>CM059806.1:241181-5241181 GCA_030435695.1 Brachymystax lenok tsinlingensis | reverse complement strand
ACTTTCGCCTTACCACTTACTTAAACGTGCCAGTGTCTTTCTCCCGCGTCTCAAGCACTGAGGTCCCGAAATGGTGTGGGAAGTACCTGGGCTAGTGCTTTCAAGACAACTGGGACAACTCTTCCTCTGGCTTCAAAACATTAAGTCCAACTCTTAGCGGTAGTTAAACCGTAGATCTCGTCTGTAGCTGTAGTCTATTCCATCTAGTCACAACCTTTAACGGTCATGAACAGTGAAAACCATGTTTTTCACGAAATTGGATGATATTTGGATGAATATCAATATTATGGGTGATATTTCGGTTCACAGACGTCTATTTTACATGGGAATCAGAATGACTGTTCAGGACCTTTAAACTCCTCCCAGTTGTTTCCTTTTTGTTACGGTAACGGCCGGGGTGGTGACCAGGGACGGTGAGATCTCGGCGCGAGAGCTCGTCTGGCAGAGTTATTACTGTTACACTAAACAATTATGGCGGCCGCGGATCCCCGGTCCTCGAGTGACGGCGGGCCCGCAAGCAGAGTCGGGTTCCAGGATGGCGAGAACAGCAACGGGCGCGATGGCCCGGGAGGAAGCGGCGGAGGGGCGGAACGCAAGCCAGACCGGGCCACATTCGAATGCAACATTTGTTTGGACACAGCAAGGGACGCTGTCATCAGTTTGTGCGGCCACTTGTTCTGGTACGAGGCGGGGATACTTTTTGATCAGTCGTCGAGTAGGGAGTGTTGTAGGCTGCTAGCAGCTTGCTTACCTACCTAGTCATCTGACATCGCCTTGTTTCTCTCCCTAACACATTCCAGCTAGTTTCTATACGATAACAAGCGGGTTTGTTGGTTCACACCCCATGTGTCGAATGATAAATGCATGCACAAGGCTTATTTTTATATCGTTAAACGTTAGTTAGCTACATGGCTGGAAAGCAAGATGGCTAACTTGGAAGTCTGGTTAATAGCGAACGAGTTTCATACATTAACCAACCCATCGAAATAAAGTGGATTTGACAAGGGTGTATGCTCATCACCTCATGCCTTTACCAAACATGTTCGCACATTGGATTAACATTCATTCAATTTACAGTTTGTATGTTACATTTGTGATGTTTTTTGTTGTTGTGTGTGATATGAAAGTAGAGGGATTTATGTTTCTAGAACAGTACCGCAATTGAGACTCGATTCACGTTTAGATGGCGTATTTGGCTGTTTTGGCTTCCAGAACCTATTCGCTTTTTCTGAGGGCGCAGTCTCTTTTATTTTACGTTCCACTCCTTGCCATTGGCACATGACATGGAGTACACGGAGTGGATTAGCTAAAGAGACTGCCACCCAGGCTACCAGTTCTCCGTTAAACAGAATATGTAAGGTCATAGGTCTATAAGGAGTAACGTTATGCTTCTTTATTCCATTATTGGAAGGAGCCTAGTTGCCTAGCCATCAGCATCTTGCCAAAATCATTCGTATGGAACTTGATTCATGGTCCCATTCCAGCTGCACCTGTGCTACAGCAACAGCGTATCAATCTGACGTTTGCAATGTAACAGTGAATGCCTCTCTGGTACACACCTGGTTGCTGCATGGAGGTCAGTCAGTGGTTGAGTTTCTGCGTTGGGTGTATTAATAACTATTAGACACTGCGCAATGGATAACTTGGGTGACCCTCACTCACACTAAACAATCATTGATTTTTACCAAGCACATGTCATCACCGGCATAGATTTTCCCAATAGTGCCACCTGAATCATGTATTACGAACAGCAGGCGTTGACCTTCAAGTTTCTGCAAAGTTGTTGGCTACAGTTGCAATGTTTGTAATGTAGACATGCATGCACTTGACTCATTCATGTGGAGTTCAGTCACATCTCTGGGTTTAAGAGTGTGGGATTGGTGTCAGAGGCACTGTCACTATAGAGGAGTAAGAATACTGTCCTCGACAGAAAAAAACTCTCCAGTCCAGTTGATCAATGAGACTTGATGGAACACGTATTACTGAGCTGGAACATTTTATGTATACTGAACAAAAATTATAAATGCAACAATTAACGATTTTACTGATTTACTGTTCGTATAAGGAAATCAGCCAATTTAAATAAATTCATTAGGCCCTAATCTATGGATTTCAAATTACTGTGCAGGGGTGTAGCCGTGGGTGGGTCTGGGAGGGCATAGGCCAGACAATCAGAATTCGTTTTTCCCCACAAAAGGGCTTTAATCCAGACAGAAATACTCCTCAATTTCATCAGCTGTCGGATTGACTAGTCTCAGATGATTCTGTAGGTGAAGAAGCCGGATGTGGAGGTCCTGGGCTGGCATGGTTACACGCCGGTTGGAAGTACTTCCAAATTCTTTAAAATAACGTTGGAGGCAACTTATGGTAGAGAAATGAACATTTGATTCTCTGACAAGTCTGGTGGACGGTCCTGCATGCCAATTGCACGCTCCCTCAACTTGAGACATCTCTGGCGTTGTGTGACAAAACTGCACATTTAGAGTGGCCTTTTATTGTCCCCAGCACAAGGCGCACATGTGTAATGATCATGCTTTTTTAATCAGCTTCTTGATATGCCACACCTGTGCCGTGTTACTGTACATGTACCATCCTTCTCTCCCACAATGCATTTATCTGGCCAGCAGCGAGGCGAGACTGTGCAAACGAGCGATGACCAATGGAGCTAATTAACGTTAGCGATGGGGAGCCTGGATGATTTTATTCACTCACATCGTTAAGGTCAGAACAGGGTAACCAGATGCGCCCTGTAGGTGGGGGGGGCCTACTGGAAAATAAGGTGAATATGGATTCCAAAATAGCACACTAACTGGGCCTATGGGAGAGTTTCAATTGCATACTCCTTGCGTCTTCTCTCCTCACCACCTTCTCAAAACTCATTGGAGGAGAAGGTCAGAGAGGCGGGACCTCAGCTTTCTCATCCAATGGGTTTTGAGAAGGAGGCGAAGAAAGAGGATGCTAGGAGTATGCAATTGAGAATCTCTGTGTGTCAATTCAGACTCTATGAAGTAGGCCGCTAGGAGGTTGCTCCAAATGTCACCATGTTTCTAGGTGACGCCATTCATAATACCCACACTAATCTTTCTCCTCCTCTCTTTCACAGCTGGCCCTGCCTTCATCAAGTAAGTATGCCATTTTAAAGGCGTTGTCTTTAGTTTCACAGTGGTGGTAAATATTAGGCAACACTTTTTCTACTGGTTGAAACCAGCTCCCAGTCCGATGACATGACCTGAGACCACCTTGGTCAGTCAGTTAACTTAGTGCAGCTTAAAGTTGATCATGTTCTCAAGCTCCCATTCATTACACCAGTGTTTACTGTGAACCCCCTTTTTTGTCTTTGCGGCGCTTTAGATTATAGCACTAGCTGTAACGTACATTGCACCATGCATAGTATTGCATATCCTTCTCCATATCCTTCACTTTCTTTCATTAGTTACTGCGCTAACTCTGATAGAATAGTGTCAACACTGCTGCCTTCAGTGCATTGGGTACCCAGCTGTTCGTATTTGACACTGTTTTGTGCTATATTGCACAACTCTTTTATATTGCCGACACAGAAAGTGCATGGTATAATGTGGAGGTTTTTTTTTTCTCCCCCAATTTAAATGTTTTAAATAAGTCATTCTACTACAGTATATTGACTCATCCTTCTACATAACACAGTACAGCACATAGATCTACCCTGTGTGTGTCACGTTGTAGCAAGTCAGTGCATGCCAACAGACTGACGGTATTGAACAGACGGTACAGTATGGCTTCTGTCTCACTGTCATATCCCTCTTTCTCTCCCTCCTCGGTCTTTGTCAGTGGTTGGAGACGCGGCCCAGCCAACAGCAGTGTCCTGTGTGTAAAGCAGGCATCAGCAGAGAGAAAGTCATCCCCCTCTACGGCAGAGGGAGCTCCAGCCAAGAGGACCCCAGGTACACTGTGTGTGTTTTGAGTCTGAGCGTGCATATTTGTGCACGTGGGACACTGAGAAACTGCATTGGTTAACTGGTGTTTCGTCCTCCAGGTTGAAAACCCCGCCTCGTCCTCCGGGACAGAGAACAGAGCCAGAGAGCAGAGGGGGTGAGTCTTCCTCTCCTCTTCATCGCTTACATTTTAACTGATGTTTAAAGGGATACTTCGGGATTTTATCATTCTAGCAGGTACCCAGAGACTTCCTGGCATTGCGCTGACGCTAGTTGTCTCGCAAAACTACCTCTAACTTTCTTCATACTGGACACAGAGACATACAAATGGTATCCACGAGTTCATCGGACTCTGGGGAAGTAGATACAGGGAATCCCAAAGTATTCTTTTAATATGACGTTTATTACATGGTTATTTTGTGTGTTCACTCTATTTGTAATGAGAGACCACTATTCCTATATTTTCTGTTCTTGCAGCCCTTCCAGGGGTTCGGGGGACAATGGCTTCCACATGTCCTTTGGGATCGGTGCTTTCCCTTTCGGCTTCTTCACCACAGTCTTCAACACCAACGACCCCTACCACAGAGCAGGTACGCACACACACACGCACGTACATACAACCACACACAACCATCCATTTATTCCTTGATGCGATAGCTGTTGGCTAGTCATTGCAATGTTATCACTGTTCCCCCAGACGCATACGCAGCCGATCACCAAGGCAACGGCAACAACTGTCAGGACTCTCTCTTTCTCTTCGTTGCCATCTTCTTCTTCTTCTGGCTGCTGA
Organism: Brachymystax lenok tsinlingensis; assembly: GCA_030435695.1. Classification (NCBI taxonomy): domain Eukaryota; kingdom Metazoa; phylum Chordata; class Actinopteri; order Salmoniformes; family Salmonidae; genus Brachymystax; species Brachymystax lenok. The sequence goes on along the minus strand of CM059806.1, from coordinate 5,236,480 downwards.
GCGTGTAAGGGAGAGGGAGGGAAAGGTGTAGGGATTGGAAAATGTATAAAAATACTCATACACACGTCAAAACACCAGGAACAACCGACTTACTCAATAGTGGCTGAGTGTCTGTGGGTTTTTGCTCTTCCTTTGTACTTGATTGATGGATTAAGGTCACTAATTAGGAAAGAACTCCCCTCACCTGCTGTCCAGGTCTTTATTTAAAGGAAAAAACAAAAACCCGAAGACACCAGGCCCTCCATGGAATATTTGACACCTCTGCTTTAGACTATACCTGGGTGGTGGTGGGTCTCTTAGCAAGAGATATCTAGTGCCAGAAACACAAACCAGTCAAAGATTTGTGCATCCCCAAATGATTTACGAGACTCACTTGGATAGGGAGAGTACACTGAGACACCACTCTGGTGGTGGATGATACCCAAGCGTGAGGGTGAGTAAAGCGAAGACACTCGCCCTCTTTCTGTGTATTTGTACATAAATGCGCGCGCACACACACACACACACACACAGTGGATACCCAGGTTGAGGGGTGGGGGGCTGGCTTACTTTTAGGGATGGGACTGGTGGATAGTCAATATTAAATGATTGGAATGATTTTAATAGTAATTTAGGGGAGTTTGACAGTGATCTAAGTAATTTTACTGTACCACAAAACCTATGTAATGCGGTTAACGTAGAACTATTTATAGACAAAATGGAATTACTTGTTTTTGCCCCTTGAAGGAATTTCAGGTTTATTCCCCAAACATTAGAGCTTGTTTGAGTTTTAAGGGAGGGTGAGAATGGGATTTACCTGATAACATAAATGTTTTTTTTTTTTCACTATAGCCACTTTTTCCAGGCCAAAGAGTAACGTATCACCGTCAAGTACAATTTGGGGAAAATGTATTTGGATATTCTTGTTTAAATAATTTGTCCGTAGATTTACGAACACAATTTATGAATATTCATTAGACTAGTGTACAGATGGGTACACTAACAACTTTATATATAATCTTAAACTGCCATTGCACTGTGAAGTCATGTAGAGAAGACGGACTTAATATAGTGTGGATTGGAGCTACAGTGCATTCGGAAAGTATTCAGACCCCTTCACTTTTTCCACAATTTGTTACAGCCTTATTCTGAAATGGATTCAATTGTTTTTCTCATCAATCTACACACAATACCCCATAATGGCAAAGCAAAAACTGGTTTTTAGAAATGTTTGCAAATTTATTAAAGTGTATCACATTTACATAAAGTATTCAGACCCTTTACTCAGTACTTTGTTGAAGCACCATTGAATATTTGACACCTCTGGTGTTTCACCCATCATATTAAAGGGATTCTTCGAATCTTCTTGGGTATGTCGCTACAAGCTTGGCACACCTGCATGTGGGGAGTTTCTCCCATTCTTCTCTGCAGATCCTCTCAAGCTCCAGGTTGGATGGGGAGCATCGCTGCACAGCTATTTTCAGGTCTCCAGAATTGCTCGATCAGGTTCAAGTCAGGGTTCTGTCTGGGCCACTCAAGGACATTCAGAGACTTGTCCTGAAGCCAGTCCTGTGGAGTTTTGGCTTTGTGCTTAGGGTTGTTGTCCTGTTGGAAAGTGAACCTTCGCCCCAGTCTGAGGTCCTGAGCGCTCTGGAGCAGGTTTTCATCAGGGATCTCTGGACTTTGCTCTGTTCATCCTTCCCTCGATCCTGACTAGTCTCCCAGTCCCTGCCGCTGAAAAATATCGCCACAGCATGATGCTGCTGCCACCACCATGCTTCACCGTAGGGATGATGCCAGGTTTCCTCCAGACGTGACGCTTGGCATTCAGGCCAAAGAGTTAGATCTTGGTTTCATCAGACCAGCGAATCTTGTTTCTCATGGTCTGAGAGTCCTTTAGGTGCCTTTTGTCAAACTCCAAGCTGGCTGTCCTGTGCCTTTTATTGAGGAGTGGCATCCGTCAGGCCACTCTACCATAAAGGCCTGATTGGTGGAGTGCTGCAGAGATGGTTGTCCTTCTGGAAGGTTCTCCCATCTCCACAGAGGAACTCGGGAGCTCTGTCAGTGACCATCGGGTTCTTGGTCTCCTCCCTGACCAAGGCCCTTCTCCCCTAATTGCTCAGTTTGGCCGGGCAACAAGCTCTAGGAAGAGTCTTGGTGGTTCCAAACTTCTTCCATTTAAGAATGCTGAAGGCCACTGTGTTCTTGAGGACCTTCAATGTTTTGTCTCGGAGCGCTACGGACAATTCCTTCGACCTCATGGCTTGGTTTTTGCTCTGACATGCACTGTCAACTGTGGGACCTTTTATATAGACAGATGTGTGCCTTTCCAAATCATGTCCAATAAATTTAATTTACCACAGGTGGACTCCAATGAAGTTGTAGAAACATCAAGAATGATCAATGGAAACAGGATGTACATGAGCTCAATTTCGAGTCTCATAGCAAAGGATCTGAATACTTATGTAAATAAGGTTTTTCATTTTTTTAAATTTTGAATACAGTTTCTAAAATTTCTAAACCTGTTTTTGCTTTGTCATGGATTGTGTGTAGATTAAAAATATATATTTTTTATTCTCAATCAATTTTAGAATAAGGCTGTAACAAAATGTGGCAAAAGCGAAGGGGTCTGAATATTTTCCATATGCACTGTATAGTGGATATAATCACACGATTTAAGAGTTCTTTATCATATTGGTTAACAGACTAACACTGCATTGTAAAGAGTCATGAGGATAGTGTATGGGAAGGCTGGAGTTGGCAGTATTGTATTGTGTACAGTTGTGCTTTGTGGAGAATTGGCCACATATGAGCAAATAGTCTGGGGACAGTTTTTGGAACATTTTAAATACAAAGCAAAATGATCTGGAATTGAATTGAACACAACACAGGATCATTCGATCTGGATTAAATGTTCTGAAAATCTGTCCCTGGGGGTTTTGTTGCTGGGAAGTGCTGCACAGGAAAAGATGACAGCAGGATCACGTTCTTTTAAAAAAACATTTTGCAACAAGTGTTTATTGGACACATTGACTGTTTCAGTTCAGACTGTTTTCTTCCGCTTTGTGCCTACTGAACACGGCCCAGGTGCAGAAGTCAATACAGTGTTTGCCAGAGCCTTTTTGACTCAAGTCAGTGAGTATTTGTCATTATCATCTGCAGCCAAGAAATAACATGCGGTGAGAAACATGAACTGTTCCCAATGTGACATGGACTATTATCATATTTATATTGCAATGAGTGTTTCTCCTGATTGTTTGTGTGTATCGGTCTGTGGTTGGGGGTGTGTGTATACATTTGTATATATGAATATTGTAAATGCTGTTTTTACCTGTTTCTGAATGACCAGCCCTGGGAATGAGACAAGATGTGAGAACGCTCGGGTTTAACCAGGCAACCTGACAAGCACCTGTCATGATGTGGCAGAGTCCCCCTCTTCCACTAAGTGAAAGACAAGTTACTCTTCTATACTCGTACAATGCTCACTGAACGGTACAATCTATTGTATAATGATGCACATATGAGCCAACCAGAGGCGAGTGAGCATTGTATGAAATGGAAACTAACTCCCATTTCACCCTACCCATTTAATTATGATACTCCTGTGAAGTATATGAAATGGGCTTAAGATCAAGTGTCCAAGAACTCTGTAGCACCTTACTAAACAACACCAGCCGAGTAACATCCATGCAAGGGGTTGAGGAAAGGAAGGGCACAAAGTGGTAGATGATGATTGGGTGGGGGGGTGTACAGGTTATGTAATTTCTTGCATATCATGGACTGTCTGATCAAGCTAAGCATTTCCATTAGTTTATTTTGACACACAAAAAATGGAAATTACATTTGTATTGAGTCTTGTGCAAGACGAAACAGTGAGACATTGTGCAAAACCAAATGGTCACAGAGCTTTGGAAATTGTTTTCCTGCTGTCTGAATAAATAGTTTAATACATTTAATGTGATCGGTGTTGTCTCAGTTTATGAAATTTACATTTTTATTAAATGTCCAAATATGCTGAATTGTGAAAGGCAATGGGCGAGGCACAGATGGGATTCATTCAACCACAAAGAACACACTAGATCCATGTCAATAATAAAATTACTCAGCTTCATTTTAACCTAAATTATCTGGATCAGGTGTATCCCATCTATTACTATGCTTGTAGTATTGCAGTCGAGATGATCATATGATTAACGGAACTGGTTTCTTATCCCCAAACTGTTCTACTAGCATTACAGCAATGTAATGCTACTAGCATTTGTCTCAACAGTAGAGGCACTTGCTCTTGTACTAGACTGTTGAATGATCATGTGATTCGTCTCTCCTTTAGTAGATCACATGATACAACACATGACTGCAGACTCCCACATGCATTCCCTCTCTGGGTCTCAGAAGACGAGGTTGAGGGATGTAGTGAGATTATGACATTGGGTAGTACAGTATGAGGTAAATTTACATTGATACTTGACAACTGAAAGTACTGTAGTTGTGTTGAGTGTGTGTAGCCAAATGGATGGATGTGCTTGCTCTAGACTGAATTTGATTTGTTCAAGGGTCCATACTTAATGAGAATAGAAATAGACCAGACTGGTCTCAGACTAGACGTAATATAGTAAACTTACACCTGGGACACTCAAATTAGTATGGTTACATAAGACAAAGTTACTTAAGGCAAAAACGAAAGTAGGGTGGGTGGGCGTATAACGTTAACATTTTGGTTGCGTGTTCGAATCTCATCACGGACAACTAACATTTTAACTAATTAGCAACTACTTGCTACTTTTAAGGTACTTGCAACTATTTAGCATTTTAGCGAACCTTTTAACCTAACCTTAACCCTAATCTAGGGGATAGCTGACGTTAGCGTTAGCCACCTAAACATTAGCAACAACAAATTGTAATTCGTAACATATTGTAAATTTTGCAAATTCATAACATATACTAAATGGATGTAAGCGAGCCACAAATGAACACATATCATTCGAAACGGATAGGTAACATATCATACTAAATGGAAAGGTAACATATACTAAATGGAGTGTCTCGGATTTACGTACAGAATAATAGGAAATGCTCAGATCACGTTGAGACACATACCTCTGACTTAATATTAGTTCTGCTAAAGAGAGCTTTGTCTTCAGCTCCCATATACAAGGGGCTGCAGCCTGCAGTATCAAGATGATTTTCAGAACATTTCAGAAGATCACATGCACCACTGTTTCAAGCTGATGTGTGAAATAAACCAGAGGTATTTTTTTCCTGTAGAGCAATCCATCAAGGCAATAGAGGAGTGATGTCAGCATGGGATTTTTTTTAAATAAAATGTTAGATAATCATAATTACAATAAAATGTTTTAAAAATATCTACAATATTACATAACATCTAAAAAATATATAGAATCATAATAAAACAGTGTTACTTTAACAAATAAAAAACTAACAGAGACCTTAAACTGAAATCATATACAGAGTACTGAGGATCATAAAAAGTATTTAAAACAGTTATGTGACAATTTCTGTGTCTAATAAATAATTTGTTTAATTTGAGAAAAAGGTATATTTTCTGAAAACAAATAAGCACTGGGAGAGAATAAACATTTGATTTTGGTTAGAGTAATAAAAAGCTCTAGTTTTGGTAAATTAAAATTATTAGAAGGAATAGCTGGAATTTAAGAAAATCTCATATCTATCACATTCATAAGCGTGGACACATACATGTAATCTCAAGTTGAAAGTGCAAAAAAGTTATCCATTATGTGTCAACTTTGACATGTCAGAAGGGGGAAAACAGAAGGAGTGATAAGGCTGAAAGATCTGAAAGATTAAAAAAAATGAAAAGGTGATATTTCTAGGATATTGAAAGTATTGTGGTTCTAATTCGTCTAAAGACACTATTTCATCAACCCTTTCCTTTTCCATTTTTAGGTCCCCTGTTCTTTTTATTGAGGATTTTCATCAGGTTCTTGGACATGTAATATGGCTTCTGCACCGTTCCGTCATGTCGCTCCAAGTCCTCCACTGTGAGAAAGGGAGAGAAGGAAGAGAGAATATCAACAGGCATGTTGAAAAAAATATCTGTGCAATGAAGCAAGAAATGTAGCAATGAAATGCACTAGTGTTCAGTATTTGATACATTAATGTGTTGCTGGAGGTGCTCTACTCACAGAAGCAGAGGAAAAGTGTGTCCACACACATGTTATACACACTGAAGAATCCATGAGCAATGAGGTATGCTCCCACCACAACCACCTGTTACCACAAAGACATACACATCACTGTCAATTTCTCTTTCTCTAACACACATTTAATTAACAAACACACATTTAATTACCTGTAATATATATATAATGAGACTGTCACTTACAATAATGGGCATCCAGTAATAGTTGAGCATTTCAGTACGGAAATTGCTGCCTGGTAGTGTTATTCTGCCAGAGAAGAAAAAGAAGGCCAGGACACCTGAGAAGAGAAGAGTAGAGGAGGATTGGTTAAAGATTAGATTCATTTAGACCGGTTATCCAATCACACTTCTGGCCTGTAAAATGCACCAAAGGAGCTCCCATTCAGAACTACCACCAATGATAACACCATAATTATGTTGGCGTTTTGCCCTCTTACCTACTCCTCCCACCACTAGCAACTTCCCAAAGAACAGCAGCAGGTCCGTCACTTTATCTAGCACCACCACCCTGAGTGGAGAGGCACAGTCAGGGAAACACATCCCCACCACTCAGCTTTGGTTCCACAGCAGTCAATCAAATCCATGCAAAATGTTCTTATGTAAGAGGGAAAAAACAAGTCTACACCTTCCCACAAGCATACCAACCATTACTAGAGCACATACTGTACCTGACAATGTTCCTCATTAGAAGCATGAATGCGTTTTTCGCGGAGACACAGAAGTTTTTTCCATATACGGCAATCTGTGGGAAAAAGAGGAGTGTGTATTAGATACATAGCCTTAGCCTACCAGAAATACTCTACACTGGGGGAACTGAGGGAGAGAGATTGACTGACAGGGACTTGGAGTTAAAAAGGTATATGTGATGATGTTATGGTGACGTAGTGGAGACTGACCATGATGTAGGCATTTCTATTGAGGAACTTGATGAACTTCTCCAGACACCAGAAGCAACACTTCAGACAGCACATGAGGAACCGAGAACAAGGGTTTAGAGCCGCTAGAGAGAAAGAGACACATGTATGTATGTATGTATGTATGTATATATACACACACAGTGAGGGAAAAAAGTATTTGATCCCCTGCTGATTTTGTACGTTTGCCCACTGACAAAGAAATGATCAGTCTAATTTTAATGGTAGGTTTATTTGAACAGTGAGAGACAGAATAACAACGACAAAATCCAGAAAAACGCATGTGAAAATTTTTATAAATTGATTTGCATTTTAATGAGGGAAATAAGTATTTGACCCCTCTGCAAAACATGACTTAGTACTTGGTGGCAAAACCCTTGTTGGCAATCCCAGAGGTCAGACGTTTCTTGTAGTTGGCCACCAGGTTTGCACACATCTCAGGAGGGATTTTGTCCCACTCCTCTTTGCAGATCTTCTCCAAGTCATTAAGGTTTCGAGGCTGATGTTTGGCAACTCGAACCTTCAGCTCCCTCCACAGATTTTCTATGTGATTAAGGTCTGGAGACTGGCTAGGCCACTCCAGGACATTAATGTGCTTCTTCTTGAGCCACTCCTTTGTTGCCTTGGCTGTGTGTTTTGGGTCATTGTCATGCTGGAATACCCAGCCACGACCCATTTTCAATGCCCTGGCTGAGGGAAGGAGGTTCTCACACAAGATTTGACGGTACATGGCCCCGTCCATCGTCCCTTTGATGCAGTGAAGTTGTCCTGTCCCCTTAGCAGAAAAACACCCCCAAAGCATAATGTTTCCACCTCCATGTTTGACTGTGGGAATGGTGTTCTTGGGGTCATAGGCAGCATTCCTCCTCCTCCAAACACGGCGAGTTGAGTTGATGCCAAAGAGCTCCATTTTGGTCTCATCTGACCACAACACTTTCACCCAGTTGTCCTCTGAATCATTCAGATGTTCATTGGCAAACTTCAGACGGGCATGTATATGTGCTTTCTTGAGCAGGGGGACCTTGCGGGCGCTGCAGGATTTCAGTCCTTCACGGCGTAGTGTGTTACCAATTGTTTTCTTGATGACTATGGTCCCAGCTGCCTTGAGATCATTGACAAGATCCTCCCGTGTAGTTCTGGGCTCATTCCTCACCGTTCTCATGATCATTGCAACTCCATGAGATCTGGCATGGAGCCCCAGGCCGAGGGAGATTGACAGTTCTTTTGTGTTTCTTCCATTTCCGAATAATCGCACCAACTGTTGTCACCTTCTCACCAAGCTGCTTGGCGATGGTCTTGTAGCCCATTCCAGCCTTGTGTAGGTCTACAATCTTGTCCCTGACATCCTTGGAGAGCTCTTTGGTCTTGGCCATGGTGGAGAGTTTGGAATCTGATTGATTGATTCCTTCTGTGGATAGGTGTATTTTATACAGGTAACGAGCTGAGATTAGGAGCACACTCTTAAAGGGAGTGCTCCTAATCTCAGTTTGTTACCTGTATAAAAAGACACCTGGGAGCCAAAAATCTTTCTGATTGAGAGGGGGTCAACTACTTATTTCCCCTCATTAAAATGTTAAATCAATTTATAACAATTTTGACATGTGTTATTCTGGATTTTTTTGTTGTTATTCTGTCTCTCACTGTTCAAATAAACCTACCATTAAAATTATAGACTGATCATTTCTTTGTCAGTGGGCAAACGTACAAAATCAGCAGGGGGTCAAATACTTTTTTCCCCTCACTGTATACACATACATACATATATATCGGATAATAATAGCAGGTTTTCAAGGGAAGTCCAAGGCGGCCTCCAGCCTTACCTCTGGTCTTGTGGTCCAGATACTCCAGGATGATCCGGACTATCTGGATGAGGGTGAGGATCAGAGCACCAAACGCCAGGGAGCCAACATGGTATCTAAGAGAAGAAACATAGACATAGGGGGAGAGGGGGAGTTAATTGAATAGAAAGTTAACAAAATACAACATTTTATTCTGGCTCAGATTACACTGAGTGTACAAAATATTAGGAACACCTGCTCTTTCCATGACAGACTGACCAGGTGAATCCAGGTAAAAGCTTATCTCTTATTGATGTCACTTGTTAAATCCACTTCAATCAGTGTAGATGAAGGGGAGGAGACAGGTTAAAGAAGCATTTGTAAGCCTTGAGACATGGATTGTGTATGTCTGCCATTCAGAGTATGAATGGGGAAGAGAAAATATTGAAATGCCTGTGAACGCTGTATGGTAGTAGGTGCCAGGTGCACCGGTTTGAGTGTGTCAAAAAGTGGTTAGAGCATTGGGCCAGTAACCGAAAGGTTGCTGGATCGAATCCCCGAGCTGACAAGGTAAAAATCTGTTGTTCTGCCCCTGAACAAGGCAGGTAACATATTGATCCCTGGTAGGCAGTCATTGTAAATAAGAATTTGTTCTTAACTGACTTGCCTTGTTAAATAAAGGTTAAATAATAAATAAATAAATAAATAAATAGAACTGCAACGATCAACAGTTTCCCGTGTGTATCAAGAACGGTCCACAACCCAAAGGACATCCAGCCAACTTGAAGCATTGGAGTTATCATGGGCCAGGATCCCTGTGGAACACTTTGACACATTGTAGAGTCCATGCCCTGACGAAGTGAGGCTGTTCTGAGGGCAAAAGGGGGTGAAACTCAATATTATGAAGGTGTTCCTAATGTTTGTACACTCAGTATATGGTCTGTGGACCATCTAGTGGTAGCCTAGTGGTTAGAGCGTTGGACTTGTAACCGGAGGGTTGCAAGTTCGAATCCCCAAGCTGACAAGGTAAAAATCGGTCGTTCTGCCCCTGAACAAGGCAGTTAACCCACTGTTCTCCGGGCGCCGAAGACGTGGATGTTGATTAAGGCAGCCCCCCGCATCTCTCTGATTCAGAGGGGTTGGGTTAAATGCGGAAGACACATTTCGGTTGAAGGCATTTGGTTGTACAACTGACTAATAATGGTGACTTTGACTTTGGTCAGGCAAGGAAAGGCACCACCCACAGCCCTACTGCTGAAGCGTTTGTCTACTCCCTTACCGTAGCGTGCGGATGAAGGCCTGGGACAGGGGGAAGGTGGGGATGTCCGAGGGCTTGTTTAAGGCCCAGTAGTAAGAGGCGAAGGCCCCGGCCAGGCTGCACTGGCCCAGGGCGATGACAAAGTTGATGCACCACAGGAAGGCCACCACGTTGTAGATCTGCAGGTTGAACAGGTTCCTCTGCAGCAGGCCCTCGTTGTTGTACTTGATGAAGATGCAGCGCGCCGACGGGCACCATGAGTAGTCTGTAGAGTTGTAGAATGTCTGAGGGAAAGATAGGAGGGGGGAGAGATGAAAGAGGAAGGGATGAGATAAATGGAGAGACGGAAAGGGGCCCCAAAAAAAATATTATAAAAAATTATTACGTAGACGACGAAACCAAAAATACATTTTCTGTATGTTTCTGATTTCTGAGTTGGGCTTTCTGCATGTATCTCTATGGGGTCAAAGTTAATCAGGGACACTTACCTGTGGGTCACAAGTCTCATTGCCGCTGATTTGGCCACAGTTATCCCGAGTAGAGTTGAGAGCCACCACTTTGTACACTGGAATACCTGAAGTGGCCAGATACCTAAACATCCTCTGTTAAGTGGGTTAACGATACCGTGGAGTTTGTAGACAGTGCTCAGTGGAACACAGGTACAAAACAGAACTTTTGTCATAAAACTATAATAGGCAGTGTAAATACCCACAAATATTTAAATGACAGAGGATACAGAGCAGTGATGCCCCAATAGGCCACACACACCACCAGGAGAACAAAGGTGATGAGAGGGTAGAACAGCGTAGACATCATGTGACTGACAGCCCTGTGAAAGAGAGACATTATAGTTACAGGACGTGTGCTGAAAAGTTAGGTTGTTTCGCAATATTGGTAGAATATTTGTCACAATACATGGTTGTGTGTGTGTAAGTATGGGCCAGTATGTGTAATCATGACTCACTTGCTGGACTCCTGGATAAGAGCAATGGCGATGAGGATTCTGGTCCGCAAAAAGATCAAGGTCAAGAGAAGAATGCCCTCTACCACAGACAGGATTATTACTGATAAAAAGAGAAAGAGAGAGAGAGGAAGTAGATAGGTCAACAATGGTACAAAGTTGTCATCAGAAAGGAATGTCTGTCAGTCTGTGTACAGAAGAAAACAGAGACATAAAAAGAGCATGTGTAATATCAGACTCACAGAAGGCCAGCCAAGTCTCCTTGACCTGAAGGTAGAGCTTGATGTCAGTGGTGAAGCCTATGTCAGTGATGGAGACAGTCGACTTTCTGTAGTTGTCGTACTCCCACCAGCAGTGATATATGCCTACAGACAGGCAGAGCGAGAGAAAAAGAGAAAATGCTTTAACCACCCTGAAAAGTCCATGTTCTTAAACCAATGTGAACTACATATACACAAAAGTATGTGGACACAGCTTCAAATTAGTGGATTCTGCTATTTCAGCCACACTCGTTTCTGACAGGTGTATAAAATTGAGCTCACTGCCATGCAATCTCCAAAGACAAACATTATTGAAGAGCCTAGTGACTTTCAACGTGGCACCGTCATAGGATGCCAACTTTCCAACAAGTCAGTTTCGTCAAATTTCTGCCCTGCTACAGCTGCCCCGGTCAACTGTAAGTGCTGTTATTGTGAAGTGGAAACGTCTAGGAGCAACAGCGGCTCAGCCTGAAGTGGTAGGCCCCACAAGCTCTCAAAACGGGACCGCCGAGTGCTGAAGTGCGTAGCACGCAAAAATAGTCTGTCCTCGGTTGCAACACGCACTACCGAGTTCCAAACTGCCTCTGGAAGCAACGTCAGCACAAGAACTGTTCGTCGGGAGATTTATGAAATGGGTTTCCACAGCCGAGCAGCCGCACACAAGCCTAAGATCACCATTGCAATGGCAAGCGTAGGCTGGAGTGGTGTAAAGCTTGCTGACATTGGAGTGATGGATCACACTATACCATCTGGCAGTCCGACAGACGAATCTGGGTTTGGTGGATGCCAGGAGAACACTACCTGCCCCAATGCATAGTGCCAACTGTAAAGTTTGGTGGAGGAGGAATAATGGTCTGGGGCTGTTATTCATGGTTCAGGCTAGGCCCCTTGGTTCCATTGAAGGGAAATCTTAACGCTACAGCATACATGGACATTCTAGTTGATTATGTTCTTCCAACTTTGCGGCAACAGTTTAGGGAAGGTCTTTTCCTATTTCAGCATGACAATGCCCCCGTACACAAAGCGAAGTCCATACAGAAATGGATTGTCGAGATCTGTGTGGAAGAACTTGACTGGCCTGCACAGAGCAATGACCTCAACCCCATCGAACACCTTCGGGATGAATCATAACGCCGACTGCGAGCCAGGCCTAATCGCCCAACATCAGTGCCCGACCTCACTAATGCTGTTGTGACTGAATGGAAGCAAGTCCCAGCATTAATGTTCCAACTTCTAGTGGAAAGCATTCCCAGAGGAGTGGGGGCTGTTATAGCAGCAAAGGGGGGACCAACTCCACATTAATGCCCATGATTTTGGAATGAGATGTTCAACGAGCAGGTGTCCACATACTTTTGGTCATCTGTGTATAGACCTACTAGAGAGAGTACACTACATACATGCATATTATTACCACACTGATATTATCAATGACTTACCATAGGCACCTACTGCCAACACTCCAAATATAAGGACCCAGACCATAACAGGGGCGATAAACCGCAACAGAAGGAGGAACAGAAAACTGACCACCATGGCTATGACCAGAGCACTAAGGGAGGAGAGAGGAACACAGCAGGGTAAGAGAGTGGAGAGAGGATAAAGTTAAAAAGGGAGGTGGAGGAGAACAAAAATTAGAAAGAAGACATTTCTGGTCATTATTAAAATATAAGGCCGGTGTCAGAAATGGATTATTACATAATTGACCTAGGTGATTTGTAAATATGTATCAAGCCACCGGATATACATGTCAGAGCCAGCATTAGGGCTGTGACGATACCAGTATCACAATATTTTTATCTTGGCAAAAATGAAAACACAAAGCAGACTAAGCTCGTTGGTCCTTTTAAAACCTGCTGTATGTAAAATATTGTGTGCTGTAGCTTGAAAAATAAATACATGTGACGGATGACAACATAATGTTTGTTTCCAACATTAGGGATGTTTTCCTAAAGAAGTGAAATCCGCTTCGTGTTTTGTTTCCTTGCCACAATACTAACGAGTATCGTGATCCTGGTATCGTCCCGGCCATAATTAGCATGCCATCTCTTATCAATGTTAGCTTCTTTCTGAAGCAGTCTCATATTTAATAAGTTGAATGTATTAAGTGTAACGTGAAAGATAGATCGACCATGCAAACTTTTCTGGTTTCTCTTTTCTGTTTTTTTCTGGTAGGGGGTGGTCTGATGAGAGGTGAAAATGAACCCAAGAGAGACTCACGCGATGATCCACTGCCATGACGACGCAAAGTCCTCAAAGATTCTCACTCCAATCTCCTTGGCTTTGAAGCTGTTTACTATATCACTACAAGACACACAGGGAAAATACATGTGAACGCTAGTAATTACTGACAATTTCTTTGACACAAAACAGCACGACGAAGAGTACTACATGATAAATGAAGATAAAAACAGAAAGAGATAAAAGGAACAAAGAAAGAGAAATATGAAGAAGTTGCTTTGTAATTGTACATTCATGAATTGGTGGCATTTATAGAGCTCAATAGAAAGAGAGGGTAACATTAGAAGCTTGACCGCTGGTATTCAGCAGCAGTAAGTGTATTGATTTCTACAGCACATTGAGGGATAATTTGGGAAGTTGTACAACAGCCCACTGACAGTTCCTTGGGTTGTTTGTGTATAAAATACTAACAAGTGCCCACTATTACACCTGTTTATGTATCAAAGGATGAACATAAAAGTCTAAATAGCCTAGTTATCTAGTTGTCTTATTCTTAGTTTATTACATTTAAAATGACCACTCAGGTCTGGACATACCCCCGTAATGACAAAGCACAAACAGGTTTTTAGATTTTTTTACTCATTTATACAGTGGGGCAAAAAAGTATTTAGTCAGACACCAATTGTGCAAGTTCTCTCACTTAAAAAGATGAGAGAGGCCTGTAATTTTCATCATAGGTACACTTCAACTATGACAGACAAAAGGAGGGGAGGAAAAAAATCCAGAAAATCACATTGTAGGATTTTTAATGAATTTATTTGCAAATTATGGTGGAAAATAAGTATTTGGTCACATACAAACAAGCAAGATTTCTGGCTCTCACAGACCTGTAACTTCTTCTTTAAGAGGCTCCTCTGTCCTCCACTCGTTACCTGTATTAATGGCACCTGTTTGAACTTGTTATCAGTATAAAAGACACCTGTCCACAACCTCAAACAGTCACACTCCAAACTCCACTATGGCCAAGACCAAAGAGCTGTCAAAGGACACCAGAAACACAATTGTAGACCTGCACCAGGTTGGGAAGACTGAATCTGCAATAGGTAAGCAGCTTGGTTTGAAGAAATCAACTGTGGGAGCAATTATTAGGAAATGGAAGGCATACAAGACCACTGATAATCTTCCTCGATCTGGGGCTCCACGCAAGATCTCACCCGTGGGGTCAAAATGATCACAAGAACGGTGAGCAAAAATCCCAGAACCACAGGGGACCTAGTGAATGACCTGCAGAGAGCTGGGACCAAAGTAACAAAGCCTACCATCAGTAACACACTACGCCGCCAGGGACTCAAATCCTGCAGTGCCAGACGTGTCCCCCTGCTTAAGCCAGTACATGTTCAGGCCCGTCTGAAGTTTGCTAGAGAGCATTTGGAGGATCCAGATGAGGATTGGGAGAATGTCATATGGTCAGATGAAACCAAAATAGAACTTTTTGGTAAAAACTCAACTCGTCGTGTTTGGAGGACAAAGAATGCTGAGTTGCATCCAAAGAACACCATACCTACTGTGAAGCATGGGGGTGGAAACATCATGCTTTGGGGCTGTTTTTCTGCAAAGGAACCAGGACGACTGATCCGTGTAAAGGAAAGAATGAATGGGGCCATGTATCGTGAGATTTTGAGTGAAAACCTCCTTCCATCAGCAAGGGCATTGAAGATGAAACGTGGCTGGGTCTTTCAGCATGACAATGATCCCAAACACACCGCCCGGCAACGAAGGAGTGGCTTCAGAAGAAGCATTTCAAGGTCCTGGAGTGGCCTAGCCAGTCTCCAGATCTCAACCCCATAGAAAATCTTTGGAGGGAGTTGAAAGTCCGTGTTGCCCAGCGACAGCCCCAAAACATCACTGCTCTAGAGGAGATCTGCATGGAGGAATGGGCCAAAATACCAGCAACAGTGTGTGAAAACCTTGTGAAGACTTACAGAAAACGTTTGACCTCTGTCATTGCCAACAAAGGGTATATAACAAAGTATTGAGATAAACTTTTGTTATTGACCAAATACTTATTTTCCACCATAATTTGGAAATAAATAAATTAAAAATCCTACAATGTGATTTTCTGGATTTCTTTTTCTCATTTCGTCTGTCATAGTTGAAGTGTACCTATGATGAAAATTACAGGCCTCATCTTTTTAAGTTGGAGAACTTGCACAATTGGTGGCTGACTAAATACTTTTTTGCCCCACTGTATATACAAAAACTGAAATATCAAATCAAATGTTATTTGTCACATACACATGGTTAGCGGATGTTAATGCGAGTGTAGCGAAATGCTTGTGCTTCTAGTTCCGACCATGCAGTAGTATCTAACAAGTAATCTAACAAATTCACAACAACTACCTTATACACACACAAGAGTAAATTAATACGAGTATGTACATATAAATATATGGATGAGCGATGGCTGACCAGCGTAGGCAAGATGCAGTCGATGGTATGGAGTACAGTATATACATATGAGATGAGTAATGTAGGATATGTAAACATTATATAAATGGCATTGTTTAAAGTGGCTAGTGATACATTTATTTCATCCAATTATAATTATTAAAGTGGCTAGGGATTTGAGTCGATGGCCGAACGGCATAGGCAAGATTCAGTAGATGGTTTAGAGTACAGTGTATACATTTGATATGAGTAATGTCGGATATGTAAACATTATATACAAAATTGTTTAAAGTGGCTAGTGATACATTTGTTACATCCAATTCCTATTATTTAAAGTGGCTAGAGATTTAAGTCGGTATGTTGGCAGCAGCCAGTCAAAGTTAGTGATGGCTGTTTAACAGTCTGATGGACATGAGATCGAAGCTGTTTTTCAGTCTCTCGGTCACAGCTTTGATGCACCTGTACTGACCTCGCCTTCTGGATTATAGTGGGGTGAACAGGCAGTGGCTCGGGTGGTTGTTGTCCTTGATCTTTTTGGCCTGTGGTGTAGGTGTCCTGGAGGGCAGGTAGTTAATGCGTTGTGCAGTCCTCACTATCCTCTGGAGAGCCTTACGGTTGTGGGCGGAGCAGTTGCCGTACCAGGCGGTGATACAGCCCGACAGGATGCTCTCAATTGTGCATCTGTAAATGTTTGTGAGTGTTTTTGGTGACAAGCCGAATTTCTTCTGTTGCGCCTTCTTCACCACGCTGTCTGTGTGGGTGGACCATTTTAGTTTGTCCGTGATGTGTACGCCGAGGAACTTAAAACTTTCCACCTTCTCCACTACTGTCCCGTCGATGTGGATAGGGGGGTGCTCCTTCTCCTGAAGTCCACGATCATCTCCTTTGTTTTGTTGACGTTGAATGAGAGGTTATTTTCCTGACACCACACTCCGAGGGCCCTCACCTCCTCCCTGTAGGCCGTCTCGTCGTTGTTGGTAATCAAGCCTACCACTGTAGTGTCGTCAGCAAACTTGATGATTGAGTTGGATGCGTGCTTGGCCACACAGTCATGGGTAAACAGGGAGTACAGGAAAGGGCTGAGAACGCACCCTTGTGGGGCCCCAGTGTTGAGGATCAGCGGGGTGGAGATGTTGTTTCCTACCCTCACCATCTGGGGCCGGCCCGTCATGAAGTCCAGGACCCAGTTGCACAGGGCTGGGTCGAGACCTAGGGTCTCGAGCTTAATGACGAGCTTGGAGGGTACTATGGTGTTAAATGCTGAGCTGTAGTCGATGAACAGCATTCTTACATAGGTATTCCTCTTGTCCAGATGGGTTAGGGCAGTATGCAGTGTGATTGCGATTGTGTCGTCTGTGGACCTATTGGGAAGGTAAGGAAATTGGAGTGGGTCTAGGGTGTCTGGTAGGATGGAGGTGATATGATCCTTGACTAGTCTCTCAAAGCACTTCATGATGACGGAAGTGAGTGCTACGGGGCGATAGTCTTTTAGGCCAGTTACCTTAGCTTTCTTGGGAACAGGAACAATGGTGGCACTCTTGAAGCATGTGAGAACAGCAGACTGGGATAGGGACTGATTGAATATGTCTGTAAACACACCAGCCAGCTGGTCTGCGCTTGCTCTGAGGACACGGCCAGGGATACCATCTGGGCCAGCAGCCTTGCGAGGCTTAACACATTTAAATGTTTTACTCACGTTGGCTGCGGTGAAGGTGAGCCCGCAGGTTTTGGTAGCGGGCCGTGTCAGTGGCACTGTATTGTCCTCAAAGCAGGCAAAGAAGTTGTTTAGTTTGTCTGGGAGCAGGACGTCATGGTCCGCAACAGGGCTGTTTTTTTTTTTGTAGTCCGTGATTGACTGTAGACCCTGCCACATTCCTCTCGTGTCTGAGCCGTTGAATTGTGACTCTACTTTGTCTCTATATTGACGCTTTGCCATGCGGAGGGAATCGCTACACTGTTTGTATTCAGTCATGTTTCCGGTCGCCTTACCCTGGTTAAAAGCAGTGGTTCGCGCTTTCAGTTTTGCGCAAATGCTGCCATCAGTCCACAGTTTCTGGTTGGGGAAGGTTTTACATTTACATAAGTATTCAGACCCTTTACTCAGTACTTTGTTGAGTACTTGTCCCGAAGCCACTCCTGCGTTGTCTTGGCTGTGTGCTTAGGGTTGTTGTTCTGTTGGAAGGTGAACCTTCGCCCCAGTCTGAGGTCCTGAGTGCTCAGGAGCAGGTTTTCATCAAGAATCTCTCTGTACTTTCCTCCGTTCATCTTTCCCTCGATCCTGACTAGTCTCCCTGCCACTGAAAAACATCCCCACAGCATGATGCTGCCACCACCATGCTTCACCGTAGGGATGGTGCCAGGTTTCCTCCAGATGTGACGCTTGGCATTCAGGCTAAAGAGTTTAATCTTGGTTACATCAGACAAGAGAATCTTGTTTCTCATGGTCTGAGAGTCTAAGTGCCTTTTGGAAAACTCCAAGCGGGCGGTCATGTGCCTTCTACTGAAGAGTGGATTCCGTCTGGCCACTATACCATAAAGGCCTGATTGGTGGAGTGCTGCAGAGATGGTTGTCCTTCTGGAAGGTTCTCCCATCTCCACAAAGGAACTCTGGAGCTCTGTCAGAGTAACACCGGGCTCTTGGTCACCTCCCTGACCAAGGCTCTTCTCCCCCGATTGCTCAGGTTTGCCAGGGCGGCCAGCTTTGGGAAAAGTCTTGGTGGTTTCTAACTTCTCACACTTAAGAATGATGGAGGCCACTGTGTTCTTGGGGACCTTCAATGCTGCAGAAATATTTTGGTAACCTTCCCCAGATTTCTGCCTTGACACAATCCTGTCTCGGAGCTCTACGGAAAATTCCTTCAACCTCATGGCTTGGTTTTTGCTCCGACATGCACAGTCAACTGTGGAACCTTATATAGACAGGTGTGTGCCTTTCCAAATCATGTTCAATCAATTGAATTTACCACAGGTGGACTCCAATCAAGTTGTAGAAACATGATTAATGGAAATAGGATGCACCGGAGTTAGGTTTCTTCAACTGCAGTAAATAAGGTATCTGTTCTGTATTTTTTAAACATTTGCAAAACTTTCTAAAAAACTGTTTTCCCCTTGTCTTTATGGGGTATTGTGTGTAGGTTGCTGAGAATGCTTTATTTTTTATATCCATTTTCGATTAAGGCTGTAACATAACAATATGTGGAAAAAGTAAAATGGGTCTGAAGACTTTCTGAAGGCACTGTATATGCAGTACCAGTCAAAAGTTGACACAGCTACTCAGGGTTTTTCTTTATTTTTACTATTTTCTACATTGTAGAATAATAGTAAAGACATCAAAACTATGAAATAACACATATGGTATCATGTAGTAACCAAAAAAAAAAAGTGTTAAACAAATCAAAATATATTTTATATTTGAGAATCTTCAAAGTAGCCACCCTTTGCCTTGATGACAGCTTTGCACACTCTTGGCATTCTCTAAACCAGCTTCATGAGGTAGTCACTTGGAATGCACTTCAATTAACAGGTGTGCCTTGTTAAAAGTTAATTTGTGGAATTTCTTTCCTTCTTAATGCATTTTAGCTAATCAGTTGTGTTGTGACAAGGTAGGGTTTGTATACAGAAGATAGCCCTAAATTATGGAAAGAACAGCTCAAATAAGCAAAGAAAAATGACGGTCCACCATTACTTTAAGACATGAAGGTCAATCAATACGGAACATTTTAAGAAGTTTGACATTTTCTTCAAGTGCAGTCACAAAAACCATCAAGCGCTATGACGAAACCAGCTCTCATGAGGACCACCAAATAAAATGAAGACCCAGAGTTACCTCTGCTGCAGAGGATAAGTTCATTAGAGTTACCAGCCTCAGAAATTGCAGCCCAAATAAATGCTTCAGAGTTCAAGTAACAGACACATCTCAACATCAACTGTTAAGAGGAGACTGCGTGCATCAGGCCTTCATGGTCGAATTGCTGCAAAGAAACCACTACTAAAAGAACACCAATAAGAAGAGACTTGCTTGGGACAAGAAACACGAGCAATGGACACTAGACTGGTGGAAATCTGTCCTTTGGTCGAGTCAAAATTGGAGATGTTTGGTTCCAACCGCCATGTCTTTGTGAGACACAGAGTAGGTGACCGGATGATCTCCGCAAGTGTGGATCCCACCGTGAAGCATGGAGGAGGTGGTGTGATGGTGTGGGGGTGCTTTGCTGGTGACACTGTCTGATTTACTTAGAATTCAAGGCACACTTAACCAGCATGGCTACCACAGCATTCTGCAGCGATACGCCATCCCATCTGGTTTGCGCTTAGTGGGACCATCATTTGTTTTTCAACAGGACAATAACCCAACACACTGCCAGGCTGTGTAAGGACTATTTGACCAAGAAGGAGAGGGATGGAGTGCTGCATCAGATGACCTGGCCACCACAATCAACCGACCTCAAACCAATTGAGATTATTTGTGATGAGTTGGACCACAGAGTGAAGGAAAAGCAGCCAACACGTGCTCAGTATATGTGGGAACTCCTTCAAGACTGTTGGAAAAGTATTCCTCATGAAGCTGTTTGAGAGAATGCCAAGAGTGAGCATTGCTGTAATCAAGGCAATGGGTGGCTACTTTGAACAATCTTTTTTGGTTACTACATGATTCCATATGTGTTATTTCATAGTTTTGATGTCTTCACTATTATTCTACAATGTAGAAAATAGTAAAAATAAAGAAAAACCCTTGAATGAGTAGCTGTGTCCAAACTTGACTGGTACTGTATATATAAATAAATAAAATATACTTTCCTTTATTATTTTCTCCCTAACCCTGATTTATATTTGCCATATATTTTTCAACTATGCTGTTTCACAAAACAAAACAAAACAATCTTTGAATGAGTAGGTGTATCTAAACTTTTGACACACACAACACCCCCCTACCCTTTGGCGTTCCTGATGCCATTGACTGTATCATTGATGCTTGATGGCAAGCCCCACATATTGGCAAAGTCATTAGGAATATTTTCCAAAGCGGTAACATCAGGTACGCATCTTCCCAGCACTAAAGGAAAATATAAAAAGAAAACATAATTCATGAAATGTTTATATTTAATGACTTAAATGCATCTAGATACGGTGCATTCGGAAAATATTCAGACATGTTGACTTTTTCCACATTTTGTTACGATACAGCCTTATTCTAAAATTGATTATATAGTTTTTCCCCCTCATCAATCTACACACAATACCCCATAATGAAAAAACAAAAACTGGTTTTTAGAAATGTTAGCAAATTCATAAAAAAATCTAAAACTGAAATATCACATTTACATAAGTATTCAGACCCTTTACAGTACTTTGTTAAAGCACCATTGGCAGCGATTACAGCCTCGAGTCTTATTGGGTATGACGCTACATGCTTGGCACACCTGTATTTGGGGAGTTTCTCCCATGCTACTCTGCAGATCCTCTCAAGCTCTGTCAGGTTGGATGGGGAGCATCGCTGCACAGCGATTTTCACATCTCTCCAGAGATGTTTGATGAGGGTTCAAGTCCGGGCTCTAGCTGGCCACTCAAGGACATTCAGAGACTTGTCCCGAAGCCACTCCTGCGTTGTCTTGGCTGTGTGCTTAGGGTCGTTGGAAGGTGAACCTTCGCCACAGGCTTAGGCCTGAGCGCTCTGGAGCAGGTTTTTATCAAGGATCTCTCTGTACTCATCTCAAAGATGACTGGAAACAGGATGCACCGGAGCTCAATTTCGAGTGTCATAGCAAAGGGTCTGAATACTTATGTAAATAAGGTATCTGTTCGTTTTTTTTATACATTTGCAAACATTTCTAAAAACCTGTTGTTTTTGCTTTGTCATTATGGGTTATTGTGTGTAGATTGATGAGGATTTTCTTTTATTTAATCAACTTTAGAATAAGGCTGTAACGTAATTAAATGTGGAAAAAGTCAATGGGTCCGAATGCACTGTATGTAATTATGAAAGTGAAAATGAAAAAAGCAAGGCACACTCACCAGAGATTGTAGGAGTGTAGAAGAACGGACACAACTCTTGATCCACAATGTCCTTAACTTTCTGAGGCAAAAAAAAAAGGTTAAACTACTAACTTTGGCTATACAGAGTAAAAAACAACTAGGAAACTCCTCCAGTTAAATCTATTTCCAAAAGACAGTCCAAAGGCTTTGAGGAGTCATGATCCATGATAGCCTATTTGAAGAAAATGTGAATTTACAAACCTCCGTAGAAATAGGATGGAACTTTTTTAAATGTATTAATAAAATAAATTAATGAGGCAGATGAGCTTTAATATTGCAGACAGATTGTGGTTTCCATCAATGTAATTGTCCGCATAATTTCCAATCTCCGATATATACACACATGTATGTATGTATGTATGTATGTATGTATGTATGTATGTATGTATATATAT
Organism: Brachymystax lenok tsinlingensis; assembly: GCA_030435695.1. NCBI lineage: Eukaryota > Metazoa > Chordata > Actinopteri > Salmoniformes > Salmonidae > Brachymystax > Brachymystax lenok. Next base: position 5,214,095 of record CM059806.1, on the reverse strand, counting down.
GTATGTACAGTGAGGGAAAAATTGTATTTGATCCCCTGCTGATTTTGTAAGTTTGCCCACTGACAAAGAAATGATCAGTCTATAATTTTAATGGTTTATTTGAACAGTGAGAGACAGAATAACAACAACAAAATCCAGAAAAACGTAAAATTTGTTTGCATTTTAATGAGGGAAATAAGTATTTGACCCCCTCTCAATCAGAAAGATTTCTGGCTCCCAGGTGTCTTTTATACAGGTAACGAGCTGAGATTAGGAGCACACTCTTAAAGGGAGCTGCCTTGAGATCATTGACAAGCTCCTCCCGTGTAGTTCTGGGCTGATTCCTCACCGTTCTCATGATCTTCGCAACTCCACGAGGTGAGATCTTGCATGGAGCCCCAGGCCGAGGGAGATTGACAGCTCTTTTGTGTTTCTTCCATTTGCGAATAATCGCACCAACTGTTGTCACCTTCTCACCAAGCTGCTTGGCGATGGTCTTGTAGCCCATTCCAGCCTTGTGTAGGTCTACAATCTTGTCCCTGACATCCTTGGAGAGCTCTTTGGTCTTGGCCATGATGGAGAGTTTAGAATCTGATTGATTGATTGCTTCTGTGGACAGGTGTCTTTTATACAGGTAACAACCTGAGATTAGGAGCACTCCCTTTAACTACTTATGGAGTGGTGGGGAGCTCCCGACACTACCCGGTGAAATGCAAGGCGTCAAATTCAAAGTTGAATTATTAAACATTCATCAATATACAAGTGTTGCATAGTCATCAAAAGCTCTGCTTCTTGGCAATATCAGATTTCAAAAAGGCTTTACGGCAAAAGGAATACATTTGATTGTTCGAGGGTAGCACCTCCAATATTTACCATTAGCATAAATTCATAAACCATTGCGGTTCACACATTCCACAGCGAAAACAAATCCCTTACCTTTTGAAGAACTTCTGCTGACTGCTTCCCAAGTGTCCAACGAAGACATCCAATGGTTCTTTTGTTAGAAAAAGTCATTTATTATATCCATAAATCTCTGTTTGGTTGGAGCATTATGTTCATAAAATACAGCCTCCATTCGCCCATTGAACCGTGAAGAGAACGCGTTCAACCTATACCAATACACTTGTCCAAGAACAATCAAACATCATTGATAATGTATCCTTAGGAACACTTTTATGTATATTTACTATAATATTTCAACCGGATTATAAACTGGACGATAGGAAAGGAAAAAAACACAGCGTGTGCGAGCCCGTGAACGCGCGCATCCTCCTCTGTTTACATCCGATGACCAGTTCGAAATTCTTCTTCTATTACCATCCAGAGCAACTAAACATCAAACACTGTCTAGAGACTGTTGACATCCAGTGGAAGCAATAGGTACTGCAATCTTACTCCCAGAAATGGCTGTTTTCAATAGGGAGGGGTTCAAAATGTGTCAAAAACACTTTTTCCAGGACAGAAATTCCTAGGGTTTTCGCCTGCTATATCCGTTCTGTTATACTCACAGACATTATGTTAACACTTTTAGAAACTTCAGAGTGTTTCCTATCCAATAGTACTAATTATGTGGATATCCTATTTTCTAAGCCTGAGTGGGAGGCATTTTACTTTGGGCACGACAGACTCTCCAAAACAGTCACCTCAGGAGCCCCTCCCTAAGCGGTTAAGAGTGTGCTCCTAATCTCATCACCTGTATAAAAGACACCTGGGAGCCAGAAATTGTTCTGATTGAGAGGCGGTCAAATACTTATTTCCCTCATTAAAATGCAAATCAATTTATCACATGCATTTTTCTGGATTTTTTTGTTGTTATTCTGTCTCTCAGTGTTCAAATAAACCTACCATTAAAATTATAGATTGATAATTTCTTTATCAGAGGGCAAATGTACAAAATCAGCAGGGGATCAAATACTTTTTTCCCTCACTGTATATAAATAAAAAAAATATTTTCCCCTAACCCTGATTATATTATTCAACTATGCTGTGATGTTTCACAAAAGTTCTGAACCTTTCTATTCTCATTGATTCTAGATATTGTTTATTAAAATAAACATTTTTGCTAAGAGCATTATTAAATCAATTGACTATGACTTCTTAAAAACTCCCAGCAGTGTAATTAGTAGAGTTAGCTCCAAGCAAATGGATGTGACTTACCAGTGTAGTTCTTGCTAGGTCAAAGGATGGCACGCAGAGTGATTGGTTGAAGTAGTCTTGTGGCTTGGCGTTTGGTAAGTAGGCAATAGGATTGAGAGCCCAGAACACATGTGGGCACTTTTCCACACACACCTGCAGGGTGAGGAATGAAGAGGTCTTCACATTGTGACTGAAACCTGATGCCGGTTCCAGATATGCAGATACACGTGACATTTTGGGATGTAGAGACCATAAGAAAAAGGCCTCACACAAATGAAAATTAAATAGAAGAGAACTTGTATGAACGGGTTGGTGAAGACATTAAATATAAATACGATTTGACCCAGGAACACACACTCACACACAATGGGACATTGTAGATGTGCACAGAGTTCCTTATTACTCCTGACATTAGCCTTAGAAACTAGGACATTATGGTGTGGTGGTTACTGTACCTGTGTGGTGGGGCACTGTAACCCATTAAGGGTGCCGGCCATGATGTTGATTGATGTGACACATTTCAGTATGTCAAAGTAGAACACACTGGGTTGAGCTCTGGGAAAGGAAAATTTAACAGTTTGTATTGTACTCACAGAATCCTAACTATGCATTGTGAATGAAATATATAATATGACAGTTCAATATACTGTATAGTGAGGCATGCCAAGATTGAATTATTAACCCAGATGACATGTCTGACTGTATTGGCCAGATTTTACACTTTTATCAGTTAGTAAATTCACATTACATAGCCTCAAGTCTTCTGAACTTCTGAATAAAATTATACTTGGTTCATAAAGGATTTCAAGTTCAAACACATCACGGACCCCAGAGAGGTCCTTACTTATTAAGCCCGATGCCACAGAACATTCCGGTAGAGTTCCGTGGGTAGAGGACATGTCGAGGATCACCATAAAGCCAGGCTGGTGGAAATATAAAAACAAAAAACATCAATATCTAACAGAGAGGTGGGGACCCCAATACATTTACCACAGTCAAAGAATACAAGAGCAAATTACTCATACATTTGTCAAAGGCAACCAAATGAACATACACGACCATTCAAACGTTTGGGGTCACTTAGAAATGTCCTCGTTTTTGTCCATTAAAATAACATCAAATTGATCAGAAATAGTGTAGACATTGTTAATGTTGTAAATAACTACTGTAGCTGGAAACGGCTCCGTTTTAAAGAAATATCTACATAGGCGTACAGAGGCCCATTATCAGCAACCATCACTCCTGTGTTCCAATGGCACATTTTGTTAGCTAATCCAAGTTTATCATTTTAAAAGGCTAATTGATCATTAGAAAACCCTTTTGCAATTATGTTAGCACAGCTGAAAACTGTTGTTCTGATTAAAGAAGCAATAAAACTGGCCTTCTTTGGACAAGTTGAGTATCTGGAGCATCAGCATTTGTGGGTTCGATTACAGGCTCAAAATGGCCAGAAACAAAGACCTTTCTTCTGAAACTCGTCAGTCTATTCTTGTTCTGAGAAATGAAGGCCCAGAATAGAAAGAGGAGTGGGAGGCCCCAGTACACAGAGCAAGAGGACAAGTACATTAGAGTGTCTAGTTTGAGAACAGACACAAGTCCTCAACTGGCAGCTTCATTAAATAGTACCTGCAAAACACCAGTCTCAACGTCAACAGTGAAGAGGTGACTCCGGGATGCTGGCCTTCTAGGCAGAGTTGCAAAGAAAAAGCCATATCTCAGACTGTCCAATAAAAAAGATGGGCAAAAGAACACAGACACTGGACAGAGAAAGATTGGAAAAAAGTGTTATGGACAAATCTAAGTTTGAAGTGTTCGGATCACAAAGAATAACATTCGTGAGACGCAGAAAATATGATAAGATGCTGGAGGAGTGCTTGACGCCATCTGGCAATGTGGCAATGTGATGGTCTGGGTGTGCTTTGATGGTGGTAAAGTGGGAGATTTGTACAGGGTAAAAGGGATCTTGAAGGAGGAATCGCTATCACGTCATTTTGCAACGCCATGCCATACCCTGTGGACGGCGCTTAATTGGAGCCAATTTCCTCCTACAACAGAACAATGACCCAAAGCACAGATCCAAACTATGCAAGAACTATTTAGGGAAGAAGCAGTCAGCTAGTATTCTGTCTATAATGGTGTGGCCAGCACAGTCACCGGATCTCAACACTTTTGAGCTGTTGTGGGAGCAGCTTGACCATATGGTACGTAAGAAGTGCCCATCAAGCCAATCCAACTTGTGGGAGATGCTTCAGGAAGCACGGGGTGAAATCTCTTCAGATTACCTCAACAAACTGACAACTAGAATGCCAAAGGACTGCAAGGTTGTAATGGCTGCAAATGGAAGATTCTTTGACGAAAGCAAAGTTTTAAGGACACAATTATTATTTCAATTAAAAATCATTATTTATAACCTTGTCAACGTATATTTCCTATTCATTTTGCAACTCATTTCATGTCCTTGTTTTCCATGAAAATATACATTTATAAGTGACCCCAAACTTTTGAAAGGTAGTGTACAAAGCTCATTGACATCAACTACTTAATTTGGTTTTATATACTAAACCACCACTCGCCTCTTTTCAATAAAAGGCCTAGTGTATATCCGATCAATGCACAATATCCTATCCCATTAATCAGATCCTAAGCTATTGACATTGGCAATTTATTCATATGACATTTCTTATCAGGCTATTGACTCAAGAAAAAGCAGAGTGAGTGGCTGCTGGAATGTGTTTGATGACAGGTCATGGATGTCGTGGGTGAGGGTGAGCTTCTGCTTTGGAACCACTCTGGGTGGGAGTCAGAGGAGAGGGAGGCCTTTCGACCGAAAGACAAAAAGAGGGAGAATATCAAGGCCATAGAGATATGTTATAATTCTAGAGAAAGGTGATGGTATAGACTTTGAAGAGGGAAAAAGTCAGAAAATCATAGAATCAATGACAAGCTTGTGTTTCCAGTGCACTCTTGATAATGGAGGTGCTGTTCTCACTTGTGAGTGGCGTTTTGACGAGCTGTTGGAATTGAGGAAGGGACCAGGGTGATTATGTCACTGTTGTTTTGTTTAGCCAGCGTGGCCGGACTGTGCGTTCTGCCTGCTAATACTACATTTACATAAGACATTATGGCGAGGACACCTGAGTTTCAAAAGGGATGTAAGAGTCATAAAGAGAGATTGACAGCCAGAGAGATAACGCCAGGAATCAGACGTCATCTAATAGTGAGAGAAAAAGAAAGAGAAAGAAAGAGCGAAAGAGACTGAGCGAGAGAGAAATAAATACAGCACATACAACACATATGGAATGAGTAAGTGTGTGTGAGAGAAAATGTGAGATGTCAGAGAGAGGTGGGAGGTGCGTAGAAGGCCCATCTTACCCAAAATCCCCACTGCCATGTAGCCAAGGATGACGACAATGAAGAGAACACAGCAGATGATGTCAGTGCAGCCTCTGATGGAGAATGGAAATACAATAACACACATAGTGATTTTGAGCATTGCTGTGGCATCGATGCCCCCAGGCTGAAAAATAAGTGACAGAAAGTGTGCCCACGAAAGGCACTTGAGACATACAATGGACAATTTGCACACAGAGATAGAGTGGTAGTTAGGGCGTTGTAGCTTGGTAGGCTCTGTAGGCCTTGTAGAGAGCAAGAGACAAAATTATTGAGAGAGAGGGGTAGTGAGCTCAAGGGCTCCTGAGTTCTTCTGCAATAAGATAGAATTAGAGTTGGATAAATATAGATAAACTTGCATTTCTTCCCACAAGGACTAACCTCAACATCAAAACCTTCAATCCAAATCAAAATTCCATACCTAAAACCTTGATCTTTGACAAAATTACCTGAATAGACTATTACTACCAAGGACTATCAAGACAAAAATTCTAACAAACCAAAACCTGCAGAAGAAACACAGTGGAACCTGGAAATACCATCCAACACAAAACTGAGTGAGTAACATTCAGTCTGAAGCTACTTCTGAAGCCAAAAAGTAAATGACAATAATCTATTTTGTTATATAAAGCTAAGTAAATAAGTATACTAAGCTACCAAGCTGCTAGGACATAACAGACCTGGCTGCATCTTCAATTAGCACTGTGTGAAGTCAGATGTGTGAAAACTCTTGAGCCCAACAATGGCAGGAGAGTTTCACAGCCCAGGACACTCCCCCCAGAGAAGCCAGCAGACAACACAGGATCCACCAACCCAACGGACACCCCACCCCCTCCTAACAACCCCCCAGATAGCCCTCTTGACAACCCCCACACATCCACTAAAAACACAAAGCTGGAGATTGTGCTCCTCTTTGACTTAAATGGCAAATACATTCAAGAGGATAAACTTTTTCCCAAACACAAAGTGGCTAAACTCTGGTGCCCAAACACTAGGCATGCGCTGTAGCTGACTAGGGTTAAAAAAAAAGCTTCTTCCACTTTCCCCAACACACAAGTGGTTATCTCCACCCTGCTACCATGAATAAATGTTCACCCTGCCACAATACAGCGAGTGAATGCAAGCATTTCGCGAGACTGTGTCTCAAAACCTTATGTCTATCTGGCCCATCACTCCACCCTGGACTTGAACAGCCTTTACAACCAGGTCCACCTCTACAAAGCAGCAATCCCAACTTTTGCCAGGACCCTGAAGGACGTCACCCTCAACCGTAGCCCCAGCACTTCACACAGGAGCAACAGAGCAACGGACACCCCGTCCAGACCACAGCATCCCATCCACCAAATTACCAGGCGTGAAACAGGGAAGAGACTCATGGGGTATGTCATTTGGTATAGAGCAGACCTAACCCACTCAAATTAAAATAGTAAAAACAGGAACATTTTAGATCTGGCTAGAAATGATCTCAACAGAGAAACATTTCCTTGTGTGCTACCTATATCCCCCCTAATTAGGCAACAACAAATTCAATCCCTTCTAGGCAATTTCCTAGACAAAATGTTTCACTGTAATAGTGAAGGTATACATTTGGCAGTAGAAAACCTAAACAGTATATTTAAGACTCTCAGCTTCTCTATCAAATCTAAAAAGGTCAAGTAGACAACCTAAGAAAATTAACAACAATAACAAATGGTTTGATGAAGAATATAAAAACCTAAGAAAGAAATTGAGAAACATCCAACCAAAAACAGAGACCAAGAAAACCTGAGCCTACGCCTTCACTATGGTGAATCACTAAAACAATACAGAAATACACTACGGAAAAAGAAAGAACAGCACGTCAGAAAACAGCTCAATGTAATTGAAGAATCCATAGAATCAAACTACTTCTGGGAAAATTGGAAAACTCTAAACAAACAACATGAAGAGTTATCTATCCAAAACTGAGATCTAAGGATAAACCACTTCTCTGATCATTTTGTCTCTATAACAAAGAACAAACGTATACATGATCAAACACAAATCTTAGAATCAACTATTAAAGACTACCAGAACCCACAAGATTCTCCAATGACATTGAATGAACTACAGGACAAAATACAAAACCTCCAACCCCAAAAAGCCTGTTGGGTTGATGGCATCCTAAATGAAATGATAAAATATACAGATCACAAATTCCAATTGGCTATACTTAAACTCTTTAACATCATCCTCAGCTCTGGCATCTCCCCCAATATTTGGAACCAAGGACCGATCACCCCAATCGACAAAAGTGGAGACAAATTTGACCCCAATAGCTACTGTGGGATATGAGTCACCAGCAACCTTGGGGGAAATCCTCTGCATTATCATTAACAGCAGACTCGTACATTTCCTCAGCGAAAACAAAGTACTGAGCAAATGTCAAATTGGCTTTTTACCAAATTACCGTACAACAGACCACGTATTCACCCTGCACACCCTAATTGACAAACAAAGAAAACAAAGGCAAAGTCTCATGCTTTGTTGATTTCAAAAAAGCTTTTGACTCAATTTGGCATGAGGGTCTGCTATACAAATTGATGGAAAGTGGTGTTGGGCGAAAAACATACAAAACACACAAACAACAAGTGTGTGGTTAAAATTGGCAAAAAACACCCATTCCTTTCCACATGGCCAGGGGGGTGAGACAGGGATGCAGCTTAAGCCCCACCCTCTTCAACATATATATCAACGAATTGGCGAGGGCACTATAACAGTGCAGCACCCGGCCTCACCCTACTAGAATCTGATGTCTACTGTTTGCTGATGATCTGGTGCTTTTGTCCCCAACCAAGGAGGGCCTACAGCAGCACCTAGATCTTCAGCACAGATTCTGTCAGACCTGGGCCCTGAGAGTAAATCTCAGTAAGACAAAAATAATGGGGTTCCAAAAAAGGCCCAGTTGCCAGGACCATGAATACAAATTCGATCTAGACACCATTGCCTTAGAGCACATAGAGCACACATCAACACCATTATCCCAGAAATCCTAGACCCACTCCAATTTGCATACCGCCCCAACAGATCCACAGATGATGCAATCTCTATTGCACTCCTCACTGCACTTTCCCACCTGGACAAAAGGAACACCTATGTGAGAATGCTATTCATTGACTACAGCTTAGCGTTCAACATCATAGTGCCTTCAAAGGTCATCAATAAGCTAAGGACCATGAGACTAAACACCTCCCTCTGCAACTGGATCCTGGATTTCCTGACTGGCCGCCCCCAGTTGGTAAGGGTAGGTAACAACACATCCACCATGCTGATCCTCAACACAGGGGCCCCTCAGGGGTGCGTGCTCAGTCCCCTCCTGTACTCTCTGTTCACTCATGACTGCACAGCCAGGCACAGCTCCAGCACCATCATTAAGTTTGCCGATGACACAACAATGGTAGGCCTGATCACCGACAACGATGAGACAGCCTACAGGGAGGAGGGCAGAGACCTGGCCATGTGGTGCCAGGACAACAACCTCTCCCTCAACGTGATCAAGACAAAGGAGATGATTGTGGACTACAGGAAAAAGAGGACCGAGCACGCCCCCATTCTCATCGACGGGGCTGTAGTGGAGCAGGTTGAGAGCTTCAAGTTCCTTGGTGTCCACATCACCAACAAACTAACATGGTCCAAGCACACCAAGACAGTCGTGAAGAAGGCACGACAAAACCTATTCCCCCTCAGACTGAAAAGATTTGGCATGGGTCCCAAGATCCTCAAAAGGTTCTACAGCTGCACCATCGAGAGCATCCTGACGGGTTGCATCACTGCCTGGTATGGCAACTGCTCTGCCTCCGACCGCAAGGCACTGCAGATGGCAGTGTAAACAGCCCAGTACATCACCGGGGCCAAGCTTTCTGCCATCCAGGACCTCTATGCCAGGCGGTGAGAGGAAGGCCCTAAAATTGTCAAAAGACTCCAGCCACCCAAGTCATAGATTGTTCTCTCTGCTACCGCACGGGAAGCGGTACCGGAGTGACAAGTTCAGGTCCAAGAGGCTTCTAAACAGCTTCTACCCCCAAGCCATATGACTCCTGAACACCTAATCAAATGGCTACCCAGACTATTTGCATTGACCCCCTTTTTTACACCACTGCTACTCTCTGTTGTTTTCATCTATGCATAGTCCCCTTAATAACTCTACCTACATGTACAGTGAGGGGAAAAAGTATTTGATCCCCTGCTGATTCTGTACGTTTGCCCACTGACAAAGAAATGATCAGTCTATAATTTTAATGGTAGGTTTATTTGAACAGTGAGAGAGAGAATTACAAAAAAATCCCTAAAAACGCATGTGAAAAATTTTAGAAATTGATTAGCATTTTAATGAGGGAAATAAGTATTTGAACCCCTCTCAATCAGAAAGATTTCTGGCTCCCAGGTGTATTTTATACAGGTAACGAGCTGAGATTAGGAGCACACTCTTAAAGGGAGTGCTCCTAATCTCAGTTTGTTACCTGTATAAAAGACACCTGTCCACAGAAGCAATCAATCAATCCGATTCCAAACTCTCCACCATGGCCAAGACCAAAGAGCAAGGATGTCAGGGACAAGATTGTAGACCTACACAAGGCTGGAATGGGCTACAAGACCATCGCCAAGCAGCTTGGTGAGAAGGTGACAACAGTTGGTGCGATGGAAGAAACACAAATGGAAGAAACACAAAAGAACTGTCAATCTGCAATGATCATGAGAACGGTGAGGAATCAGCCCAGAACTACATGGGTGGATCTTGTCAATGATCTCAAGGCAGCTGGGACCATAGTCACCAAAAAAACAATTGGTAACACACTACGCTGTGAAGGACTGAAATCCTGCAGCGCCTGCAAGGTCCCCCTGCTCAAGAAAGCACATATACTTGCCCTTCTGAAGTAAGCCAATGAACATCTGAATGATTCAGAGGACAACTGTGTGAAAGTGTTGTGGTCAGATGAGACCAAAATGGAGCTCTTTGGCATCAACTCAACTCGCCGTGTTTGGAGGAGGAGGAATGCTGCCTATGACCCCAAGAACACCATCCCCACCGTCAAACATGGAGGTGGAAACATTATGCTTTGGGGGTGTTTTTCTGCTAAGGGGACAGGACAACTTCACTGCATCAAAGGGACGATGGACGGGGCCATGTACAGTCAAATCTTGGGTGAGAACCTCCTTCCCTCAGCCAGGGCATTGAAAATGGGTCGTAGATGGGTATTCCAGCATGACAATGACCCAAAACACACGGCCAAGGCAACAAAGTAGTGGCTCAAGAAGAAGCACATTAAGGTCCTGGAGTGGCCCAGTCTCCAGACCTTAATCCCATAGAAAATCTGTGGAGGGAGCTGAAGGTTCGAGTTGCCAAACGTCAGCCTCGAAACCTTAATGACTTGGAGAAGATCTGCAAAGAGGAGTGGGACAAAATCCCTCCTGAGATGTGTGCAAACCTGGTGGCCAACTACAAGAAACGTCTGATCTCTGTGATTGCCAACAAGGGTTTTGCCACCAAGTACTAAGTCATGTTTTGCAGAGGGGTCAAATACTTATTTCCCCTCATTAAAATGCAAATCAATTTATAAAATTTTTCAAATGCGTTTTTCTGGATTTGTTTGTTTGTTATTCTGTCTCTCACTGTTCAAATAAACCTAACATTAAAATTATAGACTGATAATTTCTTTGTCAGTGGGCAAACGTACAAAATCCGCAGGGGATCAAATACTTTTTTCCCTCACTGTACATATTACCTCAAATAAACACTGCCCCCGCACATTGACTCTGTAACGGTACCCCCCTGTATATAGTCTCGCTATTGTTATTTTACTGCTACTCTTGAATTACTTGTTACTTTTATTTCTTATCCATATTTTTTAAACTGCATTGTTGGTTAGGGTCTCATAAGTAAGCATTTCACTGTAAGGTCTATACCTGCTGTATTCGACGCATGTGACTAATAACATTTTATTTGATTTATTTTACTTGCTTTGGCAATGTAAACATATGTTTCCCATGCCAATAAAGCCCCTTAAATTAAATTGAAATTGAATTGAAAGAGATCCTTAGTGGAAAAGGCTACCTTTTCCGAATGGGTCCATTGAAGGTGGGGTCATACTGAGCAGGTTCCCCTGAAAAGAAAAGGCGGTGAGATAATGGGTCAATAACAGAATTTAATCATATTTTCTGAAGGTTTTTACAATGACTTAACACAAAAAAACTGCTAGCAGTGTGTGATGGTGTTGTTAGTTCCTTGTTTACACATTACACAGACAGTCAGGTCAGATCGAATACATAGGGAAAACATCTCTCGGTAATGGCAATTTGCATTGAATTTGCAAAGAGCTCCCCTGTGTGTGAGAGTCTATGGAGAGAATTGCGTGGGGGGGGTGTTGCTATGCAGCGAGAGTGGCTTTTGTTAGTATGCAACTCATTGAGTTGATGAGCGACAATCTTCAGCTTAAGAAGCAAGAACATGTAGCAAGAACAATAAGACCTTGACACATCTTTATAGGTCAAACAATCTGTACATACACTGGAGAGTTTTGGTGGTGATAACTGGGTTATGATGATGATTGGGTTACGGGAATTACATTGCTTAGAGTCACTTTCTGGAACACTAGGGCAACTCTTAAGAGTTGGCCAATGGAGAAAAATAGAGAGCAAGATATGGTGAAAGAATGTACATCTTTCCTCTCTTTTAATCTCTACATTGCATAAGTCAATGTTTTATGGCATATTTGATGGTTTACACACCCTTAAAAGTAAGGTAACCTTAAACGAAAAAGAAGGGGCAGTATGTGATAAGGGAGATTTGAATTGAATTTGAATTCAAAGATGGAGGGAGTAGGCTCAAAGCAGAGCAGTGACTTTTGAAAGGGATCTCCCAAAAATATTCTATCACACATTTTCCACTGAAACCCTGTGTGTCATGGTCACTCACAACTAGGGCCGGGACAAAACCAGTATCGCTTTGCACCTTAGTATCGTGGCAAGGAACCAAAATACGAAACAGATTTAACTTCTTGAGGAAAACAGCCCTAATGTTGGAAACAAAGATCATTATGTTGTCATCCAGAGTCACATTTATTTATAGGGCTCCAGAGTGGCACAGCGGTCTAAGGCACTGTATCTCAGTGCTAGAGGCGTCACTACAGACCCTGGTTCGAATCCAGGCTGTATCACAACAGGCTGTGATTGGGAGTTCCATTGGGCGGTGCACAATTGGCCCAGCGTCGTCTGGGTTTGGCCAGGGTAGGCCATCATTGTAAATAAGAATTTGTTCTTAACTGACTTGCCTAGTTACATTAAAACAAAACATACTTATTTTCCAAGCTATGGCACACAATATTTTACATACAACAGGTATTTAAAAGGACCACAGAGTTGAATCTGCTTAGTGTTTTCATTTTTGCAATGGAAAAATTATTGCGATACTGATATTGTCAAAGCCCTACTCAAAATGGACAACATTCCCCTCATCACAGTAAGCAATTACCTTTGTTTGGTTTATACTCTACTTAGCAAGCCAAACATTTCTAAGAGATGTTGTTCTTGGTCTCATGGACTCCTTACAATAAACCAATCAAAATCCCAGAATAAAATGCCTTCATAAAATTACAAATTAAAGATACAGAACCTGTTGAACATTGCACTTCTGTCCAACGGAATATGCAGTTGACCGTGCTGTTTATTTTTTTCATTTCAATTAGGCTACTATAGGGTAAAGTATCAGGCCAAGTCTAGTTGGCCATTACACCAATCACTGATTGGAAGCAAGCAAAGCGCTCATGTCTACAATGAAGTCAGCATCTATGGCTATGGAGTTAGTGAATTCACATTACAATGTAGGCCTGTTCATTAGGTCCATGGCCTACGTCTCACACTGCGGTATAATCTAAAAAGCCCTAAATATCAAATAAATGAATCATGCTTAATTGACTCAATATATTCTCTATCAACTATTATCGGACGAAACCTTTACATCCTATATACCTACTAATCCTGTTTTATGGGAGCTCAATGTTTTAGTAACAACTTCCTGGAGATAGGTGAAAACTGAAGCTTTGTAGTGAGTACACAATAAAAGGAATAGGATATTGACAATCATACTGTTTGTTTTGAGGCTACTAAGTACAAGGCCTACTGTATGAAAGATTTAGACTGAGGCATGCAGTTGGCTTCCAACTGACAGAATACACATAACCATAAACATCTAATAGAGTATTCAATATAGCATCCACTGCATTTTCAGCTAAGCCTTGTACACGAAGTCAAAGAGGCTCGATTTGCTTGCCCACAAACAAAGAAACCTGTTCCTCTGCCTCATTGCCGGCTGTACATGAATATCAGATTAGAGTAGAATACAAAGCTGTCTGTTTAGGGCAAATCACAACCTGGAAACTGACTGGCAGTGACCCTTTCCTGATGTCGTGTTTATACTCCCTGCTTTTTACCACCGTCTGATCCCATAAAGAATAGAAATGTTTTGGACCCTACAAAACGTGGACCTCAGTCGTAAGGGCATTTTTACTAGTACTAAAGGCCTAAACAATGTGTATGTCTGTAGGTGATTTCAATTCATTTGGCTTGACTTTGGATAGAGGGGTGACGTAAAATAAGGATCACATTTTTTTTGTCCAATTTAGAGCCTGACAGGTATATTGGTTCACCAATATTATTGTCAGATATTGGCCTTTCACCATTATAATCGGCCGATAATTCCACAGATGGAAAAAATGGAATCTCATGCTTATCTGAACATTTGAGGGCATTTTCATGATGCCATGATTGTCACAATGCAAGAAATCAACATCTGAAGCATATTTCTTGAACAGTTGCTCTTTGGGATGGCAATTTATGAGAACTCTTTGTGGAAAAATGACACTTTTTAATTTCCCCTCTGTAAAACAGTATATCGGCAGATACTTTTGTATACAGTTGAAGTCGTAAGTTTACATACACTTAGGTTGGAGTCATTAAAACTAGTTTTTCAACCATTCCACAAATTTCTTGATAACAAACTATAGTTTTGGCAAGTCGGTTAGGACATCTACTTTGTGCATGAAACAAGTCATTTTTCCAACAATTGTTTACAGACAGATTATTTCACTGTATCACAATTCCAGTGGGTCAGAAGTTTTACATACACTAAGTTGACTGTGCATTTAAACAGCTTGGAAAATTCCAGAAAATGATGTCATGACTTTAGAAGCTTCTGATAGGCCAATTGACATCATTTGAGTCAATTGGAGGTGTACCTGTGGATGTACTTAAAGGCCTACCTTCAAACTCAGTGCCTCTTTGCTTGATATCATGGGAAAATCAAAAGAAATCATTCAAGACCTCAGAAAAAAATTGCAGACCTCCACAAGTCTGGTTCATCCTTGGGAGCAATTACCAAATGCCTGAAGGTACCACATTCATCTGTACAAACAATAGTACGCAAGTATAAACACCATGGGACCACGCAGCTGTTATACCACTCAGGAAGGAGACGCGTTCTGTCTCCTAGAGCTGAATGTACTTTGGTGTCGAAAAGTGCAAATCAATCCCAGAAAAACAGCAAAGGACCTTGTGAAGATGCTGGAGGAAACCGCTACAAAAGTATCTATATCCACAGTACAACGAGTCCTATATCGACATATTCTGAACGCCTGCTGATGTCGAGGACATCAGAGCGCAAAATCGAGCAGTTGCAAGCAGAACCTAGAGAATGCGTGGTCCCATGAAAAAGAGCATGATTTGACTAGGCGCAGCAAGATTTGTTAAAATATAGCTCAAAAAGCCTCTGAAGTGATATGTCTGACCCCGATATGTCTGACCCCGATACAGATAGCAGGATAGCACAGTCAGCCCAACCTACAGGTGTGGTGTGCGTCCACGCTGCTCTCTAATGTATGAGCGGGCCAGCAACCAAAATAGCCCCTATTGCAGCTATTGAGAGAGGTACGAAGGCTAATCCCAAACAAATCCCCGGAGCGTTGTTGTGATTTCTATTAAAAGGGCATATGGTCAGGCGCTGTTGGAACCTAGGAAACCCTCCTGCACATTTTAGGCAGCCTGCCGGCCCACAGAGTAGAACCAACTATTTCGTTAGGTTTTGTAACTCGTCGCAGAAGTGGTCATACGATGGAGAGATATTGGGATTTAGAGAGGGGCAGACTGTCTCGATTCTACATGCAGCATAGTGTAGATTATGAACTTTCTCCTAAAACGTAGGATGTTTATTATTTGACAATTATGTGTTGTTAATAATTTCTTCCTTTGCAACTAAATCATGTATATATCCATTTGTGATGGCTATATAGGTCCGTTTTGCGAATGTGCTTTCTCTGACAATTTAATGGCTCCTGTTTTCATATGCGTAGTGCATATGGCTAAATCCATCTGAATGCATCTGTGTGTGTGCTATAAAAAGTCATTGGTTTATTTCTCACAATGGCCTTTGGTATGCTAATATTGGGTGCTGTAACAGATGCTAATACATATACTTTTCTAACTGCTTGTGAAACCATTTGCTTGAATGTTTTGATTTAACTACCAATAATTGTTTTAGATTATAAAAACAATTCTGTTCATTTTCTCATATTCAAGTGAAATTAATTTTCTCTCAAAGGTAGGTGAGTGAGTTTATTTCAGATATGGTCTTATATGATGCAGTGATCTTTAATGTCTATATTAATCTGACTGATTTGATAAAAACACATCTGAAGGGTGCTATTGTCCAATCCAGTCAGATAAACAGACAATTTTATGTTAATTGAAATGTGAATTAATCTGTGATGTACCTTCAGTTAAATGTTTGCTCTTGAAGGCATCCTGATGCTACCAAGCCGAAACAGTTCGGAAACAGTTCCTGCATATATGACGACGTAATTTTGTTTCAGTTTTGTTTGCGTCGGTAAGGGCACACAACATTTTTCCTCGAGGCAAGCCGAAGTTTGGGAGCCAAAGTCTACACCCCTTCTTTCTTGATTGGTCAACTGTACAGATTCTTCAATAAAATCTTTGTTGTTGTTCAAGAGAGGACTCGTTTTCATGCACGTTTTTTTTTTTTGAGAAATACTGCACCAAACATCTTAGTTAGATGCAAAATTGCGCAACTAAGATCTCCTCGGCAAAAAACAACAAACCGATTTATTGAGTTATCTAGATTAATTCTTACTATTTTGAGTAAGTGTATACTGGCTAAGGAAAAAAAATGTTTTTCCTTTCTTGTTTTTCAAGCGAAGGTCTTTTAAGGGAGTATGCAACCACACTCGTTCGGTTCGCCTAGCCGACTTTCTGCTAGCCGCCAGCCGAACTGAAGCATACCGAAGCCTAATAAAAGAAGCACGGAACATTAATTTCTAGCTTGCTTGCAGGAAGGCGTTACCTAGCTGAATCACATCGGGCCGTGATTGGGAGTCCCATAGGGCGGCGCACAATTGGCCCAGCGTCATCCGGGTTTGGCCGGGGGTAGGCCGTCATTGTAAACAAGAATTTGTTCTTAACTGACTTGCCTAGTTAAAGGTTAAATAAAAAAATAAAAAACGAGGTACATTTGCATGTCTAAAGAAGACAGTGCTATCCACCAAATAGACACATCTGAAGTGATGCTGCTAGGACCATGAACTGCTGCTCTGAAGATTGTCTAGAGTGACTACAGTGCTGGCCGTCCAGTTAACACTTTTCTGTGATGCAGAAAGATGTTTTCAAGGGAGGATTATGTAGAGCGGTCCCCGAAGTAACTTATCAACTGTATGCAAGGATTCCTCTGTGTTGTCTTAGGAATTCAACATTCTCTGTGCTGATCTCACCAACCCCCATTGGCACACCTCTGGGTAGCAGAGGTTGTTGTCTTTACAGGTCTGTAGGTCAGATATCTGATTGGAGGTTAACTTTACAGTAATACTATTGTTACTGGTTACTACATGATTCCATGTGTGTTATTTCATAAACTCAGCAAAAAAAAGAAATGTCCCTTTTTCAGGACCCTGTCTTTCAAAGACAATTCGTAAAAATCCAAATAACTTCACAGATCTTCATTGTAAAGGGTTTAAACACTGTTTCCCATGCTTGTTCAATGACCCATAAACAATTAATGAACATGCACCTGTGGAATGGTCGTTAAGACAATAACAGCTTACAGACGATAGGCAATTAAGGTCACAGTTATGAAAACTTAGGACACTAAAGAGGCCTTTCTACTGACTCTGAAAAACACCAAAAGAAAGATGCCCAGGGTCCCTGCTCTTCTGCGTGAACGTGCCTTAGGCATGCTGCAACGAGGCATGAGGACTGCAGATGTGGCCAGGGCAATAAATTGCAATGTCCGTACTGTGAGACTCCTAAGACAGCGCTACGGGGAGACAAGACGGACAGCTGATCGCCCTCGCAGTGGCAGACCACGTGTAACAACATCTGCACAGGATCGGTACATCTGAACATCACACTTGTGGGACAGGTACAGGATGGCAACAACAACTGCCCGAGTTACACCAGGAACGCACAATCCCTCCATCAGTGCTCAGACTGTCCGCAATAGGCTGAGAGAGGCTGGACTGAGGGCTTGTAGGCCTGTTGTAAGGCAGGTCCTCACCGGCAACAACGTCTCCTATGGGCACAAAACCACCGTCGCTGGACCAGACAGGACTGGCAAAAAGTTATCTTCACTGACGAGCCGCGGTTTTGTCTCACCAGGGGTGATGGTCGGATTCGCGTTCATGAGCATTACACCGAGGCCTGTACTCTGGAGCGGGATCGATTTGGAGGTGGAGGGTCCGTCATGGTCTGGGGCAATGTGTCACAGCATCATTGGATTGAGCTTGTACGTTACTGGGAAGACATCCTCTTCCCTCATGTGGTACCCTTCCTGCAGGCTCATCCTGACATGACCCTCCAGCATGCCACCAGCCATACTGCTCATTCTGTGCGTGATTTCCTGCAAGACAGGAATGTCAGTGTTCTGCCATGGCCAGCGAAGAGCCCAGATCTCAATCCCATTGAGCACGTCTGGGACCTGTTGGATCAGAGGGTGAGGGTTAGGGCCATTCCCCCCAGAAATGTCCAGGAACTTGCAGGTGCCTTGGTGGAAGAGTGGGGTAACATCTCACAGCAAGAACTGGAAAATCTGGTGCAGTCCATGAGGAGGAGATGCAGTGCAGTACTTAATGCAGCTGGTTGCCACACAAGATACTGACTGTTACTTTTGACCCCCCCCTTTGTTCAGGTACACATTATTCCATTTCTGTTAGTCACATGTCTGTGGAACTTGTTCAGTTTATGTCTCAGTTGTTGAATCTTGTTATGTTAATACAAATATTTACACGTTACGTTTGCTGAAAATAAACGCAGTTGACAGTGAAAGGACGTTTCTTTTTTTGTATTCACTATTATACTACAATGTAGAAAATAGTAAAAATAAAGAAAAACCCAGGAATGAGTAGGTGTGTCCAAACCTTTTACTGGTACTGTATATGCGTAGAATAATGCTTTTTTAATGACAGTATTGCCTTGTAAATGAAGCTTTATGCCATCTATGTGAATTCATTCATTTTACAATGTAATTAAATATCTGCCTTTGATATGGAAAAATCTCATGACCATGATCAGCTAAACACATAATATTTGGATCTGGCATATTTCTGTATTATCTTTTGGAGTCAGATAATTCATTTAATGGGCTAATTGCTTAGATTACGAGTCACTTGTGAGGTCAATATAATATGCATATCAAATATGTATCACACTACAAGGATATACAGTAGCTAGCCTCGTCTTCAATCACCCATTCCTTTTCTCAGTTCACTATTTTGTGGAGGTAAATAATTATAACCTCATTGCGCCTATAAAAGATGTATGACATAGGTGACCTCAGAGACATTTGTTGTTCTAACAGTATCTCACATGAACAAAAAACGGACTAGGTCCAGCACCTTAGCGACAGCATTTGTATCTATATTGCTAAAAGCAGCAGAAGTGTTCAAACTAGTGTGTTCTTTATGTAGTTGAATCATTGCCTTTCAAACTTGGTTCTCCAATGTTCTTTGGTACTTGCTCATAGGCCTGGCTCACCCCACACTAATGACTGGTCAATTATTAGCAGGCCATTATTGTAGGCTTTTCAGTATTAACCACACAGTCTAGAGCAGTGGTGTCAAACATAGCCAACAGGATGGACAGACTGGAACCTTTACTTAACAAAGAGGCAGCTGAATTTACATGGAGTGGATTTTTGAATACCAGGGTCTAGGATAAGTTTAGCCTCTGAGACATTTTGTGGATATGGGCCCTGGCCTTTACTTTGGTTTACCTGCTGCTCATTTACCCATGACTTTTACTCTCCTGCCTCCTCTTCTGCTTTTGCTCTCTACGCAAACTTAATTTGTTTACACAGCATTCTGGTACAGTTTCAAAACTCCCAGGCTGTCAAGACTCCATTCATCTCGTGCAAACAACTGGAGTGTGTCCCAAACGGGCCTATGGGTCCTGGTCAAAAGCAGTACACTATATAGGGAATAGGGTGCAATTTGGGATACAGCCCTTGAGTAAGGTGGACAGGTAATAAGACACACTAAGGCAGTGAGCCTTTAAACAGGCACACCCAGAGATGGACATATGCAAAACATGGTTCCGTAGGAACACCACCACAACTCACAGAAGACTGGCAGAGAATGAATGCCTCACAACAAAACTTATTTTTCATACAATAAATAGTAAACTTCCTCCTCTATATTTCCCCATTTAATGCAAAAACCTACATGAAAGCAATGGCATGCCATAGAATATCAGTGCCCTTCAGTTGTATTCAGCTGAGTTAGAAAGTTGATGTGATGTAGCCTGTAATGCTTACTGAATATTGATTTTATATCACAGATTGAAATGTAAAATTCTAAATGATTTTTTGCTGCATTTATATATAAATAATATATTTCGTTTAAAAGATTAAATAACCAAATATATATATGATGTAGTATTTTTGCATATTGGCATGTTGAATGTCATGAAAACAATTATAACTATAACTACATACAGTAAATATGTACATCTTTAATAATAAGCAATTGACAATGTCACAAATTGTTATTAGGCTACTCAGATATGCGGCCATCGGCTAAAGAACCAAATGTGACACCTCTAGAGAGGTAAGCCTAATAGGGGTCACCACTCATAAGGAACTGGAAAAACGCAAATAGGCTAGGCTAGAGACAAATAAATAATACAAAAACGTAATTGACAGAGAATATGACACTATTCTGTGAGGTTAGACAAATACTAATCCAGGTAATGTAACGGGAGATGTGAAATGAACTCACCATATTCCGACGACTCCGAGCTCTCTTCCTTCGGGTTTTTACCCATCTTCTATCCCTTCCTCAACCTCTACTAGTTTATAATAGTCTAAATGGCCAGGTAAATCAAGTAGAAGTTAAATAATAAAAACAAAAGCATAAAACAACGTTTTAAAGAGGTGTTACCTACACTTAATGCACATAAAAAGAAAACTTGCGTTGAATAAATCTTTCTCGCTCGAGCTCCAGTAACTAGGGTTGTGACATCACGAACGCACCTGTTGTCGACGCGCACCTGCCTGCACGCGCGTGTAGCATTCCCGCCCCTTGACCTCCCTTTACTAAATGCCCCCGGCTGTTTGATGGGCCTGCACGTAGTAAATTAAATTACTTTTTTCCTGATTTTTTTGGCTGTATGCCTATATAATATATTTAGATTTAAAATACCTGAACAAACACATCTGATGACATTTCAGTTCAAAATGATCAAATTGTGTTTGAGACATACAGTGGCAAGAAAAAGTATGTGAACCCTTTGGAATTATCTGGATTTCTGTATAAATTGGTCATACAATTAGATCTGATCTTCATCTAAGTCACAACAACAAACACAGTCTGCTTAAACTAATAACACACAAGTTGTATTCTTCTTTTCTATGTTGAATACATCATTTAAACATTCACAGTGTAGGTTGGAAAAAGTATGTGAACCCCTAGGCTAATGACTTCTCTAAAAGCTAATTGGAGTCAGCTAACCTGGAGTACAATCATTGAGGCAAGATTAGAGATGTTGGTTAGAGCTGCTCTGCCCTATAAAAAACACTCACAAAGTTTGAGTTTGCTATTCACAAGAAGCATTGCCTGGATCTCAGAAGACCCAAGATTAAGAATTGTTGACATGCATGAAGCTGGAAAGGGTTACAAAGGTATCTCTAAAAGCCTTGATGTTCATCAGTCCACAGTAAGACAAATTGTCTATGAATGGAGAAAGTTCAGCACTGTTGCTACTCTCCCTAGGAGTGGCCGTCCTGCAAAGATGACTGCAGAAGCACAGAGCAGAATGCTCAATGAGGTTAAGAAGAATCTTAGTGTCAGCTAAAGACTTAAAGAAATCTCTGGAACATGACAACATCTCTGTTGATGAGTCTACGATATGTAAAACCCTTAACAAGAATGGTGTTCATGGGAGGACACCACGGAAGAAGCCACTGCTGTCCCAAAAAAAACATTGCTGCATGTCTGAAGTTCGCAAAAGAGCCTCTGGATGTTCCACAGCGCTACTGGCAAAATATTCTGTGGACAGATTAAATTAAAAGTTTGGTTGTTTGGAAGGAACACACAACACTAGGTGTGGAGAAAAAAGGGCACAGCACACCAACATCAAAACCTCATCCCAACTGTAAAGTATGGTGGAGGGAGCATCATGGTTTGGAGCTGCTTTGCTGCCTCAGGAACAGAAAAATGAATTCCCAAGTTTATCAAGACATTTTGCAGGAGAATGTGAGGCTATCTGTCCACCAATTGAAGCTCAACAGAAGTTGGGTGATGCAACAGGTCAACGACTCACACAGAAGTAAATCAACAGAATGTAAAATTGGGCCACTCCAGAAGAACCTGTCAGAGTTCTGACTTCAACCCGATTGAGATTCTGTGGCATAACCTCAAGAGAGCGGTTCACACCAGACATCCCAAAAATATTGCTGAACTGAAACAGTTTTGCAAAGAGGAATGGTCCAAAATTCCTCCTGACCGTTGTGCAGGTCTGATCCACAACAACAGAAAACGTTTGGTTGAGGTTATTGCTGCCAAAGTAGGATCAACCAGTTATTAAAACCAAGGGTTCACATACTTTTCCCACCCAACGTGGTGAATGTTTACACGGTGTGTTCAATAAAGACATGAAAACATAATTGTTTGTGTGTTATTAGTTTAAGCAGACTGTGTTTGGTCATAAAATTTGATCTGATCTTAATCTAAGTCACAACAGACAATTTGATGAAATCCAAGTAATTCCAAAGGGTTCACATACTTTTCTTGACACTGTACATAGACAAATATATTTTACTAAGATTTGAGGGAGTGACTTTTCCAACCATCACACTAAGAGCCCTTCCTTATTGCTTTGGACATTTTTATTGTCTCGCCCATGTTCTTCAGTTCACCACAACATGAAACCTGGCACAACCCAACCAGATAGTGATTAACATAAGGCTGTCAAATGGACTTTTCTGTCAGTATTACTGAATACGTTATAAAAGCAGAGTTCATGCTCCCTTTCCCATCATGAGTTGTAGAAGACAGCAATAAACATGAATTGGGCCAGGGGAAGGAAAGCATGGTTGAATAGTGTTACCTATTCAACACACGTCCCAAGAATTCTGTCAAAGACCAGATTAAGGTTCAAACTCAAAAAATAAAGACAGATGGAATGTTACATTAATCGCTAAAACATTTTAGCAAACTATGCCGAAATTAGAACCACAAATTCTCTGGAGTGTCTGGGCTGCTTCATGTTCATTGAGTTGTAGGAAAAGCAACACTGCTGAAACAAATGACAGTGCATCCATTAGTAAATTTTTTATCAAATGTATTAACTGACAAAACATGAAACAAAGTACAGTTTGTATAAAAACAGACTATTTAATATGACTTCAATACTACTCAAGTCAGCTGTCGGTAACTTTTTCAATTACTTAACAAGTAGACAGTATCATGGTAGAGTACTGTGAAATGAATTGTTCAGCATGTATTTAGCACAGCATGTGGTGAGCATAACTGGCATTCATAGCATGCTATAGTGCCACTGATGTCTCATGGCAAATAGGCATAGCAATATTACAGTAAAAAAAACTGTAAAGGGTCTTGCACAGAAGACACCTTTTTTCAGTCATTTATATCAGATACATGGAAAACGTTAAGGCTCGTCTACCACACAAACAATAATTGCACAAATTCATACAAAATGTAAGATTGAGTGTAGAAACTGAGAAATACATGCACCAGGCCCCAGGGGAAGCCTAGAAGTGTCCTAGCATGGCAAGCCCAGGGTCAGTATCCAATTCTGGGCAGGTCTCCAGTCGAGCGAGCCTGCTCTGCTCCAAGGCGATGGCCTCCGCTGAGTGTTTGCATTTCTCTGATCCACACTGGCAGGTGAAGTATTTACTCTTGATGTCCCAGAAGCGGTCTCCATAATCAAATCTGTGCAAACAGAACATTGATCAAATTCTCAGCCTGGAATTACAATGTACGTCAATATCATAAAATCAGTAGAATAAACAATATACTCAGGCCATTTTATTTCTGGTGCAAGAGAAGTGATACATGGAATAGATGATACTGTTACTGAAAAAGGGGTGCCAAATTATGTTCCATTCTGCTTTCCTAAGGCAGCATCAAAACCACTCCACTGGGTGTCCATTTTGTGTCTGTGGCTCAGATCCAAAGTGTGAGGGGGGTGCAGCCTCTCACCCAAGCTCCTGTCCTGTGAGTATGTCTCGGGAGCTGAAGAAGGCGATGCCGGGGAAGCGCAGGTCCTGGTGCAGCATGAACACCCGCACCGGGATAATGTTGGGGTCGCACAGGTGGTTGATGAAGCGGCTGATGTTACCGTAGTAACGGGCATCGATGCAGTACACCTCCCCGTCCTTTAGAGGGAAGGAGAGAGAGAGGGATGGTGATGTACTTAGTTGCATTGGTAGATTAGTGGTCTGTTTTTAAACTTCTGTGTCTAAATGACAGTAGAGTCAAACCTGTTGTATTCAGTGACAAATACAAATTCATGTATTACATTTTTTTCGTGTGTAATCCCTATGAGAGGAAAAACAGATGAGGTACCTTGTTGTCCAGGTCAAAGAGGTAGGAGTCATCTTCCCTTACATCTGCCTCTGCATCAGAGATCAGTTCTCCTACGTATCTGTGTGGTGAGAAATGTTACTTAGAACAAGACAATTAACTAATTGATAGAACTGCCAAGACACATTAGATTGGCTAATCATACTAATTTCCTTTAAATAACCATACACACACTTACTCGCAGATGAAGGTGCCTTGGGGAATGTCCTGTAGAGCCCGAACTCCCCATCCCATCTTCTCTGTTCGGTACAACTGGAGACGCACCCTAAGACCGAGATAAAGTATAAAAGTGAGATTGTACCAGAACCCAGACAGTAAGATTAACATTTTAGTCATTTAGCAGACGCTCTTATCCAGAGTGACTTTACAGTAGAGAGTGCTTACATTTTTCAGACCAGAGTGACTTACAGGGGAGAGTTCATACATTTTCGTACTGGACCCCTGTGGGAATCGAACTCACAACCCAGGCATTGAAAGCGCCATGCCCTACAAACTGAGCCACACGGGACAATGTAAATGTCGAACACAACAGCAGACAATGTCATGAAGCAGCATTACCCAAATTCAGTCCTGGGGACCCGAAGGGGTGCACGTTTAGTTTTTTGCCTTAGCATTACACCGCTGATTCAAATAATCAAAGCTTGATGATTAGTTGATTATTTAAAATCAGCTGTATAGTGCTAGGGCAAAAAACTAAACTTGCCCCCCTTGGTGTCCCCAGGGCAGCGTTTGGGAAACCCTTTCATAAGGTCTGCAGAGATAAACCAAAAAAAGTGAGTAAGAGATGAGGGTACAGTCATAGATACAGTGCCTTCAGAAAGTATTCAGACCCCTTGACTTATTCCACATGTTACAGCCTGAATTCGAAATGGATAAAATATTTTTTTTTTCCCCTCACCCATCTACACACAATAACCTATAATTACAAAGTGAAAACACGAGTTCTTTGCAAATGTATTGAAAATGAAATACCGAAATCTCTCATTTACAAAAGTATTCACACACCCCTTTGCCATGACACTCCACACTGAGCTCAGGTGCATCCAATTTCCTTAGATCATCCTTGAAATGTCACTACATCTTGATTGGAGTCCACCTGTGGCCAATATAATTTTTTGGACCTGATTTAGAAACATACCCGTCTATACAAAAAACCAAGGAACTGTCCGTAGATCTCCAAGATATAATTGTGATGAGGCATATAACTTCTAGAGGGTTGAAAGTTTCCAAGAGCAGAGGTCTCCATCATTGGGAAATTGAAAAAATATGGAACTACCCAGGCTCTGCCTAGAGCTGGCCATCTGATCAAACTGAGCAACCGGGCAAGAAGTACCTTGGTCAGAGATGTGACCAAGAACCCAATGACCACACTGACAGAACTACAGAGTTCCTTGGCTGAGATGGGAGAGAACGAGCCAGAAGGACAACAGTCTCTACAGCACTTCACCAATCTGGGATTTATGGGAGAGTGACCAGACGGAAGCCACTCCGGAGAAAAAGGCACACGACAGCACACCTGGAGTTTGCAAAAAGGCACGTGAAAGACTCAGATCTGATGAGACAAATTTTACTTTTTGGCGTGAATACAAAATGCTATGTCTATAGAAAACGAGGCACAGCTCATCACCTGTCTAACACCATCCCTACCGTGAAGTATGGTGGTGGCATCATCATGCTATGGGGATGCTTTTCAGCAGAAGGGAATGGGAGACTGGTAAGGAGAGGGGAAACAATGAATGGAGCCAAATATAGGCAAATCCTTGATGAGAACCTGCTTCAGAGTGCAAATGACATTAGACTTGAGCAAAGATCTACGTTCCAACAGGACAATGACCCCAACCATAAATGCAAAGAAACGCTGCACCAGAACAAGAAAGTCCTTGAGTTGCCCAGCCAAAGCCCAGACTTGACTCCCATTGAAAATCTGTGGAAAGACCTGAAGATTGCTGTTCACCGCCACTCCCCGTCAAATGGGAATATATTATTTTAATTTATTATATCTTGTCTGACCTCTGCAACTCCCCAACAGGCTAGACAGAGGCGAAAGTGGAGCCATGCGTTCTCCGAAATATGACCCGCCTAACCGCGCTCCTTAACACCCGCCAGCTTAACCCGGAAGCCAGCCGCACCAATGTGTCGGAGGAAACACCATTCAACTGGCGACTGGGGTCAGCCCACAGGCATCCGGTCCGCCACAAGAAGTCGCTAGAGCGTGATGAGTCAAGTAAAGCCCCACCGGCCAAACCTTCCCCTAACCCAGATGACGCTGGGCCAATTGTGCGCCGTCTTATGAGAAATTCTGCAAGGAAGAATGTGAGAAAATCTCAAAATCCAGACGTACCAAGCTGATACAGACATACCCAAGACGATTCAAATCTGTAATCCCCAGAGCTTGAAGAATTTTGAAAAGAATAAATGGGCAAATGTACAATCCAGGTGTGGCTCTTACTTACCAAGAAAGACTCACAGCTGTGATCACTGCCAAAGGTCCTTCTACAAAGTATTGACTCAGGGGTGTGAATACTTATGCAAATTAGATATCTGTATTTCATTTTCAATTATGGGGTATTGTGTGTACATGGGTGAGATTTTTTTATTTGATCCATTTTGAATCCCGGCTATAACAACAAAAATGTGGAATAAATCAAGAGGCATGAATCATTTCTGCAGGCACTGTATCTAAAATAGTTCTAATTTGATTTCAATGCGTACAGTGGTGTAGTAACACAGCTCTTACTTGATCCCCGCCTGCACCACTCTGTTCTTGCAGGTGCGGTAGCAGGAGCACGCCAGGTTACATTCAAATATGAGAGGCGGTTCGATTTTATTGAACTCCTGGAGCAACCGGTGGTCCTGGTAAACACAGAAAACACACGGGTGAAAGATAAACATAAGATACTGACAAACTCTATAATTAAAAACAACTATAAACAAGTCCCCCACAAATTATGCAGTGTCCCCCCTCGGGACAACTAGTGAAAAATTAAGCTCACTATAGCGCCACACTTGGGCATCTCAGTGCAATTTTATCAATGCCAGATCTCTATGGCAAGACATCATTCACCCATGTTTGTCAAAATCAGGCCAGTGGTGTCAGATATTGGTGTGTGACTAACGTACGTACGGAGACCGATCCATAGTCCCCCCTACGATTTCATTGTAGGGGACAATAACGATGTTTTAGCCCTCCGCTGTGAAATTAGAAATAAGCTAAAGATCAAAAAGGACAGAGTCCTCCAAATGACCTCGCCAGTCTTTCGAGAGAGATGGCTCGGTGACCGCTTGGTAAGTAAATTCTGTCTCGTATGACTGCTGGGTGTATCACTAACCATGATCAAAAAAGGCGACAGTAAACAGTAAGCATGTAGTCCCCCAGAAATGATGCAGTGCCCCCCTTGGGCAAATCAGTGTAGTTTTGTAAACGCCAGATGTCTATGGCAAGACACATCATTCACCCAAGTTCCGTAAAAAAAATAAAAGTGGTGTCTGAGACATCACATGGGTTAGCTAGACTCATATCCCTGAGCATGTGTGCCAAATTTCAGCACTCTGAGTCAAACAGATCTAGAGATAAACATGTGTCCGTTAAAGAGCCACCATGTGGTCGATATGAATGCTCGTGCACATGTTGAGTCTTGACAGTGTTCGCAACTTGTACTAAATTGTGTTACAATACGAATATCCTTGAGTGATTTATATGCATTTATGTGCAAGGCCACGCTCATGTGAATGTTTATTGGTCCATAGCAGCCATGTTGTTTTAGGTACTCTGAAAAATATTGTATTGAGAGACCTTTGTCCATAGAGGCCACATACCCTATATATACACAAAAGTATGTGGACACCCCTTCAAATTAGTGGATTCAGCCATTTCAGCCAGACCTGTTGCTGACAGGTGTAAAAACCCAGGGTATTTACAAGGTTCTAGTTCTTGTCAGTTTCCTTAAATCAAATATAAACTTCAACACCAAAGTTCACAGCTAGAATGGCTGAACACTTTTACATCCAAATAAAGTAGGATATAAAATTAATCATTTGTCACTAACCTTGTCATACCAGCAGCGGATACTGAGCTGTCCACACAGACAGTTGCTGGAGGAGCAGTCCTCTGTGCAGCTGCAGTGCTGAGGGACAGAGACAGACACAGGTTTATAGAAAGGCAAGATGCATGCCTGATCAGTGATAACTATCATCTGTATCATCTAAAAGCGTGTGGTGTTACTGTACGCACCTGTAAGTGCGTGATGTTGCGGTCGATGTTCATGGCTGAAGTCTCACAGTTCTCGGAGACGTACTTGTAGTCCGAGGGACATCCCTCGTCATCCACTGCGTTCACACAGGGGATAGGCACGTTCTCATAACCCTGGGCTACGTCACTGCTGATGATCTTCTCTGTACGAAGCATGCGATTGGCTATCCCTCTCCGCAGCTTCCGGTTTATCTGGAGTGACACCCAGACGGGCGAATCGGAACGCGCCAGAGAAAGAGGTGTGTCCCCTTCCCTGTTCATGATGTCGATGTCTGCCCCTCTAGAGAGGAAGAGCCTGTAGAGAGGAAATAAGAAAACAAAGTGTTAAAGTTGCCCTTAGGCACAGATCTAGGTTCAGATTACCCTTCCCATATCCTAACAACCATTAGGGGCATAAAATGCTCAACTGACTCACAATTAAATTAGTGGTTAGAGCGTTGGGCCAGTAACCGAAAGGTTTCTAGTTCGAATCCCTGAGCTGACAAGGTAAAAATCTGTCGTTCTGCCCCTGAACAAGGCAGTTAACCCACTGTTCATTGTAAATAAGAATGTTATTAACTGACTCGCCTAGTTAAATAAAGGTTAAATAAAATAAATCCATTATCTATTTTAGACAGGTCTAAAGAAACATGATATGAAGAAAATGTAGTCATTTCAGAAGAACAGAATAGCATACACTGTGTTGTCCTTATGTTAGGCCCTGATCTGGCTGTGCCATATGGGAGTGGGCTACACTATGTAATTTAGCAGACAAGATTTGCTTAGAATTCCATGGCAATATTTTATATTATTTAATAGTATGAAGAATTCAATTTAACATAGCTGAATAAAATAGACAGTATACTTTCTCCAAGCGATTTGAGGGAGTGCACACATGCGTCTATTCTGTGATGAGCGGTTAACAAAGAAACAGGTACTCCAATATGCTTAATTTAGAGTTATATATGTAACTTTAGTTGTGATTCAAATGTTGGCCTATATGTTTTGATGTTTAATAAATTCCAAGGCTGCATGATGTAACTAATAATGATTTGATTTTTGCGCAGGCTGTACACACTTCATCAGTCTCTTACTCACAATTTGACAAGCACTTGATAATGCCTCACATTTCCCGTCTGTGTGGCTATAATCCCCTTAAAAAGTTTCATGCCTTTTGTGGCCAGTGGCCGTTGTGCCCTTGGGCTGAATATAATAATTATAATTCCCTTCTCCCCACAGCGTGCCGAAGTGTCTCTCACTCACATGGCTCTCAGTTATGTGATAGGGTCTTTCTCACAGGTTACAAATGAAGACAGACACATCGGGGACGTAACTGCACGCGTCCTTATCCAATTCCGAGGCGCTTATTGAAGATATCGGAAGAACTGTCCACATTTACTTTGGTCAGCCAACAAGATGAGTAGGCCTAACAAACAGCAAAAGCACTAGCCTATGTCAACCTACTATCACCCATAGTACAAAAGTTGACCTATTCTATTCGGGACAAGAAATAAATATTCCAAACATAGTCCGGGTCAGTTGTGGGATGTGATAGATGAATACAACCACTAGCATCAAAAAAACTGTTTTAAGCAATAAGCCTGATGCAACAGATGAGAACGTTTAGCTTAAAATGTTGATTATCACATTATAAGAGCAGCAATGCGCACACGGCAGTTGGCTATAAGCGTAAATGTTCCATTAGCAGGAAACCACCATTATCAAAAGTGACTGCAAATGCAATTATGCATGTAATGCTTTTATTATAAAAAGGTGCATTATTATGGGGAGAATTCTTCCCCAAACTTGAAACGCGCAGCTTATATTTGCCAGTTAGGCTTTACACCCGCTGCGTATGGATCTACACCCATTGTAAAGCGGATTAATGTGCTTCATTTTAAGAAGTTAATTGGCCACTTTAATATAGGCCTATGGGCTAGGCTACATGAGGTACGCAACTATGATTTGAAAAAGTTACCAAAGCAAAAAAGCTGTTTGCCTTAAGCTGGGCATCATTCACAAGGGATAATATTCAGAAAGTATTCAGACCCCTTGAATTTTTCTATATTTTGTTACGTTACAGCCTTATTCAAAAATTGATAAAAAAATAATACATTCTTCAATCTACACACAACACCCCATAATGACAAAGCAAAAACAAGTTTAGAAAAAAAACACAGAAATACCTTATTTACATAAGTATTCTGACCCTTTGCGATGAGACTCCAAAATTGAGCTCAGGTGCATCCTATTTCCATTGATCATCCTTGAGATGTTTCTACAACTTCATTGGAGTCCACCTGTGCTAAATTCAATTTATTGGACATGATTTGGAAAGGCACACGCCTGTCTATATAAGGTCCCACAGTTGACAGTGCATGTCAGAGCAAAAACCAAGCCATGAGGTCAAAGGAATTGTCCGTAGAGCTCCGAGACAGGATTGTGTCGAGGCACAGATCTGGGGAAGGGTACCAAAACATTTCTGCAGGATTGAAGGTCCCCAAAAACACAGTTGCCTCCATCATTCTTAAATGGAAGTAGTTAGGAACCACCCAGACCCATCCTAGAGCTGGCCGCCAGGCCAAACTGAGCAATCGGGGGAGAAGGGCCTTGGACAGGGAGATGACCAAGGACCCAATGGTCACTCAGACAGAGCCCCAGAGTTCATCTGTGGAGATGGGAGAACCTTCCAGAAGAACAACCATCCCTGTAGCACTCCACCAAATCAGGCTTTTATGGTAGTGGCCAGACAGAAGCCACTCCTCAGTAAAAGACACATGACAGCCCGCTTGGAGTTTGACAAAAGGCAACTAAAGGACTCTGACTGTGAGAAACAGAATTCTCTGGTCTGATGAAACCAAGACTGAACTCTTTGGCCTGAATGCCAAGTGTCCCGTCTGGAGAAACCTGGCACCAGCCCTACGGTGAAGCATGGGGGTGGCAGCATCATGCTGTTGGGATGTTTTTCAGCGGCAGGGACTGGGAGACTAGTCAGGATCGAGGGAAAGATGAGCGGAGCAAAGTCCAGAGAGATCCTTGATGAAAACCTGCTCCAGAGCGCTCAGGACTTGGGGGCAAAGGTTCACCTTCCAACAGGACAACGACCCTAAGCACACAGCCAAGACAACGCAGGAGTGGCTTCAGTACAAGTCTCTGAATGTCCTTGAGTGGCCCAGCCAGAGTCCGGACTAGAACTCGATAGAACATCTCTGGAGAGACCTGAAAATAGCTGTACAGCAACGCTCCCCATCCAACCTGAATGAGCTTGAGAGGATCTGCAGAGACGAATGGGAGAATCTCCCCAAATACAGGTGTGTCAAGAATACTCAAAGCTGTAATTGCTGCCAAAGGTGCTTCAACAAAGTACTGAGTAAAGAGTCTGAATACTTGTGTAAATGTAATATTTCAGTGTTTTATTTGTAATACTTTGTCATTATTTGTTATTGTGTGTAGATTGATGAGGGAAAAAAACGATTTAATACATTTTAGAATCAGTCAAGGGGTCTGAATAATTTCCAAATGCACTATATCATTCACAACTGATATTGTCACCCATCACACTATTCTTGATTTAATTTGATCTTTACATATATTAAATAATGTGACATGTTATTTTATTTAGAATGGACCATTATCATGCACTCGTCTCAAAACAAGGGCAGCGGGAAAAAAATATTTCATTTATCCACTTAAATAGCGAATGGAGGGTGCTTTTCCTGTGGTTCATTTTCATGCCAGCCAGGTAGGCTATACTCCTGTTGTAAATATAAGCAATGTGCTTAATATTAGGAAAGTTGATAAGTAAATATAGTAGGCCTAGCCTATAGAAAGCTGATGGGATCCTATTTTTAGTTTAGTTTCTCCTGCAATTGCATAGCCTATAGAAATGTTGCGCAACATGAGCTCATGGCTATCATGAAGTGTTTGATTAGATTTTCGATCACATTTGCATTGATGTCAGAGTGATTAGAAGGACAATAGAGTGCAGAGTACCAGGCAGTTAGCAAGTTTGGTAGGCTACTAATGACCATCAGCAGCATCAGAGCTTGGAGAAGCTTAATTACCGTGACTAAACGGTCACATGGAATTTGACTGGCATCGTGACTCGTGACTGCCGGTGTGGCGGTAATACAGTCACCGTAACAGCCATAGGAGTGACCGATGGATGCAATTGACAGGGTATTGGTCTACTCACGTTACACAATCGAGGAAGCCCTCCCTGGAAGCGATGTGTAGGGGAGTGTCCCCGTGCATGTTGACAGAAGACAGCGGGCAGCCGGCGTTCAGCACCATCTCTGCTATCGTCACACAGCCTGCGAAGGACGCCCAGTGGAGACACGCGTTCATCTCCTAATAGAAATCGCGAAAATTATTTTTATCATCCCAGAGGGACTTGGATCACAATAAATTAATGGATAGAAAAAAAGGAAAGGATTGGAGTACTACAACCAAACTGACATACACCTTCAATAAATCAAGTATCAAGAAGCAAATGCTGTCATTTCAAGGATTTGTGACTTGCCGTGCCTATAAATCCTCCACATCCTCCTTCAAAATCACTTTGGTCATTGTATGCCCATATATTGTTATACCAGGACAGAAAGACTAACCTTGTCCTTGAGGGTGACGTCAGCCCCCCTGTTAAGCAGTGCTCTGATGACCTTGATGTGCTTGTGCTCTGCAGCCCAAATGATAGGAGTCCAGCCTCCACTATCCTGAGAGGGGAATACAACACATTGACTCAGAGGGTTAGGGGACTGGACTATACAATGGTACTCAAGCCAATACAGCCTAACACAAGCGCTATGGTCCAATACAGTACATGGAACTGGAAGATAGATTAAACACACGTTTATTCTGGTGGTAATAGTTAACTCAGTCTATTGACTAATTAAGAACTACAGGTAACTAGCAATCGCCAAGTGACACGATACAGTATCTGTTATTGAGTACATTGAATGATTACTATACCTACAAGGGAGGGTGTTAGTGGTACGCAGAGTGAAGGGGTACTACACTGCAGAGACCCACATAATATACAGAGGGATACATTTGTAAAAAAGAAATGCCCAGAAGGTTACAACTTCATATCAAATAAAGAGAATCATATTATCTTCAACTGTGCATGCATAGTCTGAATCAAAATAAAGATGTTAAGTTAGCAGCAAATAATGTCGTTAACTCTCAGAAAACAGCCAATGTGGTCATTGGACATGATGCAGTGTGAAGTATGCAGTCGCCAGAGTGTCACAGACTGATAAAACACACACCGACTTGTTGGTTGTTGCCACCCTGTCTAGAGCCCGAGAGTGTTCCTCTCTCGCTCTTCCCCACCTGTGCGTTGATGTCCACCTGTCCCGTCTCCAACAAAAGGGTGACAATGTCCAGACTGCCCAGTTTGGCCGCGTGGTGGAGACCAGTGTAGCCATCTTCTTCCTGGAGAGCAGAGGAGGGGGAGAAGAGAGGGAGGAAAGGAAGAGAGAAAGAAAATGGAAAAAACAGAATAGTTGGGGGGGAGGGGAAGAGAGGAAAAGCCAATAGGAGAGGGGAAGATTTTTTTTTATAATCTTCACATTTTAATATTGTCAGGTGAGAATTTGATTGCAATCGAGATTGTATTAACATGCCACCTACAGGTCCTAGCTCCAGTTACTCTATAATAGATCCTACGGTTGACTTCTGAGGTGACTCAAGGTGATGATTCTTTCAGGTTTAAATCCTTTACGGCTCATGTTATTAGAGCCGCTACTAGTGTTAGCCGGCCAGCTTTGGTATAGGGGCTGTTTACCAGGCACTCACAGTGTGATAGACGCAGGCGCCACTCTGGACCAGGTACCTGGTCACCTCCACATGGTTGTTGACGATTGCCTCCAGGAGAGGGGTCCTCATGGATTTGTCTTGGATGTCCAGTTTAGCACCTGCCTGTAAATAGACAAGAAATGTATTTGAGCACTCTGGTGAATAATAACTGTATGAGTGACACTCTGATCCATTTTGGGGGGAATAAGAGTAAAAGGAGTCACTTCTATCATTGAACATAAAGATAAAGAGCAGGGTTGTATTCATTTGGGCACACCGTAGCAAAACATTTGCAACATAAAATGCAAACAAGCATTTCTTATTGGACAAGTTCAGGTAGTCCCTCCCCGATTCAGTCTGTTTTCTTCAGTTCGGTGCCTAATGAATATTACCCAGTTGTAATGATTGAAGTGCAAAGGTTGTTCACCTGCACCAGCATGTAGCAGACCTCCAGCAGGCCTCTCTGGGCGGCAACGTGAAGAGCACAGCGTCTGTTCTGGGAGTCAGCCTGGTAGGCTGGGTCTATGCCCTCCACTGAACCAAACAGAGAGGAAGTGGAGTGGAGGGATTATTAGCAGCAGTAGGGGTCAATGTCATCTCATGCCCTCACTTGCACTTATGTGAAAGAACAGTGGACAACATGAGTTTCCAGAGCAGATGAAGGAGAGATGAGAGCAAGCCACTTTAGATAAAATATGCAGTCAGATCAGGAATGTCTATTTAATCTAACAGTAAAATACAAACAAAGGACTCCTTATGACACTTACTGAGCATGAGCAGAACTCTCTGCACCTCGCCCTGCTTGGCAGCTGGATAGAGCTGGCGGGGGTGGAACCTCAGCTTCTTCTTCCTGACCAATCACAACCAAGAATCACCACGCGAGAACAGCTCCTATGTTATGCCTGTCCAGAACTCTGTGTAAAATGCATCTCTCCCACATTCCTATTCCTTGGACTAATCACTGGATCCAACACCATTAAATACATTTCCCCTACATAGCTTTCCACAATTCAGTCAGTTCAGAAAATTTTGAATTTCAACAAAAGGAGGAAAGATGGATGTATTTTCAAAGCATTCAAACAAGACCCAAGTCTAGCTGTAAACAATTCCCATCAATCATTGATTTGCAACAGATAATTCTATTCTATAAGACTTAGACTATTATTAATCTATTTTATTATTTTGTCTCACTTCTCAGTGTCCTGGGTGAGAATGGCCTTCTGTAGCGCCGCCCTACTGGGCCCGGGGGGAAGTGCACTGGGGCAGACTGGCTTCCCATTGGGCAGACAGAGGGAGGGTCCCACACTGTCCACTCCCCCCTCGCCTAGGGGGGCTGCGTTGACAGGCCCTGCTGCCAGAGCGGCTTGGGGGGGCCGCTGATCCGGGTCTCTCTTTACCACCCCACGCATCCTCGCACTGACAGATCAAGAGGACAAAGAGAGAGTGAGTAGAAAAAGCCTGCGATGATTAGGGTGGTGCGAATAGCCATTATTTCCATAGGAATATTTATCAAACAATAGACTCACAGACACAAGCTCAAATCAATCAATTATCCACAAATACACAACAAGCAGAGCAAAATCACCCAATGATTGCACTCCATCCTACACTTAGTCATATCACATATCTTTATCTCCCCCTTTCTCCTCACCTGATAGGACCCACTGGCCTCTTCCCGTTCTTCAGCGGCCCCGTGGAGGCCACCAGGGAGAGGTCAGAGGGGATGGGGAGTGGGAGGGACAATGTGGTGGTGGACGAGGCGGAGGTGGTGACCACAGTGGCCGCGGATGCTGAGGGGGGGATGGTGACCTCTTGGGCCTCCGAGGCATCCTCGCCACAGTGGGGGCAGAAGAGCATGCCCGTGCCCATGCCCCTGCCCCTCCCAGCCCCTAGCACTGTCACACAGCCCCGGTGGAAGCGGTGGGCGATGCGCTGGTCGGGACAGCACTCTAGGAAGGTGCCCTGGGAGATCAGAGAGAGGGAGGGGTGTAAGGCCACGTCAAACATATACTGTACACGCACAGACTTAGAATGCATCAAGTGTCTGCAGTGGTCTCTCTGTGTCTCCTCTCCAGCTTTACAGATTTGAAAACACAAGCTAGGTCTAAGGTGAAATCAATATGGAGGTGGTCTACTTAGGGCTGTTGAGGTGACCGTATTACTGCCACACCAGCGGTCACGAGTCATGAAGGCAGTCAAATTCCACATGACCGCCACGGTAATTAGGCTTCTCCAATCTCTAATGCTGCTGCTGTTCATTAGTAGCCTACCAAACGTGCTAACTGCCTGGTACTCCGCACTCTATTGTCCCTCTAATCACTCTGACATCGATGCAAATGTAATCGAAAATCTAATCATGAGCCATGAGCTCATGTTGCGCAACATTTCTATAGGCTATGCAATTGCAGGAGAAAACAGAGTGATGGCCTCTACTAAAAAGAGGATCCCATCAGTTTTATATAGGCTAGGTCTACTATATTTATTTCTCTACTTTCCTCATATTAAGCACCAGTATAGCCTACCATAAAAAATAAACCACGAGGAAAAGCGTCCTCCATTGGCTATTTAAGTGCATCGATGATATGTATGTTTTCCCGCTGCCCGTTTCGATACAGATGCATGATGGTCCATTCTAAATACAATGTCACACATATATTATTTAGAATATGTAAAGACAACAGTCTGATGGGTGACAATATTAGCCTATCACTTGTGAATGACATATTATCACTTGTGAATGATGCCCAGTATAAGAAACAATGCCTTTTTTTGTGAGTTTTTCAAATCACTGTCGCACACATAATTTAGCCTAGCCCATAAGCCTATACGTTTTAATAAGATTTGTATCACAACTAAAGTGGCCAAATAACTTCCTAAAATTAAGCACATTAATCTGCTTTACAATGTGTGTAGAGCCTAACTGGCATACATAAGCAGCGTGTGAGTTTCAAGTTTGGGGAAGATCATTTTTACCATAAAAATGACCATTTATAATAGAAGCATTACTTGCATAATCACAGTTGCGGTCACTTTTGATGATTCCGTTTTCCGCTAATGGAACATTATGAACGCTTATAGCCTACTACCATGTGCGCATTGCTGCTCTTATAATGTGAAGAAATAGCCTAATAGTTTATCAACATTTTAAGATAAACATTCTGATCGGTTGCGTAAGCCACATTGCATAAAGGTTTTTGATGCTAGTGGTTGTATTAATTTGCGATCTATCGCATCCCACAACTGTCCCAGACTATGTTTGGAATATTTATTTCTCGCACAGAATAGGTTGACTTTCGTACTATGGGGGATAGTGGATTTACATAGTGCTTTTGCTATTCGTTAGGCCTACTCATCTTGTTGGCTGACGAAAAGTGAATGAGGACAGTTCTTCCAATATCTTCAATATGCACCTTGGAATTGGATAAGGACATACGCTGTTGCGTCCCCGATGTGTCGGTCTTCACTTGTAGCCTGTGAGAAAGACCCAATCAGTGACGGAGAGCCATGTGAGTGAGAGGCGCTTCGGATTGCGCAGCACACTCAGGGAGAAGGGCACAACGCAGCACGCCGGGCCACAAATGGCATGGATTTCTTTAGGGTGCATTACGGCCACACAAAGGGGATGCCGCAGTGAAATTTGAGACATTATCAAATGCTTGTCAAATTGTGTATGAGAGACATTGGAAGTGTGTACAGCCTGCGCAAAAAAACAAAGCAGAGCTCATGCCTTTCAAGCAACTTTTTTCAAATCATCATTAGTCTCATCATGCAGCCTTACGATGTATTAAAAATCAAAACATATAGCCCAACGTTGGTAGAACTGAAGTTACATTAATAACTCTAAATTAAGCATAAAGGAGTACCTATTTCTTTGTTAACCGCTCAACACAGAATAGCCACATGTGCGCACTCCCTCAAATCGTTTGGAGAAAATATTTATATTTTATTCAGCTATGTTCAATTGAATTCTTCATACTATAAAATAATGCCAGGGAATTAGAAGATAGTCTTGTCTGCTAAATGAACTAGTGTAGCCCACAGCCATATGGCATAGCCAGATCAGGACAACTCAGAGCATGCTATTCTTTTCTTCTGAAATAGACTACATTTTCTTCATATCATGCTTCTTTAAACCTGTCTAAAATATATAATGGATTCATTGTGAAGGTGTAGGCTATATTACATGGATTTATTATACTTTTAAAAATGGCTTGTAGGCGGGGTGTGGAAGCCAGGAGATGCTAAATGTGCTTATGTTAACTAACAGTCAATTACCGTGAGACCGACAGTTATTTGCTTGACAATCAATGTCGTGACTGCCACAGCCCTATGTCTACTTGGAATTTATTTTCACCTATCCGGTTCTTTGACATCAGATAGTACAGTGAGGGAAAAAAGTATTTGATCCCCTGCTGATTTTGAACGTTTGCCCACTGACAAAGAAATTCTCAGTCTATAATTTTAATGGTAGGTTTATTTGAACAGTGAGAGACAGAATAACAACAAATATCCAGAAAAACGCATGTGAAAAATGTTATAAATTGATTTGCATTTTAATGAGGGAAATAAGTATTTGAACCCCTCTCAATCAGAAAGATTTCTGGCTCCCAGGTGTCTTTTATACAGGTAACGAGCTGAGGTTAGGAGCACACTCTTAAAGGGAGTGCTCCTAATCCCAGCTTGTTACCTGTATAAAAAGACACCTGTCCACAGAAGGAATCAATCAATCAGATTCCAAACTCTCCACCATGGCCAAGACCAAAGAGCTCTCCAAGGATGTCAGGGACAAGATTGTAGACCTACACAAGGCTGGAATGGGCTACAAGACCATCGCCAAGCAGCTTGGCTGGTGACAAC
This sequence comes from Brachymystax lenok tsinlingensis, assembly GCA_030435695.1. NCBI lineage: Eukaryota > Metazoa > Chordata > Actinopteri > Salmoniformes > Salmonidae > Brachymystax > Brachymystax lenok. Next base: position 5,174,591 of record CM059806.1, on the reverse strand, counting down.
AGTTGGTGCGATTATTCGCAAATGGAAGAAACACAAAAGAACTGTCAATCTCCCTCGGCCTGGGGCTCCATGCAAGATCTCACCTCGTGGAGTTGCAATGATCATGAGAACGGTGAGGAATCAGCCCAGAACTACACAGGAGGATCTTGTCAATGATCTCAAGGCAACTGGGACCATAGTCACCAAGAAAACAATTGGTTACACACTACGCCGTGAAGGACTGAAATCCTGCAGCGCCCTCAAGGTCCCCCTGCTCAAGAAAGCACATATACATGCCCGTCTGAAGTTTGCCAATGAACATCTGAATGATTCAGAGGACAACTGGGTGAAAGTGTTGGTCAGATGAGATGAGGTCAGATGAGACCAAAATGGAGCTCTTTGGCATCAACTCAACTCGCCGTGTTTGGAGGAGGAATGCTGCCTATGACCCCAACAACACCATCCCCACCGTCAAACATGGAGGTGGAAACATTATGCTTTGGGGGTGTTTTTCTGCTAAGGGGACAGGACAAATTCACCGCATCAAAGGGACGATGGACGGGGCCATGTACCTTCCCTCAGCCAGGGCATTGAAAATGGGTCGTGGATGGGTATTCCAGCATGACAATGACCCAAAACACACGGCCAAGGCAACAAAGGAGTGGCTCAAGAAGAAGCACATTAAGGTCCTGGAGTGGCCTAGCCAGTCTCCAGACCTTAATCCCATAGAAAATCTGTGGAGGGGCTGAAGGTTCGAGTTGCCAAATGTCAGCCTCGAAGATCTGCAAAGAGGAGTGGGAGGAGTGGGACAAAATCCCTCCTGAGATGTGTGCAAACCTGGTGGCCAACTACAAGAAACGTCTGATCTCTGATTGCCAACAAGGGTTTTGCCACCAAGTACTAAGTCATGTTTTGCAGAGGGGTCAAATACTTATTTCCCTCATTAAAATGCAAATCAATTTATAACATTTTTCACATGCGTTATTCTTTCTCTCACTGTTCAAATAAACCTACCATTAAAATTATAGACTGATCATTTCTTTGTCAGTGGGCAAACGTACAAAATCAGCAGGGGATCAAATACTTTTTCCCTCTCACTGTATGTGTGATTGTGGGGGTGGCACAAAACCTTACCGCGATACAGAAGTATCCACATCCAGGGCAGCAGTGATGTTTGACCATATGTGACCGATGGCTTTCGCAGAGCACAATGAGGGAGACCCGACTAGACGGCCGCATGGTCTCCCCCTTCTGAATGATATTGGTACAGCCCACCAGCTGCGAAAGACAAGAGGGAAAGTGAACAATTGAAAGGGGAAGTAAATAATGAGTCGTATGTTGATTCCAAATGAGATATGTGAGATGGAAAAGCTTACCGTGTTGCCCCTATATTCATTCAGTAGCGACTCTCAAAAAATGGCAGCTACACCCAAAGATATGACGCAAAAAAAATCTTCAAAATAAGTAGAATAGATAATGGAGCTATATATTTTTTTATAATATCATCTTTGCGAACTAACAAATACCAGAACAAAAACTAGACAGGGAGAATCTAAAATTCAAAAAATGTCATGGCATTGATTTTGTTATAACGTTTGAGTCACTTAGATAGCATAAGAACACGGCATAAGCCATGGTAAAATGTTCAGAATTGCAGTCGGAGAGCCCCCCTCTCCCCCCGCGCTAACTTTGCTACCACTGCTGATAAAAATCCTAGGGAAAACACAGCTTCACGGAGACTACATGTCCACAGCCACACACAAACCTCTCCGTTGACGCTCTCTGTGGCCATGCAGAGTCTGTTGGGCCGTCTGCTAGCGCTGTCTACGCGTGGTGCCTCCATCCTGCAGCTACACAGAGGCAGCTCTTCCAGACGCTCCGTCTCCCCAGCGTCACTGCCTTCTACACAGACATTCCCTCATCGGTGTTATATGTTACTATTCACTGTAGCAGATAATCAGTGCTATTCACTGAGAACCAAATCGTGGCTTTAGTTATGTACGCATATCATGTGTTCACAAGACATTAATAGGAGATTTGTGTCAAAGTTACCGGAAGCATACGTCAAGCTAGGATTTGACCCTGAGAGACCACGGATAAAGACATGCAGATTGTGTATTGTGTGTGTGAACACAGTCTACCCACCGTGGTGAGGTGAGAGTGTTAGGTTGTCTGTTGCCGCGATGTCCAGGGAGCCCAAGGCAACCTCTGTGTACTCGCAGGATCCACCTAAAGTAGCTGCTGCCGACACTGCTGGAAGTTACAACAGACATTAATAATTTACAATCAAATAGCCACTGTGGTGATAATGATAGTGCCGACGATAAGACTATTTACACAAACGAATAGATCTCCCTGTCACTCACCTCTTCCTGCCTCTACTCCTTCGGCTCTCTCTCTCCCTTTGCCCCGCCCTGGGCGAGTCCATGGCGAATCACTGCTCCCCTCGTTCCTCTGGCCCTGCCTCTGTGGGTCCGACTCTGAGCTCTGAGGACAAAGAGGGTTTGGTTGACCGGCAGAGGAACAATGCCTTGACCACATTGAAATTATGTTCCAGCAAGGGAATCTTATGAAACACATGTAGCTTCCAACTCTGACGCAGGACCAGTAGAACTACTCACATGATCTGACATGTTACCAGATGCCTCTGCATCTCTTTCATGTATCCTTTCCTCTAGTCCACCGTCTTCAGACTGCAAAAGGAAAAATGGAAGGTATACATATGGAAAAAGAGAAACATACAGTTTCCTTGTATCTATTCAAAACCGTGGCTATTCAGCATTAACCCTTTAATTGGTACACAAAGAGAAAAATATCTGAAAAAAATGTTTCTGCTAAATACTGCATCTGTATTTAGCCTCAGTATTGACCATATATGAAAAATGTGTTTGAATGACTTAAACGTCGATAATTAATGCATTGCAAACATCTCAACCAGCCGGTTGCCCAACACTAATTTTGTATTGGAATTTGCAGAGAATTTTAAATAATCTCAAAAATGAATTTACATTATGTCTGCTTCATTTACTTATAAATGGAAGATTGGCAAAAAATGAGTTGATATCAAATATTTAAAAAATACATGTGTCAAAATATGAATATTAGAATGCATGTAAATGTACGCATTTACAGTTTATATGCTTAGAATACCAGTAAAATTACATGTTTCAGAATATCATTCAGTACATATTGAAGATAACAGGCAGACAGTGAATATTGATATGGATTTGAAAGGATTTTTGTATTTGCACAGCCTAGAAATTCCTTAACAATATTTCTCCATTGTCACAAGCTTTGACTTAATATCATTCCTTTAAAATGGGCAACTCAAGCGCCTGGTAGAGCATATTTTTCAAAAGTTCCTAAAATTGTAAAAATAAAATAAAAAAAAAAGTAATTTAATCATCCTTTACTGATGTTTTAGAGGTCAATAACATGTTATGTTGTAATTTCCCATTTTATACACAATTAGTACCAAAACAAATGTATGGTAAATGAGGTTTAGTTCTGCTCACGTTCACATCCTGGTTTTCAACCATCTTTGAATGCGTGTTTCAAAAAACATGTCAGTCCGATAATGAAAACCACACGATCATTTTACTAAATGGCATTGGTTGAGATGGTAAAATATGCCAAACAAAATAAATATGTTTCATTTAGTTTAAAATTGGTTGTCAAAATGACCTCGCCCGGTTGAGCTGCCCGTTACAGGGTTAATACAAATGGGTTGAGGCCACAATCATATTTATCCTGTGGTGAGACGTGTTAGTTACATTGATATTAGCCTCTGACCTTGCAGTCGGAGTAGGCTGGGTCCGTGTCATCTCTTGCATAGGGGTTATAGAGAATAAACTCGTTCTCGTCGGCATCCTCCAGCCAACTGTCACGCCGTCTCGCCGCCTCTCGGAGTACGTGATCTGCCTGAAATTCAAGTAACAAAAACAAACCTTTAGGTCAGAGTCACTACTTAATATCTCAGCATGAGACTTATTATAAGCAACTATTATCTTCATTCTCTAATAAGGCACTGACACACCCCTGCCCAGTCTTTACCTTCTGCTCTGTGCCTATAGCGCTATCTGCCTGGACCAACCTTCTCCTTTTTGCTGCTGCTGAGTAAGAGACAAAAATAACGTGACAGGATTCAAACTCAACAGTAAGTAATCTTACACACAAGCATTAAAGGAAAGATTCACCCATTTTAAAAATGTTATATTATATTTGTGCATCTCTGATTCTCGGGGAAAAGCACATCGTACCGGCTATATTTCTGCTTGCTTAAACGGTGAATAGCTCAGATACACATGAAATGACCCTGGGAAACAAAAGAACATCACTCAAATACGATATAACATAAAAAAAAAAAAAAAATGGGTGAATCTTTCATTCAAGTCAATCTAAAATGTATGCAATATTTCAACATTGACCAGTATCACTGTCTGTCGCGAAGCTGGTCGTGGAGTCTGTGGGGTTGACTGGCACGATTGGTGACTCAATGCATCTCATCTGAAAGGCAAAGACTCAATGGATCAGATGGTCATGAAGGGGATAATGTGACAGGAATAAATTAACTTCAGAGTGGTAAAATACTTTTCAAAATACTAACTCAAACATAGGATATGCCCTTTTTAATTGATATCACTGTATAAGTGGCTATTCAAAAAAATATAGCGCTACTACCAGCCATCGTCTTAGAAGACTCACCTGTGTTGGGGAGGTCTGTTCATTGTCTTGCGAGCACGGTGTATCTTTACTGTCTGGCCAGGGACGGGAGACGGAGAGGAGGATGAGGGAGGTGGCAGGAGAGCTTTACTTCCAGGACCAAAAACACTCATCTTTGCTCTGCCAGAAGGAGGGGAAGTGGAGGTGGAGGAGGAGATTGAAGAGGAAGATGTGGATGGAAGGCTCTTCGCTGCATGTCCTATGGGGGGGATAAACAAAGGAATCATAGATTAAACCTAATGATGAAAACTAAGGAAGAGAGTGAGAGAAAAAGAGAGAACTGGCAAAGAGATAAACATGAAATCAATGTTTTTGTAACCATGGATAATAGATAGATCAATCTTTACCTGCGAGGGTTCTGACTGACACAGAAGAGGATGTTGTTGATAGTCGTTCGCTCTCCTCCCCATTTTTCGAACCATCTCTCTGAATCTCCTGGAATAGCGACTGTGACAGCCTCCCACCCATGGGCTCGGTCTCCTTGGTAACCACTGCTGTGTCGGTACTTGCATCACCTAGGAAACATTCAAAGCCTCTGCATCAATATGCACCGCATATACACAAGCTGTGTATATGTCTGTATGCATGAATATAGACAGATATGTCTAAATCTATACAATCTCAATGTACATCCATACCTTCATCCGACTGGCTTGAGAGTCTCACATCAGGATCAGTTTCTAATGCATCACTTTCAGACAACTCCTAACATTTGGAAAACCAAATACCAGAGCAGAGCCACATATATCAAGCAGATGAAGGAGCATTTTGAATTTATTTGATGTGCAACAGTTGCAGATCACTTTCCAGATCATATACTGAATTAATGGATAAATGCAACCGTAACAACACCGATTTTAATATCCATAATAGTTAGAAGTGTTGTCCATATCCTCCAGAGGTTGTGTTGACAATGTAGTGACTGGAAAATGGACGCACACGTAAAAATTGAACTATTCCTATTGTATGCACGACCCTAATAGCTGACAACTGAAGTTGAATGTGAAACATATTAGGATCATTGAAAATGTTGGACACTCAATCTCCACAAAACGCATTGCAAAATGTAGGAATATTTGCTATGAATGTTTTATTGTGAACCTTTACCTAATCTTTCAGAGCCTTTTTCTAGCTATGTGGCTAGCTAGCTAGCTAGCTAGCTAGCTAATTCTTCATGGGGTCTGTCTTTATGCTAGCAGGGTGCCAGAAACAAGACTTTGCATGCAAAACAACAAACAATTTGCTTATCAAGATTGCATTTCGGGTATGCATCTTCAAGGTATTGAATGACTGGCAAATATGCAATAAACATAGCGGTTGTAAACTAGCTAGCTAGCAAAATAAAGCGAATATTTCTTTACCTTGGACGTTTTCTCAGATACCGACATGTTTCGAAATAAAATTTGACGTATTTTACGTGGTGTGCGTAAACGTCCATTCTCCGCCCCTTTGTTCATTGATTGGCAGAGCTGACGGAACTGCCAAACTCGTAAAAGGGATCTGTAGTGGGAAAGTATGGAGCCAGATACCTGCCAAAAGGTTGAACATAAGGATCGTAAGAAAAGCCATGCGTGAAACATGAACGTGAACGTTAAATTTCATCTGTGAACATACAAACACCATGTTATGATTACAGACTAACATTTTAGACTTGAGCAAATCTCGTGTTGCAATTTTGATGTACAATAATACCTTTCAGAGTTTTGGCAGTTTCATCTCACCAACCAACCAAAAAAAACATACACCAAACGGTATGTGAGGAGTGCTACTCGAACAAAGATAACGCATTATAAATATAACGCAGTATAAAAAAAACGGAAGTCAGGAAAACCGGAAAGAGGTATCCTTCACATTTTCAAGTTAAAAGTCTCCATTTTCTATTACTCCTGTTGAGTTTACCTCACATTTAGGTAGCTAATATAATGGATTTGTTTGCCAGCGCAAGTCTAGATAGCACTAGCTGTATTATGCCTACAATATTGAATTTTCAGTCCCCTAGGTGTATCTCTACAGCATGGACATATCTCTGGTTGAGTGGATATCTCCATGCATGCACAACTAATTCAATATTGCACCATCCCATTCTCTGGGCTCTGTCTGCAATCATAACCAGTAGTATATACCAGGAATAATGAAACATAGAATAATAGATGTTTGGTGAATCTATGAATTATGTTTGCCACTCAAAATATTTGGATATTTATTTCATCACTCAAAATCTTGACAAATCATATTCTGTAGGAGGGGTTAATATGAATTTCAAATAATTTGACATGATTTATATGAATCGGGTCATGAACATTTGGACTTTGAAATGAACATGGGAGAGGTTAAACATAAGCTAAGTCTGGCATGAGCTTATTCCCACACTTTACAATAATTCTGTTGCAGTGGTCTTAGGTAGTCTCCTTATAGGCTATTCCCTCCATCGCGACACTGCTGCCCAGTTAAAGAGCTTGTGATCTCCATGCAGCACCACAGCACCATGCGCCTTCGGAAAAGCGCTCCTTCTGGAGGCATGCAGTCATAGAGTCACTATACCCTAATGTAGGCCTATTTGCCTACTAGCCAAATAAAGTGCAGAGCATGCATGATGCGTGCAACTCGTTATTCCAACATAATAGAACATTTAATTCATCCTTCATTCAGTTCAGTTCAGTCAGTCAGTATGTCATCCATTCAGTCATTTGTCTGAGTTGTAATAGGAACTAAATCAATGAGAATAGAACAGTCTTATCTGATTGTTTTTTGAAATCCATGTGTATTCAAAACTATCTAAAGTTCTTTAGCCTATCACTTTAATAATTCAATGTTTAATTTAGGCCTATCCAAATAAAAAATAGGCCTTCAACTTGTAGGCACTGCAATTTAGGCTATCATTTTGGGTACTGGTGTCTTGCGGAATCATTTTAGAACTCTATTTGTGTTGTATAACTGTTTTTATTATAGGGCTCCCCTTAAACAGAGACTAGCTCACAAGCCTCTAAATATAGCCTCTAAATAGTTGAAGAATCATGTGCAATGGCTGATATGGAAAAGAGATCTGGCAATAAGAATAGGCTATAGATAGTCTAGACCATATGGGACTCCTTGGCTATTTAGTTTAGGACAGGTTATAGCCAAGACTTAATCAATATTTTTTATTGAAATGGATATAGCCTCGGCGTGATAACGTTGTGCAACGCAAATGGCTATAACAAGCCTACATACAGAGTGGAATTCACTAATAAAATTCACTAGTCAAAATGCCTAGTACAAGGTCTACAGTCCGTGCTCCCAAATACTTGAAAAAGTGTGATTCATTAGGTTGCATGATCCCCACAATAGCCCACGTGGATATAAAAACAAATTATGCAATTATATGGCCATTAAATAACACACAACAGCATTGCATAGGCCTAGCGTAAACAGGTGTAGACTTTACTGTTAAATAGAGTTAAAATATTTACTAAATAAACTAAAGTTAAAATAAAAAGTTAAAAATAATATAGCAATAACGAGGCTATATACAGGCGCTACCGGTACCGAGTCAATGTGCGGAAGTACAGGTTAGTCAAGGTAATTTATACATGTAGGTGGGGGTAAAGTGACTATGCATAGATAATAAACAGTGAGTAGCAGCAGTGTAAAAACAAAAAAGGGGGGTCAATGCAAATAGTCTGGGTGGCCATTTGATTAATTGTTCAGCAGTCTTATGGCTTGTGGGTAGAAGCTGTTAAGGAGCCTTTTGGACCTAGACTTGGCGCTCTGGTACCGCTTGCTGTGCGGTAGCAGAGAGAACAGTCAATGACTTGGGTGACTGGAGTCTTTGACCATTTTTTGTGCCTTCCTCTGACATCGCTTAGTATATAGGTCCTGGATGGCAGGAAGCTTGGCCCCAGTGATGTACTGGGCCGTACGCACTACCCTCACCAGGCAGTGATGCAACCGGCCAGGATGCTCTCGATGGTGTAGCTATAGAACTTTTTAAGGATCTTGGGACCCATGCCAAATCTGTCTCCTGAGGGGGAAAGATGTTTTCGTGCCCTCTTCACGACTGTCTTGGTGTGTTTGGACCATGATCATTTGTTGGTGATGTGGACACCATAGAACTTGAAACTCTTGATAGCTCAGACGATTATTCTAGACAAGGCTTTTCTGTGTCTTTTTCATTCTCACACAAGTAATTTGCTGAAGGCCGAAGACTGTACTACGTCATCTTCTGGTATAACGTCGTTATTGAATGCAGTTCTAAAACAAGCTCTAGACTTTTATTTTGGAAATGAAACCAGAAGCTGCAAAGCAACTCTAACATCTGGGCTAGAGTTGCTTGATTGACTAGCTAACTTCAACTCGCTATGCTTGGTTCATGTCCTTTTCAGATGCCACATTACTGACAAAAGTTTGTACGCATAAAAAAGATCTGTAACCAAGTAAAGGGAGACGTAAAGTAAGAATTGAACATGTAAATGTTCATTCATAGTCGTAACATCTATTTTAAAATTAACATTTCATGTTTCACACATGGCTTTTCTTAGGATCCTAACAATTTACGTATGGATTTTCTTTCGATCCTAATTATACGTACGTTCAACTTTTTGGCAAGTATTTGGCTCTATAGAAAAAACTCTGTGCCCAAGAAACATGAGTGGACAACAGTGAAGTCCAGAAAGATAAGTGAAGTCCAACAATGGAACAAAAAGGACTAAAATTGTTGTGGGAAATGAGTCTGACGAATCGTTGCTTGTTGGAGTATGTTTTTGGGATAAAGATGTTTATTTGGGAAACCCTTTTGAAGTCACGAGGATGGTGAAGAAGGCATTGGGAAAAGGGAATGCAGTCAAAGTAACAAAGGAGTGGTATGGTGTTGACATCGTGTGTATCTAAAGAGCAAAAGGAGTGTGCATTGTGGCTCGCGGAATTATCGATGCATGAAGTGGACAGCTTTGATTTTTGGAGCAGGGCACTGGTAAAACGTGTTATCTCTGGCGTCCCGCTGGACATTTTTGTTCACGCAAAAAAATCCAGGAGTAGTTCATGCACGTCACTTGACCCGTATGTAGAATGGTACAAGGAGCAATGTTTATCTGTATTATTGATGTTTGACAAGTATTTACCACCCTATGCAAAGTTGGGATGTATAAGATACGCCGGAAGAGCGTTCGTGCAAAACCTGATGCAAAGCAAGAAGTGTAAAAGGTTTGGTGAAAGTGGTTGAGGTGTCAAGGATCAGGACTGTACAGCAAATCTCCGACAGTATGTGGAGGTGTTGAAGAGCGTTGAAGGGGCAAGAGGCCACAGTTCTGAAGAAGACATGGTGGTGGATGCACCACAACCAGTTGCACATGTTATACGTCAATCAAGTGGATACACTTATTGTGAAAAAGGTGGATTTTGTAGCATGTACATTACAGTTATTAATTGTACTGCATGTCTAAGAAGTCCAAGAAGCTGGACATCATGTTATCTGCAGCCGAGACATTTTTGGGCCTCCAAGACTTAACGCAGATGCCTTTAAGGACTACTGTTGCCAAGAAATGTCCCAGTATCATTCTGAGCCTGTATAGGGACCTGATTAAAACAGAAAAGCAGTCTGATTTAGCTGAATTAACATTTCGTTTCTAATAGTTTATATGGATTTATTTTTATTTTTTATCCCGCATTTTTTCATTTTTTGATCATTATTATCCACCTGTACAGTAGGTGACGGAATGCACATATAATTGTTGCGAACGCCATTACGACAACTCTGTGCCCATGTTGCTGGGGATCAGAAGAGCCCGGCGCGTACGAAAGAGACAGGTTGAAGTACTTGCTTCTTGCCTAGTTAAACAAAAGGTTAAATAAAAAAATATAAAATTAAAGTAGCCATGGTCAGATTTTAACAGAAGTCTGTCATGCTGAGGCAGTGAAAAGAGTATACGATTATGGGTCAAGGTAGCCCTTGATCATGACTCTCAGATCCATTACATTACAATACACATAAGAGTCATTGGACGAAGGCATCTTGTGAAGAGCCCTGACAGTCGGTGTGAACATTAACACGCATCGCTTGCGTTTTGGAAGCATAAGGTCCATATAAATAATCGGGGAGAAATACTTTTCTAACAACAAAAGGTTAAATTGATACACAAATTTACAGAGTTAGGATTCCCACATGGCCATATTCCCATGTCAGCGCTTGTTCACGCAAAACAGTGGTGTCACTGAAAAATACTGTCGGCTGCAACTGTTAAAAGAGCGTACAGTAAGTGTGTATTTTGCATTTGTAAAATTATTTTGATGTGATATGAAAGTAGACAGACTTATGTTTCTAGAACCCTACAGTAATTGAGAATCGATTCACGTTTAGGAGTAGTTGGCTGTTTTGGCTTCCAGCGCAAGTTCGCTCTGTAAACAGAACATGTAAGGTCCTTGGAATAAGGGCGTTAGGCACCTTTGGTCCAATATTGGGCTTGGGTCAAGGGTGAGTAGGAGCCCTAGGCCAATACAGAGATTTGAGTTTGTGCTTCAGTAAGGTTGGCTTAGCGTTCATTGCCACGGTCATCAACTGTACCACAGAAATGGATCGTAAATCACAGAAAACAGATGTTGTGGTGGCAATATTTGTATCACACGTTTTTATATGATTGACCACACACTACCGCACAGTAGGTGGTTGCATGAACAAACAAGTTTCAAGTTTTAATGTCACGTGCACAAGTACAGTGAAATGCCTTTCTTGCAAGCTCCAAACCCAACAAAGCATTAATCAATATAAATGTAGCCAGTGGCGATATTAGCATGTAAATGTTGGTGGGGCAAACTCATCACATTTTTTTATGCATGCCAACAAAGCTACTACACAACCCTAAAAACTACATTAATTGCACTATAACAGTGACAAACGTTGGCCACAAACTGGTAGGGCCTACCTAAAGCTGTCCCTACATCAGATCTTTCTTTTCATCACCATGGAATGAATACTTACCACTGCTATACCTGGCTATCAGCAGAGCCCTGTCTGGCAGTGAAACATTTAATTCAGCCTCATTTACTGCCTTTAAAAAAAAACTTAGCGGATATGACTGACTTGCTTAAACAAATGTGATTTCTACTGACAATTAAGATGTACACACTATGGCATAAGGGGACGATGAGTGGATAATCCGTAATTTAGATTAAGACATTAATGAGCGAGCTAGGACGGACGTAGTCAATATAACTATTTGTTCAGAACTTTAGAAATGTACAGCGACAGAATTCAGAACATGGGCCATTCTTACAGTATTCTCCCTGTACACCAAGTCAGAACCATAGGATAAATAAAGGGGGCATACAAGCAGAAAATGAAAGCTCTTATAATATTCAATGATTACATTTCTCTAAAACAGGCTTTAGGCTACATGTACATACTCATATTCATTCCTTTACTCTTGTGTGTATAAGGTAGTTGTTAGATTACTTGTTAGATACTACTGCATGGTCGGAACTAGAAGCACAAGCATTTCGCTACACTCGCATTAACATCTGCTAACCATGTGTATGTGACAAATAAAATTTGATTTGATTTGATGTGCATCACCAAGTCAGAACAGTAGGTTAAGTTATGAGGGGGAAAGGGACCAAATTATTAGGGTGGGGCACATGGGCTACTTACAGGTTGCTACACAACATACACTTAATATTACTTTCTTAGCTACAGTATACATACCTCCCTAACATACTACATCATTTATGCAGCAGCATACAATATATTTTTGGACTCACCTTGATGTGCTGTGCTCACTTGAACAGGAAGGTGGCACGGTGGGCCTTGTAGGCCAATGTATTCAACCTTTTCTGGCTCATGGCATGTGAATGTTTATCCGTTTAAGCTTGAAAAAGAGACCCTTAAACCCAGACTTGGACCCCACACTCACTGAATAGCAAGCTAGTGATTTATTTGAAATCCTTGCAGTTAGCCACTGATTCCTTCCAAACCACTCAAAGTTGAATTTACGATTTACAACTTGTTGTGCAATGTTTATGTCCAATGGCAGAGTTTGATCTATAATTGCTCTTCATATGACAAGGATGGAAAAGGATTTTCCAGTAGATTGTCGACGTGATTCATGATGATGACTGCTTGTCTAGCTTGCTAGCTAAGATTTTCAAAGTATGACGTTGACATGATCAGTCCAGTCAAAGCTACGGTAGATAATGTGATTTGATGTCCTTGCATCTGTGGTCAATGACCTTGAGCCTTGGATGGACACTTCTAACGTAACTCTATGGCAGCACCCAAGCCCAAGGGGCTTGAATTCTTGAGCTGTCCTTGTCGATTTTGCGGTAATGTAGTGTCCCCATGGGTGACAGAACACTGAGCCAATCACCGTGCAACTAGAGAACATTACCAACCCCTATGCTTCGTATTTTCCGCTGGCTGCCCCACCACCACAGAAAGCACTGAGCTAGGCTGAAACACTGCCTTACTCAAGAAAGACAAAAGAGACCATGTTTGAATGTGGCTTTATTAACTCAATAAAAACATTTTTTTTTATTGTTTGCAAACTGATATGTGACACGTATTAATACCAAAATAACATGCAAAACAGAATAAAAAAATAAATGTATTATTTTTATTATTTTTAGCTAAACAGGTGGGGCTCAAATGACGAGTTGCCACTGAATGTAGCAAAAATAACTTAAGTTAGAACAAAAACACACAAGAAAAAAAAAAGATATAACAAGAACACAAGAAAGTAAGAAGAAATTTACAGGGTCAGTGTGAAAAGATGGCGGAGGCAGAAGCTGATGTGGAGTGTGAATAAAATGGCAGAGGAATCACAACATTTTTTTATATTGTTCAAAAGAATAGAAAACGGAGCAAAGTAGCGTACAGTAATGAGAATGTCCCTTCTTATCTTGTAGGAGTACGTTTTCTTAATGAGGAGCAGCTGATTGAATGACCAATTTTGAAGAATTAATTTGATATATTCAAACTGGTGAAGAGAGTGCTGGGTAAAGTGAAGGCAGTGAGGATTACGAGAGGCGGGCTTTATTCAGATTTTTTTATCTTCTGAGGATCAGAAGGAGTGTGTGTTGCGTCTCACGCAATTTGAGAAGTTTGATGTGTCCTGCGTGTCTCTTCGGAACACAGCACCCCTCAAGGGGGTAATATCTGACGTTTTGTGGCCAGTCGATGTTGCAGAGATTAAAAATATTCCTGGAGTGATTGATGCTCGTCGGATGAATTGTGTTGTGAAGGAAGAAAAAGTGTTTATTATGCACTGTTTATTATGCTCTGTTCTTTATCTCTCCCTACTCAAGTGCAGTTGGGATATATAAACTACAGAGTCAGAGCATTTGTTCCAAGAACAATGCAGTGTTCTCATTGTAAAGGTTTTGGACATGTTTCAAGTGTTTGTATAAGGGAGAAGCTGAGATGTTCAATTTGTGGGAAACATCATATGTGTTTTAAACATGATGAAAATGTGACATGTTGCAATTGTGATGGGAACCATGAAGCCATGTCTTCGGAAGGTGGTCAAAGTAAGGGCTGTCCAGGGCATTTCATATGCAGCAGCTGTTAAACGGGTTGAGGGTTCAAATGCTGCTCCTGAAGAGTCCATGGTGGTGGATAGGCCTTCACTGAAGGCTGCAGGGGTTGCCGTTCAACAGCAGGACCCAGATATGTTAAAGGTTAAGAAGTTGGACTTTGTGGCCTTTATAGCTATGGTGATTAATGGCACTGCCAAGGTGGAGAGGAAGTCCAGGAAAACAGATATCATTGTGGATGCGGCTGAACGGTTCCTGGGACTGAACTCATGGAGGAGTTGCATGGAGTATTGTCACAAGTCATACCACCCTCTCAGGTCATAGAGCCTGAGAAGGGAGATATGGAGATTTGAAGGAAGGAAGGAAGAAGTGGGAGTTTTTGGTTTTGTCAATGTGGGTGGATTAAGTTAGTTTTTCCTATAAGGTATGTGTTTTATTTTTACCTTGTTTTTTTCAACCCTGTCCAGTTGGTGGCGGTAATACACCTTTTTGGGTTGTAGTCTGCCATAAAACCCACAGAGGAAGAAGAAACATATTTACAATGTGATTTTAATTTTTTTATCTTTATTTAACTAAGCAAGTCAGTTAGGACAAATTCTTATTTACAATGAGACGGCCTACACCGGCCAAACCTGGACGATGCTGGGCCAATTGTGCGCCGCCCTATGGGACCCCCAATCAAGGACGGTTGTGATACAGCCTGGATTCGAACCAGGTACTGGAATAAGGCAGATACTGTAGATTTGTTGTCAGTAAAAAAAACATTGTAAAATGGGCATGCTATCTGGGATCCCTCAATGGAGTAGGGATGTCGCAAGATACCGCACAGCACGGACCACTGTAAAAACTAATCCAAAGCAGTTGCGGTGTTCGAGAGGATCAAAAATTAAAAGCCGTAATGCATCATGGGTAAATTGTAACTGACTGACTACAAATAATAATGAGTGGTTATTTATGATGCAAGGTTTTTTGTAGATCAGTCAATTGGCAGTTGCCTGCACCGTCGGCTGCAATATCGAATAAGCACATTATTACCAGTTGAAAAGGCAAAGGGATTACTAGGCCCAAAATCAGTTTTCTTCAGCATGGGGTATTTTTTTTGCTCAGCAAGCAAATAGTTTTTTTATGGAGGTCAATTAGTGTCGACTTTGGTTAACAGCAAATGTAATTTGCTACGTGTGGTTTATTTGACTAGACGTTTCGTAATGCTTAGGTGTAATGATATACGTAGGACACGTGACATCCCAGCAACTTTTGAGAAAGCACTTTATATCGGAGAAGTGCCAGTTGTTCACACGAGTATCTGCCCTCATTGGCTAGAATGGTCCCACCTGATCTGGCTTCCTCCCGATTGCCTTCCTTTTCTGAAGACATTTATTTTCATTGTTAGAGCGGCCACTCGAGTATCTGGTAAGTATAATGGATAATCTATGGCAGTACAAAGTAAATGACCGTGAGGAAGGGGAGTAATGAGCAAACCTCTATTAAATTGTCAAAGGCACCACTAGAAAAGCCATATCGTCATTGAGAGGAGCACACAACTGTACACAAAACGTGTCAAATATTATTATAGAAAAGCGTATTTTGTCATTGACAGTGGTGGATGAGTACCCAATTGTCATACTTGAGTAAAAGTAAAGATACCTTAATAGGAAATGACTCAAGTAAAAGTGCAAGCCAACCAGTAAAATATTACTTGAGTAAAAGTATTTGGTTTTAAAAATTTAACTATCAAATGTAAATGTAATTGCTATAATATACTTACGTATCAAAATTAGAAATATAAATCATTTCAAATTCCTTATATTAAGCAATCTAGACGGCACCTGCATGTTTTTTATTTATTACGGATAGCCAGGGGCACACTCAAACATAATTTACAAACTAAGCATGTGTGTTTGAGTCCGCCAGATCAGAAGCAGTAGGGATGACCAGAGTTCTCTTGATAGGTACGTGAATTGGACCATTTTCCTGTCCTGCTAAGCATTCAAAATGTAACGAGTACTTTTGGGTGTCAGGGAAAATGTATGGAGTAATCAGTACATACTTTTCTTTAGGAATGTAGTGTAGTAAAAGTTGTCAAAAAAATGTAGATGCGTTGTTCTAAAACCATGTATGATCCAATGCAATGGTTGAAGAAACAGTCAATTGTTTTATTGTTTTATCACTTACCTAATTATAATGTATGATGGCCAAATGAAATGTTATTTGCCACATGCGCCTAATACAATTGGTGTAGACTTAACCAGGAAATGCTTGCTTATGAGCCCTTCCCAAGAATGCAGAGTAAAAAAGTATCAATAAAAAAAAAATTGTAAAGAGCAATTCGAAATTTATTAAGGGGGGAAGGCTGGTCCACAAGGTGTAATACGTGTATTTTTCACATGACCCTCCCCTTGTACAGTAAAACAAATGCTCACCCTCCCCCCTCAGAAAATGAACTACCAAAGAATAATTATAAATAACAACTATAGCAGCCCTTTGTTTATAAACGTAGATATCGACTTTACCACTTCTGCATAGTTTTGTGTCACTGTCGATGCCACGCAGGGAAACCGCTCCTTGAAGGCGGACCCTCTGGGTGTAGGTTTTCCTGGTGGTTGCTGGGGTAACTGAACACACCACCGTAAGGAAAATGGCGTCCCTTGAGAGGGCAAGCACAAGATGTATGTCAGGAGAAATGCAGTATTATCATAAGGAGACGTATACTTGGAGTACGGAGGAGGAACGGAGGGGAAAAGAGAGACAGAGGAGGTTGAAGAGAGACAGGGAGGAAGAGGGTGAGCTTGAATCGGTTAAAAATACGGGGGAACGGGAGCTGGTTTGTTAAAGAAGAATGGTAGAAAGTGTAAGCAGAGTGAGCTGTACGCCGGATCGAAGACAGGAAGAGAAATGGAAGTGAGTGAGGGAAAATTATTGGAGGGGGTAGGTGTGGTGAAGTTCTCGGAGTCCGAGGCTTGCACCAAGGGTCAGGATACAGATGAGTCTGTGACGATAGGAGTGACATTTTTGGAAAAGTGGACCCTTGCCTTTTGGCTGATACATTTGTGGTTTCAGGGTGGGTGAAAACAGAGTTGGGTGCTGTGGAATCGGTGGTAACCAGAAGGGGTCTGGTGATAATTGTTTGTGTTTCTGCTGGTCAGAGGGAGCTGGCGCTCGGCGTTAAACGAATGGGGACAAGATATGTGAATTGTTTTGCTTTCAAGAAAAGGGCGCCATTGAAAGGAGTGATTTACTGGGGTAGCGGTAAATGTGAAAGTTGACCAACTGAAAGGGAGGATTCCCATGTGTTTGTGGTGCTCATGTGACACAGACAGGGTGGCGTGAGTGGTAAAACAGAAGAGTCGTTGTCTGTTCTTTTGAGTTTTGATGTTGAGTCTTTTCCCAACCAAGTGATTGTAGGATATAAGTTATCTGCACCAGCTTTTGTGCTGAATACATGACATTGATACAGGTGTCAAGCTTATGGGCATGTGACATCAGTGTGAAGGAGGGAGGTTCCTTGGTGTGAGAAGTGTGCAGAAGGGCATGAGACAAAGGAATGTGTAGCATTGGAGAAAGTGGTGGTACGTGTTAATTGTAGGGGTGTCCATGTGGCTGGGGATCAGAAATGTCAGGTGTGAGAGAGGCAGGTTGTTACCAGAGTCAGAGTAGTGCAGACGTTGTTGTATGCTGAGGCAGTGATGAAAGTAGAGGAAGATGACTCAAGGGGGAGGGATCCTGAGAGGAGTGGTGTGAGTAGTAGACCTGTACCAGTTGAGGGCATTTTCTGTTAAACCTTACAAATGCTTGTGTACTAAAATGTCCTTCTTTAATCCTAGGTATTGGGCTTGAGATTGATGAAGAAACGAACTCATATAACATAGAAAAGTGTGCGTGCATTAATAAGAGGCCTTTTCTAACTGTTCTGTGTAGCATGACCCCGTGATGTCTGGCTACTCAGCCAAGAGCTGACAGAAACTAACTGGTTCCTCTTAGCTTAACTGGAGACAGGGCAAAGTGTTATATTCTGCACACCAGTGATTGAGCTATTGTTCTGTTTGGAGCCTGTTTCTGGGATAAAGATTCATGTTTTGTGTGTATGTGTATGTGACCAGTACGACCATACATCATCTGGGCCGACAGTCAAAGGCGCTTGCTTGCCCAACTTGGGGGAACTGTTGGGCTTCTGTTAGAGGAAGTATGTCTGGAGTGACTTCCTGTCATTCTGGCCCCTATTGTCCTCACTCAGTTGCGACAGATTGAGGCAACCTTTTCACTCTGGTGTCTCCCTCACACACACACACACATAGGATCACGTGTTTTGCAGATTCTTGCACGGGGTAACTTGACCATATAAATGCTCCTGTACTCTTTGTACAGCAGGCTCCCACTCTAGTTCACCTGCATGGATGATGCAACCAGCCTCCGTATTATAGTACGTTTTTAATAAAAGTAATACCTTGATTGATGATTGACTTTGCCTCTCCTCATTCTTAGTTAAAGGTAGAATTTCCCCCACACAGTAGGGATAGGTCAACAAGTGATATATGCTTCAGTAAAATTCGATTTTTTGCGTTTATAGCTATGGTTATCAACTGGATTTGCAGGGATGGAACATAAGTCGCAGAAAATTGAGGTTGTGGTGGCAGCTGCAGAGAGGTATTTGGGTGTACTTGATCTGACTTGATGTCAGAAGAGTTATAGGGTGTATTGACTGGTGGTGTCCCGTCCTTTTAGGCTGTTGGCCTGAGGTAGGACTAGATCGATTTAAATAGCAGAGTAGGGTGGTGGGTTTTTAGTGAATGTAGGGTATTTGTTGATTTAAAAATAATAATAATTCAAGCAAGTATAAGGGAGTTGTACTCCATTCTAGTAGGTGGCGGTAATGCAACATTTATTAGATGACAACCGCCGTTGAACCTCAACGAAGAAGAAGAAGAAGAAGAAGAAGATGATGCCACGCAGGGCTAACGGGCCAGAAGGTTGAGGGTTCGACGACCACCGCCTCTTATAAGAAACGGACTGAGAGATGTGAGTTATTGCAGTCAAAACAGGGTGTCTGTGAGAAAGCGCCTCAAGGCTAAAAAGAGATTTATAGACACAGAACCCTGCAGGGGAGTGAAAGAGATAAGAGACAAGTCAGACATACCACTATAAAGCAACTTGGGGAGAGGAAGATTACTGCTGAGCCCTTAGAAAACACTGGAACTATTGTCTCTCCTGCAAGTTTGTAAAACTGTATATGCATGGGCTTGGTCTCAGGAGTAGAAGGTGTTGACGTAGGCAGTTACATCACTAGGGGTTGACTGCAAGCATATTAAAAGCAACTTGGACTTTTCCTATTTTGTAGAACTCAGGAGAGACATCAGTTGAATGTGTGATGTTTGATCTTTGACTTCTGTCTACAGCTGTATTTTGATTAAAATTGTTATGATTTTTAAGTGCACATTTTGAGTATTCCTTATTTGGTTAAGTAAATAACAGAGGCCAGAAAAGTGGAACCAACACTCATCAGACCAAAGGGCATATTTCCACCGGTCTAATGTCCATTGCTCGTGTTTCTTGGCCCAAGCAAGTCTCTTCCTCTTATTGGTGTCCTTTAGTAGTGGTTTCTTTGCAGCAATTCGACCATGAAAGCCTGATTCACTCAGTCTCCTCTGAACAGTTGATGTTGAGATGGGTCTGTTACTTTAACTATATGAAGCATTCATTTAACTCAAATGAACTTATCCTCTGCAGCAGAGGTAACTCTGGGTCTTCCTTTCCTGTGGCGGTCTTCATGAGAGCCAGTTTCATCATAGCGCTTGATGGTTTTTGCGACTGCACTTGAAGAAACTTTCAAAGTTCATGAAATGTTCTGTATTGACTGACCATGTCGTAAAATAATGATGGACTGTCGTTTCTCTTTGCTTATTTGAGCTGTTCTTGACATAATATGGACTTTGGTATTTGGTATAGGACTCCCGAGTGGCGCAGCGGTCTAAGGCACTGCATCTCAGTGCTTCAGGCATCACTACAGACACCGGTGTAGGCCATCATTGTAAATAAGAATTTGTTCTTAACGGACTTGCCTAATTAAATAAAGGTTAAATAAATTAAATAAAAAAATTATAGGGCTATCTTCTCTATACCACCCATACCTTGTCACAACACAACTGATTTACTCAAACTCATTAAGAAGGAAATAAATTCCACAAATTAACTTTTAACAAGGCACACCTGTTAATTGAAATTACATTCCAGGTGACTACTTCATGAAGCTGGTTGAGAGAATGCCAAGTGTGTGCAAAACTGTCACCAAGGCAAAGGGTGGCTATTTGAAGAATCTCAAATATAACATATTTTGATTTGTTTAGCACTTTTTAGTTAAACGATGATTCCATATGTGTTATTTCATCATTTTGATGTCTTCACTATTATTCTACAATGTAGATAATAGTAAAACTAAAGAAAAGTCCAAACGTTTGACTGGTACTGTATATGCAACAAATTGCCAGTGCACCACAAAACCAAATAAGCAATGCATAACTGCATAGGATTACCGATTTTTGGGGGATTATCATCAAGGTTTGCGTTTTCAACACCACAATCAAGTAGAGTATGTCAATTTCGACAAACAGATATATTTGGTTTGACAATCTCCGAATGTCATTAAACATTTTGGTGTTTTGTAACAATGTCTCTTTCCATGAATCAAATGGCAGTTGTGCAGTTTGGATACTGGAATTATATTAGTGGAGTGGATGAACATGTGCAGGTAGCCTACAGGAGACTTTTGAAGTAGCCTGATCAGAGTAAATCATTGTGTTTATGCAACACATAATAGGTAATACATTTTAAAAGTTAAATGACAAATATTTAGGCTATATTGAAGCGTTATGTTCTAGGTTCATGAATAGCAGCTCAGATCGGAAAAGGAGGTAGAACGTGTGTTAAGCTTTCCTGAATAACTGGGCCTGCTGGAAGCATAGGCCTATATTATCAGAGTACGATTTGGGAGAATTATGATGGGCAGCGCATCAGTAGGTAATCAGAATGTAAATCAGGGGAAAACGCACTACCCTCCCTTGTACCCAATAAAAAAACACAACCCTCCCCAAAGCAAAATAACGTTTGACAACCATCCCTAACTCACTGTGTGTTGAGGATAAAGATACTTTAGGTAGCTTACTCCAAAACAGGATTGGTGACCTAAGTTTCCAGACATTGCTTTTTGTGTCTTCCCCTTTAAAAAGTTGACCGGCTAGCTAGGTACATTGTGTTGTCACTAGTGATGGGTCGTTTGTGAATGAGTCGGCTCTAAGAGCCGGCTCGCATATCAGAAGAACAGAATCTATTTATAAAAAAATTAAGATATGAATAACAAAATATTTAAATGAATAGAATTAACAAATTTAAAGAACGGAAAAATTAATAAAATAATATAGGCCTAAATGCTTAAGCGCACACATTCATTCTGACTAACAGCCTCACCTGTTGTTCCTGTCAATCAGACACACAGTGTCAACCAATGAACCAAAGATGCGTGAGGGAGGGCCGAGCCAACTCACAGTCCCACACTTGGCAGCCGAGGAGAGCGAGGAAGGACAGCTGTGAGAACAACAGCTGGAAAATGAGTCGGAAGCACAGTAGCATTTGGATGCATTTTAATAATGTAGACAATGTTAGAGCACAGTGTAAAATTTGCCAAAACAAAATCTCATATAAAGCATGTTCTGTGGTAGCCATGCTGGTTAAGTAACCTACACCGGCAAATGCGAACTGACCAGTTTATGCCAAAGTCTATGTCTGTAGAAAAACAAGGCCAAAATGATATTGCATTGGCTAAAATGATTGTCACCGATTTCCAGCCATTTTCGATCGTGGAGGACAGAGGTTTTAGAAATTATAGCAATAGTCTAAATCCAATGTACACAATTCCAAGCAGGAAACCCCTTTCAAAATCACTTATTCCACAACTGTAAGAGAGCACACAGGCTTCAGTGCAGGAAGGAGTCCAAAAAGCTACTGCAGTTTGCCTTACCACTGACTGCAGGACATCAAGGGTAACCACTTCTTACATGTCGGTTACATGTCACTTCATTGAAGGTTTTTCGATGTCTAGCTGTCTTCTGGACTGCTTTGAGTTCAGCGACAGACACACCTCAGAGAACTTGGCAGAGGAACTGTTGAGAGTGGCCAGAGAATGGCAAGTAGATGGAAAAGTGGTCTGTTGTGTTAGCGACAATGCAGCTAACATAACCAATGCCATGAAAATGTTAAAATGGACCCATCATCCATGTCTTGCCCACACAATCAACCTGATTGTAAGAGATGCTCTGAAGGTGATGAAGCCCACTGTGGACAAAGTGAAAGCAGCTGTGGAATGCTTCTACAGGAGCACAGTAGGTGCTGAAAAACTAAAGTCTACACAACTCCAGACGGGATGCCTGAGCTGAGGCCTAAACAAGACTGCACTACAAGGTGGAATTCAACATTTTATATGTTGAAGCGGTTTCTTGAGTCAAAGGATGCCATCATCTCTACCCTGGCCATTGTCAATGCACCTGTTGATGCTCTGACCCAAGAGGAATGGGAGGTGGTGGTGGTGGAGGAGGAGGTGTGCAGAGTCCTGGAACCCTTTGAGCAGGTCACTGTGGAGATCAGTGGAGAGAGGTACAGTAAGCAGTTATTACTACATCATTATTTAATCCAGTATTATACAGTTGAAGTCGGAAGTTTACATACAGTTGAAGTCAAAAGTTTACATACACCTTAGCCAAATACGTTTAAACTCAGTTTTTCACAATTCCTGTCATTTAATCCAAGTAAATATTCCCTGTCTTAGGTCAGTTAGGATCACCACTTTATTTTAAGAATGTGAAATGTCAGAATAATAGTATAGAGAATGATTTATTTCAGCTTTTATTTCTTTCATCACATTCCCAGTGGGTCAGAAGTTTACATACACTCAATTAGTATTTGGTAGCATTGCCTTTAAAAACGTTTTGGGCAGCCTTCCACAAGTTTCCACAATAAGTTGGGTGAATATTGGCCCATTCCTCCTGACAGAGCTGGTGTAACTGAGTCAGGTTTGTAGGGCTCCTTGCTTGCACACGCTTTTTCAGTTCTGCCCACAAATTGTCTATGGGATTGAGGTCAGGGCTTTGTGATGGCCACTCCAATACCTTGACTTTGTTGTCCTTAAGCCATTTTGCCACAACTTTGGAAGTATGCTTGGGGTCATTGTCCATTTGGAAGACCCATTTGCGACCAAGTTTTAACTTCCTGAATTGGTGTCTTGAGATGTTGCTTCAATATATCCACATTTTCCTGCCTCACAATGCCATCTATTTTGTGAAGTGCACCAGTCCTTCCTGCAGCAAAGCACCCCCACAACATGGTGCTTCACGGTTGGGATGGTGTTCTTCGGCTTGCAAGCCTCCCCCTTTTTCTTCCAAACATAACGATGGTCATTATGGCCAAACAGTTCTATTTTTATTTCATCAGACCAGAGGAGATTTCTCCAAAAAGTACAATCTTTGTCCCCATGTGCAGTTGCAAACCGTAGTCTTGCATTTTTATGGCGGTTTTGGAGCAGTGGCTTCTTCCTTGCTGAGCGGCCTTTCAGGTTATGTCGATATAGGACTTGTTTTACTGTGGCTATAGATACATTTGTACCTGTTTCCTCCAGCATCTTCACAAGGTCCTAGGAGACAGAACGCGTCTCATTCCTCAGCGATATGACGGCTGCGTGGTTCCATGGTGTTTATACTTGCGTACTGTTGTTTGTACAGATGAATGTGGTACCTTCAGGCGTTTGGAAATTGCTCCCAAGGATGAACCAGACTTGTGGAGGTATAGAATTTTTTTCTGAGGTCTTGGCTGATTTCTTTTGATTTTCCCATGATGTCAAGCAAAGAGGCATGGAGTTTGAAGGTAGGCCTTGAAATACATCCACAGGTACACCTCCAATTGACACAAATTATGTCAATTAGCCTATCAGAAGCTTCTAAAGCCATGACAACATTTTATGGAATTTTCCAAGCTGTTTAAAGGCACAGTCAACTGAGTATATGTAAACTTCTGACCCACTGGAATTGTGATACAGTGAATTATAAGTGAAATAATATGTCTGTAAACAATTGTTGGAAAAATGACTTGTGTCATGCACAAAGTAGATGTCCTAACCGACTTGCCAAAACTATAGTTTGTTAACAAGAAATTTGTGGAGTGGTTGAAAAACGAGTTTTAATGACTCCAACCTAAGTGTATGTAAACGTCCGACTTCAACTGCATATGAACAGTAGATGAGAATGTAGTATCAGTAGACAAAACATGAACCTGAACTAATAAGTTACTGTTCTCTCTTTTCAGCTATGTGACAGCCTCAAAAATGATACTCTTGTGTAAGGGTCTGCAGTGAATCATAGCCAGCCGCCAGAGAGAAGCAAATGTAACCACAGGACATGTGACAGAGTTGATGGACACCTTATGTTCATCAATGGACAGAAGGTTCCACAGAATGGAATATAATCACATGCTATCAGAAACCACTGCACTTGACCCCAGGTTTAAGAAGTTAGCCTTCAGTGATGCCAGTGCGATTGATGAGGCTTTTCAAAGAATAACCTCAGCAGCAGGGAGGGACAGCCCCAGCAGTCAGCTGGCTCAGGCACCAGGGCAACAGGAAGAAGAGGGATCAGATGGAGCAGAAGCACCAGCAGTAGTGCCACAAACGTCTGTTTGGATGCTGTTTGACGAGAGAGCAACTGGGGATGCAACACGAAGGAATCCCTCAGCAGATGCCATAATGGAGGTCCGATCCTATCTGGAGGAGCTGGTGGAAGAACAAGTCCTCTGTCTACCCACGGCTTACTAAAGTCATGACAGGGAGACTCTCCATAGTGGCCACATCTGTTCCCTCTGAGAGGGTCTTCTCGAAAACGGGACAAATAATTACTGAGAGAAGAAACCGCATCAGCCCCTCGAAAGTGAGGCAGCTTGCATTTCTGAATGCAAATCTCTCATAAAAGCTAAATATGGTCAGCATTGCTGTGTGCTGCTGGTTATAACATGGCAACAAAGAAGAGAGAGAAAAAAGGAACCAGTTTAATCTGTTAAGTGGGATGCTGCAGTTTTGCACATAATTTATTTTTCTTTGATATGGTTGAATATTCTATTATAATGTTGTTCAGATTGTATTCATTTTGAATGGTTAGATTTATATGCACTTTATTTATATAGTTACACTTTAAATGCAAATGTTTAATAGCATTCTATTTCATAACAAACCAATGCACTTTTAAATACATTGTGGTTATGATTTCATTTAATAATTTAATTAGAATTGTTTTAACGCCAATCATAGTCAAACTATCGCAAACTGTTTGACTTGAAAAGAGTTTGGGAGCCCAAAGAGCCGGCTCGTTTTGGTGAGCTGAGCCGAACGAGCCGGCTCACTGAAAAGATCCGGAAAGCCCATCACTAGTTGTCACGGGAAGTGCTGGTCCACTCTCGTTGAAAATAAAATGGCTAGCCGTATCGTAAAAATTAATGAAAACTAAAAAACGTTTTTTTTTTGTCTTAATGTAATGTTCGGCGTACGGTTAGCAGTGTGGTTAATGTTTGCTTTAAAACCAAATTTAAGTAGATAAATTGCAGAAATAGTCGGCGTTTATGACTTTGTGGCTGTGTAACTACTGACGACCGTTTGCAACAAGCTAACAAAGTAAACATACTAACGTTAGCTGGCTTGCTAGCAGATATACAATGAATGAGCGGTTGAGTGCCTAGTTACTCCACAACACGACATATAGTAAGGGGGAAATATATCTACAGTAGTAGCAGGTAAGGATACACTAAATTAACGTCGACTTTACTGTCTTTTAGCAGTCAGGTCTCAAACGACGGCTAGATAGCTAACGGCCTGGGGCTAGTAGGGGGGCAACAAGCTAGCTAGCGAGGTACTACTAGCTGGGTAACGTTAGCTATGAGAGAGGTTGGATACACAATAACATTACCGTTTGCGAAATGTAAAACCTGCACAATTGACCTTAGCAAATGGTGCTAGCTAGCTAGTAACGTTAACAGCAGCAGCAGTAGTATTACGTTAGCTTTATAGTCACAGATAGAACAATGAGTTATACTCTTTGATATAGCTAGCTAGTAGCTAGGTCGAAAAACATTTGATGATTTTCTTCAATCTAGGCTAGTAGGAGCTAGGTTTTTTTTGTGCCATAGAGAGCCATTTCATATAGCTAATTTTAGCTACTCGTTGTGACCTGCTTGACTAGCCTTGAAAACAAAACGAGCGAACAATGACTTCACCTACTCTAACATCAGTTAATAATCACAGGGAATGTTGGATGTCGAGATGTGGGAGCTGTTGTGCTTTTACTCTTTGTAGTATAGTCCGACACCATCATGCCTCTTGTACAGCCATGGGGGTCTCTCTTGCTCTCTGGTCTGAATTTGGCCAGTATGACTAGCTGGAGAAATGTCCAGACCCCAGAATGTGCCAAGTTTCCCTTTGGTTGATCCAGATGCTAAATGTTCCCTTTTAAAATATTTATATTTTTATGATCATTGAAGAATTTAAAGAGAGTCCTCTTCATGTCTCTCCTATAGGCTCCACGGTAGCTAAGATGGAGGTGCTGTGTTTCCGGTTGCCGGGCCACGGTGACGCCACCCTGAAGAGCATGAACTCCCTGAGGTCCAGGCAGCAGTTCTGTGACATCACCATAGTGGCCAGTGGCAGGCAGACGTTCCGGGGACACAAAGTGGTCCTTGCTGCCTGCTCCCCCTTCCTTAGGGACCAGTTCCTGCTCAACCCCTCCTCTGAACTGCAGGTGGGTGCCAGTGAAAGCAACCCAAATAGTGTCTATCAAGGTGATGTTTGATAAATGTTGTGTCAGCTTCAGTTGATATACTAGCTCCTGACAGACACTTCTTGTCACATACCCTTTCAATGATCTGACTGTTTTAATAGG
Organism: Brachymystax lenok tsinlingensis; assembly: GCA_030435695.1. NCBI lineage: Eukaryota > Metazoa > Chordata > Actinopteri > Salmoniformes > Salmonidae > Brachymystax > Brachymystax lenok. The sequence goes on along the minus strand of CM059806.1, from coordinate 5,147,439 downwards.
CATATCTTTGAGCTTGGGAAGTTCTCAAATGTTGCATCATGCAAGCGGTGGTTCCAGTCCTATGCCTCATTGTAGTAGATACTATCACAAGTCTTCCAGGATATGACACTAATGGCTTACATGATTGATCATAGGAATAATACACTACATGACCAAAAGTATATGGACACCTGCTTGTTGAACATCTCATTTCAAAATCATGGGCATTAATATGGAGTCCCCCACACTCTTTAGGAGGCTTTCCACTAGATGTTGGAACATTTCTGCGGGGACTTGCTTCCATTCAGCCACGAGCGTTAGTGAGGTCGGGCACTGATGTTGGGCGATTAAGCCTGGCTCGCAGTTGGCGTTCCAATTCATCTTAAAGGTGTTTGATGGGGTTGAGGTCAGGGCTGTGTAGGCCAATCAAGTTCTTCCACACCGATCTCAACAAACCATTTCTGTATGGACGGGGGCATTGTCATGCTGAAACAGAAAAATGCCTTCCCCAAACTGTTGCCACAAAGTTGGAAGCACAGAATCGTCTAGAATGTCATTGTATGCTTTAGCGTTAAGATTTCCCTCCAATGGAACCAAGGGGCCTAACCCGAACCATGAAAAACAGTCCCATACCATTATTCCTCCTCCACCAAACTTTATGGTTGGCACTGCATTCGGGCAGGTAGCGTTCTGTCATCTGCCAAACCCAGATTCGCCCGCCAGACTGCCAGACGGTGAAACGTGATTCATCACTCCAGAGAAAGCGTTTCCATTGCTCCAGAGTCCAATGGCAGCGAGCTTTACACCACTCCAGCCGATGCTTGGCACTGTGCATGATGATCTTAGGCTTGTTCAGCCATGGACACCCATTTCATGAAGCTCCCAACAAACAGTTATTGTGCTGACGTTGCTTCCAGAAGCAGTTTGGAACTCGGTAGTGAGTGTTGCAACCGAGGACAGACGATTTTTACTCACTGCGTGCTTCACCACTTGGCCCTCCCGTTCTGTGAGCTTGTATGGCCTACCACTTCGCGGCTGAGCTGTTGTAGCTCCTAGACGTTTCCACTTAACAGAACTTACAATAACAGCACTTCCAGTTGACCAGGGCAGCTCTTTAAAGGGCAGAAATTTGACGCATTCACTTGTTGGAAAGGTGACATCCTATGACGGTGATACGTTGAAAGTCACTGCGCTCTTCAGTAAGGCCATTCTACTGCCAATGTCTATGGAGATTGCATTTGAAGGGGTGTCCACATACTTCTTTGTATATATAGTGTATCTGAGACGTAACAGCAAAATAGCTGTTTGGTGTGTTTTTTCCCCTATTTTGCCCTCAAGGTGTCAGTCCTTCACAGCTCCTCGGTGGTATGTGAGCTGCTCCAGTCCTGTTACACCGGTGTGCTGCAGTTCAGCCCCAAGGAGATAGTGAATTACCTGACGGCCGCTAGCTACCTGCAGATGGAGCATGTTGTGGAGAGGTGCCGTGGAGCCCTGGGCAAGTACATGCAGCCAAAGAACCCAAGCTCACCAAAGGTTAGTTACCTATTTTGGTTAGTGTTTATTGGTGTATAGTCAAAGGCACCCCATTGAAGCAATCGTTTGAAATCACAACGTAAAATGTTATTATACTGTGCTTCAATTGTAGAAGGCAAATACTTACTGAACCTATCTACTATGTGATTCATCAAAGGCTGGATTGTTTTTTACCTGTGAAGACGTTCAACGGGCTCTTCATTATTTTTCTCTCCTCCGCTCATTTTCAGATCAAGTCAGAAGAGAGCCACTCGATGCCAGTGACAGTCAGTGGCAGCAGCCACTCCCTTATGTCAACCTCTGCTGATCATTCCTCACTGCAGCCTCACAGCCCTGTACAGTCTCAGGCTGATGACCATACAGACTCACACACTAAGACAGATATACGACACGATGACGACCCTAACACAATGGATGAGATCAAAGTAAGTAAATTCAGGAACAACACTTACCACTGCATCCATCTGTACATTTTTTGTTGAGTATTTGAATGTTTTTTTGTAAAAAAAAAAAAAATAGTTTACCAAATTCTTTTGAGAGTATTTTCCAAATACTTATTTCAAAGACTATTTTTAAATACCTGGGTTAAATGTATGCAATGTATTTGAGGATTTTCAACAGCTTGTCTTTTCAAATAAAATATATATCTGAATAAATACTTTGATCAACTGTATGTGAAAGTAGTTGAGATATTTTCAATATTATTTGAACCCAGGTCTGGTAGCTACCCAAGGACATTGACTAGTAGCACACTCAAACCGGTCTCATGTTATTCCAGGTGAGAGTAACAGAGGAGGGCAGGGAGGATTATGACGTGTTCCCGGATCTGCATCGAGGATGAGCAGGAGCCGGAAGAGAGGCGAGAGGCAGAGGAAGGCGGAGAGGAAGCCACAGAGGGGCATCAGGGGTGCCAGTACCCAGATACGGACAGTGTCATAGTGGGAGGGGGCAGGGGTGACGATATGGCCCCAGCCGAAATGGCCATCCGCAACAGCGGCTTCGAGAGGGAGGGGCTCCAAGGCTGGAGGCGTAGACTCACCGACTCACCCAAAGTGGGCCGGGGGAGGGGGAGGGGCTTCAAGAGGAAGCGTGGCTCGTACCGCGAGAGGGAGAGGAGGCCTCTGGGTATGCAATACCAGGAGGCGTGGCGTCTACCCACCGGGGCGGAGATGATGCAGGGCTTCGGCCTGGACTTCAGCCAGGAAGCCATGAGGTCATCGTTCCTCTCGGGAGGCGATCTCCCACGGCTAGACTACGGGATGGGGGAGGTTCAGGGAGAGGAGCTGGTGCCCCGGGACGGGGAATGGTCCGGCTCACTACAGCCTGGACGACCCCAGTGGTGATGGAGGTGAAGGTAACATGGGGGTGGCGGCTGTGCCAACAGGTGGTGACGGGGCCGGGGATGAGTCTGTGGCCGTGGTGGGCTCCACCTCCAGCACAGCGGGGCCGGTGGCATGCGAGCAATGCGGCCTGACCTTCCCCTCGGCCCACTCCCTGGCCGTCCACACACGCGCCACCCACTTGCTGTACGTGTGCCCCTGCTGCGGCAAACACTTCAACCACTCCAGCAACCTCAACCGCCACATGACCGTGCACCGCGGTGCCAAGGTCCACCGCTGCCCGCTCTGCGACAAGACATTCACGCAGAAGTCAACGCTGTGCGATCACATGAACCTACACAGCGGCGAGCGGCCTCACTGCTGCGCCTACTGCCACTCGCGCTTCGCCCACAAGCCGGCGCTGCGGCGCCACCTCAAGGAGCAGCATGGGAAGACGACCGCTCAGAACAGCCTGGAGGCACAGGCTGAGATGGAGCGAGTGGCAGGGCCAGGGGAAGGAGAGGGAGACACTCAGGACAGATTTGACTTTTGAAAAGGACACTGGAACAGGGAGGGGAGATGCTCCCTTACCCTTCCTCAGCCAAAATGTACACTCATTGACTAAGCATTACAGTTTGCCGTTTGAGGTACAGGGGGGTTATTCAAGCAAGCGGCTGTGTGCTTACCTTCTGCCCTAATTGCCAAAAGAGTGGTTTGGAGTGTGCCTTTGAGTTTGTGGGTTGGAAACGAGGTTGTGTGTGCTGGAGGGACCTACTAAGATCTTGAAAGGGAAAACCCCTACTTTTAGACCTGGGGTGCACAACTCCGGTCCTCCTCACGGGCCGAAGTGTATGCTGGTTTTAAGCTCTGGCCAGTCAATGACATGGATTGATTATTTATCTCTTAGTTATTTAACTGAAGGGGGGGAAACGATGACCTACTGTACAGCACCGTGGCTCTGGAGGACTGGAATTGTGCACACCTCAGTTTTAGACCTTATTGTCTCATTTGTAACTCACTGGCTGACCAATAAAATATTTTACATTTGTGTATTTGAAGGTGAGTTTCTTATTAAACGTTGGATTTTGGTATGTACCAGCTGATTTGTAATGTGTAATTAGTTAAATGTTTATTTGTAACAATGTGTATTTAACAGTGTAAGACATTTCATTTAAAGAGGTACCCAAAATAATAAAGTAGGCTGTCATTCCATAATCATGCTCATCACAAAAGGACAAATAGTAAGAGACCTACACTTTGTGCAATGCACATTTACTCAGGAATTGACACTTCTGTAAATGTGCACAAAATGACGTGACTTGGTGTGTTCAGCTGACATGTTAATATACAGTGCATTTGGAAAAGGTTCAGAACCCTTCCACATTTTGTTACGTTACAGCCTTATACATCTCTGCACTGTATCGTGTGAAACCAAAGGTAACAGACAATCGATGCATGTGAGAGGTAGGTGGATTTCATGGCCTACAGCTATGAGAGATACACTATTGTGTTATTACATTGATACAGTGCCAAATCTAATTGGATCCTTTGATTCAAAGCAAGACCCCATCAGACAACCAGATGGACAAATGTATTGATGTGATTTATTGAGCTCCACAAAACAATGAAACCCCTGGTTGCAAGACCAGGCCACCATGCAAACCACCACCATCTCTGTTCACATGGTCATTGCAATTACACATCCTGGCCATGAATGAAATGTAGCATCTACTCAGAACTGACATGGTGCTGTATCGGGCTAACAGGCAATCAACAACCAACACAAAATGCAATATAGAAAACACATACAAAGCGAACTCGTTGATTCTTCTTACAGATCTCCAATGCGGCACGCCTCTTAGCTCATAGGAAATCCTCACTGTACACAACCTGGTTTCTCTTGTCTCTGTAGGAACCTTTGGCACTGTTATGCACAGCTGTGAGGGAAAGAGATCAAGTATACATGAATCTAGAGTTGACACTTCATGTCATACACTGCTTGTTAGTCCGATCTGTGTTTGACTAGAACTGATATTTACCCAGAGTGGCCCAGACAGATTTGCCGGTGGCTGCCTCCAGCATGGGCTGCTTCCTGGCGATGCTGACTTTGATGGGGACGTCTCCCACCATGCTACCATTCAACTGGGAGAAGAAGAGTGTATAGATGATAGGTTTGACACTATAATGCCTTAAGTTGGCACAGGGAGCTAGAGCTATACTGACCTCCGCTACAGCTTGGTCTGCAGACTCCATCTTCTCAAAGGTGATGAATGCACAGCTAGAAAGAGAAAGACAAGGCTGTGTTCATTAGGCACCAAACAGAACAAAACAGTGAGGGACTTATTGGACTAGTTTTAGTTTTCAACTGCAAAACATTTTAAAACACTGAACACACACCCACAAGGACATAAAAGTAATGTAGCCGTACTTGCGTGGAGAATCCATGGACAGGTCAATGATGGTGCCGTGTTGGGAGAAGGCTGAACGCAGGCTGTCCTCCACGAGGCCAGTTCCATACACGTACACCGTGTTCCCCTTCCTCACCCCCCTCCGCTCCGGGGTACGAGTCTGATCCTGAGAGGTGGAAAGAGAGAGAAGATAAGGGCGAAGAAAAACTGTTCCATTTTTCCATCCTTGAATTTGTATTTTGAGCCAAACATCCTTTAAAGAATGCCAATGATTAGACACATGAAAGACAGAAGTCCAGTAAACGAATACTCACGTCTGAACGGTCCGTCGCGCTCACGTGACTCTCTGTCTCCTCCCCTTTCCCGGTCTCCGTCCTGGCTCCTGTCTCTCTCGCGGTCTCGCGGCTCTCTGTCCCTGCCCCGGTCGCCACTGCCCCGGTCTCTCTCTCTGTCCCGGTCTCTCTCTCTGTCGCGTTCCCTCTCTCTGTCCATCTCTCGGTCTCCTCTATCTCTCTCTCGCTCCATATCTCTGCTGGTGGAAAGGCCGCCGCCTTCCTCCTCCTCGTCACGAGCCGCCCGGTCGCCTGGAGTGACGAAGCTGTTAGAGAGCGAGATGTTAAACCGCCTTATACAGAGAACCAGTTTCTATTATTCATCAGAGCTTTTAGGCTTACCTCTCGTACAAAGATTTTCTCTGGGCTCTTTTGCCAGCCTGGAGTAGAAATTAAAATTTAAAAGCAACAGCATCAGTTGTATATTCCCCCCCCAAAAAAAATATCCAAGTCACTGGTTCTGTGGCCACAATACAGGCAGACTGCATGGCAAAATACTGTAAATGCATGCCATTTTGTAGGTAGAGTTCATCAATTCATTGGCTGATTTTACATGGGATGTCATATAATTCTCATTTTACCTCAGAAAGTTCCTCATCAGTGGACATGCTCCTTTGGAATGGCTGGAAAGCCACAGGGCCTGGGACTTTCTCTGGATCCTGGTAAACAAAGAGAAAATATAACAAATCATTACTAAACCATAAATTGATACGTTTGAGTTCCATCACAGACTAGTTTGTGTCAGATTTAAAAGGCATTCACAACTGTGTCAGCTTTAAACATTATTATGTATATAAATTGTTGTATCAATAATTTATTCTATGATCAATTCACATTACACATCCTTGCATATTGCATTTTGTATCTCACCTTGAGCTTGATCTCCAGCGTTCTAGAGCGCTTAAAGCCAGAGTTCTTGTTCTCTGACTTGATGGCGCTGATGGCTCCAGACTTGATAAGCATCTTTGCCTGCTCTGTAGCTGTCGCTGTATCTAGCACAGGCTGGTCTGACAAAGCTAGGAGGGAGACAGTAGATGCAGCATAATCAACTGTGACAAAGTATCTGCTTAGTAATACAGGTTTAAAAAGTGAAGACAAAGCCACATACTTCGCTTCAATCCACTCTGATTGTTCTGGCTGGTTGAACTCTGCTGCTTCTTCAAAGCCAGCAGTGCCTTTTTCTAGAGGTGAGAGAAAGAGACAATAAGAGGTGTAAACACTAAGGCCAATCAGAGTTTGGTAACAGAATAATGATATCTAACTTTCAACATTATGAGTGTGATGATAATGACTGACCAGTGAATTTAACAAAGACCTAGGACTACTGATCACATCTGCAAATGTGCGGGCAGTGACGCATTTCATTGTCAGAAGCAGGATACAGATACACAGATTTCTCTCTAGTCAAGTGAGGAGATTCTTAAAGTTTTTCCACCTTTTTCTTGAGTTTGGCATATTTCTTCTGCAGAGACTCTTCTTCCTCTGTCAAAGAGCTTGGGAACACCACCATGTCGAACCCAGCTGGAAAGTATTGTGAAAAAGGAATGACAACCAGAATAGTGGACACATGTTGCACAACACAATGAATACCACCAATACACAGGGGTGGTTGAATTCAACTCTATAACGCAATTGCACAAACTCAAAAACGACTATTTACACTTTTTTTGTTCACGACCAAATAGATTTCTGCTTCTACATTCTGCATGCATCTGACAACATTTGAAAACCGTACGTTATAGCTTGTTAGCTGGTTGGTTGGCTAGCCACATATTAACATGAGCTGCTGCTACTAGCTTACACAGGGCAGTGGAAAGTATATAATTGCATATCAACAATATGGCAATGTAGCTTTCAGACTACAACAATACAAAAAGATGTACTACATTGACAGTATTGTGTTCAGAAATGCCATTATTGTGTTACCTCTGTTGCGTTACTATAGCTGGCTGTAATCACACACAAACACAGGCGCGTGAAAATGACGTCCACGGTTGTTAGGGCGCACGAATAAGAAAATTCACGACTCAACCTGCTAAAATTGCTGGAATAAGTTTTTAAAAAAAATATATATATAAGGAATGCGTGGCCTACACTTGACGACATTTAGTAAGAGAACGCATTAATAGTGAGAGATATGTCGTGGTGCATCTGGCGATTTGACCTACTTCCGCCGATCGATCGTTGCCATTTCCGAATAGACGGGGAAGTGCTGCAGCAACTTTGGAGAAATGGAGAGAATAGGTGAAGGAGATTTCCATCATATCAGATCATATTTACCCATAACGAATTAGCCATACGGTTAAAGCCATTGCTGTAAGCTTTGCTTTAAAGTAACTTGCTAGCAGTACCGTTTACTGGCGAATATACACAACTTGGGTTAGCCTAGCTGACGTTAGCTAGCCAGCTCAGCTCTTATTCATGTTTCAGAAATGTAACGTTAGTCCCTCCCGTTATGAGCAGAATCTCGTCAGCTAATGCAGTACATGATGACATTGCAATATATGTTTATATGATTTAATATCTACAATGGACTCTAATGTATTGCGCTATAGAGGACAGCCCATAGAAACTAGGCTAGTCATCTCAATCCCATTTCTCTCTCTCTCTCTCCATAGATCTTCCCCCTTTGGGCCCCACAGATCTCCCTCTATCCCTGCTAGAGATGGGTTGCTCTGGCAGGTTTGAACTCATCACACATCCACAGCCCAATGACCAGCCCCTGTATCCACAAAGCACGGTCAGTATGACTCAAATCTAATTTTATTTGTCACATGCCCCCGAATACAACATGTGTAGACCTTAAAGTGGAATGCTTACTTACAAGCCCCTAACCAACAATGCAGTTTTAAGAAGAAAAAAAAAAGTTAAGAGATAAGAATAACAACTAATTAAAGAGCAGCAGTAAATAACAATAGCAGGGCTATATACAGGGGGGTACCGGTACAGAGTCAATGTGCGGGGGTAATATGTGCGTGTAGGTGGAGTTATTAAAGTGACTATGCATAAATAATAACAGAGTAGCAGCAGTGTAGAATTGGGTAGGCATTTGAGTGTATTCTGGGTAGGCATTTGATTAGATGTTCAGGAGTCTTATGGCTTGGGGTTAGAAGCTGTTTAGAAGCCTCTTGGACCTAGACTTGGCACTCCGGTACCGCTTGCCGTGCGGTAGCAGAGAGAACAGTTTATGACTAGGGTGGCTGGAGTCTTTGACAATTTTAGGGCCTTCTTCTGACACCGCCTGGTATAGAGGTCCTGGATGGCAGGGAGCTTGACCCCAGTGATGTACTGGGCCGTACGCACTACCCTCTGTAGTGCCTTGCGGTCGGAGGCCGAGCAGTTGCCATACCAGGCAGTGATGCAACCCGTCAGGATGCTCTCGATGGTGCAGCTGTCTCAGTCTGTTGTTGGATTCTTATCTGAAAACTCGCCCCGCCATTTCTACTGATATGAAAGGACTGCTTAAAGTATGCAAGCAATATATTGCATATCTCCATCTACCTCTATTTGTCTAAGTTAAGTTTTTACAGTAGGTTACAGCTGTTGCTTTTACTGCAAAGGCCCGCCATCAAGTTTAAAGGAAGTAGCAAACTTCAGTTTGGAAAGCATCCTGTGTTTACATACATCTCTTATCTTATCTCTCCAGCCTATTATCTCCCTTATGTGTTTCTATCATTCGTTTATCTACAGCTCCCCCCATGGACTCCCTCCCACCAGTGTGGATCTGGAGACGGAGGTAGAGAAGCGCTTCCTACGCGACCCCGCCTGGCTTCCCATACATGATACCGACGCTGCCTTCCACAGGTTTCTGAAGTGAGTCTGCAGTACCTTCAACAAGTATTCATACCCAAGGGCTTAATCCACATTTTGTTGTGTTACGGTCTGAATTCAAAATGGATGACGTTTTTTTTTTTTTTTTTAAATCGATCTACACACAATACTCCATAATGATGAAATTAAAACATGTTTAATTAAAAAAAAAATATATATATTGATAATTAAATCCAGAAATATTGAACATACTGTACATAAGTATTCACACCCCTGAGTCAATACATTTGGCAGCGATTACAGCTGTGAGTCTTTCTGGGTAAGTCTCTAAATGCTTTACACACCTGGATTGTGCAATATCTGCACATTCTTCTTCTTCAGGCTATGTCAAGTTGGTTGTTGATCATTGCTAGACAGCCATTTTCAAGTTTTGACATAGATTTTAAATCAGATTTAAGTCAAAACTGTAACTAGGCCAGGTCATCTTGGTAAGCAACTCTTTCCATGACATAGTTTTCACCTGGTCAGCCTATGGTCCCTTGTTGATGTCACTTATTAAATCCACTTCAGTCAGTGTAGTAGGGATGGGCATTTCGTCTCTTTTGGCTCCCAAACGGCTCTTTAAAAAATATATGTTTAGTGTTTTTTCAAGTCAAACAGTTTGCGATAGTTTGACTATGATTGGTGTTAAAACAATTCTAATTAAATTATTAAATGAAATCATACTCTACCTTAACCACAATGTATTTAAAAATGCATTGGTTTGTTATGAAAAATTATGCTATTAAACATTTGCATTTAAAGTATAACTTTTTAATGTATATAAACAAAGTGCATATAAATCTAACCATTCAAAATGAATAGAATCTGAACAGCATAATAGAATATTGCACCATATCAAAGAAAAATAAATGACAATTTGCAAAACTGCAGCATCCCACAAATTGAAATAAATGTAAAAAAGAAGGATACTATTACACATGTGAATTTAAAGTAAAACTTTTTTAATGTATATGAACAAAGTGCATATAAATGTAACAATTCAAAATGAATACAATCTGAACAACATAATAATAGATTATTGCACCATATCAAAGAAAAATAAATAACAATGTGCAAAACTGCAACATCCCATTAAACTGGTTCCTCTTTTCTCTCTCTTCTTTATTGCCATGTTATAACCAGCAGCACACAGCAATGCTGACCATATTTAGCTTTTATGAGAGATTTGCATTCAGAAATGCAAGCTGATGCGGTTTCTTCTCTCAGTAATTATTTGTCCCGTTTTCGAGAAGACCCTCTCAGAGGGAACAGATGTGGCCACTATGCAGTCTCCCTGTCATGACTTTAGTAAGCCGTGGGTAGACAGAGGCCTTGTTCTTCCACCAGCTCCTCCAGATAGGACCGGACCTCCATTATGGCATCTGCTGAGGGATTCCTTCGTGTTGCATCCCCAGTTGCTCTCTCGTCAAACAGCATCCAAACAGACGTTTGTGGCACTACTGCTGGTCCCTCTTATTCCTGGTGCCTGTATTATTTAATAGTTTTTTTCGTTCTTTGAATGAGTTAATTCTATTCATTTAAATCTTTTGATTATTCATATCTTAATTTTTATTTATTTTTATAAATAGATTTGTCTCTTCTGATATGCGAGCTGGCTCCCAACGTTCAGCTACAAGAGCCATCTCTTAGAGCCGACTCATTCACGAACGACCCATCACTACAGTGTAAATGAATTATTAAATAATGATTTTTAATCCTTAAGACAATTGAAACATTGATTGTGTATGTGTGCCATTCAGAGGGTGAATTGGCAAGACACAAGATTTGTGCCTTTGAACGGGGTATGGTAGTAGGTGCCAGGTGCTCCAGTTTGTGTCAAGAACTGCAACGCTGCTGGGTTTTTCACACTCAACAGTTTCCCGTGTGTATCAAGAATGATCAACCACTCAAAGGACATCCAGCCAACTTGACACAGCTTTTCTGAGGGCAAAAGTGGAACGTGTTCTTAACTCAATATTAGGAAGGTGTTCTTCATGTTTTGTACAATCAGTATATTTTTGGCCTTGTGTTTTAGGTTATTGTCCAGCTGAAAGGGGCATTTGTCTCCCAGTGTCTGTTGGAAAGCAGACTGAACCAGGTTTTACTCTAGGATTTTGCCTGTGCTTAGCTCTATTCCGTTTTCTTTTTATCCTGAAAAAACTCCCTAGTTCTTGCCGATGACAAGCATACTCATAGCATGATGCAGCCCCCACCATGTACGTGTGGGGTACAGGGATGAGGTCGTCATTCAAAAATCATGTTAAACACTATTATTGCACACAGAGAGACACTACATTTCTTATTAGGGTTTTGCTTGTTTACTTTTTTTTGCTTTGATGCCATATAAATCTCACTTTGAAAGTGGTGTTTATAAGGGGAATACAGTGGTCCAGATGAGGCTATTCACCTGTAGTGAAATACTGTTGTATTAATTTGCGGTAACAGACTTGTTGCTTTCCTCTAGGCTGGCTGAGCGAGACGTTCATGTAGACTCTCTTCTCCATTGCTCTTCGTCTCCTCTACACTCTGGCATCTCGGTAGTCAGAGATCCAACGACAGGAATGCTTTTGGACTTCACTGAGGTACATGCTATTGTCAGCTGTAATTAAGCTATGCTGTCTTAGTCTGTGTGTCCTAATAATACCGCTAGGATCATGATGTGACTCATTGGGAACATTCAGAATTGTAGCACTTCCCTGAGTGATGATCTATTCATCTTATTGAAAGGTCCACTTCATTTCATACATTTGCTATACATTTTACAACCCAGTGTCATTAAATCTCCTTCTCACTCTCTGTCCAGGTGTTACTGGGGGACACAGGCATCTCTGCTAAGAATTCTATGTCCCTGCAGCGTCCACCAAACCCTAATCCCTCTGAGAGCCTCCGTGGAAGCAACACCAACTACCCCTTTCTGCCCGGTGGGTCTGAGTCCTCACCTAAATATATTATCAGAGCCATATACACTACATGACCAATATGGAGTTGGTCCCCCATTTGCTGCTATAACAGCATCCACTCTTCTGGGAAGGCTTTCCACTAGATGTTGGAAGCACAGAATTGTCTAGAATGTCATTGTATGCTGTAGCGTTTCCCTTCACTGGAACTAAGGGGCCTAGCCTGAACCATGAAAAACAGCCCCAGACCATTATTCCTCCTCCACCAAACTTTACAATTGGCACTATGCATTTGGGAAGGTAACGCTCTCCTGGCATCCGCCAAACCCAGATTCGTCCGTCGGACTGCCAGATGGTGAAATGTGATCCATCACTCCAGAGAAGGCGTTTCCAGTGTCCAATGGCGGCGAGCTTTACACCAGTCCAGCCAACGCTGCTTGGCATTTTACGCACTTCAGCACTCAACGGTCCCGTTCTGTGAGCTTGTGTGGCCTACCACTTCGTAGCTGAGCCGTTTTTGCACATAGACATTTCCACTTCACAATAACAGCACTTACAATTGACCGGGGCAGCTCTAGCAGGGCAGAAATTTGACAAACTGACTTGTTGGAATGGTGGCATCCTATGACTGCCACGTTGAAAGTCACTGAGCTCTTCAGTAAGGCCATTCTACTGACAATATTTGTCTATGGAGATTGCATGGCTGTGTGCTCGATTTCATACACCTGTCAGCAACGGGTGTGGCTGAAATAGCCGAATCCACACATTTTAAGGGATGTCCACATACTTTTGTGTGTATAGTGTATATTCAAATATGTATATATGGCTCTGGAATATAGAATAAATATTTGTCTTAAGTTAAGTCTTCCCTTTAGTCAATTATAGAGAAATAGTTAATATTTCTATTCTGTCTTGTTTACATAGGTGGTATGGAGGAGCTGACACTGGAGCAAATCAAGACGAAATCAGAGCTGGAAGAGGACATAGACTTTGAGAACGGTGATTTTACCTTTATTATGGAGTTGAAATGGTGGAGGGGCAATGGTCTTCCATACAAAAGGCTGCCTGTGCACAGTGAGGCGGGTTAGTGTGAGGCGGGATGCTTACTTTACAATGGAAATGCAGACTGAAAGGACCTTAGAAATAACAAAGACTGTGTGCTGTTCCTGGGAACCAAATGGCTCTCTTCAAAAATCTGAATACAGATTTAAGTGATTACAGCTCTTTTTTTGTGATTGAGTATATGTTTCTTGCTTGTGTCGTGATGTTTGTGTAAGTAACATATATATTTCCCTTTACCTCAGGGTTACTCACAGTGCCCCCTGGACTTAAAGTTGGGATGGACTTCAGTGACAAAGGTTTGTGGACACCTGCTCATCAAATATCTCATTCCAAAATCATGGGAATTAATATGGTGTTGGTCCCCCCTTTGCTGCTTTCTACTGGATGTTGGAACATTGCTGTGGGGACTTGCTTCCATTCAGCCACAAGAGCATTAGTGAGGTCGGCACTGATGTTGGGCGATTAGGTCTGGCTCGCAGTCGGCGTCCCAATTCATCCCAGAAGTGTTTGATGGGGATGAGTTCAGGGCTCTGTGCAGGACAGTCAAGTTCTTCCACCAAAAATATTTCTGTATGGACCTCGCTTTGTGCACAGGGGTAGTGTGATGCTGAAACAGTAAAGGGCCTTCCCTAAACTGATACCACAAAGTTGGAAGCACAGAATCGTCTACAATGTCATTGTATGCTGTAGCGTTAAGATTTCCCTTCACTGGAACTAAGGGGCCTAGCCCGAACTATGAAAAACATCCCCAGACCTATTCCTCCTCCACCAAACCTTACTGTTGGCACTACGCATTGGGGCAAGTAGCGTTCTCCTGGCGTCCGCCAAACTCAGATTATTCCGTCAGACGGTGAAGCGTGATTCATCACTCCAGAGAACGCGTTTCCACTGCTCCAGAGTCCAATGGCAGCAGATGCTTGGCATTCTGCATGGTGATCTTAGGCTTGTGTGCGGCTGCTCGGCCATGGAAATCAATTTCATGAAGCTCCCGACTAACAGTTCTTGTGCTGACGTTGCTTCCAGAGGCAGTTTGGAACTCGGTAGTGAGTGTTGCAACCGAGGACAGATGACTTTTTACGCCCTACGTGCTTCAGCACTCTGCGGTCCCGTTCTGTGAGCTTGCGTGGCCTACCACTTCGCGGCTGAGCCGTTGTTGCTCCTAGACGTTTCTACTTCACAATGTGTGCTTGATTTTATACACCTGTCAGCAACGGGTGTGGCTGTAATAGCCAAATTCACTAATTTGAAGGGGTGTCCACATACAGTAGCTTTGTGTATATATAGTGTATGTTCTTAAGGGTTATCCTCTTAGCTTGAATAAATATATAATTTTCTTCCTTTTTTTAAATTCTCTCTGTAGATGCCAAAACCACAAAGGGAGAAATCAACCTCCTGTCCCTCCTATCCACCTTTGATGACATCATAGACTCCCAGCCCGAGGAAGAGGAGAAAGAGAAAAGACTCGGAAGCGGAGATGCTCCCAAACTACCCAGAACCAACAGCCTGGAAGACCTGGGGATCAAGGTATTAAATAAATACTTTTTTTCTGTTTATTGATTAGTAAAATCCACATCTAAAATGCAGTTTCCCCTCTAACTTAGCTTCTGTTTGTTATGTTCATGTACTTAAAGGTGGTTGTTTATGTCCCCCTGTAGGACTCTCCCTCTACACCTGGGACCACCTCGACAGAGAAGAAACCTGGAGGAACGACCAAACCAGGAGAGGGCCGTGAGGAGAAGAAGAGATGGGCTATACCAGTAGACATCACCTCCCCTTGCGATGACTTCTACAAACGCATCCCCAACCCTGCCTTCAAGGTACTGTGATGTAATGACAAAATATGTTGGTGGTTTGGTAGATGTAGTTGAATATATCGATAACCAATGTATTGATTAGTCCCATGTAGACTAAAGAAGCCTGTCTGACATTATCTGATACCTACACATATTGCAGGGTTTAGTTTTATAGTGTTATGACATTTTACAGTCTATTCCCTTATTGGCATAGAGCCTTGTTCATTCCACAATACTAATGTGATCCCCACCTCTCCCAGTATCCCTTTGAGTTGGACATGTTCCAGAAACAGGCAGTGTTGAGGCTGGAGGCCCATGAGTCTGTGTTTGTGGCAGCTCACACATCAGCAGGCAAAACCGTGGTGGCAGAATACGCCATAGCGCTCTCACAAAAACACATGACCAGGTGTGTGTATTTACATGTTTGACATGCTCTCTAAGATCTCTAATCCAACAAGGTAAAAATATGGGATTTTATCAGATTTATACAAATTACGGATTTTATGACCTGTATCATTAAAATGTATGAATAAGAAATTGACTTGTTCCTGGTTTTCCATGTTGTGCCCGTCACAGCCAATCACAACAGGGTGCATCTAACCTCCATGTGTTTGCACCCTCTGATAGGACCATCTACACCTCCCCCATCAAGGCGCTGTCCAATCAGAAGTTCCGGGACTTCAAGACCACCTTTGGGGATGTGGGGCTGCTGACCGGGGATGTCCAGCTGAGTCCTGAAGCCTCCTGTCTCATCATGACCACTGAGATATTGAGGTGACGTAATATATACATCATACAGTGCATTCAGAAAGTATTCAGACCCCTTCACTTTTTCCACATTTTGTTACATTACAGCCTTATTCAAAAATGTATGAAATAGTTTTTTTTCCTTATCAATCTACACACCCGACTCCATAATGACAAATTAAAAACAGTTTTTTAAACTGTAAATAAAACACTTAAATATAACATTTACGTTTAAGTATTCAGACCCGTTACTCAGTACTTTATTGAAGCACCTTTGGCAGCGATTACAGCCTCAAGTCTTCTTGGGTATGACACTACAAGCTTGGCACACCTGTATTTGGGGAGTTTCTCCCATTCTTCTCTGCAGATCCTCTCAAGCTCTGTCAGGTTTAATGGTGAGTGTCGCTGCACAGCTATTTTCAGGTTTCTCCAGATATGTTTGATCGGGTTCAAGTCTCTGGCTGGGCCACTCAAGGACATTCATAGACTTGTCCCGAAGCCACTCCTGTGTTGTCTTGCCTGTGTGCATAGAGTTGTTTTCCTGTTGGAAGGTGAACCTTCGCCCCAGTCTGAGATCCTGAGCGCTCTGGAGCAGGTTTTCATCAAGGAAAACCTTGCTCAGCTCATCTTTACCTCGAGCCTGACTAGTCTCCCAGTCCCTGCCTCTGAAAAACATCCCCACAGCATATGCTTCCACCACCATGCTTCACCGTAGGGATGGTATTGGCCAGGTGATGAGTGGTGCCTGGTTTCCTCCAGACATGACGCTTGGCATTCAGGCCCAAAAGTTCAATCTTGGTTTCATCAGACCAGACAGTCTTGTTTCTCATGGTCTGAAAGTCCTTTAGGTGCCTTTTGGCAAACTCCAAGCGGGCTGTCTCGCCTTTTACTGAGGAATGGCTTTTGTCAGGCCACTCTACCATAAAGGCCTGATTGGTGGAGTGCTGCAGAGATGGTTGTCCTTCTGGAAGATTCTCCCATCTAAACAGAGGAACTCTGGAGCTCTGTCAGAGTGACCATCAGGTTCTTGGTCACCTCCCTGACCAAGGCCCTTCTCCCCCGATTGCTCAGTTTGACCAGGCGGCCAGCTCTAGGAAGGGTCTTGATGGTTCCAAACTTCTTACATAAAGGAATGATGGAGGCCTCTGTGTTCTTGGGACCTTCAATGCTGCAGAAATGTTTTGGTACTTTTCTCCAGATCTGTGCTTCGACACAATCCTGTCTCGGAGATCTACTGACAATTCCTACGACTTCATGGCATGGTTTTTGCTCTGACATGCACTGTCAATTGTGGGACCTTATATAGACAGGTGTGTGCCTTCCCAAATCATGTCCAATCAGTTGAATTTACCACAGGTGGACTCAATCAAGTTGTAGAAACATCTTAAGGATGATCAATGGAAACAGAATGCACCTGAGCTCAATTTCGTGTCTCATAGCGAAGGGTCTGAATACTTATGTACAGTAAATAACGTAGTTTTGTTTTTTATTTGTAATAAATTTGCATAAATGTCTAAAAATCTGTTTTCGCTTTGCCATTATGGGGTATTGTGTGTAGATTGATTAGGAAATATTTTTATTTAACTACTTAGGGAGTAGCGGCGCGCTAGCGGGCCACTCCCGACACTACCCGGTGAAATGTAAGGCGCCAAATTCAAAATCCAAAAGTTGAATTATTAAACATTCATCAATATACAAGTGTTGCATAGTCATCAAAAGCTCTGCTTCTTGGCAATATCACAGCGTTGTCAGATTTCAAAAAGGCTTTACGGTGAAAGCACAACATTTGATTGTTTGAGGATAGCACCCCACATATTTGCCACATTAGCATAAATTCATATCCAGCGCGGGTCACACAAAACCCATATAAGAGCTAAAAAATATCACTTAACTTTAGAATAACTTCTGCTGAGGGCTTCCCAAGTGTCCAACAAAGACATCCAATGGTTATTTTGTTAGAAAAAGTCATTTATTATATCCATAAATCTCCGTTTGGTTGGCGCGTTATGATCAGAAAATCCACCGTTGAGTCGCCCATTGAACCGTGAAGAGAACACGTTCAAATTATACCTATAAACTTTCTACAAACAAATCAAACATCATTTTTAATGTATCCTTTTATGTATATTTACTGTAATATTTCAACCGGACGATAATGTGAACAATAGGAAAGGAAAATAAAGTGGTGCGTGCTCACAATCTCGCGCCCGTCAAACGTTGTAAACAAAAGTGGTCCCCTGACTACTTCCTCTTCCTATCCGTTCTGCTTACTGCTAGACCTTCCAGACTTTGTATAAAGACTGTTGACATCTAGTGGAAGCCATAGCAGTCTCAGTCCTACATAACATTGTATGCAATAGGCAACTTGGAGAAGAAGGTCATCTACAAAAAAAAAAACTGCAAATCCGGATGGATTTTCCTCAGGTTTTCGCCTGCTATATCAGTTCTGTTATACTCACAGACATTATCTTAACGGTTTTAGAAACTTCAGAGTGTTTCCTGTCCAATAGTACTAATTATGTGCATATCCTATTTTCCGGGCCTGAGTGGCAGGCATTTTACTTTGGGCACGCCAGACTCTCCAAAACCGTCACCTATGCTGCCGCTCCTTAAGAAGTGTATTCCTTTTAGATTCTGAAGTGTACATACACCATAGCCAAATAGATTTAAACTCAGTTTTTCACAATTCCTGACATTTAATCCTAGTAAAAATTCCCTATCTTAGTTCAGTTAGGATCACCATTTTATTTTAAGAATGTGAAATGTCAGAATAATAGTAGAAGAGAATTTATTTAAGCTTTTATTTATTTTATCACATTCCCAGTGGGTCAGAAGTTTACATACACTCAATTAGTATTTGGTAGCATTGCCTTTAAATTGTTTAACTTGGGTCAAACGTTTTGGGTAGCCTTCCACAAGATTCCCACAATAAGTTGGGTGAATTTTGGCCCCTTCCTCTTGACAGAGCTGGTGTAACTAAGTCAGGTTTGTAGGCCTCCTTGCTCACACACGCTTTTTCAGTTCTGCCCACAAATTGTCTATGGGATTGAGGTCAGGGCTTTGTGATGGCCACTCCAATACCTTGACTTTGTTGTCCTTAAGCCATTTGGCCACAACTTTGGAAGTCTGCTGGGGTCATTGTCCATTTGGAAGACCCATTTGCGACCAAGCTTTAACTTCCTGACTGATGTCTTGAGATGTTGCTTCAATATATCCACATAATTTTCCTTCCTCATCATGCCATCTATTTTGTGAAGTGCACCAGTCCCTCCTGCAGCAAAGCACCCCCACAACATGATGCTGCCACCCCGTGCTTCACGGTTGGGATGGTGTTCTTCGGCTTGCAAGCCCCCTTCCTCCAAACATAACGATGGTCATTATGGCCAAACAGTTCTATTTTTGTTTCATCAGACCAGAGGACATTTCTCCAAAAAGTATGATTTTTGTCGCCATGTGCAGTACTTGCGTACTGCAAACCATAGTCTGGCTTTTTTTATGGCGGTTTTGGAGCAGTGGCTTCTTCCTTGCTGAGCGGCCTTTCAGGTTATGTCGATAAAGGACTTGTTTTACTGGGATATAGATACTTTTGTGCCTTTTTCCTCCAGCATCTTCACAAGGTCCTTTGCTGTTGTTCTGGGATTGATTTGCACTTTTCGCACCAAAGTACGTTCATCTATAGGAGACAGAACGCGTCTCCTTCCTGAGTGGTATGACGGCTGCGTGGTCCCATGGTGTTTATACTTGCGTACTACTGTTTGTGCAGATGAACGTGGTACCTTCAGGCGTTTGGAAATTACTCCCAAGGATGAACCATCCTTGTGGGGAGGCCTACAATTTTTTTTCTGAGGACTTGGCTGATTTCTTTTGAT
The DNA here is from genome assembly GCA_030435695.1 of Brachymystax lenok tsinlingensis. NCBI lineage: Eukaryota > Metazoa > Chordata > Actinopteri > Salmoniformes > Salmonidae > Brachymystax > Brachymystax lenok. The sequence continues at coordinate 5,127,687 of CM059806.1, read as the reverse complement.
TTTTCCCATGATGTCAAGCAAAGAGGCACTGAGTTTGAAGGTAGGCCTTGAAATATATTCACAGGTAAACCTACACTTGATTCAAATGATGTCAGTTAGCCTATCAGAAGCTTCTAAAGCCATGACATCATATTCTGGAATTTTCCAAGCTGTTTAAAGGCACAGTCAACTTAGTGTATGTAAACTTCTGACCCACTGGAATTGTGATACAGTGAATTATAAGGGAAATAATCTGTCTGTAAACAATTGTTGGAAAAATGACTAGAAGTAGATGTCCTAACCGACTTGCCAAAACTATAGTTTGTTAACAAGAAATTTGTGGAGTGGTTGAAAAGTGTGTGTAAACTTCAACTGTACATATAGCATTACACGTGATATCACACATTGACCCTATGGAACACTGTTTTTATACTGTCTAGCATTCTAACTGAACCTTTACTGTGGTTATACATTGAGATACCCTCAGGCCTATACATCAGCTTGACTAACATTCTACCTCCCTCTCTCTCGTAGGTCCATGCTCTATAACGGTTCGGAGGTCATCAGAGATCTAGAGTGGGTGATCTTTGACGAGGTTCACTACATCAATGATGCTGAGGTAACAGAGAAGCCTCGCTGTCGAAACCTTCCCCTCTCACTGTTCTAGTCAGTCACGTGTCACTCAATCTCATTCTCTCCCGTTTTCTTTCCCTCCCGTTCTGTCTTTCTCTCCCTCTTAGAGAGGAGTGGTGTGGGAGGAGGTTCTGATCATGTTACCCGACCACGTCAGCATTATTCTGCTGAGTGCCACTGTCCCCAACGCTGTGGAGTTCAGTGAGTGGATTGGGTACGTTGTCAACTATTGCCTACTGTCAACACCTGTCATCACCAAACCCGAAGCACGTATGCTCGGAAAGACCCTGTTAAACCATGCACGCTTTCTTGAGTACATGACCTACTGAGGAAAAACTCTGGACCCTAATTCTAGGCTATATCTAGGGCCCGGAGTATTTTATTTCTTGGTTAAGTCACGTGGTTCGAAACAACTCCTGGTCCTAGTTAAAGTGCAATAATAGCCGCCACGGTATGGAGCTTTTATAGTGTTCAACGTTGTGCTTGGCCTCTAGTATATAAATGGAATGATGTCTGAGTTGTGTATGGATGCTTCAGTTTCTCTGCTCCCTTCCTCTCTCCTCTCCAGGCGCATTAAGAAGAAGCACATCTATGTGATCAGCACAGCGAAGAGACCTGTGCCTCTGGAGCACTACCTGTACACAGGCAACAGCACCAAGACCCAGAAAGAGATGTTCCTACTGCTGGACCCTACAGGCAACTTCCAAACCAAAGGGTACACACACACACACATACACACCTGGGCTCATGGATATGTTAGGGTTGTCATTAGACTTGGGACGATAAAACAAAAATTATTGATACCAACCGTTGGTGGTTGCTTTGTTTTTAAGGTACTATTCTGCAATCGATGCCAAAAAGGAACGCACCAGTAAACACGCCCAGTCCTTTGGGACGAAAAATGCTTCTCAGAAGACTACACCCAACCAGGTACAGAATATCACACCTACTCTCTCTGTCTCTGTCCCCCTTACCCTGTCTGTCACTCATTCATCCTCATTGAACCACATCTGTCAGTCTTTGAACATCATCCCCACTTTGCCGTTTCTCTGTTGGCCATCTGCTCTCTGTATAATTTCTTTACACTTTCCCTCTCTGTTTTCCCATCCCTCTCTCCATCTCTCCACCAGGACCGGGCAGTGTGGCTTTCCCTCCTCCACTTCCTGTCCCAGCGCCAGCAGACCCCCGTCGTGGCGTTCACCTTCTCCAGGACGCGCTGCGACGACAACGCCCGCTCTCTAGCCTCCATGGACCTCACCAGCTCGGTGGAGAAGAGCGAGATCCACTCCTTCTTCCAGAAGAGCCTGAGCCGCCTCAGGGGAGGGGACCGCCAGCTGCCCCAGGTAGGGTGCACTCTGGCTGGGACCGGTTTTCTTCAATGTCTGGAAGATCTAAGACCTGCCTATCAAGTGTACCAATGTTCTACTGTTCTACTGTTTCATGCAACCATCAACAATGCAATGAATTCGGCTTACATTGCTGCAAATGTATTATTCCCTATCATAGCCAATTGTAGCAAATAGATTGAACTGTTGGAAATGTAACCTAGGAATTGTTAGATTGTACATTTACATTTTAGTTGTTACTTTTGGCTAATATTCAAGATCATTTACTGATTAATTACTGGAATAATTAATTGATTTGCTTAATTTGGTTATCCTATCCAGTAGTTATCATTAACCGTTATAACATTAATCACCAACAATAGTCTAATCAACAGTCAATTTACTATATTCTCCTTCTGAATAGCCGTCAGTTCTGGAACTGCAAAAATCCAGTCGCTCGAAAATGACTTCAATGCCATATAATTCATTCAAGTTTTTTTTACTGAACTAAACTTGTTGGGAAATTAGGTAGTTAAGAGATATGATATAAAGACGGGGTACTTTGGGATGTGACAGTTATTGAGGTGAGAGGCTCCACAGGTCTATATGAATGGCTTGCGTACTCAACTCAGGCGAATACAACAACACATTCACAGGACTTTTGAGAATGATATGATCTTATTCATTGAAAGACAAAATGTGAGAGGGCTACGTCGACATAGGCTTTCACAACCCGGGAAACCACAGAGCTCACCAATCAGGAATAGACATGAACTAGGCTACCAATTAGCATCCGATGTGGACAGTGCTGGGACAGTGTTGATCATGGGTTTGTAAATTAGATTGGCCGTCTTACAATACTCAATGACTTCCACCACTTTACACACACAACACCACTTTCAGAGGAAAAGAAGAAGGCAACAGGATAAATGACTTGCATGGGCTGTCGCCTGCCCAGTTGCATTCCGTTAGGATGGGATGGAGCTGGTTTAAAGGTCATTGTCCAAGTCTCGACGGTAATGTTGAGGCCAGCAGGCTGAAGTAGCTCACAGCCGAATGAGATATACCCTCTTCTCTCTGTTCTCAGTCTAGGAAAGTAAAGTCCATTAGAGCATTTCCGTGAAGTGAATTCTTCCTCTGGTTCCACAGCCCATCGCCATTGTGAACTCAGTCAGTTAGTCTTGAATGAGCGTACAGTGCGTTCCACAGGATCACCTCTGGGAGGATTGCTTCTGGATATGGTCTCGTCGATAGGTGTTTGTCTTCCAAGGAGATGTAGGTCATTCGTTCAACTGGTGTGGCCCACCGCAAAGTAACTTGATCTGCCAGTCTGTTTTTATTTTATTTAACCTTTATTTAACTAGGCAAGAACAAATTCTTATTTACAATGACGGCCTACCCTAACCCAGACGACGCTGGGCCAATTGTGCGCCGCCCTATGGGACTCCCGATCACGGCCGGTTGTGATACAGCACAGGATCGAACCAGGGTCTGCAGTGACGCCTCTAGCACTGAGATGCAGTGCCTTAGACCGCTGCGCCACTCTGGAGCCCTGTTAGAATATCAAGTCCTGTAGTTCTATTCACAGAGCCGGGCTGATTAGGCCGGACAGGGTGTCACAGGACCACCCTGTTGATTCTGAGAAATCATCACAGTTATGTCCATTGAGATTTCCTCATAAGTGTCCACAGTATGTTCCTACTGAGCAGAAAATAGTTAAACAGTCCTGAGGATGTAATATGTAGCATGTAGATTCTAAACATGCTTTGAGTGAAATATACATGACATTTAATGACCTAGAAAAATCTGAAGAAAACTGTCACAGTATGCTTCAAGTTATGTATATTCTTTGTCTCCTCAACGTCCCCCAGGGGACACTCGGAGTCGTAAAACAGGGAAAGGGAGAGGGGTTTATTGTGATAGGGGCGTCTTGTAATCTACTCAGTGACTGGAAGGGCTGACCCCCTTTTCACCACGTTGATGAGTGCACAGGGAACATCTGCTCCTTCTTCATTCATAGCTTGAGGGAGGCGCTGTCGAGTACAACACTGTACATCGTGGCCTGGAGGGTGCGTGACTTTCCTTGTGGGCTCTCGTTACAACCAAGTCATTTAGCGCATGGTCTTATCCAGAGCGACTTACAGGAGCAATTAGGGTTAAGTGTCTTGCAGCGACCATTCAGTTACTGGCCCAATGCTCTTAGCCGCTCCGCTATTCGCCGCTCCACCGGTCTTGTTACCGACCCCTCCTCTGTTGTTAGATCCTGTTGATGAGGGACCTGCTGAAGAGGGGGATCGCCGTGCATCACAGCGGCATCCTGCCAATCCTAAAGGAGGTCATTGAGATGCTGTTCTCGCGGGGGCTAGTAAAGGTGAGTCTTATTGGTCCAATTTTTGAATCAGTGTGACAATTTGTCAATGTCTTGAAACACCATGTCTGATCAAAAGTCCTAACTTACATCCTCTACCTCTGTCATCAAATCACAATTTATTTCAAGTGCATTTAACGTCTTGACACACTTTACAAATGAATGTCTCTCTCTCAGGTTCTGTTTGCCACTGAGACGTTTGCTATGGGAGTGAATATGCCTGCAAGGACAGTGGTGTTCGACAGCATACGGAAACACGATGGTACCGGCTTCAGAAACCTGCTGCCTGGTACGCTCCCTTCCTTCCCTCCTTCTCATGCGTTTATATACACTGTCCTTTTCATTCATTCATTCACTCTCATTTTCTTTGTCTCTCTCTTTCTCTGTCGCTCGCTATCACTCTGTCTCTGTGAAGCAGACATAACATCAGCACTTTCGTTATGGCAAAAGGAAAATAATTGAATTGTCCAAGGGCTTAATGTTTTTGAAGGCACTCTTGAGTTAAAAGCTGATTAGCACATGAATTCAAATGAGGAGAATTTGAAACGGATAGAAAAGCTGAGTGTGAGTGCTTACCGGAAGTATTTTAACCTGACGCCACTTCAATCTCTCTCTCTCGCTCTCTCTGATGTTTGAGTGGAGAGGGAAAAAATAGAATGGATGTTTTTCTACATGTTTAAGAGCTCTTAGTACCGCATGACCAGGGTTTCCGTTAGCCGGTAAATGCCGGCTTTGGCGAGAAAAAAATAAAACGAAGAAAAGCTAATAAGTATAATTGTTGCCGGTCAAATTTGTCCGGGAGAAAAATAAAATCCATTGCAAAATAAGGCTTTTTATTAATTGATGGAAAACCAGTCTATGTGCCCCCACTTCAAAGGCAAGTATACTTCATAGGCTAATAAATCCTCAAGCTGCTTGGTAATATGTGTCGGGTGTATGTGTTTCTCCTCGTAAGGGACTTAAGCTAAATTTACCCCAATTGGTCAAAATTGGCGAAGATTGTGTTGATTATCACCATTTCCAGACAGGGGATTCTTTTTCCAAAACAGAGTAAAGACAGCCTTAAGATCCCGCCTTCATGAGGCTGATGGACATTGGAAGCCGCTCCCAAGGTTTTGGACTGTTTTGACTTACCAACTGCAGCGGCTCACTTTGAGCAGGCCAAGGTCCGCCGCAAAAGCAAGTAAATTGGAGGAAAATTATTGTGTTGGTCAGGCCCGGTCCCAGCAGTTTTGCTGCAAGTCCTAAGCCAGATCAACATATGCCGCCCCCCTGTGTCATGTATAGCATAGAGATTTGGAATGAATTGATAGGGTAGAGTAATGATGTGTATCATGCGCAATTGGTGCATTTCAGTTTCCATCTATTCACATCGGAGAGTTTCAATGTTGCAATCACTAGGCAGCCAACTGCCTATAGTAGGAAACAGAGTTGTTATCAATAAGCCACGTATATCACACATGACACGAGTCACGACCCCACAATAGTTCAAATTACAATAACCATAACACTTATTAACATCATCCAGTAGAACGGTTTAATTTGATTTACAATGACGACCTACCCCGGCCAAACCCTCCCCTAACCCGGACGACGCTGGGCTAATTGTGCGCCGCCCAATGGGACTCCCGATCACGACCGGTTGTGATACAGCCTGGGATCGAACCAGGGTCTGTAGTGACGCCTCTAAGCCGTTGCACCACTCGGGAGCCTCAACTGTAAAAAGAGCGAGATATCATTTGAGCTTTGGAAAACGAGTGCTTCATAAATGCATGGCGGAGGGCTCCTTTCGCAGCACCATTGTAAAATATGCGTTCTCTCAATGAACCAGCCTGAAATAATGTATTTACATATCGAATTTGATTGTCCAAGATCAGTTTGATCATTTCTTCATTTTGTGGCCACCTAGAGTGGCCTCTTTCCACTGCTGTGGTTCTGAATCGCAGCGGGAATGGGGAGTGGGGCGGGCCGGCCCTGGTGTTTGTAGAAAGCCTTGTTTTGTTATTTATTAGGCCTCGTTTAAATGTAGGCGACTTGTTCTTCTAGTCGAAATGTTTTTTCCTTTTTTTAAATGATATTAATTTCTGATTTATAGCAGGGATGAAGACGCAACAGGCAATGTTTTGCTTTTCAATAAAACCTGTCATGTTGGTGTAAGAAACATAGTTCTACTTTATTTTGTTACAGCTCATTTCTATTCTGTTAAACTAAATTACAATAGGGCCTCCCGAGTGGCGCAGCGGTCTAAGGCTCTGCATCGCAGTGTTGAGGCGTCACTACCGGTTAGGGAGGGTTTGGCCGGGGGGCTTTCCTTGGCTCATCAAGCTCTTGTGACTCCTTGGGGCGGTCTGGTCACCTCCAAGCAGACTTCGTTGGTGCAGCTGGCTTTCGGGTTAAGCGAGCGGGTGTTAAGAAGCAGCGCAGCTTAGCAGGTCACGGAGGACGCATGACTCGACCTTCATCTCTCCCGGCCCGTTTATGGAGTTGCAGCGATGAGACAAGATTGGATCGCAATTTGATATCCCAAAATTGGGTAGAAAAAAAGAGGGAAAATTAAACAACAAAACATTGACAAAATGACAATAATCTAAATGGGATTTTGAGCACCATGGGTGGACGTCCTAATCCGTTACGCACCCAATGCATATGGATGTCCGGTATATTTCTCAAATGTCCGGTAAATTAAAATCTTGCTGGTCACTTTGTCTGTCGCCAAATTTTCATAACGGAAACCCTGAGTATGACTAACCTCTTTTGTCTCTGCCTGTTTTGGCTTGTTCTCTCTGTAATCTGTAATCATCAAGTGCTTTGAGAGGCTGGTTATAGCACACAAAACCAGCCACCCTAGACCCACTCCAATTTGCATACCGCCTCAACAGATCCATAGACAACACAATCTCTATTGCACTCCACACTACCCTCACCAACCTAGATAAGAGGAATACCTATGTGAGAATGATGTTCATTGACTACAGCTCTGCGTACAACACCATTTCCCCATCCAAGCTCATCACCAAGCTTAGGACTCTGGGACTGAACACCTTCCTCTGCAACCGGATTCTGGACTTCCTGACAGGCCGACCCTAGGTGGTGAGGGAAGGCAACATCACCTCCGCTACACTGACCCTCAACACGGGGGGGCCCCACAGGGGTGTGTGTTAGTCCCTCGCTGTACTCCATGTTCACACACGACTGTGTGGCCATGCACAACTCCAACGCCATCATCAAGTTTCCTGAAAACACGACAGGGACCTGGCAGTGTGATGCGAAACAGCAACCTCTCCCTTAACTACTTACGGAGTGGTGGGGCGCTACCCGGTGAAATGCAAGGCGCCAAATTCAAAATCCAAAAGTTGAATTAATAAACATTCATCAATATACAAGTGTTGCATAGTCATCAAAAGCTCTGGGGGGGGGCAACACGTCCCCATCCACAACGACGGGGCTGCAGTGGAGCGGGTCGAGAGCTTTAAGTTCCTCTGTGTCCAAATCACTAAGAACTTTAAATGGTCCACTCACACGTGCACAGTCGTGAAGAATCTGTCATTAAGGGTGGCTACTTTTAAGAATCTCAAATATTTTTTGTATTTGTTTAACACTTTTTTTGGTTACTACATGATTCCATATGTGTTATTTCATAGATTTGATGTCTTCACTGTTATTCTACGATGTAGAAAATAGTCAAAAATAAAGAAATTCTCTTTAATAAGTAGGTGTGTTCAAACCTTTGACTGGTACTGTACGTATACTCACTCCATAATTTGCTCACACATACATTTATACTGACTCTACACACACCCACTCACATACAATCATCACATACGCTGCTGCTACTCTGTTTATCATATCCTGATACCTAGTCACCTTACACCTGTACATATCTACCTCCTATCAATCCAGTATCCCTGCACATTGTAAATATGGTACTGGAACTGACCCTGTATATAGTATGCTCATTTACTTTATTGTGTTCTTATTTTTATATCGCGTGTGTTTTTGTTCTACCTTGTTTTTAGTATTACATTGTTATTGATTACTGCATTGTCATGGTTAGAGCTTGCAAGCAAGGCATTTCACTGCACGTGACTAACTTGAAACGTCTCTCTCATGTTTGAGCGGAGAGGAGCAAATAGAATGGATGTTTTTCTACATGTTTAGGGGCTCTCAGTACCGTATGACTAACCTCTTTGTCTGTCTCGGTCTCTCTCAGGTGAGTATATCCAAATGGCCGGTAGAGCTGGTAGGAGAGGTCTGGACGCCACTGGCACTGTCATCATCCTCTGCAAGTCAGGGGTACATGACATGGGAGACCTACACGTCATGATGCTGGTAAGGCTTCCATCAGAATGTACTGTCGTATTCCATTTAATACCACTATATCAGTGTTATAACAGTTTTTGGTGATCGAGTTGTTATAATATTTTGGTTGACCGGACAAACACAAACCAACAGATATTACACAAATACACATTTATCCCCCAAAATCCCTCTCCACTTTCCACCTGCAGGACCCTATTACTTGAGTGCATGTATCAAAGTAGTGATTTTAAAGTGTTGTAGTCCGTATGTTAATATGGTCTGACTTTGCACCATACAGTTGAGAGATTGTTCAACTTGAACTGTCAATGTCCATGAATGAGAAAATCCGCTGGTGTGGCAGAATGTGTGGGGCTTGTAGTTGCTGATTTGGGTTTCTTGCAGTTGCTGATTTGGGTTTCTTGAGAATGTAATATTGGACCAGACAGTACTCCAGTTAATATCTACTGCTGGTATAGCTTAGGTATGGGAATTTCAAATAATTTCACTATTTACATTTTGACACATATCTGGATAGTAAAAAAATACTAAAAATACTTGTTCAGGGGCAGAACGACCGATTTTTACCTTGCTGCACGGCGGGGGCCGGTGGTGTGCATGGGAGGGAGAGAGAGAAGAAGTAGCCACTGACTCGCGCCCATAGGTTATCTATGATCCCATCTGGCAGTGCCTGTCTTTACTGCGTCAAATCAATGTAAAGACGCTAGCTAAGATAGCCAGATGTTAGCTAGCCATCTAGCTAGTCTAGTTGAGGCTATTTTGCTGTGCTCCACCTACTCGTCCTTGTCCACAACTCCATTCATATTAAACAACAGCCTACCTGTTTGTTGATTATTGTAGCCTACTCCTTATTTATTTTTATTTAACTAGGCAAGTCAGTTAAGAACAAATTCTTATTTACAATGACGGCCTAGGAACAGTGGGTTAACTGCCTTGTTCAGGGGCAGAACGACCGATTTTTACCTTGTCAGCTCGGGGATTCGATCTAGCAACCTTTCGGTTACTGGCCCAATGCTCTAACAGCTAGGCTACCTGCCGCCCCCTTCTCATTTAGCTAACTTAATTCATTATATTTTGCATTGATTAGAGATCTCCCACTTCACGTTGCTACACATGGAGTCTCTGACTGTAGTGCCAACAATAAGCCACACGCGTGAAATACTTGTGTAGGCTATAGCTACGGTAACGATTTACCATCCCAAACAAGCTCAATGGGTGACATGTCTGGAGAATATGCAGACCATGGAATAACTGAGACATTTTCAGATTCCAGGAATTGTGTACTTGCGACATGGGGCAGTGCATTATCATGTTGAAACATGAGGTGATGGCGGCAGATGAATGGCACGACAATGGGCCTCAGGATCTCGTCACAGAATCTCTGCATTCAAATTGCCATCAATAAAATGCAATTGCGTTTGTTGTCTGTAGCTTATGCCTGCCCATACCATAACCCCACCGCCACCATGAGGCACTCATGGTGGCTCTCCCACACGACGCCATACACGCTGTCTGCCATCTGCACAGTTGAACCCAGGATTCATCCATGAAGAGCACACTTCTCCACCGTGCCAGTGGCCTTTGAAGGTGAGCATTTGCCCACTGAAGTCAGTTACGACGCCGAACTGCAGTCAGGTCAAGAGTCTAGTGAGGACAACGAGCACACAGATTCGCAGTTTGTGAAGAAATTCTTCGGTTGTGGAAATCCACAGTTCCATCAGTTGTCTGGGAGGCTGGTCTCAGATGATGCCGCAGGTGAAGAAGCCAGATGTGGAGGTCCTGGGCTGGCGTGGTTACATGTGGTCTGCGGTTGTGAGGCGGGTTGTACGTACTGCCAAATTCTCTAAAACGACATTGGCGGATTATGGTAGAGAAATTAACTTTATATTCTCTGGCAACAGTTCTGGTGGACATTCCTGCAGTCAGCATGCCAATTGCACACTCCCTCAACTTGAGACATCTGTGGCATTGTGTTGTGTGACAAAACTGCACATTTTAGATTTGTCTTTTATTGTCCCCAGCACAAGGTGCACCTGTGTAATGATCACGCTGTTTAATCAGCTTCTTGATATGCCACACCTGTCAGGTGGATGCATTATCTTGGAAAAGGATAAATGCGCACTAAAAGGGATGTAAACACATTTCTGCAACCCCCCAAAATTCTGTGTATATCATTTGGTCAAGACTATGCCCTTACTTACCCTTGCTGTCATTACTTTGTGAATTGGATGAGATACTAGCTCTGAACCCCAGGGTACTCCATTAGCACTTAGAGTAGAACGAAGCTGCTAATAAAATAAAAATGAAGAACCAGGCCGATCGTATTGCTTTTCAAGTCTTGGTGATTTATTTATTTTTTGTATATTTTTTCTTCCAAACAGAATAACAGTTGGGAGTATTAATGATTTTTAAACAATTCTACGTAACTTTTTACAATGAAAATTGTTTAATAAACATCCATGTTACATTCACTGATTAAACTGATATAAAAGTTGACCGCTAAAATATTTTATTAAAAACAACTCTGCTAACATTTGACATTGATTTGGTGGTCCCTGGAAAGGATAAGTTTAGAAACCGCTGCTCTACATCAGTCCGTTCTTTTTCAGAAGGGTATTACTTGGCTTACTTTTCCCATGGGTGATGGGGTAGCTCATATAATTAGAAAGGGATTGCTATTCTACCAAGGATATAATAATACAAATCCCATATTTCTTATTCAAATCCAAAATCCCTCAATAGGTTCCATCTACCTCGCCCACTAAGTGCTCCACCATTGTACAGAATATAGTCTGGGTCCCAATTGGCGCCCTCTGTAGTGCACTACTTTTGACCAGGGCCCATCGGGAACTGGTCAAAAGTAGTGCATTATGTAGGGTTTGGGAATAGGGTGCCATTTAGGAAAAAGCCATACATCCTCTAGGGTTGCTGCGTGCTAGATTGTATAAACAAGTGCCTCATTAAACTGTCAAAGGCTTTATTTTTAACCAACCTCTCTAATGTGGGGCATTTGAGTGGACTTTAATATGGGGCTTTGAAGTGGACTATTTCCACCCTGAATTGGTCCTCCCGTTGCTATACTGTAGAAAATATGATCATATCTCCCTATCACCCTCTCGCTGCCCACTACCATTGTTGATCAATTGTTGGAACAGTCTTCGGAGTAGTTGTTTTAGCCTTTTGCTAACAGTAATTGCTTGGGAGCAGTGGTAGCTAATCGCTGACTGTTAGTGTATAACTATGGGCCAAAGTTGTTCCTGGTCAGATCATCAGGGGGAAATGGAGGCTCCTATAACAGTTGTTTGTTTTGTTAATTGTTGTCTATATGGTTAGAAATGCTCAACTTCATCCTCCGTACCTCCACCCTGTGTGATCTAGCACTATTCCTTTCTCAGTCCACTTTCAAAGGTTCCTGCTCCATTACCTCCAATATGCATTTTAATGACAAAAATGACATTTAATGACATTTACTTGCCTACGCTTTATTTCTAGAGACACGTCACCTCCCGTCTACAACGCTGCCTGAGGAAGACTAGTAGTCGAAATGCGCTGCAGTTGCGCGTCCTGATGTGCAACGCTGACTGCTCCTATATGTATTCTTTTGTAAATAAACTCGACAAAGAAAAACGTCCTCTGCGTTTATTTTCAGCAAACTTAACACAAAGTATTTCTATGAACATGACAAGACTCACCAACTGAGACATAAACTGAACAAGTTCCACAGACGTGACTAACAGAAATTGAATAATGTGTCCTTGAACAAAGGGGGGGAGGTCAAAATCTAAAGTAACAGTCAGTATCTGGTGTGGCCACCAGCTGCATTAAGTACTGCAGTGCATCTCCTCCTCATGGACTGCACCAGATTTGCCAGTTCTTGCTGTGAGATGTTACCCCACTCTTCCACCAAGGCACCTGCAAGTTCCCGGACATTTCTGGGGGGGAATGGCCCTAGCCCTCACCCTCCGATCCAACAGGTCCCAGACGTCCTCAATGGGATTGAGATCCGGGCTCTTCGCTGGCCATGACAGAACACTGACATTCCTGTCTTGCAGGAAATCATGCACAGAACGAGCAGTATGGCTGGTGGCATTGTCATGCTGGAGGGTCATGTCAGGATGAGCCTGCAGGAAGGGTACCACATGAGGGAGGATGTCTTCCCTGTAACGCACAGCGTTGAGATTGCCTGCAATGACAACAAGCTCAGTCCGTTGATGCTGTGATACACCGCCCCAGACCATGATGGACCCTCCACCTCCAAATCGATCCCGCTTCAGAGTGCAGGCCTCGGTGTAACGCTCATTCCTTCGACGATAAACGCTAATCTGACCATCACCCCTGGTGAGACAAAACCGCGACTCGTCAGTGAAGAGCACTTTTTGCCAGTCGTGTCTGGTCCAGCAACAGTGGGTTTGTGCCCATAGGCGACATTGTTGCCAGTGAAGTCTGGTGAGGACCTGCCCTACAACAGGCCTACAAGCCCTCAGTCCAGCCTCTCTCAGCCTATTGCGGACATTCTGAGCACTGATGGAGGGATTGTGCGTTCCTGGTGTAACTCGGGCAGTTGTTGTTGCCATCCTGTACCTGTCCCGCAGGTGTGATGTTCGGATGTACGATCCTGTGCAGGTGTTGTGTTATACGTGGTCTGCCACTGCGAGGACGATCAGCTGTCCGTCCTGTCTTCCTGTCTTAGGCGTCTTACAGTACGGACATTGCAATTTATTGCCCTGGCCACATCTGCAGTCCTCATGCCTCCTTGCAGTCAAAAGTCAAAAAAGTCAGTCACCATTATTAGTCAGTTGTACAACCAAATGCCTTCAACTGAAATGTGTCTTCCGCATTTAACCCAACCCCTCCCTCTGAATCAGAGAGGTGCGGGGGGCTGCCTTAATCGACATCCACGTCTTCGGCGCCCGGGGAGCAGTGGGTTAACTGCCTTGTTCAGGGGCAGAACGACAGATTTTTACCTTGTCAGCTCGGGGATTCCGAACTTGCAACCCTCCGGTTACAAGTCCAAAGCTCTAACCACTAGGCTACCTGCCGCCCCCAGCAGCATGCCTAAGGCACGTTCACACACATGAGCAGGGACCCTGGGCATCTTTCTTTTGGTGTTTTTCAGAGTCAGTAGAAAGGCCTCTTTTCATAACTGTGACCTTATTTGCTTACCATCTGTAAGCTGTTAGTGTCTTAACGATCGTTCCACAGGTGCATGTTCATACATTTTTTTATGGTTCATTGAACAAGCATGGGAAACAGTGTTTAAACCCTTTACAATGAAGATCTGTGAAGTTATTTGGATTTTTACAAGTTATCTTTGAAAGACAGGGTCCTGAAAAGGGGCCGTTTCTTTTTTTGCTTAGTTTTATATTCTGTAAGTAGTTCACTAAAGTTTAATGCAACGGACTGACCGCCTACTTGTCTTCTTTCTTCGTCCAGGGGAAGCCCACAGTGCTGCAGTCCCAGTTCAGGCTGACCTACACCATGATCCTCAACCTGCTGCGTGTGGAGGCCCTCCGAGTCACCGACATGATGAGGAGGAGCTTCTCTGAGAGCCACAGAGACACACAGGTACTGTACTACATTACCCACAAGCACTTGGGACAAAAGGCTAGAGATAATGCATGACACGACAGTTGAGGACTACCAGTTTAAAAAATTGGTAGTCCTCAACTGAGTGGTTCTTAACTGAATGGTCAAAGTACCACTCTGCTTTTGATGGAAGGAGTCAGAACAGGAATATTGTCCGTAATATTCATATTATGCTTATTGAGGATCTACATTCGTCTATATTCCTTTACTTTTTTTTTTTTTTACATAAAGTCTGTCTCCAACCTGCGTTTGTGTGTGTGTTTCAGAGGGGTTGGGTAAAAACAAAAGCAGAAGACACATTTCCAGCTCATATGGTTTAATAAATGTATATCTTATATTTTCCTCTTCTCTTTCTCTCAGGCCCATGAGCAGCAGATAGGTCAGTTGAAACAGACTCTGTCCTCTCTTCCTCCTCTGGACACGGAGGGTCAGCTGTCTGACCTACTGCCGTACTACTACACTGTCACTGAGCTACGCATCACCGCTGAGGCGCTGCAGGTACATACGCAACATACCGTAGAGGCAGGCACTCACAAAGGCACGTGCCCACGGACACACACTCACGTGTGTATAACACACACACGGTCTCAAAACACTCAGTCTCAAACCACATCACAAAACAACTCAACATAATTGATTGTGCAAAAGTGTCAATCTGAAGAAGAAGAAAAATACAATGTCACTATGAGTTGCTAATTGTCTGTCATCTTTCAGTGTGCTGTTCTGGGGTCCGTGAATGGGTTGAAGGCTCTCTCCGTGGGACGAGTGGTAGTGGTCAACAACAAACAGCACTTCAACGCCCTTGGAGTCCTCCTACAGGTGTGTGTCTGTTTGTCTGTGTGGGTGTGGGTGTGTGTGTGGACAGCAACTTTGTTTTAGGTGACAAAGACATGTAATGCAGTTATCATTCTCCTTTCTCACTTCTCCTCTCATCCTTCCTTCCTGTCTTTCATTTCTCTCCCAGGTGTCCAGCGACTCAGTGAATCGTACGTTTACCGCTCTCGTCATCTGTGAGAAAGGCAACGAGGAGGGAGGAGGGGACAGCCCCAACGCCAGTGCCTTCCCCCACCTCTACAACACTGCCCTCTTTATACCTGAGGGTCAGTTCATGCACACATTTATTCACGCACACACGGGTTGATTCTCGACCTCTCCTATTAGAGACATGCACGTTTACCAATAAAGACTCACCATACACACGCACAGCTGCCTAAACCCACACGCACACAGCTAAGTGAACACACACACACACGGCTACTTGGACATGCACACATGCTAACACTAACTAACAAGCCCAACATACGCTTCAACGGAATAACCAATAACGATTGTGTACTTTCTGTATGATCCGCTGATAGGTCCCTGCAGTCACACGGTCCAGAAGCTAAAGCTACAGGACGTGTCAGCCATCACAGTCAAGACCCTGAAGGTGATCCCTGACCGAATCATCGACAACTATAACAAGAGGCAGCAGCCGCGCTTCAGGTGTGTGTGTCCGTGTGTGTGTGACACTGTGTGTGACAATTTGTGTGTGTGTGTGCATTCATGCTTTATCATGTAACGTATACAGTATGTTTCAGCCTTTTTGCACATTATGGCTCCACTAAGCCCACATAACCATGTTTATCAATGCAAATGAGGGGTTTATATGTGTGATGTCATCATGACCACTCAACAGTGTCTATCCATCTGCCTTCCTTTTGTGAATAGCACTCTACATATCATTGAATGCACAGAAATAAAGAGCCACCACTCTTGAGTCTATTTTCATTTTTCTCTTCTTCCTTCCATCTTTTCTCCCTCCCTCCGTTTCTCACAGGCTCGATCCTCCGGGCCAGGCCATCTCCACGGCAACCCAGGAGCTCCTGCGATTGGCGGAGGCCAACCCAGGCGGGGTGGTGACCCTTGACGCGGTGAACGACCTCCAGCTGAAGAGTGTGGATGTGGTGGAGGGCACCATGAGGCTGCGCGTGCTGCAGGACAGCCTCAAAGACTTCAACTGCATCCACTCACCCACCTTCTCAGAACAGGTGTGTGTGTGTGTGTCACTTCCAAACACGGACCTGAAATTGCCGTAATGGTGTTGGAGCACTCTAATAATGAACGGAGACAGGTCTGACAGACTGACTGTCTCCACACACCTGTGTCTTCCTCTCTTTCCCTCTATCTTTCCCACTTCGTTCTCCCTTTCCTTCTTTCTTTGTTTCAATCTATGGTCCAGGACAAAGGGTGTCAGAGTAGGAGTGCTGATATAGGATCTGTCATTGTCTTTCTGATCATGATGAATCAGATTACATGGACTGGGTCGACCTGATCCTAGATCAGCACTTCTACTCTGAGACTCTTTTTTTTGAATACAAGCCCTGTCCTCTTTTTATACTGCTTTCTAATAGTAGTAATGTCAGACTGTAATTTATTTGGGCCTGCACCATTGTTTCCGTTATCCGGTAATAGCCAGCTTTTGGTCGATTGAAAAAAAATGGAAAGACGCTAAATGAAATTGGTGGCGTCCAATTGTCAGAAAAAATTATAATCCCTTTGCGAAATGATGCAGTTTAGCCTATTGGTTGATTGAAATACAAGTCGATGTAGCGCAAGAATTCAAACTGCTGTTTGTTGCTGCTGGGGTGAAATGTGTTTTAATAAGCCCAGTCAGTACGCAACAATTCCAAAGGCAATCCCATGATTGAAAAAAAACTAACATGGGCACAATTACAGTTTCTTTTCTCAATTGGTAGTTAAGCGTGCTTCGCATTCGCCATTCAAGTGCATAGGCAACTAGGCGGGCTTCAGCGCGTCACACCACTTTGTAATGAGTTGGACGCAGTATGCATTTTGAAAACATATACTTCATTGTTTGAAACCTGAACGTTTCACTACATATAGGCATGTCTTACCTTGCTTCAATGTAGCCTAGCAAAATCCAACCAAACGCGGCAGGCAATTATTTTATAAATACTTCCATAGGCCAGTGAAACCAGTGGCCTTTTTCTCCCGTGCTCTATTGGTTTGTTAATCAAGTTTGTTTCATTGTCCAGTAACCAAAGATAAGTCCTACTAGCAACCATTGTTAGCATATTTAGATTTCCACTCTTTCAACATTTCTAACAAGTATTTTCACTTCTGTCACATGAAACCTGCTAATTGCATTATTGAATTAACATTTGCGCGTCGCCTCCCGCCTTGTGCGCATTGCTGCACTTATAATGTGAAGAAATAATAGTTGATCAGCATTTTATGCTAAACGTTCTGATCGGTTGCATCAGCCTCATTGCTTTTTAATTTTTGGGGGGGGATGCCGCCTAGGCCTACTGGTTAAATAAATGTGGGATCTATCGTCGCACAACTGTCTCAGAGTCTGTTTGGAAGAGGCTTTCTTTCTCGCACAGAATGACAAGCTGACCAATAGAATAGGTCAACTTTTCTACTATGGGGAATAGTAGGTTGGCTGAGGAAAAGTAAATGTGGGTAGTTATTCTAATGTAGGCAGCGTGTGGGTTTCAAGTTTGGGGAAGCTAATTTTCCCCATTTAAAAATAATAAAATAATAATAAAGCATTCCTCGTATTTGCAGACTTATGTACAATCACCTACTATTCCTAATGTGATGATTAGATTGGATAGTCACAATTTAGGCTAATAATATAACTGAATTACTGTTCACAAAAAATACTGTTCAATGCAGCTCGAAGTTGCATAGAGTAGGCTTAGGCTGTGTCAGATAGCCTACATTCTTTCTCCTTCCTTTGCTCAAGAAAATGTTGGCCTTTTTATAAGCACATTTCATTCAATTTTACTACACTTTATATGACTAAAGACAGGATGGGGTATTGTGTGTAGATTGATTCAAAAGTGACAAATTACAGGGTAGCCTACTCTGCTGACACCGACAAACAGATCAATAGAAACAACGTTGTCTGATTCATATATTTGGCTTACGAAAAAGGGAGACAAAAATACAATATGACGTCCATCTTACCTGGAGGAGAAAATGATTGTCCAAAACACTGGCACAGACGCAATGACAATGACAGTGAATATGCACACTCACTGGGCATATGGCTGATGTTCTCTGCTGTTGCCAATTACTTTTCGCTTCAATTAAGTTGAGAATTTTGATAACTTAAAGTCAGATTGGAGTCTTTTCAGTGTCTTCTCTGTGTCTCACTGTGTCTCAGTGTCTCTTTACTAATTTAATTGAATGTATTTTTTGGAATGCTTCCGCTAGCCTTGTGGGATGCACTGTGTGTATTCTGTCATCTTTAAGTTGCTCATCGGAATTCAGTAAGAATGATGCACGCCGTTGCAGCCGAGTTGAATGTTCTGTTAAGATGAATTACCATAAACTAAATGTGATTTCTGTCATTCTGAGAACCGTGGATGAACGCCCTAATCAGGTTACGCAACCAATGCATATAGTCCAGTAAATGTCTTAAATGCCCAGTAAATTTAAAATGCTGCCGGTCAAATGTCCTAACAGGAACACTGGCCTGCACTAAAAGCATTGTAAAACTAAGCCTTGTTAGATATTTTCCTGCCTTGTTCAGTGGCCAACTCCGTGGCCTTGTGGTTGGTGTCGGCCCTGAGATTGGAAGGTTGGGAGTTCGATCCCCACCCAACCTGATTGGCACTCCGCATTAAGGAGATAGATTGGGGGGTCAGGCCCTGTGATAGACTAGCGAAGTACTTGCACATCAAGCTGCATCACGCTACAGAAACAGGAGATAGGCTCCTCTCGTGCAAGGCTACTTACTGCCGTGTTCCAGGGTGAGCTGAGAACAGCAGAGCAGGGAGTTCTATAATTACCCATGTAGGATGAGCAGAGTCACACGTCTGTCTCACTGAAGGGATACATTAGGACTGCATATCATTAGAGCCATCGCTTAGTTTCACAGTAGGCTTTGTGCTGCTGGGCTCTAATTTCTTTGGGAGATAGTGTATGTGAGCTATCGACTCTCTTAACAGGCCATTCCATTTTTTGTGGCATACAATATACAGTGCATTCGAAAATATTCAGACCCTTTCACTTTTTCCACATTTTGTTTTTACATAACAGCCTTATTCTAAAATAAAAAAAATTAGCTCAGGTGCATCCTTTTTCCATTGATCATCCTTGAGATGTTTCTACAACTTGATTGGAGTCCACCTGTGGTAAATTCAATTGATTGGACATGATTTGGAAAGGCACACACCTGTTTTATAAGGTCCCACAGTGCATATCAGAGCAAAAACCAAGCCATGAGGTCGAAGGAATTGTCCATGGAGCTCCGAGACAGGATTGTGTTGAGGCACGGATCTGGCGAAGGGTACCAAAACATTTCTGCAGCATTGAATGTCCCCAAGAACACAGTGGCCTTCATCATTCTTAAATGGAAGAAGTTTGGAACCACCAAGACTCTTCCAAGAGCTGGCTGCCCAGCCAAGCTGAGCAATCAGGGGAGAAGGGCCTTGGTCAGGGAGGTGACCAAGAACCCGATGGTCACTCTGACAGAGCTCCAGAGTTTCTCTGTGGAGATGGGAGAACCTTCCAGAAGGACAACCATCTCTGCAGCACTCCGCCAATCAGGCCTTTATGGTAGAGTGGCCAGACGGAAGTCACTCCTCAGTAAAAGGCACATGACAAAAGGCACCTAAAGGACTCAGACCATGAGAAACAAGATTCTCTGGTCTGATGAAACCAAGATGAAACCTCTTTGGCCTGAATGCCAAGTTTACATCTGGAGGACACCTGGCACCATCCCTACGGTGAAGCATGGTGGTGGCATGCTTCAAAAATCTTCTCCAGAGCTCTCAGGACCTCAGACTGGGGCGAAGGTTCACCTTCCAACAGAACAACGACCCTAAGCACGCAGCCAAGACAAGGCAGGAGTGGCTTCGGAACAAGTCTATGAATGTCCTTGAGTGGCCCAGCCAGAGCCCGGACTTGAACCCGATCTAACATCTCTGGAGAGACCTGAAAATAGCTGTGCAGCGACGCTCCCCATCCAACCTGAAAGAGCTTGAGAGGCTCTGCAGAGAAGAATGGGAGAAACTACCCAAATTCAGGTGTGCCTGTAAATACTTTATACCTAAGAAGACTCAAGGCTGTAATCGCTGCCAAAGGTGCTTCAACAAATTACTGAGTGAAGGATCTGAATACTTAGGTAAATTTTATATTACATTTTTTTATTTACAGTTTAAAAAACTGTTTTGGCTTCGTCATTATGGGGTGTTGTGTGTAGATTGATTAAAAATAATAGATACATTTAATCCATTTTAGAATAAGGCTGTAACATAACAAAATGTGGAAATGGTCAAGGGGTCTGTAGCCCAGTTTGTATTATGTATTTTATACAGTCTTTTTTGCTCATCTTTATCAAGGGATCCAATCATTTTGGAACCCACTGTATGTGAGTGTGATGGCCTATCCATGTACAGGCTCGCCTCTAGAATAAATGTATTGTAAATTAGATTGCACAGCAATTTCACCTATGTGATCAAATAGTTGCACAGTATATGAAATAATTCTACAGACCTCTCTATTACTGTTCAGATTGCATAGATAAAGTGATTGTACACTACATAACCAAAGGTCTTTTGGGACACCTGCTCGTCAAACATCTCATTCCAAATTCATGGGCATTAATATGGAGTTGGTCCCCCCATTGCTGCTATAACAGCCTCCACTCTTCTGAGAAGGCTTTCCACTCTGTGTTGGAACATTGCTGCGGGGACTTGCTTCCATTCAGCCACGAGCATTAGTGAGGTCAGGCACTGATGTTGGTCGATTAGGCCTGGCTCGCAGTCGGCGTTCCAATTCGTCCCAAAGGTGTTCGATGGGGTTGAGGTCAGGGCTCTGTGCAGGCCAGTCAAGTTCTTCCACACCGGTCTCGACAAACCAATTATGTTATGAACCTCGCTTTGTGCAAGGGTGCATTGTCATGCTGAAACAGGAAAGGGCCTTCCCCAAACTGTTTCCACAAAGTTGGAAGCACAGATTCGCCTAGAATGTTACTGTGTGCTGTGGCATTAAGATTTCCATTCACTGGAACTAAGGGGCCTAGCCTGAACTATGAAAGACAGCCCCAGACCATTATTCCTCCACTTCACGGCTGAGCCGTTGTTGTTCCCGAGACGTTTCCACTTCACAATAACAGCACTTACAGTTGACCGGGGCAGCTCTAACAGGGCAGAAATTTGATGAACTGACTTGTTGGAAAGATGGCATCCTATGACTATGCCACGTTGAAAGTCACTGAGCTCTTCAGTAAGGCCATTCTACTGCCAATGTTTGTCTATGGATATTGCATGGCTGTGTGCTCGATTTTATACGAGTGTCAGCAACATGTGTGGCTGAAACAGCCAAATCCACTCATTTGAAGGGGTGTCCACATACTTTTGTATATAGTGTATATAATTTTCTCCCCTTTTTCCACACAGTTTCTGCGGGTGCAGGAGAGGATGAGTGTTCAGGAGGAGCTGGACAAACTGCTCTTCCTCATCTCAGATCAGTCCCTGTCTCTACTGCCAGAGTACCACCAGAGAATCAAGGTATGTCTGACATCCATTGTCTTAATGCACATCCAATATTCAGTTCACAACTATTCATACAGTAGCTTTCTTCCTAGGTTCCTGCCTTCTAGGCAGTTTTTCCTAGCCACTGTGCTTCTGCCTCTGCATTGCGTGCTCTTTGGGGTTTTAGGCTGGGTATCTGTAAAGCACTTTTTGACAACTGCTGATGTAAAAAGACTTTATAAAATACATTTAATTTAAGGTTGTGATATGCAGAAATCGCTCCGCCATTTCCTAGTTGCTAAAATCCTAATAGTTTCCCTAATTTCAGTTTGTGACAAAACAAACTGTCATTGTGTAGAGTCATTGTACCATCTAAACCGCTGTGAAATATATTTTCCATAACCAAAAGTATTGTATTTTCAGCTGTTTGAAGCTGGTGTACTGAACCAAAAGAAAAATACAACATTTAAGAATGAGAAGCATAGAAATAGCACACACAGAACATATCTACTTTGCTTTCAATGAGAATGACAGATCTATAACTCTCATTTCTGTGTGAATTTGGTTGTCGCCCCCAAAAAGTGACATATTGTAGCTTTAAGTAGTTCATACACATGCAGGGCTCTAAATTAACATGTTCCATTGGTTGCACCAGTGCTCCCAACTTAAAAAAGTTAGGAGCAAAGCATAAAATTTAGGAGCAGCAGAATTATTATTATTTTTTAATAGATTTAGCATATATACATTGTAGCTACTTATGAAGCTCATGTTGTGCCCTATAAACTAATATGTAACCTTGTAAATACATTTGTTTATTATAAAACGCTCAAATGTTGACACACATACCTGTCATTGAAATTAAGTCATTTGTGGAATATTAGGTTTCTACATTATGTAAAAGCACTATTTTCCTATTGAAATTGTACACATTGTCAAGTTTGTGATTATAACATGCAAGAGATCAGTCATTCATTCAATGCTCTGATCATTGATCTCCTGAAGAAGCTATCCCTTTTGCTCTCTTTCTGTGCCCCCAGATGTTTGGATATACCCGTAGTTACCAGGTTGATAGCTAATGAGGTAACAAACATGACTGAACAAGGTGTAAAACAAATGGTTAACGGCTCGTGAATAGTTTTGTTAGTGCCCACAACATGGTTTATGAATGTAAAATGCGGGCCCCCCAATCCTCGACAGGAAGAAAAAACACACAGTTCAGTAGTGCTTAAAATTGACCTAAAAACATGAATAATTGATCATCTCTGATGTAAAGCCTACGAAGTCGCCCGCCATTATGTCAGATCGAGACGTTGACTTCAAATACATTTTTAACTGACCAAATTGTTAGTTGGCCCAAGAAAATAAGAATTGTTTTTAACGCACTACAAAAATGTGTGTGGACCAGTAAGAGGCTCTCTTGTCACTGTACATTGTTCATGCAATGAGGAATTACCATCGTCAGAGAAGTTATAAAACGTATCTGCAGATCATTTTTGTCTGGAGCTCAAAACTCTGTAGTAACAATATGCAAGTCAGGGAGCCAAATTAACGACTTGTTCACAGATCCAATTCTGTTCCCGACATTCACCAAAAATATCTATTTAAAAACAGCCTTTCGTTCGCAAACGATCCGTCACGATGCACACCAGTGTAATAAAGGCATTATCCCCCACCCCCAGGTGCTCCAGTCCCTGCAGTACGTGGACAGTAGTGGTGCTGTGCAGCTGAAGGGCAGGGTGGCCTGCCAGATCAGTAGCCATGAGCTGCTCCTCACAGAGCTTCTGTTTGAGAACGCCCTGAGCCCCCTGGCCCCTGAGGAGAGCGCCGCCCTGCTGTCCTGTCTGGTCTTTCAACAGAAGACCCAGGTGGAGCCCCACATCACCAACACACTGCAGGAGGTATGGGGGAACTGGGGGAGGGTTGGGTTTAGGGGAAGAGGGGTGGGGATGAGAGTGTGTGAGAATGCGTTTCCATTGGGTGCTTTTTTTTCTCCGCCTCCTTCTCAAAACCCATTGAATGAGAAGATCAGAGGTCCCTCTGACCTCATCCAATGGGTTTTGAGAAGGAGCCGAGGCGGAGAGGACGCAAGGAATTTAATGAAATGCAATTGAGATTCTCCCTGTGTTTGATGTTCGGGTGGTAGAATGTGCTTGGTTGTCTACTGGGGAAGGGTTGAGGTTTTGATACATCATCCAAAGTGTAAATAATAACTTCACCATGCTCAAAGGGATAGTCAGTGTCTGCTTTATTTTTTTTACACATCTGCCAATCGGTGCCCTTCTTTGCGTGGCAATGATAAACCTCCCTGGTCTTTGTGGTTTAATCTGTGCTTGAAATTCACTGCTCGATTGAGGGACCTTACAATTATATGTATGTGTGGGGTTACAGAGATGGGGTAGTCATAAAACAATCATGTTAACTACTATTATTGAACATGGAATGAGTCCATGTAACTTATTATGCGATTTGTTAAGCACATTTTTACTCCTGAACCTATTTAGGCTTGCCATAACAAGTGGTTGAATACTTATTGACTCCGCTTTCAATTTTTCATTAATTTGTAAACCATTCTACAAACAAAATTCCACCTTGACATTATGGAGTATTGTGTGTAGATCAGTAATACAACATCTCATTTATATCCATTCTGAATTCAGGCTGTAACACAACAAAATGTGGAAAAAGTCAAGGGGTGTGAATACTATCTGAAGGCACTGTAACTATACATTTCAATGTGTCGTCCGTAATGTACATGGATGGATGGATGAACATGTTGGCTTCTGAGTTTTAGTAGCACCAGCCTAGCCGCGCGACTGGTGACACACACATACACACACTGGTTTGAGCTCAGGCTAGACACACAAAGCTGTCTTCCCCTCGCTGCTTGGGTGCCACACCCGATACCCACCCCTGAACACAGCCCACTCAACATGGAAGTGCTCTAAAGAGGGCTGAATTAGTGATGGGCGAGGCGAGAGCCATGTCTGGAGTGGTTTATACAGGTGCCATCCGAGGGGCGAGCGGCACTGAACAGTGATCACTGACAGGGAACACATTCACCCAACACAGGTAACAGGGCTCCGAGGTGGGATTTCAGATGACGTGCAGCTGAACACTTAACAGAGGGGAGGCTGAGGTTGAAGTGGAGGGGGCAAAGTAATGCGGATGGGATTGGAAAGTGGCACGTGCTTAAGTGCTCCTTGTGTGACTAATCCGCGTCTGTCTGCCTTTGTCTGTGCCCTTCGTCTCTCGCTCTCAATCTCCACTCTTCTCTGTCCTCCTCCTTGTGTTAACCCACTTTTGACCGCGCCCCGTCACTACCTCCCTTATTACTACCTCATCTCTCGCTCCTCTCTTTTTCCCTCTCTTCCTTTCTTTGCCCTTCTCCTTACATCACCCCACTCTGTCTGTGTGCCCCGTCTATGACTTTCCTCTTTCGCCAAATCTCTCCCCCCCTCTCTCCTTTCCTCTCTCCCATAGGGTATTGAGAGAGTGCTGGCGGTGGCCCAGCGTATTGGGGAACTGCAGAGTGACTGTGGGATAACCCAGACAGCTGAAGAATTTGTGGGCCAGTTTAAGTTTGGCCTGACGGAAGTGGTGTACTGCTGGGCCAGAGGCATGGTGAGTGGCCTAAGCCAACTGTCATTTTAGACTCTTTTTGATTGACCTCATTTAAAATCAAGACACTCGTGGACAGTTTCCTGGACACAGAGTAAGCCTAGTCCTGGACCGAGAAGCATGTTCATTTTAAAGTGCTTTGTACTCCAGAACTAGGCTTAATCCCGTGTCCTGGAACCTGGCCCCTCAAAGCTCTGAAAGCACTGTGCTAAACTATACTGCAGCGTTTCCCAAACTAGGTCACGAGCCCATGTGGGGTCGCCTGATTTTAAAATGGGATCGCGAGAGAAACTGAAATAAAAAATAAAATGATCTGCGCTTGGTTTATAGAACCGTAGCCGCTAGATACAGTTGTAATAAACAGCGGTGTCTGTTTAGAAGCACAGAATCGTCCAGGATGTCATTGTATGCTGTAGCGTTATGATTTCCCTGCACTGGATCTAAGGGGCCTAGCCGAACCATATAAACAGCCCCAGACCATTATTCCTCCATTATCCCACACTTTGCATTGGGGCAGGTAGCGTTATTCTGGCATCCGCCAAACCCAGATTCATCCGTCGGACTGCCAGATGGTGAAGTGTGATTAATCACTTCAGAGAACGAGCTTCCACTGCTCCAGAGTCCAATGGCGGCGAGCTTTACACCACTCTTGGCTTGTGTGCGACTGCTCAGCCATGGAAACCCATTTCATGAATCTCCCGACGAACGGTTCTTGTGCTGACGTTGCTTCCAGAGGCAGTTTGGAACTCAGTAGTGAGTGTTGCAACCGAGGACAGACGATTTTTGAGCTTGTATGGCCTACCGCTTCACGGCTGAGCCGTCGTTGCTCTTACACGTTTCCACTTCACAATAACAGCACTTACAGTTGACCGGATCAGCTCTAGCAGGGCAGAAATTTGACAAACTGACTTGTTGGAAAGGTGGCATCCTATGACGGTGCCACGTTGAAAGACACTGAGCTATTCAGTAAGACCATTCTACTGCCAATGTTTGGCGATTGCATGGCTGTGTGCTCTATTTTATACACCTGTCAGCAACTGGTGTGGCTGAAATAGCCGATTACACTAATTTGAAGGGGTGTCCACATACTTTTGTATATATAGTGTACTTTGTAATAACCCAAAAAATATATATTATTATTTATAATAAGTTAATAATATGTTGTGTCCAATGGGATAAATGCGGATGGATAAACCCCATGTTTCAGCCTATGTACATGTTATAGCCACTATGCTACAGGTGATCAAGCTTATTGCTAATAGCACATCTTTTAATAGACTATATGCATGGTCCAATATGTTAAAATAATTCTAACTGCGTTTTCACCAATATGTTTTTGGGCGTTTAAAAAAATCGCCGGAACGGAGCTCTATCAGTCCTCAGACTGAAATTGGCCGAACTCACAGTTTAATACATGTACAAAATTATCCCCAAAAGCATGATGGTCATGACTTTCTTCCATGAAAGGGGAGGTTAACTTGGCCCCAGACAAAAGTTTCAGTTAAGTTTCAGTCAGGGGTTTTATTTTTGCTGTAATCACTTCTTTCACCACCCTGTGAAGTTCTTCAGAACTTATTTCATCTGTAGCCTAATAAACTGCATGGTTTCCCGAGTCGGAGCGGTAGGACCACACACAGTGTCATCGAGTGACTCCCAAGTTGACTTCTATACGATGGTTATTAGAATTTCCTAATACCTTTCTGATTTCAGTTACTTCATACCATACTTCCTTCAGATTGAAATACTGTCAAAACTACTGGCAGATAGATTTGTAATAGACTGTCATAGCCCCTTTCAAAAAAAGTTAACATTGGCTGTTTGATTACATCGCTTTTTTTTTTTAAAAGTTTGGGAACCCCTGCTGTACTTTATCTTAAGTTTAAACTAACTGGTATCGCTACTTCCTGGCCTATATTTTTTATTTTATTTTTTTTAAAGACTGAGTGTCAGGGTGGCAGGTAGCCTAGTGGTTAGAGCGTTGGGCCAGTATCCGAAAGGTTACTAGATCGAATCCCCGAGCTGACAAGGTAAAAATCTGTCGCTCTGCCCCTGAACAAGGCAGTTAACCCGCTGTTCCTAAGCAGTCAATGTAAATAAGAATTTGTTCTTAACAGACTTGCCTAGTAAAATAAAGCAAAAAAGTACAGGGGAGACCAAGAAGGCAGCAGTCCTGTACTCAACTGTGTCTAAATGAACTGGTACACTTTCCTATTTCCTACCCCAGCCATTTGCAGAGATTGCCCAGTTAACAGACGTCCAGGAGGGCACGGTGGTGCGCTGCATCCAGAGACTAGACGAGGTGCTGAAGGAGGTGCGCCAGGCGGCCCGCATCGTGGGAGACTCGGTCCTGGGCAGCAAGATGGAGAAGGCCTCCCTGGCCATTCGCAGAGACATCGTGTTCACTGCTTCGCTCTACACACACTGAGATGGGAAGGGAGGGAGTGGGGGAGAGAGAGGGTGTAGATAGTGTTTGTATAGTAAGTGAAAGAGAGGGCCGGGGAGGGAAGGATGGAGGGAGTGGAGAGAGAGGATGTATTGTACTGTATTGTAGGTGAGAGAGTGCCAAGGTGCCTGAACCAAGTCCCAAGCTCGATCATTGTGTGTGAGCATGGTGGACGTGTGTGTGTGCGCTAGTATGTATGGACATACTATTGTTTACGTGAGTCCCAGTTAAATTCCTGGACATGGAAAGGGAATGCTCTTAAACAAATCAGACCAAAGTAGTAATGATGGATATGAATGAAATTATTTGTAATTTATTGTACAGTAATAAAATCCACTGTTGACTACCATTTTAGAGTTCTTTGTTTTAGCAATTGGCCCCCAAGGGCTCCTGTGATTTGTCTGAGTAAGTGGCTGTATGCATGAGTCTGACATTGGTTTAAACGTTATGACACTGTTAACTATTGCTCTTGCTGTATACTGTAGGAACAACAATCTGTACATATCCTATTCTGTAAAACATAATGTAATTTACAGTCAACTATCTAACCCTAATCAAAATCATTATCCGTTCTCGACTCATGCTCATGTTATGACAGCAAGATGATTCTCAAAACTAAGTACAGCATCCACGGGTATAAAGAGTTGTCAGCATAGCATAAAAAGTATTCAAATCCAATATCCGGTCACCTCTTTAAAAGGTTTGTGTCGGGTTTTCCAGCTCAGTGGCATATGTATTTCCCAGTCTCGGCTGTCTCTTTAAGACAACGATAGCTTTGTGTCTGATTAATTCAATGTAATGAGAGATGCATTGGAGAAACCTATTTTCCGCTGTTA
Organism: Brachymystax lenok tsinlingensis; assembly: GCA_030435695.1. Taxonomy (NCBI): domain Eukaryota; kingdom Metazoa; phylum Chordata; class Actinopteri; order Salmoniformes; family Salmonidae; genus Brachymystax; species Brachymystax lenok. The sequence continues at coordinate 5,099,089 of CM059806.1, read as the reverse complement.
CTGTGGATGTACCAGCTACAGAGAGAGTGTGAAAAAGCTGGACATATCTTTCCCAATTGGTCATTATTATCGGATAATCCAATTGGCGGTTATCGTATACTAAAGTTATAACTTGATACCGTTATGATAGGCAACCGATGTGATGATAAAAAAAATGGATTTAAATTAGCTGGAAATTAAGTCTCCATAATTTCATCATTTTTCTGTAAGAGGATTTACCAAAAGTCCTATTGGAGGAATAAGAATATTTACATTCAATTGTTTGGAGGGGAGTTTTATTCTGACTGCACGACATGTCTGAAAAACACGGTAAGCTTTTTTTCTCTTGTTCTGTTGCGTCTTTTATGTCAGCACGGTAATTGATAATTGAGCCAATTTTTCCCCTTCCCCGCTGTCTATTCTCTCGGCTGGATTGTAATGAATGTGTACATTTGGGGATAATTGTTTGACTATAGGTTGTTTTGGTGTTTTTTTTTTGTGGTGCATAACTAACAATTGGCTACTTGGTGACGCATGATATCTCTGTTTCCATCTTCTCTGTTTTCACATCCCATGTCAACATCTCCGACAAACTCATCCTTCTATTTATCTGCATGCGCTACATCTGTAGTCTGCTATGTTTTTCATTCCCAATAGGGTACGCTCTATTTAATTGCCTATGCATGCACATTTATTGAAATAACTACAGTGAAATAAGGTTTGCGTGCGTGTGTTTGTTTCCCTGAGTGTGGGCGGATTTGCGTGCGTTTGTACAGTGTATCAGGGCGAATGAACGAGAGCGTGTGTGCGCGCGTCTGATAACATAATAAATGCAGCACAATAATTTGCTTCATTTCTCTCTTTAACTCCCCTGGATTCACTGTATCCTACCTAGGAGGGTACCAGGGTAAGAGCCATGCTACTGAGTGAGATGCCTCCCTCATTCTAAATGAAAGCCTATAGCACAGAAAACAGGTTTCGGTTGGAAAAACCCTGTATAGAGGCCTGCCGTGCATGTTCATGGCATGCTCACATCACCTCAACGAATGAACTTTATAGGCCCTATAGCCGTATCACGTGATAGACACAAACAGACAGCTGAGGTGTTGTTTTATGTATCAGAATAGACTGAACATTGTAATCCAATATGGATGATAAGACTTGCCAGATATAATCGTGTTTTTCATTTTGGAGAGATAGCAACCGATATAGGACTATTCCTCCTCTCATAGGAATCAGCTGATCTTAATTATAGACACCCAAAGAAATCCTATCTTCATTTGACTATACATCTACAACATAAGACATTTGGAATGATCCAACAATATATGTTCTTTGGTTTTAGACTACCATTAGACTAATGAGTCTTATGCTATCTGGTATATGCCTTAGTTGTGAATGGGCCATTAAGTCAAACAGTCAATGAAAGTATACATTAGTGCGTTAGGAGTTCATTTGGATCTGATAGTGAACTGTCACTTTTCCCCCATTCATCCACTATAGCCCTTCCTTTCTTTACTGTTGTCCTCTCTCCTTTTTCATTTGACTGTCTCTCCCATTGCATCCTATGAATCAGATGTCCCTGTTTCACTTTCAGTGCCTGATGTGTGCCATGTACCCTTGAAAGGTGTCCCTCCCGCTGTGTCAGGATCCCATCCCCCTTCTGTGTCTGAGTGGTCTTACTCTGGCTGTGGTGACAGTGTTAGTGGGTTATGCAATGGTGTGTGTATCCCCAAGCACATCTCTCTCTCTCTCTCTCTCTCTCTCTGTCTCTCTGTCTCTCTCGCTCTCTGTCTGCCTCATCAACTGCTGAATAGGCTAGTCAGCATGCTGTGTATTGCTGTGCTGTACAAAGTCAACCTGGCTACTGTGTGAACGTGGTGCTTTTTGTTTCTCTTTGTGTGTGAAATGTATTCAACATTTTCACACTGTACATACGTCCGTGTGTTTTACATACCCGTAGGTGACAAACCTATTATAGTGCTTGTATTGCGTAAGCGGTGACCAGAATATCAGAGTGATGACTAGTTAGATAACATTTCTGCCGACTTCTCTCTCTCTCACTCACTCACATATTTATTTTTCTCTCTTATTTCTTTCCATCTCTTCCTCTCTTAGGTCTGGAGGACTCCAATCGGCAGGCCATGTCCCAACCCATGCAGCAAATGCAGCCTCCTCCATACCTCCCCTCCCAGGACCCTAACATGGGCCAACAACACTCCAACATGCAGCACCCCAACATGCAGCACCCCAACATGCAGCACCCCAACATGCAGCACCCCAACATGGCCCCTCCGCCCGGCTGTGGCCCCCAGCCCAACTACCCCCCTCCACCCCCGCCCCCTGGCTCCGATGGCTACCAGGAGACCCAGTTCCACAATGGCTCCTACGGACACCCAGGGGCCCCACAGGGCTACACAGTCCAGACCCAGGGCCCGGGAGGGGGGGTCCCACACGCCCCTGTAGGGTATTTTCAACCAGGATACCCTCTCCAGCTGCAGCCCTGCACAGCCTATGTTCCTGTCTACCCCATGGCGTCGGTGAGTCGGTGTATTCATCTACGATAGCAGTAATTATTCCAAAGAATTTTGTGTTTGCCAAAAAGAGAACGAAGCATACGAGGGTGGTATTCTCATCTGAATCTTTAGAACGCTGGTGCTGGGTGGGAAAAGATATACAAGAACGGAAAGGCCCGGACAAGGTATAATGCTGCTCCGCAGTGCTTTACTTCTGCACCATGATACATTCTGTAAGGGACAATCAACAAGGGGCTAATGCTCTAGAGTGCCCTTCAAACCAATCAGAAACAAGTATTCAACCATGCCATGGTATATGTTTGTGTATCATCATGATGCAGTAGTAAAGTACTGGGAAGCAGGCGCAGCATTATAGTGACCTGGCATTTCCTTTCTTAATCGAATGGAAAATGAGTCACCCACTCAGCCAATTTCCATTGGTTCTTAGATTAAGGCTGTGGAAAGTAAACATTGGTTTGCTCCTCTTGAGGGGTACAGAGAAATCCAAAAGGCTTTTCCAAGGTCAGTGGCCATAAAGAGATCAAGCATCTCACAGTAGGAGTACTGGTTTTGGATCAGTTTTGCCTTGTAGATCACAATGAATAAGATTACATGGACAGGGGGACCTGATCCTAGATAAGCACTCCTACTCTGAGATGCTTGATACATCTCTCTCTCTCTCTTTCTCACTCTCTCTCTCACTCACTCACTCACTCACTCACTCACTCACTCACTCAGGGACAGCCCTACCAGGGGATGCCCCAGGGTCAGATGGGCATGCAGATGCCCCATGGCATCGCCCTGATGGAGCCCCGGCGCCCGCCTCACGACTACCTGCCCATCGCTGTGCTCACCACCGTCTGCTGCTTCTGGCCCACAGGAATCATAGCCATCATCAAGGCAGTACAGGTTGGTGTTAGGCTAGCACAGAATTGTCTGCACAGTATGTTTGTTAGCTAGCCAGTCATTTTTAGTGAAATTATTGATTGTTTTGTTGTATCTCTGTTTATCACAGTATTATGTTTATTTGTTTATATGCTGGCTTTGTTGGTTAGCCTGATCATTATGCACAAGACTCTACAACAGTCCACATCATGTAATTGCAGCGTTGTTTACACAGGCTAAAATTGATTTTTGCTCTGGGCTTCCTTCCGATTTGTTTGAGTTGAGCTAAGCTGACAACAAGGCATAGATAGCCCTGCCAACGTGGGTCTTTAACCATTAGTATCATTATTATTATGGTTAAATTTAAGGCCTGATAAACACCACTCTCTCCCTCTCTCAACTAAATTCAGTTAAAGGTTCATTATCTGCATGAAATACATTCTATAAATATGGCCAAGCACTCCAAAAACCATAGTTTGTGAGGGGAAAAACCATAGTCTCTCCCTCCCTCCCTCAGGTGCGTACAGCAGTGGCCAGGGGGGACATGGTGACGGCAGAGATAGCGTCCCGCGAGGCGCGTAACTTCTCCTTCATCAGCCTGGCGGTGGGCATCGCCTCCATCGTCCTGTGTACCATCCTCACCGTGGTAGTCATCATCGCCTCCCAACACCATGACGATGACTGGGAACCCTAATACATAACGTCGTGTGGCATCATGGGATATGTAGTTTTGGGTGGAGGTGGAGGATATGAGCACTTGAATTCACTCTCTGAAACTGGTATGTTATATTGGGGGGTATATATATATATATATATATATATATATATATATATATGTGTGTGTGTGTGTGTGTGTATATATATATGCACCCTGTGTACTGTATATACAGTACTGACCTGACCTACTGACTACTAACGGGTTGAGAACAAATCACAAATATATTCAATTGCCGAAACAAATAGGTACACATTATTTGCCAGTATTACTTACCATTTACACTCGGATATAATAGCGCTCCATAGCACTTATGGGGGAAACAGGGGAATTCCACCAAATTTCAACCTCATTTTAATTATCTATAGCACAGTACCACTGTCTACATATGTGAAAATTGCGCATGACATCATCAAAAGTACAAAAAAATAACAACTGTGATTTACAAAAACGATGAGATTCACAGTGACGTGTGGAGTAAGTAAATGCCCTCCCTCTGGCTAGAAACTCGCTGCAAGTTTTGAAAATCTCAGTTTTTCTTACTTTTAATCCTGCCTTGTGATGTCACAGAGAAGCATTTTTTAGGACCTTTCTTCTTCTCTTTCTAACCACAGATCATAGAAACGTGCCATTTTCACATATGTAGACACTGGTATGGTGCTGGAGATAATGAATAGGAGGTTGAAAAGTGGCAGAATTGCCCTTTAACTAAGAATTCTTTATGAATTACGGATGAATTTATGGTCCCCTTGAACCTAGGTAGACCAAACCATGGGTCACACTGTATCTTGATAAACTATTTAAGCCTTCACAAAACTGCCAAATAGATCACAAATCATAACTGACATTAGTGCCATATATAATTAGTATTGTGTAAGGAGGTTGTTTTGAATTACTTCTAATGTAAATACTTTTATTGAATTGTGTTTAGTCATTTATAGTTTTTGATTTATGATTTTCATAATCACCCGCCATCTAACGATAGTATTTTTTTAATGTTTATTTAATGGATAGTATGAATTATAGTATAAGACTGCCAAACAGACGTAGGTACGGAGGGATACAGATGATCAGTACTCGTTTTACACTCAATCAAATGGAAAGTAAAGGAAGACATGATATTGTTGATATTGTCTTATTATGAGATGATGAAAAAAGATAGATTTTTCTTGTGAGATGAATGACATCTCTATTTAAAGTTGTGCTGATGGAGGGGGGTGTACTGTGTCGCTGTCTTTTCCCCTGACTTTTTTTATATGACAGACTTTTTTTTAGCTACGTTGACAAATTGTTTGTTGCCTAAGATTGTTTAATACTTGTTCACTTTATTTATGTATGTATTTATCTATATTATAATTTATTCGTTTATTTATATAATAGATTTTTCATAGATTATTAGCATGTCACCATTATGTTTTAGCTGAAATCAACAGTTTATTGTACCCAAATTGGCCTAGAAGACCTTAACTAAACTCAGCAAAAAAAGAAACGTCCTCTCACTGTCAACTGGGTTTATTTTCAGCAAACTTAACATGTGTAAATATTTGTATGAACATAACAAGATTCAACCACTGAGACATAAACTGAACAAGTTCCACAGACATGTGACTAACAGAAATGGAATAATGTGTCCCTGAACAAAGGGGGTGTCAAAATCAAAAGTAACAGTCAGTATCTGGTGTGGCCACCAGCTGCATTTAGTACTGCAGTGTTGCCAGTTCTTGCTGTGAGATGTTACCCCACTCTTCCACCAAGGGGGGGAATGGCCCTAGCCCTCACCCTCCGATCCAACAGGTCCCAGACGTCCTCAATGGGATTGAGATCCGGGCACTTCGCTGGCCATGGCAGAACACTGACATTCCTGTCTTGCAGGAAATCACTCACAGAATGAGCAGTATGGCTGGTGGCATTGTCATGCTGGAGGGCCATGTCAGGATGAGCCTGCAGGAAGGGTACCACATGAGGGAGGAGGATGTCTTTCCTGTAACGCACAGCGTTGAGATTGCCTGCAATGACAACAAGCTCAATCCGATGATGCTGTGACACACCGCCCCAGACCATGACGGACCCTCCACCTCCAAATCGATCCCGCTCCAGAGTACAGGCCTCTGTGTAACGCTCATTCCTTCGACGATAAACGCGAATCCGACCATCACCTCTGGTGAGACAAAACCGAGACTCGTCAGTGAAGAGCACTTTTTGCCAGTCCTGTCTGGTCCAGCGACGGTGGGTTTGTGCCTATAGGCGACGTTGTTGCCGGTGATGTCTGGTGAGGACCTGCCTTACAACAAGCCTACAAGCCCTCAGTCCAGCCTCTCTCAGCCTATTGCAGACAGTCTGAGCACTGATGGAGGGATTGTGCGTTCCTGGTGTACCTCGGGCAGTTGTTGTTCCAATCCTGTACCTGTCCCGCAGGTGTGATGTTCGGATGTACCGATCCTGTGCAGGTGTTGTTACACGTGGTCTGCCACTGCGAGGACAATCAGCTGTCCGTCCTGTCTTCCTGTCTTAGGCGTCTCACAGTACAATTTATTGCCCTGGCCACATCTGCAGTCCTCATGCCTCCTTGCAGCATGCCTAAGGCACGTTCACGCAGATGAGCAGGGACCCTGGGCATCTTTCTTTTGGTGTTTTTCAGAGTCAGTAGAAAGGCCTCTTTAGTGTCCTAAGTTTTCATAACTGTGACCTTAATTGCCTACCGTCTGTAAGCTGTTAGTGTCTTAACGACCGTTCCACAGGTGCATGTTCATTAATTGTTTATGATTAATTGAACAAGCATGGGAAACAGTGTTTAAACCCTTTACAATGAAGATCTGTGAATTTATTTGGATTTATATGAATTGTCTTTGAAAGACAGGGTCCTGAAAAAGGGACATTTCTTTTTTTGCTGAGTTTATATTACATTTGATGACGCTTGTGATGATTTGCACTTCCCAGCGTTGACATAGCACAGAAACTGACATTATGACTTTGTACACCTTGGCTAATGTCAGCAGGCTTAGAATAGTTTTTATACACCTCAATAGAAAGTTGTATAATTGTAGAAATAGACACATTTAGAACAAAAGTTGCTTGCCTAATTGAAGTGGTTGATCCATTTTCTAATTTCATATAGAGTAAAGTATTGCAGTACTAAGAAAAAAAGCAACTCATTTGATGGCAAGTGCTTGGACGGACGCAAGATTAAAAAGGCTGTGTAATTATATATAGGGCTAGTGTAGTGTACATTTGAGAAATTGCTGCTTTTGCAAAGAATGTTTTGCTAATATTAATGGTTATAATAGCCAATAAAATAGTATTATCTTAGTTAATAGTTTATCAGAGTAAAAAGGTTGTAGACAAAGAACTTATATGCTACAGACAATACTCTGTAATGCATGCCAGCCTTTCCCTAATTGTCTTATCTGATAATAAGGGCTGCGTCAAACACATTTGGTCTCCAATCTAGCCAATCACTTTGAGGTGTGCTGCCCCATGTTAGAGAGCCAAGAGGACTGTCGTGAACAGTGTGAGCTAAAAGGAGCTGAGACGGAATCAGTGAAGCAGAAATACTGATGGTGGCACTGAAAACGAATGTCTCTGAGGAGAGAGAAAAGAATCTAGGCCTAATTATACAGTACACTAGCGTTTTTACACTGCTCAACTTGTTTCTCTTACCCCAAGCCCCCTCTATTTCTCTCTGTCTCTCCTTCTGATGTCCATTGCAAAATCGAGACCGTAGTTATCGACATATCTCTAATCTGCTTCTCCGTTGTCTTCTGTTTTCAATTCCTATGATGAAGTTATTCAGAGATATAGAAAATGTATTGTTTCGCGTGAAGGACCGTGATTACAGATTTGAATATTGTATTAGGGTGTATGACGTTTTATTCCAAAAGTATTATAAAATGAGTATTACTACTATGGTTATTATTCTGTTACATGGAAATCACTTTTGCATTTGATTATCATTACTGTATTTCTAATGTACATTGTATTTGGAGAATATGCTCTCATTCTGATAACACGGTGTTCTAGAAATATTTCGAGTGCAAAGTAAGCACAGTACTGTGACCCGTAGTGCTGTTACTCACCTCTATACAAGAGAAGTATTGGTATGGAATGTTCTTGTGCTTTTTAGGCGCACTCCTAGCATATCTAGTTGTGTTTAGATCTACACTGTGCTCTCCCCACATACTTGTTTTGTGTGGCGGTTCTATGTCATTTAAGATGACAGGTTGGGCAAATGCTACTGCTTCGTCGCAGTATTGATACCTTTTCTCTGAGCTTGTAAACGTAATGGATTAGCATTTTCAAATTGGCTGGCGAATCACAGTGTACATCTACTTTTCTTGGGGTTTATTTCTGTTCATGGATATTACACATGCATTTGTTGTGTATGAATTCAGTTGTTTGAATAAAATACATATTTCTATTTGTGCAAGAGTAGGTAACAGTGATGTGTACTCTACATCTATCTCGCTCTCTGTCTTTCATTCTCTCCCACTCTCTCTCTGTGGCCTTTCCACTCCCTACATCTCTTAGGTGCTTATTTATAGTTGGCCCGGATTCCTCCATCCCTGTATCTCTCTTTCTCTCCCTGTCAGAACATGAACGATCACTCAATATCTGGTGGGAGAAGGCTGGTGGGAGGAGCTATAGGAGGACGGGCTCATTGTAGCTGGGAGTGAAATCAATGGAACAGTATCAAACACATCAAACATTTGGAAACCACATTTGACTGCGTTCCATTTATTCCATTCCACACATTACAATGAGCCCGTCCTCCTGTAGCTCTTCCCACCAGCCTCCTCTGAGATACAGATAGAGAGGGAGGTGGTGGGACTAGGCCAGACCGTGTCTGCAGGATCACAGATGGTCATTTAGCCTCCCAAAGAGCGACCCAGCGTCTCTGCGATCGTTTTACTTCGGTCTGTCGCAACATGCATCTCTGTTCCACTACACCTCCCTGCCTCCTCTGAGCGGGCCTGCACTGTCGCTCACTGTGTGTGTTTGTGTCATCGGGCCGAGCACCGGATACTTATGAGCCAATCACCTCAGCAGTTGCGTCAAGGCTGATTAATAACGATGGGTAATGAGTGAAACTGTGTGCCACATGCTCCTCCTGTGTAGCTGTTCAGCCAGCCAAGACCAATGATTCATGTTGACCCCTTGAGCTTAATACTTTATCTCTGCATCAATGAATCGGTCCTCTCTTGCCATCTCTTTTTATATTCCCCAAAAATCTCTTCATTTTTATTTGTATTTATTTAACTTTTATTTAACTAGGCAAGTCAGTTAAGAACAAATTCTTATTTATACTTTGCCTGGTTTATCTAAATGCACTCCCAAAATGTCTTAGCATGTACCGTAAATTAATATCCCTGTCTACATAAGGACAAACCACTTAAAGATATATATTTATTGTTTGTATAATTGAATGCAAAATGTACACAAGTGGGTACTAAATCGTGACTTTTCCATTGTCAGTGCAAATAATCTATTGTCCTACAGTAACATATTATTTAAAGTGGAACGCATCATCTTTTCTGTGTCCCAGTCTTATAATCCTAGGACCTTGGTTATTATATACTGACAGAGACATAGGGAGACGGTGGTGCAGTGATTCTTCCTGTGGTCTAGGTGGCGGTGTGTGGATTTTGGCAGCTTTTCAGATACCAACAGCTTGACATAAACCGCAGCGTAGGTCATTAGAAGTTGGAGTGCTTTGTCCTGCAAAAAGGGATATGTTAGTATAACATGAACAACAAAAGAGACTTTGTTATACTGTATTGAACACATGCTACAGTCTATAGGTAGGCTTTATCTTAAACAGTGGTGGCTGGAGCCCGTCCTACAGATTTCCCCCTCCACCAGCCTCCACTAATCTGGAATACCATTTGTTCAACATGAGGCACTAAAGAAAAATCCTTCAGCGAGCATAGGATTACAAGTATTATTGAAAGCAGTCTAACTAACCTGAGCTGGTAGTATTTGGTCTGGTACCAAAATGTAGTTAGTAGTGAGTTTGGTGTCCTCCCTTTGGCTGGTTGAGGTACTGCCTCCAGTCTCATTGTTCATCAAGAGGGGCTTTTCCTCATCAAAACATTCATTAACACTTGACCCCACTGCCACAGGGTCAGGGGTCATGACCTCTGACACCAGGACAAGGTGGGACATGCTCTTCTTGAGTCTCTTCTAGGGAGTGAGTGAAAAGTGAGGGGAACACGTTACAGTGCATTGCTTGCTAGTGCAACACAGAAACACTAAATGGTGGCCATCACAAGATTGCCTTACGAGGCAATATACACCAAATAAAACCCTCTGATAGGCCTAAAACACAATATGTAATACTCAAATGTCTCCTATTGTCAATGTCCAGTTTCATTTCAATTTTGCTCAGACAATTCCTTATAACAGTACACAGAGATTTGTCAGTATTGATCTATGCATATTATATCCCAAAACAGCATGTCCCTACTGAAAGCCTTGCCAAAGAGAACACGGACACAAATCAATAGAGTCATAGAGCGAACATGGTGACAACATGATGTACCTACCTGGGCCTCGTCTCCGACAAAGCTCATCTCTAGAGTTTCAGTCAGTGTCCTCAAGCAGCAGGCCGTGTCCCAGTACACAATGAACAGCTGAGCGAGACGAGACACAGACAGGCAGGCAGGCAGGCAGACAGACGGTCAGAGACAAACAAACAGAGACAGATGGATGAATGTAATGAGGACAGTTTAGAAGACTAAAGTTCATATTTTGGTCTAGAGTGATCAACACAATGTTTAGCATATGGAGTTTGTAATACACATAATTTCCAGTGTTCCATTAGTGACACTCAAGGTGCGGGTCTGAGGTCACTACGTCCTGGGCACACACTGGTTGAATCAATGTTGTTTACACGTCATTTCAATGAAATTACGTTGAACCAATGTGGAATAGACGTTGAATTGACGTCTGTGCCCAGTGTGTAGACTTGTTATGGATTCATCTCATTCAGGTATCTGTTGATAGTGATCGATGCCGCTAGTAAAGCAGCTTTTTTGTTTTGACTTCCTGCCAGAGCGTTTGTCACTGTCTGATTAGGATAGAAAAGGGCCCATTTCATTTAAACTACAGAATCAATTCATCGAGATATATAACTTCAACGTGTCTTGCCGTAAAGAAGGTTTGACACAAAATGTCTTCCATCTCAGATTGAGCTGCCTACACGTGCAGGTTACGATAGCCTACCTGTAGAGTTCCAGTGCAGTTCTGCACCCAGTCAGCCACGCCCACCAGCAGCATATGTCGGCTCAGCCTCTCATTCACCTGGATGAGTCGCACGTCAATGTTGATGTTTATCTGGAGGAAGACCGTTTAACGTTACAGGTACATCTACGTTTTCAGACTATAGTCCAATATCTCTATTGGAATTGATGGTGTTCAGTAACGAACCACGTAGGTTTCAAAGCGTTTGAATATTTGTCTTCAATCCTCTTGTGTCCCATATCTATGTAGTCTATTAATTTGCGTCCACAAGCACAGATGTATTCCTATTAATATCTATGCATAATTTATGTTGCTACCACAGCTCACTAATTTTAGCTCTGAGATTTAAAGATTAGAAGGCATTTATAAGTAGGCTACCCATTAAGACTCGATCTTTTCCTGCAGTGGGATTTCATTCATTTAAATTGTAATTAAAACTGCTGAAAATCAGGTGTTTCTATGTCAAACACGCCCTCAGCCAGCCAAATCACCAGTTAAGATCTTTATCAGCCTTGCTCCCCTCCAACACAAGGTCCTAAATCCCTGCTGTCAGCAGAGCCATAAATGACCAGCTGCTCACTGCTCATTTACATTTTCATCATTTAGCAGATGTCCTTGGCCAAAAATCGATATTTTTTTTTCCCTGCTCACATGTCAGCCATTGAAACCCATGCACATCCGGTTTGATCACAACAATACGTTATCCAATAAACCACCAATAAGCCATTGGTTAAAAAACATAATGACTTACCCTTTATTGAAGCTGTGGTTATTATGTAATTATTCCATCACAACCATTTGATAATCTTTTCAGATGTACCGGAAAATATGGCCTCGTTCACATAGTCCAAAATGGTTCATGCCAATGTATTGATGTTTTAGCTAGGCGTAAATCCATTTATGGGAAAGAAATTATAATATTCTGTGCAGCACCTATGCACATTCGGTTTCTACAGTCTTTGACCTTTCCATCTATGGAGAACTTGTCCTATTCGTTTGAAGTATCATAATATTGCATGTATGAGTATCCCTCCCTATGTAGTGATTTAGTGTGTACTGCAACAGTCCAATGCCCACTCAAAACCCGCCCAAATGGCCTGAAAACTAGACCAATTGTATTTTATACAGGAAGAGAGGAGTTGCCATATTTATAAAATTAAACCCTTTTCCATAACGCTATTGAGCCAATTTTAAGGAATATCGTAGTAACTTGTCATGACGTTTAGTTTTCCTCAAAATAATAAATATTGCGAGCTAGGACATGACGTAATAAAGGAATTTGTATATGTCGCAAGAGAAAAGACAATTTGCCCTTATTAAACTCGCCAGATCATTTTCCATCAATGGATGTCTATTTACCTCATTTGACTGCTATGGAAGTCGATTTACCTTGTTTGACTGCTATGGATGTCGATGTATGTCATTTGACTGCTATCTCGTTTAAGCAATAAGGCACAAGGGGCGTATGGTATATGGCCAATTAACCACGGCTAAGGGCTGTTCTTAAGCATGACGCATGGATACAGCCGTTAGCCGTGGTATATTGGCCATATTGTACAAAGCATGGGCACTTCCTGTTTGAGTTTCTGCCTATAGGATGGGAGGAGTAAGATGGCGTCATGGTCAGATTTGCCGAAAGGAGGGCAGGGGAGGGCCTTGTAAGCATCCCGGAAGTTTGAATAGCAATGGTCGAGAGTCTTAGTAGTGCGAGTTTGACAGTCAATATGTTGATAGAATTTCGGCTACCTAGTCTTTAAATTTGCTTTGTTAAAATCCCCAGCTACAATAAATGCAGCCTCAGGATATGTGGTTTCCAGTTTGCATAAAGTCCATTGAAGTTTTTTGAGGGCCGTTGAGGTTTCGGCTTGAGGTGGGATGTAAACGACCATGGTGATGACTGAGGAGATTTCTCTTGGGAGATAATATGGTCTGCATTTAATTGTGAGGTATTCTAGGTCGGGTGGAACAAAATGACTTGAGTATGTATGTTCCTAGAATTACACCATTAATCGTTAATCATGAAAAACACCGCCCCGCCCTTCTGCTTCCCGGAGAGATATTTATTCCTGTCTGTGTGATGTACTGAGAATCCTGCTGGCTTTACCGACTCCGACAGTGTATCCCGAGAGAGCCATGTTTCCGTGAAACAAAGTATGTTACAGGCCCTGATGTCTCTCTGGAAAGAAATCCTTGCTCTAAGCTCATCAACTTTATTATCCAAAGACTGAACATTAGCGAGTACTATACTCGGAAGCGGTGTGTGATGTGCACGCCTCCTAAGTCGAACCAGCAGGCCGCCTCGAGTGCCTCTCCTCCGCTGGCAATGTTTTGGGTCGGCCTCTGGAATAAGTTAAATTGCTCTGGGGAGAGTGAACAAAGGATCTGCTCCAGGGAAGTCGTATTCCTGGTCGTAATGCTGGTAGTTCTGTTAAGTTACTGCCGCTCTAATATCCAATAGTTCTTCCCGGCTGTATGTAATGACACAAAACATTTCCTGAGCTAATAATGTAAAAAATAGTACATAAAAAAACAAAAGCTTTCTAAGAGCTAGTCGCGATTCTGCCATCTCCGTCGGCGCCATCTTGCGCAGACCAGCTGGCTGGAATGTTTACGGGCATATTCAATCTCTCCCTATCCCAGTCTGCTATCCCCACATGTTTCAAGATGGCCACCATTTTTCCTGTACACAAGAAGGCAAAGGTAACTGAACTTCGCCCCGTAGCACTCACCTCTGTCATCATGAAGTGCTTTGAGAGACTAGTCAAGCATCATATCACCTCTACCTTACCTGCCACCCTAGACCCACTTCAATTAACTTACCGCCCCAATAGATGCACAGACGATGTAATCGCCATCACTCTGCACACTGCCCTATTCCATTTGGACAAGAGGAATACCTATGTAAGAATTATATTTATTGGCTATAGCTCAGCATGCAACACCATAGTACCCTCCAAGCTCATCATTAAGCTCGAGTCCCTGGGTCTGAACCCTGCCCTGTGCAACTGGGTCCTGGACTTCCTGACGGGCTGCCCCCCAGGTGGTGAAGGTAGGAAACATCACCTCCACTCCGCTGATCCTCAACACTGGGGCCCCACAAGGGTGCGTGCTCAACCCCCTCCTGTACTCCCTTTTCACCCATGACTGAGTGGCCAAGCACGCTTCCAACTCAATCATCAAGTTTGCAGACGACACAACTGTAGTAGGCTTGATTACCAACGATGACGAGACAGCCTACAGGGAGGAGGTGAGGGATCTGGGAGTGCGGTGCCTGGAAAACAACCTCTCACTCAACGTCAACAAAACAAAGGAGATCGTGGACTTCAGGAAACAGCAGAGGGTGCACCCCCCTATCTACATTGACGGGACCGCAGTGGAGAAGGTGGAAAGCTTCAAGTTCCTTGGCATACACATCACTGACAAACTGAAATGGACCACCCACACAGACAGTGTGGTGAAGGTGGCACAACTGAGCCTCTTCAACCTCAGGAGGCTAAAGAAATTTGGCTTGTCACCTAAAACCCTCACACATTTTTACAGATGCACAATTGAAAGCATCCTGTCGGGCTGTATCACATCCTGGTACGGCAACTGCACCGCCCGCAACCGCAAGGCTCTCCAGAGGGTGATGCGGTCTGCCCAACCCATTACCGGGGGAACACTACCCGTCCTCCAGGACACCTACAGCACCTGATGTCACAGGAAGGCAAAAAAGATAATCAAGGACATCAACCACCCGAGCCACTGACTGTTCACCCCGCTATCATCCAGAAGGCGAGGTCAGTACAGGTGCATCAAAGCTGGGACCGAGAGACTGAAAAACAGTTTCTAGCTGATGGCCATCAGACTGTTAAACAGCCATCACTAGCACATTAGAGGCTGCCGCCTATAGGCATAGACTAGGAATCACTGGCCACTTTAAGGAATGTAACACTAGTCACTTTAATAATGTTTACATATCTGGCATTACTCATCTCATATGTATATACTGTTTTCTATACTATTCAATGGTATCTTAGTCACTTAATGTTTACATATCTGGCATTACTCATCTCATGTGTATATACTGTTTTCTATACTATTCTACGGTATCTCATTCACTTAATAATGCTTACATATCTTGCATTACTCATCTCATATGTATATACTGTTTTTCTATAATATTCTACTGTATCTTAGTCCGTTCTGCTCTGACATCGCTCGTCCATATGTATATAGTCTTTATTTATTCCTACTTAGATTTGTGTGTATTGGGTATATGTTGTGTAATTTGTTAGATATTACTTGTTAGATATTACTGCACTGTCGGAGCTAGAAGTACAAGCATTTCGCTACACCCGCAATAACATCTGCTAATCGCGTGTATGTGACCATGTATGTAAAATTTGATTTGATATACCACAAACCTCCGGGTGCCTTATTGCTATTATAAACTGGTTACCAACATAATTAGAACAGTAATTATGGTATATGGTATATGGTCTGATATATATACCACAGCTTTGAGCCAATCAGCATTCAGGGCTGGAACCAGGTTTATAATTGTAAACAAATCCCCTTTGCGCATGTGCATAACTCTAGATTAATCTGACAGGAGAGTTTGAGTGATGAGATTTGGACAGAGGATCTCAATCTCTGAGCAGGAAACACTTGGACGAACATTAAAAAAACAAATGTTTGTCTATTTTCTGGCAATTGTGCTGTTATGTGCCAGATGTTAAGACAACAAACCATTATAAATGGCCTTTATGCGAGATTGACTTGCCATTTCAATAGGCAGAGGCTGCAGACTAAAATCTGGGTTTATAATTGTAATTCAACTTTGCCATGGTTTGCTTAGATAAAGGAAGGATGCCTATAGCCCCTGATAGGCCTACATCTCATTTCAGATAGTATACAGTAGCCTAGACAAGATGTAGGCAAGCTGTAAGCAGAACCATTTAGCAGCTTGCTTAGTTCAAATGAACAGAAAAATGTATTCAACATGAATAGCGAGGCGATTTCGAGGTTAGATGTGCTTGTTTCTCCAAATAGCCTGCTGGAATAGGCTACTGAGGATGCAGTCATCATTTCAATCAATGAATTTAATATTAATAATATGTATATGAACTGAATATACTTGTCAACAACAGCCAGTGTTTTTTTTTTTTTTTTTAAATGTTTTACCTGAAGCCTAATTTGACTACTGCTACCGTCAATCTAACGCGTTCTAACAACTGATTGGCAATTGCGATAGAGCTTTGATGACTTTCACTTTAATTAATTAAACATGTCCATTAATAATTGCATAATAACATAAGGCTACAACAACAATAAACAGAAGTTATTTAGGCTATTTATTCAATTGGTTTACCAGCTCCAGGTAGGCTACACAAGTGGCAAAAATGGATTTGCAATGACTCCAGTGATATTGTACAGTGCATTCGGAAAGTATTCAGACCCTTAACCTTTTCCACATTTTGTTACGTTACAGCCTTATTCTAATATTGATACAATTGTTTCCCCCTCATCAATCTAAACACAATAGACCATAATTATGAAGCAAAAACACATTTTGGGGAAATTTTTGCATATTTATTGAAAAGGGTAAAACTGAAATATCACATTTACATCAGACCCTTTACTCAGTACTTTGTTGAAGCAGTGATTACAGCCTCGGGTATTTGATATGATGCTACATGCTTGGCACACCTGTATTTGGGGAGTTTCTCCCATTCTTCTCTGCAGAGCCTCTCAAGCTCTGTCAGGTTGGATGGGGAGCATCACTGCACAATTATTTTCAGGTCTCTCCAGAGATGTTCGATCAGGTTCAAGTCCGGGCTCTGGCTGGGCCACTTAAGGACATTCAGAGACTTGTCCCGAAGCCACTCCTGCGTTGTCTTGGCTGTGTACTTAGGGTAGTTGTCCTGTTGTAAGGTGAACCTTCACCCCAGTCTGAGGTCCTGAGCAGTCTTGTCACATCGCTGCAACTCCGGTACGGAGGAGAAGGTTGAGAGCTGTGCGTCTTCCAAAACACAACCCCGCCAAGCCGCGCTCCTTCTTGACACACTGCTCGCTTAACTCGGAAGCCAGCCGCATCAATGTGTCGGGGGAAACATCGTACAGCTGGCAACCGTAGTCAGCGTGCATGCCCCCGGTCCGCCACAAGTAGTCGCTAGAGAGCGATGGCACAAGAACATCCCGGCCGGCCAAACCATCCCCTAACCCGAACGACGCTGGGCCAATTGTGCGCCACCTCATGGGTCTCCTGCAACACGGCCTGGGATCTAATCAGGGTCTGTAGTGACGCCTCTAGCACTGCGATGCAGTGCCTTGGACTGCTGTGCCACTCTGGAAGTCTGGAGCAGGTTTTCATCAAGGATTACTCTGTACTTTGGTCCGTTCATCTTTCCTTCGATCCTGACTAGTCTCCCAGTCCCTGTCGCTGAAAAACATCTGATTCATGATTCTGCCAAAACCACCCTTCACCGTAGGGATGGTGCCAGGTGTCCTCCAGACGTGACGCTTGGTATTCAGACCAAAGAGTTCCATCTTGGTTTCATCAGACAAGAGAACCTTGTTTCTTATGGTCTGAGAGTCCTTTAGGTGCCTTTTGGCAAACTCCAAGCGGGCTGTCATGTGCCTTTTACTGTGGAGTAGCTTTTGTCTGGCCACTCACCAAAGGCTTGTTGGTGGAGTGCTGCAGAGATGGTTGTACTTCTGGAAGGTTCTCCCATCTCCACAGAGGAACTCTGGAGCTCTGTCAGAGTGGCCACCGGGTTCTTGGTCACCTCCTTGACCAAAGCCCTTCTCCCCCAATTGCTCAGTTTGGGTGGCCAGCTCTAGAAAGAGTCTTGGCTTTCCATTTAAGAATGATTGAGGCCACTGTGTTCTTGGGGACCTTCAATGCTGCAGACATGTTTATGGTAACCTTCCCCAGATCTGTGCCTCGACACAATCCTGTCTCGAAGCTCTACAGACAATTCCTTCGACCTCATGGCTTGGTTTTTGCTCTGACATGCACTGCCAACTGTGGGACTTTATATAGACAGGTGTGTGCCTTTGCAAATCATGTCCAATCAATTGGATTTACCACAGGTGGACTCCAATCAAGTTGTAGAAATATCGCAAGAATAATCAATGTAAACAGGACACACCTGAGCTCAATTTCGAGTCTCATAGCAAAGGGTCTGAGTACTTATGTAAATAAGGTATTTCTGTTTAGTTTTTTATATACATTTGCAAAAATGTCTAAACCTATTTTCGCTTTGTCATTATGCAATATTGTGTGTAGATTGATGAGCAACATTGTTTATGTAATCAATTTTAGAATAAGGCTATAATGTAACAAAATGTGGAAAAATTGAAGGGGTCTGAATACTTTCCGAATGCACTGTAAAGTGTAATTGCGATGCAAACTCAAAATTGAATACATTTTAATTCTATATCTGAAAAGGTAAGGGTGTTTTTCTTTTTTTAAGCCCATAGCCATGTGTGTGAGGTGTATACTTTTGCTTCAAAGTAGATTTGTTTAAGACTACCAAGAAACCCTCTGTATGACCCTACTTTAGCCCAAAGCAGTAAAACGTTAAGTGCTGTCAGACTGATAAACAGATTGAACACCCACCTCATTGTTACTATAGTGGAGGATGAGGATGATGGCTGTGATGAGGATGATGGAGACCAGACTGACAGACAGGCAGAGGACCCAGTAGTCAGTGTCCGAGAGATACATATGAAGAGTGGAGAACACAGCACACCATATCACCACATATATCATCTGAAGGGGAGACAAAATTATACACAGTATGAACTAAACATACAAGAACTAGTACTAACTCTGAACAAATACAGGACACAGTAGATGATCCCCAGATGGTGTATGAGATCAACAGATTTTGAGGGACCCTACCGGTGCCATGATTAAGTGGAAGAGAGAAGAGTTAAGGAACAGGTATCTCCTGACCGATGGAACATCCAGTGCCATGTCCAAAGTTGTCTCAAAGTCTGCTACAGGAATCTACAGTGGAGAAACCAAATGAACCAAACAGTGAATACATGGTAATAATGTTTTCTAAATGTAATTTTCCTTGCAATGGCCTTCATACTTTACCAAAATGCATTCCACAAAATAAACAAGATAAGGGAAAAAGATAAAGGGGAAAAAAGACTGACTTGCAAGATGTGTCAGGGATGTGGGTGGTCAAAAGTTTGTAAAAGTGTGTGTGACTTAAAAAATGTAAAAACATTGTATATCCCTTTCAGTGGTGAAGTTATTAATTACACTGGGGTGGTGTATCAATACACCCAGTCACTACAAAGACACAGCGACCTTAACTCAGTTGCTAGAGAGGAAGCAATCCGCTCAGGGATTTCACAATGAGGCCAGTAGTGACTTTAAAATAGTTACAGTATAATGGCTGTGATAGGAGAAACCTGAGGATTGTAGTTACTCCACAATACTAACCTAGGCCTAATTGATTGCAGGCCTTTAGTTGTCATTGTCCATTGTGTCTATGTGTTGCACAGAAAAATAACCAGTGGGACCTCCCGAGTGGCGCAGCGGTCTAAGGCACTGCATCGCAGTACTAGAGGCATCACTGCAGACCCAGGTTCGATCCCAGGCTGTGTCAAGGCCTGGACCCATGAGGCGGCGCACAATTGGCCCAGGGTCGTCCGGGTTATGGGAGGGTTTGATGTCCTTGTCCCAGCGCATTCTAGTGACTCCTTGTTGCGGGCCGGGCGCATGCACTCTGACTTCGGACGCCAGCTGTAGTGTTTCCTCCGACACATTGGTGCGGCTGGCTTCCGGGTTAAGCGAGCAGTATGTCAAGAAGCAGTGCTGCTTGGCATGTCGTGTATCAGAGGACGCATGGCTCTCGACCTTCGCCTCTCCCGTCACGGGAGTTGCAGTGATGGGACAAGACTATAACTACCAATTGGGGGGAAAAAAGGGGTAAAAAGTACAAAAAATGAATAAATCAAATAAGTCAGTTTGGGCATGTTTTGTTTAAGTTCTTGCTCCTGCTGTTGTTTTATTTTCTGTACTTTGCTTTTCTCGGGGTCCGACTCAAGCCACTCTGACTTTTTCCCACTAGGTAAAAATGCTGTGGCTACCACAGCATTCTGCAGCAATACGCCATCCCTTCTGGTTTGCACATAGTGGGACTATCATTTGTTTTTCAACAGGACAATGACCCAAAACCCCTCCAGGCTGTGTAAGGGCTATTTGACCAAGAAGGACAGTGATGGAGTGCTGCATCAGATGAAAAAAGCATGAAAAGCAGCCAACAAGTGCTCAGCATCAAGACTGTTGGAAAAGCCTTCCAGGTGAAGCTGGTTTGAGAGAATGACAAGATTGTGCAAAGCTGTCAAGGCAAAGGGTGGCTACTTTGAAGAATCTCAAATATAACATATATTTTGATTTGTTGAACACTTTTTTGGTTACTACATGATTCCATATGTGTTATTTCATGTCTTCACTATTATTCTACAATGTAGAAAATAGTCAAAGTAAAGAAAAACTCTTGAATGAGTGGGTGTGTCCAAACTTTTGACTGGTACTGTATATATACTTTAAAAAATGTTTTGCTGACTCTTGGGCCCCCCACGGGCCTGGGCCCAGGGACCCTGCATCATCCGACCCTGCCCCTCACTAACTATCTCAGACAACCCAATCCAGGTGTAGAACTCTAAAGGATCGAAAGTCTTGACTAGGGTTTTGATGAACTGGTGTTCTGCCTCTGTGCACAAAGGCCAAGTTTGCTCCCTAAATCACACAGTACGACTCAGAAGCTGCCCAGTACAGTCGTGTGGAATTGTACTTATAGCAGCGTCCATTAAAGTCTTACCAGCCCATGGGGCAGGATTTATGGGATAGCTCTTCACCCTGGTCAGGAGTGTCATGTTTAGCACCCAAAGCAGGGCTGAAGATAGAGACAATACAGAGGAACACAAACATGGTTCTGGTTGGGCTGGTAGGCAGGTAGGTATGCTTGGCTGCAGTGGGTCCTGTCATTTTATCTAATTTACAGAAGGAAAGTTTGGCTCGTGGGCATCATGTCATAGGTGGATCATGTACCAACGTGACACATCCACTATCTCAGAGTAAATGTTATATGAATGTACTATTAACCTCAGCCTTTACTGAAGCTGTTTAATCTTTAGATTTTGCTCCAGAACCTAACAAAAACAAATTCCAAGAGAAATAAATGAGAGAAAGTTATTTCTCACTTCCCATACTAAGGGTCTGTGGGAATAAGCTGTGCTCCAAAAGGGCTGATTCTGAGCGACCAAAGGTAATCGCCTCGTTCCGCTCCAGTTCCACCCCCCTGGACACCTTCCCTTCTCCATTCATCATTAAAATTGTCCAGAGTAACCTGTTCTCAGCCAGACAAATCCTGCACATGCGCAGAAGGGTTGGTTGTTTAGCCATCAGGAAGAGGTGTCCAGAGAATTTGGCAACGCAGCCACTCCTCTCCAAAAGCATCACCACAGCCAGTCTAAATAAGGGGGTATTGCCACTTAACCCAGTGGTCATATCACCTCTGCAGATGTATTCTTCTCATCATTTCTGTGCCAAGTTTTGGTACAGGGCTTTTGACACAAACAAACCACACACTAGATGTGACTTTTGGCCAACAACTTTGACTTGAGGTAAAATGTTAAATATTGTAACTGCGTTTCAATCTTTATTTCAATTAATTAGATACTGTATACTGATTATTTAAGAATATAACTTAGAAATGCCTCATGAGCTCAGTACACCGGTCTTACCCCATCATAACCCAAAATATAAGGATAGGCCGGGATTCATTCCGATCTGTAAAGTAATTTCCAATAGAGCTGACATATGCAGCGTTTGTCTCTGCGAACACGGAAACATTGCCTTTAAAAGGTGCATAGCCGAAAAGGGGCAATAGGATTGAATCGCGGCCTCACTCCATGGTTTATGTTTTGTGGTCGTCTAAGTCTTTGTAAACAAACTATTGCCTATAGCTTAAAAATATGTTTCACTATCATGTTGATCTCATGGACTAAGTCATGGCATGCAAAACTTTAGCAATGAATTTGCTTGTATTTCTCCAGCCTAGCAAATGAAGTTTTGGGGGTGCTGTTTGCTGACAAACAAATTCAGGATTGTGGCTTTAGCACGTTTTTCTTCATGAAAACTTTTCAGATCGATAAAATAACAGTAGGCCTATATTTTGGTGAGACATAAAACAGTCAGAGAGAGGAAGTGAGATAACGAGTTAATGTAAACTCAGCAAAAAAAGAAACATACCTTTTTCAGGACCCTGTCTTTCAAAGATAATTCGTAAAAATCCAAATAACTTCAGTTTAAACACTGTTTCCCATGCTTGTTCAATGAACCATAAACCATTAATGAACATGCACCTTTGGAACGTTCGTTAAGACACTAACAGCGCACAGACGGTATGCAATTAAGGTCACAGTTATGAAAACTTAGGACACTAAAGAGGCCTTTCTACTGACTCTGAAAAACACCAAAAGAAAGATGCCCAGGGTCCCTGCTCATCTGCGTGAACGTGCCTTAGGCATGCTGCAAGGAGGCATGAGGACTACAGATGTGGCCAGGGCAATCAATTGTAATGTCGGTACTGTGAGACGCCTAAGACAGCGCTACAGGGAGACAGGGCGGACAGCTGATCGTCCTCACAGTGGCAGACCACGTGTAACAACACCTGCACAGGATCGGTACATCTGAACATCACACCTGCGGGACAGGTACAGGATTGCAACAACAACTGCCCGAGATACACCAGGAACGCACAATCCCTCCATCAGTGCTCAGACTGTTGTAAGGCAGGTCCTCACCAGACATCACCGGCAACAATGTTGCCTATGGGCACAAATCCACCGTCGCTGGACCAGACAGGACTGGCAAAAAGTGCTCTTCTCTGATGAGTCATAGCTTTGTCTCACCAGGAGTGATGGGCGGATTCACGTCTATCGTCGAAGGAATGAGCGTTACACTGAGGCCTGTCCTCTGGAGCGGGATCGATTTGGAGGTGGAGGGTCCGTCATGGTCGGACTGAGCTTGTTGTCATTGCAGGAAATCTCAACGGTGTGCGTTACAGGGAAGACATCCTCCTCCCTCATGTGGTACCCGTCCTGCAGGCTCATCCTGACATGACCCTCCAGCATGACAATGCCACCAGCCATACTGCTCGTTCTGTGCATGATTTCCTGCAAGACAGGAATGTCAGTATTCTGCCATGGCCAGCGAAGAGCCCGGATCTCAATCCCATTGAACACGTCTGGGACCTGTTGGATCGGAGGGTGAGGGCTAGGGCCAATTCCCCCCAGAAATGTCCAGGAACTTGCAAGTGCCTTGGTGGAAGAGTGGGGTAACATCTCACAGCAAGAACTGGCAACATTGCAGTACTTAATGCAGCAGGTGGCCATACCAGATACTGACTGTTACTTTTCATTTTGACCCCCTTTGTTCAGGGACACATCATTCCATTTCTGTTAGTCACATGTCTGTGGAACTTGTTCAGTTTATGTCTCAGTTGTTGAATCTTGTTATGTTCATACAAATATTTACACATGTTAAGTTTGCTGAAAATAAACGCAGTTGACAGTGAGAGGACGTTTCTTTTTTTGCTGAGTTTAGTTCATCATCCCCACACAAGTGGACAGGCTGCTTGACATTTGATGAGAATAAAAATGGCCAGTGGGCACCCAGAGAGAGGGAGAGAGTGTGTGTTTATGTGTGTGTGTGTGCTCTGACCTGGAAGCCGTCCCTCTCCAGCAGAGCCCTGCAGAGCGACAAATCAAACCTGGGGCTCAGCATTGAGGAGGTTGGTACTGCCAGCACACACTGACCTGGAGAAGAGAAAGGGGAGAGGGGAGAGAGAGAAGGAGGGAGAGAGAGAGGCGGGGGAGAGTGTTAATTTTGACAATAACACATTGTCACGACTTCTTCCGAAGTCGGTCCCTCTCCTTGTTCGGGCGGCATTTGGCGGTCGACATCACCGGTCTTCTAGCCATCGTCGATCCACTTTTCATTTTCTGTTAAGTTTTGTCTCATTTTACACACCTGGTTTATATTCCCATAACTACATGTTCCTTATTTAAACCCTCCGTTTCTCCCCATATTTTGTGCGTGTTTGTTATTTGTAAAGTTGGTCTGTATTTTGTGAGCGTGATTATTTTTGTACTACATGGAATTTGTAGTTGAATTGAGTAAAGATTCATGACTACTCATCTCTGTTGTCCTGCGCCTGTCTCCGCTTTTTTTGCTACACTGAGACCCTTTGACACACATTCTGACAGAGATTTTAACAGTGATGAAAAAGGAGAGAGTCAAAACAAAGAGAAATAATAAAAAAGGTATTATGGGTAAATAAATAAAGTGGGACATTGTGAAAAGGGTTTGTTTATCCCAAAAACTTACCAAGAGGGAAAAAAAAGAACAAGAGAAACAAACCAAGAATAATTATTTGACTAAGACCATATTTTGCATGATCAGACTTTTACCCAGAGTACAATTTGATAACTACGTTACTACGCACCATTCTTCCATCTAGATGTTCTTCTGTTTTCTGGCTGGATCTTGGATGATCGTCTTAGGTCAGCTTCAACACCACTCTCGTCTGAATGCACAGAAGTCGTGTCCTCCATCTCATCCATGATGACGAGACCCTGAACGAGCAAAAACAGTCATACAGTTGAATCAAAATAGCTGGAACCGTAACTCAGAGGAAATGAGTAAGAGCGTGAACGGCCCTGACCGTCAGCGTGAAATACACAGTGCATCTGACCACAGCAAAATAGTTCCGTTAGCCTGGTCCCATATCTGTTTTTGCTGTCTTGCCAACTCCTACGATGACTAAAAGAGTTGGCAAGACAGCACAAATAGATCTCGGACCAGGCTACATCCGTTGCTCAAGCAGACAGATGCTTGGTCTGATTACAACACCACTTCCCAGTTGTCCCATGTGCCGTAGGTTGTCAGATATGTGTGTGATGTATACACCGTATATAAAAGAGAGGAATAACCTTACAGCAAGCAAGCAGCACATTCCAGTGTGATGCAAAACAAAGAAAGACATTGAAATTAGAACATTTGACCAATATTTCCTCAGTAGATAGTGTTTTCCTGGGGCGTGGCTTATACTGACACTGTTGGAGAAAGCATGTCCAATGGCTGAAGCTCCCTTCGAGACTATAACTTTATCTAGGAATGGCATCGAACGCCAAAGCTTAACTTTGGAGAAGTCAGTTGAGTTAAGACAAGCACTTGATGTGTCCTATGTTTCGAAAAGCAACCGGAAACCACACCACTTCTTCATTCAGAACTGATTACATTGCTCTGCTATGTTATGTCAGCATGTTGGAGAAACCAGCAGAAGAATCAAACTAAACTTTCCCAAAAAGGTTTCTGATTCAGCCCTTTCGAGTTACAACTTCAGTTTCAACAATAATTTTAGTAGCAGACTTTTTTTTCCCCGGCTACACACCTCCCAGGTTTCTGTTAAAAGTGGCTAAGCTGTACCACAGTTATAAGATAAGATAGACATACTGCACCTCAACAGGGTCCGTCTTCAACGCACAGTACACAGCCAAGTTATCACTCGCCTTTCAACAGCTACAAACTCTGAAAGAGAAAGTGAGAAACAGAAGGGACATAGAGCAGCTACACTTTCAGACACTACTGCTGCTTTCTCATTGTGTTGTTCTTGCGCTCTCTCTCCCACCGTCCGTCTTTCCCTCTCCCGCTCTGTGTCTCTCGTTTGATTGTTAGAGAGGGAGACACATTTTAGCACAGACGTGTGAAAATGCTGTCGGGCAAAGCGTGACTTCAAGTTGTCTTCTTCTATCCCGACTCCAGTTCTCTCTCTCCTCTCTCTATTTTCCTCTCTCTCTCTCTCGCCCTCTCTCTCCTTTTCTCTCTCTCTCTCAATTAAATTTTAAGGGCTTTATTGGCATGGGAAACATATGTTTACATTGCCAAAGCAAGTGAAGTATATAATAAACAAAAGTGAAATAAACAATAAAAATTAATAGTAAACATTACACTCACAGAAGTTCCAAAAGAATAAAGACATTTCCAATGTCATATTATGTTTATATACAGTGTTGTAACAAATACAAGTTCAAAAGTACAAAAGGGAAAATAAATCAACATAAATAAACCTCTCCCTATCTCTCAAGCACACACTCTCTCATCCTCACTTCCTGTTGTAAGTAAGTGAGTTGCCAACTTTCAAACAGTTTGACCAACAGTTTGTGCCCCTAATGAAAAAAGTACCTTACAAGTGCCTGTTTACACTTTTATGTGAATGACTGTATATTGCTGTGTACGAGCATGTGATGTTTGATGTGTGTTATGTGTGTCTGTGTGTATCTCTACGAAAGGTTTTATGACAGAGAAGAGAACCCAATATTAGGGGAAAAGCTCTTCAGCGTTTTTCTCCTTATCTATTCACTCTACTCCTAATTCTAGGAATGGTTTTTAAAGATAAAACAATTTCACAGAATCGTTATGTGCAGCAGTTCCAGTTGAGGTTCTGAACATAAAGAAATACACATGACTAATAGAACAACTCTCCAGAGACTATACAATGTAGAAACTATTACATTAAAGGTCCTACCTACCCGCACTTAAGATGAAAGTCATTTAAATGACTGGAAGAGTATCTGCTAGCATACCCATAGACTTACAGTCATTGCTCCAACTCTAGTTAGCATTGGCTCGCAGAACAACCTCTAAGTTCCTTTATACTGGACACAGAGACATAAAAACGGTCTCCATAAGTTCATCTGACTTTGGGGAAATAGATAAAAGAGCCTCATTACCAAAATCCTCAAATCCCCTTTTAAAGTTCCATTTACTTTAATTACTGTTACAGCATTTCAAACATTCCCCCAGAAGCATTTAACCTTTTCCGTCTCAACTATTTGGTCCTTTTTCTTCACATACAACTACACTTCCCAATATACACTACATGGCCCAAAGTATGTGGACACCTGCTCGTCTAACATCGCATTCCAAAATAAGGGGCATTAATATGGAGTTGGTCCCCCCTTTGCTGCAATAACCGCCTCTACTCTTCTGGGAAGGCCTTCCATTAGATGTTGGAACATTGCTGCGGTGACTCAGCCACAAGAGCATTAGTGAAGTCAGGCACTGATGTTGGGCGATTAGGCCTGGCTCGCAGTCGGCATTCCAATTCATCCCAAAGGTGTTCGATGGGGTTGAGGTCAGGGCTCTGTGCAAGCCAGTCAAGTTCTTCCACATCGATCTCGACAAACCATTTGTGTATAGACCTCATTTTGTGCACAGGGGCATTGTCATGCTGAAACAGGAAAGGGCCTTCAACAAACTGTTGCCACAAAGTTGGAAACACAGAATCATCTAGAATGTCATTGTATGCTGTAGCGTTAAGATTTCCCTTCACTGGAAGTAAGGGGCCTAGTCCGAACCATGAAAACAGCCCCAGACCTTCTCCACCAAACTTTACAGTTGGCACTATGCATTCGTGCAGGTACCGTTCTCATGCATCCGCCAAACCCAGATTCGTCCGTCAGACTGCCAGATGGTGAAGCGTGATTCATCACTCTAGAGAACGAGTTTCCACTTCTCCAGAGTCCAATGGCGGTGAGCTTTACACCACTCCAGGCAATGTTTGGCAATGCGCATGGTGATCTTAGGCTTTTGTGCGGCTGCTCGGCCATGGAAACCCAATTCATGAAGCTCCTGACGAACAGTTATTGTGCTGAAGTTGCTTCCAGAGGCAGTTTGGAACTCGGTAGTGAGTGTTGCAATCGAGGACAGATGATTTGTATGCACTACACGCTGCAGCACTCGCCGATCCCGTTCTGTGAGCTTGTGTGGCCTACCACTTCACGCCTGAGCCGTTGTTGCTCCTAGACGTTTCCACTTCACAATAACAGCATTTACAGTTTACCAGAGCAGCTCTAGCAGAGCAGAAATTTGACAAACTGCCTTGTTGAAAATCCTATGACGGTGCCACGTTGAAAGTCACTGAGCTTTTCAGTACGGGCCATTCTACTGGCAATGTTTGTCTATGTAGATTGCATGGCTGTGTGCTCGATTTTATACACCTGTCAGCAACGGGTGTGGCCAAATCCACTCATTTGAAGGGGTGTCCACATACTTTGTTGTGTATTTTACTTTTACTTGAGCCCCTCTTACTCACTACACCCCCCTCTCGCTCTGTTACTTTTTCTCTCTCTCCCAGCTTGTGACTCATTAGCCTAACCACATGACTGGTGGAATGAGGTCTACACTTCTCAGAGTGAGAGAGTGAAAGAGACAATGAGTCCACAACAACAACCTCACAGAGGTGAGGGAACTAGGATCGTACTTGAACTATATGAGGCAGAAATGCACACACATGGGCTACACACACAAACACACAAACACTATTCCTTACCTACCTTAGCTTGGTGTTGTTGTCCCAGCTGGTGTGTGAGTTGATCTGGATGCCAGTGAGTTTAGCAGATGTTTTCTAGGTTGTCATGACTCTGGTCTGGTGGTCTGCTGCTATGGGCTGGGACTGTCACACATTAACTCATGCCCCACAGGCACGCACGCACACACACACACACACACACGTCTGCAATGATGGACGCACGAGCGTGCACAAACACACACACGAGCACACACACACTGACAAATTAGAACATGCAGAGAGATTCATGGGATCAATAGTAACTTGGGACCATGGAAATCTTTTGTGAGACTAAATAGATTAACTTAGTTGACCTGAAAGATTGTCTAGAGACAACAATCTGACGACCCATGTAATAAATGTGTGAAGGATTCCACCTTGGTTTTGAGATTACAGTAAAGTTTCATATTGTTCTCTCTATAATTTCAGGAACTTGATGAGGGCAAAGTTGAGATGAAATGTTGACTTGGTGTCTCAATGGTTTATTACTCTGACTACAGTAAACCGTGTGACTGTGGCATGGCACAACATAGACATTGTGGCCAGTTTTTCACAGCACTACAGTTCTCAGCCTAGTATGCCATCTTGGGGTATGAAGGAGTAAATCAAATGTAATACTTAGCTAGTTGTGTCTGTCACTTATTGTAATGGTAATATTGAAGGTGAACAAAGTTCATATTCAGTTTAGAGTGATTAACAATGTTCAGCATATTTATATATTTTCCCTTTCTGTAATACACATAATGTCCAGTGTTCTGTTTGTAATGTTCACTAGACTAGATGCTGTATGCCATGGAGTAAACTCATATCTGTTTATAGTGATTGACGCCAGACTGGAGGTACAAGGACCAAGGACACACTGATTATTGTGTGGGCGGCAGGTAGCCTAGTGACTGAAAGGTTGCTAGATCGAATCCCTGAGCTGACAAGGTAAAAATCTGTCATCTGCCCCTGAACAAGGCAGTTAACCCACTGTTCCTAGGCTGTCATTGTAAATAAGAATTTCTTCTTAACTGACTTGCCTAGTTAAATAAAAAAAAGTGTACTGTGTGATTCTGTAGCAGCTGACAAAGTCACTGCCTTTTGTTTTTTGACTTCCTGGTGTTTACAGTACACCTGGTGCTGCCTGATTAGTACATAAGGGGCCTGTCTCCAAGAGGCCAGTTAGACATTTCTCTGCTTCTATGCTGGATGGTGTCTCCCTGTTGCAACTTGTATTAAACTCAATTGATTTATGATTTACTTTATCTATGACTGCTCTTCTCTTTGTTCACCTGGAAATTCCTATTACAATCATCATCATTATCATCATCATTATGTGGCTGCTCAGTGAAACGACCTGTCCTGATTTGTCATAGACGCTTGCTAAAGAATTTCATTGAGCAAGCCTTCCTTCATGACCTGGCCTCTGTAAATTGGAATATAATCCGTTTTTTTATATTTTCAGTGATATTGTTAACAAACACGAAAATTAAAAACAGGTTCAGCCCCTGGTTCGACCGTGATCTTGCAGAGTTACTCCACCTCAAGAATTGCATTTGGCGAAAGGCTCAGCACATGCATACTCAGGCTGACTGGCTCTCGTTCAGGCAAATGAGAAATAAGTGTACTCAGGCTATCCGGAAGGCCAAAGTTAGTTACTTTAAGGAGCAGTTCTCTCTCTGTGGGTCTAACCCAAAGAAGTTTTGGAAAACGGTTAAAGACCTGGAGAATAAACCTTCCTCCTCACAGCTGCCCATGTCCCTTAATGTTGATGATGTGGTTGTTACTGACAAGAAGCACATGGCTGAGCTTTTTAATCACCACTTCATTAAGTCAGGATTCCTATTTGACTCAGCCATGCCTCCTTGCCCGTCCAACATTTCCTCATCTCCTACCCCTTCTAATGTGACTAGCCCCGATGCTCCTCTCTCTTTTTCCCCTGCCCCGCTACAAAGTTTCTCCCTGCAGGCGGTCACTGAGTCCAAGGTGCTAAAGGAGCTCCTTAAACTTGACCCCCAAAAAACATCTGGGTCAGATGGTTTAGACCCTTTCTTCTTTAAGGTTGTTGCCCCTATAATCGCCACGCCTATCTCTGCTCTCTGGGGAGGTTCCCATTGCTTGGAAGGCAGCAACTGTTCGTCGGTTAAAGGGGAGATCAAGCTGATCCTAACTGTTATAGGCCTATTTCTATTTTGCCCTGTTTATCAAAAGAAAAACTTGTCAATAATCAACTGACTGGCTTTCTTGATGTCTATAGTATTCTCTCTGGTATGCAATCTGGTTTCCGCTCAGGTTATGGATGCGTCACTGCAATCTTAAAGGTCCTCAATGATGTCACCATTGCCATTGATTCTAAACAATGTTGTGCTGTTATTTTTATTGAATTGGCAAAAGCTTTTGATATGGTAGACCATTCCATTCTTGTGGCCCGGCTAAGGAGTATTGGTGTCGCTGAGGGGTCTTTGGCCTGGTTTTCTAACTACCTCTTTCAAAGAGTGCAGTGTATAAAGTCAGAACATCTGCTGTCTCAGCCACTGCCTGTCACCAAGGGTGTACCCCAAGGCTCGATCCTACGCCCCACGCTCTTCTCAATTTACATCAACAACATAGCTCAGGCAGTAGGAAGCTCTCTCATGCATTTTTTTGTTTGAAACGCTCTATAACAAAGCTTTCTTAGTGTAAAACAAGCTTTCTCTGCCCTTAACCTTGTTCTGAACACCTCCAAAACAAAGGTCATGTGGTTTGTTAAGAAGAATGTTCCTCTACCCGCAGGTGTAATTACTACCTCTGAGGGTTTAGAGCTTGAGGTAGTCACCTCATACAAGTACTTGGGAGTATTAATAGACAGTACACTGTCCTTCTCTCAGCACATACCAAAGCTGCAGGCTAAGGTTAAATATAGACGTGGTTTCCTCTATCGTAATCGCTCCTCTTTCACCCCAGCTGCCAAACTAGCCCTGATTCAGATGACCAGCCTACCCATGCTAGATTACGGAGACTTCATTTATAGATCGGCAGGTAAGAGTGCTCTCGAGCGGCTAGATGTTCTTTACCATTCGGCCATCAGATTTGTCACCAATGCTCCTTATAGGACACATCTCTGCACTCTATAATCTTCTGTAAACTGGTCATCTCTGTATACCTGTCGAAAAACCCACTGGTTGATGCTTATTTATAAAACCCTCTTAGGCCTCACTCCCCCCTATCTGAGATATTTACTGCGGCCCTCATCCTCCACATACAACACCCGTTCTGCCAGTCACATTCTGTTAAAGGTCCCCATAGTACACACATCCCTGGGTCGCTTCTCTTTTCAGTTCACTGCAGCTAGCGACTGGAACGAGCTGTAACAAGCACTCAAACTGGACAGTTTTATCTCAATCTCTTCATTCAAAGACTCAATCATGGAGACTCTTACTGACTGTTGTGGCTGCTTAGTGTGATGTATTGTTGTCTCTACCTCCTTTGTTGTTTGTGCTGTTGTCTGTGCCCAATAATGTTTGTACCATGTTGTGCTGCTGCCATGTTGTGTTGCTACCATGTTGTTATCATGTTGTGTTGCTACCATGCTATGTTGTCTTAGGCCTCTCTTTATGTAGTGTTGTCTCTCTTGTCATGATGTGTGTTTTGTCCTATGCCGCAAGTTCTTTTGCCTTTTGGTAGGCCGTCATTGTAAATAAGACTACGTTCTTAACTGACTTGCCTAGTTAAATAAAGGTTAAATACATTTTAAAAAATTGCAATAGGCCTATAACCAAGGCCACACGTGCTAAAACAAACAGCAGACCAGAGCCAAATGTATAGAGAGTTCAGCCAAGTTTTTGAACAGCTGCCACGTTAGCGCCTTTATTCTGTAACGAGAGAGAGCGCCTCCGACAATTCCATTTGAAATGACTCACTGTAAACAAGGAAAACAGTGCAACGAATTTACCAGACGGTTCTATTGATTAGCATTCGGGATAATGTGTTTCCAAGTCGGTGTTTATAGGTTGACAACTGTCAGGAATAAACATCAATCTAGAGAACAACGTGGAAGAGTAAATGATCACTTAGCAACAGCTATGGAGGAGAAAGTAGAGCTCTCTGAACGTTCAGACACAAACCGCATTGGCCCAATTCTCTCTATATATGGCTCTGGCCTAGACCAGCATACATTTCAAGCTGGTCCAAGGTGGTCTATGCTAGCTGATTCATGGTAGTGCTGGTCGGATGCTGGTCAAGCTGGTCTGACCAGCATGGTCTAGCTGGTATAACCAGCATGGTCTAGCTGGTTATGGTGGTTTACCAGAATGGTGTAGCTGGTCTGACCAGCATGGTCTAGCTGGATAGATATGAGCCGGCAACTCGCATCTCTCCAGCATTGCACTTCATCATTGATTTCCTAATAGAATAATAGCTGCGGGAAGTGTGCTGGAGGTGCTGCGGCACACTGCAGTCTGTTCAGAAAGAAATTAAATAATTCCCAAATACTACACCAGGACTAGACCTAGAATTTAGCCATGGAGGATCAATGGATAATAAAAAAAAATAGCCTAGCTGTGGATTGTGTGTAGCCAAATCACAAGGCATGTCTACAGTCAGGAACGTGTGGCAAATCTTGTCAGTGAACAGCATGCAGCCAAAACAGGCCTTTCGCAATATTTCATATACAATCGTTGGAAAACATAGGTTGGAAAGCAAATGGATCCTGCTGAAAATAACATATGAATCTGTCTGTATGTTACCAAGTTATCAACTTCCAAATAGGCTGGTGAGTGAGCTGCACATCATTGGGTGAGTCAGTGAAACTGTAAAACTTTTTTTAGGACTATAATGTCCTCCTCATATTGTACAATATGTGTTTCTCCGCACATCTAGGCCTGCCTAGGCCGTTTTTATTGATCTCAGATGCTCAGTTTGTCAGTGTCAAAGCCTGTCATTTTGATCATTTGTGAAGTATTATTTTAGGGCTCCTGAGTGGCGCAGCGGTCTAAGGCAGCGCATCTCAGTGCTAGAAGCGTCACTACAGACCCTGGTTTGATTCCAGACTGTATCACAACCGACCGTGATTGGGAGTCCCATAGGGGCGGCGCACAATTGGCCCAGCGTCGTCCGGGTTAGGGTTTGGCCTGGGTAGGCCATCATTGTAAATAAGAATTTGTTCTTAACTGACTTGCCAAGTTAAATAAAGGTTAAATAAAAAAACATTTAAAAAGATTCTGTGAAAGTCTCCAGTCATCTAAAATGATGTAGAATAGCATGAAATCTGTTTATAAAGGCCAAATTTTCCAGGACTCTAGGCTACAAAAAAATGTACTCCATGTGTACAACTTCTGCACCAGCCCCCACACCGCTGCTCTATGCCAGTACACAAAACCGATGATGATGCATGCAATGCTTTATTAGAAAGGTGATTTTTTTATGTGTTCCGGTACCTCATAGTCACCCACCTTTCGGGCTCACTTTTACATACACGTTTACATGCACACCAATATCCCGTTTTTTTAAAGCTAAACTTGAGTAACCTTTTGGTGGCAGAGCATTCCACGATGACATGGCTCTATACATAACTGAGTGACGCACTAAATCTGTTTTTGGTTTGGGTACCGTGAAGAAACCCATAGTAGCGTCTGGTGGGTTTATATGTCTGTTTGAAGTGTATGCAAATGTATTATACAAGTGGTTAAAATAACCCTTACCTACCCCTAACACCCTTACCTTAACTATTTAAAATGTCAACTTCCATGGGGTAGAATCCCGGATAGACGTCCCAAGTATCCCGCATAGCATGGCCCACAAAGTCATAAACCCCGTCTATTTCGAAAATGTATCTATTAAATGTAGATGTTAAACCAAACCCTAACCACACTGCTAACCTTATGCCTACCCCTAACCTTAAATTAAAGTAAAAAAAATATATATAATGTTTGTTTGTGTGAATTTTTACGACAAACACAAGGTGGACATCCCCTCAGTCTCTTTATTTCCAGTGTATCATCATGTGACCGGCCACCGAAGTCATATGACTGCGGGGTTCAGGGCTTCGTGGAGGAGGGAGTGAGTGCGGTTATCGTTCACTGCGCTACTAAGGAAGTTGGGTTTTTTTGGACCCAAATTGTGTCAGTTTGCCACTTTCACGAGGTTGGGGCAATATAATGTTCGGCTACTTAAGACGGCTCGAAGCTAGGCTCCCGGAAGTGGCTCTACAGTGTAGCCTTGATTCCACAGTATCACAACTTCCTTCGTCAAAGAGCCGAGAGAATACCTAACGGACCTGCCAGCATGGTTGCAGCGGCTGGTTTGATGGGGCTACAAAGCCGACTCGCCGTGCTTTTCTCCGTTGTGCTATCTCCGTGTCTATGCATCTCTTTTGGCCAGGTAGGAAACTTGACCGGTTTGGTCGGTCATTGGCTTCCTGATTCACCTATCTATGAATGTATTTTACAGTCTGCAGGATTCTGCACCGCTTTGCAAGATGTACATATGTTGTAGATTGTTCACTGCAAGAGAGCATAGCAGTATAATGATTTTGGGTACGATAAAGTGATGGTCCAATAGCTGTTATCGCAGTGACCAACAGTCCAATAGACTTGCTGTAAGTTTGCATTCACAGGCCGTTGCAAAGCTAAGCGACAAAACAGACCTTAACCTCCTGCACCTCGAAATGTAGTCATCCGTCCTGTCTCTTCAGAGTATAATATTAATGCAGATGAGATCACATGCTGAACTGGTGGCATATGTGAACAAGAATAACACTTGTTATCATGGGTGTCGTGTGATTGTTTTCATAGGATTGTCAAAAAAATCACTTTATAAAGATGTCTAGTTTGATCCACCATAATTCCATTATTTATTTAGCTGATACTCCGTAGGCTACTGGACCGTATAGGCTACATTAACAACTAATCTAGACAAGTTTCTACTTATAACTAATTTCCGACATTTTGTAGGGCATTTATCAACTATAGTTCAATACATGCAGGTTCTCTTCTGTCTTAACTTGTTGCCCGAGAAGACTAAATAAATTAGGGCTCACCAGAATAATGTCTTACATCGATAGAATGAACGCATTAGTAATCTAGTTAACACCTGTACATTTGTCTGATTCGTTTAGGGACCGGAGAGAACACAATAACTCTAAAATAGTCGAAACATTGGTCCTGTGCCAAATACTCAAATGTCATCCGTTTGACAGGTTTTCAAATATATATATTTACTTAGGCAAGTCAGTTAAGAACAAATTCTTATTTACAATAACCCACTGTTCCCCTGTTGGGCGTCAACTGAGTTGTTCCCCTGTTGGGCGTCAACTGCGTTGTTCAGGGGCAGAATGACAGATGTTTACCTTGTCAGCACGGATTCGATCCAGCAACCTTAAGGTTACTGACCCTAGGCTACCTGCCGCCCCAAATGAAAAGCTGAGAAAACGATTAAACACGTTTCTGATAAAACCTCAGGTCGTCTTAAGTGCTAATTTTAATGTGGTTGAAATACTGTCTGCTTGTATAAGTGTCAAAGACAACACAGGCATTCTCATTTTCTCAAGAGATGCTGAAAGAAGGAAATTATATTTCTCCACTTCTATTCCCGAGACAAAATTAACATTAGTTATATAATTTTACTGCAAGAAATGCATCATTCTATTAATATTATACAACACTACATGTGAGGTTATAGACCTACAGACAGTGTCCATATTTCAGTTACTATTACATTTAACCCATATTAACTTAAATTAGGAATATTCTGTGTATTCATGAATACAGGGATACTCGTGAACGGGATATCAAAGGTGCATGTAAACAGTTTACCCCTAATAAGACTGTAAACGGGATATGAGCTACTATCCAGAATACTGTGTGCATGTAAATGTCGTCACTGTCAAATACTGTCTTTTTATAATTGTCACTTTCAGCAGTTCTTGTTTGCTAAAATCCAAGCTTCTTCCAAGAGGGATCTCGGCGGTTCGCTTTCTGCCCACTCAGTTTTACCTGGCCTAACCTGGCAAGTGGCTGCTTATGCCAAGCAATGAGCCAAATTGAGAGTCTCTTTCTTTCTCCCAGATTGAACCCCTGGTTTATGATGAGCAGTTGCTGTGGGTGAGTGGTGGTGCGGGGGAGGTGAGCACCTACCGGATCCCACTTCTCTCCTTCACCCCCAAGGGCAGTCTGCTGGCCTTCGCTGAGGCCCGGAAGGAGTCTGCCAGTGATGTGGGGGCCAAGTTCCTTGCCATGCGACGCTCCACAGACAGAGGTAGGCAGGCCTTCAGGGCGTGCAGACAGACGGATGGACAAATGTTTGTAATATGATATCTGATGATCAATGGGGGTCACCCCGGTCGGTAATTCGACCATGATTAGATAGCTGGCCACTAGACTAATTTACCAATCTAAAACATTTTAGCTGACATGGGCTAATTGAGTGACTGACATAACAAGAGAAACTGCTGATGCACAACCAAATTTCGAAATTGCACCTTGTGTATTCTACTATTCTAACTCTCAACAGTAAGTAAGGAATTGATCAGGCCGTCTGTTGCCCATCCCTGGTGCAATAAGTGATTCCTCACGAAAACCAGACAAAAAAATACCCAGATTTTCACAAAATGTAATTCATTGAAATGCCCTTTGGAGGAAGGATTGTTGACATATATTTGACATTTGTATCTAAAAGCAAAATTGAGAAATAATTCATCAAAGTTGGCAAATTTGGCAAAAAGAGACCTGGCCTCCACAATCACCTGACTTCAACCCAGTTGAGATGGTTTGGGATGAGTTGGACCACAGAGTGAAGGAAAAGCAGCCAACAAGTGCTCAGCATATGTGGGAACTTCTGGTGACATCACCAGGCAGGCTAAAATTCAATCCCACCAAAAAAGGCTGATTTTTTTTATTTTTTATTATTAATTATTTTGTTTTAACAGCTTACAAGAAAAGGGCATTATAATTTTCATGATTTCACAGTATTATTCCTACCTCATATTGTTTACATATATTATATATAACACAGGAAATTCAAGTTTCAAGGAAGTCCAAACAAAATGCAGTCCCTTTGCCAGCTGATACAGAATCACGCAGTGTTCATAGAATGTCATCAATACAACAGTGAATAATCAGTGTCCTTGTACCTCCAGTCTGATATCAATCACTATCAACAGATATGAGAATAATCCATAACAAGTCTAGTGACCATCAACCCGCACCTTGAGTGTCACAAATAGAACACTGGAAATGGTTTATTACAGACACTCCAAATATGCTAAACATTGTGTTCACTCTAAATTAAATATGAACTTTAGTCATCTTAAATATTCCCATTACAGATGGACAGGACAGAGAAACTCACACACTCGCATTTGAATCGACTTTGCTTTGAATAGGCCCATCTTCACTCCAGTGCATTCGGAAAGTATTCAGACCCCTTCTTTTTTCCACATTTTGTTACGTTACAGCCTTATTATAAAATGGATTAAAAAAATCTACACACAATACCCCATAAGGCTACCCCGGGGCGGCAGGGTAGCCTAGTGGTTAGAGCGTTGGACTAGTAACCGAAAGGTTTCAAGTTCAAATCCCAGAGCTAACAAGGTACAAATCTGTCGTTGAACAGGCAGACCCAGGCCATCATTGAAAATAAGAATTTGTTCTTAACTGACTTGCCTAGTAAAATAAAGGTGGTAAAAAAATGACAAAGCGAAAACTGTTTTTTATAACTTTTTGCAAATGTATTAAAAACAGATACCTTATTTACATATGTATTCAGACCCTTTGCTATGAGACTCGAAAATGAGCTCAGGTGCATCCCGTTTCAATTGATCATCCTTGATGTTTCTACAACTTGGGAAATTAAATTGATTGGACATGATTTGGAAAGGCACACACCTGTCTATATAAGGTCCTACAGTTGGCAGTGCATGGCAGTGCAGTGCAAAAACAAGCCATGAGGTCGAAGGAATTGTCTGTAGAGCTCCGAGACATGATTGTCGAGGCACAAATCTGGTAAAGGGTACCAAAACATGTCTGCAGCATTGAAGGTCCCAAGAACACAGAGGCCTCATTCTTAAATGGAAGAAGTTTGGAACCACCAAGACTTCCTTGAGCTGGCTGCCCGGCCAAACTGAGCAATTGGGGGAGATTGACAGCCCGCTTGGAGATTGCCAAAGGACACCTAAAGTACTCTGACTATAAGAAACAAAATTCTCTTGTCTGATGAAACCAAGATTGAACTCTTTAGCCTGAATGCCAACCGTCACGTCTGGAGGAAATCTGGCACCATCCTGTGGGCCTGGGAGACTAGTCAGGATCGTGGGAAAGATGAACGGAGCAAAGTACAGAGAGATCCTTGATGAAAACCTGCTCCAGAGCGCTCAGGACCTCAGGCTGGGGTGAAGGTTCACCTTCCAACATGACAATGACCCTAAGCACACAGCTAAGACAACGCAGGAGTGGCTTCGGGACAAGTCTCAATGTTCTTGAGTGGCCCAGCCAGAGCCCGGACTTGAATCCGATCGAACATCTCTGGAGAGATGTGAAAATAGCTGTGCAGCGACGCTCCCCATCCAACCTGACAGAGCTTGAGAAGATCTGCAGAGAAGAATGGGAGAAACTCCCCAAATACAGGTGTGTCAAGCTTTTTGTGTCATACCCAAGAAGACTCTAGGCTTGATGAAGAGAAACAAACTATTTAATCCATTTTAGACTAATCCTGTAACGTAACAAAATGTGGAAAAAGTGAATGGGTCTGAATGCTGAATGCACTGTATTTTACAGCACTTTACTTACGACGGATACTTTCCTCCTTCTCCCCTCTCCGCTCTCCCTCCTCTATACTTCCCCTCCACACTAGGTGCCACGTGGTCTCCCACCTCCTTCATAGTGGACGACGGCTACTTGGTTGACGGGCTGAACCTGGGTTCCGTGGTGGTGGATGAGGAGACTGGCTCTGTGCTGCTGATCTACTCGATGTGCTTCCACCAGTACCAGTGTGACACTGCCAGTATTATGCTGGTGGAGAGCATGGATGACGGTCTCAACTGGAGCCCACCAAGGAACCTGTCGGTCCAGCTAGGGGTTAAGAACTTCGCCCCCGGGCCCGGCTTTGGCATTCAGGTGGGTCGCCACCGTCCATGGCTTTGACTGGCTCTCTCTCTCAATGTATCTAATTGGGTGAAAGTAGATTTAATTTCATCCAGTAAGTGGACCTCCTGTGTACGCACATGCTTTTTAAAATCTTTTTTTATGGGCCTATTAGTAAAGATTTGTCATTTCACTTTTAAAATGTACGTGCCTACCTTTTTTTTAATGTGGCATAAACACATCCCGGTATGTTTTCAACTGATTGTCAAACATTGACTTCAAAGGCTCTTGAAGACTACCTGCGCACGTTCTTCAGGGACGGCTAAACGATGGGGTGCGGGGGAAAAAAACGTTTTTTAAGCCTCAACATGCAGCATCTCTTCTGTCTTTACTTGATGCTCGTCTAGAATGATGCCTTGCTCGCCAGAATGTCATAAATCGAAAGAAATATCAGTGCGTCATCAGTTGACATTGGTAAAGTTTTCTCTTTCGTTTCTGCTTCTCTCACAGAGCGAGGACGTTTAGGGAGCAGGGAGATTTTCAAATGCCATCAAACCGGTTTAAAGGAAATTTAAAAGCTGTGATAAAGAGCCAACATGATTTTGATAGTATTTCAGTTTGTCTTGGATGCATATTTTGTGGTTAAATGAAATGCTGTCAGCTTTTATGTCGCTGAAAGAAATTGCACGTTTAGGCTACACAACAGGTCCTGAAGCGCGCAATCGCATTCTCTCAAGATACTGATAAAATTCATATTTTTCCATTCCTGTTCCCTAGACCAAATGTTATTATATTTTGGACTATCATTTTACTGCGAGGAACACTTAATTGTGCAGGAGTTAACATTATAATAGGCTTAAAGACCGTTTCCAGACTTCAGTTACTATTCCAACCATTAGACTACTCCAATAATAATTTGAATAATTCCGGCGTCCATACAGTGCCATTTGATAAACGCAAAGAGACATCACTTCAAAACACCAAAAAGTGTTATGTCATTCATTCGATGATTGTCCTTCATTAGGCCTGCACAAGTCTCGGTCTCGGCCACTAATCTCTGCCTTGGAAAAACGTTTGTTATTGTTGAACCACACCGCATTTTGGAGCGTATTGGTTAAATCGTTAAAGACTCCAACCACCCAAGCTGTTCTCTCTGCTTCCGCATGGCAAGCGGTACTGGTACATCAAGTCTGACACCAACAGGCTCCAGAACAGCTTCTATCCCCATGCCATAAGACTGCTAAATAGCTAACTAAAGAGCTAACCAAAATGTCTAAACAGAGTATCTGAGTTGACCTTTGTATTTTATTCTTATCTTTACACTGTCTCAATGCACA
The DNA here is from genome assembly GCA_030435695.1 of Brachymystax lenok tsinlingensis. Taxonomy (NCBI): domain Eukaryota; kingdom Metazoa; phylum Chordata; class Actinopteri; order Salmoniformes; family Salmonidae; genus Brachymystax; species Brachymystax lenok. The sequence goes on along the minus strand of CM059806.1, from coordinate 5,057,959 downwards.
CTGATACTCCAACACACATATACTACCGTTCAAAACTTTGGGGTCACTTAGAAATGTCCTTGTTTTTGAAAGAAAAGCACATTTCTGTCAATTAAAATAACATTACATTGATCAGAAATACAGTGTAGACATTGTTAATGTTAAATGACTATCGTAGCTGGAAATGGCAGATTTTTTATGGAACAGCTACATAGGTGTACAGAGGCCCATTAGCAGCAACCAAAGGCCAGCATCTCGGAGTCACCTCTTCACTGTTGACTTGGAGACTGGAGTTTTGCGGGTACTATTTAATGAAGCTGCCAGTTGAGGACTTGTGAGGCATCTGTTCTCAAACTAGACACTCTAATGTACTGGTCCTCTTGCGCAGTTGTGCCCCGGGGCCTCCCACACCTCTTTCTATTCTGGTTAGAGCCAGTTTGCGCTGTTCTGTGAAGGGAGTAGTACACAGCGTTGTACGAGATCTTCAGTTTCTTGGCAATTTCTCGGATGGAATAGCCTTCATTTCTCAGAACAAGAATAGACTGACGAGTTTCATTAGAAAGTTCATTGTTTCATTGAGCCTGTAATCGAACCCACAAATGCTGATGCTCCTGATACTCAACTAGTCTAAAGAAGGCCAGTTTTATTGCTTCTTTAAATCAGCACAACAGTTTCCGCTGTGCTAACATAATTGCAAACGGGTTTTCTAATGATCAATTAGCCATTTTTAAAATGATAACGATTAGCTAACACAATGTGCCATTGGAACTTAAGAGTGTTCCAATGGCACATGTATTTTTGTCATCTCTACCCTTCTATGAGAAGAGAGCTCCTTATGTTTCCTTCCTCGTAATACCATTGCTGGCGTAGCCTACTTTTGTGTTGTCAGTCATTTTGATTCATGTCTCCCATGATGAGCTACTCTTTCTTTTTCAATACTTCTGCAGTTCTTAGTGTTGTTAACCTGCCTGTGGATTTGGACACAGCAGTATTTAGCTAGTCATTCTGGATGTTCTTTCCTTTATGAGCCCAATTGCTATCATCCCTAACCCTTATATTGTGTGTAATAAACCTTCGTAATAAATCTTGGGGTCAATGCACCGAGGTCAGTTGTAGTGATTTGAGCTGTTGTGCTTTGGTAAGAGTACACTATTTTGACTGTCTCTCCATGTCCCCGCTCGCAGAAGCACTACCCTCCTGCCAAGGGGCGTCTGGTGGTGTGTGGACACGGCACCCTGGAGGGTGACGGGGTCTTCTGCATTCTGAGTGACGACCACGGGCGAAACTGGAAGAATGGCGCCTCGCTGAAGAGCATCCCCTACAACCAGCCCAAAAAAGACCTGGACTTCAACCCAGACGAGTGCCAGGTAAAGCTAACCAGGGAGGGAGCGGGTAGGGAGGACTGGAAACGATGCAACACAGTACAATACCCATATAGTTAATAGACAACCCTTGAGTTTTACTAGTCTGTAGTTTTACTAGTCTGTAGTTTTACTAGTCTGATGCTTTTGTTCTGGTTTTGTTCAATAGTGATGTATACTGACTACAATGCAGTTCCTCTACTTTATTTGTATCAGAGACTGGAAAGATATAGTAGCTAATCCTTGTAGGACCACTTCAATTGATTCATTTGACTACCAACTATCAGTATCCCTTGATGAGAAGTGCTTGAGAAACACTTCATGGGCTTTATCTGTTAAAAGCCAATAATCAGGCTGACCTCGGTTCCTCAATCAAACTTCTCTCTGCCTCTTTCCCCACTCTGTAGCCCGTAGAAATGGAGGACGGTAGCATCGTCATCAACGTGCGCAACCAGAACAACTACCACTGCCGCTGCCGCATGGTGGTGCGCAGCCTGGACGGGGGCGAGACTCTACCTGTGGAGCAGCTGGTGTTTGACTCCGCCCTGATAGACCCAACGGTAGCAGCAGGGGCACTGCAGAAGGAGGGCGTGATGTACTTCACCAACCCAGCTGACAGTACCCACAGTAAGGACTATGGGAAAGGGGTGGGGCTCTCTGGTGGACAGAGTGGGTTGGACAGGGGGTTAGTGATGAGTTTAATATATATATTAAATGTTTTATTAACTTCCACCCTCGACCTTTCTGTCCCTCTCGCTTTCTTTCTCTCCTCTCTCTCTCCTTCCTTTCTGCCAGGGATCAATCTAACCCTGCGCTGGTCTCTGACCAATGGCACGTCGTGGGAGAAGAAGGCTCTCCAGATCTGGGCGGGCCCAAGTGGCTACTCCTGCATGACGTCACTTACGAGCGGCGGCTCTCAGGACAGGAAGTTCATCTTTGTCATCTACGAGAAAGGCCACAAAGACTACGATGAGACCATCTCCTTCGACAAAATCCACCTCTACGGTGGATGGTAGTAGAGTAAGGCTGGGGGATTAGGTAGAGTATGCCTAACCACTGGTCCAGGGTCTGTGTTCTCAAAGTGTCTCGGAGTGCTGAACTAGCATCAGTTTTGCCTTTTTAGATCATAATGAATGAGATTATATAGACAGTGGGGTCCTGATCCTAGATCATCACTTTTACTGAGACACTTTTTGAATAATTTTATCCGCTTAGAAGTGGTTATTGTCAGGATGGGGATTTTTATCCAAGATCTGTGGTTAGGAGCAGGTTCTACCTCCAGCTGGGGAGGTAAAGGGAAGAGGATGTTTAAGATTCTCTCAGGACAGAGGACTTGTGGGACTTTGTAGCACCACTTTGTTTTGATAGGTGGGAGACATACAAACTACTCCTGTTTTATTGTACCAAGAATGACAGTTGTGTGCCACTTTATCCTAAGTTGGGCTTTTAAATACGTCATGGTTGTATTCATTAGGGCACACAACAAAATGTAGCAAAATATTCTGCAACAGAAAATGGAAAGTTCAGCTAGTCCCTCCCTGTTTTAGTCTGTTTTCCTCCATGTGCTGCCTAATATACATTTTATTAGTATGGCCCAAGCACAGGTGTCCTGTCCTTTACTGAAGCTATGATAGTCTGTAATGATTGGTGGGATGTTGGTGTAGCTATGCTTCCTTTCTATTGAGGCTCCTATAGCTGAGAGAGAGAGGAGGGGAGGGGGAGTCCCCTACATCACAAAATAAGAGATGGGTGGAAGGAAAATGTTTAGTGGGTTATGTGTCACCAAGCCATAAAAATGTTGGGACAGACTTGCAACTGTGCTATTTCCATATGGCAAAAAACTTGAACAAAAGGTAAGAATACAGATTTAGAGAAGGACATTTTAATGCCTAGTAAATGTAGCTCCCTGCCTCTCAGTCCATAACAGAATGGTTGCACTTTCAGAAGGTCAAGGCATTTTTACGTTTTCCTTTTTTGAAGGGGGGGGTTCTTGCCAACTTTTGACGTGAGATGTTTGGATGATGAGACCGTTTTTATGTGAGTGAATGGACTCGTAAATGATTGACTTGTGTCCACTACAATGTCTCAGATGACTAGGACATGCGTCGTTTGAATACCATCAACTTGATGTTGTTTTTACGAGGCGTGGCGCCAGGGATCTGTAATTTCTTTCACCCATTTTGTGCTCTCAGTTTAACGTTTAATTATCAACTGTGATTGTGTCACAAATCCCTCAACTCAGTTCATGGTGCTCCCCTTGTTGGTGAAACAATGCCAAAATGTTCCTCCGGTTTCTCTAGCAGATTTGATCAGTCTCATCTAGCTAGCGCACTCCACAGCAGATGTAGTTGTTTCCCTCAGCTCACCATGCTGAACCTATCTGTGAAGCCGACATACGGGTATGAAATAGATCCCTTGTTTAGTGGGAAGACGCTGCATCTGGTTAAATGCACATAAGGGTTTGATTGGTCATTTATTTGAAAATGATTTTGATTAGAAACTGTCGCCTTGTATTGAGGAATCTGGAAGCATGTGAATTGCCATATGTTATGGTCTTCTAAGTGCACTTGATTTTGTATTTGATTTAGCATATATTCTTCTCTTACCGTAAGCTATATATCTTGCAACCTTTTATTATCCTTCCTTTCCTGAAAGTGTGTACATTTTAATAGATGGGCTTCCTATGTTGATGACCTTTTTGTTTTAATGTTTCAGGTAAGTTTTTATGATGGCGATAAAAGGTGTCAGTGTGATGTGTGTCTGAGTACTAATATCATATTCTGTATGTACGTTTAGATACTGTACAATTAGTGGAAAAAGATCAGAACTGGGCTTCTTGTATAAACGCAGCAATTGAACCACAGTGTGTGGAAACATACTGTTAAAATAGTTCCAGATATTTCAATTTTATTAAGCCTCTTGTAATGTTTTGGGATATTCCCGGGGTCTGTAGATAATGTACAGTATTCTGTACTTCCCTGAAAAGTATAAATGTGATATTTTTTTTGTTGGCCAATTCCTGTTTCATGCTGTGTGGGTGAACACTAGCTTCAGATGGAGCTTTTGGAACAAAGAAATCAGTACACATAAATGTACACTGTAAGACAAAATGTAAGATGTAGCTGTAAGAGAAGGTTAGAAATAATGCAAATATCCTTTTAATAGATATTTTGATTGTCACTCATAGAAGTAATATAACAGAAATATTTTTCTCTATGACCATGTTGCCAGAATCTTATAGCAGAATCACAAAGTGTGTCTTCTAAAATGTATTATGTGTTAAGCATTAAAGCAAAATTATAATGGGGAGGGAACACAATTCATAATTACTGAAGATACTAAATAAATTTGGCAGTGCTTCAAATGCATTCATAGACATGAAACAAGTTCTTTTGAAAATTAACCACAATGAACGGGAAATTACTTTCACCTTGATTGCGTCGTATTTTCTGAAGTTGAATTGATAGATGAGAAGGATATAGCACAGAAAATGGGTGGAAGAACGGCGATGTGAACCGCTCCCTCCAGGTGCGTATGTAGTCCTGGGCGGCACTACCCAACCCTGACACTACCATGATTGCATCATCAATCATTTACCACAAATCAGACATTTAAAGAAACAGTAAAACACACTGTAAATGACTTTTCTATTCATATAGCCTTAGTAGAAGATGATGGTTAAGTGCGGGAGTCTAATGATTGTCAATTCATTTAGCATACATGCAAAATATTTTCCCTGCGGGATTAGTGGAACACAGTAGGGCACAGTACAGTACCTGTGTAGCAGAGGATGTTGAGTCTTTCCGCACATTGTCAGCCCATTTCCCTGTTCTCTTGTTCATGGCTCCACAGTTGTGAGAGAGTCTCGGGAGCTGAACCTGTACACAGATAGAGTTGTAGTAGTACTTAGCTGTGAGTCTAACGTCTGCCATATCACACAGGCTTCAAGGAACCCACATCAAACTGCATTTATATACAGTGTATAGACCTTGCCTGGCTACCCAGACTCCTTGCTCCGGCCAAACGCTACGCCCACTTATGTTAGTTTCGTCTTCCCAATGAGTCTGGCTCTGAGTACCTCCCGACCCTTCACCGAATGCGCACACATTCGGGGCTGTCTGATTGGTCCAGAAACCGATGGGTTGGGCCAGAGCCAGAACACACTTGGGTAAAGCGGTAGTTAGAAAATGTGTAATTGGCTTTGACACTGATTTGTTAGAGAGAATCCAATCGCTGCTGACTTTGTTTTGTACGCCATTCATGCCCCTCGTCACCATAAACGACTTCAATAATGGCAATCTCAAACTTAAGTATGTGGTGAATTACAGAGCTAGCATAGAAACACTTCCCACCCCAAAATATATATATTTTTTGCAGTGGTGTAAAGTACTTAAAAATACTTGAAAGTACTACTTAAGTTGTTTTTTGGGGTATTATTACTATATATTTTTGACAACATTTACTTTTACTTCACTACATTCCTAAAGAAAATAATGTAATTTTTACTCCATAAATTTTGACACCCAAAAGTACTCGTTTTACGTTTTGAATACTTAGCAGGACAGGGAAATGCTCCAATTCACGCACTTATTAGGAGAACATCCCTGGTCATCCCTACTGCCTCTGATCTGGCAGACTCACTAAACACACGTGCTTCATTTGTAATGAGTGTTGAAGTGTGCCCCTGGCTATCTGTAAATAAAAAATAAAATGTCTGGTTTGCTTAATATAAGGAATTTGAAATGATTAAACTTTTAGTTATACTTTTGATACTTAAGTATATTTTAGCAATTATATTTACTTTTGATACTTAAGTATATTTAAAACCAAATACTTTTAGACTTACTCAAGTAGTATTTTACTGGGTGACTTTTACTTGAGTCATTTTCTATTAAGGCATCTTTACTTTTACTCAAGTATGACAAATGGGTACTTTTTCCACCACAGATGTTTTGTAATACTAGTGTACTTACCTAACAAGCACAAATGAATACACGTAACCTGTATTACTTTCATCTCTCTCTCCTCCACTCACTTTTTCTCCAGTTCTGGACTTTCTCCATGGCATAGAGGGCCTCGGCGTCAGGTGAGTGTGAATGCCCAATACTGACACTGTGCTTTAGTGCATAAGTCCATGTCATCTGCTGCAGAACCAGAGTCAGTTTCCGAGTGACTGGAGAGGAGAAGTAGGGGACAAGGGAGCATGGGAGAAGGGGCGAGAAGAGAATTGAGAAAGCAGAGAAGAGCGTAGAAAAAAAGCCAGGTACATTGTTAACAACTGATGGTTTTCATCTAGCAAGTTAACTAGCAAGGTCCGAGCAATGATGGAGGGGGTTTTGCTATCATTTCCATGAATAGGGAAGTTGTTTACATACCAAAATAGCAGTGGAATGGTTTCTTGACTTTGCAGCCAACTGGGGTCCATTTCAAGGGCAGCAGCAGTTGACCATTACTCAATTCAGCTTCAACACAGTCCTCCTTTGCTATAAATTGAAAAAAGTAAAGAAAAATATAATTCACATCACATGAATCATATTAGTTCATCATTGAGTCATTGAATAAAACAATCATGGGTGAACCGGAATGACACCCATGTTGAATCGACTGCCCCATTTTGTCCAGTAACTCACTTTCAGTGGTCAGTAGCTCTCGAGTCAGGTTGGAGGACAGTGGCTGGAGATTTGACCGTCTCTATGGTTGATGGTGAAGGCCGATCCACACTGCAACTTCACTGGTATTCCTCTGCTTCTCCAGTATCTTGTCATTGTATGCATCACTCATCACGCTGGCTAGGTCTGTGTGGCTGAGATGACAGCGCTTCAAAGCCTCTGTCCAGTTCTTCTTCTCTTCAACCAATGAAAGGTTGTGGAGATCTGCAATGGTTGTTGTTTATATTTGAAGGTTAAAATCTATAGACTGCACTGGATGGAAGCAACACTGTCACACAAATATAAACTTTTCCATTCCTTTTTGTCCCTCCTCACCCTCTCAAGCAGATTCACTCAAATGTTTCACCAAATTACAAACACATACAGTACATATGGAATTATCTCAGCGTTTGTTACCTTTGTTATAACATATGAAGATTAGATTGTCCCCACAGTCTCTCTCTTCCCATGTTCCATTCCGGTCCATACTGACACACACAGGCCCTCCTGTCCATTTCCTTGAGCGCGCTCCACTTACCCTGAGTCCCGTTCCTCAAGCCAATCCAAGCTGATTCCTTACTAGAGCCTTTTACCTTGTTGAAAATTGAATCCATGTGAGATCTGTTGTTTTATAGTGACTAAAGTGCATAAGTCTTTGGCTTCGTCCCATGTCTTTGTAGTACTACTGAGATTGTAATAGCCATCTGCTGAAAACAGAAATATAATTTTTTGGGGCAGTGGTCTATGATACTGTAGTATTTCGCCTAACACATAGCTACTGCCAGGTCCAAAATGATTGGCACCTTTTGATAAAGATGAGCAAAAAGGACAGTATAAAATAATTAAGAAAAATACTGAGCTATATTGTATACAATATATAATATCTCACTATTTGTATTATTCATTATCTTTATAAAGAGTGCCAATCATTTTGGACTTAACTGTACATTATGTCAGATATGAATGCACAACTTTTTGGTACCGTCTCTTATCAATTGAGGCGTCTGGAGCAATATATTTGTAAAAAATTACCTGAAATGAAAGGTAGGTAATCATTTGAAAAGATTACTTTCAAAAGTTATTTACCAGCAACACAAATAAAATAAGTTAATGACATGCAGCTTCTGTCCTACCATCTCTTTTCAGGGTAATGAGATCTATTCAGATAAACTTCAGCACAGAATGATCCATAACCTCCACCGTTGGGCTCCGGATCATTCCAATACCGGAATCCAGAGGTTTTCCCATCAGCCCATTCCCAGGTGTCACGGAAGTGTTCGATCCAAACAGATCGCCCTTTCCTCATACATTTGAGTTCTTCAAAGCTTTCAATCTCCACCAGATTGGAACATTTTGCCCTACAGTGACTTTGGGCTTCAGACCAAGTAGACAAAGTATCCCCCAATGACCGATTGGGCCAATCAAAGCTACCTGTGACAAAAGTTTACACATAGACAACGGTTCAGACAAACATGATTTGTGATATAATTGATGTTTAAAGAAGCATGAAACAATGTAAGAGAGTGGACAATGTAAGAGTGGATAAAGTTACTAACTTTGGCAGATAAACAACTTTTTCTCTGAGCAGGAAGCCCTTGTCCAGTATCCCTGCTCGTCTATGCTCCCGAACTCCCTTTGTTTCCACTTTTCAAACTGGAACTTCTCCCCATTTCACCACAGCTAACGTTACTCCTCAACCCAATCCAGACAGGACCAGAGAAACTGGAGTTCTTCATAAGAGACTCATCAATATCCGAAGGATTCTCAATGAAGGCTAAGTCAGTGTATTTCTTCCTGCAGTAATGCTGAGATGAAGACCATGTACTGTTGTTGCTGTCAAAGACCGCAACAGCAATGTGACAGAGAGATGATCTACAGAGAGAGGGCACAGAGGGTAACTCATTTTGTATGCAATGGTTGTTGTTTATATTTGAAGGTTAAAATCTATAGACTGCACTGGACGGAAGCAACACTGTTACACAAATATAATAATATTGTAATTACTAATTAATGTTAATTCATATATATTCATATTGTAACATAATAATAATAGAAACATGTATAATTATTATACAATTTGGTCTGGTAGAAAATAGGATATTTTATGTGAACATTTTACATAACATTTACATGACCAATTATGCCAGCCTCACCACAGTCATTACTACTTCATTTATTACATGTTCTTTTAAACCGGTTATTGTGATATTCATTTGAACCTTTCTCAACTTTTCAATGAAAACATACTGTTTGAAAATAAACAGGATCAAATCTGGTAGCATAAATGTACCTGCTAAAAGCAAGAGGATAAATGTGAAATGCTGCATTTCCACAGCATTCAGTGTGCCACCATCATAATGAGATTGGTCTACTACTTGTCCATCTGCAGTTAGGAAAAATGTGGGGGAAACGATTAGTGCGAGTATTGGATTACCCATAAAACAATGGAAACAAATAATACAGTTTATGTAAATACAAGTCCAGGAACACCATGCTTACTAACCTGACAGATGCTGATGAGTGTCCAACTAACAGTTTTTCAATGTTGTGAGCTTCAGATAACCTTTCCCTGTACTATCTGTTCAATACTCCTTGTTTTGCACATATTCAAATATGAAGAGGCATTCACATATGGAAATGTACAACTGGCCCCTACACTCAATGTAGCTGCACCAAACAAAGATTTTAAAAAGCACTTTTCATGCTTGTATTTTCCACCTCAGCAAAAAAAGAAACGTCCTCTCACTGTCAACTGCGTTTATTTTCAGCAAACTTAACATGTGTAAATATTTGTTTGAACATAAGATTCAACAACTAAGACATAAACTGAACAAGTGCCACACATGTGACTAACAGAAATGGAATAATGTGTCCCTGAACAAAGAGGGTGTCAAAATCAAAAGTAACAGTCAGTATCTGGTGTGGCCATCAGCTGCATTAAGTACTGCAGTGCATCTCCTCCTCATGGACTGCACCAGATTTGCCAATTCAGATGTTACCCCACTCTTCCACCAAGGCACCTGCAAGTTCCCGGACATTTCTGGGGGGAATGGCCTTAGCCCTCACCCTCCAATCCAACAAGTCCCAGACGTGCTCAATGGGATTGAGATCCGGGCTCTTCGCTGGCCATGGCAGACCACTGACATTCAGTATGGCTGGTGGCATTGTCATGCTGGAGAGTCATGTCAGGATGAGCCTGCAGGAAGGGTACCACATGAGGGAGGAGGATGTCTTCCCTGTAACGCACAGCGTTGAGATTGCCTGCAATGACAACAAGCTCAGTCCGATGATGCTGTGATACACCGCCCCAGACCATGACGGACCCCCCACCTTCAAATCGATCCCGCTCCAGAGTACAGGTCTCGGTGTAAGGCTCATTCCTTTGACGATAAACGAGAATCCGACCTTCACCCCTGGTGAGACAAAACCGCGACTCATCAGTAAAGAGCACTTTTTGCCAGTCGTGTCTGATCCAGCGACCGTTGTTGCCGGTGATGTCTGGTGAGGACCTGCCTTACAACAGGCCTACAAGCCCTCAGTCCAGCCTCTCTCAGCCTATTGCGGACAGTCTGAGCACTGATGAAGGGATTGTGCTTTCCTGGTGTAATTCGGGCAGTTGTTGTTGCCATCCTGTACCTGTCCCGCAGGTGTGATGTTCAGATGTACCGATCCTGTGCAGGTGTTGTTACACGTGGTCTGCCACTGCGAGGACGATCAGCTGTCCGTCCTGTCTCCTTGTAGTGCTGTCTTGGGCATCTCACAGTACGGACATTGCAATTTATTGCCTTGGCCACATCTGCAGTCCTCATGCCTCCTTGCAGCATGCCTAAGGCACGTTCACGCAGAAGAGCAGAGACCCTGGGCATCTTTCTTGTGGTGTTTTTCAGAGTCAGTAGAAAGGCCTCTTTTAGTCTCCTAAGTTTTCATAACTGTGATCTTAATTGCCTACCGTCTGTAAGCTGTTAGTGTCTTAACGACCGTTCCACAGGTGCATGTTCCTTAATTGTTTATGGTTCATTGAACAAGCATGGGAAACAGTGTTTAAACTTTACGGATATTCCTTGGAAAGGGTTATTTGGATTTTTATTAATTATCTTTGGAAGACAAGGTCCTGAAAAAGGGATGTTTCTTTTTTTGCTGAGTTTATTTTATTAAAATGTTGAAATTGGTTTGCAACAGACATCAGGTCCTTGGACATTACCGATCTAATTGTCACAAGTGTAGAGGAGTAGGCAAGAGGCAGTCGCAGGTTTAGAACTACTGAGTTTATTAAAGCACTATATAAATAAAAGCGAAACCCGAAGTGCAACATAATAAAGTACTCAGGAATTAGTAGGAGAGATTCCTCTCAGGAAAACAAGCAATGACCAACAAAGACAAATTACAGAGGGAGTATATATACAGTGATAGAGTGGGGATTGGAACCAGGTGTGTGTAATGATGACGAGACAAGTCCAGGGTTGATGAGTGAAGGGCGTTTGCCAGCAGCAGGTTCGGCGAGAACCCCCTGACTGCAGTATGCGGTTCAGGGCCGGGCTCAATGTGGGCGTAGTCAAATGTCGGGCCGGGTTCAATGTGGGCGGGGTCAAACGCATTTAACCTGAACCCTTCTCATCTCCTTCAAGGTCACCCAAGTTGAGGTAAACGTCGAAGGTGTCAACGAAAGCGAATCTTAATCGAACCTAACCTACATGGATAAAAATATAAACCATGGATGGAAGTGAGACTGTCATTATGCCTAATGTACTTTGTAATATTCATGTTATACCAGTGCAGTGGTATATCTTTATATGACCAACTACCGCACTGATGTTAGTAATGCCGTTTATTAGCACCCATTTGCACGTGAGCTAGCTAATTGCTCACAATGAGGGAATCTTATTTGGACAAATTTGCCTACTTGAGCAGTACGCCTAGGTTTACATGTACAGTTATGTAATCAATTTGATTGTTGATTTTCTGTGTTTCTTCAATGTATGCCTTGTTGTGTTTGGTTGGCTTCAAATGTGTATCATTGATGCCATTTCCTTAGTTACACACAGCGAGTCTACACAGCCTACACATAGTATATACAATAATGAAATCACATGGTCCCAACATACATGGCAAGTCAAGAAAAGGCATTGTAACTTGTCCCCACTGCAAACTGAAGTTAAATAAGAAAAACTTCAAAACACATTTACGAAGAAAGCATACACAGAGCTTTGAAACAGTGTCGAAGGAAAGATTTTTGACATGTGAGTGCATTGATGCGTGAAATAGTGTGTTTGCAGTCGAAAATACATTTTCTGGTCCAACAACACCCATCCATACATGTTGTGAATAGTACTTGGGCTAATTCAGTTCCAACTGTGTTCAAAACTGTTATGCATGCTGGAGTATAAAAAGCTGTTGAATTGAACTTTTTCTTTACTTTCACATACACTGTTCACAGGAACATTGCTTGGATCTTGTCCCCTGGACCTTGGAGGACTTTTGGTGTGGATGATGTTCAGGTTAGATATTCCTTTAAACTATTCCACTGAACTGTACCATTTGATTGTCATTCCTTTTTTGAAAATGTAACCTTGTTCACACCACAGGGCCTACCAAAGCAAGGTTTCTCAAACAACTGTGGGTTGTTTGTTTTGATGGGAAGATGCTGGCTATTCAGTATATTATATTAGTCCAATTTTATTGAAATTTGTTTTTATTTTATTTCACCTTTTATTTAACCAGGTTAGCCAGTTGAGAACAAGATCTCATTTACAACTGCGACCTGGCCAAGATGAAGCAAAGCAGTGCGACACAAACAACAACACAGAGTTACACATGGAATAATCAAACATACAGTAAATAACACAATAGAAAAGTCTATATACAGTGTGTGCAAATGAAGTAAGATTTGGGAGGTAACGCAAAAAATAGGCCATAGTGGGAAATAATTACAATTTAGCAAATAAACACTGGAGTGATAGATGTGCAGAAGATTAATGTGCAAGTAGAGATACTGGGGTGCAAAGGAGAAAAACATATATAAATAAAATGAATAACAATATGGGGATGATGTAGTTGGAATGGCTATTTACAGATGGGCTATGTACAGGTGCAATGATCTGTAAGCTGCTCTGATAGCTGATGCTTAAAGTTAGTGAGGGAGATATGAGTCTCCAGCTTCAGTGATTTTTGCAATTCGTTCCAGTCATTGGCAGCAGAGAACTGGAAGGAAAGTCGGCCAAAGGAGGAGTTGGCTTTGGGGGTGACCAGTGAAATATACCTGCTGGAGCACGTGCTACGGGTGGGTGCTGCTATGGTGACCAGTGAGCTGAGATAAGCCGGGGCTTTACCTAGCAAAGACTTATAGATGACCTGGAGACAGTGGGGTTGGCGACGAATATGAAGCGAGGGCCAGCCAACGAGAGCATACAGGTCGTAGTGGTGGGTAGTATATGAGGCTTTGGTGACGAAATGGATGGCACTGTGATAGACTGCATCCAATTTGCTGAGTAGAGTGTTGGAGGCTATTTTATAAATGACATTGCCGAAGTCAAGGATCGGTAGGATAGTCAGTTTTACGAGGGTATGTTTGGCAGCATGAGTGAAGGATGCTTTGTTGCGAATAGGAAGCCGATTACAGATTTAGTTTTGGATTGGAGATGCTTAATATGAGTCTGGAAGGAGAGTTTACTCTCTAACCAGACACCTAGGTATTTGTAGTTGTCCACATATTCTAAGTCAGAACCGTCCAGAGTAGTGATGCTAGGCGGGCAGGCAGGTGCGGGCAGTGATCGGTTGAAGAGCATACATTTAGTTTAACTTGCATTTAAGAGCAGTTGGAGGCCACGGAAGGAGAGTTGTATGGCATTGAAGCTCGTCTGGAGGTTAGTTAACACAGTGTCCAAAGAAGGGCCAGAAGTATACAGAATGGTGTCGTCTGCGTAGAGGTGGATCAGAGAATCACCAGCCGCAAAAGCGACATCGTTGACGTATACAGAGAAAAGAGTCGGCCCGAGAATTGAACCCTGTGGCACCCCCATAGAGACTGCCAGAGGTCCGGACAACAGGCCCTCCGATTTTACACACTAAACTCTGTCTGAGAAGTAGTTGGTGAACCAGGCGAGGCAGTCATTTGAGAAACCAAGGCTGTTGAGTCTGCCGATAACAATGCGGTGATTGACAGTCGAAAGCCTTGGCAAGGTTGATGAATACGGCTGCACAGTATTGTCTTTTGTCGGTTATGATATCGTTTAGGACCTTGAGCGTGGCTGAGGTGCACCCATGACCAGCTCGGAAACCAGGTTGCATAGCGGAGAAGGTACGGTGGGATTCGAAATGGTCGGTGATCTGTTTGTTAACTTGGCTTTTGAAGACTTTAGAAAGGCAGGGTAGGATAGATATAGGTCTGTAACAGTTTGGGTCTACAGTCGTGGCCAAAAGCTTTGAGAATGACACCAATACTAATTTCCACAAAGTTTGCTGCTTCAGTGTCTTTAGATATTTTTGTCAGATGTTACTATGGAATACTGAAGTATAATTACAAGCATTACAAGTGTCAAAGGCTTTTATTGACAATTACATGAAGTTGATGCAATGAGTCAATATTTGCAGTGTTGACCCTTATTTTTCAAGACCTCTGCAATCTGCCCTGGCATGCTGTCAATTAACTTCTGGGCCACATCCTGACTGATGGCAGCCCATTCTTGCATAATCAATGCTTGGAGTTTGTCAGAATTTGTGGGTTTTTGTTTGTCCACCCGCCTCTTGAGGATTGACCACAGGTTCTCAATGGGATTAAGGTCTGGGGAGTTTGTTCCCGAGACACTTAGTTATGTCACGCCCTGGCCATAGAGAGCCCTCTGGGTTCTCTATGGTGTTTTAGGTCAGGACGTGACTAGTTATCACTTTTGTCTCATGGCAAGGTGCTCCGTCATGCTGGAAAAGGCATTGTTCATCACCAAACTGTTCCTGGATGGTTGGGAGAAGTTGCTCTCGGTGGATGTGTTGGTACCATTCTTTATTCATGGCTGTGTTCTTAGGCAAAATTGTGAGTGAGCCCACTCCCTTGGCTGAGAAGCAACCCCACACATGAATGGTATCAGGATGCTTTACTGTTGGCATGACACAGGACTGATGGTAGCCCTCACCTTGTCTTCTCCGGACAAGCTTTTTTCCGGATGCCCCAAACAATCGGAAAGGGGATTCATCAGAGAAAATGACTTTACCCCAGTCCTCAGCAGTCCAATCCCTGTACCTTTTGTGGAATATCAGTCTGTCCCTGATGTTTTTCCTGGAGAGAGGTGGCTTTTTTGCTGCCCTTCTTGACACCAGGCCATCCTCCAAAAGTCTTCACCTCACTGTGCGTGCAGATGCACTCACACTTGCCTGCTGCCATTCCTGAGCAAGCTCTGTACTGGTGGTGCCCGATCCATAACTGAATCAACTTTAGGAGACGGTCCTGGCGCTTGCTGGACTTTCTTGGGCGCCCTGAAGCCTTCTTCACAACAACTGAACCGCTCTCCTTGAAGTTCTTGATGATCCGATAAATGGCTGATTTTAGGTGCAATCTTACTGGCAGCAATATCCTTGCCTGTGAAGCCCTTTTTGTGCAAAGCAATGATGACGGCACGTGTTTCCTTGCAGGTAACCATGATTGAGGAAGAACAATGATTCCAAGCACCACCCTCCTTTTGAAGCTTCCAGTCTAATATTTGAACTCAATCAAATCAAATCAAAGTTTATTTGTCACGTGCGCAGAATACAACAGGTGTAGACCTTACAGTGAAATGCTTACTTACAGGCTTTAACCAACAGTGCAAAAAATTATAAAAAAAGGTATTAGGTGAACAATAGGTAAGTAAAGAAATAAAAACAACAGTATATCCAGTAGCGAGGCTATATACAGTGAGGGGGAAAAAGTATTTGATCCCCTGCTGATGAGTTTTCCCACTGACAAAGAAATGATCAGTCTAGAATTTTAATGGTAGGTGTATTTGAACAGTGAGAGACAGAATAACAACAACAAAATCCATAAAAACACATGTGAAAAATGTTATATAAATTGATTTGCATTTTAATGAGGGAAATAAGGATTTGAACCCTTCTCAATCAGAAAGATTTCTGGCTCCCAGGTGTCTTTTATACAGGTAACAAGCTGAGATTAGGAGCACACTCTTAAAGGGAGTGCTCTGAATCTCAGCTTGTTACCTGTATAAAAGACATCTGTCCACAGAAGCAATCAATCAATCAGATTCCAAACTCTCCACAATGGCCAAGACCAAAGAGCTCTCCAAGGATGTCAGGGACAAGATTGTAGACCTACACAAGGCTGGAATGGGCTACAAGACCATCGCCAAGCAGCTTGGTGAGAAGGTGACAACAGTTGGTGCGATTATTTGCAAATGGAAGAAACACAAAAGAACTGTCAATCTCCCTCGGCCTGGGGCTCCATGCAAGATCTCACCTCATGGAGTTGCAATGATCATGAGAACGGTGAGGAATCAGCCCAGAACTACACGGGAGGATCTTGTCAATGATCTCAAGTCTCCTGAGGTGGAATAGGCTTTGTTGTGCCCTCTTCACGACTGTCTTAGTGTGTTTGGACCCTTCTAGCTTGTTGTTGATGTGGACACCAAGGAACTTGAAGCTCTCAACCTGCTCCACTACAGCCCCGTCGATGAGAATGGGGGCGTGCTCGGTCCTCCTTTTCCTGTAGTCCACAATCATCTCCTTAGTCTTGATTACAATGAGGGAGAGGTTGTTGTCCTGGCACCACATGGCCAGGTCTCTGACCTCCTCCCTGTAGGCTGTCTTGTCGTTGTCAGTGATCAGGCCTACCACTGTTGTGTCGTCTGCAAACTTAATGATGGTGTTGGAGTCGTGCCTGGCCATGCAGTCGTGGGTGAACAGGGAGTACAAGAGGGGACTGAGCACGCACCCCTTGGGAGCTCCAGTGTTGAGGATCAGCGTGGCAGATGTGTTGCTACCTACCCTCACCACCTGCGGGCGGCCCGTCAGGAAGTCCAGGATCCAGTTGCAGAGGGAGGTGTTTAGTCCCAGGATCCTTAGCTTAGTGATGAGCTTTGAGGGTACTATGGTGTTGAACGCTGAGCTGTAGTCAATGAATAGCATTCTCACATAAGTGTTCCTTTTGTCCAGGTGGGAAAGGGCAGTGTGGAGTGCAATAGAGATTGCATCATCTGTTGATCTGTTTGGCCGGTATACAAATTGGAGGGGGTCTAGGGTTTCTGGGATAATGTTGTTGATGTGAGCCATTACCAACCCTTCAAAGCACTTCATGGTTACGGGCGTGAGTGCTACGGGTCTGTAGTTGTTTAGGCAGGTTGCCTTTGTGTTCTTAGGCACAGGGACGATGGTGGTCTGCTTGAAGCATGTTGGTATTACAGACTCAATCAGGAACACGTTGAAAATGTCAGTGAAGACACCTGCCAGTTGGTCAGCACATGCCCGGAGCACACGTCTTGGTAATCCGTCTGGCCCCGCAGGCTTGTGTATGTTGACTTGTTTAAAGGTCTTACTCACGTCGGCTACGGAGAGCGTGATCACACAGTCGTCTGGAACAGCTGATGCTCTCATGCATGCCTCGGTGTTGCTTGCCTCGAAGCGAGCATAGAAGTGATTTATCTTGTCTGGTAGGCTCGTGTCACTGGGCAGCTCTCGGCCGTGCTTCCCTTTGTAGTCTGTAATAGTTTGCAAGCCCTGCCACATAAGATGAGCGTCAGAGCCGGTGTAGTATGATTCAATCTTAGCCCTGTATTGACGCTTTGCCTGTTTGATGGTTCGTCGCAGGGCATAGCAGGATTTCTTGTAAGCTTCCGGGTTAGAGTCCCGCACCTTGAAAGCGGCAGCTCTGCCCTTTAGCTCAGTGCGAATGTTGCCTGTAATCCATGGCTTCTGGTTGGGGTATGTACGTACAGTCACTGTGGGGACGACGTCCTCGATGCACTTATTGATAAAGCCAGTGACTGATGTGGTGTAGTCCTTAATGCCATCGGAGGAATCCCGGAACATGTTCCAGTCTGTGATAGCAAAACAGTAATGTAGTTTAGCGTCTGCTTCATCTGACCCCTTTTTTTATAGACCGAGTCACTGGTGCTTCCTGCTTTAATTTTTACGTGTAAGCAGGAATCAGGAGGATATAATTATGGTCGGATTTACCAAATGGAGGGCGAGGGAGAGCTTTGTACGCATCTCTGTGTGTAGAGTACAGGTGATCTATAATTTTTTCCCCTCTGGTTGCACATTTAACATGTTGATGGAGATTTGGTAGAACTGATTTGAGTTTCCCTGCATTAAAGTCTCCAGCCACTAGGAGCGCCGCCTCTGGGTGAGTGGTTTCCTGTTTGTTTATTTCCTTATACAGCTGACTGAGTGCGTTCTTAGTGCCAGCATCTGTCTGTGGTGGTAAATAAACAGCCACGAAAAGTATAGCTGAAAACTCTCTAGGCAAGTAGTGTGGCCTGCAATTTATCACAATATACTCTACTTCAGGCGAGCAAAATCTAGAGACTTCCTTAGATTTCGTGTACCAGCTGTTGTTTACAAATATGGGGGATTCAGTTCATTTGTATGGCAAAGAGGGACTTTTCAATTAATTGCAATTCATCTGATCACTCTTCATGACATTCTGGAGTATATGCAAATTGCCATCATACAAACTGAGGCAGCAGACTTTGTGAAAATGTATATTTGTGTCATTCTCAAAACTTTTGGCCACGACTGTAGAGGGGGATGACCGCGGCAACTTTCCAATCTTTGGGGATCTCAGACGATACGAATGGGAGGTTGAACAGGCTAGTAATAGGGGTTGCAACAATTGTGGCGGATAATTTTAGAGAGGGTCCAGATTTTCTAGCCCAGCTGATTTGTAGGGGTCCAGATTTTGCAGCTCTTTCAGAACATCAGCTATCTGGATTTGGGTGAAGGAGAAATGGGGGAGGCTTGGGCGAGATGCTGTGGGGAGTGCAGGGCTGTTTTGCCCGGGGTAGGGGTAGCCAGGTGGAAAGCATGGCCAGCCGTAGAAAAATGCTTATTGAAATTCTCGATTATTGTAGATTTATCGGTGGTGACAGTGTTTCCTATTCTCAGTGCAGTGGCCAGCTGGGAGGAGGCTTATTCTCCATGGACTCTAACCCGGAAGCTTACAAGAAATCCTGCTATGCCCTGTGACGAACCATCAAACAGGCAAAGCGTCAATACAGGGCTAAGATTGAATCATCCTACACCGGCTCCGACACTCGTCTTATGTGGCAGGGCTATTACAGACTACAAAGGGAAGCACAGCCGCGAGCTGCCCATTAACACAAGCCTACCAGACGAGCTAAATCACTTCTATGCTTGCTTCGAGGCAAGCAACACTGAGGCATGCATGAGAGCATCAGCTGTTCTGGACGACTGTGTGATCAGCTCTCCGTAGCCAACCTGAGTAAGACCTTTAAACAGGTCAACATTCACAAGGCTGCAGGGCCAGATGGATTACCAGGACGTGTGCTCCGGGCATGTGCTGACCAACTGGCAGGTGTCTTCACTGACATTTTCAACATGTCCCTGTCTGAGTCTGTAATACCAACATGTTTCAAACAGACCACCATAGTCCCTGTGCCCTAGAACACTAAGGCAACCTGTCTAAATGACTACAGACCCGTAACACTTACGTCCGTAGACATAAAGTGCTTTGAAAGGCTGGTAATGGCTCACATCAACACCATTATCCCAGAAACCCTAGACCCACTCAAAATTTGCATACCGCCCAAACAGATCCACAGATGATGCCATCTCTATTGCACTCCACACTGCCCTTTCAAACCTTTACAAAAGGAACACCTACAGTGAGGGAAAAAAGTATTTGATCCCCTGCTGATTTTGTACGTTTGCCCACTGACAAAGAAATGATCAGTCTATAATTTTTATGGTAGGTTTATTTGAACAGTGAGAGACAGAAAAACCACAAAAAATCCAGAAAAACGCATGTGAAAAGGTAAAAATGTTAAATTGATTTGCAAATAAGTATTTGACCCCTCTGCAAAACATGACATAGTACATGGTGGCAAAACCCTTGTTGGCTAGGCCACTCCAGGACCTTAATGTGCTTCTTCTTGAGCCACTCCTTTGTTGCCTTGGCCATGTGTTTTGGGTCCTTGTCATGCTGGAATACCCATCCACGACCCATTTTCAATGCCTTGGCTGAGGGAAGGAGGTTCTCACCCAAGATTTGACGGTACATTGCCCCGTCCATCGTCCCTTTGATACGGTGAAGTTGTCCTGTCCCCTTAGCAGAAAAACACCCCCAAAGCATAATGTTTCCACCTCCATGTTTGACGGTGGGGAGGGTGTTGTTGGGGTCATAGGCAGCATTCCTCCTCCTCCAAACACGGCGAGTTGAGTTGATGCCAAAGAGCTCCATTTTGGTCTCATCTGACCACAACACTTTCACCCAGTTGTCCTCTGAATCATTCAGATGTTCATTGGCAAACTTCAGACGGGCATGCATATGTGCTTTTTTGAGCAAGGGTACCTTGCGGGCGCT
Organism: Brachymystax lenok tsinlingensis; assembly: GCA_030435695.1. Lineage (NCBI taxonomy): Eukaryota > Metazoa > Chordata > Actinopteri > Salmoniformes > Salmonidae > Brachymystax > Brachymystax lenok. The sequence continues at coordinate 5,037,449 of CM059806.1, read as the reverse complement.
GCAGGATTTCAGTTCTTCACGGCGTAGTGTGTTACCAATTGTTTTCTTGGTGACTATGGTCCCAGCTGTCTTGAGATCATTGACAAGATCCTCCCGTGTAGTTCTGGGCTGATTCCTCACCGTTCTCATGATCATTGCAACTCCACGAGGTGAGATCTTGCATGGAGCCCCAGGCCGAGGGAGATTGACAGTTCTTTTCTGTTTCTTCCATTTGCGAATAATCGCACCAACTGTTGTCACCATCTCACCAAGCTGCTTGGCGATGGTCTTGTAGCCCATTCCAGCCTTGTGTAGGTCTACAATCTTGTCCCTGACATCCTTGGAGAGCTCTTTGGTCTTGGCCATAGTGGAGAGTTTGGAATCTGATTGATTGCTTCAGTGGACAGATGTCTTTTATACAGGTAACAAGCTGAGATTAGGAGCACTCCCTTTAAGAGTGTGCTCCTAATCTCAGCTCGTTACCTCTATAAAAGACACCTGGGAGACAGAAATCTTTCTGATTGAGAGGGGTTCAAATACTTATTTCTCTCATTAAAATGCAAATCAATTTATAACATTGTTCACATGCGTTTTTCTGGATTTTTTTGTTGTTACAACATTGAGACTTTACAGTGTCCCAGAACTTTTTGGAGTTTGTGCTACAGGATGCACATTTCTGTTTGAAAAAGCTAGCCTTTGCTTTCCTAACTGCCTGTGTATATTGGTTCCTAACGTCCCTGAAAAGTTGCATATCGCGGTGGCTATTCGATGCTGACGCAGTAGGCAACAGGATGTTTTTGTGCTGGTCAAGGGCAGTCAGGTCTGGAGTGAGTCAAGGACAGTCAGGTCTGGAGTGAACCAAGGGCTATATCTATTCCTGGTTTTACATTTTTTGAATGGGGCAGGCTTATTTAAGATGGTGAGGAAAGCACTTTTAAAGAATAACCAGCCGTCCTCTACTGACAGAATGAGGTCAATATCTTTCCAGGATTATTATTTTTGTGCTTTCAGCATGCAAAGCACACTATTGTTATTGCTCATTCTTTTTCTTGTTTATTATTCTTGACACTTTTGGGGACATATTTCCTACATTTTTTAAACTACATACACAATTCATACATCAAACTCCTGCAGAGCTGGATGCTGATGTGACATTCTGTGACTTCCTGGGGGGGGATGTCTTCTACATACTGAAATATTTTCCTGGGGGAGGTGATGTTATTATTATTTACTATTATTATTGTTGTTATCATAACTATCAAACTTAACAACCTACTCTTTTTTAACTTACAGTACCCTCTGTACATTGCAATGGAAGCACAGTGTGATTTCACTGAGGTATGCATGAAATTCTCATTACTAGTGGATATAATGTTTTTAGGGATACCCATCCGATTGTGGGATTTTCTTTTTCAATAGAAAACATGCAGCAAATTAGGCGATGGTGGTGCCTAGTTCTCCTGCAGAACTTTCCCATGCCGTAAGTCTTGAACATTATAAAAATGTTTCATTTGCATCCTTAAAATCACTTGTTTCACTGTAGCCATCTGACCTGAATATATTTTCATATTGAATGTACGTCATTCACTCACTAAGGTCTGAAGAAGAAAGGTTGAAAGATTGAAAAAGGTGGCAAAAACAAAACATACTACAGGTAGGAGGTGTCATGTGATGAGTAGTATAGTCTTAATCCAATGTTTAAAGACTTAAACCCCCAATATATTTCAGGATGATGTCAAGACGTCCCCCCCAAGAAGTCACTGTGTGTCACATCAGGTACTGTATAGGCTATTAGCTAAAGTAAGGTGCATTCTTGTACACACATCCCAAGAAGTTCCCTTACATGACTTAATGACCGCAATCTGTTTTATTTCTAGACGTTACTGAAAACAAAATGCACGGCGAACTGGGAGCTGTGAACTGGGTATGTAGTTTACTGTGTAATGCTGAAGACTTGACGCATGGCAAGATATATAATAGTTGTGATGACTTGTTGAGTAGTTTTAGATATCACTGAAAACCCCTTTAGTAATAGTGGCTTTTGTTTGCATGGTGGTATTGTGAAAGTGGGGTGTAAATTTGACTTGATCACCCAATGAGGCACTACTCTTAATATTTATTCTTCCTTTTTCTTCAAGGAAGCAGATGTTCTTCTCAGGGACACCCTAGAGGCAGCAAGGTGGTGCAAACTCCAAACATTTAAAGGCACTGTTTCCCTCCCTAGTGTAATTGGGATGGACGGGGAAGGCCGTATTACAACCCTTTTTGTTTTTTATTGTTTTTATTTCACCTTTATTTAACCAGGTAGGCCAGTTGAGAACAAGTTCTCATTTACAACTGTGACCTGGCCAAGATAAAGCAAAGCAGTGCGACACAAACAACACAGAGTTACACATGGAATAAACAAATGTACAGTCAATAACACAATAGAAAAGTCTATCTACATTGTGTGCAAATGAAGTAAGATTAGGGAGGTAAGGCATTAAATAGGCCATAGTGGCGAAATAATTACAATTTAGCAATTAAACACTGCAGTGATACAGTTGAAGTCGGAAGTTTACATACACCTTAGCCAAATACATTTCACAATTCCTGACATTTAATCCTAGTAAAAATTCCCTGTCTTAGGTCAGTTAGGATCACCACTTTATTTTATGAATGTGAAATGTCAGAATAATAGTAGAGAGAATGATTTATTTCAGCTTTTATTTCTTTCATCACATTCCCAGTGGTTCAGAAGTTTACATACACTCAATTAGTATTTGGTAGCATTGCCTTTAAATTGTTTAACTTGGGTCAAACGTATCGGGTAGCCTTCCACAAGATTCCCACAATAAGTTGGGTGAATTTTGTCCCATTCCTCCTGACAGAACTGCTGTAACTGAGTCAGGTTTGTAGGCCTCCTTGCATGCATACGCTTTTTCAGTTCAGCCCACAAATTTTCTACGGGATTGAGGTCAGGGCTTTGTGATGGCCACTCCAATACCTTGACTTTGTTGTCCTTAAGCCATTTTGCCAAAACTTTGGAAGTATGTTTGGGGTCATTGTCCATTTTGAAGACCCATTTGCGACCAAGCTTTAACTTCCTGACTGATGTCTTGAGATGTTGCTTCAATATATCCACATAATTTTCCTTCCTCATCATGCCATCTATTTTGTGAAGTGCACCAGTCCCTCCTGCAGCAAAGCACCCCCACAACATGATGCTGCCACCCCAGTGCTTCACAGTTGGGATGGTGTTCTTAGGCTTGCAAGCCTCCCCCTTTTTTCTCCAAACATAACGATGGTCATTAGTTCTGTTTTTGTTTCATCAGACTAGAGGACATTTCTCCAAAAAGTACAATATTTGTCCCCATGTGCAGTTGCAAACTGTCTCTTTTTTATGGTGGTTTTGGAGCAGTGGCTTCTTCCTTGCTGAGTGGCCTTTCAGGTTATGTCAATATAGGACTCGTTTTACTGTGAATATAGATACTTTTGTACCTGTTTCCTCCAGCATCTTCACAAGGTCCTTGCTGTTGTTTTGGGAGTGATTTGCACTTTTGCACCAAACTATGTTCATCTCTAGGAGACAGAATGCGTCTCCTTCCTGAGCGGCATGGCGGCTGCGTGGTCCCATGGTGTTTATACTTGCGTACTATTGTTTGTGCAGATGAACGTGGCACCTTCAGGCATTTGGAAATTGCTCCCAAGGATGAACCAGACTTGTGGAGGTCTACAATTATTTTTTCTCAGTTCTTTAGATTTCCCCATGATGTCAAGCAAAGAGGCACTGAGTTTGAAGGTAGGCCTTGAAATACATCCACAGGTAAACCTCAAATTGATTCAAATGATGTCAATTAGCCTATCAGAAGCTTCTAAAGCCATGGCATAATTTTCTGTAATTTCCCCAGCTGTTTAAAGTCAACTTAGTGCATGTAAACTTCTGACCCACTGGAATTGTGATACAGTGAATGATAAGTGAAATAATCTGTCTGTAAACAATTGTTGGAAAAATTACTTGTGTCATGCACAAAGTAGATGTCCTAACCGACTTGCCAAAACTATAGTTTGTGGTTGAAAAATGAGTTTTAATGACTCCAACCTAAGTTTATGTAAACTTCCGACTTGAACTGTAGATGTACAGAAGATGAATGTGCAAGTAGAGATACTGGGGTCAAAGGAGCAAAAAATAAAAAACAATATGGGGATGAGGTAGTTGGGTGGGCTATTTACAGATGGGCTGTGTACAGGTCAAATCAAATCTAAGTTTAATTGTCACGTGCGCCGAATACAACAGGTGTAGACCTTACAGTGAAATGCTTACTTTCCGGCTCTAACCAATAGTGCAAAAAAGTTATTAGGTGAACAATATGTAAGTAAAGAAATTGTTCACCTAATGCAATGATCGGTAAGCTGCTCTGACAGCTGATTCTTAAAGTTAGTGAGGGAGATATAAGACTCCAGCTTCAGTGATTTTTTTTTTTCAGTTCGTTCCAGTCATTGGCAGCAGAGAACTGGAAGGAAAGGCGGCAAAAGGAGGAATTGGCTTTGGGGATGACCAGTGAAATATACCTGCTGGAGTGCGTGCTACGGGTGGGTGCTGCTATGGTGACCAGTGAGCTGAGATAAGGCGGGACTTTACCTAGCAAAGACTTATAGATGACCTGGAGCCAGTGGGTTTGGCTGCGAATATGAAGCGAGGGCCAGCCAACGAGAGCATACAGCTCGCAGTGGTGGGTAGTATGTGGGGCTTTGGTGAGAAAACGGATGGCACTGTGATAGACTACATCCAATTTGCTGAGTAGAGTGTTGGAGGCTATTTTGTAAATGACATCGCCGAAGTCAAGGATCGGTAGGATAGTCAGTTTTACGAGGGTATGTTTGGCAGCATGAGTGAAGGATGCTTTGTTGCGAAGTAGGAAGCCGATTCTAGATTTAATTTTGGATTGGAGATGCTTAATGAACAACGGTTGTATGATGGCCTGGATGAAGAGGAAAATATTCTCCTCAAGGAACCATTCATGTTCCAGTTACAGAGAGATTATGAGATGTTCTATTTGGAGGCAGTTGACACAAAAACAAGGTTTGACCACTCCTCAAAAATGGCTTCACTCCAGCTCCTCAAAAGAGGCAAAGACAGTAATTGTCTTGTTGTCGTTTCAATTGTGTTATGTTGTTTAGTAAAGATGACGTAGAAGTCACCCGAGTCTCTGATCTCTTTACTGGAGCTGGTATAACTTCATGTAAAAGCACATTCAGCCTGTCAGTATGTCTATATGGTATAGTCTGTCTCTTCCTCATTCTCATGAGGAAAGTAAATAGCATTGTAAATCAGGACAGGTAGTAACTGTGTGTGTGCATATATGCACAATTAAATAATATAATTACAAAGTTATAACATTTATCAACACAATTTTTACAGTACATGATTTACATAGCAAGTCTGTTCACCATAAGCTACTGATATTGTTATCTCAAATATAGCATGAAGCAAAATGTGTTACAACACATCTGCTGGTACCACTTCATATAATATTTCTTAAGATCTTCAAAAATGAAATACGTCTGTATTCACCGTGTGCCTTGCGCAAGTGTGTGTGTTTTTTGTATTCAGTGTGCGACTGTCAAACCTCAGATGGGCAAAAATAAGTGGGTGGGGTCAAACGTGGGACCCCGCCCACATTGAGGCCGGCCCCGAATTGCACACTGCAGTCAGGAAAATTTGGGTTCGGCAGCAGCTTGAAAGCCGGCGACGCCGAACGCCTGAGCTGGACAGGAGGGGGAGCTAAAGCGAAGGCTGGTGTGACATTTATGATTAACTTTAGTGGTTTTAATGACCAAACTCAAGGTTGATTTGTTTTGATTTGATTCCTATGTGTTCATGTTACATAGAGCTAGTTGAGGCAACAGAAGAAAAAAAATAATGGAGGAGAGTAAAACAATTCATAAAATAAATACTTTAAGCATTGACCACTGAAAAAAAGTATTACCCCACTTGAAAGCTACTCTATCATCTTCATACGTTTTAGTTATCTTCATGAATAGGCCTACTGTCCGTCTTAACATACTGAAACTGTTCATGCATGGTAAATAGAGAGAACTCACAGAACATTAAATTATTTTATTTTATGTTACTCAAAGTCAGAAGTGGAAAGAGTACTGAAATATCCTACTCAAGTAGAAGTTATGTTACATTAACTGCACTTTATTCAAGTAGAAGAAAAATGACGTGTACAAAAACCAGACTTAAATAAAAGTTAAAAGTAGCTCAATTAAAAAGTACTCAGAGTAAAAGTAATTGAATTACTTTAAAAAAAAACATTGACCTTGATAATTAAGGTTACCTGAATGTTACTACACCTGATCTTCTCCATGCATTCAATTAAAAAAGGAAGAGAGGAAATTGTTACTTGACATCTTAGACCTTCCATCAAAATACATGTTTCACCTTTAAAAAGCATTCTCTAAAAGCTTTACATATATTTGGTATTTTATTAGGAAACCCATTAGCTGTTGCAAAAGCAGCAGCTACTCTTCCTGGGATCCACACAAAACATGAAACAATACAGAATGACATAATATACAGAACATCATTAGACAAGAACAGCTCAAGGACAGAATTACATAAAACAAAATTAAAAGGCACACGTAGCCTACATACCAACGCGTACACACAAACTATGTAGGTCAAAATCCCGATATTGAGATGCTGTCTCAAGCGTTGAAGAATGGGAATAGTTTCAGTATTTCATCCACAAGTTATAATCAACAATAATAATGTTTTGTTATGGATACTAACGGCGGTGCTGGGGCCCCTGCGCTGCATCAGGATAGTGTTGCCTGTCTATAGTCTCCAATGAATAAATGAATGAAATTACTAATATATTAATGAACAATTGAATGAATGAATTACTAATAAATGAATTAATTACTAATATTATTGACAGATTTAAGGGGAAGTTCACCCATTTCACGTGGCCTTATTTTCACTCTTTCTGTGCTTGTAGTTGATCCCCCAAACTGTATTTTGTTTATTTTTTGTTTGGTCAGAGAAAATTGGTTGTCACTTTTTGAGTCATCACTTGCCATTCACTACAATGTATTATGAAAATGTGTCTAAAGCATGTTAGAAAAAGCTCCAAAACACTCCAGAAAACTCATATTACATCAGAATCCCATTCTAAATGTCTCTGCACGCTATATATAAAAAATGCGCTCTAAATAAAAATAATAAAACATATTAAAATGTAAAAACAGTTTTGGGGGATCAACTTCAAGCACAGAAAGAGTGAAATTAAGACCACGTTAAAATGAGTGAACTTCGCCTTTAACGCTATTGTCACGCATGAGAGCTGATCAAGAGGAGTAAACCATAAACTATTGCATTAATATTGTGAGGGGAAAAACACACATTTTGATTTTGTTTTGGTGTCGATAAATAGCAGCCCGACAGTGAGAAAAGATAAACACAGTAGACGGTTCGCTGATCAGAGTGCTGTAAAATACATTACGTAGCTAAATGTCTACACGACCTGAAAATGTAGGATAGGGCGTGATTTAAATCCATGCAAATGTTGAAATAATCCCAAATGTTAGATCTGATAGGCCAAAATGCGGATTCGGAACTCATGATGTTAATTTGACCCCGCCCTCTTGGTGTGCCCTCCACCCCCTCTGCACTACCGTCTCTAGTAGCCGTTGACGGCTCTTGTAGTGACGGATTAAGCTCTCCTCTAACATTTTTCTTTTTCATTGGTTTTGTGGAAAAAGAAAAAGGAGTACAAGTAAGCCGCTTTACACACACCAATCTCCAGTATCCCCTCTCTGGTTTTATAACGTTAATTAATTTGTAGTTTGAGCTAGCAAAGTGGTAATTTAGCTAGCAAGCTAGGGTCAACGTTACTTGACAGCGTGAGCGATAAACTAGCTAACGTTAGTTAGTAGAGGGCTAACGTGATTATTATTCTGCGATACAACTCGAGACAAGTCGGGACAAGACCAGGTTAGTAGCTACATCTTGTATTCCCTGATGTAAAATATTAGCTAGCTAGCTTACTATATTATGGTGGAAATGTAACGATGGCAACCGCAAGAGATGTGTGCTAATGTGGTAACGTTAGTTAACTAACGTTAGCATCGGCTAACAGTCACTCGCTAGCGACAATAGTGTTGGTTAGCTAGCTGTTAGCTGGCTGGGTTGGTTCATAGGCGGGCGAGATGTAGAGAGATCTATTACAGATGGCTAGGTTACTAATTTAGATATATTGGTTCTACTGTGTAGATATACAATAATCTTGTTGCCCAACAGCCATGCCCATGTGTATCACGGCGTGGGTCATAGCTACATGCAATGTTTGCATCGTATAGTTCGCTAGCTTAATTGCTAACCGGTTTGTTATAATGCAGATGGCCATCCCGCACCGCCATTTTGTTTTGTTCTCTTCATAAAATAATTTGCCAAATCGCCTAGTTCCTAGAGATTGTATAAAGCCCAATATATACGATCGCATTAAAAACGGAGTTGATTGACGTATTCACTGTGATTCAACTACGAATGTAACTAAACGAATTTCCCCACCGCAAGTTAACTGGTATGCATTACGAAACATCGCAGTCCCCCTCGCAACGTGAATATGGAGGCCGCATTAGATAGATTGACTGTAGCCATAGTTAACTCTGAACAGCAATGTGATGTTTATGCTAGCAACTATTTTTGGTGAAGCGGTGTGCTTGGACTGTTGTGCTGACCCTTGCCTTTGAGTGTGTTGTTATGATTCTGATGGCATGCTGTGGCTGGCCCTGAACTCCTTTATGCGTTACAAGGCCCTTTCCTGGTGTATTACATTGATGGCTTGCTTATCTGCCCTCTTAATCCCTGAACAACATGTTATTTGCCGGCCATCCCACGGCCTAATTTTCTAATCTCATCTGGGTATTGAGGCACACAAGGTGTGCTGCTATTTGGCAGTGTTTTGGACAATAGTAAGACTAAAAGTACAGTTATCCCATTAAAGCAACCCATATCTTCACGTCATACAAATGTGCATTGAACACCTTTATTTATCATGTAGTGTATTTAATGATGGGTGCCTGCCGGTCTCTAATAATATTGTTGCAGTCTTTTAAATGGGTCAAGTTATCTTGTCAGTTGCTCTTTTGGTTTGCAGTGCATTATTACAAGGGTTCTCAAACTTCTTGAGGTTGGGGAACCCTTTTGTGATGGCAAAGTAATAAGGGACCCCCCTCATAATCAGAACACAACTTGAGTGAGATACAAATAACATACAAGGTGTTTTACCATGACTTGGGCCCTGGGAAGGAACATTTTAATGGTCCGCCTCTTGGAATTGGAGAGAAAATATTGCAGTTTTCAAGCTAATTTCTTGCAATTCTACACATTTTGTCATGGGGCAGCGAAATGTTTTGTTGCAGCTTTAAAGCTAATGTGCTGCAGAGCGCTGAGACTGTTTTTAAACAACTAATTGACCGACTGCAGTTGTTAATGCGAGTGTAGCAAAATGCTTGTGCTTCTTGTTCCGACCATGTAGTAGTATCTAACAAGTAATCTAACAATTTCACAACAACTACCGTATACACACAAGTGTAAAGGATTAAATACGAGTATGTACATATAAATATATGGATGAGCGATGGCTGACCGGCATAGGCAAGATGCAGTAGATGGTATATAGTACAGTATATACATGTGAGATAGTAGTGTAGGATATGTAAACATTATATAAATGGCATCGTTTAAAGTGGCTAGTGATACATTTATTACACCCACTTTTTAATTATTAAAGTGGCTAGAGATTTGAGTCGATGGCCGAACGACAGGCAAGATTCAGTAGATGGTATAGAGTACAGTGTATACATTTGATATGAGTAATGTCGGATATGTAAACATTATATACAAAATCGTTTAGTGGCTAGTGATACATTTGTTACATCCATTTTTCTATTTAAAGTGGCTAGTTATTTAAGTCAGTATGTTGGCAACAGCCACTCAATGTTAGTGGTGGCTGTTTAACAGTCTGATGGCCTTGAGATAGAAGTCTCTCAGTCCCAGCTTTGATGCACCTGCACTGACCTCGCCTTCTGGATGATAGCGGGGTGAACAGGCAGTGGCTCGGGTGGTTGTTGTCCTTGATGATCTTTTTGGCCTTCCTGTGACATCGGGTGGTGTAGGTGTCCTGGAGGGCAGGTAGTTTACCCCCGGTGATGCGTTGTGCAGTCCTCACTACTCTCTGGAGAGCCTTACGGTTGTGGGCGGAGCAGTTGCCGTACCAGGTGGTGATACAGCCCGACAGGATGCTCTCGATTGTGCATCTGTAGAAGTTTGAGTGTTTTTGGTGACAAGCCGAATTTCTTCCGCCTCCTGAGGTTGAAGAGGCGCTGTTTAAATTCCATTTAGTTTGTTTGTTTACTCTGAGCTCAATATGCACCCTGCGCTGCAGTTTCTCGAGATCAATCAGATCATGCTGAACTGTGCGATGCAGTAGGGTGTTGTAGTTTCCAACAGGCCAGTTTTCTACATAGTTTAGTGCAGAAAATGTGATGATTTACTACGATGGCCATATTCCATTGTGGCGGCTATTTGTCCGGTCTGTAATGTGAGTAACTGATGGTTAATAAGTGATAATCCATCATGAGACCTTGCATTTCTGCGCTACAGCATTCGCCCATGGGGCGGCAGGGTAGCCTAGTGGTTAGTGTCGGACTAGTAACCGAAAGGTTGCAAGTTCAAATCCCCGAGCTGACAAGGTACAAATCTGTCGTTCTGCCCCTGAACAGGCAGTTAACCCACTGTTCCTATGCCGTCATTGAAAATAAGAATGTGTTCTTAACTAACAATTCTACCCATATAATGCATAGCGCAGTTAATGTTAAAGAAATATTATTGAAATCTTGCTATTGTTAACGATCTCACTGAAACTGACCTCAAAAGGCACAAATCGCTCAGCACTAATCCTGCAATTCTACACATTTTCCATGAGGCAGAGTGAGAACTTTGCCATATTAAAGCTTATAGTACTCTCCAGTGTAATTCTATGAAATATGACTTATAATTAATTCCAATATGAGTGAAATAGTTTTTCTTCCAAAAATTGTAGTTAACTACTTAGGGAGTAGCGGCGCGCTAGCGGGCCACTCCCGACACTGCCCGGTGAAATTCAAAATCCCAAAGTTGAATTATTAAACATTCATCAATATACAAGTGTTGCATAGTCATCCAAAGCTCTGCTTCTCGGCAATATCACAGCGTTGTCAGATTTCTAAAAAATCTTTACGGCAAAAGCACAGCATTTGATTGTTTGAGGATAGCACCCCACATATTTTCGACATTAGCATAAATTCATATTGGGGCGGGTCACACAACCCATATAAGAGCTTAAAAATATCACTTACCTTTCGAAGAACTTCTGCTGAGGGCTTCCCAAGTGTCCAACGAAGACATCCAATGGTTCTTTTGTTAGAAAAAGTCATTTATTATATCCATAAATCTGTTTGTTTGGCGCGTTATGATCAGAACCGTGAAGAGAACACGTTCAAATTATACCTATACACTTTCTACAAACAAATCAAATATTTTTAATGCATCCTTAGGTATCCTTTTATGTATATTTACTGTAATATTTAAACCGGACGATAACGTGAACAATAGGAAAGGAAAATAGTGGGGCGCGCCTGTCAAATGTTGTAAACAAAAGTAGACCGCTGATTGGTCAGCTCATCCTCTTCAGGAGGATGACAATCCTCAAGGAAACAAGCATTTTTTTTTGTCTGTTTGAGATACAAGTTTGAGTTGGGTTTTTTAAGTGTTACTTATATAATTTATGCATTGGCCACAGATACGATTATAAGATCAGTCAACAACTTTATTTGGGTATGAGTTAACAGAATATTAACATTTTAAAAGTGACATTTTCAATGGGCAGTTACATTAAATACAGAGCATTTATGTAAATACAATGTTGGGGGTTATTCAAGAAATATTGTTTTGAAAAATGTATAATTGGCAGAGGACTGTGCATACCAATATTACTGTGAGCCTCCCAGACCCATTTTGCTCAGGAAAAAAAATAATACAATGTAATATTATTACTCTAAAATGTATTACACCCCCTAAACTTATTCCTTTGACCAACATTAATTGCGGCTGTAAACATACAGTAATCAAATCAAACTAAAATTTTATTTGTCACATGCGCCGAATACAAGAGGTGTAGACCTTACAGTGAAATTCTTACTTACAAGCCCTTAACCAACTATGCAGTTTTAAGAAAATTCAGAAAAAAGTAAGAGATGATAAGAAAAACAAATAATTAAAGAGCAGCAGTGAATAACAAAAGCGGGGCTATATACAGGGGGTGCCAGTACAGAGTCATTGTGCGGGGGCACCGGTGTCGAGGTAATTGAGATGATTGTGTACATGCAGGTAGGGTTGTTAACTTCTTAGGGAGCAGCGCACGAGGTGACCGTTTTTGAGAGCCTGGCGTGCCCAAAGTAAAATGCCTCCCATTCAGGCCCAGAAAATAGGATATGCACATATTTAGTACCATTGGATAGGAAACACTCTGAATTTTCTAAAAGTGTTAACCATTTGTCTGTGAGTAAAACAGAACGCATATGGCAGGTGAAACACCGAGGAATTTCTGTCCTGGAAAAAGTGGTTTTGACAGAGTGCCTCATTTGGAACCCGTCCCTTATGAAAATGCCCATATAAGGGCATATGAATGCAGTACCCATCGCTTCCTCGGGATGTCAAGTCTCGAGACAGTGTTAATTTTTGTTTTGGATGCTTTAGAGCAGAGAATAAGAGGAAACCAGGAAGTGTCCCATTTATGTCAACAGAAGGCAGCGCGCGCTCCCGACAAGGCGCGCTTTGTGTTTTTTACCGTCTTTATCGCTCAGTTTATATTCCGGTTGATTTATAATAGTAAATATACGTAAAAGTGTTCCTAAGGATACATTTAAAACTGTTTGATTGTTCTTGGACAAGTTTATAGGTATAAGATGATCGAGTTCTTGTCACGTTTCAATGGAGTAGTGGAAGCTGTAATTTCTGATTAACGCGCGAACCAAATGGAGATTTATGGATAAAATACATTACTTTTTCTAACAAAAGAACCATGGATTGTCTTCGTTGGACACTTAGGAAGACCTCAGCAGAAGTTCTTCAACAGGTAATTGATTTGTTTTCGCTGTGAAATGTGTTGTGAACCGCGATGGTTTATGAATTCATGGCTATGGGAAAAATATGTGAGGTGCTACCCTCAAACAATCAAATGTGCTGCTTTCGCCGTAAAGCCTTTTTGAAATCTGACAGAGCTTTTGATGAGTATGAAACACTTGTATATGGGTGGATGTTTAATAATTCAACTTTGGGATTTTGAATTTGGCGCCTTGCATTTCACCTGGTAGTGTCGGGATTGGGGCGCTAGCGCACCACCAATCCCTAAGAAGTAAAAGTGGCTATGCATAGATGATAACAGAGAGTAGTAGCCGGGGTTGCAAATAGTCTGGGTAGCCATTTGATTAGCTGTTCTGGAGTCTTATGGCTTGGGGGTAGAAGCTGTTTAGAAGCCTTTGGACCTAGACTTGGCGCTCCGGTCTGGACACCTACTCATTCCAGGGTTTTTCTTTATTTGTACTATTTTCTACATTGTTGAATAATAGTGAAGACATTACAACTATGAAATATCACATGGAATCATTTAGTAACCTAAGTGTTAAACAAATCAAAATATATTTTATATTTGAGTTTCTTCAATGTAGCCACCCTTTCCATTGATGACAGCGTTGCACACTCTTGGCATTCTCTCAACCAGCTTCATGAGGTAGTCACCTGGAATGCATTTCAATTAACAGGTGTACCTTGTTAATTTGTGAAATACTTTCCTTAATCAGCCAATTAGTTGTTGTGACAAGGTAGGGGTGGTATATAGAAGATAGCCCTATTTGGTAAAAGACCAAGTCCATATTATTGCAAGAACAGCTCAAATAAGCAAAGAGAAACGACACTCCATCATTACTTTCGTAAGACATGGTCAGTCAAGAACTTTGAAAGTTTCTATGAGTGCAGTCGCAGAAACCTTCAAGCGCTATGATGAAACTGGCTCTCATGAGGACCACCACAGGAAAGGAAGACCCAGAGTTACCTCTGCTGCAGAGGATAAGTTCTTTAGTTACCAGCCTCAGAAATTTCTGCAAAAATAAATGTTTCACAGAGTTCAAGTAACAGACACATCTCAACATCAACTGTTAAGAGGAGACTGTGTGAATCAGGCCTACACGGTCAAATTGCTGCAAAGAAACCACTACTAAAGGACACCAATAAGAGGAAGAGACTTGCTTGGGACAAGAAACACGAGCAATGGACACTAGACGGGTGGAAATCTGTTCTTTGGTCTTGAGTCCAAATTGGAGATGTTTGGTTCCAACCTCTGTGTCTTTGTGAGACACAGTGTAGGTGACCGGATGATCTCCGCATGTGTGGTTCCCACCGTGAAGCATGGAAGAGGAGGTGTGATGGTGTGGGGGTGCTTTACTGGTGACACTGTCTGTGATGTATTTAGAATTCAAGGCACACTTAACCAGCATGGCTACCACAGCATTCTGCAGTGATACGCCATCCCATCTGGTTTGGGCTTTGTGGGAATATCATTTGTTTTTCAACAGGACAATGACCAAACACACCTCCAGGCTGTGTAAGGGCTATTTGACCAAGAAGGAGAGGGATGGGTGCTGCATCAGATGACCTGGTCTCCACAATCACCTGACCTCAACCCAATTGAGATGGTTTGGGATGAGTTGGACCGCAGAGTGAAGGAAAAGCAGCCAACAACTGCTCAGCCTGTGTGGGAACTCTTTCAAGACTGTTGGAAAAGCATTCCATGTGAAGCTGATTGAGAGAATGCCAATAGTGTGCAAAGCTGTCGATAAGGCAAAGGGTGGCTACTTTGAAAAATATATACTTTTTTTGGGTTACTCATTATTCCAAATATTTAATAGTTTTGATGTCTTCACTATTATTGTACTATGTAGAAAATAGTAAAAATAAAGAAAAACCCTTGAATGAGTAGGTGTCAACTTTTAACTGGTACTGTACATTTATTCTAATCTTGACAAATCCATCCTTATTGTTCTGAAATCACAACATATATCAAGCATTCGGCTTATTGCCACAAGGACTGAAACATACATGTGCAGTAGGGCGATGAAACCCCTGCTACATCACAAAAAACGAACGCCAAATAGAAGCAGATGATTTTCTGTCGCTATATTTTACATACAATAATTATACTATGTGTGGAGGGACACCAGTCAAGTCAGTGCAGTTGTGGAGAGAGATGTGTCCTGTTGTAGTGATACTAGCCCAGTAACATGTGACAGAGCTGACATTCTCTCCGTGCAGCACCAGCACAAACAGGACTGTTGTTTTGGGTGCCGCACACAGAGACAGTAGGTGTGTTGTTATGTCTTTTCTGGGTCGTTCTAGAAGGAAAAACCCTTGAATGAGTAGGTGTGACCAAACTTTTGACTGGTACTGTATATATTTTGAGATCTGACCGCGGATCCCCTGTGTTTTTTTACATATGGGTGGTCCCAGGAATGGAACAAACCATCCTGGCGTTGCAAGCTCCATGCTCTACCAACTGAGCTACAGAGGGCCCCTGTTGCGCATTAATTCATTTGATAATCATCAGCTCATTGTGCAGTTTGCAATTGACCTCCATCTTTGTAAAATCACAGGGGGCAACATTTTCCTCAAACAAGATTGCACCGCCTACAAAGACGGATATTGTTTTTGTAATATTTGATCTGTTTACAGACACAGAACAACTCTAGCTGTTGCCAAATCTTTCTGAATTGAACCGATGTCAGCCCAGTGGATTTTATTGGTGAGCAGTAAAATGGGCTCAACCCTGGTGTTGTTGCCATGGAGGCAACCCCTCTCAAGGCAGACCTAGAAAAAGTTAACGTAATTTATAATGCATCACCATGGCAACTATGCCATGGATCGAATTATTCTCTTGGTACAGTATTACCTGTGTTCATGGCAATGTACTGTTCACGTGCTAGCTCTGCTCACACATTGGTCTCTTTAATGTTATTGACCTGTTCTGAGCACTGTCCTTCCCCTCTGTCTGTCCACACTACTAACGTTGTAATGCATACACTACTGAGCAAAGACTGGATATCGGGACTAGTTTTGTTTAGAACCTGCATCAACTCAACACCACATTTACCTTCACGTTCAGTGACGCGTACATGGTGTCAAATGTCTCCATCTCTTTCTCTCTTCCAGTCTCAGGGCTCACCTTACTCAATGAGCGGACAGCGCAATGTCAGAGCGCTCTGGGCAAACTGCAAAGGGGAAGGATGGCAAATCCAAGTATGCGTCTCTCAACCTGTTTGATACCTACAAAGGAAAGAGCCTTGAAGCACAAAAGCCTGTTGGTGAGTATTCTCCTTTCCATTGTCCAAGTACTGTGTTAGTGTGTGGATAGTGGAACAATGTCAGGTGTTCGGATCCAGGTCATCAGATCATTTTCTGATCGATCATAGGCGATTGGACTTGTTGATATCGATTATGATAAATAAGTGATATTCTGCAGTCGTCCCCTGTCTTCCTTGCATTTAAAAAAACTCATTATATAACCAGGATGGGCTCATTGCGATTTGAATTGTCTTTTTCACGAGCGTCCCGGCCAAGCTAGGCAGCACCAAGTCATTACACAATTACAGACAGACAACATGAATAACGACAAGTAATCTAGTAAAAACCATAGAAATCACAGGAGTCTAACAAAATCATAAAACAGCAAATTAAAAACATTGACAGGTTAGGGAATCAGTTTCAAGATCCTTCATCAGTGATTTAAAAACACCAATCGGGACAAGTTCTTCCAGTTTAAAAGTATTTTGTAAGGCGTTCCAATCCGATGGCGCAGAGTACATAAAAGCCCTTTTACCAAATTCAGTTCAGACATTTGGAACAGTTGGCTAAATAAATCCTGCGAAAGAAGAGAGTACCCACCACATTTCTGAAGAATACAAATGGTAGTAAACGCACAATGGCTTTGTAATTAAAAGTATACCAGTGACAGATTCAAAGCCAGAAATTCCAACTGTTTACAAATAGTTTCAGACTTTGCCACACTTACAAGTAATGTAGGCGTTTGCATATATACCCACACCTTTTTTAAATCGATCAGTGTGATACACACTGTAACCATTTATACAAATATCCTTATCAAGAAGAGACTTGCCAAGCCAGGTTTCAGAAAACACAATTATATCAGTTGATTAGGCCAAAATCCTAACCCCATCAATTTTAGACAACAGGCTGCGTACATTTAAATGAAAAATACCAAGACCAGATCTAGATTTAAAATCAGAGGGAGTTTGGGTAGATTGCACGTTACCTGATAACAAAATAAGAATAACTAGGCACCTCTGTGAAATAACCTTGCACTGCGTTTCTTTTTTAAGACACCTACTGCAAGTGAGTTTCCAGACAATACAAAAGTCATTTAAAACCGTTAAGACTTTGGTAGTGACACAAGTTCGTACTGTTCACATCATGACACAAATGCATCGCCACTTGGACAAGTGGGCCGAGGTGAAAAAGAGTGAGTTCCCTTCAGACACAATGTCTAATGGACGGGAGAGCACATTGTCAGATGTACTCACCCAGCGCCGATGTATATTTTCTCCAGAGACTTAGGTAAATTCCGAGTAAGGAAGTGCAAATGGCGATAAAAAAAATGATCAGAGTTGAGAGAGACCCGCTATCTTTACACCAGCAAAAATAAATCGTTTGCACTACACAACAAGGGAAGTATAGATTTGCTCCGCTGACTTGTTATTAGTAGGTTAAAAACGACTAATCACAGACAAACCGCTGGACATGCTGCCATCTTGGATTGAGATACTGTACAGCCTACAAGCCACTGATGCAGACCTTTTGAAAGAACTATTTTAAAAAGTCTAATTAATCCATGTAATATAGCCTACATCATCACAATAAATCCATTATTTATTTTAGACAGGTCTAAAGAAACATGGAATGCAGTTTATTTTAGAATAACAGAATAGCGTACTCTGAATTGTCCTTATGTTAGGCCCTGGTCTGGCTGTGGGCTACACTGGTTCATTTTGCAGACAAGATTTGCTTAGATTTGCATTATTTTATAGTATAAGGAATACAACAGGGCTCTACAGTGCTACCATTTTGGGGGCATATGCTCCTAAATAATTTGCTGTGCCTCCTGGAATGCCTAAAAAAACAACAACAACAAAAAAAAAATATATATATATATATGGTAATAATTATTGTAATTTATTCGCTGTCCTGCATCCTCAGTAGTATCCAAACAGAAAGGACAAAGGCAGCTTCAGTATATGAGCTCCAAAGTAGCTTGTGTTTATATAGGTCCAGTTTTTAAAATATTTTTTTCTGGTGCTCCTAAACCCTGTATTTTGTAATTGGTGGCAGTTATTATTATTAAAGTAATCTGCAATTATTACATAAATTTTTTGACTTAGAAATTAATGATATAAACCCATTGATTCCTGAAGAGTATAACTTATAAATGCCCCATGGACTTAGTACCATGGACTTAGTACCCCATCAGAAGCAAATATATAAGATTGTTTTTCCAATGTTTGTACACAAAGTAAATGTAAACAAACACTGTATAGCCTCAAAACATGGTTAAAACTATAGTTTTCATATGATGGTCAGCCCCTGCGTCCATAGCTCTATGAATTTGACTTTGATTTCTCAAGCCCCATCCCTCAACTTTTTACTGAAACAGTGGTGGCGATGATGCTTTATTGTTTCATCAGTGGATTGCCACTTTACTACCTCAGATTTTTCATTCTGGTCCTAAATGTATTTGTGTGCTCCTAGATTTTTCAATTTAGGAGCAGATATGTAAGAAATGTCACTGTAGAGCTCTGTATTGGAACTGATCCTGTATACAGTATGCTTACTTAGTTATTGTTTTCTTATTTCGCATGTGTTCTTTTCTAGTATTACATTGTTATTGATTATTGGGTTGAGTAGGACTGTTACGGTGACCGTATTATCTCCACACCGGTGGTCACAAGTTCAGTCAAATTCCACGTGACCGTTTAGTCATGCTCGTTAGGCTTCTCCAAGCTCTGATGCTGCTGATGGTCATTAGTAGCCTTGCTACCTGCCTGGTAGTCAGCACTATATTGTTCCTCTAATCACTCTGACATCAATGCAAATGTTACAGAAAATTTACCCCAACGCTTCATGAGATCTCATATTGTGTAAAAATAAAAGAAATTCTATAGGCTATACAATTGTGAGAAAATATTATCAATATTAGCCTATCACTTGTATATTATATATTATCACTTGTGAATGAGGCCCAGCTTAAGGCAAGAAACAGCTCGCCTTTTGCAACTTTTTCAAATCATAGTCACATGCATCAGGTAGCCTAGCCCACAGGCCTATATGTTTTGATAAGGTTTGTATCACAACTAAAGTGGACAAGTAACTTCTTAAAATTAAGCACATTAATCTGCTTTACAATGGATGCAGAGCCTAACTGGCATACATACACAGCGTGTGAGTTTCAAGTTTATAATAAAAGCATCACATGTGCAGTCACTTTTGAGAGTGGTGTTTTCCTGCTAAAGAAACATTTGCGCATATAGCATGCTGCTGTGTGCACATTGCTGCGCTTATAATGTGAAGAAATAGCTTCATAGTTGAAGAAATTTTAAGCTAAATGTTCTGATCTGTTGTTATCCTAATTGCTTGAAAATGTTTTTTGGATGGTAGTGATTGTATTAATTGGGGATCTATAGCATCCCACTACTGTCGCAGACTATGTTTGGAGTATTTATTTCAAGATAGAGCAGGTCAACTTTTATACTATGGGGGATAGTAGATTGACATAGGAGAATGCTTTTGCAGTTTTTTTGGCCTACTCATCTTGACAGAGAGCCATGTGAGTGAGAGGTGCTTCAGACCACGCAGTCGGGAGAATTTGAGAATTTTTGAAAACAATAATTTTTTATTTAACCTTTATTTAACCAGGCAAGTCAGTTAAGAACAAATTCTTATTTACAATGACGGCCTACACCGGCTAAACCCTAACCACACTGGGCAAATTGTGCTCCGCTCTATGGGACTACCAATCATGGCCGGTTGTGATACAGTCTGAAATCGAACCAGGGTCTGTAGTGATGCCTCTAGCACTGAGATGCAGTGCCTTAGACCGCTGTGCCACTCAGAAACCCCAAGGGAATTATAATTAGAGGTAGACCGATTATGATTTTTGAATGCCGATACTGATTATTGGGGGACCAAAAAAAGGCGAAACCGATTAATCGGACGATTAAAAAAAAAAATATATATAATAATAATAAATAATAATATTATTATTTTATATATATATATATATTTGTAATAATGACAATTACAACGATACTGAATAAACAATGAACACTTTTATTTTAACTTAATATAATACATAAATAAAATCAATTTAGTCTCAAATAAATTAAACATGCTCAATTTGGTTTAAATAATGGTGGAGAAGAAAGTAAAAGTGCAATATGTGCCATGTAAAAAAAGCTAACGTTTAAGTTCCTTGCTCAGAACATATGAAAGCTGGTGGTTCAATATTCCCAGTTAAGAAGTTTTAGGTTGTAGTTATTATAGGAATTATGACCCGTCAACTATTTCTCTCAATACCAGCACTGTTTATGACTTCAAGCCTATCAACTCCTGAGATTAGGCTGGCAATACTAAAGTGTCTATTAGAATATCCAATAGTCAAAGGTATATGAAATAATATACCTTTCACTATTGGATATTCTAATAGGCACTTTAGAATCAAGCATTGCTAAGAGCTGCTGGCAAACGCAGTAAAGTTTGAATGAATGCTTACGAGCTTGCTGCTGCCTACCACCACTCAATCAAATATCAAATCATAGACTTAATTATAATATTATAAACACAGATATACGAGCCTTTGGTCATTTAATATGGTCAAATCCGGAAACTATCATTTAGAAAACAAAACGTCTATTTTTTCAGTGAAATACGGAACTGTTTCGTATTTTATAGAAGAACAAGTAGCAACCCTAAGTCTAAATATTGCTGTTACATTGCACAACTTTCAATGTTATGTCAGAGTTATGTAAAGTGCTGGCAAATTAGTTCACAACGAGCCAGGCGGCCCAAACTGTTGTGTATATACCCTGACTCTGCGTGCAATGAAGCAAGCGAAGTGACACAATTTCCCTACTTAATATTGCCTGCTAACATTAATTTATTTTAACTAAATATGCAGGTTTGAAAAATATATACTTCTATGTATTGATTTTAAGAAAGGCATTGATGTTTATGGTTAGCTACATTCATGCAACGATTGTGCTTTTTTCACGGATGTGCTTTTGTTAAAACATCACCCATTTGGCAAAGTAGGCTGTGATTCGATGATTGATTATATGCAATGCAGGACAAGCTAGTTAACCTAGTAATATCATCAACCACCATGTGTAGTTAACTAGTGATTATGTTAAGATTGATAAGTTTAAGGCTAGCTAGCAACTTAACTTGGCTCCTTGCTGCACTCGCGTAACGGGTGGTCAGCCTGCCACGCAGTTTCCTCGTGGAATGTAATGTAATCGGCGTCCAAAAATGCAGATTACCGATTGATATGAAAACTTGAAATCGGCCCTAATTAATCGGCCATGCCGATTTAATCGGTCAACCTCTAATTATTATATTCAGCCCAAGGGCACAACAGCCACAAAAGGCATGGATTTTTTTAGGGGGCATTACGGCCACACAGAGGATGCCGCCGGGAAATTCAATGTATTATCAAGTGCTTGTCAAATTGTGAATGAGACTGATGAAGTGTGTACAGCCTGCACAAAAAACAAAGCAGTGCTCATGCCTTTCATGCAACTTTTTTCAAATAATTTTCACAGTCGCATCATGCAGCCTTAGAATGTATTAAAAATCAAAACATATAGCCCAACGTTTGTATCACAACTAAAGTGAAATAAATAACAAAATTAAGCATGTAGGACCTGTTTCTTTGTTAACCGCTCAACACAGAATAGCCGTATGCGTGAACTACCTCATTGTTTGGGGAAAATGTCCTTTCTATTTTATTCCGCTATGTTCAATTATTTACAATGTGCAGGGATACTGGTGTGATGGAGGTAGATAGTGGCAAGAAAAAATATGTGAACCCTTTGGAATTACTGGGATTTCTGCATAAATTGATCATCAAATTTGATCCGATCTTCATTTAAGTCAACAATACACACACACACACACAGTCTGCTTAAACTAATAACACACATTATTTCATTTTTCTTGTCTATATTGAATACTTAATTTAAACATTCACAGTGTAGGTTGGAAAAAGTATGTGAACCCCTTAGGGCTGGGCAGTATACTGTATTTTACTATATACTGGTATTTATGCAAGAACCAGGTTGGGTTTTTACTTTACCTTCTATAACGGTATTTGAATGTTTGGTTAAATGTGATACGCTGTGTGTAACTTCCATTTTTATAGTTTACTCCACTACTTGAGGCATCCCTTTCCCCTCTCTCTCTCCATGCCGCTTTACAAACAGATCTAGTCCCACCCCCTGTCGCTCAAGGAGCGCATTTTGTTGTTGCTTGACCACGAGACACTTTTGTTCAGTCTGCATGGTCAATTTTTATTTATTTTACCTTTATTTAACTAGTGAAGTCAGTTAAGAACAAATTCTAATTTTCAATGACGGCCTAGGAACAGTGGGTTAACTGCCTTGTTCAGGGGCAGAGCGACAGATTTTTACCCTGTCATTTCGGGGATTCGATCTTGCAACCTTTCGGTTACAAGTCCAACAATGTTGTTGACAACGATGTTGTTTCCACTTTGATCTTAATATAAGCGTTCTATAATTACAATATTAGTTTTGTGTTTCTTACATCTGCAAACAGCTAGTTTGTATTTTCTTAGCAAGTTAAGCTAAATCGTGTTAGCCACTAATGCTAATCGCTAGTTAGCTTTTTTCAACCTTGTTAGAAATTTTTAAACCTTGTTGGCTAGCAAATAGAACCAAGTTGACTAAACTTGAAATATAAAGATTAGCTGGCTACTAACTAAAACGTGGTCTTGTGCTTGAGATTGTTTGAGACCTGGGTTCACTTTATATAACGCCTGCTACAAGAAGTTAGTCATTATTAGGGTATGTGCATCATCTGTGGTCCTGGTTAAATTTGTAACAAAAATTGCATTTTCATAGACCTACTTGAAAGCCAGATCAGTGATTATTGCATAAAAGCAGGTTAAACTATTTTGATGAAATAATTAAATTATTAGTGGGTCTCATGGTTGTGGAAGGCTTATTTATCTTTATTTATTTAACCTTTATCTAACTAGGCAAGTTGAAAGCTTATATTTAGCTGTGTATAATTTCACAAGTCCTGCATTTATTAGAGTGTAGCAGTGTAGTTCACCCTTCACATTCTACAACAAAGCTTATTTAGATTTTATTCAAAAATAATTATATCAAGATATGCTTTTCTCACTCAGCCCTTGTTGTAACTCAATTCTCTGTGGTTCTTGTGGAGTCTTTATCGAACGCCTACATCTTGTCAGCGATAACCACTGTTGTTTTCATGACCTCATCTCCCCTCCCATTTGGTTCTGTGGTCTCAGGTTACTGTGGTCTTTCTGCTGATGACCTCGTCTCCCTTCTCTCTTCCCTCCCCATCAGTTCCCCCCCGCCATGGCCTGCAGTCTCTTGGTAAAGTTGCCTCCGCGCGGCGCATGCCACCTCCTGCCAGCCTGCCCAGTCTGAAGGCGGAGAACAAAGGCAACGACCCCAACGTCTCGCTAGTTCCCAAAGACGGCACAGGATGGGCAAGCAAGCTGGAACCAGCAGACCCAAAGAGGTGAGGAGTCCCACATGAGGCGCTCTATAGATTTGACTATACTAAATTCGTCTGTCAGCACTCTATTCACTGAGCTTTACTATTTAACGTGGTTGGGTATTATTGCCTCTTGTTTAAAGTCTACATCTGCCCAGAACTTGAATTTAATCGGTTTATCATCTATATTGATGATTTATCCAAATTAGCAGGATTGTGTCTATCTTCATCTGCAGAATAAATATATTCTAATGGTGAAATGAATATACAGATGCTATGTTATCTCAAGAAACGCCAGCAATACCGCCATGGAACATCAGTAATAGGTCCCTACTAACTCGGTAATTGGCACAATTGTCTGTCTGTCTGACTGACTGGCGTGTCTGACACTTACCCATCTGGCGTTTTTCTCCTTCTCTCAGTACCGATGTATTGTCAGCACCGCAGCTGGAGTTGCCGCAGCCTGTGGTTTCACAGATGCCTGTACCGACCCGCCCGAGAACCCCGCCAGCTCCAGAGGTACACACCAATTCCATATCACTGTGAACTGAAACACAAAATGGTTCCATACCGCCATGGTCCTTATTGTTGTGTGTCTCTCAGGCTCCACCTCCGGTTCCCGGCCCGGTTTCAGCCCAGGCCGCAGGGGCAAAGTCCTGGGCTCCGGCCAGTGTTACACATGGAGCACAAGGAGATGGTGAGAAAGTCATTCTTTTTTTTAAACATTTTTTAACGTCTGTCACGTCTCTCTCTCTTCATATGGGCACTTTGCAGCAGACTTGACTGCATCATCAATGGCCTAACTAACTCGCATCTGGATATTTGACTGTGAGTAACCCCTCCTCTCTCGCACCATACAGGTGGAAAGGGATCAAACCAACCGTCGCCATTCTCTCGCGAGGAATTTCCCACCCTGCAGGCGGCTGGCGACCAGGACAAAGCTGGCAGAGAACAGGGCACTGCAGATCAGTGGTATGGGCCAGGACCAAGCCTCCGCCCTCCGAGTGAGTAACGCTCATCTCTGTATAGGTTATTATAGACCACACAGTGAAGAGGGCTACCAACAGAAGAATCAGTGGTCAGAGCAAGTGCATATTTTTTTATTTCTTTGTAGTTGTTTTTATCGCTATTAGTCACAACTACGTTGCAAAATTCCGGTAACTCCTAAAATTCCCACATTTTCCAGAAATCCCAGTTGGGGGATTGCCGGTTGGAGAATTACATCCCTGCTTATTCACTCCTGATTTTAAGATTCCTCTAACTGAAAGAAATAAAGAAAGAAAGAAAAGAGGAATAGGACATCGGTTATGGCATGATTTCATTGCATGTCCAGTGTTTCTTCCTGAATACAAATGCTGGTATAAGTGGCTTCTATTCCCACCCATTTTATTTTACCTCTTTTTCTTGTTTTTCCCTCTCTCCCCAGACATGACAAGCTGGCGGGACGGTGGGGGCCGCGCCCTGGCGCCCACCGGGGAGGGGGTCGCAGAGGGTGGCCCAGGCGGGGCGCTGGTCATGGAGGGGGCTGCCGTTGGTGGCCAGGCAGGCCCACCTCTCCACCAGCAGCAGAACCCACAGTCCCATGGGCCGCCTAGGAACCCCTCTGCCAGCAGCCCCGTGCTGCCCCAGTCCCCCGTGGGCCCCGGCTTCCCACAGTACAGAGGGATCATGCCTCCATTCGTAAGTCTACTCCCGGTGTAATCTCTGCATGTGTGCTCACAATAGCTGTAGCTTTCAGAAAGTATTCACACCCCTTGACTTTTTCCACATTTTGTTTTTACAGCTTGAATTTAAAATGGATTACATTTAGATTTTGTGTCACTGACCTACACACAATACCCCATAATGTCAATGTGGATTTTCATTATTTTTTTTATGTTTACAAATAATACAAAATGAAAAGCTGAAATGTCTTGAGACAATAAGTATTCAACCCATTTAAGGCAAGCCTCAAGTTCAGGAGTCAAATGTTGCTTAACAAGTCACAGAATAAGAGCGCATGGGGTTCACTCTGTTTGCAATAATTGTGTTTAACATGATTTTGTAATGACTACCTCATCTCTGTACTAGAGGTCGACCGATTATGATTTTTCAACGCCGATACCGATTATTAGAGGACCAAAAAAAAGCCGATACAGATTAATTGTCCGATTAAAAAAAAATAATAATAAATAAATAATATGTAATGATGACAATTACAACAATACTGAATGAACACTTATTTTAACTTAATATAATACATAAATAAAATCAATTTAGTCTCAAATAAATAATGAAACATGTTCAATTTGGTTTAAATAATGCAAAAACACAGTGTTGGAGAAGAAAGTCAAAGTGCAATATGTGGCGTGTAAAAAAAAGCTAACGTTTAAGTTCCTTGCTCAGAACATGAGAACATATGAAAACTGGTGGTTCCTTTTAACATGAGTCTTCAATATTCCCAGTTAAGTTTTAGGTTGTAGTTATTATAGGACTATTTCTCTCTCTACAATTTGTATTTCATATACCTTTGACTATTGGATGTTCTTATAGGCACTATGCCAGCCTATCGGGAGTTGATAGGCTTGAAGTCATTAACAGCGCAATGCTTGAAGCACAGCGAAGAGCTGCTGGTAAACGCAGTAAAGTGCTGTTTGAATGAATGCTTACGAGCCTGCTGCTGCCTACCACCACTCGGACTGCTCTATCAAATATCAAATCATAGACTTAATTATAATATAATAAACACACAAATACGAGCCTTAGGTCATTAATATGGTAAAATCTGGAAACTATCATTTCGAAAACAAAACGTTTATTCTTTCAGTGAAATACGGAACCATTTCGTATTTTATCAAACGGGCGGCAACCCTAAGTCTAAATATTGCTGTTACATTGCACAACCTTCAATGTTATGTAATAATTATGTATAATTCTCGCAAATGAATCGCGGTTAGGAAGAAATGGTCTTCACACAGTTCGCAACGACCCAGGCGGACCAAATTGATGCATATACCCTGCCTGCTTGCACAGAACGCAAGAGAAGTGACACAATTTCCCTGGTTAAAATAAATTCATGTTAGCAGGCAATATTAACTAAATATGCAGGTTTAAACAAATTTACTTGTGTGTTGATTTTAAGAAAGGCATTGATGTTTATGGTTAGGTACACATTGGTGCAACGACAGTGCTTTTTTCGCGAATGCGCTTGTTAAATCATCACCCGTTTGGTGAAGTAGGCTGTGATTCGATGATAAATTAACAGGCACCGCATTGACCGCATTGATTATATGCAACGCAGGACAAGCTAGATAACTACACATGGTTGTTGATATTTCGAGTTTAACTAGTGATTATGTGAATATTGATCATTTTTTATAAGATATGTTTAATGCTAGCTAGCAACTTACCTTGGCTCCTTGCACTCGCGTAACAGGTGGTCAGCCTGCCACGCAGTCTCCTCGTGGAGTCCAATGTAATCGGCCATAATCGGCATCCAAAAATGCAGATTACCCATGCCAATTAATCGGTCGACCTCTACTCTGTACACTACACATACAATTATCTGAAAGGTCCCTCAGTCAGGCAGTGAATTTTAAATACAGATTCAACCACACAGACCAGGAGGTTTTCCAATGCCTCGCAAAGGAGGACACCTATTGGTAGATGAAAAAAAAAAAAAAAAAAAAAGCAGACATTGAATATCCCTTTGAGCATGGTGAAGTTATTAATTACGCCTTATATGGTGTATCAATACACCCAGTCACTACAAAAATACTGGCGTCCTGCCTAACTCAGCAAATATTGTACAATCCAGGTGTGCCAAGCACTTAGACTTACCCAGAATACTCACAGCTGTAAACGTTGCCAAAGGTGACTAACATGTTATGACTGTTTTTTTTCTCACTATATAGGGTATTGTGTGTAGATTTTATAAAAATATTTATTCCGGCTATAAGACAACAAAATGTGGAATAATTCAAGGGGTATGAATACTTTGAGGGCACTGTATTATATCAATAGATATTTTTCATCCATTTGTAAAAGATTTTCAAGCGAAGAAAACGCCTGTTCTTAATATTCACTCAAAATATATGCACACTTTACCGGCAGCTGTGTTTCCATCAAACTGTCTTGTTGCGAATATAAAGCGTGTGTGATGAGTGCACATTAAAAGCACTTTGTCGTATAACGTTTCATGTACCGAATAAAGAACTGAAGTTCTATGTGTTTCTATCCTGTTGTTTTTGCTCTGTTGGTTTTGGCAATACTGTCATATTAATTAGGTGTTTCTGTACATCTCGTTAGCGAAGTTTCCTATAGTATATTAAGGTGTCAGAAACAGTGTTAGAACATCACACTGTTACGGGTACACACAGATGGGATCTCAGCCTGTTAGCCACCAGTGTAGCAGCAGTCTATTGTCAATCTCAGATTTTTTGCACCACTGCTTTTGTGTATCTCTCTTAAGCAGGATCGCTCTCTCTTTCTGTCTCTCAGATGTACCTGCCCTTCCCGCCTCCCTACGGCCCCCAGGGGCCCTATGGGTACCCTCCGCCTGGCGAAGCACCTCCCAGGTTTCGCCAGCAGGGTCAGGACGTTCGCGGCCGTCCGCAGGGCGGTCCCCGTGGTGGGGGAGGAGAGATGGTGAAGCGACCCTCCATCCTGAAGCAGGATGACCTGAAGGAGCTAGACGAACTGGACCACCAGGACGGAGACGAGGGCTGGGCAGGTGAGATAGAGAGAGGAGACGTCAGGACTCATGAACACTTCTAATTATTGATTATACTGCTCAGAGAGCAGTGGCAAGTTTTAAAAATCATCACATGAAGAATAGAGACCTGCACAGTGTGGGTACACTGTTCAATTGATATGAGAACATTCCTTAACCTCTTACGGATCCGATCCCGTGAGTGGGCTAGTTTTCGGAGCAAACAAAGCGCGGCAAATTCAAAATAAAAATGTGTAATATTTAACATTCATCAATATACAAGTGTTGCATAGTCATCAAAAGCTCTGATTCTTGGCAATATCACAGCGTTGTCAGATTTCAAAAAGGCTTTAGGGCGAAAGCACAACATTTGATTGTTTGAGGATAGAACCTCTCATATTTTCCACATTAGCATAAATTCATATCCAGCGCGGGTCTCACAAAATCCATATAAGAGCTAATATAAATCGCTTACCTTTCGAAGAACTTCTGCTGAGGGCATCCCAAGTGTCCAAGGAAGGTTATTTTGTTAGAAAAAGTCATTTATTATATCCATAAATCTCCGTTTTGGTTGGACTATGTTCAGATAGTCCACCAAGCATTTCCAGTCTACTCGCCCGTTGTACAGTGAAGAGAACGCGTTAAAATTATACCGATCAACTTTGCCCAAACATAATTTATAATTTATCCTCAGGCATCCATTTATCTATTTTGGCTATTATATTTCACTCGGATAATAACCTACACGATACAGAAGGTAAACACCGTGCTGCGCGCTCCCGGGTATCTCATGCACTAGACAGAAAGGATACCCTGGTATGTCATGGAAGCCATAGGTACTGCAACCTCAGTCCTATTGCCTGAGAATTCAAGTCAGGAAATGTCAAAAGAGAAATGTCCGGACAGAGATTTCTCAGGTTTTCGCCTGCTATATCAGTTCTGTTATACTCACAGACATTATTTAACTGTTTTAGAAACTTCAGAGTGTTTGCTATCCAGTAGTACTAGTTATGTGCATATTCTAGTTTCTGGGCCTGAGTGGCAGGCATTTTACTTTGGGCACATCAGACAGGTGCACATTCGGAAAATGGGACCCTAGCCCTAAGGAGTAAAACAAGTTGGGAAAATTATGACTGGATAGCACTTCATGAAAGCATTATGATTAATAATATGTTTGAAAATTACACATGGTGACACAGATTTTGATTTCTCCCATCGTAATCTCAAAGCATTACATTTTTTTTCTGTTTGGCAAAAGAAGCCAATTGAGCATGACCTCACCCACCACAAGGAAGCCAGCCCCAAGTGTTACTATTCCGCTTTCATTCTTTTTCAACCCGAGAGACATTCATTCTCTACTATATCAATTAATGCTAATATAGCGAGAGTTTGCTAATACATGGAGAAACAGTGGGCATCCCATTTGACTGCATCTCATGGATCCAATAGTGCTGTGAGTGGGGGAGGGGAGTCATATCAGGTTTATCCAAGTGGGGATACATCTGATACCCACTGTGGGTGTCATTGTACGCTGACGATTCATGTTTTCTTTTAAATCCGCAATCTGGATCCCTGCTCAGCCTCATAGAGAATCTAGATAATTCTTCTAACCTCCTGGATTACAACAGAACTATGATAAGTACCATATTACGTAAATATATCGATAAAAAATACAACTTTTACATTACTGTGTAGTTTACCAATAAAATGATCTGATGGCGAGGTTGACGTACTCTGTATTCATATCCCGAAAGCAAGTAATGATCTCGCTACAATACTTTTTAATAGAAAGTTGGCAAGATGGAAAGGACAATACCTGTCTATTTGTAAAAAAAAATCACCCTAATCAACTCTAAACTGGTCATATCCCAGTTTAAATATAAACACAACATGCAACTATTTCAAAGTTCATATAAGAAAATCGGTCAATTGAAATAAATGTATTAGGCCCTAATATATGGATTCCACATGACTGGGAATACAGATATTCATCTGTTGGTCACAGATACCTTTAAAAAAAGGTAGAGGTATGGATCAGAATCTGGTGTGACCATCATTTGCCTCATGCAGTATGACATCTAATTGTGGCCTGTGGAATGTTGTCCCACTCCTCTTCAATGGCTGTGCGAATTTGCTGGATATTGGCACGAACTGGAACACACTGCCGTGCATGTCGATCCAGAGCATCCCAAACATGCTCAATGGGTGACATGTCTGGTGAGTATGAAGGCCATGGAAGAACTGGGACATTTTCAGCTTCCAGGAATTGTGTACAGATCCTTGTTACATGGGGCCATGCATTATCTTGCTGAAACATGAGGTGATGGTGGTGGATTATTGGCACGACGATGGGCCTCCAGGATCTCGTCACGGTATCTCTGTGCATTCAAATTGCCATCGATAAATTTCTATTGTGTTCGTTGTCCGTAGCTTATGCCTGCCCATACCATGACGGCACAAGGTGCACCTGTTTTAGTGATCATGCTGTTTAATCAGCTTTTTGATATGCCACACCTGTCAGGTGGATGGATTATCTTGGCAAGGAGAAATGCTCACTAACAGGGATTTAAACAAATTTGGGCACAACATTTGAGAGAAATAAGCTTTTTGTGCTTGTGGAAAGTTTTTGACATCTTTTATTTCAGCTCATGAAACATGGGACCAACAATTTACATGTTGCGTTTATATTTTTGTTCAGTGTACTTATGGCCCTGCCCACACATAAAGACCAAAAAATATTCCACTTTATTTGGAATGGCAAGCCAGATAAAATTAAACGTTCCTATTTATATAATGAATAAGAATTTGGAGGGCAGAAATTATTAAATATTAAAGCATTGGTGGACCTCACTGAAGCAGGGATCATCAACTAGATTCAGCCACGGGGCAATTTTTTCTGGAGCGGATGGTTGGGGGTGCCGGAACCTAATTACAAATAGTTTGTAGGCTGCAAATTGACCTCAAAAAAGCCCAAAACAGATATGTTTGACTAAAAATAGAAATCTGTTTGCAATTTCACTTTAATACACCAGAAAAGACACAACAAATATTATGGTTAAACTCAAATATACTAATTGATTAAAAAAACATTCTTTTGGGAAAATATGTTTAAAAACGGTATCTTTGTAAATTATATAACTCCACCAGTCCTATTTCACACATGCAGTTAACAAATATATATGGAAATGTCTGCTCTATCCAAAATTACAACCAACTGATTGCAGAATTACCACAAAAATGGAGGCGGCAAGTGGAAGGGGGCGAAGGTAAGGCCTTTTTCTGTCAGCCCTGCATTAAAAAACAAAATTGGTTAAATAAAATTTGTGATAAAGAATACCAGTTTAATATAAGGACCAACATTTTTACAGCTGTGCCATACAGGTTGCAAAGTAGTTGGGAAGAGATTTTCAATGTACCGATTCCATGGCACATGGTTTATGAAGTGATACATAAAACGACACCTGTTTCAAAACTTAGTTTTTCAATTTAAATTAGTATACAAAATTCTACCAATAGAATGTTATCTATATGGGGGGACAAAGCCATCCCTGCTCTGCAGATTTTCCTGCGAAGAGATGGAATCATTAGATAACTTGTTTTGGCACTGCCTTTTATGTAGCTTGTTATTGGTCACAGGTTCAGGAATTGCTTTAGAATTGTCAACATTTACCTGGATCTAACTTTGCAAATGACACTGCTGGGGGATTTGAAAAGTAATAGTCAATCGGTCAGTAATATAATTATTCTTTAGAAGCTATGAGAATAAAGGTTCAGAATTTTTGTGCAACAGCACAGTTTAAAAAATATCTGGCAAAAAAAAACTAGATGGTTTTCAGAGATGGATGGGAGGGGTTGTGGGCTGGGCGACATGACCAAAATCTCATCCCGATATAGGTCATTTCATATAACGATATAGCACATTTTCTGTTAATTCAATGAATAAATAGTTTATATAAAATGACCACATGTAAAGGCCTATTTCTTATTGCATTTTGAATTATACTCAACAAATAAAAGGTGCTTACTCATCTGATTATTTTTCATTTTTATTTAGAACCTTTGTGCAAATTTTCAATTAAGCATGTAACAAAATATGAAACATTAACGAGTCAAGGAGCAGTGGGTCGCTAGCGGGCTCATCCCGACACTACCAGCGACAATGTAAAGCGCCAAATTCAAAATCCGAAAGTTGAATTATTAAACATCCACCAATATACAAGTGTTCCATACTCATCAAAAGCGCTGTTTCTTGGCAATATCACAGCGTTGTCAGATTTCAAAAAGGCTTTACGGCGAAAGCAGCACATTCATTTGTTTGAGGCTAGCACCTCACATATTTTCCAATAGCCATGTATCGATTAGCCATCATGGCACACACATAACACATTTCACAGCGAAAACAAATCAATTACCTGTTGAAGAACTTCTGCTGAGGTCATCCTAAGTGTCCAACGAAGACAATCCATGGTTCTTTTGTTAGAAAAAGTAACGTCTTTTATCCATAAATCCTCCATTTGGTTCAGCGTTATAATCAGAAATGACAGCTTCCACTACTCCATTGAAACGCCGCGTGAACTCGCGTTCAAATTATACCTATAAACTTGTCCAAAAACAATCAAACATAGTTTTAAATGTATCCTTAGGAACACTTTTACGTATATTTACTATTATAAATCAGCCGAATATAAACTGAACGCTAAAGACTATAAATAAGACACGGCGTGACTTCTCGTCTTGTAGCGCAATGTGAACAGTTTTCATAAAGAGGGGACCTAATGGTTTCGTTGTTTTCTCTGGGATAACTCACCCAAAATGGAAGAAAACACCATCTCGAGGCTGGTGACATCACAAGGAAGCGACCTGTACTGCATTCATATGCCTATATATGGTCATTTTCAATAGGGAGGGGTTCCCAAATGAGCAATGTGTCAAAATCACTTTTCCCAGGACAGAAATTCCTTGGGGTTTTGCCTGCTATATGCGTTCTGATTCACTCACAGACAAATGGTTAACAGTTTCGGAAAATTCAGAGTGTTTCCTATCCAATGGTACTAAATATATGCATATCCTATTTTCTGGGCCTAAATGGGAGGCATTTTACTTTGGGCACGCCAGGCTCTCCAAAACGGTCACCTCATGCACTGCTCCCAGAGAAGTTAATGTATAAAATCTAAAGGTAAATAGAAAACACTTAAACTATAGTTGCAAACAAAATAAATAGGCCTAAAATGTGATTATGGGCTAAAATATCCAAACCAAATAGATAATACTCTTTAATAGTAGAACTGTTTGAATTGTAGCAACAAACAAATGTATAATGGCATAAC
Organism: Brachymystax lenok tsinlingensis; assembly: GCA_030435695.1. Classification (NCBI taxonomy): domain Eukaryota; kingdom Metazoa; phylum Chordata; class Actinopteri; order Salmoniformes; family Salmonidae; genus Brachymystax; species Brachymystax lenok. The sequence goes on along the minus strand of CM059806.1, from coordinate 5,003,539 downwards.
AAATATTGGTATATAAAATACCACATGTAAACATGGATCACTTTCAAGTTTAAACTATAGCAGCAAAATAAGGCAAAAAAATTTGTAAAATATAACAAATAAACAAAACACTCCTTCAAGCTTGAATTACAGCATTATATGAAAACAACTAAAGTGCTGCAAACAAACTTGTTTTGGTCTCTCCGTACTGTTTCACATGATTCTTGCGTAGGTGGTAAAAGAGGTTAGTGGTGTTTGAGCCTGTTGTTGGGTAGATGTAAAATATAATGTGTACGTAAAATGTATATAGTATGTATAAGTAAGAAGTAAAAGCCTAAGTATTGTTGTCTGTTAGTTTACTCCAATTAGGGGAGGGGTGGTCGTATTAGGGGAAATTAATAATATATGGGGGATTGGAAATTATGCAGAAAATTACATTGATAGAAGCCACAATTTATCTGCAATATTAAAGCTGATCTACCCCCTGGAAATGGTTGAGGATGTCAGCGGTACAAATGCGTTCCATTGTGCTTCTACTCTGAACCGTTTGGTCTGTCAAACAGGGGCACATGAGGAGATCGACTACTCAGCCAAGTTAAAGTTCAGCGACGATGAAGGAGAAGAAGATGAGGAGAGGAACGAGAGACCTGAGAGGAGGGAAAGAAGCGAGAGCAAGAACGGCCCACGGTATGTCCCACAGTAGCTGCCCAACATAACAGAACGACATGGTGTGGAAAATAGTTTGACCGTTTCAAACTTTTTGTACTGTTCTCTGCTCCCAATCGTCCTTTGTGCCATCTAGACCGAGACACCCACATAAATGGTTTCTGAATTAATAAATGACGGAGCCAGAAAATATCAAATTCATAAAATGAGTTGTTGCATGTGGGATTGCTTTTGATGTGACACACGTTTTGTCACTTATTTCCTTCCCCAGGGAGATACAGAGGTCTCAAGAAGGTCCCCTTCAGGTAGTCCAGCGCTCCCGAGCCTCTGACAGCGGAGGCGACAGGGACACCAGCTGCACCCCTCCCTCCAATGCCGACCACGATGGCCCCCCACCCCCCTCAAGCAAACCAGGATGGACTGAGGAGGGGTGCAACAGCGGCTGGGGGGGCCAAATTGCCCCCGCCACGTACCAGGTACGTCCCTCGGCAAGGGCTAGTCTAGTAGACGTTCAGAGGCAGCTCAGGGATAATATGCAAGTGAACAGTGACCATTTTATAGTAAAAAGCAGGATTGCTTTGAGGACGTGGATATTAGCGTAATGGCTAACTGTAACCTGTGACTGCCTGTACACTACAGGGGCGTAGGCCTGGACTGGGTGGCCCCCGGGAGCAGCCCTCCCCCCCACCTGGGCCTCTCCTCCACCAGGGACAGGGGCCTTACTCCTACTACCGACAGGTATCTGCCTACCTGGGGAGAGAGAGGGCCTCGTATATACACCGAGTATACAAAACATTAAGAACACCTGCTCTTTCCATGAGACCGACAGGTGAATCCAGGTGAAAGCTATGATCCTTTATTGATGTCTCTTGTTAAATCCACTTCAATCTGTGTAGCTGAAAAGGAGACAACGGGTTAAAGAAGGATTTTTAAGCCTTGAGACAATTGATACATGGATTGTGTATGTGTGTACCATTCAGTGTGAATGGGCAAAACATATTTAAGTGCCTTTGAGCTGGGTATGGTAGTAGTTGCCAGGCACACAGGTTTGTGTCAAGAACTGCAACGCTGCTGGGTTTTTCACGCTCAACAGTTTCCTGTGTTTATCAAGAATGGTCCAGCTCCGAAAGGACATCCGGCCAACTTGACACAAGCATCGGCATCAACACGGGCCAGCATCCCTGTGGAAGGCTTTCGTTACCTTATAGAGTCACAATACATGCCCCAACAAGTTGAGTGTTCTGAGGGCCAAGGAGGGTGCAACTAAATATTAGGAAAGTGTTCCTAATGTTTTGTATACTCCGTATATATCCGCACAGCATTTTCACACACTTTTTTGTGGTTCAGTTATTAATTTGAGTTATTCATACCATCCTAGGGAAGTTTTATTTTCGTAATGCAGCCAAGATTGTGGTCGTGTGTGTCCTCATTCCATTTTCTCCTCACCCAGGACCGCAACTCTCCTAATCAGTCTGGCCCGGTGGTAGCCCCTGGAACTGTCTCTGCCTCCCTGGCCCCCGGGAAGCCCGCCCCCTCCCCGCAGCTACAACAGCAGCAGGCTACTTCCCCCGTCCCCGGAGGACCCACCCCTCCGCCTCAGACAGCTAGTCTGCTAGCCCCGCCTCCTGGCGAAGACGAGGACGAGACGTGGCGCCAGCGCAGGAAGCAGTCCTCCTCTGAGATCTCAGCCGCCGTTGAACGTGCCCGCCGGCGCCGCGAGGAGGAGGAGCGAAGGATGGAGGAAGAGCGGCGCGCGGCCTGCGCTGAGAAGCTGAAGAGGCTGGATGAGAAGGCCCAGCAGCAGGGTGGTGGTGGGAGCAGCGGGGGCTCCAAGCCCCCCAGTCTGGACGGCAACTCCGCCACGGCCGGAAGCCCCAGCCCTTCCCTATCGGCCTCCTCCCCCAACATCAGCCAGCCCCCTTCCCCCTTCGTGGACCATGACGAGCCCCCCCTGGCTGTCCTGGCTGCCCAGGCTTTGACCAGGGACCTAGTGCCAGGACCCAGTCCCACCGACAGACAGAGGGCCAATAGCAACAGCAGCTATGACTCCATTACTGGTGAGTTTTGACAAGTGCTGTGGCGGTCATTACATTTTGTCAGCCGGTGATTGTCATGCAAATAACTGCCGGCCTCACGGTAATTGACCGTTGGTTAACATGTTTAGTATCTCCTGGCTTCCAAGCATAGCCTACAAGCCAATGATACAGAGCTTTTGGAACATCTACATTTTAAAGTCTAATAAATTAATTTAATATAGCCTACACTATCACAATAAATCCATTATTTATTTTAGGCAGGTCTAAAGAAACATGATAAGAAAAAAAGTAGCATATTTCAGAAGAACATAATAGCATATTCTGAGTCATCCTTATGTTAGGCCCTGATCTACACTAGTTCATTTAGCAGACAAGATTTGCTTAATTCCTGTGGCATTATTTTATAGTAAGAAAAATACAATTGTTCATAGCTGAAATAAAATTGAAATGATATTTTCACCAACCGATTTCCGAAGTGCGCACATGCGGTTATTCTGTGTTGAGTGGTTGTTATAGAAATTTCGTTCTCAATGTTCATAAACTGAACCTCAATTTAGCAAACTCTCTGTTACCCAGTATTTGTGAGATACTGGTTGAAATGAGACAAACAGAGGCCCAACCTATAATGATCAATGATTATTTATTCATGGGAGAGCTCTGAGCTCTAAAAGGTGTACAGTCTTTTATATGGTACAATGTTGAAACACAAAGATGCAAAATTCCCACCTCTTCCCCCACCCTCTCCAAGAACATAGTGGTTCCCACAGCCTTATCACAATCTTTGCAAATAAGTCAAACTTGGGAGGTGATGGTAGGTTCTTGTCAAGGACGGGCCTCTTGCATGTGTCTGGTAGAATCAAAGAATTCTTTGTTCACACAGACACCCCCTAAATGAAGTCATACTTCTGCACACCAAGTTAATATCTAGACACACACACATATTAATTGGACTGCCATTTGTCTTGTAACCCTCTCTATTGCATACATTTTCAGAATGGAATGTTCTTAGATGTACAAACATTTAGTCATAACCATAAAATCTATAACAGTGGTTAACAAAGAAACAGGTCCTCCTGTATGCTTAATTTAGAGTTATTTATGCGACTTTAATTGTGATTCAAGCATTACGCTATATGTTTTTAGATTTTTATATACGTACTAAGGCTACATGATACGACTAATGATGATTTGAAAAAAGTCTCATGAAATGCACAAGCTCTGCTCTGTTTCTTGCGCAGGCTGCACACCATCAGTCTCTCATTCACATTCTGGTTGTTATGTAGATATCTTAATCGAAAATGGCTCAGGTAAAAGTGAGTCACACAGTAAAATACTACTTGAGTAAAAGTCAAAGTATTTGGTTTTAAATATACTTAAGTATCAAAAATAATTTATAATTCCTGATATTAAGCAAACCAGACATCATTTTCTTGTTTTATTTATTTACCGATAGCCAGGAGCACTCTCCAGCACTCAGACATCATTACAAATGAAACGTGTGTTTAGTGAGTCCTCCAGATCAGAGGCAGTAGGGATGTTCTCTTGATAAGTGTGTGAATGGACCATTTTCCTGTCCTGCTAAGCATTCAAAATGTAACGAGTACTTTTGGGTGTCAGGGAAAATGTATGGAATAAAGTACATTTTCTTTAGGATCATAGTGAGGTAAAAGTTGTCATAAATTATAAATAGTAAAGCACAGATACCCCCAAAAATGACTTAAATAGTACCTTAAAGTGTTTTTACTTGAGCACTTTACACCACTGACCGAAATAAATAAAATCATTCAAAATTGGCTATTAATGATTTGGCCACAGAGGATCATTAACTTCTTAAAAAAAAAAGTTGTGGATTGTTTTAAATCGCATTGCCTACAGTCAGAAGGAAAGGCAGTGCGGCAAATGCCAAGTACATGATTGTTAAGTTGCGACTGTCATCGAAAAGTAGAGGCCCAGCCAGGCATATCTCAGTGTTTCAAAATACAATGGCGGAAATCATAGTTTGAAAAGGAAATGGTTATTGATGTAATCTGTCTTTTAGTTATCAAAATGATCAACTTAATTGAGAGAACAGTAGTATTGCCTGTCTTATTGGCACCAGCCTATGGACAACGTTGTTTCTATTGATCTGTTTGTCAGTGTCAGCAGAGTAGGCTACCCTGTAATTTGTCCTGTTAAAAAATATTATGCTAATGTCTCCATTCATATAAAGTGTAGTAGAAAAGCATGAAATGTGTTTATAAAAGGCCAACATTTTTCAGTGCAAAGAGAAAAGAAATCTGATATAGCCTATTATCCTAGGCCTACTCTACGCTACCCGAGCTCAGACATGCATTGTACGTCTCTTTTTGCAAACAGTGATTTTAGTTTTTTTTATTATTAGCCTAAATTGTGACACTCCAATCTAGTCATCACATTACGGCTGTCTTAAAGCATTCCGTGCATCTGTAGATTTATTTATTATAAAGGTGCATTTTTATGAAAATTTGCTTCCCCTTGAATCTCACGCTGCCGGCTTCACAGGTTGTAAAGCAGATTAATGTGCTTAATTTTAAGAGTTGAGCAATAAATATAGCCACACCAGGAAGCTGGGATCCTCTTTTAAATAGTGGGCAGCCAGAACAACAGTTTTTCGCACACAATTGCGCAATGACTGGGCCTGTAAGAACACATGTTTCACTAGGCTATGTGCTCTCCAACTGTGTTTCAGGGGGCCTAGGCCTATAGGTTTGATACAGACCTTATCAAAACATATAGGCCTATGGTCTAGGCTTCCTGATGTATGTGACTATGATATGAAAAAGTCTGAGGAACAAGTTTCTTGTCTTAGGCTGCACATGCTTGGCATCATTCACAAGTGATAATACATCATTCACAAGTGATAATACATCATTCACAAGTGATAATGTTCTTACCCATCAGACTATTCTAAATGTAAACTTGTCTTTACATATACTAAATAATATACATGTAGTAGGCCTAGCCTATAGAAAGCTGATGGTGTCCTCTTTTAAATAGACATCATCAAAACTGTTTTCTCACGCAATTGCCATAGAAATGTTGCGCAACATGGGCTTATGGGCTCTCAAATCTTAGTTTATTTGTCACGTGCGCCGAATACAACAGATGTAGACCCTTCAGTGAAATGCTTACTTACAGGCCCTAACCAACAGTGCAATTTTTAAGTAAAAAATAGGTATTAGCTGAGCAATAAGTAAATAAATAAAAACAGGAAAAAAGTGAACAATAACAGTAGCGAGGCTATATACAGGCACCGGTTAGTCGGGCTAATTGAGATAGTATGTACATGTAGGTATGGTTAAAGTGACTATGCATATACAGTGAGGGAAAAAAAGTATTTGATCCCCTGCTGATTTTGTCCGTTTGCCCACTGACAAAGAAATGATCAGTCTATAATTTTAATGGTAGGTTTATTTGAACAGTGAGAGACAGAATAACAAAAAAATCCAGAAAAACGCATGTGAAAAATGTTAAATTGATTTGCATTTTAATGAGGGAAATAAGTATTTGACCCCTCTGCAAAACATGACTTAGTACTTGGTGGCAAAACCCTTGTTGGCAATCACAGAGATCAGACGTTTCTTGTAGTTGGCCACCAGGTTTGCACACATCTCAGAAGGGATTTTGTCTCACTCCTCTTTGCAGATCTTCTCCAAGTCATTAAGGTTTGGAGGCTGACGTTTGGTAACTCGAACCTTCAGCTCCCTCCACAGATTTTCTATGGGATTAAGGTCTGAGACTGGCTAGGCCACTCCAGGACCTTAATGTGCTTCTTCTTGAGCCACTCCTTTGTTGCCTTGGCTGTGTGTTTTGGGTCATTGTCATGCTGGAATACCCATCCACGACCCATTTTCAATGCCCTGGCTGAGGGAAGGAGGTTCTCACCCAAGATTTGACGGTACATGGCCCCGTCCATCGTCCCTTTGATGCGGTGAAGTTGTCCTGTCCCCTTAGCAGAAAATCACCCCCAAAGCATAATGTTTCCACCTCCATGTTTGACGGTGGGGATGGTGTTCTTGGGGTCATAGGCAGCATTCCTCCTCCTTCAAACACGGCGAGTTGAGTTGATGCCAAAGAGCTATATTTTGGTCTCATCTGACCACAACAGTTTCACCCAGTTGTCCTCTGAATCATTCAGATGTTCATTGGCAAACTTCAGACGGGCATGTATATGTGCTTTCTTGAGCAGGGGGGACCTTGCGGGCGCTGTAGGATTTCAGTCCTTCACGGCGTAGTGTGTTACCAATTGTTTTCTTGGTGACTATGGTCCCAGCTGCCTTGAGATCATTGACAAGATCCTCCCGTGTAGTTCTGGGCTGATTCCTCACCGTTCTCATGATCATTGCAACTCCATGAGGTGAGATCTTGCATGGAGCCCCAGGCCGAGGGGGATTGACAGTTCTTTTTGTGTTTCTTACATTTGCAAATAATCGCACCAACTGTTGTCACCTTCTCACCAAGCTGCTTGGCGATGGTCTTGTAGCCCATTCCAGCCTTGTGTAGGTCTACAATCTTGTCCCTGACATCCTTGGAGAGCTCTTTGGTCTTGGCCATGGTGGAGAGTTTGGAATCTGATTGATTGCTTCTGTGGACAGGTGTCTTTTATACAGGTAACAAGCTGAGATTAGGAGCACTCCCTTTAAGTGTGCTCCTAATCTCAGCTTGTTACCTGTATAAAAGACACCTGGGAGCCTGAAATCTTTCTGATTGAGAGGGGGTCAAATACTTATTTCCCTCATTAAAATGCAAATCAATTTATAACATTTTTCACATGCGTTTTTCTGGATTTGTTTGTTATTCTGTCTCTCACTGTTCAAATAAACCTACCATTAAAATTGTAGACTGATCATTTCTTTGTCAGTGGGCAAATGTACAAAATCAGCAGGGGGTCAAATACTTTTTTCCCCTCACTGTATGATAAACAGAGAGTAGCAGTTGCGTAAAAGAGGGGTTGGTGGGTGGCCGGACACAATGCAGATTGTCCGGGTAGCCAATGTGCGGGGGCACAGGTTTGTTGGCCTAATTGATGTAAAATGTACATGAATGCATAGTGACTAAGCATGTATGATAAACAGAGTTTGTGTTAAAGAGGGGTTGGGGGGCAGGACACAATACAAATAGTCTGGGTAGCCATTTGATTACCTCTTCAGGAGTCTTATGGCTTGGAGGTAAAAGCTGTTGAGAAGCCTTTTGGTCCTAGACTTGGTGCTCCGGTACTGCTTGCCATGCGGTAGTAGAGACAATAGTCTATGACTGGGGGGGCTGGGGTCTTTGACAATTTTTAGGGCCTTCCTCTGACACCGCCTGGTATAGAGGTCCTGGATGGCAGGAAGCTTAGCCCCAGTGATGTACTGGGTTGTACGCACTACCCTCTGTGTAGTGCCTTGCGGTCGGAGGCCGAGCAATTGCCGTACCAGGCAGTGATGCAACCAGTCCGGATGCTCTCGATGTTGCAGCTGTAGAACCTTTTGAGGATCTGAGGACTCATGACAAATCTTTTTAGTTTCCTGAGGGGGAATAGGCTTCGTCGTGCCCTCTTCACGACTGTCTTGGTGTGTTTGGACCATTCTAGTTTGTTGATGTGGACACCAAGGAACTTGAAGCTCTCAACCTGCTCCACTACAGCCGGTGATGAGAATGGGGGCGTGCTCAGTCCTTCTTAGTCCACAATCATCTCCTTTGTCTTGATTACGTTGAGGGATAGGTTGTTATTCTGGCACCACCCGGCCAGGTCTCTGACCTCCTCCCTATAGGCTGTCTCGTCATTGTCGGTGATCAAGCCTACCACTGTTGTGTTGTCTGCAAACTTAATGATGGTGTTGGAGTCGTGCCTGGCCGTGCAGTCGTGGGTGAACAGGGAGTACAGGAGGGGACTGAGCACGCACCCCTGAGGGGCTCCAGTGTTGAGGATCGGTATGGCGGATGTGTTGCTACCCGTCAGGAACTCCAGGATCCAGTTTCAGAGGGAGGAGTTTAGTCCCAGGATCCTTAGCTTTGTGATGAGCTTTGAGGGTACTGTGGTGTTGAATGCTGAGCTGTAGTCAATGAATAGCATTCTCACAAGTGTTCCTTTTGTCCAGGTGGGAAAGGGCAGTGTGGAGTGCAATAGAGATTGCGTCATCTGTGGATCTGTTTGGGCGGTATGCAAATTGGAGTGGGTCTAGGGTTTCTGGGATAATGGTGTTAATGTTTTTTTATTTCACCTTTATTTAACCAGGTAGGTAAGTTGAGAACAAGTTCTCATTTACAACTGCAACCTGGCCAAGATAAAGCAAAGCAGTTCGACACATACAACAACACAGTTACACATGGAGTAAACAAACATAGTCAATAATACAGTAGAAAAACAAATCTATATACAATGTGTGCAAATGAGGTAAGCTAAGGAAGGTAAGGCAATAAATAGGCCTTGGTGGCGAAGTAATTACAATATAGCAATTAAACACTGGAATGGTAGATGTGCAGTAGATGAATGTGCAAAGTAGAAATACTGGGGTGCAAAGGAGCAAGATAAATAAATATGGTAGGGGATGAGGTAGTTGGTTGGGCTATTTACAGATGGGCTATGTACAGGTGCAGTGATCTGTAAGCTGCTCTGACAGCTGGTGCTTAAAGCTAGTGAGGGAGATAAGTGTCTCCAGTTTCAGTGATTTTTGTAGTTCGTTCCAGTCATTTGCAGCAGAGAACTGGAAGGAAAGGAGGAAATGGCTTTGGGGGTGACCAGTGAGAGATACCTGCTGGTGCGCGTGCTACAGGTGGGTGTTGCTATGGTGGCCAGCGAGCTGAGATAAGGCGGGGCTTTACCGAGCAGGGACTTGCAGATGACCTGGAGCCAGTGGGTTTGGTGACGAGTATGAAGCGAGGGCCAGCCAAAGAGAGCGTACAGGTCGCAGTGGTGAGTAGTATATGGGGCTTTGGTGACAAAACGGATGGCACTGTGATAGACTGCATCCAATTTGTTGAGTAGCGTATTGGAGGCTATTTTGTAAATGACATCGCCAAAGTCTAGGATCGGTAGGATGGTCAGTTTTACGATGGTATGTTTGGCAGCATGAGTGAAAGATGCTCTGTTGCGAAATAGGAAGCCAATTCTAGATTACATTTTGGATTGGAGATGTTTGATGTGACTCTGGAAGGAGAGTTTACAGTCTAACCAGACACCTAGATATTTCAGAACCGTCCAGAGTAGTGCTGCTGGACGGGCGGGCAGGTGCGGACAGCAATCGGTTGAAGAGCATGCATTTAGTTTTACTTGCATTTAAGAGCAGTTGGAGGCGAGCCATAATGTGAGCCATTAGCAGCTTTTCAAAGCACTTCATGGCTACGGACGTGAGTGTTACGGGTCTGTAGTCATTTAGACAGGTTGCCTTAGTGTTCTAGGGCACAGGGACTATGGTGGTCTGCTTGAAACATGTTGGTATTACAGACTCAGACAGGGACATGTTGAAAATGTCAGTGAAGACACCTGCCAGTTGGTCAGCACATGCCCGGAGCACACCTCCTGGTAATCCGTCTGGCCCCGCGGCCTTGTGAATGTTGACCTGTTTAAAGGTCTTACTCACGTTGGCTACGGAGAGCTTGATCACACAGTCGTCCGGAACAGCTGATGCTCTCATGCATGCCTCAGTGTTGCTTGCCTCGAAGCGAGCATAGAAGTGATTTAGCTTGTCTGGTAGGCTTGGGTCACTGGGCAGCTGCTGGGCGGCGGCTCTACCCTTTAGCTCAGTGCGGATGTTGCCTGTAATCCGTGGCTTCTGTTTGGGGTACGTACGTACAGTCACTGTGGGGATGATGTCCTCAATGCAATTATTGATAAAGCCAGTGGCTGATGTGGTGTTCTCCTCAATGCCATCGGCAGAATCCCGGAACATGTTCCAGTCTGTGCTAGCAAAACAATCCTGCATTTTAGCATCTGCTTCATCTGTCCACTTTTTTGTTGACCGAGTCACTGGTGATTCCTGCTTTAATATTTGCTTGTAAGCAGGAATCAGGAGGGTAGGATTGTTGTCAGATTCACCAAGTGGAGGGCGAGAGCTTTTTATGCGTTTCTGTGTGGGGTAAAGGTGGTCTAAAGTTTTTTTCCATCTGGTTGCACATTTAACATTCTGATAGAAATTCGGTAAAACTGATTTGAGTTTCCCTGCATTAAAGTCTCTTGCCACTAGGAGCGCCGGCCCTGGGTGAGCGTTTTCCCGTTTGCTTATTTCCTTATACAACTGACTGAGTGCGGTCTTAGTGCCAACATCTGTCTGTGGTGGTAAATAAACAGCCACAAAAAATATAGATGAAAACTCTCTTGGCAAACAGAGTGGTGTTCTATCTAGCCGGTGCAGCGTATATCCCTCTAGCTGAATATCCATGTCATTTAGCCACGATTCCGTGAAACATAAGATGTTACAGTTTTTGATGTCCCGTTGGTAGGATTTTTCTGATCGTACCTAGTCTAATTTATTGTCCAATGATTGTACGTTGGCAAGTAATACTGACGGTAACGGCAGCTTTCCCACTTGCCGTCTGAGGCACCCCGCTCTGTGTCCTATGTTCTGCGTCTCTTGCCAATGACGGGGATGTTGGCGTTGTCGGGTGTCCATCCTGTTCATCCTGCTTGTTGAAGAAAAAAATCTTTGTATAATCCGAGGTGACAACAAGCATATATAATCCACCGGCAGCTTTGGAGAAGCCTATTTACTGTGACAAAACGGTCACGTGGAATTTGACTGTGGTCATGACTCGTGACTGCCGGTGTGGTGGTAATACGGTCACCGTAACAGCCTTAGTTTTGACACGGCAATCTGGTGTTGTCTACATAGTTCAACTTGGTTAGCCGTTTGATGTGGATATCTCTACAAAAGTCTGTTTGGGCCATAGACAAAAGGCTAATATGGATTTCGCCAAACAGTTGTGCGTCTTTGAAGTTCTTGAGTTTAAGATGTGATAAATCACAATAGTCCCTCTATTGACCTTCCTTCAAATTTGATAGCATGTTACTTGTGCTCGTTCACATCTGCTTACCTCTTCCAACAACCAGTGGTATATCATTGCTGTATTCTCTCCCCTTCCTCCATCCAGACGCCCAGGTGTATCCCCAGCCCCCCACTCCCCAACTGCAGCAACCCCCTCTGGAGGTCCTGGTGCCTGGGGAAGGGAAGGAGGAGATCCTAGGTAGTGCTCACGTCCGCAGCGGAGGAGGTGGTGGTGGAGGAGTGGTAGACCCAATGAAGGTAGAGAGCATGGGAGGAGGAGCTGGTCGCCAAGCCAGCGCCCTCCCCGGACAGGGCTTCTCCAAGTACCAGAAGTCCCTGCCTCCCCGCTTTCAGAGGCAGCAACAGGTCAGTCTAATAACCTATTGAAGTTATTACCAAATGGTACATTTATGGGTAATGATCTTAAGGACTATATTTGGTTCACTATGCTGCTCCACAGATTGCAGCTCGACTGAAATACATATTTAATTGGTCACTGGAAAAGGGTCCATTTCCAAATGTATGGAAGCATGTGTCCAATCCCGAAAGACAACGAACCCTTTATGCCTGCCAATAGTCGACCAATCAGTCTACTCCGTTCACTCAGTAAGATATTAGAGGGTATTGTGAGTAAACAATTATGGGAGTACATGGGAAATAATGATTTGATCACAGCCAATCCGCATGCTTATTGCAAAATACGTTCTACTATCACTGCATTTGTTGGCATGACTAATTAATGGGTCAGTGCTACGGATGATGGCAAGTTTGTGGGTGTACAATTTCTAGATTTCAGTGCAGCAAAATTACTCAATTTCTTATTTACTTTTGTGAATATGCTTTTTCTTTACATGTTAATATGTCAGTGTATTATGTCTGTTTTGTGAAAATGTAATTGTATTGTAAATTGTATTTTAAAGTTTAAGGACTCTTCGAACATGAGTCCAAATTAGGACTAAGAAATCCTAATAAAATCAAATCTGTTAAACTTGATGCGACGTAGACAAGAGACGAGACATACACGGGGGGATGAAGCCCAGTCTAATCGACGTATTTGGGGTATATATTGTCCCTTTCACATCCCAAATTGAAGTTCAATTCTACAAAGCAAGCAAACCGTTACATTCACTGTCCCAGAAAAGAACCCCCGATCAATACAAACCAAATCAATGTGGGACCAGAGTAGTTCTGTCCTTGACGCTGCATTGCAGATTGGCTTAACCTTCCCAAAGTGCCAGTTTGAGGAATTTACCACTACCTTTTTGTGGCTCCATTTTATGACTGCAGTCCCAATACAACAAACGCTATAAATAATCTGTGTTCGAATTCAGTCTGAGTAGGAGTGCTGATATAAAATCCTTTTTTTCCTTTTCAATTATAATGAAAAGCAATATACAGTGCATTCGGAAAGTATTCAGACCCCGTGACTTTTTCCACATTTTGTTACGTTACAGCCTTATTCTAAAATTGATTACATCTTTTTTTCCCCCCTCATCAATCTACACACTACCCCATAATGACAAAGCAAAACTTTTTTGTGTGAATTTATTAAAAATATAAAACTAAAATATGACATTTACATAAGTATTCAGAACTTTGTTGAAGCACCTTTGGCAGCGATTACAGCCTCAAGTCTTTTTGGGTATGACGCTACAAGTTTCTCCCATTCTCTGCAGATCCTCTCAAGCTCTGTCAGATTGGATGGGGAGCGTCGCTGCACAGCTATTTTCTTGTCTCTCCAGAGATGTTCGATTGGGTTCAATTCCGTGCTCTGGCTGGGCCACTCAAGGACATTCAGAGACTTGTCCCGAAGCCACTCCTGCATTGTCTTGGCTGTGTGCTTAGGGTCGTTATCCTGTTTTGAAGATGAACCTTCACCCCAGTCTGAGGTCCTGAGTGTTCTGGAGCAGGTTGTCATCAAGGATCTCTCTGTACTTTGCTCCATTCATCTTTGCCTCGATCCTGACTGGGATCCCAGTCCCTGGCGCAGAAAAACATCCCCACAGCATGATGCTGCCACCACCAGGCTTCACCGTATGGATGGTATTGACCAGGTGATGAGCGGTGCCTGGTTTCCTCCAGACGTGACACTTGGCATTCAGGCCAAAGAGTTCAATCTTGGTTTCCTCAGACCAGAGAAATCTTGCCTCATGGTCAGAGTCCTTTAGGTTCCTTTTGGCAAACTCCGAGCGGGCTGTTATGTGCTTTTTACTGAGGAGTGGCTTCTGTCTGGCATCTCTACCGTAAAGGCCTGATTGGTGGAGTGCTGCAGAGATAGTTGTTCTTCTGGAATGTTCTCCCATCTAAACAGAGGAACTCTAGAGCTCTGTCAGATTGACTGTCGAGTTCTTGGTCTCCTCCCTGACCAAGGCCATTCTCCCCGATTGCTCAGTTTGGCTGGGCGGCCAGCTCTAGGAAGAGTCTTGGTGGTGCCAAACTTCTTCCATTTATGAATGATGGAGGCCATGGTGTTCTTGGGAAACTTCAATGCTGCAGACATTTTTTTGTTCCCTTCCCCAAATCTGTGCCTCAACACAATCCTGTCTCGGAGCTCTACAGACAATTCCTATGACCTCATGGCTTGGTTTTTGCTCTGACATGCACTGCCAACTGTGGGACCTTATATAGACAGGTGTGTGCCTTTCCAAATCATGTCCAATCAATTGAATTTACCACAGGTGGATTCCAATCAAGTTGTAGAAACATCTCAAGGATGATCAATGGAAACAGGATGCACCTGAGCTCAATTTCGAGTCTCATAGCAAAGGGTCTGAATACTTATGCATATGTGATATTTCAGTTACTACAAAAAAATAATTCATATTTGTATAAAAAAATGTTTTACCCATTTTTCTCCCCAATTTCATCAATTGGTAGTTAGTCTTGTCCCGTTGCTGTACGGACTCGAAGGTCGAGAGCCATGCGTCCTCCGAAACACGACCCCGCCAAGCCGCACTGCTTCTTGACACAATGCTCGCTTAATCTGGACGCAAGCTGCACCAATGTGTCAGAGGAAACACCGCACACCTGGCTACATTGCCAGTGTGCATGCGCCCGGCCCGCCACAGGTGTCGCTAGAGCGCGATGGGACAAGGATATCCCGGCCATCCAAACGCTCCCCTGATCAGGACGACGCTGGGTCAATTGTGTGCCGCTTCATGGGTCTCCCGGTCGCGGCCGGCTGCGACACAGCCCGGTATCGAACCAAGATCTGTAGTGAAGCCGCTAGCACTATGATGCAGTGCCTTAGACCGCTGCGCCTCTCGGGAGGCCCTGCTCTTTGTAGGGTCTGCGCTGTCACTTTTTGGAGTTGAGACTTGAGGTTACGTTTTCCTCTATTACAGTAACATTTCTCCATGTGTTTCAGTGTACATAGAGTATGACCGATTCTGTTGGACCAAACCACAAACGCAAATAGTGAGTTGAAACTGCTTGTTGTCAGAGAGGAAGAAGTGATCTTTCATCTTTGTTGTTGCGAGTGGCAGGGGCTTGGTGTATGTGTTTGAGTGGGAAGGTGCACTCAGCACAAAAGAAGCGAAGGAGACGAGACTAAAAAGACAAGATAAGAACAAGGGGACATGAACGCTCATAAAATCAAAAAACAAATTAATTAGATTATCCCGATGCATGTCTTTGGAATTTTTTGCGCTAAAACATACATTCTAATTCATCGAATTAACTATATATATATATATCTCCCATCCTTACAAGCGTGACTAAGCCGCTTTGGATAAAGGGTCTCCTAAATGGCTTATTTATTATTATTATTATTATAATATCTCTCCCACTTGGTGTCTTCAGGAGCAGCTGATGAAGCAGCAGCAGCAGTGGCAGCAGCAGCAGCAGCACAGCCAAGCAGCCCAACAGAGTCAGCAGCAGCTCCCGCCCCAGCAGCCTCAGCAGGCCCCCCAGCAGCAGGGCCCAGGGGCCACCCCTCAGACCCAGGGTCCCAAGCAGCAGCAGTCAGGGCCCCTGCAGTACCCTCCGCAGGGCTCCATGGGTCGTGGCCCCCTGCCTATGAACTTTGACCCCCGCTGGATGATGATGCCCTACATGGACCCCCGGATGATGCAGGGGGGCATGCAGGGTCGCCCTCCAGGGCCCATGGACTACTACCCGCCCAACATGCAACACGCAGGTGGGTACTCATGGTAGTGTGGTTAAGGAGTAGGCATATTGTCATAGAGCTGAATTTGCATGGAACTTAGTTTCATGAAGAAACGAAACATTGTAAATCCTCTATTGAGGTCAATGGCAGATTTGTGCAAACCAGATTTAAATGTAGGATTTAGCCCATAGAGATTATGGTAATGCAATAAAGTTCAAATGCTCTAAGAAATAGCACCAGGTTGTCTGCCAAAATTGGAATAATTGAGTGTGACTTTTCTAACGAGACACTCATCTCCGTTGCAGGGATGATGGGACGAGAGCGCTCCGATTCGGGGGGCTCTGTTTCGGACAACTTCGACAGGCAGCAGCACCCGGGACACCCCCACCGTGGGACACCCCCTATGGACCCCAAACTGGCCTGGGGGTCCGAGGTGTTCCCCGCGGGCAGCGAAGGCAGGGGACTGAGTTCCCCTCTGAGACAGAAGCAGGCACTGGAAGAGGACAATGTCAGTGGCAAAGGGACTAGGTAAGACAGAGGGGGTCAAATGTCAATCACAATCTTTTAAAGGGATACTACTAATCTACTTCCCCAGAGTCAGATTTACGTGTGGAAACCATTTCTCTGCCTATTTTTTAAAGGAAATTGCTAGCTAGCTCTAGCGCAATTGCGAACTAGCGTTAGACTTCCAGTCATTGTACTAACGCTAGTTACCATTGGCTTGCGAAACTACCTCAATTAATACTGGATACAGACACAAAAATTGTATCCACGAGTTCATCTAACTCTAGGGAAGTAGATAAAGGGCCCTATTGCCCAAATCCTGAAGTATCCCTTTAATTGTCAGATCATACAATAGATTGAAAAGGAAAATATGTATTGGTTGAAATCACATTAGATTATAAATGTTTGAATTGAGTCAGTGTTGTAAGTACAGGATGTGATTTCCATAAGTGTCTTTTATAAAATCTCTGGTCTTTATTTTAGGAGTGACACCCCTCCAGTCCGTGGTTTGCGAGAGGGAGGGCCAGGCCCCATCCAGCAGCCCAACTCTGGCTCGGGCTCCTCCAACCAGACCCCACCCCCTGTGGTCACTCAGGTCGGGGGCCAGGGAGGAGGCAGTCACCACCACCAGTCCTACATGGGAGGCCGGGGCAACTACAGCAACTTCCCCGACCAGGGCTCCCGCATGGTCCCCCACCAGCAGCAGCAACAGAGGGGGAGTGGTGGAGGCTTCAGCCACCAGGATGAGGGCCAGGGCCACAAGGGCGGCCAGCAACAGGGCCAGATCTGGGGGGCCCCCCGCCCCCACTACGACCGCAACGGGCGCACTGACCTCTCCCCCCTGGAGAATAACAACTCCCACCACCCTCAACACCATGGTCATCAACAACATCAAGTCCCCTCCCACTTCCCCCTCCATCTCCACAAGCCCGAGAATGGCCGCGGCTAGAGAGGAGGCGAAGCCCCGAAGAAGGGTGACCCCTCGC
The DNA here is from genome assembly GCA_030435695.1 of Brachymystax lenok tsinlingensis. Lineage (NCBI taxonomy): Eukaryota > Metazoa > Chordata > Actinopteri > Salmoniformes > Salmonidae > Brachymystax > Brachymystax lenok. The sequence goes on along the minus strand of CM059806.1, from coordinate 4,986,279 downwards.
CCCTGCTCCAACAGCCGTCCCTCTCCTCCTGCTCATCCTCCTCTTCCTCATCCTCAGCCAGGGAGGACGGCAGTGGAAAGGCGGTCCTGCATCACCTCCCACCTCAGCGCGAGGCCGACACAGGAACCGGGCAGAGACATGAATCAGGAAGCAGCAGAGAAATGAAGCAGGATAAGATGGGCCACTCTCAGTCCTCTGTGACATCTCAGCAGTCCCATCCTCAGTCCCAGCAGCAGAGGCAGGGCCAGGAGCAGCACCACCACCGTGACCCCAAGCCCAACCAGAGGGAGCGAGCCGGGAGGGAACACAAGACTGAGACCCAGTGGGGGCCAAGGCCTGGCAGCAGCAACGCAGGGGTCCCCTCCTCACACAACAGGAGAGCAATGGGTGGAAACTCCCGCGGAGGGGAGGATTCATCCAATCAACCAACAGCGTCTGACCACAGCAAACCCGCCGGTGGCCAATCGGGAGGCGGCAACACCAACAAGAGGGCGGGACCTATCAAGAGGCCTGTGCTGAAGAGAGAGGGAGGAGGGGAGGGCGAGGGAGGAGAAAAGACCAGCTTCGGAAAAGACAAAGACGAAAGACAAGATGGAGGCCATTCATCAGTCAAGCAGGAAGGATCCTCCGGCCCACAGAGCTTCGCTGCAGTGTCTGGTAAAGAAGAGCCAGCTCAGACCGGTCCTAAACCCAGAAACGGAGGGAAGGATCGAGCAGCAAACGAACGAGGAGGAGTGGGTAAGGGGCCCAAAAATGGGGTCAACCCCACCCCCTCATCAGGGTACTCCGGCCCCCCCTCTAACAGGCGGGACAGAGAGCGTTCCTTCGAAAGGGGCGGGGGTGCGTCCTACCACAGCGTCTCGGCCCGTGGCAGCAGAGTCGGGCGAGGTGGCGAGTTCTACGGGCGCGGCCGGGGTTACCGAGGCACCTACACGGGCATGGCTGGGGGTGGCAGCGTTAGCCGTGGCAGGGCAGCGGGCAGCAGGAGCAGCCGAGACTACCGATCCGGCGGAGGCTATGACGAGGCATCGGGGGGAAGGCGCGGCCGGGGGGGGTCGCAGGCCAACCCGGGGCGTGCCCGTAATCAGAGCGAGACCCGCAGCGAGGGTTCGGAATATGAGGAGGTCCCCAAGAGGAGGAGGCAGAGGGGGTCTGAGACGGGCAGCGAGAGTGCCGCCAGCGACCTAGCCCAGTCGGACAAAGAAGACCGCAAGTCCAGCACCAAGAACGGCAGCGGCACAGATAACGTTACCGGTAGTGGCTCTGCCCCACCCAGAGGCTCCCATGCCCGGGTTTTCACCCCCAGAGGTGTGCCCTCCAGGAGGGGCAGGGGGGGAGGTGGCGGGGGAGGAGGTGGCGGGGGAAGGGGTGGCGGGGAGGAGGCATCTATAAAAGTGGTGGTGGAGGAGGAGGAATGGCTGGAGGTCACAGGTCAGGATCTAGGGCTGACCCTCACGGCTGGGCCTCCAAGTCCTCAGCCTCGGTCCGCAAGCACCAGGCCCCAATGCAGTCGGCCGCACCCAAAGACACAGGTCGCGGAACCATTGGGGAGAAGAAGGAGAAGGCAGCGGACGGAAGCCAAGGTCAGAATCAGGGAGGAGAAACCCCTCCGCAGTCTATCCCCGCTGTACCTACTCCAGCCCCACAGGGCTCCACGGAGAACGGAGGACTTGGGATCCAGCAATCCATGGCTAACCCCACTACCAACTCCAGCGGGCCCCTTCCACTCCCTCTCTCCGGCCCGGATGGGCGTGGCTTCCCTCGCGTCCCACGTGATTGCTTTGAGCGCCCGCCGAGACGCCGTCGCCACGGGCGCTCCCAGCATCAACAGGATAAACCACCGCGCTTCCGGCGGCTGAAGGAGCGAGAGAACGCCGCTCGCATCAACGGAGGAGTCGGGGTCATTGGAGGAGGACGACCCTCCTCGCCCGGACAGAGTTATGTTCAGGATGTCACTGACGGCACTCCCAACGCGGCGCCCACAACCGGCGATGCCCCCAATGCTAACCCCAATGCTTCCACGGCTACCAACAACAACAGTACCGGTGGCCATCTTGGAAGTGCTAACGCAAACAGTCACCACCACCACCATTACAACCAGGGCATCTCTGGCCAGGCCCACTCTCAGCATCCCCACAACCCAGCAGGGGGCGCCAAATCCCCCGACTTCTCCAACCAGAACTCTGATCAAGCCAACGAGGAGTGGGAGACCGCCTCAGAGAGCAGTGACTTCACCGAGTTCCGGGAGAGGGAGGGAGGAGGGGGGAAGTCCTATTCCTCCCATCACCATCATCACCCACATGGAAGAGGAGGTGGTGGAGGTGGGGGAGGAGGAGGGGTCGGAGAGCGAGAGATGACGGCAAAAGAGCAGGCGGCAAACAAGAGAAGCTTCTCCAGCCAGCGTCCCGGGATGGAGAGACAGAACAGGAGGGTCAACGCTGGAGGAAGAGAGGGAAGAGAAGGAAGAGGCCCACGGGGCCCGCCCAGTGGTGGTGGAGGCGGAGCTGGAAACGGAGGGGGCCAACGCGGCGAGCGCCGTGGAAACTGGCCCTCCCCCAAAAACAGGAAGTGAAGTGGAAGATCTGGAAACATTTCAAATGCATCAAACCCCGCCCCACTGTTATTTATCCCTTTGTCTGTCGTTCCTTCAGCCTGTCTTTTTCTCGTCCCTTAACATATTAGCACATTATTGTTCAATACATAGTTATGGAGACAGTGTACACACACACACGTTAGGCTTCTTTCGCTCTTCATCCATCTACTATCTACCGTCCGTTATTGTAAAGTGTCACTCTGCTCCCCCCTTTTCAGTTGTCCCCACCACCCTTCAGAATTCCACCCCAATTTAGGATCAGCAGACACGCTTGTTCGTTTTGAACGCACACCTTTTTGATGGATAACATTCAAAAATCCAACACATGTGTTTGCATTTACAAGCACAATATGACATATAACAGACATACACAATCACGTGCAGTAGTTTGTGTGTATGCAGTATGATATGTTAAACATGTCATGATAAACATGTTGGATAAATTGGCTAAGCAGGAGAAGGCAGATTTTTATATTTATGTACCTGTGTATATTTCTACCACGCTTTGGGCTGGGGTGGTATTCTGTAGGGCAGTTATCTGCATTATATTTTCCCACGTGGTGGGGGGGGGGGCAGGTTCTTATTTTAACGAGAACAATTGTACCATAGATTTATACAAAATAATTATCTTTGTTTTGTTTCCCCTCTTTGTCTCTTGTCAGTTTTGTTTCAGCCCCCTTAAAAAGTTAAGCGTGTGTATTTTTCTTCTGCAAAGCAGGTCTTTAAAATACCTTTTTATACAACTCCCCCCACCTCCCTCTGAGTTTTTGATCTCCTGACGAACAAGTACATCTCTTTAATTACTGTGACAGCCACAACAGGCCAGTTGAAGTACTACTGCTCACCCATCCACACTCTCCTCACATTGATTGTGTCTCTAATATCAATGTCTTTGCTGCTTGTTCAGAACTAGACGGTGTGATTTTGTTATTGTTGACCTGCTCTTATTACTTTCCGTTGCTCTTTTGTTCCTGTTAGATAAAAGGTTCTCTCAACGTAGCATTCTCTTCTCACACGCTGCAGACGTTCTATACCAGGGGTCTCAACCCTGTTCATGGAGAGCTTACCCTCCTGTAGGTTTTCGCTCCAACCCCAGTTGTAACTAACCCGGTTCAGTTTATCAACTAGCTAATTATGAGAAACGGTGTGCTCGATTAGGGTTGGTGTGAAATTCTACAGGACAGTAGTGCTCCAGGAACCGGGTTGGAGAGCCTTCTATATACACTGCAAAAAAGGACGTTTTGCGGGAGAAAGATTCTCTCCTGTAAATGTTCAAGTTTGTTTACCCTAAGAACACTGAATTAATAGCTTGAATGCTTTATATAAAAATAAAACAAATACATTTTCTGTGGAGGCAATTTTTTTTCTCAAGATACTTTCACATGAAACTTCTGGGCAGGGAAACATTTGTTCGATGAAAATGCAAGTCATGTTGCAAGAAAGAAATATAAAGTTATATGCTCTTATTTTAAGATACCGTTTTACAATTTTCTTTGAGATTTTTTTTTTTTTTTCTTCGATTGATAAATGAGTCCACTCCTGTAGTATATAAAGAACTGGTTGGTGTATTTTTATTGAACAGATTTGTTACATTATGCAGCAGGTGTCGTACTCTGGTTCCAGAGTGCTAAGTTTGGCCATCAGAGTATTGTACTATTATATTCACACTGTCCTACTCAATGTAGGAAGGCGCTCTACTCAAATACAACTGCACTGTGCTGTAGAAGAGACCCCTGTAACAAAAGTCGGGCTGGCAAGAGCTCCATATTGAGGAAGTATTTTCAAAGCGTACATTATTTCAAGACAACCTTTCCAAAACCTCGGTGGCAACTATATAGCTCAATTGAACTGAATCTTGGACTATGGTGGAAAAGGGCAAGGGTGATGTGTTGTCACACCACTGATTTCCCAAATGTCCAAATACATTTGCAAGGTATAATACTATTCTCCAAGAGTGTTACAGGGAATACATGTGTTCAGAACTTTTCATGTACACTGACAGATTCACAAAATGGCTTACAGCTTGTTTTGAAAATTTGATGGGGGCGGGGGGCGGCATCCAAGTTGAAGTAGATAAAATTATAACTTTTTATTTATTTATCTGCAAACATTTTTCACTGCTTGTAAGTTGGGGTTTGTTTGTTTACTGACTGCCACCATTTTAAGATTAGCTTTGGGATGTTTTGAGTGTGCATTTGTGTGTGCATGCATTTTCTGGTGTCTATAACTTTTTGGGGGTGGTCATGTGGATGGCAAACACTTTTGCCTTGTTTGCCCACACTTAGTTTTAAGAACTATATTAAGATTTCTCATACATTTATGTATATACATTCAAGTATATGTTTATCCAAATTAAGTACATAATCAGTTATTTGGGTATAATGCCATTTTTGCCATACACTAAGGCAGGCAAAAATGAAGTGGGTACATTTTATTTTCCACGGACTTCTACTAAGCATTACCACATCCATGGGTGCAGCTTACCTTGCCTGTGAAAAAAACATTGGTAGCCATACACTTAACACAGGCTTATGAGTCCTGCATCCTTCCTTAACTCTTACTATTGATGTGCTCATATTGTATGTATCCATGTTTAAAGAAAACAATAGTGTATTCTTGAAAACTTCAAAGATTGTACTATATTGACAGCATTACCAAGGTACCTGGAGTGGTTAAAGCTGTTCTATAATTTATGGTTTATTAATGGAACCGTAACATACCAATATATACATGTGTATATATCAACGTTTTTGTCTACCCCAACTTACATTCCCACAAACAAATGTTGCCATTTTTTAAGTTCAAGGGAGCAATGTACAAGCAGAGAAGTGTCTTATTATAATAAAATTACAGAGAATAAACTTTTGTTTTAATGGAAAAACTTTTTGTCTGAGTTTATTATGAGTTGCCCCCATGTGAAGAAGTTGACACAAATTAAATCTATATTAATTTCAGCACCTGGGCAATGGTAGGTGGTTCTCTGCGCTGTTATGAATGTACAGTACCAGTCAAAAGTTTGAACATACCTACTCATTCAAGGGTTTTTCTTTATTTTTACTATTTTCAACATTGTAGAATAATAGTGAAGACGTCAAAACTATGAAATTGAGATGGTTTGGGATTAGTTGGACCGCAGAGTGAAGGAAAAGCAGCCAACAAGTGCTCAGCATATGTGGGAACTCCTTTAAGACTGTTGGAAAAGCATTCCAGGTGAAGCTGGTTGAGAGAATGCCAAGAGTGTGCAAAGCTGTCATCAAGGCAAAGGGTGGTTGCTTTGAAGACATGATTCCATATGTGTTGTTTCATAGTTTTGATGGTCTTCACTGTTATTCTACATTGTAGAAAATAGTAAAAATAAAGAAAAACCCTTGAATGAGTAGGTGTGTCCAATCTTGACTGGTACTCTACATCATGGTCTTGCAGATTGATGATCAGTGTGTGGAGGATAGGACCTTCCAATTTATTTGATTGGGAAATACTGCTCAGTTATGGATGGATGCTCGCTGGATAGAGCGCTTAGCTGTTAACTAAGAGTTTGTAGGATCGAGGCCTTCCCACCTAGAAAGGCTTTAGCTTAATTAAAGTGTCTGGGTTGCATTCAGAAGATGTGGGATAAAGTCCTGGAAGTCTTAAGGGCTGGGAGATTCTCACTCCCGCTTAGAGCTTTGAAGGTTATTGGTCATAGTGCCATCCTAGTGACTGGGTACGGCAAGCCATATAAACCAATGTCCCAGCTACAGATCTTGGCCACCTTTGTTACATCATGATTCACGAAGGACCCAAAAATATGAGGAACGGTATTCTTCCAGTGTCCGCAGTAGGCATATAATCTGTAGAAGGTCATTACAAGCAGATGAGGAATTTGTTACTCTTATCTTTAAATTGTTTGTAGTAACTGCATTGTTGGTTAAGGGCTTGTAAGTAAGCATTTCAGTAAGGTCTACTACACCCGTTGTATTCGTATGTGACAAATCCGATTTGATTTGATTTTAATATCAAATGTATCTCCGCTCTGGACTGCCCTCACTGATGGTTTTACCAGAGAAGATTGAGAGTTTCTGGTCTATATAAGAAGCAGTTATAACTTCTGTTCCCATCCTACATTTTATACTGGACAATATATTAAAATCATAACACAATAAAACCTCCGTTCTGCCTTTCTCATAATGTTTTTGAAGGACTTCAAAACTACAGTACCCAGAGTCTCTGAATTTGGACGTCATCAATTTGCCTACAACGAAAACGTATACCACTGCAGCGGTTAACTGGGAGGTGGTGTCCATTTTATTTACAACACTAAATATTACGTTTCTTACATTTTACTGGCGTAAAATCCGTCAAAGAGGGGGTAAGTCAACAGAATTACTACACGTATTAATGTGAGATGTGATATAACTACGAGGAGTTGCGACTGAAATCGGATCCAATTTAATGCGGCCTCGTTTGGACGATGCGCCGTATTGAATTTCCACCTGGCTTTAACGTTAGCTGCTAGCTAAGGATGAAACTTAACTAGCGATCCTTTGCTGCTGGTCATTTAGCAAACTCTTGGGTACCTTACTAATTACGATTGTTGATGTAGCATAGGTAATATCCTAATTTCGTACACTTCCAATGTCAACTAGCGTTACCGGTGATTTAGCTAGTTACCGTTAACTACACATTTGCGCGGTAACGCTAGCTAACTAGGTAAACCTCATACAGCTAACGTTTTCTAGTTACCTAGCGAATTGCTCTTATGGTTTTGATGTAATTATGTTTGTCTTTTCTTTTTTATTGTAGCTAGCTACCTATGATATGTTTGTGTTGCTGAACTATCAAGCGCCGTATTCACATGACCGACTGGCTCTGTTGTTGAACGTCTTTACCCTTTAGTCTCCCGAGATGAGCAGTTCAGAGGAAGTGTCATGGATCTCCTGGTTCTGTGGGCTGAGGGGAAATGAGTTTTTCTGTGAGGTCAGTATCTAACAGCACCCAGGGCAATATAGCCAAACTCGTTGACCAAAAAGTGAATGGAAGCTAAGACAGGGGTGGCCAATCCTTTATCCTGGATGAGCAGGTTTTTGCTTCAGCCCTACACACCTGATCCAGCTAACCAAGGTACTGATAGGCATTGAGTAGGGCTCGAGTAAAATCCTGTTATTCACAGCCACCCGTCTCTACACAAACTCACTTTCAAGCATGAATAGGTCTGGCATTTGTCGCTAACTTCTGTCACCGCTTCTGTCCTCTCCTCCATTGGCAGGTGGATGAGGACTACATCCAGGACAAGTTCAACCTGACTGGGCTTAATGAGCAGGTTCCCCACTACCGTCAGGCCCTGGACATGATCCTGGACCTAGAACCAGGTCAGCCCAACTCCAGAACCATCTCTACTGCACTCGGAAGTACAGAACATCCCACACAATTTAGATCAGAATACAAATATTATGGTTGCATCACCTCAGTGTTAAAGTTGTGTACGCACACTAAATTGACTCATTGGTCACTAACCCTGATCCTGAGTTAGTGTGTGGCAGGCGTTTGTTCTAGCCCAGCACTAAAACACCCAATTCAATATTTTTGGGTTGCTTCATTAGACGCCGATATCTTCAACATGTGTAAAGACGTCACAGTTATGTACACAATTGTGCTTTTGTGAGTAATCTTTTAATCAGAACATACGAGTGGCCTCTTCCCCTCTCATCTCTTCCCTCCTCTCTATGTTCCACAGACGAGGAGCTGGAGGACAACCCCAACCAGAGTGACCTCATCGAGCAGGCAGCAGAGATGCTCTACGGGCTGATCCACGCACGATACATCCTCACCAACAGGGGCATCGCTCAGATGGTACAGCAACTACCCTTCTCTGTTTCCAGTGTTTGTTGAGAGGCTGCATATCACATGTATGCAGCATTTCTCCTGAAACGTTTTTCACATTCTCCATTGATCTCTCTTTCTCAGTTGGAGAAGTATCAACAGGGGGACTTTGGCTACTGCCCCCGCGTCTATTGTGAGAACCAGCCCATGCTGCCCATTGGTGAGTGTGTGTCGGTCTTGTTTCAACCATTACCACCCACGCCTAGTGTGGGGACAAATAATTGACTGTATAAGACTTAAGGGTCCTCAAAGAGCAACATTTGTATCATGGCTTTGAATGTTCTTGTGCCAAAGGCAAAAACAATTCTGGGTATCCAGCCACATTGCTTTCCTAACCCAAACTATGCTACGCAGATCCTCCGTGTACTGTATCATTGATTCCTCTGTGTAAGATTTGAATGTATTAAGATCCATGTCAGATCTAATCTTGTTTCCAAGAGACGCCTGGATGAAAACAGTAGTGTGCCCTCGAGCATTTCATAACTTCAGACCAGTAACGTCTCTAAACTCTTCCCCCTATCCCTCCCTAGGTCTGTCAGATATCCCAGGCGAGGCTATGGTGAAGCTGTACTGCCCTAAGTGTATGGACGTGTACACTCCTAAGTCCTCCCGGCACCACCACACGGACGGGGCCTACTTCGGCACTGGATTCCCACACATGCTCTTCATGGTGCACCCTGAGTACAGGCCCAAGAGGCCTGCCAACCAGTTTGTGCCAAGGTCAGTACAACTGTAAATAGGGTTGTGCCTTTTCATGTCATTCCCACGTAGCTCACTGAAACAAGTCCTAGATCAATTTCTACTCATAGCAGATCATTTCCTAATAAATATCAGGTACATACCATAGGAAACGGTAATGTAAAATAAGTGCTACCATAATAGAATCTCTTCATAGACCCCTATCACACGCTCATCAAGATCTAATGAATTCTCATGTCCTCACAACAGGCTTTATGGATTCAAGATTCACCCCATGGCCTACCAGCTCCAGCTGCAAGCAGCCTCCAGCTTCAAGAGCCCTGTCAAAGCCATCCGCTAAAGCCCAGAGAGAAAGAGAAGGGAGAGAAGATGATTATGAGGGGACGGGTCAGCTGCACTAAGCTCCAAACAGATGCCTCCTCCCCGTCCTGCAGACTTTATTATTTGGTTTAGGTTAGGACGTTTGAGAACAATGTGTAAAAAATTAAATGTGAGTGAGACAAACGCACAGGTTCTATCCCAACCCCCACCACACACACACACACACACACACACACACACACACACACACACACACACACACACACACACACACACACACACTTAGAATTACATGCATCTGTTACCAAACTCACCAGTGCCAAAACAGAGAAGGGGGAGGGAAAGAAAGTCCATGGAGGTTATTGGATTTGACGCTACTGTTTCCTTTTGTGATATTACCCCATTTTGCCCCGAAGAACTCTCGCCATGTTCTGTTTTTTTTCTGTCCTGTCTTTAGGACGGTTTGGTAAAGGGTTGTGGTAGACCATCACCACTGGTCGAATAACAATCCCTGCTCTACCCCCATATGCATGTACACTGGCTGGCTCTCACAGAGACTGCTTGGTTGATAAGGACAACATCTGTCACTGAAGGCGTTGCCATTTCACCTGCTTCTGTAAACCATTGTTTACCAAGGCACACACTCAGGCTTGTATCAGTCTTTTATTGTGTGACATTCACTGAGGCCAGTGTGTCAAGGCGGTCATTCACAATAGTGTTCTGTCAAATTTGCCTTAAACCGGGAGATGCACGGGGGCTGTGATTTGTGGTTTACAGGACGTGCGAGTCTAGGACACATTATATAGCTTTGAATTTGTATATGTGCGACGTAGGATAGACACGAATAAACCTGAAATGAATTAAATGTTCTAGAATGACCCAGAAAAGACATACCAACCCACCTACTGTCTCTGTGTGCGGCACCCAAAACAACAGTCCTGTTTGTGCTGGTGCTGCACGGTGAGAATGTCAGCTCGGTCACATGTTACTGGGCTAGTATCACTACAACAGGACACATCTCTCTCCACATCTGCACTGACTTGACTGGTGTCCCTCCACACATTATAGTATAAATATTTATGTAAAATATAGCGACAGAAAATCATCTGCTTCTATTTGGGGAGAAGTTTTTTGTGATGTGGCAGGGGTTTCATCGCCCTACTGCACATGTACGTTTCAGTCCTTGTGGCAAAAAGTAGAATGCTTGATATATGTTGTGATTTCAGAACAATAAGGATGGATTTGTCAAGATTTGAATGAATGTACAGTACCAGTCAAAAGTTTGGACACACCTACTCATTCAAGGGTTTTCTTGATTTTTACTTTTCTACATTGTACGATAATATTGAAGACATCAAAACTATGAAATAACACATGGAATCATGTAGTAACAAAGTGAAACAAATCAAAATAGATTTTATATTTTTTGAGTAGCCGCCCTTTACCTTGACAGCTTTGCACACTTGGCATTCTCTCAACCAGCTTCATGAGATAGTCACCTGGAATGCTTTCTTGAAGGACTCCCGAGTGGTCTAAGGCACTGCATCTCGGTGCTAGAGGCGTCACTACAGACCCTGATTCGATTCCAGGCTGAATCACAACTGATTGTGATTGGGAGTCCCATGGGGCAGCGCACAATTGGCCCAGCGTCGTCCGGCTTAGGATTTGGCCAGAGTAGGCTGTTATTGTAAATAAGAATTTGTTCTTAACTGACTTGCCTAGTTAAATAAAGGTTACATTTAAAATAAAAAAAAGACTTCCCACATATGCTGAGCATTTGTTGGCTGCTTTTCCTTCACTCTACAGTCCAACTTGTCCCAAACCATCTCAATTGGGTTGAGGTCAGGTGATTATGGAGGCCAGGTCATCTGATGCAGCACTCCATCACTCTCCTTGGTCAAATAGCCCTTACACAGCCTGGAGGTGTGTTGGTTCATTGTCCTGTTGGAAAAACAAATTATAGTCCCACTAAGCGCAAACCAGATGGGATCGCTGCAGAATGCTGTGGTAGTCATGCTGGTTAAAGTGTGCCTTGAATAAAAAAAAAAAACACAGACCGTGTCACCAGCAAAACACCATCACACCTTCTCCATGCTTCATAGTGGGAACCACACATGCGGAGATCATCTGTTCACCTACTCTGCGTCTCACAAAGACACGGTTGGAACCAAAAATCAAAAATTTGGACTCATCAGACCAAAGGACAGATTTCCACCGGTCTAATGTCCATTGCTCGTGTTTCCTCTTATTGGTGTCGTTTAGTAGTGGTTTCTCTGCAGCAATTCGGGCCATGTAGGTCTGATTCACGCAGTCTCCTCTGAACAGTTGATGTTGAGATGTGAAGCATTTATTTGGGCTGCAATCTGAGGTGCAGTTAATTGCTGATTTCTGAGGCTGGTAACTAATGAACTTATCCTCTGCAGCAGAGGTAACTGGGTCTTCCTCTCCTGTGGTCCTGATGAGAGTCAGTTTCATCATAGCGCTGATGGTTTTTGCGACTGCACTTGGAGAAACTTTCAAACTTGAAATGGTGTGTATTAACTGACCATGTCTTAAAGTAATGATGGACTGTTGTTTCTTTTTGCTTATTTGAGCTGTTCTTGCCATAATATGGACTTGGTCTTTTACCAAATAGGGCTATCTTCTTTATACCAACCCTACCGTGTCACAACACAACTGTTTGCCTGAAACACATTAAGAAATAAAGAAATTCCACAAATTAACGTTTAACAAGGCACACCTGTAAATTGAAATGCATTCCAGGTGACTACTTCGGGATGTTGGTTGAGAGAATGTCAAGAGTGTGCAACGCTGTCATCAAGGCAAAGAGTGAATACTAAGAATCTCAAATGTATTTTCATTTGTTTAACACTTTTTTGGTTACTACATGATATGTGTTATTTCATAGTTTTGATGTCTTCACTATTGTTGTACAATGTAGAAAATAGTACAAATCAAGAAAACCCTTCAATGAGTAGGTGTGTCCAAGCTTTTGATTGGTACTGTATGTCTGGGGTTTTTTGCAACCATGGAAGAGTGACCAGGATTCAGAATTCTCAATAAAAAAATTCTCTTTTCATACAATTGTGTTTGGTTTATGTATAAATTAGGTCATTATTTCTCCATAGTCACCATGAAATGAATCCCTCGAAAGTATGGGACTATCTCCCTTTGAATCTTTTATAGCTGCCCTGCTAGTCAGCAGTTCTGTGAGCATCTTGAGAATTGAGAAAATGTACCTTTTCTAATCTTCTCATTGATGTCCTGTCTGATACTGGAAATATCGAACCAAACCACTGAGATACCGATGTTATTTTGCCTGCTGGCCAGATGGTGTCAATAATGAGCTGGATAATACGTCTAGACCATTCTATACAGTGAGGGAAAAAAGTATTTGATCCCCTGCTGATTTTGTACGTTTGCCCACTGACAAAGAAATGATCAGTCTATAACTTTAATGGTAGGTTTATTTGAACAGTGAGAGACAGAATAACAAAAAAATAATCTCCAGACCTTAATCCCATAGAAAATCTGTGGAGGGAGCTGAAGGTTCGAGTTGCCAAACGTCAGCCTCGAAACCTTAATGACTTGAAGAAGATCTGCAAAGAGGAGTGGGACAAAATATCTCCTGAGACGTGTGCTAACCTGGTGGCCAACTGCAAGAAACATCTGACCTCTGTGATTGCCAACAAGGGTTTTGCCACCAAGTACTGAGTCATGTTTTGCAGAGGGGTCAAATACTTATTTCCCTCATTAAAATGCAAATCAATTTATAACATTTTTCACATGCGTTTTTCTGGACTTTTTTGTTGTTATTCTGACTCTCACTGTTCAAATAAACCTACCGTTAAAATTATAGACTGATCATTTCTTTGTCAGTGGGGAAACGTACAAAATCAGCAGGGGATCAAATACTTTTTTCCCTCACTGTACACTGTGAAGGCAGTAGTCACAAAGGGCTTATAGCTGATGCACAAGACTGTTTATTTGTGTGTGTGTGTTTGTCTGTCTGGTGGTGTGTGTGAGAGAGAGCATGCATGTGCATACCGGTGAGCAAGCACATGCTCTGAGGTGTGAATGTATGACTAACAGCTATACGTCCAAACTCAATTCTATTCTATGGGCTTACTTTGTGTGTGTCTTAATTCGTGGCAACGTGGTGCGTCACGTTTGAGACATTTCACACAGGGCTTATACATGTATGGGAAGTTATACAACTTCCTTCGAGATAGATTGAACACTCATCTTTGTATCTGTACCATTATAGCATTTGTGACAGAATGGGCAGCGCCATTGAGGCAATCTCCATTTTGAAGTAGTACATTTTCCTCTTCAAGATTGGCTGATTCCTCCTGTTGACCCGGTTGGACATGACCCGCAAAGGGTCATCGGGAGGGATCCCAACCAGTTGACTACATTAAAATGGTGGAAGCCCTGGAAAACTAAAGGCATAGAAACTTTAAATAACTTGGTAACAGAAAATACATTTATTTCCATGACAGATTTAAAAAGTAATTTTGGACTGACCGATATTTTTAAATACAGGCAAATTAAGAGACAAAATTCACAAATTCTACAGCACAGCGGCAGAGTCATGTCTTAAGTGTAAAACTAATAATGACTCAATCATCCATGCTTGCTGGGAATGCTATAAAGTCCAGAAGTTATGGGCGGGGCTATAAAGTTGGCTGTCAGAAGTATTACAATGTAAACATACTTTTAATCCGTCTGTCTGCATATTTCAAGATGGCAGATACCCAATAGGCTGGACTATTTATTCTCTTCACATCACTCATCTTGGGAAAATGTATACTAAAACGTTGTTGAAATACACGGGCGACTGAGAAAAACGAATTGGTAGGGGAGAGCGAGGTAAGTTGTCACACGGGTAAGTTGTCAAACTGTTCATACCTCCAACACTAGAGGCGCTAACTCAAAAATCAAATAGCTACTTTGTGTGACCACATGTTCTATGGTCAACTTCCTGTTCACATGTGGTCAAGGTCACTCTAATCTGAGGTGAGCACAAATTTCTTATTTTTCCCGTTCACTTTACATTTTATGCAATAAAACTTTGTTAGGTATGAATGTTCAAAATTATAATTTTGCCCTGAGTAGAGGAGACAATAACGTGTCTTTTGATACTTTAGCTGCAGTCCTATGTTGAGCTAACCTTGAGATTTAGCCAACATTAGCACACATGTCAGTTTGGGGCAAGTTGTCTCAATGACCAAGTCTTCACATGTGACAAATTGCCCCAGTATACATAGACACATAGTACATGCTCAAAAAACATTGTGATATTGTGTAATCAGCTCTGATAATAGTATTAACTGTTACTGTAAATTGATTATTATATATACGTCTAGTTTAGAGCAGCAGACATATCCCTGGACTACACAAGACAGGCTCTGGCATGTGTGTGTGTCTACCAACACACTACATGCCTACTGTATGAGACAGTATATCCACAGACACACACACCTCTTCATACAGTGTCATGCATTTAGTGTGGTGTTATGAATTGCATTGTGGCATCAAGGATAGTAGACAGGGAGGTTGGCGTAATAAGCCTGTAATGAATATGTAATTGCAATGAGGAAATGTGTTTTTGAAGGAAAGAAGAAGGGAAGGAAGGAAGGAAGGAAGGAAAGAGGGGAAGGAAAGGAAAGAGGGGAAGGAAAAAAAAGATGGTTGGAAATGATCAAATAAAGACGGAGAATGGCAGCACACCACCTGGCATAATGTTAAAGGCAGTGGGGCAGGTGAAGTTGCAGAACAAATCAATCAGGAGTACAGCGAAGGATTTTGACATAAATGACTGTACTCTGACTCGGTATTGTCAAAAGGTTACCGGAGAAGACGTTGAAAGTCAGACAGCCACGCCAACAACAGTGTTTGGCTATACAAAGCCACGGCAGGTTTTTTCCACCTGATTTGGAGTTTCAGCTTGTTCAATATATTACTAGGTCAGCTGACGTTTATTTTGGTCTGTCGCCAAGTGAGGTCAGAAGACTTGCCTGCCAGTTTGCTGTGGCACACCAGCTGAATTCGCACCAATGTGGGCAGAAAAAGAAAAGGCCAGCTCGGAGTGGTTTACAGGCTTCTTAAAGCGGCAGCCAACGCTGTCGCTGAGAAAGCCAGAGGCAACTAGCCTTGCCAGGGCAAGTAGCTTCAACAGAGAAAATGTTAATGCTTTCTTCGACAATGTAGCAGAAGTGCTACAGAGATTTCAATTTGGACCAGGAGACATATGGAATGTCGATGAAACTGGGGTGACAACTGTACATAAACTTGACAAAGTGGTGGGCAGACGTGGATTCAAACAAGTAGGGTCAATTGACCCTGTGCTGTCTCAGCCACAGGGAATAGTAATACCTCCATATTTTATATTCCCCCATGTCAACTTCCGCAATAATTTCCTGATCAACGGGCCACCTGGCAGCAAAGGAGGAGCGAATCCCTCTGGGTGAATGAAAGATGTGCACTTTGTTGACTTCCTGAAACATTTCGTCGAGCATACGAAGTGCTCAAAGGAGAAGCCCTGTTTACTCCTTTTGGACAACCACGAGTCTCATCTGTCCATTGATGGAATCAATTATGCCATAATTATGGCATAATTATGCTGTCATTCCCACCCCATTGCTCTCATCGGCTTCAACCCTTAGACAGGTCTGTCTACGGGCCGCTTAAAGAGGCACATCAACACCGCGTGTGATGCCTGGATGAGGAACAATCCCGGGAAGACAATGTCAATTAATGACATTCCTGGGATTGTGGCAATCACCTATCCTCTGGCTGCAACCCCCAGCTGTAGGGTGGCTGGGGTACAACCTTACAACAGGGATGTATTTCTGGATACCGAGTTTGCGCCATCCTACATTACAGATCGCCCCATTCAGAACCCATCCCTACCAGGCCCCAGCACCAACCCTGCCCTACCAGGCCCCAGCAACATTCCAGCTAAGCCAGGCCCCAGCACCAACCTGCCAGGCCCCAGCACCATTCCAGCCCTGCCAGGCCCCAGCACCAACCTGCCAGGCCCCAGCATCATTCCAGCCCTGCCTAGCACGAGCTCAGACACAGACCCATCCAGTTCTTATGCTAGCACCAGCTCACCCTTGCCCAGCAATGCCATTGCTGACAGCGGACTACCAACTCAAGAGGACATCCGGCCATATCCAAAAGCTGGCCCCCCGAAAACCAGCTTGCAAAGGAAGAAAATGGCGCAAAACCGCAATTCTAACTGACACACCAGTGAAACAGGCACTAGAAATGGAAAAGAATAAGGCACAATTTAGCAAATGGATGTTCACGAAGAAAGGGAAGCAAGGGGGGGAGTCAAAATCTGGATCTGCAAAGAACAAGGCAGCTAAAAAAAGAAAAATTGTAGTAGAGTCATCATCAGATGAAGAGGAGTGCTTCTGCCTCGTCTGTGTGGAGCCATTTTCAAACAGCCTTCCAATGGAGACTTGGGTGAAGTGTGTGAGATGCAACAAATGGGCCCATGACGCTTGCACCTCAGACCAGGTAATTTATGTGTTCCAGAACTGTGACTCTGAAGAGGAGTCTGATTAGTCAGATACGGATGTACGTCCTATAGGCTGTGCATTAGTGCATACGTGTGTTTAAACACCACATTTGTTTTGTTAGATGTTAAGCATTTAAAAAAGTTATCTGCAGCATTACATTCCGATTCCAACAATTACCGTGGATCAATGTGCACACCAGAGAACGTTTGATTTCAAAGTTCTAAGTAAAGCGGTCGTGCCACTTAATTAATGTGTGCCCTGCCAGCATTATTGTTTTGATTGGAAGGCATGATTGTTTTTATTTTGAGTTCTTTAATGAAGTTTAATTTGGTTTTGAATTTGAAATTAAAACCAGTATTCACAATTAATTAGTTGTGTTCTTATTTGTTGATAATCCAAGGTGACCACTTACCCGACGTAGTGTGTCAAATTACCCGCTGATGGGGCAAATTGTCACAAGTGCACACTCTATTTAACGGTCTACAACTCCGTACTGAAATAAGATATAAAGATGTAATGAATACAAAATATGTGCCCAAGACTTCCATCTTTCATTTGTTATGACATGTATACCATTGTGATATATTGTGCCCAGTAAATGTTAGACAGCGTGAAAAGTGTGACAACATACCTCTCTCTCCCTTACAATTTAAGGCCATGTGGCAAACAGTAATGCAGGCAGAAAGGATGGGGGTGTGAGCATGCAGTTTTTTTTTTATCAAATAAAATTGTGGGAGCCCTGAACGGCGCTGCACATGTTAATACTGCCTTTTGACCACTAGAGGCCCCTATCATTCTCTATGGACATTTCCAAACTTGTTTTTCCCATTTCTTTTATTTGCATTTCCTATTTTTCTCTCGTCCTAAGGTTTCCGCTCATACCTTCCTTTGTTTCTTGCTGATATCCAACACTCCAAACACTCACCAACCAAAATCTCTCCCTGTTCTTGAGTCATCAGCTGATTTGCCTACACAAAGACAAGGAGATACATAGAGCAGTCTAAACTACACCCCTCCCCTTTCTCTTAATGCTACCCCATGACAGTGTTGAAGTAGTGAATAGGCCTATCGAAAACATCACATTGAATCAGTCAGAGTATGTGAGCAGAGCTGGAGCGGAGCATGTCCAATTTGACTGGGGCCTGAGCAAGATTCCCAAATGCTGGAGGTCAGCCTTCTCACCCGCTCCAATTTCGCTCACATACTCTGGTATCAGTGTAGCCTACAACTGAATTCCTTCATGATGGTGAACAATAATTGCTCCTTGTTTTCCTCTTTTCTCAAATGGATTGGACAAAGGCACAGGTGCAGACCATGTGAGCACAGTTGAATCCCGGCTCATCGCTCATGGAGATTTGATTTGAATGAAAAGTATTTGAATAAACATGCAACGGTGAATGTAAGATGTGCACATCATTTCAAATAGGCTACATGCCATATTAAACAGCATATTAACACTCAATAGGACAGAAGCCAGACAGGGAGCCTAATTCTTTCAATTATTTCAAGGCTACAACCTACAAAGAAATACATTGTGAAGCATTTGCGAGCCACTGGGGATGCTAAACACCATTTTTGCCACTCTTGCAGAGATGCAGAGTTGTTTTTTTTTGTTGTTGTTGTTTTCTATGGGGAAGCCTAAAGGTTTTTTTTTTATTGTATGGGAGAGAGAGGTATGTTGTCACACTTCTCACTCAAGGTTTTTTTCTCTAAAGGTTTTTAGGCAAAATAACTGCCACTCCTGGGAACCCTGTAAATATGTGAGGGCGGACTGGGACATGTTCCGGGGTAGCCTCAGAGAATAATATTGGCATACAGTTGAAGTCGGAAGTTTACATACACCTTAGCTAAATACATTTAAACTCAGTTTTTCACAATTCCTGACATTTAATCCTAGTAAAATTCCCTGTCTTAGGTCAGTTAGGATCACCACTTTATTTTAAGAATGTGAAATGTCAGAATAATAGTAGAGAGAATTATTTATTTCAGCTTTCATTTCTTTCATCACATTCCCAGTGGGTCAGAAGTTTACATACACTCAATTAGTATTTGTTAGCATTTTGTTTTATTGTTTAACTTGGGTCAAATGTTTCGGGTAGCCTTCCACAAGCTTCCCACAATAAGTTGGGTGAATTTTGTCCCATTCCTCCTGACAGAGCTGGTGTAACTGAGTCAGGTTTGCAGGGCTTTGTGATTGCCACTCCAATACCTTGACTTTGATGTCCTTAAGCCATTTTGCCAAAACTTTGGAAGTATGCTTGGGGTCATTGTCCATTTAGAAGACCCATTTGCGACCAAGCTTTAACTTCCTGACTGATGTCTTGAAATGTTGCTTAAATATATCCACATAATTTTCCTTCCTCATGATTCCATCTATTTTGTGAAGTGCACCAGTCCCTCATGCAGCAAAGCACCCCCACAACATGATGCTGCCACCCCAGTGCTTCACGGTTGGGATGGTGTTCTTCGGCTTGCAAGCCTCCCCTTTTTCCTCCAAACACAACGATGATCATTATGGCCAAACAGTTCTATTTTTGTTTCATCAGACCAGAGGAACATTTCTCCAAAAAGTATGATCTTTGTCCCTATGTGCAGTTACAAACCGTAGTCTGGCTTTTTTATGGCAGTTTTGGAGAAGTGGCTTCCTCCTTGCTGAACGGCCTTTCAGGTTATGTCGATATAGGACTCGTTTTACTGTGGATATAGATACTTTTGTACCTGTTTCCTCCAGCATCTTCACAAGGTCCTTTGCTGTTGTTCTGGGATTGATTTGCACTTTTCGGACCAAAGTACGTTCATCTCTAGGAGACAGAACGCTTCTCCTTCCTGAGCGGTATGACGGCTGCGTGGTCCCATGGTGTTTATACTTTCGTACTATTGTTTGTACATACTTTCGTACTATTGTTTGTACAGATGAACGTGGTACCTTCAGGCCTTTGGAAATTGCTCCCAAGGATGAACCAGACTTGTGGAGGTCTACTATTCTTTTCTGAGGTCTTGGCTGATTTATTTTGATTTTCCCATGATGTCAAGCAAAGAGGAACTGAGTTTGAAGGTAGGCCTTGAAATACATCCACAGGTACACCTCCAATTGACTCAAATGATGTCAATTAGCCTATCAGCTTCTAAAGTCATGACATCATTTTCTGGAATTTTCCAAGCTGTTAAAAAGGCACAGTCAACTTAGTGTTTGTAAACTTCTGACCCACTGGAATTGTGATACAGTGAATTATAAGTGAAATAATCTGTCTGTAAACAATTGTTGGAAAAATGACTTGTGTCATGCACAAAGTAGATGTCCTAACCGACTTGCCAAAACTATAGTTTATTAACAAGAAATTTGTGGAGTGGTTGAAAAACAAGTTTTAATGACTCCAACCTAAGTGTATGTAAACTTCCAACTTCAACTGTATAGGCTGATTCTGTGAGTGAGTTAATAAGGAAGTGCATTGGAGATGTTGTACCCAGTGTGACTATTAAAACCTACCCTATCCAGAAACCGTGGATAGCGCGAACCACCGGATTTAACCATGGAAAGGTGACTGAGATTATGGCCGAATACAAACAGTGTAGTTATTCCCTCCGCAAGGCAATCAAACAAGCGAAATGTCAGTATTGAGACAAAGTGGAGTCGCAATTCAACGGGTCAGACACAAGACGTATGTGGCAGGGTCCACTGACAATCACGGACTACTAAAAGAAAACTAGTCACGTCACGGACACCGATGTCTTGCTTCCACCAACGCGGACGCTACCAAGGACTGTGGGCTCTCCTTCTCCGTGGCCGACGTGAGCAAGACATTTAAACGTGTTAACCCTCGCAAGGCTGCCGGTGCAGACGGCATCCCTAGCCGCGTCCTCAGAGCATGCGCAGACCAGCTGGCTGGTGTGTTTACGGACATATTCAACCTCTCCCTATCCCAGTCTGCTGTCCCCACATGCTTCAAGATAGCCACCATTGTTCCTGTACCCAAGAAGGCAAAGGTAGCACTCACTTCTGTCATCATGAAGTGCTTTGAGAGGCTAGTCAAGGATCATATCAACTCCATCTTACCTGTCACCCTAGACCCACTTTAATTTGCTTACCGCCCCAATAGGTCCACAGAAGATGCAATCGCCATAACACTGCACACTGCCTTATCCCATCTGGACAAGAGGAATATCTATGTAAGAATGCTGTTCATTGACATTATCTCAGCATTCAACACCATAGTACCCTCCAAGCTCATCATTAACCTAAAGGCCCTGGGTCTCAATCCCGCCCTGTGCAATTGGGTCCTGGACTTCCTGACGGGCCGCCCCCAGGTGGTGAAGGTAGGAAACAACATCTCCACTTCGCTGATCCTCAACACTGGGGCCCCACAAGGGTGCGTACTCAGCCCCCTCCTGTACTCCCTGTTCACCCATGCACGCCTCCAACGCAATCATCCAGTTTGCAGACGACACTACAGTGGTAGGCTTGATTACCAACAACGACGAGACGGCCTACAGGGAGGAGGTGAGGGCTCTCGGAGTGTGGTGTCAGCAAAACAACCTCTCACTCAACGTCAACAAAACAAAGGAGATGATTGTGGACTTGTGACAAGACAAATTTCTTCAGCCTCCTGAGGTTGATGAGGCGTTATTGCGCCTTCTTCACTATGCTGTCTGTGTGGGTGGGCCATTTCAGTTTGTCCTTGTTGTGTACGCCCAGGAACTTAAAACGTTCCACCTTCTCCACTACTGTCCCTCTGCTGTTTCCTGAAGTCCACAATCATCTCCTTTGTTTTGTTGACGTTGAGTGAGAGGTTATTCTCCTGACACCACACTCCGAGGGCCCTCACCTCCTCCCTGTAGGCCGCCTCGTTGTTGTTGGTAATCAAGCCTACCACTGTAGTGTCGTCTGCAAACTTGATGATTGCGTTGGAGGCGTGCATGGGTGAACAGGGAGTACAGGAGAGGGCTGAGAACGCACCCTTGTGGGGCCCCAGTGTTGAGGATCAGCGGGGTGACGAGTTTGGAGGGCACTATGGTGTTAAATGCTGAGCTGTAGTCAATGAACAGCATTCTTACATAGGTATTCCTCTTGTCCAGGTGGGATAGGGCAGTGTGCAGTGTTATGGCGATTGCATCGTCTGTGGACCTATTGGGGCGGTAAGCAAGTTGGAGTGGGTCTAGTGTATCAGGTAGGGTGGAGGTGATATGATCCTTGACTAGTCTCTCAAAGCACTTCATGATGACAGAAGTGAGTGCTATGTGGGGTGATAGTCAGTTAGTTACCTTAGCTTTATTTGGAACAGGAACAATGGTGGCCATCTTGAAGCATGTGGGCACAGCAGACTGGGATAGGGATTGATTGAATATGTCCGTAGACACACCAGCCAGCTGGTCTGCGCATGCTCTGAGGACGCTGCTAGGGGCGCCGTCTGGGCCGGCAGCCCTGCGAGGGTTAACACATTTAAATGTTTTACTCATGTCGGCCACGGAGAAGGAGAGCCCACAGACTTTGGTAGCGGGCCGTGTCAGTGGCCCTGCAATGTAATCAAAGCGAGCAAAGAAGTTGTTTAATTTGTTTGTGAGCAAGACGTCGATGTCCGCGACGGGGCTGGTTTTATTTTTGAAATCCGTGATTGACTGTAGACCCTGCCACATACGTCTCGTGTTTGAGCCATTGAGCCAACGCTTTGCTTGTTTGATTGCCTTGTTTGTATTCGGTCATGTTTCCTGTCACCTTGTGTTGGGGTTCGTTTCCTTGTTCCTTGTCAATCATTGGCTCATTAGTGAAATTAGCATTCAGACAATATCTTTAAGTAAATCAATCATTCATTTATTAATGCAATTGCAGACAGAAGTTGACAACAGGAACATAGCACGCATGTTTCCGAGTAAGTTCTGCACCCCACCTAAGGGCACAGCTGATTTTATACATGTGATCACTCCCTAGTGGTATGATCACCTACGTCAATGTATGTGTGTATCAATAAGTTGAGGTTACCTTATAAGGCAACCTAGTACAGTAGCTTCTCTGAATTTATTAGAATTGTCCACTGTCTCAGAAGATCAAAATATCAAAACCAGACAGTGGTTACTTCTCTTTATCTAGTTTCTGTCTGACTCAAACCCAGCCTGCAAGCACACTCTTGCAACAGCCAGGGCTTAACCACTAAGACTAATAGCTTGTGCAACGTATAGTGTCAGAGTTTTTAGACACATAGCAACAGTATATTATTATAAGGCCTCCAGCAATACACATGAATCTTAAGGTCCCCCTTAATCAATAATGGGGAGGGTCTTTGGGACCCACCCCCTACACTTGCCGTGATTAAAAGCGGTGGTTTGCACTTTCAGTTTTGCGTGAATGCTGCCATCAATCCACGGTTTCTGGTTAGGGAAGATTTTAATAGTCTGAGTGGGTACAACATCACCGACGCGCACTTGAAATAAACTCGCTCACCGAGTCAGTGTATACATTGCGTATATATTGGGGATAATGTGTGTGTGAGAGAGAGTGTGTGTGTGTGTATGTTGTGTTTAATTTTCCTTGTCAGCCACCCATCTCTGCTTTGTCAGTCTTGATAGGCCCAGTGTATGCACTTCTGGGTGAGGCTGTCGGGCAGTGGTGGAGTACATGGCAGATCTGAAAGAGAGGTGCACAATGTGACAGTATACAGCTCAACAACATGTTTGTGTGCACGTCTGTTGGTGCGAGTGAGTGAGCATATGCGCGTATGTAATATAATCCTGAATTACCTGTATCCATCTGGGAATCCTCAAGATGTTCTCCCTTCACGGCCAGTGTAATAGGAACTGGTGCAGCCGGTAAATTAAATTCCAGCAGAGGACTACTGTGACTGCAACTGAACTGCTGGGGGTGGCAGATCTAAAAGAGAGAGACACCATTTTCTTAACGGGCAATAATTATACAACTTAACAGACTGAATGAGTGTAATGCCTAGATTCAATCAGATCAAGCGTTAACCGGCGATCTGTCAAATCGGTAAGCAGCTGCTCTTGATCATTGTCACGAAACTACAACCGTCCTATTTGCGTTACGTTTGAGAAAGTGTAGGCTATATAGAAATAATGACGGTCAAATTCAAAATCATTGAACAAAATAATGAGGATTTATATCAGCCTAATCGAGGTGTAGATTACATCTCAAATTCCAGTGTTCAAACTTGTAAACAGGGCTGCATGAGATTTCTGTTAATGCGACTCCGTGGAGCCAATGGCAAAGTCCGCTTTAGGTATAATGCCAGGAGCCGTTTGTGGATTTGACAGCTCTAACACAGTTCCACGTCTCACACCGCCAAAACAACAATGTCGGCTAAAGCGGACGTGATTGAATAGAGCCCCAAGTGAGGGCGAGTATGCATGCGTGTGATAATGACCTGTATCACCTGTCGTGGCCGGTACAGCAGGTGCAGGGGCAGACGACAGCAGCTGTGAGGGCTGTGGTTGAGATAATAGGGATGTGAGATCTAAAAGAGAGAGGAACAATTTTGTTGAGTGAGACATTATACAACAAATCAGATACGTGTGTGTGATAATTAACTGGACCACATTACACTGATTCAGGTCTACAAGCCTCTGGAAGTTCAAGCATTCCACTCCAGGACTGGAACAGCTTGGTGGAAACAGAGAGATTGGTTGGCAGATCTGAAAGATAAGCACAGCCTTGACTGCACTAACTTAAGTAAAGCGTGTGTTTCTGGGCTTTGGTCTACACAAATTCAAACACAAATTAAATAAAGTATGCAGGAACTGAGCCTCAGGACTACCTGGCCTGATGACTCCTGGCTAGCCCTGTCCCCAGTCCACCTTGTCGTGCTGCTGATCCAGTCTCTGCTGTTTCTGTCTGCGGCTATGGGACCCTGACCTGCTCAGGACTCACCAGAAGTGCTACCTTGTCCCAGACCTGCTGTTTGATCCTGTCTCTCTCTACTGGACCTTCTGTCTCAACCTCTAATTGCTCAGCTATGAAGAGCCAACTGGCATTTACTCCTGAAGTGCTGAACTATTTCACTCTCTATAACCACTGGGATTATTATTTGACCCTGCTGGCCATCTAGGAACGCTTCAACGTCTTGAAGAACGATCTGACCTAAATGGCTGTACTCTTTTATAATCTCCACCAGCACAGCCAGTAGAAGACTGGCCACCCCTTAGAGCCTGGTTCCTCTCTAGGTTTCTTCCTAGGTTCCTGCCTATCAATAGGTCGTTTTTCCTAGCCACTGTGCTTCTACGTCTGCATTGCTTGCTCTTTGGGGTTTTAGCCTGGGTTTCTGTATAATCACTTTCTGACAACTGCTGATGTGAAAGGGGCTTTATAAAATACATTTGATAGATTGCTTGTATATGCTTCTATTCACGTCAGTAACTCTAAATATTACATCGAGTTCTCTTACATTTCCTCAATAGGAAGTTGTACCTTAAGCCAACACTTCTTCCTGGTCTTTCCTGCTGGGGACAGGGGGCTTCAGGTTTGGGAATGGAGGGCCTAGAGAAGATTTAAGAAATGAATGAAATTCAATTTGGGTTAGCTGTGTATCTCATCTGATTGAGAATTGCTGATGATATACTGTATATATCTATTTTCTTTTGAAAATCAGCCACTGAACCACACACGTATATCCAGTGAGAGTGCACACAACGGTTATTTTACCAGGTCAAAAATAACATCATTTGGCAAGAGGACAGAGCTCTCAAGTAAAAGGCATATCCATAGCAGCAGCTTTGGTATGGATAAAGACAATGTGACACCACCACAGATGCATGAATGTGTGATCTTTCTATAAAATTAGCTAATTTAACCATTTCTAGAGTGGGTAGTAGTGATGGGCATTCGGCTCGTTCGGCTCAGCTCACCAAAAAGAGGCGGCTCTTTTGGCTCCCAAACGGCTCTTTAAAAAAATATATGTTTTGTATTTTTTCAAGTCAAACAGTTTGCGATAGTTTGACTATGATTGGTGTTAAAGCAATTCTAATTAAATTATTAAATGAAATCATACTCTACCTTAACCACAATGTATTTAAAAATGCATTGGTTTGTTATTAAAAAGAATGCTATTAAACATTTGCATTTAAAGTATAACTTTTTAATGTATATGAACAAAGTGCATATAAATGTAACAATTCAAAATGAATACAATCTGAACAACATAATAATAGAATATTGCACCATATCCAAGAAAAATAAATAACAATGTGCAAAACTGCAACATCCCATTAAACTGGTTCCTCTTTTCTCTCTCTTCTTTATTGCCATGTTATAACCAGCAGCACACAGCAATGCTGACCATATTTAGCTTTTATGAGAGATTTGCAGTCAGAAATGCAAGCTGCCTCACTTTCGAGGGGCTGATGCGGTTTCTTCTCTCAGTAATTATTTGTCCCGTTTTCGAGAAGACCCTCTCAGAGGGAACAGATGTGGCCACTATGGAGAGTCTCCCTGTCATGACTTTAGTAAGCCGTGGGTAGACAGAGGCCTTGTTCTTCCACCAGCTCCTCCAGATAGGATCGGACCTCCGTTATGGCATCTGCTGAGGGATTCCTTCGTGCTGCATCCCCAGTTGCTCTCTCGTCAAACAGCATCCAAACAGCAGACGTTTGTGGCACTACTGCTGGTGCTTCTGCTCCATCTGATCCCTCTTCTTCCTGTTGCCCTGGTGCCTGAGCCAGCTGACTTCTGGGGCTGTCCCTCCCTGCTGCTGAGGTTATTCTTTGAAGAGCCTCATCAATCACTCTGGCATCACTGAAGGCTAACTTCTTAAACCTGGGGTCAAGTGCAGCGGTTTCTGATAGCACGTGATTATATTCCATTCTGTGGAACTTTTTGTCCATTGATGAACATAGGGTGTCCATCAACTCTGTCACATGTCCTGTGGTTACATTTGCTTCTCTCTGGCAGCTGGCTGTGATTCCCTGCAGACCCTTACACAGGAGTATAATGTTTTTAGGCTGTCACATAGCTGAAAAGAGAGAACATTAACTTATTATTTCAGGCTCACGTTTTGTCTACTGATACTACATTCTCATCTACTGCTCATATACATATATAATACTGGATTAAATAATGATGTAGAATAACTGCTTACTGTACCTCTCTCCACTGATCTCCACAGTGACCTGCTCAAAGGGTTCCAGGACTCTGCACACCTCCTCCTCCACCACCACCTCCCATTCCTCTTGGGTCAGAGCATCAACAGGTGCATTGACAATGGCCAGGGTAGAGATGATGGCATCCTTTGACTCAAGAAACCGCTTCAACATATAAAATGTTGAATTCCACCTTGTAGTGCAGTCTTGTTTAGGCCTCAGCTCAGGCATCCCGTCTGGAGTTGTGTAGACTTTAGTTTTTCAGCACCTACTGTGCTCCTGTGGAAGCATTCCACAGCTGCTTTCACTTTGTCCACAGTGGGCTTCATCACCTTCAGAGCATCTCTTACAATCAGGTTGATTGTGTGGGCAAGACATGGATGATGGGTCCATTTAAAAATGTTAATGGCTTTGGTTATGTTAGCTGCATTGTCGCTAACACAACAGACCACTTTTCCATCTACTTGCCATTCTCTGGCCACTCTCAACAGTTCCTCTGCCAAGTTCTCTGAGGTGTGTCTGTCGCTGAACTCAAAGCAGTCCAGAAGACAGCTAGACATCGAAAAACCTTCAATGAAGTGACATGTAACCGACATGTAAGAAGTGGTTACCCTTGATGTCCAGCAGTCAGTGGTAAGGCACTGAAGCCTGTGTGCTCTCTTACAGTTGTGGAATAAGTGATTTTGAAAGGGTTTTCCTGCTTGGAATTGTGTACATTGGATTTAGACTATTGCTATAATTTCTAAAACCTCTGTCCTCCACGATCGAAAATGGCTGGAAATCGGTGGCAATCATTTTAGCCAATGCAATATCGATTTGGCTTTGTTTTGCTACAGACATAGACTTTGGCATAAACTGGTCCATAGAAGACTGTGTTGCTGTGGGTTGCGGAGTAGGCATACTTGACTGAGTGGATACATGTCCACGTTTGGAGGTCCTTGCTCCACCACTATCACTAGCAGGCCCGCTAGTTTCTCGAAGCTCCGCTACAGCTAGCTTCACAGTTGGGTGCACAGTTCGCATATGCCGGTGTAGGTTGTGCATAGAACCGGCTTTATATGAGAATTTGTTTTGGGAAATTCTACACTGTGCTTTAACATTGTCTACATTATTAAAATGCATCCAAATGCTACTCTGCGTCCGACTCATTTTCCACCTGTTGTTTTCACAGCTGTTCCCTCTCTCTCCTCGGCTGCTAAGTGTGTGACTGTGAGTTGTCTCGGCCCTCCTTCACGCATCTTTGGTTCATTGGTTGACACTGCATGTCTGATTGACAGGAACAACAGGTGAGGCTGTTAGTCTGAGTCAGAACAAATGTGTGCGCTTAAGCATTTAGGCCTATATTATTTGATAATTTTTTTCGTTCTTTGAATTATTTCATTCTATTCATTTAAATATTTTGATTATTCATATCTTAATTTTTAAAATTTGTATAAATAGATTCGGCTCTTCTGATATGCGAGCTGGCTCCCAACGTTCACCTACAAGAGCCGACTCTTAGAGCCGACTCGTTCACGAACGACCCATCACTAGCGGATAGCTAAAGCAAGGGGATACCAGCACACAAGTAGACTACAAATGCATGCTGGGCCGGGCATGCCCTGAGATAATTAAGCGCTAATGGAGCGAAATTGGAGGGGATGAAAAGGCCGATGCTCCAGCCTTTGGGAATCTCGCTCAGCACTCCAGTCTAATTGGGAATGCTCCCCTCCTGGCTCCGCTCAACTCACAGGTGTGAACTGAGGCATGATAGCTTATTTATTAAGCTGACAGTCCCCGAAATTGGGCACTAGAATTACTTAAAAAAATATGTACTTTTACATAACTTAAGAATGCAACCTACACACTTCATGAAACCTAAAATAAGTAAAGAAGTACATTTGTGTGGAAGTAAAACATTTGTTTTACGTCATGCTCAGAACGACAAAATCGAGTCCTTTACATAGCCCTTCTCCCCTGGTCTATAGGAGGGATGCACCCTGTTTAAATGGCCAGAATATTGATTTAGACGTTCACAAATTTTACAAATTTTGACTTTCACTAATGCCATGATATGTTTGGTAAAGTAATAAAGAATGTGAAATATTTTGGGTAGATGTTCCTAAAACAGAGTATAACTATAAATTGACATTCACAAAAGTAAGAAAAAAAATCATACCATCATATTTTTTACTAGGCAAGTCAGTTAAGAACAAATTCTTATTTTCAATGACGGCCTAGGAATAGTGGGTTAGCTGCCTGTTCAGGGGCAGAATGACAGATTTGTACCTTGTCAGCTCTGGGATTTGAACTTGCAATCTTTCGGTTACTAGTCCAACACTCTAACCACTAGGCTACCCTGCTGCCATTTTATTATTCTTTTATTGTGTACTAGATTATATGGGTTGAAAAGTGTTGTTTTCTCGGGCATAAATAAACAATTTCAGGTGAAAGCCAAAGATCACAGCTTTCTAGGGTGGGATTACATTAATAAAATATTACACTCTTGCTAAAACCATAGTGAAACAGTGCAAAACAGCTGTCATCTCAGTTATTTTTAATAAAATAAGTTTGTGAGAAGCAACAGGTTGCATTCAGTCAAAACCGCTAGCCTAATTGTAACTACAGGTAACTTCAATTCAGACAAGCAATAAGCAGTCTTTTCTTGCCTTTTAAGAAAGTATGTTTGAAGACGTAGACTGTCGGTCATGGCCATAAACAGAGTATCAGATACTGTTGAGGGGGACACATTTTTTGTTCTATTTTATTTTCTAAAGTTGAAAACAAAATACTCAGGTTGGTCCCCAGTTACAACCACAGATGCCAAGTCTTTGTCTGCGAAACAAATGAAAAAAGAACCTCTCTAACATGAGGCAAAGAGGTAAACAGACGGGTAAAAAAATCTGGGAGGGAAGTAAAGAGAAAGAATCTTTAAAAGGAAAAACCTAGAGACAGATTTTTAGGGGAGATAGAGAGCAATGGATACATTGAAATCTAAGCAAGACTAAATATCTTATATTAGTGTTTAAGTTTTTTGTACCAAGCTAAATTATCTAAATGTCATTGGCAAATAATTTAGCTTATTTTAACAGAAAAAAAGACTTAATACATGATCTCATGGTACTAAGGTCATATCTTAAAAGATATTACTTGATATATTACTTGTATCTTATTAATTTAGCTTAGTCCGAAAAACCAATATGTTTTTTTTAATTCTAAGTGAATTTTTACTCAATATAAGATATTTAGGCGTGCTTAGATTTCACTTTTTGCAGTATAGGAGAGTAGCTGTGTTTCAGGGTGTGGCTTCAGAGACATTTCACATACTGTAACATTTGCCATTTATTATTTTCAGAATTCTTCAAACTCTGTCAAATTGGTTGTTGATCATTGCTAGACAACCATTTTCAGGTCTTGCCATAGATTTCAAGCAGATTTAAGTCAAAACTATAACTCGGCCACTGTCTTTCTTAGTAAGCAACTCCAGTGTAGATTTGGCCTTGTGTTTTTCAGTTATTGTCCTGCTGAAATATGAATTAATCTCCCAGTGTCTGGTGGAAAGCAGACGGAACAAGATTTTACTCTAGGATTTTGCCTGTTCTTAGCTCCATAATTTTTTATCCTGAAAAACGACCCAATCCTTAACGATTACAAGCATACCAATAACATAATGCAGCCACCCCTATGCTTGAAAATATGGAGAGTGGTACTCAGTGATGTGTTGTATTAGATTTGCCCCAAACATAACACTTTGTATTCAGGACAAAAAGTTAATTGCTTTGCCACATGTTTTGCGGTACTACTTTAGTGCCTTGTTACAAACAGGATACATGCTTTGGAATATTTTTATTCTGTACAAGCAGGTAGCCTAGTGGTTTGAGTGTTGGGACAGTAACCGAAAGGTTACTTGTTTGAATCTCCGAGCCGTCAAGGTGGGAAAATCTGCTGTTCTGCTCTTTAGCAAGGCAGATAACTCCCACAACAAGTACCGATCTACCATTAGGTGCCCTTCTTTGCGAGGCATTAGAAAACCTCCCTGGTCTTGAATCTATGTTTGAAATTCACTGTTTGACCGAGGGACCTAACAGATAATTGTATGTGTGGGGTAAAGAGATAAAGTAGTCATAAAAAAATTAGTTGAAACACTATTATTGCACTATTAGTCCATGCAACTTATTATGTGACTTGTTAAGCACATTTTAACTCCTGAATTTATTTAAGCTTGCCCTAACAAAGAAGTTGAATACTTATTGACTCAAGACATTTCAGACTTTCATTTTTAATTAACTTACAAACATTTCAAAAAACATAATTCCACTTTGAAATTATGGGGTATTGTGTGTTGTAATAAATAAAAAATAGAAATTTGTATACATTTTTAACTCAGGCTGTAACGCAACAAAAGTCAAAGGTTGTGAATATTTTCTAAAAGTATATATTATTCTACTTTTTTACCAAAGACAGTGCTGCTCCTCTTTAGTAAAATGAGCAGTACGCAACCATGTGACTGCCCTGACTCTGTCACATTTTCCAAGGGAGAGGAAAGTGGGAGACGTCACCACATGGCTCAGGAGTTTTGACCACAGCATCAGAAGTAAGGACTTGTCCCTCCCTTGGTCTCTCCTCACACACCCTCAGCACACTGGGCAGAAGGCCAACAAGTTTCCTCTTCTTTTCCTACTGATATTACCATTATTTTGCTATTGCAATTTTGTTGTCAAGTGTATCCTTTCTGTGCAGGGCACTCAAGAGGTTGCATTGGGAAACATACTGTAACTCCCAAAATATAACAGTGATTACATTTGTATGAATCGTGCCAAAAGGATCCTCAAAAGATTGTTTAGTCTATGTGTGTTTGTATGTGTGCTTGCATATGTTGTATTGTATGGAAATGCATGTATAGTCTGATGCTGGAACATTGTTAATAGAAAAGATTAGTGTAACAGCACAGCAGACTGTGATTGCAACCTCTCCATTACAGTATGCCTGTTTCTCACAGAGATATGTGAAATGTCCCCTCAACCACGCCTGCTGGCTTCACCGCACCCTATACTCTATTTTTTATATATCTAGTCCTAACATATACAGTATTCTTACAATTGTTTATTTTTACACTTTCAGCCAGCTGCAGTTTCTGGAATTTCTTGTCCACAATTACATTACAATCAATAGCTCTAACTGTCCAATATTTTCCATACTCTTATTTCTTTTTCTCTCTTGTATTATATAACTCCTGGGTTCTCTCCTGCTGCAGTGACTGATCAGAATAGAGATTAGCATGGATGTTTACTCCCAATCACCCTTTGCATCAATGACAACAGTTGAGAAACATGTCGGAGACTCTGGGATCTGTGAGTAAAACAAAGACTACATTCTCCCGGGCCAAAATAAACTCCTTCTTATTTTAGGATTTGAAGTAATGGCTCTGAGGAAGGCATTTCATAACAGTTTTGCCTTTGAAGAGGAGACACAGAAATGCTCCTTAAAGCCACACAGTCATTCCTGCTCAAAGTCACCTACCACACAAATGCACATAGTAGCACAAACACTATTTATTAAATTGCAGAAGAAAACAATGATTCGAGATAAACTCAACAGGTTATTTAAACGCTACCAGTATTTGCTTTTCCAGTTACACTGGTGGAAGTCACTCTGTCAGTCACTGTTAACTCATTTACCTAACTGTTTTGTCTTTTGCTAACTCAAACCTGAAAATCTGATCAAGATTAAAACGAGAGACTGACATATCATGAGCACAATTTGGAGATGCTTGCTCAGACTGCAAGACCAGACTTCTTACTAGGCACACTATGTCATTTCAACGTGGATCATTTGGTAATATTTGGTTGAGGTGTTGATCAATGAGATTACAACCTATTTTCACCAACTCAAAAAGGCAGCAAAAAGTTGGTTGAATTTCAAATGTGTTATCACTATGCTTTCAACCATCTAAAATAACTACAATGTCTTATTGTTGGTTAAGTTGTCACCCAAATGTCTATCCCTGCTCTTTCAACCATTTAAAAGTACAGCGAAATTCAAATGGGAATACAATGTCAGATTATTTCTTAATGTGATTTTGTTCATGTTTTGTTAATGTGATATCACTGTGCTTCATCTAATAGCAAAACAAATGACCTGGATTGCAGTTGAGATTACAGTAAAAGTACAAGGTGCAAATGATCAATGCTGTTCGAGATTCTGCGCAGATTATTAGGCAACAGCATTTGTGAAGATCTCCACAGACCTGCGATGACCTATGCATGCTATTTTGAACATGCACACTGTATGATTACATACTACTAAATGTATAGTTACAATAACCTCAAAATGTGGCCATGGATGTGTTACTCATTTTAAGAATGAATGTGACATTCATTAGTAAGATAGCCTAAAGTTATTTACTGTATTTCAAATGTCAACATTTGAAGGAGATCTACCTGCTGCTTGGATAGTTCCATCTGAGCCACTTTAATCCCATTTTTTAACTTACATTTTTGGTTGAGTTGGAGACATGAATCCAACATGCAGTGTCAATTTTGTTAATTGTAGACAAACTGGGATTAAAGCAAGTCAGTGGCACATCTGGAACTATCCAAGCAGAAGATACATCTACTTCAAATGTTGATATTTGGTTGTGTTGACAACCAAACACAATTGAATATCACTAAATATCATTACATTTGAAATCAACCAGAGCTTGAAACCCTAGGCCTATTGTATTGTCTATTTTTAGTTGAATTATGGGTTGAATTGAAACATTAGCAAATTATATATAGGCCTAAATAGCATCATTGATGAGTGATAAAGTATGGTCACATTTCATTTGCTCTGTTAAACCTACCCTTTGGAATGTCTTCCATAGCAACAGTGAATCTAATTCATTTTTAAGTGGAGATCTCTCAACAATCATTCTCACAATAGCACATTGGTAATAATTATCATAGATAAGCAGGGCTTGGTTAAAACTTTTGATGGGAGACCAAGAGGTAGCTGTAGATAGATATAGTCTCCAGTTGGAGATGCTGTCCAGCTTATAGTTTTTTTTCTGATAGTGGATATAATTTGACATTGTTTTAAATGTACAAATTCAACATATTTTATACAAGGTTGGTCTGTGGAAATTTGGTTACCATAATGACATAATCCTGTGGTTGAAATTTCCCCCTCAAAACAACAGTTGACTACTTTTTTCAAATCCAATGTATTTTCCACATAGATTCCACGTCACAATACGTTGACAAATTACGTTGAAACAACATTGATTGAACCAGTTTGTGCCCAATGGGTTGCCAGAATAACAAGCAAACCAAACACAATAGCAACCATGCATTGCGGAATGCTCTCATTTGGGGCATGATGGCCAAGCCAATGACTGAAAGAATTGTGTTTCTCTGATCACTCCAACATTCAGTGCTGGAGGAAGATTGTCTCTTACCAGACTCCTTCAGACAGTGACCTGTTCTAACATGTTGGCACAGGTTGAATTGGCATGCACATTACGTATTATTTTGTGTTTTGTGTGTGTGTGTGTGTGTGTGTGTGTGTGTGTGTGTGTGTGTGTGTGTGTGTGTGTGTGTGTGTGTGTGTGTGTGTGTGTGTGTGTGTGTGGGGGGCTAAACCCTAGGCCACATGCATATTTGAGACTTACTACTCCTGATGGAAAATTCCACACATTGACATTGGAGGTAGGTAAGCCCACTCTATTCCCCTCCCTGTATGTACATCATAGGCTTGCCATAACATCATTATAGATTCTATAGTGATCGTATGGCAGGCCTATGATGTACATACGGGGAGGGGGAATAGATATCCTTCATATGAACTGTCTTTTCCACAGACACTGCGGTTTAAAGAACAAATTGCCACACCTCTAAAGGATACAGACGTACAGGGAGGGGAATAATTATGCTTCATATTAACTGTATTTACCACAGACACTGTGGTTTAAAGAACAAACTGCCACATCTCCAAAGGATATAGACGTACAGCTAATATTATTATTGGCAAATCATTCTAATATTAATATTCCAATAGAGCTAACCTTCAAATGTAATCCATTTTCGAATTAAAAAAAATAGATAAATGGTCAGTGGTCACATGCACAGTATGAAACTCAGGCCGTGCTCTTTCACAGAACAACACAGACACAGGATAGCCAGCCTGAGATATTGGGAAAGATATTGGGGGGAAAAAATATGACACAAAAAATAACACAACTAATGTCGTTCAACTGAAAGGTATTCATTTTTACACAACCAATGTCTTTCAATTGAAATGTATTCATTTTTTGTGTAGTTCAAACGGACTATTTGAGCCTGTTTGCTCACTTCTGTTATTTTCCATAGGTTATGCACTGTCCCGACATTTAGATGACTTTCCTTTCAGCAGACTAATTCAACTAGTGTACCCTTCTAGTTACTCTGACAAAGTACAGGTGAGTTTGTAGTCTTTACAAACTGATTGATTGTTTTCTGTTCCGAACAGTACAGGTAGGTTAAGGATATTGACACCAGTGGAGGCTGCTAAGGGGAGGACGGCTCATAATAATGGCTGGAATGGAGTTAACGGAATGGTATCAACTACATGGAAACCAGTGTTTGATACCATTCCATTGACTCCATTTCCAGACATTATTACGAGCCTTCCTCTCCTCGGCAGCCTCCACTGATTGACATAACCTGTGTGTGTATTTAATGTAGGCTAGTCTAGGAAAATGTGATACAGAACTTTCAAACTGGCAAAAAATAACCACATAATTTTTTTGACAAAACTATGACCTAAACCACTGGTGTAAAACTTTCCTAACTTTCCACTGAGGGCAGAGTGTCTGCAGGTCTTCATTCCTCCCCTGATCAATTAAAGTAGCTAATTAGTTAGGAACTCCCTTCACCTGGTTGTTTAAGTCTTAATTGGACACGAATTGAAAGGAAATAACGAAAAACATCAGACACTCGACCCTCCAAGGAATGAGTGTGGCACCCCCTAACTTAAGAACATTGCGTATTGTCTCTTTTGAGCACGCCATCACCTGTGCACAGATGAGAGGGCAAATTAGGGTGTGGTGAAAGCTGGGGCGTGTTCAGAAGGACGCAATGTGTTGGAACATTCAGAAAGAAATATGCTATTTAGAACAAACATGCTTCTCCGACACGGTCATGTGCATAGATATGGCACCCATTTGCTCTTCCAATCTCCAAAGTCGTCGCCAAGGTTCAGCTCTTTTCCTAATGTCAATCATGTGTTTAGGAGGCACTGAAAATAGCTTACTTACAATTTGTGATGATGAGTGAGCGTGTTGTTGCATAAATAAATATGCCTATAATAAAAAATAAATATGCCTATAATAAAAAATAAAAAACATTTAAAATAATTGCCTACAGTGGTATTTGGTATGTTATGAATTTCGTATATGAATTATAAACGTTTTTTTTTTTAAGGGGTTTCATTGGAGCACATGCTCCCCTCAAAGGTATGTGCACGGCCCTGCTCCGACATATAGAATAAGGAATCACGTCGGCTCTATTCATGGAATTTCTATCTGTAACGTTCAGAACGTTTTGCAAATGAAGGTGACCAGGATACCTCTACCTTGGATAACGGCGACGCGTCTGTGGAGATGGGAGGGAGATTATAAATAGCGAGTTGGTGACACACTTTGTTGTTTGAGCACATAGCTAACGGTCCATAGAGGCAAGGATAGAAACGCCTGCGAAACTTGATTTGTTTTTGTTTCAACGATGAACAGAATTCTTCTCAGCATTTTCGCAGTTGGCCTGTGTTTTTCAGTTGGTAAGAAACAATTGCTTGTCTCGTTTAGGTATAATTTTGATACCTTAAGCATATCTTAAATATGTGTGTAATGAATTGTTAAGACTTAACGATGTTCAACAATCCTTTTCGTCATTCGAACGCTATAACCTTTTCTTGCAACAAGATACATGATAACCTATTGATATGATAAACTAACTTTACAGTAAATTAGAAAAGGTGGATGTCTTAAGTAGCCCAATTCTGATCTTTTGCCCATTTATTGGCAAAATAACTGGTCTGATTGGGCTAAAGATCAATTACTAGTGGAACAAGATCTGAAAATCAGCCTAATTGTTTGCAGTTGAAAGTTTGGATCCTTGTTTCATAGAAAGAGCGGGGAAGGTGCAAAAAATTAAATAATTGTACAAGTTTATCCGAAAAGCTCATAATATAATAGTATTATGACATTTTATCTGCTGATATTTGTCCATGTTATAATGCTAACTGAATTTGCTGCGGAAAATTGTACCTGCTGCTATTTCGTATTATATTTTGTTTTATATATGTATATATGATATTATATCTTTTTTTGTCTTAATAATTGTATGGGAAAATAAAGTATAATAAGAAAAAGAGCTCGGATTCTTCCATAAACTGGTTACAATAAAATAATCAACAGCTTTTTGAACAGTTTTAATCATCCTACTTCAATTGACGTGATGGCAATGAAGTGGCCTTTATTTGAGTATTCAATTGCCATCAATGAAACATTTGGGATTAATATCTGAAACGGATTAAATCAATGATATTAGTTTTTGATTCTTTTTGGCACGATGCGCTTCTAGAAATGGTAACATTGTAGCTACTGTAGCCCAAACCCCTGTTCATGACTCTGTTTCATTACACTTAAGTCATTGGAGTAAGGAGTCGAATGTGTCAGTTAGTGCCGTTTATGATGAGGGAGGGCGATTTTTTTTTTCATGAGCATGGCCTTATTTCGATTACAGCATGTTGGATGACTGTCATTCATATTCCATTCACCCAGTTCAATGTAACATCGATAGGTCTGGGCTACTACATTTCCCCTATTCCCCCTGGTTGTCGCAACCTCATCATGTAAACTTTCATTCTTCACGTAGGTGCACACAAGTCGAGAGGAATTATTGGACAGACAGTGACTCTTGCCTGCATCTAGTTTATGAAGGGTGTAGTCCAACCGTTGCAAACGACTGTCTCTATTGGACAAATTTATCCCCGCTTTGTTTGTTTCCGTTTAAGAAACATTTTTCAACAGAATCGGCAGAATGAATACACCCTTAATCACGCATAAACACAGTTCACTTTGATAGTAGCCACGTATCCATTCTAGTCTCAACGCCCTCTCCTCCTCTCACCTTTCCCATTCGTTTGGGAATTCAATGAACAACACAGCTGTATGTGACCTAGCAAGAAACATTTCCAAGCCAAACCATTACATAAGCGCTGCCATTAAAAACCATTACATAACCGCCATATTAGCTAAAGTAATGTCCTAATCAACATAGCTAATAGAACTAATGCGTTAGTAAACCCATTACATTCATGCAGTAATGTGGCTTTGTAGTCAGTAAGCAGATAGATTTGGGTATGTCATTTGCTAACTCCTGTAGCTCAGGACCTGTATCTGCAGTTATAGACTGAACCAATGAGTCTGCCCAAATGTGCCTAATTGGTTTATTGATACATTTTCAAGTTCATAACTGTGCACTCTCCTCAAACAATAGCATGGCATTCTTTCGCTGTAATAGCTACTGTAAATTGGACAGTGCAGTTAGATTAACAATCTAAGCTTTCTGCCAATATCAGATATGTCGATGTTCTGGGAAATGTTCTTGTTACTTACAACCTCATGCTAATCACATTAGCCTACGTTAGCTCAACCGTCCCACAGGGGGGACAACTAGCCAGCTGCATTTGCTAGACTTCCCCCCCATCTCTCTCTTGCTTCTCCATTTTTGAAGAAATGAATTTGTTGAAACTATTGTGTGGACAACATGTCAATTCATGCTGCAAGAGCTCTAAGTTGGAGGACGTCCTCCGGAAGTTGTCATAATTGCTGTGTAAGGTTTTGTATTGAAGTCAATGTACCAAGAGGAGGACAGAAGCTATCTGTCCTCCAGCTACACCATTGTGCTATCCTACGGCATGCTGTTGAGGCTACTATAGACCATTGCAAAACAGTGTTTTAATCAATTATTTGGTGACGTGAATATTTTGTATAGTTTTATTGAAAGTTATCCTTTTTAGATTTCAATTTTTATGAAATTTGATGAGGATCGTCCTCCCCTTCCTCCACTGTTCTGTACAGAAGAGTTTTGCTAAAAAGCGATCCCTTTGAAAACAGCCTGTGGCATCGATATGAGTCAAACAATTATTTTACTGTCAGAATTGACTACGAAGTGTAAATGGGATAACTTTGGTCATAGTCAGTCTTGTCTAAAACAGTTTGGAACATCTATCACTGGTAAATTAAGGTTTGTTTTTGCCCAATAACATGGGTGAGGTGATTTGCTCTTCATCCAATAACATACAGTGAGACAGACAGTCTTGCCCAGCAGCTCTGTTTACTTAACACCACACTTCACACATTTTTTTTACTTGAGAAATAATGCACCAAACACCTTAGTTAGATGTAAAATTGTGCCACTAAACATCCTCGGCAAAAGTTCAATTAGATTGTTCATCTTAGATTCATTCTGGGGATTTTGAGGAAGTGAAATGGCTTTCCTACAGTGTCTCATGGGTGGCAAACCTCAATAACCGAACAAAATATTGGTCAGGAAGACAACCTTTTTCTTTTCTTTTTCTAATGAGCAACAGAACCCATGTGCCAATCAGCCTGTTCAGTGGCTCTTAAGGGCCCCATCGCTTGGTCTGAACATTAACACGCGTCACTTGTGATTTTGATTTTGGCCCTTTTCAAATTAACACATTTTCAAAAAACCTTTCAAAAATCAAAATGTTAAATTGAGTCACCTTTTTTTTTATAGGGTTAGTGTTCCCACACTGCCATATCTCCATGTTACAGTGCGTGTTTACAGAAGACTAAGGGACCACCTGCACTAATGAGCTATCTAGCATGTTCCCCGAACACCAGTGTGTAAAGGAGAAAGATTGCCAGAAAAGTGTTATCACTGAAAAATACTTTTGGCTGCAACTGTTAGAACTGGTTCAAACTGTGTACAGTAAGTGTATTTTGCATTTGTGAAATTGTTTTGATATGAAAGTAAAGGGCTTTGTTTCTAGAACCTTATCGCAATTGAGAATCGACTTCAGTTTTAAATTGTGTTTTTGGCCGTCAGAGCCAGTCTACCTCTGAAAATAACATAAGGTCCTTGGATCTTAAGGAGTAACAGGACCTTCAGGAGTAACGGTACCGTTAGGCTCCTTAAGAGTACATCTTGGGCTATTGTTGCCCATCTTTGTAAACCTGTGATTACTTAAACCTTATTGACTATATTGGACCATATGGTCAGCAGATATCAATGCTTTATAAAGGAATGTCATCTATTTATTTATTTATGGTTAAATGGATAGTTAACCCAAATTACAGATACAAATTGGTTTTCTTATGCTGTAAGCAGTCTATGGATAAGGTATGACAGCAAAACAGGCTTTGGTTTTCTTTACCAGGCCACTTTCAGATGGTAACTTTTTAGCATTTGTGGCACACATCCAATGGTACTTATATGGGCATTTTCACGTTTCATTTCCAAAACACCCTAAAGTATCTGATTGTATACCTCAATGAAGCTAGGCTACTTATAGACTTAGATATGAAGTGGAAACGCTAATAGCGGTACCACTGACTTGCATTGGATTTGTGCTAAAAAGTTTGAGACAGTGGCCAGATCGGCAGGCCTATACTACAAAACAGGATCGACGCGTGAGTTAGCCAGCTAACCTTGATAAACAACTTTATTTTCTGATTTTAATGGAGAAAGCTGAGATGTTTAAGTCAATTAGACCATTCCAATTTCAAGCTGGTCTTGAAAAAAAGTTAGCTGGCTTACTCATTGATCCTGCTATGTAGTAATTGGTATTTTATTAGGGATACCGATTAGCTCCTCCCAAGGCAGCAGCTACTCCTCCTGGGATCCAAACACATTAAGACACTTATATTACACACAACAAAGGATAGAAACAGTACATAACTGTCACACCACCACATCCACAACACAATGTATGATACCACTATACAACAATATTAATGTACATGTGCTAGCGCCCATATGCGTGTCTCTTCAGTCCCCACTGTTTCATAAAGTGTATTTTTATCAGTTTTTTTCAATCTGGTTCTACTGCTTGCATCGGTTACCTGATGTGGAATAGAGTTCCATGTAGTCATGGCTCTATGTAGTACTGTGCGCCTCCTATAGTCTGTTCTGGACTTGTGGATTGTGAAGAGACCTCTGACATGTCTTGTAATGGTATGCATGAGTGCCCGAGCTGTACGCTAGTAGTTTAAACAGACAGCTCGGTACATTCAGCTTGTCAACACCTCTAACAAAACAAGTAGTGATGAAGTCAATCTCTCCACTTTGAGCCATGAGATTGACATGCATATCATTAATGCTAGCTCTCCGTGTACATTTAATGGCCAGCTGCCCTGTTCTGAGCCAGTTGCAATTTTCCCAAATCCCTCTGTGGTACCTGACCACACGACAGTAGACCAGGTGTGACAAAACTAGGGCTTGTAGGACCTGCCTTGTTGACAGTGTTGTCAAGAAGGCAGAGCAGCGCTTTATGGACCGACTTTTCCCCATCCTAGCTACTGTTGTATCATGTTTTGACCTTGACAGTTTACAATCCAGGGTTACGCCAAGCAGTTTAGTCTCAAGTTGCTCAATTGCCACATTATGAATTACAATATTTACTTTAGGTTTAATGAATGTCCCAAACTTTTATATAATTAGGATTAATGTATTCCTTGCCAACCATTCTAAAATTAAATGTTAGTCACTTCAGTTGCTGTAGTAGTTTCATTTAACTAGGCAAGTAAGTTAAGAACATATTTACAATGACGGCCTACCAAAAGGCCGCCTGCGGGGATGGAGGCTGGGATTAAAAAATATACGCTACCTTTCAAAAGTTTGGGGTCACTTAGAAATGTCCTTGTTTTTGAAAGAAATAAAGATTGTTCATTTTTTTTAAATAACATAATTTATCAGAAATACAGTGTAGACGGATAATGTATTAACTATTGTAGCTGGAAACAGCTTTTTTTTATTATGGAATATCTATATAATCGTACATTATCAGCAACAAATCACTCCTGTGTTCCAATTGCACGTTGTTAGCTAAATCAAATTTTGTTGGTCACATACATATCAATGCTTGCATGGCCACACAGTCATGGGTGAACAGCAGAGGGCTGAGAACGCACACTGGGGCCCCAGTGTTGAGGATCAGCAGGCTGGAGATGTTGTTCCTACCCTCACCACCGGTGGGCGGCACATCAAAGTCCAGGACCCAGTTGCACAGGACTGGGTCGAGACCCAGGGTCTTAACGTTATGACGAGGTTGGAGGGTACTATGGTGTTAAATGCTGAGCTGTAATCGATGAACAGCATTCTTACAAAGCATTCTTACATTCCTCTTGTCCAGATGGGCTAGGGCAGTGTGATTGTGATTGCGCCGTCTGTGGACCTATTGGAGTGGGTCTAGGGTGTCCGGTAGGGTGGAGGTGATATGATCCTTAACTAGTCTCTCAAAGCACTTCATGATGACTGAAGTGAGTGCTACAGGGCGGTAGTAGTCATTTAGCTCCGTTACCTTTGCTTTCTTGGGAACAGGAACAATGGTGACCCTCTTGAAGCATGTGGGAACAGCAGACTGGGATAGGGATTGATTTATTGAATAGGTCCGTAAACACACCAGCCAGCTGGTCTGCGCATGCTCTGAGGACACGGCTAAGGATGCCGTCTGGACCGGCAGCCTTGGGAGGTTTAACGCGTTTAAATGTTTACCTCACGTTGGCTGCGGTGAAGAAGAGCCCACAGGTTTTGGTAGCAGGCCG
Source organism: Brachymystax lenok tsinlingensis (assembly GCA_030435695.1). Taxonomy (NCBI): domain Eukaryota; kingdom Metazoa; phylum Chordata; class Actinopteri; order Salmoniformes; family Salmonidae; genus Brachymystax; species Brachymystax lenok. The sequence goes on along the minus strand of CM059806.1, from coordinate 4,943,408 downwards.
TGGCAGTGAAGCAAAGAAGTTGTTTAGTTTGTCTGGGAGCAAAACATTGGGTGTCCGCGGCGCGGTTGGTTTTCTTCTTGTAATCCGTGATGGACTGTAGACTCTGCCACATGCGTGTCTCGTGACTGCGCTGTAGAATTGGGACTCTACTTTGTCTCTATACTGACGCTTGGCTTGTTTGATTGCCTTGCGGAGGGAAGAGCTACACTGTTTGTATTCGGTCATGTTTCCAGGCTCCTTGCCATGATTAAAAGCAGTGGTTCGCACTTTCAGTTTTGCACAAATGCTGCCATCAATCCACAGTTTCTGGTTGGGATAGGTTAACAGTCACTGTGGTTACATCACCGATGCACTTGCTAATAAACTCACTCACCGAATCCGCATATACATCAATGTTATTGTCTGATGCTATCTGGAACATGTCCCAGTCCACGTGATCGAAGTAATCTTGAAGCGTGGAATCAGATTGGTTGAACAGACCTGAGCACGGGCATTTCCTGTTTTAGTTTCTGTCTATAGGCTGGGAGCAACAAAAGTGAGTCATGGTCAGATTTGCAGAAAGGAGGGCGAGGAAGGGCTTTGTATGCATCGCGGGAGTTAGAATAGCAGTGATCCAGAATTTTGCCAGCCCGGGTCGCGCATTCGATATGCGGATAAAATTTAGGGAGCCTTGTTTTCAGATTAGCCTTGATACGATAAATGCCCCCCCCCCCCGTCGAGGTGGCTACTTGGGGGGTATACACATGGCTGCGATTTAGAATCGAAGAGTTCTCTTTGTAGATAATGCGGTCGGCATTTGATTGTAAGGAATTCTAGGTCGGGTGAACAAAAGGACGTGAGTTCCTGTATGTTGTTATGATCACACCACAACTCCTTAATCATAAGGCATACACTCCCGCACTTCTTCTTACCAGAGAGATGTTTGTTTCTGTTGGCGCGATGTGTGAAGAAACCGTGTGGCTGTTCCAACTCTGATAACATATCCCGAGTGATCCATGTTGTAGTGAAACAGAGAATGTTACAATATCTGTCTCTATGGAAGGCAACCCTTGCTCGAATTTTGTCTACCTTGTTGTCACGAGACTGGACATTTGCGAGTAGTGCACTTGGGAGCGGTGAGCTATGTGCCCGTCTACGGAGCCTGACCAGAAGACCGCTCCGTCTGCCCCTTCTGCGGTGCCTTTGTTTTGGGTCGCCTACTGCGATCCGATCCATTGTCCTGGGTGGTGGTCCAAACAGAGGATCCGCTTCGGGAAAGTCATATTCCTGGTCGTAATGTTGGTAAGTTGACTTTGCGCTTATATCCAATAGTTCTTCCCGGCTGTATGTAATAAGACTTAAGATTTCCTGGGGTAACAATGTAAGAAATAATACGTAAGAAAACAAAATACTACATAGTTTCCTAAGAACGCGAAGCGACCATCTCGTCTTGTGTCGGCGCCATCTCTAATCCAAGTTTATAATTTAAAAGGTTAATAGATCATTAGAAAAGCCTTTTGCAATTATGTTCGCACAGCTGAAAAATGTTCTGATTTTAAAGAAGCGAGAACTGGCCTTCTTTGGACAATTCAGTATCTGGTGCATCAGCATTTGTGGGTTTGATTATAGGCAAAAATGGCCAGAAACAAAGTGCTTTCTTCTGAAACTCGTCAGTCTATTTTTGTTCTGAGAAATGAAGGTTACTCCATGCGAGAAATTGCCAAGAAACTGAAGATCTCGTACTACTCCCTTCACAGAAAAGCGCAAACTGGCTCTAATCAGAATCGAAAGAGTGGGAGGCCCCGGTGCACAACTGAGCAAGAGGAAAAGTACATTCGTGTTTTCAGCTGTGCTAACATCATTGCAAAAGGGTTTTCTAATGATAAATTAGCCTTTTAAAATGTATAAACTTGGATTAGCTAACGCAACGTGCCATTGGAACACAGGAGTGATGGTTGCTGATAATGGGCCTCTGTACACCTATATAGATATTCCATTAAAAAAATCTGCTGTTTCCAGCTACAATAGTCATTTACAACATTAACAATGTCTACACTGTATTTCTGATCAATTTGATATTTTAACGGACAAAAAAAACAAGGACATTTCTAAGTGACCCCAAACTTTTGTGTGTGTGTAGGACAAAACACACACCACAACAAGGGACAACACTACATAAAGAGACCTAAGACAACATAGCAAGGCAGCACAAAACATGGTACAAACATTGGGCACAGACAAGGCAATAAGGTTGAGTCATCCGCCAAGTTCTAATAGATGCCCTTGGGAATTCCTGAATATACCTGGATTATGTTGGAGAGGCTTTCATTAAAGAACACACTGTGTTCTGTTAGACGGGTAACTCTTTATCCACAATATAGCAGGGGGTGTAAAGCTATAACAAGTTTATCCATCAGCAGACTATGATTGATAATGTCAAAAGCCACACAAGACAGTCCCCACAATCGTTTTATCATTTTCTCTCAGCCAATCAGCCATTTGTAAGTGCTGGGTTTATTGAATGTCCTTCCCTATAAGCGTGATGAGTCTGTAAATTTATTTACAGTAAAATAGCATTGTTTCTGGTCAAACAATTTTTTTTAACGTTTTCTAAGGGTAGTTAACGGGCTGATTGGTCGGCTATTTGAGCCAGTAAAGAGGGCTTTTATTCTTGGGAAGCGGAAATTATTTTAATTCTCTCCAGGCCTGAAGGCACACACTTTCTAGTAGGCTTAGACTGAAGACATGACAAATTGGAGTGGCAATTTCGTCCGCTATTATCCTCAGTAATTTTCCATCCAAGTTGTCAGACCCTGGCGGCTTGTAGAATATCCTAATCTTACTACATTTGCACACACTGTACATAGATTGCCTATTGTGTTATTGACTATATGTTTGTTTATCCCATGTAACTCTGTTGTTTTTGTCGCTCTGCTTTGCTTTATCTTGGCCAGGTCGCAGTTGTAAATGAGGACTTGTTCTCAACTGGCCTACCTGGTGAAATAAAATACATTTAACAAATCCCTCCGGTAAAGAATAACATGTATTGCCATCATACCTTGTCCATAGATTGCTTATGAACTATACCTTTAATTTGCCATGGAACTCAATTATTCCTAACCTGGTGGCTCTTGTCAATTTGAATTTAGGTGAATTGATTCCACCCTATTTTGTGTTTGGTTGGTATGTGTGGTTTGTCAAACCCTTAGGCACAGATCCATGCATACTAGACTCGCCTAGATTGCGCGTCAGAACCTGTCCACATTATGCATCTGATTTTTAAAGGCTTGCTGTTTATGTATGACCCATAGTTTTAAATACCTCAGTTCCACTAAGCAAGCCTCTGGTTTCAAACCACACCCTTACTATAGGATTTTCTGCAATCCACCTTGACTGAGTTATTCCTGAATTGTGAATATGTAAGAATCAAAATGAGAATTTTTGGCCTCATTTCTCATGATTTTTACCAAATATTTTCAGAACATGATTTCATACATTTGCGTAAGTTCCCCTCAAGTTTTTTTTGGTGAAAATGTAATGTTGCTGGCTTACTCTTTTGGTCCTTGGCTTAGTGTTGTTCAGTGTAATACTCTGGGGGTGTATACTCTAGGAACAAAATGGAAGCAAATGGGAGGGGCCTACCTACATTTGTGAAATAGAAACTAGTTTTACAATTTTAATACCTATTTATCCAAATCCAACAGTTTTTACCTTTCTAACAGTACTAAGGATGTGTTTGTAGGACTTTTGTAAAACTGAAATGTACTTTGAGGGCAATATACAATATATAGATTAGAAAATGCCACCAGATGGCGTCAGAGTTTAAGAGGTTCAGGGACATGATGATTAACTAGTGTGCATTGCTGACAGTTGTCAAGTAAAATGTTTTGTCACGGGAAAAATGGTACACTATATAAAGTGAGGGAAAAAATTATTTGATCCCCTGCTGATTTTTGTACGTTTGCCCACTGACAAAGAATGATCAGTCTATAATTTTAATGGTAGGTTTATTTGCACAGTGAGACAGAATAACAACAAAAATCCAGAAAAACGCATGTGGAAAACTGTTATAAATTGATTTGCATTTTAATGAGGGAAATAAGTATTTGACCCCTCTGCAAAACATGACTTAGTACTTGGTGGCAAAACCCTTGTTGGCAATCAGAGGTCAGACGTTTCTTGTAGTTGGCCCCCAGGTTTGCACACATCTCAGGAGGGATTTTGTCCCACTCCTCTTTGCAGATCTTCTCCAAGTCATTAAGGTTTCGAGAATGACGTTTGGCAACTCGAACCTTCAGCTCCCTCCACAGATTTTCTATGGGATTAAGGTCTGGAGACTGGCTAGGCCACTCCAGGACCTTAATGTGCTTCTTCTTGAGCCACTCCTTTGTTGCCTTTGCCGTGTGTTTTGGGTCATTGTCATGCTGGAATACCCATCCCTCAATAAACCTACCATTAAAATTATAGACTGATCATTTCTTTGTCAGTGGGTAAACGTACAAAATCAGCGGGGATCAAATACTTTTTTCCCTCACTGTATTGACAATTACATGAAGTTGATGCAAAGAGTCTTTTCAGTGTTGACCCTTTTTCAATACCTCTGCAATCTGCCCTGGCATGCTGTCAATTAACTTCTGGGCCACATCCTGACTGATGGCAGCCCATTCTTCCATAATCAATGCTTGGAGTTTGTCAGAATTTGTGGAGTTTTGTTTGTCCACCTACCTCTTGAGGATTGACCACAAGTTCTCAATGGGTATAAGGTCTGGGGAGTTTCCTGGCCATGGACCCAAAATATCAATGTTTTGTTCCCTGAGCCACTTAGAGCACCTTGCCATAAGGCAAAAGTGATAACTATCATGCTGGAAAAGGCATTGTTCGTCACCAAACTGTTCCTGGATGGTTGGGAGAAGTTGCTCTCTGAGGATTTGTTGGTACCATTTCTTTATTCATGGCTGTGATCCGAGGCAGAATTGTGAGTGCGCCCACTCCCTTGGCTGAGAAGCAACCCCACACATGAATGGTCTCAGGATGCTTTAACTTTGGCATGACACAGAACTGATGGTAGCGCTCACCTTGTCTTCTCTGGACAAGCTTTTTTCCAGATGCCCCAAACAATCAGAAAGGGATTCATCAGAGAACACCCCAGTCCTCAGTAGTCCAATCCCTGTACCTTTTGCAGAATATCAGTGTGTCATTGATGAATCCCTTTCTGTGTGGAAGAACTTGACTGGGCTGCAGTGCTCGACCTCAAATGCTCTTGTGGCTGAATGGAAGCAAGTCCCGCAGCAATGTTCCAACATATAGTGGAAAGCCTTTCTAGAAGAGTGGAGGCTGTTATAGCAGCAAAGGGGGACCAACTCTGTATTAATGCCCCTTATTTTGGAATGATATGTTTGACGAGCAGGTGTCAACTATCAAAATAAAGAGTCGCACACTCCTAAATAAACTCCCAGTAATGTTTTGGGTATTTACATACTTTTGGTAATGTAGTGTATTTGTAAAATATAACCTTTTGTAGGAAATGCTTAGGGAAATGGATAAATTGGGAAAGGCAAACCATACTAAATACTTTGGCTTTTGCTCGGCTTTACTGAATACATGTTGGAATGAACATTGGCGTAGGTCCAGGCTTTATTTGTAAAGGATTTTAGCGCATAAGCAAATATTTTGTGTACTATGTCCAGGTTATTTAAATAAGATGAGACTTGCTCAGTTGAGACCACATTAGACCACTTAAAATTAATAGAATCATCACATCCGTAAAGCCACTGTCCTCCCTTTTTCAATTGTTCTGTTGCACTGTACTTCATGGTGAGCCTTAGAACTGGGAGTTGCGTAACCAATTGTCCTGGAACTGAATAACCTGATTGGTTATTTTACTGAATCCTGATCTACCTTTCATTCACTGGAATTCAGTACACAATGTTTGTTGAAAGCCTTGAATGCTGCTTGGTCAAGGCTCTAGAGTAGGACACACCATGGCAGTCTCAAGGCAACATTGTCATCAGGTGGAGAACTTTGGTACTCATTTTAGAAATCTATCAAGTCTATTTTGCTCATTTATAAGCCTGATGAAATGAGGATCTGCCAATGTAGTGTTTTTGTACAATGGTGTGATAGTGTTTGTCTGACAGTAACAGGGAGAATGTTTCCTTACCAAAAGTAAACTGGTAGCATATCTTAAGATGGCATATTGTCTTTTCACAGAATGTCGCCTTGCGTCCAGCGGTGGAAAAACTACTCCGTTGTCCTACTGTAATTTTACTTTCACTCAAGTAATAAATGACTCACGTGAGTCACCCAGTAAAATACTACTTGAGTAAAAGTATTTGGTTTTAAATCTACATAAGTATCAAAAGTAAATGTTATTGCTGAAGTATAAATAATTTCAAATGATTTAATATTAAGCAAACCAGACCGCAAGGGGCACACCGACGTAATTTACAAACAAAGCATTTGTGTTTAGTGAGTCCGCCAGATCAGAGGCAGTAGGGATGACCAGGGATGTTCCCTTTTTAAGTGTGTGAATAGACCATTTTCCTCTCCTGCTAAGCATTCAATATGTAATGTACTTTTGGGTGTCAGGGATAATGTACGGAATAAAAAGTACATTTTCTTTAGAATTGTAGTAAAGTAATAATTCAAATAACCCAAAAAAACAACTTAGTACTTTACACCACTGCTTGCGTAAAACACCTTACAGGACATAAATACCACCCGACAATATACAAAACATAAATGGGGCTGAGGACTGTACAGGGGACTATACAACTGATTATCAGGTCTGTTTTTGTTGCCTAATGGAATCCATGCAATACTGCATAGGCCCACCAGGAGTCTTCTTTTGGGTGGGGGAATTTAAGATGCTTGAATGTTGCTACAGGCCAATAATATTCCCCATGACTATTTCGTGACATAGTATTCTTGTGTATTTATCAGTCTGCATTACACTTTGTCCATGTAATAATAATTCCCCTTGTGGTATAACACAAACCATATTGTTTATAATAATACAGAATATTTCCCGTGATAATGTATGTCCTAAACACATATAATAGGTCCAGTCTGCCTTAAAGCATAACCTTCTGACAATCATAGGCCACATCAACATTGTTTGAGCATTTGTTTGGGGCGAGTTGTATGAGCAACTGTTTATTCATACTCAATGGTCACTGTCCTCTTAAAAGGCAACAATGAGAGATGGTGGATACAATTTTTAAGAGGTTGCTTGTGTGGTGAACATTCCCCCTAATCCCCATGACAAGTATAGAATCAGACAATGACCATTTATGGTGCCTCAGTCAGTTCCCATATGACTCATCACGTCTCCCCGTGCTCTTGCGTGCCCAAACAGGCTTGTGCGCACATCCTTAACCCCCTAATTTCGTTGGTAAATTACCGGTTGTGGCAGGAATGCAGCCAACTGTGTAAGCCTAGAGGCAGTTCTGTTTGCGCAACCTGACTCTCACCTGTTTGTGTGAGGCGGTGAGACTGGTGGGGCAGTGAGACTGGGCAACAGGTTTTACTGGATTTGTGAAGGGGGTAATGTCAAGGCGAGGCCCCAATACTGACTGAAAAACATGCATCATGTCATGACTCATGTACATTATGTAGGCCCATACGCACCGTATGGCAACCTTGTTTGGTGTGGTTCCAGGAGCTGAGCCTGTAGGTTGTTGTATGTACTGTAGTGGTAGGGGAATTAGTATTCTCATTGAGGACAATTGATTATTGTTTTCACTCATGGGCATGGTTTCCCGGACATATTTAAGTCTAGTCCTGAACTAAAAAGCGTGGTCAAAATAGCTTTTTAGTCCAGGACTAAGCTTGATTTGTGTCTGGGGAAACAGTCAGGCAGTCCAACTCTGATCTTTTGAAAAATTATTGTCCAAAAGAGCTGTTCTGATTTAGTCAGAAGACCAATAAGTGGAAACATATCAGAATTTGGCTGCTTGTGTAAATATAGCCACTGCGTATTTTAGGTCAAAGCATTCTTGAGTGGGAAGTTTACTTGTGTGCTTACATCTGTCCTGTCTGCGTTCTCTGGTTATTCCCTCAAGGATGTATTTGCCCTTGTCGGAAAGACACCTTATTTCATATTTGAACCTAAAGAATGGAATTCAAACATAGATTGAATGATCAGATCACATGGCAACAAGATGATTTGATACACCGAGTGGCTTTAATGAAGTTGGATAAAAGCTGAATCAATGTCTGCAAGGTCACATAATGATACTTTGTCATGTATCAAAGACTGTGGACACCTGCTCGTCGAACATCTCATTTAAAAACCATGGGCATTAATATTTTCACTAGATGTTGGAACATTGCTGCGGGGACTTCCATTTAGCCAGGAGCATTACTGAGGTCAGGCACTGATGTTGGGCGATTAGGCCTGGCTCGCAGTCGGCATTCCAATTCATTCCAAAGATGTTCGGTGGGGTTGAGGTCTGGACTCTGTGCCGGCCAGTCAAGTTCTTCCACACCGATCTCGACAAACCATTTGTGTATGGACCTCACTACGCTGTAGCGTTAAGATTTCCCTTCACTGGAACTAAGGGGCCAAGCCCAAACACTAAACAGCCCCAGAACATTATTCCTCCTCCCACCAAACCTTCCAGTTGGCACTATGCATTGGGGCAGATAGTTTGGCGGCTGCCAGGTGAACTCAGATTTGTCCATCAGCCTGCCAGATGGTGAAGTGTGATATCACTCCAGAGAATGCGTTTCCACTCCTCCAGAGTCCAATGGCGCAGAGCTTTACACCACTCCAACTGACGCTTGGCATTGCACATGGTGATCTTTAGGTTTGTGCGCGCCTGCTAGGCCATGGAAACCAATTTCATGAAGCTCCCGACGAACAGTTATTGTGCTGACATTGCATCCAGAGGCAATTTGGAACTCCGTAGTGAGTGTTGCAACCGAGGACAGAATTTTTTTTTTTACGCGCTTCAGCACTTGAGGTTCCCATTCTGTGAGCTTATGTGGCCTACCACTTCGCGGCTGAGATGTTATTGCGTCTAGACGTTTCCACGCCACAATAACAGCACTTACAGTTGACTGGGGCAGCTCTAACAGGGCAGAAAACGGACTTGTTAAGGTGGCATCCTATGACAGTGCTACGTTAAGTCACTAAGTTCTTCAGTACGGGCCATTCTACTGCCAATGTTTGTCTATGGAGAGTGCATGGCCGTGTGCTTGAATTTATATACCGGTCAGCAATGGGTGTGGCTGAAATAGCCGAATCCACTCATTTGAAGGTGTCCATGTGTGTAATGTGACACCCAAGCAGTTGAGTTATTTGGTTGGATTGTGGGGATCCACTCACACTCAATGGAAGTTTGGTGTTTTTTTTATCAGGAGTGGCACTTTCTTTGTAACCCGAGTCTGAACTCATCTGCGATGGGGTGTGACCGAAACCAGTGTTTTGGACGGGAAGGGTGTAGGGCAGGCTTCTGCATGGTGCTTTTACAACCTTTCTAAGCAACCCAATGTCCTTGGCTCAATCAAAAATTGCTTAAATTATGTTTTGTCCACCAGACATTGATAATTGGTCACACCATGTTTTCCCTCTCATGGAAAGGCATACATTTGTGGTGACGTGCACACATTGGCATATACAGTTGAAGTTAAAAGTTTACATACACCTTAGCCAAATACATTTAATCCTAGTACAAATTCCCTGAAGTGAACGGCTAAACCGTTGCGTTTGGCCCATCCCATGTTAAGACTGTCTCAATGTAGGATTGCATCAACACGCATTTGGTCAAGGGGGGTTCTCCACAAGAATGTTTGCTTGAACATGAGAATGTGTAGAATGGCATGGTCATTTATTGCTTCTTTTAATTTCTTTCTCATCCCAGGCCAGGCTCTGCAGTGCTACAAATGTGATCTATGCATCTTTGACTACTTCCAGGACAAAGTCTCCTGCAATGACGATGAGCAATGTTTCAGCGGCGTCGGAAAAGCAGGTAAGGACCCAAGGACTGGCTGACACCGGTGTCTTACCGTTGTAATAATTTAGAAGACTCTCTTAGGGCATTCAACTCCGGTAGATAAACAACCACATATAGCAGTCATTGCAAGTACGAACTTTCCTCAATAAGCTGCTTACAGCTTCAGCAAAATTGTTAAGACAAGTGCGAGTTTGTGCAACACAGACCAGTAGAACAGTAAAGCTAGTCTGTATTTACATCTTAAAGCGCCTCTGTCCTCTTCAGAAACCCACAAGGATGGAAGACAACCTGCTACCATCCCTTCGCAGATGCTAAAATTTCACTTGTCAGCATTCTGCCTTGGGGCAAAAAGCTTATGGAAAACCCCTTACGATTCCTAGTTTGTTGGTTTATGCGCCGTTTGGACCAAGTAAAAGAGGCGCCACATTATTTCTGTCTTTTCATCCACAGTTAAGGTTGTGGAAATCAAGACTAAAGGCTGCCTGAAAATGGACAACTGCAACAAGGTGACTGCAACCAAGTTCCCTTCCCTGTCCAACACCACAGTCTACAGCGTAAACAAGACCTGCTGTAGCTCGGACCTGTGCAATGCTGCCCCGGGCCTGCCCCGAATGAGCGTCCTGTACCTGGGCCTTGCCACCACCTTCATGACCAAAGTCCTGGTGTAAGGGGGTGAAGCTCTCTGTATATGTATGCGTGTAGGCCAGAGGTTGACGGTTCACACACACGCCAACATTAGCAGCAATCTGTCCATGTATAGAAGTCTTGCATGATCTTATATAATATAGGCCAAGGAGGAAACATTTGTTAGTGTATCATATACCATCTAAACTTCAATTATTTCTCTAAAAAAAAAAAAGATTTGTCCTTAATGCCTCAGGAAATTTCTCAATTTGTTTTATTGCTCAATTGGAAATGTAGTCAGACTAGCTTTTCCCTGACCCTCATTCTGTTGCACTTACACACCATGGAAAGCATTCAATTAAATGGAACTTGCCTATTGTATGTGAGCATTTTCATCAACTTAATTGAGCAGATGTCTTCTGACACTTTAGTAGGATGGAGATCTTCAGTCGTTATACTGTATAACCAATGAATGTGTATACTGACAGACTCATTCATCTTCAATATTATACCTGCTTGTACAGTAGGGGTGATGGACTGCATGTATAACCATTCCGTGTTGTCCCAATGCCATGCTCAATTATACGGTATATCTGCTTAGGATGCCACAAGCCATCAGATTGCACGAGGACAATGTATACATTTCAAGGGTTAAGTACATGCCATTTCAGTCGATGTTCATTTCAGTTGAATGCTAATTTGAAACCACTATTTAAATTTGATGTTCACTGTTAATGAGCCGATTATCCAGCCACTTTGTGTTGGGGAGCTCCACTGATCACCCAAATTACAATTAATAATGCAATTGCTCTATGACCATGTTGCCCCCATTCATGAGCTACATGATGACCTAGACCAAAGGAGGGCCAGTTGCTAAACTAGTCTGTGCCAGAAAGGGCAAACCATGTGGTTAATCATGTTTTGACTGGGAATTGTATCTTTGGCCACCCTGCCTATTCCTTTTTGCCTGACGTAATGCTTGTATGGCAATATTAGAATGTAGATGTAGAGAATTAAATCAAGCTTTTTAAATGCTATATTTGTATTAATAGGATTTTCTAGGTTCATTGGAAATGTGTCAAAGGTACTTCCTTGTTTAGGAAGAACTGTACTAATTTGATGTCAGGCATGTACTAACAGTAAGTGTCTTGACTGATTAGGTAGATTTGAAACATTTGAAAACCTATTTTAAACTGGAAGTGTGTATACTGTACGTGATTGCTGGGTGACTGTGCAAAATAAATTAAATTCAAATGATTAAAGCTTCTACAAAATCCCTTACCACTTTAATTCTTTGCTGTTGTCTAGTCGTCATTACCTTTTTTCCCACCCCCAAACAAACCATTCCTCTAATTTGTGGCTTAGCAGGACATACAGGGTTTCCGGTGCCCACTCAAACCAGTTAAAGCTGGTGAACATTGTCAACATGTCACATTAGCCATCTTTTTCTATAACATGCCTGTGTTTAGTCAAGTACAAGTAGCATTTAGTGACGAATGGGTCAGCTATTCGTTCATCCGCACCCGCCCGCAATTGCTACTGACCTGTGCATCTGTGAAAATCTGAGGGCCCGACCCTGCAAATAGGGCGATAGGTTTACAAAAAAGGGCATTTTCTAATTTAGATTAAATAACTCCACGATTTACAATGGAGTTGAGCGACGAGTAGTGTGGGTGGACTGGAGCTCCGATGTCACAAATGAACATTAGTCCGTGGTAAATGCGGGCAATTCTTTAGGTGCTGAAATCTGTAGATTTAGATTTTATCCTTTTCAAAAAAAGGTTACAACAGCAGAAGTGCAGTAACTGCAGTCAACTGGTGTATTTTAGATGCAGTAATTGCAGAATAACTGCAGTTATACTGCAATATTTTTTCGTAGGGAATGCAACATCGGCGCTCCAACCCACACGAGTCACCGCTCAACTCCATCAAAAATCGTTGTTTATTCAGCAACATTTCGGCTTATGTTTCTGCTTTCCAACATCTTGGTAGGCTATGTATTAGTCAACTAGTCTATAACTAGGATAACCGAGACGAAAGTGACTTTTTCCCTTAATTACTCCGATAGAGGGTAAAGCGTTTAAATTAAATAGACCGAGAACAGAACTACCGCAACGGTTCTTTTGTACCTGGCAGCGGGAGGAAGACAGCCTTGGGATGGAAGTAACAGCTGGCGGGAAGTGCACTGTTATCATAATTCTGGTTTGTAATGCTCGTTACTTTCAACAAATGTACTATAGGTTTGAAATGTATGAAAATGAACCATGCGTCAACATCACATACGCGCAACCACAATATTTTGCATTACAATATTACATTGGACAGAAATGGATCACAATATCTATATTAACCAGTTTCTCTTTAATGGGAATGTAGTAGTGGATGTTTCACCATTTTCAATGACTATTCATGCTTAGCCCTACCAATCAGATGCGCCCCAGCTGTCCTTGTCACGCATGCTCCTCGTGTCTTGATATGTTTTTATTCTCTTCACAAAAGGCAAACTCATACTTATCACATTCCATGGCTTGAGCCCATTACCGTAAATCTTTTTTTAACCACTAACCTTGTCAATTAAACTTGAAGCTGATCAATTAATCAAAAATCACTCCTACTGGACCAGATTCATCTTTACCATGACCATCGGTGCGAGGTTTGCGCTCCGAGATCTTCACCACACTTGCCAACTCAGGTAATTCATCCTCACTCTCTTCCAATTCACCTCCAGAGCGACTGGAGTACAGCTCATTCGACACACCATCTCCCTTATGGTTGCTAGCTTCATCAGATTCACAGTCGTAACCTACTTCCTTCCACCTCATTGACCCCAAGCCTGGAAAAATATGTCCAGATTTCATATCACTATCAGTGTTGGATGCCTTGTTCCTATCGCCATCTTCGAGAGCATTGCTCTCCTGCTCAACGTTCTCGAGTTCTCTGCCGTTGTTTTAGGAACTTGCTGACTTCTCACTAATCAATAGGCGATGTCAAAATATACATAGGTGATATTGGGGTGTCTGTGAATCCGGAGAGACACAGAGACCCAAAAAAGTGAAAAATCATAGTTTAGAGCCTTTGTGTCTAAAGAGTACTGCCAGAATGCCCCTTATGTACGATGTCACCTCATCTTGGTGAAATTTGGACGTGTTCTATGGCTACAAAACGCAGGGAGGATGTCTCCGACCACATTTTCCAATCAAGCATTCAGTGCCAGTCAAAAGATTTTGACCAAGAAGCAGAGAGATGGAGTGCTGCATCAGATGACCTGGCCTCCACAATCACCCGACCTCAACCCAACTGAGATGGTTTGGGATGAGTTGGACCGCAAAGTGAAGGAAAAGCAGCCAACAAGTGCTCAGCATATGTGGGAACTCCTTCAAAACAGTTGGAAAAACATTCCTCATGAAGCTGGTTGAGAGAATGCCAAGAGTGTGCAAAGCTGTCATCAAGGCAAAGAGTGGCTACTTTTGAAGAATCTAAAAGATTACATACATTTGTTATCATCACTATTATTCTTGAATGTTGAAAATAGTACAAATAAAGAAAAACCCTTGAATGAGTAGGTGTGTCCAAACTTTTGACTGGTACTGTAAATTGGCTTTAAGTTTGACCAATATAAGCAGACCCGAAGATGCATTTGAGCATGTATTAGACAGTTGTGGTTCTTATGTTAATGAAGCTTTGGATTTTATATGCTTTACCTGTTCTCGGGTGGCAAAAAATGCTTAGTATTGTTTGTATTGTCACAACATACCAAGTGGCCACACTTGTAATCACCATTGGGCGGGCCTGGGAGCCAAGTGTCACGCGTCTTTGGTAGCTGGATGCTGTGCGTAACAGAATCGGCTAGATTGTGCACACAGCAGCGAAAACAAATGCAGGGCAATGTTGTGAACTCTTGTAGATTTGGATAACTTTTGAGGATGTTCCAGTGGTTCAATACGATGGATTTGATGAGACCGGCCCATGGGTTGTAATGCCATTCTACTGACAATGTTTGTCTATGGAGATTGCATGGGTGTGTGCTCGATTTGTGTGCCGAACACTCATTTGAAGGGTTGTCCACATACACTATATATACAAAAGTATATTTTCCAAAGTGCGACATTGTGGAAATATGAGTTTTTCTGGATTTCATAAATGAAGGTCTCCTCCCAGTGTCCCATAAATCAATGCCTATTAGTACAGAATAATTTATTTAAATGTAATTGGCAAATAAGTGTCAACTTTTAATGCAAAAGGGTCTATCCTATTAGAAGGGGATAAAGAGAGTCCTTTACTCAGGACTGACATTTGGGCATCAGTGAGAGACCCTGGTGATATGTTGATCCCTGAATACTCTTGTTGCGGTTCTGACTGAACTTCCTCAGGTGGCCTGGAGGTGGATTGATGAGCCTGCTATTCGAAATAAAAACACGGACTATGCTATTGCGTGCCACTGCATTGAAGCCAACCATGGCTCACCTTCCTCCCTGCACTTTGTAGCCATAGAACACAGCCAAATGACACCAAGAGGAGATGACATTGTACGTTAACTAAATCAAAGAGAGCCATTCTGGCAGTACTGCTTAGACACTGTGGATTCAAAGGGGCTAAACAATGATTTTTCACTGTCCTCATTTCTATAATGTTGTTACCTTGATTTTTGGGGTCTCTGTCTCCGGATTCAGACACCAAAATATAATCTATGCATATTTTGACATATCCTATTGATTTAACGAGACATACTATGTATCTTATTTTGTGCTATAATTTGCCATTTACTTTGAAACATTATCATTATACTTTATTTTTTTACATTGTTATGTCTCAATGGGCTATAAATAAGATATAAGTGCAATGGTCAGGTCACTCTGAGGAAGACCTCAGCTTGACGTCGAAACGTCAGTCACCTGTTCGCGTCCTGTACAATGGACGAAAGTGAGCATAAAGACATCAATCTATGCCTTTGCCAGGTACGCTGCTACTTAATATTTGAATGGAGTTGTTTTTTTGTAACGTTAACTGTAGGAAGAGAAAGTGCATGCACTGCAGCCTCAATTAGCCTAGCTAGCTAACGTTAGCGAAAGCAGCACCTCTCCCTCTCGCTCTTTACCAGCTCCGGTTAATAAAGTATCTTAAAAAGTCTCTACGGAATGGGTCTAGTTGTCCTCGATTCCGTTTGGAACAGGTCTCTCTATATTATAAAATGTATTTATGCATATCTGGTCCGGGTGGGAAATCCCCAGGTTCATGTCCGAACAGGTTAAACTTTTTGGAACCCGTAAGTACCTCTAGTTGAAATACTATCAGCTTTTATGACGCTGATAATGATACCACTTATCCGCAAATCAATTCTCTGAAGTTGCTGAAATAAATACATTATATTTATCCACTCCTGTTCCGGAGTAAAAATGTACATGTGGTGTATTTTACTGGAAGAAATTCTTAATTCATATTATATTAGACTATGTAGGAGGTTCTAGACCTACAGTCATTTCAGTTAGGCTACTATTCCATTTAACCCATCTGAACAGTAGGCTACAGTTCCCTTATTTGACGTGCCATATTTGATGCCCCGGTGTTTGTATAGACGGGTTGGTTGTTTAGCATCAAATCACACGTTTTGCCATATTAGCATAGACATGACATCAGTCAAAACAAGACATGGTATAAAGAACAAGATAAAAACAGCTGAAACAAGCCATCTACAATTCCCCACATGGCAGCTTCCTGTCAGCTTCCTAGCTATCTGGCCATCCAGAATCACAACACACAGACTTTTGCCCCATTAAATCGCACTAATCTTTTCGCGAGGTTGTCAGCTAACCCGTCTTTGACTCAGTGGATCAATGTTAACTTTTTCTGCCCAAGTTTCCAAAAGCATTTGCTGTTAGTTTGTCTGGAGCTACAACCAAAATGAGTGCTGTTGGGGTACTCGAGGATTAGAGTTAGGAAAACACTGCTTTATGGTATGGTATACTTTCACCTCATCGGGACCTGATCGAGACCTACTTTATTGTAAAGTAATAAATATATAGATATTTTTAAAAGCATTCCTGATTTGCGTAAATGTAATACACTAACTATTACTCTTGTCAAAAATATGAAATGGTATTACATTTGGTGAAGAGCACATTATGACTTGTTTAGGACTCAAAACTAAATGTTTAGGACTTGACTTGGTACTTGAGTGCTAAGACTTGAGACCTATGACTTAGCAGAGGTGGGACTAAGTTGACTGTGCCTTTAAACAGCTTGGAAAATTCAAGAAAATTATGTCATGCTTTAAAAGCTTCTGATGGGCTAATTTACATAATTTGAGTCAATTGGAGGTGTAACTGTGGATGTATTTCAAGGCCTACCTTAAAACTCTGCTCTTTGCGTGACATCATGGGAAAAATCTAAAGAAATTAGACAAGACCTAAAAATAATAATAATTGTAGACCTCCAAAGGTCTGGTTCATACTTGGGAGCAATTTCCAAACGCCTGAATGTACCACGTTCATCTGCACAAACAATAGTACACAAGTATGAACACCATGGGACCACGCAGCTGTCATACCACTCAGGAAGGAGACTCGTTCGGTCTCCTAGAAATGAACGTACTTTGGTGCAAGAAGTGCAATTCAATCCCAGAACAACAGCAAAGGACCTTGTGAAGATGCTGGAGGAAACCGGTACAAACGTATCTATATCCACAGTAAAACGAGTCCTATATTGACATAACCTGAAAGGCCGATCAGCAAGGAAGAAGCCACTGCTCCAAAACCACCATAAAAAAGAGACAGTTTGCAACTGCACATGGGGACAAATATTGTACTTTTTGGAGAAATGTCCTCTAGTCTGATGAAACAAAAACAGAACTAAACAGAACTAATGACCATCGTTATGTTTGGAGAAAAAAGGGGGAGGCTTGCAAGCCTAAGAACACCATCCCAACTGTGAAGCACTGGGGTGGCAGCATCATGTTGTGGGGGTGCTTTGCTGCAGGAGGGACTGGTGCACTTCACAAAATAGATGGCATCATGAGGAATGAAAATTATGTGGATATATTGAAGCAACATCTCAAGACATCAGTCAGGAAGTTAAAGCTTAGTCGCAAATGGGTCTTCCAAATGGACAATGACCCCACGCATACTTCCAAAGCTGTGGCTAAATGGCTTAAGGACAACAAATTCAAGGTATTGGAGTGGCCATCACAAAGCCCTGACCTCAATCCCATAGAAAATTTGTGGGCAGAACTGAAGAAGCGTGTGCGAGCAAGGAGGCCTACAAACCTGACTCAGTTACACCAGCTCTGTCAGGAGGAATGGGCCAAAATTCACCCAACTTATTGTGGGAAGCTTGTGGAAGGCTACTCAAAACGTTTGACCCAAGTTAAACAATTTAAAGGCAATTCTACCAAATACTAACTGAGTGTATGTAAAATTCTTACCCACTGGGAATGTGATGAAAGAAATAAAAGCTGAAATAAATCATTCTCTCTACTATTATTCTGACATTTCACATTCTTAAAATAAAGTGGTGATCCTAACTGACCTAAGACAGGGAATTTGTACTAGGATTAAATGTCAGGAATTGTGAAAAACTGAGTTTAAATGTATTTGGCTAAGCTGTATGTAAACTTCCGCCATTCCTTCTCCCCACCTACAACCAGCAACTCAAGAGGGAGCCACCAACACAGAGAATAGTGAGGCACTGGACAAAATCAATGCTGCAGGACTGTTTTCAGATTACTGATTGGAATATGTTCAAGGGTTCATCCACCCAGGACCAATGTTCCCTCAAAGAAAATGTATCACTGAGCAGGTCTGCTGAGGGCAAATTTGGATGTTGTGAAAAGTCTGTGCAACTTCCGGCACGCAATTACTTTGAACACTGAGGCTGTACCCGCTTTAAGTTAGTTTTAACAGTGGTCAAGTAGGCTACTGTGGCTATTTGATTATCATGTAAGGCTACCAGAGTGGTATACCATAAAAATGGAGACAATGCAACATAACTTAACATGGAAATAGCTGTTCTATCATTCAGCCTACAAATGCCTATTCAAGCCGGTCTCAAAATACAACACTGCCCCTTTAAGACCAAAATAAATATCTTTACCTGACTCGCTTTTCAAAGAGTTTTGTGCTCTTGTATGAAGCAATCACCCCAATTTATGACTACAGATAATCTATAACTTGAATAAAAACTCACTAACTAGCAAAGGATATGAAAAAATTACAAATGTGCGCACGTTGCTACATGATCTCAAAACAAGTGCATCTACTCACTACCGCTCATGCTGTAAAAACAGTCCAGTTCAAAGTGAATGGCACAGATCCATTTATGGCAATAGTCTGTTTGCATATAGGCCTACTGCAGCTCTGATTGGTTATGGCGCACCGATCTGTGTAGAGTACAGGCCTAAGTCGTGCCTGTCAATGCAATAGAACCCTACTCTGATGCGTTCTGACAACAACAAAATCTATTGCATAGTTAGTATGCAAAACTAAGTCTTGCATAGTTTGTTTTGTTTCGGTATGTTGCATTGAAAGTTGCTAATATTACGTGGATTCTATCACAAGTCCCACAATAAAGGGAAGCATTGATAGTGTTAACTAACGAAAAAAACTCTAGAAAGTTAAGTGAAGTTCAATCACGTTCTTCTCTGCGTGCGCTGATATTTCTCATGGATTTCACATGACTGGGCAGGGGCGCAGCCAGGGGTGGGCCAGGCCCAGCCAATCAGAATTAATATTTTTTCCCCAAAATCAGCTTTATTAAAGACAGAAATACTCCTCAGTTTCATCAGCTGTCCGGGTGGATGGTCTCAGACGAACCCGCAGGTGAAGCTGGATGTAGAGGTCCTGGCTGGTGATGGTCTATTTGTGGTCTGCAGTTGTGAGGCCAGTTGGACGTACTGCCTAACTCTCTAAAACAATGTTGGAAGTGGCTTATGGTAGAGACATTAACATAATTATCTGGCAACAACTCATTACTGCAGTCAACAGATTACTGCAGTCAGTATGCCAATTGCATGCTCCCTCAATGAGACATTGGTGGCATTGTGTTGTGACAAAACTGGCTTTTTATTGTCCCAGCACAAGGTGCACCTGTGTAATGATCGTGCTGTTTAATCAGCTTCTTGATATGCCACATCTGTCAGGTGGATGGATTATCTTGGTAGAGGAGAAATGCTCACTAATAGGGATGTAAACAAATTTGTGCACAAAATTTGAGAGAAATAAAGTTTGTGCGTATGGAAAATCCATATTTCAGCTCATGAAACATGGGACCGACACGTTACGTTTATATTTTTGTTCAGTATACATTGTCAGTCATAGGCTTCACTAGGAAATGTGTTGATGTTGTACCCACAATAACAATCGGGACATACCCCAACCAAAAACCCTGGATGAACAGAGATATCCGTACCATGCTGAGAGCCCGTACTGCAGCATTCAATGTCAGCAGAACAAACTCTGACTCGGTGATGCGTGACACGTACAAGGCAAGCAGGTATGAACTCCGCAAATCCATTAGGGACGCAAAAAGACAATACAGACACAAACTTGAATCGACAGTCAACAACTCAAGACTTGCGATGCATGTGGCAAGGACTACAGACTATCACGGACTACAAAGGAAAATCCAGCTGTGTGGCCCACCAAAGAGTCCCTCCCAGATGAGCTTAACATATTCTATGCTCGCTTCGAGGCCGACAATACTGAGCCATCCATGAAGACTCTCGCTGCTCCGGACGACCAGGTGCTTTCGTTCTCCGAGGCTGACATGAGGGAAAACTCTTAAGATTGAATACTCACAAAGCCACCAGCCCAGATGGCATCCCTGGCCATGTCCTCAGAGTGTGTGCTGACCAGCTGGCGGGCTTCTTCTTGGACATCTGTAACCGGTCACTGTCCCAGGCCATAGTCCCCACCTGCTTCAAGGAGACCACCATTATCCCAGTGTCCAAAAAAAACAAGGTGATGTGTCCAAATGACTATCGCCCCGTCGTACTCACCCCAGACATCATGAAGTGCCAAGAGAGGCTGGTCATGGCCCACATCTAGACCAGCATGCCAGGCACACTGGATTTTCTTACCGCTACCAGAATCTTACTGCACAATTGTAACATTTGCCCCCCAATCACCCCTTTCCCAAAACACTATACAATTGTGCCTTCCTGTATTAGCTATTCTATTGAGCCACTTACCTTATGTTCGAATTCTTATTGTTTTTATTTCTTGTTGTTGCATTGTCGAGAAGGAACACGCAAGTTAGCATTTTGTTGGATGGTGTTTCCCGTACATATGACTAGTAAAACTTTCAACTGAAACCTGCTCCCTCCTCTCCTCCAAACATTCACACCTGTATTAACTCACACTCTCCAAATCCCAGTCCTTGACAGTTTAAAATCCCAGGTCGATGTTGCAGTCTTTACCAGCTTTTGTCACAGTCAACAAGGAGCTGTTGGTTTTGCTGTAAAGTCCACAAGTCTTTTGAAAATGATTATTTTTGGGAAACTCAGCTCATCGCTTCCATCAAGATGAACAAAATTGTTTTTGGAATCCTTGCAGTTGTTGCATCTTTTATGCTGGGTGAGTCTAACAAGTTTTGAAAACATTTGATTTAAATGGTTATCATGCCAAGGTCAATATAGCTACAGGTTTGTTCATCCAACAATTCACCATAGGTTTCATCATGTGGTTTCATTAAAGTGTTTAATAAACTAGCATTTAAGGGCTAGTTAACATATTTTCAACTTATCCAGGGTTATCGTTTCATTTGTAAAGTTTATTGAGTTCGATGGCTGGTTATGTAGCAATGTCTAGCATCTCCTGGCTAGTGTTTTTTAAAGCATGTAGCAATGCTAGTAGAAACTGTAGACATCAGCTAGCAGTGCATTCAACAGCATGGAGAAATAAGGGGAGTTGGTGGAAAGCACTTTCCCCATGCTGTTGAATTGTTGATTGACTAATTGGTAATCCAATAGAGAACGTACTCTTGCTAACAGTGATGATAGTGAATTACAATTTTGTATGATTAATGTCATATCTATGATGTAATGGCATTTCAGTAAATTCGATTTTGATGTATGATAAAGCCACATACTGCATTGTGTGGTTACTGCTGTGGTGGTGTATAGCAGCCCAAACAAGGGTGCGGTCTGAAGTGCTCAGATGTTTATGACCAAACCGGTGTGGCTTTCAGTTCAATCACAGCATGTTTTGGTGATGATTATTGCTTTAGTGTTGACATAGAATTCATTCAAGCAACAGAATAGAACAGAGTAAAGTTTTTGACCTCCATTTCAACATGAAATTCAAACATTTTATGTCATAGGATTTAGTGTAAAAGTTGGGTAAAAAAAACAAATTAAAAAAATCCCTTATCTTTTGCATATCCAAATCAGTTTCCAACATTGATTCAACATCATCACATATTTTTTTGGGGAAATGGAGTATAAACAGTTTTTGTGCATACTGTATAGTGTCATGATGACAGCAATCTTATTTTCCCTATTTAGTATGTTGCACACTGTACTCAAAGATAAATAATCATAAGATTATCAATTTACAAGCATTTCGCTACACTCTCATTAACATCTGCTAACCATGTGTATGTGACCAATAAATGTTTTTGATTTATTGTACATAAAATACATACATGTACTCAAAAATATCTACTACTACATGTATGTAAAATTATTGAACAAATACTATAATAAAGATGTTAAATTATAACCTTACCAAAAAATAGGCTTCTGGCAAACGGCTGTGGCAAACCTTTGGCCAATTTGTCGCAAATTTGCGGCAAGCTCATATTTTCCAATGTAAATTTGTTTTTGGCAAACTTTTGCGGTAAATTTGCAGCAACTTCTGAACTTCTTGCAAACAAGTCAGGGAAACCTGCAGCAAACATTATACTGTTTGCTGCAAATTGGTTGCAAACTCAGTATGAATATTTAAATTAGATCAGGTTTTTGGTTACTGTGTGTTAACATTGAAATGCATCTACGGTGAGGGAAAACAGTATTTGATCCCCTGCTGATTTTGTATGTTTGCCCACTGACAAAGAAATGATCAGTCTAATTTTAATGGTAGGTTTATTTGAACAGCGAGAGACAGAATAACAAAAAAATCCAGAAAAACACATGTGAAAAATGTTATAAATTGATTTGCATTTTAATGAGGGAAATAAGTATTTGACCACTCTGCAAAACATGACTTAGTACTTGGTGGAAAAACCCGGCTTTAATCAGAGAGGTCAGATGTTTCTTGTAGTTGGCCTCCAGGTTTGCACACATCTCAGGAGGGATTTTGTCCTCCTCTTTGCAGATCTTCTCCAAGTCATTAAGGTTTCGAGGCTGACGTTTGGCAACTCGAACCTTCAGCTCCCTCCACAGATTTTCTATGGGATTAAGGTCTGGAGACTAGCTAGGCCACTCCAGAACCTTAATGTGCTTCTTCTTGAGCCACTCCTTTGTTGCCTTGGCCGTGTGTTTTGGGTCATTGTCATGCTGGAATACCCATCCACGACCCATTTTCAATGCCCTGGCTGAGGGAAGGTACATGGCCCCGTCCATCGTCCCTTTTGATGCAGTGAAGTTGTCCTGTCCCCTTAGCAGAAAAACACCCCCAAAGCATAATGTTTCCACCTCCATGTTTGACGGTGGGGATGGTGTTCTTGGGGTCATAGGCAGCATTCCTCCTCCTCCAAACACGGCGAGTTGAGTTGATGCCAAAGAGCTCCATTTTGGTCTCATCTGACCACAACGCTTTTATCCAGTTGTCCTCTGAATCATTCAGATGTTCATTGGCAAACTTCAGACGGGCATGTATATGTGCTTTCTTGAGCAGGGGGACCTTGCGGGCGCTGCAGGATTTCAGTCCTTCACGGCGTAGTGTGTTACCAATTGTTTTCTTGGTGACTATGGTCCCAGCTGCCTTGAGATCATTGACAAGATCCTCCCGTGTAGTTCTGGGCTGATTCCTCACCGTTCTCATGATCATTGCAACTCCAAGAGGTGAGATCTTGCATGGAGCCTCAGGCCGAGGGAGATTGACAGTTATTTTGTGTTTCTTCCATTTGCGAATAATCGCACCAACTGTTGTCACCTTCTCACCAAGCTGCTTGGCGATGGTCTTGTAGCCAATTCCAGCCTTGTGTAGGTCTACAATCTTGTCCCTGACATCCTTGGAAAGCTCTTTGGTCTTGGCCATGGTGGAGAGTTTGGAATTTGATTGATTGCCTCTGTGGACCGGTTTCTTTTATACAGGTAACAAGCTGAGATTAGGAGCACTCCCTTTAAGAGTGTGCTCCTAATCTCAGCTCGTTACCTGTATAAAAGACACCTGGGAGCCAGAAATCTTTCTGATTGAGAGGGGGTCAAATACTTATTTCCCTCATTAAAATGCTAATCAATTTATAAAAATGTTCACATGCATTTGGATTTTTTTGTTGTTATTCTGTCTCTCACTGTTCAAATAAACCTACCATTAAAATTATAGACGGATCATTTCTTTGTCAGTGGGCAAACGTACAATATCAGCAGGGGATCAAATACTTTTTTACCCTCACTGTACATACACCAAATCATATAAAACTTTAAATGAACTTACTTCTCAGAGAAAAAACAAAACGTTTCTAAATGTAGTAAATATACCAAACAACTTCTTAACAGAAAATAAATGAAATTCTCAGCATGGTATTGAAGAAAAGAGCAATGACTGGATATTACCAGGAAAAAAAGGATTTCAAATGATTATGTACAGTGGCAAAAAAAAGTATGTGAACCCTTTGGAATTACCTGGATTTACCTGCATAAATTGGTCATCAAATTTGATCTGATCTTCATCTAAGTCACAACCATAGACAAACAGTGTGCTTAAACTAATAACACACACATTATCGTATTTCTCGTCTATATTGAATAAATCATTTAAAAACATTCACAGTGTAGATTGGAAAAAGTATGTATGTATGTATGTATGTATGCATGTATGTATGTGTGAACCCCTAGGCTAATGACTTCTCCAAAAACAAATTGGAGTCAGCTAACCTGAAGTCCAATCGATGAGATCGGAGATGTTGGTTAGAGCTGCCTTGCCCTAAATAAAACACTCACAAAATTTGAGTTTGCTATTCACAAGAAGCATTGACTGATGTGAACCATGCCTCGAAAAAAAGAGATGACCTAAGATTAAGAATTATTGACTTGCATAAAGCTGGAAAGGGTTACAAAAGTATCTCTAAAAACCTTGATGTTCATCAGTCCACGGTAAGACAAATTATCTATAAATGGAGAAAATCAGCACTGTTGTTACTCTCCCTAGGAGTGGCCGTCCTGCAAAGATGACTGCAAGAGCACAGTGCAGAAAGCTCAATGAGGTTAAGAAGAATCCTAGAGTGTCAGCTATAGATTTACAGAAATCTCTGGAACATGCTAACATCTCTGTTGACGAGTCTACGATTCGTAAAAACACTAAACAAGAATGGTGTTCATGGGAGGACACCACGGAAGAAGCCACTGATGTTGAAAAAAAAAAAAACATTGCTGCACGTCTGAAGTTTGCAAAAGTGCACCTGGATGTTCCACAGCGCTACTGGAAAAATATTCTGTGGACAGATGAAATTACAGTTGAGTTGTTTGGAAGGAACACACAGCACTATGTGTGGAGAAAAAAAAAAGGTACAGCACACCAACATCAAAGACTGCATCCAGTTGGGATGAGGTTATCACAGTGCCATCCGTTTTGTCACCAAAGCCCCATATACTACCCACCACTGCGACCCGTATGCTCTAGTCGGCTGGCCCTCGCTACATACTCGTCGCCAGACCCACTGGCTCCAGGTAATCTACAAGTCCCTGCTAGGTAAAGCCCCGCCTTATCTCAGCTCGCTGGTAACCATAGCAGCACCCACCCGTAGCACTCGCTCCAGCAGGTATATCTCACTGGTCACCCCCAAAGCAAATTCCTCTTTTGGCCGCCTTTCCTTCCAGTTCTCTGCTGCCAATGACTGGAACGAACTACAAAAATCGTTGAAACTGGAGACACTTATCTCCCTCACTAGTTTCAAGCACCAGCTGTCAGAGCAGCTCACAGATCACTGTACCTGTACATAGCCCAACCAACTACCTCTTCCCCTACCGTAGTCATTTATTTATCTTGCTCCTTTGCACCCCAGTATTTTTACTTTGCACATTCATCTACTGCACATTTACCATTCCAGTGTTAAATTGCTAAACTGTAGTTACTTTGCCACCATGGCCTATTTATTGCCTTATGTTCCTTATCCTACCTAATTTGCACACATTGTATATAGATTAGTTTTTTTCCTACTGTATTATTGACTGTATGTTTGTTTTACTCCATCTGTAACTATGTGTTGTTGTATGTGTCGAACTGCTTTGCTTTATCTTGGCCAGGTCGCAGTTGTAAATGAGAACTTGTTCTCAACTTGCCTACCTGGTTAAATAAAGGTGAAATAAAAAAAATAAACTGTAAAGTATGGTGGAGGGAGCATCATGGTTTGGGGCTGCTTTGCTGCCTTAGGGCCCCGGACAGCTTTCTATCAACGGAAAAATGTATTCCCAAGTTAGCCTAACATTCTCCTGCAAAATGTCTAGATTATCTGTCCGCCAATTGAAGCTCAACAGAAGTTGGGTGACACAACACGACAACGACCCAAACACAGAATTAAAATCAACAACAGAATGGCTTCAGAAGAAAATATGCCTTCTGGAGCGGCCCAGTCAGAGTCCTGACCTCAACCCCATTGAGATGCTGTGGCATGACCTCAAGAGAGCAGTTCACACCAGACATACCAAGAATATTGCTGGACTGAAACGGTTTTGTAAAGAGGAATGGTCCAAAATTCTTCCTGACCGTTGTGCAGGTCTGATCCGCAACTACAGAAAACATTTGGTTGAGGTTATTGCTCCAAAGGAGGGTCAACCAGTTATTAAATCCAAGGGTTCAAACTTTTTCCACCCTGCACTCAATGTTTACATGGTATGTTCAATAAAGACATGAAAACTTTAAATTGTTTGAGTTATTAGTTGTGTTTGTCTATTGTTGTGACCTAGATGAAGATCAGATCAAATGTTATGACCAATTTCTGCAGAAATCCAGGTATTTCCAAAGGGTTCACATACTTTTTCTTGCCACTGTAGCTACAACATTTATGAAAGAAATGTGAACACTGGGGATGTTGACTTAGGATGTTTAAAGTGGCAACTAAATAATAATTTGCATGAGCCAAGTGATAACTGAGCAATAGATTTCAATCAATGGAAGTTAAAAAAAATTATTCAAATGTAAATAATTAAAACAAACCAAAACTCATTCAAATACAGTTCAGAACTATTGCGTTTTTGAATGAACTTTGGAGATGGCGGCCCTGTGGAAGTCCTTCGTCCAAAGCTTGTTGAATGCATGCACTAAAACAATTTCAAAACACAAAACAAAGTGAGGATACTGAAAAACAATTATTTTGGCATCTTAAAAAAAGGTAGAAATTGAGTTATGCCAAATATGGCAATTCATATTATTTTACAAAATTAAGTGTTATTCCCCGCCAAAATCTGGGTTAAAAATAACCCAATTTGGTTCATTTTGGCTTAATTAAACCCAGTGGGGTTGGGTTGTGCTTCTAACCCAGCACCTTGGGTTGAGTGCTTGACCCAGCTGCTGGGTAAATTAGATAATATTGCTATGTCAAAACAACCCAGTGTGTTGAATCCAGCACATTGGGTTAGAGGATTGATCCAGTAGCTGGGTAATTGTTAATGGCTCATTGGGTTATTTTCAGTGTAATCCTAATTTCAAATTTGCTTATATTTTTTTGCCTTCTCTACCATCACCACCCTTTCCCTTTCCTACACACAATCAAGATACAGTGCGTTTGGAATGTATTCAGACCCCTTGACTTTTCCACATTTTGTTACGTTACAGCCTTATTGTAAAATTGATTTGCTTTTTTCTCATCAATCGACACACAATACCCCATAATCACAAAGCAAAAACAGTTCTTTTGAAAATATATATACAAAAAAAAAAAACACATTTACCTAAGTATTCAGACCCTTTACTCAGTACTTTGTTGAAGCACCTTTGGCAGCGAATACATCCTCAAGTCTTCTTGGCATATCTGTTTTTGGGGAGTTTCTCCCATTTTCTTCTCTGCAGATCCTCTCAGGCTCCGTCAGGTTGAACAGGGAGCGTTGCTGCACAGCTATTTTCAGGTCTCTCTAGAGATTTTAGATCGGGTTCAAGTCTAGGCTCTGGCTGGGCCACTCAAGGACATTCAGAGACTTGTCCTGAAGCCACTCCTGCATTGTCTTGGCTGTGTGCTCAAATCAAATCAAATCAGGGGTCATTGTCCTGTTGGAAGCTGAACCTTCGCCCCCAGTCTGAGGACCTGAGTGCTCTGGATCAGGTTTTCATTAAGGAGCTCTCTGTACTTTTCTCCGTTCATCTTTGCCTCGATCCTGAATAGTCTTACAGTCCCTGCCACTGAAAAACATTCCCACAGCATGATGCTACCACCACCATGCTTCACCGTTGGGATGGTTCCAGGTTTCATCCACATGTGACGCTTGACAATCAGTTCAATCTTGGTTTCATCAGACCAGAGAATCTTGTTTTTCATAGTCTGAGAGTCTTTAGGTGCCTTTTGGCAAACTTCAAGCAGGCTGTGATGTGTCTTTTTACTGAGGAGTGGCTTCTGTCTGGCAACTCTACCATAAAGGCCTGATTGGTGGAGTGCTGCAGAGATGGTTGTCCTTCTGGAAGGTTCTCCCATCTCCAGAGGAACTGTAGAGCTCTGTCTGAGTGACCATCGGGTTCTTGGTCACCTCCCTGACCAAGGGCATTCTCCCCCGATTGATCAGTTTGGCTGGGCGGCCAGCTTTTAGAATAGTATGGGTGGTCCCAAATTTCTTCCATTTAAGAATTATGGAGGCCACTGTGTTCTTGGGGACCTTTGATGCTGCAGAAATTTTTTGGTACCCTTGCCCAGATCTGTGCCTCGACACAATCCTGTCTCCACACACTCTCCTTCGCACTCATGGCTTGGTCTTTGCTCTGACATGCACTGTCAACTGTGGGACCTTATATAGACAGGTTTGTGCCTTTCCAAATAATGTCCAATAAATTGAATTCACCACAGGTGGACTCAAATCAAGTTGTAGAAACAACATCAATGGAAACAGGATGGATCTGAGCTCAATTTCAAGTCTCATAGCAAAGGGTCTGAATACCTATGTAAATAAGATATTTTTTTTATTATAAGTTTGATTTTTTTTATCACTTTGTCAGTATGGGGTATTGTGTGTAGATTCCTGAGGATTTTAAAATTTGATTTAATCAATTTTAGAATGAGAAATGTGGGAAATGTCAAGGGGTCTAAATACTTTCTGAAGGCACTGTAATTTGCATTGTCTGCATTTCAGAATGTACAGTTGAAGTCGTAAGTTTACATACACCTTAGCCAAATACATTTAAACTCAGTTTCACAATTCCAGACATTTAGTCCTAGTAAAAATGCCCTGTCTTAGGTCAGTTAGGATCACCACTTTATTTTAAGAATGTGAAATGTCAGAATAATAGTAGAGAGAATTATTTATTTCAGCTTTTATTTCTTTAAAAAAAATTCACATTCCCAGTGGGTCAGAAGTTTACATACACTCAATTAGTATTTGGTAGAATTGCCTTTAAATTGTTTAACTTGGGTCAAACGTTTTGGGTAGCCTTCCACAAGCTTTCCACAATAAGTTGGGTGAATTTTGGCCCATTCCTCCTGACAGAGCTGGTGTAACTGAGTCAGGTTTGTAGGCCTCCTTGCTCGCACACGCTTTTTCAGTTCTGCCCACAAATGTTCTATAGGATTGAGGTCAGGGATTTGTGATGGCCACTCCAATACCTTGACTTTGTTGTCCTTAAGCCATTTTGCCACAACTTTGGAAGTTTGCTTGAGGTCATTGTCCATTTGGAAGACCCATTTGCGACCAAGATTTAACTTCCTGTCTGATGTCTTGTGATGTTGCTTCAATATAGCCA
The DNA here is from genome assembly GCA_030435695.1 of Brachymystax lenok tsinlingensis. NCBI lineage: Eukaryota > Metazoa > Chordata > Actinopteri > Salmoniformes > Salmonidae > Brachymystax > Brachymystax lenok. The sequence continues at coordinate 4,913,815 of CM059806.1, read as the reverse complement.
CATAATTTTCCCTCCTCATGATGCCATCTATTTTGTGAAGTGCACCAGTCCATCCTGCAGCAAAGCACCGCCACAACATGATGCTGCCACCCCCGTGCTTCACGGTTGGGATGGTGTTCTTCGGCTTGCAAGCCTCCCCCTTTTCCCTCCAAACACAATGATGGTCATTATGGCCAAACAGTTCTATTTTTGTTTCATCAGACCAGAGGACATTTCTCCAAAAAGTACAATCTTTGTCCCCATGTGCAGTTGCAAACCGTAGTCTGGCTTTTTTATGGCGGTTTTGGAGCAGTGGCTTCTTCCTTGCTGAGCAACCATTCAGGTTATGTCGATATAGGACTCGTTGTGGATATAGATACTTTTGTACCGGTTTCCTCCAGCATTTTCACAAGGTCCTTTGCTGTTGTTCTGGGATTGATTTGCACTTCTCGCACCAAAATACGTTCATCTCTAGGAGACAGAATGCGTCTCCTTCCTGAGCGGTATGATGGCTGTGTGGTCCCATTGTGTGTATACTTGCGTACTATTGTTTGTACAGATGAAGGTGGTACCTTCAGCCGTTTGGAAATTGCTCCCAAGGTTGAACTAGACCTCTGGAGGTCTACAAAAAATGTTTTTTAGGTCTTGGCTGAGTTCTTTTGATTTTTCCCATGATGTCAAGCAAAGAGGCATTGAGTTTGAAGATAGGCTAATTGACATAATTTGAGTCAATTGGAGGTGTACCTGTGGATGTATTTCAAGGCCTATCAGAAGCTTCTAAAGCCATTACATCATTTTCTGGAATTTTCCAAGCTGTTTAAAGGCACAGTCAACTTAGTGTATGTAAACTTCTGACCCACTGGAATTGTGATAAGGTGAAATAATCTGTCTGTAAACAATTGTTGGAAAAATGACTTGTGTCATGCACAAAGTAGAAATTTGTGAAGTGGTTGAAAAACGAGTTTTAATGTCTCTGACCTAAGTGTAAACTTCAGACTTCAACTGTACGCCTCGGAGGTGTAAACATACCAATCAACTGAGAATGTTAATCATGTTTTATTTTCTGTTCATTTATTAGTAATTTAAAAGTTTACATAATGTTGAACAGTATGGAGTTAATATTCAAAAAGAAGGGACTGTTGGATGCTAGCTTGAAATATACTTATTCATGTTACCATACCAGAACTTATTGACTACTGTACATGTATAAGGAATGTATCTTTTGGGATCAATGGAGGGTGGATAACAACTAGATGTATGGAAAGTTACTGAGTGAGACAAGTGGGAGTGCAGAACGTTTACATTCTGTCAAAACATGGTATTGTTAAATCTCATGGCTCCTAAGGAGGGAGGCAAAGGGCAACAGTCTGGTTTCAGTCACTGATAAGGTAGGACAGTCGTGGATTAGGGAGGAGCGAGGAATTCGGCCCGAGGTCAGGTCAGATGGAGTGAGAAGGAACAGTCCCATCCCACACACATATACATTGTAGAATAATAGCATCAAAACTATGGAACACACATTTGGAATCATGTAGTAACCAAAAAAAGTGTTAAACAAATATTTTAGATTCTTCAAAGTAGCCACCCTTTGCCTTGATGACACTCTTGGCATTCTCTCAACCAGCTTCACCTGGAATGCTTTTCCAACAGTCATGAAGGAGTTCCCACATATGCTGAATACTGCTTTTCCTTCACTGAGGTCCAACTCATCCCAAAGCATCTCAATTGGGTTGAGGTCTGGTGATTGGTGAGGTCAGGTCATCTGATGCAGCACTCAATCACTTTCGTTCTTGGTCAAATAGCCCTTACACAGCCTGGAGGTGTGTTGGGTCATTGTCCTGTTGAAAAACAAATGATAGGCCCACTAAGGGCAAAACCAGATGAGATGGCGTATCGCTGCAGAATTCTGTGGTAGCCATGCTGGTTAAGTGGGCTTTGAATTCTAAATAAATCAGACAGTGTCACCAGCAAAGCACCCCCACACCTCCTCCTCCATGCTTCACAGTTGGAACCACATGCGGAGATCATCCATTCACCTACTCTGCGTCTCACAAAGACACGGCAGTTGGAACCAAAAATCTCAAATTTGGACTCATCAGACCAAAGGACAGATTTCCACCAGTCTAATGTCCTTTGCTCGTGTTTCTTGGTCCAAGCAAGTCTCTTCTTATTATTGGTGTCTTTTAGTTGTGGTTTCTTAGCAGCAATTCGACCACAAAGGCCTGATTCAGTCTCCTCTGAGGCTGGTAACTAATGAAATCTTCTGCAGCAGATGTAACTCTGGGTCTTCCTTTCATGTGGCGGTCCTCATGACAGCCAGTTTCATCATAGCGCTTGATGGTTTTTAAAACTACACTTGAAGAAACTTCCAAAGTTCTTAAAATTTGAAGGTCATTGACTGACCTTCATGTCTTAAAGTAATGATGGACTGTCGTAATTTTTTTGCTTATTTGAGCTGTTCTTGCCATAACATGGACATGGTCTTTTACCAAATAAGGCTATCTTAGTTTTGATGTCTTCACTATTATTCTACAATGTCAGAATTGTAAAAATAAATAAAACCCTGGAATAAGTAGGTGTGTCCAAACTTTTCACTTCAAAGTAGTCACCTGCTTCTTCCTGTCACTTCTCACCCTACATACAAGAGCACACGTATCCACTATTGTTCAGTGGAAAAAACAGATAGATATATATGGAGGTGTGACTTAACGTGACCACACCCCGATTAAGGTACAGCAGTAGGGTACTCCCATGTAATTAGCCAAACTATGTTGCCATCTTCAGCAAACTACGGACACTTTTGTCGTTTCAATAAACGTTTTCAGCAGCCTCACGTGTCGTTATTAACATACTTGGCTGTCACAACAACAAATGATTTGCATGATACTTATTCTGCCACTAATGTGTTACCAGACCTGCCAACACTGACAGTAAAGCTGTCACATTATACTTAAGTCACTGTTCGTTTACCCCTTGCTTTTTTGACGGTTAGCTTATGTTATCGGGCTAGTGAGAGAAATCTCAATCTAATTCGCTAGTCTTAGATATATCGCGTAACTACTTCCAGTCTTTGCCTGCCTTTGAACGGTCTATGTAATTTTTGCCTATATGTGACGACCGGCTTAATTCGGTCTTATGTAGCAAAATTTGAAATGGTGTTTTAATGTCCTTTCAACTTCCCGGAGACAGGCTGGGGAGACAACCCTACCAAATTGGCTTATGTCAATATCTACATCTACTTGGTGGAATCTACACGTTTGCATTAATATCCAAATGCAGAAGAATATTATAGCTGTTATTTGGATGGATACAGCTCACTAGTTCTTACTACAAGCTAACTAGCAAGCTTTGTGCAATACACGTAGCTAGTGAGATACAAACAATTGTTACCGATCTACCGGTGATGAAGTGCTTTGAACACACATACATGTATAGAGTAGCAGGAGCTCACAGCTTTCCATCATAATCATTGCAGCGTAATTGCCAGAAACCATGAGGTTCTTCTAACCTGGTCCTAGGGCAGTTGACGAAACTTAACTTGGATGTCTTTTTCTCCTACTAATGTTCAAACAAAATGGTACGCAACAACTTATCAGCATCTTAAAAGCAGAGCTAGTTAAAGTCTGTTGGAATTGTCTTTTTTCAGCTGATAATCATGACGTACATTCCATGCGACAGTCTATCTGTTCATGTTAACATTTTATGTTTAGATGAAAGTGTATTTAATTAATTAAGACACTATTGGAAGTATGTTAAAAATGACTAACGAGGCATATCCAAAATGTTTATAGAATGATTAAAAATATATATATTTTAAAGAATACAGCCGTTGTCGGGTTATAAGTAGCCAATTTAACATATGAGTAATGGGCTGTACCATATTCGGGGCCCTGCCTACAGTATCCATAGGTTTAATTTACACACCAATGTCTTGGAGTGTGCAGTTTTGCATAACATATTTTGGAATGGTGTTCTGTTCATTCAAGGTTTACAAATGCTATCATCTAATTTCCCCATCCATCTCCCTATGCCTATACACTACTTAAATTTACAGGCTGAAAGTCAATGAAGGACATTCTGGTCTCTTAGAAGCTGGGTTGGAATGTCTTCCTGCCAATCTTGTAGACTGGTGTGGGAGGACCACTGGCAGAAGTCTTAAAGCGATGTCACCTTGTGTATCTGGAGAGAAATGTTTAGTGATTAACCTGATCGTTTCAGGCAAAAAAATAAATGAGCATCTGGCACCACCAGCATGGTCCTTTCAAACTATACCTGCACTTTGAAGAGAAGATCTTGGGCCTGCTTGTCTCAGCTGGCTAGGCAAAGTTTTTTGTCCTTGAAGACCCCAATCCAGTTCAGTGAGCTTCACCGAGCAGTCCGGGTTTCAAATAGAGAAGTCCTGAACAATCTGTAGCAAAGCAGACAAACAATTACTTTTCTATTGCAGTTAATCATTAGTCTAACACCTAACTCTCAAAGTCATCCTGACCTCAGTCTGACATGTATCTTTGATAATGAAGGGGGCTGTGCTTTTACTGGTTGGCTCTCCTCTGCATCTCTCACTCAAACGGTGCTCAAACAGCCACACTCAGCCCCCTAGCCCCGCCCATTTTATTATTAATGCAACATACCGAAACAAAACAAACTATGCAAGAGATTTCGTTATAGGCAGAGGGTATCGGAGTAGGATTCTATTGCAATATTCCTCTACACAGACCGGTCCGCCATAACCAATCAGAGATGCAGTAGGCCTATATGCAAATAAACCATTGCCATACATGGATGTGCCATTCATTTTGAGATCAAATCAAGAGCTGCATGTAGCCACTCGTGCACATTTATTCATATTCTTTGCTAGTTAGGGTTAGCCCAGTTATATATAAAAATGTGTAGTCAGTAATGTGGGAGTGATTGCTTCCTACAAGAGCACAAAATATGTACATTTCTAGCAATCTTTGAAAAGAGTCAGGAAAATAGCTTTTTGTTATGTCTAAAGGGGCAGTGTCACAAAGTTGCTTCACGGTTCTAAGAAGCTCCTGTGATGTTGTCTTTCAGGTTTCTATTAAGGTTGTACTATTGGTTATCGATGATAATGTGGAAGATGTAGATGCTGTTTTACACAGGATCAATGAAAATCTGTGTTTTTTTCCCCCCAACACTCTGTCTGACTCCCAAGAGAAGACAGGCTATGTGCACACTGCCCACAAAATGAGCTGGAAACTGAGCTGCACTTCCTAACCTCCTGCCCAATGTATGACCATATTACCACCTGCAGAAACTTGCCCACTCGATAGCCTTGGCTTCTCAAATGACTGCCTCGTCTGGTTCACCAACTACTTCTCAGATAGAGTTCAGTGTGTCAAATCGGAGGGCCTGTTGTCCGGACCTCTGGCAGTCTCTATGGGGGTGCCACAGAGTTCAATTCTCGGGTCGACTCTTTTCTCTGTATATATCAATGATGTCGCTCTTGCTGCTGGTGATTCTCTGATCCACCTCTACGCAGACGGCACCATTCTGTATACATCTGGCCCTCTTTAGGACACTGTACTAACAAACCTCCAAACGAGCTTCAACGCCATACAACACTCATCCCCTTGGCGTCCAACTGCTTTTAAATTCTAGCAAAACTAAGTGCATGCTCTTCAACCGATTGCTGCCCGCACCCTTCCGCCCAACTTGCATCACTACTCTGGACGGTTCTGACCTAGAATATGTGGACAACTACAAATACCTAGGTGTCTGGTTAGACTGTAAACTCTCCTTCCAGACTCACATCAAGCATCTCCTATTTCTCAACAAAGCCTCCTTCACTCATGCTGCCAAACATACCCTCATAAAACCAGCTATCCTACCCATCCTTGACTTTGGCAATGTTGTTTACAAAATAGCCTCCAACACTCTACTCAGCAAATTGGATGCAGTCTATCACAGTGCCATCCATTTTGTCACAAGCCCCATATACTACCCACCACTGCAACCTGTATGCTCTCGTTGGCTGGCCCTCGCTTCATATTCGTCACCAAACCCACTGGCTCTGGGTCATCTGTCTTTGCTAGGTAAAGCCCCGCCTTAGCTCACTGGTCACCATAGCAGCACCCACTCGTAGCACTCGCTCCAGCAGGTATATTTCACTGGTAATCCCCAAAACCAACTCCTACTTTGGCCGCCTTTCCTTACAGTTCTCTGCAGCCAATGACTGGAACGAACTGCAAAACTAACTGAAGCCTTATCTCCCTCACTAACTTTAAGCATCAGCTGTCAGAGGAACTTACCCATCATTGCACTTGTACACAGCCCATTTGTAAATAGCCCACCCAACTCTCATCCCCATATTGTTTATTTATTTTGCTCCTTTGCACCCCAGTATCTCTACTTGCACATCCATCACTCCAGTGTTGATGCTAAAATGTAATTATTTCGCCACTATGGCCTATTTATTGCCTTACCTTCCTAATCATACTACATTTGCACACACTGTATACAGATTTTTCTAGCATTATTGACTGTACGTTTGTTTATCCCATGTCTAACTCTGTTTGTGTTGCACTGCTTTGCTTTATCTTGGCCAGGTCGCAATTGTAAATGTTAACTTGTTCTCAACTGGCCTACCTGGTTAAATAAACAAATAAAAATGTCAAAGTGGAGTTATGTTTTTAATTATTTTGACAAATTAATAAAATGCAAAAAAAGAAATGTCCTGAGTCGATAAGTATTCAGCCCCTTTGTTATGGCAAGCCTAAATACTTTAGGAGTAGAAATGTGCATGAACTCTGTATGCAATAAAAGTGTTTAACATGATTTCTGAATGACTACCTCATCGATGTACATCACACACACATAATTGAAGGTCCCTCAGTGCCTATTGGTAGATGGATAAATATATGCCTGCTATTGAATATCCCTTTGAGCATGGTGACGTTATTCATTACACTTTTGATGGTGTATCAAAACACCAAGTCACTACAAAGATACAGGCGTCCTTCCTAGGTCAGTTGCCGGAGAGGAAGGAAACCGCTCTGGGATTTCACCACGCGGCCAATGGTGACTTAAACAGTTAGAGTTTAAAGAGATATATATGCCCTTTCTCTACTTCCCCAGAATCAAATTAACTTGTGGATACAATTTTTATGTCTGTGTCCAGTATGAAGTTAGAAGTAGTTTTGCGAGCCAATGCTAACTAGCGTTAGCGCAATGACTGGACATCTAGCGGTAGATACCCCTAGACTTCCAGTCATTGCGCTAACGCTAGTTAGTGAACTTCCTTCATACTGGACACAGACAAAAAAGTGTATCCACAAGTTCACCTGTACAGAATAAAAAAAATGCATCCTGTTTGCAATAAAGCACTAAAGTAAAACTGTAAAAAATGTGGCATAGAAATAAAAACTTTGTCCTGAATACAAAGCAGCATATTTGGGGCAAATCCAACAACACATCACTGAGTACTACTCTTCATATTTTCAAGCATGGGGTGGTTGCATCATGTTATGGGTATGCTTGTCATCAAAGACTGGGGAGTTTTTTTCAGATACAAAGCAGAATATAGCTAAGCACAGGAAAAAAATCTGAGGAAAACCTTGTTCAGTCTGCTTTCCAACAGACACTGGGAGACAAATTCACCTTTCAGCAGGACAATAACCTAAAAGACAAGGCCAAATATGCACTTGAGTAGTTTACCAAGACGCCAATGAATATTCCTAAGTCGCCTTATTTTGACTTAAATTGGCTTGAAAAACTATGGCAAGAGTTGAAAATGGCTGTCTAGCAATGATCAACAACCAACTTGACAGAACTTGAAGATGTAATTTTTTTTAAACTTATTTTTTATTATTCAATTCCAACATACAGGTACTGCACTGATTGTTGTTGAAAAATAAGACACGTAACCTAAAGCAACAAATATATACAAGAAAAATATTATAAAAAAACGAAAGAAAAACAAAGTGACACTAGTAAGATTTAACACACCCGAGTGGGTTGGGATGTGTACTGTACATACTTTGAAGGAATCAGTTAATATATACATGTAGGCTACAGTCCTAAAAAGGTAGGGGTCATTGATCAGAATCAATCCCTAGTCCCAATGATTCTCCATGTTCAGTTAGTAATGACCATCTGTCCACAAATTGATCTTGCTTTAATCTTAATTACATTATTCTATTAAGCATATTCTTCTTAATTGACATCCACTCCTCGTCTGTTGGATGTTATTGTTTAACCCTTTAGATCCCAATAGAATTCTAGACTGCTGCTGTAGATTACTGAGAATTTAAGTAAAGCTCATTTTCTCACACATTTAAAACAGACAAAGCTCAAAAACAAAGAACAAATTAAAATTACAAGTTAAAGAGCACATTCTCTTCTTTATTATGTCAAGGAATGACACTCATTGCCTTCCATTGTGTAAATACACTCTATCAAACGATTAACACTCAAAATAACAAAAACCGGAGTATTTAAATTGTAGTAAATTTGAATCAATTACTCACTCAAAATGTAACAAATATAATATATTATACTTATTCTTATTTATGTAAATAGTATTTATATCAAAAACGTGACTAGAGGACAATACTTGGGGCAGACACATTCCATGGAAATGTAGGCTCCCCTCTCAGGTGTGCTCTCCCTCTTCTTCATACTCTCTCTCTGCTTCGACCCTCTCCCTCTACTCTCCTCCACTCACTGCAACTCCTCCCTCCTTGCTCCACATCACTTCCCTCACTTTCACTGACCTTGAGGAACAGAGTAACAGATGGATATGAGAGGAGCAACACAAATACAATTGTGGGTCAGGAACATAATCTCTCACTATTTCGCTCTTCCTTCCTTTTTCTCAACCATACACTCTTCCGAATAAGGGGTTTCTTTAATAAATTGTGTGATACGGATCTCTCTCCCTCCAGAGTTCGCCAATGTTAGCTGATTAGTTATAAAGCTTGCACAGTTTCCAAATGAAATGCATCGGTAGAAATTGAACAAAAACAAGTAACTTGCACTGCAGGAGCCGCGGCTTTTGTGGCGCGTCGTGGGTGTCAGTTGTCTATGTGTGCAGAGGGGTCCCTGGTTCGGGGCGAGGAGAGGAACGGAAGCTATACTGTTACATATGAGCTCCACTGCGCGGGCTACTACACTAACACGACAAATAGGAAAACGAGCCAATGTATGTATAGTCTATGAATATCTGCACCTAGCAAACCTAAGCCCAACAGATAAAAACGAATTCATTTCGGTAGCCAGTTAACTGGATGTCTGTATGGCTAGCTAGTGGAAGTGACAGCTGAGGTTGACGCTTCGTGAGCGCAGCCCCGGTACACAACTTCTATTGCCTGACAGCCTAACTAGCAGCTTGGGCCGTTTCCATATGAATTACAACGGTAGCAACAAGACATAACAACTAACTAGTTAGCTGAATAGAGACTGCTCTCTGTCGCATGGAAATAGTTGCAATCATTCGCGCTCCACCGCTGATGATGTGCTCGCCTTTACCAAACAAGTTATCATGACATGATTTGCTAATTTGTGAGCTATTCACAGCATCAGTTATGCAGCATCACACATCTGCTTTTTACTTGTTTCACTCACCTCGACATGATCGCTTTTCAAAGTGCGTGTCCGAATCACCAACCAACATTACAGCCTCTTCCACAGTGAAAAGTCGTGTCCGCTTCGGTGCCGTCATTTTTAGTAATTGTATTTCACCAAATTCTTATTCACAATGACCGCCAAACCCGGACGACGCTGGGCCAATTGTGCGCCGCCCTATGGGACTCCCAATCACGGCCGGATGTGAAACAGCCTGCATTCGAACCAGGGACTGCAGTGACGCCTCTTGCACTGAGGCGCCACTCGGGAGCCCTGTAATGAAGCTAAAAAGTCAAATGACAGCATACCCTGTTTCTGGTGTGATGAGAACTCGATCGGGTGGAATACGACGATACGAGCACATAATCATTTGAGGTTTACTTATTAAACATATTTGATACAAGCGATTATTTCAGAGAGCGCTCTAAGCCACGCCCAGTGGGCAGAGCTAGGCATGTTGGACTGGGACACGTTTTAATCAATTAAAAACCTCTTATTTTTATAGTGGGTCCGCCGTTGTTCTGTGTAGCCTAGTTATGCTAATATATTTGAGACCAGTGTATTGCAGTTAATTTCGTCTTTTACTCAAGTAAAATATCTTTGAGTAGTAAACAGGGAAACATACCAGCGTCGATTACTACCTTTTTATTTCAATCTCGAGTAAAATAAATCGTTTTCTTCTGGTCGCAAGAGAATACAGAAAATCGCAGTAAACAGCGCCACACTCAGGCAGAAAGCTGAATGTTCTATTCTCAGCCAGGCCCATCTTTTAAAAGAAAACAATTTAATTATATCTTTATTTGAGCAAAATAAGTCGTTTTGTTGTGATCACAAGAAAATCATACTAATTCAGGTAAAGAGCAGTCAGGCAAACAAATCTGAATGTAATATCATAAAGTGAGTACAATTAGTTTCTCTGGCTGATATGGCTTCTACTTACAACTATTATCAGAGCAAATGAATAGATGATATTCACTGCTATCAACCTGTCTAATATAATCGCATAATTTACACAGATCCACCACGGACCTTCATGGCAAAAGGCGTCCCATGGTCTGTTTTGTCAACGAGCTCAATGTATTCCAAGACCTTGTGTTAACCAGATAATCCCACTAATTTAGGTAGCCTAGTAAATAATTTATGTTATATTGCGAACTGTCTGGGACTCGTTGTTTCAATGTTTACTACTCAAATATATTTTATTAAGTGCAAATATATTAGCATAACTTGGCTAAACAGAACCATGGCGGGCTTATAAAATAAGAGGCTTTATCATATTAAAACGTGTCCCAGTCCAACATGCCTAGCTCTGCCCACTGGTGCGTGGTTTACCGAGCGTTCTCTGAAATAAGCGCTTGTATTGTCCTATTCCTCCAGCTCGAGGTCTTGTCACACCGGTTTGTGGTTGATGACAATAGCCACGTGAATACGACAACTGGTTGTTGGCAAGTTAATTTTGCGATATTGACACATTGTTAGAAAAACAAGGTAGTTCGCGGCAGCTATAGTAAATTAGAGAAAGACTGTCTATGGGTGCTAAAGGGTTTTAAGCTAATGTCATATGTTTTTGTTGTTGCATTGGCTCTCACTCCAACACATTCGCCTATGTCGCACTTCCGCATCTGTGGTGAAAGGTGACAAAGCTAGAGCAGTTTTGTCAGACCATGAGACTTTCTGAAAGTCAGTCTTCTCACAAAATCGTCTGTAGCTTCCGAACGTCCATGCGTATGGGCTAATACAGTGTTTCCCAACCGGGGTATGCATACCCCTCGGGGTACGTGGGCAGTCTCCAGGAGGTACCTGGGAAGATTTTAAAAAATGTGAAAAATTCTCAATAGGAAAAAAAACATTTACTGAGGCAACTGGTGTGACATCTCTAGTTATTTTATATTTACAGTGCCTTTGGAAAGTATTCAGACCCCTTGACTTTTTCCACAATGTTACATTACAGCCTTATTCTAAAATTGATATTTGTTTTCCCCACTCAAACACCATACCCCATAATGACAAGGAAAGGCAAATCTTATAAAAAGCTTTTTAGAAATATTCCCTTCACATAAGTATTCATACCCTTTACTCAGTACTTTGTTGAAGCACCTTTGGCAGTGATTACAGCATTGAGTCTTCTTGAGTTTCTCCCATTCTTCTCTGCAGATCCTCTCGAGCTCTGCCAGGTTGGACGGGGAGCGATGGTGCACAGCTATTTTTAGGTCTCTCCAGAGATGTTAGATCAGGTTCAAGTCTGGGCTCTGGCTGGGCCACTCAAGGACAATGAGACTAGTACCGAAGCCACTCCTGTGTTGTCTTGACTGTGTGCTTAGGGTCGTTATCCTGTTGAACTGTTCTCCTGTTGAAGGTGAACCGTCGCCCCCAGTATATGGTCCTGAGCACTCTGGAGCAGGTTTCCATCAATGTTCTCTCTGTACTTTGCTCTGTTCATCTTTGCCTCGATCCTGCCTAGTCTCCCAGTCCCTGCCACTGAAAAACCTCCCCACAGCATGATGCTGCCACCATTTTTTATTTATTTCACCTTTATTTAACCAGGTAGGCAAGTTGAGAACAAGTTCTAATTTACAACTGCGACCTGGCCAAGATAAAGCAAAGCAGTTTGACACATACAACAACACAGAGTTACACATAGAGTAAAACAAACATACAGTCAATAATACAGTAGAAAAAAAAACAAATCTATATACAAAGATTGCAAATGAGGTAGGATAAGGAAGGTAAGACAATAAATAGGCCATGGTGGCAGAGTAATTACAATATAGCAATTTAACACTGGAATGGTAAAAATGTGCAGTAGATGAATGTGCAATGTAGAAAAACTGGGGTGCAAAGGAACAAGATAAATAAATACGGTAGGGGATGAGGTAGTTGGTTGGGCTATTTACAGATGGGCTATAAACAGGTACAGTGGTCTGTGAGCTGCTCTGACAGCTGGTGCTTAAAGCTGTTGAGGGAGATAAGTGTCTCCAGTTTCAGAGATTTTTGAAGTTCGTTCCAGTCATAGGCAGCAGAGAACTGGAAGGATAGGCGGCCAAAGGAGGAATTGGCTTTGGGGGTGACCAGTGAGATATACCTGCTGGAGCGCATGCTACGGGTTGGTGCTGCTAAGGTGACCAGCGAGCTGAGATAAGGCGGGACTTTACCTACCAGGGACTTGTAGATGACCAGGAGCCAGTGGATATGGCGACGAGTGTAAAGCGAAGGCCAGCCTACGAGAGCGTACAGGTCGCAGTGGTGGGTGGAAACAGGATGCTGCCACCATGCTTCACCGTGGGGATGGTGCCAGGTTTCCTCCAGATGTGACGCTTGACATGCAGGCCAAAGAGATCAATCTTGGTTTCATCAGAACAGAAATCTGGTTTATCATGTTCTGATAGTCTTTAGGGCTGAAATAGGCCTTGTACTGAGGAGTGGCTTCCGTCTAGCCACTGTACCATAAAGGCCTGACTGGTGGAGTGCTGCAGAGATGGTTGTCCTTCTGGAAGGTTCTCCCAACTCCACAGAGGAACTCTAGAGCTCTGTCAGTGTGACCATCAGGTTCTTGGTCACCTCCCTGACCAAGGCCTTTTTCCCCTGATTGCTCGGTTTGGCCAGACGGCCAGCTCTAGGAAGAGTCTAGATGGTTCCAAACATCTTTCATTCAAGAATGATGGAGGCCACTGTGTTCTTGGGGACCTTCAATGCTGCAGACAGTTTTTTGTACTCTTCCCCAGATCTGTGCCTCGACACAATCCTGTCTCAGAGCTCTGCGGACAAATCCTTCAACCTCATGGCTTGGTTTTTGCTCTGACATGCACTGTCAACTGTGGGAGCTTATATAGACAGGTGTATGCCTTTCCATATCATGTCCAACCAATTGAATTTACCACAGGTGAACACCAATCAAGTTGTAAAAACATCTCAAGGTCGCTCAATAGAAACAGGATGCACCTGAGCTCAATTTCGAGTCTCGTAGCAAAGGGTCTGAATAATATTGTAAATAAAGTATTTGTTTTTTATTTTTAATTCATTGATATTTTTGCAAAACTGTTTTTGCTTTGGGGTATTGTGTAGATTGCTGAGGATTTATTTTTATTTAACCAATTTTTGAATAAGGCTGTAATGTAACAAAATGTGGAAAAAGTCAAGGGATCTGAATAATTTCTGAAGGCACTGCACAGGCCTTCTTCTTTACTTTAGTGTAGATGCGTGCTCATTGCTCTGTCTACGTGGCCTCTGCCCGCCCACCCATTCGCTCAATGGTTGATTCTTTGTTTGCGTCAAACGCACGTGATCCCTTTGCACTGCGCTCCAGAATGCCTGCTGTTGTTATCTTCAAAGAAACAATGATTGATAAGACAGCAGCTGATGCACTGAAAACCCTCTACATTTTTTGGGCACTGAGCAAAAAACTTAATGATGGTGTTGGAGTCGTGCTTGGCCGTGCAGTCATGAGTGAACAGGGAGTAAACGAGAGGACTGAGCACGCACCCTGAGGGGCTCCCATGTTGAAGATCAGCGTGAATGATCTCTCCAGGAAAACATCAGGGACAGACTGATATTCTGCAAAAGGTACAGGGATTGGACTGCTGAGGACTGTTAGTTTTAGGGCTCTGGTGATGTACTGGGCCGTATGCACTACCCTCTGCAGTGCCTTGCGGTCGGAGGCCAAGCAGTTGCCGTACCAGGCAGTGATGCAATCCGTCAGGATGCTCTCAATGGTGAAGCTGTAGAACCTTTTGAGGATCTGAGGACCTATGCCACATATTTTGTCTCCTGAGGAGGAATAGGTTTTGTTGTGCCCTCCTCACGACTGTGTTGGTGAGCTTGGACCATGTTAGTTTGTTGGTGATGTGGACGCCAAGGAAGCTCTCAACCTGCTCCACTACAGCCCCGTCGATGAGAATGGGGGTGTGCTCGGTCCTCCTCTTCCTGTAGTCCACAATCATCACCTTTGTCCTGATCACATTGAGGGAGAGGTTGTTGACCTTGCACCACACAATCAGGTCTCTAACCTCCCTATAGGCTGTCTCGTTGTCGGTGATCAGGCCTACTGTTGTGTCATCGGCAAACTTAATGATGGTGTTGGAGTCATGCCTGGCCGTGCAGTCATGAGTGAACAGGAAGTGCAAGAGAGGACTGAGCACGCACCCCTGAGGGGCTCCCATGTTGAGGATCAGCGAGGCAGATTTGTTGTTACCTACCCTTACCACCTAGCGGCGGCCCGCCAGGAAGTGCAGGAACCAGTTGCATAGGGAGGTGTTAAGTCCCAGGTCTTTAGCTTAGTGATGAGGGCACTATGGTGTTGAACGCTGAGCTGTCGTCAATGAATAGCATTCTCACATAAGTGTTCCTTTTGTCCAGGTGTGAAAGGGCAGTATCTAGTGCTATAGAGATTGCATCATCTGTGGATCTGTTTGGGCGGTATGCAAATTGGAGTGGGTCTAGGGTTTCTGGGATGATGTTGTTGGTGTGAGCCATGACCAGCCTTTCAAAGCACCTTATGGCTACAGGCGTGAGTGCTACGGGTCGGTAGTCATTTAGGCAGGTTACCTTAGTGTTCTTGGGCACAGGGACTATGGTGGTCTGCTTGAAACATGTTGGTATTACAGACTCAGACAGGGAGAGGTTGAAAATGTAAATGAAGATACTTGCCAGTTGGTCAGTGCATGCTCGGAGTACACGTTCTGGTAATCCATCTGGCCTTGCGGCCTTGTGAATGTTGACCTGTTATAAGGTCTTACTCACGTCGGCTGCGGAGAGTGTGATAACGCAGTCGTCCGGAACAGCTGATGCTCTCATGCATGTTTCAGTGTTACTTGCTTTGAAGCGAGCGTAGAAGTAATTTAGCTTGTCTGGTAGGCTCATGTCACTGGGCAGCTCTTCCCTGTGCTTCCCTTTGTAGTCTAATAGTTTGCAAGCCCTGCCACATCCAACGAGAGTTGGAGCCGGTGTAGTACGATTCAATCTTAGGCCTGTAATGACGCTTTGCCTGTTTGATGGTTCGTCGGAGGGCATAGCAGGATTTCTTATAAGCTTGAAAGCGGCAGCTCTACCATTTAGCTCAGTGGGGATGTTGCTTGTAATCCATGGCTTCTGGTTGGGGTATGTATGTACAGTCACTGTGGGGACAACGTCATCGATGCACTTATTTATGAAGCCAGTGACTGATGTGGTGTACTCCTCAATGCCATCGGAAGAATCCCGGAACATATTCCAGTCTGTAGCTTAGCATCTGCTTCATCTGACCACTTTTTTACTGACAGTCACTGGTGCTTCCTGCTTTAATGTTAGGTTGTAAGCAGGAATCAGGAGGATATGGTCATATTTGCCAAATTAGGGCGAGGGCGAGCGAACGTTTTCCTGTTTGCTTACGGCCGTATACAGCCCATTGAGTGCGGTCTTAGTGCCAGCATCGGTGGTGGTAAATAGACAGCTACAAATAATATAGATGAACTCTAGGTAGATAGTGTGGTATACAGCTTATCATGAGATACTCTACCTCAGGCGAGCAAAATGAGCAAAACCTTGAGACTTACTTAGATATCATGCACCAGCTGTTGTTTACAAATATAAATAGACCACCACCCCTTGTCTTACCAGAGGCTGCTGTTATATCCAGTTGATACAGTATATTACCCGCCAGCTGTATGTTATTAATGTCGTCGTTCAGCCACGACTCGGTGAAACATAAGATATTCGTTTTTTAATATCCCGTTGGTAGGATATACGTGCTGGTAGTTCGCCCGCTTCATTATCCAGTGATTGTACGTTGGCCAATAGTACTGATGGCAAAGGCAGATTAGCCACTCGTCGCCAAATACCCATTTCTCTTTCTCCTGCGAATGACGGGGATGAGGGCCTGTTCGGGTGTCTGGAGTAAATCCCTCTCGTCCGACTCATTAAAGAAAAAAAGTGTCCAGTTCAAGGTGAGTAATCGCTGTTCTGATGTCCAGAAGCTCTTTTCGGTCATAAGAGATGGTAGCAGCAACATTATGTTTAAAATAAGTTACAAACAATGCGAAAAAAACTAAATAGCACGGTTGGTTAAGAACCCATAAAACGGCAGCCATCCCCTCCGGCGCAAAGATCCTTTTGAGGCAAAATACAAGCCGAGATCTACGACTCAGAATTTTTTTTAACATGGCAAAAAAAAACATAACTGCAACATTAACCAATTAAAAACAGTTATGTAGCAATGAGGTTTGTGCAGTAAGCTATAGGCGCAATACATTATCACCTCATATTGGCTTTGCTTGAATTGCCCTGCTAATGCTTTGTTTTTTAAATTTGTTTAAATTTTATTTCAAAATTTGAGGTAGGCGATCACACCAGTAATAGATCCGTTGTTGTATTACTTGTGAGGCACAGCTGAGTGAGCATACATTTAAATAATCTTTATTTTACAGGGCTGATGCCTGCATCTGATAAACAGTCACTCAGCGGGGGGAGAGAGCAGCAGACTGAGGGTCCGTCTCTTAACCTACCTCTGCTCTCCCTTTCCTCCACTGACCAAAAAGGGACACAGTCTTCCTCCAGCTGATGGCGAAACTCGAATCACAACGCATTATTTCTGCCTCATGCACAAATTAATGTTGTTACTCCTACAATCAGAGAAAGTTAAATATTCTTCTATTAAAAAAGACCCAAGCCGCTAACAATAACAACAACGCAAGCCAATAGATACACTTTCCTAGATTTATTGGTGGTGACAGTGTTTCCTAGCCTCAGTGCAGTGGGCAGCTGGGAGGAGGTGCTCTTATTCTCCATGGACTTTACAGTGTCCCAGAACTTTTTGGAGTTAGCTACAGAATGCAAATTTCTGTTTGCTTTCCTAACTGACTGTGTGTATTGGTTCCAGACTTCCCTGAAAAGTTGCATATCTCAGAGACTATTAGATGCTACTGCAGTACGCCACAGGATGTTTTTGTGCTGGTCGAGGGCAGTCAGGTCTGGAGTGAACCAAGGGCTATATCTGTTCTTAGTTCTACATTTTTTTGAAAGGGGCATGCTTATTTAAGATGGTGAGGAAATTACTTTTAAAAGAACAACCAGGCATCTCTCCACTGACGGGATGAGGTCAATATCCTTCCAGGATACCCGGGACAGGTCGATTAGTAAAGCCTGTTCGCAGAAGTGTTTTAGGGAGCGTTTGACAGTGATGAGGGGTGGTCGTTTGACCACGGACCCATTACGGATGCAGGTAATGGAGGCAGTGATCGCTGAGATCCTGATTGAAAACAACAGAGGTGTATTTGGAGGGCAAGTTGGTAAGAATAATATCTATGAGGGTGCCCATGTTTACAGATTTATGGTTGTACCTGGTGGGTTCCTTGATAATTTTTGTGAGATTGAGGGCATCTAGTTTAGATTGTAGGACGGCCGGGGTGTTAAGCATATCCCAGTTTAGGTCACCTAACAGAACAAACTCTGAAGATAGATGGGGGGCAATCAATTCACATATGGTGTCCAGGGCACATCTGGGAGCTTAGGGGGGTCTATAACAGGCAGCAACAGTGAGAAACTTATTCTGGAAAGGTGGATTTTTAAAAGTAGAAGCTCGAACTGTGTTTGGGCATAGACCTGGAAAGTATGACAGAACTTTGCAGTTGTAGTTGGGGATGGAAATCTCAGAATTTTGGGTGGCCTTCCTAAGCCAGGATTCAGACACGGCAAGGACATCAGGGTTGGCAGAGTGTGCTAAAGCAGTGAGTAAAACAAACTTCTAATGTTAACATGCATGAAACCAAGGCTTTTACGGTTACAGAAGTCAACAAATGAGAGCACCTGGGGACACAGGGCCTGTGTTTATCTCCACATCACCCGAGGAACAAAGGAGGAGTAGGATGAGGGTGCGGCTAAAGGCTATCAAAACTGGTTGTCTACTGCGTTGGGGACAGAGAATAAAAGGAGCAGATTCCTGGGCGTGGTAGGATAGATTCAGGGCATACTTTACAGACAGGTATGGTAGGATGCGGGTACAGTGGAGGTAAACCTAGGCATTGAGTGACGATAAGAGAGGTTGCATCTCTGGAGGCACAAGCTATGCTAGATGAGGTCCCCGCATGTGTGGGAGATGGGACGAAAGAGCTATCTGAGGCATGTTGAGTGGGACTAGGTGTTCTGCAGTAAAATAAAACAATGATATTGACATTAGAGAGAGACATAAAGCGACGCATAAAGCAATCACAGGTGTTGATTGAGAGAGCTAGCTAAGACAACAATAGGTAGGTAAGACAACTCCAGCTAATCAGCTAAGACAACAAGGAGTCCCGTGATTAATTAACAGTCCAGCAGGCATCAGCTATGTAGCCAAGTGATCATAGGGTCCAGTGAACAGCAATAGATGAAACAGGGAAGCCGTTAGGTAGTCGTTACTATGCTAGCAAGCGGGAGACACAGCGTTCATAAAGTGAGCAGGCCGGGGCTAGCAGAAGCGTCTTCACCGACGTCCGGCAAAGGCTGGTTGAGGGCACATCGGACGGAATTACGTCTGCAGACCAGTCGTGATGGATCGGCGGGGCTCCGGGTCAGGGTCCAGGCTAATTAGCAAAAGAGGTATTGTAGCTGGATTAATTTTGTTTGCTAGCCGGGAGATGCAACTGGCTCGAGGCTAACTGGTGCTAGCTTTGGGACAAGGGCATTCGCTACTATAGCCACTGGGTAGCAGCTAGCTAGCTGCGATGATCTGATGCAAAGGTCCAGAGCTTACGGCAGGAATCCGGTGATGTAGTGGCTTCTGGCCGTGTTAGTGAAGAGTCCGGGAGGCATCAGCTGTGTAGCTGAGTGATTATAGGGTCCACTGAGCAGGCCGGGAGATGGGCCTGGCTCAAGGCTAGCTTTGGGGCTGGGCCACTCGGTAGCAGCTAGCTAGCTGCGGTGATCCGGAGTAATGGTCCAGAGCTTACGGCAGGAATCCGGTGATGTAGTGAAGAAAAGCAGTCCGAAATGCTCAGGGTTAATATCGCGCTGTGCAGACTGGCAGGCATTATCCAGGCTAAAATTATGTGTGTGTGGGATGGGATGGGCAACTGGCGAAATTGGCCTCCCTTTTGTAGGCTCGCAGATCAATGTCTAAAAACAGGGCTCCTGTTTGTTTTTTTTAAAACTCAGGACTAGATTTCAATTTATAAAATATGTGCATAAGCTTTCAATTTACATTATGTCATTGCCTTACCTTTCGTTGTGGCTGGCAACGTGACATTCTTGCTCTACAGCTCCAAACCGTAAATATCAGTTTAATTGTAGGCACTATTGTGTTAGCTCTAGTTAAGATCTAGTAATGGGAATTTCAGCTTTGTTTACTGACTCAGATCGTCGATTAATTTCGTTCATTTGAGTTAGTAGCACCTGGGATTCATGATTCTACAAGCTTCTTGTTCACACGTCCATAGCGGGCCAATTGGAGCTTTCATTTATTACTGACTTGTAAAAGTGTTTTGAAAAATGTGCATTTGTTGATTTCTAGGCATAGAAATAAGATTATTTCTTGATACATTGGAAACAAGGTCTAGTTGTGGCCGCAACCGGACTAGATTGTGAACGACTCTTAGCGGAATGCATTGCTTGACAGCCATGAGGTTGATGAGCACAATATAGAGGATGCCTGGTTGCTCTTCAAAAGTGCTTTCCTCTCCATCTGAAATAAGCATGCCCCATTCAAAAAATGTAGAATTAAAGAACAGATATAGCTCTTGGTTCACCCCAGACTTGACTGCCCTTGACCAGCACAAAAACATCCTGTGGCATTCTGCATTAGCATCGAATAGCCCCCGCGATATGCAACTTTTCAGGGAAGTCAGGAACCAATATACTCAGTCAGTTAAGAAAGCTAAGGCTAGCTTTTTCAAACAGAAATCTGTTTCCTGTAGCACTAATTCCAGAAAGTTTTGGGATGCTGTAAAGTCCATGGAGAATAAGAGCACCTCCTCCCAGCTGCCCACTGCACTGAGGATGGGAAACACTGTCACCACCGATAAATCTACGATAATTGATCATTTCAATAAGCATTTTTCCACGGCTGGCCATGCTTTCCACCTGGCTACCCCTAGTGGAAAGCATGGCCAGCTGATGTTCTGGAAGAGCTGCAAAATCTGGATCCCTACAAATCAGCTGAGCTAGACAATCTGGACCCTCTCTTTCTAAAATTATCCGCCGCAATTGTTGCAACCCCTATTACTAGCCTATTCAACCTCTTTCAAATCGTCTGAGATCCCCAAAGATCGGAAAGCTGAAAGTCCTAAACGATATCATGACTGCCATCGGTAAAAGACAGTACTGTGCAGCCATCTTCATTGACCTGGCCAAGGCTTTTGACTCTGTCAGTCACCGCATTCTTATCGGCAGACTCAACAGCCAAGGCTTCTCAAATGACTGCCCTGCCTGGTTCACCAACTACTTCTCAGATACAATTCAGTGTGTAAAATCAGATCTGGCAGTCTGTATGGGGGTGCCACAGGGTTCAATTCTCGGGCCGACTCTTTTCTCTGTGTATATCAATGATGTCGCTCTTGCTGCTGGAGATTCTCTGATCCACCTCTACGCAGACGACATCATTCTGTATACATCTGGCCCTTCTTTGGACACTGTACTAACAAACCTCCAAACGAGCTTCAACGCCATATAACACTCCTTTCGTGGCTTTCCAACTGCTTTTAAATGCTAGTAAAACTAAGTGCATGCTCTTCAACCAATTGCTTCCCGCACCCTCCCGCCCGATTAGCATCACTACTCTGGACGGTTCTGACCTAGAATATGTGGACAACTACAAATACCTAGGTGTCTGGTTAGAATGTAAACTCTCCTTCCGGACTCACAATAAGCATCTCCAATCCAAAATTACATCTAGAATCGGCTTCCTATTTCGCAACAAAGCCTCCTTCACTCATGCCGCCAAACATACCCTCGTAAAATTGACTATCCTACCGATCCTTGACTTCGGCGATGTCATTTACAAAATAACACTCTACTCAGCAAACTGGATGTAGTCTATCACAGTGCCATCCGTTTTATCACCAAAGCCCGATATACTACCCACCACTGCGACCTGTATGCTCTCGTTGGCCGGCCCTCACTACATATCCGTCGCCAAACCCACTGGCTCCAGGTCAAGTCTTTGCTAGGTAAAGCCCCGCCTTCTCAGCTCACTGGACACCATAGCAACACCCAGCTGTAGCACTCGCTCCAGCAGGTATATTTCACTGGTCATCCCCCAAAGCCAACACTTTGGCCGTCTTTCCTTCTAGTTCTCTGCTGCCAATGACTGGAACAAATTGCAAAAATCTCTGAAGCTGGAGTCTTATATCTCCCTCTCTAACTTTAAGCATCAGCTGTCAGAGCAGCTTACCGATCACTGTACCTGTACCCAGCCCATCTGTAAAGAGCACGCCCAACTACCTCATCCCCATATTATTACTTACCCTCTTGCACCCCAGTATCGCTACTTGCACATCAATCACTCCAGTATTAATGCTAAATTGTAATTATTATCGCCTCTATGGCCTATTTATTGCCTACCTCCCTACATTTGCACACACTGTACATAGATTTTTCTTTTTGTGTTATTGACTGTATGTTTGTGTAACTCTGTTGTTTTTGTCACTTTGCTTTATCTTGGCTAGGTTGCAGTTGTAAATGAGAACTTGTTCTCAACTTGCCTACCTGGTTAAATAAAGGTGACATAAATAAAATAAAATCTAAATATTGTTCGCAAACTTCAGCCCCCCAAACGACTCAAATGAACTAGTCACTCAGAAAAACGAATCATAGTCAGTAAAAAGAGTCGCTCAAAATAATTTGCAAACTGCAAATCTCCCCTTTGTAGCTCTGGCTACTGGTATAATGCATTTAGTTAAGAGATTTAGCAAAGCACCTGCACTCAATACACAGAGACGCGTACAAAGCTCTCCCTCGCCCTCCATTTGGTAAATCCGACCACAACTCTACCCTCCTGATCCCTGCTTACAAGCAAAAGTTAAAGCAGGAAGCACCAGTGACTCTATAAAAAAAGTGGTCAGATGAAGTAGATGCTAAACTACAGGACTGTTTTGCTAGCACAGACTGGAACATGTTCCGGAATTCTTTCCGATTGCATTGAGGAGTACACCACATCAGTCACTGGCTTTATCAATAAGTGCATCGAGGATGTCGTCCCCACAGTGACTGTACGTACCGTCGTGGCCAAAAGTTTAGAATGACACAAATATTAATTTTCACAAATCTGCTGCCTCAGTTTGTATGATGGCAATTTGCATATACTCCAGAATGGCATGAAGAGTGATCAGATAAATTGCAAAGTCTCTCTTTGCCATGCAATTGAACTGAATCCCCCAAAAAACATTTCCACTGCATTTCAGCCCTGCCACAAAAGGACCAGTTAACATCATGTCAGTGATTCTCTCGTTAACACAGGTGTGAGTGTTGACGAGGACAAGGCTGGAGATCACTCTGTCATGCTGATTGAGTTCGAATAACAGACTGGAAGCTTCAAAAGGATGGTGGTGCTTGCAATCATTGTTCTTCCTCTGTCAAACATGGTTACCTGCAAGGAAACACGTGCCGTCATCATTGCTTTGCACAAAAAGGGCTTCACAGGCAAGGACATTACTGCCAGTAAGAGTGCACCTAAATCAACCATTTATCGGATCATCAAGAACTTCAAGGAGAGCGGTTCAATTGTTGTGAAGAAGGCTTCAGGGTGCCCAAGAAAGTCCAGCGAGCGCCAGGACCGTCTCCTAAAGTTGATTCAGCTGCGGGATCGGGGCACCACCAGTACAGAGCTTGCTCAGGAATGGCAGCAGGCAGGTGTGAGTGCATCTGCACGCACAGTGAGGCGAAGACTTGGAGGATGGCCTGGTGTCAAGAAGGGCAGCAAAGAAGCCACTTATCTCCAGGAAAAACATCTGGGACAGACTGATATTCTGCAAAAGGTACAGGAATTGGACTGCTTAGGACTGGGGTAAAGTCATTTTCTCTGATGAATCCCCTTTCCGATTGATTGGGGCATCTGGAAAAAAGCTTGTCCGGAGAAGACAAGGTGAGCGCTACCATCAGTCCTGTGTCATGCCAACAGTAAAGCATCCTGAGACCATTCATGTGTGGGGTTGCTTCTCAGCCAAGGGAGTGGGCTCACTCACAATTTTGCCTAAGAACACAGCCATGAATAAAGAACAGTACCAACACATCCTCTGAGAGTAACTTCTCTCAACCATCCAGGAACAGTTTGGTGACAAACAATGCCTTTTTCCAGCATGATGGAGCACCTTGCTATACGGCAAAAGTGATAACTAAGTGGTTGTGGTCAATCCTCAAGAGGCGGGTTGACAAACAACAACCCACAAATTCTGACAATCTCCAAGCATTGATTATGCAAGAATGGGCTGCCATCAGTCAGGATGTGGCCCAGAAGTTAATTGACAGCATGCCAGGGCGGATTTCTGAGGTCTTGAAAAAGAAGGGTCAACACTGCAAATATTGACTCTTTGCATCAACTTCATGTAATTGTAAATAAAAGCCTTTGACACTTATGAAATGCTTGTAATTATACTTCAGTATTCCATAGTAACATCTGACAAAAAGATCTAAAAGACAAAGAAGAAGCAAACTTTGTGGAAATTAATATGTGTGTCATTCTCAAAACTTTTGGCCACGACTGTACATACCCCAACCAGAAGCCATGGATTACGGGCAACATTCGCACTGAGCTAAAAGGGTAGAGCTGCCGCTTTCAAGGTGCAGGACTCTAACCCGGAAGATTATGAGAAATCCTGCTATGCCCTTCGACGAACCATCAAACAGGCAAAGCGTCAATACATGGCTAAGATTGAATCGTACTACACCGGCTCCACCGGCTCCGACGCTTGTCTTGAGTTAAATCACTTCTATGCTCACTTTGAGGCAAGTAACACTCAGGACTGCATGAGAGCATCAGCTGTTCCGGACAACTGTGTGATCACGCTCTCCGTAGCTGACGTGAGTAAGACCTTTAAACAGGTCAACATTCACAAGGCTGCGGGTCCAGACGGATTACCATTCCGTGTGCTCCGGGCATGTGCTGACCAACTGGCAGGTGTCTTCACTGACATTTTCAACATCCCTGATTGAGTCTGTAATACCAACATGTTTCAAGCAGACCACCATAGTCCCTGTGCCCAAGAACACGAAGGCAACCTGTCTAAATGACTACCGACCCGTAGCACTTACGTCCATAGCCATGAAGTGCTTTGAAAGGCTGGTAATGGCTCACGTCAACACCATTATCCCAGAAACCCTAGACCCACTCCAATTTGCATGCCGCACAGATCCACAGATGATGCAATCTCTATCTCTATTGCACTCCACCCTGCCCAATCTCTATTGCACTCCACACTGCCCTTTCCCACCTGGAAAAAAGGAACACCTATGAGAATGCTATTCACTGACTACAGCTTAGCGTTCAACACCATAGTGCCCTCAAAGCTCATCACTAAGCTAAGGATCCTGGGACTAAACACCTCCCTCTGCACCTGGATTCTGGACTTCCTGACGGGCCGCCCCCAGGTGGTGAGGGTAGGTGGCAACACATCTGCCATGCTGATCCTCAACACTAGAGCCCCCCTCTCAACGTAACCAAGACTAAGGAGATTATTGTGGACTACAGGAAAAGGAGGGCCGAGCATGCCCCCATTCTCATCGATGGGGTTGCAGTGGAGCAGATCGAAAGCTTCAAGTTCCTTGGTGTCCACATCACCAACAAACTAGAATCGTCCAAACACACCAAGACAGTCGTGAAGAGGGCACGACAAAGCCTATTCCACCTCAGGAAACTAAAAAAGATTTGGCATGGGTCCTCAGATCCTCAAAAAGGTTCTACAGCTGCAACATCGAGAGCATCCGGACTGGTTGCATCACTGCCTGGTACGGCAATTGCTCGGCCTCCGACCGCAAGGCACTACAGAGGGTAGTGCATACGGCCCAGTACATCACTGGGGCTAAGCTGCCTGCCATCCAGGACCTCTACACCAGGCGGTGTCAGAGGAAGGCCCTAAAAATTGTCAAAGACCCCAGCCACCCCAGTCATAGACTGTTCTCTCTACAACCGCATGGCAAGCGGTACCGGAGTGCCAAGTCTAGGACCAAAAGGCTTCTCAACAGTTTTTACCCCCAAGCCATAGGACTCCTGAACAGGTAATCAAATGGCTACCCGGACTATTTGCATTGTGTGTTACTTACCTGTTTGCATTGTGTGTTACTTACCTGTTGTTCACCAAATATGTTTTGCACTGTTGGTTAGAGCCTATAAGTTAGTATTTCACTGAAAGGTCTATACCTGTTGTATTCGGCGCACGTGACAAATAATCTTTGATTTGCTAAGTGCACAAATGGATTGATTGCACAAATCAGTTGACTGCTTGTGTGGTTATGGAGACCTGCGACCCAATGTGGCCCCTCATTATAAGTTCAGATTTTTTGTGGCCCCCAGTTGCCCATCCCTGGTGTAGGGGGATGGGGAGTTTCTACCAAGCATGTCGTTCAGATGAGCTGAATGAGAGGAGGGGATGGGGTGGGTTGGTGTTTGAGGAGGGGTTGAGTACTTACTAGCTCTTCCAGTGAAGCAGTTACTTGTGTTGGAGGGGTTGAGAGAGTGAGAGGAAACATGGCACTGATAAAATGTTAATTGTTTGTTTCTGTTAGATACATAGGGAGGTTGTAAATAAATCTGCCAGTACAGAATAAACAGGGGGCATCTTTGTGTAAGGTTGTGTTTCATGACTCAAGACCTCAGATGATTTGATGTGTGGTCATAGACATCTGAGCCCTTTGGACCACACTCTTGTTTGGGGTGCTATACACTACCACATCAGTACAGGTATGTGACCCCCCCTGGCTTAGACTCTGATGGGTTAATACAAAAAAGAACCAAATCCAAATGTTTAGAATGTTCATAAGAGAAAAGACCATGACACCCAATCAAATGCCTTTTTTAGCATCCAATGCCAATGGCATGCATGGCACTCGTTGGGGAATGGCATCTACGTATGTTGTCAGGTAGGTGACGACCAGTAATGAAACCTATTTAAACTGGATGTATTATTGTTGTAATCACTGCCTCCAACCGTTTAGCCAATATGGAGTTCAAGATTTTACAGTCCACTTTAAGATTTAAAAAAAAGAATAATGTGCAAATATTGTACAATCCAAGTGTGCAAAGCTCTTAGAGACTTACACAGAAAGACTGCCAAAGATGATTCTAATATGTATTGACTCAGGCGTGTGAATATGTAAATTAGATATTTCTGTATTTGTGAGAACAAAAATCTATTTAATCCCTTTTGAATTCAGGCTGTAACACAACAAAATGTGGCAAAAGTCAAGGGGTATGAAAACTTTCTTAAGGCCCTGTACAGCTAAGAAATGTGAACTATTCACGAGCTGGGTTTTTCAAAGCTTGACATGCTTTAGTGTAATATCCAGTGTCAAAAAAAAACTTTCTTCGTTCCCTGTTGTATAGTAGTATAGCATCCTATTTGTTTTAGCTGCATCTTAAAAGATACTTCTGTGACCAGTTTGAAATGCACAATGATGGAATTTGATCAGTTATAGGCCTAAGTTTCTTGTTTTTGATAAACAACACAGAGTGGATCCTTAGCTCTCTTGTGAACCACTCTAGGTGATACTCAGTCAGTTGTTTTGTTTAAGGTTAACCTGGCACCAGTTGTTGTGCGGTGACATGCTGGAACAGAGGAATTCAGTGACACCTAGATTCTATAAAATACGAAACTCCTCTCTGTTTCCTCCTTCCCACCACCTGCCACCTCCTCAACCACTTACATTAGTATTCCTCGGATTTCAAACATTCTCACCTTTCAGAGGATAACAGAAGACCGGTTGAACACCTTTCCTCCCCTCCTCCTTTCACCCCCAACGCAGTATAAAATCCCATGTCTATGACCCAGGCTTTACCAGTTGGTTTTGCTAAATAATACTTTTGAAAAGGTTTCTTTTTGCGATTAAATCTCAACTCATCACTTCTGCCAAGATGAACAAAATCGTTTTTGCAATCCTTGCAGTTGTTGCATCTTTTATGCTGGGTGAGTCTAAATAATCATCAATGCCACAAACAAAACTAAGGATGCAATTTGCTTGGACAATATTGTTATTTCAATTGTTATCATGACAGGGTCAATTTAGCTGCAGGTTTGTTCCTTCAACAATTCTCATCCATATGTTTTATGATACGTGACCGTTCTATTCAGTTTAAAGAATAGTTTACTTTATTGGAGGCACTTTTTTGTGTTTATTTTCGACTTTGGGTTGTCGTTTCATTTGTAAAGTTTGAGTTTGTAGGCTTGTTATGTAGCAATGTCCAGCATCTCCTGGCTAGTGTTTTTTAAAGCATGTAGCAATGCTAGTAGAAACTGTAGACATCAGCTAGCAGTGCATTCAACAGCATGGAAAGGGCAGGGAAGTGGGTGTAGAAGTTAGAGACCACTTTCCCCATACTGTTGAATACACTGCTAAGTGATTGTTAATTGACTAATTGGTCAGAGAAATTGCTACAGAAACTTTGTAGAGACCTACTCTGTTGGAGTTAACATTTGGTTAAGGGTCTTCATTCAACCTTCCTACAGTGAATGATGTAGTGATTATAGTTCATTACAATTCTGTATGATTCATGGAATGTCTATGTTGTAGTGACATGCCATTTCAGTGAATTTTTATTATTATGTATGATAAAGGCCACATACCTGTACTGATGTGGTAGTGTATAGCACCCCAAACAAGAGTGTGGTCCAAAAGACTCAGATGTCTATGACCACACATCAAATCATCTGAGGTCTTGAGTCATGAAACACAACATTACACAAAGATGCCCCCTGTTTATTCTGTACTGGCAGATTTATTTACAACCTCCCTATGTATCTAACAGAAACAAACAATTAACATTTCATCATTGTCATGTTTCCTCTCTCACTCAGCCATTGTGTGTTGTGTGTGAAGCCATGTTATCGGATTGTCTAACCCCACCCAACGTTGTGTGTTTCAGCGGAGTCGCTGACATGTAACAAATGCGATGTGGGCCTGGTGGGCATTTGCATAAATTCTGGTGCGCAGGTCTGCGCAACCAACACAACTAGCTGCTTCACTGGAAAAATTTGTAAGTACTCAACCCCTCCCCAAACCACCCCCATCCCCTCTTCTCATTCAGCTCACCTAAACAACATGTTTGATAGAAACCCCCCCATCCCCCTACACCAGGGATGGTCAACTGGGTGCCACAAAAAATCTGAACTCATAATGAGGGGCCACATTGGCTCGCAGGTCTGCATACCCACACAGCCAGTCAACTGATTTGTGCAATCACTCCATGTGTGCAGTAAAACCACTTAACTTGTTCAACTAAATGCATTATTCCAGTAGCTAGAGCTACTAAGGGAGATTTGGTTGCACCCCCATCACATTATTTATTTAAAAAAAAAACATTGTAGCATTTTTTGAGAGACTGTTTTTACTGACTCGAGAGTCATAATTTGTTTTTTTCTGATTGACTTGTTAATTTTATTCGTTTGGGGGGGCTGAAGATATATTGTGGTCATCATCCTCACGGCAGTCAAGCGATGCATTCCGCCAAGAGTCATTCCCAATCTGTCCGGTTGCGACCTTGTTTCACACGTATCACGAAATAATCGTATTTGTATGCCTAGCAATCAACAAATGCAATAAAACACGTTTAAAGGTCTCAGTAACAAATGAAAGCTCCGATAAGCCCGCTATGGACGTGTGAACGAGAGGCTTGTAGAATCATTGATTTTTCCATTCATTTTTGCCAGTGGGGTTCCTGCGTGCCCCCTATGGTGAACGAGATGTGAACAAGAGGCTTGTAGAATCCTGAATTACACGTGCTACTAACTCAAATGAACGAACTGAGTCGAAAAGATCTGTCAGTAAAAATAACTGAAAATCCCATTCCTAGATCTTAACTAGAGCTAACTAGTTAGTGGCTACAAGTAAACTGGTATTTACGGGTTGGAGATGCAAAACAAGAATGTCACGTTGCCAGCCACAACGAAAGGTAAGGCAAGGACATAATGTAAATTGAATCTCTTCCCGGTGCCTCTCCTTAAACTTCCATCAATGGAAATAGACCCTAATTTACCAATCTAAAAATTGTTAGTTGACATGGCTAATTGAGTGACTGACAACAGTAAGTTGAGAGTAAGTTGAGACCCCTACTGGAAATTGATCTGCGAGCTTACAAAAGGGGTGACAATTTCGCCAGTTGCCCATCTCTGCTCATCCCTGCCCGACACACACAAACACATAGCATCAGGTTCAGTATCATTCTAACCCTCATATATTCTCTCTCTCTCTCTAGCCTTTCCCTCCATCCCTGCTTTCATAGGCCTCAACACCCAAGGCTGTCTGGATATTGGTGCGTGCGGCACCACCAACGGCACCATCATGAGCGTCACCTACAACAGTGTCTTTACCTGCTGCTCCACCGACAAGTGTAACCCAATCACAATCAGCGGCGCAACCTCTGCCAAGCTCTCTGTCACTGCAGCCCTCGGCGCTGCCCTGGTGGCCTCCGTGTGGGGCAGCATGCTGTACTAGAACAACTAGAAGTCCGCCCCTACATCAAAATAAGGACTTTAGATCCTCCAGCCGGAAATAAATACTAATCCTAGTCTGTCTATAAATCATGAAATTACTGTTTTCTTAAACCGGGTTGACAACAGTTTTGTTTCACTCACACTGCATGTTTAGCTGGCTTGTTTTTCTCATGTTTTGATGCTATGCTGTCACATCATCCTCTCAAGGTCTTTGCCTCATATCAGAGTAATGCACTGAGTATCCATACTCAAAGGCTTTTAAGTTATCAACTCAAATTTTGCAGAGAAAAGCACATATTCTCAGAATGCATTAAAAACACTCACTTTGTTTTCACACAGTTTCTGTTCCTGAATGTTAAGATACTTATTGTTGTGGAAGTCGATCAGTGTATTGTTGAAGCTGTAACATTGAATTCTTAAACCTTCCATACGTGTTTTTCTTCTTTATAATTAAGCTTAAATTACTACAATAATGTGTGCCGCATATATTATGGAATGAAAATAAAGAAAATTCTAGAAAATAATCTTTAGTTTTTTGCTGTTTTGAATTATCAAAAGTTGTAATAAAAAAAAAAATCACTCACTTTGGTGCAATTTTCACATGGTACATTTTCCCACAACTCTTAGCATAAACATCTAAACAGATCATCAAAATGCATCATGTTTCAAAACTCTAAGTACATTTTCAATTGACTGAGTACAACAAACAAATTCACAGTCACTTGTTCACTGCACTAGATCACTTTCAATTAAAACATTTTGCACCTATACGTCTATATTGGTGGGCGGCAGGTAGCCTAACAGAAAGGTTGCTGGTTCGAATCCCAGAGCCGACTAGGTGAAAATGCTGCCTATGTGCCATTGAGAAATTTACTTAACCCTTATTGCTTCTGTAAGTCTCTTTGGATAAGAGTATTGTATTTATTAGGGATCTCCACAAGTTGCTGCCGAAGCAATTAAGGCAATTACATCACACAAAAACAAAAATAAAACAGTACATCATATGACATTATTACACCACTACATATCTACATTACAAAATGTATAACACAATATTACAATGTATGTGTGTAGAGTGTGTGTGCTAGCGTGTTTGCATATGTGTTTTTCTTCACAGTCCGCATAAGGTGTAGTTTTATCCAGGTTTTTTTTATTTGATTTTACTACTTGCATGAGTTTCTTGATGTGGAATAGAGTTCCATGTAGTCATGGCTCTCTGCAGTACTGTGCGTTTCCCAAAGTCTGTTCTGAACTTGGGGACTGTGAAGAGACCCCTGGTGACATGTCTTGTGGGATATGCATGTGTGTCTAAGCTGTGTGCTAGCCGTTTGAACAGACACCTTGGTGCTTTCAACATGTCAAAACCTTTCAAAAGACAAGAAGTGACGCAGTCAATCTCTCTACTTTGAGCCAGGAGAGACTGACATGCATGTCACTGATGTCAGCCTTCCGTGTACATTTAAGGGCCAGCCGTGCTGCTCTGTTCTGGGCCAACTGTAAATTACCTCCCTCTTTGTGGCACTTGACCATATGACTGGGCAGTAGTCCAGTAGCAAAAAAAACTAGGGCCTGTAGGTTTTGTTAATAGCAATATCAAGAAAGCAGTGCTTTATTACTGACAGACTTCTCCCCATCTTAGCTGCCGTTGCATCAAAAGGTTTAGACCATGAGAGTTTACAATTCAGGGTTACTCCAAGCAGTTTAGTCTCCTCAACTTGCTCAATTTCCACATTATTCATTACATGATTTAGTTGAGAGTTAGGGTTTAGTGAATGATTTGTCCCAAATACAATGCTTTTAGATTACTTTTACCTTATTACTTGTCACCCATTCTAAAACTGACTGCAGCTCTTTGTTAAGTGTTAGAGTGATTTCACTTGCTACGGTAACTGACATGTATAATTTTGAGTCATCAGCAGACATAGACACACAGGTTTTACTCAGTGCCAGTGGCTGTTCATCAGTAAAGACTGAACAAAGTAAGGGGCCTAGGAAACAGCCCTCGGGAATGTCCAACTCTACCTGGATTATGTTGGAGAGGCTTCCATTAAAGATCACTCTCTGTGTTCTGTTAGACAGGTAGCTCAATCCACGATATAGCAGGGGATGTAAAGCCATAACATATACTGTCAGGTGTCTCTGTGTAGCAGGTAGACAGAGAGGGAACAACTTCGGCTGAAGTCGTGACACATACATTTTTTCAAGCAGCAGATTATAATCAGTAATGTCAAAATCTGCACTGAAGTCTAACAAAACAGCTCCCGCAATCTTCTTATTACCAATTTCAGTAGATGTTGTAGATGTTGAATGCCCTTCCCTATAAGCGTGCTGAAAGTCAGTTGTTAAAGGAATCCCTTCCCAGGTTCACCCATTTTGAATGTTGTATTGTTTATGTGCATCCCTGATTCCCTGGGTCATTTCGTGTTTCATGTGTATCTGAGTTATTGGCATTCAAGCAGGCAGAAATAAAGATAAAGTCACTGTCACTTCACTGGAAGTTAATAGGAATACAATTTTTAGATGGTGAAAACGTCTGTCATACATGTCAGACTTCAGTGCTGACCGATGTCATAACTCGGGAGCATGTCTTCTCTCGAATGAGCCATTGATCATATGTTTGCGATTTTACAGCTAACTAGTTACATTACATGCTGATATTGTGTTTGGTATTATTGTATCTAGCTACATTTGCTAGCTAGCTAGCCAGCCCATAGAGAGAGAATTGCATTGTGTATTTTGTAGTCGACTTGAGCTGCAACAGATTTCCCAAAATATTTTCACATATTAGCGTTATTTAACACTGTAAATTAAAGGAATGAGTGGTATTGTGTGGATTTTTCCTTTAATTTGTTTACTGTGAAATAGCATTGTCTAACAAAGTTTTAAAAAAACGTTTACTAACGGTTGGTAGCAGACTGAATGTTCAGCTGTTTAAGCCAAAAAGGTGTGCTCTGATATTCTTGGGTAGCGGAATGACTTTTGCTTTCGTCCAGGCCTGAGGGTACACACTTTCCTGTAGGCTTAGATTGAAGATATGGCAAATAGGAGTGGCAATATAGTCTGCTATCATCCTCAGTCATTTTCCATCCAAGTTGTCAGACCCAGGTGGCTTGTCATTGTTCATAGACAACAATACTTTTTTTACCTCTTCCACCCTCACTTTACAGAATTCAAAATTACAGTGCTTGTCTTTCATGATTTGGTCAGTTATGCATGGATGTGTAGGTTCAGAGTTTGCTGTTGGCATGTCATACCTACGTTTGCTAATCTTGCCAATAAAATATTTTATTAAAGTAGTTGGCAATATAAGTGGGGTTTGAGATGCTTGAGCCATCTGATTCAAGTAAGGATCGAGCTGGGTTCGCCTTTTTGCCCAATATTTAATTTAAGGAGCTCCAAATCTTTTTAAGATCATTCTTTACATAATTTATCTTTGTTTCATAGTACAGTTCCTTCTTTTTGTTTAGTTTATTCCCATGATTTCTCCATTTACAGTATGTTTGACGATGAGCTGTGCAGCCAGACTTATTTGCCATTCCTTTTTCCTTGTCCCTCTCATCCATTTTTCTCAAACGCCAAATTTCGAAGTTGTTGCAAACGTCAAATGTCGTGTTTAAGGTTAAGTTTAGGCATTAAGTTCTAATTGTTTAGGTTAGAGTTAAGTTTAGGCATTAAAGTGAAATCTTAAGGTTAGGCAATGCCTCTGAATGTTTAAGGTAAGGGTTAAGGTTTGGGATAGGCTTAAATAAAAAAATAAAAATATGATTTTTATCTAGCTGGATTTGAACTTGCAACCGTTGGAATCATAGCCTGTCAATATTTAAGTAACCCAGAAGATATACCTCTGTTGAAATCACATACTGTACATTATCAAGCATTTAACACATATTAAAATCAAATCAAACCAAATTTTATTTGTCACATACACATGGTTAGCAGATGTTAATGCGAGTGTTGCGAAATGCTTGTGCTTCTAGTTCCGACCATGCAGTAGTATCTAACAAGGTATTATCCAGATACTGACTGTTAGCACTTTGTGGTCTATAGCAACAAGAATACACTTTAGATGAGGCAGGAGAACCTGTTGCCATATTACTTCAAGAATGTCTGCTAAATTACTAAAATGTAATGTACAGTGCCTTCAGAAAGTATTCACACCCATTGACTTTTTCCACATTTTGTTGTGTTGCAGCCTGAAGATAAAGGGGATTAAATTTAGACTTTTTTGTCACTGGCCTACACACAATACCCCATAATGTCAAAGTGGAATTATGTTTTTCAAATGTTTTACAAATTCAGTAAAAATAAAAAGCTGAAATATCTTGAGTCAGTAAGTATTCAAGCCCTTTGTTATATGGCAAGCCTAAATAAGTTCAGGAGTAGTCACATAATATGTTGCATGGACTCACTCTATGTGCAATAATAGTGTTTAACATGATTGTTGAATGACTACCACAGTTGAGGAGAATCTGAAACACAGATTTAACCACAAAGACAAAGGATGTTTTCCAATGCCTCGCAAAGAAGGGCACCTATTGGTAAATGTGTAAAAAATAAATAAAAAGCAGCCATTGAATAAGTTATTATTACACTTTGGATGGTGTTTTAATACACCCAGTCACTACAAAGATACAGGTGTCCTTCCTAACGCAGTTGCCGGAGAGGAAGGAAACCACTCAGGGATTTCCACATGAGGCCAATGGTGAGTATAAAACAGTTACACTGCAAAAAATGTGGCAAAGCAATTCACTTTTTTGTACTGAATACAAAGTTTTATGTTAGGGGCAAATCGAACACAACACAAAAATGAGTACCACTCTCCATATCTTTTCAAGCATAGTGGTGGCTGCATCATGTTATGGGTATGCTTGTAATCGTTAAGGACTGGGGAGATATTCAGGATAAAAAAGAAACGAAATGTAGCTAAGCACATGCAAAATGCTAGAGGAAAACCTAGTTCACTGCTTTCCACCAGACCCTTTGAGATTAATTTGTCTTTCAGCAGGACAATAACCGAAAAGACAAGGACAAATTTACACTGGAGATGCTTACCAAGAAGACAGTAAATGTTCCTGAGTGGCCAAGTTAAAGTTTAGTCTTTAATCTGCTTGAACATCTATGGCAAGGCTTGAACATGGTTGTCTAGCAATGCTCAACAACCAATTTGACAAGAAATTGAAGAATTTTGAAAATAATAATGAATAATAACAAATATTGTACAATCCAGGTGTGCAGACTGACCCAGAAAGACTCACAGCTGTAAGGTGATTCTAGCATGTATTGAATCAGGGGTGTGAATAATTATGTAAACTAGATATTTCTGTATTTCATTTTCAATAGGTTTGCAAAAATGTAAAAAAACGTCTTCAATTTGTCATTATGGGGTATTGTGTGTACAATATAATGTGGAATTAGTCATGGGGTATAAATACTTTCTGAAGGAACTGTCAATGTATATTTTTACAGCATACATATGTCAATTGTCACAATATTGCATTGTAAAAAGCAGATACTTAGATTAAAATGCTTGTGAAAAACTTTAAGCACACAAACACACACACATACAATATTCCCAGCTCTGCAGATTTCGCTGTGAAGAGGCAGAGTCATTAGATAATTTGTTTTGGTATTGTCCATATGTAGCTATTTTTTGGTCACAGGTCCAGGAATGGCTGAAGAATTGCAACATTTGCCTAGAACTAACGCTGCAGTTAGCAATACTGGGTGATTTGAAAAGCCATAGTCAATCAATCAATAATATAATTACTATTTTAGCAATTTTAGCTATTTTTTATTTACAATCTGTAGAAGCTATGAGAATAGAAAGGTTCAGTACTTTTGTGAAGCATCACAGCACAGTTGAAAATTGTTGCTAATTGTTTATTAGTTTACTCCAATTGGGGGAAGGGTGGTAGGGTTTGAGGGGAATAATAAAGGTATATTCTAAAAAAAGTATGTATATCTATATAGGTTTGTGTATGTATACATGTGTATATGTAAGCATATGTGTATGTACGTGTATGCATATGGATATATATATTTACCAGAAAAAGATATGGGGGATTGGAAATGATGCAGACAATTACATTGATGGAGGTAACAATCTTTCCGCAATATTAAGCTGATCCACCCCTTAAACACACACACACACACACACACACACACACACACACACACACACACACACACACACACACACACACACACACACACACACACACACACACACACACACACACACACACACACACACAGGATCTTGGGAAAGATGTCCCCTGGCAACCTAATCATTGCAGATAAAGTCTTCAATATCCATGATATTGTATGGCCGTGGGTTGTAGGTCTTGTAGTTGAAGAAGCTGGCACAATGCACCCTCAGTGCATTAGACTGCAAACTTGAATGACAAAACTCTGCATTACTCAAGGGGATATCAAATCAATAATAAGGGTAGATGGCTGCTATTGTCTGAGATATTGTCTGCTATTTTTTTTTTATTTTTATATATACTAATACAATTGCTCAGAGGAATAGATTTAATGAATTAAACACCCTCCCCCATCATTGAATTAACTAAAAATAATGTTTATGTGGATATCGACTTTGTAATTATAATTACATAAAATACATGCAACACATTTTTCAGCAACAAATTTTTGTGCCAATGCGCCACACAAGCAATATGCAAAGCATGCCGACTTCGGCCACTTCAATATCATGGTTTGCGTTTTCAACACCACAATAAATAGACTATGTCAATCCTAACAAACAGAAAATACATACTTCCCTACCTTATAGGCTCGACAATCTCTGAATGTCATTAAACTTTTTGATGTTTTGTAACAGATGTTTCCATTCATCAATTGGCCGGTGCACAGTTTTTATTGATAGCTATATTTTATTTGTCAGTTAAAAAAAATACAAAAAAGTGACCCGGAATTGGACAATAAAGTCGTGGACTTATTTCCATTGTGGTCCCTATTTTTACATAAATACATACAGTATACAATTACATAGATACAGACACATTACAGAGATAGAGATGAAAAAATGCTCAATCTCCAGATGAGTATGAGGGGGCAGTTAAAGTACAATTCTTACATTCTTGTTTGGCTGGTAGCTTATTCTTTAGATGTTTGGAGCTGCTGGTGAACTATGATGTGCAGGCATAATCAAAGTGACACTGGACTAGCGAACTAGCTAGGTTTCCATCCAATTGGTGACAGAATTTCATGTGAATATTCTCAAATCTTAATAAAAACAATATGCCATTTCAGAGTTTCGTTTCATAAAATTTGGGTCTGGACAACATGATAGGGAAGATTCTAATTTTCCGGACATTTGAGAAATTTAATGGACATCCATATACATTAAATTTGGACCTGGCGCATGAGTAACCGGGGGATATTGGCCAAATGAGCCACATTTACGTGTCTTTAAAAACAGCCTATAACAAATTACAAGAACACTATTCCTTATGTAGCAAACCTTTATAGCCAATTTTCCCTGATGGTTTTTAGGCTACTTTCTTAAAACAATAACTGTCCACCTCATGGTTCAGCTGTTACAGATTTGAGCACTAAATGTATGAGGGCATTGCATGCATAGGCCTATAGGCATAGGTGTCCACTGTATGATATTAACATTTTAATAAAAATATACACAGTTGAAGTCGGAAGTTTACATACACCTAGGTTGGAGTCATTAAAACTAGTTTTTCAACCACTCCACAAATTTCTTGTTAACAAACTATAGTTTTGACAAGTCGGTTAGGAGATCTACGTTGTGCATGACACAAGTAATTTTTCCAACAATTGTTTACAGACAGATTATTTCATTTATAATTCACTGTATCACAATTCCAGTGGGTCAGAAGTTTACATACACTAAGTTGACTGTGCCTTTAAACAGCTTGGAAAATTCCAGAAAATTATGTCATGGCTTTAAAAGCTTCTGATAGGCTAACATAATTCTAACATAAATGACATAATTTTAGTCAATTGGAGGTGTACCTGTGGATGTATTTCAAGGCCTCCCTTCAAACTCAGTGCCTCTTTGCTTGACATCATGAGAAAATCAAAAGATATCAGCCAAGACCTCAGAAAATAAATTGTAGCCCTCCACATGTCTGGTTCATCCATGGAAGCTATTTCCAAATGCCTGAAGGTACCACATTCGTCTGTACAAACAATAGTACTTAAGTATAAACACCATGTACCACGCAGATGTCATACCGCTCAGGAAGGTGACGTGTTCTGTCTCCTAGAGATGAACGTACTTTGGTGCGAAAAGTGAAAATCAATCACAAAACAACAGCAAAAGACCTTGTGAAGATGCTGGAGGAAACAGGTACAAAAGTATCTATATCCACAGTAAACCAGTCCTATATTGACATAACCTGAAAGGCCGCTCAGCAAGGAAGAAGCTACTGCTCCAAAACAGCCAAAAAAAGCCAGACGTTTTGCAACTGCACATGGGGACAAAGATCGTACTTTTTGGAGAAATGTCCTCTGGTCTGATGAAACAAAAATAGAACTGTTTGGCCATAATGACCATAGTTATGTTTGGAGGAAAAAGGGGGAGGCTTGCAAGCTGAAGAACACCATCCCAACCGTAAAGCACTGGGGTGGCAGCATCATGTTGTGGGGGTGCTTTGCTGCAGGAGGGACTGGTGCACTTCACAAAATAGATGGCATCATGAGGCTAGAAAATTGTGTGGATATATTGAAGCAACATCTCAAGACATCAGTCAGGAAGTTAAAGCTTGGTCGCAAATGGGTCTTCCAAATGGACAATGACCCCAAGCATTCTTCCAAAGTTGTGGCAAAATGGCTTAATTAAGGACAACAAAGTCAAGGTATTGGAGTGGCCATCACAAAGGCCTGACTTCAATCCCATCAAAAATTAGTGGGCAGAACTGAAGAAGCGTGTGCGAGCAAGGAGGCCTACAAACCTGACTAAGTTACACCAGCTCTGTCAGGAGGAATGGGCAAAAATTCACCCAACTTATAGTGGGAAGCTTGTGAAAGGCTACCCAAAATATTTGACCCAAGTTAAACAATTTAAAGGCAATGCTACCAAATACTAATTGAGTGTATGTAAACTTCTGACCCACTGGGAATGTGATAAAAGAAATAAAAGCTGAAATAAATCATTCTCTCTACTATTATTCTGACAGTTCACATTCTTAAAATAAAGTGGTCATCCTAACTGACCTAAGACAGGGAATTTGTATTTGGATTAAATGTCAGGAATTGTGAAAAACAGAGTTTAAATGTATTTGGCTAAAGTGTATGTAAACTTCTGACTTCAACTGTATATTTCACTGGTCACCCCCAAAGCCAACTCCTACTTTGGCCGCCTTTCCTTCCAGTTCTCTGCTGCCAATGACTGGAACGAATTGCAAAAATCACTGAGGCTGGAGACTCATATCTCCCTCACTAACTTTAAACATCAGCTGTCAGAGCAGCTTAAAGATCTTTGCACCTGTACATAGCCCATCTGAAAATAGCCCACCCAACTATCTCATCTCCATATTGTTTTTTTCCTTTTTTGCTCCTTTGCACTCCAGTATCTCTACTTGCACATTCATCTTCTGCACATCTATCACTCCAGTGTTTAATTGCTAAATTGTAATTATTTCGCCACTATGGCCTATTTGCCTTACCTACCTAATCTTACTTCATTTGCACACAATGTATATAGACTGTTCTATTGTGTTATTGACTGTACATTTGTTTATCCCATGTGTAACTCTGTGTTGTTTGTGTCGCACTGCTTTGCTTTATCCTGGCCAGGTCGCAGTTGTAAATGAGAACTTAAAAATAAATAAAAATAGGCCTATGGCAGCTATGGCTACAGGCTGCATTTTGGATACACATGTTGTAGTGGGGTGCATATCTATCTGTTATTATATAAAACCATTGTTGTTGATGTGTATGGCTACATTTCAGATACATTTTTGTACATTTTGGTAATGAATAGTGTGGAAATTTAGCTAATTTAGCAATTTGACACACAGTAGCAAATAAACCTACCATTAAAATTATAGACTGATCATTTCTTTGTCAGTGGGCAAATGTACAAAATCAGCAGGGGATCAAATACTTTTTTCCCTCATTGTATGTTACTATAGCTCTAAAGCAAGACTAGTTGTGCCCCCCCGTTAACGTTACGACTATGGAAATGTTTGTATCACACCCCGGTATAATGGCTGAAATGGGCTCAATTGAGTACATTGTCTTTTCCTTGCATCTATAAGAACGCAAAACTTTGTCTAGGAGTAAACACATCGTCTTGACTTACACTGATATTAACATACAGGGCATTCATACAGGGCATTGGGAAAGTATTTAGACCCCTTGACTTTTTCCACATTTTGTTACGTTACAGCCTTATTCTAAAATTGATTAAAATTGTTTTTTTGCTCTCATTAATCTACAAACAATACCCCATAATAACAAAGCAAAAACAGGTTCTTAGAAATGTTTGCTAATTTTTACAAATAAAAAACGGAAATATCACATTTACTTAAGTATTCAGACCTTTTGCTCAGTACTTTGTTGAAGCACCTTTGGCAGCTATTACAGCATTGAGTCCTCTTGGGTATGATGCTAGAAGCTTAGCACACCTACATTTGGGGAGTTTCTCACAATCCTCTTTGCAGATCCTCTCAAGCTTTGTCAGGTTGGGTGGGGAATGTCGCCGCACAGCTATTTTCAGGTCTCTCCAGAGATGTGCCATCGGGTTCAAGCCCAGGCTCTGACTGGGACACTAAAGGACATTCAGATAATTGTCACGAAGCCAGGTGAACCTTCGACCCAGTCTGAGGTCCTGAGCACTCTGGAGCAGGTTTTCTTCATGGATCTCTCTGTACTTTGCTCCGTTCATATTTGCCTCGGTACTGACTAGTCTCCCAGTCCCTGCTGCTGAAAAACATCCCCACAGCATGATGCTGCCACCACCATGCTTCATCGTAGGGATGGTGCCAAGTTTCCTTCAGACGTGACGCTTGGAATTCAGGCCAAAGAGTTCAATCAATGGTTTCATCAGACCAGAGGATCTTGTTTCTCATGGCCTGAGAGTCTTTAGGTGCCTTTTGGCAAACTCCAAGCGGACTGTCATGTGCCTTGTACTCAGGAGTGGCTTCCGTCTGGCCACTCTACCATAAAGCCCTGATTGGTGGAGTGCTGCAGAGATAGTTGTCCTTCTGGAAGGTTCTCCCATCTCCACAGAGGAACTCTAGAGCTCTGTCAGAGTGACCATCAGGATCTTGGTCACCTCCCTGACCAAGGCCCTTCTCACCCGATTGCTCAGTTTGGCCGGGCGGCCAGCTCTAGGAAGAGTCTTGGTGGTTCCAAACTTATTTTATTTAAGAATGATGGAGGCCACTGTGTTCTTTGGGACCTTCAATGGTGCAGAAATGTTTTGGTAACCTTCCACAGATCTGTGCCTCGACACAATCCTGTCTCGGAGCTCTGCGGACAATTCCTTTGACCTCATGGCTTGGTTTTTGCTCTGACATGCACAGTCAACTGTGGGACCTTATTAAGACAGGTGTGTGCCTGTCTAAATCATGTCCAATCAATTGAATTTCCCACAGGTAGACTCCAATCAAGTTGTAGAAATTTCTCAAGGAAGATCAATGAAAACAGGATGCACCTGAGCTCAATTTCGAGTCTCAATACTTATGTAAATTAGGTCTTTCTGTTTTAATTTTTTACTAAATATGCAACAATTTCTAAAAACCCGTTTTCGCTTTGTCTGTATGGGGAATTGTGTGTAGATTGCTGATTTAAAAAAAAGATGTAGTCCATTTTAGAATAAGGCTGTAACGTAACAAAATGTGGAAAAGGGAAAGGGGTCTGAATACTTTCCGAAGGCACTGTACATCGCAAGAAAGAGAAGAAAGATAATTTAATTTTGATGGGTGTGCATTTTTTTGTAGAATTGAAAAAAGTAATAATTGAATGCAGTTGAAATGTTTACAAATTATGCGCTGAAATGAAAGCAACTTCAGAAAATGAACATTCGGATTATAGTAATATTAAGTTTGATCTCGTAAACAATGTAAATTATGTATTGATAGGTGTTATCTAGAGCCAAGTCTATTGATTTTTAATCTGAAACTATCCTGCTATTGACACACTGGTTGAATTATGCAACAGAACGTTTCAACAACAGTAATTAATAAGGCAGACTAGACAGCGCTGGTGAGTGCATGTAGGCATAGATTAGTGGTGGCTAGTGGTAGTAGCTATAGGAGGATGGGCTCATTGTAATGGCTGGAATGGAATTCTTGGACCGGAGTCAAACGTGGTTTCCTTATTTTTTTGATACTGTACCATTTATTCCATTCCAGCCATTAAAATGAGCAAGTTTTTTGTGGTTGCAGCCCTGTCCCACCCCTTTATGTTAATGTATTAATATATGCAATATATATATGTATTTATGCAAATGAGGCACATATAACTTTAGGGCCTAGAATACACAACATCCTACTACAGCATCGGTGTGAAGAGTTAATCAATGTATGTACTTCACAGTATTTACATTTGGAACACGTCAGAGTCACTATGCACTTTTTAATGGAATAACTTCTTCTCAACCATGTCACTATTAATTATCATTATCATACGTAGGGAGTTTCCCCATTGAGTATGTTACACTGTACTCTTTTATAAAGATAACCTTTCTATGTGCAATAAATAACCATACTAAATACACTTTCCAAAATATCTGCTACTACGAGACACTACATGATGTATTTTTGTGTGTGTGAAAGGATTGAAC
This sequence comes from Brachymystax lenok tsinlingensis, assembly GCA_030435695.1. Taxonomy (NCBI): domain Eukaryota; kingdom Metazoa; phylum Chordata; class Actinopteri; order Salmoniformes; family Salmonidae; genus Brachymystax; species Brachymystax lenok. Next base: position 4,870,882 of record CM059806.1, on the reverse strand, counting down.
AAATAATAAAATTAAGATGTTAAATTAAATTCCCTTTTTGACTGAGCATTCCAATGTGATGTAAATGATAAGATACTATCTGCATTCCAGACTTCTTTTCAGACAAATGTCCTCTTATCACCCTCGTGGAAGACAATTAAACCTGCTATACTTCATTCTAGTCTCCATCTGCATCACATCTTTAGCAGGAAACTGAACGTTTCCCCATTCCTTTGATTAGTGTTCTTTCCAGTCTCTATAAAGTGAGTACTTTCTGCGATTAGGCCTACTGACAACAACAAACACTACCCTCCTACAAGAAGATGAAGAGTAATATTTTGATTGTGCTGACTGTCCTGGTGGTCTTCATAGCAGTGGGTAAGTCATATCAGATTCATCTGTTCCTATGGCAATATTCAAAGACAGGTACAGTAATAGGTTGTGATTTGATTAGTTCAGGTTTTTCGCAAATTCTGTACTCAGTGCTTTTATTTTCTAAGGCTATAAAATTGTAATATGATATGATGGTAGACATCCATGAGATGCATGTCACATATTCTGTATACAACAAAGGAGTTTGAAGAACCGGAGTGCTTTCTATTGTTTTAGTCTGATTACCAGTAATAATGTTTAGTCTCCTGTGGTAGTAGTACCTTCACTAATAAGAGGATATTGACTCTTTTGTAATGACTGAACCACATTTAATTGGCAAACGTGTAGATGAGAGAAGCCACTAAACACACCTCTAGTTTCAGGGCTGCACTGTGTGTACAACATCAATTTACACAGTATACAATCGACCAAATACCTATACATACTGTGAATGTCTAAACAGGTACGTTTCAGTTTTCTATTGTGAATTGCTGAGTGAGTTATAGGTATGACGTCAATCCGTCTTCTTTCATTCTTCCACCTGATGCCACTCGTGATGTTTAGTCAGGTGCTCCTATCTACCTACTGTATCATTGTTTGTGTCGTATTGTGTTGAACTGCACATGATTCATCAACTTGTCTTGCCTCTCCTCCATGTCCCACAGCCCAGTCCTTGACCTGTAAGCAGTGCAGTGTGGGGATCTTTGGGATATGTTTCCTTCCCACAAACATGGTGTGTGACAAATCCACTCCCAACTGCTTCACCGCAGAAGCAAGTAAGGAAACCTGTACACAAAAACGTGTGAATATGCAATGAATTAGCATTCACTGAGTGTACAAAACATTAGGAACACCTTCCTAATATTGAGTTTCACCCACTTTTGCCCTCAGAACAGCCTCAACTTGTCGGGGCATGGACTCTACAAGGTGTCGAAAGCTTTCCAAAGGGAGTTGGCCCATGTTGACTCTAATGCTTCCCACAGTTGTGTCAAGTTGGCTGGATGTCCTTTGGGTGGTGGACCATTCTCGATACACACTTGAAACACACAATACATTTAAACTCCAGCAAAGATGCAGTTCTTGACAAACTCAAACTAGTGTGCCTGGCACCTTCTACCATACCCTGTTGAAAGGCACTTAAATATTTTGTATTGCCCTCTAAATGGCACACATACACAATCCATGTCTCAATTGTGCAATGGAGTCCTCCCCTTCATCTACACTGATTGAAGTGGACTTAACAAGTGACATCAATAATACATCAGTCCTCCCCTTCATCTACACTGATTGAAGTGGACTTAACAAGTGACATCAATAAGGGATCATAGGTTTCACCTGGATTCACCTGGTCAGTCTATGTCATGGAAAGACCAGGTGTTCCTAATGTTTTCTACACTCAGTGTATAACATCAACGTCATAACAATCCAATAACTGAAATATCTTATCCAAAATCTCATTCCATCTAGGTTTCAATTCCACTGGGTTTCTGAAACTCCACTCCCGTGGTTGTCTGGACTCAAACCTGTGTGGCAAGACAATCACTGCAAGCATCATTGGTGCTGGTGTCACGAGCAGCTTCTCATGCTGCCAGAAAGACCTGTGTAACGGGGCCAGCTCCGTCCAGGTCTCTGTGACTGTAGCCCTCAGCGCCGCCTTGATGGCCTGGGGTATTTAGGCAGGATATCCAGTGACAAAAAATGACTTCTGTTCACAGTATTGTTTAAACCTGTTACACTTCTGTTCAAACTGTTTAAACCCATATAACACTGTTTAAACAGGGTTCAGACTACTTTGTCTCCATCCCCTATTAACTAGGTTTGGTATCGTTTTCTTTAACTCCTCATCTACTTTAATAACATTTATCAACTGAATAATACTTATATGCAACAACTTGAAGTGCCTTTACACTACTGAACACACATACCAATGCTGTAATATTATTCTGAATAATAAATGAATTAAGTCATGTCACAAAACAGAAATAAAAGGTGCTGTTTTTCATTGTTGACACAATAGTGTCCTCTACACTTTGATATTCAGACATTTTATTGAGAATGTACTGTTTGGTCAAAATGCTGAAACAATAATGGATGTTTGCATGATAATAAGTTGAACAAATACTGCTTTAGTTAGGAGGCTGCCAATCTGTCAAACATAAGAAACTGTAACTGAGCAAACGAAACATCTAGGGTTAGGCTATGGTTAGGGTAAGGGTTGAGCCAGTGTGGGTAAGGGTTGAGCCAGTGTGCGGACATCAAGCTAGTGTCAGTGTGCATCATTTGGGTGTCTATTCACGTTAGCCTACGTTAATGTGTCTTGTACCGTAGGAGATTCCACCTGACACTATTAGCAGCTTTTTTCAGGCAAACTCAGCTGGCAGACAGGCTGGTGGAATCTTTCTCCACCCTGTTTCGCTGCAATTCACTTTCAAACCAACAGCGCCATCAAGTGCATCAGAGAGACGACAGCACATTGGTGAATCTACGACTAGGCCCGATGCTGTCAAATGTCCAGGAAATAGAACTTAATTCAGATGACTGGTGGGTTTGATTTCGGATTCAGTGGGGTTCTACCACACCAAACACCTACATATAAATTTTTCAATACAAGCACTTAAATATATATATATATATATATATATATATATATATATATATATATATATAAGCACCTCTCATTGATGTCAAAGGCAAGATTTTTCCCCTGAGGAATGTAATGGTATGTACACATCATGTAATAACAATGCTTTTATAGTAGCGTGTGTTTTATACCCTTCTGGCGTAGAGTATATAAGCATTAATAAACCCACCTAATTGTCATGATATCACAATATTCCAGGGAATTTAATTAGTCAACTATTTAAATATTTAGATAATTGTCTACCTGCATAATGACACATTTCTATCACTGACCCGATGAGCAAACAACCGACATTTAAATATCTTTATGTACAGTATGCTGTATTGCAAGATGGAACGAATCAATATCGCGGTCTGCCGGCCTTTGGGCTAGTACAGGTGCAATTCCTTCCACGAAGTGTGGGTTTATTTTTCATTTAATAACCAAATTACCTAGATTACTTACTATAGACTAATTGTCGGGAAAATGTAATCACACTCTTCTTAGCCGCTCTCTTTTCCACATCTCTCTTACGTACACACACAATCGGTGGAGTTAGTCGGCTAGGTTCATTAACAACGGAGTACTAAACATGACTAGTTGAGTGTTGGCTTGCACTGGGACCTTCCACCGTCAGGAAATGGATGAATGCGACACAGAGGGAGGGGAAACTGACAAGACGTTTACTGTAAGTCCCACATATAACGTCAACGAGGTAAGGAAGTGATACATTTGTTACAATTTAGACTACATTCTTACTCACCAAACTCTCTTGGAAGGTTGCTATTAAGTCATAACGGTTTACAGTAAGAGCTTATTTTCTGATGCGTGTTTTGTATTCGTTTATATAAGCGACATAGTGTGTCTGTCATAGCAAATAGCGCGGCCAAGCCCTTTGGTCGACATCGGTTTTCTGTGTCTGATTGAAATTAACCTAATAGGCCTATCTAAAAATGTGTGTAAGACTGCACATTGACAGTTGTTTCCCCTCCCAAAACTAAACTGCCCTATGTCGCATTTAGGTCTTTCAGTTCCTGCGGCAACACTTGAAACAAAAAGATGAGTGACGAAAATAGACTTCAAGTTGAACTTTTTGTGAAGGTAAGCGACATCATCAAATCCATTCTGCTCTGATATGCATAATCATATCTTGGACAAGTTACTTTGTAAACAATGCGCCATTACATTACGCTATCAACATGCCACTATGTGGTAGTCAACAATGTCGTGTATTTTACTGAAACATCATTATAGCCCACGCATTTCTAAAACAAGATAACCTATCAGTGAGAAAGTAAACTGTTGGCCTAGAGAAGACAAGTCCTAATGGCTTTCATAGTAGGCAATAGCCTTTATTTAATAAGATAGTAGTACATTAGGCTATTTATTAACAGAAGCTATGCCTATTGCTGTACTCCATTTGGCTCTTCAGTTGAATGGCCAGAACATTTACTCATCTTATTAAATGTACATTAAGATAATACATATGCCATATAAGCTTGTTAATCTATATTTAGTTAACTGGCCAGAGCAGCCCAGGGGTGTGTTCATTCAGAGGAAATTATCCAATATAAAAATAGTGGGTCTTTTTTCCTGCTCTCATGGTCCTTCATGACCTATAATGATTTCTCTGTGTGAATATGTAGATGTCTAACTTTTTGTTTTGTTAATGTATGAAAGATGTCCTTGTGATAGCAGCTTAAAATGCTGTCTTCTTGTCCATTTCCCCACCATTCAAATTTCAAGAGACCCACAGCCCTACTCTTTCACACATTGCATTATATATTTGACTAAAACAGTCTAATTCCTGCTATGAAAACATTTAAACTACACACATAATTGTCAATTCCAATCTCACTCACCTTACAGGTTACGTCTAGAATTCATCGAAAACCATGTGATCCCTGTTTGACTTCCCCTATTGATCTTGGGTATTATATGATCTTATTGTTTGGATGAATGACCATAATATAAGGACTTCTATCTCATTCTAGGCAGGCAGTGATGGCCAGAGCATTGGCAACTGTCCATTCTCCCAGCGCCTCTTCATGGTGCTGTGGCTCAAAGGAGTCACTTTCAACGTCACCACCGTGGACATGAAGAGGTCTAATACCTATCAATCTGTATTTATATTACATATACATTTATATTACATTTGCACATGTCTAAGCTACTATCTGTCTTTATACACCGTCTTGTACCCATGTCAACTCATTTATACACTGAACAAAAATATAAACACAACATGTTGGTCCCATGTTTCATGAGCTGAAATAAAAAATCTGAGAAATGTTCCATACGCACAAAAAGCTTATTTCCTTTAACATTTTATGCACAAATTTGTTTAAATCCTTATTAGTGAGCATTTCTCCTTTACCAATATACAGTAATCCATCCACCTGACTGGTGTGGCATATCAAGAAGCTGATTAAACAGCATGATCATTACGCAGGTGCACCTTGTGATGGGGGCCTGAGGTGTATTTCTGACTGCAATAAAACCCATTTGTGGGGAAAAACTCATTCTGATTGTCTGGGCCTGGCTCCCCAGGGGGTGGCTGCACCCCTGCCCAGGCATGTGAAATCCATAGATTAGGGCCTAATGAATTTATTTAATTTGACTGATTTCCATATATGAATAGTAATTCAGTAAAATCTTAGAAATTGTTGCATGTTGTGATTTATATTTTTGTTCAGTATAGTAGGACTAAACCCTTTTTTTGTCACAAATGTATGCATTTTTGTCCCATTCACATACGCTCATATGTACCTTCTACATATTTCTCACTCCCTCTAATTCTGTTATTGTATCAAATCAAATTGTATTTGTCACATGCGCCGAATTCACCTTACAGTGAAATGCTTACTTACAAGCCCTTAACCAACAATGCATTTTTAAGAAAAATACCACAAAAAAATAAGAAATTACAGTAACAAATAATTAAAGAGCATTCCTGTTTCTTCCTTTGTCATTTTCTTTCACTTGATAGGAAACCAGACGTCCTTAAGGACCTGGCCCCTGGTGCTCAGCCCCCCTTCCTGCTCTATGGGACGGAGGTGAAAACCGACACCAACAAGATAGAAGAGTTCCTGGAGGAGAACCTGTCCCCTCCAAAGTAATCACTCCTTCCATCCTTTTATCCTTCCATCCATCCTCTGATCATACCATCAGACAGTTATGTTGCTACTTGTATCAAGCAAAGTTTCATACCCTTCCAGGTCTATGTTACATGTGCCATTGTTGTGTTTGAAGAATCATTTGTATCTGTTGTTTGCCTCTGTAGAGTATGTTAATCATTTATGTACTGTACTTGCATGTAGGCTTTTGATACTTTATGTATTTAACATGCGTTTTTATGTTCTTCTCGGAAGACAATAGGTTGTCTGCCATGACTGAAATTCTTTATGCCTCCCCCATCCCTCCACAGATACCCCCGCCTGGCTTCCAGGAACCCTGAGTCTAACACAGCCGGCGTAGACGTGTTCTCCAAGTTCTCAGCCTACATCAAGAATTCAAACCCCCAGCTCAATGACAGTGAGTGACAATGACAAATCAGGGTGAACTGAGCCCGACCCTTCATGTACAACAACATTGTTGCATGCTAACAAGCACTAGGGTCGGGATGATCCCTGTAACGCCCAGTCCCGAGTTTCAGGCTGGAGCGTTTTGGTTTTGTCTTTGTGTAGGGTTTGTTCATTCTAGGTGTCGTATTTCTATGTTGGGTAATGGTTCCCAATTAGAGGCAGCTGTGTGTCGTTGTCTCTAATTGGGAACCATATTTAGGCTAGTAGGTTTCACTCTGGGTTGGTGGGTTATTGTATGTTCATAGCTGTGTTTGTTTGTTCAGTTATGTTCATCGTTACGTTCTCCGTTCTTTGTTTTGTTCCGTCTTGTTCCCGTGGATTTATTAAATCATGTATTCTGGCTACATCGCTGCGTCTTGGTCTGTCCCTCCGAAGTGAATCGTGACAGAATAACCCGCAAACAAAGACCAAGCAGCGAGAGACCCGGGAGCTTAGGTCTTGGGAGAAGGAGCTGTTCTATGGGAGTGCTTGGGACCAGCCTGGGGAGTATCGTCGACCCAGAGAGGAACTGGAAGCAGCGGCGGCGGAGCGCGCAGGTGTGAGGACTTGATGGGAGCATGGGACCCGGAGAGAGGAATGTTTCTCAGACCTCGCCGGGCTAGGAAGCCCGTAAGGCAGCCCCAAGAAACTTTTGGGGGGGGGCACACGAGGAGGTTGGCCGGTTCAGGAGGGACTCCTGAGCCAACCCCTCGTGCTTCATGGAGAGAGCGTAGGGGAGCGTCGCAGCAAAGGGAGGCCGTGCAATGCAGTGTTGCGCACGGTTTCCCTATACGGAGTCAGAGGCCGGTGCGAGAGATTCCCGCTCCACTCGTCAGTCGGGGTAAACGAAGCGTTCAGCCAGGAAGAGTGGTGCCTGCTCTGCGCTAAGTCTCCAGTGCGCCTCCTGGGACCCGGATATCCTGCTCCAGTTCCATGTGCGGTGTCTCCGGTACGTGTCCGCAGCCCAGTGAGAGAGATCCCAGCGCCACTCACTGGTCGGGCCGAGGTCTGTGTGTTACCTGGGAGAGTGGTGTCAGCTCTGCGAGCCAGGCCTCCAGTGCGCCTTTTGGGCCCATGTTATCCTGTGGTCTTACGGGCAGAATCTCCGGTACGTATCCACAGCCCAGTCCGAGAGATTCCAGCTCCACTCACCCATGAGACCAGGGTTAGTGAGCTAGCTGGAGGTATGGTGTCGGCTCTCCATATCAGGTCCCCGGTCCGGGCGGAGGTTTCTACACGTCCAGTCCCCGTTCCACGCTCCGAGACCCCTGGTCCACGCTCCGAGACCCCTGTTCCACGCTCCAAGATCCCTGTTCCACGTTCCAAGATCCCTGTTCCACGCTCCGAGACCCCTGTTCCACGCTCCAAGATCCCTGTTCCACGTTCCAAGATCCCTGTTCCGCGTTCCAAGATCCCTGTTCCACGTTCCAAGATCCCTGTTCCACGTTCCAAGATCCCTGTTCCGCGTTCCAAGATCCCTGTTCCGCGTTCCAAGATCCCTGTTCCGCGTTCCAAGATCCCTGTTCCGTGTTCCAAGATCCCAGTCCGTGTAGTGGTGTCTACACGTCCAGTCCCTGTTCCACGCACCCAGCTCCCCGTGCGCTCCGAGAGTCCAGCACGTCCTGCTCCGGCCCGCGCGCAGCTCCCGTGCGCTCCGAGAGTCCAGCACGTCCTGCTCCGGCTCCGCGCACCAAGCTCCCGTGCGCTCCGAGAGTCCAGCACGTCCTGCTCGGCTCCGCGCGCACCAAGCTCCCGTGCGTTCAGAGAGTCCAGCACGTCCTGCTCGGCCCAGCGCACCAAGCTCCCGTGCGCTCCGAGAGTCCAGCACGTCCTGTTCGGCTCCGGCGCGCAAGCTCCCGTGCGCTCCGAGAGTCCAGCACGTCCTGTTCGACTCCGCGCACCAAGCTCCACGTGCGCTCCGAGAGTCCAGCACGTCCTGTCGGCTCCGGCGCACCAAGCTCCCGTGCGTTCAGAGAGTCCAGCACGTCCTGTCCGGCTCCGCGCACCAAGCTCCCGTGCGTTCAGAGAGTCCAGCACGTCCTGTCCGGCTCCGGCGCACCAAGCTCCCGTGCGTTCAGAGAGTCCAGCACGTCCTGTCGGCTCCGGCGCGCAAGCTCCCGTGCGTTCAGAGAGTCCAGTACGACCAGTTCCTGCTCCACGCACCAGAGTCCCAGTGAGCATCACGAGTCCAGTACTGCCAGTTCCTGCTCCACGCACCAGCGTCCCAGTGAGCATCACAAGTCCAGTACGACCAGTTCCTGCTCCACGCACCAGAGTTCCAGTGAGCATCACAAGTCCAGTACTGCCAGTTCCTGCTCCACGCGCAGAGTACCAGTGAGCATCACTAGTCCGGTACTGCCAGTTCCTGCTCCACGCACCAGAGTTCCAGTGAGCATCACAAGTCCAGTACTGCCAGTTCCTGCTCCACGCACCAGAGTTCCAGTGAGCATCACAAGTCCAGTACTGCCAGTTCCTGCTCCACGCACCAGAGTTCCAGTGAGCATCACGAGTCCAGTACGACCAGTTCCTGCTCCACGCACCAGAGTCCCAGTGAGCATCACGAGTCCAGTACGACCAGTTCCTGCTCCACGCACCAGAGTCCCAGTGAGCATCACGAGTCCAGTACTGCCAGTTCCTGCTCCACGCACCAGAGTCCCAGTGAGCATCACGAGTCCAGCACTGCCAGTTCCTGCTCCACGCACCAGCGTTCCAGTGAGCATCACGAGTCCAGTACGGCCAGTTCCAACTCCACGCACCAGAGTTCCAGGAGAAGGCCCAGGGCCTCCGGTTCTGGATGTCAGACCAGCACGGCCAGCACCGGAGCCTCCACCTGGGACAAAGCGACCCACCGAAGACCCCCCACAGACTTTTGGCGCGTCCGAGTCCGCGCCTTTGGTACTGCAACGCCCAGTCCCGAGTTTCAGGCTGGAGCGTTTTGGTTTTGTCTTTGTGTAGGGTTTGTTCATTCTAGGTGTCGTATTTCTATGTTGGGTAATGGTTCCCAATTAGAGGCAGCTGTGTGTCGTTGTCTCTAATTGGGAACCATATTTAGGCTAGTAGGTTTCACTCTGGGTTGGTGGGTTATTGTATGTTCATAGCTGTGTTTGTTTGTTCAGTTATGTTCATCGTTACGTTCTCCGTTCTTTGTTTTGTTCCGTCTTGTTCCCGTGGATTTATTAAATCATGTATTCTGGCTACATCGCTGCGTCTTGGTCTGTCCCCTCCGAAGTGAATCGTGACAATCCCAGTATCACGATGACCGTTAGTATTGTGGCAAGGAAACAAAACACGAAGCGGATTTCACTTCTTTAGGAAAACAGCCCTAAAATTGGAGACAAACATCATTATGTTGTCATCGAGAGTCACATTCATTTGTTTTCCAAGCTATAGCACACAATATTTTATATACTGTACATCAGGTTTTTAAGGACCAAAGAGTTTGGCCTGCTTCGTGTTTTCATTTTTTTAATGGAAAAAAATATTGCGATATTGGTATCATCACAAGCACCTGCAAGAAGCTCCCACAATCTGTCTCTCTTTTCCAAAAACAGCAGGGAATGTCTTTGTTAATGGCATTATGCTCTGAGCTTGATGTCTCTTCACAAAGCGGTCGCCTGTTGTCTTGTATTTCTAGCTGCTCTTTCAGATGTACAGTGAAAAGTACCCGCTTCTCAGATAAGCAATTGTCATGTGCAAAGAGTCAAAGGGACATTTTAAATGACTCTAGTTCAACAATTTACAACTGCCTCCTTTAAACAATGTTTTTTGTTTTTCTTCAAATAATGTTGTAATGATATTAACATACAGGGCATTTGGAAAGTATTCAGACCGCTTGACTTTTTCTTGTTACGTTACTGCCTTATTCTATAATGTATTAAAGAGTTTTTTTCCTCTCATCGATCTACACACAATACCCCATAATGACAAAGCAAAAACTGTTTTTTAGAAATGTGAAACATTTAAGTATTCTTTACTCAGTACTTTGTTGAAGCATCTTTGACAGCCTCGTGTCTTCTTGGGTATGACGCTACAAGCTTGGTACACCTGTATTTGGGGAGTTTCTCCCATTCTTCTCTGCATAACCTTCTCAAAACTGTCAGGTTGGATGGTGAGCGTTGCTGCAGAGCTATTTTCAGGTCTCTCCAGAGATGTTCGATCAGGTTCAAGTCCGGGCTCTGGCTGGGTCACTCAAGAACATGCAGAGACTTGTCCCGAAGCCACTCCTGCGTTGTCTTGGCTGTGTGCTTAGGGTCGTTGTCCTGTTGTAAGGTGAACCTTCGCCCCAGTCTGAGGTCCTGAGCGCTCTGGAGCAGGTTTTCATCAATGTTCTCTCTGTACATTGCTCGTTCATCTTTCCCTTGATCCTGACTTTCCCTCGATCCAGTCCCTGCCGCTGGTAAACATCCCACAGCATGCTTCACCGCAGGTATAGTGCCAAGTTTCCTCCAGATGTGATGCTTGCCATTCAGGCCAAAGAGTTCAATCTTGGTTTCATCAGACGAGAGAATCTTGTTTCTCATGGTCTGAGAGTCCTTTAGGTGCCTTTTGGCAAACTCCAAGTGGGCTGTCATGTGCCTTTTACTGAGGAGTGGCTTTCGTCTGGCCACTCTCGGAGCTCTATGGACAATTCCTTCGACCTCATGACTTGGTTTTTGTTCTGACATGCACAGTCAACTGTGGGACCTTATATAGACAGATGTGTGCCTTTCCAAATCATGTCCAAACAATTGAATTCCCCACAGGTGGATTCCAATCAAGTTGTAGAAGCATCTCAAGGATAATCAATGGAAACAGGATGCACCTGAGCTCAATTTCAAGTCTCATAGCAAAGGGTCTGAATACTTATGTAAATAAGGTATTTCTGTTTTTTATTTTTAATACATTTGCCAATATTTATTAAAACCTGTTTTTGCTTGGTCATTATGGGGTATTGTTTGTAGATTGATGAGGAACATTGTTCATTTATAAACTGTGTTGTTCAAGTCATGAATGCTGATTGGCTGACAGCCTTGGTATATCAGACTGTATACCACGGGTATGACAAAAAAATGTTTTTTTACTGCTCTAATTATGTTGGTAACCAGTTTGTCATAGCAATAAGGCACCACAGAGGTTTGTGGTATATGGGCAATATACCACGGCTAAGGGCTGTGTCCAGGCACTCCGCGATGCGTTGTGCACAAGAACAGCCCTTAGCCATAGTATATTGGCCATATACCACACCCCCTCGTGCCTTATTGCTTAATTAATCAATTTTAGAATAAGGCTGTGATGTAACAAAATGTAGATAAAGTGAAGGGGTCTGAATACTTTCCGAATGCACTGTATATATAGAATAGTAATTATATTTCTATGGGTCATATTGTTTCATGGTGCAGCACATTCAATTCCTTCTTTCAGAGGTTTGTTTCAGTCTAATCGCAGGGAGCTCTATGAAGGCTTTACTTGCATGATGCTACTGAGGAGCTTTACCTTTGCTCGTACTACAGTTTATGTGCGTGTTTCAGTCTTAATCAATTTGTTGTACCTTGTGTGTTCTCTGCATGGTCAGACCTAGAGAAAGGCTTGCTCAAGGCCCTGAAGAAGCTAGACGACTACCTTGGCTCCCCACTTCCTGACGAGATTGACGAGAATAGCGCTGATGATGTCACTTCCTCCTCCCGTCCCTTCCTGGATGGGCAGGTCCTCACTCTGGCCGACTGCAACTTGCTTCCCAAGCTGAACATTGTCAAGGTAATCCTTTGTTTTAAGCCCTGCTTGTGGCCTAGCGTGAGGTCTCTAATCAAATCAGTATTAATTGGGGTTGGTGGACCACTTGTTTGCTCAATGCTCCCACATGTACAGTATTAACTTCAATGAAACTGCAAAGTAAGGTCACAAGGACATATTCACAATAGTGTTCAAGCAGATCCAATGGGCTCTTTTAAACACTATCGTTTGGACTACAAACGTACAGTTCTATATTTATTGGCTATAACTGTTACTTTTCTTGTCTTAACTCGTTACTTTTATTTTGGTCATTCAGTGGCCACGTGTATTCAGAATCAGAATCACCTTTATTCACCAAATACATTTGCATGTACAGGAATTTGACTCAGTGAAATGTTGCTGCCACAATAAACAGATTATACAGACAAAATATATCGCCGCAGAATTTACACACAGATTACACTATGAACACTATAAGCAACATTGGAACTATGCATGTAGAGATGTATGAATAAAAACTATTTTACAGGATGATGTGCAATGGGGGGAAATAACTCTCCCTTTCTTTTTCTCTGTCTCTCTGTCCAACCCGAAGGTGGTGTGTCTGAAGTATCGCACTTTCTCCATCCCTAAGTCTCTCTCCAACCTGTGGCGGTACCTGGACGCTGCGTATGCCCACGAGGAGTTTTCCTCTACCTGCCCCAACGACACAGAGATACACATCGCCTACTCAGCCGTGGCTAAAGCACTTAAGTAGGAGGACAAGGAGATTCCATCAGTCACACACACCACCAAATGCACACATACACACACACCTGTTCAGACATCCTAGACACACTCACCTACCTATGCACACACTGTACATGTGGCAGCATACACACACACACACTAATGCACTCACACATACTTGCACTCTCTCAGACACACGCACACCATTCTGACAGCCTTTCTTGAGAACAGGAAATCAATATTACTGTAAGATCAAGTTGGAAATGTTTCATTGGCCACTTAAGAGATGGTGAAACTCTCTGAGGCTTATAGTTTAGGTGTCCCTTCTTGTCACGTGCCACATCCACTCTTTATACTGTATATTCAGGGGCAGTTACACACAGTTAAAGTTCTATACACGGGCAGTAAGTTAAATATAGTAGCATCCAACTGAAGTGGTCTGTTCAGTCTCTATGATTAATTCTGCACTGCATACATTGCCACATTACCCCCTATTGGTTTCTATCTCTCGGCCAAGCTGTAAAAAAAAACTTCCTGTTGTGATTACACACAGACACGCATACCTAGACCAGTTTAACTGCTACCTGCAGCTGAAAGCGAGAGGTCTGTTATAGGCGTGTCTATAATTATACATTATTACAGACATATTATTACAGTGTTGATATATTGTTCAGGGGCGAACAGCCGTTAACAGGGTGGATGACATGGTCAGTTTGAACCAGTCGTTTTATACATGCTAAATGGTCAGAAGTTAGGCTCAGGGAACGGGAAAGCAAGTCTTGGGCCAATAGTAGTACATTGGGGCACGCTATACAGAGGTGTTTCTCAGCACACAGTTATCCACACAGAAAACGATTTCAACAGACCTCGGCTTCTCCTTTATCCGGCTTGTACCGCTGTGAAGGGTTTATCAAGCTTATGTCCCCATTGTAAGGCTCTTTTGCTAGTAAATCAAATCAAATGTTATTTGTCACATGCGCCGAATACAACAGGTGTAGACCTTACAGTGAAATGCTTACTTACAAGCCCTTAACCAACAATGCAGTTTTAAGAAAATACCTAAAAAGATAAAAGTAACAAATAATTAAAGAGCAGCAGTAAAATAACAATAGCGAGGCTATATACAGGGGGTATCCTTCACTTCAAAGTGAAGGATATTTTTGATAAAATAAAATAAAAACTGTGAGAGGCTCATAACGCAGAGCCGTTGAGTTGCTCCAGACGAAGCAATATGGCTATTGTTGCTGCTTTGTGTGAACTTTAGGTTATTGAGAAGTACTTGACTCTGTATGGCCTTGAGGCACCGAGCCAGTTCAGTCATGCTTCACTGTACATCTGAGGGAAAACTACAGAATGTAATGCAGACGTGCGCACACCTCCTCGCCTGACTAAACCATAAACGTCACATTCATAAAAAATTTAGATGTTCATTGCATAGATAACTGAAACTGAAATCTCCAAGGGGAGAATGCTACGGGATTGTGCATTTGTACTTTTTGAGTTAGTTATTGACAATGGAAGACTCAATTAAACTTGAAAAAAGAAACGAGTTTGAACCTTTAGCGAGCCAAATGAAGGGTTTTACTTCAGGTCTATTGAGCTGGGTGTTGTTTAAGTTGTTTAAATCGACAACACCTTCGAACCTACTACCGTCCTGTGCTTTGTAGTGCACACTTTGAAGTCTTCCGTTTTACACTGACTTGAAATTCAGTCTCCTGGGAAAGAACTGGAAATATTTGTTTGTTTGTTTGTTCTATATAATCCATATCAGCGTATCAAGTTCAGCGATACAGCGTGATTGAAATTTAAAGGCAATGTTCCCGCTTTAAAGGAGATCGTATTCAGGGTAAACGCTGCATATGTCGGCTCAATCGGAAATGAGCTTTCTATAGTGCAATCTTCAGCGATACAGATTGAATAGAGCCCTCAGACTGACTGATAGATGGTGCAGTCTCATGGTACTGACTTAAGTGGATCAGCCTAAAACAGCCTTGTTTTAAGCTGATCCACTTTGAGTGTACAAAACCTTTGTGTACAAAACATTAAGAACACCTGCTCTTTCCATGACATAGACTGACCAGGTGAATCCAGGTGAAAGCTATGATCTATTATTGATGTCACGTGTTAAATCCACTTCAGTCCACTTAAACGTTCTACCACAGTGACCATGTTATTTTTGAGAAGACTATTTGATTCTGAGTTCGGACACAAAGTTGTATGTGAAAACTATTTATAAGATGCATACTTTCAGTTTTTTCAAACTCACTTCACTCGCGTATAAGATGGAGGCTTGCGCTACCGTTGCTGGCACATGCGCAGATCAAATACACCGC
The DNA here is from genome assembly GCA_030435695.1 of Brachymystax lenok tsinlingensis. Classification (NCBI taxonomy): domain Eukaryota; kingdom Metazoa; phylum Chordata; class Actinopteri; order Salmoniformes; family Salmonidae; genus Brachymystax; species Brachymystax lenok. Next base: position 4,855,577 of record CM059806.1, on the reverse strand, counting down.
TAATAATTTGAAAGATTGCTCAGAAAACCAGTTGTTTTAATCGGCGTATGCTTACTTTGATTTTGACCTTACGCCTATTAGGATAACCAGAGTAAGGTGTTTACATGACTAATGCCATTCTCGGCCTTCTGCCATAATCAGTTTAATATCGAATGATTAGAGGGTGAATGGGCAAGACAAAAGATGTAAGTGCCTTTGAATGGGTATGGTAGTAGGTGCCTGGCGGACCGGTTTGAGTGTGTCAAGGTGAGTTCCCCGCCCACTCAGCCTACTAGTTCCCCGCCCACTCAGCCTACTAGTTCCCCGCCCACTCAGCCTACTAGTTCCCCGCCCACTCAGCCTACTAGCTCCCCGCCCACTCAGCCTACTAGCTCCCCGCCCACTCAGCCTACTAGTTCCCCGCCCACTCAGGCTACTAGCTCCCCGCCCACTCAGCCTACTAGCTCCCCGTCCACTCAGTCTATCTTTTCAGACTTACTGGTAGTTTGACATGAGAGAAAAAGTAATTTTTGTAAGATTTGGACCATTTTCATCTGGAAAAAATATTTTGGGTGATGTTTTAGTCACTCAAAAGGCTTATTTTACATTGGAATCAGAATGACTGCTCAGACCTTTAAACCAAAGTTTCTTTGGACTTTACGATATAATTTACTGTTTACGCATAAAATCACCTAGAGTGCATTGCCATTTGCAGCAATTTACTGTAAATAACTGTACTTACTGTTAGCTTTATTGTATAATACTGTCAAAACAACAATCAAGTTTTATAGTGTACTTTATTGAGGGAAAATGTACAGTACTTACTATGACGGTGATATGTGGTTGTCCCACCTAGCTATCTTATTAAGATGAATGCACTAACTGGAGTCTGCTAAATGGCCCATTTTCTTTTTTAAATACATGTAAGAACTGCAACGCTGCTGGGTTTTTCATGCTCAAGAATGGTCCACCAAATGGTCCATCCAAAGGACAACCAGCCATCTTGAAACAATTGTGGGAAACATTAGAGTCAACATGGGCCAGCATCCCTGTGGAACGCTTTCAACACCTTGTAAAGTCCATGCCCTGACAAATTGAGGCTGTTCTGTTCTGAGGGCAAAAGGGGGTGCAACTCAATATTAAGGTGTTCCTAATGTTTTGTACATTCAGTGTATTTTGTATGTCTTCCTGGGTAAGGTTTTGTAAGACTGTATCACCTAAGTGCCATTCACGTTATTGAATAGTACAACCATGAGGATGTCATTTGCAACATCTTTAGCATCGGAGGTGGCGTTGTAATGTCAGCTATTCTATACAGTCGTTTCCTAAACATGTGGGATGACCCACTGGGCACATTTGGGTAATATTTGGTTAAGACAATGATCAATTCGATTTCAACCTTTATTTACGCACTCAAAAAGAAGTCTGTTGAATTCCCAATGTGTTATCACTATGCTTTCAACCATCTAAAAGCGCAACCAAGACCATGTCTGATTTTTGGTATCTGAATGTATCACTGTACTTCTAACCATTTAAAAGCACAACAAAATGAAAATGGGAAGACCATGTCAGATATTTTGTATGTATACAACAACTTAATGTGTTAGCACTGTGCTTCATCTAATAGCACAACCAAATGACCTGGATTGCAGTTGAGATTACAGTAAAACTACATAGTGCAAGTGATCAATGCTGTTCGAGATTCTGCACTGAATATTATAGCAATTGTGAAGATCTCCACAAACCTGTGACTTTTGCATGCATTCATGATTACATAAGAAGACATTTATAGTTACAGTAACTTCAAAATGTGGCCATGGATTTGTTACTCATTTTGAGGTTGAAGAAATACTGTTACAGTTTGCAATATAGCCTTAAATTGAGTCAATTTACTGTATTACAAAAGTAATAATGAATTGTGCAACCAAAGATCAACATTTAATGAATAGGACTGAGTATAACATTATTTGAAGTGCATTTAAAGTTTGATTTGATTTAGTCGTATTTTTTACTTTGGTTTTTGGTTGAGATGGAGACGTGAATCCAAAATATCAATGATTAATTTGTAGACAAACTGGAATTAAAGCCAGATTAAGTTAGTGGCATAGATGGCACTATCAAAGCAAAAGATACATCTCCTTCAAATGTGGATATTTGGTTGCGTTGACAACCTATAAAAATGCAATATCCAGTTTGTCTACAAATTAATAATTGATACAGAGCCTCCAGAAAGTATTCACAAGTATTTATGTTACAAAGTGGGATTAAAATTGATTTAATTGTATTCTTTTGTCAACAATCTACACAAGAACTCTACTGTAAAAGTGGAAGAAAAATTCTAACATTTGTGTCAAATGTATCTTGATTAGATAAGATTCAACCCACTGAGCCAATACATGTTAGAATCACCTTTTGGCAGCGATTACAACTGTGGCTCTTTCTGTAACATTTGCCCATTATTCTTTCAAAATTCTTCAAGCTCTGTCAAATTGATTGGTGATCATAGCTAGACAACCATTTACAGGTATTGCCATAGTCAAAACTGTAACTAAGCCCCTCACGAACATTCACTGTCTTCTTGGTAAGCAACTCCAGTTAAAGTCACCATTGGCCTCATGGTGAAATCTCAGAGCAGTTTCCTTCCTTTCTGGCAACTGAGTTAGGAAGGATGCCTGTATCTTTGTAATGACTGAGTGTATTGATACACCATCCAAAGTGTAATTAATAACTTCACCAGGCTCAAAGGGATATTCAATGTCATTCTTTTTTTTAAATCCATCTACCAATAGGTGCCCTTCTTTGCGTGGCATTGGAAAACCTCCCTGGTCTGAGGGTCCTTATAGATAATTGTATGTGTGGGGTACAGAGATGAGGTAGTCATTCAAAAACCATTTTAAACACTATTATTGCACACAGAGTGAGTTCATGCAACTTATGACTTATTAAGCACATTTTTACTCCTGAACTTAATTAGGCATGCCAATAACAAAGGGGTTGAATGCTTAACTTATTGACTCAAGACAATTCAGCTTTTTATTTTTTTTATTACATTTGTTAAAATAGATTGAAAACATACAGTACCAGTCAAAAGTTTGGACACACCTACTCATTCCAGGGGTTCTTTATTTTTACAATTTTCTACATTGTAGAATAATAATGAAGACGTCAAATCTATAAAATAACAAAGTAGCCACCCTTTGCCTTAATGACAGCTTTGCACATTTTTGGCATTCTCTCAACCACCTTCATGAGGTAGTTACCTGGAATGCATTTAAATTAACAGGTGTGCCTTGTTAAAAGTACATGTGGGGAATTTATTTCCTTATTGCATTTGAGCCAATCAATTGTGTTGTGACAAGGTATGGATGGTATACAGACGATAGCCCTTTTTGGTAAAAGGCCAAGTCCATATTATAGCAAGAACAGCTCACATAAGCAAAGAGAAACGACAGTCCATCTTTACTTTAAGACATGAAGGTCCTTCAATCCGGAAAATTTCAAGAACTTTGAAAGTTTCTTCAAGTGCAGTTGCAAAAACCATCAAGCGCTATAATGAAACTGGCTCTCATGAGGACCGCCACAGGAAAGACCCAGAGTTAACTATACTGCAGAGGAGAAGTGCATTAGAGTTAACTGCACCTCAGATTGCAGCCCAAATAAATGTTTCATAGAGTTGAAGTAACAGACACATCTCAACACATCAACTGTTCAGAGGAGACTGCGTGAATCAGGGCTTCATGGTCAAATTGCTGAAAAGAAACCACAAGTAAAGGACACCAATAAGAAGAAGAGACTTGCTTGGGCAAGAAACAAGCAATGGACATTAGACCGGTGGAAATCTGTCCTTTGGTCTGATGAGTCCAAACGCTGTGTCTTTGTGAGACGCAGAGTAGGTGAACGGATGATCTCTGCATGTGTGGTTCCCACTGTGAAGCATGGAGGAAGAGGTGTGATGGTGTGGGGGCGCTTTGCTGGTGACACTGTCAGTGATTTATTTAGAATTCAAGGCACACTTAACCAGCATGGCTACCACAGCATTCTGCAGCGATACGCCATCCCATCTGGTTTGTGCTTAGTGGGACTATCATTTATTTTTCAAAAGGACAATGACCCAAAATACACCTCCAGACTGTGTAAGGGCTATTTGACCAAGAAGGAGAGGGATGGAGTGCTGCATCAGATGACCTGGCCTCCACAATCACCCAATCTCAACCCAATTGAGATGGTTTGGGAAGAGCCAACAAGTGCTCAGCATATGTGGGAACTCCTTCAAGACTATTGGAAAAGTATTCCAGGTGAAGCTGGTTGAGAGAATGCCACGTGTGTGCAAAGCTGTCATCAAGGCAAAGGGTGGCTACTTTGAAGAATCTCAAATATGAAATTTATTTTGATTTGTTTAACACTTTTTTGGTTACTACATGATTCCATATGTGTTATTTCATAGTTTTGATGTTATCACTATTATTCTACAATGTAGAAAATAGTAAAAATAAAGAAAAACCCTTGGATGAGTTGGTGTGTCCAAACTTTTGATTGGTACTATACATACATATATATATATATATACACATTTTATTTTAGGGCATAGATCAGCTTTAATATTGCAGATAGATTGTAGCTTCCATCAATGTATCTATCTCTTAACACCATCCATTTTCTATTTCGATTTGCCATGTCTTTTTCGACTGTGCTGTGATGTTTCACAAAAGTTATGAACCTTTCTATTCTCATAGATTCTACATATTGTAAAGTAAAGATATTTTTTTTTGCTAAAAGTATCATTATATTATTGATCGATTGACTATGACTTTTCAAATGACTCCGCAGTGCTATTTGCAGAGTTAGCTCCAGGTAAATGTTGCATCAAATCCAAAATATGAATTATTAACTTAAAAATTACATTTGAAATCAAACAAAGTTAGGCCTATATTAGGGTTGAATATTTTCCCTGTATTTTACAAATGTTCCATCCCTAGAATAAATTACTTTTCTCCAGGGTAACCCGGTATTTCCCTCTAAAACCATGTTATTCTAAAGCATATCAAGCATATACAGTGCATTCCGAAAGTATTCAGACCCCTTGACTTCTTCCACATTTTGTTACATTACAGCATGGATTATGGATTAAATTGTTTTTTCCTCCTCATCAATCTACACACGATAACCCATAATGACAAATTAAAAACAGGTTTTAGACATTTTTGCAAATGTATTAAAGATTTTAAAAAATGAAATATCGTATTAACATAAGTATTCAGACCCTTTACGCAGTACTTTGTTGAAGCACCTTTGGCAGTGATTACAGCCTGGATTCTTCTTGGGTATGACGCTACACGCTTGGCACACCAGTATTTGGGGAGTTTCTCCCAATCTTCTCTTCAGATCCTCTCAAGCTCTGTCAGGTTGGATGGGGTGCGGCGCTGCTCAGATATTTTCAGAAATCCAGAGATGTTCGATCAGGTTTAGGTCCGGGCTCTGACTGGGCCACTCAAGGACATTCAGAGACTTGTCGCGAAGCCACTCCTGCGTTGTCTTGGCTGTGTCGCTATGGTTGTTGTCCTGTTGTAAGGTGAACCTTCGCCCCAGTCTGAGGTATGAGAGGTCTGGAGCAGGTTTTCATCAATGTTCTCTCTCTGAACTTTGCTCTGTTCATCTTTCCCTCGATCCTGACTAGTCTCCCAGTCCCTGACACTGAAAAAGATCCCAACCGCATGGTCCTGCCACCACTATGCTTCACTGTAGGGATGGTATTGGCTAAGTGATGAGCGGTGCTGGGTTTCCTCCAGACGTGACGCTTGGCATTCAGGCTAAAGAGTTCAATCTTGGTTTCATCAGACCAGAGAATCTTGATTCTCATGGTCTGAAAGTCCTTTAGGTGCCTTGTGGCAAACTCCAAGCGTGCTGTCATGCCTTTTACTGAGGAGTGGCTTCCGTCTGGCCACTCTACCATAAAGGCCTGATTTGTGGAGTGCTGCAGAGATGGTTGTCCTTCTGGAAGGTTCTCCCAACTCCACAGAGGAACTCTGAAGCTCTGTCAGAGTGTTCATCGGATTGTTGATCACCTCCCTTACCAAGGCCCTTCTCCCAATCAAGTTGTAGAAATATCTCAAGGATGATCAATGGAAACAAGATGCACCTGAGCTCAATTTCGCGTCTAATAGCAAAGGGTCTGGATACTTATGTAAATAAGGTATTTCTGTTTTTTATTTTTAATACATTTGCAAACATTTCTAAAAACCTGTTTTCGCTTCGTCATTATGGGGTATTGTGTTAGATTGAAAAAATATGTAATCAATTTTAGAATAAGGCTGTAAAGTAACAAAATGTGGAAAAAGTGAAAGGGTCTGAATACTTTCCGAAGGCACTGTAAATCAATCTTGAATAGGATTAGGCCTATTTATTTTGCATGCTATTTGAATGGATTTGAGGGAGAGATGGATAGACTGAGAGAGTGCTCACGTGCACACTGATTTAAAGCAAAGATATTCTAGTGATAGGCTGTATTAAAACCCTTCAAAAAAAGAAGGTGAGCCCTGAAAGACAGATGGATATGTGTAAATTAGACATGCATTCGGTCCTTATATTACTCTTGCATAGGCTATGCTGCAGCAAATGTAGTCCTACCTTTCACAATTACCACGATGAGATGATACATGTATTGTGAACTGCACTGAGCATTTATGGTTGATTGTGCAGATAGCAGAGTAGGCTGTGGCCCATAGAGAAGCCAGATTACAGTTTAACAGTTACATTTAAGGTCATGCTGTTCATTTAAATAATTTACCAGTTTCTCTTAGTTATTTATTCCTGGAAAAGGGAGTGGGTTTGGGCGGGAAATATTGGTAAATCTCGGTAACCCGGTTCCCTCTATTCAACCCTAGCCTATATTGTCTATTTTTAGTTGAACCCTGGGTTGAATTGAAAGAATAGCTGTTAATGACTTCGCAAATGCTATATAGGCCTAGTATTATTGATGATATTTGATTTATAAAAGTTACATTTAATTTGCTATGTTTAACCTACCCTTTGGATTGACTTCAATAGCAGTGAATCTATTTAGTTATTATGAGATCTCTCAATAATCTTTCTTAAGATAGCACATTGGTAGTAGTCAGTGACAAATATCAGATTCCAAGTCACAATACATTGACAAATTACATTTAAACAACGTTGATTCAACCAGTGTGTGCCCAGTGGGGAGTCTGTAGTTTAAAAAAATCCATTATTATTTTTACATGACTGAATCCTTTATGTTATTGGTATTATTTGGTTTCTATGGACCAACTTGTACCGCACAATTGTCTATAGTCCTGCTGTCATGGCCAATGTTCCCTGTAGCCCTGAGACCAGCTCCCCAGGGACTGCCGCATAGAAATATCAGCCCACAGAGAGAAGCATGAGATTGAACTTCACTCAACTTTCTAGAGTAGTGGTCACCAACCGGTCGATCGCAATCGATTGGTCGATCTCCCAGGCATTCCTAGTCGATCGCCAAAATTTCTGTAAAAAACCAACAACGATAAAGCCTTGTGTTCCTATTTTATCGCCAAAATTTCTGTAAAAAACCAACAACGATAAAGCCTTGTGTTCCTATTTTATTGTATTCGTCTCGGGCCGTGGGTGGTAGATGCACCCGATTCAGCTGTTCTGCGTGCGGAAATGCGAACTGTTGCCATTTTTAACCATTTCATGTATCTGAAGCTACAAACTATTTTTTCCCGGCGGGCCCAGAGAGGAATGCAAGTGCACACTAGGTCTACCACTCGCCAATCGGATGGCTCAGAGTACAATGTCCGCAGTTAATGTAGCAGACATACAATAAAGCTATAGCAAATTTGATACTGTGAGATTTCAAACCTTTTACAACCATGACTAGAGAGAGACAGACTGTCTTTGGGGGTATTTTTGAAAATCAATTAATATTTCACGTTCTCTGTTTATAGGAGTAACAACATGAATTTGTGCATGAGGCAGAAATAATGTGGTGCGACCCGAGTTTCGCCATCAATTGGAGGGAGACAGTCCGTTTTTGGTCAGTGTCAGTTGAGGAAAGGGTGAGCGGAGTGATATTGAGAGGCAGACCCTGTCTGTCTGCTGCTCTCTTCCTGCGCTGAGACTGACCATCAGATGCAGGCACCATCAGCCCAGTAAAATAAAGATAAAAAGCAAATTATTTAAATGTATACTCACTCAGTTGTGCCTCACAAGTAATACAACAACGGATCTATTACTGGAGTAATCACATAGCCTACCTCAAATGTTGAAATATATATATATATTTTTAATGGCCCGAACAACAATAGGCAAAGTCAATATGCGGTGATAATGTATTGATCCTATAGCTTACTGCACACGCCTCAATGCTACAGTACTGTTAATTAGTTAATGTTGCATAGGGTTACGTTTTTTAAGTCATACAAAAAACAATCGGAGTGGTAGATCTCGGCTTGCATTTTAACTCCGTGATCTTGACTCAGAAAAGGTTGGTGACCACTGTTCTAGTTTTCCCTGTTAACACTATCAACATGTCCCTTTACTGTGGAAATTGTGATCGAATAAATGTAATATTAGCCACTTTCAATGCAACATACCGTAACAAAACGAACTACAGTATCCAAGAGTTTTTGTTGTAGGCGGAATGCATCGAAATAGGGTTATATTGCATTGGCATGCACTTCTCAGCCCTTACTCTACACAGACCGGGGCGGCATAAACAATCAGAGCTGTAGTAGGCCTATATGCAAATAGACCATTGCCATTCCTTTGAACTGGAATGTGTTTACAGAATGAGCGGTCGTGAGACTTGCATGTTTTGAAATCAAAGCGAGAGCTGCATGTAGCCACGTGTGCACATTTTGTTCATATCCTTTGCTAGTTAGTGAGTTATTAGCCCAGTTATAGATCATCTGTAGTCAGCAATAGGAGAGTGATTACTTCCTGCCAGAGCGCAAAACGTGTACATTTCTAGAAATCTTTCAAAAGCGAGTCATTTAGAGCTTTTTTTCTGTCTTAAAGGGGCAGTGTTGTATTTTGAGACAGTCTTGAATAAACTACGTAGCAAATAGGCAGATGGTAGCATAATTTCTCTGATTCTCTGTAATAATGGTATGGGAATAATGATGCATTTTATTTTAAAGTGGTTTCTTGCATCAAACAACACAACAGCATTTTCAGTCACCTCCTTGTCTGAAGCACACGTGGATGAACAGGTTAAAGTCAAGCCCTGCATGTTTTTTTTTTTAAGTCTCATGGAATGTATACATTTGTTGCTACTGTAGGCTAAATGATAGAACAGATATTTTCATGTTAAGCTGTTATGGGATGCATTTTCTCCATAGTTTTTGGCGGTAGGCCGCTCTGGTAGGCCTACATTATGATCAGATAGCCACAGCAGCCTTCATGGCCACTGTTAAAACTGTAACTTAGAGCCTGTACAGCCTCAGTGTTCACAGTAAACGCGCACTGGAAGTTGCAAAGAATTTTCACAAAGTTCAAATTTTATTTGTATTTTATTATTTTTTATTTTACCTTTATTTAACCAGGTAGGCTAGTTGAGAACAAGTTCTCATTTACAACTGCGACCTGGCCAAGATAAAGCACAGCAGTTTGATACATACAACAACAAAGAGTTAGGCATCGAATACACAGACATACAGCCAATAATACAGTAGAAAAATGAAAAAATTTAATAAAAAATAAGTCTATATACAGTGAGTGCAAATAAGGTAAGATAAGGGAAGTAGGGCAACAAATAGGCCATGGTGGCGAGGTAATTACAATATAGCAATTAAACACTGGGATGGTAGATGTGCAGAAGATAAATGTGCAAGTTACTGGGGTGCAAAGGAGCAAGATAAATAAATAAATACAGTATGGGGATGAGGTAGTAGGATGGGCTATGTGCAGGTGCAGAGATCTGTGAGCTGCTCTGACAGCTGGTGCTTAAAGCTAGTGAGGGAGATATGAGTCTCCAGCTTCAGTGATTTCTGTAGTTCGTTCCAGTCATTTGCAGCAGAGAACTGGAAGGAAAGGCGGCCAAAGGAGGAATTGGCTTTGGGGGTGACCAGTGAGATATACCGGCTGGAGCGCGTGCTGCGGGTGGGGGCTGCTATGGTGATCAGGGAGCTGAGATAAGGCGGGGCTTTACCTATCAGAGACTTGTAGATGACCTGGAGCTAGTGGGATTGGCGACGAGTATGAAGTGAGGGCCAGCCAACGAGAGTGTACAGATCGCAGTGGTGAGTAGTATATGGGGATTTGGTGACAAAACGGATGGCACTGTGATAGACTGCATCCAATTTGTTGAGTAGAGTGTTGGAGGCTATTTTATAAATGACATTGCCGAAGTCGAGGATCGGTAGGATAGTCAGTTTTACGAGGGTATGTTTGGCAGCATGAGTGAAGGATGCTTTGTTGCGAAATAGGAAGCCGATTCTGGATTTAATTTTGGATTGGAGATATTTAATGTGAGTCTGGAAGGAGAGTTTACAGTCTAGCCAGACACCTAGGTATTTGTAGTTGTCCACATATTCTAAGTCAGCGCCGTCCAGAGTAGTGATGCTGGACGGGCGGGCAGGTGCGGGATGTGATCGGTTGAAAAGCATGCATTTAGTTTTACTTGCATTTAAGAGCAGTTGGAGGCCACGGAAGGAGAGTTGTATGGCATTGAAGCTCATTTGGAGGTTAGTGTCCAAAGAAGGGCCAGAAGTATACAGAATGGTGTCGTCTGCGTAGAGGTGGATCAGAGAATCACCGGCAGCAAGAGTGACATAATTGATATATACAGAGAAGAGAGTCGGCCCGAGAATTGAACCCTGAGGCACCCCCATAGAGACTGCCAGAGGTCCGGACAACAGGCCCTCCGATTTGACACACTGAACTCTATCTGAGAAGTAGTTGGTGAACCAGGCGAGTCAATCATTTGAGAAACCAAGGCTGTTGAGTCTGCCAATAAGAATGTGGTGATTGATAGAGTCGAAAGCCTTGGCCAGGTCAATGAATACGGCTGCACAGTAATGTCTCTTAACGATAGCGGTTATGATATCGTTTAGGACTTTGAGTGTGGCTGAGGTGCACCCATGACCAGCTCTGAAACCAGATTGCATAGCGGAGAAGGTACGGTGGGATTCGAAATGGTCAGTAATCTGTTTGTTAACTTGGCTTTCAAAGACCTTTGAAAGGCAGGGTAGGATATATATGGGTTTGTAGCAGTTTGGGTCTAGTGTGCCACCCCCTTTGAAGAGGGAGATGACAGCTGCAGCTTTCCAATCTTTGGGAATCTCAGACGATACGAAAGAGAGGTTGAACAGGCTAGTAATAGGGGTTGCAACAATTTCGGAAGATAATTTTAGAAAGAGAGGGGCCAGATTGTCTAGCCCGGCTGATTTGTAGGGGTCCAGATTTTGCATCTCTTTCAGAACATCAGCAGGGTGAATGAGAAATGAGGGAGGCTATATCTGTTCCTGGTTCTACATTTTTTGAATGGGCATGCTTATTCAATATCCTTCCAGGATACCCGGGCCAGGTCGATTAGAAAGTCCTGCTCGCTGAAGTGTTTTAGGGAGCGTTTGACAGTGATGAGGGGTGGTTGTTTGACCGCAGACTCATTACGGATGCAGGCAATGAGGCAGTGATCGTTGAGATCTTGGTTGAAAACAGCAGAGGTGTATTTAGAGGGCAAGTTGGTTAGGATGATATCTATGAGGGTGCCTGTGTTTACTGATTTGTGGTTGTACCTGGTGGGTTCATTGATAATTTATGTGAGATTGAGGGCATCAAGCTTAGATTGTAGGGTGGCCAGGGTGTTAAGCATGTCCCAGTTTTGGTCACCTAGCAGCATGAGCTCTGAAGATGGGGGGCAATCAGTTCACAAATGGTATCAAGTGCACAGCTGGGGGCAGAGGGTGGTGTATAGCAAGCGGCAACGGTGAGAGACTTGTTTCTGGAAAGGTGGATTTTTAGGAGTAGAAGCTCGAATTGTTTGGGTACAGACCTGAATAGTAAGACAGAGCTCTGCAGGCTATCTCTGCAGTAGATTGCAACACCGCCCCCTTTGGCAGTTCTGTCTTGTTGAAAAATGTTATAGTTAGGGATGGAAATTTCAGGGATTTTGGTGGTCTTCCTAAGCCAGGATTCAGACACGGCTAGGACATCCGGGTTGGCAGAGTGTGCTAGGGCAGTGAATAGAACAAACTTAGGGAGGAGGCTTCTAATGTTAACATGCATGAAACCAAGGCTTTTACAGTTACAGAAGTCAACAAAAGCGCCTGGGGAGTGGGGCTAGGCACTGCAGGGCCTGGGTTAACCTCCACATCACCAGAGGAACAGAGGAGGAATAAGGGTACGGCTAAAGGCTATCTGGTCCGTATTTTCGGACCAGATAGTGAAAGGAGCAGATTTATGGGTACGGTAGCATAGATTCAAGGCGAAATGTACAGACAAAGGTATGGTAGGACGTGAATACAGTGAGGGTAAACCTGTGCATAGAGTGACGATGAAAGAGATATTGTCTCTAGAAATATCGTTTAAACCAGGTGATGTCTCAGCATGTGTGGGAGGTGGGACTAAAGTGTTAACTAACTCTAGCCCTGCATATTGAACAGGGCTAGAGGCTCTACAGTGAAATAAGGCAATAATTACTAACCAGAACTGCAATGGACAAGGCATATTGACGTTATCGAGAGGCATGCGTAGCCGAATGGTCATAGGAGTCCAGTGTGTGGCTTCAGGCAGCTAGCAGGCCGGGGCTAATAGCTAGCAGAAGGGCCTTGGGGGGACGTCTTGACGGGAGAAAGTCTGTTTTGGCCCCCCTCGTGTTGTTCCGTCGGCATACGGAGAGCGGGGCTCCGTGTGGTAAACCAGGCCAATTGGAAAAATAGGTATAGTGGCCAAAGAATTTGTCCGATAGGCCTCTTAAACTAACAGTCCGATGTGCTCTGGACAGCTAGTAGGCCGCGGCTAGCATGCTAGCAGCTGGGCATATGGGGGACGTTGCGACGGCGGAGCCAGTTGAGAAACAACCCCTCGGGTGAATCACGTCGGTGGTCCGGTCGTAGGTATTGAAGCCCAAGGAGTGGCTGATGGACCTCTATGGCTAGCCCGGAGATGAGCCTAGCAGATGGGCCTAGCAGGCTGGTTCCAGGCTAATTGGTTTTTGCTTCGGGACAAAGACGTTAGCCAGGAGTAGCTAGCTAGCTGCGATGACCCAGGGGAAAAAGGTTCAGGGCTTGCGGTAGGAATCTGGATATGTGGAGAAAAATAGGTCTGTGTAGGCTATGTAGGCTGGCGAGAGTTGTCCGTGCTAGAGGTAGCTGGTGTCTGCTAGCAGTGTCTTTTTGCTCAGTGCCGGAATTTATTTTAGGGAACATTGCTCATGACTATTTGTCAAAAGGGACCAAGTCTTCATTTCAATGCAGCTTGTTGGATTCTAGTATTTTCCTTTACTGAAGCTTGTAACAAGTATTACCTTTTATTGTAAGATTAGATTTAGATTAGATTAGATTCAACTTTATTGTCATTGAACAAGTACAAGTACAGTACAACGAAATGCAGTTGGCATCTGATCAGAAGTGCAAATAAAAGAGTGAACATTTTTTACAAGTGAAACAATTAAGTACAATGTATGTTATTAAGTGGGATGTATAAATGTGCAATGAAGGCGAATGGCAAGTGCAAGGAGGCATGCAACTGAAATGCAGGGATAGCAGCAATGAGGTTACTGAGGTAGACATGTACATGTACAGCTGAATAATGTCAAAAAATCGGACTTTGCAAAGCAATATCAGAGTCCAGTAGTACCGTGAAGAGTGCAAAGAGAGTAGTGCAACAAGGTCCCTGAGAGGCAGTACTAAGCGGTTGGCGGGTGTATATGGCTAGTGCCGTGTCACAGAGTTTGATCAGGGTTGAGATGTTGAGGGTCCAAGAGAGGTCCTCGGAGATGTAGACACCCAGGAATTTGAAGCTGGGCACACGCTCCACCTCAGTGCCATCAATGAGAACTGGGGCGTGGCTGCAACTTGTAGACTTCCTGTAATCCACAATGAGCTCCTTGGTTTTCTTTGCATTGAGGGCCAGGTTGTTGTCAGCGTATCATGCATCCAGGTGCTTGACCTCCTCCCTGTAGGCTGACTCGTCATTGTCACTGATCAGGCCTACCACCGTGTCTTGACGATGGTGTTGGAACCGTGTACAGGAACGCAGTCGTATTCTTATTTAATGTTGTCTTTCCTCCTACTCAAACTCATCCTCCGTTGAAAACTTATTTGAAGTGTTTTTTAATTTCCTTCCTACTTTTAATGTATTCTTTCCTCAACATTTTTCATCCCTTATCTTCACCTTCCATTTTAATCATAGGCAGTTGCATTTAACCTATATCATGTTGTGGACATTGAATCAATTACATTTCGTTAGGTCTCTATAGAGGATGTCAATCAACTTAGTATGAGACTGACTTTTCTTTTGACTTCTTTTGAATATTTCAATCATCCTGAAAAGACACAGTCATTTCTTAATTCAAATAAAGAGATTGACATAAAAAACACTATTGTTTGTTAGTTTATTCATTTCTGCCAGTCATTTTCCAACAAGGTATGTTGAAAACGTTAGAAAGCCATTTTAACCCTTATTTAAACAAAGGTTATTAATAAAGTACCATTTTTATCAGCATGTGGATTATGTTTTGTCTCTAGTTACATTGTCATTACAACAGTGTGATATGTGTGTGTGTGTCTATTGCACGTGTGGGTCTATTGTATGCAAGCAGCTCATGTAAACAAGGCACTGTCAGTGTGTCACACTGTGTTTGTCTATACTGAGATTGTTTTGGTTAGTGGGATTCACGCCGTGACATATATAGGTTCTGCATGTTACTGTATGATCATGAATTTTCATATAAAATGCAATAAATCAGTATATCAGCCCTGTATGAGAGAGAGAATAGGCAGGATGCACAGTGCACCGCCCCTCCAGATGGGGGCAGCATGGGCCATAGCCCCGTTGCACAGGTCAGTGTCACAGCAGTTGTTGTGGTAGGTGAAGTTCAGGCCTGCAGTATGTTTCTCCCCAGACAGACCACATTGGGAGGGAATGGCACAGCTCTTCTCATACAGGACCAGACGCAGGGAGCCTACAGATGGGGAGAAGGGTAATACCAATAGTATTCAATACACAGAATGAGTTAGCACAACTAATAGTCAGTTAACCCATACTTGGAGTTGGATCCATCCAGTACAAAACACTTTATTTCACTTCAGTAAGTCTAGGCCATTTGTCAGGAGATGACAGTGTAATTGCTAGACTGACAGGCATTGTGACGTATTACTGTCATTCTATGAGGCTAAAACAACTGGCCCACCAGGAGTCGGCGGATAGGCCACACCAGCTCTGCATTTAGGAAGGTGTTAACACAATACATTCAACCACTGCAAATTACTGCCCTCCAATGAATTATGTGGCGAAAACACTTTAACAAGAAACACATTGTCTGTGTTTACAGAGCAGTCCCTTTCCTCTTATCCTCCTCTTATCCTCAGAGGCACACAGAATCCTGTATCCCAACCACTGAGCGCCCGGGCTGTTTTTTTTTTTAGATAATTTGATGGCATCACAGGAATTAGGGAGCTAACAACTGGCTTGATGAGAGATTAGCGGTGACATATGATATTTTTAGCTAGTCATTTGAATACCTAGTAGGAAGGCAAGTCTAGGCAGGCATAGTGGGCCATAAAATATCTCCCACACTTACCTCTTCAACTTCAGTTGACACAACACAATTGCAGTGCCACTCAAGTTTGTTATTCAATCCAATACACAATCACGGAACATAGGTTTTATTGTATTTGTCATTAACACATTATGTCATGCCACCTCCACCAGAAACCCAATACTGTCCCCAATGCCCACACACGCACACAAACGCATGCAAGAATGTATATACACACACAAACACCCACAGGCTGCACTCACCTCGCGTCCCCACTGCAGTGCTAGCTAGGCAGCGCTGTCCGGCAGGACACTCCTGAGGGAACTTGAGGCAGTCCATGGGAGAGATGGCAGGAAACACACATGTGTAACAGCACAGAGGTGCTAAGAAAGAAGGGGACCAACATACATTAAGATTATGTATCAATTATAAGATGTACATCATACTAATGGGGGTATAACACTAAAATTGTACTTCAGGTGTATCATTCCTATCTCCTGCTACTGCGATATGGGTCAAATCTAAAAAGACGATTGTCCTTGTTAAACAAAAATACTTTGTCATATTGAATTGAGTATTCCTAGGCATGATCATCCTTTTCTTACATACCTGCCAAGGGAAGACAGCACAGGAAAAGAAGAAACGGTTGTGGATGAGACATCTTCGAAGTCCTAGAAGTTGATCCTTTGGCACTTTGCAAGATATTACAAACTCTTCTGTTGTTTTGGTCAACGCCACTGCCTAATATCTTCCGCCTCTCTCTTCTCCCAACTCCACTAGCAGTTAATAGAAGAAATTGAATTGAATTTATTTGTATCTCTTTCCTTCCTTCCAAATCAGCATCAAATCCATCCAACTCTCACTTTCTCTCTCAGTCAACTACACGTCTTTTCCTACTGTATTATTTCCCTCTCTGATAATGCTAAGTGACCAGATGTCATTTGTATTGTCCTCAAATGGTCAGTTGTAACTTCCCTCAATCTACCTCCCCATGTCTGGTCTTCTTTATTTCTGACCAACCAGACACATTGGGAGCCAAGGTCCCCACCCAAAACTCTCCTAATTGAATTTGGATGGTAACCGTGTGATGCTAAACTGACATACCTACAGTATAATATGTCTAAATCTGTCTAAAAGGGGGATTTACAGAGGTCCTTCGTTTAAGGAAAGAACTACATGTGGTGGTGATTTATATTGTACTGAATCAAAAATAGCAAGGGAAGTTATACATCGTGTCCATAATGAAGGCTACCCCCACAGAGGTGGATACAGAAGGCACAGTAAAAAGAGTGGAGGGGATGCACTGGATATGTAACCTACAGCATAACATTATGCATTTTACACAAGAGTATTTCTTGCTGAGAAGCTCTTGCTTTCAATTTCTGCATTCAGCTTATGCATGAGATAGTAAAGAGAGAGTGGGAGGGAGACAGACAAACAGACAGACAGGGAATGACTAAGAAAGAAAAAGAGTAAGACACAGACAGACAGACAGACAGACAGAGAGGAAGTTACAGCATTATCCATACCTCCCTAATGAGTGTCATGAGGTGGGCAGTGAGGATAGTCAAGTGACAAGAGTCTTGTGATAGGGGCGGGCTCAGGCCCGGATAAATAGTTTACCAGTCATTAAACACACCATGTACAGCCAGCCTTCCTGAAACCCACTCCACTATGGATAAATATTAGATAGGCTAGGGTCATGTTCATTAAGCACAAAATGGAAGAAAACAGTGTGAAACAGGGAGGCACTACATTAACTTGTCTGTTGGAAAATGTTTTGCTATGCGGAAGGGAGGTTACAAGGTTTAACTAGTTGGCTCATGCTAGTGCTGGTGTGTAGAATACAGATCCTCCTCCACTGTATTTCAACGGGATGTTCTGTGTGGGCTGGGGTTGGGCTGACAGATGGTGTTCTTCGTTAATCCTGTCTATGTCCTCTCTGTGTGTATGTCTGTCTCTATTGCTCTCTGTGTGTGTGTCTGTCTTTATTGCTCTCTCTGTGTGTGTGTGTCTTTCTCCCTGTCTCTCTCTCTCCCTGTCTCTCTCTCTAGTCAACAAATTAACATGCAAGCTATTTTTTTCCTTCTGACTCCCAATCAAATCTGCAGTTGACTGTTTTGACAGTTTTGATTTCAGCAACATATGTCAGTCGTTAGACGAACATTGCACTGTCCTGTCTGCAGGTCACACTCCATCTGTCACTGGCAGGTCTGTTTGAGTGTGTTTACCATTTAACCTGAGATGATTAGAGTTACGTGTGAGTCATGTTTACAAATCTGAGGCCGAAGCATGATAGCATGATAAGCCACCAGCATTGATAATAAATTAGAAACCTGTTCTTAATTCTCCAAGACAAATATACATGTTGACAGACTATGTTGTGTAACTCCATCATGTCTTTCTCTTGGACCCACGGCACGGTTAAATATATGACCAATATTGCAGAAAAGACAGGATTACTTTTCGCAGACAAAGACTAGACTCACACACACACAAAGTTGAATTGTCAAACGTATTGGGTCTATAAAAAAAAGCGCGGAAAGCGTGCGAATTAATTAATAATGTGGCTATATACAATTTACTCTGAGGAGCGCAAGAAAAGAAAATAACATTGAGAATTGATATAGCTGTTGACGTTTATATGTAGAATGGGCGGATACACATTTGGCGAGGGAGCGAGGGTGTGGCACACTTGGAAACAATGAAACTGGGAGAAAATATGAATCCGGGGCCACAATCTCTCCGAAAACCACTTGAAATCAATCTGTGTTCTGCATAGAACGAGTTTACGTTAGAAGCAATTTTTCAACTGGTTTGGGCAACATTCTTATGAGGAGATTAGCTGTTCAATTTACTTTCTTAAAGTGACAAAGTCAGAATCATTTGCGAGTTGCTGTGGTTGATGAATTCTATTCGATCTGCACTTTCATACAAGGTAAGAAGCAAATAGTAGGATATTATCACGATATATCTACTTTTCTCCTTGAGCGGAGGGAATTAGGACTGGCCAGGATGGACGGGTGGGGGAGGGGAAGTGAGGGATGAAAGGGTGAACAGGACGCCGGATTAGACGGTGTAAAGGGAAATATAGAAGAGAAGATAATAACGGGATAGGAGGTTGGGAAATTGAAAGAAAAAACAGAGAAAATCGGCATACGATAAAAGACATGGCCAGTGGGAAATACCTGCATTTGAGTAACCTCTGTTATAGCAATAATACAGTAGGCATACATCTTAACATTGCGCTGGGCGTGATGAGCTCTTGCAGCCAAAAATGTCAGACGCTTTTAGTGTAACTTGTTTGGCTACTCTGCAGATGGCTGGCATGGGATGATAAAAAGGCATAACAAAATGAAATGCATTTGAGAAATAGTCCTAAATCTAGTTGTATTCATTTGATTGAGGTTTAGGTAGGTTACATTCCTAAAATCAATATTGAGAGACATCACTTTTAGTTTATTGTCTGATAATTACTCAAATTCTGCAGTGAATGGTGATTTTCTATGAATTATCCAGAATATACAAAATGTAGGTAGCATCTGAACATTAAGAGGCACATGGGGGCAATCCCGCAACACTTGTTGCGTCAAAATGTTAGAGGGGTCAACCTGAAATTGTTCGACTTTCTGGTTTAGTTAACTCGTGTGCCTAAGCAAATATAATGTTGACGCTGGGATTCACAACAGGATGAAAATAAAGCAGGGAGTGTCTCTAAACTGTAGCCAACGAGCTGATTGATTTGCCATTGCAAAACCAGTGTAGGATGTTGGCCTCAAAGAATCTGCCCTTGAACAATGCAGACCTTGTCAGTATTCTCCAGGCCACTCTGTTATCTGTATTCGTTCTGGTTCAACTTGACATAAGAATAATGTCTCTATGAAATAAGTTAGAGAAGTTACATTACAAATGATTGAATAATAATTATTTAGTCAGTCTAAATCATGTAATCAAGTATTCAATAGCAAATGTTGGACACTGGACACTGAGATGTTTTTTTTTGTTGTTGTGCCAACTGTCCAACGCCAGGAAGCACCACAAAACAGACCATTGTCTCTCTGAGGAAAATATCTTATGTTCCAGACAGAATGGGGAACCTACTATATGTCCTACAGTGGAAGAGACGGAGATGAGTGCAGTAGAGCAGACACAAGTGATCACAGGAACTCTCATCTAATGAGTCACTGAGCATGCACAAACATGCTTTATCCTTCTCATCAAAAAGCCCTAAAGAATCTGTCTCCCTCTTTTCTTTCAGACAGCAATCAGACTGAAACTCATATTTACCTCCCTGGAACTATGCAGTGGGTATTGGAGTGGCTAATCACTGAAGTGGAAGAACAGGGATGAAGACTTTCTGCTGTGTGCTTTCCTGCCTGGATGACAGACTCCCCATAGAGTTGCTGATTCGCTCCATCACATCCCTTTAGTGTCCAGCTGGTCTCGCCGTCACACCTCACAGCTTCTCAAACAGTCGGGAACACACTCTGACAACAATTGTCACCCACTCATCTAGTGACAAACACACTTTCACTGTTCTGCCTTGTAGTGGCAGAACACCAATACTAGCCCAAAGCCAGGGTACTCCCACGCCTTCACACACACACACACACCCTCTCTTTCTCACACAGACATCATGGCGAGCGTGTTGCCGTACGGCTGCTTCACCCACGCCGTGGTGCGGGGCATCCCAGAGACCTTTGGGAAGGTTGATCATGAGGAAACCGACAAGGTCGAAAACGGGGAAACCACGACGGACCTGGCCAAGGCACAGCGTCAGTTTGGGGTGCTGACAGGGGGCGCTGAGACAGAAGGTGGGGCTGCAGCTCATCGAGATCCCTGCAGACCCGGAGCTACCAGAGAGCTGGAGGATAGAGGATGTAGCGGTGATACAGGGAGACACGGCGCTCATCACCAGGCCTTTCAAACAGCAGAGACGCAGAGAGGTAAACACTGACCACAACAAGTGGTCTAAATGAACGAGATTTGTGTCTGTTGTGAATCATCCCAGTAAACGTGTTGTAGTTCTGTCTCAATTATTGATGTATAGTGTTGTTATTTACGCTTTTATTATAGATTAATGTTGCAGTAGAGTCAGTTTGACCTCTCCTCTTTTTCTCTCTCTCCCTCCCTGTCCCTTTCTCCTCTCTTCCTCAGGCTGAAGCGGTGAGGAGGGTGATGTCGGAGCTGAACTTGACAGTGGTGGAGATGGGGGCAGAGGAGGAAGGCTCCGTGGGGGCCACGCTGGAGGGCAGCGATGTGCTCTTCACTGGCAGGGAGTTCTTTGTGGGCATCTCCTCCCACACCAACCACAGAGGAGCTGAGGTTCTGGCTGACACTTTCAGAGTGAGTATAGCTCGATTCATCGATTCCTTTCTCAAGCCACATGCGAGGACAAGATGCAAAGACCCTCCAACCTTCTCCTCCAATGTCTTCTGAGGAGGCAAGCAAAGAGGACATAAAGAATCAAGGAAAGACGAATTGGGACAGAGCCCATGTGTTGCAGCAGAGATGAGCAGGTGGCCATTGTTCTATTGTATTATGAGATTCATGGCTCAAAGACAAATGACGGAAGAGCAAGCCATGTCCCATTGGTCAGGGATGGTGGTGATCATACCAGGAAGCCCCTTGAGATTTGACATGGTCCACAGTAGTGCCATTAGTATTGATGGCTTCCTCTTGCTAAGTGCATTCATGGAAGTTACGTGTGTGTATATCTGTCCACATGTGAGTTCACTTGTGTGAGGGTAGAAAGAGACAGATGGGAAAGTATGAATGTACAAAGAAAATGCATACTCCTTAGTTCTCTACCATGCTCCCTTAAACTAGACAAAATGAGATTTTCACAGTCGGGTCTGTTTATTTGAATGGGCTTATAATGGTAGTTAATACCATAACCTGTTGGATTTGGATATTCAATATCACTCAGGGTGTGGCATGCAAACTACACCATTGTGTGTGTGGGGTGTTTGTGTCTGCCGTCTGTCTGCTTTCCTGGTGTTGCTTTACATGCAATATTTACACAGTATTCATTAGCTGATGAATTACTTGATTTGATGCCCAAGTACATGGCCGTATTAAAAAGTAATTCAAACACAAATCATTTTCTTTGGGTCCCTGTGTACACAATAAGAATACTGTTTGAGAATCTACAAATCAAGGATATTTTAGAGTCTACAACGTTCTTACCATCTCTGTCCTCGTTTTAGGACTTTGCTGTGTCCACGGTGCCAGTGTATGGGGGAGCTCGTCTAAAGAACATCTGCTCTATGGGAGGTCCCGATACTATCATCATCAGCAACAGTGATGGGGCCAAGAAGACCCTCCGGGTGAGTGAGTGTGTGTCCCAGAGAAAGATGGTGAACTAATATACTGTAGCTCTCTATCCATGTATATTCCGCTCGCCACAACAATCTGCCATTCAGACATGCAAAGTGATCGACTGAAAAGTCTCCAGCCCAGTATTTATGTCACTGCTCAGATGAATAATGTAAATGATAAAGCTGTTTTAAACTCTCATTGTGTTGTTTTAGAGCCCTATTAACCCACATTACCCAAGTGTGCGTGATCCATTTGGTCCCCGTCCGAAGATGATTGGCTCTTGCCCAGTTCAGGTCCTCCCTGTGTGGGCTACTCGAATGTGAACAGACACCGGCCGCTGCTGTCATGCTCATTTTGTTAGCACTGCCTCTGTGTTTGTGTAGATGATGGAGCAGCTGACTGATCACCACTACGAAGTGCTCACGGTCCCTGAGGGCGCAGCAGCTAACTGTGTCTATGTCAGGGGCCCCTCCAAAGTGGACTACCTGCTTCACCCGCCCACTGAGGAGTGTCCTGACAGTGTCCCTGTGAGTGAGCAGCGGTCTTTAGGCTACTTTACTAATCCACCGTATTGTGTCTTTGGCATATAAGAGAGAAACTATTTGATTTTCAATACAAAGTCCCTCTACTCAATCCCAAATCTGCCATGATATATAGGCATTAATTTTTACCCTGCTGCAATACACCATGAAATAAAGCATTCGTTCCCCTCCCCCCCAGGCCTTCCAGAAGCTGACGGACTACACCCTCCTCCCAACAGCGTGCAGCGAGGCCTCCAAGCTTGGAGGGTATCTGTCTTCATTTTGCCTACTTATCAATAGGAAGCCATACTTCTGAATACCCTGCCCTTCTCCCATAGTAAACACATAGACCTTCATTGGCTATAGGCAAATACAAATGTGAACATGAAGAACATGGCCAACTGTTGGGCCAGGGGCTAAAGCGAAAAGTCTAAACTGTATCCTTGGGACATCCCATCTCTGACGTCACCCCATTGAAGTTGACATTTTAAAACGGTAAGGGTTAAGGTTAGGTAAGTTGTATGGTTTAGGGTTAAGCTTAGGGTTTAGGGTAGGTAGGGACGTCTCAAGGATCCCGGATAGCACTAACTGGGGCTTAAGAGGGTTCAATGTGTATATTCTGCACAACTGCTCCCCCTTCTGTGGAAAGAGTGCAGTGTGGCTTGAGGAACTTTAATAGGCTCTAGATTTGAAATGTAGGTGTACTGTATACAGGCCCGGCTCTACAGAGATGCTCTCTGGAGACAAAAGCATGGTCACCTCAGTTTTATGTCCCTATATTATATAACAACTTATATAACAAGACTTGCTGCGATTATCCAAAACGTCTCATCCATCCTCCAAACCACACTCTCTGCGCTCCGAGTAAGTAGGCTGTTGTTACGTTGCGGCCATAGAAATATAATCCATAGAAGGGACTTGCCACCACTAACCCTGGCAATTTGACTGGTAAACATATGGGTATACTCACAGTGGCTGTCAGTCCTGACTTAAATGGGCACGTCCGTTCTATGGATTCTGTCTATGGTTGTATAGGTCTTTTGCAAATTTCGAAATTCAATCGCGGGAAGAAAAAAAATTTGCAAAGTAAATGCCCAGTGGCATAAATGCCCACCTGTCATTCAGGGCAGGTGGGGCAGAGCAATTTTTGTTGTTGTTGTTGCCTGTTTTGCATGTTATCAGTTTGCAAACAATGTGAAAAAAAATAAAAATGTTTGAGTTAATAAAGCTGCATACAAACATGGTCTCTTTTTTGCTTTCTTGATGCAAAATGCAGGTGTTTCAGCCTAGCTCAGTGCTTTCTGTGGTGTTGGGACAGCCCGCGGAAAATACAGAGCGTAGCGGTTGGTAATCTTCTCTAGTTGTGCCGTGATTGGTTCAGTGTTCTGTCACTCATGAGGACACTACGGCACCACAAAATCTACAGGGAGAGCTAGAAAGTTCAAGCCCCCTTTGGTGCTGCCATAGATTTACATTAGAAGTGCCCATTAGAAGGCTCAAGGTCAGTGGCCACAGATAAAATGACGTCAAATCACGTTATATCTACCGAAGCTTTGATTGGACTGATCATGTCAACATCATACTTTCAAAATCTTGGCTATGAAGTTAGACAAGCAGCCATCATCATGAATCACGTCAATAATATACTGGCAAATCCTTTTCAATCCTTGAAAAGGATGAAGAGAAATTATAGATAAAATGTATCGGTGCTCATCGGCCGTTGGACATCAACATTACATAACAAGTTGGAAATGGAAAATTCAACATTGAGTGGTTTGGAAGGAATCAGTAGCTAAACGCAAAGCGTTGCAAAACAATCACTACTTCGCTTCCCCTGCCTGCTCTTCGGTTGAGAGGGCGTGTGGTCTGGGTTTAAGGGTCTCTTTACCAAGCTTAAAAGGAGACATTCACACGTAACACCATGAGCCAGAAAAGGTTGAATACATTGGCTATGCTGTCAATCCAGCATGACTTCTGCTGCATTCAAAACAACTGGAAACTCAGAACTGGGAAATCTCTGACTTTAGTGAGTTCAAGACAACTGGGAACTCGGGAAAAAAACGAGCTTCCAAGTCAGGAACTCTGACCTCTTTCTAGAGCTCCGACCTGAAGATCACTGACGTCATGATTCGACCTTTCATTTTTTCGGAGTTCCCAGTTGTCTTGAAAGCGCCATGAATCCAGATAATATTAGACTTTAATGAAAAAGTTAAGACAAAATTTGTCCTGAAGGACCACCGCGCTACCTTCCTGTTCAAGTGAGCACAGCACAACGGTGAGTCCAAAAATGTATTGTATGCTGCTGCATAAATTATGTAATATGCCAGGGAGATAAAGTAATACTACAATTTGGATCCCTCCACAGGGCCTATTTACATAATGAATTCGGAGGGCAGAAATAATTAAATATTAAAACATTAAACCTCTCAATAAAGGTGTCAGTCATACAAAAGTTATACTTACAGTGTCTTTGGAAAGTATTCAGACCCCTTGACTTTTTCCACATTTTGTTACGTTACAGCCTTATTCTAAATGTATTACATTTTTCCCCTCATCAATCTACACACAATACCCCATAATAACAAATCAAAAACAGGTTTTTAGACATTTTTGCTAATTTTGTCAAAATAAACCTGAACTATTACATTTACGTAAGTATTCAGACCCTTTACTCAGTACTTTGTTGAAGCACCTTTGGCAGTGATTACAACCTTGATTCTTTATGGGTATGATGCTACAAGCTTGACACACATGTATTTTGGGAGTTTCTCCCATTCCTCTCTGCAGATCCTCTCAAGCTCTGTCAGGTTGGATTGGGAGAGTTGCTGCAGAGCTATTTTCAGGTCTCTCCAGAGATGTTCGATCGGGTTCAAGTCCGGGGCTCTGTCTGGGCCACTCAAGGACATTCAAAGACTTGTCCCAAAGCCACTCCTGCGTTGTCTTGGCTGTGTGCTTAGGGTCGTTGTCCTGTTGAAAGGTGAACCTTTGCCCCAGTCTGAGGTCCTGAGTGCTCTGGAGAAGGTTTTCGTCAAGGATCTCTCTGTAATTTGCTCCATTCATCTTTGCCTCAATCCTGACTATTCTCCCAGTCCCTGCCACTGAAAAACATCCCCAAAGCATGATGCTGCCACCACCATGCTTCACCGTAGGGATGGTGCCAGGTTTCCTCCAGACATGACGCTTGGAATTCAGGCAAAGATTTCAATCTTTCAATCAGAACAGAGAATCTTGTTTCTCATGTTCTGAGAGTCTTTAGGTACCTTTTGGCAAACTCCAAGTGGGCTGTCATGTGCCTTTTACCTAGGAGTGGCTTCTGTCCGGCCACTCTACCATAAAGGCCTGATTGGTGCAGTGCTGCAGAGATGATTGTCCTTCTGGAAGGTTCTCCTATCTCCACAGAAGAACTCTAGAGCTCTGTCAGATTGACTATCTGGTTCTTGGTCAACTCCCTGACCAAGGCCCTTGTCCCCCGATTGCTCGGTTTGGCCGGGCTGACAGCTCTAGGAAGAGTTGGTGGTTCCAAACTTCTTTCATTTAAGAATGATGGAGGCCACTGTGTTCTTGGGGACCTTCAATGCTGCAGAAATGTTTTGGTACCCTTCCCCAGATCTGTGCATCGACACAATTCTGTCTTGGAGCTCTACGGTCAATTCCTTCAACTTCATGGCTTGGTTTTTGCTCTGACATGCATTGTCAACTGTGGGACCTTATATAGACAGGTGTGTGCCTCCTTTTCAAGTCAAGAGCAATCAATTGAATTTAACACAGGTGGACTCCAATGAAGTTGTAGAAACATCTCAAGGATGATCAATGGAAACAGGATGCACCTGAGCTCAATTTCAAGTCTCATAGCAAAGGGTCTG
Organism: Brachymystax lenok tsinlingensis; assembly: GCA_030435695.1. Classification (NCBI taxonomy): domain Eukaryota; kingdom Metazoa; phylum Chordata; class Actinopteri; order Salmoniformes; family Salmonidae; genus Brachymystax; species Brachymystax lenok. The sequence continues at coordinate 4,829,193 of CM059806.1, read as the reverse complement.
AATACTTATGTAAATAAGGTATTTCTGTATTTGATATTGAATACATTTGCAAAAGAATTGATAAACCTCTTTTCGCTTTGTCATTATGGGGTATTGTGTGTAGATTAATGAGGGAAAACAAATATTTAATCAAATTTATAAAAAACATATTTTATCCATTTTAGAATAAGGCTATAACGTAACAAAATGTGGAAAAAGTCAAGGGGTCTGAATACTTTCCAAAGACACTGCATGTATGTGTATATGTATGTATATTTACATATAGGTGTGTATGTATGTATGTACGTACAGTTGAAGCATTAAAACTCATTTTTCAACCACTCCACAAATTTCTTGTTAACAAACTATAGTTTGGGCAAGTCGGTTAGGACATCTATTTTGTGCATGACACAAGTAATTTTTCCAACAATTATTTACAGACAGATTATTTCACTTATAATTCACTGAATCACAATTCCAGTGGGTCAGAAGTTTACATGCACTAAGTTGACTGTGCCTTTAATAAACAGCTTGGAAAATTCCAGAAAATTGTCATGACTTTAGAAGCTTCTGAGGTGTACCTGTGGATATATTTCAAGGCCTACCTTCAAACTCAGTGCCTCTTTGCTTGACATCATGGGAAAATCAGCCAAGACCTGAAGATGCTGGAGGAAACAGGTACAAAAGTATCTATATCCACAGTAAAACGAGTCCTATATATATATATATAGGCTGCTCAGCAAGGAAGAAGCCACTGCTCCAAAACGACCATAAAAAAAACAGACTACGGTTTGCAACTGCACATGGGGACAAAGATCGTACTTTTTGGAAAAATGTCCTCTGGTCTGATGAAACAAAATTGAACTGTTTGGCCATAATGACCATCGTTATGTTTGTAGGAAAAAGGGGGAGGCTTGCAAGCCGAAGAACACCATCCCAACTGTGAAGCAGGAGGGACTGGTGCACTTCACAAAACAGATGGCATCATGAGGATAGACAATTATGTGGATATATTGAAGCAACATCTCAAGACATCAGTCAGGAAGTTAAAGCTTGGTCGCAAATGGGTCTCCCAAATGGACAATGACCCCAAGCATACTTCCAAAGTTGTGGCAAAATGGCTTAAGGACAAAAAAGTCAAGGTATTGGAGTGGCCATCACAAAGCCCTGACCTCAATCCTATAGAAAATGTGTGGCCAGAACTGAAAAAGCTTGTTCGAGCAAGGAGGCCTACAAATCTGACTCAGTTACACCAGCTCTGTCAGGAGGAATGGGACAAAATTCACCCAACTTATTGTGGGAAGCATGTGGAAGGCTACCCGAAACGTTTGACTCAAGTTAAACAATTTAAAGGCAATGCTACCAAATACTAATTGAGTGTATGTAAACTTCTGACCCACTGAGAATGTGATGAAAGAAATTAAAGCTGAAATAAATCATTCTCTGTACTATTATTATGACATTTCACATTCTACAAATAAAGTGGTGATCCTAACTGACCTAAGACAGGGCATTTTTACTAGGATTAAATGTCAGGAATTGTGAAAAACGGAGTTTAAATGTATTTGGCTGTGTATGTAAACTTCCGACTTCAATTGTATATATATATATATATATTTATATATATATATTTATATATATATATATATATATATATATATATATATATATATATATATATATATATATATATATATATATATATATATAGAAAACATATGAGGGATTGGAAATGATACAGACAATTACGTTGATGGAAGCTATAATCTATCTGCAATATTCAAGCTGATCTACCCCCTTTTGCCTTACCCTAATAATATTGTCCCTTTCCCCCTCATAACTTAGCCTAATGTTATGACTTAATTGTATACATGTAGCCTATAGCCTGTTTTAGAGAAAATGTCCTAAATCTGTCAGAGCAAAAATAACATGGCAGACTGCAAAGTGAAGAGTTTTGGTATGGGAGGCAATGAAAATGTTGAATTTTGTTAAGATAAAAATTAATTGCTACGTGAGGCTTATTTGACCAAGTAAAGTTTGGTAATGCTTAGGTTGTTACGTGGGTACTGATTTAAGTGAAAAAAACACTTTATGCCAGAGTTGTCCCTGTTGAAATTCAAGACGGTCTATGCATATTCATGAGGCTAGCGTAGCATCTCACTCTCCATTAAATACAGGCGGTTGACGTCAACACCCCTCGTTGATATTCCAAAAAGTATTCAAATGATGAGATGATGAGATGTATCCACTAATCCAAAGAGAGGAATAAGCGAGAGCTTGACAGCCCGCAGTTCCGCTCCGTGGACAACGCGGCAGGTAGCCTGGTGGTTAGACCGGAAGGTTGCAAGTTCAAATCCCTGAGCTGACAAGGTAAAAATCTGTCGTTCTGCCCCTGAACAAGGCAGTTAACCCACTGTTCCCCGGGCGCCGAAGACGTGGATGTTGATTAAGGCAGCCCCCCGCACCTCTCTGATTCAGAGGGGTTGGGTTAAAAGCGGAAGACACATTTCAGTTGAAGGCATTCGGTTGTACAACTGACTAATAATGGTGACTTTTGACTTGAATCCCATCGTAAAGGTGGAGACAACCATCTCGTCATTATATCCATCATTTCTGGCAAACAGCACTGTTTTTCAGTAGCCTATATTTCCTCCTAATATTGTAGAATCAGTGTTTTCCGTCTTTTCATTGGCCTGGGCTATTGGTTGCATTCACCACGAGGCCATTTTGATCTCAGTTTGTCAGTGTCAGAGTAGCCACTCAATTCGGTCAATTGTGTGGTATCAAAAAAGGATTCTGCTAATGTCTCCAGTCACGTAGGTGAAATGACAGAATTGCATCAAATGAGTTAATGAAATGCCCAATTTTGGGAGGAATCCTGTGTGCAAATCCTATAAATGCCTTGCTCAACTTTAGGCCTATGCTATTATGCAAATGAAATGATACATGTAATGCTTTATCATCAAGGGAATAAAAAAATGCACGTTTGTTTAATTAGAACACACGTGAAATCTGTTAAAATTGACATTTAGTGGGTCTGCGTTTTGAAAAGCAGACTTGAAAGCTAAAGTGACCCCTGTATATCATTAAAAACTTGCCCCCTCGCCGACTTAAAATGCCCCCCTTGTCATTTTATATTCTTTGTCATACTCTCCAGGACATAAATCACCAATCTGAAGAATAAATTGTATACATTTAACAATGTGCTGGTTGAGATCTGATGGCCAAATTAATCAGCCAGGGAGAGAACGAGTTCAAAAGTCTCTTTCAACAATTTCCATCATTATGCTTGCATTGTTTGTAATTCATGTGGATTAACCAAGGCCCAAATTGGAAGATCCTATGGACTGAAACACTTGACAGTTGTTCATAATGGCTCAAACGCATAATTCAGAGTTGTAGACTATTGTGGAACACTTCCAGACCATGATATACACTACATGACCAAAAGTATGTGGACAACAGCTCGTCGAACATCTCATTCCAAAATAAGGGGCATTAATATGGAGTTGGTCCCCCTTTGCTGCTATAACAGCCTCCACTCTTCTGGGAAGGCTTTCCACTAGATGTTGGAATATTGCTGTTGGGTACTTGCTTCCATTCATCAACAAGAGCATCAGTGATGTCAGGCACTAATGTTGGGCGATTAGGCCTGGCTCGCAGTCGGCGTTCCCAATTCATCCCAAAGGTGTTTGATGGGATTGAGGTCAGCGCTCTGTGCTGGCCAGTCAAGTTTTTCCACACTGATCTCAACAAAACATTTCTGTATGGACCTCACCTTGTTCACAGGGGCATTGTCATGCTGAAACAGGAAAAGGCCTTCCCCAAACTGTTGCCACAAAGACAGAAGCACAGAATCGTCCAGAATGTCATTGTATGCTGTAGCGTTATGATTTCCCTGCACTGGATCTAAGGGGCCTAGCCGAACCATATAACCAGCCCCAGACCATTATTCCCCCTCCACCAAACTTTAGTTGGCACTATGCATTGTCAGGTAGCGTTCTCCTGGCATCCGCCAAACCCAAATTCGTCCGTCGGACTGCCCGATGGTGAAGCGTGATTCATCACTCCAGAGAACGCGTTTCCATTGCTCCAGAGTCCAATGGCGGCTAGGTTTACACCACTCCAGCATATGCTTGACATTGAGCATGGTGATCTTAGGCTTAGGCTGCTCTGCCATGGAAACTCATTTCATGAAGGTCCTGACGACCAGTTAGTGTGCTGACCTTGCTTCCAGAGGCAGTTTGGAACTTAGTAGCATTTGTATTTATTAGGGATCCCAAGGCCAAGGCAGCAGCTACTCTTCCTGGGGTCCAAACACATCAAGGCACTTGCATTACATATAAAACAAAATATAAAACAGTACATCATATAACATTACACCACTACATATCTACAATAAAAAAATGTATAATACCACTATGTAACAAATGTACAATGTATGTGTGTGTAGAGTTTGTGTGCTAGTGCTTCTGTGTATGTGTCTCAAATCAAATCCAAATCAAATTTTATTTGTCACATACACATGGTTAGCAGATGTTAATGCGAGTGTAGCGAAATGCTTGTGCTTCTAGTTCCGACCATGCAGTAGTATCTAACAAGTAATCTAACAAATTCACAACAACTACCTTATACACACAAGAGTAAAGGAATGAATACGGAGTATGTACATATAAATATATGGATGAGTGATGGCTGATCGGCGTAGGCAAGATGCAGTAGATGGTATGAAGTACAGTATATACATATGAGATGAGTAATGTAGGATATGTAAACATTATATAAATGCATCGTTTAAAGTGGCTAGTGATACATTTATTTCATCCAACAGTCATGTTTCCGGTAGCCTTACCCTGGTTAAAAGCAGTGGTTCACGCTTTCAGTTTTGTGCGAATGCTGCCATCAATCCACAGTTTCTGGTTGGGGAAGGTTTTAATAGTTGCTATGGGTACCACATCACCAATGCACTTGCTAATAAACTCGCTCACCGAATCAGCGTATACATCAATGTTGTTGTCTGATGCTATCCGGAACATATCCCAGTCCACGTGCTAGAAGCAATCTTGCAGCGTGGAATCAGATTGGTCGGACCAGCGTTGAACAGACCTGAGAACGGGCGTTTCCTGTTTTAGTTTCTGTTTGTAGGCTGGGAGCAACAAAATGGAGTCATGGTCAGACTTGCCGAAAGGAGGGCGGAGAATAGCCTTGTATGCATCACGGAAGTTAGAATAACAATGTTCAAGGATTTTACCAGCCCGGGTGGCACATTCGATATGCTGGTAAAATTTCGGGAGCCTTGTTTTCAAATTAGCCTTATTATTATGTGCTTTTGTGTGTGTCTCTTCACAGTCCCTACTGTTCCATAAGGTGTACTTTTGCAAAAAAAAAAACATCTGATTCTACTGCTTGTATCAATTACCTGATGTGGAACAGAGTTCCATGTAGTCATGGCTCTCTGTAGTACTGTGCGCCTCCCATAGTCTGTTCTGGACTTGGGGACTGTGAAGAGACCTCTGGTGTGTGCTAGTAGTTTAAACAGACAGCTCGGTACATTCAGCTTGTCAACACTTCTTACAAAAACAAGTATTGTTGAAGTCCATCTCTCCTCTACTGTGATCCATGAGAGATTGACATGCATATTATAAATGTTAGCTCTACGTGTACATTTAAGGGCCAGCCGTGCTGCCCTGTTCTGAGCCAGTTGTAATTATCCCACGTCCCTCTTTGTGGCACCTGACCACACTACTGAACAGGTGCGACAAAACTATGGCCTGTAGGACCTGCCTTGTTGATAGTGATGTTAAGGCAGAGCAGCGCTTTATTATGGACAGACTTCTCCCAGTCTTAGCTACTGTTGTATCAATATGGTTTGACCGTGACAGTTTACAATACATGGTTACTCCAAGCAGTTTAGTCACCTCAACTTGCTCAATTTCCACATTATTGATTACAATATTTAGTTGAGGTTTAGGGTTTAGAGAAATGATTTCTCCCAAATACAATGCTTTTAATTTTTGAAATATTTACGATTAACTTATTCCTTGCCACCCATTCTGAAACTAACTGCAGCTCTTTGTTAAGTGTTGCAGTCATTTCAGTCGCTGTAGTAGCTGGCGTGTATAGTGTTGAGTCATCCGCATACATAGACACTTACTCAAAGCCAGTGGCATGCCATTAGTAAAGATTGAAAAAAGTAAAGGGCCTAAACAGCTGCCCTGGGGAATTCCTGATTCTACCTGGATTATGTTGGAGAGGCTTCCATTAAAGAACACCCTCTGTTAGACAGGTAACTCTTTATCCACAATATAGCAGGGGTGTAAAGCCATAACACATACGTTTTTCCAGCAGCAGACTATGATTGATAATGACAAAAGCCACAATGAAGTCTAACAAAACAGCCCACACAATCTTTTTATCATCAATTTCTCTCAGCCAATCATCAGTCATTTGTGTAAGTGCTGTGCTTGTTGAATGTCCTTCCCTATAAGCATGCTGAAAGTCCGTTGTCAATTGGTTTCCTGTAAAATAGCATTGTATCTTGTCAAACACCATGTTTCCAAAAGTTTACTAAGGGTTGGTAACAGGCTGATTGGTCAGTTATTTGAGCCAGTAAAGGGTGCTTTACTATTCTTGGGTAGCGGAATTACTTTTGCTTCTCTCCAGGCCTGAAAGCACACACTTTCTAGTATTTTTTTTATTTAAGATATGGCAAATAGGAGTGGCAATATTGTCCGCTATTATCCTCAGTCATTTTCTATCCAGGTTGTCAAGCCCCTGTGAATTGTCATTGTTGATAGACAACAATAATTTTTTCACCTCTTCCACACTTACTTTACGGAATTCAAAAATACAATGCTTGTCTTTCATAATTTGGTCAGATATACTTGGATGTGTGGTGTCAGCGTTTGTTGCTGGCATGTCATGCCTAAGTTTGCTAATCTTGCCAATGAAAAATCATTAAAGTGGTTGGCAATATTAGTGGGTTTTGTGATGAATCTGATTTAATGAATGATGGAGCAGTTAGCCTTTTCTCATTTGTTTCATAGTACATTTTTATTTAGTTTAGGCACATGATTTCTCAATTTGCGGTACGTTTTGCCAATCGGTTGTGCTGCCAGACTTCTTTGCCATACCTTTTGCCTCATCCCTCTCAAACATAAAAATTTTCAATTCCTCATCAATCCAAGGGGATTTAACAGTTTTTACAGTCATTTTCTTAATGGGTGCATGCTTATTAGTAACTGGAATAAGCAATTTCATGTGCCAAGTGCAGCGTCTGGTTGCTCCTCATTACACACCACAGACCAGCAAATATTCTTTACATCAACAGAAGAATCAATACAAAACTTATTGTATGACCTCTTATACACTATATTCGGCCCAGCCTTTGGAACTTAGGTTTTCCTAGATATGGCTATTATATTGTGATCACTACATCCTATGGATTTGGATAATGCTTTAAAGCAAATTTCTGCAACCTTAGTAAAGATCTGATCAATGCATGTTGATGATTTTATTCCTGCGCTGTTTGTACCTACAGGTTGCAGGCACTGGTTACAGTTTGATGTTTTTTCTTGAGTGGGCAGCTTGATGAAAGCCAGTCAATATTTAAATCACCCAGAAATTATACAGTGGAAAGAAAAAGTATGTGAACCCTTTGGAATTACATGGATTTCACAACAATAGACAAACATAGTGTGCTTAAACTAATAACACACATATTATTGTATTTTTGTTGTCTATATTGAATACATCATTTAAACATTCACATTGTAGGTTGGAAAAAGTATGTGAACCCCTAGGCTAATGACTTCTCCAAAAGCTAATTGGAGTCAGTTAACCTGGAGTCATTTCAATGAGACGAGATTAGAGATGTTGGTTAGAGCTGCCCTGCCCTATAAAAAACACTCACAAAATTTGAGTTTGCTATTAACAAGAAGCATTGCCTGATGTGAACCATGCCTCGAACAAAAGAGATCTCAGAAGACCTAAGATTAAAATGTATTGACTTGCATAAAGCTGGAAAGGGTTAAAAAAGTATCTCTAAAAGCCTTGATGTTCATCAGTCCATGGTAGACACTGTCTATAAATGGAGAAGGTTCAGCACTGTTGCTACTCTCCCTAGGAGTGGCCGTCCTGCAAAGATGACTGCAAGAGCACAGTGCAGAAAGCTCAATGAGGTTAAGACGAATACTAGAGTGACAGCTAAAGACTTACAGAAATCTCTGGAACATACTAACATCTCTGTTGACGAGTCTACGATACGTAAAACACTAAGCAAGAATGGTGTTCATGGGAGAACACCACGGAAGAAATCACTACTTTAAAAAAAAAACATTGCTGCACGTCTGAAGTTTGCAAAAGTGCACCCGGATGTTCAACAGCGCTACTGGCAAAATATTCTGTGGACAGATGAAACTACAGTTTAGTTGTTTGGAAGGAACACACAACACTAGGTGTGGAGAAAAAAAGGCACAGCACACCAACATCAAAACCTCATCCCAACTACTGTATAAAGTATGGTGGAGGGAGCATCATGGTTTGGGGCTGCTTTGCTGCCTCAGGGCCTGGACAGCTTGCTATCGTCGACAGAAAAATGAATTCCCAAGTTAATCAAGACATTTTGCAGGAGAATGTTAGTCTATCTGTCCGCCAATTGAAGATCAACAGAAGTTGGGTGATGCAACAGGACAATGACCCAAAACACAGAAGTAAATCAACAACAGAATGGCTTCAACAGAAGAAAATACCTTCTGGAGTGGCCCAGTCAGAGTCCTGACCTCAACCCGATTGAGATGCTGTGGCATGACCTCAAGACAGCAGTTCGCACCAGACATCTCAAGAATATTGCTGAACTGAAACAGTTTTGTAAAGAGGAATGATAAAAAATTCCTCCTGCAGGTCTGATCCACAACTACAGAAAACATTTGGTTGAGGTTATTGCTACCAAAGGAGGGACAACCAGTTATTAAATCCAAGGGTTCACATACTTTTTCCACCCTGCACTGTGAATGTTTACACTGTGTTCAATAAAGACATAAAAACGTATAATTGTTTGTGTTAGTTTAAGCAGACTGTGTATTGTTGTGACCTAGACGAAGATCAGATCAAATTTTTTGACCAATTTATGCAGAAATCCAGGCATTTCCAAAGGGTTCATACTTTTTCTTGCCACTGTACCTCTGTTGATATCACATACATTATCAAGCATTTCATACATATTATCCAGATACTGACTGTTATCACTTGGTCTATAGCAGCTTCCCATAAGAATGGCCTTCAGGTTGGGCTGTAGCCATATTACTTCAACAGTATTTAACAGGAGATCCCCTCTAAGCTTTACAGGAATGTGGTTCTGAATATAGGCCGCAACACCACCCCCATTGGCATTTGTCTTTTTGGTAGATGTTATAACCATATATTGCTACCACTATCAAAAGGTATTATCTAAGTTAGTTAAAGAGATCGTCAGAATGAGTGTCATCTGTTACAAGTTAATAACTTAATGAAACTTGTTTCATATACATTTTATAGTATATTAATATTGGCAATTTTTCAGCACTTTTCTGGGTTGGTCGATTGTTTTTACTGCTTTACTGGGAAGCTTCTCAGAAGTAGACTTGCTCATGTTATTTATATTAGCGCTGATAGTACAGTGTGCTGCTCACCGTGAACTTTCTACTAGGGAAAGGAAATCAGGCACACCGCCTCAGTGCTAACAGTAACGCGGGTTCATAGGCACATGATTACTGCATTACAATAGCTGTAGAATCAGGTATTCAGGGCAGTGCTTATCAATTGTTTTCTGTTACGCCCCCCCTAGGAAGAAGTAAACATTTCGCGCCCCCCAACTCTCCGCCGCGACTGTAAATAGTATCATTTCTCTATAAAATTGTTATAAGTACACCTCTGCATAACATTGTATCCTTATTAACATTAAAGAAAACAAAAAAATAAATCAATATAGATCAATTTACAACAAAGAACTTTATTAACATTGTTTTTTAGTCTGTAACAGAAAAGACTTAAAGTGCATCAATTTGCCTGAAAAAAATAAATTAAATTAAATCCTTATTTAAAGTGTACATTTTTTTGAGTTTATCTACCAGCTGTTCTTTAAGATCGTTAGCAATGTCATTTATACGTCTGGCGACAGTGTCATTGGACAGAGGGATAGTTTTTATTTTTGCAGCACTTGCGTCATCCAGCATGACAGAGACCATGTCTAATGCTGCAGGCAGTATCAGCTCCTCTGCTATGGAGTGGGGTTTTTTGCACTGACCAATTTGGTACGCCACCTTATATGATGCTAACAGTGCTCGCTGGTTTACTGAAGTAGCATTCACAAAGCGAGACGATTGTTGGCAATATTCGGCACGTTTTCGCTGAAAAAACTCAAGCGGCTTATCAGCGTGATTGGGGTGTAATGTCTTTAAGTGACGCCTTAATTTATTTGGCTTCATGCTGTCCGCTGCCAACATTTTTAGACACAGTAAACATACCGGTCTTTCTTCGTCTCCTTCGTAGTCACAGTGAAGCCAAGCGCAACATACGCTTCGTCATATTTCCTCGTTTTAGCTTTCGGGAGACTTACTTTGTCTCATTATCTCCGTCTCTCTCCGCCTTTCTTTTCATCCCTGTTAAATATTGTTCCATGGTGTCTCTTAAGGGTTTGTTATCTGCACTTCATATCTCCTGCTATGTGCTCTTGTTCGGTGCAAAAAAAAAAACTTCCTGAAAAAGCATGTTCCCCGGGATCTCGCGAGCCCCCCCCAAGGGGTCGCGCCCCACTATTTGAGAAGCACTGAGTTAGGGGGACATAAATGAAGTAACTTACATTGTGTCTGCCAACACCCCTGGGATAATGTACATTTGATGCAGCATTATGACAACAGCGGCATAACAGTAGGGATTAACGGAGCCTTGAAACAGGCCAGTTTAAGGCAGCCTCACGGTCTGATGAGGGCGAGTGTCAGTCCCGTTCTGTGAGCTTGTATGGCCTACCACTTTACGGCTGAGCAGTTGTTGCTCCCAGACATTAATACTTCCCAGTAACCACTTACAGTTGACCAGGGAAGCTCTAGCAGGGCAGAAATACGAACAGACTTGTTGGAGAAGCGGCATCCCATGACGGCACCACATTGTGAGTCACTGAAAGTGTCAGCAAGGCCATTCTACTGACACTGTCTATGGAGATTGCGTGGCTGTGTGCTCGATTTTATACACTGTCAGCAACCGGTGTTGCGTAACTAGCCAAATACACTAATTAGAAGGGGTGTCCACATACTTTTCTATATATAGTGTAGCAACTCAAAATAAACTGGCATCGTTTGAGTCACAGTACTTAACTGATGTTGCGAAGTCCTCATTAGCGACAAAGCACTGACATTGACCTTTAACTTCAGAAGTCCAATCAGTAGCATGCACCTAAGATGCTACATTAATTTATATTCAACTACATATCTGTGGTCTCAGATGAAACAAGTGAACAAGTTCCACACATTAGGCATTTTAGTGTAGCTTTTGAATGTGATGATTATAGCTCTATTTAGTATATTATTAAATAAATTAATTTAAAACCTTTTGACTCATTCCTCAACTGTCCTGTATTCAGGCCTTTATAATTGTTAAACACCATACCACATTCAAATAAAAAAAACGATGGAAGTTCTCAAATTTATTTCCTCATTTTCTTCTTTTATAAAGCAACAAACAATTTTAACGGTTGGACTTGGCGACCCTCTCCAACTCGTCCTTCTTCTTGATGGCGTAGGAGTTAGAAGAACCCTGGCAAAACACAATCAATACACTGATCAAAACCCGAAGGAATTGACATGAACACTGGTGAATAAACAACCCCCCAACATAACAGACTAGAAAAATCGGATTAAAACTGGTTCGAAACCAAATCCGTATGGTACTGAAATCACACTCGAGACTACACTGTCAACAAATGTCTCACCTTAGCTGCGTTGATCAGCTCATCGGCAAGGCACTCTGCGATAGTCTTGATGTTCCTGAAAGCAGCTTCTCTTGCTCCAGTGCACAGCAGCCAGATAGCCTGAGAGACAGGGTGCAAGACAGTGAGCAGCCATAAACATAGAATATAAATAAACTACGTTGTGAATCTTTACAACAAAACAAGTCAAAATGGAGGTTCTGTATCTGAGCTGGTGATTGACTGGGCCACAAGAGACTACAGCCAATGAATAGGCAAAGATATTTACTCTACGAGCACTCTAGCACACCAGGACAATGAGTTTGTAACGGCGTGACTCTAGCCTCGTGTACACAAAAAAATATACGAACAAGTTTCATATTCCTGTAACTTCACTTGTGATGTAGCCTAAATGTGTCAGTGAAGCAAGTGGCAACAGGCAGAGTTGGAGAATGTGGCAGCAGTCTTTTACCTGGTTGACTCTACGCAGAGGGGACACGTCCACAGCCTGCCTCCTCACGGTACCAGCACGACCAATACGGGTGGAGTCCTCACGGGGTCCACTGTTTATGATGGCATTGACCAGCACCTGCAGGGGGTTCTGAGAAGACAAGGCAGAGGAGAGACAAGGTTAACCACCACAACCCTACTGGAATCCATATTCAGGAGTACAAATTTCACAGGCAAAGACACTCCATGCATACATATTGGGGTGATAACAGTAACAGGAGAGAAGGCATTGACTTAAGATAGCAGAACAAGTTCCACGTGGTGTTTGTTCCAGGCCTTTCGGCACAGAGTTGCCCATTTGTTTAGGCAGCCCTGCTTCCTAGAGCTGGGTCTATCTAAGCCTCCACTGGATTATACTCAGTCACTAAGACAGACCAGCATAGTGGCGGGAGGCTGACAGGCTTGGAGTTCAAGGCTAAGTCCGCATTTCAAATGAGACCCTATTCAGTGCACTACTTTTGAACAAGGACCGTAGTAGTGCACTATGAAGGGGATGGGGTGACATTTTCAACAATGTTGAATAAGGTACGTACCTCCCCAGTCAGCAAGTGGATGATCTCGAAGGCGTGCTTCACAATGCGACAGGTCATCAGCTTCTTGCCGTTGTTGCGGCCGTGCATCATCATGGAGTTGGTGAGACGTTCCACAATGGGGCACTGGGCCTTGCGGAAACGCTTGGCAGCATAACGGCCTCCAGAGTGTGGCAGGTACTTAGCGTACTTCTCCTTCACCGCAATGTAATCCTGAGGTGAAGGAAAAAGCATCAATACTAGTTCACTTCCCATAACTTAGGTTTCAATGTTCAGGTTAACAGGGAATACATAGATGTTCATGTTTCTGAGCTGGTGATTGACTGGGCCACAAGAGATTACAGCCAATGAATATGCAAAGAAGTTTACTCTGCGAGCACTCTAGCACACCAGGACAATGAGGGTCGTAAAGGCGTGACTCTAGCCTCGCTTACACAAAAATACAGAATACTTATGTTTTATAGTGCCTTGTCACAAATCAAACATCGAAATGCCCTACCTGCAGGGAGATGTCATTGATCTGAACATCGTCTGTGCTCCATTTCCCGAAGAGCTTGATTTCCGGCGTTTCAGCCACTGCTGGCGCAGTCTCCCACGACTCTGAAGTCACTGATGAGAAACAGAAGATGGTCAGGTAATATTAATGGATTGAATTACGAGAGTCAAGGTACCACAATGTCTGACCTCAGTTTCATGGCAAAAGGCCTTGTAATAATGGTATCCCACACGAATTAATTTATAAGACCACATCACGGCTCAAATAGTGAGCAGAATGCTAGAGATGAGAGAAGGCTTCATGATCCAGCCATCAACATCAGGAAGGAATGTCCGCCACTGTTAGCAACACACGAATAGCTAGCTAACTTGCTAGCCAACGTTATCCATTATACCGTCAACGTTAGTGAGGTTAGCAACGTGGGCTAGGCACACGGACAGCATAAATATAGTGGTGTACGTAGTTCAATTAAACATAATGAAATAGTCGGGATAAAAAAAACTTAAAGGCAATGGGAATGAGCGCAGACACTGCAGTAGGCCCAAAAGGCTAAAGTCAGCCCGAGTCTACTAGCTAACGATAGATATGGCTAATGTCATTATGACCAAAACATAAGATAAAACATGTGTTTAACACCAAACTGAGCATCTTGCAAAGCAACAATGTGCCGAGTGGTCCCGCTGAAAGGGTAGCTGGCTAGTTAGCAATGCCGCACGTGCGAGCATGAAGAGAATATGCCGCGGCTGAAATCATTTGAGCACGGGGTAAAAACACTCGGATGATTCACAAACGACGTCGGGCTATAAGCGGATTTTCTTTTGACTCCAAGTCAAACGAGCAATGTTACACGTACGACGGTTGGACATTGTGCGTTTTCAAGCCATTTTGGGCTTGAAATTGTATTTTTTTCCGCCACTCACTTGTGTCCGCCGTTCTGCACCACACTTCTCAAAGCCGGAAAAGGGCCTGTTCAGGGCGCATCCAACAGATATCCAGCGAGGCGGAAATGATGCAAGTGGATTGCGCGGCTTTTATGGAATTGTAGTTCAATGGCAGAAACTCCATCTCCGATATGTACGGTGCATTCGGAAAGCATTCAGACCCCTTTACTTTTCCCATATTTTGTTACGTTACAGCCATATTCAAACATCGATTAAATTACTTTTCCCCCTCATCATTCTACACACAATACCCCATAATGACTAATCGAAAACAGGTTTTAATACATTTCTGCTAATTTATTAAACAGAAAAAAACAGAAATAGCTTATTTGCATAAGCGTTCAGGCCATTTGCTGTGAGACTCGAAATTGAGCTCAGGTGCGTCCTGTTTCCATTGATCATCCTTGAGATGTTTCTACAACTTGATTGGAGTCCACCTGTGGTAAATTCAATTGATTGGACATGATTTGGAAAGATACATAAGTGTCTATATAAGGTCCCACAGTTTACAGTGCATTTTCAGAGCAAAAACCAAGCCATGAAGTTGAAGGAATTGTCTGTAGAGGTCAGCGACAGGATTGTGTCGAGGCACAGATCTGGGGAAGGTTACCAAAACATTTCTGCAGCATTGAAGGTCCCCAAGAACACAGTGGCCTCCATCATTCTTCAGTGGAAGAAGTTTGGAACCACCAAGACTCATCTTAGAACTGGCCACCTGGCCAAACTGAGAAATCGGGGGAGAAGGACCTTGATCAGGGAGGTGACCAAAAACCAGATGGTCACTGACAGAGCTCCAGAGTTCCTCTGTGGAGATGGTTGTCCTTCTGGAAGGTTCTCCCCATCTCTGCAGCACTCAACCAATCATGCCTTTATGGTAGAGTGGCCAGACGGAAGCCACTCCTCAGTAAAAGGCACATGACAGCCCACATGGAGTTTTACAAAAGGCACCTAAAGGACTCTCAGACCATGAGAAACAAGATTCTCTGGTCTGATGAAACCAAGATTGAACTCTTGGCCTGAATGCCAAGTGTCACGTCTGCAGAAAACCTGGCACCATCCCTACAGGGAAGCATAGTGGTGGAAGTGTCATTCTGTGGAGATGTTTTTCAGCGGCAGGGACTGGGAGACTAGTCAGGATCGAGGGAAAGAGGAACGGACAAAAGTACAGAGAGATCCTTCATGAAAACCTGCTCCAGAGCGCTCAGACTTTCAGACTGGGGCAAAGGTTCACCTTCCAACAGAACAAGAACCCTAAGCACACAGCCAAGACAATACAGGGGTGCCTTCGGGACAAGTCTCTGAATGTTCTTAAGTGGCCCAGCCAGAGCCCGGTCCTGAAAATAGCTGTGGAGCAACGGTCACCATCCAACCTGACAAAGCTTGAAAGGATCTGCAGAGAAGAATTGGAGAAACTCCCCAAATACTGGTGTGTCAAGCTTGTAGCGTCATAACCAATTAGACTCGAGGCTGTAATTGCTGCCAAAGGTTCTTTAGTAAAGGGTCTGAATACTTATGTAAATGTCATATTTCAGTTTTTGTTTTGTTTTATACATTTCCAAAAATGTACTAAAACCTGTTTTTGCTAGGTCATTATGGGGTATTGTGTGTAGATTGATGAGGAACAAAAACAATTTTAATGAATTTTAGAATAAGGCTGTAATGTAACAAAATGTGGAAAAGGTCAAGGGGTCTGAATACTTTCCAAATGCACTGTATGTCCATAGATTATATAAAATAAAAAGTAGAGGGGGCATATTGGTTGAAGCCAAAAGGCTGTTCAGTAAGGAAGAGGGGCAGAGAAGTGTTTGTTTGAGAAGGTTTTACCTAAAATAGTACAGATGGGCTTCTTGGCTTTCGCTGTTAGAGTTTGTTCCACCTCCATTAAGGCGTTTTAAATACCGAAGAATGGGACATGCAGCGACTCTGTGCAAAGGAAAGAAAAATGTGCCAAGTGTGGAGGGGAACATGATTGTGGTGAATGTGGGAACAATGTCCAGGTTAAATGTTGTAATTGTGGGGGGGAACAGTGCAACATTTGGTGGATGCCAGGTTCAGAAAGAGGCTAGAGGCCCAAAGATATAAAATCACTCCTAATGTATTTTATGCAGAGGCTGCAAGGCAGATTGGTGGAACTATTAGGCAGAATGATGGAGATAATAGGGTCAGTCCTGGAATAAGTGGACCTACAGTAGGAAATGTCGTTTATGTTGGTCCAGACACGGATACGAGACCTGCTCAGAAATCTTGCTCTCACAAATGTGGTTTCAAAGGACAACTTAATAGTTAATCAGATTGACTTTATACCCTTCATTGGAAAGGTTATCAACTTGACTGTGTTTGTAGAAAGAACTGCCAAGTGGAAGATCATTGTGGAAGCAGCAGAGTTTTTAGGAGTAAAATATGTTACTGTCGCCATGATTGTTGATATGTTGACTCCTAATGATGGAATGTCTCCGTATGATGATAATTAGAGTTAAGGTTTTTGTTGTCCTTCAGTGGAATGCCAGAAACCTTATTGCTAACGGTCAGAAGTTTAAGAAATACAGTATCAGTCAAAAGTTTGGACACACCTTCAAGGGTTTTTCTTTATTTTTTACTATTTTCTACATTGTAGAATAATCATGAAGACAAAAACTATGAAATAACACATGGAATCATGTAGTAACCAAATAAGTGTTAAACAAATCAAAATATATGTTATATTTTTCAAAGTAGCCACCCTTTGCATTGATGACAGCTTTGCATACTCTTGAATGAGTAGGTGTGTCTAAACCCTTGACTGGTACTGTACATGGAAAGATCATGTCATAAATGCTGAAACAAAGTGTATGCGCTCGGTCTCTGGTTATGAATGGCGTGCTGACAGACAATCGTTTGATGGATATTTATAAAGCTCTGTTCAGGATGGCAATTGATTACGGCTATATAGTTTATGGAACAGCGGCGGAGACTTGGCTTCAGAAGCTGGACAGAATCCAGTATATAGCTTTAACGATACGTATTGGTGCATTTAAATCAACATCTGTATGTACCATACTAGTGGAGGCAGGTGAGATGTCTTTGGATATACCGTGTAAAAAATTGTCACTAGCTTATTGGGTTAGGTTGAAAGGCTGTGAGGTTGAGCATCCCACTGCTACTGTTCTAGATGACTGGGAATATACTAGTAGACAAGGCAGTGGTTTTGGTTGGACAGTTGGGAAGCTTGCTGATGAGAATGGTTTGAGGGAGTTGGAGGTTGGCCCTTCTGTGGTGATAGGGGATATTCCTCCATGGTTACTCCCAGATCCTGTTGTTGATCTAACCTTGGTAGACTAAAGGAAAGATTGGTCAAAAGTCAGTAATATAGAGAAACTGGTTGACAATTACATTGGTGGAAGTTTTTATTCTTTTTTTTTTTACTGCTTTTCACAGATGGATCCAAGGACCCAGATAGTGGGCGCACAGGAGCAGGTGTTTACGTACCTGCATTTGATGTGCAGATATGTAGAAGACTAACAGATTAACTGTCAGTATACTCAGTGGGCGGAGGACGTGCAACCTGTTAGAATTATAGTTTGCTCAGATTCTCTGTCTGTATTGAATAGTTTATTATTTGGTAAATCTAATAATAGTGACCTACTATTGGAGGTATCAATGTTATTCTGGAGAATTGAGAGAATGGGTGTAGTAGTGAGATTCTGCTGGGTCCCAGCACATTCGGGCTGTGGAAGGGAACTCAATTGTAGACCAGTTAGCCAAAAGAGCTTTGAAACGAGATATAATGTATATTAATGTTCCACTGGGTAGAGGTGAGGCCAAATAAAAGATCAGAGCCATTTTGATAGATGTGTGGTAGAAGAGATGGGACTCTGAGCCCAAGTGCCGGCAATTATATGCCCTCCAAAGAAAGGTCGGTGGACCAAGATTCAAAGGTTAGATTAGGAAGGTGGTGTTTGCTCGATTGCGCTTAGGACATTGTACATTAAACCCGTCATTACATCTAGTTGGCAAGCATGTGAATGGTTTGTCTGGAGTGTATGGTCGATGAAATGGTGGAGCATGTGTTATATTGTTGTAAGTATGTTGGAGAGGGAAAGAGTGTAGGGTCATTGACGTTGGATGGGGTCGGAGGGGTTTGGAAGGGATTTTGGGGATGCGGGAGTGTCTATTAGAAGTTAGTAGGGCTCTTTTTTTATTTTCTCAGAAGTACTGAGTTAGGTAATAGGATTTAGAAATGTTGTAAACTGTGATCGACCACACAATCCAGCACAGTAGGTGGCGGCATGCACCTTTAACGTTGGTTTGCGGACTGCCATTATATCATAGAAGACGAAGAAGACGCTTGACTGGAAGCCTGGTAAAGATCCATCCAGTCCTGCTAGTTATGGACCTATTGCACTTACATCAAATCTCTGTCAATTAATGGAAAAGTTGATTGTAGGAAGATGGATTTATTATCTGGAACATAGGAGTCTATTAAGTCCATACCAGAGTAGATTCAGAAAAGGAAGGACTACCCTTGATGCATTAAAGTTAGTACTGAAGTGACCAAAGCTTTGGCAATGAAGGAATTGATGTCAATAGTATATTTTGATATTGAAAAAGCATATGATACAATTTGGTAGGAAGGTCTACTGATTAAATTGAATGGAATGGGTATTAGTGGGAGAATGCTTAACTGGATTATGGATTTCTTGTTTGACTGAACCTTCCAGGTAAGGGTGGGATTGAAGTTATCAAGAGAATATATGGAAAATGGAACTCCACAGGGTAGTGCTGTTAGTCCTATCTTATTCACATTGATGATCGATGATATCTTTGTGTCTATTGGACAGGATATAGGGGCGCCGTTAAATGCAGATGATGGTGTCATTTGGAAAAGGGGAAGCAGTATTTCTTATGCAATAGAGAAAATGCAAGGTGCTGTTGTAGCAGTGGAGGAATGGTCCTTGTAATGGGGTTTCAAGTTCTTTATCTAAATCTTGCCATACATGTATGTTGTTCGCTAACAAAAAGATTAAGGAAGATGTCAGTGTTCAATTATATGAAGAACGAATGGAAAGAGTAACAGAATTTAAGTATTTGGGGTTATGGTTTGATGAAGCTTACACGAGACATATTTCATGTATTGAGACTAAATGTAAGAAATTTGATGTTGATCTATGCAAGAGACTAACTAGTGATTTATCTGTATATTCAACAGAAATGGTTGCGATTAATTGTTGGATTGCAATGGATAGAGAAGGTGCAACCAAGAAGAGTGGTAATATGTTCGGTTGGAAATAATATGGTTACAAAGAAATGGTATTGAAATTCAGTTCTGTTGGATTCCGGCTCATAAAGGTGTTTTATGTAAATGATATAGTAGATATAATAGCAAAAAGAGCAGTGGAAATAATATTGTGGATATACAGGTACAGATTCTGAAAATGGGATGAAAGTAGTAAGGGTAGACATTTTTATAATGCAAGGAAATCTGTACAGGAGATGGTTTCAAATTATTGGAACAGAAGGGAGGAGGTTATGTTGTGTAGGATGAGATTGGGGCATACAGGATTGAATTAATCTTTAAAATTGATAGGGGAAACCTGGTACTGGAATGTGTAATGGATGAATGGTAGAGGAAGCGGTTGAACGTATTTTGTGAAATCTATGATGTATAAAGGGAGAGGTTGTTTGATAGGGTCAAAGAGGTTGGACGGGAATGGGGAGTGGGTTGTATTTTGGGTGGGGGGGATGGGAGTAGTGAGGTTTGTAGGGAATTATTTTATTCGAAATTCAGGGTTAGGGGGCCTCCCGAGTGGTGCAGCGGTCTAAGGCACTGCATCGCAGTACAAGAAGCGTCACTACAGATCCGGATTATATCCCGCAGCCTGACGCAACCGGGAGACCCATGAGGCGGCGCACAATTGGCCCAGCGTCGTCCGGGTTAGGGGGAGGGTTTGGCCAGCCGGGATGTCCTTTTCCCATCGCTCTCTAGCGACTCCTGTGGCGGGCCGGGTGCATGCACACTGACATGGTCGCCAGTTGGATGGTGCAGCTGGCTTCCATGTTAAGCGAGCAGTGTGTCAAGAAGCAGTGCAGTACGTTTCAGAGGTTTTATGGCTCTTGACCTTTGCTTCTCCCGAGTTCGTACGGGAGTTGCAGCGATGGGACAAGACTGTAACTACCTATTGGCTATCACGTAATTGGGGACAAAAAAGCTTTAAAAAAAGTTAACCCACTGTTACCCGGGCGCCGATGACGTGGATGTCGATTAAGGCATCCCCCGCACCTCTGATTCAGAGGGGTTGGGTTAAATGCAGAAGACATATTTCAGTTGAATGCATTCAGTTGTACAACTGACTAGATATCCCCCTTTCCTTTTTCTTTAGATAGGTTGTGACCAGCCTCACACTCCAGTACAGTAGGTGGCGGTGTATGCACCCATCAGTTGGTTGTTATTCGCCAATAAAACTTAAGACTTGACTGACATTTGGAATATGGTTCCTGGAAATGGTATGGCATTTTTGTTTACCCAATATGACATTCTCTTACCTCTTCATTTTTTTATTTTATTTTTATTTAACCTTTATTTAACTAGGCAAGTCAGTTAAACTAATTCTTATTTACAAGTTTTGGTGAGAGTTCATCCATGAAACCAGCTATAGGTGCCAGGACCCTGTGGAGAGGATGATAAGAGGGGGACATTAGGAGAGTCTGGGGAGCAGTGTGCATGATGAGGAGAGGAAGAAAAATGACAACAGAAGAGGGGAGAGGGGAAAGGGGACCAGAGTAAAATTATTTTGATTTATTTACCTCTGGGACAAGCTGGTGGCTCGGTGCATGGCGTTGCAATGCCTTTGCGAGAGGCCTTAGCCTAAATTGCAATGCCTACAAGTTTATCATTTTGGGTACTGGTGTCTTGCTGAATAATTTTAGAAAATAACAGTTTTTATTATAGGGCTCGCCTTAAAAAGAGACCCTAGCTCACAGGTCTCTAAATATAGCCTCTAAATATTTGTTGCACTAAATAGTTGAAGAAGGATGTGCAGTGGCTGATAGGAAAACAGATCTGGCAATAATGATAGGTTATAGATAGTCTTGACCATTTGGGACCCCTTGGCTATTTCTCTCAGGACAGGTTATAGCCAACACTTAATCAATATTTTGTTTTGTCTCATTTATTGATATGGATATAGCCTCTGCCTGACTGGGTTGTGCAACGCAAATAGCTATAACAAACCTACATATACAGTAGAGTGGAATTCACTAATACAACAGTCAAAATGCCTAACATAAGGCCGACAGTCCGTGCTCCCAAATACTGGAAAAAGTGTGAGTCATTTGGTTACATGATCACCACAGTAGCCCCACGTGGCTATACAAATAAAGTATGCAATTATAAGGGCGGTAAATAACACACAACAGCATGGCATATTTAGAGAGCGGAATAGGCCTAGCCTAAATCCTATTTACTTTCTATTTTGCAGCGCATGCGGTAATTCTAGACAAAGCTCTTCTGTCTTTATCATTCTCACATAAGTCATTTGCTTATGTGTAAATTAAAGTGGAACTGACACCGTTTAAGCAAAATGAAATCTTATAAATAATCTGTTCATATACACTCCCAGGAAGAATATGACACATTGTTTTTTACATTTTTTACATTTTTTGACTTGGTCATTTTCATGTTTTATAAATTCGTAGAATGTTTGTGAATAACAAATACTAAGGCATTTGTGAAAATTCTATAGCAATATAGAGTGGGGAAACGGCTTTGCATTTGGACATTTAATTGACACTGCAGTAAATAAAACCTAATAAAAACATATGTCTTGTCCAGGACCAGTGCGCCATAGCCAATCAGAGCTACAGTAGGCGTCTATACAAATAACCCATTTGCCACACCGGCCGAATCATGGGTAACTCCTTATGTGGAGTGTCTCTGAAAGTGAGTGTGTCAACCGAAGTGGGCGTATTTCAAGTGAATAAGCTAATTGGGCAGATTAGTTGTCACTCAAGACCGTTTTGCGTAGCTGCTTGGTATGCTGTTTCAAACTTTCCGTGTCTTCGTCATGGTCTTGTTTAGCAGAGATGACGGTAAGGAGGAACTTCTGTTAGGCTAAACATTTTTCCATTCACTTTGAGCTGTCTTTGGTGTATGTATACTAGCTTTTTATATCGGTGTAATAATAACATTGATGATCTATATAAAGGTTTATGAGTAGTATTGTCTAATAATAATAATAATAATAATAATAATATATATGATTTAGATAAAGGTTTAGTCATAAACATTAGTGTCATAGTTGAATGATTAATATTGCATAGTCAACTTTAATAATTGTAATATGTATGCTTACATTTCTGTACTAAAGGTTTTAAAGAAATCTCTGTCTCTGTCTCTCCCTGCTCTGTGTCTCTTTCTACACAAGAGCCAATGGATTGTGTGTGTGAGTATGAATGGCCTCCGGAGTGGTGCAGTGGTCTAAAGCGCTCGAGGCGTCACTACAGACCCGGGTTCGATCCCGGGCTGTATCACAACCGGCTGTGATCGGGAGTCCCATAGGGCGATGTACAATTGGCCCAGCGTCATCCGGGTTAGTGGAGACTTTGGCCTGGCGGGGGGGGGACTTTACAAGTAGGCTGTCATTGTAAATAAGAATTTGTTTTTAACTGACTTGCCTAGTTTAAATAAAATGCAGGGTTGGTGTCAGGTTACAAGCATGGGTATTTACATGCAGCTACAGGGTCTGCAAGCTTGGGACTTAATAAATGACTCTCTCCACCTCTCTAGGTATCTAACAGATAACACCTTAATGCGTTCAGAGGATAAGGTCATTAGTTACCAGCCTCAGAAATTGCAGCCCAAATAAATGCTTCATAGAGTTCAAGTAACAGACACATCTCAACATCAACTGTTCAGAGGAGACTGTGTGAATCAGGCCTTCATGGTCCTTCATTGTTTTCATTGACATTTATGTATTTTATTTCATTTTAAATGAAGGCTATTCACCCATTGAGCAATAGCCATTGTTTTTATTCATACTGTTTGTAGTCTTATTTATTTATACTGTTTGACTGTCTTATTATATCAAAACCTCAGACTAGAAACTAGAATTATAAACTATGATTAGAAACTGTGATTATAAACTCTCTCTCTGTCTCTCAATTCAATTCATTTGAAACGGCTTTATTGGCATGGGAAACATGTTTACATGGCCAAAACAATCTCTCTCACTGCCAGGCGATGAAAAAGGCAATTGACTCCTGAACTGTTGCCCACTCTATAGCCACCCAGGTTATTATCTGACCCTTCTGGTCATCTATGAATGTTAGAATATCTTTAATAACAATAAGGCTTCAATCGGCACACGGTCACACCCTGATCTGTTTCACCTGTCTTGTGATTGTCTGCAAACCCCACCAGGAGGCTCTCATTACCTTGTGTATTTATACATCTGGGTCTTAGCCTGAGTCATGATACACATGTACTTTTAAATCTGCCTCAGCACAGCCAGAAGAGGATTAGCAACCCCTCGGAGCCTGGGTTCCTCTCTAGGTTTAATTCTAGGTTTATGATTTCTAAGAGGGGTAGCTAGTCCTCTTCTGGCTGTGCTGAGGCAGATTTAATCCTAGGTTTATGACTTTAAAAAAAAATCCAAGATGGCGTAGCAGTCAGGTGTCTTTGTCTTCATCTTGCTGTTTTTTCTTTGCAAATATTTCGTATATATTTTTTTAACCTCAACTCCAACATACTCTCCTGCAACCCGCCTCACCCAATGTGGTATAGATCTGCTATTTTCTTTACTTTAGAACCGCAACCACCAACAGAAGCTAGCCAGCTTACTAGCCAGTAGTCAGCTAGCCAGTGCTAGTGGTCATCAGCTAACCTTTAGCCCGGACTACTCCTGCCGGTCTGCACAACGTGATTCAACCCAGATCATACCGAACTCTTTTTCCCCACATCTATTCCTAACGCAAGCTCTGAACCTTTTCACCTGGATCATCACAGCTAGCTAGCTGCTATCCGAGTGGCTACTCCTGGCTAGCGTCTCTGTCCCGAAGCAAGCACCAATTAGCCTGGAGCTAGCCTATGCTAGGCCCATGTCCCGGGCTAGCTGAAGAGGTTCATCAGCCACTCCTTGGGTTACAATACCTACTTTGCCAATTGGCCTGGACCCCTTTTAATGCCGATACGGAGCCTCGCCGATCCTTCACGACTGGTCTACTGATGTAATCCACCCGAGAGGGTTTTCAACAGGCTCCTCTGTTGCGACGTCATCTGAATGCCCATCTGCCGCGGCCCGCTAGCTGTCTAGAGCATATCGGACTGGTCGCTGAAGAGGTCCATCAGCCAATTTTCTTGGGCTACTATACCTATTTTGCCAATTGGCCTGGACCCTTTTAACTACACGGAGCCCTGCCGATCCATCACGACTGGTCTGCCGACATAACCAACCGAGGGGGCTACAACTGACTCTTCCATCGCGATGTCCCCCTAAGGCCCTTCTGCTAGCCCCGGCCCGCTAGCTGTCTGAATCGCCGTGTCTCCAGCCCGCCTAGCTGCTCACTAGACCCCATGATCGCTCGGCTACGCATGCCTCTCCCTAATGTCAATATGCCTTGTCTACTGCTGTTTTGGTTAGTGATTATTGTCTTATTTCACTGTAGACCCTCTAGCCCAGCTAAAAAAAATGTATTTAACCTTTATTTAACCAGGTAGGCCAGTTGAGAACAAGTTCTCATTTACAACTGCGACCTGGCCAAGATAAAGCAAAGCAGTGCGACACAAACAACACAGAGTTACACATGGAATAAACAAGTCAATAAAACAATCTAGAAAAAAAATACTGTCTATATACAGTGTGTGCAAATGGCGTGAGGAGGTAAGGCAATAAATAGGCCATAGTAGCGAAGTAATTACAATTTAGCAGATTAACACTGGAGTGACAGATGAGCAGATGATGATGTGCAAGTAAAAATACTTGTCACGACTTCCGCCGAAGTTTGTCGATGTCGATGTCGCCGGTCTTCTAGCCACCGCCGATCCACATTTCATTTTTCCGTTAGTTTTGTCTTCATTACACACACCTGGTTTCCAATCACTTAATTACACGTTTCTTATTTAAACCTCTGTTCCCCCCATGTCTTTGTGATTGATTGTTCATTGTTTTGTGGTCCGTGTTACTGTGGTAATTTTTATCACGAAGTGTATTGTATTCAATACCGTTATTTTTGAGTAAAGTTGTTTGAATACTCAATTGTTGTCCTGCGCCTGACTCTGCCGTACCTACATGTCAGAGACCCGACACAATACTGCTGTGCAAAAGAGCAGAAAAGTAAATAAAAACAATATGGGGATGAGAGGTAGATTGGGTGGGCTTTAATATGCCTTAGCTAACCCTTTTGATCCACCTCCCACACATGCGGTGACCTCACCTGGTTTAAATGGTGTCTCTAGAGACAATACCTCTCTCATCATCACCCAATACCTAAGTTTACCTCCACTGTATTCACATCCTACCATACCCTTGTCTGTACATTATGCCTTGAATCTATTCTTCCGTGCCCAGAAACCTGCTCCTTTCACTCTCTGTTCCGAACGCACTAGACGGCCAGTTCTTATAGCCTTTAGCCGTACCCTTATCCTACGCCTCCTCTGTTAATCTGGTGATGTAGAGGTTAATCCAGGCCCTGAAGTGCCTAAATCCACTCCCATTCCCCAGGCGTCCTCATTTGTTGACTTCTGTAACCGCCTTGGTTTCATGCATGTTAACATTAGAAGCCCCCGCCCCAAGTTTGTTTTATTCACTGCTTTAGCACACTCTGCCAACCCGGATGTCCTAGCCGTGTCTGAATCCTGGTTTAGGAAGGCCACCAAAAATCGTGACATTTACATCCCTAACTACAACATTTTCCGACAAGATAGAACTGCCAAAGGGGGCGGAGTATCCACATCGAGGGGACAGTAGTGGAGAAGGTGGAAAGTTTTAAGTTCCTCGGCGTACACATCACGGACAAACTGAATTGGTCCACCCACGCAACAGCGCCTTCTTCGGTAACAGTGAAATCACTCACAAACTTCTACAGATGCACAATCGAGAGCATCCTGTCGGGCTGTATCACCGCCTGGTACGGCAACTGCTCCGCCCACAACCGTAAGGCTCTCCAGAGGGTAGTGAGGACTGCACAACGCATGTAGGTCCCTTCAGGACATCTACACCACCCGATGTCACAGGAAGGCCAAAAAGATCATCAAGGACAACCACCCGAGCCTGCCTGTTCACCCCGCTATCATCCAGAAGGCGAGGTCAGTACAGGTGCATCAAAGCTGGGACCGAGAGACTGAAAAACAGCTTCTACCTCAAGGCCATCAGACTGTTAAACAGCCATCACTAACATTGAGTGGCTGCTGCCAACATACTGACTTAAATCTCTAGCCACTTTAAATAATTGAAAATTGGATGTAACAAATGTATCACTAGCCACTTTAAACAATTTTGTATATAATGTTTACGTATCCGACATACTCATATCAAATGTATACACTGTACTCTAAACCATCTACTGAATCTTGCCTATGCCGTTCGGCCATCGACCAAAATCTCTAGCCACTTTAATAATTATAATTGGATGAAATAATGTATCACTAGCCACTTTAAACAATGCCATTTATATAATGTTTACATATCCTACATTACTCATCTCATATATATATATATATATAATGTGTGTGTATATACTGTACTCCATACCATCTACTGCATCTTGCCTATGCCGGTCAGCCATCGCTCATCCATATATTTATACGTACATACTCATATTCATTCCTTTACTCGTGTGTGTGTGTATAAGCTAGTTGTTGTGAATTTACTTGTTAGATACTACTGCATGGTCGGAACTAGAAGCACAAGCATTTCGCTACACTCGCATTAACATCTACTAACCATGTGTATGTGACAAATAACATTTGATTTGAGTTGCAATCTACTGCAGAGATAGCCTGCAGAGTTCTGTCACACTATTCAGGTCTGTGCCCAAACAATTTGAGATTCTACTTTTAAAAATCCACCTTTCCAGAAACAAGTCTCTCACCGTTGCCGCTTGCTATAGACCACCTTCTGCCCCCAGCTGTGCCCTGGACACCCTATGTGAATTGAAACGACCACCCCTCATCACTGTCAAATGCTCTCTAAAACACTTCAGCGAGCAGGCCTTTCTAATCGACCTGGCCCGGGTATCCTGGAAGGATATTGACCTCATTCCGCCAGTAGAGGATGCCTGGTTATTCTTTAAAGGTTCTTTCCTCACCATCTTAAATAAGCATGCCCCATTCAAAAAATGTAGAACCAGGAACATATATAGCCCTTGGTTCACTCCAGACCTGACTGCCCTTGACCAGCACAAAAACATCCTGTGGCGTACTGCATTAGCATCGAATAGCCCACGCAATATGCAACCTTTCAGGGAAGTTAGTAACCAATATACACAGGCAATTAGAAAAGAAATTTGCATCCAGTAGCACAAACTCCAAAAAGTTATGGGACACTAAAGTCCATGGAAAATAAGAGCACCTCCTCCCAGCTGCCCACCGCACTGAGGCTAGGAAATACTGTCACCACCGATAAATCTACGATAATTGAGAATTTCAATAATCATTTTTCTACGGCTGGCCATGCTTTCCACCTGGCTACCCCTACCCCGGTCAACAGCCATGCACCCCCCACTTCAACTTGCCCAAGCTTCCCTCATTTCTCCTTGAAATCTGGACCCGTACAAATAAGCCCGGCTAGACAATCTGGACCATCTCTTTCTAAAATGATCCGTCGCAATTGTTGCAACCCCTATTACTAGCCTGTTCAACCTCTCTTTCGTATCGTCTGAGATCCCAAAAGATTGAAAAGCTGCCGCGGTCAGCCCCCTTTTCAAAGGGGGAGACACTCTAGACAGAAACTGTTACAGACCTATATCTATCCTACCCTGCCTTTCCAAGGTCTTCGAAAGCCAAGTTAACAAACAGATTACCGACCATTTCGATTTCATTACCGACCAAAAAAAACAACAGAAAAACGCATGTGAAAAATGTTATAAATATATTTGCATTTTAATGAGGGAAATAAGTATTTGACCCCTCTGCAAAACATGACTTAGTACTTGGTGGCAAAACCCTTGTTGGCAATCACAGAGGTCAGACGTTTCTTGTAGTTGGCCACCAGGTTTGCACACATCTCAGGAGGGATTTTGTCCCACTCCTCTTTGCAGATCTTCTCCAAGTCATTAAGGTTTCGAGGCTGACGTTTGGCAACTCGAACCTTCAGCTCACTGCACAGATTTTCTATGGGATTAAGGTCTGGAGACTGGCTAGGTCACTCCAGAACCTTAATGTGCTTCTTCTTGAGCCACTCCTTTGTTGCCTTGGCCGTGTGTTTTGGGTCATTGTCATGCTGGAATACCCATCCACAACCCATTTCCAATGCCCTGGCTGAGGGAAGGAGGTTCTCACCCAAGATTTGACGGTACATGGCCCCGTCCATCGTCCCTTTGATGCGATGCGAAGTTGTCCTGTCCCCTTAGCAGAAAAACACCCCCAAAGCATAATGTTTCCACCTCCATGTTTGACGGTGGGGATGGTGTTCTTGGGGTCATAGGCAGCATTCCTCCTCCTCCAAACACGGCGAGTTGAGTTGATGCCAAAGAGCTCCATTTTGGTCTCATCTGACCACAACACTTTCACCCAGTTGTCCTCTGAATCATTTAGATGTTCATTGGCAAACTTCAGACGGGCATGTATATGTGCTTTCTTGAACAGGGGGACCTTGCGGGCGCTGCAGGATTTCAGTCCTTCATGGCGTAGTGTGTAACCAATTGTTTTCTTGGTGACTATGGTCCCAGCTGCCTTGAGATCATTGACAAGATCCTCCCGTGTAGTTCTGGGCTGATTCCTCACCGTTCTCATGATCATTGCAACTCCACGAGGTGAGATCTTACATATAGCCCCAGGCCGAGGGAGATTAACAGTTATTTTGTGTTTCTTCCATTTGCGAATAATCGCACCAACTGTTGTCACCTTCTCACCAAGCTGCTTGGCGATGGTCTTGTAGCCCTTTCCAGCCTTGTGTAGGTCTACAATCTTGTCCCTGACATCCTTGGAGAGATCTTTGGTCTTGGCCATGGTGGAGAGTTTGGAATCTGATTGATTGCTTCTGTGGACAGGTGTCTTTTATACAGGTAACAAACTGAGATTAGGAGCACTCCCTTTAAGTGTGCTCCTAATCTCAGCTCGTTACCTGTATAAAAGACACCTGGGAGCCAGAAATCTTTCTGATTGAGAAGGGGTCAAATACTTATTTCCCTCATTAAAATGCAAACTAATTTATAAAAAAAAAAATACCCACCACTGCGACCTGTATGCTCTCGTTGGCTGGCCTAGCTTCATATTCGTCGCCAAACCCACTGGCTCCAGGTCATCTATAAGTCTTTGCTAGGTAAAGCCCCGCCTTATCTCAGCTCACTGGTCACCATAGCAGCACCCACCCATAGCACGCGCTCCAGCAGGTATAGTTCACTGGTCACCCCCAAAGCCAATTCCTCCTTTGGCCGCCTTTCCTTCCAGTTCTCTGCTGCCAATGACTGGAACGAATTGCAAAAATCACTGAAGCTGGATACTCATATCTCCCTCTCTAACTTTAAGCACCAGCTATCTGAGCAGTTCACAGATCACTGCACCTGTTCATAGCCCATATGTAAATAGCCCATCCAACTACCTCATCCCCATACTGTTATTTTTTTTGTTCTCCTTTGCACCCCAGTATCTCTACTTGCACATTCATCTTCTGCACATCTATCACTCCAGTGTTTAATTGATAAATTGTAATTATTTCGCCACTATGGCCTATTTATTGCCTTACCTCCCTTATCTTATGTCATTTGCACACTGTATATAGACTTTTGTATTGTGTTATTGACTGTATGTTTGTTTATTCCATGTGCAACTCTGTGTTGTTTGTGTCGCACTGCTTTGCTTTATCTTGGCCAGGTTGCAGTTGTAAAGGAGAACTTGTTCTCAACTGGCCTACCTGGTGAAATAAAAAAGGAGTGTTTCTAGAAGCTTGGGCAAATGCATATTATTATGTTACAGGTAAGACATACCCAGAAATGTCAACGTCTTGTCAAGTGCTCAAACTCAAGGCTTATGGGATAAACCCCCAAAAGACTACATGAGCTTGGAGGAGCTGACCGTGATTGAAATTGAAAATACAGCTTCTCTGTACAGCCCCAGACAATCATGCATCTCCAAAGTACAAGAATGGGTTTACAAGGCAGTGAGTTTCCTACACTGCTGGGTTTCCTATTTACTAAAGAACAATCACTAAGACAAAACACAAAGTTTTAATATCTGTATACATGTCATTCTAGACTGAAAACCGGTACATTCTGAAACATTTTTGTTGTGATAACACAGTTATTATTGACGTCTGAATCAATACATGGTCCGTATAGAATTAAAACAACATCATTCTTAATTTTATTTATCCAGGTAAGTTGACCGAGAACACATTCTCATTTACAGCAATGACCTGGGGAATAGTTATGGGGGAGAGTAATGAGCCAATTGTAAGCTGGGGATGATTAGGTGACTGTGATGGTATGAGGGCCAGATTGGGAATTTAGCAAGGACACCAGAGTTAACACCCCTACTCTTACGATAAATCCCATGGGATCTTTAGAGACCACAGAGAGTCAGGACTCACGTTTTAACGTCCCAGGGTGGTATGCTGCTGGCTAATGAGAAATATATTATAATAAATAAATGTTTGCATTACCAAAGATATAAAAACTGGCACCAAAATTGTATTTAGGTATAACACTTGAATATGGCCAGGAAGGTAACTCTTCTTGAACTGCGCTGTTGGTTAAGGGCTTGTAAGCATTGTTGTATTCGGTGCATGTGACAAAGTTTGATTTGAAGGTAATTGAGAACAACAATAGATGATAGTTATAGTGGGTAGTTTAAGGATAAAGATAGTGAAGGTTCAGGAATGTAAAAGATTTGTTCACAGTTGGGATTTTTTCAAAGAGGGGGATTAGAACCCTAAAGCAATAGTGGTAAGAAAGATCATAAAGCTACTTTGAGATTCAGGTTTAGGGGGGTAATAACCTTTTGGAAACCACTATGTGGATTATAAACACGTACCATCACATCAAGAAGGTGTAACCGTGATTAATGGCTATTCAATGTACAACAGTAGTCTTCTCTAACAAGCAATACGTGGTAAATATGTATACATACATTCATGACTGAATGGTTTCATGAACTCCTTTAGAGGTTTTGTAAGGAAGTTGTAACATGTCCTCAATCAGCAGTCTGAATTAACCTAGAGGCACCACAGCATCACATTTTAGAGGAGTTTGGAGATTGTTCCACAAGTAAGGCGCAAAGAGCTGATTTACCTAACTCTGTCCAGACCAATCATAACCCTTCTCCCAAAGAAAACAACGACTGTAGACAGGTTGGTCTGACCTCCATTGTAATGAAGTGTCTTGAAAATATAATGTTGTGTAAGCTTCAGTCAGACTAAACACACTGTTGGACCCGTATCAGTCCAAATACAAATCTGGCACTGCTGAATTTCCAGAAGTAGTCATCCCGGAGAGTGTTTATGGTAACTCCAACTCATACGTCTAATGGTTATTAAAGATGTTAGGTACACTGGGAGTTTAAGTTAAAAAAAATTACAAATGAAAAGAGAGCAATGAATTGACCTACGTGACCTCAAAGAGGGTCAGCCTACTGTCTGATAGAGAATTCAGTGATATGTTCTGAACCTGTACCCATAATAAAACAAAGTGCACTATGGTAAAATGCATGTAATGACTTTAATGAAGGGCCAGCTGCATTCATATAGATGCTGTCGCCATAGTCTAGGACCAGTAAGAACATTGATTGAATGATCTGCTTTGTACTATTAAGTGAGAGGCCTGACCTATTTCTGTAGAACGAAGCACATTTTTATACTCAGTTTCTTAATTAACTAACTCATCGATATGTTTTTTAAAAGACAGCTTAACATCTATACAGATGAAGTCGGAAGTTTACATACACATTCGCCAAATACATTTAAACAAATTTTTTCACAATTCCTGACATTTAATCCTAGTAAAAATTCCCTGTCTTAGGTCAGATAGGATCACCACTTTATTTGAAAAATGTGAAATGTCAGAATAATAGTAGAGAGAATTATTTCAGCTTTTATTTTTTTCATCGCATTCCCAGTGGGTCAGAAGTTTACGTACACTCAAATTAGTATTTGGTAGCATTTCCTTTAAATTGTATAACTTGGGTCAAACGTTTCGGGTAGCCTTCCACAAGCTTCCCACAATAAGTTGGGTGAATTTTGGCCCATTCCTCCTGACAGAGCTGGTGTAACTTAGTCAGCACGCACACACTTTTTCAGTTCTGCCCACACATTTTCTGTAGGTTTGAGGTCAGGGCTTTGTGATGGCCACTCCAATACCTTGACTTTGTTGTCCTTAAGCCATTTTGCCACAACTTTGGAAGTATGCTTGGGGTCATTGTCCATTTGGAAGACTCATTTGCGACCAAGCTTTAACTTCCTGACTGATGTCTTGAGATGTTGCTTCAATATATCCACATAATTTTTCCTTCCTCATGATTCCATCTATTTTGTGAAGTGCACCAGTCCATCCTGCAGCAAAGCACCCCCACAACATGATGCTGCCACCCCGCGCTTCACGGTTGGGATGGTGTTCTTTGGCTTCCCCATTTTTCCTCCAAACATAATGATGGTCATTATGGCCAAACAGTTCTATTTTTGTTTCATTTCTCCAAAAAGTACAATCTTTGTCCCCATGTGCAGTTGCAAACCGTAGTCTGGCTTTTTTTATGGCGGTTTTGGAGCAGTGTCTTCTTCCTTGCTGAGCGGCCTTTCAGGTTTTGTCGATATAGGACTAGTTTTACTGTGGATATAGATACATTTGTACCTGTTTCCTCCAGCATCTTCACAAGATCCTTTGCTGTTGTTCTGGGATTGATTTGCACTTTTCGCACCAAAGTACATTCATCTCTAGGAGACAGAACGCGTCTCCTTCCTGAGCGGTATGACGGCTGCGTGGTCCCATGGTGTTTATACTTGCGTACTATTGTTTGTACAGATGACCGTGGTACCTTCAGGAGTTTGGAAATTGCTCCCAAGGATGAACCAGACTTGTGGAAGTCTACAATTTGAGGTCTTGGCTGATTTTCTTTTGATTTTCCCATGATGTCAAGCAAAGAGGCACTGAGTTTGAAGGTAGGCCTTGAAATACATCCACAGGTACACCTCCAATTGACTCAAATGATGTCAATTAGCCTATCAGAAGCTTCTAAAGCCATGACATCATTTTCTGGAATTTTCCAAGCTGTTTAAAGGCACAGTCAACTTAGTGTATGTAAACGTCTGACCCACTAGAATTGTGATACAGGGAATTATAAGTGAAATAATCTGTCTGTAAACAATTGTTGGAAAAATTACTTGTGTCATGCACAAAGTAGATGTCCTAACCGACTTTCCAAAACTATAGTTTGTTAACAAGAAATTTGTGGAGTGGTTGAAAAACTAGTTTTAATGACTCCAACCTAAGTGTATGTAAACTTCCGACTTCAACTGTATACTGAGATCATTTGACAGATCATGTGACACTTAGACTGCACACAGGTGGACTTTATTTAACTAATTATGTGACTTCTGAAGGTAATTGGTTGCACCAGATCTTGTTTAGGGGGGTTCGTAGCAAAGGGGGTGAATACATGTGCTCGCACCACTTTTCCATTTTTTATTTATATTTTTTTAAACAAGTAATTTTTAAAGTTTCACTTCACCAATTTGGACTATTTTGTGTATGTCCATTACATGAAATACAAATCCATTTAAATTACTGGTTGTAACGCAACAAAATAGGAAAAACGCCAAAGGGGTTGAATACTTTGCAAGGCACTGTATGTGTCACATATCAGTTTGCAAACAATATAAAAAATATATATATCATTGAGTTAATAAAGCTGCATACAAACATGGTCTCTTTTTTGTTTTCTTGAATAAGGCGGCTCCAAAATGCAGGTGTTTCAGCCTAGCTCAGTGCTTTCTGTGGTGGTGGGGCAAGCCTGCAGAAAATACGGAGCGTTGCGCCGTGATTGGCTCAGTGTTCTGTCACTCATGGGGACACTGCGTCACAACCAAGTTTAAGGGTAGACATAGAAAATGCTAGCCCCTTGGGTGCTGCCATAGAGTTACATTAGAAGTGCCCATTCAAGAAGGCTCAAGGTCATTGGCACAAATTAAATGTCAAATCAGGTTATATGTACAGTAGCTTTGATTGGACTGATCAAGTCAACATCATACTTTCAAAATCTTAGCTAGCATTCATCATCATGAATCAAGTCGACAATCTACTGGCAAATCCTTTTTAATCCTTGTCATATGAAAGCGGTCTAAGGCACTGCATCTCAGTGCTAGAGGCGTCACTACAGACCCTGGTTCGATTCCAGGCTCTATCACAACCGGCCGTGATCGGGAGTCACATTGTGTGGCGCACAATTGGCTCAGCGTCGTCCGGGTTTGGCCGTCATTGTAAATAAGAATTTGTTCTTCACTGACTTGCCTTGTTAAATAAAGGTTATATAAAAATAAAAGTAAATGAGAAATAATGAAGAGAAATTATAGATAAAACGAATCGGTGCTCATCGGCCATTGGACATAAACATTACACAACAAGTTCGAAATTGCAAATTCAACAATGAGTGGTTTGGAAGGAATCAGTGACAGTGGCTAACTCTGCAAGCATTGCAAAGCAATCACTAGCCTTCTATTCAGTGGAGTGGCTGTGGTCCCATATCTGAGATTAGGGTCTCTTTCCAAGTTTAAAATGATAAACATTCAACATTGGCCATGCTGTCAATGAATCATGATTTGTGCCGTACTCAAAACAACTGTTAACTCAGAACTGTGAAAACTTTACTTCAGTGAGTTCAGGACAACTGGGAAGTCGTGAATAAACGATCTCCGACTGGGAATTGTAAATCCGGCCTCTTACCAGAGCTACGACCTCTGAGACCAGCAACCCGGACAGCTGATGAATCTGTGGGTTTGCACAACCAAATAATTTCTTCACAAACTGTCATAAACTGTCTCAGTGAAGCTCATCTGCGTGCTCGTAGTCCTCACCAGGGTCTTGGCCTGACTGCAGTTCAGCGTCATAACCGACTTCAGTGGACAAATGTTCACCTTCGAACTGTACCAGGCAGATGGCAGACAGCATGTATGGCGAGCGGTTTGCTGATGTCAACGTTGTGAACGGAGTGTCCCATGGTGGCGGTGGGGTTATGATATGGGCAGGCATAAGCTATGGACAACGAACACAATTGCATGTTATCAATGGCAATTTTAACACACAGACATAATGTGAAGAAATCCCGAGACCCATTGTCGTGCCATTCATCACCTCATGTTTCATCATGATAATGCACAGCCCCATGTTGCAAGGATCTGTACACAATTCCTGGAAGTGGAAAATGTCCTAGTTCTTCCATGGCCTTCAGTGTATTTGTTTTTTGTGGTATCCAATTGGTAGTTAGTCTTGTCTCATCGCTGCAACTCCCGTACAGACGCGGGGAGGCGAAGGTCGAGCCATGCGTCCTCCGAAACACGACCCAACCAAGCCTCACTGCTTCTTGACACAATGCCCGCTTAACCTGGAAGCCAGCCACACCAATGTGTTGGAGGAAACACCGTACACCTGGCAACTGTCAGCGTGCATGTGCCTGGCCGCCACAGGAGTCACTGCCGGCCAAACCCTCCCCTAACCCGGACAACGCTGTGAAAGCCTGGACTCGAACCAGGATCTCTAGTGGCACAGCTAGCAACTACAATGCAGTGCCTTGTGCCACTCGGGAGCCTTAAGTGTATTTAGATAAAACCTTTTTTGTTTGGCTAACCCGTTTGCAATCCCTTTAGAGTTGCTTGCTGGCTAGCTACAGTGGTCAGCTGGCTAGTTAGCTACAGTAGGTAGCTACTGCTATCAGTTGCTATATTGGACCTATTATACCATTTGTAGAATACATACTGGCATTTGAATATAGCTTGGGAAAAGGGAATCCGAACACAATGGGGACACGGTAGACACATTTTCAGCCGAGGGATGGTGACCTTCAGAGCATTAAAACCCTTGTAATTTTGTCATGTTGCACCTACCCCACATTTTCCAGGAATAGTCTTATGTTACTAAATGTATCCAGAGTATTTTAAGATTGTAGAAAATGTGCCGCATTTGAAATCTAGCGTAACGTTTGGATTCAGTCTTGTGAACTGTTGTGTACTCACCTTTGGTCTAATAATTTCCCCATTACCTTCAAACTGTTCCCTTTCAAATTGCTACTATGGTTATGCATTTAACATTTATTCTGTAAGAAACATTTCAGTTTAAGGTTTAACACTGGTGGGAAATGGCCTATAGGGGTAAATTGAAATGTGTTAAGGTTTAACACAGATAAATGCAATGTAAAGAACTCAGAACACAGAAAAGTATCCCTTTTAGTAATCTATTGATTTATGCAACGTCAATTTTAGAACTTCCCTTCGAAGCAGAACATAAACCAGGAAGTGTGCGACAATATTAAAATACATACACTTAATACTGCAATGTCAACAATAAAAATATAACAATCTGAGTCTCATTTTAAGTTCACATCAAATTACATTTTAGCAGATTACATTTTTCAATCTTTGTGCAATGCTTGCTATCTTAAGTCACATTGTAACTTAGAGTACTTTCACTATAGTCCCACAGGCAATCCCCTGTCATACAACAATAAAAAACACCTTTAACAAACAGTACAGTTAAAAATAAACCATTCCCTTTGACAAAAACAGACATAGGTTTGATCAAAAGCCTGAGATACCGAATTGCAACGCGAGGTACAGGTATGTCACATACATTATGCTCAAGTGGACAGGTAAATTACATCATGGCACTGACACTCTACTCTTCTCCCTTTCCATCCATTCCTAAACCCTCCCTCCTCATATTCTGTCTCAAGTAGCTCTTCCCCTTTTCCTATCCACTCCTCCCTTTTAGCACAATCACTAGAGGTAGTGTGCCATAGCACTTCAGTTTGTAAACACATAACGGAACACAGACATGGGTACCACTAAAAACTTATGGCATGATTTCTACTGCAGCGGTCTGCCGGGTGGCTTAGCAACGACCAACGATTTACAGGTTAAAAAGACAAGACATTTGTTACCAGCTAAAACCAAATGGTAAAAGTCACTTTAGCAATGAGATGAACTGGGCAGTGGGTCTGCAAATGTACTTGATGTCACTCAGTCAGGCACTGTTGTGTGATACTTTGAGGTATGAGTGGGTAAAACACACACACACACACACACGGATACACGAGGGCGTTTGTTTTGAATCATTCTCACAGAAAAGTAAGAATATAAGATGTAGTTCACAATGAAAGTTTCACACACAGTGGAAATATGAGTCTCACACTGCAGAAGTAAAACTTTGTGCATGAGTAGGTGTGTGCGCGTTTCACTGTAACGATTGTATGAAATGTGACTATCTGTTCTTGTGTTGCTGTTTGGTGGAGTAGTCAGCTCTAGACAAGCCACTTTTCAATGCAGGTGTTGAACACTGTGTAATTGGAGTGCCAATTGATGTGCTCTACTCCAGCCATGGAGCACAGGAACAGGTCCCCGCGAGCATTTAGGGTCTTCAGACCAAACACATCTCTCAAATATAACTGGGAAAGAAAGAGAAGGAATCATTATAAGATATCAAGCATCAATATACATAGCATCTTGTGT
Source organism: Brachymystax lenok tsinlingensis (assembly GCA_030435695.1). Taxonomy (NCBI): domain Eukaryota; kingdom Metazoa; phylum Chordata; class Actinopteri; order Salmoniformes; family Salmonidae; genus Brachymystax; species Brachymystax lenok. The sequence continues at coordinate 4,790,965 of CM059806.1, read as the reverse complement.
CATATTTACGAACACAACCATGGTCTAAAATAATACTTACATCCTGGTCCTTTATCTCAACGACAGTCTCGTTGTCATCGTAAAACCCAAACTGACTAAAAAGTAAAAAAGAAGGGAGGGAACCAGTGAGTGGATGACCTTGAATGAATGACACATATCTGTACACACACACACACGTGAAGTCGGAAGTTTACATACACAATTGTTTAACTTGGGTCAAACGTTTCAGGTAGCCTTCCACAAGCTTCCCACAATAAGTTGGGTGAATTTTGGCCCATTCCTCCTGACAGAGCTGGTGTAACTGAGTCAGGTTTGTAGGCCTCCTTGCTCACACATGCTCTGTATGTGTGTGTGTGTGTGTAAAATAAATAAATATATTCACACACTGTCTTTCAAAGATAATTCCTAAAAATCCAAATAACTTCACAGATCTTCATTGTAAAGAGCTTAAACACTGTTTCCCATGTTTGTTCAATGAACCATAAACAATTAATGAACATGCACCTGTGGAACGGTCGTTAAGACACTAACAGCTTAAAGACGGTAGGCAATTAACGTCACAGTTATGAAAACTTAGGACACTAAAGAGGACTTTCTACGGACTCAAAAACACCAAAAGAAAGATGCCCAGGGTCCCTGCTCATCTACGTGAACGTGCCTTAGGCATGCTGCAAGGAGGCATGAGGACTGCAGATGTGGCCAGGGCAAGAAATTGCAATGTCCGTACTGTGAGATGCCTAAGACAGCGCTACAGGGAGACAGGACGGACAGCTGATCATCCTCACAGTGGCAGACCACGTGTAACAACACCTGCACAGGATCAGTACATCTGAACATCACACCTGTGGGACAGGTACAGGATGGCAACAACAACTGCCCGAGTTACACCAGGAACGCACAATCCCTCCATCAGTGCTAAGACTGTCCGCAATAGGCTGAGAGAGGCTGGACTGAGGGCTTGTAGGCCTGACATGACTAATGCTCATGGCTGAACGGAAGCTAGTCCCTGCAGCAATGTTCCAACATCTAGTGGAATGCCCTCCCAGAAGAGTGGAGGCTGTTATAGGGAACAACTCCATTTTAATGTCCATTATTTTGGAATGAGATGTTTGACAAGCAGGTGTCCACATACCTTTGGTCATGTAGTGTATAATCTCTCTAGGAACAAAATGCCTCATACATTAAAGTGGAGAGAGAAGATTCTTCTTAGAAGTGTCCATTTAAAATGAAACATATCTTGTCAAGCAGAATGGAAACAATGCTTTAACAGAATATAGATTAGTAAGAATATTACACTCTTTAGGAAAGAGGAACTAGTCACCTGGACTGCCAGGGTGTGATGACTCCATCGTCTGGGCCCCCGATTAAGACCAGCTTCTTGATACGTAGAAAGTTCTTCTTCCACACTGTGTGAATGAGAGAATATCATATCCTATCTACAGTAGCTTCAGAAATTATTCATACCCCTTGAATTATTCCACATTGTTGTTACAGGCTGAATTCAAAATTGATTAGATTTTTTTCCCCTAACCCATCTACACACATTACCCCATAATATCAAAGTGATATGTTTGAGATTTTTGCAAATGTATTGAAAATGAAATACAGAAATATATCATTTACATAAAGTACTCAACCCCGAGTCAATACATGTTAGAAATCACTGTTGGCAGCGATTACAGCTGTGAGTCTTTCTGTGTAAGTCTACAAACTTTCCACACCTGGATTGTGCAACATTTGCCCATTACTATTTTCTAAAATCTTCAAGCTCTGTCAAAAGTGGTTGTTGATCATTGGTAGACAACCGTTTTCAGGTCTTGCCATAGATTTAAGTAGATTTAAGTCGACTGTAACTCGGCCACTCAGGAACATTCACAGTCTTCTTTGGCCTTGTGTTTTAAGTTATTGTCCTGCTGAAAAGTAAATTCATCTCCCAGATTCTGGTGGAAAGCAGACAACCAGGTTTTCATCAAGGATTCTGCCTGTGCTTAGCTCCATTCCATTTTTTTTTTTTATCCTGAAAAGCTCCCTAGTCCTTAACGATTACAAGCATACCCACAACATGATGCAGCCACCACTATGCTTGAATATATGAAGAGTGGTACTCAGTAATATGTTGTGTTGGATTTCAATGTCTGCTTTTTATTTTTACCCATTGGTGCCCTTCTTTGTGAGATATTGGAAAACCTCCCTGGTCTTTGTGGTTGAATCTGTGTTTGAAATGCACTACTTGACTGAGGGACCTGTATGTGTAGGGTACAGAGATGAGGTAGTCATTCAAAAATCATGTTAAAACACTTATTGGACACAGAGTGAGTCCATGCAACTTATGAAACTTTTTAAAACAAATGTTTTACTCGTGAACTTATTTAGGCTTGCCGTAACAAATGGGTTGAATACTTATTGACTGAAGACATTTCACATTTTCATTTGTAAAGAAATAAAAAATATAATTCCACTTTGACATTATGGGGAATTGTGTGATGGCCAGTGACGACAAAATCTCAACTGAATCCATTTTAAATTCAGGCTGTAACAATGTGGAAAAGGTCAAGGTGTGTGAATACTTTCCGTTGGCACTGTATATAATATCGTAATTACATAACAGCAATGCTGTACAATGAGCAAAGGGTTCCTATAAAATCCAGAGTAATACAACCCATGACATTGACTCAGCAGCAATAGGGTAGTCAGACTAACCCTACTCTGAAATAGTGGACTAATATAGAAGCCACAGCAATGCGGGCAGAGTTGCTGACCTGTTGAATTGGGATTTGGCCTCTCGCTGTTCAATAAAGCCAGATAATCACTGCTGTTCACGTACATGTCCATGTGATGGGGGTCTGCAAGAGAAAACAGTTTAGTCAAACAAAAACTTCAACTCCAACCACATATCATCAATAGATCCATAGTGACTCCTTAAGAAACCAGAGGCATAGGTCATTGGATATTGAAAATCCCTCTACCTTCAGCGTTGAGGGTGTGCACAACCTTTGTTGCCCAATCCTCTGCTCAGCCTACTAACCTTTCCAGAAGTTACAGATGGATATCCTTTGGCCAACTGAGGTGTAGCAGAAATGGAACAGGTTGAACTTCATGAACTGGGGGAAGAGGTACTTCAGGTAGTTTGTGTCTGAACAGAAACAAGAGAAAAGATCCGTTTCTGTTTAGTTCAGACCTCAGCACACGCTGGGAGCCAGGGTGACAATGTACGATGTTTGGCTGTTGAGCACAAAGATCAAGTTGACGGTTTCCAGTGAACTCTTACCTCCATACTGCCCAGCCTGAGGTGAGGACAAAGAGATGAAGGAGTGGACATTGTGATCAGGGAGAGTAGATAGGATCCCTCTGCAAATCAGTCCACCTGGAACAGAATGAGAGTGACAGTAAATACAGGTAAATGCCAAAATATAGGCATAAAGTACAATAATAGGGCATTGGGCCACCATGAGCCAGAACTCCTTCAATGCTCCTTGGCGTATATATTCTACAAGTGTCTGGAACTCTATTGGAGGGATCAGACACCATTCTTCCACAGGAAATTATGGTATTTTTTGTTTTGTTTATGGTGGTGGAAAACACAGTCTCAGGCGCCATTCCAGAATCTCTCATAAGTGTTCCATTTGGTTGAGATCTGGGGACCGACGGCCCTGCTACACTACAGCCATGGGGCGTCCGGCATTGCCATCAGCCATTGAGGGAATGCTGCCTTTGAAATCAATGAAAGCTGCTATACTGCCCGTGTTGCGCTCGCGTTGCATCACGTCCAATTGACGCTTCCAAGCTCAAGAAATGCAGAGGTTCAATTCTCAAAACAACAACTGTGTAGCAGGTAGAACGTCACATTGACGCGACACTGATGGCAAAGCAACATGACGTGTACAGTGGAGCTGAAGTGTAAGACGTCCATGGCATATGGCTTACGTCATTTTCATGCTCGTCAAACAGCTCAGCGACCACTCGTGCCCTGTGGATGGGGGCATAGCCATGCTTGCCAAAATAATGGCCCATCCAGCATTTTTATACATGACCCAAAGCTTAATTAACTCGGGAACCACACTTTTGTGGAGTTTGCTTCAATATACTTTGTATCCCTCATTTACTCAAGTGTTTCCAATAGTCAGTTACCTGTACACGCGTTCCCACTTCATTGTAGAAACATGAGGTGAAATTATAGCCCACATTAAATGTATAAAGATTCAAAATGGAACCAAACAAATGCAAATTATACACTCAAACCTTGAGAGTAGCAGATGAAGTGGACCCCGTCTGCAGCGTTTTGCATGATGGGATAGATGGCAGCCTTGAAACCCTCCACTTGTTTCCATAGTGGCTGTAGGCTGGAGCTGCGGTCAAACAGGTCGAAGACTGACACATTGGTTCCTGGGTGAGACTGTCAGAAGAAGATGAGGATGGGACAGATTAGAGCACTATAACAAAGATAGCTTTTCTAGAATGTTAATTGATGAGGCTAGGAGTGTGGGAGCATCAGACAAATGAGTGAAAATATGATGTTAATATTGACAAAATAATCCTCAACTGACAGAATTGATTGTACAAAAACAAAGCCAAGACGTATTGGTTTTTCAGTAGGGGGCAAACAGGCATACTTATATTGGTTGAAATGCCTCAGCTGTTGTGTTATCACATAAGTCTATCCTTTGGAAATGTATTACTAATTAATAGGAGTCTATTAAGGTGATGTTTCGAACATTGATCGTCAGGCAGTTTGGAAGTAGTGGACCTCATAGTGTATCCAAAAGCCCCTGTGATACCTTGTACATTCTGACACCTGCAATCCAGTGTGTATTGCCATCAAGTTACATATTAACTTCTGTTCATTACAGTAATTTCCACTCTGACATTTAGGTTCTTTATAGTCATTGTAAAATGTGTGGGAGCTGGGAAGAGATGGTCTTCAAGGAGAGGGGAAACACGTGAGATGTTGCTATGTTGAAAACTGCAAGAGCATGCATATCTCCTGTCTAGTCTCCTCCCCATCTTATAACAGTCAGCAGAAAAATGCCCCCCTGGAGCCATGTAAGGTATTTTCAGGTTCAATGAATTGCTGATCTTGAAAAAAGGAGAATGATCCTAAGGATCATAATCCTTAAGATTGTTTTCTTGTGCGCACACCAAGGCCAGGGGTGATGATTAGACAACATTATGCCAGGAGCATTTTGCTCTGGAATCTGGCAACAATCAACAGCCTATTTCCCTAGTATTCATGAAGAACTCAGCTGATATGACTGGTGACAAACAGCTGATTTCATGGTTCGAGCCCTGAATGCTGATTGGCTGACAGCCGTGGTATATTTAAGCAATAAGGCACTAGGGGCAAAGCCGAGTGCCTGGATACAGCCGTGGTATATTGGCCATATCACAAACCTCGAGGTGCCTTATTACTATTATAAACTGTCTGTCAGCCAATCAGCATTCGGAGCTCAAACCACCCAGTTTATAGCAGATGGGTATGACAAAAATATGTATTTTTACTGCTCTAATTATATTGGTAACCAGTTTAATAGCAATATGGCTCCTCAGGAGTTTGTGGTATCTGGCCAATATACCACGACTAAGGGCTGTATCCAAGCACTCCAAGTTGCGTCGTGATTAAGAACAGCCCTTAGCCGTGGTGTATATTGGCCATATACCACACCTCGGGCCTTATTGCTTAAATATAGCCTTCATAAAATAATAAGGTGACACTAGTACCAGCCCTAACGAAAATGGAAACATTGTAGCGACCAAAAGTGTTATAAAACCCCCTGGTCTCCTGCTATTCTCAAGCAGCCCACAGTAATGTTTGGTATGAGTAAACTGAGGCGCGCGCCCAGGTTCCAGCAGCACAATGGAAACACCATGTACACACATGGAAATTACCCAACGATTGCCAGTTTAAGATGCTGGTATCGGCCTTATACATACATTCTACATAATTCAACCTGACAGATCTGTTATGTAGTTACATAGCCTAGCAGGCGTTCATTAATACCCATAAGCAACCTTCCTTTAGTTAGATGTGTGGACCGTGGTGATATCTTTTCAAACACTCACCTGATCGATGAAGCGAAGCAATTCCACAAATTCCCCAGAGCTGTCGAACAACCCATGAACTATGACCACTGGTTTGTACCCGATGACTGCAGCAACAAGGCAGGCACCAAACACTGACCACAACAGCCTTGTCGCCCCACTCTTCCTTCGAATAGAGACTGCAGAAGAGGGCCCTTTCATAGTTATTCTAAAAAATAAAACATCAAATGTCGGTAAAAAAAAAAAAAAAAACGAATAGTAAAATATCTTACACTGTTGTACACAATGTCCTACGAATCCGGTTAAAATAGTGCTGCTTGCTTCGACGGTATTCCCTTTTCTTTAGACAGATGTTACAAATACATACAATTGATATCGCATGTGCTACTCTGTACTCTTGTTCCCCTTCATAAATGCTGTTTTAAGTTAAACGAACACCCATGCTGAATGTCTGCATATGACTGGTGCTGCTTAACCACAACACGGCTTGATATTTGCTTGGTTTGTTTGTTCCGGTTCGTGATCAAAAACCCGAGACCACATGAAGTAATTTCCGGTTTCCATAGCTCATTAAAGTATCCGCCTGGCTCAACAAGTCAGCAAAATATAACTAGACTGAAAAAAATACAGAGTGCACATTTTCCCAAATTAACACACTTAGGACAACATATCCATTGTAAACAAGGTTGTAGTTCACAGTCATTCAATATCTGCTGAATGTTCCAGATGTAGCCAAGGCCTGGACATCATACCAGAAGACAAGTACTGAATTATGTTTTACTCAGTTACTTTTTAGCTCACCCACAAAATCACATTTGCAACACAGTATTTCCATTTAAAATGGGCTTTACTAACAAAACAGGATAAGCTGGATCTTAGTAGTAGAATTGAAACAGTCAAAATGAACATCCTGCCGAGGTTACTGTATTTGTTCCAATCACTGCCCATAGAAATCCCGCCTAAACAGTTTAGGGAATGGGATAAACGGATATCAAGGTTAGTCTGGAACAGTAAGAGACCAAGAATTAGATATACAACATTACGATTACCAAAAAACAGTAGGGGTATATGGCCTAACCAAACCTAAAATATTATTTTGGGAGATAAAAGTGATTGACCCAACTATTCACTAATGGATACAACTTAGGGAGTAACACATCTTTACTTGGGTATTCAATCCTCAAAGAAACATTCTACAAACTATATTAAACAGAAATGGGAGGAGGAACTTAACATTGAAATAACTGATGAAACATGGTTGAACATATGTGAGACTCAACAAAGATCCACCAACTCAAAGTCATGGAAAGAATTTTGTTGGAAGAATGTTATACACCTAAACTGAAATCAAAACGACTGGCTCCCTCCACCCTTGTTGGAGAGAATGCGGGCTATCAAGGGTGGATCACTCTCATATCTTTTGGTCCTGCCCTGCAATCAAACGTTACTGGGGAGAAATAAGACATCTACTTTGTGCATGACACAATACATTTTTCCAACAATTGTTTACATACAGATTATTTTACTTATAACTCACTGTATCACAATTCCAGTGGGTCAGAAGTTTACATACACTAAGTTGACTGTGCCTTTAAACAGCGTGGAAAATTCCAGAAAATTATGTAATGGTTTTTGGAAGCTTCTGATAGGCTAATTGACATAATTTGAGTCAATTGGAGGTGTACCTGTGGATGTATTTCAAGGCCTACCTTCAAACTCAGTTCCTCTTTGCTTGGCATAATGGGAAAATCAAAAGAAATCAGCCAAGACCTCAGAAAAAAATTGTAGACCTCCACAAGTCTGAGCAATTTCCAAACGCTTGAAGGTACCACGTTCATCTGTACAAACAATAGTACGCAAGTATAAACACCATGGGACCACACAGCCGTCATACCGCTCAGGAAGGAGATGCGTTCTGTCTCCTAAAAATGAACGTACTTTGGTGCGAAAAGTGCAAATCAATCCCAGAGCAACAGCAAAGGACCTTGTGAAGATGCTGGAGGAAACCGGTACAAAAGTATCTATATCCACAATAAAACTAATCCTATATCGACATAACCTGAATGGCCGCTCAGCAAGGAAGAACCTACTGCTCCACAACCGCCATAAAAAAGCCAGACTATGGTTTGCAACTGCACATGGGGACAAAGATCGTACTTTTTGGAGTAACATCCTCTGGTCTGATGAAACAAAAATAGAACTGTTTGGCCATAATGACCATCGTTATGTTTGGAGGAAAATGGGGAGGCTTGCAAGCTGAAGAACACCATCCCAACTGTGAAGCACAGGGGTGGCAGCATCATGTTGTGGGGGTGCTTTGCTGCAGGAGGGACTGGTGCACTTCACAAAATAGCTGGCATCAGGGAGTGAAAATTATGTGGGTATATTGAGACATCTCAAGACATCAGTCAGGAAGTTAAAGCTTGGTCGCAAATGGGTCTTCCAAATGGACAATGACCCCAAGCATACTTCCAAAGTTGGTGCAAAATGGCTTAAGGACAACAAAGTCAAGGTATTGGAGTGGCCATCACAAAGCCCTGACCTCAAACCTATAGAACATTTGTGGGCAGAACTGAAAAAGTGTGTGCGAGCAAGGAGGCCTACAAACCTGACTCAGTTACACCAGCTCTGTCAGGAAGAATGGGCCAAAATTCACCCAACTTATTGTGGAAATGTGATGAAAGAAAAAAAAGCTGAAATAAATAATTATCTCTACTATTATTCTAACATTTCACATTCTTAAAATAAAGTGGTGATCCTAACTTTACTAGGTTTAAATGTCAGGAATTGTGAAAAACTGAGTTTAAATGTATTTGGCTAAGGTGTATGTAAACTTCCGACCTCAACTGTACATACTGTATGTAATTGAGCAGGCAATGCAGCAAAAGTAGATAAGACCTTCCCCTCTGTTATCTGACCAGTATTGTAGATTGTGATCCAGAAGAGTAGCTATTGGTGGACCTTCAGCCGTGGCCTGCTCATACAGAAGCCCCCATGAGCCATCCTCACCCTCCACAAAGTAGGAGAGAGGGAGGAATAGTGGAAGAGAAAGATAATTAATTTGTTTACCAACAACTGTTGCTCAGTCCATTGTCTTTTTTGCTGATTGATTTATTTTATTTCAGTGTCATACACCATTTGGTGCCCAGCCCATATGGGCTATCAAGACACTATTCATTAAGTACTTCTGCGAAATGTGATCAATGATTGGTTGGTCATTTGGTTAATTCTACTGCTCCACTCACTTGCAGTGTTTTGTCAAACCAACGGTTGCCGCTGTTCAAGTATGTCCCGCCCCCATGCAGGATTTGAGCTGCCATGCGACTGGAGTACCTGTCAGTCAAGGTCAAAGTAACATAGAACTGCATGACTAATTCACCTCATTATCCAAAACACATCAGTCAGCCAAAACCAATTAAGTGTTCACATGTCCCTGGTGTGTCAAATGTAAATGAGCAAAAATAATTCATACTGTACAGCAATTACAAAAATAGTAACAAAGGATGGGTGAAATAATAATAATTTGGTTGTATAAATAATTGAGAAGAGGAAATGGAGAGAGGATACATAACAATAATAATTAGGAGGGTGCTTACATTTGTCCTATTTCACACATACAAGTGTGTATTATACACGTGAATTGGAAATAATTGTTTGGCATATCCCACTCCCCCAGAGACACCCTCGGAGAGTGGAGTCAGAGCCAAGGATCAGCCATTATTGGCGGCGACACTGGAGAAATTAGGGAAAAGGGAAAGGTGGATACCTAGTCAGTTGTACAACTGAATGCATTCAACTGAAATGTGTCTTCCGCATTTAACACAACCCCTCTGAATCAGAGAGGTGCGGGGGGCTGCCATAATCGACATCCACATCTTTGGCGGCCGGGGAACAGTGTGTTAACTGCCTGGCTTAGGGGCAGAACGACAGATTTTTACCTTGTCAGCTCGGGGATTCGATCCAGCAACCTTTTGATTACTGGCCCAACACTCTTAACCAATAGAGCACGGGAGGAGGAGAGAGAGAGAAGAACATGGCTTATACCTATCATCTGAGACCCTCATGACTGGAGAGTCCAGATACAAGGTGAAAAGGCCCTTCTCAATCGCTCGCACTGACTCCTTGTTCAATTTATGCGTGTAAGAAAAAGAGGGAGAACATAAAAGAACGGTTAAGAGGTGAAGCACTAAGCGAACAATCACCCTGAGTTCTTACTGAAGGTAATAAAAAATGAAAAACGTATTTTCGGACTTCAGAGACCTAGCATTTGAAAACAGTTTTGTGCTCTGCATTCCACACCCCTGGACGTCCCATACTTTAGGTATTTTTATGGATATGTATAGTATAATGCTGTGTTCTATCATCTGTCTACCTTTGAGCAGGCGGCTGCAAGCCTGGCCCCAGGTCTGGCGGTGCTCACTGTTCAGGATGTCCATGGGCTTCTTGTCCGTCTTCCAGGACTCAACCCTGATTCGCAGGAGCTGAGCATGGATCTGGCTCTCTGTCATCCGGGAACCGTCACTGTTGTACATGTCCAGCTGAAAGCACTTCGGGAGCAGAATAGAGAATTTAATTGTGATACGGAAAAGCCAATCCATGCTTTTGTCACTTCAAGATTAGATTACAGCAATGCCCTACCTTCCACCTACCCAAATATGGCACTAGGCCATCAGTGCAGAATACATCTGCGAGATTCTTGACTAGAACCGCAAAATTCCAGTATATCGCTCCAGTGCTAGCCTCTGGCTTCCTGTAAAGGCTAGAGCTGATTTCAAGGTTTTACTTTTAACCTACAAAACATATGCATATTCTTGGTACCATTTGATAGGAAGTTTTGAAGCTTTGAAGTTTGTGGAAATGTGAAAGGAATGTAGGAGAATATAACACAATATAATTGGTAAAAGATAATACAAAGAAAAAACAACCATTCTTTTGTACTTTCTTTGTACCATCATCTTTGAAATGCAAGAAAAAGGCCATCATGTATTATTCCAGCCCAGCTGCAATGTAGATGTTGGCTACTAGATAGCAGCAGTGTATGTGCAAAGTTTTAGACTGATCCAATGAACCATTGCATTTCTGTTCAAAATTTGTATCAAGACTGCCCAAATGTGCCTAATTGGTTTATTAATAACTTTCATGTTCAAAATTGTGCTCTCTCCTCAAACAATATTCTTTCACCGTAATAGCTACTGTAAATTGGACAGTGCAGTTAGATTAACAAGAATTTAAGCTTTCTGCCAATATCAGATATGTATATGTCCTGGGAAATGTTCTTGTTACTTATAACCTCATGCTAATCGCATTAGCCTAAGTTAGCTCAACATCCTGCAGTGGTCCCACCAATCCTGAAGAAGTTAACCAACAATGCAGTTTAAAGAAAATACAGAAAAACTGTAAGAAATAAAAGTAACAAATACTTAAAGAGCATCAGTAAAATAACAATAGAGAGGCTGTATACAGGGGGTACTGGTACAGAGTCAATGTTCAGGGGCACCGGTTAGTCGAGGTAATTGAGGTAATATGTTCGTGTAGGTAGAGCTACTAAAGTGACTATGCATAGATAATAACAGAGAGTAGCAACAGCGTAGAAGGGGTGGCAATGCAAATAGTCTGGGTAGCCATTTGATTAGATGTTCAGGAGCCTTATGGCTTGGGGGTAGAAGCTGTTTAGAAGCCTCTTGGACCTAGACTTGGCGCTCTGGTACCGCTTTCCGTGCAGTAGCAGAGAGAACAGTCTATGACTAGGGTGGCTGGAGTCTTTGACAATTTTTAGGGCCTTCCTCTGACACCGCCTGGTATAGAGGTCCTGGATGGCAGGAAGCTTGGCTCCGGTGATGTACTGGGCCGTACATACTACCCTCTGTAGTGCCTTGCGGTTGGAGGCCGAGCCGTTGCCATACCAGGCAGTGATGCAACCCGTCAGGATGCTCTCGATGGTGCAGCTGTAGAACCTTTTGATGATCTGAGGACCCATGCCAAATGTCTCCTGAGGTGGAATAGGTTTTGTCATGCCCTCTTCACGACTGTCCTGGTGTGCTTGGACTATGTTAGTTTGTTGGTGATGTGGACGCCAAGGAACTTGAAGCTCTCAACCTGCTCCACTACAGCCCCGTCGATGAGAATAGGGGCGTGCTCAGTCCTCCTTTTCCTGTGGTCCACAATAATCTCCTTTGTCTTGATGACATTGAGGGAGAGTTTGTTGTCCTTGCACCACACGGTCAGGTCTCTGACCTCTTCCCTATAGGCTGTCTGTAATGTCTGCACTGGCGGTTCTGGGGGGGGGACAGTGCCCCTGTGACAACAATTTTGGACCCCCTTGTGGCCCCCCTAAATGTGGAGTATGAAATAATTTTTGCATAACTAATCTTTGCTATCGTTCTTTTTTTACATCCGTTATTAGACAGTGGCAACGTGGAACACTAATTAAACCCACACATTTACTAGAGGGACATGGTCTTTTGCCTACTAATGCCTGCAATGAAGTGAAGAAAACGATATGACAACAATAACGTCTAATGTAACTGGCCCCTCTAACAGTACAACTGGCCCCAGCTTGGCCCCCCCAGTTGAAAGGGTCTAGAACCTCCACTGAATGTCCGTGGTTCAGTTGTGGAACAGGGTCAGGCGCAGGAGGTAGTTCACGTGTGAAAAGGTATTTTAATTGAGTCACCAGTCCACAAACAATAACTCTGGCAAAAACAAAATACCCACATGAACTTCAAAAATAAACGGGCGCAATCCAGCAACCCTGCAATTACGGGAACCACAATACAGACTGGGAAACATATGAGAACAAAACGGTACAACCTAACAATCATGCACAATGGGAAGAGGGGAAGGAAGGAATATAAACAGTTGCGTGATTGGGAGAAATTAACAACAGGTGTGTACAATTAGACAAAACCAACAGAACACATGAAAAAAGGGGAGCGATGATGGTCAGAAAACCGGTGATGTCAACCGCCGAACACCGCCCGAACAAGAAGAGGGACCGACTTCAGCGGAAGTCGTGACAGTACCCCCCCCTTGACTCGCGGCTCCAGCGGCGCGCCGACACCGGCCTCGGGGACGACCCGGAGGGCGAGGCGCAGGGCATTTCGGTCGGCGACGATGAAACTCTCGCTGCAGTTCAGGGTCCAATATATCCGCCACCGTAACCCAGCACCTCTCCTCCGGACCGTACCCCTCCCACTCCACGAGATACTGAAGGCCCCTCCCCCGACGTCTCGAATCCAGAATGCAGCGGACGGAGTACGCCGGGACCCCCTCGATGTCCAGAGGGGGCGGAGGAACCTCCTGGAGCGTACCAACCACCACCGGCCTGAGGAGAGACACATGGAACGAGGGGTTAATATGATAATCACGGGGGAGCTGTAACCTGTAACACACCAGGACCTTAAATGGCCCTACAAACCGCGAACCCAGCTTCCGGCATGGCAGGCGGAGGGGAAGGTTTCGGGTCGAGAGCCTGATCTGGTCCCCCGGTGCGAACACCGGGGCCTCACTGCGGTGACGGTCTGCGCTGGCCTCCCAGGTCTCCTCCGCCCGCTTGAACCACTCGTCCACCGCAGGAGCCTCGGTCTGACTCCAATGCCATGGTGCCAGAACCGGCTCCCCTGGAAGGGGGAGAGGTTAGTGGAGGAGTGGCGAAGCGAGTTCTGTGCCATTTCTGCTCAGGGTACGAACGCCGCCCACTCCCCCGGCCGGTCCTGGCAATAGGACCGCAGAAACCTGCCCACATCCTGGTTCACTCTCTCCACCTGCCCATTACTCTCAGGGTGAAAACCCGAGGTAAGGCTGACCGAGACCCCCAAATGTTCCATGAACGCCTTCCAGACTCTCGACGTGAACTGGGGACCTCGATCAGACATTATGTCCTCGGGCACCCTGTAGTGCCGGAAGACGTGATTAAACAGGGCCTCCGCAGTTTGTAGGGCCGTAGGGAGTCCGGGCAGAGGGAGGAGACGACAGAACTTAGAGAATCGATCCACAACAACCAGGATCGTGGTGTTCCCCTGAGAAGGAGGGAGATCAGTTAGGAAATCCACTGATAAATGTGACCACGGCCGTTGTGGAACAGGTAAGGGATTTAGCTTACCTCTGGGTAGGTGTCTAGGAGCCGTACACTGTGCGCACACCGAGCAGGAGGAAACATAAACCCTCACGTCCTTAGTCAAGGTAGGCCACCAGTACTTCCCAGTCAGGCAGCGCACTGTCCGACCAATCCCAGGATGACCAGAGGAGGGTGACGTGTGGACCCAATAGAGCAACTGGTCACGGACAGCAGTCAGAACGTACAAACGCCCGACGGGACACTGGGGGGGGGAGCGGGCTCTGTACGTAACGCCTGCTGAATGTTCGCGTCGAGCTCCCACACAACCGGCGCTACCAGGCAGGAAGCCGGGAGTATGGGAGTCTGCTCCATGGGCCGCTCCTCTGTGTCATGAAGCCGGGACAGCGCGTCTGCCTTCTGGTTCTGGGAACCTGGTCTGTAAGACATGATAAACATGGATGGTTACGGTGGTCAGTCCAGATGAGGAAGGGGTGTTTAGCCCCCTCAAGCCAGTGTCTCCACGCCTTCAGGGCCCTGACCACAGCCAACAACTCCCGGTCCCCCACATCATAGTTCCGCTCCGCCTGACTGACCATTTTAGAGAAGAAAGCACAGGGGCGAAGCTTCGGTGGGGTGCCCGAGCGCTGGGAGAGCACGGCTCCTATCCCAGCCTCGGACGCGTCCACCTCTACTATGAATGCCAAAGAAGGATCCGGGTGAGCCAACATGGGAGCCGAAGTGAACAACACCCTTAGTTGCCCAAAAGCCCTGTCCGCCTCAACTGACCACTGCAGACGTACCGGACCCCCCTTCAGCAGTGAAGTAATGGGAGCTGCCACCTGACCAAAACCCTGGATAAATCTCAGGTAATAATTGGCAAACCCTAAAAATCGCTGCACCTCCTTTACCGTGGTGGGAGTCGGCCAATTACGCACGGCAGCAATGCGGTCACTCTCCATCTCCACCCCGGACGTGGAAATGCGATACCCTAGGAAAGAGACGGCCTGCTGGAAGAACAAGCATTTCTCAGCCTTTGCGTACAGGTCATGCTCCAACAGTCTTCCAAGTACCTTGCGCACCAAAGACACATGCTCCGCACGTGTAGTGGAGTATATCAGAATGTCATCGATATACACCACTACACCCTGCCCGTGCAGGTCCCGTAAAATCTTGTCTACAAAGGATTGGAACACTGCGGGAGCATTCATCAGCCTGTACGGCATGACGAGGTATTCATAATGGCCTGAGGTGGTGCTAAATGCTGTCTTCCACTCATCTCCCTCCCGGATACGCACCAGATTGTATGCGCTCCTGAGATCCAGTTTCGTGAGGAAGCGCGCCCCGGGCATTGATGGTTCGTCAGAGGGCATAGCGTGATTTCTTATAAGCTTCCGGGTTAGAGTCCCGCTCCTTGAAAGCAGCAGCTCTACCCATTAGCTCAGTGGGGATGTTGCTTGTAATCCATGGCTTCTGGTTGGGGTATGTACTTACAGTCACCGTGGGGACGACGTCATCGATGCACTCATTGATGAAGCCAGTGACTGATGTGGTGTACTCCTCAATGTCATCGGAAGAATCCCAGAACATATTCCAGTCTGTGCTAGCAAAACAGTCCTGTAGTTTAGCATCTGCTTCATCTGACTGAGTCACTGGTGCTTCTTGCTTTCATTTTAGCTTGTAAGCAGGAATCAGGAGGATAGAATTATGGTCAGATTTGCCAAATGGAGGGCGAGGGAGAGCTTATATATATGTGCTTTTAGTTCATCCCACTTATTTTACGTTGGCTAACAGTACGGATGGCAAAGGCAGATTAGACACTCGTCGCCTGATCCTCACAAGGCACACACATCTCCTTCACCGAAATATCTTTCTCCTGCGTGTGACGGAGATGAGGGCCTATTCGGGTGTCTGCAGTAAATCTCTCCCATCCGACTCATTAAAGAAAAAATATTTGTCAAATTTAAGGTGAGTAATCGCTGTTCTGATGTCCAGAAGCTCTTTCGGTCATAAGAGACAATAGCAGCAACATTATGTACAAAATAAGTTGGTTCGAAATAGCATGGTTCGTTAAAAGTCAATATAACGGCAGCCATCCTTTCCCGGCGCCATTATACAGTAAAGAAAGATTTTTAAGCCTTGAGACAATTGAGACATGGATTGTATATGTGTGCCATTCAGAGGGTGAATGGGCTAGACAAAAGTTTTAAGTGCCTTTGAACGGGGTAGGGTAGTAGGTGCCAGGCGCACTGGTTTGTGTCAAGAACTGCAACGATGCTGGGGTTTTCACACTCAACAGTTTCCTGTGTGTATCAAGAATGGTCCACCACCCAAAGGACATTCAGACAACTTGATACAACTGTGGGATGCATTGGAGTCAACATTGGCCAGAATCCCTGTGGAATGCTTTCGACACTTTGTAGAGTCCATGCCCTGACAAATTGAGGCTGTTCTGAGAGCCAAAAGGGGGTGCAACTCAATTTTAGGAAGGTGTTCTTAATGTTTTATACACTCAGTGTAGGATACAGATCTATGAAATAACATCTCTAAACCAGAGGAGCCTCAACTTAGAAGGCAGTCATCACCCCTTTCATGTGACAATCTGTCAGTAGTTGTACCGGAGTAGGTTGTGCTCACTCTCTTCTCAGCAAATCCACAGGTGCAAATGCTGAGTGTGTGTACAACATCATCCATCTAGAATCATGGCAACACTGGTGACTGTCTGTGTACAGTCAGTAAACCAGCCTGCTCCTCTTGTATCTCACAGGAACATAGTGCCTACAGCTATGCCAGTATGCTGCCGGCTGGCACTCACACAAGCTGGCCCCTCCAGTCTGAGAATTCACACTAAGGCAGAGAGATGGCTGAGTTAGAATGCATGGGCAGGGGCTGTCTGCTCTCCAGGTACGCCCACTGCACCCACCAGTCCTATATCTACAATAGAGGACAGAGGAAACAACTATCAATCATGCTGGACAGTCCAGAAAGAAGGGCAGCTGTGGAAAGGCAATTTGAGCCATAGAGTGAACTTGAAATTAGCACCATGCATTGTCTGTGTGTACTATAAGGTGTCATCCAAAACTGATATTTTCTTTTCTCAGTCTATTTACGTAAAAATAAGTTGGTTACAAATTGTGGACAATTTCACACATTGTTTGCATACCCAATTGTTTGAGTGTCTAGCTCGACTCGACCCTCTCCACAAAGCTTTTAGATCTTCTTGCGGGTGTAGACCAGCTCTTCTTCAGGTATCAGGAGCTCCAGAGCTCGTAGGTACCCCTGCAGAGTCTGGGCCAGCGGGGGCACCGGTTGGACGTGCACCGAGGAGTAAAAGCATCGCTCCTGGCTGGATCCAGACACAACCTACATGCATGTCAATGTTGATGTTGAGTGTAGTCAGATGAGTAATAACATGAGTTGATATGTGGTTTGAACATTTATGTTATTTGGGGTCACCTACGGCTATTACTTTACTAGAGGGAAACTCGTCGAATATCTCCGTGCTCTTGAGTTTCCCACTTGCACTTCATTTGTCAAAAAAAAAAAAACAGCAAGCACAGCGGGATCTTCAGTAGTTGTTTTTTATGGTAAGAAAATAATACAAATTGTTGATCCAAAATTGATTCTGTTCATCTTCCTTTTGATTTAGAAAGTGAAAGGAGCTCTGGATATACTTCATACAGTGCATTCTGAAATATTCAGACCCATTTACTTTTTCCACATTTTGTTACGTTACAGCCTTATTCTAAAATGTATTAAATAAAATAAATCCACACAATACCCCATAGTGACAAAGAAAAAACAGGTTTTTATAATTTCTTGCGAAGTTATAAAATATCGTATTAAAAATCAATTCATCTTCTTGATTGAATTGCCTGCAATGCTTTGGCCGTGAAGTCCTGCAGATCCAATAACCTTTTAGCTGCATTCACAATGACATCCAATTTCTCCGACTTGTTATTAGTTTGGCGCGTACAGTTCATTACCTGCGCAATGAAGCTAAACAATCCACCCTAGTCAAAAAATCCTATAGGATTAGTGATTTTTCCAATAAAATTCTATACGGTTCTCACAATCCTATAGGATTTTGTGTCTCCTCTATCAGAATCCTATTGGTATCCTACTGGACTAATGTTTTCCAATTGGAAATGAAAAGTAATCATATTGGATCCTGTAAGATTCTCGCAGTCCTGTAGGATTTTGTGTCACCTGTATCAAATCCTATTGGACAGCTTTTTTTCCGATTGGAAATCAAAATAATTCTATTGGACCCTATATGAGTCTTGCAATCCTATAGGATTTTGTATCACCTCTATTAGAATCCTAATCCTATACTTTTTTTCGCCTAAACACTGCACTAGATGACTGACAGGGGGTGCTGTGTTGAAGCCACCGTGCCTCCATCTGGGCTCTCCACCACCCTTGTAAAATATATTTTGGAAGCTATAGAAATGCATTTATTAATATCTATTTGTTTTTGTCACGTTTATTATATTACAGACAACTTAGTGCATACTTCTAAATTATATTATGAGAGCTAAACAAAAATGTTAAAGAAAATATATTTTTTTTCTTCCTGAAAGTAGAATTTTTGGCAAGTACTAATGTTAATGTCCCTACTACAACACACAAAATATTTAAATACATCTAAATTTGTCATTTAAACATTTAATTGAAATACTGTAGAATTCTATTCATTACCTTAGATGACCTATTTTCTGAGGAATGTAAATAAGGCTGGCCGGTGGCTTCAAAGCCTCTCATTGGTCAATACATAGCAACAGTAATCCAGGGTTTATATACATCATTGGTTTGGACAGGGACACTGTAACCTCTGTGCTGTAATTGTACATTATTGCATCAATGCAGCCACATTTGTGCACAAGAAGTCCCACCATGACATGATAATATCACATACTCTCGAAATATTACTGAAATATAAATGTATGCATAGTCACATCTACACAACCCATCATGACACTTCAATTAGTTTCAAATAATTTATTTGATGTTTTTCTCTCATGAAGCCAGCTTCTTTGACCACAATAGAAAACAAGAATAAAACCGAGTATTAAAATTGCACACGTGGGAGCATAAATTAGATATACCATTAATCCGATATTCTTCATATAGATTATTTTTCATCAAAAAAGAGCACCTAAAGTTGAGAGTACAGCATCCCATGGAGCCATTATAACGTTTGTGCCCTTTTTTGGGATGTCGTGATTCCTCACGAAACCAGGATGAAAAAAGACCATGATTTGGGAGATTTCCACGACATTTAATCCATAGAATGCTTCTTTGGAGGAAGGATGGTTGACATATATTTGACATTTGTATTTAAAAGCAGAATTGAGAAATAATGAATCAAAGTTATTTATTTCATTTTGGCCTTACCTAGACCTCCTTTAAGACCCCATAATGTTTCATATGTAGGTGCTACAAAAACTTGTGTTTTATAAAGCTTTACCGCTTACTTTGAAACATGAGTGGTATTTTAATTTCAATAACAATTTTCTTACATTAATTAATTAATGTAATATAAACAAGAATATAGAATATAGAAGAAAAAATATTTCACAGATTTTTCAACATATTGCAAATCACCAGCAGAGGGCAACCATTTTGTATCCATTTTCACATTCACTCTGTTGTTAATGCTTACAAATTGGATAATAACTCTAAAAGTAGCAGAGAACTTTGATATGTCCATAGAATATATTACGTTCAACAAGATATAGAAAAAAATTGCTAAATCAAAAAAAAAATATATTGTTCAGTATTCATCAATAAATGCAAGAAAAGTATTATTGAAAACAAAATACTACTCATATTACAGAGCAAGCGGTAAAGCTTCATATGCCACCAATGTTTGCTTTGTAGCACCTACAGATAAAACATATTGGAGTCTTAATTGAGACCTGTGTAAGACCAAAATGTCATAAATATGGCAACTTTGATTAATTATTTCTCAATTATGCTTTTAGATACAAATGCCAAATATATGTCAACAATCCTTCTTCCAAAGGACAATTCTATGGATTAAATGTAGTAAACATCCCATAAATCATGTTATTCTTTTCACCCACATCACCCATGTGCTGTAACACCAGAGACACAAACATAACACCTTTTCCATTCAAAACTATGCAGTCAAATTAGTATAGATACAGTAGATATACTACTCTTTTTCATTCTACCACATTAATTCCACTAAAGGGCAAACAGTGACACATCAAAAAATATTTTAGAATAAATGTGTATTGGTGATCATTCCATAATCTTTCATAATCTTTCATCAGCGTTTTCAATCATCTGCATTAAGGCTAGCGGAAATCCATTTTGTGGTTCAAACATAAACAGTAATTGAACAAAAGAGAATTGTCATGTTACATATCGCCATGGTTTGCCAGAAACTACATTTGAGGGGTGTTCACAAGGCTCAAAATTCATCTTGGACTTGTAGATGACCTGCTCTTTATATCATCTGTATGAGCAAATCCAGCAGGCACAGGGACCCGATGATATATTGTAAGCATCATTGAGGGTGTGTCCAAAATGACATTCTAATCCCTTTATAGTGCACTACTTTTGACCAGAGCCCTATCGGGAATAGGTTGTCATTTGGAATGCACTTTGAATCGTTACAGTGCTGATGCAGAGTTTACATACAGTAGAGACGTTGTGTTGTTGAACTAAGCTAACTTCCCTGATCTTCCCTGATTACGTTCCCTATATTGCACTCCCTTTGGTTCCTTCCCCGTGCGTTATTGTTTCTGTTTCAGTTTCATGTCTGTGCGTTGTTTATGGTTCTTGTTTTGTATTATGTTGCGTTTATTTATTAAAACACTCACTCCCTGAATTTGCTTCCCGACTCTCAGTGCACATCGTTACACATTAATCTCATAAACTACATAAAACAGTTATTTTTTTATTCAAAACCAATAGTCCCTGATCCTATGTAAAATAAAACATTGTACATAAAAAAAGATTACAAACATCAAATGAATCATTTCAAAGAAACAAAATACAGGAAAACAAAAGTCATATTGCAAGATAAAATCTAATCTTAATCACATAACTTGAGCAATTTGGCGAGCCGACTGATGTCTACCGATGGCAAGACTCATCTGTAAAATAGAGAGATAAAGAGGAGTTATGAGACACAATTCAGACTCGACAACCACATTTCATGACTGATGGGTGTATTCACTAAAAACCTTACGGATGCAGACGGGCGAAAACTGAGAGGGACTAACCTGGACAATAATTCGAGATATTATAGCAACACCCGTTGCTGACAGATGTATAAAATCGAGCACACAGCCATGCAATCTCATAAGAATAACATTGGCAATAGAATGGCCTTACTGAAGCGCTGTGACATGGCACAGTCATAGGATGCTATCTTTCCAACAAGTCAGTTAATTAAATTTCTGCCCTGCTAGAGCTGCCCTGGTCAACTGTAAATGCTGTTACTGTGAAGTGGAAATGTCTAGGAGCAACAACGGCTCAGTCGCGGTGGTAGGCCACACAAGCTCACAGAACAGGAACGCTGAGTGCTGAAGCGCGTTGCGCGCAAAAATTGTCTGTCCTTGGTTGCAACACTCACTACTGAGTTCCAAACTGCCTCTGGATGTCACACCCTGACCTGTTTCACCTGTCCTTGTGATTGTCTTCACCCCCCCTCCTGGTGTCGCCCATCTTCCCCATTATCCCCGGTGTATTTATACCTGTGTTCTCTGTTTGTCCGTTGCCAGTTCGTCTTGTTTGTCAAGTCAACCAGTGTTTTTGTTCTCAGCTCCTGATGTTTCCAGACTCTCCTTTTTCTCGCCCTCCTGGTTTTGACCCTTGACTGTCCTGACTCTGATAATCTGATGCCTGACGCTGTCCGCTCTGCGGTCCTGGAGTGGGCCCATTCCTCCATGCTTGCCTTCCAACCGGGTTCCCGTCGGACCCTGGCCTTCGTGCGACAACGCTTTTGGTGGCCTACGATGGTTCCGGATGTCGCTGCGTTTGTCTACGCCTGCACAGTCTGTGCTCAAAATAAGACTCCTCTGCAAGCTCCGGCTGGTCTTCTGCAACCACTGCCTGCCCCTCACCTACCCTGGTCCCCCATATCCCTGGATTTCGTCACGGGTCTTCCCCCGTCTGAGAGCAACACTGCCATCCTGACTGTGGTGGACCGGTTTTCCAAGGGCGCTCACTTCATCCCTCTCCCTAAACTACCCTCCGGCAAGGAGACGGCCCAGCTCATGGGGCCGCACGTCTTCCGGATCCATGGACTGCCCGTGGACATGGTCTCCGACTGGGGGCATCAGTTCTTGTCCCAGTTCTGGAAGGCGTTCTGTGCCCTCATTGGGTTGTCCTCTGGGTTCCACCCCCAGTCCAATGGCCAGTCGAAGCGACCCAACCAGGATCTTGAGACTACTCTGTGCTGCCTGGTCTCTGCCAACCCCACCTCCTGGAGCCAGGAGCTGGTGTGGGTCGAGTACACCCGCAACACCCTTCCCTGCTTTTCCCTGGGGTATCAGCCCCCGCTCTTCCCCGAGCAGGAGGAAGAGGTCCGCATACCTTCTGCCCAGATGTTTGGCCGCCGCTGTCGTCATACCTGGAGGAAAGCACGGTCGGCCCTCCTCAAGACCACCTCCAGGTATCAATGACAGGCAGTTCGCCATTGGACCCCGGTTCCCCGGTATCGTCTCGGGCAGAAGGTATGGCTATCCACCCGGGATCTGCCCCTCCGGATGGAATCCCGCAAACTCTCTCCCCGGTTTATCGGCACATTTCCCATCTCCAAGATTATTAGCCCCTCTGCTGTTCGTCTTCTGTTGACAAGTACCCTTTGTAAACCACCCACCTTTCATGTGTCCAGAGTCAAACCTATGTCTCACAGCCCTTTGTCTCCTGTGTTCTCTGTTTGTCTGTTGCCAGTTCGTCTTGTTTGACAAGTCAACCAGCCTTTTTTCTCAGCTCCTGCTTTTTCCAGTCTCTCCTTTTTCTCGCCCTCCTTGGTTTTACCCTTGCCTGTCCTGACTCTGAGCCCGCCTGCCTGACCACTCTGCCTGCCCCTGACCCTGAGCCTGCCTGCCGTCCGGTACTGTTGCCCCACCTCTGGTTTACTGACCCCTGCCTTGACCTGTCTATTGCCTGCCAATGTTGGAATATTAAACAATTGTCAATTCGACGTGTCTGCATCTGGATTTTACCTTGATTTCTGATACTGGAAGCAACGTCTTTTCGTCGGGAGCTTCATGAAATGGGTTTCAATGGCTGAGCAGCCGCACACAAGCCTAAGATCACCATGTGCAATGCCAAGCATTGGCTGGAGTGGTGTAGATTGGACTGGAGCATGGGAAACGTGTTCTCTGGAGTGATCATGCTTCACCATCTGGCAGTACGACGGATGAATCTGGGTTTGGCGGATGCCAGAAGAACACTACCTGACCCAATGTATAGTGCCAACTGTAAAGTTTGGTGTTGGAGGAATAATGGTCTGGGGCTGTTTTTCATGGTTCAGGCTAGGCCTCTAAGTTCCAGTAAAGGGTCATTTTAACGCTACAGCATATAATGACATTCTAGACGATTCTGTGCTTCCAACTTTGTGGCAACAGTTTGGGGAAGGCCCTTTCCTGTTTCAGCATGACAATGCCCCTGTGCATAAAGCAAGGTTCATACAGAAATGCTGAGATCGGTGTGGCAGAACTTGACTGGCCTGCACAGAGCCCTGACCTCAACCCCATCAAAATCCTTGGAATTAATTGGAACCCCAGGCCTAATCATTCAACATCAGTGCCCGACCTCACTAATGCTCGTGGCTAAAAGTCCCTGCAGCAATGTTCCAACATCTAGTGGAAAGCCTTCCCAGAAGAGTGAAGGCTGTTATAACAACAAAGGGGGGACCAACTCCATATTAATGCCCATGATTTTGGAATGAGATGTTCGACGAGCAGTTGTCCACATACTTTTGGTCATGTAGTGTATTTGTAAGGAAGTGACATATACTGACCTACTCTCAGCAATCTCAGGCCAGCCGCTGCCCCCACATTCCTGCTGCTACTGGACACAAGCACTCCTCTCTCGTCCTCCTCTTCCTCCTGCACTTCCTCCTCCCTCCCTTTCTCCTGACCAGGTAAGGGGTAGTGGGTAGAGTCAAACATGGAGGTCTCTGATGGGTACTCACACACCTGCTCCAGCTGGGTCTCATCGAAGCACACCTTCACCTGGAGGGGGCGGACAAGACAGACACAGGAGAGAGGCTTAGTACAGTGCACCCAAATGAGCCACACCATTACAGACAGCCTGACCACATTGCAGTGTTACATAATAAGGATGGACATGCTTCAAGAACAATAAAAAATAACCTGTACTTTCAGTGTTGCCCTTATTTCGTATGAAAGGGAGATGGTGAAGGCACCCATAAAAACGACATAATTAGGTTGTACTGAGTCGGACCCTCCCTGACAGAAATGTGTGTAACCTACAGTTTGTTTACTTAGCACGGACACTGAGTTCACTTTGGCGTAAAAAAACGTTGCTGCCTGGACCCAACAGGAAGTAAAACTTGGCCCCTGGGAGGGATGTGTAGGTCGTTATAGTACATTATATTATAGGTCGGTGTAGAACATTTATATTCACAAAAGACTGACTGTCCACACACTCCTGATAATAACCTGGTGTGAGAGAAGTTGGACGAATCTAGCTCAGGCCAAAGAGGCTAATCCCTTACTGAACTGATTAACCCAGGCTAACACAGCAGGGGAGAACATGGAGGACAGACAGAGACCCAGAGAGAGAGAGAGAGGAAGAAAGGAGACGCACTGTGTCAATCGCTGCTCCCGAGTGGCACAGCGGTCTAAGGCACTGCATCTCAGTGCCAGAGGTGTCACTACAGTCCCTGGTTTCAATCCAGGCTGCATCACATCCGGCCGTGATTGGGAGTCCCCCAGCCGGGGTAGGCCGTCATTGTAAATAAGAATTTGTTCTTAACTGACTTGCCTAGTTAAATAAAGGTTAAATAAATATTAAATAGTCACATCGGGAACCTTTACAAATACTCGTAAAAATGTCTTACACAGGATGTGGGGCAGAATGGTACCTTGGTCTAGTTTGAGAGAAATAGATGCGCCGAGGGAGCCTAGGGATTGAGGAGGGGGGAGACAAAAGATCTGACCGAGGATGAGGAGGAGAGCTTAAGTCACCCCCCTCTGTGAGATGATGCTGCTGCTCGGGGGAGCTGACGGCAAACAGTCTCAAAGACAGCATCGTGAGCAACAGGTGGCCAGGAAGCACCAATAGGCTACGGAAGAGTTACAGCAGGACGACTATAGTAAAGGAGAGCTGTGCTTAACAGCTAGGAGTACATTGCAGGATTTGGTGCCGAACAGATACCAAGCAAACGATTCTTGGGGGTTTTCTCATTACTCAGTGTGGGCTGCGAGGGTGAGATTCATTCAGGTGAATAACGCATCCAATTAGGTTTGGATATATTTGGATGATTTCGGTCAGAGTATGTCCATTCAGTTACAGAGGATGATACTTTGTCATAATCCTCATCCTGTATCATAGTCGATTAATAAACAACCCTGCATCATTTATTCACTCTAAACCAAAGTGTCTTTAGGGGAGATCCGTTTTTTACATTCAGCGTCACTACGTCAAGGGAAATATAGTATTCTTTCTAACAAAGATATGTATATATTTCAGGATGTTGTGTATCCCTGGAAATAATCAGAATTAATGCAAACATAACAGTTTTGAAAACATAGCTTGTCCAAATAAAGTGGTCTCTTGAGCATAGTAAGTTGATCAGCCTTGGAGTAAGTGGGTGATGGAGTCCTGTGACAATGTGTGACGGTGCTGGTAAGTCAAAGTTTAATTAATGAAATGGGGGGAGTGGTATATTGTATATCCTAAATGTATACCTACATTCAGATATCTCTCTCTCTGTTCAATATCACTTATCCTCCCATTTCTTTACCAGTTGTCTGCGACAGGGATGTTGTTTCGATGTGCCAATTTGTAGGCAAGTTCTCTGCATTTGCGGCTACTAAGCCCATGAAAATGGTCCGCGGCGAGATTCTTGATATGTTTATCAACTCAGACTCAATGTCATCAGATAAGACCTTGTGTGCCTCTGCTACTCTATCATAGCCTCTCTTTCACACGGGTATTCACACATTTATTTTCTGTCAATGTACCTCTTCAGTGTCATTCAGTACATTTTTTCATGGTGATGTCTGCTCTGTCAAAATAAAAATCTTTAGTTCATATGCATGACACATGGCAAAAATACTATGCATATAACGCATAAAACTGACAAAATGTCATCATAATTTGAATGGAGTTTGGTGGCCATTGGCTCAACTTACCCCAGTGTTTCCCAAACTCAGTCCTGGGGACAACAGGGGTGCACGTTTTGTTTTCTTCCCTAGCACTACACAGCTGATTCAAATAATGAACTCATCATCAAGCTTTGATTAATTGAATCAGATTTGTAGTGCTGGGGCTAAAACCAAAACATACACCCCTTTGGGTCCAGAGGACTGAGTTTGGGAAACCCTGACTTACCCCATGGCCATTGGCTCAACTTATCCCAAGGCAAACATTTTGACTACTATATATTATCCAACACAGCTAGGAGGAATTTTCATGCTAGGTTTAGGACCTCATATTGCAGCTTATAGAGACCCCAACTGATGTATAAAACAATCGTAAAACTATAACATTTGGTTTAGATACAAGCATCATGAAACCTACAACACAATATATTCATTTCATTTTATTTTTTTTAACTAACTTTAACTAACTTAACTAACTAACTTTCTTCCTTCATAGACTCCATGAAATGATGACCTCTTCCTAAATATTTGGTCACATGATTAATCTTGTGTATGGTTTACTAGAAACAAGGGGTGGCTCAACTAACTGTTTGCTATTTGCTATTTCTCTGTCTCTATCATTCAGAGGAAGTGAGCAGGCCTGAAAGAGGAAATGAGAGCACATATCCAGTGAATGCATCCAAAATGTCCCCCTTTTCTCTGTAAAGTGCACTCGTTTTGACCAGGGACATAGGTCAAAGGTAGTCCACTTGGGACCACTGGAGGTTCTGGGGGGGCAGTGCCCCTGTGACAACAATTTTGGACCCCCTTGTGGCCCCCCTAAATGTGGAGTATGAAATAATTTTTGCATAATAAATTTTTGCTATCGTTCTTTTTTTACATCCGTTATTAGACAGTGGCAACGTGGAACACTAATTAAACCCACACATTTACTAGAGGGACATGGTCTTTTGCCTACTAATGCCTGCAATGAAGTGAAGAAAACGATATGACAACAATAACGTCTAATGTAACTGGCCCCTCTAACAGTACAACTGGCCCCAGCTTGGGCCCCCCCAGTTGAAAGGGTCTAGAACCTCCACTGCTTGGGACTCAGACATGCAGTGTCAGCTAGGGAATCACAAGGTTGTTGAGTTTCCCCTCACTACACTTCTGTTTAATCCCACCCTCCTCTTTCACTGACAAATGAGAGGCTGTTCCTCTTCAGTCGCACCAAAATTGGGCTTGATGACCCCATTTGAAAAATTATAAATTGGAAATTAGGTTACAGTAGGACAGCATCAATAGTCAATGTTGCAAAAACAAGTTTGTTATCATTCATTTCCATATTTGAACAAGCCTTGAAAGGATGGCATTGGCATCGCAAGGCTATTCATTTACTTCCTACCCTGCAAATGCTGTTATATGCCAATAGGTCAACGTTTGCCAAAATTCCAATGCAGCAAAACAAACTCAGCAGAAACCGGAAAATACAAAGGAAGACTTGTCGGGAAGGCAACAACGGCAGACTCATTGAAAGACAGGATCTGCCAGAGGAAGTAACCTGCAATATAATGGTGTGACGCAGTCCGTGAACTGTGTAGCATCTTACATTACGGACAGAAAACTAAAAGAAATAAGATGTTGATAGGCAAAATACTATAGCAACGTGCTTTTAACTAAAGGTCATGCTGTCTGAGTAAAGTACAGTACATAAACCATACATGTTTAAATATATAACAATAGGTATACTGTAAACAGTAATTGCTCTAAATATGCACATTATGGCCTAACTTACTATATAAACAGACTGTACCAGACTCATCCCATTCTAAAGCTCTTGCTCTATTTGTGTGGGGAGACTGCCAGCCTTGTCTTTAGTTCTGCCCTGATGAGCCACTTTGTTATGTAGGCGTCCTAATTACAGTACTCTAAAAGACTCGTCTGTGTCTGAAATGGTACCCGGAAGCATCCTGTCTCTAACAGGCTATGGCTCCAAACGTTTTCACGAAAAGGGGACGCAATGTTAAAAACATTTTGAACTATTGTGGGATAACGTTTTTCTATATGAAACAGAAAGAAGTGATGATTGATTCACAACCCACATAGCTCGTCTCTGCAAAACCTCCGGTTTAGCGGGGAGGAAGGAGGGGGGGCGGCTCTGGCTGGTGGTGTGATTTCCTCTCTACCCCTCCTGGCCTCAAGTGTTACATGAAGGCTAATTTTAAAGTGACTGGTAATTCTACACATTACGGTTACCCTAACAAATGATTTATAAAGGGTTTAAAATGAGTTTATTATTAAACGAGACCACACAGCCACTGCTGCTAGTAGGCTGCTTTACACCTGAGAATCATGATGTCGTGCTTGATAAGGCTTTAACGGGCTTAGCTCAGTTGATGTGTTCTAACTCCTCAGTGCAATCAAACAGGATGTTCTAATGCTAGTGAAAGGGAATTCTACATGATGGGGGTGAGGGATAGGGGTGGGGGGTTCTGGGAGTTCTGGGGACTGGTGATAAAAAGGTTCAAATGGAAGCAAGCAGGAAAGAGAGTCACACTCAAAGCACTATCATCGATCTTATCCCATAACATACTGACAGTCTATTCAAGCCATGTTCTGCAATGTTTGTTTTGTTTTACCAATTGGGTCTTTATTAAACACAACCTTAGATGATGGGATCCATGGTCATCACTACAAGATGTGATACATCATCAATACAATTTGTGGTGCATAGGCTGCAATATGCCAAAAGGCAGTCTACACTCACCCCTTTGGGAGATGCTTTGGAAGTCTTGACCAGGCAGGACTTGTCCAGGTTCTGATACCCGCCAATCACTTCGATCTCCTCCACAGTGGGGTATCTCTTCTTGCCTCTCTCTACTACCTCGGTTAGGACAGGCATCTGGGCCTGGGCAGGCGTTTTGGCCAGGGGTCCTGAGGATACTGAAACTGCTTCCACGGCTGCCCCTCCAACAGGCTTCCTGGGGGTGATGGTGATGGTGGTGCCCCTCTTGACCTGCTGGCCTCCAGAGAGGCTTCTGATGGTGAAATGGGTTGGAGAAGGGGAAGGGGAGGGAGAGACGGAGGGGGACTGGGATGGGAAGGCTGATGGGGTGGTTGGGACTCCCTGGTCTGGGTGTAATGAGTTCTCAGGAGAGGGGGTCAGGAGAGATGTGGAGTTGATGGTAATGGATCGGGCCTGTTTGGGTTGGTTGGACTGGGCCTGCTTGAGTTGAGGAGGCCTTTCAGAGTGCAGTTGCAGATTGGACTGAGAGTTTCTGGGACTTAGGATTGTTTGCTGGTCCTTTTGCCTCAGATGTTTCTGCTGAGGTTCCTCATTAGGCTGCTTGTGTGATATCCTGGGGCTTTGCTGAGCTTTAGACTCTTTATCTTTCAAATGATTTTTTTGTCCAAAAGACGACCGTGCTGTGTTGTCGTCGTGTGATAGTCTCTGTACTTCCTGTTGTTCCTGCAACTGAAGCTGTTCCACCTGACGCTGTACAGTCTGAAGTCCGGACTTCTCCTCGCTGGAAGAGGCTTTATTACCACCACCCCACAGCTGCTTCTGTGTCAGCCTCCCAACTGATCTCCCTGGACTGCATGGCTCCTGTTGTCCTGCGGATATGTGGGACTGTACCTTCGGAGTGTGTGATGGGATAGGCCTATCCACGGTCCTGTCACTCATGCCCACCGCCGTCCTGGACCCCACCGTTTTCAAGTTATAGATCCGGCTCATCTCAGCAAGAGAGTGAGGGTGAAGCGGAGAGGGGGAGAGAGAGTCTAAGGGCGCGGGAGAGTGTGAAGGAGGCAGATAACGCAGCCTGTACTCTTCCTCCGAGGGTTTATCCTCTCCTTCTTCTCCTCTGCCTCCGGTGTTCTGTTTCCTCCGCCGACCCCTGTCACACCGTAACTCCGCTAGTGCATGTTTGGTTGGATCTTCCTCTCTCTCAGTCGTGTGAGAGCTGAACAAGGCTACTTCACAGGCTGCGATGGAGACCCCCCCGGTTTCTTTCTCTCCTTTGACAGCTTGTGAGAACGAGAGAGGAACAGGAAGCTTGGAGACAGCTTTCGACACGCTCACTTCCTGTGTGACGTCAAACTGAGTGGATGTTGTCTGCGGTACAGAGCCTTCCTGTCTATGTCTCTCTCGCTCCGTTTCGTTCCCCATCTCTCCTTCCTCACACCAGTCCAAACATGAAGCTTTTCTAGTTCTTCTAGTCCCAGCCTTTTCTGTCCCTTCAGTCGCATCTCCATCATCCACCGTCGCTGCCGCTCCCTCCATGTTCCTCAGCCTCTCCTTCTCTCTCTGTTGGATTTTATCTCGCAAGGATTCGATGTCAGACAAGGGCTTGCCGATCCTCCAACTATCCTTCCTCTCCACACCTTTCCCTCCCTCTCCTTTGCAGCTCTGGTCGTATTCGCTTTGTATGCTTGCCTCCCCCACACCATAGAACACTGTTCGGGGTATGTGTATCTCAAGTGGCATTGGAGGGATTCCAACTGAGGCAATGCGCTTTGGAGACTTAGGACACTTAGGGGTCACTTCCTGAACTGACTTTTCGGGATAAACATGACTGTGCACGTGTGCGCCAGGTAGATGTGTAGTGTCCTTGCTTACCTCCCCTGGCTCCCTATAAGCTTTGCTCCCTCTCTCAGTCTCTGTGTCCTCCCTCATCGCGCCTTTGCTATCCTGCGTCAATGTTTGGGTCCCTTTGTGATTGTCACGTTCATTCACTGTCCCCCCCACTCTCTCCATCTTGTTGATAAGATCCTCTGTATGCTGTGACTGGGTTGAATGGTGCCCCGGTGCTCCTTGACTACTATGCCAATCTGTTCCTCTATGCGCCACAGTGCTGAGCAAGGTTGACGAGCACTCTGTAAACGCTGACACATGTTTGTAATGACTATCGACAGACTGAGGAGGACTGGCTCTGTCTATGGAGAGGGTGATCACACAGTTTTGCTGAGTTGTTTCAACTGAAATTGTGCAGTCCCTTACCTCGGATACCCTCTTTATGTCCCTTGAATCTGATCCTCTCTTAAAGTCTGACCCCCTTCTCTCCCGCACTTGAGGTTCTGCCTGTCTTCCACCCGCCACCTCTCTCTCTTTGCTCCTCGCCCTGTCCATCCCTCTCTCGCTTTCTTCTCTCATTTGCTTTACCTCTCTTTCCACTGCTCTCTCTCG
The DNA here is from genome assembly GCA_030435695.1 of Brachymystax lenok tsinlingensis. Lineage (NCBI taxonomy): Eukaryota > Metazoa > Chordata > Actinopteri > Salmoniformes > Salmonidae > Brachymystax > Brachymystax lenok. The sequence continues at coordinate 4,759,368 of CM059806.1, read as the reverse complement.
TCCATCGTGTTTGATGGGCACTCTTCGGGCAAACGAGGCCTCTGTGTTTTTAACTGAGGCCATTGTAAACCCTACCTCCCCATACATATTCTCTGCTAGTCCCTCTGTCCCCTTGTTACTAAAATCTCTCTCTTTCCCGGTGTTACTTTCCAAAGCAGGCTGTCTCTCATGCCGTCCCCCTACCGCCCTGTCTGCTTTAATGCATCCCTCTCTATTCTTCCCTGCCCGCTCTTTATCTGAAAGCCAGGTCCAGCACCCCTGCTTGCCTCCCCTCTCTGACCATTCCCCCTCCACTACATCTCCTCTTGCTGCCACCTTCCTGTCTGAAAATGTCCTCTCCACCACCTTCCTATCATGGTTCCCCTCATCTTGTATGCCATTCTCCTTTGCGCATATCACACGGTCAGAGAAGCTGAACGACCGCTTGGGCACACCCCTGAATCCTGCATGTTTCTCCTCCCCTCTCCTGTCTCTATCATCGTCCTCATCCAGACAAAACGTTTCTCTGTCCCTGCCAGGCCGGATGAAACACTCTGAGCTTTTAGACCGGGACGGGGGCTTTGGATGTTCCCTGCATTTCTTTGTGTGCTCCCCAAATTTACTCAGCAGCTCGCTCACCCTGACTCCTCTCTCGTTGTGGATACCGTCATCTGTGTCACCACATCTCCCATCCTCTTTTTCTGAAGAAGCTGCTCGTGTCCGTGGTCGGTCTTCCTCCCTCAGGTTTTCCCTCTCTTGATCTTTCATCATCAACCATGCCACCTCTCTCTCCAGCTGCCTCTCGCAGTCCTTCCCTCGATCTTTATTGCACTTTGCCTCTCTCCCTCTTTCTCCGTCTCCTTCCCTGCCTGTCCCTTTCCGACCTCCACTCCTGCAGTCCTCAGTGCCAGCTGAGGGTTTAATGATCAATATTTCTGATGCTCGGATCTCCGTGACACTCCCTCCACCAGCCAGAAACTCCTTGAGGTCCATCTTTACATCTCTCTTTTCCTGCTCCTCTTCCATCACCTCCCTCTCCCTCTCCGACTCTCTCCTTCTACCCCTCCTTTCATCACTGCCCTTTCTGTCCTGTTCAATAATGATGATGTTGTCTGCTCTGATGGTACGAAGGCCTGGGACTAGTGGATAGGGGTACTTGGGGGTCGGAGAATCTGAGTCTCCCTCCTCCCTCTCCTCCTCTTTTCTCCCTCTTGGGCAATCCCGTTCCCTGTCTCTCACAGTATCCCGGCTCGCCTCTCTCCCGGCACTTCTGTCCCTTTCTCTTCCCCCACTCCTGTACCTGTATCGCTCTATTTGTATTTCTATATCTCTTCCCTTCCCAGACTCTCCATCATGGCCTTTGACGTGGCCTCTTTCTTTCTCCTTTTCCCTCTCTCTCCCTACTTCTATTTCCTGCTCATTCCATTTCTCGTGGCCCATTTCCCCAGCCCTCTCTGATTCTCTTCCCCTCCTCCATCCGCCATGTGCGCGAATGAATGAGTTTTGTCCGACAGGGATGTTGGCCTCCTTTAACACCAGACTCTGCGGTTTAGCCTCTTCATCCAGCCAAGGCCCTGTGATGTCTGGGCTGAGTGGGGGTTCATTTCCCAGCTGCACCAGTGTAGAGCTGTCTGGGTCACACGCAGGATCAGAGGGGGACCTGCCCTCCTTGACTTGGAGGGGGCCCTCCCTCTCCTTGTCCCCGAAACTCTCGTGTTTCATTCTCCTCCTATGGATGATCCCTCGCTTCCAGGCAGGCATGCTGGCGAGTTTGGCCTCCTCCTCTTTTTCTCTCTTCTCTCGCTCCTCCTCCTCCCTCCTCTTTCGCTCTAGCAGAAGTTGTTTCCATTCCGGTAAAGAGGAGACAGACATAACAGAGAAGAGGTCTTGCTTTTGGCAAGTTGCCTAATCTTCCTTTCTTTTAACGCTCTGGCAACAGGTCTGCCAAAAAGGACACATATGTAATAAATATAATAAACATATGTTGTGATTTAAATTGTATGGCATGTTCCCTTTCAAACTGATCATAGAAAACTGGTCACTTTGCTTTCAAATCAGAATATACTTTTTATTGAAATGTTGCCTATTAGTAGGCCTACTTTGTACTTTATATGACATCATGTGTATAGGCTATGTAACTCAACTACGTAGCCTATTTACTGGATGACGATGAATTTTTACACAGGCTTCTTCCTCCCCTGTTACTTTCTCTAATCATAAAATGTGTACATACCATCGACGGATAGTTTAGTGTTGTCGTTTAGAATAACATGCCAACTATGCCTCTGGTCTGCACATAGCTATACATTTGCAAGCCAAGCGTTCACCACAATTACGCACTCCTCGTTTTAAGCATGCACGCAAAGGATGTTCAAAAATCATCTTTCAAACTTACCAAATCCTTGGTATTCCGCAGTAATGCTTTATGTCCCCCTCCGTGTTGGTTTGAGAGTAGTCATCTGAATGACGGGCGACTGTACGCCTCCCGCTGTTCTTAATGCGCTCGACGCGCCAACTGGACGATTGGTCTACATCTAAAGCTTTACGATATAGTTGATTAATCGATGTTGTCAAAAAGTCTGGATTAATAATGTTTGTATAGCTCGATTATCTAATGACGACTACACTGTGAAATAGAGCATGTCAATTTAAAACACCTCCATTGGTAGTAAATATTCCCCAACTGCAGTGCTGTCCGACTACTGTAATCCACTAATTACATTTAATTCCATCAGGGGAGTTAGTGGCACACACCATAATGGCCGACCTAAGAAAAGGCGTTTAAAGAAGACTCCCGTCTGCCGGTCACCCCCTCATCCCTCCGTCCCGCTAATTGGAAGAGAGAGAGAGAGAGAGAGAGGAAAGAAGGAGAGAAGGGGGTCACCTCAGACAGAACATGAGGGTTGAGGTGATGCAAATTACCCGAGGTGATGTGAAAAGCTTCAACCTGTCTTCCCTGGTGGAATCCCAAGTCAAAAAATTAGATTTTTCTAATAGAATCTTAAAACATTCTCACAATCCTATAGGATTTTGTGTCACCTTTATCAGAATCCTATTGGACTACTTTTTTCCTATTTGAAATGGAAAGTAATCATATTGGGTCTTATAGGGTTCTCGCATTCCTATAGGATTTTGTGTCACCTGTATCAGAATCCTATTGGAATTCTATTGGATTACGTGTTTTCCTATTGGGAATCAAAAGTAATCCTATTGGACCCTATTATGATTCTGTCAATCCTATAGGATTTTGTATTACCTCTATTGGAATCCTATTGGAAATCAAAAGTAATCTGATTGGATCCAATAGGTTTTTGACAAATATTTTGTCACCCCAATCAGAATCCTATTAGAACATATTTTTCTTAAATGAACCCATATAATTATACACTGAACAAAAATATAAGTGCAACAGTAAAAGTACTGGTCCCATGTTTCATGAGCTGAAATAAAATATCCTAGAAATCTTCCATATGCACAAAAGCTTATTTCTTTCCAATTTTGTGCACAAATTTGTTTACATCCCTGTTAGTGAGCATTTTATCCTTTGTCAAGATAATCCACCTGACAGATGTGCGATATCAAGAAGCTGATTAAACAGCATGATCATTACACACCTTGTGCTGGGGACAATAAAAGGCCACTCTAAATTGCCACAGATGTCTCAAGTTTTGAAGGAGCGTGCAATTGGCATTCTGACTGCTGGAATGTCTACCAGAGCTGTTGCCAGATAATTCAATGTTAATTTCTCTACCATAAGCCGCATCCAATGTCATTTCTTTCCAATTTTGTGCACAAATTTGTTTACATCCCTGTTAGTGAGCATTTTATCCTTTGTCAAGATAATCCACCTGACAGATGTGCGATATCAAGAAGCTGATTAAACAGCATGATCATTACACACCTTGTGCTGGGGACAATAAAAGGCCACTCTAAATTGCCACAGATGTCTCAAGTTTTGAAGGAGCGTGCAATTGGCATTCTGACTGCTGGAATGTCTACCAGAGCTGTTGCCAGATAATTCAATGTTAATTTCTCTACCATAAGCCGCATCCAATGTCATTTTAGAGAATTTGGCAGTACGTCCAACCTGTCTCACAACCGCAGACCACATGTAACCATGCCAGCCCAAGACCTCCACATCCGGCTTCTTCAACTGCGGGGGTACGGAGGATAATTTTTGTCTGTAATTAAGCCCTTTTTGTAGGGAAAACTGGCTCCCTAGTGGGTCGGCCTGGCTCCCAAGTGGATGGGCCTTTGCCAGGTTCCTTTAAGAGTGACTGATGATGTCACAGCAAGCACAAGCTCGTCAGTGTTAGCCTAAATCCCAAATTCAGCTTGCCAGCTGTGGCTGTGCAGAGAACCTCCGGTTTTCTAACATTATTATTTTACCTGTTTAGCTAGATAACTGACTAGCTAGATAGCTAGCTAAGATGTAGCCATTTGTTTGTTGTTTTTGAGTCACTGTATTGTTATAGCAGATTATAAATATTTTTTCTTCTTTGTTATTGCTAAATATACAGTATGTGTCTTATTATAGGCAAGTCAACCCCGTTTTCATGATTTCCGGTAGATCATCAAAATAAGTCACATCACATCAAGTTTTTGGACTCATTTAGCAGTTTTTACCTAATAAATAGAATACTATTGGAAATTAAGGTTGAAAGTTCCAATTAAATGTTCTAAAACATAAGTTGAAAATTATGCTGTTGCTGCTTCCTGTTGACAATAACTTTTGATAAATAGCCCAATATCAAAACACAGTTTTGAAGTGTCCAAATCAATAAACAGTTTGTGATATATTGAAAACATAAACATAAAATGTACTACCTACACATACTGTACATGTGCCACAATTGAGTCTTTTTTTTAAACGAGCACCTGCATATGCACCATAACCCTGTTGTTTTGACAAGTGGCAATGAATCACTCATATTGGTCAGGTTGTATGCGCTGTTGAAACTAACACAACTCAAAAACCACATGGAAACTGTTAAAATATTATTTGCATCACGAGGAGGACAACCTGCTGAAGACAACCAGCTACATTTTTGAGTGATGCATTTTGATTTGGTGGTCGCCAAATGGAAAGAAACATGCAACACTTACAGTACCAGTCAAAGGTTTGGACACACCTACTTATTCAAGGGGTTTTATTTATTTTACTTTTTTCTACATTGTAGACATCAACATTATAATATAACACATATGGAATCATGTAGTAACCAAGAAGTGTTGAAAAAAATCAAAATGTTTTTTATATTTGAGATTCTACAAAGTAGCCACCCTTTGCCTTGATGACAGCATTGCACACTCTTGGCATTCTCTCAACCAGATTCATGAGGAATGCTTTTTCAACAGTCTTGAAGGAGTTCCCATATATGCTGAACACTTGTTGGCTGCTATTCTTTCACTCAACCATCTCAATTGAGTTGAGGTCGGGTGATTGTGGAGGCCAGGTCATCTGATGCAGCACTCCATCACTCTCCTTGGTCAAATAGCCCTTACACAGCCTGGAGGTGTGTTCTGGGTCATTGTCCTGTTGAAAAACAAATGATAGTCCAACTAAGCGCAAACCAGATGGGATGGCGTATTGCTACAGAATGCTGTGGAAGCCATGCTGTATAAGTGTGCCTGGAATTCTAAATAAATCACTGACAGTGTCACCATCAAATCACCCCCACATCTCCTCCACCATGCTTCATGGTGGGAACCACACATGCAGATATCATCTGTTCACCTACTCTGCGTCTCACAAAGACATGGCAGTTGATACCAAAAATCTCAAATTTGGACTCATCAGACCAAAGGACAGATTTCCACCGGTCTAATGGCCATTGCTCGTGTTTCTTGGCCCAAGCAAGTCTCTTCTTCTTATTGGTGTCCTTTAGTAGTGGTTTCTTGGTAGCAATTCAACCATGAAGGCCTGATTCACGCAGTCTCCTCTGAACAGTTGATGTTGAGATGTGTCTGTTACTTAAACTCTGCAAAGCATTTATTTGAGCTGCAATCTGAGGCTGGTAACTCTAATGAACTTATCCTCTGCAGCAGAGGTAACTCAGTCTTCCTTTCCTGTGGCTGTCCTCATGAGAGCCAGTTTCATCATAGCGCTTGATGGTTTTTGACTGACCTTCATGTCTTAAAGTAATGATGGACTGTTGTTTCTCTTTGCATATTTGAGCTGTTCTTGTCATAATATGGACTTGGTCTTTTACCAAATAGGGCAATCTTCTGTATACCATCCCTTCCATGTCACAACACAACTGATTGGCTCAAGCACATTAATAAAGAAAGAAATTCCACAAGGTGCATCTGTTAACCTTTTTAGCGCCCCACTCCCGACACTACCCGGTGAAATGCAAGGCGCCAAATTCAATATCCAAAAGTTGAATTATTAAACATGCATCAATATACAAGTGTTGCATAGTCATCAAAAGCTCTGCTTCTTGGTAATATCATAGCGTTGTCAGATTTCAAAAAGGCTTTACGGCGAAAGCACCACATTTAATTGTTTGAGGATAGCACCCCACATATTTTTTTCCATTACCATAAATTCATAAGCCATCACGGTTCACACATAACACATTTCACAGCGAAAACAAATCAATTACCTTTTGAAGAACTTCTGCTGAGGGCTTCCCAAGTGTCCAACGAAGACAATCCATGGTTCTTTTGTTAGAAAAAGTAATGTATTATATCCATAAATCTCTGTTTGGTTGGCGCGTTATAATGAGAAAATACAGCGTCGACTCCTCCAATGAAACGTGAAGAGAACTCGTTCAACTTATACCTATAAACTTGTCCAAGAACAATCAAACATAATTGTAAATGTATCCTTAGGAACACTTTTATGTATATTTTGTATAATATTTCAATCGGAATATAAACTGGGCGATAAGAAAGGAAAAAAAACACAGAGCGCGCCAGCCGGGAACGCGCATTTTCTTCTATTGACATCTGTGTGGCCACTTCCTTATTCGTCTTCTTCTACAATCTAAAAGCAGCTAAAAATAATCAAAACACTTTCTCAAGACTGTTGACATCCAGAGGAAGCAATAGGTACTGCATTCATATGCCCTTATATGGGCATTTTCATAAGGGAGGGGTTCCAAATGTGGCAATGTGTCAAAGCCACTTTTTCCAGGACAGAAATTCCTCGGGTTTTCGCCTGCCATATCCGTTCTGTTATACTCACAGAAAATTTTTTAACACTTTTAGAAACGGCAGATTGTTTCCTATCCAATGGTACTAAATATGTGCATATCCTATTTTCCGGGCTTGAATGGGAGGCATTTTACTTTGGGCACGCCAGGCTCTCCAAAACCATCACCTCGTGCGCTGCTCCCAAATAAGTTAATTAAAATACATAATGAAGATGGTTGAGAGAATGCCAAGAGTGTGCAAAGCTGTCATCAAGGCAAAGGGTGGCTACTTTGAAGAACATCAAATGTAAAATATATTTAGATTTGTTTAACAAGGTGCCAGATCAGCTTGGCAATGGCTGACAGGTAGCCAGACCCCACAGGAGAGGAGAGGGGCGAGTTGGGCCAGTTTCATGACTTAACAGCCGGTCATAAATAGTTTGCAGAAACTCTCCCTCTGGCTCTCTAGAATGGGAAGACTGACATTTCTTCGTTACAGAGAGACTTTTGCTGGGAAACCCTTTTTCTCTTTTCTTGGATTGTTTTACTTTCCAAGATCAGACAGTTGAGGAATCATGCATAAGAGAATAGCCTACATCCCTCAAACTCAATTCTATCAGTTCCACTGTTTTTTTGTATCTGTTCCCCTCTAATCAGGGACTGATTGAGACCTGGGACACCAGATGGGTGTAATTCATTATCAGGTAGAACAGAAAACCAGCAGGTTCCGGACTTCGTAGGGTAAGAGTTGAGTACTCCTGGCCTACATCAATGGTAAGTAAATCAAACTTAAATTAACTAAAAAAAGATTGAGAAAAAATTACAATAGAAAAGAAATGCATTATGGCTTGCATTTATTGAGATGCATCATTTGTTCCAGTGTATCAAATAACTTGTGTTGATACCAAACTGATGAAAATATGGAATCACATGAACAGTTTGTTCTAAGGTAATTTCACCTATATAATATCTTATTAATTAATCCATGTAGTTAAAAAATATACTGTAATTAGACCTATATAAAATAATTAAACAATGAATACCTTATCCTCTCCTATAATCCATGCTCACAATACAATGAATCTATCGGAATTAGAAGGAATTAATCTATTCAAGTCCTTATAGCCTTTGTGTTGCAGTAAATCAATGTATATCAAGGACGCAATAAAATAAAACAATGATGATGGATAGAAAAGGATAAAACAAAGACACCCTCAGAATGTGACAGAATGTGTGTGTGTGTGGGGGACATAGGAACAGGACAAATACAACAAAACGAAAGAATGTAGCACTGACATAATCCAATTTTGACAATAATACAGTGTGGAACAACAGTTGGCACATATAATTAGAATACTAGAATGGCCATGAACCTTATGATGGGATAAAGGTCAGCCATTTTGGTCAGAGAGTTGGTCAACCATTGTTTGCAAGTGATGTGATAGGTAAAAAAAAAAAAAATATTTGAAGAATTTATCTGCACTGTGTTTGTTAGCTAGCTAGCCAGCCAGCTTTAGCGGAATCATTTTTATCTCCTCAAATGAACTGCCACAATGCCAACATCCCACAGCCATACACTGGCTGAAATCAGTTGATGATAGGACTTAGACACGTTGTAAATGCGACAAGTAGCCTACTGATATTGTATCAAATAATAGAACTCACAGCTTCCCAAGGAGTCACTTATGGTCTGTTTACATATATTTTAGAGGCTATTTATACAGAAAATGTTTATAAAACCTGAATAAACTGAATTTATAGTTATGACAATATTTTAGGTTGACAATAATTCTATTACACAATTTCTTATTTCTTATGTGCCTTACTTTTATTTTCCTGCATAAGTAAAATCAGGATTGTACCTTTACTGCCCTTCATTCCAGTTAGACTGGTTTGGATTGCTCCCTGACCAATAAGGCTGCCATTTTACACCATTCTGGAAGTTTGATGGTTTATGACATAGCCCTTCTAGTAATTTAATAGGATCTCTATGAGTTAGCACTTGGTGGTGGAATGTAAAATGTAATGTTATGTTCATAGGCTATATAAAAATATACTCTTTTAAATAAAAATACAAATATTCTGAGTAATTACTCACAAATACATTGATGTTAAAAGCTATGCCTAAGTGCTTGGTGGCATATTTTACAGACATTCTGAATCTGATCAGATCATTTTCTAAAATCAACAGTGTTACCCCTACCAAGTGAAGTTAACAAACAACTGCAATGTGTACTTTTGTCAATTGCTGTCCCATCTGATCCCATTCATGTATGTGTAGTAATAAAGCTCGCCAGCTTGTAGTCCCCAAAAAACAGAAATGAGTTACCTTTGGTTCGTTCAGCCATTCCTATAAGGGGAATTAAATAGGGAAAGAATGGGGGTTTGGGATAAACACCGGAAATAGAGTCTGAGGTTAACACAGGCTTAGGAGATCTTACACATTTTGTTCTATGAAATAACCAGGGTTGGGGTCAATTCCATTTCAATTCCAGTCAATTCAAAAAGTACAATGAAATCCGCATGCCAATTCTCTTCCAATGCTTTTCAATTTGGAAAATTTGGAGTGGAAATTGGAATTCATGTGCTTGTTTTGATTACATAAATGCTTAAAATTCACAAAAATTGACATTAGCTGATGAAGATGACCTAATAGAACAAAACCTATAAGATCTCCATAAACCGTCACCACAGACCTTATTTCAGGCATTGAGACAAAAAAAACATTCCTTTCCCCATAACCTTTTACCAACGCGCTATCAAGCTATGGCGAAGTTAGTGCCTACAAAAGGTTTCCATCCAACCAGGTTTCCATCCAACCTTTCTATGTGAGTAAAGTACACGATGTATAACGCCATTTTTTGTGTGAGAATACCATCAGTAGAGTTTAAAATGCGATGGAAACCCATTTAACTTTTAAAAAATATATAAAATTATTCTGTACATCGGAATTTAACCGGAAAAGGCATTTAATCACCAACAAGTCAACTTGATGGAAACATCTTGGTGGGAAAATGAGAATACTGTTTTAATGTGGATTTTAGAATATTCTGATGTTTTGGCAATTGGATGGAAACCTAGCTTACAACACCCATGACTTCAATTCACTCTTGCTTGTGGTTGTTATTGTTCTGAGCAGTGCCATCTTGAGGCAAAGAGAAGAGACGCAGTTTGCTATGGAGCTGGACACTGAGGTAGGCACAGTCCTGCGTATCCAGGGAGTGAGCCAGGGCCAGGTAGGCCGACAGACTCCCCGCCAGCAGCAGCCTGTCCAGGGACAGGGCAGGGAGGAGCCACAGCACCACAGCCAGCTCCACACACACGGGGTGACGCAGGTGGGCAAAGAGGCGCTGAGCCCGGGGGGACTTAAGAGCTAGAGGGTCTCCCAAACCAAGGCACTCATAATAAACCTGAGAGAGATGGAGGGATGGAAGAGGGAGGATGGAGGGAGACCGGGAGAAAGGGAAAAATTACTTATTGCAGACATTATAGCAGTTATTTACATTTCATCAGAAGGATATTCTTAATCATTCTATGGCTGACTAATTCCAGCTTTGGCATCACATCAAAAAGAATTCATGCAGATTATTAAAATTGTAGGCCTAATACAGTACTATTTGTACATTTACAAGCACGTGGGAGAGGGACAATGATAAAATGTGATGCATGAAAATGCTTTGGTACAACCAGTGTCAAAGTGAACAGATTCACTTCCTCCACTGTCCCTGTCCCCTTACTGGCCTCAAAATAGTGGTCCTCTGAATGCAAACACGTGACTGCAATCTTACTCTGTTACAGCTGCATGGGTTTACTTTACCTGCTTGATGCCCAGTAGTTCAGGATAGTCAAAGATCAGCAGTATACTGCAGATGATGGACCAGCAGAGGAAGTGCAGGGTGAAACAGAGCAGGGGAAACCAGGTATTCCATGGGGCATTACGTACTGACCACAGACAGGGTGCACCAGTCACAGGCTGCCAGTAATGCATCAATATCTATAACAGGGACAAGACAGTGAAGTAGGACAGCAAAAGGGGTATTTAAATGTAGAATTGTCTCATTTTTTTTAAGACCATAAGTTTTATAAATGAAAGTGTGTGTGTGTATGTGTTACCTGGAGAGCCAGAGCAGTGGTGGAGCAGTACATGGCCCGGTTCAGTACCCCCAGGACAGACTGACAGGCCTGCTTGACTGGAGCCCAGGCCAATAGGCTGTGCTGGACAGTAAAGAGAGCCAGAAGCCCCAGATCCACAACCACAGGCTTGAGAACAGAGCTGTCCCGCAAAGCTACAGACCATGGTACAGAGTCTATATAAAGTATAGAAATAAGGACAGAGGGATACGATAAGGATATGGCGTGGTAGGTTAGGTGTTGGTGATTATCAGTGCAAGACAACAACAAAGTCTTGGAGCAAAGTATAATGATGAATTCCCATTGTTGAAGTGATCTTGTTAGTCAGAGGGTAACAGTCTTGGCCCTGTTTCCCAAAAGCATTGGTTCTAACGATGAACATAGCCTTAACCTCTAAGGGATCGGTTTCCCTATACCGGGGTGGTTGTTGCCAACGTGCGTTATGTGACTAGAATGACATAAGTAACAGCAAACTTTCCAGGACATAGACATGTATTTTATGGACAGAAAGATTAACAAGAATTTAAGCTAAACGCACTATCCAATTTACAGTATCTATTACAGTGAAAAAATACCATGCTATTGTTTGAGAGTTCACAAAAACAAAAAACGAGATCATGGCAACTGGTTTGATACATTCACCTCTGAAGGTAAATAATGTACTTACATTCAATAATCTTGTTCTGATTTGTCATCCTGAGGGTCCCAGAGATAAAATGTAGCATAGTTTTGTTTGATAAAATCTATTTTTATATTCAAAATGTAGGATCTGGGTTCTATAGTTTGAACCCCTACTGTCTCTGGCTCCACACCCACCCCACCCAGCCATCTAGATGTGTGAAAGTTAGTGTATAAGCTAATTATAAATCATGTATGACATTCCTGGGAGTGTGTAAACTTACATTTTGTATTACCATATCAATTTTGTATGTTCTCTATAGTTATGTTCTTGAACATTTATCAATTGACCAATTCAGCACATTTGGGCAGACTTCATAAAAAATATTGTGCAGTAATGCAATGCTTCACTGGATGAAACTGAAACTTTGCAAACACACTGCTGCCATCTAGTGGCCAGAATCTAAATTGCGCCTTGACTCCAATATTGTTGCATTTTTTAAAAATTTTATTTATCTTTTACCAGATCTAATGTTTTATATTATCCTACAATTATTTCACATTTCCACAAACTTCAAAAGGTTTCCTTTCAAATGGGATCAAGAATATGCATATCCTTGCTTCAGGTCCTGAGCTACAGGCAGTTAGATGTGGGTGTCATTTTAGGTGAAAAAAACTAAAACAAAAAATCCGATCCTTAAGTTAAGATGCTTTTGGGAAACCGGGCTAACATTGTTTTGCACAGGCACATGAACGTTACATCACAGCGTTCGATTTCGACTGCAGTACTTTTTTCTACGGTATCGGTTCCAGTTCCAAAAGTATTTATTGAGATGAATGAAACATTCAAAAAAACATTCGAACTTGCAACTGAAACAATGTATCCGGAAGTTGCAACAGCTGTGAACCTTTTAGATAGTTTGAGACTAGAATGTGCTACTTTTCCTGATGAACACACAACCCTTCACCAAAGAGTCGGGAAACATACCTTGACACAGTGGCGACTCTCCAGTGATGTTATGATATATCGCTCGAAATGAGATGAAACGAACAAAGTCTGCACCGGTTATAAAAACGAAGACGAAGTTGAACAACGACAAGATGCAAAGGGTCACACCACGAGCAGTGACTGACGCCATTTCAATGTGGACTTTTTCCTCATTAGGCAGAAAAATAACGAGAGGCGTTGCCTCTTCCTCTCTGATCAGTGCTGTGCGGGATCCTTGGGACGTAGCTTAACCGTAACCGTAACCGTAGCGCTTACCTATCCGTCCCAAGGATCCCGGATAGCACGGACCCTGCTGCTTTTGCAAAACATGTTCACTACTGTCTGTAGTTTCTTCCGGGAGGTGAGCGGTGGGGACAATTATTAACACTCGATGCCGCTGTTAACCTGAGTGAGACTTGAAGAGTAGAGACCTGGGTTCGGAATCCCACGAGGACGTAAAGAACTTTCATTTGACTTACCCAATGCTGATACAGTACATGACTGTCCAATAAAGGAGACCCCTTCTTACTTTGAGCTTTTTTATATATATATTATTATTCACATAAAAGCCTCACAAATTGGACAGAAAAATTAACACATGATTAATTTTGTACGTCACAATATCAAATGTATAGAAAAGGAAGCCCAGCTCAGCATCTCGTGGTACACAGCTCTTATTATCATGTGTAGGTTAATCTCTCAATCAAACCTCAAATCAACATCACGGTGATAGCACTCCACATGGTAACGTCTGTCCAAGGCTACTACCTGGATGGACTCTCTTGAGCCCTAAGGGAAGACAGATATACAGACAGGGGTTCAGATCCTTCTCTGGACAGACAACTCATTATAAACACATGCACCATTTAGCCAAATAGCCTTATATCATAGCCTGTGTCCCAGTCTGTTTGGATCTGCTCAGAAACAACTGGAACCCAGGCTATTATGCCATGCTTTTAGTTAGAACCTGCTCAAACATTCGAAAGCAAGATATCATAGCTACCCTCAGCTGGCACAATTGGCTGGCCACAAGTCGCACAGCTAGGTGCCACAAGTCTGAGAATAAAAGGACAAGATGTAAATGAAATAGAGAAATGTGATTGACTCAATTGTGGTAATAGTTGAATCATTATTGCTATGCTGTATAAGGGTGTGTCTGTAACAGGGTGTTGATGTTGATTTAAGGGTGTGTGATGGTCTTGCTCATTGTGTTGGAGTAGTAATGCAGTCAAACTCACCTGTGGTAGTCTCTGACACGGTAAACCTTTTCTTTTATTAAATATCCAAAAGGAATGACAGAATTCTGGAGTACTTTCAAAGTAATTGAAAAATAAAGTATATTTAATCAAATTCTCATAACAAGAGACAGTATTTTAATAACTAATTGAATATGTTTTAATATACTGAATGTCCTTTGCATAAAAATGAAGAACCATAACCACACCCATAACTGATATCTGATATAAAGACTTTGAGATGCTTACCAGGAAGTCATCCTCACAAAAGATTCTTCCTGACATGTCGTAAAATGGCCTGCCTTTTAGCGTTTGACCTAAACATGAAAGAGAGTTCAAATGAGGGATAGTGAGAGAGTGTGGGGTGGGGTAAAAACTATTCCAGTCTGAATAGCCACAACATAACCAAAACACAGCTGATTTAAAACAGGGAGGGCTGTTAATGAAATTACATTTGTTTTTTGTTTGCATGTTTGTGTGTAGAATAGATGCATGACATGTATAGGTCTACTCACTGCAAGCACTGCAGGTGAAACAGGTGTCATGGTATAGCTTTCCCATCGCCTGGCAAGCCCGGCCAACACCATATACTGCTTCACTGCATCTTACACAGCTCCCTGAAAATGGCAGACCACACACACAATACACACAAACTACACACTGTAACTACGTTTCTTTCAGTATCCCTCGATCCTCCAGCAAGAGCTGCACGGTCAATTGAAGTACTCTGACACCTGATCCTTTCCCCAATCACAAATGCAAGCAGCCAAGCACACAATCACACACTGCAGAGCTATTTAGTTCTGTTAAATACCAGAATAGAGTACCCCAACATAAAACAGGTATGCTGCTATCTTGCTACAGTATAGAAGAGAACGTTCGACCAAAGCTGTGGTTTTGATATCTGCCTTACCAAAGTAGATGTCAGTACTGGTCTGGTTTTAAAGTAACTGTCCAGTAAAAATCGAACTTTTAAAAGTTCATATTTTGTTAACTCATACCCAAAAAGTAATTATAGGTAATATTTGATAGAAATCTGGAAACACTGGGAAGTTACTTTAATCAGTGACCATTAGTTGTGTGTTGCTGCCCTCATGTGGTCTTCTTAGGGTACCTATCCTGTGCCCCGGGCTCCATCTCAGGAATGCTAGCCATATGACATAAGGCATGTGGAGGCAGGAGGATGTCTCAATACCGCAGTGAGATAAAAGCCCAAACGTTGACATCTGCACAGGTCCACTGAAAAAAACCCTGATACATGATGACATTGTGGCAGATACGGTTGTTTATGAAGTTTTTTTTATAAAGAAATAACACAGGTTAGCCTATATCGAAACATGTTATAAGCATTCTGTCAAATCAAAAACTATAGCCTAAACTGCACCTTCTTCTTTATTTTTTCAAATTGTCTTTGGAAAACACAATCTCCCTTTCCTACTCTACTAAACTATTGATGATACAGAAAATAAATGAAACATAACCCCAGAATTTGGCCTGCCCTCTGCAATATAATCAACACAATACACAATGAGGGATGCACAATGTTTGCCCAAAGAATGCTGCACACTTATAAAACGTAGTCTTCTCAGAATAAATTAAATATTCTTATTCATTGTAGGGGATCAATAAAGCCAAAACAGAGGGAGGGTGTCAAGGCTTCAACGGCAACCTGGACTCAGGGGTAGACGTAACATAGATTCTGTAAAGGATTGGCACTCCTTCAACAAATCGAAATATTTGTCAAATCTGTCATGATTTATGTATTGTAACTGGCCCTACAATGTGGATACTGATTTGGATATATTTGGCTGTTTTCACTGAATAAGTTGTCAATTTTCAGGTTTAGAAGAAGTAGTTGCTAAATGCTAACTCCCGTTCATATAAACTGGTTATCATAGCTAGCATACAGAAATCGGTGGTGGTAGTCAAATTCGTTTCTAACTGTAATGCAGTTGATTGGCAACGATGACATGAACATGTGTTGGGGTTGACCACAGTGGAGGCTCCTATAGTAAAACATTAAAAAAGTTGTCCTTTTTAGATAAAACTATACTAAATATAATCATGTCACCAAATCATTTATTAAAGCAAAGGTCTGCAGTAGCCTCAACAGCACTCTGTAGGTTAGCACCATGGCGTAGCCGGAGAACAGCTAGCTTTCGTCCTCCTCTGGGTGCATTGACTTCAATACAAAACCTAGGAGGCTCATGGTTCTAACCCCCTTCCATAGACTTACACAGTAATTATGACTTACTCACAGTAACTTCCAAAGGACATCCTCCAACCAATCAGAGCTCTTGCAGTATGAACTGATTTTTTCCCCACCCAATCAAAGGATCAGAGAATGAATCTAGTACTGAAAGTATAAGCTACAGCTAGCTAGCACTACAGTGTATAAAATGTGGTGAGGAGTTCCAAAATGAAGGAGAAGCAAGAAAGAAATAGAGATGAGATTTCATTAAAACAATTCTCACTTTAACTTACTTAGCTAGCAAATGCAGCTAGCTAGTTTAGCCTTCTGAAACACCCTGCTCAAACAGAGGGATGCTATGTTAGCTAACTGGCTATGACCTTCCAACACAACACTAATTTAGCTAATATGGTGACAATGATGTAAGCTGTGTGTAGCCGTTTGGCTTGGAAAGGTTTTTTTGCCTGGTCACATACAGCTGAAGTGTTGTGCATTGAAGTCCACAAGCGAAGGGAAGAGGTGAGAGGAGAGGAGATGCGAGAAGGAATACATAGTGGCTGCTCTGAAAGACAACTGTGTTTATGTGTGATCGGGGTGGATTCTGTTGAAAAACATTTCTTAAACGAAGCAAACAGAACAAAACGAGGATAAACTGAATTTGTCCAATAGAAACTCTCGTTGGACAAATGATGGACAACTGTTGGACAAATGATTACACCCTGTATCAGCTAAATGCAGGCAGGAGTGTGCAAGGCAGTATTGAATGTCATTGTCTGTCCATGTGTCACTGTCTGTCACCTCAAATTTGTCTCTCGACCTGTGTGCACCTACATTGTAAACGTACATTCATAGGCTAAGTTGCAGCAACCTCATGATGGGTATAGGGAAAATGTGGGTTATCATGTAGTAGCCTAAACCTATCACTGTTACATTGAACTGGGTGAATGGAATATGAATGAGAGACATCCAATATGCTTCAATAGAAATAAGGCCATGCTCATGAATTTTGTTTTTGTCCTTCCCTTAAATGGCACTGACCGCCACTGGTTGACATCCATACAAGCATTATACTCTCCGATTTCTACCTCAACATAGTGTGAAATACACATATAAACAATAGCCTTAATGTGGGGTAATTTTGCTGGGAGAGACTCTGGATCTTTCCCTCACGCCCTTTCCTCCATGCATTTCCATGGCACTTCCATTGTTTTGGTCGAGTTCAATTGACCTCTTTACTGCATCTATAGTAGACAAAAGTCCCGAACACAAAAAGTTGTATGATATGATATGTTACGTTTGGTGTGGTATGTATTCATTCATGTCCATCATCCATTTCATATATGTTACAAATTACAATTCGTATGATATGTTAACAATTACAATTCATATTATATATTACAAACTGCAATTTGTACAATATGTTGTTGTGGCTAATGTTAGCTAGGTGGCTTGGAAGAGTTCCAGTGTTGTGTTGGAAGGTCATAGCCAGTTAGCTAACATAGCATCCCTCTGTTTGAGCAGGGTGTTTCAGAAGGCTAAACCATCTAGCTGCATTTGCTAGCTAAGTAAGTTAAAGTGAGAATTGTTTTAATGAAATCTCATCTCTATTTATTTCTTGCTTCTCCTTCATTTTGGAACTCCTCACCACATTTTATACACTGCAGTGCTAGCTAGCTGTAGCTTATGCTTTCAGTACTATATTAATTCTCTGATCCTTTGATTGGGTGGAAAGGAAATCTGTTCACACTGCAAGAGCTGATAGGTTGGAGGATGTCCTTCGGAAGTTACTGTGAGTAAGTCATAATTACTGTGTAAGTCTATGGAAGGGGGTTAGAACCATGAGCCTCCAAGGTTTTGTATTGAAGTCAATGCACCCAGAGGAGGACGAAAGCTAGCTGTTCTCCGGCTACACCATGGTGCTACCCTACAGAGTGCTGTTGAGGCTACTGCAGACCTTCTTTGCTTGAATTAATGATTTGGTGACGTGATTATATTTAGTATAGTTTTATCTATAAAGGACAACTTTTTTAAAGTTTTACTATAGGAGCCTCCACTGTGGTCAACCCCAACACATGTTCATGTCATCGTTACCAATCAACTGCATTACAGATAGAAACATGCTAAATAGTTGCAAAGTAGCTAAAATGTAGTAAGTAGTTGCTAATTAGCTAAAATGCTAATGTTGTCCGTGATGAGTTTCAAACTAGCAACTTTTGGGTTATACACATGACCAAACACCTTCCTTAAATGTTGGCCTTTATTAACTTTCTGTCTTATGTAACCATACCAAACATAACATACTATAATTTGAGTGGCCCGGATTTTCGTTTACTATGTTACGCATAGTCTAAGAGACCAGTCTGTCAACGGCTAAATTCTTCCGTCATGTTTCGACAGACCGATTTACGGTAGCCTACACGTCGCCCTCGGAGTGAAACAGGTAATGCAAATCAGGAAGCTACTGGTTGGTCACCGCCATCGAAAATATTTCAACCTGGGATTTTAAAAAGGCACATATCGTGGTTTTGATAACAACGTTTATCCAGAAATATTTAGGCACATCCTTTTGTCGTTTTATCAGGGGGACATGCGGCTCACTAGAATTTGCGCTGGAGCGCTCCTGGGAGTTGGGATTGTGTTACTCCTCAACCTGTCAGGTGAGAGAACATTCAAAACAACCTTTCAAACAAAGCAAGCAGACGTTAACAATACCTTCTAAATCATGTACCGAGTGTGGCCTTTACATACCTCTCAATGTTGCAGAATATGATGTTGTCGATCAACTTAAGAATTATATTATACTTCAGTGTTACACGTTTTTAGTTTTATATATTTGCGAGCCTTTAAAAAAAAAAAAAAAAAAGTATTATACATGATCGTGAAACTATTTACTGTAGTCTGCAACAGCGTTGTGCATGTTCTTGATCCACTGCAATTGGAACTAGCTTACAAATGGGTATGACATTTTGCCCACATGGCATTTTTAACGTTAGACAGGTAGGACCGACTTAAAACAGAAGTGAGAAGCTGAAAATGACCTCTTTTATACGGAAGTTCATTTCAATATAACACAAATAAGGTTGAACTTAAACTGCACTTAGGCACAATTTGTACTAAAATAGTCAGACGTCTTTCTCCAACTTGTGTCAGATAGCATGTTGATTGAGTTGACACATAACACGCAAGCAACATACCTTGCTGCAGTTTACACACAAATAACCCACGATTTGTGGTGTCCATTAATGGACGTTTACAGGTTCGCCTATACACAACGTCATTATAGATTTTTCAACTAGCCTGATATTGGCGATACTCTCTTTGTTCTCAATTCTGGAAATCTTATAAATTAATGATGGGGTGGATCGATACAGTTACATATCGGTATATTATTTTGGATGATACATCGCTTTGTATTGTTTTAACAATATTGCAATATGATTGTTGCGATAGTTGGCTGTACCTGCACCAAAACTCCAGTATTTTTCATTCATAGCTTCTTCTATATCTACTTTTTAAATAGAATAGGGAGCCAATTTGTTTTCAGCACTTTTCTTACAATGACTGATCAAAACTCGTCCTCTCATGGCTCTCTCTTGTCCCTCTGCAGCAGACATATGGTGTGCAATATGTTTGGAACATGAAATCGCAATAAAATCACAGTATTGAATCACAATACATATAGAATCGTGAGAATCGCTTATACATATTGTATCGGCACCTAAATATCATGATAATATCGAATCGTGAAGTCCCTGGCAATTCCCAGAAGTGTAAGATTTAAAACAAAAATATATATTTTACCTTTTATTTAACCAGGTAGGCCAGTTGAGAACAAGTTCTCATTTACAACTGTGACCTGGCCAAGATAAAGCAAAGCAGTGCGACAAAAACAACAACAGAGTTACACATAAACATACGTACAGTCAATAACACAATAGAAAAATCTATGTACAGTGTGTGCAAATGTAGAATATTAGGGAGGTAAAGGCAATAAATAGGCCATAGAGGTGAAATAATTACAATTTAGCATTAACACTGGAGTGATAGATGTGCAGATGATGATGTGCAAGTAGATATACTGGGGTGCAAAAGAGCAAGAAGATAAATAACAATATGAGGATAAGGTAGTTGGGTGTGCTGTTTACAGATTGGCTGTGTACAGGTACAGTGATCAGTAAGCTGCTCTGACAGCTGATGCTTAAAGTTAGAGAGGGAGATCTAAGACTCCAGCTTCAGAGATTTTTTTCAATTCGTCGTTCCAGTCATTGGCAGCAGAGAACTGGAAGAAAAGGCGGCCAAAGGAAGTGTTGGCTTTGGGGGT
This sequence comes from Brachymystax lenok tsinlingensis, assembly GCA_030435695.1. Taxonomy (NCBI): domain Eukaryota; kingdom Metazoa; phylum Chordata; class Actinopteri; order Salmoniformes; family Salmonidae; genus Brachymystax; species Brachymystax lenok. Next base: position 4,738,766 of record CM059806.1, on the reverse strand, counting down.
GACCAGTGAAATATATCTGCTGGAGCGTGTGCTACGGGTGGGTGTTGCTATGGTGACCAGTGAACTGAGATAAGGCGGGGCTTTACCTAGCAAAGACTTATAGATGACCTGGAGCCAGTGGGTTTGGCAACGAATATGTAGTGAGGCCCAGCCAACGAGAGCATACAAGTCGCAGTGGTGGGCAGTATATGGGGCTTTGGTGACAAAACGGATGGCACTGTGATAGACTACATCCAGTTTGCTGAGTAGGGTGTTGGAGGATATTTTATAAATTACATCGCCGAAGTCAAGGATCGGTAGGATAGTCAGTTTTACGAGGGTATGTTTGGCAGCATGAGTGAAGGAGGCTTTGTTGCGGTATAGGAAGCCAATTATAGATTTAATTTTGGATTGGAGATGTGAGTCTGGAAGGAGAGTTTACAGTCTAACCAGACACCTAGGTATTTGTAGTTGTTCACATATTCTATGTCAGAACCGTCCAAATAAACTAAAGGATGTCGAATAATTTGATATTGAGGAAGAGGGGACCTAAACATAAAGGGTAAAATATATAGCAGACCAGGGTTATACTGAGCTGAGGTTATGTTGTTGCTACAGTTTTTATGCCAGATAATGTGATATAACCAAAGATTGTTGGTGTCTGTTAGTGGACGTTACAGGTTTGCCCATACAGACTGGCACCATAGATTCTTCAACTAACCTGGTATTGGCGATAGTCTCTTCGTTCTTGATTTTGGAAATTGTCTGTGTCCAGATGCAGGTGGTTCTACAAACGCCAGAGAAAATCCATGTTTTGCACCATGTGAGGAGGGTCCTCGCCGTCTTAGCTGCTGCACATCTAGCATTTCCTAGCATATTTACCTGAACTAGTCATTTATATGCGACGCGGGCACGGCCACATGTAGAAGTAGATGACTAAGATCAAAACAAAGATCTACAGTGAAGGAAAAGAATATTTGATCCCCTGCTGATTTTGTACGTTTGCCCACTGACAAAGAAATGATCGGTCTATAATTTTAATAGGTGGTTTATTTGAATAGTGAGAGACAGATTAACAACAAAAAAAATCCAGAAAAACACATGTGAAAACTGTTATTAATTGATTTGCATTTTAATGAGGGAAATAAGTATTTGATCCCTCTGCAAAACATGACTTAGTACTTGGTGGCAAAACCCTTGTTGGCAATCACAGAGGTCAGACGTTTCTTGTAGTTGGCCACCAGGTTTGCACACATCTCAGGAGGGATTTTGTCCCACTCCTCTTTGCAGATCTTCTCCAAGTCATTAAGGTTTCGAGGCTGACGTTTGGCAACTCGAACCTTCAGCTCCCTCCACAGATGCTCTATGGGATTAAGGTCTGGAGACTGGCTAGGCCACTCCAGGACCTTAATGTGCTTCTTCTTGAGCCACTCCTTTGTTGCCTTGGCCGTGTGTTTTGGGTCATTGTCATGCTGGAATACCCATCCACGACCCATTTTCAATGCCGTGGCTGAGGGAAGGAGGTTCTCACCCAAGATTTGACGGTACATGGCCCTGTCCATCGTCCGTTTGATGCGGTGAAGTTGTCCTGTCCCCTTAGCAGAAAAACACCCCCAAAGCATAATGTTTCCACCTCCATGTTTGAGGTGGGGATGGTGTTCTTGGGGTCATAGGCAGCATTCCTACTCCTCCAAACACGGCAAGTTGAGTTGATGCCAAAGAGCTCCATTTTGGTCTCATCTGACCACAACACTTTCACCCAGTTGTCCTCTGAATCATTCAGATGTTCATTGGCAAACTTCAGACGGGCATGTATATGTGCTTTCTTGAGCAGGTGGACATTGCGGGCGCTGCAGGATTTCAGTCCTTCACAGCGTAGTGTGTTACCAATTGTTTTCTTGGTGACTATGGTCCCAGCTGCCTTAAATTCATTGACAAGATCCTCCCGTGTAGTTCTGGGCTGATTCCTCACCGTTCTCATGATCATTGCAACTCCACGAGGTGAGATCTTGCATGGAGCCCCAGGCCGAGGGAGATTGACAGTTCTTTTGTGTTTCTTCCATTTGCGAATAATCGCACCAACTGTTGTCACCTTCTCACCAAGCTGCTTGGCGATGGTCTTGTGTAGGTCTACAATCTTGTCCCTGACATCCTTGGAGAGCTCTTTGGTCTTGGCCATGGTGGAGAGTTTGGAATCTGATTGATTGGTTGCTTCTGTGGACAGGTGTCTTTTATACAGGTAACAAACTGAGATTAGGAGCACTCCCATTAAGATTGTGCTCCTAATCTCAGCTTGTTACCTGTATAAAAGACATCTGGGAGCCAGAAATCTTTCTGATTGAGAAGGGGTCAAATACTTATTTCCCTCATTAGAATGCAAATCAATTTGTAACATTTATCACATGTGTTTTTCTGGATTTTTTTGTTGTTATTCTGTCTCTCACTGTTCAAATAAACCTACCATTAAAATTATAGACTGATCATTTTTTTTGTCAGTGGGCAAACGTACAAAATCAGCAGGGGATCAAATACTTTTTTAATTCACTGTATACACATGTAAGAGGAATATCTCACTTGATACAGAACATGGATTTACTGTTTACTACTAAAAAAAGCTGCCATCAAGGCAAAGGGTGGCTACTTTGAAGAATCTCAAATATAAAATATATATTTGTTAACCTTTTGGGTTACTACATGATTTCATGTGTTATTTCATAGTTTTGATGTCTTCGCTATTATTCTACAATGTGGAAAATAGTACAAATAAAGAAAAACCCTGGAATGAGTAGGTGTGCCCAAACCTTTGACTGGTACTGTATACAGTGCATTCGGAAAGTATACTTTCACTACATGGACAAAAGTATGTGGGGCATTAATATGGAGTTGGTCCCCCTTTGCTGCTATAACAGCCTCCACTGTTCTGGGAAGGCTTTCCACTAGATGTTGGAACATTGCTGCTGGGACTTGCTTCCATTCAGCCACGAGCATTAGTGAGGTCAGGCACTGATGTTGGACGATTAGACCTGGCGTGCAGTCGGCATTCTAATTCATCCCCAAGGTCTTTGATGGGGTTGAGGTCAGGGCTCTGTGCAGGCCAGTCAAGTTCTTCCACACCGATCTCGACAAACTATTTCTGTATGGACCTCGCTTTGTGCCCAGGGGCATTGTCATGCTGAAACAGGAAAACCACAATGAGGACATCGACCTACCAAGCAGGTTTTCATAAATCATTGGGTACAGCGTAATAAAAACATCAGAGTAATCTGAAATAGGGGCAATAATGCCTGTTAAATTTAAATTTACAACATAACCTAGATAGGAATTTCATCATTAAAACCTAGGAAATAATGTCTGGACCCCATGCGTGGAACGGATGTGGATGGAGCTAGGTCCACATAAGGGTGCTAATTAAAAAAAAACTCACAAAAGCTCTGATGAAGGCCATGAGACCCATACGTTATGCTTATTAAAGATCAGTGATACTATAAAGAGCAGTGTGCGTGTTCCTTCTTTTTTTCTCATCTTATCCGACTGTTCATGATTATAACATTTTTTATTACTCTGCCATTTTTTTAAAGTTTTGCCCCTCTCCTTCCTTGACTTTTCCTAAATAAGTCTATATAATACACTGCCGTTGTTAGAATCTTAATATCATAAACAGAACTGGAGTTTTAACCAGTTTTAGGAGGGCATGTCATTTCTTTAATGGTTTTCCCCAATTGTTGTTCCTCGTTCTCCCAAAAGTAGGGCCTGCTCCGCTCCTCCTTCAGACAGTTGAAAGTGCAGTGCCCATCTGATAGTGACCCCGATAATTGCCTCGAAACTGAACCTAAACTATACCGAAACTACACTGCACAAAAATATAAATGCAACGTAAAGTGTGGGCCCATGTTTCATGAGCCAAAATAAAAGATCCCAGAAATGTCCATACCCACAAAAAACGTATTGCACTAAAATGTTGTTCACAAATTTGTGCGTGCAATTGGAATGCTGTCTGCAGGAATGTCCACTAGAGCTGTTAATTTCCCTACCATAAGCCGCCTCCAACGCCGTTTTAGAAAACGCGTGTAAGGCGTCGTGTGGGCGTGCGGTTTGCTGATGTCAACGTTGTAAACAGAGTGCCCCTTGGTATGTTCAGGCATAAGCTACGGACAACAAACACAATTGTATTTTATCAGTGGCAAGTGAAGAGGCCCATTGTCGTGCCAATCATCTGCCGCCATCACCTCATCTTTCAGCATAATAATGCAGGGCCCCATGTCGCAAGGGTCTGTACCAGAGATGCACCGATATAAAGTTTTTGGTTGATACCGATATCCAATATTTTCCTTGCCAAAAAAACCCTATACCGATTTATAAAAATAAAAAAGTGGCCTTTTTTAAGCATTCTAGTACAGTTAAATACACTGCTCAAAAAAATAAAGGGAACACTTAAACAACACAATGTAACTCCAAGTCAATCACACTTCTGTGAAATCAAACTGTCCACTTAGGAAGCAACACTGATTGACAATACATTTCACATGCTGTTGTGCAAATGGAATAGACAACAGGTGGAAATTATAGGCAATTAGCAAGACACCCCCAATAAAGGAGTGGTTCTGAAGGTGGTGACCACAGACCACTTCTCAGTTCCTATGCTTCCTGGCTGATGTTTTGGTCACTTTTGAATGCTGGCGGTGCTTTCACTCTAGTGGTAGCATGAGACGGCGTCTACAACCCACACAAGTGGCTCAGGTAGTGCAGCTCATCCAGGATGGCACATCAATGCGAGCTGTGGCAAGAAGGTTTGCTGTGTCTGTCAGCGTAGTGTCCAGAGCATGGAGGCGCTACTAGGAGACAGGCCAGTACATCAGGAGACGTGGAGGAGGCCGTAGGAGGGCAACAACCCAGAAGCAGGACCACTACCTCCGCCTTTGTGAAAGGAGGAGCACTGCCAGAGCCCTGCAAAATGACCTCCAGCAGGCCACAAATGTGCATGTGTCTGCTCAAACGGTCAGAAACAGACTCCATGAGGGTGGTATGAGGGCCCAACGTCCACAGGTGGGGTTGTGCTTACAGCCCAACACCGTGCAGGACGCTTTGGCATTTGCCAGAGAACACCAATATTGGCAAATTCGCCACTGGCGCCCTGTGCTCTTCACAGATGAAAGCAGGTTCACACTGAGCACGTGACAGACGTGACAGAGTCTGGAGATGCCGTGGAGAACGCTCTGCTGCCTGCAACATCCTCCAGCATGACCGGTTTGGCGGTGGGTCAGTCATGGTGTGGGGTGGCATTTCTTTGGGGGCCGCACAGCCCTCCATGTGCTCGCCAGAGGTAGCCTGACTGCCATTAGGTACCGAGATGAGATCCTCAGACCCCTTGTGAGACCATATGCTGGTGCGGTTGGCCCTGGGTTCCTCCTAATGCAAGACAATGCTAGACCTCATGTGGCTGGAGTGTGTCAGCAGTTCCTGCAAGAGGAAGGCATTGATGCTAAGGACTGGCCCGCCTGTTCCCCAGACCTGAATCCAATTGAGCACATCTGGGACATCATGTCTCGCTCCATCCACCAACGCCACGTTGCACCACAGACTGTCCAGGAGTTGGCGGATGCTTTAGTCCAGGTCTGGGAGGAGATCCCTCAGGAGACCATCCGCCACCTCATCAGGAGCATGCCCAGGCGTTGTAGGGAGGTCATTCAGGCACGTGGAGGCCACACACACTACTGAGCCTCATTTTGACTTGTTTTAAGGACATTACATCAAAGTTGGATTAGGCTATAGTGTGGTTTTCCACTTTAATTTTGAGTGTGACTCCAAATCCAGACCTCCATGGGTTGATAAATTTGATTTCCATTGATAATTTTTGTGTGATTTTGTTGTCAGCACATTCACCTATGTAAAGAAAAAAGTATTTAATAAGATTATTTCATTCATTCAGATCTATGATGTGTTATTTTAGTGTTCCCTTTATTTTTTTTGAGCAGTGTAGTTGAAACACACACACTGACCAACAAGTTATTTTGTTGGCATTTATGTATGTCCCCATTACCAGTAAAACATCATCAAAACCTATTTCTTTCACTTACTTGCTGTGCTGTTTCGTTGTTCATTTGTTCAGTCGTTTCATTCTCAACCAGGATTTCATCATACATGTCAAGCAGTGAAGTTTCAGCTCTGTCTGTCCGTCGCCTTTTCTGTCGTGCGTCCTCTTCCTCGGTGCGCACTGTCACTGTGTCCGTTTCCATCTTGTCCATCAGTGTCTGTAACATTTCACGTAAACCCTGTTTCTTGTCTGCATCGAAGTAGCGGTCCCTGTACTTAGCATCGAGCATGGTGGCGACCACAGTAAAGAGGCTCAGAGAGAATGCTGCGAATCGCTTGTACACAGCCTCTAGTAGAGTACTTTTGCTAGTAGAGTTTCAATGCCATGACAGAGGGCATCACATCTGCTGCAGATGCATTTGATGAGCTTATTTCTCGAGTCAGTTGTTTGAATGGAGCTAGGAGTGTGTTCATGTTTCCAAGTTTCAAACATGTTCTCAAATGCCATTGAAATGGCAGCAGCGGTATGAGAACCAGCACATTCTTGAGCATGTAATATGGCTTTCCTCAGTACGAAATCCTCATCGACCCACTGTACGAAATCCTCATCGACCCACTGTGCTGTCAGACTCAGCATGCTCGCTGCTTTTGTTCTAAGTAGTTGCTGAATGTCTGAGGGTGATGCACTTTTAAATTAGTAATTCGATTTGTGGTGTTGAAAGATTTCACTTTCTCCCCCTCCCTGGGAAATAATAGCAGCACAAATGTTGCTCATGGCATTTTTGTTATCTTCCTTTGGAACTTCTAAATGGAACCACACAGCAGACATTGTGGGCTAGGTTAGGAATGCTGTGTTGCACGTGTAGCTCTGTATTTTTCGTGGCGTCATTACGTCATCTACCTACAGTGAGAGAAAAAAGTATTTGATCCCCTGCTGATTTTGTACGTTTGCCCACTGACAAAGAAATTATCAGTCTATAATTTTAATGGTAGGTTTATTTGAACAGTGAGAGACAGAATAACAACAAAAAAATCCAGAAAAACGCATGTGAAAAATGTTATAAATTGATTTGCATTTTAATGAGGGAAATAAGTATTTGACCCCTTCTCAATCAGAAAGATTTCTGGCTCCCAGGTGTCTTTTATACAGGTAACGAGCTGAGATTAGGAGCACACTCTTAAAGTGCTCCTAATCTCAGTTTGTTACCTGTATAAAAGACACCTGTCCACAAAAGCAATCAATCAATCAATCAGATTCCAAACTCACCACCATGGCCAAGACCAAAGAGCTCTACAAGGCTGGAATGGGCTCTCAAGCTCTGTCAGGTTGGATGGGGAGTGTTGCTGCACAGCTGTTTTCAAAGATGTTTAATTCAGAGACTTATCCCGAAGCTGCTCCTGCGTTGTCTTGGCTGTGTGCTTACGGTCGTCCTGTTGGAAGGTGAACCTTCGCCACAGTCTGAGGTCCTGAGCGCTCTGGAGCAGGCTTTCATCAAGGATTTCTCTGTACTTTGCTCCATTCATCTTTCTATCGATGCTGACTAGTCTCCCAGTTCCTGCCACTGAAAAACATCCCCACAGCATGATGCTGCCACCACCATGCTTCACCATAGGGATGGTGCCAGGTTTAATGCAAATGATATTGTGTTACTTGAAATAAAATAAAAGTAATTCTAATGTTACCCAAACCCTTCATAAACACAACCAAATTACTATTTTTGCTATGGCTAATATTAAATACATTAATTACACTGTTAGAATGTTGCAGTCAGAATGACTGCTCATTAGCTTGAAGGGGGGATGGGGTCCATCGAGGCCCAGAAGGTCTAGTGTTAAAAAGTAAATAATTAAGGAACAAAATTGATATCAGTAAAATCACTATAATTAATTGGTAGGTCTACCATTACTTATTACTTCTGTGAACTTTCACTATTCTCCCTCATGAAGATGAATTAGAAAATATCTTAAAGTTATGTGCGTTGTTGGTAACAGAATTACAAGGCAATATTTCTTAAACTTACAGAAGACAAATTATTTAGCCCAAACTAAATATGTGTTATTAGTTGGCAAGGGTATTAACTTCAACTTCATTGTTTTTTTATGTATTTCTAATACTATTTAAGACTTTTTCTGGTAGAAAAAGACCCTTTTCATCTATTTGACTAGAAATCAAGCCTTTTCTTGTTCCTAATTGTAGGATAAAATATTGTATGTAAACTCAGCAAAAAAAGAAACGTCCTCTAACTGTCAACTGCGTTTATTTTCATCGAACTTAACATGTGTAAATATTTGTAATGAACATAACAAGATTCAACAACTGAGACATAAACTGAACAAGTTCCACAGACACGTGACTAACAGAAATTGAATAATGTGTCCCTGAACAAAGGGGGTCAAAATCAAAAGTAACAGTCAGTATCTGGTGTGGCCACCAGCTGCATTAAGTACTGCAGTGCATCTCCTCCTCATGGACTGCACCAGATTTGCCAGTTTTTGCTGTGAGATATGTTACCCCACTCATCCACCAAGGCACCTGCAAGTTCCCGGACATTTCTGGGGGGAATGGCCCTCACCCTCCGATCCAACAGGTCCCAGACGTCCTCAATGGGATTGAGATCCGGGCTCTTCGCTGGTCATGGCAGAACACTGACATTCCTGTCTTGCAGGAAATCACGCACAGAACGAGCAGTATGGCTGGTGGCATTGTCATGCTGGAGGGTCATGTTAGGATGAGCCTGCAGGAAGGGTACCACATGAGGAAGGAGGATGTCTTCCCTGTAAGCACAGCATTGAGATTGCCTGCAATGACAACAAGCTCAGTCCGATGATGCTGTGACACACCGCCCCAGACCATCACGGACCCTCCACCTCCAAATCGATCCCGCTCCAGAGTACAGGCCTCGGTGTAACGCTCATTCCTTCGAACAATAAACCATGAATCCGACCATCACCCCAGGTGAGACAAAACCGCGACTCGTCAGTGAAGAGCACTTTGGTCCAGCGACAGTGGGTTTGTGCCCATAGGCGACATTGTTGCCCTTAATGTTTGGTGAGGACCTGCCTTGCAACAGGCCTACAAGCCCTCTGTCAGCAATAGGCCGATAGAGGCTGGACTGTTTGAGCACTGATGGAGGGATTGTGCGTTCCTGGTGTAACTCGAGCAGTTGTTGTTGCCATGTACCTGTCCCGCAGGCGTGATGTTCAGATGTACCGATCCTGTGCAGTTGATGTTACATGTGGTCTGCCACTGCGAGGACGATCAGCTGTCTGTCCTGTCTCCCTGTAGCGCTGTCTTTAGGCGTCTCACAGTACGGACATTGTAATTTATTGCCCTGGCCACATCTGCAGCCTCCTTGCAGCATGCCTAAGGCACATTCACACAGATGAGCAGGGACCTTTGGGCATCTTTCTTTTGTGTTTTTCCTAGTCAGTAGAAAGGTCTCTTTAGTGTCCTAAGTTTTCATAACTGTGACCTTAATTGCCTCCCGTCTGTAAGCTGTTAGTGTCTTAACGTCCGTTCCACAGGTAAATGTTCATTAATTGTTTATGGTTCATTGAACAAACATAGGGAACAGTGTTTAAACCCTGTACAATGAAGATCTGTGAAGTTATTTGGATTTTTACGAATTATTCTTGAAAGACCGGGTCCTGAAAAGGGGGACGTTTCTCTTTTTGCTGAGTTTATGTACAGTGGGGCAAAAAAGTATTTAGTCAGCCACCAATTGTGCAAGTTCTCTCACTTAAAAAGATGAGAGAGGCCTGTAATTTTCATCATAGGTACACTTCAACTATGACAGACAAAATGAGGGAAAAAAAATCCAGAAAATCACATTGTAGGATGTTTAATGAATTTATTTGCAAATTATGGTGGAAAATAAGTATTTGGTCACATACAAACAAACAAGCAAGATTTCTGGCTCTCACAGACCTGTAACTTCTTTAAGAGGCTCCTCTGTCCTCCACTCGTTACCTGTATTAATGGCACCTGTTTGAACTTATCAGTATAAAAGACACCTGTCCACAACCTCAAACAGTCACACTCCAAACTCCACTATGGCCAAGACCAAAGAGCTGTCAAAGGACACCAGAAACCAAATTGTAGACCTGCACCAGGTTGGGAAGACTGAATCTGCAATAGGTAAGCAGCTTGGTTTGAAGAAATCAACTGTGGGAGCAATTATTAGGAAATGGAAGACATACAAGACCACTGATAATCTTCCTTGATCTGGGGCTCCACGCAAGATCTCACCCCGTGGGGTCAAAATGATCACAAGAATGACCTGCAGAGAGCTGGGACCAAAGTAACAAAGCCTACCATCAGTAACACACTACGCCGCCAGGGACTCAAATCCTGCAGTGCCAGACGTGTCCCCCTGCTTAAGCCAGTACATGTTCAGGCCCGTCTGAAGTTTGCTAGAGAGCATTTGGATGATCCAGATGAGGATTGGGAGAATGTCATATGGTCAGATGAAACCAAAATATAATTTTTTGGGTAAAAACTCAACTCGTCGTGTTTGGAGGACAAAGAATGCTGAGTTGCATCCAAAGAACACCATACCTACTGTGAAGCATGGGGGTGGAAACATCATGCTTTGGGGCTGTTTTTCTGCAAAGGGACCAGGACGACTGATCCGTGTAAAGGAAAGAATGAATGGGGCCATGTATCGTGAGATTTTGAGTGAAAACCTCCTTCCATCAGCAAGGGCATTGAAGATGAAACGTGGCTGGGTCTTTCAGCATGACAATGATCCCAAACACACCGCCCGGGCAACGAAGGAGTGGCTTCGTAAGAAGCATTTCAAGGTCCTGGAGTGGCCTAGCCTGGCCCCAGATCTCAACCCCATAGAAAATCTTTGGAGGGAGTTGAAAGTCCGTGTTGCCCAGCGACAGCCCCAAAACATCACTGCTCTAGAGGAGATCTGCATGGAGGAATGGGCCAAAATACCAGCAACAGTGTGTGAAAACCTTGTGAAGACTTACAGAAAACGTTTGACCTCTGTCATTGCCAACAAAGGGTATATAACAAAGTATTGAGATAAACTTTTGTTATTGACCAAATACTTATTTTCCACCATAATTTGCAAATAAATAAATAAAAAATCCTACAATGTGATTTTCTGGATTTCTTTTTCTCATTTCGTCTGTCATAGTTGAAGTGTACCTATGATGAAAATTACAGGCCTCTCTCATCTTTTTAAGTTGGAGAACTTGCACAATTGGTGGCTGACTAAATACTTGTTTGCCCCACTGTATGTATGTTCAGTTGAAGTCAGAAGTTTACATACACCTTAGCCAAATACATTTAAACTCAGTTTTTCACAATTCCTGACATTTAATTCTAGTAAAAATTCCCCACAATAAGTTGGGTGAATTTTGGCCTATTCGTCCTGACAGAGCTGGTGTAACTGAGTCAGGTTTGTAGGCCTCCTTGCTCGCACCCGCTTTTTCAGTTCTGCCCACACATTTTCTATAGGATTGAGGTCAGGTCTTTGTGATGGCCACTTCAATACCTTGACTTTCTATTTTGTGAAGTGCACCAGTCCCTCCTGCAGCAAAGCACCCCCACAACATGATGCTGCCACCCCCCGTGCTTCACGGTTGGGATGGTGTTCTTTGGCTTGCAAGCCTCCCCCTTTATCCTCCAAACATAACAATGGTCATTATGGCCAATCAGTATTTGGCTAAGGTGTATGTAAACTTCTGACTTCAACTGTATGTCTGTATGTGTACATATACACACTGTTTTTTTTAGAAAATACCTTTATTATTCCCTGCAAACCCTACCACCCCTCCCCCAATTGGAGTAAACTGATAAACAATAACACTTAGGCCTATACCTTGTTTATACATACGTCTGTTAGCTGCATGTGTGACAACTACACCAGTCCTATTTATATCGTTTACAAAGATGATACCTTTTTTTATTTTATCAACATGTTTTTTAATCAATTTATTTGAGTTTAACCACAATATTTGTTCTGTCTTCAGGTAGTATGTATACCGAGTATGTCCACATCCCCGTCAGACCATTTTATTGGTCAACTACACGGAAATGTAAAAGCAGAATTTTTTTTTGTGATCCAATACATAATATAGTACACTTTATCATAACTTGGTTTTAATCCAGAGAGGTTAGAAAAAATATCTAGATTCTCTGAGGCTGTGGAGGGATTCTTTGTGGTTTTAAAAAGAACATGAATCATCAGCGTACAATGACACTTTTTGTTTTTAAGCCATGGATTTCTAATCTCGTAATATTATTTTGGGGTATAATTTTAACAGCTAACATTTCGATGGCAGTGATAAATAGATATGCCGATAGTGGACAAGCTTGTTTTACTCCTCTTGACAGTTATCTTTATATATACCACTTGGATCCTGTTTCAGTAGTGATGGAATCAGACCTTGTTGCGTGTCCGATAATCTACCGTTTACATAGGAGTGATTTAAAACATGCTAATAATGGTCTTCTGAGTATATCAAAAAAGTTTGGTATACTTCCATTGGTATGCCATCCAGCCCTCTGTTTACTTGTATCATTGGACATCCTGCAAATCACCAGCAGAGGGCGGCCATTTTGAATCCATTTTCACATTCACTCTGTTGGTAGCCTCGGCTTCCGGGCCTGCGTTCAGTACGAAAAAGTATAGTGTAACGTTCAATTAAATGAAAACGGTGCTGTAGTGAACAACCTGGGTGGGTTTGGGTTGTGGGTTCAAAATGCACCGCTGCCCTTTAAATATGCCACTCATTTTCGTCAAGCCACACCCTGGAACACCCACAGAACTGAGCAAACGTATCTCAAAGTCTGTTTAAGGGGCGTACAAGAATGTTTTGGGGTAACGAGACGTTCAGTACAAACTATTCCCGCAACGTAGCAAGTGAACTGAATGCACCCCATGTCTCGCTCACCTTGTTCTCTAGAGCCTGGGGAAGGTAGGTATGAATGGAGCGCTGATTGCCAGTGGCTCGGAAGTAAAAAAAATGGTTTAAACAACCACTCCTTCCATTCCTCTTCAGAAGCCAACATGATCTAGCGTATGCTCATTTACAGTGCTGGCATACTATACTTTTTAAAATTGATATTTATGAAATTGTTTTTATTTTGTATATAATTTGTTTGAAATGACACTCCATGTCGGTATCTATGAAAATGATTTGCTTTCAGTTTAGATTCTCTGCCTCTGTTTGAACGTGCCTATTCCAATTGTTGGGAGGGTCAAAGGTCTTAGATGCACCAAAGATGGTGGATAAATTTAAGATGAATGACTGAAGCCGTTTAACGTTGGTCGCATTCCCCTGCTCCGATGTTGCGTGCAACGTCTTTATGCATGCAATGTCTGAGCAGGGGAACGTGATCAATATCTGGCATGCTCATGTGAGAGAGGGAACAGCTTGCTCTGTCCTACTTATTGGTTGCTGTCCCGTGCTCAGACGTTGTCATCGACTGACAGATTGCTACAAAATATGATGTGGTTAGCTGATGCGTAAAATACATATCCAGGCGTTGTAAGCTCTGGCAGGTGTCAGCAACGTGAGCAGAGGAACGTGCCCATTGTCCCCTGCCCGCTTGCCTTGAGTTAGTGAGATGTCTCGCTCTTGGACACCTCCTCCACGGGGTGGGGGCAATAAGCAAACCAGAGCGGCCCCGCCCCTATCAGGAAAAAATTAAGGAGCCGGATGTCTCGCTTTCTCTTCAGTCTCTGTAAACATTCCACCTTCTTTAAGCCTATTTCTGACAAGGTCTTCTACAGGCTTTCATACCGAAGTTAAGGTGAAAGCCTGGTAGAGGCTACTCTGTTGGAATGCTTAAATTGGATTCGAACTCTAAAAGTAACAGAGATCCCACTTTGTAACTTTGATATGCTGTATATTTCAGACAGAAAACACTACTTACATTTATTTAACCATTTATTAGAAAATACATTTCATTAGGTCTTGGGTTTAGGCTCCGCTCTTCCTTGGGGATCTCACTGCCAGGGCAAGCCTCTATCATTTAAGATAATAAAATAACTACAGACAGTGTGCTCAATATGCTAAATCAATCCCCCAGACTGATAAGGAAGCAGAGCCAAACAGATGGAGGCTGGAGGTGGTGGTGGGCTAGCAAAATCAGACAAGCGTAGCACGTAATGCAAATTGGGGCAACAGCAAATTAGCAAGAAAACATATATTGCCCGTGCCAGCCATCCTAGGATGTGTGTGCGGAAATTGTCCATTTTAAATAGACCACCATGTAAAGGTAGAGTGTTTCATCTAATTGGTGCAATATCGGCTGATGCTGGATGCACTCTCAGGTTTTCTTTCTGAACTGGCTTTGCTTTATTATGTTCAAAATATATATATATGTGTGTGTGTGTGTGTGTGTGTGTGTGTGTGTGTGTGTGTGTGTGTGTGTGTGTGTGTGTGTGTGTGTGTGTGTGTGTGTGTGTGTGTGTGTGTGTGTGTGTGTGTGTGTGTGTGTGTGTGCCAAATCAGTAAAGCTTCATATGACACAAATTTTTGCTTTGTAGAATCTATAAAACATTATGGAGTCTTAAAGGAGGCCTGGGTAAGGCCAAAATGTCAAATATTCCAACGTCAATGAATTATTTCTAAATTATGCTTTAAGATGAAAATGTCAAATATATGTCAACAACCCTTCCTCCAAAGGACCCTTTTTGAGATTAAATGTAATAAAAATACCCCAAAAATTCTAGTTTCGTGAGGAATCACCCTTTGGCAACACTTTTTACAATTCTGTGTGATGGCATTCAATTCATTGTTCTGGGCTTGCTTCAAGTCTCTGCAAGTTTAAGTGATGAACATTTCCTGCATGTTCTTGTAGCTGCACTACAATAGTATTTTTCTCACAGAGAACAGCCTATGGAAAGTTAACCATACCAAACTTCCATCTTAACATCATAAGATGTACACCATGTAACCACTAGACTTTCCTCAAAATATTTAGGTTTTCAAATAATGGATGAGTTTCTCAAACAATATGAGTACACTACTTTTTCTTCAAACACCCTTGTTAGATCACCTACAGAACTGTAAACAAGGGCTTTGATAAGACTTCCGTCTGAGTACTGACTTAATTGTGGGTGCTACTTTACAGTCGAGTACACAGTGGCCGGTGTGCTTGGTTACCCCGCTGTTTGCAGAAGCATCAACACTAGTCACATTGTTTGATTATGTTATTAAAGTTCCATTTTTTTATATGTCGATATGCTATTCAAAGACAAAAGAGCTTCTACCGTGGTAGGTTTAGGCACAGACCAGTCATCTGACACTGGACTTGATGCAGGCTACTTCCTGTAAATTTGAATGTCACAGAGAACCTCAATTCATATTTTCCTCTGAAAGAAAATGTAGCCGAGTGTTCTGGAAGGATGTGTATTTGTGCAATAACCAGTGGAGCCTCGAGTCCAGACATGCAAAAAGGTTCTAGCCTACTCCCAATGTTCAGCGAAACTGAACTGCTATGTCACTGTTTTATAACCTTTTTCTTTTAATGTATTTGTTGTTACCTTCACCTCAGAAGTCTTAGCCTGTTCATTGATTCAAACAACAGTTTTACTCCCCAATACAACGATATAGTAGTGGATTAGCCTTTTCTGTTTGGACTGAAAAATATGAAAAATAACCTTTTCTCTGTTCTGTTCCCTCAGAATGTCTGCACATAAATGTCCACCCTGACAAAGATGCCGCTGTGACTGTGTCGTCCTTACTGTTCCTTCCATCGGAACAGTGTTCCGTCTGCACAGTCCGTGGCGGTGAGAATGACACCCAGACGGCCTGTCACTCATCTCTGGCCCTGGTCCCAGATGAGGACGTCACCTTGCTCTTCAACTGCACTGAACTGCCACAGAGGGCCTTTGCCATCCAGATCCACAGGAAAATCGGTGAGTCTAGAGAAATGTTGTTGTATTGGGTTTCCCTTTAGGCTGCCAGCTCAATTCGATCAAACCAGTCAAAAAGACGTACAACACAGACAGCTGCTTCAGAATTTGATATTAATGCTGTGGGTGGTAGTTGTGTCAACAAGGATACTGCATAAAAACAGCTAAGGCCAACTTTCAAATCTAGCACTAAGGGTGAACTGTTAAGCATGTTTTGTTTGGGTTTCTTCTCTTACCTGTTATGTAATTTTATTTTACCCAGAATGCACCAAGGACTCTTGCAGCCCTGCCATCGGTGCAGTTCAGCCTTCCCTCTTCCCAGATTTCAGTAGAACCCTCATCTGGCACCTAAATGTCCCAGAGAAGACCGTTTTGAGTTTGGACTTCCCTAGTGACAGGCTGAAGGAAATGACTGAAGCAGAGATGTGTCAAGATGGCTACCAGTACGCTGTAACCAGGACCAGCACTGAAGGAGAGGTCAAAACTCAGACATACTGCAGGAATGGCCTTGTGGCTCACCTAGATATACTGAGCAACGCCACGGTGTCTTTGCTAGTTCAAAATGGCGGGGAGGTGAATTCCTCTATATTCACGGCCACTGCCAAACCAATGAAGAAACGTAAGCTCTTTGAACTTTTCTGTTCATGCCTCACAATAATGTGAACCATAGACACTATATACACAAAAGTATGTGGAGACCCCTTCAAATTATTGTATTCGGCTATTTAAGCCACACCCGTTGCTGACAGGTGTATATTCAATCTCCTTGGACAAACATTGGCAGTAGAATGGCATCCTATGACGGTGCCCTTTTGAAAGTCACTGCGCTCTTCAGTACAGGCCATTCTACTGCCAATGTTTTGTCTTTGGAGATTGTATGGCGCTGTGCTCGATTTTATACACCCGTCAGCAATGGGTGTGGCGGAAATAGCTGAATCCACACATTTGAAAGGGGGTCCACATACTTTTGTATAAAAAATGGGCCTCATAATGGGTCTGCAGTTGCGAGGCCGGTTGGACGTACTGCCAAATTCTCAAAAACGACGTCAGGGGGCTTATGGTAGAGAAAGGAACATTCAATTCTCTGGCAACAAATTTGTGTATATTTGAGACAAATAAGCTTTTTGTGCGTATGGAATATTTCTGGGACCTTTTTATTTCTGCTCCTGAAACATGGGACCAGCACTTGCATTTATATTTTTGTTCAATGTAGTTTGAGTGCCTATGTTTCAAATCTTCCACAGAGAGCCGGATGATGTCAGTGACTCCAGAGCCAGACACTATCGTCACCATCAGCAGAGACGCCAAAGCCACAGAATGCAGTGTGTGTGTTGGGGAGGGGCCTACCTGCAACTCCAAAGAACTCGTCCTGAGAGACACCCGCAACACCTCTGTGAAGTTCACCTGCCTACAGCCACAAGATGTCTTCAGTGTGCAGATCAACAGGAATATTAGTAAGACGCTGACCCATTTTCCTCGCCTCAACAGGGCCCTGACCAAACCTGATTTCTAGTAGCACTTGATTGAGCTTTCCTGGCACAATGGACCCAATAAGAGAGTCTTAAAAGTGTAAACCCTTGCTCCTCAGTTAGCTTCACTAACCATGATTCCATCCACATAGTTATACCCCATTTTAAAAACTAAATCTCAACAGCTGGGATGGAAACTACAGGAGGTTTCGTTACAATTTTATAAATGCTCACAGATAATTTGTTCATTAGACATGTTGGGATCTTTTTGTGTCTGTAAAATTTAATTATGCACAAATATTTATATAATAATCATCATCATCATATCGAAGTAAACTTGGAGTCAGGTTATGATATGGTGTGTGGTCCTCCCACTACGACTTGGGAAACCATGCAGGTTATTAGGATACAGATTAAATAAATGATGATGAACTTCACAGCGTGGTACACCGTGATGAGCCTGATGCTCCTTTCCCTTAAATATTGAGGGTCTTATTCTGGTGACTTGATGATCGATGCTTGACTGCCTTTTGACAGATACAAATATTCTCTCATCCATAATAATCGAATCATGCGGAGTAGCCTACCCGCACAGCCTACCCGCACTGTATCTGAGAGGTAGGCTAGAGCGCATGTGCCAAGACCAGAGTAGGCACATTTGCTATTTAACGCAACAGTTTTTGTGACCAAACCTTTGGCAGAGTTGAAAATGCGATGGAGACACATTGAACTTTAGATTTTTATTATAAAAGTACATTTTGTGAGCACTACGTCATCACGCACTGAAACAAGTTAGTTTGGTGGAAACACCACTGGTGGCAAAATGCACATATTTTCTTTATGCAGATTTTATAATATTCGCATGAAAATCTGTCGCCAATTGTATGTTTTTCCTCCTCCAGGTTGCACAGAGATCGCCTGCAGCGGGAACATCGTCCAGGCGGAATCCTCCCTCTTCGCAGACTTCAACAGAACCTTCACCTGGGACCTGAAGGTCCTACCCGGCCTGTCCTTCCAGCTGGACTTCCCATCACCGGGAATGAGACAGATCCCACCCTCTGAAACCTGTCCTGACGAGCATACCTACACCATCATCACATACCAACGCACCGGGCCCGCCACCATCGGCATGTTCTGCCCAGATGGCACCGTCACCACGGTCCAGGTGCTGTACAAGGGCCGAGTGTCCCTGCAGGTCCCTGGGGACAGGAAGCTGGAGTCGCTGGACTTCAAGGTCACTGTTGGGCCGGAGATTAAAAGTGAGTGTCTGGCAGCTATTGGAGGAGCCATAGAAAATGAATGCTTGTTGAGGTCACTGAGGTCATCTCTATTAGCCTATATATATTTGGTATCCCTCCCTTGACAGAATTACTCATGTCATTATACCTTATTTAACCCTCTTCCTTCCAGTGCTGGCTGTGGTAAAAGTCAACCTACCTCGTGGGGTGTCCGATACAAACTTTCTCTCAGCCAACTACCCTAGAGGTTTCTCTGACAATGACCTGATGAGGTGGGACGTCACGGTGCCCGGCATGCATAACTACACGGTTAACTTCCTGAATTACACGGCGCCTCTCTGCCGGAAGAAAAACGTGATGGTGATTTACGACAGGGAGGGAGAGGAGGTGGGCACCCAGAAAACCCTGGTGGACCCCCAGCCAACACACCGGCAGGGCAGCTTCACCATGACCATGTTTAACTGTGAGACTGACAAGACCAAACAGGGCCTGTCCCTCCATTTCAGGCTCTCGGTAATGAGGAGTGGCCATCCAGGTACAAAGACTATTGGCGATCATAAATTGTTATATGACATGATTGTGCTGTAAGCAATCACAAATAAGATCCAAATATGCTTATTTATTCTGTGCATGCAATCTGTTAAACCAACCCTGGACTTTTCAAAACCAATACACCACAAATATTTCCATTATAAACTTGTGGCCTAAAATTAGGCTGATCATTCAATCAAATGAATTGAGTGGTGATCAGTGACCTATTTCTCTGGATGATTGTGCCTGTTTGTCTTGTATTCCCTGGTCAGTTCTCTGCACTGTAAATCTGTCAGAAGAGGAAGGGCCATTCCTCCACATTGAGAAGATGGGCTCTGAGTCCCACTGTGAGATGAGGAAGGACTCTGTGGTCCAGGAGAAGATCACAGTTCCCTCAGGGACCAAAGCAAGTCTTTCTTTCCTGGACTGTCCAAGTGAAGACCTACGTCTGACAGCCACGAAAACCATAGGTACTGTAAGAATGCATACAGTAACATTGCATGTTTTGCCTCCAAAATAACTACACTTGAACATAGGAACTATAGTACTATGGACAGTATCAATACCATTCTCACTTAAGCTTGTTGTTAGAATATTTTCGTGACAAAGCTAGAACAAATGGTCTTTGTGTATTATCCAACTCTAAGGATGTGATGCATCAATAATATTCATGTATGGTGCCTTCAGAAATTATTCACATCCCAGGACTTTTTTCATGTTGTTACAGCCTGAATTTAAAATGGATTAAATTGAGATTTTATTTTCACTGGCCTACACACAATACCCCATAATGTCAAAGTGGAATGATTATCATTTACATTCTTTTGTGAATTTTTACAAAAAATGTCATGAGACAATAAGTATTCAACCCATTTGTTATGGCAAGCCTAAATAAGTTCAGGGGTAAAGGTTTTCTTAACAGGTCACATAATAAGGTGCATGAACTCACTCTGTGTGCAATAATGGTGTTTAACATGATTTTGTAATGACTACCTCATCTCTGTACCCAACACTTACAATTATCTGCAAAGTCCCTCAGTCGAGCAGTGAATTTCAAACACAGATTCAACCTATGAAAAGAAGGGCATCTATTGTTAGATGGGTAATGTAACCGAATATCCCTTTGAGCATGGTGAAGTTATTCATTTCCAGTGGTGTAAAGTACTTACTTGAAAGTACCCCCAAATTCAAGTATTTTTTAGTATCTGTACTTTACTTGACTATTCATATTTTTTACTTTTAATTCACTACATTCCTAAAAAAGAATGTACTTTTTACTCCATACATTTTCCCTGACACCCAAAAGTACATTTTGAATGCTTAGCAGGACAGGAAAATTGTTTAATTTACACACTTATCAAGAGAACATCCCTGGTCACCCCTACTGCCTCTGATCTGGCAAACTCACTAAACACATGCTTTGTTTGTAAATGATGTCTGAGTGTTGGAGCGTGCCCTGGCTATCCATAAATAAAAAAGATAAGAACATTTTGCTCTCTGGTTTGCTTAATATAAGGAATTTGAAATTATTCATACTTTTAATTTTGATACTGAAGTATATTTAAAACCAAATCATTTTAGACTTTTACTAACCTAATTGCCAGAGTGAAAAGAAAGAAGCCTAAAATATTCCAAACATTGCATCATGTTTGCAACAGGGCACTAAAGTAATATTGTACAACATTTGGCCTGAATACAGTGTTGTGTGGGGCAAATACAACACATTACTGAGTACCACTCTCCATATTTTCAAACACAGTGATGGCTGTATCATGTTATGGGTATGCTTGTAATTGTTAAGGGCAGTTTTCAGGATAAAAAAAGAAATGGAATGTAGCTAAGCACAGGCAAAATCCTAGAGGAAAACCTGGTTCCGTCTGCTTTCCATCAGACACTGGGAGATTAATTCACCTTTCAGCAGGACGATAACCTAAAACACAAAGCCAAATCTACATTGAAGTTGCTTACCAAGAAGACCATAAATGTCGAGAGTTTTTACTTAAATCTGCTTCAATCTATGGCGACCTGAAAAATGGTTGTCTAGCAATGATCAACAATGAATTTGACAGAGCTTGAATTTTTTAAAGAATAATGGGCAAATGTTGCACAATCCAGGTGTGGAAAGCTCTTAGAGACTTACCCAGAAAGAGTCACAGCTGTAATTGCTGCCGAAGGTGATTCTAACATGTATTGACTCAGGGGGTTGAATATATTAGTGTTTTGTTTTTCTTGATTGTTAGAATTTTTTTTCCACTTTGACATTGGAGTATTTTGTGTAGATCATTGACAAAAATTACAAATCCATTTTATTCCCACTTTGTAACACAACAAGATGTGGAAAAAGTAAAGGGGTGTGAATACTCTGAAGGTACTGTGTAAACCATTATAACCTCTCAAGCCTTTGTGGATCTATTCCAGGATGCCAGAGTTTGGACTCGTGCTCGGTGAGCGGGACTCTTCTCACGGTCCCCAAAATTCCAACATGCCTCCCTACGCTACTACAAAGCTTCACCTGGCACTTCAACATCCCAGTATATGGCACTGTGGATCTACTGTCCCCCACAGGAAGCCTCAGTCAGTCCCTGCCAGGGCAGGAGTGCGATGGGAGTGTCTCCCTCCACATAGCCGAGGGTGATGGGTCCTCTATTGGCTACTTCTGCTCCGAAGGAATCATTCGCAAAGTCCAAGTGCACTCCAACGTCTCTGTCACGGCCACAGCCAAGGACCTCAGCCTGATTCAAGGGCCTTTCCTCAATGTGTCCGTCAGTGACGAAATCTCAGGTATGCTAACTAACTGGATTTGCAGTATTTTTTTCACTTTTTAAATCTTTTAAAGTAACTGTCCAGTGAAAATCTCATTCTGTTAACTCATACCCAAATTGACTCATACTATATCCCCATTGGTGGCCAAAGCATAAATTCACTTTAAAAACTTGTAACTCAAACAGACGGTTAAAAAATATTAGCTATTTCCTCATAGAGTATGATGTCATACTTCTGAGGAGGAGGAGCTGGCCAATCAGCAGTCTATTTATAATGAATATTTTTAATGATCGGTATACGCTCACACCATTCTGTTGTTGGGGTATGCCTAGAGCTGTTACTGTGACCATATTAACGCCACACCGGCGGTCGCGAGACATGAAGGCAGTCAAATTCCATGTGACAGTTTAGTCACGGTAATTAGGCTTCTCCAAGCTCTGATGCTGCTAATGGTGCCAAACTTGCTAACTGCCTGGTACTCACCATTCTATTGTCCACATAATCACTCTTATCAATGCAAAAGTATTTGAAAATCTAATCAAACACTTCATCAGAGCCCATGAGCTCATGTTGCGCAACATTTCTATAGGCTATGCAATTGCGTGAGAGAACAGAGTGATGGCCTCTACTAAAAAAGATGAGGATCCCATCAGCTTTCTATAGACTAGACCTACTATATTTATCTATCAACTATCCTAATATTAAGCACATTGCTTCTCTTTTCAACAGGAGTATAGCCTACCTGGCTGGCATGAAAATAAACCATGGGAAAAGCGTCCTCCATTCGCTATTTAAGTGCATAGATGACGTATTCTTTTCCCCCTGTTCCGAGACAGGTTCTAAATCAGAACTCATTTCACACACACATTATTTAGTGTATGTAAATACAACATTAAATCAAGAATAGTCTGATGGGTGACAATATTAGCCTACCACTTGTGAATGATGCCCAGTGTAATATTTTTTTTTTTTATTGCTAGTGGTTGTATTAATTTGGGATCTATCGCATCCCACAACTGTCCCAGACTAAGTTTGGAATATTTATTTCTTGCACAGAATAGAATATGTCAACTTTTGTACTATGGGGGATAGTAGATTGACATAGGCTAGTGCTTTTGCTGTTCATTTGGCCTACTCATCTTGTTGGCTGACAAAAAGTAAATGTGGACCGCTCTTCCAATATCTTCAATATGCACCTTGGAATTGGATAAGGACGCATGCAGTTGCAACCCCAATGTGTCGGTCTTCACTTGTAGCCTGTGAGAAAGACCCGATCATGTGATGGAGAGCCATTCGAGTGAGAGGTGCTTCGTAGCACTCAGGGAGAGGAGAATTTATTATAATTATATTTAGCCCAAGGGCTTAACGGCCACTGGCCGTAAAAGGCATGGATTTTTTTGAAGGAGCATTACGGCCACACAAAGGGGATGCCGCTGGGAAATTCGAGGCATTATCAAATGCTTGTCAAATTGTGAATGAGAGACATTGGAAGTGTGTACAGCCTGCGCAAAAAAACTAAGCAGAGCTCATGCCTTTCAAGCAACTCTTTTCAAATCATCATTAGAGTTGCATCATGCAGCCTTACAATGTATTAAAAATCAAAACATATAGCCCAACGTTGGTAGAACTGAAGTTACATTAATAACTCTAAATTAAGCATAAAGGAGTACCTATTTCTTTGTTAACCGCGCAACACAGAATAGCCACATGTGCGCACTCCCTCAAATCGTTTGGAGAAAATATCCTTTATTTCATTCAGCTTTGTTAAATTCTATTCTTCATACTATAAAATAATATACAATTATGCAAATCTTGTCTGCTTAATGAACTAGTGTAGCCCATGGCCATATGGTATAGCCAGATCAGGACCTAACATAAGGACAACTCAGAGTATGCTATTCTGTTCTTCTGAAATAGACTACATTTTCTTCATATCATGCTTCTTTAGACCTGTCTAAAATAAATAATGGATTTATTGTGAGGGTGTAGACTATGTTACATGGATTTATTATACTTTTTTAAATGTAGATGTTCCAAAGGTCTGCATCAGTGGCTTGTAAGTTATGTGTGGACCCAGGAGATGCTAAATGTGTTTTTGACCGGCAGTTATTTGCTTTACAATCACTGGCTGACAAAATGTTGTGTCCGCCACAGCCCTAGCTACGACTACACCGTTACAACACAGAAAAGCTTATTTTTATCATACTTAGTTTTCCTTCCAAAAAAGTGTAATTATTTCACTCATATTTAAATTAATTATAGTTCACATTTCTTAGAAGTCTGGAAACACTGGACAGTTACTTTAATACCCTCTTCACTTACCTATTTATGATTCCTTGTGTAACATCCACAAGAGGGCACTGAAATACAGCAATAGCAAGGAAAAATGGATTCAGTGGAAAATTCAATTCTCCCTCTCTTCAACCACTGTGTTCAAACTGTATTGAAAGTTATTGTTCCTCATCACTTACTTTGTCTCTCAGAGAGCATCATATATACAGTCCAGCCCAGAATGGATTCCCCTGCCCTCCTGGCCACCCCAAACTGGCCCAGCGGTATGAAGCCGTACTCCACCGTGTCCTGGATCGTCATTCTGCCAGGCCACCTCCAGGCCAACCTGCTGTTCACTAACATCAGCCAGCCCAAGTGTGGCCAGGGGCACACGTTCATCAAGGTGCAGACCCTGGGCTCTCCGAACGAGATATTGAGTCACAGGGAGGATGAGGCGGCAGTGGACACGCTGATGGTCCCTGAGAGCTTCTACCTCAACATGTCCAACTGTATGCCAGAAGACAGACACTTCAGTGTGCTCAGCAAGGTCACCCTGCAGAAGACTAGCAGTAAGGACCTGTTTGTAATGTTATTACGGAGTTGTGACTGAATTATGGTTGTGCTAAGATATCTGCATAATTCTAGCATTTTTCTCTCAAGACCTTTTCTGGTTATTTCAATAACTCTTTAAGAGATCTTAAATTTGAGGGAAAATGAAAACAATTGTTTATATTTCTTATATGACATCAATACACTTAGCATTTATTAGGGATATATGGTGGTCTCATAATCATCAACACTGTATTTAGGGGTGCTGGCAGTGAAGCTTGACTCAACTCAGAACATATGTTGATCCCTCTACTATGTATGAAAAAAGCTAAGCGATATGTCAAAAGATGGAAGAGAAAATCTGAACTTTCTACAAAATAATATTGCGCTCTCATTCAAACCCTAATTCAACTTTTCTTCGCTCTATCAACTTGAAACTGATTGATGTTCTTGAGGGTAGGAGGGTGTATGCCAAAGCAGGTGTTGATAAAAAAAAATAAAAGTAGAAATAAACAGCATGCAATTCAGTTGTGAACCTTAACTCTTAGCATTACTGTCTCTAGTACGATTGGTATTACTGACAGTAGGTATTACTGTATCTAGTACGATTGGTATTACTGACAGTAGGTATTACTGTATCTAGTACGATTGGTATTACTGACAGTAGGTATTACTGTATCTAGTACGATTGGTATTACTGACAGTAGGTATGACTGTCTCTAGTACGATTGGTATTACTGACAGTAGGTATGACTGTCTCTCTAGTACGATTGGTATTACTGACAGTAGGTATGACTGTCTCTAGTACGATTGGTATTACTGACAGTAGGTATGACTGTCTCTCTAGTACGATTGGTATTACTGACAGTAGGTATGACTGTCTCTAGTACGATTGGTATTACTGACAGTAGGTATGACTGTCTCTAGTACGATTAAGAAAATCTAAGCAATACGTCAAAAGATGAGAAAATGGCATCTTTGTAAAACATTTACATCCTAAATGAAACCCTCATAACTCCACTTCTCTTTGCTCAATCAACTTGAAACTTGCCATAGTGTTTTGAATTGAAACTTGAAACTTGCCATAGTGTTTGAATTGAAACTTGAAACTTGCCATAGTGTTTTGAATTGTTACATGGGAGTCACTTTGTTACAAGGGAGGATGTACAGTATAATGCTTCCATGCAACTGTCTTTCAGCCTGCTCATAAACCAGCACCCCATTTCATTGCTACAGTACATGCTGCTATATTTGTCTAATTCTTACCATATCTAATCATGATTATCTTCTTGTGTGTGTCTATAGGGGTGCTCCAGGGCGGCATTCTGGGGGCTGTGGGAGCAGTGCTGCTCCTTATGCTCATTGTGCTGACAGTCGTCTGCTTGGTGCTAAGGTGAGAACACCTGCCTCACCAAAATAATCTGTATAGCTTTGATGTTAAGGTCAATCCGAGGTCATTGTACAACTTGGCTGTTTCCCCCACTGTAGTTTGTCTGACTCAAAACCATTTATATTCCTCTTTCGTGCTTTACAGAAAGAAGAAAAGAACGATGGTCAATGAGGCTTCCATCTACATAAGGAAAGGGAATATGTTCATCCCAGGCGACGGCATGTTCCCCAAAACCCGGTCAGACAATGAGTCTCATGTCTACGCCTCCATCGAAGACACCATGGTGTATGGCCACCTGCTCCGCGAGCCCAACTATGTGGGCACCATCCAGGACCACTTCCAAGGACAGCCGGTCGACACCTACCGGACATTCATGCCGCTCCAGGACGGAGTGCCAGAGATCACAGAGACTGCTGCAGACCATGAGCCTGAACTGGTGCCTGAGAATGACATTAACATACCTTTCCTGGACCCGTCGGAATCCTTCATGCCGTCAAGACCTCGCACGCCCATAAACCGTCACAACAGCATGGGCTTCACGGACCGCAGGATGGTGGACAATGAGCTGCACACGTTCAAGAGCACTGGGGATATAAATACGATTCGACTGTCGGGTGTAGACCAAATCCTAAATCCAGAGATCTTCATCGGCTCAGTTCGCGAGGAATCCATTTAGCGTACTGTGAAATGTGCCTTTGCATAACAATCAGGGAGTCTGTATTAGTGGTGTCTACTGCACAAGACCATCAGACAACACTGGTACTACCTTTCATTGGAGCCTCTGAGTCTACGCTTCCTCCAAGCTCCTTGAAAGCAATTTCTGAAACAGCACATGGTGCTGCTCTTCTGTTTTTACAATACTGGTCTACTTGGTTTTTGTGTATTGTATTTTATATGCTAGTATGTACTTAATAGAATGAATGTTGCCCTGGGCCACTGGTGTGCCATGGATTTAGGAGAAGGGTTGCTTGTTTTGTATCTGAGTAACCTTGGGTTACTTTTAGATTTTTTGCATTGTTTATGCTGTTTGCCAAAGGTTTTTCTCTGTAAATGTATTTTTAGACCAAACCTTTTCTATGACAATTCTTTTAATAAATTAATTTGACATTTTTAGTGGTCTGAAAGTGTACAGTGTGATATCGTGAATAATACTGTTTTTTAGGATAGACAAGGTCATCAATCCAAAACAAGATGCCTTTTAAAAATACTAAAGACCTGCAAAGAAAACACAAAAGGTTTCCTTGTTGTTATGGGTAAAAGTGACATCATTTAATCCTTTGGCTAAAACCTGTGACCTTTTTAAAAGGGACTTTTACAGGAAACAACCAAACCTTTAGCCAGAAGCCAAGGGTCATCAGATTGTGGCAATAAACTTTGGTTTCAAATCTTGTCCTCGTACGAAGGTAAAAAAAAAAATTAGAATCACTTTTCCCTCTACAATATTAAGATTTGATACACGTTCAATGAACGTTCCCAAAATCATTTTTTTGTTCAGTAAAGTGTAGTAGTTGGGATTTCATAATTTTGTTTTTTTATATATTTTTCAGTTAATATCAGGCTAGACATTGTGTGCTCAAACAAGTATTCAAAGGCTAGCTCTCTGAAATAATAACTAGATAGGAAAGCATTAAGTACCAAAAATCTGGATAGTAATTTAAGGATTTCATACATGTACAAAACAATATGCAAATTCACATGAAAATGTGCCATTGTCATTGAGGCAGTTTCCTGGACGCAGATGAATCCTAGTCCTGGCTAATCTTTAATCTGTGTCCAGGAAACCACTCCATTATATTTTACAAAGAATTCTCCATGTACCAGTGTTTCACCTGTCCTTTTTGTCTGGCTCTAGAAAAGTGTCTACCTTTTTCTAAAAGGTCCAAAATTCAGAGGTTTAAAGCATACATTGTTGAAAATAATGTATGCTTTTGTTTTTGGTAGACAACAAAAAATATAATTAAAGCAGGGGAAATGCAGATAAAAGAAATGGCACTCCTCAGATGATGTTGAACTCGCAGACAGAGGCCTTCTCCTCATGACGGTTCTTGTCCAACCATTTCTCACCAGTGGCCTCTGAGAGGATGGCACAGTTCTGGGAACTGTTTGTCTTTGGGGATTTGGAATCAGAGTCCCAGTTCTTGTAGAGGATGCTGGTGGGAAATGATTGGACAAGAACCTGGTCCATCCATTTGCTTTCAGTCACCATGTCACTGATGCCCAGCCAGATCAGCTCATCTGGGCCAATGTGCTGGTGGATGTAGTCGCTGAGATGGTTGTTCTAGTCCTTGGACAAGGGGGTACTGAGTACACCCCCAAGGGCAATGCAGTGGTCAAAGGCTGTGTGGTAGCTCTTCCACAGAGGCTCAGCCAGGAAACACTTGCCATGAACCTTGACCCCTTTCAAACAAACTGAGGAGCCAAGAGAACATTTAAAATGCAATTCTACCATCTGGAAACTGTACTGTCAGAGGGCCTTTAGAAGTGTTAAGACAAAAATAGATACTGTTATTTATTTCCAAAGGGTCCTGCACAATACCAGTCTGTGTGAATCTCACCTGACTTCAAAGCCTGTTGTTCCTTTATAATATTTAGATCCTGAACAATGTCATTGATCTGCTTATGTAGCTCCTCTATGGGTGCATCTTTGCCTTCATCTGGGGTCCAGCAGCACCACAGAACAGAAACAGGTGGAAAACAGGATGGACTCAATTAAAGATGACACAGTTTGAGCACTAGGCTCCTGCTCCAGTAAGGTGACAATGCCAGCAATTTGGATTGCAGTTAGTCTTCTGGAAAATGAGAGCTATGTGTAACAAAAATGTTCTCAAATTCTAACTTATTTGAATAAAAACTATTTAAACACTGGAAATAAATATTCTGACAATTATATAGTGTAAGGCATCCACTTTTTTTAACCGTTTTCTTCCTGCTGGAACGTCAATGTGGAGCCTGGCAATTTCTCCCTCCTCACTTCCACAAAAGGAAAATAAATGTGAATTGACCTGTCCAACCTCAGGGCCTTGATACTCTCCCAGTCCGAGACATCGCATGCACTGATATCCTCGTTTGATGTCTAGACGTCCCAGTGGTCCCACCCTGTACTTTGAAAGAGAACAATAGGGTGTAGTGGTTCTATGAGTCAAATGACATGTCTTACTTTATGATCAACTAAATTATCTCTAATATGATTGCAATGTAACTTCATTTCTTTGCTTACATTTTTACACTCAGGATCATGGTCAGGTTTTTAAATGGTGAAGTAGTAAACAGACGTGTTTCTTTTGACCAGTCTCCTCTCAGGCAGCGCAGAGCAGATGCCCCAGGCCAGGGTTCTTACGCAGTGGAAATGGTCAAGTCTCACATCTGCTCTTTCGGCTGTGCACTTTATGCTCCTCTGATGACACTAACACGTGGCAAGGACAATAGGACACAGCGACTATCAGAGTTGTATCTACTCAATTACAGAAAAATATATTCAGTTTTAGAGATATACAGTATAAGCACTTCTTTGATATTAACTTCACTTAATGCTGAACATTTGTGAAATCCTGGAAGACTCAAAAAGAGGATTTTGTTTTTATTGGAGCCATTTGAATGCCAAGAAGACACTTAAATACTCATACACATAATTTGTATTGGTGATTCAGAATTTCTCTGCTTTGAAGTGTAAGGAAGACACATCGCATAAGTCTTTAAATAAAAAAAATATATAAAAATAATTTAAACTTTTCTCCTAAAACAGACAAGGAAAAACAGACTGTACAAATACAAAATGCTTTATTAGAATAGTAAACATTTACAAAAACAGTGATGCTAACCAAGAAAGCCCACTTTCTGTCTCTTCTTTCCCAGACTCTCTTCCTCCTGCAGAAGCTCCATGAGGGGGGCGTGGAGGGCTTTCCCTACCCGTTTCCCTGTCTGTAGAGATATACAGAGCATCAGAATATGTTTGTGTGGGAGATATATATATATATACACATACATACATACACACAGTACCAGTCAAAAGCTGACACCTACTCTTAAGGGTTTTTCCTTTATACATTTTGTTAAAAATAAAAAAAAAAACACATTGTAGAATAATAGAAGACATCAAAACTATGAAGTAACACGTATAGAATCATGTAGTAACCAAGAAAAGTTTAAATCAAAATAATTTTTGAATTTTAGATTCTTCAAAGTAGCCACCCTTTGCCTTGATGGCAGCTTTGCACACTCTTGGCATTCTCTCAACCAGCTTCATGAGGTAGTCACTTGGAATGCACTTCAATTAACAGGTGTTCCTTGTTAAACTACATTTGTGGCATTTCTATCCTTCTTAATGCATTTGAGCCAATCAGTTGTGTTATGACAAGGTAGGGGTGGTATACAGAAGACAGCCCTATTTGGTAAAAGATCAAGTCCATATTATGGCAAGAACAGCTCAAATAAGCAAAGAGAAACGACAGTCCATCATTACTTTAAGACATGAAGGTCAGTCAATCCAGAAAATGTCAAGAACTTTGAAAAGTTTCTAAAAGTGCAGTCACAAAACCCATCAAGGGCTAAGATGAAACTGGCTCTCATGAAGACCACCACAGGAAAGGAAAACCCAGAGTTACCTCTGCTGCAGAGGATAAGTTCATTAGAGTCACCAACCTCAGAAATTGCAGCCCATAAAAATGCTTCAGAGTTCAAGTAACAGACACATCTCAACATCAACTGTTCAGAAGAGACTGCGTGAAATCAGGCCTTCATGGTCAAATTGCTGCAAAGAAACCACTACTAAAGGACACCAGTAAGAAGAGACTTGCTTGGGCCAAGAAACACAAGCAATTGACATTAGACCAGTGGAAATCTGTCCTTTGGTCTGATTTTTGGTTCCAACCGCTGTGTCTTTGTGGAGGCAGAGTAGGTGAACGGACATCCGCATGTGTGGTTCCCACCGTAAAGCATGAAGGAGGAGGTGGTGTGATGGTGCTTTGCTGGTGACACTGTCAGTGATTTATTTAGAATTCACAGCACACTTAACCAGCATGGCTACCACAGCATTTTGCAGTAATACGCCATTCCATCTGGTTTGCGCTTAGTGGGACTATAATTTGTTTTTCAACAGGACAATGACCCAACACACCTCCAGGCTGTGTAAGGGCTATTTGACCAAGGAGAGTGATGGAGTGCTGCATCAGATGACCTGGATTCCACAATCACCCGACCTCAACTCAACTGAGATGGTTTGGGATGAGTTGGAGAACTCCTTCAAGACAGTTGGAAAAGCATTGTTGAGAGAACGCAAAGGGAGGCTACTTTGAAGAAATATATTTTGATTTGTTTAAACACTTTTTTGGTTACTACATGATTCTATACGTGTTATTTCATAGTTTTGATGTCTTCAATATTACTCTACAACATAGAAATTAGGAAAAATAAAGAAAAATCCTGGAATGAGTAGGTGTGTCCAAACCTGGTACTGTGTACTGTGTGTAGAGTACACACACACACTTAGAAATTATTGTTTTTGAAAGAAAAGCAATTTTTGTCCATTAAAATAACATCAAATTGATCAGAAACACCATGTAGACATTGTTAATGTTGTAAATGACTGTCAGCTTCATTAAATAGTACCTGCAAAACACCAGTCTCAACATCAACAGTGAAGAGGCGACTGTGATGCTGGCCTTCTAGGCAGAGTTCCTCTGTCCAGTGTCCGTTCTTTTGCCCATCTTGATCTTTTCTTTTTATTGGCCAGTCAGAGATATGGTTTTTTTTTTGCAACTCTGCCTAGAGGACCAGCATCCCGGAGTCGCCTCTTCACTGTTGACGTTGAGACTGGTGTTTTGCGGGTGCTATTTAATGAAGCTGCCAGTTGAGGACTTGTGAGGTGTCTTTTTCTCAAAATAGACACTAATGTACTTGTGCTCTTGCTCAGTTGTGCACCGGGGCCTCCCACTCCTCTATTCTGGTTAGAGCCAGTTTGCGCTGTTCTGTGAAGGGAGTAGTACACAGCGTTGTACGAGATCTACAGTTTCTTGGCAATTTCTCACATGGAATAGCCTTCATTTCTCAGAACAAGAATAGACTGAAGAGTTTCAGAAGAAAGTTATTTGTTTCTGGCCATTTTGAGCCTGTAATCGAACCCACAAATGCTGATACTCTAGATACTCAACTAGTCTAAAGGCAGACAGTTTTATTGCTTCTTTAATAAGTTCAGCTGTGCTAACATAATTGAAAAAGGGTTTTCTAATGATCAATTAGCCTTTTAAAATGATAAACTTGGATTAGCTAACACAATGTGCCATTGGAACACAGGAGTGACGGTTGATGATAATGGGCCTCTGTACGCCTATGTAGATATTCCATTAAAAAAAAAAAGAATAAAGAAAGCCCTTTCCAGCTACAATCGTCATTTACAACATTAACAACGTCGACTCTGTTTTTCTGATCAATTTGATGTTATTTTCATAGACAAAAAAGTACTTGTCTTTCAAAAACAAGGACATTTCAAAGCGAACTTTAAACGGTAGCGTGTGTATGTTTATATGCATGCACGCACAATATTTTTTTTTTTGCAAATGTATATAATGAAAAAAAAAATAATTATATTTACGTAAGTATTCAGACCCTTTACTCAGTACTTTGTTGAAGCACCTTTGGCAGTGATTACAGCTTTGAGTCTTGTGTATGACGCTACAAGCTTGGCACACCTGTATTTGTGGTGTTTCTCTCATTCTTCTTTGCAGATCCTCTCAAGCTCTGTCAGGTTGGATGGGGAGCGTCACTGCACAGCTATTTTCACGTCTCGCCAGAGATGTTTGATCGGGTTCAAATCCGGGCTCTGGCTGGGCCACTCAAGGACATTCAGAGACTTGTCCGAAGCCACTCCTGCGTTGCCTTGGCTGTGTGCTTAGTGTCGTTGTCCTGTTGGAAGGTGAACCGTCACCCCAGTCTGAGGTCCTGAGCGCTCTGGAGCAGGTTTTCATCAAGGATCTTTCTGTACTTTTCTATTAATCTTTCCCTCGATCCTGACTAGTCTCAGAGTCCCTGCTGCTGAAAAACATCCCCACAGCATGACGCTGCCACCACGCTTCACCATAGGGATGGTGCCAGATTTCCTCCAGGCGTGACGCTTGGCATTCAGGCCAAAGAGTTCAATCTTGGTTTCATCATACCAGAGAATCTTGTTTTTTGGCAAACTCCAAGATGGCTGTTATGTGCCTTTTACTGAGCAGTGGGCTTCCGTCTGATTGGTGGAGTGCTGCAGAGATGGTAGTCCTTTTTGAAGGTTCTCCCATCTCCACAGAGGAACCATAGAGTTCTTGGTCACCTCCCTGACCAAGGCCCTTCTTCCCCGATTGCTCAGTTTGGCCCGGGTGCCCACGTCTAGGAAGAGTCTTGGTGGTTCCAAACTTCTTCCATTTAAGAATGATGGAGGCCACTGTGTTCTTGGGGACCTTTAATGCTGCAGAAATGTTTTGGAGATCCTGTCTCGGAGATCTACTGACAATTCCTTCGACCTCATGGCTTGGTTTTTTCTCTGACATGCACAGTCAACTGTGGGACCTTATATAGACAGGTGTGTGCCTTTCCAAATCATGTCCAATCAAGTTGTAGAAACATCTCAAGGATGATCAATGGAAGCAGGGTGCACCTGAGCTCAATTTCGGTGCTCAAAGCAAAGGATCTGAATAATTACGTAAATAAGCAATGGGCTGAATACTTATGTTACTTATTTTTAATACATTTGCAAGAATGTCTAAAAACCTGTTTTCTCTGTCATTACGGGGTATTGTGTGTAGATTGAGGATTTTTTTAAATCCATTTTAGAATAAGACTAACGTAACAAAAATGTGGAAAAAGGGAAGGGATCTGAATACTTTCCGAATGCACTGTACATTGCAATGCATTCACATAAACAAAATAAACTGTACATTCACACACACTTAATGAATTTCCTCTACACAAAAGGTGTAACTGTGTAACCAACTTTGTGATGTGCTGATAAGGTTAAACGTTGACACAACTGAACATTCTATGCTAATAAGTTTGCCTGGGTGAGGACAGATGGTACGAAAAAGAGCGCAGGCATCCTGTTTCACCTCTGTCATCTCAAAGATGCTCTCTGGGTCCAGGCTGCCTCCCCCCACCTTCCTGACGCAGGTGACCGTCCCCTTGTGTGTGACAGAGATGATCAGGCTGGCCACTGAACACGCCTTCTCCTGCAGCGTGGCGTCCACCACGTGCCTATGGCCCACCTGGAGTGAGACGAGGACACACACACAAATAATATGTGAATAACCATCATTTGTGGACAAAACCATCCAGCCTACTATCCTTTGTCTAAACTAAACTCAACTCATGCACTCAGGTAAATGACGTGCTACACTAACAATACCACCTCAGCAGGTGTTGCCATGTCAATGACCGAACCCACCTTGCACAAGGTCACGATGCAGGGAACATTCTCCACATTGAGTCGCATGCAGTCATAGGGGTCGTCTGACAGCTCTATTTCCTTCCCCCCTTCCTCGTCTTCAGAGATGTGCACTTTGGGAATTCTGTTGGGAGAGGGGGAAGGTGAAGAAAGTGTTTGACTCAGGACTAGATGTTCTATTGTTTGAGCTCTGTAAAGACAGACTTTATGAAATCACAGCATATATTTATTGCAATTTAATGAGCCAAGTGGTAACTGAAGCTTAGCGCCTTACTTTGTATTGAAGAGAGCTGCTTTAATGGCAACAGAGATGGCATCAAAAAGATTTCCATCACACTGCAGGAGCTGAGAAATAAAACAAAAAAAAGTGATGACTTCACACACATAAAAGAGACCAATTACACTTTGCAAGGGGAACTGTCCCTCCCTACCTTCAGGCTATGTGCAAACACTACATCCCAACCCGAGCATTCCTGCCACCTCTGGTCTCTTGGCCCCCTCAGCTCAGTCAAATCTCACCTTTGTTGGTAATTGCTGCAATACAGTC
Source organism: Brachymystax lenok tsinlingensis (assembly GCA_030435695.1). NCBI lineage: Eukaryota > Metazoa > Chordata > Actinopteri > Salmoniformes > Salmonidae > Brachymystax > Brachymystax lenok. Next base: position 4,703,705 of record CM059806.1, on the reverse strand, counting down.
CTAGCCTGTTCAAAACTTTTGTGAAGGTTTAAACCAGTTCTTTAAAATATGCAATAAGTGTTTTTATTTCATTCGGAGCCATTTTCTTTGGCCTAATTACAGTTGAAGTAGGAAGTTTACATACACCTTAGACAAATACATTTAAACTCAGTTTCACAATTCCTGACATTTAATCCTAGTAAGAATTACCTGTCTTAGGTCAGTTAGGATCACCACTTTATTTTAAGAATGTGAAATGTCAGAGTAATAGTTGAGAGAATGATTTATTTCTGCTTTTATTTTCTTTCATCTGCTTTTATTTCTTTCATCACATTCCCAGTGGGTCAGAAGTTTACATACACTCAATTAGTATTTGGTAGCATTGCCTTTAAATTGTTTAACTTGGGTCAAACGTTTCAGGTAGCCTTCCACAAGCTTCCCACAATAAGTTGGGTGAATTTTGGCCCATTACTCCTGACAGAGCTGGTGTAACTGAGTCAGGTTTGTAGGCCTCCTTGCTCGCACACGCATTTTCAGTTCTACCCACAAATTTTCTATGGGATTGGGGTCAGGGCTTTGTGATGGCCACTTCAATACCTTGACTTTGTTGTCCTTAAGCCATTTTTCCACAACTTTGGAAGTATGCTTGGGGTCATTGTCCATTTGGAAGACCCATTTGCGACCAAGCTTTAACTTCCTGAATAATGTCTTGAGATGTTGCTTCAATATATCCACATAATTTTCCTTCCTCATGGATGCCATCTATTTTGTGAAGTGCACCAGTCCCTCCTGCAGCAAAGCACTCCCACAACATGATGCTGCCACCCCCGTGCTTCACGGTTGGGATGGTGTTCTTCGGCTTGCAAGCCTCCCCCTTTATCCTCCAAACATAACAATGGTCATTATGGTCAAACAATTCTATTTTTGTTTCATCAGACCAGAGGACATTTCTCCAAAAAGTACACTTTGTCCCCAGCTATGTCAGGAGGAATGGGCCAAAATTCACCCAACTTATTGTGGGAAGCTTGTGGAAGGCTACCCGAAACATTTGACCCAAGTTAAACTATTTAAAGGCAATGCTACCAAATACTAATTGAGTGTATGTAAACTTCTGACCCACTGGGAATGTGATGAAAGAAAGTGATTTATTTCAGAATTTCTATTATTATTATTATGACATTTCACATTCTAAAAATAAAGTGGTGATCCTAACTGACCTAAGACAGAGACATTTTACTATGACTTAGTGTATGTAAACTTCTGACCCACTGGAATTGTGATACAGTTAATTGTAAGTGAAATAATCTGTCTGAAAACAACAAAAAGTGACTTGTGTCATGCACGAAGTAGATGTCCTAACCGAATTGCCAAAACTAACTAGTTTGTTAACAAGAATTTGTTGAGTGGTTGAGAAACGAGTTAATGACTCCAACCTAAGTGTATGTAAACTTCCGACTTCAACTGTAAGTTCCAACTGTAACACTGTATTTGCAGCAATAAAACAGAATTACTGGTATGCCTACTATAGGGGCTACTCACAGGGGCTACTCTACAATAGGGGCTACTCTACAATAGGGGCTACTCGCATTAATAGGAAAAACCTTATTTGTGGAACACTTCTTTTGGTTACTACATGATTCCATGTGTTATTTAATAGTTAAGGTCTTCACTCTTATTCTACAATAAAGAAAATTGTAAAAACAAAGAAAAACCCTTAAATGAGTAGGTGTCCAAGATTTTGACTGGTACTGTATATACACTGGCGGTTCTGGGGGGGGGCCAGTGCCCCTGTGACAACAATTTTGGACCCCCTTGTGGCCCCCCTAAATGTGGAGTATGAAATAATTTTTGCATAACTAATTTTTGCTATCCTTTTTTTTTTATATACGTTATTAAACAGTGGCAACGTGGAAAACTAATTAAACCCACACATTTACTAGAGGGACATGGTCTTTTGCCTACTAATGCCTGCAATGAAGTGAAGAAAACGATATGACAACAATAACGTCTAATGTAACTGGCCCCTCTAACAGTACAACTGGCACCAGCTTGGCCCCCCCAGTTGAAAGGGTCTAGAACCTCCACTGTGTATATATAATAATTTATCCACTTGAGGTCCCCCATGCTCCTTGAGACAATTAATAACCTAAAAATCCCCCTCAAAATCTGTCTGTTAAAGCTAGAGGTTTTTTTTCTTACATGGGCTGCACTTCAATCCACCGCGTCTGCCGATGTCGGCATTCCGCATCTGCAGTGGAAGAACTACAGCATGTGTTTGTCAGACCAGGCGACATCTTGAAAATCAGTCTTGTCATGAAAACATCTGTAGTGTCCAAACGGTTTGGTCTACTTAAGCAATAAGGCCCGAGGGGCTGTGGTATATGGCCAGTATACCACGGCTAAGGGCTGTTCTTAAGCACAACACGGAGTGCCTGGATACAGCCCTTGGCCGTGGTATATTTGCCTTATACCACAAACCCCTGAGGTGCCTTACTGCTATTATAAATTGGTGACCAACGTAATTAGAGCAGTAAAAATACATGTTGTCATACTCGTGGTATACGGTCTGATATACCACGGCTCTCAGCCAATCAGAATTCAGGGTTCGAACCACCCAGTTAATAAAAAAAATAATATGACACCTTTACGGAAAGATAAGACTCCCTCCATTTTTCTCAACAACAAAAAAACACAAGTACCACAGGACTCGTCTGAAGATAACCCGGTACCGGTATGGAAGTGAATAGGGAATCTCCATGTCAAAAGGTATACAGCTAAAACCACAAATAAAATTAAAAATGTCCTTATCGCTCTCAGATATAGGACAGACACTTCAAAACATTCTTCCTTTTGATTAAATGTGTGACTGTGAAAGAACACCTGGAGGAAAAATATAAAATCTGTCTTGTCAGAAGTGTGCTCTATACACAAAATCGACATACGTCAACATTTGCTGAGGTTTTAATCAGCTCCGCCCAAGCAAGGCATTTGATTGGTTTGACATGTAGCGAGGGGGCACTTATTTACACCGTGTCTCCACCCTTTTTAGCAATGTTTCTGCCATAAACCTCCCCAGGCTTACCCGTATTAAGGAAGCCTGGATGTCAAAGAGGCTAGCTTAGGAGAAACCCAGCCCTTGGACTTTAACTTCTTAGGGAGCGGTTCCCGAGGTGACGGTTTTGGAGAGTCTGGTGTGCCCAAAGTAAAATGTCTCCCACTCAGGCCCAGAAAATAGGATATGCACATAATTAGTACTATTGGATAGGAAACACTGAAGTTTCTAAAAGTGTTAACATTATGTCTGTGAGTGTAACAGAACAGAAATAGCAGGCGAAAACCAGAGAAAAATCTATCCGGAATTACTGTTTTTTTGTCACATTGGCTCTGTTTGACAGTCTCTCTATTGAGTTCTATGGCAAGCAGCTCCGAGAATTCAGTACCTATGGCTTCCACTAGATGTCAACAGTCTATATATAAAGCCTCAAAGAGATTGGAGGAAGCAGGAAGAATAGGTACAGGAAATGGCCAAGCTAGCGCCCCACCACTCCCTAAGTAGTTTTAAGGGTATACAATACGCATTTTGTAAAAAGACAGATGCTGCTGATAATACCGCCATCATCGTCAAGGGAAATGATTTGCATGTGTAGCCCATGTATCTGATGCCGTCAGACACATGGGCTACATATAGTAAGACAGAGAGAGGGGCGCTGTTTCGCTCGCTCGGATGCTTTCTCCGGTGAGATACAGTAGTTTCAGCCACTTGCGAATTGAAGAAAAGCTGGCAGGTGCACAGTGCACTGTTCAGATGCCGGAATTATTTTGGATGAACGTGTAAAAGGTGACCTACTTTTTGAAGTGATGTTGGATAATCAGACTGGCCCTCGCCTGGGGCCTACAAATCACTAAGTCCGCCCCTGGCACCAGAGCTTCAATTGACGCCTACTGTTGAACTTGCAGTGAGGAAGAATGTTCGATGAATAAAGGTAGGCCTAAAACAATGTAATGCTTATCTTTATAAAATATACAATATAATCCGATTGAAAATTAAAGAATTTGCCTCCTTCTGTACACCTTTATCTGTATAGCAGTAGTGGCCTATCTGACAAGGATAAAGAATGCATGGTGGTGTTGGGAACACGGAGCCGGCATTACTCTATCTTTCTATCGGTCTCTCTAAGGCCTAAGCTTCTCTTCCTTCACACACACTTTTTTTATATATAAATATCCTACAGTGGACTATAGGCCTAAATGCAAGCAATGCCCTAATGCATTTAGCGCTCAAATCTCCAACATCTGAACCGTGAGGTCGACAATCATTGTTTTAGGAAAGTAAAAACCAATAAAACAATAGGCTATGAAGTTTTGAATATGCTACACGTCGAAACAAATTGTTTTTTGGTAATTTGTTATAGGCAGTTAACCTCTTCCAGCTAGGGTCCCATTTTCCGAATTTTCGCCTGTCTGACGTGCCCAAAGTTAAATGCCTGCCACTCATGGCCAGAAACTAGGATATTCACATAATTAGTACTATTGGATAGGAAACACTCTGAAGTTTCTAAAACCATTAAGATATAGTCTGTGGGTATACCAGAACAGATATAGCAGGCAAAAACCAGAGAAATTTCTGTCCAGAATTTCTTTTTCTGTTCCCTTCCTCTCACTTTGAAGACCATGTAATATAAATCTATGGGGAATAGGACACAGGTTGCAGTACCTATGGCTTCCACTGGATGTCAACAGTCTCTGGAAAGTGTCTGGAGGAAATAGCCCTGAGCAGATCCTTATAGAAGAAGAAAGACTACAGGAAGTGAAAAATGTAAACAAACGTGCACGTTCACGAGAACGTGAGCGCGCCCAGCATTCTTTTCGTCTTTTAACGTTTCAGTTACCATTCGTGTAAAATATGATCACTATTATTCATAAAAGAATACATAAGGTTGCATTATTAATTCATTATTAATGATATTTGATTTGTTTGTGAAAAGATGAGAGGTATAATTTGAACGCGATCCCTTCACTGTAAAACGGGCGAGTAGACTGACAATGCTTGGTGGAGTAGCTGAACATAACGTGCCAACAAAACGGATATTTATGGATATAATGAATTACTTTTTCTAACAAAAGAACCATGGATTCTCTTGTTTGGACACTTGGGAAGACCTCAGAAGAAGTTATTTGAAAGGTAAGCGATTTATATTAGCTGTGATATGGACATTTTGAGAACCGAGCTGGATATGAATTTATGCTAATGTGGAAAATGTGTGAGGTACTAGCCTCAAAACAATCAAATGTAGTGCTTTCGCCGTAAAGCCTTTTTAAAATCTGACAACGCAGTGATATTGCCAAGAAGCAGAGCTTTTGATGGCTATGCAACACTATGCAACACTTGTATATCGAAGGATGTTAAATATTACGAATTTGTATTTTGAATTTGCCGCGTTATGTTTGCTCTGTGCGCAAAGAGGTTAAGGACATGTAACTGTGGATAATAAGGCCAATATCGTTATTTTATTGAGGGTTCTGGTAGCACCAGGTCTGAGATTTCTTTCTCTTTCTACTCAGATCTGAACGGGTCTCTCGGATCCGAAACGGCACGGGTCTGTTTTGCCACAGGGCTTTTTGGAACAGATCTGACTGTCCTTGGGTCCATTTATATAATTAATTGATGCATATCACGTAAGGTGGGAAAGCCACAGATCCATTTTGGAACCTGTTAAGACCTCTACTTTGAGGCCCTGTTGCCGTGTCAGTCACTCACCAGCACGTCCACATAGAGCACCCAGCAGTGTTCCCCTGGGCTGATGCAGAGGCTTTTCAGGTCCACACTGTATCTGTTGTTGAACACTTTGTAGAGGGTGTTGCTCAACTCCATGCCCAGCTCATCACCACCCCGACCCTCAAATTCTGGTGTGGCATTGGCAGAGCTAGGGGTACAAGAGGACGATTCATCATAGATGACTTGTTACAACACTACCACCAGTGTCACTCATATTAGAATTATACTGTACTCCATCCAAAACAACAATGCACTCACCAATCAACAAAAAACTCCAGGTAGCCTTCATCTGGGACCATGGGCCTTGGCTTTCCTATTTCAGCTTTGACTCCCACTAGCACGTCTGTATGCCCCTGCAAGGGACAATACACATATACTGAATGCAGGGATATGATACATGTATCTCACGGTCTGACACGTGAGATTCCACTGTGTTAGCTTTTTGATGTGCAACATTGTTTTGCAAGGAGCATTGAAATTACCAGTGTCACTTTGGCTGATCCATCGGTATTTGACACCATTTCTGTCTCAATCTCCATGTGTCTGTAGTCCTCGCATCCTCGTCCATCAACCCGTAAGTCATCCTGATGAAAAAACGACCAGAGCATAAGAACAATATCTGGTCCCATTCTGGCAGTAACGTTAGCTTGTTAGCTAGTTAGCTATGTCAAGACGATGCCTTTCGCTTTGGTAGAGAAAGACGGCTAACCATAAAACAATGAATTCACGCAAAGAGGTCAACTGAACAAGAGCATGTAGCAATATCTTTCAGAATACCACCTACCCGTACACCATGCAAAATATACACCTTTTCAGCCTCACTGACTTGTACAGTAGCCATGATGCGTTGCACTGAAACACCACATGTGTTCTTCCGCTGGGTACGTCATCAAAGAGCAGCAAAAAGGCCCAGATAAAACGTTTTATTTATTATACCTGACTGGCAGAAACTCTCCAGATTGTTGCTGGACCAGTGTACAAATCAACACAGTTCTACCATTCGATTCAAATTCCCGGAATTTTGTATGTATTTTTGGACTGTTTGAATTTGTACTTTATGCATTCAAACAAAATTTTAAGATCGATATTTCGTTGATTACTGCTATGTTTTAACTTTGACGTTTTTATGAACAAAATAGCTATAGTTATTACACAAAAGTAGGCGAGGGGTGATATTTGGCAAAAGACTACTTTATAGTGCAGTTGGCGTTTAAATGGAGTTAGATGCAGAGCCCAATGGCCGGCAGATGGCGATATTGAGTCGTTGCATCTTACCGTCCGAAGAGAGCCCATGCAGCAGGCCACACTTGTGTCCCCTGTGGACCGGTTCAAACATAAAACATTCTCCACTCAGGCTGCAAAGGCTTCGATTTCCTTCTCAACTCGATTTAATGGCGAGAAAAAAAACTGGGGAAATTGGCATACTTTCGTTATGAAACACTTTTCCATAACCATGCATGAGCGGCTAATGCCTATGAATGCTAGTCCTGGGGTGTAATCATTATGCTGATTCTGTTGCAAACAGAAAACGCAAACGAGAGTTTCTATTGGACAAATCCAGGTGGATCCCTCCCCCGTTTCGTTCCGTTTTCTCTGTTAGGTTCTTAAATGGTAAATGTTTCTGTCATGAATACAACCCTGGGTGTATGGTGTTTAGCCAATCATGTGAAAGCGTGGAACATCATCAATAAGTACCATTAGCCACTCTTACATGGAGGTGGAAAATATGTTTCATAAAGAAAGTACCCATATTTTCCCAATTCTCATCATTAAATTGAGTCTGAATGGAGAATGTTTCATGTACAACCCGGTCCATGGAGGATAAGTGTATACACCAAATAGCCAGCTGCATGAATTCGCTTTGGACTGTACACTAAAGCGACTCAATATCACCACCTGCCGGGCTTTGGGCCATTAGCTACACTAATATCCTACTCCGTTTTTCAGATGCAGTTCTTTGGCATTGAGTTTGGGGTTGGGTAGGCAAATCTGTTCCTAGATCTGCTTGCAAGAGGCAACACAGATACTGATAACTAAAGGGGCATCTTCAGGTGCTTTGGAACGACCGATAACCTTTGGAGCGCACAGAAGTCTTGCGCATGGAAGGCAGGGCACTTCCGTTTTTTTTCCCTCAGATTGTTTCTTGCTTGCCATTGAGAGCTTTCTATATTGAGTAACGGGGAACCGGGCATCTACCCACCTAACTAGTAACGTTAGGTCTGCACGTGTCCATATGAATCACAGGAAACGAAGTGGTTTTGTAGTTTAACGATGGACTCGGTACGTCAAGCGTGAGTAGGGAGACACAACAAGGGGTAGTGCTAACTACCTCTACGCTAGCAAGGGTGACTAGCTAACTTGGTGCGATCAGCTACGACCAACTGTTGGGAATGGTGTAACGTTTACCTGGCTTAACGTCTGCGTGGCAGACAATCAAACCGAGTAACGTTCCTCTTCTCTGAGAATCATTTCCTCAACCGGGAAAGAGGTGAGTTGTTTCTACCGTTGCCTAGCCCAACTAACCAAACTGAGCTAACTAACTAAGTCAAGCCATCACATCTGGGAAGCCATGCTAGTCGTTGGAGCTACCAAGCTAGCTCGCGTTATATTCTGAATCTGAATCTTTTTTTTATATAGCTAATTAACCATATTATTCGAGCTCAATAACAGTGATTGTGACTTTAACATAGAAGGTCAACTGATCAAAAGACCAGTTGTATTCAATTTGTCATCTTACTATTACACTCAGTGTAAGGTGTTTTTGTTAGGACATTTCAAAATAAATAGATAGTACTATCAGTACCAGATGAATATCGCCATATGCCGGCCTTTCGGCTCGGTTAGCAGTATCTTTTCAGCTGCCAGCGGTATCTTATGTCACTACCAGCAGAGGTTATAAACGGGAGTCGCATCAGCCTGTTAACTGCTATTTCTCCTCCAATCCCACCCTCCCGTGGTCTGTTCCTCGGTGTCTGCCATCATTCCTCAGTTGTATTAATTACTGTTGGAGGCATCCCAAGCAGCAGGTCGTCCTGCATTCCTATAAATCATATTTGAAACTGATGCCTCATTCAGCGGCATGGCACTCATACAGTGTAGTGCTCGCACTCCAGTCTTCTGTAATGGGCCATTTGAAGTCATCTGTTAGACGTTATGTCGTTATGTTTATTAATGGTTGAGTATCAGTTGAGTTCTGAAACTTAGGCTGAATGTGTGGCGCAGCGGTCTAAGGCACTGCATCTCAGTGCTAGAGGCGTGACTACAGACCCTGGTTTGATTTCAGGCTGTATCACAACCGGCCGTGATTGGGAGTTCCATAGGGCGGCGCACAATTGGCCCAGCGTCGTTAGGGTTTGGCCGGGGTAGGCCCTCATTGTAAATAAGAATTTGTTCTTAACTGACTTGCCTAGTTAAATAAAAATTAAAAAACTATTGCTGTCTCGAACGGCAGAATAGAATGGCAGTTTTGTAAAAGGACTTTCTGCTGTAAGACAAAGATGATACTAAAGTCAAATCAGTTCATTCAGGATAACAGCAGCATGTCATTCAGTGAAGGAGTAGTTTATACACTCTCCTTTCCAGTCAACCACAAAAGAGCATTGATTTAGCAGATAATAGCTAATCGACGCTGGCTTGGAATTGTTTTTCTTGACAGTGCTTTGGCTTATGTGTACAAATGCCATAGTAGCTATAGTGAATTCGTTATGTAGCATCGTCCTTGGTAACACAAGAAAGAGGATTTCAACACCCGCCTGGTGATTCTCAGAAACCAGTTAACCATAGCAGTAGCAAATTGAATTAGAAAACCATTATGCATCTGCAACAATCAACTATCATTCTGAATACTAAGATGCCTAGTTTATGGCACAGTTTCTCGTTTTAAATACATTTGAAAGACTTTGGAGAAATTACTTTTTCTAAAAATAGTCATTTTTTTAATGCTTAAGTCCACTTTTGAAAATACATGCACATAATTACAGTACATGCTAAAATAAGGTGTTTTTTAGTCAATTGCATTAAGATCAAATTTTGTTTTCTGCAAATAATTTGGGATTAACAACTGATACAGTTGGATGATGTATTGGGTTACTGGATCTCTAATAGAGCTCAGTACAGTTTGATGATGTATTGGGTTACTGAATCTCTAATAGAGCTCAGTACAGTTTGATGATGTATTGGGTTACTGAATCTCTAATAGAGCTCAGTACAGTTTGATCATGTATTGGGTTACTGAATCTCTAATAGAGCTCAGTACAGTTTGATGATGTATTGGGTTACTGAATCTCTAATAGAGCTCAGTACAGTTTTTCAATGACAAACTGAAACACTCATTACCGAAACCTGCTTATCATTACCGTAATGCACCAATATTTAGGAAATACTAATTTCCCCCTGTTCAGAAAAATGAGTCATTAAAGTTGTTAGGTTTATGTCCCATCCTACGTCCTGATATTACCCGGTTCTGACCACTAGATGGTGCTCTTCCATCTAGTGGTCAGAACCTAGTAATATCAGAATGTAGTATTGGACATAAACCTAACAACTTTAATGACTCATTTCGAGGCGACATCACCAAATTCACTGAGAATACATAAAATAGGATGAGGAAACAATACATACTACTTGTCAGACATGGAGAACTGATACTGTATACTCGTTGGGATGGGATTGGCTATGTATTTGGATTCCTCATGTCTTACTCATTGTTAGAAGAAAATGTGGTCTAAATAAGATGTTAGGTATTATATTTAATGAATGTTATATGAATCCTGTAAGTTAAAATGGCCAATATGGGGGCTATCAATCTACTTACTTTCTCAGACCATATTATATTTAAGCAAAAATAATGTTGCAGGAATGTTATCTAATCTGTTTCTAACTACAGAAACGATTTCAGAACAATCTGAGGTGGTGGGTGTCATGGCTCGCTGAAATGACATGGAATGACCCCTGCAAGATATTAGCATTCCACTTCCTTTGTCTAAAGCAAGTTTTACCAGAAATTACTCTGAATAATTACTTTTATGGATAACAGCAAAGGCCTTTCGATTGTTGGCTGCATCATTATTTTATGATTAACTAGGCTAACACAAACATTCCACACCTGCGCTTATCAAATGCATAGAGGGATCCTTGCATTCTGGCTATTAGCTACGTCCGATTTGCAGGATGGGAGTGTTGTAGTTTGTGTCTGTGAGAGAGAGAGAGAGAGAGAGAGAGAGTGACACTGACCCGGTGAATTAGCTAGATGCCGTTACTGCTATGCTAACACATCCGGGCCAGGCTATCAGCAGCAGATGGTAATGTCTGGGCTGAGTGGGGAAAGTGATAGCCATGGCCAGACTGGACATCACGCCTACTTACACAGCACGAGGGCTCTAAGCCTGTTGTGTGTAGGCAGGCTGTCCAGAGTCTGTCGCTAGGCACTAATCAGGCTACAATACTGTAGGCTGTAGTGTATGTTGGAGACAACCAGAGGATGGGGGGAGGGCACTGTGTAGTGTGCATTTGTGTGTGTGTGCGGTAATGTGTTTATCTCAGGTTGATTGTCGCTATGAGGCTACTTACTCACTGGCCTATATAGGAAAGGAAAGGTACCTAGTCAGTTGTACAACCGAACGCCTTCAACTGAAATGTGTCTTCCGCATTTAACCCAACCCCTCTGAATCAGTGCTGCTGTTAGGGATGCTTGAATAGCGGGCTTTTACAAACATGATTTACAAACCGTTTTGGCAGGAATATCAGTTGGACCAGGGTTCCCCCTCAAAAGCCAATAGGCTAAAGCTCAATTAAGCTAGTATGGCTAATCATAAAAGTGAGATTGAATTGGCCACATCAATGGATGTAATTCTGACCTCTTGTAGGCCAGATTTCAGAGGGGGAAGTTTTTCCTAGCCACTGTGCTTCTACATCTGCGTTGCTTGCTCGTTGGGGATTTATGTTGGGTATCTGCATAAGCATCTTGTAGCAACTGCTTTTGTAAAAAAGGCTTTATAAAATAATTTGATTGATAAATGCATTTGAAAAGGCAGTGAATGCTCAGCTTTAGTGAACTTGTTTTTTCTTCATATCTTTTGACATATTTGGCTATGTTTAGTACCCTGACATTCTGTTTCTACTAAACGTGGGCCAAAACTGACCACAGAGACATTTTGACCAGGGTAATTGAATTGACTTGCTTTAGAATACTTAAACAGACTAACAGGAGCTTCAGAAACTCTCGCCTGCCGTCTCCTCTCTCACTCCCTTTGTCCGTTATTGTCTGTTTGCACGGATGATTGAATTGCATGTCAACGTTGCTACGTCGCCATAGTTCAGATAAGTTTAGATTATACAACACACAGGTTTCTAGCCTTTTCAGTCAAACGTTTGTTTTCAGTCTACAACGCCACGTTCCAATAAGTAACAGAAAAGAGACCACATTCCAACAATACTGTCTGTACAGTCAATGCAACATTGACTTCCTTATCACTTCACTTCCTTATCACTTCTGTATAGACCTGCAGTTTCTCATTTTCCACCTCTATGTATTTACACTACAACAACAGGGCATTCCAACAACATCGAAAATGCATTGCAACATTGGCACATCAGACATCACTTAGTTGACACACCTACATCTGTAGCCTATTCCTAACCATCCAAACCCTTCTCTCCCAGCAGCATGCGGCGAGAGCTGCGTCCGTTCTAGAATGAGGAAGAGCCCGGCGCACCGTTGCAGGGACATCGAGAGGCAAGCCGGTTACCTGCAGCCCGAGCACTGCGCCCCTCCCTCCCCCGACCCGCCCCCACTCCGACACCATGTGGTTCATCCGCGACTGCTGCGGCATCGCGTGCGGCGTCATCACCTGGTGCCTGGTGTTCTACGCCGAGTTCGTGGTGGTCTTCGTCATGCTGCTGCCCGCCAAGAACCTGCTCTATAGTCTAATCAACGGGGCACTGTTCAGTACCCTCGCCTTCCTCGCTCTGGCTTCGCACGCCCGGGCCATGTGCACGGACCCGGTTAGTCTGGCTGGCTTTGTCTGTCTGTGTCAGTGACTCTGTGGCTTTGTTCCAATTATCCCCCCCCCACCCCAAAAAATGTACTTGTTCACTTCCCTTCACTGATTTGAGAGGAAATGACTTGAATAAAAAATATGGTGGATATTCCCACTAACCCATGCCTCCACCAATTCAATGCTTTTAGATTTGTGGGCAGTGGTGAACGAGTGCACCCTTCAGGCGAAAGGAGATATTATTGGGACGCACCCAGTGAGTCAGCGAATGGACTCTCAGGCTAAACTGTCAAATGCAGTGCTCTCAGTCTAGAAATAAGTTCGTCTTCACTAGAAAACCTGCTTGTGGAGAACTCCTTCAAAACTGTGTGTATTGTTTTCAGCTAGGTTTCGGATATGAATGAATGCCCCTGTCCTAACCCGTGCCTCTCTCCCAGGGCGCGGTGCCTAAAGGGAACGCGACCAAGGAGTTCATCGAGAGCCTGCAGCTCAAGCCCGGTCAGGTGGTCTATAAATGTCCCAAGTGCTGCAGTATCAAGCCCGACCGAGCTCACCACTGCAGGTACAGTACAGGACTGCTGCAGTCCAGTCGGTTCCGTTCCGCGTATTTTCTTCCAATGTTGTTCAGCCTCAGCCCTGCTGCTTTACGGATACCCACCGGTACTCACCAGATGGCTAAGAAGGAGCCCCCCGGACGTTGAAGTGCTTTGAACCTAGTTTCAAGGGGACGAAACAAAAAAGGGATTGGTTGAAGTAGGAATGAAAAGAAAAGTACATAACAACAACAAAAATAGTGTGAATTGATGTGACGTATTGCATAAATATCACGACCCCATACTGTAACACTTGTTACATCTTCAGGGAATACCGTGGTATCAGAGCACCTCTATTAAAGCATATTGCGGCTCCAAATGGCAGATGATTGATGATGTGTCAGGGCCTAGTTGAGTTGTCAGTTTGCTACCCTCTCCCTTATATTAATTTATCTCCGCCGTGACTCCCCTGGGTGATGGAGAGTACAGTCCAGCTCGGCAGGTTATTCCCATCTCTCACCTCATCAATGTCAACATGTCGTTCGTCCCAATTGTAACCCTATTCCCTATATGGTGCACCTCTTGACTCTGGTCAAAAGTAGTGCCCCGTTGTAGGGAATAGAGTGCCATTTGGGGCGCAGACCAGTGTGCACCATGCAGATGAAGGTGACTAGGAGTGGAGGATCTCTCCACTCACTCTGCTGTGTTGGTGTGCGTGTTTTGAATTGACGGATTGAATTAACTAGGCATGGTAGCTGGTCTTCATGCTTCCAGAAGGAGCAGCTTGTGTAGGTCACGGTTCGGCTCATATTTCCAGGCCTCTTCTGTATGTGGCTGTACCCTGCTGTCATGTCCTTCTGTGTGTGTGTGTGTGCCCCTCGCAGTGTGTGTAAACGCTGTATCAAGAAGATGGACCACCATTGCCCATGGGTAAACAACTGCGTAGGAGAGAAGAACCAGAAATTCTTTGTGCTTTTCACAGTGAGTGTTTTTAGCCTCGAGCTACTCAGCTCAAACATACATTCACAACGTCGTTATTGACTCACTCACATGAGATGTTGCTACTTGTCTCAGCAGTCATACCTCACAGTTAATGCTGGCTAATTCAAATGTCCTACTACAGACCTGCAAACTCTCGCCCACGTTCACCAATACAACACATTATTCCATTATGTACAAAATCTTGACAAAATGATAAATACTTTTTCAAAATAAGAGCACTGCGTGGTTAACTAATGTAATGTTACTACTGTGTTACCTGATGAGATGTAATATTTGTCTCCCTTCAGATGTACATTGCACTGATATCCCTCCATGCCCTGGTCATGGTGGCCTTCCATTTTATCTTCTGCTTTGAGTCCGACTGGACGAGTGAGTACCATGCTGTTCAGCTATGTGTTAGCATGCTCTGTCAAATCCACTATACTGTTTTTAACTTTCCGTGGTTATTCCGCAACAGAGAAACACATTTAATGGATTTGGTGTTGTGGTTTCCATTTGTAATGATTTATCTCCACTACTTCATAAGTGTCGTGTTGTCTTCCTCTCCAGTACCCTGATTGTTCTCCATTCCCACCATTTGACTCTCTTTGTTAAAGCATGACTTAATTGGTCAATGACACATACAGGATATCAGCCTTTGTCTCTCCTTTCCTGCCACCTAAGATAATACTTACCTGATGATAAGGAATCCAGCACCCCTCTCCTCAGCTTCCAGACCATCAGTGCCCTCCGGTTTAAACCTCTTTTCTCCCTTCCCTCCCTCCCTTCTCCTCTCCTCCCTCGGCCCTCCCCAGAGTGCAGTACATTCTCTCCTCCTGCGACCGTCATCCTCCTCATCTTCCTCTGCTTCGAGGGGCTCCTCTTCCTCATTTTCACCTCGGTGATGTTCGGGACCCAGGTCCATTCCATCTGTACCGATGAGACGGTACGTGAACTGAACACGCCACCATCATCCCTTTGCTCTCATTTACTCCCCCCACCTCAATGCTCCCCTCGTCCTTCTTAACCATCGATGCTCAGCAGGTCTGGGGGTCGATTCCATTTTAAAACGAAGGAAGTCAACTGGAATTCCAATTCCATTTTTTGTCATGGAAAAGCGTCGAGGACCATTTGAATTCGAATTTCAGTTTGCTTCCTGAATTGAAATGGAATTGGGCCCCGGCCATGCTGCTTAGTTATTACATCCAGATTGCCCGCAGCTTCATTCGGGTTCTTGATGGAACTGTCCCCAAGATGTGTAAGTAGCCAGGATTATTTGGAGAGCCATTACGTCCCCTGCTGATGTTTTGCCTTGTTGGATCTTATCTACAGGGCATAGAGCAGCTGAAAAAGGAGGAGAGAAGATGGGCCAAAAGAACAAAGGGGATGAACATGAGGGTGGTATTTGGCCATCCGTTCTCTATAGCCTGGCTGAGTCCCTTTGCGACCCCTGACCACGGGAAGGCCGACTATAACCAGTACGTTGTCTGAGAGAAGAAGCCAAGGTCCAGCACCCATGCTACCAGCATGTCTTTCAGGGTGCGGACTGCCGACGCGTACCCGGCGATAGTGTTCCCACCGCCTGACTTCACTGAGCATAAACTCTTGACACTTCTTCTCCTTTTCTGGTTTTCTGATCGTTTTAAGATGTCAGGGTCTTCTTTGTGAGGAAAAATCTTTCTCTGCCTGTTTTTTTAAATACTTATTTTGGTTTCTTTTTTTTGCCCTGGTGCTGATTTTGATATCTGTATGAAATCTGTATGTTCACCATCACAGCCAAGCCCTGCAAAATCATCAACTGTAAAATGAGTCTCTGCTTTTTTCACGTTTACCATTAAAGAAAGCACTTACTGATGTAACCTAGCCAGAGACTGTATCTGACGTGGCTATAAACTGGGCTTTACCTTTGGGATAGAACGGGAAGGGTAGACGCTCTTAAACCCGACGTACAGTATTTCCTGTATTTGGTCATGTCCTATTTGAGGACTAGGCCTAAACAAAGCAAACGCATGAGCTGAAGTCCGATTGGCTTTTCAGTGGACGAAAACGATCAGTTCCAATAGGCAGATTTTGTCTTCCAATGTTGCAGTATCTCAGCCTTTCCATAATGTATCCTAAATGGTATAAGTTCTAGCCTTGGTGCCAGTGCCACGCTGTTGATGTACTACCGACCCACAAGGCATTACATTTTCTGTTTAGAACAGACAAATCTGCTGCTGCAAGCTGCAGATTCTTTGCCTTGTAGGCAGTGTTCCCTCTAAGCTGCACGCATGCGTGGCTGCGCACCTCCTCCAGGACTGCCGCACTGAAGAAATGCCATGCCGCGCAGAGACTCGAGAGATTGAACTTCACTGAGTTCGCCCCATTCGTTTTCACTATATAGATCAACGTTTTTTTCTGTGAACGAATCAACATTATGAACTGGGCGGTTCGAACCCTGAATGCTGATTAGCTGACAGCTATATCTGACCGTATACCACGGGTATGACAAAACATGTATTTTTACTGTTCTAATTAAGTTGGTAACCAGTTTCTAATAGCAACCCCTCTGGGATTTGTTGTATATGGCCAATATACCACAGCTAAGGGCTGTATCCAGGCACTCCACGTTGCGTCGTGCTGAAGAACAGCCCGTAGCCGTGGTATATTGACCGTATACCACACTCCCTCGGGCCTTATTGCTTTATTATATCAGCCCCTTTAAGCTGTTTTTGAAAACCTAGTCAGGTATAAAGTGTGTGTCTTAATTAAAGGGGCAGTGTTGTATTTTGAGACAGGCTTGAATATGGAAATTAGCCAATAGGCAGAGGGGTAGCCTACATTGTCTAATTCTCGGAATGGTAATAATTATTATTTGTAAAGTGGTTTCTTGCATCATACAATGCAATGTACAGTCACCTATTTGGCCCATGGTGTTACAGACCAAGTAAAAAGTAATGAATTAATGTCAAACCCTTCATAATGTAAAATTGTTTAAATGTCTCATGCAATGTAGGCCTGCATATAGGCTACTGTAGGCTATATCATAGAAATCAAAAGCTATTTCTATCTGAAAATGTTATGGGAGAAGCTCCATTGGTTTTGTTGGTAGGCCTACATTATGCACAAATAGCCACAATAGCCTATTGGCTACTGTCTAAAACTGTAAGGGTACAGCCTCACTGTAATCGCGCGCCGGAAGTTGCACAAACTTCTCACAACGTTCAAGTGTCCGCTCACAAGACCTCAAATTTGCTCAGTTCCCCAAAAATGTGATTGCTTATAGGACAGTATACCATGGACAATGGCAGTTGGGTAAAGAGATTCTTGTAGCTCTGCCTTACGTTTCAGTTGAATAAGGTAGTTGCTTCCTCTCACAAGCTGTCAGTCATGTCCATGTGCAGGATGGGTCCCCCTCCAAAGGTCATGACGGGATGAGATTGGGAACAACAATGGATTGAAAGTCCCAACTGCGGTAGCGGCTGGTGACAGTGGTGGATGGTTGTCTGTTGTAGCATGATGTCTTACTGGCTGGTGTATGTGACAACTGTTTCTATAGGACAAGTACTGTGATGCCCTCTGAGATTTTCATTTGGTCACTGAAGAACTACGAAACTGGTAAATCAAATGTACATATTATTTTTAACGTTTTGGAAGAGAAGCATGCAGCTAAGTGTAATTCCCCTGTTTTCACTAAATGGAATTTGTTAAATGTCATATCGAAACCAGGCTATCGGCTTGACATTGTGGTTAGGGAATCTGCCACAGCTAAGGTTTGTAGGACAAACATCGGTGATGACATTTAGGCCAGTGAAACGTGCACTGAAACCTGAAAGAACATTGTGGAAAATGCTAACTAGTTCACACACTATGAAAAGGCACAGACCGGTCTCCTAGAGACAGTCTAAGAGACAGTGTAGATTGGCTCAATTGCAAACAAACAAGCTTCATTCAAAGCAGATACTTCAGTGAAAATGCCTTTGTCTGTGAGAAAATGAACACACAATCAATCGTGTGTTCATGAGCCTTACTATAGAAAGAGTATGGGCTGTTGGTGATGAACAGAACGACTATGGCTACATCCCAAATGGGGCTGTATTCCCACAGGGCTCTAGTCAAAAGTAGTGTACTGTGTAGGGAATAGAGTGCCATTTGGAGCACAGCCTAGCTCATGTAGAATATCTTCTGGTTTACGAAGGGGAGGAATCTGAACTCTTTCACCCTCCCTGCATGGTGGAATGTACCATTGAGGCCACAGGGGAACTTCCAGAAACATTTGCCTTTTTTATGAAAATGCATTTGACAGACTGTCAAAGCCATGCTGTATGAACACAATGGTTATGTAGTCATCAAACAAACCTTTTTCTCTCTTAATTGAGAATGCAGAGCGCATTTGCACGGCATGGATGTCATTTGAAATGTGTATGGACCACATTTTATAGATTTTTTTTTAAATGTATTATGAAGAATAAAATAAATGTAGAAGTCACTAAAGCAGCATGACACTATCATGACAGTCACCTCTCCTGTTTGGTTTTATTTTTACCCCTTTTTCCTCCCCAATTGGTAGTTAGTCTTGTCCCATCGCTGCAACTCCAGTACTGACTCGGGAGAGGCGAAGGTAGAGAGCGATGCGTCCTCCGAAACACGGCCCTGCCCAGCAGCACTGCTCCTTGACACAGTGCACTCTTAACTCGGAAGCCAGCCGCACCATACAAACACCATACAACTGGCGACCGAAGTCAGCGTGCAGGCGCCCGGCCCGCCACAGGAGTCGCTGGAGCGCAATGGGACAAGGAAATCCTGTCCTCCCCTAACCCAGACGATGCTGGGCCAACTGCGCCGCCTCATGGGTCTCCCGGAGAGGCCGGACAGTCACTTTTTCTAAGCAGTACATTTTTTTATGAATAGGTGACTTTAAAGTTTAAGATGCTTCAATCAAATCTACTACCGTATCTTTCTGATTTGGTGCACCTTTTTATTTTAAAACAGCACACTAAGCTACCTAAATCTCAATACTGCCCACTCCTACTTGAACTGATGGACCCTTTATAAGCTCTATAGTGGCTCACATACAACTGGGTCATTCTATGAAAATGGTGGCTTTTTGAACAGCAAACTTTTACAAATGTTTTTTTTTTTCTTTATCAAAACGTATAGTCATGATAGTTAACCCCTTAACATTATGAATCTACATAAATGGCAGCTTAACATATTTCTTTATTTTTACTACTTTACATAAACAAAACTGTTTGTGCTGCCAAGAGTGTGCAAAGCTGTCGTCAAGGCAAAGTGTGGCTACTTTAAAGAATCTCACATTTCATTAACACTTTTTTTAGTTACTACATGATTCCATATGTGTTATTTCATAGTGTTGATGTCTTCACTATTATTCTACAATGTAGAAAATAGTAAAAATAAAGACAAACCCTTGAATGAGTAGGTGTGTCTAAACTTTTGACTGGTACTGTAAGTATTCAGACCCTTTGCTATGAGAATCAAAATTGAGCAAAGGTGCATCCTGTTTCAATTGATCATCCTTTAGAAGTTTCTCCAACTTAATTGGAGTTCACCTGTGGAAAATTAAATTGATTGGACACACACCTGTCTATATGAGGTTCCACAGTTGACAGTGCATGTCAGGGAAAAAAACAAGCCACGAGGTCAAAGGAATTGTCCGTAGAGCTCCGAGACAGGATTGTGTCAAAGCACAGATCTGGGGAAGGGTACCAAAACAAACATATCTGCAGCATTGAAAGTCCCCAAGAACACAGTGGCCTCTATCAATTCTTAAATGGAAGAAGTTTGGAGCCACTAAGACTCTTCCTAGAGCTGGCTGCCCACCAAACTGAGCAATCGGGGGAGAAAGGCCTTAGTCAGGGAGGTGACCAAGAATCAGATGGTCACTCTGACAGAGCTCCAGAGTTCCTCTGTGGAGATGGGAGAACCTTCCAGAAGGACAACCATCTCTGCAGCACTCCACCAATCAGGCCTTTATGGTAGAGTGGCCAGACGGAAGACACTCTTCTGTAAAAGCTACATGACAGCCCGCTAGGAGTTTGCCAAAAGGCACCTAAAGGACTCTCTCTTTGGCTTGAATGCCAAGCGTCACATCTGGAGGAAACCTGGCACCATCCCTACGGTGAAGCATAGTGGTGGCAGCATCATGCTGTGGGATGTTTTTCAGGGGCAGGGAGTGGGAGACTAGTCAGGATTGAGGGAAAGATGAAAGGAGCAAAGTACAGAGAGATCCTTGAAGAAAACCTGCTCCCGTGCGCTCAGGACCTCAGATTGGTGTGAAGGTTCACCTTCCAACAGGACCACGACCCTAAGGACACAGCCAAGACAACGCAAGAGTGGCTACGGGACAAGTCTCTGAATGTCCTTGAGTGGCCCAGCCAGAGCCCGGACTTGAACCCGATCAAACATCTCTGGAGAGACCTGAAAATAGCTGTTCAGCGACGCTCACTATCCAACCTGACAGAGTTTGAGAGGATCTGCAGAGAAGAATGGGAGAAACTCCCCAAATACAGGTGTGCCAAGCTTGTAGCGTCATACCCAAGAAGACTCAAGGCTGTAATTGTTGCCAGGCGCTAAAGGGTCTGAATACTTAAGTTAATATGATATTTCTAACCTGTTTTGGATTTGTCATTGTGTGTAGGTTGAATAAAAATGATTTTTTAAAAATAATTTTGGAATAAGGCCATAACATTAAAAAATGTGGAAAAAGTCAAGGGGTCTGAATACTTTCCAAATGCACTGTATATGCAAACGTATGTGGACACCCCTTCAAATTTGTGGATTTGGTTATTTTGACCACACCCGATGCTGGCTGGTGTATAAAATCGAGCACACTGCCATGCCATCTCCATTGTCAGTTAGTTTCCAACAAGTCAGTTAGTCAAATGTTTGTCCTGCTAGAGCTGCCCAGGTCAACTGTAATTGCTCATATGGTGAAGTGAAAACGTCTAGGAGCAACAACGGCTCAGCCGCAAAATGGTAGGCCACACAAACTCACATAACGGGACCACCGAGTGCTAAAGCACGTAAACGCGTAAAAATTGTCTGTCCTCAGTTGCAACACTCATTACTGAGATCCAAACTACCTCTGGAAGCAACGTCAGCACAAGAACTGTTCGTCGGAAGCTTCATGAAATTTGTTTCCATGGCCGAGCAACCGCACACAAGCCTAAGATCACCATGGGCAATGCCAAGCATCGGCTGGAGGGGTGTAAAGCTCACCAACATTAGACTCTGGAGCAGTGGAAATTCGTTCTCTGGAGTGATTAATCACGCTTCACCATCTGGCAGTCCGACAGACAAACCTAGTTTTGGCGAATGTTGTCAGTGGTGGAAAAAATACCCAATTGTCATACTTGAGTAAAAGTAAAGATACCTTAATAGAAAATGACTCAAAAGTTAGTCACCCAGTAAAATACTACTTGAGTAAAAGTCTAAAGTATTTGGATTTAAATATAATTAAGTAGGTATCAGAAGTAAATGTAATTGTTAAAATCATTTTAAATTTTCTTATATTAAGCAAACCAGACGCCACCGTTTTCTTGTTTTTTAAATTTACAGATAGCCAGGAGCACACTCCAACACTGACGTAATTTACAAACGAAGCATGTATGTTTAGTGGGTTGGCCAGATCAGAGGCAGTAGGGATGACCATGGACGTTCTCTTTATGTGTGTGAATTGGACCATTTTCCTGTCCTGCTAAGCATTAAAAATGTAACTAATACATTTGGGTGTCAGGGAAAATGTATGGAGTAAAAAGTGGTTTATTTTCTTTAGGAATGTAGTGAATTAAAAGTAAAGCAGTAAAGTACAGATACCCCAAATAACTACTTAAGTAGTTTTTTACGCCACTGGACAAAGGGACTAGTATTCTTTCATATCTGTCTCTTTATTTATACATTTTTCAAACACACTGATAAATAAATGTTTCACAAAGTGAATCTCTCAATGTTTATCCGAATGCAAAAGTTTAAGTTACTTTCATATGGAAATTAATGACAATAAATGTATTGTATTTTTTAAATGGTCGTCCGTCTGTCAACATTTTTGTCTTATTAAAGGGATTGTTCACTCAAAAACGTATTTAAGTAGATAAAGTTAGTTTTTGAGTGAACTATCCCTTTAAGACTATTTCCAGGTAGACAATATACTGTACCTGTGGAATAGTTAATGTAGTGGTGCATTCTGAATGACCTATGTTTTCATAGGCCTATTTTCTCTGTACAGTTTCAATTTATCGTATGCCTTACTTGTTATGCTAATAGCACACTGGCCTTTGTCTGAAAGGAGGGCCGAACATGTCCCCATTCACATTGATGGGACTGTAGTGGAGCGGGTTGAGAGTTTCAAATTCCTTGGTGTCCACATCACCAACAAACTATCAAGGTCCAAACACACCAAGACAGTCGTGAAGAGGGCACGACAACAGCTTTTCCCCCTCAGGAGACGGAAAAGATTTGGCATGGGTCCCGAGATCCTCAAAAAGTTCTACAGCTGCACCATCAAGAGCATCCTGACCAGTTCCATCAATGCCTGGTATGGCAACTACTCGGCCTCCAACCGTAAGGTACTATAAAGGGTAGTGCATACGGCCCAGTACATCACGGGCCAAGCTTCCTGCCACCCAGGACCTATATACTAGGCGGTGTCAGAGGAAGGCCCAAAAATTGTCAAAGACTCCAGTCACCCAAGTCATAGACTGTTCTCTCTGCTACCGCACGGCAAGCAGTACCGGAGCGCCAAGTCTAGGTCCAAAAGGCTCCTTAACAGCTTCTACCACCAAGCCATAAGACTGCTGAACAACTAATCAAATGGCTACCCAGACTAATTACATAGTCCGTGCCCCCTTTGTTTTTACACTGCTGCTACTCGCTGTTTATTATCTATGCATAGTCACTTCACCCCTACCTACATGTACAAATGACCTCGACTAACCTGTACCCCCACACATTGACTCGGTACCGGTACCCCCTGTATATAGCCTCGTTATTGTTATTTTGTGTTACTTTTTATTTTATTTTTCCTTTCGTTTATTCAGTAAATATTTTCTTACCTCTATTACTTGAACTGCATTGTTGGTTGAGGGCTTGTAAGTACGCATTTCACGATAAGGTGTGAACACCTGTGGTATTTGGCACGTGACAAATACCTTTTGATTTGACAATCAATTTATTAGGTAATCTGAGAAATCTACTGGACTTGTAACCTTATAAATTCTGCCTGTATGTGCATCTCTTTCCATAGACGGTAGTTAATTAGTCTCTTGGAGTTTTAGATGAGTCATTTAGAATAATGAATCTGTCACCCTGATCTGTTTCACCTGTCTTTGTGATTGTCTCCACCTCCTCCAGGTGTCGCCCATCTTCCCCATTATCCCGTTTATTTATACTTGTGTTCTCTGTTTGTCTGTTGCCAGCTTGTTTTGTTTGTTCAAACGTACCAGTGGTTTTCCTTTGCGCCTGTCTTAGCTATAGTCCCTGTTTTCTAGTTTCCCGGGTTTTGACCATTCCTGCCTGCCCTCAGCCTGCCTGTCGTCCTGTACCTTTGCCCCACTACTCTGTATTACCGACCTCTGCCTGACCTGACCCTGAAATTTGAATTAAAGTGCCATGTACAGTATGTCTATAATAAACCTGCTGTTCCGGTGCCTTACACCCTCTCTGGATCATTGACCCCTGCCTGCCTTGACCTGTCGTTTGCCTGCCCCTGTTTAAAGAATAAACTTTTGTTCCTTCTACACTGTCTGCACCTGGGTCATACCTTAAAACGTGATAGAATGAACAAATAACAGTTCACTTTCTTAGATGAGGTTTATTTCACATTGTGCACCATCTCATATTTGGATGAGTGGTTACACAGGTCCATAATATTTTCCGTAAATAGAAAATATTTACACGTACAAATGTTAGTTTAAAATAAGTTATATTAGACTAGATATGAATGGTTCATATTTCTTACCAGCGCAGACAAAGAGTTTGCAGTCTGCCCAAACACCTGTTTCTCTCCCCCCCTGTTGTCCAAGAAGTGATGACTAACAGTTTGCACATACTGATGCTGTGTCTGTGTGTGATATTTTCTGAGACTTCCTCCCTCATCGTACACCATTTACTAAGAGCCAAGCAACATATTCAAAGGATGGGGAGGTGGCTTGTCCAAGTAAGGACTCTTTTAATAATGCATTTTTGTTTATAATACATTGCCTTTCCTTATCCCCCTAGTAGGGCCCCAGTGCTGCACTAATCTGGAACACACATCTTAACAGGTCAGTCATATGCACCTTCCAAACTAATATCTACAGTTTATAACATGCTATCCATATATACAGTATAATGGTTACAACAAACATGTCCCATTCAGGAGCTGGCGATAAAATTAAACATTTCATGAAACCACTAATCTAATGCATTGATTTCTCGTGCCCTTAGTGACAGTGGCTTCACAGGTAAATGTATATCCTCAGTTTAGACTGACTGAAGAACACAGGAGAAATGCCAGCACCAATGTCTCCCGTCCTGATTCAATAGCATAGATAGTCACATTGCCAGGGGAAGTAGATTACATTACATACAAAACCTGCAGTCTGTAATGTACTGCAACTGGATGGAGAACTGATTTCATAGTGTGCATTCTTCTGCATCTATACAGACATATCATCGTCTAATAGACACAGTCAGAATACAGGTAGCTACCGTTGGTTGTTGCATGCATATGATAGGTATAGAAAAACAACAGCAAAGTGTGATCGTAAAGTTGTCAAGTCAAACTCCAGTCTATAGTAACGTTTGTCAGTATTACGCAAAAAGCCCATTTCCACAATAGCACATCACAGTGTTCAGGAATATCAGGGGAAGTACACTGTTGGAGGACAAGCATGCTAGTAATAAACACTACTTCCAGTAGTTGGGTTAGAAACCCCACAGCAACATTTGATCTTTTGGAAGTCTTGGAAGATGCAGAGTGTGCTAACGGATGCCTCCCTTTCCCCAAGGATAACCTCAAACTGATTTGAATTGCATTGGAAAACTAGGATAGACACTGTTGATGATACAGGCCTACAGCTGGAGGACAAACAGCTGGTGACACTCAATTAAAAGGCCAGACATTGGAGTAACTGTTGTTTAGACACCCCATTAGGTCAGAATTAAATAAGGAGTCTCTTCTGCCAAAGGGAATAAGGGATAGTTCACTCCAGAATCTTAGTTGAGGTCAGACGGGGGCTAATGTCAAGAGGTCCAGGCCGTCTGCTGTGTAGATCCAGCTCTGTGCCTCAACTCCAAATGAATTGGAAAGACAGGCACCATCTAAAAAAGATTCAATTAGACTGTGCCTATCCTTTACATTCATTGGAGTTTGTCTCATCTTGACATTAGGCACTTTTGAGGTTTGAATATGTCTGACAAACTTAGATTTTTTGAGTGAACTAGACAGTATCACTTTACAGGCAGCTGAGGTCACTACGATTTTTTGGGCAACTTAGCAGTTTGACTTCACAATGCATTGACAGAGCCACTGCTGTGGTTACAGTGGGTAAAAGGCAGGATCAACATATTTGGGTACTTTGGTTTGACTTAATTGGGGTTAGACCTTGTTAGGAACTTTCTATTAGACATTTGCTATAAAGGCAGGCAAGGCCAAACCTCCTCAGAATCCACAAACCATGTCAAAACTCTGTGTAAGGGTCAAGCCCTCAAGATATGAGGCGATAGACATGACACAACTGAGGAGAAGTTCCTAACAAGGCCATGGTGTGTATTCTCTGAGGCGCATCATGTATTATACAGTAATAAGCTATGAGAATATCAATGCGTCTGCTGTATTTGCGCATATCGAGCAGTAGCAGCATTTGTGAGACCACTTCCATTCACACATCACCTTGAACATGCAATAATGCAATGTTGGTGTGGAAGTTTACAGTGAGTATCATCTTAGGACACGTGAGCAAAATACAGCCTTTGTGTTCTCTAGCATGGTGAAGTATTGATGTCATGCACACATTGCTGATGATGTCAAAGTGTTTCAAACAAAAAAAGAACTGTATGTTCCTTGCATGGTATGTTTTGACAGTGCTTTGCCTTCCAAAGTTGCCATTCACCCGAGAAATGCTATTGTTTGTCACAGACAGTAGGCTATTGGTTGCATTACTGGTTTCTTTCTATATCAGTTAATTAGTTGTGCCTTCCGACAGGTTGTCATTCGTCCTTCCTGGCTCGGTCGTTGGGGGCTGCCCTCTGAAGTACCAGGAGGCCAGAGAACGTGAGGGAGATTCCCACCCACCACAACGCAATCTGGGTCTCCCCGAAGATAAGCTGCCCCAAAAAGGCCTGTGACAAAATACAGGTATTTAAATTTAGTGCACCAGTCATTACACTTATTTCTCTCTATTATTGACAGCACTTAAAACGGAAAATCGGTGTTTCATTTATTAATTCAAATCATGCACTTTTAGACTATTAGGCTTACACCTTATTTATAAATAATTGTGTCTTTTCCACAGGGATACATGTACTTACGGAAGATACGAAGTTGGAAGCGGTGGTGGTCACAGTGGTTCGGGTGGAGGAGGAAGAGTACCTGAGAGCCTTAGAGAGGAATGTCCACATCACAGCATTACACGTGAAGAGCAGCCCCCCACAAAGAAG
This sequence comes from Brachymystax lenok tsinlingensis, assembly GCA_030435695.1. Lineage (NCBI taxonomy): Eukaryota > Metazoa > Chordata > Actinopteri > Salmoniformes > Salmonidae > Brachymystax > Brachymystax lenok. The sequence goes on along the minus strand of CM059806.1, from coordinate 4,676,802 downwards.
TCTCAGGGGGATGTGTAGCTGAAACAAACACACAAACACAATAGACTCCTTTCTGTGTTTGCAAACATTGCCACACTAGGGCGCTGTGCACAAGTTGGTGGCAGAACAAGGGGGAGCTCTTGTGGAATGCCAGCAAAAAAAGCCTCTATTTACATGTTGCTTATGAGTGCATTTCACACTACTTTTGGACTATAATCATATTTTAAGGCTAGTATGAATGTCCTGCTTAATATAATGTTTGTGTCATCATCGCAAATCAACTGCATTGTACTTTTCAAAAACTGCCTATTTCAATGAGGGTTAGAATTCTAGCTAACAACTGCTGAATCCAAAGTAGTTCTTTTGCAAAGATAACCAAATATAATCTTTGTGACTGTTCAAGCAAGAGTCTGAACATCATTGTAAGCATAGGAGAACCCCAAAAAGTGACTTTGTTTAGAAGTAATAAAAACGTAAATCTAGGCTATGTTGAATGGGCATAGATGGTGAAGGCTTTTTACTGCTGCCAAGAGTAGCGCGCATCTGTGCGTGACGTCAGTGTGTCGTGTACTGGAATGTGGTCTATATGAATGAAAACAATGTTATTTTGCATTTGAGTCACATCAAATAGTTGAGCTCCATTCCAGGGAGATGGGGCCTATTTTAGTTGTGTGTCTTGATATGCAAATGTATGTAAAATAAATATCTGACGGCTATATAAATAAATAACATGGATGATAACTCAAATGTAAAATCATGTCGCCACATTATGAAGGTCGTTTCAAGAAGCCTAATTACAATATGGCATTGCCATTGAATGGACAATTGCCCATATGTTAAACCAGGATCACATTCGGCCACTAGAATTAAATGATACTCAACAAAGGCAAATATATTGCTTTAACACAAAAATAAACGATGTAATACGGCACTACTGTAGGTCGCACGAGCTGCAATGTCTTTCAAGCACGCCGGTACAACAAGAGCTTGATACACAGCATGCGCCTGTCCATCTGAGCGAGCTGCTGATGGTGCTGCTGATGGTGCTGATGCTGAGCGCACCAGCTGGAATCGGGAGCCTTAAACTCATCACTGAAAACCCCCAACTTCCCTTCTCGCGGACGTATTGCTATGCTAACACATTGACATTTACATTATTCAAAGCCCCCCGTATCCCGTCGCGTTAATAATTCAGGCACTTAAACGGCGGCGATTCCTCACCCAGTCACACGCGGTAGTTTCGTCCGGTTGTCTAAATTTCCGCTGCTCTCCCCATGTTCGTAGCCCCGTTTCACATACACCTTTAAGGTAATCGGCTCCAAGTGACAGCTTTGCAGATGAAGATGCGACGGCCCCGAGAAACCCCGCCAGGAGCGCATAGAAAACGCCGGGGAACATGTTGACAACCAAGGCACATATTTTTCTAATCCATCACATTCCTACTGCGGTATTGAGTTGAATGTGTGGGTAAAATCTAATCTACTACTTAACAAAAACCGCCCGGAGATAGCCACACCAATCAAGATACTTGCTCAGCGGGTAGGTGCACGAAGTGGTTGGACATAGAACTCCACGGCTGTGTGGCATTGTGGGATGAGTAGTTTCTTCAGCGGCATCACGTGTTCAGGAATTCTGTGGATATTGGAGGATCATTTATTTCAGGAATCAATAGGTTTATGAGTGAGTTCTAGTCTCTCAAAGGCAAGACCCAATTCATTAATCATAATAGGCCTTTAATTAGTCTAAATCCTATTTAGAATATTAAATTAAAAGCCAGACGTTCTATTTTAATCACAAAAAAGAATCATACATTAGGCAATAGGCGAGGTTCGCCTTATAGCTTACTACTTTGTTAATCTGCTCTATATTAAAGTTGCAATATGTCACTTTTTGAGAAACCTGACCAAATTCACATAGAAATGTGAGTAATAGATCTGTCATTCGCTTTGAAAGCAAGTCTAAGAAGCAGTATATGTGTTCTATGTGCTAACTACCCTCCAGACGAGCTTCAATGCCATACAACTCTCCTTCCGTGGCTTCCAACTGCTCTTAAACGCAAGTAAAACTAAATGCATGCTCTTCAACCGATCGCTGCCCGCACCTGCCCGCCCGTCCATCACAACTCTGTACGGTTCTGTCTTAGATTATGTGGACAACTACAAATACCTAGGTGTCTGGTTAGACTGTCAACTCTCCTTCCAGACTCACATCAAACATCTCCAATCCAAAATTAAATCTAGAATTGGCTTCCTATTTCGCAAGCATCCTTCACTCATACTGCCAAACATACCCTCGTAAAACTGACCATCCTACCGACCCTCGACTTCGGTGATGTCATTTACAAAATAGCCTCCAATACTCTACTTAACTAATTGGATGCAGTCTATCACAGTGCCATCTGTTTTGTCACCAAAGCCCCATATACCACCCACCACTGCGACCTGTACGCTCTCGTTGGCTGGCCCTCGCTTTACACTCGTCGCCATACCCACTGGCTCCAGGTCATCTACAAGTCCCTGCTAGGTAAAGCCCCGCCTTATCTCAGCTCGCTGGTCACCATAGTAGCACGCGCTCCAGCAGGTATATCTCACTGGTCATCCCCAATTCCTCCTTTGGCTGACTTTCCTTCCAGTTCTCTGCTGCCAATGACTGGAATGAACTACAAAAATCTCTGAAACTGAAGACACTTATCTCCCTCATTAGCTTTAAGCACCAGCTGTCAGAGCAGTTCACAGACCCCTGCACCTGTATATAGCCCATCTGTAAATAGCCCAACCAACTACCTCATCCCCTACCATATTTATTTATTTATCTTGTTCCTTTGCACCCCAGTTTTTCTACATTGCACATTCATATACTGCACATTTACCATTCCAGTGTTTAAATGCTATATTGTAATTACTTTGCCACCATGGCCTATTTATTGCCTTACCTTCCCTATTTTACCTCATTTGCACTCTTTGTATGTAGATTTGTTTTTCTACTGTATTATTGACTGTATGTTTGTTTTACTCCATGTGTAACTCTGTGTTGTTGTGTGTGTCGAACTGCTTTGCTTTAACTTTGCCTGGTCGCAGTTGTAAATGAGAACTTGTTCTCAACTTGCCTACTTGGTTAAATAAAGGTGAAATAAAAAATACAAAAATTATTGCCTTGCAGCATTGCGTTGCAGACGCAGTTGAAGTGCTTTCTGTGTGCTGAATATGTTGGATTAATCGAACATATTGTATGCAAAGACGGCTTGGCAGAAATGATGGCAGAAGGTGATAGTTGAACTTCTGTTGCACACAAATCCAGATGATGCTGCGTACCATTTTGCACAAGCACTGTAGTGTGTTTGAGGCATGAGGCTCTCTCTGGTCTGTCCAAGAAGTGAGGGTAAACGGTAGGCATGTTCTCTGCTATCCACTTTTAATTATTATTTTGGCTATAGGGGAGGGTCACATGTTTTCTTTTCAAGCTCTAAGGGAGGGTTCAGGTTAAATATATTTTGCAGAAGGGAGGGCCATCCATTTTCATTTAAGAGAGGTCCGATTTTCTCCATGTAACCCTTACTTTAAATAACATCCATTCCCTAAAAAGAAACCTTGAACGCACAGAAAAGGTGATACTGTGACATTTCAAAACTATTAAAACCATGACTAGAAAGACTCAGCGAATACAGCCAAAAGATTCTGTTTTTATGAGTATTTTCATGTTTAAATTGTTATTCAGCACTGTCAACACTGTTCAACACTTTTATAAGTCATAAAATGTGCGTTTTCCCTACTTCCACTCAGACTACAACCAGCACTGCAGCTGCAATGAATGAGTATAGGAAATTGTACCGATAAGCTTGTGTTGTTTTTAGGCTATTAAGCGGTGTGTCTTTTTTTCTATCAAGGAATATTTCACTTTCTCTGGCCCTACGGTAGGAGTAACAACATTAATTGGTGCTTGAGGCAGAAATAATGCAGTGCGATTTGAGTTTCACCATCAGCAGGAAGACTGTGTCCCCTTTTCTCAGCCGAGGGAAGGAGAGCAGAGGGACGAGAGGGATGGTGTCGATGAGTTGGGCGAGAGGCAGCCTCACCGCTGCTCTCTTGCTTAGTGATGGGTTTTGCCAGGTCATTGTGGATGTGGATGGTGGATGGGCGTAAGCATCTGCGTCCAAAGGTTGTAAGTTCGAATCCAGCGATAGCAAGAAGTTTTTTATATTTTGTTTTAAGCCTATCCCAAACCTTAACCATTCAGAGTTAATGCCTAACCTTAAGATTTCGGAACTAATGCCTAAACTTAACCTTAACCACTTGACGTTTGTAAGAACTTCGAAATTAAAGTTGATGTTTGAGAAACATGAATGAACGTCTAATTCTGTCAGAGACTGTGAGAGCTACTTACGTTCGCTAACAGACCTATCTTTTTGAACGGATCGTTGGGAACCATAACACATCGGTGAAAGAGCCGTTCATTTGGCTCCCTGTTTTGGATACTGCTACTCCTGCTTTTTGAGCTCAAAACAATGTTTTCAGCAGATAAATTACAAAATAATTATCTAAAGAGAGTAATCCTCACTGCAGAAACAATCAGCGGGGAGCACGTCAATCTGTTCCTCGCTGATTGTTTTCAGTGCCATCTAATAATTTGCCCAGGTAAGCATTTATTTGAACACACATTTCAAAATTTGGCATAATGGTAGCCTACCTTTATTTTTTTACACTTTTACACATTTTTTTACACACTTTTACACAGATGTGTAATTTTGTTCATGGTTCTAGGTAGATTTTTAAGCATTTTGAACAAAGAGCTGTTTGGGAGCCAAATCACTGGAATGCCTATCACTACCCTCCAGTGGCGGTCAGTGCCGTTTAAGATGAGGGAGGGCAAATGTTTTTTTTTATGAGCATGGCCTTATTTCTACTACAGCATATTGGATGACTGTCATTCATATTCCATTCACCCAGCTCAATGTAACATCGATAGTATAATGTTTGAAGGTATGACCCAGGTGCAGACAGTGTTAAATAAACAAAGGTTTATTCCTTAAACAGGGGCAGGCAAACGACAGGTCAAGGCAGGCAGGGGGTCAATAATCCAGAGAGGGTGTAAGGCACCGGAACAGCAGGCGGGCTCAGGGTCAGGTCAGGCAGAGGTCGGTAATCCAGAGTAGTGGGGCAAAGGTACAGGACGACAGGCAGGCTGAGGGCAGGCAGGAATGGTCAAAACCCGGGAAACTAGAAAACAGGGACTATAGCAAAGACAGGCGCAAAGGAAAACCACTGGTACGTTTGAACAAACAAAACAAGCTGGCAACAGACAAACAGAGAACACAAGTATAAATAAACGGGATAATGGGGAAGATGGGCGACACCTGGAGGAGGTGGAGACAATCACAAAGACAGGTGAAACAGATCAGGGTGACAGATTCATTATTCTAAATGACTCATCTAAAACTCCAAGAGACTAATTAACTACCGTCTATGGAAAGAGATGCACATACAGGCAGAATTTATAAGGTTACAAGTCCAGTAGATTTCTCAGATTACCTAATAAATTGATTGTCAAATCAAAAGGTATTTGTCACGTGCCAAATACCACAGGTGTTCACACCTTATCGTGAAATGGCAGGGAAAACTAGGAAACAGGCGCAATCGGGACACAGGAGCAGATAGAAAACCAATGGTAGGCTTGATGAAACAAAATGAACTGGCAACAGACAAACAGAGAACACAGGTATAAATACACAGGGGATAATGGGGAAGATGGGCGAGACCTGGAGGAGGGTGGAGACAAGCACAAAGACAGGTGAAACAGATCAGGGCGTGACAGATAGGTTTAGGCTGCTACATGATACTAAAATTTTCCTTACACCCATCATGAGCAATGTTCCCTCGTGCACAGCTCCCCCTGGAATGCCTTGCAGAATAAATATCAGCGCATGCAGAGGAGCACAAGATTGAACTTCACTCAACATTCTAGAGTTTACCCCATTAGTTAACACTATCAATGTTTCCCTTTACTGTGGGAATTGTGATCGAATCAAACGCGATATTAGCCACTTTCAATGCAACATAACGAAACAAAATGCAAAACTAACTATGTTTTGTTGTAGGCAGAACACATTGTAGTAGGATTCTATTGCAGAGACAGGCACGTCTCAGGCCTGTACTCTACACAGACCAGTATGCCATAACTAATCAGAGCTGCAGTATGCCTACTTGCCAATCAACCCTTTCCATATATGGATCTGTGCCATTGACTTTGAACTGGACTGTTTTTACAGTACGAGGGGTCATGGGTAGATGCGCTTGTTTTGAGATAAAAGTGAGAGTTACATGTAGCGACGTGTGCACAGTTGTACATTTGTTCATATCCTTTTCTAGTTAGTAAGTTATTAGCCCAGTTAAAGCTTATTTGTAGTCAGCAATGGGGGAGTGATTGCTTCCTACAAGAGCACAAAACGTTTTCCTTTCTAGACTCTTTGAAAAGTGAGTCAGGTAAAGAGATTTTTTTTGTCTTAAAGGGGCAGTGTTGTATTTTGAGACAGAATTGAATAAGCTGAGTAGCCAAGAGGCAGAGGGTAGCATTTTATTTTGTAAAGGGGTTTCTTGCATCAAACAACAAAACAAGATTTTCAGTCACCTCCTTGTCTGAAGGACAAGTGGATAAACAGGTTAATGTCAAGCCCTGAATGTTTTTTCAAACGTCTCTGTAGGGTGAACGATAGAACCGCTATTTCCATGTTAAAATGTCAAGGAGTGCATTTTCTTCATTTTTTTAAGGTAAGCCACACTTGTAGGCCTATATTATGATCAAATAGCCACAGTAACCTACTTGACCACTGTTAAAACTAACTTAAAGCGGGTACAGCCTCAATGTTCACAGTAAAAGCGTGCCAGAAGTTGAACAGATTCTTAACAACTTTCATGTTTGTGCTTAGCAGACCTGAAATTTGCTCAGTGATGAAACATTTTTGAGGAAACATTGATCATGAAGTTGCTACAACCTAGCCTATGAATGAGAGTTTACAACATAAATGCACAGGTCGAGAGAACATTTTGAGTAATCAAGGTGGACAGACAGTGACACATTCAACATCGCCTTGCACACTCTTGCCTGCATCTAGCTGATCTAGAGTGTAATCCTTAGTCCAACAGTTGCGAACAAGAGTTTCTATAGGACAAATTCAGGTATGTTTATCCCTGTTGTTCCATTTGCTTCCATTTAAGAAATGTTTTTCAACAGAATCTGCGAAATGAATACACCCTTGATCACACACAAACACAGTTCACTTTCATAGCAGCCACATACAAACAGCATGATCACTTTGCTCATTGTATAATTCCTTCTCACATCTACACGCTTTCCTCTTCTCACCTTTTCCCTTCGCTTGTGGACTTCAGTGCACAACACATCAGCTCTGTGACCAGGCAAAAAAAACTTTCCAAGCCAAACCTTTATATCATAACTGCTACACATAGCCTACATCTTTGTCACCATATTAGCTAACATCATAGTCAACATACAGTTGAAGTCGGAAGTTTACATACACCTTAGCCAAATACATTTAAACTCAGTTTTTCACAATTCCTGACATTTAATCCTAGTAAAAATTCCCTGTCTTATGTCAGTTAGGATCACCACTTTATTTTAAGAATGTGAAATGTCAGAATAATTGTAGAGAGAATGATTTATTTCAGCTTTTATTTGTTTCATCACATTCCCAGTGGATCAGAAGTTTACATACACTCAATTAGTATTTGGTAGCATTGCCTTTAAATTGTTTAACTTCGGTCAAACATTTCGGGTAGTCTCCCACAAGATTCCCACAATAAGTTGGCTGAATTTTGGCCTATTCCTCCTGACAGAGCTGGTGTAACTGAGTCAGGTTTGTAAGCCTCCTTGCTCGCACATGCTTTTTCAGTTCTGCCCACACATGTTCTATAGGATTGAGGTCAGGGCTTTGTGATGGCCACTTCAATACCTTGACTTTGTTGTCCTTAAGCCATTTTGCCACAACTTTGGAAGTATGCTTGGGGTCATTGTCGATTTGGAAGACCAATTTTCCACCAAGCTTTAACTTCATGACTGATTTCTTGAGATGTTGCTTCAATATATCCACATCATTTTCCTTCCTCATGATGCCTTCTATTTTGTGAAGTGCACCCGTCCCTCCTGCAGCAAAGCACCCCCACAACATGATGCTGCCACCCCCGCGCTTCACGGTTGGGATGGTGTTCTTCGGCTTGCAAGCCTCCCCCTTTTTCCTCCAAACATAGACTACTATAGCTACTATTGACCTTCATTGCAAAACATTGTGTTTTAATCAGTTATTTGGTGACATTAATATATTTAGTATAGTTAAAAATATATATATTCTGAAATGCACTGAGGAAGATGGTCCTACCCTTCCTCCTCTGAGGAGCCTCCACTGCTACCCTCCCCTCAGCATCAGAAACAGTCCATAATAATTAAAAAAGCGAATTATTATGCTCACTCAGCTGTGCCTCACAAGTAATACAACAAATGATCTATTGCCAGTGTGATCATATACCTACATTTTTTAAATAGAATTTCTAAATGGTCTGAGAAGAACAACATTGGCAGGGCAATTCAAGCATAGCCAACATGCAGTGACAATGTATTGGGTCTATAACCTACTGCACAAACCTCATTGCTACAGAACTGTTTTTAATTGGTTTATGTTGCATAGGTTTAAGTTTAAAAAAAAAATGTTTTGAAAACAATCGGAGTGGTAGATCTTGGCTTGCATTTTGACTTAGAAAGTGATCTTGAATCAGAAAAGGTTGGTGACCACTGGACTAGGGCATCTCTTCTCTATTAGTTGAAGCAGCAGACTCAAACTAATGTTGAAAAACAACCAAGCTTGTGAACAAAACAATGTAAATACAACAATGGGATTTATTTGTTCAATTAGCAGCCAACGTGGCGGGTGAAAGAGACATTCTTGCTTGCCAATACCTAAATCTACCTGCATTTGGCGGGTGGCGGGTGTTCATTTTATGCCCTGGATGCTAATGTAATGTCTTTGAGTAGGGCAAGGCAGGACTACTCTCACACTAGCCCCAATCCTGATCCAGACAGTGGGTCCCTCAGATTGACGCCCGGGGCCCTCAGAATAAATGTCCCCTTCACCATACTGATGAGCTGGATCATCTAGGTTCATTACCTAAAAACAAATGGTACCGTCTTGCTTATATAGTGCACTTGATCCTTATAGTCTCTGGTCAAAATAAGGCCACTACATAGGGAATAATGTGTGGTTTGGGATGCATCCCCCGTCTCCTCAACAGGTGGAGGGGAGAGAGATGGTACCTTAGTTCAGCCATATCTCTGCCCTTCAGAGACAAGACTTGAAATCCTCATTATTTGCAGACAGAGAGGAAATAAAGCGGGGGGAAATGTCTTACTATTGGAGTTTCCCTTAAAAAGAGAACGATCTATTTCTCCTCCTCTATCTATTATCAAAGAAGAATATTATCTGCATTACAGATTTGAGACTGTAAGAGATGGATCTAAGATACCCCCTCTAAAACATGAACCTAACAATACTATGAATGCGCCAATCTTTAAGTTATGGCTCCAGGCACCATGAGAATAACACTGGGCCACTGTTTTCCTCAGCTGTGTCAAGTAGCTTACTTTTGTATGTGTTTTATTTTTGCACAATGCCTATTTAATGAATAATTCAAGGTCATAAAATGTTATAGGCCCAAGCTGAAAACAACATTATCCGTCCATTCCCATTATTTAACAGATCCACATTTTGGCCAGTAGATGTCTCTAATGTTCTTCAAGCAACAGCATATCTACAGAAATCAAACAGTTAATGAGTTTTGAATGCAAACAATTTCCTAAAATGTACACAAGTAATCATGTAAACCTATAATCTGTGATGCACTACTGCTTGGATGAACTGAAAAACATGCAGAAAATACTTCATTTTAAATTGGACTATTGTCATGATCAGTCATGGATCATAAAAAATATTACCTAAAATGAATGTGATAATAAATCACTGGTGGTTTGGTGGTTTTACTTCATGTCTTTTACCTAAAAAATCTACCTATTACATCTATTATCTCATCATTATGATATTTGTGACCAGTCACGTCAAAGCTCTACTCTCGTTAGGCCATTAGGCTACTGTTCAGTCTCCATCATCATGTCTCGCCATCCAGTCATTAGCAAGTCATCATCGCCACCCTCAGAAAATAATACATTTCATATCAAGGGGCCAATTAAATGTAATCTTCACATTTTACGGTGCATGCTTGTGGAAGTGTATGCCTGCGTCCCAAATGACACCTTATTCCCTATATACAGTATGGGCCCTGGCCAAATGTAGTGCACTATATAGGGAATAGGGTGCCATTTGGGACGCAGATAACGACTTGCTAAGGTGTTGAGATAAATCTCTAATTGGGGTCCTGTTCGTGTTCATTGGGAGATAAGAGTCCACAGAGAACAAACGAACACTCACAACTGAGGACCTGTCATGGAGCTTCCTATCTATATCCGTTGGCTGAAAAGGCAGCCATGTTTTCCATTTACAATCCTAACTTTACAGGATGGGCTAACTAGACTGACCTCAAGGTGAAGGGACCAAGATCATTAGCTACAACAACTTTGACCTTTGTCTCAGTATAGCTGGTCATCTTAAATGACATCTTAAATGGGGCGATCTCGGCAGATAAGATCATTTGACTAGGTGAAAAAGAGGCAGACCTAAAATGAATAGAAATTCAGAAATAAACCGCCCTCTACATCTTTTACGTGTATCCTAATTTTCTCCAAATGTGTTATCTCTGCCAACGAGATCATAAAAAGATAGAGCAAACAGCCCACAGACTCCATCTAGTCTGTTATCTTGATGTTGGAATTTTTAGGCATGAACATTGCCCCCATGGCTTGTGGGTGGTGGGGAAGTATGATCTCATAGATATTCACTTACTTCGTGTGATGTATTGTTGTCTCTACCTTCTTGCCCTTTGTGCTGTTGTCTGTGTCCAATAATGTTTGTACCATGTTTTGTGCTGCTGCCATGTTGTGTTGCTACCATGTTGTGTTTTCATGTGTTGCTGCCATGCTATGTTGTTGTCTTAGGTCTCTCTTCATGTAGTGTTGTGGTGTCTTTATTGTCAATCAATCAATCAATCAAATGTATTTATATTACATCAGCTGATGTCACAAAGTGCTGTACAGAAACCCAGCCTAAAAACCCAAACAGCAAGCAAGGCAGGTGTAGAAGCACGGTGGCTAGGAAAAACTCCCATGAAAGGCCAGAACCTAGGAAGAAACCTAGAGAGAAACCAGGCTACGAGGGGTGGACAGTCCTCTTCTGGCTGTGCCGGGTGGAGATTATAAGAGGACATGGCCATTAAGGCCAGATTTTCAAATGTTCATAGATGACCAGCAGGGTCAATTAATAATCACAGTGATTGTATAGGGTGCAACAGGTCAGCACCTCAGGAGTAAATGTCAGTTGGTGTCAGGTTTCTCTGTGTAGCAGGTAGGAAGAGTCAGGCGCGGGACAACGGAGATGAGTAATCACGTATCTTTTACTCCAAGTACAAACTACCAAAAATGTATAGTAAAATCCAAGCTCACATAACAAGAACATCTAACGTAGAACAAATACGCACAAAACCATGAGGGAAACAGAGGGTTTAAATAAGGAACATATAATTATGGGATAGAAACCAGGTGTGTATAATGAAGGCAAAAAACATAGAAAATGAAAAGTAGATCGGCAGTAGCTAGAAAACCGGTGACGTCGACCGCCGAAAGCCGCCCGAACAAGGAGAGGGACCAACTTCTGCTGAAGTCGTGACAGTTGGCTTTTCATAGCCGATCATTCAGAGTATCTCTACCGCTCCTGCTGTCTCTAGAGAGTTGAAAACAGCAGGTCTGGGACAGGTAGCACTTCCGGTGAACAGGTCAGGGTTCCATAGCCGCAGGCAGAACAGTTGAAACTGGAGCAGCAGCAGCACGACCAGGTGGACTAGGGACAGAAGTAGTGCAAAAGTAGTGCACTATATAGGGAATAGGGTGCCATTTGGGACACAGACCCAGTCTCCCTGTGGAAGATGCAGTGGCATGCTGGCCTTCAGACCTGTGATTTACCATGGGTTCCTGACACAAGAGGACTGGGTACATGAATTGCTCCGTCTCCCTGTCCATCCCCTGCATTCATAAAACCCTTCATTCTTCTTATAGCAGTTGTAATCTATATACATGGTTCCATCCAGGAAGCACCAGGAAGGCAGGAAGCACACACACATCAGGCACACACACATATTGTCGTGGAAATTCTAATCAATAATGAGGAGAGACAAGTTCAATCACCAATCAGGATATTACTTTATTCAAAATGTATTAATAACATTGATTAATTATTGCAATAATGAAGCTGGCTGATGACCCACCCGTAGGTGATTCGTTGAGAGCCCAACGAGGGATTTGAGCCACAGAATTTTATAGCAAAGTACAGCTTGTCAGCATGCATGGTCAATAGCCCCCTCTAGTCTATTGAGTGCAAACATCCATAAGCTCTGGCAGGCCTCTGACGACCAGATGTCATGTCTTTCTGTGAGCTGCATGACCCAGAGAGTAACAAATTAACCACGCTTCCATTTGCCACATTAAAATGAAAAGGATTATCAATGTTTAAATCACAATATTACGGTAACTGTGGTCTGGATTTCATGTTCTATTTACCACAAAAAAATGGGAATATTGATAGAGGAACCTCTTACCCATCTTAGGAAAAGTCAATATACAAATTATAGACATTTTGGCAGCAAAACACAGATGAAAATGCACCCCCAATAAAACTAACTGTAGATTATCTCTGACATCATTGCCAAAAGCAATTAGATCAGGTGACATGCTAATCTGAACCTACTGTTCTCTGCAAATGCAATGTCATAGGCACTGAGCAGAGGACAAGGTTAGTTGTCTTTTTGTTTAATGAACTGGCACTGTGTTCCGACCATCTGTCTGTTCCCACTAGTCAGAGAGAGATAGAGAGAGAGAGAGATTTCTCCAGAAGCGAACAAATCTATTAGACAGACAAGGACAGGGACAGCATCAGAAAAGGTGTCTGAAATGTGATCACATTGACTGGGATTCTGTTAAATGACTTTCACAGGAGTTAATCTCAACTGCATCAAGCTACATTCCTGGATATGTGCGGAACTCTTGCTGAGCCCTATAAATGTTATCCTTGTTCCTTTTCTATTTGGCTGTTGTATACAGAACATATATTGATGTTGTTAAGAAATGGCAATACAATGAAGAGTACTTACATGGCACTTTTGCAGGTTTGCAAACCAGCAGAGACCTTGAGGTTGTCTCAGCTGCTGCCGGTGCTAGGACACCATATAACTCCTTTATGAGAACAGACCTTGCCAACAAACAAGAGAACCGCCAGTCACTGAAATGGAATGTTCAAGCAGTAGATGCCACTCTAGAATTGAACATATTTGTCCACTTTGGGGTGGCAAAGTCTATTATGATTTTAATTAATGTCCATGCCTGTGGGTTATATTTAGGTATAATGTGGATATCTCTGGCATTAATGTTATGACCCCTATGCGGTTAGTTGGGCCAAAAGGATTGAGGGTACTGAAATGTAATTTTTCTTATCAGGGGACAATCTTCTAAAACTAATGAAATGTATTAAGGTATACACAAATTAAGGTATCAACCAATAGGAATGGTAATGACATCTCTATGGGCCCATCTTGGGGGGGTCAAAGGTCATACATGCATGCATTGTGGGGTATATCAAGCCAGAATGGGCAGAATTGAGTTATGCTCTATTATCACATGGTACACTAGATGATAACTACACCAAATTTCACACAGAACAAGGAGACCCATTGGGAAAGTTTTTTTTTGCTATATAGAGCCATCATAGATTTTGTCTATAATCAGTCCCAGCAGCCTATTTTCAAGATGGCTGCCATCCATCTCAATGGGGAGGAACTGCATTCATTTTGCAGGGCCATTACTGCCACGCCCTGATCTGTTTCACCTGTTCCCCCTCCAGGTGTCGCTTATTTTCCCCCCAGTGTATTTATCCCTGTGTTTCCTGTCTCTCTGTGCCACTTCGTCTTGTATGTTTCCAAGTCAACCAGCGGTTTTCCCGTTCTCTTGCTTTTTGCATTCTCATTTTTCTAGTCCTCCCGGTTTTGACCCTTGCCTGTTTCTGGACTTTGTACCCGCCTGCTTGACCATTCTGCCTGGCTTGACTACGAGCCTGTCTGCCACTCTGTACCTCCTGGACTCTGATCTGGTTTAGACCTTTTTGCCTGTCCACGACCATTCTCTTGCCTACCCCTTTGGATGAATAAACATTGTAAGACTCCAACCATCTGCCTCCTGTGTATGCATTTGGGTCTTGCCTTGTGCCTTGATAATAACTAAATAAATACTTTGTGTAATAAGACCAATTACGGCTTAAAATGTGTGTTACAATGAGGAAAACACAAAATGATGGCCCAAGTATATCAGTAATATGTATTCAGTCAAACATGCTGTCTGAATTGTTGAGTTTTGTAGCTATATTACATTAAAACACTTAGAAAATGTCAGAGAAGCATTCACTGATGTCTATTGATTAAAATGATATGCAATATGATTCTATAAATTGTGTTAACATTAACAAATGTGACGTGAAACCTGTCCCCTACATTGCACCCTATATGAAATCCCATAGGAATGATTACGTCCAACAAAGTGGTACATACCCATTATTGCAAAATGCCATCGTAATGCAAAAAGATAGGGAAAGTCTAAACAATAATGCCTAGCTATTAATGATTTAACCATTTTCCAGTATGGCCGCCAACCAGCTCCATTGGTTTAAATTGGATTGGTCTGACATGGCCACAACTCTTTCAATAATAGGCGGAATATGCCTAATGATAACTCAAAATTGATTATAGTTATGGAGATATCATAACCAATTTAGCCCAGTTTGCAAAATATATAATCTTCGTTTTTTACCAAAACCTCAATTTCATATAATTGTTTTTGTGCAGTAGGCTATTTGTATCTCTAATTGCTATATTTTATTTACAAACAATAAGAAATGGACCTAGGGCCTCCCGAGTGTGAACTGCAGTCAAAGGCACTGCATCGCAGTGTTGAGGCGTCACTACAGCCTGGGGTTTGATCCCGGGCTGTGTCACAACCGGCCGTGACCGGGAGTCCCATAGGGCGGCGCTCAATTGGACCAGCGTTGTCCAGCGTCGCCCGGGGTGCTTTCCTTGGCTCATCATGCTCTAGCGACTCCTTGTGGCGGGCAGGGCGCCTGCAAGCTGACTTCAGTCGTCAGTTGAATGGTGTTTCCTCTGACACATTGGTGCAGCTGGCTTCCGGGTTAAACGAGCGGGTGTTAAGAAGCAGCGCGGCTTGGCGGGTCATGTTTTGGATGACGCATGACTCGACCTTTGCCTCTCCCGAGCACGCTGGAGAGTTGCAGCGATGAGACAAGATCGGAATTGGATCGCAATCGGATATCACGAAATTGTGGAGGAAAAAGGGGTAAAATTACAATAAATAAATAAAATACCTATAATATTCCTAAAGGGATCGTTCACTGGTTTGTAGTGATTATAATTGTTAAATATAAAATATATGTTTTGAATCAACCTGGAATCAGGGTTAGACCTAACATAGTAAACGTGAATCCAGGACACTCCAATTAGTACATTTCGTATGGAATGTATTAATTTGTGGATATACATCATCCATTTTGTATCCTATGTTACAAATTAAAATTCGTATGATATGTTACGAATTGCAATTTGTACAACATGTTATGAATTCCAATTTGTTGTGGCTAACGTTAGGGGTTAAGGTTAGGCGTTAGCTGAAAGGGTCAGCTAACATGCTAGTATTGCAAAGTTGCTAATTAGATAAAATGCTAAAGTTTTCCTGTGATGAGATTCGTACACACAACCTTTGTGTTGCTAGATGTTCGCTTATATGCCTACCAATCCACCTCGACCAACCACCTTACTTTTGTTATTGCCTTATTAAGTAACCTTCTCTCGTATGTAACCACATCAAACATAACATATCATACTAATTTGAGTGTTTTGGTTTTACATGTATTATGTTACGGCTAGTCATGAGACCAGGCTGATTGAATCCTGTCAACGCTTCATTCCAACATACAGTGAGGGAAAAAAGTATTTGATCCCCTGCTGATTTTGTACGTTTGCCCACTGACAAAGAAATGATCAGTCTACAATTTTAATAGTAGGTTTATTTGAATAGTGAGAGACAGAATAACAACAAAAGAATCCAGAAAAATGCATGTGAAAAATGTTATAAATTGATTTGCATTTTAATGGGGGAAATAAGTATTTGACCCCTCTGCAAAACATGACTTAGTACTTGGTGGCAAAACCCTTGTTGGCAATCACAGAGGTCAGACGTTTCTTGTAGTTGGCCACCAGGTTTGCACACATCTCAGGAGGGACTTTGTCACACTCCTCTTTGCAGATCTTCTCCAAGTCATTAAGGTTTCGAGGCTGACGTTTGGCAACTCGAACCTTCAGCTCCCTCCACAGATGTTCTATGGGATTAAGGTCTGGAGACTGGCTAGGCCACTCCAGGACCTTAATGTGCTTCTTCTTGAGCCACTCCTTTGTTGCCTTGGCCGTGTGTTTTGGGTCATTGTCATGCTGGAATACCCATCAACGACCCATTTTCAATGCCCTGGCTGAGGGAAGGAGGTTCTCACACAAGATTTGACGGTACATGGCCCGTCCATCGTCCCTTTGATGCGGTGAAGTTGTCCTGTCCCCTTAGCAGAAAAACACCCCTAAAGCATAATGTTTCCACCTCCATGTTTGACGGTGGGGATGGTGTTCTTGGTGTCATAGGCAGCATTCCTCCTCCTCCAAACACGGCGAGTTGAGTTGATGCCAAAGAGCTCCATTTTGGTCTCATCTGACCACAACACTTTCACCCAGTTGTCCTCTGAATCATTCAGATGTTCATTGGCAAACTTCAGACGGGCATGTATATGTGCTTTCTTGAGCAGGGGGACCTTGCGGGCGTTGCAGGATTTCAGTCCTTCACGGCATAGTGTGTTACCAATTGTTTTCTTGGTGACTATGGTCCCAGCTGCCTTGAGATCATTGACAAGATCCTCCCGTGTAGTTCTGGGCTGATTCCTCACCGTTCTCATGATCATTGCAACTCCACGAGGTGAGATCTTGCATGGAGCCCCAGGCCGAGGGAGATTGACAGTTCTTTTGTGTTTCTTCCATTTGCGAATAATCGCACCAACTGTTGTCACCTTCTCACCAACCGGCTTGGCGATGGTCTTGTAGCCCATTCCAGCCTTCTGTAGGTCTACAATCTTGTCCCTGACAAGTTGTTATTCTGTCTCTCACTGTTCAAATAAACCTACCATTAAAATTATAGACTGATAATTTCTTTGTCAGTGGGCAAACGTACAAAATCAGCAGGGGTTCAAATACTTTTTTCCCTCACTGTAACGTTCAAACAAACCGCCTGATGATGATGAGGGCATCAATGTACATAGCTGGTGAAGAATTAAAGCATTAGGTTTACAGCCTTTATAGGTGGTGTCTAGTTAACACTAGTTATGGAAAAATTGTATATTGAAGCATATGGCCTACTGAACTATACATTGGTTGATGGCTGTTGAGGGTTTTCAGCACTGGTCCAATTGCTAAAAAGGCTGGATTTTTTTCTAATCACCCATTACATAATTTGTAAACTGGACACTGAACTAATGGCAACAAAATAATAAGGTAACATATTTTATTAAATAAATTGTAAGGTTGGAGGTTAGAGAGCATAATTTTATGATCATGTTGTTCAGAGACAGAAGACCTTTTAATCACCAATGTTCCTTTTTAGAGATAAACACAAATTACCTAAGTATTTGTAACTCAAATAATGGCAGATCATACCTTTCATCTTAGCATGTTGAGTATTGCTATACAATAGACAATATTACAGGTGGCAACTATAAATCCAATACGCTACCAGATTTGGATCTCTTGGACTTTATTTACCAGTATGACTATTTTCCATAAAAAAATATGTATACTTAGCAAAAGCTTATTTCTCTCAAATTTTGTGCACAAATTGGTTTACGTTCATGTTAGTGAGTATTTCTCCTTCGCGTAGATAACCCATCCACCTGACAGGTGTGGCATATCAAGAAGCTGATTAAACAGCATGATCATTACACAGGTGCACCTTGTTCTGGGGACAATAAAAGGCCACAAAAATGTGCAGTTTTGTCACACAACACAATGCCACAGATGTCTAAAGTTTTGAGGGAGAATGCAATTCGCATGCTAACTGCAGAAATGTCCACCAGTGTGGTTGCCAGAAAATGTAATGTTCATTTTTCTACTATAAGCCTCCTCCAACGACATTTTAGAGAATTTGGCAGTACGTCCAACCGGCCTCACAAGCTCAGACCACATGTAGCCATGCTAGCCCAGGACCTCCACATCCGGCTTCTTCACCTGCGGAATCGTCTGAGACCAGCCACCGGGCAGCTGATGAAACGGTGGGTTTGCACAACCGAAACATTCCTGCACAAATTGTCAGAAACCGTCTCAGAGAAGCTCATCTGCGTGCTCATCATACTCACCTGACTGCAGTTCGGCGTCGTAACTGACTTAAGTGGACAAATGCTCACCTTCGATGGCCACTGGCACGCTTGAGAAGTGTGCTTTTCACGGATGACAGTGTGGCAGACAGCTTGTATGGAGTTGTGTGGGCGAGTGGTTTGCTGATGTCAATGTTGTAAACAGAGTGCGCCATGGTGGCAGCGGGGTTCTGGTATGGGCAGGCATAAGCTACGGGCATCGAACATGATTGCATTTTATTGATGGCAATTTGAATGCACAGAGATACCTGGACGAGATCCTGGGGCCAATTGTTGTGCCATTCATCCACCGACATTACCTCATGTTTCAGCATGATAATGCACGGCCCCATGTCGCAAGGATCTGTACACAATTATTGGAAGCTGAAAATGTCATAACATTCCATGCTACTCCCATACAACAAGACATTTAAAAGGTGGGGAACAATTGAATACCATCAAACCTTTGCCACCCCAAAGTGGACACATTTTCCCGCTGGCCTATGGACTAATACAGTGAGCTCCAAAAGTATTGAGACAGTGACACATTTGTGACACTCCAGCACTTTGGATTTTAAATGATACAATGACTAGGAAGTTAAAGTCAGCTTTAAGTTTAGGCTATTTTATTCCATATTGGGTGAACCATTCAGAAATTACAGCCCTTTATGTACATTTTAGAGGACCAAATGTATTGGGCCAAATTCACTTACACTGTATGTGTATTAAAGTAGTAAAAAGTTAAGTATTTGGTCCCATATTCATAGCACGCATCAAGCTTGTAACTGCAAATTTGTTGGATGCATTTGCTGTTTGTTATTGTAATGGTGAGATGTTAGCATTTCTTGAGGGTATGATATTTGTGCGTCTATAACTTTCTTACTCATCATTATTCACGATTCATTCAAGACTATCTGTAATCATGGTAGAATCCACATTAAGTGTTTAAAAACATATTCTATTCTTATTTACAACAAAAGTGATTCCAATATGACACAATACATCATTTACCATTAATTTCCATTGGACACAAAATAATCTGAAACACAACCAAAACAAACAGCAAATGCATCCAACAGAGTCACAAGCTTGATGTAATCATTATGTGCTAGGAATATGGGACCAACCTTTGACTACACATAAGTGAATTTGTCTCAATACCTTTGGTCCCCTAAAATGGGGCAACTATGTACAAAAAGTGGTGTAATTTCTTAACGGTTCACCCAATATAGATGATACCCTTAAAATAAAGCTGACAGTCTGCACGTTAAACTCATTGTATCAGCACAAATCCAAAGTGACTGATAATGTTACTTGCTGCCAAATCCTTGCTTCCTCTGTCCTAAGGATCTAAGGAGGAACCTAAGATCCTCTCCTCCAAAGTGCTTTGACAGGTATTGAAGAAACGAGGATGGAGGAAGCAAGGATTTGAACAGCTAGTAATATTTTCAGACTAGCTTAGAGCATAAACAGCAGGCTTTCAGGAGGATATTTAGGAGAGCCCAGCCCCTGCCCTCATTACTTGTGATACATCTGCTCTCCAGGCCGATGTACTGTGGGATCTGAGAGCACAGCGCAGGAGCTGCAATAAATCTGAACCGACACTGGGCTTAATCGAATGGATTGGCGTTATGTTAGTGGGGAAGGAGTATCGCCTGAGGGAAACATGTAGTACAAGAGCATGTGAAGATCCTGGAATCTACTGGCTCAAGGGAATGTGTATGACCTTTAAAGTTTTACATGGTGGACACATTGTATATTGCTGGGATGCGTCATAGAACCACGTGCTACTTTGGTGGTGACTGGGAATGATGATTGCGACGACATGCCTTTAGACAGAGAAGACCAGTCACCAGCAGGCTATGAAAACATACAGTGCCTCCAGAAAGTATTCCTTCCCCTTGACTTATTCCACATTTTGTACTGTTACAGCCTGAATTCAAAATTGATTAAAAAAAAAAAAAGTATAATCTCACCTACTGTATCTATTCATAATACCCCATAATAACAGTGAAAACATGTTTTAAGACATTTTAGAAAATATATTGAAAATAAGACATTAATATATCATTTTTTTACAAAAGTATTCACACCCCTGAGTCAATACATGTTATAATCACGTTTGGCAGTGATTACAGCTGTGTGTCTGTCTGGGTAAGTCTCTAAGAGCTTTGCGCACCTGGATTGTACAATATTTGCACATTCTTAAAAAAAGACAGCCATTGTCAAGTCTTACCATAGATTTTCAAGCCGATTTAAGTCAAAACTGTAACTAGGCCACTCAGGAACATTCAATGTTGTCTTGGTAAGCAACTCTTGCCCTTGTGTTTTCGGTTATTGTCCTAGTAGAAGGTGAATTTGTCTCCCAGAATCTGTTGGAAAGCAGACTGAACCAAGGTTTCCTCTAGGATTTTGCTTTAATAAATACATTTGCTCTATTCCGTTAGTTTTTATCCTAAAAAACTCCCTAGTCCTTGCCGATGACAAGCATACCCATAACATGATGCAGCCCCCACCATGCTTGACAATATGAAGTGTGTTACTCAGTAATGCGTTGTGTTGGATTTGGCCCAAAAATAATGCTTTGTATTCAGGACATAAAGTTAATTTCTTTGCCACATTTTTTGCAGTTTTACTTTAGTGTCTTATTGCAAAAAGGATGCATGTTTTGGAAAATATTTATTCTGTACAGACTTCCTTCTTTTCTCTGTCATTTAGATTAGTATTGTGGCATAACTACAATATTGTTGATTCATCCTCAGTTTTCTCCTATCACAGCCATTAATTAAACTCTGTATCTATTTTAAAGGCATCCCTGAGCAGTTTAGTGACTGGGTGTATTGATACACCATCCAACGTGTAATTAATAACTTCACCATGCTCAAAGGGATATTCAATGTCTGTTTTTTTAATCCATCTATTAATCGTGCAATATCTGTACTACCATGTTTTTCTAAAATCCTAGAAAAATTTGTGTATGAGAGAATGTTGAAACATTTAAATCAACACTGTATTCTATATGAGCACCAATATGGTTTACGGAAAAACTACTCCACAGCTCTTTTGCAACTTGTGGATAAAATCTTTACAGCTCTGAACAACAATGAATACGCTCTTGGCATCTTTTCAGATGAATCCAAATCGTTTGACATGGTTGATCATGAAATATTACTTTCTATATTGCAGCACAGACTGTATTACTCGTGATGGCCCTGGAGGGTAGGGCTGCCGTCTTATCGGCTCTCAACCAATCATGAGATTTTGTTTGTTTTTTCACATTCTTCGTAACTTGTTTTGTACATAATGTTACTGCTACTGTCTCTTATGACCGAAAAGAGCTTCTGGACATGAGAATTGGGATTACTCACGTCAAATTGGATGAGGAGTTCTTCTTCAATGAGTCGGCCGTGAGGGATGTACTGCAGACACCCGACCAGGCCCTGATCCCTGTGATTTGCTGGAGAAGTAAACTGAGATTTTAAAGCAAAAGATCCGGGTGCCTTGCGAGGATTAGGCGACGAGTGGCTAATCTGCCCCTGCCTTCCATTCTGCTAGCTAACGTTCAATCGTTGGAGAATAAATGGGACAAACTGAAAACACGTATATCCTATCAACGGGACATTAAAAACTGTAATATCTTATGTTTCACGAGTCGTGGCTGAACGACGACATTAAGATGTCACGACTTCCACCGAAGTTGGTGCCTCTCCTTGTTCGGGTGGTGTTCGGCAGTCGACGTCACCGGTCTTCTAGTCATCTAGTCCCTGGCCATAGAGAGCCCTCTAGGTTTCTCTATGGTATATGGGGTCAGGGCGTGACTTAAGTATTCTAGGGAACTCTGTTTGTTTTGAGTTGGTTCCCAATTAGAGGCTGGTTGTCGTTGCCTCTAATTGGGAATCCTATTTAAGTTGGTTCCTTTTCCCACCTGTTTGTGGGTTATTGAAAATTTGTATTTGGTTGTGTGTGCGCGCCTGTGTTGAGCCACACCTGCGTTACGGTCTTTATTTGTTTATTGTTAAAAGTATGTATACTGGAACCCTCGCTGCATCTTGGTCCGCTCCATTTAAAGATCGTGACAGAATAACCCACCACAAAAGGACCAAGCAGCGGGATCACCGGGAATTCTGGACATGGGAGGAGATCCTGGCTGGAAAGGGACCCTGGAAGCAGGCTGGGGAGTATCGCCGTCCCAGGGAGGAGTTGGAGGTAGCTATGGCAGAGCGGCAGCAGTACAAAGGAACACGGCTGGCAAGGAAGCCCGAGAGGCGCTGGGGGCACACGGGGAGTTTGGTGGAGCCAGGTTGGAGACCTGAGCCAACTCCCCGTGCTTACCGGAGGGAGCGTCGCACTGGTCAGGCACCG
Organism: Brachymystax lenok tsinlingensis; assembly: GCA_030435695.1. Taxonomy (NCBI): domain Eukaryota; kingdom Metazoa; phylum Chordata; class Actinopteri; order Salmoniformes; family Salmonidae; genus Brachymystax; species Brachymystax lenok. The sequence continues at coordinate 4,653,803 of CM059806.1, read as the reverse complement.
TGTTATGCAGTGAAGCGCACGGTGTCTCCAGTGCGCGTTCAGAGACCGGCACGGCCTGTTCCTGCTCCACGCATCAGGCCCCCTGCGCGCATCGAGAGCCCGGCACGTCCTGTCCCTGCTCCACGCATCAGGCCCCCTGCGCGCATCGAGAGCCCGGCACGTCCTGTCCCTGCTCCACGCATCAGGCCCCCTGCGCGCATCGAGCCCGGCACGCCCTGTCCCTGCTCCACGCATCAGGCCCCCTGCGCCGCATCGAGCCCGGCACGCCCTGTCCCTGCTCCACGCATCAGGCCCCCTGCGCCGCATCGAGAGCCCGCACGCCCTGTCCCTGCTCCACGCATCAGGCCCCCTGCGGCGCATCGAGAGCCCGCACGCCCTGTCCCTGCTCCACGCATCAGGCCCCTGCGCTCATCGAGCCCGGCACGCCCTGTCCCTGCTCCACGCATCAGGCCCCCTGCGCGCATCGAGAGCCCGGCACGTCCTGTCCCTGCTCCACGCATCAGGCCCCCTGTGCGCATCGAGAGCCCGGCACGTCCTGTCCCAGCCTGGTACGTACTGTTCCTGCTCCACGCACCAGGCCTCCAGTGCATCTTCTCGGGCCAGTACGGCCCGCACCGAAGCCGCCACGGCCCGCACCGAAGCCGCCACCGACAAAGGCCCACCCGAGTTCCCCCCCATTGATTATTGGTTGCGGTCGGAGTCCGCACCTTTGGGTGGGGGTAATGTCACACCCTGGCCATAGAGAGCCCTCTAGGTTTCTCTATGGTATGTGGGGTCAGGGCGTGACTTAAGTATTCTAGGGAACTCTGTTTTGAGTTGGTTCCCAATTAGAGGCAGCTGGTTGTCGTTGCCTCTAATTGGGAATCCTATTTAAGTTGGTTCCTTTTACCACCTGTTTGTGGGTTATTGAATATTTGTATTTGGTTGTGTGTGTGTGCCTGTGAGCCACACCTGCGTTACGGTCTTCATTTGTTTATTGTTTTTCCCAGTTGCACTAAGTAATAAAAGTATGTATACTGGAACCCTCGCTGCACCTTGGTCCGCTCCATTTAAAGATCATGACATCATCATCAATCCTCTTTTCATGTCTGTGTTTCCACACCTGGTTTCAATTCCCTCATTACATGTGTTGTATTTAAACCCTCTGTTCCCCCCATGTCTTTGTGTGGGATTGTTTATTGTTAGAGCTTGTGCACATAATTTTTGAGTGGTACGTGACGGGTTATTTTGTACCCAATTTATTCTCGTGTTGCTTTGTACCGGTTTTGGTCATTTATTAAACCACTACGATTGTCACCCAGTTTGCTCTCCTGCGCCTGACTTCGCTGCCACCAGTTACGCACCAGCCTGACATAAGAACATACAGCTGGCGGGTTATACACTCTATCGGCAAGACAGAACAGCAGCCTCTGGTAAGACACGGGACGGGGGCCTATGCATTTATGTAAACAACAGCTGGTGCATGATATGTCTCAGTTTTGCTCGCCTGAGGTAGAGTATCTCATGATAAGCTATAGACCACACTATCGACCTAGAGAGTTTTCATCTGTATTTTTTGTAGCTGTCTACATACCACTACAGAGCACTAAAACCACACTCAACGAGCTGTATTCCGCCATAAGCAAACAGGAAAGCGCTCACCCAGAGGTGGCGCTCCTGCTGGCCGGTGACCTTAATGCAGGGAAACTTAAATAAGTTTTACTGAATTTCTATCAGCATGTTAAATGTGCAACCAGAGGGAAAAAAATTCTAGACCACCTTTGCTCCACACACAGAGACGCACAAAGCTCTCCCTCGCCCTCCATTTGGCAAATCTGATCATAACTCTATCCTCATGATTCCTGCTTACAAGCAAAGATTAAAGCAGGAAGCACCAGTGACTCGGTCTATAAAAAAAGTGGTCAGATGAAGCAGATGCTAAACTACAGGACTGTTTTGCTATCACAGACTGGAATATGTTCCAGGATTCTTCCGATGCCATTGTTGAGGAGTACACCACATCAGTCACTGGCTTTATCAATAAGTGCAGTGAGGACGTCGTCGCTGATGACACAACAGTGGTAGGCCTGATCACCGACAATGATGAGACAGCCTATAGGGAGGTGGTCAGAGACCTGACCGTGTGGTGCAAGGACAACAACCTCTCCCTCAATGTGATCAAGACAAAGGAGATGATTGTGGACTACAGGAAAAGGAGGACCGAGCACGCCCCCATTCTCATCGACGTGGCTGTAATGGAGCAGGTTGAGAGCTTCAAGTTCCTTGGCGTCCACATCACCAACAAACTAACATGGTCCAAGCACATCAAGACAGTCGTGAAGAGGGCATGACAAGAGGCCCCTCCAGCCACCCTAGTCATAGGCTGTTCTCTCTGCTACCACACGGCAAGCAGTACCGGAGCGCCAAATCTAGGTCCAAGAGGCTTCTAAACAGCTTCTACCCCCAAGCCATAAGACTCCTGAACATCTAATCAAATGGCTACCCAGACTATTTGCACCCCCCATCCACGCTGCTTCTACTCTCTGTTATTATCTATGCATAGCCACTTTAATAGCCCTACCTGCATGTACATAATTACCTTAAACACCTCGACACCGGTGCCCCCGCACATTGACACATTGACTCTGAACCGGTACACCCTGTATATATCCCCGCTATGGTTATTTACTGCTGCTCCTTAATTATTGGTTTTTCTTATCTCTTACTTTTTGGGGGGTATTTTCTTAAAACTGCATTGTTGGTTAATGGCTTGTAAGTAAGCATTTCACTGTTAGGTCTACACATGCTGTATTCGACGCATGTGACATAACATTTTATTTGATTATTACGGTTTTCATGAATGTACATATAATTGGCTATATAGTTATGTTTATGATAGAGAACATTGTGTTTATGCAAACGGCTGTGCATCTACCAGGGCCAAGACATCCTGTGGTATTCCACAGGATTCTATAATTGGACCTTTGTTATTCCTAGTCTATATCAATGACCTTTCTGTGTCTTCTACCATACTTCCTGTTCTCTTTGCAACGATACCAATTTGATCAAACAATAATTCTGCCCCTGCTCCAGCCCTAGCCCCAGAAGAGCACCCCCTAATAGAGGGGGGGCTGATAGCAAAGGACCTGGGACACATCCTTACCATCCTGAAGTATCGGCTAGACCGTTACAGAAGACTCCCTGTGGTCGCCACATGCATCAACGGGGAGAAATATACGCGCCAGTGGCAGCAGAGTGGTGAGAAAGAGGGCTGAGGCAGAGGAGAAAGAGTCGGGCAGCCCTCAGAACACAGGGGACAGGAGAGGGCTGCCATGGATGAGACCATCGACGCCATCGCCTCTGATGGACCCCCGCTGCCGCCAATGCCTCCCAGTGTGCAACACCCGTTGGAGCCGCCGGAGCACCCAGCTACGTGCCTGCTCTCCCGGCCACACAATTGTCGGCCCCTAACCCCCACAACTACGAGCACCAGCTCCTCCAAGCCAGTCAGCGGTTTCGTCCACCACCACCACGATGCACACCAGCCCCCTTGTCTTTCACCACCGACGCGGCCTCCTCTTGACCAACTGCCTCCTCTGTCTTCCCTGATTACAACACCTCCACAGGTAAACACATGTTAAATTATGAAAGAAATTACTGTTTGTTATGTGTTTTATAAAACTGCTTTGATTAACTTTTTTTTCTCTCTTTACATAGGTTTAGGATAATACATGACACTAAATGTTTTCCTATACCCATCATGAGGTTGCTATAACCTTGCCTATGAATGAAAGTTTACAACGTAGGTGCACAGATCGAGAGAACAATTTTAGTAATCAATTGGGTCGACATCTCAGTTCATGTCTGATAGGATGGAGGACGTCCTCTGGAATTTTTCATAATTACTGCATAAATCTATGGAAGGGGGTGAGAACCATGAGCCTCTTAGGTTTTGTATTGTTCAGTGTACCCAGAGAAGGACGGAAACTAGCTGTCCTCCGGCTACACCATGGTGCTACCCTATAGAGTGCTATTGAGGCTACTGTAGACATTCATTGCAAAACAGTGCTTCAATCAATTATTTGATATAGTTTTATCTAAAAAGGATAACTTTTTATTTTTCACTATTTTTATTAAATTTACTGAGGATGGTCCTCCCCTTCCTCCTGAGGAGCCTCCACTGCATTACATTCATTCAACTAAAATCAAACATCATTTACACTGACTGTTTTACAGAAGTAAATTGTGTATGTATTTATCTGAAACCCACAGCATGAATGATTCAGAGTTGCTTTGCTTTCCTAAGAGGGATGTCCACATGTTCTGCTTCTGACAGAAAATTGCTTAGTCCTATGTCTTTCGTCTTTAAGTTCACACTCAACTGTAGTTTAGACATTTTTGTGATCTAACTGCCCCACAATCCAAAGTATAATGTTGAATATAGGCTTTAGACACCGTGGACCATGCTGTGTTAGTGCAAAGGTTAAAATGTTGTGGAAGTCCATAGAGGTGTGCTCAGGTGTTCCGCAAGGTTTTATTTTGGGCCCACTGCTGTTCATTTTGTATATCAACAACATTGGGGATCTTATTGAAACAGAGGATGTTAATTTTTATACAGATGATACTGTTCTTTATTCAAGTGGTAGTAGTTTATCTTTAGCTTTTGAAAATGCCAAAAGAGCATTTAACATCATACAACATTTAAAGCTGGTTCTAAATTTGGGTCAAACAAAATGCATGTATTTTCAAATGCAAGGCATGTTACTAATCATGTCATTGCTACATTGGCTGGACATACTATAGAGCAAGTTAAAGTGTACAAATATGAGTGTGTGGGTTAATAAGCTGAGCTTCACTGTGCATGTAGAGAACTCGTTAAGGAAGCTCAAGCTGAAAATAGTTTATTACCGGCATAAGGCTTGTCTTTCTTTTGAGGCCAGGAAGGAGCTGGTACGATGTACATTACTGGCGGTTTTAGATTTCAGTGATGTTATATATATGCAGGCCTCAGCCACTACCCTGAGAGCACTTGATTCAGTGTATCATGCAGCCCTCAGGTTCATTACAAATCAAAAACTTCTAACACATCATTGTGAACTCTACAGTGTTGTTGGCTGGTCGTCATTGACCTTGCGTAGGCTTAAACACTGGTATACACTGATTTATAAGGCCATATTGGGTAAAATGCCATTTTATCTCTGTTCTTTTATAGTCAGGTCGGTAAATAAATATCAATTACGGTCCCATTCTCATTTGCTTCTAACAGTACCAAGAATTAGAACAGGTCATGGTAGAAATAGTTTTAGTTACTCAGCTCCGTGGTCCTGGAATTCTCTCCTGGAAATAAAAAATGTGATGATCTAATTTCGTTGGTGGAGTTTAAACACTTGATCGATGTATATATCATAGAAGAGTGTAATTGTTTTTAGGCCAGCTGTTTTTAAGTCAAGACTTTCGTGTTTTTAACGTAAAATGTTTTTGTTGTACTGTATGTGTGTTTATAGTTTGGTTTAATGTTGTGTATGTAAGTTGTTTTGTCTCTTCCCCCTGCTGTTATTGGACCAGGTCTCTCTTGGAAAAGAGATGTTATCTCAATGAAAAAAACCTGTATAAATAAAGGTAAAAAAACATTGATAAAAGTAGTCTATCAAAGTAATCACATTAATTATTTTACTACATTTAACTTTGACTATATTTATCTGCTTTGCTTAAATAGTAAACATTTTAACTTCTACCACTACAACAAAAATACTTTTAAAGAGTTAAAGCAAGTCCCACCAACTGTACTTCATATGCAATCCCCATCTAGCTGTGGGCTTGCAAAGCAAAAGCCCCCACTTAAATCTTCAACATACTTCTGACTTTTTATCATTATTAGATGGGACTTAAGCAGCAAAAGTCACAACTTGAAATATTTGTCATATATATTGTAATATTATTATTACTCTGCACTCTACTCCTATTACACCATTTAAGAAACACCATTCAAACATTAGAACATGTAGACTGATCTGGATTAGGTTGTTTGCAAACAACTTTTTGATATTTATACTTTTTAAACTATGAATCTTTTTGTCCATATTCATTTACTTTAATGGAACTTCTTTCAACATTCCAAAGCTCCCCATTGTGACATCATCACTTCCAACATTCACAGTAAGCAATGTCACTTTTGACACAACTACTTTCCCCACTTTGCAATAAATTTAGACAAACAGTTAGAGCATATGAAATCTTCATCTACTTCTCTGCTATTCAAATCTGAAATAATAATATAATTATCTGGTACGTTACAAGTAACCGCATCAACAACATTTTCTCTAATTTTGTATAAACAACTTTTGACCACTTCCCCAACAAGTTAGACAAAAATGTAGAGGGTATGACATCTTCGTCAGCTTTTTTGCTATTCAAATCTGTTAGCGGAACAAAAATATCTGCTACGGATCTAACGATACAGCTGTTTTAGTAACTGAATTAAAAAATGTTTTCAAATGTTTCCCAAACAACTGCTGTTTTCACCACTCCACCAACAAGTCAGACAAATACGTAGAACATATGAAATCTTCCTCTACGCTATTCAAATCTATTGGTAAAATGATCTTCTAGTTTAGAGTTACGAAAAAAGAACCTAGCTAATGTCAGCTAACAGCTCTCTTATGTCTCAATTGAGCAGCTCAAAGGGAGCTGTTGCAATGGATACTCACAAACATAAGCCCCATTTCGACTGGCACTTAAAATCAGGGCCAAATTCGAGCTGCACAACCCAGTTTCACAACTGGTGCCAGCTCAACGCCGTTGCTATGCAACCACCAGCTGATCACTGTTGGACGCTGGCACCATGTTTAGCTAGCTTGTCGCTGTTAGCTAGCACATGGACAAGCAGTACTGCAGTAGTCAGACAGGACACAAATGACCACCGGATCGTCCATTCATTTTTGCACAATAAACTTCTATGAGAACAGTCAGGCCTCAAATGCTGGTGACCTATATACATTTGCTTAAAATAACTCACCAACAGTAACTCTTGAACCATTCAAGTTAGATTCAAGTTAGTGTGATTAGTTAAGTGAGTGAGCAGGGAAAATGGTTGCAAATCCCAGATCCCATGTGTGTCTCCGAGCAGGAGTTGTGACAGAGCGAGAGAGTCTTCACTTTTGCACAGATATGGGATATACTTTTAAAAATAAATAACAAATATATCGTTTATTTATTGCCCTATGATGATGGAACGGTGCTCAACCCAATATCCTAGAAACCCACCTGAGAAACCTACCCACTAAGGAGAAGTCCTTATCCGTTTTACAGGCCTTCTGCAAGTAGTTTACGCAGCCAAGACAGCAAGATAAACGTGGTCAGAGACCCACTAAAGCAGTTCCACCCCTTCAAAAGCAAAATCCCCCGGATGGGAGAGCATAATATACAAGGATTTTCTCAAAGCTACTAATGAGAAATTTGACGACCTCGTACCTAGCCGGTGGGAATTCCGGTGGTGTACCCCCACCCAGGTAGTGGCAGTGCTGGCAACACTGGCTGCAGTAACCCATGTGGACAGGGTCACACTCGGACAATCAGAAAGGGGGGAAATTATTGTGGCCCTGGCGCACAGAATAATCAAACAGTCTGACTGCACAGAGGTACTTGAGAAGAAGAGTCACAATGGGTGAACAGTGTGTGTGTTGGGGTGAAGGGGGTATCCATCAGCTAGGATTAGACATTGGTTAATCAAATCTTCAAGTTCGTGCTTAATTTGGCATATCTTCTCAAACAGCCATAACTGTATTCACACACCAAGTCTTCTCTTGAGTTGGGCTCTGTGATGGAACAACTGTTGAACATCTGAGCTTGTGTGTGAGTGTGTTTGGGGGGGCGGGGGTAGGTCGGTCTATGGGTGGAAGGGGAGAGAGGGGTAGAAGGGTTTGTGTGGGAGGGGTGGGGTAAGTGCGTGTATGCATCCCACATTCGTTGCTATGGGGTAAATTGTTACAGACAGTATAGAATTGAATCACAAGCTGTAATGTTTGCCGAAAATGTAGATTTTGTACTGCCAGTCCTTGTTATAGGTAACAATCCTTTGTTGGAAGTGGCTACATTATTACGCATATTATTGTCAATTGTGGGAATGATTGACAAATAATATGTGTAATAATGTAGCCACTCACTCAGATGTTCTTATATATACACAGTAGGGGGAAAAAGTATTTGATCCCCTGCTGATTTTGTACGTTTGCCCACTGACAAAGAAATGATCAGTCTATAATTTCAATGGTAGGTTTATTTGAACAGTGAATGACAGAATAACAACAAAAAAATCCAGAAAAAAAACACGTGAAAAATGTTATAAATTGATTTGCATTTTAATGAGGGAAATAAGTATTTGAACCCCTCTCAATCAGAAAGATTTCTGGCTCCCAGGTGTCTTTTATACAGGTAACGAGCTGAGATTAGGAGCACACTCTTAAAGGGAGTGCTCCTAATCTCAGTTTGTTACCTGTATAAAAAGACACCTGTCCACAGAAGCAATCAATAAATCAGATTCCAAACTCTCCACCATGGCCAAGACCAAAGAGCTCTCCAAGGATGTCAGGGACAAGATTGTAGACCTACAAGGCTGGAATGGGCTACAAGACCATCGCCAAGCAGCTTGGTGTGAAGGTGACAACAGTTGGTGTGATTATTTGCAAATGGAAGAAACACAAAAGAACTGTCAATCTCCCTCGGCCTGGGGCTCCATGCAAGATCATCTCGTGGAGTTGCAATGATCATGAGAACGGTGAGGAATCAGCCCAGAACTACATGGGAGGATCTTGTCAATGATCTCAAGGCAGCTGGGACCATAGTCACCAAGAAAACAATTGGTAACACACTACGCCGTGAAGGACTGAAATCCTGCAGCGCCCACAAGGTCTCCCTGCTCAAGAAAGCAGATATACATGGCCGTCTGAAGTTTGCCAATGAACATCTGAATGATTCAGAGGACAACTGGGTGAAAGTGTTGTAGTCAGATGAGACCAAAATGGAGCACTTTGGCATCAACTCAACTCGCCGTGTTTGGAGGAGGCTGAATGCTGCCTATGACCCCAAGAACACCATCCCCACCGTCAAACATGGAGGTGGAAACATTATGCTTTAGGGGTGTTTTTCTGCTAAGGGGACAGGACAACTTCACCACATCAAAGGGACGATGGACGGGGCCATGTACCGTCAAATTTTGGGTGAGAACCTCCTTCCCTCAGCCAGGGCATTGAAAATGGGTCGTGGATGGGTATTCCAGCATGACAATGACCCAAAACACATGGCCAAGGCAACAAAGGAGTGGCTCAAGAAGAAGCACATTAAGGTCCTGGAGTGGCCTAGCTAGTCTCCAGACCTTAATCCCATAGAAAATCTGTGGAGGGAGCTGAAGGTTCGAGTTGCCAAACGTCAGCCTCGAAACCTTAATGACTCGGAGAAGATCTGCAAAGAGGAGTGGGACAAAGCCCCTCCTTAGATGTGTGCAAACCTGGTGGCCAACTACAAGAAACGTCTGACCTCTGTGATTGCCAACAAGGGTTTTGCCACCAAGTACTAAGTCATGTTTTGCAGAGGGGTCAAATACTTATTTCCCTCATTAAAATGCAAATCAATTTATAACATTTTTCACGTGTTTGTTTCTGGATTTTTTTGTTAATCTGTCTCTCACTGTTCAAATAAACCTACCATTAAAATGATAGACTGATCATTTCTTTGTCAGTGGGCAAATGTACAAAATCAGCAGGGGATCAAATACATTTTTCCCCTCACTGTATATATTCATACAGTGCATTCGGAAAGTATCAGACCCCTTTACTTGTCCCACATTTTGTTACGTTACAGCCTTATTCTAAAATTGATTAAATCTAAATAAATCCTCATCAATCAACACACAATACCCCATAATGACGAAGTGAAAACAGGTTATTAGAAATGTTTGCAAATTTATAACAAATACGAAACAGACATACATTTACATAAGTATTCAGAGCCTTTGCAATGAGACTCAAAATTGAGCTCAGGTGCATCTTGTTTCTACAACTTGATTGGAGTCCACATGTGGTAAATTCAATTGATTAGACATGAATTGGAAAGACACACACCTGTCTATATAAGGTCCCAGAGTTGACAGTGCATGTCAGAGCAAAGGAATTGTCCGTTGAGCTCCGAGACAGGATTGTGTTGAGGTACAGAAAATGGCCTTGGTCCAGGAGGTGAGCAAGAACCTGATGCTATCTCTGACAGAGCTCCAGAGTTCCTCTGTTGAGATGGGAGAACCTTCCAGTAAGCCAACCATCTCTGCAGCACTGCACTAATCTGGCCTTTATGGTATAGTGGCACATGACAGCCCATTTGGAGTTTGCCAAAATGCATCTAAAGGACTCTCAGACCATGAGAAACAAGATTCTCTGGTTTGATGAAACCAAGATTGTCTGAATGCCAAGAGTCATGTCTGGAGGAAACCTGGCACCATCCCTAAGGTGAAGCATGGTGGTGGCAGCATCATGCTGTGGGGATGTTTTACAGCGGCAAGGACTGTGAGACTAGTCAGGATTGAGGGAAAAATGAACAGAGCAAAGTACAGTGAGATCCTTGAAGAAAATCTGCTCCAGAGCGCTCAAGACCTCCAGACTGGGGCGAAGGTTCACCTTCCAATAGGAAAAAAGACCCTAAGCACACAGCCAAGACAACGCAGGAGTGGCTTCTGGACAAGTCTCTGAATTTTCTTCGATTGGCCCAGCCAGAGCCCGGATTTGAACACGATCTAACATCTCTGGAGAGACCTGAAAATAGCTGTGCAGCAACGCTCTCCATCCAACCTGACAGAGCTTGAGAGGATCTGCAGAGAAGAATGGGAGAAACTCTCCAAATACAGGTATGCCAAGCTTGTAGCATCATACCCAAGAGGCTGTAATCTCTGTCAAAGGTGCTTCAACAAAGTACTGAGTAAAGGGTCTGAATACTTATGTAAATGTTATACGTTTTTAGTTATATTAAATTAAGATTTTTAAAAATGTGTTTTTATCGCTTTGTCATTATGAGTATTGTGTGTAGATTGATGAAGGGAAAAAACGATTTAAGCAATTTTAGAATAAGGCTGTAACGTAACTAAATGTGGAAAAAGTCAAGGAGTCTGAATACTTTCCGAATGCACTGTACATACAACTTTTATACTTATACTCTGTATTTTTGTCCTCCATCCACGTACATAGGATTTACTCAACATTCTAAAGCTCCCCATTGTTACTGTTGTAACATTCTCACCAATTGAATATAGCCACTGCCAAAGCCTGTGAAGCGGGGTTGTTTCACAGTCCCCGCTGTTTTATAATCTGTTTTTTAAATCTGAATCTATTGCTTGCATCAGTTACCTGATGTGAAATGGAGTTCCACGCAGTCATGGCTCTATGTAGTACTGTGCGCCTCCCATAGTCTGTTCTATACTTGTGAAGAGACCTCTTGTGGCATGTCTTATGGGGCATGCATGGGTGTCTGACCTGTGTGCTAGTTGTTTTAACAGACAGCTTTGTGCTTTCAACATGTCAATACCTCTCACAAATTCAAGTATTGATGAAGTCAATCTCTCCTCCACATTGATCCAGGAGAGATTGACATGCATATTATTAATGTTTGTTCTATGTGTACATCCAATGGCCAGCCGTGCTGCCCTGTTCTGAGCCAATTGCAATTTTCCTAAATCCTTTGTGGCAACTGACCACATGACTGAACAGTAGTCTAGGTGCGACAAGACTAGAGCCTGTAGGACCCATCTTGTTGATAGTGCTGTTAAGAAGGTAGAGCAGCGCTTTATTATGGACAGACTTCGCTCATTTTCCACATGATTTATTACAAGATTTAGTTGCGGTTTAGGTTTTAGTGAATGATTTGTCCCAAATACAATTCTTTTCGTTTTTGAAATATTTAGGACTAACTTATTCCTTGCCACCCATTCTGAAACTAACTGCAGCTCTTTGTTAAGAGTTGCAGTCATTTCAGTCGCTGTAGTAGCTGACTTATATAGCATTGAGTCATCCGCATACATAGACACACTGGCTTTACTTGGTAATGTCATTACTAAAGAAAAAAGTAAGTGGCCGAAACAGCTGCCCTGGGGAATTCCTGATTCTACCTGGATTATGTTGGAGAGCTTCCATTAAAGAACGCCCTCTGTTAGACAGGTAACTCTTTATCCACAATATAGAAGGGGTGTAAAGCCATAACACATACGTTTATCCAGCAGCAGACTATGATCGATCATGTCAAAAGCCGCACTGAAGTCTAACAAAATATCATACATTTCTCTCAGCCAATCATCAGTCATTTGTGTAAGTGCTGTGCTTGTTGAACGTCCTTCCCTATAAGCGTGCTGAATGTCTGTTGTCAATTTGTTTACTGTAAAATAGCATTGTATCTGGTCAAACACAATTTTTTCAAAAGAAATTCTAACGGTTGGTAATAGGTTGATTGGTCGGCTATTTGAGCCAGTAAAGGGGGCTTTACTATTCTTAGGTAGCGGAATGACTTTTGCTTCCCTCCAGGCCTGAGGGCACACACTTTCTAGTAGGCTTAAATTGATGATATGGCAAATAGGAGTGGCAATATTGTCCATTATTATCCGTTATTAGTAATTTTCCATCCATGTTCTCAGACTTCTGTGGCTTGTCATTGTTGATAGACAGCAAAAAAAAAATATCACCTCTCCCACTTTACAGAATTCAAAATTACAATTATTGTCTTTTATAATTTGGTCAGATATACTTGGATGTATAGTGTCAGCGTTTGTTGCTGGCATGTCATGTCTAAGTTTGCTAATTTTGCCAATGAAAAAAAATATTTAAGTATTTGCCAATATCAGTCGGTTTTGTGATGAATGAGCCATCTGACTCAATGAATGATGACGTTTTTTCCAAAAATGTCATTGAAGGTGCTCCAAAGCTGGTGCTCCAAAGTTGCAGGCAGTGGTTACATTTTGAAGCTGTCTTGAGTGGGCAACATGATAAAAACCAGTCAATATTTAAATCACACAGAAAATATACATCTGTTGATATCACATACATTATCAAGCATTTCATACATGTTATCCAGATACTGGGGCAGCAGGTAGACTAGTGGTTAGAGCATTGGACTTGTAACAGAAAGGTTGCAAGATTGAATCTCCGAGCTGAAAAGGTAAAAATCTGTTGTTCTGCCCCTGAACAAGGCAGTTAACCTACTGTTCCTAGGCTGTCATTGAAAATAAGAATTTGTTCTTAATGGACTTGCCTAGTTAAATATATATTAAATACTGACTGTTAGCACTTGGTGATCAATAGCAGCTTCCCACAAGAATGGGTTTAGGTAAGGCAGAGTAACCTGTAGCCATATTACTTCAAAAGTAGTTAACATGAGATCCTCTCTAATCTTTACAGGAATGTGGTTATAAATATAAACAACAGTTCCACCACTGGCATTTCTGTAAATGTTATAACCTTGTATTGCTACCACTGAATCAAAGCACTGCCACTACCTTAGAATATTAATTTAATTTGTTACTAGCAAGTTATTCATTTCATTAACCTTGTTTCTTAAGCAACATATGTTAATGTAGGCTATTTTGAACACTTTTCTGTGATGCTTGCTTCTTTTCATTGCTTTATTGGGAAGCTTAGTAGAACTAGATATTATCATGTTATTTATGTTAGTGCAGGGTGAGCTGCAAACAGTGGACTTCCTAATAGGGCACACCGCCTCAATGGTAACAGCATAAATCTGGTTCATTGGCACATGATTGTTGCGTACAATAGCTGTAAGATCAGCAGAGGCATTCAGGGCAGTTAGAGGGACATAAATTAGGTTACTTGCATTGTGTCTACTAATGCCCCTGGTATAATGGACATTTGCTAAAGCTCTATGATGACTCAGTGACACAATGGTAGGGATTAACTGAGCTGTGCTTGGGTCATTGATAAGTCATTATTTCAACGCATCCTTATAATGCAGTGAAAATATCCAGGAACCCAAATTATTCAAGTGGATCCCATCCTCCTTATAAAACATGTTTTGTTTCGAAAAGGTATCGAAATTGTCAACAAACGTTACACCCATTGAGCTGCAATTACCTGTACTGTGTGTGACTGTGTATCTAATGGTAGTGTAGCCAGTTGTGAAGAGAAAGAATCCTGCTAAAGCATTCAATGCCACGATTCAGAGAGAGCACAGGGCCAGATATGATGGTTATTTTATTAGTGTCTAGCAGAGAGTCAATCAGCTCTTTGAAATCCAGTTTCAACTGTTCAGAGCTGCCCTTCAAAATGTCTTTAAAATCCACATGGACTACAATAGAATCGATGTCCATAACCTGGCACAGTTTAGTAATGTAATTTACTCGAGCTCCGGGATAGGACATTGCTTTTGCACCAGGAACAGTCACATTTCTTACTATGGAGCTGCCCAAAATCACAACTGGCGAGAAGGACGAGGAAATCCGCCCCTTCTCACGCGTCACAGGATTCAGAGAACCCTTTAAGGACAGGCGAAAGGCAGAATAACTTGAGCAGATGGACACATGGAGAAGCCCACTAGGTCCAGAGCAGAGTCGGAAAGTTGCCAACGTCGACTTTGAAATCGTAGGGGAAGGAGTAGGCACAGCGGCCACAGACACAGGTACAGGAAGATCAGGCTCCAGGGCGGCGAAACGATTCATTTTTTGTACCGCTCGTTGGGAGTGTAGACTGCTTAGCGGGAAGCCGCTGTCTTCGGCTTCCACGGCTCGTGACATGCACCATCATTGATTGCCATTTTCCTCTTGCTGTGCTCCTTGGACTCCGCTATCAGATGGGGGAGGAGGCAGGAGATGGCTCACCTGGCGAATGAACTCCGGGCAACACGGCCAGTCGGATAACGGCAAACGATAAGGCGGAGATGCATACAACAAGCACAAACGTCGTCCAGCCACTGGCGTAGAAAAGGTCAAAAGAATACCGCTCCTGCGTCTAGCTAGGACTCCCCCTTCCCCGAAGGTCTTTACATTTTTATTTGATTTTGACGGATCTCTCTCATTATCGCAACGCTTTCCACAATCTACAACCTAATATTTTTTATATTTCATTGAAACCTGACATATTTTCTAAATTATGTGGCAAGCTTGAAAGTGGCAAGCCTGCATTTAAAAGCCAACTTACTATTTTTCCTTTCATTAAATTAACATAAAATGTACACCTGTTGCGGTAATGATACATGGGTTTCGGAAATGAGGTTCATGATTTCAGTAATGATATAAGTATACTAAGACTGGGGTATGGTTAAAAACAAGATTTAATGTAGAAAATAAATTGGATAATATTGGCACAATCATGGATTCAAGTTCAATCAATTTAATTTTGCAGTGCTTCAAAAGTACATAACATAAAACAGAACACATAAAAACAACACATACAAAAACATTAGAACAGCACATGTCATCGTCACTACACACACTGGTCTGTACAGTGTCCCTTGGGGATGATGTTTCTATGACCCCAAGCTGGTGCAGCTTCTTTATCTTCAAGACAAAGTTTTCATGCGTTTTGCAAGCACATGTTTCTCTGTCTGACTCTTTGCTGGCCAATCCAAAATGGCTTAAATCTAAAGAATTGAGCCTTGGAAAGGTTGTGCCTTGGATTCTCAGACAGAAATCTTCTATGAAGATTTGCCATAGTGTCCGTTAAGGCTCTCTTACGGAATATCTGGCCCCTTTTCCGAATTTTCCATTTTTTACAGTGGAGACTTCATCTTGATGAAGGAAGCGGCTAACAAGTTTGCGCATAAGTCTTCTCTGCCTGTTATTGGGTAATGTTCTCTGATGACCTCTTTGTAGTTTTCTGTACCTCTCAGCCTTCCATGTTGACAATTACCTGCTTCCCCTTGGCCATCTCAAGTCTTTTCAGCCTTTTCTTTAGGTTGACCATCTCTTTGGTCCTCTCCAGCAGCTTCTCTTCTGTGAAGCGCAACTTTGACCTCCATTTTGATAGTGTTTTCTTTCTTCTGTTCCTCTTTTTGGGTGATTCCTTTAGAGTAGATGTCTTCATTGGTCCTGGTGTCTGTAGAGATGTCTCTCTTCTTTTAGGAGTTGATGGCAGGGACATTTACCTGCTGAGGTAAGAATGGCTGTTCTCTTGGGGAGGCTGTGTCTTCTTGAAGATTTTGAATAATTTCTTAATTTTGCTTCTTGAACATGTTGAAGTGTATCATCTTCCTGGCTTGATGGTGTTACGTCCAAAACAGCTTTTAGCTGTTTCTTTCTTCTGTAATACCTTTGAGTTTTCCAGACACTTTTTTTCTTCTTTTCATGTTGCTTCTTTGTCAGATCTTGAGTTCTCTTGATTTTCCAATTTTGCTTTTGATAACTGGAAATGGAAAGGAAGCACGACATAAAATGAGCATGTCTCAAAACATGGGAAAAATCTTACTGTTATGGACACGGCATCCTATAGTAGAAACTGAATGGCTTACATACTGTGTGCGTGTATCCTATAGAAGGGAATGAATGGCTTACATACTGTGTGTGTGTGTGTGTGCATCCTACAGTAGGGACTGAATGGCTTACAGACTGTGTGTACACATCCTATAGTAGGGACTGAATGGCTTACACTTACAGACTGTGTGTGGACATCCTATAGTATAAACTAAATGGCTTACTGATTGTGTGTGTGTGGTGGATGTGTGCGCGCACATGTGTAGATTTCTTAACACTGTAGGGTATTGACTTCCTATAGACACTGTATGAGGGCATATGCTTCCTATAGACTATATATGCTAATTACGCTTGCTGTAACCTCCCCAACCCCTAACCTCTCTCTGTCCTTTCTTCTGTACTCTTCCAGTAGTTATGGGTTGGTGTAAACTTTCACAGAATTTTGTCAGCCTAGCCTTTGCTAAAGCTTTCTTTTTGTCACTTGCTGACTGTCTGCAATTAAACAGGACATAAAGCAAAATATCAACAGTTAGTAAATATTTCAATTAATAGTTCATTATATTTTAAAATATAGTCTATGATTAAATTCTCATTACTGAAATAGAAGTTCTCTCTACCGCAACTGGCCTTAAATTGCAGCAGTAAGTGAGAATGGTGTTGCGAAGGATGAGGAACCTTAGCATGTTTTGCTAACAATAGAGAAGACATGATGACTAAGCAAATGTTTACTCAATGTACATAATTAGACAATAATGAAGTATATTTTCATAGACAATTTAAAATCTAACGTTTTTCTAACTACCTGTATCGGTAATGACAATCAATACTGTTGTGCGCGCAGTCTGACAAGATAATGTTAACTTTTAACTGGAGAAATAAACTCAGCAAAAAAAAAGAAACGTCCCTTTTTCAGGACCCAGTCTTTCAAAGATAATTTGTAAAAATCCAAATAACTTCACAGATCTTCATTGTAAAGAGCTTAAACACTGTTTCCCATGCTTGTTCAATGAACCATAAACAATTAATGAACATGCACCTGTGGAACGGACGTTAAGACACTAACAGCTTACAGACGGGAGGCAATTAAGATCCCAGTTATGAAAACTTAGGACACTAAAGAGGCCTTTCTACTAACTCTGAAAAACACCACAAGAAAGATACCCAGGGTCCCTGCTCATCTGCGTGAATGTGCCTTAGGCATGCTGCAAGGAGGCATGAGGACTGCAGATGTGGCCAGGGCAATAAATTACAATGTCTGTACTGTGAGACGCCTAAGACAGCGCTACAGGGAGACAGGGCGGACAGCTGATCGTCCTCGCAGGGGCAGACCACGTGTAACAACACCTGCACAGGATCGGTACATCCGAACATCACACCTGCGGGACAGGTACAGGATGGCAACAACAACTGCCCGAGTTACACCAGGAACGCGCAATCACTCCATCAGTGCTCAGACTGTCCGCAATAGGCTGAGAGGCTGGACTGAGGGCTTGTAGGCCCGTTGTAAGGCAGGTCCTCACCAGACATCACCGGCAACAACGTTACCTATGCGCACAAACCCACCCACGCTAGACCAGACAGGACTGGCAAAAAGTGCTCTTCACTGACGAGTTGCGGTTTTGTCTCACCTGGGGTGATGGTCGGATTCGCGTTTATCGTCAAAGGAATGAGCGTTACACCGAGGCCTGCACTCTGGAGTGGGATCGATTTGGAGGTGGAGGGTCCGTCATGGTCTGGGGCGGTGTGTCACAGCATCATCGGACTGAGCTTGTTGTCATTGCAGGCAATCTCAACGCTGTGCGTTACAGGGAAGACATCCTCCTCCCTCATGTGGTACCCTTCCTGCAGGCTCATACTGACATGACCCTCCAGCATGATAATGCCACCAGCCACACTGCTCGTTCTGTGCATGATTTCCTGCAAGACAGGAATGTCAGAGTTCTGCCATGGCCAGCGAAGAGTCCGGATCTCAATCCCATTGAGCACGTCTGGGAGCTGTTGGATCGGAGGGTGAGGGCTACGGCCATTCCCCCCCAGAAATGTCCGGGAACTTGCAGGTGCCTTGGTGGAAGAGTGGGGTAACATCTCAAAGCAAGAACTGTCAAATCTGGTGCAGTCCATGAGGAGATGCACTGCCGTGCTTAATGCAGCTGGTGGCCACACCAGATACTGACTGTTACTTTTGATTTTGACCCCCTTTGTTCAGGGACACATTATTCAATTTCTGTTAGTCACATGTCTGTGGAACTTGTTCAGTTTATGTCTCAGTTGTTGAATTTTGTTATGTTCATACAAATATTTACACATGTTAGGTTTGCTGAAAATAAACACAGTTGACAGTGAGAGGACGTTTCTTTTTTTGCTGAGTTTACTATAGAATAACTATAGCATTCTTATAGTAAAAATATAGCAATAACTATAGCAATATTATAGATTACTACAGAAGAATATTAAAGAAATATCAGATTTAAAAAAAAAAAAAAATTCTACAGTATTCTTATGGTAAATTCAGACATACTATAGTAATCTTAAAGGATTACTATAACATCTTCTTATAGTGATACTAAAGCAATAACTAATATTATACACTACTATACCAATATACAAAGATATACTAACGTTATATCTTATGGTAATATTATAGCAATCTTATAGTGATACTAAAGCAATAACTATAGTAGACTTGATATTTTTTTGTTCATTGTACATTAAGATGTTGACAGATACCAGGACATCATATTTGAAAGATTATCAACTTTTCATACTTTTTCACTGAGTTAACAAATCAAAAAGTTAGGCCTTAGCCTTCAAGTTACTCCCTTTGAGTAAAAAAAAAGCTGTTTTAAACCTAAATCTTTGACTTCTTAAGCAATTTCGACTCATTGTTAAGCTTCGATCTAATTATTTTTAAGACATCCTTCTGCATCTGGTTTCACCTAAATAAAAAGGCTGTGGAGAAAAGAGGGTTTTAACAAATTTGCTTTGAGTACAGAATAGCCTGCCTAACCGAAAATTAATCAACAGTCTTGGCACAAACTAATAGACCTGAGATCAGGTTATACACATTCACACTCTTGTAATAAATAAATAAAATATACTACAAAACCCCTTTTTGGCCATTTACAGTACTATTAATTCTGCTGTATTTTGAAGTAAAAGTCTTATCTTTCATAATTCTACATGTTATTGTACAGTATTTATAGTAAAAAATGACTAAGCAACTTACTGCAAATGGCAGACACTTTGGTTGGGCACAGCTGTTTCTTTGCCTCCTAGTCCCGGAATGCATTAACAATTTTTCCTGTCAACGAAGAGACGGCAATCACCTCTCTGGGAAACAAAGCGGTCATGAGCTCAGAAATGCACTTTGATGGTTCTTTGCTCAGTCGAGTGGTAATGTTTGCCTGGAGTTTAACACCCTCCGCCAGTTCTACCTGTAAAACATCATAAAACAACAACTTGAATGAAATACACAAAAAAAAATAAGACCGTTACACATGATTTGGGCCTTTAGAAGCTGTGGTCAAAATGTGCTTTTTCTACAGTACTGTAGTAGTTAAACAATGTATTCAAACTTTCCTTTGTGATGGACAGAAACTTGTTTTTTTGTATATTAGAATATATATATTTTTTTAATATCCGAAATCAATACAGTATTTTAATATTGGGATTTGCTCTGACTTCCAGTTTGTGTGCACCTGTTCTAAAAAACCCTTGCCTTGTTAACGCAATAATCCCCAGTATGTCTTTAATAGGGGTGTGCCGAGTATTCGGACAAAACCATTATTGTTACCGATATTAGGCCTTTGCAGAACACATATGAATAGATTATTAACATCATTATCCGTGATTGTAAAAAGTTTCTGAAAACAGAATTTCTTGAGTCGACTACAAATTGAAGAAAACAATGTTTTTGACATTGTCACATCGTCGCCATTGATGATGGAGTAGTCCTATCCCCCCAGCACTAGTGGTAACAATACAACTCTTATCTCCTTTCTCTCTCTGTCTGTCTCCCTTGCTTTGTCACTCCCCCCTTCTATCTTGCTCCCCCTTTCTAAGTATAGTATATTAGATTAGAATTTTGGACTTAGTCAAGCATATGTTCTCTGCCTACCTCTCAGATTCATGTTTAGATAAATGCTTTGTTCACAAAGTATTATCTTGAAATGTAAACTGTTGTATTGCTTTCTTTAATGTTTTCATCAACTAACGTTATGTTAAAGGGGTGGTTCATCGAAAAATAAGTTTAATCTCACTAGAACATTTTCCTAGGGCATTAGCCTTCACCAGAGACAGTTTTTAGGTTGGTTGGATCAGTACTTAGTTTTCCACATAATGCAGGTTCTTTCTTTTGTCATTCATTTCTCTCCCTTTCTTCTCTTGCACATTCTGACCTGGTCCTTTAAAAAAATTATACTAGTCTCTTGCGGTCTTCTACAAAGTAAAAAGAAACATTATTAGCTAGGCGACAGCTAGGAGCGGCTCACATCACTCACCATGTTCCATACCCCCTCACCCCATAATATTAAGTGGTGTTTGCAACTAAGCTTACTAACTAGCTATATCTTTTAAGGCTGTGTTCTTAACTTTCTTATTTACAACAATGGCCTGGCAATCAGCCCAGTTAGTATGTGTTAACTAGCTTTCGTGCTAACTAGCAGCTAGTAAGCTGGTGGATCGGCCTGCCGAACAGCTAACTAGCCAGTGGTTAGCATGCTACCTACACATACTTGTGAACTTAAGTGATATAACTAGCTCCTTGGCTAGCTAACGTTAGCTACATTAGTTGTTATTGTTATAAAAAAGTAATACAGCCAAGACGTTGGCTATAACTAAGTTTAACGATTGATAACATTAACCATATATTGTTAGCTAGCTACGTTATACGGTCTCATTATCTGGGTAACGTTAGCTAGCTAGTTAGCTTACCATCCAGAGCCATGACGTTGGCGGGATCTCTTTTAAGGGGCGCTGCCAATTAACAATACATTCTTTCAAATTGTCGCACGTCTCATCAAACTCTTCAATATTTTCCAGTGGAACAATTTCTGATGTCCCTTCTTCAAAAAAATCCACAAGTCCATACATGTTTGGTGATATTTTGCTTCTGCTGCAAAGTGCAGACAGAGTAAACCGTTATTTTCTTTGCTTGTGCCTAGTTTCTTTTGTTAAATTTCACCATGCGCATGATTTAGTTACGTAGAGCTTGGCGCCTTTTATGCTTTGCCCCCCAAGTGTTTTTCATAGCTAGCTACTGAATCCGTTTCATTTGCAGTTGACATGATGCAAGCAGTTTTCAACAATTAGCTCATTTGCTTACCCTTGTAAGAAATGCCTCCAGTCCGAGTTAAAAGGGGACCATATGAAAAATGGATGCGTGATGAAAACTTCCCTTTTCCTGGACAGACCAGGTTAAGCAGGACTATTAAGATATTGTTGTTGTTATATTGCCTTAGCTAGGTGTGAGCTCTAGAAAACTAGATTTATTTTTAAATTGCTACAGCCATATTAGTGCTTGGGGTGTTCAATTGCTTATGCTATGCTGCTACTGGTATGTATACATTAGCTGTATTGTGGGAAATTGATATGTTTTGCTTGCTTTTTCACACTGTGTGCTCGCTGTATCATTAAGCCGCAACATTATTAAAGACTGTGATAACAGTGTTGCAACATGTGCATTACTAACTGGAAACCTGTGGCCTAGCCTAGGGGTGTACACAGTACTTAGAATTGCTGACTTCTGCACAACAACCACGCCTGACAGCTGAAGCGCCAAGGGGTTGGGACCAACCTGTGCGCCCACGATAGGCTGAGTAAGTCTAAACCGCGCTCAGCCTCTACTCTGACAGGCCGGCTCAGAAGCAGGAACTATCACTGTCAGGGTATTTAAGAAGAGCGGCTTAGGGTGTTGGCCAGTTCTCTGTTTTGCCCTGCGTGGTGTTACAATGAACCCGTATATACGAAAATTGCATTTACCATTTATCGCCTGTCTATAATAAAATTACATAGATCAAACTCAGTGACTCTGTGTCGCTGTCTATCCTGATACCAGATTCGATTGACGCAACCTAACAGTATATCTGCTAGCTAGATACAGTAGCTGGTTAACTTGTTAGCTAGATGGTACATTGTCAGTGTTTGTATTCAGTATCTAGTTTCTAGCTAGCTACTTACAAACCTCAAATCAACATGGCTCTGATTATTTAGAGCTTAATGAGGATTTAGACCCCCCCGCCAAATTCAAAATCCAAAAGTTGAATTATTAAACATTCATCAATATACAAGTGTTGCATAGTCATCAAAAGCTCTGCTTCTTGGTAATATCACAGCGTTGTCAGATTTCAAAAAGGCTTTATGGCGAAAGCACTACATTTGATTGTTTGAGGGTAGCACCTCCAATATTTTTCCATTAGCATAAATTCATAAACCATCGCGGTTCACACAACACATTTCACAGCGAAAACAAATCCCTTACCTTTTGAAGAACTTCTGCTGAGGGCTTCAAGTGTCCAACGAAGACGATCTATGGTTCTTTTGTTAGAAAAAGTCATTTATTATATCCATAAATCTGTTTGGTTGGCACGTTATGATCAGAAAATACAGCGTCCACTCGCCCATTGAACCGTGAAGAGAACTCGTTCAACCTATACACTTGTCCAAGAACAATCAAACATCATTGATAATGTATCCTTAGGAACACTTTTGTATATTTAGTATAATATTTCAACCGGATTATAAACTGGGCGATAGGAAAGGAAAAAACCACAGCGCGCGCAAGCCCGTGAACGCGCATCCTCTTCTGTTTACATCTGGTGACCACTTCCCAATTCTTCTTCTATTACCATCCAGAGCAAATAAACAATCAAAACACTGTCTAGAGACTGTTGACATCTAGTGGAAGCAATAGGTACTGAAATCTTACTCCCTTATATGGTCATTTTCAATAGGGAGGGGTTCAAAATGAGGCAATGTGTCAAATACACTTTTTCCAGGACAGAAATTCCTTGGGTTTTCGCCTGCTATATCTGTTCTGTTATACTCACAGACAATATTTTAACACTCTTAGAAACTTCAGAGTGTTTCCTATCCAATAGTACTAATTATGTACATATCCTATTTTCCGGGCCTGAGTGGGAGGCATTTTACTTTGGGCACGCCAGACTCTCCAAAACCGTCACCTCGGGAGTTGCTCCCTAAGAAGTTAAGCCTAACCATAACATTTAGGTTACCATAAGCCTAACCATAACATTTCCTTCTCGCTTAAACAAATGTCTAAATATACTTTGCATCTAACTATTTTCAGAATGAAGAAATTTTTACCCTGTGGCATCAGTAACAAAGGGGCAATGCCTTATGACAATAATGCTCTTTGTTCTATGTCATCACCTGACTGGAACTGCCCTGATAGACCTACTTGCCTTGCTGAATTTGCTTGTCCCCAACTTGGTTCCAACATCTAAATATCTCTTCAAAAATGTTTTGGGTAATCCAGCCCTGACAGCTGTCTCTCATTTCATTTGTGATGAATTCCAAAACTACTTAGGAAAGCAACCCGAAGACACAAATTGCTCACACTGTGGAACGTCCTTCATCAGAGAAACAAAAAGTTTATTTTTATCAATACCTTTGAGGGACCTTCTGCGAGATACACTGGAGAACCATGGAATAGATATTTTGAGAAAAATAGTGAAGGATAAAGGATGGAAAAATGTACCAGACATTACTGAAAGAGAAGAGGCTATCTGCTGATGATTTAACAACCTGGAACTGTGATGAGTACCCATTTTTAACTCCTCAAATTACTCAGTTTGGCCCCTTCAATTTACCATAAATGAACTGCCTTACATACATTGGAAAGAAAATGTGATGGTTGCAGGACTTTGGTTTGGCCCAGAAAACCCAGAATGGATACCTTTTTAAAACCTTTTATTGATGAATGTTGCAATTTAGCCCAAAACCCATTACTTTGGAGAGATAACAGTGGGATTCTATAGAGGACAATGGTCTTCTCCTTGATTTGTTCCTCAGATAAAATTGCCAGGCCAATCCTTTGTTACTGTAAGCAATTAAATGGTGAATATGGTTGTGATTGGTGCTTGCACCCAGGCAAAGTTGTCCCCAAAGGCAGAGGATATGTAAGCTCCTTACTGTCAACAACTGCAAATTGAAAGATCACACAATCAATTTAAGGACAATGCATTTCACGCTGCTCGCACTGACATTCCGCAAAATGGTGTAAAGGGGTTGTCAACACTGTTTTTGCTTCCATTGTTCAATAATGTGTTTGGTTTTGTGCCTGACTACATGCATTCTGTTTTCCTCTGCATAACTCGACAACTTCTGTCTATTTGGTTGGACACGTGCAACTGTTTGAATCCATGGTACATACAGTTGAAGTCAGAAGTTTACATACACCTTAGCCAAATATATTTAAACTCAGTTTTTCCTAGTAAAAAATGTAATCCTAGTAAAAATTCCCTGTCTTAGGTCAGTTAGGATCACCACTTTATTTTAAGAATGTGAAATGTCAGAATAAAAGTAGAGAGTATGAATTATTTCAGCTTTTATTTCTTTCATCACATTCCCAGTGGGTCAGAGGTTTACATACACTCAATTAGTATTTGGTAGCATTGCCTTTAAATTGTTTAACTTGGGTCAAACGTTTCAGGTAGCCTTCCACAAGCTTCCCACAATAAGTTGGGTGAATGTTGGCCCATTCTTCCTGACAGAGCTGGTGTAACTGAGTCAGGTTTGTAGACCTCCTTGCTCACACACGCTTTTTCAGTTCTGCCCACAAATGTTGTATGGGATTGAGGTCAGGGCTTTGTGATGGCCACTCCAATACCTTGACTTTGTTGTCCTTAAGCCATTTTGCCACAACTTTGGAAGTATGCTTGGGGTCATTGTCCATTTGGAAGACCCATTTTCAACCAAGCTTTAACTTCCTGACTGATGTGTTGAGATGTTGCTTTAATATATCCACATAATCCTTCCTCATGATGCCATCTATTTTGTGAAGTGCACCAGTCCCTCCTGCAGCAAAGCACCCCCACAACATGATGCTGCCACCCCCCGTGCTTTACGGTTGGGATAGCGTTCTTCGGCTTGCAAGCCTCCCCCTTTTCCCTCCAAACATAGCGATGGTCATTATGGCCAAACAGTTCCATTTTTGTTTCATCAGACCAGAGGACCTTTCTCCAAAAAGTACAATCTTTGTCCCATGTGCAGTTGCAACCCGTAGTCTGTCTTTTTTTTAATGGCAGTTTTGGAGCAGTGGCTTCTTCCTTGCTGAGCGGCCTTTTCAGGTTATGTTGATATAGGACTCGTTTTACTGTGGATATAGATTATTTTGTACCCGTTTCCACCCGCATCTTCACAAGGTCCTTTGCTGTTGTTCTGGGATTGAGTCGCACTTTTCGCACCAGAGTGCGTGTTTGAACGTGGTACCTTCAGGCGTTTGGAAATTGCTCAAGGATGAACCAGACTTGTGGAGGTCTACAATAGTTTTTCTGAGGTCTTTAATTTGATTTTCCCAT
Organism: Brachymystax lenok tsinlingensis; assembly: GCA_030435695.1. Classification (NCBI taxonomy): domain Eukaryota; kingdom Metazoa; phylum Chordata; class Actinopteri; order Salmoniformes; family Salmonidae; genus Brachymystax; species Brachymystax lenok. Next base: position 4,627,841 of record CM059806.1, on the reverse strand, counting down.
GATGTCAAGCAAAGAGGCACTGAGTTTGAAGGTATGCCTTGAAATACATCCACTGGTACACCTCCAATTGACTCATTATGTAAATTAGCCTATCAGAAGCTTCTAAATCATGACATTTTCTGGAATTTTCCAAGCTGTTTAAAGGCACAGTCAACTTAGTGTAAGTAAACTTCTGAAATTTGTGGAGTGGTTGAAAAACAAGTTTTAATGACTCCAACCTAAGTGTATGTAAACTTCCGACTTAAACTGTAGGTCGACAAATTACAGAATTAGACTCTCGACTGCTAAATCTCAAGCATATAAGAACATTGCATATAAGAACATTTTGGAAAGCATCAGTGTCATGCATTTCTTCTGTTTTATTCAATCACTGTTCTTCCTGACATCCTTCCGGCTCCATTTCTACAAAAGAAAATTCTACTTACATTCAGCATGCTTATTTTGCTTCAAGGATCTATTTCACAGTGTGACCTTAGATTCTCACATTTCGTTAGTCCTCTTTGTCAAGAAAATGAAAGAATTATATGGACAAGAACATTTTTCTTTCAATTGTCATCAGCTAATCTACCTTACTGATAGTGTACTGAACTGGGGGCCTCTCTGGGCAACGTCACCTTTTACATTTGAGGGTAACAATGGAAGTTTGAAATCTCTTTTCCATGGGACGCAGTGTGTTCCACAACAAATTTGCCAGCTTTTCCTTCTTTGGCGAGACATTCCAAAACGTCTTAGTGTTGTAGGATTTCACCCAGAGTCAGAGTTCGGTATATTCCTTACAAAGCTTGCAGACATGAGACAGGAGACTGAAAGGAGAAAAAATCTCAGGCTCCCTCAAAACTCTTGGAAAATCTGTACCTCTTCACCTCACAGCTTCTGTAAAACTTGCTGTAGAATAACTATTTACCGGATCTGTCCCGTCCCAGCCTCTGGAGTTATACGATCGATTCATTTATGAACAGATTGTTTATCACACAACTAACTACAAAATCTCAGAAAAAAGGGACAATACCTCAGTCGTGTTAAATAATGGATGTTGGCACAACTGCTGTTTTTCTTTGTTAGACTGAATTGCATTTGTCAAACAAACTGCTTATGTCAACCTATTCCCATTGTTGTGGTTCAACCATATGTAATTCAAGCTGACAGTTTGTTCATCAACCGCAATCTAGGCATCTCATTAAAAAGAAATGTGTGAAAGTTGAGAGGTCGAGACAAAAAAAGCTTTTTCTTTGGAAGATATCAAGTGTACATTTATTTATGTGGATGGCTGGCTTGTCCCTCTGCCAAACACTTATGAGCTAGATTAGTTATGAGTGTTTTTTTATTGACCTGTTTGATGTTATTGAGCAGATTCTCATTTGCAATGGAGACCTGGCCAAGAAAAGCATCAACATACTTTAATCCAGGTCTGTCCAGTGTGAGGACATGCTAGGGACGTGCAGCGTCCAGTTAAAACGCATGCATTTAGTTTCACAGGAATTGAGCAATAGTTGGAGATCCCAGAATGTGTGTTGTATGTCATTGAATCTGGGTGATTCTAATAGTATCACTCATTGATAACTTATCAGGGACATACATCAGTGATGCAAGGGCCATCGCTTATATTTGTAACCCTCTCACCAGACTCGAATTTGACTCTCACGATATTAGCTTACGTAGAGTATCTCAACAGCATGGGATGCTAGGTGAGAAGGACATCTCCAATAAGAATTCCTATTGTAAACTATCTAGGGTTATGACAATAGGGTATTAACTTCAGATGAAATGATTATAGGTTTCTGTTATTGTTTTAGGATAATCTATCCCATGCATTCAATTAGATTAAAACACTAAATGACTCCACCAAGACAACATAAAAAAGGTTCAAATGTGTATTGTTACAATTGTCTTATCACAACATCAAAAGAAATAAAAATAATAAACCCCAAATGAGTCGTGCACAACCCATGTCCAAATTATTTCAACCTTGCTTAATTGACCCGTTGGCGCGCGTTGGAGCTCAAAAAGAAGAATGTCGACACACATAAAGTCCAGAAGCACCTCACGTTGTGGTTACTCACAAATGTAGATATTTCTCCAGCGAAGTATGACAGTTCCATGCAGGTTTTCCTCACATGCTCCACAGCAACCGACACCCCATGGGAACATGAACTCTCCAAGCCCTCCCAAGAAATTCTCTCCTGGTGTCTCACGATGCTAGGCTAACCTCAAGGCTGTCGACCTCTACAACGAGACGGTAGCTTCAGTCTTCAGAGTCCTCTCAACAAAAAAATACAACAACTCTACTATAAAATAAAATTGGTATTTCCATTCATATATTAATAGGTAGGTATCTTGTTCTATACATTTTTTGTTGTCTTCTCTTATAATTCCTCTTCACCAACGGTCATAATCTCAGCATCTATCCTTTCTCCACCAACCGTCATCTCTTATTTTCCCTCTCTTTTTTCTTTTATATCCCAGGCCTCCCGTTAACCAGGTCAACTCTCCCATTGGCCACAACTTAACAAGTGACCTTATTGGTCAAAACATTAACAATTAACATTAACAATACTACAATTAAGAATCAATTTAAATCACCTGTTAAAATGTAATACTAATTAATTTTAACAAATAACTCAATACTTGGTTTTAACAAGGGTATTACATATTGTATTGTACATGTGGTTAATGTTCATGTTTAAATTAAAATCAATTAACATTAAGATTACATGTCTGTTTTTACTAAGATACAACATGTTTTTAATTGATGTAATGTATTGAAAGTATCCATCCCAAACATTCACACTACTTTAAAAGTAACCTGGCTATACCCATGTTGGCATATAAAATAAATATTGTTTGGCTTTCTTTTTTTGTTTGCAGGAAATGTTTTGTCTTGGATCATTTTCATCACTTCAATTAGAATACTATAACAAACCCGACAGGAATTGCCTATAGGAATGCTTTCATTAACTTCAGGGGTATACTATAGAAAATAATACAGGAACGCTATTTAAATTCATAAGAATACTATAGAGATACTGCATAATATTTATACTTTTGAAATCTTATTGGATATTTTGAAGTTATTATAGGTCAAAAATACATACTATAGAGACTCCTATAATCATTCTATAGTATTTTAATAGCAAAATAATATATCATAGCATACTATAAGATACAATATAGGGTATTATAAAAAACGTACAGTTTCTTATAGGAATGCTATAGTGCTTTTTCGTAAGGGCAAGACCGTTTTGCGTGGCTGATTGGCCTGCACCAGGACAAGTCGATAAACCGACGACCAGTGCACCCTGCACCCAAAGATGTTCTCATCTATCTGTGCTGCACCGGTGTTGTGCTTCCTACTAGGTATCATTGTCGTGTCGCCGGAGGTAGTTACGTGGCAATTTTTTTCTCACACATTATTTTATTTCAAGTAGGATGGCAGCCTACACAAGCACTACTGTCCGGCAAAGGCGTGGGAAGTAGCTGCCTAGGAGCCAATATCAGGGTGACAGTTCCAGTAAGTACACCCATCATCTATACTTTTAATAAACAAGTCTATACTTTTCACAAAACCTGTTTTTATAACTGAAAATGTACAATTATTAAGAAAAAAAACATCTCAATCAAAACCGTCTAGCAGAGCGCTTTCCACACGCCCACTACTTACCTTTCGACACACCCAGCAGTCCTTACTTCGGTCGCGGTATTGGGACGCAGCTACCCCCTTCTAGTCTGTGTAGGCTGCCTTGCACAGTAGTAAACCCCCACCCAGCTGGTGGCGCTGATGTGAAATTCCATGCTCACCACCCACTAGAACCAAGAAAATAATAATAATAATAATAATTGACTAGAACATGGAAATAGGATTGGAGATTACTTTGTTTTTTATTTCAAACATTATTTGTGTTGAGTAAAGAAATAAATACTGACTTACACAACATATTCCCAACTCTCATTCGACCAAAAATGTCCATTCATCCATATTCCATAACTTCCTATATATTTGAATAAATCCCTCCATCCATTAGGTCTTTCCTCCTGTGTTCTAACTTTATTTATCTATTCATTCATTTATATATCCTCTTTATTGATCTATCCATCCAGTCATAACTTTCTTTTAGCAGCTTTATCATTTGATTAAGAAATAAATGTATGGTTGAAGGGAGGTTACTATACCTAAAACTTCTAAAGGTCTTCCACTAGACTAGAGGCATTATCATATTTCTTTCCCCAAATGATAGCCTGCATATACTGTGGTTTTCTAATAGAAGAGTGTATAAAAGTGTACTAGTCTTATTTGTGACAAATTATTTGTTCCAACTGCCCCACAAAGTAATAAGGTTGACATAGTAGTTTATCAAAGTAATCAGACCAGATATTTTTAGATATTTAACTTTGACTATATTTCACCGCTTCACTTAAGCAAAACGTTTTAAACTTCCACCACTACTACAAAAATACTTTCAAAGAGCTGAAGCATGTCACACATTTTTTTCTTCATGGACAATTACCATCTAGTTCAACCCCATTTGTCAGATCTGTCTTATACCCTTAATTTAATGTCATTTCATTGGCCTACATCATGTGGATGAATACCACGTGAATGGGTTGTATAGCTGATTGGGATTACTAAAAATATATGGGTTGTATAGCTGATTGGGATTACTAAAAATATATATAATTCTGTTTTGGGGGGGATGACGGTGAGTCGTAAATTCTGGGGTATTCCGTAGCTGTGTTCTTGGCTATGATGATGTGTAATAAAGTTGGATTGTTCAATCTGGGGGTTGGTCGAGTGAGTCAGGAGAGGGAGTGTCTGCACTGTGATTCCTCAACAGCACGAAAACGTTAAAGAGCCACTGTGCTTCTATCGCCTCAGAAAGGGAACTACAGCAGTGCTCTTCATACAACTGCTGGGAAATATGCATGGTTTCTTGGGCAGAGGGACGCTCAAATCACCAGCGAAACATGGATATTACATATTTAATGCTTTCGATTTAGGTCAGTAGACACACAATTTACCACAATTTTCCTGCTCGACTCCGTTTATCCCGTCGTCAGTATGGAGAAGACGCTCTGCAGTCCGCATCCTGGGGCAAATAAGACGAACTCTGCTTCACTGCCGTCGGACAAGGGGAATTCGGCGAGAAAGATCGAACGAGCTGGTTCTCATAGCCCCGGCTCGGCTTCCCTTGGGAGCGGGGCCGGTGGTGGAGTGAGTCGGGGAGGTTTATTAGGAAACAGTATGCATTTTCAGCAAGCGTGTAAACGGCAATTAGAAGGAGTGTTGAGCAAATACACAAACTTAATTCAAGGATGGCAGAACAGGTAAGCAGAACTTTCAATCATGAGGTTCTTACCCACTGGGCGTTAACGAGTTGAATCAACGTTGTTTCCACGTTATTATTTTAATATTTGATGACATTGAATCGACGTGAAACTAAGGGATACTTTTTTTTTTAATCCAACTTTTAACCCAAATCCAATGACATGGTGATAATAAAACTAGATGTAGAACTGACGTCTACGCCCAGTGGCGGTCTAAGGCACTGCATCTCAGTGCTAGAGGCTTCACTACAGACCCTGGTTCGATTCCAGGCTGTATCACAACCGGTCATGATTAGAGTCCCATAGGGTGGCGCACATTTGGCCTTTTTTTTAAATAGACAAAATAGTGTGTTCCTCGGTGCATGCTGTTCTCGCTCTCCTTGCACTGCAAAGGTCAGTATTGTGTGGATTGATAATGTGTCACAACTGCTTTAAAGGCTACAGGTTGCAGCCCAGCCATAGCCTAGAAAATGGAAACATTGTAATGTTGACAACTACAGAGCCTGAGCATATTGGATAACAATGCTCATGCATGATTTAGCATTTGTCGGCATTCCCTTGTTACAGTATCTGCGCATCATCAACATCTCTAACGCACAGATACTGTCCCTACAACCTAGTCTATTTATTTAACCTGGTCTCAGAGCATTTTGTATTATTCTGTATGTAAGTCTGAGACACTTCATTTTAGTATGATATGTAAGGTTTGGTATGGTTACATAAGACAGATGGTTACTTCCCAGGTAACACAAACATCTGGCCTGATTCAGGCATGGCAGATCTAAAACTGCTGGCCCGGGTCTGGCAGCCGGATCCGGCCCGAGTCCGAAATGAATGACGGTACAGACTAGGCCCGGGTCATTTGGGCCAGATCTGAAAGCCTGAACTGAGCCAAAGCTGCCATTTTAGGGCCAGAATCTGGCCCTAAACCATAGTTGGCTAGCTAGCAAGTAAGGGATAAGAACATTGCCAGCCTGCATAGTAATCAAACAAATAGAATGAACAACAAGTCCGCTTCTCTAGCAATCTAACCAATATAACTAACCAGGTTTAGTGAAAGGATGAAATAGTATGAAATTACTTATCAAAATCTCAATGAAAACATGTCATTTTTAACAGTAAATGTGTGCTTGTTTTCTTTGGCAACAGTGGTTTAAGCGGGATAAACACCTCCGCTCTGTACGTTATATGGAACCAATAAACACGGGTAGTACCAAGTCGTCCATTATTACAGATAATGTATCAAGCGTAAGTGTTCATCCCTTACATGTATGTCTCTCTGGGTCTATCCACCCTTTCCTTGCTGGCCATCTGTAGCCTTGGATGTGAAAGTGGTTCTCCTGACAGCACCTTTTGAATAACAGGGAAAAAAGAGCAAAAAAAGTAGTTAGAACAATTAGTCAGATTTTGACACCACACACAACTCCTAGGAATCACAGTCCAGACCTCAAATGGGAAGCAAATCATCACAACACAGTAACCACCGAGGTTTTCAATTTCAATACTGAGTCAAACAAATCAAGAGAGATAAATATGTGCCTGTTGTAGCGCCACCGTGTGGTCAATCTGAATGTGCTTGCATATGTTGAGTCTTGACATGGTTTGGCACGTGTACCATATCTGTGTCTGATGTATATGCATTTGTGCCAGACCACACCCACAAATGTTTATTGGTCAGTTGTTTGACATGCTAGTCTGGAAAATATTGCTTTGAAAGACCATGGTGCATAGATGCCATATATCAAGTTTCATCCAGATCGGCCCTGTGGTTCCGGAAGAGATGGCATTTTAAGTGTTTTTTTTTAATCATTCCAAATGGCGGAAAATCCATCATGGCAGACCTTGTGGGTCCTTGAGGCAAATTTGTTCTTTGTGAGAAGAGACACCTATGCACAGAATTTCAAGACCGCGGCAACGGCAGCTTTCCAATCTTAAGGGACTTTAGGGACAGCTTAGCTGTCTTGTTTCCATTACACATTTACATGGGCCCTCGGATCTTGTATCATCCCTCCAACGGGTTCGGGAGAGGTGATGGTGGAGTCACGCGTCCTCCGAAACATGATCCGCCGGAAGCCAGCTGCACCAATGTGTCGGAGGAAACACTGTCTCTCTAAAGTCTTCGAAAGCCAAGTTAATAAACAGATCACTGACCATTTCGAATCCCACCGTACCTTCTCCGCTGTGCAATCCGGTTTCCGACCTGGCCAAGGCTTTCGACTCTGTCAATCACTGTATTCTTATCGGCAGACTCAATAGCCTTGGTTTCTCAAATGACTGCCTCGCCTGGTTCACCAACTACTTTGCTGACAGAGTTCAGTGTGTCAAATCGGAGGGCCTGCTGTCCGGACCTCTGGCAGTCTCTATGGGGGTACCACAGGGTTCAATTCTCGGGCCGACTCTCTTCTCTGTATACATCAATGATGTCGCTCTTGCTGCGGGTGATTCCCTGATCCAGCTCTACGCGGACGACACCATTCTGTATACTTCTGGCCCTTCTTTGGACACTAACCTCCAAATGAGCTTCAATGCCATACAGCACTCCTTCCGTGGCCTCCAACTGCTCCTAAACGCTAGTAAAACCAAATGCATGCTTTTCAACCGTTCGTTGCCCGCATCCGCCCTCCCGACTAGCATCACTACCATGGACGGTTCTGACCTAGAATATGTGGACAACTACAAATATCTAGGTGTCTGGCTAGACTGTAAACTCTCCTTCCAGACTCGTATCAAACATCTCCAATCCAAAATCAAATCTAGAATCGGCTTTCTATTTCGCAACAAAGCCTCCTTCACTCACGCTGCCAAACTTACCCTAGTAAAACTGACTATCCTACCGATCCTCGAGTTCGGCGATGTCATCTACAAAATAGCTTCCAATACGCTACTCAGCAAACTGGATGTAGTCTATCACAGTGCCATCCGTTTCGTTACCAAAGCCCCTTATACCACCAACCACTGCAACCTGTATGCTCTAGTCGGCTGGCCCTCGCTACATATCCGTCGCCAGACCCACTGGCTCCAGGTCATCTATAAGTCTATGCTAGGTAAAGCTCCGCCTTTTCTCAGCTTACTGGTCACGATAACAACACCCACCCGTAGCACGCGCTCCAGCAGGTATATCTCACTGGTCATACCCAAAGCCAACACCTTCTTTGGCTGCCTTTCCTTCCAGTTCTCTGCTGCCAGTGACTGGAACGAATTGCAAAAATTGCTGAAGCTGGAGACTTATATCTCCCTCACTAACTTTAAACACCAGTTATCTGAGCAGCTTACCGATCGCTGCAGCTGGACATAGATTGGGTGAGCTATTTACAGATGGACTAACTACCTCATCCCCATACTATTTTTATTTACTTTTCTGCTCTTTTGCACACCAGTATCTCTACTTGCACATCATAATCTGCTAAATTGTAATTTACTTCGCTACTATAGCCTATTTATTGCCTACCTCCCCACGCCATTTGCACACACTGTATATAGACTTTCTTTTTTTTCTCTTTTTCTTCTATTGTGTTATTGACTGTACGCTTGTTTATTCCATGTGTAACTTTGTGTTGTTTGTGTCGCACTGCTTTGCTTTATCTTGGAGAGGTCGCAGTTGTAAATGAGAACTTGTTCAAAACTAGCCTACCTGGTTAAATAAAGGTGAAATAATTTTTTTTTTTTAAAAGCTACACTGAGCACCGGCTGAAGTTAATATGAAATCCCATTCCAAATCTCAAATTCACATTTTGTCACTCAGCAGACGCTCTTATCCAGAGCGACCTACAATAGTAAGTGCATACATTCATACTTGTTGTACTGGTCACCCAAGGGAATCGAACCCACAACTCTGGCGTTGCAAGCGCCAGGCTCTACCAATTGAGCCACACAGGACCATTCACTGGATCATTTCTTCTGTCAAAGTAAAATGTAATGCTGGCCTATTGAAACTACCTGAATCATAGCAGTAGTGTGCCTACCTGGCTGCTACTTGTAAATAATGAGAGCAACCAAGTTGAAAGCTTTTCCTGGGGTTACTGTATTATTATGTTACGGTGTGTTCCGCTTTTCTGCTAGTATAGCCCACTTATTCTTGACATTATTTGATGTGTCAATGGACCAAGTAAGCCTACAGTACCAGTACATGTAACACTGTCTATAAGCTGGAAAAGCCAGCAATATATTTTCCCTTCACCACAGATCTCATGGCCTTGAAAATTTCAGTTCTAAGACGATTGGACATAGTTTGTGTGACATTTGGATTCACGTACAGGACTTCCAGACGTACTTTCAGTCGAGACTGATTTTCATCTAGCGGCCAAGGATGGCACATTTTCACAAATTTGGGAAGCTGAAAAATGTCAGAAAGTATGCCATTGCCAGACCATGTCCTTTGACATGTTTTCCACCCGCAAGTCGTATTTTGCTGTGCACAACAGATGTGATGGTTTGGAAAAGTCTCCTATGCCTAAGTGTTCCAAAATGGCATGGAATGCACAAGAGGCAGTCTGTCAGTGGGAGACTGTGTTGGTGTAATTACTAGGTCTGTCACTCGCATCTCTGTGTCTAAGAGCATAAACATTGTAGGCTATGTATGTACCTGTCTATGCTGTGTTCTTGTGAGCATCTCTGAGAGTGGGTCTGTGCCAAGTTTGCACTGTGTTTGGGTGATGTCAATTGTAATATTGTAGTTGTGTGAATGTACACATGTATTGTACTGAATGCTTAGTTGTCATGTTTGTCTCACGTATGCACATATTTGGGTGTCTATCTAGGGCCTCCAGTTGTGCACCACACCATCACCCTGAGAGAGAGGCTGCATGTGCTTTAGGATTAATGGGTTGCCCCTCTATTAAGGCTCCCCAGTCTATAAGGCCCCAATGTTCAGAGTGCAGCTTTCAGAGAAACTGGGCAGTTATACACACAGACAGTGAAATTACATGCGCCTCATTACTTGCAAGATTAATGTGTGTACAGTATCACACAAGGCCTCTGGGCCAAACCTAATGCCTTTTGATGCAAAGACTCCGGGAGGTACCATTTGCCAATGTCCGAGTCAGCCAAGACGTTCCTGATACTGCCATTTGGTCCAGTTGGGAAGCTGGATGGTTGTGACATTCGGAGTGCCATCTATCAAAGGTGCAGTTATCAAATGTACATTGTGGGCTGAAAGCTAAGCTGTTGAGTCTGTTGTAGAACCTGGACTTTAATGTGTGGTAAGACAAGCTTTTTCAGGGTTACTGTTTTACCAGAACTTTTTTTCTAGCTTTTTTTCTTTGAGCGAGAACGAGTCCTCCGTGTGCCGAAGCTCAAGGCTGGTTTCCATGGGGATGGTACAGAGCTGAGGAGAAGTCATTTAAAAACAACTGGATGAACAAATGTTTTCCATTGCATAAGATGCTGCACTTTTACATTTAACTCTGTTTTCATATGCTTCACATTCATATTTCAAATACAGTGCATTCGGAAAGTATTCAGACCCCTTAACTTTTTCCACATTTTGTTACGTTACAGCCTTATTCTAAAATAGATTAAATTGTTTTTTTCCCCCTCCTATCAATCTACACACAATACCCCATAATGACAAAGAAAAAACCAGGTATTTAGAAATGTTTGCAAATGTATAAAGAAAATATATATCACATTTACATAAGTATTCAGACCCTTTACTCAGTACTTTGTTGAAGCACCAATGATTAAAGCCTCAGGTTTTTTGGGGTATGATGCTACAAGCTTGGTACACCTGTATTTGGGGAGTTTCTCCCATTTCTTCTCTGCAGATCCTCTCAAGCTCTGTCAGGTTGGATGGGGAGTGCCGCTGTACAGCTATTTTCACGTATTTCCAGAGATGTTTGATCAGGGTTCAAGTCCGGCCTCTGGCTGGGCCACTCAAGGACATTCAAAGACTTGTCCCAAAGCCACTCCTGCATTTTCTTGGCTGTGTGCTTAGGGTTGTTGTCCTGTTGGATGGTGAACCTTCACCCCAGTCTGAGGTCCTGAGTGCTCTGGGCAGGTTTTCATCAAGGATCTCTCTGTATTTTGCTCTGTTCATCTTGGTTAGCAGATGTTAATGCAAGTGTAGCGAAATGCTTGTACTTCTAGTTTTGACAGTGCAGTGATATCTAACAATTCCCCAACAACTACCTAATACACACAAATCTAAAGGGGTGAATGAGAATATGTACATATAAATATATGGGCGATGGCCAAGCGGCATAGGCAAGGTGCAATAGATGGTATATTGTACAGTATATACATATGATATGAATAATGTAAGATATATGTAAACATTATTTAAAGTGGCATTGTTTAAAGTGAGTAGTGATCCATTTATTAAAGTGGCCAGTGATTGGGTCTCAATGTGGGCAGCAGCCTCTCTGAGTTAGTGATTGCTGTTTAGCAGTCTGATGGCCTTGAGAGAGCTGTTTTTCAGTCTCTCGGTCCCAGCTTTGATGCACCTGTACTGACCTCGCCTTCTGGATGGTAGCAGTGTGAACAGGCAGGGGCTCGGTGTTGGTAATCAAGCCCACTACTGTTGTCTGCAAACTTGATGATTGAGTTGGAGGCGTACATGGCCACGCAGTTGGCCAGGTGATGAGCGGTGCCTGGTTTCCTCCAGATGTGACTTTTGGTATTCAGGCCAAATAGTTAAATCTTTGTTTCATCAGACCAGATATATTTTTTTTCTCATTGTCTAAGAGTCCTTTTAGGTGCCTTTTGGCAAACTCCAAGCGGTCTGTCATGTGCCTTTTACTGAGGAGTGGCTTCCATCTGGCCACTCTACCATAAAGGCCTGATTGGTGGAGTGCTGCAGAGATGGGAGAACCTTCCAGAAGAACCACCATCTCCACAGAGGAATTGGCCGGGTGGCCAGCTCTAGGAGGAGTCTTGGTGGTTCCAAAATACTTCCATTTAAGAATGATGGAGGCCACTTTGTTCTTGGACCTTCGATGCTGCAGAAATGGCATCGGCCGAACTCCGATTCATCCGTCAGTTTGCCAGATGGGGAAGCATGATTCATCACTGCAGAGTACTGCTCCAGAGTCCAATGGTGGCAAGATTTAACCACTCCAGCCGACTCTTGGCATTGCGCATGGTGATCTTAGGCTGCTCGGCCATGAAAACCCATTTCAGGAAGCTCCCGACGAACGGTTCTTGTGGTGACGTTGCTTCCAGAGGCAGTTTGGAACTCTGTAGTGAGTTTTGCAACCGAGGACAGACCATTTTTACCTGCTTCAGCACTCGGCGGTCCCGTTCTGTGAGCTTGTGTGGCCTACCACTTCGCAGCTGAGCCGTTGTTGCTCCTATACGTTTCCACTTCACAATAAAAGCACTTACAGATGACCGGGACAGCTCTAGCAGTGCCAAAATTTTACAAACTGACTTTTTGGAAAGATTGAATCCTATTCTACTGCCAATGTTTGTCTATGGAGATTTGCATGGCTGTGTGCTGGGGTGTCCACATACTTTTGAAGGGGTGTCCACATACTTTTGTATATACTGTACCAGTCAAAAGTTTGGACATGTACTCATTCAAGGGTTTTTCTTTATTTGTAATATTTTCTACATTGTAGAACAATAGTGAAGACATCAAAACGATAAAATCACACATGGAATCATGGAGTAACCAAAAAAAGGTATTTTAGATTCTTAAAAGTAGCCACCCTTTGCCTTGACAGCTTTGCACTCTCTTAGCATTCTCTCAACCAGCTTCATGAGGTAGTCACCTGGAATGCATTTCAATTAACAGATGTGCCTTGTGGAATTTCTTTCCTTCTTAATGTGTTTGAGCCAATCGGTTGTGTTGTGACAAGGTAGGGGTGGTATACAGAAGATGGCCCTATTTGGTAAAATACCAAGTCCATATTATGGCAAGAACAGCTCAAATAAGGAAAGAGAAATGACAGTCCATTACTTTGACTGACCTTCATGTTTTAATGTGTAAAATGTTAAGTTTGAAAGTTTCTTCAAGTGCAGTCGCAAAAACCATCAAGCGCTATGATGAAACTGGCTCTCATGGGGACCGCCACAGGAAAGGAAGGCCCAGAGTTACCTCTGCTGCAGAGGATAAGTTCATTAAAGTTACCAGCCTCAGAAATTGTAGCCCAATGAAATGCTTCAGAGTTCAAGTTTGACACATCTCAACATCAACTGTTCAGAGGTGACTGCATGTATCAGGCCTTCATGGTCGAATTGCTGCAAAGAAACCACTACTAAAGGGCGCTAATAAGCAGAAGAGACTTGCTTTGGCCAAGAAACACGAGCAATGGACATTAGACCAGTGTAAATCTGTCCTTTGGTCTGAGGACACAGAGTAGTTGTCTTTGTGACACAGAGTAGTTGAACGGATGATCTCTGCATGTGTGGTTCCCACCGTGAAGCATGGAGGAGGTGGTGTGGGGGTGCTTTTCTGATGACACTGTCAGTGATTTATTTAGAATTCAAGGCACACTTAACCAGCATGGCTACCTTAGCATTCTGCAGCGATACGCCAGTCCCACTAAGCGCAAGCCAGATGGGATGTCATTTTGTTTTTCTACTCGACAATGACCCAACACACATCCAGGCTGTGTAAGGGCTATTTGACCAAGAAGGAGAGTGGAGTGCTACATCAGATGACCTGGCCTCCACAATCACCTGACCTCAACCCAATTGAGATGTTTGGGATGAGTTGGACCGCAGTGTGAAGGAAATACAGCCAACAAGTGCTCAGCAAGACTGTTGGAAAAGCATTCCTCATGAAGCTGATTGAGAGAATGTGTGAAAGCATGGCTACTTTGAAGAATCTAAAATATAATTAGAATTTTATAGATCTTTTTTTTTTTACTACATTATTCCATGTCATATTTCAGTTTGTCTTCACTATTCTACAATGTAAAAATAAAAACCCTTGACTGAGTAGGTGTCAACTTTTGACTGGTACTGTATAGGGATATTAAGATGGCGGTAAGATAGTATTATGTCTGTTTTACCTAAATGTCTGAAGATGAGATGTAAGCTCCACTGGGTATTTGGCAACCTTGTAAATAACACTGTTAGAAAAGTTAGAAAAGCTGCAGTCAGTTATGTTAGGCTATACAGTCTGCCAGCTGTTGTTTGTGTTAGTCTCCCCTCATGTTGTCCCTCCTCCGGTATCGCCATCCATCAGTTCCCTCATGCTGTTTGCGTATTCATGCAAGAGCTCTGGAGGAGACCCAGAATGTGCTGATATGCATTTCCCTTTAGCAAAGTCAATGTTAATACCATTAGGAAATGCCTGGCTGTCTGTGTATGTGAAAGAATGTGCTATAGTAAGCACGTTTGAGTGTATTATCATGGTGGAGAATAATTTGTTTAATTCCAGTAGTATTCCCTATTGAAATGCCATTTTGGCAGTGGTGGGTGTAGTACCACTGCTCAACACTATGATTGCACAATACCTGACGACTGAAACATAATTTTTTTCCACTGCTCTAGGTTTGCTACATACTTCAGTCTGAGACTGCTATCGTTGAAATTGTTTGTGGCGAAATCAAAATGAGTGGTGTTGTACAAAACCGTCATGCAGTTGGATAATCTCTAACCAATCAGAGTATCGCTGCTTTGAATTACCCACGTATGTTCTGGCTCTGGGCCAACCCATCAGTTTCTGGGACCAATCAGAGCGGTTAAGTGTTCGTTCTAGATATCATTGAGCAGGTATTCAGATCCAGACTCATTGCGGTGAAAAAAACTAACGTCCATGGGCGTAGTGTTTGGCCGAAGCAAGGAGTTTGGGTAGCCAGGCAAGATTGCACCCACCTTGACTTTGGTGTTCCGCTTCGTCCGTCCCCATAGAGTGGTGCTATGACTGATAGCCCTCAGGAGAATTGAAAATATCTGTGTTTCAATCCTTGTTCAACAGGTCTTTAGCAGTTCTGTCCAGTGTGGGTACCTTGTGCCTCCTGTTAATTGGTGTCAGCAGTAGGATGTCCCTTTGGGCTATTGGAGTTGGACCAGGAGTCGTGTGAGAGTGACGTCTCAGAAGTATGAGGATAGTTTTCCATGCTTTGTTACAGTTTCTAGTGTGCTACTTAGCCTTGAATTTTATTTCACCTGGGGACAGTGTGCTGCAGTGTTGTCATGGTATTGTACTGAAACAACTGGCTGTTTAGTAAGGAGTAAGGTTACACCATCCATCACTTTTAACACCACTAGCATTGTTTTCCACTGGCAGGGCCAGGACTATATAACCTGGGGTCAATTATAAATCCTGCTCTTTGCTGACTGTGTCAGGGTTGAAAAACTGACCCAAGCACAAAGATCCCCGTTGCGCACATTAATCCTATTCTCTTGTGATGGAGCGGGAGATCGTGGGTGTGGGATCAATTTCCACACTTTATGGAAATCCTGAGGATTAATGGGAAAATGGCTCATGTGAAGGACCCGGCTATCATTGCCCAAATTTAGAGTCCGATGCACTGCATACATTCAAGTTAAGGTAATGCATATTTGTGGACTGTTAAGGTCTCGTAAAGTTGACAATTTTATCACCAGCTTAAAAGTCAGAACAACATTCCCTTTTGGGAAGCTGCATGCAATGTGCACACGAAATGTATTGAACGCCAGAGATTTAGTTAAAGCTGTCTTGAGTGTTAATGCAAAGGGACCAGTGAGATATGATCATTATCACGGATACATCTGCTGCTGCAAGATACAAGTTGCCCTAATGAAACAACATATGAATGGATTAAAATAGGCTGGTATGCTAAATGAGCCTCCATAACGAAGCAACAAGCTTCAAGGCCAGATGATGCTAGCTTGGAATCCGGTAAAATGAATTACATTTGCCAAAATGAGAGAGAATTACTCGTGCGTATACAGAAATCAATTAAATCATTCAAAATACTACACCGGAGAGCATGATTTGGCCACAGAAGATCATTAACTTATTTTATTTAAATGAGCTGTGTGTTTTAAGTGTTTTTTTGTCAAGTAGCTTACCAAATAGATGTTTAAAATCTTCTCATGTGGCACTTTGGGGTGGACCCACCTGTCTCAATCAATGAAAGAAATGGGCAAGATGGCGGTGTACACTGTTGGATTGCTTCATTGAGCAAAACATTATTTTAATAACAGGGTATTTTTTTTATTAAAACAAACCACCTGCAACTGGACACAGACATTTTAGAACATACATGTTTGACCCGAAATCAAGAACGGAGATAGTATTGACAAGTTAAGGTTGGCCAAATTCTCTGTCCTACGCCAAACGTAGCCAGCAGATCCAACCCTCTTGCTTACAGCTGCAATAGGGTCGGACAGCATTCCTATGTAGATTAAGACACCACAGAGCCGGTGCGAGATATGGCTCGGAAACCAAACCTAAATCTAGGGTTGATGCGTTTTACTCAATTGTCCAATTATCCCAACTGTTACACCTAGTGCAGCTGTAAGCAAGATGGTCGGATCTGTTGGCTATACCAAACAGTACCTATCCTGTAACGGCTAATGGAGCATGACATTAGCCAGTTACAATCTGCTAGCTAAGTTAAAGCTAACAACATGTCTTCATCAAGTAAGGTTAGCTTATCAAAAATGAACAATTACCCCTCCAACACAAATATAAAAGTACAGTAGGCCTACCTTACAAATGAAACATGGTTTGTTGTAATGTTATATAAATATCATGCAACTCATTAGGCTACATGTGGTATAAGACAATTGCAATTGAAAATGTGGGTATAATTCACCGGGGAGTTAAGATGAGCTGTTTGATATGGAAGCCCATTCCTGTTTCCATTGATCATCCTTGATGTTTCTACAACTTGATTGGAGTCTAGTTGTGGTAAATTCAATTGATTGGACATGATTTGGAAAGGCACACACCTGTCTATATAAGGTCCCACAGTTGACAGTGCATGTCATAGCAAAAACCAAGCCACGAGGTCGAAGGAATTCTCCGTAGAGCTCCGAGACAGGATTGTGTTGAGGCACAGATCTGGGGAAGGGTACCAAAAAATGTGTGCAGAATTGAAGGTCCCCAAGAACACTGGCCTCCATCATTCTTAAATGGAAGAAGTTTGGAACCACCAAGACTATTTCTAGAGCTGGCCGCCTGGCCAAACTGAGCAATCAGGTGAGAAGGGCCTTGGTCAGGGAGGGGACCAAGAAGCCGATGTTCACTCTGACAGAGCTCCAGAGTTCCTCTGTGGAGAAGGGAGAACGCTCCAGAAGGACAACCATCTCTGCAGCACTCAACCAATCAGGCCTTTATGGTAGAGTGGCCAGACGGAAGCCACTCATCAGTAAAAGGCACATGACCGCCCTCTTGGAGTTTGCCAAAAGGCACCTAAAGGACTCTCAGACCATGAGAAACAAGATTCTCTGGTCTGATGAAACCAAGATTGAACTCTTTGGCCAAGCGTCACATCTGGAGGAAACCTGGCACCATCCCTACGGGGAAGCATGGTGGTTGCAGCATCATGCTGTGAGGACGTTTTTCAGCAGCAGGGACTGGGAGACTAGTCAGGATTGAGGGAAAGCTGAACGGAGCAAAGTACAGAGAGCCTTGATGACAACCTGCTCCAGAGCGCTCAGGACCTCAGACTGGGGCAAAGGTTCATCTTCCAACAGGACAACGACCCTAAGCACACAGCCAAGACAACGCTGGAGTGGCTTCGGGACAAGTCTCTGAATGTCCGGACTTGAACCTGATCAGACCTCTCTGGAGAGACCTGAAAATAGCTGTGCAGTGACTCTTCCATCCAACCTGACAGAACTTGAGATGATCTGCAAAGAATAATGGGAGAAACTCCCAAAATACAGGTGTGGCAAGCTTGTAGCGTCACACCCAAGAACACACAAGGCTGTAACCGCTGCCAAAGGTGCTACAACAAAGTAGTAAGAGTCTGAATACTTATGTAAATGTGATATTTTAGGTCATTTAAAAATCTGTTTTTGCTTTATCATTATGGGGTGTGTGTGTGTGTGTGTGTGTGTGTGTGTGTGTGTGTGTGTGTGTGTGTGTGTGTGTAGATTGAAGGGGGGAAAAAAACAATTTAATACATTGTAGAATAAGGCTGTAACGCAACAAAATGTGGAAGAAGTCAAAGGGTATATTTTCCGAATGCATTGTAGATCATGCATAGGTTATGTTTCTTCATTTGTAGCATTGTGTGGCAATTGTCCATCAATCCACATTTGTAGAAATCAGAACAGCAGTGCTGCCGGTAAATGTGTGGCGAGTTGACATTTGCCCCAGCACTTTTGAGTTTGTTTAATAAAAAGAGACATGACAGCATTATGAGGGACAAAGTACTGTTTAGACCGATTTTTGTCTCATGATTTGTTCGACAGGACTTTGTTTTCGTCCTCCCTAGGGCCAAGAGTTTATTTATGACCTGATTAGAAAAATGCTGGTCCCATCGTAGCCTGTTTTTTACAGTTGATTTATTATTATGTCATCCCCTACAACTAGGGTCCGGAGTTTACCTGGTCAAGTTAGCCTACCAGATCAGGAAAAACTCTGGGGCCCCAGGAAAACAATTCCTCCCCACCACCACCACTCTGGGACCTGTGGTGCCACCTCTGAAATCACCACATGTTACAAATGAAAAACATTCTACTTGTATGATCTACTATATAAAAATTGATTTACATACTTTTTAAAAATATACTGTAGTATCAACTTTTTTTTTTTAAATGTGCCCTGGAATGGGCTTCAATAGTTGTGTGGCTCATTACAGCCAGCAGCTACTGTGACAATTTCAGAATGTAACAGGCTGCAATTTCAGGTAAAACTATATAA
The DNA here is from genome assembly GCA_030435695.1 of Brachymystax lenok tsinlingensis. Classification (NCBI taxonomy): domain Eukaryota; kingdom Metazoa; phylum Chordata; class Actinopteri; order Salmoniformes; family Salmonidae; genus Brachymystax; species Brachymystax lenok. The sequence continues at coordinate 4,608,772 of CM059806.1, read as the reverse complement.
AGCAAGCCTCAAATATAAGGAAAATGTCTATACATTTATACTGTAGGAGTTTTGAGCTCAACAAGAAAATTCAGTTTACACTGCCCTGCTCAAAGGGGGGCCAGTTGTTGGGTGAGTAACTTGAGAAGTAAGAATTTCGCAAGTTCAGACAATAGTAATGTCTCTCGAATCGATACCTCTCGAGAATCTCCAATGTCTATTGTCAATGTGAAAACGGTCTATGATGATGCTTTCTGTTCTGGTTGTAGCAGTGTGGAGGTTTGTGTCTGTGGGTGGTGTTGACCTGTAAGTGCTCGCTCGGCTTGTTCCAAAGCCTGGTCAATAGAGGTGCTTCTCTAATCGCACTTTGGAAAGAGACAATTGATCGGCAGTAAGGGAATCTCCAGTTAATAACACTTCAGGGTCTAGATGGCCATACCCTGTTCGGTTGGCCTTTCATTGTAACGCACTGTCTGTTATGAATGCTTTGTTGCGACAAGTCAGCCTAATAGGTGACAAACTGGTACTGTCCCATAGCCAGGACTGGAGTGGGTGTGTCCTTTACTTGCTCTGTGTATGTCATGTTGCAGGCTCTGACTGAAATTAAATTAGGCCTAAGCTTGGGGCCATTCATTAATCACAAAGGTAACAAACCTGTCTGATTCCGTTTAATTTTAACTTGGCGAGCTGTGAGCTCCAGCCTCTCCACTCAAGGTACCTATACACTAATGCCTTCTTGGGTAATTTGGGATGGCTAGTGGGTAGGTGTTGATGTCACTTAATGCGCTCAGTAATATGGCTCAGTAATGTGGCTGAAACTTCTATAATGAAGAGCTCCTGTGAATATCTCTTTTTGCATGAAAGGTGAGAGGAATTGAGTGGTGGAAACATTGAGGAGGATGGGAGACCCACGGTATGGGCGCGGAATGCAGGGAACGACAGTGTTTCAAAATTCGTCAGACTATTTTTAACCTAAAGAATTTAATAAAGACATTTTTATAATACAATGTTATGGGAAATGGAAATCACAGCAGTGACTGTATGAGGCATGAGTTGAGGTGTTCAGAAGCTTGACTTCAGTGCTGGACAGGATTTGACTGGGAAGATACACAACACAGACAAAAGAGCTAAGAATGAATTAGTCCAAGTAAGGAGTCAAATCATTGATGTGTAATAATGTGTTTGTGTATGTGATTGACTCTACATATAGTAATGAGAGAAAATTGATAGGGGTACACACAGTGCTTGGAGAGGAAACATTCAATGTGCCAGTGGATGAGAGGGCACAGGAGACGTGGCTTCAGTTCATGTCAGGAGAGTTGACACTGGTAGTGGAGTGGTCATCTCTTAATCAGGGAACAGAAGGGGACATAGCTGTACGTTCAAATAGCAGATACGTTCCATTACAGCTGCGCCATCGTAGGTTTGAACAAGTTTCTCTATGAACTTAAACTCGGAAGTCTCAAAATTCACAGTCAAAGACAGACTACGCATCTCGCCCACTTGACACATCCAAGTAGCCAAAGAAACATTCCTGAATAAAGCCCTAATCATCCACATACCTGACGATAACTGACAACTGCAAGCAGACTGGTGGCACCATTAGGTCCCAGAGTGGTGGGGCAATTTTTACCCCCAGGGGCCCAGAGTTTTTCCTTATCTGTTAACTTAACCAGGAAAACTCTGGACCCTATAAGGTATTACTGTGATTAATCAGTTGCAAAAGGTTTTATAAGGGCTATGATGGGACCAGTTTTTCCTAATCAGGTCACATGGTTTTAAAAAACTCCTAGCACTAGGGGGGATGAAAACCCTGTCAAACTGCAGCAACTTGTTCATATTAATTATATTTAGACTTCCTTTTCAGAGACAACTGATAGACAATAGAACTCACAGGGCTGAGCTTGCTTTATGCATGTTTGCAACTGTAGGCTTTATAAAAAATGAACTTTTCGTCACTATGTTGTATTGATTATTTCCAGTTAATAATTTTGGGTTGAAAACGTATAGGCAGCCTAGCCAGCACAATTTTGAATATAAAACTAATTTGATCACATTCACATTTTCTCCTGACAAATTGACCATAAAAACATAACGTTACCAATTAGTTTACGCTGAACAAATGGAAAGGGCACATAGTCTGTATGCTATGGAACACCGTTTGGGTCTTTGCATGTCAAAAAAGATACACAGCAAATAACACTGCGTTCATTAATCGTTTACGTAGTTATTACACATTGATTACACTATCACTCATATTTCATGTCACAACGATTCATCCATTCGTATGCTATGATGTTGGTAAAGTTGTCTCGCACACCTACAGTGCTGGTCATAAAAAAAGCTAGCTAGCTCATGATGCAAACAATATTCTTCCCCAAAAACATAGCAAAACGACATCTGTTTCAGTAGCTATATTTGATAGCTGTCATCTAAAATAACCCTAATTTATAGGACCGTTCTTATTTGATCAGTGGTAGTCTATGTGAAGCTAGCCACAATCAGGATTAGCCACAATAGTGAACTTTGCGGTTAGCCTTCAAAATAAGTGTCATTGACAGTGATGCAAATTAATACAAATAGTAGAATGACACAATTGAATAGATCATGCTAAATAATGTTGAAATGTTATATAAAATCAACAAAAGACAATTTGTTAATTTGACAAATCTGTTGAAATCACACTGGATGTATTATACTTTAGAACTGCATTGGGGGCATAGTTATTTCACTGTACAGCCTTAACTATGGATGGTAGATCAATGACATGGGGTGTCAGTCTACTCAGTGACACCTAGAGAACATCAACGTCGTAGCTCTTATTGCGGGACTCTGAAACAACTGTGAATTGAGCCACATTTATTGTCAACCAATGTGTATTGAACACTATTCCCGAGGAAAAACAATACTGCATGGATGTTTTGGAGTCTGAAAACTCTGAGGACGTTGGGGAAAAAATGTATTGAGTAGACTGATACCCCATTTCATTGATCGCCAATCCTTAGGTAAAGCTGTACAGTGTCATATGAATGTCAATACACACAATAGGCTGACTGGGGAGGTGATTTCACACAGTCACAGTCCCACCATAAGAGCTACAATGCTAATATTTGCGTAAACTCTTCACAGTTGTGTTCTGTGGGTGTCACCGGGTAGACTCTTACCCCATTTCAACCTTGTTTGACATTTATCTAGTCTAAATATGGCATGATTCCACCAATTTTGTAAACTTCTGCATCACTTTCAAGAGGGACTTTTGAAGGCAAACAGCAAATTCCAATATTGTGCCTAATCCTTATTGTGGCTAGCTTCACAACAGATAACCCGGTCCGGTCGAGCCTCATGAAGCTAGCTGGCTGCTTATAACGTTTAGGTTTTGGCAACAGGGTTTAGTAATTGGCTATCTATTTATTTTCATGACCTGAAGTTCAGTTTCAACAGGCGAACAACAAGTGGCTGCCTAGCTAATACCAGAAGTTGCGGTCCAGCACAACATTCTACAATTAAACCGTTATTTGACGTGTCAAATTAAAAGCTTATTTAACGTGTTATTTTAGTGTTATTTGACAGATTTCTAATGTTTAGGTGTAGCCTAGGCTGCTGCACCATTTATATCATGAGTTTTTGCATGTGTCTGTCAGGAGTGATTATGTGTTATCATCTTTGCTAAATAAATACCGGAGGAAAGTGGAACGCTTACTTGAACGGGTGAAAAAAAAAGTTCTTGCATCAACCTCTTTGTAATCGAACTTTTTAATGAATGACGCGATGAAAGCTATCAAATCATTCTGAATTGATTTCGACATCCCAGAAAATGTGCAATTACTTCTGCAACCTCCTTGTAGTTGCCCTTGTTATTGGAACTTTCCCTGTCGTCATGTCTTCTAAAAACCGGTTCTTGCATGTCCAAAAACGCAGTGGTGTTGATAAGCCGCTTGAAAACATCCCTGTTTCAAATCAAGTTGTATTGGTCACATACACATGGTTAGCAGATGTTAATGCGAAATGCTTGTTTGTTTTTTTTACTTTCTCATAGTGTTGCACAGTTTGAATACACAGACCTTCGTCATGATCGATGAAGCTTTTTTCCCCAGAAGGTTGAATCTGATGTGGACATTAATATGCTCCCTGCTTTTGTTTTGCCGTTTTTAGCTGAATGAAATGATGTTCTTCAGGTCACTGTACCCCCCTTTCGCCCATGGCTCAGACTTTCCAAAAAACAGGGAAGGTCAGCAATACAGGCGGCTTGATGAAAGGCTAACCAGCTAACATATGTTTGATAACAATTTGTATTGAATGCCCTCACCTTTTCATTTTTCATGAAACTGATCTCCGGCAGAGGTCGGCCCTTGGTTTTAATTCGCACCTTTAACGCGTACCCCAGAGAATGAAAGGGGTAAAAGTGAACAACATTTTCGGTAGCGTTGGTGGCGAAAACTGCACACTCGAGCTGGTAGCTAGCTAGCTACTGCTACTTGCCACGGACGTTAGCAAGACAAATTGAAATAAATTGCACTAACTGGACACTAAAAGTTCTAAAACCAAGAAAACAATTTATAATCTACCTCTACCTCATAACCTCTATCCAACAATGTCACCAAGCTTCTCAACACAGAGTACCCCCATAATGCTCTGGCACAATCACAATACAACTCGTTCTCTGATCCTAATTCTATGATTGGATGGACAACATGTCAGTTCATACTACAAACGCTTTGATTTGTTGGAAGTCGTCCTCCGGAAATGGTCATAATTACCATGTAGATCAATAGAAGGCAGTGAGGCCTACGAGCCTCCAAGGTTTTGTATTGAAGTCAATGTACCCAGAGGAGGACAAGAAGCTAGCTGTCCTCCGGCTACACCATTGTGCTACCCCAGAGTGCTGTTGAAGTTACTATAGACCTTCATTGCAAAACAAGTGTTTTAATAAATGTTATTTGTGGCATATGAATATATTTAGTAGAGTTTTATCTAAAAAGTAAAACTTTTAGTGTTTCACTATTCTTTTTTTTTTTTTTTTTTTTTTACTGAAGAGGATGGTCGTCCACTGGTGTGCATGTCTCTTGCTCTCTTTCTCGGTCTCTCTCTATCTCTCTGTGTATCGTGACTGTATTACTTAGAAGTTGCAATTACTGCTAAAGTAATAGAAGAATTAAACAATGATGAGGACGTAAAAAAACAATAACAAAAAATCTCTCCCTCTCTGTTCCCCTCTTTCCCTTCTCTCTTTTATCTTTCTCTTTCACTATGCCTCCCTTTCTCTCACCCTCTCATACAGGTACTTTGTGCTGGATCCAGAGCTGGGACAGCTGCAGTACTTTGTACATGAACAGGGCAAGAGCCAGAAGCCCAGGGGCTCCCTGCCTCTGATTGGTGCATCGGTTGTCCAGAGTGATGAGGCACCACACATGTTTATCGTCAACTCATTCAATGGCGAGCTTTACAAGCTCAAAGGTACGCAGACACTTATTGCCAATCATTCAGCTTCCACACATTTAACTGTTATAATATTAAGTATTTATTTTACATGCTGCCTAGTCAGAGTTCGGGTATGCAGGGAGATTGTTTGGGGACATTGGGATGATTGCATTGCCTTATGGGTGTTTTTCAGTTACGTCATAGAGTGATACCACTTGAGCAGCTTAAATTGTGCAACTGCCTTTGTTTTGGAAAAGCACATAATGAAATTTAACCTGTTATGTTATAACTTAGCTTCATAAGCATTTCATGAGTTGCGTTACTAACTTTCATTTCACCAGCTCCATTTCCCACATTTGACATGAGTTTGTCAGAAGTAGGACAGGGACGATACCAGTACCGCAATGTTTTTTCCATGGCAAAAATGAAAACATGAAGCAGACCAAGCTCTTTGGTCCTTTAAAAACCTGCTGTATATAAAATAATGTGTGCTGTAGCTTGAAAAAAAAAAATGGTTGACTCTGAATGACAACATAATGATGTTTGTTTCCAACATTAGGGATGTTTTCCTAAAGAAGTTAAAACCTCTGTCTTTTGTTTCCTTGGCACGATACTAACGGGTATCGCGGTTCTGGCATCGTCCCGGCCCTAGTCCGATGCTTGTATCCACTGATTCAGCGAGAGTCTACCTGTCGCTCTGCTTTAGTCTCTGGAATGTCCCCATACATTTCCCAAGGGAGCTATCAGAATAACTTGCCCTAGATCTGTGGATGACGTAGTGATCCATCAATTGAGCTCAGAGCAAGTGATAGTCCCACAGAGAATAAGTCATTGTAGCAAATCAATGTAGGAGTAGGGGGATCCACTGTCTACAATGCAGATATGGAATTAGATACAGCTTAAATGAAAGAAGGTTAAATGACAGTCCTTATCAAAGAAGATAGTTGGGCGAATGTTCTGTTGCTTGGAAGGTCTAAACACTATACTTAGTGGCTTACAAAGCGGCAGGGTAGCCTAGTGGTTAGAGTGACAAGGTACAAGTCTGTCGTTCTGCCCCTGAACAGGCAGTTAACCCACTGTTCCTAGGCCGTCATTGAAAATAAGAATTTGTTCTTAACTGACTTGCCTAGTCAAATAAATAAAACAAATTGTTCCTTTCATTGGGATGGGGACATTTTATTTCTAACTTCAGTTTGCCAGAGTTAAACCAAATGATGGCGAACGATATCCACCCCCCTTGAGTGTAGCAGCTTTTCATGAGTTGACTAAGATTAGTAGGTGCAGCTTAAATCACACAGGTTGTCATGGAAACCCTGGGCCTCTATGGGGAAGGGAGAAGGTCAAGGTTCAGCCAGGAACAAGTTTCCTATTCAACGACCTTCGATGAGTCTGCAACAACAGACCCCTCTTTAGTATCGCCTTCAGGGTGATTTGTACAGCCCAGATGTGAATGTGTCCTTTCTTTCCATGATGTGGATACACTTGAATTCCCTTTCACAGATTGTCAAGTGCCAAGTCACTGAGAAGGTTCATATTTCTACAAGCCAATAATCTCCCTCCAGGTGTCCTTGGTCGAACATTTTAACTTGAATTTGAGAATGTTGTATTGAAGCCATGGCGAATTATGTGAGATCTGATACAGGCGCCAAAGCACAGGCTCTGTCTTCATCTGTTATCCAACCAAGGGAGCATAGGGTAATTTGTTTTAGTCTAATAAGAGAGGGAGCATTCTGTTCCGAGCTTCGCCCAGAGCCATGCTCATTGCTCCAGAGTGTATGACATAAAAGAGTGGGGAAAAGCATGAATTGAATCATGTTTGAATGATCAAATGTAAAATTAAAGCTGTTGATCACATGATGCCATCAATAAGACAATCGGGCTGTTTATAAGGGTCAAGTCATTTTCATAGCTTTTCAAGGGGGCTAATTGAGATGCCAGACATTATTGTGAAGTAGCATAATGCTTTATAGAGTCTTTGGTGATAATGGCAACAAAATAAAGCATGTAGATTCAATCCCACTGCAGAATCGGACAAAGATAAAATATTTTTAAAGATCAATGGAACATTATAAAACATAGAATTTGTTCTAGGCAATATTCAATCTCATCTATAATAAGTGTCCATATTACATCTACATACTAGGGCTCCACGATATGGGCAAAAAAATCGAATTGCGTTTTATATGTTTGTGATCTATAGGTAACTGCCAAAATAAAAGAAACCCCAACATTAAGTGTCTTAGGAGTCAAACACACCAATAGCGTTTGCTGGCCGACGTCACGGATTCCCCCGGTACTGCTGCTCATTCCGTGCACCAGTTCCGGAGGTCTAGCAGGTAGCCTAGTGGTTAGAGCACCGGACTTGTAACCGGAGGATTGCAAGTTCAAATCCCTGAGCTGACAAGGTAAAAATCTGTCGTTCTGCCCCTGAACAAGGCAGTTAACCCACTGTTCCCCGGGCGCCGAAGACGTGGATGTCGATTAAGGCAGCCCCCTGCACCTCTCTGACACAGAAAGGTTGGGTTAAATGCGGAAGACACATTTCGGTTGAAGGCATTCGGTTGTACAACTGACTAATAATGGTGACTTTGACTATGTCACCGGCCGCTAGGCGTCACTGAACTGTTTCATTACACACACCTGATTCCCATTCCCCCTGATTAGTAATTGTATATATGTGCCCTCTGTTCACCATTGTTTGGTCGGTTATTGTTCCCATGTCCGTTGGTCTTGTGAGTACCTGTGCTTTGTTGTTTTGAGCTTTCATTTCATTTTACATGTATAATCAAGCGAAAATGTCGGCAGTCAGACGTCTACAGCGGGTGGTCCCTAAAACACAGTGCGCTGAACGATCGGCAGACGAACGCTAGATCCACATTCGGTGTGTGTGCCTTTTTTAATAGGGCTTTGGGCCACCACGAGCCAGAACAGCTTAAATGCGCCTTAGCATAGATTCTACAAGTGTCTGGAACGTCCATGAGAAATTAAATCGTTTGCTGTTTTGTTGGTGGTTGAAAACGTTGTCTCAGGAGCCGCTCTAGAATCTCCCGTAAGTGTTCAATTGGGTTGAGATCTGCTGACAAAGGCTGCATTTACACAGGCAGCCCAATTCTGATCTTTTTTCCCATTAATTGGTCTTTTTGATCAATCGCATCAGATCTTTTCACATCAGATCGGTCAAAAGACCAATTAGTCAAAAACATATCAGAATTGGGCTGCCTGTGTAAACGCAGCATGAGAGACACACACACATCTATTAAACCCCCTTTGCTCCTTTGAGACCCTTCTTTCAAAGTCACTGATATCTCTTCATATAGCCATGGTAGCCAAAATAATGGGCAACTGGGCATTTTTATACATGACCCTAAGCATGTTGGGATATTACTTGCTTAATTAACTCAGGAACCACACCTGCGTGGAAGCGCCTTCTTTCAATATACTTTGTATCCCTCATTTACTCAAGTGTTTTCTTTATTTTGGCAGTTATCTGTAGATCAAAACACTTGGGTGAACTGTTGGAATCATTGAAATAGAATGATTTATATTAAGAAGCAAAGTGGAAAGCAGAGCATCGTTCTTGTTTGAAGAGTTTGTTTACTGCATTTGACTGGACAGAACAGCTTTAGTCTTAATATAACAACTTCTAGTGAATCCAACAGTGAGAAGGAACTGCGCTGCTTGATTGAGAGGGGGTGGAACTTGGTGTGTGTGGGAAGCAGCCACGAGGTGAGGCAATGAGATGACGAACGGAGTAAACTAGAAAAACTGATGTTTCACGTGGCATAGTGGTGTTTTTAAAAATTATGTGTGCGACTATGGATCTCTTGCAATATGGATATTGTGCATGTATTGCGATTTCGATGTGAATTTGCGATTTTGATGTGAACTTGATTAATTGTGCAGCCCTACTACATACATTATATTTTTGCGAGCATCCACTGCGTAGAATAAACCCCAGGCTTTACAATGTTCTTCCCAGCAACTGCAATAATCCCTACTGTCCCATAGTAGTACTTTAACTCCACTTCTGTCACTATCAGTTGTGAAGTACATATTCAGAGCGCTGCCCTGTCATATTATCTCTTCACCTTATTCAGATCCCCCTACGAGTTCCCACGAGAGTATGGCGTATTATTATAGCCAACAACATCCATTCAATCATTGTAATTAGCAGCAGTGTAATTACATGGTCATGGTGTAATACTTGAATGCCAATGGATAGACATTAGTGCCCTCTTGAGTCTATATTGAAGCGCGTGTTGACCTTATTGAAATGCAGAGATATTGTTATTTAAATGCGATGTGTAGAGCATTGCTGACTAGTACTAGTTGCTCATTGTAAATGGGTAGGACTGTGTTGTGCTTCTTGTTCTCATTTTCCAAAACAAGTGTGGCTCATTCATCAACTGAATGGAACTGCCAGCCTTCCAACTCCAAACCAGGGACCTTTTTTTTAACTAAACACCAGCTTTGAATTTTTCATTAGCGTTGGCCTCCTTATAGGTTACCTTTTAGAATGAGCACAAGAACAACCTGGTCTAAGCTAAGTAATGATTCGTGTGCAAATAGCTCATGTTAGAGACTTAGCGTCCTTTTCATCATTCTAAACGGGTGCATGTTTGCATATACACATAACCACTGAGCTCTGCCAGATCCACCTCTGTTCATTACAGATAGCTAATTATGTACAATCACGGCATAGCCTGTATAAATCAAGACCCAAAATTGCTGATCTAAATGCACCGCGGGGGGAGGGGGGGATAGCCTAGATGAACAGAGCCTTCTCTTGAGAGCGGAGCTATTCGCTGGAGAAGGTACTTTTTTTAAGTTTAACATTGACATTTGTCTGTGTGTATGTGTCTCTGAATCTGTCCTAGTGTCCTTCTCCTGCCTCTTCACTCAAGCGACATTTCGGGTGCTTGAAAAACTGAAGGCCTTAAGTGATTGACAGACACTCATGTCACAGTGCTCAAATTGAGGCCATTATCATTACAAGAAACAACTCGTTCTCGAGCTTAACTCTCATGAATAGATTCAACATTCAGCACTTCACCATTCATGATCAACCTGCCCACTGTTTCAGTTAATCACTACTAGGGACTCCAGGAGTCCAGACATTGCTGCTATATTCGGTTACATTGCTAAAGAAATGTTTTTATTTTCTCCATGGATGGGGACTTGAGACTTTGGTACATAATATTAAATTATATCTCACAGAATAGGTTGAGATGCTGAATTGCTCTTGAACGAACGTTTTACCGGTAAGTCAGAATTATCAGCCCAATTGGTCTAGATAGTCTAGACCAGTGGTTCCCAGGCTTTTTTTATAGTCCCGTACCCCTTCAAACATTCAACCTCCAGCTGCGTACCCCCTCTAGCACCATGGTCAGCGCACTCTCCAATGTTGTTTTTTGCCATCATTGTAAGCCTGCCACACACACACTACACGATACATTTATTAAACATAATAACGAGTGTGAGTTTTTGTCACAACCCGGCTCGTGGGAAGTGACAAAGAGCTCTTATAGGACCAGGGTACAAATAATAATATAAGAATAATCAATAATTTTTCTCTTTATTTAACCATCTTACATATAAAACCTTATTTGTTCATCAAAAATGGTGAATAACTCACCACAGATTAATGAGAAGGGTGTGCTTGAAAGGATGCACATAACTCTGCAATGTTGGATTGTATTGGAGAGAGTCTGTCTTTAAATAATTTTCCACACACAGTCTGTGCCTGTATTTAGTTTTCATGCTAGTGCAACCACGTACGTGGTTGCAAAGGGCCTCAGTGTCTTAGCAGCGCGATTTGCCAAGGCAGGATACTCTGAGCACAGACCAATCCAGAAATCTGACAGTGGCTTCTGATTTAAATAAAATTTTCAAAGAACCGCTTGTTGCAATTTCGATGAGGCTCTCTTGTTCAGATATCAGTAAGTGGACTGGAGGCAGGGCATGAAAGGAATAACGAATCCAGTTGTTTGTGTCATCCGTTTCGGGAAAGTAATTGCGCACCCACTCAGGTGTTTCGTTTTATCACATTTGACATTGTGAGTTTGAGTTCATTTGCACACAAAAAAATCATACAATGATGGAAAGACCTGGGTGGTGTCCTTGTTAATGCAGACAGAGAAGAGCTCCAACTTAATCATAGCCTCAATTTTGTCCCGCGCATTGAATATAGTTGCGGAGAGTCCCTGTAATCCTAGATTCAGATCATTCAGGTGAGAAAAAACATCACCCAGATAGGCCAGTCGTGTGAGAATCTCATCCTCATGCGGTCAGACAAGTGAAAATTATGGTCAGTAAAGAAAACTTTAAGTTTGTGTCAATGCCCCTTGATAACCAGCTCACTTCTGTATGTTGTAAAAGCGTTACATGGTCGGTGCCAATATCATTGCATAGTGCAGAAAATACACGCGAGTTCAGGGGCCTTGCTTTAACAAAGTTAACCATTTTCACTGTTGTGTCCAAAACATCTTTCAAGCTGTCAGGCATTCCCTTGGCAGCAAGAGCCTCTCGGTGGATGCTGCAGTGTACCCAAGTGGCGTCGGGAGCAACTGCTTGCACGCGCATTACCACTCCGCTATGTCTCCCTGTAATGGCTTTTGACCACCAAAGTCCATTTGTCACAAAGCTGTCCAGTACTTTAAAAATATCCTCTACTGTTGTCCTGGTTTCCAGTGGTTTGCAGAAGAGGATGTCTTCCTTAATTGACCCCCCATAAATGTAACCAGGCCCGCCAATAATAGTAGAGAATTATTTATTTCATATTTTAGTTCTTTCATCACATTCCCAGTGGGTCAGAAGTTTACATACACTCAATTAGTATTTGGTAGCATTGCCTTTAAATTGTTTAACTCGTGTCAAACTTTACGGGTGGCCTTCCACAAGCTTTCCACAATAAGTTGGGTGAATTTTGGCCCATTCCTTCTGACAGAGCTGGTGTAACTGAGTCAGGATGGTAGGTCTTCTTGCTCGCACACATTTTTTCAGTTCAAATTATGTCAATTAGCCTATCAGAAGCTTCTAAAGCCATGACATCATTTTCTGGAATTTTCCAAGCTGTTTAAAGGCACAGTCAACTTAGTGTATGTAAACCTCTGACCCACTGGAATTGTGATACAGTGAAATAATCTGTGAACAATTGTTGGAAAAATGTATTGTGTCATGCACAAAGTAGATGTCCTAACCGACTTGCCAAAACTATAGTTTGTTAATAAGACATTTGTGGAGTGGTTGAAAAACGAGTTTTAATGACTCCAACCTAAGTGTATGTATTTTAGTTTTTTTTTTATGTTTTGTTTGGCGTACCCATGACAGCATTGCGCGTTACCCCCCCAGTTTGGGAATACCTGGTCTAGATGAAAGAGCTTGTACCATTTTGTAGACATTAGGCTGAACAAAGCAGGCTCTGCCAGTTAATCAGTTAATGAAATGAAACAGGCTTGTTTGTGTGTCTGGCCTCTGAGGGCAGTTTACAGCAGTTTACTGTCTTGTAAAACAAAAGGGGTCCAGTGAATAGGGCTGTGGCGGTCATGAAATTTTGTCAACCAGTTATTGTCATGCAAAAGACTGCCGGTCTCACGGTAATTTACTGTTAATTAACATTAACACGTTTAGCATCTCCAGGCCATTCATAAAAGCCAAATACAAGCCGCTGATGCATGCCTTTGGAACATCTACATTTAAAAAAAGTCAAATCCATTTAATATACACCATCAAAATAAATCCATTATTTATTTTAGGGAAGTCGAACATTATCATATGAAGAAAATGTATTTCTGAAGAACAGAATATGAGTTGGCCTAGGCAACTATATGTTGTCTGGCTATGCGCCATGCAATAGACTGTAGGCTTGTTCATTTAGTAGCCTAGATATGCTTAGAAGTCCTGTGCCATTATTTTATATTATATGAATTTATAGTAAGAAGAATATAATTGAACTTGGCTAAATAAAATGGAAAGGATATTTTTCCCATTCTGGAAGGAGTGCGCATACGAAGTGTAAAAGTGGTCATTTGAAACAGGTCCTATATGCTAGATTTAGAGTTATTTGGCAACTTTAGTTGTGAATGATACAAATCTTAGATTGACTTAGAAATCAAAACATGTATGGGTTGCATGAGGATGATTTGGCCGGGGTCTTTCCTTGGCTTATTGCACTCTAGCAACTCCTTGTGGCGGGACGGGTGCCTGCAAGCTGACTGCAGTCGTCAGTTGAACGGTGTTTCCTCCGACACATTGGTGTGGCTGGCTTCCGGGTTAAGCGAGCAGTGTTTTGAAGAAGCAGCATGGCTTGGCGGATCATGTTTCGGAGGACACATGTCTCTACCTTCGCCTCTCAATGACACAAGTCGTAACTACCAATTGGATATCACAAAATTGGGGAGAGAAATTGTATTGTAATTGTTTTTAATAACCTGCCCAGGGACTGCGGTTGAAAATTAGCCGGCTGGCTAAAACTGGCACTTTTACTGAAACGTTGATTTAATGTGCACTGTCCCTGTAAAAATAAAAATCTAATAAAACTCAAATGGGGTAAAATTTAAAAAATTCTAAATAAACCTCCCAAAGGACATCCAGCCAACTTGACACAACTGTGGGAAGCATTGGAGTCAACATAAGCCAGCATCCCATGCATCCCATTATGGGCCAGTCCATGCCCCAACGAATTGAGGCTGTTCTGAGGGCAAAAGGGTGTGCAACTCAATATTAGGAAGGGTTTTGTACGCACGGTGTATAACAGTACAATAATTATTTTAGTCCAGTAATTTTTTCAAGGCTCATATGCGTATGATATTTTTTTTAAATTAATCATCATCCTAGAAAGCCCTGTCCATTTCGTTGTGTTAGGCATTGAAACAACATCGACAACAATCATGTTTTCCACTCCGTTTCAACCTGTTGTTGAACTTCTTTCTTCATATTGCTCAATCACAGTGAGGTGAGTTTTAAAAGCACAATACTGTTTTGATGGTAAATGTTTGTGTTTTTCGATAGCATTTGCATTGATGTCAGTGGTTAGGGGGACAATGGAGCCCTGAGTACCAGGCCATCGGCGACCTGATGGTCGTTAGCGAGCTGGGTACTACCAGCACGTGTCCAGATTGCATAAGAGGTCACGTGGAATTTTACTGAGGTCATTACTACCGGTGTGGCGGTAATACGGTCACCGCAACAGCCCTACCAGTGAGTCCCTTTTTACATGGCTGGTGTTTGGATAGCAGGCTGTCTTTATGCCTGTGAGAGCTACATACACAGACACTGACCCTTTAATAGAATACACAGCACATTGGTTGATAATGTGTCAGACACAAATTGGATGTCAGTCTGAAATGTGATATGCAACAGATAATGACATACATTTTGTGATGACTACCAATTGACGTGACCATGAACTCGTGTAATGATGATGTCCTATTCCTCCCATTGTGACGATGATGGTTATCGGAAATGAACATTTTGATTCTCTCCTTTTTGTTTCTCCATAGCATCCAATGCCAAAGAGCAGCGGTTCTGGATGAACCAACTCCAAGCATGTGCCAGACGCCACTCCGACAGCAGTGCCAAGGTGTTTACAACGCGTACACACACACACACATACACACTGCAATCACGACTAAGCTCTAGCTCCTGGCATATGTCCCTAAGGAAGAGCAGTGCAGTGACAGGGAAGCCTTGACTTCCCCTTAGAGATGAATATACCACTGAGTTTACAAATCGCATCGCAGGCATTTCCCATTCTGTAAGCACAGCTCAGATTTATATAATGACTTGAGTTCAGGCACTTTGGAGGAAATTAAATTGCTGTTAATATGGCTTTGGATAAAGGGCTTGAATGGACAACTATGGTATTAGTGGAGGGGTCAGGAGTGGGAGAAAGGCTGTAGTTTGAGAAAGCAGCTTTGTGGTTGAGATTTTGTCGCAAACCACTGTTGTTGGGTGCATTGTTGGCACACAGCAAATGCTCTTTTCTATAGTGGTTGGATTTTGTAATTCTGTAGCTTTCCTGCAGCCTCAATGCACACAGCAGGCAAAAATAGATAGTATTCATATACAGGGCATTCGGGAAGTATTTAGACGCCTTTTTCCACAGTTTGTTACGTTACAGCCTTATTCTAAAATAGAATAAGTCTTATTTTTTGTGTCGATTTTTCTCAATCGACCCGCAATACCCCATAATGACACAGCAAAATCAGTTTTTTTAAGAAATGTTTGCAAATGTTTAACTGACAACTTATTTACATAATTATTCAGACCATTTGCTATGTGACTCAAAATTGAGCTCTGGTCAATCCTGTTTCCATTGATCATCCTTGAGATGTTTCTACAACTTGATTCAAGTCCACTTGTGGTAAATTCTATTGATTGGACATAATCTGGAAAGGTGCACACACCTGTCTATATAAGGTCCCACAGTTGACAGTGCAAAAACCATGCCATGAGGTTAAAGGAATTGTCCGTAGAGCTCCGAGACAGGATTGTGTCGAGGCACAGATCTGGGGAAGGGTACCAAAAAATGTCTGCAGCATTGAAGGTCCCCAAGAACACAGTGGCCTCCATCATTCTTAAATGTAAGAAGTTTGGAAACACCAAGATTCTTCCTAAAGCTGGCCACTTGGCCAAACTGAGCAATCGGGGGAAAATGGCCTTGGTCAGGGAGATGACCAAGAACCCTATAGTCACTCTAATAGATCTACTAAGTTACTCTGTGGAGATGGGAGAACCTAAATACAGAGCGATCCTTGATGAAAACCTGCTCCAAAGCACTCAGACTGGGGCCAAGGTTCTCATTCCAACAGGACAACGACCCTAAGCACACAGCCAAGACAACACAGGAGTGGCTTTGGGACAAGTCTCTGAATGTTCTTGAGTGGCCCAGAAGAGTCCCGACTTGAACCCATTCGAACATCTCTGGAGAGACCTGAAAATAGCTGTGCAGTGATGCTCCCCATCCAACTTGACAGAGCTTGAGAGGATATGCAGAGAAGAATGGGAGAAACTCCTCAAATACAGGTGTGCCACGCTTGTAGCGTCATACCCAAGAAGAATCAAGGTTGTAATCGCTGCCAAAGGAGCTTCAACAAAGTACTGAGTAAAGGGTCTGAATACTTATGTAAATGTGATATATAGTACCAGTCCAAAGTTTGGACACACCTACTCATTCAAGGGTTTCTCTTTTATTTTTACTATTTTCTATATTGTAGAATAATAGTGAAGACCTAAAAACTATGAAATAACACATGGAATCATGTAGTAACCAAAGAAGTGTTAAACACGTTTTAAAAGTAGCTACCCTTTGCCTTGATGACAGCTTTGCACACTCTTGGCATTCTCTCAACCGTCTTCATGAAGTAGTCAACTGGAATGCATTTCAATTAACAGGTGTGCCTTTGTGGAATTTCTTTCCTTCTTAATGCATTTGAGCCAGTAAGTTGTGTTGTGGAAAGGTAGGGTTGGTATAGAGAATATAGCCCTGTTTGGTAAAAGACCAAGTCCATATTATGGCAAGAACAGCTCAAATAAGACATGAAGGTCAGTCAATCTGAAAGTTTCTTCAAATGCAGTCGCAAAAACCATAAATGCCCCATGATGAAACTGGCTCTCATGAGGACCGCCACAGGAAAGGAAGACTCAAGAGTTACCTCTGCTGCAGAGGATAAGTTCATTAAAGTTACCAGCCTCAGTAATTGCAGCCCAAATAAATGCTTCACAGAGCAGTTCAAGTAACAGATACCACTCAACATCAAATGTTCAAAGGAGACTGCGTGAATCAGGCCTTCATGGTTGAATTGCTGCAAAGAAACAACTATTAAAGGGAACCAATAAGCAGAAGAGACTTGCATGGGTCAGGAAACACGAGCAGTGGACATTAGACCGGTGGAAATCTGTCCTTTTGGATCTGATGAGTCCAAATTTGAGATTTTTTTTGTGGTTCCCGCCATGAAGCATGGAGGAGGAGGTGTGATGGTGCTTTGCTGGTGACACTGTCAGTGATTTATTTAGAATTCAAGGCACACTTAACCAGCATGGCTACCACAGCATTTTTCAGTAATAAGCCATCCCATCTGGTTTGCGCTTTGTGGGTCTATCATTTGTTTTTTAACAGGACAATTACCCAATACACCTCCAGGCTGTGTAAGGGCTATTTGACCAAGAAGGAAAGTGATTTTTTAAAGTGAGTTAATGTTTATAGTTAATTCATTGATCTGTATCTAAAAATATTTCTCATTTACAGTTATTTACATATGTACAAGAGTAATTTAATTAGAATTCATGTGATGAAGATTGAGAGAACTATGTACATATTTCTGTTGTATTGGATTACGCTATTGACCATTGGAGGCTGGTGACTTGAAAAATCGAGGAGGATGGGAGTCCCACGGTATAGGCACGGAACGCACGGAGACGACCGTGTGTTTCAAAAATCGACAACGAATAATTATTTTACACCGTGTTGGAAAGGGATCACAGCAGTGATTGAATGAGGGTATGAGGCATGAGTTGAGGTGTTCAGAGGCTTGACCAGTGCAGGACAGGATTTGACTTGGAAGACACTATAAGACAACACACTACACAGTTAGACAAAAGAGCTAAGAATGAGTTAGTCCAGGCAAGGAGTAAAATCATTGTGTAATAATGTGATTGTGTATGTAATTGACTACATACAGGAATGAGAGAAAATGTATAGGGGTACTCACAGTGCTTGGAGGGTAAACATTCATTGTCTCAGTGGATGAGTGGGCATATGAGACGTGGCTTCATTTCATGTCAGGAGAAAGTTGACAATGGTAGTGGAGTGGAGTAGTCATCATCTCTTAATCAGGGAACAGGTGGGGACTGACACATCAAAGTATCCCAAGAAACGTTCCTGAATAAAGCCCTGATCATCCACATACCTAACGAAAACTGACAACTGCAAGTAGACTGGTGGAACCATAGGTCCCAGAGCGGTGAGGCAATTTTTAACAGTTGATCAGACTGAAAAATCATCTTGTTTTACTACCAATACAGCATGTCCGGTGTAGCCTAGGCTGCTGCAACATTTATGTCATTAGTTTTTGCTTGTGTCTGTCCGAGTGATTATGTGTTATCATCTTTGCTAAATAAATACTGGAAGAAAGTGGAAAGCATACCTAAGCGCACGTGAAAAAAATGCGCTGCGTCAATCTCTCTTTAATCTAACTTTTAATGGATGATGCGATGGAGGCTATCAAATCATTCTGAATTGTTTTCGACATCCAAGAAAAGACAGTTGAAGGTTTGATATGTTCATCAAGTAAAGCATCGTAACGTGTAATTACCTCTGCAAGCTCCTTGTAGTTGCCCTTGTTAACGGAACTTTCCCTCTCGTCGTGTCCTCTAAAGCAAATTCTTTCATGCCCTGCTTTAGTTTTTTTTTTCGTTTAGCTGAACAATCAATGTTCTTCAGGTCAATGTACCCACCTTTCGACCAAGGCTCAGACTTTCCAAAAAGCAGGCAAGTCCAGCAATACAGGTGGCCTGATGAAAGGCTCCCTGTTAACCAGCTATACTTTTGATACCAGTTGGTATTAAACGCCCTCACCTTTTCATCCTTTATGAAACTGATCTCAGGCAGAGGTCGACCGTCGCTTTTAATTTGCACCTTTTCCTTGTACCCCAGAGAAAGAAAGGGGTTCTTCAACAAAAAGTCCAACATTTTGGCAGCGTTGGCCATTCTACCATACTGGCTGAGAACTGGTGCTGGTAGCTAGCTACTGAAGTCAGCAATGCAAATTTAAATAAATTGCGCTAACTGGACACAAAGTTCTTAAACCAGGAAAGTTATTTATAATATACCTCCTCCGTCTAACTAATTATAAAAATAATAATATACAAAAAATGCTATCACTCATAACCTCTATCCAACAATATCACCAAGCCTCAACACATAGAACCCCCATAATGCTCTGTGGCACAATCACAATAGAACTCATTCTCTGATCCTAATTCTTTGATTGGATGGACAACATGCCAGTTCATACTACAAAAGCTTTTATTGGTTGGAGGATGTCCTCTGGAAGTGGTCATAATTACCAATATATATGTCTATGGAAGGGGGTGAGGCCTACGAGCCTCCTAGGTTTTGTATTGTACTCAAAGTAGCCAAAGGAGGACGGAAGCTAGCTGTCCTCCGGGTTCACCATGGTGATACCCCAGAGAGTGCTGTTGAAGTTACTTTAGACCATTGCAAAACAGTGTATTTTAATCAATTATTTGGTGACATATGCATATATTTAGTATAGTTTTAACTAAAAAGGATACGTTTTTAATGTTTCACTATTTTCATTTTAGTGAAATTTCACTGAGGATGGTCCTCTCCTTCCTCCTCTGAGGAGCCTCCACTGCTATTGACTGCAAGTACCAGAATGCCTTGTGACAGGAAGTAATTAAAAAAAAACTGAACGTGCCAGTTATGTACAAGTGAACAAGTATTATTAGAAGAAGATACTTTCATCTCACAACCAACGTCCTGAGTCATTACTATTTTATATTTATGGTGCCGAAACCCGGGAGTATGAGCTGCGACGAAGATCCGAAGGTTGACTTGGAAATAACCCAGTCAAATCCGGATACCAATCACTTGAGTACATTGATGGAATTGCTGTCCGCTAAGGAGGACAGCTTGTATGAACTTGATTGTGGATTTGAACAGTTAGGCAGAGATCGCATGCACAGAGGATTACAAAGATCCCGTCATCATGCTGAAAAGCCGTGCACAACGAGTGATAAAGAAAAAAACAGGACCTCAATCCACTAAAAGCACAGGTGAGTGATGCTAACTCGAACAGATCAGAGCCAATCAGTAAGGCTACCAAAAGTTGATTATTTGAGAAATTTGATGGAGATGTCAGTATGTGGCAGGAGTTTTGGAGCCAGTATGAGACTGCTATTCACAACAATGACTCAAAATGCAATAAAGACAAGTGTACCTACCTGAACTTCTCACTGGACTAGCTGCAAAGGCAGTAGCAGGACTGATGTTAAACAGTAACTATGCAGTAATCTGCTCAAGAGCAGATTTGGAAAGGTCTTGTGATTAGTGCTCACATGTCAAAGCTGCTCTGATCTAAATGCATTGAGGCAGCTATATGATTCATGTGAAATTCAGATCAGGAGCTTGGAATCACTGGGTGTAGTGTCAGAAACCTAAGCCTACTATGCCCAATCTTACTGCAGATGATTCCAGAGGACATAGATCTTGACAATAGCCGTCAGAGGGGAGTAGATAGTCAGTTTCCCAGAGAAAGTTAGAAGATGCTTTGTATGTTTAGGACAGAAACACAGCATAATTCTGTAAAGTCAAAGACATGCATCACATTGCTGTGTGTACCGGTAAGAGGAGGGAGGTGCAACCCATTGGGCAGGAAGATTGCTCGTTGCTTATTAGATGGAGGCAGTCAGAGAAGCTTCAGACATGAACACCTTGTGAAGAGGCACTCACTCTTCCCAACTTCTGCTCCAGCAACGTCCTAACACAACACATTGAAGAGAATGCCTGGGACAAACAGCAGAGAGTTGAAATGGAGGCAATTGAAACCCCACAAGTGTGCACAGCTGTGATAAAGGTTCCTGGTGAGCAGATTCAACATGAGCTCAATAGAAAGGGACTGCAGCTCGCAGACTTTCCAGGAGATGACAATGATCCTAAACTCTGTCCTGATAGGAGCAGACTAGTACTGTCAAATAGTATCAGGCCGAGTGGAGCGACTGACCGAGACGCTGGTTGCTTTAGAGAGCACCTTTGGATGGTCGGTGCAGGGACCAGTGTCCATATCAAGTGTCGCCGAGGCAATATGCATGTTCATCCCACTTGATGAAGACACACTAGACTCCAAGCAACTGCATGCATTCTGGGAGCTTGAGTCTCTGGGTATCACCAGCGAGAAAACACAGAATCCAGAGGTAAATGAGGCTCTACAGAGGTTCGAGAGAACAACCACCTTCAAAGATGGACTACACCACGTGGAGTTTCCATGTAAACAAGAAATGCAAGAACTGCAAGACAACTATAGAATCGCCAAGAAACGGTTTGAAGGTCTGAAGAAAAGACTGAAGAAGGATGTGACGATGTACAGCAAATACAATGAAGTTGTGGAGGACTACTTACAACAGCAAATACAATGAAGTTGTGGAGGACTACTTACAACAGCATATGGCATAGGATGTGACCAAGGACAACGCATCAAGCGCAAACAACATGAAATACTACTTACCTCACTCCGAAACACAAGGAGTAGTGCTGAAAGTTTTAGGTTTCGTGTGGAGCCCGGGACCAGATGAGAAGTATTCTCCAGTCGTCTGCACGCATCTTCAAACCTCTTGGCTTCCTGATCCCCTTCACCATCAGGGTCAAGTACATGTTCCAGGAAATGTGGGAGAGAGGACTCAGCTGGGATGAAGTGACCACCTGAACTGACACAAGAATGGCAACAGTAGTGTTCAGAACTAGCCACACACTGAAACTACATGTGTTTTGTGACTCAAGTGAAAGGGCTTACAGTGCAGTAGCTTACATGCAAGGTGAATCACAAGACAGAGAAACAATGACAAGTCTAGTCACATCAAAGTCTAGGGTAGCCCCACTCAAGAAGATTACGCTGCCATGCCTGAAGCTTATGGGAGCTGTGATTGGAGCAAGAATAGCAAAAAAACTCATGACCACACTGAAAATGAAATGTGGACAGACTCTATGATTGTGCTGCATTTGATTTGCAGCTCCGTAATGTAAACAGTTTGTTGCAAACAGAGCGACAGAGATCCAGGCCTTGACCGATCCAGAGTCATGGTCACATATGGAAGGGAAAATAAATCCAGCCGACATCCCTACAAGAGCACAAATTGTTCAAAACTTGACACAGAGCCAGCTATGGTGGAACGGACCCAGCATTCTGACATCACCCAATTAGTCGGAGGAGACTGATGACGACAAGGATCCAGAAGAGGTGGATACAGAACTCAAGTCCAGTGACCTGGTGACTGTACAGCTCACATCAAACAGCAGAGACGTCACTGAACCCGTGTTGGAGCTTGAAAGGTACAGAAAACTGAAGAGTGTTGAGTGACCGCCTGGATAAAGAGATTCATAGCCAATACTCGTACAAACATAAAGATTCAATGTGAACTGACTGCTGACGAACTGTTCAAGGAAGAAAACTCAGCACCCAAAGCTCAACAATGAGGAAATGGCACGCAGATGGAAGTACAGGCAGAGACTTGTGACCAGCTTCTGGAACAGCTGGCGAAGAGACTACTTGCTGGATCTAAAGTAATCACACCGCTGTGACACACCACAGCCCACCCCACTGAAAGTAAGTGACATTGCAATCATCGGCGAAGATAACACACCCAGACAAACCTGGAAACTATGGAAGTTTGAGGAACTGTTTCCAGGCCGAGATGGCCTAGTTAAGTCATGTTCAGTTCGTACTACCTCAGGGACTTTGTTGAGTTGAAATACTGCTTAGAGATTTAGATGAACACAGTCGGGGGAAGGATGTTGTAACTTTAATGGGTTACAGAGATAATGTTTACAGTTAATTCGTTGAGCTGTATCTAAATATATACAGTTGAAGTTGTAAATTTATATACACCTTAGCCAAATACATTTAAACTCAGTTTTTCACAATTCCTGACATTTAATACTAGTAAAAATAACCTGTCTTAGGTCAGTTAGGATCACCACTTTATTTTAAGAATGTGAAATGTCAGAGTAATAGTTGAGAGAATGATTTATTTCTGCTTTTATTTATTTCATCACATTCCCAGTGGGTCAGAAGTTTACATGCTCAATTAGTATTTGGTAGCATTGCCTTTAAATTGTTTAACTTGGGGCAAACGTTTCAGTTAGCCTTCCACAAGCTTCCCACAATAAGTTGGGTGAATTTTGGCCCATTCCTCCTGACAGAGCTGGTGTAACTGAGTCAGGTTTGTAGGCCTCCTTGCTCACACACGCTTTTTCAGTTCTGGACACACATTTTCTATGGGATTGAGGTCAGAGCTTTGTGATGGCCACTCCAATACCTTGACTTTGTTGTCCTTAAAACATTTTGACAAAACTATGCTTGGGTCATTGTCCATTTGGAAGACCCATTTGCGACCAAGCTTTAACTTCCTGACTGATGTCTTGATGTTGCTTCAATATATCCACATCCTTTTCCTGCCTCATGATGCCATCTATTTTGTGAAGTGCACCAGTCCCTCCTGCAGCAGAGCACCCCCACAACATGATGCTGCCACCCCTGTGCTTCACGGTTGGAATGGTGTTCTTCGGCTTGCAAGCCTCCCCCTTTTTCCTCCAAACATAACGATGGTCATTATGGCTGAACAGTTATATTTTTTTCATCAGACCAGAGGACAAAAAATACGATATTTGTCCCCATGTGCAGTTGCAAACTGTAGTCTGGCTTTTTTTATGGTGGTTTTGGAGCAGTGGTTTCTTAGGACTTGTTTTACTGTGGATATAGATACTTTTGTACCTGTTTCCTCCAGCATCTTCACAAGGTCCTTTGCTGCTGGTCTGGGATTGATTTGCACTTTTCGCACCAAAGTATGTTCATCTCTAGGAGACCGAACGCGTCTCCTTCCTGAGTGGTATGACGGCTGCGTGGTCCCATGGTGTTTATACTTGCATTTTGTAAATTGCTCCCAAGGAACGAACCAGACTTGTGGAGGTCTACCATTGGCTGATTTCTTTAGATTAGATTTTCCCATGATGTCAAGCAGTGAGGCACAGTTTGAAGGTAGACCTTGAAATACATCCACAGGTACACCTCCAAATTACTCAAATTATGTCAATTAGACTATCAGAAGCTTCTAAAGCCATGCCATCATTTTCTGGAATTTTCCAAGCTGTTTAAAAGCACAGTCAACTTAATGTAAACTTCTGACCCACTGGAATTGTGATACAGTGAAATAATCTGTCTGTAAATAATTGTTGGAAAAATTACTTGTGTCATGTACAAAGTAGATGTCCTAACCGACTTGCCAAAACTATAGTTTGTTAACAAGAAATTTGTGGAGTGGTTGAAAAACAAGTTTTAATGACTCCAACCTAGATGTATGTAAACTTCCGACTTCAACTGTATGTACAAGAGTAATTGTATTAGAATTCATGTGTTGGATATTGAGAGAACTATGTACATATTTCTGATGTATTAGATTACGCTGTT
Organism: Brachymystax lenok tsinlingensis; assembly: GCA_030435695.1. Taxonomy (NCBI): domain Eukaryota; kingdom Metazoa; phylum Chordata; class Actinopteri; order Salmoniformes; family Salmonidae; genus Brachymystax; species Brachymystax lenok. The sequence goes on along the minus strand of CM059806.1, from coordinate 4,584,173 downwards.
GAGCGCAAGTACCAGAATGCCTTGCGGCAAGAAGTAAAATTTATAGTTTAAAAAAAGTTATGGTGACAGTTATGCACAAGTTAACCAGTATTATTACTAAAAAGAAGCTTTCATCTCACAATTGATGTCCTGAGTCATTACTTTGAAGATAGTTATTCTATATACCCATAACATGATGCAGCCACCACCATGCTTGAAAATATGAAGTGGTACTCAGTGATGTGTTGTTGGATTTGCCCTAAACATAAAGTTTTGTATTCAGGACATAGTTAATTTATTTGCCACATTTCTTGCATTTTTACCTTAGTGCTTTAATGCAAATTGGATGCATTTTTATTTTATTTTTTTTTATTCTATACAGGCTTCCTCCTTTTCACTCTGTCATTTAGGTTAGTATTGTAGAGTAACTACAATGTTGTTGATCCATCCTCAGTTTTCTCCTATCACAGGCATTAAACTCTGTTTTAAAGTCACCATTGGCTTCACTTCATGGTGAAATCCCTGAGGGGTTTCCTTCCTCTCCGGCAACTCAGTTAGGAAGGATGCATGCATCTTTGTAGTGACTGGGTGTATTGATACACCATCCAAAGTGTTATTAATAACTTCACAATGCTCAAAAGGATATTCAATGTCTGCTTTTTTTTTACCCATTTACTAATAGATGCCCTTCTTTTCCGAAGCATTGGAAAACTTCCCTGGTCTTTGGTTAAATCTGTGTTTGAAATTCACTCCTCAACTGCGGGACGTTACATATAGTGCATTATGTGTGGGGTACAGAGAGGAGGTCATTCAAAAATCATGTATTATTGCATACAGAGCCCATGCAATGTATTTACTTTTAATGCCACTTTACACTCCTAGACTTATTTAGGCTTGCCATAACAAAGGGGTTGAATACTTACTAACTCAAGATATTTCAGCTTTCATTTTTTATTAATTTGGAAACATTTCTAAAAACATAATTCCACTTTGACATTATGGGGTATTGTGTGACACACAATCTTAATTGAATCCATTTTAAATTCAGGCTGTAACAAAATGTGAAAAAAGTCAAGGGGTGTGAATGCTTTCTGAAGACACTGTGTACCAGATGAGTAATTCTAGTGTAGACATAAATCCGTACCATCACCTCGCAGAATGATCCTCTCTACTAGATCCCATCTTATCTTGGCACAACTCGTACACCCGCCCCTCCCACCGCTACCCCTCTTAACTCTCCTGCTATCTCCTCCCATAGGGCTCTGCAGCTGCTACAGTAGGCCTTATGTGAGACAGCTATTCACTTTGCATACAGGATCATCCCCGATTCTCTGCCTGTTTTGAGTGTGAGAGCTAACTTGGGTACGGGCCACCTGGCAATAGCTTTGAAAGGGAACCCTTCCAAACCTATAAACCCTTTTTGATTCCAAAAGCTTTTGCGTGGGAAAGTCTGTGAAAGTCACATTCAATTCAAGGTCGTGGTGATTCAGGAATGCCACCTGAGAGTGTTCGTTTTTTTAAATTCTACTACAGCATATTGTGTTGTCTTTGTAAGAAAAGGTTTCAGCAAATGGCCTATTCTTCAGCATACTGTATAGTGCTGTTTTTCTCTCCCTTTCCTTCGCTCGCTCTCTCTTTCTCTCTCCCTCCCCCCCACCATCTCCCCATGTCCTCAGACTGACTGTGTGAGTGCACCGCAGCAGTCTACATTCAATGCTCTCTCTTTCTGCATCTCCTTTCTCTCTCTCTCTCTCTCTCCCATGATGCATCACCCCCATTTCCTCCACCCATGCCTCGTGGCACAGTAACTCATAAATATTGTCCCTTTTTCTTATCAAAAAGAAACTCATTTACATAAGAAAATGTCTATGTTCAGCCAGTGCCAATGTAGACTTGATTTGGGGAGTGTATATAATTTGCTGAAGTATGGCTGGTTATGGACTCACATAGGGCCCTGCAGCTGCTACAGTAGGCCTTATGAGTCAGCTATTCCCTTTTTAATACATTATCATCCCTTATTCTCTACTTGAGTGTAAGCGGTAACCTGGGTACGTAACACCTGGCAATAGCTTTTATAGGGAAACCCTTTTGATTTCAAAAGCTTTTGTGTGGTGAAAGTCAGATTCACATAGAGGTCATAGTGATTCAGGACTGCCATCTGAGTGTTTTTAGTTTTTTTTTATTCTACTACAGCATATTGTGTTGTCTTTGTAGGAAAATGTTTCAGCAAGTAGCCTATTCTTCAGTGCTGTTTTTCTATCCCTTTCCTTCTCCCCATGTCCTCAGACTGATTGTGTGAGTGCACCGCAGCAGTCTACAATCAATGCGCTCTCTGTCTGCTCCCTTTCTCCCATGATGCATCACTCCCATTTCCTCCACCAATGCCTCGTGGCACAGGAACTCTCATAAATATGATTCCTGTTTCCTGTCAAAAAGACAATCAGGAAGACCCGTTTTCCTTATGTAAATTAGTTTGTTTTCAGCCAGTGCCAATGTAGACTTGATTTGGGGAATGTATAGAATTTGCTGAAGTATGGCTGGTTATGGACTTCTGCTCTCTTGGTATATTAGATAAGAGTATAGCAAACCATGCATTCACCATCTTTGGAGATCCAGTTCAGCCCTGTTGGTCTCTGCTGTCTATGCACTGTCTGTCCGGGGTACATTGGTTCCAGTCTCCAGTGGAGCCAGTGGAGTTTCAGCCTCATTATGGAGTTACCCCATCCTCTGGATCTCTGCTGTGGGCCTTGACAGCCTGGTTTGGAAGTCACTGGGTTGTGGAGGAAACAGTAGAGATTCAGAACCTACTGTATAGTAGTGAGCCGACTAGTTAATTTTAACAGCGGAAGGAAGAAACGTAATCCGTTTTGCATCTGGGTCATGTTCAATAGGGCACATAGATTTGTAATGGAAAACAGAAATAACTTTTCTTATTGGACAAGTTCTGGTAGTATCTTTCCATTTCCCAACCTACTGAACATGACCATGTACTGAGTTCTCTGTTCTTTTGTGTTTGGCCATAGGTGTGGAAGTTGAAGGGGTCGGATGAGCACCTGAGTGTGGAGAGAACGACGGGAGGCAGCCAGGAGGGGCTGGTGAGTCCCGATGCACCCGTCCACACCTCAACTACTGACTTTGTACAAACTGACCTTGTACAAACAACTGGCCCAGCACAAACACCTGCCTACTTTCAGTTCTCTATATACTGTAGGCATACATACACTTATACGGTTCTCCATGTCTTCATCTCTAGTTGTGTCCTGGTTCTCACTTTCTGCACTCATCCATATATTTAAAAGTAAAGAAACAGTCTTTATATTATTGGATACCAGCTTGAAAAATGCAATTGCAAACTCTCACACCACATTCACTTTTTCAAAAAGTGCTGCACAGTTGAAAAGACAGGGAAGTCCAATTATACTCCCTAACTTGGATCAGCAAGTGAAAGGCTCCCAAAAGAAGAGGGGGATGAGCAAGATGAGGATTTTTTTATTGTCAAAAGCTGTTTTGGGGGATTCCTGTACCGTGACAGAGTGCACAAGTTGTCATTACCATGCAACCGTAGTAGTCTAATCGTGTCTAAGCTTCCCATTCTGCTTCAGAGATCAGTATTGCATCTCCTCCGAAGGCTAAGATGTATTCCTGGCTTAGCATACACCATCTACAATGACTCCATGTTAGCCTGAGCACTGAAATACACTTGGGGAATGAGGGCATTTCTGTTCTACAGTATTTTATCTCCAATGCTGGGTGTACAACTGATAAGTAAACGCCGCTTTCCTCAGGTTAGCTGCTTATTTATGCTTTCGGTGGAGATTAAAACTTTGTATTAAAAAAGCTGTCAAGCATTTCATACTAGGGCTATTATGGTGACTGTATTGCCACCACAGCACACCATTAGTCACGAGCCAGGAACACAGTCAAATTCACGTGACCAAATTCACGTGGCCGGTAACTAGGCTTCTCCAAGCTCTGATGCTACTGATGATCAATAGTAGCCTACCAAACTTGCTGATGTCGTGGAATTATTGGTTCAATCATATTTCTCAGATACAAAGTAACAAGCCGAGCTGGCCCATGGACCAACTGCCGGACTCCGTCTCAGTTCACTCCTTTTATACAGTTTCATAGTCCCTCCCCTTTATGCTAATAACCATAACCCCTGGGCTTTACTCCACCATTGTTTCCAAATCTAAGTTCTTTCCTCTAGGCGGGGTTAACCCTCCCCTCTAGTTCCTTGGATCAGTTATATTGCTGGTGCACCTATACATTATTTCCAGAAAATAATAAGTACAGATTACTATAGGCAATTATAAGATTGCTACATACGATTATCGGACTATAATATTACTATGGGCCATTATAGGATTAAGTACAGATAACTATAGGTCATTATAGAATTATACCAATAAGTATACTTAATCCCAGGATTACTCCTATTCAGCCTTTTAACAAGAAACACATTTTCTTAACAGATAACACACATATATACCCCCCTTTGGGACTTACGTCCCAACCCTTACATTTGATCCAGTACAAGTGAGGAGGAGAAGCACCTTCTGTATGTATTGCTTTGGAGGCAATCTGCCTCCCTTTCTCCTTATCAACCATTGCTCCTCTTCCTCACCTATACTGGGGAATCACATATTGCTAGAAAGAAGTAAAAGATTCATCCTCCAGCCAATTGTCCTTTAACATACTGTGTATAAGCATGTGCATTCATTGCTTTGTCTTGGCCGAGGTTTTCTCAGTTATGTAGAATACAATAATAAACTCAACCTCCTAAATCCTTATAACATCGTTCTCAATATGACACCTAAACATGTGGCCCTCCCTCACGGACACCTCTCCAACAACCATTTTAGCATAGGTGTTAAACCTGTCTGAGGATTAAGGGCATAGTCCGTGGACTCTTGTAACCGGAAAAACCCTATGTTACATACATGTTTAGACGAAACAAATACTCAGAAGGTCTAACATCATTTATAGTATCATTCAACAATTGATATACTGACTATATGTATATTCACTAAACACACTCTTCATCACAACACATTGGGCAATCACCCCTTTGACACATTGCACAATCCAATGGTTCAATATGATGATAATGTCCATCTCTTTCTTTCCATCCCTTTGAGCACCACTTAAAATACCCTATTTTAGGGCACTGTTGGTGCCAATGTGCTCCTACATTTGGTTGAAACCTGTGATCAGGATTAGGATCCTCATTATCCTTGACATAGTCCGGAACTGGATATATGTCAGGAAGTTCATCATAATTTTCAGTCTCCTAACAATTGTTGTTGTTGTTGATAGGTACGACAAGCCCATCTTCCCCCTGGAGCTACTCCCCATAGGCATTCAGGATTTCCAAATAGACAGTCCAAAGGTCCTCCTTTAGAATTATATGTTTTTTTCCCTTTTTGTTGGTGTATTGTCCTGAGCTCCAGGGACAGGGTACACCTCCACAGGTGGGTTGGTAATCACTGTCTGTACAGCCAGTAATCACTGTCTGTACATCTGTTTTACTGTGGTTTGGATCAGGAGAGATTTCAGTTAAGGTAAAACACAACGGAATACTACTCCCATCACCACTAGTGCGACACCTATCATGATTGCCATTTTTGCAAACATTGCTCCCCATTTTCCCAGGATTGAGTCCAACCAGTCCCAGGCATGGGAATCATGTCCAGCATTGCCCTTTACTTCCTGTCGTAGTCCTTTCAGCTTGGTCATTGCCTTAGTAAATTAACCATCTGGGGCAGTGTTATTGGGGGTGAAGGTGCAGCATTCATCTCCAAACATAACACAAACTCCACCTTTTTCTGCTAAGAGCCAGTTCAAGGCCTGCCTGTTCTGCCATGTCATTCTGCTTGTGGCCTGTACTTGTTCTCCCAAAGCTGTCAATGCAGAGTCGGTATAATTAATGAATCTTTGTTGGTTATAGTAAATATAATTAATCCATTCTGGATTTTTGTTTGGTGCTATCCAGATAAATATTGATTCAAATCCTAATCTCTTGCTTTTTATTCCTTGGGGATTAGTCTAGGTTGTCCATTTGCATCTAAATAGACTTTGGGGTCAGACTTCTATTCTCTCCTTACTGTTTTTGTAGTTTGTTGCTTAGTATCACTAGGATTCCATTCAGTGACCGTTATTCTGTTGAATCAACCTAACTCTTGCACAAAGGCCTGTCCATCCTTTTGGATGTTTCCCTTAATCTTTTCCCTCCACATATCCATAAGAAATATGCCACTACCACAGTCTGTTCTTCATATGGTGCAGTTTGATTTTGACAACTATCGTGAGTAATTACTTTTCCCACCCAACTTCCGGCTGCTTGATACGTAGCCCTTGTTGGTGTGTCTGCATTCCAATTGGTGTTATTAGTTAAGTGCCACGTGTCTCACATGTGCCTCAACTTCCCCGTCTCATGCTGTCTTTCTGTGCTGTTAAAACATTCATATGGTTGTTTATAATCTATTCAATATTTATATGGGGTATCTAACTTCTGTGCTTCCACCCGTACATCCAATTCTTGACACCGTTTTCCCCAGCCTGTTTGGTTGTAGTGTCTTTGATAGTGTGGATTACCCAGATATGGCAAACATTCAGCTGGACAATAAAGCCTTCCTGATCTTCTCAAATAGCAAATGTTTTGATTAAAGTCAGCACAGTCCCTATAATCATAAGGATTCGGTACCACCACTAATTCTTTACGTGGAGACGGCGCACACAATAAACAATTTGTCTGTCTTAATTTAGACGCTCTGTATTGAGCCCATTCCTACCAGTCGTTTTCTTCTGCTTCCCTCCATAGTTGTTATTTTACCAGACCCCTGTTAGGGGGACCATGAGAGGGCATATAAATCGATGGCAGGGAAGTCCTCCTATTTCTTGTTGTTTCTCCGTCCCCTTGGTCAGTGCCCCGTCTGGGGTATCTGCCAGAGTAGATATGCCATCAGGAGCAACGCGCATGTCACTCCTCCCCATCCCTTGACTCTCTGGATCTTCAGGAGCGAGTGTCTGTTGGCTTGTGCTGGACTTAGTGCGATGGAGGAAAGTATGGCCTGGAAAAATTTAAAAACCTCCATAAATGACCGGGGCGGCTCCCACTTACTTAGGGCCGTAGTGGGATGCTCCCATTCGGATCCTGGACCCAGAGCACCCCCTAAAGGCATTTAAAACCCTTTTGAAAATAGTAACCCAAAATAATACCAGGTGCACGTGCAATAATACCAGATGCACGGCCTGGGCACTTTGTCATTTTCTGGACGATTTGTGTGGTGCCCTCCCTGGTGATGGGCTACAATTACCCTTGGTAAAAAAAATGTTGAACCTATAGGAACACCCTCATCCCCGCCTCTTATGCTTTTTGACACCAACTTCAAACACAATTTGCTATTATAAAAATGTATGGAAAAACTTTTTTTATTAGATGGAAATGTACAAGTCCTGGTTCAGGTTCTCGCTCTTTTTCCTAGAGATAAATAACTTAATGGATAACAGTTAGTTGTCTCACATATGCTTTTAACTACATTTCTAATCACTCTAATGAGGGACCTTTTATAGGGCCTTCTGAGAACAGGCACTGGCATAGGTCGACATAAGCATTTCCATAAGCATTTCATGCGGGGTTAGATGTGTATTTCTGTTTGTTTGCATGCGGTAACTCATTAGAGCAAGTGTTAGTGCATCCACCCAATTAAGCTTTGCGCTAGCACAGATTTTATTCAGTTTAGCCTTGAGGGTTCCAGTGGGTCAGAAGTTTACATACACTAAGTTGACTGTGCATTTAAACAGCTTGGAAAATTCCAGAAAATTATGACATGGTTTTAGAAGCTTCTTATAGGCTAATTGACATCATTTGAGTCAATTGGATGTATTTTAAGGCCTACCTTCAAATTCAGTGCCTCTTTGCTTGACATCATGGGAAAATCTAAAGAAATCAGCTAATTGTAGACCTCCACAAGTCTGGTTCATCCTTGGGAGCAATTTCCAAATGCCTGAAGGTACCACGTTCATCTGTACAACCAATCGTACGCAAGTATAAACACCATGGGCCCACGCAGCCGTCGTCCCTGGGGTGGCAGGGTAGCCTAGTGGTTAGAGCGTTTGACTAGTAACCGAAAGGTTGCAAGTTCAATTCCCCGAGCTGTCGTTCTGCCCCTGAACAGGCAGTTAACCCACTGTTCCTAGGCTGTCATTGAAAATAAGAATTTGTTCTTAACTGACTTGCCTAGTAAAATAAAGGTAAAATATATATTTTTTTAAATAAATACAAAAATACCGCTCAGGAAGGAGACTCGTTCTGCTCAGGAAGGAGACTCGTTCTCGACACTGCTCCAAAACTGCCATAAAAAGCCAGACTACGGTTTGCAACTGCACATGGGGACAAAGATCGTACTTTTTGGAGAAATGTCCTCTGGTCTGATGAAACAACAATACAACTATTTGGCCATAATAACCATCGTTATGTTTGGAGGAAAAAGGGGGAGGCTTGCAAGCCGAAGAACACCATCCGAACCATGAAGCACGGGGGTGGCAGCATCATGTAGTGGGGGTGCTTTACTGCAGGAGGGACTGGTGCACGTCACAAAATAGATGGCATCATGAGGAAGTAAAATTATGTGGATATATTGAAGCAACATTTCAAGACATCAGTCAGAAAGTTAAAGCTTGGTCTCCAATGGGTCTTCCAAATGGACAATGACCCCAAGCATACTTCCAAACTTTTGGCAAAATGGCTTAAGGACAACAAAGTCAAGGTATTGGAGTGGCCATCACAAAGCCCTGACCTCAATCCTATAGAAAATGTGTGGGCAGAACTGAAAAAGCGTGTGCAAGCAAGGAGGCCTAGAAACCTGACTCAGTTACACCAGCTCTGTCTGGAGGAATGGGCCAAAATTCACCCAACTTATTGTGGGAAGCTTGTGGAAGGCTACCAGAAACGTTTGACCCAAGACCCAACACTTTAAAGGCAATGCTACCAAATACTAATTGAGTGCATGTAAACTTCTGACCCACTGGGAATGTGACGAAAGAAATAAAAGCTGAAATAAATCATTCCCTGCTATTACTCTGACATTTCACATTCTTAAAATAAAGTGGTGATCCTAACTGACCTATAACAGGGAATTTGTACTAGGATTAAATGTCAGGAATTGTGAAAAACTTAGTTGAAATGTATTTGGCTTAGGTGTATGTCAACTTCTGACTTCAACTATCTGCATATTGCCATATATATATCATGGTCTTTTTTTATTTGTATGTAAACGCAAACAGATGTCTGCACTCCTCCGCCAGGGGCACACACATTTTTTCCCCACATAAATCAATCACTGTAAGGTACTTGGCATCTGGGGGAACATTGGTCAGCAGGGTGTGAGGGTTTGGAACTTCCACAAGCCAGTCCTGCGCTATGTCATTTATTGCTCTTAAGTCATGTACCAGTCTCCATTTCTCTCCATCTGCTTTAAGGACTGACAATAGAGGTGTATTATAGCAGCTCTGTGCTTCTATTAATACCTCTGCTTTTATCAGCCCCTCAATTGTCATGCTTATGCCTTTCTCGGCTTCTGGTTTAGCATCTGGTTTTACTTTAATGCTTACAGGACTTGCTGATTTTACTAATTCAACGTCTGTGCCATGTTGTGACACCCCTTCTGGTATGTTTTCTTTCTATTTCCTGCCTCTGGTGGTTATCTGGGGCTATCCCTTCTCGTAATTGTACTTGTTGGTTAGCTGTAACTTCTACCCCCTTTGGGTCCCCATTCATTACTGTTGTGGCCAGTATTTTAAGAAAGGCTTTATCAGTGGATTGTCTGTTTTGTTCCACTTGCTTATTTTTGCTTGTTTCATCATGGGACCGAAATCCTTTTGCTATAGCTCCCTTATTTACTAGCAATGTAATGTGTGGAACGGAATCAGAAATATTATACAATATGTCCACAGTCTGAACCATCCCTGTCCATTACATCCATTGCTGCCCCCTGTTTCCCTATAATTATGTACTGGGACATAATTGGTACTGATTTTCCATTAGCATTTATTATCCAAAGTTGTTCTAATAAATGATCTTGGTAGGGGTCATACTGCATTGAGCAGTGATACTCTGATTTTGCTCTATCAGCTTCAGGTATCTGAGCCTGGATAAACCTTCCCCACTTCTTTACAGTTTTATCTATTTCTATCTTCATTTCTCCTAACCAATACACATGTGCTGTTCCTTCTGTCATTACCATTTGTAGGTTTAGTCCCGTTTTATCTATAATTACCCCCTTCAGGAGAGCACTTCATTTGTATGAACATTTTGCATAGAGCTTCCCGTCCCAGTAGATTAATTGGGGTTTGTTCTGACACTAATATAGGAAGGGTCGCTGACTTATCATCAGCTGTTAAACGGACTGGAGCTGTCATTGGAAATAACTGCGTTTGTCCCGAGAATCCTATAGTTTTGGCATATTTACCAGCCATGGGGAGATGAGGCATAATTTGGACTTACACATGTGTAAGTGGCTTCAGTATCTATCATCATGGGTGTGCCTCTGTTCTCTATTTGAACCTGCAGCATAGGTTATTGATCAGCTCTTGTGGTTATCACTGGGAACTGACCCTCCCCTATAGGATTCTCTGGGCAACCCTAGTATCCCTGATTAGGCCCCATGGGTTCACAGGACCCTGTGGTTGCTTCTGATTTTGTTGCCAGCCTCCTCCAGTCTGTTTCCAATTATTTTGGTTCCTGTGTCCCTGTTGTTGCCAGGGGCTAATAGGACAATTTAGTCTAGTGTGTCCTGGCTGTTGGCATCCCCAACAGTTCCCAGGTGGTCCCTGCTGGCCCTTGTTCCCTCTTCTCTGATTGTTTTGCGGAAGTCTTTGTTGCCTATTGCCATTATTCCATTGTTGATGTTGTTGTGCATACACATTCACTACTGGTGGTGTGGGTTGTACTTGGGCCTGCTGGACAGGAGGCGGTTGTAGTCCTCCAGAGGAGACTGCAGCCATTGTTCCTGCTTCAGGCACAGGGGCTGTCACTGGAGCTCGGACTTTCTTTTTTCCTTTGTTCGTTAGTTCTTCCAGCTGGAGCTGTGTTAGCTTCCTCTGAATGTCTCTTCCTTGTTCCTTCAGTCTTTGTTCATCCTTTTTGTATTTTACCACAGCATGGATTACATGGTCACATAATTCCTTGTGTGATTTTGAAGTCAGTCCCACCATGTCCTCCAGCCTGCTTCTCACTTGCTGGGGCATGGCCTCTATCACTGACGTTTGGAACAGAGTTGTCTACAGTGCGTCCCCCTCTGGATCGCGTTCTGTTTCCAGCATCCGTCGTTTCAGCTGTCCATGTAGATACGCAGCTGGTTTCTCTGTCTCCTCCAGTGCTCCCCCTTTTAGTGACTTTGGATCAATCCTTGCCGGCCGGGTATTCTCTTCTTAGAGCACACCAAAAGTCAGGGCGGTGTGAGTCAGTCTATTCCATCTTCCAGTGTAGTCCGTATTGCCTCGTTCAGGTTACTGGACCTCCGTACATCCTCCGTCTTTGCCACTCCCACTACTCTTGCCAGCAGTGCCTGTAGCTTACCCATGGTTTGCTCTTCAAAAGTCATTTTCCTGCTCCATCATGGAGGTCAGGTAGGCAGGCAACCATTGCCCTTGAGTTCCTTTTATCAAAATTGGACATTGTGCACCATATCTTTCAGGTACTTTCATCTTCCTCCTACTCCGCAGCCCTCATTTTTTTCCCTTTCCCTGCCATAGACCATTTCCCCAAAACTGGCTATATCTTCTCCACTCTCCCCATCTCGTTCATTACGTGCCTGTTCTTTTCACTCCTTTTCTTTTGCTCTCTCCCTTTTCAATTAAGCGTTTTTCTAGCCGTCATATTTCTCCGTCCACTGTCTTGCTTTTTGCTTCCATTTCAGCTATTATGTCCTCTTCCAGTGATTCTTATATTGGTAGCGCGCCTATACATTATTTCCGGAAAATAATAAGTACAGATTACAATAGGCAATTATAAGATTGCTACATGCCATTATCGGACTATAATATTACTACGGGCCATTAGAGGATTAAGTACAGATATCTATAGGCCATTCTAGAATTATACCAATAAGTATACTTAATGCCAGGATTACACATAGTGCCTTTGCTTACTCCCTTTAGTGCTATTCAGCCTTTTTAACAAGAAACACATTCTCTTAACAGAAAACATCTATACTAACTGCCTGGTACTCAGCACTCTGCTACTCAGCCCATGAGCTCATGTTGTGCACCTCTCCTTCGAACCTCTTTTTCATATCTTTAGGGATCTCAGACGAGGTCATCCCCTTCTTCAAAGGGGAAGACACTCTAGACCAAAACTGTTACAGACCTGTATCCATCCTGCCCTGTCTTTCTAAAGTCTAAATCCCACCGTACCTTCTCCGCAATGCAATCTGGTTTTCGAGCTGGTCACCTCAGCCACGCTCAAGGTCCTAAAAGATATCATAACCGCCATCGATAAGTCAATACTGTGCAGCAGTCTTCATCGACCTGGCCAAGGATTTCAACTCTGTCAGTTACTGCATTCTTATCGGCAGACTCAATAGCCTTGTTTTCTCAAATGACTGCCTCGTCTGGTTCACCAACTACTTCTCAGATTGAGTTCAGTTGTGTAATTGGAGAGCCTGTTGTCCAAACCTCTGTCTCTATGGGGGTGCCACAGGGTTCAATTCTCGGGCTGACTCTTTTCTCTGTATATATCAATGATGTCGCTCTTGCTGCTGGTGATTCTCTGATCCACCTCTACGCAGACGACACCATTCTGTATACTTCTGGCCCTTCTTTGGACACTGAGTTAACAAACCTCCAGATGAGCTTCAATGCCATACATCACACCTTCCGTGGCCTCCAACTTCTCCTAAATGCTAGTAAAACTAAATGCATGCTCTTCAACCGATCACTGCCCGCACCCGCCAGCCCAACTAGCGTCACTACTCTGGACGGTTCTGACTTAAAATATGTGGACAACTACAAATACCTACAGTTGAAGTCTGAAGTTTACATATACTTAGGTTAGAGTCGTTAACTTGTTTTTCAACCACTCCACAAATTTCTTGTTAAAACCTCTTAGGGATCAGCAGCAGTGGTGTCGGTTTTGGAGAGTCTGGCGTGCCCAAAGTAAAATGCCTGCCACTCAGGCCCAGAAACTAGGATATGCACATAATTAGTACTTTTGGATAGGGAACACTCTAAAGTTTCTAAAACTGTTTAAATAAAAAACCAGAGGAATTTCTGTCCAGAATTTTCCTTTTATATCATTTATGATATCATCAGTGTAAAATATAATTGTTAATATTCATAAAAATATACCTAAGGATACATTATAAATGATGTTTGATTTGCAAACATCATTTTTGATAGTCACATTATCGCATCAAAGTTGATAGGTATAATTTGAACGTTTTCTCTTCACTGTATAACGTGCGACTCGACGGTGGATTTTCTGAACATAATGCGCCAACCAAACGTAGATTTATGGATGTAATAAATTACTTTTTCTAACAAAAGAACCATGGATTGTCTTGTTTGGACACTTCGGATGCCCTCAGCAGAAGATCTTCAAAAGGTAAGCGATTTATTTTAGCTCTTATGTGTTATGTGTGACCCGAGCTGGTTATAGATTTATGCTAATGCATAAAATATGAGAGGTGCTATCCTCAAACAATCAAATGTTGTGCTTTCGCCGTAAAGCCTTTTTGAAATCTGACAATGCTGTGATATTGCCAAGACTCCGAGATTTTGATGACTATGCAGCACTTGTATATTGATGAATGTTTAATAATTCAACTTTTGGATTTTGAATTTGGCGCCTTACATTTCACCGGGTAGTGTCGGGAACGGGGCGCTAGCGCTCCTTAATGATGCTTAAGAGGTTAACAAACTATAGTTTTGGCAAGTCGGTTAGGACATCTATTTTGTGCATGACACAAGTATTTTTCCAACAATTGTTTACTGACAGATTATTTTACTTATAATTCACTGTATCACAATTCCAGTGGGTCAGAAGTTTACATACACTAAGTTGACTGTGCTTTTAAACAGCTTGGAAAATTCTAGAAAATGATGTTATGGCTTTAGAAGCTTCTGTTAGGCTAATTGACATAATTTGAGTCAATTGGAGGTGTACCTGTGGATGTATTTCAAGGCCTACCTTCAAACTCAGTGCCTCCTTTGCTTGACATCATGGGAAAATCTAAAGAAATCAGCCAAGACCTCAAAGGAGTAATTTCCAAACGCCTGAAGGTTCCACGTTCATCTGTACAAACAATAGTATGCAAGTATAAACACCATGGGACCACGCAGCCGTCATACCACTCAGGAAGGAGATGCTCTCTGTCTCCTAGAGATGAACATACTTTGGTGCGAAAAGTGCAAATCAATCCCAGAACAACAGCAAAGGACCTTGTGAAGATGCTGGAGGAAACAGATACAAAAGTATCTATAACCACAGTAAAACAAGTCCTATATCGACATAACCTGAAAGGCCGCTCAGTCTATGTCCTGGAAAGTTGGCTGTTGTTTACAACGTCATTCTAGTCACATTATCGCATATTGACCAACAGCTGTCCTGGTTTAGGGACACCGATCCAATAGAGGTTAAGCACATTGCTTCTCTTTTCAACAGGAGTATAGCCTACCTGGCTGGCATGAAAATGAACCATGGGAAAAGCATCATCCATTCGCTATTTAAGTGCATAGATGACATGTATTTTTTTCCTGTTTCGAGACAGGTGCATGATAATGGTCCATTCTGAATAAAAACAAATTTCAATTATGTAGTATACTGTATGTTTAAATTTTTGTATACATTCTAGGGCTAAATGAAGCAAATCAAATGATGATTTGAAAAAAGTTGCATGCAATTATGTAGTATACTGTATGTTTAGATTTTTGAATACATTCTAGGGCTAAATGAAGCAAATCAAATGATGATTTGAAAAAAGTTGCATGCTCTGCTTCCGGCTGCATTCTTTTGTATTTAACCCCCCCTTTTTCTTCCCAATTTCGATCTTGTCTCATCGCTGCAACTCCCCAACGGGCTCGGCGCAGGCGACGGTGGTGTCATGCGTCCTCCGAAACATGACCCACCTAACCCCGCTCCTTTATACAAGCCAGCCGCACCAATGTGTCGGAGGAAACACCGCTCAACTGGTGACCTGGTCAGCCTGCAGGCACCCGGCCTGCCACAAGGAGTCGCTAGAGCGCAATGAGCCAAGTATAGCCCCCCTGGCCAAACCCGCCCCTAACCTGGACGACGCTGGGCCAATTGTGCGCTTTCCTATGGAACTCCTAGCCACGGCCAGTTGTGGCACAGCCTGGGAATGAACCTGGGTCCTTAGACCGCTGCGCCACTTGGGAGGCCAATATCCTTTCTATTTTATTCAGCTATGTTCAATTGTATTTTTCATACTCTAAAATAATATAAAACAATTCCACAGAATTTTAAGCAAATCTTTTCTGATAAATGAACTAGTGTAGCCCACAGCCAGATCAGGGCCTAACACAGTGTATGCTATTCTGTTCTTCTGAAATAGACAGAATTTTCTTCATATGATGTTTCTTTAGACCTGTCTAAAATAAATAATGGATTTATTGTGATGGTGTAGGCTATATTAAATGGCTTTATATATTATTTTAAATGTAGTTGTGTTGATGCTAAATATGTTTATGTTAATTAATGGTCAATTACCGTGAGGCCGGCAGTTATTTGCTTGACAATCACCGGCTGACAACATGTAATGACCGCCACAGCCCTATTTCATACCATTTCTTTCAATGTGTCGGTCACCAGTTACAAATAGAAACCCTTTCTCTGGTGTATTTACAATGACTTTCTTTGTACTGTAGTTTGTTCACGTAAGGAAGAAAGGCATCTTATATTGCCAGAGGCTAATTTTTCTACCACACTGCAGTGGAAGAGAGGATGCTCCCTATTCCAGAATAACTGTCATTGAGGTTTGAAATTCCTCTCCGCCGCTCTTTGTAGACTTATTTCCCTGCAGGCCCCCCAGCATATCATTACTTTTGATGCAGGAGTGGTGTGCTCAGGCGGGTATTCGGCATCAGTCTCTCTTTCAGGTGCCTCTTAACAGGCCCAGCAGAGCGCCACTGTAGATACATTACAGTAGATTATTTCTGCTTTTTTGATACGGTCTCCTGACCTATGTGGTGCCCACGTTCTGTTATGGAGGATCAAGTCGACCCACGCAGTAAGTGCACGCCTGTGAGGCGCAGACCTGCCAGTTGGGAGGGTGGGAAGGGAGCTTGGTGAGATACTGCTGAGGTTGCAGTACGTGGAGAGTGACTGAATTATGTATACAGTATATGTAGATTTATTCACTCAATTGTTTCCTAATAGGGAAATGCATGAACCAAGGGGTGGTAAATCCTTAACTGTCCCAAATTGGAGACCTAATAGAATGCAGAAATTGGAGAGTTTCATTAGTACACTTTTTTTGTACCTTTTATGAGAAAAGTAATGTTTTTCTTTCTGTATCGACAGAAAAGTACCGTAGTTCACAAGCTTGAATAATCTTTGCAGTATTCATAAATTAGCCTAGCTTGCATATTTTAATGGGCTAATGTGATGCTCCATTAGCCATTACATGAAGGGTACTGTTTGGTGTAGCACAGAGAATTTTCGACTAACCTTAACTTGGCGATACTATATTCGTTCTCGATTCAGCCAAACACATATCTTCTAAAATATCAGTATCCAGTTGCAGGTGGTTTGTTTGCATTTAGAAAATGCTCTGTTTGTGTACACTGCCATCTTGTCTATTTCAAATCTTCTCTCATTTGTACACATTCGTACACATTATTGGATTACTTCATGGAGCAAAACTTTTATAAATTCTAATAATGGAGCATTTTCTAAATTCAAATGAATCAATAAAATGTATTAAATTGTTGTTTTTCCTCATCAATCTACACACAATACCCCATAATGACAAATAAAAAAAAAAGGTTTGTCAATGTTTGCAAATGTACAAAAATATCACTTAAGAATTCAGACCCTTTACTGATTTACTTTGTTGAAGCATCTTTGGCAGAGATTACAGAATTGTCTTCTTGGGTATGATGCTACAAGCTTGACACACCTGTGTTTGGGGAGTTTCTCTCATTCTTCTCTGCAGATCCTCTCAAGCTCTGTCAGGTTGGATGGGGAGCGTCGCTGCACAGCTATTTTCAGGTCTCGAGATGTTCGATCGGGTTCAAGCCCGGTCTCTGGCTGGGCCACTCAAGGACATTCAGAGACTTGTCCCGAAGCCACTCCTGCGTTGTCTTGGCTGTGTGCTTAGGGTCGTTGTCCTGTTGGAAGGTGAACCTTTGCCCCAGTCTTAGGTCCTGAGCACTCTGGAGCAAGTTTTCATCAAGGATCTCTTTGTACTTTGCTCCGTTCATCTTTCCCTTGATCCTGACGAGTCTCCCAGTCCCTGCCGCTGAAAAATATCCCCACAGCATGATGCTGCCACCACCATGCTTCACCGTAGGGGATGGTTCCAGTTTTCCTCCAGATGTGACGCTTGGCATTCAGGCCAAAAAGTATCAATCTTGGTTTCATAAGACCAGAGAATCATGTTTCTCATGGTCTGAGAGTCCTTTGGGTGCCTTTTGGCAAACTCCAAGCGGGTTGTCATGTGTCTTTTACTGAGGAGTGGCTTCTGTCTGGCCACTCTACCATAAAATCCTTATTGGTGGAGTGCTGCAGGGATGGTTGTCCTTCTGGAAGGTTCTCCCATCTCCACAGAGGAACTCTTGAGCTCTGTCAGAGTGACCATCAGGTTCTTGGTAAATTTAAGAATGATGGAGGCCACTGTGTTCTTAGGGACCTTCAATGCTGCAGACATTTTTTGGTACCCTTCCTCAGATCTGTGCCTCGACACAATCCTGTCTCGGAGCTCTACAGACAATTCATTCGATCTCATGGTTTGGTTTTTGCGTTGACATGCACTGTCAACTGTAGGACCTTATATAGACAGGTGTGTGCCTTTCCAAATCATGTCCAATCATTTGATTTTACCACAAGTGGACTCCAATCAAGTTGTAGAAATATCTCAAGGATGATCAATGGAAACAGGATGCACCTGAGCTCAATTTCGAGTCTCAATGCAAAGGATCTGAATACTTCGTTTTTTATTTTTAATACAAATTTCTAAAAACCTGTTTTCACTTGACATTTCTCTAAATACATTTTAGAATAAGGTGTAATGTAACAAAATGTGGAAAACGTCAAGGGGTCTGAATACTTTCTGAATGCACTATAGATAATGTCCTGTACTTTTCTGCAATGTCACATTGTGCCCTTTTCTGTTTGGCTCTGAGGTCCTGGGAGCGAGAGTTGCCAGTTCCAAAACAGAAGCGGAGTTGTTTCTCCTCCGGTTTGCAGTGCTCAGGGAGAGAGTCGTTTAATTGATTTATGTATTTATCTTACTGCTCTCTCTCTCTCTCTCTCTTGGCTGTGCTGTGCCCAGTCCTCTGTGGTATCCAGGTTGTAGGAACTCTTTCTCTCTGGGACTGCTGTAAATTGATTAAGGGTGAGGACGAGTTCCGACTGAGAGACATGGTAGCTATTATACAGAGGGCAGGGAGATGTAGAGGGAGGGAAGGAGCGAACCGGATTTGATTTTGATGGTGGTTTGAGCTATAAAGAAGACCGATGGCAACGGTCCACTTTTTACGTTAGGTTGATAGCTACTTAAATCTATTTTAACTAGTTGTTCAACTGTATGTAGCTTCTTGGCTCTTGTCAGGTGGGAAGTACCCTGAAACTAATTCAGGAGTTAACATCACTGGAGAGGTGGAAGCTTTTGCTCTGGTTTTGTTTGGGGTTCGTGATAACAAGAGGCCCAGGCTAAGGGTTAGTCATGGTTCTCTTCATACGACTGAAATGTGAACCTTTTAAGGAAACAACAAGGTGCTGTCTTTGGTTTGCTGCCCTTCGTCAGGCACTGGTTTCAACATGGCGTTCATACAGTACCCAAGCTTATTTAAGAAGGCTAAACCCCTTTTCTGTTTTCTGGTTTGATTCACAAACCAGACTCACAGTTCATAGGATACAGGTGAGATGAAAGTAGAAGTAGGTAGTAGTTGAGTGGTGTGGCAGTTCACATATCCCTCCTCTCTTTTTTGTCTCTCTTAGGGCTCGTCATCTTCCGGTCGGTCCCGTAGTGTCTCCCTCCTGCCAGCCTCCTCCTCGCCTGGTACCCAGAGGCACTTGGCATGTCTGGGCACACCCAGCAACATCGTGACCATCACCCACCACAAGTCCCCAGCCGCTGCCCGACGGGCCAAAAACCAGTATCCTGGCAGACTGCTGGAGGTCAAAGAGGTGGGTGGAACCTGGAACTGTCCCTCTCTGATGACATCATCATGGATTCATGGATTATTCATTGTTTAGGTGCTAGGCAGACTGTCTGCCAAATTCATCCCAATTTCAGCCAGATTAGAGTCATGGAGTTTGGATTTTTAAATGAACTATTTCCACATTATGGAATATTTCTGTTCAAAGTACACAACCCAGTCATTTAACATTGACCGCAACATTGACCCCAACACACTCTTGTTTCAATACTGCACTCGATTCCATGTCCTATGCATTCAGTGTTTCTGCCGACCCTCTGGTGGGCCATTGGTGCAGTGAGTTCAGAAAATATTTTTGGGCCTGGGCGTTTGACCCGATCAACATTGACTGCACTGCGCTCTGTCTGTAGCTTTATCTGGCTTTGCGTTTCTCTGTATACATCCATACTGCTTAACATGGCATGCGACAAAAGGGAAATCTAGCTAAAAGACAAGCTAATGTTGTACCTATGGAGTGAAGTCTGAACTAGAGGGAGGTGGTGTCTTTATGTTCTACATTCTGTAAGGGCATTATGGCAGTAGTTCCAGTTTTGCTAAAATGGTTGAATAACCAACTGCAGAATTTGGCATTGATTTGCATCGACATTTTGAGACTGAAATTGCCCTTCAAATCCTTCTTCCAAAACTGATCAGTCTGTACCTAGTTACTTTTTTGCATGTCTCTTTCAGACTGTGCTAAGCAGGCACTGTACTGCATGAATTATACCCCATGGAGTTCCTGCCATTGCCTGGTCCACATCTGCTCCGTCTTCATGCTCGGATAGCTTAAAAACCTCTTAAGGATTGGAACCTTTTCTTACATTTTCAGACACAGCAGGGGTTCAAGCTGTAGAACCCAGTTCCTACATTTGAATATAAACATGTATTTTAGCAAACAAAACTATGCTACATTTTAGCTCTGGGACCCTCAGGATGACAAATCAGAGCCAGATTACTGAATGTAAGTACATTATTTACCTTCAGAGGTGAATGTATCAAACCAGTTGCCGTGATAAACGTTTTTTGTTGTTGTGCACTCTCCTCAAACAATAGCATGGTATTCTTTTCACTCGAATAGCTACTGTAAATTGGACACTTCTGTTAGATTAACAATAATTTAAGCTTTCTGGAAAGTTAACTGTTATGTCATTCTAGTCACATTAGCAACAACCGTCCTGGTATAGGGACACCGATCCCGTAGAGGTTAAACCAGACTGAACAAACTGTGAGCGTAGTATTCAATCTGGGTTAACCAGGCTATTGCTCACATGCATTCATTTATAAATGTAAGCTTCTTGCCTTTATAACGACTGATTTTGTAACCTTTCTGTGTAGCCTGTCTGCAGTTGCTTACAGTGATTTATTGAAAAAGATTACGCTCTACTGTACTACAGGCCAGAGACAGCAGATAAGAACCTGATGGAATCTCGATTGTCTGACACTTTTAGCTGAGCAGTCGTCTCATTCACAACTTTTGTTTAGTTAGCCCTAGCGGTCCAGTGTTGTTCCTGCTATTGTCAGTGGGCTGTGTACTTGTCTGCTGAATTGTATAGATAAGATGACTTGAATACGTTTCAGCTGATGGAAAGAATTCTCAAACTGATGACAGTGTATTCTTGTATCCATCAGGGGGGATAAACTGTTTTTCCTCTAAGCTTTGAAAAAAGTAGGCCTAATTAATTTTTTCAGGAGCGTCGGTACGTCCGGTATAATGGGAAATGACAAAAAGGAGTGATGGATTGTGTATACTCCATAATCTTTAGAAAGCTGGCACAGCCACAAAGTCCTAACATCTGATTTGAACCTGAACCTTAACTGAACCACACTGCTAACCCTAATGCCGAACTCTAACCTTAAATTAAGACCAAAAAGCAAAAAAAACATTAACTTTTACAATAACCAATTTTCACCTTGCTTTAAAAAAAAATAATAATACTAAATAAAAAAAATCGAATCAAATCAAATGTTACTGGTCAGCAGATGTTAATGCGAGTGTAGCGAAATGTTTGTGCTTCTAGTTCCGACCGTGCAGTAATATCTAACAATTTCACAACAACTACCTTAAGCACACAAGTGTAAAGAAATGAATAAGAACATGTACATATAAATATATGGATGAGCGATGGCCGTGCGGCATAGGCAAGATGCAGTAGATGGTATAGAGTACAGTATATACATATGAGATGAGTAATGTAGACATATAAAGTGGCATTCTTTAAAATGACTAGTGATACATTTATTACATCAAATGTTTTATTATTAAAGTGGCTAGAGATTTAAGTCAGTATGTTGGCAGCATCCACTCAATGTTAGTGATGGCTGTTTAACCATGAGATAGAAGCTGTTTTTCAGTCTCTCGGTCCCAGCTTTGATGCACCTGTACTGACCTCGCCTTCTGGATGATAGCGGGGTGAACAGGCAGTGACTCGGGTGGTTGTTGTCCTTGATGATCTTTTTGAACTTCCTGTGGCATCGGGTGGTGTAGGTGTCCTGGAGGGCAGGTAGTTTGCCCCCGGTGATGCGTTGTGCAGACCTCACTACCCTCTGGAGAGCCTTACGGTTGTGGACGGAGCAGTTGCCGTACCAGGCGGTGATACAGCCCGACAGGATGCTCTCGATTGTGCATCTGTAAAAGTTTGAGTGTTTTTGGTGACAAGCCACATTTTTTCAGCCTCCTCGCTGTTGCGCTGCCTTCACCACGCTGTCTGTGTGGGTGGACCATTTCAGTTTGTCCGTGATGTGTACGCCAAGGAACTTAAAACTTTCCACCTTCTCCACTACTGTCCCATCAATGTGGATAGGGGGGTGCTCCCTCTGCTTTTTCCTGAAGTCCACGATCATCTCCTTTTGTTTTGTTGACGTTGAGTGTGAGGTTATTTTCCTGACACCATACTCCGAGTGCCCTCACCTCCTCCCTGTAGGCTGTCTCGTCGTTATTGGTAATCAAGCCTACCACTGTAGTTTCGTCTGCAAACTGGATGATTTGAGTTGGAGGCGTGCATGGTCACGTAGTCATGGGTGAACAGGGAGTACAGGAGAGGGCTGAGAACGCACCCTTGTGCGGCCTCAGTGTTGAGGATCAGCGGGGTGGAGATGTTGTTTCCTACCCTCACCACCTGAGGGCGGCCCGTCAGAAAGTCCAGGACCCAGTTGCACAGGGCTGGGTCGAGACCCAGGGTCTCGAGCTTAATGATGAGTTTGGAGGATACTATGGTGTAAAATGCTGAGCTGTAATCGATGAACAGCATTCTTACATAGGTATTCCTCATGTCCAGATGGGTTAGGGCAGTGTGCAGTGTGATTGCGTCGTCTGTGGACCTATTGGAGTGGGTCTAGGGTGTCCGGTAGGGTGGAGGTGATATGATCCTTGACTAGTCTCTCAAACCACTTCATGATGACGGAAGTGAGTGCTACGGGGTGATAGTCTTTTAGCTCAGTTACCTTTGTTCCTGTTCCCAAGAAAGCTATGGTGGCCCTCTTGAAGCATGTGGGAACAGCAGACAGGCCAGCAATCCCTATTCCAATCTAAGGGGAAATCGCTCAGTTCTGCCTCCAGGACAAGACTCATGACAGTAAACGTCAACCTGTGAAATATTCGGCCGTTGACTATTACACCTATAGACACCGTCAGCAACCGAAGCCGGTGCAGACTAGAGTTGTCTTTGATTTTGAGGCCTGGTGTATGGAGTATTGGCAGTGGACACACTCGTGTGCTGTACCATTGCCTTCCAGGAATGGGTGAAGAGCTGAACATTAGTTCCGTTAGTTACTGTACATCACTAAAGCCAAGCTTCCTGCCTTCCAAGACCTCTACCAGGTGGTGTCAGAGGAAGGTCCTAAAAATTGTCAAAGACTCCAGCCACCCTAGTCATAGACTGTTCTCTCTGCTACCGCACGGCAAGCGGTACCGGAGCGCCAAGTCTAGGTCCATGAGGCTTCTAAACAGCGTCTACCCTCAAGACATAAGACTCCTGAACATCTAATCAAATGGCTACCCAGACTATTTGCATTGCCCCCTCCCCCCTCTTTTACACTGCTGCTACTCTGTTTATCTATGCATAGTCACTTTAATAACTCTACCTACATGTACTGTACATATTACCTCAATTACCTCGTTTAACCTGTGCCCCCGTACATTGACTCTGTACCGGTACCCACTGTATATAGCCTCGCTATTGTTATTTTACTGCTGCTCTTTAATTATTTGTTACTTTTATTTCTTATTTTTGTAGGTATTTTGTCTTAAAACTGCATTGTTGGTTAATGGGCTTGTAAGTAAGCATTTCACTGTAAGGTCTATACCTGTGTGATTTGGTTTTACTGATGGCTCTACATGGCACAAACAACAACATTTTCACCCGTTCTGGATAAAGGACATGGTGGTCAGAACGTATCATTCCTGCTGTAGCTACCGGACACTGTATCAATGCACAGGAATGGGAGCCAACAACAAAGGCTGCTCTCTTTGAGGTTTTGCTTCTGGAACAAGTTGGCTTTCTACAGGTTCTCAGAAACATGGAACTCTAAAAGGGCATTGAAAAGTACACCGGCTAGCAGGATAGCGTGTAATCAAAACTTAGCTGAGGAATTGGATCACCTAACACCACGAGGACTCCGCTAGGGAATATGAACAGACTGGAGTAAGGAGCCATTTTACCAGGCACCCCATGACACTATAGCTCTGGTACTTTTCTTCCATTAATGCATTTTTCTACTTGTGATTCAAACAACACTGTGCCAGGTTATTGACATTCTTGGAAGAATTAAACATTTTCATTAAGCTTTTTGATAAGATAATTTGTGCCTGGCTGATTCAAGTCGTGTTAGATTCCCCATTCAGATCAGATGCACACGCTGCGTCAATCTTCACACTTAGAACAACTTTTTTAAATTAGATCTTCTCTGAAAATGATAGGGTGCCTAAAAAAAAAAACATGAACAGAAAACTACCTCAGGAGTGGCAACATTTCTCACCATTTGGAAAGTCGACTTGTCACCTGAAATGAACCCAGAGTGATTTTGAGTAAATATTAAGCAGATGGTTTGACTGTTAAATAACCCAAACACTCATTTGGGGGCATCTCTGAATTTAGACTTGGATTATAGGAAACTGGGTTGTCTTTCTTTTTCTCTATGCCGTTTCAAGCTTTTGCTAACCTGCATTCTGCCCAAAATGAGCCTTGTAAGATGTCCCTTTTTCTATGACCTGATTCACATCCCCTCCCTCAGGTTTGGTAGGTTGTACAGGTAGACTTGCTGCTTAGTGTAGTAGTTGCTAACTGAAAATGACACAACGACTAGGTTCCAGTTTAACAACGTCACTTGTAATGGAGAACCAATGGAAAATCGATCAAGCCAATAGAAGACTGCTGGATCCACCATTTTTCCACCTGTACTCTGCACTTTGTTGTACCAGTTGAGTGATTCATCTGCCAGGCCATGCACACACAGTGTTTCTTCGCTCGTAGCTTCAGGCGGTGCTCGGATGTGAATGTCCCTTGACGGCTCTGTTCCCTGCAAAAATGCAGATTTGATGTCTATGGAATGAAGTGTACGTTTTTTTTCTGGCAGATCACTGTCAGCAGCAATCTAAGTGACTCTGAGGCGTGTGTCGGTAAGTCTTTTGGGAGTTCTTTAGCAGCCAGCTCCTCAACCTCTAGCCACTAGATGTGCTTTTGGCACTATTCCAGGTAAGGATTCTATAAGGGTACACACCCACCTTTTTGAGACACATTTTTGGCCATTGTCTTTGACTTCCTCAAACGTTACATTTTTCCTTCAATTACTGAGCTTATCTAGTTTAGCTGAGTCAAATGACACATCCTTTGTTTTAAGTACATCATTTTGAATGTCATTCTGTTTTTATTGGTTCAATTCTGAGATTATCTACAAGTGACAGATCAGCTGACCCTGTTGTACCAAAAAGTGTAGCTGGTTCAGAGTACTGCAAGTTGTACCAGTTCTGGTGTTTTCCTTTGGCTTTTCCTGTTCGGTCAATGACTGTTGCTGTGTGTGGAATACCACTCTGTCCATGTATTTTACAGTTTGTCCAGTTTTCATGTTGAAACAACCATGTTGTCTTTACACGTGGCTGTTGTTGAATGTTTTCCTAATTTGAACGCTCAACAGTATTACCTGTGTCATGGTTGAAGGTCTCTGCTCCATTTCCTGTGTCAGTTTCAGTGTCCATATCATTGGATGCGACATCTGGTAGGTTTGTGTCTGTTGTAGTAAGTTCAAGGGTCACTGGTTGTTTAAATATCACTGCCTTGTAATTTGTTATGTCTAGTACAGCCCCTGCCTTCTTGAGGGAAGATTTGCTTAATAGTTAGTGGATACAGTGGCTTGCGAAAGTATTCACCCCCCGCATTTTTCCTATTTTGTTATATAACCTGGAATTTAAATAGATTTTTGGGGGGTTTGTATCATGTGATTTACACAACATGCCTACCACTTTGAAGATGCAAATAAATATATACTTTTTTCTTGTGAAACAAAAAATAAATAAGACAAACAGAACTTGAGCGTGCACAACTATTCACCCCCCCCAAAATCAATACTTTGTAGAGCCACCTTTTGCAGCAATTACAGCTACATGTCTCTTGGGTTATGCCTCTATAAGCTTGGCACATCTAGCCACTGGGATTTTTGCCCATTCTTCAAGGCAAAACTGCTCCAGCTCCTTCAAGTTGGATGGGTTCCCGCTGGTGTACAGCAATCTTTAAGTCATACCACATATTCTCAATTGGATTGAGGTCTGGGCTTTGACTAGGCCATTCCAAGACATTTAAATGTTTCCTCTTAAACCACTCAAGTGTTGCTTTTGTAGTAGGCTTAGGGTCATTGTCCTGCTGGAATGTGAACCTCCGTCCCAGTCTCAAATCTCTGGAAGATTGAAACAGGTTTCCCTCAACAATTTCCCTGTATTTAGCGCCCTCCATCATTCCTTCAATTCTGACCAGTTTCTCAGGCCCTGCCAATGAAAAACATCCCTACAGCATGATGCTGCCACCACCATGCTTCACTTTTGGGATGGTGTTCTCGGGGTGATGAAAGGTGTTGGTTTTGCGCCAGACAAAGCTTTTTCTTTGATGGCCAAAAAGCTCAATTTTAGTCTCATCTGACCAGAGTACCTTCTTCCGTATGTTTGGGGAGTCTCCCACATGCCTTTTGGCGAACACCAAATGTGTTTGCTTATTTTTCTTCTTTAAGCAATGACTTTTTTCTGGCCACTCTTCCCTAAAGCCCAGCTCTGTCGAGTGTACGGCTTAAATTGGTCCTGTGGACAGATACTCCAGTCTCCACTGTGGAGCTTTGCAGCTCCTTCAGGGTTATCTTTGGTCTTTTTGTTGCCTCTCTGATTAATACCCTCCTTGCCTGGTCCATGCATTTTGGTGGGTGGCCCTCTCTTGGCAGGTTTGTTGTGGTGCCATATTCTTTAAAATAATTCATAATGGATTTAATGGAGCTCCGTGGGATGTTCAAAGTTTCAGATATTTTTTTTATAACCCATCCAGTATCTGTACATCTCCACAACTTTGTCCCTGACCTGTTTGGAGAGCTCCTTGGTCTTCATGGTGCCGCTTGCTTGGTGGTGCCCCTTGCTTAGTGGTGTTGCAGACTAGGGCCTTTCAGAATAGGTTTATAAATACTGAGATAATGTGACAGATCATGTGACACTTAAATAAAGTCCACCTGTGTGCAATCTAACTAACTATGTGACTTCTGAAGGTAATTGGTTGCACCAGATCTTATTTAGGGGCTTCATAGCAAAGGGGGTGAATACCAATGCACGCACCATTTTTACATTTAAAATATATATATATTTTTTTAAACAAGTTATTTTTTTTTGTTTCACTTCACCAATTTGGACTATTTTGTGTATGTCCATTACATTAAATCAAAATTAAATCTATTTAAATTACAGGTTGTAATGTAACAAAATAGGAAAAATGCGAAGGGGGATGAATACTTTTGCAAGTCATTTTTATGAGGACAGTCTTTAACCCAATGGTAAGTGCTTTGACAACTAGCAAATTTTGACCTCCTTCCATACCTGTCCAGTGGATTTGTGCTGGGCAATGGCACCCTCGTCTGGTTGTCTTGAGTGACTTGTTGCCTTTTCTCTGCTACTCAGTGTAATATGCTGCATCACTCACTTGTACTCTGTTATTGGCGTGACACCCCCAAAACATTTTTGTGCCGATTTCATTGAAGCAAATGTCAGCACAGTACAAGCAGTCAAAGCCAACTGTTTCTCCTTACCATCTAGACAGGCAGTATCTAGCAACTGGAAAGCTAACGCTGCATCCGGGAGAACCATGTTGTACTTGCGCGTACTATTGTACCTCTGTTCGAAAAATCTATTGTGTATTCCGTCATTGCAACCCGAAATGTCTCAAGTAACACTGTCAAAGTTTGATTATGCCTCGTAGGCACGGTCTTTCTCTTCTTTAAGACACACAGAATCCAGTGCTCTGGTCAAAGTTCCCATACCGTCATCCTTGTTCAAATCCTCCACGGATATTTCCAGTGCTGTATCTCTCGCTCTTCCCTCGAGCGATAATAACACCGCAAGTGCTTGCTTTTTCTCGTCCAGATAAGTAACCCGTGTCCAGATTCCAAGTTAATTTTTCCAACTTTCATACTACCTCTTCTTGTCGAAGCGAGGTGGCACATTGTAGTTGTTAGCCATCCTTTGCTACCAAAGTTAACTTAAAATGACAGTTGAACAACGTTTACTAAACTGTATTTTCACGAAACATGGTTGCCATTGCACTCAGACCAGGTCCATCAACAGTGAGACTCCCGCGCAGGCGTACTAATAACAGAGGGATAGCACTGTAGTAACATCAATTTAGGGATACTTAAAACATGAACTTAACAGGTAGTGAGTAGCTGTGAATTAGTGGGTTGTAGTAGTAGACTCCGGCTGTAGTATATCACACCCCAGTGAATTTTCACATGATCAAACCACTCTGCTCAGTCTCATGGAAACACAGCACACCAACACTCACTGGGCATCGAAACCCAAACCCAACACCCCCTGATGAAATCCATCACATCCTCCCTGTGAACACTGGGAGTGCTGCCATCATGCTGTTGCGTTTCACTCGAAGGTTCCATCACGGTCCGACCAGCTCGGAAACTAGACCACATGACTTGACTCCAGCAGTGCTGCCTGTCACAACTGGCTGATGTGAACCCATCAGACGCCTGGACTCACTGAATAGAGCAGCACCACTGGGCATTTAGACAGCCACGGCTCAAAGGGTCAGTCAGGTCAGGCTATTTCTATACTCATTGTCTCTCCAGTGGGAAATGAGGGGAGGCAGTTTATCTCTGCCTAGTGTCTACCTCCACACTGGTGGCCATTTTGAACCAAGCTATTTTAGTTTGTCCACTCTCTGTGGACCCTCTATTCCTTTGCTCTGGAGTCTTAAGACAAGGAGATGTGCTGTGTGTGTGTGTGTGTGTGTGTGTGTGTGTATATAGAACTCACTGGGAATCGTGTGTGTGTGTGTGTCACCATTTGAAGGATGTTCAAGCTCGTGACTGTTTTACAGTAAATTAGCCTGGTCCCTGACAGAGGGTGACTGTAGCCTAATTCAGTCAGGCTATCTCTACTGATGGGCTGTCTGTCTCTTTCCCTCTCTGTCTAAGTCAAGGTTGTGTTGAATCAACCGTGAGTGTGAAGTCTCATGTCTGCCACCTGAGAGGGTTTTGTTTTTAGATTCTACTGCAGCGTACTGTATTGGCTTTGTAGGAAATACTCTTAGGCTTTATGACCCTGGACTCTATCGCTCTTTCTCCTTCCCTTTTCTCTCTCTTACTATTCCCTCTTTCTCTTTCCTTCCATCTCTCTCTCTCCGGAGGTGTTTCTATGTAAAACACCACAGCTGTCTGAGGTCTCAAACTTGACTGAGTGTAAAGGCGACGGGTTGCTAACAACAAAAGGTGTGTATGTGCTGCCCATGGTGTGGGGCTCTACACACTAAGCCCATGTTAAGCCTAGTGAAAATCAGGGCTGACTCCTCATGATAGGACACAGGGCCTCTGTCTGAGTGGTGGGATGGATGAGAGTTGTGGACTGATCCACTGAGCTGCAGCTACTTCAATCACATACTGACCTGTTGGGGGTCAGTCCGGTAACAGTTGTTTGTGTTTTTGAAGGAGACCGTAAAATTGCAGTGCAGTCCCAATTGAAAAGCATGTAGTCACTGATTTAATTTTAGTGTTTGATGTACAAAATCTCTTGACGATAAGAAATATCACCAGAGGCTAGTCCTATCAAAAACATCAAATTTCTTCTGTTTGTATTGTAGTTTGATTAGCTACTTATTCCGCATCAATGGAAGTACCACAAATACACCCCTGGCTGTAATGGCTCTCACTGAATCAGCAAAACAACGGATGTGCCGTTGAAGAGTGGGCTGCTGTGTGTTGGCATATTAATTAACTGAACATAGCTGTCGTCAAGACAAAGGGTGGCTACTTTGAAGAATCTCAAATATAAAATATATTTGTACTATTTTAACACTTGTTATTTCATAGTTTTGATGTCTTCACTATTAATTATACAATGTAGAAAATAATAAAAAATTATTAAAAACCCTTGAATGAGTAGGTGTGTCCAAACCTTTGACTGGTACTGTACAGTACATGCATACAGGGGTGGAAAGTGACTGGTAGCAGGAATATAAATACTTATGGTAATATCCTAGTGGTAATACAGTACCTTCAGAAAGTATGCATACCCCTTGACATATTCCACACAGACTGAATTCAAAATTGATTACATAGATTTTCTTCACCCATGTACACATAATATCCCATAATGACAAAGTGAAAACAGGTTTTTAGAAATGTTTGCAAATTTATTGAAATTGAAAGTATTCACACCCCTGAGTCAAAACATGTTAGAATAACCTTTGGCAGCGATTACAGTTTTGAGTCTTTCTGGGTAAGTTCCTTTCTGGGTAAGCACACATTACACATGAAAATCCAATGACAAGCATAGCCATAACATGATGCAGCCACCACCATGTTTGAACATTTGAAGAGTGGTACTCAGTTATGTGTTGTGTTGGATTTGCCCCAAACATACCGTTTTGTATTTAGGACATAAAGTTATTTTCTTTGCCACATTTTTAGCAGTTTTACTTTACTGCCTTATTGCAAATCGGATGCAAGTTTTGGAATATTTGTTATTCTGTACAGGTATTGTGGAGTAACTACAATGTTGTTGGTCCATCCTCCGTTTTCTCCTATCACCATTGGCCTCATGGTGAAATCCCTGAGTGGTTTCCGTACTATCCGGCAACTGAGTTAGGAATGATGCCTGTATCTTTGTAGTGTAAACTTCACCATCCTCAAAGGGATATTCAATGTCTGCTTTTTAAAGGTTGCACCCATCTACTAGTAGGCGCCCTTCTTTGCGAGGCATTGGAGAACATCCCTGGTCTTGTGGTTGAATCTGTTTTGAAATTCACTCCTCAACTGAGGGACCTTTACAAGGTATTATCGGACTTGTTTACTCCTGAACTAATTTAGGCTTGCCATATCAAAGGGGTTGAATACTTATTAACTGAAGACCTTTCACAAAATCTCAATGTAATCCACTATTAAATTCAGCCTGTAAAACAACAAAATGTGGAAAACTTCAAGGGGTGTGAATACTTTCTGAATAATGTATATACAGTACATGTAAACAAGAGTAATAGTGACCAGTAGCAGGATAAAATAGATACCCAGAGAGTAGCTGCTAGCTAGAATTGGCACTGTGGTTTTTCATTTTCAGCCTCCCAGAGGTGAGTCATACAGGGATCCAACCCCAAATTATGAATCTATGACGCATGGGGAAAATCATAATACCTCTTGAGTTCCTCAGTAATTAGTCAAAACGCATTTATTTTATTCAATTCATAAGGAATGATTCATATTAAAGGAATAGTAATTCAAATATGAAGTTAACACATTTTCGACTTACCTAGGCGGTTGTCGCTTCATTCACACAGAATGTCCATTAGCTAGTTATTTAGCAACACCCAGCATATTCTGGCAAGTTTTTTTCCCGAGCATGTAGCAATGCTAATAGAAACACACCAGGCTGATTCGTAGCCTCATTTTTTGAGTGAGAGATTTCCCAAGGTAAAGTTTGTTGTCTGCTGCCCTGGCATTCTCCGGGTCACAGTGAAGTCAGTGCATCTGTTGCTTAGGGAGTTTGATGCAGAACACGTATTCCTCAATTCCACATAATCATCTATTCATATCTGTCAAATATAACCCCTTCAACTTTTAGTCATTGATAAAGTTGGCAGCTAAGGTTGAGGAGTGGTAGCTAAAGTTTAGGAGGTACATGAGTCAATGTATTGTATCTGAGAGATGGCCGCCTCGCTTCACGTTCTCAGGAAACTATGCAGTATTTTGTTTTTATGTATTACTTCTTACATTGTTACCCCGGGAAATGTTACGTTTTATTACATACAACCGGGAGGAACTATTGGATATAAGAGCAACGTAAACTTACCAACATTACGACCAGGAATACGACTTTCCCGAAGCGGATCCTCTGTTTGGTCCACCAACCAGGACAATAGACTGGATCCCAGCCCGCGACTCAAAACAACGGCGCGCCGGAGAAGGGGGAAACACGGCGGTCTTTTGGTCAGGCTACGTAGACGGGCACATCGGGCACCTCTCCCGAGTATTTTACTTGCCAATGTCCAGTCTCTGGACAACAAGGTGGAGGAAATACGAGCAAGAGTTGCCTTCCAGAGAGACATCGGCGACTGCAACGTTCTTCATATCCGACATTACTCATATCAAATGTATACACTGTACTCTAAACCATCTACTGAATCTTGCTTATGCCGTTCAGCCATCGACTCAAATCTCTAGCCACTTTAATAATTATAATTGGATGAAGTAAATGTATCACTAGCCACTTTAAACGATGCCATTTATATAATGTTTACATATCCTACATTACTCATCTCATATGTATGTACTGTACTCCATACCATCTACTGCTTCTTGCCTATGCCGGTCAGCCATCGCTCATCCATATATTTATATGTGCATACTCGTATTCATTCCTTTACTCTTGTGTGTGTATAAGGTAGTTGTTGTGAATTTGTTAGATTACTTGTTAGATACTACTGCATGGTCGGAACTAGAAGCACAAGCATTTCGCTACACTCGCATTAACATCTGCTAACCATGTGTATGTGACAAATAACATTGGATTTTTATTTGAAAGTTACTCTGAAAAAGTGGGTTTATTAGTTCATGATAATAAGGTCACTATTGGTTTCAATGAGTATGCTGTTGAATTGAAACATATGATTTCACTATCTATCTATCTATCTATCTATCTATCTATCTATCTATCTATCTATCTATCTATCTATCTATCTATCTATCTATCTATCTATCTATCTATCTATCTATCTATCTATCTATCTATCTATCTATCTATCTATCTATCTATCTATCTATCTATCTATCTATCTATCTATCTATCTATCTATCTATCTATCTATCTATCTATCTATCTATCTATCTATCTATCTATCTATCTATCTATCTATCTATCTATCTATCTATCTATCTATCTATCTATCTATCTATATATAGTGAAATCATAAGTTCTATTTTCTCCAACACCCTCACTCAGATTTGAAATTGACCCTAACCCTGTCCTGTCCTCCCTCAGGTGATGAGCCAAGCAGAGTGTCAACAGAAGAACCTGGTCCAGTCCATCGAGTCCCTCCCCACGCGAGGACCCCCTTTCCTGCCTGGACCAGGACCTCCTGCTCCTCAAAGCCACGTCAGCCGCCACCCTGAGCTGCCTGGGAGAATGCCTGAACATCCTGCAACAGACCCAGACCCACAGCCAGCCCCAGGCCTCCCAGCCCAACCACACATGCGGTCCCCTCTCCGGTGAGTCCGCCACAGGCGTCCCCCTCCTAGTTTTGCCCCCCACCCCGTCTCCCCTCAGACCCCGACAGCAGCTGCAAGGGCCTTAAAAGGAGAACATCGTTCTGAGAGAAGCCTTACTTGGCATACAGACTAGATCCATGAGAGAGAATCTGGTACTTCCAGGTATCCAAGAGAAAGAAGGAGAAGTTCCAGAATGTGTAGTTAGAGTTCCTCCTTACAGCGCATCAGACTCGGAACGTGTACACCGATTCGGACAGCGAGGGCAGACGTATGAACGCCCAATCGTTGCCAAATGTGCTTTCTTTAAAGATAAAATAATGGTTAAAAGCCTGGGTAAAAGTATGTATGAATGACCAGTTCCCGAAGGAAATTGCAGAACGGCGCCAAGTTCTGTATCCAATTTTCAAGGAAAATAAATTGAAAGGGTAACGCATAGCTCTTGTAGTCGATAAACTGTATATTGATAACCAGTTGTTCAGAGACACAAAGACTACTCCATGGCTATTCAAAAAATTAAAGTTCTCATAGAGGCAAATAATGAAACACAAATCTAGCCCTGTTACGGATTGTAATAATACAACAAAAAAATATATAGCTATCTTCAAATATAACTAATTGGAACACAAAAGGACATTCAACATGGTGGAGATAAAAACACAGCAGACAGAAGGCACAGTGTGTGGGTATGTGTGGATGGATGGTGTGGTGTGTGTTTTTTGGTGTTTGGGAAAGTGTGGCGTTAAGTGAATGAGAAAGGAAATGGTTGCATATCCCAGAACCAATGTATTTCTGTGAGCAGGGGTTGTGAGAGAGCTTTCAATTTTGTGCAGATGAGAGATATACACTCAGCAAAAAAAGAAACGTCCTCTCGCTGTCAACTGCGTTTATTTTCAGCAAACTTAACGTGTAAATATTTGTACATAACAAGATTCAACAACTGAGACATAAACTGAACAAGTTCCACAGACATGTGACTAACAGAAATTGAATAATGTGTCCCTGAACAAAGGGGGGGTCAAAATCAAAAGTAACAGTCAGTATCTGGTGTGGCCACCAGCTGCATTAAGTACTGCAGTGTATCTCCTCCTAATGGACTGCACCAGATTTGACAGTTCTTGCTGTGAGATGTTACCCCACTCTTCCACCAAGGCACCTGCAAGTTCCCGGACATTTCTGGGGGGAATGGCCCTAGCCCTCACCCTCCGATCCAACAGGTCCTAGACGTGCTCAATAGGATTGAGATCCGGACTCTTCGCTGGCCATGCCAGAACTCTGACATTCCTGTCTTGCAGGAAATCACGCACAGAACGAGCAGTATGGCTGGTGGCATTGTCATGCTGGAGGGTCATGTCAGGATGAGCCTGCAGGAAGGGTACCACATGAGGGGAGGATGTCTTCCCTGTAACGCACAGCGTTGAGATTGCCTGCAATGACAACAAGCTCAGCCCAATGATGCTGTGACACACCGCCCCAGACCATGACGGACCCTACACCTCCAATTTGATCCCGCTCCAGAGTGCAGGCCTCGGTGTAACGCTCATTCCTTAGACGATAAACGCGAATCCAACCATCACCCCCCTGGTGAGACAAAACTGCAACTCGTCAGTAAAGAGCACTTTTTGCCAGTCCTGTCTGGTCCAGCGACGGTGGGTTTGTGCCCATAGGCGACGTTGTTGCCGGTGATGTCTGGTGAGGACCTGCCTTACAACATGCCTACAAGCCCTCAGTCCAGCCTCTCTCAGCCTATTGCGGACAGTCTGAGCACTGATGGAGGGATTGTGCGTTCCTGGTGTAACTCGGGCAGTTGTTGCCATCCTGTACCTGTCCCACAGGTGTGATGTTCAGATGTACCGATCCTGTGCAGGTGTTGTTACACGTGGTCTGCCACTGCGAGGACGATCAGCTGTCCATCCTGTCTCCCTGTAGCGCTGTCTTAGGCGTCTCACAGTACGGACATTGAAATTTCTTGCCCTTGCCACATCTGCAGTCCTCATGCCTCCTTGCAGCATGCCTAAGGCACGTTCATGCAGATTAGCAGGGACCCTGGGCATCTTTCTTTTGGTGTTTTTCAGAGTCTGTAGAAAGGCCTCTTTAGTGTCCTAAGTTTTCATAACTGTGACTTTAATTGCCTACCGTCTGTAAGCTGTTAGTATCTTAACGACCGTTCCACAGGTGCATGTTCATTAATTGTTAATGGTTCAACCCTTTACAATGAAGATCTGTGAAGTTATTTGGATTTTTACGAATTATCTTTGAAAGACAGTGTCCTGAAAAAGGGACGTTTTGCTGAGTTTACATTTAATAATGAAATATACATCTTATTTATTTATTGTCCTATCATGGTGGAACAGCATTTTTAAATATATTATACATCTCATTTATTTATTGTCTTTTCATGGGGAACTAAATTTTTTTAAATAAATAAATAAATGAGATATATAATTTATGGTCCTATATTGATGGAACGGTCCACAAACCTATACCCTAGACACCCACCTGAACGACCCAGATACTAAGGAGAAGTCCCTATCTGTTTTATGGGCCTGCTGTAAGCGGCCTGTATGCAGCCAAAATGCTGTCAGAGACCTTATAGAGCAGCACCACCTCCTCAGGATTCTGAGCCTGCCTGGTAGGGTTGGTCCTACAAAGCCAAAGCCCCCTGATGGGTGAGCAAAATATACAAGGAAATTCTCAAAGCTGCTAATGAGAACCTTGACAACCTTGTACCTAGCCGGTGGGGATTCCGGTGGGATGCCCCCACCCAGGCAGTGGCAGTGCTGGCATCACTAGCTGCAGTAACCCATGGGGAGGGGGTCACACTCGGACATTCAGAGAGGGGGCATATTATGGTGGCACAAAATCAAAGGTCTGACTGCACGGAGATGCTTGGGAATATGGTCACTACGGGGGACCGTGTGTGGGTGTTTCAGTGTTTCAGTGACCTCCATTTAGGACGTGACTGGTTAATCAAATCTCCCCACTTCTGCCCATTTTTGCTCAGTTTTGCAGGCCTTCTCATACAGCTGCAACTGTATATGCATTCGTAAATCAAGACATTTCTTGAGTTGGGCTCTGGGATGGTGCAACTGTTGAGAATGTGAGTCTATGGTTGTTGTGGGGGAAAGGGGTTGAGTGTGTATGAGAGTGTGTGTGTGTGTATCCCACAACTGTTTGCGAGGGAGTAAAAGATGTTAGGGACAATATAGGATGAACCACAATAATTGTTTGCTATAATAATAATTGCTTGCCATAATCTAATTTTGGTAATGGTGAGACTGGTGAGAGGTAAAAATCCTTTACATAAACTGCCTACATTACTACAAATATGAATTGCTAATTATGGAAAAAAGATAAACAGGATTTTTTTTATATATATATATATATATATATATACACACACACACACTACCGTTCAATTTCCTTGTTTTGAAAGAAAAGCATATTTTTTTTGTCCATTTTTAAAATAACATCAAATTGATCAGAAATACAGTGTAGACATTGTTTTATGGAATATCTACATGGGTGTACAGAGACCCATTATTCAGTTTTCACCACCTATATTGATCATTAAATGCCCTGGACCAGCACTAAGGGAGAAATACTAACTTCCACTTCAGTCAAATTTTGCATTTGGAACATTTGGAAGTTAGGATTCGCCCATTCAAGAAATCCTTCTACCTTTTCACATTTTACTACTAGCTTAGGATCTGTTTTAAATACATGGTTATATTTGACATAAGTTTGGGGTTGAGCTGACCCTAGAGTAGTGCCTATGAACAGCCAACCTCCGTCTGGTGCAAGTAGATGTAATGGATTGGCTGGGAATGAGGATGATGGTTGGGATGGGGGTTTTCTCTGTCTCCTTACGTCTTCTCTTCTGGTGTTCTCCTTATTTATGTCCTAACAGTCACCCTGCCCTGTACGTCAGACAGGGGGTGCTGTGGAGTGGGACCGCCAGGCCGCAAGTACAAACCAGTTTCTTTCCACTGCCTTGCTCACAATGCGTTGTCTTGTGGGGGGACCTGCTGTGCCCCGGCTCCGGCATGTACCCCCCACGCACTAAGAGTTGTTTTGGGTGTTGGGTTTAAGGGTAACTAGGGTGAAGGTGGCACCGGCATGGATGTATTCCAGATTAGGACTGTGGCACACTGGCATTGGAGGGGTGGGGGTGGGCGCGCAACATCCATTCCACACTGTCCTGAGCCAACCCTTGCAACAGCCACTGCATGGGCAGGGTCACATTGTTGCATGGCGCCCGAAAAGCGTCAAGCACGAGGTCGGACCACGAATTGGCTGTCTGGCACGGTCCCTCCGGGGTCACCCCCTTAGAATCCGTTTGGCGCTGTGAGTACTGTATGCCTGGAGCTTTTTAAAGGTCTTTGTGAAACTTCCGGAAACCCTGTACTTTCTATTGGGCTGCCTACTGAGTGATGTCATGGAGGATCTGGCTGCTCGTTGCGGTCTTGGTTCTCGTGCTGCCACTTCTAAACAGCTTGCTGAAAGCCCATTTGAAATGCTTAACGTGGAGCCTTTCCTTTTTGGAGATCAAAATCCATAAAGGAATGAATTGCCTTGCCAAGAGTTTTATTGGATCCCAATCGTGAAAGAACAAGCAAATGTGCCATGTCTCCATTGAAATAGTACTAAGGGGCAAACAAATGGCATTTTGCCCAAATGAATGAGAGGGCTGAGTGTGTTTGACTTTCTTGTGTGGGAGGTGGGGAGGAGGGAGAATGTGCCTGTTACTTGAACTCTGTGAAGCATTTATTTGGGCTGCAATCGGAGGTGCAGTTAACTCCAATGAACGTATCCTCTGCAGCAGAGGTAACTCTGGGTCTTTCTTTCCTGTGGCGGTCCTCATGAGAGCCAGTAAAGCAACACAAAGGAGGAGCATTGAGGTCCCAGCCCTGAAATAGAAGATAAAGCCATTTTGAAAAGCATACTGTAGTGCATGAATGTTTTTACGTACAACACCCCTGGCCTGCAACATAACCCTGTTCACACGCATGCCTGTTTTCATTGACACGCTCTCTGTTTTAGGGGCTTCTTCTGCTTTTGGTGGTGCATCATCTTCATTGTGTGACCATCACTAAGCTCACAGCTATTCAGTGACAGCCACTGGATACCATCCAGATTTGATCAAGGAGGACACATGTATTAATTCCTGGCACGAGAAAATGTATTTTCTTTCCCCATAAGAATGGACAACTGCAGTGATCCCCCGCCCCCACAATCCCTCTCTCTCACTCTCATGATCTACCTGAATAACATTTGAGTAACTGCTCATAGAATAACAGCCTCGAATTGCATCACATATAACAAATATTTTGTTTTAATGTTCTTACAAAGGATATATATATTTCATTAGTTCCTTCACTTCTTATTTTTGTTCCCTTTAACTAATATACATTGTTTTAACTACAGACTAAATACGAAGAGAAAATGCAACAAAGCAGGGACCTCAGCAATGCAAAATGCTGGACCTCCGCAGTGCTGCCACTTCTTATACAGTACTCTCTTATGTGCATGCATTTTTAAATGGAGGATACCATCAGCTACAGTAGGGTTTGCTGCCCAGACTACTGAGGGCTCTACCTGCCAGATCAACAGAAGCCTGTGTCAAAGCATTCTGACACCCTGGGCACCTCGCCAGTCGACTCGGCTCAACTGGACCATCAATAATGGATACGAGAGAGTAGAGAGACGAAAGTGCCTTAGAGTTAACCCAATTTGAACTGGTGGAGGAATGGAATTTGGAAACGGTCCTTAGCAGCACTCTACCTACAGGGTCGGGATTGCGTGGACTTAGGTAGGCCGCAGCCTGCGTATGAGCTCATCATGCTAGATAAGTAGCTGTACTTGAGCTTTGCGTGGGTGTACACTAAATATAGACCTGAATCATGTGACTTGACCAATCACGTGTCAAGGTGGGCACTGCAAAGCTTAGCATCTCAAAAGACACTATCTGTATGGTCCTTCATTTGGTCGGTTATTTGTGCTCATCAATATTGTTAAACAACTGAAACGGTCCCATGCCACTGATAGATCACGCTACAAAGATTTGACCACACACATACAGGTGGACACTGAATAACATGCAGGGGGAAGTGGAACAAATTAAATACACAGGTTACAATTAACTCACTCTCCATTTCTAGTCCTTGATATCTGGGAAGTCGTGACTTGTATTAAGCAAGAAGAAAAGAAATCACCTCATCGTAGGCACAAACACAACACAAAGACATTTTGATCATAATATCCTAAATGTATTCACACAGTATTTAGGTCTAGTTCTTATCAAACACATTTACAAATTACCAGTCATTTTCAGACACATTTCTGTCAGAATGCATTGTTCCATTTTGATTCTTCCTATCATTTTGGAAACTGCTCCCTCTCGTCCCCGAGTGGAAGAATGTGATTGTTATTCCATTCCTCTCTTCAATTTCTCATTCCTTCCCATCTCCTATTGCCTCAGTCCTGTAAATTGTCTGTTAGATGTCAATTCGACTTGTTATGGAAATACACAAATCGCCTTGTCAAAGGAAAGACGTGGCCTTCAGATGAATAATGTTACAAAAGAAAACCATTCTCACAAAATAGTAGCAACAAAAGAATTAGACTGGCGACCCTTCGGGACAGTGATTCCTCACCAGTCCTGCAGGCTCTTTCAGAACCATTTGGTTTCTCATTTCGAGCTCCGAACACATACCAATTTTTGAGTCATAGATTCTGCAAGTCAGAGCCGCAAGTCCATCGTCCGTATACTCACACAAACACTCCGATGACATTTCCTGTTGTCTTGTCTTTGTGTGGCAGATAGGTTCAGCTGGATCACCCTCATACCCAGATATCTATCTCTGTTGTTTTTTGTTTCAAAATGTAATAAAAAGCTTGTCCGATTTCCAAAGAAAATAGAGAATGATGTGGATAGTTCACTGCTGTACACACCTTTTCTATTCATATACTGTATAAGTCAATCAATATACACAGTGTACAAAACATTAGGAACACCTTCCTTATATTGAGTTGCACCCCTTGTTGCCCTCAAAACAGCCTCAATTTGTAAGGGCATGGACTCTGCAAGATGTTGAAAGCGTTCCACAGGGATGCTGGCCCATGTTGACTCCAATGCTTCCCACAGTTGTGTCAAGTTGTCTGGATGTCTCTTGGGTGGGGGACCATTCTTGGTACACACGGTAAACTGTTGAGTGTGAAACCCAGCAGTGTTGAAGTTCTTGACACACTCAAACCGGCGAGCCTGGCACCTCCTACCATACCCTGTTCAAAGGCACTTAAATATTTTGTCTTGCCCATTCGCCCTCTGAATGGCACACATACACAATCCATGTCATAACTGTCTCAAGGCTTAAAAAAATCCTTCTTTAACCTGTCTCCTCCCCTTCATCTACACTGATTGAAGTGGATTTAACAAGTTACATCAATAAGGGATCATAGCCTGACCAGGTAAATCCAGGTGAATGCTATGTCATGGAAAGAGCATGTCCTAATGTTTTGTACACTAAGTGTAAGTCGATCAATACCAGGTGTCCCTAATGTTTTTTTACACTCGGTGGAAGTCAATCAATACAGATCAATGAAGCTTGAGATCTGGCCAAAGGCTCATAGATCCCAGCGGTCAGTGTACCCCCCTGAACGTGGCCTGAAATCAGTTGGTTCTGACCCTCTCCTATGCTCCCTTTTCAGATGGTGTTCCTGTGTGGACTGTACCAAATTCGCCCTCGGGGGAGCAACTGAAGAACGGTGGCCCGACCCCTCTACGCTCTGCACAGCCCTCCCCAGCCCTCAGGAAAAAAAGCCCCCATGGTGCTGAGGTAAGGGGAGATTTCCTCTTTCTCGCTGACACACACACACACACACACACACACACACACACACACACACACCTTACCTTAATTACTCACCATATGCAGTATACTCTCACACATTGGGCCACTGGGGTGTCTGTACACGTGTGTGCGTTGCATCCCCAGTTAAAGGGACCGGGTTCTTTAGAAGCATCTCGAAAGTGGTGGTTTATTGTAACTTGACAGAGGAGATGACATGACTGCTTCCAAAGATCTCTCAATCTGTGTACGCTTTAAGGATAGCAGAGGTATTACCCAGGCCATCAACCAATAAGGGCCTATCAATTAAGACATTTTGAACCAATCATAAACATGCATACCTTGATCATGCACAGAACAAGTGCATGCACATTTTAACGAATGCACTGTGAGCATACCACTTGCTGTATATTGTCATAGCACCACAAGAAAAAAACACAGTTGTGTTTCGCGCTTGAGAGAAAAATTCAGCGTATGTCCCCACCTTATCGAAGTCATGTCCTGTGTCAGAGCAAGGAGAGGAAATACAGTCAAATAGAAAACAATTTTATTTGTCACATGCGCCGAATACAACAGGTGTAGTAGACCTCACCATGAAATGCTTACTTTACAAGCCCTTAACCAACAATGCAGTTTTAAGAAGCGTTCAATAAATATTTAAATGAAATAAACTAAAGTAAAACAATTAAAGAGTAACAATAACATAACCATAACGAGGCTATGTACAGGGGGTACAGGTTAGTCGAGGTAATTGAGGTAATATGTACTGTACCAGTCAACATTTTTCAGAAATCCAGATCATTCCAAAGGGTTCAAATACTTTTTCTTGCCACTGTGTATATATGTGATGGTATGTATAGACGTTATGGTATGTATAGACGTTATGGACAGAATGTGGATAGAATATTTAGTATATCTGTAGAATACATAGGATAGAATAGTATATTTTTATTTTATTTAACCTTTATTTAACTAGGCAAGTCAGTTAAGAACAAATTGTGCCTCTGTTGTGAAATTCCATTGCAGTGACTGTGTTGCTCAGAGGGGCGTAGGAACTCAAGGCACTTCTGAAATTTTAATAGGGATGCTAGTTCCGGTTAGTGTGTGTGGGGTGGGTGGGGGACTTCCATGAATATCTAATAGAACAGTGGAGTTACAATGTCACAGAAAGCACTTTGTCATTTGAATCACATTGAACTTTGATTCTGACATTATTATTCCATCATCCCAGTTGAATGATATTTTACATTCTGAATGAGACCAAGATTAATGAGGAGATTGTCCCCTAACACATTAGCTGTCATGCTAAGCCATAATAACCCTGTCAAATGTTACAATTAGAACATTACTTTGTCATAAACGCGTTGTCATTACAGGTTCATTCTAACCTCGTAATTACCAGACTGATTATCGCTGCGCTATAATGTCCGTGCAGCGTTTTAACGTCAGCTCGCGGGATCAGGCGGCTCACGAGGATAGATGACCTCAACACCCATGTCAGTACACAAATCTCAATCAGAATACACAATGAGGTTTTGAGTCGTGATGCAACCCAGACAAATGGCATCATGAGGTTACAACGGGTATTATAAACCCGACTTGTAATTTAGGAGGATTGAAACGTAATGTAACAGGCTTTGTATGGCAAAGTAATAGTTAGTAGACAAGAGGACTGTAATCGACAAGAGGACTGTAATCGCTTAATGTGTCTCTGTGGTGACATTCACTCCTCTATGGATTCCCTGTACTTTTTCTTCGTAATAAGTGAAATATTGATAATAGGAAGAAGTAAAATGATCCATGCTTAAGGCAGTTATATTGTGAAAAGTTTTTTTTATTATGTACTAGGCCTACAATTTGAACTACGTCTATCATTTCCACACAGTCTCATTTTGCAGAGGGTGTTCGATAAATCAATGGGGAAGTTTGATATGGTCAGTTGACTTGGTGTGTTGACAGGATAAATCAATGGGGAAGTTTGATATGGTCAGTTGACTTGGTGTGTTGACAGGATAAATCAGTGGGGAAGTTTGATATGGTCAGTTGACTTGGTGTGTTGACAGGATAAATCAGTGGGGAAGTTTGATATGGTCAGTTGACTTGGTGTGTTGACAGGATAAATCAGTGGGGAAGTTTGATATGGTCAGTTGACTTGGTGTGTTGACAGGATAAATCAGTGGGGAAGTTTGATATGGTCAGTTGACTTGGTGTGGTGACAGGATAAATCAGTGGGGAAGTTTGATATGGTCAGTTGACTTGGTGTGTTGACAGGATAAATCAGTGGGGAAGTTTGATATGGTCAGTTGACTTGGTATGTTGACAGGATAAATCAGTGGGGAAGTTTGATATGGTCAGTTGACTTGGTGTGTTGACAGGATAAATCAGTGGGGAAGTTTGATATGGTCAGTTGACTTGGTGTGTGTTGACAGGATAAATCAGTGGGGAAGTTTGATATGGTCAGTTGACTTGGTGTGTTGACAGGATAAATCAGTGGGGAAGTTTGATATGGTCAGTTGACTTGGTGTGTTGACAGGATAAATCAGTGGGGAAGTTTGATATGGTCAGTTGACTTGGTGTGTGTTGACAGGATAAATCAGTGGGGAAGTTTGATATGGTCAGTTGACTTGGTGTGTTGACAGGATAAATCAATGGGGAAGTTTGATATGGTCAGTTACTTGGTGTGTTTGCAGGATAAATCAATGGCTATGTGTGGTGGTGCTGGTGCCAGCCTCATCTGGACTCTCTCCCATTTGGCTTGGGGCTTCCCTATGATCAAATCCCTAAGGACTGTGATGTATAGAGGATTTCAAGTGAGTACTTGGAATTGTTGTTTGTTCGATGGCAGTTACTCAAAGTATCTTTTTAGTCATCTGCACATTTTTCTGTGGACTATTGCAAAAGTTCTGTCACAGAACTAGAGTATGTTTTTGTATTACA
This sequence comes from Brachymystax lenok tsinlingensis, assembly GCA_030435695.1. Lineage (NCBI taxonomy): Eukaryota > Metazoa > Chordata > Actinopteri > Salmoniformes > Salmonidae > Brachymystax > Brachymystax lenok. The sequence continues at coordinate 4,540,083 of CM059806.1, read as the reverse complement.
TGCTGTAAAGTTTCGGAAGTCTGCTTTGTTGAATGCCATATACAGTAAATATTTCATGTGATTGCATTGGTCAAGATTTTCTGTGCTGTGTATCTGGACTAGACTGCATCTCTAGTCTGTCTTAAGGTCACAGCAATAGAGTCCACCAAAAACAATCACATCCTGCAACTTTCTGATAATTCACCCAGACTGTGTATAGACTAGCAGCTAGCTACCCCCTGTTCTGAAGTGTGAAACCAACTCTAATTAACGGTTCTAGAACTGGAGTGGCCTGTCGAGGAAGAGGGCAGAGAGGAGATGGAGCTAATTGCCAAGGCTCATTAATCCAGCTTGACACCTACTTTTATCTTCTAATGATAGCCGACACCCTCATATATTCTCAATTTAATTATTCTCGCTCCAATCAGGGAAGACCGAGCGTCTGCCGTCATTTGCTTCTGCCTTAGTAAGGAGAGAAGTCAAGAAGGAGTTTGAAATATGAGGAAAGGATTCCTCTCAAGTGGATGAGTTTTTCAACTTTTTGGGGCCATTGAACTATAGTGATTTTCAGGAGTTGAGATGATAGAGGTGGCTAATGGATGTGGTGGAAAGAGTGATTGACAGGGTAGATGTGCTAGTCAGAACTGCAGGGATGAACTTGGTAGAGTTCAGAGGAGCTGGTGTCGAGCCTGCCCACTGGTGGCTTTGAAATATATTGTAGCCACAGCATCATACTTCTTTGCGGAGGTTCTTTTTACTCTATGGCAGCCATACTCAATATGGGCTATAGGCTATGGCCTACTGTAGGACATGTCTGTGTCACAGAATATGTGGTTTGATGGCTCTTAAATGCAAGGAGATGTATGCAGTATTCCTCTTTAGTCCGTTCACCTTGACTAGTCTGTGACATTGCCTTTGTAACCCCATACACAAGCCAAGGCTCTTGGAGTTTCCATACACTCTTGACTCTATGCTTATTCTCCGTTTTAAAGCAGCATCAGTGTCATTAGACTTGTTCATCTGATTCGTTTAACAGGACGACGTTTTCGTCGTCTGGCAGGGGGCTAGAGTGTGCCAAGGAAAAATGGGATTGAAAGTGTTTGTGTTTGCAGAAATCAGGTGGTTTTATGCATTTCCAATACCCCATGCAATATTTTGGCAGGTATAATACAATAGTCCCCCGCATCACTATTCTATATGCAGAGTAGACTGCTAGTAGAGGAATAATGGCCGCTATTTCATTCAATTCCTCATACCAGAGAGGCAGAAACTGATCTGTATTTTGCTGGAACTTTGAAACTTGAATAATGGCTGAACAACACATTTATTTGCTGTCCAAACTGATCTGGACAGGGGTTTGAAATCAAACCAAAGGATCACAGAGTATTCAGAATACAATACTTTTGTGATGTTTACTTTGTTTAAAGGGGAAGTTCACCCCAAAAACACTTTGGGGCCCTTCATAACACTTGTCTGGCCAGTTGTTAGTACCCCAGACAGTTTTTAGGTGTTTTGCTTGAGTTTTCAGATGTAGCTAATAAACGATTCTACTCTCCCCATAGAAACCCCATTCAACGTCAAAGTCCATCATAAATACCTTCCGAACACACTGCTCCAGATCACTGCACACGGACAAACATTGCTGGTGATTAATTTCAGGCTTCGTATCGACACCATAATCAGGATGTCAGATGGCATGCTGATGAAACAAAAATAGAACTGTTTGGCCATAATGACCATCGTTATGTTTGGAGGAAAAAGGGGGCATGGCTGCATGCCATCTGACATCCTGATTATGGTGTCGATACGAAGCCTGAAATTTCGGCCTCACATGACCGAAATAGCCCCTGTAATGACTCTGCGCTATTCATTTTCTGCTAACTTATTTTAGTAGGCAAATATTTACCAATGTATTTAGTTATTTTCGTATTGAAATCCAGGAAGTAGATTAATGTGTGCCACAACTCAGGACTTCTCAGTATCATGAGTAATGGAAAAGAGAATGGCATCACAAAGCAAAATCAAAACGAAAGTCAGCAGGACAGGATAAGGTTACCGTTACAGTACCAAGCCAAATACGTCACAAGCTAGTTCGGGAAATGGCAAGCAAATAATGTTATAAAGGACTTTGTAGTGGCTACATGTGTTAGCAACATAGCTTGCAACCTACCTCGAATGGTTGGAGCTTTCCCGTCCATGGTGGAAAGACGGTGGGAACAGAACAGAACCCGGTTTCAACCAGATCAAAGAGATCACTGCACACGGACAAACATTGCTGGTGATTAATTTCAGGCTTCGTATCGACACCATAATCAGGATGTCAGATGGCATGCAGCCATGCCTGACACAAAGCTCTATCGGGACAGGAAGAGTGAAAATGTGCAGTACAGTATATTTGTATCTGACAGGGACATTATTGCACCAGGGTACAATGCACCTAATTTCGGCCAGATATATTCTGCCTACTTACTTCCCTAAAGTTACTCAGCTACTCTAGTAATATTTGCCTACTACTTTAATTTAGAGATTGGAAACCACTACTAACCGCTAGCCTAGCTACTAGCATATCTTTGTTTACTTGCCGTTGTCCTGACTTCCTTTCTTGAAGACCAATAGTAAGACGCTCCTTCATACCGCCATCTGTAATGATCAATCTTAGAACCACGAAGAAAAGGATCAACGGATTACAGACGATATGGAAGCTTTTTGCGCCTGCACGAAGTAGGTCTTTGTTTTTAATACTTTCTACATTAAAAAACACTTTTTCAATTCAAGGCAGAGACACTAATTGTTGTTTATGTAACAATAAATATACACCATTTGAATGCATTTTAGGTCATTTCTGAAATGTAGCATTTTGATATAAAAATACAGAAATCAAAATAGTCAAGCAATGGACATAAAAACTGTCTGGTGTACTGACTAATATCCAGGCAAGTGCTATAAAGGGACCAGAAGTGTTTTTGGACGAACTTCCCATTTATTGACTTGGAACCCATAGGGTATAAGATGATAAAATGTAACTGAATACATTGAGGCATACATTGGCTTTGGCACTTGCATTTGGACATTCCAATTACAGTCCAATTCACCAACCCACACTTCCCTCACACATTGCACTTGGACCTATAGACACTTTCAAAAATACATTCAGTGGTCATTCTTCTCTCCAGTAGAGGGTAGCAGAATATAGTGATGTGAATGAATGGATACTGACAAGTGCAAACATGTGAGATGTCATACACTACATGACCAAAGGTATGTGGACACCTGCTTGTCGAATATCTCATTCCAAAATCATGGGCATTATTATGGAGTTGGTCCCCCCTTTGCTGCTATAACAGCCTCCACTCTTCTGGGAAGGCATTCCACTAGATGTTGGAACATTACTAAGGGGACTTGCTTCCATTCAGCCACGAGCATTAGTGAGGTAAGGCACTGTTGTTGGCGGTTAGGCCTGGCTCGCAGTCGGCGTTCCAATTCATCCCAAAGGTGTTCGATAGGGTTGAGGTCCGGTATCTGTGCAGGCCAGTCAAGTTCTTCCACAACGATCTCAACAAACCATATCTGTATGGACCTCGCTTTGTGAAAAACAGCCCCAGACCATTATTACTCCTCCACCAAACTTTACAGTTGGCACTATGCATTCGGGAAGGTAGCGTTCTGGCATCCGCCAAACCCAGATTCGGCCATCGGACTGCCAGATGGTGAAGCGTGATTCATCACTCCAGAGGTCGCGTTTCCACTGCTCCAGAGTCCAATGGTGGTGAGCTTTACACTGCTCCAGCCGAAACTTGGCATTGCATATGATGATCTTAGGCTTGTGTGCAGCTGCTCGGTCATGAAAACCCATTTCATGAAGCTCCAGACTAACAGTTATTGTGCTGACGTTGCTCCCAGAGGCAGTTTGGAACTCGGTAGTGAGTGTTGCAACCGAGGACAGGAGTTTTTTTTACATGCTAAGCGCTTCAGCACTCTGCGGCCCCATTCTGTGAGCTTGTGTGGCCTACCAATTAGCGGCTGAGCTGTTGTTGCTCCTAGACGTTTCCACTTCACAATAATAGCACTTACAGTTGACCGGGGCAGCTCTAGCAGGGCAGAAATTTGACGAACTGACTTGTTGGAAAGGTGGCATCCTATGACGGTGCCACGTTGAGTCACTTTTGTACAGTTGAAGTCGGAAGTTTACATACACTTAGGTTGGAGTCATTAAAACTTGTTTTTCAACCACTCCAAAAGAAAGTTGTTAACTTCTTAGTGATCGGTGGGGCGCTAGCGCCTACGACAACATCCGGTGAAATGCAGAGCACCAAATTCAAATGACAAAAATAGTAATGTTAAACATAAATGAAAATACAAGTGTTGTACACCATTCTTTAGCTTAGAATCTTGGTAATCGAACCGCGTTGTCAGATTTACAATAGGCTTTACGGCGAAAGCATAGCATACTTCCTGCATATAAATATATTTCAAACCAGCACAGGCATTACAAAATCAAATATAGCGATAAAACAAATCACTTACCTTTTGAAGATCTTCCTCTGGTTGCAATCCCACGGGTCCCAGTAACACAAAGAATGGTCGTTTTGTTCGATAAAGTCCCTCTTTATATCCCAAAAACTCTGTTTGGTTGGCGCGTTTTGTTCAGTAATCCACTCGTTCAACATACAGCCATAGGAAACCTAAAAAGGTTACCGATAAACTTAGTCTAAACAAGTCGAACAACTTTTCTAATCAATCCTCATGTACCCTAATATGTAAATAAACGATAAAATTTGACTGAATGTATTGTGTTCAATAAGGGAGATAAATAATGAAGAGCGCGCCCTCAGTCACGCGCGCCACAAGACTACAGCCAGAATGAGGGACACCGGGATTTCCTTATACTACTTCTTCATTTTTCTAAATAAAAGCCTGAAACCTTGTCTAAAGACTGTTGACATCCAGTGGAAGCCATAGGTACTGCAATCTGGGAGCTATTCTTTTCATTGTTCAATAGTGAAAGATAAGAATGGACAGGGAGCTCAATTTTTTTTTTTTTCCCCAGATGGATTTTCCTCTGGTTTTCGCCTGCCATATCAGTTCTGTTATACTCACAGACATTATTTTAACAGTTTTAGAACCTTCAGAGTGTTTTCTATCCAATATTACAAATTATATGCACATCCTAGCTTCTGGGCCTGAGTGACAGGCAGTTTACTTTGGGCACGTCAGACTCTCCTTACTTCCAAACACTGCCCCCTAGCCCAAACAGGTTAACAAACTATAGTTTTGGCAAGTCGGTTAGGATATCTACTTTGTGCATGACACAAGTAATTTTTCCAACAATTGTTTACAGATAGATTATTTCACTTATAATTCACTGTATCACAATTCCAGTGGGTCAGAAGTTTACATACACTAAGTTGACTGTGCCTTTAAACAGCTTGGTAAATTCCAGAAAATGATGTCATGGCTTTAGAAGCTTCTGATAGGCTAATTGACATCATGTGAGTCAATTGGAGGTGTACCTGTGGATGTATTTCGAGGCCTACCTTAAAACTCAGTGCCTCTTTGCTTGACATCATGGGAAAATCAAAAGAAATCAGCCAAGACCTCTGAATTTTTCTTTAGACCTCCAAGTCTGGTTCATCCTTGGGAGCAATTTCCAAACGCCTGAAGGTACCACGTTCATCTGTACAAACAATAGTACGCAAGTATAAACACCATGGGACCACGCAGCCGTCATACCGCTCAGGAAGGAGACGCGTTCTGTCTCTTAGAGATGAACGTACTTTGGTGCGAAAAGTGCAAATCAATCCCAGAACAACAGCAAAGTACCTTGTGAAGATGCTAGAAGAAAACGGGTACAAAAGTCTCTATATCCACAGTAAAACGAGTCCTATATCGACGTAACCTGAAAGGCCGCTCAGCAACGAAGAAGCCACTGCTCCAAAATCTCCATACAAAAGCCAGACTCCGGTTTGCAACTGCACATGGGGACAAAGAGAGTCACGTACTTTTTAGAGTAATGTCCTCTGGTCTGATGAAACAAAAATAGAACTGTTTGGCCATAATGACCATCGTTATGTTTGGAGGAAAAAGGGGGAAGCTTGCAAGTTGAAGAACACCATCCCAACCGTGAAGCACGGGGGGTGGCAGCATCATGTTGTGGGGGTGCTTTGCTGCAGGAGGGACTGGTGCACTTCACAAAATAGATGGCATCATGAGGGACTAAAATTATGTGGATATATTGAAGCAACATCTCAAGACATTAGTCAGGAAGTTAAAGCTTGGTAGCAAATGGGTCTTCCAAATGGACAATGACCCCAAGCATACTTCCAAAGTTGTGGCAAAATGGCTTAAGGACAACAAAGTCAAGGTATTGGAGTGGCTATCACAAAGCCCTGACCTCAATCCTATAGAAAATGTGTGGGCAGAACTGAAAAAGCGTGTGTGAGCAAGGAGGCCTAGAAACCTGACTCAGTTACACCAGCTCTGTCAGGAGGAATGGGCCAAAATTCACCCAACTTATTGTGGGAAGCTTGTGGAAGGCTACCAGAAACGTTTTGACCCAAGTTAAACAATTTAAAGCCAATGCTACCAAATACTAATTGAGTGTATGTACTCTTCTGACCCACTGGGAATGTGATGAAAGAAATAAAAGCTGAAAAGAATTGTTCTCTATACTATTATTTGGACATTTCACATTCTTAAAATAAAGTGGTGATCCTAACTGACCTAAAACAGAGAATATTTACTAGGATTAAATGTCAGGAATTGTGAAAAACTGAGTATAAATGTATTTGGCTAAGGTGTATGTAAACTTCCGACTTCAACTGTATATGTAGTGTATCTTTAACAACATTCACTGTGTAGTTGTCATATACACAGAGGTTACAAAACATTAGGAACACCTACCTAATATTGAATTGCACCCCTTTTTGCCCTCAGAACAGCCTCAATTCATCGGTTTATGGACTTTACAAGGTGTGGAAAGTGAATTCACCTAGTCAGTCTGTCATGGAAAGAGCAGGTGTTCCTAATGTTTTGTACACTCAGTAAATACCATCATTAGGGGAGTGAAAAAAACATAGCCTTAATCAGTTTTCATTTCTGAGCGAAAAAAAAAACGAATGTATCATCCCCGTAAGCAAGATCCATGTCAGAAAACAGCACACCACTTCACAGCCTCTTCACCAGCCTCTTCCCTCTAACGTCGTTCAGACAGGTTGGCGGGTAGAGGGATCCACCTGTGACTCAGTACTTTATCTACACTCCTTATTAAACTCTCTCAATGCTCCTCGTCACTGAGACCTAATAAAACACATGCCAATTATACTGAACAAAAATATACAGTTGAAGTCGGAAGTTTACATACACCTTAGCCAAATACATTTAAACTCAGTTTTTCACAATTCCTGAAATGGTGGATGGCATATCTTAGCAAAGGAGAAATGCTCACTAACAGGGATGTGAACAAATGTGTGTGTATGGAACATTTCTGGGATCTCTTTTTTTCAGCTCATGAAAGCGGGACCAACACTTTAGATGTTTTATATTTTTGTTCAGCATATAAACACTTCCTAAAAGTTGTCTCATTTCAGTCTTACTTCAAAGCTCTGACATGTCCCTCTCTGTGTTTGGAATGCTCATTACTTTGGCTGCGACGGCTCTGAGACTTCAGAGGTCTCAAAACCCACTCTGTCTGAGTCTCAATTTCGAGTTTTCTCTCTGTTTTGTCTGTCTTCTGAGAGAAAGTCATTAGAGATTTGGTTCTGTATTTTGTTTTGACAGCCCTGTGTTTTCAAAGGGGTTGAGGGGGAGATGTTTCTATGCTAATCCTCTAGCTACGGGATTGAGTTGTTGTTCAAATATGGGGGGGCTTATAGTTGTCCTGTTTCACACGTACATGTACAAGTGTGTAATCTGTACAAGTATGTGGTGTGAAATGCCATCGTTATATATTAATTAATCTCTCGTTTGTGGCTTTACTCTGGTTTTTACGTCAGGACTTTGGAAATATCAAAATGTGAAACTAACCTTTACATAAATGTTGTCTTGTCTGAGACAGAACATAGAGCTGTGAGCGAAATCAAAATAATTGGCTCAGTGTCAGTTCAGCCGCCACGAGCTGTCCAGGGTCCTAAACTCTGTCACCGTACCTGTCATGATGAGCTGTTTGATTCCAATGGGAACCACAGAGCAGCACATAAGGATACTGTATGAAAAATAGCGTTTTGATGAGGAAATCTAGTCTAAAACCATTATCTCAAACTATCGGCCACATTAATTAGAATCGTGACATTGGGAGAAACTAATGATGCACTGTAAGAAAATGGGATTCAGTCCAGTGTATTATCTTTGATCTCCAGTGGAATATCTTAGATCTCTCTCTGTGAAGAAGAAGCCAGGCTCTGCTCCCAGCTTTACTTGCCTCATTTCCTCAGGAACGTATTGAGGAGGTCTGATACGAGCAAGCTCAGTTGACACGGGCATTTATCCAGTCGATGCATCCGTAATCATTGTAGATCTCATTCTCGTCTTGGCGTTGGATCGGTTCGATTTTGATTGACATAGATTCACAAGTTTCAAATACATTCATTTTGTCCAAGTAACATGTCCCTGTGCATTTGTTCTTGGCTATTCTGTATGCATGTTGACACACTGTCTTTTTTGGTTGGGTAGCAGCCTGTTCTGTTTGAGGTTGCAGCGGTGGCCCATGGTCTTGATGGGGCTGCTGCCTGTGGAGGTTAGCAGGCATTGCTAGTAGGGAGAGGGAGGAGACGGGGATGAGACGGGTAGTAGCAGCTTGGAAAGAAAGCTCTTGGGACGAAGAAGAGTGGCAAGCGTGTTGGTATTTCTAGACGTTGCATTTGGCCTGACACTGACCAATAAGGCAGCTTAAAAAATGGTCAATAGAAAAATACATTTTGTCTTTACATTTCAACAGTCGTGCAGGATTGGGAGGCAGACAGGAGCAAGGGTGTGAGTATGGGAGATGTGTGGGGGTGCTGTAATGTTGGGGAGAAGATGGGACCAGATGGGATGAAGAGAGAGATGTGCGGGCATTCACGCTCTGTCTGGATGCTTTTCTCAGGTTATTTTAGATCTTTTTGTTGCATCAACCTTGAGGGCTCATCTGTGCTTTCTTTGTCTTCGATTGTCTTTTTTTTTTCAGTTCTTTCATGGTACCTTGGGCAGAAGTGTAAATGCTATCTTTTTTTTTTTAAGTAAACAAGTAGACCATATGTCCTGACCTCTCCATTGGAAGACGTCTATGGCTCCTTACATAATAATGGCTTATTGGACAGGTTGACAGTATAGACAGCTACAGGACAATAGGTAAACAATATGGGGACTAAGTCAATAATTGTTTGAGCCCATCCAAGTAAATGTCTCATTGTTTTACCTACATTATATACTCAGGAGTGACACAGTTTCAGGGCCCGTATTTCTAAAGCATCTCAGAGCAGACTTTGCCTTTCAAAACAAAGTGTATAAGATCACATGGACAAGGGGGTACTGATTCTATATCAGCACTAATACTCTTGAGACGCTTTATAAACATGGTCAATAAGCAGCTCACATCTGATCCAGGACCTTTTTCTATGGATATTTCTCAGTGTTGGAGAGGCAGACAGCGCAGTTCTTTTCCCTCTGTGCTGACCAACATGCCACGGTGTGAATTCGCACTGCTTCTGTTTTATCTGTTTCTGCTGTATGAACTAGTGTTTTCAGTGTCTGTTATGTGCTCTGAGGCTGATCCATTCTGTTTGGAATTTGTTGAAACTGGAGCAGCTGTTTAAGTGAGCAATTCCCGAGACGACAACAAAAGAACTCGCTCAGGACTGCATTTTTTTCGGCTGACTGAACAACATTTCATTTCTACCACAACAAAGTTGACATCTCACTGTGTTTCCAGACGTTACTTTTTCAGCACGTGAAACCCAAGGAACAGAGTGAGAGCGATGGGCTAGTTATGTGCTGAAAAGGTGAAACAAGGACACTTCCATCATATCAAAAGGTCAGTATAGAAGTGTGATGCCGGCACTCTTCACCTCCAATGAGCGAGGGATGGGAGCGGCGATCGGGGATGTCATGGCATTTGGTGGAGGATGAGAAGGATGGGGATGGAGGTGGGTGTTGAAGGAACCTAAAAGGTTAGTCTGCTCAAGTCAAGGGAAATAAAGAGTTGGCCTTTTGAAGTGAGAGCATGAGCAAACTTTCCCCCTATCCCAGCTATCCACCCACACACTCCCCCGATGCCTGGAGAGAGGGAAAGGGAGAAAGAGAAAAAGAGCGATAGAGATGGTGTGGTTCAAACAGACCATGTATCATGTGAAAGCCAGAAGAGGTAGTGGAGAGGAGGAGAGGTAGTGAGAGGTAGGAGAGGTGGAGAGGTAAGGAGGAGAGGAGGAGTGGACCACTACCATTACTCTCACACGCCACTACCACACTCACTCTACCACTCAATACTCACCACTCACCCTCACCACCACCTCGCCACTGACCACACTCACCACCACCGTCCAATGCCGCCACCACCCGCCCACACCACCACGCCACCAATACCACCACCACTCACTGGGTCACCTGCCACCACCACCCGTCACCACTCAACACCACCAACACCACCAACCAACACCACCACCACGCCACCACTTCACGCCACCACCGCCACCACCACCACACGACCTTCACACCACAATCACACCACTTCTTCACCAACCACCACTCACTCACCTCACCGCTCACACGCCACCACGGACACCTTCTCACACTGTCCCACACCCGATCCACCACACCTTCACCATCAACCACCGCCACGCCACCCACCACCATCACCCCAACACGCCGCCACCACCTGGCCATCACCGCCATCGTCCTCAACCTCACGCCGCACCACACCACCACCACCACACCACCATCACTTCACCACCACACCACTTTCAGCACAACCTGCCACCGCCCACACAACCACACTGACCACACACGCCCACACCACCACCACCACTATCACCACACTCACCACGCCACACCACCTTCCATCACCCTTCGCCACCACACCAACCACCGCCACCACACCCACTGGCCACCACGCCGCCACCACACGTCCACGCCGCTACCACTCACCATCACCTTCCCACTGCCACCACACGCCCATCACGCCATCACGCCACACACTTCCACTCGCTGATACTGGCACGCCACCGCACACGTTGTTTGCTTTACCACACGCCACCATTACGCCACCATTTACTTCATACGCCACCACGCCACCCACTGACTACATTTTCACCCACGCCACCTCATTACTGACATTACGCCACCATTACCACCCATTTCACACACTGACGCCACCCCACACGCACCATTTACCACTTCACACGCCACCCATTTACTACGCGGCGCACACTACCACACGCCACGCACATTTACTGACACGCCACCCATTTACCACACGCCACCGCACACGCCACACATTTACCACACGCCACACACGCCACACATTACTGGGCACGCCACACACGCACGCATTTGACTGGCCACGCACCACTACACTGACTGCTGACTAACATGCTGATGCAAGACGCCACCATTTCACACGCCACACACTGCACTACTAACACGCTGCACACTTACACACTGGCACACGCAGCACACCACGCTTATTTACATTTACGCCACATTTCTATTTGACTCACACTTCTGCACATGACATTTACTTCACACGCCATATTGATTTGACCACACGCCACATTTACTACACACCCACTTTACTTTACTACCCACATTTTTACTACTGATTACGCCACCACACTGCTGCTACTCATTACTCATTTACACGCCACACACCAAGCACACACCATTACTACTGCATTACTCTTCATTACTTACTACTATGCACACAAACATAGCCAAGCATATTTCTGCTGCACACTAAGCATGTCATGCTTATATTTTTTTACACACATGCACATTTACTACACATATTTATTTAATATTTACTACATTACTATTTACTACATATGCTTATGAGGTATGGGAGAGGTAGGGAGGAGGTAGGGGAGAGGTAGGGAGGAGCGGTATGGGGAGAGGGAGGAGAAAGGGAGGGGAGAGGAGGAGGAGGCATGTGGGAGGAGGGAGAGGAGGAGAGGCAGAGAGGGAGGAGTGAGAGGCAGAAGGGGAGAGGGAGGGAGGAGAGGCATGGGAGGAGGAGGAGGAGAGGCAAGGGTAGGAGGGGAGGAAGGAGAGGGGAGAGGCATGGGGGGGAGAGGAGGGAGGAGAGGGAGAGGCATGGGGGAGGAGAGGCAGGGATATATATGGGGATATATAGAGGAGAGGAGGAGAGGCATGAGGAGAGGCAGAGAGGAGAGGCAGGATGAGAGAGGCAGGAGATGCAGGATGAGATGGAGAGAGAGGAGATGCATGTGACATGCTATGATGACATGCAATGACATTATATGATGACATGCATGTATTATTTATACACATGCACAGACATGGTATTATATTTGCTTTACATTTAAGTATTTGAGATGGATTTACATGCATGACATATTTAGGGCATTATTTTACATGATGAGATTTATTATTTTTATACATATACACTTATTTTTACATATACATGTTTATGATGATGATATACTTATTTTTATTTATTTATATTTATGTGACATGTATTTAGATACATTGTATATATTTATTTATGTTTATTTATTATTTATATGTTATTTAAGTATTTATTATTTATTATTATATACAGTATTAAGATATATTTATATTTATATTTATATTTATATATATATGTTTATATTATTTATATTATTATATAATATGTTATATATGTAAGTATTATATATATTACATAATATTTGTTATTATTATTATTTATTTATTATTTAATATTTATTCACCACGCCGCTCTACTCACCACCACTAATACCACCAATACCACCAACACCCACCAACACTCACACCAGCACACCACCACACCTGTTCAACACTCACCACACTCACCACCACCACCACCACCGCCACCACCACTCTTCACCGCTTTCACCACCCGCCCCCGCTCACCACTCGCCACCACCATCACTGACTACCACCACCACCACACACACCGCCACCACCACCACTCTTCATCACGCCACCACCACCACACTTTTTCACACCGCACACACCTCACTTCACCCGCCACACCACCGCCTCACTGACTCTTCACGCCGCCACACCACCACTCAACACCACCACCGCCACCACACCGCCACCACTCCACTTTCACCACCGCCACCACCACCGCCAACACCACTCACCACCTTCACTACCACACCCACACCACCATCACCACCACCACCACCCCACCACCTCACGCCACCCGCCACACTGACCACCACCACCCACTCCACCACCACTGTCCACTAATACCACCCACCCACGATCACACCACCCCACTCACCACCACCACCCGCCACTACTGCACTTCACACCTCACCGCCATCATTTCACCACTCACTTTCACACGCACCCACTCACCATCATCATCCATCATCTCACCACTCACTTCACACCACTCCCACAACCACCGCCATCACCACCACGCCACCACCCACCATCATTTCACATCTTCACCACTCACCGCTTTCACCATCACTCACCACCATCCGCCACACCCACCATCAATAATCACTACTACCGCCACCACTCACTGTCAACTGCCACCACCACACCAATACCGCCACCACTGCTTTCAACACGCCACCAACCCGCCACCACCACTCACCACCACCACTCACTTCGCCACCACCACCACCACACCACGCCCACACCACCACCACTCACCCCACACACCACGCCACCACCACCACCACCAATACCGCCACCAATACTCACCACCAACACCACCAACACCACCACCGCCACCACCACCAACACCACCATCACTCGTCACGCCACCACCGCCACACCACCAATAACCACACCAACACCACCACCACCACTCACCACCACCACCAACCATCACCACCAACACCCCAACACCATCATCACCGCCACCACCGCCACCTTCAACACCACACCCACCTCGCCGACCACTGACCACCACCAACACCGGCCACCACACCCACACCGCCACCACACGCCACACTCACCACCGCCACCACGCCGCCACACCGCCACCACCACTCATTTTCACACCCCATCACTCATCTCCCACCACGCCACCCACCCACCACACCTCCACCATCACTACCCACCCACAACGCCCACTCACCCACCACCACACCATCACTCACCTCACCACCACCTTCACACCATCACCAACACTTGACGACACACCAAACCCTTCACCACCACACCCGCACTACCATTTCCCGCCAACACGCCGGCCACCCAACACCACTACCACCTTCCAACACCACCATCACCCACACCACTCCACACGCCACGACTTTACACTTACGCCACACGCCATTTGACTGCCACACGCCACCCCACTTCACATCACAATCACGCCAGCACCACTACACACGCCACCATCACCACTCACACGCCGCACTCACCACGCCGCCCACACTCACACGCCGCGACTCACACGCCACGCCAACCATTTCCACGCCACTACGCGCACATGACGCTACACGCGCACCCACGACACACGCCACCCATTTCACACGCCACCGCACACTTTACCTACGACGACGCACGCACACTTACATTACTTCACGACACGCCACCCATTTGATGCACTGACGCCGTACCAGCATTGACTTCACGCACACGCCACCCACACGTCGCATATTTGACGACACGCCAACCTTACTACGACTCACGCCACACGCCAACCGCGCCCATTTGACACGCCACCGCATTACTCGCCAACGCATCATTTACCACATTTACGCATTGAGCGCCGCATCAGCACTCACACGCCAAGCACACACACACCACATCACCATTTACCCACGCACCGCACACGCACCACTTCGCTACTCACACTGCCATCAATCCACGGCCACACTCACACTCACCACACGCCACACTACACTTTACTACACATCACCCACCACCTTTCTCGACACGCCACGCACACAAACCACGCGCCACCACACTCACCACACTGCCACACTCACACTGGCTAATACACACTGCCACGCCACCACTGCTCACTTCACACTACACACGCCGCCACCATCACCACACCCACTGCTACACGACACCTTACGCCTCACACTAAGCACTAATACATACTGTCACTGCCAATACTAATGCCACCACTAAATTAATACTACACCACCGTCACCACTTTCTCGCCACTACCACCGCCACCACCACACACTGTCACGCCACCACACCACTGTCAACACCACCACACTCACTACCACCACACAACACCACCACCACCACCACCTTCTACTGTCACCACACCACCACCCCCTCACCACTCACCCCACCACCACCACCACACACCCACACCCACCACCACCCACCACTAACACCACACCACCACCTTCACACCACTGACCACCGCCACCCCAATCACTCACTTTCACCACCACCACTCACCTTTCACCACTCACTCTTTCACACCCCACCCTACCACTTTCACCACCACCACCCACCGCCACTCAACACCACCACTGACCACCACCACCCCCACTCTTCACACCACTGACCACCACCGCCACCACCACCACCACCACCCCACACCACCACCACGACCACACCCACCCACACCATCACACCTCAACACTCCACCACCCGTCCACCACACCACCACCCCAACACCACTCCCACACCACTCACCACCCCACTTCACACACCACCACTGACTCACACCGGCCACCACACTAATACTTTCACACACCCCTCACACCATCTTCAATACCTTCACCAACACAAACCACCGCCACCACACTGCCAACCACCTTCGCCACCACACCACTCACTCGCCACCACCACTAATACACACACCACACTCATCTTCACACGCCAACCACGCCACTCAATACTTTCACCATTACTGCCGTCACTTTTCACTGCCACTTTTCGCCACTGCCAATACTAATACGCTTTTTCACCACCACTACCAATACCCCTCTCTCACCACCAATACCGCCACTCACCAATACTGGCCACCGAACCGTCACCCGCCACTCGTCACCGCCAACACCACACCTTCACCACCACCGCCACCTCACCACCCAACACCACCGCCAACACCTCACCACCAACTCAACACCGCCACTCACCACCACCACCGCCGCCACCACCACTTCGATCACTTCGCCAACACCAACCACCACCACCTCTCGACCACGCCCCATCACCACTCACACGCCGGCCACCACACACTCACACCGGCCACCAATAACACTTTCAATACCAGCCACCACCACACCACGCCAACACTTTCACGCCACCACTACCACTCCGCCACCACCACACACCCACCACGCCACCACCACCTTTCACCACTTTCACGCCGCCACCACACCGCCAACCTTCAACCCTCACTCACCGCCGCCATCATCTTTCACTTCTTCGCCACCATCACTCACCACCACGACCACCCACCCACCACCCAACCACTCCACCACGCCACTACTACTCTCACCGCCATCTACACGCCACCCAACACGCCGCCACTACACTTCACGTTCCACCCACAAACCACTACTCATTCACACCCATCCTCGCCACACTACACTTCACTGGCTACTGGCCACTAATACTACTGGTACTGCACTACGCGCCACACGCCACACGCCACGGCCACACGCCACACGTCTCACGCCGGCCACACTTTGGCTACTTTATGATTACTGCCACTGCGCTACGCCACCACGCCACCCACGCTCACGCACACGCTACTCATACGCTACACTACGCCAATGCCACAAACACCACACTGCCCATTGACGCCAGCACTACTACACACGCACCAAAAACGACGCCACTTCATACTATCGCACATGACACTGTCCACGCCACATTTGATGACTTACTCATTACGCCATGACACGCCACCAAAGACATGACGCATGCCACCAAACACACTACACGCCACCATTACCATTTACACACACACACCCACATTTCACTACACGCCACCCACTGTCGCCACTGACACACTCTACTACTCAAGCACTACACTACCACACGCCACCCACGTTCCACTATTACTACACACGCCACCCACAAACACTGACACGCCACACTCATCAAACACACACTGCCATCACACTATCTCACAACACACCCACACATCACATTTTTCATTTTGGCATTTTTCTTACTACATTATTTATACTTGTCATTTTATACTACATGCCACCTCAGCACATTTATTTATTATTTATTTACTTATTAATATCTACACCCATTATTTTTCTATTATTTTTCTACCTAATGTTACTTATTAACATTATTTATATTTAATATTTATTTTGCTCCCATTATTTACTTATTACAATGCATTATTTATACTTATATTATAAATGCTTACGTCACATATGCTTATTAAGGTGGAGAGGAGGGGGAGAGGTATAGGAGAGGAGGGGAGAGGAGAGGTGAGGGAGGTAGGGAGGAGAGGTGAGGGGAGAGGTAGGGAGGAGAGGTGAGGGGGAGAGGTGTGGTGAGGGGGAGAGGTAGGGAGGAGAGGTGAGGGGAGAGGAGGAGAGGTACGGGGAGAGGGGGAGAGGTAGGGAGGAGAGCGAGTACTTTACTTGAACTCCTTTCTCCCTTAGTCACGCACAGCGCATGTCTCATCTTCAGCAGGACAACTCTGCCTCTGCACAACATTCTCTCAGCACAACAAGTCTTCAGGAGAAGAAGCTGAAGGAGCTTTAACTGAATATCGCTCCAAAGGTATAATTGTGGTCCAGGCTTTTTTCTATTTGTAGTACTCTCTCTGGAACAGTGACGCGGTGGGTAGAAACTCTGCTCCAGGACTTTGTGGACACCTGGTGGGGTAGATCTGTGATCGGTGTCTCTTTCACACATACACAAAAGCCTACTGGAGATGAGATCCTGCTGTACTGAGAGCAAGCCTGTATCTTCTCAACCATGCAACAACGTAAGTGAGGTGTTTAAAGGTTGTGTGTGTATTTAATATGCCTGAGTAATAGATGTGTTTTGAGATATAAAGAGTAAGGCTGCAGCAAGAGGAGTAAATGCTGTGCTTTGTACATTTTGTAGCACCCTCAATCTGTTCTAATGTTTTATAGGGGAAGGGAAAGGGGATACCTAGTCAGTTGTATAACTGAATGCATTCAACTGAAATGTGTCTTCCTCATTTAACCCAACGCCTCTGAATCAGAGAGGTGCGGGGGGCTGCCTTAATCGACATCCACGTCATCGGCCGATTTGTACCCTGTCAGCTCGGGGATTCGATCCAGCAACCTTTCGGTTACTGGCCCAACGCTCCCCACCCGCCAGGATACCTGCCGCCTGAATGGAGAGTAATGCTCAGTGTGTTTTTTTAAGTGTCGTCATTCAAATTGACAATCCATTATCCTGACATACTGTACATTGGTTTGTCTGTCTCCGTTCTATTTGACCGCAATGTTTTTGTTGCACTGATAAAATATCAAAAGCTAGTTGATGTGTATTCTGTCTTCTCTAACAAGATGACCTAGAATATGGTCCATTCTAATGAGTAACTACCTCTGTGGTTTGAAAAACTGTCAGACCCTATAACAGTGAAGACTTTGTGCCAACCCCAGTCATATGATAAACCTCCAATTCCATGAAAACAAGGGGTATTGGCGGCCAACAATGTATGCATATATAGCTGATTGCTTTGGCTGTTTCTGTTGTACAATAAACAAGAGTAGAATTAAAGTAGACATGTAGACTATGTTGTTTATCTTTTCTCCCAGCGTATGTTCCCTGTTAGCAACATGGGATGTCTACAGTGATGAAGGTAGACCTGCTTGCATAACACAAGGGATAGCGGCGTCGAACTGAGATGACCAATTTCCTGTCATTTTTAAATGCATTTTTTAACAGACCTCCCTTCTCCTTTTTCTAGCTATTTATATACCCCTGCTTCTGGAGCCTGCTAGCTCCTGGGACTGTGTGTGTGATGTGGAGCTTGGCTTGTGGCATGCATGGAATGAAATATTCAGGTGACAGACGGGCAGATTCCTCCGGGAGATGTTTCTCTTTCCTCCCTCAGTCGGTTTCATTCTTTTCTCACTCCATTACATGTCGCTCTAGGAGCACCTCTGTTCTCTGTTCTTGACACAAGTAGAGTAAGCTCCTGATATCAGAGTTAGGTCATGTGTGCATTTACCAAGTAATGGTTCATTCTGTTTGTATAATGCATTACAGGCTGTAATTTACTGCGACTAACAACCGTATTCTGTTCCACATTCAGTGCCATTTTTGGTGACATTAGGTTGCAGCCTGTCACATGTTAAATGCATACGCATACTGTACATTGTTAGAAAAACAAATAAAAAGAGGGAGAAGGAAGAGAAGACAGTTTTTGTTGCCTACAGGCACTGGAGCACTTTCCTGCATTATACAATGGGCTCTTTTTTTCTTCCATGAGTTACTGCAGGAGATATCAAAGGCACTGGGGCTCTTCTTTAACCTAATCTGGAACACAAACGGAGGACACAACCCTGTCCAAGTTCACTGCAACATATCAACTATATCAACGCTTTGCCAAGGCATTGTGAGTCCGGGCAGCGCTGTAGGCACTAAGCTGTTGGAAGGAATCAGGGAGTGCACTCTCAGGGAAATCCTCGGAGGCATACCTCGACCCCCCTGCGTGTTGCTGAACCATCATTACAGGGACGGAAACGTAAACCAGTGCATGGAACAATGGAATTGGTTGCGTTCCCTGCCTGGTATTTACATATTCATATTTAATGGGTCCTTCTGTCCTATGGCTCTGCTCTTATGGGTCCGTATCTACTCTCTAAATAATGAACGTGACGTTATGGATTAGCAATGAAAATAAGCCAATGCAAAAGCAAAGCAAAAATGGTGTCCTCTTCTAATTGTGGATGTGTCCAATGTTGTCACAACGAGGGGATCGGTATGAGAAAATGGATACTGATCATTTGGGTTCTCCACACTATGTCAGGCATAACACCCTTTAGTGTTTGATATTATAGTAGGTACAATAGTTTTTGAATCTTGTGTTTATTCAGGAAGTCCCATTGAGGTCGAGTAGGACTGTTAGGGTGACTGTATTACCGCCACACCTGCGGTCAGTCACTCACCAGTCATGAAGGCAGTCTAATTCCACGTGACCTTTAACTCGCCGTAATTAAGCTTCTCCAAGCTCTGATGCTGCTGAAGGTCATTAGTAGCCTACCAAACTTGCTAACTGCCTGGTACTCTGCACTCTATTGTCCTTCTAATCACTCTGACATCAATGCAAATGTGATCTAAAATCTAATCAAACACTTTTATGAGAGCCCATGAGTTCATGTTGCGCAACATTTCTATAGGCTATGCAATTGCGTGAGAGAACAGAGTGATGACCTCTAAAAAGATGAGGATCCCATCAGCTTTCTATAGGCTAGGCCTACTATATTTATTTATCAACTATCCTAATATTATGCACATTGCTTCGCTTTACAAAAGGAGTATAGCCTACCTGGCTGGTATGAAAATGATCCGCCGGAAAGGCGTCCTCCATTCGCTATTTAAGTGCATAGATGACATGTATTTCTTTTCCCCATGACCCTGTTTCGAGACAGGTGCATGATAATGGTCCATTCTAAATCAAAACTCATTTCACCCATATATTATATGTAAAGACAACACTAAATTCAGAACATTCTGATGTGTGACAATATTGGTTTATCACTTGTGAATGATGCCCAGCTTGTGCAGTAAGCCAAGAAACAGCTTGCCTTTTTTTTGCGACATTTTTAAATCCTTGTCGCACACCTTTTGTAGCCTAGCCCATACCTACAGTTGAAGTCGGAAGTTTTACACCTTAGCCAAATACATTTAAACTAAGTTTTTCACAATTCCTGACATTTAATTCTAGTAAAAATTCCCTGTCTTAGGTCAGTTAGGATCACCACTTTATTTTAAGAATGTGAAATGCCAGAATAATAGTAGAGCGAATGATTTATTTCAGCTTTTATTTCTTTCATCACATTCCCAGTGGGTCAGAGGTTTACACTCAATTAGTATTTGGTATCATTGCCTTTAAATTGTTTAACTTGTGTCAAACGTTTCGGGTAGCCTTCCACAAGCTTCCCACAATAAGTTGGGTGAATTTTAGCCCATTCCACCTGACAGAGGTGGTGTAACTGAGTCAGGTTTGTAGGCCTCCTTGCTTGCACCCTCTTTTTCAGTTCTGCCCACACATTTTCTATGGGATTGAGGTCAGGGCTTTGCGATGGCCACTTCAATACCTTGACTTTGTTGTCCTTAAGCCATTTTGCCACAACTTTGGAAGTATGCTTGGGGTCATTTGGAAGACCCATATGCTACCAAACTTTAACTTCCTGACTTATGTCTTGAGATGTTGCTTCAATATATCCACATAATTTTCCTCCCTCATGAGGCCATCTATTTTGTGAAGTGCACCAGTCCCTCCTGCAGCAAAGCACCCCCACAACATGATGCTGCCACCCCGTGCTTCACGGTTGGGATGGTGTTCTTCGGCTTGCAAGCCTCCCCCTTTTTCCTCCAAACATAACATTATGGCCAAACAGTTCTAATTTGTTTCATTAGACCAGAGGACATTTCTCCAAAAAGTACAATCTTTGTCTCCATGTGCAGTTGGCCAAAGTCTGGCTTTTGTATGGCGGTTTTGGAGCAGTGGCTTCTTCCTTGCTGAGTGGCCTTTCAGGTTATATCGATATAGGACTTGTTTTACTGTGGATATAGATACCTTTGTACCGGTTTCCTCCAGCATCTTCACAAGGTCCTTTGCTGTTGTTCTGGGAATGATTTGCACTTTTCGCACCAAAGTACATTCATTGCTAGGAGACAGAACGCGTCTCCTTCCTGAGCGGTATGGCGGCTGCATGGTCCCGTGGTGTTTATACTTGCGTACTATTGTTTGTACAGATGAACGTGGTACCTTCAAGGATGAACCAGACTTGTGGAGGTCTACAGATTTGGCTGATTTCTTTAGATTTTCCCATGATGTCAAGTAAAGGAGGCACTGAGTTTGAAGGTTGGCCTGGAAATACATCCACATGTACACCTCCAATTGACTCAAATTATGTCAATTAGCCTATCAGAAGCTTCTAAAGCCATGACATAATTTTCTGGAATTTTCCAACCTGTTTAAAAGCACAGTCAACTTAGTGTATATAAACGTCTGACCCACTGGAATTGTGATACAGTGAAATAAACAATTGTTGGAAAAATTACTTGTGTCATGCACAAAGTAGATGTCCTAACCGACTTGCCAAAACCATAGTTTGTTAACACGAAATTTGTGTAGTGGTTGAAAAACGAGTTTTAATGACTCCAATCTAAGTGTATGTAAACTTCCAACTTCAACTGTATATGTTTTGATAAGGTTTCTATCACAAAGTGTCTAAATAACTTCTTAAAATTAAGCACATTAATGCACTTTATAACTAGTGTCAGTGGCGATTTTTAGCATGTCAATCTTGGTGGGGCAAACATTTTTTGGTGGGATGCATGCCAGCAAAGCCACTTAACAATACATGAATTGCACTATAATGGTGACAAATGGTGCCCACAAACTGTTAGGGTCTACATCAAGCTGTCCCAACAAGCAGAGTCCCAACAGCAGAGTCCCAACACCTTACCACTACTACAGCTGGCTATCAGCGGAGCCTTGTCTGGCAGCGAAGAGATGGCAGCCTCGCTTCACGTTCTCAGGAAACCATGCAGTATTTAGTTTTTTTTATGTATTATTTCTTACATTGTTACCCCGGGAAATATTAAGTTTTATTACATACAACCGGGAGGAACTATTGGATATAAGAGCAACGTCAACTTACCAACATTACGACTAGGAATACGACTTTCCCAAAGAGGATTCTCGGTTTGTTACCCCAGCCAGGACAATAGAATGGATAGCACCCGGCGACTCAAAACGGCGGCGCCGGAGAAGAGGGCCGGTCTTTTGGTCAAGCTACGTCGACGGGCGCATCGTGCACCTCTCCCGAGTATTTTAATCGCCAATGTACAGTCTCTTGACAACAAAGTAGACGAAATCAGATCAAGGGTTGCCTTTCAGAGAGACATCCGAGACTGCAACGTTCTTTGCTTCACGGAAACATGGCTCACTCAGGACACGTTATCTGAGTCGGTACAGCCACCTGGTTTCTCCACGCATTGCGCCGACAGAAACAAACTTCTATCTGGTAAGAAGAAGAGTGGGGGTGTGTGTCTTATGATTAACGAGACGTGGTGTGATCATAACAACATACAGGAACTCAAGTCCTTTTGTTCACCTGACATAGAATTCATTACAATCAAATGCAGACCGCATTATCTACCAAGAGAATTCTCCTCGATTATAATCACAGCCGTGTACATCCCCCCTCAAGCTGATACATCGACGGCACTGAAAGAAATTCATCGGACTCTATGTAAACTGGAAACCACATATCCTGAGGCTGCATTTATTGTGGCTGGGGATTTTAATAAGGCTAATTTAAGAACAAGGCTCCCGAAATTTTACCAGCATATCGAATGTGCCACCCGGGCTGGTAAAATCCTGGACCACTGTTATTCCAACTTCCGTGATGCATACAAGGCTATTCTCCGCCTCCTTTCGCAAGTCTGACCATGACTCCATTTTGTTGCTCCCAGCCTACAAACAGAAACTAAAACAGGAAACGCCCGTTCTCAGGTCTGTTCAACGCTGGTCCGACCAATCTGATTCCATGCTGCAAGATTGCTTGAGCACGTGGACTGGGATATGTTTCCGAATAGCATCTGACAACAACATTGATGTATACGCTGATTCGGTGAGCGAGTTTATTAGCAAATGCATTGGTGATGTTGTACCCATAGCAAATATTAAAACCTTCCCCAACCAGAAACCATGGATTGATGGCAGCATTCGCGCAAAAATGAAAGCGCGAACCACTGCTTTTAACCAGGGTAAGGCTACCGGAAACATGACTGAATACAAACAGTGCAGCTATTCCCTCCGCAAGGCAATCAAACAAGCTAAGCGTCAATATAGAGACAAAGTAGAGTCACAATTCAACGGCTCCAGACACAAGAGGAATGTGGCAGGGTCTACAGTCAATCACGGACTACAAAAAGAAAACCAGCCCGTCGCGGACCATGACGCCCTGCTCCCAGACAAACTAAACAACTTCTTTGCTCGCTTTGAGGACAATACAGTGCCACCGACACGGCCCGCTACCAAAACCTCGCGGGCTCACCTTCACCGCAGCCAATGTAAGAAAAACATTTAAATGTGTTAACCCTCGCAAGGCTGCCGGCCCAGATGGCATCCCTGGTCAGTGTCCTCAGAGCATGCGCAGACCAGCTGGCTGGTGTGTTTACGGACATATTCAATCAGTCCCTATCCCAGTCTGCTGTTCCCACATGCTTCAAGAGGGCCACCATTGTTCCTGTTCCCAAGAAAGCTAAGGTGACTGAGCTAAATGACTATCGCCCGTAGCACTCACTTCCGTCATCATGAAGTGCTTTGAGAGATTAGTCAAGGATCATATCACCTCCATCCTGCCAGACACCCTGGACCCACTCCAATTTGCTTACCGTCCCAATAGGTCCACAGACGATGCAATCGCAATCACACTGCATACTGCCCTAACCCATCTGGACAAGAGGAATACTTATGTAAGAATGCTGTTCATCGACTACAGCTCAGCATTTAACACCACAGTTCCCTCCAAGCTCGTCATTAAGCTCGAGACCCTGGGTCTCGACCCAGCCCTGTGCAACTGGGTCCTGGACTTCCTGACAGGCCGGTCCCAGGTGGTGAGGGTAGGAAACAACATCTCCACCCCGCTGATCCTCAACACTGGGGCCCCACAAAGGGTGCGTTCTCAGCCCTCTCCTGTACTCCCTGTTTACCCATGACTGCGTGGCCAAGCACGCATCCAACTCAATCATCAAGTTTGCTGACGACACTACAGTGGTAGGCTTGATTACCAACAACGACGAGACGGCCTACAG
Source organism: Brachymystax lenok tsinlingensis (assembly GCA_030435695.1). Lineage (NCBI taxonomy): Eukaryota > Metazoa > Chordata > Actinopteri > Salmoniformes > Salmonidae > Brachymystax > Brachymystax lenok. The sequence continues at coordinate 4,515,000 of CM059806.1, read as the reverse complement.
AGAGGAGGTGAGGGCCCTCGGAGTGTGGTGTCAGGAAAATAACCTCTCACTCAATGTCAGCAAAACAAAGGAGATGATCGTGGACTTCAGGAAACAGGAGAGGGAGCACCCTCATCCACATCGAGGGGACAGTAGTGGAGAAGGTGGAAAGTTTTAAATTCCTCGGCGTACACATCACAGACAAACTGAATTGGTCCACCCACACAGACAGCGTGGTGAAGAAGGCGCACAGCGCCTCTTCAACCTCAGGAGGCTGAAGAAATTCGGCTTGTCACCAAAATCACTCACAAACTTTTACAGATGCACAATCGAGAGCATCCTGTCGGGCTGTATCACCGCCTGGTACGGCAACTGCTCCGCCCACAACCGTAAGGCTCTCCAGAGGGTAGTGAGGACTGCACAGCGCATCACCGGGTAAACTACCTGCCCTCCAGGACACCTACACCACCCGATGTCACAGAAAGGCCAAAGATCATCAAGGACAACAACCACCCGAGCCACTGCCTGTTCACCCCGCTATCATCCAGAAGGCGAGGTCAGTACAGGTGCATCAAAGCTGGGACCGAGAGACTAAAAACAGCTTCTACCTCAAGGCCATCAGACTGTTAAACAGCCATCACTAACATTGAGTGGCTGCTGCCAACATACTGACTTAAATCTCTAGCCACTTTAAACATAGGAATTGGATGTAACAAATGTATCACTAGCCACTTTAAACAATTTTGTATATAATGTTTACGTATCCAACATACTCATATCAAATGTATACACTGTACTCTAAACCATCTACTGTATCTTGCCTATGCCGTTCGGCCATCGACCCAAATCTCTAGCCACTTTAATAATTATAATTGGATGAAATAAGGTATCACTAGCCACTTTAAACAATGCCATTTCTATAATGTTTACATATCCTACATTACTCATCTCATATATATGTGTATATACTGTACTCCATACCATCTACTGCATCTTGCCTATGCCGGTCAGCCATCGCTCATCCATATATTTATATGTACATACTCGTATTCATTCCTTTACTCTTGTGTGTATAAGGTAGTTGTTGTGAATTTGTTAGATTACTTGTTAGATACTACTGCATGGTTGGAACTAGAAGCACAAGCATTTCGCTACACTCGCATTAACATCTGCTAACCATGTGTATGTGACAATTTGATTTGATTTGAGTTAATTCAGCCTCGTTTACTGTCTAAACAATGTGGTTTCTACTGACAATTGATATGTACAAACTATGGCATAAGGGGACGACAAGCGGAAAAGAGGCAACCCGTAATTTCGAATAAGACCTTAATGAGCGAGCTAGGACGGATGTAGTCAATATAACTATTTGTTCAGCACTTTTGAAATGTACAGCGACAGAATTCAGAACATGGGCCGTTCTTGGTGTTTTCCCTGTACACCAAGTCAGAACCGCAGGATAAATAAAGGGGGCATATAAGCAGACAATGAAAGCTCTTACAATATTCAATGATTACATTTCTCTAAAACAGGTTATAGGCTGCATGTGCACCACCAAGACAGAACAGTAGGTGAAATTAAGAGGGGTAAATAGACCAAATGATTAGGGTGAGGCACATGGGTTACTAACAGGTTACTACTCAACATACACTTAGTATTACTTTTTTAGCTGCAGTATACTGTACATATCTCCCTGGCATATTACATAATTTATGCAGCAGCATACAAGACATTTTTGGACTCACCTTGTTGTGCTGTGCTCACTTGAACAGGAAGGTGGTGCGGTGGTCCTTCGTGGGCAAATTTTGTCATCAAAGTCTGGCATTCTCTGGATTTATGGCGCTTTCAAGACAACTGGGAACTCTGAAAAAACAAGGTCAAATCATGATGACGTCAGTGATCTTCAGGTCGTAGCTCTAGAAAGAGGCCCAAGTTCCCGACTTACAATTCCGAGTTGGTTGAAAAGTATTTTCCCAGTAGGAGTTCATTCCCCCCTTCATAACTTCATAATAAAGCATTTCATGCATAATGGCATTTGTCGTCACTTTTGAGAACAGTGCAAATGCAATCGAAAATCACACCAAACACATCAAAACAGCCTATCATACTTTTAAAACTCACCTCACTGTTGTGATCAATTTGAAGAAAGAACTTCAACAGCAGGTTGAAACAGTGTAAACGAAATGGACAGCGCTTTCTAGGGAGATGATTCATTCAAAACACCGACATGCATATTAGAGCTCATGCATAGGCTTATGAGCCACAGGCCGAAAAAAATAAGAATATTTGATTGATATCGCATATTACGCATGGCATAAAAACCTCAAACAAAACTGATTTAAGATGTATTTGATACACAATTGTTCTAGCCTTTGAGTGTGAACTTGATGGACTGGTTACCTTATGCTACGCTCCAAAATGTATATCCATGAGTCTGGGAGATAACATATAGCCCTAGGCGATGCCGGTGGTTCATTGATTGTGCAGGGCAGCTTACAGTTAACCAACAATTAGTGAATTTGCACAGACGGGATGTTAACAGGTTAGTGAAATGTGTTTAGTTGCGGAAACATGTTACTATCAATGTTCCCGAACAGATTGCACTTGGTTTCCCAAATTAAACACCGGGTAGCTGCAGGAAGAAAAATGGAGAGCCCATGGCATACAGAGTTTGGGTGGAATATCACCTGTCGGGCAGCGAGAGCATATTCCTCAAACAGTGGTTGATGATTGGAGTGAAACAAGTGTTCTTGTATTTATTTCTCAGCTGCTCATATTAAACACAGCTCCGCTATAAGACCGAAGGTGCCTACAAAACCGACCAGCGGGAAAGCTCGCGGCCTCCATTCCCTATTCAAGTGCATACAGACGACATGACTTCCCCCTGCCCATTTGATAATGGCCCATTCTAAATCGAAACAAATTGTACATATTAGTAAAGGCAAGATTAAATTGAGAATAGTCTGATGGGTGAAAAACTTGAGAGAACAGCTGTGGCAAGGAAAAGAGCGCAAGCTTTTATTTTGCTTCTTTCTCAAATCATCAATAGCCTATAGTCGCACCATGCAGCCCATATACGTTTTGATTTCTAACACATTCTAAGGTTTGTATCATTCACAATTAAAGTTGCCAAATAACTCTAAATCTAGCATATAGGACCTGTTTCAAGCAGTGGAGGTTCTAGACCCTTTCAACTGGGGGGGCCAAGCTGGGGCCAGTTGTACTGTTAGAGGGGCCAGTTACATTAGACGTTATTGTTGTCATATTGTTTTCTTCACTTGATTGCAGGCATTAGGAGGCAAAAGACCATGTCCCTCTAGTAAATGTGTGGGTTTAATTAGTGTTCCGCGTTGCCACTGTCTAATAACGGATGTAAAAAAAGAACGATAGCAAGAATTAGTTATGCAAAAATTATTTCATACTCCACATTTAGGGGGGCCACAAGGGGGTACAAAATTGTTGTCACAGGGGCACTGGCCCCCCCTGGCCCCCCCAGAACCGCCAGTGGTTTCAAGTGATCACTTTTATGCTCAATATAGCCACGTCATATGCGCACCGTAATGGGAAAAAAAGTATTACATTTTTTTCCCAGCTAAGTTCAATTATATTCTTCTTACTATAAAATCATATAAAATAAAATGACACGGGACTTATAAGCATATCATGTCAGCTAAATGAACAAGCCAACAGCCTATGGCATGGAGCATAGCCAGATAATATACAGTAGGACATCTCATATATACGTGATGGTGTATATTAAATTGAAATATTATACTTTTTTAGTGGCTTGTGTGTGTGTGGAGCCCTGGAGATGCTAAACGTGTCTGAGACCGGCAGTCTTTTGCATAACAATAACCTGCTGACAAAATGTCATGGCCACAACAGCCCTACTCAGACCATGTTAATCTAAGTCTAACTGTTTCTCTGTTGTTCCAGCAGCACCCAGCAGGGTTGGAGGCCATCAGCCCCAGTGAGGAGGTGACTGACACGGAGGACAATGAGGAAGAGGACCTGGGAGTGTTGGATGACCAGCGGAGCATCATTTTGCACCTCCTCTCCCAGCTCAAACTGGGCATGGACCTCACCCGGGTAAGACAGTCAATGCTCTCTGCTCTCCATGTCTTTTCCTTGGAATGTTAGAGCTGGTATTGCCAACGCAATGTTTACTGGTTCACTCACTGAATAGGAATGATTCCTGTTTTAGGAAGTACAGCTTACTGTTATGTACTGGTATGTCCATTTCACTAGCCTGCTCAGTTGAATATGATCATCAAATGGCATCAAAACAGTCATGGAATGACAATTAAAAAGCTTTTAGTTCAAATTATGACTTGGGCTCCTCTTTATTACTGTTCCCTATCAGCACTCTAGTGAAGTGTCTCCCTCATGTAGTTTAACGGTCGCCTCCCGCCCTGTTTACCAGGTGGTGCTGCCCACGTTCATCCTGGAGAAGCGCTCCCTGCTGGAGATGTATGCTAATTTCATGGCCCACCCGGACATGTTCCTGTCCATCACGGCTGGTGCCACGGCAGAGGACCGCATCGTACGCTTCGTCGAGTACTACCTTACCGCCTTCCACGAGGGCCGCAAAGGAGCTGTGGCCAAGAAGCCCTACAACCCGGCACTGGGCGAGACCTTCCACTGTTCCTGGGAGGTGCCCCGGGACAGAGTGAGGCCCCTCAGGTCTCAGGGCCCCAGGGAACCAGCCTCCAGGGGCCCCAATAACACCCAACAGCAGGACGGTCCGTCGGGGACCGAGTGCTACCGCGTTCGCTTCATGGCCGAGCAGGTGTCCCACCACCCGCCTGTCTCAGGGTTCTACTGCGAGTGCCCAGAAAGGCGAATGTGTGTCAACGCCCACGTGTGGACAAGAAGCAAGTTCATGGGCATGTCCATTGGTGTGTCCATGATAGGGGAAGGTGAGTGAAAAGATGCGCTTCGGGTTCGTTGAGGCTCAGTTAAAAGCTGACACCATCAGTAGATGACTGAGTTCAAATCATATACTTTTCTTAACCTCTCAGGGATTGCTGGGGCGCTAGCGGGCTGCTCCCGACATTACCAGGTGAAATGTAAGGCGCCAAATTCAAAATCCAAAAGTTGAATTATTAAACATCCACCAATATACAAGTGTTCCATACTCATCAAAAGCTCTGTTTCTTGGCAATATCACAGCGTTGTCAGATTTCAAAAAGGCTTTACGGCTAAAGCAGCACATTTGATTGTTTGAGGGTAGCACCTCACATATTTTCCCCATAACCATGAATCGATTAGCCATCATGGCACACACAACACATTTCACAGCGAAAAACAAATCAATTACCTGTTGAAGAACTTCTGCTGAGGTCATCCTAAGTGTCCAACGAAGACAATCCATGGTTCTTTTGTTAGAAAAAGTAATGTATTTTATCCATAAATCCTCCATTTAGTTTGTACGTTATAATCAGAAACGACAGCCTCCACTACTCCATTGAAACGTGACGCAAACTCGTTCATCTTATACCTATAAACTTGTCCAAGAACAATCAAACATAGTTTTAAATGTATCCTTAGGAACACTTACGTATATTTACTATTATAAATCAACCGGAATATAAACTGATCGATAAAGACGGTAAAAAAGACACTGTGCGCTTTGTCGGGCACGCGCACTGGGTACTGTTTACATAAAAAGGTCACTACCTGGTTTGCTCTTATTCTCTGGTCTAATTCATCCAAAATGAAATTTCACACTGTCTCGAGACTGTTGACATCTAAAGGAAGCGATGGGTACTGCATTCATATGCCCTTATATGGTCATTTTCATGAGGGAGGGGTTCCCAATGAGGCACTCTGTCAAAACCACTTTTTCCAGGACAGAAATTCCTCGGGGTTTCGCCTGCCATATGCGTTCTGTTTCACTCACAGACAAATGGTTAACAGTTTTGGAAAATTCAGAGTGTTTCCTATCCAATGGTACTAAATATGTGCATATCCTATTTTCTGGGCCTGAATGGGAGGCATTTTACTTTGGGCTCCAAAACCAACCCCTCAGCTGCCACTCCCTAACAAGTTTTAAGCTTATGCTCATGTTTTGGAATATATGTGGATACACAGTTGGTGGCAGTTTGAATGGTATTAGCAACGATCATGTCCCGCCCACCTGAGGATCGGTCTTTTTCAGCCATCTATTTCCGGTGTTTGAGGGGTGCAAAAGTCGTGTCCCTTAAATATCGCTGGTTTGATTGCTTTCATTTTACTTTCATACTCTTGCTTGTGCCTGTTGTTTTTTCCCCATTTAACGTTCCGACCAGGGAAATGTTTGTAATGACCTGTCAAACACACCCCTAAAAATGGTCTCAATGGAATACATTGTCTTGCCGTTGCAGCTACAGTGGGGCAAAAAAGTATTTAGTCAGCCACCAATTGTGCAAGTTCTCCAACTTAAAAAGATGAGAGAGGCCTGTAATTTTCATCATAGGTACACTTCAACTATGACAGACGAAATGAGAAAAAGAAATCCAGAAAATCACATTGTAGGATTTTTTATTTATTTATTTGCAAATTATGGTGGAAAATAAGTATTTGGTCAATAACAAAAGTTTCTCAATACTTTGTTATATACCCTTTGTTGGCAATGACAGAGGTCAAACGTTTTCTGTAAGTCTTCACAAGGTTTTCACACACTGTTGCTGGTATTTTGGCCCATTCCTCCGAGCAGATCTCCTCTAGAGCAGTGATGTTTTGGGGCTGTCGCTGGGCAACACGGACTTTCAACTCCCTCCAAAGATTTTCTATGGGGTTGAGATCTGGAGACTGGCTAGGCCACTCCAGGACCTTGAAATGCTTCTTCTGAAGCCACTCCTTCGTTGCCCGGCGATGTGTTTGGGATCATTGTCATGCTGAAAGACCCAGCCACGTTTCATCTTCAATGCCCTTGCTGATGGAAGGAGGTTTTCACTCAAAATCTCACGATACATGGCCCCATTCATTCTTTCCTTTACACGGATCAGTCGTCCTGGTCCCTTTGCAGAAAAACAGCCCCAAAGCATGATGTTTCCACCCTCATGCTTCACAGTAGGTATGGTGTTCTTTGGATGTAACTCGGCATTCTTTGTCCTCCAAACACAACGAGTTGAGTTTTTACCAAAAAGTTCTATTTTGGTTTCATCCGACCATATGACATTCTCCCAATCCTCATCTGGATCATCCAAATGCTCTCTAGCAAACTTCAGATGGGCCTGAACATGTACTGGCTTAAGCAGGGGGGACACGTCTGGCACTGCAGGATTTGAGTCCCTGGTGGCGTAGTGTGTTACTGATGGTAGGCTTTGTTACTTTGGTCCCAGCTCTCTGCAAGTCATTCACTAGGTCCCCCCGTGTGGTTCTGGGATTTTTGCTCGCCGTTCTTGTGATCATTTTGACCCCACGGGGGTGAGATCTTGCGTGGAGCCCCAGATCGAGGAAGATTATCAGTGGTCTTGTATGTCTTCCATTTCCTAATAATTGCTCCCACAGTTGATTTCTTCAAACCAAGCTGCTTACCTATTGCAGATTCAGTCTTCCCAACCTGGTGCAGGTCTACACTTTTGTTTCTGGTGTCCTTTGACAGCTCTTTGGTCTTGGCCATAGTGGAGTTTGGAGTGTGACTGTTTGAGGTTGTGGACAGGTGTCTTTTATACTGATAACAAGTTCAAACAGGTGCCATTAATACAGGTAACGAGTGGAGGACAGAGGAGCCTCTTAAAGAAGAAGTTACAGGTCTGTGAGAGCCAGAAACCTTGCTTGTTTGTATGTGACCAAATACTTATTTTCCACCATAATTTGCAAATAAATTCATTAAAAATCCTACAATGTGATTTTCTGGATTTTTTTCTCCCTCATTTTGTCTGTCATAGTTGAAGTGTACCTATGATGAAAATTACAGGCCTCTCATCTTTTTAAGTGAGAGAACTTGCACAATTGGTGGCTGACTAAATACTTTGCCCCACTGTATGAGAACGCTAAAGCTTAGTCTGGGATTAAACGCATCGTCTCGACACTTACATCACAAGAAAGAGAAGACCGACAACTCTTATTTTGATGATGTCGTTCTTTGTGGAATTGAAAAAAGTAATTATTTTACAAATTAGATGCACTAAAATGAAAAGAACTTCTGAAAATGAACACTCGGATTATAGTTATATTATTTCTCAGTTCGCAAACAATGTAAAGTATGTATGGAGAGGAGTAATCTAGAGCCAAGCGTGTTGATTTTTAATCCGAGGGTATCCTGCACTTGTAGAATTATGCAACAGAACGTGACAACAACTGTAATTAATGAGGCAGTCTAGACAGAGCAGGAAGTCTAGACAGAGCAGGAAGTCTAGACAGAGCAGGAAGTCTAGACAGAGCAGGAAGTCTAGACAGAGCAAGAAGGAAGGCAGAGTAAGTTGTTGGTGGTTGCAGCCACGTTCTACTCCTTTATGTTAATATATTCATATATGCAAAAACAATACCCCACGTATTTATGCATATTAGAGTAATATATTTTTTATTTTAACACATCGTAAAAAGAACTTCCTGATGCCTTTCAAGAAAAAAAAGTGAGATTTTACAATAAATGTAATACCTGAATTCACATCAAAATCCCTGAACTCCGTAAATGATTTGCCCCTGCAAGGAAAATGTTATGTGCTATAATTCAGTCAATAGCTGATGGATTTTTTTCATTGTAAAAGTTTGGAGTATCTTCATCCATTGTCCAACTGCATTTATTAGAATTGTTTTTAAAACCTTTCCAACAATTTGGTTTACTGCAGCCAGTTTTACTCTCGCACTGTACCTATCCATTGTGCATAGTCCTATTTCACAATGGAAAGGTATGAGAGTTCTCTGATGACAATCAATGCGTGAGTCCTCTATCTGCCCTCATGACGCCACAATGTAGGCTTTTCTGAATGAGTCACACTGATGGAATACAGGAAGCCCTTGAACAGAATCGACTGAATCTGTATACATGTTATACTGATTCACCACGGCCAGAAAACATTCTCAGGCGTACCTTTTTAATGCCTGGCGAGTCATACCACAGGATTTGTGCATTCACTGTGGGATTGCTTTTGAAACACAACGGTGACCCTCTCACATTTAGAGGCCTGTGTGGTTTGGCATCTTTGAGTAATGTGCCTCTAATGAAAAATAGAATGTTTTAAGCGGACGATATTTTGTGCTGCATTGATTGGTGCTGATTAAGATGATGTCTGACACATGCTTACCTCGCCGTCAATCTGCTCCTGCTGTGATTTGCGGTGGCGGTGGGTTGTCATGGACAGCACGGTGGGTTGTCATGGACAGCACGGTGGGTCAATGTGGGGGTTTAGCTAAAAAGAGGATCCGGTATTATAAATGCTAGATTGTTATGGCTTTATGCTCTAAACCAAAGACAGTATTCATTCAGTGACAGTGGACATACAGTACAGTACATTGCATACACAGTATGAAGAGGTGGACAAGGTAAGACCAAAAGGTAGAGGAGAGGGCTCGATTGTGAAGGAAATGTTTCCCACTTGTAATATAGCCAAACGAGTTTATGCCAGCCAGTCATGTGATGACCTTCCACATGATTTCTCTCCTGACTCAATTAGGGTGTTTTCACATATAGTCCTTTGCAAAAGAACAGATGTCATTCCTCGTTAACGTGAACTCTGGGGTAAAATAAAGCCAAATAACTCAGTTCTCTTTGTGTTCACGCTGGCCTTGCCTTTGGATGAGGACTCAACTCTTTTGCCAGTTCACTTCACTTATTTTGTGGGCCGAGCCCTCTCTGCATTCACATTGCTCTGTTCCGAAAGGAACCAAGATCTTTTTCCAACATTCACTCAATTCACTGTGGGTTTTTACGAAGTGCAGGACAAGCCATTCCATCATATGTTATCGGACAGCTAGATATACCGTACACCTTACATTTTGAAAGCTAATAGATTGCATTTAGTTAAAAGATGAGACAATCATTGTAATCAGAAGATACTTTTAACTTGTAAATATTGGTAACAGAATAAAGAGCAGAATAATAACTGCAGATTAAATAATGCTGTAATCGGAAATTGTACACCTAATGTAGGCTACCACCCCTTTAAGAGCTAGAATGGATTTTGTACCCATCACCAAATATGTTGTCATCTTTTCACACTATTCAACCCCCACAATGGAATAAACAGCTTATGAAGCTCTCTTAGATCACATATTGCAAACAAATCATCTCAACTAAAAACTCCACACATAATTTGGAATTTCAGTGCATCCTTGACAATTACTAATCAATAGGCCTGACCAAAAACAGCACACGTTGTTTTTGCAAACCTGCACAAATGTAATCTTCTCTCTATTGTGGCACTAATGTGAGAGGGTTTATTGCAGTAGTCTAATGGGTGGTGCAGGAATAATGACAAGCAAACCTGGGGAGCGTTGTGTTCACATTGCCTTGAAAAAGGGAAGCAAACCGAACTCAGACCACCTCTTGAGATGGTCTCAGTTCGGTTTGCTTTGGGGGCTCTTTTGAGGGGTCTGAGTTCCTTTGCAGTGTTCAAACAGCGAACCAATTTGAGTTCACAACAATTGGCTTAAAGGGACCAAGTGTGGACACACCCTTATACTAGTTAGCAATAATATTTTATTGTGTTTATTTAACCCTTATTTTACCAGGTAAGTTGACTGAGAACACAGTGTCATTTACAGCAACTACCTGGGGAATAGTTACAGGGGAGAGGAGGGGGGATGAATGAGCCAATTGGAAGCTGGGGGATAATTAGGTGTCCATGATAGTTTGAGGACCAGATTGGGAATTTAGTCAGGACACCGGGGTTAACACCCCTACTCTCACGATAATTGCCATGGAGTCTTTAGTGACCACAGAGTCCAGACACCCGTTTAACATCCCAGGAGGAGTTGGACTGCTCATAAAATAGCTAATAGTTAACAGTAGAGGGCATTGAATGGATGCGTATGCCATTTTCTATGCTTTCCTATGTTTCACTCTAGGGTTTTAAGTGGTAACCCCCACAGGTTTTTTGCAGTGGAAGATGAATGGTTTCATGAGTAAGACATGAAAGCAATAGTTGGTCAACCCACAGAGGAGCAGTAGCTGGTTGGATTATTCATTTGTACTATATGGCCTAATGACCAAACAGACTGTACGGTGATGTAGGTGAAGAGATGTTGTACGTCAGAGTTCACTTTGATTCCGCGTAAGGGAGGACATTAAGTCCATGTATCCCAAGAGATGGAACTGTGAACATCACAAAGGGAGAGAAATCGATGCGGGGTCGCGCGCAGTGGGCGTCCACTGTTCTGCCGGAGTAACCGGGAAAACCTCGGTTAATGATGCTCACCATTAATGTTGTTAACGAGGCACTTTTTTCCTGTTCCACTCAAACACTAATGAAGAGGGAACGTTGGAGAGGTCACATTTCACAGGCATTTTTCTACCCAGCTAAAATATTCATCTTGGAGGAGGAGATTTATGGTATGGCGATACTGTATCTTGCTAAGGATTTTTCCACTTATAGTATTTCCTGTCTAGTCTCTGCAAAATCTTCTGCATTATTCTACGGCATGTACAGTTTTATTAGACATTCGTGTAAATGAGTGACTGGCGCTTGGCTACTTAGCACCATGCACTAGTATAGCCAGGTCCCAGATCTGTTTGTGCTATCATGTCAACTCCTTGTCAGTTGTCACTCATTGTCTTAACCAAACATGAACAAATGTTTGTAACAGGTGGCAACAGTAGGACCAGACTTGTACCAGTGAGCTGCTGACCGTTACCTGATCTGACCCTTTGAGTCACTTCACCCCTACCTACATGTACAAATGACCTCAACTAACCAGTACCCGCACACATTGACTCGGTACCGGTACCCCCTGTATACAGCCTCGTTATTGTTATGTTACTTTTTATTTCATTTTTTACTTTAGTTTTAGTAAATGTTTTCTTAACTCTATTTCTTGAACTGCATTGTTTGTTAAGGGCTTGTAAAGCATTTCACGGTCAGGTCTACACCTGTTGTATTCGGCAGCATGTGACAATAAAAATTGCTCTGCTCCCCAGGGACCTTATGCCTCCTGGAGCACGACGAGGAGTATGTGTTCACTCTGCCCTGTGCCTACGCCCGCTCCATCCTCACCGTGCCATGGGTGGAGCTGGGTGGCAAAGTCACCATCAGCTGTGCCAAGAGTGGCTACTCAGCCACCGTCACATTCCACACAAAGCCTTTCTATGGAGGGAAGGTACACAGGTGGGTCTCTGAGTGAGTGAGCGCGCTTTGGCAATGTAAACATACTGTATGTTTCCCATGCCAATAAAGCCCTTTGAATTGAGAGAGGATTTGAACGTCATAACTTCGAATGTTATTTGTGCCCAATATAATTGAATGGTAAATAAGAGATTGTCATTTTGCTGTACTTTATTGTAGTTAAGAATATAATATGTTTTTAAACACTTCTACTATATTAATGGGGATACTACCATGGTTATGGATAATCATTAATGAATCGTGAGAAAGCTACAGAGGCATAAATATCAAACATATTCTATTCTTATTTACACTAAGTGGCTCAAATGTACCCTTAATTTCTATTGGGCATCAAACTGAAACACAACCAAAACAAACTGCAAATGCATCCAACAAGTTTGTAGAGTCACAAACTTGATGTAGCTATGAATATGGGACATATACTGTATAAGTGAATTTTAGGGGGAAAATGGGGGAACAATGTACAAAAAGTGCTGTTATTTCTAAACCGTTCACCTGAGTACGTATGAAAATACCCTCAAATTAAAGCTGACAGTCTGCACTTTAACCTCAGTCTTTGTTATTTCAACGTGCTGGAGTACAGAGCCAAAACAACAACATGTGTTCACTGTCCAGATACTTTTGGACCTCACTGTAATTCGATATTGCTATGGCAGTACAATGTATCATAAGAGTAATGTTGAGTAATGTTGAGCAATGATGCGCGGCCACTAAGTACATCTTCTGAACATGGCTGCTATATGTTCCTCTCAGGGTGACTGCAGAGGTCAAACACAATCCGACCAACACCATTGTGTGCAAGGCCCAGGGGGAGTGGAATGGAACCCTGGAGTTCACCTATAGCAGCGGCGAGACCAAAGTGATCGACACAGCCAAACTGCCAATCGTCAAGAAGAAGCTCCGGCCTGTGGAGAAGCAGGGACGGAATGAGTCCAGGTAAGGTGCTTCTAGGTCCAAGGTGCTGTGTTTCTGGTCCTTTAAACAAGGAGGGACTCCCTGGACTTGGCATATACAGAACAGTAGCTGTTATAGTAGCCATCTTGTCAGCTGCGTGTGGGTTTGTTATATACGTGTTCTTTATGTGTTTGTGTAGGCGGTTATGGCAGCATGTCACCAAGTCACTGAAGGAGGGGAACATTGACGAGGCCACGGAACACAAGCGTCACCTAGAGGAGCGCCAGAGAGGGGAGGAGAGGCAGAGAGCTGCAGTCAACTCGCCCTGGACACCCAAATATTTCAGCAAAAAGGTACAGCTACAGGAGGGAGTTGAGCCAGGGTTTGGGCTGGGGCTATTATGTTCAACCCTATCCCCCAACTTAGTTGATCCTACTTTTCTCTTTGGACCCGTGAGGTGCTGGAGCTCGGCTCCACCTGGCTCTCCCTTTGACTTAACCTAACGTAGCAGGCGTTAAAGAAAATGCCTGAGCGGAGTTCCCACACGGTTTTCAGAGGACGCTAGGTTGAATTAGCTGTGTCCCTGAACTGGATACATCCAGTTGTTGGCAACTCCGCTAAGGGTGCTTTGTCCCAAAATGCAGGAGCCAGACTCCAGGTGAATCCGGCTCAATTTAACCACTGATGCTCATCTGGTTTTTGTCTTTGTTCTTGCCTTCAGGGAGAAGATTGGATCTACCACAATCCTCTGTGGAAATCTCACTGACACAAGAACCAGACTGCTCTAATGGACACTAAGAGAGCCTCTATCCCCCTAAACGAGGGGCCAGGCCAGGGGAAGGATGGAATTGCCACTCACTCTCCATTGGGACCAGAGATACTGACTCTTAATGACATGGACAAAGGTCCCACTCATGGGAATCAAGTGGTTTCCACTTGAACTAAGAGGGTGGGAGAGAGAGAGCTTTTTATAGTATTCGAGGTAGAGAATTTCAATTTCTTACTTTGCCAGGGCCTTTTGCAAATGCACGGTATGACATAATTTGCCACTGGTATTTCTTTCCAGTTGTGTTGACACAAACGCCTTTATTTGTCACGCAGCATCAGAATGCAATGGTAGTCCTGAAATGACTCTTTGCCTCTGTTCTTCCATGCAATACAGATTTCCCATCACTCTCTTACCACGCTTGTAATCCCATTCCATCACCCTTTTACTTTACACAGTCAACACTCCATTGGACCCAGCTTCCTGAGAGGTCTTTCCTCCTTCCAGGGGCGTGTCCTTAGGTTGGGATTGATATAACATAATTAAGTTGGAGCTGTACCCAGCTCATGACTCCTCATGCTAATATCTCAGTGGGCTGCCTCTGCGTCGAATATGGATAAGGTGCAGGGGAAGACACAACCCCATTCTCACAGAGGGGCACCGAGAGGTGTCGTCTCTCCAGATGTCATTCAGGATATGAGGTACTGTAGTAGTAAAGGGGATGTTTTGGGTTATACATAGCCATTATATATTTACATGTTCCCAATGTGCTAACTGACATACATTTTTGTTAAATACTATTCTATCGGATTGCCTTTTATTATTTAGCCAAACATCTCACGGAAAACTGCTTTTTACTTTGTGCCACCTTTTTCATCTTAGAAAAGTGATCAATGCTATATTCTCTGGTTAAGTCATTTCAATCATCCAAGATTATAGACTGAGTGGCTTGTTGCATTACATTGTAGTACGATCATGGTATCTGCACTAACGGCAGGATCATCTTTCAGTGAAGAAAATTTGCGGTCACAAAGCTGTCCAGTTTCTTGCAGCACTCCAAGTGTGTTCTTGAATGAAGTGACCTTGACATCTGGAAATATGCAGATGGTTGAATTCGGAAGTTTACATACACCATAGCCAAATACATTTAAACTGTTTTTCACAATTCCTGACATTTAATCCAAGTAAAAATGCCCTGTCTTGGGTCAGTTAGGATCACCACTTTATTTTTAGAATGTGAAATGTCAGAATAATAGTAGAGTGATTTATTTCAGCTTTTATTTCTTTCATCACATTCCCAGTGTGTCAGAAGTTTACATACACTCAATTAGTATTTGGTAGCATTGCCTTTAAAATTGTTTACAGGTAGCCTTCCACAAGCTTCCCACAATAATTTGGGTGAATTTTGGCCCATTCCTCCTGACAGAGCTGGTGTAACTGAGTCAGGTTTGTAGGCCTCCTTGCTCGCACACGCATTTTCAGTTCTGCCCACACATTTTCTATAGGATTGACGTCAGGGCTTTGTGATGGCCACTCCAATACCTTGACTTTGTTGTCCTTAAGCCATTTTGCCACAACTTTGGAAGTATGCTTGGGGTCATTGTCCATTTGGAAGATCCATTTGCGACCAAGCTTTAATTTCCTGACTGATGTGTTGAGATGTTGCTTCAATATATCCACATCATTTTCCTCCTCATGATGCCATCTATTTTGTGAAGTGCACCAGTCCCTCCTGCAGCAAAGCACCCCCACATGATGCTGCCACCCCCGTGCTTCACGGTTGGGATGGTGTTCTTCGGCTTGCAAGCCTCCCCCTTTTTCCTCCAAACATAACTATGGTCATTATGGTCAAACAGTTCTATTTTAGTTTCATCAGACCAGAGGACATTTCTCCAAAAAGTACGTGACTCTCTTTGTCCCCATGTGCAGTTGCAAACCGTAGTCTGGCTTTTTTATGGCGGTTTTGGAGCAGTGGCTTCTTCCTTGCTGAGCGGCCTTGCAGGTTATGTCGATATAGGACTCGTTTTACTGTAGATATAGATACTTTTGTACCTGTTTCCTCCAGCATCTTCACAAGGTCCTTTGCTGTTGTTCTGGGATTGATTTGCACTTTTCGCACCAAAGTACGTTCATCTAAGAGACAGAATGCGTCTCCTTCCTGAGCGGTATGACGGCTGCGTGGTCCCATGGTGTTTATACTTGCGTACTATTGTTTGTTAGTGGTACCTTCAGGCGTTTGGAAATTGCTCCCAAGGACTAACCAGACTTGTGGAGGTCTACACATGCTGAGTTCTTTTGATTTTCCCATTATGTCAAGCATAATGGTAGGCCTTGAAATACATCCACAGGTACACTTCCAATTGACTCATTATGTCAATTAGCCTATCAGAAGCTTCTAAAGCCATGACATTTTCTGGAATTTTCCAAACTGTTTAACTTCTTAGGGATAAGTGGTGCGCTAGCGCCCCACTCCCAACACTACCAGGTGAAATGCAAGGCGCCAAATTCAAAATCCAAAAGTTGAATTATTAAACATGCATCAATATACAAGTATTTCATACTCATGAAACTCAGATTTCAAAAAGGCTTTACGGCAAAAGCACTACATTTGATTGTTTGAGGGTGGCACCTTAAATATTTCCCATTACCATGAATTCATTAGCCAGCGCAGTCCATAGAAAATGCATTTCACAGGGAAAACCTGTGCCTTACCTTTTGTAGAACTTCTGCAGAGGGCTTCCCAAGTGTCAAACGAAGACAATCCATGGGTATTTGGTTAGAAAGTCAATTATTATATCCATAAATCTGCGCCTTGTGTTCAGAAAATCCAACGTGAAGGAGAACGCGTTCAACCTATAAACTTTTCCTCAACAAAAACAAATTAAAATGCATCCTTAGCTATCCTTTTATGAATAAGTGATATTTCACTTGGATGGTCACCTAAACGTTAAATAAAGTGGACAGCTCAGCCAAACATGCGCCCAAAAAACGTGCAACCGAAAAAGAGCTCCTCTCACCAAAACCCCTGCCTATTGAACACATTAGTTCCGATTGCTTTGAAACTTTATATATAGACTGCTGACATCCAGTGGAAGACATAGGTACTACAGTGTCCTGATATAAAGGGTTAACAGGCAGTCTGTCAAAGTGGGCCATAAGCCACCAGAATGACATTTCCAGATGCAATTTTCTCTGGTTTTTGCTTGCCAAACGAGTTCTGTTATACTCACAGACAGTATGTTAACACTTTTGGAAACCTCAGTGTTTCCTATCCAATAGTACTAATTATGTGCATATCCTATTTTCTGAGCCTGAGTGGCAAGCATTTTACTTTGGGCACGCCAGACGCTCCAAAACCGTCACCCCAGCTGCCGCTCCTAGAGAAGTTAAAGGCACTGTAAACTTCTGACGCAGTGAATTAGAAGTGAAAAAATTACTTGTCATGCAAAGTAGATGTCCTAACAGACTTGCCAAAACTATAGTTTATTAACAAGAAATGTGTAGTGATTGAAAATTAGTTTTAATGACTCCAACCTAAGTGTATGTAAACTTCCGACTACATGAATTTGATTAGTCTCCAGCACTCTAATCAAGACAAGTGCAGATACAGTAAAAATGCATTGTGGGTTATTTGATAAGATCTGTCCACAAAGATGCCATTTTTTTCCCATATGTGTCAAAGATATTCTGAATGTATGTGCATTAATTTGGGTTTTGTAGAGCACTGTGACGTAAACCGAGAGCTTGAACCAAACTCCTCATTCACTTGGATAAAAAAAACCTATGCAACACCTCATTTGTTATAACATAGGTTGAAGGTAGGGATGGGGGCATAACAATTGTTTTGTTCTAATAAATGTGCCCTGGCAATCACCGTGCTTGTCTGTTGTGTTATGAAAAAGGTTAGATTGGAGTCGTGGAAAATATAGAAAAGGCTGCAATTTGAAAGCTAGTGCTGCCATCTTGTGGTACATTCTGTAATTCTCTGAAGCCTCAGTTTATACCAAAGTCTGACTTTTATAGGATAAAGAGACTTCCATATAAAAAGGTATCATGGAATCAATACCTTTTTTGTATGTTTGTTTTGCACCTAAAAAGCAGCCTTGTATTCCCAGTCTCACATGTACGTTTCCTGGAATTGACTGAAGCAACTTAGTAAAAGCATCCTGCCTCCAAACCTAAAAAAATACACTGATAGTGTCTTAGGAACATTAGTTGTAAGGTGTTTGCCTGAAGAAGTAACACACAAATCATTTGACGATCACTTCTTTACAAACGTGAACCTTTTATTTTGTCTACATTTAAACATGACTGAACAACAATGTAGAAATGTTAACTTGGAAGGTGAGGGGTCGTCAAATAAAATCAATGTAGTGGTGAGGCAGAGGAAGAAGTGTTGCACTGCTGAAAGTTGGAGAACCAAGAAGAGAAAGGAAATAGTCCATCCCCAACGGCATACAACCTGTACACTTTCTATATCACATTAAGGCTCAGTCCCCAAACCCGTTGTCTCCTCACAAAAGATTGACATCGGAGGGAAAACAAATATGAAACGCAGCGTTTCACCTTATCGTGTAAATAAATACGAGTTTGTTGGAGCAAGGTCGATATGGCACTGTGTGAAGGGCCATGAAGTGAAAACAGAAGAAAGCAATTTTATAACCAAAGGAAGGTGAAATAACTTGTGTGTAAAGGAAAAGCAAGAGAAGTATCAAACGAACTATACAAATGAGAAGTAAACTGTCAAGGATAAAAAAAAATTAAAAAAATTCCTATGAAGTTTATGATACGTAGACTAGTCTCACCTTTCCCCCCCACACACACCTGCATGCACACATGTTCAACACAGATTTATAATTCACAACAGGCCCAGTACAATTCCAGGGGGCGCTATCACCCCTCTGTCCACTCACTGGCAGCCGTCTTGAGATTAACACTTTAGCTTTCCTGCATTACCTACTCTGCTCTTAATTACGCATCTACTCCGCAGCATTAACGTGTGTATGTGGACCGGCAAAAATGACTGAGTAGACAGATGGACATACTAACATGTGGTGATGAAGTGACCAGCAATGAGGCACTAGGCTCAGACCGGACTAGAACGTGCCCCCTGCAGGTTGGAGGCCTAATTAATAATCACTACATTTTACATAGAATTGCTGATTTTTTTTTAAACCTAGCAGCAGAATATACAATCTAAGCAATTTTTCCAGGGTGGAAAGTTAAATTCACATTCTTTTCAAACAAAATCTCAAGTCCCTCCTAACGAGAATTATTGCATTCACTGTTCCATCTGCTGCCATTAAAAACATCACAACAAAGAGAAGAAATCTGCGTATTTAAATCACCACAATAATCCAATATATTATAACCCTTTGACGTTTTCTTTACATAACATATTTACATATTAGGCCTTTTATTTTCTAAAGAATTGTCTCAGTAATGACAAATTAGAGCCAAACTAAAATAATGATTTTTAAAAAAAGTAACAGATCAGCTGTGCCTAGACAATGGAATTGTTCCTTACCGTATACCATTCGTTGTCTGTACACGCGTCAGGAACATGTCCTCACTTCCAATGGTTCCTCACTCTCAAAGGCAACACCTTGACATGTGCCAAGGAGCAAGATCAAGGGGTCTTTGGTGCAATTGCTCCCAGCCTCCTCAGTTTCCCCTCTTATTTTGTCCCCCCTCTAGAAATAACAGTTAAATGTACCACAGAATTTACACTCAGCCCGGTTTCGGCAGCTCTGTGCCTTGCCACACATTCAAGTACAAAAAAGAAAGAAAGAGCAAGACAAAAAGTCCTCTGGCTAAAACTGACAAAAGTTCTGGGGCTAGCCAGATATGACACTTCACCCTCCCCAACACACAGGATGCTGCGCTCCGAGGACTAGCCCTCGAGGCTAAGGGCTAACATTCCAGACAATGGCCGTTCTTCTTCATTGGTAGAGTTCTTTGCTAGTTGCATTTTTTTGTATGTTTTTTTATGTTGTCAGTCTTCATTATTTCTTGTTTAGTTTCTTGCCTTTCTTCAGGACCAGCTTATTCCTGACGTGTCCTCGCTTCCTCTTAGAAGTCTGGAATGAAACAAACTTGATTTTACAAACCACTTTTCAATTGGCAATTTTGTCCTATTCATCTACAAATCAGAATTTGAGCGCACACACATTAACTGTAGGAAATAAAAGTGAGTTGGCTCACATTTTATGAACATTTCCTTTTGGTGGCTAAAATTTGAGAAGAAATAATCATATGTGAACTCACTACACCAGTATCATATGTCTTCCATTCATTATCACAATGAATGCTGAGAGGCATGGAAGCCTTGTACCTTTTTGGAGGTGTACTTCTGCCTGGGCACGACGCTGCGGAGCTTGTGCTCCAGCGGCTCCCTGTTCTCCAGCTTCTTCACCTTGTAGATGCGCACCAGCCAGTGCTCCGAGGTGAACGCCTCCTCGAGGTGCTTGAACTTGATGTCCTTGTTGCCGATCTCGGCGTTGCGGGTGCGGTCGAACCCAGGCGGTGTCCGGAAGTCCAACTGAGAGATAAGGACAAGTGAGTATGGTGGTTGATAGTACCTTCACACAAGTGTTGCGTTTTTCCATCTTCAGTTAGTCTCTTTCCCTGACCTTTTAAATTTGTACATCACTTCACCTATCCCCCTCTACACTTTACCCGTCTCTCCCTCCTTCTGATCTCGTTTGTCCTTGTCTCTTCCACAAAACCAATCTCTGTTCCCTTGCCTTTATCGTTCTCTTAACCAGTCTCTCCATCTCCTTTATGGGTTAAGACAGCTAGGACACAGCTTTGCTTGGCTGCCTGTCTGTGGACCCTACTGAAGCAGCCCACTGATCCTTCCTCTTCACTGAACTGCTGGCCAGGCAACACGCAGCTCGCAATAAGTACCTGGCAGCTCTTCGCTCTCATATCTAGCCTGTACCTGCCAGAGCATTTCTGAGCTCTTCCCCCTCCCGCCTTCATCCTCCCCCCCACGCTTGTCAGCACGTCACTCAGTGCTTACTGTAGTCTGCCGTTGCTTCAAGCACTTCCCCACCGCTCACCTGCATCTCGCCGAAGCGGTAGTAGGACATCTTGTACATGAGGCAGTTGAGCAGGACGGGCGAGCCGGCCTTGTCCACGCGGAACTCTCCCTGAGGGGTGAAGTAGTCACTCTCCTGAAGGGCACATGGGCATGAGGAGGGAAGAGAGAAAGAAGAGGGTTTGGACCATATACCGATTTCTTCAAGGACACGTCAAATAGCAGAAACTGAAATAACTCTGCCAACTATGATACAGTGGGGAAAAAAAGTATTTAGTCAGCCACCAATTGTGCAAGTTCTCTCACTTAAAAAGATGAGGCCTGTAATTTTCATCATAGGTACACTTCAACTATGACAGACAAAATGAGGAAAAGAAATCCAGAAAATCACATTGTAGGATTTTTTATGAATTTATTTGCAAATTATGGTGGAAAATAAGTATTTGGTCAATAACAAAAGTTTCTCAATACTTTGTTATATACCCTTTGTTGGCAATGACAGAGGTCAAACGTTTTCTGTAAGTCTTCACAAGGTTCACACACACTGTTGCTGGTATTTTGGCCCATTCCTCCATGCAGATCTCCTCTAGAGCAGTGATGTTTTGGGGCTGTTGCTGGGCAACACAGACTTTCAAAGATTTTCTATGGGGTTGAGATCTGGAGACTGGCTAGGCCACTCCAGGACATTGAAATGCTTCTTACGGCCACTCCTTAGATTGCCCGAGGCGGTGTGTTTGGGATCATTGTCATGCTGAAAGACCCAGCCACGTTTCATCTTCAATGCCCTTGCTGATGGAAGGAGGTTTTCACTCAAAATCTCACGATACATGGCCCCATTCATTCTTTCCTTTACACGGATCAGTCGTCCTGGTCCCTTTGCAGAAAAACAGCCCCAAAGCATGATGTTTCCACCCCATGCTTCACAGTAGGTATGGTGTTCTTTGGATGCAACTCAGCATTCTTTGTCCTCCAAACACGACCAGTTGGAGTTTTTACCAAAAAGTTCTATTTTGGTTTCATCTGACATTCTCCCAATCCTCATCTGGATCATCCAAATGCTCTCTAGCAAACTTTAGACGGGCCTGAACATGTACTGGCTTAAGCAGGGGGACACTGCAGGATTTGAGTCCCTGGCGGCGTAGTGTGTTACTGATGGTAGGCTTTGTTACTTTGGTCCCAGCTCTCTGCAGGTCATTCACTAGGTCCCCCCGTGTGGTTCTGGGATTTTTGCTCACCGTTCTTGTGATCATTTTGACCCCACGGGGTGAGATCTTGTGTGGAGCCCCAGATCGAGGAAGATTATCAGTGGTCTTGTATGTCTTCCATTTCCTAATAATTGCTCCCACAGTTGATTTCTTCAAACCAAGCTGCTTACCTATTGCAGATTCAGTCTTCCCAACCTGGTGCAGGTCTACAATTTTGTTTCTGGTGTCCTTTGACAGCTCTTTGGTCTTGGCCATAGTGGAGTTTGGAGTGTGACTGTATGAGGTTGTGGACAGGTGTCTTTTATACTGATAACAAGTTCAAACAGGTGCCATTAATACAGGTAATGAGTGGAGGACAGAGGAGCCTCTTAAAGAAGAAGTTACAGGTCTGTGAGAGCCAGAAATCTTGCTTGTTTGTATGTGACCAAATACTTATTTTCCACCATAATTTGCAAATAAATTCATAAAAAATCCTACAATGTGATTTTCTGGATTTTTTTCTCCCTCATTTTGTCTGTCATAGTTGAAGTGTACCTATGAGGAAAATTACAGGCCTCTCTCATCTTTTTAAGTGAGAGAACTTGCACAATTGGTGGCTGACTAAATACTTTTTTTCCCCACTGTATGATGTAGTCTTACAACCACCAATTGTTCGGTTCAGGTCTTTGATATTCAAAATAACATGCACATTTTCTTTTTACAAATCTGCATTGGATATCAGATACTTTGTCCTACGACCAAGTGTCAGTGAAGAAAATAAACATCGCTAGGAACAGCAATGTCCTTGGGTTTGCCTGATGAATTACTGGATTGCTCAAATCTAAGTGTTTACCCAGGTTCCTCAGCATAACAAAATGATTAAATAGAAGAGCGAATGAAGGTCCTTCTGAACTGTGAGGAGTCAGTGAACCCAACTAGGCGCAGTCTCAAGAAACCAGGCACTCACCCGAATGTCCTTGGGATGCTCTCCCTCCGCTATCCTGACCATCCACAGGAACTTGTTGATGTCGTCGCCCGAGTAACCAATCACACCCCCGAAGATGATCAGCACGTAGTCCACGTCCAGGCTCCTCATGATCTCGTACGCTGCACTCTCATTGGACGACATGGCTTTCCCCACCTACGGAGGGAAGAAAGGGAGTTTGAGCAGAGGAGAGATGCGGGCAGAAAGAGGGAGGTATAAGACTCCAAAGGAAGAGGGCCCAAAGTGGTGCTGGCCCTGTGAAAATCAATCAAGTCATAAGAGCAAAAAGAATCCCACACACATTACTGCAGCTCCTACAAGTGAACGTATTGAATTAACTGATACAAGTTAGTCAAGAAGCGCATCTACTTTACTTTGGAGCGTGAGGCCTGAGTTGAGTTGAAATCCCCAATTCCCCTCCTTTTACTATTGTGATGTGTGACTCACCAGTGCTATATGGCTGTTATTCCATGTGTTGTTGTCCACTAGCGTGGTTCGATTAGCCATGCCTGCTATCTGGTAGCCATAATCCCACCAAGACATAACCCTCGCGTGCTCGTCTGTGTTCTGCCTCAGCCAATAGTAGGCCTCCCTGAAGTCATCCAGGATGTTCCTCGTCCTACGGGGAGTGACGGAGTTGAGGGGTTACGGGGAATGACAGCCAGGCAACCATGTTTGGTAACTTATTACTATGGGATCCTATGAGACAGGGATGTCGAGTCATGGCAATGACCAACCAATATTGTAACCACAAATATATGTATGAGGCGTATAGTTTCACTTTCTCCTATTTATAGTTGGAAAAGACGCAGCACACGTCATCCTCGCATTGAAAGAATAATACATGGAGAGCGTAGTACATTACACACGGTAAACTATTGAATACCACTATGGGACAAGAGATACCACAATGGAGATTTCTACAACAATAATCAGGTTAGCACTGAGCTCATCAACATCACAACTTTATCTGATGAAGTGTGAACATGCATGCCCGTTTATGATTTTGTGTGACTATATGTGAGTGTGTGTAAATGTATGTGCGCGTGTGAACACACACTATATATAAAATAGTATGTGGACACCCCTTCCAATTAGTGGATTCGGCTATTTCAGCCACACCAGTTGCTGATAGGTGTATAAAATCTAGCACACAGCCATGCAATCTCTATAGATAAACATTGGCAGGAGAATGGCCTTACTGAAGAGCTCAGGGACTTTCAATGTGGCACCGCCATAGGATGCCGCCACCTTTCCAACAAGTCAGTTTCGACAAATTACTGCCCTGCTAGAGCTGCCCCGGTGCGGTTAAGTGGAAACATCTAGGAGCAACAACTGCTCAGCCGCAAAGTGGTAGGCCACACAATCTCACAGATTGGGACCACCGAGTGCTGAAGTGCGTAGCGAGTGAAAATCGTCTGTCCTCGGATGCAACACTCACTACCGAGTTCCAAACTGCCTCTGGAAGCAACATCAGCACAAGAACTGTTCGTTGGGAGCTTCATGAAATGGGTTTTCATGCCGATCAGCCGCACACAAGCCTAAGATCAATTGGACCGCTGATTGCGAGCCAGGCCTAATCGTCCAACATCAGTGCCCGACCTCACTAATGCTCTTGTGGCTGAATGGAAGCAAGTCCCCACAGCAATGTTCCAACATCTAGTGGAAAGCCTTCCCAGAACAGTGGAGGCTGTTAGCAGCAAAGGAGGGACAAATTCCATATTAATGCCCATGATTTTGGAATGAGATGTTCGACTAGCAAGTGTCCACATACTTTTGGTCATGTAGTGTATACGCAGAAAGATACGTGGAGCTACACTTGTATGCATGGAGTGTACTATATATATATAATATATATAAGTAGACATTTAACTGTATGGTAGATTGTCCGGTGTAGCTCAAATCGGTAGAGCATGGCGCTTGCGACGCCAAAGGCCATGGGTTCAATTCCCGCTGGGGCCATCCATATGTAAAAATGTATGCACGCACTACGGACTATAAGAGGCTTTGGATAACAGTGTCTGGCATATATTGTTTGTCCTTACCCATCGTTGTTGTAGGAGGCCAGCACCACACTAGGACTGGAGTAGGCGTTGCTGGTGACCCATGTGCAGTGGACTGCGAACATCATGAGCAGCATCAACATCAGCATGGTCACTATACTCTTGATGTTGGGGCCCAGGCCCTCCTCTGCCTTCTCCTGCTCAGACACATGCTTGCACACCTTTCCTGCCTGCAGAGGGAGACCAACACACATCAAACTGGCCCACTAAACAGACAGTATCAGAGAGTTGCAATACAAACAGAGTAAAATTGGACATTATTTTGTAACGCCTTACAGGAATATGTCTATGGGTTGAATACAGGTAACTGCCAAAATAAAGGAACCACCAACATGAAGTGTCTTAATAGGGCGTTGGGTCACCACGAGCCACCAGAACAGCTTCAATGTGCCACGGCATAGATTCTACAAGTGTCTGGAACTCTATTGGAGGGATGAGACACCATTCTTCCATAAGAAATTCCATTATTTGGTGTTTTATTGGTGGTGGAAAACTGTCTCAGGCGCCGCTCCAGAAACTCGTATGTGTTCAATTGGTTTAAGATGTGGCGACAGACGGCCATGGCATATGGTGGTTGCATGGTTTTCATGCTCATCAAACCATTCAGTGACCACTCGTGTCCTGTGGATGGGGGCATTGTCATCCTATGGGGGCACAGCCATGGTAGCCAAAAGAAATTCCTGCCAAGCATTTTTATACAGGACCCTAAGCATGATGGGATGTTAGTTATTTAACTCAGGAACCCCATCTGTGTGGTAGCAACTGCTTTTAATGTACTTTGCATCTCTTTTTATTTTGGCAGTTACCTGTAGGTGTCAACTGGAACTACCGGCTAAGGGTTCACATTGTGAGAGCAGAGTACACTAAGGAGGTGTAAGAGGGGAATGCAAAACCCCACTAAAAAGGTAGGCCTATGAGGTGAGGGCAGTTGGAGAATCTATTGGTTTTGGAATTTAAAATGGGAAAATTCTGTGTATCAGCTCATAAACCATGTGCCATCGAATCGGTACATCGAAAATCTCTTTCCAATTATTTTGCAATCTATATGGCACAGATGTCAATTTTTTGGTCCTTAAATTAAACTGGTATAGTTTGTTTCAGAATTTTCTTTACTTTTCCCACCTTCCACTTGCCTCTTCCATTTTTGTGGTAATGCTGCAAATAGTTGGTTAAGCAGACATTTCCATATATTTTTGTTAGCTGCATGTGTGACATAACGCCATTTACAAAGATTAACTTTTTTTAATCAAGCCATAACATGTATTATTTATTACGTTTTTTTCTGGTGGATTAAACTGAAATTGTAACCAACTTTCTAGGGCTTGTTTTTAAAAATAGAGATTGGAGATTATTTCATTTTCAAATAACCAAAAGTGAGACTTTGTAATCTGAATAAAGGGTGAAACATTCTTAGTAATCTGCTAGAGAACCAGTTTGGATGTACAGTAAGTATACTTTTTGTTATGATTGAAGCCTTTCGTGAGAGGTCCAATGCTTTATATTTAATAGCTTCTGCCCTCCGAATTCATATTCATTATATAAATATGCCCGTTAAAATTGTCTAGCAAGCCGTTCCAAATAAAATGTAATATTTTTTTGCTCATATTTTGTTTAAGTCGCTAGGTGTAGGAAAGGCCATAATGTAAGCAAATATGTAAAATGGGTCATGACTTAAAGAGTTAGTCAGGTAGATTTTTACATAAATAGACAAGATCTTGCTACCATGGAAAGGAATATACCAGTCTATTTTTGCTAAATTTCTATACAAATTTATTGGCGTGAGACCATTTCTT
Organism: Brachymystax lenok tsinlingensis; assembly: GCA_030435695.1. Classification (NCBI taxonomy): domain Eukaryota; kingdom Metazoa; phylum Chordata; class Actinopteri; order Salmoniformes; family Salmonidae; genus Brachymystax; species Brachymystax lenok. Next base: position 4,488,025 of record CM059806.1, on the reverse strand, counting down.
TCTTTCGGGATATGAATACAGAGTATGTCCACATCAATGTCAGACCATTTTATTGGTAAACTACACGGTAATGTAAAAGTTGTAATCCAGAGAGGTTAGAAAAAGTATACATAACTTTAACCCATTGTATAAGAGATTCTCCAAAATTGAAATATTTAGAAATAAATTCCAGTCGTACGTTATCAAAAGCCCTTTCAAAGTCAGCTAGGAATACCAGGCCTGATTTCTCAGATTTTTCATAGTGATCTATTGTCTCCAGTACTTGTCTTAACTCCAAATGATCATCCATGTAAAAAACCTGTCTGATTAGAATGAATAATACCCGACAATAGCTTTTTAATTCTATGCGCTATGCATTTTACCCAAAACACTGAAGTGTAAGGGGCCTCAAGTTTTTAAATAGACTGGATCTTTATATTTACCACTTCGGTCCTGTTTCAGTAGTAATGAAATCAGACCTTGCTGAGTATCTGATAATCTACCATTTACATAGGAGTGGTTAAAACATGCTAATAACGGTCCTCTGAGTACTTCAAAAAAGGTTTGGTATACCTCAACGGGTATGCCATCCAGCCCTGGAGTTTTCCCAGACTTAAAAGGCTTTAACTGCGTCAAGAAGTTCCTCCTCTATAATTTGGCCTTCACACGAGTCTTGCAGTACATCTGTTAATTTTACATTATTAATTGATAAAAATTACATATAATTAACTTTGGTTAGCGGAGATGGATGAGACAAACAAAAACATATGCTTAAAGTACATTGCTTCCTTTTTTTAAAATAGTTTGGTGAATCATGGGTGACTGTCATTTGTAACAAGTTCAGTAAATTATTTTTAGCAGTATTTCTATGTTGAAGATAAAAAAAATGAATTTTCCCCCATATTCCATTCAGTTTGCTTTATTTTTTATAATATATATTACACTTTATCTTTCTTGATTAAGTTCCTCCCATTTCTTGTGCCTCCATGGTAGTTTTTTTCTATCGCTATCTGTACTGTTTGTCCTATTTCCTTTGTTAATATGAACTCTTTCCACCTAAATCGCTTGTTATAAAGACTGCATAGCCTCTAAAGGCACATTTAAGTGTCCCATACAATAAGGGGATCTTCTGTACCTATATCAGAAAAGGGCAGTTATAAATTCTTCTGTCCCAATTAAAAACAAGTTATCATCCAGTAGGCTTCGAATACATTTCCAATATTCTCTCCCACGTGGAAAATCAGTAAGAGTAATATATATGGCAATTATGTGAAGGTCCGCTCACATTCTGTCCCCTATCAACACTTTTTAAACTTTTGGTGCCAGTGAGAATGACATAAGAATATCGTCAAGACGACAAGCTTGATTGAGCCTCCGCCATATATGGTGTATTCAGAACCCTTGACTTTTTCCACATTTTGTTACATTACAGGCTTATTCTAAAATAGATTAAATCCCCCCCTCAATCACACAGCAAAAACAAGTTTAGAAATGTTCGCAAATTAAAATACCTTATTTTCATATGTATTCAGACCCTTTGCAATGAGACTCGAAACTGAGCTAAGATGCATCCTGTTTCCATTGATAATCCTTGGGATGTTTCTACAACTTGGAGTCCACCTGTGGTAAATTTAATTGATTGGACACGATTTGGAAAAGGCACACACACCGGTCCCACAGTTGACAGTGCATGTCAGAGCAAAAACCAAGCCATGAGGTCAAAGGAATTGTCCGTAGAGCTCCAAGACAGGATTGGGTTCAGGCACAGATCTGGGGAAGGGTACCAAAAAATGTCTGCAGCATTGAAGGTCCTCAAGAACACAGTGGCCTCAGTCATTCTTAAATGAAATAAGTTTGGATCCACCAAGACTCTTCCTAGAGCTGGCCGGCTGGCCAAACTGAGCAATCGGTGGAGAAGGGCCTTGGGTCAGGGTGGTTACCAAGAACCTGATGGTCACTGACAGAGCTCCAGAGCTTGGAGTTTGCCAAAAGGCACCTAAAGGACTCTCAGACCATGAGACACATTCTCTGGTCTGATGAAACCAAGATTGAACTCTTTGGCCTGAATGCCAAGTGTCACGTCTGGAGGAAACCTGGCACCATCCCTACGGTGATGCATGGTGGTGGCAGGATCATGCTGTGGGGATGTTTTTGAGCGGCAGAGACTGGGAGACTAGTTAGGATCGAGGGAAAGATGAACAGAGCAAAGTACAGAGAGCAGGTTTAGGTTCACCTTCCAACAGGACAACGACCCTAAGCACACAGCCAAGACAACACAGGAGTGGCACTGGGACAAGTCTCTGAATGTCCTTGTGTGGCCTAGCCAGAGCCCGGACTTGAACCTGACCGAACATCTCCGGAGAGACCTGAAAATAGCTGTGCAGCAACGCTCCCCATTCAACCTGACAGAGCTTGAGAGGATCTGCAGAGAAGAATGGGAGAAATTTAGGTGTGCCAAGCTTGTAGCATCATACCCAAGAAGACTCAAGCTGTAATCGCTGCCAAAAGTGCTTCAACAAAGTACTGAGTAAAGGGTCTGAATAAAATGTGATATCAGTTTTTTTATTTTTAATACATTTGCAAAAATGTCAGAAAGCATTCACACCCCTATACATTTCCACATTGTTGTGTTACAGTCAGACTATAAAATTGATTAAATTTAGATTTTGTGTCACAGTCCTATACACAATACCCCATAATGGCAGTGGAATTATGGTTTTTGATTTTTTTTCAAATTAAAAGCTGAAATGTCTGAAGTAAATGAGTCTTCAACCCCTTGTTATGGCAAGCCTAAATAAATTCAGGAGTAAAAATTTGCTTAACAAGTCACATAATAAGTTGCATGGACTCACTCTGTGTGCAATAATAGTGTTTAACATGATTTTTGAATGACTACCTCATCTCTGTATCCCACACATACAAATAAATAATTGTAAAGGTCCCTCAGTCAAGCAATGAATTTCAACAGATTCCACCACAAAGACCAAGGAGGTTTTCCAATGCCTCGCAAAGGGCACTTACATATATTTTTTGTTAAAGCAGACTGAATATTCCTTTGCGCATGGTGAAGTTAGTAATTAGACTTGGATGATGTGATAGGAGAAAACTGAGGATAGATCAACAGCATTGTATTTACTCCACAATACTAACCTAAATGACAGAGTGAAAATACATTTTTCAAAACATCCTGTTTGCTATTAGGCACTGAAGTAAAACTGCCCAAAAAATTGGCAAAGAAATTAACTTTGTCCTGAATACAAAGTGTTATTTTGAGGCAAATCCAACACATCACAGAGCACCACTTCATATTTTCAAGCATGGTGGTGGCTGCATCAAGTTACGTGTATGCCTGTCATCAGCAAGGCCTAGGTAGCTTTTTAGGATAAAAAGGAACGGAATAGAGCTAAGGACAGGAAAATCCTAGAGAAAAACCTGGTTCAGTCTGCTTTTCAACAGACATTGGGAAATTCACCTTTCAGCAGGACAATAACCTAAAAGACTAGGCCAAATATAAACTGGAGTTGCTTACTAAGATGATACTGATTGTTCCTGAGTGGCCTAGTTACAGTTTTGATTTAAATTGGCTTGAAAATCTATGCCAAGATTTGAAAACAGCTGTCTAGCAATGATCAGCAACCAATGACAGAGTTTGAAGAATTTTACAAAGAATGCAACAATATTGTACAATGCTTTGGGACAGAAATTCCTTCTGGAACGTGAACTTTCATGTGCCATAATAACAAACGTGTAAAACATCTGTAAATACGAATACATTGTTAATTTACGTGGCGTTATCGATAAAGATCAGTGGGAAAAAGTTGTGATGCGACTACTTTCTGAAGGACGATCGTGCCATGCTGACCATTTCTGACTCAGATGTGGAAATCCCTGATTGCCAAATGTGTGGAGTCTAAAAGAGAACACCGAAGGCTTTTGTAAAAAACACCTGTCTCCAGATTACATCTTCAAACTAAGGGCAACCATGACCGAGGGAGAAGCGTTCATTCATGTAAGAGTCTAGCTAGATTTTCAGATATTATACGTTTCTCATTTTGTCAGAAAGACATTTTCATTTCCAGGTAAAGCATATTGTTAGCTAGCTAAGGTTAGGTGTATAATATTATTTGTATCTCAGAAATCCATTTGCATTGCTAGTTATAGCCTAATGTTAGCTCGCTAGCTAACATTGAACCTAGTTGGTTAGCTTTAGCTACCTGCAGATTCATGCATGGTAGTATTACCACGTTCAAAACTGGGAACTCTGAAAAATACGAGGTCAAATAATGATCACTAATCTTCAAGTCGAAGCTCTAGAAAGTGGCCTGAGTTCCCGAGTTGGATGACCGTTCAAAACAATTTATCCCGTCTGAGCTCGTTTTTTTCTCCCCGGAGTTCCCAGTTGTTTTGAACCTCATTGAAGTCAGCGATTTCAGAGTGGTTTTGAATGCGGCATTAGAGTTGGGATTATGGTTCATTGTTTAGCTAGCTACATGTCTAAACAAGACTTCACTATGGAAGTAACCATTTCACTTTACCGTTTACACCTTCTGTATCCTGTACATGTGACAAATGGGGTGGGGTTAAGGCTTAAGAGGGTGTGAATAATGCTGAATGTGTGTAGACAAAGAAGAGCTCTCCAGTAGGTGTACAAAACTATTCACGGGCCATTTTCTCAAAAGTGGCGTTACAAGTTTATCAACTTCAAAGCAGACCGAATCCAGGTGATGGGTCACATATTTAGCCACGGAGCATGTTCTGATTGGCCAGTGAGGGGTCAAGCATCGACACACCTACAACTTATTTAATCATCGAAACCCAGCCCTTTCGTGCCACTGCCAGTGACCTGCGGCCATCATTCTTGGTTGTGAAAATAGCTAAATGATTTCTGACACCCCTGAACGTATAGCGGTACCACCAGCACTTAGGTTCACCATTGTGTTAGCTTTGTTAAATTAGAGCCCTCGCAGTGCAGACATAGGATCTAAAAGGCTAAACTGATCATAACATAGACAGGGGGAACCTGATCCTTGATCTGCACTCCTACTCTGAGGTGCTTTATGAATAAGGGCCCTGGACTGTGACTCCTACTGACCTTGTCATAGAGGTTCCCTGAGCTCCTTTTGTCATCCTCGTCGCTGCTGTCCTCTATGGGAGGGTTCTCCCTCTTCATGTCGTCCCCCAGGTAGTGCTCGAACACGCTGGAAAAGGCGATGGCCGACAGCATGCAAACCACCGGCGTCAAGGTCAGCATCAGGCGCACCATCACCCCGGCAAAGTAGACTGCGCTGATGGCATAGAGAGCCACTGGGGGGCGGCAGAGGCAGGAAAGGTTAAAGGCAGGATCATTTGTCAAAAGTGCATGGTGCACAACTCAGATCCTCAAGGGTGGTTTTTTAATCTGAGACAAACTGATTTAGAGCTGGGTGAACAGATGTGCAGGCTAGGGGCTGTCAATGGCATTAATTGATCAATTAGGTACAAGGGAAAAACAGAAACCAGCTCAAGTGTAGCCCCTTCTGCACTGGAGCTGTGTGAAACTGTTCAGCATTTTATCTTCCAGTACACCATCTAAGAACAAGTTTGTCCTGTATATCAATAACATGAGGATGTCCTTGCTATAATACATATTCCTCTCGAATTACCATATTCCCCTCTAAATATTCAAATGTATTCAAATGATGTGCATGTTGAGTGTCAGTGTGTTTAACGAGCCCCGGCTTACCGAAGACGCGCTCGTCGTTGACATTCTTGATGCAGAACCAGAGGCCTGCTGGGAAGGTGCAGACCAGGATGTGGAGGTCGAAGAAGAACGACACCCAGGTGGTGGGCTGGTGCTCCGACACCGACGCGATGATGGGGATATGGATCTTAGCGTAGCTGGAGGGGGGCGAGAGGGGGCAGGAGGGAAGGAAAGAGTGACGAGGATAGAAGAGAAACATCTGGCACTGCAGGGAAGATGAAGATCAAAGACACCGCCTCAAAAGGGAAAGTAAAGGGAGAGCTAGAGCGCTGCTGTCAGCAAGCAGACCGATTGATCGGCGCTTAACGCAGAAGTCGTACACGCTGCCGCTTATGTACAGAATGTAGCCTAAGCGTGTTTGAGAAGAAAATAAATACTATTCTGACATTTCCTTTTAAACTACGGATGGCGTAAGCCCTTTCGCAGACACACATATTCAATTAAACAAGTGCTTCATCAATAGGAAAGTGAATGAAGGTTAGCAATGCTTACCCGGTGTCCCACAGCGAGTAGAACCGTCCACTCCACGGTGCGATGTAACCTAAATGAACAAACAATTAATAGACAGGACTGGAAACTTGAGCACTCTTTCATTAGTGGTTATTATGAGGACTTTGCGCATATAGTTGACACTGGTGTGTATGTGACAGTATAAGGTGGGTAGTGTACAGATATAATCCAGGCTGTTTCACATCCGGCTGTGATCGGGAGTCCCAGCGTCGTCGGGGTTTGGCCAGAGTAGGCCGTCATTAAATGAAGGTTAAATAAAAATGACAAAGTGAATAGGGACCCTTTGGTTCAGGGCTTTTCAATTCTGGTCCTCAAGAGGCGAAACGCTTCAGGTTTTCACTGTCACCTTCCCAATCAGGGACTGATTCCGACAATAGATGAGTGCAATTATCTATGAGGTAGAAACAAAACACTGAGCCATTTTAGCCCCACAGGACAATAATTAAATAGCCCTGCTTTAGTGGGTCAGGTGTCTGTTCAGTAGTAGGGCATATGTGGGTCGGGACTCGAGAGGAATGTTGAGCAGTGGTGGTTAGGAAGTGGCGGTTAGGAATATGTATAACTCTTCTTTAGTCTTTTTAGTAAGCACCTCCAGTGTAGATGTGGCCTTGTGTTTTAGGTTATTGTCCTGCTGAAAGGTGAATTCATCTCCCAGTGTCTAGTGGAAATCAGACTAAACCAGGTTTTTGCCTGTGCTTCGCGCCATTCCATTTATTATCCTGAAGAACTCCGCAGTCCTTAACGATTACAAGCATACCCATAACATGATGCAGTCACCACTATATGCTTGAAAATATGAAGAGTGGTTCTCAGTAGTGTGTTGGATTTGCCCCAAACATAACATTTGTATTCAGAACAAAAAGTAAATTGCTTTGCACATTTCTTTCAGTATTACTTTATTGCCTTGCTGCAAACAGAATGCATGTATTCTGTACACGCGTCCTTCTTTTCACGTTGTCAATTAGGTTAGTATTGTGGAGTAACTACAATGTTGGTAATCCATCCTCAGCTCTATCACAGCCAATACACTAACTGTTTTAAAGTCACCATTGGCCTCATGGTGAAATCCCTGAGCGATGTCCTTCCTCTCCGGCAACTGAGTTAGGAAGGACGCATGTGTATTGATACACCATCCAAAGTGTAATTAATAACTTCCCCACGCTCAAAGGGAAATTCAATGTCTGTTTTTTTTATAATTATCTACCAATAGGTGCTCTTCTTTGTGAGGCATTGGAAAACCTCTTAGGTCTTTGCTTGAAATTCACTGCTAGACTGAGGGACCTTACAGACAATTGTATGTGTGGTGTACAGAAATGAGGTAGCCATTCAAAAATCATGTTAAACGTTATTATTGCACACAGAGTTAGTCCATCCAACTTATTATGGGACTTCTTAAGCAATTTGTACTCCGGAACTTATTTTGGCTTGCCATAAAGGGGTTGAATACTTATTACTAATTTGTAAAAAAATAAATAATAATCTAAAAACAAAATTCCACTTTCACATTATGGGGTATTGTGTGTAGGCCTGTGACAAAAACTCTACATTTTTAACCCAGCAACATGTGGAAAAAGTCAAGGGGTGTGGATACTTTCTTAAGGAACTGTATGTGTAATGGTAAGGTAGGGACTCACCAGTGTAGGTGAGATAGATGACGGTGAGGAACACCACCCCAGCGGCTAGCGACACCCCCAGGAAGAACAGGGTCTGGAACTCCTGCTTGGTGAGCCTGTTCTTCAGGTACTGCAGCAATGCATATGCCTGGAGCAGTGCAAACACGCCTGTGGCAGGACACACACACACAAATCCCAGAATGTTGGCACGTTATAAGAGTCAACTTAATCTCTCATGCAAGCAGGTTTGTATACAAACACTTCAAATCAGAAGGACTGTCATTTGACGGTAGTATTACTCTAGATGTATTATTACAGCATCAATTTATAGCACATGGACAACATATTTCCACCTGGCTACCCCAGCCAACAGCCCTGCACCCCCGCAGCAACTTGCCCAAGGCCCCCAGCTTCTCCTTCACCCAAATAGCTGATGTTCTGAAAGAGCTGCAAAATCTGGACGTCTAGGAATCAGCTGGGCTAGACAATCTGGACCCTCTCTTTCCACCGCAATTGTTGCTACCCCTATTACTAGCCTGTTCAACCTCGCTTTCGTATCGTCTGAGATCCCTAAAGATTGGAAAGCTGCCGCAGTCATCCCCCTCTTCAAAGGGGGAGACACTCTAGACCCAAACTGTTATAGACCATACCATATCCATCCTGTCCTGCCTTTCTAAAGTCTTCGAAAGCCAAGTTAAACAGATCACTGACCATTTCGAATTCCACCGTACCTTCTCCGCTATGCAATCTGGTTTCCGAGCTGGTCATGGGTGCACCTCAGCCACGCTCAAGGTCCTAAACGATATCATAACCGCCATCGATAAAAGACAGTACTGTGCAGCAGTCTTCATCGACCTGGCCAAGTGTTTCTACTCTACTTTCAATCACCACATTCTTATCAGCAGACTCAACAGCCTTGGTTTCTCAAATGACTGCCTCGCCTGGTTCACCAACTACTTCTCAGACAGTTCTGTGTGTCAAATCGGAGGGCCTGTTGTCCGGACCTCTGGCAGTCTATGGGGGTACCACAGGGTTCAATACTCAGGCCGACTCTTTTCTCTGTATATATCAATGATGTCGCTCTTGCTGCTGGGGATTCTCTGATCCACCTCTACGCAGACGACACCACTCTGTATACTTCTGGCCCTTCTTTGGCCACTGCATTAACAAACCTCCAGACAAGCTTCAATGCCATACAACACTAGTAAAACTAGTGCTAGTAAAACTAAATGCATGCTTTTCAACCGATCGCTGCCCGCACCCGCCCGCCCGACTAGCATCACAACTCTGGAGGGTTCGGACTTAAAATGTGGACAACTACAAATACCTAGGTGTCTGGTTAGACTGTAAACTCTCCTTCCAGACTCACATTAAGCATCTCCAATCCAAAATGTAATTCCTATTTCGCAACAAAGCCTCCTTCACTCATGCTGCTAAACATACCCTCGTATGTTTATTGCCTTACCTCCCTAATATTCTACATTTGCACACGCTGTACATAGATTTTTCTATTGTGTTATTGACTGTACGTATGTTTATGTGTAACTCTGTTGTTTTTGTCGCACTGCTTTATCTTGGCCAGGTCGCAGTTGTAAATGAGAACTTGTTCTCAACTAGCCTACTTGGTTAAATAAAACATATTTGAATAACAGTTACAGTTCAAGCTAAATGGGATCTGTTTTTTTCCTCTTATGTCCCTCTCTTGTGGAACTCCATACTAATTGAACAGAGCCCTGTTTCACTTCCGTCCTCTTAGCAAAACAGAGGAGCACTTCCAAGTTCTGACCCCCCGGGAGCATTCCAAGGTCCTCCAGAACCCAGAGAGCGGGTGACACTAACACCGCCCGCCACTCTGCTGGGCGGTGGCTGCTGCTGTAGACACGCCGCCAGATGTTACGAGCAGCTGTGTTTCCCGACACCAAACACGCCCATCCTTTGAGAGCGCCGCGGTGCCTTCCTCTAAGCCCATGACGCTGATCACCCCCCCGGTCACCCCGTAACAAACACCACATCAGAAATCAGACTGAAGCTACATTCGACGAAGAGGAACCTGAAATGGATGCCGTAGAGCCATGTAATCCTGTCACTAGGGATGTTGACAAATGGACATTCTTAACGTTTAAAACAGGAAAGAAAAATTCCACATGAATTCCCAATGCATCTGTGCTGCTGACAGCAACGGTTTGAGTCCCTTTCAGATGGTTAAGCATTGCACCTGTACTAGCAATACTGTACCTATATTCCACCTCGCCAAGTTTGCATTTCATCACCTTCTCATTTAACTTCAAAGTATTGCCATTACAGGACTCTCTGGCCTTTCTCTGCCAGAGAATTTTCTTAGCAATGACGTAGTGGTGGAGTCGACTCGAAAATAATCGATTCCTCAACCCCTTGCACGTAGCCTCTTGGGGTCAAGTTTCGATTCTGCTAGACAGATTCGTTGCTGTACAGCCGAGAACAAAAAAAATGTACATCTTTCATTGCGAGAGGGGAGGGGTACAGTATAGGCGGGTAGGCCACCAGGCAGAAAGTCAGAACCGTGCACTATCAGTAATCCAAAGCTGTATCTCGCAATTGGAACACTGTATCTTGCAATATAATGGCTTGCAATGTCTCGCAACTTCAGTAAAGCAGGGCCTATCAATGAATAGGCTAAGATATTCTACACGCAACAGACCGAAGACTGAACACACACGCATCATTAGAGAAGAGAGAGACCAGGCAAGTCAGTGCAAGGGAGAGAGGGGAGGGGGCAGACAGAAAGGACCGTAATCTTTCTCTCATGTTTTATTTAAATGACAACTTTACCCAGGCCCTTTATAGCCTATTGTCTAGTTACATTATTTGCCGTGTTATAGGCTGTTTTCATTTGAATGTTTAAATGCTCACACCCCTAGCTGTTACTACCCTCCAGAATAAAGGAATGCCGCCTAAATGTTGTCTGGGAGTAGCTGGGACCGTAGGCGAGACAGGAACACTTAAGTTGCATCAACGAAATGGTAAAGGCACTGCCAATACAAGAGAACACAACTGCTTGGTCATGGTCAAAGGTCTCGGTTGAAAAATAGATTTTTATCTCAACGAGACATACCTGGTTATATGAAAATAGCGATGTGTGTCTAACGGCGAGTCGTTTTGTGCACTCAGGAGACAGGAAAAAAGGTGAGGCTCACCTGCTGCCGCCGTGTGCTCGCTGGTTCTGATTGGCTGGAAGCCCACAAAGGGGATCTGCATGGAGAGCACCAGGCCCACAATGTAGAACGTGCTGTAAGCTGAGGGAGAAACAGACAAAGAAAAGGGATCGAGAGAGAGATGAGGACAAATAGGTCAAACACTGATACTGTTCTAACTAAAGTGATCGTGGGTTTTGAAGAGAGGTATTTCTTGTGAATAGATTTTCTCAGCGTAACGTTTTCTCAATGTTGGGCGTAAATACAATAGCGTCTTATCTGGAGTAATTTACATAGACGTGGGCAAAAAGAAAAGTGCAGCGGGGGGCCTAACATGAGCCGGCAGTAGAACTCCCACCTTTGTAGCTGGGGGGGGGAGCTGATTCTAAGTAGTGTGCCCTAATTAAGGTTTTATACTTTCCTGAACACTGGGGCTTTTTTGAAGTGGCTGTGACTAGCCCTGAGCACTCCCGACTATGATTCATTATCGCCTGTTGACTGATGGAGCTAAGTAATGAACTGTGTGAAATAGAACTGCATTTTTGGTCAAGAGGGACTCTCATTGTGGCAAGCTCCGGTGCCAAAGAGGCATCTCGTTTTTAGAAGAGCTTTCTCTATGGTAGACGAAGGAGGAAGGTTAAAACTAGATCAAAACGAGATGGTTATGAAGCACTCTAAGGAGCAAGACCTTGCACAAGATGGTTGCTTGAATAACTATGCAAAGCCCTCTTCTATTACAAAGGGTGCTTGGGGATGACAGCCTCTGCGTTCAAAGCCATAAATATCTCGCAACAATGCAAAGAGTCTGCAGTAACAAATGGTTCTTGTCAAAGGGTGGAATCCTTTGTTGGGGAAAATGCAGAGATTGAGTACAGCGGGTTCGAGGACCTCTTTCTAAATAGGGTCGTCAGTTATTTTGAAATCGCCCAAGAATGGGGTACTGTTTACTGTGAGTGATACGTCAATCAAGAGTAACTGATGCTAGACCATTTACCTTGACCCTGTTCCTTCAGCTCAGCTAAATATGTACTGCTTACGATGCTGCAGCATTTCTGCAATGTTCTGTCTCGCAGTCAAATTCTGAATAATTAAACTAGCTAATGACATTGCCATCTGTCTAAAGTAAATTTGACATGATAAAGCTGGCAAATTTCTTTCCTACTAAACATTTGACTACTTTGACAATGCAATCATATTTCCATGCACTAATAGTGTTATTTAGACTAAACAGTAGTTAGCCTCCGTCCAGAATGACTGGGCTTATCACGACTTTAGGGCACCACTATGGCGCCGCCGATAGAGGGCGGCTTGAGAACCTTCATAACAATGGCGTGACGGAGGTGCAACCTATGAAGAGAGGGTTGATGGTCAGATCTCTTTATCAGATGAAAGTGTTTGTGGTCACTCACCGATATAGACCCTCCTGCTGTAGCGCTGCATGAGCAGCAGCACAAACACATGCAGAGGGATCAGGTTGATGATGAAGACGTATCCTCCCCATGCGGACACCTGCAACACAAACAACAGTAAACCACAGACACCTGCAACAGGAACGCATGGACATTCGCAGGGGCGCCATATAAAACCAATTCAATCATATTTAACACTATGACTGAAGTAAAAGGCTTCAACTTTATAAGCGCCATGAAATTATGCAGCAACAATGTCATGGAGACGCAGTGTGAAATGAGAGGGGCTTATAAAACACTCTGCAAAAACGTCAGCTGCAGTACTTCAAACGGCTCCATTGAAAATCACACTGTGTAGGGGGTAGAGAGCACAGATGGCGAGGGATGGTAGTAAAATGTTTCATCCTCTGTTTAGGACAGCCTTTTGGGATAAATGCTCAAACTGACACAAACCTGCTTAGCCACACAATCGCACACTGCATTCACAAATCACTCATCTATGGTTAAAATAAGTTTTGCACCCTAGAAGGAGATGAATAGCCTCAAGTTCCTTCTGGAGTGGTTAAGTGTAATTACCTTTTCACAGCCATTTGTATCTTTAGCGTCAGATGGTGTGAGCTAATTAGGTACAGCTGAACCGTAACTTGAATGAAAACAGAGATGACTTTTTTTTGACACAGCAGTTCTGAGAGAAGAGGTTGTTAATTGAAAACAACACCGACCCAGAGGACGTGCTGGGGGGGGTGTTGGTGAGAAGAGGAGAAAGTGAGGCCAGTGTCTCGCTCTGAGGGTCGCATCCCGCAGCCTCCGGAACGTAATTTGACTAAACATCTCACAAATCTACTGCTAATGACCTCGTCGTTGTGTGTGTGTGTGTTTGAGAGAAAGAAGCTTGTGTATGAGAGAAACCTTTTCTGCATTCCCTCCCCCATGGTTTTGAGGCTCGAAAAAGCAGGCAGCAATCTTCTGGAGGCTTCTTTGAGGACAGTCCAAAACTCAACCACCTAGCACAAAATATCTTGATTAGCACCAAAAAAGTCTGCTAAGAGACAGTGAGGTAGCTGAAAGAGCTGGTGCGCACACAATCAATATGCCTGTAAGAGTAAACAATGCAGTTATCGATATAGCTCAGTCCTAAATTAAGAAATGAACAAAACCGATGTTTACATTGAAAACTTATCACACTTCCCTTGAGAAAAACCTTGATCGAAACAATGTTTTTCCTGGTTAGGCCGCTAGGATATAGTCAAGAATATATCCTTCCGGCAATAGTAACTATCAGGAATGTTATAAGCTAGAGATAATGTAGTTAGTAGATTCCCTGATTAGATGAGCCATATCCTCATAATATCACTTGGGGGTATTGAAACATCCCTGTAAGGCTTTCATGCAATGTTGTGACAGTAGTTCTATGAGAAGAGCAGTTGTCCTTGAAGAAGCTTCCCTTACAATAAAATATCCCGCTATGCCCTCCAACGAACCATCAAACAAGCAAAGTGTCAATACAGGACTAAGATCGAATCGTACTACACCAGCTCCAACGCTAGTCAGATATGGCAGGAATTGCAAACAATTTCAGACTACAAAGGGAAGCACAGCCGAGAGCTGCCCAGTGACACGAGCCTACCAGACGAGTTAAATAACTTATATGCTCGTGTCGAGGCAAGTAACACTGAAACATGCATGAGAGCATCAGCTGTTCCGGACGACTGTGTGATCACGCTCTCCGTAACCGATGTAAGACCTTTAAAACAGGTCAACATTCACAATGCCGCAGGCCCAGACAGATTACCAGGAGGTGTGCTCCGAGCATGCGCTGACCAACTGGTACACCTGTGCCCAAGTACACTTGGGCACAAGAACCTGCCAAAATGACTATAAACCGTAGCATTCACATCTGTAGCCATGAAATGCTTTGAAAGGTTGGTCCTGGCCCACATCAATACCATTGTCCCAGAAACCCTAGACCCACTCCAATTTGCATACCGCCCCAACAGATCCATAGATGATGCAATCTCCACACTGCCCTTTCTCACAGGACAAAAGGAACACCTATGTGAGAATGCTATTCAATGACTATTGCTCAGCGTTCAACACCATAGTGCCCTCAATGCTCATCACTAAGCTAAGGACCCTGGGACTAAACACCTCCCTCTGCAACTGGATCCTAGACTTCCTGATGGGCCGCCCCCCAGTTGGTAAGGGTAGGTAACAACACATCCACCACGCTGATCCTCAACACAGGGGTCCCTCAGGGGTGCGTGCTCAGTCCACTCCTGTACTCCTTGTTCACTCATGACTGCACGGTCAGATACGACTCCAAAACCATCATTAAGTTTGCCTATGACAACAGTGGTAAGCCTGATCACCGACAACGTTGAGACAGCCTATAGGGATGTGGTCAGAGACCTGGCCATGTGGTGCAAGGACAACAAGCTCTCCCTCAACGTGATCAGAACAAAGAAGATGATTGTGGACTACAGGAAAAGGAGGACCGAGCACGCCCCCATTCTCATCGACGGGGGGTGTAGTGGAGCAGGTTGAGAGCTTCAAGACCCTTGGTGTTCACATCATCAACAAACTATCATTGCCCAAGCACACCAAGCCAGTTGTGAAGAGGGCACGACAAAACGTATTCCCCCTCAGGAGACTGAAAAGATTTGGCATGAGTCCTCAGATCCTCAAAAGGTTCTACAGCTGCACCATCGAGAGCACCCTGACTGGTTGCATCACTGACTGGTATGGCAACTGCTCGGCCTATGACCGCAAGGCACTACATCACTGGGGCCAAGCTTCCTGCCATCCAGGACCTCTATACCAGGTAGTGTCAGAGGAAGGCCCTAAAAAATTGTCAAAGACTCCAGCCACCCTAGTCATAGACTGGTCTCTCAGCTACCGCACGGCAAGCGGTACCGGAGCGCCAAGTCTAGGTCCAAAAGGCTTCAGCTAATCAAATGGCTACCCAGACTATTTGCATTGCCCCCTGTCCCCCTCGTTTACGCTGCTGCTTTTCTCTGTATATTATCTATGCATAGTAACTTCAACTCTACCTACAGGTACATATACCTCGACTAACCGGTGCCCCCACACATTGACTCTGTACCGGTACCCCCCCTGTATATAACATCGCTATTGTTATTTTCCTGCTGCTCTTTAATTATTTGTTACCTTTATTTCTTACTTCTATTTTTCACTTAACACATATTTTCCTTAAAACTGCATTGATGGTTAAGGGCTTGTAAGTAAGCATTTCACTTGTAAGGTCTACACGTGTTGTATTCAAATTTGATTTGAATGAGGAAGAACTGTTTCTGTATGTTACAATACACGCAGGAGGAAGGGCTGTTACACTATGTTAGGGCTTCCTATGGGCCCAATGCTAACCTGTTAGTGTGTGCACCTCAAGCTAGCATTTGGCCCGGTGACCCTAATGGACAGGTCTTATTGCAGTCATAATGGGGTCAGCAAAGAACCAGACACCGTGAGAGCCTAGACTTTAGCCATTATCTTTACCCACACTCCACTGCTTATCTGGCCACCCAGGGGCCACTATGAAGAAGCATAGGGAGACGGAGGGTATTGTAGTGGTAGCGGGGTAGAGGTCTTGCTGTGGGGCTAGATTGGCTCAGAAGGGGGCTGAAGAGGCTCAGGCACCTCTGTGGGGGGTAGGATGCTGGAAACAGAATAACTGGAGATGCTGTTGGCCACCAACGGGGGTATCAGACAGCATTAGTGGAGTAGATAAACTGGGGCTGTGGGAGAAAGTTGTTTTGATGAAAGTCAGATGGGGCCTGGGCAGGTAGGCCAAACACTGCAAAGCTCGATCGATTTTTCCACTGTAAAAAGGGCCTCGAGTTGTGATTATTGCTTGACTTCTAATAATAACCTCCAGAACGCAGCACATCTTGCAAACAATCACCTGAAGAGCCGAGTTGTGCTGCTGAGAACACCTCATAAATACTTTATGAGGGAAAAGAACTTGAGGGCGGGAGAATGGGGCTGCTGTCAGGGTGGGAGTGAGCCGTCACAGGAACTTAGGGAACACAAGATCTCTCCCAGGAGACAGTAGATAGAACGTCACGCATCTCACAGTAGTGTTTTTTTTGCAGTTCTTGTCCATCATGACATCTCAACTGAGCTTCTTCTCTCCCCCGGGCTGATTATGACAGAGCTGAGCACGGAATCTCTCGCTGGCCATCGCCGATGTGTCATCTTCGATTAAGCCTCATTGGTGAGTATCCTTAATCAACAGCGGGATGGGAAGAAGAGGTGGAGGGGTAGGTATTGCGGCATGGCGGGCTGCACCTGCATATCACTCCCACTAGAGGGTCGTGAGAGAGTGACAAGGAAGATGCAGGCTTGTCGTGTTACAAACAAACCCTGCAACAGGAGAGGCATCAGTCAGACATCAGACCACAGAAGGATGTTGGTGGGAGGATGGGTAGAGCGGGGTTGTGACTAGAGGGAGTACAGCGACGGCCGGAAGTGCCTTTTTGATGCAAGTTAGGAGCGCCTTTTAGTAAGCAGTAACCCTAACCCTTTTCCGGACTTAATTATCCAAACCTTCTGCGTATGCTCTGCTAACCTGCTTCGAAAATGTCAATTCCGATCGTAGCTGTACTCCGTCTAGTCAGATCCATAGAGCGGGGGAAGCCAAAATACTAACGCACTCCAGATCTCTGGAGGCGTGAGAGTGAGACATACAGAATGAGGGGCTTATAAAATTGCAGTGGTTTCTCAGTAGAAAATCTCCCTGCTCTTCAAAAATGTAGTCATTAGAGGCTTTCCCCTTCTCTCATCCTGCAGGAGCTTGGATCCTGGGAATCGAAGGGATTGATGGATCTCTCCAATGCGTTTCATTTGACATCTGTCTCTTCCGGGGCTGAGGGGAGATTTAACTGTGAAGAAGCTGGAAGCAGGAGATCTTTGCAGGCGCTCAAAATCACCAATTGTACACACAGAGCGTTCTGGGAGGCAGTCGGCTCCGTTAATCTTTTATCTTATCGCTCCATCGACCCCGACAGGTCGGGGGGGGGATTCATGAATAACGTTTCATGCGGCTGGTACAGACTCCTTTTTCACGCCACTTTTGACGTCTGCGATCGCTCTCAACTATCCTCGGGGCTATCTTAATGTAATCATGACTTCCAATTCCCAGAGATGGAATGCTACGCCGGTGGAAATCAATGACACTGTTTTCTGTGTGTTTCCGGCCAATAACTAAGGCTCTTTGACACTCACCATGTAGAAGTAGGAGAGGCAGCAGCCAATGGACCAGAACACCGAACCGGTCTTTATGGACTTCACCTGTGCGGGGGAGAATAGACACAAAGGGTTAAGGACTAGTAAACGTATTCTGTCATACATATCATCCAGGACAACAAAGTTAATAGCACTATCTAACTCTCACAGTATGCTCTAACTAACAGCCTATATTCACTTGACGGAACAGTGGAAAAAGGTGCTAGTGTAACATCTAATACCAGTGAAACCAAAACAGGGGCAGGCAGCGTTCTCCTGGCATCCACCGAAGCCAGATTAGTCTGTCGGCCTGCCAGATGGTTAAGCGTGATTCATCACTCCAGAGAACGCATCTCCACTGCTCCAGAGTCCAATTGCAGCGAGCTTTACACCACTCCAGCCGACACTTGGCATAGCGCATGGTGATCTTAGGCTTGTGTGCGGCTAGTCGGCAATGGAAACCCATTTCATGTGCTGACGTTGCTTCCAGAGGCAGTTTGGAACTCTGTAGTGAGTGTTGTAACCGAGGACAGACGATTTTTTACAGGCGGTTCTGTTCTGTGAGCTTGTGTGGCCTACCAGATTTGTACCTTGTCAGCTCGGGGATTCGATCTTGCAACCTTTCGGTTACTAGTCCAACGCTCTAACCACTAGGCTACCTGCCGCCCCAAATGCCACGTTGAAAGTCACAGCTCTTCAGTAAGGCCATTCTACAAACAATGTTTGTCTATGGAGATTGCATGGCAGTGTGCTCGATTTTATACAACTGTCAGCAACGAGAGTAGCCGAATCCACTCATTTGAAGGGTTGTCCACATACTTTTGTATATATAGTGTATGTACATAAAAGCAGGGTCAAGTGACTAGGCATCAGGATGGATAATAGGAGTAAAATACAGAACAGAGTAGCAGCAGCATATGATGTGTGAAAGTGTGTGTGACGTCTATGCCTGTTGTGTGTGTATGCGGGGGTTTTCGTGAGTGTAGTGTGTGCATATATAGTCTTGTGAGTGTGCATAGAGTTAGTGTCAATGCAGATAATTAAATGGTTACCCGGACTAACTTATTAGCAGTCTTATGGCTCGGGCGGTAGAAGCAGTCTCAGAGCCGGTAGGTCCGAGATTCGATGTTCCGGTACCGTTTGCCGGGCAGCAGCAGAGTGAACAGTCTATGGCTTGGGTGGTTGGAAGTCTTTGGAAATTTGAGGGCGGTGCAGTTGCCATAACAAGCAGTGATCCAGCCAGTCAAGTTGCTCTCGATGGTGCAGCTGTAGAACATTTTGAGAATCCAAGCGCCCATGCAAAATCTTTTCTGCTTCCCCACAGCCCTGTAGATGCGGATGGGGGCATGCGCCCTCTTTTTCCAGGAGTCCACAATCAGCTCATTGGTCTTGCTGACGTTGAGGGAGAGGCGGTTGTTCTGGCACCACACTGCCAAGTCTGACCTCCTCCCGGTGAAGTGCAATTGACACTGCGTCATCTGTGGATCTGTTGGGGCGGTATGTGAACTGGAGCGGTTCTAGGGTGTCTGGGATGATGGTGTTGATGTATCATGACCAGCCTTTCACAGCAATTCACAATTACAGATGCGAGTGCTACTGGGGATGATTTAGGAAGGTTACCTTGGAGTTCTTGGTAACAGGGACAATGGTGGTCAGCTTGAAAACATGTTGGTATTACAGACTGGGACAAGGAGCGATTGAAAATGTCTGACGACACTTGCCAGCTGGTCTGCACATGCTATGAGAACGTGCCCTGGTGAGCGTCTGGCCCAGCGGCCTTGCTAGTGCTAAAAGAGAGAGGGCTGCCTGGCATATTAGCACGCTCCTGACACTAGCTGGGACTGCTGGTTACCTGGTCTCACCCCACAGCCTGAGTCAACACATTAAAAGGGACCATGTCCGAAAGACTACGATGGGGAAAGTGACGGCAGGGAGCAGGACATGCAGGCGGCAGGAGCACAGACTGTTTTATCGAACGACGTCTGAGGTACACATCAGTCACACTTCACTTGACCTGCTGATGAGCATGGATTGATCAGCGGTGGAAAGCGGGCCTGGTCCGAATATCCACCAGAGCCTCAGTCGAGCAGCGGAAACCTCGATCCTCCCATCTATTTTAAAACCCAACCCTAAAAATGGTCTCCATGTCATGCGCGTTCCCTCCGACGAGGCCTCACCAAAGCGGCGCTATCTGGTTTTGACAATTCCTCACAGGTAATACTGAGGGAGCTGACAAAGATGTAGGCCACTGCGGAACACCGGAAGCCTATAGCTTTCCCAGTGCCACAGACAATTAGAAGGGAGCGAGTCTACAATCTACCAGGGACTTGAGACTACTATGCAGAGCATGTGCACGGTCATGATGAAATTAGTCTCTCTACTCCAGTCACACGGTCACACGCATGTTCAAATAAGTCTCTCCACCACACACACAGACAAGCAGGGCTAATTCAATGTGAGCCTAGAGAAACTGGGGAATTAGCAGGACAACAATGGAAGCACGGTGGAGAGGGGGAGGGGGTGCTAGTGTTAAAGGGGCAGCTCTCTGGGGTGCGAGAGGATTCAATTATAGATTAGGGAGGGGATGAGGTGGGGCCGACCCAGGCAGATTAAGCGGCTCGAGTTGAATGGGTTATTAGCAGATAAAATGAAGGAGACGGATAATGAAGATTGGGGAGAAGAAGCCTGGGAGAGGTTCCCATTTCAGCATTTGAGGGAAGGGCTAGAGAATGAGAGAGAAAGAGAGCAGAAGAGGGGGAAAGTGCCGAGACAAACGTGGGTAAATGAGACTGATAATGAAAAGCAGTGACGCATGGCCGGGATAATTGTTTTTCCGGGGCTCTCGCCAGAATGGGAAAGACGACGGTGTGCAAGTTTTTTTTCTCCCAACGACGGTGCCGCTACACTGGTGACGCGCCACTTAAAGAGGCGACAATAAGCAATGGCGGGGGACATCTGTGTCACTTGGAACACGCATTGTTTGCATTCCAAATCATGCACCCTATTCCCGAAATAGTGCCCTACTTTTGCCCAGGGCCCATAAGGTGCACTATATAGAAAGTACGATGCCATTTGGGACACACTCATTGTAAGACAGGTATGGTCTATGTGGAATGAAAAGTTCATTTGAAGCTGCAACAGCTGCTCCTCTGACAAAACCCAACTATGGAAATGATACATATCAAATCATTGTGCAATGATCATGACAGAGCACGCGGCTTATCACAATCGGACACTGCGGGTTACAGAGAATGTCCCTGGTAGCGTTGTAGCGGTACTCGAGGAAACGCAAAAATGCACCGCGTCAAGCAAATTATACGTTGGCTGTCTGCATTTCATGTCGCAACAGTGGTGGAGAGCAGATAGCGGAGCCAGCCACGGCTCTGACATTCACTCTGGGCGAGAGGTTAAACACTTTCGCACAACTCCGGCAGCCCCAGGGTGTGCGCTTGTGTGGCTAGTTGATGAAAGCAGAGGCTCTTCAAACCAAGCGGCGTTATCAGCTCAGTCACACTCGCCTGAGGTAACATGACACAGCACTCCACAGCCGAGAACCCTGATATTGGTCTTCAAGCTGTTGAAGCAACAGTTGAAGGCATCTCAAGCTCCCGCAGTAGTTCAACATGTCCGTACTTAACAGGTCAAGTGTCAAGCTGAAAGACGTCCACTGACTGATCGATTGAAAGAGGAACAAGTTCAGGCCCAACGCACAAATTCACATGCATGACTAGACAAAACGTACGCTGACAGACGCACAAACGGACACGAGGTCCTTTCTACAGTCACCGTCCCGCAGTGCTTGCCATGGGTGACAAACATGTGAAGTGTGGTGGGAGAGAGCCCGCGTCATGTTTACCCGCGTGAATGCCGGTGTGACCTTGGGCCTGGGTTGAAAAGGAGGACAAAGCCAGGAGGGAGAAAAAAAAATAAATCTACCTCACTCCCCGTTTGTTCGGAGCGCTGTTCAGTTTTACTACTGGAAAAAAAATGCATTCGGAAAGTATTCAGACGGAAGCCACTCCTCAGTAAAAGGCACATGACAGCCAGCTTGGGAATTTGCCAAAGGCACCTAAAGGACTTTGACTATGAGAAACAAGAGTGAACTCTTTGGCCTGAATACCAAGCGTCACGTCTGCAGGAAACCTTGCACCATCCCTACGGTGAAGCATGGTGGTGGCAGCATCATGTTGTGGGGATATTTTTCAGCGGCAGGGACTGGGAGACTAGTCAGGATCGAGGGAAAGACGAACGGAGCAAAGTACAAAGAGATCCTTGATTAAAACCTGCTCCAGAGTGCTTAGGACCTCAGACTGGGGTGAAGGTTCACCTTCCAACAGGTAAACAACCCTAAGCATACAGCCAAGACAACGCAGGAGTGGCTTCAGGACAAGTCTCAATGTCCTTAAGTGGGTCTTCAAGCTGTGCCAGCCAGAGCCCGGACTTGAACCCAATCGAACATCTCTGGAGAGACCTGAAAATAGCTGTGCAGCGATGCTCCCCATCCAACCTGACAGAGCTTGAGAGGTTCTGCAGAGAAGAATGGGAGAAACTCCCCAAATACAGGTGTGCCAAGCTTGTATCATCATACCCAAGAAGGCTTGAGGCTGTAATCGCTGCTAAAGGTGCTTCAACAAAGTACTGAGTAAAGGGTCTGAATACTTATGTAAATGTAATATTACCTTTTTTTATATAAATTTGCTTTTCTTTTTTTTTTTACTGCTTTGTCAATATGGAGTATTGTGTGTAGATCAATGAGGGGAAAAAAGCTATTGAATACATTTTCGAATAAGGCTGTAACGTAACAAAATGTGGAAAAAGTCAAGGAGTCTGAATACTTTACGAATGCACTGCAGATACTGGACTGCAAATCTCTTCAAATAGAACATGTCCCTCCCTTCACATCAATGGGGCATGAGTATACGATCAGAAAACACACTGAAAAAGAACATCCGACTGGTACTTACGAGTGTTACAGCGTCAATAGCCGGTTTCTGGGACATAGATTTAGTCTAGTCCTGGACTAAAAAGCAATTTTGATGGAGATTCTCCATTGAGCTTGTTTTTTTTAGTCCAGGACTATGCTTAACCTGTCTGGGAAACCGCCCTTAAATGTGGTGTTAAAACATCAAATAAAGGATCTCAAAAGGATATTGAAATGATAAAGTTCTGACTGGAAGGGGCAGGCTTACCCATAGGTAGTAGGTGAACTGCAGGGCGAAGATGGCGATGCCCTCGTTGTCGAAGGAGCCGGCCACAGAGCGGGAGATGTAGCCGGGCACGATGGCGATAAAGCAGGCAGCCAGAAGCCCCGCCCCCTGGTTCCACAGCTCCCGCGTCAGCAGGAAGGTGGAGATGGACGTCAGGCCGCTGAAGACGGGCGCCAGGAAGACGCAGACGTCCCTGATGTGCACCGTCAAGTGCAGCAGGTTCAGCACGTAGTGGATAAGGCCTGCGGTGACCATCAAACCTGGATACACCTGGAGAGAGAAAGAGACGAGATCGAGGGAATGGAAACATTTAGGGCACCTTCACGCAAATGGATGGGGATTACCGGTCTTATCCTGGATATATAATGCTGACTGCCTTTTAAATGAGCCCTAACGTACTGTAACTTATCCATTGAGCAGTTCGTCGGAACTCCACGGGTCAGGCAGGAGAGTGATACATCAAGAAAGTGTTGGCTTGCTGTGTCCACTTGCTTGACATACCACAAGAGTGAGTCAAGTTAATTGAATCTGCTCTGGATTTACATTTGGGAAAACCCAGGTAAGGCGATATTCTCCACCGAAATACTGACTAAATTGCCCAATTCAAGGCTGAGGCCTCAAACAGCCTCGGTCTATAATGCATGACGCCGGTCCTAATTAGGCTTGCGTGAAAGGTTTCTGAAGTCAGGGAGGTAGGGGGGGGTTCAGTGTGAGTGATGCCTTGAGGTATGCTATGCCAGGCATAGATGAGTCCAGGGCACTTTGGCAAGTCTCTGCCTGCAGTGATTCTCATTTCTAAATAGCTAGTCATAGCCTAGGAGGGCTAAACTATCAACCAGGGTCTTATTGCACCGCTCGACCAAATCATCCAACCCAGTCACCCTGTCTTGAGGATTGAGCTAGAGCCTAGCAACTGCTGAAATAATCACTGTTTGTTTGTCCACAGAACAACAGATGCTCAGCTCTCTGTAGTCTGCATTCTGTAGTCCCCCATATTCCTTTGAATTTGTGCCCTTCAGCTTAAAAATGTGCCTGGTCCATTTCTTTACAGTAACAAAGGGTGGTTTATTGGCTTGGCAGAGCCCTATTGTTGAAGAGTGTCACATTTCTTCAGCCCTCAAATCTTATCTAGGACTCTGGAGAGGGAGCGGCTGGCCGATGTCCCCCTTGAGTGGGAGAGAATAGAGGGATCTGCAGAGACGCAGCCACTGTCACATTAACTGATATCTGCTCGTCCGTCGACAAACGGCGTGACCCATCGTGTTAGCATACACAATGAACGAGGGCTGTCAGACTCATCTGATGGCGGGGCGGGATGGAAGGATGCAGGGGTGGGGTTGCGGCACACTGCTTAGGTCCCCGTTCGGAGACGGGAGAGGTGCTACAACGTATGCAGACTAGCAACAAAGGGTTTTGGGGAATACCACTGAAGAAATGGCAGAGTGGCACACTGTTTAGGTGTTAAAGGGATGCCTGAAAAAGAGTCAGGCAACTCTTGGGTATACTTCGCAATCTGCATGGGATGGATTACATTTGATTCAGTCGAGCTGCACTGCATGATCCAATCATTAGATGTACGGTCACTCAGTCGTCCCTTTAGTGATTTGTCATCCCTTTAGGGCTGTGGCGGTCATGGAATATTGTAAGCCGGTTGTCATGCAAATGACTTCCGGTCTCAAGGTAATTGACCGTTAATTAACCAACACGTTTAGCATCTCCAGGCCTCTACGCACACAAGGGCCTTTGGAATATCTACATTTAAGGAAGTCTAATAAATCCATTTAAATATACACCATCACAACGAATCCATGATTTATTTTAGGCCGCTCCAAAGAAACATGATATGAAGAAAATGTATTTCAGAAGAACAGAATATGTGTTGGCCTACTGTATGTTATCCGACTATGCACAATGCCATAGGTTATTGCATAGTTCATTTCGCAGACAACATACACGGAGTGCACAAAACATTAGGACCACCTTCCTAATATTGTGTTGGACCCCTTTTGCACTCAGAAAATCCTCAATTTGTCGTGGCAGGGACTCTACAAGGAGTTAAGGGTTCCACAGGGATTTTGGCCCATGTTAACTCCAATGCTTCCCACAGTTATATCAAGTTGGCTGGATGTCCTTTGGGTGGTGGACCATTCTTGATACATACGGAGAAACTGTTGAGCGTGAAAAACCCAGCAGCATTGACACACTCAAACTGGTGCGCCTGGTAACTACTACCAAACCCTGTTCAAAGGGACTTTTGTCTTGTCCATTCACCCTCTGAATGGCACACACAATCCATGTCTCACAGCTTAAAAACCCTTCTTTAACCTGTCTCTTCCACTTCAGCTACACTGAAGAGGGTTTAACAGGTGACATCAATAAGGGATCATAGCTCTGACCTAGATTCACCTGGTCAGTCTATGTCATGGACATGTTTGCTACACACAGTGCATGCTCATAAGTCCCGTGCCATTATTTTATAGGAAGAGGAATATAATTGAACTTGGGATGGATATTTTCCCCATTCTGAAGTGTACATGAAGTGACTAAAGTGTTCATTTGAAACAGGTCCTATATGCTGGAGTTATTTGGCAACTTTAGTTGTGAATGATACAAACCTTAGATTGACTTAGAAATCAAAACATGTATGGGCTGCATGATGCCGCTATAGGCTATCGATGACTTTAAAAAGTCGCAAATAAAGCTTGACTTCTGTTCCTTGCCTCAGGCTGCACACGTTCTCATCAGGTAATCATGTTTTCACCCGTCGAGACTATTTTCAATTTAATATTGCCTTTACTAATATGTAAAATTAGTTTAGACTTAAAAATGGCCTAGTATCAAATGTGCAGAAACAGAGGCAAAAATACATGTGATCCATATGCGTTTTCCAGAGGTTCGTTACGCAATCATGCTGGACAGGCTATTCCGGTTTTATAGCAGAGCATGTGCTTAACGTTTGCAGCTGAGAAATAAATATAGCTGCAGCTGGGACCCCCTTTTTAGTGGCAAACATAAAAAAAATTTGCTTTCACACTATAGAAAATGGCTGGGCTTATAAGAACACTTATTTCACTCCACACATCAACCACTGAGGAGCACTGAGCTTCGCCACAGGTAATTCCTCCCAAACGCCGTATGCCATAGGAGTTACCCAGTGATTAATTTGGTAAACGTTGGGGAACCGCTATAGAAACATGCTTTCACTAAATTGTTGACAGCCCCCTCTCTCTGCGCGCTCAGGGAAGGGAGGAAGGAGAGAAAGATGGAAACGCAGTGTGGTGAGATATTCTCTAGCTAAAAGGTAAATGTCAGCCTATTATGAAAATAGAAAAAAAATATTACTAGGCTATTCAAAATATAATTCACTATAATTGTAGGTTTACAGAATAAGCCTCCCTGCACAATTAACCCAACAGCATCGCCTAGGCCTATTGGTTCTCTCCCAGACTCAGACAGTTTGTTACATTTAACCTTTTTTTAACTTGGCAAGTCAGTTAAAAATGCATCTTACTGCTGGCTTGCTTCTGAAGCTAAGCAGGCTTGGCCCTGGTCAGTCCCTGGATGGGAGCCCAGATGCTGCTGGAAGTGGTGTTGGAGGGCCAGGAGGCACTCTTTCCTCAGGTCTAAAAAAAATATCCCAATGCCCCAGGGCAGTGATTGGGGACATTGCCCTGTGTAGGGTGCCGTCTTTCAGATGGGGCGTTAAACAGGTGCCCTGACTCTCTGAGGTCACTAAAGAGCCCATGGCACTTATCGTAAGAGTAGGGGTGTTAACCCCAGGGTCCTGGCTAAATTCCATAGTATCAGGGTCACCTAATCATCCCCAGCTTACAATTGGCTCATTCATCCCCCCTCCTCAACCCTGTAACTATTCCCCAGGTTGTTGCTGTAAATGAGAATATGTTCAGTCAACTTACCAGGTAAAATAACATTTTTTTTTTTAAAGTTACAAATTCTTATTTACAATGACGGCCTAGTATGCATAATAACAGTCCACACTCAAAGGCGATTACGAAAATGTGTTTAATTTTGATAGACCACAGAACCACAGACATTAAATCTGTGTTTTTTGAATTCATGTTTTTATGCCATGTGCAATATGCAGTAGGCTGTAAGCCTAACTATTTTGATTCTGGCATTTTTATTCGGGCTTGGGCTCATACAGCGCTTTCAGAAAGTGTTCAGAACCCTTGACTTTTTCAACATTTTATTAAGTTACAGCCTTATTTTATTGAATTGTTTCTTTCCTCTACACAGAATACCCCATGATAACAAAGCAAAAACAGGTTTTTAGAAATGTTTGCAAATTTATATATAAAACCCCCCGGTAATATCACATTTACATAAGTATTCAGACCTTTTACTCAGTACTTTGTTGAAGCAGCGATTACAACCTCAAGTCTTCTTGGGTATGACGCTACAAGCTTGGCACAGCTAGATTTGGGGAGCTTCTTCCATTCTTCTTCACAGCACAGCTATTTTCAGGTCCCTCCAGAGATGTTCGATCGGGTTCAAGTCCGGGCCACTTGTCCCAAAGCCACTTCTACATTGTCTTGGCTGTATGCTTAGGTCATTGTCCTGTGAACCTTGACCCCAGTCTGAGGTCCTGGGCAGGTTTTCATCAAGCATCTGTACTTTGCGCTGTTAATCTTTCCCACTATCCTGACTAGTCTCCCAGTCCCTGCCACTGAAAAACATCCCCACAGCATGTGGCTTCCACCATCATGCTTCACCGTAGGGATGGTGCCAGGTTTCCTCCGGACGTGACGCTTGGCAATCAGGCCAAAGAGTTCAATCTTGGTTTCATCAGAACAGAGAATCAATGTTTCTCATGGTCTGAGAGTCTTTAGGCAAACTCCAAGTGTGCCTCGACACAATCCTGTCTCGGCGCTCTACGGACAATTCCTTTGACCTCATGGCTTGGTTTTTGCTCTGACATGCACTGTCAACTGTGGGACCTTGTATAGACAGGTGTGTGCCTTTCCAAATCATGTCCAATCAATTGAATTTACCACAGGTGGACTCCAATCAAGTTGTAGAAACATCTCAAGGACGATCAATGGAAACAGGATGCACCTGAACTCACTTTAGTGTCTCATAGCAAAGGGTCTCAATACTTATGTAAATACGGTATCTTTTTATTTTTCTCCTGGTTTTGCTTTGTCATTATGGGGTATTGTGTGTAGATTGATGAAGACATTTTAGAATAAGGCGGTAACATAAAATGTGGAAAAAGGGGTCTGAATACTTTCCGAATGCACTGTATAGGTCTTTGCGTAAGCTCGACCTGACGGCCGCTAGCGAGTTAAGTGCAACCAGCGCATGTCCAGCTGCATTTTTTTAAAATTTTATTTAACAAGGCAAGAACATTCTTATTTGCAATGACGGCCTACCCCAGCCAAACCTGGACGACGCTGGGCCAATTGTGCGCCGACCTATGATGCACAATTGACTACGACTCATCGGTCACGTGGAATTTGGTTGCGGTCATCACTCATGACTGCCGGTAATACGGTCACCGCAGCCCTAGTTAGTCATGCAATGTGTAGGACTGCATTCCCTATACTCGGTTGACTGTCAAGAGACCAAGAGTACGAGCTAATTTGCTTTCACACTAGAGTATTCCCACAACTGCTGTGATTTCTGAGAAGGACTTCATAGAAGCACTGTTTTCAGAACAGGTGATTTGTAACATGCCGAAGGCTGCCTGACAAAATTCAAAAGGCCCTTCATACCTTGTAGACTGCGTGCAAGTACCATCAGGACAGCCGAGGGAAACACCTCTCACCTTCATAGTGTAATCATGTGCAGGGGGAGGAAAAAAAGCGCTTATTGAGCCAAGTAGCTGACATGCATCAAAAAAAGTTAACAGCACCTCTCCAGAGGTATTGTACCTGGCATCACTAGCATCAGTTTGCATGTTGCTGGGCATTTGCATTCTGTGTACCCAGCATCAAACCCACCTGTGGTTTAAACCCTGCTGCACTCTCAGTGCTGAAGGTGACCGGTAACCTGGCACGCTGAGCATCAGTATGGTCCATTGCCTACCCATAGACCTGGTATCCACAAGGTTAGGATGTCCAGATCCCTTGTGCAGGATGACTGAATCCATTGCTGCTAAACAGCAACACCTTCCATCGCTACTACCCTATATTCCACAGCTGCAATATCTGCTGCTGCTAAAACGACTGACAATAGCACTGAGTGCTGACATGTCTGGCTGTCTTAACTGCTCGGCGCTTGTCTCCCACCAGCCTGAAGTGAATACACTGTACACAGCAGGGGAACAAAGAGAGAAACCCTCAGCTGCCAACCTACGTGGAGCAAGTGACGGAGGTAAAAGAGGGAGCCATTTCGAAGGTTTGCACTACCAGGGCTGGCGAAAACCGTCGTCCCATTAGCTACTGTGAACACAGTACAGAGATCCATGCTGGGAGATGGGAGGCAGAGCAGGGTCGTATTTTATTCGGTGCACATTTTACAGGTCAGCCCAAAAATATGAGGCTCCACCGAGGAGGAGAAGGGGAGAAATATCCTGCACAATCAGCAGGTAGTAACTGACGGTGAAAAGGGCTGTGATTTCCCAACATCTGCTCTTGTTGGTAAACAGTCGTCATGGGGACCATGGCAGTTATGGTGAATCCGCCAAGTTAACAGCTCACCGGTTGCTGCCGGAGCGTGACTAAGACCGAAGAGCACTGGGGGAGGCTTATGAAAAGGTACAGTCCATGGTGCTTCCTCAGCTACCCCCTTCCCCACTACAACCAACGCAGGGAGTCTAGGCCTATATTTATTTATAATGTGTTCATCCAACAGGCTTGTTTTTAATTGGGATGATTTCAGATTGGTCACAGAAGGGAATGTGTTCAACTTACTGTGCCCCCCACGATCCTCCCCAAGGGGTACCACGACCTCTCGTCGAACCAGTTGAGGAACTCGTAAAACCCATTCGTGGTCAGATGATGTGTCGACCTGTAGTTGAACCTGTGGGCAGATGGAGAATATGGCTTTGTTGGCACAAGGCAAAAATAACAGTGGCACATGAAGCAGGTAGCTAATACAAACATCTCATTAAGATATTGCTGAATGTGCAAACAAATATTATTTGGAAAGAATAGCCTTGTTTTTTACTTATTCTACAAAAAAGGCAGCCAGTGTTGCTGCGCATGCTGCGTATCAACCGAGAGAGTCGGCTTCCCTTCAGCATTCAAGCTTTTGCATTGAAGCCAATAACTCTCCGATCAACTGCAAGTTCAATCACAGTCATAATTCTGCACTCTCACAAAGCCTCACTTCTAACAATGTCCCAGCCAGCACAGGTTTAAGTGACAAAAAAAGGGGGACTGCTATCAAGCTGCAGACACTAGGAAGACAACTGCCAGAGAAAAAGCAACCGTTAAGTACAATTCATGGGCACATCATCTCCTCGCCTCATTCCATGTGGTTCCTCTGGAATGCCCATATAAGCGTAGGCCTGCGTGTTAACACATCCTTGAAAAAGAAGAGCCTACTGCTAGTGCAAGTTTGAAGGACAATCACCAACTTTATCTGACAACACGGAGACATCCCCAAACTTCCAACCCGAACAGAGTCCGCTTGGTCTGCGTGACATCTCCGCTCTGAAACGGCAAGCTTTCGTTTCATTTTCTCTAAAGATTGCGAAATGTCTGCTCCAAGCCACTCTCTGTATGCAAAGCGTTAACATTCACACGTGGTTGCTTTGCTCCATGCTAGGCCATGAGTTCGACTAAAATCTTCATATGGCTCAACTATGGCTGTGATTTTAGATTTCAGGTGAAAAACAAAGAAACTGTTTATATGTAGGGGACAGTTGACGTAACCAGAGTAATATCATACACTTCATGAGTCAGTGGTGCAATCAATGTGATGCACCTGGGGCTCTGAAATAAGGACATCCCTCCTTGGGACAGATCACGCTTGTCTGCAGAAACAGCCCTGACACTGGTATGTCAGAAACCCCTAAGGACAATAGCAGCATCCTTCCCTAATACTTTGGCTCCATAGCAGATGATTCAGGAGATTGGAGCCAGCCGGCACACCGTCACGGAGCTGCTGGGAGACAAGCAGCTCACGCACACACACACATCCCAAAATGGGTGGCATGTGGAGAAGTTCATTAATCATTGCATGGTGCTTTTTCTTCTACACAACTCACCTGAAGGACTCATATCTGCAGGTGGGGATGGCCAAAATCCTTCGATAAAGTGCTTGGGGGGGAAATTCTAGTCAATGACAGTCTTTTCTAGGCTTACGTTATTCATGAGTTTGCACACACGGGAAGTTTTCACCGTTTTGGCGCTTCGGAAAGGATTTCTGGTATAGAGGAAATAGGCTTTGAACAGTGACAAAAGCCAGCGAGGAACAAAGAATTAAAGGATGTAAACAAACACTTGCACAACTCATACTTATAGGTCTGGTGCATGTACTGTTGCAGTTCACTTTCAAGTAGAATATGACATGCTTTTGTTATGGCTCGTTCATTATTCACTGACTGACACGTCTAGTGAGGAGACCAAGCTACTGTTGAGCACACACACCTTATATTGCAGTGCACCTGATGAGCACAGACAAGCTGGCTCTTCCACAGAGACGGAACTAGGACTGTTTATCCCTGTGGCTCCTCGTGCAGTCAGATCACATTATTTTGGACTGGACACTTTCACAAGTTTGAGCATGAGCCAGCAAAACCAGTGTTTCTTTCTAGCTCTGGAGTACAGAGAGACGAGAAAGGGTCAAATGCAGCGAGGTATAAGAACTGCCCAGCAAAGAGCACTTACTGCCACAACCTAACCTCTCATACCCTACACGGGGAAGCTATTGTTGGTCAACTGTCAAAGCACAGAGGCGGAAATAAAGAGAACCGCAGAAAGCACTTACATTTTTTTAAAATAACTTCACCCGCTGCCTCACCATATTCACAAAAAAAAAAAACATTTTCCAATGATCTCATGGACAGCAGAGCAGAGTGTTTTATCCTTTCACTTGTCACGTTGATGGGGTGGATAATGTGGCCTGCCAAGTGCATTAGCAATTTAATGCATAACTGCCTAGTCGGTCCCGGCCGACAGAACATCACTGCACCACCAAGTAGTGAGCAGGTGAGCTTCAAGCGACACAAACGCCTGCCGTTTAAATCCCGTATGGAAATGAACAAAATGTGGCTTACGTGTCAACTCTG
Source organism: Brachymystax lenok tsinlingensis (assembly GCA_030435695.1). Classification (NCBI taxonomy): domain Eukaryota; kingdom Metazoa; phylum Chordata; class Actinopteri; order Salmoniformes; family Salmonidae; genus Brachymystax; species Brachymystax lenok. Next base: position 4,455,957 of record CM059806.1, on the reverse strand, counting down.
GAGCAAATTTCACTGGGAAACGCTAATTATTCACAGCATCTTATGCATTTGAGATTGGTTGAGGATGCCCTCAGGAATCACAACTAATTTCGATCATGTCCGTTACAGATAGGAGTTCTCCATTGTTACAAAGCCCTCATTCAGTGCATTAAAAAAAAGGGATTCCTTTGTGGTTTATGAGCCGGTAACACCTTGGCAACCACATAATCAAATGAATCATTGGTTTTCCTGCCCTGCGCCTGCTGTTGGGATAAATGTCCAAATGGACTTTTATTCTCCGGAGTGCACTTGCCACCTTGACTAAGCCTAATTGCCCACCCTCTTCAGACTATGGATAGATTACCTGTAAGTGTTAGAGTTCAGGGAATTAACCACGCAGTGGTACCAAATATTAAGCCGGGGCTGCCTGAAACACAACAGCTCAAATGTTTAACACGGGCCCTTGGTGATTTCGTAGAATTTGCACACGACAGCGCACATTTATACCACACAAATCGCAGACAATCCAAGAAGGCACAGGTTGGGAGCAGACCCATCTGCAGAGTGGTGTCCTTTTCAAAAAGCTAGTCCCAATAAATAGCCTACATCTGGTTCTGCCTTTGACTTCGGTAAAATCAAACGTATCAGTCAAAGTCGATGTTCTGAGCTTGGCTGAGCTCATTGAACAGTTAAACAAAATAGACCCGCTGTGCCTGTGATTACTAGAGCAAACCGTACACCTGGGGTTCAAGGTTGGCCAATCTTGATTGTCCTCAGGTTATCCTGCATGGATTTGTTGATTCCCAACTGCCCGACTTTACACACCTATGGCAGGTCTTACTGCCATTTGAGATAAAAATTGAAAAAGTATTGGGAATAAATGCCAAATGAAGTCTATGGGGACCAACTGGAAACAAATCCATACTGGAGTCGCAACTCCTGCATAAGAGTGAAGCGCCTTCAAAAGCAGGTATGAGAGAGAACAAATGCAAGTGTCAACTCTAGAAGAGGAGGGTAGGAGTAATGTTCTGAGTTGCCACCTAAAAGGAAACATTTTAATAACAGGATTACAACTACATACACCAGAACTAGCTTGCTAATGGTCACTTATGGGATGTTCCAGTTGGATTACTTGGAGCTGAAGCATTACAGCAGGCTTTAGGAGTCCCATGGGAGATTAAGGACCGTCAGAAAAGGCTCTACCAGTGGACCCAGTCTTGGCTACTTTCCATACAACTCAATGGCACTTGGGGGGAGGCCCCACCCACTAGGCAGGACTGTGTACACACAGCCTGTTCCCCTTCTGACCGCATGCTCATATGTGACTTATGTATCAAATTTTGAAATTGTGTTTTTTACATTGGATAAAAGTAGAGACTCAACCAGAAAATTGTATCACACACACACTGCAGAAACAAATGGTAAGTAATTCTGCTTTGAAAGTTGAAAAACTTGTAAACCCACTTTTGAGAAAATGGCCCTTGAATATTTTGTAACACCTACGGGAGAGTTCTTAGTCTACACCCATTCAGCATCGTTCACACCCTCTTAAACCTTAGATGCACCCATCTCTTTAAGGATTCATCTGAGGCCATGTGATAAACTTATATATGTGGAAAATGTAGCTAGACTCCTACCCGTATTCATGGATGAACGCTTTACGGCAGAGTGGAACCATTTAACTCCGTTTTGTTTGTAGCTTTGTGTCAAGTCCCTCGGTTCACACTGACCGTGGCTTACGCAGAAAGTAGCACATCACTTTTCCTACTGATTGGTCGTGAGCGCCTGCTAAATTCAGGACATCAATGTTGTTGAGAAAAGTAGCAAAACTTTTGTAGTTCGATGGCTAACGTTATATATCTTAAAACGGTGCGGCAGAAAGGACTGTCAACACATACTGAACAGCTCACTTAATAGACAGAAGCATGCTACATGGCAGACCAATCCAAACTCATCGCCACATGTCCAGCCCATCCATTATGTCAGACAATCATGGCGAGTGGGAAGGTTCCTGACTTTTTTCATGGCTAAACCAACTAGGCTCGTAATTTGAAAAATTGTCTTCATATTTATGGATGGAATACAAGGTAGTTAAGGCACATTAAAGTTCACATGTTCCTGAAGACACAAAAATGCATTTTGATAAAAAAAAAAAAAAAAAAAAAAATATCAAATGGCTCTCCTGTGAAGTAGTGACGTGCGACATACGCCTAGTTTCCTGAAACAAGTCACATATGGCCATGCTGGCGGAAAAGAGTGACACTGGTTTACTATAATACTGCAGTGTCCAACAGACAGAAGCTGGGCGAGAAGACGTTTTGGCGAATGGGCTGTATTCCTATTCACACGACACATAAATTACTGAGCTCCGTGCTCAACGAACCGTCAGGTAATTGCATTTTGTGGATGTTTGATGGCAATACTGTGCAGATGCTACAGGAAATTAGTTGATCATTCTGGATTTAAATGTTAGCTGTAATTACTTGCTCACCAGTATACAGGCTTGATGAGGTTCTGTCACCGCTGATTTAACGGTGTTTGCATGAACAAGAGAGGGAAAGAAAAACGATATGCTCATAAGATCAGTATGTGATGAATGAGCTAATGATTCCGCCAAGTCAACCATTTCAGGGATTACGGAATGAGCAAATAAAATATGCATAATTTCAGTTTGTAAACACTTGCTGAAACAGCAAAGAACTTGTATCTGATTGTGTGCATGGCTTCCAGAGATAAACCAGCATCCACGGAACATCGTTAAATCTTAACACCATGAAGAATCGGTCAAATTATGAACAAAACTAATTAATATACTCAAATTAATGTCGAACTCAAAATGTAAAAAAAAAAACTATTTTCAAAACAAGCCAGCTGGCTGTAGTTGTTGGGAAGCAAGAACAGCTGGCTGCTGCTTCAGTTCCTAGGTGGGGCAATCTGCCATCATGTCAATAAGCAAGGATCTTAGCAACTGTCTATTCAAATCAACACATGAAAAATGACAAGCTATGTAAAGCCATCTGCAGAGCACCGACATAATTATGATATCTATATTGATTGTTCATGTGCAAGGTGGGAAATTAACTTTTTGGTCTACCAGCCACTGTGACTGGCAGATTTCAAATCTACTACTCTATTAATTACATTTTTGTGACCTGCTTCTTTTAATCAATGTATTTTTAAGAAATATATTATTTAGATCCAATAATATAAACATAAGCAGTTCTACTACTGAATCAACAAAGTGCCTGCCCTGCCACAAAATGCTGAGTGATAGGGCTTATTTATAATTATAGTTTAGGGCTCTGTGCTGCTCCTAAGTAGAAGCACACAAATACATCTAGGTGAACAATGACTAAAAAAGTTTATAAATAAACGTTTTTCGGGAGTGATCCATGCTCAATCATTACGTGAGACAAAAATGTTCAGCTGGCCCTTTAAGGGATGACCCTCACTTGTCTGATGAAAGAAAAATAATGTAGACTGCAATGTCTTCGTGGTCAAGAAACACGAGGACAAAGTCACACTTTAGTTGCGTTTCGACCAACTTCGGTGAGCTTTGGCTATATAAAAAAATAACTGTGTGACCACCCGCCAACGTGGCTGGTGAAAAATGCATTCTTATCCGTAAATGACGTCTACCTGCATTTGGCGGGTGTTAATTTCAAACCCTGTTCATGGGTACAACGGAATTAAAGCCATTTGAAATGGCATTGAAACGGCATTGAAACATTTCTGAATCCCAACTGTCAGGTTTGCCAAAATCGTTAGTGCTTCTAAAATTGTCCTTTGAATGGAGCTCCCTCAATACCATATTTTCAAGAGCTGTTCAATAACATATAGCCTAGTTCTGCTATGTTTGGGCCTAGCCTGGGGAGAGAACAGACTAAAAAAAAAAAATCGGTCTGGTTTGTTTGCTCGACACAGCTCCAGATTGACCGTATTGCTTAATTATACACTCTAGAGCCCGCTGACTTTCAATTCAGTGTTACCGCTATATTGACTGCCCAGGTATGCGATTACATTCACGTTAAAATGACCAAATAAGAATTTGAACAAATGCCCAATTCCTCTAACTCAGACTTACCACAAGGCGCTACAGAAGGCAGTGCGTACAGCCCAGTACATCACTAGGGCCGAGCTCCCTGCCATCCAGGACCACTACTATACCAGGCAGTGTCAGAGGAAGGCCTTAAAAATTGGCCCCAGCCAACCAAATCACAGTCCGTTCTCTTTGCAACCGTACGGCAAGCAGTACCGGAGTGCCAAGTCTTGGACCAAAAGACTCCTGAACAGCTTTTACCACAAAGCCAAAAGATTGCTGAATAGTTAAACGGCTACCTGGACATTCTTCTTTTCACCCCCTACCTACATGTACATATTACCTCATTTAAATCATCCGAACTACCTCGTACCCCAGTACACTGACCCAATACCGGTACTCCTTATAAAGTCTATATATAGCCTCGTTATTGTTATTTTATTGTGTTACCTTGTGTAAAGTCTACACTTGTTGTATTTGGCCCAATTAGATTTGCATGGTTTTGCTTTCTGGCTCTCAGCAGAAACAGAACTATGAGCTCAGTCATGGACGATGCACACAAGGAACAGTTCAGCAGCAGCCTGGCTCAATGAGACAGATTGAGGGGGTTAGAGTGCTTGCTAAGCATGTTCAGGAACTCTGGAGGTCAGCCTAGTTCTGAAACAAAGAAACGCATAGCCTTACAAGAGTTTCAGAATGTCACTCAGCAAGTCTCTGCACTGCATGACCAAACTTTAAACAAATGTGTACACGGCTTCTGAAAAATGAAATGGTTGTTTAGCCTCATGGTACAGGCATCGACGGCTGGCAGTGGAGCATGCAGAGCGGGCAAATTCTATTAAAAAAATATTTCACACTCGATAAGATTGCAGTTTTCGAAACAAAATCAAAACGAGGTTATGAATAAAGCAGTTTCCAAATGTGTTGTGGCCCTTCCTTTAGGAGCTTCGCCTAAACTCACTGCTCATTTGAAAGCAGCCAAACACTGGATCAAGGAACCACATTGACCAAACACTAAGGACATGGCTACTTACAATAAATTGGTACAAGTTGCGAGGCATTCCTGAAACGAAGCCATACTCTTGGGAACCAGAGGACAGTTTGGAAGCAATTCTAAATCCTCCTGATCTCCCCATAAGAAAAATTACAAGCTCTCTCTACAGGGATGTGCTGCATTCCAGAGAAATGGCACTGAGGCAGTCCAAGTAAATAAAAAGTCTTCACTTTCACAGAGGTATTTTTACTACAGACGCACAATATCAGGGTAGAAGCAGTCAGCAGCATGCTCTGTGATATAAGCAACTTTACCGCTCGCCATTTTGGTTATTAAAATGTGCTTTATGCAGATTTCCTCCAATTAAATGTCTTTCAAAAAATTATTCATTGTCAAATTTAATAATTCAGTTTAATAACAAAGGACTATCAATAAGCCTTCCTGGCAAACCTCACCCTAGACTTCAAGGAGCACTTTTGAAATTAGCATAAAACGGGGAATGATAGACGAAAACTAGATTAATCCATTTGAGATGAAAGTAACCCCTTGTGAACAATGAACGACAGAGACAAAAAAATTTTTTTAAATGAATTCCGCTCCTCAGCGTTTAAGTCAGTGGGAAAAGGTCTAAAAAAAACATGCAAAAGGACATATGTGAAGGTCTCACTTTAACCTGCAGACCTGTTAGCACACAATGCATTTACACTCAACAAAAATATAAACGCAATGTAAAGTGTTGGTCCCATGCTTCAGGAGCTGAAATAAAAAGATCCCAGAAATTGTCCCCACACACACAAAAAGCTTATTTCTCTAAAATGTTATACCCAAATTTGTTTACGTTCCTGTTAGTGAGCGTTTCTTTTTTGCCAAGATAATCCCTCCACCAGACAGGTGCGGCATACCAAGAAGCATGATCATTACACAGGTGCACCTTGTGCTGGAGACAATAAAAGGCCACTAAAATGTGCAGTTGTCACAACACAATGCGTGCAATTGGCATGCTGACTGCAGGAATGTCCACCAGAGCTGTTGCCAGAAAATTGAAAGAATTTCTCCACCATAAGCCGCCTCCAATGTTGTTTTAGAGAATTTAGTAGTATGTCCAACCGGCCTCAAAACCGCAGACCACACGTAACCTTGCCAGCCCAGGACCTCCACATCTGGCTTCTGAAACTGGGTTTTTGCGCACAACCGAAGAATTTCTGCACAAACTGTCAGAAACCGTCTCAGGGAAGCTCATCTGCATGCTCATCGTCCTCACCAGAGTCGTGACAAGTGGTTTGCTGATGTCAACGTTGTGAAGGCATAAGCTACGGACAACGAAAAACAATTTCATTTTATCGATGGCATTTTGAGTCAGACACATTGTCATGCATCAGCCGCCATGACCACATGTTTCAGCATAATACACGGTCCCATTTCGCAAGGATCTGTACACAATTCCTGGAAGCTGAAAATATCTCAGTTATTCCACGGCTTGCATACTCAACATAAATGTTTGGGGTGCTCTGGATCGACGTGTACGACAGCATGTTTCAGTTCCCGCCAATATCCAGCAACTTCGCACAGCCATTGAACAGGAGTGGGCCACAATCAACAGCCTGAACTCTACGCGAAGGAGATGTGTCACGCTGCGTGAGGCAAATGGTGGTCACACCAGATAGACTGGTTTTCTGATCCACGCGCCTACCAAGGTATCTGTGACCAACTGATGTATATCTGTATTCCCAGTCATGTGAAATCCATAGATTAGGACCTAATTAATTTAAAATTGACTGATTTCCTTATATGAACTGTAATTCAATAATACCTTCAAATCATTGGATGTAGCTTTTATACTTTTGTTCAGTATTTAAATAACCACTACAGGGAAGCTATAATCCAACCATACCAACCTATAAACAATGAATGTAGAGGCAGAGATTGAGTTCAGCAAGATGATTGCAGGATTCTCTCTAGGTTAAAGCTCAAAGCAAACTGCTATGCTCCTTTCTTATTTAAGACTTCCAGCTTTAAGAGCAGGCTTCTTCTCACAGTGGGGCTGCAGAACTATACCGATCAAGTAGAGCTTAGCCTCCATCTCCCCAGAGTCTCCCCATCTAAGCGGATGTGACATTTGAACAAAGCAGGGGAAAATAAACAATCAAATAGAAAACACCTACAGCACTCTGCTGAAGGAGCCAGTGAACAAACCCAACCAAGCCGAGAAGGAACATTTCCAGTTTGGCACAGGAACCCTTCCCCATAACAAAATAACAGCTTTCGAGTCAGCAGTCAAATCCTCCGACTTAAGCGGCTTCTTTTGAGGAGCACACCGGAGGCATTCTTGCCTCCGAGGAGCTGAGCAGTCTCCCAGAAGAGAGGGAGTGTTAGACTTAAGGGGGCAGAAAGGAAACAAATATTGGTTAAGGGTGTTTATGAGAAAAATATGTGGGGGAACATGAGAACGGCGCTGCAGCACTGCAGACAAACACACCACGTTTGGCCAGTGAAATGGAGCTGGGTTTTAAAACAAACTACGCCTAATTATTCCAAAAAAGGCTTTTTACACATCACAACACCCTCCCAAATACTATATAAAATCCTGAAAGACAAATTGAGCCCATAATACCAAACCTATAGAGGCGCCTTATTAAAAACGCAGGTTCGACGCTCGTCTGCCAACAGTGAAGTGCACAGTGGGGAAGCGTCAATGTCAAGTCTTTAGATATTTGGAGGAGTTCATGCGCTGATCCTGATGAGAAGCTGCACGGGGCCCTCGCCATCTTACAGCTTTGTGGGACTTAACTGTTCATCCCTACAACTCCCCTTTCTTTCTCTATTATGCTGCTCCCACGGGAAGCCAGATTCATCTGGATGAAAGGAGCATTTATAACATTACGTTAAAAGGAGGATCATATCTGCTGTTGTTGAAGCAACATCTTGGAAGCCATGTCAGTGTATGACCCCCGAGTGTTAGTTGACGAATTGAGCTGTTTGCGCCACACAACCAAACCGATCATAAGAGCCTGTTCTGTGGCGATCAAAAAGAGATGCCGATTCTACACCTACCCAAGAAGTCCAGGAGGGGAGAGAAATAAATACAAATGTGACTCTGGATGACAAGATAATGATGTTTGTTTCCAACACTAGGGCTGTTTTCCTAAAGAAGTTCAATTCCCTTTTGGGTTTTGTTTCCATGCCACAATACTAAGGAGTATCACAATACTGGTACTGTTCCGGCCCTAGAGTGAATGCTCAGAGAAGTGGAGCAATTACTTGCTGACAAAAAGCATCCTGTCATAACTGCTCGGTAATCAATGTGAGATATCAAACTAAGGACAACGTCAGTGGTAATTACAATCATATGTAATCACCATCATATTTAAATCACCATGTTTAATACCCATTGACACCACTCAATGAATAGGCAAACAACATCTCTGTGATTTGGATCAAACTTCCAGTCTTCCTCCTCGTTATCCAATTAGGTGGGAAAAAAACAGCCTTCTCACGATGACATATCTCCCCCACCCTTCTGGTTCTCAAACCCAAAACACAATTATGCATTCAATTCCTTCTCGCTCAGTCGTCCCCTGATGTGGCAGTTTATCAGAACTAGACTTCAGTGGGAGGTCGACCGTTGGACTCTGAAGGGGTGCTCTCGGTCTGAGGGTGCAAGTGAGCAGAAAGGGCCCAGAGCTTTCCGAGTACGCTGGTAAAGCTTGGAGCTGATGACCCTCCCTGGTAAGCTAGCGAAATCAGAGACAGTAAAACGACCATTGAAACACAAGTTATGCTTGGCTCAGAGAGACCATATCCGGACGAGCGGAGCGCCACAAATTCCACAATCCTGGGGTCAGAGAATTTATTGCCAGGGGCCCGGTAATTACACTGTCTCTGTACACCCTCAACCCTTCATCATTATTTCCAAACACACAGCTGCTACTACATATTCTATAGCTGTGAGATGAATTGGCAAATGGAGGGGGTGTCTCCACTCTGTTGAAAGGAGATGATTCATCCTTCCGAAGGAAGACTTTGCAGGCATAAATCCCCATCTTTCCTGGCCTCAGCACCATTGTCCCTGTGCCTGTATATCTCTGTGAATGAGTCAGGCAGGGCACGGGCCATCTGCGGGGCTCAAATCTCTCCCTGCGCCAATGTGCCTACTAATAACGAGGCTAACAAAACAATTAAGATGACAACGTAGTCCAGGGGGACTGAAAGGAGCAGAGTATCAAATCTAAGATATTTCAGTTCTGCCAAGAAATGCACAAACTTCAAATACTGAGAAGTTTGAAGCAATTGTTTTGCTTAACTAGCATGATTAAACTTAGGAGGAAAGTATGAGAGCTGATCCTCCCTCAGAGGCTGGCAAAGACCCCAGACGCCAGACTGAGTTCAATGTAATGGAGTCATTAAGACTTAACAAGGATCTGAATACGAGCAAATTAAAATGTATGGTTGAAAATAAATGGCACAGAATGAATCAAGTGGACCATAAGTTTTATGGAGCATGACATCCAAGTGGGCAAACCAGCGCAGTCAGGCACAGACTTCAGTACAAACCAAACCTTATTAATATTTCACAATATCTGATGCCACACTCAAATTCGATTACATGCATTTGCCATGTTAAACTCAATAATCTGCGTATGGTACCTATTAGAGCTGACCCCATTTAGTCGACTGGTTGATTGTTTGATAGGCGGTTGGTCGACAGATTGTTTTATTGCATATTGGCCTAGGCTACAGCCTACGCTATATAAATTGACCAACTGAGGAAAACGGGTACTCAAAACACATTAGCTAGATTGCTAAATCTAAATATGATGTTGCTTTAGCCATGCAATTGATATAAAAATGGTAAATCTCCTACAAAAACCTTGCATCGGCAGGCCCTATATAGGCTACCACTGCAAATGGCACGCTCCGCTCCATTGACGCATCATCTAATTACATAATGTGTTTGTAAAGTGATGTTATTTGATAATTGAAAAATTGTTACACAAAGCCGAGACTCAGTAGTTTTAAACACTGTATTTTCTGCAATCATGTTTAGAATGTTGCTCTTCACTTCGTGTGCAGAGGGGGGGAAGGGGATAAGAGCCAGCAGCAAAACAGGGACCAGCAGGAAGCAAGTTAACAAACAAAACTTTTGATCAAATAATAGTTTTAGAAAAAAAACTAAATTAGCAGCAATGTTGTGCAGCCTAATCACTGAAATTAACGACAATCAAAATAGCTTCGTAAGAGGGCAATGTCGGTGTCATTTTTGGTTTATGGTTCCAGCTCTAGTTAGAGTGAAAGAACTGTGTGATGTTTGGCTTCTTTCTCCTTGTGCCCCACAAATCCATGTACAAATGGAACAGTAGAGTCAAAGCAAATTAACGTAGTAGTCAAGACAATTTCAATTTTTTCCAGTATTTGAAAAAAATGTGGTATCTGGTTAAAGATAGTATTGACATCCGTTCAAGTACTCGATTACTCATACACATCCCTACCATAAAAAGGGATTTTATTGAAACGCATTACCAGTCAAGTACAGTACCAGTCAAAAGTTCATTTTTACTATTTTCTATATTGTACAATAGTGAAGACATCAAAATAACATATGTAATCATGTAGTAACCAAAAAAGTGTTAAAATATGTTACATGAGATTCGTCAAAGTAGCCACCATTTCCTTTGACAGCTTTTTACACTTGGCATTATCTTACCCAGCTTCATGAGAAATGCTTTTCCAATAGTCTTGAAGGAGTTCCACATATGCTGAGCACTTGTTGGCTGCTTTTCCTTCACTCTGCGGTCCAACTCATCCCAAACCATCTCAATTGGGTTGAGGTCGGGTGATTGCGGAGGCCAGGTCATCTGATGCAGCACTCAATCACTCTCCTTGGTCAAATAGCCCTTACACAGCCTGGAGGTGTGTTTTGGGTCATTGTGCTGATGAAAAACAAATGATAGTGGCACTGAGCGCAAACCAGATGGGATGGCGTATCACTGCAGAATGCTGTGGTAGCCATACTGGTTAAGTGTGCCCTGAATGATGTCTACGGGTAAGATAATGTAGCCAGCCAGACTTTCAGATATGACATGTTTCTAATTTTGACAAAGAGTCATTTACTTGGCTAGCTAACATTCAACCTGGTTGGTTAGCTACCTGCAGATTCATGCAGGGTAGTAATGTCATGAGTTGTGATAATGGTTCATTTTTTACCTAGCTAGCTACATGTCTTAACAAAAGACTCCATTTTGCAAATAACCATTTAGGGTGCGTTCGTAAATTCAGTTTGGCCATCTACTCCGATTTCAGCGAACTATCGTCTGAGTGTGCCAGAGCACAGAATAACTGATGAATTTACGAACGCTCAACAACCGATGAATACGGCCGGTGCCAGTAAAATGTCAGTAAACTCATTGGCCAGAGTGCCCGCTATGCGCTCTGAACGCAAAACGCTCTGAATATACAAAACTGACAATCTGACAGCACAGTTGCTGTTACCAAGTTAACTGTTCTCTCTCACTTAGATGTCTGGAAGTAGCTAGCAGGTTAGCTTAGTGTAGACAAAGGGCTCTCCAATAGTACTACCAAAACAATCAAAGGCCATTTTCTCACAAGTGAGTTTACAAGTTTATTAGCTCTTTTGAAGTTTGATTTGTTTGGGAAAAGTTTATTGGTATAATTTGAACGCGTTCTCTTCACTGTACAACGGGCGAGTAGACTGGAAATGCTTGGGGGACTATCTGAACATAAATCTCAGTTTGGTTGGCGCGTTATGGATATAATAAATGACTTTTTCTAACAAAAGAACCATTGGTGTCTTCTTTGGACACTTGGGAAGCCCTCAGCAGAAGTTCCTCGAAAGGTAAACAATTTATTTTCGCTCTTATATGTGTTGTGTGACCCGAGCTTGTTATGATATTATGCTAATGCATAAAATATGTGCGGTGCTATCCTCAATCAAATGTTGTGCTTTCACCGTAAAGCCTTTTGAAATCTGACAACGCTGTGATATTGCCAAGAAGCAGAGCTTTTGATGACTATGCAACACTTGTATATTGATGAATGCTAAATATTACAAATTTTTATTTTGCCGCGCTTTGTTCGCTCCGAAAACGAGCCCGCTCACGGGATCGGATCCGTAAGAGGTTAACTTTCAACGCAAAATTACTTTCCCATTGTTCCTCAACATTTAGTGTATGATATACAATTTTGTAGCTCTGAGTCTACTTTTATCCAATGCAAAAAACACAATTTAAAATTTTGCTACATAAGACCGATTTGAGCCGGTCACAAATAAAGAAAAATCCTTGGTGTGTCCAAACTTTTGACTGGTAGTGTATATGTGAAAAATACATGTTTACATTTTTTTTTTAATCTATAACAGACAACTCTCGGTTGACCAAGAATGTGTGGGATTATACCTTTTTTTTATCCAATCTTTACCTTCACCAGACAATGACACTTGTAGTATTCTCAATGCTAAGTCTCAACAGCTCTCCGCCGTACTCAATTGTTCCTAGCCACAACCATTGGTGCCACTTTTAACCAGAGATAAAAGACTAGGGAAATAACATCTGATTGACCTTGGCAATCGTTATGGATGCAAATACTTAGTTTAGAGTACAATAAGGAGAGTGACTGAGGCATTTATAAATTGGCAGACAACTCAAATGCTCTCTGAATACTGAGCACTTAGCTACTACATAAACATAATTTGACTGAGTGTGCACCCAATGAAGTACATTATTCCCTCCCTCTAAAAATGTCTACCAGACTATAGATCTTACTGTGCAACTGACAGAAAGTAAACAACTTCAACACTTAAAAGCCACTTAGAGTGTTATGTGGGAAATGAGTGCACAAACTTGAGTGAGGACACGGCTCTGCATTTGAATAAGGATGGAAGGAAATTAGGCTAAATCAATTGGAGAGAAATGCTCACAAATTGCTCAATTGATTTGGTTCAACTAGCACAACAATTCCCTTGACTCTCCCAAATAAGGTATGTGATGTTCAAACTCTTCAAAGACCCTGGCAACAACCAACTGCCATTTAAGGCCCCTTTGTACAAGCTGGAAGGTGAGATAGTCACTGTATTCTGACTGGGCTAGAGAGGGGTATGTCTCTACTTAGACAAAGACCTCCATGCAGAGTAGCATTTGTACCAGCTCTTAAAAGGAACAAGTGCATCATACCAGCTGTATTTCTGTATTTCGAAGGTTGTATATCTCAAAAACTTGACTGCTAACATGTAAGACGTGTTGGGACTATATCAACAAGTGACTAATGAAACAAATACGAAAATATAGTTGTGTGGAGTTTTCCTTTAACTTTAGGGCTAGGGTCCCATTTTCCGAATTTTCGCCTGTCTGACGTGCCCAAAGTAAAATGCCTGCCACTCAGGCCCAGAAACTAGGATATGCACATAATTAGTACTATTGGACAGGAAACACTGAAGTTTCTAAAACTGTTTAAACAATGTCTGTGAGTATAACAGAACTGATATATCAGGCGAAAACCTGAGAAATTTGTCTGGAAATCATTTTTCTTTTGACCTTTGCTTAGTTTGAATGCCTGTTTATTGAGTTTTCAGGGAAATAGGACTCAGGTTGCAGTACCTATGGCTTCCATTAGATGTCAACAGTCTCTGGACAGTGTTTTGGAGCGTTTATAGTGGAAGAGAGCCGAAAGGAAGACGATTTTGTATGACATACCAGGATATCCTGGTCTAAATCCTGTCTAGTGCACGAGATACCCGGGAGCGCGCAGCACGGTGTTTACCTTTTCTATCGTGTAGGTTATTGTCCGAGTGAAATATAACAGCCAATATAGATAAATTGATCCCTAAGGATAAATTATAAATGATGTATGTTTTGGAAAAGTTGAGGTATAATTTGAACGCGTTCTCTTCACTGTACAACGGGCAAGTAGACTGGAAATGTTTGGTGGACTATCTGAACATAACGCGAGATTTATGGATATAATAAATGATTTTTTCTAACAAAAGAACCATTGGTGTCTTCCTTGGACACTTGGGAAGCCCTCAGCAGAAGTTCTTCGAAAGGTAAGTGATTTATTTTCGCTCTTATATGTATTGTGTGCCCCGCGCTGGTTATGACATTATGCTAATGCATAAAATATTTGGGGGTGCTATCCTCAAACAATCAAATGTAGTGCTTTCGCCGTAAAGCCTTTTTGAAATCTGACAACGCTGTGATATTGCCAAGAATCAGAGCTTTTGATGACTATGCAACACTTGTATATTGATGAATGTTAAATATTACGTTTAAATTTGCCGCGCTTTGTTTCCTCCGAAAACGAACCCGCTCACGGGATCGGATCCGTAAGAGGTTAATGCACCCATCCATACAATTTAATGAGTAGCCAATGCAGGATACAAAAATGACTACGAGGGGGCATAATAATTCCATGCATAATTAAATAATCCAAAGTAAGATTTGGCCTTAATTGCTGCTTTATTTTCAGGAGAGGTGAGACAATGGGCCTTTTGTTTCCCCTCCAATTAAATATCGCCCCAGACATGCCTCAGCATTCGCATCTCAGCGCATCATCACTGCAGAGATGAAAGATCGTGCTATCACTCTGCACTGCAGGAGGTTCCACTATGTGCTCAATGAACAAGAAACCACTAATGTGCCAGACCCATATTTGGCTTAATATGAGAAACCCTGACTGTCAAAGCATGGGCACCTAACATGGAGACCTGACTGGCCCTTACTCTACAGCAGCTCCACAAGAAGCCAGCCACCACAAAACCAGAGTTAGGCCTCATCTCGACTTCCAAAGTAGATAAAAACATGCACGTTAGCACTCCAGATCTAAAGATCTGTGTGAAATATGAAGTGATAACATCTTAGTGGAAAGCAGAGCTGCGGGCAAAGAACACATGAAAGACTAGGACTGCTCATGCTCATCCTGGATAACGTAAGTCTCCCTGCTCTCACACCAGATTTGGGGAGGATGGATTTGAAGTCGTGAACGAGAGCACTCTCTTCTGGTTAGGCAAATCCCCAAATCCCAGCCAGGGGGTGCGCAGAGGACCGTCAAAGGGACTAGCAGTGAGGGACTGGGGATCAGTCATGGCTGAAATTCAGCTGTTCCCTGACAGGGCCCATCAAACAGACCAGGGCTTTGGCTGGGACTTCCATAATACCATTATGCCAGCTCTATGCTGCGACAAAACGCAGGGAGAAAGGAGAAGAAAAAAATAATAATTCTACTCCTTTTCTCAACCCCAGTATCCTCAAAGAACTAAAGCCCCAAAAACCAGTGGATAGGGAAAAGTTAAAAAAAAAAGGGGATACCTAGTCAGTTGTCCAACTGAACGTATTCAACTGAAATGTGTCTTTCACATTTAACCCAACACCTCTAAATCAGAGTGGAATCTTCCCTCCGATTTCCCCTACAAATAGATGCCAATGCAGACAAAATGTAACAACTGGAACAAGCAAACTCATCCAGGTCGGTACGGCAAGTGGTCTAGGACCAAAAGCTCCTTAAGAGCTTCTATCCCAAAGCCATAAAAATATTCACAGGTTGAAAAATGAAAGATAAAAACACTCCTTTAATTAGGTTCGAACCAGTTCAGAACTTAATTTCTGGCCAGAACGGGGAAAAAAAAAGTGGTTCTGTTCAGAGCGAAACTATTGGGAAATAATTTTAGTTCCAACCCCTGCTTTCAACTATTTTCAGTCAAAGGAAAATGGGCCTTAACAGGAGGTGGGGATATAATAATAATAATAAGGATAAAAAGACCCAGAAAGAAATCCAGTTCAACCAATTGCAGTTGTCGTTTTATGCTTTGAGACAATTGACAGAACTTGGTAACACCTCTTCAACAGAGGGCAAACTATTCAGTGAACCATCAAATAAGACTAAAATATTCAGGTAAATTAAAGCATAGCCTTTTCAAATACATTTTTATTGGTCACACACACATGGTTAGCAGATGTTATTGCGAGTGTAGCGAAATGCTTATGCTTCTAGATCCGTCAGTGCAGCAGTATATACAATTCCACAACAAAACCTAATACACACAACAAAAAGATTAAACTCCTTAGGGCTAGGGTCCCATTTTCAGAATTTGCGCCCGTCTGACGTGCCCAAAGTAAAATGCCTGCCACTCAGGCCCAGAAACTAGGATATGCACATAATTAGTACTATTGGATAGGAAACACTAATGTCTGTGAGTATAACAGAACTGATATATCAGGCGAAAACCCAAGAAATTTCTGTGTGGAAATAATTTTTCTTTTGACATTTCCTGACTTTGAATGGCTGTTTATTGACTTCTCAGGGAAATAGGACTGAGGTTGCAGTACCTATGGCTTCCACTAGATGTCGACAGTCTCTAGACAGTGTAATGGAGCATTTATAATGGGAGAGAGGCAAAAGGTTGTCGATTTTGTATGACATACCAGGATATCCTTTCTGTCTAGTGCATGAGATACACGGGAGCGCGCAGCACGGTGTTTACCTTCTGTATCGTGTAGGTTATTATCCGAGTGAAATATAATAGCCAATATAGATAAATGGATGCCTAAGGATAAATTATAAATGATGTTTGTTTTGGAAAAGTTGAGGTATAATTTGAACGCGTTCTCTTCACTGTACAACGGGCATGCTTGGTAGACTAACTGAACAAAACGCGCCAACCAAACGGAGATTTATGGATATAATAAATTACTTTTTTTAACAAAAGAACCATGGATTCTCTTGTTTGGACACTTGGGAAGCCCTCAGCAGAAGTTCTTCGAAAGGTAAGTGATATTTTTTAGCTCTTATATGGGTTTTGTGAGACCCGAGATGGATATACATTTATGCTAATGTGGAAAATATGTGGGGTGCTATCCTCAAACAATTAAATGTTGTGCTTTTGCCGTAAAGCCTTTTTGAAATCTGACAACGCTGTGATATTGCCAAGAAGCAGAGCTTTTGATGACTATGCAACACTTGTATATTGATGAATGTTAAATATTATGAATTTTTATTTTGAATTTGCCGCGCTTTGTTTGCTCTGAAAACGAGCCCGCTAACGGGGATCGGATCCCTAAGAATTTAACCAGGTAGGCCAGCTGAGAACAAGTTCTCCTTTACAACTGCGACCTGGCCAAGATAAAGCAAAGCAGTGCGACAAAAACAGAGTTACACATGGGATAAACAAATGTACAGTAAATAACACAATAGAAAAATCTGTTTACAGTGGGTGCAAAATGAAGTAAGGAGGTAAGGCAATAAACAGGCCAATAGTGGCAAAGTAATTCCAATTTAGCAATTTACACTGGAGTTATATATGTGCAGATGAGGATGTGAAAGTAGAAAATACTGGTGTGCAAAAGAGCAGAAAAACAAATATGGGGATGAGGTAGGTAGTTGGTTGGATGGGCTATTTACAGATGGGCTGTGTACAGATGGGCTGTGATCGGTAAGCTGCTCTCCAGCTTCAGTAATTTTTGCAGTTCATTCCAGTCATTGGCAGCAGAGAACTGGAAGGAAAGGCAGCCAAAGGTGGTGTTGGCTTTGGGGATGACCGGTGAAATATACCTGCTGGAGCGCATGCTACAGGTGGGAGTTGCTATGGTGACCAGTGAGCTGAGATAAGGCGGAGCTTTACCTAGCAAAGACTTAGATGACCTGGAGCCAGTGGGTTTGGCGACGAATATGTAGCGAAGGCCAGCCAACGAGGGGATACAGGTCGCAGTGGTGGGTAGTATATGGGTCTTTGGTGACAAAACGGGTGGCACTGTGATGGACTACATCTAATTTGCTGAGTAGAGTGTTGGGGGCTATTTTGTAAATGACATCACCGAAGTCGAGGATCAGTAGGATAGTCAGTTTTACAAGGGTGTGTTTAGCAGCATGAGTGAAGGAGGCTTTGATGCGAAATAGGAAGCCGATTCTAGATTTAACTTTGGATTGGAGATGCTTAATGTGAGTCTGGAAAGAGAGTTTCCATCTAGCCAGACACCTAGGTATTTGTAGTTGTCCACATATTCAAAGTCAGAACCGTCCAGAGTAGTGATGCTAGTCGGGCGGGTGCGGGCAGCGATCGGTTGAAGAGCATGCATTTCATTTTACTAGCATATAAGAGCAGTTGAGGCCACGGAAGAATCCCATTCCTTTACAATCTAGTAAAGGTATGAGAATATATAAGTATAAAATATATGGATGAGCGGCTAAGATGCAATAGATAGTAAAGTATAGATGGTGAAGGATACAGTATATACATATGAGATGAGTAATGTGAGATATGTAAACATTCTTAAAGTGGCATTATTAAAGTGACTAGTGTTCAATTTATTAAGCGGCCAATGATATCAAGTCTGTAGGTAGGCAGTAGCCTCTGTGCTAGTGGTGGCTGTTTAACAAGCTGATGGCCTTGAGATTGACAACAGCTTCTCTCTCTCTGTCCCAGGTTTGATGCACCTGTACTGAGCTCACCTTCTGGATGGAAGCGGGGTGAACAGGTAGTGGCTCGGGTGGTTGTTGTCGATGATCTTATTTGCCTTCCTGTGACATCGGATGCTGTAGGTGTCCTGGAGGGCAGGTAGTTTGCCCCCGGTGATGCGTTGTACAGACCGCACCACCCTCTGGAGAGCCCTGCGGTTGTGGGCGGTGCAGTTGCCGTACCAGGCGGTGATACAGCCCGACAGGATGCTCTCAAATGTGCACCTGTAAAAGGTTAGTGAGGGTTTCGGTGACAACCTCCTGAGGTTGAAGAGGCGCTGTTGCGCCGCCTTCATCACCCTGTCTGCGTGCATGGAACATTTCAGTTTGTCAGTGATATGTACACCGAGGAATTTAACTCCACTGCTGTTTCGTCGACGTGGAAAGGGGGGTGCTGTTTCCTGAAGTCCACGATCATCTCTTTTGTTTTGCTGACATTGAGTGAGAGGTTATTTTCCTGACACCACACTCCGAGGGCCCTCACCTCCTCCCTGTAGGCTGTCTCGTCGCTGTTGGTAAATCAAGCCTACCACTGTAGTGTCGTCTACAAACTTGATGATTGAGTTGGAGGCGTCAGATAGTGAAATAGGAGTATATGAAACACTGAAATTCATCAACAGATGAACAGCTCATCAACGCTGGTGACAGAAGCTTGCCTTTGACAGCCATTGGGGTTGCTGTAAGGTCAGAGAGAGGAGAGGTGCCAGAAAATCTCCCTAATCTTTCTGTAAAACTAGGCTAATAGGGTTAGGATCCCTATCCCAGAACAAAGGAATACTACGTACACACCAGTACCAACCAACCATGGGGCTTAGAAGCAGCTGTAACTACCAGTGAAACACCATTGAGCTTGAGAGAATGTGAGAAGCACATAGCGTCCCTCTACTACCAGTGCGCTGGGTTCACAACATAGGAAGGTACAGGGAATAGGGGACTTCAGGTCTGTTCTGATTAGAGTAGGTGTGGTACAGAATGGTCTAACAATCCCAGAGGGCAAAGTTTTCAGAGCAGGAACACTTCAGAAAACTGGGATAGGACAGTTTAGGGGCGAAGGGATAAAACGTCTGTAGCTTTCACAGTTATCAAGTTGCAACAGTCTGTGTAAGCCCTATTTGGTAAAAGACCAAGTCCATATTATGGCAAGAACAGCTTAAATAAGCAAAGACAAAACGACAGTCCATCATTACTTTAAGACCTGAAGGTCAGTCAATTCAGAACATTTCAAGAAAAACCATCAAGCGCTATGATGAAACTGGCTCATGAGGACCACCACAGGAAAGGAAGACCCAGAGTTACCTCTGCTGCAGAGGATAAGTTCATTAGAGTCATCAGCCTCAGATTGCAGCCCAAATAAATGCTTCAGAGTTCAAGTAACAGACATATCTCAACATCAACTGTTCAGAGGAGACTGCGCGAGTCAGGCCTTCAATGTCGAATTGCTGCAAAGAAACTACTACTAAAGGACAATAATAACAGACTTGCTTGGGCCAAGAAACACGAGCAATGGACATTAGACCGGTGGAAATCGATCCTTTGGTCTGATGAATCCAAATGTACGATTTTTTGTTCCAACCTTCGTGGTCTTTGTGAGACGTACAGTAGGTGAACAGATGATCTCCGCATGTGTGGTTCCCACCATGACACATGGAGGTGTGATGGTGTGGGAGTGCTTTTCTGGTGACATGGTCTGATTTATTTAGCATTTAAAGGCACACTTAAACCTCTTAAGGATCCACCCATTTTTTCCCTTCACATTTGCAACTAAAATGACAGCATGGCTAGCACAGCATTCTGGAGTGATACGCCATCCCACCTGGATTGCGCTCATTTGTTTTTCAACAGGACAATGACCCAAAACACACCTCTAGGCTGTGTAAGGGCTATTTGACCAAGAAGGAGAGTGATGGAGTGCTGCATCAGATGCCCTGGTCTCCACAATCACCCGACCTCAACCCAATTGAGATGGTTTGGGATGAGTTGGAATGCAGAGTGAAGGAAAAGCAGCAAAACAAAGTGCTAAGCATACAGGTCTGGGAAAAATGTAAATAGCACTGAAAAATTATACATTTCTCTGGTTTTAGGATTTATAGGTATGCGTTTGGGTAAAATGAAATGTTTTATTCTATAAACTACTGACAACATTTCTCCCAAATAAAAACAGTAATTTAGAGCATTTATTTGCAGAAAACGACAACTGGTCAAATTAACAACAAAAAAATAAGAGAAAATAAGTACATATTCATTTTTAAACACAATACTAATGTTTTAACTTAGGAAGAGTTCAGAAATCAATATTTGGTGGAATAACCCAGATTTTTTCAATCACAGCTTTCATGCGTCTTGGCATGCACTCCACCAGTCTTTCACATTGATGTTGGGTGACTATGCCACTCCTGGTGCAAAAATTCAAGCAGCTCGGCTTTGTTTGATGGCTTGTGACCATCCATACATTTTTTCCAGAGCTGAATGTTCAAACTTCAAGACTGTTGGAAAAGCATTCCTCATGAAGCTGGTTGAGAGAATGCCAAGCATGTGCAAAGCTGTCATCAAGCCGTGGCTACTTTGAAGAAACTCAAATATATTTCCATGTGTTATTTCATAGTTTTGATGTCTTCACTATTATTCTACAATGTAGAAAATAGTACAAATAAAATAAAAACCCTGGAATGAGTAGGTGCCCAAACTTTTGACTGGTACTGTTTGTTCATCATATTTCTGCTGTTGGGAAGAGAATAGGAGGTTAAGCAGAAACATGTTGGTAGAACACATTGAAGTAGGTAATTTATGTTTACTATAGGTACATTTTTTACCTTTAATTTGGCAAGTCAGTTAAGAACAAATTCTTACTTACAATGACGGCCTACCGGGGAACAGTCTGTTAACTGCCTTGTTCGGGGGGCAGAATGACAGATTCTGTACCTTGTCAGCTCGGGGATTCGATCCAGCAACCTTTCGGTTACTGGCCCAACGCTCTAACCACTAAGCTACCATTCAAAGGTGATGTGACTAAAATTAAATGGCATTTTGTTGACTAAAAGCACACCGTTAGTCACATTTTTGTCAATTGAATAATTAGTGTAGTTATTGTCAAAATGACCCAGATGACTACATCTAAAAACTAGTGCCAAAATGAACACAGCTCCACAAACAACCCCACACAAAGGGAAAATGGCACCAAGATGCCATTTAGGCATTCTCAGACTGACATTCATGTCTGAGTCATTCCGATCTGTTGCGTTTCCACTAATAAGGCCAAAATGTCAGGCATTCAAATAGCTTTTCCACCCCTTCCTTGCCATTTTAAAAGCTCTTCGGACAATTCCTTCAACCTCATGGTTTGGTTTCTGCTCTGACATGCACGGACAACTGTGGGACCTTATATAGACAGGCGTCTGCCTTTCCAAATAATGCTCAATCAATTGAATATACCACAGGTGGACTGTGGTAGAAAAATAAATGTTTTTTGCTTTGTCATTATGCGATATTGTGTATTGATTTATAGAATAAGGCTGTAACATAACAAAAAGAGGAAAAAGTCAAGGGGTCTGAATACTTGCCGAAGACCGTTTTACTTACTATGACAATTTAAGTGTCTTATCAAAAGAGACATTTTATTAGGGATCTTACAAAGGAAGACTGAGCAATTGAATTTACAGAGAGAGTGTGTCACGCCACCTAAATGGGGTCATTTTTAAAATGGGATTCCCATGACCGTGGTGGCCTGGTCTGTTGGTTCTTGTGATTGAGGCCAAGCTCAAACAAACGCGCGCGCGCACGCGCCCAGACACACACAGTCATGTACCTCAGCATGTAATAGGTGCAGAGGTCTAATAAGGTGCCAGACACTCGTTTTCAACTACAGCAGAAGGGCTTTCAGGGCGACAGGGTTCTCAGAATCCAGCGGGACGACCGGTGACCGAGCAATAAAGAGCCTTCACAATTTCATCTCCTTTCAAAAAGACCGGAAAGAAGTGAGGGCCAGCCGTCAGTCATATCAAAGTTCAAGAAGAGACTCATTTGGAGTAAAAAAAAAATAAAATTGGAAAGCCAAATGTTCAAAGCGACAGACTGATACTTGCAAAAGCAAACATGACTGAATTAAGTGAACTTCACACTGAATAAGGTCACGGTAAGCGGTCGTGGTAAATGAGTAATGACAAATGGTAATTGAAAAAACGTATATCTAAAAGGGAAACGTAGGCTGAAGTCACTTCAAACCATCAAAAGACAAATAACGTGCCTAACGTGTCAAAACATTAGAAACACCTTGCTAATATGGAGTTGCACCCAACGTTCCCTTAAATGTTTTTCATCACTGAGCAAATTTCTGATCTGCTGAGCGCATACTTGAGCGAACATTCTGTAGAACTTCCAGTGCGCGTTTACTGTGAACAATGAGGCTGTACCCGCTTGAATTTATTTAACAGTGGTCAAGTACTCCGTAGCTATTTGATCATAATGTAGTCCTACAATCAAAAACAAATGGAGAAAATGCACACCATAACATTTTAACATGGAAGTGCCTGTTCTATCATTCAGCCTACAGTAGCAGCCAATGTGTGGTGTTCAATGTAGGCCTACATTCCAGGAAACTTGGAGAAAAAAAAAAAACATGCAGGGCTTGACTTTAACCTGTTTATCTACTTGTCCTTCAGACATGGAGGTGACTGAAAATGTTTGATGCAAGAAACCACTTTACAAAATAAAAATGCAGGATTATTCCCATACCATTATTAGAGAAGCAGACAAATTATGCAACCCACTGCCTACTTAGTTTATTCAAGCCTGTCTC
Organism: Brachymystax lenok tsinlingensis; assembly: GCA_030435695.1. Classification (NCBI taxonomy): domain Eukaryota; kingdom Metazoa; phylum Chordata; class Actinopteri; order Salmoniformes; family Salmonidae; genus Brachymystax; species Brachymystax lenok. The sequence goes on along the minus strand of CM059806.1, from coordinate 4,432,698 downwards.
AAAATACAACACTGCGTCCTTAAGCTCTACCTGAGGTCTAGAAATGCATATGTTTTGTGCTCTTGTAGGAAGCAATCACTCCTCCACTGCTGACTACAAATGATCTATAACTGGGGTAACAATTCACTAACTAGCAAAGGATATGAACACATTTACAAAACGTGCACACGTCGCTACACACTATTTGCAATATAGGCCTACTGCAGCTCTGATTGGTTATGGTGCACCGGTCTGTGTAGAGTAGAGGCCTGAGGCGTGCCTGTCAACGCAACAGAATCCTACTCGGATGAGTTCTGCCTACAACTAAGTCTTGCATAGTTAGTTTTGTTTCGGTTTGTTGCATTGAAAGGGGCTAATATTCCGTTGATTCCCACAGTAAAGTGAAACGTTGATAGTGTTAACGGGGGAAACTCTAGAAAGTAGAGTAAAGTTCAATTTCGTGCTTCTCTCTACCGTGGGAGCTGTGTGCAGCTTAGAGGGAACATTTGTACCACCCTCTACCTTGGACCATTCTTGATCCACACGGGAAACTGTTGAGCGTGAAAGACCCAGCAGCGTTGACACAGACCTGTGCGCCTGGCGCCTACTACTATACCCAGTTCAAAAGGCACTTAAATCTTGTGCCTTTCAGAGGGTGAATGGACACCTAAATAATCCATGTCTCAATGGTCTCACTGCTTTAAAAAATAAAATAAAAAATGTAACCTGTCTCCCCTTCATCTACACTGATTGAAGTGGATTTAACAAGTGACATCAAATAGGGATAATAGCTTTCACCTGGATTCGCCTGGTCAGTCGGTCATGGAAAGAGCAGTTGTTCTTAATGTTTTGTATACTCAGTGTACATTCCAATAAAGCAGAGGAGTTCTTTTAATAATGAAAGTGGTCCGTTATCATCTGAGAGGAGATAATTCCTAAGTGGCTGTAACATCTCCCTTGATCTCTCGAAAAAGCACCCCAGTCGCTCAAGAAATATACTTTGAAGGTCGCGGCTTCACTTGGGATAAAAACAATGGGATGAGAAGATAATACTGCCACAAGGGCTTTTCAGCCTTTGAATGCAGTGAATTTTTACAAGGGCTAGGGGGAGGAGGGAGCCGCCAACAAACAAAAGGAAACGCTGCGTTTGAAAACTGAACATGAGATTATGTAATCAAGGATCATACAAATGAATAATGACTAAGGTTTCAATGGGGCTTTACACCACATAGTTCAGGAGACAGAGTTGACTTGGAGTATTGGTATTTAGTATGGATCCCCACTCTTCCTGGGGTCCATCAAATATTAAGGCAGTAATATACATAATACAATTTTTAAACATTAAAATACATTTTACAACAGATTACACAATATATGAAGTGTGCCCTCCAGCCACTACTCTAATACAAAACACAATTCAGGTGTAGGTGTGTGACTCGCTGTTCCATATGGGGTATTTATAGCTTTGAAATCTGATTTTACTGCTTGCGTGAGTTACTTGATGTTGAATAGGGTTTCATGTAGTACTGTGTGCCTCCCATAGTCTGTTCTTGACTAGGGGACTGCGAAGAGACCTCTGGTGGCATGTCTTCTGGTGTATGCATGGGGGTGGCTGAGCTGTGTGCCAGTAGCTCAAACCGACAGCTCAGTGCATTCAGCACGTCAATACTTCTTACAAAAACAAGTAGTGAAGTCAATCTCTCCTCCACGCTGAGCCATGAGTGATTGACATGCATGTTATTGTTAGCCCTACGTGTACATTTAAGGGCCAGCCGTGCTGCCCTGTTCTGGGTCAGTTGTACATTTTTCCCCAAGTCCCTCTTTGTGGAACCTGAGCACATGACTGGGAAGTAGTCCAGTTGCAACAAAACTAGGGCCTGTAGGACCTGCCTTGTTGGTAGTGTTTTTAATGCAGAGCAGCGCTTTACTACGGTCAGGATTAAATCATCAGGTATCATACTTGATAACATAATCAGTCAGGCAGAAATGCGGGGGATGACATGAGTGGAAAAAGCTACCGCGGTCTTCGCTGGTCATTTCGGAACAGTCTTCGAAATCGTTTAGAGAGCCTTTGAGGAAATGAAGGTTGTTCCGAAGTTTCTTGCAAAGCGATTGTCAAAACTGATGGTATGACCGGTTTTTCTGAAATGGTTTAGACTGAGAATGCAAAGAACACTTTAAAGCTTAGGCTAGCCCCACATCAAGACCAAACTTGACCAAAATCTAGTCTCGAAATTGGCTCTCTAGATAATCAAAGCCGATATGATATTTCTGTCCCGACTATCTGAGGAACTGTTTGTGACATGTTGGGGTCCAGGGTGGTGAGACGAGCGCAACCTCTTGCCAAATCCCTATCCTGACTTTGTTGATCCATCCATCTGTCATTTGGTCTTTCTGGAATAACAACTCATTTCCTGGTCCAAGGGTGCAAACACAGATGCCAACAAATTTTAACTTCACAAATAATTAAGTGTAAGCAGTTTTATCATGGATTCTTATTTCAAGCTGTTCTTTATCAACTCTAGACCCTAATAAATCAACATTCTATCAAAATAAACCACAAAGTGTCTTTGAGGTAATTATTCACTGGTCCCCAGTTGTGGAGCAATAGTACGAAAGGACATTAATGGGCTTGGCCCAACTCCAGAAAGCCTGTGGTGTTCTGTTCACTGTGCATGCATGTCTGCTAAGATGTGCATCACCAGCTTCATTAAACAAATCTTAATTTGTTTCCCATTTGCAGGGGGAGGAAAATAGGTAAGGAATCTAGCTACAGATTTATGATCCAATTGAAAGTGGACAACTCAAACTCAATAAACCCAGTAATGGAGAAACTGATGGGATGCGAGAGTAAGGATGTGGCATCTCCATTACCTCCACGATGCTTGTAAGTCAAAAGCAATTGTAATGGTTTGTTAGGTGTCCAGTCACCAGACTGTTAGCGTCAACAGTGCTGAAAGATAAAGCACCTGACCTTTAACCTGCAATGCAAGCCCTAACGCTATCCTTTCTATTTGAGTCTTTCACTGATAAAAAAAAAAAGAATCTCTCAGATTCGGAACTATCAATATTGTCAGAATGGATGGTATCATGGCAAATACTGGTGAAAAGTGCTACATCAGTGCCGTATCCACTAACGAGTGAGCTCCCGAGTGCAGCGGTCTAAGGCACTGCATCTTAGTGCTACAGACACCCTGGTTTGAATCCAGGCTGTATCACAACCGGACGTGAATGGGAGTTCCATAGGGCAGCACACAATTGCCCCAGCGTCGTGTAGGCAGTCATTGTAAAAGAAGAATTTGTTCATAACTGACTTGCCTAGTTGATAAATGTACTGACAGGTACTAAGTGACAGTGCTACAGCTTGTGTTATGGCTCACAGTTATCTGATAAATATTATAAAACCTATGTCAGACCAAATATTAGGCTACCTATTAAAAACAAAAATGACTTATAAAATGGATCCACAATACATAGTTGAAGTCGGATGCCACTGCTCCAAAACCGCCATAAAAAGGCCAGACTACGGTTTGCAACTGCACATGGGGACAAAGACTGTACTTTTTCGAGAAATGTCCTCTGGTCTGATGAAACAAAAAATAGAACTGTTTGGCCATAATGACCATTGTTATGTTTGAAGGAAAAAGGGGGAGGCTTGCTAGCCAAAGAACACAATCCCAAACGTGAAGCACGGGGGGTGGTAGCATCATGTTGTGGGGGCGCTTTGCTGCAGGAGGGACTGGTGCGCTTCACAAAATAGATGGCATCATGAGGGAGGAAAATGATGTGGATATATTGAAGCAACATCTCAAGACATCAGTCAGGAAGTTGAAGCTTGGTCGCAAATGGGTCTTCCAAATGGACATTGACCCAAAGCATACATCCAAAGTTGTGGCAAAATGGCTTAAGGACAACAAAGTCAAGGTATTGGAGTGGCCATCACAAAGCCCTGACCTCAATCCTATAGAAGATTTGAAAAAGCGTGTGCAAGCAAGGAGGCCTACAAACCTGACTCAGTTACACCAGCTCTGTCAGGAGGAATGGGCCAAAATTCACCAACTTAATGTGGGAAGCTTGTAGAAGGCTCCCTGAAACATTTGACCCAAGTTAAACAAGTTAAAGGCAATGCTACGAAATACTAATTGAGTGTATGTAAACTGACCCACTGGGAATGTGATGAAAGAAATAAAAGCTGAAATAAATAATTCTCTACTATTATTCTGAAATTTCACATTCTTAAAATGAAGTGGTGATCCTAACTGACCTAAGACAAGGAATTTTTACTAGGATTAAATGTCGGGAATTGTGAAAAACTGAGTTTAAATGTATTTGGCTAAGGTGTACGTACATTTCCGACTTCAACTGTAGAAGTCACTTGAACACCTCCCACACACACACACACACACAGGGATCAGTGCAGACAAGGGGATTATGAAACATGGGACATTGATTAGCATTTGGAAGGCCACTCACTTCCTCACCCATCAAGCTTCACATCAAGGACAAATTAAATTCAAGAGCTGCTGAAAATTTTCATTTTAGATATAAATTGCTGAAAATCAATTTGAGGCTGAGGAGAGAGGAAGGGGCAAGAGGATAAAATACATTATATAAAAGGTCTCTCTGCTCTTAATACTGAAGACTGTTAGATAGAACCCTTTAAAAATCCAAGAGATTTCAGTCCTGGGAAGGGAAACTCAGTTTTATGATAAATAAACCTAGAGAAAAATGTAACAAGTATATATTTTTTTGAAAGCTAGACTATTTGATTTGTGGTCCTATTTGGTGATAATTAGGCTAACACAGCATGCTGACAATCATTAGCAGCAAGTCAAATCTCACAAAATTGACTTTTTTGTTTACTTTTCAAAGGACTGGATGAGAAGAGAAAATGTGGCAGTGCAGGCCTATGATTAAACCTACACAATTTCAAAACACCAAGAAAGAGGCCGATGAAAATCAAAGGAGAAATACATAAAAAATGATACAGCAGTCTGAACTAACCGATTGTAAAAATGTACAAAACTGCATGAAATAAACTCAAATATATCATTGAGGATATAATATTAAAAATCAAAGAATACATTCAAATTGGATATTAAATAGCCTCTAATGGATTTGATGGGCTCGCCTTCAGTGTTAATGATCATGGCCAGCTATGCACTAAGTACACTACTCAACACGAACAAAAGAAGCAGATACTAGATTAACCTATTACTTAAACTAGGCCTAATCTGCATGTTCGATTTGCTGGCATGCTTTCTTTACGCCATTTTCATGTGCAATAACTTCCACTTCTCACAGAAGGACCCTGTGGTCAACCTTCATCTACTTATGTCGCGAGAACAGGCTTCCTGACTATGCTGAATGCATGCATGATCAGTATGCTCTGCACCCGTCCATCATACTGCTGTACCTCAGGTTTTTACCTCCATCAGGCTTAGTTCGGGGGCTGTCCTAACGTCAGGCTCACTTGATTCTCAGGGGGCTAAGACTGCCCCTCTCGTCCCCTCCTGTGGTTCTCCATGGCTACCCTGCGCAGACTACCTGTCAGAGTACTATCAACTGCAAGGCCTGATGAGTGAGGGGATTTGACAGTAATCTGACAGGCCCGTCTTTCTCTGGCTGTCAACGGATGACAATCCATTCCAGCTGTCACTCTTAGACACCCCTCTCTCCCTTTCCCCATCTTTACCCACTGCCCTTCACCTCTCCTTCCGCCTGAATGTCGCTGCACGATGAAGGCTGATGACTACCCTGGGTAACCGTGTCCTTGAGTGGCTGTCAATGTTTTGCCAACCTGAAACAAAGACGTGGCCTGAGAGCCGCCGTTCTATAATGCCACGGGTTGCGATGAAGCCATCTCTTTTTCATTGTAATGGGGGATGAACTGGAACACACTGCTTGAACAATAGCAGCATCTGCAGCAGGCAAACACGGGGGCAGTCGGACTGAACACAAGCTAGCGGCATATCTAAAAATGGGCAAGGCGCCTCTATAGCCGTGCCAAGAGGACACTGTGTGCTTACAACAGACAGCAGCAGAAACTGAGACTATGTCCAGAGAGAACAATACATCAGCCCCCATTAAAATAAAACTCTCCCCACGTCTGCCCTACCTTGGGCGGCAGGACCAGATATGCCAAGTAGCCAGCTGGCCAATCAGTTTGCCAGGTAACCAGCCAAAAGGGACTAACAACCCCAGAGAATCAGCCAGCCAATCTGCTAGCAAAATCCACCAGTAACAGAATGCCAGATTATGAGCTCACTGGAAATACCAATCAGCAGCCATCTAGTAACTGATTCTTCCAACCCACAAGAGGCCGACTATGGCCCAACCTTCACAATAACCCTTGCTTTCACAGCCCTTTGATTGCTTTCAGTTACGCTACCTTATCTAGACTGCTGTTTGAAGTTAAGGACTTCCACTATCAAGTTTGTAAAGACAGGTTACAGAAGAGCTTGGGTATGGCTAATATGGAAATAGTTGAAAAACGGAAACAAAACTAACAGTCAAGCGCTCAGCGATTTGAATTTGTCCACTAACATGTATTAAGCAGTTGATCTTATTAAAGCAGCTCTGCTCCCACTAAGCAACGCCGTCAGGCTCACAAGAAATTCAACGTTAGTGTTATAAATGGAAAAGAACCCCCACAAGATACCCTGCCCAATGAAAAACTGATAGGCTAATGCATTTTTTGGGACCGTTAGTTGTCAGAGCTTCTAGCATCATCCAGCCTCCGCCCCTGATATCCATCCCAGAGAGATAGGCGATATCCCGGAGATCAAAGGCCAACTAAAAGTTGACAAGAAAAAAAAAAAATATATATATTTTTTTTAAAGCTTGGTTGTGGCCGTCAATCCACCACTACATTCGTTTTTCAGCACTACGCAAATACTAACCATCCTCTCAGGGAGCGAAGTGAGAATGAAATCTCAGGACCTGGCAACAAGGGGCTTCCTTTTTTTTTGTGCATCAGCAGACTAGGTCCTTTAGATTCTGACCAACATCCTCGCCCTAGACTCCTGACGCTTCTGTTCGCCGAGCTGTAACGCCAAAGCAAGGGGGTGGTGAAAGTTGAAGCGTAACATTGACAGCCAGGCGGGCGCTCACGCTACCAAAACAGAGCAATCATTCTGAGACGATACCAGCGGTGAGGTCACTGTTCCGTCTGTCATGGAACAACAACTGCATCCAAGTGCATGTGGGTAGGCAGACTATACAGAGAGAGCGGGAGAAAGAACAGCAATTGTGAGCTGTTTCAATAGCAGTTAAAAGTGGTAGCCTGAGTCCGAGGGAGAGGATATAAAATAAAACTATTTTAAAACGCTTTGGGGTTTATTGGCAGAATACTACCGTACAGGTTTTGCAAGCAATACGTTTTATCCCATTCCGCTAGTTCAAACGTCCTCCCTGCATACACAGCCTCACGCAGAGACCTCTGAAAGACTAAGGCTTTATCTCCCATTCCCCATGATGCTGGCCTCCTTCAGGAAGACATTGATATTTAAGGCCACTGGGGCCTTAGAGGTAAGCAATTAATCACATTAACAAATACTCCAGCGCGCTGTCGCCCTTTATCACGGTGATGCTGCATGGCCTCTGGGCTGCTGACAGGAAGAACCTCTCGTTAGGCAGCCTCGTAGCACACTTTCAGAATCACACTGTTAGGTATGCCTATGTATAATTAATTTGGGCAGAAAAGGGGAACGTCAGCAATTGCCAATTCCATGCAGGTAACTCAACCACATTCCTCTTCCCAGCTCTGCATAGCTTCGTCCATCCTCATGAAATGAGGGCTGTTTGTATAGGAGGGCCTTGCTCTTTGCTGCAGACAGCAACGACTCTGCAAAACCTGCTCGAACACTATGCACATTCATAATACAAAAATGAGAAAATGTCCATCTCAATGTAACCGACTGAAATAAACAAACAGGAATGCAGGTGCTTTATAGTTTTAGATGTGATTATTTCTACAGTGCGAGTGTATATCCCCCCTTAGGCGGTATACAGTATACCAACGTATACAGTTGAAAATATTTTTATATATTTATATTTGTAGCTACTTTTTAAGTAAATACCTGAAGTCAACTTGTGCAATACGTTAGGAAATAAAGCAGATTGCGTTCACTTCACCGGTCACATTATGAAACTTGCCTTAGGGCCTCCCGAGTGGCGCAGTGGTCTAAGTGTTGCGGCGTCACTACAGCCTGGAGTTCGATGTCATTACCGGCCAATGGCCCAGTGTTGTCCGGGTTAGGGGAGGGTTTGTAAAGCCCGGGGGGGGCTTTACGTGGCTCGTCACGCTCTAGCAACTCCTTGTGGTGGGCCGGGCACCTGCAAGCTGACTTCAGTTGTCAGTTGAACAGTGTTCCCTCTGACACATTGGTGCATCTGGCTTACGGATTAAGCGAGCGGGTGTTAAGAAGCACGGTTTGGCGGGTCATGTTTCGGAGGACGCATGACGTCTCCCAAGCCCATTGTAGCAATGAGACAAGGTTTGTGAATAGTACAACGGGAGAAAGCTGGAGCTGTGTATTGACAGGGGTCACGTATTATATTGAAAGCCAGTGTTTCTTGGCTTCAATAGACTGATCAGAGGGACGTGAAACTATAGTTTTCCTTCACAGAAAATACATTACTGCAACACATTCGGCAGAAAATAGCTTATTTTTCATCAGATGACAGAAGCGCAACATTATTTGGAGGAATTTTGGGGGAAAAAGATACATGGCCATCATATTTCTAATGTTTATCATAGAAAGAATGTAGCCAGCTACATTTCCTAATATTTTGCTTACAACAGGAAGCTGGTCTGCACATGCTCTGAAGGCACGGCTAGGGATGACGTCTAGGCTGGCAGCTTTGTGAGGGTTAACACGTTTGAATACCCCATCTTCTCAGAGCAGGCAGGCCTGTTGCCAGAGTGACTCCAGACTTCTCAGACACAGCGTGTACACATACTGCTCCAGAGCCATTACCATTCTACCTTTAGACAAGCAGGAGTCAAAACTTTGTTCATTTGTACAGTCTCTCACGGTTGCTTGTAAAATGTCCAAACTCAACGAATTACATTTCGGTAGCTCCTACCTATATACAGTATGTATAACTTTGAGCTGGATTGCCTGTCTTTGCAATTAGTTTATTTTTGTTAGCACATTTAGCTAGCCAACACAGTAAATAGACAGGTAACATAAGTCAAATATTTGACAGTATGGGAAGGCTCCGGCTACAGTATTGCTGTGCGATATGAGCACGACATCATTGCCTATTTAATCTCACAGCCTATACCAAGGCAGGACATAGAAAGCCAATCTATTGATAAACTAAATATTGAACAACGTCTTTTGTATGCCGTGGCCTAATGCTAATAGTTCTGAATTATACAGCAAAAAAAAGCGACGTTGTCACCATGAAAGGTGAATGATGGGCGCTCAGGCGGAGTTATAATTCTCGTCCACGCACCCAGTTTTATCAGAGGTCTGATTTATAAAAACGGGGAATCGTGCATATGTATGGTATCCCCAAGTTTATAAATCAGTCTTTTCAGAAATGGCGCACGCAGATATTTAGTGTTACATTTCCACAACGATTATTAAAAAAAATATATATAAAATTTTTTTTTTTTTTTTAAAAGAGGCCCCATGGTTCGAAGCTCCTTCCTACCAGCTCAGCACGCGTTGGCCATATCACCTCCACCACTGCCTCTGCACCCTGGGGATGGGTACGCGGGAAACGGAAGTTAATCGTGAGCTTAGCATCAGCAACCTTGATTGAAGACAACAGGAGAATAAAGTGGTGCGTGTTTGATCGTTCCTCTGTATTGGGTGTGGTATGAATTCTGTTACGCCTGGGACTGGAGTCTAACTGAAGCCAGAACACAATCAGCGTCTTTGGTATTGAAAATGTGCTTCAAAGAAATGCACAGTGATTGGTCTCGTCTCACGGGGCTCCTCAACGCTTGGCTAATTAGCAGGAGCCTTCATCATACAGCTGCCTTTCCTCATCTGCAGAAGCCCAACAAAGGTCTCTTTACACATGTCAATTCAATGAACATCAGGATGAATCTGTGATTCTAATCGATGAGTCACTTCCAAGAGGGTGGGTAGAGTGATCCAATGTGAAGAACACTAACGAGATAAAGATAATTTCAACATGAGCACTCACTATCCAGAGTACATTTAAAATGCTTTTGTTTGTTTTAAAAATCAAATAAAACATTCCATCTCCTTGGTTAATTACCCATTTGAGGTACTTGCAATTCTGGCCTAGGTCTCATCTGATGACATAGGTTAAATGCAATTGGAACTGAAGAGCCAGAGCACTGGTAAGCCCAATTCATTGCGGGGGATTGAATCAAATCAAGCCTTGTGCCCTGTGTGCGCCGAGCAATACATTATAGGGACTCTGATGTTTTGTTTTACAAAGTTTGCCACCCACTGCAGGTAATTGGACACCACACTGCACTGAATATTTCATTAGCGGTTGGACAGATGGCTGCGGCAGATGCTGCAGGGAATAAACTTAGATTTTGGGATGCTCCTTAGCCAAGCCTCTGTTAGAGATATCTATGAGAATTGGATATTTTCCACATCCTGCTTTAAAGTGCAGTGAGTTGCACTCTCCTTGCTTCAAGTAATCTGCCTTGATACATGTTCAAGGTACATGTTCGATACACCAGGGGTGGGATAACTGGAGGATAGACCGAGTCCAAGTTCCCTACATGTGCACTGTCTGGATGGAATCGACTTTCTTTTCAGTCAATAACCCAGACAGATGTTACCGCAGACATGGGTGGAAATCAACCCCTTTGAGTGATATTGAATGGCTCCATCAGCAGCTTGGCAAATATTGAACAAAGAGAGAGAAATTTGCCAGAGGGGATGAAGGGGGTCACTTCCCCCAAAAAGGTGTGTAGGCTATCGCTTGGATTTCAAGCGTGTGGTATGAATTTCAGTAAACTCAATGGACATGTTTGCGATCCCTTCAAATCAGTCAATGCAGCATCTTGACGAATGAGTTGTGCTGTAATTGATCAAATGATCCACGTGATGTTTTGGCAATTGTGATCAATTCTAAAAGTTAGACATGAGCTTCTACACAAAACATTACGCTGATTGACGTAGCCTTGTGTTTGAAACAAGTAGCCTACAGACCAAATAAGGCAAATTGGCTATATTACTGCTGTAATACCCTCAACTGTTCTCCAAAAGTCCAAGAGGTGGGGAGAATATAGTCTTAGAGAGCAGTGCTAAAGATAACAGGCTTGTCATGCCACTCACTGTTCCATCACAAACAATGTTTGCATATTTCAATATTAGCTTGGCATACTGCTGACAAAGCCAATCTCGCATTTTCAAATTGCCTGCTTGTTCAACATAATGGTTTGTTTCAGATAACTGAAGGCTCAACCAAAAAGCAATAGTGATATTATAGCATCTAGGCAACCAAGATGACCAACTCAGTCCTCAGATCAGCATGAAATTTGTTTATAACCATCATGTAGCCTATTCTATTCTCGCTGGCAAGTAAAACACTTGATTTATTGCTCACAAGCATTTGGACGTTAACAGCAACTAAAAAAAATAAGTTTTTTTTATTAAAACAGACCAAGGCTCAACATGAACTCAATGTCATGAAAGAGAATTGATTTGACGAACGCTCTTTGAATATACTCTTAAGAAAAGCAAGAGTTACAAATCACCTGCTGCATCAAATATGACACGCCTGGTTTTAATGCATCTGGGGAGAGCTTTATAGATGGGTGAATGAGCTTCCCACAGTCCTCAGGTCACCTAGTACGTCACACAGCTAGCTAACGATTTACCTTACAGAACGGCTGGGAAACCACGTGACCACCCAAGGTAGTCCGTTAGGCCAAAATAATGCAATGGCACCCTTTTCCCCTATATAGTGCAATACTTTTGACCAGGGCCAATTGGGTGTCATTTGGGACTCACAGAGTGCAATTCTGCATTAAGTATCCTTGTAATTTTGCTGAGGAGGTTCTCTGGTGCGCTACTGATGGTACTTCATACAGACAACACACTTAGGTCTGGGCAAAGCTTGGTGCTTAGAATGGGAGAGGAATAATAGTAGTTGAGTGAAAAGTGCAACATTAGCCCAGGGTCTACCAATTAGCCCTGCTCGTTAACATAGCACGCTAGCAGATACTCAAGACTCCCAATCATTGCACTAACGTCAGTTAGCATTGGCTAGCAAAACTTCCTCCAACTTCATACTGGACACAGACATGAAAATGGTATCCACAAGTTCATCTGCCTCTGGGTGATGTAGATAAAGGGCCTCATGCCAAAATGTCCCTTTAAAATGAGTGCACACCAACACTGCCTAGGCAGATTAAGATGCACTTTACTGATGGTAATGCACTAATTCAGATGTTTAACTGTAGGGACAGGCTAGCTAGTACCTTGTGCAATGACATACTAGCCAATACATAAAGGAGTCACTACAGTAACAAGACTTGCGTATTGGCTAGCAGTCTACATAAAATAAAAGCACATCAGCAGTGCTGTTTGAATGGGACACTGCAATACTGATTTGATAACAATCCCGAGAATGAATGGCAGTGTAGCCAGTCAAGTGTGAACCATTTGGACAGACAAACAACAGCAGAATAATCCTGTGTACAGTGTGAAGGAATGGCCAAGAACAAATCGAGGGGAGACACGGCCCCTTCCGGGTTTTAATCCTGCCGTCATAAGAAATGCCACGTTAACTTCATTTGTATTATACATTGGCAGTGTCCAACTACAGTTGAAGTCGGAAGTTTACATACACTTAGGTTGGAGTCATTAAAACTCGTTTTTCAACCACTCCACAAATTTCTCGTTAACAAACTACAGTTTTGGCAAGTCGACTACTTTGTGCATGACACAAGTAATTTATCCAACAATTGTTTACAGACAGAATATTTCACTGTCACAATTCCAGTGGGTCAGAAGTTTACATACACTAAGTTGACTGTGCCTTTAAACAGCTTGGAAAATTCCAGAAAACTATGTCATGGCTTTAGAAGCTTCTGATAGGCTAATTGACATCATTTGAGTCAATTGGAGTGGTACCTGTGGATGTATTTTAAGGCCTACCTTCAAACTCAGTGCCTTTTTGCTTGACATCATGGGAAAATCAAAAGAAATCAGCCAAGACCTCAGAAAAGAAAAATGTAGACCTCCACAAGTCTGATTCATCATTGGGAGCAATTTCCAAACACCTGAAGGTACCACGTTCATCTGCACAAACAATAGAACGCAAGTATAAACACCATGGTACCACGCAGCCTTCATACCGCTCAGGAAGGAGACGCGTTCTGTCTCCTAGAGATGAACGTACTTTGGTGCGAAAAGTGCAAATCAATCCCAGAACAGCACCTTGTGAAGATGCTGGAGGAAACAGGTACAAAAGTATCTATATCCAATGTAGAACGAGTCGTATATCGACATAACCTGAAAGGCCGCTCAGCAAGGAAGAAGCCACTGCTCCAAAATCACCATAAAAAAGCCAGACTATGGTTTGCAACTGCACATGGGGACAAAGATCGTACTTTTTGCAGAAATGTCCTCTGGTCTGATGAAACAAAAATAGAACTGTTTGGCCATAATGACCATCAATATGTTTGGAGGAAAAAGGGAGATGCTCGCAAGCTGAAGAACACAATCCCAACCGTGAAGCACGGGGTGGCAGCATGTTGTGGGGGTGCTCTGCTGCAGGAGGGACCGGTGCACTTCACAAAATAGATGGCATCATGAGGGAGGGAAATTATGTGGATATATTGAAGCAACATCTCAAGACATTAGTCAGGAAGTTAAAGCTTGGTCGCAAATGGGACTTCCAAATAGACAATGACCTCAAGCATACTTCCAAAGTTGTGGCAAAACGGCATAAGGACAACAAAGTCAAGTTATTAGAGTGGCTATCACAAACCCCTGACCTCTAGCCCTATAGAAAATATATGGGCAGAACTGAAAAAGCTTGTGCGGGCAAGGAGGCCTACAAACCTGACTCAGTTACACCAGCTCTGTCAGGAGGAAAGGGTCAAAATTCACCCAACTTATTGTGGGAAGCTTGTGGAAGGCTACCAAAAACATTTGCCCCAAGTTAAATAATTTAAAGGCAATGCTACCAAATACTAATTGAGTGTATGTAAACTTCTGACCCACTGGGAATGTGATGAAAGAAATAAAAGCTGAAATAAATCACTCTCTACTATCATGCTGACATTTAACATTCTTAAAATAAAGTGGTGATCCTAACTGACCTAAGACAGGGAATTATACTAGGATGAAATGTCAGGAATTGTGAAAAACTGAGTTTAAATATATTTGGCTAAGGTGCATGTAAACTTCCGACTTCAACTGTACATTCAAGCTGTCCAGTTGCCACATATTCATGTTAGGAAGAGCAGTACTTGCATGCCTATTCTAAAGTATTAATCATTTCCACAACCTTTGGATGTTTTTAGGATTATAAATTGTACTCTAAAACCTGAGATGCAGAACATAGTTGACCATGTCCTACCCAAAGTGAAGTGGCACTGACTGTCCTCTTAGAGCCTCGATAACACTGACTTTGGCTAGGATACTCAACTTGGATGAGTGAGTGAATCGATGAATGAATGAATGACTAGAATAGGGCTCTCCAACCCCATTTGTAACAACCCTTATTCAATGTATTAATTATTAGAATCAAGTGCGCTAGATTAGAGTTGGAGTCAAAACCTACAGGACGGTAGATCTCCAGGACCAGGGTCGGAGAGATCTCCAGGACCAGGGTCGGAGAGCCCATCAACTAGAACAATAAAGTTCTAGGCCTATACCTCATGAGGAAATGTCTAGGGTGTTCTGACTTCGGGACATTGCTTGCCTAGCTAACGTTACAGTAGTTAGCTAACAATCCGTCAGCCTATTTACAACACTGAGCATATTGTTGCTTTGCAGGTTGCCCTGTGTTAGTTTCACAACGCTAGCTAGTTAGTTATTAGATTGGCTAGCTAAAGTTACTCATCATATTTGAACAACAGTCCGGTAAAAGTTTTGCAACCGGTGAAGTTGTGCATGATACAGTAGTGGACTACGAAAACCGCATTGTGCGTCCAGGGAGACAAATCACTAGACATTACCGTGCAGTCAATAAAGCGAGGAATCAACCCTTCTAGAACAGCAGCAAGCATGACTCGCTCGTGGCTAGCGATCCGAATTACTGCAACGCAACCAACGATAGTTTGTCTAGCTAACTAATACTGTAAATGAGTTAGCGAACTGCTTACCATGGATCAAACTCGTGGATGATGCTCTCGAACCGGATCACTGCAAAAAGTCTGGAACTGAAGCCTGCCAACCAGGCCAGAAAAAGAATGGTAAAGGAGAGTAAGGACTGCCACCCTGCTGGCTGTGCCAGTCCGCCAGAGAGGCCTCCTTTGCCCCCTCCTCCACCCGCGGTGTTGGGTCTGCTGTTACCATGCAGCGAGCCCCCGGCATTCAAGGACGCTTTGTGCTTGCTGTCAGTGGCTGTGTGCTGCTCCGCCATATTCTGCGTGGGTCGAAAGAGCACGCTTCCCTATCTCCCTTTACTCGCGTTCAGCTCCTTATGTTTTTGACGTGGCTTTCTCTCCTTTATCTCCGCTGTAAATCCACCGGCTTTTTTATTCACATTCGTCGGTGACAAGCTCCATTCCATACAGCACGCTGTTGCGAAACTCAATCTGACTGATTGCTGATGGGGAGGGAATGGGCGGGACAACAGGAGACACCGACAGCCTCTCACAGAGCGACAGGTACAACAGGGCGGAGCCAAAGACTGCTGAGCCGTTGGATATTAAATAACCAATCCCGCGCAAGTACTGCGATGACAGACCGATGTATTACCCAATGGAATATCAGAACCTACATAAGAACGTTGAAACCCTGGACGTGTATTTATTATAGGGGCTACAATATACTTTTTTTTTTCATATCCGCTTAAAAATGAGTAATTAGGGTTTCTTTAACCATTTACTGTGTGGATTTGATCGTGATTCAAATGTTGGCCAAGCTGCACATAAAGTAGTTGCATGATACAGGTCCCTGACTCTGAGAATGGAATGGGTGGGTTGTCTTGTCTTGTCTTGTCTTGTAGACAAGAGAGAGACTGTGAGATTGTGAAGATGAATAATTTTAATGTGAAGTGATATTTCTAATGCCCTTGGAGGTTCTCTGCTGAGGCATGGGTATTAATAAAGATGTATGTGTTCTCATCACTATCTGTCCCCCAGCAAAGGCAGAAGTACACCATAAATCATTGTGTAACCTAGGTATAGCTCTCTGGATAGTACAGTTTACAGCTTTTATTCTATGCTTCTTAGATATGTAGGCATCAACAGAGGAAATGGGTGAGTTTTTTTAATTGAGTGTGATACAATAGATCGGAGATCAATAGATTGAAAGATTGGTTGATTGAAATGCTATAATATGTATTTGTGTGTGCAATATCAAACACATGCATCACAATATGTTCCATGAGACAAGAAAGACTCTTGAGCAGTTTACATCCCTGGAGGGAAAACTAATGTGGGTATTAAAACAGTACGTATTACTACAATGCACACCACTTTGTATTCAACTGACATAAATACAAATAAAAAAGGTATTCTTGACACGTTGCTGGAAGACAGCATCTGTTGCGTACTTGGCTGTTATATCTATATTAGGTACATCACTCAAGCCAACCTACACTGTGTAGGTTGGCTTAAATGATGTACCTAATATAGATATAACAGCCAAGTACGCAACAGATGCTGTTAGAATCAAGTGCCCTTGGAAAAAATGCCTGCATATTCCACAACAGGCACATTACCCTCCAAAAAAATCCTGAAATTGTGACCTTTGAATCAATGGAAAACAACACTGTGGAGATAGTTTGCCCTTGGAAAATTTCTCTTCACTGCATTTTACCCTGAAAAAGAATGAAGTAGCTTTTCTATGAAATACAGGGTCATTGAATATACATTTTTAAACAGTGATCTTGGGAAACATTGAATATGAATAGATGTTAAGAAGAACATGATATGAACAGAATAAAAAAGATAGCCTAAAAGTGGTTTTATTTAACTCACTTCCCTACAATGCAACATCTGTGTTGCCTCAGTGTGGTATAACACAACAGTACCATAAACACATAGAAGGCTATCAACTTTCACAGTCAATGTACAGATGTACAGTACCATTGGGTCACATAGAACATGGGAAGAATATTCATAGTGGAACATTGGTAGGTAATTGAAGCTTGGGCCAGCTACATGGTGGGCCTGGATAGAGAGATGATGGAGACAGAGATAAGAGGGGGATGTAGAGAAGCAGATGAAGGATGAAAGAAAGAGGGATGGTGTGATGCCTTGCAGGTACACCAGAATCAGATGAGGTCCATAATACAGACAAACCACTGCATACGTGTGCTATTGCTGCAACTCAGAGCCAAGGGGAGGAATTCAGCCTGCATATTTCACAACAGGCACATTACCCTCCAAAAAATCCTGAAAGTGTGACCTTTGAATCAATGGAAAACAACGCTGTGAAGATAGTTTCAATGGCATCCATTGTCACAGCCCAGATGAAAACGAGCTGCTTTGGGTGCAGATGCTAGGCAGGGCAGATTCACTTGCTTCTGTCTCCTTAGAGAGAGCCTTGAGTGTCTGTTTGTTCCTCTCTGTCTTTCATGGCTCCTTGTTTACTGGCTTTCATGAGTTCTTGAAAGAGGCATGCCGCGAGACAGAATATTTGTGACAGTCGGCAGGTGCTTACTCAGCCAAGGCCTAGCATACAAAGATTCAAGATGGCGGGTTGGGGACTTCAAATCTAGTAAACAATCTGAGGTTCATAACTTATTTGTCATGGCTCACAAGTGTACAAAAATAGGTATAAAAGGGAGAAAAGCCCCCTTTCCCTAGGTTCTTAAGCAAAGTATAAAAATTCACAGTCATCGGTAGTGAGCAACATCAGGTTGAAAATAGTCATAATCCTCCATTTGTCTGTTGGGTCGTAAGGGATAAGCAGTGTCTGCTCTGAGGTTGAGCAGGTAAAGAGGCCTGCTCGTGGTACTACAATATCATCCAAATGGATGGGTCTTTGAAACAGACATGGTCTGTCTGAGAGCATTGGAGTCCCATTCCATGCGTCGGTTAAAGCAATTTGTCGGGGTTTCACACAGTAGTCCTCCAATCATCTCAAACCACTCAAAATTGTGCTTCTTCTTGTTATGTAAGCTGGGGCAAGTCGCGGATGACCTTCCTCAATGCCGCAGTTCTGAGAAACACGCATTTTGCAATGTGCTTTTTAATGATGCATCCAATTACATGTAGATAGTGTGTGAAGTGTAGTGCAGAGCTTTATCTGGTGCCACAGTCTGTTATACAAGATGGAAATCAAGAGGAATCAGAAAAGCAAGCACATCAAGTTCCAGCATTAACCACTTGTCTTGCCTTGCCTTGCCTTGCGTTTCCCACATCTGCATTATAATGAAAGCTAAAGAAGCTACGGAAAAGCCAAGGCTAGCAACTTACCAAATGATAATATCAAAATGATAATAACTTGACGAACACTTGCATGTAAAAACACAGAGACAGGATGTTTTGTCTCCATTGCTTTTCAAGAGAGCCCGATCATCTAGTTTATTCTTTTTTATGTTTTTAACAGAATAGTTGTCTTATTTTACAAGCACTACAGTGTTCCAAACAGAGTTAGAAACCATTTAAATGTTTCTGTGTGAAAGCAGGGACTTTTAACCAGGGACGTGCACAGGAATTTTGAGGGGCAGTTGCTCTGACCTGAAAAAGGGCACCTCCTCCCCCCCAAAAAAACACAAAAACTCACGGGCTATAATGAAAGACTGAGAATAACAGGGTCTTTATTAAAATATATATACACAAAGAAGTAAAACACTGAAATACAGCACTCAATCACCTTAACTACTACTAATAATAACACAGAAAACATTACTTGAGTCATGAAAATCCCTACATCAATATCCCTATCAATATCCTATCAAGTCACTGATAGGTTTCTCCAAATGTACATACTAAACATGCAAAGCTTCAAAGGAGAAGCCGCCTATTAGGGCCATTTCAACAAAAATCTTCAGAACTTCTTGTCGATTCCTATGTCCTTCTATGGCCAGCAGGAGGAGGTCAGACAGCCGCTCTTGACCACACTGATTTCTGAGCCTTGATTTGACCAGCTTCAGCTTAGAAAAGGAACGTTCTACCGCTGCAGTGGACACGGGTAGAGTGGCATATATTTTGATTAGTTTGAATAGTGTGGGAATATGACGTTAGCATTGTTTTCCTTGAATACTTCGAGCATAGACTTGACTGTCCTCTTGGGACACTTGTAAGATGCATGGAAGACTCTCAGCTCTGTTTGAAGGTTGGTCTCTTCCCCCTGAAGTCCATAAAACTCACATAGTGAATGTGCTGTATCAACACCTTGGCCAATATCCTTCCACTGCTCTGGGTCAGTGAGTCTCTGCAGTGACATCACAATGTCCCGAGTCTTCCCTTCCCCGTAAAATCTTCTCTCAAGCTCCTGTCTCAATCTGTCCAGAAAGGTATAGTATGTCCTTCCCCTGTAATATTCCTCCAAGGTCTGGACTGCATCATCTTCTCTTGCTGATTTGGAAGTGTATTTCAGCTTGCAGGGACTTTTCTTTGTCTACCTGGAATATTTGTGGGAATGCTTATGTCATTTTCCTCTGCAATTGTTGTGGCAGTGTTGTATATTTGTGAGAATTGGTTGTCTCTCCTCAGTTCCACTACTCGCCAAGACACCATCTAACACAGAGTAAGCAGCAGCCAAGTCCAGGTCATCCTACTGGAGTACTTTTGAGGCAACTGATGTCTCCCATGAACACTGGCGTTGCTATTTCAAGACACAGCAAAATTCAAAATCTATGCTGCTCAACAGCATTTTAGCTTCTCCTGCAGCCAGATCGGGGGTCACACTCTCTCAGATCTCTCAAGTACTGTAGGGCAGCAGGGAGGACCTTCCTAATTGTCTTTAAAGCATCTTCCCTGCAGCTCCACCGGGTGTCTGGAAAGCTCTGTAGTTCAAGGACACGCTGGTCTGGATTCATGGCTTTTGAGTATCCACAAATGCAGCATGGCGCTTTGTAGAGTTGGCAATGAATGTGTACAGCCTCTCAACGACTGTGAAGAAATCCACAAAGTGCTTGTTGGATTTTGCACTCTCAACTAAAACGAGATTTAAACAATGTGCATGGCAGTGCACATATACGCCTCTCATTTTGTCTCTGAATCCGGGACTGCAGCCCATTGTAGCGTCCACTCATATTGGCAGCTCCATCATATCCCTGTCCACAGACATCTTGAATGTTGAAGTTGTTTTGCTCAAGTAGCTTCATCACTACATTCTCCAGTGCCTCTCCTGTTGTTGATGCCACATCACATAGTTGGACAAAGCGTTCCTTTATAGTCATGTTGTGGACATATCGTGACAACAAAGGACACCTGCTCAATATGTGACACATCAGTGGTCTCGGGTCCAGCAAAATAGAAAAATTGTGATGCTTCTGTCACTTCCTTCTGTATGATTCGTTTCACATAAAGACTAAGTGCTTTTATGAGGTCGTTTTGTGTCCTATTGGACAGGAGAGACACCTGGCACCTTGGCTTGATGCTTGTTTTTCATGACTGCATCAAGATGAAGCCCGAGTACGCTGTCATATTGGCTAGCAAATCCACCATGTTCAGAAAATTTCCTCTATTTGAACTTGACAAGCCTTCTTCATTTCCCCTAAAGGCCAAAGCTTGTTTTGCCAGATATAATGTGATGTCTATTAAACGGAACATAATATCTCTGTTTTTCTGCCTCTCTCTTTCTTTGGCTGCTTCCATCTGAGAATCAGCTACTGCAAAGCCTCTGCAGTGTATCTTTGTAAAGGCATTCCACCTAATCATGCTTAGCATATGCAATTCACTGCTGCGGTGCTCCTTAATCTTCACTTTGGCCTGCCTCCACAAGTTTATCCCTACAGACTTCCATCCTGTCCTGCTCTGAAATCTTTCCTCATTCATAAAATTCCTGCAGCTAAAGCAATGCATGGCATCATTCAGTGGAGAATATTCCAGCCAGGGGTCATCGTTATACCATTGGGCTTCTGGAAAAGAGCGCCCATCTGGATTTTTAGGAACTTTACCATAGGGACGGCAAGGCCCGACTGAATTGGAAAATGTGATGAAGGTCTGATCGTATTTAAGATTGCTGCTTGTACATGAGCTGGATCTGTGGGATTAGCCAACCTCAGCAAAAATCTAAATCTGTTGACTCTGCCCCACTCGTCATCTCAATATCTTCCCTTGCTGATGCTCTCGCCTCCCTCATCTCATCCTCTTGCTCATCCATCATTTCCTATTTTGCCAGTCTGTCCTGATCTCATCTGGGATTGGCTCTGGCTCTGGTTTCTGAATGCAGCTGATGCACTGGGCTCATCATCTGTCCAATTACATATTATTGTTATTGCCATTATCATTATTATTTTAATACCCACCTAATGGTATTTATGTTCTGCTCAGGCAAGATCTTTGAAATGACCTCTAAAATAGCCTGTTTTTTTTTTAGATTACAATTATTTAACCCTGGCTGTACTTTCTAGCATGGTCCTCTCATCTCATATTTGGTGATCATCACTTAAGCCTACCTGCCCTATGTGCCTCCTCCTGGTCCACATTTTCCTCACATAGTCTGGAGGCAGACTGCTCCTCCTCATCTTAAATGTGATGTAATTATGAAACATTGCCATTAGTAGGCTAAAATATGACTCTGATTAATTAATCAATTTGCCTACACAATGTCATGTCATCTTTATCACAGTGCAAAGTCTCTGTCTCACCTGCTGGTTGGCTCTTTCGCAGCCAACCCTGCAGGATGATGTGCTGCCCTTTGCTGCCTCCTGAATTGTCTCTCCTCTCCTGAATCCGCCTCTTTTCAGTGGGCATCTTGGCTTCAAACAATACCCAAAATAGTGATAGGATTTAGGCATTTAACCATTTTGAATAAAATAAATAATGTGATGCATTACTTCCATCATTCATTCTTCTTGCTAAAACGAAATGTGAGAAACTAACTATCAGCAGACATGTAGCTTAGTTTGCCTAATGCCTACCAAAAAAGAGTAGCCTAGGCTGCTTGTCTGCAAGCCTATCTGTCTGATTATTTAGGCTAAACGTGGCAAACTCAGCCTGGATTTTATGAAGATTTTAATTCATTTCATAAAACTTGATGATGATGATGATCGTTCGTTTGTTATACATCACCAACTCACCTTTTCCGACAACGCTGAGTCGTCTCACCCGACAAACCGCGACAATCTCCATCTAGGGCCGCTCATGCAGGCTCAGCTCAGGTGCCGGTCGCGCAGCGCTGCAGCCAAGTAAACAGAGTTTGCCCTTCCGCTACCGACTTTCACTTTCGGTGCGAATGGAAGTGAATGAGACTTTGCGATTTTTTTTATCTAGGCCTACGTGAAATTCTGCATCCATTGTACGATTTATTTATTTATTTTTTCCTCGGAAGGGGCAACGTGAGTCGAGAAGGGCATATGGGCAGTTGCCCGGGCAACCTGAGCAACCCCCCTGTGCACGTCCCTGCTTTTAACAATATAATGGGCTAAACAGCATGCGGGTACACAGGAACATGCACGCATTGACTCTGTTGAACTCTGCCAATTCTAACAGTGCTACAACCTCGGGAACAGCACAGCATGTGCAGCTGTGCATCACGGTCACAAGTGGAGAATAGACCTACTAGGTGAAATTGAAACGACATCTCTATGTATTCTGACCAAGGACACCATATTTTGTCAAGCAAACAAAATAAGACTTGAAAGCCTATAGTACTCTACAAGGTAAAAATGCATAATATAGAGACTTTGATGTGCCCTTTTCAACATGTTCACATAGTCAACCTACAGTTGGGTTGTAATCCTGTATTACAAAGGTAGCAACAAGTTCAAAATAAATAAAAGTGTTATTAAAGGCACCTGCATAATTGCTCTATTAAACCTGCCCAAATTAAATCATGTTTCTAGGGCAACATAATATTAATCCAATTTCACCAAAGCGTCGTTCATTTCCTTTTAACACAGACAGCTTTTGGTTATGCAAAGTGGCGTTGAGGGGGGCAGGAAGCCAAAGGAGCTCTGGTGTTAATATGTGGGTATCAACTGTCTTAACCCTGGTAAGGGGTGAAATTGGCTCTGGAAGTGTTTATGCCTTGAGAGTGTCACATTGACTATAGTCTCACTTGGCCAGATTTACAGCACTGTAAGTAGTAGAAGGCAGACAATGTGAGACTATGGACACTGGCTTACGCTACATGACAATATGTTCTTGCAATATATCAATCATCCAAGAAAAAAAGGTCATGTTAGTTAGGAGAAAAGGGTTCCAAAAGGGTTCCTGGTAGAACCCATTGGTTTCAGACGTAACCCTTTGTGTTACATGTAGAACCCTCTGTGGAAAGGATTTCACCTGGATCCAAAACTAGTTATTCAAAGGGCTCTCCTATGGGGACAGCCGAATAACATTTTCCTGTTCTAGACAGCACCTCTTTTTTAAGAGTGTAGGAAGATGCATGGGCATTACTGAGTTAGTTGTAGGGAATAGTACAAGTAAATGGGACGTGGCATTCAAGTCGATTCAAACATTCAAACTTGCCTCTTATGGTTTATGCGAGGCTGTGAGCTCACTTCAAACTGTCAATCACACAGGTTCCATTGACAGCGTGGGTCCCTATCTGCTGCACAGGTCACCTGTTTCCTCTCATCAGTGACGCACCATTTCACATTGCCCATGCCTCATTACTTAAAGCCATCGGGCATGGTCACCAATAACACATCTCACCATTGCAGGACAGAACATCCCTCTCTCCCTCTTAGTTTCCAATCTGGGTGTAGAGCTTGATTCCTCCCTGGCCTTTGACAGCCACGTCAAACAACTCTGTAAAGCGTCATTCTATCACCTTACGAACATCGCCAAACTCCGGCCATGCCTTTATCTCTCAAGGCTAGACTCCTGCAACAAACACTTCATTGGGAAGCTCCAATGCATCCAGAACAGCGTTGCCAGGATCGCAATGAGAGTACGGAAACACCATCACATCACCACCCTCCTGGCATCTCTGCACTGGCTCCCATCTCATTCTGGATTGAATTCAAAACCCTCCTGCTGACATTCCAGTGTATTCATGGCAATGCCCATCCTTATCTCAAAGAACTGCTCTCCCTCCATAACGCCACCCGCATCCTCAGGTCAAGAAATAGCCTGCTCCTCCATGCCTCCAGGACCAAGCTCCCCTCCTTGGGTGATTGGGCTTTCAGCTCGACCGCCCCCCAGCCTCTGGTATGCCCTTCTGGACCACCTTAAGTCACCGCGGACTCCGGGCTCCTTTAAAACAGGCCTAAATATCTTTCTCTTCATGAAGGCTTTCTGTTGATAGCTCTGCTCCTTGGTGTCCTTGTCCCTTGAAGCGTGAGCTGTGTTCTTTGTGTCAGTTGCCCTTTTTTTCTATTTGGCGTTCATTTTTTATTTTCTGCACTTTAAATTATTCTGTATAATGAGAAGCACTTTACAAATGCAATAAGTGATTACTATTATTATTGTTAAGGGACATTACAATTAAAAAACAAAGCTTGTCAGATCTTTTCAGACCTCAAAAGTGGTATTTTGGTGAGATAAGTCCACATCCTAGGCAATCTGTTGTGTAGATCCAGCTGTATGCCACATACCCAAATTAATGAAAACGGTAAGCACCATATAATTCCCAGATCTTAGAGGATCTTATCTTTTCAATGTGTGGTTGAGGCATACATCTGGATCTGCACAATAGACGCAACCTTTCCAGTCCAATCGAGATACTTAACTGTAAAACTTTGAGAAAGTTCTGGCTCAGAGAGAACAAACAGCTCATCATGCACATACTCACGTCTACCTGAGAATAACGAAGACGTCAGTTGTTCACTCCTAAAAGCACGGCTGCCTCTGACTTCGTTATAGATGGGAACTGCTCCAAGCTGCTCCCCATGACGTCTCTTGAGGTTGATAGCCTGCCATTCAAGAATGAGAAATGTTACACGTGAAAAACAGTTGAACTTGGCCTGACATCATCCCACAGACAAAAATATGATTCAGATGTTGAAAACAAGTGTGCCTCCCAATTTCCAAGCTGCCTCGGCTGACGAATAGCTTCACTCTGAGATTCTTGAGCAGCCAAAACTTGCCATTTAATTTGAAAAACAAGAGATTTATGGGATGTTACTTGGGTGACACCCCCCAAAACTAGACGGCAATATTCTGGCAGCAACATTCTATTCAAGAAGAGCACTGAGTTACAACAACCATGATGACGAATTATCCAAACAGGTTCCATGTTGGCTTTAAACGGGCAGTGCAGTTAAAAACGATATTTTTCAGTTTTTTAAATGATAATTCCACACCATGAGGTCAAAATCTTTACTATTTTTTGTGTAAACTCTGTTTGAAAAAAATCTGGGAATTTTAGCCTGTTCAGGTGGGATGGAACTTTTGGACCACATCATGACATCACAATGTGATCTGTTTATAATAGACCAATGACTGTTCATTTGGGGGTGGGCTCTAGACCATTCTATCAGCCAATCAGGACAGTGTATCTAAATATCTTCAAATTAGTTTCCTAATCCCCACACAATCAGACTGAGCATTTCAATGGCCAAATTAATGCATATCAAATTAATGCATATTTTATTTTCATTAAATAAACACACACAGTGATGTATTAGGCATTCAGTGATGATGTAAAAATTCATTTACAAAGACTGCATGACTTTAAAGATCACATTTCACCCTAAAGTCGAGGTCAATGATACAGAAAAAGAAAGTGAATGAATGATAGCATTGTCAGTGAACATGTAACTGACCTCAGACATATAATCAGTAGTATGTTACAAAGCTGATTGTTAGCAAGATTGTTGTAATGAAACAAAGATAACTGCAGGAGCCAGGAAACAATATGTGTGCAAGTGTATTCTATTGGAGTGGCGACATGTATTAGGAACGCATAATATTTAAGTGGCCACAAGGCGGCCCCTTCAGGCTATTCTATAGTTGAAAGAGAATCCTACATAGTAAAGACACAATACATGAGCGAACACTTCAGCCCACTTTTCCTTAAATCTTTCCTCTATCTTTCCTTTACTGACAGTGAAGGAATGTGTCATGTTCTGTCCCATAATGATGCTAAGTGTAGGATTGTAGAGGTTCATTCGAGGCTCTTCCAGGTTTCTATTAAAACAGCTGGCTCATGATTTGTAATCAGAATAACCTGCAGGCCTGGTCTGTTCTATTTTTCTGATCAAAAAGCCATGCAGCAAATGAGATTCAATACAGAGCAGCCCTCAACCCAGACTGTGCCTCAGTGGCCTGGCCGTGTCTAATCGATTCTTCCCCGGTCGCCCTAGCTCCGTCGTCTCACAGTGCACCATTCACGCCTCTGTAATAAAGTTAAACTGAGCTGGCCTCGTGGAGAAAAGGAGGGAGGGAGAGATGGAAAGAAGGAAGAGAGGCGAGGAAGGTGGAGCTAGGCTGTCTGTCAATGCGGCTAGCTGCTAGGCGGTGAATTCACCAGAGACGCATGCGTCTGTGACACGAGAACGCAGTGGCCGAGAGTGATATCTTGATACCATTCACTCACAGCAGCGCTGCTGTGTCACCTGCTTGTAAAACATGGGAGAAAGGATCTATTCAATTCACGATGCAATAACTGTGTCCTTGGTAAGTTCTTCCTCTATTGAAGTCTAAGTGACTGGACAAGCCACATTACCTGGATAGTCCGCACTGACAGAGGCAGTGGAGGCAGCTCCCTCTCCTTCATCCCTCCATCCTCTGGCCCCACTCAAACAAAGAGACATGTCTGAAACGAAGAGCTGGGCTAAGGGCTCCTAATGCTGTAGACTAATCTCTGTCGCATCTCTGTTTCTCCTGGGTCCGGGATGACTGCAAATCAACTAACTTACGATTTTTAGGTTTTCTACTTAACTTACTGTGCACTGCTACAGTAGTACAAGCCTGGGGCAATGCCTAGCAGAGCATCACCTAAACATCATATGATGCTATGGCTATGGGTTGATGTAAGCGAATCATATCATAGGCTTAGGTCAATGTTACTCATAGACATTTGCTTAATGAGATGGTATGGAGTCTCACTCATATTATTGACTGAGCAGCTGAAAGCTGAGTTGATATTCAGTTGTGCTGTGCTAGAATTATTTGCGTGCGTTGTCCTCCCCACACTCAAGCTTCACTGCCGTTGTTTGTTACTCTCACCAACGCATACAGTACATCAGCTTGCTATGACAGATGATGTATGAGGAGTTGCCATGGTAACTCCATGTCTCGTTGATAGCAGATTTGGCCATAGCTTGTCTCTTGCTGTGCTTGGCATTACATCAGCAGTAGTGAAAGGTGTTTTGGCCGA
Source organism: Brachymystax lenok tsinlingensis (assembly GCA_030435695.1). Classification (NCBI taxonomy): domain Eukaryota; kingdom Metazoa; phylum Chordata; class Actinopteri; order Salmoniformes; family Salmonidae; genus Brachymystax; species Brachymystax lenok. The sequence goes on along the minus strand of CM059806.1, from coordinate 4,405,201 downwards.
GCGTTTGTTTCCATTCCCTCTCTTGCCACCCACTCAAAGGGTTAATCGGGTTAGCGAACACTGTGATTGGAGGGCTGGGGGTATAGAGCGATGGGTTTAGTATTTCATCAAACCGTATGCAAAGAGTTATCATGTGTCTATGTGAAATATTACACTGTGCCCGGTAACAATGTTTAAGGGTAAGTGGAATTTCATGGTGATGTAATACCAGACAAAAACAGTGTCGGTGTGTGTGTTTGTGTGTGTGTGTGCCTGTGTGTTCCAATTAGGACACACCGGGACACATGACTCAAGTGTTTGGTTGGTCAGTGGCTATGAGTAAGCCATTTAGAAATGGAAACATCTTTCATTTTTCTCTACCTCAGCCCCTACGTTAATACTATTCATGAGACATAGGCATAAAGTCATAAAGTCATGAATATGCACACAATATCGTACACAAACAAGATACTGTTATTTTGCCATTAGCCAGAATTCTCCAGTTAATGAGGCATGTACTACTGTGTTAAACAGCAGCTCTGACATCATATGCTGATACTTTAGATATGTGTGAATGTCTTATAGGACAACTCTGCTCTCTACTGGGAGAAATACACATTACAAGACCAAATATCCTCAGTCAAATTTAAACATAATGAAATGATTATATTTGCGATTAATATTGCATTGATTAATATCCTGGTTCGATTATTGAATACTCTTTATTTTTCGTTTTCTCACTGTGAGATTCCTCATTAAAAAAAGTATTAGAGCTACTTCAACGTGTTTCGTGAATGTGACGCAAAACATGTCTGATTGATGTAACACATGAAGTAATGTTCATATGATAAAGCATAGGCTGCAAAAAGCTTTACAAAACCTTGCTGGATCATCGCATCAACATGTTTTTGTTGATCGTTGGTTGCAATGTTGTTACATTGGTTAGGCTTGTTGCAGACACTGGCGCACATAACTATTTGTGCGTTAGGGGTTAATCCATTTAATCAAACCACACATATTACCCCCAATGATCCAGACGAACGATCAAATATGACCACGTAGTGTTTATTGTTTATATATACATTAGACTAGCTGTATTTTGCCTAAAATTACCATAATCAATTTTACCTGCTGGACAGCTAAATTTGCGAACACAGCTCTTAAAACAATAACCTCCCGGGAGTTAAATAAAGTTGGTCTGATAAGTTAAACAAATTCCCGTTGCATATAACAACAGTTTATCCCGTATTATTTCGGCATTCCGGTAGGCTACATGTGTTGCTATAAAACAAAGTATGCCGTTCGGTTAGTCATTCATTTTGGCATTTGACGTCACGCTATTGAAAATGCATGTTTTGTTCATAGAATTTGAATAATTTAATAGGATCTCTATGGTTTTGTTACTCATGCGTTATTGTCATTATTTTGGCATATGACGTTACGCAATTGAAATAGGTCCTGAAACTGGGTTAAGGTCATTCAACTTCAGTTGCAACTTCTATAGTTATTAGTAGCACCTTGATAGTTATTATAAATCGAATAATCATGTGTGTCAGTTACCTAGACCCTCAGCTTGCAGCCAACATATGGTCACTAGTAAAGTGCCTCAGAGGAAAGTGATGCCGCAATTGTCCATGGATTGAGACAGGGATTTGGATTTGCGACTACTTACTTCTCCGTACTGGCCAGTGATTATAACGGCGATTCTGATCCAACCATAAATTCATACATTGTGCCCCTTACCTGAGAGGATAGAAGTTCAATATGTAGCTATATATAGTAGGCTAATGTCAACTCGCTGGCTCATCGTTGCCAATGAAAGGGAAAGTTAGGCTAGCGAGCAAGCGTTTTAACCAGGTAGCCTTGGGCATGATACACTTCACAGGATGCCGCGCGGTGAAACACCGCTTCCCATTCATTTCAATGGAAGGAAAGCGGTGAGACGCGGAGAGGGCGGTGCGGAGGTGGCGCGGGAGGCGGTGAAAAAGATCACCATGTCCCAACGTTATGCAAATCACCAGCGGCGACCGCTGGGCGATGACCAATCATATCGAGTGGTTCCCATGACGAGATTGACGCTATGCGAGCCAAGGCTGGAGACTTTCTTCAGCGAAGACGGCGGACAGAAATACTAGGATGGAAGGACATGTAAGTGATTATAACGTCATAATGAACCATGCAAAAAATGTACAGTTGACAGTTAATGTAGAGCCAAACGATTATGCATATTTATTTATCATAAAGTTAATTTACGAAACTCGCGATTTAGCAGACTAGCTGACTAGCTAACATTAGCCAGCTAGCTTTATGGGTGTTGTGACATGAGTATGAAATTGTAATTCTGGTCGTTTCATGTTTTAGGGACTCCAGAGAAAACCATCAAACCAGGCTGTCGTCTTGTGAAACAGTGGATGTAAAGAATCTAGATGGCTGAAGCATTTACTGCAAATTGAATGGAATATTTTGTACGCTTTCTTTGCTGGTATTTGCCATGCAATGCAGATAGATGAAATAATTTAAGTAGCTACGTTATTGCTTATTGTGCAGTGGAGTATAACCACACCTGTATGCCTATGGATGTGTAGCTAGCTATCTAGCTGATCTGTGTATGGACCCAAACGTTTGGTATACATATTGGTTCATAACCTAGCTATGAACCTCAGCCATCGTAGCCAGTTGTATCAACTTCAAAACAGTCTGAATGACATTAATGAAGCCTATGGATTGAGTAGAATATAATATAACTTTGTGCCAAGGATGCAAGTCGTATATACATGTAGTTATTACCACGCATGAGATCCCCACATTGTAGCCTGTACATTTAATATATTCACTTATCATGTACTCTACCTTGGCAAATAAAGGTGCAGTTCAGGTATGAATGTCTTGAGATAATTTCTGTCATATCCAATACCAGGAGTATCACATTCCAGTCTTTGAATGATGATGTGTCTGCATGTACAGTTGAAGTCGGAAGTTTACGTACACCTTAGCCAAATACATTAAAGCTCAGTTTTTCACAATTCCTGACATTTAATCCAAGTAAAAATTCCCTGTTTTAGGTCATTTAGGATCACCACTTTATTTTAAGAATGTGAAATTTCAGAATAATAGTAGAGAGAAGGATTTATTTAAGCTTTTATTTCTTTCATCACATTCCCAGTGGGTCAGAAGTTTACATACTCAGTATTTGGTAGCATTGCCTTTAAATTGTTTAACTTGGGTCAAACGTTTCAGGTAGCCTTCCACAAGCTTCCCACAATAAGTTGGGTGAATTTCGCTTTTTCAGTTCTGCCCACACATTTTCTATAGGATTGAGGTCAGGGCTTTGTGATGGCCACTCCAATACCTTGACTTTGTTGTCCTTAAGCCATTTTGCCACAACTTTGGAAGTATGCTTGGGGTCAATGTCCATTTGGAAGACCCATTTGTGACCAAGCTTTAACTTCCTGACTGTCTTGAGATGTTGCTTCAATATATCCACATAATTTTCCTTCCTCATGATGCCATCTATTTTGTGAAGTGCACCAGTGCATCCTGCAGCAAAGCACCCCCACAACATGATGCTGCCACCCCCCGTGCCTCACAGTTGGGATGGTGTTCTTCGGCTTGCAAGCCTCCCCCTTTTTCCTCCAAACATAATGATGGTCATTATTGCCAAACAGTTCTATTTTTGTTTCATCAGACCAGAGGACATTTCTCCAAAAAGTACGATCTTTGTCCCCATGTGCAGTTGCAAACCGTAGTCTGGCTTTTTAATGGTGGTTTTGGAGCAGTGGCTTCTTCCTTGCTGAGCGGCCTTTCAGGTTATGTCGATATAGGACTCATTTTACTGTGGATATAGATACTTTTGTACCTGTTCCCTCCAGCATCTTCACAAGGTCCTTTGCTGTTGGTCTGGGATTGATTTGCACTTTTCGCACCAAAGTATGTTCATCTCTAGGAGACAGAACGAGTCTCCTTCCTGAGCGGTATGACGGCTGCATGGTCCCATGGTGTTTATACTTGCGTACTATTGTTCGCACAGATGAACGTGGTACCTTCAGACATTTGGAAATTGCTCTCATGGATGAACCAGACTTCTTGATTTTCCCATGATGTCAAGCAAAGAGGCACTGAGTTTGAAGGTAGGCCTTAAAATACATCCACAGGTACACCTCCAATTGACTCAAATGATGTCAATTAGACTATCAGAAGCTTCCAAAGCATGACATAATTTTCTGGAATTTTCCAAGCGGTTTAAAGGCAGTCAACTTAGTGTATGTAAACTTACCCACTGGAACTGATAGTGAATTATGTGAATTAATCTGTCTGAACAATTGTTGGAAAAATTACTTGTGTCATGCACAAAGTAGATGTCCTAACTGACCTGCCAAAACTATAGTTTGTTAACAAGAAATGTGTGGAGTGGTGGAAAAACTAGTTTTAATGACTCCAACCTAAGTGTATGTAAGCTTCTGACTTAAACTGTATGTATTACAATAACACATCAACAGTGTTTACCAATCTTGGTCCTGGGACATCAATGGTTACACATTGTAACTAATAGACTAGAAACAGGATTTAACTAGTTAAAGGCTGATTTGTAATTCATATATACAGAATCAAGGAAACACTGCACTACACTTCCTATGCATCATGTAAATACTCTAAAACCAGTTTCTCAATATCTAATGCCCTTTGTCTGCATTGATCTGATAAACACAGGATAGATGTATTTCATCAAGAGACTTCATTTCAACCAGTGGGGAATGTGAAACACTATTGAAAAAAGTTCATTATCAAAGTGTTATAAATACATGCATTATAAATATACTTGTAATATTATAAATACAAGTTCAATCTGTACTTCAATGCAAATCTGTTGTGCATTATAAAAACAGGATGAAACGGGCGGCGGCGAGGTGTAAAAGACAAAGGGAGAGGTAAGAACAGGAGCAGCGACATGATTAATGAATCACAGTGCAACCCAAATATTCTCTCAGTTCATCAAAATTACAATAGTGTCTAGTCGGCCCGAAGGTTATCTTAAAGGTGGGTGAGGTGGCAATGATGGGACTGGGGGTTGGCATCCCCCCTCATCAAAACATATCTGCAGACAAGAGAGAGAGAGAGAGATTGAGAGCATGTTTCAGCCTTTAAGCCGTGTTTTTATTTTTTTATTCTAACATTGTTAGTCAACATAATCATCTGGAGGTGACATGCAAAACTGACCTTGGATCATTAACTCTGGGACTGCTGCATTTCAATGTAAAGCATCTCTTTAATAATACGTCCTGTTGACCTGACCAAGTGACCTCTCACCTGTTCATGCCTTGCCTTCTACGTAGCCAATGCAGATGTGGGAGGAATTCACCGACACAGCTGATATAACCTAGAGGATTTAGGGAGAAGAGGAGAGAGGGGTGAAGTGAAGGAGAGAGACTTATTGAGAAAATAAGGTGGTTAAAAAGAGAGTGTTCAACAGCAATCTTTGAGTGTGGCCTCACCTGGTGTCCACCACACTAAGTGGCTGCAAAAGTACTTTATGCTGAAAAACATGAACGGACACACGAGGACAAACAATATAGCGTAGTTATAGAAATAATGAAGTGTCTTACTATTCTCCATGGTTGGCCCTCTTGCCTATTCTCTGAAGGTGGAAGGAGTCACAGTTATACACCCGAGTCTGCTTACTGCACAACATCATCCATCAATCAGATTGATACATGAGTGTGTAGGTGTGGGTTATAGGGTGTTTAATTGTCCTACATTTTTTTCAATATGGGTGATTTAAAAATAGCCTGTGGTTTTTGTACAGACATCACACCCTTACCTAAACAGCACCCTCACCTGAGAAGTAGAAATCAAAGGGAGAGAAACTGGTAATTGAATAACTGCAGTTGACATAGCTAAGTAAATGGAAGAATACTCTTATTGCAATGTGAATGGCTCTTAAAAGAGCCTTTAGTTGTGCATAGTGTAGTCTGTGTTGCCATGGAACAGCACCCTGGTCGAAGTAGTACAAGGTGAAGACGTTAGCTAGTCAGCTAGCTAGCTAAATTGCAATTTTCATGAATTACCTTCATGATAAAAACCACTTGTCTCTACATTAACATATTCCTGTCAACTGTACATTTTTTGCACGATTCGTTATGACCACATTTGCTTCCATCCTAGTGTTTTGTCAGCCATTTTTAGCATGCAAAGCTTGGTGGGGCAAATAAATTAAACAAGTGGAATGCCTGCCAGCAAAGCCACTACACAATACAACACTAAACAATACATTAAAATGCACTATAACAGTGACAAAACGGTGCCAACAAACAGCCTACATAAAGCAGTCCCAACAGCTTACCACTGCTACACCTGGCTATCAGTGGAGCCTTGTCTAGCAGCAAAACAGTTCATTTAGCCTGTCACGTTGTATAAATGACTGGAGACAGGTGCAGGAATTCATAATAGAGGGGTTAATACTCCCCCCAAAATATACAACATGCCATGAAAAGGCAATAATCTACACGGGACGAGACCCGTAATAACAAGTGCACAATACACGCAGCACAAAAGCCGAAATAACACCGCACAGGTACTCACAGACCAACGGACATGGGAACAATAACCGACCAGACAATGGTCAACAGAGGGCACATATATACACTTACTAATCAGGGGAATTGGAATCAGATGTGCGTAATGAGACAGTTCAGTGACGCCTGGAGGGCGGTGACGTAGACCTCCGGAACTGGTGCATGGAATGAGCAGCAGTACCGGGGGAATCCGTGACACAGCCTCATTTACTGCTTTAGAAAACATAACTGAAATGGCTGACTTGCTTAAACAATGTGGTTTCTTATGACAATTGAAATGTACAAACTATGGGATAAGGGGACGACAAGCAGATAAGAGGCAATCCGCTAGGACGGACGTAGTCAATATAAATATTTGTTTAGCACTTTTGAAATGTACAGCAACAGAAGGCTACATGTGCAAGTCAGAACAGTAGGCGAAACTAAGAGGGGAAAATAGACTAAATTATTAGGGTGAGTATACATATCTTCCTGGCATATTACATAATTTATGCACCAGCATACAATATATTTTTAGACTCACCTTGTTGTGCTGTGCTCACTTGAACAGGAAGGTGGCGTGGCGGTATTTCTGTGGCATTCTCTGGATTTATGGTACTTTCAAAACAACTGGGAACTGAAAACAAAGTCGAATCATGATGACATCCTTGATCTTCAGGCTGTAGCTCTAGAAAGAGGCCGGATTTACAATTTCGAGTTGGATGACTGTTGAAAATTTATTTCCCAGTCGGAGCTTGTTTATTCCCGACTTCCCAGTTGTATTGAACTCACTGAAGTAAAGTTTTCACAGTTCTGAGTTAACAGCTGTTTTGAGCGCGGCACAAATCATGCTTCATTGACAGCATGGACAATGTTGAATGTTTATCATTTTAAACTTGGAAAGAGCCCCTTAATCTCAGATTTGGGACCACACAGCCATTCAACTGTCACTGATTACTTCCAAACCACTCATTATTGAATTAGCGATTTCCAACTTGTTGTGTAATGTTTATGTCCAATGGCCGATGAGCACCGATACGTTTTATCTATAATTTCTCTTCATTATTTGTCTTCATGTGACAAGGATTAAAAAGGATTTGCCAGTAGATTGTCGACTTGATTCATGATGATGACTGCTAGCTAAGATTTTGAAAGTATGACGTTGACATGTCCAATCAAAGCTACTGTACATATAACGTGATTTGACGTCATTTTATCTGTGGCTAATGACCTTGAGCCTTCTTGGATGGGCACTTCTAATGTAACTCTATATCAGCACACACAGGGCTTAGACTTGGCAGTGACAGAGTGTCCCTGTCAGTGGAGGCTCCTTTGTGAAATTTCATAAAAATGAAAATAGTGAAACATTAAAAAAGTGATCCTTTTTAGATAAAACTATATTAAATATATTCATTTGTCACCAAATAATTGATTAAATAACACTTTTTTGCAATGGTCTACAGTAACTTCCATCCTCCTCTGGCTACATTGACTTCAATACAAAACCTAGGAGGCTCGTAGGCCTCACCCCCTTCCATACATGGTAATTATGACCACTTCGGGAGGATGTCCTCCAACCAATGAAAGCTTTTGCAGTATGAACTGACATGTTGTCCATCCAATCATAGAATTAGGATCAGAAAATTAACCTATTGAGTTGTATTGGGATTGTGCCACAGAGCATTATGGGGGTTCTATGTGTTGAGAAGCTTGGTGATATTGTTGGATAGAGACTAAGAGTGAAAAGTGATAGTTGAGCCTTTTTTTTATATTATTCAATTCAAATTCGTTTTTTTCAAATTACAGGAGACTGAGGAGGTATATTATAAATTGTTTTCATTGTTTTAGAACTTTATTTTTGTGTCCAGTTAGTGCAATTTATTTAAATGTTCTTTGCTAACTTCAGTAGCTAGCTAGCTACCAGCGCAAGTGTGCAGTTTTCTGCGCCAGAATGGACAACATTGCCAACATTGTTAAAGGACCTCTTTCATTCTCTGGGGTACACGGAAAAGGTGCTAATTAAAAGCGAGGGTCGACCTCTGCCTGAGATCAGTTTCTTGACGAAGGATGAAAAGGTGAGGGCGTTCAATACCACCTTGAATCAAAAGTACAGCTGGTAACGGAACCTTTCATCAAGCCGCCTGTATTGCTGGCCTTGCCTGCGTAGTTGGGCATGCAAGAATTTGCTTTTAGAGGACACAACGATTAAAGAGAGAGTTTGACGCAGTGCATTTTTTTCACGTGAGCTCAAGTAGGCTTTCCACTTTCCTCTGGTATTTATTCAGCAAAGATGATAACACTCCAGACAGACACAAGCAAAAACTCATGATATAAGCCTAGGCTTCACCTAAACATTAAAAATCTGACATTCTGTATGGAGTAAAACAAGACAATTTTTCAGTCTGATCAACTGTAGGCTACTAATAATAATAATAGGTTTTGTCGTGCCTTCTTCACGACTGTCTTGGTGTGCTTGGACCATGTTAGTTTGTTGGTGATGTGGACGCCAAGGGACTTGAAGCTCTCAACCTGCTCCGATACAGCCCCGTCGATGAGAATCGTGGTGTGCTCGGTCCTCCGTTTCCTGTAGTCCACGATCATCTCCCTTGTCTTGATCACGTTGAGGGAGAGGTTGTTGTCCTTGCACCACACGGTCAGGTCTCTGACCTCCTATAGGCTGTCTCATTGTTGTCGGTGATGAGGCCAACCACTGTTGTGTCATCAGCAAACTTAATGATGGTGTTGGAGTCGTGCCTGACCGTGCAGTCATGAGTGAACAGGGAGAACAGGAGGGGACTGAGCACGCACCTCTGAGGAGCCCCCGTGTTGAGGATTAGCGTGGCGGATGTGTTGTTACCTACTAGAAGTCAACTGATTATGATTTTTCAACGCTGATATCAATACCGATTATTGGAGGACCAAAAAAAGCCGATACCGATTAATCGGAAGATTTTTATATATATTTGTAATAATGACAATTACAACAATACTGAATGAACACTTTTTTTAAAAACCTAATATAATACATAAATAAAATTCCATTTAGTCTCAAATAAATAATGAAACGTGTTCAATTTGGTTTAAATAATGCAAAAACATAGTGTTGGAGAAGAATATGCAATATGTGCAATGTAAAAAAGCTAACGTTTAAGTTCCTTGCTCAGAACATGAGAACATATGAAAGCTGGTGGTTCCTTTTAACATGAGTCTTCAATATTCTCAGTTAATAAGTTTTAGGTTGTAGTTATTATAGGAATTATAGGACTATTTCTCTCTATACCATTTGTATTTCATATACCTTTGACTAAGCGCTATGCTTCAAGTATTGCGAAGAGCTGCTGGCAAACGCAGGAAAGTGCTGTTTGAATGAATGCTTACGAGCCTGCTGCTGCCTTCCACCGCTCAGTCAGACTGCTCTATCAAATATTAAATCATAGACTTAGTTATAATATAATAAACACACAGAAATACGAGCCTTAGGTCATTAATATGGTAAAATCATTTTTGAAAACAACACGTTTATTCTTTCAGTGAAATACGGAACCGTTACGTATTTTATCGAACGGGTGGCATCCATAAGTCTAAATATTGCTGTTACATTGCACAACCTTCAATGTTATGTCATAATTATGTATAATTCTGGCAAATTAATTACGGTCTTTGATAGGAAGAAATGGTCTTCAGACAGTTCGCAATGAGCCCCGGCGGCTTTGCAAATTGGAGTGGGTCTAGGGTTTCTGGGATAATGGTGTTGATGTGTGCCATGACCAGCCTTTCAAAGCACTTCATGGCTACAGACGTGAGTGCTACGGGTCTGTAGTCATTTAGGCAGGTTACCTTAGTGTTCTTGGGCACAGGGACTATGGTGATCTGCTTGAAACATGGTGGCATTACAGACTTAAGACAGGGAGAGGTTGAAAATGTCAGTGAAGGCACTTGCCAGTTGAACAACGCATGCTTGGAGTACACGTCCTGGTAATCCGTCTGGCCCTGCGGTCTTACGAATGTTGACCTGTTCAAAGGTCTTACTCACATCGGCTGCGGAGAGCGTGATCACATAGTCGTCCGGAACAGCTGATGCTCTCATGCATGTTTCAGTTTTAGTTGTCTCGAAGCGAGCAAAGAAGTTATTTAGCTCGTCTGGTAGGCTCGTGTCACTGGGCAGCTCTCTCGGCTGTGCTTCCCTCTGTAGTCTGTAATAGTTTGCAAGCCCTGCCACATCCGACGAGCATCAGAGCCGGTGTAGTACGATTTGATCTTAGTCCTGTATTGATGCTTTGCCTGTTTGATGGGTCATCGGAGGGCATAGCGGGATTTCTTATAAGCTTCCGGGTTAGCTCTACCCTTTAGCTCAGTGTGAATGTTGCCTGTAATCCATGGCTTCTGGTTGGGATATGTACGTACAGTCACTGTTGGGACGACATCCTCAATGCACTTCTTGATAAAGCTAGTGACGGATGTGGTGTACTCCTTAGTGCCATCGGAAGAATCCCAGAACATATTCCAGTTTGTACTAGCAAAACAGTCCTGTAGTTTAGCATCTGCTTCATCTGACCACCTTTTTATAGACAGTCACTGGTGCTTCCTGCTTTCATTTTTGCTTGTAAGCACAAATCAGGAGGATAGGATTGTGGTCAGATTTACCAAATAGGGGGCGAGGGAGAGCTTTGTGCGTGTCTAGAATTTTGTTCCGAAGGGCACTAGGCGCGCCGCTTCTGAATGAGCGTTTTCCTGGATGATCGTTTGCTCATTGAGTGTGGTTTTAGTGCCAGCATCGGTCTGTGGTGGTATGTAGACAGCTACGAACAATTAGATCTTGCAACCTTCCAGTTACTAGTCCAACACTCTAACCACTAGGCTACCTGCCGCCCCATATAATTTATATGAAGAAATTTAAGGTAGATGCAGTTTGACAGTGTTTTCATCCCCTCAGGGCCATGAGTTTTTTTCAGGAGTTAAAAAAAATGATGTGACCTGATTAGGAAAAACCTGCCAGTGCAGAGTGAAATAAAAATAGTTGACTTTTTGTTTTGCACATTATTGAATGGAATTCAATTGTATGGAATTAAATTAATATTTTTGTATCTCGGCCTCCTTAGCTCCTTTTTATGCTTGGGCAAGTAGCTGTGGGGAGCTGTTGGCCGGGGTTGGGGTAGCCAGGGGGAAAGCATGGCCAGCCGTAGAGAAATGCTTATTGAAATTCGAGATTATCGTGGATTTATCGGTGGTGGCAGTGTTTCCTAGCCTCAGTGCAGTGGGCAGCTGGGAGGAGGTGCTCTTATTCTCCATGGACTTTACAGTGTCCCAAAACTTTTTGGAGTTAGAGCTACAGAATGCAAACTTCTGTTTGAAAAAGCTGGCCTTTGCTTTCCTAACTGACCTCGTGTATTGGTTCCTGACTTCTCTGAAAAGTTGCATATCGCGGGGACTATTCGATGCTAGTGCAGTCCGCCACAGGATGTTTTTGTGCTGGTCGAGGGCAGTCAGGTCTGGAGTGAACCAAGGGCTGTATCTGTTCTTATTTCTACCTTTTTTGAAAGGGGCATGCTTATTTAAGATGGTGAGGAAATTACTTTTAAAGAACGACCAGGCATCCTCTACTGACGGGATGAGGTCAATATCCTTCCAGGATACCCGGTCGATAGAAAGGCCTGCTCGCAGAAGTGTTTGAGGGAGCGTTTGACAGTGATGAGGGGTGACCGCGGACCCATAGCGGATGCAGGCGATGAGGCAGTGATTGCTGAGCTCCTGATTGAAAACAGCAGAGGTGTATTTGGAGGGAAAGTTGGTCAGGAACTCTTATTGTGGAGACCACTGGCCTTTTACTATTTTCCCCATATGCAAAGAGGAGTTCTCCTCGCGAGGAAGAGTCCCGTTATCAGGGCCTACCTCCAGCACCATGGTATTAGCAAAGACGAGGAACAGACAGCAACCGTGGCCTCCCCCCTGAGTGAGGGCTGCAAGGCTATTGCTGAGACAAAGCCAAAGGTCTCAGACTGAAAGGTGTTTCACAGCTACCTGAGAAAGAAGGTGAGATCTTCCTCAGAGCAGACCTCCAGGGTCAAGGCCCGGGAAAACTGCTGCCTGCCTTACTGGCAGCTGTTCAGACTATTTTGCAAAAGAAAATCGATTGACAATCTTTTTTTTCAATTAAAAAATAATTATTTGTAACTTTCATGTGTTTCTTTTAAATTAGTTAAAATAAGAAATATATATATATATATATATATATATATATATATAGATAGATAGATAGATAGATAGATAGATAGGTAAGTTATAGGGTTCAACAACAGTTGAACACTCACACACATACAAAAAGAAGCATAAAAAGGAGCTAAGGAGACCAAGATACAAAAATATTAATTTAATTCCATACAATTTAATTCCATTCAATAATGTGCAAAACAAAAAGTAAACTATTTTTATTTCACTCTGCACTGGCACTTAAAAAAAAGTATTTTAAGTATGGAACTGGCTGATGGACTAAATAAGGGTTATGACTACAGTTAAGGGAAGGTTTGGACATAAATAGCTTGTAATTAACAAATGAATAAATTAACGAATGACTTAATACTTTATTGTCCCATAGGGAAATTTGTCTGCAAAAAAATATATTCACATTTCCCTATGGGACAATGACGTGTTCATTCATTCATAGTTAAGTGCAAGCTATTTATGTCCAAGCATCCCCTTAATTGTTACTCTTATTTAGTATTTCAGCCAGTTGCATACTAAATAGAATCCTATTATAAATACAGCATCAAACACCTTTGCTGCAGTAAAGGGAAGACAGTTTGCCATAAAACATCAATCAGCATAGTATCATGAAAAAGTACCCAGTTGTCATACTTGAGTAAAAGTATAGATACCTTAATAGAAAATGACTCAAGTAAAAGTAAAAGTCACCCAGTAAAATACTACTGGAGTAAAAGTCTAAAAGTATTTGGTTCTAAAAATACTTACAGTGGAAGTTGGAAGTTTACATACACCTTAGTCAAATACATTTAAACTCAGTTTTTCACAATTCCTGACATTTAATCTGAGTAAAAAGTCCCTGTCTTAGGTCAGTTAGGATCACCACTTTATTTTAAGAATGTGAAATGTCAGAATAATAGTAGAGAGAATGATTTATTTCAGCTTTTATTTATGAGAAGTTTACATACACTCAATTAGTATTTGGTAGCATTGCCTTTAAATTGTTTAACTTGGGGCAAACGTTTTGGGTAGCATTCCACAAGCTTCCCACAATAAGTTGGGTGAATTTTGACCCATTCCTCCTGACAGAGCTGGTGTAACTGAGTCAGGTTTGTAGGCCTCCTTGCTCACACACGCTTTTTCAGTTCTCTATAGGTTTTCTATAGGATTGAGGTCAGGGCTTTGTGATGGCCACTCCAATACCTTGACTTTGCTGTCCTTAAGCCATTTTGCCACAACTTTGGAAGTATGCTTGGGGTCATTATCCATTTGGAAGACCCATTTGCGATCAAGCTTTAACTTCCTGACTGATGTCTTGAGATGTTGCTTCAATATATCCACATAATTTTCCTTCCTCATGATGCCATCTATTTTGTGAAGTGCACCAGTCCCTCCTACAGCAAAGCACCCTCACAACATGATGCTGCCACCCCCGTGCTTCACAGTTGGGATGGTGTTCTTTGGCTTGCAAGCCTCCCCCTTTTTTCTCCAAACATATCGATGGTCATCATGGCCAAACAGTTCTATTTTTGTTTCATCAGACCATAGGACATTTCTCCAAAAAGTACGATCTTTGTCCCCATGTGCAGTTGCAAACCGTAGTCTGGCTTTTTTATGGCGGTTTTGGAGCAGTGTCTTCTTCCTTGCTGAGCGGCCTTTCAGGTTATGTCGATATAGGACTCGTTTTACTGTGGATATAGATACTTTTGTACATGTGTCCTCCAGCATCTCCACAAGGTCCTTTGCTGTTGTTCTGGGATTGATTTGCACTTTTCGCACAAAAGTACGTTCATCTCTAGGAGACAGAACGCGTCTCCTTCCTGAGCGGCATGACGGCTGCGTGGTCCTATGGTGTTTATACTTGCGTTTGTACAGATGAACGTGGTACCTTCAGGCGTTTGGAAATTTCTCCCAAGGATGACCGAGACTTGTTGAGGTCTACCATTTTTATTCTGAGGTTTTGGCTGATTTATTTTTCAAACAAAGAGGCACTGAGTTTGAAGGTAGGCCTTGAAATACATCCACAGATACACCTCCAATTGACTCAAATGATGTCAATTAGCCTATCAGAAGCTTCTAAAGCCATGACATCCTTTTCTGGAATTTTCCAAGCTGTTTAAAGGCGCAGTGAACTTATTGTATGTAAACTTCTGACCCACTGGAATTATGATACAGTGAATTATAAGTGAAATAATCTGTCAGTAAACAATTGTTGGAAAAATTACTTAATTAAAGTAGATGTCCTCACCGACTTGCCAAAACTATAGTTTGTTAACAATACATTTTTGGAGTAGTTGAAAAACGAGTTTTAAGTGTATGTAAACTTCCGACTTCAACTGTAAGTATCAAAAGTACAGGGAGTAGACATTTAATTTAACCAACGAACAGGACAGCGTTAGGACAGGAGCACACAGCAACATTAATGCAGACACGGGGAACACACAGAGGCAACAGACAGATAAAGGGGAGGCAATCAAATAATGATGGGGTTCAGGTGAGTCCAATTATGCACTGCTGCGCGTGATGGTGACCGGTGATGAAGCGCAGGTGCACGTAACGATGGTGACAGGTGTGCGTAGTGAAGGCAGTCTGGCGCCCTTGAGCGACAGAGAGGGAGGGCGGGAGCAGGCGTGACAGTAAAAGTATAAATCATATATTACGCAAAGCAGACGGCACCATTTTCTTGTTTTGAAAATGTACGGATAGACAGGGATACATTCCAGCACTCAAACGATGCATTTGTGTTTAGTGAGTCTGCCAGATCCCAGGAAGTAGGGATGATGTTCTCTTAAAAGTGTGTGAATTTGACAATTTTCATGTCCTGCTAAGCATTCAAAATGTAGCAAGTACTTTTGGGTGTCAGGGAAAATGTATGGAGTAAAAAGTATATTATTTTCTTTAGGAATGTAGTAAAGTAAAAGTACAGATACCTAAAAAAAAACGACTTAAGTAGTACTTTAAAGTATTTTTACTTAAGTACTTTACGCCACTGATAGATCCTATTCTCAGGGCAGCATGCCAAGTTTGAGATGTTGTCAGTAACAAGTCAGACACATGCAACAGGTTTTACTGACTCAAAGAAGTCTTCATGTCGATGGACCAACACACGGGTAAGAATATTTACTTCAGAAATAGTGTGCATCCCAAAGGGCTCAGGTCAAAAGTAGTGCACTATATAGGGAATAGGGTGCTATTTAGGATGTGCACTGTCTGAAGGAGATGCTTAACATTATATATAACATTATATGTAATGGCGCCAGAGGATGGCTGCTGTTTTACAGGCTCCTAACCAACTGTGCTATTTTGTTATTTTTTTCGCATTGTTTGTAACGCATTTTGTAAATAATGTTGCTGCTATCGTCTCTTATGACCGAAAAGAGCTTCTGGACATCAGAACAGCGATTACTCACTTCTAACTGGACAAAGATCTTTTCTTTAATGAGTCCGACGTGAAGGATATACTGCTTTGTCAAGACAAGGCCTAAATCCCCATCATCAGCATGAAGAAAAGATGGCGGAAAAGTGGGAAGAGGGCGGGGTGCCTTGTAAGAATTTGCTGACGAGTAGGTAAACCACCACTTCCCTCCGTATTATTGGCCAACGTGCAATCATTGGAAAACAAACTGGATGATCTACGTTTAAGACTAACCTACCAACGGGACATTAAAAACTGTAATAACATATGTTTCACAGAGACATGGCTGAATGACGACATGGATAATATAGAGCTGGCTGGCTTCTCCGTGCATTGGCAGGACAGAGCAGCTATGTCTGGTAAGATGAGGGGTGGGGGTCAGTGTCTATTTGTCAATAACTGCTGGTGCGTGATGTCTAATATTAAAGAAGTCACAAGGTATTGCTGGCCTGAGGTAGAATACCTCATGATAAGCTGTAGACCACACTATCTACCAAGAGAGTTCTCATCTATATTATTCGTAGCCATCTATATACCACCACAAACCGATGCTGGCAATTAGACCACACTCAACGAGCTGTATAAGGCCATAAGCAAACAAGAAAATGCTAATTCAGAAGCGGCGCTCCTAGTGGCCTGGGACTTTAATGCAGGAAAACTGAAATCCGTTTTACCTCATTTCTACCAGCATGTCAAATCAAATCAAATATTATTGGTCACATACACATGGTTAGCAGATGTTAATGCGAGTTAATCACATGTGCAAGCAGAAGAAAAAAGCTCTAAACCACCTTTACTCCACACACAGAGACGCATACAAAGCTCTCCCTCGCTATCCATTTGGCAAATCTGACCATCATTTTAGCTTACAAGCAACAACTAAAGCAGGAAGTACCAGTGACTCGCTCAATACGGAAATTGGTCAAATGACGCGGATGCTACGCTACAGGACTGTTTTGCTAGAACAGACTGGAATATGTTCCGGGATTCATCCAATGGCATTGAGGAGTATACCACTTCAGTTACCGGCTTCATCAATAAGTGCATCGACAACATCGTCCCCAGAGTGACCGTACGCACATTTCCCATGGATTACAGGCAACATCCGCATCGAGCTAAAGGCTAGAGCTGGAGTGGGGCACTTATCCTGGACACTTATAAGAAATCCCGCTATTCCCTCAGATAAACCATCAAACAGGCAAAGGGTCAATACAGGACAAAGATTGAATCCTACTACACCGGCTCTGACGCTCGTTGGATGTGGCAGGGCTTGAAAAATATTACGGACTACAAAGGGAAACCCAACAGCGAGCTTCCCAGTGACGCAAGCCTACCAGATGAGCTAAATTCCTTTTATGCTCGCTTTGAGGCAAGCGACGCTGAAGCATGCATGAGAGCACTAGCTGTTCCGGACAACTGTGTGATCACTCTCTCCGTAGCCGACGTGAGTAAGACCTTTAGACAGGTCAACATTCACAAGGCTGCGGGGCCAGACGGATTACCAGGATGTGTACTCAAAGCATGCGCGGACCAACTGACAAGTGCCTTCACTGACATTTTCAACCTCTCCCTGACCGAGTCTGTAATACCTACATGTTTCAAACAGACCACCATAGTCCCTGTGCCCAAGAAAGCGAAGGTAACCTGCCTAAATGATTACCACCCCATAGCACTCACGTCAGTAGTCATGAAGTGCTTTGAAAGGCTGGTCATGGCTCACATCAACACCATCAATGCTGGAAACCCTAGATCCACTCCAATTCACATTGTTTTACTTACTAGTTTATTTAGTAAATATTTTGTTAACCAACAATGCAGTTCAAAAAAGTTAAGTAATCATTTCACGGTAAGGTCTACCTGTTGAATTTGGCACGTGACAAATAAAATGTGATTTGACTTGAACAACTTTCCCAGAACCAGACATTGAGGGAGTATACCATACCAGATATTATGTTTGTTTTTCTCCCAAACCGAACAGACTTGTTCTGGGGATCCATGCCAATACTCTGTGGCTCCTGCGGTAACGGGTAAAAGCATGTTTGGACCTGGTATCAAATCAGTGGGAAAATCCTCTTTAGTCTTTTAATGGCTCAGACTGGGTTTTTTAAGCTCCGGAGAGGATTGTGTTCACCTGCCTCAGTGCCTCTGCAGATTTAGCATAGCATACATTCTTTTGATATTGAAAAATACATGCTACTCTTATGTTTGGTTTCCTTCTGGCCCATTCTTAATGAAAAACAGTTAATCATCTGTGTATAGCCTCAGGCTTAGTCCAGACTCAATTTGTAATGTCTGTAGTTTAGCCCACACTGTGACAGTGCCAGGGGTGCTATATAACATTCACAGAAACACACCCAATAACAGAAGGTCTAGGGATAGAAATGCTCCTCTGAGACCCTCTTTCTCTGTAGCTGCTTAATCACTTGCATGACGTTGCCAACTGCATTCCCACTGAACACAGACATCAATTCAACCTCTATTCCATGTTGGTTATTAAAGTGACACTGGTCACTTTAATAATGGAACACTAGTCACTTGAATAATGTTTACATGTTTTACCCATTTCATATGTGTGTATATATACTGTATTCTAGTAAAGGCCTATCCTATTTAACTATTTCTGTACTACGTATTCCTCAGATATACTCCATATTCTATCCATATACTGTCCATATTGTCTATACATCCCATTAAATGTATACATTTATACTCCGGAGTCCGACATTGCTCGTCCTTATATTACTTAATTCCATTCTTTACTTTTTAGTTTTGTGTGTATTGTTGTGTGTTATTAGATATTACTGCATTGTTGGCGCTAGGAACACAAACATTTCGCTACATCTGCAATAACATCGGCTAAATATGTGTATGCTACAAATAACATTTTATTTTATTTGAAACAGCGTTGATTCAACCAGTGTGCGCCCAGTGGGTTCATTTCACAGTTCTATGCATTTTTCAGTAGGCATTTTACTCAGCCTGTATGCAAATGTATTTTGGAGGGAAAATTGAGCCTGGCCTTTATTTATATAGCTTAAACGTAATACGACTGCACTTCAAAGCCACGAGTTCTTACTTGCCAATTTCTTATTGATAGCTTGAGAGAAGAGGCTTCTGACCTTGAATTTAGCTTTGTTGGTTCTGTAGCAGAGAATTCACGTGCATTCCCCAATGAGAGATGATTTGTAGTGGAGTCCGGGCAGTGAGCTCCTTGTTGGCAGTTCGCGTCTTGGCAGGGGAGTGTGTTTTCCACCGCGTTGCTATGGGACGCGGGAAACAGCAGATGTAGGTTAGGTTAGACCTGGGCAGCTGCTGCAGAGGCCCATGCAGAGACAGACCTGCACTGTCTGATGGAGGCTATCGGCTGGGAATGGGATCAAAGGTCTGTCAACGCTAGGCAGGTTTCAGTGCTCTAAACCTGCTGAACCTCTCACCTCCATCTAACCTAACAAACACTCACCAAGGAGTTATGGATGAGGATAAACAACTGTCACAGTTTGGTTCTACAGAGGTGCAGACATTTATTTTGTATTAAGTGTAAGGTAATGTGAGTTAAACGGGGGATAAATCATGAATTGGAGGTCACCTGTGTTCATGTTTACTGCTGTTTAAAATGTGGTTTGGCAATATTCAAGTACCGGCATACAATCTCCAAAACACGTCCTGATATGACCTAAAGGTTGAGCCAAACTAAGTGAGCCTTGTGTTATAGTCTGGTAGACCAGTGACAGCATTGGAAACTCTGACGAGAAGGAAATAGAACTCCACTTCAGAGTGGCAGTGAAATGAACTAACATATTACCGTAGTCCACACATTGGAGTAGTCCACACACTGTGAGCCTTCAACACTGTGGGTAGAGAGCAAGCTGAAGACACTGTATCCATTTAGCTAAAAGAGAATGGACATGAGCTACCTAAGGTCAGGTCAAGGTGAATAACAGACAGCAAGAAAAAGAGAACATTGATTCCTACGCCAAGAAAATGTAAATACGCCATCTTTAAAAGAGTAGAATACTGAAAGTCTTTAATTAAGGCTTTTAACATTATACATAGAGAAGGTTTTTGATAGAGATCTTTAATTGAGAAGGGATCAAGTTCCCTTCCTTGTCATTAAATATCAGTATTCCCCTGGGTTTTTTGTTGGAAATCATTTTCTATTTCATATCTTGGCCCTTTTCTCATACCGTGCTTCCAGGAATGAAACTTTCACCTTGGTTTTTGATATAGCTCCATCCACAAAAATGTCAAAAAGTGCCAGTCGAAAACGGGCAAAATTTTTATTAGTGTATCAGTATTGACTGCTCTCTTCTTTTTCCAGATACAATGGTACAGTACCCTTCTTTCCTATAATTGCACTGTATTGTCATCAAGAATATACAGTCACTGAATATACAGTACCAGTCAAAAGTTTGGACACACCTACTCATTCAAGGGTTTATCTTTATTATTTTTTTACTATTTTCTACATTGTGGAATAATAGTGAAGACATCAAAACTATGAAATAACACATATGGAATGATGTAGTAACCAAAAAAGTGTTAATCAAACAAAATATATTTTAGATTCTTCAAAGTAGCCACCCTTTGCCTTGATGACAACTTTGAACACTCTTGGCATTCTCTCAACCAGCTTCATGAGGTAGTCACCTGGAATGCTTTTCCAACATTCTTGAAGATGTTCCCACATATGCTGAGCACTTGTTGGCTGCTTTTCCTTCACTCCGTGGTACAACTCATCCCAAACCATCTCAATTGGGTTGAGGTCAGGTGATCTGATGCAGCACTCCATCACTCTCCTTCTTGGTTTAATAGCCCTCACACAGCCTGGATGTGTGTTGGATCATTGTTGAAAAACAAATGATAGTCCCACTAATCGCAAACCTGGTGGGATGGCGTATCGCTGCAGAATGCTGTGGTAGCCATGCTGGTTAAGTGTGCCTTGAATTCTAAGTAAATCACTGACAGTGTTACCAGCAAAGCACCCCCACACCATCACACCTCCTCCATGCTTCACAGTGGGAACCACACATGCGGAGATCATCCGTTCACCTACACTGCGTCTCACAAAGACACGGCGGTTGGAACCAAAAATCTCAAAGCAAGTTTCTTCTTATTATTGGTGTCCTTTAGTAATGGTTTCTTTGCAGCAATTTGACCATGAAGGCCTGATTCACGCAGTCTCCTCTGAACAGTTGATGTTGAGATGTGTCTGTTACTTGAACTCTGTGAAGTATTTATTTGGGTTGAGATTTCTAAGGCTGGTAACTCTCATGAACTTATCCTCTGCAGCAGAGGTAACTCTGGGTCTTCTTTTCCTGTGGCGGTACTCATGAGAGCCAGTTTCATCATAGCGCTTGATGGTTTTTGCGACTGCACTTGAATAAACTTTAAAAGTTCTTGAAAGACTGTCGTTTGTCTTACTTATTTGAGCTGTTCTTGTCATAATATGGACTTGGTCTTTTACCAAATAGGGCTATCTTCTGTATACCTCCCCTACCTTGTCACAACACAACTGATTTCCTCAAACGTATTAAGAAGGAAAGGAATTCCACAAATTGAACTTAACAAGGCATACCTGTTAACTGAAATGCATTCCAGGTGACTACCTCATGAACCTGGTTGAGAGAATGCCAAGAGTGTGCAAAGCTGTCATCAAGGCAAAGGTGGCTACTTTGAAGAATCTAAAATATAAAATGTATTTTGGTTTGTTTAACACTTTTGTGGTTACTACATGATTCTATATGTGACATTTCATAGTTTTGATGTCTTCACTATTATTCTACAATGTAAAATATTTTACAAATAAAGAAAAATCCTGGAATGAGTAGGTGTGCCAACTTTTGACTGGTACTGTACATCATTTGGTATGCATAGCTATTGATAAAGTGCAAACAGTATTTAGTTAAGAGGGCTTTATATTTTCACCAGTCCAGTCATGGCTTTAATCCGTCTTTGGAGCAACTGCTGTAAATCTTTAAAATTCCTTGCTGATTGGATTGTTCAGTTTTGTTCCCTTTTACATCCATGACACACAACAGCCAATCTGTTTGTTCCTTGGAGTCACAAGCAGGACAAATAAACAGAGCATATATGAAGAGACTCTCCACTTAAATCTCTCTCAGCTGCTTGGTTGCTTGTAGTTCTCAACCTCCCCAGCAGGGGCATTGTAGTTTCTGAGGCATACTTCCTTCTTCTCAATCTCTTCAAACTCCGTCACAGAGATGTCCTGGGGGATCTTCTCCTCTGAGTTGCTGCGTCCAGACAGCTTGTCTGGGTGCTCCATGTCATTGAAGCGTTCGGCCACACACTGTGCAGTCAGCCTGGCCTCGGGGTCGTGGTCCCAGCACTCGTCTATGGTGCCGCACACCACCTGGATGCCCTGAGGGAGGAGCAGCGGAGCACAGAGACTTACAGTCAGCAGTGGTACACAGATACTGGAGTCGGTAGAGAGAGAGAGAGGTTGGCCCTAATCAGATTTTCCTATGAAAAAAATAGCTGTTGTAAAAAAATTATAAAATGTGAAAGGAAATTATGCAATAATCCATCTGAGAATGTGTGCATTATGCATAATGAAAGCAGGCCTTGTTACTTACTGGGTGGTTGATCCAGCTGCTGGGGATCTCTGGTCGTCCCCTGTCTCTGAGAACGCTGTCCTTCATACTTTCCACACACGGGTGCTCCCTCACCTTCCCGAAGGGCGGCTCATAGTCCTTCACCTCTGTACACAAACACACACAGAGCCGAACATTTAAAACAGGAGCCAGAGAGATACAGAAGTCAACAGATATGTTATACAGTAGGTTCATAAACACACACACAGAGCCACAGAACATTGTACTGTTTTGTGAATATTCAAATGTAGCTCTGGCCTCACTAAATGATTTTCCATGAAAGTGGACAATAAAGTATCATATCATATTGTATACTCAAACAGGAACAGAGAGATACAGAGGTCACAGAAGTCAAAATATACATATGTTTTAGGTTTATAGGATCAGGGGCCAGGGAGAACCTGCCTGAGAGAAACAGACAATATTATTTCATTAGATCTCAGTGAGAATGTGCTTGAAACAACTCACCAACTCAGTGTTGGCTCAGTGCCAGCTATCTTATAACGCGGCATCCAAGATGCTCGTCAAACCCCATGCCGAAATAAAGTTTACTCAAGGCAGAATTTCAAAGAGTTGGCTTGGGATGATGCAGTCTGGAAACTTTAGTCAATGGTTTGCAGAGAACTATTTATCTTTACATTGATCTGATCTGCCCTTTGGGTAGAGCAACAAATCAAACTCAAGTTCACTTTGAAGAGTTGAGCTCTCGTATAAAAACATTTGTTTCAGAAATGCCAAATTGGGTACCTAAAGTAGTCTGACAAATTCTGTGTAAGAACCATGCACTAAATGAAACGAAAAGTAATTTTCCAGATTTTCGAACGCAAAAAAATGGTATGCCAGTAAGTAAATTATCCTCAATAGCTCCATATTGCAAAAACATTATTGGAAAATAACATTGAACAGACATGAGACAGAGCCAACTGAAAACAACAGGGTTATTCGGGGGCAATGGCACTGTGGCATTAAGAAATACATCCACAATGAATACCTTTACTGTACTGAAACTATTGTTTCACTTTTGCATTCGTTTAGTACTGCCATCGTGAATAGAATGAAGACATGGAAATAGTAAATGGATCATAATGAAAACCTTTACCATCTCACAACACAATCAATCAAAACAATGATGAGTTACCTGATAAGTAAGCGGAGTCAAAAGGCCCAGCAGTCAGAAATTCCTGTCTTTTATGTATATTTCCAGGTTGGAATAACACTGTGAAATTGTGTAAGAGCTGCTTGAAATTTCAGCCTGTTTTGATGATGGAGTTTTGGCCTGCCAATTTTGACATCACCAGGCGGTAAAAGAGTTAAAAGACCAATTGGAAAGAAAGTTCCAAATCTCTCCAATAACAGCAATGTTCCGTTTTCCCCACCTCAGTCAGATGACTCCCAGACAGTCCTAGCTAAATTCTTGCTTGAGAAATTGCTCTTTGCTAAGAAGCAATTTTTGTTTCTAAGGTATTTAATTGTTACCTAAAAATGATTTTATTTTATTTTATTTATTTTATATTGAGATAAAAATGGCTGCATTGGACCTTTAAAGCTGATCAGTTACTTCCCTGTACAGTACTGTAATACAGTTCAACTGAATTCCGGCTGACAGATGAGCAACGCACAGTCCCTGCCCGGACGAGAGGCCTCACAGGAAGTCCAGATTAACACAGACAGGAATCGGATGCTCGGTCACGGCTTGAGCCAACAGCTGACTCTACAGGCATGAGCTTCCTGTTTTTGACAAGAAGATTTTCCTCGTTTCAGTGTTTAAGCAAAAGTACCCCCACCTGCCCACCCATCTGTCATTATTCAAGCGAGTAAAGGAATAGAGGTTCTTTCTTTTATTCCTGGTGTCCCGTGTAGCTCAGTTGGTAGAGCATGGTGATTGCAATGCCATGGTAGTGGGTTTGATTCCCACGGGGAACAAGTATGAAAATATATGCAATTACTACTGTAAGTCGCTCTGGATAAGAGCATTTGCTAAAATGTAAACAGTTTTGGGGTAGTGTAACGGGAGCCTATAAAAAAAAATACTAAATTGTTTATCGTCTTATTCTAAAACAAAAGCTCCAAAAATATGCCATATATTTTGGAAGCTATTGTTTTCGAATAAGACAAACATTTTTTTTTTTTTTTTATAGGCTCCTATTATAGGCTCCCATTTATAGGCTCCCATGCTAAGCACACTTAAGGTCATTTTGTGGTCTCCACACAAGCAGTGTTTGCTAAAAAGGAAGGAATGGTCAATATTGGTTTAAGAGAGAAACAGTTTTTTTTCAGGCCAACCAACCTAACATTAAATTCTGCAATGGATGAGACAACAACAAGACAAGATAATGTAGCTAGTGGTTTGAGAAAAAAGGTTTAACACTGACTGGGTATATTTCTGAGAACTGCTCATGCAAAGCAGGTGAGTTAAATAAGGATGACCTGTTCAGTTAAGGTCAGCTAATGATGTTATGAAGTATTTTTAAAGCACATATCACTTTCCTATTAACTCACATATCTGTATTAGAACTGTTAATGAAGAAATCACCTTTTGTGATAACTGACAAATTGACACGTCGAGATACATCATACATCAGAGAACTCAGAAGTGGTCAGATGATGCAGATGCTAAACTACAGGACTGTTTTGCTAGCACAGACTGGAATATGTTCCATGATTTTCATCCAATGGCATTGAGGAGTACACCACATCAGTCACTGGCTTCACCAATAAGTGCATCGATGACGTTGTCCCCACATTGACCGTAGGTTCATAATCCAACCAGAAGCCATGGATTACAGACAACAACCACACTGAGCTAAAGGGTAGAGTTGGCACTTTCAATGAGCAGGACACTAATCCGGACGCTTATAAGACATTCCGCTATGCCCTCCAACGAACCATCAAACAGGAAAAGCATCAATGCAGGACTAAGATTGTATCCTACTACAGATGTGGCAGGGCTTGCAAACTATTATGGATTACAAAGGGAACGCCAGCCGCGAGCTGCCCAGTGATTCAAGCCTACCAGACAAGATAAATGACTTCTATGTGTGCTTCAAGGCAAGTAACACTGAAGCATGCATGAGAGCACCAGCTGTTCCGGATGACTGTGTGATCACACTCTCCGTAGCTGATGTGAGTAAGACCTTTAAACAGGTCAACCTTCAAAAGGCCGGATTACTAGGACGCGTATTCAGAGCATGCGCTGACCAACTGGCAAGTACCTTCACTGATATTTTCAACCTGTTCCTGATCGAGTCTGTAACACCTACATGTTTCAAGCAGACCACCATAGTCCCTGTGCCCAAGAACGCTAAGGTAACCTGCCTAAATGACTACTGACCCGGTGCAGCTCACGTCTGTACCCGTGAAGTGCTTTGAAAGGTTGGTCATGGCTCACATCAACACCATCATCCCAGAAACCCTAGACCCACTCAAATTCGCATACCGCCCCAACAGCTCCACAGATTACGCAATCTCTATTGCACTCAACACTGCCCTTTCCCACCTGTACAAAAGGAGGAGGTCAGAGACTTGGCAGTGTGGTGGCAGAACAACAACCTCTCCCTCAACGTGATCAAGATAAAGGAGCTGATCGTGAGCTACAGGAAAGTAGGGCCGAGCACACCCCCATTCACATCGACGGGGCTGTTGTGGAGCGGGTCGAGAGCTTCAAGTTCCTTGGTGTCCACATCACCAACAAACTATCATGGTCCAAACACACCAAGACAGTCATGAAGAGCGCACGACAACGCTTATTCCCCCTCAAGAGAAAAGATTTGGCATGGGTCCTCAGATCCTCAAAGGTTCTTCAGCTACACCATCGAGAGCATCCTGACTGGTTGCATCACCGCCTGATATGGCAAATGCTCGGCATCCGACTGCAAAGCACTACAGAGGGTAGTGCTTACGGTCCAGTACATCACTAGGGCCAGCTTCCTGACATCCTGGACCTCTAAACCAGGCGGTGTCAGAGGAAGGCCCTAAAAATAGTCAAAGACTCCAGCCACCCGAGTCATAGAACGTTCTCTCTACTCCCACATTGCAAACGGTACCGGAGCACCAAGTCTAGGTCCAAAATGCTCCTTAACATCTTCTACCCCCAAGCCGTTAATCTCTACCCCTGCACATTGATTCGGTACCGGTACCCCCTGTATACAGCCTCGTTATTTTTATTTTATTGTGTTACTTTTTGTTTGTTTCGTTTATTTAGTAAATCTTTTCTAAACTCATATTTTTCTTGAAACTGCAATGTTGGTTAAGGGCTTGTAAGTAAGAATTTCCCTGTAAGGTATAAACCTGTTGTATTCGGTGCATTTGACAAATTCTATTTGATTTGATTTGAACAAGTGAATCACGAAAAGACAACATTCCCGCTCTGTAGTTCACCATCGACTTCCTCTTGCTGGTTTGTAAATGTTAATACAGTACATTTTTGGCAGCTCAGACATGGGTTTCCATAGGTTTAGACTACATGGCCAGCCTCACTCTCCCTCATGCTATTAACCATCAGGTCTCAGTCTGGTTTCCTGGTTCAAAGCCTGACCTGTTTAAGTTACTGTGCTACCCCAGTCATATGTTTGTTACAATGACTCATTCTAGAGACTCCTGTTCAAACTGTACCCTGAGACTGAGCAAGCATGCCACCACCTGAGGATATCTGAACCACAACTTGCCAGTTCACATCAAAGTCCAATCAACTTGTATTAGTCGTGTACACATATTTTGCAGGTGTATTTCGTGGGTTTAGCGAAATAAATGCTTATGTTCCTAGCTCCAACAGTACAGTAACACCTAACAATACAAGATAACCAATGTAAATCCACAGACATAGAGTACCCCTCATGCACATAGGAATGTGGTATTACCTGTATTCATCATACAGTACTTTGTATTGGTTATTTTCTAGTACATTATCTGCAGTATAGTATATATTAGGATTTCAGAAATCTTAAATAATTCAAGAAAACAGACCCTCATAGAACTAACAAAAGTTTGCTTCTGATCCGAAGCCAAAAAAGTAACATGAATCTGTTTGAGATGCTGTAGTCTCGACAAGTCACAGCTTGACAATCAAGCTTGACACTCTTTCCCTCCCTCTTGGAGAACGATAGACTGTTCTATTCTACATCTCTCCTCTGATGGTTTTGATTAAGCTGAGAGTTTGTGGCGATGGCTCTGACATTGTTTTATCTTCCTCACATGTTGTTAAAGCCCTGGGTGAAAGCCAGCCAGCCAGCCAGACAGGCAGCAAACCAGCCAGGAAGCCAGACACAGACAGACAGGAAGTCATACCCTTACGAAAAAAAAACACATGAATTTCATGTGAACATATGTAAAGTGTTCCAAAAACACGTTTCCATGTGATCACGTGATCTTATATGGAAAAAAAAAAAAAGTCACCTTTATTTAACTAGGCAAGTCAGTTAATAATTCCAAACCAAGACAGCGCTCGGCCAATTGTGCGCCGCCCTATGGGACTCCCAATCACGGCCGGGATTCAAACCAGGTACTATAGTGACACCTCTTGCACTGAGATTCAGTGCCTTAGACCGCTGCGCCACTCGGGAGCCCAACAAATTAATGTCGTAACATGTAAAGCAACATGTGACAAAATGAAACTACACGTGAAAACTTGTGATCACATGTGAAGTGTTACAAAACACAAAATGTCATGTGAAATCATGTGATTTTCCACATGTGAAATCATTTTCTGTAAGGGTACAGACAGACAGAAAAGACAGACAGACAGCTTGCCAGACAACTTGCCAGACGGCTTGCCAGACAGCTAGCCATACAGACAGGCAAGACAGACAGCATGGGGCCCATTCAGGCTTGAGGTGAGGCCATGACATCTGGATAGCAGCTGCCCTCCTCCACTCTACTCTAACCCTGTCTTCTCCCTCAGGGGAGTGAAGGAATTTCTCCTACAGTGGGACGGTCAACACCACTGTTCTCCCATTCCTCCCTAAACCAGCCAGGGAACGCCCTCCCTGTCTTTCCCGCTCCTAATTCCAGCGGTGCAAATTATATGGGAAAGACATTTAGGGAAAAGAGACGGCCCGGGACGATGTATTTATTACTTTCTCCAGAGTTGATTCTTTTTACTTGTCTTTACTTTTACTTTGAGGATAAAGAATGCATTGTGATGGCTGCTGCTGCTTTCTCTGAGGTTGCGACTGGCCCTGTTGACAGACAGGCGCGTTCGTACCGCGTGACAGATCCCAGATCATATACGAAAGGCCCCGAAACTGACAAAGTGGCTGACTGACTGACTGCCTGTGTTATGTGGCCGTCTGCCAGGCAAGGCAGCAAGACAACGGGAGCATCTGACATCTGTCTGCTGAGGCACTGAGGCAGGTGGCGGCTGAGACAGACAGACAGGGAAGCCATGGCGGCTTCACCTACCCACTCATTATAATGATGCACTGAGATGTGTCAGTCTGACTGTGTTTGGGGAAGAGGGAAGTGTTTGTGTTTTCTAAGTTGAGAGGAGTTTTATGCCATCTGCTGTGTGTGTGTGCGTGTGTATGTGTGTGTGTGTTCTCAGGTGAGCAGAGTTTTAATGCCGTCAATATTGACTCACCGAGCTGGGATGATAGCATGGGAAGTTTTTATTGAAAGGATGACAAGTGGTAAAAATACGTGTACTGTATGTAGCTGTGTGAGTGCCAGTTTCACAGACATAGATAGTAGCATTTGTTGAGTTAGTCATTCGAACTCTGCAAACATTTTACCCCCAAGGGAATATCCAAACAAACTGTCAGTGCAGCACAGTAACGTTATTACACAAACTAAGGCAGCTTCTTGCTGTATCAAGGTGAGAGACTAGCTAAATTCCAACAGCGATTTAACCTTTCAACATGGGAAAGTCTCCTTGGGCTTTCCTTACACACTACACATTTCCCCCCTCGTCTTTTATCAGAACAGTCTATGGGAAGACGAGTGGTATTGGTCGGCGAGATCAGACTAAATCAAAACACATGGATTATCCCAGCTGCTTCTCTCCCCACCGGTCCTATTCCCATCCAGGGGTAGGAAGGCGCCGCGCTTCCCCTCTCCCATAAATCTATGCAATCCTGTCCTCTCACCACTGTCTGTCTACAGTGCCAGCTGGAATAGTCGTGGATGGTGGATGTACGTAATGTCATGACATGGGGAGATTAATTTGTTACTGTAGAGTATAGGCCTCAGCACAAGAGACTGCTGAGAGAGAGAGACAAACAGACAGACAGACAGAGGGAGGGAGATAAATAGAGAGAGAGACAAACAGACAGACAGAGACAGAAGAGGGAGGAAGACAGAGAGAGAGACAGAGAGAGAGAGAGAGAGAGAGAGAGAGAGAGAGAGAGAGAGAGAGAGAGAGAGAGTGTTATGAATAAATTCATATGATTTATGTTTAATGACTAAATTATTATATGTTTAAAATAATATGTTTAAGTAATTACTAAGAATATTAAATCCTGAAAATATATGTAATAGGTGTTAGAGGAATAGGTCTAGAACTTTTTAAAAAGACATCGTGTTACTATTTTGAAACCTAAGCAGGATGGAGTTGAGATAACTGGAGAACTGTCGACAGACGATTTATAACTGGACCCTATAACAGGAAAACCCAGGGAGGGGAGAAACGGTTAGAAAGCTGTTAGAAGTGATAAGATGTTATTTGTAAAACACAGCCCGTCTAAAGTGGGGTGGAGTTAAATTGTATGTACATATAAAGGACTGTGTTCTTATTGTGATTTGAGAATTCTCGGTGAATAAACCTTTGACATAATGATCTCTGTAGCTGGGTCTCTGTCTGTTTCATTTTAACCAAAGCTTTACGACCTTTGGGTTACAGACAGAGTAGGTCAACTTAAAGTTCAGTTTGTGAACAAAATGTCAGAGAGAGAGAGAGAGAGAGAGAGAGAGAGAGAGAGAGAGAGAGAGAGAGAGAGAGAGAGAGAGGAAATTGACTATTTTCATTTCAGAGGTGTACCCAATGGGCACACATACAGTATTCTTCACCCCATGCCATTGGAAGGAAAAGGTGAGAGGGTATAACAGGCTGATCATTCGGCCATGTTTTCCTTCAGAGGACTCTGTGGCAGCGCTACCACGGTGACAGCGTTAATGGGGCCCCTAGGTACCAAAGGAAAAACAGGAAATGGCCGCGCTGGAAGCAGGCAAGCGCCAACACTAACATTCAATCAACATTCTGACACAATGGTCAAACAGGATCACCCACAA
Source organism: Brachymystax lenok tsinlingensis (assembly GCA_030435695.1). NCBI lineage: Eukaryota > Metazoa > Chordata > Actinopteri > Salmoniformes > Salmonidae > Brachymystax > Brachymystax lenok. Next base: position 4,374,230 of record CM059806.1, on the reverse strand, counting down.
GACAAAATGGACCACAGAGACAGAGGGAAGTGAAAATAAATTCCTCTATGTCACAAAAAATATGTCCCTGTGGCTTGCCGTAGGATGCCCATTGGATAATCACCCACTTGTATTATTTGCCCATATCCTAGCCTTGTTGTTCAGAGAGATGACAAACAGGAAGAATAGCACATGAGTGAATAGAAGGCTCTTGTTCTTTGAGAACTAACAGAGAATGAATAGTGTTTTGACAAGTTTTGGTTTCTCTGAAATGGTTCCCACACCACAGTAAGTAATGGAGATGTGAGACAGTGGATGTGTGAAAGTGCACACTTCGGGAGAAGGGTGGAAAAACACGACACACCCACTCCCTTTACTTCCTTTGAGTGAAGGGCATCATGGGAAAAGGTGACCAATGTGCATAATAGGTGGCCATTACACTATAAACACCTTAAAGCGATACTTAACCGCCCCTTTTCCGGTAAGAACTTGAGGGATGGGACTGGAGAAATCTAACCACTCCCAAATTCATTGAAAGAGCTATGGATGCAAGGACTGACCATCCATGATATCAAAATTATGGTTGTAACCATTTTTTTAGGCTATAGAGTTTGTTTACATTTACTTTGTTTACAAGCATTGGAGTAAAACAAGCTTAATGGACCTTTACGGAGAAGTACACCTATTCCTTCATATCACTTACACAAGGTCACTACTTCAAATCAAAATATTGCTGGCTAATGCAGCTCGGTCACGTGATTGGTCAGACATCATGTGGTGTTACTTTACCTCCAATGGCATTGCACCTGGAGGTGATCTCCCACAGTACCAGGGCCATGGAGTAGACGTCTGTCTGCTTGAACGACTCGATGTTCTCCAAGTTGATCCTGGACTCCAGCACCTCAGGGGCCATGTACCTGGCAGTGCCCACCTGTAGTGGGAGACTTTTCTGTTTCATTCTGTTCTGTTCTACTCCATTCTAATGCTATTGATAGTAGAATATGCATGATTGCTTCCAGTACCAGGTAGCAGTACAATTCAACTGCAGTTTTAACTGACAGCCTGGGCTGTTTGTCTAATCACTGTAATAAAACAAAAGCCAGTAAGAGGAGGAGCCAGTAAGAGAAAATGAGCCAGACACTAATGTGTCTGGAATGGCACCCTATTCCCAAAATAGTGCTCTACTTTTCACCAGAGCCCTATAAGCCTTGGTCAAATAAAATGGCTCCCTTTTCCTATATAGTGCCATAATCATAGAGAATATGGTACCATTTTGGATGCAGCCTAAGTAGAAAGGAGAGACAGGAGAGAAGAATATGTACCTGTCCACTGTTGGCCAGCTCATCCACAGACAGCGAGTTGTCCAGACGCAGACCCAGGCCAAAGTCACACAGGACGCAGGTGAGGTCCCCCTTCACCAGGATGTTGGAGCTCTTGATGTCCCGGTGGACGATTGGCACCTTGTAGCGTCCGCACAACGTGAGGTCACTGTGCAGGTGGGCCACGCCCCTCGCCAGCGACCCGCCCAGAACCCACAAGTCGTCCCAGCTGATGACGTGGCGCGTCAGGTACTCCTGGAGGTTGCCCTGGGGGTGGTAGGCCGTGATCAGCCAATACTGTTTCTCCACCTTACGTTCCTCCGCTGTCAGGAAGTGCAGGACGTTCTCGTGGCGCAGGTCGACGTCCGAGAAAATGTCCTTCTCATTCTTCCACGAGGCATACTCTTCATCGGCGAAAATCTTGACGGCGACGGTCTCGAAGGGCTCACCGGCTCCCGTGGCGCCCTGCTTCAGCTTGGCCTTGTAGACCTCAGCGAAGCGGCCCTTGCCCACCTGGGCGTCCAGCTCAATGGGGAGGAGCTCCGTGTTGTGGTTGAGGTTGTTGGCGTGCGTGGAGCTGCTGTCCGAGCCGTCGTCGTCCATCATGATGGCGCTGGCGTCGCTGAAGTCGAGAGGCGTCTTCTTGCGCTTGCCCCCGGTATGGCGCTGGTGGTAGATGCGGTACCAATAGAAGGATGTGATGACCAGCATGGCCAGAACCAGCAGAGGAACCAGGCTAACCAGGATCACCGACACCACCTGGGAGTCTGGGGTGGAGAGGAAAGACAAGAGTGATGGTAGGTAGATGTTATAGATTAGTTATACAAAACATTGCACACTCAGTGAAAATATTGTAGAATATACCTATTCTGTAATATGGAGTAGGCCTGCCCCCCCAGTTAGGTATATTCTACAATACTTATACAATTATATACCTCTACAATATTAGAACTTCTCAGTACTCATACTATACTCTAAAACTTTAGCATATTTTCACAATAGCCTTTTCACTCACTATGAGTAGCTGGACCGGCCACAAGGGTCAAGATCAAAGAAGTCTGTTTGTTTATTGACCTTAAGTGCCCACTGCATAGAAAACAATGACCACAAAGGACTATGTGGGATACGTTTTTCTGTTTGTAAATAAGAACAAATTCTTATTTACAATGACGGCCTACCCCAGCCAAACCCGGACGACGCTGGGCCAATTGTGCGCCGCCCTACGGGACTCCCAATCGCAGCCGGATGTGATACAGCCTGGATTCAAACCAGGGACTGCAGTGAAGCCTCTTGCACTGAGATGCAGTGCCTTAGACCACTGCGCCACTCGGGAGCCCTCAATACATGACGAGTGCAGTAGCCTATACTTCAGTTGTGCTTTAACGTCACACACACTATACATCCCTTCAGCACTAGGAAATCAATAGGAAATAGCTATATTGTCTCAGAGCATCTTGCCATGCACAACGTAGCCTGCTCCTTTCCAGCAAAGCAGAGGAACCTAACACTTCCATGAGGAATGACAGTAAGCATCTGGAAGCTACAAAGCTGAAGTTCGCCTGTTGGTCTGTTAAACACACCAAGGCTGAACCATGCCCCAGTCAACCACATATTGTGTTCCCTTTATAGACCTAGACCTATGTCTGATCCTTATGCTCTTAAGGAGTGATGTCTGCTGTCTGCTAGTCCGAGCAATCTGGTGAAAGTTTATGCATACGCCATGTTTACAATCCTATTTCTGAGGACGGCTGAAGTCTCGTAAAAACATAATAAAACACATGCCAGATCAGTTAGGATTTGAAGGGCTGTAAATGAGTCATTAACACGTTGTCTGAACAGGCAGACTATCACTGCTGGGGTGACTGCTGGTGTTCTATAATTACAGACAGAGATACTGTACTAGGAACATGTTTGGCAGTTAAGGATTGTGTGTGCTCCCGCGTACGTGCATGCATTAGTGTGTGTGTGTTTGTGTGTCTACGAACGTGTGTGTGCATACAGTACAGCAAGTGCCCGTCAAGCCCTCACTCGCTTGCTCCTTTTTTTTCAGTCAGTAAACCACATGTCGGAAATGTTCAACGTGGCCCCAGTGGAGTTTGTTTTGGTTTTTGCAGAGTGAGAGAGAGAAGCGATCTGTCACATCAAACCTGTCCCCGTGCCTCTCAGTGAATACGGCCCACAGAGGAACGTTTCCTAGTTCCCACCGCCGTTTGGGGCCAGGTTCGAAAACATCGCTTGTATTAATACATGCATGTGCTGTTTTTCACCTTTTATTTTCCGCGTGTTACACTACGTACATAATGCTTCCAAGTGGGCAGGGTTGTCAAACGTTATGTGGTGAGCATAGACCGTGTGCAGCAGAGCTATCCGTTCTCCACGTTGAGGGGAAATGGTTTTCCATGACGTCGTTGATCGCGATGTGCAGATGCTTTCAATTTTGGGCTCTGGAAAGCCAGGTCTCGAAAATGTACCTCTGTGTTATTACTGCTTGGATGCTGTAGTCAAAATACATTTGATTCCATGGCCAAGATTAGAACGAGAGACTACAGCCAAAATGCCTCCCCGATGCAAAACCTGTTTGCAATCTTGTATTTGGAGGGTGTACAACAGTACACACATGTTAACATTCAATACGTGACACCTTACATGACAACCTAATAAGGAATTGCATAAATGTTCATTACTTTTGAGTTACGTCAAAAGTGTTGGTAAACTATATCATCAATTGTAATGCCTAGCCTACATTACACAATCTTAGCGATGACATAACAGGTGACATAGCACCACATAGGGACTCACAGAAGGTGAAGAAGTCATGGTCGTTGCACTCGTATGACAATCATAATGCCCACAAAAGGCTATCTTCAGCATGACATAACAAGTGACATAGCACTAAATATGCGGTGACATAGCACTACATAGGGACTTACAGGGAGTGAAGAACACGTGGTTGTTGCACTCGTCCTCGGAGCAGGAGCAGATGAAGAACTGGGAGCCCATGCCATTCCTCTGCCTCATCTCACACTTGCTGTTGTTATAGTCCTCCAGCATCAGACCATGCAGCTTAAGGGCTGGGTTGTGGCATATCGTGTCTATGGTGACATTGTCAACTTTCTTCCTCCTGGAAACAAGACAACAGGAGCCATTAATTACACTACAATTACGTTATGAATTACGTTATAGACAGTAATAAAAGGGAAAATATCTTGACTACTTAACAAATTGCAGTCTAAGCATTACGGTAATGATTTGATACAGAGGTAATCCTGAAGGTGCACAAATGGACCTACAAATGGGCTACTCAGGTCTCCTGCTGGGTGGTGTGTAGATTATGTAGTGAAACCCATTTTAGGAGGTGTTGCTGTGAACATGACATTACGGGTTCTGCTGACTTCAGTTCCTACTGCTGTAAATAAAACATCAAAATCGAATCAAATGTATTGGTCACATACGAATATTTAGCAGATGCTATTGCGGGTGTAGCGAAATGCTTGTGTTCCTAGCTCCACAAAAAACGCAATAAGAAACAGTGGCATTGCCTTCCGCTTCAAACAGGGGCCAAATCGAGTTCTCTACTTTTTTAACATTCAAATTTCGCAACTATATTTGGGGTAGTGGGTGGGGCACTTTTGGGTTTGGCTACTTAGCTAAACCTTGTTGACCGCAGTTTTTAAATGACAAATCGCCAAGCAAGATTATGAATTTCCGCTCTGTCACTCACTAACATGGTCGTAGTGTGTCACTGAACCCACTTCCCAGCATGCTCTCCTTAAGGTCAAGTTTAAAGGTCATTCCAACTCCCAATGAGAGATGCTGTAGTCAAAGTCACCATTATTAGTCAGTTGTACAACCGAATGCCTTCAACCGAAATGTGTCTTCCGCATTTAACCCAACCCCTCTGAATCAGAGAGGTGCAGGGGGCTGCCTTAATCAACATCCACGGCGCCCGGGGAACAGTGGGTTAACTGCCTTGTTCAGGGGCAGAACGACAGATTTTTACCTTGTCAGCTCGGGGATTCGAACTTGCAACCCTCCGGTTACAAGTCCAACGCTCTAACCACTAGGCTACCTGCCGCCCCTGTAGTCACTCACCAGATGCTGACACACACGTCATCTGGATGGGGGCAGATGGATGTGATGCTACAGTCGGTCATACAGCTCCCTGTTCCCGTACAGCTGGTAGACTCAACGTCACAGAACTTACACAGACGCCTCAGCTTCAGCATGCTCATTGACGAGGCCCCTGGGGTGGAGACACAAAGAGATAGCGGGAACCACAGGTTAGATTGATAGTTTACAAAAGGGAAATGGTTATTTGAGGCAGTCAATAGTTTGTTCATTTAGGTTACTCATGTGTCATCAAATACGTTCACTCTTTACTGCAGCACTTTACTTCATGCCAGCAGCATGCCACCCTACATCGCACTGCTGGATTGCCTCTGAAGTTAAGCAGGGTTGGTTCTGGTTGTTCCCTGAATGGGAGACCAGATGCTGCTGGAAGTGGTATTGAAGGGCCAGTAGGAGGCACTCTTTCCTAGGGTCAAAAAAATATCCCAATTCCCCAGGGCAGTGATTGGTGACATTGCCCTGTGTAGGGTGCTGTCTTTTGGATGGGACGTTAAACGGGTACCCTGACTCTCTGTGGTCACTAAAGAGCCCATGGCAATTATCGTAAGAATAGGAGTGTTAACCCCGGAGTCGTGGGAAAATGACCACAGTTTTGGATTGAACCCCGGCCTAAACTGTATTAACCTAACGAAGATGATAACTTTGCTAGACTTGGGAAACTGACATTTCCCTCCATTGACACAGACAAACAAAAGGCTACAAACACCAGAAAGGTGAACTTTCCCATCTAATATATTAATATGGACATTTCCTACACTGGAAGAGTACGGTCTGTTAAACATCAGTGAGTACAGTGAAACCTTAACCTCCTATCTCAGTCCAGACTACGTGAAGGAATGTATCGTTACTGAGAGACTTGACAATTTCACTTTGAAAATAATATGTGAAATAGACAAAACGAATGTTCCTTTCGGTACTATGTAGCTAAGTATAATTATGCCATAAGACAGTTTATTAAATAAGTGATACATGATTTAAAAAAACATTCCTTTCTCCAATCCATTAATTTCAATTTAACATGTACATTCATTTTTCAACCATATGTAAACTATTTCCCCAGAGCCTAAATTCTCCTGTGAACAATCAGCACATTCCGCGGTGCCATCCATCTACTATGGTCGTGTTAAGACTTGACTTCACACGGGGAGTCAGTGGTGGGATGTGTCCCTGTTTGTGTATGATAGTCATCTCTACTAAGACAACCACTAGACAAGACATAAAAACAAACAAAGGGAACATTGAACATCAGTATATCTTTCAGTCGAGTAGTCTTCAATTTGCGAATTTGATTAGTTGGCGTCTTGCCAATTCACTTTGTGAACATCAAAGACCAGGACATAATGTTGGAGCGTGTGTTTGTGAGAGAGAGAAATTGAGAGATTTTGCACCCGAGAGAGTACCACCACATCACTCCCTTCTTTCTCATTTGCTCTCCTTCCAGACCTTTATGGCGTGTCTTTAGCATGAATAAAAACAGAACCTGGCTGAAATCAGACGCTCCTAATAGCTACAACAGAGATGAGGTGAAATTAAGTAAAAAGAGATGGAGGAGGGAGAGATCTTACAGACTGAATGACGTCACGGCCACATTACCACACTAAATCTAAGTGTAACAGACTGCACGCATTGGAAGAGAAAGTTCAACCTGTTACTTGCATCAGCAGTGTCCTCGTGACACAACCGATAGTGAAAGTGGGTTATTGGCCGTTAACTGGGCCTGTCTGCATGTGCAGCTCAAGGATTTCCTCTTGAAGAATTTCCGTCGCAGAGGGCCCGAGTTCAGCCAAGCGAAATGGGGGAGGATTGGGGGTTGTGTCCCAAATGGAACCCTATTCCCTAAATAGTAGTTTACTATATAGAGAATAGGGTGCCATTTTAGACGCAGCCTGGGTCTCTGCTCTATTGGGCCGGCTGGCAGGGGGGCGAACCTGATAGAGCCACTTTGTCAGGTCATGTGACCAGCCATGTCAAAATAATAACCCCTCTCTCTAAAGTCGGTACAGGAGAGAGAGCAAATGAGGTTCTCTTCCCTCCAACTTACTCACAGTGCAGTAGTATATTCTATGTTAGAGAATATCAAGGTTACTGACTTAGGAGAGAATGTTGGACTTCTGCACCAGGACATGAAGCCTACTGTAGCTGCCTGTTCACAATCTGCAGGGTGGAGTAGAGCTGTGGCTTGAAGCAACAGAAATACAACCTGCAAGTCTGAAAACCAGAGTAACTGGAACAGATCTAGAGAAGCCACATCCACTGCAGGTGGCAGCATTCACACAGCAGTATAGACAGTGAAGTATCCAAGGTGTCAGGATATTGCAGAAGGATATTGGGCTATATTCTGTTATTCCTGTTTTTAGGGTGTACTGTACATGTCTGAGTTGATCGATTTTAAACAAACCAATAAAGACATTAAGATTAAATACTGCAGAGGGGTACAATTTAGAATTTGGCCTGAGGTGAAGTGTGTAGTCTGTTATAGAGTTATAACAGAACGGCTAAGAATTATCTTGGGCTGAGAGCTGGTAGTAGAGAGAGAGGTTGTGGAGTGAAAAGTAATTATATCATTAGAAAACCTCCTCTCAAAGTGTATGCCATTTAAGCCCAAGGAGGCGGACTATGGTGGGGATGAATGCTGTTAATTGTCACCCAGGGCAAAATATAATTGAAGATGTGGGGGAGACAGGATTATAAGAAGTCGAAGCTGTTTGGTGCCATTGGGACTGGGTTGGAGTTGGAGACAGGGGCAAATAGATTACAATTTATTATGTGTCTACCTTGCAAATGATAGACCAAATATAATTCCAACTTCCAGTGGCAACAATGTACATAAGAATGAAAGGTCCCATTGGTAGGACCACCATGCAGGTTTTCCCTTGCAACAGGTGGTGTAGCTAAACCTCTTCCCACTGTGTTAAGCAAGCGCTTTAATACACAACATAGGCCTACTTCCCCTTTGCAAAAACATCATGGCACACTCAAATTATTTTCTGATATGATTTCCTATTGGAAAACACTAGCGCTCATACAGTCATTCCATCCCCACTTTAATAAAACATTTGGATTTGGGTATAAATGTAATACCGTTCCTGAGTTTCTGATATTGAACAACACTGACTACGTAATTTGCATACATTAAATACTATGCATTCAAATTCGCAGTAACACAAGCCAATCAATATATTTGCGAGTTTTAGCTCAAATGAGATGAACATTTTGCCTTCCACCAAAATGTAGAGCTGGATTATGTGACCACCTGCTACTAAAATCTGAATGGCAATTAGAAGTTATAATTTGGGGAAACAGAAACACGTGTCAACTTTACTAGCGGCCAATAACCTCATACATGTTTCAATAATTACTTTAAACCAACGATAACACTATAGCCAACCACCAACATTCATAGGCTACTTGAAACAACGTTTTAACTCACCCTTCTGTTCTAGCAGAACACTCCCAAAGAGTATCGTTCCACACCAGAAAGCAGAAACCCGAAGTTGCTCCATTTAGAAACGGATTACAAACTCTTCTTCTTTTCATTTACTAAAAGCTTGATTATAGTAAATATCCAGACTTTAATTCGAGACGTTCTTCGGTTTTTTTTTATCCAGTCTGCCCTGTTGCTCTCATGCGTCTCAAGCAACCCTGGGTTAAAGTAAATAGTGCAGTCAGAATTTGCCGTATATGAGTCAGACAGTATGTATGCACTTTTCATGAAACAGGAAATCTTCAGAAAGGGCAGGACAGTTTTTTTTCTCTTTAGGCTACTTCTGAACTGCTGGGCTTGTAGCTCACTGGTCCTGAAACATGTTATTATGAGCACAGAGTTTATAGGAAGGCAAAACTTGAAAAGACACGCTCCAAAATAGATGGCAATGATTTCGAAAAGAAGCGAGAAGTATACATCCTAACAAAACATATGAATTTAACACTTCTCTACTTACGATTATGCAACATTTTGAATCATTCTTTACATTTTGACACACTTCCCTGTACCATGTACCATAAGACACACATTATTGATCAGACAAGATACAGCTGTGTCTGATGTCCACAAACAGAAGAACAAATTACATAACTTCTTTACTTGCTTCATTAGGACTTTTTCACATGGACCTCTGAAACAACTTGTCAAAGACTCCAGTCACCCAAGTCATAGACTGTTCACTCTGCTACCGCACGGCAAGCGATACCAAAGCGCCAAGTCTAGGTCCAAAAGGCTCCCTAACAGCTAACAGCTTCTACCCACAAGCCATAAGACTGCTGAACAATTAATCAAATGGTCACCCAGACTATTTACATTGCCCCCCCCCCCATTGTTTTTACACTGCTGCTACTCGCTGTTTATTATCTATGCATAGTCACTTTACCCCTACCTACATGTACAAATGACCTCGACTAACCTGTACCCCCCACACATTGCCTCGGTATGGTAACCCCTGTATATAGCATTGTTATTGTTATGTAATTTTATTGTGTTACTTTTTATTTTACTTTTAACTTTAGTTTATTTAGTAACTATTTTCTTAACTCTATTTCTTGAACTGCATTTTTGATTAAGCTTGTAAGTAAGCATTTCACACCAGGGTCTACACCTGTTGTATTCGGTGCATGTGACAAATAACATTTGATTTGATTTGATACATTGCATATGTCTCTTCCCAAGGAAAGCTATCATTCATCAGGCAGTAAAGGTGGTGAGCGCTCTTTGATGTTCCTAGGTGTTGGTTTGATGGGTGGTACTCAGGGGTTAAGTCAACTGTAACACTCATAAATAACTGGTCTATTGCTGGGCTGCCAGCATATGTTTTCGCTTGGCATACTCAAACCATGATGTCAGGCTCCAGAACCTGGGGCACAACTTTAACTGGGGACAAGGGGGACATAACCCCCCCACATTCTGAAATTGCATTTTTGTCTTCCACCCCAGTTTTATCATTGCACTGTGACACACTCAGGGCCCCACTTCCAACATCCCGCGTCCCCCTGTACACGCGTGTCACGTCTATTTCTATGGGCAATATCACTGTTCATGACACAAACTGTTCACACCCCTCTTGTTGGTGGAGAGAATTTTGCAGGTTTAAAGCTTATTTTCTGAAATTCTACACATTTTGTCATTGTATGCAAAGAAAATTGTACAGTTTAAAGCACATTTTTGTGCAATTCTATACATTTTGCCATGTCTAATGTGTATTCACGTGATATTTGAGTGACAAAAAAAAAATTACAATATCTATGTGATATAAAACCTAAATAATACATCTTTAGCTGGCATGGGGTAGTTTCTGGACATTTCTGACAAGTTAGAAATAGCTCTCTAAGGTATGCAATGACAAGAGGAACTGATTATGCACTACCCAATTTCGAAATTGCACCTTGTGCATTCTAATATTACAACTTTAAAGAGTAGGTATAAAGTTGGAGTGAGTTCCTTTAAAATACGAAAACCTTTAGCTAAAAACAAATTGCGTTAGCTAATGTTTCATCCCCTCTCGACTGAAGTTCTGTCTGAAGTGAATGAACTAGCTAGATAGCTAGCTACCACAGCCAGTTCAGCTCTAGCTTCTAGATACTCTATATATACAAAAGTATGTAGACACCCCCCTTCAAATGAGTGGATTTGGCTATTTCAGCCACACCCATTGCTGACAGGTGTATAAAATCGAGCACACAGCCATGTAATCTCCATAGACAAACATTGGCAGTAGAATGGCATTACTGAAGAGCTCAATGACTTTCAACGTGGCACCGTCATAGGATGCCACCTGTCCAACAATTCAGTTAGTCAAATTTCTGCCCTGCTAGAGCTGCCCCGGTCAACTGTAAGTGCTGTAATTATGAAGTGGAAACGTCTAGGAGCAACAACGGCTCAGCCGCGAAGTGGTAGGCCACACAAGCTCACAGAATGGGACTGTTCTCGGTTGCAACACTCACTACCGAGTTCCAAGCTGCCTCTAGAAGCAACATCAGCACAAGAACTGTTCCTCATGAAATGGGTTTCCATGGCCGAACAGCCGCACACAAGCCTAAGATCACCATGTTTGAAATGGCTAGCTAGTTAGCGGGGGTGCACGCTAATAGCGTTTCAATCGGTGACGTCACTCGCTCGGAGACCTTGAAGTAGTAGTTTCCCTTGCTCTGTGCAGAGGGTCCCTGGTTCGAGCCTAGGTAGGGGTGAGGAGAGGGACGGAAGCAATACTGTTACACATACACAATGCCAAGCATTGGATGGAATGGCTTAAAGCTTGCCGCCATTGGACTCTGGAGCAGTGCAAACTCGTTCTCTGGAGTGATGAATCATGCATCACCATCTGGCAATCTGACGGACGAATCTGGGTTTGGCGGATGCCAGGAGAATGCTACCTGTCCCAATGCCTAGTGCCAACTGTACAGTTTGGTTGTCTGGAGCTGTTTTTTATGGTTCAAAGGGAAATCTTAACGCATACACTTACATTCTAGACGATTTTGTGCTTCCAACTTTGTGGCAACATTTTGGGGAAGGCCCTTTCCTGTTCCAGCATGACAATGCCCCTGTGCAGAAAGCGAGGTCCATACAGAAATGGTTTGTCGAGATTGACTGGCCTGCACAGAACCCTGACCTCAACCCCATCAAACACTTTTGGGATGAATTGGGACACCGACTACGAGCCAGGCCTAATAGCCCAACATCAGTGCCGACCTCACTAATGCTCTTGTGGCTGAACGGAAGCAAGTCCCGGCAGCAATGATCTAACATCTAGTGGTGGAAAGCCTTCCCAGAAGAGTGGAGGCTGTTATAGCAGCAAAGGGGGGACCAACTCCTTAATAATCCCCATGATTTTGGAATGAGATGCTCGACGAGCAGGTGTCCACATACTTTTGGTCATGTAGTGTATCTGTCAGGTAGCAGTATCTAACAGCTGTTGTGTGTATGGAAATGTTTTGTAGCCTTTCTTTCAACAGAAGTAAATTAGCTTGGCTTGTTTTTCGCCAGTTGATGTACCATTAGAGCTAGCCAAAAGTTGGTTAACGTTAGATATTATTTGTGCCTCAATCACAGTCAGTGTAGCAATGTAACGTTATAGTCAGTTTCCCTAGCTAATTCCCTACTTTCCACACTGACACGTATAAACATCTCTACAGGCTTCACTTACTGTACATGGTGCACAGTCAGTACACAACACTATGCTCATCATGTCTTTGCAGAATCAGATGGCGACAGGTGTCCCAGCAAGGTCAGACAGCCAGAGAAGACCAGTCTACGGAGCTCAGGTGAATTTTGCAGTATATTATAACAATCAGTGAATGGATACAAAGTTCCATCTTGAGTTGATGGGTAGGCTACAGTCTGGGATCTGGGAATATTGGCCATTGATTCTATTCTTGGGTAATATGATGTATAAATGTTCGCCAAGGTCATTCTTTGTCGTGCCTCATCTGAGAAGGATCAGATGGTGACCTGGGTCTCATCATGGTCAGGCAGCCAGGCAAGACCAGTCTGTGACGGCGCTGAGGTGAACTTTTGCAGATGCAACACTTTATTCTCTCTGTGCAGCAAATACTGGACAAGCCAGGAGCTTCAACGATTCAAACTATTTTAAGGCAGTCTGACAGACCTCTAAAGTTAATTTCCAAACTGTATTCTGATGAAACAAAACATGTAAAACAAATGTGAGGAAGATCTGGGAGATACTACTAATGATGATGATGAATGGATACAGATGTTAGAATGGCCAGTCATGTTCATATAGTCTCTGACAATAATTACTGCAGTTTAAGACCATCGATAGAATGTACTACAGTGCCTTGCAAAAGTATTAATCCCCCTTGGCGTTTTTCATGTAATTATACTGACACAAAATAGTCAAAATTGGTGAAGTGAAATTAAAAAAATCACTTGTTTCAAGAAATTTAAAAAAATAAAAACGGAAAAGTGGTGCGTGCATATGTATTCACCCCCTTTGCTATGAAGCCCGTAAATAAGATCTGGTGCAACCAATTACCTTCTGAAGTCACATAATTAGTTAAATAAAGTCCACCTGTGTGCAATCTAAGTGTCACATGATCTGTCACAGTATATATACACCTGTTCTGAAAGGCCCCAGAGTCTGCAACACCACTAAGCAAGGGGCACCACCAAGCAAGTGGTACCATGAAGACCAAGGAGCTGTCCAAACAGGTCAGGGACAAAGTTGTGGAGATGTACAGATCAGCGTTGGGTTATAATTTTTTTTTAACATCCCACGGAGCACCATTAAATCCATTATTAAAAAATTTAAAGAATATGGCACCACAACAAACCTGCCAAGAGAGGGCCGCCCACAAAACTCACTAACCATGCAAGGAGGGCATTAGTCAGAGAGGCAACAAAGAGACCAAAGATAACCCTGAAGGAGCTGCAAAGCTTCACAGCGGAGATTGGAGTATCTGTCCATAGGACCACTTTAAGCCGTACACTCCACAGAGCTGGGCTTTACGGAAGAGTGGCCAGAAAAAAAGCCATTGCTTCAAGAAACAAATAAGCAAACACTTTTGGTGTTCGCCAAACGGCATGTGGGAGACTCCCCAAACATCTGGGGCAAACCCAACACCTCTCATCACCTTGAGAACACCATCCCCACAGTGAAGCATGGTGGTGGCAGCATCATGCTGTGAGGATGTTTTTCATCGGGAGGGACTGGGAAACTGGTCAGAGTTGAAGAAATGATGGATGGCACTAAATAAAGGGAAATCATTGAGGGAAACCTGTTTCAGTCTTCCAGAGATTTGAGACTGGGACGGAGGTTCACCAGCAGGACAATGACCCTAAGCATACTGCTAAAGCAACACTCAAGTGGTTTAAGGGGAAACATTTAAATGTCTTGGAATGGCCTAGTCAAAGCCCAGACCTCAATACAATTGAGAATATGTGGTATGACTTAAAGATTGCTGTACACCAGCAGAACTTATCCAACTTGAAAGAGCTGGAGCAGTTTTGCCTTGAAGAATGGGCCAAAATCCCAGTGGGGGGTTGGGGGTGAATAGTTATGCACGCTCAAGTTCCGTTTTTTTGTCTTATTTCTTGTTTGTTTCAAAAAATATATATCTTCAAAGTGGTAGGGATGTTGTGTGAATCAAATGATACAAAACCCCCAAAAAATCTATTTTAATTCCAGTTTGTAAGGCAACAAAATAGGAAAAATGCTAAGGGGATGAATACTTTCGCAAGCCACTGTATATGCCAGTGAAACTGAATATCGTGCACTCATAAATGTAATTCCTCTGCTGGAGGTGTAAAACACCAAAGGGGACACATTCCAATATTTTATGCTCTTGTGAAGGCTGGCTGGCTGAGGATGTTCTTTTATCTCTATGTCTACAGATTCTCATTTATCCCTGTTTTTGTTCGCTTGGAAATGTTGATACTGGAGACTGTTATCAGAAGAAACTGTGTAACCTAGCATTTGAAACGGCTAAGAAATGCATTGCCATTAATGGGAAGGTTGCTTATCCTCCGACCATGTCACAATGAATGGCAGAAATGCCAAGCTATGTATCACTAGATTTGATTTATTACCAGATTAAGGGTATACTGTGCAACGTTCATTAGGTCTGGATGCCTTATATGGAATACTGTACGACAAAAGGAGTCTGTATTGAAAACATGCCCACGTCAGGGGAGATACCTATTTAGGCAATCCCTAGCTGCTGGGCTGCTCAATCCTGGCCCTGGGGTCTGCCATACTGTTGGCTGTCACTCTGACCTTGGCCTAACACACCTGAAACCAATAATGAATGTTTCACTAAGATCCCTATGGGCAGGACAGGGCGATCAAGCTATGTTGTGTGCAAGATTAGACCTATGATATGAATTCAAATCAAAAAAACAAAATCTTATTAGTCATGTGCGCCAAATACAACCAGGGTATAGACCTTACAGTGAAATGCTTACTTACAAGCCCCTAACCAACAATGCAGTTAAAAAATAAGAATAAGAAATAAAAGGAACAAGTAATTAAAGAGCAGCAGTAAAATAACAATAGCGAGACTATATACAGGAGGTACCCGGTACTATAAGCACACAGGGCAAGACCCAGATGCAGACATGGCAGGCAGATGGTTTGAGTCTCTGATATTTATTATAATCCAAGGGGCAGGCAAGAGAATGGTCGTGGACAGTGAAAAGATCATAACAAGGTCAGAGTCCAGGAGGTACAGGGTGGCAGGCAGGCTCGAGGTCAGGGCAGGCAGTATGGTCAGGCAGGTGGGTTCAGAGTCAAGGCAGGCAAGGGTCAAAACCGGGAAGACTAGCAAAAACAGAGAAAAGGCAAAAACAGGAGCAAGGAAATAACACGCTGGTTGACTTGACAAGACAAGATGAACTGGCAACAGACAAACAGGGAACATAGGAATAAGTGCCCAGGGACTAATGAGGAAAACTGGTGACACCTGGAGGTGGGTGGAGACAATCACAAACCAGAGCCTCAATACACCAGACAACCAAAGCCGCCAAACACGAGGCAGGGAGGATGGCCTCTGATTCAGAGGGTGTGGCTGCGGAACTGTACAGGCGGGAAAGGGCGTCCGGCTTCACATTTTTGGACCCGGGGCAGTAGGAGATGGTGAAATTGAACCTGGTGAATAACAGGGCCCAACGGGCTTGCCTTGAGTTAAGACGCTTGGTAGTGTAGGTATTCTAAATTCTTATGGTCAGTCCATACCAAAAATGTATGTTCCGCCCCTTCCAGCCAGTGCCGCCACTCCTCCAGAGCCATCTTTACCCCTAGGAGTTCCCGGTTCCCAACGTCATAGTTCCTCTCCGTAGAGTTGAGGCGATGGGACACAAAGGCACAGGGATGAAGCTTTTGGTCCTGGACGGATCACTGGGAAAGGACGTCGGAAGAGTCAACCTCCACCACAAACTGACAAGTCGGATCCAGATAGATGAGGATGGGGGCAGTAGTGAATCGCTGATTCAGATCCACAAAAGCCTTGTCCGCTGCTGGAGACCACGTGAACGGTACCTTGGGAGAAGTGAGTGCAGAGAGGGGGGCCGTCAGGTTGCTGTAGCCCCGAATGAAACGGAGGTAGAAATTAGTAAACCCCAGAAACAGTTGTAGCTGCACCCTGGACGTGGGTTGGGGCCAATCCACCACCACTCTCACATTTTCTGGATCCATCTGAACATTCCCTTCAGCGATGATGTATGGCAGCCTACCATCTCTGGGAACCCCCAACCACTCAGAAACCTTTTCCCTGTGAGTGGTAAGGTTGTACAGCCTACCTCGGCTCCCCGAGAACACCGCTTACCTCCTCCGAAGTGATACTCTGGGGATCCTGGTACCTGCCGGGGTTTTCTTTCTCAATGCTCCCTTATTTTTGAGCTACAGCCATCTTCGTTTCCTTCGGACCGATCTAAGATAGCATATATTATTACGCTAATGTCGGGAAGGGCGATCTCATGGGCGACGGCTGTTTGGGAGAAACAATCCGCCATTTGTAGTCATCTGGAGGACTTTATGGCAGAGGTGAGAAAGGTTTTCGATTCTCCGGTATCCAGGAGAGAGGCGGCCCATAAACCTCCGGATTTACATCAAAATTCTCGTAGTGTGGCAGACTACACTGTTGAGTTTCGCACGCTGGCCCCGAGAGTGCCTGGAATCCAGAGTCCCTTTTTGATACCTTCCTTCACGGACTGTCTGAGGAGATAAAGGATGAGCTAGCCGTTTGGGAATTGCCGGTTGACCTCGATTCCCTCATCGCCCTCATTAAAATTGATGGACGGCTAAGGGAACGCAAGAGTGAGAGGAGGTCTGGCCTGGGTCACACTCGTTCATCCGCAGTGGCTCGCTCACCTTCGAAAGAATCCGGAAGTCCCCGAAGGCTATTTTTCCGAAGCCACCTGAGCTCCCTCGAGAATCATCAGCGATGGGTGAGTCAGATACTCTTGAACCTATGCAACTGGGCAGAGCTAGATTTTCGCCTAATGAACGTTCACATAGGCTGAGTTCCAACAGCTGTCTGTACTGTGGGGCTGCAGGACATTATATAGCCACCTGCCCAGTTAAGAGACCTATCTCTATAGTAGGCACAAGTACTCTGGTGAGCCAGACTGGAAATCTTCTTAATCCCATTAACCGTACTCCCTCCTTTGTTATACTGCTGTGAGGAGATCAGTCTAAATCCCTACGGGTGCTCATTGACTCTGGGGCAGATGAGAGTTTTATGGATGCTACTCTAGTTTCTGAAATAGGTATTCCCACTCAACTTCTCTCTGTTCCCATGGACGCACTGGACAGACGCTCCATTGGTAGAGTTACCCACAGCACTGTTCCTGCTAATCTACTTGTTTCAGGAAATCACAGTGGGGCAATACAGCTGCTTCTCATTGAGTCTCCCCATGTTCCAGTTGTTTTGGAATTTTCTTGGCTTAAAAAACACAACCAGTTATTGAGTGGGCCACAAGTTCAATCCTGGGTTGGAGTCCGTTTTGCCATTCCCATTGCCTCAAAGCAGTGCAGCCTTCCCCGAAACAGCCTACTCAGGGCTTAAGTCAAGTCTCGGATTTCTCTACCCTCCCCACAGAGTACCACGACCTCCTGGAGGTTTTCAGCAAGGCATGGGCTACTTCTCTTCCCCCGCATCGTCCTTATGACTGTGCCATTATTCTTCTCACCGGCACCACACCACCTCATGGTAGGTTATATTCTCTATCTGGGCCGGAGACCAAGGCCATGGAGGAGTACATAGAGGAGTCTCTGGCTCCTGGGGCTGTACGTCCGTCTGCTTCCCCAGCCGGCACAGGGTTTTTCTTTGTGGAGAAGAAGGACAAGACCCTGCGTCCATGCATTGACTACCGGGGTCTTAATGATATTACGATTAAGAATCGTTACCCCCTACCACTCGTCTTCTCGGTTTTTGAACCTCTCTAGGGGGCCACCATTTTTTCCAAGCTGGACCTTCGGAATGCCTACCACCTGGTTCGGATACGCGAAGGAGATGAGTGGAAGAGGGCATTCAACACAGCCAGTGGACATTATGAGTACCAGGTCATGTTGTTTGGACTCACCAACGCCCCCGCTGTCTTCCAGGTCCCTGGTAAGCGATGTGCTCCGGGACCAGTTTGTGTTTGTATACCTTGACGACATCCTGTTTTTTTCCCGGTCTGCCCAAGAACATGTTCTGCATGTCAGACAGGTCCTTCAGTGCCTCCTGGAGAACCAATTGTTCGTAAAAGCAGAGAAGTGTGAGTTCCACCGCTCTACCACCTCCTTTCTGGGATATGTCATTGCTGAGGGAAATGTCCATATGAATCCTGGAAAGGTGAAAGCAGTGGTGGATTGGCCTCAACCCACATCCAGGGTGAAGTTACAACGTTTCCTAGGTTTTGCTAACTTCTACCGTTGTTTAATTTAGGGTTACAGCACCCTGGTGGCCCCCATCTCTGCACTCACCTCTCCCAAAGTACCGTTTACATGTTCTGCAGCTGTCAACAAAGCCTTTGTGGACCTGAAGCATCGGTTCACAACAACACCCATCCTCATCCATCCAGACCCGTCCCGTCAATTTGTGGTTGAGGTTGATGCTTCTGATGTTGGACTGGGGGCCATCCTGTCCCAGTGATCTGCCCAGGACCAAAAGCTTCCTGTCCCATCGACCCAACTCTGCAGAGAGAAACTACGACGTGGGTAACCGAGAACTCCTGGCGGTCAAGATGGCACTGGAGGAGTGGAGACACTGGCTGGAGGGAGCTGAACATCCGTTTTTGGTCTGGACAGACCACAAGAATCTGAAATATTTCCACACAGCCAAGCGCCTTAATTCCAGGCAGGCTCAGTGGGCTCTGTTATTTACTAGGTTCAATTTCACCATATCCTACCGCCCAGGGTCCAAAAACGTGCCACTCTGGGACCAGAATCTGAGACCATCCTCCCTGCCTCTTGTTTGACGGCTTCTGTTGTTTGGGGAATTGAGGTTCTGGTCCGCAAGGCTCAGCCTTCCCAGGTCCTGGAATGGGCTCACTCCTCCAGGCTTACCTGTCATCCTGGTACTCGTCGGACCCTGGCTTTCCTCTGTCAATGCTTCTGGTGGCCTACCATGGTTCCTGATATCTCAGCCTTGGTAGCCGTATGCAGGGTATGCGTGCAAAGCAAGACTCAGCATCAAGCTCCGTCTGGCCTCCTACAGCCACTTCCTGTCCCTCATCGCCTCTGGTCCCATATTTCTCTGGATTTCGTCACTGGGCTTCCCCTGTCAGATGGTAACACCACCATTCTGACGGTGGTGGATAGGTTTTTCAAAGCCGCCCATTTCATCCCTCTTCCCAAGTTACCTTCAGCTAAGGAGATGTCCCAGCTCATGGTGCAGCACATCTTCCGAGTCCATGGACTCCCGGTCAACATGGTCTCGGATCGGGGTCCTCTGTTCTGGTCCCGATTCTGGAAGGCATTCTGCATCCTTATCGGGTCGTTGGCCAGTCTGTCCTCCTGGTTTCATCCCCAATCCAACGGCCAGTCAGAGCGAGCCAATCAAGACATGGAGACGACACTTCGGTGTCTGGTTGCTAGTAACCCCACCACCTGGAGCCAGCAACTGGTCTGGGTGGAATATGCTAGGAACACTCTTCCCTACTCGGCTACTGGACTCTCCCCCTTCGAATGCTCCATGGGGTATCAGCCTCCGCTCTTCCCAGAGCAAGAAGTTGAGGTCAACATACCCTCAGCCCAGATGTTCGTCCGCCGCTGTCGGCGTACCTGGAAAAGAGCTTGGGTGGCTCATCTCAAGACCACCTCCAGGTATCGTCGACAAGCGGACCGCCACCGAACTCTGACTCCCCACTATCGGGTCGGGCAGAGGGTATGGTTGTCCACACGGGACCTGCCCCTCCGGGTGGAATCCCGCAAACCTTCCCCCCGTTTCATTGGTCCTTTCCCCATTTCCTTAGTCCCACTGCTGTTTGCCTGCTGTTACCCCGTACCCTTCGTGTTCACCCTACTTTTCATGTGTCCAAGATTAAGCCCTTGTCTCACAGTCCTTTGTCTTCTGTCTCTAGGCCCATCCCTCCCCCCGTGTCATTGACGGTCAGCCAGTGTACACGGTGAGATGCCTCCTGAGAGTTTGACCACGGGGCAGGGGTTTCCAGTACCTGGTTGACTGGGAGGGTTATGGCCCGAAGGAGAGGTGCGGGGTTCCCGCTAAAGACATCCTGGACCCTGTCCTCATCACCAACTTTCACCGCCGGCACCCCGGTCAGCCAGGTATGCGCCCCTAGAGAGGGGGGGGGGGGTACTGTCACACCCTGATCTATTTCACCGGTCTTTGTGATTATCTCCCCCCACCTCCAGGTGTCACCCGTTTTCCCAATTAGTCCCTGGGTGTTTATTTGGGTGTTCCCTGTTTGTCTGTTGCCAGTTCATCTTGTCTTGTCATGTCAACCAGCGTGTTTTTCAGTGCTCCTGCTTTTTCTTATCTCTCTTTTGCTAGTCCTGGCGGTTTTGACCTTTGCCTGCCTTGACTCTGAACCCGCCTGCCTGACCATTCTGCCTGCCCTGACCTCGAGCCTGCCTGCCACTCGGTACCTCCTGGACTCTGACCATGTTTATGATCTTTTGCCTGTCCACGACCATTCTCTTCCCTGCCCCTTGGATTATAATAAATATCAGAGACTCGAACCATCTGCCTGCCGTGTCTGCATCTGGGTCTCGCCCTGTGCCCTCATAATAACTTTCTCACTCATCTTCATTCACAATTCATTCAGGATTATCCATAATCATGGTGGCATCCACATTCATGTAGAAGTGTTTAGAAACATACTCTATTCTTATTTACAATAAAAGTGACCCCAACATTGTTTAGAAATGCATGAAATGAGCTTTAGATGCCCAACAAATTTGGAGGGAGCACCCCCAGACCCCCCACAGTTTATGTCCCCCCCACAGACCTGACCTTGAGACCTGAGCCTCGTAACTCTATACAGATGACGTCTCTACCTCTCTACACAACAGGGTATGGTTGCCTTTCATTGGAGTGCAATAACACTCACATAACACACACATAGTAGTTACTTTTCTGTATTTATCTCATTGGTGAGAATTTCTGTATGAAAGAATTTGTTTATAATGTGCAAACCTTTACGTTTTGTGGTGAGTGTGTGTGTGTGTGTGTGTGGGTGCGCATGTGTGTGTGAGTAGAGTAGAGTAGAATAGAGTATTACTTTATTAATCCCAATTTGGAAAATTGTTTTATCACAGCATGCATCGTCAATGACTTAGAAGGACAGGACACACAACAATGACCAACACATAAAAAACAATAACACATGTCAAGACACATCAAGGCACCTGCACCATAGTATCCCTAAAAGAATAGAGCACATGCATGTGTACTGTGTGTGTGTGTGTCATATTTTCAGCACAGTAAGATGGCCAAGCCACAAGGTGGAGGCCACAGAGGCCACGAAGTAAGTCATAAACGCAGTTCTTGCTGACCTATGCACGTAGGACAACAAACGGTCAACACAGCCTCCTCACTCAACCCAACGTGTAAAAACAAACCTGGTCTAACTTTATTTGAAACACTTTATCTACTTCACCTCAATAAAAAAAATACACCCATGTGCCCAAAGAAATCATACACATCTGTATTAATATTATGCCCTCACATGAGCTTTAAAGAGAAAGACAGGCTTCAGTTTCAGTCACAGCTTACATTTGCAATGTTTCGACAGATAAACAAGAAGTAGGCAAACATCCTGAATGGAATTCTGTTCAATAGCAGGTGCTTGACATTAACGTAAACCTCTCAGGCCAAGTCTGCAAACAGAGAAACCGATGACAAGTCACTGATGACAAACACAAACAACCACAAAAAGCACATTTATAGACATTCTAAAATGTCAGCCTCTTAACACCTCTCTGTCTTAGTTACTTAAGATACTAACTCTCTCACACACATGCAAGCACAAACATACACACAAAAAGTTGGACCCAAACCCAAATGTACCCGACGACAACCAGACCTAGACCCAATTGACCCTTAGTTACAAAAAAAGTATGTTTATCAGCCAAGTTGCTCTTCTGGTTATTAAATTCCTTTTGAGGAAAAAAATACAATAATCCAAATCAAAATCCGCCAGTTCAGGCTAAAGATATTTTATTTTCCATGGGCTGTCTCTCTATCCACTGAATCCGCCTAAGTCGGCCTTCCGCAAGGTGGCCGAGCTACAGTACTGTTTGTCAGACCATGAGAATCACCCCCCCCAAAGGCTTAGACTTTTAGAGTGTTTTTATGAATAGGTCTTTAAAATGTTGGCTAGGCCTTCTATAAGTCAATAAATTCACCTTTTTAGCGTAAAATGAACATGCTATAGGCTATGCAAAGCCATGGTCGCGTCCATTCGGGTCTATTAGCTGTAGTTACATAGACCTGTAACCCGATGACAATCAAACAGGATCCGACCCAGGGAAAAGTTTGAATTTTGGACCTGGGTCCCTGGTTCGGGTGGACCCGTGAAGATCTCTAACACACACACTTATGTTCCCTCCCCTGC
Organism: Brachymystax lenok tsinlingensis; assembly: GCA_030435695.1. Lineage (NCBI taxonomy): Eukaryota > Metazoa > Chordata > Actinopteri > Salmoniformes > Salmonidae > Brachymystax > Brachymystax lenok. Next base: position 4,351,298 of record CM059806.1, on the reverse strand, counting down.
ATGGCATTCACTGGAATTACGCCATATAGATTACAGGAACACTTAGAGAAAACTCTGGACAGCCAAACACATCCCAGTAGACAACTATAAACAAAGGTAGATAATGAAGTGTCAGATCTTGAGGTAGGGGAGCTGACTTACTGGTATGGTTCCATGTAGTTGTTGGAGTGTAGTTGTTGGAGTGTCGGGTCTTGAGGTAGGGGAGCTGACTTACTGGTATGGTTCCATGTAGTTGTTGGAGTGTAGTTGTTGGAGTGTCGGGTCTTGAGGTAGGGGAGCTGACTTACTGGTATGGTTCCATGTAGTTGTTGGAGTGTAGTTGTTGGAGTGTCAGATCTTGAGGTAGGGGAGCTGACTTACTGGTATGGTTCCATGTAGTTGTTGGAGAGTTCCCGATGTAGTGCTGCTCCTCTTCCCATTAAGACACTTTTAGAGAAAAGTACATTACAGTGTTTGAAAAATGTCCTGAACTCTCGCTTTTGTATTATTATTATGATTGGCAGAAGAGGTTGCAACAAGGTAATAACACTCACATAGCCTCTTAGGTCTAAAACCTGCTTTAGGGACTGCACCCACACCCTAATATGAGCTCCTTGTGACTGCATCTTGCCCACAAAGCCACAGTGTAACCATAAGATGGTGATAACACTCCTGCAGCAAATCAAGGGAAAGTGACTCACCAACACACTACCCTCAAATCGACCTCATGTGTCACGCCAATGAGCACTGCTTGCAGTGACAGAGAACTCTGCAGAGTACAACCAGTCAAACAGTTGACTGAAGTGAGATATGATACAGTCCCCTATTGCTGTACAGTATGTTGTTCCGTGGTGAAGTAGGTATGTATGAACAATGGTAGTCCATGATCACGTCTAGTTAAAGATCCTGACCACACAAGCATATCTTTAATTAGTGAACCATTTTGCAGACTAGTATACCATTGGATATGAAGTAGCAACAGCAGCAAGACTTGACCATACCAAGCTCAGTTTACCTATCAACGTATCACACACACACAACGAACAATATCCTACCTACATTATACATAACTGAGAACTGTTGTTTATGCAACACCTTACCATGAATTGCCCCCGTGGGTTTGCTGTGCATGGGAAGGATGGAGGAAGTAATGTCCCATAGAGGTCATGCTGACAACACACTCACTATCTTATGTTACCTTCCTGAAATGCTTTGTCTTAACATTAGTCACACAGTAAGGCCCGTTTATCAGAGCCACTTCAAAACGCTGCCACCATATCACAACATTCTTTAGGCCATTGTTCTCCAGGGGGAAAATTGAGAGGTGTCCAAAAAAGGTCTAGCTTTTGAATGGAAATGTAGTAGTGGAGAGAAAACAAACAGCTCGGAGCCTGTCGCTGATAGGGGTTTGAGTTCGGCAACATACTGTTGCTGGAAACTCCTTTAAGTATTTTTTCCTTCGTTTTTATGGTTAGTGATCCAAACACTATGAATGCTGTCAAGAGTGATGTAAAATGATAAGAAGTGTGATAATAGAAGAAAACAAAAACGACAGAACACAAAAATGAAAGAATTTGAACTATGTATTCTCTGATTTTCAGGAAAGCGTTTTATGTGAATATTTTTTTTTATAGTGCCGAAATTAACAACAATTTCAAAATGTCATGAGAACCCACATCATCATTCATCTTCCAATATCCTAGAGGCCCATAACCACCTCTCCTTATATCCCCAGGCAAGACGAGAGTCAGTGGGGTGGTTTACAAGAAATCTGGATTATAGAAGAAATCTGTTAGGGCCTAATTGTTTCAAGAGGATTATCTCTGTGTACATGGAGAGTTTGGTTAGACCCGGTCTTGGTATTTGTTCCCAGCCTGTCATTATGTGATGTCTGCGGGGAGAGGCGAATAGAGGGTGGTCATGCCACTCTCCAAACCCAGATTATAGGGGACTGTTACAGCCAAAACGGTTGAGAGAGCCCCCTTCTTTTCTCTGGATGAAAACAATTCAATATTATGCATCACTGATGTGGGTAAGGGAAAGAGAAGACTTACACAGGGAAAGTGCACAACACTACCCACATTAACAAACACTATGGTATACTATGGAATAAATACTATAGTATTCACTGTAGTGTTTTTTCTGACTTTCTGTAGTATTCACTACAGTGAATACTGTACTATTTACTTGAGTATAATGTAGTATTTACAGTTAACTATAGCATAAATACTGTAGTAAAAGAAAACTGTAGTACTGTATATACTAAAGTAATTAATGTGGTGTTTTTGCAGACTAGTATACTGTAATATTTACTGTAGTGTTTTTGTGGATGTTACTGTAGCATTTACTATAGTGTTTTTGTTTTATTATCTTTGAAATAGAAGTTGAGTCTTTCTCCTTGAGGAAACCTACTGGAGAATTACTAAAATAGTAAACTTTCTCCACCTATATGGAACACAATATGGTCCATACTTGGCATGTAGGTTTATGACCCGATCCTCGACTTCGGCGATGTCATCTACAAAACAGCTTCCAATACTCTACTCAGCAAACTGGATGTAGTCTATCACAGTGCCATCCGCTTTTTCACCAAAGCCCCTTATACCACCCACCACTGCGACCTGTATGCTCTAGTCGGCTGGCCCTCGCTACATACTCGTCGCCAGACCCACTGGCTCCAGGTCATCTACAAGTCCCTGCTAGGTAAAGCCCCGCCTTACCTCAGCTCGCTGGCAACCATAGCAGCACCCACCCGTAGCACGCGCTCCAGCAGGTATATCTCACTGGTCACCCCCAAAGCCAACACCTACTTTGGCCGCCTTTGCTTCCAGTTCTCTGCTGCCAAGAACTGGAACGAACTACACATTTTTTTTGAAACTGGAGACACTTATCTCCCTCACTAGTTTTAAGCATCAGCTGTCAGAGCAGCTCACAGATCACTGCACCTGTACATAGCCCAACCAACTACCTCATCCCCTACCGTAGTCATTTATTTATCTTGCTCCTTTGCACCCCAGTATTTTTACTTTGCACATTCATCTACTGCACATTTACCATTCCAGTGTTAAATTGCTATACTGTAGTTACTTTGCCACCATGGCCTATTTATTGCCTTATGTTCCTTATCCTACCTCATTTGCACACATTGTATATAGATTTGTTTTTTTTCCTACTGTATTATTGACTGAGTGTTTGTTTACTCCAATGTGTAACTATGTGTTGTTGTAGGTGTTGAACTGCTGTGCTTTATCTTGGCCAGGTCGCAGTTGTAAATGAGAACTTGTTCTCAACTTGCCTACCTGGTTAAATAAAGGTGAAATAAAAAAAAAATAAAAAAATAAAAAGGTTTCTCAGTTAGGGGTGGAACAAATTCTACAGTATAGACCTAAGTATTCTACAGTATACTACAACGTTCTATAGTAAGTACTATACATGATTGAGGGATAGTACAGTGTGTAGTATAGTATTCTACAGTATACTACAGTTTACTACAGAATTCTATAATAAGTACTGTAGTATTCTATAATAAACTGTAGTATTTTTTTTATGTGGGATATGACCTGGGAAATTCTAATAGAATGATCAGTTCTTCATTCAAGCTGGTTTTCATCATTTGATGGTCGTTTGATGAGAACATGAATTTCTTCCATTGCAATTAGATTAAAGAAAGGATCGCAAGCAGCATAGGGAACCGCACTGTAACATAGAGCGTTAGTACTTATTGTAACACAGAGCCAGAGACGTTCGGATCCATATGCAGTTACTTTAATGAAGGTAGGTCAGACAGGCAAAACTCAGAGAACAGCGTAGAGGGTGTCAAAGGGGATCCAGAAACAGAACCAGTACCAGGCGTGGGTCGGGGCAGGCGGCAGACGGGAAAACGAGAATCAAAACACAGTCCAAGGTCAGATAACAGGGAATCAGTCAATCAATCAAAGGAGCGCTCAGAAATGACTAGCCGGGGCAGTACAAGACTTCGCAAAGCATTGGGGCCTGGAGATAGTATATAAAGGGGAGAGAAGTGGATACAGCTGTGCAGATAATTAGACCTAGGTACGGGGCTGATGGGAAATGTAGTCAATACTCCGGTGACGGTGTCCTTTGGTGATCGGAGAGAGCCACAGAGGTGCGATCCATGACACTTATAGTTATATGAATGTTGCAACTAAGAAGTAACCAGGAATCTTGGTTTTATAGCACCAAAAGGACCGCTTCCTCAGATCCATAGAAAGAAACGTAGGCCCTGATTCCGACCTGAGTTAAGTGCACGTAAATGGAACGCTGTCACCTTTTTATGCACTTTTCTCTCTATGCGTATTCTGACCTTGAACTTAAGCGCGTGGATAGCGTGCTATTCTCATGCTTAAGTTCAAGGTCAGAATACACATAGATCTCGACCATGTAATTGTTGCTGGCAATTTTAATTGTAATTTATTTAACCTTTATTTAACTAGGCAAGTCAGTTAACAATAAATTCTTATTTACAATGACAGCCTACCCCGGACGACGCTGGGCCAATTGTGTGGTGCCCTATGGGACTCCCAATCACGGCCAGTTGTAATACAGTTTGGAATCAAACCAGGGTCTGTAGTGACGCCTCTAGCACTGAGATGCAGTGCCTTAGACCACTGCGCCACTCGGGAGCCCTACAATCATTAATAACAGTTGATAATATGAAAAAAAGACATGTAGGCTAATTAAAATGTTGACCAAGCCATAACAGTTTGAACACAACGCATGGAGCAATACTTGGCTGTGTCATCACATACAGTAGTTCCGTGGTTAGTGCAGGCAAAAGACAAGGGTATAGCCTACTATTGTACACTATTCTCACTATTCTCCCAAATTGTAATTAAAGGTACACCATATTTAAAGGGATGGCTTAAGCTCAATGTACTGAAACCCTATTTGAATGAAAACTCCAAGAGAAAATCTTTTGGCCAGCAAGTGGGAGGGTTTTCAGCGGTTGTATTGTATTTATTCAGAGTGTGCAAGGGACCCACGCCTGCAAAGCCCGTTATGCCCCTCCATAACATAAGTCTGAATACCAACTACTGAGAAGTGCGTATGAAAGGTGTGCATAAGTAAGGGCATAATTTCCAAAGTTGGAATTGGGCCCTTAGTGCCTATTGATTTCCACAGAGGATGCATTGTTAGATCAAGATGTGTTGATCTGGTGGGTATATGGCCGGGTGCTCTGACATCTGTAACGGCATTCAAGAGGCCACGTTCCAAATATATTCAGGCCAGCCCTGTGGTCATGGTCTTCCAAAGAACCCACTTCTAATAAACATTCGACATCAGTTGCATCTGAAAGCATCCACGGGCCCCTTCCCCTCAACCAAAGATTCCTGGGTACAATTCCCATTTGAAAGACCTCACGGAGGAAACGAGATTCGGACCAAATAAGGCTCCTCGCCACAATAAAAATGGGACATACAGTCAGGTCCAAAATGATTGACACACATGATAAAGATTATCAAAAAAGACTGTATAGAATAAATAATACCAGTACTGAGCTATATTGTAATTTTCCTTGAGGAATATATTTTCCTTTGTTAATGATTCAATGGAATCATCCAAAACAACACATTTCTAAAATTATATAAAATATCAAAAATTATTGAGAGGGATTGACAGCCTTGTTTTCACACCCTCGACACTGAGCTTTTCTCTAGAATATTGTATGAGATTGGAGAACACATTGAGATGGACCATTCAGAGGGGTTGGGTTAAATGTGGAAGACACATTTCAGTTGAATGCATTTAATTGTACAGCTGACTAGGTATCCCCCTATCCCTTTCCTTCCCTTTCCTCTGTACAGAATCTTTCCATATCCTTGATATCCTTCGGTCAGCGTTTATGGACTGCTCTCTTCAATTCAGACCACATGTTTTCAATGGGGTTTAAGTCCGGAGACTGAAATGGCCATTCCAAAGTGTTGATTTTGTGGTCAATTAACCATTTCTTTGTGGACTTTGATGTGTGCTTGGGGTTACTGTCTTGCTGGAAGTTCCACTTGCTGACAAGTTTCAGCCTCCTGGCAGAGGCAACCAGATTTTTGGCTAAAATGTCCTGGTACTTGGTTCCAATCCAAGTGCCAATGCTGTTTAGCAAACTCCAGGTTGTTTACGTTTGTTGTTTGCTCTCAATAAAAATATTTTTTTCTGGCAACCCTTCCAAAGAGCCTGTTGGCATGGAGGTGGTGTTTGATTGTAGATTTAGAGACTTTCAGCTGTATTCAATACGTATCGCGGAGGTTTAACGTTAAGGTGTGATTGAAATGTACACGTTAGCGGAGACTGCATTCACGGTAAACGCTGCACATGTCGGCTCAATCGGAAACTCCGTTTCAATGTCTGTTGTGCAATCTGTAACACCTCAGTCATTTTTGCTCATCTTTACCAAGGGTGTCATTTTGAAACCTGACTGTACATTAAATGCTACTTATCGCTGTAGACCTCTGAAGAAGTCTGAGGAGATTTTTGCTTTGAAAATCAAAGGAGCCTTTTTGTGAGGTTTGGACACAAATGATGTAAATAACTTACAATGCCCCCCTTCTTTTTCAGTGCTGTACATGTGGTTTTTGAAAGGAACTCTGAAATGTGCTTCTCACACACTAGATTGAGTCTGCTCACTGCAATGTTGTGACTTGGGAGGAGGTTCATCAAAGCGCAAAATATACATTATCCCTCTCTGTCTCTCCCTCTTTCTCTCTCTCGCTCTCTCTCTCTCTCTCTTACCGCACCTGCTGTCTCGACCTCTAAATGCTCGGCAATGGAAAGCCAACTGAACTGAACTCCCGAGGTGCTGACCTCTTGCAACCTCTACAACCCCTGTAATTATTATTTGACCCAGCTGGTCATCTATGAACGTTTGAACATCTTGAAGAACAATCTGGCCTTAATGGCCATGTACTGTTATAATCTCCACCCGGCACAGCCAGAAGAGGACTGGCCACGTCTCAGAGCCTGGTTGCTCTATAGGTTTCTTCCTAGGTTCCTGCCTTTCTAGGGCGTTTTTCCTAGCCAGCATGCTTCTACATTGCTTTCTGCTTGGGGGTTTTAGCCAGTGTTTCTGTATAACCACTTTGTGACATCTGCTGATGTAAAAAGGGCATTATAAATACATTTGCTTGATTGATGTATGTGTGGTGTAGTTCTTTGAAGATTCCTTGTCTTGAAGTGAAGCCACATTTTGAGAGAAAGTGTTACCACCACTCTCTGCCACCCTCACCCTCAAAGTCAATGATATTCTCTCTGACGAAAGAGCAGCACAAAATGACAAGGTTGCTCCTCCTCAGCATTGTCCATTGTTCCCTTTATTTTCTCTCTCTATCTCCCACCTCCCCTTTCAATTCAATTCAATTCAATTGAAGGGGCTTTATTGGCATGGGAAACATATGTTAACATTGCCAAAGCAAGTGAAGTAGATAATATACAAAAGTGAAATTAAACAATAAAAATTAACAGTAAACATTACACTCACAGAAGTTCCAAAAGAATAAAGACATTACAAATGTCATATTATGTATATATACAGTGTTGTAACGATGTACAAATGGTTAAAGTACAAACGGTAAAAGTATTTATCGCCTTTCCCTTATCCCTTCCCACATGAAGCCACCATTGGCTCTCTACAGCTGAAAAAGACCTGTGTGCGACGTCTAAATGTGTCCTCTGCCTCCAGTGGAGCGTGGTCAGTGTAGATGTGTGGATGCACCAGGGTGTGAGAGAGAGGCTGGATGGTGGTGCTTTGGGTGTTTCAGACAAGGCAGGAAGCAGCACTCATCCTGTACCCCCTTCTGCTCTTAGTGCGGGCAGGAAATACCACGGCAACCCACCACTGATAAGACCAAGGAGCTGAGGGACGGCCACATGGGAAACAATACAGTACCAGACAAAAGAGAGAAACTACACACTGTGTGTGTGTGTGTGTGTGTGTGTGTGCATGCGTGACACAGAGAGAGAGAGAGAGAGAGAGAGAGAGAGAGCAGGAGTCTATGTACAGTATCTATTGAGTAGGAATACAGTGCATGTTCGTGTGAGCAGGAAGTAAGAATACCATATTTGTTTGAGCAGGAATACAGGGTGCGTTTGTGTTTCTGTGGTCCATTTGTGTGAGTCTGTGTGCGTTCGTGCCTGCGTGTGTATGTATGCACGTATCTGCAGAGTTTGTGGAAGCGTGCTTACGTGCTTTTGTATTATTATGTGTTTGTGCAAGAATGGACCACATGTTATTGGGTGTGAGTGTGTACAAGTCTTGATCAACATCAGTAAAACTACCCATAAGGTCAGCCAACAGAGCAGACGTGTTCTCTTGACTCAGTGGAAATTATATCAAGAGCGGATGCTGTTAAAATGGCTAATATCTGTGACGTCAATAGACCAAATGGAAATCATTTAACGCCGCATTCCTTTGGTTTTCCTCAAGTGGAGTAGTCATTTCCCCTCGCTGCTTAGCAAATTAACTGTGACTGTGAACATGTATTCACATAATATGCACATTCTTTCACCTTATGGAAACGAGTACAGCTGACGTCTGTGCATTGCTTTGATTATGAAGGGAAAACCAGCACAGGTTTTCTTTCATTTCACTTCACGCGAGAGACATTTGCCTCTTAATTGCCAGACTGATTACCGCTAGCAAACATTAAAAGGATGAATGTGTTAAGTGAAAATGGAGGAAAACTCAACTTCCAGAGGACCTATCATCCTTCCACTCCCTCCTCTCTACCTTCTCTTCCTCTGTATCCGCTGCTAAAGCCACTTTCTAACACGGAAAATGTCAAGCTTAGAAAACTGTTTCCACCTTCTCCTCCCTCACTTTGAAGGTTGACGATATCCACTTCTCATTCACTCAGCCCACTGAGTCCACTGGTTCCACTCACACAGAACTACCCTACGCCTTGATCTCTTCCTTCTTTCTCTCTCCACATGTGACTAGACCATGGTACTTGCCTATGGAGCAGCAAGACAAACTGCCCCTGCCTATCTTTAGGCTATGTTCATACCCTACACACCAACCCGAGCACTCTGTTCTGCCACCTCTGATCTCTTGGCCCTCCCACCCCTACTTACTATGACTGTGATACGTGGTTGTCCCTTCTAGCAATCTTAAAATGAATGCACTATTTGTAAGTCACTCTGGATAAGAGCGTCTGCTAAATGACTCAAATGTAAATGTAATAATTGAAACCTGAAAAAGTATTTTGGTGGAAAACAGCGTTTAATGCGCTAAAGCACTAAACACACAACTTCCTTAAATAATCTTTTCATATGGACAAGGGCATACATTTTATTTTACTCATCAATTCTAATGAAGGCTGAATTCAATATGCCTTAGGAGTCAGTGCTCTTTAGAGATTTAAACGGCCTTATCCAAAGATGGCCTGCCAACTTTCTCGCTGTGAGGTATTTCCTCACTCAGAACACTCCCACCTATTTCCACCCTATTTCTCTGGACAGGGAGATGATTTAGATGTATTAGGAAATCTGACTAAGGTAGCAAGGTTCAGCTCAGCTCGATTGCTATGGAGACTGTGAGGTGCAGCACCAGTTCTTTGAGCCAATCTGAATTATGGTTTGTCTCAAGTGAGTTATAATCATTTGGTTGAATGCTTTGACAAATTAACAGTTTGCTGTGTGTTTTCCCACCTTAGTCAGAGCTCATAGAAACAACATGAAGCAAAAATTGGTTGCAACCACATAGTACTAGTATTTCAAAATGTTGATATTAGTATAAGAGTAGGATTTACAGTAAACTGAAACAGATAGATAGTCAAACAGACATAGCCAGGATTAAATGAAACAGACAAACACACATCTTACCTGTCAGATAACTACCAGTACTCACCATTTTAAATTCAATTTCCTCTCAATGTATCCAACTTTCAAGTCCTTCTTGAATGTGATTACACCCACCCTTATATGGATGAAGGAACAGAGACGAGGGATAAGGAATGCGTGCTGGTAGGGAGAAACACTGTTCATCACATGCTAACAAATGGGCCTCAGATGTTATCAGCTGCTGGGGGAACAATAGTAATATTGTTGGTGATGTGTTGCCTTTTCCCTTTTGTTGGAGTAAAAACAGACTTCGGCCTGATGTAGGCCTCAAATAAAATAACATTGTATTTGTCACATGCCAAATACAACGGGTGTAGCCCTTCCCAACGATGTAGAGTTAACGAATAATAATACAAAGAAAAATAGTAACACAAGAGGAATAAAATACACAAGAATGGAGCTATATACAGGAAGCACCAGTACCAGATCAATGTGCTGGGGTATGACGTATTTGAGATAGATGTATACAGTGAGCTCCAAAAGTATTGGAGCAATGACACGTTTTGTTGTTTTGGCTCTGTACTCCAGCACATTGGATTTCAAATGATACAATGACTATGATCTTACAGGACCTTTTGTACACAGTCCCCCCATTTTAGGGGACCAAAGGTATTGGGACAAATTCACTTATATGTGTATTAAAGTAGTCAGAAGTTTAGTATTTGGTCCCATATTCCTAGCACGCAATGATTACATCAAGCTTGTGACTCTACAAACTTGTATGATGCATTTGCTGTTTGTTTTTGTTGTGTTTTCCAAATATTTTGTGCCCAATAGAAATGAATGGAAAATAATGTATTGTGTTATTTTGGAGTCACTTTTATCGTAAGTAAGAATATGTTTCTAAACATTTCTACTGTAATATGGATGCTACCATGATTACGGATAGTCCTGATGAATCGTGAATAATGATGAGTGAGAAAGTTACAGACGCACAAATATCATACCCCCAAGACACGCTAACATCTCACCATTACAATAACAGGGGAGGTTAGCATTTTATATCATACCCCCAAGACACGCTAACCTCTCACCATACATTAACAGGGGAGGTTAGCATTTTATATCATACCCCCAAGACACGCTAACCTCTCACCATACATTAACAGGGGAGGTTAGCATTTTATATCATACCCCCAAGACACGCTAACCTCTCACCATACATTAACAGGGGAGGTTAGCATTTTATATCATACCCCAAGACACGCTAACCTCTCACCATACATTAACAGGAGGTTAGCATTTTATACCCAAGACACGCTAACCTCTCACCATACATTAACAGGGAGGTTAGCATTTTATATCATACCCCAAGACACGCTAACCTCTCACCATACATTAACAGGGAGGTTAGCATTTTATATCATACCCCCAAGACACGCTAACCTCTCACCATACATTAACAGGGAGGTTAGCATTTTATATCATACCCCAAGACACGCTAACCTCTCACCATACATTAACAGGAGGTTAGCATTTTATATCATACCCCAAGACACGCTAACCTCTCACCATACATTAACAGGGAGGTTAGCATTTTATATCATACTCCCAAGACACGCTAACCTCTCACCATACATTAACAGGAGGTTAGCATTTTATATCATACCCCCAAGACACGCTAACCTCTCACCATACATTAACAGGGAGGTTAGCATTTTATATCATACCCCCAAGACACGCTAACCTCTCACCATACATTAACAGGGAGGTTAGCATTTTATATCATACTCCCAAGACACGCTAACCTCTCACCATACATTAACAGGAGGTTAGCTTTTTATATCATACTCCCAAGACACGCTAACCTCTCACCATACATTAACAGGAGGTTAGCATTTTATATCATACCCCAAGACACGCTAACCTCTCACCATACATTAACAGGGAGGTTAGCATTTTATATCATACCCCAAGACACGCTAACCTCTCACCATACATTAACAGGGGAGGTTAGCATTTTATATCATACCCCCAAGACACGCTAACCTCTCACCATACATTAACAGGGGAGGTTAGCATTTTATATCATACCCCCAAGACACGCTAACCTCTCACCATACATTAACAGGGGAGGTTAGCATTTTATATCATACTCCCCAAGACACGCTAACCTCTCACCATACATTAACAGGGGAGGTTAGCATTTTATATCATACCCCCAAGACACGCTAACCTCTCACCATACATTAACAGGGGAGGTTAGCTTTTTTTCTGTAACTTTGACTATATACAAAAAGTGCTGTAATTTCAAAACGGTTAACCGGATATGGATGAAAAAACAGGGCCAAAGCAACAAAGAATGTGTCACTGTCCCAATATGTTTGAAGCACACTGTACATGAAGGCAGGATAGATAATAATATGAGTCAAATAAAGGACAGGGTAGCTCTGCTCTCTCTAAAGAGCATTTATTTCTGTCATCCAGTAACAAAAATAGTGTGGATTTATCTATATGTTATTGTTAATCCAAGATGATAATTACATACAGTTTTTGCACTAAATCGTAACTCTATTAATTTACTTCACTTACAGGGCAGGCAGGTAGGTAGCCTAGTGGTTAGAGCATTGGGCCAGTAACCAAAAGCTTGCTCGCTCGAATCCCCGAGCTGACAAGGTAAAATCTGTCGTTCTGCCCCTGAACAAGGCAGTTAAATCACTGTTCCTAGGCCGTCATTGTAAATAAGAATTTGTTCTTAATTGACTTGCCTAGTTAAATAAAGGTTACATAAAATTAATAAACTTCAGGCCTACTTTCCTTTGAAACAACGTCACCCCTTATAGGCTTAAGCTTTCCATCCATCTTTCATAAGTCAAACAGCTTTAGACTGCTCTCCTAAAATGTACTTTTGTTGAACCAATATTCAAGTTTTAGAGGGGCTTTTAGCACAGATCACGGTTAATATATCTATTCAGCATATTTATTCTGTCTGGGGCATTGTGTGTTCCACTAAAAAGCCCTTTTTTAACACAGCAGTCAATTTTTATGTGCACCGCCCGAGAGAGGCCATGTCCTGAACATCTGCACAGGAAATGGACCACACTGCATCTATTTCCAGGAGCTCTGGCATAACCTTACGGTCCAGTCTCGTTAAAACCCACTGCCATTACGACTTGCTCTCTGGCGCTCCACCAGCCCCAGTTGCAGCCCAGGCCCTTTGTTTTTAGTGCATCTGGTGGATCAGATGAATTTCCTCTCCTCCAGGGTGACCTCGGCGCAGAGGTATTGTTTGAGGTGAACGGGGTGAACGTGTTATATCTGATAAGATGGATTCGAGTGTGAGTAAGCGTCGGCCCATCTGGGCTCATCACGCTGAGACTGACCTGTCTCGAGCCATGTGATTCGACCACTGGGCAAGCTCCTAGAACAATGGTAATGGTTGCTGTGTGCTCGTGGATTGTTTCATTGTATTCACAGGAAGAATGCAGCAGCTCTCCAATGGAAAGTGAGTGTGTGGTCAACCCAAAATAAGCCACACCATTACAAGGCCTGCACTTTACACATTATGGTATTGTACTGGTCCAACAGCACTTTGTGGTGGGAGGAAGGCAAACAAACCTCTAAAGACTAAGCTATAGAGCTAAGAATGCACAAATATTTGACAGATTGATGCTGCTGTATATGCATGCCAATGGGGTTCTTGTACTTACTGTAGGGAGATGGTAGACTACAGCTTCATATGAGAATCCGATTCCAGTATATACAACAGCTGTCAAAAAAGGACAAACAACTTGGGTCCTCGCCCCAAATCGCAAAATATATTTTTCTAGGCTGAAGTACCACTGCCTAAGGACACACATATCCCAATTACAAAAGAGTTTGATTTGAAATAGGAATAACTCCAACCCAACCCATCCCCTCCTATCCCTTTCCTGATGAGTTTTAAACTCCCAGGTGTGTTGACCAATGCAGCTGCAGCAGCACTATCACCACCAGCTATACTCAACCTCCTCTCCCAGTCATTCCTACACGGCTGGATTGAGTGGATGTGCGGAATGTTCTGGCGACGTCATTACCCGCAGCGCCCTTCGCCTCCTCCGTGTTGGCCCTCGCCTGCTGTACGTGTTAATGTTTACCACTGTGTACTCTTGTTGTCGAGAGGGGCGCCATGGCAACCGGGCCCCAATTCGCAGGCCTATGGTGTCTGGAGACACAGTCAGATAGAGGGAAAAGCTATAAGTGTTAAAACGGCAGGCCAGGCAGCCAGCCGAAAGTAGTCCGGGGAAGTGAAATACTAGAGCCAACACTGATGGAGAGTGGGCAAGCCGTTACCATAGCGCACTGTTGATCTTGGCTGGTGCTTCTCCTTGCTGTGACGGAGTTAAGGCAAGCCTTAAGAGCAGCCATCATTAGCTCTTTACTTTGAGCCGCAACAAAACGTTTCTGCAAGGCAGAAATAGCTCAATCTGACTTAGACTTTATTAATGAAATGTAATGACATATGTTTAATTCACTGTCGTGTAATGAAAAACACAGCTCATCAGTCATAGCAACCCATAGATGTTTTAAATGGTGTTGAACAGATGTGTCTGGCTCTGGCTCCATCCCTGGGCCGGGCAACAAGAGAGAATGCAACATGGCTGGGTTTAGATGTTTAGATTGTCGTAAGGCACAATGTGTTAGGCCCTTACCAATACAACATAGCATAACCCCCTTATCACTGTGGTACAGTGGGTCTGGGCTCCTTTGTCAACCCTGGATGCGAGCCTCAGCCTCACAATGTGGAAAGCACTAAAAACAGGACTGAGAGTCTGTGAGCGTAGTGTACTACAGATCCCATGTCAGTTTGTAAGAGGGTCCTGTGACGTGCTGCAGCATCTCCAAGCTAATCTCCTCTGACGGTTGTTTTGCTGTGTTTTGTCGTCGCCCGTAGCCGCGCAGAACCTCTGCTTCCCTGCCACTACCTCCACATGTGGGAACATTTAAGTTCCAGGCCCCCCCCTCCAGCCCCACCCCGCAGGCAGACCTAGGCCCCAGTCACCTATGTCTGCCGGGTTCCTTTGCAGTTCAACCACGGGTTAGCCTACCGTAGCCATAACATGTGTAATGTACCGTGACACCGGGAGGAAGGAAAAAGAGGGGGAAACGCTGCTCGGCTGAATTCAAGGAGGCAAAATATCAAGATGGTCCAGACTATAAGTGTTTGTGTACGTCTCAGTCTTCCCAGGCAGTGGCCACCGTTGACCCAGAATAAGCAACAGTCATTCTCCTCTGCCCTCTAGCCCACAGAGTCAGTTCCCCCCTAGGGTCTCTTAATTCATAGGGCCAGGGATCTCACTCAGCCACCGCAGATCTTTCAAAGGGACTGCCGGAGCACTTCACCCCATGGCCAGTCCCCATTCACCGTCCATTGTTACTGTTATTGGAGAGGGCATGGCATTAACCGTATATGCAGCACTCTTTCAATAAGTTCCCATAACACAAGTATTTATGAGGGCACAAGGTTAGAACTGGGAGAAGATAAGCTGGGAAACAGACGCTATGATCCCTGAACTGGAGCTGAGAAATAGGAGGTGAAGAGAGTGCAGCCACTGTAGCTACATTGTAAGAAAAAGTGACCCTCAACAATGCAACACGGCTCCTGAGTTGATGTTTTGTTTTGTCTTTCAGAGCATTCTTAATCGGCGTCAACAATATTTCAATTACACTTTTCCACTTCACTACGCACTATTTTCGCCCTGTAATAAACTTTTATACATTTTTGGGGGGAGGAAATTGTGAATACAGACTACCTTATTTAACGTTTTAAAGTATCATAATGCATCTGAGCCATATAATGATACAATGTCTGCAAAGTTCTAATTCTTCTGCACTTCCTTCACTCAAACAGTGGGAAACAGTGGTGTGGAGGCCGTCAAGGATGCTTGGAGTGAAGCCTTCAGGGAGCTCTCTGTCATGGCCACACGCTCAAATTACAATCCCACAAATCTTCAGGGGCCACACTTCGGCCCCTCCAGCCAGTGTGGTCCTCTGTCCGTTCTCAGATCTGTGTTCACGCACCTATAGACTGTTACTCAGATGACCTAGCTACAGTACGTCACTGAGGTCTGTGCAGCCATGTCTACATCTGAAGTCCTAATGTTTCAAAAGGACTTGGCTTGGCCTAAGCTGTATCTCTCTGGGTAAACTGCTCGTTTGAGCATAAGTGCTGTCCTACCCCTCTTCTCCTCCCTTTCTCCTCCTTTTCTCTTTTTAACGCGGGGGCTCGCGTGGGATGCGGATGGTTTACATGCTGCTAGGAAGAGAGTGGATAAGAGGATCTGAGGGTTGTTATTAAAAGATCTATGTGTTTGTTCCTGCTGCCAACTAGTGCGTACAGTGCGTACATCCTGGTGCGTACAGTGCCTTCAGAAAGTATTCACACCCCTGACTTTTTCCACATTTAGTTGTGTTACAGCCTGAATTTAAAATGGATTAAATTGCAATTTTGTGTCTCTGGCTCACACACACAGTACCCCATAATGTCCAAGTGGAATTATGTTTTTAGAAATGTTGAGTCAATAAGTATTCAACCCCTTGTTATGGCATTAAGCCTAAATAAGTTCAGGAGGGAAAAAATGCACATAATAAGTTGCATGGACTCACTCTGTGTTCAATAATAGTGTTTTAACATGAATTTTGAATGACTACCTCATCTCTGTACCCCACACATACAATTATCTGTAAGGTCCCTCAGTCAAGCAATACATTTCAAACACAGATTCATCCACAAAGACCAGGGAGGTTTTTCCAATGCCTCGCAAAGAAGGTCACCTATCGGTAAGAAAAGCAGAATGTCCATTTGAGCAAGGTGAAGTTATTAATTACACTTTGGACGGTGTATCAATGCACCCAGTCACCACAAAGATACAGGCGTCCTTCCTAACTCAGTTGCCGGATAGGAAGGAAATCACTCAGGGATTTCACGCTGAGGCCAATGGTGACTTTATAGAGTGTAATGGCTGTGATTAGGAGAAAACTGAGGATGGATCAACAACATTATACTTACTCCACAATACAAACTAACCTAAATGACAGAGTGAAAAGAAGAAAACCTGTACAGAATAAAAAATATCCCAAACATGCATCCTGTTTGCAATAAGGCACTAAAGTAAAACTGCAAAAAAAGTGACAAAGAAATGAACTTTATGTCCTGAATATAAAGCGTTATGTTTTGGACATATCCAACACAACACATCACTGAGTACCACTCTTTGTATTTTCAAGCATGGTGGTGGTGGCATGTTATGGATATGCTTGTCATCGGCAAGGACGAAGGAGATTTTTAGGACGAAAATAAACGGAATAGAGCTAAGCACAGGCAAAATCATAGGGGAAAACCTGGTTGTCTGCTTTCCAGTTGACACTGGCAGACAAATTCACCTTTCAGCAGGACATTAACCTAAAACACAAGGCCAGATACACACTGGAGTTGCTTACCAAGATGACACTGAATGTTCCTGAGTGGCCTAGTTACAGTTTTGACTTAAATGAGCTAGTAAATATATGACAAGACTTGAAAATGGCTTTCTAGCAATGATCAACAACCAACTTGACAGAGCTTGAAGGATTTTCAAAAGAATAAGGTTCAAATATTTTACAATCCAGGTGTACAACGCTCTTAGAGACCCAGAAAGACCCACAGCTATAATCGCTGCCAAAGGGGATTTTAACATTTATTGACTCAGGGGCGTAAATAAGATATTTCTGTATTTCATTTTCAGTAAATTTGCAACCATTTCTAAAAACATGTTTTCACTTTGGCATTAAGTGTATTGTGTTTAGAAGGCGTTTTGAATCCATTTTGAATTCAGGCTGTAACACAACAAAAAGTGGAATAAGCCAAGGTGTATGAATACTTTCTGAAGGCCCTGTACATCCTTGAAGGATTGATGATTCTGCCGGCTAAATTACAGCGGTGGGAAATGGTGAAAAAAACTGCCATACCAGAGTAAATTAGCTAGATGGTTTCAGTGGGTAATTTTCCAATTTCATGCTGTCAATATACTGGGAGTATAGTTGATATGATACGACAATCACAACAAATACAAAGTTTTCGATTTATATGTTACATTCCATCGAGGCTAATCTTCCTGGGTTCTAACACAATACAAAGACTCCAAACACGGTTTCAGACATACAATCATAGAATGACTAACAGGATCTATGAATTATAGGCTCTCTATGCGTACAATACATGACATCATTGAGGACTCCTGTAACTAATCTCACCCAACAGGAGCAATTGAGCCTGGGAACGAGGTTATTTTGTAGCCTACATATTACAGTAGTGTACAAAAAGAGGGACACTTACCACAAGTGGAGCCAGTCAAGTGTGAGAATAGCTGTTGGATGTCCATTTGGGTGACTCGTTGGCCAGAGAACCGAGCTCTCTGCCTGCCTGCCTGGCCTCAATGCCAGTTGATGTTGGCAGTCAGGTCTCCTCTGCTCTGGGACTGGGAGTGATGAGGAAGCCCAAACTACACAACTGAGACCAGAACATCTGAGCGTAATGGAGCAGATAACTGTGCTCTTAACAAGGTTAATAAGGGCAATAGCTTTAAAGATTAGAGGTCAATGGCAAATAAGAATTGTGGACATGCGAGCATAACACTACTGCGGTGGACTCTAAGACCTTAATTCAGGCATCCAAAGTGATCAATGAGTCCAGTGATGTGTACGCTCTCTGTGAGGAGGAAGAGTTGTCCAGCCGTTCGTACAGTCATACTGAATTAAAACGAGGAATTGACAGTTTGAGCTTCTTCCTGTGCAGATTCAAACGCTTTCCATCAACCCCTCAGCAATGGTGAACTACAGTAATTCCTGCCCCATATCTCTGCACCAGCGGAGGGCAACTAGCCTTTGCTAAGGGAAACACCACAAGGGGACACTAACGTAAACGCAACAAGCAGCATTGGCAATGCTAGTATTTAATAATTCATTTGTGTCTATTTCACAATGAAACGTGATAGTGTGTTGAGTGTTCACGTCCTCAATAATCACCTGTTGCCATCTGTGTATTGAGAGCAGCAAAAGGCCCCTGGCGCACAGTACAACCTCGGGCCTAGAAAAGCCTTGTGTGCAGCAGGGCTCCCACGAGATTCAATTGTTCCACTAATGTCATTGTGAACTTCAATGTGGCTGGCCCTGCTCCCAATTCCTGCGATACAATGCTAGCAATTCATCATGGGAGTATTGAAACTGAGAGAGCTGGCTGATTTAAAGCCATGGGCAGTGTGAGTTATTTGGCGCTGTCGAAGGGGGCCTCGTATTTTCATTGTTCGACGTTGGCGTGACAGCGTGTTATATATTTGTCCTCCTATCTTGTCCTTCTGTCTCGGTGGCAGCGTTCGTTCTCACCTTGTTTATCAATTAGACCCCCACCGCAGCCCTTTGATAAGGCTCATTCTGAAGGCAGAACAATGCCAATGTCAGACTCGAGCCCTATTGTCTAATTGTTTAAGCTAGCAGTGTTAGCTAGCAGCGTGTCTAGACAAGGTTATTTACGCAAAACTGCCTCGCTAATAGTGGTTAATATGACAGAATGAAAAATCCATTGAACTAAAATTAGCATAGCGCTGTGTACTGCATGTGCAAGCTTGGTCGGCTACACTGCACCTACTCCTAGACACAAAAGAATTGCTGCTGACATAATGAGAGCCAAACCCTGTATCATCCGGTGTCTCTTGGGGTGGTCTGTTAGTTTTGGTTGTAGCATTAGATTCCCTCGTAATTTACTCTCTTACTGGAATGTCAGCTTATTTGGGAGCAACAGGTGCAAGTCTGTTGTGTGCTGAGTATCACAGATTCTTGATTGAATTTCCACTGATGTGCACCTGGAAGACTCATTAGATTCCCATCTGATCCAACCCAATTGTACAGCTTCCCTTATTCCATTAAGCTACGTGTAAATCAATTGTGCTCAACTAGCCGCAACACAAAACAGCAAAGCAAGAATCCCCTATTCCCCTAGCTTGCCCCATTCCTCGTTGAACAGAAGACCATAGGCAGGCACAGACAGAATGCCAAGCCTGCTAGAATGGGTTCTGGAAGGCTATTGACGCTGGCTCATTATTTGGGCTGAGTAGAATCCCAGTTTGAAGTGCCGTAGTTACTACGTTGTACAGCAGAAGGCACTGTTCCGCACACAAAAGGACTCAAGATAACACCCACCCTCTATATTCATCATGATCATATACACATAGCTGATACGTATACCCATCAGCCAGGAGTACTTTTTGGCTTTCTTTTTAATTCCCTCACAAATGACTACCAAACCATGGTAGGCGTATCACATATCAAGACAATCCCAAAAGAACAAGGTAATCTAACAGTTTCACAGTAACCCGTACCTCAATATATTCAGAAGATGAATAGTAAGTCATGTCATTCTCTCTCAGAGGCGATGTCCTTTCATTTGATTCCAGTCCCTCCCCGGATGCATCCTCCTCGGCGAGATAACATCTGTGCTCGTCTGCTGCGCCCTTGTGGTGTTTGGCTGGAAGGAACGTCCCTCCTGTGCACCAGATAAGAGTGGACTACACCGCTGAGTTTAAACAGGCAGGCCACTTTGGATATTTTTGCCAGTATTGGTCTTTCGACCAATCAGATCAGATCTTTTGCCAATAATTGGGCAAAAGATCAGAATTGCGTAAACACAGCCAGTATCTAACAAATGCAGACTAATATATAGAGGAAAATGGACAGTGAACTATAAGTCTCTCACCTTACATTTTGAGCTTACACATAAACAAAGCAGATTGGAACATCTGTGAATGCAGGCCCAAAGGAGGGCGCCACACTCCCATTCTCCCCCTCTATTATCTAACACACATCAGCCAATTATTTTCTATCAAGACATCCTTTGTCTTGAGAGGCCTTGAGCTATTAGACATCTTGGCTCAAAACTCCTTGATGAAAAAGGAAACCTGCCTACAATGCTTGTGTCATTGGCAGTGTACGGCCCTAGGAGGTGACTAGGACAGCCATCAATTGGCCTTAACGAGAGTGAAGAGCCTGATTGACTGGCGTTGATTCCTTTCCCTGAAGCCGGCTTCTCTGCCTTTGATTATGACCACTTCACGCCCAGTCAGGCAAGTGCTCTTTTCTATGGGGAATATCATTGATACTGTAAGTGTTAACTCCATTTCTGAGGCCTATAATTATGGGAGGATGTGTTGGCTGGAGGTCACCTGACATGGCAGGTGGCAGACTTGGGGCTCCCAAGTGGCGCAGTAGTCTAAGACACTGCATCTCAGTGCTAGAGGCGTCACTACAGACAACCTGGTTTGAATCCAGGCTGTATCACAACCGGCCATGATTGGGAGTCCCATAGGGCGGCGCACAATTGGCCCGGCGTCGTCTGAGTTTGGCCGGTGTAGGCCGTCATTGTAAATAAGAATTTGTTCTCAACTGACTTGACGAGTGAAATAAAGGTTCAATAAAAATATAAATAAAAAATTAGATGGAAGTAATTTAGTAGGTAATGTATTTAATAATTCAATTGGACCCCACCGCATTGCACACAATTATATATGGAATACTAGTATTGGGGGTAAGAGGTAGGTGTATTGGGAGGGGGGAGGGGTGGTGTTTTAGTAGAGGAGATGGGGTAGAGCTAGTAGTTGACTATATGGTGTCTACCACTAGCACTAAAAAGAGTACCGATTTTTTAAAAATTGTAACAAAGACCATGTTTTACAGTTACAAAAATTGAGATAACGAGGCACATTTTTTTTCCACATTTTTTTATTGAAAGCTTCATCAGAGAAAAAAACAACTCATTAAAACCGAAGTTTAATCCTAACATCCACAGATGTACAGATATTTATCAAGGATCACACACTGAGTGGCGTGCATAAGGCATGACCACATCCTCCTCTGCGCTGACCCGAAGAAAAGCAAAAATAGAAAAACAACAAAAAACAGAAACAAACTGAACTCAACAAAAATATCTAAGAACCGCTTTGCTGTCCTAATAAATATTCCTCTTTTATTTTCTTCTTGAATAATAATCTTGACGCTTAATGAAAGTTCTGTAGGTTGCTTTAGCGAATTTGGTTGGCCATTTCTAATGATTGTTACTCAATAGTGTTGGGCGTCTCTGGGAGCCATTTCATTCTGAGGAAGGTGTGTGTTAGGTTAGCCAGTTGGCTGAGCTCCTGGGGATGTGTGGCCAATCGATGCCTCCCGTCAAAGGTGAACTGGAGCATCAATTAAAAAGCGTGGCCCACATGTATTTATTTTTTAGCAATTTCCCCACTGAATTACGTGGTGGTAAGAGCTGAAAGAGTGTTGAGTTATATCAAGCTCGGAGCTCTCCTGTCACACCTCACTGTGGGAGGCCCAACTCTGAGGCACCGTCTGTCATAATACAGTCCAGTTGTGCACTGTATAGGGAATAGGGTGCCAATTTACGACACAGTATCCCCTATATAGAAATAGGGTCCATTTTGGACACAGGGCCAGTCTTCTCTAAACCACTTCACAATGGGGGAATTCACAAGAAGCCTATGACAATGGGGTATGACATTAAACAACTTGGAACGCCATTGTGGTGAATATGTTCCTAGGACTTGATAGAAATATGGTAGATAGATATGACCGACTAGCTTGATATCTGGACGGAGGCAGTGAGACAGACACAGCACGGGACGGATTGGAGCAGTGGACGGTGTCAACGAAAAGGCAGTGAACTGAAGCAGCTCTGTAACCCAGCCTGGATAGATGCTGTAGACTGAAACTGAACACTGCCGCTCTGTAGATACCAACGACATAGGGGCGAATCCTAACTTCCACTAAAGTCAACGTCTAAGTTGCATTGATGTCAATGGGAGAGAAAGTGAACCTTTTACTTACGTGGAACTTGGCCCCATAGAGCCTAGGCAACTGAGCCTCTATGATGATAAGCAATGAAGAGCAGAGGTTTAGTCTCTCAGTGATAACCTTACTCGGATGAAGAGATAATGGGAAGACTAACACACTGACTGAAACACCGTGTGTAGGTGTGTGCGTTTGTGTGAAATACTCAGAAATGTCTGGCAATAGTGAGTATATGTATGTGTGTGTGCGTGTCAGCGGCTGTAGTAGAACATGCCTCCGATTAGTAACAGGTGGAGGTGCACAACACAGCGCTTCGACAACTTCTGCCTGGCAACAGGAGCTAATGACCCTCTCTGGCTGGTTTGTTCTGACACATAGGCTAGCTAGCTATACCTTTAACTGCAGCTCCCTAAAACGTGGTGAGGAATCACTGTACATTTTACCATGCCATTGTGCTACAAGTTTGCCATTGTGCTAAAACTAGCATAGAATAAGAGAGGAGTTTAGTCCGTCTTGATACCGCCCTTTCAATGATGTAATGACCTCATCGATATCTCTCTCTCCTCACTTCAATGTTTTGTCTTTCTTGAATCTCAAGTAGCAATTTGGAGCGCATATACGTTTCTGTTGTGCGCTTTTTGCCATTTCGGTGTTCCTTTTGTGTCATTACTGTTGCATCTTAGACGGTAACAATATGTGTCGAGCATTGGTCTTTGTGATCAAAAGGTGATTTGAGGTCAGATTCCTGCGGTTAACCCGAAAGGTTTCTTCCTTCGTCTGGTCTCTTGAGAGTAGCAGCTGTAAGAGTGGTTTGTGATGTAGAGAACACCGTCGCGGGTACAGTTTGAACACCACAGAGGTTGAGGAGCAAACATCAATCCCCGACCGACGGTCTAGCTTCAGATCTGGACACCTCATACTGTAGCAGCTAGCAGGGGGGGGAGGACGTGAGATGGTTGTTGTCACTGGTGTGAAAAGGGTACAGGCGTTTCGGGGGGTTCGTTTTGTCTGTTGGAATTGTGCAGTGGGTGACTTTACGCGTGTATCTTGTAATCTCAAAGTTTGCCGGCACTCGGAAAGTAAAAGCAAAAGACGCGGGGAAGTGACAGGATGAGTGAGAAGAGGAAAGGGAGAGGTGTTTGATTGGTGTTCGGGGACAGTGAGCAGCTCTGGTGTTGGTAGACTGGAACAGTACATTTGATCATTGACTTGTCGTTGGGATGGAAGACATGGTTGAATGTTTTATGGGACAACAGATTGTCGAATGGTTATATCCCCCCCCCGATTGCGTTGCCTGTGTTACGGTGGCTATGATGGCAGCTCACTATGTAGACTACGTAGTTCACGATGTGTCCGTTTTCTCTCGGCTGTGAAAAGCACAACCCAATGGGATGCGCCACTGTAGTAAATGAATGTCGATCAAATGATCAATAATAGCCAGTGCGTCACAGACCAATGGACACAAAGCAGGCACATGCCCAAGACAGCTTTCACTGTAGCACCTTAGAGTAGGTTGTACATTCGTACTAGTATTTTCATTAGCACAATTCCTTCACAAATGTACGGTTCCCTTATATAAGATAGCTTTTCCGTGTGCTTTTTATTTCTATCCTGTAGATATTGGAATCATTTGGAAGCTTCGTTAAAGGCACTCGATAAACAACGACATTGTTACAGACAATTCTGTGTCATAGCTGACCCATGATGTCACTGCCATCTTTCCCAGAACGCAATGCACAGCCTGCCTTTGAGTCACATGAACTGCTGGATCTCAATGCGTGCAATTGTTAATGAAAAAAAAAAAAGAACACCAAAAACCCCCTCTCTTTCTCTCAAAAGAGGCTTTGAGGGACACTGGAACCGATCCCAATGCCCTGAGGGGAGACAAATTGGGCCCCGTCAAGGCTCATTGAGAATGTGACTAAAATTGGTTTTGTGGTTCAGCTCCTGCACTGTCCAATAAAGAGGGAAAACCTCACAGAGGAAGAGCGAGAGGAGAGAGGCGGTGAAGCCTGGTCACATTAGTGGTGCCTTTTTATGGCTCTAGCACAACAGCAGGCAGGCAGGGACACAGAGGAGGTGTCCGGAAAGGAATCCTATTCTTAACATAGCGCAATAGCTTTGACCAGAGCCGTATTTTATTACATTTTATTTAACCTTTATTTAACTAGGCAAGTCAGTTAAGAACAAATTCTTCTTTACAATGACGGCCTGCCCCGGGCCAAACCCGGACGACGCTGGGACAATTGTGCGCCGCCCTAACGGGACTCCCAATCATGGCCGGATGTGATATAGCCTGGATTCGAACCAGGGACTGCAGTGACGCCTCTTGCACTGAGATGCAGTGCCTGGTCAAATGTAGTGCACTATATAGGGAATAAGGTCCCATTTCAGACACTCAGACACAGGGTACTGTAAGGGGGATAGACACACACAGCGCTCCAGACACAGGGTACTGTAATGGGGATAGAGACACAGCGCTCCAGACACAGGGTACTGTAATGGGGATAGAGACACAGCGCTCCAGACACAGGGTACTGTAATGGGGATAGAGACACAGCGCTCCAGACACAGGGTACTGTAATGGGGATAGAGACACAGCGCTCCAGACACAGGGTACTGTAATGGGGATAGAGACACAGCGCTCCAGACACAGGGTACTGTAATGGGGATAGAGACACAGCGCTCCAGACACAGGGTACTGTAATGGGGATAGAGACACAGCGCTCCAGACACAGGGTACTGTAATGGGGATAGAGACACAGCGCTCCAGACACAGGGTACTGTAATGGGGATAGAGACACAGCGCTCCAGACACAGGGTACTGTAATGGGGATAGAGACACAGCGCTCCAGACACAGGGTACTGTAATGGGGATAGAGACACAGCGCTCCAGACACAGTGTACTGTAATGGGGATAGCGTGCCTGCCGCACGCCATTTATTAAGCGACAAAAAAAAAAACTCAAATGGCAATGGATAGGGTTTTGATGGAAGGCTGAAAGGGGTGAGGCAGAGATGTTTACAGGCTATTGAGTCTAGAGGCGGAGAAGACAGGCTTTTTAGGCTTGGCTGAAAGGTTACTGTCAACATTATTGTAGTGCACTATTCTGTCTGGAAAATAACCCCTTAGGTCTGAGTACAGTAGTGTTTTTCCAGCCCATAAATATGGATCTTCAAGAGAGATAATGTTTGCTAAAGCAGATAACACTACTGAATGCTTCCATGTGTTCGTTCTGTATGTTTGGAGTTCAGAGATATATTAAACACAGAAGCACACCAGAGGTTAACGTGTCAATGCTAGTCTTGAATTAAGTTCCTGTCCTCCTAAGTACATAGTGCCCGGGATAGCAGGACATGTTTTACATCCACGCAGACAGAAATATGCCAGAGAGTTTTGTTATGTGTTGTCTGGATGACTGGAGAGAGGAAAAAATGCAGGGTAACGTTGATAAGACTCCCTGGGAGGGGAGAAAATGTATCAGTTTTGTTCAGTTGTCATTGATTCAAATGAGATAAAGAGACAGCGTCGAGGCAGAAATCAGTGAGCCGACAAAGCCAGAAGCGATGCATCAATGACCGAGGAGCGAGCGGCAACATTCCCCAATATTTCCTATAGTGTATCGTTTATTGTTGACTGGTGGAATACCCCCCATAGTTGGCGAAAGAGTGGAACACGACAGATGAGAGACGGAAAGACACTTTAAGTGGTAGAGAGGGACATTAGGTCGAACTGCCACTAGTTGCATCATACGTTCAAATACTGTTTGACGTCAGTGTGATAGTTTCGACAACCGTGGAAGGTAGCTTAAGCCCCAAAAAAATTGAATCGTAATGAAAGGAAATGTACGGACCGGTCCGGCCATCAAGGTCAAATTAAAAACAACAATGACAACAGCAACAACAACAATATCAACAACAACATCAACAACATCAACAACAAAATCTAACTGAAAAACAACAAAACTCTGGATCAGAGTGTCTCTTCATCTTTGGTATAAAAATGGCCATCCTTGGGCTGCATTTGATCCACAACTAGGAAAGACTACAGAAATTGTCAACAATTTCTTCTATTGCTTTTGCTCTGATTGGTTTAAACCGTAAGCTCCTACTCAATCTACAAAGTTTATCACAGCGCAATTTTTTTTTTCGACCGTTCTTTTGTTTGTTTTAGATTTTTTTTCTTTTCTTTGTTCCTTTTTTTCTAGTGTGACAAGCAAAGCGGGCTAAAAACACCATAAAGCTCATTAAAAAAGGTCAAATGTAGCAGATAAAAGCACTAATGTCATCAACAGCAATCTTGCCATGTAAAATCATAATTATGATAATAAAAAAACAAGTTCAGCATTTGCAACAGACTGCATTTTCTTACAATGCAGTGTCTTTTTTTCTCTCCTCGTTGTGAAAAATCTCCTCAAAGCCTTTATTTTTTCCCACTCTTTTCCTCGGCAGACATTTACTTTTTTTTCTCTTAGATTTAGTAACCTCTGACATAATTATTTATCAAAGTTTCCTTCTAACGAAGAAACAAAAAAAACTCTTCTCTATTAAATCTGTACAGCTTATGTGATAGATTTTGTTTTAATGTCTCTAGCTCAACCCCCTGCAGTATCATGTACCACCAAAGTGGTCCAAGAGACTGATTTACATCACTTTTTAGACACCAGACTTTACTCTCGGTAAAAAGTCATCTGACGCCCTTAAAATTAAGGCCATGAAGATTCAAGAAAGAAAAACACTTATTTCGAATATATCTAGAAAACTCAAATTTAACACGAGAAATAAAAAAAGTGAAAAGAAATCATAGCTTAATATCTAAGGAAGACAATCTCTGTGTATCTCCAACTTTGACTCCCCCTTTTCTAATTACAAAATAAACCTCATCACCTACCTACCTGTGCGCGCATTCAACATTTCCCTATTTATTTTTATTTTTTTCAGTTGAGAAAGTCAAGCTCAAGCCCAGCCCACCAGGCAGGTTGCCAGACTAAACATTTTCAACTCTTTGCACTGTGCCCAGCGACTCCACCCCCACCCCTCTTTCTCTCTCTCTCTCCTCTCTCTCTCTCTTCCTCTGTAACTCTCTTAGGCCAGGTAGGAAATGAAAAAAGTGTCTCTTTTTTGGTGCCTGGGCAATCTGGAAGCAATCTCTCTTCTCTCCACATTCTCAGTGCAGCCAACCCCCCTGTCTCAAGGCAACACCGTCACAGGAATATTCTCCTCATCCGTCGCTATCTAAGGAGGAAGAGAAGAACCACAACGAGAGAGAATCATCATAATGCACACACTCTAAAAATGACAATAAAGGGATAGTTCACTCAAATGACAAAATGACATATTTGTTTCCCTACCCTGTAGTGTAAACAGTCTATGGACATGGTATGACAGCATTTGAAACAGTGTCCAGGAGAACAAAACCAAAGCACGGATTGTCGTCATACCCTGTCCATAGACTGCTTACAGAGTAAAGAAACAAATATATCATTTGTAATTTGGGTACATTTTCCCTTTAAATTAGTCAACAGCCCAAAAAAACTGAATGTAACAGAACAAAACAGCAAATAGTCAGCTATAATATGGCATAACAATAGACAATGACAGGCGTTAGTCATCGTAACCAAATAGAATCCAGAATCCTTATCGGCAATAGGATGTGTGGTTGATATGTACAGTGAGAAGATGGCAGCAATACCCACTTGGACTGGTATGAGTAAGCAACATGGTCGCTGGACCCGTCCACCTGGTTCTGTTGCTGCTGCCCACTCACGTCATGCGACGAGGGGGCCACCGACTGAGGGGAGGCATCCGTGACCACTCCCTGCGGGGACAGGACGTGGGTGTGAGACAACAGGAAGTGACATCATCCTCCATGTAACTCAATGTAACCGTCTAGTAATAGACTGCATGACATCACATTCTATGTATGTCTCTGCATAATTGTGTACCAATCTGTTTAAATACATCTAAACCTAATGCCACGGTAGCCTTGACCAAAACAAACTCCGCTTTTAAAGTCACACGGCTACATGTGAGAGGGTATGGGTTTCATTACTCTATTTACTTTAACTCTAAGGTTTGACGTCCTAACATCACTGAACGTCGGCCATCGTGGTCTCATCTCCTCCGTCACGTTAACAAGATGTCAACAGCATGTTTATACATCATCCTCCGAGACACTCCTTGTCTACAGCTCATCTCAACCGCACTGATATATAGAACCTCACTGACGATGTGCAGCGTTGGGAACAGACTAGGTGAGAGAGACAACAAGAGAACCCCCGGGGCTAACGCTATGTCTCCGAGTCTCTCGTATCTCTCTCCAGCCGGTGACTTTATGAAGGGTGGCTATCTCCTGATTATCCTCTCCTCTCTGGAGCTGTAGAGATGGATGGTGGTGTCAGGGCGTTGTCAGCTGGGCAGCCGCTCGCTAACCAGAGGCCTGGGGCTGAAGGATGTGTGTGTTGAGCACGCGGGCCATCCGGGAGAGGGACAGCTCCGCCAGGCAGTGTGTCTCAATTCAGCGCCTGTCATCTGATACAGGCTGATGCTCCATCTGAATGGGCCGGCGCCATCAGCCCTCCAGACAGCCTTCCACACTCATCATTTCTCAGTGTGTGCCCGCCTGCTATGAGCTGCACACTCGGCACGCTCAACAGTAGCAAGCCGTGGCAATGTGTGCTTGGCAGTTTTTATTGAGCGAACGTTGCAGTGTCACTGTGTGTGTTTGTGCGTGTATCTATGTCTATCTGTCTGTGTGAGAGTGTGTATACATTTCTGTCCTTAGGAGCGTATGTGTGTGTGTGTGTGTGTGCATCCAGTGTGTGCATGCGTCTGTGTATGAGTGTGTATCAGTGTGTGTATCCGTGTGTGTGTGTGTTCGTGTGTGTGTATCCATGTGTGTCCATGTCTGTGTTTTTTGTTTTTACTATCCTTGTGGGGACCAGAACCCCTCACAAGGATAGTAAAACAAGGAAATAGTGGGGACATTTCACTGGTCCTCACAAGGAAAAGGGCTATTTTAGGCTTAGGGGTTAGGTTTAAGAGTTAGGGTTGAGTTTAAGGTTAGGGAGAATAGGATTTTGAATGGGCATAAATTGTTTGGTCCCCACAAGGATAGTAAAACAAATGTGTGTGTGTCTGTGGCTGACTTACTTCAACAGGGACGGCTGTCTGAGGCACAGGAGTGTACTGAGGAATGTAGGTCCCTTGCATAGGCGCCCCGGCAGCCGCAGCAGTCATGTACTGGAACACACACATCAGCATTCTGTCACGACTAGTTATGTCCTAACTTCAACAACAATCAGTTGATCACAGGAAACAGAAACAATATATATGCTAGTTCATTATGATCAATCATATCAAATGGTTGTGATCCAAGTGATTGAACGTTATGGTTAAAACAACATCCCACCACATATTCAATTTACATGGGATCCACTCTGCAGGTCAAAAACACCAGTAACTAATCTGCTATATACACTGAGTGTACAAAACATTAGGAACGCCTTTCCATGACATACACTGACCAGGTGAATCCAGGTGAAAACTGTGATCCCTTATTAATGTCAGTTGTTAAATACACTTCAATCAGTGTAGATGAAGGGGAGGAGACATGTTAAAGAAGGACTTAAGACTTAAGACACGGATTGTGTACGTGTGCCATTCAGGGGGTGAATGGGCCAAAAAAAAGATTGAAGTGCCTTTGAACGGGGTATGGTAGTAGGTGCCAGGCGCAACGGTTTGAGTGTGTCAAGAACGGCAACGCTGCTGGGTTTTTTCAAGCTCAACAGTTTCCCGTTTGTATCAAGAATGGTCCACCACCCAAATTACATCCAGCTAACTTGACACCCCTGTGGGAAGCATTTGAGTCAACACGGGCCAGCGTCCCTGTGGAACCCTTTCGACACCTTGTAGAGTCCATGTCCCGACAAGTTGAGGCTGTTCTGAGGGCAAAAGTGGGTGCAACTCAATATTAGGAAGGTGTTCCTGTTTTGTACACTCAGTGTATATATACTGAAAAAATATATAAAGTGTTGGTCCCATGTTTCCCATGTTTCATGAGCTGAAATAAAATATCCCAGGAATGTTCCATAAGCACGAAAATCTTACTTCTCTCAAAATGTGTTTACATCCCTGTCAGTGAGCATTTCTCATTTGCCAAAATAATCCATCCACCAGACAGGTGCGGCATACCAAGAAGCTGATTAAACAGCATGATCATTACACAGGTGCACCTTGTGCTGGAGACAATAAAAGGTCACTCTAAAATGTGCAGTTTTGTCACACAACACAATGCCACAAACTCAAGTTTTGAGGGAGCGTGCAATTGGCATGCTGACTGCCGAAATGTCCGAGAGAGCTGTCGCCAGAAAACTGAATGTTAATTTCTCTACCATAAGACGCCTCCAACGTTGTTTTAGAGAATTTGGCACCCAGACAGCGGATGAAACTGAGGAGTATTTATGTCTGTAATACAGCCCTTTTTTGGGGAAAAACTCATTCTGCATGGCTGTGCCCCTGTCTACTCATGTGAAATCCATAAATTAGGGCCTAATGAGTTTATTTAAATTGTCTGATTTCCTTATATGAATTGTAACTCAGTAAATCTTTGAAATTGTTGCATGTTGCTTTTATATTTTTGTTCAGTATATATGTTCTTGTAATTCCCTTTCCGTCCTTAGGAGGGTGCTGTGAGGCAGACGTGTGTTTTTAACATAGCTGTCTGACTATGGGAGGCTAGTGATAGAGGAACAGAGAGGAGGAAGCAGAGGCACCCTGCAGGTCCTGAACTTCACAGGGAGGCAAATGCCCCCTCCTAAGAGGGAGAGAGAGCAGAAACCAGAGGAGCGCAAAACAGAGCACTCAGATCACCCTGAGCTGCTTCAGTGGCTGTGTGTGTCCGCCGCAAGTGTGTTTTGGTGTGTGCGTAAGTGTGTGTGCGCGCACCCATGGCCTATATTTCATACCAGGTCTTTTAACAGAGCTGCAGAACAGCCATTTTACAGACACACTACTCCCGAGTGGCGCAGTGGTCTAAGGCACTGCATCTCAGTGCAAGAGGTGTCACTACAGTCCCTGGTTTGAATCCAGGCTGTATCACATCCAGGCCATGATTGGGAGTCCCATAGGGCGGGGCACAATTGGCCCAGTGTCGTTCGGGTTTGGCCGGGGTAGACCATCATTGTAAATAAGTATTTGTTCTTAACTGACTTGCCTAGTTAGATAAATGTATGCTTTTTCATCAGCACATGCTTGTGCGTAGAATGTCTACATAATGTGTAGATCAGTCTATGCCCTCCCCTCACCAGTGTACAATATATGTGTGTTTGTGTGAGAGAGAGGCTTTTAGCATTATCGCCTGATAATAAAAACCCAGCTGGGTTGCCTCTCCTCTTCCTGCTGATTTTCCTTTTTTTAACAGGAAAAGGAAGGACGATCCTTTCTCCCTCCTTTCCCCTGTTTCCCTGCCTCCCTCCCAAGTAATGAAAAGTGTGGCGGTGGCCCATTCTCTTGGCCTGGCGCCCGGCGCTTGTGGAGTGTCATTACCGGCATTGGCGCTAATGGATCGGGTACGGCTCCGCCGCACAGCACTAATGAGAGGAGCTAAAGGCCATGGACATGGGTGATTAACTTACCCCCCTTCTCTCCCTGCTGCGGGAGGGCCACCAACACCCTGGGAGGATGGGCGGGGAGGGAGGGAGGGAGATGTTGGCGGGGGGAAGGTGAGGGAGTTGTCACACTTCGAATGGGGTGAGGTGGCATGTCTGACTTCCTGACTTTGCAACGCCCTCTTTTGGTTCTCCCTCTCTGTCACTCTCCACCTCTCTCCCGCCCACTCTTTCTCTATCGCCCTCATTCTTGTTCTCTTTCCCTTTCAGCCCACAATCCGAAAGAAGGGTGCTATCAAATTCACGGCGTGACCTTCTCGGCTCTGGCGAACGGCGCCCGGTGCATACCAATTCCTCAGGACCTTTTGCCCCTCCCCGTTTTCCCATTAGCTTTAACTCGGCTAACTCACCTGTAATGTCTCTCTGTGGCTTGAAAAGGGTCTTAATAAAGGAAGTTCTTCAGCTTCTCTGACCCTTCGTTATCCCATTTACATGACCAGAACTTTACAGTCACCAGGGAACTGACACGTCAGGAGTTGACAGGGATAGCTAATATCGTATGTAATATTATTTCGAATAACTGGCTTAAATTAAATACATTAGGAACACCTTCCTAATATTGAGTTGACTCCAATGCTTCACACAGTCCTGTCAAGTTGGCTGGATGTCCTTTGGGTGGGGGACCCTTCTTGGTACACACGAGAAACTGTTGAGCGTGAAAAACCCAGCAGCGTTGCAGTTCTTGACACACTCAAACCGGTGCGCCTGGCACCTACTACCCATACCCCGTTCAAAGGCACTTCAATATTTTATCTTGCCCATTCACCCTCTGAATGGCACACATACACAATCCATGTCTCGATCGTCTCAAGGCAAAAGAATCCTTCTTTAACCTGTCTCCTCCTCTTCATCTACACTGATTGAAGTGGATTTCACCAATAACATCAATAAGGGATCATATCTTTCACCTGGATTCACCTGGTCAGTCTATGTCATGGAAAGAGCAGGTGTTCTTAATGTTTTGTACACTCAGTGTATATGGGGGAAATGTACACACATGTGTTACACGAATGTGTGCACACAAGCACACAAGCGTGCACACAGGCACACCAAGCTTCGAGCAGATGGCATGTGTTTGATGAGTGCTCGGCGGCCACAGTGTGGGTCATTAATGAGGGTGGTGTTCAGTGGACTTCTTAAGGTCCCTCTCTCTGTACTGTCTACACAGCCAAGAGCACCAGCGGGGTGCAGGAAAGACAACTGCCTCTCTATCTGTCTGTCTGTCTGTCTACAGAACATATCGGGCACCAACTCACTGTCGGTAACTACTGGTGGCACAGCATCAGAATGGATACTAATGAGTTCCACTTTAGAGATAGTCATATACGATTTTCCTCTTCTCTGCAGGGCATCACTCGCCTGGTGGAGCCAGCCTGATTGCTCTGTTGACCATTCTGTTTCACTTCACATATTACCCTGGGCTTAATCCAATAGACAGGCATTTGGACGCAGAGAGAGAGAGAAGCATGTGGTCATCCATCAGAAATTGATATGTCGTTGAAGATTGAACAAGGCATGCTATTGCAATGTCTTGCTGTGCCCTCACATGGTATTCCCAGAACACCATGTAAGGCCCTTTGAGACCAGGGGAAAAATGGACCATACAAACCCAATATCTTACTACCCTAGTCATACTGTATAACAGCATGTCCACTCTATCCATGGAAATGAGGGATGAGGGCTCAGAGTAGTTTTGGTCCATCCCTGTTATCCACATTGACTTAGAATTACTAGAACGGGAATCCGTTTCTATGCTCATTTACATTTATTCAGAGCGACTTAGTGCCTTCATCTTAAGACAGCTAGGTGAGACAACCACATCTCAGTCATAGTAAGTAAGCTGCTATCAGCAAAATCAGTGCTAGTGAGAAAAGGACCTCCCAGCTGTGTGGAGGATTTGTACTAGCAGCAACCTATCTGGTTTTTCAGTCTGATGCTTTCAGTCAGCTGTGCTGACATAATTGCAAAAGGGTTTTCTAATGATCAATTAGCCTTTTAAAATGATAAACTTGGATTAGCTGACACAACGTGCCATTGGAACACAGGAGTGATGGTTGCTGATAATGGTTGCTGATAATGATAATGTAGATATTCCATTAAAAATCAGCCGTTTCCAGCTACAATAGTCATTTACAACATTAACAATGTCTACACTGTATTTCTGATCAATTTGATTTGCTTTTCTTTAAAAAACAAGGACATTTCTAAGTGACCCCAAACTTTTGAACGGTAGTGTACATGAGAAGTAGCAATATCATACAGCTGAAACACTATGAAGGAATGCCAACTGAAAAACAAGAACAGTGATTTAGACAATAACATTGTCCAAGTGAGTGATGTTACAAACACATTTTGATAGCAGAGTAGAACAGAGTTGACCAAAACCAGCTCTGCGTTTCGTAACGAGGAACTTTCCTCACCACTGTTTAACGGGGGACGACATTCCTATACACATTCTTCACTGTTAAAACACGGCTGTATTCTCGGAAGCCTATGGTCACCGTCGCTGGGGCAGAATGGGAGCATTTCGTGATTTCCTTTGGGAGAACCCCCCCCTCCAGCCAAAAGTATTCGGAGGTTTTGGTGGCCATTTTAGTTGTTGACTCTGAGGACAGTCACTGCCGACGGCAGGTGCTAAACTGAGCCTTTCGTCAGACAGAGCAGGCTGAATGACATAAAACAGTTTACCATATGTACACTCCATCTTAAAGAATGTAAATGTACCTAGTTATATAGATGATCGCAAGATCCCATTGAAACCTATTTCCACAGGTTTTTCCTATGAAGCAACCATAAAGGGGCTTTCACATCTGGCTCCGGACCACATAATAAGAAGACACATGGCTTCTTTCCCATAGATTATTAGGGCATTGCATGCAATATTGCATGTTGTATGGAGCACATATAGTCTACATACAGTACAGTGCCTCAGGGCTGTACTAGGGCAGGAGGAGCTTTTTTATGAATATTTTATACTTTTTTTCCTTCATCACACATCAAAACCCATCAGCGTAGATTAACCCGCTCTAATCCTGCGTGTTAGCACAGCTGGGAGAGATTAGAGGCATTCTTTCATCCCAGAGCCAACATGGCGTCGCAGTCGCTGACAGCTCACCTTGAAGCACATGGGACCGGCGGTAACTGTACAATACAGCACTGTTTCAATCACACATTACACCCAAGAAACAGCGCTGGAACAAACTAAGCCCCGTCTGCCCCTGGAGCCATAGTGTTAGAGCAGGAAATGGGAGACTGGATAGTGTGTGACACCTCTAAATCTGCTTGATCCTGACACGAGCAGGAGTTCCTTTTTGGGGTGGGGGGGCAGGAATATGGATTGAGTGATATGTGTGATTTAGTGGGTTAGAGGAGTCATAATATTGCCTGGTCTTTACACAGAGGCTTGTTGTTCTAGTCACCAGGAAATCTGTTCAACTTTAGGATTCTGTATAAAGGAGATATGCTATTCAAACATCATGCTTTTCACACACAAGTGATAGTATTACTATGGTGGATGTGGAGACCGTTTTAGGGATATATCCACACATTTCTTGTAGGTAAATGCAGAAAGAATTTCATTCACTGCTGTAGATACTGTATTGACCATAGAATTCTCTACTATTTGATAAGGACATGGACACTGACAGTGAAGCTACAGTGAACCATATCTGGCACTGATACTGTTCAGTACAGATTTGACAGTGATACTATGTGGCTTGAGTCGATAAAAAGATATAGCTGTGCTCCTGATACAGTCCGTAAAAGATACTTTTTTCCTTGAGTAGATGTAGGCTTTCAGAGAAATAAGATTTTAGGCAGAATCTACCGTACACCCAGAGCTGATTAGTTAAGGTATTGGAGGCAAGAGGCAAAACTGGAGAAAGAGGAAAAAGTCTCCGCACACTTCCAGTCAGACGCGCATTTCTTTAATTGTGGCTGAGCTTTCCCACTAATTGTTCGTGGAGACGTGCTATGATGAAGGTCGACTGACCCAAAGCTCAGCAACAATCCAAAAAAAACGGCATCTGACTGATACCTTTTCCGGTTTCTCCATAGAAATATGATTTTACCTTAACAGATACGGTCTTATGTGACTCGGTCGGTAGAGCATGACTCTTCCCCAAACCAAAGGTCGGGAGTTCGATTGCCGCGGGGGCCACCCATATGAAAAATGTATGCACACATGTCTGTAAGACGCTTAGGCGGGGAAAGCATACACTATGTACATATCAAACACAGGAGGCATGCTACTACACATACAGTAGCTGCAGTCTCAGAGTGATATTACAGAATGCGAGTAGGATATGTGGGGTGTATAACGGTACATTCTCAGAGGGTTACGATTTAGCTTGAGTAGATCCCGTATGGAGGGGTCCACGGGTGGTACAGTACTCACACTTCCTGTAGTGCCCAGGGACATATGGTTCATCTGCTGAGAGAGAGAGGGCCCATCATGTTGGCAGGCTGCATGGACATGGCGTGGTCCATGGCTGGGGTGATCACTGCACCCTGAGGGAGAGGAGAGGGGGAAAGGAGAGAGGGGAGAGGGGAGAGGGGAGAGGAGAATGGAGAGAGAAAAGAGGAGGGAGAGGAGGGTGAGGGGAGAGGGGAGAGGAGGGAGAGGAGAGAGGAGTGAGGGGAGAGGGGAGAGAGGAGAGAGAATAGAGGTCATGTTAAGGCATTGGTGCCAATGGGTGGGTGAAGAATAAAGCAACATTTTATGCATCAGTGGGTTGTTGAGCATCGGAGCAGCAGAGCATCAGAGAGTCAATACACAATGGTGATGTAGCCGACATATGCGGATGATTCATTGATTGTCTGTAGTCAGCACACATCTCTTCCCCTCATGCTATTGCGATGCGTGTAGCCCTAATGGGCGGATCAGTAGTGGTAGAGTATTATTTTTCATAAAGCGCTCTGGATGGAACCAGAGGGAATGTGACGAATTCATTGCTGCTCTTTCATCGCTTTGTCACGAAACGGGCCACTTCTCGCTTTTCTCTACCTGCCAAACCTCTGGAGTGAGGCGTTCAGAAACGAAGCCTTTTTCCTCGGCTAGGCTCCGACTCTTTCCTCTTTACTCGCTTTCCCTCGTTCATTTGTCTACTGTGTCTGTCTTCCTGTGTGTGTGTGTGTGTGCGCTGTGTGTGTACACCCTGCTGGTGACCGTGTGGGCCGATTGGAGAACAAACTGAGCAGACACGGCCTGTCAGAATCGCTCAGGCTGTCTCCTCCCCGGCGTTCAGAACACTGGTGCTGTGCGGCATACCGCTTTCTCTCTGTTTCTCCCCTCTCAATTAAATACATTTCAATTCAAAGGGCTTTATTGGCATGGGAAACATATGTTTACATTGCCAAAGCAAGTGAAATAGATAATAAACAAAAGTGAAATAAACAAATCATTAACAGTAAACATTACACTCACAACAGTTCCAAAGGAATAGAGACATTTCAAAATGCATATTATGTCTATATACAGCGTACAAAAGGGAAAATATATAA
Organism: Brachymystax lenok tsinlingensis; assembly: GCA_030435695.1. Lineage (NCBI taxonomy): Eukaryota > Metazoa > Chordata > Actinopteri > Salmoniformes > Salmonidae > Brachymystax > Brachymystax lenok. The sequence goes on along the minus strand of CM059806.1, from coordinate 4,313,500 downwards.
ATAAATATGGGTTGTATTGACAATGGTGTTTGTTCTCCACAAGTTGCCATTTTCTTGTGGCAACAGGTCACAAATCATGCTGCTGTGATGGCACACGGTGGTATTTCACCCAACGGATATGTGAGATTATCAAAATTGCATTTGTTTTCAAATTCTTTGTGGGTCTGTGCAATCTGAGGGAAATGTGTGTCTCTAATATGGTCATACATTTGGCAGGAGGTTAGGAAGTGCAGCTCAGGTTCCACCTCATTGTGTGGGCAGTGTGCACATAGCCTGTCTTCTCTTGAGAGCCAGGTCAGCCTACGGCGGCCTCTCTCAATAGCACGGCTATGCTCACCAGCTTGCTTAGGGGACTCTTCTCCAGATGTATCTCACTGTAGGTGATGGCTTTGTTATGGAAGGTTTGGGAATCGGTTTTAAAATGTAAATATTTAGATAATGAGCCGGTATTAGCCTATATCTGCTCTGCATGCATTATTTGGTGTTTTACATTGTACACAAAGAATATCTCAATTTGGTGTTTGTCCCATTTTGTGAATTCTTGGTTGGTAAGCTCACAATCATAAAGGGCAATGGGTTCTATAACTGATTTAAGTGTTTTTAGCCAGATCCTAATTGGTATGTTGAATTTTATGTTCCTCTTGATGGCATAGAAGGCCCTTCTTGCCTTGTCTCACATATTTGTGTGCTCTAGGGCAACCGTATCGATATGTAATTTGGATTTGTGGCCCTGGCAACTGGACCTTTTTGGAACACCATTATTTTTGTCTTACTGAGATTTACTGTCAGGGCCCAGGTCTGGCAGAATCTGTGAAGAAGATCAAGGTGCTGCTGTAGGCCCTGCTTGGATGGGGACAGAAGCACCATATCATCAGCAAACAGTAGACATTTGATTTCAGATTTTAGTAGAGTGAGGCCGGGTGCTGCAGACTGTTCTAGCGCTCTCGCCAATTTGTTGATATATATGTTAAAGAGGGTGGGGCTCAAGCTGCGTCCCTGTCTTACCCCACGGCCCTGTGGAAAGAAATCTGTTTGTTTTTTTTGCAAATTTTAACTGCACACTTGTTGTTTGTGTATATGTTGTTTGTGTAGATTTTATAATGCTTTCCATCAATTTGTATAGCAGACCTAGATGCCAAATTGAGTCTAAAGCTTTTTTGAAATCAACAAAGAATGAGAAGACTTTGGCTTTGTTTTGGTTCATCTGTTTGTCAATTAGGGTGTGAAGGGTTAATACTTGGTCTGGTGTACTGTAATTTGGTAAAAATGTGACATTTGCTCAGTACATTGTTTTCACTGAGGAAATGTACGAGTCTGCTTTTAATGATAATGCAGAGGATTTCCCCAAGGTTGCTGTTGACGCATATCCCACGGTAGTTAGTCTACACTTTTGTGGATTGGGGTGATCAGTCCTAGGTTCCAAATATGGGGGAAGATGCCAGAGCTGAGGATAATGTTAAAAAGTTTAAGTATAGGCAATTGGAATTTGTGGTCTGTATATTTTATAATTTAATTTAGGATACCATCAACACCACAGGCCTTTTGGGGTTTCTGATTTCTGACATGCTGGGAGGGAATCTATACTCGTCTACAGGACAGTTTGAAGAGGTGTGATCAGATTCACTCGGGGTGGGGGAGTCGTCACCAAGAGAGAGCTTCTCCTGCCGTGCTCTCTCTTTTATTCTGTAGAAGTCCTTTTGGAAATGTATGAAGTTGCCCTGCACCTCTACTGTTCTATTGTTGTACAGGTTGACAGGAGGGTGTCTCAGGGTCCTTGTTTCCCAGTATTCTGGTTTTCCACCCTCCGCCTATACCCTGTCTCCTAAAAGAGGAGTAGAGTGCTCTTATAGCTGTGTGCCATGCCCAGGGAAGGTCTGTGTGGAAGATTAGGCTGCTTACCTTTGTAGCATTTTTGTAGCAGTCAGAGAAAAGTGTCTCTGGATTGCCCACGAGGAGCTTCTCTTCCGTGCCTTGTCATTTTTTATATCCAAAGGGTACTGTACTGTGGTGACCTCTGCACAGAGGGAGGTCATGGAGCAGGGGGCCAAGGAGGCCTCTGCATTTCAGTGGGAGAGGAACTCTGCTACCATTGTTGGGCTCAGGGGCTTCACACCTCTCACTTTACTCTTCAGTGCTAATTAATGTTGCAGCCGGGTCTGTTCTTTATGAAGTTAAATATCTAGAGGTTGTTGTAATGTTCTTTTCATTCTAGGCTTTCAAGGTAGCTTCAGGCTGAACAGTAAGAATCCTTCGTAGTAAATCCTTCCTGAATCCTTCCAGGTAATTTTGTCCAAAATCAGGTTGTAGGTGTAGAGTTTTGATTTGGAGTGAAGGTTATGTTGTGGAGGGTTTTATCATGTATATGTCCTTGTAAATAAATCCAAGTTTATACAACCCTAAATCTATATTTTTGTAAAAACATGCATCTATCTGTCTGTCTTTCTTGCTTCTTCTCACTCTCATCCTCTCTCCCATCACTCTCTCGCTCTCTCTTCTCTTGCTTTCTCTCTCTTTCTGTTTCTTTCATTTCCCCTCTCTCTTTCTATCTCTTTTCTATCTCGCCTATCTTTCTCCCTCCAGGAGTTTCATCTCAGCAAGAAAGAACGCAGAGGGAGAGGAGGGGGAGGGCAGTGGAGGGTAATGGGAAAGAGGGTGACAGGAGGAGAGGAGAGAGAGATTGGGAGATAGTGAAAGGGGGAGAGAGAAAGAGACAGAGACAGATAGAGAGACAGAGATAGAGAGACAGATAGAGAGAGAGACAGAGAGAGAGAGAGAGAGAGAGAGAGAGAGAGAGAGAGAGAGAGAGAGAGAGAGAGAGAGAGAGAGAGAGAGAGAGAGAGAGAGAGGGATGGGGATAGAGGAGTGGGGGCGTTAGATGTATGTTGGGACACTGAGAAAAGGGGGAGAGAGATGGATTGAGGGAGAGAGAGACAGGCCAGAGCTAAGGGTACCTGTAACCGATTCAGCGGCTGACAATGCTTTTATAATGGGAAACAGAGAGTTACGGAAGGGCTTAATTCACAGACGTGTTAAGCCGATTTGTGATTTCGATTTTCTATGTTTGCGAGAGTGTGTGTCTATATGAGCGTGTCTGTCTGTCTCTGTCTGTGTGAGTGCGTGCGAGTGTTTAAGAAAGATATACTAGATAGTATATATTCATGAGAATCTGATATGTATGAGAATGTGTTTTTGGATCTATATTCAATTAATGTTTGTGTCAGCGTGTGTGTGTATGTCATACTGAGTGTGTGTGAGCTGCTAACAGGAGAAGCGGATAAAGTGCAGCTAGTTAAAGATGGCATTGATCCTCATCTAGGGAGGAGAGATGTCAGACATCCAGGTTGTTAGACAGGCTGCAAAGCCCTCGGTCTGTTGTGAAGCTGCCTTTACAGACTAACTCATGATAGAGATAGGTAACTGTAGAGGCCCCGGGGCCCCTAATAGCAGGATTGCCCACCTTCAGGGCATACTGTACGTATTGTGCACTGCCACCAAAGCACCTGCAGAGGAAAAAAAGGTTAGGCTACTGGCATTTTGAAATTGCATAAGTCATTCAGTGCTAGTGTGTGTGTGTGTGTGTGTGTGTGTGTGTGTGTGTGTGTGTGTGTGTGTGTGTGTGTGTGTGTGTGTGTGTGTGTGTGTGTGTGTGTGTGTGTGTGTGTGTGTGTGTGTGTGTGTGTGCGTGGTGAGCAGCAAATGCTAGTTCAGAAAGTCTTTGTGTGACTCCTGCCATGGCTGCACCAGGTCTCAAGGCTTCGCAGGCTCCTTTCCAGGCTCGTAAACCCTCAGAAGAGAGGCTGGATTGTGGAGTGTACTTCACTAATCCAGAGCACAAATCCCACCTAGAGCTATCAGACAGACAGGGCTGCCCTCACTCTGCAGCAGCCTGCCTACAAGACTCCACATGGCAAAGGCTAAGACACAAGTCTGAGGTACAACGTTGACCCAACAGAGATAGTCTATCTGAAACACCATGATGTACACTTTGACTATACCTAGAGATCCACTATCTCGATCCGCTATCACCAAGACTGAACAAACTGAAACCTAAAGAAACAGAAAAGGGACAAACCAAGACATTCTGAGACGAATATAGAGACGCTGAGCATTTCTAAAACATGGTCACAAAATATACTACAGCAGTGGGGCGGTATCAGACTAACTGATATGCTAGCGTGCACATCGATGACCGCACAAATCAACAAAAAAAGCCAATTAGGCCCACCCTGTGACTGTGCTATGCTCTGGTGAGACTACTTCATCTCCCCAGATGTGCGTTGGCGGCAGCCACCTTGACCGTTACACAGCGCTGTTGTGGCATGTCTTCAACTGTCTCACTGTCCCATGTGAGAGTGCCTGGAAACTCTTGTGTGTGGTGAATTGCAACGTCAGGGATGGCAGCGGCTTGCCGTGGTAACGGGGCCCCCAAAAACAAAATGCTGGCTCGCCGTTCCCTGAAGCAGCCACAGAATCTTTGTGGGACATGTGCGCGTGTGTGTCTCAGAGGGGTGATAGATGGGACATGGAGCTCAGGTATTTGTCATGTCTTCATGGGAGGTCTAGTCTCCAGGGATGGGCTGATGATTTATCAACTGTCCTCTGACTGACTTAGAGAACTAATAAACTCACCAGAAATAATAACAAGCAAAGCTGAGACCAGAATCTGTATCAGAGTCAGAGGAAAACTCTGGAATTGCTGTTTTATTGAGGCAATGACTACATTTCTCCAAATTGTTCTTGTGGGAACAAATTGAAACGTATTGTCAGCGACTCTGACAAACACGCTGCAATCAATACCGCTATAATGCCAGTAAAACATCACTATCAATATCACTAATAATATCAATACTAACCTGGTCCCAGATCTGTTTGTGCTTTTCCCTACACCCCATTGTCGTTGTCAAGCCAAATGCTTTGCATGACAGTTCCATAAAGAGTTGGCGAGAGAACAGAAACAGACTGGCACCCAGGCTATACCAATACATCTTCTATTGACCAAAACCAACGGCCTAGAACACAGAACAGACGTCACCCTCTGTAACCATATTTGCTGGCAGAGACACATTAGTTGCAGTTGTTTTCTGACAGAAGGGGAAATCAACACGGCCATTTTACAGAATGCGCCCCAGCTCAAATTCCGTCAACGAATACAATTCAGGAACATAACGTTCCCCTGCTGAACCAAAGTGTATCATACAGTGGGACGATTCAGTGCTTCCCATGAAGGGAGCTAATTATGATTCTATTTAAAGTCGCTGCTAGAAAGACCGTAGGCACGATGCAGAGGAATTCAGTGAATATGCTGTTACTTGCACACACATGAAATACACATCAAACCAGCATACTGTAGTGACGACATACATCAGTCACCAGGAAAAAACAAAAATATTGTGAATGGCTAGTTTATCTGCTGCAGTTGTTGAGCACTGTGGAGTGTGTGTGTGTGTTTGCATCTTAATGTGAAACTGGCTACGGTTCTAGCCTACTCAACTATCCCAGGTCTACTGTTGACTGATCTACTGCTGGCTTTCGCTCACAGCCCAAGTATTACTGGCAACACCACCCTCCCAGCTGGCACATATACACCACACCACACCACAGCTTCAAATAACATCAGTGCTGGAAGGGGCAGGTGAGAGTGGGAAAAATGAAGAGAGAGAGAGAGAGAGAGAGGGGATGGAGTGAGAGAGGAGTTGGAGAAGAGAGAGATGAGGAGACAGTGTAAGAGAGAATGATACAGGGAAAGATAAATGAAGAGAGAGAGAGAGAGAGAGAGAGAGAGAGAGAGAGAGAGAGAGAGAGGGAGATGGAGTGAGAGAGGAGTTGGAGAAGAGAGAGATGAGGAGACAGTGTAAGAGAGAATGATACAGGGAAAGATAAATGAAGAGAGAGAGAGAGAGAGAGAGAGAGGGGGGAGATGGAGTGAGAGAGGAGTTGGAGAAGAGAGAGATGAGGAGACAGTGTAAGAGAGAATGATACAGGGAAAGATAAATGGAGAGAGAGAAAGAAGCGAGTTGAAGCCTCATTCGTTTTTTTTTTTTTTTTACGGCAATTGAAAACAAGCTGCCGTTTTCTTTGGAGGTTTTTCGCTTTAAGCAACGAGGATACACACATTTCTGCAAACTGTTGTCTTTTCATTTTTTTCTCTCTCTCTCTCTCTCTCTCTCTCTCCATCTCCTAAAGAAGCGCTCCGCTGAGGGGTATAGCACTCAGGCACAGTCTGGCTATGGTTGTCAAACTCAATCTAGTGAGATAAACAAAAAGACAGCAGTGTAGTAGCAGCCAGCAAACTCTTACTCAAAGAACACGTTCCCTTCTCACTTGTGATTTAACGCCTTCAAAATTACAAACTGCCACAGACAGCAGCACACTCTAGCATACCTGGGTTCAAATATTATTCAACATCCTTACAAGTACTCTAGCTGGCATCGTTTAAACTCGCCGGGCATAATGGTCGAATAGAGTCGTCCCAAAAGTGCAAACCCTGCCCATCTTGCTCTCCAGGCAGACTAAAAAGCAAACTCTCAAAGTATTTGAAAGACTTCAAGTATTCAGTATTTGAACCCAGGTATGCGCTCTAGTGTAGTGATTCTGATTGGTTGTGGCGATGACCTCTCCCCTTACCATGCTCCGCCGCCTCCATATTGCGCCAGACACCAGGAGAACACTCCCCCCAGAATGGCCCATTGGTCTAACACGCTGTGCATGCACACAAACCCAAATTGCAGCACAATCAATTGGTTTAATACTTTAAGGCGCCCCCCTGAACGCTAGACTAGCACGCTCCGCTAGTTCAATGTGTTTCATTGGATCGGCTGCACGGGTGCAGACATAAAGAGAGACAGATTGGGGGGTGTTACCCATTGACGAGTGGAGGGGGGTGGGCAGCTGGGGTTAGGGCACGGACGAGGCCATGGGGACAGAGAGAGAGGAGGACGCATGGAACATGGGGAGGGAGCAGAAGGGACGCTACTCTATAGCTAGTATTAGTCTGTTACAGGCCATAGAAACTCTCACCATACAAGCCTATAGATTGAGGGACTGACAGATACCTCATATGGGTTATGTAAGACCAACACTGACAGCCCAGTCATACTTAGAAATGTGTATACATATAAAAAAAAAAATGGACACACTGTATTTCACAAAAGTCCAGCACATACCTATTATGGCCTGCAGAGTTGCCTGAGGCCCGGCTTTTTTCTATGTATGTCACAAACACACTCTCACACACACCTACTGTGCATGCTGTGCAGGAAACAGCGTAAACCCCCCCCACCACACACACACACACACACACCTCTCATCTCTGTAGCATCTGTAGCACCGGGGGCTCCCGTCATGGAGGCTGGCTGGTTAGAAGAAGGGAGGAGAGGAGCTGGCTGGGAGGCTGGGGGTGCCCTGCTGGGACCAGATTGCATGTTGCTTGTCTCCCAGCGTGGGGGTAACTGAGACGGGGGAGGCTAGGTGGTAATGGTCGCAGCAGGGAGCCGCAGTAGGGTAGTAGGTGGTAGGAGGGCTTTTCTATGGATAGTGGTGCTGGTGTTGGTGGTGATGGTGGATCAGGAGCTACAGTGTTGCATTGTTCCTGCTTAGCCGGCAACACATCTGTACAGTAGTCATCTTTGATACCGCCTGTGTGTAAATGACCTCAGGCACTAGGAACACTAGGACAGTCTAAGATATGGCCCCGGAGGACCCACGCCGTGCCTTAGGCATGACGTAGTGTGTGAGGACCAATGGGATCTTTCTTCAGATACCCCAACCTCCGTCACGATATCCCTACTCTCTGCCAAGCGTGAGTCCATAACGCCGCATTTTCAGTCCCTCACACTAGTGCAATAGTAATAACATATTGGTAACATGGCAGTAGGCGAACACACCACAGCGATGCCAGTCTGAAAAGCTTCATACTGCCGTAAAGCTCAGGGCCAGGAGGGGAGATTGGCTGCAACAGCAGCAGAACCATTAGGAGCTCTGAAAGCATCAGCTCTCATTAAAAAAAAACTCATACCGGCTGGTCTAATGCGCGAGACCTACTAATTGCCTTTTACCCAAACAAGAGACTAAGTTGTCCTAAAGTGGGACTCAGTCTGTTGCATTACAGTAACTGCTATTATACTGCTATTATTAGCTACTCTGTGTGAAAAATGCATGAAACCACAATTCATGAAATAAATAACTATATGTACTGGTAGTTACTGTAGGTATAATTGAGGATGTATTCTAGCTAGAAGAATCTGTTGAGCTTGTGGGTGATACATATTTATGACAGGAGATCTTGTAATGTATGTTTAATATGACATGAAACGCTTGTCCTCTGTAGCTCAATTGGTAGAGCATAGCGTTTGCAACGGCTAAGTCCCGGAACCACCCGTACGTAAAATGTATGTAAGTCTCTTTGGATGAAAGTGTCTGCCATATGGTATATATGGTTCTTTACCATTCGGCCATCAGATTTGCCACCAATGCTCCTTATAGGACACATCACTGATCTCTATACTCTTCTGTAAACTGGTAATCTCTGTATACCAGTCGCAAGACCCACTGGTTGATGCTTATTTATAAAAGCCTCTTAGGCCTCACTCCCCCCTATCTGAGATATCTACTGCAGCCCTCATCCTCCACATACAACACCCGTTCTGCCAGTCACATTCTGTTAAAGGTCCCCAAAGCTCACACATCCCTGGGTCGCTCCTCTTTTCAGTTCGCTGCAGCTGGCGACTGGAACGAGCTGCAACAAACACTCAAACTGGACAGTTTTATCTCCATCTCTTCATTCAAAGACTCAATCATGGAGACTCTTACTGGCGGTTGTGGCTGCTTTGCGTGAGGTATTGTTGTCTTTACCTTCTCGATGTAGTGTTGTGGTGTCTCTCTTGTTGTGATGTGTGTTTGGTCCTATGTTTTAATTATATGTATTTATTTTTAATCCCATCCCCTGTCCCGCAGGAGGCCTTTTTGCATTTTGGCAGGCCGTCATTGTAACTAAGAATTTGTTCTTAACTGAGTTAAATAAAGGTAAAAAAAAATATATATATATATATAATTTTTATATTAGTAATGTAGGGTTAATATAACATGAAACGCTGACTGATGTAAGTAGTATTGCAATACTGGACGCTGATGGCCTGGTATGTTGCTGAGATGGATTGAGCAGGCTAGCTGGTGTTTCTGCTCTGCTAGCTAAATGCTGCTGAGTCACACTACAGTCCACCAAGACCCATAAACTCTGTGTGTTTCCAACCAGAAACATGTGGTTGTACACTTACAATGGGACTATCAACTTTTATAGATTGATCCACTACTGTCTTGAATCATCGGAAACAATAATTTAGCTATCAGCGATGTTCACTGCATGAGTATATGGGTGAGTTACGAAGGGGGTCTGAAAATGGATTTGCCACAGGAGAAGTTTGAAGTGAATTTCCAGACGGAGAGTCTACTTTTCCAATTCCAATGCTGCCTCATATTAGCACATAAATATATTGAAAAGTGCCTTAGAGGTTGTAAACATCTCTTGAGATGAGGATTCTAAAAGGCTCTCTAACTCTTCTGGTGAGTTATCCGAAGGCACCGTGAATCTACCGCAAGTGAAGGTAGACATCAGGCATCTTTGTCTTCCTGTCGACCTCTAACCCAAAAGGTCAAAGGTCCATGTGGGACTGCTGGAGCACAAACAGTAAATCACGACAGAGAATGGTAAAATGGACTTACTGTAGGTTGCATAACGTATTGTTGATGAGGCATCCATGACGTACTCTGGACCTATGAGGGAGACATCAAATGCAACATCATTATTGACTTAAAATAACCCATGCCACTCTTTTCCCTTACAATCAATGCATGCTTGTGCCGTTTCCTTTCCCACTGTTACTTCCATGGCTGGGAAGTCCGGGCGCGTTGAGGTAAGACGGGAGCCTTGGCCAGTTGAAAACACACAGGCCTTGAATTTGCAGAATTAGGCACAGCGTGTTACGCCAACTAGCCAAGATGACTCAACCGGGCTTGGCTCGACATCGGCAACCCAAATATCGAATGACAAGAACCTACAAACTGACCCTGAAAGAGAAAGAAAACTCCTGCTTTATTGTACCATGTGGGTCCTTCAGTTCAGAATTCCTGCCATCGACAGTGAGAAGCCACAGTTGAATAAACGGACCATTTAGATTTGCCCGGAGAGGAGCATTAGACAGCTTGTCGGAGACAAACAAGTCTACCCATTGATTCTTGGGGAAATGATTGGACTCAACAAAGACAAATCGATGCTAATCTTTTATAAGAAGGCCAATCCTCTGAGCTCGTTAAAGCCCATGATTTGGAGCATGCCTAAACATTATGTATTTTTTGATTGAATAGCACAGAGCCACGCTTGTTTGCTACTTCCTCTCGATGTTTGGTCTCGACCAACAGGAAGAAAACAGAGACGAGACAAAGCTTCGTTCCCTAATCGTCCACCGTTAGAATTTTCCCATGCGACATCAACAAGATTCTAATTCCATTGTAATTTTATTTAAAGGCTGTGTTTTTCTATGTTTTGACTGAGATTTTTGTAATTGTATTTTTTTATTTGTTTTTTATAATTCTCATTATGGATGCAGTAGTACTGGCCGTGGTGACTTAATAAGAAGCTGGAACATTGTGTGACTGACGATGTTGTCCAGTGGTCTGGTCTGACGATGTGTGTCTACCTCTGGCTGACCCTGCTCTAAGCTTGTGCTTCCATTAAGACAGACAGAACACAGCAAGGAAGACTGTATGGCTAGACCAGGAAGTGGACTGGACTGTCCACTGTCATGTGACGAAGTAATCAAGATGTTTTCCCAGAGTACACAGTCCGAAGAAAGACCGTTTACAATGAACATTTGTAAACTGTTACTAGATACAGTAAATAAATATAATTGGAACTGTAAAACACACAATGTAATAAACAATACATTCTGCATTAGGCAGATTTTATATAATAAGAGATTATAAAAAATATGTGTGTACAACATGCAGAATATTTTCTACCACAAATGGCTGAAATCATATGAATGTTTTTCATTTTGGCCACTAATGATTCCTTTATTTCATGTGCTTTGGTTCCCGCCTGCTCTACTCTTTGTACTTGAGCAGAAGATGGAGGACTCACCTTGCCTGGCGCTGCTTGGCTGAAGGGCAATATTACAGGAAGCAGTGGTGGCCGATATTGAAACTGTGAGGATTAATATTCCTCAAAAGCCCGGCCATTGTTTTTGATAAATCAATTTGGGAAGCCTTCAGAACGCGGATTAGCGCCGCGCCCTGGCCCACTTCTCCCCCCAATGCTGGACCTGAGTTTTAATCAGACGCTTCTGAAAGGCGGGCACGCCAACCTTCACCAACCAACCCCCTCCGCTCTCTCATTCCTTCCCTCTCTTTCTCTCTCCGTCTTTCTCACTCTCTCTCTCTCTTTCTCTCTCTCCATCTTTCTCTTTCTTTCCATCTCTCTCTCTCTCCATCGCTCTCTCTTTCTCGCTCTCTCACTATCTATCGTTCCATCTCTCTCTCTCCCTGTCGCTCTCCCTTTTTCTGCAGTCTAATCAGGCTCAATGATAAACAGCGAGTGCTCTTGGGGGAAAGTGTAGGTGAACTGAACAGTGTCTCATCCCTTCTGCTTGTTACAGTCAAACATCTGGAGGTCCGTGAAATTGTGGGCGTTTAGCAATGGAAACGCTATTGACGTTTCGCACAGTTAATTTCCCCCCTTACGTTACGCTCCGTTTCACATGGTTCCAGGGATCAACTGGGATGCAAAGTGTGGAATTCAGTTAGCAGGAAAATTATGTAAAATGACTGTGAAAGGAATGACAGCTTAAAAAAGCTTGAAAAGCACAACAGGGTCAGGAAAGCGAAGGAGAAACTGTTTGTTTTTCCCAACACTAATTCCTAACGGACTTTGTTTTTCTCTCTTTTCCATCAGTCTCTTTCCTGCTCTTTTTCTGTTCAGCCTTTCCGTCTGTTGTGTTTACCGCCTACAAAACAGATGTCATCCAGCATCGTCGGCAAACCAACGAGGAAAGCTCAGAAGTTCCAAATCTCTGAGAGCCCCTTGCTGTTTTCCAGCCCCCCAGCTTGCCCATCAACCAGCCAGTCCCCAGCCGCCCCACAGCTATCTCCCCCCACAGCTATCTCCCCTGGCTACACTCCAGTACATCACCCACCTGATATGTGGAGACGGGGGAAGCAGCGATGAAGGGCGTAATGGATGTCTGTGCGATCATGCGGTTGGTGGCGATACTGTAAGGCGAGGAGTAGAACCTGAGGGGAGAGAGGAAACAGAACAGAGAAAGGGAGGTCAGACACGGGTATTGGATGTCACTATACACTGCATCCAGAAAGTATTCAGACCCCTTGACTTTTTCCACATATTACGTTACAGCCTTCTTCTAAAATTGATTAAATCGTTTTTTTCCCCTCATCAATCTACACACAGTACCCTATAATGACAAAGCAAAAACAGGTTTTTGCAAATGTATAAAAAAATCTAAAACTGAAATATGACATTTAAATAAGTATTCAGACTCTTTACTCAGTACTTTGTTGAAGCACCTTTGGCAGCGATTACAGCCTCGGGTCTTCTTGAGTATGAAGCTACAAGCTTGGCACACCTGTATTTGGGGAGTTTCTCCCATTCTTCTCTGCAGATCCTCTCAAGCTCTGTCAGGTTGGATGGGGAGCGTCACTGCACAGCTATTTTCAGGTCTCTCCATAGATGTTTTATCGGGTTCAAGTCCCGGCTCTGGCTGGGCCACCCAAGGACATTCAGAGACTTGTCCCAAAGTCTAAGGTCCTCTGGAGCAGGTTTTCATCAAGGATCTCTCTGTACTTTGCTCCGTTCATCTTTCCCTCGGTCTCCCAGTCTCTGCCGCTGAAAAACATCCCCACAGCATGATGCTGCCACCACCATGCTTCACTGTAGGGATGGTGCCAGGTTTCCTCCAGACGTGACGCTTGGCATTCAGGCCAACAAGTTGAATCTTGGTTTCATCAGACCAGAGAATCTTGTTTCTCATGGTCTGAGAGTCCTTTAGGTGCCTTTTGGCAAAATCCAAGCGGGCTGTCACGTGCCTTTTACTGAGGAGTGGTTTCCACCTGGCCACTCTACCATAACCTGATTGGTGGAGTGCTGCATCTCCACAGAGGAACTCTGGAGCTCTGTCAGAGTGAGCATCGGGTTCTTGGTCACCTCCCTGACCAAGGCCCTTCTCCCCCGATTGCTCAGTTTGGCCGGGTGGCTAGCTCTAGGAAGAGTATTGGTGGTTCCAAACTTTTTCCATTTAAGAATGATGGAGGCCACTGTGTTCTTGGGGACCTTCAATGCTGCAGAAATGTTTTGGTACCCTTCCCCTAGATCTGTGCCTCGACACAATCCTGTCTCGGAGCTCTAAGGACAATTCCTTCAACCTCATGGCTTGGTTTTTGCTCTGACATGCACTGGCAACTGTGGGACCTTATATAAACAGGTGTGTGCCTATCCAAATCATGTCCAATCAATTTGGAAACAGAATGCACCTGAGCTCAATTTCGAGTCTCATAGCAAAGGGTCTGAATTCTTATGTAAATAAGGTATTTTTGTTTTTTATTTTGAATACATTTTCAAACAATTCTAAAAACCTGTTTTCGCTTTGTCATTATGGGGTATTGTGTGTAGATTGATGAGGGAAAAAAATATTTAATCCATGTTAGAATAAGGCTGTAACGTAACAAAATGTGGAAAAAGAGAAGGGGTCTGAATACTTTCCGAATGCATCCGTAGGTCTCCATGCATTACAACTGTCTGCATTGAAATATCAGGATGATCCTGATTATTAAGGGGCCCATTAAGTGTTTATTAAGGGCTAATGTTTGGTTAACGAAGTCCAGTTTCAAAAAGCTGACTGGCAATTTACATACATTCTCTACTAACTAACAGAGAGATAGACACCAGTATGTGGGGGCATATTTGTGTGTTTATGCCTTAGGCTTTTTATGCAATAACCTCTAACAAAGAGGTGCACATTTTGGTTCTTGCCCCTAGCACTAACACAGTTGATTCAAGAAATGAACTCATAATCAGGAATATGATTTGAATCAGGTGCTAGGGAAAACAACTCCAATGTGCACACCTTTGAGTCCCCAGGACCAGGATTGAGAAACAGTCTAAGGGAACCATATGAAATCGTTTGACACTCCTATAACTTGAGCCAGTCTCTATCCACATACGGACTGGAATGGACCATAGAACAGATACAATCTCTCTCCTAAAAGACCTTTCAAGTCCCGTGAGACATCCACACTTACACACACAAGACACACACCCACAGACACTACACACATCCACACGCACCCCCACATCGTAGTCTATGCACAGATCCTCAGTCACACAGACGGTATTTGAGGCCGAGCAGACAGAGCTTCCCGCATGAGGGTATAGCTCGTCAATGTCTTGTTTCAAATCAAACACAAGGCGATATATTGTGTTCCGTCGGGCGCATAAAAGTTTCATGAAGCGTCTTATGGCTTCTCAATTGAAAAGTCTGGTTTTATCAGATCAAATTGAGCTTTGTCATCGTATAAAAAAAGGGTTGTCTGTGTTTCCACCCCTAGCCCTGGAGTATTAAGGCTATACTATGCTGACTGGCTTAGGCTGCTGGCTGACTTCAATCCACAGTGTTCGGAAAACTCAATGCATTTAAAGAAGGCTATTCAAAAAGTGTTCAGTTCGGCTCTTGGGAAAAGAGTTGGTGGGCTACTTCATCATGTTGTGATGTTGATTCAGATCTACAACAGCCCTGGGTGTCATTTCTATCCTCTAGCTGCTTTTATACCACTCTCAACGGTCCTCTAGCTCAGTTGGTAGAGCAGGCCGTATAAGTTAATAGACCAATAATAAAAGAGAGTTTCAAACCTCTCTGCCAATAACCGCTCATTTTCAGGTTCTATATTCCTTCCATATGGCTCGTCCAATTAGGCCCCTCACTCAGACCACTCCCAGACAGTCCTAGCAAAATTCTTGCTTGAGATATATAGATATATTTCTTTCTTTTTTTAAGCGTTGGGCTTTTAAAGGTAGAACTATTCTCACCGACTAAAAGCCTTGAAGTAATCCCAACATACTGCAGACATATATTCTCCATATACACTATATATACAAAAGTATGTGGACACCCTTTCAAATTAGTGGATTCGGCTATTTCAGACACAACTGTTGCTGACAGGTCTATACAATCGAGCACACAGCCATGCAATCTCCATAGACAAACATTGACAGTAGAATGGCATTACTGAAGAGCTCAGTGACTTTCAACGTGGCACCGTCATAGGATGCCACCTTTCCAACAAGTCAGTTTGTGAAATTTCTGCCCTGCTAGAGCTGCCCCGGTCAACTGTAAGTGCTGTTATTGTGAAGTGGAAATGTCTAGGAGCAACAACGTCTCAGCCGCGAAGTGGTAGGCCACAAAAGCTCACAGAATTGGACTGCCGAGCGCTGAAGCACATTGCATGTAAAAAACGTTTGTCCTCGGTTACAACACTCACTACCGAGTTCCAAACTGCCTCTGGAAGCAACGTCAGCACAAAAACTGTTCGTCGGGAGCTTCATGACATGGGTTTTCATGGCCGAGCAGCCGCACACAAGCCTAAGATCACCATGCGCAATGCCAAGCGTTGATGTAAAGCTCGCTGCCATTGGACTCTGGAGCAGTGGAAATACATTCTCTGGAGTGATGAATCACGCTTTTCCATTTGGCAGTCCGACGGATGAATCTGGGTTTGGTGGATGCCAGGAGAACGCTACCTGCCCCAATGCATAGTGCCAACTGTAAAGTTTGGTGGAGAAGGAATAATGGTCTGTGGCTGTTTTTCATGGTTCGAGCCAGGCCCCTTAGTTCCAGTAGGGAACTACTGGAAGGGAAATCTTAACAAGGGAAATCTTAACACTACAGCATACAATGACATTCTAGATAGTTATGTGCTTCCAACTTTGTGGCAACAGTTTGGGAAAGGCCCTTTCCTGTTTCAGCATGACAATGCCCCTGTGCACAAAGCGAGGTCCATACAGAAAGGGTTTGTCAAGACCGGTGGGGAAGAACTTGACTGGCCTACACAGAGCCCTGACCTCAACCCCATTGAACACCTTTGGGATGAATTAGAACACAGACTGCGAGCAAGGCCTAATCGCCCAACATCAGTGCCCAACCTCACTAATGCTCTTGTGGCTGAATGGAAGCAAGTCCCCACAGCAATGTTCCAACATCTAGTGGAAAGCCAACTCCATATTAATGCCCATGATTTTGGAATGAGCTGTTCGACGAGCAGGTGTCCACATACCTTTGGTCATGTAGTGTATGTCTACTAAGTGGCCACTGTGCTATTTTCTTGTATTTCTTTCAAACCTCATAATCACAGCTTACTATTATGGTTCTAACATGCCCAGTGCTCTATCTAATGAGATTCTACTCATTCATCCAGTCTTATTCCAGAGTTATTGAGATAAACGCTTCAGGAAGCTGGGAGAAGCAGGGAGCGAGAGAGAAGCTTCCTGTCACAGACTGAGGACACATTGAGAGAGGATGGAATTCAAAGCTCTCTTTCCCTTCCTGTTACAGTACACAGGGAAAAATAGAACACTTTGCTAGGCCATTCATTTCCATGGCACCCCTTAGTACACAGGCACAGAAGGCACGCACGTGCACACACACACACACACACACACACACACACACACACACACACACACACACACACACACACACACTCATTTAGTCACAGACAAAGGGACAGGCACACATGCAGGCAACCAGGCATGAAAGCATACACACACACACTAACACCTGAGACCTAGCATCCCTCCATCTCTTACAGATCCTTTGAATCAAATAGCAACAAAGTGCACACACTACATTAATCAACAGATATGACAATCATATTGAACTAGTCGTATAGATTGCTCAGAGGGATGGAAGGTGCCGGGGATGTGTAGACGGACTCTTACCCGTTCTGCATAGCAGCAGGATCATATGTTAACTGCAAACCAGTCTGCAACACAAGAGAGACATATCACAGGTTAATCCTTGAATTTCAAGTCACCATAACGGACAGGAGAGAGAGGAAACAAAAGGGATTTCAATTCACTTGATGCATGTGGGACAATGATCGATGCAAGCTTTGAGGGAGAGAGCGAGCGAGACAGAGAGAAAGAACAGAGGAACGACAGTGAGCGTATGCATGAAAGTGTGCGAGGCCCGTGTCTCTCTTCCTCTTTCTCCCTCTCTCTCTTTTTCTTCCCCTCTCTCTCTTTCTCTCCCTGCAATCCGTCATCTGCATTCCTGAAGCCTCTCTCCCGGGCGAGGGCTAATCCCATTTCTTTAACACAGGAGGCTGCTGAGGTTTCAGATTTCATCAGCACACTTTTTTTTTATCCCCCTGTCCCCCTGTCTCTCTCTCTCCTATACTCTCTTCCTCTCTCTCTCTCCCTACCTCTCTCTTCCCCTCTCTCTCTCCATCCCCCTCTCTCCCATACTCTCTTCTTCTCTCTCCCTACCTCTCTCTCTTCCCCTCTCTCTTCCCCTCTCTCTCTCCATCCCCCTCTCTCCCATACTCTCTTCCTCTCTCTCCCTACCTCTCTCTCTCCCTACCTCTCTCTCTTCCCCTCTCTCTCTCCATCCCCCTCTCTCCCTCATTCCTCTTGGAAGGTTGCGTGAGCTAAAAAGGAGGAATGACCCCCAGCAACCAGAGGGGATGGACCTCACCCACGTGAGTGAGGGGAAACAGAGATCCACATGAATCCCATACCGGATGCATCAGCCCTCAGTGACACGGCCACTGCGGATGTGTGGGTGCGGGAGCATAACATTCAGTAGGCCATTTTGGTTTAACTGCTGTCTTCTTATAATGTGCACCATTATAATATTTATCATTATAATATTTACCATTATAATATTTATCATTATAATATTTACCATTATAATATTTATCATTATAATATTTATCATTATAATATTTACCATTATAATATTTATCATTATAATATTTTTGTATGTGTGAATTAAGTTCTAAATTTGCCATCCCATTCAACAGCACAATGTCAATGTTTGTATCTCGGTCATCTTTTTTTCTGGGAAAAGAATAAACATATAATTAGTTGTAGTTTTTTTAAACAGTAGGCCTGTGTGGTGTTCCTTGCGAGTGTGTTTGAGTGTGTGTGTGTGTGAGAGACTGTCTGCCTGTGTGTGCATTTGAGTGTATGCATGTACATATCCAATATGTGCCTGTATGTTCCACTGACAGGAAGTGTGTGCACTGGTTTGTGTCTGAGTGTATGCATCTGCATATGAACCACGGTATGCATGCACTGCATGTTTTGATGTGTGGCTGTGTCTGTATGTTCACGTCTGCGTGTGTGCATGTGTGTGGGTCTTTATGTCTGGGTGTGTATTTGTCTACGTCTGTGTGCCTCTACGTGCTAATGGCCATCCCAGACATAGCCAGCTGTCTGGTGAGGCTGATAAGTCCCGTGCGTGGTGCCCTTGCTTCCATGTGTTAATGAATTCCACACCATGGCTGCCTGGCTCACACAGACAATCCCCCATAAGGGTCGGCTGCATGGCCATGACTGATTATGCATGCTATTGTCAAGTCAGGTACAAAGCGAGAGAGAGAGAAAGTGTGTAAGAAAGAGAAAAAGAAAGTGAGATTATACAGAAGAGAGAGTATACAGAAAGAGAAGAAGAGAGAGTATACAGAAAGAGAAGAAGAGAGAGTATACAGAAAGAGAAGAAGAGAGAGTATACAGAAAGAGAAGAAGAGAGAGTATACAGAAAGAGAAGAAGAGAGAGTATACAGAAAGAGAAGAAGAGAGAGTATACAGTAGATAAAGTGAGAGTATGTGAGGAAGAGGAAGTGAGAGTACACACTGTGTGTACAAAACATTAGGAATAACTTCCTAATATTGAGTTGCGCCCCCTTTAACCCTCAGAACAGCCTCTATTCATCAGGGCATGGACTTCACAAGGTGTGAAAAGCGTTCCACAGGGATGCTGGCCCATGTTGACTCCAATGCTTCCCACAGTTGTCAAATTAGCTGGATGTCCTTTGGGTGGTGGACCATTCTTGATACACACGGGAAACTGTTGACCTTGAAAAACCCAGCAGCGTCGCAATTCTTGACACAAACCGGTGCCCCATGCACCTAATACCATACCCCGTTAAAGGCACTTCAATCTTTTGTCTTGCCCATTCACCATCTGAATGGCACACATACACAATCCATGTCTCAGTAGTCTCAAGGCTTAAACATCCTTATTTAACCGGTCTCCTCCCCTTCATCTACACTGATTTGAAGTGGATTTAACAAGTGACATCAATAAGGGATCATAGGTTTCACTTGGATCCACCTGGTCAGTCGGTCATGGAAAGGTGTTCCTAATGTTTTGTTCACTCAGTGTATGCATGTCTAGGACAGGAAGTTGGAGTATGTGAATGAGAGAAAGCGGGAGGAAGTGTGTGAGAGTGTCTGTGTATACTGTAGTACAGTACGTGGGTGTGACAGAAAGAGATCCCACTAAAAGGGGGAGTTTGAGGACGGCCCCTCAGGCGGCTGGAAGAACGCCTGTACTGGACTTCCACAGGAAACCCCAGCCGTCCATGGTGTGTCCGGCTGTAGGACACACACATACTCACAGACACACACACACCCTCTCTCTCCCTCCCTCTCTCTCAAAAACATCTGCCAGGCTTCCTTTCACACAGGGGAGAACCAGGCGGTTTTCGCATGGACACTTTCCCCAAGAGAACGCACTTGAGCTAGTGTGACTTCGTGAGACTACCTGTGTGTGTGTTGACGATTTAATCATTCATGGTGTGTGTGTGTATGAGTGTATGTCATATGTGTGTGTGTGTGTGTGTGTGAGCATGCGTGACTCCTACAGAATAGGATCTGGCGTGACCTCGTGTGTGTGCGCGCGCGCGCGTGTGTAAGCGCACATCATTTGAAAGGTGCAACATGTTTGAGAGAGCGTTCGCATGCTTCCTAGTCACTTAGACGAAAACACTAGACTTCTGACCTCTTCTCTACGACTGACTAATCACGCCACAACGTGCTTGCTTGCTGCTCTACGGGTGCTCTACTAGACCCCCCAACGTGTTTGGCTGACTTCAAAAGGGGGATCGGCGGAGAACGTAACAAATGGCGTGCGCCGGCGGCCCCTCTTCATCTGGCCATGGAACGGGAGGCACCTGGTGAAGGATCGGAGGGCGCCTGATAAACCGACTCACGTGTGATGCTCCAGACCCTGGCTGTGCTGCTGATCAATGACTGTGGGGGCATCGCTGACACACACACACCCACACAAAGGTACGAACAAACGTGCGCAAACACACGCGTGCATATCTATGTATGTTCAAGCACTCTCTCACACAGACGCCTCCACCAGCCTCTCAATCATGTCCTTAACCATAGCAAGGCAAAGAAAGGAGGGAGGGAGGGAAGGAGGGAGGAAATGGGGGAGGCAAGGGAGGAGAGATGTAAGACTCCACCTGAGGCTACGGGAGGGCCTTTTGGCGGAGATAAAAACACAAATCATGTCGTTAGTCTGCATGTGAGATGTAGTTGGGCGCGATGCAAGCAGTTGAATCTAAGGACTGTTACTGTGTGGGGAGGAGAGGTAGGAAAGAGGAGAGAGAGGGAGGAGGGATGAGAGAGAGGGAGGAGAGATGAGAGAGAGGGAGGAGAGATGAGAGAAAGGGAGGAGGGATGAGAGAGAGGGAGGAGAGATGAGAGAGAGGGGGGAGAGATGAGAGAGAGGGAGGAGGGATGAGAGAGAGAGGGAGAGAGATGAGAGAGAGAGGAGGAGAGATGAGAGAGAGGGAGGAGAGATGAGAGAAAGGGAGGAGGGATGAGAGAGAGGGAGGAGAGATGAGAGAGAGGGAGGAGAGATGAGAGAGAGGGAGGAGAGATGAGAGAGAGAGGGGGGAGAGATGAGAGAAAGGGAGGAGGGATGAGAGAGAGGGAGGAGGAGAGATGAGAGAGAGGGGAGAGATGAGAGAGAGGGGGAGGAGGGATGAGAGAGAGGGAGGAGATGAGAGAGAGAGGGGAGGGATGAGAGAGGAGAGGAGGAGGGATGAGAGAGAGGGAGGAGGGATGAGAGAGAGGGAGGAGGGATGAGAGAGAGGGAGGAGGGATGAGAGAGAGGGAGGAGAGATGAGAGAGAGGGAGGAGAGATGAGAGAAAGGGAGGAGGGATGAGAGAGAGGGAGGAGAGATGAGAGAGAGGGGGGAGAGATGAGAGAGAGGGAGGAGAGATGAGAGAGAGGGAGGAGAGATGAGAGAGAGGGAGGAGAGATGAGAGAGAGGGAGGAGAGATGAGAGAGAGGGAGGAGAGATGAGAGAGAGGGAGGAGAGATGAGAGAGAGGGAGGAGAGATGAGAGAGAGAGGGAGGAGATGAGAGAGAGGAGAGAGAGAGAGGGAGGAGATGAGAGAGAGGGGGAGAGATGAGAGAGAGAGAGAGAGAGAGGGAGGAGGAGAGAGAGGGAGGAGAGATGAGAGAGAGGGGGGAGGGATGAGAGAGAGGGAGGAGGGATGAGAGAGAGGGAGGAGGGATGAGAGAGAGGGAGGAGGGATGAGAGAGAGGGAGGAGGGATGAGAGAGAGGGAGGAGAGATGAGAGAGAGGGAGGAGAGATGAGAGAGAAGGAGGAGAGATGAGAGAGAGGGAGGAGAGATGAGAGAGAGGGGGGAGGGATGAGAGAGAGGGGGAGAGAGGGGGTCAGGAAGGAGAGATGAGAGAGAGGGAGAAGAGAGGGGGTCGGGAAGGAGAGATGAGAGAGAGTGTTGTTGTGTGTTCTGTCTACTCTAGTGATGCTGCCTCCTTTCTTCTCTCCTTTCTTCTCTCCTCTTTCCAGATGCTGCACACACACCCCTCTCACCTCGTGTCAAGTGTAATCAGCTAACCCTGTCAGTGTGTGAGGCTCTGTAGCAACGGGCTGTTAGGGTAAACAGGCCTCACTGGGCTCGGTGTTTGGGCTGCTGAGTGATGGACGCTCACACACACAACCAACAAGCAGACAGACTGAGAGTATGTTATGTTGTCCTGAAGGACACACAGTCAGGCCCATCTCAACAGAGAGACTATATATTTTCCTTTCTACCGTGCAGCTCCAGCACAACTGTCAGGCCCAGCAAGTTCACATGGTGTAGACCCGCATGAAAAACCCTCCGACTGCCCTTCCCCTTGTAGGTTGCTACTGCTGAATGTGTTAGGTATCCAATTTATAGGCCTGAACCACTATGAACCATAGGGGGAACACTGATATGTTTGGCAGCCTTGACAGCGCCCTCATTCAACCTTCAAATGCAATTTACATGTCAACTCTTATTTTGAAGGTTTGGATCGATACTTAAAGTGCTTTTTTCACTACCAGCGCCAACCTTAAACATGGGAGACAGCCTGTCATGGTGTACATGGACCCAGACGTTTTGGAATCCTAAAAGAGCTTTGTGAGGGGACCTAAATGACCCCTTTTAAGACTGCCATTACCTAGGTTAAATGGCCACTTTTTAACCAAACGTCATTCCAGTGCCATGAGTAGGTGGCATGTAACGCAGGGTTAACGGTAACGACCGGATGGCTGTACCTATGGAACCAAAATGGCGGCTGTAATGAGCCAGTGGCTTACCTCGCCTTCCCTGTGCCACGGCCGCCCGTTTTTGCGGGTACTTGCTCTGGCTCTGGCGTTTCTTCTGCCCTCCGTCAGCGAATTTGCACAGTAAAGGCTCATTGGGGGCTGCAGAGAGAGAGAGAACGAGAGAGAGAGACAGAGAGAGCGAGAGAGGGGGTTAGTGAAAACAGAAACCAACGTCAGGAAGACTGAAACAGTAACCCTTCTGAAGAACCCGAGCCCTTTTGAAGTGTGTCTCCTTTTCTCTTTTCTGACCCCTCCCTCCCTCCCTCCCGTGGAGTGCCTTGTGAAACTCCCAGACACTTAGTCTTGGCAAGGCCCTTCCTTCTCCCAGCCTCAGCCCTACTGGCAGCCCTTGAAAGAGCATAGCTGGGTATTGTTGAAATAATAATCAGAGTAATCGCTCTCGTAAATTGCGTAGATACGGTATTGTTTCAGTGCTCTGTCAGCCAAAGCTAATTTCTGTAAGGCATTCCCGTTCCCTCCTATACAATCCTGCTATTTTCTAAGAACAGCTTTTCCCCCCCCGTTCAGACTTTTCATCTTTATTCTTTTTTCCACTCCGCAACCGCTAAAGGTCTCTCATCGGGCTACAATCCAGTGTTTGGATGAGAATGTGAGAATGTGTGTTGTTCTCTGAGTGACCACAGGGGGGAGTCTATCCACGTGCTGATACTAGCAGCTACAGTATATGCAATGAGAGAAATGCGAATGGACAGAAACATTGCAAGTCACTTAGGGAGAAATATCACACTCACACCGATGGGGGTAACATAGCCATTCATCACCTCTGTTATTTAATATCAGATCCCATACAGTCCCCCAGGAAGTAGCCTCAAAATATGAATGGACTACCCGCACACACAAGAGGCAATGGCCAGGAGTGGCTAATTGCAGCTGATCAATTGACATTTCATGGGATCTCAACTCCAGGATATAGTCCCATATCTGGATAACGTAGATAATCCCAGCAGCACCAAGACATAAGACGTTTTCTGTGTGACCCGTAGTTCTCACACTACTCCTACAGCAGGTGAGTTTCAAACGAGACAAAAAGTCAGAAAGAACACCTTCTGAGGAAAGACAGAGCCACCGAGGGCTGGAACGGAAGAAAAACAAAGGAGAAGGAAAAAGCCCGTGGTGAGCGGTTTCTCGTGAGAAACGGGTGGCTCTTTTGGCCAGGGAATTGGGGCTCTTTACTGTGTCCGTCCCCTTTTAGTTAGAGAGAGAGAGAGAGAGAGAGAGAGAGAGAGAGAGAGAGAGAGAGAAAAGAGAGAGAGAGAGCTAGAGTACGCTAGCTGAAGGATCAAACGAAAAGGCTGCGCTGTGGGCCCGACGTGAGCCAACCTTGTCCAAACACCGTTCCCCTGCACCTGCCGCACCGAGCCGAGCGGCCGGGTGACCTGTCATCACATTCGCATCTGAGGCGTTCTGACGACACCGACGCAGGTGTTGCCTGTGGCGTGAGGCGCTGGACGCGACCTTTCAGCTCCCACTCCCGAATTTGACACAGACAGGAGCCTTATCGACACTTTAATCTCAATTCCCCAGATGTTTGAGGCCTCAACAATAATTCCCTGTACACTGGAGAAAGAATTCAGTCCCACTGAGGACAAGGCCAGCCACACCATGGGAAAGAGAGCAATTATGGTGTCCATATTAGGACAGCCTCAGTTGAGACGGACAATTCCTGATGAGACGGCGGACTTCCTAACATGAACACCCTACTCAACAGTGGAACATTACAGTGGGCGTTTCCGTGTGCTTGATGTGTTTAATACCTTTCCCTTTGTTCCATTCGGGCCATTACAATGAGCCGTCCCCCCTCCACCAGCTTGCTCACTGTAACCTTGGTCAAGTGATGACGCAGTAGATTAACACACAGAGACATTATTTGTTCGCCTGTTTACATGAAGCGAGTGAAAAGCAGATGAGGGAGGCAAAGCCGCAAATGAATGGGGGATTCGGGGAACAAACTCTTCAGACTTCAACCCACAGGGGTGGCGATGTTTGAAAAAGAAGAAGAAAAACCTTCTGAAAACTCTCTCTGCCTGTCTTCTCAGGGAGGTAATTAGCGGTCTGGCTAATTTAGTGGAGCTGACATGCAGCAACACTGACGTCCCATGAGCAGGCCTCCAGATCCCTCCAGCTCCCACAACACAACGGCCAATTTGTTGAAATTTAGAGCCCAAAATCTATAGCCTCTCCTGGCCTGGCCTTCCCCAGCCTTCCCTTGCTGCCACTCTGCTGAAAATTAAACAGAAGAATGCATAAAGACCTAGCTATAGTACTTTGCCCATATTGTGGCTTTACTGGCTTCTGGCTACGACTTTCACATTGGCCGCCACCTCAGTCAATCTGTGCAATTCTGAGAAAAAAAAAACGTTTTCCCACATCTACCAATATAGCACTATTTAATGACAAAAACATTTGGGAAAGAGGAAAAGTACTTTTTGTCCTAGGTCAACAATGGACGCTAACAAGGTACTCTACAAGAACTCTTAATTATTCTTTATGTGCGTTGCCATGGAAGCGGGTCAACACATTTGTGAGGATTGAGGAACACACACACTCTCTCTCTCTCACACACACACACACGAGGACGCCATTACGGGCAAACAGCATGAGCTGTAATGGTGGAAACATTTCACCTGGAGTCAAGTGGCTGGATTAGAAATGACCTCACTAGCTTGGAGGCCAGCACATGGTCACACAATGGCTACTCTGCTCTGTTTACATCAGACACCCTGATTTCCTAGTCCTTAATATGTATGTCTGTACTCAATTAATCTTTGAACTCGAACCCCCATGGTTCAACCACAACAGTATGACCAAAAGCCTTCCGCCCTCCACATCCCAATGTATGTACAATGTGCAGAACATCTGACAACACTGTTACAATGAAAGCTTAAGCTACTTGTTAGTTCATCCGAAATTCTAACATTATACACTTCAGTTCAGAATTACATTGACTGCTTTTTTTATGGATCAGCATCTTTAAACAACAGTCTTATTGGCTTTAAAATAACAAGTTGTGAATGTCGATTCAGTATCCTCCATTCTCCCTGTTATTCCTCAGAAGCATGTTGAACTGTACATCTGGCGGTCTGAATGGCAGAATCAATGCAGGAATGTCCAGAACTGTGTCAGGGTGGGGGCCCATTGAATCAAGCAGCTTTTAACCATCAAGCGAGTTACAAAAGAGGCCTCTCTCAAGGCAAATGCAGAGCGAGGAGGAGGTTTTGAGTCAAACCAGCATCGCTTTGTACTGTGCGGGTAAAGCACTGTCAATGATAAATGGATAGAGGCCTATTCATTGCTCTCTACAACAGTATGTACAGTTCGCAGAAGACGATTCATCAAAAGGCAACATCTCCGCAGGACGAGAACTCCCACAGCAACCGTCACAACTTTTGAACTTCTGTACTTCTGTAACAGTATGAGTATTTCTAACTCCGTCAGTTCTGATTCCTGCCTTCACTATTAGTGCTTATTCTTATACAAGATAGACAACTCCTCAATATAACTTCCGAATGAGGCTTTATTCGAATTTGGCTTCATGCTGCTTCCTGCTGGGAAGAAATTATAATACTATTAAATAGCCTAGTTAGGATCAGAATGGTTGACCTGTTAACTTTGGGGAGAGCGTTGACTGACTGGCCATCCTCTTGTCAGAGAGACTGCGGGGGGGGAAGAGAGAGAAACATAAAAACAAAAAGGCAAATGGAAAAGGAGACAGAGAGACACAAAGATGTCCATCTGAGTAATACGTCTACAAAGAGGAAGAAAATCCCTACTGTCTGGACACAAAGAGACAATCTGGTTGAGTTGTGGGGATGTGGATGGGAGCAGTGGAGCATAAATAAGCGACAAGACGATACCCCTCATATGCAGAGGTTAACACAAGCTCCCACCACCCAAATCCCCCTTTTCACCACACCCGTGGGCTAGACGCAGACGGCTCACCAGCCCGCAGAAAAAGCGGCGGCCCCTCTCGAAGGGTTCCGATTTGACGGCTCTACGTCAATAGCCCTCACAACAACTGCCAGCCAGCGTCATGGCGTCCTTAAGGATAGAAACGAAGACTGCCTGTCGGCCTTTTCGCTGACAGCAGCGACGGGAGGGGCTCAGCGCTCGACTCAATGTCCTGATATGCAGATGCAGCTACACAGAGAGAGAGAGATCCATAATGTAAACGGGGAGGATGACGAGGATGTCAATAAACTTCTCTCTCTCGCTCACCCTCTCCTAGTCAATATGGTTACACAATGTATGGGTATTGATCACCCCCAGTGTTTCCCATAGAGGGCTCATGCAGCAAGCCGTCCTGGTCTGAGATGTTATTATGGATTACGGGAAAGGACCCCCTCAATGCAAAGAGGTGATAGGTAGGTAGGGTCTGATCAATGAGCTGTTGCACACTTAACAAGAGTAATGTAGTAGTCTCTCTCTCTCTCTCTCTCTCTCTCTCTCTCTCTCTCTCTCTCTCTCTCTCTCTCTCTCTCTCTCTCTCAGAGACTGATTTCAAGGCAGATTGAGATAACTAAACAGAGCTGATGGATGTATGACGTGCTGCATCATAGCTCCCAGGTTTCAGGTCTGCCTGGCTATTGTACATGATATATCAGTAACGGATGATGCTGACCACCCTTGGACTGCATAAATGGATGCACTCAGACAAAGGCTGTGTGTGTGAAGACCAAGTGTAGTCAAGCTTACTAGCTTAGCATGGCGTTAAGACACAGTAGCATATTGGTGAGTACAGAGTGTAGCCATGCTGTGAGTAAGACTGTGTGTGGGTGTATTAGTATAGTCAGGCAGCTGCAGCGCTGGATGGATAGGAGTTTTTTTTCAGTCCTCAAAAGTAGAAAAGCGCCCAGCTGCTTGCCTGTTGACAAGGATGTCACACACGCACATCTTAAACTGTTATACTACCTCACATTCAACAGCATACTGAAAACTGAGCTGGTCATTGAAACTGCTGCGTTGGCACAGCCGGTAGGGTCACACACCCAGTACTTCAGAGGTGCACAGACCATACCGGCTATGAACACCTACAAAGTATAGTAAAGACTAGCATGAGTGGATTCCAAGAAGAAAAATTATCCTATTAGAATCCAAAAGAAAATCCGATCAGATTTAAGAACCTATAGGGTAGAATCTAGTGAATCTGTGTCACACATTAAAGTTATTGTGCCAACTGCAACAACAATAGCTGTGAAACAGTGGAGTACCATCCTCCTCAGTGAATTTCATTTTTTTTTATTAAAAAGTAAATATATTCAGGACACCAAATAATTGATTAAAACACTGTTTTTGCAATGAAGACCTACAGTAGTCTCAACAGCACTCTGTAGGGTAGCACCATGGTGTAGCCAAGGACAGCTAGCTTCCGTCCTCCTCTGGGTACATTGACCTCAATACAAAACCTAGGAGGCTCATGGTTCTCACCCCCTTCCATAGACTTACACAGTAATTATGGCAACTTACGGAGGACGTCCTTCAACGTATCAGAGCTCTTGCAGCATGAACTGACACGTAGTCCACCCAATCAAAGGATCAGAAAAATGATCTAGTACTGAAAGCATAAGCTACAGCTAGCTAGCACTGCAGTGCATAAAATGTGGTGAGTAGTTGACTCAAGGAGAGAGAAAGACGATTCTTCAACAGTTTTGAAGAAATTTATTTATTTAAAAATAAAGGAGAAGCAAGAAGGAGAGAGAGAACTAGCTATATTTTGTAGCATTTTTGTTCAATTTCCTTCACTTTCACTTAGCTAGCGAATGCAGTTAGCTAGTTTAGCCTACTCAAACAACCAGTTCAAACAGAGAGGGATGCTATGTTAGCTATCTGGCTATGGTTTTCCAACACTGGAACTCTTCCATGTCAAGGTAAGCGTTTGCTTTTATTAATTTATCTCCACCGGGGCCCACCAGTGTTAAACCAGGGCCCACCACTGCTAAACTGCTTGCTTGACTGTACCCTGTGCTGCATTATTGAAGCGAGTTTACTAACACGTTCTAGTAGCTATATTGATTATGACGTTACTAACGATACAATGATGTAGGCTGTGTGTAGCAGTTGGCTTGGAAAGTTTTTTTTGCCTGGTCAGAGACAGCTGATGTGTTGTACACTGAAGTCCAAAAGAGAAGGGAAAAGGTGAGAGCAGGAGAGCTTGTAGATGCGAGAAGGAATTATACAATGAGCAAAATGTTCATGTTGTTTGTATGTGGCTGCTATGAAAGGGAACTGTGTTTGCGTGTGATCAGGGTATTCATTCTGCCGATTCTGTTGAAAAACATTTCTTAAACGGAAGAAAACGGAATGAAATGGGGATAAACATACCTGAATTTGTCCAACAGAAACTCTCCTTTGCAACTAATGATTACACCCTAGATCAGCTAGACGCAGGCAAGAGTGTGCAAGGCGGTGCTGAATGTGTCAATGTCTGTCACCTTGTGCGTGTTCGTAAATTCACTTTGGAGTGCCAGAGTGCGCTCTGGGCATTCGTAAATGCATAGCGTTGTCAGATTGTCCGTTCATAAATCAACCCTACTCCTCGGCCGAGTGTTCTGACCTCACAACGGCAGTCAAGCACCCAAGCTAACTGGCTAACTTACTAGCTACTTCCAGACACAAATGAGAGAACACCTCACTCTGACCATTTTACTCTCCCTAGCAGAGCTGGTTAAACTGTTTTCATGTTATCTAGAATTTTTCTCTCGACCTGTGCAGCTACGTTGTAAACTTTCATTCAAAGGCTAACTTGTAGCAACCTCATGATGGAAATAGGGACAATTCGAGTGTCATGTAGTAGCCTAATCCTATCGATGTTACATTGAGCTGGGTGAATGGAATGTGAATGACAGTCATCCAATATGCTGCAATAGAAATAAGGCCATGCTCACACAAAAAATATTGTCTCCCCTCATCTTAAATGTCACCGTTCGCCACTGCTGTGAAACCTACTGAGATTGTCCGCAAGGTTGTCTACATTTGTGCCAAAAAAGGTGTGTTAAGTGGCATTACAGCCAAACAGCATAGAGCTATATTAACATTTTGATGTAATCAATTTGATACAGGTCATCATATTATTATTTTTGTAATTCTACATTCTCACCCATCTACACAGAATACCCCATAATGACAAAGTGAAAACAAGATTTTAGAACATTTTGTAAATGAAATACAGAAATATCTAATTTACATAAGTGTTCACACACCTGAGTCAATACTTTGTAGAAGAACATTTGGCAGCAACTACAGCTGTGAGTCTTTCTGGGTAAGTATCTAAGAGCTTTCAACACTTGGATTGTGCAACATTTAACCATTATTCTTTTCAAAAATCTTCAAGCTCTGTCAAATTGGTTGTTGATCATTGATAGACAACTATTCTCAGGTCTTGCCATAGATTTTCAAGTAGATTTAGTTTTAGTCAAAACTGTAACTCGGCCTCTCAGAAACATTCACAGTCTACTTGGTAAGCAATCTAGTATATATTTAGCCTTGTGTTTTAGGTTATTGTTCTGCTGAAAGGTGAATTTATCTCCCAGTATCTGGTGGAAAGCAGACAACCAGGTTTACCTCTACGATTTTGCCTGGCGATGCCATGGTGATGCAGCCACCACTATGCTTGAAAATATGTAGAGTGGTACTCAGTAATGTGTTGTATTGGACTTGCCCCAAACATAACACTTTGTATTACTTTAGTGCCTTTTTGCAAAAAGGATGCATGTTTTGGAATATTATTTACTCTGCACAGGCTTCCGTCTTTTCACTCTGTCAATTAGGGTAGTGTTGTGGAGTAACTACAATGTTGTTGATCCATCCTCAGTTTCTCCTAACCTTGCCATTAAACCCTGTAACTGTTTTAAAGGAAGAAATCCCTGAGCGGTTTCCTTCCTCTCCGGCAACTAGGAAAGACGCCTGTATCTTTGTAGTGACTGGGTGTATTGATACACCATCCAAAGTGTAATTAATAACTTCACCATGTTCAAAGGGACATTCAATGTCTGCTTTTTTTCATTTTTACCCATCTACCAATAGGTGCCCTTCTTTGAGAGGCATTGGAAAACCTCCCTGGTCTTTGAGGTTGAATCTGTGTTTGAAATTCACTGCTCGACTAAGGAACCTTACAGATATTTGTGTGTGTGGGGTACAGAGATGAGGTAGTCATTCAAAAATCATGTTCAACACTACTATTACACACAGAGTGAGTTCATGCAACTTATTATGTGACTTGTTAAGCACATTTTTACTCCTGAACTTATTTAGGTTTGCCATAACAAAGGGGTTGAATACTTATTGACTTAAGGCATTTCAGCTTTTCATTAAGAATTAAATTGTAAAAATGTTGAATAATTCCACTTTGACATTTGGTATTTTACTAGGATCCCCATTAGCTGTTGCAAATGCAGCAGCTACTGTTCCTGGGGTCCACACAAAACATGAAACATTACATAATACAGAACATTAATAGACAATGACAGTTTACAATCTAAGTTAAGGCCAAGTAATGTAGTCTCCTCAACACCATTCATTACCAGATTCAGCTGAGGTTAAGAACTTAGGCTGACATTAAGGTAAGCCAGTAACAAAAACATCTCAATTGAATCCATTTTAAATTCAGGCTTTAACACAACAAAATATGGAAAAAGTCAAGAGGTGTGAATACTTTCAGAAGGCACTGTAAATTCAATAAATGCTGATATCTTTGTTTTACTGTACCTAAAAAAAAGTATTTCCCTTCTACTTTTTATTTTGCATATAAGTAATGTAAAAATGCGGTGCATTCTGTGTTTCGGAGGACGCACGGCTCTCGACCTTCGCCTCTCCCGAGTCCGTACGGGAGTTGCAGCGATAGGACAAGACTGTAACTACCAATTGGATACCATGAAATTGGGGAGAAAAAGGGGTAAAAAAGAAAGAAACCCATTTGCATTCCTAGCTATAGCCTAATGTTAGCTAGCTAGCTAACATTGAACCTAGTTGGTTAGCTTTAGCTACCTGCAGATTCGTACTACAGCATTTCATGCATGGTCTATAGCTATGACAATCAGTTTGTATTGCTAGTAGTATGGGTTGGGATTATGGTTCATTGTTTAGTTAGCTAGCTACGTGTCTAATCAAAAGACTCCACTACGCCAGAGGATGACATGACCCATCAAGTTAGCCAGGTGTGTTTGGGGGTGATTACAGCCATCTATTGTATTTCATTAACATGTGTACATGTCTAGACAATAGTGACCCATCCACTTAGCTAGATGTGGCTGGGGGGTGGTTATAGCATTTATTTCACATGACCCATCAATTTAGACAAGTGTGTCTGGGTAAACATCATCTAATAATTATGACATATTTATACAATATTTGTCTACGGACACTTTCTGTTTTGATATTGCTACTATGCAAATATGCAAGTAACCATTTCACAGTACTGTTTACACCTTCTGTATCCTGTGCATGTGACAAATATAGTGTGTGTTTACCCCAGAGACCGTAATATGAAGAACAACATGACCCGCACCAAAGTCAGATTAGGATATACTGTAGGCCAAGGCCTAGATAAAGTGTATGTTTACCTTGAGTTTTTCCTTATTGTAGGCAACTACTTTCACCCCTTTTAGTCTTCAAATCTTTGTTTGTTTACTTACTAAATCTGTTTAGCACATGGCCTCACATGTGAATCCTTAAAGAGATGGGTGGGGCTAAGGCTTAAGATTGTGTGAACAATGCTGAATAGGTGTAGACAAAGAAGAGCTCTCCAGTAGGTGTACCAACAAAACATTCAAGGGACATTTTCTGAAAAGTGAGGTTACAAGTTTATCAACTTTCAAAGCAGAATGACTTACTTTCCCATTGCTCCTCAACTGCAGTGTATGATTTACCATTTTGTAGCGCTGAGTCTCTACTTTTTATCCAATGTAAAAAACACATTTTCAAATTTCAATCATGCAGTACAGTGTACAGTCAGCAAGCAGTTTAGCAGTTACACCAGCGGGCCCCGGTGGCAATACATTAATTAAACCAAAAGCTTACCTTGACTTGTAAAAGTTCCAGTTTTGGATAGCCATAGCCAGCTAGCTAACATAGCATCCCTCTCTGTTTGAGGCGGGTGTTTGAGTAGGCTAAACTAGCTAGATGCATTCGCTAGCTAAGTAAGTGAAAGTGAAAAGGAATACAACAAAATATAGCTAGTTCTCTCTCGCTCTTGATTCTTCTGAAGAAATTAATTTGTTCAAAATTGTTAAACTATTGTCTTTCTCGCTCTTTTAAAAAACCTTTATTTAACTAGGCAAGTCAGTTAAGAACAAATTCTTATTTATAAATTCTCTATCAAAAGGCAAAAGGTCACCTACGGAGATGGGGGCTGGGATAAAAACAAAAAATAGGACAAAACACACATCCCAACAAGAGTGACACCACAACACTACATCAAGAGAGATCTAAGACAAGAACATAACATGGCAGCAACACATGACAACACAGCATGGTAGCAACACCACATGACAACCAAATGGTGGCAAAACAACATGGCAGCAGCACAACATGGTAGCAGCACAAAACATGGTACAAACATGATTGGGAACAGACAACAGCACAAAGGGCAAGAAGGTAGAGACAACAATGCATCACGCGAAGCAGCCACAACTGTCAGTAAGAGTGTCTATGATTGAGTCTTTGAATGAAGAGATGGAGATAAAACAGTCCAGTTTGAGTGTTTTTTACAGTTTGTTGATCCTTTGATTAGATGGACAACATATCCGTTCATGCTGTAAGAGCTCTGATAGATTGTAGGACGTCCTCCAGAAGTTGTCATAATTACCGTGTAAGTCTATGGCAGGGGGTGAGAACCATGAGCCTCTTATGTTTTGTATTGATGTCAATGTACCCAGAGGAGGATGGGAACTAGCTGTCCTCCAGCTGGTGCAATTTTACAGACTGCTGTTGAGGCTACTGTAGACCTTTATTGCAAAACAGTGTGGTTTAATCAATTATTTGGTGACGTGAATGTATTTAGTAAAGTTCTATCTAAGAAGGATTTTTAAATGTTTTGCTATTTTTCTTTTTATGAAATTCACTGAGGATCCCCCCTTCCTTCTCAGGCATATAGTATTGTATGTCATTGTAATGTCTAATTCAAAGACAAGAAGTTGCATGAATAAGAATCAAAAATAACTTTGTTGAAAAGGGTGGTCATACTGAAAATAAAACTGCAGCCTTGAATCACGCCCATGTTGTGGTGGTGAATAAAACCGAAATGAATATACACCAACACACCGAGACAGTTGTGAAGAGGGCACGACAACATCTTTTCCCCCTCAGGAGACTGAAAAGATTTGGCATGGGTCCCCAGATCCTCAAAAAGGTTCTACAGCTGCACCATCGAGAGCATCCTCACTGGTTGATTCACCGCCTGGTATGGCAACTGCTCGGCATCTGACCGTAAGGCGCTACAGAGGGTAGTGCGTACGGGCCAAGCTTCATGCCATCCAGGACCTATATACTAGGCGGTGTCAGAGGAAAGCCCAAAATAGTTTCAAAGACTCCAGTCACCCAAGTCATAGACTGTTCTCTCTGCTACCGCACGGCAAGCGGTACCGGAGCGCCAAGTCTAGGACCAAAAGGTTCCTTAACAGCTTCTACCCCCAAGCCATAATACTGCTGAACATCTAATCAAATGGCCTCCTGGACTATTTACATTGACCCCCCCTTTGTTTTTACGCTGCTGCTACTTGCTGTTTATTTTGTGTGTTCTTTTTAGAATTTTTTACTTTTGTTTATTTGGTAAATATTTTCTTAACTCTTTCTTGAACTGAATTGTTGGTTTAGGGCTTGTAAGTAAGCATTTCACAGTAAGATCTACACCTGTTGTATTCAGCACATGTGACAAATAGTTTGATTTGATTTGATTCTATTGAAAAGAATCACTAATCCTATAGGATATTTTGACTAGGGTAGCAAAGTAGGCCTACAGTATGGTTAGACTTTAGCATGAGCGCTAGTAAATTAGGCCTACTGTATGTTTAGACTTTAGCATGAGCGCTAGTAAAGTAGGCCTACTGTATGGTTAGACTTTAGCATGAGCGCTAGTA
Source organism: Brachymystax lenok tsinlingensis (assembly GCA_030435695.1). Taxonomy (NCBI): domain Eukaryota; kingdom Metazoa; phylum Chordata; class Actinopteri; order Salmoniformes; family Salmonidae; genus Brachymystax; species Brachymystax lenok. The sequence goes on along the minus strand of CM059806.1, from coordinate 4,278,727 downwards.
AAGTAGGCCTACTGTATGGTTAGACTTTAGCATGAGCGCTAGTAAAGTAGGCCTACTATATGGTTAGACTTTAGCATGAGCGCTAGTAAAGTAGGCCTACCGTATGGTTAGACTTTAGCATGAGCGTTAGTAAAGTAGGCCTACTGTATGGTTAGACTTTAGCATGAACGCTAGTAAAGTAGGCCTACCGTATGGTTAGACTTTAGCATGAGCGCTAGCAACGTAGGCCTAGAGTATGAATTACCCTTCAGCTTGAGTGTTAGCACACTGTAACACTGACAGTGAGACTAAATCCCCTGGGACAAACTCTTTGAGGTACAGAGAAAACTGTTAAAGGAGGAGAACGCTTCAATTTAGCTTAATCTGCTAATTCCCCCGACCAACCAGCCACTCCAGACATTAACGTTACCATGGTGAAGATAAATAAATAAACACTACATGGGGTAGTGGGAGGAGGTGCCAAGTCTAATGGAGTGTCCTTAATCTTCTTGTCGTACACATTTCAAGAACATTTATACAAGCAGACAGCTCTCACCACATTTATTTCTAAATGGCATGGGTTAGAGTGTTGCTGGTCCCTGCCGCTTAGCTGCAATTTAAATGCGGGGAGACAGATGTTTCCAATGCTATGGGCTGTTAGGGCCTGGCACTGTACTGTTCTGCCAGCTCTTTCTCTAGTTCTGTCCTGGCATGGGTCTGACTGTCAGACTTTGTATGTCTTGCTGAAATGGCAAGTCCCACTGAGAACACACTGGTTGAATTAACGTTGGTTCCACGTCATTTCAATGAAATGACGTTGAACCAATGGGGAATAGAAACGTAATTGATGTGGGGTGGTACCGTAGAGTCTATGGGCTTTGGATGGCTGTCTTAAAGTACATGGCACGTGGTATGTACAGTAGTCAAAGGGCTTTAGTGCTGTCATTGTCCTTAGCTGGTTGGCTAACTTGGATGGCTCTCTTTTGTATGACTTCATAGCAGCCCCTTTTAGTAAAGTCTGTTGATACTGGGTGCAGGAGGTTAAATATCTTCAATGTTCCATGAAGCCTCCCGATTCTAGTTGTCTGCAACCCACACCTATTTTTCTTAATGTTATTGAAAAAAGATTGACTTATGAGTCTTTTGGTGTCTTTCATCTACAGCGTATGTATGAAACCTCTAACTCACAAGTAGTATTCCATATGGCAGTGCAAAAAGATTGACTTGAAAAGTCTTGAGAGACATAGGCTCCGGCTGTCTTTCAACTGCACTGTGTCTGGGTCCACTGAGGATGGAAATATAAACGTCTTTCGCCACTACGCTCCTCTCCTTCATCTCTTATAGTGAGAATATGCACTGCAGGCTTTCCAGGAACTAAGTATGGACACGACAAAATGAAATTACAGGACAATAAATGAATTATTAATGGGTCCTCGATACTGTATCAGAGTAGGGGTCAGTACTCAGACACCCATTGGCTGGGGCAGGGAGCAACCAGCCAATAGCGACCAGCCAATCAATAGCATCACCCAGGTTGATTGATGATCAATGCTGCCACAGACGTTGATTTACTATCGATGGAGCCAGGGCTAGTATGACTAGCCGCTCGATACTGTCCCTTTACTGTAGCTGATGAGAGATCGGGGTTGTATTCACAATACATCTCAGTAGTGCTGATCTAGGATCAGTTTTACCTTGTAGGCAGATTATAATGAATAAGATAACATGGACAGGGGGAACTGATCCTAGATCAGCACTCCTACTCTGAGATGCTTTGGGTCCGATTCAGACTTAGGAAATGTACACTTTTCCTACACACTTTTTAGTGGTTGGTATTCAGAGCTTTGCAAAAGTGGTTCCCTTGCGTGCGCTGATTACATTTAATTCAACCTCTGAAAACCCTCCCACTTGCTGGCAAACAGAATTTCCCGTAGAGTTTTCATTCAATATGGTTTTCAGTACAGTTTATCTAAAGCCATCCTTTTAAATTTGGTGTACCTTTAATTAGAATATATGGCGAGAGGACGGTTCAGAATATTAGGGATCAATGAAAGAAAGCCATGTAGATACACACCTACTTGTGACCGACCCCCTCGATTCAATTTTATGTAGCAATTATTTTTTTTACATTGGATAGAAGTAAAGACTCAGAGCCAGAAAATTATATTTCATACACTGCAGTTGAGGAACAATGGGAAAGTAATTCTGCTTTGAAACTTGATAAACTTGTAACCCCACTTTGGAGAAAATGGATTTTATAAGTTTGGGTACACCTACTGGAGAGCTCTTTGTCTACACCCATTCAGCATCGTTTCCACCCTCTTCAACATTAGCCCCACCTATCTTTTGAAGGATTCACATGTGAGACCATGTGCAAAACAAAATTAGTAGTTTAGTAAATAACCAAAGATTTCAAGACTAAAAGTGACAAAAGTAGTAGCCTACAATAAGGAGAAACTCCAGGTAAAAATACACTTAATCTAGTCCTTGACCTATATCCTAACTTTGGTGCAGGTCATGTTGCTCTTCACATTACCGTCTCTGGGGTAAACTCAAACTATATCAAATAAAATCTTTAATTGTTTATTTGTCACATGCACAGGATACAGAAGGTTTAAATGGTACATTGAAATGGCTATTTGCATAGTAGCTATAGCAAAAACAGAAAATGTCCAGATACAAATATTGTATAAATATGTTATAATTATTAGATTATGCTTACCCAGACACTTGTCTAAATTGATGGGTCATGTGAAAGAAATGCTATAACCACCCCCCAGCCACATCTAGCTAAGTGGATGGATCACTATTGTCTAGACATGTACACATGTTCATGAAATACAGTAGATGGCCGTAATCACCCCCAGCCACACCTGGCTAACTTGATGGGTCATGTAAACATCTGGCAAAGTGGAGTATTTTGTTTCGACATGTAGCTAACTAATCCCCATAATTTGCGAGAAGAAAAGACTGAAAAAAGGGGTCGGAGGTCGGGCTGCCTTTTGAGAATTCGTAGGCGAGTGAGTAAACCCCCTCTATCATCAATCCTATTAGCCAACGTGCAATCATTGGATAACAAAATGGATGAGCTCCGATCAAGGATATCATACCAACAGGACATTAAAAACTGTAATATCTGATGTTTCACCGAGTCGTGGCTGAAGAAAATGAATAACATACAGCTGGCGGGATTTTCGGTCCATTGGCAAGTTAGAACAGCTGCCTCCGGTAAGACAAGGGGTGGAGGTCTGTGTCTACTTGAAAATAGCAGCTGGTGCACGAAATCTAATATTAAACTCTCAAGGTTTTGCTCACCTGAGGTAGAGTATCTCATGATAAGCTGTAGACCACACTGTTTACCAAGAGAGTTTTCATCTATAGTTTTCGTAGCTGTCTATTTACCACCACAAACTGATGCTGGCACTAAGACGGCACTCAGCTGTATAGGACCATAAGCAAACAGGAAGGGTGGCACTTCTAGTGGCTGGGGACATTAATGCAGGGAAACATAAATCCGTTCTACCTAATTTCTACCAGCATGTTAAATGTGCAACCAGAGGAAAAAAATTCTAGACCACCTCTATGCCACACACAGATACGCATACAAAGCTCTCCCTTGCCCTCCATTTGGAAAATCTGACCATAACTCTGTCCCCCTGATTCCTGCTTACAAGCAATAAGTGCATCGATGACGTCGTCCCCACAGTTATCGTACGTACATACCCCAACCAGAAGCCATGGAATACAGGCAAAATCCGCACTGAGCTAAAGGGTAGAGCTGCCGCCCTCCGACGAACTGTCAAACAGGCAAAGTGTCAATACAGGAAGAAGATTGAATTGTACCACACAGGCTACGACGCTCGTCAGATGTGGCAGGGCTTGCAAACTATTATGGACTACAAAGGGAAGCTGCCCAGTAACACGAGCCTACCAGACGAGCTAAATAACTTATATGCTCGTGTCGAGGCAAGTAACACTGAAACATGCATGAGAGCAACAGCAGTTCCGGACGACTGTGTGATCACGCTCTCCGTAGCCGATGTAAGTAAGACCTTTAAACAGGTCAACATTCACAAGGCTGCAGGGCCAGACGGATTACCAGGACGTGTACTCCGAGCATTTCAACCTGTCTCTGACTGAGTCTGTAATAGTCGCTGACTGAGTCTGAGAATGCTATTCATTGACTACAGCTCAGTGTTCAACACCATAGTGCCCTCAAAGCTCATCACTAAGCTAAGTACCCTGGGACTAAACACCTCCTTCTGCAACTGGACTTCCCGACGAGCTACCCCAAGGAGATAAGGGTAGGTAACAACACATCTGCCACGCTGATCCTCAACACAGGGGCCACGCAGGGGTGCGTGCTCAGTCCCCTCCTGTACTCCCTGTCACCCATGACTGCATGGCCAAGCACGACTCCATCACCATCATTAAGTTTGCAGACGACACAACAGTGGTAGGCCTGATCACTGACAACGAAATATGTAATGGAATAATGCAAAATGTAGGGAAACGAACACAAAAATTATAAATTCATGTGGGTTTAACTGACTACCTATAGTGGATAATATTTAACATGATACAAATTGTAAAAAATTACAGTGAACAGTCTGGGCATACTGTATAATTAAAACATTATAGAAATCCTAAATCAACTCGGTAGGTTTGGCGCTATATTGTCATTTGCGCATGGCTACATAAGCCTATAGCTTGGGTCTGCAAATTTCATCCCTGCAAGTTACAAGGCCAGCATTTTATAAACTTCACTGTATAAAAAGTGATGCATGTACAGCATGTTGATATGGTTCAGTTTGCTGCCATATGAATGGTTTCACATTTGTCTCCAAAGATCATGAGGTAAAATAGATCTAAAACAATTATAATGTATATTTACAATCCCCTTACCTAAACGGCTTACTCATTTGCCTAGCTTTTATCGATAGCTCTTATCAATTTGTAAACGACAGTGCATGAAGAACGGTTTTATTTCTATCGGAAAGAAAGTTGCTGTTGTTCCACTTGGAGCCAACAGGTTGCTCAACCTTATTTATCGTTTCATTGTGCGTAAAGGTGGTAGAATTATGAGGAAATGAAGTCAAGGTCAGAATAGAGTGTATAGGTGGTCTAAAGCACTACAGATCCTGGTTCGATCCCAGGCTGTGTCGTAGCCGGCCGCGACCGGGAGACACATGAGGTGGCGCACAATTGGCCCAGCGTCATCTGGGTTAGGGGAGGGTTTGGCCGGCTAGGATGTCCTTGTCCCATCGCGCTCTAGTGACTCCTTGTGGCGGCCAGGCACATGCACACTGACAACCCGGTGTTTCCTTCCAACACATTGGTGCGGCTGGCTTCCGGGTTAAGCGAGCAGTGTGTCAAGAAGCAGAGCGACTTGGCGGGATCGTGTTTTGGAGGATGCATGGCTCTCGGCCTTTGCCTGTCCCGAGTCCGTATGGGAGTTGCAGCGATGGGACAAGACTGTAACTACCAATTGGATATCACGAAAAAGTCAGCCAAAAAATTCAAAAGAAAAAAGAATACAGCGTATCTGTAGACACACCTCCGCAACACCTTCATTTTTTTTAAACCGACACCAAACAAATAGCGGGTGAATAGCATGCTATTCTCATGCTTCAATTCAAGGTCAGAATAAGCATAGAGAGAAATTAGCATGAAAAGGGAATTACGTTCGATTTACATACGCTTAACTCCGGACGGATTTCCCCCCTTCGTAAATACAGGCCCTAAGGAGTGTTTTGTCTATGTGGGCTGTGGTGGAGGGAGAGGCCTGGGAGCACTGGCCTGAGACCAGTAGGTACTCTACTGTGTGAACGGGGAAGAGTCCTGGGCTGTAATTAAGGCTCTGTTGACAAGAGCTTTCCACTGGTTTATAGAAGCAGCAACAGGTGCACTGCTCTTCCTTGCTTTCTCTCTCTCCGGCTTTCTTTCTCACACATTCTCCCTCTCGCCGCGTCTCTCATAAGGCAACACATTCTCTCTCTTCCATCTCTTGCTTTCTCACTGTCATACATATCATTTTTTCTCTTCTCTCTTTCTTTCTTTCTTTCTTTCTTTCTTTCTTTCTTTCTTTCTTTCTTTCTTTCTTTCTTTCTTTCTTTCTTTCTTTCTCTCTCTCACACACAGACACAGACGGACACACACACACAATCTCTCTCCTTTTCTCGTCTCTCTCTTAACGTGATGTCCTAGTGTTGTTCTATGAGTTTCTGCCACCAGCTTAGGCTATAGAACACGTGTCAAACTCATTCCACAGAGGGCCGAGTGACTGCAGGTTTTAGATTTTTCCTTTCAATTAAGCCAACAAAGACAACCATGTGACGGCAGTACCTTGCTAATTAGTGACCTTAATTCATCAATCAAGTACAAGGGTGAAGCGAAAACCTGCAGACACTCGAGAGTTTGACACATGTTCTATAGCCTAAGCTGGTGGCAGAAACTCTGCAGTACTCCCTTGAACCACTTTAAAAAAAAGCAGGCGGGAGGAACAGAAATACTGCAGATTGGCTGACCCGATGAGAAAAACTTTGAGTAAGTCCTCGCCTAAACATCTCAAATGTGATTAAAGCGATCGTTTTTCTCATCCTCCGTTAATGGGCCCAGATCGATGGTGGAGAGAAGCTTTTCTCTACCTCCAAGCACCGACCCGGGGGGAAACAGTCTAGATATCGATACAGCCGTGCTTCACCAGCAACGCAGTGACGGGCAGAGGCTCCTGTGCTCAGTGTGAGAGGAGGGCCTAGTTGGGCATAGAGAGGTAGCGAGTGCAGGGGCAGACGAAATGAGTGGGGGGAGACAGAAGAATTCTAATTAGATTTGCAATGGGAATACACTGATCGTGCGTGTGTGTGTGTGACAGGTAACTAACACCCCCCACCATTTTAACAACTAGAACTACTGTGCTGAAAACAAAGGCAGCGGGCAGGAGAGTTCGGCACGGCGACCGTCGCCGACAACAACCAGCCAGCCGCATGCTGCAGCTTAATTGGGAGCGATGATGAAGGAAGTGAGTGCTTATTGAATTCCCGAGCCTGTCATTTAGATAATACTGGAGAAAGGGCCCTTCTTCTCTCCCCCTCTGATCCATTCAGAGCCACAGCGGGGGTCCAGTTGCCTAATCCTGCCTGTTTGTAATGGCCACTAGCGAGCAGGGGGGGATTTGGACCCTCTCCTCATCACTCCCTGGATCCTGTGTGTCTCTACCAAGTCCCTGTGTTGGTTTTTCTACCAAATGAGCCTATTGAAGCCTATTTGACGAGTTAACTTAATCCCCCCTCCTTGTTTTTGTTTTTTTTTGTCGGACGATTAGGCTCCGAATAATTATTCTATTCCTTTTTCTCTGGCTTTCCAAAAACCAATTGCCACACTTCAAAATGAGCCCGTGAGTGTATGTTAACCGCGCATGCGTTTATGTGAGGGGAAGGGTGTTGTAGTTGAACAGAGCAGATAGCTAGATGGCATGAAACCAGCTTTAAATGTCTGCCACAGAGTGCGTAAGGAAAAGGTAACACAGGGGATGGCGGAGTAGCACACAGTTTGAGGCAAGACATCAGAACTCAACATGAGTGTGAGTGAGCCTGCTGACTAATGCCCGTTCTACACAGACTTGGAGGACTGTGTAGGATTTGAATTTTAAATGTACATTTCACAGCCAAACCTCAATATGAACACTTTGAGTTGCCGGGGGGTCTCATCAGTGACTGTTGTGGTAATAAGATGCTAAAACAGGGTGGCCTATAGCAGCTTTACCACAGTTATAACCTACATGACGTAGTACAGCCTATAAGAAACTGATGATTATGAGAAAGTAGTCCCATGTTAGTACATACTTCATACTATGCCAAAAGGTCTTTTTTTTTTTTTAAAGCATCTTAATATAACTTAAATGGTTGTGCATCCTCCAACCAAATGCCCAGCCGTAGGAAAACACTGAGAATGTACTTTATTTTCTAGGTCCTAATTTCAACCACATAAAAGCAAAATGCCTTTATAAAGACCACCAGACCCCACTTATCCCGGACAATTGGCATAGCTTCAGATTGAGAGGTGATAGTAATGATAGTTCAGGCATTAAAAACCGCAACATTTAGCGGTTTACAGGGGAGCAAACACAGGCCCGGGTTCACAGGGGTGAACAGAATCAATAGCCAGCGGCTCTACTTAGAATTGTGCTGTATAATCCATGATCTCCAAGGCCATTTGCTTTTCAGCCTGAAATTGGACACACTCCACAGAACTCCACTCGCAGAGAACGCCGAGCGCCTGTTCCGCAAATAAGACATCCTGAAAAATTGATCGGGGTGCATCCGCGGCAAGATGATGTCTGGGGCTGAAAGACAGATAGGGCTTGCTGAAGGTAATTCACAAATGTGTAGAGACTAGGTCTCTTCAATGGAAAGATGAGGTGGTGTTATCATAACTACATCCCTGTTATCAGTAATACTGAACAGCTACTATTTCTGCCACAACCACTATTGCTATTTCTACACTTCAGCAAGATCTCTGAATAGGGCAGCATACAGGCAATTAGCCACATACACTGATAAGCCTACACAGTAAGCCATGTGCATACACAGTCCATTGTTGTAAAGAAAACAATACATTCATTGGCTCTGCTTTTCAATCGATTTGATCATCTAAAATAAGCATGTAAGCCACTTCGAGTCTCTTCAATCCCACGGTACAGCACTGTGTCTTAAAGTGTCTGGCCTGCCTCTATGGGCAATTACTGTTATGTTTCCCCTATTGCCAATGTGCCAAGCGGTTGTGAGATCTACAGCCATCCCACTGCCAGGGGAACTTCTGAGCGGAGACACCACAGCTTCATATTTTCCACCCGACTTGAAGCACCAGAGCACTGACTGACTGCAGAACAGAACCAGGCTCTGGCAATTACTGTCCCACTGCACAGTGCTGAGCGATTAACCAAAATGTTGGCTATTTTTCATTTTTTAGACAACTATTTGACAGACGTCAAAAAAAAATTCTGTGAGCTCAATGCAAACATTGCACAGTTTATCTAGAGATAAATCCGATCGAGCCTGAACTGTGCGATGTAGTAGGCAGTTGTAGTTTCCAACAGGCCAATATTCTACATAGTGGTAATTAACTGCAATGACCATAATCCATTGCGCATGTACTTGATTGATAGTTGGTATTCAACAGTCATAAAAGTAGGCTTTATTTACTTTGAAGAACCACAAAATAGTAATTTCTTCAGACATCATAGACAGCAGTTTTATAGAGATGAGGTGATGACTTGGAATGAAATAATAAAGTCATCAAATATAACAAATGTAATATACACAACTGAAATATTTTATAAAAGTAAAGTCATAAATGATGGTTAATAAGTGATAAGCAGCAATGGCCTGTCACTAACATCATGGGACTTGTATTCATTGTTGTATTATGTGTTGTTACAGCATTCAACCCAAATAATCAAACAGAAATCTGAAGAAAAAAAACGTTATTATATTTGAATAGTCTAACCGAAACTGAATGACCTCAAAAATAACCAATCGCTCAGCACTACCACAGCCAAGCTTTTCTCTGTGAGACAATCTAAGCAATGGACTCCTAAGATAAGAGGGGGAAGGGGCGGTGTGTGTGTTTGTGAGCAAGAGACACAAACAGAGATAAAGAGTAAAAAATATATTGTGCTTGTGTGTTTGTGTGTGTTTGTGTGTGTATCTGTCTGTTTGTTTGTGTGTGTGTGTGTGTGTGTATGTATGTGTATCTGTGTGTGTGTGTGTGTGTGTGTGTGCGTGCGTGTGTGTGTGTGTGCGTGCGTGCGTGTGTGTGTGTGTGTGTGTGTGTGTGTGTCTATGTATCTGTCTGTGTGTTTGTGTGTAGGAAAGAGACTGAGAGCTGAAAGACAAAAGGCAGTAAAGAAACAGAAAGCGCGAGCGCGAGCCAGAGAAAGTGAGGGATATGATGAGGTCAGATGCAGGTGTCCTTCATCTCATAAATCCCAGCCAGCAGGCACTTCATAAAAATATACCCATAAACATAGACTGTATACAGACTTGTCAAAGACCCAGTTGAGAAAGAAGAAACATTGCCGTGCTTTTACCAAAGGTGGTCTGCGGGAAAGAGGGACATAGAAGATGACCGCTCTTGGATGTCCATCGGAGTTCCAGTGTGTGTGTGTGTGCGTGTCTGGCACATGAGAGAGAGGTCCAGGAGAATTTCCAAAAAGACCCGTAAGCTTGACTTCTGCATGTTCCAACAGACCCTGTGTATGGCTCTAACGGCAGACCAGCTCTCTTTCAGGGCACTGCCAGGTTCATCTCTCTGTCGTAGGTGTCCTGGGACGAACGGTGGGCCTTGAACAACGTGACGTGAAATGGAACTGTTACATTTGAATGCGAAATCGGGCTTCTCTAAGGCCTCTGCATGACGAATCGTCAAGGCTCAGGGTTGCCTTGTGATTTGGCCTGGGACTTGCTGCAGCATAGTCTATGGTACAGTAATATAAAGACCGAATGCGCATCTAAAATCTAAATTGCAGTAGCAGTTTTAAAACAGACTATCTTGCGAATATTGTTGCTTTAAATCAGTGCACGTTCAAGCACTTTCTGGCAGTCTTTCTCTCTCCATCAACTCCATTCAAATTGCATCCAAAATAGATCATCCTGATCTAGATTGATATAGGCCTATAGCCTGTCCTAGCCTACCTCTTTCAGGTAATAAATTCAATGCAGTATTAGGCTTATAGTTAGCTAATTAATGATGGGTTATACATAATAAGCTTCTAACTTATAGCCTCTGTTTCTTGCACAATACGCACGCACCTGGCCACTGGCCTCTCTTCCTAAAGAACGCTCCTTAGTTCTTGGAGTCCCATGCAGGAAAAGCTAGACTAGGATAGCTAGCTGGGCATACTTTGTTGATGTTGCATTCCTTATACCAATAGACTATTCGAAGAGGGACGCAAGCTCTTGTTTGCTGAATGTTAAACACAGCAGCCAATAGAACTCACGGAGAGTTTGAAAGAAGAGCGAACGCGCGATGGTGGAAGCCTATAGAAGTTATTTATTCAGACCCAAAAGCCTTCTGCATCTAATTCCAGTCCTATATTAGTCAAGGGTGTCATTCGAATGATGAAGATAAGGACCACGAAACGTGTTTCATTTAACTGTTGAAAGCAAGGAAGGAATGAAGCAACAACAGAGGGAGAAAGAAGGAGGTAGGCTAATAACATTAAGGGAAATATGATGAATGGTATATTTCAGCCAGCCTACTAATTATACAAATAGGCCCTATTATATTTCAAAATTTAAATCAAATTTGCGAACCTATACTTGTAATGTTTGTAGGTTGCGTGTGCTGCACCAGAATTGCATGTTCTCTCCCTGATTTATCATGGTTTGAACCATGTGCGTAATTCCAGTCCATATAATACAGTAGAATACAATACAGTACAGTAATACAGTATTATACAATACAGTACAGTAATACAGTTCACACTCAAAAAGATTCGCCTACTGGAGCGAGTTTCATTTATTTACCCAAGAGAGCACATAGTTAGCTACATCTATGGGCTTTTGTGTGTTTCTGTAGTGCATAATGTGCAGTAGCCTATATCATATACAGTATGTATTGGATAATGGCACAATCACTTGGGCTTTTTTGGGGCTTGGGCTCATTAAATGTCTTTAATGTAGGGCTCATCAGGGGCTCAGGTAGCGTCAAACTTGAATTTTCGATCAAAGCTCCTATCAAATCCAGACATAGGCAATATTTATATGCTTTATAATGCTTTTGAGGGATCCGGGTTACCCGGGAGAAAAGTGATTTATTCTCGGGATGGAACATTTGTAAAATACTGGGAAAATATTCAACCCTACACAACACAGGACGTGAGACATACAGACATTAGACACAAACAAGCAGCCCAAATGTCAGCGCGGATATATTTGTCTACTTCCCAAGATATAACATTTTGAAGCCAACATGGTCTTATTCGAATACATCAAAATAGTTACATTTCACCATAGTAGTTATACATCACATAAGTGGACAAATTCAAAGTCACTCATGGACATATTACTTATTTGTCACTATAATGGCATATTAGTAAGGCTATATGTCTGTTGAAATAGTGCTCTGCGATGATGGTGCTCTACAGTTGAGGGACTGAATACTACCTACCGTATCTATCTCTTTAATGCACTATACCCTTTACACAGATGACTTTCAGAAAAAAAAAAAAAATATTTACCAAATGCTCTTCATCAAACATCAGACCTAACAAAATGGATGGCTAGTGGGAGGCGGAGGGGAGCAGAGTAGTGAGCCACAAAATGCACGTATCCAGAACACCGAACATACCACAGACGCCTAGGGCCATGCTATCCTCCTCAGCAATCTAAAATCTTCGGTCTGTAAGGCAGGCCGTGGCCACGGTCTACGAGTCCTGTGACCTAATTATTGAGCAGCTTCGACATAATTCTGGTTCATTGTTAAACAAACCGTAACAGTAGGTCCCTGGGTTCAAACGTCAAATTTTTCTTCATGTCTAGAGTGGTGGTGTTCCGTGATCAATGTGTATCTCACGATTTTCTAGCCAAATAAGGAAGTATTATACAGTTTGTACGTATACAGCATTTGCAAACATATTGCCATCACTACACATGAGCTGAATGGTTCTCAGTTTTGCTTATAATAAATCATTATTATACACACCGGCTATAATTTCAAATGGTGCAAAAAACGGTGACTTTCACAGAAATCCCGAAACAAGAGCATTTGGCTCCAAAAATAATATTGTGTGCATTGAACTGCATCCAAAAACAAGCTGAGTGGGGAGCGGTGAGGAGAAGGAATGCGGATAATGCGACGAGGGGAGGGTGGATGAGAGAGGATGAGAGAGGAGTGAGATCAATCCAGAGAACAGCTGGGGTGGGTTGAGCAGGGTCAAGCTCAGGAGACCGTCTCACAGCCAAGGTCATCCTTTGATCTTCACAGGCAGAAAACGGCCCCTAACCTTTGGGCTGGCTGGAAGGATTCTAAACTCTGGGTTGTGTCTCTCTTTCTCCCATTCTGCTCTCCTTCTGTCCTTACATCTTTCTCCCTCTATTTCTAATCTCCCTCTATTTCTCTCTCAAAGTCAATCATAACCACACACGCCTAAACCCCCTCAGAGCTAGAGCATGCCTGTCCTCTACAGAAACTTTGAAGACAATCAAAGTGGTTATTATTACTATTGCTGTAGTGCAGTCGCTGAATACATTTCATTGCTTTGCGACAGTCTCCTGCACACAGAGAGAGAGAGAGAGAGAGAGAGAGAGAGAGAGAGAGAGAGAGAGAGAGAGAGAGAGAGAGAGACATCTTTTTCCTCACCTTGGCTGTGCGCACAGTGCCGGTGATTGATATAGTTCAGTGGCAAAACAAACAAAGCGTGACAAATCCAGATTATTGTCTGTGGGTGAGATAAGAGTCTAATGAGAAAGTGCAAGTCGGGGGGAAATGTATCCTTTGCAGAGAATCTGTGATGTACTGGGGATTTTAATAACTTCCTGTGTCTCCCTGGTTTAATGGTGAGACACGCAGGCAGCCAAAGCGGGGTTTACCCTATGGGAACAGATTCCATTAAGATGCAATATCTTTCTCCAAAGTGCATTTCTACACTCTTAAAGGACCATGGAGGGTAATTATTTTCCATTGCTCTGCATATCAGACATGATGATAGTGTTGAGAGAAATAATGCAATCACGACTGAGGAACACGGAAATATCGTTTATATTGGGTAAAAAACGAAGCATAATTATAAAATAATATACGATACACGATCAAATTGATCTTCAGCTTTCCGCCGTAACTCTAGCAATCAAACACGCGCTTGTGCACTTCTCTTAGACTGCCTGACACTGCTTCGCAAACCAGCAGCTCAAACCTCCAACCTGCTCAGCTGCGCATTAAGTTAAATCTATCGCTGGGAGAGGAAATTGGACACCAGACAGAGAGGTTATTATCCAGGGGAATGTGGGAGGGATCTGAAAAATTAACATGGATTACTCAAGTATGACTGACAGTTTCAGAAGGGCTTTTACAACTTACCAAGTGATTTGGGACTTGCCTTAATTCAGCGAGGGATGTTTAATACTGTGGGCTGTCTCTGCTATATCTTGGCACATCAGCGCCTTGGCTGGGCTGGTTGGACGGCTAGGGAGGGAACTTTCCCCGCAGACCCGGCGGGCCCGGACCCATTGTTCTGCTAAGAATGATGGGATTTGTAGTTCGGCCAACATTTCGGGTAAGGGGGACTGTCTACAGGCCTCAGTTGCGCTTTGGGAGAGGGGGGAGAGGGAGGCTTACCAGGGGTGGCCCCATGAACTCTCCTTTTCTGGCATCTGGTTGGTCTGCAGTGGGAAAGCGGGTACGGTGGCTTTACCAAACCAAAAGCCTGGGTTACATCGGAATTCCTCACGGATAAGGGAATTAATTCGGAGAAAACTGGGGAATTTTGAAGATTTTCCAAAATGCAATCTCATTTATATGTGGAGATGGGAAAGCACTGCTGTTGTCCGCAGTCTTCAGGAGGAGGGACTCGGCTTTAGTCGACAGTTGTTTGGAATAGAGAGAGCCTGGGAGACACTGCGCTATAGTGAAAACAGACAAACAGAGGGAATGGAACAGGACAGTGAGAAAGAGGAACAGGAAAGGGCTCGAACATTTCCGTTTGGGTTCTGTCTCCCAGGGCCATCACCACTTCCTGATGTGGTTTCCATAATTTACAGAGCATCTACTGGACAATTGGAGTCGACTTTCAACCGTGCAGTCATGTTGGCTCTACGCTCAGAAAAGACTAGAACAAAGGAAGATAAAGGATGAAGGGATAAAACAAGAGATTTCTAATCAGTCTGGACTCTTGGTTTGTCTATATACATGTCGTTACCAAAGTTATCATCGAGCAATGTAACAGTCTTGGCAAATCCTTATTTTTCCTTTTTATTCCACAAATACATCTAGAAACACACTCACTGTGTGGATGTATTCTAATCTGATTAGTTCATTCTTCTTGCTGTCGTCACTTGGACATGAGATGAGCGCAGCACGTATGAAATCGGTTCACTTGCCAGAATGGAACGACGTGTGATGTATCTACTATAGCTGAGCCCATATTGCATATAGACACGGGTGTCAACGATAAGCAGTTTTACAACTTTAGCCACGTTTCAAAGAATGTACTTTTCTTTACACAGCGTTGTGTGGGTTTACACTACAGACACTGAAAAACAAGGGTGGCATTTTCATAAACTATTCCTCAAACTTTCTCTCCTGCAAAATAGGCCGATAATAACGATTTCTTTGTGTGTGTGCGCGCGCGCGAGTGTGTGCGTTTGGAGTTGAGCGGCGGACGGGCGCAGGCAGCAGCATTGACTGCCGCATTGCACAGAATACCTAAACAGCTGTGGTCCCCCTTCGAAGCGATCGATCATGTTCCAGTCTCTGGATCTCTGGATCAGACATGGGGAGAGCTGACTGTTCAAATCCACATCTCATCTCATCTCACTCTCAGGCTTTAGCAACGGATTTGGAAAGCAAATGCATCAGTATGGGATTACATTTTGTAGTATCACTTGCTTTATTGGATCGCAATGAAACTGGTCAAAGTCAGTTTGTTTGAAAAGATCTAGTAACTAGTATAGTTACTGTCTAGTTGGCTACATGTAATGCCACCAATACATTGAAATCCCATGTAACTACTATGAAAATGAAATTGTATGTGCAATTTATTGTAAAGTATATGACCTTCATCTGCGTTTTATTTATCCAATGTCATTCTCCCTCTGCCTCTGCACCACACATCTCCAGCTCTGTCCTTGCTTTATCTCTGAATCACGGACTTCCTGCCCATAAGGCCACTTCCTGCATATTTCCCTACGGCCCCTTGACGTTAACTGATTACCTGTAGCTGACGCCCGGACATTTACTTCTTCCTATGGGACATGGGGTGACAACTCTATATCATCTCACAGCAACAGGACACACCTGAGTAGAAAAGCTAGAACTGGTGGCTGTGCCGTGCCCCGTCTCTCTATCTGACTAAATACAATGGTGTGGCCAAGCAGGCAATTCAGAGGCGGGTCAAAATGTGGGCAAGAGAGGACTGGAGTAAGCTGAGCGCATTGAGAGAGGAATGTGTACATTGTGTTTTCTGGGTTGTGTTAAACGACGATAAGAAAGAGACAGGAGTTCATTAGCATTATGTAGACGGCTGACACTCCACATTCGGGTCAGGATGAGTGGTTTTGTGTGTGTATGTACGCGTGCATTTACGCCTGTCAAGGAGACAGTGTGTTAAGGCCAGTCACGTCCGTCTGACCCCACCGAGCTGTCAGAACAGGATGGATGAAGAGGGCGCCCTGCATAGCAATGGTCTCGGGATAAATACCAGCAGCACCATGACACGACACAACCCATCATGCTGCACTAGGATACACTAGGCTAAAGCTACACTGTGGCCTTCACAACGCGCTACTCTAGGCTAACGCTATGCTAGCGCTGTAGCCTTCACGCTGTAACCTTAAGGAACACGACGCTAGCAGCGCTAACTCGACACTAGCAGTGTGTAGGAGGAGGATCTGCTCTGCCTCACAAAGAGGCCAGGCGCTCTGAGCTCTGCTCCGTCTGGGGACCTGCAGCTAGAACATCTGCGTTTGATGTTTCGAGGCATGTTGTTGAGAGATCTCCGTTTGGTAGACAGTGACACCATGTCAAAGTGGGCAGGGTTTTGAACGAGAGAGACAGTACATTTCAACCTCCATACACAGACGATACTGTAGCTAACAAGGTACAAAAACAACGGGCAGTTCTGACTACATCACTGACTACCACTCTTCATATTTTCAAGCATGACATTATTTTTATTTTTTTTATAAATAAATAAATAATAATATATATATATATATATATATATATATATATATATATATATATATATTCAAGCATGGTGGTGGCTGGATCATGTTAAGGGTATGATTGTCATCGGCAAGGACTAGGTCGTTTTTTTAGGATAAAAAGGAACAGAATAGAGCTAAGCACAGACAAAATCCTAGAGGAAAACCAGGTTCAGTCTGCTTTCCAACAGATACTGGATGAAAAATTCATCTTTCAGCTGGACAATAACCTAAAACACAAGGCCAAGTCTAGTTTCTTACCAAGATGACATTGAATGTTCCTGAGTGGCCTAGTTACAGTTGTGACATAAATCGTCTTGAAAATCTATGGCAAGACTTGAAAATGGCTGTTTAGCGATGATCAACAACCAACTTGACAGAGATTTATTGAAAGGAATAACGTAAAAAGAATAACGTGCAAATATTGGACAATCCAGGTGTGCAAAGCTCTTAGAGACTTACCCAGAAAGACTCACAGCTGTAATCGCTGCCAAAGGTGATTCTAACATGTATTGAGGTGTGAATACTTATATAAATTAGATATTTCTGAATTTCATTTTCAATAAATTTGCTAACATTTCGAAAAACATATTTTTACTTTGTCGTTATTGGGTATTTTGTGTAGAAAAAATATATTTAATAAATGTTGAATTCAGGCTGTAACACAACAAAATGTGGAATAAGTAAAAGTGTCACGCCCTGATCTGTTTCACCTGTTCCTGTGATTGTCTCCACCCCCTCCAGGTGTCTCTTATTTTCCCCAGTGTATTTATCCCTGTGTTTCCTGTCTCTCTGTGCCAGTTCGTCTTGTATGTTTTGTCAAGTTAACCAGCGCGGGGTTCCCGTACTCCTTTTGCTATTCTCCTTTTTCTAGTCCTCCAGGGTTGACCATTGCCTGTTTCTGGACCATTCTGTCTGCCTTGACCACGAGCCTGCCACTCTGTACCTCCTGGACTCTGATCTGGTTTTGACCTTTTTGCCTGTCCACGTCCATTCTCTTGCCTACCCCTTTGGATGAATAAACATTGTAAGACTCCAACCATCTGCCTCCTGTGTCTTCATCTGGGTCTCGCCTTGTGCCTTGATAATAAGGGTATGAATACTTTCTGAAGGCACTATAGCTGATCACTGAAAAATCTTGTCCGTTGGAACCTTTCCTTAGAATCTTTAAACCAAAATAGTCCCAAGCACCTGGGAGGGGACACTTAAAGGGGAAGGTCAGTGTGATATTAGCACTTTAAAGGTTTCCCATTACATCCCAGCCTCATATACGCCCCTGCCTTTAATGGCTAGTGGGATAGCCTATGCAGTGGGCTGAGTGATTGTATGGGCAATTTAAAACATGCGGTGACTATACTGTAAGGGACTATATTCTAAGGGAAGTCTGTGCTGTGTCCCTGTGGATCCTAGTGTGTCAATAAAACCATCAGCGGGCCCGGTGAGTCCTCCACAGGAGCTCTTCTGCCCTCTGGTCCCTATTGAAATGAACAGGGGTCTTAGTGCACCACTGCACCTGGCCTAAAAACTGCTGAGGCAGCCCATTCTCTTATTCCCTCTGCCTCTCCAACCCCCCCTCTCCTTCTCTCTCTCTCTCTCTTGGTTCCCTTGGAAGGTTGGCTGCAGAAAAGGCAGCTCTTAAGTAGATTTCGGAGCAGCAGAGAGGCCCGCAGTGTGAATATTAAGAGCGCTTTGGCTGCCCTAGAAGCTCCTGAGTTCAGCAGTCGGCGGACAGCCAGGGAGGGCCCTTTTTGAACGGGAGGCGAGAGCTAGTGACGAGGCTCCCTTCGTGTGTTACAAATGCGATTGTTTACAATCTCTCAAGGCGGGGGAAGTTGAGACGGTGCAATTTACATAACTGAAACAGGACGGAGGGTTTCGGAGGTGTGGGGGGTGAGAGGAATGTTTAAGCAGAGAGAGAAGTCTTCTTACCTGGAATGCCCGGTGGGGTTTTCAGGTATTTCCCATTGAAATGCTGTATCACCACTTCACATTTCTCAGTCGACTCCATCCTGTAACAGAAGGATGAATACAAGTGGGAATATTATATTACACATGAATGAATATTTAAAACATGCTATATAAAACATACAATAGTCCATTCATATCTACTGAAGTGCCTTAGCAGAATACAACTATTACACATGACGAATACCAAAAGCGTGACATTTCATACATGCAGTACCTTTTGAGTATGCATGGAACATTTGCTATGTTGACCCAATGTAGATTCGAGGCCCTATGACAGCACCTATTGTTCTCCTTGGCTAAGTGCCTACAGTATTGTGGCTGAGTCGTTTTTATGAGGAGGCAAATTGAGGATGTACACCCTTGAGTCACAGTGATATCCAAATTCTCCTGGGCTAATTGAGGAAGAGAGTGGGGTGAGCACAAAAAGGATATGAGAGACTAGAGAGAGCGTTGACTGTCTGTGTGTCACGGAACAGGAAGAGTGAGAGTGGTGGAGCTACTAACGGAGTGGGGTGGGACTGTGACTCATCTCATTTACAGAGAACAGAGTAGCATCATATTGAACCCTCGCCTCCCTCCCTTCCTCCGCCCAGCTCAGACCACGGATCAACTGAATACGTACGTATTTAGTGATGTCTCTCTCTTTCACTCTGTATCACTCACTAGCTTATCCATCCCCTCTATCATCCTGCCTTCTCTACTTTCTGTCTTACTCTCTGGCACATTTCTTTTTCTGTTGCATCCCTCCCCCCTTTCACACCCCGTTTCTCCATACCGATCTTACCGCTCCTCTTGACCCTCTATCTCTTTCTCATGCCTCATCCATCTCTTTCTCTCATCTATCAATTTCCTCCCTTGTTCCTCCCCTTGCCTAGATTTCTCACCGGTCTTTCCTTCTCATCTGTTTTTATTCCCTGTTGCCCTCTCTCTCTCTCTCCCTCCCTCTCCCTTGCTCTCTCTCTTCCTCCATCCCTCCCTCCCTCCCTCTTTTGCTTTCTGGCAGTGGGACCTGTGGTATAAGTGGGTCAGTTCCCTGTGTCTCATTGTGGCAGGGTGAGTCAACGGAGCCCTTTTCACAGTGTGGCCTTGAATGGCCTGCCCTGCACACATTCACCCACCGCTGCTGCCAGTGATCTAATGGGGCGCGCACGCGTCCCAGACACACACACACACAAACACAATTACACACACTCTCAGTTCAGTCCCTCCCTCCTTCCCTCCTGCTATTCCCAACGGTAGAGTGGTCCCAGAGGAGAGCGTCTGCATAGAGCAGAGGTAACCTCTCTGTTTTGCTTCATTCTAAGTAAACCCTTCGCCCTACCGTAGGCACTGTGTAGATCTGAAAGCGCTTCATACTAACTATATGCAATAATGAACTTCTGTCACGGGTGGAACCAGGGGTTGATTTGTAACTGGCAAAACGTATCTCTCCTGTGAGCAGTTGGAGCAGACCCATTCAGGATGACAACACAGTCTCTCTCTCTCTCTCTCTCTCTCTCTCTCTCAATTTAAGGGGCTTTCTTGGCATGGGAAACATATGTTTACATTGCCAAATCAAGTGAAATTGATAATAAACAAAAGTGAAATAAACAATACAAAAATGTAACAGTAAACATTACACTCACAAAAGTTCCAAAATAATTAAGACATTTCAAGTGTCATATTATGTCTATATACAGACTCTCTCTCTCTCTCTCACTCTCGTGCTTTCTCACTATACACATCTTCCTCCCTCTGTTACAACCTGTTCTCTCTCTCTCTCTCTCTCTCTCTCTCTCTCTCTCTCTCTCTCTCTCTCTCTCTCTCTCTCTCCATCTGTTCTACCCTTCCATCTCCCTCTTCCCTCCCGCTTTCTCAGGTCTGACGAGCCCCTGGCAGCCACCCATCCTCCTGGCTGCTCTGTCTCTTCTCTGCTCTCTGTGAGGCAGGGAGGCCTGATGGTTAATGACATCAGGTGATCATGTCCACAGTGATTAGCTGTGAGGCCCCCAGTAATGGGCTCTGATAACGGTGTAATGGAGGAGTGCAGAAACACTTAGCAAGGTTTACTCTGTCTAATGCCCCTCTGTCCCTCAACATCTGTGGACTAGAGGCTGGGGCCCTCTGTCTCAACATCTGATTGTTTAAATCTCAAATGGACGGTACCCTATTCCCTATGTAGTGAATTGCTTTTGAGCAGAGCCCAGGGAATATATACACTATATAGGGCATAGGGTACCATTTTGGATGCATCCTTGTCTCTCTCTTTCCCCATCATTTTACTTCCCCACGCAGCCCTACTTGAACAGGTGGAGTGTGTTAGCCTGCGCTGAGCTGTTGTGCTGGTGTGTGTATGTGTGTGTGTATTGATCTGCAGGAGTCTGCCTGTCAATCCTTCTGTAACCCACTGTAATAGAGCGGGGAATAGGAGGGGACTGCAGCACGGGCTGATTAAGAGAAATCTCTGCAAGATGGTGTTGTTGTTCTCATGAACACCTTCCTCTGGGTAAACAAGCCGGGAGTGTTGTGTTGTGGGAAGAGAAATGAGAGCAGTGTGGAGGATGAGGAGGACGTACATGACTTTGAAGGGATAGGAGGGTAAACTCAAATTTTACAGGAGGAAAATAGAGCCTAAACAAATAGCTTAATGCTATACAGACACACACACACACACACTCTTCAGGCACTGCAGAATCTGTCTTTGGAGTGTCATACTTGAGAAAAAGTAAAGATACCTTAATAGACAATGACTCAAGAAAAAAGTAAAAGTCACCCAGTAAAATTCTACTTGAGTAAAAGTATAACATTATTTGGTTTAAAATATACTTAAGTATCAAAAGTAAAAGTAGAAATAATTTCAAATTCCTTATATTAAGCAAACCAGATGGCACCATTTCCTTGTTTTTTTTGAATTTACGGAAAACCACGGGCACACTCCAACACTCATTTGTAAAAGGCATAATTTACAAACAAAGCATGTGTGTTTAGTGAGTCCGCCAGATCAGAGACAGTAGGGATGACCAGGGATGTTCTGTTGATAAGTGCGTGAATTTAACAATTTTCCTGTCCTGATAAGCATTCAAAATGTAATGAGTACTTTTGGGTGTCAAGGAAAATGTATAGAGTAAAAAGTACAATGTTTTCTTAAGGAATGTAGTGAAGTAAAAGTAGTCAAAAATTTAAAAAGGAAAGTACAGATACCCCCCAAAAACAACTTAAGTAGTACTTTAAAGTATATATATTTTTAAAGTAGTGCCAGCAAGCATACCTGGCGAAGCCGACCCCTCTGCTGACCCCGTTGGCGTCCCTCAGTATGCGCGTGGAGATGACGTGACCGAAGGGCTTCAGCATGTTCTCCAGCTCCTGCTCATCCATGGACACAGGCAGGTTGGAGATGTACAGGTTGGTGGGGTCCTGCTCCTGTTGCTGTGGAGCGAGAGATTCAGATTTAGATTCAGAAAGCTTTACTGTCCCAACATTGGGCAATTTGGTTTCAGAACGATACACAAAGACAGATGCACAGTAAACAGAGAGAAAGAGAAAGTGAGAGAGGAAGTGTGTTAGAATGATGTATCAGTTATGCTTTAAATAATCTGTGGATTTCACATGACTGGGAATACAGATATACATCTGTTGGTCACAGATACCTTAAAAAAAGGTAGGGGTGTGGATCAGAAAACCAGTCAGTATCTGGTGTGACCACCATTTGCCTCAGGCAGCGTGACACATCTCCTTCGCATAGAGTTGATCAGGCTGTTGATTGTGGCCTGGGGAATGTTGTCTCACTCTTCAATGGCTGTGCGTGGTTGCTGGATATTGGCGGGAACTGGAACACGCTATCGTACACGTCCATCCAGAGCATCCAAGACATGCTCAATGGGTGACATGTCTGGTGAGTATGAAAGCCATGGAAGAACTGGGACATTTTCAGTTTCCAGGAATTGTGTACAGATCCTTGCGAGATGGGTCCGTGCATTATCATACTGAAACATGAGGTGATGGCGGTGGATGAATGGCACAACAATGGGCCTCAGGATCTCATCAAGGTGTCTCTGTGCATTGAAATTGCCATCGATAAAATACAATTGTGTTCATCGTCCGTAGCTTATGTCTGCCCATAACATAACCCTTCCGTCATCATTGGGCACTCTGTTCACAATGTTAACATCAGGTCTGAGGCCGGTTGGACGTACTGCCAAATTCTCTAAAACAACGTTGGAGGCGGCTTATGGTAGAGAAATGAAAATGTAATTCTCTGGCTACCGCTCTGGTGGACATTCCTGCAGTCAGCATGCCAATTGCACACCCCCTCAAAACTTGAGACATCTGCGGTATTGTGTTGTGTGACAAAACTGCACATTTTAGAGTGGCCTTTTATTGCCTGTTTGTCTGTGTGCTTCTGAATACCAATGTGTATGTGTACACCAGTGAGTGTGTGTAAGTGTACACTAACGTGTGTGTGTGTGTGTGTGTGTGTGGTCTGTAGCGCCCGAGGGTTCTAGCTAGCTAGTGGGGGCACAGCTGGAGGGGGCAGAGCCAGGGAGAGAGTGGCAGCGGGCCAGCGGCGTCTCTCCAATACGGACAGTCTGGAAACCCACCAGCACTCATCTATCACATCTCATCACACCCTTTAGCCCGCCGAACCCAGGGCCACACTGGAGTACAAGCAGCCACGGCAAGGCATACATTTTTTAACAGTAGCGTCTTCTAACTTCCTGAATGGGAGCAAGCTGTGCTGTGGTATAGTTAGCAGGTTAGCTAGCAGCCCTGAGGGCTAACACCTAAACATGATGCTTCACTTTAGCCACAGAGAGGAATGACCAGCCAAGGAATCCACTTTACCAGCAGCCTCTTCCCATTCCCTTAATGAGAGCAAGCAGCGCTGTGCTGCTAGCAGGCTAGGAGGCTAACAACCCTGAGGGATAACACATATACATGGTACTTCCCCTTAGCCACAGAGAGGAATGACAAAACCCGACCCAGACATCAAAAGACATGACCCCTTTAAAATGGCCTCTTTCAGAGGTAGAGGGAACAAACTGTGACTAAGCCTTAGGCACTTCTTATTTTCTACTCAGTGCTTCTTCCCTCTCTCTCTTTTTGCTTCTTCCCTCTCTCTCTCTCTCTCTCTCTCTCTCTCTCTCTCTCTCACTCTCTCTCTCTCTCTGCTTCTTCTCTCTTTTTTCTTCCTCCCTCTTTTTTTGTTATCGATAGAGAGCAGAGGAAGTATCTCGGCCGTCCTGTTTCCGTCCGACTGTCGGTCCTTTCTCTGATTAATTAAGTGTCTTATCGAACAGGACATGGAGGATCTGATTAAAGCCCATGGGCGCTCCACTTGGACAAAACCCATGCTGGAAAAACAGGAAAACATTGGTCTTCTTCTAACCAGGAACTCAATTAGCAGATTTCAGGGAAAATAACAAGGCCTTGTTGTTTTGGTGGTTTAACACCATCCTGTCCCTTACGAAAAAAGATTGCAGTCAGAGTGCATCATAACTGCAGTATGCTGCAAATACTGCCTCCAAAATAATAACACTGTTTTTTTTACTTCAGTAATTTTGCAGTGTAACTGCAGTTAGAGTGCAGTACACCGCAGTTATTCTGCAATTACTTCGTCCAAAATACCACGGTCAACTGCAGTTGCTGCACTTTTACTGCAGTTTCAACACTGCAATCTTCTTTTGTAAGGGGTCCATGCTAAAGTATGTTTAACGTGCTGCAGTTTCCAGTATATTCATGAGTTAGTGGGGGGTGCGGCTTAACGATGGCAGCATGAGGTAGTGCAGAAAGGGCTACAATTCTTAATTAAAAGTTACTTATATACCATTACAGCCCATTGATTTCCAGAGGGCCAGAATTCAGAATTATGTCATATAAAATTCTAAATTCAATATTAAGGCAGAAACTGGTTCACATAGTTAGACATGCATTAGCTCATATCAAAATGGTTCAGCCAATGAGGAGGGCGTGAAGGACTGTGTGTGTTCGACGGGCGGCCCTAGCGTTTGCTGAGGGATTAACATGTGGAGCTCTTAGACACGCGGACGTCTCACTAAATTTCCGCTTTGATGGCATTCCGCCTCACACCCATTAATACCCCGCTGTTGCCTTTCCTTCCAGATCAAAAGGTTGGAGGGAGGATTGGAAATGAGTGCGTTTTGACGCAAGGTGAGATGGGCCGGCCCCATTCCGCCAGGAGATTTAATTTTGCGTATGCTCAGCTGTCGGGCCGTAAATTAAAGAGTAATTGAGGTGAATGTGTGTGTGTGTGTATGTTTGTCTAAGTGTGTGTCATGGTGTGTGTGTGTGTTTGTATCAGCAAATGTGTGTATGTACAAGGGGATGAGTGTGAGTGGGTGTGTGCTTGCATGTCTAGGTGTGTGTGTGTCGTTGCTTGCAGGGGCCTTGGCAAGTGTCTCCTTGCCATTGAGCTGTGCTGTAGAAGGTTAATGGGACGCCTGCAGGCTGTAGGGGCTCTTTGATGGGGATAATTCCTCCACCTTGCCACCAGGAGGACGACGGGGCCCCGTATCACTTCCCCTGACGGACGGCACGCGGCGCCCGAACCGACAGCCTCTGTCATATTAAGGGTCTGCTCTGTTTACCTCAGTATCATTTCAATTAATATTACCTCGTTGTAGGGGAGGGAGAGAGAACAAGAGAGAGGGGGGAGAATATGAGAGAGCGAGAGAGAGGGAAGGACAAGAGGGAAGGGGGTTGAGAGAAAGAGATGAAGAGGATGAGCTCTGACATGACATAGAGAAAGATATGACACGTCAAAGAAAGCCCTTGTTGCCTTTGCAGAGTCCTTAAGGATAAGGCCATTAACAGTGCTCACGATCTGCCTCCAGGCCATCCAGGTTGTCTTCATTGAAATGATAAAAGTGAGAAGAGACAGACAGACAGACGTGGGTCTTGACTACGGGCGGTGTATTTGACACTACACCAGTGCTCTGACTGCCATACCTCTCCACCCCTCCCCCCTCTTGTTCAGAGAGAGAGAGAGAGAGGATTAGAGCATGCTGGGTAATTGGCTCTACAGGCTCTCTGATTCGTCCTCAGAGCGGTGGCAGTTTCTTCTCTTCAGGGGGGTAAGGGAGCTCACGGTTCCCCAGTCAGGGAGACAAGGAGATTGGTTGACCCCCCCCCCTCAGCCACGGGAGGGGTAAAAACGATTGCTGGTGGATGGAGATTGGGGTTGGGGGGCAATTAAAGACAAAGACAATAGTAGTGTTTCAGTTTTTGTTGTCTGGGGAAGGCTATTAGGAACGAAACTGTTGTGTTTGTGTGGACATGTTTTGTGTTTTCTCACGTGTCGCCAGAGAGAAAGCTAGAGTAGAATGGGTTCTAAGTGCTCATTGTGGAACCCCAGGTCGAGGAAATGACATAGAGAGGGAGACAGGGGGAGAAAGAGAGAGGCAAATGGGGAGACGGGAGAGGGCGTGGGAGAAAGTGAACGAATACATCCACTCGGTTAAAAAGCAGCCCCGGGTTTTAATTTGTCAGGAGTCAGAAGGAGATGGAGACAAAAAGGCGGCGGTACAAAGAGCTGTCAGTCAGACGGACTCTTTCATGAGCCCCCTTCTGCTCCCAGCGACAGCCCCCAAACCCCTCCCAGCCCCATCCCAGACTCCCAAACTTTGGGATCAAGCCGCCTGCCTTTGAAGGGTCTGTTGTCAAACACGTCCCAGCCGCCACTCTCCCTCTGTCTGCCCGCTGCACTGTCCCCACTCTCGACAGCCACATAGACAAGTGTGTTAAGTGTGTGTGCGGGGATTTAGGTTTTAAAAAGCGTGCTATAGAATTATGTGAGAGTACAGATTCACCCCTCACCCCTCACACACACTCACACACATGCAAGCACTCAGGCATCAATGCATCAATGCACGCACATGCATAATGTACACAGACAGTTGCATAAATATAGCTCACACATACACTCTCTCTCACATAGTCCCTGAGTACAGCACGAGAGAGAGAGAGAGCGAGAGAGAGAGAGAGAGAGAGAGAGAGAGAGAGAGAGAGAGAGAGAGAGAGAGAGAGAGAGAGAGAGAGAGAGAGAGAGAGCGCAATGTGTGAGGTCCTTATGCTCCACACTAGGGTGCTGACAAAAATCCACATTGTAAATTCATGCTTTCTATTAGAAACAAAGAGATGAGAGGCAGAACATTTGTGCTGTCCCCAAGGCGGCCATTTCCTTTGAATTACTGCACATTAAAAACAGCACCTAAACTGCCTGCCTGATATTAAGCCATAACTGTAAGCCTATAACACACTAATAACGAGGCAGTAGCACGGCCACAAAATAATGTTTTTTTCCTTCCTTTTTACCCCTTATTTCTTTCTTTCTTTCATTTCTGCCTATCTGACGTACAACACAATTGATCCATTCAACTGCTCGTGCCATTATGTCAATGTAATGCCATGTAATCACATCTGGACGGAGTCTGCAACTGACCATTTGCCAGAGTAAAAAGCTGCCCCTTTTTGTTCACCTCCGTGACAGTTCATTTTCATTTAGCTGCAGCCAGCCAGGATAAATCCACTACGCCACTCTGCCACAAAACAGCCCCTATCCTAAAATTAGCATGCCTTGCTACGGAGTATAGTCTAATACATCACATTAATTCCGACCTAGTGTTCTTCCCCTTCCTTGTGAGCGCAACAATCTATGTCAATGACAGCCGAGGGTGTCCGACCACCCCCTCCGAGGCGCCAAGGTGTTCAGTTGAGTGTAGCCTAACACTTATTCACACTCTTTAATTACACGAGCCCACCCAGTACCACCACAGCACCGTCCCCCTTGACATGCATTTGGATAAGGTTTATTGCCACTTATGGGAAAATAGGTAGCTGGTACTATTATATATATTATAAACTGGGTGGTTCGAGCCTTGAATGCTAATTGGCTGACAGCCGTGGTATATCAGACTGTATATCACGGGTATGACAAAACAGGTTTTTTTACTGCTCTAATTACATTGGTAACCAGTTTATAATAGCAATAAGGCAACTCGGGGTGTTGTGGTATATGGCGAATATACCACGGCTAAGGACTGTATCCAGGCACTCCGCGTTGCGTCGTACATAAGAACTGCCCTTAGCCGTGGTATATTGGCCATATACCACCCCCAGGCCTTATTGCTTAATTCCAATCTGCTGAAGACGTTAGATGCCATGCAAGGGAACAAGAGGTGGTGATACATTATTAAGGGTTTACACACGCCGTCAGCCCGTCAGCAAGGGTTGTTTTAGGCTAAGAGGCATTATCCAGGCAGGAGGTGGGCTGGGTTACCATCCTGGTTTGGGAGGTGAAATATTCATTGGGAAGAGAGAGTTTGGATGGCAAATAGGGCAACATGTCTCAATAACGGCTAACAATATCTGAAAAAAATGGAATGGCTACAAGAAATCCCATATAATTTGCAATCGTTGTTTAATGTGAACATCTAACATGATTAGTTCACAGTCAAACATACATTGAAACATATCTTAATCTATACATGAACCTTTACATTAGCAGCGTGACAACTATTAACCCGATGAAGCGAACCTATAAAGACTTGCTACCTCTCTCTCCCTCCTCCCGCTCTCATTTTCTCCTTTACACAGGCATGTATGTGGGAGAAGACCTGACCTTTCCCCAGCAAAACAGACATAACACCTCTCAATCCCAGCAGCCATCAGTACCATGCCTCACACATTTTGATGACGGGTTAATGTGAATTTAAATGGGTCAATATGTGCTTCACCCGCGCTTAATCACGGCCACTGATTAGATTTTGTGTCTCCCTCGGTGAGCTAATATTCCAGAGATAAAAATTTCATGTGGAGCTCATATCAAAAATGCATTATTAACATGGGCGCCGGGTGCTGGATGGTCTCACCCCTCTTCCTTAAGCACAGACACACAGCAAGGACTTAAACAGGCAGACAAAATACGTTTTAATTTGATCAAATCCCAGGTCGGTCTCATTAAGTCCCATTATGTCTATAATCATGATGTTTCCTCATCTCCCAAGATTAAATAACATCACTAATCTCTCGCCCATTGTCATAATGCGTTTACGGTATTTTCCCCCATGACGGTGTTGCTACAACAGCTCATTGTGTTCTTGGTAAATGCATTTCTCATTCTCAGCCCTAATGCATCATTCATGATATCATTTTTGGAGATTGAATTCCTGTTTGTTGACATCATTTGGGGGGTGGTCATTCGTTTAGATTCGTTTAGGGCGTGTTGCTACTTGGTGTTTGATTCCTGTGTTGACCAGGAGGGGACCTCTCCTACATCACGCCGTCAGGAGACATGGCTGTAAATTATTGATGATTCACTCAGAGAGGGGACCTGTCTCGGCCTAGATAACCTGGCCAGCTCAAATTGTACTTCTCACTTTCTACCTCCATCTCACCGTCCCTTCTATTCAGCTCAGAAAGCCTCATCTTCAACAAAGTCGTAGAGATTGAGGTGGTGTATCTTTTCCCATATTGACTATATGATCCATGCATTCCAGTTCTCGGCAAGGGTTTGAACCGTTTCAGGGAACAGAACCGAAAACCGGTTCTGTTTTACTGCATCTATTATGTCGATTTCAGAGGTTTAAAACAGAAAGGAACAATATAAACCGTACATTTTTTGGGTTCGAATTGATTCAGAACTTTATTTTGCTAGTCGGAATAGTGGAGCGGAAAAACATTTATTACGGTTTTGTTCAGAACCAAACGATTGGAAAAAATGTTTTGTTCCAACCTCTGGTTTTCGGGTCATCAAAATGTGTTGAAACTGTAAAATGGTGTATTCATATTTAAGCATATAAATATCTATTGATATAAATTACTATTTCATCTCGTAGATCAGGGAAGATTGAGATGCTCTGTTTCCTTGAGTATCAAACGACTACAAAATTCTTCCCGTTTTCAAGATACTACATTCGATATTTGATGCTATTGAAATTACCTTTGGTCAAATAAAAAAATACACTTACGAAACAACCTTGGCAAGGCCCACTGTGGCTTCAATAGACTACAGGCTTGAAGTTATTTTCTATGGAATTGTATTAAAAAATGCAGTAGTTCTTGCTAAGGCAGCATAATGAATGACTTGTTAGTTCAGCCTCTGGACTTGGTAGAAAACACTTAAGGTGGCAGGCAGCCAGTTAAGAGCGTTGGGCCAGTAACCGAAATTTCGCTGGGTTCAAATCCCTGAGACAACTAGGTGAATAATCTGTCGATGTGCCCTTGAGAAAGGCACTTAACCCTAATTACTCCTGTAAGTCACTCTGGATAAGTGCGTCTACTAAATGACTCAAATGTCAAATGTATTCCAGCATCTGAAGTTTTCCAACGAGGTGCATACCCATGGTTCTCAGGGTCACAAGGACCCCATAAACTACAAACGGGGTGACCCCTGTCTTGACAAACCCCCAAAAGGGATGTGTGTCCAGCTTCGTTGGCCCTTTTAGTGTTCTGGGTATGTTTTTTAGCGCTTCCAGTGTTTTACTGCACGTGACCCGTGGAGCAGCGGCGGATGGGGTTCGAGGCTCTTAAAGTCCCCATGCGTGCTGTCTCCACTGTGGATAAGTCAAATGAGCCACGAACATTAGTGACTTCAAAGCGTTTGTCTGTTGGACCCCTCTGCTGGCCGCTCTGCCAGCACATGGCTATGTTAAGAATGTGGACCCCAAGACTCTCTGGGTCAGCGATCTTCGCTGTTTACTGCAAGGCAGAAGGCAAACCTATTCGATAACTCACACACATGCACATGCATGGACATGGGGGTCAATGTAAATAGTCTGGGTGGCCATTTGATTAATTGTTCAGCAGTCTTATGGCTTGGGGGTAGAAGCTGTTAAGGAGCCTTTTGGTCCTAGACTTGGCGCTCCGATACCGCTTGCCGTGCGGTAGCAGAGTAAACAGTCTATGACTTGGGTGACTGGAGTCTCTGACAATTTTTGGGGCTTTCCTCTGATACTGCCTAGTATATACAGTGGGGCAAAATAGTATTTAGTCAGCCACCAATTGTGCAAGTTCTCCAACTTAAAAAGATGAGAGAGGCCTGTAATTTTCATCATAGGTACACTTCAACTATGACAGACGAAATGAGAAAAAGAAATCCGGAAAATCACATTGTAGGATTTTTTATTTGTATATTTGCAAATTATGGTGGAAAATAAGTATTTGGTCAATAACAAAAGTTTATCTCAATACTTTGTTATATACCCTTTGTTGGCAATGACAGAGGTCAAACGTTTTCTGTAAGTCTTCACAAGGTTTTCACACACTGTTGCTGGTATTTTGGCCCATTCCTCCATGCAGATCTCCTCTAGAGCAGTGATGTTTTGGGGCTGTCGCTGGGCAACACGGACTTTCAACTCCCTCCAAAGATTTTCTATGGGGTTGAGATCTGGAGACTGGCTAGGCCACTCCAGGACCTTGAAATGCTTCTTCTTAAGCCACTCCTTCATTGCCCGGCGGTGTGTTTGGGATCATTGTCATGCTGAAAGACCCAGCCACGCTTTCATCTTCAATGCCCTTGCTGATGGAAGGAGGTTTTCACTCAAAATCTCATGATACATGGCCCCATTCATTCTTTCCTTTACACGGATCAGTCGTCCTGGTCCCTTTGCAGAAAAACAGCCCCAAAGCATGATGTTTCCACCCCATGCTTCACAGTAGGTATGGTGTTCTTTGGATGCAACTCAGCATTCTTTGTCCTCCAAACACGACGAGTTGAGTTTTTACCAAAAAGTTATATTTTGGTTTCATCTGACATTCTCCCAATCCTCATCTGGATCATCCAAATGCTCTCTAGCAAACTTTAGACGGGCCTGAACATGTACTGGCTTAAGCAGGGGGACACGTCTGGCACTGCAGGATTTGAGTCCCTGGCGGCGTAGTGTGTTACTGATGGTAGGCTTTGTTACTTTGGTCCCAGCTCTCTGCAGGTCATTCACTAGGTCCCCCCGTGTGGTTCTGGGATTTTTGCTCACCGTTCTTGTGATCATTTTGACCCCACGGGGTGAGATCTTGCGTGGAGACCCAGATCGAGGAAGATTATCAGTGGTCTTGTATGTCTTCCATTTCCTAATAATTGCTCCCACAGTTGATTTCTTCAAACCAAGCTGTTTACCTATTGCAGATTCAGTCTTCCCAACCTGGTGCAGGTCTACAATTTTGTTTCTGGTGTCCTTTGACAGCTCTTTGGTCTTGGCCATAGTGGAGTTTGGAGTGTGACTGTTTGAGGTTGTGGACAGGTGTCTTTTATACTGATAACAAGTTCAAACAGGTGCCATTAATACAGGTAACGAGTGGAGGACAGAGGAGCCTCTTAAAGAAGACATTACAGGTCTGTGAGAGCCAGAAATCTTGCTTGTTTGTATGTGACCAAATACTTATTTTCCACCATAATTTGTAAATAAATTCATAAAAAATCCTACAATGTGATTTTCTGGATTTTTTTCCCTCATTTTGTCTGTCATAGTTGAAGTGAACCTATGATGAAAATTACAGGCCTCTCTCATCTTTTTAAGTGAGAGAACTTGCACAATTGGTGGCCGACTAAATACTTTTTTGCCCCACTGTAGGTCCTGGATGGCAGGAAGCTTGGCCCCACTGATGTACTGGGCCGTATGCTCTGTTCGGCCCCCATTATTAGTTATACAACATGAAAGCAACGATGAGCAACTTTGGATGCCACAGCATCGTCAATCACAAACGTTCTCTCTCTTTTGTTCCATCACCTGCTCTCCAAATGGAGGTGAAATGCAATCCTCGCTTAAGAATTCTACACCGCGAAGCTAATAACATTTGCTGTATATGCCCATTTCACAAACACACGTAGAATAACTAAGCCAAGTTCAAGCTTCATTTGTTTTCCCCTAATGTGTCGACACTCACAGGCAACACCGAGATTGGCACATAAGCCTTTACCGCGACACAAACATCATACATCAAACGGAACAGAAATGAAATAGCACACTTCACACCGCCACATCAATATCCAGCGATGACACGAGAGCACGGGAGAATGTGGTATGACTGAGGCCCTGAGATATTGAAATACATATTGAGAAATGTATTTATTTTGCGGCACAAACACAAACAAAAGCAATGAAAAAGTAATAATGGAAGTCTTGTGTAAGCACACTGACAGTCAGAATGCATCACAATATCATTTGACATATGGCAGTTTGATTGTCAAAAGTAATGTATATAGAAACTATGACATTTACAAAATAATTTGCTTTTCTCTTGTCACTGTTATAGTACAATTTTGAATTGAATGTATTTGGGTAAAAGTCATACAACAAAATGTACAATGTGGAACCAGAGGACAGCACTTAAAGTATTCATTAAAACACTTGTTCCAAAGTGGATGCCCATAACTGTCAACACAGACCCAAGACCGATGACGGAATAAGGGTCAATCATATCTGTATAAATCGTGATAATAACATACCAAATAGACAAAACTAACACTTATTTGCAAATTCCCTGTGTCAACCTCAAAGCGCCACTTTCCTTCAGACAGAGCCAGACCAACAGGATATCACTGTTGCTGTATGACTGTAGTGTCTCATTGGCTCATTAGCACCAGATGACCTGTGTTGAGGGGCCGGACGGCTGCTTGTAACAGTCTAATTAGCATCTAAATGGCCTGTGAGAGGAGAGGTCCTGTTCGAGGCTGGAGGAGATAGATAATGTGTTTGTCGCGGACGCTGATGATACACTGAGTGAACTAACAAACTAACAACCCGCCCTTATGTCTCACTGAGATCTCAACATGTCTCAACAACAGTTTGCTGGGATTGTGTGTGTGTGTGAGCGGGAGGGAGGGAGACACATGCATGAAAGAAGGGCTCTCGTTAAGCGGCCCTGCAACATCGCAACAATAAAGCGTCTAGACAAATGACGGAGATGGGAGATGAGACGGGAGGATAATAATGGCTGGAACGGAGCAAATGGATTGGCATCAAACACATGGAAACCATGTGTTTGATGTATTTGATACCATTCCGCTCCAGCCATTACCACGAGCCCGTCCTCCCCAATTAAGGGGCCACCAACCTCCTGTGGTGAATGTCCAGATCACAGTGTGTGTGTAAAAGACGGAGTTAGGAACCTCTGGTCCTCAGTGGAGGATACATGGAGGGATGGGAGGGACGCCCTCTAAGCGAGGTCAACTTGAGCTGAGGTCACGGATCAAGGAGAAGAGTGGACCTATAGTGTCCCCATTTCGTTGTGATGATAGACACTTTAGCAACACTTTACAATTGTCTTGAAGAGGGAATTACTCATATTTTGAATTGCACATATACTCCACAAATTTGAGTTTTTTACTTATTATTTATTTTACCAGGTAAGTTGACTGAGAACACGTTCTCATTTACAACAACGACTTGGGGAAAGGTTGCAAGGGAAAGGAGGGGGGATGAATGAGCCAATTGGAAGCTGGGGATGATTAGGTGGCCATGAAGGTATGAGGGCCGGATTGGGAATTTATCCAGGACACCTGGGTTAACACCCCAACTCTTACAATAAGTGCCATGGGATCTTTAGTGAACACAGACGGTCAGGACACCCGTTTAATGTCCCATCCGAAAGACGGCACCCTACATAGGGCAATGACACCAATCAGTATTGGCACTGAAAGAGTTATGAGTTACCTATAGTTTCATCTAAGGTTCTAACCGATCCACCAGACACCAAATTGACCCGACTACACTGAAAATGTAATCTCAAGCCTCCACATAACACACCAAGACAGTTGTGAAGAGGGAACGACAAAACCTATTCCCTCTCAGGAGACTGAAACGATTTGGCATGGGTCCTCAGATCTTCAAAAGGTTCTACAGCTGCACCATTGAGAGCATCCTGACTGGTTGCATCACTTGCCTGTTATGGCAACTGCTTGGCCTCCGACCGCAAGACACACCAGAGGGTAGTGCGTATGGCCCAGTACATCACTGGGGCCAAGCTTCCTGCCATCCAAGACCTATATACTAGGCAGTATCAGAGGTAAGCCCAAAAAATTGTCAGAGACTCCGTTAGCCAAGTCATAGACTGTTTCCTCTGCTACCGCACGGCAAGCGGTTTCGGAGCACCAAGTCTAGGACCAAAAGGCTCCTTAACAGCTTCTACCCCCAAGCCATAAAACTGCTGAACATTTAATAAAATGGTCACCCAGACTATTTACATTGACCCCCCCTCCATTTGTTTTTACACTGCTGCTACTCTCTGTTCATTATCTATGCATAGTCACTTTACCCCTACCTACATGTATAAATTACCCCCTGTATATAGCCTCGTTATTGTTCTTTTATTATGGTACTTTTTATTATTTTTTACTTTTGTTTATTTGGTAAATATTTTAATAATAACTCTTTCTTGAACTGCATTATTGGTTAAGGGCTTGGAAGTAAGCATTTCTACACTTGTTGTATTTGGTGCATGTGACAAAAAATGTTTGATTTGATTTAATATGTCAGCTAAGGTGATACATGTACAATGGTTAAATGTAACTTTTTTTTAAACATTTTCTAAGGAGACCATGTTGCAGAATAACCTCTTACTGTGTGTCCTTTATTAAAAATACACATTGTTAGCAGAGGTACCCCTTGTGTGTATGTTTGAGTGTCCATGCATGTGCATGTGTGTGAGTTATCGAATAGGTTTGCCTTCTGCCTTGCAGTAAACAGCGAAGATCGCTGACCCAGAGAGTCTTGGGGTCCAAATTCTTAGCATAGCCATGTGCTGGCAGAGCGGCCAGCAGGGGGGTCCTACAGACAAACGCTTTGAAGTCACTAATGACCTCTATACCAGGTGGTGTCAAAGGAAGGCCCTAAACATTGTAAAAGACTCCAGCCACGCTAGTCATAGACTGTTCTCTCTGCTACCGCACGGCAAGTGGTACCAGAGCGCCAAGTCTAGGTCCAAGAGGCTTCTAAACAGCTTCTACCCTCAAGCCATACGACTCCTGAACGTCTAATCAAAAGGCTACCCAGACTATTTGAATAAATACCTCTACCTACAAGTACATATTACCTCAATTACCTCGACTAACCGGTGCCCCCGCACATTGACTCTGTAGCGGTACCCCTGTACCAATTGTTATTTTACTGCTGCTCTTTAATGATTATTATTTATTTTTTTTTAAATCTATTGTTGGTATTTTTCTTAAAACTGCATTGTTGGTTAAGGGCTTGTAAGTAAGCATTTCACTGTAAGGTCTACACCTGTTGTATTCGGCGCACGTGACAAATTAAATTTGATTTGATGTACCACTGTTTACATATCATATATTACTTTCACTTACTCCACACATACACAGTCTATAAATTCTTCAGTAAATAAGCATTTGTTAGAAACTGGGAACTCATCAATCCTTTATCATGGCATCATCTAATGAGGTTTTAATTCAAGTGTGTGTGCATTATTAACAAGGCCTGCTGTTTGAAGTAAGCCCTTGAATGAGCCTTTCATCTCCACGACGTGTGGAGAAAACCAGTCATATTATGCTGCTGCCTAAAAACCCAGCAAATGGGGATTTGTAATGTTTCAGCCCCTGTGAAGACTTGTAAAACACTTCTAGAACGCTCTTCTTTGATTTGCCTTGTAGAAAGACAATATAAATCTCTTGACTGGGATAATGAGAGTTAGAATGAGGTAAATTAAACCCAGCAGTGTTTAGGACCTGGGAGGCTGCCTCCTAAACATTAAAAACATCAACATGTTTTACTGTACCTGGTAGTACAGTAAAGGTTGGCATCCTGGTCCCCAGCATCTCTTCGTGGGCACTGGGCTGGGACAGCACCGTTCCGGAACCTTGGGACATCTCTACCCTAAACCCTAACCTTAACCCCTACCATAGATGAGGAACGCTCAACTCTGTTCTCTTATACGGAGGAGGAGTTGAGTATTGATAACTGGTCGGGCGATGTTGCTGCTAGCAAATCACGCGACCAGTTATCAAATCAAATTGTATTGGTCACATACACACGGTTAGCAGATGTTAATGCGAGTGTAGCGAAATGCTTGTGCTTCTAGTTCCGACCGTGCAGTAATATCTAACAAGTAATCTAACAATTTCACAACAAACTCAGTTGAGTGTTCCTCAGCTACCCTTATCTTAGGCATAACCATAACCCTTCCCTAACCCTTATACAGTACCATAGCAATTTAACATTTCAACTGGCAGAAGGCAAGAGGGATTGTGTCACAGTGTGATGACATCAGAGGAAGCTTTGCTCATTTACAAGACTCAACACAACGATAAAGGGATAAGGATCAACGCCCATAGCCTACTTTTTCACCACACCCGGTCATGTGCCTTTCCCGTTGCCTCTGTACCAATCCTGCTATAGCCTATAGACGTTTCATAACTTGCAGTTGTTGCTGTGGCATTTCAGGCAGTTGTTGTGTTGCTGTTGTTGTTGTTGCCAGTGGTGTGGCCTTGTGTGACTGCTGTCTGCCTTACAGTGTGCAGGCAGCGTAACGCCGCCCACATCCCCCGTTGCTATAATTACACTAATTGGAATCAGATGATGCTGGCTTAGTTGGAATGGAATGCAGACGGGGCTACGGGGCTTTTCCGCACGGAAAATCAGCTGGAATAGGAGAACACGAGACAGAGAGGGGAGCAGAGGAGGTCCGGTGTAGTCATGCAGTCACACATTCTGTTGTCCTGGCATTAATAAAATAGCCAGGATTCCTTTAAACACAGAGAGACACACACACACACACACAAAAGGTTTGAGTGTTGTCATATGTCGGCAATATGTTCAGGGAGCATGATTTCAATTACCTAAACACACAATACAAATACATGAGCTCAATTGACTTAATTGATCTAATTCATGGAGATTAAATCCGCTCATTTGACATGAAAGCACTGTATGCATGCAGATTCCAGGCAGCAGACTAGAGGGACTAGGGGTTTGATATTTGTACGTTGCATGATGAAAACTGGATATACACACTTGCCGACACAAGGTCGGAATATCTCCGCACGAGGGCAAGTTTAATTTAAACCCTGCCGAAAGCATATTTCCTCCAAATTGGCGAGGGAGGGCAACAACCCAGGCAGGATTCATTCTGTTGAAAGTCACACTTGAAAGTCGGCCTGATTGTCTTGTGTTTATGTGCTGTTGTGTGACCACTGAGGCGTGGGACGCAGCGTGTGGATTCCCTGCAGGCGATGGGGACTTAAAGAAGGAGAGACACACTGGAAGCAAACAGGGCCTTTGTCAGTTCCACTGAACAACAGGGTGCATCGCCTCAGCTGTCCTCCTCACCCGCAGGGGGCAGTGTAGCAGTGTTGAGCTCACTGGGAGGTGGGGTGTTTATGTGTCAGTCAGTGTGTTTGTTTACCCAGCTAAAGAGCTTTGACAACGTGAAGTCAAGAAAAGTTTGATTTAAATGATCTCCTGACTCCCACTCACCGACCCTCTTACAAAACAACATTTCCTGGTACTTGCTTGTATCACATGTTCCAAGGCTAATAGAGAGCTCTTTGTCAGGTTCACTCCCTATCACACTGTACGTTTCATCGGCACTGGGTGTACGTCTCATTCAAACTGCATGTGCGTGTCATCGTCCCTGTGTGTACATCTCATCGCTGATATATTAGCATGGGGGTGTTAAAGAGAACACAAACCCAGGAAGTGAACACTGAGTAGTCCACCTCCTCCCCTCTCCTCTCCGGGTGTCTCCATGTGGATTAGAATGTGTTGTTTGTCTACGCAGGTCTTTTGTTTCCTCTTGCTTGGTGGACGACTGCTCATCGCCTTTGTCTTCCACTGATTCTCCCTGGCTCTCTGTTCTTTACCGAGCGTAATTAGCAAGCCGGCGTGAGCCACGGACTCACCGTACGCCGCAAAACTCATTAACTAACATCGTTTTTTGCTGGCTTGCTTTTGCCCCAATATTAATCTTTTTCTCCCCCCAAACTTGACTTCTTTGATAAATGTTTAGTATATAAAAAAGGGGAAAAAGCTTCCGTCCTCTCATGTAATAATGGCGTGTGTGTGTATGCGTGCACTTTAAGGGATATTTTTTGCGGTGTGGATTCAAGGTCGAGCCTTTACGAGGAGCTAGATAATTAGATGCGAGGTGTTGACGTGTTTTCTTGATGAGCGTAGCAGGTCCAAGACAAGACCCAGCGCTCTCCCTGGGCCTCCAGTCAATGACAGTCATGCAACATCTCCTCCTGCTCTCCTCTCACCAGTAGGCCGCACAAACAAGGTCATTGACTGTTGTACAAATGCAGTATCTTAATTTGATCACCCTGTTCCAGCAAAAATTTTAAACTTTTGTATTTGAGGTTTGAAAAGGATTCTGAAGTTTGTCATTTCCGCTTAGAAATGTTCCCTTACGAAAAATGTATCAACCCCTACAAGAATGTCCATTAATTATAATCCACATAATAATTCAGATGTTCTGTTGCTGCAGGATTATTTTCCTGCTGTAGCTGGCTCAAATTAGGATCCTATATCTGTATCATTTGGTTGGAGATAGCTGACATAATGATGACCTTGCAAAAATGTTTTATTTTTGACCAGTAGTGTGGGAGTCTGATACTAACTGGTATTGATTACTGAATTGTTGGTAAAGAGCAAGACAAAAAGGCATTTCACCGTACTTGTGCACGTGAGCATAAACACTTTTAAATGTGTTTCCTTTTTTGTGCTCTCTCTCTCTATTCTACAAAAAAGTAAGTTGAAGACAAGGTTCGCAAATGAAGATTGGCATCTCGGATTTCCTCCTATGAGAAAGAATCTCACCCATCACTTTCCACATCTCACTGTGTGTCAGTCCTCTGGTGACTTTCAGGAGGCTGGGTGGTGGTGGTGGTGTCCTGGGTGGTGTGGGACTCTGTGGTCCTGTGACTGACGGGTCCTGCTGGGTTCCCATGCCAGGCTGGGGTGGTCAGTGCCCTCGTGGGTCAGACAGCTGCCAGGGACCCCAGGACGTAAGGCCCTTCTGCCCCATCCCTACCCGTCCCACACAGCCTCATCGGGGCCTGACAGAGACCTGAGTGGCAGCTACCACCGAGTGGCCCTTGAATACAGCATATGATTTGACTAACTAACCACTAACTGGTGAAGCACTTACCGTAAATACATTTTACATCCATATTTTAGTCACTCAGCAGACACTCATCCAGGGCAGTCATCTAAATGTGCGTTTGAACTTATTTGTGAACAGATTAATGATACATTCCCTGTTAGCATTTAAAGCCATGTATATATATTTCAAGAAAATGAGCAGTCCAGTAATCTCGATCACCATCTGTGACCTTCACAAGCCAACATACTATAGAGTCAACCAAATTAGCATTTTTGAGAGAAGGTACACTACAGGAGGGTTCTACCTCACATAACTCACTATTTCCTATCTTGCATATGAACTGATTCTAGACCGTGTCCTGACAGAATCAGTCTCCCACGGCTATGTATAAATTCAAACACATACCATTAGTAACAAGCACAGTAGGCTAATGTCTCACGCTATCACTGCAGGTAGCCCCTGTCATGCTAATGTAGCGTTGAGGCTCTTTGAAGCCATCCTGGCTGTAATGGCGTCTGAAGACTGCTTTTTAGGATAGAACCCACTAGGGACTCATTAACGGAGAGGAGAAAGAGAGAAAGATGTGTGTGTGTGTGTGTGCATGTGTGCCTGTCTTCCTGCGTGTGTGTGTGCTGTTTGAAGGAGAGCATATAGGGACAGATTGGTGGAAGATGGTTATTTTTGCCCAACTTCATGGGAATCTCAAGCTGTTTTCTCATACAGAGAGACAGACTGTTGGTGGTGGTGGTGGTGGTGGTGGAGGTGGATTGTGCCCAAATTCATGGGGAGGCAGGATTTGAAGTGCCACCAGTGCACTGGGGTGGTAGGCATGTGGTGCCTTGGCAGAAACAGTGCTGGTGGAAAGCTTACCGAGTCTCAGCATGCTTTGGTGTAGTGTGTCAGTAACTGATGTGCACACAGACAAGTGTATTCCTCTTCAAGGACTTCTATTGACACAGATCTGATTTGATCCGCAAGAAGCAGTGCTGTTACATATTGGCAATCCGGTGGCCATGAATATGGTCAAAGACCTTAGATAAAGGTAAAGATAGGCAAGGGGAAAAACTATAATATCTCACATATTCTGTACACCTTCTCTATGTACGATGGATACAGATGAATATACACTGAACAAAAATGTAAACACAACATGAAAAGTGCTGGTCCCATGTTTCATGAGATGAAATGAAACACCCCAGAAATGTTCCATACGCACAAAAAGCTTATTTGTCTCAAGTTTTGTGCAAAAATATGTTTACATCCCTGTTAGTGAGCATTTTATCCTTTGTCAAGATAATCCATCCACCTGACAGGTGTGGCATATCAAGAAGCTGATTAAACAGAATGATCATTACATAGCTGCAACTTGTGCTGGGGACAATAAAAAGTCCCTCTAAAATGTGCAATTTGTCTCAGTTTGTCTCAAGTTGTCCCAGATGTCTCAAGTTTTGAGGCAGTGTGCAATTGGCATGCTGACTGCAGGAATGTCCACCAGAGCTGTTGCCAGAGAATTTCATGTTAATTTCTCTACCATAAGCCACCTCCAACGTCGTTTTAGAGAATATGGCAGTGCGTCCAACCGGCCTCACAACCGCAGACCACATCCGACTTTTTCACCTGCGGGACCGGCCACCCATGGCTGTGCCATTCCCAGTCATGTGAAATCCATAGATTAGGGCCTAATGAATTTATTTATATTGACTGATTTCCTTATATGAACTCATATTATTCAGTATGTGGGCACTGTTAATATTATATAGTTTTATGCTGGTTATATTGTGATATGTCCTCACATAGTATATATTTCAATTGACCCAATTCCATACCAATGAATCAAAACATTCTCACATTACAATTTCCATCTCTCTTTTGTCACATGGAAAGACTACGAAGGATCTGTAGAAGCTGCAGCCATGAAGCAGTGCGGTGTATTCGTTACCGGGAAGATCTCTTCGTTTAAAAGCCCCCTTCACTATTTACATTCCCCTAACCCCATGGCTTTCATGATGGGCCTACTTTCAATATCAAAGCTACTTTGGAGAGCCTCGGGTGAAATGATAACACAGAAAACAGGGACTTACGTGAGAAACCTAAGATCTTGAAAAGAGACGGCGGGGGAAAAAATGGCATATCAATCCGTCTTTAACTGACACAATCCTTTCCAGCGAGTTTTATATGCGGGGAAATCTGAACATGACGTTTAAGTGTGTTAAAACATTATTATGCGGCTCCATGAAACAGAGCCATAGTTTAGGTTGAAAATAGGCTCCTTCCCTCAGATAGGGAGATTAGAAGGCCTCAAAGTCAAGTCAAAGTCACCATTATTAGTCAGTTGTACAACCGAATGCCTTCAACCGAAATGTGTCTTCCGCATTTAACCCAACCCCTCTGAATCAGAGAGGTGCGGGGGGCTGCCTTAATCGACATCCACGAATGGTGTGGTGTAGAATGGTGTATCAGTCTGTGTGTGTTTGCGCGAGCATGTGCTTTTCCTCGCTTTTTCTCTAAACACGTGTCTGTGTTTAATGTGGTTTGTGCCAGAACACAGTATGCACCTGCAAGCTGTTAGGGATTACTCAAAAGCTGTTTGAGATTGTGCTAGCTACATTCATACCATGTGTGTTTGTGTGTGTTCTT
The DNA here is from genome assembly GCA_030435695.1 of Brachymystax lenok tsinlingensis. NCBI lineage: Eukaryota > Metazoa > Chordata > Actinopteri > Salmoniformes > Salmonidae > Brachymystax > Brachymystax lenok. Next base: position 4,236,176 of record CM059806.1, on the reverse strand, counting down.
GTTTGTGTGTGTTTGTTTGTGTGTGTGTGTGTGTGTGTGTGTGTGTGTGTGTGTGTGTGTGTGTGTGTGTGTGTGTGTGTGTGTGTGTGTGTGTGTGTGTGTGCGTGCGTGCGTGCGTGCTCTCACGTGTGTTGAATAATGATGAGAACAAACCTACGCTGTGGACAAAGAAGACGATCTTTGACAGGTGGCTGATTTAAAAGAGCACAGTGAGACCTCCTTCATCTGAAAAAGACTGATTGATTGATCCATGAAGTGCCATGAACCCATGGAAAGACTGAAACAATATTTGCAAAATAGTGATAAAGACTGAATTACTGGATATGCATTTGATTATGATGGGGTCAAAAAAGACTTCAAAATTCCCCCTGAAAACGGCTCGTTCTCACACTATGCTGATGATCCTTTACTTTGCTTGTTTACATGTGAATGTAACTGGTATTTGTGCTATGTCTGTGTAGCATGTCATCTGTAAGAGACATGTGCAAAGAAGAACAAAGTTTTTATTTTTTATTGTATTGTGTTTTAATGTAATAAATTCTTAGCTTACAATACTGCCTCTGTGTGGGGAACACTTCTGCATTAGCTAGGTGATCTCCATCCTCCCAATCCTCATTTACCACAGTGTCAACACCTCCCTGTGAGCCTGTGTGTGTGTGACCTCTCTGCTGTGTCCTGTGGATGGGGGGTGTCCAGAGAGAAAGCATGCCCTGCCTCTCTCCTCATCACTCACTCCCACACAGTAAACAACACCCTCCAAGTAGTGGCACTGCTGAGCGGAGCACCCTGCTAACTGGGGAAGTGTGAGTGCCAGGTTTGTGTGTGTGTGTGTGCCTGTTTGTGCATGTGACATGTACATGTGAGTTAGTCCATTATGCCTGTGTCCTGGCCTCTTGTGTTTTTAAGGTGTATGTGTATCTGTGAGGGATGGGAGATGGAGAGAACGTGTTCTGTAGCCTCAGTCCGACCTCTCGCTCATTATCAGCAGGCTTCTCCACATCGTGCCAGTGCTTTCTTCAGTCTACTCTCCCCAGGAGACTTCCAGACAGGACCCACACTTGGATAATGACTTGCCCTGATTCTCTCCTCCCTTCCCTCCTCCATGTCTGCAGTTCCACTGCCAGAAGAGGTGGGCTGACCCCAGAACAGTCCCTGAGCGGCAGTCCGTTTCCAGGAACCTGCTGGGCACCGCGACAGGTCTGGGGGTCTCTGACGTCAGAGACGAGGTAGACTGGAGTACCTCAGCCCACCATGAAAGGCTTCCTGAAAGGATACTGATCTACAGATATTTAGAGGCAAAAGGGGTTAAACTTTCCAGGGCCTCGAAACGGCTTGGTCTCTCTCTCTCTCTGCTGCAAAGCGCAGGTAAACGCCGCTTGACTTTGGGATCAGTGCCTCAGAATGTTTGAGCTTTTTTCAATCTGCCTCTGAAGCAGAGACGATAAAAAGACCAAACGAAGTCTGTCAATCTCCATCACAAACACAGACAGGCATGTTCTCTGCAGAACCTTCTCGGAGCCAAGGAAACCGTACAGGCAGGCATTTTTGCAAAAAGCTCTACTCAGAGGGAACAAAGTGGATGGACGCTTTTCCCCAGGAGGGACTTAAAGGCACGCTGAAGGCTTTCAAATGGAGGGGAAGTTTGGCCGCTGCCACGGTAAACAGGCTGAAATGCTGCTGGAAACCTCTGAGCTCAGCGCCGTGTGGCGCCCTAAGTAAACCCACTCCAGAATGACACAATGCTCTTGGCGCGGGCCAAGCTCGCTTGTTCTCAACCACTACATCACTTACTCCCTCAAACACACAGGCACGCACATGCAACTCCACCCTTCTTAATCACTACGCATAGCACATAGCGTAGCATACCCCCTTAAAAATACAGTAAATGTATCTCCACCCACTGTGTCATGCCACCCCTGGACTGGGCATTGGTGACACTGTAAAGTAAGACATGTCATGCTCCATATGGAGTAAATTACCCAGTGCCATTTTCCATGATGCCATAGTCACACGTTGCCGTATGTCATTGCGTATCACAGCAGGAAATGTAAACGCTGATGGAGGTGATACTGTAGAGTGCTTGAAATATGGGGAAAGAACATAAAAGAACACAAAACAAAAATATGTATCAATAGAAAAAGAAGGAAAGGAGTGCAAAACCTGAGACACAAAATGGATACTTTTTTGAGCTAAAATGCTGGACAGGAATTGGTAATACCAGCATGACATGCACAAGTGTATAGTAGAGCCAAAATGGAGTCCAAGGCGAGAACGAGGTGCACGCCAGGACTCCCAGAGCTAGCAGGAGTAATGGAGAAAACAAGCCACGGCTCTGCCGTCCCAAAGTGAAACCAAAAACCCAGTGAAACCAAACCGTAGGTTTTTATTTAGCCCTGTTTACCAACTTGCCTTGTAATAAAAAGCCGAATGGAGCGGCGGCCATTTCCTTGCTGATGGCATTACGGCTCATACTGCTCCCCCACTGGGAGCCATCTGCTTTCCCTGTGTTTATGTCTCTCAGAACCCCATTTAAATATGACAGACGGCGAGCTTTAACGGACAACGCCAGCGACAGAGCCTGCTTTTAAATCTCTATGACTTTCGGTCACTGACTTGCATGTACCAGCTGGTCTGTGTGTGCGGCGGGGGAGGGGGTCTCTGTCATGCCTGGCCTGGTCATCCAGAATTAGATCAGAGATATATCCAGTAAAAACTGCCATTTAGATTTAGAGGCATCCTCTGAGGACTGTCGCTGCCTGTTCTGTTCCCCGAGAGAGGAAGAACACTCCCTTCCTTCTGAGCGAGATATAAGGACGACAGCCCAAAGCACAGTTGAAAAAACATGTATGTTTCACTGAGGCAAAGATCCTCTGTGATACAACTGAATTCGAATGCATCATTCTCTAATTAACGCACCAGATGCTCGCGAGCCAACGCATGTTCAGTGCAGAAACTGGGTAGTAAGACACTCAAATGATGTACAGTATAGACTAGAGTATCAAGCATTAAGTACAGTGCAATGTACCAGATGTTCACAAGCCACAAGACATGCTCAGTTCAGAAAATATGCAGCTCCACATTATATCATATACAGTATACAATACAGAATATGCCATCTAGCGGACACCTTTATCCAAAGCCACTTAGTCAATCGCAATGCTCTACCAAATGAGTTACAGAGGGCCACAGAACAAGGTTAGGACCTGTCAGAGATTCAGACACGCACAGAGCTTTCATGAAGCGTAAGGCTGCATCACCATCTCTGTAGGGTACTGGATACAGCATCCCCAGTCTCTGATGTTCTTTAAGGCAGGGTTTCCCAAACTTGGTCCTGGGGCCCCCCATGGGTGCACGTCTAGCACTACACAGCTGATTCAAATAATTAAAGCTTGATAGGGGCGGGGCAGGACCGAGTTTGGGACCTCAAGAAGCCCTGCTATCGCACCATGAGAGGCACTATAGAGTAGGCCACTCTCCTCTGCTTGTGCCAGTGATTGGGACCCCCAGCAGTTTCTGTTAGTACTGGTAAATCCATGTTGGCCTTTCCTTTTTTCCCCCTCTGTGAGACCTGCATGGGAAATTATACATTATACTTACCTGTACTATCTTCTTGGCCTTAGTTTACTCTAACAGCATTTTTCATCAAATCAATCATATCTCTGTGTGTGGGAGATCTTGGGGCTCACTCCAAGAAGAGGAAAGGCCATACAGTATGTTGCAGACAAGAAACCAGAGCCTGGTTGGCATGGAGCGCAGGTCTAGTTCATTGTTGGCTGGGCATGTCTGGGCCCATTCAGTCCCAGCAATGAGGTCACAGGGACTGGGACTGCGTGATCCTGGCCCATCCATCAAAACGGGTTGGAGGAATAAATCAAGCCGACAGCCACCAGCCACCATGCTCTGGTGTGGGTGTGAAGAAAGGTCAAGGTGCATTAAGCCTGGCTTGCGTAACCACTCGCTACCCCCATGGTGGAAGAGAGAGAGAGGGAGGGAGGTGGGTAGGGACGGGGGAAGGGGGTAGGATCTGTCCAGGCAGGGTAAGGTGGTAATGCGGGCTATACTAATACACATAGCGACCGTTAAAGCTATGGTTTGTTTACTCCATGCCATCAGGAGAAACTGTTATTCTCTCTCTCTCTCTCTCTCTCTCTCTCTCTCTCTCTCTCTCTCTCTCTCTCTCTCTCTCTCTCTCTCTCTCTCTCTCTCTCTCTCTCTATTCAATTCAATTCAATTTGCTTTATTGGCATGACGTAACAATGTACATATTGCCAAAGCTTACATTTGATATTTATAATATGAACATAATTAATAATCAAAATTGTCAACAGGACAACAGTAACAACAATAACCAAAATAACCACATTGAACAACAACAATAAGCATATAGTAGAAGACATGTGCAGGTTGATTGGTCTGTCAGACACTGTCCCTCATCTTATGGCAGGCAGCAATGTAGTGCGCTGCCAACCCACAGCTTTCTGCTTCCTCCCCCAACAGGATGGGTAGCCTATTCTCATCAGAGAGGTCTTTGAAACCTTGAATAAGGGTTTCAAATTTGGGGAAATGACACTCTCTAATTGTTTTATATTTTTGACATGTTGTCAGGAAATGCAGTTCTGTCTCAGGTTCTGCTGTGGTGCAGTGGTTGCACAGCCTTTCCTCTACACGGAGCCAGGTTTTCCTGTGTCGACCCTTCTCAATGGCAAGGCTGTGCTCACTGAGCCTGTACTTTGTCAAGGTTTTTCTAAGGTTTTGATCAGTAACCATGGTCAAATAGTTTGCCATGGTGTACTGTCGATTTAGGGCCAGATAGCACTGCATTTTGCTTTGTGCTTGTGCTTGTGTTTCCCAATGAGAAATGTAGTTTTGTTTTGATTGTGATGTAATTTGTTTTATTCTGATTGATTGGATGTTCTGGTCCTGAGGCTTCAGTGTGTTAGTAGAACAGGTTTGTGAACTCAGCCCCAGGACCAGCTGGATGAGGGGACTCTTTTCTTTGCTCAGCTCTTGGCATTGCAGGGCTTGGTAATGATATGAGAGGGGGTGTTGTTTCCAAAACTTAATTACTCTTTTTTGAGTTTTTATTATTAGTGGATATTGGCCTAATTCTGCCCTGCATGCATTGTAGTTTTCTCTCTCTCTCTCTCTCTCTCTCTCTCTCTCTCTCTCTCTCTCTCTCTCTCTCTCTCTCTCTCTCTCTCTCTCTCTCTCTCTCTCTCTCTCTCTCTCTCTCTGTGTGCAGGAGTCTCTCTCTCTCTCTCGCTCTCTCACTCTGTGCAGGAGACTGACTCTCTCTCTCTCGGTGCAGGACTGTGTGTCTCTCTCTCTCTCTTGGTGTTTGGTGTAGAGGGCTCTTTAGCGATATCCACAGGTTTTTGCAAAGTTAGGTTGGAAGAGGACAGAGTTAGTTTCCTGGGGTTTGTAAGGTGTGGTGTGCGCAATGGCTTCTCAGCCTAGCGTGGAGGAGATGCTGTCGATACGGCATGGATTCAGGTGTGTTCTTGAGAATGGAGTTAAAGTGGAGGAGGTTCTGCTCGCAGTCGGTGAACAGGTAGGAGCAGAGTTTATACATTCCGCTTCCAGAATGAACAAAGCTGTGGTTGTGTTCATGAAAATAGCAAATTTGGTTGGTAGGCTAATTGCTAGTGGAATATTTGTAAGGGGTGTGTTGGTGTCAATTTTGCCTCTTTCTACCCCTTCAACAAGGGTGGTAGTTGCAAATCTGCCTTCGTTTATTACGGATGATCAAAAGAGCATAGTCGTTTTGGTAAGTTTGCTAGCGGTTTTCGTGTACTGTCGGCAGGTTTTCAGGCAGATGCCGTTAAGCACGCTGTTTCGTTCCGGAGACAAGTGTTTATGTTTCTGAATATTAATTTTAAAGTGAGGCATGGGGAGGGGCTCTACGCAGGGTTTGCCAGCACAGATAGTCTACGGTGTTTTGAGTGTGGGGATTTGGGGCGTTAAAGCTTTGCGTGCCCACATAAAGGCCGTAGACAAGGTGAGGGCACAAGCGCCAGTGGGGGAAATCGAGGTCAAAATGCAGGGGGCAATGAGATGCAGACAGCAGAGGCTGGGCCTAGTCATGCCAGGGATGGTGGGGTAGCTGAGGCTGGGCCTAGTCAGGCTAGAGATGGTGGTGTAGATGAGGCTGGGCCTAGTCATGCCAAGGATGGTGGTGTAGATGAGGCTGGGCCTAGTCATGGCAAGGATGGTGGTGTAGATGAGGCTGGGCCTAGTCATGCCAGGGATGGTGGTGTAGATGAGGCTGGGCCTAGTCATGCCAAGGATGGTGGTGTAGATGAGGCTGGGCCTAGTCAGGCTAGAGATGGTGGGGTAGATGAGGCTGGGCCTAGTCAGGCTAGAGATGGTGGGGTAGCTGAGGCTGGGCCTAGTCATGCTATGGAGGGTGGTGTAGATGAGGCTGGGTCTAGTCAGGTTATGCTAGTGGATGGGGAGAGTATAGTGGGGAAGTGTAAGAGACTAGGGGGGAGGAGGAGGGTGTCAAGTGGAAAAATAAAAAGGGGGAGAAGAAAGGTGGGAGGGTAGAGGCTGGTGTGGTCAAAGGCACCATGGGACCTTTGCCTGGTGCTGGGGGGGAGGCCCTGACCAGAGAGGAAGGGCAGGTGGTCAGGATGGGAGATGGAAATTAGGAAAGTGAGTATGAGGAAGAGGATGATGAGGTTTTCTTTTCAGACTCCTCTTCAATGGGTCCGGAGGTGAGTCAAGCAGAGGGGTCAAAGTACACGTTGAGTGAATTGACAAGGTTCCTGAATGAGACCAAAGGGAAAAAGAGGCTTTTTTTTTAGGCTTTTTTTTCTGATCCAAGAAAGTTTGTAAGATCAGCACAACATGCTATGAAAAATGAGGGGCATGGTGTCCTCTCACCAAGGAAATGGTTTAGGTTGAGGAAGTGGGTCACAACAGTGCGTAAGGGTCTACCTTCAGACGCTGTTGAGATGAATAGTTTTCTTCTGGTACTGGGGCTTTTTGAGGTTTGCTATTGGTCTCTTTCTTTGCTGGCTTTTCTCCCACTTCTTATGGAGACTCTTCTGGTAGGCTGGCTCAATATAAATGGCGCCAGAGATGGGGAAAAGAGGAGTGTGTTGGGTGAATACGTAAAACAACAAAAAGTACAGGTGTTGTTTCTGCAGGAGATGCATAGTGATGTGGTGAATTGGTGGCTCTGGTGGAAAGGGGCAAGTGTGTTTTGTTTTTATAAATGTGTATGCGCCCAACACAGGGAGGGGGTTCTATTTGGGTGTCTTAGACAGGAACTCTCACAAGTAGCGCCTGAGGAGACGCTGGTGGTCGGCGGGGACTGGAACTGTACCATGGATTTTACGAAAGACAGAAATGGGGAGGAGCCTCATTCAGTGTCAGTGGGAGTGTTAAGGGACATCAGTAATCAGTTCGACCTAGTGGATATTTGGAGAACTAAACATCCCGACACAAGACAGTATACATGGGGGAAGGTCTTTGGGGCTAGGGTGAGTGCAGCCCAACTTGATCGTCTTTACACGTCCAGGAATCGGAGCAATAGGCTGTTGGGCGCTACCATTCTCCCAGTGGGGTTTTCAGATCACCACATAACCATGGCTCGGCTGTCTATTTCACCAGGGCCTCGGCAGGCATCCTATTGGAAGTTTAATGTAAAGCTCTTACAAGATGCTACTTTTTGTTTCCAGACTTTTTGGGAAAGGTGGGGGCAGCAAAGAGAGGAGTATGAGTCTCTGAGTCAATGGTGGGATGTGGGAAAAGTCCAAATTCTGCTTTTCTGTCAACAGTACACAGCTCTCTCATCCTCAGAGGCTAGGAGAGTATTGGGGGAGCTATAGCGTTGTATTAGTGAGATGGAGGTGGAGATGGTGGGGCAAGGCAATGTAGGCCTCCAGGCTAATTTAGCTGAATTACGTAGGGACCTGGGCAGTTTTATCCAGGTTAAAGCAAAGGGAGCACTTGTAAGAGCTAGGTTCTCCATGCTCAAGGAGATGGATGCTCCCAGCTCCTTCTTCTTTGGTTTGGAAAGACAGAGCGGTGAAGCCAAGGGTATGCATTGTCTACGGCTGTCTGATGGGCAGGTGACCTCTGTGGTGGGAGAGATGCGGGAGCGAACTGTGGAGTTTTATACTGAGTTGTATAGGGCAGAAATGTGTGATCCTACGTGTGCTCAGGTCTTGTTCGCAGGACTCCCTAAGCTCTCTCTGGCACAGAGGGATGAAATGGACATTCCTCTGTTGTCCCATGAACTGGCAGAGGCCGTAACCCAGATGTCCCCCGGTCGAGCACCGGGGGTCGATGGACTCCCAGTGGAGTTTTATAAAAAATTCCAGGGAATAATTTGACAGGACTTCTTTTGCGTGTTGCGTGAATGCGTCGGGGTAGGAGTGTTGCCGATGAGCTGCCGTCGGGCGGCTCTGACTCTCCTGCCTAAAAAAGGGGACTTGTGTGAACTTAAGAACTGGGAGGCCGGTGGCATTGCTCTGTGCGGACTACAAGATATTTGCCAAGGTCCTCTCTAACAGACTGAAGTCCCATCTGGACTCGATAGTACATAAGGACCAAACATATTGTGTACCGGGACGCTCCATCACGGACATCTTGCTCTTAATCAGGGACATGTTAGACTTGTCGAGAGGTTCTAATGTGAACTTTGGACTGGTCTCTTTAGATCAAGAGAAGGCTTTTTATAGAGTGGACCATGAGTATCTGTTTAATGTGATGTCTGTGTTCGGGTTTGGGAAGAGTTTTTTGACCAGTGTGAAGATGTTGTATGCTGGGGCGTCATGTATGGTCAAGGTGGGAGGGGGGCTCAGTAGGCCAGTCTGGGTGAGACGGGGTATTAGACAAGGCTGCCCTCTATCATGGCAGTTATATACAATAGCCATTGAGCCTTTTTTGGAGGGAGTGTGCTGGACGGGCATGGTTGTGGTGACAGGCATAGCAGTGTCAGCATATGCAGATGATGTTTCTGTGATGGTCAGAGATGGTCAGGATATGCAGGCACTAGAGCAAAGGTAAACTGGGGCAAGAGCAAAGCTCTGTTATGTGGGGCATGGGGGGATATGGCCCCTCCTCTGCTTCCAGGGGGTTTGCAGTTGGGTTGTGAAGGGCTTAAAGTGTTGGGGGTGTACCTGGGCGTCGGAGAGGTGGGTCAGGAAGAACTGGGAGGGGCTTTCACAGGCAGTGGTGTCAAGACTGGCCAGGTGGAGGTGGCTCCTATCCCCAGTGTCTTAAAGAGGGAGGGTGCTGATAATCCACAACCTGGTGGCATCTTCCCTGTGGCATAAACTGGCTGTCCTCAACCCCCCCCGCCGGTCTGCTCGCAGACCTGCAACACAAGCTGGTGGACTTTTTCTGGTCGGGCCATCACTGGCTGAGGGTGGCAGTGTTGTACATGACCGTCCACGAAGGAGAACAGGGCCTGGTGGAACTGGAGAGCAGGGTGGCTGCATTCCGACTAAAGGCGGCGCAGAGACTGCTGTACCATACTGATGTCGGATGGAGGGAACCAGCATGCGCGCTGCTGAGGAGAGCTGGCGGATTAGGGCTGGATCGGCAGCTGTTCCTCATGATTATGGAGAGGATGAGTACAGCAGGTCTCTCCGATTTTTACTCTGCAGTGCCGAGGGCCTGGCAGCTGCTAAGGCCTACACGAGAAGGGGGTGTAGAGCATGGGGTGTGGGTCTTCCACAACCTAGCCATCCCTTTGAGATCGGATCAGTCGGCCACCCTGCAGAGGCAACTGATGGAAGCGGGTTTACTAAGGCTGGGTGACCTGCGACTGCAAGTCCTGGCACAACAAACAGGAAAAACGTGTCTTAGGCTGCTGGAGAGATTCCTGGAGGAGGTCCAGGAGGCACTGTCTGAGCCGGTAAGGGAGGTGTTTGAGAGGCCAAAGGGGGAGGGGCCACCAATGTTTTCCCGCCACTGCAGGTGACGGCAGAGACTGGGGACTGGCAAGGGGGTCTGGAGGACTTGATAGATTTTAACACTCCGAGCCTGGGGGAGTTTGAAGGGGTGGGAGGTAAAGCCCTCTACAACCTCTGTATTAAGGTAAGGAACATTAGGAGCCTAACAGGGGTGAAAGCACATCAGTGGCAGGGGGTATGTGGGGCGGAGAGTATGGTAGGTTTTAGATGGAGGGGGCTTTACAAACCCCCAGTACCAAAGAGGTCAGGGGACCTCAAGTGGAGGGTACTTCATGGAGCCCTGGCCACTAACAGCTGGTTGGTACGGGTTGAACCGGGAATCGGCGCAGGGGTGTCCGTTCTGTGTTATGAAAGAAACTGTGATTCATGTGTTTTCTGTGTGCGCCAGGTTAATGCCAATAATGTCTCTGTTGGAATGTCTGTGTGAGAGGTTGGGGTTGGTTTTTACTGGTGGGATGTTTATAATGGGGTACAGGTATTCGAAAAATGAGAAGGCTAAATGTGTTTTGTTGAATTTCCTGTTTGCTCAGGCGAAGTTGGCTATTTGGCTAACAAATAGGTGGGGGGAGAACAGACCCTTTACTATTATTTAATGGGATGGTCTCTGCGCGCCTTAGGGTGGAATTTGCCCTTTCCTGGTTGGCCACTCTGAGCTAAGCAAGGTCCGGCAGGAGGGCAGCTACTCTCACAACAAGACTCTAAGATCTAACAAGGCTTATTCATTTGACTAAGACAAATAACGCCAACAGGCTTGAAACCAGTCCACTCAAGGTGTAAAGCAGTAACACTTTACTATGAAAGCAATAGTGCTTATCGGCCTTCTCGACGGCTAAGTAGAAATGTATCATTTATAGCTGGTACTTAAGAGATGTAGGCACTCGCAAGGCCACTAAAGACTAAAGACGCACAATCCCAAAGGCTGTGTACTATCCTGAGCACTTTACACAGGGCTGTTATCTGATGGGAGCGTGTTGTCTAAGGGGTAAAGGCTTTATCTATCTATGGGCTCAGGGATTCATCACCGCACGGCGGTGATGACTGTGCCACTTTGCTGCCCAAATGTCACCCTGCCCTTTCTCTCTCTTCTAAAAGCCTGTCAGAGGGGCCCGGGAGCCCTCGCTAATTACTGTTCCCCTTTGTGTTTGGTGTGTGTGTGTGTGTCTCTGTGTGTGTGTGTGTGTATTTGTGTGTGTGTGTGTGTGCTCAATGGTAAAAGACACAGACTGTGCCTGTTTAAAGGTCACAGCAAACTGGTGTATCAGCGAGAGTGAGAGACGGCACGTACACTACAGACACCTGCTATCTACACTACAGACACCTGCTATCTACACTACAGACACCTGCTATCTACACTACAGACACCTGCTATCTACACTACAGACGCCTGCTATCTACACTACAGACGCCTGCTATCTACACTACAGACGCCTGCTATCTACACTACAGACGCCTGCTCTCTACACTACAGACACCTGCTATCTACACTACAGACACCTGCTATCTACACTACAGACACCTGCTATCTACACTACAGACACCTGCTATCTACACTACAGACACCTGCTATCTACACTACAGACACCTGCTATCTACACTACAGACACCTGCTATCTACACTACAGACGCCTGCTATCTACACTACAGACGCCTGCTATCTACACTACAGACGCCTGCTATCTACACTACAGACGCCTGCTCTCTACACTACAGACACCTGCTATCTACACTACAGACACCTGCTATCTACACTACAGACACCTGCTATCTACACTACAGACACCTGCTATCTACACTACAGACACCTGCTATCTACACTACAGACACCTGCTATCTACACTACAGACACCTGCTATCTACACTACAGACACCTACTATCTACACTACAGACACCTGCTATCTACACTACAGACACCTGCTATCTACACTACAGAGCACTAACAGAGCGGGATAGGTGCCATAATAGGTGCTCCAATGTGCACTCTCTGGCAAACAGGGAATTATTAGTTTAGCAATTTAGCAATAAATGACAGATCACATTACTTATCAAGGAGCTACTTATTACTGTAGATGAGTGCACACTTCATCATAAAACATGTGTGTGCATGTGGGTGCATTAGACAAATATAGATATTAACACGCGCTCCCAACCCTTGTCTCTCCTCCTGCCTCCTCACCTTTCCTGGCTGCGTTGCACCTTGCCTTGCGTTGGTGGCACAAGGTGATTTAGAAGTTGTTTACTGCAGGGGAAAGAATGGCTTGCCGCAAGCAGAGTCAGCGGAATGGCCTCCCTGTTCTATGCATAGTTCCCAGGATGTGTCTAATGGCTCCTCTACACGTGGCGCCTCCTCGGTGAGCTCAACTGCTAGTTACCATACAGCACCTTCCCCTACTCCTCTCCTCCCCCCAAAACAAGGACATACCACTCAGCACAACTTCTCTCCATCCCTCCCTCCTTAGTTTCTCTCCTTCCTTCCCTCCCTCATTCCACTGTTTGCTTTGTTTCTCTCCTCTCTCCTCTCCTACTCCCTGCCTCTCTAAAAACTCTTGACACAACACAGTCTCTAGACCTATAGAAGTCATTCAGCCACCAAACAATGAGGACGCTTACATGCAAACTAATCATTCGGTATTAATCGGATTACGGCAGAAGGCCGAGTATGGCTTTAGTCATGTAAACACCTTACTCTGCTTATCTTAATCGGCGTGATCGAAGTGAGCGCTTAAAACACCTGGTTTTCTGAGCAATCGTTCGAATGAGTAGGACATGTAAACAGCTTAATCGGTGTTCTAGCGGTGTATTTGATCTGCGCATGTGCCAGCACCGGTAGCGCAAGCCTCCATCTTACACGCGGGTGAAGTGAGTTGAAAAAACGGAAAGTATGCATCTTATAAATGAGGGAAATCGTTCTTTTTGCAAAGCAGGTCAACGTCTTAAGCAAACGACTACATTAACCTGACAATCGCATTATTGTGTGCATGTAACCACTGTAACGCCCAGGCCTGGGTTTACAGGCTAGAGCATTTTGGGTTCATTTTGGTTTAGGGGTTTTCACAGTTCTATGGTGTCTAGTTCTATGTTGGGTTAATGGCTCCCAATTAGAGGCAGCTGAGTCTCGTTGTCTCTAATTGGGAACCATTTATATGTTTGGGAATTGCACCTTAGTTTCGTGGGTTATTGTATGTTCATGTCATGATTATGTTAGGTTCATCAGGTTCTTGTCTAGTTAGGTTTCTCCGTTCGAGGTTTAGTTAGGGTTCTTCCGTCGTGGTTAGGTTTAGTTCTCTTTGTGTATAGTTTAGCGTTAGGGCTCTCGCCTTGTTCTTCGCTTTTCTTGTTTTGTTCCGTCTCGTCTTTGAATAAATCATGTATTCTGGCTACATCGCTGCGTCTTGGTCTGTCCCCTCAGAAGATAATCGTGACAGAATAACCCACCAACAAAAGACCAAGCAGCGAGAGACCCGGGAGCTTAGCTCTTGGGAAAAGGAGCAGCGCGGGTGTGCGAGGACTGAGCGTGGGAGCTATGAGGACTTATATGGCGTCTGGACCTCGGAGAGAGAAAGTTCGTTGGAACTCGCCTGGCACGGAAGCCCGTAAGGCAGCCCCAAGAAACTTTTGGGGGCACACGAGGGGTTGGCCGGTTCAGGAGGGACTCCTGAGCCAACTCCTCGTGCTTTATGGAGAGAGCGTGGGAGAGCGTCGCAGCGAAGGGAGGCCGTGCTATGCAGTGTTGCGCACGGTTTCCTATAGGGATTCAGAGGCCGGTGCGAGTGATTCCCGCTCCACTCATCAGTCGGGGAAAATAAGGGTGCAGCCAGAAAGAGTGGTGCCATCGCTGCGCACTAAGTCCCCGGCACGCCTCCTGGGACCCGGATATCCTGCTCCAGTTCCGTGTGCGGTGTCTCCGGCACGTGTCCGCAGCCCAGTGCGAGAGATCCCAGCGCCACTCATGGGTCGGGCCGAGGTCTGTGTGCTACCTGGGAGAGTGGTGCCAGCTCTGCGAGCCAGGCCTCCAGTGCGCCTTTTGGGACCAAGCTATCCTGTGGTCTCACGGGCAGAATCTCGCACGCATCCACAGCCCAGTCCGAGAGATTCGGCTCCACTCACCCGTAAGGCCAGGGTTAGTGAGCTAGCTGGAGGTATGTCGGCTCTCCGTATCAGGTCCCAGGTCCGGGTGGAGGTTTCTACACGCCCAGTCCCGGTTCCACGCTCCAAGATCCCTGTTCCACGCTCCAAGATCCCTGTTCCACGCCCAAGATCCCTGTTCCACGCTCCAAGATCCCTGTTCCACGTTCCAAGATCCCTGTTCCACGCTCCAAGATCCCTGTTCCACGCTCCAAGATCCCTGTTCCACGCCCAAGATTCCAGTTCCGTGTTCCAAGATCCCAGTCCGTGTAGTGGTTTCTACATCGCCCAGTCCCTGCTCCGCGCACCCAGCTCCCGCGGCGCTCAGAGAGTCCAGCACGCCCTGCTCCGGCCCGCGCACTCCAGCTCCCTCGCGCGCTCAGAGAGTCCAGCACGCCCTGCTCCGCTCCGCGCACTCCAGCTCCCCGCGGCGCTCAGAGAGTCCAGCACGCCCTGCCCGCCCGCGCACTCCAGCTCCCGCGGCGCTCAGAGAGTCCAGCACGCCCTGCTCCGCCCGCGCACCCAGCTCCCCGCGCGCTCAGAGAGTCCAGCACGCCCTGTCCCGGCTCCGCTGAACCCAGCTCCCCGTGCGCCAGAGAGTCCAGCACGCCCTGTCCCGGCCCGCGCACTCCAGCTCCCCGTGCGCTCAGAGAGTCCAGCACGCCCTGTCCCGGCTCCGCGCACTCCAGCTCCTCGCGGCGCTCAGAGAGTCCAGCACGCCCTGTCCCGGCCCGCGCACCCAGCTCCTCGCGTGCGCTCAGAGAGTCCAGCACGCCCTGTCCCGGCTCCGCCGCACTCCAGCTCCCGCGGCGCTCAGAGAGTCCAGCACGCCCTGTCCCGGCTCCGCGAACCCAGCTCCCCGCGGCGCTCAGAGAGTCCAGCACGCCCTGTCCCGGCTCGCGCACCCAGCTCCCGTGCGCTCAGAGAGTCCAGCACGCCCTGTCCCGGCTCCGCACCCAGCCCAGCTCCCGCGCGCTCAGAGAGTCCAGCACGCCCTGTCCCGGCTCCGCGACTCCAGCTCCCCGTGCGCTCAGAGAGTCCAGCACGTCCTGTTCCGGCTCCGCCCACCAAGCTCCCCGTGCGCTCTGAGAGTCCAGCACGTCCTGTTCCTGCTCCACGCATCAGAGTTCCAGTGAGCAGCACGAGTCCAGTACTGCCAGTTCCTGCTCCACGCACCAGAGTTCCAGTGAGCAGCACGAGTCCAGTACTGCCAGTTCCTGCTCCACGCACCAGAGTTCCAGTGAGCATCACAAGTCCAGTACTGCCAGTTCCTGCTCCACGCACCAGAGTTCCAGTGAGCATCACGAGTCCGGTACGACCAGTTCCTGCTCCACGCACCAGAGTCCCAGTGAGCATCACGAGTCCAGTACTGCCAGTTCCTGCTCCACGCACCAGAGTCCCAGTGAGCATCACGAGTCCAGTACTGCCAGTTCCTGCTCCACGCACCAGAGTTCCAGTGAGCATCACGAGCCCAGTTCGGCCTGTTCCCGCTCCACACACCAGAGTCCCAGTGAGCATCACGAGTCCAGTACTGCCAGGTCCTGCTCCACGCACCAGAGTTCCAGTGAGCATCACAAGTCCAGTACGACCAGTTCCTGCTCCACGCACCAGTGTTCCAGTGAGCATCACAAGTCCAGTACGACCAGTTCCTGCTCCACGCACCAGAGTTCCAGTGAGCGTCACAAGTCCAGTACTGCCAGTTCCTGCTCCACGCACCAGAGTTCCAGTGAGCATCACAAGTCCAGTACTGCCAGTTCCTGCTCCACGCACCAGAGTTCCAGTGAGCATCACGAGTCCGATAGGGCCAGCTTCTGCTCCACGCACCAGAGTTCCTAGAAAGGGTCCAGGGCCTCCGGTGCGTGACATCAGACCAGCACGGCCAGCACCGGAGCCCCACCTGGGACAAAAGGAACCCACCCTAGATCCCCCCACAGATGCGTTTGGGCGCGTCCGAGTCCGCGCCTTTGGGGGTACTGTAACGCCCAGGCCTGGGTTTACAGGCTAGAGCATTTTGGGTTCATTTTGGTTTAGGGGTTTTCACAGTTCTATGGTGTCTAGTTCTATGTTGGGTTAATGGCTCCCAACCAGAGGCAGCTGAGTCTCGTTGTCTCTAATTGGGAACCATTTATATGTTTGGGAATTGCACCTTAGTTTCGTGGGTTATTGTATGTTCATGTCATGATTATGTTAGGTTCATCAGGTTCTTGTCTAGTTAGGTTTCTCCGTTCGAGGTTTAGTTAGGGTTCTTCCGTCGTGGTTAGGTTTAGTTCTCTTTGTGTATAGTTTAGCGTTAGGGCTCTCGCCTTGTTCTTCGCTTTCTTGTTTTGTTCCGTCTCGTCTTTGAATAAATCATGTATTCTGGCTACATCGCTGCGTCTTGGTCTGTCCCCTCAGAAGATAATCGTGACAACCGCGTTCATTGTCGTTAAGAGCAATGTCTATAGGAGCAAGGACCTTTATATCGCTCGGGTGGTGGGATAAACATCCTGTGTCATGGGAGCCTCCATGCCTTGCTTCCGGGATGGGATAGTCTGGGCGCTCAACTCAACCACAGCCACATTAAAATGTTCTTATTCAAATGGGTGTGTGTCTGTGTGTGCATGAGGCATGCAAATGGGGTGTTGAGAGGTGCAGTGATTCTGAGAGGCTATATGGGGAGGGAGAGAGAGGGAGATAGAGGCAAGCGTGAGCCACCCGTAGCCTCAATCAGTTACAAAGTGTTGGGCTTCGTGCTCTGATCAGACGCATAAATGTCAGCCAGTTTCCCAAAAGCACGCCTCCATTTGCATCCATTACTGCGGTGGAGAGGAGACTCCGCCTCATATGTTTTTGATGGAGGGTGAGAGGGAGACTATTAGGGGACAGTGGGAGAGACTGCTGTGCGATTGATCGGTGCTTACTTGTCTACTGATGTCTGTGCAGACACTTTGGTAAAAGGTGTGAAGCTTTCTGTTCTGAGTGCTGATCTAGGATCTGTCCATATAAACTTATTCATTATGATATAAAAGGCCAAACTGAGAGGCTTGGTGGATACGGGCCCAGGACATACAACACAACCATGTCTACAGAGGTAAGTGCCCATCACACATTTCTCTTCTGCATGTATGTGCAACGATTCCAGAGCACATTAACAGCTTTAACAATTCATGGTGCTTTTAAAACATGTGAAGAAGTAGCCCACTGTACTTATTCAAATATGAACACATTTGACCCATTGAATGTGTTTACCAGGTAACAGAGGCCTACTCAATCTCATTCCTACACGCCGCAATCATATGAGGCGTTTAATGTCCAGCAAGGCATAAATCATGAATGGAGAGAGAGAGAGCGAGAGCCCGGAGAAAGAGAGACAGAGAGAGAGCGAGAGGAGGGGGCGTGAGAATAACAGGACAGGTCTACAAGAATGGCTCCTCTGTATGACCCTGCGGCACAGAGGAGAGAAGACAGGAAGAGACAGGAAGAGAGAGGAAGAGAGGAGAGAGATCACAAAGCATAGAGCCAGACGGTTGGACGGACAGATACTGCTGCGATAGCGATTAGGGCCCTTATGTGTTAAAAATACCTTTTGTAGAGCAGGCTAAGAGGAAAGGAGAGAAAAAGAGGGAAATTGAGAGGGACAGAGGATGAGAGGAGGAGGGGGAACAGTAGCCAGCGGAGCTTCTGACTCATCCCTCTGCCTATACTGTGTGTGTCAGGAGAAGTGAGAGCTGTTCCCCTGCAGGTCTAGAGTCTCTGAACGGCCTCCAACACAGTCATTACAGGCTGATGGGCACTTGTACAGGGCCTTCAGAAAGTATTCACACCCCTTGACTTTTTCCACATTTAGTTGAGTTACAGCCTGAATTTAAAATGGATTACATTTAAATGTTGTGTCACTGGCCAATACCCCATAATGTCAAAGTGGAATTATGTTTTTAGAAATGTTTACAAATTAATAACAAATTAAAATCTGAAATGTCTTAACCCCTTTACGGCACATAATAAGTTGCATGGACTCACTCTGTGTGCAATAATAGTGTTTAACATGGTTTTTGAATGACTACCTCATCTCTGTACCCCACACATACAATTATCTGTACGGTCCCTCAGCCGTGCATTGAATTTCAAACACAGATTCAATCACAAAGACCAGTGAGGTTTTTCAAAGCCACGCAAAGAAGGGCACCTATTGGGAGATAAAAAATGTATACAAAAAGAAGCAGACATTGAATATCCCTTTGAGCATGGTGAAGTTATTAATTACACTTTAGATGGTGTATCAATACCCCCAGTCACTACAAAGATACAGGCGTCCTTCCTAACTCAGTTGCCAGAGAGGAAGGAAACCGCTCAAGGAATACACCATGAGGCCAATGGTGACTTTACAGAGTTTAATGGCTGTGATAGGCTGGGTTTCTGTATAGCACTTTGTGACATCGGCTGATGTAAAAAGGGCTTTATAAATACATTTGATAGATTGAAAATTTGATTGATAGGAGAAAATTGAGGATGGATCAACAACTCCACAAGGGCAAATATACACCAAATATACACAGTTGCTTACCAAGATGACATTGAACGTTCCGGAGTGGCCTAGTTACAGTTTTGACTTAAATCGTCTTGAAAATCTATGGCAAGACATGAAAATCTCTAACAATAATCAACAACCAACTCAAATCAAATCCATTTTTATTGTCCACATATACGTGTTTGGCAGATGTTATTGAGGGTGTAGCGAAATGCTACTTGACAGAGCTTGAAGAATGTTGTACAATCCAGGTGTGCAAAGCTTTGAAAGAAGCACCCAGAAAGACTCTAACTCTAAAAGGTGATTCTAACGTGTGAATACGCATGTAAATGAGATGCTTCTGTATTTCATTTTCAAAACATTCGCAAACATTTCTGAAAACCAGTTTTCACTTTGTCATTATGGGGTATTGTGTGTAGATGGGTGATTTGCTGTTGTTGATTTATACCCATTTTGAATGGAGCGAGTCAAGGGTATGAGTACTTTCCGAAGGCTCTGTATACCTCTGCCAAACATGTACAGCTCCTTCTTTTCCATTCCTCCGCTAGCTCCTGCACCCTCTCACTGCTCCCTCTCTTCCTCTTTCACGCTCATTTACTCCTCTCCCTCCGGCTAGCTATAACTACTCCAGTCTCACATGACTGACACTGGTTCATAGAGATTTGAAGCTAAATACACGGGAGATGATAAGAGGCTGGTGAGTAACGAGGCGCTACTCAATAGAAATGGTGTAAGGTTTCAAGGGTTTCCGTTTTGTATGCACGTGTGGGGGGGAAAAAAACTACGTCTACAGTGTGAAACCCCCCAAAAAACCGACTCTCTGATGATGCTTTTATCTTGTGTTGGGAAAGGGTTATTTTCGCTGTTACCTGGAGCTGTATGTTCTAGAGAAGCAGGTATTCATGAGATGTTAACCAGTACACTGCTGACCCTGTCAGTTCCCCCTCAAGCAAGTTTATGCATAATTATGTCTTGGCTACTGTACATGTATGTGCATTTTAAAATAGCTCGACACAACGGGCACGTTTCAAAGGCAGAGCTGTGTGATCGTGACACAGGCTGTTGTTAGTCAGTTGGGGTGGATCTGGTTTAGGGAATGGGAGAAAGACCAAATGTATTGTTTCCATTGTTTTCATCCACTTTTTCAACTAAAAACCCTCATTGTTGTATTAACCCTGGGGAGAGGGGGCGCTAGCACCAACAGAGCCAGGGAGTAGAAAAGTAGAAAAGACACAACACAAACACGGTCTTGGCAGGGTGCGGAGAGGCAGTATTTTCCAAAAAGTGATTACCTTCTCTCCCTTTTCCCCTCCCTCCCATGGACAAGCTGCTCCCCTGGCAGCTGTTTCTACTATGCGGATCCCGGGCACGAGGCGAAGCAAGGGGAGCTGGTTCAGGACCCCTGCACGTGCAATTCGCATGGAAAACTGTCAAGGCTTTTCTCTGGGAGGGCCACCCTCTCCAAAGCCCTGAAACAGAGCCTGATTAGCGCTCCACGCCAGTGTCAAACCTCCGGAAACCAACATTCACTTTGGAGAGGGAGTCTTTGTTTGAGCCCCTACTGTTCAAACGCCAGGCATGTTGTAGTAGTGTGTTCATTGTGATTTTCCATGTGTAAACCCTCCTGGTTAACTACCTCACAGCTGGGAGATGTTACACGGAATGTACACAATGCGTGACATTGTCAATAACCTATGGGGTTAGCTGTTTATACAATGTGGCCAGAACTAAAGATCTGGACAGCTGGGTCAGAACTATTGTGATTAAAAGAACATTTGAGAGCCAACTGTAAAGGAAATGCAGTAACACCAATGCAAATATGAAGTATATTGAAGTACAACATAACTAAATGTATACCTCGGATGAGTCGGAATTGACAGGGGCCACAAGAACGCACACAAACAGATCCTAATCCTCTTTCGTAATTGGACACATGAGAAATTGAGCAGATGGCAACAAGGGCGTAATCAACCATTCTACTCCACCCTGTCTCTTACACCGATACGCCAAAGGCAGAGATCGAGGCATTATTTAAACCCCGATGCACCATCCACCCTTCCTCATCCAAAGTTAAAAATATCTCTCAACTATCAAAGGACCCTCTTCCTTTGAGACCCCCCACTGAGCGCATACACTAAGAGCTCCACCCCCCTCCGCGGCCACCACCATCCTCTCAGCCCCTAATGCACAGCCAATGAGATTATCCCTGTTGATGTAGGCCTTGAATTACTCACGTTATGACTTGATTGGCCAATAATTCGATTGGAGGCACATTTATACTTCCCCTGGTTCTCTCAGACCCCACCCTCTCTCTTTGCCGCCGAACCCCTCTCCCCTCTCTCTCTCAAGGCAACACTTTGCTGTCAGCTAGCTATCGGAGCGGGTGTGACCGTTTCCATGGAGATTGATGAACCACTTTATCAGGAAAAGGGCTCAGATCCAGATACAACAACCACACAGTTTCTCACAAAGCCCTGTTTTGCTTACGGCATCTCCAATTGTTGCCTTTTCATTCAATTGCCGCCGCTTTTGTAAACATCCATGTTCTTGCTCTTAGCGAAAACTTGTTCGGGAATACTAAATGCCTATCGTCATGGAGAATATCAAACAAGGTTACAGCTTGGAAAACCATCCACGCTGCGCCTGTAGAGCCAAGCAGAGCCAGGCCAGATGGGGAATAATGTGATGTAGTGAAGGGGTGTTCATCATAAAGAAGATGAGCTCTGTGTGCAGCATCCCTGAATGCTTACTCAACCTGGCTCAAAGGGTGGAGGGGAAGTGATCGATATTCAAGGTGGCAACGGCTCCCAACCTGCTGTCTTTTCCAAATCTTTCTTATAGGGAACGTCGGTCAGGGAACATCTCTGTCTTGGCTCGGAAGACCGCTCCTTGACTCTTTCTTGTCTTCTAACAGTCCTGGAGAAGCACACCTTCAGGAGGCCTAGGCTATCCAGGACTCGCGAAACACGAAAGTACCCTGAAGTTCCTCTGATGGGTCTTGACAAGGCACAGCAGTTCGACACATACAACAAAGAGTTACACATGGAATAGACAAACATACAGTCAAGTTTTTTTTTTTTAAGTCTATATACAGTGAGTGCAAACGAGGTAAGACAATAAATAGGCCATGGTGGCGAGGTAATTACAATTAAACACTGGAATGGTAGCGCAGAAGTTGAACGTGCAAGTATTTTTTTTATTTAACTAGGCAAGTCAGTTAGGAACAAATTCTTATGTTCAATGACAGCCTAGGAACAGTTGTCAGCTCGGGGATTCGATCTTGCAACCTTCCGGTTACTAGTCCAACGCTCTAACTACTAGGCTACCTGCCGCCCCAAGTAGAGATACTGGGGTGCAAAGGAGCAAGATAAATAAATACATACAGTATGGGGATGAGGTAGTAGGATGGGCTGTGTGCAGGTGCAGAGATCTGTGAGCTGCACTGACAGCTGGTGCTTAAAGCTAGTGAGGGAGATATGAGTCTCCAGCTTCAGTGATTTTTGTAGTTCGTTCCAGTCATTGGCAGCAGAGAACTGGAAGGAAAGGTGGCCAAAGGAGGGATTGGCTTTGGGGGTGACCAGTGAGATATATTTGCTGGAGCGCTGACCATTGAGCTGAGATAAAGCGAGGCTTTACCTAGCAAAGACTTGTAGATGACCTGGAGCAAATGGGTTTGGCGACGAGTATGAAGCGAGGGCCAGCCAACGAGAGCACACAGGTCGCAGTGGTGGGTAGTATATGGGGCTTTGGTGACAAAACGGATGCCACTGTGACTACATCCAATTTGTTGAGTAGAGTGTTGGAGGCTATTTTAGAAATGACATCGCCGAAGTCGTGGATTGTTTGGATGGTCAGTTTTTACGAGGGTATGTTTGGCAGCATGCGTGAAGGATGCTTTGTTGCGAAATAGCCGATTCTAGATTTCATTTTGGATTGGAGATGCTTAAGGTGAGTCTGGAAGGAGAATTTACAGTCTAACCAGACACCTAGGTATTTGTAGTTGTCCACATATTTTAAGTCAGAACCATCCAGAGTAGTGATGCTGGACGGGCGGGCAGGTGCGGGCAGTGATTGGTTGAAGAGCATGCATTTAGTTTCACTTGCATTTAAGAGCAGTTGGATGCCACGGAAGGAGAGTTGTATGGCATTGAAGCTCGTCTGGAGGTTAGTTAACACAGTGTCCAAAGAAGGCACAAACAGCCAGAAATATTTACCGGTTTAGTGTCAGATTACACAACATGGAACCTAAAGACATGATTCTTTTTGACGGCTAACTTCTTAATACATTTGAAAGTTAGCACGTTCTTCCATCAGTTATCGCAGGAGGCCTCTATATGAACGTCACATGCCAGCAGACAGAAAGCCAGAGAGGATGCTCCTTGTGCATACATCTGTCTCTCTCTCTCGTGTTGTCTCTCTCCCTCTCTGTAGTTGATGGCAATGTCCTTTCTGGTTCTCTCGTCTTGTCTATCGTTTTCTCAATCACTTCTTCAGTTGCCAGACGCCCAAAGACTAGCCATCTGGTTTCAATCAGGTCTGCTCTGCACCAAACATAACAACACAGGGACAACACAGACATGCAGCCTGTGTAAACACAACATGGGAGGACGTGACGGACACGCAACACAGAAACACTGGAGGAATCACGCACATCTACGAAACGATATAATGACAAGGTCAAAACTACAAAGACAAAACACTACGACAACCCTGAGGGGAGGATAACACTACAGCTACTCTAAAGACAATTCTAACTCAAAGATAAAATGAACATAGCGTTTAGATGTTGCAACACAAAGCCATTGCCCCGTTTGCAAGGCGATAACACACGGACGACAAAGAGATAACACTAAGAGAACATTGCGAAGGTACAAAGGCAATGCCATGATAACAGCGGCACAGCACAGACGCAACACAAAAATAGCACACAGACCGAACAGACACAATAAACACGGTTGTCACGATCTTGTAAAGAAGCGGACCAAGGTGCAGCGTGGATGGAGTTCCACATCTTTTAACTTCGAATGTGAAACTTACAAAATAATTCAAACATAAACAACAAACAGCTCAGACAACTAATGTGTAGCGCAGCAGCACAGATACACAAACAAACAAACAAACACAAGAAACAATAACCCACAAAGGCAGGTGGGGAAGGAACAAACTTAAATAGGATTCCCAATTAGAGGCAACGACAACCAGCTGACTCTAATTGGGAACCAACTCAAAACCAAACATAAAGTCACCTAGACAACCCTAGTCACGTCCTGGCCCAAAACCCCATAGAGAACCCAGAGGGCTCTCTATGGCCAGGACGTGACAACGGTATAGGAGGAGAACACTTAGCACAGGAAGCTAGAAGCTAATGAGACATACAACAGGCGACGCACAACAGCTCTGCAGACGACAAAATATTGACACAATGCAGAGGCGGAGAGAACACATGAGAACAGCAGACACAGCACACATATCACAGATTTCATGTCATGTGAATGGATTTTTTTGTTGTCGGTCGCCATCTTATGGAAACAAATAAATGTAAATAAACAAAAACGCTATGTCAAAGAAAACGGTTGAGGGTGCATATTTAGAAAATACACTAGGATTCCACAAGCGGATACAGCAAAACATGCATCATCCATCCAGATCCACACAGGGCTCAAGGTTAACAGCCTCGGAGGATGTGCTGACGTACAGTACGTTATGCATGGTAAACCACCCCGGACGGCGAAATGTGGTGCGGAGAAATCACCCCGCAGAGGGTGCTAACCCCCCCATCACACACACACGTATGCGCACACTCATGCTAATAAGCACCACAGGAGGTTGGTGGCCCCTTAATTGGGGAGGACGAGCTTGTGGTAATGGCTGGAAGAGAATTAGTGGGATGGTATCAAATATATAAAACAAATGGTTTCCATGTGTTTGATGCCATTCCATTTGCTCCGTTTCAGCCATTATTACGAGCAGTCCTCCCCTCAGCAGCCTCCACTGGCACACACAGACACACACCTTCCCACGGGACAGAAGGTCATTAAGGGCAGCTCCTGGGTGAGTCTGGTTTCCTGGTCGACCTTGACTTGGGAGACCTGAGAGAGCAGAGTGACTCCCTCATGTTTTCCTTATCCCCCCACCCCCCGCCCCCTCCAGTGAGACAAACATTTGAAGGCTAATTTCATCCTGAAGATGCAAATTTGACATTCACTTCTCTATTCTTTTTTGTTGTTGTTGACCTTTTACCCCCCACTCAGAGATCAGAGATTGGACAGACAGACCGCCACACACAGTGACATTCAGATGGAGGGAAAGCAACTGCAGTGCCAAAGCCAGAGAGCCAGAGCCCACTACTTTTCCAGTTCTCTCTCCCTCATTAGTCTGAATAAGAGACATGGGTGTCACAGTTCCCCATCCATCAACAGTCACTAGGCAGGCCCTGGCTGATGCGTGGGCCCTTTGACATGGCCAAAGCTCTGTGCTGCTCTGTCTCAGAGTCTTCCTACTGTACAGCCCCTCACCAATATGATTGAAGTTACTGGAAATGGAAACTGTCAGTGTAATTTAACATGGCATGCCTGCACAATCCATTAGGGGCGAGAGAGAGAGAGAGAGAGAGAGAGAGAGAGAGAGAGAGAGAGAGAGAGAGAGAGAGAGAGATATGGTGTGGGGGACAGATGGCCAAAAAGAGACAGACAGACATAGTGACAAGCCAGCGACAGCCAGGCCGGGATGAGAAAAGACAAACCCGACCCCGAGCCTCACTCCAAGCTCCTGTGTGATTAGTCTCTCGTTAACGACCAAGCACACAACACGATCGGCCCTGTTTCTTTGTTGCCATCGGCAGCTAGTCGAAATCCTAACAGACTGTACAGCAGCGCTAACTCTTAACGACGCTGTAAGACCTTCTCGGTGCGGTAGAAATGTAAACTCACGGTCTGGAGCTCTAAGCCCCGAATATGTAACTCTGCTACGGTGGGAGGGTACCTTAATCGTGTTACATTTTCTAGTGAATTAAAGATAGCCTGGCTGGTGGCGCTTTCGTTCGCTACTGTGTGTGAGTGTGTGTGTGTGTGCGTGTTACACAGTAAGGCCGTTGTGAGGCAGTGGATTAATGTGCGTTTAGAAAGAAGTACCTACATACAGATGTGCATGAATTACCCCCTAGCAATGTTCCTTCACGCATAAATTCTATCTTATTCTCCCCATCTAATTGTACGCAGGCTAAAGGCATACATTATGATAGCATAGTGCTATAAAAAAAAAAACGAAATCACATGATGTGGCTTATTTCGTTTATTAGATAAGCCCTGTGTGTGTGTGAATGTGAAAACAAGCTGTTTCATTGGCGGGAGCACGGCGGGGACAGGCTCGTCATTCAAAGTGATTTGAAGTCCCTTAGGTTTAATATAGCTCCTACTTCACTGCATGGTTAAGGTTGGCACTCGTGGTATTTTCCTGCTGGTTCGGCCGGAGGGGAAACTCACAGTTCACAGTTTCCAGGCTGTCAGGGGAAATTGCCCTCTCCTGCCTCGTGAAGGATGATAAGTAGAGGAAAATGACGGCAGAGAAATCGCCCCTGAAAATACATGGTTTTAAGGAGTAATCTCCTTAAAATGTTGTGGAAACGACTAAATAGAAGGCGTCCGCCACAGTGAATGATAAGAAAATACTGTAGTGGACAGTAATATTTGACGTGTGTATATACAGCATACATGATATTATAAATACCTCACATGCAAATTGTAATCAGACTAAGCAATTAGCCCATTGAATGAATTATCTTTATCGGTTAAATATAAATAGCAATATGCAAGAAGACTATGGTTGAGCTACGATAATAGGCAAGGAAGAAATGTCTGAGAATGGAATTCTAAATAGAAGTGAATTTAATTTCTTTGTAAAATGAATTGATTCACATACAAGGCATCAACTTAAGCTACAAAGCATCAACAAGCATTACAAGGCATTATTCTAAGCATGGCCAGAGTGAGAGAGAGAGACTGCGCCATTGGCCGATAGCTCATGGGAGAGGGAGAAAGAAAGGATCTCGCCACAACGGGCCAGGAACAAATAGGAGAGAACAATTGATCTTAGACCCTTTTATAAGCATCTGCGTTGTTCGGATTCAAAATCGGTGTTGTTTCTCAGAGGCGTGACAATGGGGATTGGCAAGACCAACACAGAGAAAGAAGAGTCCCTTTTGGGGGGCTGGTCTGCCCCACAATACATGGTCTGTTGATACGCCGAAGTCCACCAACCACACAGAATACTAAGAAGAGCGTCGGTTGGGGAAACCTCTGGTGATCAGACTGTCTATGAGCGAGCTGTTAGTGGAGCGGGGATTTAAACATAACCTATAATGTGTGTCGTCAGGGCCGTGCATGATGGCAGAGAGGGTAGACAAGGGAGGGGCAGGGAGGAGGGCCGGAGATGGCTGGCATTGATGAATCTAATCCCAGAGTTAATTGGTATGACTGATGAAGACAAATTGAAATGGGGTGGCTGAATCAGGGGTTCGCACGGAAGGAAGGAAGGGCTGGGAGAGCTTAGAGCTCTCTACTGCAGCCACAGCCGCCTACTGCAAGCCCACAACATACTCCCTCAAAGAAACAAACACACAAGTGTGTGTGTGTACACGTGTGTTTGCATGTACACACTGAAACACATTCACATAGCATGACAAGTAATCAGGGAAAGGGAGAGCCCCTGTCATAAGCCATTTTCTCAGACATAAACAACTTATGTTGCTAAGTACATCGCTGTTCCACAATTTAGACGTGAAATCTACAGATTAGGCCTACAGTGTAGGCAAAACTGCTAAGACCATGAAGTCATAGCCGAAAAAATACACCGGTTTTCAACACTATCCAGCTTTGCCCTGCATGGCTTCAATGTAAGACACGTTCTGGGCATGACCGTCCTTTTGCTGACCAAATGGGTAAACTAGTGCAAAGCGCTCCTTCACCTGGCTATCTATCTATCTGCGATGGTGGAATCAGGGTCCTTTGAAAAGGCTCTCCCTCAGTCTGTTAATGGACGCTGATCAATTGAGGGAGACAGGGAGCGACTTGGCACAGTTGCCACATCAAAGGGATTCTAATAATGGCACACTGTGGCCATTATTGAGTCTGAAAAGCCGTATTTATATTTATTTATATTTGCTTCAAAGCGAAGCAATGGCAGAATCGAGCGTATTGAGACTGAAGGCCTTCGCTCCATTTGAAATGGACTCATTTGAGCTCAGGGCCACTGCTAGGCAATTTGGTAACCAAATAGAGAGCTATTCATAAATAAGGCCCCAATTTGACCTTAATTGGAATGTTATTGTCTGTGTTCGTAGTGCCTATTGAGCGCCATTCAAACTACAGACAGGATTGTATAATGACAGAAGTTTGCAAACTCGAACAAACAGTAACAAAAAAGCAGAAATCCCGTATTGTCGTTTTGTGCTAACAATATTGGGATGACGATGTATGCCAATGTCAATTAAAAGTTGCTGTGACTCTCGCTCCCTTAGAGGGAGTGTGGCAGACCAGACACACTCTCCCTCTGATAAGTTTGTAACTTTGTTCATTAATGCTGGCCTGTCTCCTGATGCAGCCGGCTGTCTGTTGTGACACTGTCTCTGCCAGATCTCTCTCTCCCCCTCCCTCCCCTCCTCATGCCCTCCCTCCCTCTCTCACTCTTTTTCTCTTTCTCCCCTTCTCGTTTCTCCCTCTCTCTCTCTCTTCCCTCTTTCTTTCTTTCTTTCTCTCTCTCTCTCTCTCTCTCTCTCTCGCTCTCTCTGCAAGTCTTCACGCTGCTCGGTGAAATAATTTACCACATGCCGCGCTCCTCCAGATGATTGAAGCGTAATTAGAGTGCCGAGACTGAGAGCTAGTCAGATGGTCCGTCTCACTCGCGCTGGCTTTGCCCTTCAAAAGTATCACTATGGGGAGGGAGGGTGAACGGCGCGCTGCAGCTAAGCTGCGTCGATGCCGATGCGCTGCTGCATGAGGCGTCTATGCACATTACGCATTTGGAGAGATAAAGAGAGAGGAACGTACAGTTGAAGTCGGAAGTTTACATACAACTTAGCCAAATACATTTAAACTCGTTTTTTTTTTACAATTCCTGACATTTAATCCTAGTAAAAATTCCCTGTCATAGGCCAGTTAGGATCACCAATTTATTTTAAGAATGTGAAATGTCAGAATAATAGTAGAGAGAATTATTTATTTAAGCTTTTACTTCTTTCATCACATTCCCAGTGGGTCAGAAGTTCACATACACTCAATTAGTATTTGGTAGCATTGCCTTTAAATTGTTTAACTTGGGTCAAATGTTTTGGGTAGCCTTCCACAAGCTTCCCACAATAAGTTGGATGAATATTGGCCCATTCCTCCTGACAGAGCTGGTGTAACTGAGTCAGGTTTGTAGGTCACCTTGCTCGCACACGTTTTTTCAGTTCTGCCCACACATTTTCTATAGGATTGAGGTCAGGACTTTGTGATGGCCACTCCAATACCTTGACTTTGTTGTCCTTAAGCCATTTTGCCACAACTTTGGAAGTATGCTTGGGGTCATTGTCCATTTGGAAGACCCATTTGCGACCAAGCATTAACTTCCTGACTGATGTCTTGAGATGTTGCTTCAATATATCCACATAATTTTACTTCCTCATGATGCCATCTATTAAGTGAAGTGCACCAGTCCCTCCTGCAGCAAATCACCCCCACAACATGATGCAGCCACCCCCGTGCTTCACGGTTGGGATGGTGTTCTCGGCTTGCAAGCCTCCACCTTTTTCCTCCAAACATAATGATAGTCATTATGGCCAAACCGTTCTATTTTTGTTTCATCAGACTAGAGGACATTTCTCCAAAAAGTACGATCTTTGTCCCCATGTGCAGTTGCAAACAGTAGTCTGGCTTTTTTAATGGCGGTTTTGGAGCAGTGGCTTCTTCCTTGCTGAGCGGCCTTTCAGGTTTTGTTGATATAGGACTCGTCTTACTGTGGATATAGATACCTTTGTACCTGTTTCCTCCAGCATCTTCACAAGGTCCTTTGCTGTTGTTCTGGGATTGATTTGCACTTTTTGACTAAAGTACGTTCATCTCTAGGAGACAGAACGCGTCTCCTTCCTGAGTGGTATTGTCACGATCTCCGTGAGGGACAGACCAAGGCGCAGCGAGGTATCCAGTATACATGTTTTATTAATCACGTAACTGGGCAAAAACAACAAAATTAACGTAACGAAGATCGCTATGCTCAAACAATAACCCACAAACCCCTAGTGCAAACTACAACCATATATATGGTTCCCAATTAGAGGTAACGACACTCAGCTGCCTCTAATTGGGAACCATTACCCCAACATAGAAATATATAACCTAGAACAGAAAAAACCCTACACCAAAACTAAACACTCCAGCCTGTCTTCTCAGGCCTGGACGTGACAGGTATGGCGACTGCGTGGTCCCATGGTGTTTATACTTGCGTACTATTGTTTGTACAGATGAACGTGGTTACCTTCAGGCGTTTGGAAATTGCTCCCAAGGATGAACCAGACTTGTGGAGGTCTACAAATGTTTTTCTGAGGTCTTGGCTGATTTCTTTTGATTTTCCCATGATGTCAAGCAAAGAGGCACTGAGTTTGAAGGTAGGCCTTGAAATACATCCACAGGTACACCTCCAATTGACTTCAATGATGTCAATTAGCCTATCAGAAGCTTCTAAAGCCATGACATCATTTTCTGGAATTTTCCAAGCTGTTTAAAGGCACAGTCAACTTAGTGTATGTTAACTTCTGACCCACTGGAATTGTGATGCAGTGCATTATAAGTGAAATAATCTGTCTGTAAACAATTGTTGGAAAATTTACTTGTGTCATGCACAAAGTAGATGTCCTAACCGACCAAAACTATAGTTTGTTAACAAGAAATGTGTAGAATGGTTGAAAAATGACTCCAACCTAAGTGTATGTAAACTTCCGACTTCAACTGTATATGTGTAGGGGAACCTAGGGGGACTTTGCCTCCTGTACGCTCAGTGATACTGTCACTAGGGGACGAATGGGTTGACAAGGAGACAAGACAATACATGATGACAGAGGCATGAAGTATGCACAAAATATGCTGTTGTTTGTACATCTATACAGTGTATTCAAAGAGCGGCTTTGACAGCCAGACAAATGTTGAGAGGAGGTACTAGAAAACGGCTGTGCTAGGCTACACCGTAATCTCTACGACACCCCCAGTCTCGATGGCAACCACACTAAGCCGGGAAATGTGCTGATTAGTACTATCTTCTGGCTGACACTATATGCTTTATGACAAACACAGCTCTCACACAGCTTGCAATGTCTTGCTGAAATGGCATCATATTCAAGGTGGGATAACACAAACTGCAGCGAGAGACGGCTGCTGAGTCTGCACCGGTATCCTCTAGCCCCCCAATTATCTTTTCTTTCTGAATAGATTCCCACAGCCTGAAAAGAAGCCAAAGTTGACCTCAGCCTAAGGTGCAGCACAGCTTTATTAAGCTAGCCTAGCTATTCTCAGCCACAGCAACAATGGCGTTAGCCATCCGTTTGATTGGAGTCCCGAGGTCACCCTTCGTCTCGTTGAACCTTAAAGGATAATAGGGTAACAATGAAAATAATACCACCGTTGACTGCCCAGACCACCCACAGGGAGCTTCCTCGCTGTTTGTATGAATATAAATGCAATCTTGACAGGACATTTCCCCTGAGAGATAGGAACGTCAATCTCCGTTATTCTACGTGTAGTGAGGCTTTTGCCCTGACCGAGGCCCAAACGTTACCGTAACAACTCCACGGGCCATTAAATGCCCGAATGGCGAACAGAGACGGCTGCCTGACGGGCCGGAGCTGAGCGTTGCCTAAACGTTTGGGATTCATTTCACGGAGGAGCTCTAATGGCGTTTTTTGGCATATTTCCCCCCTCACTCTAATGTGGACAGGAAGTGAAGGGCAAGTGGAGGCAGAAAGGGTAAACAGCCCAGAGGTAGAGAGGGTAAACCTGTTCCTGAATGTTACATGTCAATAACAACCTTAATAACCCTCCACATCCAAATGAACCATAAGCTCTCATTTTGGGCCTCTGCTATTACTGGAGAATAAACATGCCAATGTTAGCTCAGGAGGCAGGGAATTTAGGTTGAATACAGGGTGAATCTAAATATGTGTTAATTCAAGGGATGTGTAGTGTGTCCGTGTGATGTTGGGGATCCTATGGCTAATCTGGGCTGGTTCAGGCAGCTTTGGCGAGGGAAAGAAAGAGAGAGCGAGCGAGAGAGAGACAGAGAGAGAGAGAGAGAGAGAGTGAGAGAAAGGGAGAGCTTTGTTTTCATCGCGGCAACTATAAGACAAACAACGACAAAGGTAGAGAGATCATTTGCATAAAGACTGGGTTGTTGTCTGAGAGCTAGCAGCTGTCAGGTGGAATTGCTTCTCCGACACTGACACCACAATCGAGGGCTCTCACCCCATAATTCAGTGTGATTGGCTCAAGGGGAAAATGGCAGCCTGCGGGGAGTTGAGGAGGAGAGCTCTTTGACAGGTTTGCATCGGCGATGGGAGACATGCGCCGTTTACTTGTTATCCCTGTGTCTCTTTTAGCATCTGTCTTCATGCGGGGAGAAACAGCGTTCTGCACACGGTGACACGGCGAATGAAGTCTTCAGCTAGGTGTGAGGGACCCTCCCTTCCCCCGCCCCACTCCACTGATGAACACACACAGACGCACGCACAAACACTTGCACGCACACACACACATACTCTAGCCCAAGCTGCTTCTTTGTAGGTGACTGACAGCGAGGGAGGCACAAGGAAGTGTCCTTCAGGTACCTTCGCTGTGGTTCTCATCCTCATTCGTGCTGTCACAGTCCCCAAGGGGGAGGAGGAAATAAGAGGAAACCAATGCTTCGTTGGTATTACCAATTCAGAGGGGGGACATCCAGACAAAGGAAGGAGGCGGAAGAGGAAATAGAGACCATTTCTCCGCCCTTCCCTTCTCATCCCTCCCTCACAGCTGTGTTTAAATAAGGCACCTTAATAAAAGCCTTTATAATGGCACTGCGACGGGAAAAGAAGGCGGAACTTGATTACTCTGACGGTTTTATTTAATGAGCTCAAAGCCTCTGGCTCTGATTCCCAATTCCGTTTATGACTTTGTTGCGGGAGATCTGCGTGACAAAACGGAGCCTTGGGAAGGGGAGAATGAGAAGAATGAGCCCCAGCATGACCGTGTTCAGTCATCGGGGTGGCAGCCGTCGCCAGAATGATTTGCACCTGCAGGATGTGATGGTGATGCTCACCTGGGTTCCTTTTTGATGCCTCTGGGGGAACCGGTAGATGTTTCAAAGTCACAGCTACAGATAGGCCACGTTAATTATGGATGGGACTAAATTGCACTCGTTGACTGTATGGCAGGTGAACACATGGCAGACAGGAGTGTGTTTAGGGCGTGTATGTGGCCGTGGGTTTGTGTGAGATAGAGAGCAAGTAGATGAGCGAGTGAGTAGACAGAGATACAGAGAGAGTCAATAAAAAGCAAACGACCCCTCAATGTCTCTCAGGCGTAGGATAAAAAGACAGTAGAAAAGAATAGTACATTCAAGAGCCACTCCCTCCCCCTTCCCCTCCCACTACCCACACCCACGAAACCAGGTCAGCTGGGAATGTTGATTGACAAAAGAAACCAATACAAAGAAAGGTTTTAAATGAAATTGGGAAAGAGCATAGACCCTAATCTCGATTCTGTGTGCGTGGCCTCTTATGAATATTAGAGGAAGGACAGACACTTTGCGAAGAGAGGAAATGGGTAAATTGTGCATTTGAGAGATGGCATACTTGAGCACCTAGCAGGATATCATCTCTCCTAGCTACTCCCATTATTTTCCATCACAATAATGGGGGTATAATCTTCATCAAAATTTCTAGCATCATCATCCTGACCATCATCATTATTGGAATTGTGAATATAAATTGAAATATCTCTCTCATCTTCCTCCTCCTCCTCCTCCTCCTCCTCCTCCTCATCACCACAGTTCTAATCAGCACCAATGCCAGCAGCATCAGTACAAGTGAAAAGTCCAATTTAAATGTTCAATTAAGCCTCTAGCTCGCCGCCCTTATGGTATGGTATTTACTGGCTCAAGCTGTGGAGCTCACTGGGGTCTCTCATGTCCCAGCTCCTCTCATCTGCTTCCACTTTCACACAATCATATCAAAGAGCGCATGACAGGCGGCTATGCGCACTGCAACCAGAGCACAGTCTAACTGACACAGTGTCCACCGCAGGGCACCAGCAGCAGGAGAATGCATGCACGCAGGCACACACACACACACACACACACACACATAATGGTGCTGAACTGTATATGGCCACAGTCCTGCCCCTGTCATACACTGTGTAGTAGTAAGGGAAGAGATGGGGGACAGAGCCATTGGAAACATAAAACACATTTGAAACTCCCCTTCTGCAGGCTAGAGTGGCCTCCCACCATGTCACACACATTACCACACCACGGTCTGTTTCTGGGTCTGTATCTGGATAGGGGTCTGGGGATTCTCTCCAAGACCGTGCAACTTTAAAAGCCCATATTCAGTAACGAGCGAGCAGACCTTGGTATATGCAATGGGTGGAAGTCTTCGAAGGACGCTAACATTCTAATAGCTCCTTACCTTGGCTATTTGAGCCTGTCTTATATTAGCCCACTGAGCAACGACGCTAACGTGCTAACAGCTCTTACCTTAGCCATTTGAGCCTGCACCCCGGTGGCTTTGAGAGACGACACCGCCTTTTGTGCTGCAGCCGGGCTATCAAAGTCCACAAAGCCATATCCTGAAGGGAAAGAGAGAAGGAGAGAATGATGAAGAATGCAGGTGGAGTTAGACGAAGAGAGAGAATGACAGGGCTTGGTAATTGTAACAGTAATAGGTGGGTAATACGACAACAGAGGCTGCCAGTTTTCATATCTTGTGAGCACTACATCGCTTGATAGTTAGTGGCTCTGACGTTCATATGGGGATGCTTAGGAATGCTAATTAGCAATAACAAACTCAAGCCAATGTATTTAACAGTCCTAGGCTACACTGTACAATGCTGAGTATACACTGAGTACACAAAACATTAAGAACACCCGCTCTTTCCATGACATAGACTGACCAGGTGAATCCAGGTGAAATCTATGATCCCTTATTGATGTTATTGGTGAAATCCACTTCAATCAGTGTAGATGAAGGCGAGGAGACAGGTTAAAGACACATTTTTAAGCCATGAGTTAATTGAGACTTGGATTATGTATGTGTGCCATTCAGAGGTTGAATGGGCAAGACACAAAATGTAAGTGCCTTTGAACGGGGTACGGTAGTAGGTGCCAGGCCCCCCGGTTTGTGTCAAGAACTGCAACGCTGATGGGTTTTTCATGCTCAACAGAACCTGTGTATATCAAGAATGGTCCACAACCCAAAGGACATCCAGCCAATTTGACACAACTGTGGGAAGCATTGGAGTCAACATGGGCCAGCATCCCTGTGGAGTCCATGCCCTGACGAATTGAGGCTGTTCTGAGGGCAAAAAGGGGGGGGTCCTAATGTTTGGTATACTCAGTGTAGGCTACATTCTACAATGCAGAATATTCCCCTGTATTTTATAGTCCTAGGCTACATTCTACAATGCTGAATATATAGCGTATTTTATAGTCCTAGGCTACATTTTACATAATGACAAATAATCACAACACTGCACAGATAAAGTATTCACAAACATGTTTTTTTCCTTCTAACGCAAGGAATCCCCCTCCAAACGGAAAAAAACCTTCAGAACCCTTGATATTTGAAGTGGCTGACGTTGGCCCTCACGCTCCTCACAACAACAGCCCATTAGCACCGAGTGCCATTTCATTTCGCAGTGTTCTTAATTCTCTGTCCGGCAACAAATCTCCCAAAGGTCGACGGCGTCGTACCAGAGCCTTCGTTCGTTCCCTCGTCCCTCCCATTTACCTCTGGAAATCCATCAGCGGTGAAAAGACGAGAATGAATCTGCAGCGGTGATTTATGAGTTATTGTGGTCCCGACATTCCCGGGGATGTATCAGCGGCGGGGTTGCATCGGTGTTAATAAAAATTTGGTTCCAGATTAAAAGCAGTCAATGGTGGCCTCTGATCCACTGTTTCACAAGGAAAGTGTAATTAGAAAGGGATAATGGGGGGAGCTGGGCCGAGCTGGTGTGGCTCCCCTCTACACACCTTTTCACGCACACACTCACCAACGTGTGTGTGGAGTTTCCTGCGTTCGATAGAGGTAAAGGAGCGTGAAATAAAGGCAAAATCATCACCTGTGGCAGAACGGAATTGAGCTCCCGTCTGATTAACAACAGGAAGGGAAAATGAAGGACAACCGACAAATGTTAATTAGGAAACACTACTGTAGGAGCTGGAGGTGAAATAAGGTTGAATCATATTGCCAAAACAGATCCCGTGGTTCTACCTAGCTGAGACGCAGTTAACCAGCTCATAAATATAATATTGAAGAGGTGAATGGTGAAGTATAAAAAGGAATGTTCAGTGGGAGAGGAGCACGAAAGGGGTTTGAGAAACAGACTGTTGACCTACATTCAGCGGAGGTAGGAGAGTACTGGTTCCTCGGAGCAGGGATGACTTGTACGGCACTGGGAAGTCACTGTGGTCGGCTCCATGCGGAGACCAAGGCCAAAAGGCCACAGCACCGCGGCGCGACCTCAAAAGACCCGTGAAGACCAACACAATCCCTGACAGAGCGAGTTCAACTGAACCCAGTTGCAGGAGTCAGGAGAGGACAACGTAGGTCCTGACAAGGAGAGGATAGTTCAAGATGACAGACAGTGAAGTCCTCAATGACTGGAGTTACAGTATGCGTGTCTAACATGGCACAGCACAGGTAGTACTGTACTGGGGAGCCAACATGCAAGACTGTCTGTGTGCCTGCCATGAGAGTCATTCGGGCAAGTACAAAACACTCTCTCCTAAGATGCTGAGAATACATCAGGGTCAGCAGACAACCTTTCACTCAATTCAAGCGTTTATATCACACACAAACTGCACTCCACATGCTCTCAAAACACTGTTGTTATAAGGCAAATACGAGGAGGTGCAGTACAACATTTCTAATGAGGGTTCTCTAGAATTACACCCACGGTGAGGGAATGGAGGAAGGCATCGCTTTGAAGTCGCAAACGCATCCTGGTGGTACGCAAACAAAAAAAATCTATATCTGTCACTAAGAGCCGGCTCGACATGATTGAGTAGACGCCCCATGTCTCGTACACCGCACATCTACAGCAACAACAAAAAACGTAAGCAGAATAAAGAGAAACATGAACTGCCTTATCGCATTTCCTGGGTCTGGTCTAACTGCTGCTGTCGAAATAAAGACAGAACTGCCGGTTAGGATGGTGAAGCCTAGATGCTCTGCAGAGCGCAGCTAGAGCCCAAGGCCCCTATGAAACGCAATGCACTTTAGGCTAGACCGCTAATGCTAAGCTACATGGCTACAATATCCTGAAACCAGATAAAGGACTTATTACAACGCACGTATCAATCATGCATGCATCATTCATGCATTTCGCTATCAAATTATGTTTATCTTAATTACACTGGGGGTAAATTTGCATATTTTATCTGCATAATAGTCCGGATCGTTTGGGGCCCCCCCCTCCTAAATTGGTATTCCCATTTTGATACAGTATTACCATTTCCATATTCTGCTAGCTCTAATGATCCTGTTTTGCATTGCATACTACTTTACAATAATACCCTCAGCATGAATAATGGTTCAGTCACATGTAGGCAGAATTACAATAGTTACTTGTAATCGCTTACATCCATGTGAGTCATCAAGGAGGTAGAGCAGCTGATGCACACATTGTTAATTACCACGGTTACACACGCTAATGATTATCGAGAGCATTTGCATGCTGTAATAGATGAGATCCATACAGCCACTCTAAACAATATTCATGCTGCTTTATATATATGTCATAGAATTACAGTATTCCAAAAATGTGACGGGGGCATCTGCCCCAACGGGGGCAGATGACGCTTGTTCTTACTTCACAGTAGGGCCAAATAAACATTTCATTGTAATAAGTCCTTTAATAAGGCTCCCGAACAGCTAATCAAATGGCTACCCAGACTATTTGCATTGCCCCCCAACCCCTCCTCTTTTACACCGCTGCTACTCTCTGTTGTTATCATCTATGCATTGTCACTTTAATAACTCTACCTACATGTACATATTACCACAACTAACTGGTGCCCCCGCACATTGACTCTGTACCGGTTCCCCCGTGTATACAGCCTCGCTATTGTTATTTTACTGCTGATCTTTAATTATTTGTTACTTTTATTTTTTACTTAACACTTGTTTTTCTTAAAACTGCACTACTGCACTGATACCTGTTGTATTCGGGGCGCGTGACAAATAACATTTGATTTGATATAGGGAGAAAGACAGGATCCTTTCTGATTGGCTGAGAGGAGGGGTTGACCATGCTGATGGTTGGCCATGCTTTCACATGTTCATTCTTAAAGAGATGGGTGGGTCTATGGCGTGAACGATGCTGAATGGGCGTAAACAAAGAAGAGCTCTCCAGCACTCAGCAAAATCTTTCTAGGGCATTTCTCCTGTTTGTCGCCGATGTTGGATAACACGTTTATCATATTTTAAAGCAGGATAACCTTACCATGCTTCCTCCAATCACAGTGTATGATATACCATTTTGGAGCTCTTAATTATTGTAATCTGTAAAAAAAAGCATTTCAGATTATTCTAAATAAACCAGGTAATGCGCAGTCACAAATTATTTAATTCGATTCAAACTTTATTGGCATGGAAAATGTTACCGCATTGGCAAAGCAAACATACACTGAGAGTACAAAACATTGAGAACACCTTCCTAATATTGAGCTGGATGGCATTCTGGGCTAGCTGTGTGTGTGTGTTTGTGCCTGTGTGTGTGTCTGTACGTGTCCATGTGTGTGTCTGTGTGTGGCTAGCTGCTAACCAACCCGGCCCCACTCCAAACCCAGATGAGAGGATCCTCGCTAGGCTCTACATTCCTCCTCATTTATCCTCCTTGACTGGGTGACTGGCAATAAATAAAAATAAAATAAAGGCTCCCAGAACCCATCCATGCAGTACCAAACCAGCAGTGTGTGTGTGTGTGTACTTGTGTGTCTAATCTGAGGCGGAATAAATATATCTTGGTTGGGGGATCATTCGGAGGAACACTTTTTTTAATGTCATGTATAAAAACGTTATCTTTGGGTTGGAGACCTCTGACCACGTCCGTCCCCTCCACGTCCGTCCCCCGCACGTACGCACGCTGCTCATAGCAACACACACATGCATGTGTGCACCGCACAGACCAGAACACACAGCTATTACACATTCATTTACCGTTCACACATTCAATGTCAACTTGTCAGCCTAACGCTCGGGGACAATATCCCATTTTTTTTTTTTTTTCAAGTAAT
Organism: Brachymystax lenok tsinlingensis; assembly: GCA_030435695.1. NCBI lineage: Eukaryota > Metazoa > Chordata > Actinopteri > Salmoniformes > Salmonidae > Brachymystax > Brachymystax lenok. The sequence continues at coordinate 4,197,100 of CM059806.1, read as the reverse complement.
TCTTATGGAGCGTTCTTTTATGTGAGACACCACAGGTGTAACGCCCAGGCCTGGGTTTACAGGCTAGAGCATTTTGGGTTCATTTTGGTTTAGGGTTTCTACAGTTCTATGGTGTCTAGTTCTATGTTAAGTTAATGGCTCCCAATTAGAGGCAGCTGAGTCTCGTTGTCTCTAATTGGGAACCATTTATATGTTTGGGAATTGCACCTTAGTTTGGTGGGTTATTGTATGTTCATGTCATGATTATATCAGGTTCAGTCGGGTTCTTGTCTAGTTAGGTTTCTCCGCTCGAGGTTTAGTTAGGTTTCTTCCAATGTGGTTAGGTTTAGTTCTCTTTGTGTATAGTTTAGCATTTAGCGTTAGGGCTCTCGCCTTGTTCATCGCTTCCTTGTTTTGTTTTCGTTCTGTCCCGTGTATTATAATTAAATCATGTATTCTGGCTACATCGCTAGTGCCTTTGGTCTGTCCCCTCAGAAGTGAATCGTGACAGAATAACCCACCAACAAAAGACCAAGCAGCGAGAGACCCGGGAGCTTAGCTCTTGGGAAAAGGAGCAGCGAGGTGTGCGAGGACTGAGCGTGGGAGCTATGAGGACTTATATGGCGATGGACCCTGGAGAGAGAAAAGTTCATTGGAACTCGCCTGGCACGGAAGCCCGTAAGGCAGCCCCAAGAAACTTTGGGCACACGAGGGGTTGGCCGGTTCAGGAGGGACTCCTGAGCCAACCTCGTGCTTATGGAGAGAGCGTAGGAGAGCGCCAGTAAGGGAGGCCGTGGTTATGCAGTGTTGCGCACGGTTTCCTCTATAGGGATTCAGAGGCCGGTGCGAGTGATTCCCGCCCCACTCATCAGTCGGGGAAAATAAGGGTGCAGCCAGAAAGAGTGGTGCCATCGCCTGCGCACTAAGTCCCCGGCACGCCTCCTGGGACCCGGATATCCTGCTCCAGTTCCGCAGCGGTGTCTCCGGCACGTCCGCAGCCCAGTGCGAGATCCCAGCGCCACCATGGGTCGGGCCGAGGTCTGTGTGCTACCTGGGAGAGTGGTGCCAGCTTTCGCGAGCCAGGCCTCCAGTGCGCCTTTGGGACCAAGCTATCCTGTGGTCTCACGGGCAGAATCTCCGCACGCATTCACAGCCCAGTCCGAGAGATTCGGCCCACTCACCCGTAAGGCCAGGTTAGTGAGCTAGCTGGAGGTATGTCGGCTCTCCGTATCAGGTCCCAGGTCCGGGTGGAGGTTTCTACACGCCCAGTCCCGGTTCCACGCTCCAAGATCCCTGTTCCACGCTCCAAGATCCCTGTTCCACGCTCCAAGATCCCTGTTCCACGCTCCAAGATCCCTGTTCCACGCTCCAAGATCCCCTGTTCCACGCTCCAAGATTCCAGTTCCGTGTTCCAAGATCCCAGTCCGTGTAGTGGTTTCACACGCCCAGTCCCTGCCCGCTGCACTCCAGCTCCTCGCGGCGCCAGAGAGTCCAGCACGTCCTGCTTCCGCTCCACAGCACCCAGCTCCCCTGGCGCCAGAGAGTCCAGCACGCCCTGTCCCGCCGCGCACCAAGTTCCCGTGCTCTCCGAGAGTCCAGCACGCCCTGTTCGGCTCACGCCCGCACTAAGTTCCCTGTGCGCCCAGAGAGTCCAGCACGCCCTGTTCCGCGCCCGCACCAAGCTCCCCTGCGGCGCCAGAGAGCCCAGTTCGCCTGTTCCCGCCTCCCGCACCAGAGTGCGCGCCCCGAGCCCAGTTCGCCTGTTCCCGCCTCGCACCAGAGTGGCCCCGAGCCCAGTTCGCCTGTTCCCGCCTCGCACCAGAGTGCGCGTCCCGAGCCCAGTTCGGCCTGTTCCCGCTCCACGCACCAGAGTGCGTCCCCGAGCCCAGTTCGGCCTGTTCTCGCTTCCACGCACCAGAGTGCGCTGGCCCGAGCCTCCAGTTCGCCTGTTCCCGCCCACGCACCAGAGTTCCAGTGAGCATCACGAGTCCAGTACTGCCAGTTCCTGCTCCACGCACCAGAGTTCCAGTGAGCATCACAAGTCCAGCACTGCCAGTTCCTGCTCCACGGACCAGAGTTCCAGTGAGCATCACAAGTCCAGCACTGCCAGTTCCTGCTCCACGGACCAGAGTTCCAGTGAGCATCACAAGTCCAGCACTGTCAGTTCCTGCTCCACGCACCAGAGTTCCAGTGAGCATCACAAGTCCAGTACGACCAGTTCCTGCCCACGCACCAGTGTTCCAGTGAGCATCACAAGTCCAGCACTGCCAGTTCCTGCTCCACGCACCAGAGTTCCAGTGAGCATCACGAGCCCAGTTCGGCCTGTTCCCGCCTCCACGCACTCCAGAGTCCCAGTGAGCATCACGAGTCCAGTACGACCAGTTCCGCTCCACGCACCAGAGTCCCAGTGAGCATCACGAGTCCAGTACTGCCAGTTCCTGCTCCACGCACCAGAGTTCCAGTGAGCATCACGAGTCCAGTACGACCAGTTCCTGCTCCACGCACCAGAGTTCCAGTGAGCATCACGAGTCCAGTACTGCCAGTTCCTGCTCCACGCACCAGAGTTCCAGTGAGCATCACAAGTCCAGTACGACCAGTTCCTGCTCCACGCACCAGAGTTCCAGTGAGCATCACAAGTCCAGTACTGCCAGTTCCTGCTCCACGCACCAGACTTCCAGTGAGCATCACGAGTCCAGTACGACCAGTTCCTGCTCCACGCACCAGAGTCCCAGTGAGCATCATGAGTCCGGTACTGCCAGTTCCTGCTCCACGCACCAGAGTTCCAGTGAGCATCACGAGTCCAGTACGACCAGTTCCTGCTCCACGCACCAGAGTCCCAGTGAGCATCATGAGTCCGGTACTGCCAGTTCCTGCTCCACGCACCAGAGTTCCAGTGAGCATCACGAGTCCAGTACCACCAGTTCCTGCTCCACCTAGAGTCCCAGTGAGCATCACGAGTCCGGTACTGCCAGTTCCTGCTCCACTAATTGGAGTTCCAGTGAGCATCACAAGTCCAGTACTGCCAGTTCCTGCTCCACGCACCAGAGTCCCAGTGAGCATCACGAGTCCGGTAGGGCCAGCTTCTGCTCCACGCACCAGAGTTCCAAGAAAGGGTCCAGGGCCTCGCAGCGTGACATCAGACCAGCACGGCCAGCACCGAGCCCCCACCTGGGGACAAAAGGAACCACCCTAGATCCCCCACAGATTTGGGGCGCGTCCCGGAGTCCGCGCTTTGGGGTACTGTAACGCCCAGGCCTGGGTTTACAGGCTAGAGCATTTTGGGTTCATTTTGGTTTAGGTTTTCACAGTTCTATGGTGTCTAGTTCTATGTTAAGTTAATGGCTCCCAATTAGAGGCAGCTGAGTCTCGTTGTCTCTAATTGGGAACCATTTATATGTTTGGGAATTGCATCTTAGTTTGGTGGGTTATTGTATGTTCATGTCATGATTATATCAGGTTCAGTCGGGTTCTTGTCTAGTTAGGTTTCTCCGCTCGAGGTTTAGTTAGGTTTCTTCCGTCGTGGTTAGGTTTAGTTCTCTTTGTGTATAGTTTAGCATTTAGCGTTAGGGCTCTCTGCCTTGTTCATCGCTTCCTTGTTTTGTTTTCGCTCTGTCCCGTGTATTATAATTAAATCATGTATTCTGGCTACATCGCTGCGTCTTGGTCTGTCCCCTCAGAAGTGAATCGTGACAACAGGCAAGATAGTGGTACAGGCAATTCACTTATCAACCCTGCAACATGGATTTATGGGGGATTCATCTCTCGCTGATGCACCGTATTGGCTTCATTGTATTTCTTGTCATTTTCTCCCAGGTATAAAAGTGTCCTTGGCTGTGTCCCAAATGGCCCCCTCTATTCCTAGTGCACTACTTTTAAAGAATATAGTGCCATTTGGGACGTAACTCTTGTCTGTGAGCTACAGTGCTCTGCTGAGGACAGAGTGCCAGGGCACAGGGCCAAGGGGACATGGACAGCACAGCTCACTGGTACCATACATTACAGACTGTGGACTCTTGTCAGGAACAACCTCATACTGTCCCAGAACACCTACAGTATGTACTGTACAGTAATAGCCTTGGGTATAGACACTACGGACTGGTTTCCTGGATACAGATTAAGCCAGTCCTGGATTAAAAAGCATTTTCTATGGAGATTCTCTATTAAGCATGCTTTTTAGTTCAAGGCTAGGAAACAGGCCCTATGGGGTTCAACCCAAAATGGATCAACTGGGTATGGACCTCTACCTGGGGTGGTAGAGCTGCATATTGACATGTCACTCATCATCTGATCAATAACCTTCTGCCTCCCTTAGCTGCAGGATCTGTCCATTGATCTTCTGTCTGTCTGCACCACTTTTATTGTAGCAGAGCTAAATGTGACTGTAAAGCGTTGCTTATTGTAGAACTGTTACATTTCAGTGCAGCAGAGCAGGAAATCAACCAGGTGCTGTAGATATGAGACTATCATCTTGACTATTCAAATACGGAATTATTTTCATATCTGGGCTTTAGTTAATCCTTCCTTCCCTCTATCCTTCGCCTTCCTACCAATGCCCAGGGGTAACGTATAGCATAACACCACGCAGTCCAGCTGCTATAGTATTTTACTCAAATTCTCATCAATCAAAACAATTAACTGGGTTTCTGAGGTACAGTCATTCCAAAACCAACATTCCTGTGGTACAGTTGATTTAATTGATAAGCAGTTGACATTATTTTGTATCAATAATTAAGAATTATGAGGGCTTATTCCCGAAAAGCCTGCTATCATAAATGTTCCATTATGATTTGTGGACTCATAAAGCTATCTACTGTATATTGGGCTAAGATGTTACTTAAATACCCAGTTACTAAGAGAGACAGCTCGGGTTTGAAAATCACTCAGTTCACAGTGTTTAAATTAAGCTCCATTTAGATGAGAGAGAATTACAAATTCGCCAGTCTTGACTAAATGGCTAGCCTGATTTAAGAGTCCCCAAACCAGCTTTGAAAATTCTAATTTGCTCATTTTAAGAACACCTCTCACAGCCAACTGGTGTTAATTGATCTGAGTGGGCAGAATAATGCTAGTGAGAAAATATCCTAAACGCGCAGCAGTGTTGTGCTTGAGACCACCTAAAACGAGACCGATTCAAGACCAAGACTGGAGCAAATTGAGTCAGAGTCAAGACCAAGACCGGAGGAGTGGGCGAAATCGAGTCACTACCGAGACCGGGGGGGTGGGACAAGGGGTCCGAGACAGAGTCAAGTGATCGAGACCAGAATGTGAGTCCAAGACCCTGACAGTTATTTTGTCAAATCACCACCATAATAAGAGTACAAAATGTCCAGTATTTCTGTGTTCATATTTCAGAACAACATGTGGATTCTTTAGACATTCAGAATAGTGAAAAAAGGCATGTTGAGGGACAATATAGCCACTCTACAAATGATTACTAACCCAAACACAGTGGGAAACAATGGGCCTACTATGCCTTCAGAGAAGGATTTACAAAATAGTTATTATAATAATATAATAATAATTGTATTATTATTTTCAATGATGTTATGATTTAATCTCTTCAATTTTTGTTGGAAAGGAAAGGGTAAACACTGATTAGAAAAAAATTATCCAATCAGGAGAAAAATCTATCTAGCTAAATCAGCCATTGGCTAGGCCATCAGAAGCTAGATAAATTATTTTGGAGTGACAGTGGAATCAACCAAATACATTTTGACTTATTGGGTGGGACCGTCTTTACAAAAACGAATGGAAACGTTTTTCCAGGGTCTAGCTAGCTAGCTTTTGTTGTCGGCTGGCTTGCAGCGGCTGTTGTTAGCCATCTCTTTGAAAATAACATGTGTGTGAAACATTGTTGCATTTAAAGCGGAACTGACAGCATTTAAAACATTTGAAATCTTATTAAATCGGTTTATATACACCCCTAGGAAGAATATGACACTTTTTCTTACAATGTTTGGGAATTACGGATACTAAGGCATTTGTGAAAATTATATAACAATATAGAGTGGGAAAGGGGCCGTGCATTTGGACAATTAATAGACACTGCAATAAATAAAACAGAATAAAAATATCTGTCTTGTCCAGGACCGGGAATCTACACAGCCCGGTGCGCTATAGCTAATCAGAGCTACAGAGGCCTTTATACAAACAAGCTAATTGCCACACAGGCCAAAAGGCTCCTTATGAATCCTTAACAGCTTCTATCCCCAAGCCATAAGACTTTCCTCCATTAGCTTTTTACACTGCTGCTACTCGCTGTTTATTATCTATGCATAGTCACTTCACCCCTACCTACATGTACAAATGACCTCTACTAACCTGTACCCCCACACATTGACTCGGTACCGGTACCCCCTGTATATAGCCTCGTTATTGTTGTTTTATTGTGTTACTTTTTATTATTTTTTACTTTATTTGGTAAACATTTTCTTAACTCTTTCTTGAACTGCACTATTGGTTAAGGGCTTGTTAGTAAGCATTTCACGGTAAGTTCTACACATATATTCAGGCATGTGACAAATACATTTGATTTGATTTGATTTGATCATTGAACTGGACTGTGTATTTACAGGCAGTTGTAACAGCGTGACTTTAGATCATTAGAACGCATTCGCCAAAAGCCACAAAATACACCTAAATGGATTTCTGCAAATATGTAAACACCACGGGGAGTCCTCTTACATTTGGGAACTTTACAGTCCTATTGATCAAACAACCATGAAAAGGTAGGTTCTCTCTCCCTCAGTTTGCACATCAACAACAACAACAACATCAACAACTAATGCTAGCCAGAGGGAGATGAGCTAAAATCTAACGAAGGAACATTACTTCCAAACACAAATGAGATGACACCTCACTCTGACCATTTTACTCACAGTAGCAGAGCTGGTTAGGCTGTTTACATGTTATTTAGAGATTTCTTGACTAACTATTACTTTTTTTGCCTACGTTTACTGACACTGGTCATATTCAATGGGTGTTGCACATTTGCAAATTCATCAGTTATTCTGCGCTCTGGCACACTCAGACAAGAGTGCTCTGAAATCGAAGCAGATAGCCAGAGTGAATTTGCGGACGCAAGAGATATGCTAACTGAATAACAGTTCTTGCTAGCTAACCAAATGACACCTGCATCCCTAGCTGTGTATAGCCACCAAAAAACAACTCATCCACTCCTCCAACGGAATGACATGATATCCTCCTAGCAGCTAGCTAGGTATCTAGCTAACGTTATGCACTGTGTTTTTAGCTTGCTACATGAACAGATACGTTAACCTATTAGCCACGTCATAACTGACTTGTGATCATTTCCCTTGCTAATTTTATTGTACTGACATTTCCAGCCTTAGATACATTTGTCTGTTTTTGTACAGAATATTGAGTCATTGAAACTGATACAGTGCATCCTGAATGGAGGCAGCAAACAATGTACCAGGTCAGCTGTGTTTTACAGATTATTTCACTTATAATTCACTGTATCACAATTCCAGTGGGTCAGAAGTTTACATACACTAAGTTGACTGTGCTTTTAAACAGCTTGGAAAATTCCAGAAAATGATGTGATGGCTTTAGAAGCTTCTGATAGGCTAATTGACATCATTTGAGTCAATTAGGCCTACCTTCAAACTCAGTGCCTCTTTGCTTGACATCATGGGAAAATCAAAAGAAATCAGCCAAGACCTCAGAAAAACAATTGTAGACCTCCACAAGTCTGGTTCATCCTTGGGAGCAATTTCCAAATGCCTGAAGGTACCACGTTCATCTGTACAAACAATAGTACGCACGTATAAACATCATGGGACCACGCAGCCTTCATACCGCTCAGGAAGGAGACGCGTTCTGTCTCCTAGGGATGAACATACTTTGATGCGAAAAGTGCAAATCTATCACAGAACAACAGAAAAGGACATTGTGAAGATACTGGAGGAAACAGGTACAAAAAGATCTATGTCCACAGTAAAACGAGTCCTATATCGACATAACCTGAAAGGCTGCTCAGCAAGGAAGAAGCCACTGCTCCAAAACCGCCATAAAAAGCCAGACTATGGTTTGCAACTGCACATGGGGACAAAGATCGTACTTTTTGGAGAAATGTCGTTTGGTCTGATGAAACAAAAAGGAAACAGTTTGGCCATAATGACCATCGTTATGCTTGGAGGAAAAAGGGGGAGCCAAAGAACACCATCCCAACCGTGAAGCACGAGGGTGGCAGCATCATGTTGTGGGGGTGCTTTGTTGCAGGAGGGACTTGTGCACTTCACAAAATGGATGGCATCATGAGGAAGTAAAATTATGTGGATATATTGAAGCAACATCTCAAGACATCAGTCAGGAAGTTAAAGCTTGGTCACAAATGGGTCTTCCAAATGGACAATGACCCCAAGCATACTTCCAAAGTTGTGGCAAAATGGTTTAAGGACATCAAAGTATTGAAGTGGTCATCACAAAGCCCTGACCTCAACCCCTCTGCACCTGCACATAGCCCATCTGTAAACAGCCCACCCTACTATCTCATCCCCATACTGTATTTATTTATTTATCTTGCTCCTTTGCACCCCAGTAACTTGCACATTTATCTTCTGCACATCTGCCATTCCAGTGTTTAATTGCTATATTGTAATTACCTCACCACCATGGCCTATTTATTGCCCTACCTCCCTTATCTTGTGGACTTGGACTCAATTTTCTTTATATATATATATTTTTTTTACTGTATTATTGGCTGTATGTCTGTGTATTCCATGTGTAACTGTTTGTTGTTGTAGGTATCAAACTGCTGTGCTTTATCTTGGCCAGGTCACAGTTGTAAATGAGAACTTGTTCTCAACTAGCCTACCTGGTTAAATAAAGGTAAAATAAAACATTTAATAAAAATCCTATAGAAAATTGGTGGGCAGAACTGAAAAAGCGTGTGCGAGCAAGGAGTACTACAAACCTGACTCATTTACACCAGCTCTGTCAGGAGGAATGGTCCAAAATTCACCCAACTTATTGTGGGAAGCTTGTGGAAGGCTACCCAAAACGCTTGACCCAAGTTGAACAATTTAAAGGCAATGCTACCAAATACTAATTGAGTGTATGTAAACTTCTGACCCACTTGCAATGTGATGAAAGAAATAAAAACTGAAATAAATCATTCTCTCTACTATTATTCTGACATTTCACATTCTTAAAATAAAGTGGTGATCCTAACTGACCTAAGACAGAGAATTTTTAAATTAAATGTCAGGAATTGTGAAAAACTGAGTTTAAATGTATTATTTTTTGTATTTTATTTTTTTACCTTTATTTTACTAGGCAAGTCAGTTAAGAACAAATTCTTATTTTCAATGACGGCCTAGGAACAGTGGGTGAACTGCCTGTTCAGGGGCAGAACGACAGATTTGTACCTTGTCAGCTCGGGATTTACCCCCTTTCTCTCCCTAATTTCAATCTTGTCTCATCGCTGCAACTCCCCAACAGCCTCGGGAGGCAAAGGTCAAGTGACCCGCCAAACCGCGCTTCTAAAATCCGCCCACACCAATGTGTCGGATGACCGTTAGTTCAACTGACGACCGGGGTAAGCCTGCAGGCGCCTGGCCCGCCACAAGAGTACGATGAGCCAAGTAAAGACCCCCCGGCCAAACCCTCCCCTAACTCGGACAACGCTGGACCAATTGTGCGCCGTCTGACGGGACTCATGATCTCAGCCGGTTGTGAAACAGCCCGGGATTCAACCCGGGTCTGTAGTGACGCCTCTAGCACTGCGATGCAGTGCCTTGGACCGCTGTGCTAATCATGCATTGAACTGCATCCATCTATTCTGCCGACAATGTCTTACTGTACATCATGGAACGTTAGATAGAACCGATTTTTAAAACCTCTTATAAAGTTGGTTTTGTAGCATAAACTTTAGGTCACCCGTTACGTGAAACGTTTTTTTGCAATGGGAAGCAACATTTGTACATTTTGGAAAATGCTTAATGGTTGTGTTATGTATTCTTATGATTGGGACCTACTGGCTTATTTTGTGCATGATTTCTCCAGGCTGTATCACAACCGGCCGTGATTGGGAGTCCCATAGGACGGCGCACAATTGGCCCAGCGTCGTCTGGGTTTGGTCCGTGTAGGCCATCATTGTAAATAAGAATTTGTTCTTATCTGAGTTGCCTAATTAAATTAAGGTAAAACTAAAAGGGATTAAGAAGTACACAATGCCCACTGAAAAAAATTGCTTATACCTGTGTATACCCTCCACTGGCCCTTTGTGTTTTACAAAACTGGACTCTCCTAAATGAGTGTGCTGGTTGCAGTTGCTGTCCTTTCAGAATCATGAACCTGTCACACACTCAGTTACTCAGTTACACGGTAATACACAGTAATTACATTGTCTTGTTAGCTTAATAGCGTAACCCTGACGTGTTGGGTGCATCATCTGAAGAGCTCTTGAGAGCGAGGCAGAGACCTGCACGGTGTTCATTACTTGTCAAAAGGTTGTCGAAGGTAGACTCAGCGAAATTACGTTGTCACAAGCAACACCGCAGATAGAGATGAGCGAGATGCAACTCTTCGCTCACACAGTCACACACAGTAAGTCCGCTTCACGCTGCTAGAGCCCGGTAGCACCCAACCAGCTCTTCAATGCCCTTAGTTGTTACGGAAATTGGCCCACTTTGTGGTTTACTTTGTGCATCTATTTCATTTTGCTGAGTCTACCTTTAAGATGGATCCTCTGGCAAAACACGAACAGGCACTAGAGACCCACACACACACACACACACACACACACACACACACACACACACACACACACACACACACACACTGACAGGTGTATAAAATCAAACACATCTCCATAGACAAACATTGGCAGTAGAATGGCCTTACTGAAGAGCTCAGTGACTTTCAATGTGGCACTGTCATAAGGATGCCACCTTTCTAACAAGTCAGTTTGTTACATTTCTGCCCTGCTAGAGCTGCCCTGGTCAACTGTATGCAAGTGCTGATATTGTGAAGTGGAAACGTCTAGGTGCAACAACGGCTCAGCTGCGAAGTGGTAGGCCACACAAGCTCACAGAACAGGTGCTGAAGCGCGTCGTGAGTTACTATCGTCTAAGCCTAAGATCACCATGCACAATGCCAAGCGTTGGCTGGAGTGGTGTAAAGCTCGCCACCATTGGACTTCTCTGGAGTGATGAGTGATGAATCACGCTTCAATCTGTCAGTCCGTCGAACAAATCTGGATTTGGCAGATGCCAGGAGAGCGCTACCTGACCCAATGCATAGTGTCAGCTGTAAAGTTTGGTGGAGGAGTAATAATGGTTGGGGGCTGTTTTTCATGGTTCGGGCTAGGCCCCTTAGTTCCAGTGAAGGGACATCTTAATGCTACAGCATAGAATGACATTCTAAACAATTCTGTGCTTCCAACTTGGTGGCAACAGTTTGGGGAAGGCCCTTTCCTGTTTCAGCATGACAATGCCCCCGTGCACAAAGTGAGGTCCATACAGATATGGTTTGTTCGAGATCGGTTGGAAGAATGTGACTGCCTGCACAGAGCCCTGACCTCAACCCCATCGAACACCTTTGGGAGGAATTGGAATGCCGATTGAGAGACAGGGCAAATCGCCCAACATCCGTGCCCGACCCCACTAATGCTCTTGTGGCTGAATGGAAGCAAGTCCCAGCAGCAATGTTCCAACATCTAGTGGAAAGCCTTCCCAGAAGAGTGAAGGCTGTTATAGCAGCAAAGCGGGGGGACCAACTCCATATTAATGCCCATGATTTCACGATGTTCGACGTTCAGGTGTCCACATACTTTTGGTCATGTAATGTATGTGTACATATGCAGTCATGTGGCAGGTCTAGTGTAAGGGGGTGGAAAACATTGGTTCATTTAAAAAAATAAAAAAATAATTAACTAGGCAAGTCAGTTAAGAAAAAATCGTATTGACAATTTTTATTTATACCTTTATTTTACTAGGCAAGTTGGTTAAGAACAAATTCTTATTTTCAATGACAGCCTAGGAACAGTGGGTTAAGTGCCTGTTCAGGGGCAGAACGACAGATTTGTACCTTGTCAGCTCGGGGATTTGAACTTGCAACCTTTCGGTTACTAGTCCAATGCTCTAACCACTAGGCTACCCTGGCGCCCCAATGACTGCCTACCGCGGCCAAACCCGGGCGTCGCCCTATGGAACTCCCAATCACGGCCTGATGTGATACAGCCTGGAATCGAACCAGGGACTGTAGTGACTCCTCTTGCACTAAGATGCAGTGCCTTAGGCCGCTGCTCCACTCAGGAGCTTGAGGGCCACTTCATGCATGACTTCTAATTCATGCTACTCATGCATGACATTTCATTTGACGATTTAAGTAATTTAGGTCATAGGCTAGAATGTCAAGAGACCTGGCTTTAAACAGTGGCATAATACATGTAAAGGTGAGAACCAGAGGGGGCACTTAAGGCTACAAAGCTTGGAGTTGTAGAGGTACAATACAATTCATATACAGCCATTTCATGCTACATGTACATCCAGGTCTGCCTGATTGTTGATGCAGCAACAGCAACATAATCACCTCAGCAGATTGCACAAAGATGGGCAGACAGAGCAAATATTTGAACAAAGCATAGATCAATGAAAAATCAAGAAGGGCCGCCGAAAAATAAATCTCCCAGGCAGAGACAAACATTAAATTCATGACAAGGACAAAGTGTTCCTGTATTTTTTAAGTGCAGCCCTCTTTGTCCCCCAGCTCTGATTAATTCATGAGGAACAGCCAAGCCGCCCCCATCTACCCTTATTCATGCATTTTTGATTTATTCCTTCCTTAACTAATCAAGGATTCGATCATTACTCAGGAAGATGCAGGGGTGAACCCCCGCACTCTTGGCAGGTCAGGGGAAGGCCGATGCCCTCATTGTGGTTACCACACCAGCGACGGTGGCTCTCTGATAAGAAATGGTGATAGATATGCCCTCGACTGATAACCCTCAAGGCCATTTGTCAATGGACTGGGAGGGGAGAGAGCCCAACAGAGTTGTATAAGGATGGAACCGACGTAGACACAAGCAAGGATGGTGTCAGAGCTCAGGGCTCATGGCACGGAGACTGTGCTGCTGTCCCCTGGGGCATTGGTCTCCCGGCTGGCCTGGACTGGAAGTGAAGCGGAGACCACACTGCCAACGGGAGCAGCACAGGAAGTGGAGGGGGGACAAAAGGTCACTGTTTGAGGAATGTGGTGGCCGGGTTCCATTTACGACGTGCTCGCCCAATCAGACGCCAGCTTGGTGAGCAGCCAACTTGGAAGGCGAGAGAGCGCCTTGGCTTACAGGAATGGGAGATGGAAGGGGAGATGGAAGGGGAAGGGAGAGGGAGAGAGGGGGGCTTGAGCTGTGTGAGGCTCTGCAGCAAAATAAAATGAAGGGATTATGAGTGCAACACATTGAGGTTTGCGTGCTGGACACCACCCAATTAATGGAATACTCCCATTGCGATTACTAATTAAGGTCATTAATACACATGCGAACAGGGGAAAGGCTAACGGTCTCTCTCCCCTGCCTCTCTCTCTCTCATTTCTACATAGCTCGCCTCATTTTGGAATCGCTTTTGGGGAGAGAGAGGCATTTTGGAAGAGGTCTGCTGCTGGCCACACTTCAGTTGAGATTCTCATCTGCACATAATTCACTTTCAAAGGGCAGAGGGGATATGGAGAGAATCCTTAATTACGCTGGCATCGTGTACAACATAGACAAATGTTTATGTGTCGGCAACACTAATGAGAAACCAATAATGGATGCAAACAGCAATCACTTGCCTTTCTCTCTCTCCACTTCCCCGAAAAGCCATACGGGACAATCCGAAACAGGGCTTTTTGGAGAGCGCAACCTCATTCATCAATTCTCCTTCATGCTCGGGATCATGCAATACTATACTCAGCAATCAATGTAGCCATAAATCTCTCTTTATAGGGACTAACATGGCAGATGTTTCTCCATTAAAGGGTCATTCTGTGCTAGGGGGGTTAGTGTACGGATGCAGGCAATTGTAATGGTCAAGCCTAGAAAGTGATGCCCTACTTTATGTTTTCTACAGGATCATTAGGCAAAGGTACCAGTTTACTACAGGATCATTAGGCAAAGGTACCAGTTTGCTATATCACTACAATTGTTATTACGTACACAAGGAATAATTACAGTGTGTTGGAAATTAATTGTATTTAAACCTTTATTAAAACCTCTAATTATTTCACAGCAAGACGCCAGCAGGGTTATCGGGAGTTTGTTTGCAAATCCTTGAAAGTACATTATTGAAGTGCCATGTGATATTGTGTAGTGTACCTTCTATGTAATTACCATGTGGATTTAATTATCATCTAATATAACAACATATGCCTTTTATCAGACGCTTTTATCTAAAGCCATACACACATAGATTTTATGTATGTGTGTTCCCGCGAATCAAGCCCACTATCCTGGTACTGCAAGTACCATACTCTACCAACTGAGAGGACCAATAGAGGACCAATATAAACTTGATGAAAGGTTACGTGGTTACCAGGTTTCCATCCAACTATTTCATGCGACTGAATTACCTGACACATGTTAAAAAGTCATAAGCGGGCTGATGGAGACAGGATATGCCGGTAAAATGTAATAAACGCCGACAGACAATTTGTTCATTAGACACGGTGGGATCTTTTTGTGTTGGTCAAATTAATTACGGGAGAAATTGCCGTGGAAACGCTTTAATGCGTAAATATGATATAATAACCATCACATCGAAGTAAAGTTTGAGTCACGCGATGATATGTTCGTGTGGTCCCTCCCACTACAACTCAAGAAACCATGCATTTTACTAGGCAACAAATGAAATAAGTTGTGATTAACTTCACAGGGTGGTGAAAGGGCACGTGATGAGCTTGATGCTCCTTTCCAATACATATTGAGGGTCTTATTCTGGGGACATGATGATCGATGCTTGGCTGCCACTTGACAAATAAAAATAATATTGCTCTTATATATAATAATCTCAAAATGTAGGTTGTCTCCCTGCACCATATCTGCGAGCTGTTGAGCTGTTGCAGATTTTTGAATATTCTCATGAAAATCTGTCGCAAATCGGATGGAAACCTAGCTATTGAGGAACAACAACAGGCAGCTGAGAAGAGAACAAAGTCGTGGGAGCCAATCGTCTCATCTAATTTCCCACAATCCAGTGCGGTGGTGCGCCGCCAGGCGGGCTTGGTGAATCTCAGCCTCAGTGGCCTTATCTCCTGGCGGAGGAAGCGGAGGTCCTTTAAAGGTCTGAGGTCATTTCCTCTGCCTCGGGGCTCATACAGGAAAATATCAAATGTCTCCATTCGGCCAGCCCCTGCTTTCCTTCAAATGCCTGAGCTACCTTTTTCGAGCTTTTAAGAGGCCCTTGTGACCTCCAGATGGCAAATTAGTGGCTTCGGTTCCCCCAGACCCTCAGATGAAGCTAACCCATATCTCACTCCTACTAAATGAGAAACACCCGAAGGGAACCAGAGGGAACAATAGAGGGAGAGAAAGAGAGAGAATGCCTCCCCTCTTACCCACACAGCTTGATGACCCTTAAGCCTTTCACAACTTCCTGTTCACATTGCTCTCCGGTTGGTCCAGGGCGTGAGTCAGCGATGGGAAGATGGAGAGGCTCATTCAAGGCCCGTGCGATGCAGAGGTGAAAGGCAGCCATGCTGTGATGCTAGGCAGGCGGAGGATTGATAGATCTGGTCCTGGCTGCTGCAGGAGCCGTAGAGTCCTAAGGCAGATGGATGAGTGTATGGCTGGGGGTGTGGGCTGTGTGTGGTGGAGAGGAGAGGCTGTGCTATCCAAGCCTCAATGTGATTGTGCACTCTTTGTGAGTGTGTTTTTCAGAGCGGGGTCTGAAATTATTGACACCCTTGATAAAGATGAGCAAAAATGACTGTGTAAAACAAATGATTCAAATACTGAGCTATATTGTATGCAAAAAAGGGAAATTATATTATTTTATACTAATACAATTGCGCAGAGAAAGAGATTCTGTCTGATTCTGTGATATTATTTATTTCTCAAAAAGGTAGGTTTCAAAATGTTGATTTTGTGGCCAATTGACAATTTCTTTGTGTATTTTGATGTGTGCTTAGGGTTGCTGGAAGATCCACTTGCGGCCAAGTTTAGCCAAAAACTGTTTTTTGGCTAGAATGTCCTGCCGTTGACCTTAACAAGGGCCCCAGGACCAGTGGACGCAAAATAGCCCCAGAGCATCAATGATCCACCACCATATTTTACAGTAGGTATGAGGTTATTTTCTGCATTCTCATTTCAACACCAAACCCACCACTGATGTGGCCAATTGCCAAAGACCTCTATTTTCATTTTAGATCATCTTATTTTTTGGTTTGTATTTTACCCCCTCAGGGAGGTGAAGGTCGAATCATGCGTCCTCTGAAACATGACCCACCAAACCGCGCTTCTTAACACCCGCCCACTTAACCCGGAAGCCTGCCACACCAATGTGTCAGGGGAACACTGTTCACCTGACGACTGTCAGCCCGCAGGCACGCCACAAGGAGTCGCTAGAGCACGATGAGCCAAGACCGGTTGTGATACAGCCTGGGATCAAACCCAGGTCAGTAGTGACACATCTAGCACTGCGATGCAGTGCCTTAGACCGCTGCGCCACTTGGCAGGTCCTCATTTTCAATAATCTTGACCCCTACCCTTTTTGAGAATTGTTTTAATCACTTGTTAAACAAAACCTCTTTCTCTGAGCAGTTGTATTAGCATAAAATAATATACAATGTAGCAGGGGTGTCAACAATTATTATGTGCGTGCTTGTGTGAATGTGTGGGTGTGTGCGTGCATTCATGTACGTTTGAATGTGTATATTCATGCTTGTATGAAGGTGTCTGTGCGTGCATCTATAACGTGATTGTGTAAATGTCTGTGTGTGTGTGTCAGTCCATAATAATAATTTATGAAACTTTTATAGCGCTTTTCATTACAATCTCAAAGTGTTTTAAGCAGACAAACAAAAAACACATGCAATTTTGGAAAGGCAGGGTAGGTACTGGCAGGCAGGGTAGGTAATTCATGGCTTGAGCAGTCAGCGCCAGGAAGAAGGCTACAATAGATGCAGTTCGGAGATGATACGGAGGGGGGGCACATCAAGGGGGTTTTAGCCTGGTCCAGAGCCGTTCAACAGGGCAGCCTGGCCGGTGCCATCTCTGAAGCAGCGCTTCTCAGTAAAAGTCTCTGAAGTTAAACTCCATGGGTAGAACTTCCCCACTCCCGATGTGTTGTACCCACCTGGGTGAAACCACGACAACCGCCACAAAAGCACACCAACCACTGGAGGAAACTGCTCAAAACGAGCCTGCCATCTCCAAACACTATCCCCTTACTTCAAATCAAAACATAGCTAGCTAGTATGCTAGCAAGTTAGCTAGCTGAGCTTCTTGATGACACTGAAGCATTAGTTAGGTGAAACCAACTGATTTGCCAGTCATACCATGCCGATAGCTAACAAATTAGCTAACAAAAACAAACATTTAGAAATAAAAATGCAATCAAAAGTACCAAAAAAGTATAAAATATTTATAATTTTACAGGAGTACCTAGCCTAGTTTGCTATTCTGGCACTATGGCAATGACGGACCATGCGTGCATTTGTGTGTGCATTTGTGTGTGACACTTGTACAGTGACCCACACATCTCTGTCTCCCTACAACAAACAGGTTGATCTCCCGCTCTTTTCTCTCAGTGCATCTCACATTTTCTTCATCTTTCCCAGAGATGACTGGTTGCTGACCTCTTGCACCCTCCCCTTTTCTCGCGCTTTGCTGCATGCTCACTGAGCTGCACTAAATACAAACAACACAGGATAGGAGGAAGGGGGCTTGTTGCCGGTTCGCTGTCTGTCTGATGGTGCCACGGTGATAAAAAAAAGCACTGCTTCTGACATTTAAACAAGCGCCAGGTCAAAAGGGCAGACGACTGAAAACAAAGTGATACTGGATCAGGGCGACGCGGTGCTCTTTTTATGACAGACACGAAGCCTGCTCTGACCCATGCCTTCCTGCTTCTCTTTGAGGGGAAATGCATTCACCTTTACAAGGATGGAGAGGATGAGAGAGCGTCTCTTGAAAGGCACAAATCTATTGAGAAGCAGATTGTGTAGACTAGAGTAACCTCTGAACATTGATGTTATCATAAAAAGGTCTACGGCTATGCTACAACACTGGTCTCTCACTAGAAGACAATAATAAAAAAGAAATGCTGGCCAGGGTCAAGAGAAAGAAAAACACAGGCCCTCTGTGTCAAGCTCTCTAAAATCTGAAATATATTGCACATGTATTTCAACATTAGTATGAAAGGAATGAGGCCCTGGCTGTCAAAAGTGATCAGAGACATAGGTTACATGAAAGGAGTATGCCAGGGATTTGCCTTTATACAGAAAAACATGGCTTCTGATGAGACCATTACTCTCTCTCTCTCTCTCTCTCTCTCTCTCTCTCTCTCTCTCTCTCTCACCGTCGTCTCTTTCTGTCTCTCTCTCAGGGCTGGACCATCATTTCCACTCGTAAAATACAGATGCTTATACTTGGCTCTTGGCATCACTGCATTCCAGGCGGGTGAGGTATGGGAAACTGGTCTCCCACACCCGCGAGCGCAGAGCCAAGTCCCTGGCCCTTCAGATCATAACTCACCAGGCCAGTGCCTGGAGACAGAGAGACTCTACTGTACTTCATCTGCAATTTACTTCTCACCTCTGGTGTACCCTTATACTCCCTCAATCCTCTCTCCCTGTTTTCCACAACCAATGCGTCCATCCATCCTCCTAACAAGGGACACAGGCTGACTTCTTATGGGTCACCAGCAACACATTAACATTTAAGACATTTAGCAGACAGTCTTATCCAGAGCGACCTACAGGTGCAATTGGGGTTAAGTGCCTTGCTGAAGGGCACATCGACAGATTTTTCACCTAGTCATCTCGGGGATTCAAACCAGGGACCTTTCGGTTACTGGCCCAAAGCTTTTAACCATTAGGCTACCTGCCGCCCCACACAAAAGTTGGTTAAGCCAATCCGGGGGTTTTCCAGCCTCCAAATTTGACCCGGCACACAACAGGTGGGATCTATCCAGGTACGGACGGCTAGGAAGGCGGCTTCACCTTGAAGGGGGCCGCGTTACTGAGTGAAGAAGCTGCAAAAAGCAATTAAAAATATTGATGGAAGTTCAATAGCGCTTAAACAGTGCTGCCAGACACCTCGGGGCAAGTACCAGACTAATCAGGTTTTTTTTCCCCTCCTCCAAGACTCAGGCTGGCTTTGGCCATTAAAGGGCTCTACACACTCTACACAAACGGACCCACGGAGCTGCCGTTAGCGTGGAGTGTGTAACAGGCTTAAGAGGAGAATGAACAAAAGGAAAACTACTGTATTATATTTGCAGTACTGTAGCAGCTCGGCTGGAGCAGGGAATAGCTCTACAAATAGCTTGAGACGTAAGACGAGAGTGATAGTAATCAATGTTTAACTGAACTATACCTGCCTGTTAGCCTTCTAATTGGACATGTATACTTGATTAGCATTTTGAATATGAGCCGCTACTATCACTATCACCATTGTTTGGTTTGCTGTGTCAACATTACATTCATAGCGAGTATACAGACAGCACAGGCTAATGCAGTTTTCCAAGAAAGAGGGGGAATTAAAAAGAGTGGACGGAGACTAGGGAGGGGTTGGACAACAACTGCCTATCCTCTGACGTCCTTCCAGCGAGCGAGCTTCATCACAGGGACTAGTTGTTTACCTCCATCCTTCCTCCAGCTAGCACTACCTGCTAAATCATTGATTTACAACATGCAGACGCTTCCTTGACTGAGGTCTATGTTTATGCCAGGGCTTGGCCCCGAACGCTTCCTATGACAACATCTGCCTTGAAGAGCGATCGCCACGCCACGGACGGTGGCAGACACAAGGCTCCCGTGGCGAACACAAGGCTCAGCATGTGCACTGCACAGGGAATAAGGGTGCCATTTGGGATACAGTGACCTTGGTGACGTACCTTTGCACTGGTTGGTGTTCTTGTCCAGGATCGCCTTGGTTGACACAATTTTTCCATATCTGTGAAGAGAAAAGAGATGACAGAGCATTTTAGTATTACACTAGACTGGCTTTATGACCTTAGGCTAGGCATGACATCACTCAAATAGACATCAAGCATTTCAAGTGCATCCTCCATTTTTTTTCCATACCTCTATAACTACCAGTCGTACAGTTGGACAAAAAAACACAACTTAGCGAAGCAGAGTAACATTTTAGAATGACTATGCGGAATGTTTCTAGAACAAAACAACATCTGGAATATTCTTAGAATTCATTAATGCTATTACCATTACAGTAGGCTATTTGTCCTCTCTCAATTCTCTAACCCCCACTTGGCCTATTCAATAAATAAATGTAGCGAGCCACGAATGCTCTCTTGATAACCATTACCGCTGTTGGGAAATAAACAGCGGAAGTTAACACATCGGGAATATCTACTACCACTTCATCTCTCCCATTAATCAAACAACTCGCTGCGGCAAAAACTCATCGTTATGGACTGTGTGTGGACTAGAGGATGACTGCGTCAGTCAGCTCTGTGTGTGTGTGCGCCTGCCTGCGTGTTTGTTACTGTGTGTATGCGTGCGTGCCTGTACGTGCCCATGTGTTTGTGTGTGCGTAGGAAATTGAGCTTCTCTCTCAGTAAATAGGGAAGTCTGCAGCTTCCTGGCCCATTTTTCACCAGCGGGGGATAATTGTGCCATTTCTCAACGCACAGTGGAAACTCTATTTACTGCATGCTATGGTGGGGTGGGTGGCAGTTATGAACTGATGAGCACAAAGAGGAAAACTACAGCCTGACACTCAGCCTCCTGGATACCAATCAGACTATTGTCTTGATGGGATAGAGGCACAGGGGAATTTGACTGTGGTTACGTCCCAAATGGCCCCTATTCCCAAGTAGACTGGGTCAAAAGTAGTGTCCTTATAAGAGAATAGGGTGCCATTAGGGACGCAGGGCTACAGATGGAAACTTCTGGTAAGAAATATCAACAGTGAGTTGTAATCACTGAGAGAATTCGAGGGCGTCTCCCAAGAGCAATAGAAAAGATTGGATTCAACATGGGGTTGGTGGCATTGATATACTCAAAGCACAATTGTTTTATTTTATTGATGTTGCGCTGTTGAGGAAAAAGCTTACGAGTAAGCATTTCAGTCTGTCGTTTACGCCTGCTGTATCCTGTGCATGTGACAAATAAGCTTTGATCACATTTTTTGTTGTTGCATAATTACCCAAGACACAATGGCAATAATGAGTGTGGAGATCTTTGTGTGAGCGTGTAACTCTATGCTTGTGAATAGGGTGCAACAGAACATACATTGGAAAGGATATCAGAGCTTTACGTTTTCACAACTAACTCAATGAAGTTACACATCAATTGCAAAATGTATACTGTTAACGTTGCACTGATCAACGTGTGCATGGGTTTTTTGCATGTCTGGTTGTGTAGGCCAGAGTGTGTTGATTTGTATGTCTGTGTGTGTACAGTCGGCTCGTTCTGGGAACCAGTTAAAAAGGCCTCCTATTGGCATGCAGTTGGGGAAAGTTATCGTTTGGGTCCACTGGGACCAGGATACACTCGTTTCTGGTTGCCAACTAATCATGGCTCGTCATCTCATTAAATGTTAAAGATGGTTCATCAACGCATCCTGTCTGTGATCCAAAAATACCCCACAAAGACAAGAAAAGGTAGTATCATGCATCTAGCCCATAATGGAGAATATTGGAAATAAACAGGGAATACAAGCCGTACACGATCTGTGTATGTGTGTGTACACACCATGCTGGCGGCTCCTCTTCCAGGACTGGTTGGTGAGGCTTTGATGTGACAGAGACAGTCCCTGTGAAGCCCATGTTTAACAATAGTGATGCTGTAGCTCTTCTTGAGCCTGTCTCCACTAATCCTATTTCAATCCCTCTCAGTCTCGTTATGACTGTCTTTACTGACCCTAGTCAGTCCTCCCCCAGTTCCTCTCTCTCTGTTTCCCTTGCTCCCTCTCTCTCTGGCTCCCTCTTCTCTCTCTCTCTCTCTCTCTCTCTCTCTCTCTCTCTCTCTCTCTCTCTCTCTCTCTCTCTCTAGTAGTGTACCGCAGTTTCGTGGGACCCGCCCGCAAGGACTGAGAAAGGCCTTTCTATGTTGCGGGTAAAATAGAAAAATTAGCAGTTTTAAACAGTGAGGGAAAAAAGTATTTGATCCCCTGCTGATTTTGTACGTTTGCCCACTGACAAGTAAATGATCAGTCTATAATTTTAATGGTAGGTTTATTTGAACAGTGAGAGACAGAATAACAACAACAAAAATCCAGAAAAACTCATGTGAAAAATGTTATAAATTGATTTGCATTTTAATGAGGGAAATAAGTATTTGACCCCTCTGCAAAACATTACTTAGTACTTGGTGGCAAAACCCTTGTTGGCAATCACAGAGGTCAGACGTTTCTTGTAGTTGGCCACCAGGTTTGCACACATCTCAGGAGGGATTTTGTCCCACTCCTCTTTGCAGATCTTCTCCAAGTCATTAAGGTTTCGAGGTTGACGTTTGGCAACTCGAACCTTCAGCTCTCTCCACAGATTTTCTATGGGATTAAGGTCTGGAGACTGGCTAGGCCACTCCAGGACCTTAATGTGCTTCTTCTTGAGCCACTCCTTTGTTGCCTTGGCTGTGTGTTTTGGGTCATTGTCATGCTGGAATACCCATCCACGACCCATTTTCAATGCCCTGGCTGAGGGAAGGAGGTTCTCACCCAAGATTTGACGGTACATGGCCCCGTCCATCGTCCCTTTGATGTGGTGAAGTTGTCCTGTCCCCTTAGCAGAAAAACACCCCCAAAGCATAATGTTTCCACCTCCATGTTTGACGGTGGGGATGGTGTTCTTGGGGTCATAGGCAGCAGTTGATGCCAAAGTTGATGCCAAAGAGTTGATGCCAAAGAGCTCCATTTTGGTCTCATCTGACCACAACACCTTCACCCAGTTGTCCTCTGAATCATTCAGATGTTCATTGGCAAACTTCAGACGGGCATGTATATGTGCTTTCTCGAGCAGGGGGACCTTGCGGGCGCTGCAGGATTTCAGTCCTTCACGGCGTAGTGTGTTACCAATTGTTTTCTTGGGGACTATGGTCCCAGCTGCCTTGAGATCATTGACAAGATCCTCCCGTGTAGTTCTGGGCTGATTCCTCTAATGATCATTGCAACACCACGAGGTGAAATCTTGCATGGAGCCCCAGGCCAAGGGAGATTGACAGTTATTTTGTGTTTCTTCCATTTGCGAATAATCGCACCAGCTGTTGTCACCTTCTCACCAAGCTGCTTGGCGATGGCCTTGTAGCCCATTCCAGCCTTGTGTAGGTCTACAATCTTGTCCCTGACATCCTTGGAGAGCTCTTTGGTCTTGGCCATGGTGGAGAGTTTGGAATCTGATTGATTGCTTCTGTGGACAGGTGTCTTTTATACAGGTAACAAACTGAGATTAGGAGCACTCCCTTTAAGAGTGTGCTCCTAATCTCAGCTCGTTACCTGTATAAAAGACACCTGGGAGCCAGAAATCTTTCTGATTGAGAGGGGGTCAAATACTTATTTCCCTCATTAAAATGCAAATCAATTTATAACATTTTTCACATGCGTTTTCACATTTCTTTTTTTATTCTGTCTCTCACTGTTCAAATAAACCTACCATTAAAATTATAGACTGATTATTTATTTGTCAGTGGGCAAACGTACAAAATCAGCAGGGGATCAAATACTTTTTTCCCTCACTGTAGCTAATATCATACTATTCTACAGAAAGTAGTTTTGAATGCATTGTATTGAAGGGAAACAATTACAGTCTTGAACTTTTTTGGAAACATTGTGATATATTCTTAAACACCGTACAATGAGGAATTCAATTACAAAATATTAGTCTTCTCCCATTTTTTTAACCATTGTCCCCACCCACAAGGTGTATAAATAACAACAATAAATAAGAATAAAATAAGATAATAGATCCAAAACAAAAACGTGAAGAACATAAATCAATCAACTCTAATTAGCACATGTAGGACAATATGCATGGACTTTGCAGTGTGCATGGACTTTGCAGATGTATTCTCACATGTGCAGCACATAGTATTTGTTTTTACAGTCCTTCTTTGCCGGGCAGAATTGGAATCTCCTCCTCTTGCCTGCCCCAGCTGCAGCCTCAGGTGGATCAGTACAAGATTCAGCCCCCTCAACAGCTTTCACAAGCGCTGCAGAGGCTGCTGTGCGGGGGAGGCGCTCCCTTCATTGAATGTGTGGGGTTGCAAGTGCCTTTCCCAGCTGCTCCAGGAACAACCTCCTCTTGTTCTGCTTATCAGGCATCCAGGTAGGGTTGATCTTGTTCCATATCACGAAAGCATTGTATGAGGACACATCCATGATGTTATGGAATGTGCTGCCATCCTGCTCTGGTTGTCATATGGTGAAAATGACCATGTTATTTTGCTGTTCTTTGACAGAAATGTCTCTCTTTCAGCTTGGGGGATTTCTTCTTCATCTGAAGATGATGCATCATGCTCTGGGTTGTATTCTTCGCCATCTTCTTCTTAAGATACCTCCTCCTCTTCTAAATCATTGTTCTCTTGTTTTTCTGGACATCTGAAAAAATCTGATCTACGACCTGTTGGGCACTGAAACGTGCACTCATGGCTTCAGCAAAGAGAGAACTGGGGAGGACTGTCATCTGCAGCACCTTTATAGCTTCTGACTGCATTCCCCATTAGTAAACAATGCTTTCAAGAAATGTTTATTTTGTCTGTGAACATGAGTCATGTGTGGGGTAATGGAGGGGAGATGTTGCACATGCACAATAAAGTTTTAGTTTTGTCTGAGTTCAATCAGTAGCACACATCATCTCAATTTCTCATTGTGTGTGTGTGTGTGTGTGTGTATCTTTGTGGTTTTTGTGGTGTGTAAATTATTTTATAACTGCCGGGTCAAAAATGACCCTAAGACATTCTTTGTACACTGGTGGTGTACAGCTTTCATGGAAATATGAACAAAGGCGATGTTTCACTTTTTGTAATTTTGGGTTGAAAAAATATCATTTAGGGGGTTTTCTCTGCTGTTTAACATAAAGACGGGTCATTTTTGACCCTTAAGACAACACAAGGGTTAAAGTACAAAAGGGAAAACAAATAAACATAAATACGGGTTATATTTGTAATGGTGTTTGTTCTTCACTGGTTGCCCTTTTCTTGTGGCAACAGGTCACAAATCTTGCTGCTGTGATGGCACACTGTGGTATTTCACCCAATAGATATGGGAGTTTATCAAAATTGGGTTTGTTTTCAAATTCGTTGTGTATCTGTGTAATCTTAGGGAAATGTGTGTCTCTAATATGGTCATACATTTGGCAGGAGTTTAGGAAGTGCGGCTCAGTTTCCACCTCATTTTGTGGGAAGTGTGCACATAGCCTGTCTTCTTTTGAAAGCCTTTCTCAATAGCAAGGCTATGCTCACTGAGTCTGTACATAGTCAAAGCTTTCCTCTCTCTCTCTCTCTGACAATACTACAAAGGAATACAGGCGGTTTAATACCGTTGAAATCTGTACATATTTATTAATTTGACAGTTTTCTGGGCATTGAAATATGATGCTTAGCCTCAACCGCAGCTTCTGCTTTTTGGGTGGAGATTGAGGTCTGATGACATTGGATCCTGAATATCCACCTGCCATAGCGCTGGGCGGTGAAGTGGTTCTTATGTGGGGATGGAGAGCAGGCCGGAGCCAGCAAACATCACTGGTGCAGCTCTGCAGGAGGAGGGGTGAGAGAGACTGGCTGTCCAC
This sequence comes from Brachymystax lenok tsinlingensis, assembly GCA_030435695.1. Lineage (NCBI taxonomy): Eukaryota > Metazoa > Chordata > Actinopteri > Salmoniformes > Salmonidae > Brachymystax > Brachymystax lenok. Next base: position 4,171,211 of record CM059806.1, on the reverse strand, counting down.
CCAAGCGTGGTGTTGTCCCCCCGCTGGCTCTCCAAAGGCCCTTGCTGTCTGGGTGTTTGTTTGCTGTGGTAGACATGTGAAGTGGCATGACAGGTAGATGGGAAACAGCTCCAGGCAGTTTCTGCTCCATGTCTGTGTTTCCCTACCTCCGTTCCACTGACTACATGGTAGAACCACATCCACAAGGGGGATACAGTCACATTCTGTCCTGTGTGTGTGTGTGTGTGTGTGTGTGTGTGTGTGTGTGTGTGTGTGTGTGTGTGTGTGTGTGTGTGTGTGTGTGTGTGTGTGTGTGTGTGTGTGTGTGGTATGGCTCCTTGGAATCCCGGGCCCCTGAGTTAGTGCTACGTTCCGGTTGACCCTCAAGCTCAGCCGACCCCTCTCAGAGCTCTAAAGGTGAGCCTGACAGACCTGGGTCAAATCACAGCTATTTGTGAAGTGGGGCAATAAGGACTAGGACCAGTACACCTGGAAGTATAGGAGCTTCCTCTGTGACTACAGGACAGAGAGTTAGGGCAGGTGAGGAGGCCCAAAGTGTGTTCCAAATGGAACTACATTTCCCTATATACTGCACTACTTTTGACCAGAGCCCAGGGCTCTATATAGGGAATAGGGTGCCACTCGGGATGCAGCCCCAGTCTCCCAGTGTACTGCGGAGACAGACAGGCAGGTGCTGTGCACTGCTGAACTAGTCTGCTCTATCCTGATGGACACCTGGCAGGGGGGAGAGCCGCTGCTCACTCGAGTAGCACTGAATCAAAATCAATCACGCTCCACTCTCCTGAGCTGTGCTTGTGTACTGTAGAGGGACCTGCCCTTTGAAGATATCCCACAGCATGGCCACTGCACTACCACTGTACAAGATGTTACAGTTGTCGGTTAAGCTCTTCTCTCCCTGCTTCTATCAGGTGATACAACAGTTTTCTATGATCTGCAGGTCTAAGCTCTTTGGCCCTCCTCACCTTCCGGTCCTACTCACTGTGGGACGTATTCCCACTGTGGAAGACAACAGTTCTATTTCAAAATGTCATCCTGACATTACAGTGTCGAAAATGAATTATGAAAATTGCGCTTCTGGCAACAACGGCTCTTTGACAAATTGTGACCCGGTGGATTAGGCCAATCATTTTCTGGCTTCAAGAAACCCTGTCAACTGGCCCAGGGCTGGCCAAAATGTGATCCCACCCAAGATTGGGTTGCATTTGGACAGTTTAACCTCATCTGGGATCTGGCTCTTTGTTGTCAAGTTTAAGAGGCTTTAACTGAGGCTAGCCTGACTAGCCTCCAATAGAAGTGTTGGCCATGTTGAGTTAGTGCCTGCAGATGACCTGAGAATGATTTAGTGGTGATGTCATTGTCACCCCAGGATCTGTATCAGGCCAAAAATAACACACACACATGCACACACTCACACACTCACACACTAACACAAACTCACTCTGAGCACGCGTGCATACACGCACGCACACACACACACACACACGGGATAATGCATTTCTGACAGGCAGTGCTGGTGAAAGATGCTGGCCGGTCATCAGATTGTAGCTCACTACAGAGATCTCCACCCACATGTACCAGAGGGAGGGAGGAAGAGAGCCAGAGAAGGAACAAAAAAGAGAGAGAGAGCAGGAGAGAGAGGGGGAGCGAGGGAGAGAGAGAATGAGAGCGAGAGAGTGAGAGAACAAGATAACTAGAGAAAGAGAGAACAAGAGTGAATGACCACAGGGGCTCCACTATAGATATGGAGTGCTTTTAATGGAGTGAGTGGGAGAGAAAAATGGCAGTGTGTTTGTGTGTGTACTTGTATATGTGTGTGTACTTGTATGTTTGTGTACTTTAATAGAAGGAGAAATGGGTACAGTATGGCTATTTTCCACTAGTATAGCTAGTACCACAGTTCTCTTTCAAGCTTCAGCATTCCAGAATGTTTGTCCACACCCGTCTACAACCTGTCAAGCCGACATGCCACGCATTTCTGTCTGGCACGCACAAATGAACACATCTCATCTGTGTTGCTCTCTCCACACAACTCCAGATGAAAGGGAAAGAGCGAGAGAGAAAGCGGTGGAAGGGATGGAGAGCGAGAGGAGGATAGGTCAAAGCACCTGGGAGGGAGGGAAACTGTAGGCTCGGCTTCCTGTCCTCACGTCAATCAGTCTTTAGGCTGCTGCAACTGTAATGGATGGAGGGGCGCTTTCATTTTACATTTACATTTTAATCAGTAAGCAGATGCTGTTATCCAGGGTGATTTAGGGTTAAGTGCCTTGCTCAAGGGCACATAGACCCATTTTTTACCTAGAGTTCAAAGAAAGGAGGGAAGCTCAACAACAATGACAAAAATCATGAAAATGGTTTACCAAGAAAAACTTCCAAAAGGACTAATTCAAGGTAGAAAGGAGCTGGAGCACTCAACAAAAAAAGGCAGAGATTGATTTCTTATTGCTCACTTTCATCCATTGTACAGGATGTGGACAGGTGACTGATGTTTCGACATCAAACTGAGGTCTTCCTCAGAGTGACCTGACCATTGCACTTAGCTCCTATTTATATCCTAGTGGCTCATTGAGACACAACACTAAAACATTTTGAATTATAACATGTTTCAAGGTAAATGGTCACGTTGATCAATACGCCATATCAAAATATACATACAGTTGAAGTCGGAAGTTTTCATACACCTTAGCCAAATACATTTAAACTCAGTTTTTCACAATTCCTGACATTTAATCCTAGTAAAAATTCCCTGTCTTAGGTCAGTTAGGATCTCCACTTTATTTTAAGAATGTGAAATGTCAGAATAATAGTAGAGAGAATGATTTATTTCAGCTTTTATTTCTTTCATCACATTCCCAGTGGGTCAGAGGTTTACACTCAATTAGTATTTGGTAGCATTGCCTTTAAATTGTTTAATTTAGGTCAAACGTTTTAGGTAGCCTTCCACAAGCTTCCCACAGAAAGTTCGGTGAATGTTGGCCCATTCCTCCTGACAGAGCTGGTGCAACTGAGTCAAATTTGTAGGCCTCCTTGCTCGCACACGCTTTCTCAGTTCTGTCCACACATTTTCTATAGGATTGAGGTCAGGGCTTTGTGATGGCCACTCCAATACCTTAACTTTGTTGTCCTTAAGCAATTTTTTCACAACTTTATGCTTGGGGTCATTGTCCATTTGGAAGACCCATTTGCGACCAAGCTTTAACTTCCTGACTGATGTCTTGAGATGTTGCTTCAATATATCCACATAATTTTACTTCCTCATGATGCCATCTATTTTGTGAAGTGCACCAGTCCTTCCTGCAGCAAAGCACCCCCACTACATGATGCTGCCACCCCCGTGCTTCACGGTTCGGATGGTGTTCTTCGGCTTGCAAGCCTCCCCCTTTTTCCTCCAAACATAGCGATGGTCATTATGGCCAAACAGTTCTATTTTTGTTTCATCAGACCAGAGGACATTTCTCCAAAAGTACGATCTTTGTCCCCATGTGCAGTTGCAAACCGTAGTCTGGCTTTTTTATGGCGGTTTTGGAGCAGTGGCTTCTTCCTTGCTGAGCGGCCTTTCAGGTTATGTTGATATAGGACTCGTTTTACTGTAGATATAGATACTTTTGTACCTGTTTCCTCCAGCATCTTCTCAAGGTCCTTTGCTGCTGTTCTGGGATTGATTTGCACTTTTCGCACCAAAGTACGTTCATCTCTATGAGACAGAACGCATCTCCTTCCTGAGCAGTATGATGGCTGCGTGGTCCCATGGTGTTTATACTTGCGTACTATTGTTTGTACAGATGAATGTGGTACCTTCAGGCGTTTGGAAATTGCCCCAAGGATGAACCAGACTTGTGGAGGTCTACAATTGGTTTTCTGAGGTCTTGGCTGATTTCTTCTTTTCCCATGTGGTCAAGCAAAGAGGCACTAAGTTTGAAGGTAGGCCTTGAAATACATCCACAGGTACACCTCCAATTGACTCAAATGTTGTAAATTAGCCTATCAGAAGCTTCTAAAGCCATGACATCATTTTCTGGAATTTTGCAAGCTGTTTAAAGACACAGTCAACTTAGTGTATGTAAACTTCTGACCCACTGGAATTGTGATACAGTGCATTATAAGTGAAATAATCTGTCTGTAAACAATTGTTGAAAAAATTACTTGTGTCATGGACACAGTAGATGTCCTAACCGACTTGCCAAAACTATAGTTTGTTAAAAACTTCTTAGGGATCGGTGGGGCGCCTGTGACCCACCTACGACAACATCCGGTGAAATGCAGAGCGCCAAATTCAAATTACAAAAATAGTAATATTAAACATTCATGAAAATACAAGTGTTGTACACCATTATTTAGATTATAATCTTGGTAATCTAACAGCGTTGTCAGATTTCAAAAAGGCTTTACGGTGAAAGCTTAGCATTTGATTGTCTGAGGACAGCGCCCCGCATACTTCCTCAATTAACGTAATTTTATTACCAGCACAGGTGTCACAAAACTCAAAAATAGTGATAAAATAAATTGCTTACCTTTGAAGATCTTCCTCTGATGGCAATCCCAAGGGTACCAGCTACACAATAAATGGTCCTTTTGTTCGATAAAGTCCCTCTTTATATCCCAAAAACTATGTTTGGTTGGCCGTTTTGTTCAGTAATCCACCTGCTCAAAGGCATTCAAACATGCAGACAAACATGCAGACAAACAAAATCCCCAAAGTACCGGTAAAGTTCGTCAAAACAAGTCAAACAATGTTTCTAATCAATCCTCAGGTACCCTAATGTGTAAATAAACGATAATATTTCAGATGGAAAATAGCCTGCTCAATAGAAAAGAAAAATAGCGAAGAGCGCGCACATAATCACGCGCGCCAAACAGTACAGGCCACCTCATGATCCACCAGGAAGAACTGCTATTACTCGTTGGTTTTTCAAAAAACAAGCCTGGAACCTTGTCTAAAGACTGTTGACATCCAGTGGAAGCCATAATTACTGCAATCTGGGATTCTTTACATTGTTCAATAGGAAAGGATACGAATGGGCAGTCAGCTGAATTTTTTCAGTTCTGTTATACTCACAAACATTAGTTTAACAGTTTTAGAAACGTCAGTGTTTTTTTATCCAATACTACTAATTATGTGCATATCCTAGTTTCTGGGCCTGAGTAACATTTTACTTTGGGAACGCCAGACTCTCCAAACTTCCGAACACTGCCCCCTATCCCTAAGAAGGTTAACAAGACATTTGTGGAGTGGTTGAAAAACGAGTTTTAATGACTCCAACCTAAGTGTATGTAAACTTCTGACTTCAGACACAGAGACGCAAAAAATCAAGGCAACAACATTATTGAAATGAGGACAGTGAAAAATCATAGTTAAGCGCCTTTGAATCCACAGACTCTAAGGCGTACCGCAAGAATGCCTCTCTTTGTTTTAGCTTATGTACGATGTCACCTAATCTTGGTGAAATGTAGACGTGTTCTAGGGCTACAACGCGCAGGAAGGAAGGTGAGCCATGGTTGGCGTTGATGCAGTGGCGCACAATAACATAGTCTGTGTTTTTACTTCGAATAGCAGCCTTATGTTTTGCAATGCAAAGTTTCAATTCTTGATTTTTAACCTAGTCAACTCTGGGATTCGAAACAGCGACCTGACTCAACAGTCTTAAACGCTAGGCTACCTGACACTTCCGAGCAGAGATTAACTAACTGTAACTGGCTGTACAAACAGAGGGAGTGCCTATGAAAAGCCAAGCTGTCCCGATACCATGTCTCCAGTGCATTCGGAAAGTCTTCAGACCCCTTTACCTTTTCCACAATTTTTTACGTTACAGCCTTATTAAAAAAAAAGGGCCCAGGTCAGGGAGGTGACCAAGAACCCGATGGTCACTCTGGCAGAGCTCCAGAGTTCTTCTGTGGAGAAGGGAGTACCTTCCAGAAGAACAACCATCCCTGCAGCACTCCACCAATCAGGCCTTTATGGTAGAGTGGCCAGATGAAAAACACTTCTCAGTAAAAGGCACAGGACAGCCCACTTGGAGTTTGCCAAAGGGCACCTAAATGACTCTCAGACCATGAGATGCAAGATTCTCTGGTCTGATGAAACCAAGTTTGAAGTCTTTGGCCTGAATGCCAAGCGTCACATCTGGAGGAAACCTGGCACCATCCCTACGGTGAAGCATGTTGGTGGCATCATCATACTGTGGGGATGTTTTTCAGTGGCAGGGACTGGGACACTAGTCAGGATCGAGGGAAAGATGAACGGAGCAAAGTACAGAGAGATCCTTGATGAAAACCTGCTCCAGAGCACTCAGGTCCTCAGACTGGGGCAAAGGTTCACCTTTCAACAGGACAACGACCCTAAGCACACAGCCAAGACAACGCAGGAGTTGCACCGGGACAAGTCTCTGAATGTCCTTGAGTGGCTCAGCCAGAGCCCGGACTTGAACCCGATTTAAAATCTCTGGAGAGACCTGAAAATAGCTGTGCAGCGACACTCCCCTTCCAACCTGTCAGAGCTTGAGAGGATCTGCAGAGAAGAATTGGAGAAACTCCCCAAATACACGTGTGCCAAGCTTGTAGCGTCATACCCAAGAATACTCGAGGCTGTAATGGCTGCCAAAGGTGCTTCAACAAAGTACTGAGTAAAGGGTCTGAATACTTATGTAAATGTAATATTTAAAACATTTATTTGAATACATTTGGAACATTTAAAAAAACATTTTTTTTTGCTATGTCATTATGGGGTATTGTGTGTTGAGTTTTTTTAAATCCATTTTAAAAGAAGGCTGTAACGTAACAAAATGTGGAAATAGTCAAGGGGTCTGAATACTTTCCCAAACGCACTGTCCAGTAATGTGTTCAGGGTCAGCAAAGTAAGACCTAGCAAAGATGCAGCTGGCTCAAAACAAAGCAGCACGCCTTGCCCTTAACTGCACACACAGAACTAACATCAACAACATGCATGATAGTGTTTCATGGTTGAGGAGAAATGGACTACTTCTCTTCTGGTCTTTTTAAGAAACATTTGTGTGTTGAAAATGCCTAACCACTTGTTTAATCTATTTGCATACACTTCAAACAGACATACAGTTCCTTCAGAAAATATTCATACCCCTTGATATCTTCCACATTTTGTTGAGTTACAGCCTGAATTCAAAATGTATATTTTTTTCTCACCCATCACTCCCCAATTTACATGGGTCACAGCTAAAGCAGCGCTACAAGCTTGGACTCTCTCCGTTAGTTTCCATCTCTAATACTCTAAAACAAAGGCCTAATGCTAAGGAGAGGTAGGAAACACATGCAGCTGAAGACAATTTAACTGTGCCTTTTAAATAACTGCCTTACTAGATTCATTACAATGCATCATGTGGCATTTTATCTTTTTTTTTGTTAGATTTGATTTAATATATATTTTTTAACAATACAAAACATACACATTCAAACAACAGCATACAGACGCACACAAACATACACAACATCACTCCTGCCCAGACTAACCTGCTCACAACCCAATCTCCAGCACACACCCATCTCACTCTCCGCCACATGGCCTCAAACTGCATCAGTTTGTTTCTCTACGTCGCCCACGCACTTTCAACATTTAGATAATAAACATTATAGTAGTGAAGACATCAAAACTATGAAATAACACATATGGAATCATGTAGTAACAAAAAAAGTGATAAACAAATCAAAATATATTTTTCATTTGAGATTCTTCAAAGTAGTCACCCTTTGCCTTGATGACAGCTTGCCGTGTGTGTTAACACAAACAGCTTGCCGTGTGTGTTATTCCATAAGTGTTAATTCATCGTTTTGATGTCTTCACTATTCTTCTACAATGCAGAAAATTGTAAAAATAAAGAAAAACTCTTGAATGAGTAGGTGTGTTCAAACTTTTGACTGGTACTGTTTATATTTTTTTAATTTACCAAAATAAAGGAAAAGTTCCCCCATTTTGAATGTTATATTGTTTATGTGCATCTCTGAGTGATTTGCTATCGATTCCTTAGGGCATTTCGTGTTTCATGTGTATCTGAGTTATTGGCGATCAAGCAGGCAGAAACCCGGACGGTATGATGCAGCACTGTGATAAAGTCGCTGTCACTACACTGGAAGTTAATAGGAATACAACTTTTAGATCGCGAAAACGTATGTCATACATGTCAGACTTCAGTACTGACCGGTGTCATAACTCGGGAGCATGTCTTCTTTCGAATGAGCCATTGATCATATGTTTGCGATATTTCTACCTCGAGAAATGTGTAATTTAACGGAGGGTCTAGCACATTTTTCCTATTTGTCTGCCTCTTTAGTCCAGGCTGTATTGCATGGTGCCAGAGATATTATAGAAAGGAGATAGGAATCCAATGAATGAAGGAACGTATAACGCCCCACCCAGCAGACTGTCGATCAATCGCGTTGTCATGCTACATCAGGAAGTTGCTAAACTAATCGCCACGCAATCCATTCTCAAAGCCAGCGTATATGTTGTGAAACGTGCCTATTTTTCTCAAGATTACATCATGTCACGATTCCCAACGTTATACGATATAACAGATAGCAAGTTAATTATATTACATCTCGGAAAAGATTTGTAAAGTTGTACTTGTTGACTAGATTTGTGCTAATGTCGGTTTTTTGAGCTAGCGCACAATAGAAGGATAGCGCTTCTTGTCCCAGAATGCACCGTGCGGCCCATTGACGTAGCATGGAAAAGGTTTCCCATCTCCTCAAAAGTATATCTGTCGTTCCGAATGTTAGACTCCACTCTGGGAGGCACATCGATCTGCGGGTTGAACATGGTGAGATTGTAGACTCCTAAATTGATAGTGCAGTGTGCTGAGGTGATTTTACAGCTAATTAGCTATATAAGCCAGATAGGCCTATCTGGCTTATATGATTATGATGGTCATAATGCTTCTAGAACAGTGTCATGAAGTGTATTTTCTTTGTCCAAGTAAAGTGACACAGGATGGTCAGGATATGCTGACAAAAACCATCTGTAAAGAATTCATTACAATAACAACAAAGAAAAAAACTTTCAAACGAAAGGAAACTTTTTGGCAGGGAAAAAACACATTTGAATAAAAGTGAGTTTCATAACTAGCCATAAAATAACGCAATATATGTCACAACAGGTGTAAATATATGGGTCATGACAGTGTTGTGACCATAATATGACAGGTTATGACAAGTTATGTCAGCTGTTATCCTGTAATAACGGGGCCGAAGGAGATTTGCCACGTTTTACGATCCCGTAACCAATTGTGCTATTTTGTGTACGTTTTTTCGCGTTATTTGTAACTTATTTTGTACATAATGTTTCTGTCACCGTGTCTTATGACCGAAAATAGTTTATTGATATCACGGCAGCGATTACTCACCCTGTACTGGAGGAATTCATCTTCTTCTTCAACGAGTCGGATGGGACAGATTTACTCAAGATGGAGGTATAGTGGATGATGGTCCGGGTGCATTGTAATCTACCTTTACAATCGGTCCTACGAGCACATATATCCTACCAACGGGACATTAAAAACTGTAATATCTTATGTTTCACCGAGTCGTGGCTGAATGATGACATGACTAACATACAGCTGGCGGATTTTAAGCTTTTTCGGCAGGATAGGACAGCGACCACTGGTAAGACAAGAGGCGGCGGCCTATGAATATTTGTAAACAACAGCTGGCGCATGAAATCTATGGAAGTCTCGAGGTTTTGCTCGCCTGAGGTATAGTATCTCACGATAAGCTGTAGACCACATTATTTACCAAGAGAGTTAACATCTATATTTTTCGTAGCTTTCTATATACCACCGCAGACCGATGCTGGCACTAAGACCGCACTCAATGAGCTGTATAGGGCCATAAGCAAACAGGAAAACGCTCATCCAGAGGCGGCGCTCCTAGTGGCCGGGGACTTTAATGCAGGGAAACTCAAATCAGTTTTACCTTATATCTATCAGCATGTTAAATGTGTAACCAGAGGGAAAAAACTCTAGACCACCTTTACTCCACACACACAGAGATGAGTACAAAGCTCTCCCTCGCCCTCCATTTGGCAAATCGGACCATAATTATATCCTCCTGGTTCCTGCTTACAAGCAAAAACTAAAGCAGGAAGCACCAGTGACTCGGTCAATAAGGAAGTGGTCAGATGAAGCTAATGCTAAGCTAAAGGACTGTTTTGCTAGCACAGACTGGAATAAGTTCCTGGTTGCATCACCGCCTGGTATGGCAACTGCTCGGCCTCCGACCACAAGGCACTACAGAAAGTAATGCGTACGGCCCAGTACATCACTGTGGCCAAGCTTCCTGCTATCCAGGACCTCTATATCAGGCGATGTCAGAGGAAGGCCCTAAAAATTATCAAAAACTCCAGCCACCCTAGTCATTGACTGTTCTCTCTGCTACCGCACGGCAAGCGGTACCGGAGCGCCAGGTCGAGGTCCAAAAGGCTTCTTAACAGCTTCTACCCCCAAGCCATAAGACTCCTGAACAGCTAACCAAAGGGCTACCCAGACCCCTCTTTTACACTGCTGTTACTCTCTGTTTATAATCTATGCATAGTCACTTTAACTCTACCTACATGTACATATTATCTCAATTACCTCAACAAACCGGTGCCCCCGCACATTGACTCTGTAGCGGTACCCCCTGTTTCTAGCCTCGCATGTTATTTTACTGATGCTGTTTAATTATTTGTTACTTTTATTTTCTATTTTCAATGTTTTTACTTCTTAAAGCATTGTTGGTTCAGGGCTTGTAAGTAAGCATTTCACTGTAAAATCTACACCTGTTGAATTCGATGCATGTGACAAATACAATTTGATTTGATTTTATGATATTATGACATGGTTATGATCTTGTTATAATGTGTTATGACGTTGGATGTCAAGTAAAGTCTTACCAAATTTACTGCTCGACTGAGGGACTTTACAGATACCTAGTCATTAAAAAATCATGTTAAACACTATTATTGCACACAGTGTGAGCCCATGCAACTTATTATGTGACTTGTTAAGCAACTTTTTACTTAACCTATTTAGGCTGGCCATAACAAAGGGGAAGATTACTTATTGATGTTTTATTCATTTGTACAAATTAATAAAAACATACTTACACTTCGACATTATGGCGTATTGTGTGTAGGTCAGTGACAAAAACATCCCAATTGAATCCCTTCTAAATTCAGGCTGTAACACAACAAAATGTGGAAAAAGTCAAGGTTTGTGAATACTTTCGGAAGGTACTGTAATGGGGATCCTAATAAACTAAACGGTAATGGGGGGGATGAATAATGTAGGAGATTGCCCGGGGGCATATCAGCCACTGCACAGCAACTGCTCTCCAGATCAATGTTGTGGAGGATACAGGCATTTTGTATACTGTTAGTTTGAATCAGGCAAGTAAATTACCATGTAAATTCACTACACAAAGCACAGGACAATTTGTGTTGTAGCCGAGTACCATAGCGAAGTGGCAATGAGAGACAGAACAAGAGTAAGATCAAGTGAGAGAGTGATTCATTCTATTCCCGGAATATCCAGAGCATCTGGTCGACAACGTGTAGTTGGTGGGGGGGAGGAGGAGTTCGGTCTGGCGTTCCTGCGGTTGTCTCGCCGCCTCAGAGGTTAAGCACCGCTATCTTGGTCCGTTCTGACGGAGCTGGACCCAAAAGCGTTGGGCGGACAGGCCATCAAAGAGCCGAGGCTGGGCCGACTGGAGTGTCTTCTCTCACACTTCATCCCTTTGGCAGTTTGTTGAAAAGGAGCCCGTGGGATCGGGGAGGCTCTGATAGCCGGCTGGCTTGTGTCAACAGAGGGCCACAGAATCATTTGGGATAATGTGGTGCTTCGGATCGCAGAGGCTCTGTGGAACAGGTGGTCCCAGTGTCACCCCTTCCTCTGCTGTGTGAAACCCCAACCCCTCCCTTCCCACCCTCTCACTCCTCCCTCCATCCCTCGCCACACATGGGAAAGGTTATTTGGACAATTGGCTGTGATTATCTCTTGATTTGGGTTTCTCTCCATTTGATCAAGCGCCGCGCTAGGGAAAGCAGCATGACAGAGGGCACAGCTGTAGCAGGTCCATGGCTGAAATTGGGTGCAGAGAACCAGAAGGGTGGGATCGAGGGAGAGCGGTAGGCAGGGAAGAACAGAAGAGGCAGAAGGGAGGAGGATGGAAGGGAGGGAGGGTAGGGAGGAGAGCTCTGTGGTCCTTTTCATGTTGGCTTTTTGAGTTATGGATTTGGACCACTGGCACGGAGAATGAATGCCCCCTGTTATTCCAAGTGTGGGCCCTAAGTCTAGCTCCGGAGCACCTTCAAAAATGTGCTCTTTCCTCGAAAGAACGTGCGGCCTCAGCCCCTCTACCTCTCTTGAGTGGTGGACTGCAAACAAGAAAACCCCAGCATTGCTCAACTGCTGATGGCCCCGTCCCCCACCTACCCCCCCCGTGCCCCACCTGCCTGGCTTTGTCCATGCGTTCTTCTCATGGTAACGGATGTTCCATCCATGCCTTTCGCTCTGGGTGTTTAGCCAAAGCCCACTTCTCTGGCTGCTTCTCCATGCCCATATATCAGGCTGATGGTTCTGGAGAGCTAAGGATGCAGCCAACTGAATACAGATTAAGCACACTCCCAAATCCAACTGCTCTCGGTGCGTATAATTAGAACCTCTGTGGCCATTGTTGTTATTGATTCTCTTTTCTTTTGGCCATGTTTGAAGTAATAGAGGAAGTTGTAGCAGTTGAGTGTGAGGACTTGTGGGAGAGTGTAGCTTGCTGCGTTGTTGAGAGAACTTTTGCGTTTCCAAACATTTCTCAGGCAGTGTGTAACGACCTCCAATCAGCAGCTACGATATGGCACACTCACAAGAATGCGTCCGTTGGCGGCACTGTGCTTGCTTTGGAGATACGGGGAGTCTAGGCTGCTGGGCTGTTTCACAGTGCGTGTGATCCCGCAAACCCTGTCTCGGGAACCAGCACGGCTCAGCACAACACAAGGACTCAAATCAAATCATTAGATTTCTGCATTTCGCAAGTGGCTAGTAAGCATCAACTACAAACTTTGGTTTCGAATCGGGACGTTCTGGCATCATGATTTGTTGAGAGAGTTGTCTGTCTGAAGAGGACTCATAATTTCTTTTCTTCCTTGTCGAAGTTGCCAAAAGAGTCCGTCATTGAAACCAGACTCTAGTCACTGTTGCCTAGGGTCAGGTTTTCAAGACTAATCTCTGAGAGGAAAACACTGCTACTCACACATATGCAGAGTGAGACAACCCCATGATACTGATTAGAGAAAATAACTTGGGCGACAGAGGAGCTTGAAAAACAAAACTGGGACTCCTAGTTTTCTGAAAACTGCAGAGGCTCATTTCAGAGGTTTCAGTTTAACATGAACCTGGGGTACAAGGCGACAGGGCCAAGGGATTGTGGTGGAGTGGAGCGGGTTGGGGTGGGAGTGGGACATGGGTGGAGGAGGTGTGGATTCAGCAGACCGGAGAAGGAAAAAGGGGGACCCGGGTGTCACAGACTTGACCTTTGTGAAAATGTTCCTACCCGCCTGTGCCTGAAACAGTGGCTGGCTAATTAAAGTTTCATTGGCATTGAATTTTCTTTGGCACAGCAGACCTCGGGCAACCTTGGGGGCACTTAGACAATGCGGACCAAGGCGAATGGCAAAAATACAGGGGAGAGAAATACTAAGGGAAGAGGGTGTGGGAGAAAGTGAAGTGAAGCCTCCACTAGAGGACTGCGAGGAAGTAATGGTGTATGTCCAATGTTCCAATAAACGGCAAAAGTAATGTTTTATTGGACACTGTCTACAGTGAGATTATACAAAATGGGACTGACTATGTGGCTAAGAGATGCAGTGTCAAAACGCTGAGTACCTCCATTGTCTTATCGTGTTTGCTGTCCAGCTAATGGAATTCTGATGGGTCAAGATCAAGACATGCGGGAATTCTGACATAGTAGGAGCATTACCAAATACTGGACAGAGTGTTCCGATTCCAAAAGATCATAAAATAATTGGCTGCATTTGACTGGGATATTTCTGGAAAGACGGCCAAGAAAATGTTACGCAACCGGCAGCCTTCGCTTTTAGCCTGTATTTCACAATTTGCAGTCTTTATTAATGAGGAATTTATTGGAGCTGAACAAAGCTGTTAGTGTGTAAGTGTGTGTGTGTGTGTGTCTGTGTGGGCTGTGGGTTGCAGCTTGATGAGGTCCTGGTCCGTGGTTCCTGGGGGAGGCAGTCCAATCTACATTTTATTAGGGCTTTATTGAGCTTTGTGTAGCTGTGTGTGTGTGTCTGTGTGTGTGTGTGTGTGCACATTCATGCGCATGTGTGTGTTTTTGTATCACACACACACTTGGAAGAGCTTTTATGATTACCTGTGTCTGTTCTTTTATACATTCACAGTTGGTGGAGCTTTAAGAAGGGTGAGTGTGTACCAGCAGCTGTGTGTGTGTGCATGTGTGTGTGTCAGCAGGTGTGCATGTGTGTTTATATACGGTGTGTGTGTGTTTGTGTGCAGGAGCAGGTGTGCATGTGTGTTTATTTACGGTATTTGTATGTGTCTGTGTGTAGGAGCAGGTGTGTGTGTTTCTATACGTCTGAGTGTGCGTTTGTGTGTAAGAGCAGGTGTGTGTGTGTGTGTTTGTGTGTAGGAGCAGGTGTGTGTGTGCGTTTGCGTGTTGGAGCAGGTGTGTGTGTGTTTCTATACGTCTGTGTGTGTGTGTGCCACACTCACGGCTGGCAGAGCTTGATGAGATCCTGGTCCGTGGTCCCCGGGGGCAGGCCTCGAATGTACAGGTTAGTTTTACTCAGCAGCTCGGATCCGCCGTGACTGCAGCTGTTGTGGCTGGGGCTGGGCGGAGCCATAGGGTGGAGGGGTGGAGCATAGGGCTGCTGCAGGAATAGAGAAGAGGTTAGGGCTAAATATATATGAGTATATAAAACATACATTATGTATGTGTGGGTTGTGATATGTAGGTATCCTGCACATGGAGTGGGGGAGCATAGATACAGGAAGAGAGAAGAGTGCTTCCGAGAGGCGCAGCGGTCTAAGGCACTGCATCTCAGTGCAAAGAGGCTTCACTACAGTCCCTGGTTCGAATCCGGCCGTGATTGGGAGTTCCATAGGGTGGCGTACAATTGGCCCAGGTTTGGCCGGGGTAGGCCATCATTGTAAATAAGAATTTGTTCTTAACTGACTTGCCTAATTAAATAAAGGTTAAATAAAAATGATATTATAATAATAATAATTTAAAGAGAGGAATATATTTTTTTATAAGTAATGTGAGCAACTCGCACATCTTTGATGGAACCCAACAGACAGGGAAGAAGTGGTGGTGTATATCATTCCGGACTTTGTAAAAGACTCTGGTCAGTGAGTTTGCTCCTAAACCTCTATGGCATACAGGACAGTACTGATCTGGTTTGCAAACACCCCTGTGTCATGAGAATGGCCTTTCTGGTGGTTAACCGCTATAGAAGGGACATCCTCAAAATGATGTGTTGAGAGATGTTGGAGTGCCATTTTACTCCCCGACTTCATACTCCCGAGTCCGGAGGCATTCTCAAAACAATTTGCACCTCTTACAGGTGAGATGACTTTAATGAGACTTTCAGCATCTGAACCGTTCAACAATTCCCTCTCCCTGTGTACGTCAACAAACCGCCTCATCGCCACAGCGCCTCGCTCCCTTTCCACGATGCATTCCTTATTTCTCCCCATTTTGTGTACACCACATCCCTTTCCTCTGTCTCTGCACCCCTCTCTCCCTCTCTCCCTCCCCCCTCGTGTCCCTCCCACTGTGGATTTATGGTGTGAGAGTCAGGGCTCCCCACTCACAGCCTATTTATATCTCTATACCACGGATGCTGCGCCCGGTGACAGAGAGGGGAACGGAGGCCCTGTGGGCATAGTAGAGAGAAAGAGGGATGGAGAGAGAGGGAGAGAAAGAGAGGGATAGAGGGGGAGAAAGAGAGAGCCGGAAGTGACGGAGGGAGAGAAAAGGGGTTGGGCAGTGACAGAGAAAGAGGAGAGAGGAGGAAGAGAAGAAGAAAAAAAGGGGGTGAGAGAGAGAGTACAGCCACCAGCAGCTCCAGTTAGCCACGTTAAACCCTAGCCTCCCTGGAGAGACACTGCACCCTGAGATATGGAAGAACACACACACGCACACGCCCCCCTCGTGGTACCCGCCCCACGCGTTAGCGCCGGCCCCGTGAAGCATGGCTGATTTGATGTGCAATTTCGAGTGTTCTCGAGCAGTGTGTCGCCTCTTCCGACAATGAGCCGAGACCCCTGGAGTGTGAAGGGAGCCCGTGTCTATCAATGGGAGGCCAATTATCATGCTGGGCTAACTGGAACTGACGGCCAGCCACTCTCTCACTAGAGTAGTGAGTACACACAATGTGCTTCATCGCTGCCGAGCTACAGTATATTGTATGGAGAAAGAGAGAGAGAGACAGAGTCCATTTAGGAAGGAGACTGGACTGTTGATTTTAGTAGGGATATTTAGGGACAGTTTGCATAAAAACATCAGGTGGTCAAGACCCTTTTGAACCTTCACCATATATCACTCTCTTGCTGGGATACTTTGATACTTTGACAAGTCATTTCATTGTCTTGAATTACACCATATGAACTACTGTAAGTGCTTCTAAACTGCATATAAACTATCACTACTCCTCAAAGCAAGGTAAAATTATCCTACAAATACGGTGTGTTATAACTCTTAAAATAAAGTGTCCCAGTACATTTTGACGCACACCAAATGACTATTAAAACCCAAGCCTTGACTAAGCTCTGAGCTCTCTCCCCCCATCCCCTCTGCGGTACTTTAGATTACCCACACTAAATGCACTGGGTGACACACAATTTACATGCAAATTCACTGCAGCACACTGGCGATACAGTGTTGGTCCCTATTGAAGGTGAGGTGTAAGAGGCTCTCTACTCCCCAGTATATTGTGCAACGCCGCATTCCTCCCTCCACTCCACACTTGGCTTGCGTCCTGGGCTTTGGAATTCACGTGTCCCGCCCTATCGATTTGCTTTCATTTTTAAGGTCAGAAGCTGAAATCTAACACAATGAGGCATGGAGGGTCAACCCTGGCTCATTACTTACAGTATTGGGAAAGAGGTAGGTTATCCAAGGGAAAAGAAAAGGCTCTCAGATGCCCTGGGATGACAAATGAGAGGGTGCTAGAGGTCCCTGAGGAGCTGTGTGTGGGTGTTTGTTTGTGTGTGTGTGTGTGTGTGTGTGTGATACGATCAAGTGAAGGGTCGAGTGTGTGTGCGTGTGTGCTGCGTGCAAGTCTGAGTATGTGAGTGCACACCGACCAGCATGTGTGGTTGACAGTCTGTGGTCTGTGTATCCTTTTCCTCTCTCTTTTTCTCTCTCTTTCTCTCTCTTCTCCTCTCGAGGTTAATAAACAGATTTGTTCCTCTTCCGGATGGTCCGTGACTGGTATTTACCCTCAGCCCCCTCATCCTGTCAGTCTGTGAGACGCACAAAATCCCCCAGCCCCCCGTAAATATAGAAACATCTCCCTCACATGTCTGGCTGATGGGAGTTGAATACAGGATCTCAGGATCTCCACTGCCTTGCTGGCTGCCTTCAGTAAGAGGAGATGGTTACAACACTTCGAAACCTCCAGGTGGTAAATGAGACAACCCCCGTTCTGTCCCCCTCGCTACAGAGGCATGTCAGGGATTTAAATTTGCCGTAGCGGTATTTCAGATGGGCAGAATGGTTTACACAGGGCCAATTTACTGAGCTAGCAGGGGGCTCTGCCGCAACCGTGACACGTTGGAGAATGTTTATGAGTGTATGAACCGAGGATGATAAATCTATTGTATCGTATATAGGGCTGCGGCGGGCTGGATATACACACGGAGACAGCGCACACATTTCTTCTGACTGGAGCAAGGGAAGAGCAGTCAGGGGAGTGTTTGTGTAAGCATGTGTGTGTGTGTGCGTTTGTATGCGTGTGTGTACGTGCGTGCGTGCGTTCATGTGTGAGTGTGGAATCCAATCCACTGCAGATTGCCAATCCAAGCAAAAGCCATTCCAACCAAGACTTGATCAAAAAAACAACCATTGGGCTAAAGTAAAAATATATATATACAAAATAAATTGACAGAAAACACTCAACTCATACTGGACCGTCCTCCTTCTTATTCTGGAATCCCAACAAAGGAAACTCACCCAAACAGGTGAATATGGGCAGCCACCCAGCACTATACAGAGCCTGCATAGGCTATATCATATCCACACCAGTATGTTTGCGGTATGAACACTTAGCAGATATGAGGTCCATATAAAAGGCGGAGAGTAGGCTACAGTAGTTGATATTGGGCCTGTGTTACAGTACTTGGTATGGGGCCTGTGTTTGCCCTCTCTGCCTGCCTGTGAGTGGATGAAAGGCCCAGTGCTGTAGCCTGGTAATTGGGTCTGATTTATAGGGATCCACAGCAGCAGTCACCGAGCCGGCTGAGAACTGGCCGAGGACCAACCACACTGCAGCCATGGTATCAATATCAGAGCGCCAGCCCCAGCCTACACTGCTTGGAGGGAGCTATGACACTGTTAATGTGTGTGTGTGTGTGTGTGTGCGTGTGCGTGTGCGTGTGTGTGTGTGTGAGACAGAATATAAGTTAGTGTGTGTATAGGTGTGAGTGAGCGTGTGCGAGGATGACTATGCAAGTGCAAAGTGCTAGGTGAATGCCTTTATATAGTGTTATGTGCTTGCATGTGTGCTTGCGTTAAGCTTCACTGTGAAAGCCCAGCTCCACTACTAAAACATAAGCAATTCATTTGTAGTGACGCGGGGAAAACTCTATACAGTTAAATATCGCAATATTATTTTGGATGACATTATATCAATATTTTTCTAGGTAGCGTTAGCTAGCACTAGTTGGCTGTACCAGTGCCAAAACTCTGGTATTTTTCATCCTATAGCTTGTTCTGTTATTTGTTCTTCATCTTCTTTTTAATTAGTGAGCCAACATGTTTCCAGCACTTTCATTTCCTTGACTGATCAAAACTAATTTTGTCATGCTCTCTCTTGCCCTCTGCAGCAGACATACAGTGCCTTGTAAAAATATTCATACCCCTTGGATTTCTTCACATTTTATTGTGCTATAATGTGGGATTAAAATTGATTAAATTGTCATTTGTGGTCAACAATCTACACAAAATACAGTCGTGGCCAAAAGTTTTGAGAATGACACAAATATTAATTTCCACAAAGTTTGCTGCTTCAGTGTCTTTAGATGTTTTTGTCAGATGTTACTATGGAATATTGAAGTATAATTATAAGTATTTCATACGTGTCAAAGGCTTTTATTCACAATTATATGAAGTTGATGCAAAGAGTCAATATTTGCAGTCTTGACCCTTCTTTTTCAAGACCTCTGCAATCCGCCCTGGCATGCTGTCAATTAACTTCTGGGCCACATCCTGACTGATGGCAGCCCATTTTTGCATAATCAATGCGTGGAGTTTGTCAGAATTTGTGGGTTTTTGTTTGTCCACCCACGTCTTGAGGATTGACCACAAGTTCTCAATGGGATTAAGGTCTGGGGAGTTTCCTGGCCATGGACTCAAAATATCGATGTTTTGTTCCCCCGAGCCACTTAGTTATCACTTTTGCCTTATGGCAAGGTGCTCCATCATGCTGGAAAAGGCATTGTTTGTCACCAAACTGTTCCTGGATGGTTGGGAGAAGTTGCTCTCGGAGGATGTGTTGGTACCATTCTTTATTCATGGCTGTGTTCTTAGGCAAAATTGTGAGTGAGCCCACTCCCTTGGCTGAGAAGCAACACCACACATGAATGGTCTCAGGATGCTTTACTGTTGGCATGACACAGGACTGATGGTAGCGCTCACCTTGTCTTCTCCAAGCTTTTTTTCCAGATGCCTCAAACAGTCGGAAAGGGGATTCATCAGAGACAATGACTTTACCCCAGTCCTCAGCAGTCCAATCCCTATAACTTTTGCAGAATATCAGTCTGTCCCTGATGTTTTTCCTAGAGAGAAGTGGCTTCTTTGCTGCCCTTCTTGATACCAGCCATCCTCCAAAAGTCTTTGCCTCACTGTGCGTGCAGATTCACTCACACCTGCCTGCTGCCATTCCTGAGCAAGCTCTGTACTGGTGGTGCACTGAACCCGCAGCTGAATCAACTTTAGGAGAAGGTCCTGGCACTTGCTGGACTTTCTTGGGCGCCCTGAAGCCTTCTTCTCAACAATTGAACCGCTCTCCTTGAAGTTCTAGATGATCCGATAAACGGTTGATTTAGGTGCAATCTTACTGGCAGCAATATTCTTGCCCGTGAAGCCCTTTTTGTGCAAAGCAATGATGACTGCATGTGTTTCCTTGCAGGTAACCATGGTTGACTGAGGAAGAACAATGATTCCAAGCACCACCCTCCTTATGAAGCTTCCAGTCTGTTATTCAAACTTAATCAGCATGACAGAGTGATCTCCAGCCTTGTCCTCGTCAACACTCACACCTGTGTTAATGAGAGAATCACTGACATGATGTCATCTGGTCTTTTTGTTGCAGGGCTGAAATGCAGTGGAAATGTTTTTGGGGGTTTTGGTTCATTTGCAATGCAAAGAGGGACTGCAATTAGTTGCAAGTCATCTGATCACTCTTCATGACATTCTGGAGTATATGCAAATTGCCATCATACAAACTGAGGCAGCAGACTTTGTGAAAATTAATATTTGTTTCATTCTCAAAACTTTTGGCCACAACTGTACTCTGTAATGTCAAAGTAGAATAATTATTTTATGTGTTTATATGTATGTAAAGATTGATAGAAATTAAATAACTAAAATATAGTGGCTGCGTAAATATTCAGCCCCTGAGTCAATACATGTTATGAATACCTTTGGCAATGATTACAGCTGTGCGTCTTCTTGGGTAAATCTCTAAGAGCTTTACACACCTGGATTGTGCAATATTATCCCATTATTATTTTCATAATTCTTCAAGCTCTGTCAAGATGTTGGATATCTTGCCAAGACATTTTCAAGTCTTGCCATAGATATTCAAGCAGATATAAGTCAAAACTATAACTTGGCCACTGATATTCATTCCTGTCCTGCAGCTCAGTTCAGAAGGAGTACTGTATCTTTGATGTGTCTGTGTGATTTAATACATAATCCACAGCATAATTATTAACTTGACCATGCTCAATGTCTGATTTGTTATTGTTACTCATCTACCAATCACTGCCTTTCTTCACGAGGCTTTCGAAAATCTCCCTGGTCTTTATAGTTGAATCTGTGCTTGAAATTCAATACTTAACTGAGGGACCAGACAGATGTTGTATGGATGGGGGACAGAGGAAGGGTTAGCCATTAAAAAATAATGTCAACCCCTATTATTTCACACAGAGTGAGCTCATGTAACTTATGTGATTTAGTAGGCCAAATGTTACTCCTTAACTAATTTAGGCTTGCCTTAAACAAAGGGGTTGAATAAAAAATATTTCTTCCACTTTGACATTACAGAGTATTTTTTGTAGATTGATTTAATTGTAGTTATTTTGTCAACAATTTGAATCCCACTTTGTAACACAATTATTATTTTTTTATCCAAGGAGTATGAATACTTTTTCAAGGCACTGTATAGTAAGCAATATGTTTGGAAAATCAAATCACATAGAAAAAAATAAATAAACAGTATCGAATCGCAATACAAATAGAATTGTGAAAATCGCAATACATTTCGTATCAGCAACTACAGATCCTTCAGAAAGTATTCAAACCCCTCCACATGTTGTTGTGTTACAGCCTGAATTTAAAATGGATTACATTTAGGTTGTGTGTCACTGGCCTACACACAATACCCCATAATATCAAAGTGGAATTGTGTTTTTAGACATTTTTACAAATTAATAAAAAATGAAAAGCTGAGTCAGTAAGTATTCAACCCCTTTGTTATGGCAAGCCTAAATACGTTCAGAAGTAAAACAAAACTTACCAAGTCACATAATAAGTTGCATGAACTCACTCTGTGTGCAATAATAGTGTTTAACATGATTTTTGAATGACTAATCTCTGTACCTCACACATTCAATTAAGGGTAAGGTCCCTCAGTCGAGCAGTGAACTTCAAACACAGTTTCAACCACAAAGACCAGGGAGGGCTTCTATTGGTAAAAAAAAAGATGACTTTCAATATTCCTTTGAACATGGGGAAGTTATTAATTATACTTTGGATGATGTAACAATACACCCAGTCACTGCAAAGATACAGGCATCCTTCCGAACTCAGTTCCGGGAGAGAAAGGAAACCATTCAGGGATTTCACCATGAGGCCAATGGAGACTTTAAAACAGTTACGGAGTTTAATGGCTGAGATAGGAGAAAACTACAAAAACTAAAACCACAAGACTAACCTAAATGACAGAGTGAAAAGAAGGAAGCCCGTGTAGAAAAAAAATATTCAAAAACATAGATCTGGTTTGTAATAAGGCACTAAAGTAAAACTGCAAAATATTTGGAAAATAAATCTACTTTATGTCCTACAAAGTGTTATGTTTGGGGCAAATCCAACACAACACATCACACATCACGTCAAGGGGTATGAATACTTTCTGAAGGCTCTAGAAGTATCGTGACAATATCATATTGTGCCTGGAAATTCCTAGCCCAATTCATTTGAGTAGCACTCTTCATATTTGGTGGCTGCATTAGGTTAGGGGTATGCTTGTCATAAGCAATGACTAGGGAGTTTTTGTCAGGATAGAAATTAATGGAATAGTAGAGCTAAGCTTGCCTAGTTAAATAAAGGATAAATAAAGGTTAAATAAATAAATAAGCACTGGCAAAATCCTAGAAGAAACCCTGGTTCAGTCTGCTTTCCAACAGGCAGAGACAAATTCACCTTTCAGCAGGACAATACTCTAAAACACAAGGCCAAATATACACTGGAGTTGCTTACCGACGACCTTGAATTTTCCTAAATGGCCTAGTTACAGTTTTGACTTAAATCGTCTTGAAAATCTATGGCAAAACTTGAAAATTGCTGTCTAGCGATGATCAACAACAAACTTAACAGACATTTTTTAATAATAATTTGCAAATATTGTACAATCCAGGTGTGCAAAGCTCTTAGAGACTTACCCAGAAAGACTCAAAAGCTGTAATCATTGCCAAAGACGATTCTAAACAGGGGTGTGAATACTTATGTAAATGAGATCTTTCTGTATTTCATATTCAATAAATGTCTAAAAACATGTTTTCACTTTGTCATTATGGGGTATTGTGTGTAGAAAAAAAAAGTTATTCATTTAGAATTCAGGCTATAACACAAAATGTGGAACACGTCAAGGGGTATGAATACTTTCTGAAGGCTCTAGAAGTATCGTGATAATATCATATAATTCATTTGTGCTGCAAATCTCAGTTATGATGACTCACAAGACAAGCTGAATAATCATGTATACAGACAGTATCTTTACAGCAAGTATATATCTGCCTAACACAAATCCCCATCTGCAAAGGGTTACTCAAAACCTAATCTTTAAGCATTTGTTCTTAAACCATTGTGTCTTCAAGCAGAATGATACAGTGTGTCCTCCCATCCACTTCCATTGTCTCTCTCTCCCTTGGTAAACCCATAGCCAGAGGAGTGAATAGGAAAGCATCTTCCACTGCCCTAGGGACTGATGCTAAAGCCAATGTCTCCTATTAGGAAGCTAGACAGATCTCTATGGAGGGATGGAGAGAGAGATATTGAGATAGAGAGTTCACTAGACAAAAAAAGAGAGAGAGAGAACGAGAGACAAAAAACAAAAGAGAGAGAGCAAGAGAACAAGCTGCAGCAGTGCCTCCTTCCCACATCCCTCTGGACTTCCGGTTAGCCTGTGGGCCTTCCATCCAGAGAAACAAAACAAAAGCGGGACTGGGATCTGGGATGCAGCAGCCACAGAGGACACCAGGCTATTTTTAAACATGTTGATTGGTCTATCTAAGGGTGAAGAAGATGGAGCGACAGCCTTTAGTGTGAAAGACAGAGCTGGATATTGTGTTCTCTTTGTCAGGGCACCTGCCTTTATATAGAAACCAAGGGGTTTAAATATCGTCCGTCTTGGCCCCCGGGAGAGGGAAAGTATGCAGAGCATGTCGTCGGTATGACAGAGCTGGAAGAGGTGAACATTGTAAATCTATCGCGTAAGTCTCACTGCATACAAGAGTAAACTTTGCAAAGGGACGTTGTGTGTTAAGCACATGATTGACTTTGATTGTTGCTTTAATTATATGGTTTTATATTTTTTATGCATTATACTGTATTGTTTTCTATGTAGAGACAGTGGCAATTTACTTTGGGGGAAGGGGAGGGTCCAAAATAGGACAGGATAGTGTGTTTTTTCCCTAGTTTACATTCTCTCTTTTGCAGCTTTTACTAGATCATTTCTTCCATCCTAGCCACATTTCCTCAACTGCTTGAATCTGCCTCCAATTTATCAAGGTGTTTAGGTGCTTCCCTTTATCAAGGTGGTTAGGTACTTCCCTTTATCAAAGTGTTTAGGTGCTTCCCTTTATCAAGGTGTTTAGGTACTTCCCTTTATCAAGGTGTTTAGGTGCTTCCCTTTATCAAGGTGTTTAGGTACTTCCCTTTATCAAGGTGTTTAGGTACTTCCCTTTATCAAGGTGTTTAGGTACTTCCCTTTATCAAGGTGTTTAGGTACTTCCCTTTATCAAGGTGTTTAGGTGCTTCCCTTTATCAAGGTGTTTAGGTACTTCCCTTTATCAAGGTGTTTAGGTACTTCCCTTTATCAAGGTGTTTAGGTACTTCCCTTTATCAAGGTGTTTAGGTACTTCCCTTTATCAAGGTGTTTAGGTGCTTCCCTTTATCAAGGTGTTTAGGTACTTCCCTTTATCAAGGTGTTTAGGTACTTCCCTTTATCAAGGTGTTTAGGTACTTCCCTTTATCAAGGTGTTTAGGTACTTCCCTTTATCAAGGTGTTTAGGTGCTTCCCTTTATCAAGGTGTTTAGGTGCTTCCCTTTATCAAGGTGTTTAGGTGCTTCCCTTTATCAAGGTGTTTAGGTACTTCCCTTTATCAAGGTGTTTAAGTGCTTCCCTTTATCAAGGTGTTTAGGTGCTTCCCTTTATCAAGGTGTTTAGGTGCTTCCCTTTATCAAGGTGTTTAGGTACTTCCCTTTATCAAGGGGTTTAGGTGCTTCCCTTTATCAAGGGGTTTAGGTACTTCCCTTTATCAAGGTGTTTAGGTACTTCCCTTATGCACTACGCTTTTCCGTGTGCTAACTTTTACACTACCACAGGTCAGTATAGTCTACCAGTCTAACGGCCTGTCCTGCCCTCTAGCCACCATTCATAGTGACAGTAGTGGTACAGTAGGTGGATCGTTTGTCCAGATCTGCAATAGGCAATTCTGATACTGAATGTGCTGTCTGTTGTAGATCATCATTCTCCCAAGAACTCCTATAATAATGTGGCCACATATGCTCCCGGCAGGTCCAGTTATTCAGGGAAGCTTAACACGCACTGTGCCTCCTCTCCATCCAAGCAGCTATTCCTTGCACACCTAGAATGCTTCAATATAGCCTAAATATTTATCATTTAACTTTTTAATGTATTACCTTTTATATGTGGCATAAACAAAACCATTCACAATGTTTTCATCTGATTAAGCTACTTCAAAAGTCTCCTGTAGGCATGGTGGCTAGAGCGCAAATGCAAATACCAGAGTGGTCACATTTGCTATATCTGCGTAACATTTTAACATATTTTTATTTGGTACATGGGAATTTCACTTCAAAAGTAATTTTTATGTGCACTATGTATTTACACACAGACTTTCTATCTGCAACAAGTCAATTTTAAGGAAACACAACTCTGATGGGAAAAAGCCCCAGGGTTTCCCTTAACTGGTAATAGCCAGCATTTTGGCCTTTGAATAAAAATTGTAGCGGGTCAAATGATCCAGGAGAGGCTGTCTGTCATAGCCTACACCCCGAATTCGCGCTTCAGCACCATTCTCTCACACCATTCTCTCACACCATTCTCTCACACATGTGCCTGCTGCTTATGGAGGCCTTTTTCCCTGAAGTAAAACTAAAGTTAACCTGTTTTGTTTAATTCTGTTGAGACATTTTCAATGGCAAAATGTAATTTGATGTATAGTTTTTAATTGTGTGCTCCATATTTACATTAACCTGTACTGCAGTGGGCTAAATCAGGGTGACACGGAATGTTTTCTTGGTAGTCTTAAACAAACTTGCTTCGAAACCGAAGTATACACCTCACACAAATGGCCATGGGCAACAAAAAAAAGAACACACATCAGATATAGAGTTGAAATGTATTCAATTTGCATCACAAAAGACTGAAATATAACAAAACTATTTGACACAGAAACACCAGATTTTTTGCATGGTTTTTAAAATAATGTATATTAATTATGAAATTATGGAAAATATTTGTAACATTCCACCCATGAGGCCACTAGGTCATTTGACTACAAGAAAGGGCGACGATAGCTTATAAGTAGGTCTGCTGCAAAATAAATAACATTAGCCTATTTCTGTAGTTTGTTGGGCATGTTAGGCACTTGCCTTTATTGGTAATTTCTGCAACATACTGTAGCCTGTTTAAAACAGTTTGCAAGTGTTTTGTTTCATTCTGGCCAAATGAAGTTCTAACTGTAATTCTGTGTTTGCCACAATATAATAGCCTGCTCATATTTTCTCCATAAACAATTTATATATATTTTTTTACATTTTACCAGGTAAGTTGACTGAGAACACATTCTCATTTACAGCAACGACCTGGGGAATAATTACCAAGGAGAGGGATGAATGAGCCAATTGTAAGCTGGGGATGATTAGGTGACCATGATGGATAGCTTGGGAATTTAGCCAGGACACCAGGGTTAACACCCCTACTCTTACAATAAGTGCCATGGGATCTTTAATGACCTCAGCGAGTCAGGACACCCATTTAACATCCCACCCAAAAGACAGCACCCTACACAGGGAAATGTCCCCAATCACTGCCCTGGGGTATTGTCTTTTTAGACCTGAGGAAAGAGTGCCTCCTACTGGACCTCCAACACCACTTCCAGCAGCATCTGGTCTCCCATCCAGGGACTGACCAGGACCAACCCTGCTTAGCTTCAGAAGCAAGCCAGCAGTGGGATGCAGGGTGGTGTGTGCGGCTTCACTTACTTGTGATATTACCCTAATAAAGTTTAGAAACTTTTGCGAAGGTTTGGTGTGACTATTATTAAGCTTTAGCTACTTCAAGCCTATGCAGTGCACATCGACAGGTTAACTTGAGGTGAGGATGAATGTTTCAGGCCTACCTACTATTGGAAACGTGAGAAAAAAACCCACAAACGTTTCAGGGCAATAACTAAAAGGGCAGAGTGTGCCATGACCCAAGCCAAAGTACAAGTCGACGGGCGTAAGTATTTGGGCTGATTTGTCATCATTACAGTTACAGCCGGCTCACCCGCGACCGTGGAATGAGAGTCTGCCGAGACTCAACGTTCCAGAATTCCGTCGCCTCCAACACTCTCGAAGCTAGTTCTTCCCGAGCTCTTTAACCTGTTGTTAAGAACACTCCCAATCGTATTAGTGCAAACACAATAAGAAAACAAATTGGCTACCGGTTTAGTAAGGCTATTTTGATTTTCATTCCTGTGCAATTACGTCCTATTGAAACTGACTACATACGGAACAGTTGGTTTTATTCAATTGATTTATTCAATTTACTGCTGGTTACCGTAGCTTGGTTATACTCTGCTGCGTTTTAACATATTGTGACTGATAGGATAAGAAGGTAGCTCTCTGTTCGATTCTCCACAGTGTGCAGACTGAATGGGGTGGGGATGTTTGTGCAGATTGAATGGAGATTTCTTTGCTGTGAAGTAACGCTGCAGTGTTGCTGGGAGAGCAGGGTTCTCGTCTCATTCTCTCTCTCTCTCTTCTCTCTCTAATTACGAGTCACATTCTTCAGGAGTCAGTTGTTTTTCTCACAGGAAGCCCAAACACAAACAGAAGCGAGGGTGGGGGCGTGGCCCACTCCTGTGACCTCTCTCTCTCCCCCTCTCTAGCCCTTACTCCCTCTTTTTCTCTCTCTCCCTCTCTCTCTTCCTCTCTCTCTTCCTCCCTCCCTCTCTCTCCCTCCCTCCCTCTCAGACGTCTCTCTGCCAATCCAGTCATGCACATGAGCCTGGCAACGTGCCCACCCTGCGCTGCTGCAGTCACACAAAGAACACACACACAGACTATCGCACACACACATTGGGCGATCAGAAACACACACAACTTTCATGCACATGAGCACGCAGACATAAACACAAATGTCCAAATAGGTGATAGACCAATGCACTTCATGCATTAAAGTACAACATACACCTCCTCACTTATAACATCTCCTCTCCCATACACATGCATCCGCTCACACAAGCAGATATACACAGAGCACTTATAGCTGCCAGTTCTATCCAGCTGCAGGCAGAGTAGCTGGGCTTGGCCTGGCCTGGATGGAGGAGAGTTATTGCTGATGTGCAGGGAGGGCTGGGAGGATAGGGCAGGGGAATAGGGCAGGGGACCGCTCCCAACAGACCATTTGTTCTGCCGTTCTTCAGCCAAACAAATTTACGTCTCTCCTACAGAAGGTCAACTGTGCTCAAATTCAGAAATAAGGGGGTAATTGGCGCAAGAGCGGTGACGAAGCTCAAAGGCCACTGCCGCCCTTTCCCAGAGTTACAGCCCACTGACCAATGGGGGAGGCACAGTCACAAATACAAACACTGTCACACACGCACACAAGAAAGCACGCAAACACTCACACACGGAGACCCAGACAAACACACACTGACACAAGTGCACACACATCTATTGTATATGTATAGCATATATAGTTGAATTTGAGTAATGTATGTATTATACAGTACCATGCTCATCTTGAATTTTTTTTAACCATTTGCTAGGATATGCTATATACAGCCTATGCAAGAGCCAGATCGACTACCATCAAGCATTCCAAACACCCCCTATGCTATGGGACTGTGTGTGGCTATACAAACCACAATATAGCTGAATCTATTTGCATCTGTGTGTGTGTGTATTGTGTGTGTGTGTGTGTTTGTGAGTGTGTGTACGCATTTGCGTTTGTCCTTGTGCGTGTGTGCGTGTTTATACGTACACACCTCTCTCTGTGTGTACAGTACAGTACGTGCCCAGGCATACTGGTGTGCCTGGGCGAGATAGATAGAACGCGATAAAAGGGGCCTAGCTGTCTGGTGTGTGTGTAGCCCCTATGTAACGAGCCCCCCTCTCTCTAATTAGGGCAGCACGAGCCAGTGAGTAGAAATTCCGATCCGCAACACTGCTTTTCTCTGGCAGCCTCACTCACACATGCGTAGTACAGAGCCTGTGTGCTCCCTAACGCACATGAATGCATGCAGATCCCCAACACCTGGCTTGATTATGCAGTCTTTCTTTTCAACATCTAAAACATCCATACCATCTCTGGAATGCCATTTTAGGCACCCAGGGAATCTTTTCCACGAGGCATCAATGACAAAAGCCAGGCTGGATACTGGCACCAAGTGCCAGGCACTGCTATGGTAGATGTGCACAAATGATGACAAACCAGCAGGGAAACAATGACTGTTTCATTGTCTTTTATGGACTATTTTGCCGCGTTCCTCTAAAGGAATGCACATGTTGTGAATGGTACTGTTTGTTCTAAACAAAAACAGACTAAGGTGCCCTCAAGTGGGCAGACTAGCAATATAGACTCACACCTGTGAGACATCGCTAACATCGCTAAGAATTCAAATGTATGTTGTTTTTTTTAAGCCGGCAAATGTCAAATTAAACTACTTCAATTTCCCAAACTGTAATTTCAACTCAACTAGCCCCAAAAGAATGCAGACCATATATACTGCATTCAGAGCTAGAGGATGATGGGAGAACATTGGTGTTAGTCACAGAGCCTTGTGTTGCTTCAGGCCTCAGTATTCAAGAACCGTGGAACCATCCTCCTCCCTCCTCCTCCTCATTCTTCCCCTCCTCCTCTTCCTCCTCCTCCCCCTTTCCATCCTCCTCCTCCCCCTTCTCCTAATCCTCCTCCTTTTCCCTGTTAAGAGCCACCGGGGAGCCGATGCAGTGTTGTGAGAAGAGTTTAGTAGGCCAAAGAAGACGATGTGCCATATTCCAGCATCTTAAGCAACAAGCTGTCCCCTGTGGAATACTGCATTACTCAACACAAACCCTCTACATCCCATCCCACCTCCTCACTAAGCATACTGCATTGTTTCGTCACAAATAGGCAAATATGTAGTGTGTATATCCCAATTGAGGAGAGAGTAATACTACATGTAACCTATTGGAAGGGTTTTGAGTATATATAGTATGTTGATGAAGAGAAAAAACTAGTTTATGCATATTAGTAAAGTTATTGCTGACAACATTCACAGAAGGTGAAAAAAAATCCATAATTCTTTATTTAATTGAAACATTTTCTAACAATATATTCTAACACACATACAAATGACAGCATACAGACGCACACAAACATACACAACTTCACTCCTGCCCAGACCCACCTGCTCACAACCCCATCTCCAGGGCCCATATCAGTCTCCGCCACACGGCCTCAAACTGCACCATTTTTGCACTTTCAACATTTAGATAATAAAGCATTTGACCTTGGTTGATTTCCAGTTTTTAAGTATACATTTCTCAAGATGATTTACGAAAAATGTATCATCCAACCCACATGAGAGAAGTTTGGACATGTGCAGTTCTGGGTTTATTGTATTGGCATCCCTTAATGAGTTAGTGACCCTTCAAAAGAGACTCTCACAGTATGTTGGGGGAACGAGTGTTAGACTTTCCTGGGCAGGAATCTATGCTGTCTATCCCCATGACCAACTGGAAAAAGAGGAATGTTCTGAACTTCTTCCCAGCTCTCCCAAGTGGAGTTCAATCGGTGTGGGTTTGGAGCTTTTTCCAAGAGTGTCACAATTTGTGATAAATAACATAAGCCATACTGGGCAGCCAGCGAAAAAGAAGAAAAGTGTGAAATAAAAGAAACGAAACGGAGAGAGAGAGAGAGAGAGAGAGAGAGAGAGAGAGCGTAGTACTGTTGTACATCAATGAAATAGGCTAGCGATAGAGACCCTTGCCAATTGGGGGAGAATTCCAGTGTTTGAGTCCAGCCCTTGGTAGGTGGTGTGATTTATTAATGAGATAAGTCACTAGTGCTCTGGAATATGAGAGCTTAACGGTGTAATATTTCCCCCCTGCCGCAGTGACTCAGGTCTGCCATGCCCTCACTGGGGAAGAGTTTACTGGGTGCAAAACAAGGCAATGGTCAGGGATCCGCGTTAGTTTTTTTGGAGTGGAACATTTCACTCACTCTGACAAGAGTCTGTGACCAGAGTCGGTATGTAAAAAACGCAGAAACACGTATTCAAATCTAGATACAGTTGAAGTCGGATGTTTACATACACCCTAGCCAAATACATTTTTCACAATTCCTGACATTTAATCCTAGTAAAAATTCCCTGTCTTAGGTCAGTTTGGATCACCACTTTATTGTAAGAATGTGAAATGTCAGAATGAGATCATTATTTATTTCAGCTTTTATTTCTTTCATCACATTCCCAGTGGGACAGAAGTTTATGTACACTCAATTAGTATTGGTAGCATTGCCTTTAAAGGGCAATTGCTAAAGCCAATGCCTTTAAAAAAAATGGTGGTTAAACCTATTGGATTTGTTTTACTGTGGATATAGATACTTTTTGTACCTGTTTCCTCCAGCATCTTCACAAGGTTCTTTGCTGTTGTTCTGGGATTGATTTGCACTTTTTTGCACTAAAGTATTTTCATCTCTAGGAGACAGAACGCGTCTCCTTCCTGAGCGGTATGACGGCTGCGTGGTCCCATGGTGTTTATACTTGCGTACTATTGTTTGAAGGTAGGCCTTGAAATACATCCACAGGTACACCTCCAATTGACTCAAATGATGTCAATTAGCCTATCAGAAGCTTCTAAAGCCATGACATAATTTTCGGTTTTAAAGGCACAGTCAACTTAGTGAATGTAAACTTCTGGCCCACTGGAATTGTGATACAGTAAATTATAAGTGAAATAATCTGTCTATGAACAATTGTTGGAAAAATTACTTGTGTCATGCACGATGTAGATGTCCTAACCGACTTGCCAAAACTCTAGTTTGTTAACAAGACATTTGTGGAGTGGTTGAAAAACGCGTTTTAATGACTCCAACCTAAGTGTATGTAAACTTCCGACTTCAACTGTACACCATGGGCTGCAATACACATCCAAATGTTTATATTATGAGCTCTAGTTTCATTTTCTAGTGTGAGAAACTTATATAAATAAACAAGACTCCACAAGTTTCTGTACATCCTTTTGTATTGCCGACCTACAGTGTTCCATAAACCATGGCAAATTGTGGGTAGACATCAAATATGAATTCAGCAGTGGTGGTCCTGTCTATTGTATCTGCTAAAGGGTTTCTAAACTCTTTATTTACCCTCCAGTGGACTCTTTCCCTCAGACGATAGTCGCGCACTATTGTTGTGCGCCGTGTGGCCCTCCATTCTCTTTGTGAATGTGTCGGGCCAGGCTCTGAAGGAACAGCGATCAGCCCATTGTCCTGCCACACAGATTACCACATGAACAGGAAGGTCCTTGGCGCTGACGGCGGCCAGCGGCAGGCCCCCCGCTAAATACTCAAGACAGGGGACTCATTGTGAGAGGAACGGTGGACAGGCCGGTCAACTACCACGGACGAACGATTAGCATGACAATGCGGCCCACGCAGCCTTTTATATCTGTATGGCGCATATGAGTCAGAGGCGAGAGATGCCACACAGAGCAGCAATCAGACACGGGGTGGCTTTCCTCTAGGTAAGGATGGAAGCTGGAAATGCATTATTAATCAATTAAAGCCTGGTTCACGCCCTGCCGGCACCCAGACATCTTCTGCTCCGATCCCATTCGCCCCGGACAATGTTGGAAGCCGCACCCTATTCCCTATATAGGGCACAACTTTTGACCAGGGCATAGAGATATGGTCAAAAGTAGTGCACTATGTCAGGAATAGGGTTGCATTTGAAGTCTAAAACCCGGCTACCAACATTTGGGACACAGGCTTGGACGATACCAGTGGTGGTGGAGGCAAACATTGGGAAAGTCTACACAACTTTCTGAGAGAACAGAACTGCAGCCATATCTAACCATGCTACTAGCCATTTGAGCTGTAAAGGTCTAAAACATTCATTTAAATAGTGCTATGTTTGTAGTACAATGGACAATAAATGATCTATTCTCCCACAAGGCAACATGTTTTTTTTATTGTGCTTGATGAGAATGTGTCCAGTAACCTCAACAACATACCCAGATTAAAATGAATCCATAAGTCGCTTTGGATAAATGGCATACAGTCAGCTCCAAAAGTATTGGGACAGTGACCAGTTTTATTGTTGTTTTGGCACTTTGCTCTGTGCACTCTGGATTTGATATGCTATAATGGGGTGGCAGGTAGCCTAGTGGTTAGAGCATTGGACTAGTAACCGAAAGGTTGCAAGATTGAATCCCTGAGCTGACAAGGTAGAAATCTGTTGTTCTGCTCCTGAACAAGGCAGTTCACCCACTGTTCCTAGGCTGTCATTAAAAAATAAGAATGTGTTCTTAACCAACTTGCCTAGTTAAATAAAGGTAAAATTACTATGAGGTTAAAGTGCAGCGTGTCAGATTTAATTTGAGGGTATTTTCAACCATATTAGGTAAACCGTTTAGAATTTACAGCACTGTTTGTACATAGTCCCCCCATTTTAGGAAACCAAAAGTATTGGGACAAATTCCCTTCCACTGTGTATACCAAACATTAGGAACACCTTCCTAATATTGAGTTGCACCCAAACCCCCCCACACACACAAACACACAGGGATGCTGGCCCATGTTGAATCCAATGCTTCCCACAGTGGTGTCAGGTTGGCTGGATGTCCTTTGGGTGGTGGACCATTCTTGATACACACGGGAAACTGTTGAGCATGAAAACCCCAGCAGCAGCAGCGTTGCAGTTCTCGACACCAACCGGTGTGCCTGGCACCTACTACCATACCCCGTTTCAAAGGCACTTTAATCTTTTGTCTTGCCCATTCACCCTCTGAAACTGACTCAATTGTCTCAAGGCTTTAAAATCCTTCTTTAACCTGTCACCTCCACATCATCTACACTGATTGAAGTCAATGACATCAATAGGGGATCATAGCTTTCACCTGGATTCACCTGGTCAGCCTATGTCATGGAAAGAGTATACTCAGTGTATATGTGTATTCAAGTTTAATAATTAGGGATAGTCCTGAATGAATCATGACTAATGATGAGTGAGAAAGTTACAGATGCAAAACTATCATACCCCCAAAAAAAACAGAACCTCCTGTGTTATTGTAATGGTGAGAGGTTAGCATGTCTTGGGGGTATGATATTTGTCCATCTATAACTTTATCATTCATCATTAATCACGATTTATTAAGAACAATCCATAATCATGGTAGCATCCACATCAATGTAGAAGTGTGAAGAAACTTTTTCTATTCTTATTTACAATACAAGTGACTCCAAACTCACAATAGATTATTTACAATTCATTTCTATATAGAAAATATGAAAATTTTCCCACAAGTGGTGCTTTCCCACCAAACTGAGTTGTAGCGGATAAAAATCAGTGTGTGATGACATGGTGAACACAAAATGTAAGTTTTCATGTACCAAATAAAAATCTAAAAAGTTATACAGTATGTGTTTCCATTTCCGATAGTTTTGTAAATAAAACTGTTAAATAGCAAATGTCTTCTCTGGTCTTGGCACGTGCGCTCCAGCCAACCGCTCGCAGATCAGCGGGTAGGCTGTGCGGGCTGTTGGCTAGTCTACATGATTCGATTATTATGGATAAGAGCGAGAATATTTGTCAAACAGCATTCAAGCATCTCTCATGATGTCACCAGAATAAGACCCTAGATATTTATTGGAAAGGAGCATCAACCTCATTACTGTGCACTTTCGCCTCCCTGTGAAGTTCATCAAAACTTATTTCATCTGTAGCCTAATTAACGGCATGGTTGTAGTGGGAGGACCACACCATATCATTGTGTGACTCCAATATGATGGTTATTTTATCAATATTTGTGCATAAATGCATTCCCACTGCCATTTTTCACATAATACATTTTATGTATTTTTACCCCTTTTTCTACCAAATTTCATGATATCCAATTGGTAGTTACAGTCTTGTCCCATCGCTGCAACTCCCCTACGGAGTTGGGAGAGGGGAAGGTTGAGAGCCATGCGTCCTCCGAAACACGACCCTGCCAAGCCGCACTGCTTCTTGACACACAGCTAGCTTAAAGCCAGCCACACCAACGTGTCTGAGGAAACATCATACAACTGGTGACCGTGTCAGTGTGCATGCACCCAGCCCGCCACAGGAGTCGCTAGAGCGCGATGGGACAAGGTCAACCCCGCCGGCCAAACCCCCCCTTAACCCGGACGACGCTGGGCCAATTGTGTGCTGCCTCATGGGTCTCCCGGAATTGAACCCGGGCCTGTAGTGACGCCTTTATCACTGTGATGCAGTGCCTTAGACCACTGCACAACTCGGGAGGCCCACATAAAACATTTTACAGACACAAAAAGATCCCACCAGGTCGAACGAACAAATGATCTGTCTGCATTTATAAAATTGTCATGACAGATATCATGATTTTCTTTTTTTATACGGTATTATACTCGCATTAAAACTGTGGATTTCTGGTCTCAAGGACTCAATATCTCTCTATTTTGCTTGCCCTATTTTAGCATGCCTATTCACAGTGCTTGTGGTTTGTGTGTGTGTCTGTGTGTGTGTATACGTATGTGTGTGCGTGAGAGTGTGTGTGCGATTGCATGGGATGGGTGGTAACAAGAAAAAAACAAACATTTTGTTGTGTTTTTTCAAAAATTGGGAGCACTGAATGGCATGTCAGCTAAAGGGCATTTGGGCTATTCTGGTGACAAACAGGGGCATGGCTAATGTATATGACCAAACTGCGAGCCAGTCGTTTTTCTCTTCGTTGCATCTACGTGCAGTCAAACCATTTCAAGGCATGAGAGAGAGAGAGCGAGACCAGCATTCATTTCCTTCATTCCCTGCAGCCAAACAATAAATAACTAAATCACAACACTCTTAAAAGCTCTGCGCCACAATGCACACATATCTCTCCCCAACCCCACTCCCACTCTTAGCTGCTAGAAAGGATTTCAATTCCGGGAAAGAACAGTCATTCATATAAGTAATCAGTTTCATGAGCTCTCTCACTCACGGACTTATTCGACAACCCCGCAACATTAGACAGCCACTGGTGAAAATAAGAAAATGGGAAACGCATAACGATAGCTTGGTTATACACAGAGGCAGTGCCTCCCAGACAAAGCATTACACCTCCTCTCTCTATGCATCTCAAGTACTGACATTAGCCAGGAGTAACATCTGACAGGGCCCTAATTTCATAGTACTCCTGTCATTTCTCAAGAGTTATGGCCCATTGGCACCGTCTCTGAGCTATATTTACGGTTGGAACGCGGGACATTAGTGAGGTGTTCCCTTAAAAGCATGCACATTGGCAGGGTCATGTTTCGGGCACTGGAGCTTGGAGGAGTTGTGGCCCATAGAGTTTATGAGGAGGCTTCCCTCTGTGAAGTCCACTGGAGTCCATCGGCATGCCCTTCAGATACACAACGATTCATTACCTCACCTCCAGTCAGGCAATAAATCCTATAACGACATGAGTCACTTACAAGGCCTTGAGGGCACCCAGACTTTCTATTTGGGAACCCCAACAATATACCCCCTGGAACAACCCCTTCCAATATGGCAATGTTAATCAATCGATGTTAGATTAATCCAATATATGATGGACAATGACAGTTTCCTGGAGTATTCATACCCACTGACTTATTCCACATTTTGCTGTGTTACAGCCTGAATTCAAAATGGATTCAATTGTTAGTTTTTTCTTTCTTCTGTCTACACACAATACCCCATAATGACAAAGTGACATGTTTTTAGAAATGTTTGCAACTGTATTGAAAATTAAACACAGAAATATCTAATTTACGTAAGTATTCACACCACTGAGTCAATCATTTGTTGAAGCACCTTTGGCAGCATTTACAGTCTGTGAGTCTTTCTGGGTAAGTCTCTTAGAGCTTTACACACCTGGATTGTCCAACACTTGCCCATTATTCTTTAAACAATTATTCAAGCAATGTAAAATTGGTTGTTGATTAAAGCTAGACAATCATTTTCAGGTCTTGGCATAGATTTTCAAGTAGATTTAAATCAAAACTGTAACTCAGGCCACTCAGGAATGTTCACTGTCTTCTTGGTAAGCAACTCCAGTGTAGATTTGGTCTTGTGTTTTTGGTTATTGTCCTGCTGAAAGGTGAATTAATTTCCCAGTGTCTGGTCTCTATGATTTTGCATGTTCTTAGCTCCATTCCTTGTATTTTTTATCCGGAAAAACTCCCCAGTCCTTAACGATTACACGCATACCCATAACATGAAGCAGCCTCCACTATGCTTGAAAATATGGAGAGTGGTACTCAGTGATGTGTTGTATTGGATTTCCCCCAAACATAACACTTTGTATTCAGGACAAAAAGTTAACTGCTTTGCCACATGTTAAGTGTTGGAAATTCACTGCTCGACTGAGGGACCTTACAGACAATTGTACGTGTGGGATACAGAAATTAGGTAGTCATTCAAAAATCATGTTAAACACAAATATTGCACACAAATGCAACTTATTATGTGACTTGTTAAGCTCATTTGCACTTCTGAACGCATTTAGGCTTGCCATAACAAGGGGTTGAATACTTATTGACTCAAGACATTTCAACTTTTCATTTGAATTAATTTGTAAACATTTTGAAAAACATAATTCCACTTTGACATTATGGGTTATTGTGTGTAGGCCAGTGACAAAATAATCAAAATGTAATCAATTTTAAATGCAGGCTGTAACATAACAAAATGTGGAAAAAGTCAACGGGTGTGAATACTTTCTAGAGGCATTGTAATGGGTTTTGGAGCAGGCACTTATGTGAAGACAGCAAGATAGCCAAAGCGCTAACAGGAAACCACTAACCGCTCGGGTGCTCAAGTAACTTGGTAGTGCACTTTTGCCCTCCACCACTTTTCATTGTCGATTGGTGCTCTTAATAATTCATAGGCTTTAAGAATCGTCAGGCTCTAATTGGTGGGCTTCTGTAATCCTCTCAGCACTGCGGGGACCGCAGGCCACGGAAAACGCTTTTTACAGAGAAGTCAAGAAGAACTGACTCGCCTTTTTACAAAAAGAAACCCGGCTTGAAGTTAAAAGGCCTCGCTTGAAATCGAAACAGCACCGTTAAGCAGCACACAAGGTGTGTGTGTGTGTGGTTGGTTTGGGGCTCCTTTCACAAGCTTTGAGAATGCGAGATGGCACACTCAGGACTCTCCAAGACTCCTTTTGGAGTTTGGAGTTATGTCAGTCAGTGGGTCTGTGGCTTTAAGACGAAAAGGGGAAAAAGGTATAAGGTATCAGGGCGAGTACAAAACCGCCATTACATAGCAGACATAAGTCAAAGCTTTGGGGAATCCATAGAATCAGCATCGTGTCGGCTCACATCTGGAAAATTACATTTATGTTGCTCTGTGTATGGTTAGGTGAATGGGCTTAACACAATTCCACCTAACAACACATCCCACTCCTTATAGAGGAGGGAGAGTTAGCGAGAGGGAGACACAGAGAGAGAGTGAGCAAAGACCAGATCACGGAACATGATCCTCTTAAGGGGAATCACATTTTGTAAGTGTGCAGGGTGGCTCACAAGTAATCACATGATCACGTCTGTGTGTGTCAATCCATCCTGGGCATCTCAGGGGGAAGTGAATCATTGTGCTGTCAGTCACAGGCAGGGCCCCTTAGGGCAGGTAACCTAACAGACTCGGAGCCGGCTATTAGATACCCTCGAGCCTCTATTAACTATTCCTCTCCTCTTGCTGTGTTACCAT
Organism: Brachymystax lenok tsinlingensis; assembly: GCA_030435695.1. Lineage (NCBI taxonomy): Eukaryota > Metazoa > Chordata > Actinopteri > Salmoniformes > Salmonidae > Brachymystax > Brachymystax lenok. The sequence continues at coordinate 4,132,086 of CM059806.1, read as the reverse complement.
GGAGCCACATCACAGTACCTTTGCTTGAGCAAATCCCATCCTCATCTACACAGCATTTTTTTAATATTTACTTTGCTATTGGCACTAATCATTTGGAAATCCTGATTTTCCAGCAGAGGCAGACTAAGCACACATTACCTCTCACTGTAGCTCCGTGTAGCAAGGAGATGATTGTGGACTACAGGAAAAGGAGGAACGAGCACGCCCCCTTTCTCATCAACGGGGCTGTAGTGGAGCAGATTGAGAGCTTCAAGTTCTTTGGCGTCTACATCACCAGCAAACTAACATGGTCCAAGCACACCAAGACAGTTGTGAAGAGGGCACGACAAAACCTATTCCCCTCAGGAGACTGAAAAGATTTGTCATGGGTCCTCAGATCCTCAAAAGGTTCTACAGCTGCACCATCGAGAGCATCCTGACGGGTTGCATCACTGCCTGGTATGGCAACTGCTTGGCCTCTGACCGTAAGGCACTACAGAGGGTAGTGCGTACGGCCCAGAACATCACTGGGGCCAAGCTCCTGCCATCCAGGACCTCTATATCAGAAGATATCAGAGGAAGGCCCTAAAAATTGTCAGACTGTTCTCTCTGCAACCGCATGGCAAACGGTACCGGAGCACTAAGTCTAGGTCCAAGAGGCTTCTAAACAGCTTCTACCCCCAAGCCATAAGACTCCTGAACATCTAATCAAATGGCTACCCAGACTATTTGCATCCCCCCCTTTACGCTGCTGCTACTCTCTGTTATTATCTATGCATAGTCACTTTACATGTACATATTACCTCAATTACCTTGACTAACCGGTGCCCCCGCACATTGATTCTGTACCGGTACCCCCTGTATATAGCATCGTTATTGTTATTTTATTGCTGCTCTTAATTTTCTGTTACTTTTCTTTCTTTTTTTTTTTCAAATTAAAACTGCATTGTTGGTTAAGGGCTTGTGAGTAAAAATGTCACTGTAAGGTCTACACCTGTTGTATTCGGCTCATGTGACAAATAACATTTGCTTTGATTTGAGCTGGAGATTGAAGATTCTCAGCAGGTCGTCGGTGCCTGATCACTCTTTTCTGCCTCTTTTGAAAGTCTCAATCTCTCTACTTCTAGCTTTCGATTTGGCCATGTCTGTGCTACAACCACTCTCTCTGTGTTTTGTGTCTCTCTCAGCGTCTCTCTCTCTCTCTCTCTCTCTCTCTCTCTCTCTCTCTCTCTGTCTCTCTCTGTCTCGTCTCCACCCTCCTCCTCTCCTCCTCCTCTGATAGCTCAAATTGAGTTCAGCCATGAGAAACCCTTCTATGTGTTTAAGTCCTCTCTGCCTCTGCCCCGCTTGTTACCCCCAGAGTGGCTTCCCGAGGCGCTTAGGCAGTAAGATGCGTTGGTAACGGATCCAAGCACCTGCCGGATCGCAAACGACTAGACCTTCACCTGGTGCTTTTCACCTTGAGAGATGCTGACGATCTGCTTGCAACCGCATCGTGTGTCTGCCAAGCCTCGCTCCATCTCTCCCTCCCTCCCTACACTCGCTTTTATCAAATTACTGGGCGCAGTCACACCCTGTACTGCGTTTAAAACAGCATTAATACATCTCGGCCTGGTGTAGAGAGCTGTGTCATAGGCACTGCGTTCCAGATAGTTAACACAAATGGCGGCCAAATTGAGAGGAATCAAATAGCAAAATGGGGAGCGTTACTCTGAATGACTCATTAACCATCCAGCCCATGATGCTCAGTGTGATTTCAGTCTTGCTCAAAATGCCTTAAGCATGTAATTTGTCTTTTCCTATCGATTCCTTTCTCCCCCAACTAGTAATTGGAAATAAAGTAAATGCTATCCAAAACCATGAGAGATAAGTGAGACATTGCTGGATGACAGCATTGCTAGTCAGTGGATGGGAATCTTTGAATCCAGATGAGTTGGAGTGAATGAGCTGCATTCAATGTATCACATTAAAATTGATTACTGTAGCCCTGCAGATAATGTCCCAGCAGACTCATAACTAGTGCCTTCAGAAAGTATTCACACCACTTGACTTTTTGCAAATTATATTGTGTTACATCCTGAATTTAAAATGGATTAAATTTAGATTTTTTTTTAACTGGTCTACACACAATACCCCATAAGGTCAAAATGGAATTATGTTTTTCAAAAAGTTTACAATGAGGCGGCGCACAATTAGCCCAGCGTCGTCCGGGTTAGGGGAGGGTTTGGCCGGCTGGGATATCCTTGTCCCATCGCGCTCTTGCGACTCCTGTTGTGGTCCGGGCGCAGTGCACACTGACACAGACAGTCGCCAGCTGTACGGTATTTCCTCCAACACATTGGTGCGACTGGCTTCCAGGTTAAGCGAGCGGTGTGTCAAGAAACAGTGTGGCTTGGCAGGGTCATGTTTCGGAGGACGCATGGCTCTCGACCTTCGCCTCTCCTGAGTCCGTAGGGGAGTTGCAGCGATGAGACAAGACTGTAACTACCAATTGGATATCAAGAAAAGGGGTAAAAGGTAAAAAGAAAATGGCAAGCCTAAATACGTTCAGGAGTAAAAATGTGCTTAACAAGACAGTCACATAATAAGTTGAATGGACTCTGTGTGCAATAATACAGTAGTGTTTAACGTGATTTTTGAATGACTACCTCATCTCTGATTCCAACACATTATCTGTAAGGTCCCTCAGTCGAGCAGTGAAATTTCAAAACGATTCAACCACAAAGATGAGGGAGGTTTTCCAATGCCTCGCAAAGAAGGGAATCTATTGGTAGACGGGTAAAAAAACAAAACAGACATTGAACATCCCTTTCAGCATGGTGAAGTTATTAATTACACTTTGGATGGTGTATCAATACACCCAGTCATTACAAAGATACAGGCGTCCTTCCTAACTCAGTTGCCGGAGAAGAAGAAAACCGCTCAGGGATTTCACCACCATGAGTTTAATGGCTGTGATAGGAGAAAACTGAGGATGGACACTGGAGTTACTCCACAATACTAACCTAATTGACAGAGTGAAAAGAAGAAAGCCTGTACAGAATAAAAATATTTCAAAACATGCATCCTGTTTGCAACAAGGCACTAAAGTGCCATGTTTGGGGAAAATCCAATACAACACATTACTGAGTACCACTCTCCATATTTTCAAATATAGTGGTGGCTGCATCTTGCTATGGGTATGCTTGTAATCGTTAAGGACTGGGGAGTTTTTAAGGATAAAAAAGAAACGGAATGGCGCAGTGGTTCAGTCTGCTTCCCACTAGATGCACCATTGAGAGCACCCTGTCAGGCTGAATCACTGCCTGGCACGGCAACTGCACCGCACGTAACCGCAGGGAATACTGGTGCGGTCTGCCCAACGCATCACCGGGGGCACACTGCCTGCCCTCCAGGACAGCTACAGTACCCGATGTCACAGGAAGGCCAAAAATATCACCAAGGAAATCAACCACCCGAACCACGGCCTGTTCACACCGCTATCATCCAGAAGGCAAGGTCAATACAGGTGCATCAAAGCTGGGACAGAGAGACTGAAAAACAGCTTCTATCTCAAGGCCTGTTAAATAGCCATCACTAGCCGGCCTCCACCCAGTACCCTGCCCTGTACTCTGTCACTGTCACTAGCCGGCTACCACCCGGTTACTCTACCCTGCACCTTAGAGGCTGCTGCCCTATGTACATAGACATGGAATCACTGGTCACTTTAATAATGGAACACTAGTCACTTTAATAATGTTTATGTACTGTTTTATTGTATTATACTGTATTCTAGTCAATGCCACGACATTGCTCCTCCTAATATTTTAATTCCATATTAATTCCTAGTATTTTAATTCCATGCTTTTATTTGTGTGTGTATTGTTCTGAATTGTTAGATACTACTGTACTGTTGGAGCTAGGAACACAAGCATTTAGCAACAACCGCAATAACATCAGCTAAATATGTGTATGTGACCAATACAATTTAGATTTACATAACTTCTGAGTGATAGGAAGCAGGATCACCACCACCAAAAAGCCTACACCACTGCACACACACCTGTTGTTACTATGACAACTAGCATAGCCTTGTCAGCAAATGACTGCTGTCTGAACAGACACAAATCCGATTTGGTCATTTGTAACTTGCTGTTAGACAGTCAGTAGTCCAAAACGGATTTGAAAAACAAAACTGATCCTTAAGGCCTGCAGTGTGAACAAGGCTTCAGAGACTTACCCAGAAAGACTGTAATCGCTGCCAAAGGTGCTTCTACAAGTATTGACTCAGGGGGAGTGAATAATTATGTAAATGAGATATTTCTGTATTTCATTTTCAATACATTTGCAAACATTTCTAAAAACATGTTTTCACTTTGCCATTATGGGTTATTGTGTGTAGATGGGTGCAAAATCAATTTTGAATTCAGGCTGTAACACCAAAAAAATTGGAATAAGTCAAGGGGTCAGAATACTTTCTAAAGGCCCTGGTATGATTTCCTACAAGTCAAATTGTTTAGAGATTGTTTAGAGTAGAAATCATGCATTTTCTCTTTCCCCTCGATCAAATCTAATGGTAGGGGACAAAGATGTCTGATCCGATTCAACATTTGTTTTGCCATGACCGTCAGCGAGCCCAAGCTTTCTAACCGGGGGTCACTGTTGGCGAAAACAAATCAGGTTTTATTAGGGGAATGAAAGGCGCTTTGGGGGCCAATAGCTATCAAAGAGCGCTGCTAAAACACACACAATATCCCAGCAAGGAGATTGGATTCCTCCTGCACCTCATCGACACAACACCGGGGTCACTCCCCAATCTACACGTGTCACAGCTAAAGCAGCGCTACAAGCTTGGACTCTCTCCGTTAGTTCCCATCTCTAATACTCTAAAACAAATGCCTAATGCTAAGGAGAGGTAGGAAACACATGCAGCTGAAGACAATTAAAGTGTGCCTTTTAAATAGCTGCACAACATGTGGCATTTTATCTTGTGCTATTGATGCGCAAGTGGTTAGCATAACTGTTGCCTTTTGACAATGGAGCGACATATGTATTTTTGTAAATGTACAGGAAGAAAATGTCTCCCTAAAAAGTAAAACATCTGTTATCTGGGTATCCAATATCCATCAAAAACAAATAGACTTCTTTAAAGCCAGTTGTTTAGGTGGACGATCTTAGCAATTCAAGAGAGTAACGTCATGCTCGTTCTTTGTATCAATGGGGCAGTCAAAGTCAAGACAGGTAGTCGTCTGATGGCCTCAGGTTGTTTGTTTTTGCCAGCTCTCAAAAAAAGAAACAATTTCCAAAGTTTTGACAGACAGGCTTAAGCAAAAATGACAGGAGTAAATAGCCCTCTAAAATATCCGACAGGGTAAATTCGTTATGAGTGGAAGCACTACAGCCCACTGCATAGCAATCACGCCCTCTCTCAAGTTATTGAATGAAAACAAGGGCAAGGGCAGGAAGAAAGCCACCTTGAAATATACCAGCTAGTGTTTTTTTTTTTATTTTCATTTTGTGGGCAAATTGATATGTTTAGGGAGGGTAGACAGGCTGGGCATTGGACAGCGTTGGCATATTTGGGTGAGTTGCATGTGGGTACATACTGTGCACGGTATAGGATAGGCCTACAGCCGCAACCACAGCCTCATTCAAATACTGCTCAACATCGAGTGACTTCCAAAAATGTTCTACAGGGTAGCCCTCAAAACATCTGAAACAGCAGTTCAGACTACAAAATAATGTAATGCTCACACCCATTCGTTAGGTATTCTTTATAATGAAAAACGGGAAATAGCCTGTGTTAAACAGTGGCTACACTCGTACATTGTAGAGTCACACCTACTGAGCACTTAAGATCCAAATAGCCATGATCAAATACACATGACTTTCTCTGTCCGTACTTCTTAAACACAGAAACATCACATCGTCTTTCTAATTGCTGTCATATATAGATTTATCAAGCCAGCCACAATGAATGATAAACTCACTCTTGTACAAAACACCATGGAGACAGACCGCTGCTGCTCTCCAACAAAAACAAAATCACGGCAAGGCAATTATCCGTGTCCATTTTAACGTAATATGGGAAGAATATGAGATGCGTGGGAGAGAGGTGAGTTCTGTGCCATGTGGGGGTGGGAACAAAGTTGTGTGTGTGTTTGTGTGCGTGTGTAGCTATGGGCTTTGGTGTGTGTCTGTTTGGGGTTGAATAGAGGCCAGTGTAGGAGCTATGAGTGTTGTTTGGGTTTTGAGGGGGGCTAATTCAAAGGGCTGCTTGGAGGTAGGAGCAGAGCAGCTCTATGCACTGTGCTGCTGTAGGGTGCTGTGGGTGTTAGATGTAAGGGAGAGATGCAGGAATGGGCAGAGGACGTGAGGAGACTGCAAGACAGGCCGGCAGGCCAGTCAGGGTGACCTCATGCGTTTGGCACAGGGACAGGCTATAAGGTTTCCCCAGTGCAGATTCCAGCTCGCGCTCCACAGACCATTTACCAGGGCCCTCTCCACTGGCCTGACTCTCTGGAAGTTTGTGTGTGTCTGTGTATCTGTTTGTGAGTGTGTGTGTGCGTGCCTGTCCTTGTGCTTGTCCGTGCGTCGTGTGTGTGTGTATGAGTGTGGGCATGTCTGTGTCTGTATGTGTACATGTTTGTGTGTGCGTGTAAGAGAGATTGTGTGTCACTCTGCTCACAGCACTGTTTCACCCCTCCTCTTGTCAATGCAAGTTCAGCGAGGCCTAATTTCTTCAAAGGTTGAGAGTGCGTATGTTTCTGTGTATTAACATGCTATGTACAGTTGAAGTCATACGTTTACATACACTTAGGTTGGAGTCATTAAAACTCGTTCTTCAACCGCTCCTCAAATTTCTTGTTAACAAACTATAGTTTTGGCAAGTCGGTAAGGATATCTACTTTGTGCATGACACAAGTAATTTTTCCAACAATTGTTTACAGACAGATTATTTCACTTATAATTCACTGTATCACAATTCTAGTGGGTCAGAAGTTTACATACACTAAGTTGACTGTGCCTTTAAACAGCTTGGAAAATTCCAGAAAATTATGTCATGGCTTTAGAAGCTGATAGGCTAATTTACATCATTTGAGTCAATTGGAGGTGTACCTGTGGATGTATTTCAAGGCCTACCTTCAAACTCAGTGCCTTTTTGCTTGACATCATGGGAAAATCAAAAGAAATCAGCCAAGACCTCAGAAAAACAATTGTAGACCTCCACAAGTCTGGTTCACCCTTGGGAGCAATTTCCAAACGCCTGAAGGTAACACGTTCACCTGTACAAACAATAGTATGCAAGTATAAACACAGTGGGACCACGCAGCCGCCATACCGCTCAGGAAGGAGATGTGTTCTGTCTCCTAGAGATGAGCGTACTTTGGTGTGAAAAGTGCAAATCAATCCCAGAACAACATCAAAGGACCTTGTGAAGATGCTGGAGGAAACAGTTACAAACCTATCTAAATCCACAGTAAAACGAGTCCTATATCGACAAAGAAGCCACTGCTCCAAAACCGCCATAAAAAAGCCAGACTACGGTTTGCAACTGCACATGGGGACAAAGATCGTACATTTTGGAGAAATGTCCTCTAGTCTGATGAAACAAAAATAGAACTGTTTGGCCATAATGACCATCGTTATGTTTGGACGAAAAAGGGGGAGGCTTGCAAGCCGAAGAACACCATCCCAACCGTGAAGCACGGGGGTGGCAGCATCATGTTGTGGGGGTGCTTTGCTGCAGGAGGGACTGGTGCACTTCACTTAATAGATGGCATCATGAGGAAGTAAAATTATGTGGATATTTTGAAGCAACATCTCAAGACATCAGTTAGGAAGTTAAAGCTTGGTCAAAAATGGGTCTTCCAAATGGACAATAACCCCAAGCATACTTCCAAAGTTGTGGCAAAATGAGTTTAAATGTATTTGGCTAAGGTGTATGTAAACTTCCGACTTCAACTGTATGTATGCACCCAATGGGTGCATCCCAAATGGTACCCCGTTCCTTATATAGTGCACTTCCTATGACCAGAGCCCTGGTCATAAGTAGTGCACTATAGGGTCCCATTTGGAATGCAAACCATGTTTATGTACAGTATGAGTATGGATTTGCATGTTTTAAGTGTGTCACAGACTATCTGAAAGTGTGTGTCTGTGCATTTCTGTTTGTACATACATAAAAGCATGTTTTCTCTCGCAAACTATTAATGTGTGCATGTCCTCCATTCATTATCTTCATCTAATTCTCAATACGTTCATACGTATGCATGTCTGAAGGAGCTGCATCGGGATCTGTGGTGTGGTGACCTTGGCTGACCCGCACTCACGTCAGCCCTTTCGCTGAAAACGAAGCCCCCGGGCCGTCGCCATGGTAATGGCACGACAACACCAGTGATACACTAGATAACCCCGACAGAGAGCCTTTAAAGGACTTTCCTCTTCCACCAATCACAGAGGTAATTGCCCAATATACAGGTGTGGACCTCCCCTACACATATGGATGGGATAAACAGATGTGCAGCGCTTATGCTACAAACAGTCCCTGGTTCTGGAAGTGGAGGGAGTCTAGGCCCCTACAAGGCAGGATAGAGGGCCTCCCGCTGCAGCAACCGCTGGCTGTACAACTGCAATCCATACCCAAACAGATAATCTCGAACAGAGAAGAAGAAGTAACATTACTGGGAGTTCCTAAACATTTCAGAGAGCCTACAGTAACAGTGTTAACGAATAGAACTGTAGCTGTGTGGCTAGGGGAACATTGTGTCATCATTACTGGAGTGTTTATTTAATGTTGGAGGGTAGGCCATGTCAGCTTGGTGATTAATTGCAGGCCCAAAATGCTGAGGGCACAGGATTTGCACTGAATGGAGCAGACTGCAGCTCTATCTATACGAGCGAGGCTTTAGTGCTTTATCGGCTGAATTCTAACGGCTTTGACGGTTACAGTAGTTATGCCGGAGCATCCGCAGATACTAGGCAAGATGCCATTGTGGTTAATTGGCCAGTGTGGCCCAAAGTTCAAGATATCTGAGTTGGGAACTTTTTTTGATCAGTCAAAAAACTAGTTCTGGAGATGTCTGTTGCAGTGTGTCTTCGTAAATCTCTATACAGAATAATTCTTCCCAATATGCTTGCAAAAGCAGAACATACGTCAATTACACAAGCATGCAGCTGCTGTTTTTGGGCTAGGAGATAAATAATGGATACCAGTCTTCCACAGGGTCCTCAAAAAAGCTAATGAGAGAGGGGAAAGCGACAGGGAATTCTTACCCGTGTCTTCTAAAAAGCCCAAGGACTCAAAATATATGAAAAACAATTAGACTTCATCCACACTTCCACAGCAAGTATTCAAAAATGAACATTTGCATTTTGTCGGCTACATTTTTCTCCCAACTCTAACTGGTTATAACGTGTGTGCTGGGAGTCAGCAAGCAAGTTCTGGGAGTGCATAATTGAATAAACAAATGAACAACAGAAGAAACACAAACAATGCACAGACAAGAAACGGAAACAATGACATCCGGGGAAGGAACCAAAGGGAGTGACATATATAGGGCAGGCAATCAAGGACGTGATGGAGTCCAGGTGAGTCTGATGACGCGCAGGTGCGCATAACAATGGTGACAGGTGTGCGCCATAACGAGCAGCCTGGTGACCTAGAGGCCGGAGAGGGAGCACACGTGACACTGGTGCTGTCGGTCAACCTTTCATGCCGAATAAGGTTTGTCTCTCTCTCACAGACAAGAGGCATTAAGCCGTTGATTTGCGGTATGCAGCTTCCCTATCCTCTTCTCTCCAGAACATGTGGGCGACCTTAATCATTTATGCGAGGCAAAGAGACGGGAGATACTGTACGCACCAGTGCAGATTGGGCAGGAGAAACTGGTGTTGTACATCAAAACATGAACCATGCAAGTCAGTCACATGCAGTCATCTGTTACAAAATGTAACCTTTACCCTGAAAATATGTGGCTGCCTGCAAAGCAGAGTGATTAACTGTTGAAAAGTGCAAGAAGAGACATCTTGTATGGAGAACACACATCATAATGCCACTTTTTAATTCTGTTGCCGATGGCTTATTATGTGCTACTAATTACTGGCGAAGAATAATCATCTTTAATCCTATTCAGCTCTATAATGCCATCGGCGTTCGTTTACTTTCCATTCATCCTACTGCTGCTTGACTACTTGGCTCTCTCTCTTTCTTCACCGGTGTCCTTGCAATCTAATTCATGCCGCCTACCTGTCCCACTCTGTGTTTTTCCACGAGTTGACTAATACTCCCAGGCCATGGCATTGGGGAGGGGTTAGGGCGTTCTGAAGGTCTGCCAAAATAATCACTCAGACAAAAAATACAAGGGCGGCTTGAGTCATTTAACCCGAATAGAGCCCAGAGAATGGACTGTTTGCATTTGGTAATCCCAGTTCGCGCAAAAGCTTGAAAAGGTTCATCTGCCACACCAAATTGGTGCACGTATCTCTGTTTGTATAGGAACTCATTGTGGTTTAGTTCGAGCGATCCAACACTACTGGCAGCTATTCAAGCCCTCATGACTATTTGCTTACCCTCCTTCATGGCAGAATTGGCTTTTTCCACAGCCATTTTTCAAGCTAGTTGTGACATGGTATTTTCATTGAGTTTGCCATTGCTAATGCAGCTCTGTAGGGTAAATGTTAGGGTTTATACATGTTTGAAAGGCCAGGCTGGGCCTCTCTGGTAAGGCTACACCACCATTTGCATGTCTGTGGCTCGAATCTCCCTCCATGTTCATGTCTGCAGATCTGATTAGAGACACTAGGTCATTGGTTTGTGTGGCTAGAATGGAAATAAAATGAAAATTCTACAGAGTGAGATGTGCACCACCAAAGTATTTGTACTGTCAAACTATGATGTCATTATTAGGGGGATGAAATCACATAATGAAAAATTTGACTGTTAGTAGAAACTCTCGGCTGGTACTTTTCCCAGACTCTTACCGACTTACTCCAACATGCAAACTTTGGTACGTTTCCCAGAATGTCAATCCAGAAAGACTCTCCGCTTGAACTTTGCAGTAACTTTAAGTGAGACTCAAATTTTTTACAATTTCCAGAAACTCTTAACTCTGTTTCTGTTATTATCTCCAGGCTGTCTTCTCTTAAAACAGAGACACATTTTGAGAGGGGAGCTCTGCTCTGCTCTCTGTTTTGGTGTCATTAGGCTTTCTCTGTTCCTCATAGCATAGATGGCTGGTATGGCTCAGACCACAGACTAGAATATAACCCTATCATAAGCTGAAACCATGCAGAGCGTTGGGACAGCCATGCCATGTCCTTGAGAGGATGGCTAATATAGGCTGATGATTATCTCTCATTGCGTATAAACACAGAGACATGCCTCTCACTCTCACAGACTCCCGGACAGCCACATGCAAACTAACAGCCAGTAAGTAAAAAGCAGGGGAATCATTGGATTCTTCAAACGCCAGCCCTTCTTTAAAAATGCAGGAGCAATTACCCCGGCTAGCTCCGAGTGAGTGAGCACCGCGCCACGCTGTGAGACCGTTCTTTCCGTCCTGAAGCCGGATGCCAGAGCAGAGGCAGGCCAGACACAGTAGACAGACAGCCGGGGCTACGGTTACAGTAGAACAACACACCCCTTCACTCACACCCTGTCAGTCTCTTCCAGCGGTAGCTAAGACCCTCAACCCCATAGCTGCTGCCTAACCTCGCTCAGAGAGACGTGCCCAGGTAACAGAGAGCGGCACTCACAGACGGATTTCTCAATATGCATTCTGCCCGCTCTGCCCTGTCCTTCCAGAAAGGTGGCGAAGCGAGATGCTATCTTGTACCCTCGAAATTATAGTTATGCGGTTCAGAATACAAGGCTCTTGGTTTGCCTGCCCTGCAGCTAATTCTATTCATGTCCTACTTCTCCAATGTTAATTTCCGTAAGTGAATGTAAAAAGGGGCATTTTACAGGAGGTGCCTCAACCGTCACTCCTGCCATCCTACACAGGAGTCAGCGATGGCTCCAGGACAGAGGGAGTTATACAGAAAAAGAGGGAAAATGAAAGAGAGAAAATGATGGAGAGAGGGTGAAATCGAAAGGCAAAAAAAGAGAGACGGAGGGAGGGACAGCATTTGAAGACAAAGACAAAAAAATAGAGCGTGCACTTGCAGAAAAGCAAGACCAGGAAACAAAGGAATCCATAGTAGGGCTCCATTGGGCATCCCTGAGCCCACTCCACTTCACTGTAGTGCTGCAGGACTCTGCTATACTCCGGCCCCTGGCACCCGTGCAGAAGCAGCAGCCTAGCTTCCCTCTGTAGAGCAGAGCAGAGCCGCCTGTGGCTCCAGATGGCCGGGGACGGAGAACACGGTGACCAGGGCTCCCTGAGGTCACACTGACACCACCGCCAGCAGCACTCACTCACAACCATTCACTCACAAACTCACAGCCAGGGAGCATCTGTGGTCATAAGCCATGCAGGGTGTGCAGGATACACTATGCATACATTCACTGCGCTACAGTTACATTTACAGCTAAATACACTTGACAGTACATCCAAGTCAAGATCCCTGAGTCCCATCTGATAGTTATGGCTCTGCGGGATGAACTAGAGAAAACCGGAACAGAGAAAAAGAAAGATGCCATCTAATTTCCCCAGTTTTTTTTGGGCCTCTTCGATTTAATTAATATGAATATAATGTATGTGTGTCGATAGGGGCCAAGCTGTCAGGTGATGAATGAGAAGGAGGCCCCAGTGCACAAGCGCAAGTAGATACATGAAAAGATCCACTCCACTGAGTGACAGCTACATGTAGAGGGATTGTATGGCGAGATAACAGGCGCAGGCAGATCAAAACCAGAGGTCTGGGCGTTGGTTGATTCATGATCAAAAAGCCCCTGGATTGTGGTGGTGATCTAGGGGAGGGAAAACAAGGGAGAGAGGCAGCTAGTTGAGAAGCTGCTGCTAACCTTTATTGTAGAGTGACTCAATGAGCGTAATGCAAGGATTTCAACAGCACTGCCTCGGCAAGTGATTTCGTTCATTCTTGGAGCACAAATTAAGAATTGTGTCTAGAAAGGACTAATTGTGTTCTATGATGCTGTGTTATATGAATATTTTGTGTCATATGAATAATAGGCATATAGCCTGAGAACAGTAAATATAATATCCTCCACTAGGTGTTGGAACATTGCTGCAGGGACTTTCATTCAGCCACGAGAGCATTAGTGAGGTCGGGGACTGATGTTGGGCGGTTAGGCCTGGCTCGCAGTCGGCGTTCCAATTCATCCCAAAGGTGTTCAAAGGGGTTGAAGTTAGGGCGTAGAACCGGTCAAGTTCTTCCACACCGATCTCGACAAACCATTTCTGTATGGACCTCGCTTTGTGCACAGGGGCATTGTCATGCTGAAACAGGAAAGGGCTTTCCCCAAACTGTTGCCACAAAATTGGAGGCACAGAATATTCTAGAATGTCATTGTATGCTGTAGTGTTAAGGTTTCCCCTCACAGGAACTAAAGGGCCTAGTCCGAACCATGAAAAACAGCCCCAGACCATTATTCCTCCTCCACCAAACTTTAGTTTACATTATGCATTCGGGCAGGTAGCGTTCTCCTGGCATCCGCCAAACCCAGATTCGTCCGTCAGACAGCCAGATGGTGAAGCGTCATTCATCACTCCAGAGAACGCATTTCCACTGCTACAAAGACCAATGGCGGCGAGCTTTACAACACTCCAGCTGACGCTTAGCATTGCATATGGTGATCTTAGACTTGTGTGCAGCTGCTTGGCCATAGAACCCCATTTCATGAAGCTCCCGACGGACAGTTGTTGTTCTGACATTGCTTCCAGAGGAAATTTGTAACTCGGTAGTGAGTGGTCCAACCGAGGACAGACAATTTTTACGTACTACGCACTTCAGCACTTGGGGGTCCCATTCTGTGAGCTTGTGTGGCCTACCACTTTGCGGCTGAGACGTTATTGCTCCTAGACGTTCCCACTTCCCAATAACAGCACTAAAATGTTACAGGGGCAGCTGTAGCAGGGCATAAATGTACAGCCTTATTCTAAAATTGATTCAATTATATATTTTTCTCACCAGCTACACATAATACCCCATAACGACAAAGTGAAAACAGTTTTATTGTGCTAATTTATTAACAAATAAAAAGAAATACCTTATTTACATAAGTATTCAGACCCTTTCTCAAAATTGAGCTTAGGGGCTGTTTCCATTGATCATCCTTGAGATGTTTCTACAACTTGATTGGAGTCTACCTGTGGTAAATTCGATTGGACATTATTTGGAAAGGCACACATCTTCCTATATAAGGTCCCACAGTTGACAGTGCATGTCAGAGCAAAAACCAAGCCATGAGTTTGAAGGAATTGTCCGTCGAGCTCCGAGACAGGATTGTGTTGAGGCACACATCTGGGGAAGGGTACCAAAACAAAATCTGCAGCATTGAAGGTCACCAAGAATACATTGGCCTCCATCGTTCTTAGATGGAAGAAGTTTGGAACCACCAAGACTCTTTCTAGAGCTGGCCGTGAGACTAGTCAGGATTGAGGGAAAGATGAACAGAGCAAAGTACAGAGAGATCCTTGATGAAAACCTTTTCCAGAGTGCTCAGGACATCAGACTGGGGCGAAGGTTCACCTTCCAACAGGACAATGACCTTAAGCACACAGCCAAGACAACATAGGAGTGGCTTCGGGACAAGTCTCTGAATGTCCTTGAGTGGTCCAGCCAGAGCCCGGACATCTCTGGAGAGACCGTTAAAATAGCTGAGCAGCAACACTCCCCATCCAATCTGACAAAGCTTGAGAGGATTTGCAGAGAAGAATGGGAGAAACTCCCCAGATACAGGTGTTCCAAGCTTTTAGCTTCATACCCAAGAAGACTTGAGGCTGTAATGGCTGCCAAAGGTACTTCAACAAAGTACTGAGTAAAGGGTCTGAATATTTATGTAAATGTGATATTTCAGTTTTTCATTATTTTGTAATACATTTGCAAAAATGTAATCAATTGAAGAATAAGGCTGTAACGTAATAAAATGGAAAAAGTTAAGGGGTCTGGAAACTTTCAGAATGCACTTTATAGTGTATGTTCCTAGCCTAGTTTCACAGCATATCCACCACTAAAACCCATTTGAACAAAAAACGTAGAGCTCATGATTTCCTCTGCCTTTGATGAGGCTACACTGAAAGGCTACACCCAGAATGGGGATATAGAACTGGCCAGCCAGCGGCTCTTAGACAGGCTTGAAAGCAGCAGGATTTAGATGGGCCTGTTGTTATTTCTGCAGCACAATGGCTTCCCCCGTGTAATGTAACCAAACCCTTTTCCTTGCTTTTAACCCGCCCATCCCTCCATCCCTCCCTCCCTCTGGCCCCCATCTCCCACCCCCACCCTCCAACTATAAGGAATCAGAGAGAGTATAAATGGAGCCCAAGGTCCAGGCAGACACAGGCATAGAGTCACTCAATGGGCTCCATTGATGGTGTTTACTTACGGCCCTGGATATTTTATTTAAACATTTTTTATTTAACCTTTACTTAAGTAGGCAAGTCAGTTAAGAACAAATTCTTATTTACATTGACGGCCTTCCTTGGCCAAACCTGGACGAAGCTGGGCCAATTGTGCGCCGCCCAATGGGACTCCCAATCACGGCCGGTTGTGATACAGCATGCAATCGAACCAGGGTCTGTAGTGACGCCTCTAGGACTGAGATGCAGTGCCTTAGACCAGGGTCCACATCACCAACAAACTAACCAACAAACTCGAGAGCATCCTGACAAGTTTCCTGGGGCCAAGTTTCCTGCCATCCAGGACCTCTATACCAGGCGGTGTCAAAAGAAGGCCCTAAAAACTGTCAAAGCCTCCAGCCACCCTAGTCATAGACTATTCTCTCTGCAACCGCACGGCAAGCGGTACCGGAGTGCCAAGTCTAGGTTGAAGAGGCTTTTAAACAGCTTCTACCCCCAAGGCATAAGACTCCTGAACATCTAATCAAATGGCTACCCAGACTATTGGCATTGCCCCCCACCCCTCTCCCCTAATTACACCGCCGCTACTCTCTGTTGTCATCAATGCACAGTCACTTCAATAACTCTACCTACATGTACGTACTACCTCAACTAACCGGTGCCCCCGCACATTGACTCTGTACCGGTACCCCCCTGTATGTAGTCTCGCTATTGTTGTTTTACTGCTGCTCTTTAATTACTTGTTACTTTTATCTCTTATTCTTGTCCGTATTTTTTTTAACTGCATTCTTGGTTGGGGGCTCATAAGTAAGCATTTCACTGTAAGGTTATCATATTCGGCACATGTAACTAATACAATTTGATTTGATTTAATTTCAGACCGCTGCGCCACTCCATATTAGCCCGTGTCCATCTCTCAGGTTCTCTCTGTACACTCTACTAGCATGACTGTAACACAGACCGTGTGTGTGTGTCTCCCGCCTGTCTGTCTGATCTCTTGATAGGAGGGGGTGTAAGGACTAGGCCTATCAGTCGTGTCGTAGTAGTACACTGGACCCAGGTGACTATTGTAGGCTATACTGAAGATGATGACTTTCTCTGCATTGGCGAGGCAATCGAAAGGAGATGGATTGAAAATGGATTTCCCACGGGGCAAAAAAAATACATTCAATTATATCTACTGTGACATTAACTTGATCTTCTGCAACTTGTACTTTCGCAAACAAAAATAGCTGTCAATTCAAGTTTATAAGGATAATCATGAGACATGCCAAGGCATGCAGAATGTTGCCAACAGACATAGCTTTGGAAGAAACGCACACATTTCTCATAATAACTATCATTAAATGTTCAGGGGGACATGCATTACCTGTAATTTCCTCATTTGTAAAACATCTATCATTCACTTATGATTCAAATCAAACAAATACTCAAACACAGAAAATTCAGTGAAATCCTAGTCACAATGTTCAATAAAGGATCATACAGTATCTGAGAGAGATTCAGCGTTGGCTCCGTTCGTTCATAGAGCAGGATGGGAATAGAAACAAGCCTTTAAATGATTCCCTTATCAAAGCACTGTCCTGCAGGCTCCCTTCACCTTTGTCCCTTATAAAACATGGCACAAAAATGCTCTTTCAGGAATCAATAATCTTGTTCAAGAGAAGTACATGCTACGCTCCACTGCACTAATCAATAGAGGGCCACATGTTATTGTTTCATCTAATTTCTGAGTTTTACATGTTAATCCTCGCCGTCAACTGGAATGTGCTCATCGAACAGTGGCGGGTCCAGTGAATTATATGTGGCGTACAAAGAAGACGTAAGACAGTGTTAAACATAATATACTTTCTCATCCTAATAGAACCCAGATGTTCTGTAGATTCTATATATTCCTCGGCGGACGGAGAAGCATTGCCGATATGCGTCATAAAATGGAGTCAGAAAGGACAATTTGGTATGAGTTACATTCTCTAGAATCCCTACCCCCCTCCTCATCGCTTGCAGTTATTTATGCCCGTTTGGGAGAATGAGGCCATATCAAGAGCATGCTGAAATGAAGATTAACAGACGGACCTGGATGACTGCAGACGGAAGCTTAATTCAGGCGTCTGATGCCATCTGATGCTGGGGCCCAACCTGCCCACCTAACTGCCAAGGCCCTCTGCTCTACTCTACCAATCAATGTTCATTAATGGGATAGCAGCTCTACCTCCCTGCACTCTCTGTCAAAGAGACAGAGAGAGCCCTCTGCTCTCACATCACTGGCCCTGGTCACAGTCCCGTACATTCACTACCGTTTTTTTGTCCATGAAAATAACATCAAATGTATCAGAAATACAGTGTAGACATTGTTAATGTTGTAAATGACTATTGTAGCTGGAAGCGGCGGATTTTTTATGGAATATCTACATAGGCGTACAGATGCTCATTATCAGCAACCATCACTCCTGTGTTCCAATGGCACGTTGTGTTAGCTAATCCAAGTTTATCATTTTAAAAGGCTAATTGATCATTAGAAAACCCTTTTGCAATTATGTTAGCACAGCTGAAAACTGTTGGTCTGATTAAAGAAGCAATAAAACTGGCCTTCTTTAGACTAGTTGAGTATCTGGAGCAGCAACATTTGGGGGTTTGATTACAGGCTCAAAATGGCCAGAAACAAAGCACGTTCTTCTGAAACTCGTCAGTATATTCTTGTTCTGAGAAATGAAGGCTATTCCATGCGAGAAATTGCCAAGAAACTGAAGATCTCGTCCAACGCTGTGTACTGCTCCCTTCACAGAACAGCGCAAACTGGCTCTAACCAGAATAGAAAGAGGAGTGGGAGGCCCCAGTGCACAACTGAGCAAGAGTAAAAGTACACTAGAGTGTCTAGTTTGAGAAAGTCATCAACTGGCAGCTTCATTAAATAGTACCCGCAAAACACCAGTCTCAACGTCAACAGTGAAGAGGCGACTCTTCACTGTTGACATTTCTAAGTGACCCCAAACTTTTGAATGGTAGTGTACATACGGTATACATACCTCTAATGGGCACTAGCTAGAGTAAGTAGCTTGGAAAATAAAACCCTTTCTTGACCACTTTATACATGGCAAATGCAATTCTATTTGGCTTGCTCGCTGCTGTTGGGCGGACGAGTTTGTATGACATGGATATCACACTCAAGGATACATCAATCGCTGACGGAGGCAAGATCCTGTCTGCGCTGACCTTGAGTAGGAGGTGACGATGAAGAGGGGGGGAAGAGATGCCTGTTGCAGTGGAGTGGGGAGGGAGGGACGGAGGAAGGAAGGAAAGGAGGGATGAGGGGCATGTTAACTTAAAATGACATAACGACTAGGTTCCAGTTTAACAACGTTTACTAAACCGTATTTTCTCAATACATGGTTGCCATTGCACTCAGACCAGGTCCATCAACAGTACCGCCAGGCGTACTAATAACAGAGTGATAGCACCGTAGTAACAGAAATATAGGGATACTGAAAACATGAACTTAACATGAACTTAACCCCTGAATGAGAGACCTGAGATGAGCTCCTCTGAGATATGAGCCAGAGAAAAAGAGGGAGGGAGAGGTGGGAGGAAGAGGGATAGAGAGGGGAGGGGGCAGGGTGAGAGGGAAACCATATGGCAGCAGCACAAATGTATTAAACTATAAATCAGAAGAGAAACCAGTGGGCTACCAGGTGGGGCCGCCGATATTCTTCTCTAGGATTCTCTAGTTAGCTACCTCAGCAGCTCTTTACAATAGGGAGGGGAGATGACAAAATAATATAAAAAATACTATCTGCGTTAGTTTATCTTATTGATGACGGAGGACTTCAAGACTTCCTGACTGTCCCTCCATCAGCCACCAACCAGAGTCCAGGTTTCCACGCTAGAGTTAGTGATGCGTACAATGGCTAGAGCAAACGTGGGCAGCCATGGCGAATGCCTGTTTAGTGTCAGCCTACGGCTGGCCAACATCACGATGAAGGCATTGCCGAGCCAGGATAGGAGATACAGCTTTTATTGTGTTACTAATGGTAGGAGATATGGGTGGGTAGTAATCTCATTGGTTGATTGATTGAATGTATTACATGCTGACCACACTGCTCGCAAAGGGTGCGCGAGTGATGCAAAATAAATGTACACATACATGTTATTCAATCATTGCACCCACATTGCACCCATACAACTTGGTTCTATTTGTGACGCTTGACGCGGTGCAAGTTCTGCCTCTCCCATCTCCTCATTGGTTTTTAGGAGCATATACCCATGTGGGTGATTGAAAGATTAACTAAGGTCCACACTCCAGTCCAGTTGGTGGTGGTAATGCACCTTAAAGTTGTTTGCCAACCGCCGAAAAAAGTCCAAAGAGGAAGAAGAGCCTGTGGACTAATTGTCGGAGTAAAGGACCTTGTGCATTTCAGGTAAAATAACAACCCAATGTTTATATCCCAGGACAAATTAGGTAGCAACAGCAAGCTAGCTAGCTAAATTGCCATGAATGTTTAATGCTTTTCGACATGTCCCCAAATTAATATAGTTGGTTCAAAGTTCGTTTTGATATTTCAACCTGCGTGTCCTGATCGCATCTAGGGTGGGTGGACAAAATCAACATGCGCGCAATGGCACACGAGCGGTCTGGTCAGCATGTTAGATAATTGAAAGTAGTAGCCGTAGGCAACATTACATACATTAAAAACACAATAAAGCCTGTAGGCTTATTTCCATTGTGGTTCTCACTATAAAACTCCAATCCAGTTAATCAACCTTCAGGACCGCTCCACTAGCCGTACCGAGGCTGGACAAACTAGCATTGGGATGCCTCACCAAGTGACAGAGACATGCAAACCCCAGCGAGCCACTTGCCGTCTGAAACCATCACGGCCAAGGCCAGTCATCCATCACACCCCATCCCCACTCAGCGGCTTGACAGGAGGAGTGAGGGAGGGGGGAGGAGGAGGATGGAGGAGGGAAGGGGGTTTGGGGTAGGGGTGTGGGAGGGAGGGAGGGAGGTTAAAGGTACTGAAGAGGGAGGGGGGAAGAGGAGGATGGAGGGGGGGTTAAAGGTACTGAAGTGATGGGTGTCCTACCTTGGTCTGGAGGTAGTGGGGGTAGTAGTATGTGTACTGAGGGTACATTGGTTGCTGTTCCAATCGCTTGCCCATGTAGCTGGAATCCTTAGCGCCGTGGCAGGGAATGGTTGCACGGAGGCGGAGGACGAGTGTTAGTAGTACTGGGGCTTGGCTCTCTGACTGTAGGTCCCTTATTTTTCCCGTCCACACTGGTGTCTTGTATCACTGCTGGTCCTCCGGAGAGCAGGCAGGGTTCGTCTGACGGAGAGTGGCTGTGAGAGGGGTTGTCTCTCGGGGTAGCTCCTGCCTGACGACGCCTTTTAGTTAATCTCCGGGAGTGTTACAAACGGAAGCTGCTGCGTGTCCTGTCTGTCCCTCACTGGCTGGTGTCGGATAGTAACGTGTGAGAAGAGAGGTAGAGGAGGAAGAGGAGAAAGATGAAGAGGAGCAGGTGGCAGTGGCTTTAGGCAGTCCTGCGAACAAATTGCTGGCACAGATCAGTGTGGGATAGGAGAAAAGGAAAGACAAGGAAAAGGGGGAGGATAGATAGATCACTTTTCTATTTAAGCTGTCTTGCTATAGCTTACCTCGCTCCTTGGCTTCAATCTCTCTCACACTCACTGTATCTGCCTCCCTCTCTCTGTCGCTCACTCGGCTGCTCTCTCTCACACAGCTCTCTCTCGCTCTCTTTCTCTCTCTCCTCTGTAGTCTGATATCCCAGCTGCTCTGTGTTGTACTGTCGGACACAGGAAATATCCTCAGCGGTGTGCTAACAGATACACTTTGGGAAGAGTCAGTATCAGGCAGGAACAAACCAAAGAAGCAATCTCAGTGTGTAACAGTTCAGCCAGAGAAGAGCAGATTACACAGAAACAATCCCAGCTCCTAATTGATATGGCACCAAGAAAAAAAGGAATCTCCACCGGTCCACTAGTTCAGAGAAGAAGAGAAAAAATATATAGTGAGAAGCACAATGACAGTGTCCCAGGTGCCCAACAGACAGACAATCCAGAGAGTCTCCTGTCTGCGATCCTCCCTTTTCCTGATCTTCTAAAATGTGTTCCTTGTTTCTTCTTGCCTGCTTCGCTCTCAGTCACTCCTCCCAGCAGCCTGCCTCTCTCTCTCGCTCTCTTTCTTTCTCTCGCTCTCTCAATCTCCTCCACACTGTAACAGGGCGGTAAAGGGGGCTCGTCCTGCACTGTGAGCTGACTGCCTCCTCCTTCCACAGCCGGTAGGAGGGACTTGAGTCGGCTCCGAGCAAGAAAGAGATCCAGACATAGACCAGGGGGCTACAGTATTTCCACAGCCAGAGAAAGGAGCAGGGAGAGGGGGACGGCAGGCAGGCAGTAGCGTGTGGAGTCGATTCCCCCTACTGGTTGCCAAAGGACCTAACGCCTGGTTCAAACTCTCAATGTGGTCTAATTTTACTTCTGAACCAATCAGTGATCAGTACACATATCTAAAAGAAAAATTATGGAATTAAGAAATATAGAAATATTAGGATGAGCAATGTCGGAATACAAGCATTGACCAAAATACAGTAGAATACAGTATACCCTACATATTGTTATCCATCATAACAAATCAAATTGCAAATGTATTGTGCTTGTTAAATGCAAGCAGACAGACTTTTTTCTGTGTAACCCTGACAGACCAGCACTGAAAAACATTCAAATACAAACGTGATTTACGATCCTTCTAAATAATCACTGGGTGCTATGCCTCGCCATAGGAAGCAATGTTTCCCAACATAGAACATTCTACCTGACCAATTAAGCTCTTCTCACTATGAAAAGACAACATAGAGAACACTTTCCGCCCACATCAGATGTGCAGAGTATGTGGCCGTTCAGAGCGGAGAGAGATCACGTGGTGTTGGGGTGAAGAGTGCTTGAGGGAAAATCACTCTCTATATATACTACCAGCTACAAACTGACACCGTTAGATGCTATAATCTGAGTTGCGTCGTGCCTAAGAACAGCCTTAGCCGTGGTATATTGGCCACAGAATTCAGGGCTTGAACAACCCAGTTTATAGTATATATTATAAACTGGTTACCAATGTGAAATACATGTAGCACCCATATACCACACCCCCTCGGGCCTTTTTGCTTAAATATATGCCATTTAGCAGACGATTTTATCCTAAACGACTTAGAGGCACGCATGTATATATTTTATTTACAGGTGGTCAAAGGAATCAAACCCACTATCGTGGCGTTACAAGGACCAAGCTCTACCCACTACAGTGGACTATAGCATGACAGTGGAGTCCAATGGACAGCAGCAGGATGGTAAGGTGCTTCTCGTTGGCCAGCGAGAAACCTCAGCTGCACACACAGACCGTGGGCTTAACCTATGAGTGCAAGTCCACAAATTCCTGGGCTTCAGTTTTCAGCCAACTCAATTAGCAAAATTATCCTTGACTTCAGGGTGAGAAAGGAACTGTAATTTTTTTTTAATAAAAACAAATGTGGCAAATGGCACAAACAGATATAGATATGTCAAGCAATACAACCGTTTCGGAGGGAAAATGTACACAGACACACTGAACCCACAAGGGTGTTTTCCCCTTATTAAACTTTTTCAGATCAAATTAACGATTTTCAGTGCATCACTTAAAAAATAGGTCCCAGCTCAATTATGCCACATATTGGACGTTGATTTCTAATAGCAATTTGTGTCCTCATTCAACCATGTATTTTGGTTTACAGTAGAATACATGGTCATGAATGTGGGTAGCATGCATGCAGTCTAGTGGGCAGACTGAATCAATATTAGCATCCCACAGATAGAAACAAAGCAGCGAGAGAGAGAAGGGCTATGGCGTGTGGAAGAAAACATAATTATCAGAAAGGCCGCTTTTATCTGTGGAAAAGAGATTAGGCAGATATCGATTGTGGATTAGCAGATTACAGCTCCAGGACAGACGGACTGGCAGGGCAGGGTTACTCACCGAATGGAGGGATGGAGAGGGAGAAAAAGAAAGAGAGAGAGTGGAGGGGGGGAGTGGGGGGGTGAAAGAGAGCAATCTGACATTTTGTGTGGTCATATCTACTGCCTTGGTGCATACCTTCACAAATGACTACTCAAGATTGACACGTTAACAGTTAACTAATTGTTAGTGCCATAAGGGGCTGGGTTTGGGACTTCAATTGAGACTCAAGACTTACTTGGAACAAGGCAGATACCCTGGACTAATGTTGAAGTTTCATAAGGGAGCCTTCAATGGCTCAAGACTGCTTACGTGGGAGGGTATGCAAATAAGGCCCAACTTTCATCCAAATATTCTGCTCCATCATAGCAAAAGGAAGAGTGCAGATGAATGTGGACGTGCCAGTTCTGCCTCGACACTGATAGGGGCTCTGGGATGAATCAGTGGACTGACGTCAGTTTGAGGACAGGGGGTGACATGAAGCCAGCTGTTTCATCATGGAGAAATCAACGGAAAGAGGGATGGAAGGATGGTGTTTTTTCTCCTTGTGATGCAAAGGTTCCCCACCCTGATTCACACACATAGGTGTGTACATGCACACACTGGAACGCACACACACACACACACATCAATGTGAGCATGCATGCACGCTTGAACGCACACAAAATAACACACTGATTAATCTCTGCAGCTTCCAGGATGACAGAGCTGGGGAGAGGAGGCGAAGGGAAGGATGGCCATATGGAAACACCACAGTCTGAACTCTGAAATGTGAGGTGTGAGCAGAGAGAGACACGGCCATAACATAACGCAGGCTGGAAGAGGCTGGAAGTGGACCACACAGACAGACTGAAGTTGCCATGCAGTGTGCAGTGAGTCATCTCTGGGATATGAAGTGAAAAGAGAGGATACAGTGCATTTAGAAAAGACCCCTTCCCTTTTCCTACATTTTGTTACGTTAAATGTATTAAAATATTATTTATTCCTCATCAATCTACACACAATACCCCATTATGACAAAGTGAAAAAAATATATGAAATATTTGCAAATATATAAAATATATAAAAACAGAAATACCTGATTTACATAAGTATTCTGACCCTTTGCTATGAGACTTGAAATTGAGCTCAGGTGCATCCTGATTCCATTGATCATCCTTGAGATGTTTCTACAACTTGATTGGAGTCTACCTGTGGTAAAATTAATTGATTGGACATGGTTTGGAAAGGCACACAAACATGTCTATATAAGGTCCCACAGTTGACAGTGCGTGTCAGAGCAAAAACCAAGCCATGAGGTTGAAAGAATTGTCCGTAGAGCTCCGAGACAGGATTGTGTTAAGGCACACATCTGGGAAGGGTACCAAAACATTTCTGCAGCATTGAAGGTCCCCAAGAATACAGTGGCCTCCATCAATGTTAAATTCAAAGAAGTTTGGAACCACCAAGACTCTTCCTAGAGCTAGCCGACCCGGCCAAACAGAGCAATCGGGGAAGAAGGGCCTTGGTCAGGGAGGTGACCAAGAACCTGATGGTGACTCTGACAGAGCTGCAGAGTTCCTCTGTGGAGATGGGAGAACCTTCCAGAAGGACAACTATCTCTGCAGCACTCCACCAATCAGGCCTTTATGGTAGAGTGGCAGGACTTAAGCCACTCCTCAGTAAGGCACATGACAACCTGCTTGGAGTTTACCAAAAGGCACCTAAAGGACAAGATTTTCTGGTCTGATGAAACCAAGATTGAACTATTTGGCCTGAATGCCAAACGTCACATCTGGAGGAAACCTGGCACCATCCTTACAGTGAAGCATGGTGGTGGCAGCATCATGCTGTGGGGATGTTTTTTAGCAGCAGGGACTGGGAGACTAGTCAGGATCGAGTGAAAGATGAACTGAGCAAAGTACAGAGAGATCCTTGATGAAAACCTGCTCCAGACCGCTTAAGACCTCAGACTGGGGCGATGGTTCACCTCCAACAGGACAACGACCCTAAGCACACAGCCAAGACAATGCAGGAGTGGCACCGGGACAAGTCTCTGAATGTCCTTGAGTGGCTCAGCCAGAGCCCGGACTTGAACCCGATCGAACATCTCTGGAGAGACCTGAAAATAGCTGTGCAGCGACACTCCCCTTCCAAACTGTCAAAGCTTGAGAGGATCTGCAGAGAAGAATGGGAGAAACTCCCCAAATACACGTGTGCCAAGCTTGTAGCGTCATACCCAAGAATACTTGAGGCTGTAATTGCTGCCAAAGGTACTTCAACAAAGTACTGAGTAAAGGTTCTGAATACTTATGTTTATGTCATATTTCATATTTTTCTCTATATATATATTTGCAAAAAATGTTTAAAAAAAAACCTTTTTGCTTTGTCATTATGTGGTATTGTTCGTAGATTGATTAGGAAAAAAACACTGTAGCATAACAAAATGTGGAAAAATTTAAAGGGTCTCAATACTTTTCGAATACACTTCGATGGTTCTCCCATGGTTTAAAGTGATCCCAGTCTCCTCTAAACAACCCAGATGACAACCATTAATAGCAACGCTCTCCTTCGTCATCGACTTCATTGTGAGAGGAGACATTACTTCTCGAGAGTAGACCAGACTTTAAGGCCATTGCCAACATGTTTTATTTGTATTTGGGCAAATTACCAAATTATAGCTACATTCACAGGCAAATGTATATGGGAAAGTAAAATTACATGGTAAATTACTGTATATTTTCTTGGATTGCCAGAGAATTTTGAGTGTTCCGTAAATACTTTAATACCTGCCCTTTTCTGTTCATTGACCTGTTTATCTGACTCTGGAGGAGTATCCTACTAATATCCCTGAATCCACACTGAGAAGAGACAGGAATGAGATAGAAAGTCACAAAGAGAGGGGAGTCAAAGCAGAACAGAATCACTAGAAGGCCTCTATTGACAACCAAGACTGAGACTACCCCGCTACTCAGCAACAACTTCTCTATGAGTGACACATTATTCACAGGGCTCGGTACAAACAAGAGGCTCCCATGTCCTTCCACTGGACGGTCGTAGGCGTTTCCTAGAACTGACCAGATGCTTGGAATTCGAGGGAGCGCCGGTCCCGAGCCAAGGAAGGGTGATGGGAGAGGGGGTGGGAATGAGGGGAGCAGCACAGGGCCTCGTAATTTGTGGAAAAACACTGCAGACGTTGACAAGAGGTTCTCCTGGGAGCTCGAGAACCTGACCTCCGTGAGTGCCCAACGTTGTTGTTCTGCGTTACTCCCCCTCCTGTGACTCATTTACTGCCATCTAAGGAAGCCAAGAAGAAGAAGGCGGAGGTCTCCCAGCACCAACGAGTAGAAACCTGAGACCTATGAAAGGTAGAGTAACTATTGCAGTTAGAACTCCCTCTCTTTCCTTCTCCGATTAGGTGGTTCCCAGAATAACCTGAGCCGTTATGAATGATCTTGTACTAAGAAAGGAGTCCCGGGGCTAAGCTGTCGGAGTGTGAGCGGGAGTGTGTGTGTGTCATGCGTGCTTGTGTCCGAGAGTCTGTGTACCAGAGTGTGTGAGTTTATGTGAGTCAAGTCAGCTGGCCTGCAGCTGTGGGTGTGTGTGAGGTACTGTATCACTGCAGTCAGAGAGACCGTAGTATGTGATGGTCAGTTTATTCTGACACCACCATGTGCCGAGGAGTGAAGTGCCATTCAGCACAGTTCCAGGATCAGATTTCCTTGCCCTAATCCTAACCTTAATCCTACACGCATAAGCTGGAAGCAACAAAAACCTATAATCCAATAGCCATGAAGCAGCCTGAGGGGCACTCGGTTCAGAGTGTCATAGGAGGCGTGTGGGGTTGCTAGGGTCATGGCTGGGGCTGGCATGGCTGAGGTGGTGTTAGATGGCCAGGTGGGAAGAGGGACCAAGAGCAGGGTTTTAGAGAGGTTCTCACTAGATGGCCAAGATGCAAAGTCAAAATTGGTTAGATGGTACAAATTTCTGAAACCAACATTTGCTTTAGGGTCTTAATTTAAAGTTATGGTTAAGCATAAGTCTAGCAGTTAGGTAAAGGTTAGGTTTCAAATGAGATTTTAAGAAGATAAATTGTAGACGTAGGCTGGGCTTCCGCATGCAATTCAGCCAGATAGTGACGGCCATTTAGAGAGGGTAATGACAGGGGTTGGTCGAGGTCTTCTATGAAGACACAGTTGGAGTAGAAAAATTCCCTCGCCACTTGAGACATGTCTGAAGACAACAATGAAAAAAGTGTAGAGATTTTGCTGTGAAATGACCAGGATGGGGTGGGCGGACAGCAGTGAGGTGGTAAAGCTCTGTCAAGCCATTTTGGAATGAGGTGGAATGACAAAGCATCACAGTTGAATGAGAATAGAGAGTGAGAGAGAGAGAGTCCCATTCTGAGAGGAATGTTTCAGAAAGGTAAATGGAGCAGAACCCTACTCCAGCCCTCGACTAACTAAAACTCCCCTTGTGTCTCATCGTCTGCATGCAAAGTATCAAGCCCAGCAGAGACAGTCTGTGGCTGGGTAGAACAATGGCAAAATAAACTATAATAAATGAACACCCTCACCTCTCTTGCCCTTAACGTTCGCACGTCTTTTTTAACTAGCCCTGACTTTGCTAATAGCAGCTTTATTGAAGAAATGTTGACTTAATATGACTGTGATATGTGGTTGTCTTACCTAGCTACCTTATGACGAATTCACTATCTGCAAATGACTAAGAGCGTCAGCTAAATGACTAAAATGTCATATGTAAAGAAATGCACATTTATGACTATGAAGATTAAACAGATAACTGTTCATCTTATAATATTAGCCAGTCTAATGTACACTAGTGTAAAATTGAGGCTCCGATAGAATCTGACACAACAGGCGAGTAGTATAGGCTAGGTACAGCAGTATTCTAGTGAGACATTGTGGAGGCTGGAAAGCGACTCCGTAGCGATGCACTGAGATATCAGAGTAAAAGGTTGGGGAGTGATGCACTTAGAGATTGCATCCGTGGTGACGGCGGCGGGCGGGCGCCTGTATAATTAGTGCTGCTGAAGTCATCAAAGAGAGCTGGTAAATGGAGCAGAACGTCTCCTACAAACCAAAGCTCAACATTTCCTTTCACACAACAAACAAACGATCGCTGCGTTGAAACGAGCAATGTGGCAACATTACAACAACACATACCAGACCTGGATTCAATTACTATTTCAAATCATTTCAAACTACGTTATCCGTGCTTGATGAGCTGACAGTACCTGGCGTAATGGACCAACAGAATAGTCACAAAACTGCAAACCCTGGCCATCTGGTACCACAGGCAGGCTATAGCAAATGCTCAAAGTATTTTGAAAGACTTCAAATAGTATTTGAACCCAGGTCTGCATAAAACCTGCTGCTGGAGACTGCGGAGTGGTTGAGACATTTCCGTAATTCCATATGTCAATATTGTGTGCCTTGGTAGTAAGCCTAGGACTTGGTTTGGTTATATGATTGGGCACTGGTTCCATTGAAGAGCTTGATACTTCATAGAGGTAACCAAAGGTTCAATAATGTGTCAGGGGTGCAGTGATGGTGGTGTGCCTACATGGAAGTGAACCATCAAGTTCTTGTCCTATAACAACACTAGAAGAAGTGATTTCGTGGTGCCAGAACAACACATTGTGGAATGTCCAAAAATAAGAAAGCGGAGAATCATTGAAAAGATTCCCTGCAACAATTCAGCTCATTTCTAGAGTACAAACGATCCAGCGACAACTATAGTTCAGCTAAAGTACATTTCATGACATTCTCCTCTGCTTCCCCAGCGAAAGGAAGTCAGACACAGCTATGGGGCGAGATGGCTGAAGACCTGGTCATTACTTACAGTAACAAGGTGTGTTGCTTAACGTCTGCTCTGCTTCCCTCACGCTATGCTGTCTGTATCAGTCAGTCAGTCCATGGAGAGGGAGGCACCACCCACAGACCAGAACAGACCAGGCCCAGAACAATGCACCTGGAAGCTCTGAACACAGTAGAGCAGCTGGGAAGTGCAGATGTGAACACACAACTGAGCCTGCGAGCTGTGTGTGTCTATGTGTGTATGTGTGAGTGGGTGTGTGTGAGTGAGTGCAAGTGTTCCTGCTCCCATGCGTGCATGTCTGTGTGCATGCATGCGTGTGTGTGTGTACATGTGTGTACTGTACATGTGTGTGTGTCTGTGCGTCGGTGGCCTCAACTTCATTAGAGAGACCTTATCAGCTCTTTCATTGCCATAAGGTTCATGTACAAACATCACTTTTGCTCATATTGTAGGTTGCATTGGAGGAGCAAATAATCAGGGGTACTGTTTTACAGATGTTTTGGGTGTTTTTAAGTTGATACTAAAGCCCCAAGCAGCTTCAATTCTCATATGAAAATCCATCGGTGTGTGCGTGTGTTCCCGCTCCCATCCATATGTGTGTCTAGAACCAGACATGATCAGACTGAACTGTCATGAATTAAGGGGTGATATTTACAACCCTGGCTACGAGATGAGTTATGTTCCCTGCTCAGCCTAGTCACAGACTAATCACAGAGAGGGACAGAAACAGGTGCAACACGATCCACTGAACAACAATTTCACAGACAAGGTGTCTTCGAATCCTCCATTATATATCACAATATGACTGCGTTTACACAGGTAGTCCAACTCTGGTCTTTTGCCCAATTATGGGCAAAAGATCTGATCTGATTGGTCAAAAGACAAAATATCAGATTTGGGCTGCCTGTGTAAACACAGCCTAAGTGACACTACTACCATGTAAAGCTGAGGCCTCACATAATGGTAAGAAGACAAGATGTTCATTTCTTTTCCCAAAGATTCCACTATCCCCCTAATTGAATCCTGTTGCATGTTCACCAAACATCCACCATTGTGTTAAACATTTAATATCGACCATGGGTGACAGCTTAATGAAGATTGGTGGAACACCGCAGCGAGGAAATTGCAAAGCCGGGTCTTATGCAATAGGAAATTAAACGTATGGGGTTTCGATGGTTGGCAGATTCTGAGTATTCGTGTGGTCTCGGGCTCCCAATCCTGTGGATGGCTTTTAATGTTTAATGGTAGCAAACGCCAACGTTTGGTCACGCCAGGAAATGCCTTTAAGGTGGAACATCCACCAAACATTCATCTAGAAGTGTCAACTATAGCCAGTACTGCAGTACAAGCTGGTTGTGATATAGAGAGCTGGGACCACTCATATTGTGAAACAAGCTTAATTTAATCAAATTAATTATAATGCACACATAAACAGCGTACCATATGTAGTAGTAATTAGGGATGCACGATATATCGGTGAACATATCGGAATTGGCCGATATTAGCTAAAAATGCCAACATCGGTATCGGCCCAATGTCTAGTTTAACGGCGATGTTAAAAACCGATGTCAAAGCTGCTATGCATACCTATATAACGTAGGTACATGACGTAATGACGCCACGTAAAATGTTGTGCTACACGTGCAACACAGCACTCCTAACCTAGCTCACAATGTCTGCTGTGTGGATCGAGCAGTCAACAAGTCGAGCAGTCATTTGAAAGAGTAAGAACATTTCAGCGAGACAACTCAAAGGTGAACTCCATTAAAGCCAAGATAATGGATTTCATTGCCCTTGACAATCAACCGTTCTCTGTCGTGGGTGATGTTGGCTTTCGCCGACTGATTGAGCAGCGGTACACACTACCAAGTGCGCTATTTTTCAGATGTTGCCCTACCGGAGTTACACAGTAATAGCGTCACTGCTATTAGCTTCAAGACATACATACTATGGAACACCATTTGGGTCTTTGCGTGTCAAAAAAGATACAGTATCACTGTCAAAGCTGTACAAAAAACTCTGCAAACAAGCAAACACCGGCCACGAACGATGTGTTTACAAAACTGCTTTGGTAATAAAGAATAATTTGTATGACTGCAACTTCTGGGGTACCTAGCTTTAGCTTGGTACCTAGATAGCACCAATACAACCAGCCTGAAAACAATGACTAGTAGAAACTGCAGTCATTTTTGTTATTCTTAGCAATGATTTAGAAATCCTTGTGAGTAAGTATTAGCTAGGTTGCCACTTGTTGTTCGCCTATTGAAAATGAACTTCAGTTCATGAAAATAAATAGCTAGCCAGCTACTTAACCCTGTTGCCCAAAGCTAATGTTATAAGCAGCCAGCTAGCTTCATCTGGCTAGTGAGGCTCGACCAGACCGGGGTTGTGTTGTGAAGCTAGCCACAATAACGATTAGGCACAAGAGTGGAATTTGCGGTTTTTTACTTCAAAATAAACGTATGTCATTGACAGTGATGCAAATGAATACAAATAGTAGAATTATGCCATACTTTTGTTTTGAAGGCTAACTGCAAAGTCCACTATTGTGGCTAATCCTTATTGTGGCTAGCTTCACATAGATGGGTTTGACCACCATTAATCAAATAAGAACTGTCTTATAAATTAGGGTTATTTTAGATGATGACACCTAGCTATACAGTTAGCTAGCTAACTATAGCTACTGAAACAGATTATGTCGTTTTGCTATGTTTTTGGGGAAGAACATTGTTTGCATCATGAGCTAGCTAGCTTTTTTTTATGACCAGCACTGTAGGTGCGCGAGACAACTTTACCAGCATCATAGCATTCGAATCGATGAATCGTTGTGACAAATTAAATACGAGTGATAGTGTAATCATGTGTAATAACTACGTAAAAAATTTATGAGCGTAAAATTATTATTATTATTATTATGTGACATGCAGTCATGTTCAGGTCCTGATTGGTCAAATAGTGTTATTTGATACGTCAAATAGTGTTTTTTGACATGCAAACACCCAAACGGCATTCCATAGAAATCCTGGTTGAGAATAAAATGCCTAAACAAATGAACAATGAAACAGCACAGCAAGTAAGTGATAGAAATGATGTTTTACTGGTAATGGGTACATGCGTAAATGGCAACAAAATAACTTTTTGGTCAGTGTGGTGTGTGTGTAACCTTTATTTAACTAGGCAAGTCAGTTAATAACAAATTATTATTTACAATGACGGCCCGGACGACGCTGGGCCAATTGTGCGCCGCCCTATGGGACTCCCAATCACGGCCGGATGTGATACAGCCTGGATTCGAACCAGGGACTGTAGTGACACCTCTTGCACTGAGATACAGTGCCTTAGACCGCTGCGTCCATGTGTGTGTGTGTTAACTATTGAACTGTACTAGAAAGCTTAAAAGGCCACAAACATTTTAAATATCGGTTATCGGTATTGTTTTTTTTCCTAGTAGTATATTGAAAACACATCAATTTCACACACCATTGCATTATAATACTTATGTATCCATTTTCACTAACAATCTACAGTATTTACGAGGGATACGTGAGAGAGCACCTCAGTTATTTTAATGGTTAGATAGATTTCCCCAAAAAAACACTGAAATTGGCCGTTATCCGATAATTACTTAATAACAATTTGGCAGTACTAATTCAGCAACTCAACAACACTGAAAACTCTGTGTTAATGTAAGGATGGAGTGGGCGAAGTGGTCCGATAACACACACACCTGTGTTCACAGCACACATGCATGAGCGTACGCACAAACACACACACACACACACACACACCAGACACACAAACACATACACTCGCAAACACTCACACACACTCTAGCTCAATGTAAACTGTTGAGGCAATTTAAAGAAGCCTTGGCAGCCTGTTAATGGTTTGTCACAGTCTAATGGGTTTAGATCACTTACAATGGAGTGGGGGGCGCTAAGCCCTATAGCTCACGGTTAATTGTTCAGAACCTGATTCTCTGAGAGTTGCTGTCTGTCTGAGGAGGGGCCCATTAGAGCCGTCCTGCGGCCGTGACAAAGGCCATTGCCTGACTTTATGAGGACAGAGCTGCTGTTGCTACAGTGGTCAACAAGCAGGGAGATGAGGGACATTCAGGACTGCTAGGGGGAATAATACATTGTGATCCGGCGACATCAGGATTAACAGGCCACGGCAGTGACTAGAATGTGCATCGGGCAGAAATGGGCCAAGTAGCTGACTAATAAGACTACTAAACAAGCTATCAAATGAATAAGGCCTTAGAGAAATAAAAAATAAATCATCTCAATAGCAACAAACAAAATCTGTCTGATAGAGCCCTCTAATGACGCAGTCATGCCTGAAAAGCTTTCCTGAATGGCTACATGTTCGGAAAACTTGACCTAGAATATGTTTGACAATTTCCTTTTAATTAGACCTTGAAGACAAGGCTAATTTCAACTGCTATCCAGAGAGCTACATTAATGACTGTGACAAAGTCCATTCTTGGCGACGTTGAATTACAGCAGCGTGTTGGGGGAACAACAGGCTCCATTCAGAACAATTGATAAAACACACTCACACAAAATGTAAGCTACAGTGAGTCTTAAAAAAAACTCCCACTGAATTTAATTGAATTACTAACCCCGCCTCAATCTCTGACCCCCAAACCCCTGGTCTCTCTCTCTCTCTCTCTCTCTCTCTCTCTCTCTCTCTCTCTCTCTCTCTCTCTCTCTCTCTCTCTCTCTCTCTCTCATTCCCCCTGTCCCTCATGGGTCCACTCCGGTCTCTCCTGCTGGGTGATTCACAGATGGTCTGGGCTCGGCTGGCGCAGGGCAGGCAGGCGGCCCGTCCCACGGACACGCTGCTCACAACAGAGGCAGGCAGGTCATTTATTCTGCTAAATGACTGTGTCATCTGTCAGCCTTTATAAACAAGTGTTTGTGAGTTATGGGCAATTTAGCTAATCACAACACTGAGGGACGTGCCAAAGACCAAGAGGCCTCACAGAAGTGACAGCACGTCGGGTTGCGGCCGAGCGCCAAGCCCCACCTAAGGCGAACCCCTTTGACTTATGTGACCTTCTGCCTCTATACTAATGACAACATGGGCTATTTTCTGACAACCAAGAGGTTGATATCCTGTGTAAGAATGGGGAATTGCAGGACAACTAGGAAAACTCGATACTTACAGTTTAACCATATAATGGTCCTTTTTCTCGCTTTTTTTCTCTGAAATCCTGATGTCCTCAGATGAAAGAAAGATCACAAATTAAAATGTTTTAATTAAATAAAGAAATGTCTGTTGTAGTCTATGCCTTGTATGATTGAAATTCTCCTAGCATCCTAATTCGATCACTCTTCTTTTGCTGAGAACTTGTGGTGTATTTAAGGTTGAAAAAACGTTTGAAATTGCCACTTTAAAATGTCCGACTTGATTTACCCTAACAAAAAATGTATAACCCCTTACTATTGTTTTTACATTAATTATAATCCACATAATACTTCACATTCCCTGTTGCTGTAGGAATATTTTCTTGCTGTAGCTAACTGGCTCAAATTAAGATCCTGCATCTGTACAGAGTTGGCAGGTCAGCCAATAGCACATAATTCCACAGGCACAGGCCTTTTGTTCTCTGAGAGAAGTGTTAGAGCATGTGTCTGTGTATACTGTATGTATGTGTGTGTGTTTGTGTGTGTGTGTGCGCGTGCACAATGTATGAGTAGAGAAGAGCTCTGCTACAGTATCCTATGTGTCAACACAATGTGGACAGGTCTGAAGGCCCACATTCAACAAGATCTCCCATGCACATATCCTATCACAACAGATCATTGGCCTCTGGTACAGTAATAAGTAAAGAGGGCTTTAGTCACAAACACACACAGTGCTCACACACAAACACATAGACAGTACTCACATGTAGTCACAGTCACAGAGACGCACACACACACATCTTTAATCTAAGATAGCAGACGTTTTACGGACTCCTGACCAATATTCAGTGTTTTTATACACTGCCCTTTTTTTGTACATAATGTCTCCGACATCATTTCCTATGACTGAAAAACGCTTCTGGAAATCAGAACAGCGATCACTAACCTTGATTTGGATGACAATTTCTACTTCAACGAGTCGGACCAGGCCCTAATGCCCAGGACTCGAAAGACTGAATATACCAAACATTAGGAACACTTTCCTAATATTGAGTTACTTTCCTCAATTCGTCGAGGCATGGAATATACAAGGTGTCGAAGGCGTTCCACAGGGATGCTGGTCCATGTTGACTCCAATGCATCCCACAGTTGTGTCAAGTTGGCTGGATGTACTTTGGGTGGTGAACCATTCTTCATATGGGAAACTGTTGAGCATGAAAAACACAGAAGCGTTGCAGTTCTTGACACAAACCGGTGCGCCTGGCACCTACAACCATACCCCGCTCAAAGGCACTTCAACCTCTGAATGGCACACATACACAATCCATGTCTCGATTGTCTCAAGGTGTAAAAATCCTTCTTTAACCTGTCTCCTCCCCTTCATCTACACTGATTGAAGTGGATTTAACAAGTGACATCAATAAGCAATCAAATCTTTCTCCTGGATTCACCTGGTCAGTCTATGTAAAAAGATGACGCCGGAGAGGATGGATGCCGTTTTATTGGCTCTTAACCAACCGTGCTATTTTGTTAGTTTTTTCGCATTGTTTGTAACTTATTTTAAACATAATGTTGCTGCTACCATCTCTTATGACCGAAAAGAGCTTCTGGACATCAGGACAGCGTTTACTCACCTCGAATTGGACCAAAAAAAATCTTTAATGAGTCAGACGGGAAGGATATACTCCAAACACCCGAACCTCATCCCCGTCATTTGCTGGAGAAAGAAACTGAGATTTTACGGAAAGAGATCGGGATGCCTTGTGAGGATCACGTGATAAGTGGCTAATCTGCTTTTGCCATCCGTACTGTTAGCCAACGTTCAATCGCTGGAAAATAAATGGGACGAACTGGACATTAAAAACAGTAATACCTTATGTTTCACAGAGTCGTGGCTGAACAACGATATTAATAACATACAGCTGCCGGGTTATACACTCTATCGGCAGGGTAAAAACAGCAGCCTATGTATATTTGTTAACTTCTTAGGAAGCGGCAGGTGAGGTGACGGTTTTGGAGAGTCTGGCGGGCCCAAAGCAAAATGCCTGCCACTCAGGCTCAGAAAATAGGACATGCACATAATTAGTACTATTGGATAGGAAACACTCTGAGGTTTCTAAAAGTGTTAACATAATGTCTGTGAGTATAAGAGAACTCATTTAGCAGGCGAAAACTAGAGAACACACAGTAATCTCAGAACTTCTCTAGGCAACTTGTTTTGAAAAAGTTTGTGTTTCACTACCATTTGTCATCATGCCCATGTGGTGTTCTGGCTGTGCTAATGACAAACAAGTGCGAAAATGAGTACTGTTCTACCTTCCAGAGAGTTACCCAAATTCTGCCAGTGTTTTCTAGCTATCAATAATGATGCTTACGGTGATGTTATTAGGATCTCTTATAGTCCTCATTTGGACTAATCTAAAAAGTCCTAAACATAAAAATTCATTATAATATAATACAATCACATTTTCACATATAACACACTGTTACAAACACAAAACACAATACACTGACATATTGACCAGATAAATACTCTAGCAGACTGAAAAGATCCTTCATCTACCAAAGTCCTGCACAACCTTCCAATTTGTATTTATTTATTTTTATTGAACCTTTATTT
This sequence comes from Brachymystax lenok tsinlingensis, assembly GCA_030435695.1. Classification (NCBI taxonomy): domain Eukaryota; kingdom Metazoa; phylum Chordata; class Actinopteri; order Salmoniformes; family Salmonidae; genus Brachymystax; species Brachymystax lenok. The sequence continues at coordinate 4,095,074 of CM059806.1, read as the reverse complement.
AACTAGGCAAGTCAGTTAAGAATAAATTCTTATTTACAATGACGGCTTCCCTGGCCGAACCCGGATGACGCTGGGCCAATTGTGCGCCGCCCTATGGGGCTCCCGATCACAGCTGGTTATGAAACAGCCCAGGATCGAACCCGGATATGTATTGAGGACGCTAGGCAGCTGCGCCACCAAACACTAAATGTATTTTTAAATGGTTCTAAAGTATTGTTTGAATTTATATATTGAAATGTTTCTGGTTTGCGCAGATAAATTATTCAATTTCTTTATTACTCTGAAACTAAATGTTATTTTGCCTGTTTCTCTTTTCTGTCGGGATAACACATAGACTGTGGACAATCTGTTCCTAGTATTGACTGAATGTCTGTCTCTTACCAACTGAATACTGTTGTGAATGGAGTTTGGTTGTTTTAAATGGTGAACATTGTGAAATAAAATAAGCATGTTTTTTTCAATTATCTTGTTGATTAATGACCACCCCAGAGCATTGAGCATGACTACAACAGAAGGACCATATCTCCACCTTAAAACAATCCTTGCTGCTTTTTTCTGTTCAATCTGCAGCCTCCTAATTTGACTTGCTGATGCATCTCCCCAGACCACAGAACAGTAGTTCACCTGACTCCCAATTAATGCTTGGGTTGTTAGTTTAATAATATTTTCCAGTAAATATTCTGATCATGCATTCCGTAAAACATTTTGTTTAACGTAGATTAGTTATTTGAGACAACTATGATAAGCAGTTGTCTAGCTGCACTCCTAGTAGTTTGGTTTCTGCCACTTTCTGCCTCAATTTGTACTTCCTCAATACTTACTTGCATCCCATGTTGTGTTGTCCTTTTCCTGGTGGATCCGGCAAACCCACTCCCTGATATTTCCCAGTACTTGTTGAACCGATTGTCTTGCTGTATAAATTGTATCATCTGCAAATATAGTAGCTTGAGTTTCAGATAACGCATGAGGAAGGTCGCTGGTATATATTAAGTAAAGAAGTGGCCCAAGGCAGCTGCCCTGCAGTATTCCACAGTTCAAAGCACGAGGGGAAGAAAACAACCCATTGATAAAGGTGGACTTTTTCCTGTCAGTTAGATATGACTGTACCCAATTCAATGCTGCCTCTTTAACTACTTACTATGCAACACAATGACTATGCAACACAATATACAAGTGTTGCATAGTCATCAAAAGCTCTGCATCTTGGCAATATCACAGCGTTGTCAGATTTCAAAAAGGCTTTACGGCGAAAGCACAACATTTGATTGTTTGAGGGTAGCACCTCCAATATTTCTGCATTAGCATAAATTCATAAACCATCGCGGTTCACAAGAAACACATTTCACAGCGAAAACAAATCCCTTACCTTTTGAAGAATTTCTGCTGAGGGCTTCCCAAGTGTCCAACGAAGACATTCAATGGTTCTTTTGTTAGAAAAGTAATTTATTATATCCATAAATCTCTGTTTGGTTGGCGCGTTATGTTTAGAAAATCCAACGTCGAATCGCCCATTGAAACGTGAAGAGAACGCGTTCAAATATACCTATAAACCTTTTCTAAACAAATCAAATACCAGTTAAAATGCATCCTTAGCTATCCTTTTATGAATATTAGCAATAATATTTCACTCGGATAATATTTCACTCGCCCCGAGAAAACTTGTTGACATCTGAGCTACCTTGGCTATTTCCTGTACCTATTCGTTCTGTTTACTCCAATCTCTCTGAGTCTTTGTATATAGACTGTTGACATCTAGTGGAAGCCATAGGTACTGCAGTCTCAGTCCTGGTTACAAATGGATTCAATAGGGAGTGTGTCAAACAGAGCAATAGGTCACCAGAAACTGATTTCCGGATAGATTTTTCTCTGGTTTTCGCCTGCTAAATGAGTTCTGTTATACTCACAGACATTATGTTAACACTTTTAGAAACCTCAGAGTGTTTCCTATCCAATAGTACTAATTATGTGCATATCCTATTTTCTGAGCCTGAGTGGCAGGCATTTTGCTTTGGGCCCGCCAGACTCTCCAAAACCGTCACCTCACCTGCCGCTCCCTAAGAAGTTAAACCCATAATGCAATCATTTTGTCAATATTATTTCATGATCCACTAAATCAAATGCTGCACTTAAATCAAAAAATATTACACCCACAAACCTACCATTATCGATAGCATTGAGCCACTGTTCTGTCATGTCAACCAATGCAGTGGTAGTGGAATGCTTTTTGTGATAAGGATGATGATTGGCTGTGATCAGATCATTCTTTTCCATATACTCCCATATTTGTCTACTTACAATACCCACCAATATCTTACTGAGTGAACGGAGTAGACTGATTGGTCAACTATTGGCAAGAGTAATGGGTTCTTCGCTCTCTTTTGGGAATGGGCACAGTTTAGCAATTTACCCTTTTTCAGTGACCATTTAAATAATTATTTCAGTGGAGTTGCAATCTGGGGAGCAGCATAGTGAAGTAAATGTATTTTCATAATATCATTACCTGTAGATTTACCATTGGGTAATGACTTCAATAGGTTTAACACCTCCTCTACCGACACCAATGGTAGACTGAAAGAGCAGTTTCTTTTGCTCATAATTTGATCATCAATCCATTGGACAATAGCTTGTTGGGAAGAATGGCTGTTTACATTTTCTCTCAATAAATTTGTTTTCTTTGTAAAAAAAATCTATAAATGATTGGCAGGTTTTGTTATTGTTCTCCCGTCAACCTCCACACTGGATAGGCATGATGAGATAGATAAGCCCTTAACTGTATTCCATATCTTTTAAAAATAATTTTTACAATCAATAAAAGCATTTTAGTAAAATAAAGTTTATTTTATTTTGAATGAATTTAACTGCATAATTACGTAGTGTTCAATAATTCTGTTCATCAATTAATGCTCATGAGAAGTGATGTGATATCATCGTTTTCTCGATTAGAGGTAACGTAACGTTAGCTGGATCAGCAATATTTGCTAAGTTAGCTGACGTTACAGTCCTGTACTGAACTTTGAAAGCCATCAGCTAAATCACATAGCTAGCTATCTTTTGGCTACACACTGACATTCAATTTAGCCTATGCCATGGTAGTCACTGCTAGACTGGTAGCTACTTCAGCAGAGTAAACATGTTTGTCTGTTCATTCTACGTTTGGCTAACGTTAGCTAATGTAAGCTAGCTAAGAGTAACTCAATCTGGTAGCCATCTAGTCCACCTTTGTCTGGAAAAAAATGTAATTGTTGATATAGCTAACTCACTCTTGGTGTGTTGGTAATAATGATGAATGTTTATAAATTGTCTATGGTTGGTTAGTTGGTTCTCAGCTGGCTAGAACTTTTGTGACACTAATTAGCTAACAGCAAGCTGACAATATTAAAACGTCTGTGTTAGGTCTGCTAAGCTAGCCAGTCTATTAGAGATCAATACAATTAGTGGGGTGGTACAATTGTGTATTGTTGTGTGTTTTGTTATAGGTGGTACATACTCTGATTCCACCAGCATGTGTTTCCAACCCCAAGCTCTGCACAAGGTGAAGGTAAGTTGGCAAAAAAACTTACAAGCTGACGGCAAAGATACTAAATTTACAGTAAGCATGGCATGAACATGAATTGGGTAGTGTTTGTATAGGTTTGTGTTATGGGGTTACATGTTGTAAGATGTAGTCTGAGGACCACAGAGTACCTTCCAGACCATGTCATCAATTTATTCTACCCCTTTTCTCTTTTTACCTTTTCTCTTTGTAAAACTTAGGTTTTACAAAGCTTAGGTTATCCTTGCACAGGCCCTGCTGGAAAATACCCAAATAGCGGGTGGCATTTTGGGTACTCGCTCATGAGGGATGGGACACACTTTGCTGTTATGGAGCACAACAAGATTGTGGGACAAAAATGAGCAAGGGACTCTGAAAGGTATAAAATCAAGACAACAGTAATGACACAACCACCTCATTCTTCTTTCTGCAGATTCTCAAAACACAATACAAAGACACATCTACAAAAACCCCCTGGTCCTATTGACAAGAATGATTTGTTGAAGTCAATGGGCGGGTGGAGGTTTACAGATTGGTCTTTGAGATGAGAAAGGGGGTTTTGGTTATGCTTAGAGACAGTAAATGTATTGATTCAGAGGTGCCATTTCATCTGAATCTCCCATTCACAACAATACATACTGTAAAACAACTTGCCCTAGGTCCCCTCCACAAAAAGTCTAAAATGGTAACACCAAAACCATGTCTTTCCAGGAGACGTCCAGTACCAGCAAATATTCTGCAAGAGGTCCAAACGTCTTTGGCGCCCGGAGAACAGTGGGTTAACTGCCTTTCTCAGGGGCAGAACGACACATTTTTACCTTGTCAGCTCAGGGATTCGATCCAGCAAACTTTTGGTTACTGGCCCAACGCTAACCCCAAGGCATTCTATATGTACATGTCTACCTCAATTACTTCGGACCCCTGTACATTGACTCGGTACTGTTACCCAAGTCATTGTCTTTAGTCATTGTGTATTTATTCCTTGTGTTATAATTTGTTTATATTATTTTTTTATTTTTAACTCTGCGTTGTTGGGAAGGGCCCGTAACTAAGTATTTCACTGTTAGTCTACACCTGTTGTTTACGAAGCATGTTACAAATACAATTTGATTTGATTGATTTGATAGTAACTCCATGAATGGTGGTGCAATTAGCACAAGCTTGACTGCACAAATGTAATCAGCTGACAAGATTGTGCTAATGAATGCAATGAGGCCAGTTAACCAGTCAAGGCGTTCAAGAGAGACAAATAGTTGCATGAACATGATTCTCTAGTCCAGCCTGACCAGCTCTGGGAGGGCCATGTTGTCACAAACAGTTTGATAGTCTAGCAGTTAGGAGAAACACACAATCCTCATCACATCGCGAATATTACAAACATCTGGCAATGGTAAAATTGTAAAAAATCTGAACACATCAGTCTGGAACCACACCACCACACAAAAACAAAAACAGGTCCTTGTGTTTCAAACTAAAATGTAGATTTTCCATGAGAGGACGGTTATGCAATTCTGACATTAAGCAGAAGATTACATGAATCATGGTCTTGTCCTCAGTGAATAAAGGCACTATGTAGAGCCACATTCATATCAGTGAGCCTTGACTTGGAATGTGTCCCAAATGGAATCTTATTCCCTATATAGTGCACTACTTTGACCAGGGCCCATAAGGCTCTGGTAAAAAGTAGTGCACTATAGTGAATAGGGTGTCATTTGGGACACACATTTGATGTACTGGGTAACCATAGAAAGCTGAAGAAATGGCACTCTAAAATAACCTGCAGATCAATCTTTGTGGAACATATGCACTTTCTACATCCTCCAGGTGATCTGGCATGTGCATGCAATTCAATAGGGTGTCCAATCAAAAACACGTATTTTGACCAATGGTTAAAACAATATGTTAATTGTGTAGATACTCCTCTAAGAAATGTCTCGATCATAATCTGTTCAAAAGTAATTTGAGTTTTTACCCTTGTAGGATGGTCAAAATTAGGGTGACTAAATCAACAGAGGCCAGAGAAAAAAAGTGGTCAAAAATCTGGAAAATAGCATTTCGCCAGCTAAACTGGATGCTGTGCGTGAATTAAGACTAACTGTCATCTTTCGTCTCGATTCCTGAGGACATAAAACAATATAGGGGTAAGAGAGATATTTATTTTGAGACATGACATTTTAGACAGTAAACTCTCCTTCCAGACTCACATTAAGCATCTCCAATCCAAAATTAAATCTATAAACGACTTCCTATTTCGCAACAAAGCATCCTTCACTCATGCTGCCAAACATACCCTCGTAAAACTGACCATCCTACCGATCCTCGACTTCGGCGATGTCATTTATAAAATAGCCACCAACACTCTACTCAACAAATTGGATGCAGTTTACCACAATGTCATCCGTTTTATCACCAAAGCCCCATATACTACCCACCACTGCGACCTGTACGCTCTCGTTGGCTGGCCCTCGCTTCATACTCGTCGCCAAACCCACTGGCTCCAGGTCATCTACAAGTCTTTGCTAGGTAAAGCCCCGCCTTATCTCAGCTCACTGGTCACCATAGCAGCACCCACCCGTAGCACGCGCTCCAGCAGGTATATCTCACTGGTCACCCCCAAAGCCAATTCCTCCTTTGGCTGCCTTTCCTTCCAGTTCTCTGCTGCCAATGACTGGAACGAACTGCAAAAGTCACTGAAGCTGGAGACTCATATCTCCCTCACTAGCTTTAAGCACCAGCTGTCAGAGCAGCTCACAGATCACTGCACCTGTACATAGCCCATCTGTAAACAGCCCATCCAACTACCTCATCCCCATACTGTATTTATTTATTTATCTTGCTCTTTTGCACGCCAGTATCTCTACTTGCACATTCATCTTCTGCACATCTACCATTCCAGTGTTTAATTGCTATATTGTAATTATTTGTAATTATCTGTATATTGACTTATTTTTCTTTTTTTCTACTGTATTATTGACTGTGTGTTTGTTTATTCCATGTGTAACTCTGTGTTGTATGTGTCGAACTGCTGTCCTTTATCTTGGCCAGGTCGCAGATGTAAATGAGAACTTGTTCTCAACTAGCCTACCTGATTAAATAAAGGTGAAATAAAAATAAAAATGTATATATTTAAGTATACGCTTTTCATATTAACGCGAAATTCCTGTTATTTTTCGAAACAAGGGTATCTCTGTGAAATGTCAACGGAGTACCTAAAGTGCCTCTTTATGCCTTTTTTTTTGTTGTTGCCCATAACAGAAGGGGCATAATCGCAAACAAGAATTACATCAGCTATTACATATGCATTATTCCAAACCACAGCTATAAGGGGAAGATAAATAATTCCACAATGGCAATGAACCACTACGTAATTGGCACATTAACACGTATAGAAAGAAGGAGAAAGAGAATGACAGAATAAAGGCCACTAGTAATGTTACAAGGGAAATAAAACCATTTGTGACCTTGTCCTATGTGTGTAAACTGTGTTATTGCCATCTATATTTGTCTTATAAACTCATTAACAAGGGGACAAGGAGGATCATTTTATTCCATATGGACACCAGACGGAACAAGGAACATGGAATGCTTCCTTTACTTTAGCTGTGTTCGAATACTCATACTAACCGCACTAACCATACTATTTGTGACATAAATTGAGTATATAGTATGCTTATTGGCCATAGTATGGATATAGTTAGTATGCCAAAAATTCGCCAAAATATGAAGTATACACGCAGAGGACACTATTTCCGTACATTTAGGGCCCATAATGCAATTCTTCCAAAAATGGGCGTGGCTTCAACGTTTTCAGATTTGAAGAAAATAGCGGAAAATATTCAGCCAAGGTCGAATACTAATGCGAATACTAATTCATTGAACTACAGTAACTAATGGCAAATGTTAAGAATATGTTGAGCAATGTAATAAAGTAATGACTTTTCAAATAAGTTGCGTTACACTTTATGTTGGCTGACAATTTGTTAGCTACGCTGTCCTTACGAACCGCATAGCATTACAGCAGTATGTACTGGTATGTTACCTAACTAAGATGGCTACTAACACATCAAACTTGCCAGGCAGTATATGAACTATCTGCTATTTAACTAACTACCCAACGTTTATTGACTTGATTATTCACATCCTTATTAGCTAAGTGGTATAGTCATTGTGCTTTTCAATGGACATTGTTAATTCTGGCTATCTACTCCGATTTCAGAGCACTGTCGTCCGAGGGTGCGTTCGTAAATTAAATCGGGAGTGCCAGAGTGTGCTCAGAGTGCCCTCTGGGCATTCGTAAATGTGTCAGTTATTCTGCGCTCTGGCACACTCAGACGAGAGTGCTCTGAAATCAGAGTCGATAGCCAGAGTGAATTTACAAATGCACCCTGAGTGTGCCAGAGCGCAGAATAACTGCTGAATTTATGAACGCTCAACACCTGTTGAATATGGCCGGTGTCAGTAAACATTGGCAAAAAAAAAGCGTAATTAAATTGTTGCCAGCAGCACAGTTACAGTCACCAACTCTCTGGATAACATGAAAACTGCCTAACCAGCTCTGCTAGGGCTAGTAAAATGAGTGAGGTGAGTGAGTGAGGTGTTCTCTCATTTGTGTCTGGAAGTAGCTAGCCAACGTTAGCCAGTTAACTTGGGTGCTTGACTGCAGTTGAACCCTCGGATCAACCCTACTCCTCGGCCAGAGCGTCCAGTGTGCACTCTGAACGCTCCGAGAGTGAAACGCTGTGAATTCACGAACAGACAATCTGACAACACTCTGGATTTACAAACTCTCAGAGCGCAGATTGAATTTACGAACACACCCAAAATCGTAAAATGTCTAGCTAGTCATTTGTTATGCTAACAAGCTAGCAAGAGGTTGCATAGCAACAGAATCAACTTCCGGTAGACAGGAGAAGCCATAGTACGCTCAACTGAAACCATAGTACTCTCAACTGAAATGATACCGTTCGTTTACAGTATAATAAAATTAACTAATAGTATATATTATGTAGTATATACTCATTAACTATGTAGTATACAGTATGTTAGTATGGGTATTCCAACACAGCTTATGGCTTTGTATTTTTTTAATAAATTCTCTACAGACCCGAAAATCCATTGAGCAAAACCCAGCTAAACTCAAGGATACTAGCTAGACTCTAGGATGCATCCCAAATGCCACTCTATTCCCTATATAGTGCACTACTTTTGACAAATGCCCATAGCCCTTTGGTCAAAAGTAGTGTACTATATAGGGGATAGGGTGGCATTTGGTACGTACACTAGCTGCTAGAGCAACCTTCCCAGCCAGCCTCTGAAAAACCCAATAACACAATGTGCCCTTTTTCAGCGATCATTAGGTTGTCAAGTTTTATTACACTCAAGCACCCGAAGGCCAGTCAATTTGCTGTGACCATTACCTGTACTGGTTAAGTGTTTGTTTAATGGTACACCAGAGGACTGCATGTGACATATGAGATAGAATACAGATGGAAGGCCTGTGGTGCTTGGCAATGGCATCCTTCATTCAACACAACTCATGCGTCTCCTCAGTCCTCGCTCGGGCAGATCACATCTCCTCCACTCTTTCTCTCTTCCGACTTCCTCTGGTTCTGCTTTGTCATAATCCCATGTCTCCTCAGGGACATCCATCCCATATTAAAAGTGGAAATGTATCCGCTTCCATTGTAATTAGAAAACCACTGGAGGCACAGGCGCTTGGTCTCGACTGGATCTGAGCTCCTCTTGTTATTTATTTGCCTCGCTCATCCGAGGGGACAGAGAGAGAGGCAGAGGTATCGGTTCTGTTTTTCATCCACTTTAAAAAAAAAGTCTTTGCATGTAATTTGCTTAAAAACACAATGGCTGGAAAGGGGGTTAGGATATGAGTCAACGAAAGTGCATGGTTTAAATGAAAGACCATGAGAAAATACACAAACCTTGAAGGATGGAGGGATGGAGGCATGCTTTGTTTGCTAGGATCTGTCTGGCATAAACAGTTCTAGGCGTTGCGAAACCTCCAAAGGGTACAAAATGGTGACTTGTCTTGTAGATGTTGCATGGCGGGGGAGGGAGAAAAAACTAACAACCACTAAGAAAACATCCGGCTTGGTTTCCCGTAAAAACAGCCCAGTAAAAGTGGGTGTCTGCGTGATGTGGGAGTTGGACAAGCCAGCCTTTGATGTATCCAGGGCTCAGATGGAAACAGGTTAGCGGGAGACTGAGATCCACCAACAGGGTGTGTCCAAGCATCCTACACAAACACTGAGGTCCACATGACGACCAGATTAGTTTAGGGTGTGTCCGTTTCTTTGTGAATCAGGTCCAGAGTTGTCTATACCAGATTCAGACACAGACAGTCACCTCCCCTAGCCAGGTTCCAGAACTGTTTGTACTGTCTTGCCAACTTCTATGGTTATTGTTGAGCAAGACAGCACAAACAGATCTGGGACCAGGCTAAATGACCCCTGCTCTAGTCAATAGGAGACATTCCTCAGGGATATGACTGGGGAACATGCTGTACCAAAGCTATGTCACTCTGCACATGAACACAACTGTCATGACCACAACCGTAACCAAAACCATTGCTTGTTTCATTCATTCAATAAGGAATGTTAATTATTTATAGACGGGCTGGCTGACAACGCCACGAAAATGATGAGAGTGCATTGATGTGGCCCGGAAGCCGTGCTTTGCTATGATTTTGAACGGTCAGATAGCTAGTTGTATCTTGTTCTTGATACCATGTGTTGTTTTGAGGTGTTTTGAATTATTTCACGTCAATGCTAATATGGCTCAAATTCACTAGCTAGCTGACCAACAACAGTAATTCTATATTTGGGAGACAACAAGTGCTCATTGTGCTACAGTCATATTGTGCAGCAGCATGTGTTGTTATTGTTAACACACTGAACTAAATCTGAGGTTCATTGAACCAGCATTTTATCAACACAGTGGAAACATCAGAGAATGGTACGCAACATGAAACAAAATGGAGACTGATGGTTATCACCTACTACGCCACAGTATGTTCAATCAGTCCTTCACTATTCACACGCAAGTACTTCAGGGGGGACGCTCCATGTTAGTGAATAAAGGGGATCTGAGAGACGCATGCAAGGTGGGGGGTTCAGAATATCTGTTGGCGTTGGTGGGATTAGCCACATGTGTTTCCCACTACACACTGTAGGTCAGTGTGAAAACAGATAAACATTCATTTCCCATTGAAGCTACAGTTCAGAGCTTTAGAGGGAGGGAGGGAGGTAAAGGGAGAGGGGGAGAGAGTAGAGAGTAAAGAGAAGGAGAGTGAGAGGCAGTGAGTCTGACAGAGTGGGAAAGCGGAAGAGGGCGATGGAGAGTGCAGAGTGAGCATAGCTGTACAGTATATGTTTGAGAGTACTCACTGCTGGCTGTCCCTGGCAGTAAGCGTAGCTCGTGTGGTGATGGGGGTGGGCCGGGTAGTGCAGGCTGGCGCGGGGGTAGGAGACAGAGTGGCCACTACAGGCCCCCTGTACGCTGCTGGTCCATTGGGAGCTAAAGCTTGCTGGGCTCATGGCCGTCTTACTGCTGTGGTATCCTCTCACTGCTGCACTGGGCTGAGGGACGAGGGGGTGGGGGCGAATGTTAATATAATAATGAGAATTTATGAATATAACATAATATATGCCATTTAGCAGACGCTTCTATCCAGAGGGAGTTACAATAGCGTGTGCATACATTTTCGTATGGGTGGCTCCAGAGGGAGTTAAACCCACGATCATGGCCTTGCAAGGGTTATGATCTACCAACTGAGCCTCACAGTGCCAATGCATCACTACAAGCAAACCCTCACAACCGGGAGCCCACACATTTACCTGAAACCATCGCAGAAGGGGGGAGGAGGGGGCTGTTCATGAAAGATCTCCATTCCGGGGATTCTGGAACGCTCTCACTTTCTATTTTCTCACTCCCATTTGCTGCTGAGCAGCTGTTGACAAACACCCCTCACCACCCACCAGTCACGGTCTAGATCTGTTCATGCTAGAAATGTGCCGATGGGTTTGATAAGATGTTTGGATTAGAATCTGGCAACGTGCAGCCCGTTTGGCATGATGTGTGGGTATTAGCAGGGCACAGGAGCCACTGCGGTAAAACTTGCTGACAGGCAAAGTTTACACTGCTCTAAGAGGGATGCCTGTAGCCTGCTATGACTACTGGGACAAGGAAAACTCTGGAACTACAGAGGCTGGTATTTGACTTACACACTGAAAGAGATGAAATGACAAAAGGAGATATGGAAAGAGTGATAAATAAAATAAAAGACTGACAGAGAACAATATCTGTGAGTTATGATGACATCCCACAACTATTCAATCCATTTTCTACAGGCATTTTTATGCGAATGCACTCTGCTGTCATGTCTACAGATTATGTTAATGACAGAGGTAATTGTTATTTGTGAAATAAGAGGATCGAACATGAAGAGCCATATTTTAGTTTAGTGTATCTGTGAGGCATGTGAAGTAAAAACTCTCAGATGAACTGCAACTATACAGTCAGTGCCTACGGAAAGTATTCAGACCCCTTGACTTTATCCGCATTTTGTTATCTTACAGCCTTATTCTAAAATGGATTAAATAAATACAAATCCTAATCAATCTATACACAATACCCCATAATGACAATAGGAAAACAGGTTTTCAGAAAGTTTAGCAAATGTATAAAAAAACAAAAACAGAAATACCTTATTTTTATTCAGACCCTATGCTATGAGACTCGAAATTGAGCTCAGGTGCATCCTGTTTTCATTGATCATCCTTGAGATGTTTCTCCAACTTGATTGGAGTCTAGCTGTGGTAAATTCAATAGGTTGGACATTATTTGGAAAGGCACACCCCTGTCTATATAAGGTCCCACAGTTGACAGTGCATGTCAGAGCAAAAACCAAGCCAGGAGGTCAAAGGAATTGTCCATAGAGCTCGGAGACAGGATTGTGTCAAGGTACAGATCTGGGGAAGGGTACCAAAACATTCTGCAGCATCATTCTGCAGCATCATTCTGCAGCATTGAAGGACCCAAGAACACAGTGGCCTCCATCATTTTTAAATGGAAGAAGTTTGGAACCACCAAGACTTTTCCTAGAGCTGGCCTCCCGGCCAAACTGAGCAATCGGGGGAGAAGGGCCTTGGTCAAGGAGGTGACCACTCTGACAGAGCTCTAGAGTTCCTCTGTGGAGATGGGAGAATCGCTCCTCATCCAACCTGACAGAGTTTGAGAGGATCTGCAGAGAAGAATGGGAGAAACTCTCCAAATACAGGTGTGCCAAGCTTGTAGCGTCATACCCATACCCTGCTTTAATTGCTACCCATACCCTGCTTTAAGTACTGATTAATGGGTCTGAATACTTATGTAAATGTGATATTTCACTTTAAAAAAATATATAAATTAGCAAAAAATTCTAAAACCCTGTTTTTGCTTTTTCATTATGGGCATTGTGTGTAGATTGATGAGGAATTTTTATTGATTTAATAAGGCTAAAAAGGTCAAGGGATCTGAATACTTTCCGAAGGCACTGTCCATCACGGCCAAACATTAACAGTCTTGTTTATGCATATGTTAGATTTTCACAGGGGTCAGGGGTCGCCTCACTGGGGGGAGACTCTAGAGAGAGCGACGAATGCAATCTGGCAACACAGCTGTGCTCCCAAACCCATCTAGTTTGCTGGATCGCAGAGGTGACCAGTGGGAAAAAAGGTCAGAGTTCACCTAAATAAGTTGCATCCGAAGCGACAGGTTTACGGAGCCGGTTCCCCCCGAAAGCAGGATCTACTGTGTCGGTCTATGAAGTCCCCTTATTGCTTTATGAAAACACATAGAAATACTGTAGAGGGGGTGTTCGTCAATGAGTCAATGCTAGCTATGTGTGGGCAGGAGATTGAACACACATTTATTGCTGCTGTGAAGTATGCATCAATGGCAAGAACTAAAGTGCAGTATCAAGAGAAGCCATGACTATTATACAGCCATTCCAACAGCCATGATCAGAAGAGTAGCATTAAGAGCAGCCCAAAGCTTTCGTACATTAATCGCAATGGCCGACACTTTAAGGGCAGTATTCACTAGTTCATAGAGTTTATGTTCTGCTTAGAGCTAAGCATCCATGTTCATTAGGTTTATAAATGAGGACTATTGAGGCAGAGCTCTTGCAGAGGCATATTGAGGCAGAGCTCATGTTCCAATGCAGAGGTATTTGTCAAGGCCAAGAACTCTCTGGGGAGAGATATGTTTTATCTATACTGAACAAAAATATGAATGCAACATGTAAAGTGTTGGTCCCATGTTTCATGAGCTGAAATAAAAGATCCCAGAAATTTTCCATAGGCATAAAAATTGTATTTCTCTCAAATTTTGTGCACAAATTTGTTGACATCCCTGTTAGTGATCATTTCTCCTTTGCCAAGACAATCCATCCACCTGACAGTTGTGGCATATCAAGAAGCTGATTAAACAGCATGATCATTACACAGGTGCACTTTGTTCTGGGGACAATAAAAGGCCACTCTAAAATGTGCAGTTTTGTCACACAACACAATGCCACAGATGTCTCAAGTTTTGAGGGAGCGTGCAATTGGCATGCCAAATGCAGAAATGTCCACCAGAGCTGATGCCAGAGATTTGCATGTTAATTTATCTACCAATGTTGTTTTAGAGAATTTGGCAGTACGTCCAACCGGCCTCACAACCGCAGACCACCTGGACCTCCACATCAAGCTACTTCACCATTGTCTGAGACCAGCCACCTGGACAGCTGATGAAACTGAGGGGTGTTTCTGTCTGTAATAAAGCTCTTTTGTGGAGAAAAACTCATTCTGTCTCCCAAGTGAGTGGGCCTGTGCCCTCCCAAGCCCACCCATGGCTGAGCCCCTGCCCGAGCCCCTGCCCAGTCATTTGAAATCCATAGATTAGTGCCTAATCATTTTTGTTGTTGTTGTTGTTCAGTATATGTTTTCTACGCGAGTTATACACGACTACAGAGTCAATGACATGCGGCTAAAGCTCCTGCGGGCACAGAGATATTCAGCCACATCATATTCCCCATATGATGTGGCTGAATATCTCTGTGCCCGCAGGAGCTTTAGCCGCATGTCAATGACTCAGTAGTCTTGTATACCTCGTGTAGAAAACATATACTGAAACAGGGGGCTGTTTCTTAAACAAGAAGGGGAGATCGGAGGGTCTTGACACTCCTAGACTGGAATGTGTGTTTGTTCCCCAGACTCTGGCTTTGTGTCACAGGCTTTCAGCAGCTCGTCAGAGCCTTACACGCTGCTCATATTTCTCCGTTTTATATGAGGGCCAATCGGCTCTGATTACACGTCTTTTCCTGTTCTGATGGGCATGTTTTACATGCGGATGAACAGATGTGCATGCACTCAGATTTGTAAACGTGCACTTTAAACACAATACTTCCACTGTAGGCTGCTTCATGCCATTTAAACAATACAATAGAAGGTCTATAAATGGAGCTTAGATTAATATTTATTCCATAAAGTCCCCCTTTATATCATAATGTGTTCCACAAACAGAGGTATGTGTGTTATCTTCTTGGTACAATATATTTATTCAGTCTGAGGGAAAAATATAATATCATGATTTATATTCAACATACTGGGGGTGTTATCTGTACCATTTGTTCCAACCAAAATACAAGTCCCATAAATTAGGGGGGATAAATGCCTCACTTTCAATGATGAGGAAGCGAGTAGGAGGTCGTTACTACTCGTTCATACGTTTAGGAGGAGTTAAGGAACCAGAGCACAGTGTCTGCATCCCAAATGGCTTTGTCACATAGGGCTCTGGTCAAAAGTAATGCATTATAGGGAAGAGGGTGCCATTTGGGACAGATCCAGTGTCTCTCAGGCTACCATTTATTTTTTTTCCACCATCTCTTCCCCTCAATGAAACTGTGTGAGGATGGAAGGGTGCCCCAGGACAGACGTATGGAATACAGAGCTCATTTGTCCTCCCTCTCACATGAAAAATGCCTCTTTATGTAGTATGTAGTTGATAGGCCTATGGACATAAAAGTACAACATGTATTAGTGGGAGTCTACTGAAGACAGTAATCAGCTTTCAAAGTGAAAATAAACTCCACAACTTTTGAGGTAATCTCACCATGTGGTTCCCCCTCAGAAGAATACGATCTGACAAAACGATTCCTTGCGTTCCAAGGAATATATGGGAACATGAAATCCCCGGCACAAACCGAAAACAGTGGTGTGAAAACCAACTACATCCAATCATAGACACGTCCGATTGCTTTTATATTGGGGTGATTTAACAGAAATACAACTCTGTGAAATCCTCAAGAAATCCTCAAGTTGCACGGTATCCCTGTGCAATATCGCCTTTCTCGTAGGATGAGTCTAATAGGCTGAAGCTACAGCCCTTTTCTCCACAAGTTATCTAAGATCATGTTTCTTTTTTTCCTAGGGATGTCAGGATGCATGGCAAAAGATTATGTTGTGCCCTATTGTGTTTTTTTGATAAATCTGCCTATGGCCATTTCCTTGGGGCTGTGTCGATGTTGGGCCCTTCTGGCCTGCGTGGAGAGCTGAGTCTCCAGCCTTTATTTGTATTCAGGTCGGTGTGTCTGGGAGCCTTGGGGGGGTAGAGTAGGGTTTGTGACTTCGAGATCGCAGACAGCAAGGCCCGAGCTAAGCTTCCTGTTGGCCTTGCTTTGCTCAGGCAAAGCCCTCCATCGAAAGAGCAGGGGTCCCACATCAAAGGATTGTTCCCTCCCCTTCACCATTGTGCTGTCTCCTGTACAGTCGAGACAACGGTTATCAAAAATGACAGAGAAATTACCATTACACGGATGTAAACATTACATCACTTGTGGGGTCTCATTTGAAACCCCTGAGGCGCGGATGGAAATTTGGCTCCTCACTCTGAAAGTTCCAAAACTCGATCCCCAATGAGTAAATAACAGAGTGCCAAAGTACTTTCATTAGGGAGAAATTAGCGGTTTCAGGGTGAGAGACCAACCGACACAAAAGTCATCCCAGATGGTATTAGCTAGGCTTAGGATATTGTCTTCCAGAGCAATCGCCATGCCTCGTTGCCCCATTTGGCTGGGTATGAAAGAGATACAGCCTCACTGGCATCCCCCTGATAACTGGCTTCCTGAAACTTGCGTTGCGTGAAATAGGCCCCTCTGTCCCAGATGTTCTCCATCGCGTACCATCCCTACACAGTCACCTTGCAAGACGCCGCCTCGTCTTTCTGTCAACACCTCTGTCAGAACTCAGGTGGGAAGGGAAATGCTACTGGTTCCGTGGGTCACTGCCCCCCACCCTGCCCCACCAACTGAGGCAGAGGATTGCATGGGTTCAAGTGTAACCAAGGCAACAGGGTGCCAAACCCCTCTGGTTGAGAGGCGTGTGGGAAGTCTGACAGGTTCACACTTCTCTCTGGATTGTTTCTCTACGGAGGATTGAGAATGAGAACTTACCCTAGGGCTCCCTACAGTAGCTATAGCTATCGCAGGGGGCTGAAGAGGGCCAGCATTCTCTCTCTCTCTTTTTCCCTGCTTCTTTTCAAGCTCAAAACACTTGAAGATCTGAGACGGTGGCTGGAGACATGGCGGAGGGGTGTAACCAAGGCAACCAGGTCAGAATGCAACATTATACATGGGGTAGCTGCCTGACAACATCTCAAACAGGCTGCATAACCTTGGACTTGGGGCAGCAGCTTTGAGTATAGAGGCAGACTGCTGTTCTCAAAATCCCTACTGACCCATATTCACCACATATATTACACAACTATTAACCTACCTGTTCTGCAGTGTGCCGCTACCTTCAAGAATTTGACTGAGACACATATTTGACAGATAGAACACTTTTCATGTTTTATTCCAGTCCGACGAGACAACAATAGCGTCTTGTGCAAACAGAGCTCTGATGCTGGACAGTGGTGTGAAGCCCTCTGAGATGTTGATAAGGTGATTTACTGGGTTGCCTCTGACCGGAGAAACTCCCTGGTGAACCAAGACGTCCAATCTACAAAGTAGCCCCCGAACCCCACGTCTGAGTCTTATCCATCCTCTCCAAATATTTTTCCTGGCCCTGACACATGTTTATGCACTGATGACCCTGGGACCGGGGGGTTGGGTACCGCTGTGAAGCTGGAGTGTTGAGTACCGCTGTGAAGTTGGACGTGAAGCCGCCTGCATCCTGGAGCTCTTCTTTTCGGGGATGTGACTGACTGACTCGTCTACAGTTGTTAACGCAGCCTCCTAGGCGGTGCCCCAAATGACACCCCATGCCCCATATAGTGCACTACTATGGGCCCTGGTCAAAAGAAAGACACTATATAGGGAATAGGGTGCCATTTGGGACACATCTCTAGTATCAAGGGCTGCTCTGCTCCGCCTTCTGATACCTAACCCTCTCCAGAAATCCGAGACGACCCATGTTTGGATACGTTGAGAAAAGAAGCAGTGGTCCGCCCCCCCACTGGAGAAAAGACTAAAACATTTACAAAAAGGTACTTCAGCAAAAGGGCAGACTGAGGCCATGATCATATACAGTAATTGGATGATGAACAGGAGCAGCAAAATAACTGACTGCTTTCTTACTGTACAGTATGTAAAACCAATGCAAGAATGCAAAAGTATGCAAATCTACCCAGCAACAAGGTTCATTATGACATACTGTAAGTACACCCCTCTGACACGTCACACCAGAGAACAGGCGGCCCTGTCTGAAAGCCGAAATGCCACGCACAGAAATGCACTGTGGTGTAACCTGTTAGCAGCGGTGCTGAACACCTGAACGCTGTGTAGAGAGCCTGTTAATGCCAGTGTGCTAGCTATGATTACAGCAGTTATCCACTGGTTCACCCACACGGTGTCTAAGTGACTCACACCTACACAGGAATGTTCTGACTCTGACACTCTCTATTTCCCTCTGTATCTTTCCCTGTATCTCTCTCTTTCCTCTCTTTGTCTATCAATCTCTCGTTCTCTTGATCTCCCTCTCGATCTCTCCCTCTGTTTTTTTTTTTCTCTCCTTCTCTGTCTCTTACTTTGTCCCCCGCTCTCTCTTCAACTCCCTGTCTCCCTCCCTCCCTCCCTCCCATCCCCCTTTCTCCCTCTCTCATCTCTCTCTCAGTCAGGAGAGGATGGATGCCTGTGAAATGCCCGAGGCCCCTCAATAGAGTAGAGTAAATCCCTGGTGACTCACAGAGGGGGCATACCATTGGAACAACACCTTTGCACTGGCAGGTACAGTCTCATGTGTCCACTAAGTGATGCAGCATGCTCAGTAGTCTGTACTCATAGTGCTGGGGATGGGGACCATATAGACTGGCTTGAACTACATCAAAGGAATTACACCTGTGCCTATAACCTGTGGAAATGAACCAGTCAATTTGTAGGGTTAGCTTTTATTCCAAAAAGTACCACAATGAATGCATCATGATATTTCTGGTGGAAACATTAACATATAGTAACTATATATCAAATATTCCAGTAAGTCTTCTGTTTGATTACAAGAAATTATCAATATATATAACTTTTGGGTGGAATTAAAAGTCCCTGTAGTCATGCGGCAGTGGAATGTTGCGTCTGCTAGTACAGGCGTGAAACAGCTGTCCCTCTCCCAGTGTAGTGAGGTGACGCAGTGTGTTCCATGGCAGCGTCTGTCAGAGTCTGTTTAAATCTGAGGAGGCTGAGTCACAAATGGCCCCTTATTCTCTCTATAGTGCACTACTTTTGACTAGAGCCCTATGGGCCCTGGTCAAAAGTAGGGTGTTATATAGGGAACAGGGTGCCATTTGGGATGCACATTGAGAGAGTGAGCTGGTCGTCCTGCAGTGTCCTTGGGTCTGTTGCCTGCGTTCCCTAGCTCCAGATGGGCCGGGGTGCAGCGGGTGCTGCAGCACGTCTCTGAATGACGTGCACTTGGACTCCAGATGCCTTGCTGCTATTTCTAGGGCCAGATACCCTGCACTGTACCTTCGAAACTCACACATCTGTGTGCATCAGGGCACATACCATACTATGCATCGGGGTACATACTGTGTTTGAGAAAGCACACACATGGTTTCCTACAAATGTGACAGTGATGGCATTATTTTAGTATGTAGGTTTTGGCCATCCAAATATGTACGCACGCACATAAGCGCAAGGAAAAAACACACACAGTTTTGAACTATGAAGAATGAGCGTGTGACAAACATTCTTTATGGTCCTAAACATCAAAATAAAATGTACTCTCTCCAAAATCCTACGTAAAGCCTGCAGTTTCCCCTCAGCCTGTAAATCCTCTCTCTCTCTCTCTCTCTCTCTCTCTCTCTCTCTCTCTCT
This sequence comes from Brachymystax lenok tsinlingensis, assembly GCA_030435695.1. Taxonomy (NCBI): domain Eukaryota; kingdom Metazoa; phylum Chordata; class Actinopteri; order Salmoniformes; family Salmonidae; genus Brachymystax; species Brachymystax lenok. The sequence goes on along the minus strand of CM059806.1, from coordinate 4,075,197 downwards.
CTCTCTCTCTCTCTCTCTCTGTGTTGTGTTGTGTTTTCTCCATCAGATCCCCATGGAGGCTGGGAAATGAAGAATTAAGACTAGGGCAAGAGAAAACAAAAGACGGAACGAAGTTTGAGAAATACTGCAGTCCTCGATAAAAGTCTATTTTCTCAACATTTCGTCTCCACCAAGTATGATCATTTTCCTTTAAATTCAATAATGGTTTTGTGCTCAAATGAAAACTGTAATGTATGGCTTAGAGTTGTAGTTATGAGTTTCTCATATGAGGCTTGTCTCCAGAATGACTAATTGAATGCTTGTAAGAATTGTTGTATACAACCATCAAGACCAAAGTTCCTTGAGGGGCTCTTCGCTTGTCTTTCATAGACGTTAGCCTTGTCTGAATATAGCCTTTGCAAGTGTTTGACCATGCTTGCATTATTTCTCAATCTACTGACGAAGGTGTTGTTAATTATTTTGCTAAACAACTATTCACAATTTCACTTCACTGAATTAAGAAACAACTCAAACAGTTGTAGAGCCCGACCGATATGGGATTTTTGGATACGATAACGATTCTGACTTTAGTGGAAATATTACAAATAATAAATATATACACCGATTTAACCATGGCAAGGTGACCATAGTTATTCCCTCCGTTAGGCAATTAAACAGGCAAAATTTCAGTATGGAGACAAAGTGGAGTCGCAATTCAACAGCTCAGACATGAGACGTATGTGGCAGGGTCAACAGACAATCATGGATTACAAAGGGAAAACCAGCCACGTCAGCCACGTCTTGCTCCCAGACAAGCTAAACACCTTCTTCGCCCACTTTGAGCATAACACAGTGCTCCTGTACCAACGCGGCCTGTTCCAAAGGACTGTGGGCTCTCGTTCTCCGTGGCCAACATGAGTAAGACATTTAAACATGTTAACCCTCGCAGGGACGACACAACAGTAGTAGGCCTGATTACCAACAATGATGAGACAGCCTACAGGGAGGAGGTGAGGGCCCTGGCGGAGTGGTGCCAGGAAAAGAACCTCTCCCTCAACGTCATCAAAACAAAGGAGCTGATCGTGGACTTCAGGAAATAGCAGAGGGAGCACCACCCCTATCCACATTGATGGGACCGCAGTGGAGAAGGTGGAAAGCTTCAAGTTCCTCGGCGTACACATCACTGACAATCTGAAATGGTCCACCCACACAGACAGTGTGGTGAAGAAGGCGCAACAGCACCTCTTTGACCTCAGGAGGCTGAAGAAATTTGGCTTGGCCCCTAAGACCCTCAGAAACTTTAATAGATGCACGATTAAGAGCGTCCTGTCGGGCTCTATCCCCACCTGGTACAGCAACTGCACCGCCCGCAACCACAGGGCTCTCCAGAGGGTGGTGCATTCTGCCCAACGCATCACCGGGGGCGCCCTGCCTGCCCTCCAGGACACCTACACCACGCAATGTCACAGGAAGGCCAAAAATATCATCAAGGTCATCAACCACCCGAGCCACGGCCTGTTCATCCCGCTATCATCCAGAAGGCGAGGTCAGTACAGGTGCATCGAAGCTGGGACCGAGAGACTGAAAAACAGCTTCTATCTGAAGGCCATCAGACCGATAGCCATCACTAGCCGGCTACCACCCGTTACACAACCCTGCACCTTAGAGGCTGCTGCCTTATATACATAGACATGGAATCACTGGCCACTTAAATAGTGGAACACTAGTCACTTTAATAATGTTTACACACTGCTTTACTCATCTCATACATGTATACTGTATTCTATTCTACTGTATTTTAGCCAATGCCACTCTGACATTGCTCGTCCTAATATTTATATGTTTCTTAATTCCATTCTTTTACTTTTAGATGTGTGTATTGTTGTGCATTGTTAGATACTACTGCACTGTTGGATGTAGGAACACAAGCATTTTGCTACACCCGCAATAACATCTGCTAAATATGTGTATGTGACCAATAACATTTGATTTGATTAACTGATATATCTGCCAATATTTTTACTATTGTAGCTGGAATTCATTTTGTATTTATTTCTCTTTATGGATTGTGCATAAAACAGCCCTAAGACACTCAGAAAGTTGATTTCTTACATTTGAGGAAAGAACATTAACGTAACCGCCACATAGAATTCAGGAGAACCAGAAAGACTAGATTATTTGTTTTGGTTTGTCACATCGGTATGAATGATTCGGGAGACAGGCGCAGGAATGCATAATAGTTTTTTTTTATTTCTTAGCCAAATTACGGCGTGACGTGTAAAGGCACAGGGACGATGACAAAACAAACACAATACAAAACACAGGATAGAAACCCAAAACAAAAGAGCAAGGAATACCTCGAATAAATAACGCAAGTGCCCAATGATTAACCCACGGGACGAGACCCGTAATCATCTGCGCAATCCACAATGGCACGAAAACCAAAACACACAGCACAGGTACTCAAACGCACCAACGGACATTGTAACAATAATCGACAGCACCATGGTGAACAAAGTGCACATATATACAAATACAATCAGTGGGAATAGGGGCCATGTGAGCGCAAGGAAAGTTCCAGAGGGATCCGTGACATTGTTACTCTAATTTAGTAAAAGGAGGTTAAACTGCTGTGCTTCCAGCCAAAAATTGGCCTAGATTCTGAAGAAGGAGCTGCCTCATGCTAGCAATCTGGAAAACAAAGACGTAGGACACATTTTCAATGTATTACTATTTAGGTATATTTTTATCGATTGTAGGGCTTTAGCCACTGAATTCTGGTAGTCGCTTGAAAGGAAAAACTCAAATTTGTCGCTGGCACAGTGCTGCTTCTCGCACCAACCGTTGCCTCAGCGCTATCTGGGACCCTTGGGACGTCCCTACATATGGTTATGATAAGGGTTAACGTTTGGGTTAGGTAAAGGTTAAGGTTAGGGTTTAGCGTAGGGATGTCCGAAGGATCCCAGATAGCACTAACCCTCAGTGAACGGTGTCAAGTACTCTCACAACGCAAGTTAGCTGGCTAGCTAGCTAGCACTCGTCATGGGAATGGGGGTGGCGATTGGCGAAATGTGTATTTGGACCACTCCCTCCCAAGTGACAAGGAACCCATACATCAAAACGCAGCTACGAAGTGCTACTTTGTAACCTGCAAAGTTTTTTTTTTGTGTCTCTGAAAACATTTGAATGAAAGAGCTTCAGGAATACCCATCGCAAAGAACAAAACACACCAGATTTAGCTGGCTTCACTTCAAAGGGCTGTAACGTTAATGTTACCACAGAGTTGAACGTTTTTTAGCACAGCACTTACTTTACATTTGGACAAAACATGAATTGTTTGTACCAACACCCTACCATGACACTTCACGTAACAGTATATGGCCAGTGTGCATTTTTGGCACTTTATTGAGCTGGCAAGCTTCCATCTACTCAGCACTCACCATAGAAGTAGTAAGCTAAGAGTTCGTTCACAGTAGTTCACTCTCCTCTCCGACTGGTGTAGTTGCGATGGCCCAGTGGTAGTGTCCAGTGTCTTAGTGTAGGGCGCCAATGCAAGATAGGCTTATAGCCATTTTCTCTACATCTTATATTGGTCCTTTTCAATTGATTCATCGCCAATACAAATGCATTGGTAAAAGGTTTAGATCGGCCGATAATATCAGTCAACCAATAAATCGGTCGGGCTCTAAACAGTTGTCCTTTTCTCCATGAGGATGACAAAGATGGCGCCGACGGAGAAGGGCGACATCTTACGAGTTCCAACCAAACTCTGCTATATAGCGACTTTTATTGTGTTAATCTTTACTTTTTTCTACAGAAAGTTCATACTATTATCGCATATGACCGCCGGACACTTCTGGACATCAGATCGACAGTAACTAACCTTGATTTTGACATCAATGCTGACTTAGCTGTTCCACTGTTCATACCGAATCCTATTCCTTTGTTCCATAGGCTACCAAAATTCCGTATGGGTAGACGCGGGAGACGAGGTGGAGTCCTGGTGAAACTGAGGTGAAGAGAAAACTGAACAGCACTTCCCACCGTTCTATTGGCAAATGTCCAGTCACTCGAGAATAAGATGGATGAGCTTCGTTCAAGAGTCTCCTATCAGAGAGACTTGAAAAGCTGCAATATTATATCTCTTACTTAAACGTGGCTGGATGATGACGCTACGCATGTAGTACTCCGTGGATTCTCCATGCAGTGGCCGGATCGTACAGCGGTTTTCGAGAAGTCAAAAGAATGTGGAGTGTTTTTTTTCATAAATAACAACTGGTGTGCTGGTTCAAGTCTGAAAGAAATCTTGAGCTATTGTTCACCTGATATAGAAAGCTGCAGACCCTTTTATCTACCAAGAGAATTTGCATCCGTAATTATCGCAGCTGTCTACATCCCACTCCAAGCCAACACCACTCTGGCACTCAACAAACTGTATGGGGCCATGAACAAACAAGAAACCGCTCACCCAGAGGCAGTGTTTCTGGTGGGCGGTGAATTTAATGTGGGGAGACTTAAACACTTCTACCAACACTCCTGCGGCACTAGGGGGCACTACAACAATAGACCACTTTTATTCTACCCACAGAAACGCATACAAGGCACTCCCTCGTCCTCCCTTCAGCAAATCTGACCACGACTCCAATCTCCTGCTTCCTGTTTACAAACAAAAGCAGATGCAAGGCTACAACACTGTGTTGCTAGTACAGACTGGGATATGTTCCGGGATTCATCCAATAGCATTGAGGAGTTTACCACAACAGTAACGGGCTTTATCAATGAGTGCAAAGACAATGTCATCCACACAGTGACTATAAGAACGTATCCAAACCAAAAACCTTGTATTACAGGCAATATAGCTAAAGGCTAGAGCTAATGCTTACAAGGAACGGGATACGAAAATGAAATGAAGCCCGCTTCAAGAAAGCCCGCTATGACCTCTGATGAGACGTCAAACATGGAAAAGAAAAATATAGGAGGAAGGTGGAAACCTATTACAACGGCTCTGACACTCGTCGTATGAGGCAGGGCCTGCAGACGATAACGGATTATAAAGGAAAACTCAGCCATGAGTTGCCCAGCAATGCAGAACTCACGGAATACCAGTGCGCATTCTCAAAGAATGCACAGACCAGCTGGCAATTGTCTTCACAGACATTTGGAATCTATCCCTGTCCCAGTCTGTAATCCCAACATGTTTCAAGGTGACCACCATTGTCCTTGTTCCCAAGAGCTCCAAGGTAACCTGCCTAAATGACTATCGACCTGTAGCACTCCCATCTGTAATAATGAAGTGCTTTGAAAGGCTGGTCATGACACATATCAACAACATCATCCCAGACACCCTAGACCCACTCCAATTCAAATACCGCCCCAACAGATCCACAAATGATACAATCTCAATTGCACTTCACACTGCCTTCTCCCAACTGAACAAGGAGGGAAATAACTATGTGAGAATGCTGTTCATAGACTACAGCTCAGAGTTCAACAACATAGTCCCCTCCAAGCTCTTCACCAAGCTAGGGACCCTGGGACTGAACCCCTCCCTCTGCAACTGGATCCTGGACTTCCTGATGGGCCTGCCCCAGGGGGTGAGGGTAGGCAACATCACCACCACGCTGACCCTCAACACGCGGGCCCTTCAGGGGTGTGTGCTTAGTCTCCTCCTGTAGTCCCTGTTCAACCCATGACTGCGTGACCACGCTAAACTCCAACACCATCATCAAGTTTTCCGACAACACGACGGTGGTTGGCCTAATCACCGACGGCGATGAGTCAGCCTATTGTACATGATTTGAAAAGTCACACACCTGTCTATATAAGGTCCCACAGTTGACAGTGCATGTCAGAGCAAAAACCAAGCCATGAGGTTGAAAGAATTGTCCGTAGAGCTCCGAGACAGGATTGTGCAGAGGCACAGATCTGGGGATGGGTACCAAAATTATGCAGTATTGAAGGTCCCCAAGACCTTCAATACCTTTTTAGAAATTTTTGCACATTTATTGAAAGAGAAATACAGAAATACTGTATCTCGTTTACATAATTATTCACACCCGTGAGTCAACACTTGGTAGAAGCACCTTTGTAGGGTAGCCCAGCCCCAGATGTGACTCTTCTTATCAACTGTACGCAATCATTTGCAATGTGTTGTCTTTGGAATTCAACATTCTCTGTGTTGGTCTTGCCAACCCCCTTTGTCACAGCTCTGAGAAGCAGAGGTTACATCACGTTGGTCTAATATCTGATTGGAGGTTAACTTTACAGTAATACTATTGGTATGAAGTAGATGCATTGTTCCTGATCTTTTTTGTTCCTGACCTCCTGTGGTGTTTCTTTGTTTCTCTCTCCACCCCACTTTTAGGGCATGGCCTTTCAGGCTATGATTTCTCTCTCTCTTTCTCGCCATGCTTAGAATAATACCTTGTAATGCTTGTTAATGCTTTGTAACTTAAGTTGATGCCTTGTATGTGAATCAATTCATTTTACAAAGTAATTAAATACACTTCTATTTAGAATTCCATTCTCAGACATTTCTTCCTTGCCTATTACCGTAACTCAACCATAGTCTTCATGCATATTGCTATTTATATTATGGAATAACAGATACAGATAATTCATTTACTGAGATAATTGCTTAGTCTGATTACGAGTCGCCTATGAGGTATTTATAATATCATACATGATAAATATTACTGTCCACTACACCTTTGGCAGCGATTACAGCTGTAAGTATTTCTGGGTAAGTCTCTAAAAGCTTTCCATATCTGGATTCTATTCACAATTCTTTGAGCTCTGTCAAATGGTTGTTGGTCATTGCTATACAACCACTTTCAGGTCTTGCCATAGATTTAAGTAGATTTAAGCCAAAACTGTAACTCGGCCACTCAGGAATATTCACTGCCTTCTTGGTAAGCAACTCCAGAGCAGATCTGTGAACCGATTCAGGAAACTAGGCGTATGACGCAAGTTACAACTTAACAGGAGAGCCATTTGAACGTTAAAAAAAACATTTTGAATCAAAAATGATTTTTTGGCAGAAATGCCTTCTTGAACATGTGAACTTTCATGTGCTTAATAACAAACTCGTATGCCATCTGTAAATACAAATCTTTTTTTTTTAATTACGAGCCTTGTTGATTAAACCACAGAAAAAGATAGCTAGCCATGATTGGCTGAGATAATGAGTGGGCTGGACATACCGAGAGAGGAGTTCGGATTGGTCTGCCATAGAAGCTTGTAAGTCTGTGTTGGTAATCCTGTCGAACGCGGCTTTAAAAAAAAAATGTCTAATGTAGTGGAGCTGCATAAGTGTGGCTCTCCACTTTCTGGAGGATCAAATTTTTAAATCAGTGGAATTAGAGTATGATAGCTAAAGAGATGGAGGAAACACCTTTCTCCAGATTTCATCTTCAAACTAAGGGCAATCGTGGCATGGCATTCCTGACAGGGAGACGCGACAATGCACGATGATGTATACAGGTAAGATTAGACATTTTTAGATATTACACGTTTTCGAATTTTGACAGAAAATGGTTTCATTTCAAGCTGACGTTAGCTGGTTGGGTCCATAGCTGATGCTATTATTTGTTTCCCAGAGCCATTTTCTGTTCTAGTTAAAGCCTAATGTTAGCTAGCTAACATTGAACATGGTTGGTTAGCTCCCAGCACTGTGGCATTGTTGGCACTGTTCATTGTTGTTTGACTAGCTAACGTTAGCTGGCTGGCTCGTTAGCTAACTTTATGTGACGTGTGTGAACTTACAATTTGTTTACCTAGCTAGGTACATTGTTTACCTAGCTAGCAAGCTATATGTCTTAAGCTAAAGTGTACTGTTAGCTAACTGGGTAACGTTAGCTGGCTGGCTCGTTAGCTAACTTCATGTGACATGTGTGAACTTACAATTTGTTTACCTAGCTAGGTACATTGTTTACCTAGCTAGCAAGCTATATGTCTTAAGCTAAAGTGTACTGTTAGCTAGCTAGCTAACGTTAGCTGGCTGGCTCCCAAGCGGACGTTATTATTCGTTTCCCAGAGCCGTGTGCTGTTCTAGTTAGCTAACATTGAACATGGTTGGTTAGCTCCCAGCACTGTGGCATTGTTGGCACTGATTATTGTTTAACTAGCTAACGTTGGCTGGCTGGCTCGTTAGCTAACGCTACGTGACGTGTGTACAACACCCGTTGAATATGGCCGGCGTCTGCAAAAAAGCGTAATGAAATTGTTGCCAGCAGAGCTGGTTAGGCTGTTTTCATGTTATCCAGAGGTAAGCAAATCATCGGCCAGAGTGTCAAGTGTGCACTTTGAGAGCGAAACGAGATGGGTGGGGATAAAGTTTAGGGTGAGGGTGTGAACGATGCTGAATGGGTGTAGACAAAGAGCTTCACTAGATAGCAAAATATTCAAAGCCGATTTTCTCAAAAGTGAGTTTACAAGTTGATCAAATTACTTTCCCATTGTTCCTCAAATACAGTGTATGATATACCATTTTGTAGCTCTGAGTCTCTACTTTTAAATAATGTAAAAAAACATAATTTAAAATGTTGCTACATAAGACTGAGTCACATTCGGCCTTGTGTTTTAGGTTATTGTCCTGCTGAAAGATGAATTCATCTCCCAGTGTCTGGTGGAAAGCAGGTCCATTCCAATCATTTTTTATCCTGAAAAACTCCCCAGTCAATAACGATTACAAGCATACCCATAACATGATGCAGCCACAACTATGCTTGAAAGTACGGAGAGTTGTCACGTCTACCCCCGCTCCTCCCCTCCAGCGTTCGACGTCGCCGGTTTACTAACCACCGGTCCTGGGAACCATCATTACGCGCACCTGTGCTTCATCATTAGGCACACCTGGACTCCATTACCTCACTCATGACCTCCCCTTTAAATGGCACTCCCTTAGGTTCTTTCCCCAGGCGGTATTGTTTTCTGTTGTTCATGTCAACACGCTACTCCTACGTTGTAACGTTCTTTGTTTCTTGTTATATTAAGCTTACCACTTGCACCTGCTTCTCAACTCCCAGAATCTACGTTACAAGAGTGGCACTCAGTAATGTGTCTATTGGATTTGCCCCAAACATAACACTTTGTATTCAGGACAACATTTTATTGCTTTGCCACACAGGATGCATGTTTTGGAATATGTTTTATTCTGTGTAGGGTTCCTTCTTTTCACTCTGTCAATTAAGTTAGTATTGTGGAGTAACTACAATGTTGTTGATCCATCCTCAGTTTTCTCCTATCACAGTCATTAAACTCTGAAACTGTTTTAAAGTCACCATTGGCCTCATGCTGAAAATACCTGCGTGTTTTCCTTCCTCTCTGGCAACGGAGTTAGGAAGGACGCCTGTATCTTTGTAGTGACTGGGGGTATTGATACACCATCCAAAGCGTAATTCACAGCTTCACCATGCTCAAAGGGATTTTCAATGCCTGCTTCTTTTTTTACCCACATACCAAAACATTCCCTTTGCGAGGCATTGGAAAACCTCCCCGGTCTTTGTGGTTGAATCTGTTTTTGAAATTCACTTCTTGACTGAGGGACCTTGCAGATAATTGTATGTGTGGGGTACAAAGATGAGGTAGTCATTAAAAAATCATGTTTAACACAATTATTGCACACAGAGTGAGTCCATGCAACATATTATATGACTTGTTAAGCAAATGTTTACTCCTGAACTTATTTAGGCTTGTCATAACAAAGGAGTTGAATACTTATTGAGTGAAGACATGCAAACATTTCTAAAAACAATACTCGGCTTTCACATTATTGTGTCTAGGCCAGTGTCCAAAAATTGTGTTTTATTCCTCTTGTGTTACTATTTTATATTCATCTTTAAACTCTGCATTGTTGGGAAGGGCTCATAAGCAAGCATTTCACAGTAAGGTCTACACCAGTTGTGTTCGGCACGTGACAGATACCATTTGATTTGAGTACCTTCAAAAGCTTTTGCAGCTTATTGAAAGACACAGCTGACCATGAAACATTTTATTTTTTTAAACATCTTTGTTTGTACTGTAGGGCTCACTCTGGGGAATGTTCAAGAAGCAAAATCAACTCACTACGTCAGGGACAGCTCATTTGGTCCTGCACTAGAATTACCATGAAACTTGATAGCTTAGAAATGTTACACAGGATTTAACCTTTAAAAAATGCACCTATTATGTAAAGCATTTATAACTATAGCGGAGCAAGCCACTTAAACATGCTCTTGATTGCCCCCATTACATTCAGTCACTGGACTGCTTGTCCATTGTGATTGAAAAAGCTCGACATGCAATTCTCCGCTTGTCTAATTCTGGTATGACAGGGAGCAGCACATTCACAGGATACAGGGTGTCAGGCTGAATTCACAGAACACACTGTTCTATCCACCTCTCTCTTTCTCCCTACCTCTCTCTCTCTCACGCTCTCTTACTGTCTCTTACTCCCCCATTTTCTCTCCATCTCACCCTCTCTCGTTCTCTCGTTCCGTGAGAGACAGGGAGTGGGGGTTGCCAAGGAAAGGGGAACAGAGTGATCTTGTTTTGGCCAGTATATTTTCGACAGCCACTCTTCACCCTAGTGGAGCAGAACAAGCCATGCATGCACAGTCATGAACACATTGACAATAATGGAACATCTGAAAATACTGCCTGATTCCCAAATGGCACCCTATTCTCTACAGAGTGCGTATGGGCCATGGTCAAACGTAATGCATTATGTAGGGAATTGGGTGCCATTTGGGAAGCAGTCACTGGAGAGGGACCACAGTGGTATCGCCATCACCATCAAAGCACCACACCTGAGGGTGTTGACTTGACCTGACAATCTCAATAGGGACCGAAACCTTGAATTTTGGTGTGTCAGAGTTTTATGCGCACCAGACATCCTTCATTTCTTTACATTTGTTTTTCTGTCCAACAGCTGGACATTATATTTTATGTCAAACGCTATGGCTGGGTTTGTTTGCTTTGATGGAGAGAGACTATCAATTGATCTGATCTGGCTAATTCTGAGGAGACACTTAAAAGCCCAATGAAGTTTGAGCGTAAAATTTATATTTACCACGTCTAATGTGTTGACACATTCTTCAGCATTTGTCATCTAACAGCTTCGATTTAAAGTCCCTCCTTGCCACATGCACGGCAAACTAAAGATAAACGAGGACAAACTCGCATGCTTCAGATGAAAGCACACTGAGTGGATCGGAACAGTCAGAGAAGTAGAATTCACAGGAAATGAATAAATGAGAAGCAAATGTCAAGAGACCTCACAACACTGTACAATATTTTGAGTGGAATGCAATCAGATGTCAGGTCAAGCCACAGCACTGTTACAGAAACATTGAAGGTTTTGGATGATATTCACTATGCTCTGGTTAAAAAGTTGTGTTCATAGATTTGTCAAAGGGATTTGAAACTGTGGACCATACTGTCTTGGTGCAGAGACTGAAGTGTATTGAGATTACTGGTAATGCCCTAGAGTGGTTTATGAACTACCTGTCAAATAGGCAGATGGTTGTCTGACATCATAGAGCTGCACTCAGGTGTGCCTCAAGAGTCCATTTTAGGTCCACTGTTGTTGATTATGTAGATCAACAAAATTGGGAGACAAATTGATACAGCTGATGTACATTTCTGTGTTTGACACTGTTCTCTATTCAAGTGGCAGCAGCTTGACTTTGACCTTTGAAAAAGCTCAAATAGCTTTTAACATTATTCAACAGAATCTGTACTATTTGAAGCTTGTTCTGAATTCCTCCAAAACAAAATACATGGTATTTTCCAATACTGAACACCCCGAAAACCAGGCACGTGCCCTTCCAGTCTCCAAAGTGCCCTTTTGGGTGGTGGTATAATTCCTCCCCCAACAAAATGTTTTGTCGTTGTTCTGAACCCACTGGCTGCAAGTCATCATTAAATTGACGTAAGGTAATGAATGTATCTAGCTACCGACATTTGTAATCCATTTGCCCATTCATAGTTTGTCATCAAAGCGTCCACATGAGCTATTCTTCCCCATCATTTTTGCCTTAGCCAAAATAACTTTAATATTGTGGTGAATATTTGTTGGTTCATGATGATATCACTGAATATGCATCCAATGTCAAGGCAAAGGCATACAGCTAAGTGCTTATGAAACTGCACTTCTATCCTGGGTTTCACAACAGATACCAAAGGAGGTCTTCTAGCATCACAAGAGGAGGACTAGGTTAGGCAAACAGCAATGACTGTAATAGATCTGTGCTAAATGACTATAGAGTTATTATGAAATTACTTTGAAATGACATAATAAAATTATACAATGAAGTTAGAAGATTATGGTTATTGGGGGGGGGTAGTTTGAGCACATGCCCCTGCTGCTGGAGGCAAGCAGTCGGGAAACTAGAAAAGACGCTGAAAACACCAAGCAAAGGAGAGTTATCGTTATGTAGCGAAAATAAACAGACAAATGCATTTTAGGTGACAATCAGAGGAGAAACTAGATGGAGAGATAGATACAAGCCAAACAATTACATGGGTATCTAAAGTACTGTATGTTGAACTTTGTTTGCATGCAGCGTATGACGTGACGTATCCATTGAGCATTCACAGTTCTCAAGTCCTTCCTGATTTGCTATCAGCAGTCCAGTGGTTTGTGTGCACTGAGGATGATGGCTATGGGTCATAACAATCGCTCATCATTTGAAGGCATCTAGCCTATGCACTGTATTTTGGGCACAGTGGCGCTAGCGCTCTGTAATCTGCCTCTGAAATCAAATGGTGCACAACAAATCGACCACAGTGTAAGAGTGTGAGCTTCGGCTGCACTCCTCATTACATCATTACTCATGGGGCTGATGATTTGGTGCACAACGAAGCGTTCCGGAACGTTCTGAAAATGCCCAAACTGCCTATAAATCAGAGATGAGGGCAACGCCCAAGACTACGTAGTTCAAATGCAGGGCGAGAAACTGAACAATTTACTATATACTCCACTGCCCAAAGATTTAAAAAAAAAAACTCTAATCGCAAATGCTCAGACTACGACCTAGGTGTTCATCAAGGTAATGGGGTCCAATAAAACCATCATGTGTGATGGCTATTTTATGCTTGGTACAGTAGATACAGGTTCTACGGTGCAGTCATTTTCCTTGCACAGCACAGATATTCCCATTAATTCAAATGATCGTCGTCCCTCAACGCTGCATGTCTCTCTTGGCCGCTCAGCGGTAGCAGCCAACTGCGCTCTGACTGGCTGAGTTCCACAGTTTCCACACATCCCACACCCTCTTTTATACTGCCTCTGAAGCTGGGAGAGGGGGAGCAGGGTGATGCCAGAGTAAAATTGATTACTCACCGAGCACACACCTGCCAGAGCCACAGGTTGTGTGTGTGTGTGTGTTATTTACATTACATTTTTGTCACTTACAGGAGCAATTAGGGTTAAGTGCCTTGCTCAAGGGTTACTGGCCCAACGATCTTAACCAATTTTTTTTTTTACTTTTGACATTAATTTGACAAAAGCTAGATCCCTTCTAGCCATGACCGGGCTGTCCCACCCCACTCCTCATTCCCATTGCGATTCAGCACCACAGCAGTGGCAAGAGGACACTCTAGGCGGCCACAAAATGAAGAACTTCCAAAACTGATGTTGAACAATCAAATTTGATATGTAAATAAAAAAAACACATTTGGCTAATCATTGAGAGAAAGCTAATTTTATTTATTAGTCTATGAATTATATTTGACTTTGAAGTTGGAGCTCATCGACTGGTATTTCCGTCAATGAATAAAAAGCATTATTTTGCAGTGGTTTTTATTTTTCTCCCGTACAATTTGACCGGCAACAATTTTTCTTGTCTGCTTTTCATTTTTTTTATCAGCCAAAAGCCAGCATTTACCGGCCAATGGAAACCCTGGTGTGTGTCACATAAAAATTGCATGGAGTCTTTTGACTCTGAAGTCTGAACCCTTCCATTTCCCCATCTCTCTTATCGTTTGTGTCAGAATACACTGTACACGCAGACCCTTTTTCTACATGCTGTCTTTCAGCCTGGGAAATTAGTGGGATTTTTTTGACAGTCTGAGCATGAAAATGGAGGCAAAAAGCTAGTTGTAGTAGGGCTGGGCAATACATCAATTTAATTAGACTAATTCCAATTGTATGTTTTTGCGTGATATTCCAAATGCCTGTATTGCAAGAATCAAATTAAGTCGTTTTTGATTTTAGGAACGTTTGTCCATTTGTTCTCATGTTGTCTCATCTCCTTCGCTCCTGTGCTGTGTACACCTTTCCATTTACACCAGAGATCTGTATAAAATGACGAAATGCACATAACAATGGGAGTCGTTGTCCCAAAGGAGGGAAGGCAGGTGACAAGCTTAGGTCCAAAACAAGCCCATAGCAACGCATTGGGATTATTTTGGACTGAATTTTGCGAGAGTGAAACTTCTTACTTTGCCTCTTCCTCTGGTTTACACACACACACCAAGATACTCCCACTAACAACAACAAAGATAAGAGATCTCCCAAGTAACACAAACGTCTGGCCCACATCTGGCCTGATTCTGACATGCCAGATCTAAAACTGCTGGCCTGGGTCTGGCAGCTGGATCTGGCCCGAGTCTGAAATAAATGACGGCACAGACTACGCCAGAGTAATTCGGCCCAGATTTGGCAGCCTGAACTAAGCCAAAGCTGCCATTTTGGCCCAGATCCACTCGATTCAACCCCCCTCAAAAAATAATAATGATATTAAATGGAGGTAGTCATATGCAGCTTTCAACCGAACTATGCATAAGCATAAAAAAGACTTGACATTTTCTCAGTTTACATTTTTTATTTAAATATAAGAATATCCCTCAACAAGTGCTACGTATGTACAGTAGCATGGACATATCCAAATAAATGTCACTAGAAAATGCAGCTACTTTGATGTTATTCTATGCGCATAGTTGATGCGATGTTGGCCATAGTTGGCTACCTAGCAAGCAAGGGATAAAAACATTGCCAGCCTGCATAGCAATCGAATAAATAGAATTAACAACAAGTCCGCTTCTCTAGCAACCTGTCAAGACTCAACACCACACAAAAATCTTTAGCACTAACAACCAGTTTTAGTGGAAGGTTGAAATAGCATGAATTTACTAATCAAAATTCAAGTCTCAATGAAAACATGTCATTTTTAACAGTAAATGTGTGCTTGTGTTTTTTGGCAACAGTGGTATAAGCGGGATAAACGCCTCAGCTCTGTACATTATATGGAACCAATAAACACGGGCAGTACAAAGTCGTCCATTATTTCCAGATAATGTACAAAGCGTCAGTGTTAATCCCTTTATCCTATGTGTGCGTGTACCAAGTTTGGTTACAATACAAATATCCATGTCTGATTTATATGCATCTATATACTAGTCTGTAAAGTATTGCCTTGAAAGACCTTGGTACATGCCATATATTCAGTTTCATCCAGATCGGCCCTGTGGTTCCGGAGGAAATGTCATTTAAGTGTTAAAAAAAATCTAAATGGTAGAAAATTCATCATGGCAGACCTTGTGGGTCCTTGAGGCAAATGTGTTTCTTGTGAAAAGAGGGACCTATGCACAGAAAATACGGACTCTAGGTCAGGGTTGGGCAACTGATGGCCCACGGGCCGCAAAGGCCTCGGATCAATTTCCCTCTGAAAATAACTATTTTCTGTGATCTATTGTCAGGCTATGTCATAATAGTATTTTCATTCCTAATTCTATGGTCAGGCCACTGTCTGTCTCTCACAACAGTCTCTCTTATCTTGTGTCCCCTGCCCAGTATTCATGGATACAAGGACTGGCCATCCATTATATGCAAATTATAGTTTTAAACATGTTTTGAGGCTATACAGTGTTTGTTTTCAGTTAATCAGGCCTATGTTTGGTTCTGATGGGGAAGAAGAGTTCAACTAAGCTCAACACGCATTTATAACATATTGTCTTGCAGTTGGTATACAGGGCCTAGTGAACGTCTACACACCCTTCAACACTTTTCACATTTGAGATTGACTCCTTTACTGTCCAGCCACAACAGCTCAGACTCCAGGTGCCATCCTTCAGATTCACATTTTGAGAAGTTGTTGCACGGTGGTGGAAGGTGGAGACAGTCCATCAGAGAGGATGAGGGTGGAGAGACAGAGTCTGCTGGTAGGGAGACAAACAAGTAATGTATTGTAGAGCACATCACTTTACATGGGGTTCAAGTGAGGAATGGGGTCCACTGGAAATACTCATCATTCAACCTATAGAATGTTGTTTTACATTATACTTATAGATATTATTAGCGGAAAGTTAAAATGTATTGTAAACCAGAATGGATGGACTGTAATTGTTGTTCAACAAATAATACATTATTATGAGTGATAAATGTTTTGTCACACATTCCTTTCTGGCTGTGAACAGTCTGAGTATTTGGTGCATGGTGGTGGAATGAGGAGACAGTCCGTCAAAGAGTCTAAGGGTGGAAAGACAGAGTCTGCTGGCAGGAAGACAAACAAGAAGACTATTGTTGAACACATCCCTTCACATGGGGTTCAAGTGAGGAATGGGATCAGCTGGGAACACTAATAATTCAACCAATAGAATGTTTTTTATAGATTTGCTTTTTAATGAAAGAAGACAGCAGCTGATTGACCCATTGACTGTATAGGGTCAACCATGAATAGTACACATCAAACAAAATAAATCATTATCATCATCGTCACTGAATCTTGGAGCGCTCTTTGCCATCTCCGCTCGAGACCAGTTGGGATCACGAGAGTCCTTTGTGACTCACTGGACATAGCTAGCTGGCTAACGTAGCTAACAGTGACTGTTAGCTAGCTAGCTATGTTAACAGAGTGCTTTCTTGCCTAGTCAGCTAGACTACCGATGTTTTACAAACAAAAACACTAGCTAGCAAATTAAGCTACCTAATATCACATAGTCAATACATTTAGGGTCTAGCCTAAGCTAGATACCTCTGCTCTAACAGTTAGCTAAGATAGCGAGCTAACATTAACGTTAGCTGACGTTAACGAGAAACTTTGACAACCACGACCAGTCCACAATGAAGCTAGCTACAATGTCACAAGCTAATTAGCGACTAAATAAATTACTACAAATACAATAGCTACAAATACCTAATTTGAAAATGTTTGTATCTTTTACTCCTGGTCTTGACTGTTAACCAACTGATTAACTCTCACAACGACCGTTGGAATGTCAGGCGCAGAGGCCGGCTCGAGCTGGAGGGCAGACAGCTCGAGCATCAGAAGCCACCACTGCTAAATTGTGTTTTTGGTTCCTTTAGAGGTAATGCTAGCTCCCTATTAAGGATACTTAAGTAAGCATTGATGATACATGTATGCTGCTTTTTGCTATGTTGAAAATTTGAATCACAGATTTGTAAAACAGACAAGAAAATAGTTTTTTATTTAACTAGGTAAGTCAATTAAGAACAAATTCTTATTTACAATGACGGTCTAGGAACAGTGGGTTAACTGCCTTGTTCAGAACGACAGATTTTTACCTTGTCAGCTCGGGGATTTGAACTAGCTACCTGTCACCCCATTGTTGACTTAAACTTTGTTTATGTTGAGGTTCAGAATTTTTTTTGCATGCAACCTTGGGTTATGACAAAGAAACACTATGGCAAAGTTACACAGTTGGTGACCTGGTTCAGATACACGGTTTTATTTTCTTCTGGCTTCTCAGAATGTGCAGACAACCC
The DNA here is from genome assembly GCA_030435695.1 of Brachymystax lenok tsinlingensis. NCBI lineage: Eukaryota > Metazoa > Chordata > Actinopteri > Salmoniformes > Salmonidae > Brachymystax > Brachymystax lenok. The sequence continues at coordinate 4,057,511 of CM059806.1, read as the reverse complement.
ATAGCTACTGTCAAAAATTCCATGCAGGATTTGTCTCACAAATATGAGGTGTGAAAAAATAAGAAATGTGACATTAAGCAGGTACTTTTATCCAAAGCGACAGTATATATGCATACATTTTCCGTTCGTGGCCCCGAGAATCGAAACCCACAATCATGATGTTTCGAGCGCCACAATTTCCTACATTTACTGTCATGGTCGTTATTTATTTAGCTATTTTAATAGGCTATAGGCTACATTTATAACAGCTTAGTAGGCTATTGCAATAATTCAACATGCATGGTTGTAGGCTGCATCAATCCTTCAGCCTAGGTAGCAGATTATCAAATGGAAGATATAGGCCTATTCGTTCCTCCAGGCTGCGCTCTGCGGTCGCCAGGCACGCTCCACTATTGATATAATTAAGCCTAAATTTTTTTGAAAATAACATTATTCTACCTCCTAGGCAACAACAACACAGTGCAATGAGGAATGTATCATTCTTAGTACACAAATATTGTCTAGGCTGTACATTTTAGCCTTTTTTCATGATATCAAATTGGTAGTTACAGTCTTGTCCCATCACTGCAACCCCTACAGACTCAGGAGAGGCGAAGGTCGAGAGCCATGCATCCTCCGAAACCCAACCCTGCCAAGCCACACTGCTTGCTTAACCCAGAAGCCTGCCGCACCAATGTGTCAGAGGAAACACCATCCAGCAGGCAACTGAAGTCAGCTTGCAGTGCCCTGCCCTCCACAAGGAGTCACCAGAGCGCAATGGGACAAGGAAATCCCAGCCAGCCAAACCCTCCCTTAACCCAGACAACGCTGGGCCCATTGTGCACCGCCACAGCCTGGGATCGAACCCAGGTCTGTAGTGATGCCTCAAACACTGCAATGCAGTGCCTTAGACCGCTGCGCCAGTCGGGAGGCCCCAATGTAGGCTAATTATAATAACCTCCTAAAACGTCATTTTGCCGAAATAAAGAAACCATTTGGCCACTCATATGGTGTATTTTGTCAGGATGTATCGGCGTTTACAGATGGGCCTAATCATAGAAAAATAGGCTATAGCCTATGACACTGAGATGTGCTGTCTGTCGTGGATCATGTATCCCAAGTCATCCTATAATTAACGTGGCCACCAGCATGTGCCTAGAAATCGCTAGCGTCATTATATTAAGCCAGGATTGGCTGAAGGACTGAAGTTAATAGAATTAGTGCGAGTGGGGTTAAAAAATAAATCTGTAAATTCTCATTCATTTATAGCATAGATTCTCTAGGGTCCGAATGTTAGCTTGCAAATGACCCAGCAAATTCGAGGTGATTTTTTTTTATTCTTCAATCACCTGCCGAATAGAAACCTCATATGGCCCTACTTCTAAAAACGTTAATCGGGACAGATATGATTCTGCCAGACTCGGTCCGTATGAAGCCCACCCAAGTTGATGTTGAGTCCCCCGAGTCTCAAATGGATTAGGCCCGAACTTACCGTGTTGACTGGGCTCTGACAAGCGGTTTCAACTTGCTATTTGACGTTTTTGTCCAACAGAATTCATATTGACACCAAAACACATTGAGACATTATTTTACAGTAATAGAGAAGAAGTTCACCTTTCTAACGATGCCCTTTTTATGTCTCAACTCCTCAAATTGCAAGCAGAGCAGACACTACTAAAACAAGAGAATCAATGAACATTGATTGTGGAAAATGAATGCTCACTTTGTTGCACGCAGCATTTCGGTACTAAGTACCACTAGCAGGATTTTATTTATTTAATAATTATTAGTGGATTTTATGGTTGTGTGTTACGTTCCCCAGTTTCTGTGGTGCTTTTGCTTGTATGTGTGTGTTTCAGGATGGCTTCCTGAAACTCTCCCCATTACTAATTGGAGCTGACCCCGGCCCCTCGTCAGGATACAGCTGTATCCCATTAGACACCTTCTCCAGCTATATAAGCCAGTGTTCTGTTGCTCAGAAGGCAGAAGACAAAAGAGAGAGAAGGCTGAGAGAAGGCTGAGAGAAGGCTGAGAGAAGGCTGAGAGAAGGCTGAGAGAAGGCTGAGAGAAGGCTGAGAGAAGGCTGAGAGAAGGCTGAGAGAAGGCTGAGAGAAGGCTGAGAGAAGGCTGAGAGAAGGCTGAGAGAAGGCTGAGAGAAGGCTGAGAGAAGGCTGAGAGAAGGCTGAGAGAAGGAGACTGATTGAGGTTTATGGCTAAAGATGAAGTGTTTGTTTAGTAGAACCCGAGTGTTGATTGTTTTCTGATAGAGCTGATAGTTGTTGCTCAGACAGGTTAGTTTGGTAGTATTTTGTAACCGGTCCTGCTGGTGTGTTTCTATCCAAAGGTCCGTATTGATTATTTGAAATTGTTTGTATTTTTCTGTGTTTGTTCCCAGGGGGGAAGGGGAAGGCACCTAGGGAGTGCTTAGGCAAGAGGCCTGCGGGCATACATAACCCGTAGTATTTTACTGTCTATGCACACTAGGTAAGACCTGGACGGACCACCCCCTGTATTTTGGTTAGTGCACCAGGTGGTGCTAAGTTATGTAAGTTGTGGGTAGGCAGGTAAAATAGGAGAGGGGGCTTTGACTTTTACTTTCTTTGCTTTGGTTCCGTTCAGCCCCTTTTCCCCAAAATTACCGTGTGATGGAATAAATTCCTTGTTAACGGTACCGCTTACTGCTTTTGTCATCCTTACTCGCACCTACAGTCCCATACCTCTTTCACTCCGCGGGGAATTTAGAGCAGCAGAGAGTTGCGTTCCCTCCTCCTAGAGGCGTACGTAACATTGTGGGGGCTCATCCGGGACTTTAACCCACCGGACCCTGCTGCTCTGAGCTCTCTGTGATTGGTGATTGAGGGGTGGTGATAGGTTGTGAGTTTGGGTGACGTGTTTAGTTGGTGTGTGTTAGTAGGCAGCAGTGTACAAAATGGCTGCCTCAGCCATCTCCCAGTTTATTAAAGCGCCCTCTGTTGAAAGGTTGGTGGGGTTGCGGAAAGTAGACCTTTGCGCTATAGCTAACCATTATGGACTCTTCGTCCCTGAGAGAGCCCTAAAGGCTGAGCTTTTGGTGCTAGTCAGGGAGGGCTTAATGAGGAAACAAATTTTCTTGTTGAAAGATGACGAGAGGGAGGCTTCAGGAGAGGAGACGAGTAAACCTTCCGGTGCCAAGTCGGAGGACGGCGTGGAGGAAGGGGTTGCTCGTACCCCCTTTACATTGCCCCGATTTGACCCTTTATCTTTTACTTCGGGTCATTCAGACGCTAGGCTAAAGGTGAGGCTGGCCCGTTTAGAAATGGAGCAAAAAGATAAAGAGAGACAGTTTAGGTTCGATTTAGAAATTAGGAAAATGGAAATCGACAAGGAGGTGAGGATCCGACAACTGGAGCTAGACGCTGGCTCCAGGGCGACTCCACAACCTGCTCATCATCAAGCCCACTTCGATGTGAGTAAAAGTATAGCTTTAGTCCCTCCATTCCGGGAGTCAGAAGTTGATTCCTATTTCTCTGCGTTTGAGCGTGTGGCCGCTGCGCTGCATTGGCCACTCGAGGTTTGGCCACTTCTGTTACAATGTAAATTGTCTGGGAAAGCCCAGGAAGTAGTAGCTGCTCTCTCCCTGGAAGACAGTTTACAGTATGATACAGTTAAATCAACTGTTGTTGGGCTTATGAGTTGGTGCCTGAAGCTTATAGGCAGCGCTTCAGGAACCACAAAAAACCCTCTCATCGTACTTTTGTTGAATTTGCAAGAGACAAAGAGTCTCTGTTTAATCGCTGGTGTTCAGCTAGCAAAGCTAACACCTTTGCTGATATTCGGGAGTTGATGCTGTTGGAGGATTTTAAAAGCAACCTCCCTGATAGAATTGTAGTTCATTTAAATGAACAGAAAGTGACGACATTGGCCCAGGCAGCAGTGTTGGCAGATGAGTATGCTTTGACACACAAGACTGTCTTTGGTGCGCCTGTTGTGAAGGCCGACTGATTACGCCATCAGTGCCTCGTTCAGGTCGCTTTCCTCTGACAACCCTAAGCCTTCCCATGAAATCCGTGAATGTTTTTACTGTCATCAAAAGGGTCACGTGATTGCGGACTGCCCGGTTTTGAAAAATAAACCGGAACAGTCCCTGTCACCATCCCCTAAATTGAAAAGTGTGGGTTTAGTCCAGTCTTTGGCTCGTCCGTTGGACAGAGTTATTGATTCAGCATTTGGGAAAACGGATCCTATCTATGCTCCGTTTATCTCTGCCGGTTGTATTTCCTTAACTGGAGAACAAGCGGATCAAAAACCAATACCAATCTTACGAGATACCGGGGGCGGCGCAGTCAGTAATCCTTACTGATGCTTTACCCTGGTCCTCTGAAACGTATTGTGGCTTGCATGTTATATTACAGGGTATAGAGACAAAAACAGTACCTGTACCATTACACTGGGTCCACTTAGTGTCAGATTTGGTATCAGGACGTTTTCGTGTTGGTGTAGTGTCCACACTGCCAGTAAAAGGAGTCACATTGCTACTAGGGAACGATATTGCTGGTGGTAACATCACTCCTGTGTTAGAGGTAGTAGACAACCCAGAAATCAAAACAGCAGATGATAAATTGGTTCAAGCGTTTCCCCATGTTTTTCCTGCTTGTGTGTTAACGAGGGCACAATCTCACAAGCTGGGAGATGTGGTGGATTTGGCTGGTTCCATTTTTGAGAATGTTGAGGTAGAAGACAATGCACCGAGTATTTCTTCTGCAATGCCAACGGTTTTTACCCCCGTAAAAACTAAGGCAGGGGAAAGCGAAATTGCGCCCCAATTACATGACATTCTTTTGTCTGTCACCCCCCGAGAAGGTGATTGAATGTCAAAAAGAAGACGCAAGTCTTCGCAAATGTTTTGCTTTGGTAATTTCTACTGAGGAAGCTAAAACTAAGGAGACTGCCTACTTTATGGAAGCAGGAGTTTTGATGCGAAAATGGGCAGCTTATGACACCGTTAGTGACTGGAGTGAAGTGTGTCAAGTGGTTGTTCCTACACCGTTGGAGTTACGCCATACGTCACAGCAATGTGAACGCCTATGTAATTCGGAGATGCTGAAAAAGTTACCCTCTCAAATGGAACATTTGGATGGCGATCAAACTAATGATCTTATCATATTGATAAATAGTTTTCTCAATGTGTTTCAGGACGTTCCAAGTCGCACGTCCATCTTGGAACATGACGTGGATGTGGGGAACGCGGCTCCTATACGCCAGCATCCGTGATCGGGTTAATGCAAAGAAAAGGGATATAATGAAAAGTGAGGTAGCTTATTTATTAGAGAATGACATGGCAAAACCCAGTAACAGCTCCTGGAGTTCCCTGTGTATTCTCGTTCCTAAGCCTGACGGTACGTCCCGCTTATGTACGGACTATCGTCGTGTAAATGCTGTTACAAAGTCTGATTCGTTTCCTCTACCTCGCTTAGACGACTGCATTGATAGAATTGGCTCTTCTGCTTACGTTAGTAAGTTAGATTTGCTAAAAGGTTATTGGCAGGTGCCTCTGACCTCTCGAGCTTCTGACATCTCAGCTTTTGTGACGCCTGATAACTTTGTACAATACACTGTGATGCCCTTTGGAATGTGTAATGCACCTGCTACTTTTCAGCGGCTAGTTAATATTGTGTTCGCGGATGTGCCAAATTGTACTGCTTACCTTGACGATGTGGTGATTCATTCGTCGACTTGGACTGATCATCTCGCCACCTTGAGAAGTGTGTTTCAGCGGTTGGAGAATGCTTCTTTAACCCTCAATTTGGCCAAGTGTGAGTTTGGGAAGGCAACTGTGACTTACTTAGGGAAGCAAGTGGGGACGAGGTCAAGTGCGCCCAGTAACTGGCAAAGTGGAAGCAATTGTTGCTTTTCCTGCTCCCACTACTCGCCGCCAGTTGCGCAGATTCCTGGGGATGGTAGGGTACTATCGTACGTTCTGTAAGAATTTTTCGACGGTAGTAGCTCCCCTTACATCTCTGCTCAGTCCCAAAGTACCATTTAAGTGGTCCCAAGAAAGTAACTATGCTTTTGAGTCCGCCAAAGCGCTACTTTGTAGTGCCCCAGTGCTTGCTGCCCCTAACTTTGATAAACCTTTTAAGTTGGAGGTAGACGCTAGTATAGTGGGGGTGGGTGCGGTTCTCTTACAGGAAGATGAAGAGGGACTGGATCGGCCCGTCAGTTTCTTCTCCCGTAAGTTCAACTCGTGTCAGTCAAGGTACTCCACCATTGAACAAGAGACGCTGGCTTTATTGCTAGCATTACAGTTTTTTGAAGTATATGTGGGCTCCAGTGCCTTGCCTGTGCTGGTCTTCACGGACCATAATCCTTTAGTGTTTTTGAAGCAAATGTACAATCAGAACCGCCGCCTTATGCGGTGGGCTCTGATTGTACAAGGATACAATGTACAGATTAAGTATGTGAAGGGTTCAGCGAATGTGGTTGCCGATGCGCTATCACGGGTTTAGTAACTGGGGATGCGTGTTACATTTTTTGTTATTGCAAACTGTATGTTTGCATGTTTTGTGGTGGGCGTGTTACGTTCCCCAGTTTCTGTGGTGCTTTTGCTTGTATGTGTGTGTTTCAGGATGGCTTCCTGAAACTCTCCCCATTACTAATTGGAGCTGACCCCGCCCCCTCGTCAGGATACAGCTGTATCCCATTAGACACCTTCTCCAGCTATATAAGCCAGTGTTCTGTTGCTCAGAAGGCAGAAGACAAAGGAGAGAGAAGGCTGAGAGAAGGAGACTGATTGAGGTTTATGGCTAAAGATGAAGTGTTTGTTTAGTAGAACCCGAGTGTTGATTGTTTTCTGATAGAGCTGATAGTTGTTGCTCAGACAGGTTAGTTTGGTAGTATTTTGTAACCGGTCCTGCTGGTGTGTTTCTATCCAAAGGTCCGTATTGATTATTTGAAATTGTTTGTATTTTTCTGTGTTTGTTCCCAGGGGAAGGGGAAGGCACCTAGGAGTGCTTAGGCAAGAGGCCTGCGGGCATACATAACCCGTAGTATTTTACTGTCTATGCACACTAGGTAAGACCTGGACGGACCACCCCCTGTATGTTGGTTAGTGCACCAGGTGGTGCTAAGTTAGGTAAGTTGTGGGTAGGCAGGTAAAATAGGAGAGGGGGCTTTGACTTTTACTTTCTTTGCTTTGGTTCCGTTCAGCCCCTTTTCCCCAAAATTACCGTGTGATGGAATAAATTCCTTGTTAACGGTACCGCTTACTGCTTTTGTCATCCTTACTCGCACCTACAGTCCCATACCTCTTTCACTCCGCGGGGAATTTAGAGCAGCAGGGAGTTGCGTTCCCTCCTCCTAGAGGCGTACGTAACATTGTGGAAGGCTTATATTTAGCCTAGGTATAACTTCACAAGCCCTAAATTCATTCGATTATTGCTGACTGTTTGAACTGCAGTGTATTTAATTGTACAATAAAACTTATTCAGAGAAAACATTGTGAAAACTGTAGATATACTGTATAATGTGAATCGCACATAAGTTTGAAAAATATATACATTTGATTTTTATGCCATATACAGTGGGGCAAAAAAAGTATTTAGTCAGCCACCAATTGTGCAAGTTCTCTCACTTAAGATGAGAGGCCTGTAATTTTCATCATAGGTACACTTCAACTATGACAGACAAAATGAGGGGAAAAAATCCAGAAAGTCACATTGTAGGATTTTTTTATGAATTTATTTGCAAATTATGGTGGAAAATAAGTATTTGGTCACATACAAACAAGCAAGATTTCTGGCTCTCACAGACCTGTAACTTCTTTAAGAGGCTCCTCTGTCCTCCACTCATTACCTGTATTAATGGCACCTGTTTGAACTTGTTATCAGTATAAAAGACACCTGTCCACAACCTCAAACAGTCACACTCCAAACTCCACTATGGCCAAGACCAAAGAGCTGTCAAAGGACACCAGAAACAAAATTGTAGACCTGCACCAGGTTGGGAAGACTGAATCTGCAATAGGTAAGCAGCTTGGTTTGAAGAAATCAACTGTGGGAGCAATTATTAGGAAATGGAAGACATACAAGACCACTGATAATCTTCCTCGATCTGGGGCTCCACGCAAGATCTCACCCTGTGGGGTCAAAATGATCACAAGAACGGTGAGCAAAATCCCAGAACCCCACGGGGACCTAGTGAATGACCTGCAGAGAGCTGGGACCAAAGTAACAAAGCCTACCATCAGTAACACACTCGCCGCCAGGGACTCAAATCCTGCAGTGCCAGACGTGTCCCCTGCTTAAGCCAGTACATGTTCAGGCCCATCTAAAGTTTGCTAGAGAGCATTTGGATGATCCAGATGAGGATTGGGAGAATGTCAGATGAAACCAAAATAGAACTTTTTGGTAAAAACTCAACTCGTCGTGTTTGGAGGACAAAGAATGCTGAGTTGCATCCAAAGAACACCATACCTACTGTGAAGCATGGGGGTGGAAACATCATGCTTTTGGGCTGTTTTTCTGCAAAGGGACCAGGACGACTGATCCGTGTAAAGGAAAGAATGAATGGGGCCATGTATCGTGAGATTTTGAGTGAAAACCTCCTTCCATCAGCAAGGGCATTGAAGATGAAACGTGGCTGGGTCTTTCAGCATGACAATGATCCCAAACACACCGCCTGGCAACGAAGGAGTGGCTTCAGAAGAAGCATTTCAAGGTCCTGGAGTGGCCTAGCCAGTCTCCAGATCTCAACCCCATAGAAAATCTTTAGAGGGAGTTGAAAGTCCGTGTTGCCCAGCGACAGCCCCAAAACATCACTGCTCTAGAGGAGATCTGCATGAAGGAATGGGTCAAAATACCAGCAACAGTGTGTGAAAACCTTGTGAAGACTTACAGAAAACATTTGACCTCTGTCATTGCCAACAAAGGGTATATAACAAAGTATTGAGAAACTTTTGTTATTGACCAAATACTTATTTTCCACCATAATTTGCAAATAAATTCATAAAAAATCCTACAATGTGATTTTCTGGATTTATTTTCCTCATTTTGTCTGTCATAGTTGAAGTGTACCTATGATGAAAATTACAGGCCTCTCTCATCTTTTTAAGTGAGAGAACTTGCACAATTGGTGGCTGACTAAATACTTTTTTCCCCCACTGTAGCGCAGCCCTAAGTTGTTGTTAGCCTGACGAATCACACTAAATTCTTCCGGTGCTCTGTTGTTCGCTACATACTTTAGTCTGAGACTGCCGTCATTTAAGTAGTTTGTGGTGACGAGGGGCACCACAAAGTAATAAGACTGAGACTGCCACCACAAAGTAATAAGCGATTGGATCGTCTCTAATCAATCAGAGTATCAAACTGCCACTTTACCAACGTGTGTTCTGGCTCTGGCCCAACCCATTGGTTTCTGGACCGATCAAACGGCCCTGAATGTTTTCGTATTCGGTGAAGGGTCGGGGATGTACTCAGATCCAGACTCATTGCAGTGAAGAAACTAAGCAAAATTGTAGTGATATACCATTTGAAACAGACAACACACTTGAACCCAAAGTTGGCATAAAAATTGACAAAAATAGATATTTAACATAAGAGTCATATGGGCTATGTGAATCTGTCACATGTCTGAAATTATGAGGACACACACACTTCTGAAGTCAAAGTATGTGTCATCATATGCCCTTGATGAGGATAACTGAGGAACAGTGGAGAATGACCCTAAAGACATGACACATACTTTTACTGTGAGACCATTTGTCAAACCCAAGATACAAAATTTTGCAACATAAGCTTCCTTGCAGGAGATCATGCAGTATTGGACTCCTCTTGGTCTTTTCACACCAGTTAGAGATCAAAGGTCTGAGAGACCACAGGCCTGGCTGGGAGTAGGTTGCATCCCAAATGAAACACTATTACCCATTTTGTGCACTACTTTTGACCAGAGACCCCAAAACTAGTGCACTAAATAGAAAATAGGGTGCCATTTGGGGCGCACACTAGAGTGGTGTTGAGACACTATCTCAGGTCACAGTGTGAGGAAATCTATCACATCCATCTCGTTTGGTATGACCCACGCTTGGAGAGACTGCTGTGACCTCCTTATAAAATATCCCTCTGAGGGGAAGGGAACAGCCAAAACATTATGAATCATTAAGAACGATTGCGTTCAAAGTGTCGGGGGTGAGGAGGTGATGTCTTGCAGAAAATTCAACCATCACCATGTTGCAAAATAACCAAACATAAATGAGTACAATGTGATATTCAAACAAAATTTATGAACAGTAGTCAATGTGCTGAATGCACCATTCCACAGAATTGACTGTAGTTGCACCGCCCCACATCACAATTCCAAGCCTCCCAAACTGAATGCCTCCATTTGACCAAAGAGAGTTTTATCCCCAACAGATATACAGTAGCTGAGCATGAATTTTCAAAATAACAGGGGACGTTCTCCTTTTCAATACCCACATGCACTGAGAGGGAGCTGAGAGAGCAACCTCCAGCTGCCTTAGAGGGGAACATCCCTGCAGGATATGGCTAAGAACATTAAACCCCCCCAGCGCAGCTATGAAAACCACTATTGAATGGCTGAGGCTAATGTGACTTTCATTAGCGCTATGCTAGCAGCCAGAGGCTGAGACAGGCCAGACCCAAATAGAAAAGAGCAACAGCATAACTGTGTCGGATGCCCAACCTTCTACTACCCCTAGCCCAACTGATTGAATTCCTGCCTCGTCCAACGGAATAAATCCTAAGCTCAAGTTTCTCCCATATTAAGCATTGGGTTTCGTTCGGTTGGGTTCTTAACTAACCTAACATAGGTTACCACAACAATTCTTTTAATATCTAAAGTCTAAATATACCAACCCATGGGAACAAGATATGACAAAACATTAAGATTCAAAATACCCATTAAACACGAGCTGAAGTGTTTCTCGAACATAAAAATCCATGAAATTACCACATAGTAAACAAACTAAAAGTTTAGGAGGCATTCCTCAGTACTGTCTACTCAGCTACCTGGAGGAGTTGCCATGCCAAAGCCAATGGGGGACTTTTTCCCCCTGTCATTTTATCTTGGCAACAGTGTGGTACACCCCGCTTCTCACTCTTTTCTTTTTTCTCTCTTTCTCTCACTCCCTTTCCTCCCATTACCTCCATCTTGCCAGATCTGCCCCACGCACCTGGGACTCTTAATGCCAGTATAGCAACACAAAAATCTTCCGTTTCAGGTCGGTATGGGAGCAACAAAGTTTGTGAATGGGTCGTTTGAGAGAAATGCAGGGAAATGCTGGTATTTTTAGCAGCAGAATGCTGCACAATTACCAGTCGAGTCCCAGGTGCGGCTTGGAGGGCTGCTTTCTGCTGAGCCCTGGAGTGCCATTGAAACCTGCTCTAGAATCATTCATTTTCATAGCCTCATCGTCGGCTCCCACAGACAGCAGATGTGAACTGCTGCGATCACCGCATGGCTGCCTGCCACGATGCAGGTCAAACATTCCAAGTGAGAAGAAGTTAGAAAGAAAAAGGTGTGGCGAAACTATGTCCAAACAGCATGAAAGAACACTGGAGTGCATGATGAAGTTGAATGCATGCAGAGGTGATCTTGAACATTAGGCTGTAGGTGATGAACTGTGGGTTTTCCTAATTCGAGAGAGGTCCCAATGTGGGGCTCTCCAGTCTCCATTGGTGTGGCAGGCCTTGTTATAGCCGACAGACAGTCAGACCTGAGTGGTGCTGCAGTAGAGCTGTCCTCCTATCCCTGACATCGATATAGGGTCTTGCAAGTGGGAAAACAATTGACAAGCGCTATCGGGCCTAGCAGTGTGAAGGCAGGCCAAACGATTTCATTTCGCAGCCAATTTCATTATCAGGACAGACAGAGTGTACTAATGCCTGAAAACCAACAATAGCAAAGCATCCTTCTAATTAAGCCCTTGAGTAGCATTGCTTAGTGCACCAGCCTATCTGTTTTGGATGCATGCGAAGCGCCTGATTGGATTCAAGAATGCTCCTAATAGCCTCCCTATTTTTCCCATAGGCCACAGAGGAATCCGCTGAATTCAATGAACCAACCACAGGGCTTTGTCTCAAGCTTTTAGAGACTGATTGAGGTATATGACTAACATTAATTTTTACATAAATTCCACATTCATTCTGTCAACAGTCCATGTCAATGACAGTGAGCACGAAATAGCTACAGAGGACAAGAACAACAAAGAAACGTAGACACACAGTAATTTGTTCTTCATTTGGAGAGGCCCTACGGCGAGCTGGTTCAAGCTAGGCCCTACCATTCGATGCTGCGTTGCTATGATTGAAATTCCTCACCAAGACAGGCCAGCACCAGGCCAAGACAAACAGAGCAGAGTACTGGCAGGCACGCATCACGGCTCCAATTTTACCGTAGAAAAGTACTGAACATAATAGGAGTACTTGACTCCTCTGACACTTAACAGTCTAGCTGGACCCATAACTTCTCCCCTTACTGCTCTCTCCTTTCAGGGGGTGGAAATAAGGCTAACAGATCGGACTACGAGTACAAAGCCGACTGTGCGTTTTACACAACAGAGTTGTTTATAATAAGTCTAAGTGATCTCTGTCTATAATCACACTGTTTTCACACAATGGAGAATGAAATATTTTATAGCTAGGAGAGTGGGTCTAAAAATTGACATCTCAGCTAGGAAGCGAACAAGAAGTGGACTCACTATCCCCCCTGAGGTGACGGAAATTAATTAAATCCGGCACGGCAGATGCTGCCTTTCTATTCGAGATGGCCCTCAAATGAGCCAAATTAGAGTGATGTTGACAACCTAAGAACTTTGTCTGCTTTTGTTTTGAAGCTGGCTGTCCCCTCCAATGACTGTTAGCGAATGTCAGACCAAACAGAGTGGATGCTTACAGTAGGGGTTTCTCCTATCTGACTCCATTGTAATTCAATGTTATTGGCTTAATGAATTGTACTTTTTTATTTAACCCTTATTTTACCAGGAAGCTTGTCTGAGAAAACATTTCCATTTACAGCAACAAGCCGTGGGAACAGTTACACGGGAGAATGAGCCAAGTGGAAGCTGGGGATGATTAGGTGGCCGTGATGGAATGAAGGTCAGATTGGGAATTTAGCCAGGCCACCGGGATTAACACCCCATACACATACGATAAGTGGCATAGGATCTTTACTGACCACAGAGATTCAGGACACCCATTTAACGTCCCATCCAAAAGACAGCAACCAACACAGAGCAATGTTCCCAATCACTGCCCTGGTGTATTGGGATATTTTTTTTTTTTTAGACCAGAGGAAAGAGTGCCTCCTATTGGCCCCCCAACACGACCTCCAGCAGCATCTGGTCTCCCATCCAGGGACCAACCAGGACCAACCCTGCTTCAGAGGTAAGCCATCAGTGGGATGCAGGGTGGTATGCTGCTGGAAAAAGCCATGCATGCGTCAATGTGCTTAAATTAATAGGATGACTTTCTACTTGAAGGGCATTATTACGGCGCAAAACAGATTTATCTCTGGATTAAATCATTCACAATTCATAACGCGTCTCCTTTATAGTGTGTGATCTAATGAGTTCAATAAAAGTGAAAACATTTAAGGGCTAATTCTACTGAGGAAAGATGGTAAAAAACGGTTTCTAAAACGGCTACCTTGTCTCAACAAGCCGATGATACCATAGATAGTAAGTGATGAAATTACTCGCAATAACGTGGCGGAACATTTAATAATGAGCTTAGAGTACGATATCTTTGATTAATATTTGATAAGGCCTTTATCAAGCACAGATAGAGATCTATGGATCTGTTCATGACAACCGACCTAATGAAAACTGGCACACGTTGCTATGGCATCAAAGGTAGATGTCATTTAAGGTTAACGAGTTGCACATGTATCTTTAATCATGTCAATTTTATACTGACCTCAATGTCTCAGAGGGTCAATCGTTAGAAACGTGTTTGTTTATAAAGTTGTGTTGACCCTGACACTACACTGACACTGCACCAGAGTTCACAGCTTGTTCTACAGAACTGGAAGATGCAGACATGAAACCCCCCCAGCACCAACACTCCAAACCCCCAGCACCCACACTCCAAACAGCCTTGCTTTGCTCTTCAGATCAATGCCCCTCTCATGTGCTTCTCAGCAGGGCTGACTGAGTATTAGAGCACTCGCTGCTTGGTTTGACAGTGTCCCAGATTGCACCCTATTCTCAATGTAGTGCACTACTTTTGACCAGAGCCCTGGCCTCTGGTCAAAGTAGTGCACTACATAGAGAATAGGGTGCCATTTGGGATGTAGCCTGTGACTCACATATCTCGAATAAGACTGCTGTGGAAATATGTTACATCCTCGACAATAGCAGCTTCTCTGATGTGAACCTGAACCTGCAGCATGCATAGAAATCTCTATCAAACCTTCACCTTCCACAAACCAACACCCACACGTTCAACAGGCAAGTAAACACAGCTGGCAACACCGTAGGAGAGTACAACCTTTTCCAACAGTCTTTTAAGTTTAAATATACCATACAGTAAAAACAATTCAGGGCCAGCAATTAAGAGCAAAAATCCACCACAGACAAACAACATCTGTTGCAATTGATTCCGCATTCCACACAGACAAAACGTTCTCCCCAAAAACATGAAGTTAAGCAAAAAAAAGAACGAGACTGCAAAAACATTGCAACAGGAGTTGCTGTTAGAGAGGATGAAGGTAGCCACACAAACAGGGTCAGGGGAGTGTAAGTCTCTCCATTTACAGGAACCCAGAGGTCCTTGTCCCACTGCAGGAAATCTGTCCAAACTCAAAAACCACATAGCTTAGGCCTTTCACCCAAGAACATGTGGTCACCTTCCTGCCAAGCCTACCCTGGCCATCATGATCATGGTTCAATTAAAGTTCACTGTTCTAAGGGGCATCTGAAAAGGTCCCCGTGCGCATACTGGAATGGGAGTGAAGGCTGCCAATTTCCTTTCCCGAGAAATTGCCAAGGAAACAACAACCTTTCCAGTAATGGAGTTGCCTGCTGCTGGTCGTGATGTGATTGGATTTAACGTTGTGTTCTTTCTCGGCGAGGGAGCAGCGACTCGACGGGTACGGCATCTCAAGTGTAACGTACATATTCAATCCGGCGGCTTTAATAACTTTTATTATGTCTATTGACTCTCCCTGGGCAGAGACACAGGAAGAGTCCCAAATGGCACTCTATTCCCTGGGACAAATTCAATAGGGAATAGGGTGCCATGTGGGAAGCAGTCCTAGACGCCTGCTGCTGGAGAAAGGGATAGGGAACTGCTTGTACTGTGCCTGATATTGGAGGTTAGTATGATTATGTTAAAGGTCAGAGGCTTGTTGCCCCTTGGTGTACGGCCGAGGTGAGGTGATAAACTCCATACCACTTATGTGAGTAACACAATGCAATCCTGTTGGAAAGGGAGATAAATGACAATGAGGAGGCAAAAGAGGAGGAGGATAAAGAATATCCTTGTGAATGTTGTCCTTTACATTATTTGTGGCTGCCAACTCTTACAGGCTGTAGGCATGTTAGAAGCATTACAAAGAGGAAAATAAGAGATAAGACTACAAAGCACGACATACAGAAGCAGGATAACGCAGGATTCTGAGGCAAGGCCTTCCTCCTCACACAACATAGCAAGCTATACAGCTGACACCACTCAGAAGCAGGAGCAGGCAGCCCTCCCTCTCCCTCACTTCAACAGAGGGAGATAGCGTGGATAAAAAGAGGTGTTTAAGCAGCGCCACCTGAAGAGAGGTCTCATCTGCAGCCGCAGGTGTTGTTCCATCTCACAGCTATGGCGGGTAGAGGATCACAGCCACCGCTCTAGGCCACACGTCTACAGCTGCCGCGATAGTCCTCCTCACAGACACGAAGAAAGAGGGGAAGAGGAGGCAGAGGAGGAGGGGTGGCCCACAGCTTTAGCTAACATTACAAGGACAACAACACTCAGGCTGTTTACTTTATACAGTGCCTTCAGAAACTAGTCACACCCCTTGACTTTTTCCACATTTTGTTGCGTTACAGCCTGAATTTAAAATTGATTACATTTAAAAAAAAATGTCACTGGCCGACACACAATGCCCCATAAGGTCAAAGTGGATTTATGTTTATTGAAAATTTTACAAATGTACAAATGTATTAAAAAGGAAAAACTGAAATGTCTTGAGTCAGTAAGTATTCAATCCCTTTGTTATGGCAAGCCTAAATAAGTTCAGGAGTAAAAATGTGCTTAACATGTCACATAATAAGTTGTAATAATGGTGTTTAACATGATTTTTGAATGACTACCTCATCTCTGTACCCCACACATACAATTATCTGTAAGGTCCCTCAGTCGAGCAATACATTTCCAACACAACACAGATTCAACCACAAAGACCAGGGAGGTTTTCCAATGCCTCGCAAAGAAGGGCACCTAACATTGAATATCCCTCTGAGCATGGTGAAGTTATTAATTACACTTTGGATGGTGTATTAATACACAGTTACTACAAAGATACAGGCGTCCTTCCTAACTCAGTTGCCGGAGAGGAAGGAAACCGCTCATGGATTTCATCATGAGGCCAATGGTGACTTTAAAACTGTCAGAGTTTAATGGCTGTGATAGGAGAAATCTGAGGATGCATCAACAACGTTGTAGTTACTCCACATTACTAACCTAATTGATAAAGTGAAAAAAAAAGGAATCCCTACATGACCAAAAGTATGTGGACACCTGTTCATCAAACATCTCATTCTAAAATCATGGGCATTAATATGAAGTCGGTCCCCTCTTTGCTGCTATAACAGCCTCCACTCTTCTGGGAAGGGTTTCCACTAGGTTTTGGAACATTGCTACGGGGACATGTTTCCAGTCAGCCACAAGAGCATTAGTGAGGATGGGCACTGCTGTTGGGAGATTAGGACTGGCTCACATTCGGCGTTCCAATTCATCCCAAAGGTGTTAGATGGGGTTGAGGTCAGGGCTATTTGCAGGCCAGTCAAGTTCTTCCACACCGATCTCAACAAACCATTTCTGTATGGACCTCGCTTTGTGCAAGGGGGGCATTGTAATGCTGAAACAGGAAAGGGCCTTCCCCAAACTGTTGCTACAAAGTTGGAAGCACAGAATTGCCTAGAATGTCATTGTATGCTGTAGAATGCCTAACCCGAACCATGAAAAACAGCCCCAGACCATTATTCCTCCTCTACCAAACACATATTTGTTCGTCGGACTGCCAGATGACGGTGCCATGGTGAAAGTCACTGAACTCTTCAGAAAGGCCATTCTACTGCCAATGTTTGTCTATGGAGATATCATGGCTGTGTGCTCGTTTTTATACACCTGTCAACAATGGGTGTGGCTGAAAAAGCCAAATCCACTGACTTGAAGGGGTGTCCATATACTTTCGTATATATAGTGTAGCTCTCTCTCTCTTCCTTATCCTTCATTTTTAAATAAATAAATTAGTTAAAAACTGTTCAACTATTGTCTTTCTCTCTTTGAGTCAACTACTCACCACATTTCATGCACTGCAGTGCTAGCGAGCTGTAGCTCATGCTTTCAGTACTAGACTCATTCTCTGATACTTTGATTGGGTGGACAACATGTCAGTTCATGCTGCAAGAGCTCTGATAGATTGGAGGACGTCCTCCGGATGTTGTTATGATTACTGTGTAAGTCTATGGAAGGGGGTGAGAATCATGAGCCTCCTAGGTTTTGTATTGAAGTCAATGTACCCAGAGGAGGACAGAAGCTACCTGTCCTCCAGCCAAACCATTGTGCTACCCTACAGAGTGCTGTTGAGGCTACTGTAGTTTTGTAATCAATTATTTGGTGACATGTGAATATATTTAGTGTAGTTTTAACTTTTTTAATGTTTCACTATTTTAATTTTTATGAAAATCACTGAGGAGAATGATCTCACCCTCCTCTGAGGAGCCTCCACTGATAAACAACAATTTTCATGTCTTGCCATAGATTTTCAAGCAGATTTAAGTCAAAACTGTAACTCAGCCACTCAGGAACATTCACTGTCTTCTTGGTAAGCAACTCCAGTGTAGATGTGTGTTTTAGGTTATTGTCCTGCTGAAAAACTCCCCAGTCATTAACGATAACAAGCATACCCATAAAATGATGCAGCCACCACTATGTTGGAAAATATGGAGAGTGGTACTCAGTAATGTGTTGTATTGGATTTACCCCAAACATACTGTAGCTAGCTATATTTCATTCAAATTTATTTCACTTTCACTTAGGTAGCGAATGCATCTAGCTAATTTAGCCTACTCAAACACCTGGCTCAAACAGATTATGATGCTATGTTAGCTGGCTGGCTATAGCTATCCAACACTGGAACTCTTCCATGTCAAGGTAAGCTTTTGGTTTTACTCATTTATTGCCACTAGGGCCCGGCGGTGTAATTGCTAAACTACTTGCTGCTGACTGTACACTTTACTGCATGATTGTAGTGGGTTTACTAACGGGTTAGTTCTAGTAGCTATGTTGACTATGATGTTAGCTAATATTGTGACAACAATGTAGGCTGTGTGTAGAGATTAGCAGTTATGATATGAAGGTTTGGCTTGGAAGGTTTTTGTGCCTGGTCACAGACAGCTGATTGTGCACTGAAATCCACAGGCAAAGGGAAAAGGTGTTTGTATGTGGCTGCTATGAAAATGAAATGTGTTTGCGTGTGATCAGGGGTGTATTCATTCTGCCGATAACATTTCTTAAACGGATGGAAACAGAACCGGGATAAACATCTGAATTCTTCCATTATAAATTCTTGTTTGCAACTATTGGACTAATGATTACAC
This sequence comes from Brachymystax lenok tsinlingensis, assembly GCA_030435695.1. NCBI lineage: Eukaryota > Metazoa > Chordata > Actinopteri > Salmoniformes > Salmonidae > Brachymystax > Brachymystax lenok. Next base: position 4,038,727 of record CM059806.1, on the reverse strand, counting down.
CCTAGATCAGCTAGATGCAGGCAAGAGTGGAATTGAACTTGTCACTGTCTGTCACGTTGGTATAAAGGGATCGGGAGACAGGCGCAGAAATGCGTAATAGGGGTTTTTATTGACCCAAATTACAGTGAGCCATGTAAAGGCACGGGGACGAAGACCAACGAAACACGTATAGGAAACACAGGGTTGAAACCCAAACAAAAGAGCGAGGAGTACCTCGAATAAATACCCCGGGGCGAGACCCGTAACATAAAAGTGCACAATGATATCACACAGGACGAGACCGGTAATCATCTGCGCAATCCACAATGGCACGAAAGCCAAAACACACAGCATAGGTACTCACACGACCAACGGATATTGGAACAATAATCGACAGGACAATGGTGAACAAAGGGCACACTTACACAATTACTAATCAATGGGAATAGGGACCAGGTGTGCATAATGAGGGATCCGTGACAGTACCCCCCCGACGTGCTGGAACGACGAACACAGGAACGCAGTGCGGGTCGATCAGGACCTGATGCAGCTGCCGAAGTTGCGTCGTCGTCGGACGGGCCAGTTGCCGCTGCCGAGGTTGTGGCGGCGGCGGAAGAACCAGTTGCAGTGGCGTCGGACAGACCGGTTGTGGCGCCATTGGACGGACCAGTTGTTGCGACATCGGACGGGCCAGTTGCAGCTGCTGAAGTTGCGGCGGTGCCGGACGAACCGTTCGCAGCGTCGTTGGACGGGCCATTTCCGCTGTCTCCCTTAATGGTCGATTATTCTGTCATGTTGGTATAAAGGGTTGGGAGACAGGCACAGGAATGTGTAATAGGGGTTTTTATTTCCCAAATTAGTTGTGCCATAAAAAGGCACGGGGACGAAGACCAAACAAACACATAAAACACAGGATTGAGACCCAAACAAAAGAGCGAGGAGTACCTTCAATAAATACACCGGACGAGACCCGAACACAAACAAGCGCACAATGATACAACGGGACGAGACCCGTAATCATCTGTGCACAATACAAGCGGCACGAAAGCCAAAACAACACAGGTACTCACACGACCAGCAGACATTGGAACAATAATCGACCGGACAATGGTGAACAAAGGGCACACTTATACAATTACTAATCACATGGGAATAGGGACCAGGTGTGCGTAATGACAGTTCCCGGAGGGATCCGTGACATTGTCTGTCACCTTGATTCCACAAATTCTTCTCTCGACCTGTGCACCTATAATGTAAACTTTCCTTCATAGGCTGGGTTGTAGCAACCTCATGACGGTTACAGGGAAAATGTGAGTATCTTGTAGTAGCCTAAACCTATCAATGTTACATTGAGCTGGGTGAATAGAATATTAACAACAGTCATCCAATATGCTGTAATAGAAATACGGTCATGCTCATAAAACAATGAATCATCCTCCGTCATCTTAAACGCGATGATCAACAACCAATTTGACAGAGCTTGAAGAATTTTGAAAATAATAATGGGTAAATTTTGCACAATCCAGGTGTGGAAATCTCTTAGAGACTTACCCAGAAAGATTCACAGCTGTAAACGTTGCCAAAGGTGATTCTAACATGCATTGACTCAGGGGTGTGAATACTAATTTATGTATTTCATTTTCAATAAATGTGCAAAAATGTCTAAAAACATGTTTTCACTTTGTCATTACAGGGTATTGTGTGAAGATGGGTGAGAAATTCCATTTTGAATTTAGGCTGTAGCACAATATGAAATAAGTCAAGGGGTATGAATACTTTCTGAAGGCACTGTAAGTGCCTCACAAGGTGTCTGACGGCATGCAATGCCCCCCGAGCATTGAGCAAAGCCTCAACAAGAATAACATAAACCACAGAGATCTAATTCCTCCATGTAACACAAGGCTCGGATTTCCCGATGTCATTCGATTTGAACCCAGAGCCCCGCAGTTGAACTCTCCCGACAAACACGTTCCAGGCTATCTCTTCATTCACAAACTCGGCCCCCTCTGCCCTCTGCTTTCGACAAATCCACCTGAAAAAAGTGCCAGCAGTAATTCCATCCCTCATTATTCTTCATTACAGTGGAGAAAAGCACCCAGGGCCAGATCATATTGGCTGTTAACTAAAGTTTTGGAGACAATTAGCTCAGGTTGTTAAAATTAATCATTGTTACTGCTGGGATCTCCGAGGCTAGCAGAAGCTCTGCTTTTATGGTTTGTTTATTCGAGCGCTCCATGGATATCGATTGAAGGCTTGCTGTAAACAGGGGGATAAGGCATTCGACATTTGTTTGCCGGATTTACTCTCTCTGCACAGAGACGAGCAATCCAATCGTTACTGAGATTAGAGCTGATGCACAGGGAAACACGGACTACACTTTACCCCTTGATCATGATGAACTTGATGTGGTCGAAATCATGCAATCGTGCCATTCGGTCTGTTCACAGAATTGGGAATGTAGTTTATCATTCGGCAGTTCAAATAATTGATAATGAACACCTCTTCTAGGAATCAGTGGGTTTTAAACCGAATATCTAATTTAATTAGTAGGTCTTTGAACGCCTTATATGACCGCAGCGGTCTGGGGCTGGATTGTTGTCATTCCATAGATGATTGACTGTAAACACCAGAGGCTGATTTGATCTGACAGGAAGAGCTATCATGCTAAACTAGGACAGTCTCCTTTTCCCAGTCTCTGGTTGCCTCCCAAATTGAACCTTTTCCCTATATAGTGCACTACTTTTGAGTCCTATAAAGTCGTGCACTATATAGGGAATAGGGTGCCATTTGGGACACAGCCCCATGTGAAACCGACGCTCCAGCTGAATAAAACATACTAACACTCTGAAAGGAAATGGAGACGACGTGGCTTCCATGAATTGCGCACCCCTTCCCCAACATATTTTACATAGTTTGCATTTTGGGAGCTTCCCTGACGTGCAACCGGACTCTAAATCCAGCCTCAATTAATTGTGCGAGTTCCTCCTCCCCCCTGTGGGCAGCCTCTGAACAGCAGCAAGGGCTTAATGACCCAGTCACGCAGCACAAAAACCATGTCAACATATCTGCTGTCTGCCCCCACCCCAAAAGAGACTGCATTCCATATTTTGTTTTTCTGAAGCTCTCCCACATCTTCCAAAGTGGAAGTAACGTAACATTGGATCAGGATCCATATTTATAGTTTATTGCTTATGCCTGAGTGACTGTTTATGGCTTGTGATTTGCATTAATCCTCTGCAGGATTGCGTCCGAGAGGAAGGACACCTGAGAGACATATGGTGGGGAATGAAGGCATGAATATCCAAACCAGAGACACACACGTCGTCCTCGGGACCGAGGTGAGGCCGCAGAGGGGTTTGGTAATACCCTGTATAATACCTGCACAGTTACTGAGCATCTGCTATAGGGAGGGGGGCTCATTTGGAACGGATGTGCTTCTGGTGGTTATAAGGAATTCTATTATTGCTCACAAAAAGCAAGTATCTATATGGTAATTTACTCGTAATGTGTGTGCTGTGGGTAGATACATGATAATCCCAGTGTAATTAATGGTTCCTCTGGTGAGCGCCTGATTAATGCATGTGCAGCCATTGAACACATGGATTTTGTCACAAACTATTGGAATATTTAATGGACAATGAGGTAAACATGCCCTCTTACAGCCATCTAGAGACCTCCCTAGTAGAAAAACTCCCATAGCCTCATCTTTCCCTGAGCTGCCCTAAAGTACCACGGGCACATCCCAAATGGCACCCTATTCCATATTTAGTGCACTACTTTTGACCAGAGCCCTATGGGTAGTGCATTACAAAAGGTAATAGGGTGCCATTTGGGATGCAGTCCAGATACACAGCCCAGCCAACATGTATTCACATGTTGTCCCTCGGGTTCATATGTAAGTGGGGGAAGGACCAAAAAACAAAAGACCCTGAGCAAGGTCCTTTGTCTTTCCTTAAGTGCCGCATCATTCTCAATATCCTGGCAGTTTTTGTCCCCGTGGCCACACTCCTCCCGGCGTTATTAGCTCAGCTTAATAATGAACCCACCAGGCATCATCTTCATTAGGAAGGACGGAGGAGAGGGGGCCAGGGAGCAAGGCTGACCCTGCTACAATCTCTTCACTGGGGATCTGGCACAGGAATTTTAATAGGAGAGCAAAGCGGGCAGGTGGGTCAGTCCTGGAGACATGCTGTGCATGCCAATCTGGCCCCTGCGTCCATGGCTCAGGTACAAACTGAAGGAGACAGGAAAGGTGCTGGTGGCAGGGGGATCAGGACAGCGATGCAGCATCCATTTAGGTGAGAGGGAGCATCGTTCGGTGACAAACAGCCCATGAGCCACACTGGCTTCTCCATATTAACGAGGTTGTGTAGAGCTGTGAGGATTCCTGTTAATTGCTTTTGCTGGATTGTCAGCTGGACTGCTATTGGTGTGAGCAAAAAAATAAATGAAAGCAGTAAAGTTAGGTCTATTGTGGCTCTTTAGATCTATAGCTTCATCTCGCCCTAGGCTCTAACAGACCTGATCCCATTCATAAACCATTCACTCTCCCTACCTACTTAAATGTTCTGCCTCGGAGCCACGCTTTATTTCACCCATTTTAGAATGTCCCTGCCCCAAACAGCGTAGGTGATTTGTTGTATATTTAAGGCAGTTTTCCGCGCCGCGGTAATTGCCACGGCGACCTTGATGCAGATAGGACAAAAGACATATCTGCTGTCAAGAATTTGCCATTAGTACCGCTGGAGAATTGCCACATTCTCTCACTGATCCCTGTAAGCTTTTCTGATTCCGAGCATGTCCACTCATTCTGCAATACCCACTGCTCGTCTAAGAGAGAAAGATTTCTTGTTCCAAAATATGTGTGCATAACACAATACTTCAATAAAATGTTATGATCAAAGAACATATACAATTCCTAAAGCCCACTGCCAAACTGCTTCTCAGGGAAGGTTGAGAGGACAGTTGCAGATAACCTGAAATGCTCTTCGAGATCTAGAAATTAAGTCTCACACATCCGGGAGCTAGATAAGGTGGAACTATAATCGAAATATAACTAGAGGGTGGAAGTACAATATTGGAGGGGATGCAATCTCTTTCTCACTCTGATAGAGACTGATAGTCAACCAGGTGATATCCTGGCACTATAGGCTCTTGACAATTATATTTCTTCATCTCATGGTTGAGAAGACATTAGACCGACCCAATTCCCTGGTAGTCCTTATGATGGACATGCTTTGAATCTGGAAAGGCGGGTAAAAGGTGTGAAAGCAATTGTATAAGCAGAAAAAATATATACTGTAACATATATCATCTTTATTAGTCTGTGTATTGGTCGACCAAAAACCTAATCTAGATGTTAAATTTGACATTATGCTGGGTTTGGTTTCCCGTACCAAGCCAAGCCTACAGCAACAAACCACATAGGCAAGTAACTGAACCAGAAGAATCATTCATCTGCCCCGACGACAGCAAAACCAAACTTTAGTAAATATTCAGAGATAAATCTGCAGGCCTAACAATGACAATACACAAAACCAGAAACAACATAAAAACAAAGTACCAATCTTGTATAAATAAAATAACTCAATACTATTCTTTCACTTAAACTGTAGCCTATCGGCTCACAGTAACTGGATGTCTGAATTGTTCTCTTTACATTCAACTGCCATCTACTGTATGCTGTTCAATCTTAGGTTCAATAACAGGTGAAAAGGGTGGTATTTCACAGACCTGGGGTCGTATGCGTCAAGAATCTCAGCGTAGGAGCGCCAATCTAGGATCAAGTCCCCCATGTCAATATAATCTTATTCAATATGATCTAAAAGCCTGAACCCTAGAGCAGCACTCCTACTCTAAGAAGCTTCATGAATACGGCCCCGGATCCTATTAAAATCCATAAATACATCACTTCTAATCCTACACGCTGTGTCAGTCCAACAATCACAATCTGTTTTGTTGTGTGAGTGGAGGACAGCAAACCTAATGAAGAACGTTGTACTAGGTTTAGCACTGCTCTCATTTCTTGCCTTGTCAGCTCTCCAAATTAAGAATGATGTTCTTAATTTTCCTTTGTGTTTATTTGCTGTACAATGGTTGATTTAGTTTAGAACACATTGGCCTAGCCTACACCACACCGCCATAACTCCAAGGCCATAAAATTACAACAGTTAAAGCCACATAAAATGACTGAAAATGAAAAGGAGGTTATAACAAGAAACACAAACGTGTGTAAAATGTTCAAACTGAGAGGTAATGTGCCAAGACCTTGCCTGACGAATCATTTTGAATTTAATTCCGCTGCTCTATCAATCGCTCCATACATCAGTCTGAACCGGTTATCCTAGAAGTCGTTTGTGCTGACGTCAAAATGACATGATTCATGATTCGTATAGGCCGGCTCTGGTCCAACCCATCCGTTTTTGTCACAACACCGGCTCGTGGGAAGTGACAAAGAGCTCTTATAGGACCAGGGCACAAATAATAACATAATAATAATCAATAATTTTTCTCTTTATTTAGCCATCTTACATATAAAACCTTATTTGTTTATCAAAAATGGTGAATAACTCACCACAGGTTAATGAGAAGGGTGTGCTTGAAAGGATGCACATAACTCTGCAATGTTGGGTTGTATTGGAAAGTCTCAGTCTTAAATCATTTTCCACACACAGTCTGTGCCTGTATTTAGTTTTCATGCTAGTGAGGGCCGAGAATCCACTCTCACATAGGTACGTGGTGGCAAAGGGCATCAGTGTCTTAACAGCGCGATTTGCCAAGGCAGGATACTCTGAGCGCAGCCTTAATTAGAAATCTGGCAGTGGCTTCTGATTAAATTAAATTTCAATGAGGCTCTCTTGTTCAGATACTGGTAAGTGGACTGGAGGCACGGCATGAAAGGGATAATGAATCCATTTGCATGTGTCGTCCGTTTTGGGAAAGTACCTGCGTAATTGCGCACCTAGCTCACTCAGGTGCTTTGCTATATCACATTTGACATTGTCCGTAAGCTTGAGTCATTTGCACACAAAATATCATACAATGATGGAAAGACCTGTGTGTTGTCCTTGTTAATGCAGACAGAGAAGACCTCCAACTTCTTAATCATAGCCTCAATTTTGGGACAAGAAAACTTTAAGCTCGTCTCTCAATTCAAAAGAACTTGTCAATACTTTGCCCCTTGATAACCAGCTCACTTCTGTATGTTGTAAAAGCGTTACATGGTCGCTGCCCATATCATTGCATAATGCTGAAAATACACGAGAGTTCAGGGTCCTTGCTTAAACAAAGTTAACCATTTTTACTGTAGTGTCCAAAACGTCTTTCAAGCTGTCAGGCATTCCCTTGGCAGCAAGAGCCTCTTGGTGGATGCTGCAGTGTACCAAAGTGGCGTCGGGAGCAACTGCTTGCACGCACGTTACCACTCCAATATGTCTCCCTGTCAGTACAGATACCAACACATCTTGACCACCAAAGTTCATTTGATGTCACAAAGCTGTCCAGTACTTTAAAAAATATCATCTCCTGTTGTCCTGGTTTCCAGTGGTTTAAGAAGAGGATGTCTTCCTTAACTGACTCCTTATAAACATAATAGACATATACCAAGAGCTGTGCCAGGCCCGCCACGTCTGTTGACTCATCTAGCTGTAACGCATAGAATTCACTGGCTTGTATACGAAGCAATAATTGTTGATTTTCAATAAACACCTTAGTTACCTTATCCCTGTCTCCTCATCTGCCACTCGTAACATGTATAGTTTTTGGGCCTTTTCCCCCAGCATTGACCCAGCCATATCCACGGCAGCAGGAAGAATTAAGTCCTCCACAATAGTATGGGGCTTGCCTGTCTTAGCCACTCGGTAGCTCACATATAAGACACTTATAGCCCCTTCTTATTAATGGTATCTGTTGCTTTTATACGTCTTACTACTTGAAAGTAATCTTCATTCTCGCTGCAAACTCCTGTGGCAAATTTTTCTAATTGGCATGTTTGTAAATGTCTGCGCAAGAGTGACGGTTTCATAGAGTTGTGAGATATAACACACTGTGGCTGAGGAAAGGCACTACTCCCAATATAAGTTAACCCCAAATGTAGTTCTCATATTTGCGCCTCTTCAATGGTCTAACGTCCCTGTATGTTGTTCGGTGCTTTCCCGGGTAAGGGTGCAGTAGCTCTTCGGCTGCATCAGATTCACAACTGTCAGTGTCCATGCTAGCTGGGCTAGCAACAAATGTAAAATCACTGATAGCATTGGATGTGCTTGTGGAAGCAGAACAACTTGTGTCGTTGACAGGTGCAGGTGTAGTACTGCTGGTAGTAGCAGTACTACCAGTAGAGCTGGTATGATTCCAGACTGGTTGCGTCACTGCCTGGTATGGCAACTGCTCGGCCTCTGACCACAAGGCACTACGGAGGGTAGTGCGTACGCCATCCAGGACCTCTATACCAGGCAGTGTCAGAGGAAGGCCCTAAAAATTGTCAGACTCCAGCCACCCTAGTCATAGACTGTCCTCTGCTACCGCACGGCAAGCAGTACCGGAGCGCCAAGTCTAGGTCCAAGAGGCTTCTAAACAGCTTCCACCCCCAAGCCATAAGACGCCTGAACATCTAATCAAATGGCTACCCAGACTATTTGAATTGCCCACCCCCTCATTTATGCCGCTGCTACTCTCTGTTATTATCTATGCATAGTCACTTTAATAACTCTACTTACATGTACATATTACCTCAATTACCTCGACTAACCGGTGCCCCCGCACATTGACTCTGTACCGGTACCTCCTGTATATAGTCTTGCTATTGTTATTTTACTGCTGCTCTTTAATTACTTGTTCCTTTTATTTCTTATTCGTATTTTTTTAAACTGCATTTTTGGTTAGGGACTTATAAGTAATTTCATTTCACTGTAAGGTCTACACCTGTTGTATTCGGCGCATGTGACTAACATTTGATTTGATGTGTCTATGGATGCGAGAAGTACTTTTCTTTTAACCATTTATCAATTTTCGAGCAAACTGAATGAGCAGCAGCTACATTTGGCTACATACGGACCGTTAGTGGAATTCCTGCGAGAGAGTAATGGTTAATGTGATTGGATGTTAATTATTTGACTAGGCTACCTGTATTTGACATTGTTGTTATTTTGCTGAGCACTAGATGGTTGAATTTAATTTTTGGCAGTGAAACGAGGCTATTCAGGCGAGAAAACCTCCCCTAAATGTATAGCCCCATTGGAAAATCTAAATGGACTGTTTGATAATGTGAATCACATTTTTATTTGGCGTACCCCCGATGGCACCCCCGGTTTGGGAATAGCCAATCGACAGTATCTTTATGTAATTACAGTACGGGAATGACTAATTCACAGTTGGAGGCTGGCAACAGGACATCCATAAAGATGCTTTGAAAAACAAACTTTGATTTGGCTTGCCAGGTGACGCCATTGTAAGTGGTCCAAAGGAAATTGTAATCACATCAATATAGCATTAGCTAAGAGGAGCCTGGTGAGAATACATGCAGTGCCTTCAGAAAGTATTCAGACCCCTTGACTTTTTCCACATTTTGTTACGTTACAGCCTTATTCTCAAATTGATTAAATTGTTTTGTTTCCCTCATCAATCTACACACAATATCCCATAATGACAAACCAGAAAAATCTCAAGGATGATCAATGGAAATAGGATGCACCTGAGCTCAATTTCAAGTCTCATTGCAAAGGGTCTGAAAACTTATGTAAATAAGGTTTTTCTGTTTTATTGTTTTTGCAAAAATGGCTAAAAACCTGTTTTCGCTTTGTCATTATGGGGTATTATGTGTAGACTGATGATGTTTTTGTTATTTAATCCATTTTAAAATATGGCTGTAACTTAACAAAATGTGGATAAAGTCAAGGGGTCTGAATACTTTCCAAAGGCATGGTACATACTTAATGTTGAGGTCAACGTTACAAAACTCAGCATGTTTTTTATATATAAATAAATAAGTATGTTTTTTTTACCAAACAGCATTAAGTAGGCCAGGGGAAGGGAGATAATTAAGTCCTAATATCTAATAATATTGACCCCAGTGAGACCTGAGAAGTAAAACCTGTCATTGAATAAGCCTCAAGTCCTGGGAAAGATGGCAGTTGAGGTGTGTGGGGCAGCTAGGGCCACCAGAGTCCCCTCAGCACGGCCCATCACTCATGGGCTGCATCCCAAATGGCACCCTATTCCCTTCATAGTGCACTACTTTTGACCAGAGAATAAGGAAAAGTGTGCCATTTGGGAAGTCCTGATGCAGAGAGATTACCCCGTCAGTCCGGCCTCCTCGTCCTGCCGAGGCCACGAGTTGGACACTAATCCCCCTTTGATGAGTCCAGCTTCAGAGGCAAAAACGCTGACATTTCGCACTAAGGCCGTCTCCCTGTACTCCTGACACGCACAGCACCGGTGGATGCTTCTTTCATCCCGACATTGGCGAGACGAGGGTCCGGACACGAATGACTGGCAGATTAGTGAGCAGCTCACAGGGGACCATAATCCATCTGAGAGGCGGGATGAGTAGGACTCCTCATGGTCAAATGTTGTCCCACCGTCAACCCTTTTCCAATTCCTCATCCAGTGAAAAAAGCAAAGCACTGTGTTGCTACAAAGGTCAAAATCCTAATGATCACGTTTCTAAATTGAACTTGGTGGCTAGCATCAGTCATAGGTTCTAGTTGGTCCAGCTAAATCCATTTTCATCTGCATATAATTCAATGCATTTTCCTTTTAAGTGACGGGTAGGAAACATGTTACTTTTATGAACTAACTAGTCTAAATGTTGCCTTTTGCTTCTCTCCCCAGTATCTCGCAGCAGCAGAGACTTATGATCTGATTTCAGAAGTAATAAAAATCCAACAGCTGGCCTACCGGACGGCTATTGATTTCCCCCAGCAGAAACGGATCTTGGATTCAGAGGAACATTTATGAATGCGCAGGGTGCAAGAAATTATACGATAGCCCCAGTAATTCCCTAAATCCACTATTGATCGGTGGGTACAGTAAGAACTGTTAAGCAGCTCTGTCCTGGACGGCTGGGGTCAGTGTTAGCTGCTCACACCAGACAGACCAGGAGATTGGAGTCCACTGCAGTAATTTTCCTCCCAGCACGCAGTGGCTGCCTGCCGCTGAGAGGAAAGTAGAGAAGAGGATTGACTGCAGAAGGTGCAATCAGCAAGATTCATCATCCAACCCCGAGCATCTTAATCTGGCCATTAAAGAGACTGAGAGCTCATCCATCTACCAGCACCGAACTGGAGATAGCTTTATCAAAAGGCCTCTCTCTATGAAGCAGCTTGGGGGCTGAGATTTATTTTACAAACTTGTCCTGTAGTGTGAATGTTTGAGTGAAGGGGGAAAAGGTGTTAACGCTCAGTTCTGTGAAAATGGTGTACACAGAGATGAATTTGTGTGCTGTATAAATGTATACAGTATATCGATACTTTGACTCCAAGTCAAGATATATATTATTGTTTGTTTTGCTACAGTAGGTAGCGTTAGCTAGCGCTAGTTGGCTACCTGCGCCAAAATTCCGGTCTTTTTCATCCTATAGCTTGTTCTGTAGTTTGTTCTCCGTCTTCTTTTTAGTTAGTGAGCCAACTTTCATTTCCATGACGGATCAAAACTCATTGTCTCATGCTCTCTTTTCTCTTTGCAGCAGACATATTCACTCTTAGAAAAAAAGGTTCCTTATAGAACTAAACCGTGTTCCATCGCTTTCTTCATATATGGAACCCCCTAAAAGTTATAGAACCCTTTCATAGGGTTCTTTGATCAGAACCCTAGAGGTTTTTCTTCACTGAAACAAAATGGATCCATAAAGAACCCTGCATGGTGCCATTTATGAATTATGTCTACTACTATTAAATAGTAATATTTTTTGCTAAGAATATAATTTAATAAACAATTAAATAATGGACAAAAGAATACCTGCATAGTTTTTAGAATTTATTGTCATTTTATGCAAACATATTTTGGAAATGTACCAACGTCAACTCTGGCTGTCAACTGTGGCTGACATCTCTTTGTTTGAATGATGGCCCATGTCAACTCTGGCTGACTTCTTTGCAATAAAATACAACTTTGTCCATTAGTTACAGCGAACCAACATTTTTTGGACATCTGCTCTGTTTTTAAACCCCCAAACAGCAGACCTGACACATACAGTTGAGATGAGCACAGAAAGAAGCTGCAGTGCAGCGGCCCCAGGATGGAGATGTTGTGGAGTTAAAGACCTTGCTCAAGGGCCCAACGGTAGGTGAATGTTTTGAGGATATGAACCCTGCAGCCCTCCAGTTGTCAGATCAATTCCGTTCGTTTCTTCCAGCACCCGGACCAGGATTTTGAACTGGCCACAGGTCCAACTCTTTAGCCGCTGGGCTATCTACCGCCAGTACAGTATGAGTTGTTGCCTGACTAGTTCCAGAAAATAATAAGACATTTGCAAAAACATGAGTTAATCTGATTAAATGAAGACAAAATGCTATGCAGACAAATAAGTATTATAATGTGGAAGAACAACTTACATGCAGTTGTTGTCAGCAGCAGCCGAAAGAAAGAAAGAACTTTTGCTTCTGATAGTTCTGGGTTAGTGCCAGACTGAGCAAAACATAGAAATAGTGTGTTAAAAGTAATGTCATGATTAACTAGGCTATTGAATCACCAAGACTTACTATACATCATTCATAAGAAATAAGCTAAGTTACCTCCTCTCAGTCTGCAACAGCCTTCTAAAGGCTTCATGAAACATAGTCCCATCAATGGACTCCACACTAAAATACTGAAAAAAAGAAGCAATTAGCTAATTTACAATGTCAGGCTCGGTGTGTAGCTCTATTTGGCATATCCTATAACAAAAAAAATCTAATTTGAAAGCGTCAGCTTGTAAAGTGGCAAACTATAGTAGCCTAGCCTTTTCTGTTTAGCTAGCTAAGTTAGCTAGTCAGACATGCTCAAATTCTAATAAAGGTTGAACTTTATTTATCTAGCCTGTAGTTTATCATATGACTTTGGCTTCATATATTTGAATTCAATAATCAACTTTGCTTACCTTAAAGAGATGGAGGGAGAAATAGTGAGGAAGCAAAACACAGGGAGAATATATGATGAAATGGTTATGAGCTCTGTCTGTAATTAACAAATCCTCCATAACCTCGTGAGGCAATGTGCGTGATACTCTGCACTAACCAGTGCTAACCGGCGGCGGCAGGTAGCCTAGTGGTTAGAGTGTTGGACTTGTAACCGGAGGGCTGCAAGTTCAAATCCCCGAGCTGACAAGGTAAAAATCTGTCGTTCTGCCCCTGAACAAGGCAGTTAACCCACTGTTCCCCGGGCGCCGAAGACGTGGATGTCGATTAAAGGCAGCCCCCCGCACCTCTCTGATTCAGAGGGGTTGGGTTAAATGCGGAAGACACATTTCGGTTGAAGGCATTTGGTTGTACAACTGACTAATAATGGTGACTGACTGACTTAACCAGACAAAGACCCATGATTTAAAACCTAATGCATAGCATCAATCTAATAACCTGAGCTACTGAATGGGAGAATAAGTGATTGATGATTGAATATTCAAATTAGAGATGCTATTTGACACTTCAGGCCATTGTAAGGTGTGGCACTGCCTCCCTCTGGCACTTTAAGGAAGTACACACCTTGGAGTGGATTATACCTATTATATTACAGTGACCTTTACTGATGTCGTGACTTGACTTTAACATTCATCTGAAGACTATTATTTATCTTTTTAACTAACTATGTTTAATTTTTACCCGGTTAAATTAATCATGTAACAATTAACTCATTAGGATACGGGGCACCACGAGAGCGGTTCTTTAAAGAGTTATCATCTCCCGAATTAAACTCTAAAAGGTCTTTACCTATCACCAGTGGTGGAAAAAGTACCCAACTGTCATACTTGAGTAAAAGTAAAGATACCTTAATAGAAAATGACTCAAGTTAAAGTCCCCCAGTAAAATTCTACTTGAGTAAAAGTCTAAAAGTATTTGGTTTAAAATATACTTTAGTATCAAAAGAAAAAAATTCAAATTATTTATATTAAGCAAACCAGATTTTCTTGTTTTTTAAATTTACGGAAAGCAAAAGGCACACTCCAACCCTCAGACATCATTTACAATCAAAGCATGTGTGTTTAGTGAGTCCGCCAGATCAGAGACAGTAGGGATGACCAGGGATGTTCGGTTGATAAGTGCGTGAATTTGACTATTTTCCTGTCCTGCTAAGCATTAAAAATGTAACGAGTACTTTTGGGTGTCAAGGAAAATGTATGGAGTAAAAAGTATTATATTTTCTTAAGGAATGTAGTGAAGTAAAAGTAAAAGTAGTCAAAAATATCAATTGTAAAGTAAAGTACAGATACCCAAAAAAACTACTTAAGTAGTACATCTATAAACAGACAACATATTAATCATAACCTCGTATCATATCATCATTCTGAACAGTCGTAACCTCCTTGCATCTGCAAGAACCCCAGCCTTACTTATGATTCAGTACTATACAAACTGGTTTAATTATTTATTTACTAGCTAATTAAATGGGAACACAAGATAAACATACACACTCTGCACCGGTTATTGACTGGAGACAATAAACTGAAAACAGGTCCCTAGTGGAATGACAACAACATGACTGCTTGTTAAAGAAGAGATGGAGAGGAAGAGAGAGAGGGACAGAGACACTTATCATCGGTATATTCAGAAACTACTTTCACCTACAGTAACCATATACTTTCATGAATGTATTTACATGAAATGCCTGGGTTCGCCGAGGATCTCTTGTTGAACATGGCAGCCTTTGAAAGGGTGATTGGGCCTTTTTGCGGCACGCTTGTCTCTGATTATCCGAAATGGTTCCAACAAGTCTTCTACTGTTGTCCTTCTTTGTAGTTGTCTGGTATTTGGTGACTTGTCGTATAGTTCTGAACAGAACTACAGAGTTGATTTTCCTTCCATTCGCTCTTGAAGATGCTTCTTTGAAGATCGATGGTTCCCCAGTTGGGTGATGAGAGTAACATAATACGATGGTTTGAGTAGAGTAACAAGATGGTCCTACTTAAATTCGTTTTTGAAGATACTTTACTTAGGACAGCTAATCAGCCGTACCAGTGATTGTCCACCTCGTGTTGAGATTCAAAGTTCAAACCATTTTAAATGTGCAGCTGCTGCTTCCCGCTTTTTCTGGTTTAATGTGTTTTTTCTTAACCCATCCTTTATACCTTTTGCTCGAAAGGGGCAGTTCCAGCAGGCTGGCACGCTCCCTGACCTCACTCCGGGACGGTGACTACTCACTGTGCAAAGTTATGTAAAACAATTACCTCTTATAGCTTATCAAATCACACCCCTCTCTTAACAAAACACTTTCATCATTTTTCATATTTTTCATACACAACGCATAGTATGGAAACTTCATATATGTAGTTGGTATGCTTTCCAAGTTACAGTATTTCCTTTATAACGTTTTTAATGTCATCACAAAATAACAAACAAAATGACATTAGTGTTTAATAGATCGCCCCTGACCATTCCCCACGTTCTATATTGTTCCAGAAGTTGCTTTTGAACGTGTTAGTTTCAGCAGGAAAAAGGTCTGTTGACACAAAACACATTCCTTTAGTGAATTTGGAGAAGGAGAGCCTGGATTTTCTCCCTTGATTTACAACAGGACGTGTTGTTAATCACCACTATTTCTTTCCTCCCCCCTCTACGGGTGAGAGGGGGTCTGATTGAAGTTATTCCTTCCAAACCTGATCTGACCAATTTGGATTCTCCTGGACAGTCATGACACTGAGTGTACCAATTCATTTGATACCTATGATACGCTTAGTGGGTCTCATGGGGTTGGGAAGTGAGCATTAAGACACATTTCCGTTCTCTGCAAGTAAATGGACAATAAAGTGTTCTTCTATTGATCTCAAAACATTGCATTTACATGAGCAGCAATAGTGCATCAAGAACACAAGTAAGAGATAAACTAAAGGACGGATGGTATGATTACAAGAGCGAGGTGGGAGACAAAATCACACATTTCTGAGAGCAGTGGAATACATTGTGCACGCTGATCTATGTGCCATTGACGTAATTGTGAGAAAAGGAAACCTCTTGAC
Source organism: Brachymystax lenok tsinlingensis (assembly GCA_030435695.1). Classification (NCBI taxonomy): domain Eukaryota; kingdom Metazoa; phylum Chordata; class Actinopteri; order Salmoniformes; family Salmonidae; genus Brachymystax; species Brachymystax lenok. The sequence continues at coordinate 4,022,607 of CM059806.1, read as the reverse complement.
TGTTTATTAGCTTAAATCAATGGGAGACACAGCTCCTTCACAGAACATTAATTTACTGGCTTGTAAGTCCTGTGAGATAAGGGAGAAAATTACAAAAACTGGTGTTAAAGATAAACCAGTTGAGCACAATTAAATCATTCTAAAGCTAGCATTGCTGCTGTATATCATCAGCGCTACCTTGTCTTTCCCTATCCACTGCCTGCATGCATTAGATAACAGTAGCTATGGTGCCCTGAAAAAACGCCATTCTCTCCCTCCTTAGACAATGTATAGGTGGCTCTTGCTTGCTACAGACACCATGGAGACTATTGATCTCTATAAGGAGACATGGTCCTGAAGCTAACTTCAGGGGAGGGAGGTGGCTGTCGTGGTTACCTGATGCAACAGCAGAGTGTCCTGGACCATCTGCCATGTAAAGGAGAAACCGGTGCCTCGCAGGGGCCAGTTTGCTGTAATTACAGAAAATTCCATCTGGTCAGCAAGCCTACAGAGGTGTGTGTGTGTGTGTCCACTCGTCCTGCACCCTCGAGCCACCACTACACTGGGTCAGAGGTAGCCACTTTTTTGCTGACCAACCAACATGTCAGTGACAGGTGTCTTGTTTTGCACGCTTTGTACAAAATAATAATACGCAGTACTAAAGGATATTTCTAAACGTAGCTCTTTATTAGCTAGTTACTACAGGCATGTTCACGTATCTCCCACCATGATCAACCAACCATTTTCTCACTTCCCGGGCTTTCTTAACCAATCATAGCACAGTATGATACAGCGGTAAGATGCCTCCAATTACAATTCAGTATGTTTACACATATGAATATTACATCCCCCTTCTTTTAAAACAAAAGAAAAATGTTTTACATATTCTAAGCGTTTCCTTTGAATACATGCTCTGCTGTTTGAACTTCAGGTAAGTAACCATTTATATTGCATACTACACCAACTGAGTCAACAGACTCTGAAACAATGATCCAACATACTGTTACTTTTCGAACAAGGGATTCTCAGTAACTCAGCTTTCACTGTAGAAATGACATCGTAACATTTCAAACAAATGACATCGTAACATTTCAAACAAATACAATACCAAAGCATTTCAAGTGAACTTTCAATAACACGTTTACAGTCTGGAACTCTTTTAGGGCAGCGATCCGCCTACACCCTTTGACATTTCACAGGTCTAGGACAGCTCTGGGCTTGACCTCTCTTCCTGACCTTGTGCGATACGATGCTGAGCATGCTTCTGTGTCAGTCAACAGTTCTTGTGGTGTTGCAGGTAAGTATGGTGTATGCTGTTCTGTGTGTGTGTTTAGTCCATCTAGTTCTCTTTCAGGGGAACAGTTCATCTCATCAGTGTGTTGTTCTTTTGTGTTCAGAAGGTGACAACGATTGCGGCGGTACATCGCTCCTTCTGCGGTGCGGACGTGATATGAACGTTCAGTGTCAGCTGGCTGGATGACGACTGCTGGCTTCCAGAGGCCATGCTCCTGGATTCTAACTGACTCTCCGTCGATCAGTGGTGGCAGTGGTCTAGCTGACCTGTCGTAGTATCGCTTTTGTTGTTGTTGTCTCTGTGCACGTTTTTCATGCATTTCCTTGTAGCTGACGACCTCAGGTTGCAGCTGCTGGTTGGTGCTGGGAAGGATTGAGCGAAGTCTGCGACTCATCAACAGCTGGGCTGGTGATTTGAAGTTGTCAACTGGAGTGTTGTGGTATTCAAGGAGACTGAGGTAGGGGTCTCTCTTGTCTGCTTTTGCTTTGTCCATGAGTGATTTAGCAATCTGCACAGATTTTTCAGCAAGGCCATTACTTTGAGGGTAATGTGGGCTTGTGGTGACATGTGTGAACTCCCATGCATTTGTAAAGGATTCAAACTCATTTGATTTGTAACATGGCCCATTGTCAGATATTAAAGTCTCTACAATGCCATGCCTGGCAAAGGCTGCTTTCAGCTTGTGTATCACAGCTGCAGATGTGGTGCTGTGAAGCTTGTCGAGTTCGAAGTATCTGCTGTAGTAGTGTTACAATGTAGTCTTTGTTGTTCCAGGTGAACAGATCGGTTGCCACGACCTGCCAGGGTCGGTCTGGGATACAGTGAGGTAACATTGGCTCTTTGGTGTTTGAGGGGCGTCGTTCAAGACAGATGGCGCATTTACCAACAATGTCCTCTATTTGTTTGCACATTCCGGGCCAAAACAAAATGTCCCGTGCGCTCTGTTTGCACTTTTCCATGCCCATGTGTCCAGCATTGATCTTTGTCAAAATCTCTTCTCTGAGACTGGTAGGAATAATAATTTTCTCTTATTAAAATTATTCCGTTGATCTGTGATAGTTCATCACGATGGTTCCAGAATTCTGAGACGCTCTGAGGGCATTTTCTCCTCTCATCAGGCCATCCATCCTGTATGACTTTCCTCAGCTGTGTGAGTTGTGAGCCCTTTTCTGTTTCTGCTTGGATCTTCTTAAGTTTTGTGTCACTAACTGGTAAGTTGCTGTACACAGTGTGCACTTGCATGTCCATGCCTTCACTGAGACTTCTGTCCTTGTAGGTAAGAAACTTCCTGGAGAGTGTGTCTGCGACAGGGATGTCTTTGCCTGGATGGTGAGTGATTGTGAAGTCGTATTTTTGTAGTTGAAGGATCATTCTCTGTAGCCTTGGCAGGGCTGCAGCTAGTGGTTTCCTCATGATTGACTCAAAGGGCTTGTGGTCGGATTCCACAATGACTTGTCATCCATATACGTACTGAGCTCCTTTTCAATTTGAGCGTAGTTGATCTCACAGTCTGTGAGAGATTTGGAAGTGTAGCCGATGGGCTTTCCTTCTTGCAGAAGCACTGCACCTAGTCCATATTTCGACGCATCCACTTGGAGTCTGAGCTCTTTGTTGGGGTCGTAGTAGGCAAGGATTGGTCCTGGTTCTCTCGTGATCAAGTCTTTCACACTCTGGAAAGCAATGTCATGTTGCTTGTCCCAGAGAAACTCACTGGACTGCTTTAGCAGTTAACGCAGGGATGCATTAGCATTGGAGAGGCTGGGTGCGAACTTGGCTAAGTAGTTGACCATGCCAAGCACTGTTTCCAGCTCTGCACGGTTCTTTGGTGGCTCCATTTCTTTTATGGCTGAGATCTTCTGTGGGTCTGGCTTGACTCCATTCACTGTGAGAAGATGTCCAAAGTAGCTGACCTCTGTAGCGCCGACTGTGCTCTTCTCGGGGTTTAGCCGGACTCCTCTCTCGCGGGACCTTTGCAGCATCGCGCTAAGGTTTCGGTCGTGCTCCTCTTTGGTTCAACCATAGACAAGGATGTCCTCCACAATTGCCACGACTTCGTCGAGGCCTTCGTACACTTCATCGATCTTTCGCTGAAACTCGTCTTGGGCTGAGATAATCCCAAAAGGCAGGCTACGGAACCTGTAGCGTCCAAAGGGTGTGTTGAATGTTGTGAGCTTAGATGACTCTTCTGTGAGCTTGATAGCCCAGTAGCCTGATCTAGCGTCCATGACACTGAAGTAGTGTGCTCCCGCTAGCTTGTATATGATGCCATCTAGTGTCGGTAAAGGGTAGTGGGGGCGTTTGATAGCCTTGTTCAAGTCTCTTGGGTCGAGACATACTCTGAACTTGCCTGTGCGTGGTTTCTCCACCACCACTAACGCATTTACCCAGTCAGTCGGTTCTGTAACCTTGGTAACTATGTCAGATTGCTCCATGCTCTCCAACTCTTTCTTCAGACAGGCACGGAGAGCAAGGGGAATCTTTCTCGGTGGGTAGACCACAGGGGTTGCGTCTGGGTCAAGGTGAATGGTACATTCTCCTGGGAATAAACCTATTCCTCTAAAAACATCAGCAAACTCCTCCAATACATTTTCTGTCTCTACTGGTGCTGTCACTGATAAAACTAGCTTAATGAGGTCCATGTCTAAACATGCTTTAAGACCTAGCACTGCAGGTTCTCGAGTGTCAACAACGTAAAAGTCCAACATCATGTCACTTTCCTTGTATTTGCATTTGAAAGTGCATGTGCCTTTTACTTGGAGCTGTTCACCACCATAACCAGGCAGTCTGCGCGTGGTGGGCTGTAGCTCGCACTCAGATGTCAAGCTGCAGTACTTATTCAGAGGAATAATGTTTACCTGTGCACCAGTGTCTAGTTTGAACTTTAGCTCTGTGCCTTGTGTTCCTATCTCAATGTCAGCAAAGGATTGCTCTGTCTCTGATATTTGACTTTTCTGTATCACTGAATCAGTAAACAGTTCATCAGCGTTTGACTCTTTGATTGACATTTCATCTTCACTCACTGAGTGTACTGTTTTCCCACGGTAAGCTCTGCACACTTTTGCAAAGTGATTCCATTTTCCACATTTAGTACACGGTTTGCCTTTAGCTGGGCAATTTCCTTGTACGCCATGCACTTTGTATCCACAATATCCACATGTTTTGGAGTGTTTTGAGTCTGTGTCGCTCTGTTTTGGAGTTCTGTCTCTCTCCGTTCTAAAACGCGCTCTCTGGGCATCGGAGGTGTGTAGTGATGTCTGCCTGACTGCGTGCACTGCTTGTTCATGTGATGTGCTCGTGCTGCCGCGCAAAATGGTTTTCATCTGAGCCTGTGCTAGCTCGTGAGATCTGGCTATGTCGATATTCAACATTCAGAAGTTTCTCTCTCACTCGCGGTGAGTGTATTCCAAATACAATACGGTCCCTGACCATCTCATCCTTGTTTGCATAATCACAGTCTTTCACAAGCAGACACAGCTCAGTCACAAACTGTTCAAAAGATTCGCTAGCTCCCTGTACTTTCTCATGGAATTTGTACCTAGCAAAAATCGTATTGGTCTTCGGCACAACATATGCTTCAAAACGATCGTAGTATATTTTCAGTACCTTTGATTCAGCCTCGGTAAGTGTCCAGGTGTTGTAAATATCTCTCCCTTTTTCACCGATCCAGAGGAGCAGGTAGCTGCACTTCTCCTCTTCTCCTCTTTCCTTCAGAGGACCCGTGAACATTAGCTCCACATGCTGTCTGTACTTACGCCATGCATCGGGTAAGTTTGGAGACTCCCAGTCCATTCGAGGTGAAGGAACTCCAGCAATATGAATATTACAACAGGTAAACCAGCACATTCACACATCTGCAAACACATGGTCAGCATACAGGGAAAGTATACTTCTGTTGACCAAACTCTTCTTTGTACATCATCTAAACCTCTCACATTTTTACTTTACTTTACCATTTCTCTCAAGCACTGGCACACATGGACACAAATGCACATGCATAGTTCTCAGACCATGCAGTAATTGTGTTACATGTCAGAACTTCATTCATATGAAGTCAACTTCCCAGTATGAAGGAGTTACGTACTTTGCTCCAAATCTCTGTGCATTGCTACAGGAGCACAGATGCCAAAAAGTAGCCCGTGACTTGATGCTTCTTGAATTTCTATTCTGTCTGCAAACTTCTTTATTTTCTTAAAGCATCAGCACATAGTGAGACTGAGTGGACCGGACACTTAGATAACAAGAATCAGACTGGGCACATGTTCCGTCCCCATGGGGACCGTTACCAAGGGCAACAAAGCAACAGCTTAGGACATGTCTGGGCATCACCAAGGGCCTGACTGTGCCGTTTGGTTTAGAATACGTCTCAAATTAGATACATCTCCCTATTTCCTATGTAGTATACTACTTTTGACCAGAGCCCTATGGGTGATACTACTTTTGTACTCATTTCAATGAGCCCTTGTCAAAAGTATTGCGTTATAAAGGGAATATGATGCCATTTGGAAAGCAGCCTTGGTGTGTAACTGGTCAGGCTGCCATACCGTGTAGGCTAGCTGCTGCTATAATTTTCTTACAAGAGCCACAAAAGGCAATTAAGAGTCAAATGCAGTTTAAATATCTCAGTGACCCAATTAAAATTGAGGCCCTGCAGATATCTGCTGGTTTCTAACGAGCTCAAATTAAGATCGTTAGTTAGACGGTGCCACAGCCCTGCATATATCCCTGATGTCCCAAATAGCACCGTATTCCCTATATAGAGCACGACTTTTGACCAAAGTCCTATGGGCCCTGGTCAAAAGTAGTGCACTATATAGGGAATAGGGTGCCATTTGGGATGCAAACCCTGACTGACTGACTGACTAGCAGTGAAAGCATCCGCCTCTTTAGTTTCTTCCTTGGGGCAGTGAGCTTCGGTTGGCCAATAGAAAATAAATGTGTATTTGGAGTTATTATCGCTCTCTAATTTACCGTAATGAAACCATGAGCCAGCGCGGGTGGAATGAGACTTTTTAATTTGTGCGTCGGACGCAGGCCTGCATATTAAGGACCTCATTTGCATAAATCATGTCACTCCACTCGGGATTCCAATTAAACCCTTGATTAATTGCTCGGCTGACCCGTTAAATAGAATCCTTTAAGTGGTTCAACAGGGGCTCTAACAGCGCTAGTGTTGACTCACACACACACGTAAGTAAACTCACACACTCTCCCTTTTTGGTGGGTAATCTGCAATGTGATTCATCATTGGGACTTGCAGCCACCCATTTTGAAATGTATATGTCCCCCTCGACCAGATGCTGCTGTCTGGAGTGCCAGTGAACACTCACTATGTACAAACCCAATCGATGGCATCCCTCTTAGGAATAATGACGTCTAATTAATTATGATGCCCATCAGTTCAGAAGTGGAGAACTTTTCAAATGAGTTATCCATATAAAAATATAAATTTAAAAAAATGTATTTCCTGTTTGTTATAAGTGGCATATGATTGGCATGGTTGGCTTTTGGAACATATAGAGAAATCCTAAAGAAGTCATTAAAATGTAACAAAAGTAACACACGGTCAGGCTTACAGTGGCAAGAAAAAGTATGTGAACCCTTTGGAAATACCTGGATTTCAGCATTAATTGGTCATAATATTTGATCTGATCTTCATCTAGGTCACAACAATAGACAAACACAGTCTGCTTAAACTAATAACACACAAACAATTATACGTTCTCATGTCTTTATTGAACACACCGTGTAAACATTCACAGTGCAGGGTGGATTTAATAACTGATAAAGGTTGACCCTCCTTTGGCAGCAATAACCTCAACCAAACAGTTTTCTGTAGTTGGGGATCAGACCTGCACAACGGTCAGGAGGAATTTTGGACCATTCCTCTTTACAAAACTGTTCCGCAATATTCTTGGGATGTCTGGTGTGAACTGCTCTCTTGAGGTCATGCCACAGCATCTCAATCGGGTTGAGGTCAGGACTCTGACTGGGCCACTCCAGAAGGCGCATCTTCTTCTGTTGAAGCTATTCTGTTGTTGATTTACTTCTGTGTTTTGGATCGTTGTTCTGTTGCGTCACACAACTTCTGTTGAACTTCAATGTCACGACTTCCGCCGAAGTCGGTCCCTCTCCTTGTTCAGGCGGCGTTCGGCATTCGACGTCACCGGTCTTCTAGCCATTGTCGATCCACTTTTCATTTTCCATTTTTTTTGTCCTTTGTTCCCACACACCTGGTTTCAATTCCCAAATTAAGTGTCATGAATTTAACCTTCTGTTTCCCACGTCTTTGTGTGTGATTGTTCAAATTTTGTTTAGGTCGGTATTGTTCCGGCTGGTTTGTGCCGGGTGCCTATTTCTCACCCGTGTTCTGCGGCAACCGTTCTTTATGCACTTTGGATTCATGGTTTTACCTTGTGCTGTCTATTAAAGTGTGTTTGGTTCACTCATCTCTGCTCACCTGTGCCTGACTTCATACACCAGCTACATCCACCGATCTGACATTCAATTGTCGGACAGAGAGCCTAACATTCTCCTGCAAAATGTCTTGATAAACTTGGGAATTTATTTTTCCGTCGAAGACAGCAAGCTGTCCAGGCCCTGAGGCAGCAAAGCAGCCCTAAACCATGATGCTCCCTCCACCATAATTTACAGTTGGGATGAGGTTTTGATGTTGGTGTGCTGTGCCTTTTTTTCTCCACACATAGTGTTGTGTATTCCTTCCAAACAACTAAACTGTAGTTTCACCTGTCCACAGAATATTTTGCCAGTAGCGCTGTAGAACATACAGGTACACTTTTGCAAACTTCAGACGTGCAGCAATGTTTTTTTGTTGTTGACAGCATTGGCTTCTTCCCTAGTGTCCTCCCATGAACACCATTCTTGTTAAGAGTTTTACATTTCGTAGACTCGTCAACAGAGATGTTAGCATGTTTCAGAGATTTCTGTAAGTCTGTAGCTAACACTAGGATTCTTCTTAACCTCATTGAGCATTCTGCGCTGTGCTCTTTCAGTCATCTTTGCAGGACGGCCACTCCTAGAGAGAGTAGCAACAGTGCTGAACTTTCTTAATTTATAGACAATTTGTCTTACCGTGGACTGATGAACATCAAGACTTTTAGAGATACTTTTGTAACCCTTTCCAGCTTTATGCAAGTCAAGAATTCTTAATCTTAGGTCTTCTGAGATCTCTTTTGTTCGAGGCATGGTTCACATCAGGCTATGCTTCTTGTGAATAGCAAACTCACATTTTGTGAGTGTTTTTTATAGGGCAAGGCAGCTCTAACCAACATCTCCAATCTCGTCTCATTGATTGGACTCCAGGTTAGCTGACTCCTGACTACAATTATCTTTTGGAGAAGTCATTAGCCTAGGGGTTCACATACATTTTCCAAACTACACTGTGAATGTTTAAATGACGTATTCAATATAGACAAGAAAAATACAATAATTTGTGTGTTATTAGTTTAAGCACACTGTTTGTCTATTTTTGTGACTTGGATGAAGATCAGATCAAATTTGATGACCAATTTATGCAGAAATCCAGGTACTTCAAAAGGGTTCACACACTTTTTCTTGCCACTGTACATTATATTTCACATTAAAATAATTAGGCTAGTCAAAATCAGACCATCAACATCCAATCATGGGTCTGCTCCAGCTAAAGAACGACCTGCAGCCTGTGGTAGAGACGTAAATACCACTAAGCAGACTGCCTCAATCATATAAGGCTTTCTAATTCTGGGGTAGCTAAGGACATAACCTCAGATGCAGGTGGTGTTAACTGACCAGCAGCAACAGATCTGACCCTCAGCCCTCGCTACCGTCACACACATACAGTGCATTTGGAAAGTACTCAGACCCCTTAACTTTTGACATTTTGTTACGTTACAGCCTTATTCTAAAATTGATTAAATAGTTGTTTTTCCCTCATCAATCTTCACACAATACCCCATAATGAAAAAGCAAAAACAGGTTTTTAGAAAAAAAATCCAGTTTATAAAAACAAAAAAACAGGGAATATTACATTTACATAAGTATAAGGTCAAAGGTAGTGCACTATATGGGCGATAGTGTGCCATTTGGGACGCAACCATAGTGGCTAGCAGGGTGTACTGTAAATACGACCCGGCCGACGATAGTAAGTAAGAGAGAGGCCCTAACTCAACTCTCCTGCTCCGTGAACGTCAGCTCAGTTGTGCTCTGGACCAACTGACTGAAGCAGGTCAGCTAGACTCTGGAGTAACATTTGATTTCTGTAGCACAATGCACGTGAATATGAAATGGGACATTCAAGCAAACATGTCAATCAGTAGATATGTGCTGTGTATGCACAGACACATTCATGGGGTTTTAATACATCTTTCAACATACTCTTTCAATACAAACATAGGGCGACACTATATTCAAAAGTCCCTACACATGCAGCATGTACTACATAAATAATGTGCTCTTTAATTCAGTCCTGTTTCCTTCTCTCTTATTTGCTTTCCTTCCAATCTTTTGATCTCTTACATCAGAGTAAGACGCTACACATGGCAGAACCAGACATTTCTGTTCTCTGTCCCTCAGACTGTAAGTTCAGCATCCTCATATCCTGCTGCACGCCACTCAACCTCAGCCACGGCTGACTGACTGACTAGCTGGCTTACTGACAGGGGGCGTTTCACTCTGTGTGTTCAAAATGGCAACCCATTACCTATATAGTGCACTACTTTTAACCAGAACCCTACGGGCCATTTAAGACACAACCACTGTCTTTGGCCTACCTGCTGAGTCTTTCCTGCAGTTACCCTCTCTCACTGACTGACTGGCTGGCTGACAGACATACTCATGATTAATATCTGCTGTTCTGGCCTGTGACAGGAGTGTCCCTTACATCACAGACTCACAACCTGCGTCACAAATGGTACCTTATTCCAAATCTATATATGGTCCACTACTTTTGACCAGAGCCCAACCTACAAGGGGGAAGACTTTGCCACGACCTGCACCCTGGACGTCAACGTCTTCTTTTGCCCCTGGTCAAAAGTAGTGCACTATATAGGGAATAGGGTGCCATTTGGGACTCAGAAAAACTGACTCTCCAACCTGCTGCAGCATTACAGTGAAGCAGGGACAGGGACAGGGCTGAGCTAGGCTGGGCAGGGCAGACACACGCAGGGGACAAGATGGCCAGTGCCACTGTTACATATTGGAATTCACCCGTTTGCATTATGATGAAACGGTGAAAACATGGATAGAGGGATATTGATTTCAGATAGAAGCCTGGTTGTGCGTACTAGACAGTGCATGCCTATCTGCAGTCTAATTCCAGATTCGTGCGGTCCATTACAATGTATTGCCTCTGAGCACGACTCCCTTCAAAACGCGTTGTGATTGTTTTTCTTTACCACAATTCCCACCTGAAGCAATGCATACTAAACTTTACACATAGTTGAGCTGGTTGTGCATACTAGACAGTGCATGGGGGCCTGAAACACTGTTCATCTCTGTCTCTATTGCGCTGTGAGTTCAGTTACACTGACATTGTATCAGTGCTGCAGAGGGCACCTTCCCTCATGCCACTCTCAGATATTGTCTAATTCTAAGTGGGTCGTTGTGAATCCCGTTGGATTTTTCTCTGAGTTCAAAGCAGGCTTCTCTGAATCCTTAAAGAATCGCTTCGCATCGGGAATTCTCTCTAGATGGCCTTACTGACATCTCCTTACTTAAAGGTTATTCTTCAGTCTTTTGTAACAAACATATACTTAATGTTTTCAGCAGGTCAAAATGACCACAGATTTTGGAAAATGGCCAATTTGGAAACACAAGTAATGGTCATTTCTAAGTATGTGCTAAATATGTGTATGCAACCAATAAAATGTCATTTGATTTGATTTCCCCCTCAAACTCACAATTATCAAGTCCAAGCAAATCAAACTTTCTTGCCTAATACCATCATTATAATAATATCCCTAAAACACACAATCATCCAATCAAGTCTGAGCAAAATGGGGTAAACTTTCTTGCACGAGAGGGATCCAGTAACTCAAGACCTTAGTGAGGACGGATCACCTTGCGGTGACATAACTGCAGGATTAGCGATGCAGAGTTAGACTGAGATGTACTGAGCTCTATGGGGGTACAGGTACTGAGCAGTGCTTTCCACGTGGGAGTCTTCGAATGACATGGCCTCGGGCCAGCAGCTCTGAACGAGAAGGCTTATTCTGGCTGCTAACAGAGGAGGACAGGAGGAGAGGTAGAGAGAGAAATCGAGAGAGAGAGGGCAGGAGGAGAGGAGGGAGAGAGAAAGAGAGAGGGGGAGAGCAGGAGGGCGGGAGGAGTAGAGAGAGAGGGAGGGATATTTCCAGGCCAATTGTAAATGTGATTTACTAACCCCGGGCACCACATCCATTTCGGGCCCTGCATACTCAACAAAACTTTATATCTGTTCTTGTAGCGTTTAGAGAGCACTATTCCATATTTCTGAAAATGCATATTGTCACTCAATAAACCCTTTGTGTCCTATCTTAAGATAACTCATGCATTACTGAATAATGGCATAATAATGATCAGATCTCATACACTAGAAGATAATCCACCAGATCCCATGAGAGATCCCATGCACAGAGCTTGTTAGTTTAATAGCATTCTCATACATACTGTAGGATGCCGCTACAGTAACGGATCGATAGCGCAGACAATTTCTAAAAAGTGCCACATCAGAAGCGTCTGTACCTTTTCAGGCAGTAGAATTCTGCTCCGGCATAGAACGTTCGGTATTGTTTCCCTGACAGCAATAAAGGTTGCTGATTGATATGCTGTGGGTTTGTTTTTCTGCTGTTTTTTATGGTATGGTAGTTAGTGTTTTCTTTCTACTGAAATGTACACACACACACACAGTACCAGTCAAAAGTTGACACACCTACTCATTCCAGGGTTTTTCTTTATTTGTACTATTTTCTACATTGTAGAATAATAGTGAAGACATCAAAACGATGGAATCCTGTAGTAAAAAGACCAAGTAGAAATTATCGCAAGAACAGCTCAAATCAGAAAAAAAGAAACAACAGTCCGTCGTTCCTTTTAGACATATAGGTCAGTCAATCCAGAAAATGTTAAGAACTTTGAAAGTTTCTTCAAGTGCAGTCGCAAAATCCATCAAGCGCTATGATGTAACCGGCTCTCATGAGGACCACCACAGGAAAGAAAGACCCAGAGTTACCTCTGCTGCAGAGGATAAGTTCTTAAGAGTTAACTGCACCTCAGATTTCAGCCAAAATAAATGTTTCACAGAGTTCACAGACACATCTCAATATCAACTGTTCAGAAGAGACGGCGTGAATCAGGCCTTCATGGTCGAATTGCTGCAAAGAAACCACTACTAAAGGACACCAATAATAAGAAGAGACTTGCTTGGGCCAAGAAACCCGAGCAATGGACATTAGACCGGTGGGAAAAAAATGTAGTCCAAAGAGATTTTTGGTTCCAACCACCATGTCTTTGTGAGACGTAGAGTAGGTGAACGGATGATCTCTGAATATGAGGTTCCCACCGTGAAGCATGGAGGAGGAGTTGTGATGGTGCTTTGCTGGTGACACTGTCAGTGGTTTATTTAGAATTCAAGGCACACTTAACCAACATGGCTACCACAACATTCTGCAGCGATACACCATCCCATCTGGTTTGTGCTTAGAACAGAACAATGACTCAAAACACATCTCCAGGCTGTGTAAGGGCTATTTGACCAAGAAGGAGAGTGATGGTGTGCTGCATCAGATGACCTAGCCTCCACAATAACCCAACCTCAACCCAATTGAGATGGTTTGGGGTGAGTGAAGGAAAAGCAGCCAACAAGTACTCAGCATATGTGGGAACTCCTTCAAGACAGTTGGAAAGGCATTCCTCATGAAGCTGGTTGAGAGAATGACAAGAGTGTGCAAAGCTGTCATCAAGGCAAAGGGTGGCTACTTTAAAGAATCTCAAATATATTATGATTTGTTTAACACTCTTTTGGTTAATTACATGTTTTATTTAACCAGGCAAGTCAAATTCTTATCAACAATGACGGTCTACACTGGCCAAACCCAGATGACGCTGGGCCAATTGTGAGCTGGCATATGGGTCTCCCGGCCGGGTTGTGATACAGCCTGGATTCAAACCAGGGTGTCTGAAGAGACGCCTCTAGCACTGGCGCAGTGCCTTAGACCACTGCGCCACTCGGGAGCCCGAATACATGATAATACATGATTCCATATGTGTTATTTAATAGTTTTGATGTCTTCGCTATTATTCTACAATGTAGATAATTGTAAAAATAAAGCAAAACCCTTGAATGAGTAGGTGTCCAAACTTTTGACTGGTACTGAATATATATCTTTTTTGGCGGATAAACATTCCAAACAGTCTACCCGACCCCTCGGAGGCGTCCGCATGGTCCTAAAGCACACCGTTGCCTCGTTTTGTATCACATTCCAATGATAAAACTGGGGGGGACAAAAATGCAATTTCAGAATGTGGGCCTGTCCCCAGTGAAAGTTGTGCCCCTGAGTCATTGTATTTAACAAACTTCAAAGTACTTTTCTTGGGAGCAAGTTCTCTGCGTGCAGGCAGCAATGAGGCTAGACTCTGGCAGCTCCAGATCATTTGATTGACAGTTCTGGTTGCCTAGTGATGGACGTTAGTACCGCTTCAGAAGCGGCATTCCTTTACAGACAAGTTGAATGCCCAGAGAAGGATTCGTGGCGGCATTTAAAAAGTTGTGGTGTACCCTTTTCAGACAAATAAATGCAGTAGCCAAGGCACTTTTAAGGCGCCACCTTCCATATGTCTGAAAGGGGTATAAGAGTCATTGAATTAATCATCCCCAAAAATAGTAACAAAAGTAGACTATTCACCAATATCTAAAGACATAAGGAGTGGTTCCCACTTCCCATGAAGTGCATAAATCCTTCCTTGCCCGCAATCCACTCCCACAGTTGACGGGATTTACCTGTCCTTTACAATATGCCTCTAACCAAATCTCTCTCGCTGCTCTCTCTCCCTTAAAATGTTGTTACAGCCCTCTAAATACAGTGATCATTAAGGGCCATCATTAAGGGTGTTACTCAAGGCACACCTGCCTGAGGGGCCAGGACTGTAGGGTGCCGGTGGCAGAAATGGGCGTCTATAGGCTAATCTTGATGAGGGACGTGAACTTTGGGACTGAGGCTGTGGCTGCATTCCAAGCATGTAAAAAACACGCACCCTCTCCCCTCAGCCCTCAAATTAAGTGGACACTTCTGATTATGTATCATGACACTTGCAGGACGAGGGAAGAATGAATTAAATGGACCGCCCTTGCCCGGAAATTCATCCCTCGTTCATCCCACGGTTGTGTTCTCAGTCATCATGGAACCACCGGTAGCTGTTGTGTGTGTCTATATGCGCTACAGTCAATTAGGATTGCATTTCATATCTTGGCTAGAAGACAACACATCCGCAGACATCGAATACTAGCCATCCGACGATATCAGGTAAATCAAAAATTACAATGTATAAGTGTGGCGTCAAGGAAAGTTGCATGCGCTAGATAACGTTTCCAAAAGCTAAATAAAACATCATTACTTTTACGATACGTGTTTGCGTAGCAATTTCTAACTTGTCTGGTGAGTGTAGGTGTGGAATATGCCTGTCATGTTGGAGGAGGTCAGGATTCCCAAGAACACAATAATTAGTGCTGAGCGATTAACCGAAATGTAGGCTATGTTTAGTTTTTCAAACAACTAATTGACTGATGTCGGTTCAGTTACTTGAATTCCATTTGTTCGGGTTTTTTCTGTGAGCTCGATGTGGAGTTTCTGTAGATATAAATCAGATCAAGCCTGAACTGTGCGATGTAATAGGGAGTTGTAGTTTCCAACAGGCCAATAATCTACATAGTTTAGAGCAGAAAAAGTAGAAATTAACTACAATGACCATAATCCATTGTGGGCCCGCTTAAACTTGTCAGATCTGTGGCCGGCAGACAAGCAGACTGAGACAAGAGAAGGCGTGATCGATAGGGATAGAAAGCAGGTGCTTTGCGACCCTGAAAATACATGATCTAAGTGATTGATAGTTGGTATTGAGAAGTCATAAAAGTAGGCCTTATTTACCTTGAAGAACTACTAAAATCGTGTTTTTGACAGACAGTAGAAGCAGCAGCTCTATAGAGATGAGATGATGACTTGAAATGAAATAATGAAGTCATCAAATAAAACAAATATTTTATTAAAGTAAAGTCATGTGAATAAATGATGGTTAATAAGAGATAAGCAGTAATGGGCAGTCACTACCATCATGGGACTTTTATAAATTGTTTAATGCAGTGTTCTTAAAGCATTCAACCCATATAATGCATAGCACATTTAATGTGAAACAAATATAATATTCTAAACCTGAAATTGAACCGAAAACTAACCGACCTCAAAAAGTACTAACAAGAATACCCCAGTGTCAAGTTGTGCCTAAACAGTGAAGTGAATGAGAGGATCAAGAGTACAGGGAGGGCCTGGAATAGAGAGCAATCTGGATTAGTCAGGGATATCTCTCTCTCTCTCTCTCTCTCTCTCTCTCTCTCTCTCTCTCTCTCTCTCTCTCTCTCTCTCTCTCTCTCTCTCTCTCTCTCTCTCTCTCTCTCTCTCTCTCTCTCTCTCTCTCTCTCTCTCGAAAGCCCGAGATACTAACCTGTGATTAGTGGTCCTGGTTTGATTCCCCGGGACACCGGTTTGTAAAATGTATGCACGCGTGACTGACTATAAGTCGCTTTGGAGAAGAGTGTCTGCTAAATTGCATAATGATTCTACATTCTATTATTAAGCAAGGTTGTATGTATTGAACAATTCTATTGTGAGATATAAGTAGATATCAAGATATGAAACGACCTTGTGTAAAACAATCAGAGGAATTACTGACACTTAAGGATAGGGTTCAATAGATCTACGTTGACTAGCAATAGCTTTCCCTGCACTATAACATTCTGTGATGTTGACAGTGCAAAGGCAGGCTGAGTCATTGCACTTCACTGTCAGATATGAGATGGAACATCTAGTATGTCTTCACATACGATTAACTCCGTTAAGAAGCACAACTATTATTGCTTCAGAAGTAATAACTTAATGGCCATTCTCTCTCTCCCTCTCTCTTTAGTAGTCGAATTTGTGGATTACAGCAGAGCTCTGTAATACACAGTTAAGTGGAATGGCAGTTTGCCTAATTAAGACCATCACAAAAAATGTGGAGGAACACCAGAACAGTCATTTAGAAATTGTGTGTTAACGACATATTCAATTCTTGTTTCATTTTGCCTAACCTTTTGCAGGACACAATCTATAGAGACTAGGCAAGACAAGTGGAACTTTGTTCATGGCTTTGAAAACTAAATGCATATCATCATCCTCTCTTTGAACGCACAAACACAGCATCTAATGCTGGAGACCTTTGATGGCAAATGGGTTATTTTTTGCCTCACTAGCCTTTGGAAGGTGGTACAGTAGGCCTATATTGTGTGTGTGTGTGTGTGTGTGTGTGTACGTGCGTGCATATATGCAAGCGTGTGTGAATGTGTGTATACATGTCTCCCTCTCTCAATTTCTCTCTTGTGGAGCTGGTCACACAGCCTAAAAGGGAGTCAATATACAGTTGAAGTCGGAAGTTTACATACACTTAGGTTGGAGTCATTAAAACTCGTTTTTCAACCACTCCACAAATTTCTTGTTAATTAACAAACTATAGTTTTGGCAAGTCGGTTAGGACATCTACTTTGTGCATGACACAAGTAATTTTTCCAACAATTATTTACAGACAGATTATTTCACTTATAATTCACTGTATCACAATTCCAGTGGGTCAGAAGGTTAGATACACTAAGTTGACTGTGCCTTTAACCAGCTTGGACAATTCCAGAAAATGATGTCATGGCTTTAGAAGCTTCTGATAGGCTAATTGACATCATTTGAGTCAATTGGAGGTGTACCTGTGGATGTATTTCAAGGCCTACCTTCAAACTCAGTGCCTCTTTGCTTGACATCATGGGAAAATCAAAAGAAATCAGCCAAGACCTCAGAAAAACAACTGTAGACATCCAGTCTGGTTCATCCTTGGAAGCAATTTCCAAACGTCTGAAGGTACCACGTTCATCTGTACAAACAATGGTACGCAAGTATAAACACCATGGGACCACACAGCCGTCATACCACTCAGGAAGGAGACGCGTTCTGTCTCCTAGAGATGAACGTACTTTGGTGCGAAAAGTGCAAATCAATCCCAGAACAACAGCAAAGGACCTTGTGAAGATGCTGGAGGAAACAGGTACAAAGGTATCTATATCCACAGTAAAACAAGTCCTATATCAACAAAACCTGAAAGGCCGCTCAGCAAGGAAGAAGCCACTGCTCCAAAACCGCCATAAAAAAGCCAGACTACGGTTTGCAACTGCACATGGGGACAAAGATCGTACTTTTTGGAGAAATATCCTCTTGTCTGATGAAACAAAAATAGAACTGTTTGACCATAATGACCATCGTTATATTTGGAGGAAAAAGGGGGAGGCTTGCAAGCCGAAGAACACCATCCCAACCGTGATGCACGGGGGTGGCAGCATCATGTTGTGGGGGTGCTTTGCTGCAGGAGGGACTGGTGCACTTCACAAAATAGATGGCATCATGAGGCAGGAAAATTATGTGGTTATATTGAAGCAACATCTCAAGACATCAGTCAGGAAGTTAAAGCTTGGTCGCAAATGGGTCTTCCAAATAGACAATGACCCCAAGCATATTTCCAAAGTTGTGGCAAAATGGCCTAAGGACAACAAAGTAAAGGTATTGGAGTGGCCATCACAAAGCCTTGACCTCAATCCCATAGAAAATGTGTGGGCAGAACTGAAAAGGTGTGTGCGAGCAAGGAGGCCTACAAACCTGACTCAGTTACACTAGCTCTGTCAGGAGGAATGGGCCAAAATTCACCCAACTTATTGTGGGAAGCTTGTGGAAGGCTACCCAAAACGTTTGACCCAAGTTAAACAATTTAAAGGCAATGCTATCAAATACTAATTGAGTGTATGTAAACTTCTGACACACTGGGAATGTGATGAAAGAAATACAAGTTGAAATAACTCATTCTCTCTATTATTATTCTGACATTTCGCATTCTTAAAATAAAGTGGTGATCCTAACTGACCTAAGACAGGGAATTTTTACTAGGATTAAATGTCAGAAATTGTGAAAAAACGAGTTTAAATGTATTTGGCTTAGGTGTATGTAAACTTCCGACTTCAACTCGGACAGACCCTGGATTGGCTCTACATTTCACACATGCAGGGTTTATGTGGGTTTAGAAACCTGGGCTCCCTACTGTGCCAATGGTACAATGGTGCTGTTTAATGATCCTTAGAAGGTATTTAATATGTGGCACACATATTACGTCTACAGCACATATCAAGGATCCTATAGATGGACTCATCTTTTGGGAAATCCAAAGTGCAAAAGCATGCATTAAACATGAATCTAGAGACATACATGTTTGCAGTAAAAGAAGAATTGTGTGTCTAATTTGTTGTTGTCGGATTTGATTTAATAGATTTGGGTTTCATCTTTCAGTTTTCTATTTGTTCGGAAATCAGTGGCGCAGAGTTTGCACCAGGGGCGAACGTTTTATAAATCTGTCTCTTTTCGCTTCCTCAAGATGTTATTGAGATAGAGTGCCAAATATAATCTAAACACTGGAAAATATTGATTCAAATAGTGCTTGATTATAATACATCGTCTGGTCCTTCCCAATGGAAACAGACTTTCCAGAGTGAAATATTTGAGTGATGATGTCACTATTTAACACAAGCTGGGGCTGCAATATGAACTAAGGTCATCGTCCTATATGAGCGGTTTGCTATTCTTACGACTTGAATGCCTAGTCTACACATAAAAGTAGATATTTTTACAGCGTTTAAGTGTTGTGCGTAAGGTGCAATTATCATACAACGCTGGGTTTAAAGAGCGCTACACGCGTGCGCACACACACACACACAAAACACACAAAACAGACACAGACAAAAACACACACAAAACACACACACACACAAAACCCACACACAATTTAGTATGGGATAAGAGTAAAAAAGGGGAGACTATTATTGCTGTTCAGCCTCAGTGTGTTGTTGTGTTGAGAGCCTGTGGCTGGGACAATGTGTAACTAATGGGGTTTAATACAAGCAGGCTGGCCAGGACGTGCACACATTAAACTCCAAGAGAGCGAGGAAAGCGGAATTAGAAAAGGAATGTAACGGTGCAAGTTTTAATGATGACCCCAGCCGCCATATGTGGGCTGCATACTTAACAGGCCTAGGGCTAGGTGATATATTGAATTAATTGGATTAATTCAAATGTATGTTTTAGCACAATGTTTTGGCACAATGTTCCAAATGCCTGTATTGCAAGATAATTTCGTTTTTTATGAATGTCTTTTTGGTCTCGTCTCCTTCGGTGCTGTGGCACCCGACTAGCCACCAATCACCCCATTAAAAGGTGGAAATCATATTACCAATCACACCACTCATATGGTGATATGTGGTACCCTACCACCACATATGTGGTACGTGATACCTTTGAATGGTGAGTCAGAATCAAATCAAATTGTATTTGTCACACGCCAAATACAGGGGGCAATGCAAATAGTCTGGGTAGCCATTTGATTAGATGTTCAGGAGTCTTATGGCTTGGGGATAGAAGCTGTTTAGAAGCCTCTTGGACCTAAACTTGACGGTCCGGTACCGCTTGCCGTGCGGTAGCAGAGAGAACAGTCTATGACTAGGGTGGCTGGAGTCTTTGACAATTTTTAGGGCCGTCCTCTGACACCGCCTGGTATAGAGGTCCAGGAAGCTTGGCCCTAGTGATGTACTGGGCCGCACGCACCACCCTCTCTAGTGCCTTGCGGTCGGAGGCCGAGCAGTTGCCTCACGTGATACTGTGTGATAGGCGACCCTTTCAATGGTGATTTTGGAAGATGAACTGACACTGCGTGTGCATGTCCCCTAAACGTTTACATTTCTTTCTGCTCTGACTAGGTAGTAAGCGTTTTATTTATTTTTTATGCTTTTTTGGAAACTATTGTCCAAGTCATTATTATCAGGAGTTTGCTATAAGTGTAACTGTAACTTTGTAGTTTGATGCTGGCTACATACAGTACGTCTTTTAGGTAAAGTTATTTTGCAAGCAATTTTAACCAGAGCTAGGCAGCAGGTTGATTCTTCTGTATGGAGAGATAGCTATTTATTTATCACCCAGTAAGATGTGGTGGTTTAGTAGAAGCACGACCGAAGGTAGAACCTTTTTTATTTTCGCTTTTACATTGGCTGCATTATGTGAATCTGTACTGCACTTTGATTCATGTAAAGTCCTATCTAAACCATTTACAATTGTCTGTTCCCAGGCTGCTAGTCCCAGTTAGGCAGCGTACTTTCAGCCTTCAGTCAGCTCTCCACTGCCCTGGGGGAAGTGAAGGGCATCCAAAATTCTCTGGCAGACATCGCAAAGGACTGGAGGCAAAGTACGAACACTATTGAGAACTGCACAACGTGAACCTCAATCAAAACCGCTATGCCCAGGTACAGGGCCTGTCGGACGATAGAGCTGCAGGGCGCCATGGGCAAGGCTGGAAGCCACAGTGAGCACGGGCATCAAGGGCACCCAGTCTGTGACATGCGAGTCGGATAAGATGTGGCTGGTGCAGAGCTACCCCACTACGACACCTTGACAGGTTGGTCAAGCTCTACCTCAACACTGTGTCCATGAGGGTGCATGGAGCTTGATTCAGAGGACCTGAAGGCCAACGAGATTGTGTCCCCCATCCCCTGGGATCCTCAACTAATACAAAAGTAAGTCTGTGTTGCCCTGTCCACACGGCCCTTTCTTTGACTCATGCAGCATCAGTGATACCTGGGCACCAGTCCAATCATAGCTCAGTGGAATATGCAGGAATGGAAGTACATTAGCTCTGTGTTACTGAGCCTCTGTTCCCTTTATATCATCTTAGGTTGTAAACTAAATACATGGTCGCTGCTGCTGTTGTAAGTGCCAGCTCAGGAATATTCTTCTTTAGTTCAGCTAGCCTGCATTAACGTTGGGAACTGATAAATCATAGATATTCTCTCCGATTTTCCGTGAAGGGTGTGTGTTTCTGTACGTAACAGTGTTGCTTCCATCGAACCAGGCACCCTCGGAACACATCGACAACTGTTACCTACCCCTCAACAAAAGCTGAGGCCGAGGGAAACGTCTACTTCTAGGTTTCCCGGGGGGTGTGTATGTCACGAATTGAACCATATGTCTGCACTCATGAGTGAGTTTATGGCTATCTGTGTGTAAAATGTTGTTGTGTGCATTGCTGTATGTGGAAGTTACAAGTAATATTTTTTATTCTGAACTGGAATAAACTGATTGAAGCGAGATGCTTTTTGAGGCAAACACTCACACAGTTCTGGGTTGCTCATCTGCCGCAGGAAGCGGTTTCCTGCCTGACAAAGCAGTAGACGTTCTGATCCAGTTTGGCACCACATACCTATGCAAGTCAGGGTTCTCAAGTACAGAAACAGTGTCAATGCTGAGCATGACCTCCGTGTTGCACTGTCAAAAACTGAGCCCAGAATAGACATGCTTGTTGAAAACTTCAACCAGCCACACACCTCCCATTAGGACTGTGTGTATGTGTGTTTTCTGGTCTACATCTGTGTGATGTGATCAATCAGTTTATTCCAATTCAGAATAAAAAATGTATTTTAACAGCAACCTAGACTTTCTATCAACAATAATTTCTACAGTAAGATGTACAGTAGGCCTGGATTTTTTATCTGTACTGTTACTTACGGTTGCACGATCAAAAAGCCTGTGTGTGTGTGTTCTGTTATACATCTGTGTGATGTGATCAATCCATTTATTCCAGTTCAGAATGAAATTATGTATTGTATTTTAACAGCAACAGTTCCAACCTAGACAGGTATGTAAGTGGAGTTAGTTAAACATGTAACCTCCAATTTTGGTCATGATGAATATCACAGCTTTTTTCTAATATAAAGTGCCCTTCCCCTCCATCCTACCAACCATTTCACGTTGCACATAACATGTCGTATGACCTAAAGGCCACATCAACAAGATAGTGGGTCTGTATCCCTAACTTGAACTTTGTTAACATAATATTTGACAAAACATGAGGAATACCTGGTCTTTCCATGACATAGACTGACCGGGTGAATCCAGGTGAAAGCTATGATCCCTTATTGATGTCACCTGTTAAATCCACTTCAATCAGTGTATGAAGGGGAGGAGACATGGGTTGTGTATGTGTGCCATTCAGAGGGTGAATTGGCAAGTCAAAAGATTTAATGTAAGTGCCTTTGAATGGGGTATGGTAATAGGTTCCAGGCGCACCGGTTTGAGTGTGTCAAGAACTGCAATGCTGCTGGGTTATTCATGTTAGCAATTTCCCGTGTGTATCAAGAATGGTCCACCACCAAAAGGACAACTTGACAAAACTGTGGAAAGCATTAGAAGTCAACAATGGGCCAGAATCCCTGTGGAACACTTTCGAGACCTTGGGGAATCCATGCCCGACAAATTGAGGCTGTTCTGGGGGGCAAAAGGGGGTGCAACTCAATATTAGGAAGAAGAGGGTTTTAAACAACTCTCTCCATGCGATGGGCAGTACAAGAATTCTACTGAGAGGCCAAAACATTAACCCCACTGTACTCTTTGTGAAACGGCTGTAGCTAAAATGTAGCGAGGAGAAGTGGGGAACGGGTGGTACCCATGGATCTAGCCACTTAGGTTAGACGGGTCAGAGGGGGTTTAGGAGCGAGCCGTGATCCCATCAAAAGAGGATTGTGTCACCAGCACCATGTCTTCCCACTGAGCCGCACACTCCAGCAAGCACTGATCCCGTTAACTGCCTCTCAGAGGCCAGGGCTCCTAAGGCGAGCTGACACCAGGGCTATTTTAGGGGGGAAAAAATCACTGATTTGGACAAGAGTATGGGATGGCTGGCCTTTGCCATCGCTCTCCTTTAGAGCGAATAAAAACCCTAAAAGGAGCCCTCTTTGCAGCCTCTTGCTCCACGATGATTAGACAAAAAGATGAGGGACAAATGAGTTGTGGCAGCAGCTAATAAGGTTTGCCGGAGCTGTGTGTGTGTGTGTGTGTGTGTGTGTGTGTGTGTGTGTGTGTGTGTGTGTGTGTGTGTGTGTGTGTGTGTGTGTGTGTGTGTGTGTGTGTGTGTGTGTGTGTGTGTGTGTGTGTGTGTGTGTGTGTGTGTGTGTGTGTGTGTGTGCGCGTGCGTGTGCGTGCGATGAGGGGAGGATGCAGAATATTGACTTGAGATACGCACACATAACTTGACTGTGCAAATCTCCAATGGATGAACGACTTACACCTTTGAGCTATGCACAAGCATCTCAAAAGGATTGGGCCAATAGTCACAACAATTCAGTGACATTGGGCTCTTTTGCCCAGAGCCCAATGTCAAAACGAGCAATGCAGTAAAAGTGTCAAACGCAGTCAATGAAGCCACAACAGGTAAGCCCGCCGGCACTGAGAGTTGAAGGTACATACCAAACACCTGTGTATGGTACTGAGAATCTGTCATGAGAAGCACACAATGCTTTGCGGTTTCTCTCCATTCCAGGAAGAGAGGTTGAAAATACCGCTATACTTCCCAGCTATTCTACTATCATAGAATACTTAGGAAGTAGCTTTAACGACAGCAACCGGTGTTAAACACTATCACTGGTCCAGCTAGGGATTTATCTAGCTTTGCCATACAGCAAGGTGACAGACCATCTGTTCTTCTGATGCTTTAGTATGGCTGACTGGGAATCAGGGAATCCATAGACCCAAGGCAATCTGGCCAACAAATCATCACAAAATAAAACACCAACCAATTCGCCCCCATCTCTCCCTGTAATAGTTGCGTAATAAAGCATTGAGATTAAAGCAGAGTCAAATTTCACCAAAAACCTATTCTATCTGGCTAAAATGAAATAAAGTAAATATCATCTGCCAAACATTCATTTTGCTTACGCCATGGCTTTTGTTCATTTTTCAAACACACACGCAGTTTGCGTGGTGAGCAATTGAATATAATTTGTAACCTCACTTTATACATTTGCATGTTTGTCATCTTTGTAATCAAATACTCCAGACGTAATTGCCAGTATAACAATTCCACTCTGTGTTTAAAAGCTTTCTCCCAAATGAGTCATCCTTAATGAAAACACCGGAAATTACCAATGTTCTGAATTCTCACTCTTCATTATATGCTTATGAGATCTATAACATTTGTTTCTGTGGGAACAGATATATACATGCACAAGAATGGAGCATAGTTATAAAAATTGCAGAATCAGCCCAACTCCTATGTGTGGTTTTAAGCTTTGTGCTTATTGGTGGACATTCTGCCTTCCAGTGCCGTTAATGAGTTAAAGGTCACTAGACTGTCTATAGAACAATTACAAATCCGCAACATAGCTCAGCAGAGCATGGTGGCCAGCTAGCTTAGCATTCTGTGTGAGTTCAAAAAAGACTGTCTGCTGCAATGAGACAAAACATCAAGTCCAGAAGAACACAATGAAGGACGTATAGTGCTGAGCCCTTAACCGGTTTTTAAACAACTAACTGACTGACATCGGTTCAGTTATTTGAATTCCATTTCGTTCTGTTGCACAGTTTATCTAGAGATAAATCAGATCAAGCCCGAACTGATGCGATGTAGCAGGGAGTTGTAGTTTCCAACAGGCCAATATTCTACATAACTTAGTGCAGAAAACGTGGTAATTAACTACAATGACCGTAGTCCATTACACGCCTACTTGTCCGGTCTGAGATAGAGAGAAGAGACCGAAGAACACCTGATCGAGAGGGATAGAGAGCAGTTGCTTCGTGAGGTATCTCTACCTAAAAATACATGAACTAAGATTGATAGTTGGTATTCAGCAGTTATAAAGGTGTGTCTTATTTACTTTGAAGAACTACTAAAATAGCGATTTTGTTAGATAGCATAGGCAGCAGCTCTATAGAGATGAGATGATGACTTGGAATGAAATAATAAAGTCATCAAATAGACCTAAAATTAATTAAGTAATATACACAACCAAAACTGAACCGACCTCAAAAAGCAAGAATCACTCAGCACTAAGGACGTATCTGGTTTTATTTCTACACCGTGTATTTCCCTGTCACAGCTGTATATCTAAAGCTAAGATGTAGGATCAACGTTCCACATCCATGTCCAGTAGGAACCACTACAGTCCAGCTAAGCTACGACAGTAATAAACACAGTCGTAAACATAGACTGAGAGCAGAGCTATGCCACATAGCAAATAGGCTGCTCAGAATCAGTACCAAAAACCCTTCAGGCTCTTCCCAGTGCCCACAGTTTATGATGAATCACTAATAAACATGAGGCCAGTCTAGAGGCGAGCCCAGTTTAACAGGGAACATAACATTGGTCCACTTTCACCGATGACATCTTGATAAATAAACTCTCCAGACGAATCGATGATAGCGCTGCAGCTGGTGTGAAAGGCACAGACCCCGGGGCAGCCCGAACAACATTTCAGGCAGTGGTGTCTGCACTGAATTCGACAGAAACACACACACACTTTCTTATTTTCTCTCCCTCACACACACACTAACACACACACACACAAATGTAAGAGAGGCAGGGTTAGGACACAGACACCAAGGGCCATTGGCCAATGCACCACATTGAAGTGTTGTATCCTTAGGGCCACCCACCAAGAGGCAAACGACAAATGTTAATGCTGCTATTGTTATATAGTATCTTGGCTCTCTCAAAGCACACTGGACGCCTCATTAACCCAAAGCACAGCAGCAACACAAACAACAATGGAGAGAGAGAGAAGAATCTACAATATTACACACCATAAATACAATACTGAATCTATATGTCCAAAGTCAAGGAGAAGTAATCTGAGAACTGTATCGTCATCTGGAGTGTTTCCTTTCTTCACCATGACCCCAGTCTTCACATGACGTTGAGCTTCAAATTAATGACTTGCCATGGCAAATTAGCAATAGCAGGCTATAAAGTTGTGTGTTTTTCTCTGTGCGGTGTTGTGTTTACTCTGGTGGTCTCCATAGGCCTGCCCTCCTATCATCCAAGGCCTACTGTCTCTCTGTGATGATTGATGGAGGAGGGTTGAGGTTCCTGCCAGGCCCAATGATTGACATCACATAGATGGAGGGAGGGGGAGTGGAGGCTGCTGTCATTCTGCATGTTGATGAAGGCCATAGAGTGTGGGGAGTGAATATGCTGAGCGCATTTACTCACACAGTGTTTCCCAATCCTGGGGACACAAAGGTGTGCACATGCTTTGTTTTTGCCATAGAACTAACACACTTGGCTGAACTAATCAACTCATCAAGCCTTTGGTTGAATCAGACGTTTTAATGCTAGGGCAAAACTAAAATGTGCACCGCTTTGGGTCCCCAGGACCATGATTGGGAAACAGTACACTTACACATAGGCCCTAGACACACACGCTCAGTAGCTCTGTAGCTCAGTTGGTATGTATGGGCAATTCCACTGTAATGGAATTACTCTTTAACTCAATTATTTTTCATTTCAAAATGTATGCCAAAAAAAACCCATTGATTTCAAAGTTGAACAAACCATACAACTCTATGCACAATGACTACTTTTAAGAATTTCCACTGAAATATGTACAAAATCTAACTGTGCAGATGCAAACTTTGGTAAAGGAATTACGGTAAAATCTCCTTCAGGTTTTTATGTGTCCAAGTTTTCCAAAAATGCTTAAATATCTCCTCCGAATGAAGATTCAAAGACGTCTGCAGAAACAATGGGGTGTCAGCTATGACTTTGAAAAAATCGATTTTGGTTACTGAACTACAGTAAGTGACAGAATTACATCATGGGTCCCTGATCTGTACCACACAAAAATGCATAATTATGGATATGAATGTCATTCTCCTCAGGTTTCAAAAGTTTGGACATCACAGCGCAGCACAGCAGTGCACAGTAAAGTACAGTGCAGTACAATACAACACAGAAAACCACAGCAGAGTAGAGTAAAGTTCAGTACAGTAGAGTACAGTAGAGTACAATACAGTACAGTAAAGTAGATTATAGCAGTACAGTAGAGTACAGTATAAAATTCATGGGTTGCATGTTTCGCCACAATATTTTTTTAAATGTTCGTTTTGGACTGTTGGCCGACTGAGCATTCTACTCAATGCGTTGTCAATGAGCGCTGATGAATATTTCCTCCCAAGTGCATTACAGCGGCTTGGAAATACAATGACATTAAAAAGGAGGCAAATAACTAGTAGATAGCTAAGGTTGAGGGGAGGCCACCAGATTTTAGCTAGCTAACGTTAGCATTGCTAGGTATTTTTGACGAACTTTGCTAGCTAATGACAACATCTGTCTAAAGTAAATTTGACGACATGATAATGCTGGCAAAGTTGTTTCCTACTAAATATTTGACGACTTTAGCAATGTCATCATATTTCCAGGCACTACAGTGTAATTTAGACTAAACAGTAGTTAACCTCCGTCCAGAATGACTGGGCTTATCACGACTTTAGGGCACCACTATGGCGCCGCCGATAGAGGGCGGCTTGAGAACGTTCATAACAATGGCATGACGCGACCAAGTGACGGAGGTGCAACCTATGAATTCGGTACTCTACTCTACTGTACTATACTTTCCTTTACTGTACTGTATTGTACTGTACTCTACTGTATTGCACTGCACCACTGTATTGTATTGGACTGTACTCTACTGTACTCTACTCTCTGTACTGCACTATCCAAACTCGTGAAACATACTTCTATGATAGGTTCAGATTTGGTCCAGGCTGGTCCGTCTGTGGATGTTAACATCAAGGCCAGGGAGGAAATTTCTACAACTTTTCAACGTCCATGGACGTCCGGTTTCGGCCGGTGCTCAGTAAGTGAGGAAGCTGGTTAAATTAAATGGAAAGAGAGGGGGGTAGTTCCATGTCATTTCAGCAAGCCATGACAACCACTCAGATTGTTCTGAAATCGTTAGACAACAGATAAGATAAGCATTCCGGCAACATTATTTTGTTGAAATATAATTTGATCTAAGAGGAATTGATTGCACCCAAAATGGCCATTTAAATGTATAGGATTCATATAATATTAAATAATTATAGTATCTAACATCCGATTTGGACCAAACTTTGACTTAACAATGAGTAAGACAAGGAATCCAAAGAAATGGTATAAAGCCAGCCAAGGACCCACCACATCCCACACCAATCCCACCCCAATAACGAGTATATAGTATCAGTTCTCTATGTTAGAAAACGTCTGAAACCCTACCTCTTTGAAGAGTATCTTAAATAACTTTCACAGAGCCCCCGACACTTCCCACCACTTCCCCTTACTATTCTGTACTTTGTCATGTATTTGTACGTTTTATGTGGACTACAGGAAGAGGAGCTGCTGCATGTGTTGTTGTCTCACCTAGCTATCTTAAGATGAATCCACTAATTGTAAGTTGCTCTGGATAAGAGAGTCTGCTAAATATAAAACATGTCAAATGTAAATAGTATGGACCTGAGGCTCAGAGTATTGTATCTTCATCCTATGTGATGTATTCTCAGTGGTGATGTTTTTTTCCCTCCTCTTCCGAGAAATGAGTCATTGAAGTTGTTAGGTTTATGTCCCATCCTACATCCTGATATTACTAGGTTCTGACCACTAGACGGTGCTGTTCCTGCTATTAGTAGATTTTCTTTAGACTGCTTAATTCTTAAAAGTCTAAGCTGTTCGGGAGGGGGGGTTCTGAGCTGACATGGAATTGTTTCAAGATGGTCATGCTATGGATCATTTAGCTATTTGATTTTGAAGTTTAGGACCCCTTTAGGTATCAAAAATATATATAAAAAAAGTTTACTACTACAGCCCAGAGAAACACATCAAATAACACATTCATAAATCGCAAAAAAGACAGTCAAAAAATAAATGATAAGAAACAAGGTTTTGAACTGTTTGTCCTATACTCAGGAGATATAAGAAAGCTGAGGAAGTATTTGTATTTTTTTTACACATATTTAACCCCACATATTTAACCACTACCTTCATACCTCCATATATTTCTTAAACCAGTACCGGTTACCTTCAGACGAGTCCTGTGACACTTGTGGGGGTTGTAGAGCACAACACGGAGAACACCATTGTGTTCGTGAGAGCCTCCCCTTTCCATAGAGTGGTAATAATAGTTTTTAAGTCAAATCGTTCAGACACTACAGACTAGTGTTGCGCGGGGCAGCTGTTTGTTCACCCGCCTGCAATTGCTAATAACCCATCCGCAACCGCCCAACTATGTGATAAAGTTAAAATCTGAGCCCTGTACCCAACCCTAACCCGCAAATATGTGCTATAGGCTACAGTCAAAGACTGCAGAACGATTTTTTGACAGGGGTGCACGATTTATTGTTGTTGCCTGTTTTAGATATGTTTCTGCTTATAATTTCCAACATTTTGGTAGGCTATTTGTTAGTCAACTTGTTGCAGGAATGCTAATCCTATCTGTTTCTAACAACAAACGATTTCAGAACAATCTGAGACGGGGCTGTAGTGGAGCGGGTCGAGAGTTTCAAGTTCCTTGGCGTCCACATCACTAACAAACTATCATAGTCCAAACACACCAAGACAGTTGTGAAGAGGGCACAACAAAACCTTTACCCCCTCAGGAGACTCAAAAGATTTTGCATGGGTCTCTAGATCCTCAAAATGTTCTACAGCTGCACCATCGAGAGCATCCTGACCGGTTGCATCACCGCCTGGTATGGCAACTGCTCGGCATCTGACCGCAAGGCGCTACAGAGGGTA
The DNA here is from genome assembly GCA_030435695.1 of Brachymystax lenok tsinlingensis. Lineage (NCBI taxonomy): Eukaryota > Metazoa > Chordata > Actinopteri > Salmoniformes > Salmonidae > Brachymystax > Brachymystax lenok. The sequence continues at coordinate 3,992,447 of CM059806.1, read as the reverse complement.
GAGCGTACGGCCCAGTACATCACTGGGTTAACAGATTCTACCCTCAAGCCATAAGACTGCTGAACAATTAATCAACTAGCCACTGGACTATTTACATTGACACCCCAGTGGAAGGGAGGACAGAACAGGTGACCCAACTGTGGTTTGTGACTATTATGATTTCCCATTGTAGCCAATTCAGGTGCAGTAATTCCGTTACAGATTTTTGGGTAATAGCCTGCTATTGCTAATTAGAAATTTGGTAACGGAATTACGAGTTTGAATCAATTAATAAACTAAATTGATATCAGTAAAATAACAAATGAATTGGTAGGTCTACCTTTACTTGTTACTTCTGTGAACTTGCATTATCCTCCCTCCTCATGAGGGAGAGAAATTAGAAAACATCTTCAAGATATGTGGGGTTTTGCTAACGGAATTACAAGGCAATATTTCTTAAATTTACAGAAGGTAAACAATTTCTCCAACGAAATATAAATGCTAATATTAGTTGGCAGAGGTCTTTACGTCAACATTATTGTGTTTTGATGTTTGTGTATTTCTGATACCTTTTAAGAATGTTTCTGGTAGATGTTTCCTAAGACCCCTTTTCCATCTGTTTATCCAAAAATCAAAGCCTTTTACTTATGCCTAATTTTTAAGATGGAAAATGGTTGAAAATGTATCTATGTCTTAATTTCCCCAGAAGACAGACTCTTAGCTTTCATTTGACACCCAATGCTCACATGTTGGTGCTCATGGGTCTTTTTCGATAGAAATGCCCGTATGCAAGCATAACTAAGTCACTTTGGCATATATTCTATATTAAGAATGAACCGATTATTGTGGAATTTTAAAAAGATAATTCAAGGTACAGCTACAGCTACAGCTATATTATTGACCTGCTCTATCCCACAGTAGTCATAAAAGTACCATGACTCATTGCTTTTAACACGCACATCGCATGCCTTTGGCCTTTGGAATCACCAATTCAGTTCCAGTTTCATTTGATCTTTGCGCGGCATTGGATGGCATTTTGCCGTTCCGCAATTATGCCAGCCAGTCGAAATTACTGGCAGCACCTGTATTAACGCAAAAAATGTGTTGACAACCATGCCCACAGCTTTACGTGAAATGATGCATGCTAGCAGCTGTAAGATAACGAACTACTGTAGCTGAGGCCAATTAATTACTCGCCACACACAAAGAAACTAGTCAATACAAACTGGGCACACATTACCACATTAAATGTACCCTTGAATAATCAATGGATTTCTTCAGATAGCTATAACTGTAACAATACAACATGTCGTTCCGCACACACACACACACACACACTCGTGCACGCACACACACACGCATACATACACATTCACCGATGAACTCATAAACACACAGGTGAGCAGTACTAAACAGCCAAGAGAGCAAGTCTGTCTCTTTTTAGCATTAGAGGGAGCCTTTCCTGCAAACAGAAACAGTGCATTGGAGGCAGGCTCATTACTGACCCCCCACACACACACGTTAACACACAGACGTACACTCACACACACATGCGATGTGGAAGGAGAAAGGAAAGGAAAGGAGAGACTTACTTTTTTGTCGTCTCGGTGGCCGGCGGCTGGCTGGGTGTCCTTGCTGAGGTTGTCAGCGGTAGGCCTGGCGCTCCGCTCTGCCTGGCTGTCCTCTGGCTCGCACCGCTGATGGGCACCCAACTGTTGAGGGGAGGATGGGAGAGAGGCAGGGAGGGGCTCCACTGCCTTTTGTATGCCATTCCGGATGTCCATCTTCCGCTGCACTGCCATCCAAAGGAGTTAGATAGAGAGAAGGGAGAGGGGAGATAAATAACCATAGAGTAAGGGAAAATAAATAGGATACACAAATTCACACAGCTGACGCACTAGTAGACACATAGTCACACACCTGCAAGCGCATGTGTACATAATATACAGTACCAGTCAAAAGTTTGGACACAACTACTCATTCAAGGGTTTTTCTTAATTTTTTTTACTATTTTCTACATTGTACAATAATAGTGAAGACATCAAAACTTTTAAATAACACATTTGGAATCATGTAGTAAACAAAAAAGTTTACTACATTCACTACTACTTATGCTGCAGCAGTTTATGTGTCTGGGGGCTAGGGTCATTCTGTTATATCTGGAGTATTTCTCCTGTCTGAATTCTCCTGTGTGAATTTAAGTATGCTCTCTTTAATTCTCTCTATCTTTCCTTTTCTTTCTCTCAGAGGACCTGAGCCCTAGGACCATGCCTTAGGACTACCTGGCCTGATGACTCCTTGCTGTACCCAATCCACCTGGTCGTGCTGCTGCTCCAGTTTCAACTGTTCTGCCTGCGGCTATGGAACCCTGACCTGTTCAACTCTCTAGAGACAGCAGGAGCGGTAGAGATACTCTGAATGATCGGATATGAAAAGCCAACTGACATTTACTCTTGAGGTGCTGACCTGTTGCACCCTCGACAACCACTGTGATGATTATTATTTGACCCTGCTGGTCATCTATGAACATTTTAACATCTTGGCCATGTTCTGTTATAATCTCCACCCGGCACAGCCAGAAGAGGACTGGCCACTCCTCATAGCCTGGTTCCTCTCTAGGTTTCTTCCTAGGTTCTGGCCTTTCTAGGGAGTATTTCCTAGCCACCGTGCTTCTATACCTGCATTGCTTGCTGTTTGGGATTTAAAGCTGGGTTTCTGTACAGCACTCTATGACATCAGCTGATGTAATTTATAAATACATTTGATTGATTGATTAACTTCTTAGGGAGCGGCAGCATAGGTGACGGTTTTGGAGAGTCTGGCGTGCCCAAAGTAAAATGCCTGCCACTCAAGCCCAGAAAATAGGATATGCAGATAATTAGTACTATTGGATAGGAAACACTCTGAAGTTTCTAAAAGTGTTAAAATAATGTATGTGAGTATAACAGAACTGATATAGCAGGCAAAAACCCGAGGAAAATCCATCCGGAAAATGTGAATCTGTCATGAAACGCTTTTTCAATTGGCATGGTATTCAAAGCAGGGTAATTTAGCTCCCAGATTGCAGTTCCTATGGCTTCCACTAGATGTCAACAGTCTTTAGAAAATGTTTCAGGCTTTTATCTTGAATAACCAAGGAGTAAGAGCTATTCCTTCTGAGGTCTCGTGAAGTGCGCTCTTAGCTATTTTTTTTCTTCTATTCAACAGGCTATATTCCGTCTGAAATATTATTGTTTATATTCATATTATATTCATACTTTGAGGTAGATTACTGAACAAAACATGCCAACCAAATGGGGCTTTATGGATATAAAGAGGGACTTTATCGAGCAAAAGGACCATTGATTGTGTAGCTGGGACCCTTGGGATTGCCATCAGATGAAGATCTTCAAAAGAAAGCAATTTATTTTATCGCTATTTTTGAGTTTTGTGACAACTCTGCTGGTTATGCTATTATGCTAATTGAATATGTGTGCGGGGCGCTCTCCTCAGACAATCAAATGTTCTGCTTTCGCCGTGAAGCCTTTTTGAAATCTGACAACGTTGTTAGATTAACAAGATTCTAAGCTTTTGAATGGTGTGCAACACTTGTATTTTCCTGAATGTTTAAAATGACTATTTTTGTCATTTGAATTTTGCACTCTGCATTTCACCAGATGTTGTCAAAATCAATCCTGTGACCCTAACAGATTAAAGCTAGTGAGGGAGATAGGAGTCTCCAGCTTCAGTGATTTTTGCAGTTCGTTCCAGTCATTGGCAGCAGAGAACTGGAAGGAAAGGCGGCCAAAGGAGGAATTGGCTTTGGGGGTGACCAGAGAGACAAACCTGCTGTAGCGCGTGCTACGAGTGGGTGCTGCTATGGTGACCAGTGAGCTGAGATAAGGCGGGGCTTTACCTAGCAGAGACTTGTAGATGACCTGGAGCCAGTGGGTTTGGCGATGAGTATGAAGCAAGGGCCAGCCAACGAGAGCGTACAGGTCGCAGTAGTGGGTGGTATATGGGGCTTTGGTGACAAAACGGATGGCACTGTGATAGACTGCATCCAATTTGTTGAGTAGGGTGTTGGAGGCTATTTTAGAAATGACATCGCCGAAGTCAAGGATCGGTAGGATGGTCAGTTTTACGAGGGTATGTTTGGCAGCATGAGTGAAGGATGCTTTGTTGCGAAATAGGAAGCCGATTCTATATGTAGTTTTGGATTGGAGATGCTTAATGTGAGTCTGGAAGGAGAGTTTTCAGTCTAGTATTTGTAGTTGTCTACATATTCAAGTCAGAACCGTCCAGAGTAGTGATGCTGGAGAGGCGGGCAGGTGCGGGCAGCGATTGGTTAAAGAGCATGCATTTAGTTTTACTTGCATTTAAGAGCAGTTGGAGGCCACGGAAGGAGAGTTGTATGGCATTGAAGCTCGTCTGGAAGTTTGTTAACACAGTGTCCAAAGAAGGGCCAGAAGTATACACAATGGTGTTGTCTGCGTGGTGTTGTCTGCATAGATCAGAGAATCACCAGCAGTAAGAGCGACATCATTGATGTATACAGAGAAGAGAGTCGGCCCGAGAATTGAAACCTGTGGCACCCCCATAGAGACTGCCAGAGGTCCGGACAACAGGCCATCCGATTTGACACACTGAACTCTATCTGAGAAGTAGTTGGTGAACCAAGCGAGGAGAAACCAAGGCTGTTGAGTCTGGCAATAAGAATACGGTGATTGACAGAGTCGAAAGCTTTGGCCAGGTCGATGAATACGGCTGCACAGTAATGTCTCTTATCAATGGCGGTTATGAAATCGTTAAAGGACCTTGAGCGTGGCTGAGGTGCACCGATGACCAGCTCTGAAACCAGATTGCAAAACAGAGAACGTACGGTGGGATTCAAAATGGTCTGTGATCTGTTTGTTAACTTGGCTTTCGAAGACCTTAGAGAGGCAGGGTAGGATAGATATAGGTCTGTAACAATTTGGGTCTAGAGTATCTCCCCCTTTGAAGATGGGGATGACCGCGGCAGCTTTCCAATCTTTAGGGATCTCAGACGATACGAAAGAGAGGTTGAACAAGCTAGTAATAGGGGTTGCAACAATTTCAGCGGATAGTTTAAGGAAGAGAGGGTCCAGATTGTCTAGCCCTGCTGATTTGTAGGGGTCCAGGTTTTGCAGCTCTTTCAGAACATCAGCTATCTGGATTTGGGTGAAGGAGAAATGGGGGAGGCTTGGGCAAGTTGCAGTGAGGGGTGCAGGGCTGTTGACCGGGGTAGGGGTAGCCAGGTGGAAAGCATGGCCAGCCGTAGAAAAATGCTTATTGAAATTCTCAATTATCGCAGATTTATCGGTGGTGACAGTGTTTCCAAGCCTCAGTGCAGTGGGCAGCTGGGAGGAGGTGCTCTTATTCTCCATGGACTTTACAGTGTCCCAGAACTTTTTGGAGTTAGAGCTACAGGATACACATTTCTGTTTGAAAAAGCTGGCCTTTGCTTTCCTAACTGCCTGTGTATATTGGTTCTTAACTTCCCTGAAAAGTTACATGTCGCGGGGGGCTATTCGATGCTAATGCAGTACGCCACAGGATGTTTTTGTGCTGGTCAAGGGCAGTCAGGTCTGGAGTGAACCAAGGGCTATATCTCTTCCTGGTTCTACATTTTTGAATGGGGCATGCTTATTTAAGATGGTGAGGAAAGCACTTTTAAAGAATAACCAGGCATCCTCTACTGACAGAATGAGGTCAATATCCTTCCAGGATACCTGGGCCAGGGTGATTAGAAAGGCCTGCTCGCTGAAGTGTTTTAGGGAGCGTTTGACAGTGATGAGGGGTGGTCGTTTGACCGCGGACCCATTACGGACGCAGGCAAAGAGGCAGTGATTGCTGAGATCCTGGTTGAAGACAGCAGAGGTGTATTTGGAGGGCAGGTTGGTTAGGATGACATATATTAGGGTGTCCGTGTTAACGGAATTGGGGTTGTACCTTGTTGGTTCATTGATAATCTGTGTGAGATTGAGAGCATCAACCTTAGATTGTAATTATAATTATAATAATACTTTTTGGGGAATTGCATACTGGCTTATCTGTAAAAACAAAGTCAAAGAAAATACAGTATGAAGATAGGCAGAATAGGCGATGTCACGGTGACGTTGGCTGGCTATGCTCATGCATAGAAACACGTCATCGGTCTAACAGTCGTCTCACACCGAACTGCGCATTAGCAAGCTGTCTTAACAAAGCCACTCCTTTGATATAAAGTTGTTTTTGACAAAAATTAAAACGTGTCAGTTTTTCTCTTTTACGAGGTTGGAGTAATAACATGTTAAACTACTTAAGACATTCGCTCGAATCTAGGTTGTGCCTTTAGATTTTGAAAAAATGAACAACTAAACAATAATTATTCACTTCTCTTATTGACTTCTCAAACTCCAAGCCTGCTCTGCTTGGTCTGTTTTGCAAGCCTTCCCGGAAGTCTCGCGATGTTGCGCCTCTGGGTTTAGAAACTGTGACAAAGAAGCCTATTGCCGGCCCAGATTCACACACCACGGCTACAAATGTTGATACAAAAATTGGAATGAAGGCGGGATCTGCATTGAATAGCAATGGAGAGTGGGCATTCATTTCTTGATTCCGCATTGTTCAATCTATTTGCTGCTAGTGTGTGAATATGTGTGTGACAGTAGATTGCGCAGATTGAAAATGCGCCAGTTTGAATGCGCATGACGCGCTGTTCCAAGTTGTCAAATTAGGGTTTGTAAGGTCATACTTTTTGTTAATGTAATTCATTAAGAGCACAATTTTAAATATGATGAATCACTTAAACATCTACATATCAGCAACTATAGAAATTACCCTTCAGTGCATGTCTGTGTGTGCTGGGTGTGTGCCATTGGGAGTGGGCCGTTGGGAGTGGGCCGTTGCCCAAAGAGAAAGAGCAGGACATTTCAGCAGCAGGTATAAAATAATGACAGACAACCGACTAACTAGATGGCCAATTCAAAACATAAGGTATAGCAGTTATCTTGCTAGGTAACTATTGCTAACTAAGAATGTATGTAGTTGATACCTTTTTGGTAGTACCACCACATGCACCGAATCACATTCTTCCATCCTCTTCCCTTGACCGTGGTGGCCCCTCTCATCACCTTCATAAGTGGTCATGAGAAAGTCATGGTCAAGGAAGTCAGCAACAGTCTTGTAGTCTCACCTATACCACTTTGTAGAGAGCAATGGGTCTTCAAACACAGAGTTTAAATGTATTCAGATTATTGGGTTCAGAAATATTTATTTTGCTTTTCATCAATACAATTGCATGCAATCACCTTGATCAGAATGTGTGATAGTTGAAATGCATGAGAGTACCTGTTACCATTCTATCATGTAATTACTTTATTCTGTGTTGCTACCAAAATGTTGTATATTTGTGTAAGGTGCAAGCTATAACCACAAGGTGGCAACCCACACTTTTATAAAGGACATGAAGTAAAGCAACTACAAGCTTCCATAAAGTAATTTGCCCAATTGTCATTTGTTTTCTGCTTACAGTGAGCATTGCTAATTGCCCAGAGCTAGTCTTTTGAGAGCTGGCATAACTTTTAATCATTTTGCAATATCCGCACATGCTGTTGCAACAACATACTTTTATTATTGGTATTAAATCCATTTCATTAGCTGGAAAAGTACTTGCTTTGCAGGAAGATGACATAGAGAGGAAAAAGATCTCCAAGGAGGGGAGTAGGCCTAAATGTTTACATTTCCATGTAAAAGGACCCATGAGCACCAACGTGAAGTTCATAGGAGCATGTCAAATTGGCAGTGGCATGTTTAGCAAAACAAAAAAATTATAATAACATTTATTCTGTTTTGCATGTTATTTTGGCATTAATACGTGTCACATATAAGTTTGCAAACAATGTAAAATAAATAAATAATTGAGTTAATAAAGCAGCATACAAACATGGTCTCTTTTTTGCTTTCTTGAGTAAAGAAGCTCCAAAATGCAGGTGTTTCAGCATAGCTGTCATGACAGCTAGGAGTGGGGGGTGTGGAGTCAGGCGCAGAGAGCAGAGTGTATGGAACAACCGACTTTAATGCGGTCGTAAAACTAGTACAACGCCAGAACACACAGGTGAAAAAACAGAACACAAATATGAGCAGCCCAAACACAGGACATGCACTATACACCAACAGAACAGCTAACAAGCCCGCACGAAAGGAGGCGGGCTTAACCGGCTTAAATAGCCCTAACAAACACAAAACGAAAACAGGTGCAAACAATAAGAATAATCAACAGAAAGAAAATAGCGGATCGGTGGCAGCTAGTAGGCCGGTGACGACCGCTGAACGCCGCCCGAACAGGCAGAGGAGCCACCGTCGGTGGAAGTCGTGACAGTACCCCCCTCCTGACGCGCGGCTCCCGCAAGCGTGCCGACACCGGCCTCGAGGACGACCCGGAGGGCGAGGCGCAGGGCGATCCGGATGAAGGCGGTGAAACTCCCTCAGTAGTGATGGGTCCACCGGTACCCACCGGTACCCAGCACCTCTCCTCCGGCCCGTACCCCTCCACGAGGTACTGCAGGCCCCTCACCCGGCGCCTAGAGTCCAGAATGGAGCGGACTGTGTACGCCGGGGACCCTTCGATGTCCAAAGGGGGCGGAGGGACCTCCGGCACCTCACCTTCCTGCAGGGGACCAGCTACCACCGGCCTGAGGAGAGACACATGAAACGAGGGGTTAATACGGTAGTAAGATGGAAGCTGTAACCTATAACACACCTTGTTTATCCTCCTCAGGACTTTAAATGGCCCCACACACTGCGGCCCCAGCTTTCCCGGCAGGGCAAAGAGAGCCAGACCCGGTCCCCCGGTGCGAACACGGGGGCCTCACTGCGGTGACGGTCAGCGCTCCTCTTCTGCCGCCCACCAGCCTGTCTCAGTGATTCCTGGACGGCTCTCCAGGTCTCCTTTGAGCGCTGCACCCACTCCTCCACCGCAGGAGCTTCAGTCTGGCTCTGATGAAACGGTGCCAGGACCGGCTGGTAGCCCAACACGCACTGGAACGGTGACATGTTCGTGGAGGAGTGACGGAGTGAGTTCTGAGCAACCTCCGCCCATGGGACGTACCTCGCCCACTCACCGGGCTGGTCCTGGCAATACGACCGCAGAAACCTACCCACCTCTTGGTTCACTCTCTCCACCTGCCCATTACTCTCAGGGTGAAAATCAATTTATCACGAACACCAAGCAGCACGTACTGACGACTGAGGAGGCGCAGGTTCCAACCGTAGTGCCCGCTCGATGTCCGCGTCCACCTCCCATACCACCGGTGCTACCAGACATGAAGCAGGAAGGATGGGAGTAGGCTCAATGGACCGCTCCTCAGTGTCATAGAGACGGGACAGCACGTCGGCCTTAGTATTCTGGGAACCTGGCCTATAGGAGATCGTGAACTGAAATCTGGTGAAAAACATGGCCCACCTAGCCTGCCGCGGATTCAGTCTCCTCGCTGCCCGGATATACTCCAGATTACGGTGGTCAGTCCAGATGAGAAAAGGGTGCTTAGCCCCCTCAAGCCAATGTCTCCACACCTTCAGAGCCCTGACCACAGCTAACAACTCCCGGTCCCCCACGTCATAGTTTTGCTCCGCCGGACCGAGCTTCCTTGAAAAGAAAGCGCAGGGGCGGAGTTTCGGTGGCGTGCCCGAGCGTTGTGACAGCACGGCTCCAACCCCAGCCTCAGACGCGTCCACCTCCACTATGAACGCCAAAGAGGGGTCCGGATGAGCCAGCAAGGGAGCATTGGTGAACAGCTCCTTCAGACGACTGAAAGCTCTGTCCGCCTCCGCCGACCACATAAGCGAGCCGCCCCCTTCAGCAGTGAGGTAATGGGAGCAGCCACCTGACCAAAACCCGGATAAACCTCCGGTAGTAATTGGAAAACCCTAAAAACCGCTGCACCCCTTTACCGTGGTCGGAGTCGGCCAATTACGCACGGCTGTAATGCGGTCACACTCCATCACCACCCCAGAGGTGGAAATGCGATACCCCAGGAAGGAAACGGCTTGTTTGGAAAACACACATTTCTCCGCCTTGACGTACAGGTCATGCTCCAGCAGTCGCCCAAGTACTTTGCGCACCAGAGACACATGCGCGGCGCGTGTGGTGGAATAGATCAAGATATCATCTATATACACCACCACACCCTGCCCGTGCAGGTCCCTGAGAATCTCGTCCACGAAAGATTGAACGACGGCTGGAGCATTCTTCAACCCATACGGCATAACAAGGTACTCATAATGGCCAGATGTTGTACTAAACGCAGTCTTCCACTCATCTCCTTCCCGGATACGCACCAGATTATATGCGCTCCTGAGGTCCAGTTTTGTGAAGAAACGCGCCCTGTGAAATGATTCAACCGCCGTAGCAATGAGAGGTAGCGGGTAACTAAATCCCACTGTGATGGCATTTAGACCTCTATAATCAATGCACGGCCGCAGACCTCCCTCCTTTTTCTTCACAAAAAAGAAACTCGAGGAGACGGGTGATATGGAGGGCCGAATGTACCCCTGTCCCAGAGATTCAGTGATATGTCTCCATAGCCACTGTCTCCTCCTGTGACAACGGGTACACGTGACTCCTAGGAAGTGTTGCGTTTACCTGGAGGTTTATAGCTCAGTGCTTTCTATGGTGTTGGGGCAGCCAGCGGAAAATACGAAACGTAGGGGTTGGTAATGTTATCTAGTTGCGCCGTGATTGGCCCAGTGTTCTGTCACTCAAGGGGACACTACGTCACCGCAAAATCTACGGGTAGAGCTCGAAAATTCAAGCCCCTTGGGTGCTGCCATAGACTTTCATTAGAAGTGCCCATCCATGAAGGCTCATGGTCATTGGCCACAGATAAAATGACCTCAAATCACGTTATATCTACCGTAGCTTTAATTGGACTGATCATGTCAACATGACACTTTCAAAGTATTAGCTAGCAAGCTAGACAAGCAGTCATCATCATGCATCAAGTCGGATATTTCAACCTGCGTGTCCTGATCGCGTGTGGTGTGGGTGACAAACCGCGTTTGGTCAGCATTTTTACTGATATCACGTTTTGTTGTGAATTATTAAATGATTAAAACTCATAATTCACTTACCAAATCGGTAACGGAATTACTGCAGTAGAATTGGCTACAATAGGAAATCATAGTAGTCACAAACCACAGTTGGGTCACCTGCGACTGGCATACTGTTACGTTCAGCTCATAACAGTTTCCTTTCTCTTTCTGTCGTCTGGTGATCAAAGCAAGACTGTGAAAACATTCTCTCTCGCTCTCTCTCTCTCTCTCTCTCTCTCTCTCTCTCTCTCTCTCTAGTTAATGTCACCTCTCCCGGCTCTTAATGACACCTACCCTCTTTCCATTTACTGTAACAAGCATCCTCACCCACTGAGCACCGACCAACATCGTTGATATATACAGAGAAAAGATTCGGCCTGAGAATTGAACCCTGTGGTGCCAGATGTCCGAACAACAGGTCCTCTGATTTGACACACTGAACTCTGTCTGAGAAGTAGTTGGTGAACCAGGTGAGGCAGTCATTTGAGAAACCAAGGCTGTTGAGTCTGCCGATAAGAATACGGTGATTGACAGAGTCGAAAGCCTTGGCCAGGTCGATGAAGACGGCTGCACAGTACTGTATTTTATCAATGGCGGTTATGATATCATTTAGTACCTTCAGCGTGGTTGAGGTGCACCCGTGACCAGCTCGGAAACCGGATTGCACAGCGGAGAAGGTACGGTGGGATTCGAAATGGTCAGTGATCTGTTTATTAACTTGGCTTTTGAAGACTTTAGAAAGACAGGGCAGGATGGATATAGGTCTACATCAGTTTGGGTCTAGAGTGTCACCCCCTTTGAAGATGGGGATGACCGCGGCAGCTTTCCAATCTTTAGGGATCTCGGACGATACGAAAGAGAGGTTGACGGGTCCGGGTGAAGGAGAAGCTGGGGAGGCTTGGGCAAGTAGCTGCGGGGGGTGCGGAGCTGTTGGCCTGGGTTGGGGTAGCCAGGAGGAAAACATGGCCAGCTGTAGAAATTGAAATTCGCGATTATCGTGGATTTATCGGTGGAGACAGTGTTACCTAGCCTCAGTGCAGTGGGCAGCTTGGAGGAGGTGCTCTTCTTCTCCATGGACTTTATAGTGTCCCAAAACCTTTTGGAGTTAGAGCTGAAGGATGCAAATTTCTGTTTGAACAAGCTAGCCTTTGCTTTCCTGACTGACTGCTTGTACTGGTTCCTGACTTCCCTGAAAATTTGCATATCACGGGGACTATTCGATTCTAGTGCAGTCCGCCACAGGATGTTTTTGTGCTGGTCGAGTGCAGTCAGGTCTGGAGTGAACCAAGGGCTATATCTGTTCTTATTTCTACACATTTTTTGAAAGGGGCATGCTTGTTTAAGATGGTGAGGAAATTACTTTTAAAAAACGACCAGGCATACTCGACTGACGGGATGAGGTCAATATCCTTCCAGGATACCCGGGCCAGGTTGATTAGAAAGGCCTGCTCTCAGAAGTGTTTTAGGGAGCGTTTGACAGTGATGAGGGGAGGTCGTTTGACCGCGGACCCATAGCGGATGCAGGCAATGAGGCAGTGATCGCTGAGATCCTGATTGAAAACAGCAGAGGTGTATTTGGAGGGCAATTTGGTCAGGATAATATCTATGAGGGTGCCCATGTTTAAGGATTTAGGGTTGTACCTGGTGGGTTCCTTGATAATTTGTGTGAGATTGAGGGCATATAGCTTAGATTTTACGACTGCCGGGGTGTTAAGCATATCCCAGTTTAGGTCACCTAACAGAACGAACTCTGAAGATAGATGGGGGGCAATCAATTCACATATGGTGTCCAGGGCACAGCTGGAATCTGAGGGGGGTCTATAACAGGCGGCAACAGTGAGAGACTTACAGTGAGGGAAAAAAGTATTTGATCCCCTGCTGATTTTGTACGTTTGCCCACTGACAAAGAAATGATCAATCTATAATTTCAATGGTAGGTTTATTTGAACAGTGAGAGACAGAATAACAACAAAATAATCCAGAAAAACGCATGTGACAAATGTTATAAATTGATTTGCATTTTAATGAGGGAAATAAGTATTTGACCCCTCTGCAAAACATGACTTAGTACTTGGTGGCAAAACCCTTGTTGGCAATCAGAGGTCAGACGTTTCTTGTAGTTGGCCACCAAGTTTGCACACATCTCAGGAGGGATTTTGTCCCACTCATCTTTGCAGATCTTCTCCAAGTCATTAAGGTTTCGAGGCTGACGTTTGGCAACTCGAACCTTCAGCTCCCTCCACAGATTATTTCTATGGGATTAAGGTCTGGAGACTGGCTAGGCCAGTCCAGGACCTTAATGTGCTTCTTCTTGAGCCACTCCTTTGTTGCCTTGGCCGTGTGTTTTGGGCCATTGTCATGCTGGAATACCCATCCACGACCCATTTTCAATGCCCTGGCTGAGGGAAGGAGGTTCTCACCCAAGATTTGAGGGTACATGGCCCCGTCCATCGTCCCTTTGATGCGGTGAAGTTGTCCTGTCCCCTTAGCAGAAAAACACCCCCAAAGCATAATGTTTCCACCTTCATGTTTGACGGTTTGGATGGTGTTCTTGGGGTCATAGGCAGCATTCCTCCTCCTCCAAACACGGTGAGTTGAGTTGATGCCAAAGAGCTCCATTTTGGTCTCATCTCACCACAACACTTTCACAAAGTTGTCCTCTGAATCATTCAGATGTTCATTGGCAAACTTCAGACGGGCATGTATATGTGCTTTCTTGAGCAGGGGGACCTTGCGGGCGCTGCAGGATTTCAGTCCTTCACGGCATAGTGTGTTACCAATTGTTTTCTGGTTGACTATGGTCCCAGCTGCCTTGAGATCATTGACAAGATCCTCCCGTGTAGTTCTGGGCTGATTCCTCACCGTTCTCATGATCATTGCAACTCCACGAGGTGAGATCTTGCATGGAGCCCCAGGCTGAGGGAGATTAACAGTTCTTTTGCGTTTCTTCCATTTGCAAATAATCGCACCAACTGTTGTCACCTTCTCACCAAGCTGCTTGGCGATGGTCTTGTAGCCCATTCCAGCCTTGTGTAGGTCTGCAATCTTGTCCCTGACATTCTTGGAGAGCTCTTTAGTCTTGGCCATGGTGGAGAGTTTGGAATCTGATTGATTGCTTCTGTGGACAGGTGTCTTTTATACAGGTAACAAGCTGAGATTAGGAGCACTCCCTTTAAGCGTGTGCTCCTAATCTCAGCTCATTACCTGTATAAAAGACACCTGGGAGCCAGAAATCTTTCAGATTGAGAGGGGGTCAAATACGTATTTCCCTCATTAAAATGCAAATCATTTTATAAAAATGTTCACATGCGTTTTTCTGGATTTGTTTGTTGTTTCTGTTAAAATTATAGACTGATCATTTCTTTGTCAGTGGGCAAGCATACAAAATCAGCAGGGGATCAAATACTTTTTTCCCTCACTGTATTTCTGGAGAGATTCATTTTTAAAATTAGAAGCTCGAACTGTTTGGGCATAGACCTGGAAAGTATGACAGAACAGTCTAGAGTACAGTATACTGTACTCTACTGTACTGGACATATCTACTTTACTGTACTCTTCTGTACTGAAGTCTACTGTACTGTATAGCGCTAGACTGTGATGTCTAAACTTGTGATACAAAGACGTCTATGATTGGTTCAGATTTGGTCTGGTCCGGACCAACCAAATATTGTCTTGTTTGGGGGCGGAGCTCATTCGAATAATTGCCAGTGTGTAGAATAATATCCAAATGTGACACGTTTCAGAAAACTAGGCGTATGTCGCGGGTCACTACTTCACAGGAGAGCCGTTTGAACGTAACCTTTTTTTTTATCTTTATTTTGGGCAGAAATGCCTTCTCGAACATGTGAACTTTCATGTGCCTTAATAACAAACTTGTATGCCATCTGTAAAAACGAATACAATTGTTAAATTACGAGCCTAGTTGGTTTAGCCAAATAAAAAGACAGCAACCTTCTTGCTAGCCATGATTGGCTGAGATAATGAGTGGGCTGGACATGCCGAGAGATGAGTTTGGATTGGTCTGCCATGTAGCACGCTTCTGTCTATTCGAGCTGGTCAGTGTGTCTAGGTAATCCTGTCTAACGCTGCTTTTTTTATGTATTGTGTATTAAAACTGCATAAGTGTTGCTCTCCACTTTCTGGAGGACTGAGTTTTGAAATCAGTGTAATTCGAGTATGACAGCTAAGGAGATGGAATAAACATCTGTCTCCAGATTACATATTCAAACTAAGGGCAACCATGGCATCTGACAGAAGACACGTCCAACCATGAATGATGTATAGTCTAGCTGGCTACATTTTCAGATATTACACGTTTCTAATTTTGACTGAAAAAAGCCATTTGCTTGGCTAGCTATAGCCTAATGTTAGCTAGCTAACATTGAACCTGGTTGGTTAGCTACCTGCGGATTCATGCAGGGTAGTAACATCATGAGTTGTGATTATGGTTGATTGTTTACCTAGCTAGCTAGCTAACATTACGAGTGTGACCTTATTATTCGTATCTCAGAGCCATTTGCTTAGCTAGCTATAGCTTAATGTTAGCTAGCTAACTTAGAATCTGGTTGGTTAGCTACCTGCAGATTCATGCAGGGTAGTAACGTCATGAGTTGAGATTATGCTTCACTATTTACCTAGCTAGCTAGCTACATGTCTAAACATGCTCAACTATGCAAGTAACCATTTCGGGTGCGTTCATAAATCCAGTCTGGCCATCTACTTCAATTTCAGAGCACTCTCATCTGAGTGTGCCAGAGAGCGCAGGATAACTGATGAATTTACGAACGCTCAACACCCGTTGAATATTTATTTACATATTTTTTTACCTTTATTCAACTAGGCAAGTCAGTTAAGAACAAATTCTTATTTTCAATGACGGCCTACCAAAAGGCAAAAGGCCTCCTGCGGGAACGTGGGATGGGATTAAAGAAAAGAAATTGGACAAAACACACGTCACGACAAGAGAGACAACACAACACTGTATAAAGAGAGACCTAAGACAACCACATAGCATGGCAGCAACACATGACAACACAGCATGGTAGCAACACAACATGACAACAACATGGTAGCAACACAACATGGCAGCAGCACAACATGGTAGCAGCCCAGAACATGGTGCAAACATTATTAGGCACAGGCAACAGCACAAAGGGCAAGAAGGTAGAGACAACAATACATCACGCAAAACAGCCACAACTGTCAGTCAGAGTGTCCATGGTTGAGTCTTTGAATGAAGAGATGGAGATACAGCGGTCCAGTTTGAGTGTTGGATGCAGCTCGTTCCCGTCGCTAGCTTCAGCGAACTGAAAAGACGAGCAATCCAGAGATGTGTGTGCTCTGGGGAACTTTTACCAGAATGTGAATGGCAGAACGGGTGTTATATGTGGAGGATGGCCGGTGTCAGTAAACGTCGGCAAAAAAAGCAGAATTAAATTGTTGCCAGCAGCACAGTTACAGTCACCAACGCTCTGGATAACATGAAAACAGCCTAACCAGCTCTGCTAGGGAGAGTAAAATGGTCAGAGTGAGGTGTTCTCTCATTATGTGTCTGGAAGTAGCTAGTAAGTTAGCCAGTTAGCTTGGGTGCTTGACTGCCGTTGTGAGGTTCGGATCAACCCGACTCATCGGCCAGAGTGACAAGTGTGAGCTCTGAATGTGAAAAGCTCTGAATTTATGAACGGACAATCTGACAGCACACACAGTTGCAGTCACCAACGCTCTGGATAACATAACAGCCTAACCAGTTCTGCTAGGGAGAGTAATGTTCAATGAGGTGTTCTCTCTCACTTAGATGTCTGGAAGTAGCTATCAAGTTAGCGTGGGTGCTTGACTGTTGTTCATACATTCGGATCAACCCTTAAAGTGATGGGTGGGGCTAAAGCTTAAGAGGGTGTGAACGATGCTGAATGGGTGTAGACTAAGAAGGACTCTCCAATAGTACAACCAAAACAATCAAAGGCCATTTTCTCCCAAGTGAGTTTACAAGTTCATCAACTTTCAAAGCAAAATTACTTTCCCATTGTTCCTCAACTGTAGTGTGTGATATACCATTTTGTAGCTCAGAGTCTCTACTTTTATCCAATGTAAAAAAAAAAACATTTTGCCACGTAAGACCGATTTGAGCCGGTCGGTCTCAAATGTACAAAAGGATATTGCATTTGTCTACCCATTCAGGAAGAGAATGATATTCATATCCATAATTATACATTTCTGTATAGTACAGATTTGGGACCCATGATGTAATTCCTTTACCGTAATTCCGTTATCGGATGGAAATCCTCTTCACTTACTGTAGTTCAATAACCAAAATAGATTTTTTTAAATCAAGATCTCATGTCACCCCATTCTTCTGCAGACATCGTTGAATCTTAATTTGGAGAAGATATTTAACAGTGTTTTTGAAAATGTGGTCACATAAAAAACTGAGGGATATTTTACCAAAATTCTGTTACCAAACTTTGTATCTGCACAGTTCTTCCAGTAAATGTGTTTTTGTAAAATGTTCAGTGTACATTGTTAAAATTTGTCTTTGTGCCCAGAGTTGTATTGTTTGTTAAACTTTTAAATCAATGGTTTTTGTTTGAAGTGAATTCCATTACTGAGGAATTGCCTGGGGTCAAAGGTTCAGGGATGGAATGACTGAAATATTTTGCTTTTAAGGGGAAAGGTGAAATGGGGATACCTAGTCAGTTGTACAACAATGCCTTCAACTGAAATGTGCCTTCCACATTAAACCCAACCCCTTTTACAAAATGGTATGATGTTTTCGCATGGAAAAAAATACCTTGCACTTGTTAAAGCTTTTAGAATCAATTCGTTTTTTCCCCTACCTCAATATTTAGATGCCAGATCTATGTCATGACATTTGTATGTTTGCTCTCATCACTATGCTTGCTCAATGTAACGCAAACAATGCCATACCTGTTCCATATAATCATATAATCCTGTTGTACTGCTTTTGTTATAGCCTCTGTCAAGTATTGCTAAGAGTAAATAAACACTATTTATTCCAGAGACCAGGGTTGCGTCCCAAATGGCACCCTTTTCCCCCATATAGTGCACTACTTTTGATGAGAGCCCATAGACATGGCACCCTGTACCCAATATAGTGCATTACTTTTGAATAATATTTGGGAGCCATTTGGGACACAGCCCTTGGCTGTATCTACTCAGGGGCCATTCATACTGATGCATCATCCAAAAAGAATGGAAACCACCCAAACGAACAACTGCTCCGACATTTGGGTCTTCGTCTGTGTTAACGGCAACCATCGCCAAGGAGACAGGCTTTGTGTGGAATCGGAGATCTGTGGCGGTCTGCTGTAAGTAACTGTACGCAGGCCCATCCGGCTGGGCTTGGTTTAAACCAGCAGGGACGCAGACATGGACACCTCACCACCCTATCCATCCGGTACAGGCAGATGTTTTCTGGACATTGTTGTTCCGCCCCATTGGTAATTGTTTTCTTTCAGGAGCGGCCAAGGGCTGAGGTGCCAGGGAGTGCCTGATGATGCAGGCAGGGATGGATATGTGGGGTTGGCAGTTCCACGCAGCTGAGCGTCCAGCATTCTCCCTTCCATCCAGCATCTCCATGTGGTTTGAATAGACAACAGACAATGGGAAAACAATGATTCTGTAAGCAGAAGAGAGGCCTACAAATTTGAGGGTAGAGCCTTCTGACTCACAACATGTGCACTATTTTAAAGATATTGGTGTATTTATGTTGGTATGAACCACTGACATAATGCACTCTCCATTTATGACTAAGTTACAGTCTTTTAAAGGGTATTTTTCATTCTGACATATGTGCATTAAGTTGAATGTATTTGTATTTGTTTGCATGGTTATAGTAACAACTTCGCTGTATACCCAAAGACATGCTGTGCAGTAGTCTAGTGCTTTAGCACACAGAGCTCTGGTTTGGTCTTAGCAGACACTTATCAGACAGTTGGCCTCCAACTGCGCCTGTCATAGAGTCATCAGGAGCTGCTGGGCGACTCCATGTTGACAATGGATCCAATTAACACATACTGAGTGACCAAGGCTCTACTATCAGACCATTATCCAGTCTTTGGTAAGAGGACACTGTTTTACAGCCAGTAGGGCCCTGAATTTGAGCCACTAGAGGGCACTTGCACACTTCTTATTGCAAGCTTGTCACCTTACAGAACACAGGCTATGGCCCTAAAGTTCTTGAAGTAATCGCTGATTAGAAATGACTGGATAGGTGAAAGCAATGTGAAAGAGCCCTCGCTGTCACCTATCCAATTATTTAAGATCAGTAATTACTTAAAGGAAGAGAGGAATGAAGAATGCCTTTGGAATGTATTCAAACTGGGCTTATACTTTCGAAACATAGACCCCTCATTGTGGGTTTCAGTAGGCCTGTTTTTTTTTACGCAGAATGTCCTGTGTGGCTCAGGTGGTAGAGCAAGGCACTTGCAATGCCAGGGTTGTGGGTTCAATTCCCACGGGGGACCAGTATGAAAAGGTACAAAAATGTATGCACTCACTAATATAGGTTGCTCTGGATAAGAGCATCTGCTAAATGACTAAAATGTTTTGATAAATGTTCACGTCATACATGTCCATCTGCTGTAGGCCTACAGAGTATAAAACAAATCAGTTTCAATAATAATTGCAGTGGCTAACCTAGTCAAAAGTTCCTGATAACCACTTTGTTTCTCTAGATATCTGTGTTGCCTCCCACAATTTTCAAATATCCTGGCTTAGCCTAAGGCAGGGGTCCCCAATTACATTCAGCCGTGGGCTGATTTCTCCTTGAGCGGATGGTCGGGGGGGCCATAACATAATTATACATATTTTGTACACTGCAAATTGACCGCAATAATCCCAAACAGATATAACTAATATTTGAGAAAAACATAATCATTTCAAACCTTGTTTACATTGGGATATGCTCACATATTCTTCTTTATTCATGCTTGGGAATACTTAGGAACATGCTTCCTGAATTAAAATCTCTTTGAACTAATTTCCTGATGATTTTGCAGTATTTTGTGTCCTAAAACAGAAAATGAAAAATATATGCAAAAAAAACTTGGTGGCCAAATATAATCACCCGCGAGCCTGTTCTAGGCAGGCGTTGATTAAAAAGGTTTTCAAATAAAATAGTTATTTCAAAATTGTCCCTTCGACATGCTACGGTTAACAAGCATTTTCAAACTGTCCAGGCATAGGAAGCTTACATACCAATCCACCGCCGCCACCATTCATGCGTTTGCGTTCGGGAGATTTGTTTTTCCCTTAAACTTGTTTGTTTTAATCCATTGCAGGAAAACAATCCCATCCAATGGCAATAAATCCAATCCCCTCGAGAGATAAATACTTATTTTCTCAGTAATACGAGTTTCAATAATAATTGTAGTGAGAAAAAAATGGTGTGCTCTCCATACCTGTGCATCTCACTTCCTGGTTACCTGTTTACCCCTGGTTAGTGACCCATGACCTAACATGACTCCTCACAGTCTTGTGTACAAATTAAGTGGAATATACAAAGACAGATTATCTATAGACAAGAAAACACAACACAACAACCACATAAGTAGGCCAAAATAGCTCCTACTTGAGCCACTAGAGGGCACTTGCTTTGTTGTCTTGTATAATATTACTACAATGTCTTTAGAATTATTTAATTGATACAGTATACTAATTGACATATTTTAGGGTATTGCTAAATGAACTCAATTTGTTATATCTTGTGTATCTGTAAGCCCATGCTTTTAAGATGTAATTTATTTTTAACCAGGATAAGACACTTGAGGCTAGAAACCTCTTTTGCGAGGGGGACCTGGCAAAGATAGTTCGGACAAACACAGTGGAGCGAAGGTTGAGGTACAAGCCATGTGGTTGTTCTCGTGCCTCCACTAGAGAGAGTGCCAACTCAACACACAGAGCCTTGGCTGTAGCCAAGCTGTATTCAGCTCACTGCCTGGCACACTTCTGTCAAGTTACTGTTTGCCTTAAAAGCCATGAAGAATGACAGATGCAAGGTGTGGAGTTTTTGATACAAGCGCATTATGTTTTTTTAGCTGAATTATTACTCTTTCAAAGTAATTTGAGATGTCCTTGCCAAAGAGTGTTGTAAGATACATGACCATACAAGATGCACACAAAAGGCCTGGAACATACAATCAGTCGTCAGAAGGCTATTAAATTGACGGGCATTGGTTTTCAAAGATCTGCAACTACAGTGACTTGCAAAAGTATTCATCCTCCTTTGCGTTTTTCCTATTTTGTTGCATTACAACCTGTAACTGAATTTTTATTTGGATTTCGTGTAATGGACATACAATAGTCCAAATTGGTGAAGTGAAATGAAAAAAATAACTTGTTTCAAAATAATCAACAAAAAAAGAAACTGTAAATGTGGTGCGTGCATATGTATTCACCCCCTTTGCTGTGAAGCCCCTAAATAAGATCTGGTGCAACCAATTACCTTCAGAAGTCACATAATTAGTTAAATAAAGTGTGCAGTCTAAGTGTCTAAGTGTCACATGATCTGTCACATGATCTCAGTATATATACACCTGTTCTGAAATGCCCCAGAGTCTGCAACACCACTAAGCATGCAGCACCATTAAGACCAAGGAGCTCTCCAAACAGGTCAAGGACAAAGTTGTGGAGAAGTACAGATCAGGGTTGGGTTATAAAAAAAATTATCTGAAACTTTGATCCCACGGAGCACCATTAAATCCTTTATTGAAAAATGGAAAGAATATGGCACCACAACAAACCTGCCAAGAGAGGGCCACCACCAAAACTCACGGACCAGGCAAGGAGGGCATTAATCAGAGAGGCAACAAAAAGACCAAAGATAACCCTAAAGGAGCTGCAAAGCTCCACAGTGGAGATTGGAGTATTAGTCCATAGGACCACTTTAAGCCGTACACGGCCAGAAAAAAGCCATTGTATAAAGAAAAAAATAAGCAAACACAAAACCTATTCGTGCAGTAGTGACTATGTAGAGATTTGTAGGGATTGTGTAGTGAATGTGTAGTTTATGCACTACTCAAGATACACAAGTAGAGTTTTGTAGTATTCAGTAGGAAAACAGTAATGTTTCCAGTAGTAATTAGGTATAGATTTTTACTACTTCATGTTTGTAGTAAATAAGTAGTCAAAACACTACAGGTTTAGTACAGTACACAGGCTTGTCAATAGTAATCAGGTAAAGATTTGTACTACTTAACGTTGGTAGTAAATAAGTAGTCACAACCCTACAGACTACACCGGCTTTTTGTGACTGCAGAAAACAAAACAGGAAGTGTAATGAATACTCAGGGAGAAAAAGGTGTAGTTTCACGCACAGAGCGCCACAGATGTTTATTATGCCTTCGCAGAAGGCAGGAATCAACATCACAGGCAGGCAAAGGTCAAACACAGGTAGGCAGTCAAAAACAAACAATACCTCACAACCATACAAACAGAAAGAACTGAACTAAATAGGGAGCTGATGGGACCAGGTGAGAAATGAACACAGGTGAAATCAATGAAAAACATTTAAGACAGGGCTACGTCTTCAGGAGCCCCGCAAGGGAGGCTCCTGATGACCCAACGGCACCGGAGGGTGGAGCGGGCGGGCGGGGGAGCAGAGGTGGACGCATACCTCTGGGGCGAGGTCCGGCAGGCTGGTTCGACGAGGTCGTGAACTGACCCGACATTCTGCGTTGAGGCTGATGTCCAGTGGGTCTGGTCGGGGTTCGACCCAGAGGGGAGCGGGACGATCCGGACTGTCAGGCTTTTGGAATCAAGGATGGCCTGAATGGCGTAGGCAGGTTCCCCAACGGTGTGGGCGCACTGCGGGTAGAGACTGGAGGATGAAGAGGACTGTAGGTGACCGGTTTTAACAGAGACACATGGAAGGACGAGGAGATTTTATACTGACGGGGTAACTGGAGGCGGTACGTGACAGGGTTGATGCGATGGGTTATCTTGAAGGGACCAATGAAGCGAGAACAGAACTTTTTGCAGGGGAGGCAGAGCCGGATGTCTCTGGTAGAGAGCCACACACGCTGTCCAGGGTGAAAGAGTGGCGTAGGTCGGTGGCGTCTGTCGGCAAAGCGTTTCTGGGTATTAGAGGCTTCCTGCAGATGCCGGTGTGCGGTCTCCCATACTCGCTCACTACGCCGAAACAAGTCGTTGACAGCTGGTGAGTACCAGGCTCCGCCTCCCAGGGAAACATGGGGGGTTGGTTACCAAGGACACACTAAAATTGAGTAAGGAGGAGGGATGAGTGCATGAGAGTTCTGAGCGTATTCGGCCCAGGCCACATACCGACTCCAGTCATGTGGAGAGACAGAACAGGTACGGAGGTACTTCCCTATTTCTTGGTTCAGGCGTTCCGTCTGTCTATTGGTCCAGGGGGTGGTATCCGGAGGAGAGGCTGAGGGCGACCCCAAGTCGGTCACAGAAGGCTCGCCACACCCGGGAGAGAAACTGGGGCCCGCGGTCAGAGACAATGTCTTCCGGAATCCCAAACAAACGGAACACCTGCTGGAACATACACTCCGCCAATTCCATGGCGTTAGGTAAATGAGGGAGAGGAACCAGACAACACATTTTTTTTAAACGGTCTACTATGACAAGGATGGTGGTGTTACCAGAGGATTCAGGAAGGTCTGTGATGAAATCAACTGCTATGTGGGACCAGGGTCTGTGAGGGATCTGTGCGCAGAATCCTCGGCAAGCCCCGGCTGGTCTCCTTCAACCACTGCCTGTCCCTCACCGTCCCTGGTCTCACATATCCCTGGACTTCGTCCGCCCCATCTGATGGCAACACCACCATCCTGACTGTAGTGGACCGGTTTTCCAAAGATGCCCATTTCATTCCTCTCCCAAAGCTACCATCTGCCAAAGATACAGCCCAGCTCATGGTGCAGCACGTCTTCCGGATCCTCCGGGTTCCACCCTTCCAGCCTTGTCTCCGCCAACCCCACCACCTGGAGCCAGCAACTCGAGTTGAATACGCCCGCAACACCCTCCCCTGCTCTGCCGCCTTTCGAGTGTTCCCTGGGTTATCAGGCCCCGCTCTTCCCGGAACAAGAGGAAGAGGTCAGCATACCCTCGGCCCAGATGTTGGTCCGCTGCTGTCGTCGTACCTGGAAGAGAGCCTGGTCGGCTATTCTCAAGACTACCTCCAGGTATCGGCGACAAGCGGACCGCCACCGGACCCTGCCCCCCCGGTATCATCTCGGGCAGAGGGTATGGCTAGTCGCGCAAACCTTTCCCCCATTTTATCGTCCCTTTCCCCATCTCCAAGATCCTTAGCCCCTCTGCTGTTCGTCTTTTGTTGCCTGGTACCCTCCGTATACATCCACTTTTTTTTTCTAGGATTAAACCTATGTCTCACAGCCCTTTGTCTCCTGTTTCCAGGCCCACACTGTTTTCAGGCCCACCCCGCCAATTGGCATACTGGTTGAGGCGCCTCCTGAAGGTTCAACCATGGGGCAGGGGATTACAGTACCTGGTTAACTACTTAGGGAGCAGTGGGGCGCTATATCCATACATCTCCGTTTGGTTGGCGCGTTATGATCAGAAAATCCACCGTTGAGTCGCCCATTGAACCGTGAAGATAACACGTTCAAATTATACCTATACACTTTCTACAAACAAATCAAACATCATTTTTTATGTATCCTTAGGTATCCTTTTGTGTATATTTGCTGTAATATTTCAACCGGACGATAACGTGAACGATAGGAAAGAAAAATAAAGTGGTGCGCGTTCACAATCTCACGCACATCAAACCTTGTTTACAAAAGTGGTCCCCTGACTTCTTCCTCTTCCTATCTGTTTTACTTACTCCTAGAATTCCCAGTCTTTGTATAGAGACTGTTGACATCTAGTGGAAGCCATAGGTACTGCAGTCTCAGTCCTACATAACATTGTATGCAATAGGCACAATGGAGAAGATGGTTATTTACAAAAAAAACTGCAAATCCGGATGAATTTTCCTTGGGTTTCCGCCTGCTATATCAGTTCTGTTATACTCACATACATTATTTTAACACTCTTAGAAACTTCAGAGTGTTTCCTATCAAATATTACTAATGATGTGCATATCCTATTTTCTGGGCCTGAGTGGCAGGCATTTTACTTTGGGCACGCCAGACTCTCCAAAACCGTCACCTATGCAGCCGCTCCCTAAGAAGTTAACTGGGAGGGTTATGGCCCGGAGGAGAGGTGCTGGGTCCCCGCTAGGCACATTCTGGACCCAGGCCTCATCGCTGAGTTCCAACGGCTGTACCCCGGTCAACCAGGTATGCGCCCAGGTATGATCTGTTTCACCTGTCTTTGTTGTTGTCTCAACCCCCCTCCAGATGTCGCCCATCTTCCCCATTATCCCCAGTGTATTTATACCCGTGTTCTCTATTTGTCTGTTACCAGTTCTATTTGTTTCGTTAAGCCTACCAATTCCTGTCTGTTTCTAGTTTTCCCGGTTTTGACCATTCTGCCTGGCCTGACCTGACCCTGAGCCTGCCTGCCGTTATGTACTTTGTCACACAACCCTGGATTACTGACCTCTGCCTGCCCTGACCCTGAGCCTGCCTGCTGTTCTGTACCTTTCGGACTCTGCTCTGGATTACTGACCTCTGCCTGCCCTTGACCTGTCGTTATGCCCGCCCCCCTGTTTTTGTAATAAACTTTTGTTTCTTCGAAACTGTCTGCATCTGGGTCTTCTCCTGAGCCTTGACAATTTGTGCACTACTGTCTGAAATGTTTTGCCTCAATATAGCCTAATTCATGATGTGTAACATGTGCAATGATGTGACAAATCTTTATTTAGTGCATTATTATAGGGTAAGCATTACAATAAGCCGCCTCAATATTTGTAGCCATAGATGATGATATCTCTCTTGTAGATAACCTGTCGTCAGTCAGTATTGTGGAATAATTCTAATGTTAAGGTAAGCTTGGAAAGGGAAAATGCAGATCCAAGAGCAGTGCTTCCTTTCTTTTGATCAGTGTTGACACATACCTCAATCGGCACACTTAGCGAACATTCTTTCTGCGTGGTGTTTTGGGAAACGCATGTTACATCGTTGGCCGTTGTAGGAAATATGCAGCGTTAAAACCACTCTTAAGCCTAAATGACTGTAGCTGTGTATTGGAAGTAATGCTAAACATTGAATGCAGTCTGGTCCTGATTCCTAATCAATCTATGCTAGCATAGACATAGACCCTGTGCATCAAAGTGGGGAATAGACTTGTGTGTTTGTTGGTGCACATTTGTGTGTGTGTGTGTGTGTGCGTGACTGTGTGTGTGTCTGTGTGTGTGTGTGTGTGTGTGTGTGTGTGTGTGTGTGTGTGTGTGTGTGTGTGTGTGTGTGTGTGTGTGTGTGTGTGTGTGGAGACACCGTGCCGCCTGATCCCCGGTAGTGAGTCATACCAGCCAGAGCCATTTCATCCACAGCCGCGTTGTAGCCGTGGTGACTCAGACACCATCAACCCCCAGATCACTGGTACAGGCAAAGTTCAGATCAAACGCTTACTAATGTTCCACACCATCTCCAAAATACAGCTGCTGCTGCATTAGAGAAACCAACCCTTCCGAGTCATATTGTATGACAGTAGGCTAAAAGTCTTAGTCACAAATCAGATGATCAAGTTAATCGAAAATGGAAGAATTAGATTGGATCTCTTTTGAAATGTCCATTGATATGTTAACGTGATCAATGTAACCAGGCTCAGTTATAGAAGCAACAATACAAAAATACAGTAGTTGCAGTCTTTAACTAATAGAGTGCATTGTAGTAATTTGCATTTCATTTCTACAAGACACCGTGCAGAAGCACAATGTGTTCCATGAGATGTGGTACTGCTCAAAATAATGAGCCAACACAACGTGTGTCAATCTGGGTTTGAGTGTGTGTGTGTGTGTGTCTGTGTGTGTGTTAGCTGTAGAGACTGCATGGTACGAATGTGGCAAATCGTTTTTTGAAAGGCTTTGTGGGGTGTGAATTCTAGAAGAATAACTGTGTAATTAGCTTTACTGTGAATGTCTAATTTTCTCTAAAAAATACAACATCCCATCATTGCTGCTATTCCTATTTATTCCATTTTTTAATAATGGATCATCAAAATGAATAATTAAAATAGAAAATGTGTATTGCTGTTATTTTTTATACATCTAATTATTCACTTTGAAACACACTAAAACACTAAAAATCCTCACACAAAAAAAGAAGATGTTAAAATTATAGATATTTACATGAATTTGAAATCTAAAATGCAGGGTGCATCAGTTATAACATGAATGTGATAATTGTTGCAGCTTGATCCATGAGCAGTGAATTGGTCAGAACTGACATTGGGTTTACAAACAACTGAATATTGAGCCATAGTTTGATTATTAGGTATTACAAAGAGTGTTAAATACAGTAATACAGTATTACAATCGTGTGTGTATGTGTGTGTACACGGGTACGTGTGTGTGCGCATGTTTGTGTTCGCGTGTGTTGTCTCCAAGCCGGGTTAAATCATTAGGAGGTGATTCTCCCTAACAAGGTCTTAGGAGCTGTCAGGAAAGATTCACAAGCAGGTTTTGCCATGATGAGGAGGTGTGGCAGGTCCTATCAGGGTCTTTGCTTTTGCCGGGTGTGTTTTTAAAACAGCCCTCTTTATTTGGAGTGAATGCATTCTAGCAAGGTCTCTGCTGTTGTTGTTCATTGATTAAAAGTGTTCTTTCGCGATTACCCATAGCAATTCTATTCCAGTTTAACAGGGTTAGTTGCAGTTTTAATGAAGGGGATGTAACCATTACAAGTGAAAAGAGTTTCACACAAGCTCATTGCCGGTTTTGTGTGTTGTTGTGGGGGGAACTTTGGCACTCCACAGGGGTAGGTCTTGTTTCCACTTGTTTTTTGTGATGAGTGGTACTTGGTCAGGAAGAGCAGGAGGGTGTTAAACGCATTAATTGTGCTATCCGTCATACGTAGCAGGCTCTGATACAGTCTGTATACACTCATAGGCGTTGCTCTTTTTATTAGTCTGATAGCACTTAACACTGTTAAGCATAAGTGCCTTGAATATATATTTTTTTATCTCAAAGCAATATTTTCTTAAATAATGTAAAAATGTATCTGACGAACATGCATTAAATGTATATCGAATATGCATTTCAATTCATTTCTGATTATTCGTTTTGTTTTGATTTTCAGACCCATTGCAATTCATCTTTTCACTTGCCCTCTAATGATAATCTCACTTCTCTTTTTTGCACCCATTACTAAGAGTGCAAGATGTTACAAAGAGATTGAGCATTATGAGGGAACGTCCCAGCAACAGCACAGCAAGACGTCTACGTCTCTCTTGCGAACGGGGTTTGCGTATTCCTGTGTGCTCTTCACTACATCCAAACACAATCATTTCAACAAACCCAAATTACATTTCGGCGTGCGACACTAGACACGCGTTTGAATTATGTGCTGAAGCATCTGACCTTTTCCCGAGCATTCTCTGATGGGGCCAATAGATAATAAATGGCTGACTTGTGAAGCTATAATGAAGTGACTGTCATGTTATTGACAGGGGAGCCCAATTCTTTGGAGCAAAGCAGCGCTTCCATCCGAAGGCCCTCCGGTAGGCAGATTATTACAGTGGCCTTTATAATGAGATAACGTTCCTCCTCCGCCACTGTTCACTCTGAAGGGAGGGGTGCTGCATTAGTATTGCAGCTGCAAAACAGAGGTGTAAATTAAAGCAAAACAGGGTAAAAAAAGAAAGAATATGTAAGTAGGCTACAGTATTCCAGTGATTTAAGTGTGAAATGCATTTTTTTCTCCTGTGGAAAGGACTATAGGGGAGAGAAAGGGGATGTTTGTTATCGTGGTATTCACAATGTGGTGTGTTTGGTGTTGAGTGTGTACATGAGTGTGTGAGTGTGTGTGTGTGTTTCTGTTGTGTAAGTGCATGGGGATGCCCATGAACGTGTAATTAACAGTCAGACACAGTGTTGAAATTCACTGCTGCTGTTTTACCAGTCCTGAGGAGGCTGTCACTACTATTAGCCTTGACGGCTGATGGCTGATTTGGGAACAGTGTACATTTCACACACTATTCAGCAGCCTCCCACACTAATCCAAGGAATTTCTGAACCTATGGGATTTTTTTCATACATCTGATTAAAATCCCAGTACGGTGGTTAGAAATAACATGCTTCTGTTAAATACTGTAACTGCATTTTCTGTGCTTGTTATGGAGAGCTGCATTGAGATGTCTGTGGATTTTTAAAATGTTGTATCAATGATTTAGCAGCAAGGACACATTAATGCAGGGGCTCAAGAGGAAGCAAAAAAACCAAAAAATAAATGTTCACCAAAAATGATATTAAAGGAAATACACTGAGTGTGCAAAACATTAAGGACATGTTCCTAATATTGAGTTGCACCCCGCCCTTTAACCCTCAGAACAGCCTCAACGGACTCTACAAGGTGTCGAAAGTGTTCCAGAGGGATGCTGGCCCATGTAGACTACAAAGCTTCCCACAGTTGTGTCAAGGCACCAACTACTCTGTTCAAAGGCACTTTTAAACCTTTTTGTCTTGCCCATTCACCTTCTGAATGGCACACATACACAATCTACGTCTCAAAGCTTAACAATCCTTCTTTAACCTGTCTCTTCCCCTTCATCTACACTGATTGAAGTTGATTTTAACAAGTGACATCAATAAGGGATCATAGCTTTCACCTGAATTCACCTGGTCAGTCTATGTCATGGAAAGCGCAGGTGTCCTTAATGTTTTGTACACTCAGTGTATATACTGTATATATTATATATACAGTATATTTTATATATGTAGTATATCTTTTGTATCCAACCACAGGAGAACTCAGAAGCCCGCTTTCAATGTGTAGACAGCCTGCTGCTTCTTGCTGGCGCTCTGCTAATCATCAGATGGGGGGAGGAGAGGAGGTAGGGGGGCCCACCTGGGTAATTGGGTGGCCCTGCCTTGATTGGGTAACTGATTCATTTTAAAAAGTATATAAACAACTGCATAATAAAAAAATGTGACCGGTCAATTGTGTGGGTCAAGGGCTGGGCCCAAGCCCGTAGGGAGCCAATAAGGCATTTATTATTATAAAGCCCTGGGCCTATGGTTTTTTAATCCGGCCCTCTTTAGCAGTCCTAAAAATTATATTAACTATACATTTTATTGTATTGTTAAAAACATAATGCTTGTGTTTTACCTATAGTTCTATACAGTGCCATCAGAAAGTGTGTTACAAAGTGGGATTAAAATGGATTTAATTGTAATTTTTTGTCAAGAATCTATACAAAATACACTGTACTGTAAAGTGGAAGAAAAATTTGAACATTTGTAAAACATTTATGAAAAATCAAACACAAATGCATTTAGTATTCACCCCCCTCAGTCAATACATGTTAGAATCACATTTGGCAGCGATTACAGCTGTGAGTCTTTCTGGGTGTCTCTAAGAGCTTTCCACACCTGGATTGTGCAACATTTGCCAACTTCTTCAAGCTCTGTCAAATTGGTTATTGATAATTTCTAGACAGACATTTTCAGGTCTTGCCATAGATTCTTAAGCAGATTTAAGTCAAAACTGTAACTGGGCCACTCAAGAATAATCTTGGTAAGCAACAGTGTAGATTTGGCCTTGTGTTTTAGGTTATTGTCCTGCTGAAAGGTGAATTAATCTCCCAGTGTCTGGTGGAAAGCAGACTGAACCAGGTTTTCCGCTAGGATTTTGCTCGCGCTTAGCTTCATTCCATTTCTTTTTTATCCTGAAAAACTCCCTAGTACTTAACGATTACCAGCATACCAATAACATGATGCATCCACAGTAATGTGTTGTATTGGATTTGCCCCAAACATAGCACTTTGAATTCAGGGCAAAAATTTTACTTAAGTGCTTTGTGTTGAACAGGATGCATGTCTTGGAATATTTTTTATTCTGTACAGGCGTCCTTCTTTTCACTCTGTCAATTAGGTTAGTATTGTGGAGTAACTACAATGTTGTTGATCCATTCTCAGTTTTGCCCTATCACAGCCATTAAACTATGTAACTGTTTTAAATCACCATTAACCTCATGGTGAAATCCTGCAACTGAGTTAGGAAGGACGCCTGTATCTTTGTAGTGACTGGGTGTATTGATACACCATCTAAAATGTAATTAATAACTTCACCATGCTCAAATGTATATTCAATGTCTGCTTTTTTAAAACTTTTACCCATCTACCAATAGATTCCCTTTTTTGCGAGACATTGGAAAACCTCCCTGGTCTTTGTTGTAAATTTCAATGCTCGACTGAGGGACCTTACAGATAATTCATTGTATGTGGGGTAAAGACATGAGGTAGTCATTCAAAAATCGTGTTCAACACTATTACTGCACACAGAGGGATTCCATGCAACTTATTACGTGACTTGTTAAGCAAAGTTTTACTCCTGAACTTATTTAGGCTTGCCATAACAAAGGGGCTGAATACTTTGGGATTTAAGACATTTCAGCTTTTCATTATTGTTATTAATTAGTAAAAAATTCAAAAAACATAATGCCAGTCCAGTTGATAGAAAATCGCCAAAAGAGATCAAGGGTTGTGCATACTTTCTGAAGGCCCTGTATATCAACACTTTAAATATAATCATTCACTATAGATTCATTATACATCAAAACAAAAGAAGGAAACATAAAGAAGAGAGAAAGACAACAGAATGCTTTTATGGCGGCGAGAGAACACAAGACACTATACATAACGAGGCATCTTCTTGGGGATAGAAAAAAAAGACTCCACTTTCAGAATGTGCAAGATCTCATGCAGTTGTCTCTCTCTCACTCTCTATCCCTCCTCTCTGTCGGCGCTAAATCACACGTTAGTACAGCCAGTGGAAGTGTTGACAGTTTTACAAACAGAAATGTAAAACGCCACACTCAAGGGGGTCTGAGAGATAAGGGGTGAGCTGAGCAGGGCAGGAAACGAGGCAAAACGTGGCCTAAAGAGGCATCTAATGCCCTACAAACACCTCAGTGACTGAGGTTATGTTAATTATATACTAAACGAATGCCACACCAGTAACAATAATAGCCTCTGCTTAGTGTGGAGTGGAAGAAAGGGTACAGAGGGAGAACACTGTTGGTTGCTACTACTCATGGCATTTCCTGTAACCTTTTGCTTCCTGGCACCATAATCGAAAGCAAGCGTGGTAAATATGGCAAATTAAAGTACAGCTAAAAAAAGGCAAGCAAACCAAACCTTGTTAATTCCAAAAAAAACGACTTACCAAAATATCAGTGTACAGGAGCTCATCAAAGCTCGTTGAAAATATGTGAACAAGTACACCCAAGTACATCCATAAACACACAAAAAAACACGCTCTCACATAAAACACACTTTAATGTCCACAATGAATAAGTACAGTGCGGTTTGGCCTACAGTATTAGCTCCATAGTGACTCTCCACTGTTGTCGTCAGTACACACACAATGTAAGAGCAATCAGCGAAAGTGAGAGACGTTCCCCATGGGTTGTGTTAGCCTGCTGAGTACCGCTCCGGGGTAGGTACTATCAAGACCATTCAGATAGCCCTGTCTAATCAGAACATGGATTTAGAACACTACTAAATCAATACAGATTACACAAAACTATGGAGTTGAATGTGCTTTTTCAATTTCACAACCATTGAGTGATCTTTTGACAATACAAAGTTGCCTGAACATGTTTTCATAGTAAAATATTGCAATATGGTGTGTGCAGTTCACTTGATTTTAGCACGTACAGTTAATAAGCACAAGAACTTAAGCAAGTTAGTGTTTTTGTCGTATTTTGTTAAAATTGGCATATGTAGCCTATGTGAAGCCTTAAAATGCAATAAAATACGATCACGTGTTGAATTTGACACAGTCCATTTAAAAGACTCATCGTGGAAAGGACTTCAAAACAATACTGAGGGATGTTTCAACACTTAGTATTTTCTTTAGGAGAGGATAGAAGCAGCTGGAGGGATGTGATGAGGATGGGAGGATTAGGTGTGTGTGTGTGTGTGTGTGTGTGTGTGTGTGTGTGTGTTTGTGAAGGTGTGTGTGTGTGTTTGTGAAGGTGTGTGTGTGTGTGTGTGTGTGTGTGTGTGTGTGTGTGTGTGTGTGTGTGTGTGTGTGTGTGTGTGTGTGTGTGTGTGTGTGTGTGTGTGTGTGTGTTGGGTGGGTGGAAGTGCGGGGGATGGGGGTAAAAAAAAAAGGGCAAAGAAAACATGTGACAGAATCGCAGCAGGGGACAAGTCCGTTTGGAGTCGATGGTTGTGGTATGTGTGTGTGTGCGTGTGCGCGTGTGCGTGTGTGTGTGTGTGTGAGTGTCGTTACATGTGAGGCTGATTGGGGAAAGGGTTTGTGTGTGAGATAGACACTGATTGGCCCCAACTGGTCCCAGTACTGGTAGGGACACAGGCCTTGCCTCTCTGAAAGCCGTCATTAGAATGTGACAAAACTGCTGGGGGCAAAACTGGCTCCTGCACAATGATCAATTCGGCGGAGGGGATTGAAAAGGGGGAGGGAGGGTGGAGTTTTGGAAGAGTGGGGTGCATCAAGGGTGTGTACAAGCCCCCCTGCTGGTTTAATTACTGCTATGTGCGCCTCCCCATTAACAGCACACCTATGGTCCAGTGGCCACCGCGGACCTGCACAAAGCTGGCGGGGAGAGAAGGGGACCGTGGAGGGAGAGAGAAGGAGAAACAGAGAGAGACAAACACAGGGCACTCATTAGCGAATGGTAATTGCCGGCCGAAAGGTTGTGCACTCACCTCACAAAACGCCACGTTAATTTGTCCCCCCTTCATTCATGGTCCTCACTC
The DNA here is from genome assembly GCA_030435695.1 of Brachymystax lenok tsinlingensis. Classification (NCBI taxonomy): domain Eukaryota; kingdom Metazoa; phylum Chordata; class Actinopteri; order Salmoniformes; family Salmonidae; genus Brachymystax; species Brachymystax lenok. The sequence goes on along the minus strand of CM059806.1, from coordinate 3,958,561 downwards.
GCTTCTTTGCTCGTCTCTCATTTTCTCTTGTTGAGGAGAATTGGATGGAGCGCCATGGGGGGAAACACTTGAGGGCTAATGTAAACACAGACGCAGTGCCGTGGAGGGCTCCTACTCACAGCCTGGAGCGGGCAAGGACACCTCCTCAGCTTTGCTCTGTCCTTACGCTATCAAGTCCTACGGCCTGTATGTCCTGTGTTGCATTGGACCACTGACCCACTGAATTCTGTAGTGTCAAAAACGTGTTTGCAACACATGAGAGCCAAAGGTCAGCTGTCTATGAAAACCATTTATATTGAGCATCCGTTCATCTGTTAAGCACCTGCAAAAGGAAAGGAACAGGTCAAGGCCTTGGTGGCATGCTTGTCCACAGCAGTGGAGGTTTGCAGTGCACGATCCTATATTGCTCAGCATGTACGATGCAACAAAACACCAGATCCCTCATGGTCATGGTCTGATGGCTGCTGAATATCTAATGCACCAAAGCCAATTCCATCAGCACCTGTTTGGGGGGGGTTCACTCTCTCTCTCTCTCTCTCTCTCTCTCTCTCTCTCTCTCTCTCTCTCTCTCTCTCTCTCTCTCTCTCTCTCTCTCTCTCTCTCTCTCTCATATTCAAAAGTGATATCAAATCTCCCAATCTTACTTTGAAATGAGTCGCAGTTGTCCTCATGGATTAAAGTAGACTCATCATCGGAGAGGAGGAGGAATCTCTGGAGACTATCTACTTCAGCCTCATCTCTCTCTCTCTCTCTCTCTCTCTCTCTCTCTCTCTCTCCCTCCTATTTGAATGAGCCACAGGGTAGGAAAGGTAAGCTTATCCATATTTCAATCAGAGATATCCTGTCAAAGGAATCACTCAATATTCACAAACCCTGTTCTGCTAACATGATCACACGCTCCCGTCAAGCCGCTTGCTCTGTTAAACAACTGAGGATATGCCGGATAGTCCTATTCACTGTTTGGGGTTTGTAGTATTTGAATGTTTGCTAGAAGGCGTCATGCACTGTACAGTAACAACAATGACACAATGACTACAAAACGTTTAAAGATTTGTCATGTGAACACATTTTCGACAAACTTTTTTCGGTGAGTTTTCCACCTCTCTTGGGCTTGCCGATAGCTACAGTATGTCTGGTGTGGTTAGCTACACAGGAAGTCACGTTTCCCACCACTCGTGTACAGCAATGTGTCTTCAGGCTGAGAAGCAGCACAGTGGTTGCCAGTAAGGCCTTTCACTGAACCATTTAAAAAAAAAAAAAAGTCTTATGACAATCAGCATGTTTATAAACAATAGCACTTCATAGGCAAGTAACACTGACCATGACTCCATTTTGGGTTTTGTGTCAATAACAACAGTGCATGACCTATAAGGGGGAGGAACACTAACGATGTAGATAGAACAGAAATGGACAGAGATTGAGGAGGGATCTTCCTACACATCTTGTTTCAAACAGACAATCCAGGGAAGGCCAAAATAAAAAATGCTCTCCACAAAGACAAATATTTGTCTCTGGTGAAAAGCGCTCATTAGCACCCCTTCTGTATTATCATTTGGTAAAGGTTAACCTACAGTTAGAATATTATACGATTTCTTCACACCTAATTTTCCTCATCACATGATCTTTTCCTCATCACAAGGCTTAATTGGCATGAAGATGGAAGTGAGAAAACATCAAAGGAAGTACAAATGGCAGGTATTTAACCTATTATTGAACATTCTCATGTGCTCAGTTATGATCCATTTATGGTCCATTGTCCAACAACCCCAACCCCAAATTTAATCAAGTGATTGAGAAGATTTGGAGGTGCTACTCGACTGGGGTCCCCACCCATGCTATACCATAATTCACACTCTCACAAGCTCATACACGCTCACACAGTTTTCCTCACACAGCAGTAGCTGAGTTTAGGTCTCTTTTAATGGGGTGGTCATGAGGGGGTCTGCTAGGGCTTTTCAATAGTGTGAAGGAAAGGTGAGCTCACCCAAGTAAATTAGCAGGCATCACTGGAATATTCCTTTTACCACATGAAATATCTGGCCTGTGTTACATCCAGGACTTTATCAACATGGCCTTGTATGGTTTGTTTCTGCTTGGTCTCTATGTCTGTTTCTGTGTTTTATTGTTTGCACATAGCCAGGAAATTGCACCCCGCAAGAAAGTTCACTGCTCAAGATAACCCTAAATGACCGTACGTGTAGAGAAAGCAAAATCAATAGTAATACGTCCTTAAAAGATGAAGAAAGTGTTTAATCATTGTTTTTTTTTTTTTTTAAATCAGGACCAAATAGTAAACAAGAAAGAAAGAAAAAAGATTTGCAAAGAAATACAAAAGGTCTTTATTGGAGTGGCGTTTAATGGAGACAACTGGAGGGTTGGTAAAAGATCCCAATGTCAAAACTGAATCCGAAATCGCAATGGTACTGTAATTCCTCTCCCTTGCCATCCAACATCCAACCCTGGCATCCACACTTGGCATGGCCTGCCTCAGGACCAGCTTGTAGTCTGGGGCATTGAGAGCCCAGGAGGCTAGGCCTATACACCCGGAGGGCTTGGTCAGCGTTTTTTTCTTCGGGGGGGTGGGTGGTGGTGGATGGGGTGGATGGGGATGGGTGCAGGCCAAGGCTGGCAAGGGCTGGGTGCCAGGGTCTCAGTGGGATGCACCCCTTTCTGGGAGGCTGCTTGGCCGGCCCCCCTCCTGGTCTCCCAGCGTGGTACAGGGATGCTCGGTCAGTGCAAGACAGGTCCATCTGCCCCGCACGGCACCCTCGCCTCGGCCTGCTGCACCACTACAGCTACAGCTAGCCCCTCCACCACCTGCACAATTGCCACCTTATGGAAATGACCTACTGCTGCCCTGACCCGGAACACATGGTTCACCTTCACTAGGGATGGGTTGGACTGGGAGGTTTGCAGGTTTTAGATCTTGTTGTGTTCTTGTCTGCTTTATTGTAAAGCAAGGGAATATGCACTGTGAAGCTTAAGATCTTTCACTTATTTGTTTTCTTTTAATGTCAATACTCAGGCCCACAACGGCTTGGGACTAATTATAAGAAGTAAATGATTGCTCTGTTGGTAAATGCGGCAGTTTCTCGAAAAAAGGTTCCAAATCTATTATTTGAAGTGACCTAGAACACACAGTGAAGTGTGCAGAGAGTGAGAGAATGGTAAGCGCTCAAAACAAAGGGTGTCTCTGGTGTGGGTGGGTGTCAAAGAGGAGGGGGTTTCCATCTTTCTCTGGCTCTCTTTTAAATTGTTCTTCACCAATGTGTAGAGGCATGGGTGGTGGCCACCATCGTACAACAAATCAATGGATACATTCTTTTTTTCTCTTTAACACCTTTTACTACTCTGTTTGAGTTCTTGTAAAAAAGAAATACATATATACAGTACCAGTCAAAAGTTTGGACACACCTACTCATTCAAGGGTTTTTCTTTATTTTTACTATTTTCTACATTGTAGAATAATAGTGAAGACATCAAAACTATGAAATAACACATATCACGTAGTAACCAAAAAAGTGATAAATAAATCCAAATATATTTGAGATTTGAGATTCTTCAAAGTAGCCACCCTTTGCCTTGATAACAGCTTTGCACACTCTTGGCATTCTCTCAACCAGTTTTATGAGGTAGTCACCTGGAATGCATATCAATTAACAGGTGTGCCTTGTTCATTTCTTTCCTTCTTAATGCGTTTGAGGCAAAGAAACCACTACTAAAAGACTTGCTTGGGAAGAAGAGACTTGCTTGGGCAAAGACACCCGAGCAATGGACATTAGACCGGTGGAAATCTGTCCTTTGGTCTGATGAGTCCAAATTTGAGATTTTTGGTTTCAATCACCGTGTCTTTGTGAGACGCAGAGTAGGTGAATGGATTATCTCCGCTCGTGTGGTTCCCCCATGAAGCATGGAAGAGGAGGTGTGATGGTGTGGGGGTGCTTTGCTGGTGTCAAACTGTTTTGTTATATTTCAGTCTTTTGTGATGTATAAAAAGTGCAATATTGAATGCAAACTCAACATTTAATACACACCCCATTCTCATCGACGAGGCTGTAGTGGAACAGGTTGAGAGCTTCAAGTTCCTTGGTGTCCACATCACCAACAAACTATCATGGTCCAAACACACTAAGACAGGCGTGAAGAGGGCACAACAAAGCCTATTCCACCTCAGGAGACTGAAAAGATTTGGCATGGGTCCTCAGATCCTACAGCTGCACCATCGAGAGCATCCTGACTGGTTGCATCACTGCCTGGTACGGCAACTGCACGGCCTCCGACCGCAAGGCACCACAGAGGGTAGTGCATATGGCTCAGTACATCACTGGGGCCAAGCTTCCTGCCACCCAGGACCTCTATGTCAGGAGGTGTCAGAGGAAGACCCTAAAAATGGTAAAAGACTCCAGCCACCCTAGTCATAGACTGTTCTCTCTGCTACCGCACGGCAAGCGGTAGCAGAGGGTGCTTGCTACCCCCAAGTCATAAGACTCCTGAACAGCTAATCAAAGGGCTACCCAGACCCCTCTTTTACGCTGCTGCTACCTACATGTACATATTACCTCAATTACCTCAACTAACCGGTTCCCCCGCACATTGACTTTGTACTGGTATATAGCCTTGATTGTTATTTTACTGCTGCTGTTTAAATGTGTTACTTTTATTTTCTATTAAATCTATTTTTTACTTAACACTTTTTTTTCTACTCTTCTTAAAGCATTGTTGGTTAGGGGCTTGTAAGTAAGCATTTCACTGTAAGGTCTACACCTGTTGTATTCGGCGCATGTGACAAATACAATTTGATTTGATTTGATATATATCTGACATGTGGTGTCTTCTTTTTTTTAAGCCAATAACCATTTGTGTGAGGTGTACTGTATACTTTGTTTAACAGTAGATCTGTTTAAGACTACCAAGAATCACTCCGTGTTACCTTGATTTAGCCCACTGCGGTAAAAAGGTTAATAAAAAGGTGTTATTTTTCACTTAGACTGTTTATAAAGAGCTCTGCAGGATTTTCTATTTCATGGTTGCTCGTATGGTTTGGTAACCAGTTGGTGTGCCTGCAAGTACTATATTTTCTTAGAAGATAAGTAGCATCCTGCGTCATATTCATTAGCCCAAACTAACACAAATGATCCCATAGGCATCACTCACAACATTGGCAACTGACATACAGGCTACGGAAGTAAACTCAGTATTTAAGTTCTCTCACTCCTCATCTTCATCAAGCTAATCAAAGATACGACAATCGTCTCAAAGCACACCACATAAAGATCTCAAATCCATTGCCCAAAACAACTCCGAACTCCATAGGCTACTACAACCCCGCAGGTCTGGCGGAAAGAGGAGAATGTCCAATTATGACAGGGGTAGAAAGGGAGTTGCTCATGCAAATGGGACAGGCGGGCGCTATTGTGCGGCCCGGGGTAGCACTCTGAATGCAGTGAATGGGGGCCAGTCGTGCCCTCTGTGCTGTCCCAGCTGTCATTGACTGGGGGGAGGGAGGGAGGCAGATTGGGGGGGCAGAACCTCCCTACACTCTTACAACAGATAGCCCTGTTTGTCATCCCCAACTGGTGGCTCCTGTCTTGTGTTAACGCCAAGTGTCGGCGAATCGTAGCAAAGCTAATTAGTGCCAGTAAATGAGATCAACTAACAGAGGCACAGGCCAGCGCCATGCGGCTAAATGGCTTCAATGGAGGCCAGCGTAACGTAATTACCACAGGTCCACTCCACATTGGTGGCTTTATGGAAGCTGAGGTTGATTTCATGTATGCTGTTCAAGGCAATGAGAGAAGTCCATCATTGGTTAACAATGGTTAACATAGATGGGTTTGTGTGTGTGGATGCCGATTTTCTTTAGCGACAATGGCTGCTGAAGTGAACTATCGAAGCGGGAAAATATTCATTCTGTTTTCGAATCAATGGGAAGTCTTTAACCCTGACACTTAACTACGCTTATTCAAGTGATGCACATGATGGTTATAGATCTAAACATAGTCAAACCTGAAGCAACACAGGATGGATATAGTGAGGTGGGTGTTGTCTTCAATGTTACATGGTACAGATATTTGCACAAAACAAATAAATAATATAGAAAACATACAGAGATCCAAATTTGACAATCACGTTAGAGTTGAAGTGATATGCTAATCAAACAAAAATTTGACTAACATTTCAGACATACAGTTTTGTTCACGTTTGAACCTACGTGATATAAAGATCTCTGTTTGTCCTATCCAGGTTAACACTCAATGATATGTAAAGGTCAGTGTGTGCATCTGTGAAGCGTGCCTACAGATGAAATAGAGTGAGTGCTTATCTTCACGAGTTCAGCTACTGTTCCTAAGGTGTGAAAACTGAGGTGAAACAGCCTTTCTCAGAACTAAAGATAGACCTAAGATAAGAAGTAAAAGTTCATATATTCTGTACCACGTGTGGCCATTCATTGGAGCCACAGTGCAATTGCCCCCTAACTCGGCCTGTTGAGTTTGCCTAAGGCAAAAATACCCGCAGGCAAAAAGTCAGCACGCTGAATGTACTTGCATTCTATTGTATAGACTAATCCATACCGTTGTCTCACTGTCAAATACAATATGTCATGCACAGTATTTCACTAGGATTTCTACTTAATGTAGAACATTTCTGCCTAAAGTTGAAATCCTTTGACAATTCATGTGAAATCAATTCTAAGCATATCTTGAGTGTCTCATGTAAGGATTGTTGTATGGTACATAAATGTTTTTTTTAAAGCTGAATAATGTTAATCACATCAAATTGTATTTGTCACATGCGCCAAATACAACAGGTGTAGACCTTAGAGTGAAATGCTTACTTACAAGTCCTTAAAGTCAAAGTCACCATTATTAGTCAGTTGTACAACCAAATGCCTTCAACTGAAATGTGTCTTCTGCATTTAACCTAAACCCCTCTGAATCAGAGAGGTGCGGGGGGCTGCCTTAATCAACATCCACGTCTTCAGCACCCAGGGAACAGTGGGTTAACTGCCTTATTCAGGGGCAGAACAACATATTTTTTCCTTGTCAGCTCAGGGATTCAAACTTGCAACCCTCCGGTTACAAGTCCAACGCTCTAACCACTAAGCTACCTGCTGCCCCACCTTAAACAACAATGCAGTTTTAATAAATGAGTAATGCATACAGTAATGTAACCCTGGACGAAAAACTCAAATTTAAAGACATTCAAAACAAGACAAAGAATGAGAGAGGGCGAGAGAGAGAATGAGAGTGAAGAGAGAGAGAGAAAGAGATTGAGAGAGAAAGAGATTGAGAGAGAAAGAGATTGAGAGAGAAAGAGATTGAGAGAGAAAGAGATTGAGAGAGAAAGAAAGACAAAAAGAGAAAGAAGAGAATAATTAATCAGCATATCATTGAGACTTCTTTCATTTTGAAGTGTATAAAAAGAAACAAAGATGGCGCATATTTAATTCTCCTGAGTTGCATTTGTTGGGTTTAATTAATAGAAGTGATGCAGTCACACACCAATGAAGGTGTCTAGGACAGGTGTTTTATCTGCTCTGAGAAGGCTCCCCAAGCGCAGAGGGAGGTACGGCCTGTGTGATTCTCATCCGTTCTCAAAAACAAATGTATTACTCATTGCCCATAACTTTAACTCAAGCAAGTTTGGTGGTGAGGATTCATCTCAGATGACTGACAACTGATGGTGGCGGTATTGTACAATTGTAGGACTATGGTATTTACATTGAGCATTATATTTCTTACAACTTGTAAATATAGGAAAAAATCAGCTTAGCTAAAACTACCATAGAAATAAAAAAATCTAAATCAATTGAAAATTGTGTAATACCAGGTATTAGCATTTTGATAATGTCAAACAGTTGTTTCCTTAGCATGAGCCCTATGTGCAGTTAGAATGTTCCTTCCCAATACCTTAATCTCAATCAGCATGAATATAGACAAGCATTTGGTGTGTAATGTAGCAGAAGTGTCTGCCAGCCCGGCGCTATAGTGGCACCCCAGCACTGTCAAAGGTGCCGCGTTTAGCCTTGGGCCGTACTCAAATAACTGCTGTGGTGGTTCCAGGGCCCGTGTACCAGCCGGGTCCACTGATGCACACTTTACTAAACCCCCACCACCTCCAACCACAACAAGCCCCCCCCGTTGCCTACCACACTGGGGAGAGGGGCCGCAGACTGCCTTCTCCCCCAGGCCCAGTGGATGGAGTTCATCCATCCAGCACTAACGGAGTGCAGATAGGCCGTGTCACACAAGCCGCCCAGGTCCCCTAGCACCACCTCTCCTTTTTTTTTAAAAATGTTAAATTCTTTTCCTTTCCTTTCCTCTCTTCTCCGCTCCTCTCATTTTCTCTCACCACAAACTGGACTGACTAGAAGGGCTGACGTTAAAAACCCTCCTGCGGCCAGCCTTCCTCGTCCAAAACAAAAGTAGCACTCCTGGAGCCACTAACAGGACATGTCCCGTAATGGGTCTGTATGTCCCAATCCTTACACAGTCCTGGAACCCAGCAGGACAGTTTATATCTGTGTGAACTCTCTTTCTTCTCAAAGTCATTGTCTTCATATGGGACCCAATGATTAAATGATTGATAAAAGTTGTAAATGTGGTATAACTTTAGCGGTTGATTGATATCAAGACAATGAAAACAGAGGTTTGAGGTTTCAAGTTGTTTGTCGCTGCCATCTCAAAAGCATATTTGCCTTCAATGATAAACCAGGGTTGCTCAATTCTGGTCCTGGAGGGCCGAAACACTTTTTTTGTTTCTACCTGGTGGTAAATTGCATTCGCCTGGTGTCCCAGATCTGAATCGGTCCCTGATTAGACGGAGAGGATGAAAACCACTGTGACCTCATATTACTGGAAGTTAACAATTTAAAATTGTACACAGTATGCTATGCTACTGCCATGATGTACAGTGGCTTGCGAAATTATTCACCCCCTATGGCATTTTTCCTATTTTGTTGCCTAACAACCTGGAATTAAAATAGATTTTTGGGGGGTTTGTATCCTTTGATTTACACAACATGCCTAGCACTTTGAAGATGCAAAATATTTTTTATTGTGAAACAAACACTACTTTGTAGAGCCACCTTTTGCACAGCTGCAAGACTCTTGGGTTATGTCCCTATAAGCTTGGCACATCTAACCACTGGGATTTTTGCCCATTCTTCTAGGCAAAACTGCTCCAGCTCCTTCAAATTGGATGGGTTCCGCTGGTGTACAGAAATCTTTAAGTCATACCACAGATTCTCAATTGGATTGAGGCCTGGGCTTTGACTAGGCCATTCCAAGACATTTAAATGTTTACCCTTAAACCACACGAGTGTTGCTTTAGTAGTATGCTTAGGGTCATTGTCCTGCTGGAAGGTGAACCTCCATCCCAGTCTCAAATCTCTGGAAGATTGAAACAGGTTTCCCTCAAGAATTTCCCTGTATATAGCGACATCCAACATTCATTCAATTCTGACCAGTTTCCCAGTCCCTGCCGATAAAAAACATCCCAACAGCATGATACTGCCACCATGCTTCACTGTGGGGATGAGGTTCTCGTGGTGATGAGAGGTGTTGGGTTTGCGCCAGACATAGCAATTTCCTTTATGGCCAAAAAGCTAAATTTTAGTCTAATTTGACCTGAGTACCTTCTTCCATATGTTTGGGGAGTCTCCTACATGCCTTTTGGCGAACACCAAACGTGTTTGCTTATTTTTTTCATTAAGCAATGGCTTTTTTTCTGGTCGCTCTTCCCTAAAGCCAAGCTCTGTGGAGTGGACGGCTTAAAGTGGTCCTATGGACAGATACTGCAATCTCCGCTATAGAGCTTTGCAGATCTTTCAGGGTTATCTTTGGTCTCTTTGTTGCCTCTCTGATTAATGCCCTCCTTGCCTGGTCTGTGAGTTTTGGTGGGTGGCCCTTTGTTGTGGTGCCATATTCTTTCGATTTTTTCTAAATGGATTTAATGGTGATCCGTGGGATGTTCAACGTTTCAGATATTTTTTTATAACCCAACCCTGATCTGTACTTCTCCACAACTTTGTCCCTGACCTGTTTGAAGAGCTCCTTGGTCTTCATGGGGCCGCTTGCTTGGTGGTGCCCCTTGCTTAGTGGTGTTAAAGACTCTGGGGCCTTTCAGAACAGGTGTATAAATACTAAGATCATGTGACAGATCATGTGACACTTAGATTGCACACAGGTGGGCTTTATTTAACTAATTATGTGACTTCTGAAGGTAATTGGTTGCACCCGATTTAGGGGCTTCATAGCAAAGGGGGTGAATACAGTTGAAGTCGGAAGTTTACATACACCTTAGCCAAATACATTTAAACTCGTTTTTCACGATTCCTGACATTTAATCCTAGTACAAGTTCCCTGTCTTAAGTCAGTTAGAATCACCACTTTATTTTAAGAATGTGAAATGTCAGATTAATAGTAGAGAGAATGAATTATTTCAGCTTTTATTTCTTTTATCACATTCCCAGTGGGTCAGAAGTTTACATACACTGAATTAGTATTTGTTAGCATTGTCTTTAAATGGTTTAACTTGGGTCAAACCTTTCGGGTAGCCTTCCACAAGCTTCCCACAATAAGTTGGGTGAATTTTGGCCCATTCCTACTGACAGAACTGGTGTAACTGAGTCAGGTTTGTAGGCCTCCTTGCTCGCACACACTTTTTCAGTTCTGCCCAAAAATGTTCTATGGGATTGAGTTCAGGGCTTTGTTATGGCCACTCCAATACCTTGATTTTGTTGCCCATAATCCATTTTGCCACAACTTTGGAAGTATGCTTGGGGTCATTGTCCATTTGGAAGACCCATTTGCAACCAAGCTTTAACATCCTGACTGATGTCTTGAGATGTTGCTTCAATATATCCACATAATTTTCCTGCCTCATGAAGCCATCTATTTTGTGAAGTGCACCAGTCCATCCTGCAGCAAAGCACCCCCACAACATGATGCTGCCACCCCCATGCTTCACGGTTGGTATGGTGTTCTTCAGCTTGCAAGCCTCCACATTTTTCCTCCTAACATAAAGATGGTCATTATGGCCAAACAGTTCTATTTTTGTTTCATCAGACCAGAGGACATTTGTCCAAAAAGTATGATCTTTGTCCCTATGTGCAGTTGCAAACCGTAGTCTGGCTTTTTTATGGCGGTTTTGGAACAGTGGCTTCTTCCTTGCTGAGCGGCCTTTCAGGTTAAGTCGATATGGGAATCGTTTTACTGTGGATATAGATAATTTTGTACCTGTGTCCTCCAGCATCTTCACAAGGTTCTTTGCTGTTGTTCTGGGATTGAATTACACTTCTCGCACCAAAGTACGTTCATCTCTAGGAGACAGAGCGCGTCTCCTTCCTGAGTGGTATGACGGCTGCGTGGTCCCATGGTGTTTATACTTGCGTACTATTGATTGTACAGATGAACGTGGTACCTTCAGATGTTTGGAAATTGCTCCCAAGGATGAACCAGACTTGTGGAGGTCTACAATTATTTTTCTGAGGTCTTGGCTGATTTCTTTTGATTTTCCCATGATGTCAAGCAAAGAGGCACTGAGTTTGAAGGTAGGCCTTGAAATACATCCCCAGGTACACCGCCAATTGACTCAAATTGATGTCAATTAGCCTATCAGAAGCTTCTAAAGCCATCATTTTCTGGAATTTTCCAAGCTGTTTAAAGGCACAGTCAACTTAGTGTATGTAAATGTCTGACCCACTGGAATTGTGATACAGTGAATTATAAGTGAAATAATCTGTCTGTAAACAATTGTTGGAATAATTACTTGTGTCATACACAAAGTAGATGTCCTAACCGACTTGCAAAACTATAGTTAGTTAACAAGAAATTTGTGGAGTGGTTGAAAAACAAGTTTTAATGATTACAACCTAAGTGTATGTAAACCTCCGACTTCAACTGTACATATGCACGCACCATTTTCTCATTTTTTCTTTTTTTTGATTCACTTCACCAATTTGGACTATTTTGTTTATGTCCATTTCATGAAATCCAAATAAAATCTATTTAAATTACAGGTTGTAATGCAACAAAATAGGAAAAACGCCAAGGGGGATGAATACTTTTGCAAGGCACTGTATCAATCATTTACAACTGACAGTACTCTATGAATATATTTTAAGTAAACATATTCTGTGCTTAATATTTGTCTATTATGTAATGACCCTAGTCCCTTTTTTTTATTGATTTATAATTTGAAATGTTTATATAGGATAAGGTTTATATACTGTAGGCGCAGTAACCCACTGATAACACAGATTACAGCACAAATCTATAGACAATCACAACCAGAGAAAGTGAGAGAGATGAGAAAGAAACAAGAGAGAGAGACAAATGGAAAGAGATCATGCCTCAGATCAAACAAGTCAAGATGAGGGGAGAGGGGAGAGCAAGTCCAGGGCCATGGATCTGCCTGCCTGCCCAAGCAACGTGCCAGAGCGTTCACAGGTCCAGGAAATGAGAGGTGAGAAGCCGGGGTCAAGCTCCGACACGACTCTGTGCCTCTAATTTGGAGATTTCTCATTTTCGGCTCCCGATTCGAGGGTAAGAAATCGTACCTGTGAGAAGCCCTCAGGCAGAACACGGCGAGGTGTGGAAGAATCTGTATCTCACAGCACTCAGTGTGGTGCCTGACTATGCCTGCACTGTTGTTGTTCCTCTACCACTGTAGTGTACTTCTCCAAATAATACCTCAACAGAAACATACAGTATAATGCAGTATCTGTGCTCTTCCAGTAGCTACTAAGTATATACTTTTGTTGTAAGTAAGTAATTCTGTCTCTTTACTCTGGGAGGAAACCAAATATAGTGTTGATAGTTTGCGAGATACTCAAGTCAAATCAAATTGTATTTGTCACATGCGTCGAATACAACAGATGTAGACCATACAGTGAAATGCTTACTTACAAGTCCTATAAACCTATACAGGATCGGTGCGTCCCCCTTGGGACGGTTGAGCTAATGTAGGCTAATGTGATTAGTATGAGGTTGTAAGTAACAAGAACATTTCCCAGGACATAGACATATCTGATATTGGCAGAAAGCTTAAATTATTGTTAGTCTAACTGCACTGTCCAATTTACAGTAACTATACCATGCTATTGTTTGAGGAGAGTGCACAGTTATGAACTTGAAAAGTTATTAATAAACCAATTAGGCACATTTGGGCAGTCTTGATACAAAATGCAAGGGTTCATTGGATCAGTGTAAAACTTTGCAGATACACTGCTGCCATCTAGTGGCCAAAATCGAATTGCATCTGGGCTGGAATAATACATTATGGCCTGTCTCTTGCATTTCAAAGATTATTGTACAAAAAAACGCATGTTTTTTCCTTTGTATTATTTTTTACCAGATCTAATGTGTTATAATCTCCTAAATTAATTTCACATTTCCACAAACTTCCTTTCAAATGGTATCAAGAATATGCATATCCTTGCTTCAGGTCCTGAGCTACAGGCAGTTAGATTTTGGTATGTCACTTTAGGTGAAAATTAAAAAGGTTTAACTAACAATGCAGTTAAAAAAACTAAATATAATAGAAATTTAACAAATAATTAAGGAGCAACAATAAAATAACAGTAGCGAGGCTATATACATGGGGTTCCGGTATAGAGTCAATGTGTGGGGGCACCGGTTCGTTGAGGTAATTGAGGTAATATGTATCTCAATATGTAGTGCCCTGCAGTCGGAGGCCAAGTAGTTGCCATACCAGGCGGTGATGCAACCAGGCAGGATGCTCTTGATGGTGCAACTGTAAAGCTTTTTGAGGATCTGTGGACCCATGCCAAATCTTTTCCGTCTCCTGAGGAGGAATAGGCATTGTTGTGCCCTCTTCACGACTGTCTTAGTGTATTTGGACCATGATAGTTTGTGGACACCAAGGAACTTGAAGCTCTCAACCTGCTCTACCACAGCCCTGTCGATGAGAATGGGGGCATGCTCGGTCCTCCTTTTTCTGTAGTCCACAATCGTCTTGATCACGTTGAGGGAGGGGTTGTTATCCTGGCACCACACTGCCAAGTCTCTAACCTCCTCCCTGTAGGCTGTCTCATAGTTGTCATTGATCAGGCCTACCACTGTTGTGTCGTCGGTAACCTTAATGATGGTGTTGGAGTCATGCTTGGCCAAGGAGTCATGGGTGAACAGCGAATACAGGAGGGGACTGAGCACGCACCCCAGAGGGACCCCTGTGTTGAGGATCAGCGTGGCAGATGTGTTGTTACCTATCCTTACCATCTGGGGTCGGCCCGTCAGGAAGTCCAGGATCCAGTTGCAGAGGGAAGTGTTTAGTCCCAGGATCCTTAGCTTAGTGATGAGCTGCACTATGGTGTTGAACACTGAGCTGTAGTCAATAAATAGCATCCTTTTGTCCAGGTGGGAAAGGGCAGTGTGGAGTGCAATACAGATTGCATCATCTGTGGATCTGTTGGGGCGGTATGGAAATTGGAGTGGGTCTAGGGTTTCTGTGATAATGGTGTTGATGTGAGCCATGACCAGACTTTCAAGGCACTTCATGGCTACAGACGTGAGTGCTACGGGTCAGTAGTCATTTAAGCAGGTTACCTTGGTGTTCTTGGGCACAGGGACTATGGTGGTCTGCTTGAAACACGTTGGTATTACAGACTTGGTCAGGGATAGGTTGAAAATGTCAGTGAAGACACTTGCCAGTTGGTCAGCGCATGCTCGGTGTACACGTCCTGGTAATTCGTCTGGCCCTGCAGCCTTGTGAATGTTGACCTGTTTCAAGGTCTTACAGCTACGGAGAGCGTGATCACACAGTGGTCCGGAACAGCGGATGCTCTCATGTGTTGCTTGCCTCGAAGAGAGCATAGAAGTCATTTAGCTCGTCTCGTAGGCTCGTGTCACTGGGCAGCTCGCGGCTGTGCTTCCCTTTGTAGTCCGTAATAGTTTGCAAGCCCTGCCATATCCGACGAGCGTCGGAGCCGGTGCAGTACGATTCAATCTTAGTGCTGTATTGACGCTTTGCCTATTTGATGGGTCATCGGAGGGCATAGAGGGATTTCTTATAAGCGTCCAGGTAAGAGTTCCGCTCCTTGAAAGCGGCAGCTCTACCCTTTAGCTCATTGCAGATGTTGCCTGTAATTCATGGCTTCTGGTTGGGGCATGTTAGTACGGTCACTGTGA
This sequence comes from Brachymystax lenok tsinlingensis, assembly GCA_030435695.1. Taxonomy (NCBI): domain Eukaryota; kingdom Metazoa; phylum Chordata; class Actinopteri; order Salmoniformes; family Salmonidae; genus Brachymystax; species Brachymystax lenok. The sequence continues at coordinate 3,943,409 of CM059806.1, read as the reverse complement.
GGACGAAGTCATCAATGCACTTATTGATGAAGCCAGTGATTGATGTGGTGTACTCCTCATAGTCATCGGAAGAATCCCGGAACATATTCCAGCCTGTGCTAGCAAAACAGTCCTGTAGCTTAGCATCTGCTTCATCTGACCACTTTCTTATTGAGCTAGTCACTGGTGCTTCCTGCTTTAGTTTTTGCTTGTAAGCGGGAATCAGGAGGATGGAGTTATGGTCAGATTTGCCAAATGGAGGGCGAGGGAGTGCTTTGTACGTGTCTCTGTGTGTGGAGTAAAGGTGGTCTAGAGTTTTTTTTCCCTCTGGTTGCACATTTAACATGCTGATGGAAATGAGGTAAAACTGATTTAAGTTTCCATGCATTAAAGTCCCCAGCCACTAGGAGCGCCCCACCTCTGGATGAGCATTTTCCTGTTTGTTTATGGCCCTATACAGCTCGTTGAGTGCCATCTTAGTGCAAGCGTCGGTTTGTGGTGGTAAAGAGACAGCTACGAAAACTATAGATGAAAACTCTCTTGGTAAATAGTGTGGTCTACAGCTTATCATGAGATACTCTACCTCAGGTGAGCAAAACCTTGAGACTTCCTTAATATTAGATTATGTGCACCAGCTGATATTTACAAATAGACACAGACCGCAACCCCTTGTCTTACCGGAGGCAGCTGTTCTATCTTGCTGGAAACCCTGCCAGTTGTATGTTTTCCATTGCGTCGTTCAGCCACGACTCAGTGACACATAAGATATTACAGATTTTAATGTCTGGTTGGTATATCCTTGATCGGAGCTCATCCATTTTGTTATCCAATGATTGCACGTTGGCTAATAGGACTGATGGTAGAGGGGATTTACTCACTCGCCTACGAATTCTCAGAAATCAGCCTGACCTCCGCCCACTTTTTCTCCGTCTTTTCTTCAAGCAAATGATGACGATTTGGTCCCGTTCCTAAGAAAGCAGTATATATTCTTTGCGTCGGACTCGGTAAAGAAAGAATATTTGTCCAGTTCGAGGTGAGTAATCGCTGTTCTGATGTCCAGAAGCTATTTTCGGTCATAAGTGATGGTAGCAGCAACATTATCTACTACAAAATAAGTAAAAAAACAAGTTACAAACAACGTGAAAAAAATAGCACAGTTGGGGCTCCCGAGTGGTGCAGCGGTCTAAGGCCCTGCATCTCAGTGCTAGAGGTGTCACTACAGTCCCTGGTTGAAGTCCAGGCTGTATCACACCCGGCCGTGATTGGGAGTCCCTTAGGATGGCGCACACTTGGCCCAGCGTCGTCCTGGTTTGGCCGGGGTAGGCCATCATTGTATATAAGAATTTGTTGTCGTGTTTCAGCACTTAATAATTTACTGTAGCGGGCTAAATTAGGGTCACACAGACCTACAAATTTACTTTGAATATATTGTTTGCATCCCAATATTACACTTTATATACATAGCAAAAGACTGAAATATGACGAAACCGTTTGACATAGAAATACCAGATTTTTGGCGTATATTTGTTTAAATGTTGATTAATTATTATTTTTATTTTTATTATAACAAATCAAATCAAATTGTATTTGTCACATACACATGGTTATCAGATGTTAATGTGAGTGTAGCGAAATGCTTGTGCTTCTAGTTCCGACCATGCAGTAGTATCTAACAAGTAATCTAACAAATTCACAACAACTACCTTACACACACTACCTTAACATTCCACCCATTGGCCATTCCACTGCAGGAAAGAGCTGCTTTGTTGCACTCGTATTTTCATAACACTCTTCTCCTCTATGGATTGTCACGCAGTACTATGAAAAATATCAACTACAGATCAAAGAGCTTTCAATGTTTCACCATTACTATGACTCGTCACCATTGACAAACAGTACACCCTCCGCTCATTCACCTCCGAAGAACCATCACCATCCACACACAGATTGGCCCAATGACCCCGCATCCATTATACTGTTGCTGACACTGTCACCACCACCGTCTCTAACTGCCATCAGCAGTGAGGTCAGCCTGTTGAAAATATATCTAGGACCTTTGCTTGTCATGGCCCTGTCAGCCCAACACGGAGAGGTGATGAAAGGGCCCATTCTCTCAAATGTTGTCTTAGTGCTGCCGGCCCAGACGGCTGCCGGCCCAGACCCAAGCGGCTGCCGGCCCAGGCCCAGGCGGCTGCCGGCCCAGATGGCTGTCGGCCCAGACGGCAACTCGAGCCTCGTCCTCAGAGCATGTGCAGACCAGCTGGCGGGTGTGTTTACGGACATATTCAATCAATCCCTATCCCAGTCTGCTGTCCCTACATGCTTCTAGATGGCCACCATTGTTCCTGTTCCAAAGAAGGCTAAGGTAACTGAACTAAGTGACTATCGCGTGACTATAGCCCCTTCAACAGTCTTTAGACAAGGTTTCAAGTGTTTACCTTGAAAAATAGAGGAGTAGAAGAAGATTATCCAAGGAGAGTGAGGAAGTAACTTCTGTCTCTGGCGCGCGGGACCGGGAGTGTGCGCCTTGGTTTTTTCCTCTAGTATTGCCCAAGATATTACCTGTGTAAAATATAATCGTTAATATACATAATAGTGTACCTAAGGATAGATTAGAAACGTTGTTTGATTTGTTTGGACAAAGTTTATAGGTATATTTTTTGTCTTGTATAATGGACGAGTGGACGGTGGATTTTCTGAACAAAGCGCGCCAACCAAACGGAGCTTTAAAATATAAAGAGGGACTTTTTCGAACAAAAGGAACATTGATTGTCTTGCTTGGATACTTTGGATTGCCATCAGCAGAAGATCTTCAAAGGTAAGCGATTTATTTTATCTCTTTTAATGACTTTTATGACACCCGCACTGGTTGTATTATTATGCTAATAGAGGAAGTACACGGGGCACTGTCCTCAGACAATCAAATTTTATGCTTTCTCCGTAAAGCCTTTTTGAAATCTGACAACGCTGTGAGATTGCCAAGATTCTAAGCTTTTGAAGAGTGTGCAACACATTTTCATGAATGTTTTATATTACTATATTTGTCATTTGAATTTGGCGCTCTACATTTTTCCGGATGTTGTCAAGGTTGGGGCGCTAACCTCCCCAAGAGGTTAACAAACTATAGTTTTGGCAAGTCGTTTAGGACATCTACTTTGTGCATGACACAAGTAATTTTCCAACAATTGTTTACAGACAGAATATTTCACTTATAATTCACTGTATCACAATTCCAGTGGGTCAGACATGTACATACACTAAGTTGACTGTGCCTTTGAACAGCTTGGAAAATTCCAGAAAATTATGTCATGGCTTTAGAAGCTTCTGATAAGCATTTTGAGTCAATTGGAGGTGTACCTGAGGATGTATTTCAAGGCCTACCTTCAAACTCAGTGCCTCTTTGCTTGACATCATGGGAAAATCAAAAGAAATCAGCCAAGACCTCAGAAAAACAATTGTAGACCTCCACAAGTCTGGTTCATCCTTGGGAGCAATTTCCAAACGCCTGAAGGTACCACGTTCATCTGTACAAACAATAGTACGCAAGTATAAACACCATGTGACCACGCAGCCATCAATACCACTCAGGAAGGAGATGCGTTCTGTCTCCTAGAGATTAACATACTTTGGTGCGAAAAGTGGGAATCAATCCAAGAACAACAGCAAAGGACCTTGTGAAGATGCTGGAGGAAACAGGTACAAAATTATCTATATCCACAGTAAAATGAGTCCTATATATCGACTTAACCTGAAAGGCCACTCATCAAGGAAGAAGCCTCTGCTCCAAAACTGCCATAAAAAAGCCAGACTACGGTTTGCAGCTGCACATGGGGACAAAGATCGTACTTTTTGGAGAAATGTCCTCTGGTCTGATGAAACAAAAATGGAACTGTTTGGCCATAATGACCATCGTTATGTTTGGAGGAAGAACGGGGGAGGCTTGCAAGCCGAAGAACACCATCCCAACCGTGATGCACGGGGGTGGCAGCATCATGTTGTGGGGGTGCTTTGCTACAGGAGGAACTGGTGCACTTCACAAAATAGATGGCTTCATGAGGGAGGAAATGTATGTGGATATATTGAAGCAACATCTCAAAGCATCAGTCAGGATGTTAAAGCTTGGTCGCAAATGGGTCTTCCAAATGGACAATGACCCCAAGAATACTTCCAAAGTTGTGGCAAAATGGCTTAAGGGTAACAAAGTCAAGGTATTGGAGTGGCCATCACAAAGCCCTGACCTCAATCCCGTGGAAAATGTGTGGGCAGAACTGAAAAGGCGTGTGCGAGCAAGGAGGCCTACACACCTGACTCAGTCACACCAGCTCTGTCAGGAGAAATGGGCCAAAGGTTTGGGCCAACTTATTGTGGGAAGCTTGTGGACGGCTACCCGAAATGTTTGACCCAGGTCAAACAATTTAAAGGCAATGCTATCAATGCTACTAATTGAGTGTATGTAAACTTCTGACCCACTGGGAATGTGATCTCTACTGTTATTCTGACATTTCACATTCTTAAAATAAAGTGGTGATCCTAACTGACCTGACAGGGAATTTTTACTCTGATTAAATGTCAGGAATTGTGAGAAACTGAGTTAAATGTATTTTGCTAAGGTGTATGCAAACTTCTGACTTCAACTGTATTTTTTTCTTATATATTCTTATCCCATTTCTTTACTAGATTGTGTATTAGGTTTTGTTGTGGAATTTGTTAGATATTAGGTTTTGTTGTTGTTGAAACTAGACACGCCAGCCTGTCAACTCAGGCCTGGATGTGACAGTTGTGGAATTGTTCAACTTTACCTGTTAGATATTGCTGCACTGTCGGATCTAGAAGCATAAGCATTTCGCTACACTCGCAATGGCATCTGCTATCCATGTGTATGTGACCAATACAATTTGATTTGATTTGTGTATCAGACAGTCACCCCACCCCCTGTGTGTTTCAAACGTTTAGCTGCTCAGCCTCTTGTCTTGTCGTTTACAAGGTGATGTAGGAAGACAGGAGATGTATGCATGTTTCATTTGGCGCATTATTATACTTGTTATTATAGACGTGACGATAGTTGGTTGAAGCTCAGTGTTAAATTCAAATCTCCCTACCGTCAGCAAACCGTTCGCTCACACGACACCATACAGGGTGTCAGGTCAAGACGCTGGTGAGGATGACAAGCACACAGATAAGCTTGCCTGAAATGATTTCTGACAGTTTGTGCAGAAATTCTTTGGTTGTCCAAACCCACAGTTTCATCAGCTGTCCATGTGGCTGGTCTCAGACGATCCCGCTAGTGAAGAAGCCGGATGTGGAGTTCCTGGGCTGGCATGGTTACACGTCGTCTGAGGTTGTGAGGTCAGTTGCACATACTGCCAAATTCTCTAAAACGATGTTGGAGGCGGCTTATGGTAGAGAAACAAACATTTAATGCTCTGGCAACAGCTCTGGTGGACATTCCTGCAGCCAGCATACCACATGCCCCAAAAATGGACACATCTGTGGCATTGTGTTGTGTGACAAAACTGCTCATTTTAAGAGTGGCCTTTTATTGTCCCCAGCACCTGTGTAATGCTCATGCTGTTTAATCAGCTTCTTGATATGCACACATCAGGTGGATGGATTATCTTGGCAAATAAGAAATGCTCACTAACAGGGAAGTAAACAAATTTGTGCACAAAATTTGAGAGAAATAAGCTTTCGTGCGAAGGGAAAATGTACATGTTGCGTTTATATTTTTGTTCAGTGCATTTGGAAAGTTTTCAGACCCCTTGAATTTTCCACATTTTGTTACATTACAGCCTTATTCTAAAATGGATTAAATAAAAATCTACAAAAAAATATCCCATAATGACAAAGCAAAAATAAGTCAATTCAATTGATTGGACATGATCTGGAAAAGAACAAACCTGTCTATAAGGTCCCACAGAGCAAAAACCAAACCATGAGGTCGAACGAATTGTCCGTAGAGGACTGTGTCGAGGCACAGATCTGCGGGAAGGGTACAAAAAGCATTGAAAGTCCCCAAGAAGTCCCCAAGAACCATTCTTAAATGTAAGAAGTTTGGAACCACTAAGACCGAGCAATCGGGGGAGAAGGGCCTTGGTCAGGGAGGTGACCAATGTGATGGTCACTCTGACAGAGCTCCAGAGTTCCTCTGTGAACAACCATCTCTGCAGCACTTGGAGTTTGCCAAAAGGCACCTAAAGGACTCTCAGACCATGAGAAACAAGATTGTCTGGTCTGATGAAATCAAGATTGGCCTGAATGCCAAGCATCACGTCTGGAGGAAACCTGGCACCATCCCTACGGTGAAGCATGGTGTTGGCAGTGGGGATATCTTTCAGCGGCAGGGACTGGGAGACTAGTCAGGATCGAGGGAAAGATGAACGGAGCAAAGTATAGAGAGATCTTTGATGAAAACCTGCTTCAGAGCGCTCAGGACCTCGGACTGGGGCAAATATTCACCTTCAATAGGACAACAACCCTAAGAACACAGCCAAGACAGCGCAAGAGTGGCTTCGGGACAAGTCTCCTAATGTCCTTGAGTGGCCCAGCCAGAGCCTGGACTCTAGCTGGGCCACTTGAACCCGATCGAACATCTCTGGAGAGACCTTAAAATAGCTGTGCAGCGACGCTCCCCATCCAACCTGACAGAGCTTGAGAGAATATGCAGAGCGTAATGGGAGGAACTCCCCAAATCAAGCTTGTGACAAGCCTGTAGCGTCATACCCATGAAGACTCCAGGCTGTAATTGCTGCCAAAGGTGCTTCAACAAAGTTCTGAGTAAAGGGTCTGAATACTTATGTAAATGTAATGGGTTTTTTTTTATTCATTTGCAAACATTTCTAAAAACCTGTTTTTGCTTTGTCATTATGGGGAATTTTGTGTAGATTGATGTGGGGGAAAATGTAACAAAATGTGGAAAAAGTCAACGGGTCTGAATACTTTCCGAATGTACGGTAGATGTTGCACTCCCTTTCATAAAACCCTAGAGCAAGATATTGCATCTATGTCATGAGGTACAGTATGACGCCATTGGATATCTGCCATTGTTCTTCCATTATTGGCAACATCATGAATTAATTGAATCTTCCTTTCTCTCCTTTCTCCTCTCCTATTCCTAAGCCCTTGCAATAAGACCATAATACAGTAACCTCATTCCCAACACCTCTGCTGGTGTCTGGGGACATGGGTCTACAGAGAAAGTCCTGATTCCTCTTTCTCCTCTGCTCCACAGCCACAAGGCTCAATCAAGCAACATCGACAGGCCTCTACTGAGACCACCTCATACCCCCATCCAGCACCCCCCGGACCTCATAAACCCTTTGAACCACCACCCCCCACATCCCAACACCTTAGCCCCCCCTTCCCGACTCCCTCTCCACCCCCTCCGCAACCCCCCTTCACCCTCCCTCTAGAGAAGTCAAACCATCTATATCGAGCAGGGTAGATGTTGAGATCATACTTTTATTGTCAGAGGACTACTCTGCTGCCACTTACCTCCGTGGAACATTTAGTGCCGTCTTGCTGGGCGCTGTACAGAGAATAGCACTATAGGGTCACTGATGAATTGGTATTTTTGGTTGGGGGGTTAACACACTGCTTTGTAGGCATTAGCTCCCTCTCTATCGCCTGTGCAACGGCTGAGATTTTTCTTGGTTATTCTTCTTTTATATCCTGTATGAGCATTTTTGGTTTTCTAATTGACTTACAACAAAGGCTTGATTGATGGTTAAACTAAGTGTGGTCTCCTTTTTATGTTTGTAAAACATAAGCCTGGGATTTTGGGGGAAAATAAAATTAAGAATCTGAAAAACATTAATACAATGTTGCATTCACAGTCACAGCCACTTAAGACGATATGCTATATAACAGAAATGTATCTTTCCCTCAAAGCATTGCTGCAATAAATCCTTTTGTGAATGACCGCAGAGACAGTATGAAATAAAGGAAAACACGTAAAACCCTTTGACCTTGGTTAATCTCTGTGTTCGCGTAAAAGAGAAGCAACTACTGTACATGAGCCTCACAAAAATCCTTCTTATCTCTGAAAAATAGACAACGCAAACTATGGCTTGATATTAAGTATGAACTGGTCAGATTTGTTTTTCTCTTGGTAAACACTTGATAAATAATAAATGGCTGAGTGAAGACTGATACCCTATGAGGACTAGTCACTGTGTGACAGCCTAAACAGCTGTCAGGGAGGACTGTGCGGCCTGTGTGTGTGCGTGCGCATGTTTGTCTGTGCATCTGTGTTTGTGTGTGGGTGTCTGTGCATTTTAATAATAAGGTGTTGACTCTGCCCTTTAAGGCTCACCGGTGGGGAATCCCTGTAGGCGAGTGTGTGGGTGTGTGTGTAGGTGTGTGTGTGTGTGTGGGTGTGTGTGTGTCACGTTGGAAAAACATATCTGTGCACCGCAGCGCAACACCTGCCAGAGGCTGTGGCTGTTTATAGCAATTGCTGTGTAATCTAGAGAGGGCAAGGCTGAGCACCGCCACACACACACAGAAACATTCTGTGCCCACACCCATCAGTACTTTATACATAAACATAATACACAAAATATACACTGTATACACAAAATATACACAGCCACTTGTACACACACACACACAAGCCCAAACACACAACATTAACACTGGAAAATGTAATAACCACAGGCCAGTGTGAGCAGGATGAGGGGCACTTGCTTAGCCGTCCGCTCCCCAGCAGGACCTATATTGCAGCAGTAGGCAGGGGAGCCTGGCAGAGGCTCCAGCCTACAAAGTTCAATATAAACGAACAGTGGGATCTCCCAGGGACCTGGCAGGAAAAAGCTTAGCGAAGTTAAAGCCTCACCAGCCCTGCCTGGCTACACATGCCAACCATGCCAACAGAGCTGGGTAAGGCTGGGTAGGTAGGGGCAAGACTGGGCTGGTGGCCCACCACCCACCCTGACACACCCAGGACCTTGTCAGTCGTCACCCTCCTTTAAAGGGGCAGTGTCACTGACTGTCACTGTTACTGGTTCTTATAGGAGTGATCTTTTTCAATAAACACAAGGTAAAAATTTCAAAGATTTTACTGAGTTACAGTTCATATAAGGAAATCAGTCAATTTAAATAAATTCATTAGGCCCTACTCTCTGGAAATCACATGACTGGGAATATGCATCTGCTGGTCATAGATTTTTTTTAAAGTAGGGTTGTGGATCAGAAAACCTGTCAGTATCTGGTTTGTCCTCCATTTGCCTCATGCAACGCGATACATCTCCTCACATAGAGTTGATCCTCTTCAATGTCTGTGCGAAGTTACTGGATATTGGCGGGAACTGGAACATGCTGTTGTACACGGCGATCCAGAGCATCCCAAACTTGCTCAATTGGTGACATTTCTGGTTGAGTATGCAGGCCATGGAAGAACTGGGACATTTTCAGCTTCCAGAATTGCGTACAGATCCTTGCGACATGTGCAATATCATGCTGAAACATGAGTCCTCCCTGACAAAATGGATGTAGATGTGACATTTCATTCCCATCAATTGAGATTCTGGATCTTTTTTTTGTAGATTTTTTGACAATATTTATTATTCTTACTAATGAATATAATAAAGTTGATTTTTTTTTCAAATTTAAAGATCATTTGTTTATCTGGAATCATTCAGAAAATTTGGCCGTGCCTGAGATGGCTTCATTGATTAGTGAATCAAAATTCTTGTGTGATAAAATCTAATTGGCATCAGCAAAGAGAATGGGAAGTACGGTAGAAGACACAGCAGTAAGGTCATTGATATACGCTAGGAATAACAAAGGTCAAATGTTTTAACCCTGTGGCACGCCACAGGATATCTTGGCCCTGGTAGATGCACAACATTTGCATAAGTAAATGGTTCTCTATCATAAACATAACTACGTACATAGCCAATGATATGTATAACCATGAAAACCGTAATAATGCAATTTAGAATGTAATATTATATGATCAACTGTGTCAAATGCTTTGGATAAATCTAAAAAGATGCCAAGAGTATATTCATGGTTGTTCAGAGCTGTAAAGATTCTATCCACAAGTTGCAGAAGGCCATATCTGAGTTGTTTTTACGAAAACCATATTGGTGCTCATATAGAATACAGTGTTGATTTAAATGTTTCAACATTCTCTTATACACCAATGTTTCTAGGATTTTAGAAAAGCATGGTTGTACAGATATTGGGCGATAATTTGTAAAATATCTGTGATCCCCATAATTATAGAGGGGGATAACTTTGGCAATTTTCAAATCTTTAGGAACAATAACAGTTTGCATTCATTTGGTGAAGTGATACGTTAGAGGCTCAGTAATCTAGAAAGACACTGATTTCACCAAAGAGGTGCCAATCTCATCATGACCTGCTGCTGATATCTTTAAGTTACCAAGGACCTCCATCACCTCCATTACATCAGGAGGATCAAACTGAAGCAGAGAAGGGAAATGTCCCTTAATGTAATCCTAGGGATTTCCGTCAGTTTTCTCTATTTTCCTTTACAGAGAGGAACCAACATTCACAAAAAGGTTATTAAATTCACGTGAAATACCATCAGGATCACTTTAGGTCTTATTTCCAAATACATTGAGATGGGATGGTTGTAGATGCCTTTTTCTTATTCAACAGTTAATTGATGATTTTCCCAGTTGACATTATATTATTTAAGCATTCTTTGAATTTGTTAATACATTTTTTTGTGGGGGATATCCAAAGTAGGTTAGTAAACTTGTTCTTATACTTTTTGTAATTTGCAGAATTCAGGGGTTGGGATTTGTAAGAAACTTTTTATACAACTTGTTTTTTTAAACTGAGGATTGCTCGCTCCTTCAAAACTTGAGACATCTGTGGCATTGTGTTGTGTGACAAAACTGCACATTTTAGAGTGGCCTTTTATTGTACCCAGCACAAGGTGCACCTTTGTAATGATCATGCTGTTTAATCAGCTTCTTGATATGCCACACCTGTCAGGTGGATGGATTATGTTGGCGAAGGAGAATGCTCACTAACAGGGATGTAAACTAAATTGTGCACAACATTTGATAGGAATACGCTTTTTTGCTTATGTATAATTTATGAGATCTTTTATTTCAGCTCATGAAACATGGGACCAGCACTTTATATTTATATTTTTGTTCAGTATATTTTATCAATGTTATATTTCACTGACAATGGCATTTGATGCCATCTCTTTAACTTTGTTTTGTCCTGTACAGTAAATGGTAAAGTTGTATTGTGAATTAGATCATGCAGGTCTGTTACTGTGAGACTGTGTGTAATCATTGTAATCCAATCTATACCGCAGGGAAATACAGTACATGTGAGCAATTTTGTCAAAATTGTATTACATTGAGTAATTGTGAATGTATTACTTAAATCAATAATTGCTGAAAGATGGCCACGGATTCATACTACCGGTAGGATTAATTTCACATTATGTTAAAATATGCTTTAGAAAATGTAGGATCATATAGCCTGTGGTTATTTTCGTATTCTAAACATGACTGCTGTTTTCAGCATTATGTAATCTAACATATGCCCATTACATAGGGTTGGTTGCCTGGAGAACAAAGTGAGAGGGTTGCGTTATCATGCCACCAAAAAGACTTCATTTATCATCCCAACCCTCTCTATGCTTTACATTGAACCCCCACCTCCAGCAGCCACTTCAGATGGCTGAGGACACAATAACGACTTAACAGATGGGGCTTTTAGAACGTGGATAAGGCGAACAGCGGGTGGTTCAACAAACCGGGAGTCCAACAGCCAGCTCTCAGGGTGAACAGAGACTGGCAGAACTGCAGCACAACACTGCTCCTTGTCAACTCCTCATCAACTGTTCATTCTAAAGGTTTTCTTATAATACATATGCTAATCACCAGGATTGACATGTATATTTCTATGTTTTTTGTGGCTGTGATTTCTGTGTCCCTACGTCAAGGTTTCCAAACTCGGTCCTGGACCTGTTTTTATACACCTGTGTGATAACTGTAGTACAAATGTAATCTGTGTCTGTTTCTTGCTCTCCTTTCAGGGGGCCGGCGTAGTCTTTCGTTTCTAAGGCCCCAGGTGTCAGGGGTCGTCTGGTTTCTCTTCTTAGTGTCGTAGTGTGCCAGGCAGCGTGGCAGAGCAAATACCACGGCTGGAGCATGCCTTCCTGGATCACAGGACAATATGGTTCCTATCTTATCATATGGATACCTCGTTACTACCCTAATGCTAGCATTCAGATCATAGTGTTAGCTCAATTGAGTTGGTTTAGTTACCAAAGCCATGAATAAATAGAAAGGAGTAGATTGGGATATTGAATTCCACCAACAAAATACGGTGTAAGCTTAGAAATGTGTTATACATGTTTTAATTGTTGGCTTTCAAGATGTCAAAATAATAAATGGGGATGTGATTTGGTACACATTTGTTTGTCTTGTTGACTGATATACACTGAGTGTACAAAACACCTGCTCTTTCCATGACATAGACTGACCAGGTGAATCCAGGTGAAAGATATGATCCCTTATTGATGTCACCTGTTAAATCCACTTCAATCAGTGTAGATGAAAGGGAGGAGACAATTTAAAGAAGGATTTTTAAGCCTTGAGACAATTGAGACGTGGATTGTATGTGTGCCATTCAGAGGGGGAACGGGCAAGACAAAAGATTGAAGTGTCTTTGAACGGGGTATGGTAGTAGGTGCCAGGCGCACCGGTTTGAGTGTGTCACGAACTGCAACGCTGATGGCTTTTTTATGCTCAACAGTTTCCTGTGTTTATCAAGAATGGTCCAACACCCAGGCATCCAGCCAACTTAACACAACTGTGGGAAGCACTGGAGTCAACATGGGCCAGCATCCCTGTAGAATGCTTTCAACACCTAGTAGAGTCCATTCCCTGACAAATTGAGGCTGTTCTGAGAGCAAAAGGGGGTGCAACTCAATATTAGGAAGGTGTACCTAATGTTTTGTGCACTCAGTGTATGTCACTTGCTTCTATGGGGCCTTGACTGCCCCCTCTTTTCATTCCTGTGCTCCTACAGTACATGTCAGGGTTTCCATAAGTCAGAATATTGACAATTGTCCACTCTCAGCAATAATACTAATCTTCCTGGGATCCAGCAACAAGGGACCTGCCACAGCAGCAAGGGACAGCAGCCATCATGCTTAGTTTATGGGCCTTCAGTTGGCGACGCTGCCATTCACGTGACACGACACCTGGAGGGAGAAATCACATGCGTGTTGTGACCGGGTGGATGAAGGCCCTTCACGGTCTCTCACCTTCACCCCCCTCAACCCCCCTCAGCCCAGGACCCCGAGGAGCCCCCCTGTACCCCTCCCAGCATCCTCCACTCTCCAAAGGTCATCCGATTGTGGGAATGAGAGAGAGAGAAAAAGAGAGGGAGAGAGAGAGAGAGAGAGAGAGAGAGAGAGAGAGAGAGAGGGTAAGAGAGCACAGTGGGGGTCAGTGACACAGGGAGCCCTGAGGAATCGTCACCTCGTGGACCTCACCCCATAAACACAATTAGACTACATGGGTCCCTAATGCTTTTTAGGAGTACAATCCGTACCCCTGGAGAAGGAGGGGGATAAAAGCCACAGCCTTCAATATATCTCCTTCTCTCTCTGTCTCTCTTTGTCCTTTTCTCTCTCTCTCACTATTTCTCTCTTCTCCCCATGGGTAGGCTGTCTCTCTGCCTCCCTTGATCACAAAGGCCATGTCCCTTTGTCTCACTGTCCCAGGGCAGGGCACATTGTTCAGTCATCAAGGCTTGGTGGTAAATCTGTGAGAGGTTTTGAAGGACTGTACCTACCTGCATAACTAGTTCATCTACATTTTAGTCATTGAGCAGACATTCTTATCCAGAGCAACTTACAGGAGAAATTAGGGTTAAGTGCCTTGCTCAAGGGCACATCAACAGAATTTTCACCTAGTCGGCTCAGGAAATCGATCCAGCTACCTTTCGGTTACTGGCCCAACGCTCTTAGACGCTAGGCTACCTGCCGCCAATACAATAGAGTCACCTTGGAGTCTCTTGTCTTTTGTGCCTGTGTTGATCTCACGTCTCAGTGGTGTGTGTGTGTTTGTGTGTGTGCGCGTGTACGTCGTGCCTTTGTGCCTTTGTGCCTTTGTGCGTGTGTCGTGCCTTCGTGCGTGCATGTGTGTGCGTGTCATATTTTCCAAATAACCCCTGATCTCACACTTCCTTATGGGCACACGGACAAACAGCTCACCCATGTCTGTAATCCTTTTATTAATCTGTCATCGTGACTTTAATTCCATGTAGCTATGCGTGGATTTGGGGCTAAGGCCTTGCTTCATCAGTGTTGACCTACCACGTCTCCACCAAAGCCTTATCTGACCCTAGCCAACCCTCTGGCTTCCTGTTGAGACTGGCCCTGTCTTAAGTAGCTATCATCCACACATTGCTAAAGGTTGGCCTGGAGCATATTTCAAGAGGTGCAGGAGCCACTGCACAGGTAGCCGACACTGACTAGACCATACATCCATCTGAGACATATGAACGTAATGCTGCATGCAACCACCCACCCACCCTAAAGCATCTCTCACATGCGATCACGATATCCACCCACAAACGAAATCCACCCCCCTGACAAAAACAATCTCTGAATCCCACACCTCTCCTCCCCTCTCCCTCTTGCCTCGCGTGGCACGGGCGTTCTCACCGAGACCCAATTGCCATGACAGCATGACCCACAACCCTCATACCCCCTCCTCACCCCTCCTCCCCGCTCGTCATCCATTTCACCCCCACTCACCTCCCTCCCTCCCTCTCCAATGACAATATCCCGGTAATGGCCGCCTTTGTTTTTCTTGGCGCGTTTGCGTGGATTTGTCAGGATGCATTTCCTGTGTGCAAACTGAGGGCTGCCGCTGCGTGGCAATCTGGGCTCACTTCTCAGGCAGCTAAACCCTTTGACACTGTGCTTTTTAATTAAAATTACATTATGATTAATCAGCCAGAAGGGGGGCGCCCCTCTCCGTTCGTTTCCAGGCAGGTTTGATTACAACCTGTGACGGACGCCACTCGCTGCCAAGCCGCTAAAGATGTGCTGGCAGATGCCGCGGCCCGGCCAGCTTGTCGAGCCCCGGGGTTGCGGGCGGGAAGGGAGAGAGGGAGAGGTAAAGGAAAAGAGAGGGCGGAGGGAAGTGGGAAAGGAGAGGGGGAAATGACACAGACAGAGGGAGAGAGGACATGTATTGGAGGAGAAGGGGAAATGACAGAGACAGAGGGACAGAAAAGAAAAGCGAGGTGAAAAGGGACAGAAAGTGGACAGAGAGACATTGGGCGGAGGATGTTAAGAGAGGGAGTGGGTAAGGGGGGGGAAAGGTAGTAAGAAATCAAGAAGCAAAGGGAGTCAGAGGGCAAGAGAAAGAAAGACAGAGAAAATGATGAGAAACAGAGTGAGTGAGACAGACAGAGACCCCAAAGACTGGGAAGACACTTCAGAATGCTCCCCTCAGACATACCCTGCACACCCCCTGGAAAACAATATTGATCTGGATATGTCTGGTCTACCAGAGAGTGACTCCCGGAGCAGAGGAGAAGGAAGAGAAGAAGGAGAAGGAGGAGGGTGAAGGGGGGATCAGTTCTCCCCACAACAGTACAAGGTGCCTGGGTCTGGAAACAAGAACCATACTTACCTCCAGTGTCTAAGAGGGCACTGAGGGCCCTTTGTAGTGCAGGTACAGTGGTGTGCAGTCTGTGTACTGTAGTGTGTCGGCTCGGGAGCCCTGTAGTCTGTTTACTCAGGCTGAAAGAGCCATGTTAGAAGCGTGTCCCTACACCAGAAAACAAAACCGGGAGGAGGATGTCATCGCAGCAGTGTATCGATGGAAGCTCACAGGGCCCGTGTGACACATTTTAAAATGGAGTCAGTCAACAATGCAACACCGACACTTGGCGCTTCAGGGTTCTCTCCGGTAATGGCAGATTGCATGGACTATCCGTTATCGTAGACAGCATTTTACAGGCACCGGTATCATATTCAAGCCAATATTAATCCATTATCATATTCAATTGATATTGAATTCAACTTAATTCATGCCTGATGTATGAGGTCAAATGGTAAGCAGATCGCATAACACCTAATGATACTAGAGTATGTGAGATAAAACACTGGGTGTGGGGTGAGGGGGCAGGGGGTTGTAGGCGGTGAAGGGGTTAAGCAGGCGAGACTGATACCGAGCACGTCCCCACCGCTCATGGGTGTGCAACAGGGTGTGTACTAATTGGAGGGGACCTGGGGAAAGGTCAGGGATGGAGCACTGACTGACTGAACACCCCCGATACCATTCAACCCTCAGCTGACTGACTGACTGTGAACAGTGCACACCCCTTCACCCCCAACACCCGAACCCCAGCCCCTTCAAAATACTGTACAGTAGTCCAATGAGCACAGCCATTCCTGAATTGAACTGTTCACCTCAGTTCTGGATATCAGTCTTCATACTTATCCAGTAAGATAGTAAGTGACGTAAGCTTCATGCGCAGCGAATAGTAGCGACCAGTAAAGTTATTAGCTCTATCTTTCTTATGTATTGGTCCAAAACCAGGAAATGGCTCCCCTAGACATTATGTCCATAAACAGTGGGTACAACTTGGCTTTACTAGCCAGTAAAATGGCTGATGCTTTCTCCATTATAAACTCCAGTGCAAAGACAGTACTTTGTGGTGCTTCCTGGGGCCACATTGACAGGCAGAATTAAAACCCAGTTGGTGGTCTGTCACCGTCAGAGTGCAGAATGCCTTCGACAGAATCCATTAATAAGATGCTCTTATTGTTTCAAACATGCTGTGGTTAAGCTGCCACCAAATCATTACTTCTGCAAGTAAATAGTCTATTTCATTTGTGATTGTTTATTCAACTCTTTAGGAAACAGAACAGCGGGAAGGCTTCTGGCCCGGACAAGGTCTCTCCAGCCACACTTAAGCACAGCGCTCTCCCCTGTTTTCACGAACAACCAGTCACTAGAGCAAGGCACTGTTCCCGCATGTTTCAAATCTTCCATCATTGTTCCGGTCCCGAAATAAGCAAAAGGTGTCGACTACAAAACTGTAGCGCTCACCTCAGTCATCATGAAAACGTTTGACTTCCTGACTTCCTGTCCAACAGGACACAGCACATGAAGCTGGGAAAACACCTTTCGAAACTCTTTATCCCTCAGCACTGAAGCGCTGCAGGAATGCAGTCTCTCGCCTCTACTCTACTCAATCTACACCAATGACTGCACCTCCAACAAATCATCTGTCAAACTAATCAAGTTTTGCAGATGACACCACTTTGGTCGGTCTCATCACTGACGGCAATGAGTCCATGAACCGTGGAGAGGTCGACCGGCTAGTGGCCTGGTGCAGTCACAATACAGTGGAACTTAACGCAGACTAAACCTGTGGAAATGGTGGTTGACTTCAGAAAACGCCCCCCCCACCATCTGTCCCCCTCGAGATTGATGGCTCAGCTGTTAGCACGGCTGAATCATTCAAATTCTGGGGGACCATCATCTCCAACAACCTCAAGTGGGAGGACAACATCACAGCGGTCACCAAGAAGGCACACCAGCGGATGTATACTTGCGGCAGCTGAAAAAAATTTGCTGACTCTCACATCAATTGTTGAGTCCATCCTTACCTCCTCCATCACCATCTGGTGTGGGTCTGGGTCTGCGTCTGCCCCGCTGCAAGGGAAAACCGCAACACTCTGTCTGGTCTGCAGAGAGGGTCATCGTCTGCCACCTGCCCTCCGTCGAGGTCCTGCACGACTCCAGGGCAAAGAAGCGTGCAGGAAAGATCATCGCCGACCTCTTCCACCCTGGTCACCAATTCTCCTTTGGCAGGC
This sequence comes from Brachymystax lenok tsinlingensis, assembly GCA_030435695.1. Classification (NCBI taxonomy): domain Eukaryota; kingdom Metazoa; phylum Chordata; class Actinopteri; order Salmoniformes; family Salmonidae; genus Brachymystax; species Brachymystax lenok. Next base: position 3,925,582 of record CM059806.1, on the reverse strand, counting down.
GGTTGAGGTAATTCATGACCAAAACCTCTCACCACCTGAAACGTTTTTTCCCTTCACCAACCGGACCTTCTGACCCACAGAGACTAAAGGACTGTGCTGCACACGGCATCAAACCATCTCTGAACTGTACACAAAAGAACTGCACTACACTGCATTGCAGTCTGTCCATCTCTCTGCATTTCAACATACAGTGTTCATACTGATACTGTACATTTGTACATCCACTGTATATCAACCGTATACACACTAGACATTTGTATATCTGCTCATTCTCTTATAGCTCTATGCTCACTCTACCCAGTTCTATATAATGAATGTAAACTTTGTTTAAAGTCCATTATATAGAACTAGGTAGAGCTCTGTATTCCGTCTCTAAATGTTGTCTATCACTAGCAGCACCATATAGCCAAGTACAATTCTGAGTATGTGGAAATGTAATTGGCGAATGAAGGTGATTTTTATAGGAATCCCTGCTCAAATGCCCAACTGTAGCTCCAATGTACAGTGTCTGCCTAAGTGTGAGAGAGAATGTGTTGGTGTGTGCGTGTCCACACGTGTGTTTCCATCCATCCATTGTGCGCGTGCACGCTTTGGCACCATCAGCGGGGCTCAGTGGCACAGACCTGACCCTCCGTTGAACCCTGTGCCCCTGCGATCCATACGTATCATTTACCCGCAGCCCTACCCTCCTCGCTCCCCTCCCCGCTTTCTGGGCTAATGCACAGAGGCGTGAAACACCTCGTAATGCTCAATCACAGCGGGGCAGAGTGGACAAGGAGCAATCCAGAGTGACAGCACAGGGCCGGGGTGGCGGCAATGCAGAGGGAAGAAGCGACGGAGTGGGGGGAAGCCAGGGGGTAGGGGGTACTGTAAGGGAGTAGGGGGGTGGGGGGGCTAGAGAGGGGGTAAGATAGTGTTGGGATATGGGCTGTAAGGGGTGTTGGCATGGTAAGAGGGTGTTGGAGCTGGATGTTAATAGGGAGGATGTATTCATGTGGGACTACGGTGTTCGGATCTGCAAGTGAAAAAAGGAGAGAAAAGAGATAGCGATAGAGACTGCAACAGACGGAAGTCGCACACTTGCGAAGTTGGAGGTGTGAGAGAATAAGACTTGATCAGGCTGAAAGACAGCTTCTTGGACTGCTGTTTTAAAAAGCTTGAGATTAACCCTTTCCTGTCAGAGAAGAATCGTAGAAATTTGAAACAAGACAGGACGTGGGCAAGAGCTCAAGCGCTCGTAGTGTACAGGTCAAATGGTTGTGAATTGATACATGTATTTATCCATTGTTTATACATGTTACAGGTTAGACTCATTGAAATAAAATCTCCTTTTCTAGAGAGGCCTGTGAATGAATACACCAATATATCCTACTGGAGATCAACTGTGCTGTGTTGCACTGACAATACAGAGAAAAATAGCACTAGCTTTATGCCCTTTGTACCTCTTTACCATACACAGGTGACAATGATATTGTATGTATCTCTATTGTATTGTATCTCTATCATGAAATAAAGCTAAAATATGTAGAAAATACGGTCAGAATAATGCTTCCCTCATCAAAATACTGCAAAATTCTGAGATACTGTTCATATTTATGACCAGTCCCCAAGTTTGCACATAGACATTATCTAAGTGTGAGACATAGATACTGGCATACATAGATACAGTATACTGGCAATCCTATCCATGTGATGCAATGGAGATAAAACTGAAATACTCCAAGTCAGCACAATGTATTGTAAACAAGCACAAGATCCGCTTCCACCTTGGCAGAGTCCCTGATGTCCTTGCCCTTGCCCTGTGGACCCATGCCCATGGCCCAGGCAACACTGTGGCCAAGCTGCCCAATGGTCCAGCTAATCATATGCAGCGCCGCAAGGAAGCTAAATCTGTGTCCCAAATGGAAGCATATTCTCTACATAGTGCACTGCTTCTGACCAGAGCCCTATGCACTATATAAGGAATAGGGTGCCATATGGGACAGCCAGTGTCAGCCTATGCCAGCTTATGCCTCTCTTACAGTGGGATGCCAAGGCCAGAGCCCACAGAGAAGGGCCCTGAAAGACATTGAATGCATTGGCTTGAATGTGTGGGGGAGTGTGGAGTGGAACCCCCAACTAGAAGTGGTACCCCCACTCTGTGTGTACCCCTCTGTCCAATGCCTGCTGTGGGAGCACTGACCCCTCTGACTGTGTGGACAGAGACCCTGCTGACCAACATAAACAATGCCATTACTAAGGCCCAGCGGGACCATACTAAAACACAGAAAGTGTGTGTGTGCGTGTGCATGTGCGTGTGTGCCTTTGCATTTGAGACGGGGGGCCTTTTCGTGTCCAGCATATCACAGGTGACCTTAACTCCACCTGGTTCACCCTCGGTGACAGCCTGTTCAGGAGAAAGGCAATGTAGACAGAGGAAGTATCTATTCATTTCCTCAATATTGTACGTGTTCATGTATGGGGTTTCATCATGGATTACTTCCGTTGTTATTCATGGTCTGCTACAAAACATAATTAAATAGGTTATCATTTGAAGTGGATAAAGGGTTAAACAAATAAAGGGTGATTTGAAGCAAAAGGCCACAGGTATTATAGAGAGGACTTTGACCTTTAGGTAGGGTAAGAGGGTGGAAGGTAGGAGGAAGATGCCATCCGAGAAAACAAACCTAAATTACTTTACGCCCACCGACGCACACACACACACACACACACACACACACAGCTTAAGGTGAAAGTAGCCATCTGAAAGCATCTGTTTTATAAACAGATGAGTGACCTTGTGACTGGCCAGTGCAGGATGTGAGTGCAAGGGCACAACAGGGGCGTGAGCCATACAGGGGAGGGGCCAAAGGAGAAGGGCATGAGACAGATACTATCCCCGTCATCAGTCATTCAGATATCCCTCTCTGTCATTCAGATAGCCCTCCCTGTCAAAAGTGTGTTTGCATGTGTGTGTGTGTTGTATGTGTTCAGTGTGTTGTATGTGTTCAGTGTGTACACAGTGACTGAATGTATCCACTGTGGCTGACCTCTCTGTCACTTCTCACCTCACAGAGACAAACTCTTGTCATTCCAACGGGAACGACGTCATCGCCCCTCCTTCCCTCCTAAAGCCGTCTCTTCGATGAAACCCTATTGAATGGCTTAACACACTGCCACGTCAAATGACTGCGTTGTATCTCACCTCTATTTGACGTGGACCTTGGGATGGATGGAGAAGGAGCCAACATCATACGTGGCTACGGGGGCATGTCATTAACATCATCACGAAACACCACCGCCACGGTGAGAGAGGATGTTGTTTTTTTTCCACACGCTGCGGACCCATAGGGGTTTCCCCAGTCAGGCCATTTAGCCGGAGAGCCTTGTCTCACCTCCGTGACATGGTGGTCACCTCGCATCCCCGGCGCCGAGAGAGGGAGAATGTGACCAACGTGACAGGGCCAGGGCATGGTGAGGAACCCAAAAACGCTTAAGAAACACTTGGCAAAAATCGAATCAAATTGTATTGGTCGCGTACACATGTTTAGCAGATGCTGTTGAGGGTGTAGCGAAATGCTTGTGTTCCTAGCTCCAAGAGGGCAGTAATATCTAACAACACACAACAATTCACACGAATCTAAAAGTAAAAGAATGGAATTAAGGAACATAGAAATATTAGGAGGAACATTGTAGGAGTCCGGAGTATAAAACAATCTATATATATATATACATATACACGTGGATAGAATATCTGAAGAATCCGTGGATAGAATAGTATATGTACAGCAATAGTTGAATAGGATGGCCTAGCTCAGAGCCAAGTCTGTGCCTGCCTAGTGCTTACACACACCATCCTCCTCCTTTCCCTCTTAACACATGAGGATGTCTGTGAGAACTTGTGTACTTTCTGATCCTTCTAACCGTTACACCCTGAGGAGAAATTCAAAAAGGACAGCAATGTTCTATGTAAAATAACCAGGCTCTCTGACATTGTGAAAAGTGTCATTAGAAAACGTCATGGCAGTTCCGTCTATGATGACCTTGCCGCCATTATGTGCAGTTTTATACGAATGTGCCAAGTAAATGATAGTAACATAGCTTCACCCAGGCTAAATCTTTATTCAGATATCTACTGTCTGTCATTCCAACGGAACGACGTCATTGTCCCTCCTTCCCTCTTCACGTCCTGGCCATAGAGAGCCCTCTGGGTTCTCTATGGTGATTTAGGTCAGGACGTGACTAGGGGTTTTCTATGTTGTTTATTTCTATGTTGGTTTTGTGTGTGGTTCCCAATTAGAGGCAGCTGTTATTCGTTGCCTCTAATTGGAGATCATACTTAGGTAGTCCTTTTTCCACCTGTGTTTGTGGGATATTATTATTATTATTATTTAATTTTTTATTTTTTTTAGTGCCTGTGTGCGCTACGCATATGTGACGATCAGTTGTTTCTTTATTGTTTTGACGTTTCACTGTGAATTAAAATAATGTGGAACTCCATGCACGCTGCGCCTTGGTCCCTTTATCATGACCATCGTGACAGTTGGCAAACATTTTGCACTTTTGCCGACTTACCAGTGTATCAATCTGAAAACAAGTTCTGCTTTCTTTGTCTTTTTTTTCTGAGACAAATATCTCAAAAAGGACTACTATATTCTCACGGGAGTTACTGTGTGGGAGTTCTGGTAGGTGCAAATCAGAGATTCTTATGTTCTTGTGTAGTTTTTTCATGAAAACTGCTTTCTTTATCAAATGTATCTGCAATTGTGGTCTGGTCTGACATGATTTACTTTCACTTCAACAAAAAGCACAGCACTGTGGGAGTACCTCAGCCTGATGTTGTACTCTTTAGTACAATGAGATTACAGTATGTAATGCAAAAATATCTACTCACTGATTTTGAATGGTGAGCTGGCAGTCATTACGGTCAATTAATAGTCAATTAATATTTTTCATTATTTCGTTTTTTCATTTCTTGAATAATGTCTGTCCTGGAAAATGCACAACAAGTTATATCCTGGTTTGAACATCTGTGTTGGCGACATACACTGAGTGTACAAAACAATAGGAACCCTTTCCTAATATTGTGTTGCACCTCCTTTTGGCCTCAGAATGGCACCTACTACCATACCCCGTTCAAAGGCACTTCAATCTTTTGTCTTGCCCGTTCCCCCTCTGAATGGCACACACACACACACAATCCATGTCTCAATTGCCTCAAGGCTTAAAAATATTTATTTAACCTGTCTCTTCCCCTTCATGTACACTGATTGAAGTGGATTTAAGGGATCATTTTTTTCACCTGGATTCACCTGGTCGGTCTATCAAATCAAAATCAAATCAAATACAGCGGGTGTAGACCTTACAGTGAAATGCTTACTTACAAGCCCTTAACCAACAATGCAGTTTTAAGAAAATACTTTAATTGAAGAGCAGCAGTAAAATAAAAATAAAAATAGGCTATGTACAGGGGGTACCGGTACAGAGTCAATGTGCGGGGGCACCGGATATTCGAGGACATGGAATGAGCAAGCATTCCTAATGTTTTGTACACTCAGTGTGAGCTGCCATAAACAATAAGTGAGTCAAAAATCGAACAGAAATACAAGAATACAAGGATAATGAATGAGTAGGATATTTTATGGCTTATGCATTTCCTTTTTCCTTACGAGGAGGAGTGTCAAAGATCTCTGCCACTGACTTGCTCAGCTGTGAATAAAATGATGAGAAACTGATACTATGGATGTCTTGTGGATGAGTGACAAACCTGTGACCCCTGCCAATCACGTAGTGCCCCCGAGGCATCCGATATAAAGAGAGAAACCAAAACCCAGCAGTGGTTCTTAGTATCTTCCATCCCTCCCATCTCCTCACTTCCCCTCTTTATCCAATCCTCCTATGTTGCACTGATGAACTTGTGCCCCCTGCCTTCTATTTGACCTCCTTGGTAGAGTGCCGCAACCCTCCCTCCACCTTCATCTCCGCCTTCCCCCTCTTCCTCCCAGGCCTTCCAACGCGGCAGACTGACGTTCCCGCCTGGCCGCCCCTCGCCGTCTCACAGAAGTGAGAAAATAAGATGGCATTGGATCTATTAACACATTGAGCTGAGTGTGAGTGAGGGGGCCCCAGCCGAGGCCACTCTCCTGAGCCCCTCACATCCGACCGACCGCCACGAGGGCAGCTCTGGCCTAGGGCTGGGTGGAGGGTGCAGGGGTGGGAGGGGTGGAGGAGGGGGCATGGATATGGGTGAGGGGGAGAGCGGTAGGGGGGAGGCTGTAGGCAATTAGACAGGGCTGAGTACGACCATAGGAGGGGGTAGATGGTGGCGGTGGTGGTTGGGGAGGCTGTATGGTGCACGTCGTGACTTGTCCCCTAGAAATCTCAGCACCTCATCAACAGGAGCCATATTGATCGGAGGATTGATCCACCTGCTCGGAGTAATGATCAATAGATACCTGTCAAGACTTGCATGTTTTGACAAAAGAGTCATGCGTACTGTACTGTACACACAAGGCGATGACATACCTTGAAATGTGAGGAGTGAATTGAATCTGGTGTCTCTGAAGCAAATAGATAATTTTTGAAGTAAGCTTTATTTTTGCAGAAAACCTGCTGGGAACAAAACGTGAGGATTATTTCTTATAGAGTCTGTTATGAGTGTGAGCATGTGCACGTGTGTGCATGAGGGTGCTTTTTCATTCAATTAGTTTAATTTGTAAAGACACAAACTGCAGCGTCTCAGAGAACCTTATCTGACATTTTGTTGTTATTATTCATTTATCCTTGTTCTAATTTTATGATGACTACACTGTACATGTGCTGACATCCACAGGATTTCAGTCATGAACTTGTTGGCACTAGAAAATATAATGTGTGTCTTCAGAGAGTGTCAGTACCTTGGTGTGATTACACGCCTACATCTCTATCAGCTTTTCTACAATCAGAAAGGAGAACTCTCGACTTGCTGTCACACTTCAATTACACTTTCGTTTCATAACATTAACAAACATATAGTGAGGTGACAAATAATTAATCTCTGATGATATTGACATCCCATAAATGTGCCAACATATTGTCTGATTAATACATTAAAATAGGCAATGATATTCATAAATCCACAATGACAGAATAATGATAATTGTTGTGTGATTGAAAAAAATGCTTAATGTAAAAAAATAACTCAACCAAAAACAGATCACAACAAATCCACGATTCCGTTGAATGAGCAAGAGCCATATTTGGAAAAAATGAATTATACCGTGCACAGTTCATTAATTCCAGCAACAATTGATAAAAATGTGTTAAATATTGTACAATGTTTATGCGTGTGCCACAATCCTTTCCATACCCTAACAGTTGAAAAGAAACCACCATTTTGTCAGCCCCAAGCGGCCTTCCCTTCAGAGGAACTGGTTACCAAACGATCCAAGCACGATATTTACAGGTGTGAAAAGATACATTTTACTAATACAGTGTGCCCCTTCCATGTGTGCCCCTTACAATATACAGTACGCCTGCTTGGTTCAAAAGAGGAAGAAATCTTATGCGCGAGTCGTTCATCTCGTCTTTTGGCTGTGTTTATTAAGAGGATCCGAGGCGTAGCTGAGCACAAGTCTTAAGAGAAAGTGATAAAATATACAGCGAGAAAAGCTCTCAAAGTGTCGGGAAATTGCAGTGTGGGGGGTGATGAACGTTCAAGATGATCGCAGTCTGCTTGTCCGACTCCAGAGAAGAAGAGATGTCCTCAGTGCTCGACTTGGGATGAAAGAGGTGCAGGAGCTGTCTTTTTTTCAAGTCGGTTTATTAGACCATGTTCACAGAAATGACCAAAAGACATTATAGAGTACCTCTGATTATTTACTGGTAAAGGTTCTCAGACATTTTCACAGATTGAATTTCATGACTTTTCCATGCACTTAAACCCCCACAAAGTAGAATAACTGCATTGTGAGGCTACTGTATAAAACCCATGTAGTCAACCCTCCATCTGGAGAGCTATTAGTTGTGCAGGCTTTTGATCCAGCCCTGAAAAACACCAAAGTCTGCCTATCAAGGTCCTGTTGAGCAGTTGATGTTTAGGCTACAGTGTGGTGTGTTAGAGCTGGACTCGAACACAAAATCCTGCACACCCAGTAGCTCTCCTGGAGGATGGTTGACCACCCTTGGTATAAAATACTGCAACATTACAACCAAATACTTTTCTGTTTTTATACATTTATTCTCTCATTTAATGAATACATCAAATCAAATCAAATTATTAGTCACATGCGCCGAATACAACAGGTGTAGACCTTACAGTGAAATACTTACTTACGAGTCCCTAACCAACAGTGCAGTTTCAAAAAATACGGATAAGAATAAGCGATAAAAGTAACAAGTAATTAAAGAGCAGCAGTAAAAAATAACAATATATACAGGGGGGTGCCGGTACAGAGTCAATGTGTGGGGACACCGGTTAGTTGAGATAGTATGTAGAGTTAATTAAAGTGACTATGCATAGATGACAACAGAGAGTGGCAGTGGTGTGGAGGGGGCAATGCAAATAGTCTAGGCTTGGGGGTAGAAGCTGTTTAGAAGCCTCTTGGACCTAGACTTGGCACTCCGGTTCCGCTTGCCATGCGGTAGTAGAGAGAACTACGACTAGGGTGGCTGGAGTCTTTGACAATTTTCAGGTATAGAGGTCCTGGATGGCAGGAAGCTTGGCCCCAGTGATGTACTGGGCTGTTCGCACTACCCTCTGTGGTCAGAGGCTGAGCAGTTGCCATACCAGGCAGTGACGCAACCAGTCAGGATGCTCTCGATGGTGCAGCTGTAGAACCTTTTGAGAATCTGAGGACCCATGCCAAATCTTTTCAGTCTCCTGAGGGGGAATAGGTTTTGTCGTGCCCGCTTTACGACTGTAATGGTGTACTTGGACCATGTTAGTTTGTTGGTGATGTGGACACCAAGGAACTTGAAGCTCTCAACCTGCTCCACTGCAGCCCCGTCGATGAGAATGGGGGCGTGCTCGGTCCTCTTTTTCCTGTAGTAAACAATAATCTCCTTTGTCTTGATCACGTTGAGGGAGAGGTTGTTGTCCTGGCACCACATGGCCAGGTCTCTGACCTCCTCCCTATAGGCTGTCTCGTTGTTGTCGGTGATCAGGCCTACCACTGTGTCATCGGCAAATTGAATGATGGTGTTGGAGTCGTGCCTGGCTGTGCAGGAGGGGGATGAGCACGCACCCCTGAGGGGCCCCTGTGTTGAGGTTCAGCGTGGCGGATGTGTTGTTACCTACCCTTACCACCTAGGGACGGCCCGTCAGGAAGTCCAGGATCCAGTTGCAGAGGGAGGTGTTTATTCCCAGGGTCCTTAGCTTATTGATGAGCTTTGAGGGCACTATGGTGTTGAACGTTGAGCTGTAGTCAATGAATAGCATTCTCACATAGGTGTTTCTTTTGTCCAGGTGGGAAAGGGCAGTGTGGAGTGTAATAGAGATTGCATCATCTGTGGATCTGTTGGGGCGGTATGCAAATTGGAGTGGGTCTAGGGTTTCTGGGATGATGGTGTTGATGTGAGCCATGCCCAGCCTTTCAAAGCACTTCATGGCTACAGACGTGAGTGCTACGGGTCGGTAGTCATTTAGGCAGGATCTTGGGAACAGGCACTATGGTGGTCTGCTTACAGACTCGGACAGGGAGATGTCAGTGAAGACACTTGCTAGTTGGTCAGCGCACGCTCGCAGTAGATGTCCTGGTAATCTGGGGCGAGGGAGAGCTTTATATGTGTCTCTGTGTGTGGAGTATAGGTGGTCCAGAGTTATTTTCCCTCTGGTTGCACATTTAACATGCTGATAGAAATTTGGTAAAACTGATTTAAATTTCCGTGCATTAATGTCCCCGGCTACTAGGAGCGCCGCCTCTGGGTGAGCGTTTTCTTGTTTGCTAATGGCGGAATACACCTTTCAATGCTATCTTAGTGACAGCCTCTGACAGTAGTGGTATGTATACAGCTACAGAGAATACTACCTCTCTCGGGAGGGAGTGTGGTCTACAGCTTATCATGAGAAACTCTACCTCAGGCGAGCAATAGCTTGAGACTTCCTTAGATATCGTGCACCAGCTGTTGTTTACAAAAATACCCCTTGTCTTACCAGACGCCGCTGTTCTATCCTGCCGGTACATTGTATAACCAGCCAGCTATATGTTGATGTTGTCGTCGTTCAGCCACGGCTCCGTGAAGCATAAGATGTTACAGTTTTTAATGTCCCGTTGGTAGTTTAATTTTAAACGTAACTCTGCGATTATATTGTCCAAAGACACATTTGCTAGCAGAATTGAGGGAAGTGGGGGTTTATTCCATCGCCTTCGACTTCTCAGCAGGCAGCCCGCTCTCCTGCCTCTCTCTCCGCCTCCTCTTCACGCAGATCACGGGGCTCGAAGCAGTATATACGCCTCGCGCTCGTCAGAGTCGTGAAAGGATATTCATAAAGGAAAAAGGATACTGCTAGTCCGTGGTGAGTAATCACAGTCCTGATGTCTAGAAGTTATTTCCGATCATAAGAGACTGTAGCGGCAACATTATGTACAAAATGAGTAAAAAACTAGTTAAAAACAATGCAGATGAACAAACAAAAAACACAATCGGTTGTGGGCACGTAAAACGTCTGCCTTCTGCTCCAGCGCCATTTTATCATAGGGATACAGTTGATAAAGTAGGCTAGTTCAAAGCGAGTCAACAACATGAATGCTTATAGCTAAATCGATAGCTATACTACAAGCTATGTGTAATGAACACGATGGGAGACAGAGAGCTGGTTTCAAGCGCAGGGTGTTAATTTGTAAAGGACCACAGGGGGAGGCAGGTAGCTAGGTCCAGGGGCAGGGGCAGGCAGAAGGTCATACACCGGGGGGACCAAAAAGGCAACAATACAGGCAGGGCAAAGGCTAGTAACGTCATCTAGGAGATCAGGCACTAGGTTGATAACAGGCAATCCGGTAGGCTGAAGTACAGGCAGGGAATAGGCAAAAGGCGTCGTTAGTGAGGCAGGCAAAAATTATTATTAACTAGGATTAAATTACGGGAAAAATAGATCTCCGAATAGAAGTGTGTCACAAAACATAAAATACCTTACAATGATGGGGTGCAAAAACTAAATAGTGAGTGATAATAACATACAGGTGATCAGAACAGATCTGGAAAGTGAGCTGCGTTCAGGGGATCTTCGTGTTTGAGAGTGTGAGTTGGAAGTAGACGTTACACTATGTTTTGAATTGGCTATAGGTAGACCATAATTATTTTATAGGCTACCTGCTGCTGAAATGTCTCTCTCTCTCGCTCCTCGGAAATTGGCCCACTCGCACTGATACACATGCAGATGATGCACAGCACACACAGAGAGACACGCTGAAGGGTATGGGCATTATTCTGAGCATGGGTGATACGTAGATTTATAAATGATTGATAATATATTTTAAAGGAAAACACAATATTAAAATTCCATGATTTTCATGACTGTAAAAACCCTAATTTGACAACTTGGAACATCGTATCCTTCACATTCAGGCTGGCGCATTCTCAGACTTGAACAGTCTACTAGCACGCATACACCAGATTCACAGACTTGTACGGCACTCCGGACAGCTCCAAGTCAAGCACTGGTTGTCCTCGAGGGCCTCGATGCTCTCCAACATCATTAGGGCAAGAGACCGCAAGCCTGCGTCAACAGACCGACCGCACATAGGTCATAGGATGAGAATACTGGCTTTTAAAACAGGATCCTATAACATACAACTGGATTAGATAATTTCAAACTAAAGTGCACTATTTCTGAAATGTATGTGTGTGTCAAACCTATCATACGCTGCATTTTGTTTGCAAGCCTGAGGTCAGGTCATCAGAAGGTGCCTTCTCATCAAAGGAAGTTCCTCATCAAAAGGTGTCTTCAGATGTAAGGATAGAAGAGTAAATACAAGGGGCCTGTTAGCGTTTAGTGTTCAGAACACCATAGTGAAGTGAAAGGGATGGAGGGGGCGGGTATAGAAGGAGGATACAGGAGGGTTGTGGTCCATGCATCATGGCTCTGAGCCCAGACAAGACGACGCTGGGCCTGCCTGTCGTGCCACGGAGCAGCTCACCAGCCTGTACAGAGTCAGGAACATTAACATTGGGACCGGCAGCTCAGTGCCGACACTGCACCTACCGCATACCGTAAAGACAAGAGATACTACAAACAAATGTTGCCGTTTTGTCATATCTCCAAATAGTGAAATGTACACCAGTTATACATGCACACATTACTTACTATAATGTTATAACAATGACTACAAAATGTATTTATTTAGACACTCACTTGGAAAAGATTCCATAACATTATTCATTATTTTCAAATTGAATGCTGTATAGATTACACATATTGTTGTGATTTGTAAAATAGGAATATACTGTATTTTCAAATAATCAACATGCTGTGAGAAAAAGAAGAAGTGCTTCCTATCTCTCTCCACATTCAATGAATTAGGATGTCTGTAATTATCCACCTTGAACTCCACCTAATTATCCACCGTCAACATTATTCTCATAAGAAGAAAATGGTGCTGAAGAAATGTGTACAGAGCAAAATCATTCAATGACAAGCTTTGCTACGTAAAGAAACTCCCAACTCCCTGTTCTCCCCTGCTTAATTTAAGCTTGCATCCATCTTTCGCCTTTCCTCCTCTCCCACCATTCACAGCTCGCTGCTATGCCCCTCCACGCCCCTCCATACGGCCTGACAGGGGTGCAGAGAGAGACCCCCTAATTAATGGACGCAATCTTGCGGCCCTCGACCAGCCTTACAACTCTTTTAATGAAGAGATTAGCTGTGGCGCATTAAGATGTATTTAACCCGCAGCACTAGCTCTGTTTCAATAAGTATTAAACAGCCCATTAAATGGAGTAGGGGGCTCAATTAAGACAGACAAAGGCCAACACTGAATGCGAAGGGGGGAGTTGGAGAGGAGGAGGGTTGAGGAGGAGGGTCGGGTTTCTGGGTTTCTACCCAAACAGCTCATGGTGAGCCGAAGGACAAAGGGGACTGACATGCTGTAGCGGGAGGGCACAGCGCCGTGGCCAGTGATGGTTTACTTTACATCCATCCAGGGTCAAGTGGAATGGAGGATTCGCTTCTTCAGAATCTCAACAAACAGGGTGGGTCAGGGCTTTCTCTTCCCTCCAGCAGAGGCCCCAGAAGTGTCCTCAACTTTGCTCTCTCTTCTATTTCTCTCTCTCTCTCGCACTCTCTCTCTGACTGCCCACAGTCTCTTACTTACTTTTCATTTTTTTTGTAGTTGAATATCAAAATCGAAATTGGATATATCAGACTATCAAAACAAGTTTTTATTGAACAAACGTATGTTATTTTGCTCTTATTTTGAACTGCTAAATGTCTTCTCAAAGTGAACTCGCATTGCAACCTGAAATCAGACATTTCAGAATCTATTTTCCAAGTTGTTGATTTTTGCACAAACAATGAACCACCGTCAGGCATGCCAGAGCCCCTGCTGAACAATGCTGGTATTGTTCAGTTGGAGAGAAAAAACTGGCGTGGGTGCAGGCTTTATAAATGTTCTCCCTTTTTTCGCCCACCATTCGTTTGTTTCGTGGCATGGTGAAGGCCCATGAAGGGCCTAACAGGCTGTCCCATATGCGTGGTAGCTCCTAAATTTAGTTGGAGTCAGCGGTGGCCTCTTTGCAGTTCTGCCTCAGAGGATGTTCGCTACAATGCCAGTCCAAAAGCAACAGCGCTGATAACACCTTTGTCTCACTGTCTGAATACTTGGACTACAACTTAGATTTTTTTTTATTATCAAAAAAGGGGCTACAAGCAAAACAACTTATAATGTGAAAATATTGCCGTTTTTTTTAAGTCCACCTGTGTCAATCTTTTGACGATTTATTGATCTGGGTACTTTGAAATTGTGGACCGAGAAATAATGCAGACAAAAAGTAATCCACTGTTTTCAAAATAAATAAAAGAGTGTATGCCCTTGTTGAGGAACTTTCTTTCATACATATTAAAAGGTATATTTACTAAGCACTATACAAAATGTAATACCTACACATATCATCATCAGCAACGAGACACTATCAGTTTTAAATATCTAGGTCTTTTTCTTTCTTTGTTGGTGCTTTTTAAACGAAGGAATGTGTTAATGAGTATAACACCTTTGAATGGTGTATTTAATGCATCAATACCCAATGACAGTTAAACTTCTATACATACATTCATTTTTCATAAGGACAAGATCCCTATGCATAAAGAATGTTAATGTATTCTTGATTTAGAGAGTAAAGTGTTATATACTGCAAAGTGTATATCAGGCAGATGATCAAACATACTCCAAAAAGAATAAAGCAAGATAATATAGTTTCCTTTACAATAGTATGCTTAGTTAGAAGTGTTTTAATTTCAGATCATTACATATGCTAACACAGACAGAGCCTCTACATGATGAGTTAGCAAGACGAATTCAGAGGCGTTAATTGGCCCCAAGACTCCAGGCCCTCCTTCCCTATCTAACATGATTATATTGAACACGACATGGGTTAGCATCGAAATACATTCCCTATCAAATACCATTACCCCCTTGTTCGGCAGAATTTTGCGGAACAGCTTGCTGCTTTTTGGGGTTCATCTGCTGTTGAGCTAATTGGCCTGAAACTAAACTGCAACCAAGTGGCTGTCAGTGTGCCCTATCTGTCTGAGTGGATTTGAAGGGGACGCAAGTGCTCAGGGATGGACAGTCAGAACATGCTTCGGCTTAGAGGAGCACCATGCGATCGTGGCACAGACCTTCAGTCTGCATTAGCCCTCAAAGCCCTTAGCATTTGCATCAGCCTGCAGGCTAACATATCTACCGTGGAGGCTATCAGCTGCTGCAGAGATGAGACTGACAGCTTAAAGTGAAAGTGAATTACAGTGGGTTCTGGTTCAGCAGACATTGCTCAGATCAAATAGCTCCAAGACGTACTACTGGATACATGTTTTGACTGTTCTTTGTCTCATATACTTCACAGTAAATCAAAAGAAATCGTTTTATTTACAACAGGTGTAGACTTTACCATGAAAGCCCTTTCCCAACAATGCAGAGTTAAAAAGTAAGAACATTAGCAAATAGAAATAGAAAATGGTAACACAATAGATAACAACAACAAGGCTATATACAAGGAGTAACCTGTAGCTAGTCAATGTGCTGGGGTACGCGGTAGGTGGGGTTAATATGTACATGTAGGTCGGAGTCAAAGTGACTATGCAATCAGGATAGATATTAAACAGAATAGCAGCAGCGTATGTGAAGAGTGCAAAAGTGTGTGTATTTGTGTGTGTGTAAATCTTAGGCGTGTGTGTGTTGGAGTGTCAATGTAAGTATGTGTGAGTGTGTGGGTAGAGTCCGGTGAGTGCGCACAGAGTCAGTGCAAGAGAGTCCGTGCAAAAAAGGGTAAATGTAAATAATCGAGGTAGCCATAGATTAACTGTTCAGCAGTCTTATCGCTTGGGGGTAGAAGCTGTTCAGGAGCCTTTTGGTCCCAGACCAGTGTATTACCACTGGTAACTGAAATACACCCTTCAAACCGGATTGTAAACTTGCCCTTCAAACAAGAACCCAAACATACCCCTCAAACCAACCAAACAGCTAGCGAAAATGCTAAATGCCACAATTCTTTCTCAAAGCATTAGGCATCCCAGTCTGCTACAGTAATAATATATTCTAATCTGGTAACAGTGTGTCAGTCCCCACCCCAAAAAAATCCACTGTGAAAAACAGGACTACTCTCCACTGATACTGTGTGATACTGTGTGGTATAGGCACAATCCTGTTGTTAAGACAAGTGGCTGGCAGGCTTCCAGAAGTATGATAAACACCCAATCTTGCTGTGTTCTTTGCACCCTGATCTCAGCTCTCTGAGGTATCCCCTGCCTGTTGATCCTGCGAGGAACGGGAGAGGGAGAGAGACAGAGAGAGAGAGAGGGAGAGAGAGAGGAGGAGAGAGGGGTGGGGGTGGAAAGAAAGAGCGACACCTCACTCATCAGCCCAGAATGTGCCATGTCGCCTGCTGCAGCATCAGGGTTCACAGAGTCAGACCTCAGGTCACTGCTCACATCTCCCTCTCCTCCTCCCCATCCCTCCATCCCTCTCTCCCTCATTCTTTCAGGAGTAGCGTCATGAAGTCGCATGGTGGTGTAAAGTATAAAAAACAAGTGACCCGGTCGCCTGAAGGCTGGACATAAACCAAAGTAGGGGTGGGGGAGTCGGGGGGTGGTGGGTGTGTATGTTTCTCACTCTGAGGGTGAATCACCTTTTTTCGCAGATTGGCCTCTTTCTTAGCGTAGCTGCCACAGTGCAGTGTAGTTCATAAGCACCTGTTAGTGTTGATCAGCTCACAGTCTGCTCTGACCAGTCACAAGTGACAGTGAGAGGTGCCATGATATGGATACCTGGTGGAGAGATTATAGGGCTGCTCTGCTGGGAAATTAGATGGATGGTAGTAGGGGTTGAGCGGGGATTTGGTTGTTGTGATGGTATGATGGGTGATTCTACTGAGGCTGGTTATTGTTAGTGAACTGATTGCGATCACAGGAGAAATGAGCACCGTAGAATATTTTACAATCATCTATAGTTGACTTCCAAGTCAACCATAAAGTAAAGACTTAGGAGGCAAGCCATATCAGTGTCGCTATCAAGACTGTACAGATAGACCTTAGCAAGTTAAAGTTGATCATCGCATCCCTACTACTGAGGACTTCAATGAAGTTGACAGCCTTCTGAGTGTCGGTGGGTGAACTCCACCAAAGTTGACATGGACCAAGCCAAGACGGAGGCCTCAGCTGCGGATAAGTGAAGCCAACGCGCGAAGGCCTTTGAGCAGGGTGACGGGAGGGAGCGGGGAGCCAGTGAGTGCATGTTAGAGAGCGTTTGGTGAAAGTGCAGACAGCTTGGGAGGTGCTAATGAATGCCGGGCACTGCTAGCGTACTGTACCCAGGCTCCGGCTGCACCCTGGCAGCCTCCTGTCCCTCCTGCGAAATGTGAAAGATCAAGCGGTTGGAGAGACCAGACGGGATCACACACATATAGTACATACTATAAACGTGCATCCACACATATGCACGCGCTCACACACACACACACACACACACACACACGGCAGGCTCCCTACTGGTTTCACGTCCTGTAGCCTCTAGTCAGGCCAGGCCATGCTTCACATGGAATGACTCAAGGCTCCCTACTGGGGCCTCCCTACTGTAGCATGCAGATGCACCTCTTCACTTCGGAACTTCAAGACATGGAGCTCGGCTAATTGACTCTCTCTCTTTGCAGCTACATTACTGGACTTGGTTGGAATATTGAATGCAGTTTATTTTTATGAGTACTATGTACTATGTAACAATTAAGTACTATGTAACAATTGTAGCTTACTCTGTAATGACATCTTACCTGCTATGTGACTACCATGCCAATACATACTGTAGATATTAGGGAGACGGATATTAGCGAGAGGTCACGTTTCTATCTAATGTCGAAAATGAGCCCCAGATTTGGGTGCTACAGCGTGACAGCTGCTGTGAAGTTACATCAGGAATAGATCACGATGAGGCCGTTATCAGCTCAACTCCTTGGAGGGCCTCTTCTTGTTTTGACAACCTGCAAGCTACTCTATCTATATATTTTCCCTCAGTGAATATCCATTATAAACTGGGTCGTTTGAGCCCTTGATGCTGTTTGGCTGAAAGCTGTGGTATATGAGACAATATACCATGGGTATGACGTTAAAAGACTTGTTTACTGCTCTAATTACGTTGGCACCTCAATGGCTTGTGGTATGTGACTAAGGGCTGTATCCAGGCACTCCGCAGTGCGTTGTACCTAAGAACAACCCTTAGCCGTGGTATATTTATTGGCAATGTACTGTGCCACAAACATACACATGCCTATTTATGCATATTTTAACATGTATATCTCAAGATTCATGTGTTATTGAGAAAACACATTTGCTTACAGCTTATTTTGACTTGAAATGAATGGTAGGGTATCTCAGATTCTTAATTGAGTCTTTATGAACCAGTCATACCATCTGTGGTCATCTTTAACGTCACTGTATTTTATGGATATGGTACAAGTGATTTTCAACAAAAGTGCATTCTAAATAGAACCCAACACAAATACATGCTGTGCTGATTCAATATAGGAAGATATCATTGACAATGGTTTCTGAACATTTTAAAGTTGGCCATGGCTGCGAATATGGAGTTTCCCCCCTGCCATGCCCTGCCTCAGCCTTGCCCTGCTCCAGCCCTGCCCCAATGGAAACTGCTTTCTCAAAGCTATGGATCCAGATCACGTTCTGCACATGTTAGGCAACAAAAAACGATTATAATAATATACGTAGCTGCTACTCACATCTCAGTGCTAGAGGCCCTGGCTTGATAACCGGCCGTGATTGGGAGTCCCATAGGGCGGCGCACAATTGGCACCTGCATCGTCCAGGTTCAGGTTTGCCTGGGGTAGGCAGTCATTGTAAATAAGAATTGCCTAGTTAAATAAAGGTTACATAAATACACATTTAAAATGATCTCTTTACTCACCGTCTTCTGAACCATGCGAACGTAGCTTATGTCTCTGCCTCATATTTCTGGACAGCTGAAATTGGCTATTTATGAAGGCCACAACCGTCTCTGTCTGTTGTAACGAATAGTGCAGTCGCACAAGCAGAATGCAGTCCCCTACACATTCATTGCACTGGAGAGAAAAACATGAGCGTTTTGTGTGATGATGTAGGCTAATCTTTATAGTTGCTGCCATATCGAAGCCGCTACCCAGAGTTTCTGAATAGGAACACTACTACCTTGACTGCCTGTCCGCCTACTGCTATAGCCAATGTTATAGGCAATGATGGTGAAAAAAATTACCTTCAATCACTAATTAGACTAGGTCTCTGTCTTGTTTGTGTTTTACATGCTGCCAAGATATCTGCATGTAACTCCCTTCTTGAGTTTTGCATGGGTGATAAAAACTATCTGCGTGTTTGGACGAACACATTGATCATGTCTTTTGTGTACAACATGTAAATAGCTGCATGTAGCCTAACTCGGTCTCCTGAAGAAATCATGTGAAATCGTGCTTATGCTTAATAGTCTACTTAGGCATGGAATGCAAATAGTTTGAACATGCTGACCATGTCCTTTGTGTACAACATGAAGTGTGTAGGCTACACCTGACAAAGGTCGTTCATCGCTGATCAAAGCGGCAGCGGAGCACTGAGCAGCAGCTACGTAGGCAGCGGAGTGCGCAACAGCTACGCAAACAAACAAAACATCCTGCAAACGTGCAGAAATCTCTGTATTTTTTTGACACGGCAAATCGGATTTCCAGAAAATCCAGAATTACCGTTTAAAAACAATATATATTCTGGTCAGCCAATTTCCGACTCTCCGTGTTGGTTTTCAGGTAGTTTACAAAATATGATGCATCTAATTTTCCCTCGTGGTTTGCTCCCTTCAGAAACATGTATTTATGAGTAACTTGAACCTCATTATGCTCTTTGTGAGTTGTCTGGAGATGTATCTATTCATTGGCTTCAAAAGGGTGTCATGTGTATGAATTATGCTAACAGGATCTAATTAGCAGATGCAAATGAGGTTAGTCAAAATTGTACTGAAAAGACAGAAGAAAAACTCCATGGGATAGTTGGAGCGTGACAGCTCACCAACCGCCCCCACCGCTGGGCACCAAATGTGATGGTTCGCTCCTGCTGCTGCTCTTTACAGGAGATAGGACCAAACCATAAGCACAGACGTGGGGAGGGCACCCATATTAAAGGGTAATCTAAAACTCAATACCTGCTTGTGCTCAAATACCTTCCAAAGGTCCAGAAAGACCTTCACATCAACATCTACACATCACCAAGTGTACAGGTGCTTAATTAACAAGCCTGTTAAAGATCATCTTGTTTTCTACCTAAAGTCCCCCCCTTCCCCACAAAAACAAACAAACAAATATTACACAACCAGCTGATGGCACTCAGGAATCCGGTGTTAGTACGACTCACCAATAGCAGCCGCCTACAGGCTCCTGCCATTATGACATCAGTGCCCCAGACTGTGGCTGAGCTGGCAGAGCTCGGGAGCAGGCCTTCTGGTCTCGGCAGGGAGGAGGACCAGCAGGCTGCAGGCAGGAGCAGGGTCACAGACTCCTCTTCCTGCTATGGAAACCTCGGCTACACTCACGGGCACTGGCAGGCAGGCAGGAGCATAGGGGGGAGGCAGAGACCCTTTATAGGCATGTCACAGACCACAAAAAGCACACAGTGGAACGTACCTGGCACTGGCAGTGATCGACTAGCCATGCCTTACCCTTGCACTGACCCTCAAGCCATGTAGGGACTGTCAAGATCGGAATGGACAGTGAGGTGGAAACCGGACGTCTCAAATGAGGTTATTTTGTCACGATGAAAGAGAGCCTCATTGAATAAATCACTATGAACATGGGATGATTGGCTGTTGCATATTATTGTACACGATATTGTGTCAGGAGAGAGGAGAGTGAAAGACAAAGTGAGAAAGAGAAAGTACGCAAACTTGGAGCAGCCCACCCACCCACCCACTCTTCCACCCACACACTGACTCACTTCACCTCAATCCCACCCACACACACACATAGACTAGATGGGTATCAGAGGTGTACCTGGTTACCCCCAATTCTCACCACACCCCAAAGTTCCGCAAGCAACAGGAACCTCAAAGGTCAAAAGACTTGTCCTAAACAACTTACATGTGGCCTGATATTGCACTAACTAGACCACAGCTCTTCCAATTCATCAAGTACAGTGGGGCAAAAAAGTATTTAGTCAGCCACCAATTGTGCAAGTTCTCTCACTTAAAAAGATGAGAGAGGCCTGTAATTTTCATCATAGGTACACTTCAACTATGACAGACAAAATGAGGGAAAAAAATCCAGAAAATCACATTGTAGGATTTTTAATTAATTTATTTGCAAATTATGGTGGAAAATAAGTATTTGGTCACATACAAACAAGCAAGATTTCTGGCTCTCACAGACCTGTAACTTCTTCTTTAAGAGGCTCCTCTGTCCTCCACTCGTTACCTGTATTAATGGCACCTGTTTGAACTTGTTATCAGTATAAAGACACCTGTCCACAACCTCAAACAGTCACACTCCAAACTCCACTATGGCCAAGACCAAAGAGCTGTCAAAGGACACCAGAAACAAAATTGTAGACCTGCACCAGGTTGGGAAGACTGAATCTGCAATAGGTAAGCAGCTTGGTTTGAAGAAATCAACTGTGGGAGCAATTATTAGGAAATGGAAGACATACAAGACCACTGATAATCTTCCTCGATCTGGGGCTCCACGCAAGATCTCACCCGTGGGGTCAAAATGATCACAAGAACGGTGAGCAAAAATCCCAGAACCACACGGGGACCTAGTGAATGACCTGCAGAGAGCTGGGACCAAAGTAACAAAGCCTACCATCAGTAACACACTACGCCGCCAGGGACTCAAATCCTGCAGTGCCAGACGTGTCCCCCTGCTTAAGCCAGTACATGTTCAGGCCCGTCTGAAGTTTGCTAGAGAGCATTTGGATGATCCAGATGAGGATTGGGAGAATGTCATATGGTCAGATGAAACCAAAATATAACTTTTTGGTAAAAACTCAACTCGTCGTGTTTGGAGGACAAAGAATGCTGAGTTGCATCCAAAGAACACCATACCTACTGTGAAGCATGGGGGTGGAAACATCATGCTTTGGGGCTGTTTTTCTGCAAAGGGACCAGGACGACTGATCCGTGTAAAGGAAAGAATGAATGGGGCCATGTATCGTGAGATTTTGAGTGAAAACCTCCTTCCATCAGCAAGGGCATTGAAGATGAAACGTGGCTGGGTCTTTCAGCATGACAATGGTCCCAAACACACCGCCCGGGCAACGAAGGAGTGGCTTCGTAAGAAGCATTTCAAGGTCCTGGAGTGGCCTAGCCAGTCTCCAGATCTCAACCCCATAGAAAATCTTTGGAGGGAGTTGAAAGACCGTGTTGCCCAGCGACAGCCCCAAAACATCACTGCTCTAGAGGAGATCTGCATGGAGGAATGGGCCAAAATACCACCAACAGTGTGTGAAAACCTTGTGAAGACTTACAGAAAACGTTTGACCTCTGTCATTGCCAACCAAGGGTATATAAGAAAGTATTGAGATAAACTTTTGTTATTGACCAAATACTTATTTTCCACCATAATTTGCAAATAAATAAATTAAAAATCATACAATGTGATTTTCTGGATTTCTTTTTCTCATTTCATCTGTCATAGTTGAAGTGTACCTATGATGAAAATTACAGGCCTCTCTCATCTTTTTAAGTTGGAGAACTTGCACAATTGGTGGCTGACTAAATACTTTTTTGCCCCACTGTATAAGGACATGCCAAACCACCCAAGCTGAGTGCTTCTGTTGATTAAAGGTCACTAGACTAATAACACCATAACAGCCTAATTCAAATACCAAAATACCATAGCAGAATTCAACAACAAAAAACTAGCACGACAGAGAATGAACAGCCTGAAACAAGACCCCATAGGTAATGACATGATCAAGTACTGTTTTCAGACGTTGTTCTTTTTGACTGTATACGAAGGAGTCTCAACTCTAACACCTCCCACACAAATGTACCTTGCTGTGTACCACACACACACACCGCCTCAGCCCGGGGCTCCCCTTTCGACAGCATACTCGCAGAAGGTGTGATTGCTGCTCTTGCTGGTGTGGAGGTGGGGGGCACTCTTCAATCAGGCCTGCCTACATGTATGTATTATGTTGGGATGTCCTCCGCTGCTTTATCACACTTTCTTTGTGTGATTGGAAAGAGTCGTGTAAGCGTCCCTTTTCATAGGGGATCCCCTGTTACTGAGCTGATAAGGAAAGATAATGCTTTACACCAGTCCAAGGGGGTTTTCACTTAGTAGTTCTTTGTATCTTTTATGCTCATTGTTAGCGGAAATTCATTGGATATTCAAGGCATAGCCCATTGTCTGCTTTTTCACCTACATTTTTAAGGGGGCTCTACACTTAAATTGGGCTCTAAACCTTTTAATTCTATGCATTTGTGAGTGGCACATTATCTGACAACTTAATAGTGTATGTAGAGGGAGCAATAAAATGCAAGCATTTGTGTGTGGGGCGAGTCGTTGATTGCCTATACAACAGATTTTTGAAACAGAACCCGGAGCGTTAGCGCCGAGTTTGGGGCCAACTGGTCCCAGCTGTTCTGTTCTAGCAAGGTCCAAAGCAATCAGATGATCCTCAAAAGGAAGCTTCCCCTTCCCTGACCGACAGAATGTTTGATCGACGTGTCTAGACCTCCATCATGTCTAACCTGCTAGCACAGAAGGACACGACAAACATGACAAACACTCGACAGACGATCCAAAGGAACAGACAGACTCCTTTCCCTTCCCCGTGTAACTTGGAGACTCATGATCGTTGCTGTTCATTGTTTCTTGTCACGCAAGACCCCTACACTTCAGGGAAGTCCAACCGGAGGGAGTTTGCCATGATACCTATTCATATGGCTGTGGTGGAGGCATTCCTTTACTGTTGCTGCCAATGGGTTGTACTATAACCAAACGTTCCCAAACATTTCTGTCAATTTAACCCTCTGGGTTAAAAAAAATAATTAAACAGTTACTCCCCACTTGGCACAGACATCAATTCAACATCTATTCCACGTTGGTTCAACATAACTTTATTGAAATGATGTGATTCAACCAGTGTGTACCTCTCTCACTTTCTACTTTGCTGGACCTTGTTTGGGGTAACAGGTAAGCAAATTTTCTGTTAAAAAAATCTTCATTCTGACACAGGTTTCTTTGCTTTTACACTTGACACTGTGCTTCTCTCCAATTAGACTGAACCACTATGAGCCGCCACAATGTATGTGAGAGTCCCTGCTGTTTCCCTGACTGCCAGGCTCTCCCTTTGGTGCTTTGGCTCCAGAGCCATGCAAGCGCATCTGATGTGGTCTTTCCATCTGACTAGTCGTCACCCATCCATCCACCAGCCTTCTGGAGGGATCCTACAGTACAGGAGGGACCCAGATTGTTGTAGGCCATTTACATGTAAATACAGAGACGCATGGCCTGTGCCTGTGTTCAATATTGAAGGGGTCCGCTGCACACAGGTCTCTGTGTGTGTGCATATACGAGTGTGCGGTGCATGACTGTGTGGCCTGCTCTAATACATCTAAAACATGGAGCTGCCAAATTACAGGGAATGTTTTAATACAATTCCATTCTGTGGTCCCTAATTGAATTTTGTCACTGGATGAATTCCTTCAGAACCAAAAATTCAGCCATTGTTGAATGAATGATTGAATTGTTTATTATTTGATTGATGTCTGAGAAAATGTACTGAAAGCCAAGAATAATTTCTGCAAGTAAGTTAAGTCATATAAATATATTAGCTAGACATTTACTGAGATTGACAGACATAAAGTGCACTGCTAGCCAAGTCTAGCATTGTAAATAAGTGTAGCTCCCCAGAGAGGTACTAGAGATCCCCGGGCAATGGTACGGTTTCACCGCGGGTCAGCCTTAAACCATGCTACATAGCCATCCTCCCACTAGCATAGCAAGTCAGTTAGGGCTTTCCTCTGTGTTTCTCTAGAAGCTACATTCTCACTTCTGACTCACTGATTTAACCACACTGAGGCAGAGCAGGAGTACTCCCTGTCCAAAAAGGGGTGGGGAAAAAATAAAGAGGGGACCGAAATGCAGTTTCTGAGTCAAGATTAGCAATGTGATAAAAGCCCACCTTGTTCAGCAGTAATAGCGGTTGTAGGATAGATCATTGGGGGTGAGCAGCGCTGCCGTGTCTTGGTGGCTGTGGGTTCGCTGAAGTGCAAGGCTGCCCCCAGCCAAGAGAATGTGCCTGTCAAGGGTGTGTTATCTTCCAACGCTTGATGCAGAGTCGATACAACTCTGCCATCGTTCTATCACTCCCACTTGCTCCCCACTCCTTACGCCTCATGTTCCACAAAACACATATATCCAGCCAAACTTTTAGCACCTGCCATTTTGCTTGGCCCCTCATGTCGATTCCTCTGGCATGGGATGGGATGAAAGGGGAGAAGTGGGTCAACAAAGGTTGATTTTAAAATGAGGATGAGTGTGAGATGGAGGCCAAATGACTGGCATCCATCTTGGATTTCACAAGCTCACGTTTTACCCATGATTCACTAAGAGAAGATGAGGGTTGGCTACATGTGTCAAAACCATGCAGTGATCATTTGAATCCACAGACTAGCCTCAATAGGTTCCGTATTTCAACCTGTAATGGAAAACATTGGCACGATTGTCAGCGGGCTATTATTTTACACTGAACTTGCCAGAGGGTGCAAATGGAGAATGGGATTGCTGCCTTGACACAGGCCATTAAAACTCAATAGGACACTCCAGTCCAGAATGATGCACTTCAAGCTTAGAATACTGTTCATCTAGGCCTATTGTACTTTTAAAGATTTGTCCTAGTTGTAAGAGTGGTTGAAAAGTCAGACATAAAGTGCACACCTAGCCTGACACTTCACCATGAAACAGCGTCTTACATATTGTGTCCCTGTCCCAGAAGGCCCAAAGGTTGACACCTACCGTAATGCAGTAATCCAAAAATCGTGTTGGCGTGCCTTGGGATCAAATACAGTCTGCGTGCCTTTCAATCTCTCTCTCTCTCTCTCTGTAAGCAGCGTAGGAACCTGACTTTGAAGATTTATCTTAACACAGTGGATTATCATAGCCCACTAAAAACCTTCTCATATCCAAGTATTGAGCCTCAGCCTAGGCTAAACACATCCCCCCAGACACAGGATGCAACAATAATCTGCACCTCTATCCATATATACGAAGGGAGTACAGATACAGAAACAGCATCCTGAGATATACGGAGGCTTATCTGTGGAACGTTAATAAGTAACATTCCTCTGATTTTATGCATTCATGTGTTTTTTTTTATATATATAGCTTCAATTCATACATTGGATTATGTATAATGTGCTGCATACATAGTGGAGAATTCCCTTGGCTACCTCAGTGACTGGCCTGCAGAAGACTGAGAAGGGAGAGACTCGTATTACATGATAATATGCTCCTCCAGAGTGGAGTATCTGGAATGACATACACATATATCAAACATGAATACATTTGACATTTTACAACAAACAAATTGTTTGGGGATGTAAAATATCATTAAGGAAATTAAGAATATGTGCATGACTCAAATTTGGAGGAAATTTACCTACAATCAAGGTCCTATAAACCACATCATTTTTGCTCTGAAATAGCAAAGGTAAAAATGTTGTGGTTTATAGGACCTTGATCATCCTCACTTTTGTTGACCCAAAGTACAACTTAAGTAAAAGGAGATGAGAGAAAGAAGAAGTGATGCCAAATGCCATTTAAAGCCATTGAAGAAAGAAATATATAAGCAATTAAAATGTGTGGAATCTGTCTATTTCAAAGACAGCAAGTCTGGTAACATAAGCTTTGACTTGCGTAAACACCATCCCTTTAATTCCATGTTTGTTCTTGCTACACAGTGGAAAATATACTGAGGAACCTTCCATGATAGAATAGTCAGATAAATTCTTTACAATAAAAATGTTCAAGACAAGATGATGATTTGCGGAAGAGAGCATGGTCAGGATGGCGTGCAATGCAGTTGGTTCTTTTCCCATCGTGCCTCCCGCCAGGGGTCTCAGTAGTGGGGATTCACTAATGAGCCTGGTGTTATTAATCCTTGCAATGGGGTACATGAATTCACTCCAGAGCAAAGGCTTCAGCAGCCGCCTTGGCCCATAAAACCTGGAATGTATTCCTTTCATGTGCTCTGCTGATTATCTGTTCTGACAACAATATGGTAAGACTTCCATGCCCCTGGCCCCAGGCCATCCAAGGTCATCTCCGAAACACTTGGACTTTTATGGGTGGTCAAGGAACACGCTGACAGGTCAGAACGGGAGCTCCTTTACGATTCGACCTAAACATCGGCCTCATTTGGAATTAGTTTATGTGTAGGTGCTGCATAAATCACATTCATTCTGTTTTCTACTTTTCAAAAGGCGTCCCCGGCTCTGGAGTCGTTTTAGAAAAATCAACCAAACTTGAAGCGGTTATGCCCGTTGCGGTTATGCCCGTTAAAATGATAGCGGTTGCGTTTTTATTGTTTGTTTTATCGAGTTTTTCTCACCACATGCATGCAGTCATCTGTGAAACACAGCTGTAAAGTATGATGATGGGTTGTGATTTTTACTATATTCTTCTTTACTGGTTTGAAAAACAGTGTGCCTCTCTTTCAGGCTAGATGTAATCTCATTGACCAGAGACTAACTTCCACTTCCCTCCCTATTTCCCCCAACATAGACAGACTACCTTCCCTTATGGATTCACGATAATTCACTGATCATCATTTATGATAATTCACTGATTGGTGGAGTTAGACTAACGAGATGCTGACAGCTGTTTGCTGAGTAATAGAGATCCTTTAATACCAAGACACTGTCTAAAGCCAAGCCTACCGACTGTAAAGTTCCCCTTTCCCCATCAGAGTGACCTCAGAGGCATGGTCCTGTCCGCCTCTGCCCTCAGTGCCCTGAATGTCAATTCATTGCTATGGTATTGGTGGAAGGTAGCCTAGCGGTTAAGAGCAATCTTTCGGTTGCTGGTTCAAATCCTAGAGAACAGGTGAAAAATAAGCAAGTCAGTTAACTCTAATTGCTCCTGTAAGACAGTTTTTCCATGAGTTTGATTACATTCCATCTATTATTATGAGCCGTGCTGTGCTCCACTCACCAGCCTTCTCTGGTGTCCAAATAGTCTGAGGAAGAGGGAGGGAGGGAGAGAGAGAGTCATGCTCTTTACAACAGAACCTAAGCACAACGGTGCCTGTTGTAGTTCAAGCACTTAGCATTTCCACAATGGCTGGTTTTCATTGCCTCATATTCTGATTTGCTCGGTCGACTTTCCTCTAAAGCCTGATAGAGACTGATAGAGAAGACACCTCCAAGACAGTCCCTCATTATTTCGCCCTAGTCTAAAAGCTAATAATTGATTTTGAGTTACCCTGTTTCACCTAACCCTTTAGCCTCTCCAGTGTAATCTTTTTAGAAGTTCCCCAGTAGGATTCATTGGAAATCAAATCAGTTTGTGACAGATTTGGTGGTTGGAGTGCATCATCCTTATGATCAGAAACAGGGATGGACAACTGATATTGTGCCACCCAGCTCCAGTCGCTAAATGGTCCAGTGGACAGCTTTTATTTCCTCTTTATGCTACAAGCCAATCTGCCTCCAGCTGTGCGCTCTACTCTCCCTTAGCTTTTCACAGATTTTTATCTCCCTTTTCCCCAAATTCATCTCACCTCCCTAACCCAGGTCACTCTCTTGACTTGCCGCAGTCGCACACACACCTACACACACTCAATGCCCAAACACACATACAGTAAGATGCCTGTTGTTTAAATGGAAATGACTTATCAACGTCATGTCATTGTAACCTAAACAAATTTGACATTTAAAACACCTGAGCGAGTTGCAGGTCAGACCTATTCCTGTCCTATTATTTGCTCAACTGTCAAGAGACATACAGTGGGGAAAAAAAGTATTTAGTCAGCCACCAATTGTGCAAGTTCTCTCACTTAAAAAGATGAGAGAGGCCTGTAATTTTCATCATAGGTACACTTCAACTATGACAGACAAAATGAGGAAAAATCCAGAAAATCACATTGTAGGATTTTTATGAATTTATTTGCAAATTATGGTGGAAAATAAGTATTTGGTCAATAACAAAACTTTATCTCAATACTTTGTTATATACCCTTTGTTGGCAATGACAGAGGTCAAACGTTTTCTGTAAGTCTTCACAAGGTTTTCACACACTGTTGCTGGTATTTTGGCCCATTCCTCCATGCAGATCTCCTCTAGAGCAGTGATGTTTTGGGGCTGTCGCTGGGCAACACAGACTTTCAAAGATTTTCTATGGGGTTGAGATCTGGAGACTGGCTAGACCACTCCAGGACCTTGAAATGCTTCTTACGAAGCCACTCCTTCGTTGCCCGGGCGGTGTGTTTGGGATCATTGTCATGCTGAAAGACCCAGCCACGTTTCATCTTCAATGCCCTTGCTGATGGAAGGAGGTTTTCACTCAAAATCTCACGATACATGGCCCCATTCATTCTTTCCTTTACACGGATCAGTCGTCCTGGTCCCTTTGCAGAAAAAACAGCCCCAAAGCATGATGTTTCCACCCCCATGCTTCACAGTATGTATGGTGTTCTTTGGATGCAACTCAGCATTCTTTGTCCTCCAAACACGACGAGTTGAGTTTTTACCAAAAGTTATATTTTGGTTTCATCTGACATTCTCCCAATCCTCATCTGGATCATCCAAATGCACTCTAGCAAACTTTAGACGGGCCTGAACATGTACTGGCTTAAGCAGGGGGACACGTCTGGCACTGCAGGATTTGAGTCCTGGCGGCGTAGTGTGTTACTGATGGTAGGCTTTGTTACTTTGGTCCCAGCTCTCTGCAGGTCATTCACTAGGTCCCCCGTGTGGTTCTGGGATTTTTGCTCACCGTTCTTGTGATCATTTTGACCCCACGGGTGAGATCTTGCGTGGAGCCCCAGATCGAGGAAGATTATCAGTGGTCTTGTATGTCTTCCATTTCCTAATAATTGCTCCCACAGTTGATTTCTTCAAACCAAGCTGCTTACCTATTGCAGATTCAGTCTTCCCAACCTGGTGCATGTCTACAATTTTGTTTCTGGTGTCCTTTGACAGCTCTTTGGTCTTGGCCATAGTGGAGTTTGGAGTGTGACTGTTTGAGGTTGTGGACAGGTGTCTTTTATACTGATAACAAGTTCAAACAGGTGCCATTAATACAGGTAATGAGTGGAGGACAGAGGAGCCTCTTAAAGAAGAAGTTACAGGTCTGTGAGAGCCAGAAATCTTGCTTGTGTGTATGTGACCAAATACTTATTTTCCACCATAATTTGCAAATAAATTCATAAAAAAATCCTACAATGTGATTTTCTGGATTTTTTTTCCTCATTTTGTCTGTCATAGTTGAAGTGTACCTATGATGAAAATTACAGGCCTCTCTCATCTTTTTAAGTGAGAGAACTTGCACAATTGGTGGCTGACTAAATACTTTTTTGCCCCACTGTACAGAGGATAATCTAGAAATGGTTAAAAGTGCTCTGATATTGCACTCTCCCATGCCCCTGTGTCATGTAGGCAGTGAAGGCCCTTGTGAATCCCTTGGACTAGCCTACACAGCATCAGGGAATGGCAGGATGTCAGGTGACAATATGTAGAGACACTTCTGTGTGTGGCTGCTCTTTGAAGGTGGCCCTGTTCTTTACTCACCCTCCCCTCTTTCATCTCCAATCCAAAAATCTAATCTAGAATCAGCTTCCTATTTCACAACAAAGCCTCCTTCACTCATGCCGCCAAACTTACCCTCGTAAAATTGACTATCCTACCGATCCTTGACTTCGGCGATGTCATTTACAAAATAGCCCACAACACTCTACTCAGAAAACTGGATGTAGTCTATCACAGTGCCATCCGTTTTGTCACCAAAGCCCCATATACTACCCACCACTGCGCTCTCGTTGGCTGGCCCTCACTACATATTCGTCACCAAACCCACTGGCTCCAGGTCATCTATAAGTCTTTGCTAGGTAAAGCCCCGCCTTATCTCAGTTCACTGTTCACCAAAGCAACACCCACCCGTAGCATGCGCTCCAGCAGGTATATTGCACTGGTCATCCCCAAAGCCAACACTTCCTTTGGCTGCCTTTCATTCCAGTTCTCTGCTCCCAATGACTGGAACGAATTGCAAAAAACTATGAAGCTGGAGTCTTATATCTCCCTCTCTAACTTTAAGCATCAGCTGTCTGAGCAGCTTACCGATCACTGTACCTGTACACAGCCAATCTGTAAATAGCACACCTGACGACCTCATCCCCATATTATTAGTTACCCTCTTGCTCTTTTGCACCCCAGTATCTCTACTTGCACATCATCATCTGCACATTGATCACTCGAGTATTAATGCTAAATTGTAATTATTTTCCGCCTCTAGGGCCTATTTACTCTTCTACATTTGCACACACTGCACATAGATTTTTCTATTTTATTTTCTTTTGTGCTCTTGGGGACATTCAATGCTGCCCAAAAAATTTGGTACCCTTCCCCAGATCTTTGCTTCGACACAATCCTGTCTCTGATGCATGAGGCAAATGATGGTCACATTAGAAACTGACTGGTTTTCTGATCCATGCCCCTAACTTCTTTTTGAGGTACACTATATATTCAAAAGTATGTGGACACCCCTTCAAATTACTGGATTCGGCTATTTCAGTGTTGCTGACAGGTGTATAAATTTGATCACACAGCCATGCAATCTCCATAGACAAAAAGAGCGCATTCGGAAAGTATTCAGACCACTTGACTTTTTCAAAAAAAATGTTACGTTACAGTCTTATTCTAAAATGGATTAAATTGTTTTTTTCCCCCCAAATCAATCTTCACACAACACCCCATAATGAAAAAGCTAAAACAGGTTTTTAGAAATGTTAGGAAATGTATAAAAAATTTAAACAGATATGACATTTACATACTGTAAGTATTCAGACCCTTTACTCAGTACTTTGTTGAAGCACCTTTGGCAGCGATTATAGCCTTGAGTCTTCTTGGGTATGATGCTTCAAGCTTGGCACACCTGTATTTAGGGAGTTTCTCCCATTCTTCTCTGCAGATACTCTCAAGCTCTGTCATATTGGATGGGGAGCGTCGCTGAACAGCTATTTTCAGGTCTCTCCAGAGATGTTAGATCGGGTTCAATTCCGGCCTCTGGCTGGGCCACTCAAGGACATTCAGAGACTTGTCCCAAAGCTAATCCTGCATTGCCTTGGCTGTGTGCTTATGGTCGTTGTCCTGTTGGAAGGGGAACCTTGGCACCAGTCTGAGGTCCTGAGCGCTCTGGAGCAGGTTTTATCATGGATCTCTCTGTACTTTGCTCCGTTCATCTTTGCCTCAACCAAGACTAGTCTCCCAGTCCCTGCCCCACAGCATGATGCTGCCACTACCATGCTTCACGATAGGGATGGTGCCCGGTTTCCTCCAGACGTGACGCTTGGCATTCAGGCCAAAGAGTTAAATCTTGGTTTCATCAGACCAGAGAATCTTGTTTCTCATGGTCTGAGAGTCTTTATGTGTCTTTTGGCAAACTCCAAGCGGGCTGTCATGTGCCTTTTACTGTAGGAGTGCCTTCCATCTGGCCACTCTACCATAAAGACCTGTTTGGTGGAGTGCTGCGGAGATGGTTGTCCTTCTGGAAGGTTCTCCCGATTGCCCAGTTTGAGTCTTGGTGGTTCCAAACGTCTTCCTTTGTCATTACGGGGTATTGTGTGTACATTGCTGCATTTTTTAAAATACATTTCAGAATAAGGCTGTAACTTAACAAAATGTGGAAAAGGTCAAGGGATCTGAATCCTTTCCGAAGGCACTGTATTGGCAGTAGAATTGCCTTACAGAAGAGCTCAGTGACTTTTAACGTGGCACTGTCATAGGATGCCACCTTTCCAAAAAGTCAGTTCGTCAACGTAAACATTTTCTGTCCTTGATTGCAACACTCACTACCAAATTCCAAACTGTCTCTGGAAGCAATGTCAGCACAAGAACTGTTCGTTGGGAGAAATGGGTTTCCATGGCCGAGCAGCCACACAAGTCTAAGATCAACATGTGTAATGCCAAGCGTTGGCTGGAGTGGTGTAAAGCTCGCCACCATTGGACTCTGGAGCAGTGGAAACACATTCTTTGGAGTGATAAATCACAGCTTTTGGCGGATGCCAGGAGAACACTACCTGCCCGAATGCATAGTGTCAGCTGTAAAGTTTGGTGGAGGAGGAATAATGGTCTGGGGCTATTTTTCATGGATTGGGCTAGGCCCCTTAGTTCCAGTGAAGGGAAATCTTAAAGCTACAGCATACAATGACATTCTAGACAATTCTGTGCTTCCAACTTTGTGGTAACAGTTTGGGGAAGGGCCTTTGCTGTTTCAGCATTACAATGCACCCTGTGCACAAAGCGAGGTACATACAGAAATGGTTTGTCTAGATTGGTGTGGAAGAACTTGACTGGCCTGCACAGAGCCCTGACCTCAACCCCATAGAACATCTTTAGGATGAATTGGAACGCCGACTGCGAGCCAGGCCTAATCTCCCAACATCAGTGCCCAACCTCACTAACGCTCTTGTGTCTGAATGGAAGCAAGTCGAGCAGGTGTCCACATACTTTAGTGTATCTGTGTAATGTATCTATGACCAACAGATCAATATCTGTATTCCCAGTCATGTGATTAGGGCCTAATGAATTCATTTCAACTGACTGATTTCCTTATATAAACTGTAACTCAGTAAAATCTTTGAAATTGTTGCATGTTGCATTTGTATTTTTGTTCAGTATAGGTACCACTTTAATAATCACTGATTTAGAGTGGATGTTATTCAGCCATGTGTATATATTTTTTTTGTCATACTGTGATGATGCCCAGAGATTATCACGTATGGTGCCATTTCCCCTAAATAGGCTTACAAACTAGACTATTTTACATTACTAAAGACACTCGGACATACAATATTAAAATTCAGATTCTACGAGCCACACTGAAAACATGTTATTGAGTAGCCTATTTTGCAGTGTTTAATGCCTCTAATGTCTAGTTGATTAGGCTACATGTCGCAATGATTTGAACCTGGGCACACCACATCATTTCAAAGTGGATAATTGGGTAGTATTTGGTTGAGAGATTGATCAGTGAGATTACAACCTATATTCACCCACTCAAAAAGACAGCCAATGGTTAGATTAATTTACAGAAGAAGACATTTATAGTTACAGTAACCTTCAATGTGACCATGTGTTACTCATTTTAAGGACGAATCTTTACATTAGTTTGTAAGATATTTCCCTCATTAAAATGCAAATCAATTTATAAAAATGTTCACATGCGTTTTTCTGGATTTTTTTGTTGTTATTCTGTCTCTCACTGTTCAAATAAACCTACCATTAAAATTATAGACTGATCATTTCTTTGTCCGTGGGCAAACGTACAAAATCAGCAGGGGATCAAATACTTTTTTCCCTCACTGTACATGCTTAGTTGATTTAAGTGTTTTACAATTATTTTCTAACAATTTCTTTGTCTGTTTGATAACTCATTGAATTTCTATTGAATATATCTAATTCTCTTGACCAACTGAATGGCAGATAGATTTTTTTTGGTTTCTAAGTTAGCTAGCTAGCAATTAGCCTAGGTACCAGTCTGGTACCGGTTTTGGAAAGTCTGGCATGCCCAAAGTAAAATGCCTCCCACTCAGGCCCAGAAAATAGGATATGCACACATGTCTGTGAGTATAACAGAACTGATATAGCAGGCGAAAACCCGAGGAATTTCTGTCCTGGAAAAAGTGTTTTTGACACATTGCCTCATTTTGAACCCCTCCCTATTGAAAACAGCCATATATGGGAGTAAGATTGCAGTACCTATTGCTTCCACTGGATGTCAACAGTCTCTAGACAGTGTTTGGTGATGTTAGGTTGCTCTGGATGGTAATAGAAGAAGAATTTCGAACTAGTCACCGGATGTAAACAGAAAAGGAGGCGCGTTCACGGGCTCGCGGGCGCTGTGTTTTTTTCCTTTCCTATCGTCCAGTTTATAATCCGGTTGAAATATTATAGTAAATATACATAAAAGTGTTCCTAAGGATACATTATCAATGATGTTTGATTGTTCTTGGACAAGTGTATAGGTATAGGTTGAACGAGTTCTCTTCACGGTTCAATGGGCGAGTGGACGCTGTATTTTATGAACATAACGCGCCAACCAAACGGAGATTTATGGATATAATAAATGACTTTTTCTAACAAAAGAACCATTGGATGTCTTCGTTGGACACTTGGGAAGCCCTCAGCAGGAGTTCTTCGAAAGGTAAGGGATTTTATATTTAGCGATTTTATGCGTTTTATGAGACCCGCTTTGGTTATGGATTTATGCTAATGCATAAAATATGAGAGGGGCTATCCTCAAACAATCCAATGTTGTGCTTTCGCCGTAAGGCCTTTTTGAAATCTGACAACGCTGTGATATTGCCAAGAAGCAGAGCTTTTGATGACTATGCAACACTTGTATATTGATAAATGTTTAATAATTCAACTTTTGGATTTTGAATTTGGTGCCTTACATTTCACCGGGTAGTGCCCCACTGCTCCCTAAGTAGTTAACATTAAATTCCTTGCCACTCCTGTCATTTGTCAACTTTTAGAATTGTAGACATTAATTTACATAGCACAAATACACCAGGGATAATAAGCGACGGACAAAAGACAGACAGTAATGGAACTAAGGACTCCAGAGATGGGAAAAGGACCAATGAAACAGTGGGACAGTTTGCGGGACTCCACCTGAAGGGGCAGGTCCCGTGTGGAAAGCCATACCCTCTGCCCAATGCGGTAGCGGGGAGCTGGAGTCCGGCGTCGATCCGCTTGTCGACGATATCTGGAGTTGGTCTTGAGAAGTGCCGCCCGAGCTCTTCTCCAGGTACGTCGACAGCGGCAGACAAACATCTGGGCCGAGGGTACGTTGACCTCCTGCTCTTGTTCTGGGAAGAGCGGAGGCTGAGGCACCCCTTTTGAGTGCTCTATGGGGTGAGTCCCGTGGCTGAACAGGGAAGGGTGTTCCGGGTATACTCCCCCAGACCGATTGTCGGCTCCAGGTAGTGGGGTTGGTTGAGACCAGGCATCTTAGGGTGGTGTCCAGGTCCTGGTTAGCTCGCTCCGACTAGCCATTGGATTGGGGATGGAATCTGGAGGACAGGCTGGCTGACGACCCAATAGGGTGCAGAACGCCTTCCAAAACTGAGACGAGAACTGAGGACCCCGGGAGTCAATTGATCCGGAAGACGTGCTGCACCATAAGCTGGTCCGTCTCCTTGGCAGAAGGTAGTTTGGGGAGAGGGATGAAATGGATCCGATCCACTACCGTCAGTAAGACAGTGTGGCCATCAGACAGAGGGAGCCCAGTGACAAAGTCCAGAGAGATATGGGACCAGGGATGATGAGGGACAGGTAGTGACTGAAGGAGGCAAGAAGGAGCTTGCTGTGGCGTCTTGTTCTGAGCACACACAGTGCACACAGCATTGAAGGCTGAGACCTCGGGAGCCATTGTGGGCCACCAGAAATGTTGTCGGAGGAAGGCTAGGGTATGACGGGAACCTGGATGACAGGTCAGCCTGGAGGAATGAGCCCATTCCAGGACCCGGGACCGGACTGAGCTAGGGACAAACAACTGGTTAGCAGGGCCCCCTTCAGGTTCAGGCTGGGAGCGTTGTGCCTTGAAGACCAAGGTTTCAATACCCCAACCCACTGAAGTCGCAAGGCATGAGGTGGAGAGAATGGTTTCGGATACCGGGGGTGTGTCAGAGGAACTGTATAGGCGGGAGAGGTCGTCAGGATTCACATTTTTGGACCCTGGGCAGTAGGAAATGGTCAAGTTGAATCTTGTAAACAATAAAGCCCACCGGGCCTGCCTGGAGTTAAGGCGCTTGGCTGTACGGAGATATTCCACATTTTTATGGTCGGTCCAAACCAAGAATGGCTGCTCTGCTCCTTCCAGCCAGTGCCTCCACTCTTCCAGCACCATCTTGACCTCCAGGAGTTCTCGGTTGCCTACGTCGTAGATCCTCTCTGCAGGATTGAGACAATGGGACAGGAAAGCACAGGTATGGTCCTGGACAGATTGTTGGGACAGGATGACCCCCACTCCAACGTCAGAAGCATCAACCTCTACCACAGATTGATGGGAGGGATCCGGATGGACGAGGATGGGTGCTGTGGTGAACCTGTGCTTCAGGTCCACAAAGGCTCTGTTGACAGCTGGAGACCATGTGAACGGTACTTTGGGCGAGGTGAGTGCAGAGAGGGGCACCGCCAGGGTGCTGTAGCCCCGAATGAAGCTCCGGTAGAAGTTAGCAAACTCCAGGAACCGTTGTTTAACTGCACCCTGGACGTAGGTTGAGGCCAATCTACCACTGCTTTATTTTTTTCAGGATCCATTTGGACATTACCATTAGCGATGACATATCCCAGAAAGGAGATTGTAGAGCGGTGGAACTCACACTTCTCTGCTTTCACAAACAATTAGTTCTCCAGGATGCGCTGAAGGACTTGTCTGACATGAAGAATATGTCCTTGGGCAGACCGGGAAAAAAACAGGATGTCGTCAAGGTAGACGAACACAAAACGGTTTAGCAAGTCCCGGAGCACATCATTTACCAGAGCCTGGAAGAAAGTTGGTGAGTCCAAACGGCATGACCTGGTACTCAATATGTCCTCTGGCTGTGTTAAATGCTGTCTTCCACTCATCTCCTTCGAGTATCCGAACCAGGTGGTAGGCAAACCGAAGGTCCAGCTTGAAAAGAAATGGTGGCCCCCTGGAGAGGATAGAAAGCCGAGGAGAGGAGTGGTAGGGGGTAACGATTCTTGATAATTTTAGCATTCAGACCCCGGTAGTCAATGCACGGATGCTGGGTCTTGTCCTTCTTCTCCACAAAGAAAAACCCTGCGCCGGTAGGAGATGCAGACGGACTGATGCCTCCAGTAGCCAGAGAATCCTCAATGTACTCCTCCATGGCCTTGGTCTACGGGCCGGATAGAGAATATAGCCGACCATGAGGTGGTGTGGTGCCTGGGAGGAGATCAATGGCACAATCATAAGGACGGTGCGGGGGAAGAGAAGTAGCACGTGCCTTACTGAACACTTCCAGGAGGTCATGGTACTCAGTGGGAACGGCAGACACATCTGAAGCTTTGCTTACGTCCTGAGGGGGACGTCTCAAGGACGGCTGTGCCGCTTTAAGGCAATGAGAATGACAAAACGGGCTCCAACCCAGGATGGAGCTTGTGGTCCAGTCAATACCAGGATTGTGTTTCTGGAGCTAAGAAAATCCCCAAAACCACAGGAACATGAGGAATCGATGAGGAGGAACTGTATGGTCGCACTATCACTTACAGTGAGGGAAAAAGGTATTTGAACCCCTGATGATTTTGTACGTTTGCCCACTGACAAAGAAATGATCAGTCTATAATTTTAATGGTAGGTTTATTTGAATAGTGAGAGACAGAATAACAACAAAAATATCCAGAAAAACGCATGTGAAAAATTTTATAAATGGAATTGCATTTTAATGAGGGAAATAAGTATTTGACCCCTCTGCAAAACATGACTTAGTACTTGGTGGCAAAACCCTTGTTGGCAATCACAGAGGTCAGACGTTTCTTGTAGTTGGCCACCAGGTTTGCACACATCTCAGGAAGGATTTTGTCCCACTCCTCTTTGCAGATCTTCTCCAAGTCATTAAGGTTTCGAGGCTGACGTTTGGTAACTCGAACCTTCAGCTCCCTCCACAGATTTTCTATGGGATTAAGGTCTTGAGACTGGCTAGGCCACTCCAGTACCTTAATGTGCTTCTTCTTCCTTTGTTGCCTTGGCCATGTGTTTTGGGTCATTGTCATGCTGGAATACCAATCCACAACCCATTTTCAATGCCCTGGCTGAGGGAAGGAGGTTCTCACCCAAGATTTGACGGTACATGGCCCCGTCCATTGTCCCTTTGATGCGGTGAAGTTGTCCTGTCCCCTTAGCAGAAAAACACCCCCAAAGCATAATATTTCCACCTCCATGTTTGACGGTGGGGATGGTGTTCTTGGGGTCATAGGCAGCATTCCTCCTCCTCCAAACATGGCGAGTTGAGTTGATGCCAAAGAGCTCCATTTTGGTCTCATCTGACCACAACACTTTCACCCAGATGTCCTCTGAATCATTCAGATGTTCATTGGCAAACTTCAGAAGGGCATGTATATGTGCTTTCTTGAGCAGGGGGACCTTGCGGGTGCTGCAGGATTTTAGTCCTTCACGGCGTAGTGTGTTACCAATTGTTTTCTTGGTGACTATGGTCCCAGCTGCCTTGAGATCATTGACAAGATCCTCCCGTGTAGTTCTGGGCTGATTCCTCACCGTTCTCATGATCATTGCAACTCCACGAGGTGAGATCTTGCATGGAGCCACAGGCCGAGGGAGATTGACAGTTCTTTTGTGTTTCTTCCATTTGCGAATAATCGCACCAACTGTTGTCACCTTCTCACCAAGCTGCTTGGAGATGGTCTTGTAGCCCATTCCAGCCTTGTGTAGGTCTACAATCTTGTCCCTGACATCCTTGGAGAGCTCTTTGGTCTTGGCCATGGTGGAGAGTTTGGAATCTGATTGATTGCTTCTGTGGACAGGTGTCTTTTTTGGCCAAAATTCACCCAACTTATTGTGGGAAGCTTGTGGAAGGCTACCCTAAACATTTGTCCAAAGTTAAACAATTTAAAGGCAATTCTAGCAAATACTAATTGAGTGTATGTAAACTTCTGCTTCACTGGGAATGTGATGAAAGAAATAAAAGCTGAAATAAATCATCTCTACTATTATTCTGACATTTCACATTCTTAAAATAAAGTGGTGATCCTAACTGACCTAAGACAGGGAATGTTTACTAGAATTAAATGTCAGGAATTGTGAAAAACTGAGTTTAAATGTATTTGGCTAAGGTGTAATTTTTCTGCAGAGAAACACTTCAATGAACTTTAAGGCTATTTTCTGGTAATTGTGTTGTTATTGTGTGGCAGATGTAAAGACTACAAACAGTTATAATTGGGTTATTTGTGATATTTACTTGTGTTTGTTTTAAGATGTGAAATGGACAATTTAGCAGCTTGCTTAGTTCATCCCTAAGAATGGCCCCAAAGGAGGTGGCCTCCATTTTACGATCCCGTAACCAACTGTGCTGTTGGGTATGTTTTTGTTGTTGTTATTTGTAAGTTATTTTGCCGCGATGGGAATTCTACCTTTACCATCAGTCCTATTAGCCAATGTAAAATCAATCTATAATAAAATAGATGAACTACGATCAGATTTATCCTACCAACGGGAGATAAAAAATGGTAATATCTCATATTTCACCAAGACGTGGCTGAACGGCAACATGAATAACATACAGCTGGTGGGTTTTAAGCTTTTTCAGCAGGATATAACAGCTGCCTCTGGTAAGACAAGGGATGGCAGTCTATGTATATTTGTAAACAACAGCTGGTATACGAAATCCAAGAAAGTCTCAAGGTTTTGCTCGCCTGAGGTAGAGTATCTCATGATAAGCTGTAGACCATACTATTTACCAAGAGAGTATTTTTCGTAGCTGTCTACATACCACCACAAACCGATGCTGGCACTAAGACCACACTCAATGAGCTGTATACGGCCATAAGTAAACAGGAAAACGCTCATCCAGAGGCAGCGCTCCTAGTGGCCGGGAACTTTAATGCAGGAAAACTCATCCGTTTTACCTAATTTCTACCAGCATGTTAAATGTGCAACCAGAGAGAAAAAACTCTAGACTACCTTTACTCCACACACAGAGACACATACAAAGCTCTCCCTCACCCTCCATTTGGCAAATCTGACCATAATTCTATCCTCCTGATTCCTGCTTACAAACAAAAACTAAAGCAGGAAGCACCAGTGACTCGGTCAATAAGAAAGTGGTCAGATGAAGCAGATGCTAAGGTACAGGATTGTTTTGCTAGCACAGACTGGAATATGTTCCGGGATTCTTCCGATGGCATTGAGGAGTACACCACATCAGTCACTGGCTTTATCAATAAGTGCATCGATGACTATTAATGCTATTCATTGACTACAGCTCAGCGTTCAACACCATAGTGCCCTCAAAGCTCATCACTAAGCTAAGGACCCTGGACTTCTTGACGGGCCGTCCACAGGTGGTAAGGGTAGGTAACAACACACCCGCCATGCTGATCCTCAAGAAGGGGGCCCCTCAGGGGTGCGTGCTCAGTCCCCTCCTGTACTCCCTGCTCACTCATGACTGCATGGCCAGGTACGACTCCAACACCATCATCAAGTTTCTCGACACAACAGTGGTAGGCCTGATCACAGCAACTATGAGACAGCCTATAGTGAGGAGATCAGATACCTGGCAGTGTGGTGCAAGGACAACAACCTCTCCCTCAACGTGATCAAGACAAATGAGATGATTACGGACTACAGGAAAAAGAGGACGTAGCACACCCACATTCTCATCGACGGGGCTGTAGGGTAGCAGGTTGAGAGCTTCAAGATCCTTGGAGTGTCCACATCACCAACAAACGAACGGTCCACCCTAGTCATAGACCGTTCTCTCTGACACCGCACGACAAGCGATACCAGAGCGCCAAGTCTAGGTCCAAAAGTCTTAACAGCTTCTACCCGCAAGCCATAAGACTCCAGAACAGCTAATCAAAGGTCTACCCAGACCCCCTCTTTTACGCTGCTGCTACTCTCTGTTTATTTTCTATATATTGTCACTTTAACTCTACTTACATGTACATATTACCTCATTTACCTCGACTAACCGGTGCTCCCGCACATTGACTCTCTACTCGTACCCCCTGTATATAGCCTCGCTATTGCTGTTGCTATTTTACTGCTGTTTAGTTATTTGTTACTTTTGTTTTCAATTTTTTCTTAATACGTTTTTTATTCTTATCTTCTTAAAGCATTGTTGGTTAGGCACTTGTAAGTAAGCATTTTATTCACTCTAAGGTCTACACCTGTTGTATTTGGCTCATGTGACAAATAAAAATGTATTTGATTTGAAATTGGAAGGCTAATTTATTCAACATGAATAGCGGGACGATTTCAAGGTAATAACTTTTTGTGTTGCCTAATGGTTTGCTGGAGGAACCTACTGAGAATGGGGTCGTCATTTCAATCACTGAGCTGAATATTAATACTATGGATATGAATTGCATATATGCTTGTCAACAACAGCAAGTTTTTGTTTTATTACCTGTTGTCTAATCAGAAGGGACTGTTACCTATATCTCATGCATTGTAATAATAGCGGACAGGCAATTGCGATAGAGCTGTGAACATTATCATAATTGATAACTAAACATGGGTATTAATTATTGCATGATTAAACAAGGCTACAACAGCAATGAATTGAAGATGTGGGCTGGAAAAGGCTCTTGTAATTGTGAATTATTTTGGCTCCCACCAAAATGTGTCTTTTCCCTTGGGAATTGGCTGATGTATTTCATAAATTTGGCGCATTCCATTTTAATTTTAAAGTCATGGACATTTAATAGGTGTAAAGCAGACAGAGAAGAGAAAGTTGTCAAGTTTGTTTTTTACCTTACAATAGAGGTAAATGCAGAACATTGTTTGAGAATGTTTTTTTTTTTTTTTTTGTACTGAAACGAAAGAAGAGTTTCTATGTTTTAGTCTGTGGGTGTAAGTGACTGGTGCACGCTGCATTCGAGCGGGCTGTAA
Source organism: Brachymystax lenok tsinlingensis (assembly GCA_030435695.1). Lineage (NCBI taxonomy): Eukaryota > Metazoa > Chordata > Actinopteri > Salmoniformes > Salmonidae > Brachymystax > Brachymystax lenok. The sequence goes on along the minus strand of CM059806.1, from coordinate 3,883,093 downwards.
GGGATGAAGTGGGTATGACAAGTTGAATGTGGAGATGTTCTTTGACAGTTTCTAATTATTGTTGCTCGGTTTTGTAGTTAACTTCTTAGAGAGGGCAGCAGAGGTGACGGTTTTGGAGAGTCTGGCGTGCCCAAAGTAAAATGCCTGCCACTCAGGCCCAGAAAATAGGATATGCACATAATTAGTACTATTGGATAGGAAACACTAAAAGTGTTAAAATAATGTATGTGAGTATAACAGAACTGATATAGCAGGCGAAAACCCGAGGAAAATCCATTCGGATTTGCAGTTTTTGTGTACATGACCTTTTTGTCCAGGCTGCCTATTCATTTCTATTTTAACTAGGAATGAGACTGCAGTACCTATGGCTTCCGCTAGATGTCAACAGTCTTTAGACAGTGTCTGGAGGAAGTAGTGAAGGGATCACATTTGTCAACAACGTTTGACGGGCGCAAGGTTGTGAGTGCGCCCCCAGTTTATTTTACTTTCCTATTGTTCACGTTATCGTCCGGTTGAAATATTACAGTAAATATACATGAAAGGATACCTAAGGATACATAAAAAATGATGTTTGATTTGTTTGTAGAAAGTATATAGGTATAATTTGAACATGTTCTCTTCACGGTTCAATGGGCGACTCAACGGTGGATTTTCTGATCATAACACGCCAACCAAACTGAGATTTATGGATATAATAAATGACTTTTTCTAACAAACGAACCATTGGATGCCTTCGTTGGACACTTGGGAAGCCCTCAGCAGAAGTTCTTCGAAAGGTACAGTGAGGGAAAAAAGTATTTGATCCCCTGCTGATTTTGTACGTTTGCCCACTGACAAATAAATGATCAGTCTATAATTTTAATGGTAGGTTTATTTGAACAGTGAGAGACAGAATAACAACAAAAAAATCCAGAAAAATGCATGTGAAAAATGTTATAAATGGAATTGCATTTTAATGAGGGAAATAAGTATTTGACCCCCCCTCTCAATCAGAAAGATTTCTGGCTCCCAAGTGTCTTTTATACAGGTAACGAGCAGAGATTAGGAGCACACTCTTAAAGGGAGTGCTCCTAATCTCAGTTTGTTACCTGTATAAAAGACACCTGTCCACAGAAGCAATCAATCAGATTCCAAACTCTCCACCATGGCCAAGACCAAAGAGCTCTCCAAGGATGTCAGGGACAAGATTGTAGACCTACACAAGGCTGGAATGGGCTACAAGACCATCTCCAAGCAGCTTGGTGAGAAGGTGACAACAGTTGGTGCGATTATTCGCAAATGGAAGAAACACAAAAGAACTGTCAATCTCCCTCGGCCTGGGGCTCCATGCAAGATCTCACCTCGTGGAATTGCAATGATCATGAGAACGGTGAGGAATCAGCCCAGAACTACACGGGAGGATCTTGTCAATGATCTCAAGGCAGCTGGGACCATAGTCACCAAGAAAACAATTGGTAACACACTACACCGTGAAGGACTGAAATCCTGCAGCACCCGCAAGGTCCCCCTGCTCAAGAAAGCACATATACATGCCCTTCTGAAGTTTGCCAATGAACATCTGAATGATTCAGAGGATAGAGCTGGTGTAACTGAGTCAGGTTTGTAGGCCTCCTTGCTCGCACACGCTTTTTCAGTTCTGCCCACACATTTTCTATAGGATTGAGGTCAGGGCTTTGTGATGGCCACTCCAATACCTGGCCTTTGTTGTCCTTAAGCTATTTTTCCACATCTTTCTAAGTATGCTTGGGGTCATTGTCTATTTGGATGACCCATTTGTGACCAAGCTTTAACTTCCTGACTGATGTCTTGAGATGTTGCTTCAATATATCCACAAAATTGTCCTTCCTTATGAAGCTATCTATTTTGTAAAGTGCACCAGTCCCTCCTGCAGCAAAGCACCCCTGCAGCAAAGCACCCCCACAAGGCGTGCTGTGATTGGCCACGCTTGCAGATAGGGGGAGATCGCGAACGTCAGGTCTCCCTCCCCAGTATGAAAATGTGATGCAAGGGGTAGGTCAAGTTCTGAATACTGTTTTCTATTTTCTATTTTACAATGTGTACAAGCTTGCTGTACATTACTGATTTATACATGTGGGGGTATATGGTACCTGTTAGGGATTGAGGGGCATTCTGAGATGTGCTTTGGCATATGATTGCTGTAAATAAGTGTGTTAGCTAGCATACACCGATGTAATGGTCACATGAGCCCACTGCTAACACAGTTGTTTTCATGCTACAGATTTTGCCATCGACATTGTTAAGCCCTGCACAACTAACGTGCTGTTTCCTATTTAACAACAGGTATTTACACATGTTATATTTTGTTTTGTATTTTGTTTGCCCAGTATGAAAATGTGATGCAAGGAATTTTGCCATCGACAGCCATCGACATTGTTAAGCCCTGCACAACTAACGTGCTGTTTCCTATTTAACAACAGGTAATAAATAATGCCCAACTGGGACCACTGGCAGGGGTGATTTATTTGGATAAAGCACAACGCAAGGAGAGTACGATATAAATCTGTTACACATGCACAAAGTAGATGTCCTAACCAACTTGCCAAAACTAACAAGAAATGTGTGTAGTGGTTGAAAAACGAGTTAAAAACAACCTAAGTGTATGTAAACTTCCGACTTCAACTGTATCTCACCCCAGAAAGCATCCGAGTGGGCAAAACGCCTCCCCTTTGTCTCAGTATGTGTAATCCATGTATCTGATTCTGTCTGGCCAAAGAAGGTACAGTAAGACAATGTTGCCGCTCGTAGCATTGAATTCAATAGTAAGTAAAGCCAGCGAGCAGAAAAATATATAGAGTACCAGACAAAAGTTTGGACACACCTACTCACTCAAGGATATTTCTTTATTTTTACTATTTTCTACATTGTAGAATAATATTGAAGACATCAAAACTATGAAATAACACAGATGGAATCATGTAGTAATCAAAACACTGTTAAACAAATCAAAATATATTTTAGATTCTTCAAAGTAGCCACCCTTTGCCTTGATGACAGCAAATTTGGACTCATCAGAGCAAAAGACAGATTTCCACCTGTCTAATGTCCATTGCTCGTGTTTCTTGGCATAAGCAAGTCTCTCTTATTGGTGTACTTTAGTAGTGGTCCTTTGCAGCAATTCGACCATGAAGGCCTGATTCACGCAGTATCCCCTGATCAGTTGATGTTGAGATGTGTCTGCTACTTAACCTCTGTAAAGCATTTATTTGGGCTGCAATATCTGAGTAACTCTATTGAACTTATCCCCAGAGGTAGAGGTGTATCTTATGCAGCAGAGGTAACTCTGGGTCTTCCTTTCCTGTGGCGGTCCTCATGAGAGACAGTTTTATCATAGAGCTTGATGGTTTTTGCGACTGCACTTGAAGAAACTTTCAAAGTTCTTGAAATGTTCCGCATTGACTGACCTTCATGTCTTAAAGTAATGATGGACTGTCATTTCTGTTTGCTTATTTGACCTGTTGTTGCCGTAATATGGACTTGGTCTTTTACCAAATAGGGCTATCTTCTGTAAACCACCCCTACCTTGTCACAACACAACTGATTGGCTCAAATGCATTAAGAAGGGAAAAACATCCCCAAATTAACTTTTAACAAGGTACACCTGTTAATTTAAATGCATTCCAGGTGACTACCTTATGAAGCTGGTTGAGAGAATGCCATGAGTGCGCAGATCTGTCAGCAAGGCAAAGTGTGGCTACTTTGAAGAATCTCAAATATAAAATATATTTTGATTTGATTTAAAAAAAAAAATGGTTACTACATAATTCCATATGTTATTTCACAGTTTTGATGTCTTCCCTATTTTTTCCATTGTAGAAAATAGTAAAAATAAATAAAAACCCTGGAATGAGTAGGTGTGTCCAAACTTTGGACTGGTACTGTAGGTCAACCTTACTGACTGAGTTCTACCATTTGAGTGTCATCCCAGATTATAATTTTAAAAAATAATTTATAATTCATGTGTATGTTGCCTATTACAACAACCTGAACCTCCTTGCCATCCAGGTGGGAAGATAAACCCACTTGTACACCACAGAGTACATGTACTATCTGCAAAAATACAACGTAATTACTAGGTTTTACACAGGATTTAGCTAGTTAAAATAAAGTGTATCTTGAAAGGTGCTTACTTGTAATGAATGTGTACTTATAAAAGTATCTTACCATCCAAACAGCCTGGCCCTCATTTGAAAGCTTCTGGAAGCAGTTGTTCTTGCTAACACTAAAGAACTAGCTGTTTACATTGAAAATGACTACTCATTGGTGTGTTGACACAAGTAGATAACTAAGTAGCTAACGTTAACATGCTGAGTGTGTCTCACGTAATACCCTTTGATACCGTACGGATACCCTGAGAACAAGGTTCAGGGAAGAGAAGACCATTGAGCCCAGCTAGCTAGCTTTTAGACAGATTTAGGTAGGTAGCTAGCTTATTTTCCTTTATTTTTACTATTTTCCACAGTGAAAAAAATAGGGAAGACATCTAGCTGGCTAAGGTTAGCTCTCATAGCATGGAAAGTCCATTCTGTATATGTTAATTAACTAAGTTAGCTAGCTACCTACCCAAATCTGTCTAAAAGCTAGCTAGCTGGGCACAATGGTATTTTCTTCCCTGAACCTTGTTCTCAGGGTATCCATATGGTATCCAAGGGTATTACATGAGACACACCCAGCATGTTAACATTAGCTGCCTCGCTATCTACTTGTGTCAACACACCTATGAGTAGTTCCTTTTCAATATAAACAGCTAGTTCATTAGTGTTAGCAAGCAACATTTCCCACAAGCCCTACCAAAAACAGCTGCTAACTTTTGCTAGCTATGATTTAGAATAGGTAGTTGGCTAGCTAACTGGGAAACGCTAGGTAGCTAACTACCTATGCTAAATGTACCAGCACCATTTTTTTTATCCAAAAAGCAAAACAAATTGCTCTATTATCTCTTTTGTCTCTCTTATAACACTTTTTTCTTTCACGGCAATTTCTTATGTCTGGATTTTGCACACGACCTTAATCTTGATCCCGGTTCTTTGCGCACTATTACTGAGTCGGTGTCAACACAAATTGTGGGCACATTTGAGGTCACCATTATTTTGAGTGATTTGGCAAGATGGGCATATCTTAATTTGATTCCTTAATTCCTAGGATAAATAAATAAGTGCACCAATGGAATCCATACAAACGTGAGAATGTTAATTTATGCATTTATAAACCATTCAACCAAGTTTATAGGCTCAAAATTATGTAAACCCCTGTTTTTGCCCTTTCTCTCATAAGCTTCCATACACGTCAAACAAAAGCTGAACCTGGGAATCAGACTCCAGAGCCCCTTATAGGAGAGTTGTGTTAATGAAGTGGTTCATTTTAAATTGGCTTACAATTATAACATGGTTTGTGCAGGCTGAGAAATTGTGCTTTCGGATGCTATTGGAATTTGAACATTTGTAATAAGCATGGTAACAAGCAATTCGTTGTTACACCTCTGTAATTACATACTGCAATTACCACCAGTTACATGGTGTTAGTACAGTGTAACTATGAATTATTACAATTAATTACAATACTTGGTACAGTGTAATTACATATGTAATTAAACTGTAATAAGGACCCCCTTAAAACGAAGTGTTACTGGTTGTAATATGTGTTTTTTCCTGGCTTGGCTTCTACCGTGATTTTACCAACGCACTGCTAGCAACTGCATCGAGATAAATGTCTGAAATGGGACGTAAGCGTAAGATAAATGGTACTGTCCAACTTCAGCATTGGAATTATAGTAGCATGATGCTATTTCTGTTTGCTCTGCAAAATCACTAGAGAGCGCTGTCCCAGATGATTCCATTGTGAAACAAGGCTGCTGCTTCTCCCGGGCTCTATATTCTCACATCTCTACAATACTTCACAGTGAACATAATCCAGTAGCTTTGTATGCCTATATATTTTTCTGGGGGATGTTAGTTTTAGTTTTGGGGACAATTTTCATAATAGGGATATAATTCCTACCCCTTTTATTTGTGTATGTTTGTGTAATAGCCTAATATCAACCTATTTTAACCGATTCGTTTCTAAAACGAACGGAACATAGTGTCTACTTAAACACAGCGTTGTGTATGTTATCTTTGTCAGACCCCCAAATAAAAATGACAAATTTAAAAGCTTCTTTAGGGTCAAATGTAGAATGTGTAAAAGTGGCATAAGTGGCCAATGGGCTTCATCGGTGTCAACGCGAAGTGGCAGGGTTCTTTCTGTATTTTTCTTCTTTGGGCACGGATATACATTGTCCTCGTCGTACTTTGGTTTCACCGGCCGGCGCGCGCCTGAATAAGGAGTTTAGATAACGCCGTGGCTCTTTCCCGAGCTGTCTTTTCGTTCTACATCACCGGTTACCTCGGACGGAAAAATAATTGGCAGTTGTCCTTTTCTTGAAGAACAGCAACCCTGTGGGATTTGTATCCGCATATCCCTTTCATATAACCGTTTGATTATGAGGACAATATCAATGTTACATTAACTGAAAACATTGTTCTTATTTTTTAATCTAAGAGTGTGGATTAAATCCAAATGAAAATCAAATACAACAAATCTAGCAAAATCCGTTTCTTTAAATATAGGTTTAGGCTATTTGGTAAATTGCTCTCAATTTATGATCATTTATGATATATGTTTTATGAGTAGCTTTTTTTGTGAGATTAATAACAAATTCATCTCAAAAAGGGATTATTTATTTTCATTGTGAAAACCACAGACCTCACAGGTGACACTTTCACTTTTTTCACCGTTTCCTGTAAACAGGCTCAAACTTGACATATTTGCTGCTTTATACAAATCTGTCACTTCAGAAAGTACAGATGAGCACTGGAAGATGTGGCGTGCATAAGGATCTAAATAAAGGAAAGTTCTTTATTATTATGTAACATTTTAATTTCTTATCGTTTGATTCCATTTGATTTGAACATGCACACTTTTTTAGTATTCGAAAAGAGATTTTTCAATAGTAGGGATTTCAATTTGACATGTGAAAAGAGTTCTCAACAAAGAAAACGACCGAGGAGTTGATATGCATAGACGCTTGCTTAGAGCACGTGCGGACTGATATTGACTCTGACTAATTAAAGAATTGTCCAATTAAAGGTTGCTAAATTCTAATAATTCTAATAGTGGACCTAATTTCAGTGTATGTGACCCTACAAGCAAGCCGCTTTGAAATATATTTTCCATAACAACAAATATTGTAAGCTTTTTTCTGGCTGGTGTACAAAACTGAAAGTAAAAAAACGAAAGTTAAGAACGGGAAACATAGAAATAGCCCTCATAGAACAGATCTACCGCTTCTTAGACTTGCTTTCAATCAGTATGACAGACCTATAACTTACATTTCTATATGAATTTGGTTGGGTTGCCCAAAAGTTACATATTGGCGCTTTAAATGCATGAGGTTTGTTGTTGTAACTTGGCAAAGGGTATGTTCAATTTCTTACATACAGGAATGTGTAAAGTAACAAAATACTCCAAAATAGTTTTCAGTCTAAGTGAGTTTCAATCCCCCCCAAAACATAATCGTGATTTGTAGGGTGACCAATAGGTAAAATATGTTAATTGTGTAAATAGTCCTCTAAGAAAAACAATGGTCCAAACATGATGTCTCTAGCATAATCCGATCAAAAGTTAAAGGAGTTTTTACCCTTGTAGGATGGCCACAGGGTGACAAAATCAATAGAGACAAAAAAAAGATGGTCAAAAAATCTGGAAAATTGCATCACTTCAGCTAGGCAGGATTCTGTGCAAGAATGAAGGCTACGGGCTAACTGACAGGCTCACTTTCCTGTTGAACTCATCATCTTTCTTCTCGAATCCGCAGTACATTAAACAATATAGAGGCAAGATGGATATCGATTTTGAGACATGACATTAAGTATTTTCATGTTTTAGTATACGTTTTTCATATTAATTCCAAACTCGTGTTATATTTCGAAGAATTCTCACAAAAACAAGCGTATCTGTGAAATTTAACGGAGTACTGAGCATATACAAGCTTTTAATTTTCAAAGCCTTTTTATTTAATTCAGATCTTGTCAAGCTAATTTAGCTTTTTGCGACCGGCGTAAATAACTTTGAAGAAGCAACCACAAATTTTAAAATCCTCAAAAGTTGTTACAGAAACCACTGCAGAATCAACAGGGCTTGGTGCTTATTATCACTGTGTTTTCACCCACTCTGTGTGGATATCTCCAAATTACTTTAAGTCGTTGTCAGAATATACGCAATAGGCTACCAAAAGTCGGTGCAAATGTGCAATGGATTTAAAAAGGTTATGTCAATTATGGTAGCCTATGTCTAATTTAATTAAATCAGTGAGTTGAACCAATGAGCATGGAAAGGGTTGTAGCTTATTCCATGGATCCCCCAAATGCTCCTCCCCTGACGCTTGCCATGAGTTGGGTGTTTAAAGAAGGCGGTCATATAAGAGCCCTTGAACAATTCTTGAGCAGATCATAATCGTATAGTGTGCGTGAATCCCGTAGGTGCAACTGAGAAGGTCAACGTTGGTTAGCAGAGGAGAACAGGGACGGACACAGAGGACTCCTACCAGGGCGCAGTGGTGTAGCGTCTTGGTGGTTGCGATTGTAGCCTATTTTTGGATCCTTTAATTCTGTAGTGTTTGCTATTTCAAAAATAATGCAGCTAGAGAATATTCTTCCCAGCGCATCAACCATCAACTTACCCAATACTTTTTATAACCTCACATCATCAGATAGTGCAAATAATAGCCCGGGGCCATCGCAGATCGAATATCAAGTTGACCGGACAGAATCCGAAACAAGGAACGGTCCTAATAAATATTTGAGGGGAGTGGGGAACGCCATGATGGGCGAGGGAGAGGGCGACGCCTTCACCGGGACTAAAGCTACCCCAGACGGAAGAAAAGGCTCACCGATCCTCGGCGAGGATGACCTGTCCACTGGCCGGCGGTACAACATAGATGAACTTGGCTCTGACAGATATTTAATCTCGTCCTCTCAGACGAGCTCCGATATGGCAAACCAGTGTTCCCTCTTTCCATACGCAGGGCAAACGGGAACAGTGTACAGCGGGTCAAATGGATCCAGGTATTCCTCCCTTCATTACGGATCGGTCCTGCCACCGACGGGCTTTTCATCCTCCGTGTGCACTAGCCGGAGTCAGTTTGGCAATAGCTACCAGTTCGGCCAGGGTCCAGGATGCCTGTACCCCTCCTATCCGGGAACGGGTTCATGTATTGGTTCCATGGCTCTCCCGGGGTCCACACCGGGTGCGAGGGCTCAAGTTTATCTCTGCAACCGGCCCCTGTGGCTCAAGTTTCACCGATTCCAGACCGAGATGATCATCACGAAACAGGGCAGGTGAGCAGAGGCGTTGAAAACAAAATAGCTTAATCTTCTTTACTAATGTTCAAACATAGACGTCAAACGGCATCCAGGTTCTGGTCTAATGCTTCTAAAAATGTTAGTCATAACCGTGTTCATGGAGCTCTGAGCTAGCCTTGCACCTCACAGATTAGGGTGTTTTTGGAGGGACCATTTTTACTGTGAGGTATCAGTGGCTTATTACCACCATACTTGGTGGGACACTACACTTTAAGATGAATGTTTGATTATGGTTAGCCTAATACATATCCGACCTTCTTTGATGTTACAATAGTTGTTTTATATTTCGTTGTGTCATATTTGAATGTTATTTACTTGTTTATTTATAAATAATAATTTAGGTTATACAAACGTTTTAAATCCTTTTCTATTTAATTTTTATGTGAGGAAAATAAAGTGTAAAGTATTAATCAGTGGATGCCATGACCTAACCTTACGAATCTTCTGAAATGCAATGACTCCCTCATATAATTTTCGTTTTGAGTGCACACTTGACATTTTATTTTCAATAATTGTGCCATCAAATGTGTTATTTTCTTTCAGGCGGATGTTTCCATTTCTCAGTTTCAACATCACTGGACTGAACTTGACCGCGCATTATAACGTGTTTGTTGAGGTCGTGTTGGCCGATCCTAATCACTGGCGATTTCAAGGAGGGAAGTGGGTTACCTGTGGGAAAGCAGACAACAACATGCAAGGTGAGACTAATATTAAATGCACCTTTAATGTACTTATTTAGAGACATATTTCGAAACTAAATGAGGCCTCTCGCCATATAGTCTACAGAAACAGCACATTTAAACTAACGGGAAATAAATTACATTTCGATCGGGAACGTTTCGTTAGATATTTCCCTGCAATTTACACCCAATTACCTGGCTATTTATGCTGTGTTCTTTGTTTTTGTTGGTTTATTAACCCCATTTTAAAAGAAATAGACAACCATTCAAACATTGTTAGCTGATGGCATTCATATCAAGAGCACAACCTTGCAACATGAACTCGTCCATAATGTGCTTGGCCTGTTTTCAGTTTTCACGGCAAACAGATTCAATTATAATTCATAATCAGTAATGTGTAATTTACATTTATTTTCATATAATTTAAAATGGCCTGTCAAAGTTTTAATAATATTTGAATAGTAAACTTCAATCTTCCATTTGCATGTTTTTTGCAATTTAATCATATTATTAGCCTCATAAATATGAGCCTAATAGCTCCACAGTTTCACATCTGATTGCTTTTAACGGTGAAATCCTGAGCACATGATTTAAATAATAGTTTGACTGCAAGTTACTTGGTATATTGACAAATTGCTGGGTTTTTTGGAAATGTAAGAGAAGTTCAAGTTCAAGAAATGGGAAAATATCTGTGTTATTCTTTCAATGTGTGCTTTGCATTTGTGCTGCATTGTACTTAATATTTTTATGTTTTATGTCCCACACAATTTATTCAATCACAGGTAACAAGATGTATGTTCATCCTGAATCCCCAAACACTGGTGCTCACTGGATGAGGCAAGAGATCTCCTTCGGCAAACTGAAGCTGACCAACAACAAAGGGGCAAACAATAATAACACACAGGTGAGGCCTACACCATAATTTAGCAATTTTTTATTGCAACTCAAATATCTTGGGCTACTTTTAAAAAGCGTTCTTTGGTATTCTAGTAGGCATAAGAGATCACAAATTAGTCCAAAACCATCATTTTCTTATATTTTGAGAGTGCTATTGGCAAGAGTCTCCAAAATGTAATTGGTGATGTGACAAATAACCAACCACAGTAACTGTTTTGAAAGCATTCCATGAGAACCCCAAGCACTAACTTTGAATTCACACTTTTTGTCTTGTAGATGATTGTCTTGCAGTCTCTTCATAAATACCAGCCTCGGCTCCACATCGTGGAGGTCACAGAAGAGGGAGTGGAGGACGTAGGAAGTGAGGCTAAGACACAGACTTTTACCTTCCCAGAGAACCAGTTCATCGCAGTCACTGCCTACCAGAATACAGACGTAAAATACCCACTACTATCATCTTTTCTACATAAGAAACATCTTATCTGCTTAAGATTTTTCTTAAGTTTCTATATTGACTGTGTCTGTAAAATTTGATTTTGTCAACACTGCTGACCATGGCTTGAACATGTATCTTCTCTCCTTTACAGATCACACAGCTTAAAATCGACCACAACCCCTTTGCTAAAGGCTTCAGAGACAACTATGACTCGTAAGTGACAATGCCTTGCATCCTATTTTGCATGCGGTTTTGTCACCATTTTTTACTGCTCTGCTACTTTTAGTCTCTCAAGTGTGAACTTGTTTTTCTCTTGCAAATTACTCATCCTTGGACCTTTGTCTCTCTCTTCCACAGGATGTACACAGCCCCAGAGGGTGACAGGCTGACTCCCTCCCCGACAGCCTCCCCTCGTTCTCACCAGATTGTGCCGGGTGCCCGCTATGCCATGCAGCCCTTCTTCCAGGACCAGTTTGTCAACAACCTGCCCCAGAACCGCTTCTACACCGGGGAGCGGGCTGTGCCCCAGACCAACAGTCTCCTCTCCCCCCAGGCCGAGGACGTCGGGGCCAGCTCGGCTCAGCGCTGGTTCGTCACCCCAGTCCAGCAGTCAGGCTCCAACAAGCTGGACCTGTCCTACGACCAGGACTACTCAGCCAGCAGTCTTCTGTCCTACGGCATCAAGCCCCTGCCCCTCCAGACCTCCCACGCCCTCAGCTACTACCCCGACTCGGCCTTCGCCTCAATGGCGGCCAGCTGGGGCACCAGAAGCACTTACCAGAGGAAGATGACCACAGGCCTGCCCTGGTCCCCTCGGCCAAGCCCCCCAGCCTTCACAGACGACCAACTGGCTGCTAGCAAAGACAAGCTGCCCGAGGAGAGCACCGCAGCCTCCACCTGGATCGAGACCTCCCACTCGCTGAAATCTGTGGACTCTAACGATTCGGGCGTGTACTCCATGGTCTGCAAGAGACGCCGGATGTCACCTGGTGGGTCGAGCACAGAGAACTCCCCCACCATCAAGTGTGAGGACTTGACCACAACGGAGGAGTTCAACAAAGACAACCCCAAAGGCATGGGCTACTACGCCTTTTACACGAGCCCCTAAAAAGACTGTATTTATTCAAACCGTATAATTTGTTGTTTTTAATTCAGTGCTCCCCTTTACCTTTTAAACACCCTATATTCACTTTTATCTAAAGGTGCCAAAGCTTTGTGCTCCCAAGCAAGCTGCACAAGCTCACCCCCCAACCCCATACCTGAACACACACATGCATTGTGACAAATTGTTGTTTTTAAAACATGTCCCCAGTTAATTTTATTTTAACAAATGTGATTTTATTTAAAGTAATTTCGTTGTACAGTATTTGTGCACTTTAGTATGTGATGTATCTTGTACAAATTGTCTTCATGGAGGTGTTATGAAATGGGTAATAAAAACAATCTTTCATAAACAATCGTCCCACTTTGCAAATTGAGTCTTGAAGTGTCTTTGCCACAAGCAGCAGCGCATATATTGAGATGCAAGACTTCACTCTCTTACATTCACACACAGTATCGGCGCATGTACAAAGGTTCACTACATGCTGTTCACAGCGTGGTAGCCAGGGCACGAAAACAGCGAAGAATTTGAGCCTCACTCTTCTACGCTCTTTGTTGTGGAAAAAAAAACAAGTTTTTGGTCGCCTACACAGTTTAGTAGATGCTATAGCAAACGTGTGCAGCAAAATGCTTATGTTACTACCTCCTAACAATGCCGTATAAAGTCACACAGCACTAATAATCCCCACCAAAATGTTTATAAGAAATGTTGGAACGAATCCAATTTAACAGCCCAAATAGCACTGTAACAGTAATCCAAATGCAATCTATGTGTATATACACCGGAAGAATTTACACACAATATACTAAGAATGATGTGTGCATCAGTGGATCTACTAGTGAGCTATGTCCATTATATAAACAAATATGCGGTGTGTATAAACAGCAAATAGAATGCAATGTACAGCAGTAATATTTTAATGAGCTATGTCGAATACAGTTTTTAAATAGACAATACAAAACCCCATCGCAAAATGGATAGAATTGCAGGAAATTAGCTTACGAACCAGAGTCCGGAATATACTGTACATTTACTCAGAGTGTACCAAACAATAGGAACACCTTCCTAATACTGAGTTGCACCCCCTTTTGCCCTCAGAACAATCTCAATTCGTTGGGGCATGGACTCTACAGTGCCTTCGGGAAGTATTCAGACCCCTTCCAAACTTCTTCCGTTTAAGAATTGACTTGATTTGGAAAGGCACACACCTGTCTATATAAGGTCCCACAGTTGACAGTCCATGTCAGAGCAAAAACCATGTCCAATCAATGGAAGTTACCACAGGTGCACACCAATCAAGTTGTAGAAACATCTCAAGGATGATTAATGGAAACAGGATGCACCTAAGCTCAATTTCAAGTCTCATAGCAAAGGGTTTGAACACTTATGTAAATAAGGTATTTCTGTTTTTGATTTTAATACATTTGCAAAAAATCTCCAAAAAACAGTTTTCGCTTTGTCATTATGGGGTATTGTGTATAGATTGCTGAGGGTTTTTATTTATTTTTTATCCATTTTAGATTAAGGCTGTAACGTAACAAAATGGAAACTGTTGAGTGTGAAAAATCCAGCAGCGTTGCAGTTCTTGACACACTCAAACTGGCGCGCCTGGCACCTGCTACCTACCAAATCCTGTTCAAAGGCACTGACATCTTTTGTCTTGCCCATTCACCCTTTGAATGGCACACATACACAATCCATGTCTCATTTGTTTCAAGACTTAAAGATCCTTCTTTAACCTGTCTCCTCCCCTTCTTATCCACTGATTGAAGTGGATTTAACAAGTGACATCAATAAGTGTTAATATCTTTCACCTGGATTCACCTGGTCAGTCTATGTCATGGAAAGAGTAGGTGTTCTGTACACTTAGTGTATACAGTGCATTTGGAAATTAATCAGACGCTTTGACTCTTTCCACATTTTGTTATGTTACAGCCTTATTCCAGAATTGATTAAATAGTTTATTTTCCTCATAAATCTACACACAATACCCCACAGTGACAAAACAAAAATAGCTTTTATGACATTTTTGCTAATGTATTAAAAGTAAAAAAATGAAATTTACAGAAGTATTCAGACCCTTTACTCAGTACTTTGTTAAAACACCTTTGGCAGCTATTACAGCCTTGAGTCTTCTTGGGTATAGCGCTACAAGCTTGGCATATGTGTATTTGGGGAGTTTCTCCTATTTCTCTCTGCAGATCCTCTCAAGCTCTGTCAGGTTGGATGGGGAGCGTTGCTGTACAGCTATTTTCAGGTCTCTCCAGAGATGTTCGATCGGGTTCAAGTCCGATCTCTGGCTGGGCCACTCAAGGACATTCAGAGACTTGTCCCAAAGCCACTCCTGTGTTGTCTTGGCTGTGTGCTTAGGATTATTGTCCTGTTGGAAGGGGAACCTTCTCCCCAGTCTACGGTCCTGAGAGCTCTGGAGCAGGTTTTCATCAAGTATCTCATTGTAATTTGCTCCATTCATCTTTGCCTCAATCCTGACTAGTCTCCCGCTGAAAAACATCCACACAGCAGGATGCTGAAACCAACATACTTCACCGTAGTGATGGTGCCAGGTGATGGTGCCAGGTTTCCTCCAGATGTGACGCTTGGCATTAAGGCCAAAGAGTTCAATCCGGGCAGCCAGCTCTAGGAAGAGTCTTGGAGGTTCCAAACTTCATCCATTTAAGAATGATGGAGTTCTTAGGGACCTTCAATGCTGCAGAAATGTGTTGGTACCCTTCCCCAGATCTGTTCTTCAACACAATCCTGTCTCGGAGGTCTACGGACTATTATTTGACCTCATGGCTTGTTTTTTTCTCTGACATGGACTGGCAACTGTGGGACCTTATATAGACAATTGAATTTACCACAGGTGGACTCAAGTTGTAGAAACATCTCAAGGATGATCAATGGAAATAGGATGCATCTGAGCTCAATTTCGAGTCTCATATCAAAGGGTATGAATAGTTATGTAAAAACACTTTTATGCTGAGGGAAGAAAAAACATTTATTAAGAATAAGGCTGTAACGTAACAAAATGTGGAAAAAGTAAAGGGGTCTGAATACTTTCCGAAGGCACTGAATGTACTGTATGTAAATGGTGTATAGACAGGATGGACAGTATGTGAATTAGTGATGAGCGATTTGTGCTTTTAGAAGTCGGTTTGGTTTCAGTTTGATTAGAAAACAATTATTGCAGTTTTTGATTTCGGTTTCGATACATTTAAAAAAATTTAAATGCACTATGCATTATGTGGGTTAAATGCTGTAACAACACAGAATAAAACAATTAATAAAAGTCCCATGATGGTAGCGACTACTCATTACTGCTTATTACTTATTAACCATAATGTGTTACTTTTATACATTATCTGTTGTGTATATTACATCTGTTTTAGGCCTATTTGATGACTTTATTATTTCATTCCAAGTCATCAACTCATCTCTATAGAACTGTTGCATATGCTGTCTGACAAATCACTATTTTAGTAGTTCTTCAAAGTAAATAAGGCATATTTTGATACATACTATCAGTGGCGACCCGTCATTCCTGGCAGGTGGAGCAGAGCCTGACCTGTTTTGAGCCCCACATTTATTTATATTTTTTTGTTGCTTGCCTGTTTTGCATGTTATTTTGGCATTAATACATGTGACATATCAGTTTGCAAACAATGTAGAAAAAATATATATCATTGAGTTAATAAAGCCGCATAAAATATGGTCTCTTTTTTGTTTTCTTGAGTAAGGGAGCTCTAAAATGCAGGTATTTCAGCCTAGCTCAGTGCTTCTGTGGTGGTAGGGCAAGCCAGCAGAAAATATGGAGCGTTGCGCCGTGATTGGCTCAGTGTTCTGTCACTCATGGGGACACTACGCCAAATCTAATAGTAGAGCTCTAAAATTCTAGCCCCTTGGGTGCTGCCATAGAGTTACGTTAGAAGTGCCCATCGCAGAAGGCTCAAGGTCATTGGCCACAGATAAAATGACGTCAAATCACGTTACATCTACAGTAGCTTTGATTGGACATATGATCATGTCAACATCATACTTTCAAAATCTTAGCTAGCAGTCATCATCATGAATCAAGTTGACAATCAACTGGAAAATGATATTTAATCGTTGTCATATGAAGATAAATACTAAAGAGAAATTATAGATAAAACGTATCGGTGCTCATCGGCTATTGGACATAAACATTACACAATAAGCTGGAAATAGCAAATTCAATAACAAGTGGCTTGGAAGGAATCAGTGGCTAACTGCAAGGATTGTAAATCAGTCATTAACCTGCTATTCAGTGAAGTGCCTGTGTGGTCCAAAGTCTAAGATTAAGGGTCTCTTTTCTTAGTTTAATATTATAAACATTCAACAGCTGTCAACGAAGCGCTCAAAACAACTGTTAACTCTGAAATTCTAAATCTGACAGTGAGTTCAAGACAACTGGGAATTCGGGAAAAACGAGCTACGACTGGAAAATAAGTTTTGAACTTTCATCCAACTCGGAATTATAAATAGGGAACTGTTCCACGCTCCAGGATTCCTGTTCGTGTTGTGGATCCAGTACGGCCCGTTCCTGCTCCCCGCACCAGAGGTCCAGTGCGCATAGTGAGCCCATCACGGCCCGTTCCTGCTCCCCGCACCAGAGGTCCAGTGCGCATAGTGAGCACATCACGGCCCGTTCCTGCTCCCCGCACCAGAGGTCCAGTGCGCATAGTGAGCACATCACGGCCCGTTCCTGCTCCCTGCACCAGAGGTCCAGTGCGCGTCATGAGTCCAGTACGGCCCGTTCCTGCTCCCCGCACCAGAGGTCCAGTGCGCATAGTGAGCCCATCACGGCCCGTTCCTGCTCCCCGCACCAGAGGTCCAGTGCACATAGTGAGCCCATCACGGCCCGTTCCTGCTCCCCGCACCAGAGGTCCAGTGCGCATAGTGAGCACATCACGGCCCGTTCCTGCTCCCCGCACCAGAGGTCCAGTGTGCATAGTGAGCCCATCACGGCCCGTTCCTGCTCCCCGCACCAGAGGTCCAGTGTGCATAGGGAGCACATCACGGCCCGTTCCTGCTCCCCGCACCAGAGGTCCAGTGCGCGTCATGAGTCCAGTGCGGCCCGTTCCTGCTCCCCGCACCAGAGGTCCAGTGCGCATAGTGAGCCCATCACGGCCCGTTCCTGCTCCCGCACCAGAGGTCCAGTGCGCATAGTGAGCCCATCACGGCCCGTTCCTGCTCCCTCGCACCAGAGGTCCTGTGCGCATAGTGAGCCCATCACGGCCCGTTCCTGCTCCCCGCACCAGAGGTCCAGTGCACATAGTGAGCCCATCACGGCCCGTTCCTGCTCCCCGCACCAGAGTCCCAGTGCGCCGTCATGAGTCCAGTGCGGCCCGTTCCTGCTCCCGCACCAGAGTCCCAGTGCGCGTCATGAGCCCAGTACGGCCTGTTCCTGCTCCCCGCACCAGAGTCCCAATGCGCGTCATGAGTCCAGTACGGCCCGTTCCTGCTCCCCGCACCAGAGGTCCAGTGCACATAGTGAGCACATCATGGCCCGTTCCTGCTCCCCGCACCAGAGGTCCAGTGCGTGTCATGAGTCCAGTACGGCCCGTTCCTGCTCCCCGCACCAGAGGTCCAGTGCGCATAGTGAGCCCATCACGGCCCGTTCCTGCTCCCCGCACCAGAGGTCCAGTGCGCATAGTGAGCACATCACGGCCCGTTCCTGTTCCCCGCACTAGAGGTCCAGTGTGCGTCATGAGTCCAGTACGGCCCGTTCCTGCTCCCCGCACCAGAGGTCCAGTGCGCATAGTGAGCCCATCACGGCCCGTTCCTGCTCCCCGCACCAGAGGTCCAGTGCGCATAGTGAGCCCATCACGGCCCGTTCCTGCTCCCCGCACCAGAGGTCCAGTGCTCATAGTGAGCCCATCACGGCCCGTTCCTGCTCCCCGCACCAGAGTCCCAGTACGCATCATAAGTCCAGTACGGCCCGTTCCTGCTCCCCGCACCAGAGTCCCAGTGCGCGTCATGAGCCCAGTACGGCCTGTTCCTGCTCCCCGCACCAGAGTCCCAATGCGCGTCATGAGTCCAGTACGGACTGTTCCTGCTCCTCGCACCAGAGTCCCAGTGCACGTCGACAGTCCGGAACCTCCAGAGAAGGTCCCCAGTCCGGAACCTCCAGAGAGGGTCCCCAGTCCGGAACCTCCAGAGAGGGTCCCCAGTCCGGAAGCTCCAGAGACGGTGCCCAGTCCGTGGCCCGCAACAGTGAGCCCAGTATGGCCGGTTCCTGCTCCTCGCACCAGAGTCCCAGTGCTCGTCAGGAGCCCATCACGGCAGGTTCCTGCTCCTCGCACCAGAGTTCCGGCTAATAGCCCAGGGCCTCAAGCCAGCACGGCTGGCACCGGAGCCGCCACCTGGAAGGAAAAGACCCACCCGAAGACCCCCCCATGGACTTTGGGGGGGGGTACTGTCACATCCAGGCCAGAGTTTTTAGGCTGGTGTGTTTAGTTTCGTTTTTGGTGAAGGGTGTTTTAGTTCTAGGTGTTGTATTTCTATGTTGGGGAGATGGTTCCCAATTAGAGGCAGCTGAGTGTCGTTACCTCTAATTGGGAACCATATATATGTTTGTAGTTTTCAGAGGGGTTTTGTGGGTTATTGTTTGTTCATAGCTTTGATGGTTTTACTTGTTATGTTCAACGTTACGATCTTCGTTCATTTTGTTTATTGTTTTGCCAGTTACGTTATTTAATAAAGAATGTATACTGGATACCTCGCTGCGCCTTGGTCTGTCCCTACTGAAGATCGTGACACCCTGATCATCTTGGACAATCTACATATTTTGTTTAATTTGTAGCTATCGAAGTATGTCTGAAATATTTATTTGAAATGCTTGGAGATATATCTGTTGGGAAGCCCGCACGGTCGTGTTGGTCAGCGATACATTTACTAGGCCAGATTTGTGCATGTTGACCACATTTAGATTTTTTATAATATTTATTTTTATAGATTTTCTTTTGTTGAGTAAACATGTCATTTGAACAATATTGGTTCCAAATTTGCAAAGAAGACAACACTCAAGTTTTTGTGATGGACCTCATTCATCTACAAAGAAAATGACCACATCCATATTATAGATAATCATTTATTGATAATTATTGTTATTAATATTAGCCTATTATTACTACAATCTGTGAGTTCAGTCAATACGACACGACAGTATAGTGGTGGTTCTGTAAGGCCTGGGTGTCAGCATCGCAAAAGTTCACCACCATCTAGCAACATACAAATCCAACAAAAACCAGGTTATTGTTAGGCCTACAAGTATGATAGCTAATTTATGCATATAACTGGACTCAGGGCTGGCCCTAGGCATAAGCAACATAAGCGTACACTTAGGGCCTCCGGCCGCTAGGGGGCCCCAGGCTCCCCCAAAAAAGAACTCAGTCGGGTCTCAGCTTACTGTTGAGAGTTGGAATGGTAGAATCGAAGAGAGAGGGATAACTTTCTTTTCGCTCAGCAAGCGAGGAGTTTTTGTATGGAGGTCAATGAGAGTGTCAAATTTTGTAAACAAAAAACGTAATGGTTTATTTGCTATGTGTGTCTTATTTGAACGAATATACGTTTCGTAATGATTAGGTTGTTACAAGTGTATTGATATATGTAGGACATGTGACATCCCGGCAACTTTGAGAAAAAACATTATATCAGAGTTGTGCGTGGTCGTCACTAGTTACCACAAACACAAAGTCATAAACCCCATCTATTTCTACAATTGATTTCTTCAAATGTGATTTTAAACCTTGTGCTTAACCCTAACCTTAAATTAAAATTAAAATGTTTACAATATAGCCAATATTAACATTGTGGCTGTGATAACTTGTGGAAACCGTTGTGCCTGTTGTTCACACGCGTATCTGCCCTCTCATTGGCTCAACATTTTATTTTATTTTCATTGTTTGAGCAGCCACTAGATTATCTGGTCAATATAATGGATAATCTGTGGTAGAACACACAAGGTGCAATTTCAAAATTGTGTTTTATATCAGCAGTTTTCCCCTTGTTATGTCAGTCACTGACAGTCACCCATGTCAGCTATTTATTTTTTTGATTGGTAAGTTATTACTAATTCAAACTTGTAGAACTCATGGCCCGTATTACCAACCGGGTACGAAGGGCACGTGCGCAGGGGCCGTGACCTCCAGGGGATCCCTATTGATTTTGTTAGTCACTCTTACTCAGATATCATATTAACATGGCATAAGTCATGGCAAATTTTTTAAATGTCAGGACATTAGCTTTAAAACTGCAACATTTCTCTCCATCCTATTGCAGAATATGCAGAATTGCAGGAAATTAGCTGTACAACTACAACATTTTCTCTATGCCCAATGGCAAAACATGCAGAATTGCAGGAAATTAACTTTAAAAAGTAAAAATGTTCTCTCCGCCGTCCCTCCCTTACCCCCCATACTGCCGCCGTCCTTGTCCACAGTCTCGTCACTTCCCGTTTGGACTACTGCAACTCTCTCCTTTTTGGCCTCCCTCATAAATCCCTCCATAAACTTCAAATGGTCCAGAATTCAGCTGCCCGCATCATTACTCGAACCCCCTCCATTCATCACATCACTCCTGTTCTCCAACAGCTTCACTGGCTCCCGGTCCAGTTCCGTATCCAATTCAAAGTCCTTCTGTTAACATTTAAGTCCATCCATAAACTCGCCCCCCCATATTTGTCTAATCTCCTCCAGGGTCCAACTTCCACCCGCTCCCTTAGATCTTCTTCCTCCATACACCTGTCTGTCACCCCCGCCCGTCTCACCACCATGGGGAGCAGAGCATTCAGCCGCTCTGCTCCCCGTCTCTGGAACTCATTACCATCCCAACTCAGAAACATCGATTCATTTTCCCATTTCAAATCACAACTTAAAACACACCTGTTTAAAATTGCCTATCTCACTTGACGTCAACTGCT
This sequence comes from Brachymystax lenok tsinlingensis, assembly GCA_030435695.1. Lineage (NCBI taxonomy): Eukaryota > Metazoa > Chordata > Actinopteri > Salmoniformes > Salmonidae > Brachymystax > Brachymystax lenok. The sequence continues at coordinate 3,861,621 of CM059806.1, read as the reverse complement.
CTGCTTCTTTTGTTGTTTTTAATGCTGTTCTATGCTTTTAAATGTCTTATGTTTCCCTGTACGGTGTCCTTGAGTGTCAAGAAAGGCGCCTTAAATAAAATGTATTATTATTATTATTATTAAGAGGGGAACCACTAAAATGTATTGTCCGCGAGGTGGGGGCCCCCCAACCAAATCTTGCTTAGGGCCCCCAAAAGGCTAGGGCCGGCCCTGATTGGACTTAAAAGTCTATTTGGAAAAGATGGTGTTCTATTGTTAACATCTCAGCCACCTTTGGACAGCAACTCTGCTTCTGTCCTCATTATACTAACCTTCATATAAATTCACCAATAAACTGCTGTAAATCATTGTAAATAATGAATAATATATTCCTTTTTGCAGAAATGTATGCACTATATCCAATGTCCAAATGGTTGGTTGTAGTAAAGAGAGAAGTCATAACATTCGCATTGAGAACACTGATTTAAATAACCCGTATTCTAATTAATTCTGTTGTCAGACTCCTTGACAGAAAGTGAAGCATCTGACTAACTCCAATTAACACCTCCTAACAAGCTAGAGTTCTGATTGTTATAGCCTCTCGGGAAGGAAGCATGCAAGAAATAGACTCTTGGGGGGATGGAGATTGGAACAAAAATTGACCTTGTTTGCTCTGTGTTTCTGCCAGTGAATCAACATATTTCGGAGCATCTGAAGCATCTGACGAGCTAGGTGCTCTTGTTTGCTCTTGTGTATTGACCTCTGCCTATAACACCAGGCATGAGGTGTGGCCATTCAGTCAACTATGTAGCTTGACATTTAGGCTTGTCAAGTGAACACCGAAGATATTTTCCAAGTGAAGTTTGCCTTGAAGGAAATTAGTGCTTTAAAAGTAGCCTGCATAGATATCTGAGGGCAATGTAGCACAGGGCCACTAATGTCTCAAGGGGCCCAGTAGCCTTGAGCCTATACACTAGAAGGCCACTTGCATTGGTGGTGCCATTCACAACCATTCATGGCATGCACTTGAAACTCAGAACTTGTTGAGTACAAGAGCTGGGTGCAGTGGGAGGAGAGCAGCAGTATGTGCACATTGTTTACTTAGCTTCCCATAACAATATTTTTTTTATTCAGTATCAGTTAGGCTCTATATTAGCCATCGATTTCATCTACATTGAATTAACCAGCAAGCTGTAATTTGAACAAGTAGGCGTATTGTATTGGTATAGGTCTGGGTATACAGGGACTTTGTATGTGCCCTTCCCATAGGCCTTCATTGGTCCCAATGTTCTGTTTTCACATAAGAACCCTACTCAATCACCAAAGAAAATGCAGTCCCCGTACATAACTGCATCAACAGAGATATGCACTTTTGGGCCGTCTTAATTATGCATTGTGGGGCTGGGGCGAATGTGGTTCCGCCTTTAGATTATGCACTGTTGGGCCGTTTCAATAACAAAATATTTTGACGTGTTTTAGCTGTCAGTCAAACTATGCAAAAGTGAAACCGAAACTTTAAGTTCGACAATCAAGTTTAGGCATTCATTCCGAGTGGTTAAAGTAAGGGTTAAGGTTTGGGATAGGGTTAAAACAGAACAAACTTGACGGTTAAGTTTAGGCATTCATTCCGAGTGGTTAAGGTAGGGGTTAAGGTTTTGGATAGGGTTAAAAAATATATATGTTTTAAAATTAGTGCCTAGAACTGGGATTGAACCCGTGATCCTCGGAGCCTTAGAACACGCGCCTACTAGATGGTAACAGGCGCTCGCGCTGCCCCTAGTGGACTGTAGGAAATTGCAGTGGAAATAATAATGACACCTCGGAGTCTTAATCTGGTGCCTGCAGTTATGCACCCAGGAGCAGTGGCGACCGGTCATTCAGGGTAGGTGGGGCTCTTTTTTTATTTTGGGGGGGGCTTGCCTGTTTTGCATGTTATTTTGGCATTAATACGTGTCACTTACCAGTTTGCAAACAATGTAAAAAAATATATATATCATTGAGTTAATAAAGCCTCATAAAAACATGGTCTCTTTTTTGTTTTCTTGGGCCAGGGAGCTCCAAAATGGAGGTGTTTCAGCCTAGCTCAGTTCTTTCTGTGGTGGTGGGGCAAGCCAGCAGATAATACAAAGCGTTGCGCCGTGATTGGCTCAGTGTTCTGTCACTCATGGGGACACTACGTCACCGCCAAGTCTAAGGGTAGAGCTCTAAAGTTCTAGCCCCTTGGGTGCTGGCCACAGATTGGCCACAGATACAATTAAGTCAAATCAAGTTATATCTACAGTAGCTTTGATTGGACTGATCATGTCAAAATCATACTTTCAAAATCTTAGCTAGCAATCATCATCATGAATCAAGTCGACAATCTACTGGCAAATCCTTTTTAATCCTTGTCATATGAAGATAGATAATGAAGAGAAATTATAGAGAAAACGTATCGGTGCTCAAAGTTAGAAATCGCAAATTCAACAATGAGTGGTTTGGAAGGAATCAGTGGCAAACTGTGAGTTCAAGATAACTGGGAACGTGGGAAAAACGAGCTACGACTGGGAAAATAAGTTTTGAACTCGGAATTGTAAATCGGGAACTCTTTCTAGAGCTATGACCTGAAGATCACGGACGTCATCATGATTCAACTTTTTTTTCTCCCCAGAGTTCCCAGTTGTCTTGAAAGCTCCATAAATCCAGAGAATGGCAGACTTTGATGACAAAGTTTAATGACAAAATTTGCCCACAAAGGACCGCCGTGCCACCTTCCTGTTCAAGTGAGCACAGCACAACTAGGTGAGTCCAAATGTCTTGTATGAGGCTGCATAAATTATGTAATATGCCAGGGAGTATACTGTATGTTGTATGTTGTGTAGTAAGCTGTTGGTAGCCCATGTGCCTAACCCTAATAATGTGGTCTATCTTCACCTCTTAATTTTGCCTACTGTTCTGACTTAGTGGTGCACATGTAGCTTATAACCTGTTTTTGGGAAATGTAATCAGCGAATATTGTAAGTGCTTTCATTGTCTGCTAATATGCCTCCTTTATTTATCTTACGGTTCTGACTTGGTGTACAGGGAGAACACTGTAAGAACGGCATATGTCCTGAATTCTGTTGCTGTACATTTCAAAAGTACTGAACAAATAGTTATATTGACTACATCCGTTCTAGCTCGCTCATTAATGTCTTAATCGAAATTATGGATTGCCACTTATCTGCTTGTCGTCCCCTTACAGTGGCTTGCGAAAGTATTCACCCCCTTTGGCATTTTTCGTATTTTGTTGTCTTACAACCTGGAATTAAAATAGATTTTTGGGGGGTTTGTATCATTTGATTTACACAACATGCTTACCACTTTGAAGATGCAAAATATTTTTTCTTGTGAAACAAACAAGAAATAAGACAACAAAAAATGAAAACTTGAGCGTGCATAACTATTCACCCCCTCAAAGTCAATACTTTGGTAGAGCCACCTTTTGCAGCAATTACAGATGCAAGTCTCTTGGGGTCTGTCTCTATAAGCTTGGCGCATCTAGCCACTGGGATTGTTGCCCATTCTTCAAGGCAAAACTGCTCCAGCTCCTTCAAGTTGGATGGGTTCCGCTGGTGTACAGCAATCTTTAAGTCATACCACAGATTTTGCAATTGGTTTGAGGTCTGGGCTTTGACTAGGCCATTCCAAGACATTTAAACTACTCAAGTGTTGCTTTAGCAGTATGCTTAGGCTCATTGTCCTGCTGGAAGGTGAACCTCCGTCCCAGTCTCAAATCTCTGGAAGACTGAAAAAGGTTTCCCTCAAGAATTTCCCTGTATGTAGCATCATCCATCATTCCTTCAATTCTGACCAGTTTCCCAGTCCCTGCCGATGAAAAACATCCCCACAGCATGATGCTGCCACCACCACGGTGTGTTGCATTTGCGTAGCGTTTTCCTTGATGGCCAAAAAGCTTAATTTTAGTCTCATCTGACTAGAGTACCTTCTTCCATATGTTTGAAGAGTCTCCCACATGCCTTTTGATGAACACCAAACGCGTTTGCTTATTTTCTTTCTTTAAGCAATGGTTTTTCTCTGTGGAGTGTACGGCTTAAATTGGTCCTATGGACAGATACTCCAATGTCCGCTGTGGAACTATGCAGCTCCTTTTGGGTTATCTTTGGTCTCTTTGTTGCCTCTCTGATTAATGCCCTCCTTGCCTGGTCCGTGAGTTTTGGTGGGCGGCCCTCTCTTGGCAGGTTTGTTGTGGTGCCATATTCTTTCCATTTTTTATAATGGATTTAATGGTGATCCGTGGGATGTTCAAAGTTTCTGATATTTTTTTATAACCCAACCCTGATTTGTACTTCTCCACAACTTTGTCCCTGACCCGGTTGGAGATCTCCTTGGTCTTTATGGTGCCGCTTGCTTGGTGGTGCCCCTTGCTTAGTGGTGTTGCAGACTCTGGGGCTTTTCAGAACAGGTGTATATATACTGAGATCATGTGACAGATCATGTGACACTTAGATTGCACACAGGTGGACTTTATTTAACTAATTCTGTGACTTCTGAAGGTAATTGGTTGCACCAGATCTTATTTAGGGGCTTCATTTTAAAGGGGGTGAATACATATGCACTCACCACTTTTCATTTATTTTTATATTTGTTTCATTTCACTTCACCAATTTGGACTGTTTTGTGTATGTCCATTACATGAAATCCAAATATAAATCCATTTAAATGACAGGTTGTAATATAACAAAATAGGAAAAACGCCAAGGGGGATGAATACTTTTGCAAGGCACTGTATGCCATAGTTTGTACAGCTCAATTGTCAGTGTAAACCACATTTGTTTAAGAAAGTCAGCCATATGAGCTTTGTTTTTTTTAAAGGCAGTAAATGTGGCTGAATGAACTGTTTCGCTGCCAGACAAGGCTCCGCTGATAGCCAGGTGTAGCAGTGGTAAGATGTTGGGACTGCTGTTGGGACTCTGCTGTTGGGACAGATTTATGTAGGCCCTAACAGTTTGTGGGCATCGTTCTAGTGCAGTTAATGTATTGTTTAGTGTTGTGTAGTGGCTTTGCTGGCATGCATCCCACATTTATTTTATTTATCCCACCGAGATTTACATGCTAACATCGCCACTGCCTAGGAGTCATAATCCGTACGACAAAGTCATGTAAGAGCCATGAGAAAGGCCACAGTGGCCGCTGAGACAGAGAACCAAGGAGGGTTGACATCCTCAGACCATAACCTGAGGCTGTTTCCTCGCCTCTCCAGTCACACACTATCACTGCTCTCACTGGCTAAACGGGACCACAGGCAACAACATGTTTCTGGGTCAGGAGGACTCTAAAGCTCCCCTTCAGAAAGTAACCAAAGATATGCATTGATGCATTGAGATAGTGGTGATTGTTTTAAAGATGTAAAATAGACTATGTGTCTCAATTGGACTTTTCCTGGTTAAATAAAGGTTCAATTAAATAAAACATTTATTATTTGTGATTGTTCCTCTTTTGATGTGTTGGATATTATGTCAGCCTATCTGTTAAGATCGTTTAATGAAAAGTCGCAGCTCAACAGATCTGTAAAAAGATAAGATAAGCATTTGGTTGACAACATGAACCTAGTGCCACCATGTCAAAGTATTCATACAAGCCTATGTGCTTTATTGGTACCAGTTTAATGAATCTTTCATGTAGTTCTCAGCCTATTTTATGCCCCCCCCCAAAAAATCTTGCAAGCAAGGAAAATGTATATTTGACTTCTCTATTTCAGCAACTGGTTCTTCACATATATATATATAGACTGTACAAAAACATACAGTACATTCACCCTCAAAAACATAGATATTTTTTAAATTATTTTATTTAACAAGGCAAGTCAGTTAAGAACAAATTCTTATTTACAATGACTTTGTAGGAACACTGAGTTAACTGCCTTGTTCAGGGGCAGAACGACAGATTTTTACATTGTCAGCTCGGGTATTCGATCTAGCAACCTTTACAACCTTGGTGACAGTTTTTATCGGTTTTCACCAAGGTCCAGAGGGCCGCACTGAAAATTTGTTATATTTCCTTGCTGTCAAAATGTTCCAAAAGGGTTCTTCAGCTGTCCCCATAAGAAAACCCTTTTTCGTTCCAGATAGAATCCTTTTTGGTTCAATGCAGAACTCTTTGGGGTTTCATGAAGAACCCTCTGGGAAAAGGGTTCTACTTGGAACCCATTAGGGTTCTACCTGCAATCAAAAGGGTTCTTTCTGGAACCAAAAACGGTTCTTCGAAGGGTTCTCCTATGGGGACAGCCAAAGAACCCTTTTAGGTTCCAGATAGTACCTTTTTTTCTAAGAGTGTAGCCAACTACGTCCTCCTCGGACCCTGAGAGTTAGAGCCTAGCCATTGAGGGTCCCACTCGGTGGCGCATGACTAATGCTGGAGTGAGAGAGAGAGTGTCCCGCGGCTAGGCTGCACTTAACAGTGCATTGATTTTAAACCCCCAGTGCACTTCCCATGGGGTGGTGGAACGCACCTCTGCTGGTGGGTCAAATGACCCCCCCCTCGCCCCATCGCCTTTCCCCGTCTATCTCCACACCACATCCCGTACCCGCCTCTGTGCCCATTTGGGTGAACTAGACTGGATAGGTCTCTCCATACCCCCTCCCCTTCCCCTCCCTACCTTCCCCATGCTGGGGGTCTCAGTGGAGCCATCCAAGGTTCAGGGGCACTAAAGCTCCCACAAGACCGCAGACATGGTTTGGTCGGGAGGTGGGATTGGGACAAGCGGAGTCAGGAGGTGGCCGAGTGGAACCAGTCTGTGGTCAAAATCAATGCATTGGCAATTTGGAGGAGCGCTTCAGGCAGATTTGGGAATTTCACATTCCCTATACCCTTCTCTCCTTGCGCTTGGGAGAGCTTCACCACTAGAGAAAAACAGACAGATTACCAGGACGCGTACTCAGAGCATGCACTCTGACCATCTGGTAAGTGTCTTCACTGACATTTTCAACCTCTCCCTGACCCAGTGTGTAATACCTACATGATTAAGCAGACCACCATAGTCCCTTTGCCCAAGAAGGCCAAGGTAACCTGTCTAAATGACTATCACCCCTGTAGCCATTAAATGCTTTGAAAGGCTGGTCATGGCTCATATCAACACCATCATCCCAGACACTCTGGACCCACTCCAATTCGCATACTGCCCCAACAGATCAACAGATGACACAATCTCTATTGCACTCCACACTGCCCTTTCCCACCTGGATAAAAGTAACACCTACAGTGCATTCAGAAAGTATTCAGACCCGTTTACTTTTTCCACATTTTGTTACGTTACAGTCTTATTTTAAAATGTATTAAATTACATTTTTGCCTCATCAATCTACACACAATACCCCATAACAGGTTTTTAAACATTTTTGCAAATGTATTAAAATTAAAAAACAGAAATACCTTATTTACATAAGTATTCAAACCCTTTGCTATGAGACTAGAAATTGAGCTCCGTTGATCCTGTTTGATCATCTTTGATCGTCCAGTTTGACGGGATTGAGTCAAACTGTGGTAAATTCAATTGATTGGACATGATTTGGAAGGGCACACACCTGTCTATATAAGGTCCCACCGTTGACAGCGCATATCAGAGCAAAAACCAAGCCATGAGGTCAAAGGAATTGTCCGTAGAGCTCTGAGACAGGATTGTGTCGAGGCACAGGGTACCAAAAAAGGTCTGCTGCATGGAAGGTCCCCAAGAACACAGTGACCTCCATCATTCTTTAATGGAAGAAGTTTTGAACCGCCAAAACTCTTCCAAGAGCTGGCTGCCCAGCCAAACTGAGCAATCGGGGAGAAGGGCCTTTGTCAGGGAGGTGACCAAGAACCCGATGGTCACTCTGACAGAGCTCCAGAGTTCCTCTGTGGAGATGGGAGAACCTTCCAGAAGGACAACCATTTCTGCAGCACTCCAACAATCAGGCCTTTATGGTAGAGTGGCAAGTCGGAAACTCCTCAGTAAAAGGCACATGACAGCCAGCTTGGAGTTTGCCAAAAGGCACCTAAAGGACTCAGACCATGAGAAACAAGATTCTCTTGTCTGATGAAACCAAGATTGAAATCTTTGGCCTGAATGCCAAGCGTCACGTCTGGAGGAAACCTGGCCCCATCCCTACGGTGAAGCATGGTGGTGGCAGCATCATGCTTTGGGGATGTTTTTCAGCGGCAGGTACTGGGAGACTAGTCAGGATCGAGGGAAAGATGAATGGCCCAAAGTACAGTGACCTACAGCGTCGAGGTGTCTCTTTTCAGCAGGACCCATTTGCTTGCCAACCTGTGTTTTACCTTGATTGTATTTGAAATATTGTGAAAGGCCTGTATTGTCTGCATGCTGTTTTTTCACGGACAGATAGCCACTGGCACGCCTTGTTTTGCAAAGCATGAACCTGGCCTGGGCTGAAAATCAACTTTTTCACATTACATTTTTTTGTGGGGGCAGGAGAATTAACAAAGAGGCAACTCGAATGAACTTTCGCTTTTTTTCAAATTTTTACATTGCAAAAAGTGAAAATAATTTTTCATGCCATGAGAGGTACCACCGAGTCCCCCAGGTACATGTTTTTTTTGTTGCCCTAGCACCACACAGCTGATTCAAATAATCGAAGCTTGATAATGAGTTGGTTAAATCAGCTGTGTTGTGCTGTGGCAAAAATCAAAACATGCACCCAGGGGGGGGGGGGCCAGGTTTGGGAAACCCTGCAGTGTATCACTGGGGCCGAGCTCCCTGCCATCCAGGACCTCTATACCTGGCGGTATCAAGGGAAAGCCATAAAAATTGTCCTAGACTCCAGTCACCCAAGTCATAGACGGTTCTTTCTGCTACCGCACAGCAAGCGGTACCGATGCACCAAGTCTGGAACCAATAGGACCCTGAACAGCTTCTACCCCAATCCATAAAGACTGCTAAATAGTTAGTTAAATAGTTAACTAATAGCTACCCGGTCTATCTGCATTGACAATTTTTTCACAAACTGTTTTGACTCATTACATACTGCTGTTACTGTTAATTGTCTATCCTGTTGACTAGTCACATTATCCCTACCTATATGTACATATCTACCTCAATTACCTCGTACCCCTGCACATCGACTTGGTACTGGTACCCTGTGTATATAGACAAGTTATCGTTACTCATTGTGTATATATTCCTTGTGTTATTATTTTTCTATTTTTCTATTATTTATCTTGTTTTTTTCTCTGCATTGTTGGGAAGGGCCCGTCAGTGTTGTTTACGAAGCATGTGACAAATACAATGTGATTTGATTTGACATCCCGTGAATCTGTAGGGAAAGGGACAAGAGACTCCTGATTTCTGCAGCCTCCTTGCACAGAACATGACCCGTTCAATACTCATCAGTGTGATGGCCAGTGTCACGTTAAACACTCAAATCTATTGCATCATATGGAAAAGATTTAAGCTGTTAGTACCGTTGATGATATCAATAAAAACCTACGTGAAAAGCCTATTGATTGGCTAATCTTCATTAACCTGCATGAGTTTCTCGGGTTCTGATCAAATTTGCCTCACAATATCACGTTACAGCTGAGCTACTAATCTAAAACTGTAGAAAGTTCCCCCTTACTGCTTTTACAAGAGAGTTCCTTGATGGTATTGCTTTCAAAACAAGGTGTCAACCTGCAGTACCTTGCAAAAGTATTCATCCCCCTTGGCGTTTTTCCTATTTTGTTGCATTCCACAAAATAGTCCAAATTGGTGAAGTGAAATTAAAAACATTACTTGTTTTAAGAAATTCAAAAACATGTTAAACTGAAAAGTGGTGCATGCATATGTATTCACCTACTTTGCTATGAAGCCCGTAAATAAGATCTGGTGCAACCAATTACTTTCCGAATTCACAGAATTAGTTAAATAAAGTCCACCCTTGATCTGTCACAGTATATATACACCTATTCTGAAAAGCCCCAGAGTCTGCAACACCACTAAGCAAGGGGCACCACTAAGCAAGTGGCACCATGAAAACCAAGGAGCTCTCCAACCGGGTCAGGGACAAAGTTGTGGAGAAGTACAGATCAGGGTTGGGTTATAAAAAATATCCGAAACTTTGAACATCCCACGGAGCACCATTAAATCTTTTATTAAAAATATGGCACCACAACAAACTTGCCAAGAGAGGGCCGCCCACCAAAACTCACAGACCAGGCAAGGAGGGCATTAATCAGAGAGGCAACAAAGAGACCAAAGATTACCCTGAAGGAGCTGCAAAGCTTCACAGCGAAGATTGGAGTATCTGTCCACAGGACCACTTTAAGCCGTACACTCCACAGAGCTGGGCTTTACGGAAGAGCGACCAGAAAAAAAAAGATTTAAAAAAAATAAGCAAACACGTTTGGTGTTCGCCAAAAGCCATGTGGGAGACTCCGCAAACATATGGAAGAAGGTACTCTGGTCAAATATGACTAAACTTGAGATTTTTGGCCATCAAGGAAAATGCTATGTCTGGCGCAAACCCAACACCTCTCATCACCCCAAGAACACCATCCCCATCCCTACGGTGAAGCATGGTGGTGGCAGCATCATGTGGTGGGGATGTTTTTCATCGGCAGGACTGGGAAACTGGTCAGAGTTGAAGGAATGATGCATGGCGCTTAATACAGGGAAATTCTTGAGGGAAACCTGTTTCAGTCTTCCAGAGATTTGAGACTTGAACGGAGGTTCACCTTCCAGCAGGACAATGACCCTAAGCATACTGCTAAAGCAACACTCGAGTGGTTTAAGGGGAAACATTTAAATGTCTTGGAATGACCTAGTCAAAGCCCAGACCTCAATCCAATTGAGAATCTGTGGATTGACTTAAAGATTGCTGTACACCAGCGGAACTCATCCAACTTGAAGGAGCTGGAGCAGTTTTGCCTTGAAGAATGGGCAAAAATCCCAGTGGCTAGATGTGCCAAGCTTATAGAGACACACCCCAAGAGACTTGCAGCTGTAATTGCTGCAAAAGCTGGGTGGTTTCCCATCTTCAAAGTGGTAGGCATGTTGTGTAAATCAAATGATACAAACCCCCCAAACAATCAATTTTTATTATTTCCAGGTTTTAAGGCAACAAAATAGAAAAAATGCCAAGGGGGGTGAATACTTTTGCAAGCCACTGTAGATACCTCACATTTTTTAACTGTGAAATCAATGCCTTTTGCTCTCCACTTTGGTGCTTTGAGATTGAAAACTCGTGATGCATTGTTATGTAGCAATTTGCGTCTGTTAGTGTTAATATCTCCCAGTGCAGGTGGGGACGCGTAAGTAGCTTTCATGTGTGCATGATATTTCAGATAGATTTCTTCCAGCTGCATTCAGTATGGTGCATGTTTTAAGTACGGAAGACGGCATGTTTCTCTGTGTGTTAATGGGCTCTCAGCCTATTAAGACTCAGGGCACAATTAAGAGGTGCTAGTTTGATCTCCCACCTCACAGTTCTATTTCAGCTCTGCCGTGTGATTATGCCTTTGGGGGGGTGTGGGGGCTCTATTTCAAGGTAGGCTCCCACGAACACTGAAATGTTGAAAGGCAGGGTTTGGTTGGTTGAACCTTTCTGTTTGACTTACAGCACTCTCTTGTTGTAATGTTCAGAGTGACTATGGGTATGTCTTTTGTCTGAAAGATGATGTTGGGGTTTGTAACATAGAGAGACATCTGAGGGCTTCAAATTAAATGGAAAGGCTTTTTATTCAGGACAAACATGTCAGGGTTTGGGGATGATCGCATTTCAGTGCATTTAGGAAGTGCATTGGTATTCCAATTCAAGAATAGAAACATTTTCAATAAATATTCCATTCAATAAACAAATTATATTGTTAGGGGAAATTCAATACATTTCTATAATTTAATGTAGCTTATTAAAATGGAAATGACCCCAACCATGTAACCTTTTACAATGCATGAATTAAGAAAATATTGCAATGTCTAAGTAGTTTTAATCAATAACTTAACTGGCCCTTCTATTCCTAATATAGTTCATTGTTGTGATTTATGTTGAATAACTATAACCATATCTTCTAATGTGTGGACCATTCCTGCATAGGGAAAAATGTAGTAATATTGGACTGCCACTTGCTGGTTAGAATGAGAAAGCGCATTCTGTCCCTGACACTGATCAGACTCAGAAGCCTTAATTATTTAATCACAATAACAACAGCAAAAATGTTCTACATAGTTTATAATCATTGTGCTTCATAGTACATTTTGTCTCCTGAAGAGTAATGCATAATTCAATAATCAGTCAAAATGGTTTTGTTCCAAATTATATAATTAGTTAACTTACAATGCTGAATATGCCTTATATCTCTAGTTTTAATTGAGAAATTATGATCTCTGAGGTCTGCTGTGGAAACTTGACCTATCCTTTAGTCTAGAGACTAGCAGTGATTCTCAACTGCAGGGCCCATAACCCCTGGCATAGGGCTTCAGTGAGCTTTGGAAAAGGTTGATAACCCATGTTTTATAGTAGCCGACTTTCAAGGCAAGCCTAAAGAACACTCAGAGTTTAAATTAAAACAAATGCAAATGATAATCATGAAATCTAAATCTACTTTAGGTTGGCAATAAACTAGTGATTGTCAGCGACTGTCATGGGCGGTGGAGAGTACAACATGCTCTCTTAAGTGCTTTTGCTTTTCAAAGCACTGTTCTCTGCCCTGTGGTTTACTAAATATGTCTGTTTCATTATTCTACAATTGTGGCGAATGCATGTTGACATACTACGTCCTCTTTGGTACATCTATTTTGAATAGAATTTGCATTTGTATTGTCGGCTCGTGACCTGTTCAAGACCATGTTGCTTGTCGCTCGCTTTGTCACAAAGTGCACGCATGAGGAGAGGACAGGGATACGCATTGCCCATCTTCCATTCCTTAGATCTAATTGGCTATTAACACCAGCCATTAAATCCGCTAGTCGTGCGAAAGCCTGTCAATCACGTTGAAGTGCGTCTCCATAACGTATGCTAGCTACAAGTGGCGAGACCTCACCAGACATGTCACATCTTCTTTCAGTATGTGGAAGTGTAATGGTCTATCAACATTGGCAGGCTTGAGTTGAAATGGAAGAAAACAGTGAACAGGTAAGACCCCTTTTGAGGACAGTAAGTAATTGATAACGTAATGTGATATATATGTACAGTGAGGGAAAAAAGTATTTGATCCCCTGCTGATTTTGTACGTTTGCCCACTGACAAATAAATGATCAGTCTATAATTTTAATGGTAGGTATATTTGAACAGTGAGAGACAGAATAACAAACAAAAGAATTCAGAAATACGCATGTGAAAAATGTTATAAATTGATTTGCATTTTAATACGAAGACTTTTGATTGTCTTTATGCATTCAGAAAGTATTCAGACCCCTTGACTTTTTCTACATTTTGTTATGTTACAGTCTTGTATTAAAAACATTACTCACACACTCAGTAGCTTTCCTCTCCTACTGAGTGCGGGGAGGTGGCACTGGACGCACCGGGCTGGAGAGGCGCACTGCAGGTCTGGTGCGTGGAGCCGGCGTAGGTCCCACCGGACTGGTCTCACGCACCTCTGGGCGAGGGCGGGGAGCTGGCACTGGTCGTACCGGGCTGGAGCGACACCCTGGAGGCCTGGTGCGTGGAGCCGGAACAGGACGTACTGGGCTGGGACGACACCCTGGAGGCCTGGTGCGTGGAGCCGGAACAGGACGTACTGGGCTGGTCTCACACACCTCTGGGCGAGTGCGGGGAGCTGGCACTGGAGGCATCTAATTGGGAACCAACACAAAATCCAACATAAAGTCCCCTAGAAAACCCTAGTCACGCCCTGACCCAACACACGATAGAGAAACCCAGAGGGCTCTCTATGGCCAGGGCGTGACAGGCATTGGCAAACACAATGTAAGTTATTTAATTTATGTACCCCTAATTGCACCGATACATCTGTTTATCCTACAGATTTTGTAAGCAGTAATCATGAGCCTATAAACCAGTTACACTGTTAGCACTGAGGTGGTGTGAAATAGTTGGAAGACCACTTTATGCAGCTCACCCTGCACTATCAGCTCCAATGTAAATAACATGAGTAAGTCTACCTCTGATAAGCTTCCCAGTAAAGCATTAAAAACAATCAAGCAATCCATAAAAGTGCAAAAAATAGCCCATGTTAACATTTGTAGCCTAAGAAACAAGGTCCATGAAGTCAATAACTTGCATGTAACAGATGACATTCATATCCTGACTATCTCTGAAACTCACTTAGATAATACCTTTGATGATACAGTGGTAGCAATACACGGTTATAACATCTACCGAAAATACAGAAATGCCAACGGAGGAGGTGTTGCGGTCTATATTCAGAACCACAGTCCTGTAAAGCTTAGAGATGATCTAATGTTAAATACTGTTGAAGTAATGTGGCTACAGGTTCATCTGCCTCACCTAAAGCCCATTCTTGTGGTATCTGCTATAGACCACCAAGTGCTAGCAGTCAGTATCTGGATAATATGTGTGAAATGCTTGAGAATGTATGTGATATCAACAGAGAAGTATATTTTCTGTGTGATTTAAATATTGACTGGCTATCATCAAGCTGCCCACTCGGGAAAAAACTTCAAACTGTAACCAATGCCTGCAACCAGGTTCAGGTTGTCAGTCAACCTACCAGGGTAGTTACAAACAGCACAGGAATTAAATCATCAACATTTAATAATCACATCTATACTAACGCTGCAGATATTTGCTTTAAAGCAGTATCCAAATCTATAGGATGTAGTGATCACAATATAATAGCCATATCTAAGAAAACCAAAGTTCCAAAGGCTGGGCCTAATATAGTGTATAAGAGGTCATACAAGAGGTTTTGTTGTGATTCATATGTTGATGATGTAAAGGATATTTGCGGGTCTGTGGTGTGTAATGAGGAGCAACCAGACGCTGCACTTGACGCATTTATAAAACTACTTATTCCAGTTACTAATAAACACGCACCCATTAGGAAAAGGACTGTAAAAACTGTTAAATCCCCTTGGATTGATGAGGAATTAAAAAATTGTATGGTTGAGAGGGATGAGGCAAAAGGTATGGCAATGAAGTCTGGCAGCCCAGCTGATTGGCAAACATACTGCAAATTAAGAAATCATGTGACTAAACTAAATAAAAATAAAAATAAACTACACAATGAAACAAAGATAAATTATATAAAGAATGATAGTAAAAAGCTTTGGGGCACCTTAAATTATATTTTTGGGAAAAAAGCCAACTCGGCTCCTTCATTCATTGAATCAGATGGCTCATTCACCACAAAGCCCACTGACATTGCAAACGACTTTAATTACTTTTTCATTGGCAAGATAAGCAAACTTAGGGATGACATGCCAGCAACAAATGCTGACACTACACATCCAAGTATATCAGACCAAATTATGAAAGACAAGAATTGTACTTTTGAATTCCGTAAAGTCAGTGTGAAAGAGGTGAAAAAATTATTGTTGTCTATCAACAATAACAAGCCACCGGGGTCTGACAATCTGGATGGAAAATAACTGAGAATAATAGCAGATGATATTGCCACTCCTATTTGCCACATCTTCAATTTAAGCCTACTAGAGAACGTGTGCCCTCAGGCCTGGAGGGAAGCTAAAGTCATTCCACTACCCAAGAATAGTAAAGCCCCCTTTACTGGCTCAAATAGCCAACCAATCAGCCTCTTACCAACACTTAGTAAACTTCTGTAAAAAATTGTGTTAAACCAGATACAATGCTATTTCACAGTAAACAAATTGACAACAGAATTTCAGCATGCTTATAGGGAAGGACACTCAACAAGCACAGCACTTACACAAATGACTGATGATTGGCTGAGAGAAATTTATGATACATTTATTGTGGGGGCTGTCTTGTGGGGGCTGTCTTGACTTCAGTGCAGCTTTTGACATTATCGATCATAGTCTGCTGCTGGAAAAACGTATGTGTTATGGCTTTACACCCCCTGCTATAATGTAGATAAAGAGTTACTGTCTAACAGAACACAGAGGGTGTCCTTTAATGGAAGCCTCTCAAATATAATCCAGTTAGAATTAGGAATTCCCTAGGGTAGCTGTTTAGGCCCCTTGCTTTTTTAAATTTGTACTAACAACATGACACTGACTTTGAGTAAAGCCAGAATGTCTACGTATGCGGATGACTCAACACTATACACCTCAGCTACTACAGCGACTGAAATGACTGCAACACTCAATAAAGAGCTGCAGTTAGTTTCAGAGTGGGTGGCAAGGAATAAATTAGCCCTAAATATTTCTAAAATGAAAAGCACTGTATTTGGAACAAAACACTCACTAAACCCTAAACCTTAACTAAATCTTGTAATAACTAATGTGGAAATTGAGCAAATTGAGATTACTAAACTGCTTGGCGTAACACTAGATTGGTAACTGTCATGGTCAAAACATATTGATGCAGTAGTAGCTAAGATGGGCAGAAGTCTGTCTATAATAAAGCAATGTAATCTTATCATAATGATGTCATAGGAAGTGTGTATGTGGGGAGGTGAGAGGGTGGAGTAACCTGACCCTTGGCTGCCCTGTGTGCATCTCTCCATTCAAGGCTGCCTTGGAGTCATTCAGTGCCGCCTTGGAGTCATTCAGTGCCTTGACTTTGACACAGGATATCTCAGACAAATGACTGCTTGAAAACGACAATAAAGCCCAGCCTCTGTATAATGATTTCTTCGCTCTTTGTCAGAGCTGCTCCCCCTCCATCTTGTCTTGAAGAATATGTGATTGTTCTTCTGTCAGCAAGGCATTAGACTAGCTGGTATGGCCTGGACATTTTAAACCCTACTCTGGAATCTGCATACTAGAAACACGTCTCCCGTTGTGCTATTTACAAGCAAATGTGACTGGCTCAACTGTTCTGGGGAACTACAGTAAGCTTCATAATGTAGAAGAATGTGACAGGTGAAATGAAGAACACAATCTCCTTTATCTCCTAACGTATTGCACAAGTTGACTGCAGGTATTAATTTAACTTAAAAAGTACCGACAAATATTCAAATTTATTGAAACTTAAAATAAATAGTTTTGACTGTATTGGAAAAACTATCCTGTGGCTGGTGTATACAATGGTGTATACAGTCATAGCCAAAAGTTTTGAGAATGACACAAATATTGATTTCCACAAAGTTTGCTGCTTCAGTGTCTTTAGATATTTTTGTCAGATGTTACTATGGAATGCTGAAGTATAATTACAAGCATTTCATAAGTGTCAAAGGCTTTTATTGACAATTACATGAAGTTGATACAAAGAGTCAATATTTGCAGTGTTGACCCTTTTTTTTCAAGACCACTGCAATCCGGCATGCTGCTGGCATGCTGTCAATTAACTTCTGGGCCACATCTTGACCGATGGCAGCCCCTTCTTGCATAATCAATGCTTGGAGTTTGTCAGAATTTGTGAGTTTTTGTTTGTCCACCCGTCTCTTGAAGATTGACCACAAGTTCTCAATGGGATTAAGGTCTGGGGAGTATCCTGGCCAAGGACCCAAAATATAGATTTTTTGTTCCCCGAGCCACTTAGTTATCAGTTTTGCCTTATGGCAAGGTGCTCCATCATGCTGGAAAAGGCATTGTTCGTCACCAAACTGTTCCTGGATGGTTGGGAGAAGTTGCTCTCGGAGGATGTGTTGGTACCATTCATTATTGATAGTTGTGTTTTTAGGCAAAATTGTGAGTGAGCCCACTCCCTTGGCTGAAAAGCAAACCCCACACATGAATGGTCTAAGGATGCTTTACTGTTGGCATGCCACAGGACTGATGGTAGCGGTCACCTTGTCTTCTCCGGACAAGCTTCTTTCCGGATGCCCCAAACAATCGGAAAGGGGATTCATCAGAGAAAATGACTTCAGCAGTCCAATCCCTATACCTTTTGCAGAATATCAGTCTGTCCCTGATGTTTTTCCTGGAGAGAAGTGGCTTCTTTGCTGCCCTTCTTGTCACCAGGCCATCCTCCAAAAGTCTTTGCCTCACTGTGCATGCAGATACACTCACACCTGCCTGCTGCCATTCCTGAGCAAGCTCTGTACTGGTGGTGCCCCGATCCCACAGCTGAATCAACTTTAGGAGACGGTCCTGGCGCTTGCTGGACTTTCTTGGGCGCCCTGAAGCCTTCTTCACAACAACTGAACCTCTCTCCTTGAAGTTCTTGATGATCCGATAAATGGTTGATTTAGGTGCAATCTTACTGGCAGCAATATCTTTGCCTGTGAAGCCCTTTTTGTGCAAAGCAATGAAGACAGCACGTGTTTCCTTGCAGGTAACCATGGTTGACAGAGGAAGAACAATGATTCCAAGCACCACCCTCCTTTTGAAGCTTCCAGCCTGTTATTCAAACTCAATCAGCATGACAGAGTGATCTCCAGCCTTGTCCTCGTCAACACTCACACCTGTGTTAACGAGAGAATCACTGACATGATGTCAGCTGGTCCTTTTGTGGCAGGGATGAAATGCAGTGGAAATGTTTTTTGGGGATTCAGTTCATTTGCATGGCAAAAAGGGACTTTGCAATTAATTGCAATTCATCTGATCACTCTTCATGACATTCTGGAGTATATGCAAATTGCCATCATACAAACTGAGGCAGCAGACTTTGTGAAAATTAATATTTGTGTCATTCTCAAAATTTTTGGCCACGACTGTATACTGTATACCGCCCAAGCCTAGTGCACACATTATGACAAGTGATCTGAGAACAACGAACTAACAGCACTAGCTAGCTACATACTTCTCCCTCATGTGGACACTCCTCTCTTGCTGTGACATTTTTGGGGGGTAGTTGTTTTCAGGTCTTGTAGGTGGGTTTTAAGTGGTACATTTTCTTGAAAATTTGACTGTAGCTGGCAGCCATGCAAGGAGTCACGAGCACTTCCTTGCCGTTCACACAGACCAAGATGTTGATGACAACGATGCTGCTTTTGTCACGATCGTCGTTTACATAAATGGACCAAGGCGCAGCGTGCATGGAGTTCCACATATTTATTAAATGTGAAACATACAAAAAAACAACAAAGAATTAAGTAATTGGACAATGACGTAGCACTCACAGGCACTAGCACAAAACAATATCCCACAAACACAGGTGGGAAACAGAACAACCTAAGTTTGATCCCCAATTAGAGGTAACAAAAAACAGCTGCCTCTAATTGGGAACCATACACAAAACCAACATAGAAACAAAACAACTAGAAAACCCCCGTTAGTCACGTCCTGACCTAAAACACCATAGAGAACCCCGAGGGCTCTCTATGGCCAGGACGTGACAGCTTTCCATAAACGTTCTATAATTGCACTATTAGTTTGTGTATCTTACCACAGAGTTTAGTTTTTTTTAAACCCAGAGGCTTCCGGGAACTTGTAAGCTTGCGAAAGAGACCAAATGGACCAGACCAGGGTCCATTTGGTCTTTTGAGAAGTCAATGAGAGAAGTGAATAATTATTCCTTTTTAATTTTCTCAATCTAAAGCCACAACCTATATTAAAGCCAATGTCTTATGTCAAACTTGTGAAAGTCACACTGACACGTTTAATTTTTTTTTTAAACGACTTAATATCGAAGGAGTGCCTTGATTTGACGGCCTGCACATGCGCAGTTCGGCATGGGAGGACCGTTAGACCCGATGACGTGTTTCTACGTATAAGCTTAACTAGCCAACGTTGCCATAACATTGTCTAAAAGTGTGATTGGGGATTATAGTCCATCTTCATACTGTACTGTCTTTGATCTTATTGTCTGCAAACTACTGTTTGCAGACAAGCTGTGGCAAAAATGAAATATTGTTGGCCGCTAATGCTAATCACTAGTTAGCTGACTAGCTAGCTTGTTAAATGTACTAAGAGTCAGAGCAAATGTAGCTAGCTAATACAGCCTGGTACCAGTGCTGGTGTAGACCTAGATAAGCATGTTTGTGCAACGGTATCTTCTAAATCTGAGAGGAAGAAATGAAGCATGAATATGCTAGCTAGCTAGCTAGCTTTTTACATGAGGTAAGGAAACATGTAATGTAACATCCAATTAGGGTTCCCTGGAAACATGGACCAACACTGTGGTTCTTTACCCTGTCAATAACTCCTCCCTGGCTTATTCATTTGTTGTCATGTCAAACAACATTGGATTCAAGTTTCTGGCCACTATATTCCAACTGTAGAATTTGAATAATTATATTTCCATGATTCCAACAGTATACCAATAAACTCGGCCTAGATGTTTTGCCCATATAATGCAGCCCTGTTTGGAAGTGTGGAAACGTTAACAAAAGTGCAGGAACTGCAGAAATTGATGAAAATGCTAAAAATGATTTTTGTTCATGGTTGGATTGAACAGTATAAAACATATGGGAGAAAACCCCATTGAAATAGCTTATTTGTGTTGCCACCATAGGGTCATGAACTACTCATCAAGCATATTTATAACATCAAAAACATCAAATACTGTCAAATACCGTCATACTGTGAAAATTATTGTGATGTGATATTTTGGCCATATCATCCCAGCCCTAGCCTATAGGTCCTATGACTGGCCAGCTAACTCTTCCCATATCCATTGCCCCTCAATTACTGCATGCATGGTCAGAGTGCAGTGTGTAAAGTCAGAACATCTGCTGTCTTAGCCATTGCCTGTCACCAAGGGAGTACCCTAAGGCTTGATCCATGCTCTTCTGAATTTATGTCAACAATAAGTGACCCGTTTCAGGAAACTAGGCGTATGTCGCATGTCACTACTGCACAGGAGATCCGTTTTAACGTAATTTTTTATTTTTAAATCAAAATGTGTTTTTTGGCAGAAATTCCTTCTCGAACATGTGAACTTTCATGTGCCTTAATAACAAACTTGTATGCCATCTATAAATACGAATAAAATTGTTACATTACGAGCCTAGTTGGTTTAGCCAAAGAAAAAGTGGACAACCTTCCTAGCCATGATAGCCATGATTAGCTGAGATAAAGAAGGAAGGAAAATTGGATGGCTATATTTTACTAGCTAGTTCCCTGATGACTACATTTTATTTATTTTCTTCACCTTTATTTAACCAGTTCTCATTTACAACTGCAACATGGCCAAGATAAAGCAAAGCAGTGGGACAAAACAACAACACAGAGTTACACATAAACAAACGTACAGTCAATAACACAATAGAAAAATCTATGTACAGTGTGTGCAAATGTAGAAGAGTAGTGAGGTAAGGCAATAAATAGGCCATGGAAGCGAAATAATTACAATTTAGCATTAACACTGGAGTGATAGATGTGCAGATGATGATGTGCAAGTAGAGATACTGGGGTGCAAAATAGCAAGAGGATAAGTAACAATATGGGGATAAGGTAGTTGGGTGTGCTATTTACAGATTGGCTGTGTACAGGTACAGTGAACGGCAAGCTGCTCTGACAGCTGATGCTTAAAGTTAGAGAGTGAGATATAAGACTCCAGCTTTAGTGATTTTTTTTTTTGCAATTCGTTCCAGTCATTGGGAGCAGAGAACTGGAAGGAAAGGCAGCCAAAGGAAGTGTTGGCTTTGGGGTGACCCGTGAAATATACCTGCTAAAGCACGTGCTACGGGTGGGTGTTGCTATGGTGACCAGTGAACTGAGATAAGGCGGGGCTTTACCTAGCAAAGACTTATAGATGACCTGGAGCCAGTGGGTTTGGCAACGAATATGTAGTGAGGGCCAGCCAACGAGAGCATACAAGTCGCAGTGGTGGGTAGTATATGGGGCTTTGGTGACAAAACGGATGGCACTGTGATAGACTACATCCAATTTGCTGAGTAGAGTGTTGGAGGCTATTTTGTAAATGACATCGCCGAAGTCAAGGATCGGTAGGATAGTCAGTTTTACGAGGGAATGTTTGGCTGCATGAGTGAAGGAGGTTTTGTTGCGAAATAGGAAGCCAATTCTAGATTTAATTTTGGATTGGAGATAGTTAATGTGAGTCTGGAAGGAGAGTTTACAGTCCAACCAGACACCTAGGTATTTGTAGTTGTCCACATATTCAAAGTCAGAACCGTCCAGAGTAGTGATGCTAGTTGTGCGGGAGGGTGCGGTCATCAATCGGTTGAAGAGCATGCACTTACTTTCATTGATTCCCTGTTTTATGTACTGAAGTGTATTATAAATATAACTTTTTGTCAGTCTTAGGCTATTCTTTAGAGGGGTTGTCACTGGTTTACATTTGAAATGTACATTTTCATTGTTTTTATGTTTAAGTTTTAGAAATGGACAGGGGAGACCAGTACCAGTGGATAATGCAGTACCTGTTCATGAGGAGGAGGACACTGACGACAGATGAGCAGCGGGTCATTGCTGCAGAAGGCCTGCAGGATGAGTAGGACCATGAAAGTATGCCCTTGATGCTGAGCTACTCAGAGAAGTCGAGGATGACGAGAAGGAGATCATGGAGACAGAGAAAGTTGAGAAGCCACCACCTGAGGCCTCTCAGCCAAGCTCTTCAACTGGAAGGTAACTGTAAATGATGTGTTATTTATTATCAGTACTTCTATACACTGAACAAAAATATAAACGCCACATGCAACAATTTCAAAGATCTTTCATATAAGTAAATCAGTCAATTGAAATAAATTCATTGGGCCTTAATCTATGGATTTCACATGACTGGGAATACAGATATGCATCTGTTGGTCACAGATACTGTATCTATAAAAAAAGGTAGGGATGTAGATCAGAAAACCAGTCAGTATCTGGTGTGACCACCATTTGCCTCATGCAGTGCGACACATCTCCTTCACATAGAGTTAATCAGGCTGTTGCTTGTGGAATGTTGTCCCACTCCTTCAATGGCTGTGCGAAGTTGCTGGATATTGGCCGGGAACTGGAAAATGCTGTCATACACGTCGATCCAAAGCATCCCAAACATGCTCAATGGGTGACATGTCTGGAGAGTATGCAGGACATGGAAGAACTGGGCCATTTTTAGCCTCCATGAATTGTGTACAGACATGGATGTAAAATTTGAGATAAATAAGCTTTTTGTGTGTCCGGGACATTTCTGGGATCTTTTTATTTCAGCTGATGAAACATGGGACCAACACTTTACATGTTACGTTTAATTTTTATTTATACAGTGCATTCAGGAAGTATTCAGACCCATTGACTTTTTCTGAATACTTACGTAAATGGGATATTTCAATTTTTTGTGAAATAAAAAATGTCTAAACTTGTTTTTGCTTCATCATTATGTGCTATTGTGTGTAGATTGATGAGGGGGGGGGACAATTTAATACATTTTAGAATAAGACTGTAACGTAATACAATTTTGAAAAAGTGAAGGTGTCTTTTTTTCATATGTTGAGTATACTAACAATGATCTGTTTTCTCTCATCTTGTCTCTGTCTTTCAGTTCGTGCTCCACGTCCCAGTAAGTGTAAACTCTCTGTCTTGCCCGATAGCACGTTTCAGTCCTATGATGATGTTGATACACAGGCACTGGAATCCATCCCTTTCAGGCATGAATGTCCAGTTGGTTTAGATCTTCGCATTGTATTTCAGGCAGTTCGATTGCCCGCTCTAAGCTAGATTAACTTCTTGTTGTTTTTCACGCAGGCATTGGTGGTAGAGGTATGTGGGTTCACAAATAGTCAGGGTTTGGGTCTTGTTTTGGAGTGCCCGTCGTATGGTGATTCCCTCGGAGCGTGGCTTGAGGTTACACCTACAGAATTCTACTGTTTTCTTGGACTGCTCGTTTACATGGGATTTACCAAACTGCCTGACCTTCATTGATACTGGGGTGCAAAGTCTCTTTAGGGTTCTTGGGCTAGAGCTTTCATGTCACGTAATTGCTTCAAGGCTCTGTTGGCTGCTTCACATGTCGTGGATCCTGCCACTAAGGATAATGCAGATCGGCTAAGAAATCTGCAGTACTTACTTGACCACCTAAAACAGACTTGGCTGTAACTCCTGAGTGGTGCAGCAGTCTAAGGCACCGCATCTCAGTGCAAGAGGCATCCCTACAGTCCCTGGTTCAAATCTAGGCTGTATCACATCCAGCTGTGATTGGGAGTCCCATAGGGCGGTGCCCAGTGTCGTCTGGGTTTGGCTGGGGTAGGCCATCATTGTAAATAAGAATTTGTTCTTAACTGACTTGCCTAGTTAAATAAAGGTTCAATAAAATTTAAAAAAATAATTCAACCAAAACAGCCTCAGATGAATGCATGGTCAAATCAAAGGGCAGGTCAGGATTCAATCAGTATATTAAAGGGCTGCCAATTAGAGGGAAGCCAATCTGACACAGGGTAGACTTTAGATTTCAATGTTTACACCGGCAGTTGGGATGGTTGGGCCATATGCAAACCAGGGTTACAACGTTTAGTTCAACAACTTTTATGCATCACCCGTGCTCATGAATAGTCTGAGTGAACAGGGGTTCAATGCATGTGGGACTTGTAGGGTAAACCGGAAACAAACGCATCAGGAAACTGTTAAGGACTTTAAAAGGTGGGAGCGTCAAACCGAGTGTGGGGAAATGTGTTGGTGTAGGATAGGGGGCAATGTATTGGCCATACAGTGGAGAGACACACACATACTGTTACTTGCATTTCCAATTTTAACAATGCAAATGATTCCACTCGAGTAACCAGGCTTGTCTGACAGGATGGTGTTTGGAATAGGAAAGTGGTCCGCCAGTCTGCTGTAATCCACGTTTAGAATAGACAGAAGGGTGGGGTTGACAATTGTGACCAGTTGATCAACTCCTACAATGTTTTGCAGAAGACCTAAAAGTGCTGGACAACACTTTTCCCACTGTGTTGACATTGGATTTGTCAACAGTTCCCTTTCGTTCCAAGAATGGCAGTGTAATCACGCAGCACATGGCAAGGAAAATTGGCAAACTGGTTATTACCAGATTACATTGAGAGAACCTGGTTTGTCAGTTAGGAGGTATTGATGTTAATGACAGGTATCCATCTTGTAAAAAAATAAAGGAGAGCCGCACACTCTAGGAGCTCAGATGCAAAAATGTTAATGTCCAACGTTTCGACAGACAAGCTGTCTTCATCAGGGTATACATCAGGGATTCATCTTGTGACAGACCTTTGTCTGTGAAAACTGTAAGCCCATCTTTTCTACAGGCCCCCTTTAAAAAGTGTTGGCTGTGTTACAGGAAAGATAGAAAGGAGAACAGGATCCAATTTGTTTGTGTTGCACCTGAACACGAGGGCAGCGGTTTTGCACGTAGAGGACTGAAATTGCTTTAAGTTGTGGCATTCGAGTGAGTGTGACTCATTGTTGAAATAGGCCCTAGTAAAGGGACTCAGATGAAGGTCAGATGATCACTAGTATTTTTTTCCTCTCTTGCATGTTTCTCTTTCCTGCATGTTTCTCTTTCCTTTTCTACCTTGCATGTTTTCCCTTTCTTATTCAAGACATTCTGCATGCCAGCCTCCCTTTATGTTTGATTCATAACTCTAATGGCCTTGAGGATGCAATGACTGTAAAATAAAGTTGTGCTTTTGGAATGATTCCCGTTCTGTAATATATTAAATGCTAGTTGAATGTAGAAATTGAAGTTGTAAAAGCTAATAATTGTTATATGCCTTATTTCTTTCATATTTTGTAATTCCAGTTCGATTTAAATGAAAGTAGCCCTGAAATTAATGTTGTATAATGTCATGGTTATGATAGATTTAAAATGTCTTCATTTTCAGGTTTGAATGAGACAATTTATTCCCCTAAGATTATTCTTTCAGTAAAGTTATTGTTTTATTAATATTATATCACTTGTTTGTCATTACTTATTATTTGTAAGACTAAATGCTATTTGCAATTTGTTTTGGTGCAAATATGTGTTTGATATACTGTACTATACAGATAAAAATTGTACAGTATAATGTATTTCAGTAAAATGTATTTCTATTCTGATTTCAAAATAAGGATTCTAAAAGTTTTGGGCAGAAAATAATAGATTTTCGTATGATACACATTTTCACTTGTTTCTCAGCTTCAAAATATGTATCATGTTTTCATAGAAGGTTTGACACCAGCAAATTATTCTCATTGATGCACACCGAGGTCGTGGTCCAGTAAAAAATGTAACATTCCTCCTGGCAGGAAAGGGTTAACGCTCAACATTCTTTAATTAATGCACACAGTAAGCAGTCAATACAACAATTTCAACCTTTTTCTAAAACGTTTTTTTCGGAGGCAAAAAAATAATTGTTGATAGCGTGGGACTCAAGGTGTTAACTCCGCATGCCGACAAACAAACAAAGGGCATTGCATTTATTCAAATATAAACAAACAACTTCCAAGTACAGTAAGATAATACATATTTAATAACAACAACAACAACGAGAGAAAAAAACCATTAGGCCTTGTGGAATCTAAATTACTTGCAGTTGCTGCATGCTATACCAAAAAGGACAGTGAAAAGGGCAAACAGCAAAATATTTAAAAAACAAGATTACAACACTAATTACAACACTAATGTCAGCATCCTGCCCCCTGTTTGTCTCCGGGCCTCTAGAGGTCACCGGTGTTTCCCTCTGCCTTAGCTCTTCCTCGTGTGTCCTTATTAGTGTTATCCAGGTCACCTGTGCCTTGTTTCCCCTAGAGTATTTTAGCTGTGTTTTTTCCCCTTGTTCCTCACTTGGTTTTTGAGTCTTGGCTATGTGTCTCCTGCTGTGTCCCACCGTCTTTCCTAGTGATCGAAGCTATCCCAAGTAAGCCTTCTAAGTTATTTTTATTTTGTTTTTCTCCCCTCGTGGAGTTATTTTATTTTTCCTCCTGTTTTGTTTCATTTGTCCCCGTTAGTATACCTCTTTCTGAGAAGAACTTTTGTTGGACTATTTTTGACCTGCAGAGAAACCTCTCCTTAAATTAAATCTACTTTGCCTGGAGTATTGCCTTGAGTGTTTCATTTGGGTCCAACTATACCTCCTCTGTGGCTAAGGGTAGAACACCCAACTCTCCACTTCTGAGACCTGAGTTCGAGCCCAGCCTGTGACAGAAAAACCAAGTCACTCATGGACTCAGAAACACTCAGTTCCAAGGACCTGTTGGCGGTGATGGCTCAACATGAGGCATCTTTCCAGCGCCATGAAGCTGTTCTCAGCTGACAAGAAGAGCTGATGGCCAGTCATTCTCAACTCCTGGCTGATATGATGAGTTCCATCCGCCAGCTCTTGAGCGCCTCCTGGTCCTTCCCTTCCTCCGGGTCACCCCCAGTGGCGACAGGCCCTCTCCAGTGGTGGAGCCCCGACTACCACCTCCCAAGCCCTTTTCTGGAGATCCAAGTTCTTGCCAGGGTTTCCTCACCCAATGCTCCCTCACCTTTGAGCTCCAACCCTCAAGTTTTCCGCAGACCGTTCCAAGATTGCTTACATCATTACCCTTCTTTCAGACAAGGCTCTCCTGGGCCTCTGTGGTGTGGCAATCCCAGGAGGCCTGTTGTGACTCCTACGCGGCATTCGTAGAATAGTTCAAGCGGGTGTTCGACCATCCTATCAGTGGTCGGGAAGCTTCCAAGCGCTTACTGTCTCTCCGTCAGGGTTCCCAAAGCACGGCAGATTTTGCCATTGACTTTCGGACCATAGCAGCAAGGAGCGGATGGAATGATGAAGCTCTGAGGGTCTGTTTTCAGGGAGGGTTGTCCGAGCCCCTTCAAGATGAGTTAGCCACCCGAGAACCAGCTGGGGATCTCGAGTCCCTCATAGCATTGGCCATCCGCCTGGATAATCGTCTGAGAGAGCGGAGAACGGCTCGCCGCCAGGTGTCTCAGTCCCAAGTTCCTCCGGAACAGCTCCAGGATTCCCCGGAGGACATGCAGTTAGGCCGTTCCAGGCTTTCTCCCAACGAAAGGGAACGTCGCATGAGGGAGCGTCGGTGCCTCTACTGCGGGGATGCCGGCCACTTCGCTCCACTTGCCCGAGCTTTGGAAGCGCCTGTCCCGCCCAGCTACAGGAGGGCTGTGATGGGGAAGATTAGAGCTCCTCCTACTAACGCTGTCCTAGCTATTCCAGCCACTCTGTCCTGGGGGCCACCAGCATCGGGTCCAGGCTATGATCGATTCGGCGCCGCAGGTGATTTCCTGGATTTAACCTTGGCTAAGGAACTTAAGATCCCTACCCAACTACTCCCTCAACCCCAGGCAGTTACAGCCTTAGATGGCAGACCTCTGGAACCAGGAGAAGTTACAGAGGCGACTCAGTCCCTGCGACTTACCATCTTTCAACACCAGCAGGAGGAGACCTTCTATCTCATTGACTCCCGAGTATCCTATTATCCTGGGTCACCCTTGGCTGTGCAGACATAATCCCCAGATCGACTGGCCCACTGGCACCATTCTAAGCTGGGGTCCCACTTGCCAACTCACCTGCATGCTTCAGAGTCCCTCAGCCCCTAGCACCCAGTCTCAAGAGTCTGTTGACGTCTCCCGAGTCCCCAGTGTTTACCATCGGTTCAAGGCAGTGTTCAGCAAGTCCCGGGCTACTTCCTTACCGCCTCACCGCACGTATGACTGTGCCATTGATCTACTACCTGGTTCCTGCCCTCCTAGAGGTCGGATCTTTCCTTATCCTCCCCCGAGCGCCAGCTATGGACACCTACATTAAGGAGTCCTTGGCAGCCGGCATAATCTGTGCCTCTACTTCCCGGCTGGGGCGGGCTTCTTTGTGGAAAAGAAGGGCGGGGTCTTAGGCCTTGTATTGATTACCGGGGACTCAACAAGATCACGGTTCGAAACGATACCCCTTCCTCTCATGGCCACTGCTTTTGAGCTGCTTCAAGGGGCTTCCATTTTTACTAAGCTGGATCTCCGCAATGCTTACCATCTCGTGCGGATCCGGCCAGGAGACGAATGGAAGACGGCCTTCAACACACCCACGGGCACTATGAATATCGGGTGATGCCGTTCGGGCTCACCAATGCCCCGCAGTATTCCAAGCCCTGATTAATGATGTTCTCCGGGATATGCTTAATCTGTTAGTCTTCGTGTACCTGGGCGATATCCTCATCTTCTCGAGGTCACTGAAGGAGCATGAGGGGCATGTTAGCAGGGTTCTCCAGAGGCTCCTTGACAATCACCTCTCGTTAAACCTGAGAAGTGTGAATTTCATGTTTCCCAGACTCAGTTTCTCGGGTTTATTGTCACTCCCGGCCACCTAGAGATGGATCCCAAGAAGGTCAAAGCGGTCCACAACTGGCCCACACCTGCCACGGTCAAGGAGGTTCAACGGTTCATTGGCTTTTCTAACTTCTATCGGAAGTTCATTAAGAATTTCAGCTCTGTAGTAGCCCCCTTGACGACACTTACCAAGGAGGAGGGACCAAGATTCACTGGGGTCCGGAAGCAGCAGGGGCCTTCGAGGATCTCAAGCGCCGCTTCACTTCTGCTCCGATTCTGGTGATCCCTGACCCAGAAAGACCTTTCGTGGTGGAGGTGGACGCCTCAGAGGTGGGGGTGGGAGCCGTCCTGTCACAGAGGAGTGAGGATGGAAGATTACACCCGTGTGCCTTCATGTCTCGCCGCCTGTTCGAGGCCGAGTGCAATTACCACGTGGGGGATCGAGAGTTGCTTGCGGTTAAACTGGCCTTGGAAGAGTGGCGCCATTGGCTTGAGGGGGCTCAGCATCCTTTCCAGGTTCTCACAGACCACAAGAACCTGGAATATCTCCAACAGGCAAAGCGGATGAACCCTCGGCAAGCACGATGGTCCCTTTTTTTTTATCGATTCCAGTTTCTCCTGTCTTACAGACCTGGCACCAAGAATGTCAAGCCGGATGCCCTGTCTCGAGCCTATTCTCCCGAAACACAAGAGAAGCCCTTGGCACCGATTATTCCGAGGTCTCGGATCGTCGCGCCTCTTCAGTGGGAACTAGAAAGAGGGGTACGAGAGGCTCTTGTCCATGAGCCCGATCCAGGCGGTGGTCCCGCCGGACGCCTGTACGTTCCTCTCTCTGTTCGGGCCCGCGTCTTGCAGTGGGGTCATGAGTCACCCTTGACATGCCATCCAGGTAGTGCTCGCACACTGGAATTCCTCCAGCGGCGGTTTTGGTGGCCGTCCATCAAGAAGGACGTACAGGTCTATGTTGAGGCCTGCCCTGTGTGCAACCAGGGAAAGTCTACACGTCAGCGACCCCAGGGACTTCTCCATCCCTTACCTGTTCCTCGCAGGCCATGGTCACACCTTTCTCTGGACTTTGTTACGGGACTTCCTCCTTCCCAGGGCAACACAGTCATCCTAGTGGTTGTAGACCGGTTCTCTAAGACTGCCCGGTTTATTCCCTGCCCAAGCTGCCTTCGCCAAGGAGACTGCTGAGCTCCTCATGGACCATGTCTTCCGGATATTTGGTATTCCCCTGGGCGTTGTCTCCGACCGAGGTCCCCAATTCGTCCCGGTTTTGGGGGCCTTCTGCAGGCTTATTGGGGCCTCAGCCAGCCTATCGTCTGGGTTCCATCCAGAGTCCAATGGCCAAACGGAACGGATTAATCAGGATCTGGAGACCACCCTGCGGTGTATGGCGGCCAATAATCCTACGTCTTGGGCCACCTATATCATTTGGGCTGAATATGCCCACAACACCCTCCAGTCCACGGCCACCGGATTGTCCCCTTTCGAATGCCAGTTCGGATACACCCCTCCATTATTTCCAGAGGAAGAGGCGCAAGTTGGTGTTCCCTCGGCCCAGCGCTTTGTCCAACGCTGTAGGCGGACCTGGAAGAAGGCCAGGCGTACCATCCTTCGGACCTCCCAGAGATACCAAAGTCAGGCTAACCGCCGGCGCCGGATGGCCCCTAGTTTCCGAGCTGGTCAGAAAGTTTGGTTGGCCACTAAGAACCTGCCCCTCCGGGTTGAATCCAAGAAGCTTTCCCAGAAATACATCGGCCCTTTTCGCATAGCAAGGAAAGTTAACCCGGTTTCTTATCGGTTGGTTCTCCCTCGCTCCCTTAGAATTAACCCCACTTTCCATGTTTCTTTACTAAAACCTGTCTTGTCTTCTCCCTTTGCCCCCCACGCAGACCCCTCCACCTCCCAGGATCATTGGCGGCCAGCCAGCCTACACAGTGCGCCGGATACTGGACTCTCGGAGGGTCCAGAACTCTCTGCAGTATCTGGTGGACTGGGAGGGCTACGGGCCAGAGGAGCGCTCCTGGGTTCCAGCCAAGGACATCCTGGACCCAGGTCTGATCCGAGAGTTTCGCACCCTGAGGCCAGGGTGTTCTGGAAGGAACGTCAGGAGTTGTTCCTAGAGGAGGGGGTCCTGTCAGCATCTGTTTGTCTCCGGGCCTCTAGAGGTCACCGGTGTTTCCCTCTGCCTTAGCTCTTCCTTGTGTGTCCTTATTAGTGTTATCCAGGTCACCTGTGCCTTGTTTCCCCTAGAGTATTTTAGCTGTGTTTTTTCCCCTTGTTCCTCACTTGGTTTTTGAGTCTTGGCTATGTGTCTCCTGCTGTGTCCCACCGTCTTTCCTAGTGATCGAAGCTATCCCAAGTAAGCCTTCTAAGTTATTTTTATTTTGTTTTTCTCCCCCTCGTGGAGTTATTTTATTTTTCCTCCTGTTTTGTTTCATTTGTCCCCGTTAGTATACCTCTTTCTGAGAAGAACTTTTGTTGGACTATTTTTGACCTGCAGAGAAACCTCTCCTTAAATTAAATCTACTTTGCCTGGAGTATTGCCTTGAGTGTTTCATTTGGGTCCAACTATACCTCCTCTGTGGCTAAGGGGTAGAACACCCAACTCTCCACTTCTGAGACCTGAGTTCGAGCCCAGCCTGTGACAGAAAAACCAAGTCACTCATGGACTCAGAAACACTCAGTTCCAAGGACCTGTTGGCGGTGATGGCTCAACATGAGGCATCTTTCCAGCGCCATGAAGCTGTTCTCAGCTGACAAGAAGAGCTGATGGCCAGTCATTCTCAACTCCTGGCTGATATGATGAGTTCCATCCGCCAGCTCTTCGGACGCCTCCCTGGTCCTTCCCCTTCCTCCGGGTCACCCCCCAGTGGCGACAGGCCCTCTCCAGTGGTGGAGCCCCGACTACCACCTCCCAAGCCCTTTTCTGGAGATCCAAGTTCTTGCCAGGGTTTCCTCACCCAATGCTCCCTCACCTTTGAGCTCCAACCCTCAAGTTTTCCATGAGACCGTTCCAAGATTGCTTACATCATTACCCTTCTTTCAGACAAGGCGCTCTCCTGGGCCTCTGTGGTGTGGCAATCCCAGGAGGCCTGTTGTGACTCCTACGCGGCATTCGTAGAATAGTTCAAGCGGGTGTTCGACCATCCTATCAGTGGTCGGGAAGCTTCCAAGCGCTTACTGTCTCTCCGTCAGGGTTCCCAAAGCACGGCAGATTTTGCCATTGACTTTCGGACCATAGCAGCAAGGAGCGGATGGAATGATGAAGCTCTGAGGGTCTGTTTTCAGGGAGGGTTGTCCGAGCCCCTTCAAGATGAGTTAGCCACCCGAGAACCAGCTGGGGATCTCGAGTCCCTCATAGCATTGGCCATCCGCCTGGATAATCGTCTGAGAGAGCGGAGAACGGCTCGCCGCCAGGTGTCTCAGTCCCAAGTTCCTCCGGAACAGCTCCAGGATTCCCCGGAGGACATGCAGTTAGGCCGTTCCAGGCTTTCTCCCAACGAAAGGGAACGTCGCATGAGGGAGCGTCGGTGCCTCTACTGCGGGGATGCCGGCCACTTCCGCTCCACTTGCCCCGAGCTTTCGGAAACGCCTGTCCCGCCCAGCTACAGGAGGGCTGTGATGGGAAGATTAGAGCTCCTCCTACTAACGCTGTCCTAGCTATTCCAGCCACTCTGTCCTGGGGGCCACCAGCATCGGGTCCAGGCTATGATCGATTCGGCGCCGCAGGTGATTTCCTGGATTTAACCTTGGCTAAGGAACTTAAGATCCCTACCCAACTACTCCCTCAACCCCAGGCAGTTACAGCCTTAGATGGCAGACCTCTGGAACCAGGAGAAGTTACAGAGGCGACTCAGTCCCTGCGACTTACCATCTTTCAACACCAGCAGGAGGAGACCTTCTATCTCATTGACTCCGAGTATCCTATTATCCTGGGTCACCCTTGGCTGTGCAGACATAATCCCCAGATCGACTGGCCCACTGGCACCATTCTAAGCTGGGGTCCCACTTGCCAACTCACCTGCATGCTTCAGAGTCCCTCAGCCCCTAGCACCCAGTCTCAAGAGTCTGTTGACGTCTCCCGAGTCCCCAGTGTTTACCATCGGTTCAAGGCAGTGTTCAGCAAGTCCCGGGCTACTTCCTTACCGCCTCACATACGTATGACTGTGCCATTGATCTACTCCCTGGTTCCTGCCCTCCTAGAGGTCGGATCTTTCCTTATCCTCCCCCCGCTCAGCTATGGACACCTACATTAAGGAGTCCTTGGCAGCGGCATAATCTGTGCCTCTACTTCCCGGCTGGGGCGGGCTTCTTTTGTGGAAAAGAAGGGCGGGGTCTTAGGCCTTGTATTGATTACCGGGACTCAACAAGATCACGGTTCGAAACGATACCCCTTCCTCTCATGGCCACTGCTTTTGAGCTGCTTCAAGGGGCTTCCATTTTTACTAAGCTGGATCTCCGCAATGCTTACCATCTCGTGCGGATCCGGCCAGGAGACGAATGGAAGACGGCCTTCAACACACCCACGGGGCACTATGAATATCGGGTGATGCCGTTCGGGCTCACCAATGCCCCCGCAGTATTCCAAGCCCTGATTAATGATGTTCTCCGGGATATGCTTAATCTGTTCGTCTTCGTGTACCTGGACGATATCCTCATCTTCTCGAGGTCACTGAAGGAGCATGAGGGGCATGTTAGCAGGGTTCTCCAGAGGCTCCTTGACAATCACCTCTACGTTAAACCTGAGAAGTGTGAATTTCATGTTTCCCAGACTCAGTTTCTCGGGTTTATTGTCACTCCCGGCCACCTAGAGATGGATCCCAAGAAGGTCAAAGCGGTCCACAACTGGCCCACACCTGCCACGGTCAAGGAGGTTCAACGGTTCATTGGCTTTTCTAACTTCTATCGGAAGTTCATTAAGAATTTCAGCTCTGTAGTAGCCCCCTTGACGACACTTACCAAGGGAGGAGGGACCAAGATTCACTGGGGTCCGGAAGCAGCAGGGGCCTTCGAGGATCTCAAGCGCCGCTTCACTTCTGCTCCGATTCTGGTGATCCCTGACCCAGAAAGACCTTTCGTGGTGGAGGTGGACGCCTCAGAGGTGGGGGTGGGAGCCGTCCTGTCACAGAGGAGTGAGGATGGAAGATTACACCCGTGTGCCTTCATGTCTCGCCGCCTGTTCGAGGCGGCGCAATTACCACGTGGGGATCGAGAGTTGCTTGCGGTTAAACTGGCCTTGGAAGAGTGGCGCCATTGGCTTGAGGGGGCTCAGCATCCTTTCCAGGTTCTCACAGACCACAAGAACCTGGAATATCTCCAACAGGCAAAGCGGATGAACCCTCGGCAAGCACGATGGTCCCTTTTTTTTTATCGATTCCAGTTTCTCCTGTCTTACAGACCTGGCACCAAGAATGTCAAGCCGGATGCCCTGTCTCGAGCCTATTCTCCCGAAACACAAGAGAAGCCCTTGGCACCGATTATTCCGAGGTCTCGGATCGTCGCGCCTCTTCAGTGGGAACTAGAAAGAGGGGTACGAGAGGCTCTTGTCCATGAGCCCGATCCAGGCGGTGGTCCCGCCGGACGCCTGTACGTTCCTCTCTCTGTTCGGGCCCGCGTCTTGCAGTGGGGTCATGAGTCACCCTTGACATGCCATCCAGGTAGTGCTCGCACACTGGAATTCCTCCAGCGGCGGTTTTGGTGGCCGTCCATCAAGAAGGACGTACAGGTCTATGTTGAGGCCTGCCCTGTGTGCAACCAGGGAAAGTCTACACGTCAGCGACCCCAGGGACTTCTCCATCCCTTACCTGTTCCTCGCAGGCCATGGTCACACCTTTCTCTGGACTTTGTTACGGGACTTCCTCCTTCCCAGGGCAACACAGTCATCCTAGTGGTTGTAGACCGGTTCTCTAAGACTGCCCGGTTTATTCCCCTGCCCAAGCTGCCTTCGGCCAAGGAGACTGCTGAGCTCCTCATGGACCATGTCTTCCGGATATTTGGTATTCCCCTGGGCGTTGTCTCCGACCGAGGTCCCCAATTCGTCCCGGTTTTGGGGGCCTTCTGCAGGCTTATTGGGGCCTCAGCCAGCCTATCGTCTGGGTTCCATCCAGAGTCCAATGGCCAAACGGAACGGATTAATCAGGATCTGGAGACCACCCTGCGGTGTATGGCGGCCAATAATCCTACGTCTTGGGCCACCTATATCATTTGGGCTGAATATGCCCACAACACCCTCCAGTCCACGGCCACCGGATTGTCCCCTTTCGAATGCCAGTTCGGATACACCCCTCCATTATTTCCAGAGGAAGAGGCGCAAGTTGGTGTTCCCTCGGCCCAGCGCTTTGTCCAACGCTGTAGGCGGACCTGGAAGAAGGCCAGGCGTACCATCGCTTCGGACCTCCCAGAGATACCAAAGTCAGGCTAACCGCCCGGCGCGGATGGCCCCTAGTTTCCGAGCTGGTCAGAAAGTTTGGTTGGCCACTAAGAACCTGCCCCTCCGGGTTGAATCCAAGAAGCTTTCCCAGAAATACATCGGCCCTTTTCGCATAGCAAGGAAAGTTAACCCGGTTTCTTATCGGTTGGTTCTCCCTCGCTCCCTTAGAATTAACCCCACTTTCCATGTTTCTTTACTAAAACCTGTCTTGTCTTCTCCCTTTGCCCCCCCACGCAGACCCCCTCCACCTCCCAGGATCATTGACGGCCAGCCAGCCTACACAGTGCGCCGGATACTGGACTCTCGGAGGGTCCAGAACTCTCTGCAGTATCTGGTGGACTGGGAGGGCTACGGGCCAGAGGAGCGCTCCTGGGTTCCAGCCAAGGACATCCTGGACCCAGGTCTGATCCGAGAGTTTCGCACCCTGAGGCCAGGGTGTTCTGGAAGGAACGTCAGGAGTCGTTCCTAGAGGAGGGGGGTCCTGTCAGCATCTGTTTGTCTCCGGGCCTCTAGAGGTCACCGGTGTTTCCCTCTGCCTTAGCTCTTCCTCGTGTGTCCTTATTAGTGTTATCCAGGTCACCTGTGCCTTGTTTCCCCTAGAGTATTTTAGCTGTGTTTTTTCCCCTTGTTCCTCACTTGGTTTTTGAGTCTTGGCTATGTGTCTCCTGCTGTGTCCCACCGTCTTTCCTAGTGATCGAAGCTATCCCAAGTAAGCCTTCTAAGTTATTTTTATTTTGTTTTTCTCCCCTCGTGGAGTTATTTTATTTTTCCTCCTGTTTTGTTTCATTTGTCCCCGTTAGTATACCTCTTTCTGAGAAGAACTTTTGTTGGACTATTTTTGACCTGCAGAGAAACCTCTCCTTAAATTAAATCTACTTTGCCTGGAGTATTGCCTTGAGTGTTTCATTTGGGTCCAACTATACCTCCTCTGTGGCTAAGGGGGTAGAACACCCAACTCTCCACTTCTGAGACCTGAGTTCGAGCCTATGACTTGTTCTGCATCGAATGTTGAACATGTTGAGCAACAACAAGAATAAGAAGCCATAGGCCTTTGAAATTCCCAGTAGCTGCCGTATTAAAATAGGACAGTAAAAATAGCAAATAGCACGTCCACCTGTCTTAATAAGAATCCGCCCCCTTTTTTTTCAATTTTCGCCTAAAATTACATACCCAAATCTAACTGCCCGTAGCTCAGGACCTGAAGCAAGGATATGCATATTCTTTATACCATTTGAAATGAAACACTTTGAAGTTTGTGGAAATGTTCAATTAATGTAGGAGAATATAATACATGAGATCTGTTAAAAGACAATACGAAGAAAATAATATGAATTTTTTTGGTACTATCATCTTCCACTCATCAAGAGAAAGGCCATAATGTATTATTCCAGCCCAGGCAAATTTTAGATTTTGGCCACTAGATGGCAGCAGTGTGTGTGAAGTTTTAGACTGATCCAATGAACCATTGCATTTCTGTTCAAAATTTTGTATCAAGACTCCCCAAATGTACCTAATTGGTTTATTAATACATTTTCAAGTTCATAACTGTGCACTCTCCTCAAACAATAGCATGGTATTATTTCACTGTAATAGCACTGTAAATTGGACAGTGCAGTTAGATTAACAAGAATGTAAGCTTTCTGCCAATATCAGATGTCTGTTCTGGGAAATGTTCTTGTTACTTACAACCTCATGCTAATCACATTAGCTTACGTTAGCTCAACCGTCCCGCGGGGGACCCACCAATCCTGTAGAGGTTTTTAAAAACCTAATCAAAATATAACAAATATATAAATAATTAGTGAAGAGGCCCTGCCCCAACGCTCGTGGTCCCAAGCCTTGTATAGGTCAGAAGGTGGTGTACCCTGAGGTGGGAGTGCCGATTTGATGTAATGCCTTTTGCTGTTATTGCTTTCAGGCAAATCTAGCAAATTACCTCAGTTAAGTCATTGGGTTTCCCTTTCCCGTCGGGTCTAAATCCGAAATGTATCCGAATGGGGGCAGTGGCATTTCTTTTAGACACCAGATCATCGTCCATTTTCACTCCTTTTCTTCTCCATCTCTCTTATCTAACTAAAAGGAGGAATAGATCATGTGTTATCACCCCAAAAGTTAGTAGGCTATCTGACCCTCATGCCAGGAGAAGTGTAATCTGATTTCCTCACTCACGTTGTTGTGATTTAGCAAAAATTGCACATTTTAAAACGGTTTAGAACATAATGGAGTACAAACGGTTCTAAAGGTATTGAAAAACCAGACCGGTACCGTCAAATATCTCGGTTTATGGTGGGGCGGCAGGTAGCCTAGTGGTTAGAGCATTGGACTTGTAACCGGAGGGTTGCAAGTTTGAATCCCTGAGCTGACAAGGAAAAAATCTGTTGTTCTGCCCCTGAACAAGGCAGTTAACCCACTGTTCCCCGGGTGCTGAAGACGTGGATGCTGATTACGTGGAGCCCCCTGCACCTCTCTGATTCAGAGGGGTTGGGTTAAATGCGGAAGACACATTTCGGTTGAAGGCATTTGGTTGTACAACTGACTAATAATGGTGACTTTGACTATACAGTGTGCCACTCAAGCCTAGGTGGCATAGTGAAAACCTTCAGAAATGACCCCTCTCACTCATAGGCCTAATTTAATTGTTCAGTGAAATCAGTTTGGAGTAAAATGCTGCCCCAGAAGGAGCACAGCCCAACTTTCTCATAGGTGACCCAGGGTTAATCTAGTTGATCATGGCTACTGGTCAATCCCACCTGTTTGCTTCAGGTCTCAGCTCTCCAGCCCTCTAATCTGGTTAATAATCTTGTCAGATTAAAAGACTGAGTAAATCTTTGCTGTGGGCCATGTGATCAGTCTCTCCGTGGTGCTTACTAAGAAGAATAGACTGCCTGCTGCAGGCTACGTCCCAAATGGCACCATATTCCCTATATACGGTACTGCACTACTTTTGACTACGGCTCATACTAAATAGGGAATAGGGTGCTATTTGGGACCTTAAACCCAGTTTGGTCAAAAGGTGGCACTGTCTTGCTGACAGTATGCAGAACTAGGGCTGGGCGACATGTCCAAAATATGTCATGGTATTTTTCAAATTTTTTACTGTATTTAATGTTTTTGCTTTATGAGTAGGGGGTGACCCCTAGGGTGGCAACACATATATTCTCCATTCTGATTGTGTTACACTGTTCAATTCAACTTCAACCTAAATGAATTTCCTGCATTTCCATCAATTTCTCAATTTCCTGCACTCATTTGAGATCATTTCCACACTGCCATTGTAGCGGGTTTCTTATGTACCACAGGAGAACCAAGAAATGAGGCGCGACACCACGGCTGTCTTTTAGGCTTTTATGTTGATCTGCAATAGTATTATGAAAAGACAGGACAGGAACACATCAGTCTTCAATGCACCATCTGACAAGTTATTCTTTCTCTCTCAGTCTTTTCTCAGACTCGCACAATCACATTCATACATAAATCCATAATGTATAGTATAAAATAATAACAAATCCTTAATACAAAGAATGTATAATCTTAATTTGTAAACAATAGAACCATACCTGCAATAGTATTATGAAAAGACAGGACAGGAACACATCAGTCTTCAATGCACCATCTGACAAGTTATTCTATACAGGAGCATGAAGAAAGGTAAAACATATATCCTGTCTCACATCCCCAATACATTGCTAGGTGCCTTCAGTGTTGACAGTATTAAAATACAACAACTCATGTACAAAAACACTGTAATACAAACAAGCAACATTGTGAAATCACCTTTATCCCATTCAGACCTAAGAGGGCTAAAACCACATCTCCCATAACGATATCTACAGCATTAACCTTGGAACGTTTTATTTATTTCACGTTATGGACTTCTACAGAGGAGTAATCTGTAACACATACCTTCCTCTCTCTGTCTTTTCTCAGACTGAGGAGAACGGGAGCTACGTGTAGTACCAGGGTGTTAGTAGGTGTCGTAAGCACTCAGATAAAACGAAATACATTTAATGAAACACAACCCGAAGATGTTAATATCATTCAGCTACTGTAACTGCCTACTTAACATCAACAGACAGCACT
This sequence comes from Brachymystax lenok tsinlingensis, assembly GCA_030435695.1. NCBI lineage: Eukaryota > Metazoa > Chordata > Actinopteri > Salmoniformes > Salmonidae > Brachymystax > Brachymystax lenok. Next base: position 3,822,021 of record CM059806.1, on the reverse strand, counting down.
AGTAGTGCAACAATAAAAATATAGACACCAAAAGTAAAGTTCCTGGCGATCATAGCGATCTGATTCCCCCCTTCTGTCTGAACTTGGAATATTCCTGTTCGTGGGCTTTGGCCACTGACCCTTAACCTGGTTGTTCTGTTCTGCGTTGTGTACTATTGTAATAATTTGAAGTTTGATGGAATAACCATTTTAACTCTCCTACACCATGATATGGGCAAAACAAACTATGCCTTATTTTTTACCGAATGTTTAGATCAAACAAATTTAGATCAAACACTTGGGTGGACTTTTGGAATCATGGAAATATAATGTTTATTCTAATTCTATACATAGAATATAAATAATACTGGGCACTTTGAATACAGTGTTGTTTGACATGACAACGAATGAAAATGCCATTGACGAGTTATTGTGACAGGGTAGGAACCAAATTGATGTTCAGTGTTTCCTAGGGGACCCTTTAATCTTTGGCTACATTCATTCTTTATTCATGTAGCCAACATATTCATGTTTGGCCTATTCCTCTCTGATTTAGAAGATACTGTTCCACAAACAACATGCTGATTTAGACCTCCACCAGCACTGGTATCAGGCTGTAATAGCTAGCTACTTTTGCTCTGACTCAGTACTAGCCAGCTAACTAGCGATTAGCTTAAGTGACTAACACGATTTAGCTTAACGTCCTAAGAAAATAAGCTGTTTGCAGTTTGTAAGAAACACAAACTAATATTGTAATTATAGAACGCTAGTGGATTTATATTAAGATCAAAGTGGAAACAACATCGGTGTCATCAACATTGTTGCATGTGCTGCATTGACCATGCAGACTGAACGAAAGTGTCTCGTGGTCAAGCAACAACAAATGCACCGAGGTAAAGACAGTTTCAAGTTGGATATTCGACGGATATTCGCGCTTTCAAACCTCAATAGCTTTCAAACCACTTGAGCCACAGACTCCAAATAACTGTATTGATGTTGGAAAAATTGCATACAACATTGCACAGGTCTTATTTTCACGATTTGGACATTAATTCGCTTTCCAAAGCTAATAAACGTGGAAATGTGAGAAGCATTTTTATTCCTAGTTGAATTAGTTAGGGAGCGTAAACAAAGTACAAAAACATTTTTACATTCGAATTCCAATAGCTCCTTGGTCATGTGACCTACTTGACTCAAGGTTCAGAATGTCCACTGACTACCCTTCTATATTGCACACGCTTTAGTTCGTACATTTTCATCTCACATGATTTTAAATGCATTTTTTAAAATGTAGAATTTCAATAGCTCTTTGGTCATGTAATCTAGTGACTTCAAACAAGGTTCAGAATGTCTACTGACTACCCTTCTATATTGCACACGCTTTAGTTCGTACATTTTCATCTCACATGATTTTAAATGCATTTTTCAAAATGTAGAATTTCAATAGCTCTTTGGTCATGTAATCTAGTGACTTCAAACAAGGTTCAGAATGTCCACTCAGTAGGCCTACACATTGCACATCCTTTAGTTTGTCCATTTTCGTCTCACATGAACCTTGTTTGAAGTCACTAGGTCACATGACCAAGGAGCTATTGAAATTCTACATTTTGAAAAATTAATGTCAAATCATGTGAGATGAAAATGGACAAACTAAAGGGTGTGCAATGTGTAGGCCCACTGAGTGGATTCGGAATCTTGTTTGAGTTAAGTAGGTCACATGACCAAGGAGCTATTGAAATTCCAAAATGTAAATAAATAATTTCAAATAGTGCGAGATGTAAATCGACAAAAACAAAAATCTGTGCAATGTGTGCCTATGCCATCGGGTTAGCTAGAACCAGTTTTGAAAGTTTTTGGAGCAATGGTTAAATAGCTATTTAATTTGAAAATGTTGATTTGTCACTATGTTGACGGTCCCTAACTGCTTTTGATGGAGGTAAGGAAAACTACAGGTGAATATCCGTTGAATATCCAACCTGAAACTGTCTTTACCTCTGTAAAAAATGCACTCCTTGAGTGACAGGGGTTGGGACTAGGTCTGTGTGGAAAGCGGCATGGAGAGAGAGAGCGGAGGGATGACTCAAGTATGGAGTAAACTACACAAATGGACGTTACACACGGCGTATCACATTTAACAAACCAAACATTCAAATATCGTTATAGAAGGTAAAGTAAAAACCCAAACCGGTCCGTGCATTAATACCGGTAGTCAAATATGGTATACCGCCCAGCCCTACACAGTACAAAAACATAATTGGGGAGCCTGACCTTCAAATCCTGTTTAAAATAAATTAGTAAATTGGCCTTGCCTTGCTTTCTTATGAATTGTAGGAATGTACAATCCCCCATGTTAATTTCAGCATGTGTGAGTATCTCAGCTGGCTTGCTTTGCCTCCGTGTGAGATTCAGAGTCGGCCATTAGGTGTCACCCTGCCCCTCAGTTTCCACGGAACTGTATTTAATGCGAGGCAATGATCAGCTGTATGGCTTTGTCCTGTCTCTAGTCATTAATGACTTGTACCTTTCTGTGTTTGCGACTGAAATATGAAAATGGATTTGATTTAGGTCTATTTGAAATACCAGTTTCCCCATGTTGTAGACCTAGCCTGAGTCCCAAGTGGTACCTGATTCCACATATAGTGCACTACTTTTGACCAGGGCCCACAGGGCCTATGTAGGTATAAGGGTGTCATTTGGGACACATATACAGCCCTTGATTGACCCTTTTCTGTCTTACCATTGCATAAGCATGATGTTACACTGACCACCCCATATGTTCTATGTTTTACGACCTTATGGAAACGTTTGTGGACGGAGTATTCTGAGCGCCTGAGTCATGAGTCTCCATGGAATTAGAAGGTGCTGAAAGACATGTACATGACCTTGAGACTGTGATAAAGATCACGAATGTAGCGGAATCAACGGAGGCAGAGACACTTAATGAACACATCTCTGTCTGTCCTTTTCAATTCTCCTCGCCCTCTGGGTAATGTCTGTGAGAAATGTGTGGGTGTTTACCCTGAATGCCACTGTGCGGGTGGGGGGGTGTCCTCTGTGTATGTCCTCTCTGTGTGTATGCCCGCCTGCGTGCGCTTTTGGCTGGGCAAATGAAATATTCATCGGTGGCGGGGGATTGGCTGCTTAGAAAGGAGCGGGTTGTCGGAGAGGAGCAGGTCTGTTTTAAGGCAGGCAGTACTCTGCTCTCTCACTCCGTATAAACACAGACGAGCAGGCAAGAGCAGCCCACTATTCCAGTGTCTCAGTTGGATCCCACACACACGCTCACAGAAACACACACATACACACACACACACACAAACACACAGGAGATAAGAGAGAAGAAGCCGGCTAACGCCACAGCTGCCTCGGCTGCTACTGATGTTTTAGCCCAGATGGCGGGGAACTGTGAAGGGGAGCATGTGCTGACGGTAGGTCTGCTCTGCTCTGATAACATGAGTGTGTTTGGTTTTGTGTGTGTGTGTGTCTTCTCCATCTCTGACATTGTCTTGCTGTACCGTAGAATAGTGGTCGTGGTTGCAGAATAGAATAGAGGGGGTTCTATAAGATTTGTCTCAGAGGCGAAGAGAGAGGGCAATAATGTGGCAAGGGGATAGTCCCTGCATGTCTCTTAGAAAGGAAATGGTCATTCCCGCTCTTCACTATGGGAGAAAATGAGACGGGAACAGATATGGCTGCATTAAAGAGAGACCAGGAGAGAGAGAGAAGGGAGTGAGAAGGGGGAGCGTGAGAGAGGAGTAGAGTAGGAAAATGTGGCAGCGGACTAGAGATAATTGAATCAAAACAAAACAGAGCATGTTCCTTTGATAAAAATGTATATATTATGAATAGGATGTTTGTTTATCTATTGAATGGAAGTTGTCAGTCACATTGAGGGAAATAATAAATGATAGGGTATTGAAATAGCCTAGATAAGAAGAGAATGACAGGGAAGGGGGGAATATGTAGACACCTGTGGTTACTAGGTTGTACATACAAGGAGAGGAAAATGTGTTTCAGAGAGGAGTGGAAATGGTTTCCATTTCTGTGTAGCCTATGCTTTAGCCTATTTTCTGGGGGCGAGGGCATGCTATTTTCTGCTGGCTCTGGTATTGCGTTTGGCCTGTGTGTGACAGTGGAGATACAACTCAGGGGACTGGCGTGTCTATAGAGCTATGCGACTTCTCACTTACGTCACCCCCTACTGCCTGGAACGAGGCCCAGTAACGACATCCTGGAATAGAGGGAACCTGGCTGGCTCTGAAATCACTCCTACACTAATGTCACAAAGTCACCCACAACGATTCATTTCACATTCACAGTGACAAACACCAGGGTCCAATGCACAGTGAATCTGATTTAAAATGGAAGTCCCCATTTAACAGATAGGCTATACAGTAACTGACCCTTTACACACACATGCAAATACTGTTCATTGGGCTGACATGATAAGCAAACTCAAAACCATATTGATGAAATTATGCCACACAAACTCAACTGCAAACATAGCTTATAGACTACTATATACGCGCGCACACACACACACACACACACACACACACACACACACACACACACACACACACACACACACACACACACACACACACACACACACACACACACACACACACACACACACATAGGGTTGTGACAGTCATGGAATTTTGGATTACGGAAATTGGACAGCCAAATGACTACGGTTTCCTTAATATTCTTTGGGGGACTAACATTTTCTCCTCTCCTTAGCTCCTGACTGCATTTGCTGCCATGTGCTGCCATAGAAATAGAATGAATAGTCCCCACTCAAGTCAATAATGACATAATGGGTGGACTGGCGGCCATTGCGGGTGTACCCATAGGAGCAAAGCAGGAAGTATGAGCAGGAAGTGTACCCATCAATATTTTCTGTGATTTGTTGATTAAACTCAACTGACATTACAAAAAATATGTTCCATTGCATGAGCCGCATCATTTGAATGAACATTCTACATTACCATGGAAAGGAAAAGGGGTATACCTAGTCAGTTGTACTGAATGCATTCAACTGAAATGTGTCTTCCGAAAGTATTGGGCAATACTTTACTTGACACCCAGCATCATAACACGTTATGACACGGTCATAACCATGTCATAATATATCATAACAACTGACATAACATGTCATAGCACATATATTTAGAACTGTTGTGACATACACTACATGACCAAAAGTCTGTGGACACCTGCTCGTCGAACATCTCATTCCAATATCATGGTTGTGGGGGCTGTCTTGTTAGACTTCAGTGCAGCTTTTGACATTATCGATCATAGTCTGCTGCTGGAAAAACATATGTGTTATGGCTTTACACCCCCTGCTATAATGTGGATAAAGAGGTACCTGTCTAACAGAACACAGAGGTTGTTCTTTATTGGAAGCTTATAAAATATAATCCAATTAGAATCAGGAATTCCCCAGGGTAGCTGTTTAGGCCCCTTGCTTTTTTCAATTTTTACTAACGACATGTCACTGACTTTGAGTAAAGCCAGAGTTTTTATGTATGCGGATGACTCAGCACTATACACGTCAGCTACTACAAAGACTGAAATGACTGCAACACTCAACAAAGAGCTGCAGTTAGTTTCAGAGTGGGTGGCAAGGAATAAGTTAGCCCTAAATATTTCTAAAACTAAAAGCATTGTATTTGGTACAAAATACTCACTAAACCCTAAACCTCAACTAAATCTTGTAATAAATAATGTGGAAATTGAGCAATTTGAGATGACTAAACTGCTTGGAGTAACACTAGATTGTAAACTTTCATATTGATGCAGTAGTAGCTAAGATGGGGAGAAGTCTTTAATAAAGTGATGCTCTGCCTTCTTAACAACACTATCAACAAGGCAGGTCCTACAGGCCCTAGTTTTGTCGCACCTTGACTACTGTTCAGTCGTGTGGTTAGGTGCCACAAAGGAAATTGCAATTGGCTCAGAACAGGGCAGCACGGCTGGCCCTTGGAAGTACACAGAGAGCTGATATTAATATTATGCATGTCAATCTCTCCTGGCTGAAAGTGGAGGAGAGATTGACTTCATCACTACTTTTATTTATGTGAGTTATTGACATGTTGAATGCACAGAGCTGTCTGTCTAAACTACTGGCACACAGCTTGGACACCCATGCATACCCCACAAGACATGCCACAGTTCAGACCAGACTATGGGAGGCACACAGTACTACATACAGTAGAGCCATGACGACATGGAACTCTATTCCACATCAAGTAACTGATGCAAGCAGTACAATTTGATTTACAAAACAGATAAAAAAACACGTTATGGAACAGCAGGGACTGTGAAGTCACACAAACATTGGCACAGACACATGCATACACACACACACCACACACACAATAACATACTCACTATACATACACATGGATTGAGTAGTGTAGATACGTATGTGGTAGTGGTGGAGTAGGAGCCTGGGGGCAGACAGTGTGTTGTGAAATGTATTGTAATGTTTTAAAATGGTAAAAACTGCCTTAAATTTTGCTGGACCCCCGGAAGAGTAGCTGCTGCTTTGGCACTAGCTGATGGGGATCCATAATAAATACAAATAGGCATGACATTGCATTAAATTTCTGCTATAACAGCCTCTGTTACTCCCCGTAATTAAATTCACGACGATTGTACACCCGCTAAGAAAAGTCAGTAAAAACTTAAAAACAACATCAATGGAGAAGTCAACATACAAGTGTAAGTAAAAATGAATGCAAATAAGTTCGAAATTGTTCTACTAATGCACATGATGGCACAGACACTTCTTGTAAAAAGTAAATATGTTTTTGTTTGGTTAAAAAATGTTCCTTCTTCAGAAGTTCCAGCTAGGCAGTTTAATGATAGTTAGCTAATTCATTTGCTAGCTATCATACATTAGGCGAATATTAATAATTATGTATTTAATATAAGTAGGCATGCACTCATAATTGACTGTAGCGCATATAAAGCACCCACAATCATCGCGGGATGAACAAGTGCCGAATTTCCGGCCATGGGTGTTCCATTTAAAAATCATTCCTTCCTCCCTCGCCCCTTGCCCGAGTGTATACTCGTCAGACATCAAAATATGTCATCAGAAGTGTCCACTTAATTTAAGGACTGAGGGGATAGGGTGTGTCTTTTAAGTGTTTGGACCGCAGCCTTTGGCTACATTAGCTACTTCAAACAGCTGACATATTCTTGCTTTGAGTATTCCTCTTTGATTTAGAAGAAACTGTTTCACAAATGTAGGTCTACACCATCACTGGTATTATCAGGCTGTATAGCTAGTTACGTTTGCTCTGACTCAGCACATGTATTAGCTAGCTAGCGATTAGTGGCTAACATAATTTAGGCCCAACTTGCTAAGAAAAGTCAAACTAGCAGTTTGCTGATGTAAGAAACACAAACTAATAGTGCAATTATAGAACGCAAGTGGATTTATATTAAGAAGCAAAAGGAAAACCGCATTGTTGTTATCAGCATTGTTGCATGTGCTGCATTGACCATGCAGAGACTGAACGCAAGTGTCTAGTGTTCGAGGAACAACAAATGTGCTCCTTGAGTGACGGAGCGTGGGGCTAGGTCTTGTGTGTTAAGCGGCTTGGAGAGAGAGACAGTGCAGAGAGATTACTCAAGTAGCGAAGTAAACTATAAAAAATGGACGTCATATCACATTTAATAAACCAAATATTAAAATACTGTTATATGAAAACCCAAACCGCCCAGCCCTAGCCCGAGCCATGAAAAACAACTTTACAGTTGGCGATATGCATTGGGGTAGGTAGCCTTATTGTAAAATTGATTAAAACAATTACAAATCCTCAGCAATCTACACACAATACCCCATAATGACAAAGCAAAAACAGGTTTTTAGAAATATATATATTTTTTAACAGAAATACCTTACTTACATAAGTATTAAGACCCTTTGCTATGAGACTCGAAATTGAGCTTAGGGGAATGCTGTTTCCATTGATCATCCTTGAATTGTTTCTGCAACTTCATTGGAGTCCACCTGTGTTCAATTCAATTGATAGGACATGATTTGGAAAGGCACACACCTGCCTATTTAAGGTCCCACAGTTGACAGTGCATGTCAGAGCAAAAACCATGAGGTTGAAGGAATTGTCCGTAGAGTTCCGAGACAGGATTATGTCGAGGCACAGATCTGGGGAAAGGTACCAAAAAATGTCTGCAGCATTGAAGGTCCCCAAGAACACATTGGAACACATCATTCTTAAATAGAAGAAGTTTGGAACCAACAAGACTCTTCCTAGAGCTGGCCACCTGGCCAAACTAAGCAATCGGGGGAGAAGGGTCTTGATCAGCGAGGTGACCAAGAACCCAATGGTCACTTTGACAGAGCTCTAGAGTTCCTCTGTGGAGATGGGAGAACCTTCCAGAAGGACAACAATCTCTGCAGCACTCCACCAATCAGGCCCTTATGGTAGAGTGTCCAGACGGAAGCCACTCCTCAGTAAAAGGCACATGACAGCCCGCTTGGAGTTTGCCAAAAGACAACTAAAGACTCTCAGACCATGAGAAACAAGATTCTCTGGACTGATGGAACCAATATTGAACTATTTGACCTGAATGCCAAGCGTCACGTCTGGAGGAAACCTGGCACCATCCATACGGTGAAGCATTGTGGTGGAAGCATCATGCTGTGGGGTTGTTTTTCAGCGGCAGGGACTGGGAGACTGGTCAGGATATAGGGAAAGATGAACGGAGCAAAGTACAGAGAGATCCTTGATGAAAACCTGCTCCAGAGCGCTCAGTACCTCAGACTGGGATGAAGGTTCACCATCCAACAGGACATCGACCCTAAGCACACAGCCAAGATAACGCAGGAGTGGCTTTGGACAAGTCTCTGAATGTCCTTGAGTGGCCCAGCCAAAGCCATGACTTGAACCCGATTGAACATCTCTGGAGAGATCTGAAAATAGCTGTGCAGCAACGCTCCCCATCCAACCTGACAGAGCTTGACAGGAGCTGCAGAGAAGAATGGGAGAAACTCCCTAAATACATTTGTGCCAAGCTTGTAGCATCATACCCAAGAAGACTTGAGGCTCTAATCGCTGCCAAAGATTCTTCAACAAAGTGCTGAGTAAAGGGTCTGAATACCTATGTAAATAAGGTCATTTCTGTATTTATTTTTTATACATTTGCAAAAATGTTTTGGTGTTGTCATTATGGGGTATTGTGTGTATATTGATGAGGATCGTTTTTTTATTTGATCAATTTTAGAATACGTCTAAGGTAATAATAAAATGTGGAAAACGTCAAGGGGTCTGAATACTTTCCGAAGGCAAGGTATATAGTGTATATTGCGCTATTTTATGGCTGGTTATGACACCTACATAAGTGTGTCAAAACCCACCAAACCTACCACACAAGGCAAAACATTACATTACAACAGTGGTTCCCAACCTTGTTCAGTTAATGTACCACCAAGTATATTTTGCTCTGCCTGGAGTACCCCTGAAGTACCCCCTAGCCTATGGTCTCGTATTTTAAAGTACCCCATGTGGATGGGCCAATTACCCCTTGTTGGGAAACACTGCATTTCAACAGCCTACATGTCAACAGGCTATGGTTATATAACTTTTTTTATTGACCATATTAAATTATCATTGTAATTGCACACGTATTGATGTCAAACATGCACTTACCCCAATGCTCGTTTGCTGATTTACTGGGATGAATACAGGAGCAGATTTCAGGAACAGGACAAGACACCCCCTTTTTGACTGATGGCTGATATAAGGGCATGTATGTGATAGGCCTATCTGGCTTGTATGATTATGATGGTCATACACTTTATGACACTGTCAAGAAGCATTATTTTCTTAGTACAATTACAGTGACACGGGATGGTCATAAAGCTTCAGGACCGTGTCATAAAGTTATTTAAAATAGGATAAAAAAAACATGACTGTAAAGACTTCATTACAACAAAAAAGTATTTAAGAAACAAACTTTTAAACTAAAGGTTACTTCTTGGCAGGGAAAAACAAATTTGAAAAAATTGGGGTTTTGACACTCTTATGTAATGTAGGTGTCATAACAGCCATAAAATGACGCAATATATGTCACAAAAGTGTACATATTTGGTTCATGACAGTGTTATGACAGGTTATGTCAGCTGTTATGTCAGCTGTTATGACATATTATGGCATGGTTATGACGTGTCATAATGTGTTATGACACTGGGTGTCAAGTAAAGTGTTACCAAGTATTGCGTCACAATACCAGAGGGCCAATGCGAGTGTACCCATGAGTTTACCAGTCAAATTGCCAGGGTTAGAGGTTCCAAGCCTGTTCTATTCATTCTATTTCGGTGTGTGCTGCTTCTGCTGCAATGTGGGGGGCATTGCCTAGGCAACCAAAGTGTCCTTTGCTAGTTTCTTGTTTCAGCAAGGAGCAACAAAGCATCATCACGTTGTTAAGAGCATGTTTCCTTAGAAACCGACTCCACTACACAAATACCGCCGCCCCCCCCGTCCTGTCTATAATTTTCATGGCGGTCTTCATCCGTAACCGTCAGTTACACGGTTATACAGTAACACGCGCTGCTGTTGACATTGGCAGCTTTAGATCCCTTGCTTCTTGTGTGTCATTGCCTTGAGAACATACACATCATAGAGTATATGAATGTTAAGTGATGCTGTTTTTAGACTGCAGGACGTCCCTAGTCCCCTAAAAATCATATTTGTCTCCAGTTCTCTACGGGGATCCAGTCTTTTGGGTTCAATAGATAGGTCTATCACCTTTTATGCTTGGCTGGTGAGTGATCACTGATGTCTGTGAGAGGTTTTTCATGATGTTATGTAAACTATGGTGTGATCTTGGAAGGTGTCAGAAGCAGAGGGGGCTGGGTGCGCTTAGGGCACATGGGCTAGCTATGGGATAGAGGATGAGATTACTTTGTTATTGCTAGGGAGGTTGGCTGCCAGCTTCGCCCCCACCCCTTGTTACCCCCTTGCCTTGAATGAACAGGATTGGGAACGGCTTATCCCAAATGAGAGTCTATGCATGCCCCCCATTCTGCTGCTCTCACACTCCAGGTGACGTTATGGTCCCTGGGTCGTGAGCCCCCCCATTTAGAGTCCCCCTCCTCTCCCTCTCTGTTAGGGACAGTCAGGACCTTGCTGTCACCCCTCCAATGAAGTCACTGGGCTAGTGTCACTAGTTAGCTTTCTTTACCCACCCACCCCCCACCCAACTGCAGCAGTGTTCTGTGGGTAACTGGGCATGACCAACCGGCTCCCAGAGGGGTTATTTTGGACCGGAGTAGCCGCGGCAGCAGGTTGCATAATGTGTGTTGAAATTGTTATGAGCGGAATAAACCAGATCTGATTCTGAACACGTGTGCTTAACTTACCCACACCATGGACTCAACACATGAAATGCATACCAAACACACGCTACCTGACACACATACAATAAACTGCTTCACATGCTCACAAGCATGCTAACAGATTTCCACAGGCACTAGGCCTATTTTAAGAGGCTTTGAAGTGGTAAGGAACCTGGAATAATCCGAATTTCTCATGTGTAAACATTGGCTTAGTATAGTCTATGCCTATTTGATGCCTTGTATCCATCACAATGAACAGTCAACAACAGTAGCAATGCAGCCCACTGAGCCAAGCCCAGCATCATCACTCCAGTACTCCTAGCCCGCTCCTAGCCAGCCTTTCTTTATTTCTTGGCTCACCTCTGAGTGTGCAAAGCTGTCATCAAGGCAAATGCTGGCTACTTTGAAGAATGTCAAATACAAAATATATTTTTATTTGTTTAACACTTTTTTGATTACTACATGATTCTATATGTGTTATTTCATAGTTTTGATGTCTTCACTATTATTCTACAATGTAGAAACTAGTAAAAACCATGAAAAAACGTGGAATGAGTAGGTGTGTCCAAACCTTTGACTGGTACTGTATGTAGTAGCTCATGAGATTGAGGTTCAGTTCAAGAGGGGCTTGTTATGGTTCAGTGGAGAGAGAGAGAGGTCGGAGCAAATGAGACCCCAATGCCAGAGAGATGTGCTCTATGAATATCATGTTCCTATCCTCCCACTGTGTGTTTAACATCCTCACCTATTGAATCAGCTCTCTTTGCTGCTTAGCAGCAGTACTTATCTGTGTTTAGTGGGATATCTCAATGCCTCCTCCAATGGAGGAGCTGTTGCATTTAAAGCCCTCAAATACACTATCCTTTTCAAAATATGTTTCAAATTTCTGACGGTATTTGACAATGCTTGACTAATAAAATGTATACATTTTCTTTGAGTTGTTTATGACCCTAGGGTGGCAACACTTAAATGTAAGTGATTTCAATGGGGCTTTCTTCATTCTGATTGTTTTATACTGTTCAATCAAACTTCAACCAAAAGTGTATCTAATTTGAGATCACTTCCACACTGCCACGTAGGGCTTCATGATATGGGCAAAAAAATTGCCTTATTGTTTTACCATTTATTGCAATTTAGATTAAAAAAAACAATTGGGTGAACTGTTGGAGTCATGAAAATAGAATGATTATTACAATTCTATAGTTAGAATGTAATAGTGGGCACTTTGAATACAGTTTGACATGACAACAAATGAAAAACCCTGGGAGGCGTTCATTGAATTAGGAATTCGAATACTAATAGGATCTCTTTGGAGGCTTGGTCAGTGTTTCCCAGAGGAGTGGGACCCTATAATCTTTGGCTACATTTAATGTTTTCTTTTACTTCATGTAGCTAACATATTGATGCTTCGCCTATTCCTCTCCGATTTTAGAAGATACTGTTGCACAAACAACATGCTGATTTAGGCCTACACCAGCACTGGTACCAGGATGTATTAGCTAGCTACATTTGCTCTGAATTAGTACAATTATTAGCTATCTAGCTAGCCAGCTAACTAGCGATTAGCGTAAGTGGCTAACACGATTTATTTTAGTCACAAGTTGCTAAGAAAATAGTTTGCAGAAAGTAAGATACTCAAACGAATAGTGTAATTATAGATATCTTGCAGATTTAGAATTAGAATCAAAGATGAAAGCAGCATCGTTGTCATAAATATATTATTACATCTGCTGCATTGACCATGCAGACCGAAGAGTGAACCAGAGACAATACAGTAACTCTCAGTGAACTGTCTGTAAATTATCTCGTGGTTGAGCAACAACAAGTGCTCTCCTTGAGTGACAGGAGGCTGGGATTGTTGAGAGAGGGAGAGGGAGAGGGATGACCCAAGCAGTGGAGTAAACTATAAAAAATGGATTGGCGTATCACATTTAACAAACCAAACATTGAAATACATCAAATAAAATCAAATGCTATTGGTCACATACACGTGATTAGCAGATGTTATTGCGGGTGTAGCGAAATGCTTGTGCTTCTAGCTCCGACAGTGCAGTAATATCTAACAAGTAATATCTAACAAATTCCACAACATATACCCAATACTTACAAATCTAAGTAGGAATGAATTAAGACTATATACATATATGGACGAGTGATGTCAGAGCGGAACGGACTAAGATATAGTAGAATAGTATAGAATACAGTATAAACATATGAGATGAGTAATGCAAGCTATGTAAACATGATTAAGTGACGAAAATACCGTAGTATAGTATAGAATGCAGTATATGCAGTCGTGGCCAAAAAGTTTGAGAATGACACAAAGTCTGCTGCCTCAGTTTGTATGATGGCAATTTGCATATACTCCAGAATGTCATGAAGAGTGATCAGATGAATTGCAATTATTTGCAAAAGTCCCTCTTTGCCATGCAAATGAACTGAATCCCCAAAAAACATTTCCACTGCATTTCAGCCCTGACAAAAAAGGACCAGCTGACATCATGTCAGTGATTCTCTCGTTAACACAGGTGTGAGTGTTGACGAGGACAAGGCTGGAGATCACTCTGTCATGCTGATTGAGTTCGAATAACAGACTGGAAGATTTAAAAGGAGGGTGCTTGGAATCATTGTTCTTCCACTGTCAACCATGGTTACCTGCAAGGAAACACATGCCATCATCATTGCTTTGCACAAAAAGGGCTTCACAGGCAATGATATTGCTGCCAGTAAGATTGCACCTAAGTCAACCATTTATTGGATCATCAAGAACTTCAAGGAGAGCGGTTCAATTGTTGTGAAGAAGGCTTCAGGGTGCCCAAGAAAGTCCAGCAAGCGCCAGGACCGTCTCCTAAAGTTGATTCAGCTGCGGGATCGGGGCACCACCAGTACAGAGCTTGCTCAGGAATGGCAGCAGGCAGGTGTGAGTGTATCTGCATGCACAGTGAGGCGAAGACTTTTGGAGGATGGCCTGGTGTCAAAAAGGGCAGCAAAGAAGCCACTTCTCTCCAGGAAAAACATCAGGGACAGACTGGTATTCTGAAAAAGGTACAGGGATTGGACTGCTGAGGACTGGGGTAAAGTCATTTTCTCTGATGAATCCCCTTTCCGATTGTTTGGGGCATCCGGAAAAAAGTTTGTTCCCGGAGAAGACAAGGTGAGCGCTACCATCAGTCCTGTGTCATGCCAACAGTAAAGTATCCTGAGACCATTCATGTGTGGGGTTGCTTCTCAGCCAAGGGAGTGGGCTCACTCCCAATTTTGCCTAAGAACACAGCCATGAATATAGAATGGTACCAACACATCCTCCGAGAGCAACTTCTCCCAACCATCCAGGAACAGTTTGGTGACAAACAATGCCTTTTCCAGCATGATGGAGCACCTTGTTATGAGGCAAAAGTGATAACTAAGTGGCTTGGGGAACAAAACATCGATATTTTGGGAAACTCCCTAGACTTTAACCACAAGTTCTCAATGGGATTAATCTTCAAGAGGCGGGTGGACAAACAAAAACCCACAAATTCTGACAAACTCCAAGCATTGATTATGCAAGAAGGGGCTGCCATCAGTCAGGATATGGCCCAGAAGTCAATTGACAGCATGCCAGGGTGGATTGCAGAGGTCTTGAAAAAAAATGGTCAACACTGCACATATTGACTCTTTGCATCAACTTCATGTAATTGTCAATAAAAGCCTTTGACACTTTTGAAATTATACTTCAGTATTCCATAGTAACATCGGACAAAAATATCTAAAGACACTGAAGCAGCAAACTGAGAATGACACATTAATTTCATATTTGTGTCATTCTCAAAACTTTTGGCCACGACTGTACGTATGAGATGAGTAATGCCAGATATGTAAACATTATTAAAGTGACTAGTTTTCCATTCCTTAAGTGGCCAGTGATTTCTAGTCTATGCCTATAGGCAGCAGCCTCTAATGTACTAGTGATGGCTGTTTAACAGTCTGGCCTTGAGATAAAAGCTGTTTTTCAGTCTCCTGGTCCCAACTTTGATGCACCTGTACTGACCTCGCCTTCTGGATGAAAGTGGGGTGAATAGGCAGTGGCTCGGGTGTTTGATGTCCTTGATGATCTTTTTGGCCTTCCTGTGACATCGGGTGCTGTAAGTGTCCTGGAGGGCAGGTAGTTTGCCCTCTGTAATGCGTTGGGCAGACTGCACCAGTTGCCATACCAGGTGGTGATACAGCCCGACAGGATGCTTTCAATTGTGCATCTGTAAAGGTTTGTGAGGGTTTTAGGTGACATGCCACCATTCTTTAGCCTCCTGAGGTTGAAGAGGCTCTGTTGTTCCTTCTTCCCCACACTGTCTGTGTGGGTGGTCCATTTCAGTCTGTCAGTGATGTGTAAGCCAAGGAACTTGAAGTTTTCCATCTTCTCCACTAACGTCCCGTTTATGTAGATATGGGGGTGCACCCTCTGCTGTTTCCTGAAGTCCATGATAATCTCCTTTGTTTTGTTGACGTTGAGTGAGAGGTTGTTTTCCAGGCACCATACTCCCAGAACCCTCAGCTCCTCCCTGTAGCAGGGATGCAAACTAGTCACCTTTCGGCGAAATTCGGCGTTTTGAATCCAAAATAGGTGACCTACGTGATTCATGTAGATCCGATGAGAAAATTTTTTTTGGGCAGGGGGCCTTTGGATCACTACTGGCTGTAAGCGAACGAGTGATGCGCGTTTGGAGCAATACTGTCTGTATCCAAGGCTCAGCCAATCGTTCACATAACAACAGAATGCAGCACGCGACTGAAGAGAGAAGAGACAACCAATTTGCTAGTTAAATCATCAGCGCGCGCTCTGGAAAGACAGCGGGAGAGTGGAAAGGCAGTTTGCGCGTCCCCTGAACCATAACGAAGAGGTGAGAAGCCTGACCACGGAGACCGGGGGTGAGAAGGTGATGAAGCAT
Organism: Brachymystax lenok tsinlingensis; assembly: GCA_030435695.1. Classification (NCBI taxonomy): domain Eukaryota; kingdom Metazoa; phylum Chordata; class Actinopteri; order Salmoniformes; family Salmonidae; genus Brachymystax; species Brachymystax lenok. The sequence continues at coordinate 3,805,737 of CM059806.1, read as the reverse complement.
ACTTCATGAGCTGTAACCGAAAAACAACTTACATTTGGAAAGTTTGAGGTGAGGGAGAAGCTGGTGGAACAAATATTGATAGCATTGTTGAGTATCTTGCTAGCTGGATCGAATTCTCCGTTAGTTAGCCAGAGAAATGTTAAGCAACATTAGCCAATTGAACTGATAAAATATTTGAGTTTATCACCTTATCGCCTCTAAAATGTAAATAAAACACTATAATGAGTTTTTATAATGTGTCATTACATACCTATTTTAAGGTTTGTGTCGAATTTGAATCGGGTTTTTAGGGCGGTGCTAAAGTGACCTTCAGAAGTAAATGGTGGCTTTTGAGAGTCATGATCGCTTGGGTGAAAAATGACTAGGTATCCCCCCTTACCCCAGTCCCTGTCCTTTACTTGTTTTTAAACGATGAGAGAAGTGCTAGACCTGGTGGAGAGAGATTGTAAGACAGAAATAGTTGCTTTATGTGTGCTGTACGTTACGGCATGACACGCCACGATGTAATGGAGGGTCAGTTTTTTTCTACTTTTCTCCAATACCATTACCATGTCGATCAACGCTTGAATAGAAACGTAGTTCACACCCTACATTCTGAAGTCACCACAGTTGCTACAGTCCCATTAGTTTTCTTTGCAGCCTCGTTTGAATGTCGCAGTTGCGCACATTTGTACGGAATGAGGTTAGTTTACATTGTATGACTCCCTGCCGTACCTCAAGTTATAACGCGTTAGTTGCTTACTGGACCCTGGCAATCTGTGTGAAATGTGAACTAGCTAACAAACGAACTACTAACGTTATCCGTGAACTGATGTTTTCTCTCTAAAGTATGTGGTTAATTTTCAGAATGAGAGAATTGGGTGAAAATGAGGCATTGCTTGTTAAACAAGTGGAGCTGGGCCTGGCTTAAGCTGGATGCCACCATAGAGGTGAAAGGCACACCACATACTTTCAGTCTTTCTCACTTTTTCAATACAGTGGATAAAAATGGTTATGCCAGGTGTACTCTCTGCCTGAAAGAGATCAATTATGCCAATAAAGGGTATCATGCTCTGCTGGCACATTGTAGAACAGTTGTCCACAGGCAGAACGTGTACAATGTAATAGTGTGTAGCCCAAAGATATTGCTTTTGTTGTGTTGAACTTGACAGTAACACGTGAGTGAGGGGGGGTTATTTAATTTTCTACTCAGTAAACATTATTTTTGCACACATGTAGCCTTGTGCACTTGATTGATGTCCACTATAACAGAGCAAAAATATAATGCCTGTTTGTTTCATTCTATTTCTACTTTTAGATGTTTTTTTTCCCAAGTGCAATATTTAGATGTGTGGTCACAAACATTCTATTATAAAGGCTGTCATGGCTAACTGCCATATTAGTGTATTGTTTTTTTCTCAAGACTTGAGTGTCATTTGCAGTAAAGTCTAGGCAACAAATAACATTGGATTGCTTTCTTTACATTTCTAGCTGTGAGTTAGGTTCACATTAACCACTTTTTATTTTACACACAGAGACTGATCATGTAGATCATATTCATTGTTGTTTAATTAGTTAAAACCTGCATTTCCCCCTAGCAGGGATTGTGTCACCTTTTTGGGCCTTCACCAGTTTGCATCCCTGCTGTGGGCTGTCTCATCATCATTGGTAATCAAGCCTACTACTGTTGTGTTGTCCGCAAACTTGATGATTGAGTTGGAGGCGTGCTTGGCCACGCAGTCATGAGTGAACAGGGAGTACAGGAGGGGGCTGAGCACACATCCTTGTGGGGCCCCAGTGTTGAGGACCAGCGGAGCGGAGGGGAGGTTTCCTACCTTCACCACCTGGGGGCGGCCCGTCAGGAGTCCAGGACAGAGTTGCGCAGGGCGAGGTTCAGACCCAGGGCCTCGTGCTTAAAGATGAACTTGGAGGATACTATGATGTTGAATGCTGATCTATAGTCAATAAACAACCTTATATAGGTATTCCTCTTGTCCAGATGGGATAGGCCAGTGTGCAGAGTAATGGTGATTGCATCGTCTGTGGATCTGTTGGGGCGGTAAGCGAATTGAAGTGGGTCTAGGGTGGCAGGTAAGGTAGAGGTGATATGATCCTTATAGAAGGTGAAGTAAAAACCCAAACCAATCCGTGGATCAATACCGGTATTAGGGTAAAATACTTTATATCTGGACAGCACTCCTGGTTTTACAGAAATAAAAGCCATAAACACTAGAGAATTGTACTAGCAGTCTCTCCATGCTGCTTACCTCACAAGACCTAGCCCCACTCCCTGTCACTCAAGGAGCGCATTTGTTGTTGCTTGACCACGAGACACTCGTTCAGTCTGCATGGTCGATGCAGCACATGCAACAATGTTGATAACAACAAAGTTTTTTCCACTTTCCGTCTTAATATAAATCCACAAGCGTTCTATAATAACACTTAGTTTGTTTCTTACATCTGTAAATCAAATAAACATTAGCAAACAACAGCTAGTTTGTCTAGCAAATAGATAGTTTGTCTTTTCTTAGCAAGTTGTCACTAAATCGTGTTAGCCACTAATGCTAATCGCTACTTAGCTGGCTAAGTGTACTGAGTCAGCTAAGTAGGTCCCTAGGTCCCCTAGAAAACACTGACCAACACTTTGGTTCCTACCCTGTAACAATAACTGGCATTATGATAATTATAATTATATTGTAATAATCATTCTACTTCCATGATTCCAGTTTACCCAAGTGTTTTGATCTAAATCACAATTGCATCATAAAAAGGACTAGATTTTTTGCCAGTATCATGCACCCATACATGGCAGTGTGGAAATGATCTCAAATGAGTGCAGAAAATGCAGAAATTGATGAAAATGCTTAAAATGATTTATTGTTGAAGTTTATTTGAACAGTATAAAACAATCAAAATGAAGAAAGACCCAAATCACTTAGAATGTATGTGTTGCCACCCTAGGGTCATGCCCCTACTCAATGTATTATTCCAAAACATAAAATAACATCAAATACCATCAGAAATGAGAAACATTCTGTGATATGATATTTGGTCATATCGCCCAGCCCTATAGGAGGCACAGGCAGGTCAAAAATAGTCTCCTCTCCCAGTCACAATACCTCATGTGGGGCTGAAATAGACACTGTGGTGGGGGCTGGCTGGGTGCTGGAGAGTTTAGAGACCTGTCTGTCATCATCGGGGGGCCATAGAAAACAGTGGGGAATGGTGTGAAACATCACTAATATTGTGAGCAAGCAGAGTGATAGTATTGGAGAAAGCAGAGTGATGATCTCTTATTAAGTTTGATTGGATTCTGGTCACATATCAAGTGTAATTAGTAGACTAGGCCTATTGTGTGTTGTGGTTCTGCTCTGCTTGTGTCTATCACTAATAAAAAACAGTGTTTTTTCCCTCTTCCTGTCTTACTGCACTGCCAGCCAGGCAGAACCTCCCCTGTTCCTCTGCACTGCCTGCCAGCCAGAATCACCCATGTTTCACTGCATTGCCTGCCAGGCAGAACCTCCCCTGTTCCACTGCACTGCCAGGCAGGCAGAATCTCCCTTGTTTAAAGCCAATTTATGGTCAATCTGGAAAGTGTACTGTCCGTACATCATTTACTGCGATGCGGCCTCTGCAGAAGTGAGCACATTCATACTTGCGCTTTGCAGAGCTGTTGTGAAGGAAGTTGTCAAGGAAGTGAGTTTGTGTTTATACAGGATGTGTGCCCCTACCTACCGTAAACCAATCATGTCAATGCAGCGCTATAAGGAGCCCTCCGCATTGTTAAAACATTTGGGAGGCACACAGCGATGCAGTACGGAGCTTGATTTGGCCTCCGCAAGCCTCCGGAGGCTTTGCAATTGCGTCACACCATCAGTACGGAGCCTCTGGACCTCATTGCCGGATCAAGCATATATCAGCTTTTACCTGAACTGCCATGCAGACAGAACCTCACCTGTTCCACTGCACTGCCAGGCAGAACCTCCCCTGTTTCACTGGACTGCAAGCCAGCCAGCCAAACATAACTTCCCCTGTTCCACTGGACTGCCAGCCAGCCAGGCATAACCTCCCCTGTTCCACTGGACTGCCAGCCAGGCAGAACCTCCCCTGTTCCACTGGACTGCCAGCCAGCCAGGCAGAACCTCCCCTGTTCCACTGGACTGCCAGCCAGCCAGGCAGAACCTCCCCTGTTCCACTGGACTGCCAGCCAGGCAGAACCTCCCCTGTTCCACTGGACTGCCAGCCAGCCAGCCAGGCAGAACCTCCCCTGTTCCACTGGACTGCCAGCCAGGCCATACAGAGTGCAGCTTGTATTATTGAAGCCCCAACATGATTGGGGTAACTCCCACAGTTCAAAGTCAGATGCTGAGCACTGCTGATTGTGCTCAGCAATGCATGAAGTAAACGGAAATATGGGGTTGAATTCAGCAACAACTAAGACCGTTGGAGCATGAGGCTAACCCCACTGTTTTGGTCCTGTAGCCATCACGTTGTAGCAGCGTGAAGCGCAGCAGTGCACATGCGCAGATACTCTGTGTGCCTGTGTGAGAGAAAGGTTTTGCATCGCGCTCATCTCAATATCTGCGCTGCTGCTCATACCAACATCGCTGAGTCTCAGTTTAATATTATATTATTTTAAAGCCCATCTAAGTACTGATGTGTGCAACTCCCGGAGTTCAAAGTCAGTTGCTGAGCATTGCTGACAGTGCCGGTTAATATTAAATTATTTCAAAGTCCATCTAAGGACTGATGCTGCAAATTTGGGCAAGCTTAAAGGACCGTTTAAACAATTTGATGAAAGCACGCATATGCTTGTGCACTAAAAAGTATTTCTCAAATCCAACAAAACAGAATATAAAATACGGAAATTACACAATTTCACGTGTACAACATCTGCATCACTATACTATAGTTTTTCAGTTTTTAAAAGGACGTTATTTAGTGTTTTTGGAGCTTTGTTCATGTTTTCTGCCCGCCCACATTCTGCCGAATGAGCCTGAGGAGGTCTATAGCTGGTCGGGTAAGTTTCTCAGAACCAAGTGAAATCACATAAAGAGTGTCTGTACAGTTCTATAACATGTCATTTACATTCCAAAGTAGAGATTGTCCTTTAAGCATGATGGTGCAATTCCCTAACTGTTGATAGGCCTAATTCAATGTGCCAATGTTTGTATGCACTGTAGCAAAATCTGAAGCTTAGAGCTAGAAAAAAAGTTATCTCATACACTGCAGTTGTATGGTAGTGTACTAAACAACCAAAGATTTCAAGACTAAAGACTGGTTTATACTACTTCTATCGACATGTCTGTATACAGTTGTTGCAGTGACAATATGAACATTCTATTATCTTCTGACATCAAACTTGTTGTTGTCCTTATGAAAAAGTATAAACACAAAAACAGTCTGGTGGTCCAAAATAGCCTAACTGGTGTATTCTAACACCAATAAACCCATTTGTTTAAAAATGTATTTAGTATATGTCAATCTAGCAAACCAGGCAACTAAAATCTACTTTCTAAACAATATCTGGGTTTGTTTCTAGCTTGTTAGCTACCTAGCGTTAAGTTAGCTGGCTAGCCATTTCAAATAATGACTATATCATATGGCAATGTCATAACTTTAGCAAAGTTGTAATCATTATTACAGGAAAATAAACTCACAAGAAGATCATTATTTACGTTATTTAAGTTAAGGGCGAGCTAATGACAGAAAATAGCTTACGGTTGTGAGTGCAATTAAATAAAAGCAGGGAATTCTACTGGAGAATTTTAGAACTTGGACACTGTCTCGTTAGCCTAACGTTATATCCTAATTTGACTTTGGTGCAGTTCATGTTGTTTTTCACATTACCGCCTCTGTTAAACACACAATATCAAATAAAATCTATGTTTATTTGTCACATGCACAGGATACAGAAGGTGTAAACAGTACAATGAGATGGTTACTTGCCTAGTGGGGTCTTTTGTTTAAACATGTAGTTATCAAGCTAGCTAAACAATGAACCAATATCCCAACTTATAGTGTTACTACCCTGCATGAATCTACAAGTAGCTAAAGCTAACCAACTAGGTTCAATGTTAGCTAGCTAGCTAACATTAGGCTATAACTCGCAATGCAAATGGCTCTGAGATACATATAATATTACTACATAGATCATACATGTAACATTAGCTAGCAAGCCAGCCAGCTAAAGTTAGCTAGCTAGCTAACAGTACGCTTTAACTTGCAATGAAAACGACTTTCTGACAAAATTGTAGCTAGCTAGGTTCTCTTACCCGTATACATGGATGAACGCTTCTTCTTCTATGTCACGGATGCCATGGTTGCCCTTAGTTTGAAGATGTAATCCGGAGACAGGTGTTTTATACAACAGATTGTTGTGTGTTCTCTTTTCGACTCCAGCCGCATGTTTGCAATCAAACGCCTGAATTTTATCCATCTCCTTAGCTATCATACTCTGCTTCCACCAAACATTTCACTGATTTCAAAACTCTGTCCTCCAGAAAGTGGAGAGCATTAGCAACACATTTGCAGTTCTTCGTGATATCTTTTAAAAATATGCGTTAGAAAGGATTACCTACACATACTGAGCAACTCATGTTATAGACGGAAACGTGCTACATGGCAGACCAATCCGAACTCATCTCTCGGCATGTCCAGCCCATCCATTATCTCAGCCAATCATGGCTAGCGGGAAGGTTCCTCACTTTTTCCGTGGCTAAACCAACTAGGCTCGTAATTTAACAATTGTATTTGTATTTACAGATGGCATACAAGTACCATTACCTTTCCTCCAGAGGATGGAAAAATATGAATCTCTAGCCTCGTATGACCATCCTGATCTCACGACCGTACGGTATTCGGTTTTGCTACACGGATTCTGTTAAATGAAGCAAAACAACAGTGCATAATAATAGACTGATATTCTTGAATCCTGAAATCAAATCAAACACACTGAAATGCTGTGTGTCAAAGCAGCTTGTTCTCTGCAAAGGTACCAAAAGCTGTTGTTCCGGTTGTTCTTTGAGTATCAGACAAACATCCATCTTCTTGGTAATTTCGGTGGTACCTATACTAATGGCTGGAGGTGCTGTGATGCCAGTCTGTTGGTCTTATAAAGTCGTTTTTCTACGCCTCTGGCTCAGTCGCGGTTTCAACTGTCAGTTTATTGGTCCATTAAAGGCCTAACATCTCTTTCCATCTCTCTCTTAGGGTCTGGACGAGGAGGCCATCATTGACCTTGGGAAGACCAGCTCCACCACCAACACCAACTATGAGACGGAAGACCTGGAGAGTAAGTCTAGTCTAGACTTTTTCCCTAGTCCATACAGCCCTACCAACATACTGTACCTTTGTGTATGTCTATTCCTGTGTGTTAATTCCTGTGTGCAATGTGTTGGAGAAATGGTGTGCCAGTTGAATTGGCTCAATTCAGTCAATTGCATTGCATTGCATTGCATTGAATTGAAATGGAATTGAACTCAACCCTGGTCCCAGTCAGCCTGTGTGAATGTACCAGTTTGTGTACCTGCTTTTATTACTGTTGTGTCTAGATGCCTGTTTTTCTGTCTCTGTGTGGATGGTTCCTGTCCACATTGTAGGCCTAGATACGTGCTGTGAATAGAAAGAACAGGTGTTGCTGGTTTTGTTTCTCAGGGGGCCTTGGCAGATTAAAGCCAGCCCCAGCCTGGCTCTCCTCACCTGCAGCTTTCCAGAAGGGTATGTTCATTAGCCAGACAAACATGAGCCCACTGACATATGGCAAATGTAATTGAGCTTAACTGTTCGTGTACACCTTTATTCAAGTCCAGCTGGATACTCTGTGTTGCTGGTTGGAATATCCGGCTATATAAAAATAAAAAAGAATTCATATTCACAATTTTCCCAAATTAGCGTCAAGCTCTGGACTTCCAATGGTATGATATGCTATCCCGGTGGGCAAAACTGGATGAAATGATGTCATTTCAACCAGATACTGGGTATGACATAATTTCAAACAGTTTCGCCTGCTGGGATAGTATCAGCTGTGATATTGTAGTCGTATCACATGAAAGTACTGTGCTAATGACACAGTGGTGTCTCCTAATAACTCAAACATGCTCTGCCTATCTGACTTTGATTAGCCGCAAATCTGGCATCTGATTATCTGTCTTGTCTAGGTAACAAAGCTAGCATTCTCTCTCTGAGCTGTACATTCCAGGGGATTTCAAACAGGACCTGTGATTATCTCTAATGAGTAGGTACTGAGAACGCCTACCAATCACCTGCCTAGTTCCCCAGGCAGAAATAGGCTGCATGTTTCATTGGAGCTTGCAGTAATGTACATGATATGGTTGACCAAGAGAGTACTAAATGGTCAGTAGACTGTCTATGGTCGTACAAAACAGTATGATGAGTAACTTTTTATTAGAGGTCAATGTGTATGTCATGAAATGAATGACTACTTTCAATATATGTTGGGAAAACGAAATAAACAAAAACTGAGATAGGAAGCGGGCGATATTTGAGTTATAATTATTTTATATACAGAGCTGGCACCGAGCCAGTTGTTATTGAAACCAATCCTCTGTGGTCCTTCTCCTGGGAACGAGTCAGAGACAGGAGAGGGTTTTAAAGGAAGTGTCATTTGCGGCTCACGTCTGGAGAATGCAGCTAGCAAATAACATCATTACCACATGTACTGTGTTTCCCAGGCCTGTGTCTGTCTCTCTCTCTCTCTGTAGTTTGTCATTCTCTCTCTCTCTCTCTCTATCCACTATCCCTCTCCTTTCCCATGTTTTGTTTCTTGTATTTTTGTCTCTCTTTATTCCTCTCAAACACTATATCCCTCTCTCTATGGCCCTTCCCTTTTTCTTTGTGTATCCATCTGTTAGACTCATGTCTTTCTCTTATCTTGTCCTTTTCCTTCTCCCCTTCTCATGTCTTGTTTTCATCAGATCTCCCAGAGTATCTCTCAAATCAAATAGAATAACTCATCCTCCCAAAACGACTTTTGGCACAGAAAACTATAACATTTGCATTTCAGAGCAAGAATCCAACAAACAGAGAAAATAAACAAATATGAAAAAAGTGCTGGTATTTTTTCCTGTCTAAGTAGGTTATTCACAGGAAATTGAGCCTGGTAATCTGTAAATCTCTCTCTGGTTTGGTGTGGTGTGTCTCAGGCCACAGGGCGGTCTATGTCGGGGTCCATGTGCCGCTGGGCAAACGCAGGCACCACCGCAGAGGCCACAAACACCACCGCAAGAGGCGGGAGCGGGAGGAGGACCGCGAGGAGGAGGACCCCACTTATGGTAACTAACTTCTACCTTAAAGTCCAGTTAAAAGCATCAGCTGACTGTTAGAAATGTTAGTAGAAGTGCTGACTAAAGGAATAGGAAACTTCAGACACTTTATAGGCTGACAGAAATTGCTGACAACAATTTAATAGGTTAACAATTTTCCTCCATTAAACTGTTGGGAGCATATATAGAATGTGTGACTTTCTTTCTTTGTTTTTACCCAACAAACTTCTACCGCCCTTGATGCTCCTCATGCAATTGGGCGGCAGGATAGCCTAGTGGTTAGAGCGTTGGACTAGTAACTGAAAGGTTGCAAGTTCAAATCCCCGAGCTGACAAGGTACAAATTAGTCATTCTGCCTCTGAACAGGCAGTTCACCCACTGTTCCTAGGCCGTCATTGAAAATAAGAATTTGTTCTTAACTGACTTGCCTAGTAAAATAAAGGTAAAAAGGCTACCATGGGGTAATTTGGCTAAAGAGTCAGGGCTTTTAGTGTAGCGCTAATGTACCGGTAGACATAATCATAATGTATTGGAATCGTGTCAACGCAAAACTCCCACCACAAATTCAGCTGTTGCCCTTAAACATTTTCCCCCAAATGATTTGTAACAATTTACTTTATTTATTGACATTTCTTAATGTCAAGCATCCCCCAAAAAACATGACAACTAAGATAATGCCCCTTTTACCCCCCCTTCCCACACAGAACATCACTCCCCCCCACACATACACAGAACAACATGCTACATGAGAGTGCACCTTACAGATCCCTACCCTTCCCATCCCACAAACGTCCCCCCACCCGGTATTGGCCTCAATTATGTACAAAATAACAAGACAGAGTGTCCTCAAAATAAAATAATAGCAAATAAATGAGTCAACACAAATACAATATACACTCATCGGACAGTTTATTATGTACAAACATCTAGTACTGAGTCGGACCCACCTTTGCCTCCAAAACAGCCTGATACAAGGTGTCTGAAACGTTTGTTGCTTGGTATCAAGAGACTTAAAGTGTGCCAGGAAAACCTTCCCCACACCAGTACACCACTGCCACCAGGCTGTACCGTTGAGACCAGGCAGGATGGGTCCATGGACTCATGCTGTTTATGCCAAATCCTGACTCTGCCACCAGCATGACGCAACAGCATTCGTCGGACCAGGCAATGTTTTTCCACTCCTCAGCTGTCCATTGTTGGTGATCGTGTGCCTACTGCTGCCACTTTTTAGCTGATGGGAGTGGAATCCGGTGTGGTCCTCTGCTGCAATAGCTAATCCATTTTTATACACTGCATTCGGAAAGTATTCAGACCGCTTGACTTTTTCCACATTTTATTATGTTACAGCCTTTTTCCAAATTCAGATTTTAAAAATCTGACAAAGCAATAATAGGTTTTTAGAAATGTTTGCAAATGTATTAAAAATAAAAAACTGAAATATCATCTTTAAAAGTATTCAGACCCTTTACTCAGCACTTTGTTTTAGCATCTTTGGCAGTGATTACAGCCTCAAATCTTGGGGAGCGTTGCTGCACAGCTATTTTCAGGTCTCTCCAGAGATGTTCGATCGGGTTCAAGTCCGGGCTATGACTGGGCCACTCAAGGACATTCAGAGTCATGGATGTGTGCTTAGGGTTGTTGTTCTGTTGGAAGGTGTACCTTCGCGCCAGTCTGAGGTCCTTAACACTCTGGATCGTTCATCAAGGATCTCGCTGTACTTTTCTCTGTTCATCTTTCCGTCGATACTGACTAGTCTCCCAGTCCCTGCTTCTGAAAAACATCCTCACAGCTTGATGCTGCCACCACCATGCTTCACTGTATATATACACCAGTTCTGAAAGGCCCCAGAGTCTGCAACACCACTAAGCAAGGGGCACCACCAAGCAAGTGGCACCATGAAGACCAAGGAGCTCTCCAAACAGATCAGGGACAAAGTTGTGGAGAAGTGCAGATCAGGGTTGGGTTATAAACTAATATCAGGAACTTTGAACATCCCACGGAGCACCATTAAATCCATTATTAAAAAATGGAAAGAATATGGCACCGCAACAAACCTGCCAAGAGAGGGCCACCACCAAAACTCACAGATCAGGCAAGGAGGGCATTAATCAGAGGCAACAACGAGACCAAAGATAACCCTGAAGGAGCTGCAAAGCTCCACAGCGGAGATTAGAATATCTGTCCGTAGGACTACTATAAGCCGTACACTCCACAGAGCTGGGCTTTATGGAAGAGTGACCAAAAGGCATGTGCGAGACTCCCCAAACATATGGAAGAAGGTACTCTGGTTAGATGAGACTAAAACTGAGCTTTTTGGCCATCAAGGAAAACGTTATGTCTGGTGCAAACCCAACTCTTCTCATCACCCCAAGAACACCATCCCCACAGTGAAGCATGGTGGTGGCAGCATCATTCTGTGGGTATGATTTTCATCGGCAGGGACTGGGAAACTGTTTTAGAATTTAAGGAATGATGGATGGAGCTAAATACGGGGAAATTCTTGAGGCAAACCTGTTTCAGTCTTCCAGAGATTTGAGACTGGGACGGAGGTTCACCTTCCAGCAGGACAATGACCCTAAGCATACTGCTAAAGCAACACTCGAGTGGTTTAAGGGTGAAACATTTAAATGTCTTGGAATGGCCTAGTTAATTCCAAGACCTCAATCCAATTGAGAATCTGTGGTATGACTTAAAGATTGCTGTACACCAGCGGAACCCATTCACCTTGAAGGAGCTGGAGCAGTTTTGCCATGAAGAATGGGCAAAAATCCCAGTGGCTAAATGGGCCAAGCTTATGGAGACATTCCCCAAGAGACTTTGCTGCAATTGCTGCAAAAAGTGGCTCTACAAAGTATTGACTTTTGGGGGGGTGAATAGTTATGCACGTTCAAGTTTTCATTTTTTTTGTCATATTTCTTGTTTGTTTCACAAAACATATTTTACATCTTCAAAGTGGTAGGCATGTTGTGTAAATGATGATACAAGCCCCCCCAAAAATCTAGTTTAATTCCAGATTATAAGGAAACAAAATAGTAAAAATGCCAAAGGGGGTGAATACTTTTACAAGCCACTGTACATAGACCGGTGTGTGCCTTTCCAAATCATGTCCAATCAATTGAATTTACTACAGGTGGACTCTAATCAAGCTGTAGAAACATCTCAAGGATAATCAATGGAAACAGGATGCACCTGAGCTCAATTTCGAGTGTCATAGCAAAGGGTCTGAATACGCATGTAAATAAGGTATTTCAGTTTTTTTATTTTTAAAACATTTGCAAACATTTCTAAAAACCTGTTTTCGCTTTGTCATTATGGGGTATTGTTTGTAGAATGATGAGATGTTTTATTTATTTAATCCATTTCAGAGTAAGGCTATAATGTAACAAAAAGTGGTAGAATTCAAAGGGTCTGAATACTTTACGAATGCACTGTACACTGCATAACCAAAAATATGTAGACACCTGCTAGTTGAATTTCTCATTCCAAAATCATGGGCATTAATATCAAGTTGTTCCCCCCTTTGCTGCTGCAACAGCCTGCACTCTTCTGGGAAGGCTTCCCACTAGTTGGAACATTGCTGCAGGGAATTTCTTCCATTCAGCCACAAGAGCATTAGTGAGGTCGAGCACTGATGTTGGGTGATTAGGATTGGCTCGCAGTCTGCGTTCCAACTCATCCTTAAGGTGTTCGATGGGGTTGAGGTCAGGCCAGTCAGGTTTTTCCACACCTTATCTCGACAAACCATTTCTATATGGACCTCGCTTTATGCACGGGGGCATTGTCATGCTGAGGAAAGGGCCTTCCCCAAACTGTTGCCATAAAGTTGGAAGCACATAGACAGTCACTACCTATGCAGCCAGAATAACAGCAAAGTAGCTGCATTTGTGTTTGTTTAAGCTGTTTTCTATTGACAGTCATTTGGATACATCCAAATGTTTGATGATGCCCGATTTTTACCTGTTATAGCTAGAAAGGTTTGTGTTCTTGTCGGGACACTTGACACTATTAAATACGAGGAAACCGGATTGCATATCAAACACTAGGCTAGAAGCTAGCTATGTAGTGTCACGCCCTGATCTGTTTCACCTGTTCTTGTGATTGTCTTCACCCCCTCCAGGTGTCGCTTATTTTCCCCAGTGTATTTATCCCTGTGTTTCCTGTCTCTCTGTGCCAGTTTGTCTTGTATGTTAGTCAAGTCACCCAGCGTGTTTTTTCCCGTACACCTTTTGCTATTCTCTTTCTGATTGTCCTCGGTTTTGACCCCTGTCAGACTCTGGACTACTTTCCCGCCTGCCTGATCATCCTGCCTGCCCTGACCTTGATTCTGCTTGCCCTTCGGTACCTCTCTGAACTGGTTTTGACCCTTTTGCCTGTCCATGTCCATTCTCTTGCCTTCCCTTATTGGATTAATAAATATTGTAAGACTCCAACCATCTGCCTCCTGTGTCTGCATCTGGGTCTCGCCTTGTGTCATAAGTAGTTTGTTGCAAGCAAACCTGTCAATATGACAACCGAATTCAAAAATATCAGTTGCTGAAACCAGCTGGTCAAACCAGAAACGAGGGAGAAATTTTGACGTTATTGTTTTGCTGATTCACTCAGACTTGAGTTCTGGCTCTGTTCTTTCACATTTACCTTTTTCTACTCCCACCACACCACATTTAATTATTCCACTCTTTGTAATGCAGAGAAATTCACAGCACTCCATTCAGAAGCTAAGCTTTGGCTCCTGTTCTTCCCACACTCTCCTCATCTCTCCCTGCCTCCCCCATCTAGACACACCTTCCCAGCGCGTGCAGTTCATCCTGGGTACCGAGGATGATGATGTGGAGCATGTCCCCCATGACCTGTTCACCGAGTTGGACGAGCTGTCCTTCAGGGACGGGAGCGCCACTGAGTGGAAGGAGACTGCCAGGTAGGTCACAGCCCAGCCCAGGTTCCAGACTCCAGGGTCCATGTGGCTTTAGAGAGGCCATGTTATTATGCCATTCTTTGTTCATTCAGGTCTAGATTCAACAGCCGTAGGTTTTCCCTGAAACGTTGATGAGTTTAAGACATTTTGAAGTCGTCTCCTAGACTGTGGTAAAAGATTCAGGGAAACCAACTTTTTAAAAGCCAAAACTGTACTGCTGCTAGACAGTTGGGGAATGGTGACGTGTCTTGTATGTGAATGTGTGATTAATGGGTAAGATTGACAGAGCTTTACGGCCTACAGGTCTGACTGTGAGTCAGTCTATCCTCGATAGCCATGGCACCATCACCATCCCAGACATTGTCAGCCTACGCTCACGGGCTCATACACAAATACACAGAAATGTACAGATCTTAAAAAAACGAGTTAAAAGCCTAAAAAACGGAATCAAACGTTTTTTCATTACCTCTCAAAAGTGAACAGCTCAAGGCAAGGCAAAATGTCTGTTTCTTCTGCTCAAGTTGTTTTTAGACAGTGTTTGGGAAATGGAAGTATGAGTATTGAAGCCATATTCGTGTGTGTGTGCTGTGTGTGTCTTGTCGTGTGTGTTATAGAAATTTTGTTCTCAATGTTCACAAACTGAACGTCAATTAAACAAACTCTGTCTGTTACCCAGTATTTGTAAGATACTGGTTGAAATAAGACAGACAGAAGCCCAGAATACAATAGTCAAGTGTAAATGGTTTAATTCAGGAGAGCTCTCCGCTCTAAAAGGTGTACACAGTCTTTTATATGGTACAATGTTGAAATACAAAGATACAAAATTCCCATCACTTCCCCCACCCTATCCAAGAAAATAGTGTCTTCCCACAGGACCCATTCATTCCTTATCACAATCTTTGCACATAAGTCAAACTTGGGCGGTTCTGTTAACTATCCCTCCTGTCTTCAAGGGCAGGGATCTCTCGCATGTGTCTGGTAGAATCAAATAATTCTTTGTTCTCCCAGACACCCCCTAAATGAAGTCATACCAGCTTGTTTGCCCTTCTGCACACAAAGTTAATATCTAGACACACACACACCAATTGGACTACCATCTGTCTTATAACCCTATCTCTATCTCATACATTTTCAGAATGGAATATTCTTAGATGTACAAACATTTAGTCATCACCATAAAATCTATAACAGTGTGTGTGTCTTGTGTGTCTTGTTTGTGTGTGTCGTGTGTGTGTGTCGTGTGTCTTTTGTGTGTGTCTTTTGTGTGTGTCTTTTGTGTGTGTGTGTGTCTTTTGTGTGTGTGTCTTGTGTGTCTCGTGTGTGTTGTTTGTGTCTTGTGTGTGTCGTGTGTCGTGTGTGTGTCTTTTGTGTGTTTGTCGTGTTTGTGTCGTTTGAGTGTGTGTGTCTTTTGTGTGTGTGTGTGTCTTTTGTGTGTGTGTGTGTCTTTTGTGTGTGTGTGTGTGTCTTTTGTGTGTGTGTGTGTCTTGTGTGTGTCTTGTGTGTGTCATGTGTGTGTCTTGTGTGTGTAGGTGGCTGAAGTTTGAGGAGGACGTGGAGGATGGAGGGGAGCGTTGGAGCAAGCCCTACGTGGCCACCCTGTCTCTACACAGCCTGTTTGAGCTGAGGAGCTGCATCCTCAACGGCACCGTCATGCTGGACATGAGGGCCACCTGTATCGAGGAGATTGCAGGTACAGAAGATGTCTGCCTGTACACATGTGCATGCTATAGAATTAGCTAGATTTGTGTGTGAACCAAAGGTAAACAATGATAGAAAGTTGGTTGAATAAGGTGAAATTGAATTGATCTCTGTGTGTGTGTGTGTGTGTGTGTGCAAGCTCATTTGCAAGTGTGTGTACCAATGGTGTAAACTTCCAAATTAACAACAATACAAGGCAATACAACGCGTCCGTGTCTGTGTGTTTTCACATGTGTGTCCAGACATGTTGATCGACAGCATGGTGGCGTCAGGCCAGCTGAAGGAGGAGCTGCGTCAGAAGGTGCGGGAGGCCATGTTGAAGAGACACCACCACCAGAACGAGAGGAAGCTCAGCAACCGCATACCGCTGGTGCGATCAATCGCAGACATAGGCAAGAAACATTCAGACCCGTTCTTGCTTGAGAGAAATGGTGAGATCCCCTGCGCCGCGCACACTCCATTTCTTTTTCCTCATCCTCGAAGGGGGTTGAAACAATCTTTGTAATCCTTGGTATTCCAAAAAAGGAAAGGTGACAACATCTCCTACATAGGACCGCAACGATCATGTATGTGATGTATGCCGTTTAGCAGACGCTTGTATTAAAAGGGACTGACAGTACAGTGAGTACATACATTTTTAGTATGTGTGGCCCCAGCGGGATTCGAACCCACAACCCTGGCGTCGCTAGCACCGTGGTCTTACCAACTGAGCCACACAAGACCAAATCTACCATGGCTGTTCAGGAGGTGTTAAGCTAGTGATGTGAGTAGATGCTACAATGAGGACATAAGCCTCATCGAGACAACTACTACGCCCCGCTGCGAAAGAGAAATCTGGGTGCGGATGGTGCGAGCATGTGTGGCTGGCCTGTCTCAGGGTTTTGCTTCTGAGAATTAACAATGGCTTCTACTCCATGTTGGAATGGTTGGGGTAATGCTCTTCTTGCAGTTCGATATGTTTTGTTTGTTGAGCATGACCTCCGGTTGTGGTGTGTACTCAGATTATGGTGTGTGGCTGTTTATGTGAATGAAATAATTAGCTTGTGCTACAGTTGCAATGGTCTCTGGTCTCTGTCCTACTGTCACATTTTCTTTGTTAAATGCAATGTTGCATGTCATATCTTGCTTGCACTGTATGAATACCAAACAAGTGGACCGATATGAAATAAGACTTGTTTTATTTGTGGTTCTGTATTTGTATGTACTGTATTCTGTGCTCGTGACACTGCTAACCAACCCACACCTCTTCTCTTGCCTGCAAGCATCTCTCTACCCAAAATGCTCTCCCTTAGTACAATATATGTCACTGTGTGATTGGTGAGTGGACAAGCTTATTTGTCTGTGTGGACACCTCACCTCTCTCACCTTTCCCCTGCAAGAACCTCTGGACACCTCTGTCTCTCTTTAACCACACTCCTCCCAAGCTCCCACCACCTTCCTTCTGCCCCCAGAGAATGCAGCCCTAAAACCACCTCTCTGGTGAAATCCTCCCTCATGTTTCTCCTTTTACCATCCTCTCTCTTTTTCCTCCCTCCTCCCTTTCTTCTCTCCCTTCTTTGTTGTTGTGTCTTCCCACCACTCCAGGGGAGGGCCTCTCCGCCTCCCGTCACTCCCTGAAGCCGGGGGCCTCCGTCTCCAACTTGTCCCAGAGGCGAGAGTCCCGGGTCTCCATCCTCCTCAACCTCCTCCTGCCAAACTCCTCCTCCACCTCCGCTGGGGGGCCCTCCATCGGACCCTCGCCCCTCACCACCCCCCAGAACACGCCCCCTACTCCCCACCGCTCCCCAAACCCTCCCCGCGCCTCTGGCCCCGCCCCGGTCCGCCAGGCCATCCCGGAGGTGGTGGTGTCACCGCCTGAGGACGACGAGTCGCCACCCACCGCCATTACGAATGATGAGGAGGCGTATTCCGCTCGGCAACCATCGCTGCAAACTAGAGGGCTCCAGCAGCTGCCCTTAGAAGGCAAATATCTGTGTAGCCTGCCAGTGTGAGTCACGGCTTGAACAGTGAACACTAGCACCAGCATGCTGGCTGTGCCCTCCTTCTCTACCCTACCATAAATCCATTATCAACCCCCAGCAATGTTCACTTTTTATACCCCTCCTATATTGACTCAACAAGACCTCACACAGCTCTCTCTCTCTCTCTCTCTCTCTCTCTCTCTCTCTCTCTCTCTCTCTCTCTCTCTCTCTCTCTCTCTCCACCTTACTCTGCATACCTCTATCTCTGTTTCTCTATCAAATCATCTTTCTGCACTCTCCCTTTCTCTCATATCTCGCTCCATTCCTAGACTATTTATTGTTCACATTCCTTTCTCTCTCGATCTCCACCTTTCTTCATCCAGCCCTTCCACACTACCCTCACCTTGCTTGGCTTGGTCCCTCCACTTCTTTCTGCTCAGTGTGTGTGCATGGCTCTTCTCGAGAATGGAAAATGTGTTTTATCATTTACCATACCATAGTTCTGCAGGGTCCGACATTAACGATGACCCGCTGTTCCGGGGGCCAGTAAAAACATGTGTTGGGCCAGTAACTTCTCAGTGCATTTTGACATTCCAGTTCGGCATTTACCTGCTGTGTAATCTCCCGTGGACAGATCTATGTAAACACAACTGGTACCGTAGAATCTCTTGGAAGGAATGGGATGCGTGGGATAGAGAGCAGCAGTAGTTCTGGTGTTTTTTTTTTTTTTTTTGTAACTGGTTATTTGGACAAGTCATGATTTCGCAGGTGTAAGCATCTTTCGAATTTCGGAATGGGAGGGGATCTTCGGGCCCCATAACTTGCAAAGAGAGAGGCTGGAGCTCCTCGTTCTAGCATCTCCTCATCTCTTCTCTCAACACGTATGGACCCAGAATCAAGCAGCTGACTACATGAAACTTTAGCTTGGGGTTGACCCAGATTATCTGCTCTGTCGCTGTCTTGAAAACCATTTGAAGACTACACGTGGAAAAGTCATGCTATTTGTATTTGAGCAATATGATTGGCCGTTCATTCAACCACGCTCCCAGCGAGTCACGACTGCTCGAGCAGTACATACTGTAAGTTGATGCGTTCACACGGCACACGTGAGCTGTCCAGAATAAAAAGAAGCGCTCACCAATCCATTTCCTTTAGGGAAATTGATTTATAAAAGTAAACCTTCAATAGTGAACATATAGTTCTAGCAATGTGCTGGCTACTGTTGATTAAAAGACACCTAGCATTCATCTTGGCTAGCCTACTTTAGCCAGATTAATATCATCTCTTTGGAAAGGCAGTTGCCTTAATGGGGAAGCATCCTATTCTTAGATCTTCTCAAAATAACATACTTTAGAATGAATGCAATTAATACAATGCAATTTGAAATAATTATATTGCTAGATTCTATTCTGCGGCTTTTTAATACATACCATAATAACCAAATGTAGCCTATTACTAGCTAAACATAGAGAGAAAGCATGCCAACCTATAGGCCCTGTATGACCCCAATGCATTTTAACTACACCATGTTTGGGCCAGTAGAAATTCTATTTGGGCCAGTGAGAAAATAAGTTCAGGTTTCACTCTGGTTCTGTGATATTTCCTTGTCCACTTTTTCATTGCAAACCTTTTTTTTATTCATTCAGTCCTAAAATGAAAACCTGAAGGCGTTTAGCCGACTGCAAGTTTTCCATCCCTTGAGGCCTGTTTAGTCCAGTCAGTGTAAGAGATGAGTCGACAGGCAATGGGTTATGTTCCCAGTCTCCATGACTGTCCCATTGTGAATATACTGTACAACCAGGACAGACTTAAACAACTTAAAATATCTTGTCTTTTTCCAGAGCAGCATCGGTTGGCGTCTCTCCTCCGTAATTCCGAAGTATAAACACACACGTCTCAGACAGAGTCTAGCAAGGGACTCCTACAGTACATGTACAAGCAGCATGCTAAATATAAAGCCATAGAGAGGGGCTGGGGTGGGAGGGTTTTAACGTTGGCACGTAACTCTCTCAGTCCCAGTGACATCCACAGTGACTTTTTTGTTCTTCCCGGACCTGGATAGTATTTATCCCCTGTATTTATAGCAGTGTGTGTAGAAGAGAGCTGAACTGGAAGGTTGGGTCATGAGAACTAGAGACTTCTAGTTTGGAGGGAAACATGATTTAAGGTGGGCAACTGGTTGTCTTATTATAGGTACTAGTGTGGTTCTGTAATCTTCCATTACTTCTGTCTAGGAGACAACGTTTGCCAAGAAACTATATACTGTACTTGACCACGTTGTTAGTATCGCTCGAGTGAACTTTGAATCCCATGTTTGACAACAGTTGCCGAGAAACCAGATACTAGACACTTACTTCACCTCGTTCATAGTATCGTTCGAGTTGGAATCCCATGCTTGCATAGACAGGAAATGTAGGATGATTTGTAGGAACTATTAGGTTAGACCTTATAACACCCAAACCAGCTATCTCACCGACTAAATTGCTTGGTAAACCACCTCTCCCTAATGGCAGGCTATAGAGAGTTATTGTTGATTCAATAGAGCTTCAAATGTCCTCATTGCATCCCACATCCCACACAAGATGAATGCAGCTGCTCCTTCCTGATCAGGCCCTGGGGTCACTTTAGGATTTTCTTCACCGTAGGTGTCAGCTAACTACATAATTGACCCTGAGAGTAATAACTGCAATCGACACTGTATCAGCATCAGGGGAGTCAGAGCATCATCAGTCTTCCTACCCAGGCTTATATACAGTTGCGGACAAAATATATTGGCAGCCTTGCACTTTTCTTAAATATTTCCCTATTTCATATAAAATAAGTTGAAATTGAAACCAACATTTGGTCTCCACACTTTTGTTATTGGATTTCCAACATTGCAGAACAAATTGTATTTTTGTCAATTTAAATTGTCATGGACAAAATTGTTGGCACCCCAGAGCTAGTACTTGGTTGCACAGCCTTTGGCCAAGATAACTGCCAACAAACACTGCAAAACACCTGATAATCTGCTGATTTCATGACGTCTTGTACACATTCAAGGCCCCCAGTACCAGAGGCAGCATGGCAACACCACAGCGTTAACAAACCTCCTCCGTGTTTAATTGTGGGGAGGGTATTCTTTTCTTTATTGAATGCTTAATTTGGTTGTTGGTAAACATAGGAAGACCCCACTGCTGAAGGAGACACAAGAAAGCCTCATAAACCCACCTTAACAAGCATAAATCCTGGGGAAAATGTTCTGTGGACCAATAAAACAAAATTAGAGCTCTTTAGAAATACAAATCAGTGCTGTGTTTACTGACAAATTAAGCGCACCCTCCCTTCAGTCAAAGATGGGGAGGTTTGATAATTTCTTTGCTGACTCTGGTACTGGGGGCCTTGAACGTGCACAAAGTATCATGATCACACTTCCTCCTTTCTTTATCATAAAAGCATCATAAAAGCTGATTTAGTATTAAAACCAAATAAAATATGCATCGAAGCCGAACTGAAATCTCATCAGAAACATGTTTGGTCGTTTTCACAGCCTTCTTTTTCCTTACAACCGGTCAAACTGATGTCATTAGGACATTTTGCACAGAACATCTTTCCTGTTTTATTTTATCTTTGCATTATTGAAACGTTATTTTCTCCCCAGGCCCTAAACTTCTTTGCTACGCAAAAGAAGACAGAGAAAAATGGACCGATGTCAATTAGATTGAAGAATTAATTCTATTTATCTATTACATTATTCTGTTGGGCAAGGGTTTATTTAGTCTTCGAGGGAAACATATAATGACAAAAGAGAAGCTACATGTATCTAATTATAGACAAGTTGACTAACAAATAGCCTACCAAAAAGTCTGAAATTATAAGCAGAAACATATCTAAAACAGGCAACAACAAAAAATCCTGCAAAATTTGTTCTGCAGTCTTTGACTGTAGCCTATAGCACATGCTCTATATTTGCGGGTTAGGGTTGGGTGTGGGGCTCAGATTTTATTAGTAATTGTGTGCGGGGTGCGGATGAACAAACGGCTGACCCATGCACCACTACCGGGGTGCCAATAATTTTGACCATGCCTTTTGTCTTTATTTTCTGAATGAAAATTGTAAACTAAAGTTTATAAAAATATAATTTGCTTCTGCAATGTTGATAATCTAACAATAACCAATTTCTTTTGACTTATTTGAGAAGAAATAGGGAATTATTTAAGAAAAGTGCAAGGGTGCCAATATATTTGGCCGCAACTATATATACAGTACACCTGCACGCCTTTTTGACTGCCTGCTTCTTTAGTAAGAACTTTCTAATGCCACAGCAGCACTCATGTCACAGTACCACACATAACATGTAGTGTCAGCTCTTGGTATGCAGATGAAGACAAATGATCATAGTCAGTAGTATTTGTCCTCAGTGTGCCCCTGGTTTTGGAATGATATGATTTGAATAGTCAAACTCGTTTACTGTACATATAGAGCATGGCCGGAGGTCCACCATGGAGCGCGCATTCTGGGATTAAGCTTCCGGATGCAATCTCCACTAATCCCTGTCACTCCCAGGGGCTTTGTAGGGAATGTGAGCAATAGAGCTTCTGTTCGTCCCAACATGGCTGCCTCATAGCCCGCAGGGCCGAGTTAGAATAGGTCACAGGTCAAGGATGACCACAAGGAGGAAACTGTCACCCATTCATATTCATTTGAACATTCCTTTAAGTTCTAGGTGACCGAGACAGAGGGAGTGGAGTGTGTGGTGTCGCTATGTTACAGTTCATTCATTTCTGTGGTTCTTTCCTCAATGCACGTCTCCCTCGCTGAAGTGCTGGCGTTTCCTGTGTACGGCTCACCTCACATGGCTATAGGGCGCATTGAATTTCTTGAACCCTTATCGCTGCAGGCCATAATGACGTTTCATTATGTTATCAATTAATGAAGGTCTTTTGAGATTGTATAAATTGAACTCTGTATCAAATATACAAGAGA
Source organism: Brachymystax lenok tsinlingensis (assembly GCA_030435695.1). Taxonomy (NCBI): domain Eukaryota; kingdom Metazoa; phylum Chordata; class Actinopteri; order Salmoniformes; family Salmonidae; genus Brachymystax; species Brachymystax lenok. The sequence continues at coordinate 3,782,938 of CM059806.1, read as the reverse complement.
ACCTATTGAAAAAGAATTGTAATTAATTGATCAGAGTATGGCTACATAATTCTTGTATAGATGAAAGGCTTATCAAGTTTTAAATATGAGAACTGGTATTGTGTTTTGATGCTTTGCAAACTGTCTGCATATGAGTGCTATATGAAAAACACAATATTATCAAAAGTAGGCATTCTAATCTCAGTATCCACGAGAATGCACTGAGCTGCAGGTGCCTCGGTCCTCCAGAGCTGACATTGCTAACACTCTTCTGCCACTATCCCCTGTCTGTTTGTCATTTCAGGGCCACTGATATCCACGCACTCTGTCCCCAGTAACCTGGATAGCAGCAGCAAGGCAGGAGACAGGAGGCCCTCCAAAGCTGGGGTCAGTAAAGATAATAGCAGTGTGGACTTCAGCAAGGTAACCCCTGCTAATGGGCAAAGAAACAGATAGCAGTTATGCTTCTAGCTCTTAAGAAACTTTGCAACAAGCATTTCGCTACATCACAAGCGTTTCGCTAAAACATCTGCTAAATATGTGTATGTGTATGTGACCAATAAAATGTGATTTGATCATCAGCCATATTCATCCAGAGGTCCAAGACAACCATCATTAATCCACAGCCCTTACCCTCTGGGCATAATAAACATCACCCGCTCCCTGCTTTCTAGAACCAAGAACCAGTCTCAAAGTTAACTGTACAGTGTTTTAATTCAATAACTGGGTTTGGTTCAGTGAGCTCTCCCTCATTATATCACTACGACTCTTTCATCCATGGAATAAGTAGGCTGGAGGCCATGAGGAGTCATCAGCTTCAAACCAGCTTTCATGTGTATGCCAAGAAGCAACCTCTTACTTGACTGGGGGAGTCTAATCAAAAGAGGGAGAGGGAGACATAGTGCGTGTGCTTTTGGAAAGAGAGAGATGCAGATATTTACCCATCTCAGTGGGCAAGGTTTCCCAGCTCTCTTAAGTAGTTCAAGCAAACAACCTTGTGATGAAAGGGACTCCATTGCTCTGTACTGCCCTTATAACTTCCCTCTACGCCAGAGGTTCCCAAACATTTGGGTGCGCCCCCTAGGGGAACTCAGTCCGGTGTTCAACTTACTCTTGACATTTGGAGATAGGGTAGCGCATAATCGATCAGTATTCCTCACGTCATGTCAGTCATTGCATACCTTAGAGAGCTTTTTATAACTTGTCAGAAATGTCCAGATCAACTAGCCCATGTCAGCGAATGTTTTTTAGCTAGTTTTATTTTAGTTTTTTTTTTGAGTTTGGGAACCCCTGCTCTACTACCACCATAGCTTTCCCCAACCATAGCATCTATCCATAGCTGCCATCTGCCACTCAGCATGATCCCTCCATCCCCAGTCATTCCTTCCTTTCATTTCAAGTCTCTCCCTACTCTGTTGTGCCCATTGGGCTCCAGGTAGATACTGTATAATGATATAACAAACCAGTGTTTCCCAATATAAAGCTGCATTCCCGTGGGCATCCCGCAGGACCTGCGGGCCCCGACAGAGATCATTGCGGTGTTGTTGGCATTTTTCATGCTACGGGCATGGGGGTCAGATAGACAACTTTGGGCTGAAAATATTGTATGTTATATCCCCACAGATGATTTAAAACGGTTGTCTTTCTGTTTTGTATGTGTTATCTATTATATTAAAAACCCCTTGAGTCGGTGTACTCGCGGAACTCTAGTTAGCGTAATACAAAAAATCCTTGTAAAAATCTGTCAGTTTAAGCTAGAGATTTGTTTTGCATTGGATGCGTCTCAATTCGCCGATGTCGCACTTCCGCATCTGCGGTGAAAGGTGGCAGAGCTAGAGCGGTGTTTGTACTACGATCCCCACAAGTGTCTTGGGACTCATCTGAAGTCGGTGCAGTCGATCTGCCTACTTCTGTCTGTAGCATCCGAACAGTTTGGGCTACACGCTAATATGACCCCTTTGTGGAAAGGGGAGACTCTCATGGACACATACGTACATGTTGTTTTGGTCTTGGCCTCACAAGACTCGTCTGAAGGTCCCCCGGTACCAATTGAAAAATGTATGGAAGTATATGGAGACTGTTAGTGCCAAAAATAAGGGGTTAAATACATAATATTCAAAAATATTCAACATGTTTCCTTATATCTCTAAGATATAGGACAGACACTTCAGAACAATAATACGATAGCCTAATATAATGGGCCACGTGAGAATCTCTGGTATTTTAACCTATTTCTTAGCCTATTTTTGTGCATTTTGATCTTGCCTAGGTTGGCAAAATTGCTGGGACCAGGGCTGCAAAGCGAGCTGCGTCACGTACACCTAAAATAACATTGCGGGACTGTGGTCGGGTTCAGGACCAGTTCTTGCTGGAGCGGGTGGGAGTCGGACAAGAAGTCAGCAAGAGCGAGCGGGCGCGGTATGAAAAGCAGTGGGCGGAAGCGGGATGAAGAATTCTTTCCTGCGCAGACCTCTTTCCCTGACACTAACACTCTCGATTCAGCCTTTGCTAAGGCAAAAAAACGAAAATGTGTTTTGGAATTGGGAGACACTCTCCTATATAGTTGTTACTCCCTAAGGTCTCTCTCTCTCTGTCCCATTCGGCTCCTATAGGTGGACATGAACTTCATGAAGAAGATTCCTGCGGGCGCTGAGGCATCCAACGTGCTGGTAGGTGAGGTGGACTTCCTGGAGAGGCCCATCATCGCCTTCGTACGCCTGTCCCCCGCCGTCCTCATCACAGGGCTCACGGAGGTGCCCGTGCCCACCAGGTAGGTGCACTACATCTCTACACCCACTCTTTCACTGCTCTTTCTCTGTCTTACCTGCTGGTTCTAGGTTTCATTCCTACACCTGCTCCTTTACAGTAACCTAAACCATTTGTATTTGGAGTCATAAGTCCCATCACCAAATATACTCACTTATGTTGGGTTTTGAGTAAAATACATTGTATTAGCCTATATCTGTCCATCTGCATATATTTGCGTTGAGTCTAATGTGTGAAAATGGTTTCAGATTTCTGTTCCTGCTACTGGGTCCACACGGTAAAGGCCCTCAGTACCATGAGATTGGCAGATCCATGGCCACACTGATGACAGATGAGGTGAGAGGAGGGCAGATGTTTTACGTGCTGTTTGTGCAGTTATTCTTTTATAGTCTTATCAGGATTAGTAACATTCATTCATAAACATTAATCCCCACCTGACATGCATAGTATATAATAACTGTGAAACTTTTTCCCTTCAGGGGGATCCTTAGGTGTGGCATTCAGATTAGATACATTTTAAGTTAATTAGATCAACATTTAAAAGCTATACTCTTTCCTGCATGTCTCTGTAGATATTCCATGATGTGGCGTACAAAGCCAAAGACCGGACGGACCTGCTGTCTGGGATAGATGAATTTCTGGACCAGGTGACAGTTCTGCCCCCAGGAGAATGGGACCCCACGATACGAATCGAACCCCCCAAGAACGTCCCATCGCAGGTGTGGGTCTAAGATGACAATGAGCTCTGCCTATAAACAGAAAATAAACAAACCCATACAAAAAGATATATATTTACATGTCTGAAGTTAAGACTGATTTTAGATATTGGTCACATATTTAGTGTTCTTCAATCATGATCCTGGAGACCCACAAGGGGTGCAGGCTTTTGTTTCTGCCTAGCACTAACACACTTGATTAAACTAGTCAAGGGGTTGATAATTAGTTGAATCAGATGTGTTAATACTAGGTTGGAAATATAGCCTGCACTGCACCACCTGTAGGCCCCCAGAACCCGGATTGAAGAACACTGGCTTGCATGGTAGTTTTCCATTATGTTTTTGATGATGTGTATGACTGTGCCTCCTGGTGGCAGTAGAGGATATGTCAGCCCTGTAATAACTTAGTCATGCATGCATACATTTTCCTATGGGTGGCCCCAGCGGAAATCGAACCCACGACCCTGGCGTGGCCAACTCCATGCTCTACAAACTGAGCTACACCTGTAATGACTCTCTCACCTTTAGATGAAGAGGAAGATACCCTCCCAGCCCAACGGGTCGGCCTCACCCTCTGGGGAGATGTTGAAGGAGGAGGATGAAGGCCACGGAGCTGGGCCCGAGCTGCAGAGAACCGGACGGTGAGTTAGACATATGAATTCATAGGGGAGGTTGCCCGGGGCACAGATTAAGCTTAATTCTGGATTTAAAAGCATTTTCACTGGAGATTCAATTTTGAGCTTGTTTTTTAGTCCAGGACTAGGTTTAATCTGTGTCTGGGAAACTGCCCCAGAGAGGAGAGTTGATAAGGGTAAATCTCAAATGACACCCTATTTCTTACATAGAGTTCTGATCAACAGTAGTGCACTGCTATATATGGGGAATAGGGTATAATTGTGAGACACTGCTTAAGACTAGTATTATGGAAAATAATATGGCATGGCATAGGCAATATGTTGTAAAACTCTCTTTTTAACTGTTTAAAATGTTGATGTTATAGTAATACAAGTAGTGATGTCATAGTAATACAAGTAGTGATGTCATAGTAATACAAGTAGTGATGTCATAGTAATACAAGTAGTGATGTCATAGTAATACAAGCAGTGATGGTGCCGGATGGTAGGGCTGCCGTCTTGTCGGTTCTTAACCAACCATGCTATTTTGTTAGTTTTTTTCGTGTTGTTCGTAACTTGTTTTGTACATAATGTTGCTGCTACCGTCTCTAATGACCGAAAAGAGCTTCTGGACATGAACTAGGTTTACTCACCTCAAATTGGACGAGGAGTTCTTCTTCAATGAGTCGGCGGCGAGGGATATACTGCAGACACCCGACCAGGCCCTGATCCCTGAGATTTCGAGACAAAAGGTCTGGGTGCCTTGCGAGGATCAGGCGACAAGTGGCTATGCCCTTGCCTTCCATTCTGCTAGCTAACGTTCAATCGGTGGAAAATAAATGGGACGAACTGAAAACACATATATACTACCAACGGGACATTAAAAACTGTAATATCTTATGTTTCACCGAGGCGTGGCTGAACGACGACATTAAGAACATACAGCTGGTGGGTTATACACTATCGGCAAGACAGAACAGCAGCCTCGGGTAAGACACAGGGCGGGGACCTATGCATTTATGTAAACAACAGCTGTTGCACAATATCTAAGGAAGTCTCAAAGTTTTGCGAAGTTGGCACTAAAACCACACTCAATGAGCTGTATTTCGCCATAAGCAAACAGGAAAACACTCACCCAGAGGCGGCGCTCCTGGTGGCCGGTGACTTTAATGCAGGGAAACTTAAATGAGTTTTACCTCATTTCTATCAGCATATTAAATGTGCACCCAGAGGGAAAAGAATTCTAGACCACCTTTACTCCACACACGGACGCATACAAAGCTCTCCCTCGCCCTCCATTTGGCAAATCTGACCAGAACCTCCTACCCTCCTGATTCCTGCTTACAAGCAAAAGTTTAATCAGGAAGCACCAGTGACTCGGCCTATGAAAAAGTGATCAGATGAAGCAGATGCTAAACTACAGGACTGTTTTGCTAGCACAGACTGGAATATGTTCCGGGATTCTTCCGATGGAATTGTTGAGGAGTACACCACATCAGTCACTGGCTTTATCAATAACTGCATCGAGGACGTCGTCCCCACAGTGACTGTACGTACATACCCCAACCAGAAGCCATGGATTACAGGCAACATTCGCACCAAGGTAAAGGGCAGAGCTGCTGCTTTCAAGGAGCGGGACTCTAAACCAGAAGCTTATAATAAATCCCGCTATGCCCGCCAGGCAAAGCGTCAATACAGGACTAAGATCGAATCGTTCTACACCGGCTCTGACGCTTGTCGGATGTGACAAGTGTTGCATAGTCATCAAAAGCTCTGATTCTTGGCAATATCACAGCGTTGTCAGATTTCAAAAAGGCTTTACGGCGAAAGCACAACATTTGATTGTTTGAGGATAGCACCTACAATATTATCCATTAGCATAAATTCATAACCCAACGCGGGTCTCAAAATACGCATAAATTCGCTAATATAAAATCCCTTACCTTTCGAAGAACTTCTGCTGAGGGCTTCCCAAATGTCCAACGAAGACAATCCATGCTTCTTTTGTTAGAAAAAGTCATTTATTTATATCCATACATCTCCGTTTGGTTGGCGCGTTATGATCATAAAATCCACCGTTGAGTCGCCCATTGAACCGTGAAGAGAACGCGTTCACATTATACCGATCATATTTCTCCAAACAAATCAAACAGAATTTTTTATGTTTCCTTCGGTATCATTCTATGTATATTTACTATAATATTTCAACCGGATTGTAGCCTGAACGATAAAAAAGGAAAATAAAGTGGAGCGCCCACTCGGTTGCGCGCCCGCAAAATCTTGTTGACAACTGAGCTCACTTGACCATATTCTCTTCCTATCCGTTCTGGTCAGGGCTACCTTTTCCTGGCTTTGTATAGAGACTGTTGACATCTAGTGGAAGCCATAGGTATTGAAATCTCGGAGCTGGTTGCCTTTTAAATCAATAGGGAGACTGTCAAACAGAGCAAAGGTCACAAAAAACTGTAATTCCCGATGGATTTTGCTTGGGTTTTCGCCTGCTATATCCGTTCTGTTATACTCACAGACATTATGTTAACACTTTTAGAAACTTCAGAGTGTTTCCTATCCAATAGTACTAATTATGTGCATATCCTATTTTCTGGGCCTGAGTGAGAGGCATTTTACTTTGGGCACGCCAGACTCTCCAAAACCGTCACCTCGGGAGCCGCTCCCTAAGAAGTTAACCTCTCAGGGAATCCCGACACTACCAGGTGAAATGTAAGGCGCCAAATTCAAAATCCAAAAGTTGAATTATTAAACATCCACCAATATACAAGTGTTCCATACTCATCAAAGCTCTGTTTCTTGGCAATATCACAGCGTTGTCAGATTTCAAAAAGGCTTTACGGCGAAAGCAGCACATTTGATTGTTTGAGGGTAGCACCTCACATATTTTTCCCATAGCCATGAATCGATTAGCCATCACGGCACACACATAACACATTTCACAGCGAAAACAAATCAATTACCTGTTGAAGAACTTCTGCTGAGGTCATCCTAAGTGTCCAACGAAGACAATCCATGGTTCTTTTGTTAGAAAAAGTAATGTATTTTATCCATAAATCTCCATTTGGTTCGCGCGTTATAATCAGAAACGACAGTCTCCACTCCTCCATTGAAACGTGACGCAAACTCGTTCATCTTATACCTATAAACTTGTCCGAGAACAATCAAACATAGTTTTAAATGTATCCTTAGGAACACTTTTACGTATATTTACTATTATAAATCAACCGGAATATAAACTGATCGATAGAGACGGTAAAAAAGACACAGCGTGCCTTGTCGGGAGCGCGCGCTGGGTACTGTTTACATAAAAAGGTCACTTCCTGGTTTGCTCTTATTCTCTGGTCTAAAGCATCCAAATTGAAAATTGACACTGTCTCGAGACTGTTGACATCTAAAGGAAGCGATGGGTACTGCATTCATATGCCCTTATATGGTCATTTTCATGAGGGAGGGGTTCCAAATGAGCAATGTGTCAAAATCACTTTTTCCAGGACAGAAATTCCTTGGGGTTTCGCCTGCCATATGCGTTCTGTTTCACTCACAGACAACTGGTTAACACTTCTGGAAAATTCTGAGTGTTTCCTATCCAATGGTACTAAATATGTGCATATCCTATTTTCTGGGCCTGAATGGGAGGCATTTTACTTTGGGCACGCCAGGCTCTCCAAAACCAACCCCTCAGCTGCCACTCCCTAACAAGTTAAGGGCTTGTAAGTACGCATTTCACTGTAATGTCTACACCTGTTGTATTCGGCGCATGTGACAAATACAATTTGATTTGAAATAAATGTTATTCATTATGAAATTCATTACACATTTTTAAGGTAATACATTATTGAAACTGTTTATGAAGTCAAAATTAACAGCATACAATTCCTACATACTGTGACAAGTCGTGAACATGCAGTTGAAGTCGGAAGTTTACATACACTGGGAGTCATTAAAACTCGTTTTTCAACCACTCCACACATTTCTTGTTAACAAACTATAGTTTTGGCAAGTCAGGACATCTACTTTGCGCATGACACAAGTCATTTTTCCAACAATTGTTTACAGACAGATTATTTCACTTATAATTCACTGTATCACAATTCCATTGGGTCAGAAGTTTACATACACTAAGTTGACTGTGCCTTTTAAACAGCTTGGGAAATTCCAGAAAATTATGTCATGGCTTTAGAAGCTTCTGATAGGCTAATTGACGTAATTTGAGTCAATTGGAGGTTCAAGGCCTACCTTCAAACTCAATGCCTCTTTGCTTGACATCATGGGAAAATCAAAAGAAATCAGCCAAGACCTCAAAAGAAACATTGTAGACCTCCAGAAGTCTGGTTCATCCTTGGGAGCAATTTCCAAACGCCTGAAGGTACCACGTTCATCTATACAAACAATTGTACGCAAGTATAAACACCATGGGACCACGCAGCCGTCATACCGCTCAGGAAGGAGACGCGTTCTGTCTCCTAGAGATGAACGTACTTTGGTGCGAGAAGTGCAAATCAATCCCAGAACAACAGAAAAGGACCTTGTGAAGATGCTGGAGGAAACAGGTACAAAAGTATATATTTCCACAGTAAAACGAGTCCTATATCGACATAACCTGAAAGGTCGCTCAGCAAGGAAGAATCCACTGCTCCAAAACCACCATAAAAATGCCAGACTACAGTTTGCAACTGCACATGGAGACAAAGATCATACTTTTTGGACAAATGTCCTCTGGTCTGATGAAACAAAAATATAGCTGTTTGGCCATAATGACCATCGTTATGTTTGGAGGAAAAAGGGGGAGGCTTGCAAGCCGTAGAACACCTTCCCAACCGTGAAGCACGGGGGTGGCAGCATCATGTTGTGGGGGTGCTTTGCTGCAGGAGGGACTGGTGCACTTCACAAAATAGATGGCATCATGAGGCAGGAAAGTGAGGTGAATATATTGAAGCAACATCTCAAGACACCAGTCAGGAAGTTGGTCGCAAATTGGTCTTCCAAATGGACAATGACCCCAAGCATACTTACAAAGTTGTGGCAAAATGTCTTAAGGACAACAAAGTCAAGGTATTGGAGTAGCCATCACACAGCCCTGACCTCAATCCTATAGAAAATTTGTGAGCAGAACTGAAAAAGGGTGTGCGAGCATGGAGGCCTACAAACCTGACTCAGTTACACCAGCTTTTCAGGAGGAATGGGCCAAAATTCACCTAACTTATTGTGGGAAGCTTGTGGAAGGCTACCCTAAATGTTTGACCCTAACAATTTAAAGGCAATGCTATAAAATACTAATTGAGTGTAAACTTCTGACCCACTGGGAATGTGATGAAAGAAATAAAAGCTCAAATAAATCATTGGCGCGTTATGATCATAAAATCATCTGACATTTCACATTCTTAAAATAAAGTGGTGATCCTAACTGACCTAAGACAGGGAATTTTTACTAGGATTAAATGTCAGGAATTGTGAAAAACTGAGTTTAAATGTATTTGGTTAACTACTTAGGGAGCAGTGGGGCGCTAGCTCCCGACACTACCCGGTGAAATGTGAGGCGCCAAATTCAAAATCCAAAAGTTGAATTATTAGACATTCATCAATATACAAGTGTTGCATAGTGATCAAAAGCTCTGATTCTTGGCAATATCACAGCGTTGTCAGATTTCAAAAAGGCTTTACGGCGAAAGCACTACATTTGATTGTTTGACGATAGCCCCTCTCATATTTTATGCATTAGCGTAAATCCATAACCAAAGCGGGTCTCATAAAACGCATAAAATCGCTAATATAAAATCCCTTACCTTTCGAAGAACTTCTGCTGAGGGCTTCCCACGTGTCCAACGAAGACATTCAATGGTTCTTTTGTTAGAAAAAGTCATTTTTTATATTCATAAATCTCAGTTTGGTTGGCGCGTTATGTTCATAAAATACAGCGTCCACTCACCCATTGAACCTTGAAGAGAACACGTTCAACCTATACCTATACACTTGTCCAAGAACAATCAAACATCATCGATAATGTATCTTTAGGCACACTTTTATGTATATTTACTATAATATTTCAACCGGATTATAAACTGGACGATAGGAAAGGAAAAAAACACAGCGCACGCGAGCCCGTGAACGCGCCTCCTCTTCTGTTTACATCCTGTGACTAGTTCGAAATTCTTCTTCTATTACCATCCAGAGCAACCTAACATCACCAAACACTGTCTAGAGACTGTTGACATCCAGTGGAAGCAATAGGTACTGCAATCTTACTCCCAGATATTTTCAATAGGGAGAGGTTCAAAATGATGCAATGTGTCAAAAACACTTTTTCCAGACAGAAATTCCTCGGGTTTTCGCCTGCTATATCAGTTCTGTTATACTCACAGACAATATTTTAACACTCTTAGAGACTTCAGAGTGTTTCCTATCCAATAGTATTAATTATGTGCATATCCTAGTTTCTGGGCCTGAGTGGCAGGCCTTTTACTTTGGGCACGCCAGACTCTCCAAAACTGACACCTCAGCTGCCGCTCCCTAAGAAGTTAAGGTGTATGTAAACTTCCATCTTTAACTGTAACTGCACAGCACATAACCACCCATATTGAATGGCTGATTTTAGTGTTGTATAGATCATCATGACTGCACAATTACAATGCTGACATAAATAGATACTCAGGTTCTAGGTGTGAAAGCCACTGTGATCACGTGGCTGCCCTGCTTGTAGAGTGTTTATTTGTGCTTGTAGAGTGTTTATTTCTTGGCAATATCACAGCGTTGTCAGATTTCAAAAAGGCTTTACGGCGAAAGCACAACATTTGATTGTTTGACGATAGCCCCTCTCATATTTTATGCATTAGCGTAAATCCATAACCAAAGCGGGTCTCATAAAACGCATAAAATCGCTAATATAAAATCCCTTATATAGATCATCATGACTGCACAATTACAATGCTGACATAAATAGATACTCAGGTTCTAGGTGTGAAAGCCTCTGTGATCACGTGGCTGCCCTGCTTGTAGAGTGTTTATTTGTGACCTCACTCCCCCAGGACACACCCACCCACACCTTGCAGACTGGCCACTGCCTTATTTACCACTCTGCAGATCCACTCTCAACTCTCTGTGCTGCTACAAAAACCACAAGCTGAGAGAGAGGGTCTCACTCTCTCTCTCTCTCTTTATGTGGGTGTTAGTCAGTTCCTGACCACAAAGTGGTTGGTGACTTAGAGCTGAGAGTGTTGGGTTGAGCGTGTTTGTGTAAGTTAGCTGAGTGCGTGAGGTAGAAAGATGGGTTGACTGGTATCTGGGTCAGAGAGCAGGAGTGTGTCCAACCCCATAGGGAAACTAATAGTGTTCCCCTCAGCAAGGAACCTAGCTCGAAGCATCACAGTTAGTAAATGACCATTAACCAAAGATTTCTGAAATGTGAATGAATGCTTGTGAAATAAATGTCAAAAAATCTGTACCACCAATGAACTGCCATTCACCTACTGTGATGGCCCCAAAAAGTTATCTGCGGGTCCTGAAAAAATATCTGCCAACCCTATGGAAGGTCCAAAAGAGTCGAAGAATGTGTTCTATGGTCCCCTACATGGTATAAAAATCTAATCCAGAAGTACAAGATGTTATCTGGGCTACTCTACCACATTAGTATAATGCTGCTACTTCAGTTAGCCTCCTGCAATATGTTGCGGTTTTTCCCTTCCTCTAGGATCTTTGGAGGCCTGGTGATGGATATAAAGCGAAAGGCCCCGTTCTACTGGAGCGACATCCGGGACTCCTTGAACCTGCAGTGTCTGGCCTCCATCCTGTTCCTCTACTGCGCCTGCATGTCCCCTGTCATCACCTTCGGAGGGCTGCTGGGCGAGGCCACAAAGGGCAACATAGTGAGTAGGTCTTTGTCCATGAGTGTCAATGAATGCCACTCCAATTACATCTGTTTGTCTTCTATCTGTGCTGTATCACCTAATATATGCCAGTCACTTAGCTGCCTGGTGAAACGGGTTTACGGCAAGGTCCTACCCTATTTGTTTATCACTAGAAGCATATAGGAGGTGGTTAGATAGTGTCCCTCTTCCTCACTGCGAGCTACTCTATTATACTGTCTCCGTGCTTTGATCCTGACAATGACTTACACACACACACCCTACAGTGACTCTAGATGTCTTTATTAGGAGGGAGACTGTTGGCATAGCGAGCGCCAGCGCGCCGGGGTGTGTGATGTGTCTGAGTAAACTCACCAGACGACGAGTCGCGGAGGGATATTACAATTGACAGGGCGGCGTGGTGGAAAAAGCAGAGAAGTTTATCTAGGCAGTCTGATGCTAGGCAGTCTGATGCTAGGCAGTCTGATGCTAGGCAGTCTGAGCTGGAATGTCGGTTTAAGCGTATGTATTATGTTATGTGTGGTGTTCTGTCCGCTTTGCCTCTTTTCCCCTTAGTCTCCCAGTCTCTCTGGTTCCTCGATGCATTTACCTCCTCGTCATCCTCCCCCTTTCCCTCCCTCTTTTCCTTCTCTTGCTACAGAGTGCCATAGAGTCTCTGTTTGGGGCGTCCCTCACAGGAGTGGCTTTCTCTCTGTTTGCGGGGCAGCCCCTCACTATCCTGGGCAGCACGGGGCCTGTCCTGGTTTTCGAGAAGATCCTCTTTAAGTTCTGCAAGTGAGTGCTACACCGATCCTGGTTACACTTATTCGCACTGTGGCCCTCTGGCGGTAGCAACCTGCAAGGACAAGTTCACTACTGCCATTTGGGGATTTCTAATTTGTTTCTCAGTAACTCCCTGAGTTGTATATACTGTCCATGTACAGTAAGTTACAGGGCCTGGAGTTTTTTCTGGTCAAGTCACATGGTCAGGAGAAACTCTGGGCCCTAACTAGTTATTAGAGAAGTTGGGACAGGCTCAAGGTCATTATTGATGAATCCTCAATCATTTCATAAGGCATAGTCCGAGTGATTGCGCCTCCCTTACAATTGTCATAAACTCTATGCTTTGAGCTCACTGCTTCCAGTATCTAATAAGATATGGATGTGAAAATACACTGAAAACATCCAAAATACATAATTTATACAGCTAAAATCTACAGTACAATGCCATGTAAAAATAAGTTGACATTGAGGTTAAATAAAGTGTGCATTCTCAAAGTACCTAATTTTGCTAACCATTACTTTAGACAAAATCAAGACGTTAATATTTTTGTAATGTTTTTTGGGGGGGATCTTAAATTTAGGATTTTAGCAAATTCTACATTCGCCATTAATCGCAAGATCCTGCTAGTTAACTCAAATACATTTTTTTATCGTTTGACAACCCTACTATTGAGTCTTGATCTTATCTACCGTACTACCCACCCAGGGACTACGGCCTGTCCTACCTGTCGCTAAGGACCAGCATCGGCCTGTGGACGGCCTTCCTCTGCCTGGTCCTGGTGGCCACAGACGCTAGCTCTCTGGTCTGTTACATCACACGTTTCACAGAGGAGGCCTTCGCCGTTCTCATCTGCATCATCTTTATCTACGAGGCCCTGGAGAAGCTCTTCCAACTGGGGGAACACTACCCCGTCAACATGCACAACGAGCTGGACAACCTCACCCTCTACTCGTGAGTTAGGGTCGGAGAGCCTAGGTTGAGGGCGAAAGCTGCGGGAAGTGGGCACTGCTATTTTTCCGCTACCTTAAAAAAAAAACGTTTACGCACACATTTTCTTCAGGAAATGTACCTTTTCTATTTGGATTTCTGTGATTTAGATGTTACCACTGACTATAAAAGGGAGCATATGGTTTTGTGCTTGTGCTATTTAGGATGGGGAGTGTAAGATTTATTCTCTTGACTCAGGTGTCAGTGTTCTCCACCGGTCAACGCCTCCGCTCAGATCTTGCAGACGTGGAACCAGACAGGACACACACCAGACTCTATCTCCTGGAACAGCCTCAACGTATCGGTCAGTCAGAGGACACACACACACACACACACACACACACACACACACTGCAAAAACATCTGTTGAGCCTGTGTATTTCTCTGACCTTTTACTCTCTTCGCCAGATGTGTAACCTGCTCCACGGAGAGTTCGCTGGTCCTGCCTGTGGTCACCACGGCCCCTACATCCCAGATGTCCTCTTCTGGTCCATCATCCTCTTTTTCACCACCTTCTTCCTCTCCTCTTTTCTCAAGGAGATCAAGACCGAGCGATACTTCCCTACGAAGGTGTGTTATTCACTTGCGAGCATGGTGTGTGTGTGTCTGTGTGCGTTCATCTAACATGGAAATGTGTGAACTGGTAAGTTTATTGTGCTGCATCAATATTCACAATTAACTTCAAGGTCTTCACATTCTTCCCACCCAATTATGTACCAGGTTTTGCTATTACCGTTAGCTACTGAGTAGGTGTTCCCACTGAGTGAATTATAATGGCTGTGTTTTTTACACATTGCCATGATAATGTATTGTGGTTCCTATGGGTTGTGCAGGTGCGCTCCACCATCAGTGACTTTGCCGTGTTTCTGACCATTATGATCATGGTGCTGGTGGACTATCTGATGGGCATCCCCTCTCCTAAACTCAACGTACCCGACCGCTTTGAGGTAGGACCCTTTTGATATTGTACAGTGCCTTCACAACCCTTGACTTATTCCGCATTTTGTTGTTACGGCCTGAATTCAAAATGGATGAAGTATTTTTTTTTTTAAATCTCACCCACCTACAGACAATACCCCGTAATGACAAAGTGAAAACATGTTTATTTTTTTTGTGCAGAAATATTTCATTTACATAAGTATTCACATCCCTGAGTCAATACATATTAGAATCACCTTTGACAGCGATTACAGCTGTGAGTCTTTCTGGTATTATTCTACAATGTAGAAAATAGTAAAAAATAAAGAAAAACGCTGGAATGAGCAGGTGTGTCCAAACTTTTGACTAGTGTGTATATATACACTGCATGGCCACTACGTGTGTGTCCACAATCAGCTCCTTAATTTTGTTGACATTGAGGGAGAGGTTATTTTCCTGGCACCACTACGCCAGGGTCCTCACCTTCTCCCTGTTAGCTGTCTCGTCATTGTTGGTAATCAGGCCTACTACTGTTGTGTCGTCTGCAAACTTGATGATTGAGTTGGAGGTGTGCTTGGCCACACAGTCATGGGTAAACAGGGAGTACAGGAGGCGGCTGAGCACGCACCCTTGTGGGGCCCCTGTGTTGAGAATCAGCATAGTATAGGTGTTGTTGCCTACCTTCACCACCTGGGGGCAGCAAATTGCAGTGGGTCTAGGGTGTCTGGTAATGTGAATTGATCCTTAACCAGCCTCTCAAGCACTTCATGATGACAGAAGTGAGTGCTACAGGGCGATAGTATTTATTTTCAGTTACCTTCGCTTTTTTGGGTACAGGAACAATCTTGAATAAAGTGGGGACAGCAGACTGGGATATGGAGAGATTGAACATGCCGTAAACACTCCAGCCAGCTGGTCTGCGCATGCTATGAGGACGCGTCTAGGGATGCCGTCTGGCCCCGCATCCTTGCAAGGGTTAACACGCTTAAATGTTTTACTCACGTCGGCCACAGAGAACGAGAGCTCACAGTCCTCAGGAGCGGCCCGTGTCAGCGGCACTGTGTTATCCTCAAAGTCCGAGAGCAAAACATTGGTGTCCGAGACATGGTTGGTTTTCCCTTTATAATCCGGGATTGTCTGGAGACCATAACACATACGTCTCGTAACTGAGTCTGAATTGTCACTCCACTTTGTCTCTGTACTTACGTTTTTGCCTGCTTGATTGCCTTACGGAGGGCATAACTGGACTGTTTGTTTTCGATCATATTACCAGTCACCTTGCCCTGGTTAAATGCAATGGTTTGCGCTTTCAGTTTTGCGCGACTGCTGCCATCTATCCACAGTTTTTGGTTTGAATAGGTTTTAATCGTAAGAGATACCCTATACACCTCCTGATGAACTCCGTCATCGTGTCAGTGTAAACTTCAATGTTATTCTCATATGCACAAAAACACACAATCAAAACCACACGCACCACAACTGCTGTTAGACTTCTTTTTAATATTGCACAAAACACTTTGCTTTCCATATCCCGCTTCCCTGGCACACGTGTAAATATCGTGATGCAAATCTGTGAGTGATTTCCTTGTGTTTATACTTCTGCTAAAATGTTATTCTATTTGTGTTTCGTTGAGCTTCTATTTTATTAATTTATGTTTGTTACTTTATTATTTTTCTATTATTGTTATTGCATTGTCGAGAGTTGAACCTGCAGGCATTTCATTGTACTGTGTTCCTGTGCATATGACAACTTGCGCTTACAAGCTCTTGCTAGGGAACACTATTACCCCGACTGCAAGCCAGTGGCATCAGTTTAAAAGCTAACTCTATGCTCTGGTCTACAGCCTACCTCCAAGCATCGCGGCTGGCTGATCTCCCCGCTGGGCACCAACCCCTGGTGGACCCTGCTGGTGGCGGCGCTGCCCGCTCTGCTCTGCACCATCCTCATCTTCATGGACCAGCAGATCACCGCCGTCATCATCAACCGCAAGGAGCACAAGCTCAAGGTGAGCAAGCGCCGGTTTATGGCGTAGACTCCCGTAGTCTACAGACTCCATTTCCACTGTCAAGGTGGAACAGACACGTTTACAAAGATGTTGTTCTGTCACCCTGTTCTGCCCATTATATTATCATTCGCTGTGTTGAATGTAGCTAGTGTTTTCAAATTGGTGGTCCAACTATACTAAAATGGCTTTTTATCCTCTTCTTTTACCCCCTCTTCTCCGTCATGTAGAAAGGCTGTGGCTACCATCTGGACCTGCTGGTGGTGGCGGTAATGCTGGGTGTTTGCTCCATCATGGGCCTGCCCTGGTTTGTAGCCGCCACCGTGCTCTCCATCTCCCACGTCAACAGCCTCAAGGTTGGCAGCCTGCTGCGGTCTTTGTTTAGTCTTTGTTTATGTCAGCGGTGTCAAACTCAATTTCTGGAGGGCATAGTGTCTGCGTTTGTTTTTGCTCCTCCCTTGTACTTGATTGATCATTTCAGGTTGTGGATTAGTTAGGAACTGCCCTCGCTTGGTTGTCTAGGTTTTAACCGGACACAAATGGAAATAACAAAAACCAGCAGACACTCGGCCCTCCGGGAATTAAGTTTGACAACTCTGGTCTAAGTGAGTTAAGGATTTGTTTTGAAAACATGAATGTGTTTCTCTGAGTATAATTATAAGAATCTAATGTAATCAAATCTAAAGGTGGAGTCGGGCTGCTCGGCCCCAGGAGAACAGCCCAAGTTCCTGGGCATCAGAGAGCAGAGAGTCACCGGCTTCATGATCTTTGTCCTCATGGGCTGCTCTGTCTTCATGACTTCCGCACTCAAGGTGACAGCTCTTTGGGTTTCAGAAAAGTGTTATATTAATAATCCATGTTATTTTTATAAGATAATGGGAGCTGGACACCAATGCCATGACAGGCAATGTGAATGATAAGCAGTTTGACTGTTATGCTGTATATTATCCTTACAGTTGAAATGTTGACATGGGATTTTTGAAGGCAGTTTAAATCCCATTTATTATTATTATATACTGTATGTTCAACTTCTCCCCCACCCTCCAGTTCATTCCTATGCCAGTGCTATACGGGGTCTTCCTCTACATGGGAGCCTCTTCACTCAAAGGCATTCAGGTAAGATATATTCAATTATTTGTTCAAGATATGATCAGCGTTTTTTCTCTTTAAAAGTAAAGCAATGCAATGCCTTGTCTGTAATGATGAGCTTACTCCTTTGTAACTAAACTGTCTTTTATCAAGAAAAATATCATCACATTTTAACTATTTGATCTCATATGTGTTTCCTGACTAAAATATGAAATGAACAATGAACGGGGACTCTTCTCTCTCAGTTCTTTGACCGTATCAAGTTGTTTGGTATGCCAGCCAAGCACCAGCCTGACCTGATCTACCTGCGCTACGTTCCCCTGTGGAAGGTCCATGTTTTCACCCTGGTGCAGCTCACCTGCCTCATACTGCTGTGGGTCATCAAGGCCTCCGCAGCCGCCGTCGTATTCCCAATGATGGTAATACCCATAGAGAGAAATGTTCTACAGTAATACTACTATCATTCCATCTCTCTAATGTAATATCACTCGACCACATCTACAAACTGGAGAAACATGATATCGTGTCTACCAACATGGGTGTTTGCAAACATGGAAATATCTAAAAACCTGTGTGGTCCTTTTGCTCCCTCTCTCTCCCTTAAAATACCCTGTTTTCGCTTAAAGGTGCTGGCCCTCGTCTTCATTCGGAAGCTTCTCGACTTTTTCTTTACCAAGAGGGAGCTCAGCTATCTGGACGACTTGATGCCCGAGAGCAAGAAGAAGAAAGAGGATGACAAGAAGAAGAAGGAGAGGGAGAAACGGGTAACACACACTAATACTTTAAAGCCACTAGTTCCCAGACAACGTTCACTGTCTAGCACGCTAGCATGACCTTTCCCCACAGAAATCAAATGACTAGAACGGGCAAAGGGGCTCAGACTATGGTCATTTACCTGCACCCTCGTGGTTACACTCAATTGTAATTCTCCGCTTGTCCCCTTGGTCCAAGGAGGCCCAGGCTTTATTGCTGATAGAAGAACAGGTGGGCGTGAATGCTGTGAAGGTCCATTATGACGGTGGGAACCTGCTCAAGATCCCAGTCAAAACTCTCTCAGGGAGGTGAGTGCTGCCCACCATAAACTACATTACACTGGATAGCTAAATGAAGGACCCGCTTTGTCTTTTATCTTTGTACGACATCATTTTGTTATGCTATTTGAATTTTCCCTCCATCTCTACATTCTTGGTGTTGCATGTAAAGGTAACAGTGACTTGAGTTCTGTAACGTGTTTATCTTGAACAGATCGTACAGAATAATCGCTCATACCCTCCCAATGGATGAAGAGGCGGTAGGGGTGGGTGTCTGATATATCCAGCCCACGTGCTGAGTTTTAACCCTACTCAGTCATATACAGTAACATCAATGAGCGCATGGCCAAAATCGTAACTTGGCTATTTACTATACCTGTAGATGATGCCTTTTTATTGAAAACACACTCCTAGCGTGTTGCGTTTGTGTTTTGGGCGGGATTGTTATGATACATAATGCTACATAGTATCATGGCAAAGTAAAAAGGCTCTAAAACCATGTGAATACTAATGACTAATGTACACATTGATTAACGTAGAGAACTCACCACAGACAATCATCGTCCAAGAGTAACAATTGGCAACAGAGAAATTGTTACACACAAGCCAGCGCATATTTTTAATGCAAGATACAATGACCGAGAACTGCTGCCAAGTGGCCTTTGACAGGGAACTGGTGCCAAGTAGTCCTGTGTGCGCTTCAATCTTTTTGTTTGTTTACCTTATCCATATGCATGCATCTCTATCTCCCGTCCACTGTTCTGTCCTGTTCCTCGCTGCATGTAGCTCATGTGACCTCTGCACTGTTAATATCTCTGAGGAAATGGCCAAAAGTGGGGCATGCAAAGCAGTGGCGATGAGCGCCGACTTCGGCCCATCTATGACGCGTAGTCAAAGGTAGCTATGCCGAAAATGACTCATCTTTAGCTGCCCCCCCCCTTACAGGCACACCTCAGGTCTACTGAAATCTCACTAAGACAAGATCACATTGATAACTCACCCCCTTATAGATCAAATAATTAGATTATATTCTGGGACTATTCGAATCCAATAAACTACTCTACCTAATTCTGTGACTAGCCCATTAATTAATAGGTATGACAAGGACAATGCATCCATTCTTATGTAATGAAAGTATTGAGTTATTGCTTTTGCTGTGTCATAACTTGCGCAATGTTCAGTTGCATGTATGTTGTGAGATCTGCATTTTGTGTGGCTGTTTGCAGAAAACAAGACTTAGATGTTTTCCTGAATATTGCGTTTGCCTACAGATGCATTCATATATTACAATATATACAGTATATCACAAAAGTGAGTACACCCCTCACATTTTTGTAAATATTTGAGTATATCTTTTCATGTGACAACACTGAAGAAATGACACTTTGCTACAATGTAAAGTAGTGAGTGTACAGCTTGTATAACAGTGTAAATTTGCTGTCCCCTCAAAATAACTCAACACACAGCCATTAATGTTTAAACCGCTGGCAACAAAAGTGAGTACACCCCTGAGTGAAAATGTCCAAATTGGGCCCAAAGTGTCAATATTTTGTGTGGCCACCATAATTTTCCAGGACTGCCTTAACCCTCTTGGGCATGGAGTTCACCAGAGCATCACAGGTTGCCACTGGAGTCCTCTTCCACTCCTCCATGACAACATCACGGAGCTGGTGGATGTTAGAGACCTTGCACTCCTCTAGCTTCCGTTTGAGGATGCCCCACAGATGCTCAATAGGGTTTAGGTCTGGAGACTTCCTTGGCCAGTCCATCACCTTTACCCTCAGCTTCTTTAGCAAGGCAGTGGTCGTCTTGGAGGTGTGTTTGGGGTTGTTATCATGTTGGAATACTGCCCTGCGGCCCAGTCTCCGAAGGGAGGGGATCATGCTTTGCTTCAGTATTTCACAGTACATGTTGGCATTCACGGTTCCCTCAATGAACTGTAGCTCCCCAGTGCCGGCAGCACTCATGCAGCCCCAGACCATGACACTCCCACCACCATGCTTGACTGTAGGCAAGACACACTTGTCTTTGTACTCCTCACCTGGTTGCCGCCACACACGCTTGACACCATCTGAACCAAATAAGTTTATCATCTTGGTCTCATCAGACCACAGGACATGGTTCCAGTAATCCATGTCCTTATTCTGTTTGTCTTCAGCAAACTGTTTGCGGGCTTTCTTGTGCATCATCTTTAGAAGAGGCTTCCTTCTGGGACGACAGCCATGCAGACCAATTTGATGCAGTGTACGGCGTATGGTCTGAGCACTGACCATAATCATACGTCTATTTCCCAAAGACAACCTCTGGATATGACGCTGAGCACCTGCACTCAACTTCTTTGGTCGACCATGGCGAGGCCTGTTCTGAGTGGAACCTGTCCAGTTAAACCGCTGTATGGTCTTGGCCACCGTGCTGCAGCTCAGTTTCAGGGTCTTGGCAATCTTCTTATAGCCCAGGCCATCTTTATGTAGAGCAACAATTCTTTTTTTCAGATCCTCAGAGAGTTCTTTGCCATGAGGTGCCATGTTGAACTTCCAGTGACCAGTCAGTATGAGGAAGTGTGAGAGCGATGACACCAAATTTAACACACCTGCTCCCCATTCACACTTAAGACCTTGTAACACTAACGAGTCACATGACACCGGGAAGGGAAAATGGCTAATTGGGCCCAATTTTGACATTTTCACTTAGGGGTGTACTCACTTTTGTTGCCAGCGGTTTAGACATTAATGGCTGTGTGTTGAGTTATTTTGAGGGGACAGCAAATTTACACTGTTATACAAGCTGTACACTCACTACTTTACATTGTAGCAAAGTGTCATTTCTTCAGTGTTGTCACATGAAAAGATATACTCAAATATTTACAAAAATGTGAGGGGTGTACTCACTTTTGTGATATACTGTATGAATGCATCTTGCAATATATTACATTACAGCGTATGATAGCAAAGCGTTCAAGAGGCTTTGCCCTGAGGTTCTGGCGTCCTGACGATCTAACACAATGCTGACACATTTTGTCCTTTTACCCCAATTATAATGGTTAAGAACGACATACTTTAACACATGAGCCCGCCGTCTTCAAGTTTAGAGTGTTAACAACTGTCTATACTTAGAGCATGGGATGATCTTTGAGTTTCATTTTAGCATCTCCGTCTGACATTCTTTCAGACAGCATTGCACTTAAATCAGCAACACATTTCCTGCTCATCCTTTACACATTGATATCCTGGCCCAGCACAGCACAACCAGCCCGCTGATGCTTCTCTTCCCATCCATCTCCCTCCCTTGTCTCTGGCAGCCAGGAGAAGGTGGCCTGTGTTAGAGTCAATATGGACACCACCGAGGCAGGAGGGCAGAGTTCAGCCTTGGAGACGGCCTTGTGATGAAGGAGTCCTTTGTCCTACCACCCCCTAACCCCACAGAGGTCCACCCTGGTACAATGAGCAAGGTGAGAGGGTGAGCTAGACCTGGAGCAGAGAAGTCAGACTGGTTTCTGGAGAAGCCCCTTTTGTGTGTCTCCTCGGTCAACAGTTGAGCTCCAGTGACCTCCAGTGGTCCAGTGTAGCTCTGAGGATCCTGAGGCCCCCTCAGCGCACAGAGGACTGGGTTCCTTGCAGTGGTGAGCACATTGCTGGGATATGAATGAACCAGACTGACACTGCCCACCGACCCCCACCATCGAAACGCAATGTGAGCCAATTATTTCCCACCCATTGCCACAGCTGCCAAAGGATGGGGCCACCACCGCCACACTGATGCGGAATCTTCTTTGATTGTCATGTATGCGTGAATTTACTTAATTTTAAAAGGTATATTCTCTCATCAAAATTTTAAGCAATATTTTATTTTTAAAAATTAAGATTCACATCCTGTTTTTTTGGCACACGTCATGAGCTATTCTGGTCTCTGTCAACTAATATAAATGTACTTTACAAAAGGTACTATACACAAACCAGCTACACCAGCTCCAGAAGCACGTCACTCAAGAAATGATTTAGGTTGTTATTTCTGTGATTTCAACAGTGCAAACTGGTTACATCATGACTAGACACTGGTAATATACATCTCAACTGTTGCAAACCAAAAGAAGAATGTATACATTCAGACGCCTATACCCCATAATCTTTCTTGGTTGTGAAACATTGACAGAAAGGTTGGAGTGGCAACATCTTGTCACTGCCCCTGTACTGTATCCGTACTGTATACTCTGCAAGTTGCATTCTCAGTATTGATATCGCTGCTCAGATCAAGTTGTTCAGCAATTTTTTGTTTGTTTGTCACTGTTGTGCTGTTTTAGTGGAGTTGTGTGCTTTTTATGTTTTAATGTACAAGTTTTTTTTTTTTTTACTAATTTACGGTTAAGGAAGTGATGATATGAATATTACAATAAGCACTTTAGATGTGTTTGCCAGTAGGAATTAGTACACAGGCCTGAAATTGAGTTAAAAACATTGAATCTGAAGATCCACAGAACTGTTGCTCAAATGTCTAGAAAAGGTAATGACTCAGGAATCTACATGATTTCTGATTGTGGAAAGTTCTTTACTTTCATTTGTCTCACTACTCATACCGTATTTCAAAAGCATAGCCTATTTGTCTATTGTTGGGACAATTCTTTTTGATACAGGAAGAAATAGTCAAAATTACAGTGCCGTTCAGATTTCTTCTAATAGCAATGAGCATTCGTCTGTGCAGTAAAACTGTATTCACACAGTATTGTACAACTTATGCTGCACATGTTTTAATACTTGTGTCACATGTACAAAGTATCATCAGTCAGTTCAGCATTACAGATGTTTCAAAAAATGAGCCGTACAATGTATTGCAATTATATATTTCTAATTTGCTTAGCACACATGCGCCTGTTTTAGCAATAATGCAATGTGTGGAGTGATGGTTCTATTGAGCTGTCTAGGGGGAGTTTGTCAAACCCCATCCACTTTGTGTGTCTGCTCTATTGACTATATTAGTGTGTAGCTGATTATACAGACAATAGCTTATGTGCCTTGTGAATGCTCTTTGTGTCTTTTAGTCATACTGTAGACGTAGTATAGTGAAACTTTTCAGGTAGTACACACACACAGCAGTAGTGATCTGAATGTTTTTGTGAAAACCATATCCTCTTCAACCAAACCGGCAAACTGAACTGATTAATAAGTTACAAATATTAACTCATTAGTACTTCATCGTACCCATTTTCTGTCAAGATATGTACTGTGTGTTTCTATGTCACAGGTGTAGTGTTTGTTGACAAATAGGAAGAACTGTAATGTACTGTAATCAATAGATTTTTTTTTATGCGATATCAGTGAATGTCCACCGAATTATTGCAACTTTTAATATCACTGGTGAAAATGACAGAAACCCGGTACATTTCTCCATACATTTTATTTTTTTAAACAAAATAATAATTAGAATAATTTTAGTTTGAACCGAATTCAGATAAAATGTTGGCTATTTCAAGTCATTACAAATATTGTTTTGGTGATTCTATATGTGCACAGTAGGTAGCACAACTCAATGTAGAACACAAATGGTATTGCAGTGGAATGGATTCAACATGTATTATATGATCTGTACCATAGATAATACATGTGGCTGCTCTGTACCATAGAACTGCATTCAACGTGTATTATATGATCTGTACCATAGATAATACATGTGGCTGCTCTGTACCATAGGGTGTTCTTTAGGATAATATGCAACTTAGTCATGCTGGCATACATTTTACGTATGGGTGGTCCAGGGAATTGAACCCACTACCCTGGCGTTACAAGCACCATGCTCTACCAACTGAGCTACAAAGGACCACTTTTAAGACCATATATTACACTGACCTCACTACTGCCGTCAGTCAAGCACAGAAAATCCTCCTGTAATGTTGTTGAATACCATACCATAGGATGGAAACTTTTTTTTTTTTTTTCTTTGCTAATGGAAAGCAATAAAAAGTGTAAAATGTCTTATTTCTCTGCATATTTAACCCAGGCGCAAAGCACACCATCAGCATGTGAAAGTACACAGTGCACAATATGCAGAGCTTTTTACGGTGTTCAAGAGATAAAGGTGTTATCCTGTAGAGATAAATAAAAAAAGACAGACTATTGAAATTGAACATGTTTAATCAAAATGGTATCCCTATATTAAAGGTCATATTTGGCAGCTTTGGGGATTTTCAGCACCTTGTAGACTTTATTCTCGAACATTGTGGTGAAGTGAGGCCGGGAGTCGATGGACAGGAGGGTACATAGCGGCAACTTTCCTCTGTTCTCCTGATCCTCCACGTCCCAGATCTCAGGCATGCTGCAGCCTGGCCTGTGAAGTATAGCACAGTTAGATGGGAATCAGAGATTGAGAGAAGATAGTACTACAAATGTTTTGCTATGGTGTGCTTTATAATACCACCCTATTTACCTGGAGCGTCGGTTGCACCAGGAGTCCTCCAGGATGAAGTAGTCTGCCTGCAGCTGCATCAGATTCCTCTTCACCTCCTTGGCCGGTTTACGGCTGTACATGGTGTACACCAACTTGGTTCTTTCCCTGTGGGAATATGTTAGACGTAACTTACTGACAAACACAATGGGTGGTGCCTCATCAGATATTGTTGCAAAGTATAACCCATAGGGGAATTGTAGCAGTCTTACTTCTGCCAAGTGTCCTCGTAGTGGGGATGATTCACGATGGCTCTACCAGTGGACAGTTTCACACTCGCCATGGTTGGCATGGAGCCAGCAAACACAGCATCTTGGAACACACACAAATACAATTTAATTTCCATTTTTGCAGCCCATTCCTTGTATCCCTCAATACATTTTTGCATTACAACAATTACACTAATTCAGATCTTTCCTAGATAGTAATGCATCTACAGAGCTTAGCAGCAACTGAACTAGCTCAGCCTACTACTGTATGCCCACTAATCTCATGCCCCTGAAAAGCACACGCTGGGAATAAGTCGTAACATGACATGACTCACTGGGCATGGTGTTGGCATTGATCCACTCCAGGAGCTGCTCCTGAGGCAGGTTGCTGAAGTCTCCTACGATTCCTCGCTGGCTCTGGAAGTTGGCCACGCCCTGGATGGCCATGATGGACAGGATGCCAAACACAGTGATGTGGTGCTTGAAGTGCTCGCCTATCCAGCCAAACAACTGCGGAGCATTGGAGACCATATATACCGGCAGATCAACGAAGACCCAACGTAGATCATTTATCAGGCAGTCGTTATTATAGATCCATTCCCAAGGACATTTGATTTGGGGGGATGTTTTTCATTATGATGTGCTCTGACTGCTCTGCATCAGAGTCCAGTTACTAAACCCTAATGCTGACTATGGTGGAGTACTAATAAGAGATGAATTTGTTTCATTGCACTAGCCATCTGTCCGTTCTTTACGCTAGATCAGCATGGCTTCTATAGCCGATACGAGGGAGGTCAATTGAGGAAAATGGAAAGTGACCCATGTGATTTCTATTGTCTCTCCATGTCTGTCTGCTTGTCCCTGTCAGTGTCTGTCTGCGGACGTCTCACCTGTCTCGAGCAGATCAGGGAGGCCATGAGGCACATCAGCGGCGCCAGGAAGAGTTTGATTCTCATGACCAAGATCGCCAGCACGGCAAAGGCCACCAGCTGCAGACTATGGTACACCATCTGACACGCGCACGCACACACGGGCGGGGAAACACAGTGGAAGGTATGAGCGCTGGAATGGTTCACGAGTCATTGTGCCTTCAAGGAAAATAGCTGCTAATATGGGCTGTGATGTTTGGTTTGAAAGTGAAAATAAGTAGCTAGGTTGACTTACCTCCCCATTATCAAACTGTGCCATCCTAAAATATGATAGAAAATGTTTGCATGAGGAAGCTATCAGAGGTCTGTAGGTGGAGCTAGTGTCCAGTGAATATAATACTTAACGCTACTTGTTGGATTGGAAAATACTTACAGCTCAGTGTCAATATCGACGTCTTCTTTAGAGTCAACTCTTTCGTGCCTTAGAGATCTCCAGACTTCATTAATTGCCTTCAAAGGAATTATTTATAATACTACAATATACACTCAAATTCACTTAAATGAGCTGCAATGTCAAAATCTAGAATAATGTGTCTCACCTTTCCAGAAATGATGGCTACAATAACTATGTTTACCGGGAGTATCAATGTCTTAACGTATCCCAACAAAGTCTGGAAACAGAATACAGTATAAGAAAAGCACTTAGACATAAACAAAAAATCAACAACCAAATAGTAGTGTCAAAAGTAAGCTTAGAGGCAGCACTAATGAAATTAAACCTACCTCCAGCTCCATAAAGTCGAACTCTGCAGCACAGGTGTACATCAACGTGTGGAAATCCTTGTAGTTGGTCAACTTGGATCTGATCAAGTTGCCAATGTGAGCCTGTGGGAAATATAGAGAAACACACGGTGAGGTTAAAGTCATACAGACATTCACACCTTCATATGGAAACATTGAAACAGAAATTGACATTAAATGAGTAGACTCCGTCAGTGAAAGAGAAAGGAAGGAGGAATAGATTGTGGGGAACAAAGAACATTTTGACTTCATGGGTCACTCATAGCCCACGTTGAGATCATGCTGAACAGACTTTCATCTAAGGACTTACGTCATTGGACGCTCCGAGGATGAACGACATGAACAATTTGAGAAGCACAGTGGAGGTGAACCAGGCAATACCTTGGACAAACTGAGGATTTAGAGAGGAAAAAGTTAACCCTCAAAACCTGTTATATGTCGCACTGTGCCACTAAATAATGCTGTGTAATTGCATGTTCCGATTGGGGGTATAGAGTGGAGACCCTTGGGATGGTATAATACCATGGGAATTCAATATATTTCTCTTAAAGTAATGGAAAAATAGCCAATTCTGAGGAACGTAGTTTCACCAATTAACCCCAGCATGTAACTAAATAACTAACATTATTATAAACAAGAATTATTCAAATAAGGTTTCATACAATTGTGATGATTCCGAGTTTGCAGACTCTTGTGATATCGTCTCTCAGTGCGATGATGGCCTGGAAAACACCACCATACAGGAATGAGGAGTGACAGAATGACACTTGTGTATTCAGGCATTTCAGTCTATTTCCCAGTCTACTCACCCAGCCAGCAACCAGGGAAGAAATGTAAAAAGATGTCAAAAGTTCCAAATTCCCAAACAGCATGACAAAGCAGATGGCAAATGATGCCTGAAAGGAGAAATAAATAACTTTTGTTCAGCAAATCAAAATACAGTGATCCATCATCATAGCATAATTGATGAACATTGTTCATGTTGGAACTGTTCTATCACCCATTTCACAACCATAGCAGATACTAGTATGTTTCTAAGCATTAAACCTGTGATGATTATGTCTAAATATCAATTCAGTAGTAATACTTACCAGATGCACAACAAGTAGTGATTTCATCTTGGAAGTGGAGAGATAGCCCATAAAATAACAGGCAAACAGGCATGCAATCTGAAGAGACAGACAACATAGGCATTTCAATTCATTGTTACGGTTATTGTACAGCTAAGGAGCTTCAGTACATAAACAGAATCTTTTAAAATGACTGGTACATCCACAGGAATGTTACCAGGCTATTTTCCAGGCATGCATTTTTACCTCAGTGTGTGGATTGATTTACCTGAGTTAGCAAAACAAACTGGGCAAATGGCCAAGGAAGAAGGAACAACACATTGCAAGCACCAAGAGCTGCTAGGGATCTTCTTTCAAGGTTGGAACGCCTACAAAATCGTACAAAGACAACAGTATTATTTGCATTTATACATTTTCAGTGACATACACTGGGTGTACAAAACATTAGGAACAACTGCTCTTTCCATGACATGACTGACCAGGTGAACTTAGGTGAAAGCTATCCCTTATTGATGTCACTTGTTAAATCCACTTCAAATCAGTTTTGATGAAGGGGAGGAGACAGGTTAAAGAGGGATTTTTAAGCCTTGAGACAATCTAGACATGGATTGTGTATGTGTGCCATTCAGAGGGTGAATGGGCAAGACAAAAGATTTAAGTGCCTTTGAACGGGGTATGGGTAGTAGGTGCCAGGCACACCGGTTTGAGTGTGTCAGGAACTGCAACGATGCTGGGTTTTTCACACCCAACAGTTTCCTGTGTTTATCAAGAATGGTCCACCACCCAAAGGACATCCAGCCAACTTGACATAACTGTGGATTGGAGTCAATATGGGCCAGCATCCCTGTGGAACACTTTCAACACCATGTAGAGTCCATGCCCCAATGAATTGAGGCTGTTCTGAGGGCAAAAGAGGGTGCAACTCAGTATTATGAAGGTGTTCCTAATGTTTTGTACACTAATGTATATTCATTTATCTAAGTTCTAAAACACAGACAGGACTTTGAAACGATTGGTGAAACCAAGATGATGGTAAATAGTTTAGACCAAAGGCATGTGAACTGAATATACCTGAGAATGCGTGTTAACAGCAGCATCTGCAGGACAAAGAAGGGATAGGAGAAGCTCTCCCTCAGCGGTGGAGTCCACATGACCCGAGTGCTCTGGAAGACATAGCATGAGGTAAGATAGCATTCACCACCAGCCAACCCCCATGATGATCTAAGTTTACATACACTGTACGAAACAATCAAATGACATTCATCTCAAACAAAACATGAATTGTACAGTGAGGAAACTTTAATATGGATTGCACTATGAGTACACAGCTCCAAAGTGCGAAACTCTCACCTCTCCATGGTTGAAGAAGAGGCACAGGACGGTGACGACCCCTCCAAGACGACTGCCACTGGAAAGAAACCCCCCCCAAAAAACATCAGATTGTCTCCTAGAGTGGCAAGGGGCACCAAAACAGCATGGATACCCAAGACCATGGTTTTATGGAATACCATAGTCATAAACTAGCCTGGGTACCAGTCTGTGTGCCATCATGCAAATCCTTGTCATGGCTTACATGACAGCATGGAGTACGCAACAAAACAAACAGATCTGGGACCAGGCTAGTGAGAAACCAACAAGTTTAAGAACTCATTACCTTAGGTAAGTCCCGTAGAGGAAGAACAGGCTCATCATTGCCCCATTAAGCAGGAAGACACAGGAGACATAGAAGTAGGCTGCATCCCCCATGCCTAAAAGTGGGAGAAAAGTATATTCACAGTGTCAATTTACTGTGCCTCCCAGTCCTGACAGTGTGACACACTTTGTTACTACAGGACGCTATTTACAATGCATAGTAGGGTTGGGCGGTATCCAGATTTTCAAACCGCCATATCGTTTCTGTACCATACCGGTGTATACAGTATTATCGGAGGTGCACACAAGGGGCGCTATAAGAAATGTTAAATAACATTTTAGCCAACAGGGATCTTGATCCAGGAGGGGATTTAATGTCTCTAGTCTGGGTACCAGTCTTTTTAGCTAACATTCTACTCCTTGCTAGTGGTGGGGATAATCGATTCCTCGACTCTTTGCCCGTCGACTACCATTTCTGGGTGTCAAGTTTCGATTCCGCTAAGAATCAACTCCTCGACTCCAGAGATTCAGTATTTTTACAATGGAGGAACTAGTTGCTGTCGTCTACTTCGAGAACAAACTCTTGCATCTTTCACAGCAAATAAAGACAGAGCTAGCGATATAGCGGTATAGATCAATAACTAATTCACCGTTTGTCACAGAAACAAACTAGGTATGATTTATTCTATAAATTCCAGTTTTGATTTGATAGAAATACAATTTTTATAGACTACATGCCCTCTATCAAATCAAAACTGGAATTTTTCCACAAAACAAAGGTTGTAAAAGTATGCTAGATATTTATAGAATAAATGATATCTAGTTTGATGTTTCTGTGACAAACAGTGAATTAGTTATTGATTTATACAGTTTTAAATAGCATTTGATAGATTTGAAGTATTTCTATCAAGTCAAAGCTGGGTTTTTTCCTCAAAACAAAGGTTGTAAAAGTATGCTAGACATTTATAGAATAAATTATATCTAGTTTGATGTTTCTGTGACAAACAGTGAATTAGTTATTGATTTATACAGTTTTAAATGGCATTTGATGTATTTCTATCAAATGAAAACTGGAATTTTTCCTCAAAACAAAGGTTGTAAAAGTATGCTAGACATTTATAGAATAAATTATATCTAGTTTGATGTTTCTGTGACAAACAGTGAATTAGTTATTGATTTATACAGTTTTAAATGGCATTTGATAGATTTGATGTATTTCTATCAAGTCAAAACTGGAGTTTTTCCTCAAAACAAAGGTTGTAAAAGTATGCTAGACATTTATAGAATAAATCATACATAGTTTGATGTTTCTGTGACAAACGGGGAATTAGTTATTGATTTATACAGCTTTAAATTGCATTTTAAAGAGATACAGATGACCATAATATAGCCTGTCTTGTATAGCAATGCCTCGTAAATTCACCAAAAGTATATTAAAGTATATATGAGGCTAGCAATGAGTATGGCTAAGCTATTCTTCATAGTGCCAGTGAATTAAAATGGAACATCTCTAAATGCATCAGTTTAATTAGGTGCAATAAAAAGTATTGTGCCTATAGCTTATTTAATGAAACCCCGGGTGGCTGTTGATGTCCTAGGCCAGGGCTCTCCAACCTTGTTCCTGCAGAGCTACCGTCCTGTAGTGTTTTGCTCCAACCCCAGTTATAACTAACCAGATTCAGTTTATAAACTAGGGTTGGGTTGGAGTGAACCTACAAGAAGGTAGCTCTCAACGAACAGGGTCGGAGAGCTCTGTCCCAGGCAATAGATCGCAACGCAAGGCATCCAGCTAAACTTTGGGGAAATGGCAAGTTCACTTTCTCATCCATAAACGCATCTCAAGGTCAAATATGGTTCAGCAGCTCAAATCAACAGGATGAGGGGTATTGTTATTAGGAAGTACGTCTACCGTGGATAGCTAAAATAATGATTATGATCACATTTCATAAATTTAAATATTATGGGAACATCTATACATTTGGCAGCCAAGCAAGAGTTATCAGTGTACCTACCCTATGACGTTAAAATATCTTCACGCCTACAATAAAAACCTCCAGGCTTTCCGTCATAAGAGTAAATTATATTTGAAGCAGTTTTGAATTACAGGGGGAAAAATGTATCTTGTGTGAATCGTCCTCTGGAATAACGCACATGCTTGGATAATAATTACAAAACCAATGTCTCTAGTAATACCCGTCCGAATAGGACTATAACATGGCAAAGAATAGGTTTATCAGCGTAGTGCGTTGCGTCATCCCATGTCGTGTGATCCGTAAAGGCTGCACACAGCAGAAATATTCTAGTTCCCACACATCAACTGTATTCAAACAAAATAGGCCTTTTATAGGCTAAATTGATGACCAAATGGGCAGCATCATGCTCATGTCAGTCCTCTAGAACGCAAATGTAGCCTTCCTAGTAGGACTCTGCAGTAGTGAGGTGATGTGTACCGTGTTTTTTTCCGGAGTCGAGCAAGAGTCAACTCCTTTCGACTCCAGCCACAGGAGTCAGAGTCGGAGTCGTGCATGACTACTCCTTGCTACTCCATGTCATTGCCAAAGAGGCAATCTCAACGTTCAATATGCAGCTGGATTAATGGTGGAGTTGCTCTTTGGTTGTTGGAAATAACATAACTATTTTCCATGACAACATTCATTAGAATTATTACAAAGTCAAAAACAAACATTTAGCTGTTAGCTAGGAAAGTTGTTGTATTTTGAGGCTTAGCAAAGAGGTTTTGTGGTTGGAATTGCAGTATGTATTTAGTTTGAGAATTTAGAGGTGAGCTAGAAACTTTTGACAGACTGGTTCTCTCTGGACAAACAAAACGGTTGCTTAGCAACCGTATACCAACATGTTCTGTAGAGAACAAAAGTGAGTGTTCCAATATTTGGATTATCTTTGTGATTGGAAGATAGCTGTGAGGGTTATCGAATCAGGATCAACTCCTCTGTTCATATTTGATGATGGCAGAAAGGCCAGTCTCTTTTCAAATTACAAGGAATGACAAGGAGTGGAATGTTAACTAAAGAGACTGTACTCAGCAAGGCACTCGGGCTAGAATGTCTCTGCTGTAACCAAGAAGCTAGGTATTAACATCTAGCCAATTAGCTAGCAAATCATATGCAAAGCCCTGAGCTGGATATAATTTATTTTTTACACATCCTAGATTCCTTATAGTTAGGTGGGGTAGCCCCCAACCCCAAAATCACATGTTGGTATTTCGAAATATACCGTGTATGCCGGTGTTTTGCCCAACTAGGAGTAGTTGTACCTTCACAGCTCTCTACTGGATTCAGTCCATCTGCTCTGTTGACATTCCAACATGCCTTGGTGGGGATTCCAAAGAAGTCCATGGTGCCAGTGTAAATCCTGAACAGGCTGCCAAGGAAAACCTATCAACAGAGAGGTGATCACTGGAATAAACACTCTGTAACGAAGAAACAGAAGAACAATACAATGTTTTTGAGATCCACTGCACCGCCCAATTAAAGATGATCGCCAATGTTTCTCTTTTATAAAATAATGACATAGTTCCAACTCCTATAGTACCTCTGGATACAGATTGAACCTCTTCAGAGCATTGATAACAAGAGGATACTCAGAGAACCTGTCGTTCATGACCAGGTGGAGCCCATGCAAAAAGGACGGAGCATTGATGAAGACCTTGAAATAGGAATAATACAGACCCTGCAAAATAAAACCAACATGTGAGTGAACTGGATGCTAAAATTGCAGATGAGCCTATTTTTGTAACAATGTGTCAAATTCTTCAATAACACAGGATGTCACATCAAAAGCCACATTGGGATGGCAGATGTGTGAAGCAGTGAGGGACAGGAGGGAGGGACATTTTACAATTGGCCCATCTCAACATTCCTCTTACCATTTCAGTGCGGAAAGCCATTTCTTTTTCAATTGAAGACAGGTGTGAAAAGTGTTTGTCATTTTCAAAGAGGTTTGTTAGATGAGCCCTAAACAAAGTTTCAGACATCACATCAGCAAGGGGAAGTGTGTCTGTCAGACTGAATTACTTGACTGAATGAAGTATAGGCCTAATCCTTTAGACTAATTACATCCACATTTCTACATCTGGCCAGCATTGGTAGGTTATAACATACAGTACCTGGATCATGAACTTACCAGTGTAAAAGTCCAGCCAAGACAGCTGTCAAATAGACGCACAAAGGTTTTGTCATCAAAAAAATGAATGCTCGGTCATAGGCTGATAATTAACATGAACTATTACCTTCATTAATAGTTGAGGCAAATATTGAAACTTACCAATAATGACTGTGATTCCAATGTTTCTAAAATATCGCACAGTTATGCCTACTTTATCTCGAATAAAAGCAGACCCGTCAGAAACTCCATCTTTGGTTTGCAAAACGCAGTTGAGAGAAACACATTTTCGTGCTTGTCGTTTGTTGGCATGAAGGTCAAATGCAACGCGTTTACCCTTTCCATCATTTGGGATGCCTTTGGTTGAGTTGAACAATTCCTCATCGTCACTTTCAGGACAAAAATGGGCCTGGTTGCCTGACCGGCGAGTCTTCATAGCCAGGTTTTCAGACTCCGAGTCCGAGAATGCCTCAAAAGATGACATACGTGGTAGTTACACCAGGTAAGAAACCAATTTCAGTATTTTCAATGGTTGATTTCTTTGTCAACGTTAAAGAAAACGAACTAACGTTAGTTTGCTAAATAGCATTTTCTGGCCACCCAAGTTCAAATGACGCACAGCGATTTATCTAGTTACCGTGGAAACCCCGGATCAGCATTCTTCTACAACGGTTTTATTCATGAATATTAAAAACATGAGCTAATATTCATGTCTTGGTTGAAAGGGTCGCGTATCACACAGTACAATGTGTGGTTCTGAATCACTAGTCAAAGGTAAGGCGTACCACACGTGGCGTGTGGGATACCACATTCACCAAATGAATTGCTTGATTCAAGACAGTCCTACAAGTTTATATTAAATATAATATTACACATATTTACAGTTTACATGCTTTATTTATTATTTCACTCAAATAGGTTTAATTATCATGGTATTAAACATAATATTACACAGGGGTACTTTTTTCCCCAAAGCTCATTCAGTTGTTCACTTCAAACCCAGTTCAAAGCCTTTCACTTTGTGTGGCTGAGTGACCACTCAGTTCTTCTGTAGTGCCCTGTGACCCGGGAGATGTACAATGCTGTAGTGCCCTGTGACCCAGGAGATGTACAATGGATTGTGTAGACAAGGGTGAACTCGCTGGGCATACTAAGATAGTGTATTGAGTCCAGTCAGTAGTGCCATTCTCCCATGGCTCATTGGCTCAGTTGGCAGCATTGGGTGGGCCCTCGGGTATGAGAGACATGAAGAACGTGACAATAAAAGACCAAGTCGTAAAGAGAAAGCCAGCATGGGGAATACCATTGGGATCCTCCAGTCCTTCCTCTCCACTGTCCCCATCATCGTCCCCCAAGCCTTCATCCATCACCCGCTCCTGTGTAGACCAAACATGGCAACACGTAAATTAGTCATCGCACAGATAAACTGGAATACTGGATACATTTTTTCCTCTAACATTTCCATCAAAGACACATTTGCTACACGCATCAATGCAATTGTAATCATTCACCATAGCAATACCATATTATGTTACCAGACAAGCATTACATAAATCATTCATCACTGCTATTACAAATTAAATCACTGTATAATTCAAGGAGTTCTCTGTCCTGACATTCAGAAGCACTTAGTTTATGGTCAGAGGTTAAAGATGACCTACCATCTCTTGGAGGTCATGATGAAGGTCCGCCTCCATCTCATCCTGTTGGGGCCAATATCCATGGTTCTGAAATTCATTCTCCAGGTTAAAAGGGAACCACCCTGCTTGGTGCCTAACGTAAACACAGAGAAACAGCCATTGACAAAACCTGTGATACATAATGGGCGACCGTTCACAACACATTTGTTTGGTCAAAGTCCCAAGAAGACCCAGATAGAAAGGTATAAAGGATTCAGAACAATCTCATTTTCAATGTACAGTCTCTAGCCTGATCCCAGAGCTGTATAGCTAACGCTATGGATATTTGCAAGACAGCACATACAGATCTGGGTCCATTCTAGTATGTCACTGTTAGCAGGGACACATAGTATTAAGTTGAGAGGGTGCAGGGGAATACTCACAGGTATAGCAACAACATGGCGCCCATCACCATGACGAAGTGGCTAAAGGATGAGTAGAAGTAGACTATGCTGAGCAAGATGG
Organism: Brachymystax lenok tsinlingensis; assembly: GCA_030435695.1. Classification (NCBI taxonomy): domain Eukaryota; kingdom Metazoa; phylum Chordata; class Actinopteri; order Salmoniformes; family Salmonidae; genus Brachymystax; species Brachymystax lenok. The sequence goes on along the minus strand of CM059806.1, from coordinate 3,746,922 downwards.
CGACACGTGACACCGTGTACACCCAGTCCAGCCAATCACGGTTCTGCTCTTCTTCGTTCAGATGCGCCTCCCCTTCCTGGGCGTTCATCTGGATGTCAGGCTCGCCACGGTGCTCCTCCGGGGGAGGTGGGTTCAGAGGATCTGATTGACCGGGCTGGGGCGAGAGCAGGTCAGGCCTAAAGTGGTGAGATGAGGCAGCCAACATCTGACTGAGGGGCAAGAGAGACAGAGAAAGGAGAGAGAAACTAATCAGCGACAGATTTCATGCAAATATTCAAAAATCTGCATTAAAACAATATGCACATTTTCCCACCAGAGATGTATTTCCATCAAATTGACTTTGAGGATAAAAGGTTGTGCATGATGACGTAGTGCGAATAAACATTTATTTTGCGGTTAAATCGGTAGCCTAATTAACTGCATGGTTTCCCGAGACGTAGTGGGAAGACTACACAACATATCATCGCGTGACTTCAAGTTAACTTCGATATGATGGTTATTATATCAATTTTTGCGCATTAAGGCGTTTCCATCGGCATTTCTAACATAATTATTTTAAAGACACAAAAAGATCCTGCCATGCCGAAAAAACACTTTCTGTCGACAATTATGAAATTGTAGTGACATTTCCTGTTTCCATCAGCCCGGTCTTGACTTTCTTCATGCGTCAGTTAATTCATACTGAAAGTCAGATAATTGTGATTGAATCTCAATGATTGCATGACACAGCAAGGGCAATTGAGCATATTGTCACACAGTTGTTGTGAGACAGCAGACTTACTACTGCATGTAGTAATGCCGGGCGTACACCTGCTGCCACCACAGCAGCGTCATGGGATTGTACTGTATGCCAGGGTAGGCTAGCATGTTGTTGGTAGGGCCTTGCTGTGGAGAGAACTGGTTCCACATGTAGCTGCAATAGAAGTACACAGCTACGGGTAAACAGTTATGCGTTACCAGTAGAACAATTAACACATACAAACACAAATCTATTAGGAAGTGAGAGCTTTCGACAGTAATACACCTCTTGGACAATCGTAACATGTGGCCAGAACTAACTGTATTATAATTGAGAGGTTGGTGTATAAGGGCTTACGCTTGCATCAAGGCAGGGTGTGCTGCATGGTTAGGGGCGGGGCCTGTGTGATCTCTCAGTCCGTCAGAGCTCTCCCCAGTGGAGGTTGATTGGCCATCTTGGCTATGGGAGGAGAGACTGGGTCTCTGACCTGTCTGAGAAAACCAATCAAGAAGTTGATTATTTTACTTCTCTAACTCCACTTGACAAACTTTTCATTCATCAGGAGCGGTGTGGATTACAATATAGAGTAGGCTTAGGTTAGCCTGGTCCCAGATCTGTTTAGCCTGGTCCCAGATCTGTTTGACTAGACCACGGCTAGTACTAGGTGTGCTGGGATGATGAAATTAGTGGCAATGAACAGAGCAGTATGATAGGTGTTGCATGCATAAGGGTAACTCACCGTGATGCCAGTAGAGGGGACTCCAGGGGACTTGTTACTGTGGCTGCTGTGGAGCTTGGGGGACCCAGGAGGTGTGCGAGATGCACACACCAGGTGGACCATGTGGTACTCATCCTGCTGTAAGAGTCATCCGTGGCCATTAGCAAGGACAGCCACACTGTTGCGTTGACAAAGTACAATCATCAGAGGAATCAGCTTGACTTTAAGAATGAGATCTAGGATGAATGCATACATTGTCGTAATCTCTGAACAGAATATCTATGTGAAGATGAAAGTAAAGAAAATGAATGCAGCAGACCTTTCTGAGCACATCTTTCAGTATTAAGTGATCCAAGAGGAGCTTCCCAGAATACACCAGCCTCTGGTCTTTGAAGCTCTACAATAAAAATCAGACAGTTGAGAACATAGGGCCTGTAAGTAAGCATTTCACTGTAAGGTCTACACCTGTTGTATTCGGCGCACGTGACAAATAAACTTTGATTTGATAGACCAGATGATTTATTATCTGACCCTGCTGGTCATCCATCTATGACAGTCTTGAAAAACGATCTGGCCTTAATGGCCACATCTACTCTTAAATCTCTAGTCAGAAGAGCAACCAGAAGAGGACTGGCCACCCTTCGGATCCTGGTTCCTCTATAGGTTTCTTCCTAGGTTCCTGCCTTGTATCAAGTTTTTTCTTAGCCACTGTGCTTCGGTCTCTACATTGCTTGCTCTTTGGGGTTTTAGGCTGGGCATCTGTAAAGCACCTTGTGACAACCTCTGTTGTAAAAAGGGCTTTATAAAATATATTTGATTGATTGATTTGATAACCCCTGAAAACAGGGGTTTTCCTTTCGCTTTCCTTCACTTTGGGTCCAGAGAAGATTCCCTTTCACTTTCTTATATTTCATAAGAACATATAACTAGTAGTGATTGAAATAACTAGAATAGCTTAGACTCAGCTCCCAGACTGTGATGGAAGAGACTTGGAAGGATGGCAACGCGAGACTAGCCTTACATGCTGTCCCCACCGCTCACGTTCCGTGCGCTGCAAAATAAATGTACACATACATGTTATTCAATAATTTCATCCAAACATCTTGCGCGTCTGCATAGCCAGGCACTAAAATAGAACTTGGTTCTATTTTTGACACTTGATGCGTTGCAAGTCCCATCTCTCCCATCTCCTCATTGGTTTTTAGGAGCATTTACCCACGTGGGTGATTGAAAGATTAACTGAGGTGCACACTCCAGTCCAGTTGGTGGTGGTAATGCACCTTAAAGTTGGTTGCCAACCGCCATATAAAGTCCAGAGAAGAAGAAGACTGAAGGAGGAGTGTTTACTAGAAACCAACTAGGTTTCCCCTTTTATCTGTGGATTAATTGTCGGAGTAGAGAACACATGATTTTGTGTGACTCATAATGGGTCAAAATTCTACGAAGAAGAAGAGGACTTTGTTCCTTTTCAGGTAAAATAACAACCCAATGTTTATATCCCAGGTCAAATTAGCTAGCAACTGCAAGCTAGCTAGCCAAATGTCCATGAATGTTACATGTGTTTAGACCTGTCCCCAAATTAATATAATTAGTTCAAAGTTAATTTTGATATTTCAAGCGGTGTGGAGTGGATGTACAAAATGAACATTAGCACGACGGTCTAGTCAGCATGTTAGACAAAGGGCAGTTGGAGATCACAAGATCAAACGGTTGACCCTAAGGTGACTGGGAAGGCCCACACCACTAGCTAGTAGCTGCAGTGCTTTCAGAAAGTATTCATACAACTTGACTTATTCCAAAATCTGTTGTGTTACAGCCTGAATTCAAAATTGATTAAATAGATTTTCTCTCACCCATCTACACACATTACCCCATAATGACAAAGTGAACACGTTTTTTGACATTTTTGCTAATCTATTGAAAATGAAACACAGAAATATCTAATTCACATAAGTATTCACACCCCTGAGTCAATACTCTGTAGAAGTACCTTTGGCAGCGATTACAGCTGTGAGTCTTTCTGGGTAAGTCTCTAACAGCTTTCCACACCTGGATTGTGCAACATTTGCCCATTATTCTTTTCTAAATCCTTCAAGCTCTGTAAAATTGGTTGTTGATCATTGCTATACATTTTCAGGTCTTGCCATATATCTTCAAGTAGATTTAAGTCAAAACTGTTACTTGGCCATTCACTATTTTCTTGGTAAGCAACTCCAGTGTAAATTTGGCCTTGTGTTTTTGGTTATTGTCCTGCTGAAAGGTGAATTCATCTCCTAGTGCCTGGTGGAAAGCAGACAAGCAGGTTTTCCTCTAGGATTTCACCTGTGCTTAGCTCCATTCCGATCATTTTTTTTATCCTGAAAAACTCCCCAGTCCTTAATGATTACAAGCATACCCATAACATGATGCAGCCACCACTATGCTTGAACACATGTACTCAGTAATTTGCTGTATTGGATTTGCCCCAAACATAACACTTTCTATTCCGGACAAAAAGCAAATTGCTTTGCCACATTTTTTTCACAGTAATACTGTAGTGCCTTGTTGCAAACAGGTGCATGTTTTAGAATATTTTAATTCTGTACAGGCTTCCATTTTTCACTTAATTAAGTTAGCATTGTGGAGTAACTACAGTGTTGTTGATTCATCCTCAGATTTCTCCTATCACAGCCATTAAACTCGAACTGTTTTAAAGTCACCATTGGCCTCATGGTGAAATCCCTGAGTGGTTCCCTTCTTCTCCAGCAACTGAGTTAGGAAGGATGCCTGTATCTTAGTAGCGACTGGGTGTATTGATACACCATCCAAAGTGTAATTAATAACTTCACCATGCTCAAAGGGATAGTCAGTGTCTTCTTCTTTTACCCATCTACCAATAGTTGCCCTTCTTTGCGAGGCCTTGGAAAACCTCCCTGGTCTTTGTGGTTGAATCTGTTTTTGAATTTCCCTGCTTGACTCAGGGACCTTACAGATAATTGTATGTGTGGGGTACAGCGATGAGGTTGTCATTCAAAAATCATGTTAAACACTTATTGCACACAGAGTAAGTCCATGCAACTTACAGTGGCTTCATGAAAGTATTCACCCCCTTGGTATTTTTCCTATTTTGTTGCCTTACAATCTGGAATTAAAATAGATTTTTTTCCTTTCATTTGATTTACATAACATGCCTACCACTTTGAAGATGCAAAATATTTTGGAAGGGTGAAACAAACAAGAAATAATTAAAAAAAAGAACTTGAGCATGCATAAATATTCACCCCCCCTCAAAGTAAATACTTTGTAGAGCCACCTTTGGCAGCAATTAGAGCTGCAATCTCTTGTGGTATGTCTCTCTAAGCTTGGAACATCTAGCCACTGGGATTTTTGCCCATTCTTCAAGGCAAAACTGCTCCAGCTCCTTCAAGTTGGATGGGTTCCGCTGGTGTACAGAAATCTTTAAGTCATACCACAGATTCTCAATTGGATTGAGGTCTGGGCTTTGACTAGGCCATTCCAAGACATTTAAATGTTTCCCCCCTTAAACCACTTGAGTGTTGCTTTAGCAGTATGCTTTGGGTCATTGTCCTATTGGAAGGTGAACCTCTGTCCCAGTCTCAAATCTCTGGAAGACTGAAACAGGTTTCCCTCAAGAATTTCCCTGTATTTAGCACCATCCATCATTTCTTCAATTCTGACCAGTTTCCCAGTTCCTTCTGATGAAAAACATCCCCACACCATGATGCTGCCACCACCATGCTTCACCTTGGTGATTGTGTTCTCTGCTTGACGAGGTGTTGGGTTTGCGCCAGACATAGCGTTTTCCTTGATCGCCAAAAAGCTCAATTTTAGTCTCATCTGACCAGAGTACCTTCTTCCATATGTTTGGGGAGTCTCCCACATGGCTTTTGGCGAACACCAAACATGTTTGCTTATTGTTTTCTTTAAGCAATGGCTTTTTTCTTTCCACTCTTCTTGTTGTGGTGCCATATTCTTTACATTTTTTAATAACTGATTTAATGGTGCTCTGTGGGATGTTCAAAGTTTCAGGTATTTTTTTATAACCCAATCCTGATCTGTACTTCTCCACAACTTTGTCCCTGACCTGGTTGGAGAGCTCCTTGGTCTTCATGGTGCCGCTTGCTTGGTGGTGCCCCTTGCTTAGTGGTGTTACAGACTCTGGGGCCTTTCAGAACAGGTGTATAAATACTGAGATCAAGTGACACTTAGATTGCACACAGGTGGACTTTAACTAATTATGTGACTTCTGAAGATAATTAATTGGTTGCACCAGATCTTATTTAGGGGCTTCATAGCAAAGGATACATATGCACGCACCAATTTTCCGTTTTAATTTTTTTTAAACTTCACCATTTGGACAATTTTGTGTATGTCCATTACATGAAATCCAAATAAAAATCTATTTAAATTACAGGTTGTAATGCAACAAAATAGGAAAATGCCAGGGGGTGAATACTTTTGCAAGGCACTGTATGTGACTTGTTAAGCACATTTTTACTCCTGAACTTATTTTACCATAACAACGGGGTTGAATACTTACTGACTCAAGACATTTCAGCTTTTCATTAGTACAATTTTTGCTCAACATAATTCCACTTTGACATTGTGGGGTATTGTGTGTAGGCTAGTGACAAATCTCAATTTAATTTAAATCTCAATTTAATGTGGAAAAACAACAGGTTTGAATACTGAAGGCACTGTACAGTTTAGTTAATCGGATTGACCGGAGTTAGGAAACCAAGGATTAGGCTAGACGTAGTAGGGTAATGACAGAGTCAGTGGTAGCGAGACATTTTTGAGTTTCCATTGACATTCTTGTGTTGTCAGTGCTACAGTAAAGCTGAAATCTAAACCAAAATCGTATCTTTTCAACAGACTGTTTTTGTTAAGAAGGCTCTGTCACCTGGTTAATACTATTATGGTAAACAGTAATGAAATCGATGACACTAACCAGAGAAGTTGGAGAACACACAACAGACTGAGATTACTAGACAAGTGTGCTGTTAAGTGCTCAGTGTTTACAATGATTACTGAGCAGGAACCGTAATTAAATCAGATTATAGGGTGGAACAAAGTAATTGCACGGCCCTGCTTCCAGCCTGACGTCAAATCTACACACTTTCAAGCCAAGAATATTTTCAAATATATGCTTAGCACAACATTTGATTCATTGCTTTCTCCTCCTCCCACCTCTCTTTTTCCCATAGAGTAGTTTGCCAAGGTGTGTTTTGACATTATTTCAGATGCGGTGATGGGTTTTAAAGTCACATTCCCACAGGTAATAGGTTTTCACATCACTGACATTAGGCTATGCATTTCAGTAATATGACATGAATTCAAAAGTGTTGGCCTACATATAAGCAGATGTATTTCCAGGTTAGGAAATCCTCACTGTGTAGCAAAAAGCAATTACTGGGGTACACAGGATGTTGGTGCAGAAAATGTGATGGTGAATTCAGTTAAAACTAAATGAAGCTGGTTAGATTGCATAATACTGCAGTCTTTTTTTCTTTTCTTCTCCAGACAAATAAATTAGGTCAATAAACACATAACTGTTTATAAACCTCCTATAGTACTAAGTGAATCATTCACATCAAAGAAAACGTGGCGCTAGGATCAGGTCCTCTGCTTTCTTTCTCCAACAAAAGCTAGGTCTATCCGCCCACTTGCTAAGAGGATTAAACACACTCATTGAAAACCCCTAATTCACTTAAACAAAGGCTTCAATTCAAATTAGTCTTAGACTACTAGGGTATGTAACCTACATTTAGCCTACTTCTGCATCAGGGAAGTCAGTATCATTTTGACATGTGTGCTACTTATAGTCTGCCTATATAATATTTCAGGGATATGGACAAATTCTCAGATGGCTGTAACCTCCAAACTTAAAAAGCCAATCAATGAATAATGCAATATATTTCTACCTGAATGTTCAAACCCCATCTGAACCAATTATTTATATATACACTAGTTTTGAAGCCACCGTGCCTCCATCTTGGCACTCCCCCACCATTGAAAAATATATTTTGGAAGCTATAAAAATGCAAATATTTTTTTGCCATGTTTTTGCCACTTTGAAGACCTTGAAGCATACTTTTAAATTATTATGGGAGCTAAACATAAAACGATATATATTTTTAGAGAATGTACTAATGCTATTACTGTCCCCACTACAATTATTATTTATTTATTTTTAAATACATGTAATTTTGGCCTTGAAACATTTAATTTAAATATGAGGACTGCTTCTTCTGGGGAGTGCCAATATGGCCGACCCGGAGGCTTCGAAGCCTCTCATTGGCCAATACATAGCATCAGCAATCCAGGGTTTATATACAGTGCATTTAGGAAGGAGTATTTATACCACATTTTGTTACGTTACAGCCTCATTCTAAAATGTATTAAATTACATTTTTTCATCAATCTACACACAATACCCCATAATGACAAAACGAAAACAAGTTAGAAATGTTTGCAAATGTCTAATTTAAAAAAATATATAATACCTTATTTACATAAGTATTCAGACCATTTGCTATGAGACTCGAAATTGAGCTCAGGTGCATCCTGTTTCCATTGATCATCCTTGAGATGTTTCTACAACTTGATTGGAGTCCACCTGTCGTAAATTCAATTGATTGGACATGATTTGGAAAAGGCACACACCTGTCTATATAAGATCCCACAGTTGACAGTGCATGTCAGAGCAAAAACCAAGCCATGAGGTTGAAAGAATTGTCTCAGAGCTCTACGGATAGGATCGTGTTGAGGCACAGATCTGGGGAAGGGTACCAAAATTATGGCTGCAGCATTGAAGGTCCCAAAGAACACAGTGGCCTCCATCATTCTTAAATGGAAGACGTTTGGAACCACCAAGACTCTTCCTAGAGCTGGCCGCCCGGCCAAACTGAGCAATCGGGGGAGAAGGGCCTTGGTCTGGGAGGTGACCAAGGACCTGATGGTCACTCTGACAGAGCTCCAGAGTTCCTCTGTGGAGATGGGAGAACCTTCCAGAAGGACAACCATCTCTGCAGCACTCCACCAATCAGGCCTTTATGGTAGAGTGGCCAGACGGAAGGCACTCCTCAGTAAAAGGCATAACATAACAGCCCGCCTGGAATTTGACAAAAATCACCTAAAGGACTCTAACCATGAGAAACAAGATTCTCTGGTCTGATGAAAACAAGATTTAACTCTTTGGGAGGGGACAATTTAATCAATTATAGAATAAGGCTGTAACGTTACAAAATGTGGAAAAAGTCAAGGGGTCTGAATACTTTCCCGAAAGCACTGTACATCATTGATCTGAACAGACCTCAAGGGAAATAAATATGGAGAGCAATCTCACTGTATGTAAGCCAGAGCCTACTCACCGGTTTACTGGGGTATACAAGTGAGATATGGGTTTTTAGTTTCTCCACTGTCCAGTTCAGGAAGCAGTTAATGGTCTGGTCATCATACTTCTGGTTGGGTGCCTTGATGACAAGGATAACAGGACAGTCGGCAACACCCTGTTCCATGTTTTAAACCATCAGTTAGTGTCCTCTTGGAGTCTTATGCTGCCTTGCACATAGCCCAGACATGTTGGGCTGGAACAACAGAATGGTATCTTCCAATGTGGAGGACTACTAAATATGATCAATCTCCAGCTGCAAGATGTAACGTTAGCTAATACTAGGGCACAACATTGAAACCTGGAAAAAAGATGAAAGACACATTGTTCGGACAAGTTTACCGTGTCATGCAAGTGAAGTAAAAAATGTATGTACACAGACTAAATACCGAGCTAGTTAGCTATCTATGGTTTGTCAGAACAGAACGTGGCAGGTATAATGAGGATCACGTCTCTGGTAGTGCTTAACGTTACTTACTTAAGGTAACTAACTACGGCTAATGAGAACTAAACAGATGTACCTTTTTTTAAAAGAGACCCGGATGAGTTATGACATTGACTAAGTACTAACTACTGTACTGTAGGCTTGTCAATCAGGGAAACGGAGCATTAGCACATATAGCTAGCTAGCAACCAGCCTATGGTCCCAGCAGAAGTTTCAGCGCTAACGTTAGCTGGCTAGCTAACAACAGTTATCTTTGGCTATCCTAACTGTCTGGTAACGCAGATGATGATGATCAGTCTCTCGCAATGTCAGGCCGATCAAATATATTTACCCACCTTAGCTTCCAGCGACTGTACTTTAACTTGATCACCTTTATAGATCAGTTACAATTCTTTGAATATAATCTGAATATCCGGCGTGTTGTTGTTGTTGTTGGCCTGCTAGCTAGCTGTTAGCTAAAGGAGAGTGGAAATACGTTACCGTGTCTGAAACAGCTGTTCCGCACACATCCGGAACTCGTACAATCGAATCGCTTGAAACGAGTCTGAAAAACGGTACTACATTTAGTTATATGCTTGTTATATGCTCGCTGTATTACATGAATAATAAACAAAAATATATCATTTATAATATTTTACTGAGTTACAGTTCATATAACGAAGTCAGTCAGTTTAAATACATAAATTAGGCACTAATCCAGGGTGCCACTTTGGTTTTAGAAGTGTGGGGGGGGTCATAACCTGGAGGGGTGTCTGGGGTCCTCCCTGAGAATGTTTCTGTGCATCTAAAACTAATTTCTTGCATTTTCAAACAATCCTATATGCCCTCTCCATTTAGAACAAAAAGTACGCAAAAATGCCCACAGTCATCAAATGCCCACAGTCATCAAGAGATCATTATTGAATATGTTTAAGTGGTTAATAAGACTGAACTAGATCAAAGGTAGTTAAATAAATATTGTGTTGTACCTTTACTAATAGCCTAACAAATGAACAACACTTGAAAAAATACAGACTTTTTATTGCCTTTATTAAGACATCCTCGATATCAAATTTCCGCCAGACCGACCAGCCAGCCTGAGCCTCCTGCACACTTGACTAGTCTAGTCAATAACTCAATACTCTCCCAACACAAGTTCCTTCCCAGTACCCACATATATATTTTTTTTAGTTCCCAAGATAAATATTATTTTTATTATAAAAAAACGCATGCACCTCAATTATACATTAACACACAGAAACAGCAAATCCTCCACATAATTAATCTCATAGGCCTAATATTACTGTAGAGCTCTTTTTACTTGCACACAATATAGTTGGGTCGCCCCATCCTGTCCCTAGGGGTCCACCACCCTGCAGCACCCCAACCCAACACACCCCACTCAGCTTTAGGATCTTAGTGAACATTCATTATTGATTTCTGGTGTGTTAGGCCGAGGCCAGAGTGAACACCCACAGGACGGCAGACCCCCAGGGCCAGGATTGAGCATCTCCCCCTGACTTGGGTATGTTTTCAATACAGACTCTTTTGGTCGTACTGTATTCCATATAAGGCATCCAGAATTTATGAATGTTGCCCAATATACACTTAATCTGGTAATAAATCAAAACTAGTGATTCATAACTTGACATTGTGGGAGGATAACCAACCTTCCAATTAATGGAAATGCATTTCTTAGCCGCTATAAATGCTTGGTTACAGTTTCTTCAGATAAGTCTCCAGTATCAACATTTCCAAGCAAACAAAAATAGGGAGAAGGGAGAATCTGTAGACATGCTGAGATAAAAGAACATGCTCTTTGCCAGATTTCAGCTAGCCTTCACAAGACCATAACATATGTAAATCAAATCAAATGTTCTGGTTCCAACAGTGCAGTAATATTTAACAAGTAATCTAACAATTCCCCAACAACTACCAAATACACACAAATCTAAAAGGGGTGAAATGAGAATATGTACATATAATATATGGATGAGCGATGGCCGAGCGACAAAAGCAAAGTGCAACTAGATGGTATAAAATACAGTATATGCATATGGTATGAGTAATGTAAGATATGTGAACATTATTAAAGTGCCATTATTTAAAGTGGCGTTGTTTAAAGTGACTAGTGATCCATTTGTTAAAGTTGCCAGTGATAGCTGTTTAGCAGTCTGATGCCCGTGAGATAGAATCTATTCTTCAGTCTCTCGGTCCCAGCTTTGATGCACCTGTACTGACCTTGCCTTCTGGATGGTAGCGGTGTGAACAGGCAGTGGCTCGGGTGGTTGTTGTCTTTGATGAAATTTTTGGCCTTCCTGTGACATCAGGTGCTATAGGTGTCATGGAGGGCAGGTAGTTTGCCCCCGGTGATGCGTTGTGCAGACCGCACCACCCTCTGGAGAGCCTTGCGGTTGAGGGCGGAGCAGTTGTCGTACCAGGCTGTGATACAGCCCGACAGGATGGTCTCGATTGTGGATCTGTAGAAGTTAGTGAGGGTTTTGGGCGCTGTTGCGCCTTCTTCACCACACTGTCTGTGTGGGTGGACCATTTCAGTTTGTCGTTGATGTGTACGCCGAGGAACTTTCCACCTTCTCCACTGCTGTCCCTTCGATGTGGATAAGGGGGGGCTCCCTCTGCTGTTTCCTGAAGTCAACGATAATCTCCTTTGTTTTGTTGACATTGAGTGAGAGGTTGTTTTCCTGACACCACACTCCGAGTGCCCTCACCTCCTCCCTGTAGGCTGACACGTCATTGTTGGTAATCAAGCCCACTACTGTTGTGTCGTCTGCAAACTTGATGATTGAGTTGGAGGCGTGCATGGCCACGCAGTCGTTGGTGAACAGGGAGTACAGGACGGGGCTGAGCACACACCCTTGTGGAGATGTTGTTTCCTACCTTCACGTCCTGGGGGTGGCCCGTCAGAAAGTCCAGGACCCAATTTCACAGGGCGGGGTTGAGGCCCAGGGCCTCCAGCTTGATGATGAGCTTGGAGGGTACTATGGTGTTGAATGCTGAGCTGTAGTCAATGAAGAGGTATTCCTCTTGTCCAGATGGGATAGGGCAGTGTGCAGTGTGATGGCGATAGCATTGTCTGTGGACCTGTTAGGGCGGTATGCAAACTGAAGTGGGTCTAGGGTGGCCGGTAAGGTGGAGGTGATATAATCCTTGACTAGTCTCTCAAAGGCACTTCATGATGACAGAAGTGTGTGCTACTGGGCGGTAGTCATTTAGTTCAGTTATCTTTTTATTCTTGGGTACAGCAACAATGGTGGCCATCTTGAAGCATGTGGGGACAACAGATTGGGATAGGGAGCGATTGAATATGACCGTAAACACACCAGCCAGCTGGTCTGCGCATGCTCTGAGGAAGCGGCTAGGGATGCCGTCTGGGCCAGCAGCCTTGCGAGGGTTAACACGTTTAAATGTTTTACTCATGTCGGCCACAGAGAAGAAGATGTGGAGGGGCGCAGTTCTTGTTAGCTGGCCACGACGGTAGAACTGTATTATCCTCAAAGCGGGCAAAGAAGGTGTTTAGTTTGTCTGTCAGCGTGACGTCCGTGTCCGTGACGTGGCTGGTTCTCTTTTGGTAGTCCTTGATTTCCTGTAGACCCTGCCATTGAATTGCGACTCCACTTTGTCCCTGTACCGGCATTTCACTTGTTTGAATGCCTTGCGGAGGAAATAACTACACTGTATATTCAGCCATATTCCCAGACCTTTTTCCATGGTTAAATGCGGTGATTCGCGCTTTCAGTTTTGCGTAAATGCCGCCATCCCCTTTTGTGTTTTACACCTCCAGCACTTTGGAGATTTGTCAGACTGCCTTAAAATAGCATCTGGCTTGTCCAGTGTTTGCTGCACAGAGAGAATAAAGTGTTGCGTCTGCAAAAATTAATCTCAGCTCTATAAGAATATTTTGAAGATGAATACACAACGCAGAGGACGAGAGGACTAGAGTTAACGATCGCTAGGAGTTGGATTTCAGTTCATCTGTTTAGAATCTGTGGGATGTCAGTCCTGAACTCAGAGCTACGTGTGCCACGTTTTCATTTTGTCTGTACATTGAGTCGGGGGCAGGATACTTATTATTTGGCCATTGGCCCAGTTGTCCTGCAAGACTTCTGATTGGTCAACCCCAGGCTAGGGTGGGGAGTTATAAATGGCATCCTGTTCCTTTGTTCGGTGGAGAAAAGCTGAGGAGGGGAGACTGAACATCTGAACATCTACCTCCCAGCATAACATCTTGATTTGTTCTTCTCAAATAAACCTATTTTTCTCCCCCTGATTTGCTTTGGAGATTGTGTTATTGAAGAATAACATAAATTGCTAACACTTGGTGCCGTGTTCCAGATGAATTGGTCTGAACAACAAGAAAAACTTAGCAACTGTGTGTTGATCCAGAGGAAAGAGAGAAGGCTGTGCGCAACCCACTTTGGGAGTCAACTCTCAATCTTCTGATTGATAGCAGAATTGCTGGGTTTTAAAATAACCAAATCAGGTTAAAATAGTGCCTGCAATGAGTGATCTGTATCTGTGATGTATAAGTGTTCAAGTCCTTTGTTTTATTACAGAGTTTAGTCTTTTGTTACTCTATGAAAAGGTTGGAGCCCTTACTCTATTAAAAGGTTGGAGTCCTTACGCTATTAAAAGGTTTGAGGCCTCTGTTTTTTGTGAAACCTTCTTGTTGCATAGAAGTGAGTTGCTAGAAGTAGCAATTTTTACACGTGTGGTTAATGTAAGCCTTCAAACAAGCTTTTTGAGTGAACATAAGTTATGGGTAGCTAGGCCCTATAGAAACAATTTGTGTTCTAGAAGGAGTTTGAGTCCTCAAAAGGGGTTATATAAATATATAAACACAGATAGATAGATAGATATATCTATATTATACAACTTTTGACGTTGATGTAATGTTATTGCTAAGTGAGAAAATCACTCTGGAAAAGGGCGGAACAGCTCTTCTGGATGTGAACATGAAACTGTAGAACCATTTCAAAGTAGAGGAGGAGACACCGGTGAAAAAGTCAGACGTGACCCCCACCTGTGGCCTCTCTGACGAACGATGTCTTAAGCCAACCAGAACATAATCTTTACTTTCTTTTACAGCCTAACTTCTAGTGACAGTAATCACACATAAATCAGCATCTCCAAAACAGTTGGATGAATGGTCAGAAGCTTTTAAGCATCCACGAGACGTGGTTATCAGAGTTATGCAGGTTCTGAGTGACACCAACAACATTATTAGTTCTGTAAAATAGAAACCAAGTGTATGTCATTATTGTGGGATTTCTGGTCACTGGCAACGAGAATGTCGGAAAAGAAAACTAGATTTTATGAGTTGTGGCCAGGAGAAGAAGGGTCCGTCTAAGGGAAAATGGAATCGGGACAACAGCCCCAATGACACAATACTTGTGCAGAAATTTAAGAAGCTCTTTCCGTCTCAGCAGCAGAGTTTGCTGGATGCTGTGGAGGTAAACTAATAGACTCCCTCTTACGTCCCATCTCAGCTGGTGTACATATGAAATCGGATGGAATATATGTGAACATGATGGTTAAAAACTTTGCAGTAGATTTTTTTTTATAGATACGGGTGTTGAAGTCACTGTATTTCCCATATCTTATTCAAAACATATATGTCCTCAGTACACGGGCAAGAAGATGAGAGCAACAGGAGGGGAGGGAAGACATGAAACAAACCAAACCATTATCAATTGATATTGGTCCAATGAAGATGGATGCAGGGGTGTGGATAGGCTCATTTGAACAACCTATTTTAGGCCTTGATGTGATTACGTAACTTGACTCTACATTGAACATTTCTGAAGGAAAGATGACGTGGCATATTAGGCAACTGCAAAGCTCTACAGTTCAGAACCATGCTATTTGGACTACGAAGAAGAATGAGTGTGGAACTTTGGATATCGAATCAGTGTGCCTTGCGCAAAACAATATCCAATTAGCAAGGAAGCTATGGACACAACTAAAGTAGTGATTAAAGATCTATGGGACATGGGTATAGTTGAAAAGACACCATGTGATCCAGCTACTCTGATGTATCCTACAGATACCACATTACTTGAACACTACTGTTGTGAGTTGTTTTGGATCAGCTCTCTGATGGGTTTATAGAGTCATTCATTGGAAAACCCTGAGGTTATCTTATACACAGACGGTTCAAGTATTGTGGGGGGGTGAGGCAGGCTGTGCATGGGTAGTTACTGTAGTTACTACAATGGACAATGTGATACTACAGGCACGTTAGATTTGAGAAAAGCAGACGTTCACTTTATGAGTGACACAATGCTTAACTATTGCATACAACTCTCTAATGGGGAATAACTCCCGAGGGGGGACATGACGTTGTGGCGAAATCCTGCACGGAGCCTTCACCGTGCGCTGCCACTTTAAGAGCGCATCAGCAGTAAGGAAGGAGGAGAGATAAAGACAGCTTTTTCAGCTCTCTGGGAGGAAGCTCTTGGTTGGCGCGACAGTTTGATTGTGTGTGCAATGCTGTAGAAGTCCATGTTTGTTTTCAACGTGTTTAGTTTATAACGTGTTTAACTCAATAATCGGGTGACTGCTCGGTGGTTGTTATCGTTTGGGACCGCACCTGTGATGGATCGCATGGATTAGGAGCAACATTGTTGCGAAGCTTGGACATATCAGCCAACACACCATCAGACGAGCCGACAGTACTGAAGTCAACAGACGAGGCAACCAGCCTAAAGTCAACAGCCAAGATTCTCTCTCTCTTTTTCTTCCCTATCGCTCCAGTGCTTTACCCTGCAGCAGACTTTCTATTTTTCAAAGGCACTTCCCGTTTATGTTCATTAGCGCTGGCCTATTATGGCCCGGCCAGAAGTCTCTGTATTGACATTTTAGTTAAAAGGAAGGGAGGTTGCTTGCAAGTTGTGCATTGTATTGAATTGTATTGAATTGTATTGAGGGGGTGTGATACTAGTGACACGTGGCCGTGGAGAAGATTTTGGACATTTTAAGGCCTTTGATTTGTCTAACTTAACATCCCCACATTCATACTCCTCTGCACTGCCCCCACTGGGCGGTAATACAGATTATTGCAAATTCTCTAATGTTGATGCCTGGTTCTTTCTTTGTAAACTGCTTCTATGACGCTGTCATTCAATTGCTCTGCCATTATTATTGTATGAGTTATCATTGGTAGGGTTACTCCTGTGCAGGTGAAGGGGTTTATATGGTGTGTCTTATCTTTTCTCTCCACTGGCTATCTGGCCAACAGGCTACCTTCTAGGCAGTCCCTTCTGCTGATGTGGGTGGGTCTGGTAGCGTACTCTCTCTATTCTGCTCTTTCCTTTCGCATGAGTTAATACCGGCCTGGCGCCCAACAAAATCTTTCTTTACCCCTCTCTAATAAATACCGCTACAGAATTACGCCAAACAGGGACCTGAAGAGAAACACCCATGACACCATCCACACAAAGTTGAATCATGTCTTTTGTTGGAACCCCATACTGTGTCAATGTGGACACACCTAATGGTAATCATGTTCGGGATTCTTTCATTGTGGAAGGACTCGATGTTCTAATGGAGTTGGATAGCACTGGCCTTCATTCCCAGGCTTCCGGCTCGCCATAGCATCTCCACCATTACCCTCCCCTCAACCTCTTCCTGTTACCCTGTCCAGAGAGACTGGGAGAGGTGTCTCTGGAATCACTGGACAAATGGAACAGCAATGGACACACACCAATCATAGCTTGACAATGCAGGAGAATGCCATTCGTGAAACTCAGTGAAAGTGTGGAGGCTCATCAGACAGATGTGCAGCGGAGGTTGGATTACCTTCCGGTCAAATGGAGGAAAACCAACAACAATTTGTTCAGAGACAGAAATATTTACAAGATTCTCTGAAGCAGGATATTCAAGGAAAACTCCACAAGTTCCAAACACAAATGGAAACTAACCATCATCAAGTCATAATCCTTCTTGAGGAGGAACAAAACAGAGAGCAGAGGAGTCAGCCTCTGTTGTGAAGGGAGTGTGTTCTTATCTGAAAGAGGTTATGGAGGACATGAAGAACTCTCTCACAGAGGAACTACGATTTTTGATAGAACAGACTCACAAGGACACCGTTAATGAGATGGAAAAAGCACAGAAGGCCACAGACCTTCAACTGGAGGAGCTGCACCAGGAGGTAATGCAGTGCTTTTCCCTTCTGGACAAATCTTCTGCACCTCCTCAGGATTTACCTCTGCCATTAAGGCAATAGGAACAGGTAGCACTACAAAAACACCTCTGAAGATACTGTTAAACAACAGAACTCCTGTTTCCCCAAGACCCTTGCCACTGTCATGCCTCCTCTAGAGCGCTCCCTCCTATCAAACTACTTTTCCCCACTTTTGGCAGCCCAGAAGATGATGTTGATCCACTGTTTTTCTTATCTAAATGTAATGATTTTCTTCTATTCGGCCCCTTACTGACTCAGGAGGTTCTTGCCACCCTTCGCAGTGTTCTCCATGGTACAGCAAGAGACTGGTGGGAGATAGCCCACGTGAACATGTGTCAACCTGGGTGGAGTTTCAAAAATATTCCTCTCAGCCTTCCTCTCAGAGGACTATGGGGATGAACTGGCGGAACGTGTTCGTGAACAGAGTCCAGGGTGACGAGAGCCAATACGGACTTTGCCTTCTCCTATCGTGTTCTATGTAGGAGATGGAAGGCTGACATTACTGAGCAGGAGATGGTCAAACTCATTCTTAAGAACATGGTTCCACGCCTTGCTAGTCAACTGGGAACGTGTGCAGAATGTGGATGATCTGGTGCGCCTTGGGACTCAGTTTGAGAAGGACTGGAAGCATCACCTCCAAAATAAAAACCCTGTTCCATCATCCCAGTATACCCATAACTCTAGTGGGGCTAAACAGTGTCAGCTATTGGTGCCCAAGATCCAAGATAAAAGTTCAGTGATGTGCTGGAGGTGTAAAGTCCAACATCCTCCAAATTCTTGCCCCTCTATGGCCAAGCGCCAGATTCAGGAAAAGGTCAGAAGGGACAGAAGACCGACAGTCTGGAAAGGCGCGTGGTGGCTTACATACACTGGGTCAGCCTTAATGCCCACCATGAAGCCTTTAGACAGCACCATTAGCGGTCTTATTCCCTATTCCTAAGAACAACTATTGGTTCCACTGACTGTTAGGAACTGGAGAGGGAAGGCCATAATCGACACAGGAGCAACTTACACCCTGATGAAAGAGGCCCTGTGGCGAAACATGGCATTACCTCATGAGGAGCTGCAAACATGGGAGGAGGGACCATTGTACTTGGCCAATGGAGAACCTACCACCCTTGGGCTGGATTGCATAACAATAAAACTGCATGATGAGACTATTAACCTTCCTGTGGCTATTCTTGCAGATCTGAGCCTTGCATTTGCTGTAGTCCTTGGCCTGGACTTCCTGTTCTTCAGTGGACTGACCATCTCGATGTCTGAACCATCCTATCGACTGCACTCTGACTATTCCCAGCCTCATCCATTTCAACTTGGAAATGCACTGATTTCAGGCTGGAGCCTGCTACCTTATGCAGAGTCTGACTAGGTCAAGTCAGAGACAAACACCGAGAAAATACCAAGAGACAAAGGCCAAAACGCGCTCCACCAGTGAAGTTTGAGAACCCAACTATCACCCTGATTACCGCCGCACCCCCTTCTATCCGAGAGCAAAAGCAAACCTGATGCTGAATTCTACATCAAACAAGCAGTGGAACAGGCATGTCTGTCGGATGATGAGAGGGGCAGCTCTCCCAGATGTTGGAGATGAACAGCGAGGTCTGTACTCTTACACCTGGCCGTACTCACAGTCTTCAAACACAAAATCTATACCCGCATGAAGTTCCCATTAAGCAGCGCTCCTACAGGCTGTCCCCGCCAAACTGGAAATTCTCAATGAACAGCTCAAAAGCATGTTGGAGAATGGAATTGTGGAACCTTCTTTTTCCTGGATGGGCTTCTCCGGTTGTCCTGATTCCAAAGAAAGATGGAGGATATCGATTCTGTGTGGACTACAGGAAGAATGCCATAACAGAAAGCGATGCCTACCTCTACCAAACATAAATGACATACTGGAATCGCTGGCAGGAGCATCCATCTTTAGTAATCTGGATCTGAACAGTGGCTATTGGCAGGTTGCAATGGATCCCGCTTAGTCAGGACAAGACTGCCTTTGTCACCCCTGCTGGTTTGTACTCCTTCAAGGTCATGCCTTTGGTTTGAAGAATGCTCCAGCAACCTTCCAAAGGTTGATGGAGACTGTCCTGGGAGATCTGAGGGGTAGAAATTGTCTGGTGTATCTGGATGACATCATAATCTACTCCTCCTCTGTCACGGATCATCTGCAAGACATACAGTCCGTATTCGACAGACTAAAGGCTGCAGGTTTGACCTTGAACTTGAAGAAGTGTAATTTCTGTTTGCCAGAACTCAAGTTCCTTGGTCATGTGGTTAATGCTGAAGGTATCCATGCAGATCCCGCCAAAGTTGCAGCAGTGCAGGACTTCCTCCCACATCCTCAAGGCTGTTCAGCGCTTGGGTATGGCTGGATGGTACCACAGATTTGTGCCTGACTTTTCAAAGATCGCCAACCCCTTAACAACCTTAAGAAGAAGGGCGTGAAATTCCAATGGACCCCCTGCATGCCAAAATGCATTTGAATCCCTCAAAACAGTCTCATTACTCCTCCAGTGCTTGGACATCCTAACCTGAATGCTCATTTCATTGTGTACACAGATGCAAGTCAAACAGGACTTGGCGCAGTCTTGGCTCAACACACAGGACTTGGAACAGAAGAAGTTCTTGCCTATGCAAGTCGCACTTTAATTCAGCCGAGAGGAATTACTCAACAACAGAAAGGGAGTGCCTAGCTGTGGTCTGGGCTTTGGAGAAATGGAGCTACTACTTGAGGCTTAAGGTCTTCACTGTTGTCACAGACCACGCTGCCTTGCAGTGGGTTCTGGCATCAGGCAAGACCAACAGTCGTCTTATTCGCTGGTCTATTAGACTGCAGAAGTTTGATTTCATCCTTGAGTATCGCAAAGGAAAACTAAACGTGGTACCAGATGCCCTTTCTCGGATAACAGAGACGGCCAATGTCTGTCCTCCTTGTGCAGCACTTACACTACCGCTAAGTGCCTGGATGATTCCTTCCTCTGGATGATGAGAGTGTATGGAGAGCACAGCAGAAGGATGCTGCCATCATGGCGATCCACAAGAGTCTGTCTGAAGAAGACTCAAGAGTCGCTTCAATGATAAGTTCAGCATAATTCAGGATAAAGTGTATCGAAAACTCCAAGAGGAGATGGAATACACCGCACCCATTACCGCTATTTTCATTCCCTCTACATTGAAGGACCAGATAATCCAAGCTTATCATGCCAACCCCATGAGTGGCCATCTTGGAGTTTTTAAGACTTATCAAGATTACAAGAGGTGGTTTACTGGCCAGGCATGTGGATTGATACTGGAAGTTTGTACAGCAGTGTGAAATCTGCCAGAAATACAAACCAGACATTGGCAGACCTGCTGGGAAAATGCAACAGACCTGTGGTGAACCATCCAAATGAAATGTTGGGAATTGACCTCATGGGACCTTTTTCCCAGCCGGGGACTAGGAATGAGTTTCTCTGGTGGTAGTGGACTACTACACACACTGGGTGGAGTTGTTTCTCCGCAAAGCCACTACATCAGCCATTGCTCTAATTCTGCGAAGGGAGGTCTTTACCAGATTTGGGATTCCAGACCAAATCCTCTCTGACCGAGGTCCGCAGTTCATATCAGGAATTTACAAAGAGCTCTGTACTACTGGGGTGTAGTTGCCAAGCTGACCACAGCCTACCATCCTCAGACCAACCTGACTGAGAGGGTAAACCGAACTCCCAAAGGGGATGATTGCTTCATTCGTGGGGATCAGCACACAAGGTGGGATCAGCATCTTCCTGAATTTCCCGCTTTGCACTGAACTCTGCGGTGCAGGAGACTTCTGGGGTCACTCCCGCCAACTCCATCTGGGCAGACCACTAAAAGGTC
Organism: Brachymystax lenok tsinlingensis; assembly: GCA_030435695.1. Lineage (NCBI taxonomy): Eukaryota > Metazoa > Chordata > Actinopteri > Salmoniformes > Salmonidae > Brachymystax > Brachymystax lenok. Next base: position 3,725,593 of record CM059806.1, on the reverse strand, counting down.
CGATGGACAGAGTCTTGCAAAGTTCCAATGTTTCACCTGACTGCCCAGCATTTGATGCTGTCCAACACCACCACACCTTGCTAGCCAGAGTGGAGACCAGCACAATCAAAGCCAAACAACGACAGCTCAGAAATTATGACAAAAATAGACTCCGAGACGGTGTTTTCACCCAAGTCTCGTGGTCTGGGTAATGCTCACATCATCTGTCAAAGGCATCTAAGAAGTTCACTGCCAAGCTAGCTTCGAGATGGAAAGGTCCCTACCGTGTAGTGCAGCAGTTGGGGCCGTGAACTACTTGGTCTGTTTGGGAGGACACTGGGGAGGATGTCAGGACGGTGCATGTTGTTGACCTAAAGCCCTGCTACCCTAATGCAGAAGAGCTGGATCGCAGGCAAAGCAACACCTGCAGGATCTCTTCTGGAGGATTCTGATGATGAGGACTTCCTGGTTTTGTAGCAGGAACATGAATTCTGCCAAAGCCTGCATCCTCTCTGTTTCTACAGGCTTTGTTTTTTCATGGGGAGGAGTGTGGCGAAATCCTGCACGGAGCTTTCACCGCGGCGCTGCCACTTTAAGAGCGCATCAGCAGTAAGGAAGGAGGAGAGATAAAGACAGCTTTTTCAGCTCTCTGGGAGGAAGCTCTTGGTTGGCGCGACAGTTTGATTGTGTGTGCAATGCTGTAGAAGTCCATGTTTGTTTTCAACGTGTTTAGTTTATAACGTGTTTAACCTTCAATAATCGGGTGACTGCTCGGGTGGTTGTTATCGCTTGGGGACCGCACTGTGATGGATCGCATGGATTAGGAGCAACATTGTTGCAAGCTTGACATATCAGCCAACACACCATCAGACGAGCCGACAGTACTGAAGTCAACAGACGAGGCAACCAGCCTAAAGTCAACAGCTAAGATTCTCTCTCTTTTTCTTCCCTCTATCGCCCCAGTGCTTTACCCTGCAGCAGACTTTCTATTTTTCAAAGGCACTTCCCGCTTATAATTCATTAGCGCTGGCCTATTATGGCCCGGCCAGAAGTCTCTGTATTGACATTTTAGTTAAAAGGAAGGGAGGTTGCTTGCAAGTTGTGCATTGTATTGAATTGTATTGAATTGTATTGAGGGGTGTGATACTAGTGACACGTGGCCGAGAAGATTTTGGACATTTTAAGGCCTTTGATTTGTCTACGAACATCCCCACATTCATACCTCCTCTGCACTGCCCCACTGGGCGGTAATACAGATTATTGCAAATTCTCTAATGTTGATGCCTGGTTCTTTCTTGTAAACTGCTTTCTATGACGCTGTCATTCAATTGCTCTGCCATTATTATTGTATGAGTTATCATTGGTAGGGTTACTCCTGTGCAGGTGAAGGGGTTTATATGGTGTGTCTTATCTTTTCTCTCCACTGGCTATCTGGCCAACAGGCTACTCTTCAGGCAGTCTCTTCTGCTGATGTGGGGTGGGTCTGGTAGCGGTACTCTCTATTCTGCTCTTTCCTTTCGGCATGAGTTAATACCGCCTGGCCTAACAAAATCTTTCTTTACCCCTCTCTAATAAATACCGCTACAACGTAGTGCCAGGACAGTGGGTGATGGTAAAAAAATATGTGACAGACACATTAGGGCCAAAATGGGAAGGTCCTTATCAAGTTTTGCTCATAAGGTCAGCAGTAAAAGTTCAGGGAAAATCACGATGGATACATGTCACTCATTGCAAGGTTGTCCATTTTGATGACAAAGCGGAGCCTGGAGAATAAATAATTGATTGACTAGCAATCGGGGGTTATTCTCGGGTGAAGAAGCATGGTAAGATGATCAGAACCTGATAAGCTTCTATGTTGTATATGTTGTATACCTCAGTCATCATATTAGGGATATCTAGGTGAAATGTCCAACGTTTTCCTGAAAATTGGGACACGCTTACTTAGGGAAACGTATGTGAAATATCGATTTCTCTTGAACCCAGGACATGTTACTTTTTTTTTTTTACTTTTGTGTTTCTTTTGTTACAGGTTATCAGAATCTATCGTCTGAGGCTGCAGCGATATCCCTTGACTGTACCTGAAACGATACAAGATCACCGGGGAAGTGCAACCAGTGGAACGGAAGAAGAATTCCTCACTACCAGCAGACTGTCAGAACATCATTTTTAATAGTTATCTATGTGGGACTGATACCAGTATTAAGGACTTTGTGAAAATTCTTTTTCTTGTGAGTTTCCTCATAATACAGGATGTGGGTTGTGTTTCCATTTCCAACACAGAGATGCATCAGCAGGATGAGGGACACTCGGCCGTCAATATGTTTCTAGCCCTCTCTCTACACTATGCCACAGTAGTCAAAGTAGTTGTTGGGTTTGTATGTATGCTCCATTCACATCAAGGGCAGGTATTCCATTAAGGGCTATTCCTTTTAACCAGAGTGAAATGTTGTGTATATGGAGAGATGTTAATTGGTATAAGGCGATTATTGGTACTAATTTGGGTGAAAATGTTGAGTATCAAAATGCGAGAGTACCTAGTTCTGCAGTACCTTCCTTCATTTGAGATTACCAATGACGCTAATCAGTGACCACCTTACCTAGTTATTACACATGCCCCTTTTGGGTGGTTATGTTTTAATAGGTCACTCTCTCTGAATCTGTCTCAACTGCACCAGGACGCGTTTGTCAAAGTAGGACAGAGTGATCAGATCTATCTATCTGCCTGTGACGGTCCCAAGGTTGCGGAATGTCTAATGTCTGTTGAATTGATTCTCAGTAATGGGACTTACTTTATCTGTGGATCCTGTTATTTGGAATATGTAAGACATTCTGTGAATTCTCCTTTTTCACAACGTCATAAACGTGTGATTACAGAAACAGAGATTCTTTGCGATTGTTTTTCCATCTTATGGTATTTCTAAAATAGCACGGGAAGTTATTAATATGGCTAACTCGTTGGAAATCCTAACTAGTAGTACAGTTGCGAGTCTTGAGTTAATTACAGCTGAGATGGTTGCCATTCGGACTGTGGCGATGCAAAATCGTTTGACCCTTGATTATCTTCTGTCCGCACAAGGGGGTACATGTGCGTTTAACAGTGCTGAATGCTGTACTTACATTCCTGATAATTCTGAGGAAATAACTGACCTAATCCAAAAGATCAGGACTGAGGGCATTAAATATCATGGTTATAATCCAGATGATTTAAGGTTAGTCGTGTTGTTGTCTTCAACATTCGGTACATGGGGAAGTTTTTTGCTGAGCACGATACTTCCAATAGTGGGAGTTGTGGTTATTTTCCTCATCCTCATCCAGGTTGTCAAGTGTGCTATTGCCCGATGTTTGTCTGCTAAAATCCGACGATTTACGTGATAAGGGATATCATAAGATTCATCAATGGTGTCTTTTTGGCAATGGGTGTCAGTGGTGTTCACCAGAATGTTGTGGAGATCATAAGGGTCTTCATCATCTTCACCTGTGGTAACTGTCCTCGGCGCTGTAATGAACCATGCTCTCTCAGGTGTGGTATCACACCAGTTAATATCTCTTTTCTATAACTTTGTGTGAAATCTATTTCTTATTGCAACAGCAAGTAAAATATGTCCTTTGTGTTTTATAGGAATGCAAGGTGTTTAATGTGAATGATTTTATGCTTACTGCTAATGTTTTTTATTCTGGATATTTTTTCATGTTTTCTATTGTTTTCTAAAAAATAAATGTTAATTATATTTATATTTAAAATGGTCTAGGGGGGAGTATAATAATATTTTGAAGATAAATACACAACGCAGAAGATAAGAGGACTAGAGTTAACGATCAATAGGAGTTAGTTTTCAGTTCAGCGTTTGTTTAGAATCTGTGGGATGTCCGTCCTGAAGGCCAGCATCCCGGAATCACCTCTTCACTGTTCACGTTGAGACTGGTGTTTTGCGGGTACTATTTAATGAAGCTGCCAGTTGAGGAAGATATTACAGTTTTTAATGTCCTGTTGTTAGGATAGTCTCAAACGGTGCTCATTCAGTTTATTCTCCAGTGATTGCACGTTCGCCAATAGAACGGATGGTAGAGGCGGGTTACCCTCTCTTTGATTAATTCTCACGAGGCACCCCAATCTCCGCCCCTTGTACCTCTGTATTTTCTTCACGTGTATGACGGGATTTGGGCCTGGTCTCAGAGAAACATTATATCCTTTGTGTCGGACTCATTTAAAGACAAAATAGTTGTCCAGTTTGAGGTGAGTAATCTCTGTTCTGATATTCAGATGCTCTTTTCGGTCGTAAGAGACAGTAGCAGCAACATTATGTACAAAATAAGTTACAAACAATGCGAAAAAACACACAAATAGCACAGCTGGTTAGGAGCCTGTAAAATGGCAGCCATCCTTTCCGGCACCATCCAGATTGAGGATTTAAAAGAAAACATGAGTTGTTGGCGTACAATGACACATTTGCTTTTAAGCCCTGGATTTGTAGCCCATTGAAATTAATGTTTGGTCTGATTTTAATAGCTAACATTTCGATGGCCATAATAAATAGATATGCCGATGGTGGACAACCTTGTTTTATTCTTCTTGACAGTTTAATACTTTCTGGAAAGTAGACATCATTTACTATTTTACACCTGCGATTACTATACATAGCTTTAACCCATTTGTATAAAATGTTCTCAAATTAAAATAGTCCAGGCATTTATTTATATATAAATTCTAGTCGTACTTGTCCTATTTGTCCAAATACTGTAATTATGACACCTTCAAATGGGGGGACTCGATGCATAAAGTGCTTTAATTTCTAAACAGTAAAAAAGATATGTTTGAAAATACCCTCAAATACAAGATGACATGCTGTACTGTATTTTATCTCAAACCCAAAATGATGGAGTATAGAGAGCTAAATTAAACGTTTTTGCTTCGCTGTCCAAATAAATATGTAGGGAAGTGTATGTTTCTCTTGCAGAATAAAAGGGGATTTAGCCAAATCGAATTTGAAATTTCTATTACACAAACTACCTGTCTATCCCAAGTTTTTTGTCCAATCTTCAAACCTGGTCCTTGTTTGAAACATGTTTTTGTCTGTGGTGACCGAATTAAGCTCAAAAGCTTTGGAGGGGGAATAGCTCAAAAAGGTTTGGAAAACTCTGCCATACTGTGACAGTGGTATAAAACAGCAGTGCAATTTAACTTGTCACCACTAGATGACAGAGAAGATCTAGAAGAGATAATAGTCAATTAGACTCTAAATAGTTGATTGGTAGCTAATGTAAGACTAGTTAACTTAGGTTGGTGAGTGCCCTGTACAATGGGTTCATTATGTGACAAAACTATATCTTCAGATAAAGATGGGGAGTACATGGCTGCATTCCAAATGGCACCTGTTCCCTATATAGTGCCTTGCTGTTGACCAAGACCCATAGCTAAAACAAAGTTTTAAGTAGTGCGCTATGTAAGAAATAGGGGGCCATTTGGGATGCAAACCATGTCTTTTCTGTTTCTTTGTACCATTATATTTGACTATTTTTTTTAAATTCAGTGGTGCTCTAAATAAGTATCTCATGAATCGACCTGGAACCAACTTATTAATGCTGAGCACTATGACTGTGGGATTGAAAATAACCCATTTGGAGAGTTTTTACCCCAAAAGTACTTACAGTTCAGCTGATGACATGAAACCCTAATAGACCTTACTTAGACTATTCATTCTACAATTGCGCAGGAAAAAAATGTATATCATCTTCATATTCCGTTTCCGCTTTTTCTGTAAATGACTTTGGGCGAATGGAGGCGTTAGGGTAACAACTTTCTAACATGATTGGCTATTTTTGTATTTGTTCTGTAATGGATCTCTGACACGTAGGTACGGCAGAGTCAGGCGCCGGACAACAATTGAGTAATCAAACGACTTTACTCAAATATAACGGTATCGAAATGCAATACACTTCGTGATATAAATTACCACAATACACGGACCACAAGACAACGAACAATCAAGCACAAAGACATGGGGGGAACAGAGGTTTAAATAAGGAACATGTAATTAAGTGATTGGAAACCAGGTGTTTGTAATGAAGACAAAACGAACGGAAAAATGAAATGTGGATCGGCGGTGGCTAGAAGACCGGTGACGTCGACCGCCGAACGCCACCCGAACAAGGAGAGGGACCAACTTCGGTGGAAGTCGTGACATGTTTAGCAGTAGGCTAGTCTACACCCACTGTAACTGTCTGGGAACACATCATTGATGGTCACCCCTTGACAATGTTGTTAGGTAAAGTAAAGTGGAAGTTTGGAAAAAACAAAGACCTATGCTAGACCCAAGGTAAACTAACCCCTCTGAGACACTAGGATACAGTGTCTTGTGAAAGTCTACACCCCCTTTTGCACAGTTTTCACATTCTGCTGCCTTAAATAAAAAAAATTAAAAATGCAGTTTAAAGTGAGAAGACTTCATCTGGGGAAAAAAGACAGCAAAACTCTCAGAATGGATTAGTTTCGTTTGTTACATGAAACCCTGATAGACCTTGCTGAGTCAATTAATTCTATAATGGCACAGGAAGATGGTTTTATAATCTGACTGTTCTTCCTATTTCATTTCAGCTTTTTCTGTGAACGACCTTGAGCAAACGGAGGCGTCAGGGTCACCACTTTTGAACATTCAAGTATTTTCATGCAAACGGTATAGGCTACTTTCTTAGAATACCGTGGAATATCATCTTTGAGAGTGCATGAAAGTAGCATACAGGGGTCATCTTCCTGTCAACTGTCTTTCTGCCACATACTGTATGCCTGGGGAAGACACTGATGGTTCCAACAGGCGATACATGTTACCAAGGAGACATATACTGCCAGCCTACCCATACTAGTCCCTCTAACAGTCCACACTGCATTAGCGGCTAAGAGATGTCTCATTTATTTCATTTCCTTCTCCCTGTGTGAATACGTCAATTTATTTCCTTTTCACAAATAACTATTTTTCACACTGCAGCTCCAAAACCCTCCATGGGCATTACTATTTGATGAGACACGTCTTCTGTGTGTTACTGGTGTTGGAAGGAATGCAGCAATAGCAGGGTTCCAAATCAAAACAGCAATAGATGTGATTACATGACTTGACCTAATTAGGCTTATTACTCGTCTAACTATTACTCGCAAGCTTTTTTCAATCCTATTTGTCAACAGGTGACGAAAATAATTTAAAAGGTCCACTGTGATTGAATATATCTCATTCCAGTCATATCTAGCCTATTCTATTCAGCAGGCTAGATATAGGACAACTCGGAGGATGTGTGCGTATGGGTTACTATAGTGTACAGTAGTTCCATCTGATATGATGTCCAATATGTACAGTAGATGGAACAGATTTGAATTCATTCAGAGTTGTCTAGGCTAGACCACACAATATTCAGGTTTTCATTCCATCCAGTCTCTAACCCCCGAATGAATAACAATTTACCTGCAACTTAAATAAACCTATTTATTTACAGCCCAGGGAAAAATCTTCTGATACCACAGCCATGAATGCTGTTTATGTTGTACAGGCCATGGAACCGTAGTGAATTCAGATTAGAACTCCAGGTGCACTGAAACAGCTTGTCACGCCTGATCCCACTCTTCCCCAGCATTGAGCACTCCTGCCACCATCATTACGCACACCTGCCCCGCCCCGTCACTCGCATCAGCGATTATTGGACTCATCTGAACTCTATCATCTCTGTCATTACCTTCCCTATATACAGTTGAAGTCGGAAGTTTACATACACTTAGGTTGGAGTCATTAAAACTCGTTTTTTGGCAAGTCGGTTAGGACATCTACTTTGTGCATGAAACAAGTAATTTTTCCAACAATTGTTTACAGACACATTATTTCACTTAGAGTTCACTGTCTCACAATTCCAGTGGGACAGAAGTTTACATACAAGTTCACTGTGCCTTTAAACAGCTTGGAAAATTCCAGAAAATGTCATGGCTTTAGAAGCTTCTGATAGGCTAATTGACATCATTTGAGTCAATTGGAGGTGTACCTGTGGACGTATTTCAAGGCCTACCTTCAAACTCAATGCCTCTTTGCTTGACATCATGTGAAAATCAAAAGAAATCAGCCAAGACCTCAGAAAAAAAATTGTAGTCCTCCACGAGTCTGGTTCATCCTTGGGAGCAATTTCCGAATGCCTAAAGTTACCACGTTCATCTGTACAAACAATAGTACTCAAGTATAAACACCATGGGACCACGCAGCCGTCATACCGCTCAGGAAGGAGACACGTTCTTTCTCCTAGAGATGAACGTACTTTGGTGCAAAAAGTGCAAATCAATACCAGAACAACAGCAAAGGACCCTGTGAAGATGCTGGAGGAAACAGGTACAAAAGTATCTATATCCACAGTACAACAAGTCCTATATCGACATAACCTGAAAGGTCGCTCAGCAAGGAAGAAGCCACTGCTCCAAAACTGACATTAAAAAACCAGACTACGGTTTGCAACTGTACATGGGGACAAAGATCGTACTTTTTGTAGAAATGTCCTCTGGTCTGATGAAACAAAAATAGAACTGTTTGGCCATAATAACCATCGTTATGTTTGGAGGAAAAAGGTGGAGGCTTGCAAGCCGAAGAACACCATCCCAACTGTGAAGCACGGGGATGGCAGCATCATGTTGTGGGGGTGCTTTACTGCTGGAAGGACTGGTGCACTTCACAAAATAGATGGCATCATGAGGAAGTGAAATTATGTGGATATATTGAAAAAATATCTCAAGACATCAGTCAGGAAGTTAAAGCTTGGTCGCAAATGGGTCTTCCAAATGGACCATGACCCCAAGCATACTTCCAAAGTTGTGGCAAAATGGCTTAAGGACAACAAAGTAAAGGTATTGGAGTGGCCATCACAAAGCCCTGACCTCAATCCTATAGGACATTTGTGGGCAGAACTGAAAAAGTGTGTGCGAGCAAGGAGGCCTACAAACCTGACTCAGTTACACCAGCTCTGTCAGGAGGAATGCGCCGAAATTCACCCAACTTATTGTGGGAAGCTTGTGGAAGGCTACCCGAAACGTTTGACACAAGTTAAACAATTTAAAGGCAATGCTACCAAATACTAATTGAGTGTATGTAAACTTCTGACCCATTGGGAATGTGATGAAGGAAATAAAAGCTGAAATAAATCATTCTCTCTACTATTATTCTGACATTCTTATTGTGGGAAGCTTGTGGAAGGCTACCCGAAACGTTTGACACAAGTTAAAAACCTCACAAGCTCCAGCAGCAGAGGTGACTGTTTTGGAGAGCCTGGCGTGCCCAAAGTAAAATGCCTCCCATTTAGGCCCAGAAAATGGGATATGCATATATTTAGTACCATTGGATAGGAAACACTCTGAATTTTCCAAAACTGTTACCCATTTGTCTGTGGGTCAATCAGAACGCATATAGCAGGCAAAACCCTGAGGAATCTCTGTCCTGGAAAAAGTCATTTTGACACATTGCTCATTTGGAACCCCTCCTATCGAAAATGACCATATATAGGCATGTGAACGCAGTGCACGTCGCTTCCTTATGATGTCATCAACCACGAGACGGTGTTTTACTCCATCTTGGAGGAATTTCGACCATTGATACACAGCATGGCAATGGGAGACCACGTTCTGAAAACTCTTCAGATTACGCTACAAGACGAGAAGGAAGCGCTGTGCCTTATTTATCGTCTTTAGCGTTCAGTTTATATTCGGCTGATTTATAATAGTAAATATACGTAAATATGTTCCTAAGGATACATTTAAAACTATGTTTGATTGTTTTTGGACAAGTTTATAGGTATAATTTGAACGAGTTGGCGCCCGGCGTTTCAAAAAGAGGAGTGGAGGCTGTCGTTTCTGATTATAACGCTACGAACCAAATGGAGGATTTATGGATAAAAGACGTTACTTTTTCTAACAAAAGAACCATGGATTGTCTTCGTTGGACACTTAGGATGACCTCAGCAGAAGTTCTTCAACAGGTAATTGATTTGTTTTCGCTGTGAAATGTGTTATGTGTGTGCCATGATGGCTAATCGATACATGGCTATTGGAAAATATGTGAGGTGCTAGCCTCAAACAAATGAATGTGCTGCTTTCGCCGTAAAGCCTTTTTGAAATCTGACAACGCTGTGATATTGCCAAGAAACAGAGCTTTTGATGAGTATGGAACACTTGTATATTGCTGGATGTTTAATAATTCAACTTTCGGAATTTAAATTTGGCGCTTTAGATTTTCGCTGGTAGTGTCGGGATGAGCCCGCTAGCGACCCACTGGTAATTGAGAATGCTTATTAAACAATTTAAAGGCAATGCTACCGAATACTAATTGAGTGTATGTAAACTTCTGACCCATTGGGAATGTGATGAAGGAAATAAAAGCGGAAATAAATCATTCTCTCTACTATTATTCTGACATTTCACATTCTTAAAATAAAGTGGTGATCCTAACTGACCTAAGACAGGGAATTTCTACTCTGATTAAATGTCAGGAATTGTGAAAAACTGAGTTTAAATGTATTTGGCTAACGTGTATGTAAACTTCCGACTTCAACTGTATGTCTCGCTCCCCTCTCTGTTCCCTGCTTCAGCATTGATTGTCATATGTCCTTGTATACCCGTGTGCTGACGCTGTCTTATTCCATGCCTGTTCAATTAAATGTTTGACTCCCTGTACCTTCTTCTCTACTCCAGCGTCGGTACTTACACAGATGATATTCTCATTTCCTTTATGTGACTCATGTTCAGCACACCACCCACCTCATCCATGTTCCCATCGCTCTGGGTATTCATCGGCACCTTGTGTAAGTGACACATCAGCAAGGATACACAGGCACTTGCGTCATCTCACACCAGTTGTGAACTTGATACAAACAATGGCAAATTCATTTTTCTTGATGAAATGTTACTCCGGTGGCTTCTGTTATGGGGTTGCTGTTACCGGAGGTTCCCCTTTGTGACATGCCACTGAAATAGATGTTAATCGTAAGTAAGTAGCCATGCTTGAGCCTTGGCTTGTGCGAGCTGGGGTGGCTGATAGGAGCATGAACCTATCTCTTATTTCTGTAGCGTGAGGCAGCGTGATGTACAAGTACACCTCCTGGACAGGAGGGCCTTACACCCAATCTACATCTATCTCCTAAATGCTGAGTGTCAAGCAGAGATCATAAGGTCCCGTTTCTACAGTCTTTGGTATGACTCGGCCAGTGCAGGAAAGGCGCTCAGAATTATTTTTTATTCCTGAACGTGTAGCCTATGTGCACTGTGCAGAGAGCACAATATCTGTTTCTCACCTTTTTAAATTAGATTATAGGGCACTTTAATGTAGTGGATGTTGATTGAGAAAATAACGTTTTTGACAAATCCTATGCAGGACATACAGAAGTGGTATTTAATATCCCATTGTCACGCTGCGTTCCACTCTGTACATAGTCGGGTGTAAGCCTAACTATTTGAAAAAGACCGAAGTGGACGTCTAGCCAGTCCACTATTTATTTTTTGACCTACAGTAGACCATCCAACTTGGAAAAAGTGCCAGCCAACGTGGAAAATGATTTTATTATTAAAGGCTGTCATCCATGCTAGATCAAACAATAATGGGGTGATACACGAAGTTGCTGGATGTCAGGTGAAAGTTAGATTTTTAAGTCCATTTTCAAGCGGTCAAAGGTCAAATTTGGTGAAAATGGACATAATGGAACTAGTAATAGATTTAGGTAAAATATCCACACAAATTGTTTTTTTAAACTGAGTGGATTAGAAAATACAAAAAAATGGAATATGGAATGGATGCACCTATTATGCTTTATTTATTTATTACTTATTATTTATTTACCTTTATTTAACCAGGTAGGCTAGTTGAGAACAAGTTCTCATTTACAACTGCAACCTGGCCAAGATAAAGCAAAGCAGTTCGACACATACAACAACACAGAGTTACACATGGAGTAAAACAAACATACAGTCAATAATACCGTAGAAAAACAAATCTATATACAATGTGTGCACATGAGGTAAGATAAGGAAGGTAAGGCAATAAATAGGCCATGGTGGCAAAGTAATTACAGTATAGCATTTAAACACTGGAATGGTAGATGTGCAGTAGATTAATGTGCAATGTAGAAAGACGGGTGCAAAGGAGCAAGATAAATAAATAAATACGGTAGGGGATGAGGTAGTTGGTTGGGCTATTTATAGATGGGCTAAATACAGGTGCAGGGGTCTGTGAGCTGCTCTGACAGCTGGTGCTTAAAGCTGGTAAGGGAGATAAGTGTCTCCAGTTTCAGAGATTTTTGTTGTTCGTTCCAGTCATTGGCAGCAGAGAACTGGAAGGAAAGTCGACCAAAGGAGGAATTGGCTTTGGGGGTGACCAGTGAGATATACCTGCTGGAGCACGTGCTACGGGTGGGTGCTGCTATGGTGACTAGCAAGGGCGGGGCTTTACATAGTAGGGACTTGTAGATGACCTGGAGCCAGTGGGTTTGGCGACGAGTGTGAAGCGAGGGCCAGCCAACGAAAGCGTACAGGTCGCAGAGGTCAAATCAAATCAAATCAAATGTTATTTGTCACATACACATGGTTAGCAGATGTTAATGCGAGTGTAGCGAAATGCTTGTGCTTCTAGTTCCAACCATGCAGTAGTATCTAACAAGTAATCTAACAAATTCACAACAACTACCTTATACACACAAGAGTAAAGGAATGAATACGAGTATGTACATATAAATACAGTATATGGATGAGCGATGGCTGACCGGCATAGGCAAGATGCAGTAGATGGTATGGAGTACAGTATATACACATATATATGAGATGAGTAATGTAGGATATGTAAACATTATATAAATGGCATTGTTTAAAGTGGCTAGTGATACCTTATTTCATCCAATTATAATTATTAAAGTGGCTAGAGATTTGGGTCGATGGCCGAACGACATAGGCAAGATACAGTAGATGGTTTAGAGTACAGTGTATACATTTGATATGAGTATGTCGGATACGTAAACATTATATACAAAATTGTTTAAAGTGGCTAGTGATACATTTGTTACATCCAATTCCTATGTTTAAAGTGGCTAGAGATTTAAGTCAGTATGTTGGCGCAGCCACTCAATGTTAGTGATGGCTGTTTAACAGTCTGATGGCCTTGAGGTAGAAGCTGTTTTTAGTCTCTCGGTCCCAGCTTTGATGCACCTGTACTGACCTCGCCTTCTGGATGATAAGCGGGGTGAACAGGCAGTGGCTCGGGTGGTTGTTGTCCTTGATGATCTTTTGGCCTTTCTGTGACATCGGGTGGTGTAGGTGTCCTGGAGGGCAGGTAGTTTACCCCGGTGATGCGCTGTGCAGTCCTCACTACCCTCTGGAGAGCCTTACGGTTGTGGGCGGAGCAGTTGCCGTACCAGGCGGTGATACAGCCCGACAGGATGCTCTCGATTGTGCATCTGTAAAAGTTTGTGAGTGATTTTGGTGACAAGCCGAATTTCTTCAGCCTCCTGAGGTTGAAGAGGCGCTGTTGCGCCTTCTTCACCACGCTGTCTGTGTGGGTGGACCAATTCAGTTTGTCCGTGATGTACGCCGAGGAATTTAAAACTTTCCACCTTCTCCACTACTGTCCCCTCGATGTGGATAGGGTGCTCCCTCTCCTGTTTCCTGAAGTCCACGATCATCTCCTTTGTTTTGCTGACATTGAGTGAGAGGTTATTTTCCTGACACCACACTCCGAGGGCCCTCACCTCCTCTCTGTAGGCCGTCTCGTCGTTGTTGGTAATCAAGCCTACCACTGTAGTGTCGTCAGCAAACTTGATGATTGAGTTGGATGCATGCTTGGCCACGCAGTCATGGGTAAACAGGGAGTACAGGAGAGGGCTGAGAACGCACCTTGTGGGGCCCCAGTGTTGAGGATCAGCGGGGTGGAGATGTTGTTTCCTACCCTCACCACCTGGGACCGGCCTGTCAGGAAGTCCAGGACCCAGTTGCACAGGGCTGGAGTCGAGACCCAGGGTCTCGAGCTTAATGACGAGCTTGGAGGGAACTATGGTGTTAAATGCTGAGCTGTAGTCGATGAACAGCATTCTTACATAAGTATTCCTCTTGTCCAGATGGGTTAGGGCAGTATGCAGTGTGATTGCGATTGCGTCGTCTGTGGACCTATTGGGACGGTAAGCAAATTGGAGTGGGTCCAGGGTGTCTGGCAGGATGGAGGTGATATGATCCTTGACTAATCTCTCAAAGCACTTCATGATGACGGAAGTGAGTGCTACGGGGCGATAGTCATTTAGCTCAGTCACCTTAGCTTTCTTGGTAGTATATGGGGCTTTGGTAACAAAACGGATGGCACTGTGATAGACTGCATCCAATTTGTTGAGTAGAGTATTGGAGGCTATTTTGTAAATGACATCACCGAAGTCGAGGATCGGTAGGATGGTCAGTTTTACGAGGGTATGTTTGTCAGCATGAGTGAAGGATGCTTTGTTGCGAAATAGGAAGCCAATTCTATATTTAATTTTGGATTGGAGATGTTTGATGTGTGTCTGGAAGGAGAGTTTGCAGTCTAACCAGACACCTAGGTATTTGTAGCTGTCCACATAATCTAAGACAGAACCGTCCAGAGTAGTGATGCTGGACGGTGAGGGCAGGTGTGGGCAGCGATCGGTTGAAGAGCATGCATTTAGTTTTACTTATTTAAGAGCAGTTGGAGGCCACAGAAGGAGAGTTGTATGGCATTGAAGCTTGTCTGGAGGGTAGCTAACACAGTGTCCAATGAAGTGCCAGCTGTATACAGAATGGTGTCGTCTGCGTAGAGGTGGATCAGAGACTCACCAGCAGCAAGAGCGACATCATTGATGTATACAGAGAAGAGTCGGCCCACGAACTGAACCCTGTGGCACCCCCATAGAAACTGCCAGAGGCCCGGACAACAGGCCCTCCGATTTGACACACTGAAATCTATGAGAGAAGTAGTTGGTGAACCAGGCGAGGCAATCTTTTGAGAAACCAAGGCTGTCGAGTCTGCCGATAAGGATGTGGTGATTGCCAGAGTCGAAAGCCTTGGCCAGATCAATGAATACGGCTGCACAGTAATGTCTCTTATCTATGGCGGTTATGATATCGTTTAGGACCTTGAGCATGGCTGAGGTGCACCCATGACCAGCTCTGAAACCAGATTGCATATCGGAGAAGGTATGGTGGGATTCGAAATGGTCGGTAATCTGTTTGTTAACTTGACTTTCAAAGACCTTAGAAAGGCAAGGTAGGATAGATATAGGTCTGTAGCAGTTTGGGTCAATAGTGTCTCCCCCTTTGAAGAGGGGGATGACCGCAGCTGCTTTCCAGTCTTCGGGAATCTCAGAGGTTGAACAGGCTAGTAATAGGGAGTTACTGATGGGGGTGCAGTGCTGTTGACCGGGGTAGGGGTAGCCAGGTGGAAAGCATGGCCAGCCGTAGAAAAATGCTTATTGAAATTCTCAATTATAGTGGATTTATCGGTGATGACAGCGTTTCCTATCCTCAGTGCAGTGGGTAACTGGGAGGAGGTGCTCTTGTTTTCCATGGATTTTACAGTGTCCCAGAACTTTTTGAGTTTGTGTTACAGGAAGTAAATTTCTGCTTGAAAAAGCTAGCCTTGGCTTTCCTAACTGCCTGTGTATATTGGTTCCTGACTTCCCTGAAAAGTTGCATATCACGGGGGCTGTTCGATGCTAATGCAGAACGCCACAGGATGTTTTTGTGCTGCTCAAGGGCAATCAGGTCTGGAGAGAACCATGGGCTATATCTGTTCCTGGTTCTACATTTCTTGAATGGGGCATGCTTATTTAAGATGGTGAGGAAGCCATTTTTAAAGAATAACCAGGCATCCTCTACTGACGGGATGAGGTCAATATACTTCCAGGATACCCGGGCCAGGTTGATTAGAAAGGCCTGCTCGCAGAAGTGTTTTAGGGAACGTTTGACAGTAATGAGGGGAGGTCGTTTGACCGCAGACCCATTACGGATGCAGGCAATGAGGCAGTGATCGCTGAGATCTTGGTTGAAAACAGCAGAGGTGTATTTAGAGGGCAAGTTAGTTAGGATGATATCTATGAGGGTGCCCGTGTTTACGGCTTTGGGGTTGTACCTAGTAGGTTCATTGATGATTTGTGTGAGGTTGAGGGCATCAAGCTTAGATTGTAGGATTGCCGGGGGTGTTAAGCATGTCCCAGTTTAGGTCACCTAGCAGCACGAGCTATGAAGATAGATGGGGGGCAATCAGTTCACATATGGTGTCCAGAGCACAGCTTTAAGACATGTAAATATACAGAAAATATGAAAATTCAGATGTTCAGCTACAGTTGTGGTCTAGTGACAATAAAGACCATTCTTAGATGTAGACCCTCTCAGAAAACTGTGGGAGACCCCACTGAACCAAGAGAACTTTACGTCGTAAGAATCTGACTCTCTGCGCCAGAGATATTGAAACCGTAATGCCATTTCTAAGGGATTAGAAGCCAAATAGTATAGTCACAGATTCTGATCAAGTTTACTGAGCATATCAATACAAATTGACTGTTTAATAATTTATACATACTTAGACTAGGAATACAAATGTATAGTTACTTTTGTCATAATGCTATTATGCTTTAAGCCATGCATATATACAAGAAATACATATGTTCCATCATTTTGGTGAAATGTGGCCTTAAGCAAACAAATCTACTTTTCTCAGACAGTGAAAGAGACTTCTAAACAATATGTAGTTTACCTTGTGAGGAGATATTGGAACTAAGGGCTCAGGTCAAAGGCAACGCTCCTGGTGGCCAGTAATTTTATGGCAGGAAAACTGAAATCGGTTTTAGCAAATTTCTACTGCATGTTACCTGTGCAACTAGAGGGGAAATAAACTCCTTACACCACACACAGAGACTTATACAAAGCTCTCCCTCACCCTACATTTGGCAAATCTGACCATAACTCTATGGGACTCCCAATCACAGCCAGTTGTGATACAGCCTGGATTTGAACCAGGGTGTCTGTAGTGACCCTTCAAGCACTGAGATGCAGTGCCTTAGACCGCTGCACCACTCGGGAGCCACTTTCTTTGCAGCAATTCGGCCATGAAGGCCTGATTCACATAGTCACCTCTGAACAGTTCATGTTGAGATGTGTCTATTACTTGAACTCTGTGAAGCATTTATTTGGGCTGCAATTTCTCAGGTTGGTAACTCTAATGAACCTATCCTCTGCAGCAGAGGTAACTCTGGCTCTTCCTTTCCTGTGGCGGTCCTCATGAGAGCTAGTTTCATCATAGCGCTTGATGGTTTTTGCGACTGCAGTTGAAGGTTCTTGAGATTTTCCAAATTTACTGAGCTTCTTGTCTTAAAGTAATGATGGACTGAAGTTTCTCTTTCCTAATTTTAGCTGTACTTGCCATAACATGGACTTGGTATTTTACCAAATAGGGCTATCTTCTGTATCCCACCCCTACCTTGTCACAACACAACTGGTTGGCTGAAACGCATTAAGAAGGAAATAAATTCTAAAATAACTTTTAACAAGGCACACCTGTTAATTTAAATGCATTCCAGGTGACTACTTCATGAAGCTGGTTGAGAGAATGCCAAAAGTGTGCAAAGCTGTCATCAAGGCAAAGGGTGGCTACTTTGAAGAATCTCAAATATAAAATATATTTTGATTTGTTGAACACTTTTTTGGTTACTACATGATTCCATATGTGTTATTTTATAGTTTTGATGTCTTCACAATTATTCTAAAATATAGAAACTAGTACAACCTTTTGACTGGTACTGTACATGCCCTTAATTCAGTCATCAGTCAAAAAGAGGGTGTCTTGTCCTGTTCCTGAAATCTGCTCCTATATTCATCCCAGTCATCAGCAACAGAGCATTGGGATAGTTGCATGTTTGACATGTGTGCAATTACAATGATAATTTCATATGGTCAATAAAAACAAAATATATATAATATAAACATACTGTGTAGACTATGGTGTAATAGAATGTTTTGTCTTGTGTGGTAGGTTTTGTGGGTTTTCGACACTCTTATTTAGGTGTCATAACCAGCCATAAAATAACTACTGTTGTAGGTTTGGTGGGTTTTTACACTTATGTAGGTGTCATAACAAGCCATAAAATAACGCAGTATGTCACAACACGTCTAAATATGTGTCATGACAGTGTTATGACCATATTATAACTGGGTATGCCAAGATAAGTCAGCTGTTATGACATTTTATTCCCACATTTTTTAGGTGATGAAAGTTTTCGTCCATTTTCACTGAATATAAAGACAAAATAAATGTATACACTATATATATATATATACTCGGAATCCATGATGACAGATTATTGGCTGAATGTCCTTTGGGTGGTGGACCATTCTTGATACACACGGGAAACTGTTGAGCGTGAAAAACCCAGCAGCGTTGCAGTTCTTGACACAAACCAGTGCGCCTGGCACCTACTGTACTATCATACCCCTTATATTTTGTCTTGCCCCTTCACCCTCTGAATGGCACACATAAGGGATCATAGCATTCACCTGGATTCACCTGGTCAGTCTATGTCATGGAAAGAGCAGGTGTTCTTAATGTTTTTTTATACTATCTATAGTCTGTACTGTTGCTCACATACACTAAAATCTTGATTGCATTATTTTCACAATATGATTGCAATGGAAGATATTTTCCATCCCATGACCTTGGTCATATTCATCATCATACCTTGATGAATGTTAGAGAGAATTTTCCACATACCCACTCAATCTTCACCAAAATATTATTCAGATCTTAGCACAGGCATTTGATTTTGTAAGTATTACCTACAAATGTGTTAAAGTTATGATTATTGTTGATATTCAGAGAAAAACGTAGAAATCGAGACTAAATTGTTAAAATATCTGCAGCCGTATCATGTACATCACATTGTCATTGAGTAAAGTGTGTCATGTTCAACAGAATCCTCCAGAACCGGAGGTGGTTTAAAAAATCCTGCTTTTGTCAGTAGGCCTAATTTGTCATTTTACTTGTATTTATGGACTCATTGAATATGACATTAAAACATACATTATTTTATATGTTATGGAATAACAGATTTTTAACAGATGTGTCTTGGATGAAGTGTTTTTACCCTGACAAACTGTAAAAGGTGACTACATTTCCCTTGAAAGGCCATTGAAGTACCTCAGCACAGATGGCATCCAGTGCTTTAGAAGGTCTGTGTATTTCTATGTCATTATCAAAAGCAAATCTCCAATAAATTGTCATGATGGACATTGCCATTTTCCAAGCATGTACTGTATATTTAATTATACATTTGGATGTTAGTCATATGGCCGTGAATATTAATATGGGAGAAATCTATCAATACCTCAACAACAACTTTGACTGCATTAGTTACAATATTTCTGCCTTAGTTCCAATATCTCTAATAGCTCTGCCTCAGAATGTCAGATCCTCACAAGGTAAAGTGCATATTGTTCAGAAGAGTTTTTCTGAGTAGTTAAAGGGGATCTACAGTTTGACCGGAATGATGGAACATATGCCTTTCCTGTATATACGCATGGCTTAAAGAATAATGGCATGGGGTCTTTTCACCTCAAAAAGCACAAGAAAGAGGATTGACACCCACCATCTCAGATTATTTTTAAATTGTGTCTGTTGTTAAAAACAGATAAGATTAGCATTCCTGCAACATCATTGTGTTGAAATATAAAAAGCCAGATTAGTGATTATTGCAAAAAAGCTATTTTTATAAAACAATTCAATGATTAGTGGGTATTATGCAGGGCCTAAAATTAGCACCTGCCAAACGCCGGTAGATTTTAACACCAGCCACATTGGCGCGTGATAACACTCCGGGCTCTACAGTGTGAGCATTTAAAAATAGCCCAGTATGGTCACAAGTGCAAGTTGTGATTTATAGAAAAATAAAAGCTGCAGTAGCTGTTTTCAAAGTTTTTCTGCCATTTTGTGGCAGAAAAACGTTATAGCTATCTCACCTCGTGCAGCAACACTGCCTGTCTGAGGGGCTGTGATCACTGTGAGTGCTGAAAGATTCGTTTTTTAAAGCATTTTGTTTTAATTGGTCAATTTTGTTTTAAGTACTGGCCTGGGCAATATTGCTTTTAAGTGTTTTTCACAAAATTCTAAATGGCAGAAAATCCATAATGGGGGACCTTATGGGTCCTGAGGCAAATGTGCTCCTTGTGAGGAGAGGGACCTATATACCATATTCATGACTTTAGGTCAAACGGGGTGAGGGGCATGACCTTTAAAAGTTAGCATTTTCAATCTCTTGTATAGCGCCCCCATCTGGCCAATCAGTGTGATTTTGTAAATGCCAGATCTCAAATGCGAGACGCATCATTCACCTAAGTTTTGACAAAATCGGGCCAGTGCTGTCTGAGATATTGTGTGTGACTAATGTACCAACGTACGGAGACATCTGCAATCCCCTTCCCGATTTCATCATGGGGAACAACTAGTAAACCAGGTGTGAAAACTAACTTAAGTTAGGGCTGTAACGGTCATGGAATTTTAAATGACGGTAATTGGCAAATGACCGTGGTCTCCGTAATAACCGTGAGAATAACAATTATTTGGGGACAAATGTTCTCCTTTCCTCCACCCCCTGACTGCATGTGCTGCCATAGAAATAGAATGAATAGAATTCAAGGCAATGATGGCATAATGGGTGGACTAGCAGCCATTGCAAGTGTACAGTACCCATAGGAGCAAAGAAGGAAGGAATAGCAAGAAGGGTACCCATCAATATGTACTGTGATTTGTTTATTCAACTCAACTGACATTACAAAAAATACATTGCATGAGCCACATCAGTTAACATAATTTGAATGAACATTCTACATTACCATGGAAATTATTGCATCACAATAACAGGCAGCCATTGCGAGAGTACCCATGAGTTTACCAGTCAAATTGCCAAGGTTAGAGGTTCCAAGCCCATTCTATTAATTGTTTGTTACAACACCTTACTTGTTTCAGCAAAGGGCAACAAAGTTTCAAAAGTTCATGGATGCCAAGGGGAAGCCAGACTTCCCCAAATGTTTGACCAATACATCTGTTGTCTCTCTGTTTTCATAATTTTCCGTCAATTCGCATTTCTGAATCTCATTAGACAAATAATCAGAGTGAGGGAAACAGTGCCCCTCTGTCTCAGTACGTGTAGCCCATGTATACAATGCTGTCTGGATCAAAAGGGAATGACATGTTGCGGCCGTAGCATTTGATTGATTGATGCCAGCAAGCGTTTGGCCTCCCTTGATCATTTTTTAAATAAAATAATTAGCCAATCAGCATTGAGCTAAGCACAATTGTGGGTTGTCCTGGTGCAGCAAATTGCCCGCCAAGGGAAGCCAGTTTGGATTTGGCTTCACACCAATCAAATCGCATTCTAAGTCATTTTTGTTTATGGTCTGCTTGTGTTGATGTCCTGCAGTAGCTAGCTTGCTCAGTGGTATAAAGTACTTGAGTAAAAAGACTTTAAAGTACTACTTAAGGGCCTCCCGAGTGTCTCAGTGGTCTAAGGCACTGCATCGCAGTGCTAGCTGTGCCACTAGAGATCCTGGTTCGAGTCCATGCCCTGTCGCAGCCGGCTGCGCCTGGGAGAACCATGGGGCGGTGCACAATTGTCCCATCGCGCTCTAGCGACTCCTGTGGCGAGCCGGGCGCAATGCACGCTTACACAGTCGCATGATGTTTCCTCAGACACATTCGTGCGGCTGGCTTCCGGGTTAAGCGGGCAGTGCGGCTTGGCTGAGTTGTGTTTCGGGGGACGCACGGCTCTCGACGTTCGCCTCTCCCGAGTCCGTACAGGAGTTGCAACAATGACACAATACTGTAACTACCAATTGAAATTGGGGAGAAAAAGGGGCAAAAAGTACAACAAATAAAGTACTACTTAAGTAGTTTTTTGGGGTATATGTACTTTACTTTACTATTTATATTTTTGACAACTTTTACTTTTGCTCCACTACATTCCTAAAGAAAATAGTGTACTTTTTACTCCATACATTTTCTCTGACACCCAAAAGTACTTGTTACATTTCGAATGCTTAGCATGACAGGAAAATGGTCCAATTCATGCACTTCTCAAGAGAACAGCTATCCTTAAATAAAAAAAAACAAGAAAATCGTTCGGTCTGGTTTGCTTAGTATTACGTATTTTTGATACTTAAGTATATTTTAGCAATTACATTTACTTTTGATACTTAAGTACATTTAAAACCAATTACTTTTAGATCTTTACTCAAGTAGTATTTTGCTGGGTACCTTTCACGTTTACTTGAGTCATTTTCTATGGCAATAGGATACTTTTTCCACCACTGAGCTTGCTAAATCGGCCCTTTCCTAAGCCATGGATGGAGATGGGGATTTGGACGTCATTTTCTGTACAGGCCAATGATTATGACGGCAATTCTGATCTAATGATAAATGAATGTTTTGCCACTGGCCTGAGACGATTGAAGTTCAATATGTAGCCTAGATGTATCCTAGCCCTTTTAGATGTTAGCTAGCTAATTTAGCTGGTTCATGCGAGGAAGTTAGGTTAGCAAGCATTTTAGCTATAGGTAGCCTATGACAACAAAAACTAAAGGTGTACTGTATGACAGAGCCATAGACCGTTTCGCCACCATGAAAGAGAGGAGGATGGCATTGACTAGTCTACAGGGAGGGTGAGTCAAAAACATTTGTTTACTTGCGGGCACATGCTCTTTAAGTGTTTTCAGTGTATTAAGCTAAGCATATATAACCTTGTTGATTTGATGATTAAATGTTGAAAGGGTGCTGGAATAGTTGTCTTTGTGCTGACTTGCGGTAACTCCATGGTTCTAAATCAGTAGTTGTTCAGTAAACTGTCAAGAACATGCTTGGCCATGTTGCAGGCCATATCTGTTTGCTCCATGCAATATTTACTTTTTGGACTTCACCCGACAGATGTTGCTGTATGGTTTTGTGACGAAACAAATGTATTTGAATTTATTCCACTGCTGTGTGACCGTTGTATTTTTGTCGTGATGGCCTTATTGTATATCACGATGGCGTATGATCCAGGTTGTATCACATCAGACAGTGATTTGGAGTCCCGTAGTGCGGCGCACAATTGGACCAGTGTTGCCGGGGAAGGTCATCATTGTGAATAAGAATTTGTTCTTAACTGACTTGCCTAGTTTAAAAAAAGGATAAATTAAAACGAAAAATGAACGAACGAGTTATATAGCAAACAACGCAATTGTCACAACATAAGTTGTAAAATGGCTTTTTTACTGGCTTGGCTTCCTCAGTGATTTTACCCACGCACCACTACTGAGTTTCATCACGTTGCTAAGAGTCCCTTTTTCACACGATTGCCCGGCCTTCCCGTCTTTAGTCAGCTGTTCGTGACAGTCTTCATCCATAACTGTCGGTTCCACGGTTATACAGTAATTGTGCTAGCCCTAACTGAAATTAAACTGAATTGCAAAGACAAATTTAAAAACGAATAGAAAAACAAAAAAAACAACTATAATAACCTTGGTCTTAACTCAACTCACTGTAAGCCTGAGGTAGAATGTGCTCTTAAAATTCATGGATTGGTCACAGACCGAAAGTGCCACTAGCTTACACTGGGTGGCGGTAACGAGATGAAAGTTGAAAAACTAAGCAAGTTCACAGAAGAGCTTCTTCCATTCCTATATGTGTTTGGAAACCTAGAGGGGAACTTTTTTGTTGTTTACAACAAAGGCTCTTTTTATTTGATAAAAAAAAAAGTTTAGTAGAGATTTTCTAAGGAGCTCTGTAGAAGTAGGTGAATAACCCTGTAACCTGGCCCCTTGTCTATACAGAATTGTGGGGGAGAGGGTTCTTTGTTGTGATGTCAAAAGTCTACCAGACTAAATGCTCTGTGGAGACAGCACTGTTATGTTCAGTAAGCTGCAAATGAGCTCTATAGTCAATTGCTTTACTCTTGCATATACTTCAGAGCAATTCAACTTTCAAAAGTGGCTTGAGAAATTATAATGCTTTACAGTTGATATGCCTCAATTCCACGCAGTGTTCTTCAATGTATCTGTTTCAACCAATCATCAAATTCTTGATTTACAGAATAAGGAGTTTTAGAAAAAGGCTGGAACAACCCCCCACTTCTCAGACGGTTTAAACACACACCTTTGCAATGTCAGGGAAAAGTGATTGCATTATATTCGACATGTAATGCAATGAGCAGGATGAATTCAAAGACAAATCACCCAAACCAAGCAATTGATCTCATTTCTGTGTTTGCATGTGCACTGAGTGCTTTGACTGATGAGTCCGTGAATGCATGTTCTTTCAGGCTGCAGGATTCGGATCAACATGTTTGACCTACTAGGAACAAATAGCCTCGAACACCTAACTAACCCTTGTTTCTTCAGCATACATCAATATGTAGAGAGAGAAGTTGCTAGTTGAGATGATGACTGGCTCTCGCTGGTCTCTTACACACACACACGGTCTAGTCTCAGCCTCAGAGAGTGGCAAGAGCTGGCTGCTGTCCCCATGGCAACAGGTTTTCGATCCCCAGGGGAGCTCCATAAGCATAACCAGACTTCCTGAGAAAACAGAGGGAGGGAGAGGGAGACTGAGGGAGAGAGGGAACTGGAGAGAGAGAATAGGTTGGCAAAGTCCCACCAAGTTTCTGAAAGAGGTTTCTGAGGTGCTCTTTCCCCCCTCTGATCGATGAAAAAATCGAAGCCTTAACACTTTTTTGCCACTTTTTTCTAGTGTGAGGTACGACAAAAGCACTTCTGACTTTCATTGAACCCGACCCAGCCTCCAACAGTTATATCACTGCATAAGTTAGTGCTAAGTGGATAATGGCAAAAACAATTGGAGGGCCCAGTGCAACGCTAGGAGATTACTGAAAAAGCGCGAACATTGTTGCTCAATGTCCTCAAAATCTGCATTCCATTCATTAATGGATGGGCGTAACAATATAATTGCTCACATTGTTGAGCTAAAACCCTGCGCTGTTCTTCACATTGTCAATGGGTGAATCATATTTCCTGAGGACGTAAGCAAAGCTCTGTACTTTCCCTTTTCCATTCACCGCTGAGCCTCAAGACTTCCATGTGTACCTGAGTCAATAATGGGTTTTAGGGGATGAATGAGATCAGCCTTCAGAATCTGACTCAGACTGTCTGCTATGTACTGTAATGACACTCAGTCCTGAGACGGAACAGGGAGACCAATTCAAGAAACGCTGTGAGGTAATTTGCTCACTCATTGGCCCACTGGTTTCCTCAGGTTGACAACCGGGCCGTTAATTCGGGGTACAATGGAGGTGGAGCGTCATTTAAAGAGGGGCTATATCCGGCCCTGTTAGTTGTTGTGAACTAGCCTGGGTCATCACAGTTTGGACAAGATTCCTCAGTCCCTGTGTAATGACTCCACCATGGTTCCACCATTGAGACGTATTGCCATCTGTGTGCACATGTAACAGTCGGTGCCCAAGGGTTATTTCTGGTACCCACCCACCCCAATCTGTAGGACAAGAGAACCATGAATAATTCGCCCACACCCCGATGGGCTGATCCCATTCAGACAGGAACTTCTTGGCAGGGGCATGAGTGACTAAATACCCCCCATTTAGCTAAATTAACACTTAGCTACACCGACCAAAAATAGTTACGAAGGCTATAATCACTGGTGTCTATTTCTTAGATGTGTATTTATATTAAAATGTCACCCAAAATGGAATCTGCACCCAACACGGCAAAAGGCACCTGTTCCGAAATCAACAATTGGCACATTTTCTGATTGCTTA
Source organism: Brachymystax lenok tsinlingensis (assembly GCA_030435695.1). Lineage (NCBI taxonomy): Eukaryota > Metazoa > Chordata > Actinopteri > Salmoniformes > Salmonidae > Brachymystax > Brachymystax lenok. The sequence goes on along the minus strand of CM059806.1, from coordinate 3,699,814 downwards.
AACCAAGAATGGTAGTAATGATATACAAAAAAACACTTGTTAACTCACAATACACAAAAAGGGGCTGATTCATATGGGGTATAATGGGTTTTGAAAGGCTTAGAGCCATTTCATTTTTGGTGTCGTTTGGCTTACGCCTAACTCTCAAAGTCCTCCAGAGTCTGGAATGGCTCTATTTGATGTTGTTGGCACATAATGTCTATAATGAAGGGGGCTGTGCTTTTACTGGTTGGCTGTCCTCTTTCTCACTCAACCCCAAGCACCACCCCCTTCTATTACAACGATCGTATTTTAAAATCCAAACAATAAGATGTCTCAACCCCCAAGAAGAAAAGTACTTTTGAGACAACCAATCAAACCCGGATCTCGATATCTTATATATTTTTTTACCCCTTTTTCTCCCCATTTTCGTGGTATCCAATTGGTAGTTACAGTCTGGCCTCATCGCTGCGACTCCCGTATGGACTCGGGAGAAGTGAAGGTCGAGAGCCCGTGCGTCCCCCGAAACACAACCCAGCCAAGCCGCACTGCTTCTTGACACCGCCTGCTTAACCTGGAAACCAGCCGCACCAATGTGTCGGAGGAAACACCGTATACCTGGCGACCGTGTCAGCGAGCATTGCGCCCGGCCTGCCACAGGATGGGACAAGAACATTCCTGCCGGTCAAACCCTCCTCTAACCCGGATGACGCTGGGCCAATTGTGCGCCGTCCCATGGGTCTACCTGTCACGGCCGGCTGCGACAGAGTCTGAGCTCGAACCAGGATCTCTAGTGGCACAGCACCTTAGACCACTTCGCCACTCGGAGGTCCCATAGCTCAATTTCTGAGTGAATATTGCAATAACAAACTGCCTCCTTTCCAGACCAGTGTGTCAAAGCTCTCCCTGCACTGTGAGTCACGGTTGTTGAGTCAGCCAGGCTAATATTCCACCAACAGCCCATGTAAATTGGACGGAGACTATGGTGGTCTGCTTGAAACAAGTTGGTATTACAGACCGGGTCAGGGATAGGTTGTAAATGTCAGTGAAGACACTTGCCAGCTGGTCAGCGCATGCTCTGAGTACTCGTCCTGGTATTCTGTCTGGCCCCATGTCCTTGCGAATGTTAAACTGTTCAAAGGTCTTACTCACATCGTCTTCAGAGAGTGAGATAACACAGGGGTCATTCCATGTCATTTCAGCAAGCTATGACACCCACCATTTCAGATTGTTTTGAAATCGTTTCTGTAGTTAGAAACAGAAAAGTTAGCATTCCTGCAACATTATTTTGTTGAAATATAATTTGATCTTTGAGAAATAAACCTAATTGACTGCACCTACAGTGGGGCAAAAAAGTATTTAGTCAAATCAAATCAAATTTTATTTGTCACATACACATGGTTAGCAGATGTTAATGTGAGTATAGCGAAATGCTTGTGCTTCTAGTTCCAACCATGCAGTAGTATCTAACAAGTAATCTAACAAATTCACAACAACTACCTTATACACACAAGAGTAAAGGAATGAATACGAGTATGTACATATAAATATATGGATGAGCGATGGCTGACCGGCATAGGCAAGATGCAGTAGATGGTATGGAGTACAGTATATACACATATATATGAGATGAGTAATGTAGGATATGTAAACATTATATAAATGGCATTGTTTAAAGTGGCTAGTGATACCTTATTTCATCCAATTATAATTATTAAAGTGGCTAGAGATTTGGGTCGATGGCCGAACTGCATAGGCAAGATACAGTAGATGGTTTAGAGTACAGTGTATACATTTGATATGAGTATGTCGGATACGTAAACATTATATACAAAATTGTTTAAAGTGGCTAGTGATACATTTGTTACATCCAATTCCTATGTTTAAAGTGGCTAGAGATTTAAGTCAGTATGTTGGCAGCAGCCTCTCAATGTTAGTGATGGCTGTTTAACAGTCTGATGGCCTTGAGGTAGAAGCTGTTTTTTAGTCTCTCGGTCCCAGCTTTGATGCACCTGTACTGACCTCGCCTTCTGGATGATAGCGGGGTGAACAGGCAGTGGCTCGGGTGGTTGTTGTCCTTGATGATCTTTTTGGCCTTCCTGTGACATCTGGTGGTGTAGGTGTCCTGAAGGGCAGGTAGTTTACCCCTGGTGATGCGCTGTGCAGTCCTCACTACCCTCTGGAGAGCCTTACGGTTGTGGGCGGAGCAGTTGCCGTACCAGGCGGTGATACAGTCCGACAGGATGCTCTCGATTGTGCATCTGTAAAAGTTTGTGAGTTATTTTGGTGACAAGCCGAATTTCTTCAGCCTCCTGAGGTTGAAGAGGCGCTGTGCGCCTTCTTCACCACGCTGTCTGTGTGGGTGGACCAATTCAGTTTGTCCGTGATGTGTACGCCGAGGAACTTAAAACTTTCCACCTTCTCCACTACTGTCCCCTCGATGTGGATAGGGGTGCTCCCTCTCCTGTTTCCTGAAGTCCACGATCATCTCCTTTGTTTTGCTGACATTGAGTGAGAGGTTATTTTCCTGACACCACACTCCGAGGGCCCTCACCTCCTCTCTGTAGGCCGTCTCGTCGTTGTTGGTAATCAAGCCTACCACTGTAGTGTCGTCAGCAAACTTGATGATTGAGTTGGATGCGTGCTTGGCCACGCAGTCATGGGTAAACAGGGAGTACAGGAGAGGGCTGAGAACGCACCCTTGTGGGGCCCCAGTGTTGAGGATCAGCGGGGTGGAGATGTTGTTTCTACCCTCACCACCTGGGACCGGCCCGTCAGGAAGTCAGGACCCAGTTGCACAGGGCTGGGTCGAGACCCAGGGTCTCGAGCTTAATGACGAGCTTGGAGGGAACTATGGTGTTAAATGCTGAGCTGTAGTCGATGAACAGCATTCTTACATAAGTATTCCTCTTGTCCAGATGGGTTAGGGCAGTATGCAGTGTGATTGCGATTGCGTCGTCTGTGGACCTATTGGGACGGTAAGGAAATTGGAGTGGGTCCAGGGTGTCTGGCAGGATGGAGGTGATATGATCCTTGACTAATCTTTCAAAGCACTTCATGATGACGGAAGTGAGTGCTACGGGGCGATAGTCATTTAGCTCAGTCACCTTAGCTGTCTTGGGAACAGGAACAATGGTGGCCCTCTTGAAGCATGTGGGAACAGCAGACTGGGATAGGGACTGATTGAATATGTCCGTAAACACACCAGCCAGCTGGTTTGCGCATGCTCTGAGGACACGGCCAGGGATGCCATCTGGGCCGGCAGCCTTGCGAGGGTTAACACATTTAAATGTTTTTCTCACATTGGCTGCGGTGAAGGTGAGCCCGCAGGTTTTGGTAGCGGGCCGTGTCGGTGGCACTGTATTGTCCTCAAAGCGAGCAAAGAAGTTGTTTAGTTTGTCTGGGAGCAGGACGTCATGGTCCGCGACGGGGCTGGTTTTCTTTTTGTAGTCCGTGATTGACTGTAGACCCTGCCACATTCCTCTTGTGTCTGAGCCGTTGAATTGTGACTCTACTTTGTCTCTATATTGACGCTTAGCTTGTTTGATTGCCTTGCGGAGGGAATAGCTGCACTGTTTGTATTCAGTCATGTTTCCGGTAGCCTTACCCTGGTTAAAAGCAGTGGTTCGCGCTTTCAGTTTTTCTTGCGAATGCTGCCATCAATCCACGGTTTCTGGTTGGGGAAGGTTTTAATATTTGCTATGGGTACAACATTACCAATGCACTTGCTAATAAACTCGCTCACCGAATCAGCGTATACATCAATGTTGTTGTCAGATGCTATTCGGAACATATCCCAGTCCACGTGCTCGAAGCAATCTTGCAGCATGGAATCAGATTGGTCGGACCAGCGTTGAACAGACCTGAGAACGGGCGTTTCCTGTTTTAGTTTCTGTTTGTAGGCTGGGAGCAACAAAATGGAGTCATGGTCAGACTTGCCGAAAGGAGGGCGGAGAATAGCCTTGTATGCATCACGGAAGTTGGAATAACAGTGGTCCAGGATTTTACCAGCCCGGGTGGCACATTCGATATGCTGGTAAAATTTCGGGAGCCTTGTTCTTAAATCAGCCTTATTAAAATCCCCAGCCACAATAAATGCAGCCTCAGGATATGTGGTTTCCAGTTTACATAGAGTCCGATGAATTTCTTTCAGTGCCGTCGATGTATCAGCTTGAGGGGGGATGTACACGGCTGTGATTATAATCGAGGAGAATTCTCTTGGTAGATAATGCGGTCTGCATTTGATTGTAATGAATTCTATGTCAGGTGAACAAAAGGACTTAAGTTCCTGTATGTTGTTATGATCACACCACGTCTCGTTAATCATAAGACACACACCCCCACCCTTCTTCTTACCAGATAGAAGTTTGTTTCTGTCGGCGCGATGCGTGGAGAAACCAGGTGGCTGTACCGACTCAGATAACGTGTCCTGAGTGAGCCATGTTTCCGTGAAGCAAAGAACGTTGCAGTCTCGGATGTCTCTCTGAAAGGCAACCCTTGATCTGATTTCGTCTACTTTGTTGTCAAGAGACTGTACATTGTCGATTAAAATACTCGGGAGAGGTGCACGATGCGCCCGTCGACGTAGCTTGACCAAAAGACCGGCCCGTTTCCCTCTTCTCCGGCGCTGCCGTTTTGAGTCGCCGGGTGCTATCCATTCTATTGTCCTGGCTGGGGTAACAAACCGAGAATCCTCTTTGGGAAAGTCGTATTCCTGGTCGTAATGTTGGTAAGTTGACGTTGCTCTTATATCCAATAGTTCCTCCTGGTTGTATGTAATAAAACTTAATATTTCCCGGGGTAACAATGTAAGAAATAATACATAAAAAAACAAAATACTGCATGGTTTCCTGAGAACGTGAAGCGAGGCTGCCATCTCTGTCGGCGCCGGAAGTCAAACAGTCAAACAACAGTCATCATAGGTACACTTCAACTATGACAGACAAAATGAGGAAAAGAAATCCAGAAAATCACATTGTAGGATTTTTAATGAATTTATTTGCAAATTATGGTGGAAAATAAGTATTTGGTCACATACAAACAAGCAAGATTTCTGGCTCTCACAGACCTGTAACTTCTTCTTTAAGAGGCTCCTCTGTCCTCCACTCATTACCTGTATTAATGGCACCTGTTTGAACTTGTTATCAGTATAAAAGACACCTGTCCACAACCTCAAACAGTCACACTCCAAACTCCACTATGGCCAAGACCAAAGAGCTGTCAAAGTACACCAGATACAAAATTGTAGACCTGCACCAGGTTGGGAAGACTGAATCTGCAATAGGTAAGCAGCTTGGTTTGAAGAAATCAACTGTGGGAGCAATTATTAGGAAATGGAAGACATACAAGACCACTGATAATCTTCCTCGATCTAGGGCTCCACGCAGGATCTCACCCCGTGGGGTCAAAATGATCACAAGAATGGAGAGCAAAAATCCCAGAACCACATGGGGGGACCTAGTGAATGACCTGCAGAGAGCTGGGACCAAAGTAACAAAGCCTACCATCAGTAACACACTACGCCGCCAGGGACTCTAATCCTGCAGTGCCAGACGTGTCCCCCTGCTTAAGCCAGTACATGTTCAGGCCCGTCTGAAGTTTGCTAGAGAGCATTTGGATGATCCAGATGAGGATTGGGAGAATGTCATATGGTCAGATGAAACCAAAATATAACTTTTTGGTAAAAACTCAACTCGTCGTGTTTGGAGGACAAAGAATGCTGAGTTGCATCCAAAGAACACCATATCTACTGTGAAACATGCGGGTGGAAACATCATGCTTTGGGGCTGTTTTTCTGCAAAGGGACCAGGACGACTGATCCGTGTAAAGGAAAGAATGAATGGGGCCATGTATCGTGAGATTTTGAGTGAAAACCTCCTTCCATCAGCAAGGGCATTGAAGATGAAACGTGGCTGGGTCTTTCAGCATGACAATGATCCCAAACACACCGCCTCGGGCAACGAAGGAGTGGCTTCAGAAGAAGCATTTCAAGGTCCTGGAGTGGCCTAGCCAGTCTCCAGATCTCAACCCCATAGAAAATCTTTGGAGGGAGTTGAAAGTCCGTGTTGCCCAGCGACAGCCCCAAAACATCACTGCTCTAGAGGAGATCTGCATGGAGGAATGGCCCAAAATACCAGCAACAGTGTGTGAAAACCTTGTGAAGACTTACAGAAAACGTTTGACCTCTGTCATTGCCAACAAAGGGTATATAACAAAGTATTGAGATAAACTTTTGTTATTGACCAAATACTTATTTTCCACCATAATTTGCAAATAAATTCATTAAAAATCCTACAATGTGATTTTCTGGATTTCTTTTTCTCATTTCGTCTGTCATAGTTGAAGTGTACGTTTTTCTAACAATGAGTAAGACATTGAATCCAAAGAAATCCAAAGAAATTATCAAAAGCCACCCACAGACCCCCACACACCCCATACCAATCCCAACCCAACAACGAGTATACATTATTAGTTCTCTATGTCTAACAAGTAGTATGGAGCTGCAGCTCATAGTATTGTTTCCTTATCACATGTAATGTATTTTCAATGATTTTGGTGTGTTTTTCCCCCCTGTTGAGAGTCCCATCCAAAAGGTTTTGACCACTAGATGGTGCTGTTCCTGCTATTAGTTTGTTTTAGTTTTTGTACCTTTTGATGCTCACATATTTGTGATCATTGTTGAGTGGTCCCTGCAGCGTACCATCACAAATATGTGATTGGAACAGTAACAACAGAACGTCTACATATGACGCCTCAAACGCGGCTAAATCACATTGTTGTCTGAAAAGCATCTAAACAACGTTTGTACTGATGGAAAATAAAGGTCTTCACAACTTTTCTTTAACCTTTTATTGTAAAAAATAAAGGCAAACTTCATCATCTAGGTATCACACAGAACATATCCATAGCCAAACTCATTCCATAAACCAGTCTAAATAACAGGTTGCGCTGACAAAAACTAAATACAATTTAGCGACCTAACAGACTTGTTTACAATGTACCACATCTCTGGTGAGCACAAGGACAAAATGTTATATTATTTATTTTAAAGAGATGCATGTCAGCAAAATTCTTAATGACGGCAGCCATGTACACTACCATTCAAAAGTTTGGGGTCACTTAGAAATGTCCTTGTTTTCCATGAAAACAAGTATGAAATATAGTCAAGACGTTGACAAGGTTATAAATAAAGATTTTTAATTGAATTAATAATTGTGTCCTTCAAACTTTGCTTTCGTCAAGGAATCCTCCATTTGCAGCAATTACAGCGTTGCAGACTTTTGGCAATCTAGTTGTCAATTTGTTGTCAATTTGTTGAGGTAATCTCAAGAGATTTCACCCCATGCTTCCTGAAGCACCTCCCACAAGTTGAATTGGCTTGACGGGGCACTTCTTACGGTCAAGCTGCTCCCACAACAGCTCAATAGGGTAGGGATCCGGTGACTGTGCTGGCCACTCCATTATAGACAGTATACCAGCTGACTGCTTCTTCCCTAAATAGTTATTGCATAGTTTGGAGCTGTGCTTTGGGTCATTGTGCTGTTGTAGGAGGAAATTGACTCCAATTAAGCGCCGTCCACAGGGTATGGCACGGCGTTGCAAAACGGAGTGAGCCTTTCTTCTTCAAATTCCCTTTTACCCTGTTCAAATCTACCACTTTACCACCACCAAAGCACCCTCAGACCATCACATTGCCTCCACCATGCTTGACAGATGGTGTAAAGGGAGTAGGACACAGCGTTGTACGAGATCTTCAGTTTCTTGTCAATTTCTTGCATGGAATACCCTTCATTTCTCAGAACAAGAATAGACTGATGAGTTTCAGAAGAAATTACTTTGTTTCTGGCCATTTTGAGCCTATAATCGAACCCACAAATGCTGATGTTCCAGATACTCAACTAGTCTAAATAAGTCCAGTTTTATTGCTTCTTTAATCAGGACAACAGTTTTCAGCTGTGCTAACATAATCGCAAAAGGGTTTTCTAATGATCAATTATCCTTTTAAAATTATAAACTTGGATTAGCCATTGGAACACAGTGTGCCATTGGAACACAGGAGTGATGGTTGCTGATAATGGGCCTCTGTATGCCTATGTAGACTTTCCACAAGAAATCTGCCGTTTCTAGCTACAATAGTCATTTATAACATTAACAATGTCTACACTGTATTTCTGATAAATTTTATGTTATTTTAATGGATTTTTTTTTTGCTTTTCTTTCAAAAAACTCTGAAACTTTTGAAAGGTAGTGTTTATGTTTGACAAGCGAAAACTCCCTAATCACAGAATGCCATTCAGTATAAAACGCAAATAAACAAAGTCAAAGTCAAGATCAACTTAATTTGGCCACTTTTCAGCATATTACAAATCTTCAATTTGCTTGTTACAGTGTATACAAGAACCGGAGCACATGACTTGACAAATCATTTACAGGTTTTGACAAAGCAAATAAAATGTTATCACCTCACAGATTATCACCTCTTGACCAGCTGAACAGGGTTGCCAGTTTCGGATGAAACCATTTCAGGGTGGTTTGTTTGTAGGGGGTGGGTTCCTTTCATTTGTAGAAGGTGGAAATGGGGCAAGGTATCGTGGGGGGAAAATATGAAGGAAATATTACTATGATGGGGGATTTATTAATAAATGGGGGACAAACACAGGCTAAATTTATAAAAGGAACAGTAATAAAATCCCTGGAAAGGAAGGTCTGAGATGGCAATGAGTAACCATAGTTACAATCTAAGTCACTCCTGACAGAAAAAACGGAATTTCTGACAGACACTGATAGAGTAGAGATAATGTCCGGTTTCAAAAGGAAACACGGACGTACAAGAAATATTGTTTTATTCTGATGGAGAATCTGTGTATGAGAGTGAGTCAGATCAATCAGATAGTGACGAGGAATACCCCCCCCCCAACCTTTTTGGACTGTGAGCATGAAGTTTCCCAAATTAAAATCACTTGGATTTGTTTTGCTAAGAAAACACCCGCGTTACATTGTTTCTTTTTTTCATTTGTGGCACAATTTCAATGCAGGTCAACGGTACCTATATTATCATTTTCACGATTCATGTTCAAATCATTCTAAAGTATCAAAAAAATGGATTATGTAACTCAATTATGTTACTTATCGCTGATTTGGATATGAAGCATGAAAATGATAATATAGTTACAATTGACTTGCATTGGATTTGTGCCACAAGCGCTAAGAATGCGATATGGTAAGGAAAGCAATATGTCATATTGTAATTTGGGTGAAGTATCTGTAAAATCTCACGCCCTCTGGTGGCATTTTCTAAGAGACACAAATTATAACGTACCTTATATATTTTGATTTAAAAACTATAAGTCCTACAAACACATGCTTAGTACTGTCAGAAAGGTAAGAACAGTAGGACTCCGGTACAGGTGTATAGCAACAACGTGACTATTACAGAACCAGAGCAACAGCAAACAAAGAAAAGCTAAATATATATATATATACTGTGTATCCATGTCCTTGTTCAGCCACGACTACAATTTTGTCAGGTCCCGTCTCGAACGGAGCTCATCCAGTTTGTTTTCCAGTGATTACACGTTCGCCAGTAGAACAGAGGGCAAAGGCAGTCTATTTGCTCGCTGACGTACAGTAGTGTTGTCAGGGTGCTGGCTTGACTGCCTCTCTTTCGCCTCCACTTCCTCTTCCGCGTCCCGGGCATTAGGGCCTGGTCAAGAGTAAGCAGGACGTCAAAAGCTGGCAACTCGTTGAAGTCAACATTTTTATCCAAGTTGAGGTTAGTGATCACTGTTCTGATCTACAGAAGCTGTTTTCAGTCATAGGAAATGATGGCGGAGACATCGCGTACAAAAGAAGGGATCAGCATGAAAACACACACAAAATAGCAGAATTGGTAGCAGAAACAGTAAGACGGCTGTTATCCACTGCAGTTCCATCAGCAACCAGACATCAGCAAACAGACACACATCAACTCACAAAAATACAAAAATGTCCCACACCCATCAACCCACCAAAAGACAGAAATGTCACTACTGTAAACACAGTCTTACAAAGAAGTCTTGTTTTGTGGGAAGTGTGCAGTCAGAGCAACCCACCAGTAGTAAAACCTCCCCCTGTTAAGTTTGTTGTTTGGATAAGAAAGAGTAGGAATGGCAGGAAGAACAAGGTAGACATGTCAGCACCATCAGAGGAACGACAGTTGATTCATAAAAAACTATCACATATCAAGAACATTTGAGAACATTTATTTTGATGTTCCAGCCATCATCTTTTGTCAAGGTAAACCACGCTCATATCATCCAGCAATCCAAGCATGGTTTGTCTTGACAAAAGATGAGCGATTTGAGCGATAAATGATGGAAGTGAAAAGTGTTTGCGTTTAGTTTAAAAGGTTGCTCTACGGTGAGAGTGCATTCATGACTGAAGCAGTAAATGTGTGTTGTATTTGAACAACTTGAAGAGTCAGATGAGTGTTTCTATGACAACGTGGATAAAGATTCAAGTTCATTAGAATGCAGTTTGAGTACCATACTCAGGCCTCATTCACCTGAGACATGAGAGAAGAGACAGGTTGTCTGCTGTGTCACACTAATGGCACCAGGCGACACCAGCCTGTTGATCAAAGTCTGTTTAATTACGTCTCGGGACTTCTTAGGTCGTCTGTGTCTACAATTTGTTTAATTGGAGATCCAGCCAGGCATAGTGTGATAAGAACAATTTAAACCGCTATGGCACTGTCATGTCGAATTGTATTCAGCTTCTGCACATACAGTAGGTAAAGAATGAACAATATGGACTTTTTGGGATTTATATTAGCCTACAACATCACTCCAGCATATCACACCTGTATGGAAGAATATCATATAGGCACTGCTGTTAGTTTGAGAATGCAGTGCATTCGGAATGTAACCAGAACTTTTTCCACACCTTGTTATGTTACAGCCTTATTCTAAAATGGATTCAATAGTTTTTCCCCTCATCAATCTACACACAATACCTCATAATGGCAATGCAAAAACAGGTTTTTAGACGTTTTTGCAAATTGTGATACTGAAATTCTTTGTTATGGACTCTTACACAATGGAGAGTTCTCTGAAGACTGTTGGTTCCAGACAGGATATATACTGAAAAAAATAACAACATGCAACATCGATTTTACTGAGTTACAGTTCATATAATGAAATCAGTCAATTTAAATACATTCAGTAGGCACTAGTCTATTGATTTCACATGACTGGGCAGGGGCGCAGCCATGGGTGGGCCTGGGAGGGCATAGGCCCACCCACTTGGGAGCCAGGCCAACCCACTGGGGAGCCAGGCCCAGCTAATCAGACTGAGGTTTTCCCCACAAAAGGGCTTTATTACAGACATAAATACTCCTCAGCTTCATCAGCTGTCCGGGTGGCTGTTCTCAGACGATCCCCAATGGGAAGAAGCTGGATGTGGAAGTCCTGGGCTGGGGTGGTTACACATAAATATGTGGCTGGGAGGCCGGTTGGACGTACTGCCAAATTGTCTAAAACAACATTGCGACTTATGGTAGTGAAATGAACATTAAATTCCATGGCAACAGCTCTGGTGGACATTCCTGCAGTCAGCATGCCAACTGCATGCTCCTTTAAAACTTGAGACATCTGTGGCATTGTGTTGTGTGACAAAACTGCACATCTTAGAGCGACTTTTATTGTACCCAGCAGAAGGTGCACCTATGTAATGATCATGCTGTTTAATCAGCTTATTGATATGCCACACCTGTCAGGTGGTTGGATTATCTTGGTTTAGGAGAAATGCTCACTGAAAGGGATGTAAACAAATTTGTGCACAAAATTTGAGAGAAATACTATTTTTGTGCGTATTAAACATTTCTGGGATATGAAACATGGGACCAACACTTTACATGTTACTTGTATTATTTCTATCTATATTTCTCCTATAATCCCTGTCTTGTTTCCTTCTGAAATATCAATAATAACTGTTTGTTTGATTTTAGGCCCTCCAATCCTCATTCCCTAGTTGTGACTGATTCTGTGTGACTGATTCTGTATCTCTGTATCTATCTCATTAGTACATAATTTTGCATTTACAACCTCCATTATTCTTTCATCCTGTACATTCCTTATTTTACCCTGGTTATTTCTAAATAAATCGGATGTGTTTTGTAAAAATATCTACTGTCTCCAAGAAAGCATTGCCTTGTCATTTTAAGAACTTCATTGCCTTCAGAATTATACATTTGCCGTACGTATAATTGTAACTATTTTATAGCAAGTGGTTCCCCATTAATAATTTCATAGTAATATGTGTACACACTTCCCTACACCAGGGACTACTGTCTGTACCACTATTGCAGTTAACACCATGCTCTCTCATCCCCAAAGGGCACAGCGCGTTCTGTTGCTGGAGGGCGCTAATTGCGCCATTGGCATTCCGTGCAGGGCAGCCGGAAGCTGAGGCAGCACCAGACAGAGATTATTAAAACCAGCCGTTGTAATTATAATGCGACAGGGACCCTGTGAACTCGTGGTCTGAGTTGATGCTTATGCCACTTCCGTTCAGAATGTATTGCTCTCTTCCACCTCTCCTGCCCTTTGTGAATTGGGGTTGTTTAGCAAATATCGCATCTGGTTAGGGTCATTTCCTCTCTTTTGAATACTGATAAGGTGTACACGTCCGTCGCATCTACATTCAGTGTGTTGGTTCTGTAATTGAAACTTAATGCAGTCTCATGTGGCAAGGAAATGCTCCCTTATATTCACCTACAATATACGCTGCCTTTAAGTGCGTAGTAAGACTAAGCACTGTGTATCCTGTAGTGAGAATAGATTTGGGTGACGTCCAATGAGAATATAGCCTAGATGTGGTTGGGACACAATAGTCAAGGTTTTATAAGGTACAGCCCAATCCTCCTCAAGCACCTTTCTACCAGTTAGTGCTTACTTTTCCTGTTGAGAAAATATTTTTCTTCATAGTGAAGTTGATTACATTTATATAGTGTACACATATAGTGTCTGTTGAAGCCAGCTCGGCTCTCACACTCTATTCACTTCGCATTGCTTATCTCCTCAACGCTATTGAAGAATACATGCCCAAAATGGTGCCCTAATCCCTATATATTGCACCCTATATACAGTACCAGTCAAAAGTTTGGACACACCTACTCATTCAAGGGTTTTTCTTTATTTTTACTATTTTCTACATTGTAGAATAATAGTGAAGACATCAAAACTATGAAATAACACATGGAATCAAGTAGTTCCCCAAAAAGTATGAAACAAATCAAAATATATTTTAGAATTTAGATTCTTCAAAGTAGCCACCCTTTTGCCTTGATGACAGCTTTGCACACTCTTGGCATTCTATCAACCAGCTTCACCTGGAATGCTTTTCCAACAGTCTTGAAGGAGTTCCCACATATGCTCAGCACTTGTTGGCTGCTTTTCCTTCACTCTGCTGTCCAGCCCAAACCTCATTCCCTGTTTGTGACTCTGATTCTGTATCCTATCACATTAGTACATAATTATGGATTTACAACCTCAATTATTCATTCATCCTGTACATTCCTTATTTTACCCTGGTTATTTTTTAATAAATCGTGTGTGTTTTGTAAAAATATCTACTGTCTCCAAGAATGCATTGCCTTGTCATTTTAAGAACTTCATTGCCTTCAGAATTATACGTTAACCATACTTATAGTTGGAGCTATTTTATAGCTTCTTGCTGACTTATAACAAGTGGTTCCCCGTTTAATAATTTCATAGGGTGGTGCACAATTGGTCCAGCATCGTCTGGGTTTGTCCGGTGTAGGTCATCATTGTAAATAAGAATTTGGCCTTAATTTAAGGCTAGGGGGACACCAGTCAACAACATCCAGTGAAATTGGAGGGCGCGCAATTCAAATAAATAATTGTAATATTAAACATTTATGAACATACAAGTATCTTATATCATTTAAAAGATTACATTATTGTTAATCTAACTGCGTTGTCCGATTTACAATAGGCTTTACAGCGAAAGCATACCATGCGATTGTCTGAGAACGGCGTCCCACATCAACATATTTTTCAACCAGCACAGGCTTCATAAAATCCCAAATAGCGATTAAATAAAGCACTTACTTTTGAAAATCTTCCTCTGTTTGCAATCCAAAGGGTCTCAACTACAACATGAATGGGCGTTTTGTTAGATAAAATCCTTCTTTATATCCCCAAAAGTCTGTTTAGTTGGCGCCATCGATTTCAGTAATCCACTCGTTCAACATGCAGACAAAGGAATCCAAAAAGCTACCGCTAAACTTTGTTCGAACAAGTCAAACTACGTTTCTATTCCATCCTCAGGTATGTTCAATAGAAAAGTAAAATTAGTAAGCGCAGGTCCTCTTCGTCTCTTCTTCGTCTTTGTGCCAAAACTCCAAATTCTTATTCGTTTTGGAAGAAACAAGCCTGAAACAATAAACAAAGACTGTTGACATCTAGTGGAAACCAGAAACTGGTGTAATTCTGAAAAAAGAACCCTAGCCCTTACAAGTTGACTTGCCTAGTTAAAAATAGGTTGCACATGTTCTAGTTAGGATACTATGACGACAAAGACCCAACATTTTTATTATTACGGAGTTATTTTGTTGGATTTTACAAAGGCCTGTGCAAAAATACTGTTGATTGTGAAATGACTCAGATTTTCTGTATTTCTTTTACTCTTTCTCTCTTTTCTCAGGACTGCATCTGTTTTTTTAATGTTTTATTTGTGTGCTGATAGTTATCTGAGGGTCGGCATTAGAAACGGTTAGAAAACAAAGATCGCATAGTCTAAAAACAGATACAGCATATCCATGTGTGAACTCTAGTTCTACAGAACAATAATGTTGTGTTCATGTTTTCAACATGTAACTGACACTATGTCCGTCCGGCAGGCTACTGCTTTGTACCCCTTAGCAGGTGCCACATCAAGGTTCTGCTTCCATTCACAGTCACAGATGAGACTCTTTTACCTCAGTGCACTGATCTGATTCTGATCTGATTTTCCTGTTCTTCATAGTCCAGCTGTTTTCCTGCCTCTGTGTCTCAGTGGTCCTTGTGTTCTTTCCTCTCCAATGTGCGTCATTCAGAAGCGTTTGCCGTAAGCGTCGACCACTCCGAAGCTCTTGCCAGCATTGATTTGCAGCATGTGCAGTCACAGAGGACAGGCTCGCATTCAGGGATCAAACTTGGGCTGCCTCTCTGAAGTATAGGACAAGATTCATATTTACCTGCTGTTCTGGACATGTCAATGATGGCCACAGACCATACAGTTGATTGGGGTGAACAATTTATAAATGATGTAATTTATGTCGCGCCATAATATTCTTTTTCAGAAAAATATTTCCTATTGGACAAAGAAATGTAAGGCATGTTCTCTGCTTAGGGATCAAACCTCTCTTTTCATCCAGAGAAAGCAGTACTTTTACTGTCACGATTTCCACCAATGGTGGCTCCTCTGCCGGTTCGGGCGGTTTTCGGCGGTCGTCGTCACCGGCCTACTAGCTGCCACCAATCATCCCTGATTGTTTACACCTGTTTTCGTTCTTGTTAGTAGGGCTATTTAAGCCGGTTTAGCCCACCTTCTTTTGTGCGGGATTGTTTCCCTGTTTTGTGAGCGCTTGTGTTTATTCCCATATTTTGGGCTACTTTGTATTCCGTCTTGTTTTCGCCTGTGTGTTGGGCATTGGACATTGTATTTGCTTGTAAACATTAAAGACGGTTATACCGTTACTCTGCTCTCTGCGCCTGACTCCGCACACACCGCTCTTAGCGCCGTTACATTTACCAATATTTTTTCATTGTAATCCCCCATTGTAATTAAAAAATGTATAATTTTAACATACGGAAGGAGTTTGCATTTTGGCGCATCAATGACCTACCTCCTGCTGTGACCTGCCCCACTATCCCAGCTTAAACCTCACAACATTCCATTGCCTAGACAGCTAGTCTACCACAGGTCCATGATTGCACAAATCGATCCAAAACAAAATATTTTTTAAATGCTAATTACAATATCATTGCATCTGTTGATTCACATCCTCAGTGACTGCTTAGTGCTGAGTCGTCCGATGAGAGTTATTCCATTGGAGCTCAGTGCGCACGCAGGTGACACAGAGCTAGTAACTCAGGTGGTCTGTATTAGAAAATTGGGGAGGAATCAGGACTTCCTTTATCTTAATAATGTAGTATGTTTGTTCTTTTTTTAAAGGAGGGAGGCAGTCCCACTGCTCTCGTATTTTATTTTTATTGGATAGGATAGACGGAGAGGAAAGAGTTGCTGAGTAGCAGTGGGCTGGATTTCAACCCATGCTGCAGTGGTGATCAAGAGACACCAGCTAAGGCCTCCCTAAGCCACTTGAAATGAAGTCTTGTTTTGTTTCGATCCTCCGTTCAGTTCTTCCCACCTAAAGGCTCTTTGTTGTTGTTTTGAATCGTCTTGTTTATGTCTACTGACCAGCTGCAGCAGCCCTCAGATCAAAGAGTGTCCTCGGGCGAGCGTTACCTGACTAATGATTACGTTACAGATTGCACAACACCACAGCAAACCTGGTCACATCTTGAGGATCCTCTGCCTCAATTAGAGAAACATAATTGCAGGGTAAACAACAACTTCCTTGTAGCTAGCAGCTTCGCTACACATACTCTGGAATCGATGGAGGTTTAGCAGAAGGAGCAGGTGTTTTCGGGGCTGCTGCTCTGTGCCCTGCAAGAGTTGGCTTATGAGGTGTTGTCAGTAGGGCAGCAGACATGCTTGAAGGTATGTTTACTGTCTCTTCCTCCTAGCCATGTTTTGTCTAGTCACATTGAATCTCCTCTGTGGTCTCTTCTCTGAGGTCTTGTGTGGCTCAGTTGGTAGGGCTTGGCACTTGCAGGGATCTTAGGTCAGGATCTTGGGTTCGATTCCTGCTGTGGCCACTCATATGTAAATGTATTTATACAGTCTCTTTAGATAAAAGCGTCTGCTAAATGAAATCTATTATTGCATTATATCGACCTCCTCTTCCCCTCACCCATGTCTCTACCAGACAACATGTTATGCACTTATATATTCCATGAGGAACCTGCATAAAGATGTGTAGTAAGAAAGGTTTGTCTCTGTGTTGACGTCAAACCTGTCTGGCAATATCATGCATGTGCCTTTTGTGCAGCCAGGTGACTATAACTTGTTTGACATGCAGTGGACAGCAGTGATGGCTGCAGAGATGTCTGCTATATTATTGAATTTCAGCTTTTTATTGAATCCCAGCTTTTCTGTTTACTTCCGCCCTTCCATCTATGGAGGCCCAGTGTGTCGACCCCTTCTGATCCAGCTTCACTTTCTCCCTGCTCCTATAATTTCACACACACTGTCAAGATCAATAGGCTCTCTTTGCCTTTCATTCTTTCTCTCTCTCTCCCTCGCTTCCTCTGCGTCCTCGACCCTCCCTCTCTCTACCTGGTCACTGATGTCTGTGTCTGTTAATGTGCTGTCATTCAGACAGACGCCGTGTTCAATAACTGCAATCAGCCCACGCAGGGTTTTTCTGTGTGTGTACGTGCGCGTGTGTGTGTTTGAGGGATTGGAAAATGGTCTTTGAGAGGCTAGCTGTTTCTCTCCCAATGACGTCAATGAAGCGAAGCGGAAGCTGTAGAGAATATAAGAGAAAATGAACACCTACGGCAATCACTTAAGCACCAGCTTACTGTGCAGGCAATTGCAATGAAGGGTTTAGTGCCAGGACCTCTCCAAAGGTAACTTCTTTTATATCAGTCTCCTGGAGGCTCATCCGGAAACCTGCACTGTTGTGACACTCCGTCTATGTGGCTTCCTCGCCTGCTGGGTGTATTTTCGTCTGCAGTCCACACACACACACACTCTCTCTCCATCTGCAGTCTGCACAGTCACACGCATTAGTTTCTTTCTCCTTTTGTTTCTGTTAAAACCTTGCGTCCTTGTCTATATAGTCCACATGCAAAGCCAGTCAATATAATGCATGCCTTTCAGACAGAAATAGTGAACTTCAGTGACAACAATGGTTATTTAATTTCATCATTTTTTTTATCCCTGATATGCTCGTGCAGAACATGACAATTATCAGGTAAAGCAATGGCAAGGTGTTGTTTGATTCCAGTAGTTTAAGCAGGTGCAGCAACTGCATGCTCTCCATCAATGAAACCGCCTAATGCATTTTACTGGCATTAATAAACTGGTTGCTTGCAAGAGTAATTTTGGAAATGCATCCTTTATGAGAAATATTTTTCTCTCTACAAATTAGTGGAACGTGAAGATGCTTCCGGTTCCACTTATCCTCCCCTCGATTTTACACTATATATACAAAAGTATGTGGACAAATCAGTCTAATTGGCTATTTCAGCCACAACCGTTGCTGACAGGTGTATAAAATCAAGCGCACAGCCATGCAATCTCCATAGACAAACATTGGCAGTAGACTAGCCTTACTGAAGAGCTCAATGTCTTTCAATGTGGCACCGTCATAGAATGGCACCTTTCCAACAAGTCAGTTCGTCAAATTGAGAGGTTCCCTGGTCAACTGTAAGTGCTGTTAGAAAATCAGAGCTAGAAAATTGTATATCATACACAGTTGAGGAACAATGGGAAAGTAATTCTGCTTTGAAAGTTGATAAACTTGTAACCCCACTTTTGAGAAAAGGGCCATTGGAATGTTTTGGTACACCTACTGGAGAGCTCCTCTTTGTCTACATCCATTCAGCATCGTTCACACCCTCTTAAGCCTTAGCCCCACCCATGTCTTTAAGGATTCACATGTGAGGCCATGTGGTAAACACACGCTATATCAAATAAAACATTTATTTGTCACATGCACAGGATACAGAAGGTTCACACGGTACAGTGGTGACTTGCATTAGTAGCAAAATCAAAAACAGATATTTTATAAATGTTTTATCATTATTAGATGACGCTTACCAGACACACTTGTCTAAATTGATGGGTCATGTGAAAGAAATGCTATAACCACCCCCAGCCACATCTAGCTAAGTGGATGGGTCACTATTGTCTAGACATGTGTACATGTTAATGAAATACAATAGATGGCCGTAATCACCCCTGCAGACACATCTGATGGGTCATGTAATAATCTGTCCGAAGTAGTCTTTTGTTTAGACATGTAGCTAGCTAGGTAGCTAGCTAAACAATGAACTGGCATAATCCCAACTCATACTACTACCAATACAAACATTGTCATAGCTGTACTATGAATCTGCAGGTAGCTAAAACTAACACACTTGTTTCAATGTTAGCTAGCTAACATTAGGCTATAACTAGCAATGTAAATGGATTACTGAGTCAAATAATATTACTACACAGATCATACACATAACGCTAGCTAGTGAGCCATCAAGCTAACATTTGCTAGCTAACTAACAGTATGCTTTAATTTGCAATAAAAACAACTTTCTGACTAAATTAGAAATGTGTATCTGAAAATGTAGCTAAACTTTACTTGTATACATGGATACATGGATATACTGGAACCCTTTAACTCGTTATGTTTTGTTTGTAGTTACATCTTGTTTGACCAGCGTTGTGTCAAGTCACTCCGGTTCACACTGACCGTGGTGTGTTCAGAAAGTCGCCCATCACTTGTTCCTACTGATCTGTCGATAGTGCCTGCTAAATTCAGGGCATCAATGTTGTTGAGAAAAGTAGAAAAACTTTTGTAGTTTTCGATGGCTAAAGTTATATCTTTCAAAAACGGTGCGGTAGAAAGGACTGTCAACACATACTGAACAACTCATGTTATAGACAGAAGCATGCTACATGGCAGACCAATCCAAACTCATCTCCACATGTCCAGCCCATACATTATGTCAGCCAATCATGGCTATTGGGAAGGTTCCTTACTTTTTCTGTGGCTAAACCAACTAGGCTCATAATTTAACAATTTTATTTGGATTTATGGATGGAATACAGTTTGTTATTAAGGCACGAGGCACATGAAAGTTCACATGTACAATAAAAAATACATGTTTACATTCAAATGCTGCTCCTGTGAAGTAGTGACGTGTGACATACAGTTGAAGTTGGAAGTTTACATACACCTTAGCTAACTACATTTAAACTCAGTTTTTCACAATTCCTGACATTTAATCCAAGTAAAAATTCCCTGTCTTAGGTCAGTTAGTTTCACCACTTTATTTTAAGAATGTGAAATGTCAGAATAATAGTAGAGAGAATGATTGATTTCAGCTTTTATTTCGTTCATCACATTCCCAGTGGGTTGGATGTTTACATACACTCAATTAGTATTTGGCAGCATTGCCTTTAAATTGTTTAACTTGGGTCTATCACGTCCAGGCCTGAGTTTTACAGGCTGGCGTGTTTAGTTTCGTTTTTGGTGTAGGGTTTTTCTGTTCTAGGTGTTCTATTTCTATGTTGGGTAAATGGTTCCTAATTAGAAATAGAACACCTAGAACAGAAAAACCCTACACCAAAAACTAAACTAAACACGCCAGCCTGTAAAACTCAGGCCTGGACGTGACAGGGTCAAACGTTTCGGGTAGCCTTCCACAAGATTCCCACAATAAGTTGGGTGAACTTTGGCCCATTCCTCCTGACAGAGCTGGTGTAACTGAGTCAGGTTTTTTTTACGTCTCCTTGCTCGCACACGCTTTTTAGTTCTGCCCACACATTTTCTATAGGATTGAGGTCAGGGCTTTGTGATGGCCACTCCAATACCTTGACTTTGTTGTCCTTAACCCATTTTGACACAACTTTGGAAGTATGCTTGGGGTAATTTTTCATTTGGAAGACCCATTTGCGACCAAGCTAACTTCCTGACTGATGTCTTGAGATGTTGCTTCAATATATCCACATAATTTTCCTTCCTCATGATCCCATCTATTTTGTGAAGTGCACCAGTCCCTCCTGCAACAAAGCACCCCCACAACATGATGCTGCCACCTCGTGCATCACGGTTGGGATAGTGTTCGTCGGCTTGCAAGCCTCCCCCTTTTTCCTCCAAACATAACGATGGTCATTATGGCCAAACAGTTCTATTTTTGTTTCATCAGACCAGAGGACATTTCTCCAAAAAGTACGATCTTTGTCCCCATGTGCAGTTTCAAACCATAGTCTGGCTTTTTTATGGTGGTTTTGGAGCAGTGTCTTCTTCCTTGCTGAGTGGCCTTTCAGGTTATGTCGATATAGGACTCGTTTTACTGTGGATATAGATACTTTTGTACCTGTTTCCGCCAGCATCTTCACAAGGTCCTTTGCTGTTGTTCTGGGATTGATTTGCACTTTTCGCACCAAAGTACGTTCATCTCTAGGAGACAGAACGTCTCCTTCCTGAGCGGTATGACGGCTGCATGGTCCCATGGTGTTTATACTTGCGTACTATTGTTTGTACAGAGGAACGTGGTACCTTCAGGCATTTGGAAATTGCTCCCAAGGATGAACCAGACTTGTGGAGGTCTACAATTTATTTTCTGAGGTATTTGCTGATTTCTTTTGATTTTCCCATGATGTCAAGCAAAGAGGCACTGAGTTTCAAGGTAGGCCTTGAAATACATCCACAGGTGCACCTCCAATTGACTCAAATGATGCCAATTAGCCTATCAGAATCTTCTAAAGCCATGAAAAAAAATTCTGGAATTTTCCAAGCTGTTTAAAGGCACAGTGAACTAAGTGTATGTAAACTTCTGACCCATTGGATTTGTGATACAGTGAATTATAAGTGAAATAATCTGTCTGTAAACAATTGTTAGAAAAATTACTACCCCCTAACCCAAAGTAGATGTCCTAACCGACTTGCCAAAACCATAGTTTGTTAACAAGAAATTTGTGGAGTGGTTGAAAAACAAGTTTTAATGACTCCAACTTAAGTGTATGTAAACTTCTGACTTCAATTGTACGCCTAGTTTCCTGAAACGAGTCACAAATGTACTTTGTTGAGGTCCCAAATGAAGCATTTAATACAGTGTTTATGTCAATCTCACTCCCAACAAAACCTTGAAAATTGAACCTCAGCCTATTTCCCTCTATTGACAATGATATATAGTGGGTTCTGGATAGGACAACCATACGAATCACAAAGAAACATTGGCCTGAACTGTAAACATTCTTCTGAGAAAATAAACATCTATCTCTTGAGTTTGACATATTCCTATTCCTCCATTGTTTGACTTATTCATATAGACGGGTGAAGTGTTTACCAACGAAACCGACGTGTGCGCAACTGCGAGGCAAAAACAGACAGGGCTGTCTTACAATCAAAGGATTATTATTATTGACATGTAAGCTATATTTTGTCTTCATTTATTTTTTTAAAAACATGAATACATTTGCCAAATAAGCACTTGTTGCCTCTCAACTACATTGTTACAGTGTATGAGTCAAAACACATCAAGCCAAGAGATGTTATCAAGAACAAGATACAGCTAGCTAAAACAAGCCGTCTACAATTCACCACACAGCAGCTTCTTGTCATTGTTGCTAGCTATCTGACCATTTAGAAGGCAACAACACACAGCCTTTTACCTCTGAGTTGCACACTTGTTATTGTTGTGATGTTGTCAACCCACCCGTCTATACCTCCATTGTTTAACATATCTTTGACTTGGTAGCAAACTGACGTTCTCTGTGCACTATTCATAAATATGTATTTTAAATGTCCTCAAGGACTGTATTATTTCATTTTCTTGCCTTCCCAGGAAGATACTTGAATAGAGGGAGGAAGTGTTATTTCTAGTTCTCATAATAAAAGATCACAAATCCCAGTCAACTGAAGCACTACCCAGTGGGAAACTGGTTGAGGCATATACATAAAAGAAAAAACACGGACTTGTAATATCTAACATCCATTTACGCACCTTTTTTATTTTACTCAATCGTTTACCCACCTGTTGTGGAAAAATGCATTGAAAATGTAGGGATGAATATTTCTCTCACTCATATTCTTAAATCTCAATGACAAGTTTTACACATTCCCTGGGATATTGACTGTCTAGCACAGAGAAATGCACACAAGCACACACCCATAACAACTTTTCTTAATTAAATGAAAAATTATAAATAATTAACTTTGCCCCCGTCTATGAACTGTCCACCCAAACTGTTAAAAATAGCCTAGCCTTGGAATAACTGGAAATAGAATATACATGACAGATTTTTGCTACACACACCCGCAGCGTGCTGCAAAACACAAACGTGTGTGCTGACCTTTATTGCAAACGCCTGCAAACGCAATCACACTGATATAGAAACCAATAGCAAGGGAAAAGATCAGTTATTTGCCTGCCACCAAAAGCCCTGACAGTCTCTGTGAGAGTGCAGAATTCTCCGGAAGTGTGGGAAGAGAAGATTAATGTGTAATCCTAAATCATCTTTCTTTACTGGAGGCGGATATGACCAAAGAAGCTCAAGGGAAACGCTGAGTCACTTGGACTACTCAGGTGCTACTGCACAGCGTCAGTAGAAGAGCGTCTGAGATGTGCATCGCAGACGGGGGGAATTGAAACAAGCAGAAAGACCAGGCCAGACAATTGAACAGTAGGACCTTGAGGCTTCTCTGACATAAGAACAGGGACCTTGAAGAGCAGGGATGTCAATACAGTGTACCGCATTTAACAAAAGTAATGTTAAGCCCCATGGTTTGATCCTTTTGTCTTGGCAATTTTGCAAAGACAGAACATCCCACACAAAGCACATAAAGGAAATATGACAAATTCATAAAGCCTGTTAAGGGAACTATACTAGTGACTTCCCCCCTCCCAGGGTAAGGTTATTGGTTGTTAGGCAGTGCAGAAGGATGACACTGCAGTTGTCAAGGACAGTGTGTACGGTGTTCACGGTGTTCACAGTTAATTCCCAGCCCTTACCCATTCTTGAGTCAATGCTCCTCATCCCTTTTTGAGTCAATCATCACCCCTTATTGACTCATTCCTCACACTTTAGATGGATTACAAATGGCCAAGGGCAGACTGGGACAAATTCAGCCCTGGCATTTCAGCCACACTAGCCCACATCTCACAACGCGAGCGCGCACACGTACAGCAGGAATGTCTACCAATGGCATGCCCATATTATTTGTGAGAAATTACACTGGTCACTCAAAGCAGTTATAAAGTATTCATGAAGTATAAATAGCAATCACTTTAGATTAGAGATTGTTTGGGGAGTTTCTCCCATTCTTCTCTGCAGATCCTCTCAAGCTCTGTCAGGTTGGATGGGGAGCGATCGATTGGGCTCAAGTCCGGGCTCTGGCTGACCCACTCACGGACATTCAGAGACTTGTCCCGATGCCACTCCTGCTTTGTCTTGGCTGTGTGCTTAAAATCGTTGTTCTGTTGGAAGGTGAACCTTCGCCCCAGTCTGAGGTTCTGAGAGCTCTGGAGCAGGCTTTCATCAAGGATCTCTCTGTACTTTGCTCAGTTCATCTTTCCCTCGATCCTGACTAGTCTCCCAGTCCCTGCCTCTGAAAAACATGATGCTGCTACCATCTTTTCTCCATCTGTCCATTTAGTCCAATCTTCTGTTTGGTTCAGTACTCCCCAAACAAATTTCTTAGCCATTACTTTACACGGCCCCTTACTTGATATGCACCATATGTATCTTCAACGGTTCTCTTGCCGCTACTTGCTATACACATAAAATAACACCTTGTGCTCAATAACACCTTGTGCTTCTGTATAAGACTAGTTCTAGTCTTCTTCTTAAGACTAGTCGTACCTTTTTTATGTTTATTTTTATTTTTATATATATATTTTTTGTACAAGTTCATTTAAATTGACAGACTGAAATTCAGAAGACATGTCCCTCAGAGGTTCGCAGATCAGGTATCTTCCCAGGGGCAGCTCTCAGTAAGTCTGGTCTGGATGGGTCCACGTCGTCTTTGGTCAGACGTGAAATTCCCTTACGCTTTCCCACTATGGAATGCGGCAACGGTGTCTCCCTTGCAGACCTTCACTGGGATTCTCCACAAGTGGAAGTCAGTATTAAATGAATCACTCTTTATTGTCAGCAAGCTGAAGAGGTCACAGTCAAACTTAGATGCATAAAGTACCGGTCTGAAGTGAGCTCTAAAAAGGAATTCCTTATATACTGTAGTGCCTTATATACGGCTTCATAAAAACCTACATAAACATGATTAATTGGAATTGGTTCCTACATGTGACTGGCTCCATCTCCTATCTTAACTTAAAGAACATATTCTGGAAGTTCTGCCAGATGGTTTCCATCATATCTTTACCAAGATCAGGCAGGAACCAAGGATTATTTATGACACGAATGACAAGATTAACATTTTCAAGGCTGTCTCTTCACACAATAACATTTCCTTCACAGGTCATTGTCCTGTTGGAAGGTGAACCTTCATCCCAGTCTGAGGTCCTGAGTGCTCTGGAGCAGGTTTTCATCAAGGATCTCTCTGTACTTTGCTCAGTTCATCTTTCCCTCGATCCTGTCTCCCAGTCCCTGCCACTGAAAAACATCCCCACAGCATGATGCTGCCACCACCATGCTACACCGTAGGGATGGTGCCAGGTTTCTTCCAGACGTGACACTTGGCATTCAGGCCAAATAGTTCAATCTTTTACTGAGGAGTGGCTTCCATCTGGCCACTCTACCATAAAGGTCTGATTGGTGGAGTGCTGCAGAGATGGTTGTCCTTCTGGAAGGTTCTACCATCTCCACAGAGGAACTCTGAAGCTCTGTCAGAGTGACTTTCGGGTTCTTGGTCACCTCTCTGACCAAGGTATTGCAGTTTATTTTTTTTATACATTTGCTAAAATGTAAAAAAAATCTGTTTTGGCTTTGTCATTATGAAGTATTGTGTGTAGATTGATTAGGAATGTCAAGGTTCTCCGTGATGCCGGTAAGGCAGAGTCAGGCGCAGGACAACGAAGATTCATAAGCTTTACTAAAAATGTCAATATATGAGTGGGAAAAACAACCACTCGAAAACACGGAAACAAATTAACACAAACAATCACACACAAAAACATGAGGGAACCTTATAACAGCCTAACTACATATTTCTAATTAGTGCATTTCAAGTGTTCCCCCTGCTCACTTAGCTGACTGTTTAAATATTAGACTACATATACTTCAATAGAAGAAAACAGAGAGCGAGAAGGAGAGAGAGAGACTACCAGTCCGTTCATGTTTTGGCTGTATAATACAGCCAATGGCTACGTTAAGGAACTGGCAGTCTCTCTCTCTCCCACTCTCTCTGTTTTCTTCTATTTAATTCAATATACAACCTTCTGTGTTTGTCAATGAACGATGCCGGGACTAGTTTATGTGGATGCCAATAGATGTCCAGTGTTGTGCTTCATTTGACAGTGCCGTGAACGTATGCATATCTTTCTACCAAGAAATAATGAATGAAATAAGCGGGATAGTAGGCAGGACTTTCCAGCCTTCAGTGTGGTGGCTATGGAATGCAATCTGACACCAGTCACTTGTTACTACAGCTCATAAACTTACTCACTGGGCTGAAGAGTCTGAGATTCAGAAGCGAATAAACATTGATAGAACAATTAAAATACACAGACAGTTCCTGAAATTGACCTTTATTGTAATAGCCTACATGAGGACTTGTGTTTAGTAAAAAAGCACTGTATAAATGTCTAGTAGATGGCTATTGCCTTGCCTATGTGTTATAAAAGCCAATCTAACAACTTGTTAGGCTATACACTCATAGAAAAAATAGTTCCTAAAGGCTGTCCCCATAGGAGAACCCTTTTTGGTTCCCGGTAGAATACTTTTTGGTTCCCGGTAGAACCCTTTTTGGTTCCAGGTAGAAACCTTTTAGGATCCATGTAGAACCCACTGTGTAAAGGGTTCTATGGACCCCTAAAGGGTTCTACTTGGAAACAAAAAGGATCCTTCAAAGGGTTCTCCTTTTAGGTTCTAGATAGCATCTTTTTTCTAAGAGTGTACAATTGCAAGTAGCCTAGTGTCTAAATGTTCCCACGAATCCCCCTTCCCTAATTAGTCAACTATAGTATGTATGAAATATATTTCATACAATTTACAGCCAAAATATTAGGCCTAACTGGCACTAGTAGGCTACATGATCTGTGTCAGTGTGCGTTAGTGTGTCTTTCTCTGTTTTCTTCCTACCCTGACTGTACCACAGCAGTTGATCTGTCATTCTCACAGACAGAGCACTCGGGCCAGCAGAACCAGAACTTTTAGCAAATAAGTCGGTTAATTTCACACATTTAGCAGCGTTGGCCTCAGTAGCCCTTTTTTGTTCTCGAACTTTTTCAGAAGCACCTTTTCTGTTTTTCTGTTTTCACTGAGTGACTGACAGAGTCAGAGCAGGTCTCACTGTTTTTGATGATATGTGTTTGACTTTGAATGTGAATTTGCAGCACCTCAGCCAATCAGAAAACCGGGCCGGCCATTGTCCACTGGTCAGCCAAATTATCAATATAGATGATTATGACAACAGAGGTATAGCGCAAAAGTCATTAAAAGAAACAGGCCCATGGGCCACCGGCCGTGTCAATTGTTTTGGTAACACTTTACAATAAGGTTCCATTCGTAAAGGGTTTAAAAAGGGTTTGTAATTACGTTATTAACAATTTGTAAATGCATTATAAACCATTTAATACATGGCTTATAACAAATTGGTCAAAAAAGTAATATAACCAGTCAGTGCTTGCCAAATAGTAAGCCACTATTTCCAGCTATTAACCATTTATAAATGCACTTACAAATGTGTATAATATTGAACCCTTATGTATCATCATGCAACCTTATTTTCAATGTTGCACATTTAAACATTAGTTATTTTGATGAAATTATATAGTTGCTGACTAGATAGCAAAAGTTAGCTGCCAGCTAGTTAGCTAACATCGACATGAGAGAATTTCAATACAATTTGTTTAGCTATCATTTTTGGATTAGCACACTAGCTAACTAGTTATCTAACCTTTGAACGAAGGTACTGTCTCTAGCTATGCAGCTGGTAAGTTAGTTGGCTAGTAAGCATCCATTGTCAGCACACTAGTGGTTCCAATTTTAAGACTAACTTACTATCTAGCTAGCTAACTAGCTAATGTACTAGCAGAAATGTTGATAACTAGCTAACCCCTTAAATCTGCAGTAGCTAGCTATTAGTGTTAGCTAGTGTTTCACATTTCCTGCTATCTATTTTTATTATAGCTAATGTAGCAGTGGATAACATAACTAGCTAAGCCTTAATGGTAAAAATAATGATGATAAATAAAAAATAAAAAAATAATAATGATAATGATGATAGTAGAGGTATACAGTTGAAGTCGGAAGTTTACATACACCTTAGCCAAATACATTTAAACTCAGTTTTTTCACAATTCCTAAGATTTAATCCTGGTAAAAATTCCCTGTCTTAGGTCAGTGTCACAACTTCAGCCAAAGTTGGTGCCTCTCCTTGTTCGGGCGGTTTTCGGCGGTCGACGTCACCGGTCTTCAAGCCGCCACCGATCCATTATTCATTTTCTGTTGGTTTTGTCCTCCTTTTTACACACCTGGGTTTCATTCCCATGATTACATGTTCCTTATTTAACCCTCTGTTCCCCTCATGTTTTTGTGCGTGATTGTTTGTGTTAAATATTTTCAGTGTTTTCGAGTGGTTGTTTTTCCCACTCATGTATTTGAATTTTTGAGTAAAGCTTATGAACACTCATATTCGTTGTCCTGCACCTGACTCTGCCTTACCGGCATCACAGAATCACACAGCTCTCATGGAGTCAGCAGGATCACCCAGCCCTCCTCTACCAGTCGAGGAGCACCTTCAGCAGGATGCAACAATGTTGCCCCGAGGGAGTAAGATGGGACGGCTACCAGGTGCCAGGGGTTCCTACTCCAGCTGGACCTCTACCCGTCGACCGTTCACCCGGCTCCTTCGGGACGTGAGAGCGTGTCCGCCCTCGTCTCCTGTCTATTCGGGAAAGCCCTGGAGTGGGCCAACGTCGTATGGGGAGAGGAAGGAGCGGCGTTGGACCACTACAAGGAGTTCACCCGCCGTTTCCGGGCAGTGTTTGATCATCCACCCGAGGGTAGAGCCATCTCAGACAGGGGACGAGGAGCGCACAGGACTTTGCGCTAGAGTTCCGAACCCTGGCCGCCGGCGTGGAATGGAATGACAGGGCTCTGATTGACCATTATAGATGCAGTCTGCACGAGGACGTCTGGCGGGAGCTGGCATGCAGAGACACCACCCTCTCCTTTGACCAGCTGGTGGACATATCCAGCTGGTGGACACTGGATAACCTGCTGGCCACCCGTGGACGTCCAAATCGGGGTCTGTCATTTCCATCCCCCAGCAGCTCTGCTCCGACTCCTATGGAGCTGGGAGGTACTGCGTTTAGGGAGGCCGGAGGAGGGGCCTCGACTCCTCAGGGAGTCGAGGCAGCAGGCAGGGCACTATCGGGCCACCCCAGGTGAGTAGGCACCAGCTCTCACCCATAGCTCCCTGATGCTCACATGTTTTTGTTTTTTGATTTTCCTGACTTCCCCCCGCATTCCCAGCATAAGGCATTAGTCGATTCAGGAACAGCTGGGAATTTTATTGATTTGTTTGTTTGCTCATAGTTTAGGGATCCCCATTATTCCTGTTGATATGCCCTTCCCTGTGCACGCCCTAGAAAGTCGAGGGAGGAGGCCACCGCTCCACTAGGCATGGATACGCAGGAGGGTCACAGGGAGAATATCAGTCTCTTCCTTATTGATTCTCCTGTGTTTCCCGTGGTGCTGGGGCTACCCTGGTTGGCCTGTCATGACCCCACTATTTCGTGGCAACAGAGGGCTCTCAGGGGTTTCTATCGGTGCGACTACGGTGGAAAGTCCAGACCAGGTCTCCACTGTCCGCATCCCCTCAGAATATGCCGATTTGGCTCTCGCCTTCTGTAAGAAGAGGGCGACTAAATTACCACCCAATTGACGGGGGGGATTGTGCAATAAATCTCCTGGTAGACGCAGCACTTCACAGGAGTCACGTGTATCCTCTGTCCCAGGAGGAGACGACGGCTATGGAAACATATGTCTCTGAATCCCTGGGGCAGGGATACATTTGGCCCTCCACTTCACCTGCCTCCTCGAGTTTCTTTTTTGTGAAGAAGAAGGATGGAGGTCTGCACCTGTGTATTGACTATCGGGGTATCAATCAGATCACTGTGAGATACAGCTACCCGCTGCCTCTCATAGCCAGTGCGATCGAGTCAATGCACGGG
This sequence comes from Brachymystax lenok tsinlingensis, assembly GCA_030435695.1. Taxonomy (NCBI): domain Eukaryota; kingdom Metazoa; phylum Chordata; class Actinopteri; order Salmoniformes; family Salmonidae; genus Brachymystax; species Brachymystax lenok. The sequence goes on along the minus strand of CM059806.1, from coordinate 3,669,638 downwards.
GCGCGCTTCTTCACAAAATTGGATCTCAGGAGCGCTTACAACCTGGTGCGTATCCGGGAGGGGGATGAGTGGAAGACGGCATGAGTACCTCGTCAGTCCGTACGGGTTGATGAATGCTCCATCAGTCTTCCAGGCCTTTGTTGGTGAGATTTTCCGGGACCTGCACGGGCAGGGTGTAGTGGTGTATGTCGACGACATTCTGATATACTCCGCTACACGCGCCGAGCATGTGTCCCTGGTGCGCATGATGCTTGGTCGACATTTGGAGCATGCCCTGTACGTCAAGGCTGAGAAATGTCTGTTCTTCCAACAGTCCATCTCCTTCCTAGGGTACCGCATTTCCACGTCAGGGGTGGAGATAGAGAGCGACCGCATTTCAGCCGTGCGTAATTGGCCGACTCCCACCACGGTAAAGGAAGTACACCCGGTTCCTAGGGTTTGCCAACTACTACTGGAGCCTGGGCTTTGGTCAGGTAGCGGCTCCAATTACCTCACTGCTGAAGGGGGGACCGGTGCGACTGCAGTGGTCGGCTGAGGCGGACAGGGCTTTTGGTCTCCTGAAGGCTCTGTTTACCTCAGCTCCCGTGCTGGCTCATCCGGATCCCTCTTTGGCGTTCATAGTGGGGGTGGATGCATCCGAGGCTGGGATAGGAGCCATGCTCTCTCAGCGCTCGGGTACGCCACCGAAGCTCCGCACCTGTGCCTTCTTTAAGAAGAAGCTCAGCCCGGCGGAGCGAAACTATGATGTTGGGTACCGGGAGCTGTTGGCTGTCGTCAAGGCTCTGAAGGCGTGGAGACATTGGCTTGAGGGGGCTCAACACCCTTTTCTTATCTGGACTGACCACCGCAATCTGGAGTACATCCGGGCGGCGAGGAGACTGAACCCTCGCCAGCCAATGTGGGCCATGTTCTTTACCCGTTTTTGTTTTCATCCTTTCCTACCGACCAGGCTCCCAGAACGCTAAGGCAGACGCACTGTCCCGGATGTATGACACAGAGGAGCGGTCCATGGATCACACTCCCATACTCCTGGCCTCTTGCCTGGTGGCACCGGTAGTGTGGAAGCTGGGTGTTACGTACAGAGCCCACTCCCCCTCAGTGTCCTGCTGTCCACGACCGGTTGATCTATTGGGCCCACACGTCACCCTCCTCTGGTCATCCTGGCATCGGTCGGACAGTGCGCTGTCTTAGTGGGAAGTGGTCCACCTTGCCCAAGGACATGAGGGTTTATGTTTCCTCCTGCTCGATGTGCTCCCAGTGCAACGCTCCTAGACACCTGCCCAGAGGGAAGTTACAACCCCTACCCGTTCCACAACGGCCGTGGTCGCACCTGTCGGTGCATTTCCTGACTGATCTTCCTCCCTTACAGGGCAACACCACGATCCTGGTTGTTGTGGATCAGTTTTCTAAGTCATGCCGTCTCCTTCCTTTGCCCGGTCTCCCTACGGCCCTACAGACTGCGGAGGCCCTGTTCATACACGTCTTCTGGCACTTGCGGGGTGCCTGAGGACATAGTCTCTGATCGGGGTCCCCAGTTCATGTCCAGGGTCTGGATGGCATTCATGGAACGTCTGGGGGTCTCGGTCAGCCTCACCTCAGGTTTTCACCCCGAGAGTAACGGGCAGGTGGAGAGAGTAAACCAGGATGTGTGCCAGGACCGGCCAGGGGAGTGGGCGGCGTTCATCCCATGGGCAGAGATGGCCCAAAACTCACTCCGCCACTCCTCCACTAACCTCTCTCCCTTCCAGTGCGTACTGGGGTATCAGCCGGTTCTGGCACCTTGGCATTAGAGCCAGATCGAGGCTCCTGCAGTGGACGAATGGTTTAAGCGCTTGGAGGAGACCTGGGACGCCCATGTGCACCTGCAACGGGCCGTGAGGCGGAAGAAGGCGAGCGCCAACCACCACCGCAGTGAGGCCCCGGTGTTTGCACCCGAAACCTGCCCCTCCGCCTGCCCTGCCAGAATCTGGGTCTGCGGTTTGTGGGTCCATTCAAAGTCCTGAGGAGCCTGAACGAGGTTTGTTACAGGTTACAATTTCCCCCAGATTACCGTATTAATCCCTCGTTCTATGTGTCTCTCCTCAGGCCGGTGGTGGCTGGCCCACTCCAGGAGTCTGAGGTGCTTGAGGTTCCTCCGCCCCCTCTGGACATCGAGGGGGCCCCGGCGTATGCTGTTCCAGCCATCATGGACTCGAGGCGTCAGAGGAGGGGCCTTCAGTACCTCATGGAGTGGGAGGGGTACGGTCCGGAGGAGAGATGCTGGGTGCCGGTGGAGGACGTTCTGGACCTTTCGTTGCTGTGGGAGTTCCACCTTCTCCATCCGGATTGCCCTGTGCCTCGTCCTCCGGGTCGTCCCCAAGGCCGGTGTCGGCGCGCAGCTGGAGCCACGCGTCAAGGGGGGGGGTACTGTCACGACTTCATCCGAAGTTGGTCCCTCTCCTTGTTCGGGCGGCTTTCGGCAGTCGGCGTCACCGGTTTTCTAGCTACCTTTCATTTTCTATGTTTTTGTCTTCATTATACACACCTGGTTTTTATTCCATAATTATATGTTCCTTATTTAAACCCTCTGTTTCCCTCATGGTTTTGTGCGTGTTTGTTCTATGTTAGATGTTCTTTTTACTACCTATTTTGGTAGTTTGTACTTTGAGTAAAGATACGTGATTTACTCATCTCCGTTGTCCTGCTCCAGACTCTGCCTACCTGCTACACAGATAATTCTGATATCTCCCCCCCCAATTTTAAGGGGCTCAAAATTAATTGGACAAACTAACAATCATAAATTAAATTGTGTGTTTTAATACTTGGTTGCAAATCCTTTGCAGTCAATGACTGCTTGAAGTCTGGAACCCATAGACATCACCAGATGCTGGGTTTCTTCCCTTGTGATGCTCTGCCAGGCCTTTACTGCAACTGTCTTAACTTCTTACGGAGTGGTGGGGCACTTGTTAGAAAAAGTAATGTATTATATCCATAAATCTCCGCTTGGTTGGCGCGTTATAATGAGACAATATAGCATTGACTCCTCCATTGAAACGTGAAGAGAACTTGTTCAACTTATACCTATAAACTTGTCCAAGAACAATCAAACATAATTTTAAATGTATCCTTAGGAACACTTTTATGTATAAATAGTATAATATTTCAACCGGAATATAAACTGGGCGATAAGAAAGGAAAAAACCAAAGAGCGCGCCAGCCGTGAACGCGCCTTTTCCTCTATTGACATTCTGTGTGGCCACTTCCTTATTTGTCTTCTTCTATGCTCTAAAAGCATCTAAAAAGAATCAGAACACTTTCTCGAGACTGTTGACATCCAGAGGAAGCAATAGGTACTGCATTTATATGCCCTTAAATGAGGCAATGTGTCAAAACCACTTTTTCCAGGACAGAAATTCCTCAAAATATGCCTGCCATATCCGTTCTCTAATACTCACAGACAAAACGTTAACACTTTTAGAAAATTCTGAGTGTTTCCTATCCAATGGTACTAAATATGTGCATATCCTATTTTCTGGGCCTGAGTGGGAGGCATTTTACTTTGGGCACACCAGGCTCTCCAAAACGGTCACCTCGTGCTCTGCTCCCAAAGAAGTTAAGTTCCTGCTTGTTCTTGGGGCGTTTTGCCTTCAGTTTTGTCTTCATCACGTGAAATGCATGCTCAATTGGATTCAGGTCAGGTGATTGATTGGCCATTGCCGAACATTCCACCTCTTTGCCTTAAAAAAGTATTGGGTTGCTTCGTCCAATGAATTTTGAAGCATTTGGCTGAATCTGAGCAGATAATGTAGCCCTAAACACTTCAGAATTGATCCTGCTGCTTTTGTCAGCAGCCACATCATCAATAAATACAAGGGAACCAGTTCCATTGGCAGCCATACATGCACACGCCATAACACTACCTCTAACATCCTTCACAGATGAGGTGGTATGCTTCGGATCATGAGCAGTTCCTTCCCTTCTCCATACTCTTCTCTTCCCATCATTCTGGTACAAGTTGATCTTTGTCTCATCTGTCCATAGGATGTTGTTCCAGAACTGTACAGGCGTTTTAGATGTTTTTTGGCAAACTCTAATCTGGTCTTACTGTTTTTGAGGCTTACCAATGGTTTACATATTGTGGTAAACCCTCTGTATTTACTCTGGTGAAGTCTTCTCTTGATTGTTGACTTTGACACAGATATGCCTACCTCTTGGAGTGTTCTTAATCTGGCCAACTGTTGTGAAGGGGTTTTTCTTCCCCAGGGAAAGAACTCATCTGTCATCCACCGTACATGTATTTGCTTTCCATGGTCTTCCAGGCGACTCTTCGCTGTTCCACGTTCAGCTCATATTCATTACTTAATTTCACCTCCAATATGCTGTGGTTGACAGCTAAAATAATAATAATTTGGACAATGTCCAGATATTTATGGACCTGACTACAACTACTGACCACAACCACACCACTACTGACCACAGCTACAAACATAACCTCAATGTCGAGACTGTGTAGACTGACTCAACTTATATGCCTTCAACACAGATTTTGCTACCATTCCTGTAAACTATAAAGCTTATTGTATCCCCATTCATTTCAATGGCGGAATACAGGCTTCAACATTCAAAACTTAAATCACTGCCACAAAACTTTCAGAATGTTAAAAGTAAAACATTTCCAGAGCTTAAAAACACATATGGCTTACGATGATATAGTACTCACTCCAGCCTACTATACTAGCCCACTATAACCCACTGTAATAGCTCCACACCTACAAACCTCCCTAAAACCTCCCCATCATCTCAACCAATGCCATTTAGCAAAATGATCATGTGTTTTTTATTACCGAACTCCCATATTTTTAAATATGCAATCAAAGATTGAAAACCAGTAAATTAATGTGAGAAAAAACAAACCTCATTTACCACAATTATTTTGTACTTATTGTGCATAAAATGGGAAATTACAAGTTTGTAAAATGTTGTTGACCTCTAAAACATAATTTATGTTGTTTAAAATGTTGTTTAAAAATTTTAGGAACTCTTGAAAGATATGCTCTACCAGGCGGTTGAGTTTCCCATTAAAGGAATGCTATTAAGTCAACGCTATTGATAATGGACAATGGAGAAATATTGTTATGGGATTTTTTTGTTTGTGCAAATACAAAAATCCTTTCAAATCCATATCATAATGTTTCACAATATCATTCAGTACATGTAATTTTACTGGTATTTTAAACATATATTCTGTAAACACATTAATTTACATGTATTTGAATATTCATATTTTGACACACAAATGTATCAAATTTGATTAATATGATTAATATCAGTCCTCATTTAACTAGGCCTATCTTCCAAGTAAATAAAGCAAACAATGTAAATTCATGCATTATTTTTTTGATGGTTTAAAAATTATTTGCAAATTTCAGTAGACAATTAGTTTACTCTAACTGGGCAACTCAACTGGCTGGTGGAGATGTTTGTGATAAATTATCTATAAAAGTTATTTAAAGAAATTCTTAATTTATGGCCTATACTGAGGCAGATTACACATATTTTGCAGAATAATAATTTTTCTGCTATGCTTTTCTTGGTGTGCCAGTTAAAACTAGTTAGGGAGCGGCAGCAGTGTTCGGAGTTTTGGAGAGTCTGTCATGCCCAAAGTAAAATGCCTGGTACTCAGGCCCAGAAGCTAGGATATGCACATAGTTAGTAGTATTGGATAAAACTGTTAAAATAATGTCTGTAAGTATAACAGAACTGATAGACAAGGTTGATAGATAGTCTTTAGACAAGGTTTCATTCGTTTACCTTGAAAAATAGGGGAGTAGAAGAAGTTTATCCAAGTAGAGTGAGGAAATAACTTCTGTCCGTGGCACGCGGGACCGGGAGCGCGTGCCTCGGTTACTTTCTTTACTATCGCCCAAGATATTGTCACTGTGAAATATAATCGTTAATATACATAATAGTGTACCTAAGGATCGATTTAGAAACGTTGTTTGATTTGTTTGGACAAAGTTGATAGGTATATGTTTTATCTTGTATAACGGTGGATTTTCTGAACAGAACGCGCCAACCAAACGGAGCTTTATGGATATAAAGAGTCTCCAAAACCGTCACCTCGGGAGCCGCTCCCTAAAAAGTTAACCTTCTTTATCTGCCTAAGTGGACACAACTACTTTACATGTATGCAATTATAGGAGACAAATATTGCCATCAAGCAATTTGCTACCCAATGATTATCATTCCCTGTGTCATGACGTGGCCCTTTCTATGTGTAGATCGTGGCTTCCCCCTCTCTCACTCTCTCCTACACCCAGGTTCTGTTATCTCAGGTTGTAAATTCCTGGTGGAGACTCTCTCCCCCTTTTCGTGCAGAGAGAGAGAGACTACAGAGTGAACAAGGGATTTCACTTGGCCAAACTCCTAAATCCCCAAAATGGGAGTTTGAAACAATATGTCCACCTTTGAGAGTGTGGGAATGATCCGTGGACACTTAAGGGACAGTTATGTTGAGTGTGTTTCCTTTTGTGACCTCATGAAGGACAGGAAACACACATAACTATATCTCTGAATGTGTACATTTCTCAATTATGGGGTTTGCATCTAATTATTGTATGAAATGAATGAGTAAAGATGAAACTATTTGTGAAATGATGTAATGTGATAAGAAAGGAATTGTATTCCCTGTAAAGTTTAACTAGTCAGCGGCCACACCCCGTGAGCACAGACATGATTTTGTGTCATGGAACTACTTTTTCTATTGTTACGAATAAGACCCCCTCCTGAGGAAATCCTCTTCAGACCACGCATACCTTGGTGTAAGCTGAGGTGCCACAGGTTTGGGTACCAAAACTAGAAAACTATACAATGTGGAGCATTGGCTACACGGCTGGAAATGGTTAAACTCTCGATCCCTACAGAATAAGAGCAAATCTTAGATACTAATTACTAGCCTGCAGCTAGAAATTATGTAAACCTGGGATGCGAATACCGACAACCGCCGAAACATTTACTCTAAGAACAATGGACGGCTGACGTATTCATTACAACAGACACTTTCAGGAGCCGCCGATAGAGCAACCACCATGAGTAACCAGAGACTCTCTGATGAACTGACTTTCCCGCAGACGGACCGATGATTCCAACAGAGAAGACAACAACGACATATGGGCGTAAATATTTTGATTGCAATTATCCCCGAATGAATTAATATAATTATATATTAATTATATATAATTAAAATAATGATCCACTGCGTGTAGTGATCCATTTTTCTTTCCCGCTCTTTCTCAGTCCACACCCCCTTCCCATATACAGTACAGTAGATGAAATCTAATTGCACCAGAGATGCAGTTGCACCTGCCTGAGACAGGTGAAGGGTTTATCATCTTCAGTCTTGTGTTCAAAATTGCAGCCCCTTTCAAGTCATATGACAGTAAAGAAGGGTGAATTGATTTTAGAAGGACCTGGCGCTCTCAGCAATGATGACTTTAATGGGACTCAGACAAACGCACACAGCTGGGTGTCTTTTATACTGATCTCTTCCCACGGTTCTTCTAAAGAGAACCATGGATGCGTCCCAAAATGGAACCCTATTCCTTATGTAGTACACTACTTTTGACCAGGGCACATAGGGCTCTGGTCAAAAGTGTGCACTATATAGGAAAAAGGGTTCCATTTGGGACAGACCCCCAGTTTAGTGATAAACAAGAGGCAGTTGAATCCAGGCACAGGTAAAGATGAGGTGAAAAGATATGCTCTCTCCATAGTGATCAGCCTTTGTCTTGATGGGTTGTGTTTAATTATTAAGGCGTAGGAGAGTAATAGACTAATGCAAGGGTGTCAAACTCATTCCATGGAGGGCCTAGTGTCAGTAAGTTTTAGTTTTTTCCTTTCATTTAAGCCCTGGACAATCAGGTGTGGGGAGTTCCTTACTATTTAGTGACCTTAATATATCAATCAAGTAAAGGGAGGATCAAAAACCCGCAGACACTTCACCCTCTGTTGAATGATTTGGATAACTGTGGACTAATTGAAAGCTTTGATTGAAACGTTTGTCAACTTCCTCAACATAGACATTGGTCAATGTAGGTCATGTTTTTTGACCATCAGAAACATTCAAGTACAAAAAATATGCACATACATTGGTAGATGTCATACACATAGTAGAGTATCATTCCTAAAAACAACCTTAAGACCATTGAGGGACACGTTTACTAAGTGGTTAGCATTTCAGATTGAAAAGCTAAATATGTTTTGTTCACACTTTTCACTTTTTAGACCTATAGCGAGTGTAGCGATAGCTGTATGCTGGTTAGGTAGTTTCGTAACAATTATTAATACATGTGTAACACAAAGCAGAACTTTGTTAGCATTGGCTACCTTTTATAGTTGAGATAAAAATTGATTTAAATATCAAACCGTGTACTTAGTTGGCCAGTACTAAGAAATGTGACTAACAATAGCAAGCAACTTAATTTATAATACAGGATGAATAAAATGCAGTTAATTATCGGAAGAGTAATTTTGTACTGTGCTGAAGAATGCACATTGGAACAAAGTTGACGACATGCGTAAATGCTCCAGAGGATCATAATTGTGTACTCTGCAAGATAACAAAACAGTAATCACCATCTGTAGGGGACCTCCTATCATACTGTATCTATTGTGTGTGACATTTAAAACTGTGACGTGTTTGCCTGTGTGTAGAGTGTGCATCGGTAGTTGGTAGATGGTAGTCATGGTGGCGTAGATAAATAGGCAACCTGCCTGCTCACCATTCAACCTTCCCCACCTCAACCCTCCAAGTGTTCATTCTACAGTGAAACCATGACGCAAATCAAAAATCAAATCTATTTTTATTGGTCACATACACGTGTTTAGCAGATGTTATTGCGGGTGTAGCGAAATGCTTGTGTTTCTCGCTCCAACAGTGGAGTAATATCCAACAATTTCCAACATATATCCAATACATACACATCTAAGTAAAGGAATTGAATTAAGTATATATAACTATATGCATGAGCAATGTCAGAGCGGTATACACTAAGATAGAATAGAATACAGTATATAGATATGAGATGAGTAATGCAAAATATGTAAACATTATTAAAGTGACTAGTGTTCCAGTTATTAAAGTGGCCAGTGATTTCAAGTCTATGTATAAAGGCAGCAGCCTCTAATGTGCTAGAGATGGATATTTAACAATCTGATGGCCTTGAGATAGAAGCTGTTTTTCAGTCTCTCGGTCCCAACTTTGATGCACCTTTACTGACCTCGCCTTCTGGATGATAGCGGGTGAACAGGCAGTGGCTCGCGTGGTTGTATCACATTTCAGGAGAAGACCCAGATGCAGACAGTGTCGAAGTAGCAAAAGTTTTTTACTAGAACCAGGGGCAGAGAAAACGACAAGTCAAGGGCAGGCAGAGGTCAGTAATCCAGGGTGGTGTGACAAGGTACAGAACGGCAGGCAGGCTCAGGGTCAGGGTCAGGGCAGGCAGAATAGTCAAAACTAGAAACAGGAGACAAAGGGCTGTGAGACATGGGTTTGATCCTAGACATGAAAAGTGGGATGAATACAGAGGGTACGGGGCAACCAAAGACAAACAGCAGGCGGGCTAATTATCTTGGTGATTGGGAAAGGGACAATAAACTGGGGGGAGATTATGTGGGACTTCACCCGGGAGGGCAGAACTTGGATGAACAGCCATACCCTCTGCCCGAGATGATATTGGGGAGTCGGGGTCCAGTGGCGGTCCGCTTGTCGTCGATACCTGGAGGTGGTCTTGCGAAGAGCCGACAGGGCTTTCTTCCAGGTACAACGACAGCAGCGGACAAACTGGGCTGAGGGTATGCCAACCTCTTCCTCTTGCTCCGGGAAAAGCGGGGGCTGATAACCCAGGGGAGACTCAAAGGGCGAGAGGCCCGTGGCAGAGCAGAACCGGGACGAGAACTAAGGACCCCGGTTGGAGACCATGTCCAATGTGGATCTGGAAGACGTCGTGCACCATGAGCTGGGCAGTCTCTTTGTCAGAGGGTAGCTTGGGGAGAGGAATGAAGTGGGTGGCTTTGGAAAACCGTCCCACTACTGTCAGGATGGCGGCCATCGGACGTGGGGAGACGTGACAAATTTCAGGGATATGCAAAACCAGGGACGGTGAGGAACAGGCAGATGTTGAAGGAGACCAGCCGGAGCTTGCCGGGGAATCTTGTTCTGAGCACAGATCATGCATGCGACGAACGCGGAGACGACAGGAACCATGGTAGGCTACCAAAAGCGTTGTCGCACAAAGGCCAGGGTCCGGCGGGAGCCTGGGTGGCAGGCAAGCTTTGAGGAGTGAGCCCACTCCAGAACTGAGGAGTGGACAGCGTCAGGAACAAAATTTAGTTTATTTGAGCCTCCCAGGGTTCGGCTGGGAACGCTATGCCTCACGAACCTGCTTCCCTATTCCCGAACTGAGTGCCGTCGCCAGGCACAAGGTGGGAAGGATGGTCTCGGGTTCCGGGGGTGTAGTTGCAGGGCTATAGTTCTGTCTCCTAGAGATGAACGTACTTTGGTGCTAAAAGTGCAAATCAATCCCAGAAACAGGTACAAAAGTATCTACATCCACAATAAAACAAGTCCTATATCGACGTAACCTGAAAGGCCGCTCAGCAAGGAAGAAGCCACTGCTCAAATCTGCCATAAAAAAGCCAGACTACGGTTTAAAACTGCACATGGGGACAAAGATCGTACTTTTTGGAGAAATGTCCTCTGGTCTGATGAAACAAAAATATAACTTTTTGGCCATAATGACCATCGTTATGTTTGGAGGAAAAAGGGGGAGGCTTGCAAGCCGAAGAACACCATCCCAACCGTGAAACACGGGAGTGGCAGCATCATGTTGTGGGGGTGCTTTGTTGCAGGAGGGACTGGTGCACTTCACAAAATAGATGGCAGGAAAATGGTGTGGCTATATTGAAGCAACATCTCAAGACATCAGTCAGGAAGGTAAAGCTTGGTTGCAAATTGGTCTTCCAAATGGACAATGACCCCAAGCATACTTTCAAAGTTGTGGCAAAATGACCTAAGGACAACAAAGTCAAGGTATTGGAGTGGCCATCACAAAGCCCTGACCTGAATCCTATAGAAAAATTGTGGGCAGAACTGAAAAAGCGTGTGCGAGCAAGGAGGTTACACAAGCTCTGTCCGGAGGAATGGGCCAAAATGTACCCAACTTACTGTGGGAAGCTTGTGGAAGGCTACCCGAAACGTTTGACCCAAGTTAAACAATTTAATGGCAATGCTACCAAATACTAATTGAGTGTATGTAAACTTATGACCCACTGGGAATGTGATGAAAGAAATACAAGCTGAAATAAATCATTCTCTCTACTATTATTCTGGCATTTCATATTCTTAAAATAAAGTGGTTATCCTAACTGACCTAAGACAGGGAATTCATACTAGGATTAAATGTCAGGAATTGTGAAAAACTGAGTTTAAATGTATTTGGCTAAGGTGTTTGTAATCTTCCGACTTCAACTGTAGCTTGCCTGGAATTGAGATGCTTGGTGGTGTTGAGATTTTCCAAGTTCTTATGGTCTGTCCGCACAATGATAGGATGTTCCGCCGCCTCAAGCCAGTGCCTCCACTCCTCCAACGCCAACTTTACAGCGAGAAGCTCACATCACTCCCTGCAGTGATGATGTACAGTCGTCCCTGGGGCGGAGTGGTGCCTGGGAGAAGGTCGATCCCGCAGTCATAGGGTCGGTGAGGAGGAAGTGAAGGGGTCCGAGCCTTACTGAACACCTCCCGGAGGTCCTGGTACTCCGCAGGAATGGCGGAGAGGTCCGGGGCAACTTCCGAGCCCCCAGGAAGACGTCCCGGGGCAGGCTGCGCTGACTTCAGGCAAGGAGTGTGGCAGAACAAGCTCCTGCCCATGATGGCACCAGTAGACCAGTCAATAAGGGGATTATGTCGCTGGAGCCAAGACAATCCAAATTCCACGGGAACCTGCAGAGACTTAACTAGCAGGAATTGGATTGTTTCACTGTGGTTCCCTGACACACGTAGGTTGATGGGGGTGGTATTGTGGGTGACCCGGCCTATGGAGCAACTGTCCAGCACACTAAAGTCCATGGGAATGGAAAGGAGCTGAGTGGGGATGCCCAGCTCGGACGCCAGGGTAGTGTCCATAAAGCTCTCATCGGCTCCAGAGTCAATGAGTACCAGGAGAGATTTAGACTGATTCTCCCACAGCAAGATGGCATGAAAAGGGGTGCGAGTAAGGGGAGAGAAAAAGTTATCCGTACGACCAACCAGAGTACTCGCTCCTACCGGTGATCCTGGTCTTTTAGTGGACAGGTGGCCACGAAATTAATCGTAGTCCCGCATACAGGCAACTCTTCATGTGAAGCCTGTATGGCCTTTGGCTGGGGACAGCCTAGCTTAGCGTAGTTGCACCGGGTCAGGAAGAGATGAATTGGAAGACTTCGGAGACTCTCGGGGAAACTCGGGTAGCCTCGGGTTCTCTCGGCAATGAAGCCGTCGGGGACTTCAGGGATGTCTTGGAGGCGAGGTGCAAGCCTTGGGCGGGCGAGTGAAATCGGATCTCCCCTCCTTCGCTCACGTAGTTGCCCATCGATCCGAATGCTCAAGGCGATGAGCAAGTCAAGATCCGTCAGTAGTTCCCAGGCTGAAAGCTCGTCCTTTACTTACTCCGATACTCCGTGCAGGAACATGTCGAACAGCGCTTCCGGGTTCCAGGCACTCTCAGCTGCCAACGTGCGGAAATCCACTGTGTAGTCTGCCACACTGCGGGGAGTCTTGCCGAAGCTGGAGTAACTTCCGGGCAGCCTGTCTTCCGGACAATGGAGCATCAAAAACTTTCTTCACCACAAACTCCTCCTCCGAGGTCAGGGCAGGCAGAGGTCAATATTTTAACACTTTTAAAAACTTCAGAGTGTTTCCTATCCAATAGTACTAATTATGTTCATATCCTAGTTTCTGGGCCTGAGTGGCAGGAAAACCAGAGGAAAATCCACCCGGATTTGCAGTTTTTTTTTTTTGTAAATGACCTTCTCCAGGTTGCCTATTCATTTGTATTTTACCTAGGACTGAGACTGCAGTACCTATGGCTTCCACTAGATGTCAACAGTCTTCATACAAAGTCTGGAAGCTGTAGCACTAAGCAGAACAGATAGGAAGAGGAAGTAGTGAAGCGACCACTTTTGTCAATAACGTTTGACGCGCCCCAGTTCATTTTCCTTTCCTATTGTTCACATTATCGTCCGGTTGAAATATTACAGTAAATATACATAAAAGGATACCTAAGGATACATTAAAAATGATGTTTGATTTGTTTGTAGAAAGTTTATAGGTATAATTTGAACGTGTTCTCTTCACGGTTCAATGGGCGACTCAACGGTGGATTTTCTGACCATAACGCGCCAACCAAACTGAGATTTATGGATATAATAAATGACTTTTTCTAACAAAATAACCATTGGATGTCTTCGTTGGACACTTGGGAAGCCCTCAGCAGAAGTTCTTTGAAAGGTAAGTGATATTTCTTAGCTCTTATATGGGTCTTGTGTGACCCGAGCTGGATATGATTTTATGCTAATGTGGAAAATATATGAGGTGCTATCCTCAAACAATCAAATGTTGTGCTTTCGCCGTACAGCCTTTTTGAAATCTGACAACGCTGTGATATTTCCAAGAATCAGAGCTTTTGATGACTATGCAACACTTGTATATTGATGAATGTTTAAGAATTCAACTTTTGGATTTTGAATTTGGCGCCTTACATTTCACCGGGTAGTGTCGGGATTGGCCCGCTAGTGCCCCGCTGCTCCCTAAGTTAAGAAGTAAGTGGATTTCCGGTCCCTAGCTGTAAAATTCACAGAGGAGTTGTATTTCTAACGGTGGGACATGGTTTTTCATTGTTTATCCGTGTTTAAGTCATGTAGCCCTCTGGCTACTTCCGAATTATATTTTTCTCAAGCTTGTGATCCATATTTTTGAATTCTAACATTTTGTGCAAGCTCTCTGACAGATAAGAAACAGTATTCTAATAGTGCAAGCTTTTGTAGATCCAGTTTATTCTTCATTTGATGCAACTACTTTTGCACAGGACAGAGCAAGTAGCCTAGTGCATTAGAGGCAACAGTCTGTGCAGCATAAATGAGGTCAATTGCAGCCAGAACTAACGTACAATCCAATATCAACTTAATAACATTAGCATTGAAGTTTTTGGAAGAGCTTGCTGTTGAGGAAATCAATTCAGGGGTCTAGAAACAAACATTATGTCTCGGTGTGCAGTTCTGTAATGACAAGCTCTAGCACCATTACATCCAACTCCATTGTTCGTTCAACCCCTCAGCAGCTCTTCTCCACGTCATTGTTTTAAATTAGAATGTTCTTCGTGAAATTACCAGGTAAAGTACTGTGCCTTCAGAAAGTATTCATACCCCTTGAGGTTTCCACATTTGTTATATTACATTCTGAATTCGAAATGGATTTCCTAGATTTTTTTTTCTCACTCATCTTCACACAATATCCCATAATGACAAAGTGAAAACAGGTATTTACACAAGTATTTAGAGCCTTTGCTATGAGACCGATCCTCAGTACAAGGCACATGACAGCCCGCTTAAAGTTTGCCAAAAGGCACCTAGAAGACTCTCAAAGCATGAGAAACAAGATTCCATGAGAAACAAGGCTGTTATCGGTGATAAAGGTGCTTCAACAAATTACTGAATACTTACAGTATGTCAATCTGATATATGTGGGAAGACTATTCACTGCCACACCCCATCTACAGTGGATTCGGAAAGTTTCAGACCCCTTGGCTTTCTATATTTTATGTTACAGCCGTATTCTAAAATGTATTAAATAGTTTTTTACAATCATCAATCGACACACAATACCCCATAATGACAAAGCGGAACAGGTTTTTAGACATTTTTGCAAGCGCATTAAAAAGAAAAAACAGAAATACCTTATTTACATAAGTATTATGACCCTTTGCTGAGACTCAAAATTGAGCTCAGGTGCATCCTGTTTCCATTGATCTTCCTTGAGATGTTTCTACAACAACTTAATTGGAGTCCACATGTGGTAAAATCACTTGATTGGACTCTAACTTAACAGAGCTTGAAAAAATTAAGTATGGAAGGAAAAAAACAAATTCCAGATGTGCAAAGCTGATACAGAAATACCCAAGACGACTCAAAGCTGCAATCGCTGCCAAAGGTGCTTCTACAAAGTATTGACTCAGGGGTGTGAAGACTTATGTAAATAAGATATTTCTGTATTCCATTTTCAATTAATTTGCTAAAATAATCTAAAAATATGTTTTCACTTTGTCATTATGGGGTATTGTGTATAGATGGGGCAAGTTTAATTGTTTTAAATCAATTTTGAATTCAGGCTGTAACAAGAAAATATGAAATAAGTCAAGATTTATGAATACTTTCGGGAATGCACTGTATAGGGGTGACATAATTAAATACATCAAGATGAGTTATGACGATAAGATTTGAAACGAAGCAGGCTGAACCGGGAGAAATCTTGTAAATTAGAATTAAGATTAAGATGCCTACCTTGACTATGGCACAGCTACTGTGTAGTAATTTGCCATTCAAGCACTTCTGGAAGGTTCTCCGATCTCCACAGAGGAACTCTGTCAGAGTGACCATCGTGTTCTTGGTTACCTCCCTGAAAAAGACCCTCCTCCCCCGATTGCTCAGTTTGGCCGGGTGGCCAGCTCTAGGACGAGTCTTGGAGTCTTGATGGAGGCAACTGTGTTCTTGGGGACCTTCAATGCTGCAGAATTTTTTTGGTACCCTTCCCCGGGTCTGTGGCTTGACACAATCCTGTTTTGGAGCTCTACGGACAATTCCTTCGACTCATGGCTTGGTCTTTGCTCTGACATGCAGTGTCAACTGTGGGACCTTATAAAAGACAGGTGTGTTCCTTTACAAATCATGTCCAATCAAATTTACCATAGGTGGACTCCAATCATAGAAGTCGTAGAAACATCTCAAGGATGATCAATACAAACAGGTTGCACCTGAGCTCAGTTTCGAGTCTCTTAGCAAAGGGTCTGAGTACTTATGTAAATAAGGTATCTTTTGTTTTTTATAAACCTGTTTTAGCTTTGTCATTATGGGGTATTTTGTGTAGATTGATGAGCAAATGTTTTTATTTAAAAAACTATAATTCTTTTATAAAAAATATAAATAAAATACCACCCTTTCTTCCCAATTTCGTCATATCCAACTACGACCTTGTCTTGCTGCAACACCCCAACGGTCTCGGGAGAGGCAAAGGTCGAGTCCTGCGCCCTCACCCACCAGCTTAACCCGGAAGCCAGCCGCACCAATGTGTCGGAGGAAACTTTGTTCAACTGACGACCGAAGTCAGCCAGGAGGTGCACGTCCCGCCACAAGGAGTTGCTAGAGCGAGATGAGCCAAGTAAAGCCCCCCTGGCCAAACCCTCCCCTAACCCGGATGACGCTGGGCCAATTGTGCGCCGCCCTATGGAACTCCCGGACACGGCCGGTTGTGACACAGCCTGGGATCAAACCCGGGTCTGAATACTTTTCGAACGCACTGTACATTAACATCTAGAAATACTACTGCAGTTATGAGTAATCATATAATCATGCACATGTAAAATAACCTCTAAGGTATTCCCGATGACTGATGTGGCAAGACATTTCATATTGCAAAGTGAGTTGACAGTTATGAAGAAACAACCCTATCATCATATAGATTATAGTGTATAAATATACAGTTGCATAATTCACAATTTGATTTTTTTAACCTACCGTAGTTTCCTGAAAGATGTTGTTGGCCACTCATCGATTTGAACCCCTTCTCTATCAAAAAATACCCAGCATGTTTTAAGTGGTTACATGGACAAAATAAAATAAAGACAGTCAGCCTAGACAGTGCTTTAGAAATGTTTTATTTTACAATCGTATCCACCAAGCCAGAGAGGAGCCAGTTGATACCATTGCTAATAACAAAACTACTACCATTACTATTGGATACATATCTACAGTCTTACCAAAGTAAATTAACCCTCTGAGTCATTCTTGATCTGATACATGGTGAACAATCAAATGAATCATCACATGGCCAACTACGCCAAGTGTCATTGTAACTGGGAGCTTGAATGAGGCAATTCAGGGATGACTGAAGGTTTGGTATTTGGATAAAGAGAATAGTCATTGGTGAAAATCAATGGCCAAGTAGGCTGCAGGAGCACCCACGACATTGCAACACTAATTTCATAATGGTAGCTGAGGGCAATGTATTGTTGGGGGGGTCTACTGAATTAAGCCAATTGAACAGCTGTACCGCTCATGCTCTGGGGCAGCAGTTATCTCAATTTGTAATTTAGGAAAGCAGTTTTTAAAAGTGAGGGCTGAATACTGCACCTTGACAATTATAACATTGGAGGGTTAATCATAGCCAAGTGAATATTCGGCTTTATTATTATATTCCAAAAAATGTAACTAATAATTGCTAAAATATATAGAAGATGATGCACCTGTGACATAAACAAATATACAGTTGAAGTCGGAAGATTACATACACCTTAGCCAAATACAGTGGGGAAAAAAAGTATTTAGTCAGCCACCAATTGTGCAAGTTCTCTCACTTAAAAAGATGAGAGACGCCTGTAATTTTCATCATAGGTACACTTCAACTATGACAGACAAAATGAGGGGAAAAAATCCAGAAAATCACATTGTAGGATTTATTATGAATTTATTTGCAAATTATGGTGGAAAATAAGTATTTGGTCACATACAAACAAGCAAGATTTCTGGCTCTCACAGACCTGTAACTTCTTCTTTAAGAGGCTCCTCTGTCCTCCACTCATTACCTGTATTAATGGCACCTGTTTGAACTTGTTATCAGTATAAAAGACACCTGTCCACAACCTCAAACAGTCACACTCCAAACTCCACTATGGCCAAGACCAAAGAGCTGTCAAAGGACACCAGAAACAAAATTGTAGACCTGCACCAGGTTGGGAAGACTGAATCTGCAATAGGTAAGCAGCTTGGTTTGAAGAAATCAACTGTGGGAGCAATTATTAGGAAATGGAAGACATACAAGACCACTGATAATCTTCCTTGATCTGGTGCTCCACGCAAGATCTCACCCGTGGGGTCAAAATGATCACAAGAACGGTGAGCAAAAATCCCAGAACCACACGGGGACCTAGTGAATGACCTGCAGAGAGCTGGGACCAAAGTAACAAAGCCTACCATCAGTAACACACTCGCCGCCAGGGACTCAAATCCTGCAGTGCCAGACGTGTCCCCTGCTTAAGCCAGTACATGTTCAGGCAAGTCTAAAGTTTGCTAGAGAGCATTTGGATGATCCAGATGAGGATTGGGAGAATGTCAGATGAAACCAAAATATAACTTTTTGGTAAAAACTCAACTCGTCGTGTTTGGAGGACAAAGAATGCTGAGTTGCATCCAAAGAACACCATACCTACTGTGAAGCATGGGGGTGGAAACATCATGCTTTGGGGCTGTTTTTCTGCAAAGGGACCAGGACGACTGATCCGTGTAAAGGAAAGAATGAATGGGGCCATGTATCGTGAGATTTTGAGTGAAAACCTCCTTCCATCAGCAAGGGCATTGAAGATGAAATGTGGCTGGGTCTTTCAGCATGACAATGATCCCAAACACACCGCCCGGGCAACAAAGGAGTGGCTTTGTAAGAAGCATTTCAAGGTCCTGGAGTGGCCTAGCCAGTCTCCAGATCTCAACCCCATAGAAAATCTTTGGAGGGAGTTGAAAGTCCGTGTTGCCCAGCGACAGCCCCAAAACATCACTGCTCTAGAGGAGATCTGCATGGAGGAATGGGCCAAAATACCAGCAACAGTGTGTGAAAACCTTGTGAAGACTTACAGAAAACGTTTGACCTCTGTCATTGCCAACAAAGGGTATATAACAAAGTATTGAGATAAACTTTTGTTATTGACCAAATACTTATTTTCCACCATAATTTGCAAATAAATTCATAAAAAAATCCTACAATGTGATTTTCTGGATTTTTTTTCCTAATTTTGTCTGTCATAGTTGAAGTGTACCTATGATGAAAATTACAGGCCTCTCTCATCTTTTTAAGTGAGAGAACTTGCACAATTGGTGGCTGACTAAATACTTTTTTTGCCCCACTGTACATCCACAGGTACACCTACAATCTACTCAAATGATGTCAATTAGCCTATCAGATACTTCTAAAGCCATGACATCATTTTCTAGAATTTTCCAAGCTGTTTAAAGGCACAGTCAACTTAGTGTATGTACACTTCTGACCCTTTGGAATTGTTATACAGTGAATTATAAGTGAAATAATCTGTTTGTAAACAATTGTTGGAAAAATTACTTGTGTCATGCAAACTATAGTTTGTTAACAAGAAATTTGTGGAGTGGTTGAAAAACAAGTTTTTATTACTCCAAACTAAGTGTATGTAAACTTCCGACTTCAGCCATTTTCTTTTTGTCTGGGAGCGTGTGACACACACAGATATGTATGGTCATATTTTTTATGTTGTATTTTGTTTGTTATTTAATGAGGCCATCCCTTGTATCATTTTCTAGGCCTCCTAGGTATTTGCATTTAATGTAATGGATATGAGTACTGTTACGTCAAATGGGAGCATTAGTGAAATCGTGAGGTCTTGGATGTTTCTTCAATCTTGGAGAATGCCTACTACTGAACACCGCTAACGTTTCTCCGTCTCATCATTTAATCCTGTTAATTCAGGTATGTAATGTGCAAAAGTGCAATATGACTCTTGCATGTAAGAGAAGGGATTAAGATGGTGTCCAAGCTTTTGGTACTTAATTTCAACAACGGGGTTCAGGGAATATATGTAAACATGCGATGTGACAATAAAATGTGTTAAAGTGTTAATATTTGTACAAAAATAACATTTAACAGTTCGCTAGCTTGATGCTAACCAAATTTATCTTGGCTGGGCACTAGCTATCTCTAGGCTAGTTGGTTTCGGTCAATGTTAGCTTACACGTGGGTGGTTTATAGTGTAATGGTTGTAGCATTGTTTAGCACACGCCTCCAATAATTTACAACTTTTTAGAAATTGACCCTGATAGTACAGTCATTTATATATAATGTGAATATTTGGTGATATGTTTTTTGAACCTGAGATCTTTTATTTTTTGGGATACTGGAATATGGAATGGGAAGATTTAATACTACAATAGAGTTATAATGCATAATTGATTTTGACAACAAACTTGGAGAATCCCTACTTCTGAACACCACTAACGGTTTTCCATCTTATCATTTTATCCTGTTAATTCAGGTTTATTATCTGCTGACCACGTCTCAGTCTGAGGCGTGTAACACACCCACCCCAATCAAAGGCCTGCACACATACACTGCCGTTCAAAAGTTTGGGATCACTTAGAAATGTCCTTGTTTTTGAAAGAAATGCAGATTTGTTGTCCATTACAATGACATCAAATTGATCGGAAATACAATGTAGACATTGTTAATGTTGTAAATGACTATTGTAGCATATTTTTATGGAATATCTACATGGGCGTACAGAGGCCAATTATCAGCAGTCATCACTCCTGTGTTCCAATAGCACATTGTGTTAGCTAATCCAATTTGATCATTTTAAAAGGCTAATTGATCATTAGAAAACCCTTTTGCAATTATGTTAGCACAGCTGACAACTGTTGTTCTGATTTAAGAAGCACCAAAGCTGGGCTTCTTTAGACTAGTTGAGTATCTGGAGCATCACCATTTGTTGGTTCGATTACAGGCTCAAAATGGCCAGAAACAAAGCACTTTCTTCTGAAACTCATCAGTCTATTCTTGTTCTGAGAAATTAAAGCTGTTCCATGTGAGATATTGCCAAGAAACGAAAGATCTCACACAACGCGGTGTACTACTCCCTTTACAGAACAGCGCAAACTGGCTCTAGTCCCCGGTGCACAACTGAGCAAGAGGACAAGTACATAGGAGTACTTGTAGAGATGAAAAGAAAAAGCCATATCTCAGACTGGCCAATAGAAATAAAAGATTAAGAGGGGCAAAAGAACACAGACACTGGACAGAGGAACTCTGCCTAGAAGGCCAGCATCCCAGAGTCGCTCTTCACTATTGATGTTGAGATAGGTATTCTTCTTTCTATTTCTCGTGTGTTTTTGTTCTACTTCACTTTATTTTACAGTACTACTGATATTGATTACTGCATTGTTGTAAAAGAGCTTGCAAGAGAGGCATTTCACTGTACTTGTAGGCTAGCAGGTCATTGAAGTGGGCTTGATGAGAAGGCAAGAGGTGTTTCGGCAACTTAGCTTGCGTTGATAAAAAGCAATCATCCTCTTTCCTGCTGCCTTTGGGTGGCTGGGGCCAAACTGGAGACCCGCCAGGGGAAGCGCTGAATCACTGTGACCCCTGGCCTCTGTCCCGTGGGGGAGAGCACTTCAGGCTGAATTTCCTTTAAAAAAACAGTAATTGAACGCGTAGGACTGCGTGGGAAGAGCCCTTCAGCTGATCTGGGGTGTCCGCACTGACGCAGGTGAGGTGAGGAGGGGAGGCATGTGTGAGGTGGGAGGGCCTCTGTCCTCGTTTGCGTTGTCGAGGATGCCCTGGTTAATGCATTGTGTTCAGCCTCACACCCTCACCATCCCTATCAGATGATTTGTTGTTGTTGTTGTTGCCACCTTAGCTCCAGCGTGGGTTTTGTAAATGTATCTTTGTATCCATGCTGGTTGGCGCTCACCCACTTTGGACCTGTGGCTCATAGAGACCCATTAGAGGGCTGTTCCTAAGGACCTTGTGCCTTTCGGTGGAATCCTTGAGGTTGTCTGTGCATTTAGGTAGAGAAATCCCTTAGGGCCAGATACGAACTTGAGACACGAGTAAACTTGAAATTCGGCATAAATATTACGCGATGACATCAATGAGAGTTGAGAGTGCAGGCTTCAAATTAGGATTCAGCCCTAAGCGTGCTTAAAGGACAGTATAATCCTTGAGACTTTTGAACTCCCTTCATTTAACTGAGAAATCAGTCATGAGGTTCTAATTAGGGTCTTATCATCTGTACTAGTTTATGCAAGTCAAAGGTTTGGAAATGCAAACTATAGTGTGAGCTTGTTATCAACTACTACTGCTTCTTCCTCAGTTCTGCAGCAGTGAAAAAAAAAGAAACTCACATGCTAACGCTGAGCAGGCTCATCAATTAAGGTGTAATTCATATAGAAGCGAATGGTTGAGGTTGGTAGTTTCCTGGTCCATGCTCTTCTCTGAAGACCAGTACTTAGTAAGTGTCTATTAAAACGACCGGCTAATTAGGCCTAGCTGTGCTTCCACCATGTCTGATGACACTCTGCTCAATCATACTCATTATAGACTCACTTTTCCTCGCCACGAGCAGCTTAGTCCAGCTAAGATTTCAGTAGAATTATGACGCAGATCGGGTGTGTGTTCTTAGTTTTGTATTCACATGTGCAGACTATTATAGCAACTTCATGAAATCTAAACAATTATTGACAGGAAGTCCAGAACATAATTACAACTTCTAATTGCAAAATTCCAATGCAAATTGGACCACTCAGTGTATGCACGTGAGAAAGGTCTGCACATGCATGTGTGAAGGGCAAAAACACTGTTTTCAATTAATTAAATGTGTCATGTAGAGTGGGTTGAGGGAGTGCCAGGTTGTGTCCCAAATGGCACCCTATTCCCTATGGACCTTGATCAAAAGTAGTGCACTATATAGGGAATAGGGTGTAATTTGGGAAGGCCCCCCAGTACTTTTCTACGTAAAGGTGACTAATAAAAATGTGTAACCAGAATGAGTGTGCAGGGAGGGCGAAGGTCTTATTAATCACTTCCTGTATCCAATGTACTCACATTACATCTAGAGGGGAAGGGTCAAATCCAAAACCAAATTTTATTTGTCACATGCTCCCGAATACAACAAGTGTAGACTTTACCGTGAAATGCTTACTTTCCCAACAATGCAGTTAAAACAATTGGTTCTGATAGCACAATAGTATGATATCATAAAATGGTGAGCACTGCCATACTTGAAGGAAATGGCTCTGCAGCACATGTAAACAGATGGATGCTAGGTGCAAGAGAATTGTGAAAAAGAGTGACAATGCAGGGTAAAATACATGCATCACATATCCCCTTTTATTGAGTCCAAGGCCAGGTAACCGAAACGCCAAATGGAAGGAAACTGACAATCGCCTATCGAATGCAATTCACAGAGCTGACAAAAAAACATATCATTTTCAAAAACTCAATTGCCTCAAAGCCTTGAAAGTGCAGGAAGCCGAGTCACACCAAGCGTAACCATGTTAAACTCCATGCCACTTCTCATTACATGGTATCTTGCTCATGCACTTGGGAATAATTGTGACTCTGAAACTTTATACCAAAGACAGACCCCAGGGGTGCAATAGATGATTTGTCTTCTACTGGATAATTTTTCCTCAGAGTTTATACTGATCGGGGCCAGTAGGAAGGATTGACTTTGGAAGTCCTCAACACTCCTTCAGGCTGAGACTGAATTTAGTGGTTTGTTAAACTCAATGGAGTGCTCAGTGTGGATTTGAACCCTTCATAGACAGCCTTTTACATAATCAAATTTAATGCAATTAGTCTTATTAGGGTCTTCAAGGCCAGTTTCTCAGACACAGATTAAGCACAAATTCCTGGACTAAAAAGTCCTTTCAAAGGATATTACTTTATTAATAACATTGTTAAGACATCATTATAACATTCTAATAAGATTGCAATAACTCGCCATAATTCAGTAAAACACTCCTATTTAGCCTTATAGCACTTTCTGTTGAAGTAAGTGGACATTTTGAGGAGCTGTGTATAGTGTGACCAAAACACAACATTAAATTAGCTATTTTGTGTGTGTTTTTCGCATTGTTTGTAACTTCTTTTTAGACATAACGTTGCTGCTACTGTCTCTCATGACCGAAAAGAGCTTCTGGATATCAGAACAGCGATTACTCACCTCGAACTGGACAAAATGTTTTTCTTTAATGAATCCGATGTGAAGGATATACTGCTTTTCCGAGACCGAGGCCCAAATCCCTGTCATTCGCATGAAGAATAGACGTAAATACAGGGGGCAGAGATCGGGGGGCCTTGTGCGAATTTTTTGGCGAGTGGGTAACCCGCCTCTACCATCCGTTCTATTGGCCAACGTGCAATTACTGGAGAATAAACTGGATGATCTCCGTTCGAGACTATCCTACCAACGGGACATTAAAAACTGTAAAATCTTATGCTTCACCGAGTCGCGGCTGAACGACGACACAGTTGGCTGGGTTTTCCATTGTTAGCAGTTTATGTTAATCTTCAATAACACAGACCCCAAAGGGAGAAAATATATTTATTCAAAGAGAACAAATCATAGTTGTTTTGCTGGAAACTGGATGGTAGATGTTCATTCTTCCCTGTTCTCAGTGTTTTCTCCAGTGAACAAAGTGACAGGATGTAGTTTATACCCAAGCCTAGCCTGTGGTTGACCATAAAATTGGGCCCTTGGCCAAATACCAAGTATCCCGTTTCAGGCGCAATGTATAGACAATTTGGACCAATGAGAACTTGCCACATGTAGCTATGAGTCCCGGACTGCAACCCTTACACAGATTCTAAACAGATGTTAAACTGAAAAACAACCGTGTCCCTGACTCATTAATCTTCAGTTCCCCATTACAGAAAAACTTTGTGCATTTATCTTAAAATGTTCTTACACCATGCATCGGCAGGACAGAACAGCTACGTCTGGTAAGACTAGGGGTGGGGGGTGTGTGTCTATTTGTCAATAACAGCTGGTGCGCAGTGTCCAATACCTCGAAGTCTCGAGGTATTGCTCGCCTGAGGTAGAGTACCTCATGATAAGCTGTAGACCACACTACCTACCAAGAGAGTTTTTATCTATATTTTTAGCAGTCTATTTACCACCACAAACCGATGCTTGCACTAACACCGCACTCGCGAACTGTATAAGCCATAAGCAAACAAGAAAATACTCATCCCGAAGTGGCTCTCCTAGTGTCCGGGGATGTAGGGAAACTTAACTCTGTTTTACCTCATTTCTACCAGCATGTCACATGTGCAACCAGAGGAAAAAAACTCTAGACCACCTTTACTCCACTTATATAGCTCTCCCTCGCCCTCCATTTGGCAAATCTGACCATAATTATATCCTCCTGATTCCTGCTTACAAGCAAAAACTAAAGCAGGAAGTACCAGTGACTCGCTCAATACGGAAGTGTTCAGATGATGCGGATGCTACGCTACAGGACTGTTTTTCTAGCACAGACTGGAATATGTTCTGGGATTCATCCAATGACATTGAGGAGTTATACCACCTCAGTCACCGGCTTCATCAATAAGTGCATCGACGACATTGTCCCCACAGTGACTGTACATATATATCCCAACCAAAAGCCATTGATAACAGGCAACATCCGCACCAAGCTAAAGGCTAGAGCTGGGACACTAATCCGGAGTGGGACTTTATTCCGGACGCTTATAAGAACGAACCATCAAACAGGCAAAGTGGCAATACAGGACTAAGATTGAATCCTACTATACCGGCTCTGACGCCCGTCGGATGTGGCAGCGCTTGCAAACTATTACGGACTACAAAGGGAAACCCAGCCGTGAGCTGCCCAGTGACGTGAGCCTACCAGACAAGCGAAATGCCTTTTATGCTCGATTCGAGGTAAGCAACAGTGAAGCATGCATGAGAGCATGAGAACTGTGTGATCACGCTCTCCGTAGCCGATGTGAGCAAGACCTTTAAACAGGTCAACATCCACAAGGCAGCGGGGCCAGACAGATTACCAGGACGTGTATTCAGAGCATGCGCGGACCAACTGGTAAGTGTCTTCCCTGACGTATTCAACCTCTCCCTCACTGAGTCTGTAATACCTACGTGTTTCAAGCAGACCACCATAGTCCCTGTGCCCAAGAAAGTGAAAGTAACCTGCCTAAATGACTACTGCCCCTACCCCATGAAGTGCTTTGAAAGGCTGGTCATGGCTCACATCAACATCCAATTCGGATACTACCCCAACAGATCCATAGATGACGCAAATCTCAATTGCACTCCACACTGCCCTTTCCCACCTGGGCAAAAGGAACACCTATGTGAGAATGCTGTTCATTGACTACAGCTCAGCGTTCAACACCATAGTGCCCACACAGCTCCTCACTAAGCTAAGGACCCTTGGACTAAACCCCTCCCTCTGCAACTGGATCCTGGACTTCCTGAAGGGCCGCCCCCTGGTGGTAAGGGTAGGCAACAACACATCCTCAACACAGGGGCGCCTCAAGGGTGCGTTCTTAGTCCCCTCCTGTACTCCCTGTTCACCCACGACTGCGTGGCCAAACACGACTCTAACACCATCATTAGGTTTGCTGACGACACAACAGTGCCAGGACAACAACCTCTCCCTCAACGTGAACAAGACAAAGGAGGTGATCGTGGACTATAGGAAAAGGAGGGCCGAACACGCCCCCATTCACATCGATGGACTGTAGTGGAGCCAGTCGAGAGTTTCAAGTTCCCTGGTGTTCACATCACCGACAGTTGTAAAGAGAGCACGACAAAACCTTCCCCCCTCAGGAGACTGAAAAGATTTGTCATGGGTTCATTAGATCCTCAAAAGGCTTTACAGCTGCACCATCAAGAGCATCCTGACCGGTTGCATTACCGCCTGGTATAGCAACTGCTTGGCATTCGACCGTAATGCGCTACAGAGGGTAACTTGATTACACTCACTCTGAACATTTAACTGTGATGTCTGAATCTTGAAAAACATCTTCAGCAAACATTTGACAACATCCACTCCCAATCTCTGTGGGATTTCTAAAATGTACATCTAAAAATATGACTAGTAGTTTGGGTATGTGAGTATGTAATTTAAATGTGTAATCATGAATAATCATGAATAAATACCTCACCAATAGCGGAACAAAAACAAGGCATCCCTCCTGCTGGTCTTTGGCCCTGGAGACAATGAGACGTCCAATTACCTCTGCTTCGTCATCATTAGCAACTGTTACCATACCATTATCGCAGTTTAAAGACAACTACCAATCATACTAGTTCACACTTCCTCAAATAGCCTGGCTATGAATCATATTTGATTCAACGGAGACATTGTAAATCAATCAATTACTTTATTTGTAGAATACAAGTGAATGAGCAGTGTTTTTTTATACATGTGTTCCCCTCACCCATTTTAAAATGTCAGAAGTGAAGAATATCTTTAAAGTCAGTGAAAGTTGAATTATCAAAGACATACTGAATAGATTTTTCACACACTCAACACAAAAAAGAACCCCAACAAACAGAACCGTTTGAGTTTACTTCTGAAATAAATGCAGCATTTTGCTTCCCAATGGACATAACATGTGAAAACTTTTGTTGTTCTGCTCTTTCACTTTATTACTATTGGCAATATACTGTACATTGTTCTGCCCTCACGATGTGTGTGGGGTTCAACACTTGGCAGACAGCTTACAACTCCCAATAAAGACCCTGGAGGCAAGAGTGCCATTTGGAATCTTTAGTGAAAGCAATTTGTAAAACTGTAAAATACAGCATAAAGAAAATATTAGAAAATGATCTGCACACATTCACAAAATACAAATGTATACAAATAATGAATAGCTTGGAATACAGTATGAAAATGGCATTTGTCCATACACTAACCATCACAGGCTAACAATAATGCCTAGCTAGCCAGTACAAAAATGACATAAAGCATACCACCCTGCATCTGACTTCTGAAGCTAAGCCAGCTAAGCCGGTCTTCTGTCCCTGACAGAAGACCAGATGCTGCTGGAAGTGGTGTTGGAGGGCCAGTAGGAAGCACCCTTTCCTCTGGTCTAAAAATATCCCAATGTCCTAGGGCAGTGATTGGGGACATTGCCCTGTGTAGGGTGGAGTCTTTCGGGAATGGACGTTAAACGGGTGTTGTGACTCTCGGTGGTCATTTAAAGATCCAATGGCACTTGTCGTAGGAGTAGGGGTGTTAACCCCAATGTCCTGGCTAAATTCCCAATCTGGCCTTCATACCATCATGGCTACTTAATCATCCTCAGCTCACAATTGGCTCATTCATCCCTCTCCCCTGTAACTGTTCGCCAGGTCATTGCTGTAAATGAGAATGTATTCTCAGTCAACTTACCTGGTAAAATAAGGGTTAAATAAAGAAAATGACAGAAATTGTGCCACCTTTAATGACTCTTACATGAATGCACAAACTATGCATACATAATTGCAAGGGTATAATCTTGTAAGTAAAGGATAGCTAAACTCTTGAATTAGCTAGATACATTACAAACACAGAAGCTAAGTTACATAGCTAGCAGGGTAATAATGTCACGTCCTGGCCATAGATAGCCCTTTTTGGCTTCTCTATGGTGTTTTTGGTCAGGGCGTGACAAGGGGGGTTTAGGGTTCTATGTTGTATTTTCTATGTTGGTTTGGTTTGGGTTCCTAATTAGAGGCAGCTGTTAGTCGTTGTCTCTAATTGGGAATCATATTTAGTGTGTTCAGTCCCCCACCTGTGTTGTGGGATATTATTTATTGTGTGTAGTTGCGCTACACAGTGCGTTACGGTTGTTGTAACTGTATTGTTTTTTGGTGAGTTTCATTTATTAAAACATGTTTAACTCAACCCTGCACGCTGCGCCTTGGTCTACTCATGTCAGCGACCGTGACAGAATATCCTACCACACCAGGACCAAGCAGCGTAACCCCGTGCAGGATAAAACGTTCTGGACCTGGGAGGAGATCCTGGACGGTAAGGGACCCTGGAGGCAGGCTGGGAATATTGTCGTCCTAAGGAGGAGCTGGAGGCAGCAAAGGCGGAACGGCATCGGTATGAGGGAACACGGCTAGAAAGGAGGCCTAAGAGATTTTTTTTGGGGGGGGCATATTGTGCCGGCTTCACTCATCAGGTCCCCTGTGCGCCTTCAGAGCCCGGCAAGTCCTGTTCCTGCTCCACGCACCAGGTCCCCTGTGCACCTTCAGAGCCCGGCACGGCCTGTCCCTGTGCCACGCATCAGGTCCCCTGTGCGCCTTCAGAGCCCGGCACGACCTGTTCCGGCTCCACTCATCAAGTCCCCTGTGCGCCTTCAGAGCCCGGCAAGTCCTGTTCCTGCTCCACGCACCAGGTCCCCTGTGCGCATCCAGAGCCCGGCACATCCTGTCCCTGCTCCACGCATCAGGTCCCCTGTGCGCATCCAGAGCCCGGCACAGCCTGTCCCTGCGCCACGCATCAGGTCCCCTGTGCGCATCCAGAGCCCGGCACGTCCTGTCCCTACTGCACGCATCAGGTCCTCTGTGCGCATCCAGAGCCCGGCACGGCCTGTTCCTGCTCCACGCATCAGGTCCCCTGTGCGCATCCAGAGCCCGGCACGTCCTGTCCCTGCTGCACGCATCAGGTCCTCTGTGCGCATCCAGAGCCCGGCACGGCCTGTTCCTGCTCCACGCATCAGGTCCCCTGTGCGCATCCAGAGCCCGGCACGTCCTGTCCCTGCCCCACGCATCAGGTTCCCTGTGCGCCTTCAGAGGCCGGCATGTCCTGTTTCGGCTCCACGTGCCGGGCCTCCGGTGCGTATTTTCGGGCCGGCACCGTCCGCACCAGAGCCGCCAAAGCGAAGACCCACCCGAAGAACCCCCATTGACTTTTGGTCGCGGTCGGAGTCCGCACCTTTGAGGGGTACTGTCACGTCCTGGCCATAGATAGCCCTTTTGGCTTCTCTATGGTGTTTTTGGTCAGGACGTGACCAGGGGGGTAGAGGGTTCTATGTTGTATTTTCTATTTCGGTTTGGTTTGGGTTCCCAATTAGAGGCAGCTGTTAGTCGTTGTCTCTAATTGGGAATCATATTTAGTGTGTTCAGTCCCCCACCTGTGTTGTGGGATATTATTTATTGTGTCTAGATGGTGTGTTGCGCTACACAGTGCGTTACGGTCGTTGTAACTGTATAGTTTTTTGGTGAGTTTCATTTATTAAAACATGTTTAACTCAACCCTGCACGCTGCGCCTTGGTCTACTCATGTCAGCGACCGTGACAAATAATCAATGGAATCCCTCTTTGGATAGTTAGCACCCATTAGCTTAGCATTATCGCAACTTAAAAGGCTAGAAATAGACATGTAAAAACTTAAATCTTCCAGAAAGCACAGCTTGAATTAACCAAAACATGTACTAATGACTCAAAAACAAAAGGTGCCAAAATAGACTAATCTTTATCCAGGACCTAGTAAGTAAGAAAGATGGAGCTCGTCTGTATGTTGCTGTTCTTCAGATTGCTTGTAGTGGGAATGACCTCTGAACAGGAAGTTAGCTGATTTAAAGCTACAGTAGCCAGGTTCGCCACTAGATGGCAATGTAGAGCTATAAAGCAATATAATACTACTGTATCAGAACACTCCCTGCCTGTTATAATGAACTGCTTTGCCACTATTTATTTTTTGAGGAGTAGGACAACTTCCGAGACAGGTCTGAAGTACACGTAGGAGTGCCCTGTCTCATGACATCTTCAGAATGTGTCTGCGAGACTCTGAACTTGTTTCCATTGCTTGCCGTAGAAACCTGAGGTCAAAGTCTCCTGGTCAGAAGCATTGCAGGTGTCAGGACTGCTGGCATCTCCAGATCTGTAGACACTGGAACTAAGGGTTGCTCATTCATGATGGCCATGACTTCAGCCATGAGTGTGGTGAGAGCATTGTGTTTGAGACGAATAGAGCTAACTTCCAGGAGGATGGCATCCAGAATGCGATGAGCAAGTCCAATTATCCTTTCCCAAGCTCCTCCCATATGTGATGCATAAGGAGGATTGAAGGTCCATGTGCATCCTTGGTCTTGAAGGTAAGTACTCATCTCGGAGTCCTCTGTGCTGATCTTCAGTTCTTTGCAGGCTAAGATGAAGTTTGTACCACAATCTGAGTGGAGTTGTTTCTGAGGTCCTTGGATAAAGAAGAATCTTCTCAAAGTGTTGATTACTGGGGGTAGACATAGACTAGATCACTTCGATGTGCACCGCTCTTGTATTCAAGCACGAGAACAGGATGGCAAAATGTTTTGCTCTTCCAGTTTTCCTTTGAGTTTTCTGCAGGTTACACATTTATGGATCACACTGGATACCAGTCTTCAATCGGTCCACAATCCTGCTGACCGGACTGTGTCGTCACTTCAGAGAAGTGACGACCCTGGTGTGCAACTTGTTCATGGTAACCAACAGAGTGGCGGTGTGATGGTTCTGACGTGCGGCCTCCGATTCTCATCAATGATGGGATTCAGCTTCTTGAGCAGACTGTTTTTGGTGACCTCTTCTCTTTTGGTAAGGCACTTGATTTCTTCTTTGAAGCCTTCTTCCTGTACGCATCTAATAATGGTGATTTGGACTTTTGCAAGATGGCTGCTGTTGCACTTTTCAATGTTAGGAGACCTGGAGATTTGTCAGGTGTATGAGCTTTGCTGTTGCTAGGGTAAATGACTTCCAGCTGGCGAATCATTCAGACCTGTGTAGGTTTAGCTGGCCTCCAGTAGCTTCGGTAATGAAGGTTGTGACTTGTGGCCGGATCTCTGTATCGGTGTCTGGTCCCACATGTTAGAAGTTTTCTGACTGAGTAGTCTCTTCGGTCTCTCTTCTTGTCAGGAAGGCTGGGCCTGAGAACCAGTTAGTGTGCTTAAGGGCAGCTGCTGGCACAGGCCTAGTTCCATGATCTGCTGGATTTTTGTCCAGACTGACGTGGTGTCACTGGTCTGGGTGTGTGGACTTTTTGATACGTTGCGTTGTTTGACACACAGACGTAGAATCTTCTGGACGCATTGTGAATACAGTTGAAGTCGGAAGTTTACATATACCTTAGCCAAATACATTTAAACTCAGTTTTCCACAATTCCTGACATTTAACCCAAGTAAATATTCCCTGTCTTAGGTCAGTTAGGATCACCACTTTATTTTAAGAATGTGAAATGTCAGAATAATAGTAGAGATAATGGTTTATTTCAGCTTTTATTTCTTTCATCACATTCCCAGTGGGTCAGAAGTTAACATACACTCAATTAGTATTCGGTAGCATTGCCTTTAAATTGTTTGACTTGGGTCAAACGTTTCGGGTAGCCTTCCACAATCTTCCCACAATAAGATGGCTCCTGACAGAGCTGGTGTACCTGAGTCAGGTTTGTAGGCCTCCTTGCTCGCACACGCCTTTTCAGTTCTGCCCACAAATTTTCTATGGGATTAAGGTCAGGGCTTTGTGATGGCCACTGCAATACCTTGACATTGTTGTCCTTAAGCAATTTTGCCATAACTTTGGAAGTATGCTTGGGGTCATTGTCCATTTGGAAGACCCATTTGCGACCAAGCTTTAACTTCCTGACTGATGTCTTGAGATGTTGCTTCAATATATCCACATAATTTTCCCCTCCTGCAGCAAAGCACCTCCTCAACATGATGCTGCCACCCCGTTCATCAGGGTTGGAATGGTGTTCTTCGGCTTGCAAGCATCCCCCTTTTTCCTCCAAACATAATAATGGCCAAACAGTTCTATTTTTGTTTCATCAGACCAGAGGACATTTCTCCAAAAAGTACGATCTTTGTCCCCATGTGCAGTTGCAAACTGTGGTCTGGCTTTTTTATGGCAGTTTTGGAGCAGTGGCTTCTTGGAGCAGCCTTTCCGGTTATGTTGATATAGTACTCGTTTTACTGTGGATATAGATACTTTTGTACCCTTTTCCTCCAGCATCTTCACAAGGTCCTTGGCTGTTGTTCTGGGATTGATTTTCCCTTTTCGCACCAAAGTATATTCATCTCTAGGAGACAGAACACATCTCCTTCCTGAGCGGTATGACGGCTGCGTGGTCCCATGGTGTTTATACTTGCGTACTATTGTTTGTACAGATAAATGTGCTACCTTCAGGCATTTGGAAATTGCTCCCAAGGAAGAACCAGACTTGTGGATGTCTACATTTTTTGGCTGATTTCTTTTGATTTTCCCATGATGTCAAGCAAAGAGGCACCAAGTTTGAAGATAGGCCTTGAAATACATCCACAGGTACACCTCTAATTGACTAAAATGATGTAAATTAGCCTATCAGAAGCTTCTAAAGCCATGACACCATTTTCTGGAATTTTCCAAGCTGTTTAAAGGCACAGTCAACTTCGTGTATGTACACTTCTGACCCACTGGAATTGTGATACAGTGAATTATAAGTGAAATAATCTGTCTGTTAACAATTGTTGTAAAAATAGATGTCCTAACCGACTTGCCAAAACAATAGTTTGTTAACAAGAAATTTGTGGAGTGGTTGAAAAACAAGTTTTAATGATTCCAACCTAAGTGTATGTAAACGTCCGACTTCAACTGTATATCCTAGCACATTATTGCTGTGTAGAACCTCACTGCATGAATCTCAAAGTCCATTTCATCGTTAATCAGGTTTGCCATCTCAAGTGCTAAGATAGTGGAACAAAGCTCTAGGCGTGGAACAATGTGAGCAGGACGTCGAGTGAGTTTGGACTTTCCCATGGTGAGCCTCGATGTCGACCATTCTGAGGTAGGCTATTGTTTGAGTTCCATCAATGAGTCTTCCACTGATTTTCTTTCTCTTCTGGGAGTTGTGTGTCCCAATCACATTGTTCATATTCAGTAGAGTTCTCTCATTAGAGCCTTACCTTGCATAGTGATAGGTGCTACGTACCCTAGGGTGTCGTACAGCCTGTTGATCGTGGACAGGACACAACTTCTTGAAAACGGTCTTCGCGGAAAAGGAAGCAGTAGAACATCTGTTGCACATCTGTTGTGACTGCAACGTGTTGTTTTTGGAATCGAATGAGGACTCAGAGGAGTGTGTTATTCAGGTCTGGTCCACTGAGAAGGACATTGTTGAGGGAGACACCATGCTTGGCACTAGAGTCAAATACTATTCGTATCTGACCTGGTTTCTGTGGATGATACACACCAAAGATCAGTAAGTACCAACATTCTTGTTTTCCAGCTTGATCATTGTCGAAGATCTTCTGCATGAAGTCGCGGAAGTGTTCTTTCATGTTGGTTTTCTCTCCAGAGTGCATCGCAGTGAAGTGAGTCGTTTCACTGCTTGTGCTCTGTCGTTGAGGAGGTGGCGCCAGGGTGAACGGAAAGGTAGAGGAACTGATAAACACTTCCCTGTCCATGATCTTGAGGAAGATGCCATTTTTGACAGATCGGGCTGGCTTGTCATCGTGTTCTTTCAAACACTTTGCATCCGAGGTTGTCCGTATCTCTGGTTGGGATGGTGCCCTCCATGCAGCTCTGAGATCTCTGGCGTTGTGTTGTGTTATCCAGTCTCTCCTTGATCTGGATGCTGTTATTGCAGGGGCTAAGGAATGATGTGCGTCCATTATGAGTCACGTTGGTTTTGTAGAAGCTAACTTTAGCTGGCTTGTGAGCTCTGTCCAGACATACCTTATCGATGATGATGAATCCTATAACAACACGTTGCACATAGGGTTTGTTGTGCGACCTATTGTACTGCTTTCTGACTTTGTGCACTCTCAGTGTGTCTCTTCTGAGCAATTGGGTCGAGTGCTGGAATCTTGTCTGCGACAGGCGTTAAATGAGGGTGATGACGTGCAACTTCAGGTGAGCGGATCTCTGATCTGTCTTCTGGCATCATGACACATTCTATAAGACTGGGGAGAGGGAGCTGTGTCTTTCCATCGACTGACACGACGGAATGGTTGCTTGGTCTCCTTCTGGATGTCTCCACAAGTCCTGAGCATGCCCTCAGAGTGTACAGTGCATTTGGAAAGTATTCAGACCCATTGACTTTTCCACATTTTGTTACATTACAGCTTTATTCTAAAATGTATTAAGTCTTCCATCATCAATCTACACACAATACCCCATAATGACAAGGCAAAAAAAAGTTTGTATTCAGGCCCTTTACTCAGTACTTTGTTGAAGCACCTTTGGCAGCAATTACAGCCTCAAATCTTCTTGGGTAGGACGCAATAAGCTTGGCACACCTGTACTTGGGGAGTTTCCCGATCTTCTCTGCAGATCCTCTCAAGCCCTGTCAGGTTGGATGAGGAGCATCGCTGCACAGCTATTTTGGCTGTGTGCTGAGGGTCTTAGTCCTGTTGGAAGGTGAACCTTCGCCACCAGTCTGAGGTCCTGAGCGCTCTGGAGCGGGTTTTCATTAAGGATCTCTCTCTGCACTTTACTCAGTTCATCTTTCCCTCGATCCTGACTAGTCTCCCAGTCCCTGCCACAGCATGATGCTGCCACCACAATGCTTCACCGTAGGTATGGTGCCAGGTTTCCTCCAGACGTGACGTTTGGCATTCAGGCCAAAGAGTTCAATCTTGGTTTCATCAGACCCGAGAATCTTATTTCTCATGGTCTGAGAGTACTTTAGGTGCCTTTTGGCAAACTCCAAGCAGGCTGTCATGTGCCTATTACTGAGGAGTGGCTTCCATCTAGCCACTCTATCATAAAGGCCTGATTGCTGGAGTGCTGCAGAGATGGTTGTCCTTCTGGAAGGCTCCCCCATGTCCACAGAGGTACTCTGGAGCGCTGTCAGAGTGACCATTGGGTTATTGGTCACCTCCCTGGCCAGGGCCCTTCTCCTCCGATTGCTCAGTTTGGGCGGGCAGCCAGCTCTAGGAAGAGTCTTGGTGGTTACAAACTTCTTCCATTTAACTACTTAGGGAGCCCCTCTCATATTTTAGGCATTAGCATAAATTCATAACCAAAGCGGGTCTCCTAAAACGCATAAAATCCCTAATATATAATCCCTTACATTTCGAAGAACTTCTGCAGAGGGCTTCCCAAGTGTCCAACGAAGACATCCATGGTTCTTTTTATAGAAAAATTAATTTATTATATACATAAATCTCCGTTTGGTTGGCGCATTATGATCATAAAATACAGCGTCCACTCGCCCATTGAACCGTGAAGAGAACGCGTTCAACCTATACACTTGTCCAAGAACAATCAAACATCATTGATAATGTATCCTTAGGATCACTTTTATGTATATTTACTATAATATTTCAACCGGATTATAAACTGGACGAAAGGAAAGGAAAAAAACACAGCGCGTGCGAGCCCATGAACGCACCCCCTGTTCTGTTTACATCCTGTGACTAGTTCGAAATTCTTCTTCTATTACCATCCAGAGCAACCTAACATCACCAAACATTGTCTAGAGACCGTTGACATCCAGTGGAAGCAATAGGTACTGCAATCTTACTCCCAGATATGGCTGTTTTCAATAGGGAGGGGTTCAAAATGAGGCAATGTGTCAAAAACACTTTTTCCAGGACTTGGGTTTTCGCCTGCTATATCAGTTCTGTTATACTCACAGACAATATTTTAACACTCTTAGAAACTTCAGAGTGTTTCCTATATAATAGTACTAATTATGTGCATATCCTAGTTTCTAAGCCTGAGTGGCAGGCCTTTTACTTTGGACACGTCAGACTCTCCAAAACTGACACCTCAGCTGCCGCTCCCTAAGAAGTTAAGAATGATGGAGGCCACCATTTAGAGTCTCATAGCAAAGGGTCTGAATACTTATGTAAATGTAATATTTACGTAGTTTTTTTATGTCTAAATCATTGTATGTAGATTGATGAGGAAAACAATGAATTTAACCCATTTTAGAATAAGGCTGTAACAAAAATGTGGAAAAAGGGAAGGGATCTGAATACTTTCGGAATGCACTGTATGGAGTCGAACCTCCTCTGATAGCAAAGACGTAAAAAATCTTGGTTCTTGCTAAAGACCTGTTACTTTGTTAATTTAAGACATACATTCTGTCTGCCTTCTCTCCGTGACCTGCGGGATACACTTTGACTAAGCATATCTTGGAGCATCATCTAGAGCTGACTGCATCTCCACAGATGTCAGTGCACTTTGAGGTTACTGCAGGTGTTGCGCTCTCCTTTTGCTGCCTGCCATGATTTTTCCATGATGACAGAGTTCTCTGTTCTCCATGGGGCTGGCCCCGGATGCAGCGCGGATGGATGTCTATCATTATCACACTCTTTGCACGGCACCGCTTTCTCACAATATGTTGCGAGATGTTTGGTTGAAGCACGGCATCTGTAACAGACTGCTTTCCTGAAAGACTAGCCTGGTTGGCTACAGACTTAAACTTAGATGAGATTTCCTTACGGACACTGGTGTTCTATGTTGCCTCCCCAAGCTCTCTCAAAATCTGGTTGTCTTTGTTATCTTCAGAAGTGTGTTTTCAATCACTTCAGGTGAACCGTAGCAGTCTTCGAGTCTTTGCCAAACCATCGTGAGCCCAGCGGTTGCATTGTGAACGTGCAGCAATTTGATCCTTTTGGCCTGCTCAGATGACTTGGGTCTTGGGTGCTGCAATGAAAGGATGATTTCCAGGACTCATAGTTTTCTGAGTGGTCATCAATCTTCAGAATGCCAGAACTCACCATTTCGCGACGTATCAGGTACTTGGTTACATCTGTAGCTCCTGACGTACCAGGTAAGTCCCCTCTGGGGACAGCTACAGGGTGTGGGTTGTGGCTGGAGAGACAGCAAGTGGGTTGGTTGGACCTTCTCTTGTTATGTGGTTGTTCTCTGGTTCCGTCTTGTAGCGTCTGGCTATATCAACACTGAACGCTGCTGTTTAAAATGGTTTTGTTGGCTTTGTGTCACAAGGTGGTTGAGCAGTGTACATGGTTATGTGTGACTGTACATACAGTGGGGCAAAAAAGTATTTAGTCAGCCACCAATTGTGCAAGTTCTCTCACTTAAAAAGATGAGAGAGGCCTGTAATTTTCATCATAGGTACACTTCAACTATGACAGACCAAATGAGGAAAAAATCCAGAAAATCACATTGTAGGATTTTTAATGAATTTATTTGCAAATTATGGTGGAAAATAAGTATTTGGTCACATACAAACAAGCAAGATGTCTGGCTCTCACAGACCTGTAACTTCTTCTTTAAGAGGCTCCTCTGTCCTCCACTCATTACCTGTATTAATGGCACCTGTTTGAACTTGTTATCAGTATAAAAGACACCTGTCCACAACCTCAAACAGTCACACTCCAAACTCCACTATGGCCAAGACCAAAGAGCTGTCAAAGGACACCAGAAACAAAATTGTAGACCTGCACCAGGTTGTGAAGACTGAATCTGCAATAGGTAAGCAGCTTGGTTTGAAGAAATCAACTGTGGAAGCAATTATTAGGAAATGGAAGACATATAAGACCACTGATAATCTTCCTCGATCTGGGGCTCCACGCAAGATCTCACCCCGTGGGGTCAAAATGATCACAAGAACGGTGAGCAAAAATCCCAGAACCACACGGGGACCTAGTGAATGACCTGCAGAGAGCTGGGACCAAAGTAACAAAGCCTACCATCAGTAACACACTACGCCGCCAGGGACTCAAATCCTGCAGTGCCAGACGTGTCCCCTGCTTAAGCCAGTACATGTTCAGGCCCGTCTGAAGTTTGCTAGAGAGCATTTGGATGATCCAGATGAGGATTGGGAGAATGTCATATGGTCAGATGAAACCAAAATAGAACTTTTTGGTAAAAACTCAACTCGTCGTGTTTGGAGGACAAAGAATGCTGAGTTGCATCCAAAGAACACCATACCTACTGTGAAGCATGGGGGTGGAAACATCATGCTTTGGGGCTGTTTTTCTGCAAAGGGACCAGGACGACTGATCCGTGTAAAAGAAAGAATGAATGGGGCCATGTATCGTGAGATTTTGAGTGAAAACCTCCTTCCATCAGCAAGGGCATTGAAGATGAAATGTGGCTGGGTCTTTCAGCATGACAATGATCCCAAACACACCGCCCGGGCAACGAAGGAGTGGCTTCGTAAGAAGCATTTCAAGGTCCTGGAGTGGCCTAGCCAGTCTCCAGATCTCAACCCCATAGAAAATCTTTGGAGGGAGTTGAAAGTCCGTGTTGCCCAGCGACAGCCCCAAAACATCACTGCTCTAGAGGAGATCTGCATGGAGAAATGGGCCAAAATACCAGCAACAGTGTGTGAAAACTTACAGAAAACGTTTGACCTCTGTCATTGCCAGCAAAGGGTATATAACAAAGTATTGAGATAATCTTTTGTTATTGACCAAATACTTATTTTCCACCATAATTTGCAAATAAATAAATTAAAAATCCTACAATGTGATTTTCTGGATTTCTTTTTCTCATTTCGTCTGTCATAGTTGAAGTGTACCTATGATGAAAATTACAGGGCTCTCTCATCTTTTTAAGTTGGAGAACTTGCACAATTGGTGGCTGACTAAATACTTTTTTGCCCCACTGTACTCATGTGTGCGCTGAGTTGCGCACCTTAGAGGTGCCATCTGGGTTTCTATCAGACGCCGTGGCTCATTGTATGGTAGCTGGTAGCTGCTTCGAGAACCTTGGCGTCAGCTATGGCTGCAGTGGCAGCTTTCTCCTGCTTGAGAATATATATGTGGGCCTTTGCCTCTTGCTTTTCTTCTAGCTACTTTAGCTGTAACCCTTTGTTGCTCTTCTTCTATGCATCCTTGTTCTCTTATCATGTCAGCTTCCCATATTGCATAGGAAACCAGTGTGCGTGCAACCTCTGCTTTTGCACAAGCCCTGGTGGCTTGTTAGGTTAGAAAGGGCACGAATGTCTAGAACTAATACGCTTTGACCTGGCAGCTTCAGCACTAGCTAATGGCAGATCAGATTGACTTGTCTCTAGTGCTTGAGCACAGTGACCTGGTCCCCAGCGTGTTATATGTGTTGTCCTCTGCTTCTGGATGCTGAAGGATGTCTAGTGTGTTACCTTGATCCTCTGGTTGTTGCATGATGAGCCAGGTTACCTCTCTGTAGTGATGAGCCAGGTTACCTCGACTAACCGGTGCCCCCGCACATTGACTCTGTGCCAGTACCCCCTGTATGTAGCCTCGCTAATATTATTTTACTGCTGCTGCTGTTTAATTATTTGTTACTTTTATTTTCTATTTTTACACATCAATTTTTTACTTAACACATATTTTTCTTAGAACTGCGTTGTTGGTTAAGGGCTTGTAAGCATTTCACTGTAAGGTCTATACCTGTTGTATTCGACGCATTTGACAAATAACATTTGATTTGATGGCTGAAAAGGCTGGATTGCGACGGGTAGAAGGAATCCACATGTAGTCATTCTTTTTTACTCTTCTGCCATCATGATGTGTGTGAGGTATAACACTTTGCAGACAGCTAACAATTCCCAATAAAGACCCCGGAGGCAGGAGTACCATTTGGAATCGTTAGAGAAAGCAATTTGTAAAACTGTAAATACAAAATAAATAAAATATTATTAGAAAATGATCTGCACACTTTCACAAAACACAAAAATGAATAGCTAGGAATACAGTATGAATATGGCATGACCATACACTAACCATCACAGGCTAACAATAAGGCCTAGCTAGCCAGAACAAAAAATTACTTGCAGATTTATGACAAATAGTATAACAGAAAAAGTGCCACTAAATGACCGTTACACAAATATCCAAACTATGCCTAAATGAAATTATCTCGTAACTGAAAGATATCTAAACAGTTAAATTATCTAGAAACACTTCAAGCACAGAAGCTATGTTGCATTGCCAAAAGACAGCTAACTATGTGAATAGTTATCAACCATTAGCTTAGCATCATCGATACTTAAAACATGTCAAAACTTAAATATTCTAGAAAGCACAGCTTGAATTAACGAAAGCAAGTACTAATGACTCAAAAGCAAAAGGTGGCTACATACAGACATACATCTTTATCCAAGGCTTAGTAAGTAAGAAATATGGAGCTCGTCTGTATATTGCTTTTCTTCAGATTGCTTGTAGCGGGAATGAGCTCTGAAAAGGAAGTTAGCTGGGGAAGTTACCCAAGTTCACCACTATACAGCAGTGTAGAGCTACAGTGAGGGAAAAAAGTATTTGATCCTCTGCTGATTTTGTACGTTTGCCCACTGACAAAGAAATGATCAGTCTATAATTTTAATGGTAGGTTTATTTGAACAGTGAGAGACAGAATAACAACAAAAAAATCCAGAAAAAACGCATGTGAAAAATGTTATGTGACCCCTCTGCAAAACATGACTCGGTACTTGGTGGCAAAACCCTTGTTGGCAATCACAGAGGTCAGACGTTTCTTGTAGTTGGCCACCAGGTTAGCACACATCTCAGGAGGGATTTTGTCCCACTCTTCTTTGTAGATCTTCTCCAAGTCATTAAGGTTTCGAGGCTGACGTTTGGCAACTCGAACCTTCAGCTCCCTTCACAGATTTTCTATGGGATTAAGGTCTGGAGACTGGCTAGGCCACTCCAGGACCTTAATGTGCTTCTTCTTGAGCCACTCCTTTGTTACCTTGGCCGTGTGTTTTGGGTCATTGTCATGCTGGAATACCCATCCACGACCCATTTTCAATGCCCTGGCTGAGGGAAGGAGGTTCTCACCCAAGATTTGACGGTACATGGCCTCGTCCATCGTCCCTTTGATGCGGTGAAGTTGTCCTGTCCCCTTAGCAGAAAAACACCCCCAAAGCATAATGTTTCCACCTCCTGATCATTGCAACTCCACGAGGTGAGATCTTGCATGGAGCCCCAGGCCGAGGGAGATTGACAGTTCTTTTGTGTTTCTTCCATTTGCGAATAATCGCACCAACTGTTGTCACCTTCTCACCACGCTGCTTGGCGATGGTCTTGTAGCCCATTCCAGCCTTGTGTAGGTCTACAATCTTGTCCCTGACATCTTTGGAGAGCTCTTTAGTCTTGGCCATGGTGGAGAGTTTGGAATCTGATTGATTGATTGCTTCTGTGGACAGGTGTCTTTTATACAGGTAAGTAACTGAGATTAGGAGCACTCCCTTTAAGAGTGAGCTCCTAATCTCAGCTCGTTACCTGTATAAAAGACACCTGGGAGCCAGAAATATTTCTGATTGAGAGGGGGTCAAATACTTATTTCCCTCATTAAAATGGAATTCCATTTATAACATTTTTCACATGCGTTTTTCTGGATTTTTTGTTATTCTGTCTCTCACTGTTCAAATAAACCTACCATTAAAATTATAGACTGATCATTTCTTTGTCAGTGGGCAAACGTACAAAATCAGCAGGGGATCAAATACTTTTTTCCCTCACTGTATATAGCACTGTAATACTATGTACAGATAGACGTACATCTATCAGAACATACATCAATACCCAGAGACCACTGTTATTAACAGATATTTTCATTGGCATTGGAAAATGTCCCTTCTTGTCTAACTTGACAATGCAAATAAAAGCATATATTCTTCTGTCCAAGGAAGGATACAATGCCATTGTATGAACTAGTACACCCGTTTCTGTCAGCTTCACAAGGTCAGGACAGGCACATCTCATCTCTGCTCATCCTTCTCTCAGCAGCTCCTCCCCCTGCCTGGACTCAGCTACCATCATCCTTCACATACCTTAATTTACCTTACCTTATTACCTTACCTAACCTAACCATACTGTTGCCTACATCGCAAGTGTCATCTGTAATACCATAGAACAGGAAATGAATCGATTGATTAGATATGTAAATACATTATATACTTAGTGCAACGTACTATATTGTGCCATAATATGCTTGTCCTTCTCTTAGCAACTCTCTCCCCCTATCTGGTCTGCTACTGTACTTTTCCTCTGATGGGGCAATAGTTGATCTAATCTAATCTGCACCAATTTCATCATGCATTGAAAGTCATCTGTTACACAATTGCCATTATACAGAAGGCTTAGATATGAAAATGTATTATATACCTACTGTAGGTGAACATACAATATCCTGACATGTTATGTATGATGAAGGATAGACAGTAAACAAGTTATTTAACTAGTGAGAGGTTTGTCTGCATTGCTCTGGCAATAGTCTACTCACTGTCAGAAGACACCTATGCAGCATCATTGTGCATACTTTTCAGTACAATATGCCTGGCTGTCATGAAGGCATTTACATGTGAAGTGCAACTTCATTAATCGATATCTGCTATTCTTCTGCCAGAGACAAGCAGTGTTCATTTGAGTGGTACCACACTGCAAATCAATATGTTGATTAGCCTACATGAAGAACATTACATTCCGTTGGTGATACTGACTTCTTGGCATGGTTAAGACAGAGGAACTGACAGTGAAAAGGACTGCTTATGAGTTTGTAATTCCCATGTTGATTAGTTTGTGATTATGCATTGCTTGTGGCTAATTGCAGGCCTAATTGCACTGGAGGCATAATACATGCATCATTTTGTTCTTATGAAACATGATTGAACACTACAGTGAGAGTTTATTTGAAAAAGTCTACATTTCAACATCAACAACTCGGTCTCGACCTATAAGTCTTTACTGAAGACTCATCTCTTCAGTAGGTTCTATGATTGAGTGTAGTCTGGCC
Source organism: Brachymystax lenok tsinlingensis (assembly GCA_030435695.1). NCBI lineage: Eukaryota > Metazoa > Chordata > Actinopteri > Salmoniformes > Salmonidae > Brachymystax > Brachymystax lenok. The sequence continues at coordinate 3,626,180 of CM059806.1, read as the reverse complement.
CGGGAGTGTGAAGGTGAACTGAAAGGCACTGGAGCAACGAACCGCCCTTGCTGTCTCTGCCTGGCTGGTTCCCCTCTCTCCACTGGGATTCTCTGCCTCAAACCCTATTACGGGGGCTGAGTCACTGGCTTGCTGGTGCTCTTCCATGCCGTCCCTAGGAGGGGTGCGTCACTTGGGTGGGTTGAGTCACTGACGTGATCTTCCTGTCCGGGTTGGCGCCCTCCATCTGGTTCGTGCCGTGGGGGGAGCTCTTTGTGGGCTATACTCGGCCTTGTCTCAGGGTAGTAGGTTGGTGGTTGAAGATATTCCTCTAGTGGTGTGAGGGCCGTCCCAATAGGTCCACAGACGACGCAATCACACTGCACACTGCCCTAACCCATCTGGACAAGAGGAATACCTATGTAAGAATGCTGTTCATCGACTACAGCTCAGCATTTAACACCATAGTACCCTCCAAACTCATCATTAAGCTCGAGACCCTAGGTCTCGACCCAGCCCTGTGCAACTGGGTCCTGGACTTCCTGACGGGCCGGCCCCAGGTGGTGAAGGTAGGAAACATCATCTCCACCCCGCTGATCCTCAACACTGGGGCCCCACAAGGGGTGCGTTCTCAGCCCTCTCCTGTACTCCCTGTTCACCCATGACTGCGTGGCCAAGCACGCCTCCAACTCAATCATCAAGTTTGCTGACAACACTACAGTGGTAGGCTTGATTACCAACAACGACGAGACGGCCTACAGGGAGGAGGTGAGGGCCCTCGGAGTGTGGTGTCAGGAAAATGACCTCTCACTCAACGACAACAAAACTCGTGGACTTGTGGACTCGTGGAGCACCCCCCTATCCACATCGACGGGACAGTAGTGGAGAAGGTGGAAAGTTTTAAGTTCCTCGGCGTACACATCATGGACAAACTGAAATGGTCCACCCACACAGACAGCGTGGTGAAGAAGGCGCAACAGCGCCACTTCAACCTCAGGAGGCTGAAGAAATTCGGCTTGTCACAAAAAACACTCACAAACTTCTACAGATGCACAATTGAGAGCATCCTGTCGGGCTGTATCACCGTCTGGTACGGCAACTGCTCTGCCCACAACCATAAGGCTCTCCAGAGGATAGTGAGGACTGCACAACGCATCACTGGGGGTAAACTACCTGCCCTCCAGGACACTGCCAAAAAGATCATCAAGGATAACAACCACCCGAGCCACTGCCTGTTCACCCCGTTATCATCCAGAAGGCAAGGTCAGTACAGGTGCATCAAAGCTGGGACCGAGAGACTGAAAAACAGCTTCTATCTCAAGGCCATCAGACTGTTAAACAGCCATCACTAACATTGAGTGGCTGCTGCCAACATACTGACTTAAATCTCTAGCCACTTTAAATAATAGAAAATTGTATGTAACAAATGTATAACTAGCCACTTTAAACAATTTTGTATATAATGTTTACATATCCGACATTACTCATATCAAATGTATACACTGTACTCTATACCATCTACTGAATCTTGCCTATGCTGTTTGGCCATCGACTCAAATCTCTAGCCACTTTAATAATTAAAAGGTTGATGTAATAAATGTATCACTAGCCACTTTAAACGATGCCATTTATATAATGTTTACATATCCTAATTTACTCATCTCATATGTATATACTGTACTCTATACCATCTACTGCATCTTGCCTATGCCATCGCTCATCCGTATATTTATATGAACATACTCGTATTCATTCCTTTACTCTTGTGTGTATAAGGTAGTTGTTGTGAAAGCACAAGCATTTCGCTACACTCGCTTTAACATCTGCTAACCATGTGTATGTGACAAACCCCTCCTGTCTCAGCCTCCAATATTTATGCTGCAATAGTTTATGTGTCAGGGGGCTAGGGTCAGTCTGGAGTATTGCTCCTGTTGTATCCGGTGTCCTGTGTGAATTTAAGTATTCTCTCTCTCTCTCTCTTTCTCAGGACCTGAGCCCTAGGACCATGCTTCAGGACTACCTGGCCTGATGACTCCTTGCTGTCCCCAGTCCATCTGGTCATGCTGCTGCTCCAGTTTCAACTGTTCTGCCTGCATCTATGGAACCCTGACCTGTTCACCGGACGTGCTACCTTGTCCCAGACCTAATGTTTTCAACTCCCTAGAGACAGCAGGTGCGGTAGAGATACTTTGAATGATCAGCTAAGCCAACTGACATTTACTCCTGAGGTGCTGACCTGTTGCACCCTCTACAACCACTGTGATTATTATTATCTGACCCTGCTGGTCATCTATGAACATTTGAACATCTTGGCCATGTTCTGCTATAATACGTTTGAAATACTGCATGACATTTACAAAGAAAAGAGGCATATATTCACTTTTATTTAATTGTAAATAGCAACAAATTCATTTTGCTGTATTTCAACCTTCACTTGTACACTACTCATATTGTATCTGTCGAAGCATCAGGCTTTTGTGCACACCACCCACAGTCTACTACACTACCGTAACCTCTTCATGATCTCTCTGTAAACACTGATTCATAGATTTTAAGGTGAAATTTTCAGGTCATGGTCCCAGGGGAGTGAATGACGCTCTCTCTTGGTGCTTACCGTGGTCAGGGACGTCACAGACAGACACAAGGGCTTCTTCAGACACCACTTCATTAATTCCATCATAGAGGTTGATTGGGTATGTGGGTATGGTATTATATCCACTATCCACTCTAATCATCCATGAAATCGCATTAGATTATTCATGTCCATGATTCTCTAGACTTGGAATTCTGTTGGCAGTAGATGAGAAAGTGTGTTGGGCAATTTGTCTGAACTTAAAGAATGCAGTCTTTCCATGGTGTCAATCAATCCACCAGACTTTATTTCTATAGCACATTTCTTAATAAAAACAATAAAGTCATTGATTATCTTGAATCCAGTTATTGGCTTCTTTAATTGCCTCCTTTTATAATATCACAAATACATTGATGTGACATAAATCAAGGACTTTTCTTTAGAGAACAATAAATTACTGATAAATTACATTCAATAATGAATCTAACTAAACATCCGACGCACACACACACAACGCAGTATTTCTTAGTTCCTTCTTGTGATCCATTATTGAAGCGCTCCTCTGCTCTTCATGACTCTAAAGCACATACTGGAACTGCAGAGTGCCACGAGAGCCCTGTGTAGCATCTTCCATCTTCAACCGAATTGCTGACCTTGGCAGCTGGGTAGACCCCAGATGAGCAGTGTCTTCCTCTCACCAGGGGCAATACTGCTGTTTGTCTGGAGCTCCCACCCCACAATCCTTCCCTAAGAACTGACTGTGGCATATGCCCACAGTGGCTTGCTGCTGATTCAGTAGAAGTCTAGTGGACTCTTGGATCTGAAGTGATGAGCTTGTAGTCAACCTGAGTGAAGGGGATAGAGAATCGGACAGTGTGCCAAATGATTACGTGACAAAAGTGGCTGTTGCTGTAGGTGTCATGGTCATGTTATTTCAGAACAATAAAAGAGACCCCGAACATGCTCCCACATCCGTTGTCTATCTATAACATATCAGTCTAACATGTGTATCTAACGGGCATACCTAGCCCTCCTGACAATGCCATGTACTTTCCTATCTTTCACTTCCTGAATGTCAGGGACTGAAAGGCAGGTAGCTACTTGTTTACAAGGGGCTCAACACAACATAAGCACTTCGATAGAAATACAGGTTAGGAATGTGTAGTTTGGCAAAACAGTCTCTGTTTTGCAAGGTTGGCATGTTCTGTGATGTTTGGTTATTTGGTATTATGCGGTTGAATAAACAAACAAAGCAGCAGGTCGTTTGAGGGTGATAAAACAATTATTTCAGTGACCACAAAAGTGGTGCTGGTCTATTCGATTTATTTGGATCCCCATTAGCCGACGCCAATGGCGACAGCTAGTCTTACTGGGTTCCGACACATAACGAAAAAGACATTAGAGACAAAATACTTTATAATTTACATACATTTAAAAGCATTAACATTTAGTTTGTGTGTGTGTGTGTGTGTGTGTGTTTGTGCATCTATCAATTACACATACATGTCAGTACATACACACAACAAATAGGTCAAAAGACTCCTGGTGGCATGGGTCTGGTGGGGTAAGTGTGTGTGTGTCAGTGCTGTGTGTAATGTTGACTATGCAAACTATTTGGAAGACTTGCTGTGTCAAAAAAGCAGAGCATCTCTTTATTACCGACAGACCTCTCCCCATGTTTCCAACCATTGAATCTATATGTTTTGACCATGACAGTTTACAGTCTAAGGTAACACCAAGTAATTGAGTCTCCTCAACTTGTTCAACATCCACACCATTCATTACCAGATTCAGCTGAGGTCTAGAACTTAGGGAATGATCAAACCAAATCACATTTTATTTGTCACATACACACGGTTAGCAGATGTTAATGCGAGTGTGGCGAAATGCTTGTGCTTCTAGTTCCAACCATGCAGTAATATCTAACAAGTCATCTAACAATTCCCGAACAACTACCTAATATACACAAATCTAAAGTGGTGAATGAGAATATGTACATGTAAGAATATGAATGAGCGATGGCCGAGCAGCAAAGGCAAGGTGCAATAGATGGTATAAACTACAGTATATACATGTGATATGAGTAATGTAAGATATGCAAACATAATTAAAGTGACATTATTTAAAGTGCATTGTATAAAGTGACTAGTGATCCATTTATTCAAGTGGCCAGTGATTGGGTCTCATTGTAGGCAGCAGCCTCTCTGAGTTGGTGATTTCTGTTTGGCAGTCTGATGGCCTTGAGATAGAAGCGGTTGTTCAGTCTCTCGGTCCCAGCTTTGATGCACCTGTACTGACCTCACCTTCTGGATGGTAGCTGTGTGAACAGGCAGTGGATTGGTTGATTTTTGTCCTTGATGATCTTTTTGGCCTTTCTGTGACATCGGGTGCTGTAGGTGTCAAGGAGGGCAGGTAGTTTGCACCCAGTTTCGCGTTGTACAGACTACACCACCTCTGGAGAGTCTTGCGGTTGAGGGCGGTGCAGTTGCCGTTCCAGGCTGTGATACAGCCCGACAGAATGCTCTCGATTGTGCATCTGTAAAAGTTTGTCAGGGTTTTCGGTGACAAGACTAATTTCTTCAGCCTTGCTGTTGTGCCTTCTTCACCATACTGTCTGTGTGAGTGGACCATTTCAGTTTGTCTGTGATGTGTATGCAGAGGAACTTAAAACTTTCCACCTTCTCCACTGCTGTCCCTTCGGTGTGGACAGGGGGGTGCTCCCTCTGCTGTTTCCTGAAGTCCACAATCATCTCCTTTGTTTTGTTGACGTTGAGTGAGAGGTTGTTTTACTGACACCACACTCCGAGTGCCCTCACCTCCTCCCTGTAGGCTGTTTCGTCCGTGTTGGTAATCAAGCCCACTACTGTTGTGTCGTCTGCAAACTTGATGATTGAGTTGGAGGTGTGCATGGCCACGCAGTCGTGGGAGTACAGGAGGGGGCTGAGCACTCACCCTTGTGGGGCCCCAGTGTTGAGGGTCAGCGAAGTGGAGATGTTGACTGGGGTGCAGTCCTTGTTAGCGGGCCGCGACGGTGGCACTGTATTATCCTCAAAGCGGGCCAAGAAGGTGTCAAGTTTGTTTGGAAGCGTGACGTTAGTGGCTGGATTTCTTTTTGTAGTCCATGATTTCCTGTAGACCCTGCCACGTACGTCTCGTGTCTGAGCCGTTAAATTGCGACTCCACCTTGTCCCTTTACTGGCATTTAGCTTGTTTAATTGCCTTCAGAGGGAATTGCTACACTGTTTATATTCAGACATATTGCCTGACCTCTTTCCATGGTTAAATGTAGTGGATCGCCTTTTCAGTTATGCGCAAATGCCGCCATCCGTCCACAGTTTCTGGTTATGGTAGGTTTTAATAGTCACAGTAGGTACAACATCTCCAATGTACTTCTTTATAAACACACTCCCCGAGTCAGCGTATAGGTCGATGTTGTTCTCTGAGGCTGACCAGAACATATTCCAGTCCGTGTCATCAATACTATCTTGAAGCGTGGCTTCCGATTGGTCAGACCAGCGTTGAATAGTTCTCGTCACTGGTGTACATCCTGTTTGAGTTTGGATTCTATCCAACTTGATGGATTCTCCATTCACCAGGTGGACAGGACATTGGAGTCAGGGAAATTGAGAGGGGGAGGGGTTTGCATCTTCATCAACACCAACTGGTGAGCAAATTCCAGCGCGGTGGAATTGTTGAACTACTGTTCACTGGTCTTGGAATACCTGATGGCCAAATGCTGACCTTCCTACCGCCCGAAGGAGTTTATCATGACTGCTGTATACATTCCACCTCGGGACAATAAAAATAACAAGCTGGCGTTTAACAAACTGTACAAAGCTATCAGCAAGCAGGAAAACCTACTCCCAGAGGCTGCCTTTCTGGTTGCCGGCGATTTTAATTCGGCATCACTAAGACACGGGATGCCCAACTTCCATCTCTAATGCCAACCAGGGGCGATAAAGTCCTAGACCACTGTTATTCTACCCACAAGCAAGCATACAAGGCCCTCCCTTGTCTGCCATTCGGCAAATCAGATCATGACTCCGTACTCTTGCTTCCTGAAGCTGAAACAGGAAGTACCCGCGATTCTCTCCGTTGAGAAATAGTCCCCAGAATCAGAGGTTATGCTACAGGACTGCTTTGCTAGCGTTGATTGGAATATTTTTCGAGATTCCGCCGATAACGTTGATGAGCTAACCATACTTTGACAACAATAACATTGAGCCGGTTGTGAGGGACGTCACCGACCCAAAGGATTGGGTGATCTCACTCTCTAAGGACGACGTGAGAAGGGTCTTTAATTGGGTCAAACAGGCCCTGATGTTATTCCAGGGCGCGTTCTCAGAGCATGCGCAGAACAGCTGGCAGGCATCTTCACAGTCATTTTCAACCTCTCCCAGTCTAATTTATGATGACCAAAATCATTCCTGTTCCTAAGAGCTCTAAGGTTTCATGGCACATTGGCTACCGCCCTGTACCACACACCTCTGTAATCATGAAGTGCTTTGAGAGGCAGGTTATGGCACACATTAGCTCCACCATCCCATTTACCCTAGACCCACTCGAATTTGCATACTGTTCAACAGATCCATAGACGCAATCTCAATTGCTCTCCAAACTGCACTCCTCCACCTAGATAAGAGGAATACCTATGTGAGAATGCTGTTCATTGACTACAGCTCAGCGTTCAACACCATTGTTTCATCCAAGTTCGTCACCAAGCTTAGGGCTCTGGGTCTGAACACCTCCCTCTGCAACTGGATCCTGGACATCCTGACGGGCCGACCCCAGGTGGTGAGAGTCGGCTACATCACCTCCACCACGCTGACCCTTAACACAGGGGCCCCACAGAGGTGTGTGATTAGTCCCCTCCTGTACTTCCTGTTCACTCACGACTGCGCGGCCACGTATGACTCCAACACCATCATCAAGTTCGCTGACGACATGACGGTGGTATGCCTGATTACCGGCGACAATGAGTCAGCCTACAGGGAGGAGGTCAGTGACCTGGTAGTGTGGTGCCGGAGCAACAGCCTCTTCCCTCAAGGAGCTGATCGTGGTCTACAGGAAACAGGTGGGCAAGCACGCCCCCATCCACATCGACTGGGCGGCAGTGGAGCAAGTAGACAGCTTCATGGTCCAAACAAACACGCACAGTAGTGGAGAATGCGCGACGGTGCCTCTTCCCTCTCAGGAGGTTGAAAAAGTTTGGCATGGGCCCTCAAATCCTCAAAAGGTTTTACAGCTGTACCATTGAGAGCATATTGACTGGCTGCATCCCTGCTCGGTATGGCAATAACACCGCCCTCGATCACATGGCACTACAGAGGGTTGTGCGGACAGCCCAGTACATCACTGGGTCCAATCTCCCTGCCATCCAGGACCTCTATATCAGGTGAATAAAAGACCCGGGAAAATCGCACGGCAAGAGGTACCAGTGCATCAAGTCTGACACCAACAGGCTCTTCAACAGATTCCATCCCCAAGCAATACGACTGTTGAATAGCTAACAAAATAGCCTATCTGAATTAACCTTGTCTCTATGCACACTCACAGGGCCCTACACACTCCAACACACACACATGCACACTCACTCCCTTATTTTCGCACTCACACATAATATGCACATAAATGTATACTGACTCTACACACCCGCACACATATAAGCTGCTGCTACTCTGTTTATCTTATATCCTGTTGCCTAGTCTCCTTACCCCTATACAAACACTATATGACCAAAGGTATGTGGACACCTGCTCGTCGAACGTCTCATTCCAAAATCATGGACATTATGGAGTTGGTCCCCCCCCTTGCTGCTATAACAGCCTCCACTCTTCTAGGAAGGCTTTCCACCAGACGTTGGAACATTACTGCGGGGACTTCCGCCACAAGAGCATTAGTGAGGTTGGGCACTGATGTTGGGCGATTAGGCCTGGCTCACAGTCGGCGTTTCAATTCAGCCCGATGGGGTTGAGGTCAGGGCTCTCTGCAGGCCAGTCAAGTTCTTCCACAGCGATCTTGACAAACCATTTCTGTATGGACCTTGCTTTGTGCACAGGGGCATTGTCATGCTGAAACAGGAAAGACCCTTCCCCAAATTGTTGCCACAAAGTTGGAAGCACAGAATTGTCTAGAATGTCATTGTATGCTGTAGCGTTAAGATTTCCCTTCACTGAGCCTCCTGAGTGGCGCAGAGGTCTAAGGCGTCACTACAGACCTTCGATCCCATGCTGTGTCACAAAGGGTGGCATACAATTGATCCAGCGTCATCTGGATTAGGGGAGGGTTTGGCCGGTGGGGCTTTACTTGGCTCATTGCGCTCAGAGTCTTAGAAATGGCTAATATATAAAATCAAATCAAATCAAATTTTATTTGTCACATACACATGGTTAGCAGATGTTAATGCGAGTGTAGCGAAATGCTTGTGCTTCTAGTTCCGACCATGCAGTAGTATCTAACAAGTAATCTAACAAATTCACAACAACTACCTTATACACACAAGAGTAAAGGAATGAATACGAGTATGTACATATAAATATATGGATGAGCGATGGCTGACCGGCATAGGCAAGATACAGTAGATGGTTTAGAGTACAGTGTATACATTTGATATGAGTATGTCGGATACGTAAACATTATATACAAAATTGTTTAAAGTGGCTAGTGATACATTTGTTACATCCAATTCCTATGTTTAAAGTGGCTAGAGATTTAAGTCAGTATGTTGGCAGCAGCCACTCAATGTTAGTGATGGCTGTTTAACAGTCTGATGGCCTTGAGGTAGAAGCTGTTTTTAGTCTCTCGGTCCCAGCTTTGATGCACCTGTACTGACCTCGCCTTCTGGATGATAGCGGGGTGAACAGGCAGTGGCTCGGGTGGTTGTTGTCCTTGATGATCTTTTTGGCCTTTCTGTGACATCGGGTGGTGTAGGTGTCCTGGAGGGCAGGTAGTTTACCCGGTGATGCGCTGTGCAGTCCTCACTACCCTCTGGAGAGCCTTACGGTTGTGGGCGGAGCAGTTGCCGTACCAGGCGGTGATACAGCCCGACAGGATGCTCTCGATTGTGCATCTGTAAAAGTTTGTGAGTGATTTTGGTGACAAGCCGAATTTCTTCAGCCTCCTGAGGTTGAAGAGGCGCTGTTGCGCCTTCTTCACCACGCTGTCTGTGTGGGTGGACCAATTCAGTTTGTCCGTGATGTGTACGCCGAGGAACTTAAAACTTTCCACCTTCTCCACTACTGTCCCCTCGATGTGGATAGGGGGTGCTCCTCTCTCCTGTTTCCTGAAGTCCACGATCATCTCCTTTGTTTTGCTGACATTGAGTGAGAGGTTATTTTCCTGACACCACACTCCGAGGGCCCTCACCTCCTCTCTGTAGGCCGCCTCGTCGTTGTTGGTAATCAAGCCTACCACTGTAGTGTTGTCAGCAAACTTGATGATTGAGTTGGATGCGTGCTTGGCCACGCAGTCATGGGTAAACAGGGAGTACAGGAGAGGGCTGAGAACGCACCCTTGTGGGGCCCCAGTGTTGAGGATCAGCGGGTGGAGATGTTGTTTCCTACCCTCACCACCTGGGACCGCCCGTCAGGAAGTCCAGGACCCAGTTGCACAGGGCTGGGTCGAGACCCAGGGTCTTGAGCTTAATGATGAGCTTGGAGGGAACTATGGTGTTAAATGCTGAGCTGTAGTCGATGAACAGCATTCTTACATAAGTATTCCTCTTGTCCAGATGGGTTAGGGCAGTATGCAGTGTGATTGCGATTAAGGCTGCCTGTGGACCTATTGGGACGGTAAGCAAATTGGAGTGGGTCCAGGGTGTCTGGCAGGATGGAGGTGATATGATCCTTGACTAATCTCTCAAAGCACTTCATGATGACGGAAGTGAGTGCTACGGGCGATAGTCATTTAGCTCAGTCACCTTAGCTTTCTTGGGAACAGGAACAATGGTGGCCCTCTTGAAGCATGTGGGAACAGCAAACTGGGATAGGGACTGATTGAATATGTCCGTAAACACACCAGCCAGCTGGTCTGCGCGATGCTCTGAGGACACGGCCAGGGATGCCATCTGGGCCGGCTGCCTTGCGAGGGTTAACACATTTAAATGTTTTCTCACATTGGCTGCGGTGAATGTGAGCCCGCAGGTTTTGGTAGCGGGCCGTGTCGGTGGCACTGTATTGTCCTCAAAGCGAGCAAAGAAGTTGTTTAGTTTGTCTGGGAGCAGGACGTCATGGTCCGCAACGGGCTGGTTTTCTTTTGTAGTCCGTGATTGACTGTAGACCCTGCCACATTCCTCTTGTGTCTGAGCCGTTGAATTGTGACTCTACTTTGTCTCTATATTGACGCTTAGCTTGTTTGATTGCCTTGCGGAGGGAATAGCTGCACTGTTTGTATTCAGTCATGTTTCCGGTAGCCTTACCCTGGTTAAAAGCAGTGGTACGCGCTTTCAGTTTTGCGCGAATGCTGCCATCAATCCACGGTTTCTGGTTGGGGAAGGTTTTAATATTTGCTATGGGTACAACATCACCAATGCACTTGCTAATAAACTCGCTCACCGAATCAGCGTATACATCAATGTTGTTGTCAGATGCTATCCGGAACATATCCCAGTCCACGTGCTCGAAGCAATCTTGAAGCATGGAATCAGATTGTTCGGGACCAGCGTTGAACAGACCAGAGAACGGGCGTTTCCTGTTTTAGTTTCTGTTTGTAGGCTGGGAGCAACAAAATGGAGTCATGGTCAGACTTGCCGAAAGGAGGGCGGAGAATAGCCTTGTATGCATCACGGAAGTTGGAATAACAGTGGTCCAGGATTTTACCAGCCCGGGGTGGCACATTCGATATGCTGGTAAAATTTTGGGAGCCTTGTACTTAAATTAGCCTTATTAAAATCCCCAGCCACAATAAATGCAGCCTCAGGATATGTGGTTTCCAGTTTACATAGAGTCCGATGAAGTTCTTTCAGTGCCGTCGATGTATCAGCTTGAGAGGGGATGTACACGGCTGTGATTATAATCGAGGAGAATTCTCTTGGTAGATAATGCGGTCTGCATTTGATTGTAATGAATTCTATGTCAGGTGAACAAAAGGACTTGAGTTCCTGTATATTGTTATGATCACACCACGTCTCGTTAATCATAAGACACACACCCCCACCCTTCTTCTTACCAGAGAGATGTTTGTTTCTGTCGGCGCGATGCGTGGAGAAACCAGGTGGCTGTACCGACTCCGATAACGTGTCCTGAGTGAGCCATGTTTCCGTGAAGCAAAGAACGTTGCAGTCTCGGATGTCTCTCTGAAAGGCAACCCTTGATCTGATTTCATCTACTTTGTTGTCAAGAGACTGTACATTGGCGATTAAAATACTCGGGAGAGGTGCACGATGCGCCCGTCGACGTAGCTTGACCAAAAGACCGGCCCGTTTCCCTCTTCCCTGGCGCTGCCGTTTTGAGTCGCCGGGTGCTATCCATTCTATTGTCCTGGCTGGGGTAACAAACCGAGAATCCTCTTTGGGAAAGTCGTATTCCTGGTCGTAATGTTGGTAAGTTGACGTTGCTCTTATATCCAATAGTTCCTCCCGGTTGTATGTAATAAAACTTAAGATTTCCCGGGGTAATAATGTAAGAAGTAATACATAAAAAAACAAAATACTGCATGGTTTCCTGAGAACGTGAAGCGAGGCTGCCATCTCTGTCGGCACCGGAAGTTAAGAATATGGATTATGTTTGATGTTAGAAAGTTATTAATTACATACATTAATATTGGCTGTTTTCAGCCCTTTCCTGGGTTGCTTATCAGAGAAAAACATCATATGGAAAAGAGCAAACAAAGCAAGAGAAAAAATATACATTCAGCAGTCCATTCATCAATTAGTGTGTGTAAATGTGTGTGTGTGTGTGTGTGCTGCAGGGTTGAAGCTACCAACTCATAGGCTTCGCTCTCTCGTCCCTTCCAGGCATTTGGGAGGGTGGACAATGAGCCTGTCATAGCGGATGTAAGCAATGTCCCCATGTGCTCTGGTAGCTTTCATGGCTGGGATAAATTATTACTTCTTCTGGTGCACAGCTTCAGGATAGTCCTCTCAAGTTCTTGGCGCTTTCCAGAACAGATACCTTGTCCTTGAACCTCAGGAACTTGACCACTATCAGCCTGGGCCTGTCACCTGGGCCGGTGGTGTGTTTTACAGTCCTGTATGATTTTTCCGTTATTGTTATCATGGATTCACATACAGAACGGATGAATTAATTACTCTCAATGAATTACAGATTGCTGTCATCTTGCCGTTCTCCAGTTTAAACTCATTGAGCTGACCAGGTAGAACTGCAAACTGCTCTTCAGGTCCTGGACGTCTCTGGTCAGGTCGTCCATTGTTTTATTAGTTGACTCCACAACACTATTTGGACACAACACTTGAATCTATTTTCTTGTTGATGTAACAACTGCTTGTAGAACTATTTTTGTTAGTTTAAAAGATCCTTCAGCTGTGATGGAGAGATACCACTGTCCTCAATGGTACTCCCGCCGGCTTTGGCCTTTGTCATGGTAACAACATAAATTAGGCTGTTACTCCTCGCAGTTCCAGAAAGGGCTGGTCGCTTGGAAGATTGGAAACAACGACAACAAACAGCAGGGATCTAGACAGCCACAAGCCCGGGACAATCTGCGGTCCCAGCCACAAGGTCTAATCGTGTCGAGGGCTGCATTCAAGACCTTAAAAAAACCCTGCTAGCTTGATAGGCAGCTAACAGCTAGGCTAGCTGCTATGCCAAGCAGCTCCTCAAACCCGGCCTTGGTCGTTAGAATCACTGGACAGATAGTAGCCATCCCAGCAACTGATGCCAACCATGTTGCGGAATCCAAACTTTTTCAATAGCCTTTCAAAACTTTCCAAAACAACAAACTTTCCAAAACAACAAACTGAGCTCTCCCTCATTCCGCTTTTCGTGGTAGTTCAACTATGCCCAGTGTGCTTTAGGGGGCATGCTTTCATTGTCAGAATCAGTCATTAAGACAGGGTTTCCCAAACTCACTCCTCAGGACCCGAAGGGGTGCACATTTTGGATTCTACCCTAGCACTGCACAGCTGATTCAAATAATAAACGAATCATCAAGCTTTGATAATTTGAATCAACTGTGTAGTGTTAGGGCAAAAACGTGCACCCCTTGAGGTCCCGAGGACCGAGTTTGGGAAACGCTGCGTTAAGATTTCTTGCCACTCAGGGTCCAATTTTTAATTTGTTTCTGAGAATGTCATGGCTCTAATGACACACTCTCTGTAATCCCACTTTTGTAATCCCACCTCGAATCCGGAATCACCCGGAATCACCACACAGAAGCTAGCCAGAAGCTAGGCAGCTCACTAGCTACTAGCTAACGTTAGTATTTAGCTAGCCACTGCTAGCGTTCATCAGCTAACCTTTAGCTCTGAAAGCTCTCGCCAGTTCGTACAACGCGACATATCCCAAAAGTACCCGTAAAGTTAGTCGAAAAAAGTCAAACAGCATTTGTAATCAATACTCAGATACCCTAAAATGAATATACACTATAATATTTCAGACGGAATATAACCTGCTGAATATAAAAAGAACTGAGCGTGCATTCCCTGTTACTCTCAAAATCCAAAACAGTACACTTGAAGTGAACTCAGGAACAAGTGGTCTTACTCCCTTGATTTTCATGATTGAACGTTCCAACCTTTTTCTAAAGACTGGTGACATCTAGTGGAAGCAATAGGAACTGCACTCTGGGAGCTAAAATACCCTGCTTTGGCTAAAATACCCTGCTTTTTGCTCTGGTTTTTGCCTGCCATATCAGTTCTGTTATACTCACAGACATTATTTTAATATGCCTTGTCCATTGCTGTTCTGGTTAGTGTTTATTGTCTTATTTCACTGTAGCGCTTCTAGCCCTGTTCAATATACCTTATCCAACCCTTCAGTTCCACCACGCACACATGCGATGACATCACCTGGTTTAAATGATGTTTCTAGGGACAATATCTCTCTCATCATCACTCAATGCCTAAGTTTACCTCCACTGTATTCACATCCTACCATACCTTTGTCTGTACGTTATGCCTTGAATCTATTTAATCTCCACCCAGAAACCTGCTCCTTTTACTCTCTGTTCCGGACGTCCTAGACGACCAGTCCTTATAGCCTTTAGCCGTACCCTTATTCTTCTCCTCCGCTGTTCCTCTGGTGATATAGAGGTTAATCCAGGCCCTGCAGTGCCTAGCTCCACACCTATTCCCCAGGCGCTCTCATTTGTTGACTTCTTAACCGTAAAAGCCTTGGTTTCATGCATGTTAACATTAGAAGCCTTCTCCCTAAGTTTGTTTTATTCACTGCTTTAGCACACTCCCGCCAACCCGGATGTCCTAGCCGTGTCTGAATCCTGGCTTAGGAAGACCACCAACAACCGTGTAATCTCCATGCCTAACTACAACGTTTTCAGACAAGATAGAACGGCCAAAGGGGGGCGGTGTTGCAATCTACTGCAGAGATAGCCTGCAGAGTTCTGTCTTACTATCCAGGTCTGTACCCAAACAATTTTAACTTCTACTTTTAAAAATCCACATTTCTAGAAACAAGTATCTCACCGTTGCCGCTTGCTATAGACCACCCTCTGCCCCCAGCTGTGCTCTGGACACTATATGTGAACTGATTGCCCCCCATCTATCTTCAGAGCTCGTGCTGCTAGGTGACCTAAACTGGGACATGCTTAACACCCCGGCCATCCTACAATCTAAGCTTGATGCCCTCAACCTCACACAAATGATCAATGAACCTACCAGGTACAACCCCAAAGCCGTAAACACGGGCACCCTCATAGATATCATCCTAACCAACTTGCCCTCCAAATACACCTCTGCTGTTTTCAACCAAGATTTCAGCGATCACTGCCTCATTGCCTGCATCCGTAATGGGTCTGGGGTCAAATGACCTCCCCTCATCACTGTCAAACGCTCCCTAAAACACTTCAGCGAGCAGGCCTTTCTAATCGACCTGGCCGGGTATCCTGGAAGGATATTGACCGCATCCCGTCAGTAGAGGATGCCTGGTTATTCTTTAAAAGTGCCTTCTTCACCATCTTAAATAAGCATGCCCCATTCAAGAAATGTAGAACCAGGAACAGATATAGCCCTTGGTTCTCTCCAGACCTGACTGCCCTTGACCAGCACAAAAACATCCTGTGGCGTTCTGCATTAGCATCGAACAGCCCCTGTGATATGCAACTTTTCAGGGAAGTTAGGAACCAATATACACAGGCAGTTAGGGAAGCCAAGGCTAGCTTTTTCAAGAAGAAATTTGCTTCCTGTAACACAAACTCAAAAAATGGATAATAAGAGCACCTCCTCCCAACTGCCCACTGCACTGAGGATAGGAAACTCTGTCACCACCGATAAATACACTATAATTGAGAATTTAAATAAGCATTTTTCTACGGCTGGCCATGCTTTCCACCTGGATACCCTTACCCCGGTCATCAGCCCTGCACAACCCACAGCAACTCGCCCAAGCCTCCCCCATTTCTCCTTCTCCCAAATCCAGTTAGCTGACGTTCTGAAAGAGCTGGACCCTTTCTTTCTAAAAATTATCTGCTGAAATGGTTGCAACCCCTATTACTAGCCTGTTCAACCTCTTTTTTGTGTCGTCTGAGATTCCCAAAGATCTCAAAGAAGCTGCGGTCATCCCGCTCTTTAAAGGGGGAGACACTGTTGACCCAAACTGCGACAGACTTATATCTATCCTACCCTGCCTTTCTAAGGTCTTCAAAAGCCAATTTAACAAACAGATTACGGACCATTTCGAATCCCACCGTACCTTCTCCCCTATGCAATCTGGTTTCAGAGCTGGTCATTGGTGCACCTCAGCCACGCTCAAGGTCCTAAATGATATCATAACCGCCATCGATAAGAGAAAATACTGTGCAGCCGTATTCATTGACCTGGCCAAGGCTTTCGACTCTGTCAATCACCACATCCTTATTGGCAGACTCAACAACCTTGGTTTCTCAAATGATTGCCTCGCCTGGTTCACCAACTACTGCTCCGATAGAGTTCAGTGTGTCAAATCGGAGGGCCAGTTGTCAGGGCCTTTGGTAGTCTCTATGGGCTGCATGGTTCAATTATTGGGCCGACACTCTTCTCTGTATACATCAATGATGTTGCTCTTGCTGCTGGTTCAACTCTCCTTCCATGGCCTCCAACTGCCCTTAAATGCAAGTAAAACTAAATGCATGCTCTTCAACCAATCGCTGCCAGCACCTGCCCACCCGTCCAGCATCACTACTCTGGATGGTTCTGACTTAGAATATGTGGACAACTACAAATACCTAGGTGTCTGGTTAGACAGTAAACTCTCCTTCCAGACTCACAAACATCTCCAATCCAACATTTAATCTAGAATTGGCTTACTATTTTGCACAAAGCATCCTTCACTCATGCTGCCAAACATACCCTCGTAAAACTGACCATCCTACCGATCCTCGACTTCGGTCATTTACAAAATAGCCTCCAACACTCTACTCAACAAATTGGATGCAGTCTATCACAGTGCCATCCGTTTTGTCACCAAAGCCCCATATACTACCCACCACTGTGACCTGTACACTCTCGTTGGCTGGCCCTCGCTTCATACTCGTCGCCAAACCCACTGGCTCCAGGTTATCTACAAGTCCCTGCTAGGTAAAGCCCCGCCTTATCTCAGCTTGCTGGTCACCATAGCAGCACCCACCCGTAGCACGTGCTCCAGCAGGTATATCTCACTGGTCACCCCCAAAGCCAATTCCTCCTTTGGCCGCCTTTCCTTCCAGTTCTCTGCTGCCAATGACTGGAACAATCTACAAAAATCACTGAAACTGGAGACACTTATCTGCCTCACTAGCTTTAAGCACCAGCTGTCAGAGCAGCTCACAGATCACTGCACCTGTACACAGCCCATCTGTAAATAGCCCAACCAGCTACCTCATCCCCTACTGTATTTATTTATTTATCTTGCTCCTTTGCCCCCAGTATTTCTACTTTGCACATTAATCTACTGCACATCTACCATTCCAGTGTTTAATTACTATATTGTAATTACTTCGCCACCATGGCCTATTTATTGCCTTACCTTCCTTATCTTACCTCATTTGCACACATTGTATATAGACTTGTTTTTCTACTGTATTATTGACTGTATGTTTGTTTACTCCAAGTGTAACTCTGTGTTGTTGTGTGTCGAACTGCTCTGCTTTATTTTGGCCAGGTCGCTGTTGTAAATGAGAACTTGTTCTCAACTTGCCTACCTGGTTAAATAAAGGTGATATAAATAAAATAAAGTACAAATATTTAGGGTTATTGTGCATTCTTACTGAATTAAATATGTTTTTATTTATTTAACCTTTAATTAACAAGGCAAGTCAGTTAAGAATTGCAGTTGCCATACAAGAACAAATTCTTATTTACAATGACGGCTTACCCTGGCCAAACCCTAACCCGGACAACGCTAGGCCAACTGTGCGCCGTCCTATGTTACTCTCAATCACAGCCGGTTGTGATGCAGCCTGGGTCTGTAGTGACACCTCTAGCACTGAGATGCAGTGCCTTAGACCGCTCGCCACTCGAGAGCCCCCCAAATATATGGTTAGTGTTATAGACATTCTTCTCTTTCCTCTCTCTTTCTTCTTTTCCTTTCTTCTCATGCAGTATATTATGCCAAAAGCATTCGATGGCAGTTGTCCTACAGTACAGGGAACACTGTTACCAAGAAACACAACGCTTCACATCTCTTCCCCTCTAATGAGCTAGTGGGGAAATCCCTGTTCCAGTAGGTCTGCTTATCTATCAACATCTTCTTTTAACAGCTTTTTGACTTACATAAAATCCAAATCAAATCAAATTGACCTTATAGTAAAATGCTTACTTTACGAGCCCCTAACCTACAATGCAGTTTAAAAAAATATGGATAAGAATAAGAAATAAAAGAAACGAGTAATTAAGGAGCAGCAGTAAAATAACAATAGCAAGACTGTATACAGGGGGTACCGGTACGGAGTCGATGTGCGGGGGCACCGGTTAGTTGTGGTAATATGTACATGTAGGTAGAGTTATTAAAGTGACTATGCATAGATGATAACAACAGAGAGCAGCAGCGGTGTAAAATAGTGGTAAGGTGAAGGGGGGCAAAGCAACTATTCTGGGTATCCATTTGATGGCTTGGGTAGCGGCCGTTTTGAAGCCTCTTGGACCTAGACTTGGCGTTCCAGTACCGCTTGCCGTGTTGTAGCAGAGAGAACAGTCTATGACTTGGGTGGCTGGAGTCTTTGACAATTCTTAGGGCCTTCCTCTAACACTGCCTGGTATAGAGGTCCTGGATGGCAGGAAGCTTGGCCCCAGTGATGTACTGGGCCATTCACACTACCCTCTGCCTTGCGGTCGGAGGCCGAGCAGTTGCCATACAAGGCAGTGATGTAACTAGTCAGGATGCTCTCGATGGTGCAGCTGTAGAACCTTTTCAGGATCTGAGGACCAATGCCAAATCTTTTCAGTCTCCTGAGGGGGAATAGGTTTTTTTGTGCCCTATTCACGACTGTCTTGATGTGCTTGGACCATGTCAGTTTGTTGGTGATGTTGACACCAAGGAACTTGAAGCTCTCAACCTGCTCCGCTGCAGCCCAGTTGATGAAAATGGGTGCGTGCTCGGTCCTCATTTTTCTGTAGTCCACAATCATCCTCCTTTGTCTTGATCACGCTGAGGGAGAGGTTGTTGTCCTGGCATCACACGGCCAGGTCTCTGACCTCCTCCCTATAGGTTGTTTCGTTGTTGTTGGTGATCAGGCCTACCACTGTTGTGTGCACTTT
Organism: Brachymystax lenok tsinlingensis; assembly: GCA_030435695.1. Lineage (NCBI taxonomy): Eukaryota > Metazoa > Chordata > Actinopteri > Salmoniformes > Salmonidae > Brachymystax > Brachymystax lenok. Next base: position 3,606,786 of record CM059806.1, on the reverse strand, counting down.
GTGACATCAGCTGATGTAAGAAGGGCTTTATACATAAATATGATTGATTGATTGACTCAATCTAGAGGAAAGCCCTGGGACACGTGGCGTTTTTCTGAGTCTGTGTACGAGAGCCCAAGTGATAGTTTCACTTCCGCACGTGCAACTCCTTACAGTACTGCACCCAGCGAGGAGTCAACTTCTAGGAACTGTGTGAGTCAAAGCGAGACGTACCGATCGTGTGATTCCAAGCCAATCTCATTACACAGGGCCAGAGGACACCAGCCTGTAAGATATTACTCTCACAGGAAGTCAGGCCAGGGGTCCACATTTTTAGTTATGTCTAGTTGACTGCCGACTTCTGTCACACTCTATTGGTTACCAGGACAACTTTGTTACCAGGACAACTTTGTTACCTTCCTGCGCAAAGAGGGATCCCCGGACTTTAGCCTGAATGCCCGTCGGCTTCTAGGAGCTCTGGGTAATCCTGGGTTCGGTTCTAACTCCACTATTTTACTTCTAGAAACATAGAGGGAGAGGCCAGAATAAATATCCAAATATCCTTTTATTTTTTACTGGTATATGCTTTAGCTAACTTATGTGTTATCACAAGTCTGATTCAGAGTAGCCCGGCAGGGTTAATCAGCATACAGAGGCATTAACCCGACTTGTTCACTATAGTTAGTCTGGGGTACCATTAGTTACCTTCTATCTGTTTTTAGCCAGAATCAACTTGTGTTAAGTCAGTCATTTAGTCAGAACATATCTATGCACTGTTTTCTGTCAGCGGTCCATTTTGGCAAGGGGCCTATCCTTTCGAGAGGGATGTTTCCCTAAATTTAAGAGCATAATGCGATGTCTAAAATTATGTAAATGGTAGCGCTAGTTGTACCGGGCATGCCTATGGGTCATTAAGTTTTAGGGAGTTCCGGAATTTCACTCATAAGACTGCTCTCTCAATATCCAATCACAGGCAAAAGGATTTACTAGATATTCAAAGATTCCAACCGACCAGAGCTGGGATTACACCAAGGCACGGCACTCTCAGAAAAAGAATAATATAACAAAGAGATTTATTGATTGTACTCACAGTTTCTTCCAAGTTATAAAAAAAGGTTTGTCCAGCTGTCACGTTCAAAGATGCCTTTCAGTAGTGGAGTCCTTTTTAATGTTACAAGCACAGAGGTTCAGAGATCCTGGTGAAATCTGCCTCCTAAGCATTTAGTAGTGTTAGGTTATTATTTTTCAGAGTAAATAACTCACGGACACTAGAGAAGCTTTAACCAAGTTTAATTCTTCCCAAAGGATCTGTACAGCTGTAATTCAGACAACCCAACATTTCTCCCATCACAGATATATATCCCACTGAAGACACTCCTCCTTCTCTCTAATCCTTACATCTTATGGTTCCACAGGAAGATGGTAGTAAACCTTTATTACTCCCTTCAGGGGATCTGACCTCCCCTCCTAACCTCAACACCTCCTTCTAGTCCACAGATGTCCATCTGCCTCCCCTATAGCAATCCTTTGAACTCCTCCCGTCCACCCAGCACATTCCACAGCCACTCTGTCTTTCCACAGATCTCAATCTTTAATATAATATGAATCTGATCTATCATGTCTTTAATATCTCAATGTTCAAAATGTCGAATCCAACAGTTGGCAACATATATACTCTAAAATCCTCCCCTTATCTAAATGTTTATTCCTTAAAGTGTTTGATTTTAAGTACATGTCATTGCATCTCAACTCCCATTTATAATATTGCATATGTTCTTCTTTATGTATTACATCTCCAATCTCTGCCCAGATATTGTAGATGTACATGGTCCCAGTCTCTTACCAAATAAACAACAATTTAAACAATTAGAAATTAGAAAGGTCTGGCTGGTTAGTTTGGCTGGTTGTCGAGTGACTATACTGAACAAAAATATAAACGCAACAAATTTTTGTCCCATGTTTCATGAGCTGAAATAAAAGATCACAGTATTCTATACGCACAAAAAGCTTATTTCTCTCACATTTTGTTCACACATGTTTTACATCCCTTTTAGTGAGCATTTCTCCTTTGCCAAGATAATACATCCACCTGACAGGTGTGGCATATCAAGAAGCTGATTAAACAGCATGATCATTACACAGGTTTATCTTGTGCTGGGGACAAAAAATCACACTCTAAAATGTGCAGTTTTGTCACACAACACAATGCCACAGATGTCTCAAGCTTTTAGGGAGCATGCAATTGGCATGCTGACTGCAGGAATGTCCACCAGAGCTGTTCCAGAGAATTTAGAGAATTTGTCATTGTTTTAGAGAATTTGTCAGTACGTCCAACCAGCTTCACAACTGCAGACCACGTGTACCCACGCCAGAGCAGGACCTCCACATCTGGCTTCCTCACCTGTGGGATCGTCTGTTCAACCTTGTGAACAGAATGCCCAATGGTGGCGGTGGGGTTATGGTATGGGCAGGCATAGGCTACAGACAACAAACACACTTGCATTTTATCCATGGTAATTTGAATGCACAGAGATACCATGATGAAATCCTGTGGCCCATTGTCGTGCCATTCATCCGCCGCCATCACCTCATGTTTCAGCATGATAATGCACAGCCCCATGTCGCAAGGATCTGTAAACAATTCCTGGAAGCTGAACATGTCCCAGTTCTTCCATGGCTTGCATACTCGCCAGACATGTCATTGATTGAGCATGTTTGGGATGCTTTGGACCGACGTGTATGACAGCGTGTTCCATTTTGCGCCAATATCCAGCAATACAGCCATTGAAGAGGAGTGGAACAACATTCCACAGGCCACAATCAATAGCCTGGTCAACTCTATGCGAAGAAGATTTGTAGAGCTGCATTAGGCAAATGGTGGTCACGCCAGATACTGACTGGTTTTATGATCCACGGCCTTATTTCTTTTAAGGTATCTGTGCCCAACCGATACATATCTGTATTCCCAGTCATGTGAAATCCGTAGATTAGGGCCTAATTTATTTATTTAAATTGCCTGATTTCCTTATATGAACTGTAATCTTTGAAATTGTTGCATTTATATTTTTGGTCAGTTTAGTAATAATTATTGCATTCTTTACAAATGATTCTCGAGAGGTCGGTGACAAGTACCCAGATAATGTGAGGTGGTTTTGGCCTAATTTTGTGTTCCTGAGATATACTCAATGGTACTTTTTCTTCTTTCCTTTCTTCTTCTGTCCCTAGGTTATCATCTTCTCTCACAAGACGGTGCATATAGATTAGTACAATTATCTATCTGCATATCGGTTTTGACCTTGTTGTGTCTGTGATACTTTTATCTAGTCGTGCGTTAACTTGTCAATGGATTGTTAACCCCTTGATGGGAAAAACAGCAGGGTGCATTCAAGCAAACCCTTAAAGTGTACCAGTCCATTGTCTGGGCTGTTATAAATGTATTTTCCAGGTTGTTATATTGTTAAAGTAACAGTTGTTTGGTATCAGTCAGAGTAGGGGAGAAGCACAGATCATGGCTGATAGACTTAATGACAGTATGGGGTTTATTGCATTTTATGATGAAGGGATTGTTATAACGAGAGAATATGTGTGGATCTGTGTGTGCGCTTGGGTGCAAGTGTGCATACGTGTAAGTTTGTGTGCATGCATGCAAGTGAAGTGTGCATGTGTTCTGTTGTGCATGTGTGGGTGTGAGAGAGACAGACACGGGGAGAGAGAGTGTGCTGGGTACCATTCAGAGAGGCAGAAAGCTGGCTAAGGACAGACGGATGTGCATGTTGCTGACTGTTTGAACCTGAGGGGGGCAGTGTAGCGCTTGTAAATAGGCACTTTCCCTCTGACTCTGAACTCTAAGTTAGATCAGTAGTTGCACTGATAAAGTACACAGCAGTGAAGGTATATATTTTGGGCTGGGCATTTGAAAGACGCAAGACACTGAAATATCAAAGGAATCAATCATATCTAAATGGGAGACTATTAATTGATCAAATCACCCAGATACTCAATACCAATGTCAAAGACTTTCACAGGCATTCAACACTTATCATGATTCTCACCCATTCCCTTCAAGTCAAGAACAGTAGTGTGTAGACTTTGTACACAGTTCCACTGCAGATGGCTGCATGGGAGGAAAGCAGTATGATTGGAACTGCATTAATAACTGTGAGAGGGCATAGGTTAGGAGTCAGATATTCAACAGTGCACAAATGATAGAGACAGACAGACGGCTGAAAACTTCCAAGACATCTGTTTCGTTTGAATAATGGAGTCGATGCCCAGATCCTAAGCAGACCGAGTTACTACCACCACAAATCTTTTTAATGTGTGCATCTTTGAAAGGCAATAATTCGACACAGGTCATGATCAATGTTCCCTCTAAGCTGTGTGCCAGCGAAGCAGTAGACCGAGACTGCAGAGCGTAGAAATATCAACCCACACAGAGAAGCACCAGATTGAATTTCACTCAACTTTCTAGAGTTTTCCCTGTTAGTTGACACTATCAACATTTCCCTTTACTGTGGCAATTGTGATCGAATCAACGCAATATTAGCCACTTTCAATGCAACATACCCAAACAAAACGAACTATGCAAGAGATTTTGTTGTAGGCAGTATGCATCAGAGTAGGAGTAGGCCTATATGCAAATAGACCATTGCCATATATGGATCTGTGCCATTTAGTTTGAACTGGACTGTGTTTACAGCTTTGGGCATGAGTAGATGTGCTTGGTTTGAGATCAGAGCAAGATCTGCATGTGGCTATGTCTGCACATTTTGTTCATATCCTTTGCTAGTTAGTGAGTTAATTGCCCAGTTATAGATCATTTGTAGTCAGCAATAGGGGAGTGATTGCATCTTACAAGAGCACAAAAGGTGTGCATTTCTAGGCATCTTTTAAAAGCTAGTCAGGTAAAGAGCTTTTTTTGTCTTAAAGGGGCAGTGTTGTATTTTGAGACAGCCTTGAATAAGCTAAGTAGCCAATAGGCAGAGGGTAGCATAATTTGTCTGATTCTCTGTAATAATGGTATGGGAATAATAATACATTTTATTTTGTAAAGTGGTTTCTTCCATCAAACACAACAACTTTTTCAGTCACCTCCTTGTCTGAAGGACAAGTGGATAAACAGGTTAATGTCAAGCCCTGCATGTTTTTTTGTAAAGGTCTCATGGAATGAAGGCCAACGTTGAACACCACACATTGGCTGCTACTGTAGGCCGAATGATTGAGCAGCTATTTACATGTTAAAATGTTATGGGATGCATTTTCTCCATTGTTATTGATGGTAGGTACTCTGGTAGGCCTACATTATGATCAAATAGCCACAGTAGCCTACTTAGCCACTGTTAAAAACTGTAACTTATAGCCGGTACAGCTTCAGTGTTCACAGTAAACGCGCACTGGAAGTTGCACAAATGTTGATTTTTGCGCTCAGCAGACCTGAATTTTGCTCAGTGCTGAATTTGTTTTGAGGGAAAATTGTTCATGATCAAGATTTTCCGCCTCTTGTAAGAAACGTTTTTCAGTGTTCTTCAGAGTGAGGGAAGGAATTAGGTTATCCCTTTTCTCGGCGTCTTTCTTGGGATAGACAAATTAAATATCTATTTAACATTCAAGTCATACAAGAATCATTGCAATTCTCAGAAGTACTCCCAGAAGTCTCAGAAGTATAAAGATAACTTTGTTATACAGTGAGGGGAAAAAAGTATTTGATCCCCTGCTGATTTTGTACGTTTGCCCACTGACAAAGAAATGATCAGTCTATAATTTTAATGGTAGGTATATTTGAACAGTGAGAGACAGAATGGGAGTGCTAATCTCAGCTTGTTACCTGTATAAAAGACACCTGTCCACAGAAGCAATCAATCAATCAGATTCCAAATTCTCCACCATGGCCAAGACCAAAGAGCTCTCCAAGGATGTCAGGGACAAGATTGTAGACCTACACAAGGCTGGAATGGGCTACAAGACCATCGCCAAGCAGCTTGGTGAGAAGGTGACAACAGTTGGTGCGATTATTCGCAAATGGAAGAAACACAAAAGAACTGTCAATCTCCCTTGGCCTGGGGCTCCATGCAAGATCTCACCTCGTGGAGTTGCAATGATCATGAGAACGGTGAGGAATCAGCCCAGAACTACACGGGAGGATCTTGTCAATGATCTCAAGGCAGCTGGGACCATAGTCATCAAGAAAACAATTGGTAACACAATACACCGTGAAGGACTGAAATCCTGCAGCGCCTGCAACGTCCCCCTGCTCAAGAAAGTACATATACATGCCCGTCTGAAGTTTGCCAATGAACATCTGAATGATTCAGAGGACATCTGGGTGAAAGTGTTGTGGTCAGATGAGACCAAAATGGAGCTCTTTGGCATCAACTCAACTCGCTGTGTTTGGAGGAGGAGGAATGCTGCCTATGACCCCAAGAAAACCATCCCCACCGTCAAACATGGATGTGGAAACATTATGCTTTGGGGGTGTTTTTCTGCTAAGGGGACAGGACAACTTCACAGCATCAAAGGGACGATGGACGGGGCCATGCACCGTTAAATCTTGGGTGAGAACCTCCTTCCCTCAGCCAGGGCATTGAAAATGGGTCGTGGATGGGTATTCCAGCATGACAATGACCCAAAACACACGGCCAAGGCAACAAAAGAGTGGCTCAAGAAGAAGCACATTAAGGTCCTGGAGTGGCCTAGCCAGTCTCCAGACCTTAATCCCATAGAAAATCTGTGGAGGGAGCTGAAGGTTCGAGTTGCCAAACGTCAGCCTCGAAACCTTAATGACTTGGAGAAGATCTACAAAGAGGAGTGGGACAAAATCCCTCCTGAGATGTGTGCAAACCTGGTGGCCAACTACAAGAAACGTCTGACCTCTGTGATTGCCAACAAGGGTTTTGCCACCAAGTACTAAGTCATGTTTTGCAGAGGGGTCAAATACTTATTTCCCTCATTAAAATGCAAATCAATTTATACAATTTTTCACATGCGTATTTCTGAATTGTTTTGTTTGTTATTCTGTCTCTCACTGTTCAAATATACCTACCATTGAAATTATAGACTGATAATTTCTTTGTCAGTGGGCAAACGTAAAAAATCAGCAGGGGATCAAATACTTTTTTCCCTCACTGTATTTCTTTTACCATATTATGCCAGAATACTTATATAAGAGCTTAGAGGACAGAAGTCCACTCCCGCAGATAGATGGAAGTGTCTTCCTAAACCCCTTTACAACCCTTGATGTAATTTATTGATAGAGACTGTGGCACCCCCAAAATAGGACAATAATATGTTTTATGTCCTTTTTGACCTTAGCCAGGACCATCTGTTAATGATTCCACTCGACATTAGCACTGTGTGACACACTATGTGTGGTGGTGTTCAATTAGTCATGTAGAGACCAGAAATGTAACAAGGTTGGGTTTGGCAGGGCAAGGGGAGTGAAGATGTTCCATGGCTATCCAGCCAATAGACTCCTGATGAGTGTGCTGATGAATAATGTTCCTCAAGCAGTTCATCGACTGTTTATACAAGTTTATCTGCATTGACTCTGTAAATATGAACAGAGAAACGAATAGGCCTAACCATTTACATTTAATTTAACTACGAGGAAGTCAAGGTTTTATACCCCATGCAGAAAACTGATGTATTACAATATACGTACAGTTGAAGTTGGAAGTTTACATACACTTAGGTTGGAGTCATTAAAACTCGTTTTTCAACCACTCCGCAAATTTCTTGTTAACTAACTATAGTTTTGGCAAGTTGGTTAGGACATGTACTTTGTGCATGACACAACATTTTTCCAACAATTGTTTAGACAGATTACTTCACTTCTAATTCACTGTATCACAATCCCAGTGGGTCAGAAGTTTAAATACACTAAGTTGACTGTGCCTTTAAACAGCTTGGAAAATTCCAGAAAATTATGTCATGGGTTTAGAAGCTTCTGATGGGCTAATTGACATAATTTTTTATTTAATTTTTTATTTTACCTTTATTTAACCAGGTAGGCAAGTTGAGAACAAGTTCTCATTTACAACTGCGACCTGGCCAAGATAAAGCAAAGCAGTTCAACACATGCAACAACACATAGTTACACATTGAAGTAAACAAACACAGTCAATAATACGGTAGGAAAAAAAATCTATATACAATGTGTGCAAATGAGGTAAGATAAGGAACATAAGGCAATAAATAGGCCGTGGTGGCGAAGTAATTACAGTAGAGCAATTTAACACTGGAATGGTACATGTGCAGTAGATGAATGTGCAAAGTAAAAATACTGGGGTGCAAAGGAGCAAGATAAATAAATGACTACGGTAGGGGATGAGGTAGTTGGTTGGGCTATGATCTGTGAGCTGCTCTGACATCTGGTGCTTAAAACTAGTGAGGGAGATAAGTGTCTCCAGTTTCAATGATTTTTGTAGTTCGTTCCAGTCATTGGCAGCAGAGACCTGGAAGGAAAGGCCAAAAGAGGAATTGGCTTTGGGGGTGACCAGTGAGATACAGTGGGGAAAAAAAGTATTTAGTCAGCCACCAATTGTGCAAGTTCTCCAACTTAAAAAGATGAGAGAGGCCTGTAATTTTCATCATAGGTACACTTCAACTATGACAGACGAAATGAGAAAAAGAAATCCCGAAAATCACATTGTAGGATTTTTAATTTATTTATTTGCAAATTATGGTGGAAAATAAGTATTTGGTCAATAACAAAAGTTTATCTCAATACTTTGTTACATACCCTTTGTTGGCAATGACAGAGGTCAAACGTTTTCTGTAAGTCTTCACAAGGTTTTCACACACTGTTGCTGGTATTTTGGCCCATTCCTCCATGCAGATCTCCTCTAGAGCAGTGATGTTTTGGGGCTGTCGCTGGGCAACACGGACTTTCAACTCCCTCCAAAGATTTTCTATGGGGTTGAGATCTGGAGACTGGCTAGGCCACTCCAGGACCTTGAAATGCTTCTTACGGCCACTCCTTCGTTGCCGGGCGGTGTGTTTGGGATCATTGTCATGCTGAAAGACCCAGCCACATTTCATCTTCAATGCCCTTGCTGATGGAAGGAGGTTTTCACCCAAAATCTCACGATACATGGCCCCATTCATTCTTTCCTTTACACAGATCAGTCGTCCTGGTCCCTTTGCAGAAAACCAGCCCCAAAGCATGATGTTTCCACCCCCATGCTTCACAGTAGGTATGGTGTTCTTTGGATGCAACTCAGCATTCTTTGTCCTCCAAACACGACGAGTTGAGTTTTTACCAAAAAGTTATATTTTGGTTTCATCTGACCATATGACATTCTCCCAATCCTCATCTGGATAAGCCTCTGTTTTCCCCATGTTTGTTGTGCTTTATTGTTCTATATTATGTCAGTCCATTTGGTGGGCTTGGTATTTGTTACTACTTTAATATTTTGAGTAAACTACATTGTGTTGCTCATCTCTGCTGTCCTGCGCCTGACTCTTTTTGTACCAACTACACCAAGCCTTGTGACAGGAATCGGTTACATCGAAAATCTCTTCCCAACTATTTTGCTATTTATTTGGCACAGGTGTCAGTTGTTGGGTCCTTAAATGAAATTGGTATATATTTTTATTTAACATAATTATCTTTAACCATTTTTGGTATTTAATGCAGGGCCAACAGACAAGTTCCTTACTTTTTCCCCCTTCCACTTGCCTCTTCCATTTTTGTGGTAATGCTGCAAATAGTTGGTTGTAATTTTGGGTAGAGCAGACATTTCCATATGTCTATGTTAACTGCATGTGCGACATAACTCCACCAGTCCTATTTATGTTATCATTTGCAAAAATTACACCTTTTTTAAACAAGAGCTTAGAGGACAGTTTATCAATTAGTATATTTGAGTTTAACCACAATATTTTCTGTATTATTTGTTCTGTCTTTTCAGGTGGATTAAACAGAAATTTCAACCAACTTTCTAAGGCTTGTTTAAAAAACTGTGCAATTCAAAGCAAAGAATCCACTATGGGCGGAAACGTACTTTCAAAAGATCTACAAGATAAGGTTGTGCAAAGGCACAAGTCAGGGGATTGATATAAAAATATTTCAAAGGCTTTGTCTATCCCTCGGAGCACAGTTAAGACCAGTAAGAAGTGGAAGGCTTATGGCACCACCCAGACCCTGCACAGTACAAGGAGTCCCTCCAAACTGGATGACCGGGGAAGGAGGCGACTGATGAGAGAGGCTACCAAGAAGCCAATGTCAAATTTTAAGGAGCTTCAGGCCTTTATGGCAAAGACTGGTAAATGTGTGCATGTGACCACAATATCACAAGCGCTCCACAAATCTGGACTCTATGGGAGGGTGGAAAGATGATGGCGTATCGCTGCAGAATGCTGCGGTAACCATGCTGGTTAAGTGTGCCTTGAATTGTAAATAAATCACAGGCAGTATCACCAGCAAAGCACCCCCACACCACCTCCTCTATGCTTCACAGTCGAAACCATACTTGCTGAGATCATCCGTTCACCTACTCTGCATTTCAAAAAGACAGCAGTTGGAACCAAACAACATTTGGGCTGCTATCTGAGATGCAGTGAACCTTTCCTCTGCAGCAGAGGTAACTCTGGGTCTTCCTTTCCTGTGGTGGTCCTCACCAGCTTCATCATAGCGCTTGATGGTTTTTGTGAATGCACTTGAATAAACGTTCAAAATTCTTTACATTTTCCGCATTGACTGACCTTCATGTCTGAAAGTAATGATGGACTGTTGTTTCTCTTTGCTTATTTGAGCTGTTCTTGACATGATATGGACTTGGTATTTTACCAAACAGGGCTATCTTCTGTATACCACCCCTACCTTGTCACAACACAATTTATTGGCTCAAACACATTAAGAAAGAAAGTCCACAAATTAACACGACTCATGATAAGACCCAGATGCCGACACAGGAGGCAGACAGTTTGAGTCTCTGATGTTTATTACAAAACAGGGGCCCGGCAAACGGCAGGTCCAGGTCAGGCAGAGGTCGATAATCCAAGACAGCGTCAAACAGGGACAGAACGGCAGGTAGGCTCAAGGAAAGGGCAGGCAGAATGGTCAGAACCGGGAGGACTAGAAAACAGAAACTAGAGATTCTGGAAACTGGGAGAACACGCTGGCATTATTATTTGTTTCCCAGAGCCAATTGCTTTTCTAGTTAGAGCCTAATGTTAGCTAGCTAACATTGGACCTTGTTGGTTAGCTCCCAGCACTGTGGCATTGTTGAACATTGTTCGTTGTTGTTTAACTAGCTAACGCTAGCTGGCTGGCTCGCTAGCTAACGCTACGTGACGTGTGTGATCTTAAACATTGTTTATCTAGCTAGGTTCATTGTTTAGCTAGCTAGCTAGCTATATGTCTTAAGCTAAAATGTAAGTACTGTTAGCTAGCTAGCTAACATTAACTGGCTCGCTCCCTAGCGGACGTTATTATTTGTTTCCCAGAGCTGTTTGCTTTTCTAGTTAGAGCCTAATGTTAGGCATTGTTGGCACTTTATTCATTGTTGTTTAACTAGCTAATGTTAGCTGGCTGGCTCATTAGCTAACATTATGTGACGTGTGTACAACACCCGTTGAATATGGCCGGCGTCAGTAAATGCGTAATGAAGTTGTTGCCAGCAGAGCTGGTTAGGCTGTTTTTATGTTATCCAGAGGTAAACATCATCGGCCAGAGCGTCAAGCGTGCACTCCAAAATCAAAATGAGATGGGTGGGGCTAAAGAGGGTGTGAACGATGCTGAATGGGTGTAGACAAAGAATAACTCTTCATTAAATACCAAAACATTCAAAGGCGATTTTTCTCAAAAGTGAGTCGATCAACCTTCAAAGCAGAATTACTTTCCCACTGTTCCTCAAATGTAGCGTATGATATACCATTTTGTAGCTCTGAGTCTTTACTTTTATCCAATGTAAAATACACCATTTCACATTTTGTACATAAGACCGAATCCAGGTGGTGAGTCACATACGTGTTATTTCATAGTTTTGATTTCTTCACTACAATTCTACAATGTAGAAAAACTTTTGACAGGTACTGTATGTCAATATACTGTATTAGGCTTTGGTATGGGACAGCCCCAAGAGTTGAAGTGGTTGCTAGCTGTTAGCTAGCTAACATTTTCTAATGCCTTTTCCTCCAACTACTGGCTGCCTTTACTATACTTACTTGTTTTGTTAATGGTGTATGTGACAATTGCAATTGTTAAAAGTAGGTAAGAGCAGGTTAGTCTGAGGTGAGTCATCGCTGAGCAAAATACTAGTACTTCAGTGTGAAAACAACAGTTGATCAATAGATGAATTTTCAGTACAAAGTGTGCCACTGCCACAATGCTTCTCAAGTGACTAACATGTCTACATTATATGTTACATAAATAAATCACATAAATAATGACCGTGCAAGAAGTATTCCTCTTCGGCGAATCGTAAAATTGCAAATCCACTCTTGTTGTTCTTAAAATGTTGTTTAAAATTGCCGATCAGGCCAAAATAGTTAATCAATTATGGGCATCACTTTAAATTTCAATTTGCAGAAGCAAATCTATTATGTTACTTTTATCTTGGCTGTGGATATTGGAAACTAAATGGACACAAAATACACACAGCAGAGGGACCAGAGCTTCTATAACTGTCTCAATCCAAGAAACCAATTGTCGGTCTGTTTTTCAAAGCAGAATTATGGCAATATTTATTTAGCTAGTGCTTTTACTGATGTCTTCGGAGAAGGGGAACTTTGATGACAGGTATTTGGTGTGTAATGAAGCTTAAAACCTCTCCTATGAGCGCTGGTTTGTAAAATGAAGAATATATTTTTAGGCTGTTTATGCCAAGGCAATAAGGGTTTTGAAGTTTCCTTTAATGGCAACCTTTATGAATAATAAACAATAGTCTACTTTAAGTCTTATGTGATAAGGTTTTTACAACTCGTGAAGCCATGCTTCTTATTGGATCTAGTGCATATATATAAATCATTGCATTGTCACAAAGAAAATAATTTGGTGAAGTTGGTGCTTCTGCCAATAGGGTATTATGACAGCCGTTTTATAATGTTGCCATGACAATCATTACCATTGGTGCAGACAGTGACATCTTTGCATGTTGCAAATTAAATGTTTTGCTGATGAGAAGACTAGAAGTAGTATAGCACTATCTAGCTGGCTTCTTATTTTGAACGGGAGTGTGTCCAGAAGTAAGAAAAGGTGTTAACCCAAGTACATTTAATCCATTCTCTCTTGACAAAAATATAAACGCAACATGTAAAGTGTTGGTCCCATGTTTCACAAGCTGAAACAAAAGATCACAGAAATGTTCCTGTGAGTGTGTGTTGCCTAAGTGAGTTTTCGAGTGTACTGTGATCCTGCGGCTACTGTTTATCAGTAAAGTATTTATGTTGATCCTTAACCACTGATTCCTCGTCTGGTCTCTTCTCTGCACCTCGGTCCAACCTCACCACGTCACAGTTCCATATGCACAAAAATATTATTTATCTCAAATTCCACCTGAGAGGTGTGGCATATCAAAAAGCTGACTACACAGTATGCATTTCACAGGTGCACCTTGTGCTGGGTACAATAAAAGGCCATTCACACAACACGATGTCTCAAGTTTTCAGGGAGCGTGCAATTGGCAGGCATAAGCTACAGGACAACAAACACAATTACACTTTACAGATGGCAATTTGAATGCACAGACATACCGTGACGAGATCCTGAGGCCCATTATCTTTCCATTCATCCTCCGCCATCACCTCACATTTCAGCATGATAATGCACAGCCCCATATCGCAAGGATCTGTACACAATTCCTGGAAGCTGAACATTTCCCAGTTCTTCCATGGCCTGCATACTCACCAGACATGTCACCCATTGAGCCTGTTTAGAATGCTCTGGATCAACGTGTACACAAAGTTTTCTCCCAAAACTATTTCTATATCGTAGACATGAGATACTCTTTGAAAAGCAAAGTCCAGGCTCTCGTCTGGGTTTGAAAGTTTAAAATCCTTTAATATATGGGCTGGGACATTATATACACCAACGATTATTGGCTTACTCCTTCATCAGGGTATCTAATACAGAAGAGAGGCAATTATATAGCTTTGTCCTACCTGTGTCTGGGGGATCACAAGTAGTGTTCCTGGTACTTCTGTTCTTCATGAGATACTCTTTATTGGATGTTGTTCACCGTCAATGCTATGGTCCTATTGCTTTAGTAAGAAAGTCTGTTTGTACTCTATGGACATGCATGACCTTAATCTATTTTTCATTCGCCTCTCGGTCCAGGAACGCTTCCATAGTGATCAACTCTGACACAGAGACAACAGCGTTATTGTGTCTACACTTAATATCTGAAACTTTCTCTGTGAAAGTATGGTCAGTCCTTGCATCCACAGCTCTGTCTATACATTTGAGAGTGGTTACATTTCTCCAGGCCCAACCCTTCAGCTATTTACCAAAACACTGGCTGGGTGTCTGCTTTGTTATTGTTTTAACTACAGATTGCCCCTTTAAATGTAGGTTAGAGCAGTTTAGCGTCTGAGTTGAATTATCACAGAGCAAAATACTAGTACTTCAGTGTGTTGTAGACATGACATACTCTATTGAATGTTGTTCACCTAGAGAGTGAGAGAGAATGCTAGACAGCTGTCTAGTAATTTGTTCCTATAATGCTCTCTCCATTGCATTTGTGAACAAGCAAAACAAAGCAGCTAATAATTTAACAGACATTTTTATTGAATAGCATTGGGGATCATGTGTGCATCCAAGTCTGTACTGTGAGGTGGTGTCAAACAAATTGCATACGTGTCTGCCATCACTGGACATCTTCATGGGTTTTGAAAACATCAGAATTCAACTGGAGTAACTATACCTGTGTGATGTAGCTAGCTAATGTGTGTCTGTGATATGTCTCATTCTACATCATGCTGATACAGTAAGAATACAGTCAGTACACAAAGATTGCCCTTCCATGTCTAATAACATTTGTTTTTTCTCTCACAGACAATACTGATTGGATACTTTCAAGAAGAGATGTGAAATGTCCCATAACAAAAATCTCCCCTTGTATCAACGTGACTCCAAACACCTCACATCACCAACCAAACACACTGTTGTGACTTTACTTTCATTAATCTGATGACTGTTATTTATTGAATCAACTAACTATGTTTAATTGTTATCTGATTTAAATTAATTATGTAACAAACTAACTCATTAGGAATTTGGGGCACCACGGAAGCAGTTGTTTAAAGAGTTACCATCTCCAAAATTAAACTCTAAAAGGTATATATATATTTAATCGATAAACAGTAATCTTATTAATCATTACCTCATACCATCCTTCTGAACGTTGTATCCTCCTTGCATCTGCAGAAAACCCAGCCTTACTTATGATTCAGTACTACACAAATTGGTCTCATTATTTATTTACTAGCTAACTAAATAATAACATAGGATAAACACACACACACGGCATAGATTATTGACTAAACTTGATACGATGGAAACAGGTCCCAAGCGGACTGACACAATATGATGGCTTGTTGCAACAGTGATGGGGGGGCAGTGAGGGACAGAGACATAATACTTGGGTACATTTTAGAATTGACTTGCAAAGTTATCATATACTTTGCATGCAAACCGCCGCTCGCTTGGAGTAAGAAATCATGAATCTATTTATGTGGGATGCCACCGTGTAGCTCTTGGAAACGGACCACCCTGGAAAGGTAGTTGGTTGGGCCTTCTCTCAACTCGCTTGTAAAGCTCTGTCTACAAGAGGTCACAGTGTCCTTAGTAGTCCGTGGCTCCAATGACTTGTCATGTAGTCTTGAACAGAACTGCAGGATGGATTTTCCTTTAACTCGTTCTGGAAGATTGGTCCTTTGAAGATATGACATTAGTTTTCTATAGATCGTCTCTGACAATTCCCCACCTTCTTATATTAGGAATATTGTTCCAGTATTCACTTTTTGAATAGAGTTTCGGCAGGGAAACGTCTGTGAAACAAAGGCACATTCCTACGTGCATTTGAAGAGGGAGAGAGAGTCTTCTTCTACCTTAATTTACAACAGGGTGTGAAGTGTCAAAACCCCCACACCAGTTCCCTCCTCCCCTCTGCAGGTGAGAGGGAGTCTGGTGGAAGTGTATTCATTGCAAACCTGATCTGCCCATTTGGATCACACCAGGACAGTCATGCCAACACCATATTCCCTTTGTAGAACTGTAGTAATTATTATAATAATTATTATAGTAATTTTATTTATTCTACTATATATACTGTATGTCATAAATTGCCATAACTGCTCCTGTATTCTGCTGTGTAAACTTACCTCAGTCTCCAGAGCAAATAAAATTTGTCTTGAATGCAAGCCATGTCTACTTCTTTGCTATATTGACAGAATAATCAATTGTTATTGTGTCATGCGGTGGGTGTAGCTGGTGTAATAAGTCAGGCGCAGGAGAGCAGAGATGAGTGGACTAAGCACTTTACTTAGGCAATGTCAACTTACAGAACGCAACCGCGTCACAAAACAAATGCCCCAAAAAACAAGTAAGGCAGCACAAAGTACAAAATAACCGCACAATACCGGCTGCCACAAAGCACGGGTGAAAAAACCAACAACCCTGCGTACCAGCATGCCAATAAACAACAATTCCCCACACAGACATGGGGGAAACAAAGGGTTAAATACACAACAGTAATGAGGGAAAATGAAAAACAGGAGTGTGGGAAAACAAGACAAAACAAATGGAAAATGAAAGGTGGATCAGCGATGGCTAGAAGACCGGTGACGTCGACCGCCGAACGCCGCCCGAACAAGGAGAGGAACCGACTTCGGCAGAAGTTGTTTACTTGCTAACAAATGACAGTATAAATGATACATGAACTCCCTGCATCATTTGTTTTGGCAGTAATATTTCTTTCATACTAAAGTTTTTTCCTACAACTTTACCATAACGCCAACTTTTTTCTGCCTTTTCTTTATATCTGAAAGTTTATACCGGTTTTTCAAAGTGGAAAATGTTATTTCCGCCAAACGACCTAGTAATCATTTAGGCAAAGTTCTGCCTACGGCTTAGCATGAAAAGTAGCCACACTTAAACTCTTGATGGTTGCTAGGCACCACCCTATTACCATCCTCCTAGCAGTCCTTAACTTTGTGAGGCATATCACTTCGCTCATCTCTTCGGTTTGTTTGAGACAGCAACATCGTGCTGCTTTGAGACAAGCGTGGGGACTCGTCTTGGTATATATCCATCAATGTCAGATTTTGGTTTTCACTGAATCTCCATTTGGATATTGGTTAGGCTACAATTAGGTTGGGAAAATGTTAGCTAACTTGAGGAGAGTGCAGCTCATGATTGTCTTGTCTAGTTGGCTCATTTATTAGAACATTTTGCAAGCATGTTATGTCGTTTACCATGTGGATTATTTTGCTCTTCACCCGCAGACGCTTAGTAGCATAGGCCTATTCCCGACCGAAAGCCTCTGATAATCAATCACTGAACTGATCAATTAGTTTAGTTGGCCTGGTGTGGTGCCTAGATGGAACAAAACTCTGCAGTACCTGCGGCACTCCAGGAACAGGGTTTCCTACCCCTGGTATAGGCTATTTGGTTAATTGATTTCTGGCTGGGCAAATAAGTGGAGCTCGTTTATTTATTTGCTCCATCTAAAACTGATCAGAAACATTTCGCATGCAATAATGAGCATGTGCAGAGCTGCTAGCTGTTGGTTTTTCAGACATGTTCAGTTCAGCCTTTATCCCCACCTGCTTCAAGATGTCCAGGGTTGCCAACTTTCTCACTACCAAATAAGGGACAAAAGGTGACGTGCCAGTGCACATTGCCACGGTGGTGTGGGTATGGTGTTGTGTGAATGAATATACAGTGTATATCATATTCTTATTCAATTGGAAAGGCAAAACATTTTTATATTCCATTTACTCTATAGCTTTACTAAAACTGTATAATTATGTAAACTTATGTGAATAAACCTCAAAACAAATGATAAAAGAAATCACAAAAAACAAAAAAAAAACATTTAAAATGCAAAAGAGGAAAAGAGGGGCACAAGTCAATCACCAAGTCTACTTTTTCCATGGATATTTTTTGCTGCTCTTGACTAATTCAAGCAGTCCTTTGTCCTTTTGCATAGCCAGAGAGAAGAAGTCACAGTTCACAGATATTTGATGTTCATTTTTGTTAAGCTCTGTGCTGCATCTGTTTCTTGAGTCTGACCATTTAATGGTCATCAGAGAGAAAATCCTCTCCACAAAGGCATTTGAGGTTGGCACACTGAGGACAAATTAGACAATCCTGAACATGTTGATCAAGTTGGCTTTCCCTAGGTTTTGGAAAACTGCCACCCACTTCTCACTCGTGGATTTTGTGGTATCCTGTCTGGATTTCTGGATTTCCTCCCGGCTAGCACAAAACTCTTCATAGAGTTGGTCCATACTGACTGTCTCTGTCATTTTGAGGGAAACCACCACTTGCTCCAGGTCAGTGAAGGTGAGCTCCTCATAGAGGCTGATCGGTTTCAGTTTCACCATTACATTTTCTGGTGAGAAATCAAACCACTTGTCAATGTATGTAATGACAGTGTCATAGAACTTCACAAAGTCCGGTTGCTGCTTGGACCTTTGTGCTGACAATTGTTTGTCCGTCAGCTGCTTGGTCTTTAGAAATGTTGGATTTCCTCGTAAACATCTGTGATGCATCTGTGATTTCCTCCAGCTTTTTTACGATTTGGTCAAAAACACACCCCACGTTGTGGAAAAAGCACAGATAAATCTCAGCAGCTTCCGTTTTTTCTTCATACTCAAAAATACTCTTCAGTGCCACAGGACAAGTCTCCCCAAGGGACCTGCAGTACGAAGAGCTGGCCAGCTTTGCAGGAGACAATCGACAGCTGGATGAAGAGGGAGCCATCGTGTGCAAACATGTCGCAGAATTTCACTCCATTCAACGTCAACAAAGGCAAAAAATGCATGCAGTTCCTCTCGTCGGGAAGAAGATACTGAGAAGTGGCTGTAGATCTTTAAAACAATTGTTTTAATATCCACTGACGGCTGATCGCAGGCGTGCTTGCAGGCATTATGAGCTATGTGAGCTGGGCAATTAGCTTTCAGAATGCGATTGTTGGCACTGCTCAATAACTGATGAACGGAGAGGTGTTTTCCAAAGTTGACATTGGCATTATCTGCTGCATAGGCTGTGATGTGTCTAATATCCAGTTCATGCTTTTCCAGCAGTTCATCAGAGCTTGATGTATGCCGTTTGCAGTTTCCTTGTCTTCACAAAAGTTAGTTGCACTGCACTCCATCAGACACAGAGCAATATCTAATACAAACTGGACACATTTTTCTATTTCCCTTGTTTGAGGCATCACTGGCAACTGAGAAATACACGGGCTCACTTTCGGTCGGGGACAGATCATCCAAAATATCCCGCTCAGTATTTGGTCCTAAAACATTCATTGTAATCATCTCAGCTTTCGTTCTTCCCAAGTGCATCTTCCTAACATTTGAGTCATGAAACAAAGCACCGTTGAGCTTGACAAGACAGTCGGTGCTGTTGTAGCTGAGTCCGTGTTTAACCGTATGGTACACATACGAGGCTTCACTTGCCACGATTTTGTCATTTTCCGCAGACTTCACGAAGAACGCACCGATATTCCTAGCACCTTTAGCTAGCGTGGCCTTCTTGTGCATTTCTGTGGATGCATGCAGAGTTAGGTCATTCTCCCCTCCATAGCCAATAGGAAATTCCCGACGGCATAAAGTACAGAAAGCTTTCGTCGAGTCACCACTGACGGGCATAACCCACGTTTTTTTTTGCTTCCCATTGTTTGTTGTAGCTGCACAGTCTTTTCTTTTTTTCAGATTTATCTGATATGCCAAACTGACCGAACAACAACAACAACAGAATTTGGTGCGTTTACGCTATTCTGTGATTGAATGAATTTATGGGACAAGGGAGGTCCCGTATGGGACAAACCAATTTAGCCCAATATCAGGGACATCCCGGCTAATACGGGACAGTTGGCAACCCTAAAAATCATCCCTGCGGTCAAGAAAGAGATAGTAATTGAACTGAATGACTACCGACCCATAACACTCACTTCTGTCATCATGAAGCGCATCATGAAGCACTTTGAGGTCCTAAAACCCTTCTTGTACTCCCTGTATACCCACGACTGCGTGACCTCACACAGTTCCGACTTCATCATCAACTTCGCTGACGACACGACAGTAGCATGCGTGATCACCACCAAAGATGAGACAGCCTACAGAAAGGAGGTAAGCACACTGACAGTGTGGTGCCAGATAAACAACATCTCCCTCAACGTCAGCAAAACAAAAGAGATGATTGTGGACTTCCGGAGGAACCAGGCTGGGCACTCCCCATCATCAACGGGGCCACCATGGAGACGGTCAAACTTCAAGTTCCTTGGCATACACATCTCAGAGGAGCTAAAATGGTCAAACAACACGGACACCGTGGTGAAGGCAGGACAGCGATTCTTTAACCTCAGGAGGCTAAAATTGTATTGCCCTGTACCTGAGGGCCCTCAGTGTTCTACAGGAGCACTATTGAGAGCATATTGTCGGGCTGCATCACAGCCTGTTAAGGCAACTCCACCTGCCGCTGACCGTAAGGCACTACAGATGGTGGTACGCTCAGCCAAACTCACCATTGTCGCACCAACAGCAAGTGTCGCAGGAAGGCCAAGAATATCATCAGGGACCTCAGCCACCCTAGCCATGGCCTGTTCTCCCTGCTTCCATTAATCAGTACAGGAGCCTCATGACTAAACATGTTGTATACAGTGGGGGGAAAAAGTATTTAGTCAGCCACCAATTGTGCAAGTTCTCTCACTTAAAAAGATGAGAGAGGCTTGTAATTTTCATCATAGGTACACTTCAACTATGACAGACAAAATGAGGAAAAAAAATCCAGAAAATCACATTGTAGGATTTTTAATGAATTTATTTGCAAATTATGGTGGAAAATAAGTATTTGGTCACATACAAACAAGCAAGATTTCTGGCTCTCACAGACCTGTAACTTCTTCTTTAAGAGGCTCCTCTGTCCTCCACTCGTTACCTGTATTAATGGCACCTGTTTGAACTTGTTATCAGTATAAAAGACACCTGTCCACAACCTCAAACAGTCACACTCCAAACTCCACTATGGCCAAGACCAAAGAGCTGTCAAAGGACACCAGAAACAAAATTGTAGACCTGCACCAGGTAGGGAAGACTGAATCTGCAATAGGTAAGCAGCTTGGTTTGAAGAAATCAACTGTGGGAGCAATTATTAGGAAATGGAAGACATACAAGACCACTGATAATCTTCCTCGATCTGGGGCTCCACGCAAGATCTCACCCCGTGGGGTCAAAATGATCACAAGAACGGTGAGCAAAAATCCCAGAACCACACGGGGGGACCTAGTGAATGACCTGCAGAGAGCTGGGACCAAAGTAACAAAGCCTACCATCAGTAACACACTACGCCGCCAGGGACTCAAATCCTGCAGTGCCAGACGTGTCCCCCTGCTTAAGCCAGTACATGTTCAGGCCCGTCTGAAGTTTGTTAGAGAGCATTTGGATGATCCAGATGAGGATTGGGAGAATGTCAGATGAAACCAAAATATAACTTTTTGGTAAAAACTCAACTCGCCGTGTTTGGAGGACAAAGAATGCTGAGTTGCATCCAAAGAACACCATACCTACTGTGAAGCATGGGGGTGGAAACATCATGCTTTGGGGCTGTTTTTCTGCAAAGGGACCAGGACGACTGATCCGTGTAAAGGAAAGAATGAATGGGACCATGTATCGTGAGATTTTGAGTGAAAACCTCCTTCCATCAGCAAGGGCATTGAAGATGAAACGTGGCTGGGTCTTTCAGCATGACAATGATCCCAAACACACCGCCCGGGCAACGAAGGAGTGGCTTCGTAAGAAGCATTTCAAGGTCCTGGAGTGGCCTAGCCAGTCTCCAGATCTCAACCCCATAGAAAATCTTTGGAGGGAGTTGAAAGTCCGTGTTGCCCAGCGACAGCCCCAAAACATCACTGCTCTAGAGGAGATCTGCATGGAGGAATGGGCCAAAATACCAGCAACAGTGTGTGAAAACCTTGTGAAGACGTTTGACCTCTGTCATTGCCAACAAAGGGTATATAACAAAGTATTGAGATAAACTTTTGTTATTGACCAAATACTTATTTTCCACCATAATTTGCAAATAAATTCATTAAAAATCCTACAATGTGATTTTCTGGATTTTTCTTCCTCATTTTGTCTGTCATAGTTGAAGTGTACCTATGATGAAAATTACAGGCCTCTCTCATATTTTAAGTGAGAGAACTTGCACAATTGGTGGCTGACTAAATACTTTTTTGCCCCACTGTATATAGTGAAATAGAGAAGCAGTGAAATGTCCCTTTAAGTGATTCAGTGTTGCTGCATGATTCAGTGCACGATTCTCACTCATGGACAAAGGTAATTTAGTAGTGGTGTAAAGTACTTAAGAAAGCATTCTTTAAAGTACTACTTAAGTCGTTTTTGCATTATCTGTACATTACTATTTTATATTTCTGACAACTTACTTTTACTTCACCTCATTCCTAAAGAAAATGTATGCACTTTTTACTCCCTGACACCCAAAAGTACTGGTTACATTTTGAATTCAGGAAAGAAAAATTGTAAAATTCACACACATATATTGCAAAATATTTATGGATTTAGTTTTGTTTTGGTGTAGGGTTTTTTCTGTTCTAGGTTATCCATTTCTATGTTGGGGTAATGGTTCCCAATTAGAGGCAGCTGTGGTTCGTTACCTCTAATTGGGAACCATATATATGTTTGTAGTTTTCACTAGGGGTTTGTAGGTTATTGTTTGTGCATAGCTTTGTTAGTTCACGTGTTATGTTCAACATTACGATCTTCGTTCATTTTGTTTATTGTTTTGGCCAGTTACGTTATTAATAAAGAATGTATACTGGATACCTCGCTGCGCCTTGGTCTGTCCCCCAAGCAGCGAGAGACCCGGGAGTTCTGAACTTGGGAGGAGATATTGGCTGGAAAGGGGTCCTGGACTTGGGAGGAGATATTGGCTGGTAAGGGACCTTGGGAGAAGACGGCGGAGCATCGTCACCCCAGGGAGAAAAGAGTAGCGGGGGCTGAGCGGAGCAGTTACGAAGATTTGTATGGAGTATGGAACCCAGAGAAAGAAAAGTATGTTGGGACTCGCCTGGCTAGGAAGCCCGAAAGGCAGCCCCAAAAAACTTTTTTTGGGGGGGGGGGGGCACACGAGGAGGTTGGCCGGTTCAGGAAGGACTCCTGAGCTAACTCCTCATGCTTTTTGGAGGGAGCGTTGGGGAGAGCGTCGCACTGAGCAGACTTCGTGCTATGCAGTTTTGCGCACGGTGTCTCCAGTGCGCATGCATAGGCCGGTGCGCGAAATTCCAGCGCCACTCATCTGTCGGTCTAGGTTGAGTGTGCAACTTGGAGGAGTGGTGCCGGCTCTGCGAGCGAGGTCTCCAGTACACCTTCTGGGGCCGAGATATCCTGCACCGGTTCTGCGTGTGGGGTCTCCGGTTCGCATCCACAGCCCAGTGCGTGACATTCCAGCTCCCATCATCCATGAGGCAAGGGTGAGTGAACAGCCGGGGAGAGAAGTACCGGCTCCACGCACCAGGTCCCCTGTATGCTTAGATAGCCCAGTACGTCCAGTCCCTGCTCCACGCTCCAGGATCCCTGTGCCCGTCGTGGACCCAGCACGTCCTGTCCCTGTTCCACGCTCCAGGATCCCTGTGCCCGTCGTGGACCCAGCACGTCCTGTATCTGTTCCACGCTCCAGGATCCATGTGCCCGTCGTGGACTCAGCACGTCCTGTCCCTGCTCCATGCTCAAGGATCCCTGTGCCCGTCGTGGACTCAGCACGTCCTGTCCCTGTTCCACGCTCCAGGATCCCTGTGCCCGTCGTGGACTCAGCCCGTCCTGTCCCTGTTCCACGCTCCAGGATCCCTGTGCCCGTCGTGGACTCAGCACGTCCTGTCCCTGTTCCACGTTCCAGGATCTCTGTGCGCGCCGTGAACCCAGCACGGCCCGTTCCTGCTCCCCGCACCAGAGTCCCAGTGCGCATCATGAGCCCAGTACGGCCCGTTCCTGCTCCCCGCACCAGAGTCCCAGTGCGCGTCAGTACGGCCCGTTCCTGCTCCCCGCACCAGAGTCCCAGTGCGCGTCATGAGTCCAGTACGGCCCGTTCCTGCTCCCTGCACCAGAGTCCCAGTGCGCGTCATGAGTCCAGTACGGCCCGTTCCTGCTCCCCGCACCAGAGTCCCAGTGCGCGTCGACAGTCCGGAACCTCCAGAGAAGGTTCTCAGTCCGGAACCTCCAGAGAAGGTTCCCAGTCCAGACCTCCAGAGAAGGTTCCCAGTCCGGAGCCTCCAGAGACGGTTCCCAGTCCGGAGCCTCCAGAGACGGTTCCCAGTCCGGAGCCTCCAGAGACGGTTCCCAGTCCGGAGCCTCCAGAGACGGTTCCCAGTCCGGAGCCTCCAGAGAAGGTTCCCAGTCCGGAGCCTCCAGAGAAGGTTCCCAGTCCGGAGCCTCCAGAAAAGGTTCCCAGTCCGTAGCCTCCAGAAAAGGTTCCCAGTCCGGAGCCTCCAGAGAAGGTTCCCAGTCCAAAACAAACTGTTCCGGCAAATAGCCCAGGGCCTCCGGTGTGGGACCCCGAGCCAGCTCGGCCGGCACCGGAGCTGCCACCTGGGACAAGGAGGCCCACCGAAGACCCCCAATGGACTTTTGGCGCGGTCGGAGTCCGCGCTTTGGGGGTACTGTCACGTTCAGGCCTGATATAGACAGGCTGGCGTGTTTAGTTTTGTTTTGGTGTAGGGTTTTTTCTGTTCTAGGTTATCCATTTCTATGTTGGGGTAATGGTTCCCAATTAGAGGCAGCTGTGGTTCGTTACCTCTAATTGGGAACCATATATTTGTAGTTTTCACTAGGGGTTTGTGGGTTATTGTTTGTGCATAGCTTTGTTAGTTAGTTTGCGCCTTGGTCTGTCCCTTCTGAAGATCGTGACAGGGGGATAGGATGAGGCTTTTTGGGTGTGTGACATCCCTCCAAGCCCTTACCAAAACACCAAACATGGCTGACAGTTTCACTCGCGATCTGAAACCCGTAGTAACCACCAATTTCAATGACAGTTAAGTTCAAATTAAGAGACAAATAAAAAAATTCCCACGAATGTGTAATTTATTTTACTATTTATATTTTTGACAAATGTAACTTTTACTTCATTACATTCCTAAAGAAAATAATGTACATTTTCCCCTGACACGCAAAAGTACTCATTACATTTTGAATGCTTAGCAGGACAGGAAAATTGTCCAATCAGGCACTGGTCCCTGATCTGGCAGACTAAACACAAATGCTTCATTTTTAGATAATGTCTGAGTGTTGGAGTGTGCCGCAGTCTATCAGTAAATCAAACAAATTAGTGCTGTCTGGTTTGCTTAATATAAGGAATTTGAAATGATTTATACTTTTACTTTTGATACTTAAGCATATTTTAGCAATTACATTTACTTTTGAATATTTAAAATCAAATACTTTTAGACTTTTACTCAAGTAGTATTTTACTGGGTGACTTTCACTTTTACTCAGGTACTTTTTCCACCCCTGGTAAATATATTTCCATATGCTCAACAAATTTGCATCAAGGACCCATAAGGTCCATCAGAATAGATTTTCCTCCACCTTAGAAATGTGAATCATGGGATCATGGTACATCTCTTAACTTAGTTTAAGAAAAGCTAAGAGATTGGTTAAGAGATGGCTGAGGTATTGATAAATCAGGAAATCAGATTTTACATTTCCATTTAAATCCTTTGTAAATCCACTTCACAAAAGCCTATCAACTTTACAATGACGAGCCATGTTAAAAATGACATTTATGTTAAAAAATAAAGAAACTATTAGCAATTCACTTTTTTATATATTTCTTATATGTATTTGTTCCCCTTGACATCCGTGTTTGGGAGGTATAGGGTTATCGCATATCTGGTAACACAATGTCCTTTTCAGTGGTCAATATCCATTGGGTGATTGGTTGAGGCCAGTGGGTTGGAATTGAAATCTAGAGCGGCATATATACACGTTTGCACATTTGTTGATATTCTTTGCTAGTTAGTGAGTAATTTTCCCAGTTATAGCAGATTCTTTGTCAGTAAACAGGGTTCATATGGTCTGTTAATCGAGGAGAGAGGGACCTTGTAGCTGCAGGTAGGCTAGCCTATAAAATAAATAATGCTAAGTATATAGCCAATTCAAAACATATCGTGTAGCCTAGTCTTCCAACAGATTATTTCACTTATAAATCACTGTATCACAATTCCAGTGGGTCAGAAGTTTACATACACTAAGTTGACTGTGCCTTTAAACAGCTTGGAAAATTCCAGAAAATGATGTCATGGCTTTAGAATCTTCTGATAGCCTAATATACGTAATTCCAGTCAATTGGAGGTGTACCTGTGGATGTATTTCAAGGCCTACCTTCAAACTCAGTGCCTCTTTGCTTGACATCATGGGAAAATCAAAAGAAATCAGTCAAGACCTCAGAGAAATTTGAAAAAAAATTGTAGACCTCCACAAGTCTGGTTCACCCTTGGGAGCAATTTCCAAAATGCTTGAAGGTACCACGTTCACCTGTAAAAGCAATAGTACACAAGCAAATACACCAATGGACCACGCAGCCGTCATACCGCTCAGGAAGGAGACGCGTTCTGTCTCCTAGAGATGAACGTACTTTGGTACGAAAAGTGCAAATCCATCCCTGAACAACAGCAAAGGACCTTGTGAAGATGCTGGAGGAAACAGGTACAAAAGTATCTATATCCACAGTAAAACAAGTCCTATATCGACGTAACCTGAAAGGCCGCTCAGCAAAGAAGAAGCCACGGCTCCAAAACCATCATAAAAAAGCCAGACTACAGTTTGCAACTGCACATGGGGACAAAGATCGTACTTTTTGGAGAAATATCCTCTGGTCTGATTAAACAAAAATAGAACTGTTTGGCCATAATGACTGTCGTTACGTTTGAAGGAAAAAGGGGGAGGCTTGCAAGCCGAAGAACACCATCCCAACAGTAAAGAACAGTGTCACGACTTCCTCCAAAGTCGGTCCCTCTCCTTGTTCGCGCGGCATTTGGCGGTCGACGTCACCGGTCTTCTAGCCATCGCCGATCCACTTTTCATTTTCCATTTGTTTTGTCCTTGTTTTCCACACACCTTGTTTTCATTCCCCAATTACTTGTTCATGTATTTAACTCTTTGTGTACGTGATTGTTCTTTGTCCATGTCGGTACCTTTCCGGCTGGTTTATTCGCCGGGTGCTGTTTTCACCCGTGTTATAGGATACCATTATTTTGGGCACGTTGTAAATTGTTTACTATGTGCCGTTGTAGTAAAATACGTTGTTCACTCATCTCTGCTCTCCTGCGCCTGACTTTATGCACCAGCTACACACACACCGACCTGACAAACAGGGGTGGCAGCATCATGTTGTGGGGGTGCTTTGCTGCAGGAGGGACTGGTGCGCTTCACAAAATAGATGTCATTATGAGGAAGGAAAATGATGTGGATATATTGAAGCAACATCTCAAGACATCAGTCAGGAAGTTAAAGCTTGATCGCAAATGGGGCTTCCAAATGGACAATGACTCCAAGCATACTTCTAAAGTTGTGGCAAAATGGCTTAAGGACAAGCAAGTCAAGGTATTGGAGTAGCCATCACAAAGCCCTGAACTCAATCCCATAGAAAATGTGTGGGCAGAACTTAAAAAGTGTGTGCGAGCAAGGAGGCCTACAAACTTGACTCAGTTACACCAGCTCTGTCAGGAGGAATGGGCTAAAATTCACCCAACTTATTGTGGGAAGGTTGTGGAAGGCTACCTGAAACGTTTGACCCAAGTTAAACAATTTAAAGGGCAATGCTACCAAGTACTAATTCTGTGTGTGTAAACTTCTGACACACTGGGATTGTGATGGAAGAAATAAAAGCTGAAATAATTCATTCTCTCTACTATTATTCTGAAATTTCACATTCTTAAAATAAAGTGGTGATCCCAACTGACCTAAGACAGGGAATTTTTACTAGGATAAAATGTCAGGAATTGTGAAAAACTGAGTTTAAATGTATTTGGCTAAGGTGTATGTAAACTTCCGACTTCAACTGTATATATGTATATCTTTGTATTTATTGTGATATTACTTTTTGTCCGTATCGCCCAGCTCTAAGCAGAGGGTAGCCTACATTTTTGTCTGATTCTCTGTATGGTGGTAATAATAATAATAATAATAATAATAATGCATTTCATTTTGTAAAGTGGTTCTTTACATTATACACCACAATTTTCAGTCACCTTTTTGGCCCATAGTGTTACATACTGTACCATTGCTCATTCGGACAAGTAAAATAAGTTTAAGTGGCTACAAAAGTGAAGGTCAAGCTCTATAGATGATTCCACCATGGGCAACGACAACTGGCTACTAGAACTAAGGTTGCCACTGCAACCTTGAATGGCTGCACCAGACCTGTTGGTGGCACTATAGATGACATTGGCACCAGTGGCACCATAAGATACTAGAGCAATGACTATTGATGAAGTGGGCTTTGTCTCATGCTAATTAATGTTACATTGAAATTATGCAGACGAATGAAGTGAAATATCGTGATTAGGATATCTGTATAGTCACATATTGTTGCCCTATTATGTTGTCTGAACGTAGTGAAAAGTGTATATTTTATTCTGTAAAATGAGAAACCGGAAGTCCTGCTGCTTGCACAGTCGTCGCATTACAGCTTTGAGAGTGTATTGAAGTATTTTGGAATGCTAATGTCGAGTGAACCAACTGAGATTTAAATCAACATGGTCATGTTTTCACTGATTGCACATAAACAAATATAGTTCCTACATGATAGAGTGCTTGCTTTGTTATGCAACTGACCTTGTGTCTTTTCTGTCATACTTTGGACCCTGTTCATTGCTGCTCGCAGCTATATTACTATTATTATTGTTATTATTTTTACTTATTTATTTACTCCTGTTTTTTCTGTATTTAATCAAGTTGACAAAACCATATAAGATTCAGCCCCTTACAACAATCTTTTCCCTACGTACTTCCCCCAAATACAAATATTGAATTGAATGTCCGGTCCTGTCTACCTGTCCTTACCAGTACCTGTCCATTGTTTGTCTTGTCTGGTTGTTTTTATTATTATTGTTGTTGCTTGTTTTGTTTTTTATTCATATCAGGTGAATAGGTTAGGATTGGTTAAGCAAGGGTGGAGGGTGGGCAATTATTTACTGTGTATGTAAATAATTGCGTAAACAATCATCTACACACGCGCTGTCAGTTACTCTGCCCTCAGTGTCTGCTGTGCTGTGGCCATTATCTTCTGTCTCTATGCCATTTCATTGAAGTCTTTAATGCCTGCTGTGCAGTCTCTCTCTCTCTCTCTCTCTCTCTCTCTCTCTCTCTCTCTCTCTCTCTCTCTCTCTCTCTCTCTCTCTCTCTCTCTCTCTTTCTCTCTCTCTCTGTGACATAGGCTGACCTCCCCACCAGCACTCTACTCTCCCGCCCTTGGCCTCATTCTCCCTCCTCTGCAGCCTTTCTCTCTATCCGCCGCATTTCTATCAGCTTTTCATTAGCAACGTTTTGTCTCTCTGCCTCCTCCTCCTCTTCGCCCACACCTTCCGCTCGCTCTCTCGCTTCCGTCCTTCCTTGTCTCACACTCAATCTTTCTCTTGTGCCGCTGCTGCGGGCACACCCTACTTCAGTCGCAGGCTCTCTTGTTGTGTTTCCGCCCACACCTGTGTGTCTGTGTGCTGTTTGCACGTTGCTGCCTGGTGACACACTCACTCTACAGCTGAACTGATGCTCTCAGCAGGCATCAGGAGCACCTGGACATTGGAGCGGAAGGAGCACTCATCAGCTGAACCCCCTGGGCTCCAGGGCCTTGGCTTCTGGGGGGGTTCTAGGTCAGTCTGTCAATGCCCATCTCTCATGTACAGTGGGAAGAAAAGGTATGTGAACCCTTTGGAACTACCTGGATTTCTGCATAGATTAGTCATCAAATTTTATCTGATCTTCATCTAAGTCACAACAATAGACAAACACAGTGCGCTTAAACTAATAACACACAAATGATTGTATTTTTCTTGTCTATATTGAATACATCATTTAAGTGTAGTTTGGAAAAAGTATGTGAACCCCTAGGCTAATGACTTTTCCAAAAGCTAATTGGAGTCAGGAGTCAGCTAACTAGGAGTCCAATCAATGAGATAAGATTGGAGATGTTAGAGCTGCCCTGCCCTATAAAAAAACACTCACAAAATGTGAGTTTGCTATTCACAAGAAGCATTGCCTGAAGTGAGCCATGCCTCGAACAAAAGAGATCTCAGAAGACCTACGATTAAGAATTGTTGACTTGCATAAAGCTGGAAAGGGTTACAAAAGTATCTCTAAAAGCCTTGATGTTCATCAGTCCATGGTAAGACAAATTGTCTGTAAATGGAGAAAGCTCAGCACTGTTGCTACTCTCCCTAAGAGTGGCCATCCTACAGTGCAGAATGCTCAATGAGGTTAAGAAGAATCCTAGAGTGTCAGCTAAGGACTTACAGAAATCTCCGGAACATGCTAACAACTCTGTTGATGAGTCTTCGATGCATAAAACACTAAACAAGAATGGCGTTCATGGGAGGACACCACAGAAGAAGCCACTGCTGTCCCAAAAAAA
This sequence comes from Brachymystax lenok tsinlingensis, assembly GCA_030435695.1. Taxonomy (NCBI): domain Eukaryota; kingdom Metazoa; phylum Chordata; class Actinopteri; order Salmoniformes; family Salmonidae; genus Brachymystax; species Brachymystax lenok. Next base: position 3,576,005 of record CM059806.1, on the reverse strand, counting down.
CATTGCTGCATGTTCGCAAAAGAGCACCTTGATGTTCCACAGCATTTCTGGCAAAATATTCTGTGTACAGATTAAACTAAAGGTGAGTTGTTTGGATGGAACAAAGGCACAGCACACCAACATCAAAACCTCATCCCAACTGTAAGGTACTGTGGAGGGAGCATCATGGTTTGGGGCTGCTTTACTGCCTCAGGGCCTGGACAGCTTGCTATCATCAACAGAAACGAATTCCCAAGTTTATCAAAACATTTTGCAGGAGAATGTAAGGCTATCTGTCCTCCAATTGAAGCTCAACAGAAGTTGGATGATGCAACAGGACAACGACCCAAAACACAGAAGTAAATCAACAACAGAATGGCTTCAACAGAAGAAAATACGCCTTCTGGAGTGGCCCAGTCAGAGTCCTGACCTCAACCCGATTTAAAATGCTGTGGCATGACCTCGAGCGGTTCACACCAGACATCCTAAGGATATTATTGAACTGAAACAGTAAAAATGAATGGTCCAAAATTCCTTCTCACTGTTGTGCAGGTCTGATCCGCAACAACAGAAAACGTTTATTTGAGTTTATTTTATGCCAAAGGAGGGGCAACCAGTTATTAAATCCAAGGGTTCACATACTTTTTCCACCCTACACTGTGAATGTTTACATGGTATGTTCAATAAAGACATGAAAACGTATAATTGTTTGTGTGTTATTAATTTAAGCAGACTGGGTTTGTCTATTGTTGTGACTTTAGATGAAGATCAGATCAAATTTGATGACCAATTTATGCAGAAATCCAGGTAATTCCAAACGGTTCACATACTTTTTCTCTAGCCTATAACCAAACAAATACAACGTTTTGCACATTTAAAAAAATATATGTTTATTGAACAGATGAAGAGAGACGATGACAGTGGGGAAAGATAGAGGTTGTGTCAAAGGGCAGTAGGCCAGATTGGAAACTATACCGGAACTTTAGACCTGTGCCGAAGGCTGCAGCATTACCGTTAGAACACGTTTTGCATTTTTAATGACTTTATACTACAGATTCAATTCAACAATATGAAACATCTCTTCTCATCTGAATAATGAGTAGTGGCCACTTTGGTGCCACTAAATGGACTCTCCACATAAGTGTCTTCTAGTTAGATGATTCCCCTCCTCTGCTTTTACAGTTTATTACGCCTTAAGTACCAGGTAATGTTTTGGAAGTGTTTTTAAAGCTCAAAGCCCTTTGGTACACACTGCACTACTATCCCCAGCAACACTTAACATTAGTTGCTGTTATGCCTGTGTAATAAAGCTGTTACTAACTCCAGTTAAAAGGAATCCAGAGAGTGAGGTTTGTGGCTAATGCAGAGACTAAGTGGAGGTACGTGTACACTGAAAGTCTATTATATTACCGAAGCATATATTACCGAGGTCAATTATAATGTGGACTGTCCCTTTTAATGAGGGTTTCAAAATATGTTTAATTTTGTGAAAAATCTCAATTATGGAGGGTTTACTTTGTTAGTTAACATGAAGTCATCTGTATTGTTCATAAAGAATAAAGCAAAGAATCTCCACTTTAACACTTTCAGTTAATGGATTCATCAATTCAAGTCTTTGTCAACCTTTTGTAGAAAAGCCAATACTTGGTCTGTTTTTCATCTTCTGGTAACTTATAATGGTCCATTACATCCTGGTTTCAGCTGTTCAATTGTCGTGACAAATTTTAAATTCATTTTGTTCCATCAAACTCAACAAAATGCAAAACAACAATCGACAGACTTTGAATGTGTGTTAAGTGCTGTGTGTCCCAGTGCTTCCTGCAGCTATGCTGGACCCTCTATCCCAGGGCCTGAATCGTGACCACGTGGGGACACGATTGCCCCCCTGAAGCTGGTGGTTCATTTGAATACCACAATAGTATCCAGTTGGAACTGATGTGATGCTGCCCCCCTCTTCCTCTCGTCCCCGTGTTTTCAAACCTCTCTTATCATGGAGAATGGCTTTTTATTCATAGACCTGCTTTTAATATAGACCTAGGTGTATTGCATGAGCCAGATCATGGGCCCTTTGCTCCTGTCTATTTCCGTCTGCAAAGAGTTGTTATGGTCTAATGGATCTCAACAAGGCAGGTACAGAGCATCCGTAACCTACTCCAGCACACCCGAACAACCCAGGCCCAGGGCTGATGGGGAAAGGCATGTGAAGATGATACGAAATTGAAGTTGGGTTGTTTTCTTGGTGAAATGTACTGAAGAGGAGGTATTTTAATGGAGATGATGGTTTGGGTCTTTCAGTGGATGAGGTCATCTCCGTTTTTATTAATACTTTTGTTATATATAGTGATTACAGGATTTTTTTCTTCTAGAAAAAAGGAAGGTGAGGTTAAATATATTTTAGGACATGCGTTGTCGGATGATTCAGTCTTGAAACAGCTTCTCATTCCTCATAATACATTTTCCCCAGACCTCTTTATTGTGAACCCCTTATTAAAGGCCCTCTCTTCCTGTTAGTCACCACTAACAATATGACTCCAAATGGCACCATATTCCCTATATTTGGGCCCTGGTCAGAAGTAGTGCACTATAATGGGAATAGGGGGCCATTTGGGATACAAGAAAAGTGCAACATGACATTCTACAGAACATCTACTGTACACAGCTATACTAGACCAAAAAACCTTGGTGGTTTGTTAAAAATTGCCCATTTAAATTCAAGTGTAACACATACAGTGGGGCAAAAAAGTATTTAGTCAGCCACCAATTGTGCAAGTTCTCCAACTTAAAAAGATGAGAGAGGCCTGTAATTTTCATCATAGGTACACTTCAACTATGACAGACGAAATGAGAAAAAGAAATCCAGAAAATCACATTGTAGGATTTTTAATTTATTTATTTGCAAATTATGGTGGAAAATAAGTATTTGGTCAATAACAAAAGTTTATCTCAATACTTTGTTATATACCCTTTGTTGGCAATGACAGAGGTCAAACGTTTTCTGTAAGTCTTCACAAGGTTTTCACACACTGTTGCTGGTATTTTGGCCCATTCCTCCATGCAGATCTCCTCTAGAGCAGTGATGTTTTGGGGCTGTCGCTGGGCAGCACGGACTTTCAACTCCCTCCAAAGATTTTCTATGGGGTTGAGATCTGGAGACTGGCTAGGCCACTCCAGGACCTTGAAATGCTTCTTACGGCCACTACTTCGTGTTCGGGCGGTGTGTTTGGGATCATTGTCATGCTGAAAGACGCAGCCACGTTTCATCTTCAATGCCCTTGCTGATGGAAGGAGGTTTTCACTCAAAATCTCACGATACATGGCCCCATTCATTCTTTCCTTTACACGGATCAGTCGTCCTGGTTCCTTTGCAGAAAAACAGCCCCAAAGCATGATGTTTCCACCCCCATGCTTCACAGTAGGTATGGTGTTCTTTGGATGCAACTCAGCATTCTTTGTCCTCCAAACACGACGAGTTGAGTTTTTACCAAAAGTTATATTTTGGTTTCATCTGACCATATGACATTCTCCCAATCCTCATCTGGATCATCCAAATGCTCTCTAGCAAACTTCAGACGGGCCTGAACATGTACTGGCTTAAGCAGGGGGACACGTCTGGCACTGCAGGATTTGAGTCCCTGGCGGCGTAGTGTGTTACTGATGGTAGGCTTTGTTACTTTGGTCCCAGCTCTCTGCAGGTCATTCACTAGGTCCCCCCGTGTGGTTCTGGGATTTTTGCTCACCGTTCTTGTGATCATTTTGACCCCACGGGGTGAGATCTTGCGTGGAGCCCCAGATCGAGGAAGATTATCAGTGGTCTTATATGTCTTCCATTTCCTAATAATTGCTCCCACAATTGATTTCTTCAAACCAAGCTGCTTACCTATTGCAGATTCAGTCTTCACAACCTGGTGCAGGTCTACAATTTTGTTTCTGGTGTCCTTTGACAGCTCTTTGGTCTTGGCCATAGTGGAGTTTGGAGTGTGACTGTTTGAGGTTGTGGACAGGTGTCTTTTATACAAATAACAAGTTCAAACAGGTGCCATTAATACAGGTAACGAGTGGAGGACAGAGGAGCCTCTTAAAGAAGAAGTTACAGGTCTGTGAGAGCCAGAAATCTTGCTTGTTTGTATGTGACCAAATACTTATTTTCCACCATAATTTGCAAATAAATTCATTAAAAATCCTACAATGTGATTTTCTGGATTTCTTTTCCTCATTTTGTCTGTCATAGTTGAATTGTACCTATGATGAAAATTACAGGCCTCTCTCATCTTTTTAAGTGAGAGAACTTGCACAATTGGTGGCTGACTAAATACTTTTTTGCCCCACTGTATCCATGTGTCCACAATCTACACAAAATACCCCATAATGAAACAGGTTTTTAGAAGAAAATGTAACATTAATATTCGGACCCTTTACTCAGTACTTTGTTGAAGCACCTTTCGCAGCGATTACAGCCTTGAGTCTTACTGGGTATGACGCTACAAGCTTGGCATACCTTTACTCAGGGAGTTTCTCCCATTCTACTCGCCATATACTCTCAAGCTGTCAGGTTGGATGGGGAGCATCGCTGCACAGCTATTTTCAGGTCTCTCCAGAGATGTTCGATCAGGTTCAAGTCCGGACTCTGGCTGGGCCACTCAAGGACATTCAAAGACATGTCCTGAAGCCACTCCTGCGTTGTCTTGCGTGTGTGCTTAGGGACGTTGTTCTGTTGGAAGGTGAACCTGCGCCCCAGTCTGAGGTCCTGAGCGCTCTAGAGCAGGTTTTCATCAAGGATCTCTCTGTACTTTGCTCTATTCATCTTTCCCTCAATCCTGACTAGTCTCCCAGTCCCTGCCTCTGAAAAACATCTCCACAGCGTGATGCTGCCACCACCATGCTTCACCGTAGGGATGGTGCCAAGTTTCCTCCAGACGTGACGCTTGGCATTAAGGCCAAAGCGTTCAATCTTGGTTTCATCAGACCAGATAATCTTGTTTCTCATGGTCTGAGAGTCCTTTGGTGCCTTTTTCCAAGTGGGCTGTCATGTGCCTTTTACTGAGGAGTGGCTTCCATCTGGCCACTCTACGATAAAGGCCTGATTGATGGAGTGATGCAGAGATGGTTGTCCTTCTGGAAGGTTGTCCCATCTCCACAGAGGAACTCTGGAGCTCTGTCAGAGTGACCATTGACCCCGACTACTCAGTGTGGCTGGGCGGCCAGCTCTAAGTAGAGTCTTGGTGGTTCCAAACTTCTTCCATTTAAGAATGATGGAGGCCACTGTGTGTTCTTGGGGACCTTCAATGCTGCAGAAATGTTTTGGTACCCTTCCCCAGATCTGTGCCTCGACATAATCATGTCTCGGAGCTCTACGGACAATTCCTTCGAGCTCATGAATTGGTTTTTGCTCTGACATGCACTGTTGTCAACTGTGGGACCTTATATAGACAGGTGTGTGCCTTTCCAAATCATGTCCAATCAATTGAATTACCACAGGTGGACTCAAATCAAGTTTTAGAAACATCTCAAGGATGATGAATGGAAACAGGATGCACCTGTTCTCAATTTCGAGTCTCATAGCTAAGGGTCTAAATACTTATGTAAAAAGGTATTTCTGTTTTTTATTTTAAATACATTTGTCTTAGAAAAAATGTCTTAGAACATGTTTTTACATTTTCTATGGGGTATTGTGTGTGTGTGTGTGTGTAGACTGAGGAAAATGTTTTCTTTAATTCATTTTAGAATACGGCTGTAACATAACAAAATGTGGAAAAAGTGAAGGGGTCTGAATACTTTCGGAATGCACTGTATATCATGCTCATTTGCATGATCTCCTCACTCCCTCCTTTGTTAAAGTTCACCCATTACTGTGAGACCCGCCATGCTCTCTCCTCGGCGGTGGACGTGTGATGGTTCTGGTGTGGATGTGTTCCTGCCAGGGGTGAGATAGCTGGAGGAGGACAGGTCTTCCAGCTCTGCTCCAGGACCAGGTGCCTGGCCTGCCTGTCTGCCAACTGTGGCGGCCCAGAAGCACGTGGGATGTGTTGTGTAGCCATGAGCGGTCTTCATCTGAGCTCTCTGCTATCCTATTCCCAAGTCAGTGAGCCTGTAAAGCACTTGATACCGGGGCTCATCCAAAACAGCCTTTGAGGAAGGCTCTGATGCTGGCTCTCAAGGACACTTGGAGCCAAAATTGCCTTTTGTCTGCTTAGGCCAAGGGCTTTAAAGGGGCAATCTGCGATTGGTGCATCCATCTATTTATTAATTAGATGTACCCATTTATTGTTGAAGAATCGAACTTGTAAATGCCTCATGAGCTTAGTTCAGCTGTCATGCCCCATCAGAGGCCAACATACAGTATAAGCTTGCCACGTTGTTATTGTTTCAACTGCAAATTGCCCCTTTAAGGCAAAGTTGTCCTGTTTGTGTAGATGTGCAGAATAGCTACTAGTGCGTTGAGGAAAACTCTGATGCTGGCTCCCATGTTCACGAGACTTGGCTTCTGAAGCTCCTGGGGTTCCTGAAGTCAACATGGCCTGTTTTTTATCTCAGGGAGAGTCCCAAGCTGTGCTGTTGGTCTAGATGTGCAGTAGCTGGTGGTGCATGTGCACACATAATGCACACAATTAAATTATGACATGGAGTGTTTATGATAATCGGGTATTGTCATTCAATGGGATTATACACTGAGTGTACAAAACATTAAGGACACCTGCTCTTTTCATGTCATAGCTTGACCAGGTGAATCCAGGTGAAAGCTATAATCCCTTATTGATGTCACTTGTTAAATTCACTTCAATCAGTGTAGATGAAGGGGAGGAGACAGATTGAAGGATGTTTAAGCCTTGAGACAATTGAGGATGAATGGGCAAGACAAAATATGTAAGTGCCTTTGAACGGGGTATGGTAGTATGTGCCAGGCTCACCGGTTTGTGGTCAACAGTTTTGTGTGTATTAAGAATGGTTTTCCAACTAAAGGGCATCCAGCCAACTTGACACAACTGTGGGAAGCTTTGGAGTCAACATGGGCCTGCATCTCTGTGGAACGCTTTCGACACCTTGTAGAGTCCATGCCTCGACGAATTGAGGCTGTTCTGAGGGCAAAAGTGGGTGGGGGGGTGCGTAACGTTCCACAGGGATGCAAGCATGTAGTCCCGTGTAGCTCAGTTGGTAGAGCATGGTTGTGGGTTCGTTTCCCATGGGAGACTAGTATGGAAATAAACATAAAATGTATGCACTCACGACTGTAAGTCACTCTGAATAAGAGCGTCTGCTAACTGACTAAAATGTAAATAAAGTGTCTTAAGGCGTGGGGCTGCCACCAGAACAGCTTCAATCCTCTGTTTTATCCACAGATGAAAGCAACAAACCATTTATTTAGATAAAGCAAACATAACTAACAAGACCAACATTCAGGATGAATAATACTGTACATGTTTTAAACTCGCTTTGCGATAAACAGAGGGCCTAGCTCACGTAGGTGTACAGTTGTTGGTCCGACTTTCAGTTGACTTTGCTGTGTGAAGGTGGACACTAAAATTGCCACAGGAATAGAGGATGGACAGGTGTTTGTTAACACGAGGGCCTGCAAAATGTTGAATGAAGTTGAGAGAAATGGGGGTAAGATACAAAGGCTACATACAACTTGACTTTTCCTGAGCAAAGGTTGGTTTAGCCACGTAACAGGTATGATTAATGGTATCATGAAGCATTCTGCTTTCGCATTTACTGTAAAGACTATTGAGCTTAGATAAATGCTTTTTGAACTTTTGCTGAGGAGACTTAAGTTTTAGATAAATACGTGATTGTTACGTGATGCAACTGATCTTTTGCCTCTTCACGCGGATGAATGACTGTATCATGAAACATGCTTTCTGCACTTGACCTGTGAGGACTTACTCACAGGGAGCAGACTGTGCAAGGGGGAAGTGTGTGCTTGCGGGCGTGCACAAACATATTGGTGTACTGCATGTGTGTACATTTCGGACATAAATCTACCTGTACACTGTGCAACACTAGTGTGTGTTTGTATGTCTGAGGTTGTTCATTATGTTCACACTGCACAGCTCTCTCCCAGCTGCAGCCTCAGATGCTGGTCTTAAAGACCCAGATGGCTGGGGGACATATAATCTCCCATTGACCCACAAGGACCCTGACAAACATGTAGGGAACTAACACTGACTAGGCATGTCTGAATAAACAACCTACTCTATGGGCCAGACTGGTTTTTAGACCACGGGAACACTCGATCTGCTTGCAAGATTTCTAGTGCATAGTATAAGAATTCATACCCAAATATTTGGAGTTCATTGGCCGAAATTAGATGAATGTCATGTGGCTTATGAAACTATAGTGTGTAGCTTAATGCTGCTTAATTCTAAGAGTGTTACGGTAGGGGGAAAAAGTGGCAGGGATGCTTTCTGGTGCTAGTCCCACATATTAAATAACCGACTACACTCCTCCCCATTGATGTATCTATAACATGTTATTGTAGCAATCAGTCCCGTATACTCATTCATATACTGCATATTGATTCAATTTCATAACAGTATATCCATTAGCTGTGTGGCCTATAATTTCCTTTGAGGGCCTTTTGGAAGGGGTGATAGGAATAAAAACATCCCTAGCTCTAAAATTAGGTTCCCACTGTTTTGGGTTACCCATGACACCGAATGTGGTAAAATGGCACTCATGCCTCACAGCATAATATATCCAATTGTACTGAACTTACAAAACAACCAGTTTAGGTTCAGTGATTGAGTCCACCATTTTAGCTTCCGGAGGGAAAATTGCCACCATCCTTTTCTCCAGCTCCCACAACTCTCTACTTTGTCATGGTCGTCATCTCAACATTTCATGTCCACTTTTAAAAAAATATTTGTTTCTCTTTTGCATAAACAACTTACAGTGGGGAAAAAAAAAGTATTGTCAGCCACCAATTGTGCAAGTTCTCTCACTTAAAAAGATGAGAGGCCTGTAATTTTCATCATAGGTACACTTCAACTATGACAGACAAAATGAGGAAAAAAAAATCCAGAAAATCACATTGTAGGATTTTTAATGAATTTATTTGCAAATTATGGTGGAAAATAAGTATTTGGTCACATACAAACAAGCAAGATTTCTGGCTCTCACAGACCTGAAACTTCTTCTTTAAGAGGCTCCTCTGTCCTCCACTCGTTACCTGTATTAATGGCACCTGTTTGAACTTGTTATCAGTATAAAAGACACCTGTCCACAACCTCAAACAGTCACACTCCAAACTCCACTATGGCCAAGACCAAAGAGCTGTCAAAGGACACCAGAAACAAAATTGTAGACCTGCACCAGGTTGGGAAGACTGAATCTGCAATAGGTAAGCAGCTTGGTTTGAAGAAATCAACTGTGGGAGCAATTATTAGGAAATGGAAGACATACAAGACCACTGATAATCTTCCTCGATCTGGGGCTCCACGCAAGATCTCACCCCGTGGGGTCAAAATGATCACAAGAACGGTGAGCAAAAATCCCAGAACCACACGGGGACCTAGTGAATGACCTGCAGAGAGCTGGGACCAAAGTAACAAAGCCTACCATCAGTAACACACTACGCCGCCAGGGACTCAAATCCTGCAGTGCCAGACGTGTTCCCCTGCTTAAGCCAGTACATGTTCAGGCCCGTCTGAAGTTTGCTAGAGAGCATTTGGATGATCCAGATGAGGATTGGGAGAATGTCATATGGTCAGATGAAACCAAAATAAAACTTTTTGGTAAAAACTCAACTAAATGCGTGTTTGGAGGACAAAGAATGCTGAGTTGCATCCAAAGAACACCATACCTATTGTGAAGCATGGGGGTGGAAACATCATGCTTTGGGGATGTTTTTCTGCAAAGGGACCAGGACGACTGATCCGTGTAAAGGAAAGAATGAATGGGGCCATGTATCGTGAGATTTTGAGTGAAAACCTCTTTCCATCAGCAAGGGCATTGAAGATGAAACGTGGCTGGGTCTTTCAGCATGACAATGATCCCAAACACACCGCCCGAACCGAAGGAGTGGCTTCATAAGAAGCATTTCAAGGTCCTGGAGTGGCCTAGCCAGTCTCCAGATCTCAACCCCATAGAAAATCTTTGGAGGGAGTTGAACGTCGGTGTTGCCCAGCGACAGCCCCAAAACATCACTGCTCTAGAGGAGATCTGCATGGAGGAATGGGCCAAAAAACCAGCAACAGTGTGTGAAAACCTTGTGAAGACTTACAGAAAACGTTTGACCTCTGTCATTGCCAACAAAGGGTATATAACAAAGTATTGAGATAAACTTTTGTTATTGACCAAATACTTATTTTCCACCATAATTTGCAAATAAATAAATTAAAAATCCTACAATGTGATTTTCTGGATTTCTTTTTCTCATTTCGTCTGTCATAGTTGAAGTGTACCTATGATGAAAATTACAGGCCTCTCTCATCTTTTTAAGTTGGAGAACTTGCGCAATTGGTGGCTGACTAAATACTTTTTTGCCCCACTGTACATCAGTCTTAGTTTCTATGGAAACTAATTAGCAACATTGAGTATGTGGGTGTTTCAGGAAATCACGTTTTGTACGACTTGGTGAATCCCTGACGGAATATCATATCTATTTTATCTAGGACATCAACATTAAGTCCAAATATATATTTGTCACAGTCATCAACTGTAAATAGAAGTCTGCTTTGTAGGCGTCACTTAACCCTTTACACTCGTGGGAATTGGCCTATATTGACATGGCTAAATTGAAATGTTTCTTACAGAGGAAATATATAAAGCATATGCATAGTCATGGTAACAATTGAAAGGGAACAGTTTGGAGATGATGGGGAAATTATTAGACCAAAGTTGAGGTCGCAACAGATCACCTGACACCAGATTAAATCCAAACATTACACTTGATTTTATGTGCATTTTACATTTACTGTACTTTTGCCACGTTTGTCTATAACATAGATAAACTCGTAAAACGCTAAGAATATTCCTGGAAAATGTGGGGTAGTCAGAGGACTAACTGGTGCCTCCAAGTGGTCACACACTTCTCCAAAGACTGCACAGTTCCTAAGTAATTTCAAAGCACTTTTATGTCTCAAAGAAGAGCTCTCCTAACTCTGCCGTTGAGGAACTAGAGCAAGTGTAGCGTGGTTCGTTCTGCATTGTGTATTTCTATTTAGGACACTGCCACAACTGGAGGTCTGCTGGTTGGATTCTCTTTATTTGCCCTGCACACAAAGTGACAACAAACAATATGTTAGCCCTTGGTACCGTTACCGCTCTCGGGCACCTTGCTAGTTGAAGGTCAGGCAAAAGAGCGCAAACCAAAAATAAATAACAGATGCTGCGTTCACACATTCAGTGCACAACAGCACCATACAATACAAATAAAATGATATCCAACATAATTCAAACAAATTAAAAGACATACCTGCACACGAAGTGACAACAAACAATATGTTATCCCTTGGTACTGTTACCGCTCTCGGGCACCTGCATGAGCACATGGAAACTCACTCAAACACTGTCCCAAGTACTCACAAGTTACAATAGGTACCCTAGGTGGCGAGCTCGGTGAAACTTGCTAACATAAATCTTTATATTGTCCACATTATAACAAAACGTATGGTTGCATAACAGCACATTGTGTAACATTACCACGGTTTTATAATGACAAATTACGGAGCCAAGGACAACATACCTTGTTAGTTGAAGGTCAGGCAAAAGATAACAATAAGAGGGTACGTAAATACAGATAACCCGTGATGGACCAAACCAAAATATACAAAACTTTTACAATCAGGTGTATTTACAATATAGATATGAAAAGGTGTTTGTACACAAAAAATAACATTAGCTATGCAGCTGTAATTAAATTAAAAAGAAACATTGAATTATTATCATTATTAACATCCCCTCTTGACCTGGCCTATTTGAACTGGTCCTTGTGTGCAACTTGGTGCAAAATCTAGGGGAACAACATCACACTGCTACATTCACCCCCACTGTTTTACACTAGATTATAGGCACAATACAAAAAACATTACCTCGAAGGTAACAAAGCAAAGAAACAAAAACAAACATTTCACACCCCCAGGGCGACAGAGTAACCCAGTGTAGTCCCTTAATTCTAGACCCACAAATGGTCGATCAGCTGAAAAGCTATCCCGTAAAGGATTAGGAAAAATAAAGGGTAGCTAATCCCTTATTCAACTGTATACAAAAAATGCCAAATACATTTTATGCTGATGGACTACACACAAAGTTACATGAATTGTCAAATATATTAGACAAACCCACAAATCACTCTAAAACCCACTTAGATTACTACACAAAAAAAGAAAGAAAAGGTAGGCAATATCCTACCATCACTGAGAAACCAAGACCTGTTTCATTTCCTGTGTAGACATAGTTTGGATTAGCCTATTCACTGGTTTAATAAATCTACCTAATCTAGTCCAAACACCCTCACCCAAAAACCTAGCGGGAATGTCACGGACAGCACTAACCGTGCTCAGAGATCTAACCTCAGGATGGGGAGTACTACAGATCGGCATATCCGGAGCCAGCACACTTTCAGTTACAGACTCAACACTAGTAGTGTCAGACGACTGATCAGAATCCTGGTAGATTGTCACAGACCACACTGACGAAGCCTCTTCAACCAAGGTAACATCATCTGTCACAGCATCATCCACACTGAATGGAGTTTCGCTATCAGAACTTATGTAGGCTTCGGGGATATCTCTCTGGTCCACATCTGCTGAGCACACCTCACTCAAGGGGACTTCATACGGTTGTTCCACCTCACTTCCGTCAGCTGGGACTTCACCATCCTCTTGGAGTATCCTCCCAGAAGACTCAGGAAGGCTTGCTACCCAGTGGACAGTCCTGGTGTCACTCCCATCTTTTCGGCTGGACTCTGCAGACCTCTCAGAGATCATGTCACCACTCATGACTTTTCAACACCAGATAACTGAAGTAGTTCTGCAATAAGTGAACTCTCAAAGTTAGCACCCCTGTCAGAATGGATACAATCAGCGAACCCATAAATGCAGAAGAAATTATTCCAGAGAACACGAGCAACAGTCTTAGCAGACTGGTTTGGACATGGATACGCACAGGCCAGCTTAGTAAAGTGATCAGTCACTACTAACACATCAATAGACTTGTTGTTTGAATCTTCTGCAGTCCAGAAATCAATACACACGAGTTCCAAAGGTGCCGTTGTCACAATGGAGACAAGCGGAGCTCTTGCTTCAGGTCAGGTGCTTTACTCAACACACATCTCTTACAGTGGGCCACGTATTCCTTGACATCCTTTTCCATAGAGTCCCAGTAAAACCGCTGTCTCGTGAGCCACAATGTGCGCTGCTGACCCTGATGACCAGCATCATCATGAACGCCCTTCAACACGAGGCCTCTCAAAGACACAGGTACGACATACTGGAATATTTTCTTCTTACTCACTGGGTGTTTTGAGACACGATACAGAATCCCTAACCGCGTGGTGAGTTTTCCCCACTGTCTTAGAGTGTTAACTGTTTCTTTAGCTTCAAGGACTCGCTCTCTCCTAGATGGGCGCCGGCCTCTATCTACAAAGAACATGACTCTGCTGATAGGATCCATTGACTGGTTATCGTACAGCTCCTTGTGTGTGAGGACAGGTAAAGGGCTCTGACCCATGGACAACTTCTCAAGGTGCTGCACATGTGAAACGGCCCTCACTGTGGCACCATCATCCCATCAGCGGTGAGCATGGAGAACAGCAGACACCTCTTCACAGGAAACCAACCCACCGACATTGTCTCCAGCTCTACTCAACTCACTCCCAGGAGCCATAGACGTTCTACAGCCAGCCTCGGGCTGCTCACAGGAGAGGCGGAATATGTCTTGAACATCATCCACTCGAAGACCTCTGGCTTCCTCCGGCAGGACATCATATGGAATTTTTGTCAGACGGTGCAGAACTTTGGAGCGGACAAATGTCTCTCTGCTCAAAGCATCAGCAACGACATTCTTGGGCCCTGGTATGTACTGGATATCAAAATCAAAGGGTGCCAGCTTTGCAACCCATCTCTGCTCTCATGCATCAAGTCTCGGCTTTGTAAGAATATATTTGAGTGGATTGTTGTCGGTCCACACAGTAAACTTATGCCCTCGCAGCCAATGGCTGAATTTATCATGAATGCCCCATTTCATGGCTAGAAATTCTATCCGGTGAGCAGGATACTTGGATTGTACATGATTGAGAGATTTACTAGCAAAAGCTATTGGCCTGGCTATGGCCTTCCCATCTTGCACTTGGGATAGTACAGCTCCCAAACCACTAGTAGATGCATCAACAGAAAGTAAAAATGGCTGAGAAAAATCTGGATGAGCCAGCAGTGCCTGGTCATCTAGTGCTGCTTTCAAAGCTTCAAAAGTGAGTTGACATTCAGCAGTCCAGTCTGCAGCAGGGAGCCTGCAAGAGGGACCAGGCCTCTTCCTACCTTTGCCTCTCCTAGGCTTCTTCTGACCTGTAGTTAGCTGAAACAATGGCCTAGCAACCATGGAACAATTCTCAATGTAGTGTTGATAGTATACTACCATACCAAGGAAAGAACGGATTTTGCTAGAAGACGGAGTCTCACTCTCAGTCACATTCAAAATGGTTTGAACCTTAGCAGGGTCAGTGGCTACACCCTCCTGAGAAATGATGTGGCCCAAAAACTTAAGACCTCCTCAAAAACTTGCACTTAGACGGAGATAGTGTGCTCCTGCAACCGCTGAAAAACCATCTCAAGTCTCTGGAGGCTCTTCTCCTCCGTCTTAGCAAAAACCATCAGGTCATCCAAATAACAAAGGAGACTTAGAAAGTTTTGTGCACCAAAGATGGTCAACATCATTCTCATGAAAGTAGCCGGGCTGTTGCAGAGGCCCTGAGGTAACCGATTGTACTCGTGCAGACTTAACGGAGAGGAAAAGGCAGTGTATTTCTTATCCTCTTCATGTAGTGGCACGTTGTAGTACCCCGACGTCAAATCCATTGTGCTGAAGAAGGTATTACCTCCCAGCGCAGCCAGTACATCAGCCTGATGAGGCAGGGGATGAGCATCCTTTACTGAGCGGGCATTTAACCACCTAAAGTCAGTACATAGGCGCAAGTCCCCATTCTTTTTCCATAACAGCACCAATGGTGAGGCATACTCCCTGCTGGATTTTTTGACGATTTCCTTTTCCTCCATATCATCCAGTGTTTCCCTGAGTTTTTGGTAATGAGCTGGGGAAAGCCTACGATAAGGTAATCGGAATGGGCGGTCATCAGTCAGCCGTATGCGATGGGAGAACTATTTTGCCTCGCCACAGTCTAGACCAAGTCTAGAGAACACTGTGTCATACTTCTCAATTAAATTGACAAGTTTATCTTTCCAGAACTGTGAAACTGGACACTCCTCAACAGACAGGCCTTGAAGTCCAAGATTGCTTAGTGTACTGTTGCCATTAATAGGGAGTAGCGTCGCGCTAGCGGGCCACTCCCGACACTACCCGGTGAAATGTAAGGCGCCAAATTCAAAATCCAAAAGTTTAATTATTAAACATTCATCAATATACAAGTGTTGCATAGTCATCAAAAGCTCTGTTTCTTGGCAATATCACAGCGTTGTCAGATTTCAAAAGGCTTTACAGGGAAAGCACCACATTTGATTGTTTGAGGATAGCCCCTCTCATATTTTAAGCATTAGCATAAATCCATAACCAAAGCGGGTCTCATAAAACGCATAAAATCGCTAATATATATATAATATATCCTAGTTTCTGGGCCTGAGTGGCAGGCCTTTTACTTTAGGAAGAAGCTTACCTATTATAGTTTGGCGGCCGCCCGTTTGCGAGACTGCCCAGAAGAACCGCTGTCAGCCACAGAAGAACCACTGTCTTTGCGTCCCTTGAAGCCCTCCTGGCAAGCTTGCCAAATATGCTGTGGAATATTGACTCAGAAATATTTCACCTTTACTGGAACTTGTGAATTCAAATAAGACTTTAATACAGTGTAGCAAAGTCGTGCTATGGAACAACCAACTTCTTCAACACAGGGCTTTGCTTTTTATAGCATTACATCCTTACATAACGCATATGGGCACTTCCACTTTCCATATGTCTTTTCTGCTGACATTCAGTTTCTACATGTCCAATGTTCCAACTCTATGTTTATCTATCTCTGTCCATTTACCTGAGCTCAGCAGAAATTCTGCTCACATATGTCTTATTCGTTATATATGTTTTTCTGTCTCAATACTTCAAAGTGGTCAGTCAGAATACTGGAAATGTAATCATTGTCATTAGTTTTTCTCCTTCACTCGGCAGTATTTCATTTGAGAGAAATGGTGGTTTAATTGACCCTGGTCAGTCAATCGAGTGCTCTTCCCTTTGCCAGCCTCCAGCTGACTTGGTTAACCCATCAACTTCTAGTCAATCTTTGTTTTCATTTCAACAATTTACTAGCTGTGATGCGCTAGATGTCTTGCTTAAGATTTATGTTAAAATAAATCCCCTGGGGTTGATTTTAAACTGAAATGAGGCTAATTTTAGCAACCAGGAAATGGTGGGGTGATTTCAACGTAGTGCGTCTATAACATTGTTCCTGATGAGCATAATACAGTGCCACCGACGGGGCCTGCTAACAAGGACTGTGGGCTCTCCTTCTCCATGGCCAATGTGAGTAAGCCATTGTAAACGTGTTAACCCTCGCAAAGCTGCCGGCCCAGACGGCATCCCTAGCCGTGTCCTCAGAGAATGCGCAGACCAGCTGGCTGGTGTGTTTACGGACATTTTCAATCTCTCCCTATCCCAGTCTGCCATCTCCACATGCTTCAAGATTACCTGTATCCAAGAAGGAAAAGGTAACTGAACTAATTGACTATTTTCCCATAGCACTCACTTCTGTCATCATGAAGTGCTTTGAGAGACTAGTCAAGGATCATGTCACCTCCACCTTACCGGCCACCCTAGACCCACTCGCAATAACATCTACTAACCATATGTATGTGACCAATACGATTTGATTTGAAACCCTACTTTAGCTCCTCCTTGTCTAGACTTAACTAACCCATGCTGACTGACATATACTTCATGATTTTGAACTGCCTCCATCATCTTCCTCCCTCTCCTCTCCCCCATCTTGAGTGGGCTGGCTCTACCCTACCTTTGAATCGCCCCCCCGCCCAGCAACTAAGTGGTCTGTCTGTGAAGTGTCTGTTGGCAGATGGACCACAGCCTCCCTCCCCCCACACACACGCACACAAACACACATAAGCCCACTCCTCCACCTAGTTGAAGTGGTCACTAATTGATCCCGGGGCTCTGAGCCGTCTGATGTGGCGCTCAGAGAGAGGATTGAGAGCGTTGAGGATGAGAGATGGAGAGAGAGAGAGGCTGAGTCCAAAATGGGCCCTGGTCAAAAGTAGTGCACTAAATAGGGAATAAGGTGTCATTTGGGACTCAGGCAGAGAGAGAGAAAGGTAGACCTTCTGCTCCCTCACACACACACACAATTATGAAGAAGGGTCAACTGTGTTCATAGGACAGGTCAGTGTGCGAGGGCGGACACCCACTCAGATGCTCACACACACCCACACACATACAAACACACCCACACTAAGATTACTGGCAGACAAAGGGAGAGGTCCACTGTTCTGTTAGGACAGGCAATGGAGAGAGAGAGAGAGAATTTGATTCCATCCACTGATTTCGCTCCAGCCATTACCGCGAGCCTGCTCTCCCCAATTAAGATGCCACCAATCTACTGTGACTTACGTTGTTATCTTTTATTCATAGGCTAGGTTGTAGCAACCTCATGGTTACAGAGAAAATGTGAGTAGCATGTAGTAGCCTAAACCTATCAATGTTACATTGAAATGAATGATTGAAATATGAACGACAGTCATACAACATTCTGTTATAGAAATAAGGCCATGCTCGTATAAAAAAATGATGATCCTCCCTCATCTTACATGGCACCAACCGCCGCTGGAGTGGAGCTCAGTTGTGATCCACTTGTTATCTAGTTGCACATGCACAAACTCATGGAACCTCTGAAGGTCTATAGTCTGGGAACATTATGCAGTGTCTCATCTCTCTTAATCTGAACACTGCTGCATCGTTAAGACTTAGCTGTTGAAACCATTTTGAGTTTCTGGAGTTGTGTACAGAACTTTGGATGGGTCTCAAGTACAAACAAAATAACAACGTTTTTTCTCTTGATCCTGGACACCTTTTGTGCCACTTTAAATTGATTAGGATTTAAAGATCATTTGAAAATGTGATATTGCTAAGACTCCCAATGACTCGTTAAGCTGCATGTTTACAACTGGATCAGTCATTACATTTGTATTATATAAAGTATTAACCTTACCTTTTAATCGTGATACAGCTGAATATGCATGTCCTCCTTGACCCGTACAAGATTGCCTGTTTTTGATTGCACTGTCTGGTACAAGAGGTTTTGTTTTGTTGAAACAGGCCAAGTACTAGCCTATAAAGTAGTAAACACTTGACCATGCTTAAGTGTGAGATTAATAAATACCCTTTCCAAAATTGCCTGCCATAAGCCCATTTACAACATATATCAACTCACACTGTCGTCTACAACAGGAGCAACAGAAATTTCTCTATACTAAAATACATTTCATATCTGGTCCGGACGGGAAAGCCATAGCACATCTCTTCCCGAAATGGACTTATCTGTTTGTTTAGTGCATTTTCTCAGAGACAGTTCCCATTATTGTATGCAAGTCACTAGGTACAGCTGGCTCTTGGTCCTTTGTTAATTCTTTCAGGATTCTCCTATTACGTACCAAACCCATTGGAAAGTAATGGGCACAGACAGACACAGCCTCAACTCAGCTGTTGAGTGTCCTTTGTTACGTTCCCCAGTTTCTGTGTTGTGGTTTTGCTTGTATGTGTGTGTTTCAGGATGGCTTCCTGAATTCCCCCCATTACTAATTGAAGCTGACCCCGCCCCCTCGTCAGGATACAGCTGTATCCCATTAGACTCCTTCTCCAGCTATATAAGCCAGTGTTGTGTTGCTCAGAAGAGGAGAAGGCTGATGACTGAGGCTGATGACTGAGGCTGATGACTGAGGCTGATGACTGAGGCTGATGACTGAGGCTGATGACTGAGGCTGATGACTGAGGCTGATGACTGAGGCTGATGACTGAGGCTGATGACTGAGGCTGATGACTGAGGCTGATGACTGAGGCTGAAGTGCATCCTGAATTTATGGTTGTTAAGAGATTGTGGTATGTTCTATGTTAGCTGTTACTGATTGTTATGTTCTGTGTTAGTGATTTTTGCTAAAAGAGAGAGAGCTATCAAAAGGTCCCGTATTGATTATTTGAAATTGTTTGTATTTTTCTGTGTTTGTTCCCAGGGGGGAAGGGGAAGGCACCTAGGGAGTGCTTAGGCAAGAGGCCTGCGGGCTTACATAACCCGTAGTATTTTACTGTCTTTGCACACTAGGTAAGACCTGGACGGACCACCCCCTGTATTTTGGTTAGCGCGCCAGGTGGTGCTAAGTTAGGTAAGCTGTGGGTAGGCAGGTAAAATAGGAGAGGGGGCTTTGACTTTTACTTTCTTTGCTTTGGTTCCGTTCAGCCCCTTTTCCCCAAAATTACCGTGTGACGGAATAAATTCCTTGTTAACGGTACCGCTTACTGCTTTTGTCATCCTTACTCGCACCTACAGTCCCATACCTCTTTCACTCCGCGGGGAATTTAGAGCAGCAGGGAGTTGCGTTCCCTCCTCCAAGAGGCGTACGTAACACCTTCGTCAAAAAACATAATTCAGCTGAAAGAAAATGCCTTTGAATAAAAATGTATCTAGCACTCCAACTCCAGCCATCTGAATGTGCTTTCACTGATTCATTCACAGAAGACAGGAACATTGGGTTAGATGTCAAAGTTTAAACAATGAGGAGGTATTGTACATAAGAAAGAGGAAGTCTGTATTGTAGCAGTTTCATGATTGGGATTGTTCAGGTTTGTTAAATACATTTTTTTTAAGAATTTGTATTTTATTGTGTAATACCCTTGTTAAAACCAAGTATTGAGTTTATTTGTTATAATTAATTTGTATTAGATTTAAAAGGTGATTGAATT
The DNA here is from genome assembly GCA_030435695.1 of Brachymystax lenok tsinlingensis. Classification (NCBI taxonomy): domain Eukaryota; kingdom Metazoa; phylum Chordata; class Actinopteri; order Salmoniformes; family Salmonidae; genus Brachymystax; species Brachymystax lenok. The sequence continues at coordinate 3,555,911 of CM059806.1, read as the reverse complement.
GCTCCTGAATTGTAATGTCGTTAAAGAGTTCATGTTTCCATGGGATATCTGTTGCTGCAAAGGAGTACTGTCTGCATTGATAGCTGTGGATCTTGTGAGGACACCTGCACGGAACTGCTATACTTCGCTGAGGAAATATCTACGAGAAGTGAGTAACTACAACAGTGGGGTGCTTTGGGACAACGTGTGTCCTCATTTTATTTTAGCTCCAACGCGCGTCAACGGGTTTAAGCAAGCTTGCCAGTACTTTGGACATGGGTTGTGAAAAATCATTGGGGTTTATTATTTTTATTTCTTTTGATGTAGTACATTGAAAATGTGATAATAAACATCTTGAACCTTATGTCTGTTGCATTGGTGGAGTATTTCCGTGTAATTTAATGCATGGGAAAGCATATCCTTATATAATAACAAAAATCTATAATCATTCTATCTGAAGTTAATACCCTAGTTATCACCCTAACAAGTTTCCAATAGGGATTCTTATCCTCACCTAATATCCCATGCTGTTCACATATTCTAAGTAAGGTAATATTGTGAGAGTCAAATTCAAGCCTGGTGAGAGGGTTACAATTGGATAGAGGAGAGATAGCGGAAAAGACAGTGTGCCACAAAGGCAGTGGGCGGGATTCAAACCCACACCAACCCAGCCAACGTGTGCTGTAGGAGGCGGCACTAACCTGTTGACCACGCAGGCCACAGGTATTGCTCAGTTATTAAAAATCATTATTGTTCAGTTGACTAAGAGTTGGTACAAAGTTGCTTCTGGAGGATGCTCTATGTCCTCACCCATCCTACTCTGCTGGCAGTGCAATTGGTCACATCCTTGGGGAGGTGAAAGTCATGGATATTAGGGAGCGGCATCAGTGTTCTGAGTTTTGGAGAGTCTGGCGTGCCCAAAGTAAAATGCCTGGTATTCAGGCCCAGAAACTAGAATATGCACATAATTAATAGAATTAGATAGAAAACACTCGGAAGTTTCTAAAACTGTTAAAATACTGTCTGTGGGCATAACATAACTGATATGGCAGGCGAAAACCCGAGGGAAATCCATCCAAGAAAATGTGATTTTGTGAGCTTTCTCATTTTCCAATGGGTTGCTATTGGAAATGCTTAAATCCAGCTCCCAGGTTGAGGAACCTATGGCTTCCACTAGATGTCAACAGTCTTTAGACACGGTTTCAAGCGTTTACCTTGAAAACTAGAGGAGTAGAGGAAGTTTATCCAAGTGGAGTGAGGAAGTAAATTCTGTTTGTGGCGTGCAGGACCGTGAGCGTGCGCCTCGGTTTTTTACTTTTCTATCGCCCAGGTTATTATCCGTGTGAAATATTATAGTTAATGTACATAATAGTGTATATAAGGATCGATTAGAAACGTGGCTTGATTTGTTTGGACAAAGTTTATAGGTATATTTTTTGTCTTGTATAATGGGACGAGTGAACGGTGGATTTTCTGAACAGAACGCACCAACCAAACGGAGCTTTATGGATATAAAGAGGAACTTTTTAGAATAAAAGAAACATTGATTGTCTTGCTTGGACACTTCGGATTACCACCAGCAGAAGATCTTCAAAGGTAAGCGATTTATTTTAGCTATTTTTATGTGTTTTGTGACACCCGCGCTGGTTTTATTATTATGCTAATGGGAAGTACACAGGGCGCTGTCCTCAGACAATCAAATGTTATGCTTTCGCCATAAAGACTTTTTGAAATCTGACAACGCCGTGAGTTTGCCAAGATTCTTAGCTTTTGAAGAGTGTGCAACGCTTGTATTTTCATGAATGTTTTATAATACTACATTTGCATTTTAAATTTGGCTCGCTACATTTTTCCGGATGTTGTCGATGGTGGGGTGCCTGTGACCCACTGCTCCTTAATTATCCCCAAGAGGTTTTTAAGGAAACACTTGAGTAATGAGGGATACAAAGTATATTGAAAGCAGATGCTTCCACACACGTGGTTCCTGAGTTAATTAAGCAATTAACATCCCATCATGCTGTCATGACGTTGGCCTGTTGGTGAGGTTTATGACCCCCATAAACACCTTCCTCCCTTTTCTCTCTCTCTACTCTACAGAGGGACTATTGAAAATATCTTTGTTAACATAGTGTCACGAGAATTTTGCTATCTCAATTGTTGACCTAAATTATCAATCAGGCTTTGAATAATTCCCAGAGGTTGTAAGGCTCTAGTTAATGAAGAATTAGACAAATTCCCAAATCTGAAATAGGTCAGTTTTTTTATTCAGAGATTTCAAAATGGGAACACAGTCTTTTTATATTGTACATACAAATAAGCTCCATCCCTCTTTAGGCAGCTGTACTTTTCCACAGTATACATTCATGGCTTATCACTTTCTGAAACATAATTCAATCTAGCCGTGCCTCCCTTCCTGAGGATGGGGAAGGCCTCTTCTCTGTAGTTTGGTTTCACAAGGATTCCTTTGTTCTCTCAAATACCCTCGTCTTACATTGCAAGATAGTAACATAATGTCCTAGTCTCTAAAAAGTTCCACACACATTATTGGATTATTATTGTTTTATAACCCTAACCCTATTAGACAAATTCCCAAATCTGAAATAGGTCAGGTTTTTTATTCAGAGATTTCTAAATGGGAACACAGTCTTTTGATATTGTACATACAAATAAGCTCCATCCCTCTTTAGGCAGCTGTACTTTTCCACAGTATACATTCATGGCTTATCACTTTCTGCAACATTATCACTTTCTGCAACATAACAAAGGAGCGGCAGCAGTGGTGGGAGTTTTGGAGAGTCTGACGTGCCCAGAGTAAAATGCCTGCCACTCAGGCCCGGAAACTAGGATATGCACATAACTAGTACTATTGGATGGAAAACACTCTGAAGTTTCTAAAACTGTTAAAATAATGTCTGTGAGTAAAACAGAACTGATATGGCAGGCAAAAACCCGAGGAATTTCTGTCCAGAATTTTCTTTTTTTTGTGACATGCCCTCACTTTCAATAGCTGCCTAAGGGATTCTCAGTAAAATAGCTCACAGATTGCAGTACCTATGGCTTCCACTAGATGTCAACAGTCTTTAGACAGTGTTTCATGACTTTATCATGGAAGAGAGCCGTATAGAAGAAGAATTTGTAAGAGGAGTCAGGATGACACTTCAGTCTTTATTTACCTTTTATATCGTTTAGGATATTATCCGTGTGAAATATAATCGTTAATATACATAAAAGTATACCTAAGGATACATTATAAATTATGTTTGATTTGTTTGGGCAAAGTATAATTTGAACGCTTTCTCTTCACTGTACAACGGGCGACTCAACGGTGGATTTTCTAAACATAACGCGCCAACCAAACAGAGATTTATGGATATAAATATAAATGACTTTTTCTAACAAAAGAACCATTGGATGTCTTCCTTGGACACTTGGGATGCCCTCAGCAGAAGTTCTTCGGAAGGTAAGTGATTTATTTTAGCTCTTATATGGGTTTTGTGAGACCCGCGCTGGTTATGGATTTATGCTAATGCACAAAATATGTGAGGTGCTATCCTCAAACAATCAAATGACCCGCGCTGGATATGAATTTATGCTAATGTGGAAAATTGGAGAGGTGCTATCCTAAAGCAATCAAATGTTGTCCTTTGCCGTAAAGCCTTTTTGAAATCTGACAACACTGTAATATTGCCAAGAATCAGAGCTTTTGATGACTATGCAACAATTGTATATTGATGAATGTTTAATAATTCAACATTTGGATTTTAAAATTGGTGCCTTACATTTCACCGGGTAGTGTCTGGAGCGGCCCGCTAGCGCGCCGCTACTCCCTAAGTAGTTAAATAATATCCAAATTGATTAGTTTTGGAAATGAGACATTGTAAACTTTTCCCAAATTAACCTAGATGAAGCAACCTCTCAGGTTTATTAAAGTTTAATTCCCATATAGCCTATACATGTTTGATTTATCATTAAATTGATCAATCAGTAAAAAACAATTTTGCAAAACACATTCAGTAACACGGGACAGAAGTCCTGCATCCAGCTGGCTTAGGCCTTAGGGAGAAGTGTACCATAGTGGTGAATGTACCCTAACATTTGAACTATTGTTTACACTTATGATATCCAATCAATGGAGATTGTATGGATTGTCGTCTCATTCAATTCAATAAGTTAAATTGTTGAATATACCTTAATGTTCTTCCAATCAAATGAGACACTTTTAAACTTCCCATATTAACCTGGATGAACCAACTTTTCAGGTTAATTAATGTTTAATTCCCAGATAGCCTATCCAGGTATGATTAATCATTATCATAGATTAATTAATTCAATTTGCTTTTGCAAATTCATTCACGTCCAACTTCCACATTACTGGTACAGTACGGATGATTCGTTAACATCTATAAATAGATTAAACTGTCTTTGCAGCTTCCAATGAATTCCAAACCCAAACTTTGAAAAAAATAGGAAAATTCTTCCTCTAAATATTTTGAACAATGTGCAAGCTATCAGAGGTGGTCACCACTTCTCCGCTAATTAGTAAACCTCCACTCATAAAAGGATTGATCACTGACTTCAACAGCGATACCAACCCTAATTATGCCATTTAGTGAAAAAACTGCCGAAATTGTGAACAACGCTTTTCAAAATCAACCATCGAACACAGGCTTTGTGACGGTTCTCTCCACTTTAGCACTTATGTATCGCCATCAAAGATTGGCATCGGTCCAATACCACAGTGCACAGCTGAAGCACATGCAAGACGTGGCTAACGTGAGGGGACAGGTGGAGAGAACTGAGCAACTTGTTCCGATTTTTGAAATCGGAACAATTAAAAGTAATTGAAAAAACGTATTATGATGAACGAGCACAAACTCTTCAATAAAATCGTTATTTCCAGGAACAACTCGATTTAGCCAAAACTAAATACGATGTAGTCCACTCCAAACTAGATAAATCTGTCGAGTTATCTACAAACAGGAGCGCGCAAATAGATTACATGCAGGCAGTTTTGTTGAACATTACTCAAGGTAACAAGGTTCTACTCCAAATTCTGCAGACCAAGACAATCAGTTAATGAACACAATGACTACGTTGGATGACAAATCAGCAGAACTCATTGAAGTCGCTGATCAAATGAATGATGAGAGAACTCAGGTGAAGTTGGAAATATTGATTTCTAAGCAAGCGGAAGAAATCTCATCACTGAATCTCTCACTCCGTACTCAGGACCTCTATCTGCAAACCATGACAGATAAGTTTGAGACCGAAAGGAGCAAATTCGACACTCATGTGTCCAAAATCAGTACTCTAAGCACTCAAGTGGACCCTGCAATGCAACAGAATACCACCCTTAGGTACCATCTGGAGGAAGTCCAGAATGGTCATGATCTACAGCGTGACTATCCATCCAAGCAACCGGAGTCCGGTACTCAAAGGAGTGAAGACGATAGGTTTCAGACTTTGCCTCCATCATGTGTCCCTCAGTCTTCTCCTCTTGGCCATTCGGCACTGAGTAATATGGCGCCTCTTGGCCAAAGCTTGGCTTCTTCTCTTGGACTTTTGGCCCCAATTTCCCCACAGGATGAAGCCAACCCTCTCCACTCGCTTGGTGTGGAATACCTTGACAAACTCGTCAAGAATTTCCCCACCTTTGACCCCGTTCCAGGTCAGCCAAACAATACTGAAGAAGAAGAAGTTTTATTTATATAGCGCCTTCCATAGCTCAAGGTCGCTTTACATTGCACATTACAATACATTCAGAACACACACACATACATCGCAGTCACATAGGATACACACTACCCAAAATGCATGTCAAACAGATATGTCTTCAACTGGATCTTGAATGCACCCACGGATGAGATATTGCGTAGTGTAAGAGGTAGTGAATTCCATAATTTAGGAGCATTAACACCAAATGACCTCCCGCCTACATTGGACAACCGGAAACGAGGGACGGTCAACAAACCAAGTTCAGCTGATCTAAGGGACCGAGCAGGGCGGTAAGGAAAGAGTAAGTCAGAGAGATATTGGGGAGCAAGACCATTTAATGCTTTAAAAGTTAGAAGCAATACCTTAAAGTGGATACGTGATGCCACAGGTAGCCAGTGAAGGTCATGAAGCAGAGGAGTGATGTGAGCAGAGCGCCTAGTGGAGGTGAGAACTCTTGCTGCTGAGTTTTGAACATACTGTAATCTTGCAATAAGTTTTTTGGGAAGACCAAGAAGTAAGGCATTGCAATAGTCCAAGCGTGAAGTGATTAATGCATGAATTAGAGTTTCAGCATCAGCTAAAGTGAGAGAAGATCGAGACGAGCAATATTACGAAGATGGAAAAAGAGTTTTTAACAAGAGAAGAAATGTGAGAGCCAAAAGATAGAGTTGAATCGAATAAGACACCAAGGTTACGAATCAATGACGAAGGCTTAACGTGGATTCCATCAACATCAAAGGACTGATCAATCCTTTTGGCTGAGGCAGCAGGACCAATCAATAATATCTCAGTTTTATTATCATTCAGTTTAAGGAAATTCAGGGACATCCATTTCTTGATGTCCCTGATACATTCAGTGAGTGAGTCAGGCAAAGATAACCTATCAGAGCTGGTGGTGAGGTAGATTTGAATATCATCAGCATAGCAATGGAACTGAAGTCCGTGCCTGCGTATGATATCACCGAGTGGATATATGTAGATGATGAATAATAGTGGGCCAAGAACCGAACCTTGAGGGACACCCTGTGTAAGTGAAGCAGTGGCAGATCTAAACCCTTGTATAGTGATATAATACTTTCTGTCGCTAATGTAGGAGATGAGCCAAGAAAGAGCAGAGCCAGTGATACCAATGTCAGAAAGCCTAGAGATAAGTATTTCATGGCAGACTGTGTCAAAAGCAGCGCTTAAATCAAGAAGCATCAAGATGTTTATCAGCCCTGCATCCATGGACAAAAGAATGTCGTTAACCACCCGGAGAAGAGCAGTTTCAGTGCTATGAGCTGGGCAAAATCCAGACTGAAAAGGTTCAAAAAGACCGTTTATATCCAAATGTGATCGCAATTGCGAAGCAACAACCCTTTCAAGGACTTTGCTTAAGAATGGTAAGTTGGATATTGGTCTGTAATTTTCCATGTTTAGGTGGTCTAGGCCTGATTTTTTAAGAATGGGCGTCACCGCAGCCATTTTTAAATCTGCTGGAACCACGCCGGACGCCAAACTACAGTTAATCATATGTGTTATGAAGGGTGCAACCTCAGGGACACACAACTTAAGCAAAACAGTAGGTGTAGGATCAAGTTGGCAGGATGTGGAATTTGACTTCACAATTAGATCACTTATAACAGTTGGAGTAGTTAGAGTGAAAGCAGAGAGAGAGTTTGTAGAATGAGTAAAATCAGCTATTATTAAGTGAACATTTGAGTCACTTGGATGAAGAGTGTTTTTGGCGATGGATGCAGTGATTGACTTTAATTTGTCAGAGAAAAATTGTAAAGCTATTTACAAGCCCCACAGAGCCCGACATAACATGTTGTGGTGGATTTGTGAGTTTGCTAACCATTGCAAAGAGTGATTTGGGCCTGCACTTTGAATTTCTAATGGTAGAGGTGAAATAAGAGGATCTTGCATCGTTAAGGGCTGTACGGTACTTAAGCAAGTGTTCTTTAAAAGCCAAAGAGTGGACAACAAGTCCAGTTTTCCTGTATAGTCTTTCTAGGCGCGACCCTCGGTTTTTATCGTTCGTAGTTCAGGAGTGAACCATGGTGAGGCACGAGTAGATGGAACCAGTCTAGTTATGACAGGAGCCTGCCTCTCAAGTATTTGAGACAAGACATTATTGTATATACAGCAGATTTCTGATGGACAATTTAATAGTAGACATTCTGACAAAGAAGAATCCCTTATTAAAGCAGAAAAGAAGATGGATTCACAGAATTGATTTTACGATAGGTCAGCATTTTCTTCAGTGGTGTTATAGATATAGGAAAACTACAACTGAAGCTTATGAATTTGTGATCTGAAAAAGCAAAATCAGAGCTGCTAACAAGAATATTATTTAAGCCAGATGTACATATGAGATCCAGTATATGACCCCTGGAGTGAGTATCAAAAGTTACATGTTGGGTTAGGTTGAAACAGTCCAGTACAGCCATCAATTCATTGCAATGTGCAGTGTTTTCATGTATGTTAAAATCACCAAGCAGAATAACAGATGGATAGTTACCACAGACAAGAGTGAGTAACGCACTAATCTCAGACGTTCCCTAGCTGACATAGAGGACGCGTTGGATGGCTACCAGAATGCTACGGGTTCTGACAGGGTTTACTTGTTGAAGCGAACGTCAAATAGACACGTGATGAAGTTCATTTGTCTACAACAGCAACACGTGCTAAATGACTACGCTAAACTTGAATTCAGTGGTTCTGCGACTCGCAAACACGATAGCTCACTGGCTAACACTGTCAAACAAGCTCAGAACGAACACCCACAAGCTTACTATCATAGGCTTCGTTCAGCTTACGTTGGCCTACTCACTGAAACAGGAATGGAAGAGCTGTTACCATTCAAACATATGTTTCTGTCGAACATGTATCCCTCCTTCATTAACTACTTGGGCCCTGCAGCCCATGTTGGCTTGCCTATCTTACAACTCAGAGAGCTTGCAAGCACAGCTTTTGAGGCATCAAAAGCTCGCAACACTAAGAGCCCTGACCACTCGGTTTTGAAGTTTGACCAGGAGCACTCATTCCAGTTAGAGGGTGCATTATCAGCTATTGGAGCGTCGAGAGATGACGCACAACAACGTTTTCTACTACGAAACCACGATTCCAATAACCACCACGGTCGAAATAACCGTAAAGTATGTCGCCATCAAAACAACTACCGCTACAATCGACCTGTTCGCTACGTTCCTGCACACAACCCACACAAAGTGTCAGAGCAAAAGGGTAACAAAGGGTTGAAAAACAATCAAAACGTAGACCAATGTTCGCCAGAAGTTCCACTACGTGAAGAACTCAAGCGAGAAACATTTGAGAAAAGGGTAATAGATATGTCACAAGGACTAGATGGGGAATTACCGGACACCAGGTCCGCAGGAATTAATACCCATAGCAAATTTCAAATTTCTCCCGACCTCATTCTCCCGACCTCATCCACTTGAAAACAAGCCCACTAGCTTTGTCTATAGACTCTGATACAAAGGTTTTGAAGAAAAGGTCGTTAAACGCTTCGTTAAAGCCAAGCCCACTCAAAATCTGAAAATTCAATCTGCTTTCACCTTGAACAGAAATGGCACATCACGTCGTTGCGAACAACCACTCCACTTTGTGGGGAATATATCCACTAAACACAAATCTAAATGCTCATACTTGCAAACAGTCCTGGAGGACTGCTTAACTTGTCATGGCTAATTGATTCGGGCGTGACAATATCACTAATTTCTCAAACATTGTTTGATGATCTCAAAAGGGCTTTGAAGCCAACTAAATTGGTTAAAAGTTGAACGATGCGACACTACACTTCGAGGGGTCACTCAGACTACCTCGTCTCTCACATTGAGAGTCATGCTGAAACTACACTTCAAGGACGTATCACTCGTTCACCCTGTGTATGTTACCAGCCTTGAATCTGTACCCCCTGCTACTTGGAGCAGACTTGATGGATCGGTTACTCCCATTGATGGATAGGAAAACCAACCAGGTGTGGTCACAGGCCACAGTGCCTTCTCCACTGACGACACTGACGACACTGTTCCCTCTTCCTTGCAGTCGTGCAATACGGTAGTTGAGATGAACTTCCCTTGCCCTTCGAATACTTACGCAAGCACTGCGGCCGTCACAGCAAGAAAAACATTGATGGCCAGAGTATACTCTGTTTCCTATGATACACCTTCCGCTTTGTGGGGAACTGTCACCCCTTACAATGACACTAATGGCGTTAGTCCAGCAACTGACCCGATGACAACCACTGGTGAAACACTTTGCAATATCACAGACCGATATCCTCATCTCAGTTCACAGGTACTGAAGAGATTGCCACATGCGGACGCGGTGGAGACTGACAGGCCTCGACAGCCAGTGAGTGTTTTGAAGCACAAACACCAGGAGATTTGGTTGAAAGGTTACAGCCATTCTCATAACAATGCGGCTACTGACAACTCGTACATAGGGTCCGAACTTTTCGTTTGCGCCTCGGATACCAATACCATCCGCTGGTGGGGGGGTCCCGAGACACAAAGGGGGGGAATAGTAGCCCAGACCCATGATGAGTAGCCCAGACCCATGACGAGGCAGGTGGGGGTGTCGAGACTACCAATACCACAGACCCCTAGACGGGGATTATCTTAGAACACATTTAAGATAGAACTGAGGTGTACCACACTGGTCGTAAAGGAAGTCCAGTGGACTTGTCCACCTCCAAAACAAATGGCAACAATAATCATTCCTTGACATGTGTAGTAGCCACTACAAGACAACTAGTAAAATGCTCTAATCATGTATTCCTGTAGGATAACATTTCAGAATAAATCGGTAGGACAACTGGTCCCCTTGAGTACCAGTACCAATACCACAATCAGTCCAGCAACACTCAGTAAGAGGATTAGAAACCTCACAAGTTAAATTGCTATTGACAATAGCAACATAGGAGTCACTCAGGGTGCAACACAGGGAAGGGAATCTCCATTGCACTCTTCCAATGGTTAACACACATGCCACTAATAAATAGAACCCTCCACAGGAGAAAAGATTAGAAGTCATGAACCATGATCACACCGCGTACGACTGGTCCAATACTTAGAGTACTTCCGTCGTGAGGTTAGCTCCTCCGTGGATAACATACCTATGAAGTAGACTTCTTCATACATACCGCCACTACAATAGTGGAAGACAGTGACTTGTAGTAAAACCACTACAGACCCCCTCGACACCAATTCTGACTGACCTCCAGGCATTGACCTGAAAATTACCTGATTACGCCAGACTCATTCTGAACAAGTTGTAGTCTACCAGGACACTTGGTTTTCTTCCCCTTGACATGCATGATTGTGTAAGCATAAACGCACATGTACAACGGAACATCCAAATAGGATTTATGCTTGGATCACTTAGGGGTCCGAGCAAAATACCAGCCTTAGTAAAGCTGAACATTTACTTTGAGGCCTTTGACTCTACAGCTACAACACTCACCAGTTTTCTTCCCAGAGGTCCATAGGTCATCCCTGTAGACTGCCCAAAACTAGTGCCTTACAGCTGTAGACTTATCATATAGTTATCAAGTTAGGATAGTGCCCTAAGCAACACCCCGCAAATTAGGAAAGCCCTAGATATGACATTAAACGATGCCATGATAGGGTCATTTTGCCAAGACCATGGACGTACTATATAGAATACAGTCCAATTAGATGATTAAGGTGGCATAACTATATTTTGTTTTGTTTATGCTTTCATTTCATTTTGTTTCATTTCTTCGGCACATAGAAAGTGATAGAGCCATAAACAACTTCCCCATTCAACCATCAGTTAGTGCCACAATGCCGCTCATTTGGGAGGAAATGTAATGATATATTTCATGAGTGTGTGTGCGTTGTTAACATCTGCTTAAGTTACTGCCCAGATCTTCCAGTCGGGACGACCAGACGACGGGTCCGGAATGGCAATCCCAATCCGGACATCTGCTGTCCAGCCTTGGAGCAGACTTCTTCAGTTGCAGACACCCTAAACGGGATGACCACCAGAGGGGGGACAGCAACAGTGATCATCAACTGGACATCTGCTGCCCAGCCTTGGAGCGGACTTCTTAATTCGCAGAAACCCTACCCGGGTCAACCACCAGAGGGGGACCACAACGATGGTCCACAACCAGGACAACCCACAGTCATTTTTATGTTGGTTTGCAACGTGCAGGTTAATCGCAAGATTAAACCCAACAAGGGGGGACTGTCATGACGTTGGCCTGTTGGTGAGGTTTATGACCCCCATAAATACCCCCTTTCTCTCTCTACTCTACAGAGGGACTATTGAAAATCCCTTTGTTAACATAGAGAGTATGGTGACGTCAAAAGGGTGGGGAAAGGAACCATATTTCGGTAATCCAACCAGCTGAAAATATGTGTTGGTACTTAACACTTTTAGAAACTTCAGAGTGTTTCCTATCCAATAGTACTAATTATGCATATCCTATTTTCTGGGCCTGAGTGGGAGGCATTTTACTTTGGGCACGCCAGACTCTCCAAAACCGTCACCTCGGGAGCTGCTCCCTAACTAACCATTTCACATCGGTTACACTCATCCCCCTTTTGACCTCCTACTTTTCCGCATCAACCAGTGATCCAGGTCAACAGCATCAATGTAACAGTATAGCTTCCGTCCCTTTCCTCGCCCCTACCTGGGCTCAAACCAGGGACCCTCAGCACACAAAATCACAACTGACACCCACGAAGCAACGTTACCCATCCCAGAACAACAGCAAAGGACCTTGTTGAGATGCTGAAGGAAACAGGTACGAAAGTATCTATATCCACAGTAAATCTACAGCCATAATGACCATTGTTATGTTTGGAGAAAAAAGGGGGAGGCTTGCAAGCCAAAGAACACCATCCCAACCGTGAAGCACGGGGGTGGCAGCATCATGTTGTGGGGGTGCTTTGATGCAGGAGGGACTGGTGCACTTCACAATATAGATGGTATCATGAGGGAGGGAAATTATGTAGATATATTGAAGCAACATCTCAAGACATCAGTCAGGAAGTTAAAGCTTGGTTGCAAATGGGTCTTCCAAATCGACAATGATCCCAAGCATACTTCCAAAGTTGTGTCAAAATGGCTTAAGGACAACAAAGTCAAGGTATTGGAGTGGCCATCACAAAGCCCTGACCTCAATCTCATAGAAAATATCACCCAACTTATTGTGGTAAGCTTGTGGAAGGCTACCCGAAATGTTTTACTCAAGTTAAACAATTTAAAGGCAATGACACCAAATACTAATTGAGTGTATGTAAACTTCTGGGAATGTGATGAAAGAAATAAAAGCTGAAATAAATCACTCAACTATTATTCTGACATTTCAGATTCTCAAAATAAAGTGGTGATCCTAACTGACCTAAGACAGGGAATGTTAACTAGGATTAAATGTCAGGAGTTGTGAAAAACGGAGTTTAAAGGTATTTGGCTAAGGTGTATGTAAACTTCTGACTTCAACTGTACGTGTAGGTAGAGGTAAAGTGACTATGCATGGTTATCTATTAGAGAGTAGCAGTAGTGTAAAAATGAGGGGTGGGGTGAGGACAATGCATATAGTCTGGGGAGCCATTTGATGAACTCTTCATGTCTTATGGCTTGGGGGTAGAAGCTATTAACTATTTACGGAGTGGTGGGGCGCTAGCAATGGGTGTCTCAGACACCCATTGATCTGACATTATATGCATTAAAACCTCTTAGGGATAACAGGTGCGCTAGCGCCCCACTCCCGACACTACCCGGTGAAATGCAAGGCGCCAAATTCAAAATCCAAAAGTTGAATTATTAAGCATTCATCAATATACAATTGTTGCATAGTCATCAAAAGCTCTGCTTCTTGGCAATATCACAGCGTTGTCAGATTTCAAAAAGGCTTTACGGCGAAAGCACTACATTTGATTGTTTGAGGGTAGCACCTCCAATATTTTCCATTAGCATAAATTCATAAACCATCGCAGTTCACACAAAACACATTTCACAGCGAAAACAAATCAATTACCTTTTGAAGAACTTCTGCTGAGGGCTTCCCAAGTGTCCAACGAAGACAATCCATGGTTCTTTTGTTAGAAAAAGTCATTTATTATATCCATAAATCTCTGTTTGGTTGGCGCGTTATGATCATAAAATACAGCCTCCACTCGCCCATTGAACCGTGAAGAGAACGCGTTCAACCTATACCTATAAACTTGTCCAAGAACAATAAAACATCATTGATAATGTATCCTTAGGAACACTTTTATGTATATTTACTATAATATTTCAACCGGATTAGAAACTGGACGATAAGAAAGGAAAAAACCACAGCGTGCACGAGCCCGTGAACGCGCATCCTCTTCTGTTTACATCCGATGACCAGTTCGAAATTCTTCTTCTATTACCATCCAGAGCAACTATAACATCACCAAACACTGTCTAGAGACTGTTGACATCCAGTGGAAGCAATAGGTACTGCAATCTTACTCCAAGAAATATCTGTTTTCAATAGGGAGGGGTTCAAAATGAGCCAATGTGTCAAAAACACTTTTTCACAGACATTATGTTAACACTTTTAGAAACTTCAGAGTGTTTCCTATCCAATAGTGCTAATTATGTGCATATCCTATTTTCTGGGCCTGAGTGGGAGGCATTTTACTTTGGCACGCCAGACTCTCCAAAACCGTCACCTCGGGAGCCGCTCCCTAAGTTAAGAAGTCTTTTTGACCTAGACTTGGTGCTCTGGTACGCTTGCCACTCCAGTACCGTTAGCAGAGAGCAGTCTATGACTAGGGTGGCTGGAATCCTTGGCAATATTTTGGGCCTTCCTCTGACCCTGCCTGGTATAGAGGTCCTGGATGGCAGGAAGCTTGGCTCCAGTGATGTACTGGGCCATACGCACTACCCTCTGTAGTGCCTTGTGGTCAGAGGCCGAGCAGTTTTCATATCAGGCAGTGATGCAATCAGTTAGGATGCTCTTGATGGTACAGCTGTAGCTGAACCTTTTGAGGATCTGAAGACCCATTACAAATATTTTCAGTCTCCTGAGGGGGAATAGGACTTGTCGTTCCCTCTTCACAACTGCAAACGTGTTTTCACCATGATAGTTTGTTGGTGATGTGGACACCAAGGAACTTGAAGCTCTCAAACTGCTCCACTACAGCCCCATCGATTAAAATCCTCATTTTTCTGTAGTCCACAATCATCTTCTTTGCCTTGATCACGTTGAGGGAGAGGTTGCTATCCTAGCACCACACTGCTGTCTCATCGTTGTCAGTGATCAGGCCTACCACTGTTGTGTCGTCTGCAAACATAATGATAGTGTTGGAGTGGTGCTTGGCCTTGCAGTCATGGGTGAACAGGGAGTGCATGAGGGGGGACTGAGCATGCACCCCTGAGGGGCCCCAGTGTTGAGGATCAACGTGGTAGATGTGTTGTTACCTACCCATACCACCTGAGGCGGCCCATCAGGAAGTCCATGATCCAGTTGCAGAAGGAGGTGTTCAGTCCCAGGGTCCTTAGCTTAGTGATGAGCTTTGAGGGCACTATGGTGTTGAATGCTGAGCAAGGTGGGAAAGGGCAGTGTGGAGTGCAATAGAGATTGCATCATCTGTGGATCTGTTGGGGCGGTATATACATTTCAGTGGGTCTAGGGTTTCTGGGATAATGGTGTTGATGTGAGCCATGACCAACCGTTCAAACCACTTCATATCTACAGACATTAGTGCTATGGGTCGGTAGTCATTTAGGCAGGTTACCTTGGTGTTCTTGGGCACAGTGACTATGGTGCTTGAAACATGTTGGTATTACAGACTTAGTCAGGGACAGGTTGAAAATATCAGTGAAGACACTTGCCAGTTGGTCAGCGCATGCTCGCAGTACACATCCTGGTAATCCGTCTGGCCCTGCTGCCTTGTGAATGTTGACCTGTTTAAAGTGTGATCAAACAGTTGTTCGGTAGTTGATGCTCTCATTTATGCTTCAGTGTTGCTTGCCTCGAAGCGAGCATAGAATTTATTTAGCTCACCTGGTAGGCTCGTGTCACTGGGCAGCTCTCGGCTGTGCTTCCCTTTGTAGTCCATAATAGTTTGCAAGCCCTGCCACATCCGACGAGCGTCGGAGACGGTGTAGTATGACTGAAACTTTAATTGAAACTGAAACTGTATTGACGTTTAGCCTGTCTGATGGTTCGTCGAAGGGCATAGCGGGATTTCTCATAAGCCTCCGGGTTAGAGTCCCGCTCCTTGAAAGTGGCAGCTCTACCGTTTAGCTCAGTGTGGATGTTGCCTGTAATCCATGGCTTCTGGTTGGGGTATGTACGTCACTGTGGGGACGGCGTCATCGATGCACTTATTGATAAAGCCAATGACTGATGTGGTCTTCTCCTCAATGCCATCGGAAGAATCCTGGAACATATTCCAGTTTCTGATTGCAAAACAGTCGCTTAGCATCTGTTATGTCTGACCAGTTCCTTATTGAGCAAAATCACTGGTACTTCCTGCTTTAGTTTTTGCTTGTAAGCAGGAGTCAGGAGGATAGAGTTATCGTCAGACATAGCAGATTTGCCAAATGGAGGGCAAGGGAGAGTTTTGTACACGTCTCTGTGTGTGGAGTAAAGATGGTCTAGATTTTTTTTCCTCTGGTTGCACATTTTTTATGCTGGTAGAAGTGAGGTAAAACAGATTTAAGTTTCCCTGCATTAAAGTCCCCGGCCACTAAGAGCACTGCCTCTGGATGAGCATTTTCCTGTTTGCTTTTGGCCCTATACATCTTAGTGCCAGCATCGGTTTGTGGTGGTAAAAAGACAGTTACAAAAATTATAGATGAAAAATCTCTTGGTAAAATAGTGTTGTCTGCAGCTGATCATGAGATACCTCAGGCGAGCAAAACCTTGAGACTTCCTTAATATTAGATTTTGTGCACCAACTGTTATTTACAAATATACACAGACCCCCACCACTTGTCTTACCGGAGGCAGCTGTTCTATCTTGCCGATGGACGGAAAAGCCCGCCAGCTGTAAGTTATCCATGTCATCGTTCAGCTACGACTCTGTGAAACATTAGATATTACAGGTTTTAATGTCGCGTTGGTAGGATATCCTTGATCGGAGCCCATCCATTTTGTGTACTCACTCGCCTACGAATTCTCAGAAGGCAGCCCGACCTCCGACCCCTTTTTCTCCGTCTTTTCTTCAAGCAAATGACGGGGGATTTGGCCCGTTCCCGAGAAAGCAGTATATCCTTTGCGTCGGACTCGTAAAAAAAAAAAAAATCTTTGTCTAGTGCGAGGTGAGTAATCGTTGTTCTGATGTCCAGAAGTTGTTTTCGGAAATAAGAGATGGAAGCAGCAACATTATGTACAAAATAAGTAAAAAGATCAAGTTACAAACAACGAAGAAAACGAACAAAATAGCACAGTTGGTTAAGAGCACGTAAAACAAAAGCCATCCCCTCTGGCGCCATTTCATTGCACGCCAAGTTATGGTGTTGAGTGTTTGCTGTAAACTCAATCACTTTGGAGGTGTCTGACAGCCATATCTTAATTGTTCCTTTACCAGGAAAAATAGAAATAGCCTATTTGAGCGTAGTCAGAACATTTGAAAAGCCAAAAGGTATCACACCGCAGTCAAACTTTAGTCATTAGCCTGATTGGCATTAGGTTTCAAGTTTCAATGTCACATGCACAGGTAAGTGAAATACTTTTCTTGCATAATCAATCATTAGCATTAGCATGTGCACTGAGGAGGCATTTGTTGAGCCTATCAGAGAGCATTATTAATGGATCCACTATTGACAGCTGAACCAGTGGACAGCTGAACCAGTAGCATCAAAGAGGCCCTCATCCACCTACTCCTACCTGAAGACCTATTGTCACAGAGCTGTGGCTGATTCTCATTCAAACCGCCTGTGATTACATTTAATGTTCCAAGAGCCATATGGACCACGTTAGGGCGCTGACGTACATGTGGAGGAGAGTGAAAGAGAGAATGTCTTATTGAAGAGGTAGAAGTTCCATTCACACCAAGGCAGTAAATATAGCAAACAATGGCTAACAGTTGAAGAGACTGGTAAGTAAGTGAATAGTGGGCTCAATATAATTAGGAAGAAATTTGGGTTACTCAAGGATTTTTGAATAAAGGCAGCTGTTGTCCTTCTGAGATATCAGAAGGACATGCTCTAAAATAGGACAAATCATGTTGGCTGTCAACTTTGTGCAAAATCATTCCACAGTAACGTTTTATCATTTTATCTTTTATCCACAACTAAAACGCAAATGACTATTGTTGCTAAGTTAGCAACTAAATAGCCGTTAATATTGGATCGCATAATATTGAAAGATGATCACAACATAATTTCTGGAGTTTTTTTGGATGAGGAGAAGCAAGGTTTGTAATGTTTGTACACTTTGTACTGTATAGTTTATCTCGTAACCTGTAACCTAAACAGCTGAAATGTCGGTCAACTCAGAATTTTCACAAAAAGATGAAGACTGAGTAGTATTATAAAGAATAAACACAGTGGTTGTAGAGGGTGCAACAGGTCAGTACCTCAGGAGTAAATGTCAGTTGGCTTTTCATAGCTGAGCATTCAGAGGTCGACGAGAGAGAAGGGTCGAGAGAGGGGTCGAGAGAGAGAGACAAACAAAAACAGCAGGTCCGGGACAAGGTAGCACGTCCGGAGAACAGGTCAGGGTTCCCTACCCGCAGGCAGAACAGTTGAAACTGGAGCAGCAGCACGACCATCAGGTCAAGTAGTCCTAAGGCATGATCCTAGGGCTCAGGTTCTCCGAGGGGAGAGGGAGGGAGAGAGAATTAGAAGGAGCATACTTAAATTCACACAGGACACCAGATAAGACAGGAGAATTTCACCAGAGATAACAGACTGACCCTAGCCCCGTGGCACATAGACTATTTCAGCATAGATACTGGAGACTGAGACAGGGGTGGGTCGGGGAACACTGTGGCCCCGTGTGACGATACCCCCGGACAGGGCCAACCAGGCAGAATTTAATTCCACCCACTTTGCCAAAACACAGGCCCCACACCACTAGAGGGATATCAACAGACCACCAACTTACTAGCCTGAGACAAGGCTGAGTATAGCCCATGAAGATCTTCTCTACCAAACCGGCCTGAGGGGGCACAAAACCAGACAGGAAGATCACGTCTGTGACGCACCCCTCCTAGGGACGGCATGGAAGAGCACTATTAAGCCAGTGACTCAGCCCCCGTAATAGGGTCAGAGAATCCCAGTGGAGAGAGGGGAGAGACAGCAAGAGCAGTCGGTCGCTCCAGTGCCTTGCCGTTCACCTTCACATCCCTGGGCCAGACTACACTCAACCATCCCTGGGCCAGACTACACTCAACCATAGCACCTACTGAAGATATGAGTCTTCAGTAAAGCCTTAAAGGTCGAGACCGAGTCTACGTCTCTCGCATGGATAAAAATGGAGCTCTATAGGAGAAAGCCCGGCCTCCAGCTGTTTGCTTAGAAATTCTATGGACAGTAAGGTATGGTTTTAAGTTGTGATAGTTTTCTGCTTGTTTCTTTTCATTCATCCAGAACATGTGTGCCCTAACTCATCCTCTGTTTAGATCAGGTAGTTGATGGGAGAACCTTCTTTGCTATTTTTTTTGTATTAATGATGATGGCAAAACTCATTCTTGTTGTCATAATCTGTATTTGTCATACATTGCAGAATGTTATCATGTTGATATGTGTATTGCTATTTCGAACGATTTCCAAGGCTTTCACAAACAGTGGTGTGTGATCAAATGCGAAACGGACTCTGATGGACCTGACCTGTCCAGCTTAGCCACACCTTCTGATGGAGGTGATTGAGGATTCCACGATGGGACAGCTGAACATTTTAGGCAGGGTACCCCTGGAGACTGATGTTTCACCCTGGTGGGAGGATACCTTCTATGAGGAGAGCCCAAGGACACCAACGACCATGCACCAATAGTTAATGCGGGCCAAGGCGACTGTTATGAAGAGTGTCACCACTGTGTTCTGGCAAGCCTTAATTGGGTGGTAACAATTACATGGACACAATGCTGTTCTTTTTATGGTCTATTCACCTCCACATCTTTCTCTGGATCCTCCTTCCAGAGTATCCACAGGGGGGAAAACTGTTGTGGAAATATTAAAGAAGGTTATACTCGTTACTGGCGACTTGCGGGCGCTGAGGCCCAGCATGAGAACTCAATACATTGTTTGGTTGTATGGCTCTATATTTGCATCTCACAAGAGAGAGCCACACCTTCGCTGTGACAATCTCCTGGGATGTTTCCACAATGGTCCTGGGGTCACTGACGCGTAGTGGTGAAGTGTGGTGGTTATTTCTGTATTATCAAATGAGGAGAGACAAACTTATCACACAAGTCCGAGTTGTACTTAATCAAAAATCTTTATTTACTTATTAATAATGGAGAAAGGTCACTACATGCACACAGAGTGAATAGAGTGAGAGCTCAATGATTCTGAGTTGGGGCTTGCCCAACCTTGTTACATTTTCTTAATCCACCACAACTGTCTCAATGTGTTGAACCAACCCATAGTCTTCTGTGTTCTCGTACTAATAACTGTTTGTTCTTAGAATAGAGGATAAGGAGAGATTTACAGGAGGTGGGGTAAGAACACGAGATGTGCACAGCCGTGGAGGATCTAGATACAGAGTTAGGTGACAGCAGCATCTTACACAGCCAGAGTAAAAGGATTGTACAGCACATACCTATCATTTAAAGTAATGCTAATAATAATTCCCCCCCCACAGAAGACTGATGGTAACTTGAATAAAATAAATGTTTGTTAGTGTGAATTAAATTGTCTTCTTTGTTTTGTTTCCAGTTCATAAAGAGCCACACATTTTGATATATTCTACTGTGCTGTAAGTGATATGGATGTATTGTTACAGGCAAGCTGTTTGTCAGGTGGTCAGTTCAAAGAGGAGTGACACAGATGTGCGCTCCTATCGCTTAAATTGAGTTGATTAGATTAGAATCTGAGTGTGTTGTTCTTGCCTTTCGTTTTAACTAGCAAAGTAAGTTTTTGCTTGAATACGGTTAAAAGCGCAGTGAATTCGCTGATACTTGGAAAACTTGTTTAGCAAGCTCCTGTGAGTATCAGACACCGTTTTTCTCTTAGAGATTATTTTTGAACTGGAGACACGTGTAACCACGTTAAGTCTTATTTAGTTGATAGTCATTTGTCTTCTCTAATGTATAATGCATTTCATGTACACTGTAATTGTTTGATTGTTAATTATTTTGTGACTAATAAATCCTATTAGTTGAATTGAGTAAATGCATTCTTCGTTTTACAGAGTCATTCTTTGATTGGCTATACGGTCATAATTTGTTTAACGTCATAGGGAGCGGCAGCTGAGGTGTCGGTTTTGGAGAGTCTGGCATGCCCAAAGTAAAAGGCCTGCCACTCAGGCCCAGAAACTAGGATATGCACATAATTAGTACTATTGGATAGGAAACACTCTGAAGTTTCTAAGAGTGTTAAAATATTGTCTGTGAGTATAACAGAACTGATATAGCAGGCGAAAACCTGAGGAATTTCTGTCCTGGAAAAGTGTTTTTGACACATTGCCTCATTTTGAACCCCTCCCTATTGAAAACCACCATATATGGGAGTAAGATTGCAGTACCTATTGCTTCCACTGGATGTCAACAGTCTCTAGACAGTGTTTGGTGATGTTAGGTTGCTCTGGATGGTAATAGAAGAAGAATTTCGAACTAGTCACCAGATGTAAACAGAAGAGGGTGCACGTTCACAGGCTTGCGCGCACGCTGTGGTTTTTTTCCTTTCCTATCGTCCAGTTTATAATCCGGTTGAAATATTATAGTAAATATACATAAAAGTGTTCCTAAGGATACATTATCAATGATGTTTGATTGTTCTTGGACAAGTGTATAGGTATAGGTTGAACGTGTTCTCTTCACATGTTCAATGGGCGAGTGGATGCTGTATTTTATGAACATAACGCGCCAACCAAACTGAGATTTATGGATATAATAAATGACTTTTTCTAACAAAAGAACCATTGGATGTCTTCGTGGGACACTTGGGAAGCCCTCAGCAGAAGTTCTTCAAAAGGTAAGGGATTTGTTTTCACCGGGTAGTGTCGGGAGCAGCCCGCTAGCGTGCCGCTTCTACCTAAGTTGTTAAAAAACTATTAGCCTTTCTTGTATTTTGTTTCAATGACTGTATATATCCTGCCTTGTGGCACGTGCTGTGGAGTTTTGGATGCATTAGCCTGCCTGCCGTCCTGTACCTGCCTGACTCTGACCTGACACGAACACCTGCCTGTCCTCGACCTGCCCTTTGCCTGCAACGTGTTTTCAAAGAATAATCTGAGAAGAGTACTATCTGCCTCCTGTGTCTGCATCTGGGTCATATCCTGAACCGTGATAAGGACTAAATGCTATTCTATTATATTCGGTTCTGTAATATAAATTCAAATGCATCATCATGTGATCTCTGATAAGTGACTAGATCAATAAAAAAGTGGTCAGAGGAAGCAGATGCTAGGCTACAGGACTGTTTTGCTAGCACAGACTGGAATATGTTCCGGGATTCCTCTGATGGCATTGAGGAGTACACCACATATTATTCTATTTATTTTATTTCACCTTTATTTAACCAGGTAGGCAAGTTGAGAAAGTTCTCATTTACAACTGCGACCTGGCCAATGACATTGATGACGTCGCCCCCACAGTGACTGTACGTACATACACCAACCAGAAGCCATGGATTACAGGCAGCATCCGCACTGAGCTAAGGCTAGACCTGCCACTTTCAAGGATTGGGACTCTAACCCAGAAGCTTTTAAGAAATCCCGCTATGCCCTCAGACAAACCATCAAACAGGTAAAGTGTCAATACAGGGCTAAGATCGAATCGTACTGTACCGGCTCTGACGCTCGTCGGATGTGGCAGGGCTTGCAAACCATTACAGACTACAAAGGAAATCACAGCCAAGAGCTGCCCAGTGACACAAGCCTTCCATAAGAGCTAAACTACTTCTATGCTCGCTTCGAGGCAAATAACACTATTTATGCATTAGCATGAATTCATATCCAGCGCGGGTCACACAAAACCCATACAAGAGCTAAAATAAATCACTTATCTTTCGAAGAACTTCTGCTGAGGGCTTCCCAAGTGTCCAACGAAGACATCCAATGGTTCTTTTATTAGAAAAAGTCATTTATTATATCCATAAATCTCAGTTTGGTTGGCGCGTTATGATCAGAAAATCCACCGTCGAGTCGCCCATTGAACCATGAAGAGAACGCGTTCAAATTATACCTGTCAACTTTTTCCAAACAAATCAAACATCATTTTTAATGTATCCTTAGATATCGTTTTATGTATATTTACTATAATATTTCAACCAGATTGTAGCCTGAACGATAGGAAAGGAAAAAACCACAGAGCGCGCGAGACCGTGAACGCGCATGTCATTATATTGAGTTCCGGGGTCCACGTCTAAATTCTTCTTCTATTGGCTTCTAATTCAACCTAACATCATGAAACCCAGTCTAAAGACTGCTGACATCCAGTGGAAGCCATAGGTACTGCAGTCTCAGTCCTACATAACACTGAATCCAATAGGCAGCCAGGAGTAAAAGGTCAACAAAAAGAAACTGCAAATCCAGATGGATTTTCCTCCGGTTTTCGCCTGCTATATCAGTTCTGTTATACTCACAGACATTATTTTAACGGTTTTAGAAACTTCAGAGTGTTTCCTATCCAATAGTACTAATTATGTGCATATCCTAGTTTCTGGGCCTGAGTGGCAGGTATTTTACTTTGGGCACGCCAGACTCTCCAAAACCGCCACCACTGCTGATGATGCCTAAAGGGTTAACAGTGATCAAGGATTTTACCAGCCCGGGTGGCACATTCGATATGCTGATAAAATTTTGGGAGCCTTGTTTTCAAATTAGCCTTATTAAAATCCCCAGCCACAATAAATGCAGCCTCAGGATATGTGGTTTCTAATTTACATAGAGTCCAATGGATTTCTTTCAGTGCCGTCGATGTGTCAGCTTGAGGGGGAATATACACTGCTGTGATTATAATCGAGGAGAATTCTCTTGGTAGATAATGCGTGCTGTGATAATGCGGTGCTGTGCTGAACACTAAACTAACCTGCATAAACTACTACCAACCCGTAGCACTCACGTCTGTAGCCATGAAGTGCCTTGAAAGACTGGTCATGGCTCACATAAACACCATCCTCCCACAAACCCTAGACCCACTCCATTTTGCATACCGCCCCAACAGATCCACAGATGATGCTCTCTCCATTGCACTCCACACTGCCCTTTCCCACATGGACAAAAGGAACACCTATGTGAGAATGCTATTCATTGACTACAGTTCAACACCATAGTGCCCTCAAAGCTCATCAATAAGCTAAGGAATCCATGTGCTGTATTGAAAGGATGAGCATAAGAGCATAAAATGGGGAGAAGACCAATAAGTCTGGCATTTGGAAAAGTACATCTATAGTGAGGACCGACTTACCAGTTTGGTCAGGGCCAGCATGAGGGATAAAGTTTATCCTGTGTTGGTGAGTGTAGCTATTATGTTATGCTTAAATGGAGTGCTCCTAATCTCAGCTGATACCTGTATAAAAGACACCTGTCCACAGAAGCAATCAATCAATCAAATTACAAACTCTCCACCATGCCCAAGACCAAAGAGCTCTCCAAGGATGTCAGGGACAAGATTGTAGACCTACGCAAGGCTGGAATGGGCTACAAGACCATCGCCAAGCAGCTTGGTGAGAAGGTGACAACAGTTGGTGCGGTTATTCGCAAATGGAAGAAACACAAAAGAACTGTCAATCTCCCTCGGCCTGGGGCTCCATGCAAGATCTCACCTCGTGGAGTTGCAATGATCATGAGACTGGTGAGGAATCAGCCCAGAACTACACAGGAGGATCTTGTCAATGATCTCAAGGCAGCTGGGATCATAGTCACCAAGAAAACAATTGGTAACACACTACGCCGTGAAGGACTGAAATCATGCAGCGCCGGCAAGGTCCCCCTGCTCAAGAAAGCACATATACATGCCCGCCTGAAGTTTGCCAATGAACATCTGAATGATTCAGAGGACATCTGGGTGAAAGTGTTGTGGTCAGATGAGACCAAAATGGAGCTCTTTGGCATCAACTCAACTCGCCGTGTTTAGAGGAGGAGGAATGCTGCCTATGACCCCAAGAACATCATCCCCACCGTCAAACATGGAGGTGGAAACATTATGCTTTGGGGGTGTTTTTCTGCTAAGGGGACAGGACAACTTCACCGCATCAAAGAGACGATGGACGGGGCCATGTACCGTCAAATCTTGGGTGAGAACCTCCTTCCCTCAGCCAGGGCATTGAAAATTGGTCGTGGATGGGTATTCCAGCATGACAATGACCCAAAACACACAGCCAAGGTAACAAAGGAGTGGCTCAAGAAGAAGTACATTAACTTCTTAGGGAGCGGCTCCCGAGGTGACGGTTTTGGAGAGTCTGGCATGCCCAAAGTAAAATGCCTCCCACTCAGGCCCAAAAAATAGGATATGCACATTAGTACTATTGGATAGGAAACAAAGTTTCTGAAGTTTCTAAGAGTGTTAAAATATTGTCTGTGAGTATAACAGAACTGATATAACAGGCGAAAATCCGAGGAAGTTCTGACACATTGCCTTATTTTGAACCCCTCCCTATTGAAAACAGACATATATGGGAGTAAGGTTGCAGTACCTATTGCTTCCACTGGATGTCAACAGTCTCTAGACAGTGTTTGATGATGTTTAGTTGCTCTGGATGGTAATAGAAGAAGAATTTCGAAGTGGTCATCGGATGTGAACAGAAGAGGATGCGCGTTCACGGGCTCGCGCGGCTGTTTTTTTCCTTTCCTATCGTCCAGTTTATAATCCGGTTGAAATATTATAGTAAATATACATAAAAGTGTTCCTAAGGATACATTATCAATGATGTTTGATTGTTCTTGGACAAGTGTATAGGTATAGGTTGAACGCGTTCTCTTCACGGTTCAATGGGCGAGTGGACGCTGTATTTTCTGAACATAATGCGCCAACCAAACGGAGATTTATGGATATAATAAATGACTTTTTCTAACAAAAGAACCATTGGATGTCTTCGTTGGACACTTTTGTGTGTTTTGTGTCAACCGCGATGGTTTATGAATTTATGCTAATGGAAAATTTTGGAGGTGCTACCCTGAAACAATCAAATGTTGTGCTTTCGCCGTAAAGCCTTTTTGAAATCTGATAATGCTGTGATATTGCCAAGAAGCAGAGCTTTTGATGACTATGCAACACTTGTATATTGATGAATGTTTAATAATTCAACTTTTGGATTTTTAATTTGGCGCCTTGCATTTCACAGGGTAGTGTCGGGAGGCGGCTAGCGCCCCACTGCTCCCTAAGTAGTTAAGGTCCTGGAGTGGCCTAGCCAGTCTCCAGACCTTAATCCCATAGAAAATCTGTGGAGGGAGCTGAAGGTTCGAGTTGCCAAACGTCAGCCTCAAAACCTTAATGACTTGGAGAAGATCTGCAAAGAGGAGTGTGACAAAATCCCTCCTGAGATGTGTGCTAACCTGGTGGCCAACTCCAAGAAATGTCTGACCTCTGTGATTGCCAACAAGGTTTTGCCACCAAGTACTAAGTCAATTTTTTGCAGAGGGGTCAAATACTTATTTCCCTCATTAAAATGCAATTCCATTTATAACATTTTTCACATGCGTTTTTCTGGATTTTTTTGTTGTTATTCTGTCTCTCACTGTTCAAATAAACCTACCATTAAAATTATAGACTGATAATTTCTTTGTCAGTGGGCAAACGTACAAAATCAGCAGGGGATCAAATACTTTTTTCCCTCATTGTATTGACATTCACAATTTTCTTTGTGTAGTCATCCAGCCTGTATTCTACTTTCATGACCAGAGACAAATCTTCAAAGGCACAGTATTTATTTATTCTGAATAGTACATGCATTCACACAGTCTTGATTTATAGGATCCTTCCCACTATATGATTGATATATCAAGTGATAAAATCCCAAGTTTATGGAAAAACTGCACTTGTCCTCATGTGAAAATTACAGTTTATTAAATATTCTGCAGCTGTAATGTCATCAATCAAATCAAACTTAAATGTATTTATTTATATAGCACATTTCAACAAATACATTTCAAAGTGTTTAAAGTCATGCAATGAAAAACATATGGCACTTAACATACTTTCTGGCAGGTTTCTATAGGTGACCAGGGTATACTCTCTACATGTGAATGCCTCCATGGAGCCTATTTTGGCAGTTCACGATATCGGCCGTATGGATGTGTAATGCAAGTGGAGGAAAGTAGCCGAGCCCAACCAGGTCCAGTCAGTGGAGGACCTGTACCCAGCCGAAGACTACAACCTTCTGTCCCGAAAGCCCACAGATGAGGATCTTCAGTAGCTACGGAACAGTCTCCGGGGCAGGTTCAGTGGAATGTCATGTCTCCTTGAACCTGAGCCAGAACAACTGCTACCTTCCCTGTCATCCCTGTCTGTACCGGACATTGTTAAAAAACAAGGGCACCTGGAGCATGCAGGCATCAAATTGTCTTTGTCACATGCCCCGAATACAACAGGTGTAGACCTTACCGTGAAATGCTTACTTACGAGCCCTTAACCAACAATGCAGAGTTTTTTAAAAAGTAAGTGAGATAAATGTGATAAATAAATGAAAGGAAAAATAGTAACACAATAAAATAACAATAACGAGACTGTATATCCTAGATGGCATGGCGCTGTCTGTTGAGCAGCAGGAGGCTATATGGCAAGCAACAGTTGGAGAGCGCACCAACTGCGACTGGCACACCATAAGGAGAGGGAGGTTGACGGACAGCAATTATGGAGCAGTGGTTAGGGCCAAGCGCGTTACACCGTCACTGCTAAAAAGGGTCCTCAGATTGTCGGATGGGGTGTTGTCTGTAAAGTGGGGCACAGATAATGAAGGGAAGGGCATCAAGGCATTAAAAATGGCTACAGGGATGGATGTGCAGGAGCCGGTGTCTGAGAAGAGGAAGGGCGAAGGTGTATGCTTCATGATTAACGACTCATGGTGTAATCATAACAACATATAGGAACTCAACGGCCATATTACATCCCGAGAGAATTCTCGTCAGTTATCATCACAGCGGTGTACATTCCCCATCAAGCAGACACCAAGATGGCCCTCAAGGATCTTCACTGGACTCTATGTCAACTGGAAACCATATATCATGAGGCTGCATTTATTGTAGCTGGGGATTTTAACAAAGCAAATTTGAGAACAAGGCTACCTATATTATATCAGCATATTGATTGCACTACACGTGGGGGTAATCAACTGGATCACTGCTACTCTAACTTCCATACAAAGGCCCTCCCCTGGCCCTCCCTTTGGCAAATCTGACCATCTTGCTCCTACAGCCTTCTAGGCAGAAACTCAAACAGGATGTACCAGTGACTAGAACCATCTGACCAATCGGAGTCCATGCTTCAAGACTGTTTTGATCAGGTGGACTGGGATATGTTCCGGTCAGCCTCAGAGAACAACATCGATCTATACGCTGACTCGGTGAGTGAGTTTATAAGGAAGTGCATTGCAGATGTTGTACCAACTGTGACAATTAAAACCTACCCTAACCAGTAACCATAGATGGATGGCGGCATTCGCTCAAACTGAAAGCGCGAACAATCGCATTTAGCCATGGAAAAAGGTCTGGGAATATGGCTGAATATAAACAGTGTAGTTATTCACTCCGCAAGGCAATCAAACAAGCAAAATGCCGGTACGGGACAAAGAGGAGTCGCAATTCAATGGCTCAGACACGAGACGTATGTTGCAGGGTCTACAGAAAATCATGGACTACAAAAAGAAAACCAGCCACATCACGGACACCGAGGTCACGCTTCCAGACCATCTAAACACCTTCTTTGCCCTCTTTGAGGATACTACAGCGCCACTGTCGTGGCACGCTAACATGGACTGCCCCCTTCTCCTTCTCCGTAGCCGACGTGAGTAAAATATTTTAACGTGTTAACCCTCACAAGGCTGCTGGCCCAGACGGCATCACTAGCCACGTCCTCATAGCATGCTCAGACCAGCTGGCTGGTGTGTTTACGGACATATTCAATCGCTCCCTATCCCAGTCTGCTGTCCCCACATGCTTCAAGATGGCCACCATTGTTCCTGTACCCAAGAAGGCAAAGATAACAACTAAATGACTCCCGCCCCGTAGCACTCACTTCTGTCATCATGAAGTGCTTTGAGAGACTTTTCAAGGATCATGTCACCTCCACCTTACCGGCCACCCTATACCCACTTCAGTTTGCATACCTCCCCAACATCACTTCAGCTGATGTCCTTGCTGAGGGTGGTGTTGATCATGCACTGCTTCTCGTGGGGTGAGCCTGATATTCGGCATGTCACGCCTCTTGTCTAAAACATGGGGAAAATGGGACATAAAGTCAAGTCAAAATGTCAATGCATCTATAAATTCTATGTTTTACACAATATTGTATCATAGATAATATTGTACCGTATTTGAGTTGACTGAACTGTCCGTCCACAGGCTCGATGTGCTGTAGTCTCCACAACTGGATGCTTGCGCTTGGATCACACTGGCACAAGATGTCCATGCACCGGATGGCCTGAGGGATGCACCCCTGTTGGACTGGAAAACAAAGAGACATTTGGTCAGTGGTGGGTCTTTATCAATGCCGTATCAACATCTTTATCTGGACAGAAAATGTGTTGTTTATCATAACACATGGTGGATAAGCTACTTTTCTGGTAAACACAGCGCCATTTCTCTTTCCCTACCAGAAAATGGCAGCTGCAGACCCGAGTGGAAGCTCCTACACGTCATCTCTAGCCAACACTGTCAGCTACCGTTCACCAGCGTGATCGGAGACCTGTGCCCAATCCATGATGAATCCATGTGCTGTATTGAAATTAACTTCTTTGCCTTTCTCTGTCTTAGCTAGCCACTAACTACACTTTAGCTAGCTAGTTAGCAGAGCAGTAGATAAAACAATATTTGTGTATTGCTTAGCCTATGTAACTGTTTGTACAGTATATTGACTGTGGTGTCTATCCACATGGTGGATGAGCTACCTTTTCTGGTAAACACAGGGCCACAGGGATTTTGGCACTGGCCAGCAGACCACAATTTCTACTAGCCTGGTAACATTCAGGTCCTAATTCTGTGACATGCAATGTTTGTAAAGGCAAAAATTCACTGCTGTGTCAGGCTAGTTTAGCACATTGTCTACGAGCACAGTCTGAAAAGTACTATCCTCAGGCTAGCTTAATTTCCATTCCTGCTGACATGTGTAACTGACTTCGCAGGTTATTAATTAGACATGTACAAAAGATGCACTTGTGGAACAAAACAGTTAGTTTTTTGTATGGGAAAACTTTGAGCCCACAAGTTTTTTGTGAGCTAGCTAGCCAGCTAGTTAACATTAGCTCACCGTTTGTGTAGTCACACTTTTCCACGTGGTGACATGCTAGCTAATGTTAGCCCGCCAGGGCAGGGATATTTAGCTAACCTTTAGCTAGCTAGTTTTGTTAGCTCATCATTCGTGGAGCCTTTTCCACAGACCTCATAGGTAGTGACATGCTAGCTAGTCCACCAGGGCAGGGATATTTAAAGTTAGTTAGTTAGCGCTATTCGCTAACGTTAGGTACATTTGCTAGCATGTTGGGAAAGTCTGACTACACCACGGTGAGAACGGTGCAACTTTAGCTAGCTAACGTTGGCTAATGTAGCCAACTAGCCAACCAAGAGGCCTAACAACCTAGCACACCAGGTGATATTTAGCCAGCTATATCCCGGCCCTGGTGGACTAACGTTAGCTAGCAAGTCACCACTTGAAAAAGTATGACTACACAAACCATCAGCTGACGTTAACTAGCTGGCTAGCTCACAAAGGACTTGTCAATAATTAAGGTAACAGTCATTATGCTAGCCTATGCTGGTTTCCTTTTTATTTGCAAGGAAGGTAACGTGCGTTGTACATGTAACTACAATCAGTGGTTATCTAGCTAATTTTCAATAGCATCAAGCTAACCACAGATCTTTGACCAAACAAAATTAAACTCAGCAAAAAAAGAAATGTCCTCTCACTGTCAACTGCGTTTATTTTCAGCAAACGTACATGTGTAAATATTTGTAAGAACATAACAAGACTCAACAACTGAGACAAACTGAACAAGTTCCACAGACATGTGGCTAACAGAAATGTAATAATATGTCCCTGAACAAAAGGGGGTCAAAATCAAAAGTAACAGTCAGTATCTGGTGTGGCCACCAGCTGTATTAACGCAGTACATCTCCTCCTCATGGACTGCACCAGATTTGCCAAGTCTTGCTGTGAGATTTTACCCCACTCTTCCACCAAGGCACCTGCACGTTCCCGGACATTTCTGGGGGGAATGGCCCTAGCCCTCACCCTCCAATCCAACAGGTCCCAGACATGCTCAATAGGATTGAGATCCGGGCTCTTCGTTGGTCATGGCAGAACACTGACATTCCTGTCTTGCAGGAAATCACACACAGAACGAGCAGTATGGTTGGTGGCATTGTCATGCTGGAGGGTCATGTCAGGATGAGCCTGCAGGAAGGGTACCACATGAGGGAGGAGGATGTCTTCCCTGTAACGCACAGCGTTGAGATTGCCTACAATGACAACAAGCTCAGTCCGATGATGCTGTGACACACCGCCCCAGACCATGATGGACCCTACACCTCCAAATCGATCCCGCTCCATAGTACAGGCCTCAGTGTAATGCTCATTCCGTCGACGATAAACACAAATCCAACCATCACCCCTGGTGAGACAAAACCGCGACTCGTCAGTGAAGAGCACTTTTTGTCAGTCCTGTCTGGTCCAGCGACGGGAGTTTGTGCCCATATGCGACGTTGTTGCCGGTGATGTCTGGTGAGGACCTGCCTTACAACAGGCCTACAAGCCCTCAGTCCAGCCTCTCTCAGCCTATTGCTGACAGTCTGAGCACTGATGGAGGGATTGTGCGTTCCTGGTGTAACTCGGGCAGTTGTTGTTGCCATCCTGTACCTGTCCCGCAGGTGTGATGTTCGATGTACAGATCCTTTGCAGGTGTTGTTACACGTGTTCTGCCACTGCGAGGACAAACAGCTGTCCGTCCTGTCTCCCTGTAGCGCTGTCTTAGGCGTCTCACAGTACGGACATTGCAATTTATTGCCCTGGCCACATCTGCAGTCCTCATGCCTTCTTGCAGCATGCCTAAGGCACGTTCACACAGATGAGCAGGAACCCTGGGCATCTTTCTTTTGGTGTTTTAGAAAGGCCTCTTTAGTGTCCTAAGTTTTCATAACTGTGACCTTTATTGCCTCCCGTCTGTAAACCCTTTACAATTAAGTTATTTGGATTTTTACGAATTATCTCTGAAAGACAGGATCCTGAAAAGGGGACGTTTCTTTTATTGCTGAGTTTGCTGAAAACAATAAAAAGCATGTGTGCTAATCGGAATAGCGGTTACAATCCGGTACATAGAACAGAACCATTCTTGCTTCTGATCGATGGAGAGATCTAAGGATAGCTAGGTAGTTACAAAGGCCAGGGTAATAAAAAAAATTCTAAGGTAGCTAGCTAGAGAAATACACAATATCAATTATTTACACAAGAAACTAAAAAGACTGTAATATCTACTTGCTAGGTTTACCTGTTACTTGTTGGTGAGAGTTTGCATGGAAAATTGTGGACGTTTTTCCCACCCTGTGCCTTGAGTGATTACGTCAAAGCTTGCGACAGGATGTGTAATTCAGTATGATATCCATATTAGCGGCTAATTAGCATTTCATTTTTGGGAGGTAATTACAGGCGAATATGTTGATAAAGTTCGCTTGTCTGAGAGAGATTTGTGCAGAAATCAAAACGTCACTCCAGGGTAAGCCTATACCAAACCCAACCGACGGAAATATGGTGGACAAACGATTGGAACCATTTCCGGATTTTATCGCTAGGTTTTATGAGTATTATGACTCTGTGGTACTCAATAGACAGTTTGGCTGAGTGGAGCAGGCGCTGTGTATACCAACAGGGCCAGACTAACGTATTTGGGACCTCGGGGCCCCCCAACTCAACACATTTTGCAATGGATCAGAGAGAAAAATTGCTATTCTTCATTCTTCACATTTTGTCATGAGTCTGAGAGAAAATATTGCAGGTTTAAAGCTACAGCACCTGCCATATTACCTCAGATAAAGTATTTCCTGTATTTCCAGCAGAACCAAGCTATTGCTGTGGGACTTGGGATTTCCATGAAGCTATTCCAACATCTAGGTCCTCACAGTTGTCATGGTGATGGGGGGTGACGTTTCCCTGCGGGGCCGGGCGACCCTTCCTGCCGGAATGTCCATACTATCAGATGAGCACCACCGCACCTCCACAGGTGCTCCCCAAAGCTCCGTCCCACGCCCTCTTCACTGTACTTTGTGAGGGGGAACACTGCACTGGAGAATTACCGTAGGTGCCACCACCAGCGAGCCAGCAATTGATCCGCCCTGGAATTCATTAACCTGCGTCCTCCCACAGCCCTTCTGTTCCGAGGACACAGATTTATTGGTAGATGATACACTTTGTTTTAGTCATCTCTACCTAAGAGCATATATTAGTCATGCAGCGCCCTAGTCTGTTAAGTGCTTTACTAAACACTCAGATACTCTGCAACGTGTCAAGCAACCCTCTAATTGAACTTTGCACCAACAAATTAATCTGACACATTTGCCTTTTAGATTTTAGAACTATGGGACTCTCTCTTTTTTGGTATGTTATATAACAAATGTAAGTCTTGTTTTTTACATTGTTTTGAAATGAAACAATGTGCGGAATGTTGTCAAGCTAAGCCAGGAATTATAGCTTGATCTGTTTGTGCTATCATGTCAACTCATTGGCATGACAATGAGTGACAAGGAGTTGCCATGATAGCACAAACAGATCTGGGACCAGGCTACAGGAATTATACTGTGAGACGTCATTTCACATGGCACTGTGACTGACAACAGGTACAGTACTTTTAAGAATTCCCTCAGTAAGTGCTGAACATTTTCCCTTAAAGGTCAATCTTAATACATAGAACAGATAATGATAGGGAGTGTAATGATTCAGACATAACTCCATCTACGGACCCTACTCCTGCTGTTCTAAGTAGAACCATGAATGAACCTTCCCTTCCGGAACTGTACTCCTAAATCTACCAGCTCATGCTTTATTCTTAGTCTCGTTATCCAACCTCCAATTGACATTTCACCAACAAGACTGGCCTCCTGTGACATTTGGGAGTGGTGCATGCGTAAGCGAGTGTAAAAGGGCAAGGAGGTGGTATTCAGTGAAGATTGTGGCATGTGTGTCATCGTTTGCTGCTGCTGTGCCTGTCGGGAGGTGGGTGGCAGGAAGAGGGTGCCAGAACATGCAAAATGCCTGGCAACCGGTCATTATGTTGAATATGGCTCTGCATAAGCCATTCTCACTCTATTTCCTATCTTTATGTTTACTTGAAGAGGCTTGCTGCTCGCATCCCAACCTCATTATTTACTTTACTTTTTTATTATTTATTTTTATTTCACCTTTATTTAACCAGGTAGGCAAGTTGAGAACAAGTTCTCATTTACAACTACGACCTGGCCAAGATAAAGCAAAGCAGTTCGACACATACAACAACACAGAGTTACACATTGGAGTAAACAAACATACAGTCAATAATACAGTAGAAAAAAAACAAATCTATATACAATGTGTGCAAATGAGGTAAGATAAGGAACATAAAGGAAATAAATAGGCCATGGTGGCGAAGTAATTACAATATAGCAATTTAACACTGGAATGGTAGATGTGCAGTAGATGAATGTGCAAAGTAGAAATACTGGGGTGCAAAGGAGCAAGATAAATAAATGAAAATGGTAGGGGATGAGGTAGTTGGTTGGGCTATTAACAGATGGGCTATGTACAGGTGCAGTGATATGTGAGCTGCTCTGACAGCTGGTGCTTAAAGCTAGTGAGGGAGATAAGGGTCTCCAGTTTCAGTGATTTTTGTAGTTCGTTCCAGTCATTGGCAGCAGAGAACTGGAAGGAAAGGCGGGTGGGTGCTGCTATGGTTACCAGCGAGCTGAGATAAGGCGGGGCTTTACCTAGCAGGGACTTGTAGATGACCTGGAGCCAGTGGGTCTGGCGACGAGTATGTAGCGAGGGCCAGCCGACTAGAGCATACAGGTCGCAGTGGTGGGTGGTATAAGGGGCTTTGGTGACAAAGCGGATGGCACTGTGATAGACTGCATCCAGTTTGCTGAGTAGAGTATTGGAAGCACACATCTCGCTGCTCTTTCCACATGAAACACACACATCCAGTAGGGTATCTCATGTTATGTTCTAGAAAATATTTTATGAGCTGAATGAAAAAGCAAACTAGCTTTTTAGTTATTTTAATCACTATCAAAATGCTATCTTGTGTTACATCATGGATACTCCTAGAGTCTTCCTTGAGTGCACGTGTTGTCCAATAACAACTGATGAACATGATGTAGCACGTATTTGCTTTCAAACTATTCACTTTACTTACAGTGCCTTCGGAAGGTATTCAGACCCCTTGATGTTTTCCACATTTAGTTACGTTACAGCCTAATTCAAAAATATATATATTTTTAAATCATTCAGCACGCAATACCCCACAATGACAAAGCAAAAACAGTTTTTTAAATAATTTTTTTGCAAATGTATAAAAAATATAAAACATAAATACCTTATTTCCATGACTTACCTAGTTAAATAAAGGTGAAATAAAAAGTTGAAAAATAAAATGTATTTCCATTAGTATTCAGACCCTTTGCGATGAGACTTGAAAATGAGCTCAGCTTCATGCTGTTTCCATTGATCATCCTTGAGCTGTTTCTACAACTTGATTGGAGTCTACCTTTGGTAAATTCTATTGATTGGACATGATTTGGAAAGGCACATACCTGACTATATAAGGTCCCACAGTTGACAGTGCATGTCAGAGCAAAAGCCAAGCCATGAGGTTGAAGGAATTGTCTGTAAAGCTCCGAGACATGATTGCGTCGAGGCACAGATCTGGGGAAGGGTACCAAAAACATTCTGAAGCAATGAAGATCACCAAGAACACAGTGTCCGCCATCATTCTTAAATGGAAGACGTTTGGAAAACCAAGACTCTTCCTGGAGCTCGCCGCCCAGCCAAACTGAGCAATCGGGGGAGAAGGGCCTTGGTCATAGAGGTGTATCACATCCAGCCGTGATTGGGAGTCCCATAGGGCGGTGCACAATTGGCCCAGCGTCAAACGGGTTTGGCCAGGGTAGGCCGTCATTGTAAATAAGAATTTGTTCTTAATTGACTTGCCTAGTTAAATAAAGAATAAAAATTTAAAATTAAAACCAAGAACCACTCTGGTCACTCTGACAGAGATCTAGAGTTCCTCTGTGGAGAAGGAAGAACCTTCCAGAAGGACAACCATCTCTGCAGAACTCCACCAATCTGGCCTTTATGGTAGAGTGGCCAGACGGATGCCAGTCTTCAGTAAAAGGTACATAACAGCCTGCTTGGAGTTTGCCAAATGACACCTAAAGACTCTCAGACCATGAGAAACAAGATTCTCTGGTCTGATGAAACCAAGAATGAACTCTTTGGCCTGAATGCCAAGCGTCACGTCTGGAGGAAACCTGGCACCATCCCTTTGGTCAAGCATGGTGGTGGCAGCGCCATGCTGTGGGATGTTTTTCAGCAGCAGGGACTGTGAGACTAGTCAGGATTGAGGCAAAGATGAACAGAGCAAAGTACAGAGAGATCCTTGATGAACCTTCTCTAGAGTGTTAAGGACCTCAGACTGGGGAGAAAGTTCACCTTCCAACAGGACAACGACCCTAAGCACACAGCAAAGACAACGCAGTGTGGCTTCAGGACAAGTCTCTGAATGTCCATGAGAGGCCCAGCCAGAACCCGGACTTGAACCCAATCAAACATCTTTGGAGAGATCTAAAAATAGCTCTCTATCCGACCTGACAGATCTTGAGAGGATCTGCAGAGAAGAATTGTAGAAACTCCCCAAATACAGGTGTGCCAAGCTTGTAGCATCATACCCAAGAAGGCTCAATGCTGTAATCGCTGCCAAAGGTGCTTCAACAAAGTTCTGAGTAAAGGGTCAGAATACTTATGTAAATGTGATATTTATATTTTTTTATTTTGTATAAATTAGCAAAAATGTCTAAAACTCAGGTTTTTTTTGCTTTGTCATTATGGGGTATTATGTGTAGATTGATGAGGGGAAAAAACTATTGAATCAATTTTAGAATAAGGCTGTAACATAACAAAATGTGGAAAAATTAAATTGGTCTGAATACTTTCCCGAATGCACTGTACGTGTTCCAGGAAGCTCTGCTGCAGACTAAGATGGTCACTGTGTTTCATTTTTACTCAGTCGTTTTCCAGCGTCCTAGTTGGCTTAGCAACAGGCTTGTGAATAACATCTTTGCAGCCATTTTAATAGATTAGTCCAATTGCATTATCATGTGGCTCAGTAAAAGATTCATGAAAGGCTAAACAAATAATTGTCCCATTGAGTCCGTTCTTTATGCTTTTCCATTTCATCCTACCTGTTCCACAAATGGAAAAAGCCCTCCACTCAGACAAGGCTATGTCAGGCATCATATTGTCAGATCAAGTTTTATCTAACAAACCATCCACGCAAGTCCTAAAATTACACATCTCAATACGATGGCCAAGATTAAGTAGCTGAATTCATGCATGAGATACTAAATAAAGGGGCTTCTATGTTTATTAATGCTATTTATGGACCAACTGAGAACCATCTTTATTGGACAACATAACAACAACATATTAGAAGAGCACATTGTTGGATAAAACCACGACTCAGATACTACTGCTTGTCATCACAGTTCAATTGAATTTGATGTACTGTATCACTGAAGATAAACTCATTTACTGTTTATTTCCATCCAGATGTCATGGGCAAGATTGGCCTAAAACTTTCAAAATGTACTTATTGATTTTGCTTCAAGCCAAGTTCTGTCACGTAATGTAATACATTTGCAAAAAACTATTCGACAGAACATAGAGAGACCGAGAAGGTTATTTTTCTTGTGGCCCGTTGTTGTTGCATGTGAAGGGAAATAGAGTCAGTCAAATTATTAAAACAGAAACAACCAGGCTCCCTGCATTTTGTTTTGTTTGCTCCAAAAATGACTCGATTAGTCATTAGCCAACAGCATATTTCATTTAAAATAATACTTTGGTAATTGCCGACAGGTATAATGCGTGATACATGCATAATGATACATAATGATACTACATAGAGAGACATAACATTATAAGACATTATAAAGGCTCATAAATACTGTGTGAAAAACATTAGGAACACCTTCCTAATATTGAGTTTCACCCCATTTTGCCCTCAGAACAGCCTCAATTCGTTAGGCCATGGACTCTACAAGGTGTCAAAAGCGTTCCACAGAAAAGCTGGCCCATGTTGACTCAAATGGTGTCAAGTTGGCTGGATGTCCTTTGGGTGGTGGGCCATTCTTGATACACACGGGAAACTGTTGAGCGTGAAAAACTCAGTAGCATTGCGGTTCTTGACACACTCAAACCTGTGTGCCTGGAACCTTCCACCAAACCCCGTTCAAAGGCACTTACATCTTTTGCCTTGCCCCTTCACATTCTGAATGGCACACATACACAATCCTTGTCTCAATTGGCTCAAGGCTTAAAGAGTGACATCAATAAGGGATCATAGCTTTCACCTGGATTCACCTGGTCAGCCTGTCATGTTTTGTACACTCAGTGTATATTCAAGTAATAAAGCAAGCGTTACACCCGTCGGAAGCATGAACAATACTTATTTTCATGTCTTTCACTAAAGGAATGGAAAGTATTTATGAAGGAAAGGTCTTTATTTCAAAGGAAGAAAATTAAAGAAATGCTGATAGAAATGTGGAAGACAAGAAACAACCTTGCAAGAATTTACCTTGTGGAAGACGGGAATAGACCTTGTCCATTAGAGCTCAGATTTCCTTCACAGGCCTTCACTGCACTGAGTGTGACTAAGCAAACGGAAGCTGCAGCCCTTGAAAGGATTCAGCGTTGGGGAGGGTGTGGTATCCTTACACCTTTGAAGGGGATTGTGAGATACGGTATTGCCATGCAGCACATTACTGAGGAGCATTACCCCCATGCCTTGTTCTCACAATGCACACACGTGTAAATGGTTATTCCTGTTTCTCACATGGTCTGCAATTTGCCTAGTTTCAGAGAGTACAGCTGATGAGACCATTCAGACTGACTTTTAGCTCTATCCTCCATTTTGGTCGCCCTGTGGGGAGCTAATGGCTCCTTCACAGCCGTGTGCTCTGCTGCAGGGTATTTCCTGATGATGATGGGGCTTCTCTTGGAACCTGAATGGATGATGTCACACAGGAAGATGACATCAGTGGGAGATTCCTGGAAGACTGCCACCCTGACTCCCCCTCAAACTCCTCCGCACAGACTGCAGCAGCATGATGCACTGCTGAAGCTCTCTTTCATGCAGATACATGGATTCTCTCTCTCTCTCTCTCTCTCTCTCTCTCTCTCTCTCTCTCTCTCTCTCTCTCTCTCTGTGTGCAGGAGTCTCTCTCTCTCTCGCTCTCTCACTCTGTGCAGGAGACTGACTCTCTCTCTCTCTCTCTCTCTCTCTCTCTCTCTCTCTCTCTCTCTCTCTCTCTCTCTCTCTCTCTCTCTCTCTCTCTCTGTGTGCAGGAGTCTCTCTCTCTCTCGCTCTCTCACTCTGTGCAGGAGACTCTCTCTCTCTCTCTCTCTCTCTCTCTCTCGTCATCATACAAACACACATTCCTCTGTAGCTTGGTAGCTTGGGAGACTCTCTTTTGTAGTACACACACACACAACTTGGGAGACTCCAGCTCAAGCATTTGATCCTACATACACTGAAAAAAAGGTAACCCCTTTGTAACATCTGTGCTCCTGGCATACCCCACAGTCTGGCCCGCAACATCTCTCTTCACTCTTACTCCATCCCCTTTACACATACCGAGCCCTCTGTGCTCTCAGCCCACATAGGGCACACTCATGAAGGAAAACCCGCACAAGAATACTGTTATAGTTAGAACACATCCATGATATAGTTAGAACACATCCATGACAAATTGCACAACAAATAGGAAAACACTTCATGATAGAAAAAAATAGAGAACGGAGGAGGGTGTGAGATTAAAAAAAGAAATAGAATTTGCGAGGAGGATATACTGTGAGACCGGATGTGCCTTTTATATGCATTCAGCTCCTCCACAGAACTGCTGTTGAATAGAAAATGACTCTGTGTGTGGGATTTCCTGTAGATCCTCTTTGACTTGGGGTTTCAGATCAATTGAGAAGCACAGGAAAATACTGGAATTGTGTGGCGTGTAGAACGCAAATTCCAGATCATGGATGCGTCCCAAATGGCACCCTATTCCCTATATAGTGCACTACTTTTGATCAGTGCCCTCTGGTAAAAAGCAGTGCACTGTATAGGGAATAGGGTGCAATTTAGGATACAGACAATGTCATGGCCATACAAGGGCCAGGAGTTTTCCCTGACCACGTGACCTGACTAGGAAAAGAAAAACCTCTGGACCTTAGGACATTAGTCTGCTTTAAAATATATATATATATTTAACCAGGTAGGCCAGTTGAGGACAAGTTCTCATTTACAACTGTGACCTGGCCAAGATAAAGCAAAGCAGTGCGACACAAACAACAACACAAAGTTACACATGGGATAAACAAACGTACAGTCAATAACGTAATAGAAAAGTCTATAGGGGGGTGGCAGGTAGCCTAGTGGTTAGAGCGTTGGACTTGTAACCGGAGGGTTGCAAGTTCGAATCACTGAGCTGACAAGGTAAAAATCTGTCGTTCTGCCCCTGAACAAGGCAGTTAACCCACTGTTCCCCGGGCGCCGAAGACGTGGATGTCGATTAAGGCAGCCCCCCACACCTCTCTGATTCAGAGGGGTTGGGTTAAATGCGGAAGACACATTTCGGTTGAAGGCATTCGGTTGTACAACTGACTAATAATGGTGACTTTGACTTTGACTATATACAGTGTGTGCAAATGAAGTAAAATTAGGGAGGTAAGGCAATAAATAGGCCATCATGGTGAAACAATTACAATTTAGAAATTAAACACTGGGGTGATAGATGTGCAGAAGATGAGTGTGCAAGTAGAGATACTGGGGTGCAAAGGAGCAAAAATAAATAAATAACAATATGGGGATGAGGTAGTTGGGTGGGCTATTTACAGATGGGCTATGGTGCAATGCTCTGTAAGCTGCTCTGACAGCTGATGCTTAAAGTTAGTGAGGTAGATATGTGTCTCCAGCTTCAGTAATTTTTGCAGTTCGTTCCAGTCATTGGCAACAGAGAACTGGAAGGAAAGGCGGCCAAAGGAGGATTTGGCTTTGGGGGTGACCAGTGAAATATACCTGCTGGAGCGAGTGCTACGGGTGGGTGCTGCTATGGTGACCAGTGAGCTGAGATAAGGTGGGGCTTTACCTAGCAAAAACGTATAGATGACCTGGAGCCAGTGGGTTTGGCGACGAATATGAAGCGAGGGCCAGCCAACAAGAGCATACAGGTTACAGTGGTGGGTAGTATATGGGGCTTTGGTGACAAAACAGATGGCACTATGATAGACTACGTTAAATTTGCTGAGTAGAGTGTTGGAGGCTATTTTGTAAATGACATCGCCGAAGTCAAGGATCGGTAGGATAGTCAGTTTTACGAGGGTATGTTTGGCAGCATGAGTGAAGGGTGCTTTGTTGCGAAATAGGAAGCCAATTCTAGATTTAATTTTGGATTGGAGATGCTTAATGTGAGTCTGGAAGGAGAGTTTACAGTCTAACCAGACACCTAGGTATTTGTAGTTGTCCACATATTCTAAGTCAGAACCGTCCAGAGTAGTGATGCTAGACGGGCGGGCAGGTGCGGGCAGCGATCGGTTGAAGAGCATGCATTTAGTTTTACTTTTAATAGCAGTTAGAGGCCACGGAAGGAGTGTTGTATGGCATTGAAGCTCGTTTGGAGGTTTGTTAGCACAGTGTCCAAAGAAGGGCCAGCTGTATACAGAATGGTGACGTCTGCATAAAGGTAGATCAGAGAATCACCAGCAGCAAGAGCGGCATCATTGATTTATACAGAGAAAAGAGTCAGCCCGAGAATTGAACCGTGTGGCACCCCCTTAGAGACTGCCAGAGGTACGGACAATAGGCCCTCCGATTTAGGTCATGTGGTCAGGAAAAAACTCATAGCCTTACAAATGTTATCTAAGTGAGTCTAGTAAGCACAAGATGTTAGAAGATAGACACACTCCTTCAATGCTTTCATAATGTTTTTGTCTTAATCTCTTTTAACAAACAGAACAAAGAAGCCTAAGTGAAATGCACTGCTACCTTTGCATTATTTTCCTCATGAACAAAGCAGAATCGTAAGGTTCTTGCACAACATGTCTGTAGTAGTAAAAGGGACTTGGACCATAAATAACAATATTTATTCATAATAATGGCTTGGATTTACATAAATAGAAATCTTCAGCCTTTGTATAACGTCATGTTGGATAAAGTGACGCAATCTACTTGTATTCTTTTATCCAGCAAAAACCACGACGACACAGATCGTACAAACAGATTTAAGTGGATAAATCCAATAAAAAGTGAGTGGAATTGCATAACAGAAACGTAAAAGGACACTATGCATCTACCACTCCAAACATAAATAATCCTATTCGCTATTCCATCATGACCGTCATCATCCGTCTTTTAGGGCCTGAGGTTTCAACAGAAGTATAATGAAAAGGATTGTTTTGTTTGGAGTGATACATTTCTCATCATAACCAGCAGAGACTGTAGGAACCCCCAAAACTGATGCTGTGCATCTCTGAAGGCTACTTATATTTTACTGAGGGACATTTGCAAGGGAATAAGGACATTACTTTTATTGATTGATCTATAGCCCTGTTATCTTGAGAGAATACCTTCTAACCATGGGATAGTGCCAACAGGGCTTGCTCATGGTAATAGTGTATAAGGCAAAAGACAGAGATATAGTATTGTTATTATGTTGTTATATTTCATTCTGTGACTATATAGGTCCCGGTCTCCATGGAAATGTGGGAACCTGTGTTTCAACGGAGTCAGAGGGAGTACTTCGGGTGCCCATGGCAACCTGTGGTGATTGAATTTAAAAGAGGTGGGTGGGTTGGACATGGAAGCAAACTTTTGATGCAAGGTCAGGCAGTAGAAAAAGGAATTACTATGGGAACCTTATTCCTCACGTTGAACACAAGACCATCAAAGCAGTAACACCAACCTCCGTCATACTGCTGATGCCATTGCATGTACGCTGTAGTATTAATCTACTGTAAGATCATATAGAGAAGCTAGCCAGTGATTGGA
The DNA here is from genome assembly GCA_030435695.1 of Brachymystax lenok tsinlingensis. NCBI lineage: Eukaryota > Metazoa > Chordata > Actinopteri > Salmoniformes > Salmonidae > Brachymystax > Brachymystax lenok. Next base: position 3,512,669 of record CM059806.1, on the reverse strand, counting down.
AAGTGCCCTCATCGCCTCCTCAGAGGCTAACGGTGAACGCAGTACACAGTCCAGGAGATTTGCAAGGGGCTTCGAGGGTCATGAGAACATTATGCACAAAATTCAAAGATCACATAATATTATATACATTCAGATATAACTGGCACTAACCACGTTTCCATCCAGCTTTTGTGTGAGCAAAGTCAAACATAATAAAAAAAAAATCAAGACAGCTGTGATGGAAACCGGAAGTTCCGGTACAATTTTATAAATGCAGACAGATAATTTGTTCATTCAACACGGTGGGATCTTTTTGCGTCTGTCAAGTGAAACGGCGGTGGAAACCCCTTTATGCGGAAATATTGATATAATAACCATCATATTGAAGTAACTTGGGGTCAGGCAGTGATATGGTGTGTGGTCCTCCCACTACGACTCGGGAAACCATGCAGTTTATTTGGCTAAAGATGAAGTAAGTTATGCACGGTGATGAGCTTCATGCTCCTTTCCAATACATATAGAGGGTCTTATTCTGGTGACATGATGGTCGATGCTTGACTGCCATTTGACCCCCCCAAAAAAAATCTTAATCCTACCCATAATAATCTCCTCATGTAGACTAGCCTACCCGCATAGCCTACCCACACTGTATCTGCGAGATTTTGTCTAGAGTGCATTTGCCAAGATCAGAGTAGGCACATTTGCTACTTAACGCAATAGTTTTTGTGACCAAACTATCAGTAGAGTTGAAAATGCAATGGAAACACAATGAACTTTTGATTTTTATTCGGTGCATGAAAACTTAAGCACTACAATATCACGCACTGATTTTTATCCGCAACATGTCAATTTGGTGGAAACACACCACTGGTGGGAAAATGTGTATATTTTCTAAATACAGATTTTTTTTATATTTGCATGAAAATCTGATGCCAAATGAATGAATGACCTAGCTAATGAATGACCTAGCTAATGATAATTCATTATATCATACTGTGATTTCACTGCAAAGACTGCTAGACTACATCCAATCTAGTTGAAAAGTGGATTGTGTCACAATCTGTAAATGTAAAGACATGAGATATCATAATCATGTCTCCAAAAATGACGAGGTAAGACATTTTGGTAGGCAGCAAAAGAGTGTAGGAGCAATTGCTTACTACCTGTAGCCTTTAGCTAGCTAGCTATCCATCTTGGCTGACTGTGGAGCGAAATGTAACAGGTGGGACTTGTTTGCATGCTAACTAAACAAAGCATTTCTATTGGTAGATTGACAGATCATGTGATCCAAACTGTATTTAAAGCCCCCGGCATCCCAGAAGAAGTGAATGCATTCCGGAGGCATTCCGCATCCTTTTGTGCAGAGCATGTAAAAGTTGTGTTTGGTGAAAGCACATGGTTAATGGTGTTTGTAAGAACTGTGAAAGTAGTATAGACATCTGCCTGCTCGACTGCGCTGTCTTCCTGTGCCCCTTTCTGTTTGGTTCATGTTGGTTTGTTCTTTGTGATTTTAAATATAATAGTTTTTTTTAAGAGAAATAAATAGAATGGAAAGAATCTCATACTAAGAACTGAAATGATGTTGTGCATTGACGATTTTAGAAACAATTTTGAGAACCGCTCGTGGACAATGCCATGTCTTACAAAATGCATTTTTTTTTAACTTTCCCTTTGTTGTCTGCCTCTGCTTCACTCATCCTGCTCAACCCGGACCTAGAACCTGTCAATTCTCCACCTCGTGACAGAAACATAAATGTATTTACAGTTGGCAATAGTTACAGTAAAGCTTTTTGCTTGCAAGTGTAAAGCTGTCTCCAAAACTGAAAATGTGTCTCTTCTAATGTTTTTTTTTTAGTTTGTGACGTCTCCACTTCGAAACTCTCAGATTGTTTCACACTGTTGAGCCTTTAAGGGGTGATTAAAAAACAAAAACATTATGTAATCCCCCTTGACCTGTTGCAGGTCAACAAGATTGAAAGATCCGAGATATTATAGATAGATCATTGTCTTCCATCATTTCATAACAGTCAGACAATTTCATAGGGTCAAGTATTTCAAGACTACAAAACGACAATGGCGATGTCCCAAATGGCACCCTATTCCCTACATAGTGCACTACTTTTGACCAGAGCCTTATGGGGATTTAGGTGCCATTTGGGATGCAGACCCTGATATTCCTTACGAACGACTTGACTAACTGGTGTGTAAACAGGGACTGTGTTTTTTCACTGTCAGTTCTCAAGAGTCATTGGTTCTCCAGCTGATTCGGGTGACTCAGAGACTTATCATGAATTATCATCTGTGTTATCGCTGCATGTGTTTTCTTCATTAGCTTCTGTTCAGCCAGACTGGATTCGTTTTTTAGTCCTCACGGGACAGTGACAGTGTTTAACGTCACACATTAAGGAACCACTAAATGTATCTGTTTTTACGGATAGTGTTAATATGAAAAGAACGTCTGCGTCATAGAATTGACAAACCATGGTTTATAAATGGAATGTACCGCTATGGTTTCGGAAACAGGGAATTCCACGTCTAATCCTTTTATATCCCTGACAGTTTGCAAACTCACAAAATAAGTCCCTAATGTTGAGCAAGTAACTTATCTACCATCTTATGTCACAAAAAGACATCCCTCACTTAAACCACTACTGAAGGTCTATTCCAACGAACAGCTGTGTGTAAGGCCTGACACAAATTTCTAGCGTAGTAGGCTAAACGAAAACAAGGACGGCCTGTATTCAGTCAAACACAATAATGGTCATCGATTTTCCAACGAAACATCCCAAAGGAAAACGAATCGTGAACCCAGTGCAGAAATAAACAACTCCATTACGACTGAATATGTGGGCCTCGCACCAAGCTGAAAGTCACGAAGTAGTGAGGGTGTGGGCACCGAGGCGTCAGATCATTAGGTGTTTTTGATACTAACACCACGACCTATAATACCCGGGCACAATGGCAACAATCTACAGGTAATCTTAGCACAAAGACTCAGTGTTCACCAAGGGCTGCCCTTTAGGGGGCTATGTCCTCCTCCACCCAGCTTATTTTCTCGCTCTCATTCACATTTGGAATATATGAAATTACCAGAGCGCTTCGTGCACTCTGGTCTCATTGGCTCTGTACTGACTCTGTACAAAAGGGACTGGTAAAACTGCAGGGAGAGAAGTAGTGAACTGGACACTTGGTTCAGGTTACTTTGACCGTATACGTTTTAATTAAAGTGGTCAGTTTTCAGATATGAAGAAAATTATTATTACAAACCAAACACCCACCAAAATGCCTGGAGAAAATCATTCTTGTGAGCATGTATTTATGTTGATGTTTGAACCCTAATTGTTTTTTATTTTGTGAATTATTATCTTGTGCCTGACAGTTTGCTGTGTCAACATCAAAATGTGAATTTGCATTTGGTAGAGAGTGTTGGAGGAGAGAACAAAGCAGCCAGCTGAGAGCCAGGAGGATCATGGGAGGTTATGCTGCTAAGCTGTCTCCAACTGTTCAACTTTCTCTCAGTCAAAACAATCACTCTCATTGGTGTGTGTGTGTGTGTGTGTGTGTGTGTGTGTGTGTGTGTGTGTGTGTGTGTGTGTGTGTGTGTGTGTGTGTGTGTGTGTGTGTGTGTGTGTGTGTGTGTGTGTGTGTGTGTGTGTGTGTGAGAGTGAGAGTGAGTGAGTGAGTGAGTGAGAGGGCCTGGTCAACTCTGCATATTTACAAAAATAATAATTCTAGTAATAAAAAATAAAACAATTATTCGCTCGAGGCCCCCCATCCTCTGCTCGAGGCCCCCTCATAATAATGGACTTTTCAACCTTGACAGAGCATTGTTTCATGCGATATGATTGCAAACGTGACTTTCATTTAAAGTCGGTTCAGTCAAAGTGGAGGGAAGGAGGACTTCCAGATAGTTGGGGAGGCACTCACTCGCATTGCCATGATGACCCAGGCCCATTACCCAGTGAAATTGGGCATCAACTGAGACCTGGGTTGCACAGTAAGTCCACAGGTCATCATTTCTTTTTTACAAAAATTTTCATAAACATATGTTCCAATTGATCTGATCTCTCCCCTTCTACATTTCCTCCCTGCCTCTTTCTCCTTCCCTGTCTGCAGATTGTTCAGATGCAGGATGATGTCATCATGTTTGTGTTCCTCTCTGATGAGGTCACTGCCAACATGACCCTGGTGGAGGAGAGCCTGTCAGCCAAGAGTTTGTCCAGGACCTATTCATAGGTTGCAATTCCACTGTTATGAACAATTTCAAGCCGCCCTCTGTAGTGGCTAACGGAGGTTAACTACTGTTTAGTCTAAATTACACACTAAATTACGCCTGGAAATACAATGACATTGCTAAAGTAGTCAAATATTTAGTAGGAAATAACCAGCATTAACATGTTGTCAAATTTACTTTAGACAGATGTTGTCATTAGCTAGCAAACTTCATCCAAAATAGCTAGCAATGCCAACATGGCCTCCCCAATCTTAGCTAGCTTGCTAACATTATACTTAATCTAAAGTCAAAAGGTTTTCCTACAAATGATTTGCCTCCTTTTCAATGTAATTGTATTTCCAAACCATTGTAATGCACTTTTGATGAAATCTTCATCAGCGCTCACTGACGATGCATTGAGTAGAATGCTCAGTTGGGCATCAGTTCAAAATGAACGTTCAAAAATATTGTGACGAAACATGCTACCCAAGAATCCATGACCCTTTAGCCTGTGCAGGTGGCCCTCACACTGCCTGCATAGAGTTCAACTACTCCATTGACCTGCTGCCTCTGCCCACTGACCGGGTTGAGTACTCATTCATCCCACCTCATCCTGTCTTTGAGTTACTGTCTCCCTCCTCCACTACCCCTCTCTTCTCAACCCTTAGGACCAATAAAAGTCTAAACTATTATAAAACAAAATTACGAGGGAACATTGTAATGAATGAATGCATTCACTTATTTTAGATTTTTTTTTCTTGACTTGTGACGTGACTTGACTTGATCTTAGAATGCACAACTTGGACTTGATTCAAGTCTCAATTTGAGACTTGGACCTTGTGACTTGAGACTCGTTTGTGACTCGATTAATAGTGAGATTTTTTTATGGAGAGGATGGTCAGGGGGTCGGAACATAATTACAAATAATTTGTAGACTGCAAATTGTCAGCAAGAAGCTCAAACAGATATAATATTTAAATAAAACATCCTAATTTCAAACTTGCTTGCATTTGTATACAATCACATACACTGAGTGTAGAAAACATTAGGAACACCTGCTCTTTCCGTGACAGACTTACCAGGTGAATCTAGATAAAAACTACGATGCATTATGGATGTCACCTGTTAAATCCACTTCAATCAGTGTAGATGAAAGGGAGGAGATATGTTAAAGAAGGATTCTTAAACCATGAGACAATTGAGACATGGATTGTGTATGTGTGCCATTCAGAGAGTGACAAAAGATGCCTTTGAATGGGGTATGGTAGTAGATGCCAGACGCACCGATTTGAGTGTGTCAAGAACTGCAATGCTGCTGGGGTTTTTCACTCTCAACAGCTTCCCGTGTGTATCTAGTACGGTCCACCACCCAAAGAACATCCAGCCAACTTGACACAACTGTGGAAAACAATCAAATGGTCAAGCATCCCTGTGGAACGGTTTCAACACCTTCTAGTCCATGCCTTGACGAATGAGGCTGATCTGATGGCAAAAGGGGGTGTTAGGAAAGTGTTCGTACAGTCTATATTATGTGTGGGAACGTATTTCAGAAAATGTAAATCACTTGGAGCTGATTTGCTGGTGTTTTTACAGTCTTTTATGTCCAACAATTAAAAAAACGAAATACAAACTTGGGGGGGGGCAAATACTAGCCAGTTGGGGAACCCTGCCTTAGAGGTACCAAAACATCCAATTTAGATAATTAGTTATAGTTAGCTATCCCTGAGACCATGTACGGTAACTCGTATGTCTAAAGGTTATAAATTATGTTAGGTACAGAGGGAAATGTTATAAAAGAGCTTTATATACTGAACAAAAATACAAATGCAAGTTACAGTTACAGTTGTTACAGTTCATGAGTTACAGAGTTACAGTTCATGTACAGAAATCAGTCAATTGACATAAATTCATTAGGCCAAAATCTATAGATTTCACATGACTGGGTAGCGGTGCAGCAATGGGTGGGCCAGGGAGGGCATAGGCCCACCTACTTGGGAGGCAAGCCCACCCACTTGGGAGCCAGGCCGAGCCAATCAGAATGAGTTTTTTCCCCACAAAAGGTCTTTAATCAGCTTCTTGATATGCCACACCTGTCAGGTGGAGGGATTATCTTGGGAAAGGAGAAATGCTCATAAACAGGGATGTAACAAATGTAAACAAATAGTGCCTTTGCATTATTCCGTACAGGCTTCCTGTCATTTTGGTCAGTATTGTGGCGTAACTACAACGTTTTTGATCCATCCTCAGTTTTCTCCTATCACAGCCATTAAACTCTGTAACTGTTTTAAATTCACTATTGGCTTCATGTTGAAATCCCTGAGGGTTTCCTGCCTCTCCGGCAACTGAGTTAGGATGGATGCCTGTATCTTTGTAGTGACTGGGTTTATTGATACAAAGTGTAATCAATAACTTCACAAGGGATATTCAACGTCTGCTTCTGTGCCCTTCTTTGTGAGGCATTGGAGGCCTCCCTGGACTTTTTGGTTAAATCTGTTTGAAATTCCCTCCTCGACTCAGGGACATTACAAATAATTGTATGTGTGGGCCACAGAGATTAAGTAGTCATTCAATAATCGTGTCAAACACTATTTTGCAGTACAATTCCACTTTGACATTATGGGGTATTATGTGTAGGCCAGTGAAACAAAATCTCAATTTAATCCATTTTAAATTCAGGCTGTAACACAACATTTTGAAAAAGTCAAGGGGTGTGATGAATACTTTCTACTCTGTTTTGGATTAGACTGACTTTATTACAAATTATCCTATTTACACTTTGTAGTTAATTTTGACACTAGAATAAATATTTCTGGCTAATATGCTGTTTTCTATCAGTGGAGTTGTTTATTCCCTTCAGTTGCCTTTTAAAATAGTTTATCGTCTATCCAGAGGCCCAGATATTTGTAAGCAGGGAAACAATCAATGTGGAAATCATCCGAGGTACAGTAAATATGCTTAAATCGTTAGTCATTGCTGTACAATCTAAAAAACAACATATAATTTACCCGCATTCAATACAAATTTAAGGTCAATAAGGTTTTTCTGTAAAACAATGAAAGCAGACTATAAGCCTGGTCAACCATGGGGCAATAGCATACACAGTGTTATCTGCATACAGCTACAGGTATATAAATATATTTTTACAGTAAAACCAATATCATTAATGTATACACTAAAAAGAACTGGACCCAGAATTGATCCCTGTATGACACCTTTCGTAATAACCAGAAAACCTGATTAACAAGCTACACACCACCTGATCCAGGCCAGTTGAGAATAGCCTTTGAATTAGCAATGAGGGATCAACAGTATCCTTATCCAGTAAGGCCTTTGATAGATCTACAAAAAATGCAGCACAATGTTGCCTTTTATTCATACAGTTAACCACATAATTAATAATCAGGGATGCAGCAGAGATTATTTTATTTACTTTTATTTATTTAACCAGGCAAGTCAGGTAATAACAAATTATTTACAATGACGACCTAACCCAGCCAAACTCTATCCCGGACGACGCGGGGCCAATTGTGCACCGCCCGATGGGACTCCCCATCACGTCCGGTTGTGATACAGCCTGGAATCAAACCAGGGTCTGTAGTGACGCCTCTAGCACTGAGACGCAGTGTCTTAGACCGCTGCGCCACTCGAGAGCCTATGACCTGGTGGATAACCAGACTGATGAACATACAGAATATATTTCATGGATAAGAAAGATCTTAGCTGAGAATTGATCAAGGATTCTAATAGTTGATAGGTAAGAATAAATCCTAACCTGTATTCAAAAGGCACAACCGTGAATATTTTGTTTCACTCCAGAATCTTGTGCAGAATAAGGCCTTAGGTTTCAACGTATTCATTGAACACCCTCTTAAAGTGTCATCCACAGACATGTAATTTCCTGATGCCTTCGTATCTGCATTTACATTTTAGTCATTTAGCAGACGCTCTAATCCAGAACGATTTACAGTTAGTGCATTCATCTTAAGATAGCTAGGTGGGACCACCACATATCACAGGCATTGAAAGTACATTTTTCCTCAATAAAGTAGTCAGAGCTAGAAGGGGGGTGGGTTCAAGTGCTGGTTCAGGAGGATAATTATTTAAGATACTGTTTTAAGAGGTAGGGTTTCAGATGTATCTCTGTTCCACACCTCCATATGATGATGGCTATCCAATAATAGAATCACAAGCCTCATACAGTAGTAGGTGGCTCCTTGTGACGTTGTGTCCATGATGACTCCTTATTGTGCTGTGCATTTGGAATCATCAAACATGAGGCTTAGAGGAGTGGGGGATCTGTCCGTTACAGGCCAACTGAAAGCCGCTCCCATGCTGCTTTGCCAATGGCATTGAAGGAGGATGCCTTATGGTGCCCGGTGTCTGACAGTGTCTTGCCTGGTTCCCTGGTTGCTTGGACAGTCTCCATGCAGCCTGCCAGTCGGAGTGTAAAGTGATGGGTGTGATGCGTCACAGCAGTGGGCTGAGATGATCAGGGGCCTGCATGGTAAGGGGCCTTGGCCCAGTGGCGTGGGTGTGAGACGGCGAGGAAGCGCTAATTTAATCAGTGACTCCCCGCTGTGTCATTTCATCATCACCAATGTCTTCGCAGTGTTCTCTCCTTCGTCACAGAACGTCTGGGCACCGGGACAACTCACCGCCGGAGACTTTCACACACAGTCTCACAGCAGGGACGTTGTTATTTTCAGCTTAATTTATGATATTTCCCTTTAGCAGACAGCAAAAAAAAACACAAAAAAACAAAACTAAGACATGAATGGCGGAGATGAAGGGAGATTTGTGTTTTCATGTTTATTTATTTGATTTATCCAAGGAAAGGGCTGCTAATATTGGGGGGCCACACTGCATGGGGTGTGAACAACAATTTTTCATAATTACACTTAAAGCTTAAAGGCCCAGTGCAGTCAAAAACTTGATTGACCTGTATTTTATATCATGTACATTTCCAAACTATGAGGTTGGAATAATACTGTGAAATTGTGAACATTTTGATAATGGCTTTTCAGTTTAAGAGCTGTTTGAAAAGTTTTGAACTGCCTGGTGGCAGTTGGTTATCAGTGCAGCTAGTTTTCAGTTTTCTAAGTGACCCCACTCAGACCACTCACAGACAGTCCTAGCTAAATTCTTGCAAAATTCTTCCTTGAGAAATTCCTGGAAGCTGAAAATGTCCCAGTACTTCTATGGCCTCCATACTCACCAGACATGTCACCCTGGATCGACGCGTACGACAGTTCCCAGCAATATCCATCAACTTCGTACAGCCATTGAAGAAGAGTGGGACAATAAGGAGATGTGTCGCGCTGCATGAGGCAAACGTTAGCATTGAGCACATGAGTGCTCTGCAGTTAACACCATATTAAATCAAAACTCAAGTTGCATCTGCTTCGACGGTGTCGGCCTGGTGGAAAAGTAACCTATCGGTATTAGTTACCACACAATTGTGATAGCTCTTATTGCATCTTTAATCAGAACAACAGTTTTCAGCTGTGCTAACAACATTTCAAAAGGGTTTTCTAAAGATCAATTAGCCTTTTAAAATGGTAAATTTGGATTAGCTAACACAACGTGACATTGAAACACAGGAGTGTTGGTTGCTGATAATGGGCCTCTGTACGCCTATGTAGATATTCTATAACAAATCTGCCGTTTCCAGCTACAATAGTTATTTACAACATTAACAATATCTACACTGAATTTCTGATCAATTTGATGTTATTTTAATGGACAAAAAAAATTGCTTTTCTTTTAAAAACATCTAAGTGATCCCAAACCTTTGAACGGTAGTGTGTATATATATATATATATATATATATATATATATATATATATATATATATATATATATATATATGTGTGTATATATATATATACTGGACAAAAATATAAACACAACATGCAACAATTTCAACAATTTTGCTGAGTTACAATTCATCTAAGGAAATACATTTATGAGGCCCTAATCTACGGATTTCACATGACTGGGCAGGGGCACAGCTATGGGTGGGCCTGGGAGGGCATAGGCCCACCCACTTGGGAGCAAGACTCAGCCAATCATAATGAGTTTTTCCCCATAAAAGGGTGTTATTATAGACAGAAATAACCCCCCGTCCCTCTCAGACGATCCCACAGCTGTAGAAGCCAGATGTGGAGGTCTTGGGCTGGCAGTTCGACGTACTGCCAAAATCTCTGAAGCAACTTTGGAGGCAGCTTATGGTAGAGAAATTTAAATTACATCTCTGGCAACAGCTCTGGTGGACATTCCTGCAGTTAGCATAACATTTGCATGCTCCTCTAAAACGTACAACTCAAAGACGTTTGTAGCATTGTGTTGTGTGACAAAACTACACATTTTAGAGTGTTTTTTTACTGCCCCCAGCACAAGGTGCATCTGTGTAATGATCATGCTGTTTAATCAGCTTCTTGATATGCCACACCTGTCAGGTGGATGGTGACAAAGAACAGATATAGCAATTGGTTCACCCCAAATTGCCCTTGACCAGCACAAAACATCCTGTGGCGTATTGCATTAGCATCGAATAGCCCCCACGATATGCAACTTTTCAGGGAAGTCAGGAACCAATATACACAGTTAGTTAGGAAAGCTAAGGCTAGCTTTTTCAAACAGAAATCTGCATCCTGTAGCACTAATTCCAAAAGGTTTTGGGACACTGTAATGTCCATGGAGAATAAGAGCACCTCCTCCCAGCTGCCTACTGCACTGAGGCTAAGAAACACTATCACCACTGATAAATCTTCAATAATCAATAATTTCAAGAAACATTATTCTACGGCTGGCCATGCTTTCCACCTGGCTACAGCTACCCGGCCAACAGCTCTGCACCCCCGCAGAAACTTGCCAAAATCCCCACCCGCTTCTCCTTCACCCAAATCCAGACAGCTGATGTTCTGAAGAGCTGCAAAATCTGGATCCCTACAAAGTAGCTGGGCTAGACAATCTGGACCCTCTCTTTCTAAAATGATCTGCCGAAATTGTTGCAACCCCTATTACTAGCCTGTTCTACCTCTCTTTCGTATCGTCTGAGATCCCCAAAGATCTGCATTTTTAAAATCTTCGAAAGCCAAGTTAACAAGCAGATCACCGACCATTTCGAATCCCACCGTACCTTCTCCACTATGCAGTCTGGTTTCCGAGCTGGTCATGGGTGCACCTCAGCCACGCGGAAGGTCCTAAATGATATCATAACCGCCATCGATAAAAGACAGTACTCTGCAGCCGTATTCATCGACCTGGCCAAGGCTTTCGACTCTGTCAATCGCCGCATTCTTATCGGCAGACTCAATAGCCTCGGTTCCTCAAATGACTGCCTCGCCTGGTTCACCAACTACTTCTCAGATAGAGTTCAGTGTGTCAAATCGGAGGGCCTGTTGTCTCTATGGGGGTGCCTCAGGGTTCAATTCTCGGGCAGACTATTTTCTCTGTATATATTAATGATGTCGCTCTTTCTGCTGGTGATTATCTGATCCACCTCTACGCAGATGTCACCATTCTGTATACATCTGGCCCTTCTTTGGACACTGTGTTAACAAACCTCCAAACGAGCTTCAATGCCATATAACACTCCTTCCGTGGCCTCCAACTGCTTTTATATGCAAGTAGAACTAAATGCATGCTCTTCAACCGATTGCTGCCCGCACCCTCCCACCTGACTAGCATTACTACTCTGGACGGTTCTGACTTAGAATATGTGAACAACTACAAATACCTAGGTGTCTAGTTAGACTGTAAACTCTCCTTCCAGACTCACATTAAGCATCTCCAATCCAAAATTAAATCTAGAATCGGCTTCCTATTTCGCAATAAAGGCTCCTTCACTCATGTTGCCAAGCATACCCTTGTGAAACTGACTATCCTACCAATCCTTGACTTCGGCGATGTCATTTACAAAATAGCCTCCAACACTCTACTCAGCAAATTGGATGTAGTCTATCAGAGTGCCATCTGTTTTGTCACCAAAGCCCCATATACTACCCACCACTGTGACCTGTATGCTCTCGATGTCTGGCCCTCGCTACATATTCGTCACCAAACCCACTGGCTCCAGGTCGTCTACAAGTCTTTGCTAGGTAAAGCCCCCGCCTTATCTCAGCTCACTGGTCACCATAGCAACACCCACCTGTAGCATGCGCTCCAGCAGGTATAGTTCACTGGTCATCCCCAAAGCCAATACCTCTTCGGCCGCCTTTCCTTCCAGTTCTCTGCTGCCAATGACTGGAACGAATTGCAAAAATCACTGAAGCTGGAGACTTATATCTCCCTCTCTAACTTTAAGCATCAGCTGTCAGAGCAGCTTACCGATCACTGTACCTGTACACAGCCCATCTGTAAATAGCACACCCAACTACCTCATCCCCATATTGTTATTTATTTATTATTATTTTTTTGCTCTTTTGCACCCCAGTATCTCTACTTGCACATCATCATCTGCACATCTATCACTCCAGTGTTTATTTGATAAATTGTAGTTATTTCACCTCTATGGCCTATTTATTGCCTTACCTCCCCAATCTTACTACATTTGCACACACTTTACATAGATGTTTCTATTGTGTTATTGACTGTGCGTTTGTTTATCCCATGTGTTATTCTGTGTTGTTGTTTTTGTCGCACTGCTGTGCTTTACCTTGGCCAGGTCACAGTTGTAAATGAGAACATGTTCTCAACTGGCCTACCTGGTTAAATAAAGGTGAAATAAAAAAAAATTAAAAAATCTGACAAAGCGAAAACATACTTTTTTTTAACAGAAATACTTTATTTACATAAGTATTTAGACCCTTTGCTATGAGACTCGAAATTGAGTTGAGGTGCATCCTGTTTCCATTGATCATCCTTGAGATGTTTCTACAACCTGTGGTAAATTCAATTAATTGGACATGATTTGGAAAGGCACACACCTGTTGTCACGACTTAGACCGAGTCTGCACCACTCTCATCCAGAGTCCTCTTTTGTTCACCTGTTTGTACCTATTTGTTTTCCTGAGTTTTCCCTGCATTCCCAGCATAAGGCGCTCGTCAATTCAGGCGTGGCTGGGAATTTTATCGACAGAGCGTTTGCCCTTAGTTTGAGGATCCCCGTTAGACCTTTCCCGGTACAGGCTCTGGATAGTCGACCATTAGGGTCCGGGCTGATCAGGGAAGCCACCATCTCCCTGGCCATGGTGACGCAGGGGGGTCACAAGGAGAGAATCAGTCTCTTCCTCATTGACTCTCCTGCGTTTCCCGTGGTGCTAGGTCCTCCCTGGTTAGCCCATCATGACCCCATTATTTCATGTCAACAGAGGGCTCTAAAGGGGTGGTCGCGAGAGTGTTCGGGAAGGTATGTAGGGGTTTCTGTTGGTGCTACAATGGTGGAAAGTCCAGACCAGGTCTCCACCGTGCACATCCCCCCAGAATATGCCGATTTGGCTCTCGCCTTCTGTAAGAAGAAGGCGACTCAATTACCACCCCATCGACGGGGGGATTGTGCGATAAATCTCCAGGTAGATGCTGCACTTCCCAGGAGTCACGTGTATCCCCTGTCGCAAGCGGAGACAGCGGCTATGGAGACATATGTCTCTGAATCCCTGCGCAAGGGGTATATTCGGTCCTCCACTTCACCCGTCTCCTCGAGTTTCTTTTTTGTGAAGAAGAACGATGGAGGTCTGCGACCGTGCATTGACTATCGAGGTCTCAATCAAATCATAGTGAGGTACAGTTACCCGCTACCTCTCATCACCACGGCGATGGAGTCAATGCACAGGGCGCGCTTCTTCACGAAATCTCAGGAGCGCGTACAATCTGGTGCGTATCCGGGAGAGAGACGAGTGGAAGACGGCGTTTAGTACCACCTCAGGTCACTATGAATATCTTGTCATGCTGTACGGGTTGATGAATGCTCCATCAGTCTTCCAATCCTTTGTAGACGAGATTTTCAGGGACCTGCACGGGCAGGGTGTAGTGGTATATATCGATGACATTCTGATATATTCTGCTACACGTGCAGAGCATGTGTCCCTGGTGCGCAAGGTGCTTGGTCGATTTTTGTAGCATGACCTGCACATTAAGGCTGAGAAATGCCTGTTCTTTCAGCAAGTCGTCTCCTCCCTAGGGTATTGCATTTCCACATCAGGGATGGAGACGGAGAGTGACCGCGTTTCAGCCATGCGTAATTGGCCGACTCCTACCACGGTAAAGGAGGTGCAGCGGTTTTTAGGGTTTGCCAATTACTACCGGAGATTTATCCAGGGTTTTGGCCAGGTGGCTGCTCCCTTTACCTCACTGCTGAAGGGGGGTCCTATGCGTCTGCAGTGGTCGGTTGAGGAGGACAGGGCTTTTGGGCAACTAAGGGCTCTGTTTACGTCAGATCCCATCCGGATCCCTCTTTGGCGTTCATCCCTCTTTGGCGTTCATAGTGGAGGTGGACGCGTCCGAGGCTGGGATAGGAGTCGAAGCTCTGCCCCTGTGCTTTCTTTTCTAAGAAGCTCAGTCCGGCAGTCCCGGCGGAGCGGAACTATGATGTGGGGGACCGGGAGTTGTTGGCTGTGATTAAAGCTCTGAAGGCGTGGAGACATTGGCTTGAGGGGGCTAAACACCCTTTCCTCATCTGGACTAACCGACCAGGTTCCCAGAACGCTAAGGCAGACGCACTGTCCCGGATGTATGACACAGAGGAGCGGTCCATGGATCACACTCCCATACTCCCAGCCTCTTGCCTGGTGGCACCGGTAGTGTGGGAGCTGGACGCGGACATCGAAGCGGGCGTTACGTACAGAGCCCACTCCCTCTCAGTGTCCAGCTTGGCGCCTGTACGTCCCGTCTGCTGTCCATGACCAGTTGATCTATTGGGCCCACACGTCACCCTCCTCTGGTCATCCTGGCATCGGTCGGACGGTGCGCTGTGTTAGTGGGAAGTACTGGTGGCCCACTTTAGCTAAGGACGTTAGGGTTTCCTCCTGCTCGGTGTGCGCCCAGTGCAAGGTTCCTAGACACCTGCCCAGAGGGAAGTTACAACCCCTACCCGTTCCACAACGGCCATGGTCGCACCTGTCTGTGGACTTCATGACTGATCTTCCTCCCTCACAGGGTAACACCTCGATCCTGGTCGTTGTGGATTGGTTTTCTAAGTCCTGCCGTCTCCTTCCTTTGCCCGGTCTCCCTACGGCCCTACAGACTGTGGAGGCCCTGTTCATAAACATCTTCTGGCACCTGCCCCTCCTCCTGCCCTGCCGGAAGCTGGGCCCGCGGTATGTGGGGCCATTCAAAGTCCTGAGGAGACTGAACAAGGTTTGTTACAGATTACAGCTCCCCCCAGATTACCGCATTAACCCCTCGTTCCATGTGTCTCTCCTCAGGCCGGGGGTGGCTGGTCCACTCCAGGAGTCTGAGGTGCGGGAGGTTCCTCCGCCCCCTCTGGACATCGAGGGGGCCCCGGCGTATGCTGTTCGAGCCATCATGGACTTGAGGCGTCGGAGGGCGGGCCTTCAGTACCTCGTGGAGTGGGAGGGGTACGGTCCGGAGGAGAGATGCTGGGTACCGGTGGAGGACATGTTGGACCCTTCGATGCTGCGGGAGTTCCACCGTCTCCATCCGGATCGCCCTGTGCCTCGTCCTCCGGGTCATCCTCGAGGTCGGTGTCGGCGCGCTGCTGGAGCCGCGCGTCAAGGGGGGGGTACTGTCACGACTTCCGCCGAAGTCGGTCCCTTTCCTTGTTCGGGCAAACCCTCTTTGTGCGTGTTTGTTATTGTAAAGCTGGTCTGTATTTTGTGAGCGTGATTATTTTGTACTAGTAAAGATTCATGACTACTCATCTCTGTTGTCCTGCACCTGACTCCACTTTTCCTGCTACACTGAGACCCTTTGACAGCTGTTGAAGTATCAATCAATGTTACTGCTTATTGTTGTCCTCTTCCTTGTTATACAACCTAACGATTTTGAGCATGGACTAGTAATTGCTTAATCATACAGGGGGGCAATTATTTACAGTGATTTGTGTAAGAACAACATCCCTGAGCTACAGAACACTCTGGACATGGTCTAAAAATGGTACAAACATGTCGGTTTGTTTGTTAACGTGGAGGTTATCAACAGCATGTCTTGATTCATTTGTCAATGTACAGTATTAAACTCTTGCGCCAGAGGTACACACGGCAAGGGGCCATTTCAGTGTTCCCAAAAATGGCATCCACTCATCATGCAGTTCATTTGAATTAATGACACCCTGTTGGTGCCTGTCGTAGTCACTGTTATCAAGATATACTGCCATGTAGATGTCCTTGCCGATGTCCTCACTGCTGGTGTTTTTATTGACATGCTGTTCTTCCTGTCTTTCATTTGAAAACACAATCTCTAACTTCAGAAAATGTTTGTTTACAAAAATATATTTGTATTTATTATGGATCCCCATTAGCTTCTGCCAAAGCAGCACCTACTCTTCCCGGGGTCCAGCAAAATTAAGGCAGTTAATACAATTTTAAAACTCTGTGTGCCCTCAGGCCCCTACTCCACCACTATTCTACTACTTGCAGCAGTTACTTGATGTGGAATAGAGTTCCATGTAGTCATGGCTCTATGTAGTACTGTGTGCCTCCCATAGTCTGTTCTGGACTTGGGGACTGTGAAGAGACTTCTTGTGGCATGTCTTGTGGGGTATGCATGGGTGTCCAATCTGTGTGCCAGTAGTTTAGACAGACAGCTCGGTGCATTCAACATGTCAATACCTCTCATAAATAAAAGTAGTGATGAAGTCAATCTCTCTTCCACTTTCAGCGAGGAGAGATTGACATGCATATTATTAATATTAGCTCTCTGTGCACATCCAAGGGCCAGCCGTGCTGCCCTGTTCTGAGCCAATTGCAATTTTCCTAAGTCTTTTTTTGTGGCACCTGACCACACGACTGAACAGTAGTCTAGGTGCGACAAAGCTAGGGCCTGTAGGACCTGCCTTGTTGATAGTGTTGTTAAGAAGGCAGAGCATCGCTTTATTACAAACAGACTTCTCCCCATCTTAGCTACTACTGCATCAATATGTTTTGACCATGACAGTTTATAATTTAGTGTTACTCCAAGCAGTTTAGTCATCTCAACTTGCTCAATTTCCACATTATTTATTAAAAGATTTAGTTGAGGTTTAGGTTTTAGTGAGTGTTTTGTTCCAAATACAATGCTTTTAGTTTTAGAAATATTTAGGGATAACTTATTCCTTGCCACCCTCTCTGAAACTAACTGCAGCTCTTTGTTGAGTTGCCCACAGCCTTTCAAAAAATAAGTGTACAGTTTGATTAACTTGTCACCACATTGTGCCATTAGAGATGGGGAATATTAAGGGTAGTAGCCTCCAGTAAAATGGGGAATATTAAGGGTAGTAGCCTCCAGTACGGGACATTGGGCAAGATTGTCTCTATTAGATGATCTGCCATTGTCATTGTTCACTGTAATTGTCTCTGTTATAGATTCAAAAGCAAATACAACAAATGCATTATATTCAACTAATAGAGTTTGATTTTATGCATCTATAGTCTGTACATCTGTAGTGAGTACAGTTGTTGGGAAACATGACAAACTGTACAGATACAGGGAGGGATAGGGCCTAAACAGAGATCATCTGCGATATAATCAGTGCTTGTAAGAATTGTTGTACTGACAGTCCTTGCTTTCCTTGACCGTTCCTTGATATTTCTTAACCCATTCTGTTAAATTTGCCACTGTAGAGGATGGATTCAGGTAAAGCGTCAGATGGCCCATGAGGAAAAAGACCCCACACTTGCATAGCATGTTTTCAAACATTTTTATTTCCCCAGCATAATCCTTTCTTCATCTTAGTTGTCACAGTAAAACCATTTATTTCTCTGCCATCCGTTCTTCATCCTGTATGTCATAGAGGTGATTTTTTAAGCCCCGGTCACCACTCAGCACACACCGTTATACTCTTCTGATGCCTCCTCAGACTCTGCACTGCTCTGGTGGAGGTCCTTCTACTCAGGGGACTCTGCACCACTTCACACATCACATAACACACACATCAAACAGAGCATGGCCTCACATCGCCTCACATCGCCCAGCTCACATCGCAATTTGAGCATATATTGTCATCATCAGCACAATGGTGGAAGCGGATGGACATACATCCCCAAGGGACTATGTGTAGTGTCTACCCTGCTCACAGTAGACATTAAACACACTTGATAGACCAAATTCACAACCGCAATGACGTGCATTGTAGTGTACGTTAGATTTCCTCTTGGTGTGTGATGTCAGCACTTTACCTCATTTCCATTTAAATGTGTTTATTTGCATTCACCTTGGTTTGGTTAGTCCTCCAGTCCTCCAGCTCCAGACCCCTTAAGGGAATTATTGATGTGGGGGTTTTATTTTAAAGGCCCAGTGCAGTAAAAAAACAGATGTTCCTTTGTTTATATATATTTCCATACTATGAGGTTGAAATAATACTGTGAAATTGTGAAAATGATGATAGTGCCCTTTTAGTGTAGGAGCTGTTTGAAAAGACCGCCTACAACTTCAGCCTGTTGTGGTGGGATGGAGTTTTGGCCTCCCATCACCAGGTGGTAAATTATTAACAGACCAATAAAAGAGAGTTCCAAACCTCTCTGCCAAACAGATAGTTTTCAGTTTTAGCCTCCACACTCAGACCAGACGTTCCTAGCAAAATTCTTGCTTGAAAAAAACTGCTCTTTGCTAAGAAAATATTTTTGTTTCTTTTTGACCGTTTTCATTGAAAACATTTACAGTAAGGTACTTCATTTTTACCCAGAAATGATTTGATATTGAGATAAAAAATGGCTGCATTAAACCTATTGGAAGTATATTTGCTGAATATTGTCATCATATGAACACTTACTATTACGTAAACTAACATAATTATCAACAGGTCACTATGACAGCAACTATCAACATGCATAAGGGGTGGGCTGATCCCCGTCGAGGGAGAAGCAGCTCTTTGATATGACAGTAAAAACATTCTTATGATTACTATAAAATATGTTGGCATCTTCAATTCTTGCACATTTTCTCATAAAAGGTATATTTCTACACTGTCTGCTCTAAGCAAATTTGGAAACAATCAGAACTCCCGGACCTACCGCTCGTGATGAAGGCTGACAATGGCCTGCTTCTAGCTGCTGTCTGATGAAAAGGACCAGATATAGCTATTTCCCAAAGACTGAAATTAGATAAATATCTGTTTTTGAGTGCACTTAAAATATGCAGCATGCAATACGAATTGACTTAAGCGTATGAAGAAGTTACTCTGTTGACCGTTTAGCTACTTTATTGAACGCTAGCCAATGTTACAGTTTGACTAGCCTAGCCAGCTACGGCAGTGGTTAGCGTTGGACTTGTAACCGGAAGGTTGCAAGTTCGAATCCCCGAGCTGACAAGGTAAAAATCTGTCGTTCTGCCCCTGAACAAGGCAGTTAACCCACTGTTCCCCGGGCGCCGAAGACGTGGATGTTGATTAAGGCAGCCCCCTGCACCTCTCTGATTCAGAGGGGTTGGGTTAAATGCGGAAGACACATTTCAGTTGAAGCCATTTGGTTGTACAACTGACTAATAATGGTGACTTTGACTGTAAATGTACATTTGTGTTTCATTAGCTACAGTATCTCTCTGAGTGAATTACATTTTTCAGTCATGTTTCGGCAAGATTATATGTCTCATTTCAAGTAACTAGCTGCAGGCTTAAAGAAACATTCAATCATATACTTTTCATAGAAAGCCAAAGGATTTTTAAACCAGACGAGTTCTCAAATAGCAGCTGCCCAGTACTAGGGTGGGCATGGATAATGTTGGATGCAATGGAATATAAGGTATGGAGAATGATAAATAGCCTGTAGGATTATAGAAAAAAAACAGTTAGGAAATGAACGTTTGAGTTTCTAATATTAAATGTTCAGTGAATGAGAGTATATTTAGGTGGTTTTTACTTTCCTACTAAATTTCTAAAAGTTGACAATGACAAAATCTTGCCAGTCCATTCATTATTCTACTAACTATGACTGAGTGTGAGACATGTTTTCCATAATGTACGTTTCAGTCGGAAATTTACATAAACTTAGGTTGAAGTCATTAAAACTCGTTTTTCAACCACTCCACACATTTCTTGTTAACCAACTACAGTTTTGGCAAGTCGGTTAGGACATCTACTTTGTGCATGACACAAGTAATTTTTCCTGTTTACAGACAGATTATTTCACTTATAATTCACTGAATCACAAATCCAATGGGTCAGAAGTGTACATACACTAAGTTGACTGTGCCTTTAAACAGCTTAGAAAATTCCAGAAGAAGATGTCATGGTTTTAGAAGCTTCTGATAGGCTAATTGACGTCATTTGAGTAAATTGGAGGTGTACCTGTGGATGTATTTCAAG
The DNA here is from genome assembly GCA_030435695.1 of Brachymystax lenok tsinlingensis. Lineage (NCBI taxonomy): Eukaryota > Metazoa > Chordata > Actinopteri > Salmoniformes > Salmonidae > Brachymystax > Brachymystax lenok. Next base: position 3,492,077 of record CM059806.1, on the reverse strand, counting down.
GCCTTCCTTCAAACTCAGTGCCTCTTTGCTTGACATTATGGGAAAATCAAAAGAAATCAGCCAAGACCTCAGAAAAAAATAGTACACCTCCACAAGTCTGGTTCATCCTTTCCAAATGCCTGAAGGTACCACGTTCATCTGTACAAATAATAGTACGCAAGTATAAACACCATGGGACCATGCAGCCGTCATACAGCTCAGGAAGGAGACTTTGGTGCGAAAAATGCAAATCAATTCCAGAACAACAGCAAAGGACCTTGTGAAGATGCTGGAGGAAACAGGTACAAAAGTATCTATATCCACGGTAAAACATGTCCTATATCGACATAACCTGAAAGGCCGCTCAGCAAGGACGAAGCCACTGCTCCAAAACCACCATACAAAAAGCCAGACTACGGTTTGCAACTGCACATGGGGACAAAGATTGTACTTTTTGGAGAAATGTCCTCTGGTCTGATGAAACAAAAATAGAACTGATTGGCCATAAGGACCATCGTTATGTTTGGAGGAAAAAAGGGGAGGCTTGCAAGCCGAAGAACACCATCCCAACCGTGAAGCACGGGGGTGGCAGCATCATGTTGTGGGGTTGCTTTGATGCAGGATGGACTGGTGCACTTCACAGAATAGATGGCATCATGAGGAAAGAAAATTATGTGGATATATTGAAGCAACATCTCAAGATGTCAGTCAGGAAGTTAATGCTTGGTCGCAAATGGGTCTTCCAAATGGACAATGACCCCAAGCATACTTCCAAAGTTGTGGCAAAATGGCTTAAGGACAACAAAGTCAAGGTTTTGGGGTCGCCATCACAAAGCCCTGACCTCAATCCTATATAAAATGTGTGGGCAGAACTGAACAAGCGTGTGCGAGCAAGGAGGCCTACAAACCTGACTCAGTTACACCAGCTCTGTCAGGAGGAATAGGCCAAAATTCACCCAACCTATTGTGGGACGCTTGTGGAAGGCTACCCAAAATATTTGACCCAAGTTAAACAATTTAAAGGCAATGCTACCAAATACTAATTGAGTGTATGTAAACTTCTGACCCACTGGAAAAATGATGAAAGAAATAAAAGCTGAAATAAATCATTCTCTCTCTATTATTCTGACATTTCACATTCTTAAAATAATGTGGTGATCCTAACTGACCTAAGACAGGGAATTTTTTACTATGATTAAATATCAGGAATTGTGAATAACTGAGTTTAAGGTGTATGTAAACTTCCGACTTCAACTGTACATTCGAACAAAAAACACCATCACAAATAGTGATTCACCATTTATTTAGTACAGAAACAAATAGTAAAGGTGTCTTAGGTAGTATTTGAAGTACTGTATCTAAATATAGTGTAACCTACCAATCAATAAGTGCCATGGAGGGCACAATTTTACAATGTTTCTATCCAGACATGAGAGCTTTACCATCTATGCCAAAAGCCTGGGTCTCTAATGGAGACTGTAGAACTGTCATCAACACATGCTTCAGTATTCCCTCTTCTCTTTAGGAACATTTGTGTGCCCAGGCCCCATTGGCGTATCGAAAGGATTCCACCCTGGTCACCATTGTAGCTGACCGATGTAGAGAGGGACAAGTGCCTTAGCAGAATGCAATCTAAAGCTTGTGTGGTCCAGAGACGAGAGCTCTACCATCTATGGCAAAATCCTGGGCTCCTAACAGGGACAATAGAATTCTTACAATAGTAAAATAATCTGTTTGTCACCCGATAAACAGATTAATCACTGAATTTAGTCTTCGAGATGCTCAAATAAGCACGTGTATCTGACTTATTCCACATTTTGTTGTGTTACAGACTGAATTCAAAATTGATTAAATAGATTTTTTTCTCTCACCCATCTACACACAATACCCCATAATGACCAAGTGAAAACATGTTTTTAGAATATTTTGCTAATTTATTTAAAATTAAATGCAGAAATATCTAATTCAGATAAGTATTCACATCCCTGAGTCAATACTTTGTACAAACACCTTTGGCAGCAATTACAGCTGTGAGTCTTTCTGGGTAAGTCTCTAAGAGCTTTCCACACCTGGATTGTGCAACATTTGGCCATTTTTCTTTTCCAAATTCTTCAAGCTCTGTCAAATTTCTATACAACAACCAATTTTCAGGTCATGCCATAGGTTTTCATTGAGATTTAAGTCAAAACTGTAACTCCTCAGGAACATTCACTGTCTTCTTGGTAAGCAACTCCAGTGTAGATTTTGCCTTGTGGTTTAGGTTATTGTCCTGCTGTAAAATGAATTAATCTCCCAGTGTCTGGTGGAAAGCAGATTGAACCAGGTTTTCATCTATGATTTTGCCTGTGCTTAGCTCCATTCCATTTATTTTTTATCCTGAAAAACTCCCCAGCCCTTAACGATTACAAGCATACCCATAACATGATGCAGCCATCACTATGCTTGAAAATGGGGAGAGGGGTACTCAGTAATGTGTTGGATTGGATTTGCCCCAAACATAACACTTTTTACTCAGGACAAAGAATGAATTGCTTTGCCACAGTTTTTACAGTATTACTTTAGTGCCTTGTTGCAAACAGGATGCATATTTTTTGAATATTTTTATTCTGTACAGCTTCTTTCTGTTCACTCTGTCAATTAGGTTAGTATTGTGGAGTAACTACAATGTTGTTGATCCATCCTCAGTTTTCTCTTATCATAGCCAATCAACTCTGTATCTGTTTTTAAGTCACAATCACTGTGCGGTTTCCTTCCTCTCTGGCAACTGAGTTAGGAAGGACGCCTGTATCTTTGTAGTAACTGGGTGCATTGATACACCATCCAAAGTGTAAATTAATAACTTCACTATGTTCAAAGGAAATTCAATGTCGACCAATAGGTGCCCTTCTCTCCCTGGTCTTTGTGGTTGAATCTATGACCTTACAGGTGTTGTGTGTGTGGTATACAGAGATGAGATATTCCTTAAAAATTGCAAACAGAGTGAGTCCATGCAACTTATTATGTGACTTGTTAAGCACATTTTTACTCCTGAAAATGTGTAAAAACATAATTCCACTTTATCATTATGGGTTATTGTGTATAGGCCAGTGACACAAAAATCTGATTTGAATCCATTGTAAATTCAGACTGTAACACAAGAAAATGTGGGAAAGATCAAGGGGTGTGATGAATGCTTTCTGAAGGCACTGTAAATAGTGACGGCAGGGCTAATTCAAACTGCAGGGCTTGGTGAATAGATCATGGGACAAAAGTGAGGGACAATAATGAATAAAGATGCTCAAACAAGCACGTGTATCTGTAGTGGGTGTTCTTCAACTCTAAAAAGCACTAGACTGTGTAACACAAAATCCACAAAGAAAAGACAACAGGCAAATGCATATGTGGTCCCAATGTATAAATAGTGACAGCAGAGCTAGTACAAACTGCAGAAGGATGATTCTCCTCACAGGTGAGTGAATCAGCCAATGCTTGGTGAATAGAAGTTGGTTGATCTCTGGGAGCAGGACAGAGGGGAGCTGAAAAGATTATGTGAGATAAGAATGAATCAAATAAATGATCACAGCAAAGGAATGTGGTTTGTGAGCTCAAAAATTAACATCCTGACAGTCTGAGGCAAGGCAGGGTGATCACCAATCATTCTACTCCAACTATTGACAGGGATAATGTGGCATTTCTTATTTGTCAGTATGAATGAAGTTACTGGGCCCTGCCTTGATGACTGTATTAGATTTACACTACTTGATTTTTGTAGTCTTCAATTTTTACACGGAATAAACTGCTAGCTAAAACGGTCCTTATCCAAGAATGACATGCTAGCTAGTGATATCTGCTTCTGCTAGCTAGCAACACATCTACTTGTTGCAACAGCTAGCTCACTCTTCTAAGTTGGGAGTCATTTTACAGCTTTACATTGATTGTATGACGTTTCTATAACAAAATAGTTTGCATACAAATAAATGAAAAAGACTTTACCTGATAGCAGTTTGTCGGACGGAGATCTCTCGAGATGAACCACCTTAACAGTGGTGTAAAGTCCTTAAGTAAAAATACTTACGTCATTTTTGGGGGTATCTGTACTTTACTTTATTATTTCTATTTTTTGACAACTTTTACTTCACTACATTCCTAAAAAAAAAGAATGTACTTTTTACTCCATACATTTTCCCTGACACCCAAAAGTACTCGTTACATTTTGAATGCTTAGCAGGACAGGAAAATGTCCAATTCACGCACTTATCAAGAGAACTTCCCTGGTCATCTGTACCGCCTCTGATCTGGCTGACTCACTAAACACAAATGCTTTGTTTGTTAAAAAAATATTGGATTGTTGGAGTCTGCCCCTGGATATCCGTAAATGAAAAAACAAGAAAATTGTTCCACCTGGTTTGCTTAATATAAGGAATTTTTTATTATTTATACTTTTACTTTTGATACTTAAGTATATTTTTGAAATTACATTTACATTTGATACTAAAGTATATTTAAAACCAAATACTGTTAGACTTTTACTCCAGTAGTATTTTACTGGGTGACTTTCACTCATTTTCTATTAAGGTATCTTTACTTTTACTCAAGTATGACATTTAGGTATGCCTTCCACCACTGTGCCTTAAATACGGATAATGTAATTGGCAGACGTGATCAGCAGAGATAGTAGAATGGATAGTACACAAGTTTTGATTGATTTGCAGTTTAGTACTCAGAGATGTTTGCCTGTCCAGCTAGCAAACATAAAAGTAAGTATTTTGAAAATGTAATCTACAAATGGAAATGTGTTCAGAATAAATAAATATACACAATATGTAAAAAACCAGCTCCTCCATCGACAGTGATTGATCATCTCGAAAACTAAAGCAGATAGGTTTAATAATAATATTCTTAACTTAATAAGAAGTCCTCTTATCTTAATAACACTTTTTATACATTTGGTAGTCCTATTTCTGTTTTATTACTGGACCTTTCCACACCCATAGAAATACGTCTTCTGAAGTTATTTTCATTCACAGATTGAGTCACTTCAATACATGAGGGAAATGTGTTGCTTTTGTAGAATCCTACACTTTTTTTACCGTCTTCCTCAATGTGCCATTTCTCACAGATCCACAATTTTGACAAATACATTGAAGGTTTTCTTTCACAGTGTTACTTTCCTCACTTATTTTGGTGTACACCTGTTACGTCATTTATTTTGCCACAGTTCCTCCTTTCACTTCAATGACCAATGGAGAAATTGCCATGTGGTTGGATTACCTACCTATAACTTTAACGCCTCTGTAGCGTAATCAGTCAAGTCACATTCCTGAAAGATATGATGACATGGTGTATTTGGAATACATTATCAGTTGATGGAACACATTAGTACTTCAGGCTGCCTTGAAAGATGTATCTATATAAAATGGGGATATCACTCAGATGACTGAAAAAAAATGTGAATGTCACTTGTGAATGTTGTTTATGAAGGGAAAAGTAGTGCTTGCTTGCCAAGTCTAATGTATTCAACTTCTATTACTGTCAATCCACTGTTCTTCTTCTAATTCATTACTTCCTACATTTAAAAAGTATATGTCGGCATCCCAAATAGCTCCCGATTCCCTATATAGAGCCCCATGGGCCCTGGTCAAAAGTAGTGCACTATATTGGAAATAGGGTACCATTTGGGAGGCAGCCTATGTCAGATTGGTTCATGTTGCTGTAGCCAGTCTGACAGAGTGTATAATAGTGTTATTTCCTTTCAGAGCCAGTCACAGCCAGTCAAAAAGCTGTTTGAATTTGACTCTGACCCCTTCACAGTGAGATGTGATGTATTCTGACAACTGAGACATCTAATGAATCACAAAAACTGTATAATATGCTATTGTCTGCGTCCCAAACGGCACCTTATTAATTGTATAGGGCTCGGGCCAAACTGATTGCACTTAATAGGGAATAAGCGTGCCATTTGGGACAAACACATTGTTTCAAGTGGCTCTGAGAAAAATCGGAGAAATTCTCTGTCACAGCAGAGTGATCCAATTAAGATATGTCTGCACATGTATAGTCTATACATGAGCGTGCACACACGCACACGCACACACACACACACACACACACACACACACACACACTGAAATACACTCAGCATCTTTATGTGAGTAGTACCACCTCTAGTAGTACCATCATGTCCTCTGAGTGAATTCAGCGCACATTGACTCGTAACATTACATGTTTTAATTAGATGTCTTGGCACATTGGATACTGATTAATCAAATATTATTAAAGAAGAAACACTGATGACCTATTACATTGTCCTTAGGATGTTCTCCCTGCTGAGATAATAGAGTGAACCTATCATTAGATTGGTTACTTATATGCCAGATTATGTTGGCTCTCCTCATTTCATTTGGTTGTTACACGTCATACAGTATAGCCTGATATTGATATATTTATATACAAATAAACATGAGCTGTTTTTAGCCTGCTTCTTATCCGCCAGCTATACACCATCCATATAACTGTTTCTCTCTGGCCTTCCTCTATTTAACCAGCATGCTACAAATTGGATAACTCCTTATGATTTAAGCATGCAAAGACCAAGATGCATCTATGGTTGAGCGCACAAGATGTTTCATTTGAATGTATTATTCCCCACTGAGTTGGTGATCCAAAAGGAGAACAAAAACCTCTCATCACAGGTCTGCTGTTAGTGCATGTAAAATACTTTCTACAAGAACAAATTGCACTGTTTTCATGAAGCCCCTCCTTATGTTTGTAAATGGGAGAGAGGTTTTTGGGTTATCCAGTTGTGCAAAGGTGCGTTTTGAGTAAAAGTTCCTAACTTCCGTGTACTTGGTCAACCTTAGAAATGTTTTTGTAATAAAACGTACACAAGTACAATACAAGTACAGGATCCGAGCATATCCTCCCGTCAGTGTTTCTCTCATGTCATCACAGTGAGCCCCTTACAGAACTGATCAAAGAAAGTCCTTGAGATGACTGGAAATAAGAAGTACGTGTTCTAATAAACAAGAGTCACACTTAAAAAAGAGATGTGGTTTCAAATGAAAAATAGTGGGGAAGAGAAGAGAAAGAGCCCCAGTATTCATCTGCGCATTTTCCAGTCTCCACAGCAAAACTCTGGCAGAAATGGACTTCCTGCCAGCCCAAATATGGGCAGCCATCGATGAGGTGTACGACCAATGACTCATCAGCTAGCCACCTACGTACACTAGCCTAACATGAGATATAGATGGAAAGAGATAGAAAGATAGAGACATACAAAAATTTGAAAAAATATGTACCACTGCACCGGTTGGAAAAGCAACCCTCTGCACAGATATTGACCTGCAAACCGACTTGCATGTTAGGTTACATCCGTAAATCTGACAGGAGAGACAAAGCTTCAGAGGGAAATGCACAGTTTCTGCAGACTGTGATAAGTCCTTTGTTCCATTGTAGGTAGTGAGAGGAAGTACACTATATGTTCAAAAGTGTGTGGACACCCCTTCAAATAAGTGGATTCGGCTATTTCAGCCACACCCGTTGCTGACAGGTGTATAAAATCGAGCTCACAACCAGGCAATCTCCATAGACAAACATTGGCAGTAGACTAGCCTTACTGAAGAGCTCAGTGACTTTCAACGTGGCACCGTCATAGAATGCCACCTTTCCAACAAGTCAGTTCGTCAAAGTTCTGCACTGCTAGAGCTGTTCCGTTCAACTGTAAGTGCTGTTATCGTGAAGTGGAACGTCTAGGAGCAACAACAACTCAGCCGCGGAGGCCACACAAGCTCACAGAACAGAATGTTTGACGAGCAGGTGTCCACATACTTTTGGTCATGTAGTGTACATGTTGTGAGCACTTATGTGTGGAGCCCGCCCTACACTGATTGTTCTACAATTGGTCCCTGATACATCAATATTATGCAGAGGACTTGAAAAAAATGATTGACTGCATGTGTTTGTTCACAGGAGAAGCATTGTGAGAGGACAAATCCGAGACGCCTCCTATGATTGAAAGTAAAGAGAGTCATAGCTAGACAATACAAAGGCTGATCAATGTGCACAAAACCACCCAGCTCATACAGTAGTTTACCATTGTTAACCACGTTAGATGGTGACATCAATCAATACCATGGCCATGGATGTTTTGACATCTCTGTGTTCGATGCCGAGACATGTAGCTCTGTCACACGTAACTGAATGTCAGATACGCACAGGGCACTCTTGTCTCATTGACTCATCTATTTCAGAGTTATATCGACTTTAATACGAATGGAAAGTGAATATATGAAAGGTGCGTCAGGTAAACGCAACTGGAGACACCTTTGTCACCTTTGGTACATGTTATTGACACGGCAGCGCTATTGTAGCTAAACGAGTGTAAGAGAGGTTGTTAACTAACTGTAAACAACTGGCCCCTGTTATGGATTGGCCTTCCTTTCCAACTCATCACTGCATATTCATGAAGGCCTAGTGATTCATATCGTATTAGGTCTATGTCTCCCTGAAGGTGTTATGACATTATCAGTTTACCTCCCTCCCTGCAAAACAAGGGTTCCTTAGTATACCGTCCATCTAAATTATAATGCTTTCCTGGTATTACTGTTGTTATTGTTGATCCAGAGACAAACATCAGGCTGGTGTCTTGCAGATTTAAACAGGTTTTGCTTTGTTGGCAGGGCCCGTGGCAGCAACGTCCTGTTGATCATCATTGATACCTACACAAACACAAGCACCCTGTTGTGTCCACAACGACTCAGCTCAGTACTGAGGCCCCATAGGTTATCAATTGGAAAGTGATATTGGCAGACTGCATTGCCACATGAGGTATCTTACCACCTGTAAAAGTCATTAATTGAGCTGGCCCATGTGGTTACTATATATATTTTATTTTACCAGGCAAGTCAGTTAAGAACAAATTCTTATTTTCAATGACAGCCTAGGAACAGTGGGTTAACTGCCTGTTCAGGGACAGATTTGTTCTTTGTCAGCTCAGGGATTTGAACTTGCAACCTTTCAGTTACTAGTCCAACACTCTAACCACTAGGCTAACCTGCCACCCCTTCATATGGTTATGAAGTAAACCATGCTGCTACGGCCTATTATGCTGTAGACATGGTATGGAGTGTGTAGACACTGCTGGATATTGCATTAGCCAAAGTAAATTTCCTACAATCGATCTCCTGTTGTCATTTCAAACGGCAAAGTCTTTCAGACCAAATGCTCAACGCTACATGTTCATATTGATCCCAATTCACAGGTATTATCTAACCAATGTTGACATTCAGTGGAGACAATCGTTACTTGAGCCCTTGGACAATGGCCCAGAGTTCACCATGACTTCTAGATGAACACCAATGGGGTTATTGATCCAAGCCGTTGGCTGTCCGAAAAAGGTACCATTTTCCCGTCATAGTGCACTACTTTTTCTCAGGGCCCATAGGGCTCTGGTCAAAAGAAGTGCACTATGTAGGGATAGGTAGCCAATTGGCTGTCACTCACTTGGCCATCATCACAAGAGGGAGAACAACACAGATGAGGAGTGAAGGGAAGGTATATGGAGAGAAAGTATCAGAGATGTCTGGGGATGAGAGGAAGTGAGAGCTGGCGTCTGGGTGAAGAAAAAAGCAGTGAGACTGTTCCTGTTTGAACTCCAGGAAGAGTAGCGGCTGCCTTGGCAACAGCAAATGGGGATCCTAATAAATACTAAATACTGTGTCTGCGTGTGCACACTGGTGGTTTGTAGTAGGTGTATTATGTAATTGAGAATGACAGGCACATGTATTGTATTCTCTCTTGAACTGTATTCTATTACACTCTACAAAATTATAACAAGTATTTTACAAACTGCCATTTTATACAGTCTGCAGGCAATCAGTATATTGGCTTAGTTTAGATATTTAAGGTTTTGTTCTTATCTTACAAGGATGAGGGAAAACGTTCTTCCAAATGACAGTGCCCCTTGCAGTGACCTTACCTTCTGTCCTTCACTTCTTGTTCTGCACTCCTGTCCCTCTGCCGAAGGTCTTATCTTTAAGTAGGTACACCAGGGCACTCTGTTCCCACTAAGGATACCCAGGAATAAACTCACCCCTATTACAAAGACAGAGAAAGAGGTGAGTTACATAGACAGGTCATGGGGGCACCCCATCATTACCGTGTGGGAGACAGATGGACACTGGTCCCCATAATGGTTAAAGAGGATTGTTCTGTGTGTACAGGAGAGTAAGGGTATGGATCTACAGTACAGGGGGTATTTTAACTATAAAGGCCTTCAGAGGAAACCAGACACGGAATGAGAGGTCATTAAAGTCTATAGGAAATTGAGACCTTGTTCTCGATTCAATCAGACTAAACTTTAACCGGTGATAGCAGACACCTGCATAGCAGATGTTTTGGTGGTGTCGGAGAAGGAACTGCATTGGAGCCGTCAAATCGGTGAGCAGATGCTCTTGTGATCATTGTCACGAAGACACACCCGCCCCACTCGCGTTAGGAGTTCAGAACGAGAGAGTGTAGGCTATATAGAAATAATGACACTCAAATAGAAAAACCATTCATCCAAATAATGAATATTTCTATCATCCTAACCGAGGTGTATATTACATCTCACATTCCAGTGTTCAGAATTGTAAACAAGGCTGCATGGGATTTCTCTTAAAGCCACACCATGCAGCCAATGGCAATGTCCGCTTTAGGTATAATGCCTCCAACACCTACAAAATGACCGCTATAAGGATGTTGGCTAAAGCGGATCTGATTGAATTGAGCCTCAGAGTCAGGAACACCTTCCCTTTCTGTTTGTTTTATAACTGGTCTCCAATATTTTGTTATCTAAAACCATCTGTTCTCCTCTTCTTCCTGTGTGGGTCTGGGCAGTTTTCTGGGGGGGCATGTCAGCAATGTCTCTGTCTGTCTGTCTGTACAAACTGATCCATTTACTCAGACAGCAAACAACACTGCGGGCCAGTAATATAGCCCAGAACTGCTCCGAATGTGAGATATGAGCACTAATGAAGGTATTCAGACCCTTCCGTTTTTCCACATTTTGATATGTTACAGCCTCATTATAAAATGGATTAAATAAAAAAATGTCCTCATCAATCTACAAAAACAGATACCTTATTTACATAAGTGTTCAGACCCTTTGCTATGAGCTCAGGTGCATCCAGTTTCCATTGAGCATCCTTGAAATGTTTCTACCAATTGATTGGAGTCCACCTGTGGTAAATTCAATTGATTGGACATGATTTGGAAAAGCACACACCTGTCTATATAACGTCCTATAGTTGACAGTGCATGTCAGAGCAAAAACCAAGCCATGAGGTCAAAGGAATTGTCTGTAGAGGACCGAGACAGGATTGAAGGTCCCCATTGAAGGTTCCCAAGAACACAGTGGCCTCCATCATTCTTAAATGGAAGAAGTTTGTTACCACCAAGACTCTTCCTAGAGCTGGCCGCTGGGCCAAACTGAGAAATTGGGGGAGAAGGGCCTTGGTCAGGGAGGTGACCAAGAACCCAATGGTCACTCTGACAGAGCTCCAGAGTTCCTCTGTGGAGATTGTAGAACCTTCCAGAAGGACAACCATCTCTGCAGCACTCTACCAATCAGGCGTTTATGGTAGAGTGTCCAGACGGAAGCCACTTCGCAGTAATAGGCTTGTGACAGCCTGCTTGGAGTTTGCCAGAAGGCACCTAAAGTACTCTCAGACCATGAGAATAAAATGTATCTGGTCTGATGGAACCAAGAGTCACATCTGGAAGAAACCTGGCGCTGTCACACCCTGATCTGTTTCACCTGTCTTTGTTCTTGTCTCCAAGCCCCTCCAAGTGTCACCCATCTTCCCCATTATCCCCAGTGTATTTATACCTGTGTTCTCTATTTGTCTGTTGCCAGCTGGTTTTGTCCGTCAAGCCTACCAGCGTTTACCCCTTGCTCTAGTTCCTGTTTTCTAGTTTTCCCGGTTTTAACCATTCTGCCTGCCCTGACCCTGAGCCTGCCTGCCATTCTTTACCTTGTCACACCAACCTGGATTATTGACCTCTGCCTGCCCTGACTCTGAGACTGCCTGCTGTTCTGTACCTTATGGACTCTGATCTGGATTACTGACCTCTGCCTGCTCTTGACCTGTCGTTTTAGTAATACACTTGTGTTACTTTGACACTGGCTGCATCTGGGTCTTCTCCTGAATCTGGGTCTGCATCTGGGTCTTCCTGGCTGCATCTGGGTCTTCTCCTTCTCCAGCCAAGACAACTCAGGAGTGGCTTCGGGACAAGTCTCTGAATGTCCTTGAGTGGCCCAGCCAGAGCCCAGACTTGAACCCGATCGAACATCTCTGGAGAGACCTGAAAATCGTTGTGCAGCGACGCTCCCCATCCAACTTGACAGAGCTTGAGAGGATCTGCAGAAAAGAACGTGCGAAACTCCCCAAATACAGGTGTGCCAAGCTTGTAGCATCATACCCAAGAAGACTCAAGGCTGTAATCGCTGTAATTGCCAAATGCTATGTGTAAACTTGTAAAGGTGGTCTGGATTCAGGCCATAATAATTTTGCTGTCTGGGTTTGTAAATAACACCATGGCTATTGCGAATACTTGACAACAGCACAGACAGGATAGACAGGTAGACAGTTCTACCCCCACACTATAGTTTTCTGCACCTGACATTGATATTTAATTCATACAACAACTAATTAGGCCAAGCTTAATCCATATGATTATTGTGATATCAAGACTGTTGTATGGACTCCTGCCACAATGTAAGCAAATCACATTCCTCATGGGAAATCGCATTGTATCCCACCTAAATCCAGGTCATGCTAATTTGTTGTCTGTTGTCCTGGCGGTGTATTGACCTGTTTCTGGTATATCTCCTCTTGTGATTTTTACTTGGGGAATAGGTGCCATACACCGGGGGCAGAGAAGTAGAGGTGCCACACTGAATACCACACTGAAACTGCCTTTACTCTGACCTCGTGCATGGATTCGTGTGTGTGCTTCTCACACACTTTCTCATACCAAACAACAGGGGGTTTACACTTGCAGATGATACACTTGTTGTAGCCTCCATTGCAGATGTTGCACTTGTTGTAGCCTCTATTGCAGATGATACACTTGTTGTAGCCTCCATTGCAGATGTTGCACTTGTTGTAGCCTCTTGCAGATGATACACTTGTTGTAGCCTCCATTGCAGATGTTGCACTTGTTGTAGCCTCTTGCAGATGATACACTTGTTGTAGCCTCCATTGCAGGCGGTGCTGTAATGAACACTCAGGGAGAAAAAGGTGTAGATTCACTCGCAGAGCGCGGCAGGTGTTTATTTCGCCTTCGCAGAAGGCAGGGATCGCGGTCACAGGCAGGCTATGGTCATACACAGGTAGGCAAACAGGCAGGTGAATAAAAACTAGGACTGAAGGCTATAACTGGTTCTCACGAACGAGCTAGGAACAGGCTTAGTAGAGTCAAAATGAACAACACCTCACAACGGCACAAACAGAATGAACTGAACTAAATAAGGAGCTGAGGAGACAAGGTGAGTAACTAACACAGGTGAAATCAATGAGCAAAAATGAAAGACAGGGCTACGTTCAAGAACACAAAGAAACAGGGCTACGTTCAAGAACACAACGAAACAGAACACAAGGTTGACTAAGAAAAAAAAATACAGAACCTTACATTTCCACTTGTTGTAGCCTCCATTGCAGGAGACAAGGCAGAGATAAAGCCTGCTGCTGAGTATAAAAGCAAGTGCTGCACACCTAGATGTTTGTGACAAGTACTGTGACTGACAGAGTTCATTTAGACATACAGTGCAAACACTAAGTTACAAAAATGGACCCATGGAGACCCATGTTTATTTATTTATTGACCCCTATTTTACCAGGTAAGATTACTGAGAACATGTTCTATTTTACAGCAACAACATGCATGGGGAATAGTTACGGTGGGAGAGGGGATGAATGAGCTAATTGGAAGCTTGGGATGATTAGGTGGCCATGATGGTATGGACACCAGGGTTAACAACCCTACTCTTACAATAAGTGCCATGGGATCTTCAGTGACCACAGAGAGATAGGACACCAGTTTTAACATCCCATCTGAAAGACGGCACACTATGCAGGGCAATGGAGGCTACAACAAGCATTGGTATCTCCTTAGACCAGAGGGAGGAGTACCCCCTACTGGACCTCCAACAACACTTCCAGCAGCATCTGGTCTCACATGATCCAGGGACCAACCAGGACTGACCCTGCTTAGCTTCAGAGACAAGCCAGCAGAGGGATGCATGCAGCGTGGTATCATGATGGATGATATTGCCAATAATGTTGCTCATACTGATGATAAAGATAGTAGTAGTAGCAGCAGCAGTATTAGTAGAAGTAGCAGTAGCAGTAGTAGTAAAAGTAGTAGCAGTAGTAGTAGCAGTAGCAGTAACAGTAGTAGTAGTAGAAGTAGTAGCAGCAGCAGCAGTAGTAGTAGTAACAGTAGTAGTAGCAGTAGCAGTAACAGTAGCAGTAGTAGTCGTAGCAGTAACAGTAGCAGTAGTAGTAGTAACAGTAGTAGTAGCAGTAACAGTAGTAGTAACAGTAGCAGTAGTAGTAGAAGTAGCAGTAGTAGTAGTAACAGTAGTAGTAGTAGTAACAGTAGTAGTAGCAGTAGCAGTAACAGTAGCAGTAACAGTAGCAGTAGTAGTAGTAACAGTAGTAGTAGCAGTAACAGTAGTAGTAACAGTAGCAGTAGTAGTAGAAGTAGCAGTAGTAGCAGTAACAGTAGTAGTAGCAGTTGTGGGAGAAAAATCCAGCTCTTTGGTAATTTTCCAGTACCCATGTTGGAGAGTCTCCGGTCACCTAGTAATTTTCCAGTGCCCATACTATTTTCTTATGTTAGTAGAAAGAAGTAGCAGTATAAGGTTAAACATAAGACATAGGTAAACAGAATGAAGGTCGAAAGACTATAGAAGTGCAGGAGTGGTCCAACACAGAGTTAAGCATTAGACATAAAGAAACAGAACTAAGTGGTATCTATGTGAATAAGCTAAGTTGAGCCAACAAAGACCAGACTGTTTGGGGCCACATAGAATCTAGTCAAGGCAACTGCAGGGTACAGGGATTAATCATTTCCAAGTGACACAGACTGAACTGGTGTGGGACAGTGACTATGCATTTTTACCAACCAATACAGGAGCCACAAACTATGTATATGTATTGGGAAGACATGGTTGTGTTCATTAAAATCCATTTGAAATGTACTTATAATGGGAACATATATATGTAATAAACATATTCTTTTTTATAGAGGACCAGTGGTTGCACCACCAATATAATCTAACCTAAGCCAGATGTGGGCGTACACAAGCCAGAACTAAGTCATAAAGATAATAGTGGCGCACGGCAAAGGGGAGTTAATCATCTACATAGGAAGGAGGGAACATGTCTGGTGGAAATGTAGAAATACTGATGTTTTGAACAAGAAGAGTCAGTTCTTCCATGGAATTGCTCGACTTTGTTACTTTCTGTAATAAAGTCTATTTGAATTCACAAGCTCCGGTCTCTGAGAAATATTTGATTCAATATTTCCACTACACAGTAGCAGTAGTAGTCGTAGCAGTACTAGTAGTAACAGTAGTAGTAGCAATAGCAGTGACAGTAGTAGCAGTAGCAGCAGTAGTAGTCATAGCAGTAGTAGTAGAAGTAGCAGTAGTAGCAGTAACAGTAGTAGTAGCAGTAGCAGTAGTAGCAGTAGTAGTAGCAGTAACTGTAGTAGTAGCAGTAGCAGTAGTAGTCGTAGCAGTACTAGTAGTAGCAGTAGCAGTACTAGTAGTAGTAGCAGTAGCAGTAACAGTAGTAGTCATAGCAGTAGTAGTAGTAACAGTAGTAGTAGCAGCAGTAGTAGCAGTAGCAGTAGTAGTCATAGCAGTAGCAGTAGCAGTAGTCGTAGTCGTAGCAGTAGTAGTAGCAGTAGTAGTAGTAGCAGCAGTAGCAGCAGTAGATGAAGCACTATTTAGTTTAACTACTATATTGTAGTAACCGTAGTTACCCACAGACCCAGATTCTTGTAAATATTAACATGTAAACATGCAGAAAGCTCTTTCTATATAATATTAGCACATTGTTACATTGTAGTGCATGGTATGTGTAGCTTTCTATTGGCAATGATGCACGGGTTGCCTCTGTTTGGGCACGACGCTGACTCTGCTACTGGGTGCAAATGCTTCAAGCAGCCTCTGAAATAGCATAATGAAGGGCTGGCCTGGGCTATGTAGGATGGCTTGTGCGGAGGCAGCAGTGGATGCAATGATGGTGATTCCTCACAACTTTTCCTCCCACCGTCCTGGGCATTTGTGTACATACCGGTATCAGTAGGCTACATTCATCTTAAATGATGTTAGGGCATACAGGGTATGGGGTAGTTCAAATAGAGAGATCAGAGTTATAGATTCGTTTAGATTAGTGCAATGTGTCCCTCTTTCACCCTTAAAAATGTATAGGAATATTACTACTAAAAAGTCATATACAAGCACTTATGAGTTGTAAACGCCCAGGCAAATATACAGGTCACAGAAGGTTTTTCTAGATCATGCCAGTATGCGAGTTGGATGGTTTGTTTTTTTGCTGGTGTCTGGCATGTGCTCCTCTGCCTTCTCAGATTTGAATTAACAGTGTTAGAGCTCTCCACAGTTTTCCTCTGTCTGTCCTGTTGTCCTATCAGCGGCTTTTTGTCCCAAATGGAACCCTATTCAATACATAGTGTACTACTTTTGATCAGAGCCTTGTCAAAAGCAGTGCACTGTATAGGGAATAGGGTGCCATTTGGCCTGCCATCACTGTCTCACATTGGGGGGTTTCCTGAACAGCTGGTGAACCCCACTCTCCACTGCTGAGTATCTAATAACTGATCTGATTACACAATTAGTGGAGTTGACTTGGTATCTTCAAGAGTTCTGTACATTTATGTAACTCAATAGCTTTATCCCAAATGGCACCCTAACCCCTATATAATGCTGTACAGAGCCCACTGGGACACGTGGAGATACCAAGTCAAGTCTGGGCCCCGGTCAAAAGTAGTGCACTATAATATAGGGAATAGTGTACCATTTGGGATGCACCCTTGGTATCTCCACATGATCTGTAAATGAATGTACCTCCGTGTCCATCGTCATACAATTGGTATTATACAATTATCGGTTTAATCTAACGGCCAGGCTACATGCATGCACAAGCATGATTCTCCCTGTAACAGCATACCTCTATGTCGCTGCCTGCATGCAATTAAATGACCTTAAGTGGCATTTCAGCAGCGTTCAGATGCCCTGACTCAACTCCCCTTTGTCGCAAGTGAATCGGTTGTGGTGAGTGGGGTCGCCACCGCCGCTAGTGAGTAGGTCTACGCGTCATTACTGTATGTTTGTCTCTTTCTTCAGTTATGGGGGATGCCACCCATGTCACATACTCTATCACATTATGACTTACATAGTGCACGTGGGCTTTAAGCCCCCAATCTTCTATAACTATTTACTACTCCCGTATGAGCATTCATCCATGTGTCTGTCCTTTTATGGACCTCATGATGTTGTCGTTAAGAAACGGGGAGGATCAGTTGGGAGGTACAACTCGTGTTGCTTGTTGTTTATGTAATGTTGAGTCATGTTGTCCGAGTTTTTGATCCAAATCATGCACAACCACCCCCTTAAATAGTTGTAGATAGGCCTGCCTATAGCGCAGTTAGTGCCAAGAAATCCACCAACCTGACGCCCCTATCGGTGCTCTCCCTCCCTGCAGCACTGGGAGGAACGCGCGCGTTCGGAAAGCCCATAGAGAGCGACCTACTCCCCAGAGGCGGGGGAGTGTGTTGGCTGCTCCAGCATGTTTTCATTCCTTCTGACATCACCACTTTGCTTCAGTCTAGCCCCTACAACAACTTTTGATTTGATTACACATCATGTTGAACTGGGGTTGGGCAAGCCACGGGTCATGCATGCAAAGGTTTTCTTTTCACTGCAGCCGTTATCCCCTAACTAAAGCTATTATTCAACTCAGTCCATTAAACATCAATTGTCAAACACCTAGTAGCTGCTCTGTCAATAGAAGCTTTATTTGCTTGCACCTGTAGCCCTTAACCATTTAATTTACCCAAATGATAATGATTTTTTAATCATCAAGGTAATGATTTTAGTTAGCACATCTTATGCCCTATAGGCTACTTCATAATTTTGCAGATATGGTGTGTGACATAATATTATGTTCACTTGAGGCGCTTATAGCATTATATCTCATGATCGACTGTATATCTACTGGAAGCTATGTAGACAACAGCTCCCCTTTTCGGTGCCCATGCGCCTGCGTCCATCTCTGCGTAGTTTACTGCTCACATCGTCTTTCTCTCTCCCTCCACTTCTTTATCTCCCTCCCTTTGCTGTCCCTTCCGCCCTCCCTCTACACACCCATACGCACACACACATACTTCTCCCCCGCGCCCCCCCCACCTTCACGCTGGCTCATTCACTTCAATGTGTTATCCACGCAGAGATTCCGACTCAGAGCAGGGGGGGCGGGGTAGGATAAATACTACTGAGAAGAGGCCACAAGGCACACTGAGACTGAAACCCACTTGCAGTGCAAGACCCACAAGCAGGACTCCGAAGCCGGGAGTAAAAGTACCAACAATATATTGGAGCTCATAAAGGAAAGACAAGAACACATCTTCTGCTTTTAGGACTTTTTGGAGCTCCAATATACAATCAATTCGAAATGTGGCTATAGTCAGTTTATCTGGATATAGCAACCAAGAAAAGTTGGTAGTACACTCTTTGGAGTTTGGTCAGAGTCGTTTTATTTTACATTTGCTTGTGGAAGTGGACACTGCTCTAGAACTTGGGATCGATCCAACACAGTTGGGTCTGGACTTGCCATTTACAGTTTCTGCTGTCGCCCCATGCTGAACGTTTTGGCCCGAACATTCTGCGATGACAACATGAAGACTTCGAAAGTTGCTTCCTGAATCCAGCTCGAGGAACTGTGGACCTTTGGATGGAGAGTGTGCACTAATAGAACGTTCTTAAGGTACGGTAGTAGCCTATTCTATTGGTTATTTCCTATTCTATTGGTTGGTTTCCTTTTACGTGTTTTGTTGCTTTGACAGTTCAATCTTGTGCTTGGGCTATAGTGCTTGGTGAAATAGTTGGTATTCCAAGTACATGTTTATTTTTGTCTTGATGTGTTTACATGGAAGCTTATGTGAGGAAGTTGTGCGAAACCTGCTAGACTTCGGGAGAGTTGAGGTACTGGAATGTTAGCATCAGTTGAGTCAGCGCAACGCCGCGCGTATTGAGACTCAGTCGCTGTCCATGGTGCTGAACAATAACCTTCTGACTCGGTCGCTGTCCATGGTGCTGAACAAGGAAAGTCGTGTTCAGTCTAAAGCTATGTCAAAGTCTTTCCGTTTGTCTGCGATCGTCTTATTGGTGCAATGTTGTGACTTCAGAACACATTATTGCAGCAACCTGCACATTGGATTCATGATTAGCCCACAACAACACGACACAAAATGAGAAGCTTTATGCATGTGAAACAAGCATGCAAATGCACATCATTTCAACAGGTCTATAACGTATTGCTCCATATCCTTTAAGGTATTCTGTAGGAGCAAATTAATTATCATTCCACCTTGTGAATAGCCGTCCAGATCCATTTGGGCGGCACGGATCTGAACGGTATATGTTGCATTATATGATCCCAAAAGATCTTCTACATATCAATGATATCATGCAATTACTTTACCCTTGGAGATAGTGTATCAACTTGATGACTCTATTGTAAGTTTGCACTCAGCCGGGCAATACTTCTCAATGTCCCTGCGCACTACGTTTAATTTCATATAGTGTTACTTTACAGACACGGACACAGACAGACGTCATAAGAAACCGTGTGCAATGAGCTTGTCAATTGGAAGTGAGTTTGATGACAGCATGAAGTTGTATCATGTTTATTAGGAATGTTAAGCATAAACACTTCTGCCGTGGGAGTGGTGACATATTGTCACATGGAAAAGCAGAAGAAAGTTACAGGCATCGCATTCATCAGCAGGTTGCTCTACCAAAGTTTCTCAGTGTTCAGAGACGGTTCATTTTACCGGGTCAAACTGTCACGGTCATACCCTGCTAAACTCTGATGAATCTCTGAGTTTGATTTGAGTTAATAACGTCTGATCAGTACCTATCATTTGATAATGCAGCATTTACTATTCATATTGCTTGAATAAAGAATAGCACATACTGCATAGCAATGATTTCAGGGTCACCATTTCAGTTTTTGTTTATTCAATGACTATGAAACCAGAAACCAGTCTACTGGCTTTAAAGAACCTTCCCAATGCATGATATCAGTGCATGTTGTTTTGGCATGACTCAGTGTTCATGTAATGCTTTGGAACTTAAGACACATGGATGACTTGTTTTCTAACTGGCTGCCTGCTGGCATTGTACAGCATTCACCTCCAAAAGTGCATTTGGAAAACACACACACACACACACACACACACACACACACACACACACACACACACACACACACACACACACACACACACACACACGGTTGCCACAGAAACTGAACAGACTCTCACTATAGGTCTCCAAAACAATGAGGGACTTTTAGAGGCAGTAATGCTTTATAATGTGAATAATTAGGATACATGTGTTAAAGTGCTAACAACAAGTCAGCTCTCATATAAAGAAAGAGAACAGAGGGGGTACACTTGGATTAAAACAGGCATATTTAAAGGTTGCCAAAAGCTGAGTGTACTTTAGTGTGGGAGAGAGCCTTTCTCTCACACCCTTCACAAGTGGGTCTAAGAGCTCATGTAGTCATGTGCTTTGTTGATTTTCCTCATCGGCGCCCTTTTTCTTGTGGTGTCACATGAATTTGTAAAACGAGAGTCAAACGGCCACAGAGTTTAAGGATGGTGCCCTGCATGTGCCTGCCTTGTCTTGGACATGGCATGCAGTGGAAAAGATACAGCGTGAGCCATTTCATAAACTTGATGGCACCGAGAGCAAAGGGTTTTTGCTCCTTTCAAGTTTTTGCTTTTGTCATGAAAGTCAACAGAAAGAGAGCAATCTTACAGAGAAAGGAAACATGGGGACAGCAAGTAAAAATGACCTTCCCTCCCTCGTTCACTCCGCCACTCCTCCACTCCTCGCCTAGGGCTTCTATCACAGATAGTTCAGCTGCAGCTTGCTTTCTCTTCTCTTTCCCTTCTCCAACCTCTGCATAAAAAAATACAAAGTAATTGAAGATTTGGGGATTTGTTGGCCACCTGCGGCAGCTGTGTACTTCATTTGCTGCCTGTTATCTTTTCAGAAGAACCGAAGAGATGTAGGATGGCTGTGTGGCAATATACTATGACTGTGTGGCAATATACTATGACTAGAACCTGTTTAGACTAGTCAGGGCTTGACAGCCACAGGTAAATACACTGTCAACTGATCTATGATTGCCTTCAAAACAACCACATACATACTAATGGGGATGGTTTCTATGGCAGCAATAGAACTCCTAACCCCTCCCCCCACACACACACACACACACACACGCACACCTGCACACTCCCCCTTACTTTCTCACAGCGCTCCATTTTCATTAGTCATGCAAACAAATGGCCCTTCTGCCTTAAAGCACTTCTTCTATCTCTGCAGATCTCCTGTGAAGTCTTGAATCATTGTACAACTTCAACATGTTGTACACAGTCCTGTGTACAAGTGCACATCCCCAGAGAGAAACAGGAGTGTTTTTCACTGGGCTGTTAGTGCTGTTGGATACATGGTGTTATGCAAAGCACATCATCATCTCTCTGATGAAAAGTGGCACTTGAAAACTGTGCATCACAGCACAAACAGACAGAGAGCACCTGATGGTAATTTAGCCTTTCCCCTCTTCTCAATTTTTCATCAATATGCACCAAAAATGTATAACAGCTGTTTCCATAACTACCAACTGCTTACGCCTAGGCAGCCTGCTTTTGCAGCAATGTTGTTGTCAACAGCAGGATAGAGCGAGAGAAGGGGATTAGAGAGGGAGCTATAAAGTGAGAGAGAGGCTGTAAATGTGACAGCCGGACATTTTTCCTTTCTCTCCTCAGTTCTCGCCTCACTAGAAGCCCATTCATGGAGCTTCCGGCTGGTATCTGGGAGGCAGAGGGAGGAGAGAGAGTGAGAGACATACTCCCACACAAAGCATAGGTCTACCTCAGAGGGAGGGTATAGGAAGGAGGCTTTTGCAGAGCGAGACGGACGGGGAAAGGAATGATAGGGTCTAGCTTTGAAGGACGCATGTGCACCGCTACTGAGAAAACAAAGGAAGGAGGAGGCCTTGCTGAAGTTTTGCAAGCATTTCAAGTTTTTTGGTATATCAATTCTGCACCTGGTTATACCTCTTGCTCCTCAACACACCCAATAATGTCGCCAAGACTTTGAGCCCCCTTAGAGACTTACTTATAATATTTGAATATTCATGAATTATTCAGCATCATTTGGTGGATAAATCCATGTTTCAGGGCTTCTTTGGACATTAATCACTAGCTCAAGAAGACTGGGCTGCCATAGTGACACATGGCAGGAAGAATTGCCTTGCCCTGCATCCATGAGAAAGATGTGGCTGAGCAACAGTCTTCTTCTCTCCTTATTCCCTCCTTAGCCCCCAAAACGCCCCAAACCCAAGTCGCCATAACACCTAGACATTGTGCAAACTCATCAAGTATATGGTGCCACATGAAGAGTCCAGCACAGGGACATTGATCTTGTGTGATCTTTGCTGCAGGGCCAGATAGGATCAGTCAAACACGTAGGAAAGGAAAAGAAGGAAAATAACATTGCAGCAACAGGAAATGTGAATTATTATGTGGAGAGTATAAGTGACTCTAAGCGTTGTCTGCGGTTCCCAATGGCAACGCGCAGGCACAGACGTCAGCCTGACGCACACTGGTTAGCGTTTAGTGGCACATTCCCGTGTGTGGGAGGAAACAGCGAGAGAGAAAGAGAGAGAGAGAGCAGAGGCTAGCCCGCTGCGAAGGACTGTAATTGCAGGTCCACACACTGTTATTACACTCTGGAGCCTCAGTTTATTTGTTCACTGGAGAGATCGGACGCTGCATAGAAATGCACAGTAATGCTAATCACAGGCTCAACACTCAAGTGGGGATAAATGTAATCAGTGGGCCGGGATTTTTTTTATTTCACCTTTATTCATACAGGTATGTCAATTAAGTAAATGAAGACCAAATATGTATTAGCAATGACAACCTGCGCAGGTTGCAATGAGTATAATCATCATATGAAAATCAAATATTAGTTTGTTCTGAAAAAGTCCTGAATTCACCATTGGGCCGAGGTACGTATTGGTAGGTGCTGATCAGAGAATTGTTACACTTAGTGACCTGTCATGTTTCATTTTTTTTGTCTCCCCTTTATCCAACAGACACATCTTTGACACATGACTGTCTGTCTGTCCCACTGAAGCCTTTGAGCCCCATCCAATTCCTCAGAGACTAAAGCAACAAGGTCCAAGCAACTGAAGTCACATCGCAACAAATTGCATAAATAGAGGAGAGAGAAAAGAGTGAAATCGATTTCATTCTCCTCGAAACGTCCTCTCGAAGCGACCACACAATGACGTGGTCACCTCCCCAGTCCGGGCCCTTAGTGGCCCTTTTGGCCCTCCTTTTCCTCGGTTTGACTTCCAGCGTCCCATCCGGCCCGGCCTCTGATACGTGCGCCACCCTGGAGCAGAGCCGCTTCTTCGGGCTGTTCTCTTCGACCATCAACCTGCCCTCCACGCCGTGCTCCTGGACCCTGCAGAACCCAGACCCTCGCCGCTACACCGTCTACATGAAGATCACCAAGCCCACCGACTCCTGCCTGCCCCGCCAGGTCAAGACCTTCCAGTTCGACTCCTTCATCGAGACCTCTCGCACCTACCTGGGTATGGAGAGCTTTGATGAAGTCGTCCGGTTGTGCGACGCTTCAACGTCTGTAACCTACCTGGAGTCCAGCAAGCAGTTCCTGCAGCTCCGCAAGGTGGCGCCAAGACACGGCCTGGAGATTGTGGAGGGAGAGAGCGGCGGTGAGTTCAAGGCCGAGTTCCTGGTGGTGGGCAAGAGGAACCCCAGTATGCCAGCCTGTCAGAAGCTGTGCCAGTGGCTGGAGAATTGTTTGTCCACCAGCACCCATCCCAACCCCTGCGGCATCATGAACACCCCCTGCCAGTGCTGGGAGACCCCTGTCCGGAAGCCCGGCGGCTGCTACCGTGGAGGTGTCTACCTGGAGAAGTGCATCCCAACCCCCCGAGACACTGGACGTGACATTGTACGCGACGCCGAGATCATAAGTGAGTAGAGTTACCACCATTTAACCTGCTTGTTGTGTTGTGCTCAATGTCCATGGCACCACATGTTTGTTTTTGTTACGAGTGTAGAGTCTAGACTAGATCTCTGTCTGGCTGATTGGAGACATGTTCCCTTGGAAGCACAATCTCCTCAAGCTGATTCCAACTCATCAACCCTACCTCACTCTCCATGTGGTTGAGATGCCCCCCCCCATCCCTTTTGCTGATATAGAGACTGTGGGGCTCCTTAAGGGCTAAATGGTCAGATAGCTCCCACTGCACGTGTTAGCTCGCCTTTTGTTTTCTTGGATGGCGGACATGTTTACTGGCTCTTTGCTGGGGTATTGAGGGATGCGAGAGATACACACACAGTGTCCACAAAGCCCTCACAGTTAGCTTGCACATGAAATCGAAGCCAAGCACTTGCAGTAACCGTAGCAACGCGCCAGCCTTGCACACCATGCTTTCCAGGGTGCTGGAAAGCAAACAATCATTTCAAATGAAACATTTTTATCTGGTATGGCTTCTCACAAAGAGCTGTCCTTGTGCATTTCTCAGCTCCCTGACATACACACTGATTGCCCGTTTCTGCTTTTTACATTGAATTCCTTAAGAAAACTTTACCAATCAATTTACATTCTTACTGAACTGTAGCAATTTCGATATCTCAATTCATGCGCAGTAGAATGAGTTCAGCTCCATAAAACGATTGACTCCACATCTACGTACCATTGGCATCCTCAGTAATTATGTCTCTGGACTTGTGTGTCATGTTTCATGTACGCAATGTGTCTCTTCTCTTCTCTCCTGCAGAGGGCTGGAGTGGGTGGGGCCGCTGGTCTGAGTGCAGTGTGGAGTGCGGGGGTGGAGTCCAGGTGCGCAGCCGAGCCTGTCAGCCAGAGGATAGTGTGTGTGAAGGCGTGGTCGAAGAGGGGCGGGCCTGCAACCCTCAGCTCTGCATTGGTGAGTCTACCTGTCAATCTGGCTGTCCGTCTGTTTTCTTGTCAGCCTGTAATGTCCAACCTACTGTCTATCTTTGTGTTGATCTGTTTGGAAGCAGCTCGAGTTTCAGCTCACTGACCATCCTTTACCTCCAAAGGTCAAGTGCGCAGCCGTAGCCAAGCCCTGGCTTCCATCGTCGGCCTGAAAAGAGACAACGCTGATGTTCCTATCACTGGAGTTGTGGCCCCTCAAACAGGTGAGGCATAAACTCTAGGAAATAAATCCAGTTTTAGGAATAGTTGGAGAGGTGTTTACTATTGTATAATAACCAGTATAATATTGTCAAATCTAAGATACCGGTAGACCATTTGCAGTATTCGATGTATAGCTTAGATCTACCATATAACAAGTGTTATGGCTGCCGGACCTTCAGCGCTGACTCTTTGACCTTTGTAGTGGACGCTGCTGCGGTTGCAGATGAGTGGTCCCCCTGGAGTGTGTGTTCAGTGAGCTGTGGAGAGGGCTGGCAGGCCCGCACCCGTTTCTGTGTTACCTCCTCCTACAGCACCCAATGCACCGGCCCCCTCCGCGAGAACCGCCCTGCAACAACACCATGGTCTGCCCCGGTAAGTGGTGGCTCATTTACTGGGGCGTGTTTAGGGTGGTGTTTATTGTGTGCATGTGTGTGTGCTCCTCTAGATAGGTTGGCAACTATGGTAAAGATCACAACTCCACCTAGTGGATAGCTCATGAAATTGTCCCCTCCCTGAACAGTCAACACCCAAAGACACAACAACTCAGTTACTTACAATGAATTCATGTTTATTTTGCGGGCAAATAAACCATAACTGTAAAAATGGATGTTTGGTGACATGGGCTGAATTTTTTCTCTTGTTTTCAGTTGATGGAGCTTGGGACGAGTGGTCCCCATGGAGCCTGTGCTCGTCCACCTGCGGCCGTGGTTACCGTGACCGCACCCGCACCTGCAAGCAGCCCCAGAATGGAGGAGAACCCTGCAAGGGACCCATCAAACAGACCAAGTTCTGCAACATCGCAGTCTGCCCAGGTTAGCCTTATTGCTTACTTAATTATGATATGTGCCATTTAGCAGACTCTTTTATCCAGAGCAACTTACAACAGTGAGTGCATACATTTAAGTATACGTGACCCTAGCGGGAATTGATCTCACAACCCTAGCGCCATGCTCTTACCAACTCAGCCACACAGGACCACTTACTTACGCATCTTAATGAGCATATCTTTGTCAGTGGGTTATCCTTAAACACCCACACTGACCCATGTGGGAAGACCTCTGACTGACTCAGATACTTTCACTTTCAAGGCTTCTCTCTCCCCTCCTTCCTTTCTACCCATCCTACCCATTCTGACTATCGGTGGTTATCTGGGGAGTCCAATATCAGTTTGGCATCACAACTGACATACTGTATCTGCAGAACAAATGCCTTCAGGGCTTAGTCATGGGCTGTACAGGCAGTGAGTAATACACTCCTCACTCACACACACACACAAACACGTCGGAGCTTCAGTTCTCTCTCTGTTGATACGTACACACTGCCCACTGACAGTGAAGTGGGTTAGTCCTCTTCTCTCTCACCTACGTACATAAATATTTAGTCCGTCTGGTACTTAGATGTTTTTGTAAATATTATAACAATGGCTTTTTATTTGCAATTCCATTATTCCCTTTGCACATAACTGATTTTCTGCCGCTCCTCAATACAGCTGAGTTCATTTAATGTGCCTGGCCATGTAGTTTTATACTGTGGACAGCAGATGGCAATATGCTCTACCAAAAGATGGCCGCTGTAAAATTACTGTCATAACTTTGGGAAAATCTAATTTCTAAAGCAAATATATATTTCACCTGAAATTGAAGGGGTTTTGAGGACAAATCATCTTTAATAGTCTATTCGACCCAAAAAGAAAACAGACTTTGGCTTCCAAAAGAAACATTTGGGAATAGCCAGGCTCTCTAAAATGTCATTAACCTTTTTTGTCTCTTTATCCATTCATAATGATTGATTCCATTTCTGACACATTGTCTTGCCCTTTGGAAAACTGTTATCTTAGAAATGAAATTCATGAAATTTAAAGATTACTTTTATTTTATTTTTTCAAACTGCCTGTCATGTATTTTCATCAGGCCAATTTTCCTCCTTGCCTACCAAAGAACAGACAAAGAGGACGGTGCTTAGAGCAGAATGAAAAGTAAAGGGTTGCACTGAATCAAGTCCCCCATCCATTCCCATTAGAACAAAAGACTGGACTTGGCAGTGAGAAAAAAAGGTTCCTGCTCACCCGTGTAGACTGAAGGGCTAACTTAATGAGGTGGAACTCTGTGAGCGATGGAATCCGATGTCCTCCAGAGACTCCTGAATTAGGCCTGCCATCCCGTGTTGGGAAACATTGTCTGCGTCCTAAATGGCACCCTGTTCCCTATATAGTGCATTACTTTTGACCAGGGCCCATAGGATAGCTACAGGGCTTTGGTCAAAAGCAGTGCACTATTTAGGGAATAGGGTGCCATTTGGGACGCATCCATTAGAAAAATAGGCCCGTCATCTTTCTTCCCATATGATGCATTGTAGTAGGCCTATGTTGACCTGCATTGAGCAAGCAGTCATTTTTCTCCATTAAAATACACTACACTTGATCAGACTCTTATGCGAAAACAACTGGTGGTTTTGTGTGTCGTTTGAGGAAGGCTCTTATGCGAAATGGGAGCCTTTTAGCGTTAGAGACACCTGCAGTGGGTGCATGAGGGACAAAACAGAACAGAGTCCGGGCCTTCACTGCTACTCAGTCTCAAAGTAGGACATGTTCAAATGTTAATAGCATCCTTGTGCCATGATGATTACTATAATGGCCCGAGGTTTGATGGTGTCCTAATACTCCACCTCCCTCTCTGGTTCCCTCTAGTGGATGGTGCCTGGAACGAATGGTCCGGTTGGACCACCTGCTCCACCTCTTGCTCCAATGGCACCAAGCAGAGGACACGTGAATGCAACGGACCGTCCTACGGAGGCTCGGAGTGCCGTGGTGACTGGCGTGAGACCAATAACTGCTTCCTGAAAGATTGCCCAGGTAGATAGCCTGCACCACCAAGTTTGAAACGGAAACCTCTTTTGCCATAATAACTCTTCAAGTAACCAGTTCCAGGGGTAGTCTATGGGTGAAAGGCCACTGCCTACTGGTCAGTCTGTTCAGGGTCAAGGGGTAACATTGTGTTTTGTCTCTCTCTAGTTGATGGACGCTGGTTATCATGGAGCTCATGGGGAAGCTGCAGTAAGACCTGTGGTGGAGGAAGCCAGCAGAGACAGAGGATGTGTGAGGGACCTTACTTCAGTGGAGAGACTTGCCCTGGAGAGAGAGGAGAGCTGAGACGCTGCAACGAGAAAAGATGCCCAGGTCAGTGAGTCAAAACCAACATGGCTGACATACAATTCAGTGGTTCAACACAAAACAATAGTATTCAAATACAACTTGACCAGAGAAAACCAAGAAATACTTTGAATCAATGCACCAAAATATGTAACCAAGTCTCCCTCTCTTCTTTTCAGAACCCCATGAGATCTGTCAGGAGGAGACCGACGGTGATGTTGTGTGGAAGAGAACCCCAGCAGGAGATATGGCTGCCATGACCTGCCCTACAGACTCCACCGGTACAGTACATTAACACATTTTTTAAATACATACATTTACTTCTATTGGATATGCATGTACTTCACATGTTTAAGTAATGTAATCCTCCCTGTGTAAGATCATGCTGACCTCCAGTACTCTGTCATACACACAGGCTTGATCTTGCGCCGATGCACCCTTGGCGCTGTAGGCCTTGCTTATTGGGAGAACCCGACCCACATCAAGTGCATCTCCAAGAACTACCAGGACATTTCCTTGTTGGTAAGTTGACTACGCCAGAAAGGGGTGTCTTGAGGAGTGTCCAACAAACCTGCTAGTTATGATCATCTATTGTTGGATGACACAATTAGTAGTCAAACCCCGCCGCTCTGAAGACGTTGCCCTTAAAGTCATAACTACAAACCCTTAGAGATGGTTCTCATTACAATGATGGATACCTAATATGACGCTAGTTCAAAACACGTCTCCACAGCCTATGATTTCCCAGCGGCGTACTCAAGCTACAGTGTATCAGTACACCAGCCAGAGTATCAATGACCTAGTGTGACCTCTCTACTTACCCTCCCTTCCCATAGGCCCAGCATGGTGTTGATAAGACTCAGAAGGGCCTGATGGCTGATGGGATTTCTGAGGTGATCTCCCGACTGAGGGCCACCTCTGATGAGGGGACCAAGTACAGCGGAGACCTGTTGTCCATCATGGATGTACTCAGGAACACCACTGAGATCTACAAGGGGGTCGGATACAGCCTGAGCAATGCTGATGTAGAGGTTAGCCAGAAATACTGTGCTTTTGAATTAAGCATTGAAAATAAAATTGTAATGTGTATTGTCACTCACACAGAGTAAGCTATTCATTTTTGCCATGTGTATGCCCTCATGCTCTTCCAGCAAAGTAGGATTTGGGCTTTATGAAGTCTAACACCTATCGCTCATGTCTCCTTCTCGACAGAACTATGCCCAGACAATCAGCAACTTACTGAAGGAGGAACATCATGACAAATGGGAGGAGGCACAGCTGGTGAGTAACAAGTTCTGACAGCAGTGTATTTATGCAATGCAACATATTAATAGGTGTGAGTGGATGTTTGACTGTGTAGCATGACTATGTAACTGAGAAAAAGAGTGGAGGAGAAACATTTTTCTTCCTCTGTCCGGTTTTTGCAACTGTAAGTGTGAGGGATGGAGCGGAGGAGAACGTTTGGTCAGTGTTGATGTCACCGTTGTTGTAAAAAAAACATTCAGTTCCGTACTAAAGAATAGACACCATAGGAAGAACAAGACACTCAGACACATGTTTGAATATTGATTAAAAAGGAATAGAACATTGGTCATATCAATCCACACCCCCTTGACTTCTCTCACACCATCCTACACTGAAGATAGTGTTAGGAGCATGTTTCCCATAAACAAGGAGAGCACACCACCATACTATTTAACTCATGTGTGTCTCACATGAACCATTACGAATAGGGATAGGTAGAATTCCATGGAACTTGTTATTAGCTTCTTATGCTCTGAATCAGATGTGCCTCTCGTGAATTTGAATAAATCCTCTTGGGGTTTTTTGCCATCTCGTATTTGTCATATCATTCTGCAATATGTTGATTTTGATACTTGAAAGATGGCCTGTGGCCCCCAGCCTCGTGGATAGGATTACTCCGGTTGTTATCTACAAGGTTAGAGAAAGGTAATACATATATTCAAATGGATAACTCAAGTCACAAATCAAAAGGCCCAAATTTAAAAAGTGTGTGTCAAATTGAAGATGAACTGATTATGAACTAGCAGGGTTTCAGTTAGGAGAGAGTTAACCTCTCGGGGCAGAGAGAAAGAGCGAGGCAGGCAGGGAGAATCTCAACGCCCACTCTCCAATCTGTGCGTCTCCATACCAACCCAGAGACCATGGTCGTTGTAAAGAAGGGACACATACACAGACACTGTACATTGTGCGATATGTATCACACAGATGTACACACACCTTTCGCCCACATCGCAATTGTTCTGCGTCAGAGAGACGTAAGAGCCCTCCCTCCCTTCCACAGCAGCCTGCTGCCTGCTGCCTATGTATGGCCCTCCGGAAGTTAGGAGGCTCCATTGTGGATGATAGTGCTTTTCACTGCTCAGGGACATTAGTATTGTGAAAGAATGAAACGGAGTATGAAAGGCATTACATATTCAGTGCGGTATAAGGCCTATACATTAATTGTTCCTCTATATGCACAGTTTAGATAAGCAATGCTAATACCCTCTATGAAAAACGACTAGTCTCCCAGACGGCAAAACTGGCATTGTAATAATGACGCAATTTCAACCAGATATCAACCAGTTCTGGTTGTAAATGGGTTGTAATGACAATTCAACCGACTTCAAACAATCCCTGGATGTTTAGGATTTCTTTTATATTCATTTATGGTCTCCCCTCCTCCCTTATTCCTTCTCTCTCTCTCCCTCCCTCCACCGGTCTCTCCTGTAGATGGGCACTAACGTCAAGGAGTTCTTGCAGCTCGTCGAGGACTTTGTGGACATGATCGGTATGCAGATGAAGGACTTCCAAGACATTTATGAAGTCACCGAGAATTTAGGTGAGCCACAAATTTTCCCTGCCAGCTGCTCTCTGCTCTTACCCCCCCACACAGATAATGATGATTTGTCTTTACCTTTATCCGGCCACAGAGTGCATCAATCTTAATCATGTCACCAGAGAAGTTCTAGATTAGTGGGGGAAATGCATCTGTTATCACTATGACATTTTGGCAGGCCCGTTAGTAGCTATCCATCTTCAAGATAGCACAGAACCATAGCATCGAAATATGTTAAGAAAGAATCTAATAAACCAAAAAAATGTCACATGCTTCGAAGATAGTAAAAAGTAGAAAACAAGTGTAGAATAACAGTGAAATGCTTACTCACGTGTCCTTTTCCAACAATGCAGATTTAAAGATTTAAAAAAAATTATATATAGAAATAGTGACACAAGGAATAAATACATAGTGAATAACGAATAAAAATAACATGGCTATATACAGGGAGCACCGAGTCGATGTGCAGGGGTACGAGGGAATGTTTAGCTAGATGCAAAGATGCAAAGTTTAACCCCATCCTACCAATTACGTGGGAAGAAGCTAGGAGCAGATTGGGTTTTACGTAAACTCTCAGAAAAGACACACACTGTCCAAACTGTAGAACTCACGCTTATTTCTCTCATTGCGTCAGCAATTTCTTGCCATGTCGTCTTGGCTATACCAAAGGTGGCATTCACAATCGCAGTTCACACAGGATTCAGCAGCAACTCTTCCAGACAGTTAAAGACGTGACGCATGAAGCCGTAGCTGTCCTCCACTTGTTCGGGGTTCAATGAATTGATTCTTCACTTACCAGACCCTGACGGAGTCAACGTATCCTATACACAACATGTATTCCAGGGACACTCTTTGACACAACAGCTTGTATCTCTTCTTCTCCTCTCCAGTGTTGAGCATCCATAAGCGGCCCACAACCATGACCACCGACTTCACCTTCCCAGTGAAAGGATGGAGAGGCATGATGGACTGGGTCAGGACCTCAGAGGAGAAGATCACTGTCTCCCGCGACGCTCTGTCCATCGACCAGTCTGGTGAGAATGGCATACATACTGTGGTTAAAGAGTGTACATTCAAATTTCAAATTCAAAATCAAATGTATTTATAAAGCCCTTCTTACATCAGCTGATGTCACAGAGTGCTGTACAGAAACCCAGCCTAAAACCCCAAACAGCAAGCAATGCAGGTGTAAAAGCACGGTGGCTAGTAAAAACTCCTGGGGTGGCCAGTCCTCTTCTGGCTGTGCCGGGTGCAGATTATAACAGAACATGGACAAGATTTTAAAAAGTTCATAAAACAGGCATACATTCACAACCACTGATGCATACACAGCTAGTCTACATATATAAATGGCATGCATGTATTACTTGTTGAAGGAAACAGATAGAAGACAGTAAAACAAACAACTCAAAAAGTCTCAAAAGCTCTTGTCTGTTCCTGTTGACGTCTACCATTTTCTTCTCTCCTAGTGAAACAGTGGAATAATAATAATAACTGTGGGTTTTGTCTGTTACAGAGGGCACCACTGCATTTGTGACCGGGATCATTCTCTACAGAAACCTCAGCTCTATCTTGTCCTTCCAAAGGTAGCCTTTCTTACTGAATGACTGATACTGCTCACTTTTACAGTGCCTTCTAGATATACAGTACCTTGAGGAAGGTAGACTTTCCTCAATTGAACGTGGGGCTAGGACTGAGTGACTTACAGACATATGGTTAATTACTGTATGAAACAACAATATGCAACTCATTTTAGCATTCCCCTGAAGTAGCCAGCCATTGATTGCCATTGAATCAAATCCCAGAATTAAACCTACAGTACTTTTACAAAACGGTGCTTTATTTGACCAAATATCCTGTCTCTTATCTCCTCAGTAACAGCACCATCCTCAACTCCAAGGTAGTCACAGTTATGGTCA
The DNA here is from genome assembly GCA_030435695.1 of Brachymystax lenok tsinlingensis. NCBI lineage: Eukaryota > Metazoa > Chordata > Actinopteri > Salmoniformes > Salmonidae > Brachymystax > Brachymystax lenok. Next base: position 3,458,640 of record CM059806.1, on the reverse strand, counting down.
AGCCCACCCCAGGCCTGCTGTCCCCCCCAGTGGAAATCGAGTTCCCCCACCAACATAATGTAAGTTTCCCATGGATAATGGCTCTTCAGAACCACACGTCCAACATTTGACATTTCCTGTACACTTGCAGTGCCACCATAACTTTTGTCATCTTTTTGATCTTTAAAGCACAAACTTCACAGCTATACATACAGTACATTAAGTTGCATAAATAAACCTGCTCCATTATGGTAATGAGGAGTGGCGTGGAGGTTAGCGTGAAAGAAACATGTGATGGTGGTTAGCGCCATGCTGTTGCATCTCACACATATGGCGGTAGATGGAGGACTCCGACTGTGCTTCAATTGTGCACCTTACGCATTTCCTTTTCCTTCGATCCTTACCCCGCCTTTTCTCTTTTTCCAGGACACCATCAATGAAACTTGCATCTCCTGGGATGAGAGTGAAACGTAAGTGGTGACTAATGTTGTTTACATCCCGTTTGTGTATTTCCATTCCTAAATGTTTCATCATTTTGTCAACCCGTTTGGTGATGGTTGATTATTCCTGCCAGCTCAAAGATCCATTCACTCCTGCTCCTGTCATTTTAAATGACCATTCACCCTTTAGCCGTATAAGTCACTGTGATGCAGTAGTGTTGCATCTCTTGTAATGTCAATCATTTCTACTAGCAGGGACAGAGCATCAATAGACCATGTTGACATGACCCATCTCTCTGGGCTTTATGGGTAGCAGCCTCTCTCAGGTCATCAGGATCCATTCATACCACACTAACTAGAGGGACACAACACAGAGGCAACATTGACGTGAAGTTGAATTCTAATCATCCAAAGACAATGGCAACTCTTCTTCTCCCATCTCTCCCGTTGTCATTTTGTCCTTTTAAAGGTTAACAGAAGGTTAACAGGAAGTGAAACATGGACGGTTTTAAAACATGGTTAGATGCATTTTAATGCGTTATGAATAACCCCTGCCGTTCTGTTTAACCCCAGCTTTGGATCTATCACCGTGGGGCTTAGGGTGCATGCATCCAAAATGGCACTCTATTCCCTATAGAGCACACCAGTTTTGGCCAGAGTTCCACTATTTTGGAGGCAGCCAGCCGTACATTCGCATTTAGATTTGTACACTTGTGGGTCACAGATAAACACTGCAAGGCATTCACCTGAGGCCCTATCCACATCCAAATCCCTTCCCACCTGAGAAAAGCAGCCCAAGTTGAAAGAGAAGAAGAAAAAAGAGGAAGAGGAGAAAATGTAATTAACTCATACACTTTCAGAAGGGAGGGGGGTACGTGCCTCCAGCTAAATTAGATTCATTTTGGACAGCGGATGTGATTAATGCCTAGATGGAGGGAGGAGAGGGGGGAATGGTAGAGAGGGAGAAAGGGAGAAGCCCTGGATCAGAGTTTGGGTCAATGTTTACTCTGTGGAGCAGCACTTGTTTGGTTTTGAGGCAGGCTCACGGGGGAGATGACATTATTCCACATGTCAATCCATGCCCAACTGTCTATGCTATGCTACAGACACACAGATTGAGGCCTAGCGCTAAACTAGGCTAGAGTCAGTGTCCACCTCTCAGTGAGATGCTATTAGCATTAGATATTAGACATGACTCATTCCAAGCTAACCTACTCTGACTGATCCCTATTCGAAGCTACACAGTCAGATATTTACAGTTAAACAAACCTTTCCAAGGAACAATGCCTCTTAGTCTGCCCTCTACTTCACCTTACAACCTCTAAACTATCTGAGCGATCTGAGAAATCTAACAGGCAAGCAGGTATTTAACTGAACTGGAAGCAAAGCAAAGCCTCTTCTCCCAGATGACTTTCCTGTTGACTACCTACTAGGGACTACTGCCATTTCCACCTAGTCTCCCTGCTATACCTGACAGTGTGATGGCGTATGTCTGGAGAGGAGGGCTGGCTGGTAGTGGTGTTCTATTTTCACAGAATCCCAGCTTTTCGCTTCATTTTCTCCCGCTGACACTCACAACATGTGAAACACTGCGAGGTGGCAGCATCGTCTGCTGTACAGTGCAGCCAGATAACTTTACCCCCATGTGACAGAAGGATTTTGTCACAGAATATGTTACGCTCTTGTGTAGCATCCCTCTTTCTTCCATGATGAGGAAAAGGGATTGTTGCTGTCTGAGATTGCTGATTGCAATGTATTTTAGTGGTCATTGATGACAAGACTGTGCCCTTTGTCTCAATACCTACAGCTGGATATTCTGGGATGAAAATCCATAGTGGCCATCTTAACTGAGAGTTAACATCATACAGTGTAGATATTAAAAAGGTTTATAGAATACCCTATGGCAGTCGTATACAGGTCATGTGGTGAAGTGATTCCCATGCCCACACCATAAGGCCATGCATGGTTTAGCAGAAGGGCACAAATGAAATCCATTCTCATCCACAGAAATCCACTCATATTTCTTATTTTACTCATACATTTGAGAAAGTCTGCTGGAAGAAATGGATTCCCTTTTACAATCTCCTCTTTCAGTATTTTGACGATAGGCTTGTTGGGGTTCTCCAGTGTCCACCATCTCATATATACTACTGCTTGTGAAAGATAGTCAAAGAATATGAATTAGACAGATTCTTTTTTATGTTTTTGGTATAGCTTTAGCAACAATAACGTGTTCATCCCATAGCAGGGCCACCATTTCAGGTGTTGGAACTACAGTTACAGAATGAGACATAGTCACTCAATATAACAAAACAGTTTGTCTTGTGAAAGAAACGTGTATATTCTAATATCATTACAGTGTAATAAGAACTGAGATTTTGATAAAACTCACACACATATCACATATCATATCAATCACGTATTAGAAATATACATTCTAGCACTTGCAACGCCGGGTGTTGTGGATACGATTCCCACCTGGGACCAGTATAAAACATGTATGCACTCACTACTTACTGCAAGTTGCTCTAGATAAGAGCGTCTGCTAAATGACTAAAATGTAAAATGTACATTTCAAATTATCATGCAAAACTGAAAGACCTGTGATTTTCTACAACAAATGTTCGGGGCATATTTTATGTGGTCTTATTATATTCTCCAATGACAACTGTTTGGGATGTAGAGGTTGATTTGAATCATTTCTCAGAAAAATGTTTCCTCACTCATACATAACCCGCTGTTCTCTTTCACTCTCGCCCTGTGCAGTTCTTCGCTGCTTGGATCTTGGTCTGCGCGTAGCTGCAGAGCGGTCGCTGTTGATTCATTCAGAACCAAATGCGTGTGTGACAGGCTCTCCACCTTCGCCATTTTAGCGCGTCTAAACCCTGATATGGTAAGTGGTGCGCCTATTTACCGTGTGTTTCTTTCATGTTAATGTTCGTTTTGTGTGTGTGATGATGATAGAATGAAATGTGAACCTAGGCGTTGTTTTCGAATGACTGCCAGCTTCCTCGTCTTTGTCTCCGTGCAGGTGCCATTGCCCATAGTTTTGATAGACTGGTGATTTTAATGATCAGATAACTGGGCAACATGTTGATATCCGATAGAAATGGCATTCAATATGTATCAAAATAACTGTCGAATAATTGTGATAATAGGCCTAGTCGTTACATTTTAAAGATGGTTTTCAATACATTTTCTTTATCAAATATGTGCACATGACATATGCCCGTGTGTGCATTAATAATCGGAGGCAATTCTGTGTAATTATTATCAATTGAATGAAATAGATCAAATCGAGTTGAAAAACATAATGCTAAATGTTTTCATTGTAGCATACAAATAGAGTGAATAGCTAAAGTTAAAGGCGTCACCTGAACAATGTGTATGGTATACAGTCACTTAGGCTCATTAATCATATCAGAATTTGTTCTACATGTCAGAAATGTGTTTCCATTTGATCAAGTTTCTTAAATCATGCCTTTTGGGTGTTCAAATTCATAGGGAGTTGCATTTCATAGTTTTCACAGCATGCCTTGACTTGGTGGAACATATACTTTGATTCGTGTATTCACTTTATCAATATGTATAGAGCTCTATTGCGCAAAGGCAATGTATAATTTACCCCGTTTAGATTGTGCCTCCATAGAGGTTCACTCTCTAGTTGCCCTGGTAACGACTTCTGTGGTGCAAGCTCATCTGTGTGATTTTTGGTACCCCCAATACAAACCCCAGGTCAGAGAAAATGGTTTACCCATTTGTGCACTACTGGTGCTGAGTTTGCTGCAACGAACAAAACCACACTGACAATCAACTGATGGGACTTGCTATTAAAATTCAGAGAAATGCATGTGTCTCTCAGATCGGTTTAATTGCGCATACGATTATCTTCCATTCCACTGCAAATATCACATACTAAACCGTGGTGGGCCCAGCAGAAGCACGTCTAAGCCTATACAAAAGGACTGACAGTCAGTATGCTTGGACTGCATGATTCTGCTGTATCCAGCAGAAGATGCTGCCAATCTGAACATAAGAGATGCAATCTGGGCTTTGTTTGTCTCTAGACCTGTTGTCACCATTTGATTTGTCTCTGTTGCCAGTCTGGAAAAGAGAAAGGCATCTACAGCGCCCCCTGTGTTTGTGAGACAACATCAAAAACCAGCCACCCCTACCCACCCCCATAGTCAACGGCCAGCTACGCCAATCATTTTGTCCCCCACGGGCTGCATCAAGTCTCTCTGAAAAAATGGCAAAGATGCTGGCCAATGAGAGGCACCTCTGGCTGTGCATGGATGGTTCCACCCGCCCCACCATCCGTTGATGTGTACTGTAGACATTTTCAATACTGTCCCTCCGCCTGCCAGCTGTATGGGAGAGGAAAGAACAGCCAGACACTGCAGTGTTTCAGCTCTCATTTGATAAGGTCTGCTTCCTGGACCCTGCACCAATGAGAACGTGTCTTGGACACATGGTCAAAGAGGCAGGAGTGGCCCACCTAGTTAGTCAGTGAAGATAACCTTGACTAAAGGACCCCGATTAGAGCTGTGCGCACTGGGTAATCAAGCCTTATCACAAATGAAAATGTGCACGTAATAGGCACCATAAAGACTTTTTGTTGTCGTCCTGATTCTAGGGTTAGGAGAACATGGGAACATTGGGATTCCGTCAAGGGCAAAATCAAGACAGGTTGAATTACAGTTTCATTCAGTAGCCCATGTCGAATGGCTGCATCAACCCATATTGACAGATAGATAGGGAGGGATATAGTGAAGCTAGCATACTGCTGCCACTGTTCTTTTTCTCCCTGGCATTAGCAAAAGGTAGAATCAAAAGGCAGTTCAGCTCACCCCTTTGCTGTCTGCCATCTGGTTTGGGAGCCTCTGATGTAGTTGGATAGATTTCGAAACAAATTTGCTGTGCTAATTTAGTATTTGGCTGCCTTAGGCGGTGTTTGCCAGCTGTGCGGGGATAGGAGGTAGGTCCACGCAGAGAGCAGATAGCAACAGAGACAGCCCTCCAAGACACTGCATTCATCCCCATTTTAGCCTCTCAGACATGATCTGCAATGCCAAAGCCTGAACCATTTTACCTTTCAACTTCAAAGTCACGTCCCAAGGATCCCAGATAGCCAACTTGTTTTCTTCCTCAGCATTTAGCTCGCTTTATAAGTGCCACAATTCCTAACCCTTATCAAAATGCCTAATTAGACTCTTCGCCTATGAAGGCTTCCACCTTGGGTGCCTGAACATGATTTGTCCGCGTCTCATTTGCACCGCGGCGATGCAGATTAATCTAAGGCGTTCGATTAACTCAACCCCCACAAAAGATATCAAAGCAGGGGGGACGGTAGGCGAGGCAATAAGCCCCGGCCAGTTAGCTGGTGGGTGCGGGTTGGGGGCACTGGGTCCCTCTCATCAGTATTGGTGCCCTCGTGGCCCCACAGGTGAGTCAGCAGCAGGGTTAACAGGGACGCGACATCCTCTCTCGTGTGCCAGGGCTGTCTGAGACAAAGGTGGGCACCTCAGATGGCACTAGCAGTGCTCTTAGCTGCTGTCAGAGACGTTGGGGGGGCAGGGGGCAGATTAATGCACGGGATGCCAGCCCACCTGTCCACTGCAGGGAGGGGTGAGAAGACCCTAGGCACACACACAGACACAGTAAAAATCCCCTCATAGAAAGACACAACGCCATATGCAGATATCAGCTTGTAAGGATGGGTGGGGATACATAGAAGGTTACATACTGCAGCTATAGCCACCGCTGTCGCACCACAATGCCAGGAGAAAATAACAGCAAGCCACCACGCTGAAAAACCCGGGATATTTCTCTCTCTCCCCTCCCCCTCTGCTTAGTAGTGGGAGATGCATGTCCTGTATCCTCCTCGCCTCATTTGCTGGTTCAAAAGCTCAATGGGGAAACGCAGTGACCTCGGCCGAGCCTCTGGCTCGCCGCTTCATCTTTCTGACACGTTCACCTTGGGGTCACCTTGCCTTAGCAGTGGCCTAATTGTGCCATTCAGTTGTCTGCCTACAGGGAGCCGACTGCTGTTCCAGATAGCGCAACAGAGAGCAGACCCACAAGGCTCACTGCTAGTGTGTGTGTGTCGTGGTGCATTTTCTGGCGTTAGCCTTTTTCGCGTGTGTTTGTTTTCTGGTGTGCACCGTACTAAGGGAATGCGTTGTGGTGTCTTGTCTCCTCTCTACAGAACATGGATAAGACTCTGCTTCCCTCTGTGACGCTCATCGTGGGCTGTGGGGTCTCCTCTCTCACCCTTCTGCTCCTCATCATCATCTATGTCTCCGTCTGGAAGTAAGTGCCCCCTGGAAGCAAAACCACTATTAGAAATGTCAGTAATATATTATGTTTTTGTGTGAGCAACACTCTTTGTCTTCCCCCCGTCCTCACTCTCTCCATTTCGTCCTCCAGGTATATCCGCTCGGAGCGCTCCGTGATCCTCATCAACTTCTGCCTCTCCATTATCTGCTCCAATGCCCTCATTCTGGTTGGCCAAACCCAGGCTCGCAACAAGGTAGGGTACAATTCTAACCAATCCCCTTTCTTCTTTTTCTTCTTTTCTATGGCTTAGACTGACTTCCTGCTTTGAGGCCTTGGAGATTAACCGCACCACTGACACCGTTTTTCTCTCCCTCTCGTTCTCTCTTTCCCTCCTTCCTTCAGGTGGTGTGTGGAGTGGTGGCCGCTCTCCTTCACTTCTTCTTCCTCTCGTCTTTCTGCTGGGTGCTGACGGAAGCATGGCAGTCCTACATGGCTGTCACGGGCCGCCTGCGCAACCGCATCATCCGCAAGCGTTTCCTCTGCTTGGGCTGGGGTACGTGCCCTAATAAATGTTTTTTTTTTGTCTGTCTGTCACGGAGTCTGTATTTCTGTCCAGAGAAATAGAATTGCTAGAACGGGCGTCCCCATTCAAAGAGTAAATAAAGTCATGATATTTGTATGAGTCTGTCACTGTGTCTATGTGTCTGTCGTTCCTATTCCAGACTTCATCTAATTCCAACCATCTTTGGACATTCTAACTGCCATTTTGTCTTCTCGTTCAATCCTAACTCTGTTCCTTCTCTCCCCCTCTCTCTTATAGGACTCCCTGCTCTGGTGGTGGCTGTGTCTGTTGGATTTACCAAGGCTAAGGGATATGGCACCGTCAACTAGTAAGTTGAACCTATATCTGTCTCTTCCTCCCCACCCCTCTCTCTCTCTCTCTTCTACCTCTCTCTCTCTCTAGCTCCCTTACCCCTAGCTCGTGTAATAATTGCTCTTGTTCTGTCTGTTCCCTGTAGCTGCTGGCTCTCTCTGGAGGGTGGACTCCTCTACTCGTTCGTTGGACCCGCTGCTGCTGTTGTTCTGGTATGTATCCCTGTATATCTAAAATATATATATTTTTTAAACCTTCAAATACTTATTAATGAATGCTTTACCATGCATTCTCTTATGACATATAGTAATTAAACCAATGGCTAACCATTGCTAAGCATACTGTTAACGATAGTTAAACCCATTGCTCACTACAATTGTCTCACTCATTGTGTCTTTAACTTCTTTTGAACAGGTGAACATGGTCATTGGTATCCTGGTCTTCAACAAACTGGTGTCCAAGGACGGCATCACCGATGTCAAACTGAAGGAGCGAGCGGGAGCGTCACTGTGGAGCTCCTGTGTGATTCTGCCCCTGCTGGCCCTCACCTGGATGTCCGCTGTCCTGGCCATGACCGACCGCCGCTCCGCTCTCTTCCAGATCCTCTTCGCTGTCTTTGACTCCCTGGAAGGGTTCATAATCGTTATGGTGCACTGCATCCTGCGTAGAGAGGTAAGCGCAGCGTTTTCAAGTATTATTTTCCTATGTTTTGGTTTGTATTGAAGGGTGTTCTGAAAGGGTACGTCAGAATGTAGCTGACAGTTTGGTCATTTTGCCACCGTTCTAATAGGTCCAAGAGGCAGTGAAATGCAGAGTTGTTGACCGTAAGGACGATGGCAATGGAGATTCTGGCAGTTCCCTCCAAAATAGCCACCACACCCAGCTCATGGTGAGTGTCTTTGGTTATGCTTATGTCTTGAATGAAATCATTATAAATGATTGAATTTGGGGTTTTCAATGTAAAAGTGTTATATAAATACTAATAAACGCTAATTGTATTTTTGTTTTGCAGTCTGATTTCGAGAAGGATGCTGAATCCAACAGACCTGGTGAGTGTCTTTCCTTTCATTACCCACCCTAACCATTTTTCCATTCACTTACTTAAACGCCCTTTCTCTCATTCCTGAAGGGCAAAGGGCCTTTATTTGTCCATTTAGAAGGAAGATATTTTAGAGGGATGTTGCTACTTAAGGAAAACATTTCAGCACAGCCTTTGATTATTTCTGAATCTATTACTTCAATTTGACCATCCTTTCAATCAATGTGAATCAACAGAAATGCCCAGCATGAGTGTACTGTAAGTGCACTCTCTTACCTTTTTTCCCCCACCCCTTCCCTCCTCTCTATTCCAGGTGGTATGAACTCCTCCTGTGAGGAGAAGATGCCCCTCCCACCTCAGCTGCCCCTCCCCATGAGCTCCAACTTCCACACCCTGCCCTCCCACACCACCAAGGCCCACATGCAGGCCGTGCCCGAGTACTCCAGCCACACCCTCACCCTGAAGAGGGAGAAGAGCCGGCTGCATGGCGGCATGGACCCGTCCTCCTGCGGGAAACCCATTTATGTGTGCGACGGTGAGCTCTTCCAGCAGCTGGACGCCGACCTGGCGCGCGGCCAGGCGGAGGGGAGCTGCCCCGACGGTAGTGGCTACTTGCTCCTACCCAACACCACCTCCACCCTTCGCAAGGCCAAAGAGGACCCGACCAAGTACAACATCAGCGTGGAGCAGCTTCCACAGACCAGGCTGGTTCATCTCAGTGGGCCCTTCGCTGAGCCCCAGGCCGCCTTCGGACTGAAGACGCTACCGTCCGACCGGATCAGCGTGTCCTACTCGGAGAGGGACTCTCCCATCCAGAACATCCACAACATGTCCAGTGAGTCTCACATCACCCACAGCAGCCTGGGAGACACCTTCGACTCAATGAACTCCATGATGTCCAAGAGCGAGACCATCTCCACACTGTCCATGAGCTCCCTGGAGAGACAGAAGTCCCGTTATGCTGAATTAGATTTCGAGGTATGTATCTTTATGTAAGCAACAAAAAGTTATTACATAACAAATACTGTATTATCATGTTAATAGCACATCTATAAACTTGTAATAAACATGTAATAACTTCAAAGAGCTACATTTAAGCAATAATATGGATAGAATTCATCAGTAGCAACATTTTATTAGTCTAAAATCCTGCTGAGTCATTTTTGCCATTTGCTGACCTGCTATTCTTATTCCCATGTGTCCTGTAGAAGATCATGCACACAAGGAAACGTCACCAGAACATGTTCCAGGACCTCAACAGGAAATTACATCACGCTGAGAAACAAGACAGAGAGTCCCCTGCTTCAGACAGCAAGGTAAATAATCCTATAGAAATCGATTTTACAGTGTACATAAAGATTCACATACAGTTATTTTATTTAAGATTAATACAGTAGAAAATAAATGGGCAGTCGCTAGGCTAGACAACCTCAGCTGTTAATTGCATAACAGTCTTTTAAGATAAGTATTTAAACTATGCATTTTTTTCTTCTTCCTTACAGTCTGTGAGATGGAGCGTGTCCTCTGGAGGAAGTGACAAAACAAACCACAGCGTGAGTCCTATTACCCATCCTGGTCTAACTGACTGAATACACATTTTAAGGCATTTTAAATAGGGCATACTCTGCATTGCAATGCACCACTAGCCCCCAGTATAAGAGGAACAGTTAATCCACATTACACAATTATATTAGGATTTTTAATTTACTTTAAAGGTAGTTAGTTAATGGCCAGTCGATTGACAGTCATTGGATTAAACAAGCAATGCTACAATGAATGACCATTGATATAGGTCCAGCTTTATAGGTCCAGCTTTATTGTGTTGAACATACCGAATCCAATGTGCGTCTATTGACGATACCAATACTCATGGCCCTCCACTTTTCACCTCATCAGGACAAGCAGCAGCAACAGGTGGAGAGACCCTGGGATGGAGTCCAGAGGACGCAGCATTCGCCACCTGCCTGGGTGCGGAAGGACCTAGAGCCCCTGGCCGTGTCGCCCCTGCATATGCAGCAGGTGGAGTGGGAGAAGGCTGGAGCCACCATCTCAATGGTCAGCCAAGACATCATTGACCTGCAGACAGAGGTCTGAGAGGATGAGCCTGAGATTGTTATAGTTCAAACTCGGTCACCTATTCTATTGGTTTGGGGAGAAGAAGAGCCATGGATCCACATGGATAGAGGAGAGGAAGCCAAGAACGAATAAGGGAAGAGAGGTGGGGGAAGAGAGTGCTGAACCCAGAATCATTGTCTACAAACCCTCGACAAGAGAAAGATGGAGCGATGAAAGGAGGGAGGCTATTGTGTTGTGTTGTCAAGATTTGTTTTCCAGCAAGGACATGATAATGAGCAACACTAGAGAAGCAGTGTGATATTGACTGGTGGTTAGTGTCAGATAGTGACAGATGGTTCCAAGGACTGGTTCTGGTTCTGTTTGTGGTCTGACCACAGAGGTTTCCTTTAATCTTCCGACTGGGCTCATGAGAGGTGTGGTCGACATGGTTAACATGCGGTCAACAGGCCACTTTGACTCGTTTTAAAACAGTGGGTTTCACTCTACCCCGGAGCTCTAACCAAACCGAACATTTGTACTTTTGTGTTTGTGGCCAAGGCATCTTCCAAGTTAGCTAGGACAAGGCAAGAAGAGACACCTGGACTCCCATCAGACTTGGTGTCTGACTCAACGCTGTGGTTTATGGACACACCCTTTAATTGCTGTGTTGTAACTATTATTTTCTCGCTTCGCCTGGAAGTGCATCTAAAGAGCTTCAAAGACTCTTCCATGAGAACTCTCTTCTGAGACTATGATGCCTACACTGGAGACAAGGCTTGATCATTCTTACAGAGCAGAACATTATGCCATTATTATTATTACCTGTATTCTGTTTTATTGTTTTAGCATCGATCTCAGTTTTCGTCATACTATCCATGAATTTACAGTTTCTGTCACTGTACTCTACATATCATTATTTGATTTGAATCGCATAGCATTTGGACAGTCAGCGTGTTGGTGGGAACCCTGGTTCTGCCTGTGTTCTGCCTCCGCAGAACATGACCGGCACCCGGAAGAACATCAAGCTCTTTTACAGGAAGAGTAGTGTATTCTGGGAACTGCTGCGCGGCATCATTAGGAAGTGTTGGACAAAGACCATTAGATTCACACCACCAGTTCATAATAAACAAGAGCCCCGCTATTGGACCTCTTTTCCATCCTGCTAGACACAGCCTTGCAGAAAGAACTCTAGATCCCAGGACTAAAAGCTGTGAGGCACTTGCCAACGACATGACTTCACTTTCGCAGTGCCAGCTACTAAGGACTCCAACACAACATCTTTGTGTTTTAAAACCATCAGTGTGAAACTAGTGCAATATGATGGGCGCTTGATGCTCAAGCTGGACTGATATCAGAATTATAAGGCCGGTTTTTCTTAAGATGTTTCAATACTCTTTTATAACACGTTCCTCATATTTACAGAGCATATAGATACGTTGTTGTATAACAAATATGTGTTAGTAATGAAACACATTAATTCAATAGAGGTTTGGTTGTGTTCTGAGTGAAAGGGCAAGACTACAAATTATTTGGAGGTCTGTGATTTCTAGATTATTCTAATTCTAAAAAGCAGATGTTATATAGAATTAATAATAGCCTATATGAATATATCTAAAAGAAAACAAAACAGTGCTTCAGGATAACTGTTGTGACCCCATACCTCACAGTGTGGAGTAACTGAACCTCATGTCTTCTGTAATAGTGTGTTTTTGATAATCTTGTCAATATTGCACTACAGTATGTGCCAAAAATCTTTCCTGTCCCATATTTCCTTCCTAGCCATAGTGCCCCCCTCTTGTTGTAAATGTATAGTTTTGAGAGCACAAGATGAATGTGATTTTTTTCAAATAAAATTAAAACATATCTATATTACTACATGTGAGCTGTCCTTGTTGGTACCTGAAATGATTTTGGCAATGGCATGGTCTTATTTACCTGAATAAATTAAGTTATTTAGCTGGATCTGGCACCCCACAACCCTTAGCCTGTATATTCACTCACCTCTACTAGAGCATGTCGATATGGACAAATATCCATATTATGGTTCTGTATTTTGACTGAATTATCATGATAACGATCAAAAGAATGATAAACAGCCCAGCTCTAACCCCTACTACCAAATAGTTCAACTCTATATCTCATTTTTATATGATATTTGGAAGGTTAAGGAAGTTTTCTTTTAGTTAACCACAAAACCAACACACCATTTGGTAATCTACTACTTATATCACAGACCATCATCCACCATGTTCTGTGATGATGTTTCAAGCTGAATTAGAATTAGAGCTTCATTGTAACTATTCCAAGCACCAGATCAAGTAATATCATAGAAATAGGACAATAGTGCAATAAGTAAGAGAGGGAACTAAATAAAATGGATTCCGATTTAGTTTGTCGCATAGCTTTTATAATCCTGTCAAACTACAGCCACTGGCATCAATTGGGTCTCTAAATATAGTCCCATGTAAAAAAGGCAATCTGCAAGATGATAAAAGTGCGCCGCTCGACAGTTCTATTTTCATAAGAGATGTAAGCTTTGTGCCAAGTTGATGTGACCCAATCCAGAAATATGAAAATCAACACAGAAATAATCTACAGTATTATGTGGGAGAAGCCAAAATAGCATATTGACATTTTTCCTAAATACAACCCAAATGTACTTTCCAGCTTTATCTATCTACAGTACTGCCACTTTCTGTTGCCTCCTCTTTGATATCTAAATTCCTGAATTCTGAGTTCCTGAATTTTAATTGAACACATCTAATTCTGCTCTAAGGCATGAGAACGAATAGATTTGCATTATCCGTATGTTGAGCACTGCTCATTTTTATGAGGTCATCTGGAGAGCGAGCTGAGCTGGTTTGGTTGATAGCGCTCTGCTTTAGAGCCCTGTTCCATTGACCACATTAAAGACATGACTAATAATCAGTCTGGAGATAATGAGATTGTTGGTGATTAACTACTTGTCAAGGAATGTCCGGCTCCAATGCATCACTGAGGCCATTTGCCATTTCAAACAGGTTCTTCTGATATTGCGACCCTCTTAAAGTAGTAGGTTTTCAGCCATGCATATGAGCAAATGGTTTTGGTATAAGGACAGCAATCAGGAACTGAACCAACAACTCAGGCATTCCTAGCACCATGCTCCTACTGTACCAATTGAGTCACACAGGACCAGGTGTTGTCTCCTGTCCCTGAGACCACAACAACAACATCAACAATGAGATCCAGATGCGACATCGTGCTTGACATCACCATCAATGCCCCGCTGCTAATAACATCCTAAAGCCCTCAGATGCCACTCCGCTGTTCCTTCCTTCCCTCTATTCTTGTGCAATCCAGTATCAATTAGCACCTCACTGGCAATAACAACGGGATCCGGAGGGCTGTCACTTAATTGAAGGCTGTTACCATGGAAACTGCAGATGGTGTCCAAAATGGCACCCTGTTTCCTTTATAGTACACTACTTTTCACCAGGGCCCATAGGGTAATGCACTATATAGGGAATAGGGTACCATTTGTGATGCAGGCAGAGACGGCTATGGTGATGGCTCCCGGAGGCTTTTAGCGGAGCGGAGAGTGGAGGAGAGGAGACACCACTGGTTCTTTCTGCAGGCAATCATGTTCCTGCCTAATGATTGTCAGCACTAATAATGTCATGAGATTGTCAAGTGTAAAACAGCAATGTCCTCTGAAGATGGCTCTAGTCTGTATTGCATATGGCTCCTTCTGGTGCTTTACATTGTCTCCCATAATCACTTCTACCTGGACAAGCACTCTGTAGACTTCAGAGGAGAATGAAAAGAGAAGAAAAGCAATAAGGGGTAGCACTATACTGTAGGCCCCCCTATGTATGCATTCATAAGACCTTTGTAACAGCTACATAAGATATTATAACATCTGACATAGCCAGTCATAAACATTATGAACAGCGGATAAAGATGTTATGACGCTGACAGCGGTGCTACAGTAAAGTGAGACCCATTATTGAGGGACTCTGTAGACTTGAGAGAACAATTGAAAAATGGAAAGCAACATTGATTAACCTCGTGTTACCCTGAATGAGAGCATTATTCTGTGCACGTTGGAGGCATACAGTGCATTCGGAAAGTATTCAGACCCCGTTGACTTTTTCCACACTTTGTGACGTTACAGCCTTATTCTAAAATGGATGAAACTTTTTTTTTTTCACACAATACCCCATAATAAAACTGTTTTTTAGACATTTTTGCTAATGTATACAGATAAAAATAAAGAAATATCACATTTACATAAGTATAAGTAGGTTGCAGAAATACTGATTTGACTCGTTTTGTTCAGATTTTTGAGTATGGCTGCATGTGGTTTATCCAAATCACAATAGCTTGATTATTCAATTCAACATAAAAAAGTGGTGTCCTGTAGGCTATGCCTATTGTAACAGAGTAGAGAAAGGAACAAATCCTGGAGCATAGTCATCCATTTTCTATTTCATCACAATACATGCCCAGTAAGCCCTACATTAATATGTGCATGAGTGCTTTTCCCATAAATCAAGATTATATAGACATGCAATCATAGTTCAGTCCTACTTCTACCTGGACAAGTGATAAGGATGTGCTGCTACTTTGTCAGCGGTCGAAGTCACCGGTTTTCTAGCTACCGCCGATCTACTTTTCATTTTCTATGTTTGTTTGTCTTCATTATACACACCTGGTTCCTATCCCATAATTACATGTTCCTTATTTAACCCTCTGTTCCCCTCATGTTTTTGTGCGTGATTGTTTGTAGTTGTACTCTGTGTCGTCGCTACCTTCCCAGTCTGCGTACTGTGGGTATTTGATTTTGGTTCTCGGTATTCCGGGTGGCTTGTTTTGCGCCCGTTTATTTATATGTTCGTGTGGGTATTTTTGCCTTTGCCAGTGTGCATTGTGGCTTCGTTCTGGCGACATCATTATTAAATACCTTTTCACGCGCAACTTACCTCCTGCGCCTGACTCCTTCTACTACTGAACCACAGACATTACAGAATCACGCACCGTCAAAATGGAGTCAGCAGGAGCAGCAACACCAAACAGAGGAGTCGAGGAACGCACTCGGTCATGTTATACCAGCTTGGAGCCACTATAGATCGCGTTGTCCAAACTCTGGACCGCTGGGAGAGACCAGAGGTCTCCCCAGCGCCTCGACCACCCCAACCAGGTGTGTCTCCACCTAGCCCTCCGGGAATCCGGACCCAGTGGGATTCGTCTCTCCCTTCCCAGGGAGTATGATGGGACAGCAGCACGGTGCCAGGGTTTTTTACTGCAACTGGACCTCTACCTGGCCACTGTGCATCCAGCTCCCTCAGGAAGGGAGAGAGTGTCCGCTCTTATCTCCTGTCTCACGGGGAGAGCGCTGGAGTGGGCCAACGCCGTGTGGGGAGAGACGCGGCGTTGGACCACTTTGAAGAGCGGCTCTTCCATTTGAGACAGGGGACAAGGAGCGCCCAGGAGTTCGCCCTCAAGTTTCGGACGTTGGCCGCCGGAGCGGACTGGAATGACAGGGCCCTCATCGAACACTATAGGTGCAGCCTACGCGAGGACGTCCGGTGGGAACTGGCCTGCAGGGATGCCACCGTGACCTTCGACCAACTGGTAGACTTCTCCATTCGGGTGGATAACCTGTTGGTCACCCGCGGACGTCCAGAGAGATTTTTTTCCCCCGCATTCCCAGCATAAGGCGCTCGTCGATTCAGGCGCAGCTGGGAATTTCATTGACAGAGCACTCGCACTTAGGTTAGAGATTCCCATTAAACCTGTGGTCAGACCTTTCCCTGTTCATGCTCTAGATAGTCGACCTTTAGGGTCCGGGGTAATCAGGGAGGCCACCATCTCTCTTGTCATGGTGACGCAGGGGAAGCATGAGGAGAGAATTAGTCTCTTCCTCATTGACTCTCCTGGGTTTCCTGTGGTATTAGGCCTTCCCTGGTTATCCTTGCATGACCCCATCATTTCCTGGCAACAGAGGGCTCTCACGGGGTGGTCGCGAGAGTGCTCGGGGAGGTGTGTAGGGGTTTCCGTTGGTGCAACCACGGTGGAAAGTCCAGACCAGGTCTCCACTATGCACATCCCCCCCGAATATGCCGATTTGGCTCTTTCCTTCTGTAAAAAGAAGGCGACTCAATTACCACCTCATCGACGTGGGGATTTTGCGAGTCGGAGGTTATGGAGACATACATCTCCGAATCCCTGGGTCGGGGTACATTAGGTCCTCCACTTCACCCACCTCCTCAAGCTTCTTTTTTGTGAAGAAGGATGGGGGTTTGCGCCCGTGCATTGATTATCGAGGTCTCAATAAAATAACGGTGAGGTACAGTTACCCGCTGCCCATGGCGATTGAGTCAATGCACGGGGCGCGCTTCTTCACGAAAATGGATCTCAGGAGCGCATACAATCTGGTGTGTATCCGGGAGGGAGACGAGTGGAAGACAGCGTTTAGCACCACCTCAGGCCATTATGAGTACCTCGTCATGCCGTATGGGCTGATAAATGCTCCTGCTGTGTTCCAATCCTTTGTAGATGAGATTTTCCCGGGACCTGGGCAGGGTGTAGTGGTGTATATCGATGACATTCTGATATACTCCGCTACACACGCCGAGCATGTGTCTTTGGTACGCAAGGTACTTGGAAGACTGTTGGAGCATGACCTGTACGCCAAGGCTGAGAAATGCTTGTTCTTCCAGCAGGCCATCTCTTTCCTAGGGTATCGCATTTCCACACCCGGGGTGGAGATGGAGAATAAAGGCATTGCTGGCGTGCGTAATTGGCCAACTCCCACCACGGTAAAGGAGGTGCAGCGATTTTTAGGGTTTGCCAATTGTTACCGGAGGTTTATCCGGGGTTTTGGTCAGGTAGCGGCTCCCATTACACTGCTGAAGGGGGTCCGGTGCGTCTGCAGTGGCCAGTAGAGGCGGACAGGGCTTTTGGGCACCTAAGGGCTTTGTTCACTTCGGCTCCCGTGCTGGCTCACCCGGATCCTCCTTTGGCGTTCATAGTAGAGGTGGACGCGTCCGAGGATGGCATAGGAGCCGTGCTCTCCCAGCGCTCGGGCACCCCACCGAAGCTCCGCCCCTGTGCCTTTTTCTCTAAGAAGCTCAGTCAGGCGGAGCGGAACTATGATGTGGGGGACCGGGAGTTGTTGGCTGTGGTCAAAGCCCTGAAGGCGTGGAGACACTGGCATGAGGGGGCTTAACACTCTTTTCTCATCTGGACTGACTACCGTAACCTGGAGTACATCTGGGCAGCGAGGAGATTGAATCCTCGTCAGGCAAGGTGGGCCATGTTCTTTACTCGTTTTGTGTTTACCATGTCTTACAGACCAGGTTCCCAGAACCAGAAGGCAGATGCGCTGTCCCGGCTTTATGACACAGAGGAGCGGCCCATGGATCAGACTCCCATACTCCCGGCTTCCTGCTTGGTAGCGCCGGTTGTGTGGGAGATGGACGCGGACATTCAGCAGGCGTTACGTACAGAGCCCGCTCCTCCCCAGTGTCCCGTTGGGCGTATGTACGTTCCAACTGCTGTTCGTGACCAGTTAATCTATTGGGTCCACACGTCACCCTCCTCTGGTCATCCTGGGATCGGTCAGACGGTGCGCTGTCTTAGTGGGAATTACTGGAGGTCCACTTTAGCTAAGGACGTTAGGGTTTATGTTTCCTCCTGCTCGGTGTGCGCCCAGTGCAAGGCTCCTCGACACCTTCCCAGAGGTAAGCTACAACTCCTACCCGTTCCACAGCGGCCGTGGTTGCACTTGTCTGTGGACTTCTTGACTGATCTTCCTTCCTCCCAGGGTAACACCACGATCCTGGTCATTTTGGATCGGTTTTCTAAGTCCTGCCGTCTCCTTCCTTTGCCTGGTCTCCCTACGGCCCTACAGACTGCGGAGGCCCTGTTCACACACGTCTTCCGGCACTACGGGGTGCCTGAGGACAGTCTCTGATCGGGGTCCCCAGTTCACGTCCAGGGTTTGGAGGGCGTTCATGGAACGTATGGGGGTCTCGGTCAGCCTCACCTCAGGTTTTCACCCGAGAGCAACGGGCAGGTGGAGAGAGTAAACCAGGATGTGGGTAGGTTTCTGCGGTCATATTGCCAGGACCGGCCGGGGGAGTGGGCGACGTTCATCCCCTGGGCAGAGATGGACCAGAACTCACTCCTCCACTAACCTCTCTCCCTTCCAGTGCGTACTGGGTTATCAGCCAGTCCTGGCACCTTGGCATCAGAGCCAGATCGAGGCTCCTGCAGTGGACGATTGGTTGAAGCGCTCAGAGGAGACCTGGGACGCCGCCCATGTGCACCTGCAACGGGCCGTGAGGCGGCAGAAGGCGAGCGCCACCGCAGTGAGGCCCCGGTGTTCGCACTAGGGGACAGGGTCTGGCTCTCGACCCGAAACCTGCCCCTCCGCCTGCCCTGACGGAAGCTGGGCCCGTGGTATGTGGGGCCATTCAAAGTCCTGAGGAGACTGAACAAGGTTTGTTACGGATTACAGCTCCCCCCAGATTACCGCATTAACCCCTCGTTCCATGTGTCTCTCCTCAGGCCGGTGGTGGCTGGTCCACTCCAGGAGTCTGAGGTGCGGGAGGTTCCTCCACCCCCTCTGGACATCGAGGGGGCCCCAGCGTATGCTGTTTGAGCCATCATGGACTTGAGGTGTCGGAGGAGGGGCCTTCAGTACCTCGTGGAGTGGGAGGGGCACGGTCCGGAGGAGAGATGCAGGATGTGTTGGACCCTTCGATGCTGCAGGAGTTTCACCGTCTCCACCTGGATCGCCCTGCGCCTCGTCCTCCGGGTCGTCCCCCAGGCCGGTGAGCCGCGCGTCAAGGGGGGGTACTGTCACGACTTCAGCCGAAGTTGGTCCCTCTCCTTGCTCGGGTGGTTTTCGGTGGTCGAAGTCACCGGTTTTCTAGCTACCACCGATCTACTTTTCATTTTCTATGTTTGTTTGTGTTCATTATACACACCTGGTTCCTATCCCATTATTACATGTTCCTTATTTAACCCTCTGTTCCCCTCATGTTTTTGTGCGTGATTGTTTGTAGTTGTACTCTGTGTCGTCGCTACCTTCCCAGTCTGCGTACTGTGGGTATTTGATTTTGGTTCTCTGTATTCCGGGTGGCTTGTTTTGCGCCCGTTTATTTATATGTTCGTGTGGGTATTTTTGCCTTTGCCAGTGTGCATTGTGGTTTCATTCTGGCGACATTATTAAATACCTTTTCACACGCAACTTACCTCTTGCACCTGACTCCTTCTACTACTGAACCACAGACATTACATACTTTGGCTACCGGCCATGTTAATACAGTAGTAGTCACAGCAACAAACAAGTTAATCAGCCAGGGAAAAACCTCTGACATTCAACAGCAATGTTCATCATTTAATTGGCTTGGTTGTGTGGGCCGTCATTTCCGTCTCTGGAAAACAAACAAGGCTTTCTGGTGCAGCGAGGATTCTCTTATCTGCCACACAGGCAGTGTGACACATTCAAAGGGGCCAGACTCTAATGCGCTCTTGCTGATGGTGGCATTACTGCTGAATATCAATGTGCATTTGAAAGCAATCACACCGCTTATTGAATCAGGTTGTCGGGGGAAGGGGCTGGGGAGGGTGCAGGGGCGTGGGGGCATTGCTTGTTCATTGCTCTGAAACAAGCACTTATACATCCTATACCACCATGGTAATTATCCTTTTCTCCATTTCTCATTGTAAAAAACATACCATCATTGCGAATTTAAAAAACGCCTCCCACGAGATACCTACCTACTACCCATGGATGACAAATGTCAACTGAAGTGGATTACAGCTGGGTTTGGGCGTCATATCTAAATGCCAACAGTCTTTTGAGCGTAGTTCCCTGGAGGGGTATGGTCACTCTCCTCACTTCCAGGCCCGGTCTTAGTCAACCTCAGGGGGGCCCTTGATTGGGGCGGGTGGCTAATGACTGGCTACAGCACTAATGGGGTACTAAGAGGCCTGATGGGAATAGAAAACCACATAAGGTACATTCAATATTCAAATCAAATCGTTACTGTGAAATGCTTACTTACGAGCCCTTAACCAACAATGCAAAGTTTAAAAAAAGTAAATAAACTAAAGGACAAATAGTAACCCAATAGAGGCTATATACAAAGTGGGTACTGGTACCAAGTCAATGACCAGGGGTACAGGTTAGTCTAGGTCAGTGGTTCCCAAACGTTTTATAGTCCGTTCAAAGATTCAACCTCCAGCTGCGTACCTCCTCTAGCACCAGGGTCAGTGCACTCTCAATCATTGTAGGCCCGCCACACACACACATATAAGATGCATTTATTAAACATAAAAATTTGTGTAAGTTGTCACAACCCGGCTCGTGGGAAGTGATAGAGTTCTTATTATTTCCAGGGCACAAATAATAATCAATAATTATTAATTTATCATGTATTTGTTCATCAACAATTGTGAATAACTCACCACAGTTTAACAAGAAGGGCTTGCTTGAAAGGATGCACATAACTCTGCAATATTGGGTTGTATTAGAGAGAGTCTCAGTCTTAAATCATTTTCCACACACAGTCTGTGACTGTTTTTAGTTTTCTTGCTAGTGAGAGCTGAGAATCCACTCTCACATAGGTACGTTGTTGCGAAGGGCATCAGTGTCTTAACAGCGTAATTTGCCAAGGCAAGAAACTCTGAGCGCAGCCCTATCCAGAAATCTGTCAGTGGCTTCTGATTCAATTAAATTTTCACAGAACAGCTTGTTGCAATTTCGATGAGGCTCTCATTCACATATTGGTAAGTGGACTGGAGGCAGGGCATGAAAGGGGTAATGAATCCAGTTGTTTGTGTTGTCCGTTTCAGGAAAGTACCTGCGTAATTGCGCACCCAGCTCACTCAGGTGCTTCGCTATATCACATTTGACATTGTCCGTAAGTTTGAGTTCATTTGCACATAAAAAATCATACAATGCTGGAAATACCTGTGTGTTGTCCTTGTTAATGCAGACAGAAAAGAGCTCCAACTTCTTAATCATAGCCTCAATTTTGTCCCACACATTGAATATAGTTGCAGATCTGTTCCCGCAGATGAGCAGGGACCCTGGGCATCTTTTTTTTTGTGTTTTTCAGAGTCAGTAGAAAGGCCCCTTCAGTGTCCTAAGTTTTCACAACTGTGAACTTAATTGAACCATTAATTGTTTATGGTTCATTGAAGAAGCATGGGAAACAGTGTTTAAACCCTTTACAATGAAGATCTGTGAAGTTCTTGGGATTTTTATCAATTATCTTTGAAAGACATGGTCTTGAAAAAGGGACATTTCTATATTTGCTGAGTTTATATATCTTTTGTAAATATATATATATATATATATATATATATATATATATATATATATATATATATATATTCCTTTATTATTTTCCCCTAACCCTACCACCCCTCCCCTAATTGGAGTAAACCACCCCCATGCAGGTGTCGCCCATCTTTCCCATTATCCCCTGTGTTTTTATACCTGTGTTCTCTGTTTGTCTGTTGCCAGTTAATTTTGTTTCGACAAGCCTACCACCGGTTTTCCCCTCTGCTCCTGTCTCTCCATTGTTCCTGTTTCCTAGTTTCCCCGGTGTTGACCATTCTGCCAGCCCTGAGCCTGCCTACCGTCCTGTACCTTTGACCCACCTTTCTGGATTACTGACCTCTGCCTGTCCTTGACCTGTCTTTTGCCTGCCCCTGTTCGATTAATAAACTGTTCTTACTTTGACGTTGTCTGCATCTGGGTCTTTCCGGAAACGTGATAGTACGAACTGGCCATGACCGACCCAGCAGACTCAGACCAGCTGCGCAACGCCATCTCCTCCCAAGGAGCCACCATTGGTAGGCTCGAGGAATTGCTTTGTGGCCTTATGGAGGGGGTCCACACCTTGGCCGAACGCCATGACTGGGCGTTGGACATCTTGCTGGAGCAATTCCGTGGGTTGGCTGCGAGGCAGCCTACTATGTCGGTAACCTCAAAGCCTCTCAGTAACTCAGCTGTTAGCAGTGCTGTCTCACCGGTCACTCCGCCTTCCCGGGAGCCCCGCTTACCTCCCCCGGAACGCTTAAATGGAGAGCCGGGCACCTGTCGGGCGTTTCTAGCTCAGTGTGCCCTCATCTTCGAGCTTCAGCCCTCCTCCTTCCCCTCAGAACGTGTACCTAATCATGCTGATGTCTGGGAGGGCGCTCGCCTGGGCTACAGCTGTATGGGAGCAACAGCTGGCCATATTCTTCAGTCTGGAGGGGTTTGTGGGAGAAGTAAAGAAGGTGTTTGAAGCCAAATTCTCCAGGAGAGAGGCTGCCCAGAAGCTACTCCAGCTTCGGCAGGACTCCCGCAGTGTGGCAGACTATGCAGTGGATTTCCGCACTTTGGCAGCTGAGAGTGCCTGGAACCAGGAAGCGCTGTTCGACATGTTCCTACACTGAGTCTCGGAGGAGGCCAAGGACGAGCTTGCAGCCCGGGAATTACCGATAGATCTCGATTCCCTCATCGCCTTGATGGGCCTACTACAGGAACGACGGAGGGAGAGGAGATTCGATTTCGCTCGCCCGTCCAAGCATTCCACCTCGCCTCCAAGGCATCTCAGAAGTCTCCCCGATGGCCCCGTTGCTGAGAGAACCCGAGGCTCCCCGAGAGTCACCGTTTCCTGAGCCTATGCAACTAGGTAGAGCTGGGTTGTCTCCAGCGGAACGGCTATATCGTCTCTAACACTAAGAGTTGTCTGTTTTGCGGGATTTGTGGTCATTTTGTGTCCTCTTGTCTGCTAAAAGACCAGGATCACCGGTAGGAGCGAGTACTCTGGTGGGCCATATGGAGAACTTTTCTGCTTCCCTTACTCTCACTCCGTTTCATGCCCTTCTGCTGTGGGGAAACCAGTTGAAATGTCTCCGGTTCCTCATTGACTCTGGGGCCGATGAGAGTTTTTGGGACGCTACCCTTGCTTCCGAGCTGGATATCCCCACTCAGCCCCTCTCCATTTCCATGGACGTTAGAGTGCTGGACGGGCGTTCTATAGGCTGGGTCACCCACAATAGCACTCCCATCAACAGGTGTTAGGGAACCACAGCGAGACTATTCAATTTCTGCTCAATAAAGTCTCCCGCAGTAGTACCCGCAAAATACCAGTCTCAACGTCAAAAGTGACTCCGGGATGCTGGGCTTTTAGGCAGAGTTGCAAAGAAAAAGCCATATATCAGACTGGACAATAAAAATCAAAGATTAAGATGGGCAAAAGAACACAGACACTGGACAGAGGAACTCTGCCTAGAAGGCCAGCATCCCGAAGTCGCCTCTTCACTGTTGACGTTGAGACTGGTGTTTTGCAAGTACTATTTAATGAAGCTGCCAGTTGAGGACTTGTGAGGCGTCTGTTTCACAAACTAGACACTCTAATGTACTTGTCCTCTTGCTCAGTTGTGCACCGGGGCCTCCCACTCCTCCTTCTATTCTGTTTAGAGCCAGTTTGCGCTTTTCTGTGAAGGGAGTAGTACACAGCTTTGAACGAGATCTTCAATTTCTTGGCAATTTCTCGCATAGAATAGCCTTAATTTCTCAGAACAAGAATAGACTGACGAGTTTCAGAAGAAAGGTCTTTGTTTCTGGCCATTTTGAGCCTGTAAATGAACCCACAAATGCTGATGCTCCAGACACAACTAGTCTAAAGAAGGCCAGTTCTATTGCTTCTTTAATCAGAACAACAGTTTTCAGCTGTGCTAACATAATTGCTAAATGATTTTCTAATGATCAATCAGCCTTTTAAAATGATACATTTGGATTAGATAAAACATCATGCCATTGGAACACAGGAGTGATGGTTGCTGAGGAGTGATGGCTAAAGAAATGTGCCGTTTCCAGTTACAATAGTCATTTACAACATTAACAATGTATACACTGTATTTCTGATCAATGTGATGTTATTTTATTGGACACAAAATGAATGTGCTTTTCTTTCAAAAACAAGGACATTTCTGTGACCCCAAACTTTTGAACGGTAGTGTATAGATTTACCCCTTTTTTTCCCCAGTTGGTAGTTACAGTCTTGTTCCATCGTTGCAGCTCCCATACGGACTCTGGAGAGGCGAAGGTCGAGAGCCATGCTTCCTCCGAAACGCGACCCTGCCAAGCCGCACTGCTTCTTGACATACTGCTCGCTTAACACGGAAGCCAGCCACACCAATGTGTCGGAGGAAACACCGTACAACTGGTGACCGTGTCAGCGTGCATGCGCCCGGCCCGCCAAAGGAGTCACTAGAGCGCGATGGGACAAGGACATCCCGGCCGGCCATTTTATTGGTAAACTACACGGTAATGTAAAAGTTAATTTTGTTTGTGATCCAGTACATAATATAGTACACTTATCATAATTTGGTTGTAACTAACACATTATCTAGATTCTCTATGAGGCTGTGGAGGGATACAAATTGTGGATTTAATGAATCATAGTTTTTGTGTTTTAAAATACAAAACACATGTATTTTATTTATGTACAATACTTTTAAAAAGTATCTTATATTTGATTTTGATACATTGGTTTTTAGGGTATTTTGTCGTTGTGTTTCGTAATTGTGTTTTGTAATTGTAATTTATGCCCATCCCTGCATGTATCATTCACAAGTATTAGAGAGATCAGAAGAAATCTATGAATTGTGAGAGAGCATTATCAAGCAGAACCATGACCTGGGGGTGTTTACAAAACAGCTACTATGGTTGCCTACTACAATCTTATTGACCTGCTTGGTCACAAAACATATACATGTTTGGATTTCATGAGGACACCCAATCACCAATTTCCTTGGACAAAAACCCTTAACCTTGCTGTAAAATGCCCTATTTCCTGATTCCCATGGTCAATGGATCATTATCTTTAGGGGCCATAGATGATGAGTCTGACTCAAAGCCCCTTTGAAATCAGATTAGAACGTTCCTTTGAGTCCTATGACTCCTATGAAATCACACTCATCACTCATCCTGAAGTACGGTCTGGAGGTGGCATTGTGATCATACAATGGTAAACTGTCCACAACGTGAGAGGTGGTGGGTGTTTTGCACACATTCTGTGGGCATTTTGAGTCATATAAGCTAGTCAAAAGGACCCAGTCTGGGTGGCAAAGCCTGCTGGACAGTTAATCAAATGGCTACCTGGACAGTTAATCGAGTGACTCTCTTGCGCAGGCTCTATGTACTGGACTCTAACCACACACTCGCACATACTACGCTGACACTCTAACACACATGGACACACACACACATGTACGATGCTGCTGCTCTCTGTTTATTATCTATGCATAGTCACTTTACCGCTACCTGTATTACCTCAATTACATAGACCAGGTATTCCCAAACTGGGTACGCGCAATGCTGTCGGGGGTATGCCAAATAAAAATGTGATTCACATGAAGAAAAAAACGTATAGATTTTTTCTTCACATTTTCAAACAGTACATTTATATTTTCCAACAGGGCTATACGTTTGGGTGAGGTTTTTTTCTTGCTTGAGTAGCCTCATTTCATTGCCAAAAATAAAATTAAACCATCTAGTGTTCAGCGAAATAACAACACAATGTCAAATGTAGGTAGCCTAGTCAAATAATTAACATCCAATCACAATAACCGTCACGGGAAACCTTCACTCTTGCGCAGACATTTAAGAACGAAACATGACAATTTGAAAAAATAAGCCGCGGGAGCTTTTTGCCCGAGAATAAAGATGACTTTCGAGTAGTAAGACATGTATAAAAGCAACAGATAAGAAGGGGGACTACTGTCACTGCACCGCAGTGATTGCTAGCTGTAGCTTATTTGCAAAACAGTGTGTTTTAATAAATTATTTGGTGACGTCAATATATTTGGTATAGTTTTATCTTAAAAGGATAACTTCTTTCATGTCTCACTATTTAGAATTTTATTACATTCACTGAGGAGGATGGTCCTCCCCTTCCTCCTCTGAGGAGCCTCCAATGCTATGAAGTTGTTCATGTTCTTAGCTTTATCTTTTGAAAATAGACACGTGAAAAAATTCTGGGGATGAGCATGCACATCTTCAATATGTACCCATTGTTCCACTTTCGAGCATTTTACTTATACGTCGCAAGTAAGAGCCCTAGGTGGCGAGCTGATACAATTCCAAGTCTGGAAGGTTCAAACCACCCTCAGACTTAAGGAAGATGTAAAACGTTCCTTTGTATTCTAGGAGTTTTATTTGCCATATAAAGTCTGTTATTAAAGAATGTCGGTGCGGTAAATGGTATTACCAAGAATAAATACACAAATTTTGGGATTACATGCCATTCTGAAGAGGTTTATTCTACTTGTAAGATACAGCACATGGGAAGATTGATCCACTTAATTAGATCTGCTTTCATATAGTTGAGTTATGAGATAAAGTTATCTTTATATATTTGTTGTTTGTTGTCACTTATTAAGCATCCTATATGATAATGAGGGGTTTGTCAAGCAAACCTATTTACACCATTGGTTAATCAATGCCATGGGGCGTTGGTCGAATTCATTTGGCTTGGCTGAGTTCAGTATGACAGAATATGTTCAAAGTTTAAAGGCCGTGTTTCACATTAGCACCCCCCGATGTTAATAAAATGCTTTGGTGTTTTAGGTGTCAAATTGATGGGAATGTTGCAGCAGTATGTAGGAGGGAGAGTCCTAGATGTGAGAAGTGTGCGGGGGGAATTGAGACGAAGGAATGTGTAGTTTCGGTGGAGAAAGTGAGTTGTGTTAGTTGTGGGAGTACCCATGGGGCTGGAGATCGGAGGTGTCCGGTGAGAGAAAGGTAGGTCGAGGTTGCTAGGGTCAGAGTAGTACAGGAAGTGTCGTATGCTGAAGCAGTGAAGAGAGTGGTAGAGGAAGATGGGTACAGGGTGGTGGTAGAAGAAGATGGGAAGAGAGGATTCTTTGAGTAGGCAGAGACTAATCAAATCAAATTGCATTGGTCACATACACATATTTAGCAGATGTTATTGCGGGTGTAGCAAAATGCTTGTGTTCCTACATCCAACAGTGCAGTAGTATTGAACAATTCACAACAATACACACACATCTAAAAGTAAAAGAATGGAATTAAGAAACATATAAATATTAGGACGAGCAATGTCAGAGTGGCATTGGCTAAAATACAGTAGAGTAGAATACAGTATATACATATGAGATGAGTAAAGCAGTATGTAAACATTATTAAAGTGACTAGAGTTCCATTATTAAAGTGGCCAGTGATTCCATGTCTACGGATATAGGGCAGCAGCCCCTAAAGTGCAGGGTTGAGTAACCGGATGGTAGCTGGCTAGTGAAGGCTATTTTATAGTCTGGTAGCCTTGAGATAGAAGCTGTTTTTCAGTCTCTCGGTCCCAGCTTTGATGCACCTGTACTGACCTGGCCTTCTGGATGATAGCGGGGGGAACAGGAAGTGGCTCGGGTGGTTGATGTCCTTGATGATCTTAATAGAGAGTGATGGAAAGAATATGTGCTTCAGTAAGGTAGGTTTCCTGGCATTCATAGCTTTGGTTGTCAGTTGGATCGAAATGGATCGAAAGTTACAGAAAATAGAGGTTGTGGTGGCAGCGGCAGAGAAGTACTTGGGGTAGCAACGTTTTACTGTAGAACAGTTGCAAGGGGTGTTGAGTGGTAGTGTTCTGTCCTCCCAGACCGTTGGTCTGGAGTAGGATTAGATAGGGTAAATAGTGGAATGGAGTGTTGTTTTCATTTCAACATTTTTTTGAGAGGGCTAATTGCTGGCAGGGTAATTTTTTTCCTATTCCCCAATTGTACAGTACTGTATCACAAAGATTTAAAGTAGGTAAAGTGGCCTTACACTCCGGTACAGTAGGTGGCAGTGTATGCACCTTAAATTGGATGCAATCTGCCAACATAATCCAAAACAAGACATGAATGTGAAATAGGCATACCAATACATGAATCGTAAATACAGGTACCATTTTCTTGTTCATCTCTGCAGGTTTGTCATCTGATTTATTGGAGCCTGGTGGAGATGGAGGCAACTATACTATAAGGCAGGACATTTTTCTGCATCCAGTTTGAGGATTGCTACCAGCAGAAACATGGCGCACTCTGTCAGTAAGTCACGATATTGTTTTCCTTTACATTGCATGATACTAGGCAGGAAGCCCTGGGCCAGTGGGAGGTCAGGGGTGAGGGCTCTCTCTCTTTCCATCTCTCTCCAGGTGCTACAGAGACAGAATGGTTCAAGAACCTCCAGAGCCTTCTGACCAACTACCTGAGATCTCTCCAGAGCACAGAGAAGTATGCCACACTCATAATTTCATACTTGATGCACCATGTAAACCTCCTTCACTGTGGCAGTCTGCCTGTGTGATGACATACAGTGCTTTCGTAAAGTATTCAGATCCCTTGACTTCTTCAACATTTTGTTATGTTACAGCCTTATTGACGAACACATGAAATCGTTTTTTTTCTTCATCAATCCACACACAACACCCCATAATGACAAAGAAGTGTGGAGAACTTGCAATATAAAATAAAATTAAAACACCTGATTTATACAAGTATTCATATCCTTTGCTATGAGAAATATATATACTCAGTCAGTTAGGAAAGCTAAGGCTAGCTTTTTCAAACAGAAATGTGCATCCTGTAGCACTAATTCCAAAATGTTTTGGGACAATGTAAAGACCATGGAGAATAAGAGCACCTCCTCCCAGCTGCCCACTGCACTGAGGATAGGAAACACAGCTGATGTTCTGAAAGAGCTGCAAAATCTGGATCCCTACAAATCAGCTGAGCTAGACAATCTGGACACCCCTCTCTTTCTAAAATGACCTGCCAAAATTGTTTCAACCCCTATTACTAGCCTATTCAACCTCTCTTTCGTATCGTCTGAGATCCCCAAAGATTGGAAAGCTGCCGCGCCTGGTTCACCAACTACTTCTCAGATAGAGTTCAGTGTGTCAAATTGGAGGGCCTGTTGTCCGGACCTCTGGCAGTCTCTATGGGGGTGCCACAGGGTTCAATTCTTGGGCTGACTCTTATCTCTGTATATATCAATGATGTCGCTCTTGCTGCTGGTGATTCTCTGATCCACCTCTACGCAGATGACACCATTCTGTATACATCTGGCCCATCTCTGGACACTGTGCTAACAAACCTCCAAACAAGCTTCAATGCCATACAACACAACAATGCTAGTAAAACTAAGTGCATGCTCTTCAACCGATTGCTTCCTGCACCCTCCCGCCCGACTAGCATCACTACTCTGGACGGTTCTGACCTAGAATATGTGGACAACTACAAATACCTATGTCTGGTTAGACTAAACTCTCCTTCCAGACTCACATTAAGCATCTCCAATCCAAAATTAAATCTAGAATTGGCTTCCTATTTCGCAACAAAGCCTCCTTCACTCATGCTGCCAAACATACCCTCGTAAAACTGACTATCCTACCGATCCTTGACTTCGGCGATGTCATTTACAAAATAGCCTCCAACACTCTACTCAGCAAACTGAATGTAGTCTATCACAGTGCCATCCGTTTTGTCACCAAGCTCCATATACTACCCACCACTCCGACCTGTATGCTCTCGTTGGCTGGCCCTCACTACATATTCGTTGCCAAACCCACTGGCTCCAGGTCATCTATAAGTCTTTGCTAGGTAAAGCCCCGCCTTATCTCAGCTCACTGGTCATCATAGCAACACCCACCCGTAGCACGTGCTCCAGCAGGTATATTTCACTGGTCATCCCCAAAGCCAACACTTCCTTTGGCTGCCTTTCCTTACAGTTCTCTGCTGCCAATGACTGGAACTAATTGCAAAAATCACTGAAGCTGGAGTCTCATGTCTCCCTCTCTAACTTTAAGCATCAGCTGTCAGAGCAATTTACCGATCACTGTACCTGTACACAGCCAATCTATAAATAGCACACCCAACTACCTCATCCCCATGTTGTAACTTATATTCTCTTGCTCTTTTGCACCCCAATATCTTGCACATCATAATCTGCACATCTATCACTCCAGTGTTAATGCTAAAGTGTAATTATTTCGCCTCTATGACCTATTTATTGCCTTACCGCCCTACTCTTCTACATTTGCACACACTGCACATAGATTTTTCTATTGTTTTATTGACTGTACGTTTGTTTATGTGTAACTGTGTTGTTGTTTTTGTCGCACTGCTTTGCTTTATCTTGGCCAGGTCGCAGTTGTAAATGAGAACTTGTTCTCAACTGGCCTACCTGGTTAAATAAGGGTGAAATAAAATAAAATAAATAAATAAAAAGACTTGAAATTGAGCTCAGTTGCATCCTGTTTCTACTGATCATCCTTGAGATGTTTCTACAACTTGGAGTCCACCTGTGGTAAATACAATTGATTGGACATGATTTGGAAAGGCACACACCTGTCTATATAAGGTCCCACAGTTGACAATACATGTCAGAGCAAAAACCAATCGATGAGGTCGAAGGAATTGTCCGTAAAACTCGACACAATTCTGTTTCAAATCAAGTTGTAGAAACATCAAGGATGATCAAAGGAAACAGGATGCACCTGAGATACATTTCGAGTCTCTTAGAAGTATTCAAACCCTTTCACTTTTTCCACATTTTGTTACATTACAGCCTTATTCTAAAATGGATTAAATGCATAAGTATTCAGACCCTTTGTTATGAGACTCGAAATTTAGCTCAGGTGCATCCTGTTTCCATTGATCATCCTTGAGATGTTTCTACAACTTGATTGGAAACAGGATGCACCTGAGCTAAATTTAGTCTCATAGCAAAGGGTCTGAATACTTACAGTTGAAGTCGGAAGTTTACATACACTTAGATTGGAGTCATTAAAACTCATTTTTCAACCACTCCACAAATTTCTTGTTAAAAAACTATAGTTTTGGCAAGTCGGTAATGACACAAGTAATTTTTTCAACAATTGTTTATAGACAGATTATTTCACTTATAATTCACTGTATCACAATTCCAGTGGGTCAGAAGTTTACATACACTAAGTTGACTGTGCCTATAAACAGCTTGTAAAATTCCAGAAAATTATGTCATGGCTTTAGAAGCTTCTGGTAGGCTAATTGACATCATTTGAGTCAATTGGAGGTGTACCTGTGGATGTATTTCAAGGCCTACTTTCAAACTCAGTGCCTCTTTGCTTGACATCATGGGAAAATCAAAAGAAATCAGCCAAGACCTCAGAAAAAAGATTGTAGACCTCCACAAGGCTGGTCCATCCTTGGGAGCAATTTCCAAATGCCTGAAGGTACCACGTTCATCTGTACAAATAATAGTACGCAAATATAAACACCACGGGACTACGCAGCCGTCATACCGCTCAGGAAAGAGACGCGTTCTGTCTCCTAGAGACGAACGTACTTTGATGCGAAAAGTGCAAATCAATCCCAGAACAACAGCAAAGGACCTTGTGAAGATGCTGGAAGGAAACAGGTACAAAAATATCTATATCCACAGTAAAACGAGTCCTATATAGACATAACCTGAAAGGCCGCTCAGCAAGGAAGAAGCCACTGCTCCAAAACCACCAAAAAATGCCTGACTACGGTTTGCACCTGCACATGGGGACAAAGATCGTACTTTTTGGAGAAATGTCCTCTGGTCTGATGAAACAAAAATAGAACTGTTTGGCCATAATGACCATCGTTATGTTTGGAGGAAAAAGGAGGAGGCTTGCAAGCCGAAGAACACCATCCCAACCGTGAAGCACAGGGGTGGCAGCATCATGTTGTGGGGGTGCTTTGCTGCAGGAGGAACTGGTGCACTTCACAAAATAGATGGCATCATGTGGAAGTAAAAGTATGTGGATATATTTATATAACATCTCAAGACATCAGTCAGGAAGTTAAAGCTTGGTCGCAAATGGGTCTTCTAAATGGACAATGACCCCAAGCATACTTCCAAAGTTGTGGCAAAATGGCTTAAGGACAACAAAGTCAATGTATTTGAGTGGCCACAAAGCCCTGACCTCAATCCCATAGAAGATTTGTGGGCAGAACTGGAAAAGTGTGTGCGAGCAAGGAGGCCTACAAACGCTTTCTCAGTTACAGCAGCTCTGTCGGGAGGAATTGGCCAAAATTCACCCAACTTATTGTGGGAAGCTTGTGGAAGGCTACCCGAAACGTTTTACCCAAGTTAAACAATTTAAAGGCAATGCTACCAAATACTAATTGAGTGTATGTAAACTTCTGACCCACTGGGAATGTGATGAAAGAAATAAAAGCTGAAATAAATTATTCTCTCAACTATTATTCTGACATTTCACATTCTTAAAATAAAGTGGTGATCCTAACTGACCTAAGACAGGGCATTTTTACTAGGATTAAAATGTCAGAAATTGTGAAAAAATGAGTTTAAATGTATTTGGCTAAGTTGTATGTAAACTTCCGACTTCAATTTTTGAATAACGCTGTAACGTAACAAAATGTGGAAAAAGTGAAGGGGTCTGAATACTTTTTAAATGCACTGTCTTAGACTTGATCTTTCTTGAATAAGATCCTCCATTTCTTTTTGTTTTTCCTCAAACTTATTCTGTGCCTCTATGTTACAGTTTTGCACTGTTCTTTCTGCACTGTTAGTCCTTCTATTTCCTTTGCTAATATGGACTATTTTGAATTGGTTTTGTTTTAGAGATGAGTATTGAATTGCATGGGCTCTAAAAAGGCACATTTAAAAGTGTCCCATACAATAAGGGGATCTGCTGTACCTATGTTATGTCGGAAAAAAATCAGTTATAAATTAAAAAACAGGTTATCATCTAATCAGCTTTGATTAAATTTCCAATATCCTCGCCCCACGTGGAAATTCTGGAAGAGTAATGTAGATGCCAATTATTTGATGGTCCGACCGCATTCTGTCCTCTATCAACACTTTTGTATCTTTTGGTGCCAAGGAGAATCAAACAGTTAGTGAGAAAGTATGTGATGATAAAAAAGGGTTCAATGAGTATGGTGTCTTCTTTTTAGGCGTGGCATCCCATGTAATGACACGTGTCCTCTAGAGGCATGATGATAAGTAAAATGACATAGGGTTATAAAAAAAAATAAGAAAGGATATTCAGTGTCTCATTACAACATATTTTGTAATGGAATGTAATTGTAAATCAAAATGACTATAAATAGTTTTCTTACTACTCTCAAGCTTTTAGAATAGTGACATTTTGACAGTGTCCCAGTACGCCTACTGTCAAACGGGGACACTCCTATAGGTCATTTTAATGCAGAAAATATATTTGGGGGGATTATGAACTACATGTTTTGTTAACAGAAATCCATTTTCTAAATAGGATTAAATGTTCAATTTCATTTTCCTCAAATCTGCTATCAGCTAGCTTTCTAGAAATATATTACCTCACCAACATTAAACATCCTATCTAGCTATATTCATAACCATACAGATATATGATGACTAAACAAGTATATTTTGCTGTATTTTATTCTGGTGACAATAAAACAGTCATTGTAATTGTTGAGGCTAAGGTCTTTCTGTTTTCATTCTACAAAATGTCCATTAGAGTGTAGTGTTGAGAATGTTGAGCTGATATGAAGTTAATTGTACTTTATTCATAGGCTATACAATTATATATAAGCTACATCATATTATTTTAATCAAATATGATTATGAAAATTATGAAAATAATAATAATGATAATAATACATTATTATTCTAAATGTTCCACAAAAAGACATAGTGTTTTAATACATTTAATTTGTATGAATAATTTAAGTTTATCATAAAAATATAGAAATTACTCAAATACTCTAATTTATCCTTCTTTACAATAAAAAAATGAATTTGCCAGTATCAACTTAAAAAATGTGGTCTCAACACAATTTGTGTTTGAAGAAGAGTCATCTATCCTGTGTTTCATATATTATTATTTTTCTTTTGTAAAGTGTAGTAGAGTTCTTAAGCTATTTAGAATGGTATCATGTTGGGGATTAATACAATGGGAGGATTCTGTTCTTAAACTTTTTCAGCCTGGGACCCAAATGAGAAATTCTGTGTTTTCCTGGGACCCAAGCTTAAGAAAATATGCAACTATACATAAATATCAGTACATTTCATTGCCCTTATGCCTAAAACAAATACACTTATTGATCACATCACACAGATGTAGACCAGAAAACACACACAGTCCTAATGAGAGCATGTCTATTCTGGGCTCCACTTTTGACAGTGCAAAGCTGAGGTCATGCTCTGCGTTGAAACTGTTTCTGTACTTGTTTTTTAAGTATGTCAGAGTTGAGAACCCTGACTCGCATAGGTATGTGGTGCCAAACTGGACCAGAACATCTACTGCTTTCTCAGTCAGGCAGGATACCGCTTCCTGCTCTAGATGAACTGTGTGAGTGTTTCATGACAATTGAGCTCAGTCAGAACTTGTGGCTGGCATGAGTCCATTTCATGTCAGCGGTGAGTGATGGTGAGTGGGAATAACAAGTGGCTGCAGAGTACTTTATGCTGAAAAACAGGAACGGACACACGAGGACAAACAATATAGCGTAGTTATAGAAATAATGAAGTGTCTTACTATTCTCCATGGTTGGCCCTCTTGCCTATTCTCTGAAGGTGGAAGGAGTCACAGTTATACACCCGAGTCTGCTTACTGCACAACACAATCCATCAATCAGATTGATACATGAGTGTGTAGGTGTGGGTTATAGGGTGTCTAATTGTCCTACATTATTTCAATATGGGTGATTTAAAATAGCCTGTTTTGTTTTTGTACAGACATCACACCCTTACCTAAACAGCACCCTCACCTGAGAAGTAGAAATCAAAGGGAGAGAAACTGGGAATTGAATAACTTCAGTTGACATAGCTAAGTAAATGGAAGAATACTCTTATTGCAATGTGAATGGTTCTTAAAAGAGCCTTTGGTTGTGCATAGTGTAGTCTATGGTGTTGCCAGGGAACAGCACAGTCTTCGAAGAAGTAGGAGGTGAAGATCTCCCGCACACAGATTGCCTCTTACTGCGTTGTTGGACCCCATCCTTGAAACATCCTGCAGAGCAGCAGACTTCTCCTCTGGCACACAGCGGTGAGCTGCAGATCCCCTCCTGGTCCTCATGTCAATCCTCATGAAGTTATGCAGGACACATTTAGCCTTCACACACCGGAATTCCTCCAGGAGGCAGTCCCAGACGGCCCTGGTCACCCAACCTTGCAGTGCCCTACACGTTAACTGGAGGCAATCATTTTGGGTATCTGTAGGTAGGAAGATAATGGGTATCTGGGTATCTGTAGGAATATGGAAGATAATGTAATTATTCGACTTTTACATCACCAGGTCATTGTGGATTACTAAAGTATAATATCCCTGATAACAAATCATGATAACATTGGATTGATAGATGTATGAGCGCACACGTGCATGTGTAGCATGTGACAATAACAAGAATAGCATCACAAATGAATACATAAATACCACTTGAAGCTTGATGAGGAGTTCCTCATTTGAATCAGCTGTGCAGTGCTAAGGCAAAAACAAAAATGTGCACCCCTTTGAGTCCTCAGGACCAAGACTGAGAACCACTGCTCTTCATAGTTCTCGTTATCTGAGGACAGAAAACCAGACTTCATTATAGTCAAATTACACCACACTGAATATTATTACCCTCACTTCTAAGGACAGGAACTACACAAGAGTACCTGCCCTAACCAGAATAGCCTCCTCTCTCACTGACAGTTGAGGCTGCTATCCTTTCCCCCTCCTCCATGGCTGTTAGCTAGCTACCAACAAATGCATTTGGAGTTTGTTTTTTACAGTGACAAATACATCAAGATAGCTAGCTAATATGAAGTTAGGTAGATGGTGATATTTCATTCTCTTAGCTAGCTATCTATACCGTATGTTAAGTTGGCTAGATAGCTAGCTAGCCAACTAGCTATCTGCTTTAGCAGCTCATTTGAGTTGGCCTGCACTGTAGCTAGTTGGCTAATAATACATCGATCTTTTTCCATTTTCGAAATGTATTTACTTACTTGAATAGGTTCTCCCAGCCATGTGGACAATTGGAAACAGGGCAGCAAAGTTTGTTTGTCACCAGAGCGTTTTAGAGGATATTACTATTGAACTATGTACCCATTTAATAACCAGACCTTCACACAAACTTGCTATACGGAATTCTTGACGCACGGTCAAACATGCTGCCACATTTACTTATTTAATACATTTCGGGTCTTGAACATGTGCTCTGTTCATTCTTCATATTCTGTCGCTAAGTGTATTTTCTGTTGGTGTAATTAAACATGATGGAAGATCAGAGAATGATCCGATATTACTATGTCATGTTTAACCCAGTAAATTGTTTAGGGCGTTTTTGGAAATAAAAATGTAGTCAATCTTGAATAGCTTTTCTTACTTTGAGAAAAAAAAGGAGTAGTCTTTTGTAGTTGGGAATAGTAATCTCCAGGTGTACTGTAAATGATTTGTAGAGATCCAATTTTGCAGCCTCTTTGGAGGTTCCTTGAATTTGCCTTTTTGTCAACCGTATCGAATGTATGATTTAGGTCGCATGCTAAAAATAATAGTTCCTGTCTGGATTTGATCTAATATTGCTTGAATTCTATCTAAAAAAATCAGATTTGCCCTGGTGGAACATACCATGAAATCAATGTGTCTTTTTTTTGCCATATATTCAACAATTCAACATTAGAAAACGGCCTTCTTGGTCCATGTGCTGGAAAAGGGTGTATTGTTATTTATTAGGATGCCTACACCTCTGCTGTTACTACAGTTGGTAGCAGCATAGGCCTCTCCAACCCAGCTCCTCTTTAAATAATAAATGTCTTCTTTTTTGAAATGTAACTCTTGCAGGAAAACCACATCTGCTGACAATCTCTTTAAATGTTCAAGAACCATATGCTTTTTTCCATCATGGAGCCTGTGCACATTCCATGTAATACATTTTATTTTGTTGGTCCTTACTACAAAGTTAACCTTGTCTGTTCTGTCTACATTGACGAACCAGATCAAACATATGAGGGCGGTGGGCGTTCCATGGAATGGGAGAGTCATAGTATGAATACATATTTATTGTTTACATTACATATTTGGAGCATGTGAGCATGTGGACTGAGCAGACAATTAACAGAAAACACACAAAAAACATAAAGCATACTTATTTGTACTTTGAGGTGCTATGCCTTTTTAGGGCTTTTGTTAAGTTCCAAATCCTCTTCAAATGTACCAAAAATATTTTGTATTTTCAAAATACATATTACAGCTTTTGAAAGTATCTGGTTACAAAATAGATTATAGTATAGTTCAGCCCAGTGTAATAAAACATACAAAATTCATATTTTAAATACATGTAATTCCTTTGCACTTAGAGAGAAAATCTATCAAATAGGAATCACACTAAAATGTCCGTTTTTTTTCTCCCGAGCCAGTGCAGAATATTATTTTTATTTTTTTATTTCACCTTTATTTAACCAGGGAGGCAAGTTGAGAACAAGTTCTCAATTACAACTGCGACCTGGCCAAGATAAAGCAAAGCAGTTCGACACATACAACAACACAGAGTTACACATGGAGTAAAACAAACATACAGTCAATAATACAGTAGAAAAAAACGAATCTATATACAAAGAGTGCAAATGAGGTAGGATAAGGAAGGTAAGGCAATAAATAGGCCATGGTGGCAAAGTAATTACAATATAGCATTTAAACACTGGAATGGTAGATGTGCAGTAGATGAATGTGCAATGTAGAAAAACTGGGGTGCAAAGGAACAAGATAAATGAATAAATGCGGTAGGGGATGAGGTAGTTGGTTGGGCTATTTACAGATGGGCTATATACAGGTGCAGGGGTCTGTGAACTGCTCTGACAGCTGGTGCTTAAAGCTGGTGAGGGAGATAAGTGTCTCCAGTTTCAGAGATTTTTGTAGTTCGTTCCAGTCATTGGCAGCAGAGAACTGGAAGGAGAGTCGGCCAAAGGAGGAATTGGCTTTGGGGGTGACCAGTGAGATATACCTGCTGGAGCGCGTGCTACGGGTTGGTGCTGCTATGGCGACCAGCGAGCTGAGATAAGGCGGGACTTTACCTAGCAGGGACTTGTAGATGACCTGGAGCCAGTGGGTATGGCGACGAGTGTAAAGCGAGGGCCAGCCAACGTGAGTGTACAGGTCGCAGTGGTGGGTGGTATATGGGGCTTTGGTAACAAAACGGATGGCACTGTGGTAGACTGCATCCAATTTGTTGAGTAGAGTTTTGGAGTCTATTTTGTAAATGACATCACCGAAGTCGAGGATCGGTAGGATGGTCAGTTTTACGAGGGTATGTTTGGCAGCATGAGATGCTTTGTTGCGAAATAGGAAGCCAATTCTAGATTTAATTTGAGATTCGAGATGTTTGATGTGAGTCTGGAAGGAGAGTTTACAGTCTAACCAGACACCTAGATATTTGTAGTTGTCCACGTAATCTAAGACAGAACCGTCCAGAGTAGTGATGCTGGACGGGCGGACAGGTGCGGGCAGCGATCGGTTGAAGAGCATGCATTTAGTTTTACTTGCGTTTAAGAGCAGTTGGAGGCCACGGAAGGAGAGTTGTATGGCATTGAAGCTGAAAAACATAGGCCTCATGTTGAATGTTCTTCAATATCACGTCTCAACCCTGGGGACAATACGAAAGCACATGTAAACAATACTCTCAAACCTTATTTGTATACAGTCAGACACAAAGACTCATGCGTGAAAGTTTTAGCAACCCTACACACAGCCTAATGTTAACTGTTACAGGGGTAATAATATGATTAATGCAAGACAGGCTTTGATTACATTAGATTACATTGCAGTGCTGGCAACACTGTGACCGATAGAATGGAAGTCTTACTTATTCTCAGAATCAGAGCATAAGAAGTGGCATATAGAGAGCTCTACAGTAGAGGTGTCACAATACCCATACAACCTAGCAGTCAAACAGGGAAATGGTTCCAATCGTTTTTTACATCGCTAATTTTTCCCCATAGGGGATTTTAGAAACCCTTTAAATAAGGGCTGTGTTTTGTGTAGGCTTACCCTGGCGTGACGTTATGCTAACCATGTAAATCTCTATCTGACGAGGCAACTTTTAATCAATATTTTCGTCTCAATTTACTCTCATATTCAAAATGCATGAAAGTAGACATCATGCAAAACTACAAATCCCTGCACGTCATCTCTAGCTGACACCTTTGCTAACAAGTATTGTGTCCATTTTTTTTGGGGGGGGGGGTAAATACAGGCAAATATATTAATAAAAGTCACCTTGTCCTACAGAGATTTACACGGTTATAAAAATATCACGCCAGTGTAAGCCTACAGGAAACAGAACCCTTATTTTATGTTTTTCTAAAATCCCCTATGTGAAAAACAATTGGAACCATTTCCATGTTTGACCTAGGTTTTATGGGTATTATGACTCACACTGTGGTACTCTTTTATGCTGACATTTGCTCATATGGGGAACATTTTTAATACACAAATCAAAATTCATGAATAAAAAGCTTTTCTTAATTTTTTTTATCTGATTTGGAAAACTATTTAGAGTCATTAAAACGTATACAAAACAAAATGTCAAAAAAATGTATTCGCTACGCGTCTGTATTTGAAATGATATAATGTGGATTTTTTTTTTTCTTCTTCTCTTATTTCTTTGTGGAATCCCTCTGTCTGTTCTGTTTGTGTTTTGCATGTTACTGTTTAATAAAAATAAAAAATAATTTAAAAAAAGATTAAAACGAAGATTCCCCACACTGTCGCTAGATGGCAGCAAATCGTTTTTCCAGCTACACCCACACAGTGAATTTGCACATTTCCGCATGTGAAAGTACACAGCGTGTTTACTGCTGCAGTAGGACTGTTCATCTGCGTAGTTGAGAAATTGTAATGGCGAGGCTACTATTAAGATCCAATTTTCGGGGCTTCTTTGCCACCCAATTCAGGATGACATCCGACCAGGTAAATGTGATGACCCACTGACAGTGGTGTTGTTTTGTATAGCTTACTGGTTAATTTAGTTGCAGCTCCCATAGCTAGTAAGTAGGCTAACACGACTGATAGTAATTTTCCTCGAAATAATCCTTGTACTGTTTGTCTTATATTGATCCATTTTATATTACAAATGTTTGATCATGTTTCATTGTTTTGGTTAACTTGTAGACAAGCCAAGACAGCTATATTGAACTGTAGTAAGTAACTCAGTAGGTGGCAGTGTTGTATATGTTTTGTCAGGAAATCATAAATGGAATTTAGAATGTCTAGGACGGTAGGACCACCATGAAGGCGTATTCCAACCATGGATGATGTCCAATAAGTGCTGTTATTATTACATTGATCCCAATGCTCTCTCTCCATAATATATATTCAGGTATGTGATGTGGTCAGGTATTAGACCATGCGTCAGATAGTGACATGTTTGTTTTTTCCCGTGGGAGACCCGAGTTCAGATCCCGCCTGTGATTTATATCTATATCTCTCTCTCTCTCTCTCCATCTCTAGCTGGGTGAGCTGGGCAAAGGAGCAGGAAAGGGAGGGGGTGGAGGAGGCTCGGTGAGGGAGGCAGGTGGTGCCTTTGGAAAGAAGCAGGCTGCAGAGGAGGAGCGTTATTTTCGGTAAGTGGATACTTTTTGTAACCTGGATGACCAGACATATTACTACTACGCTTATGAACCAGGCTCTCCATTTTGGAGGAAGGTATGCATAGCTCTTGCCTTTTGACTCAAGTGGACAATGTCTGATCATAGTAAAGAATCCCTTTCTTTAAGCCCACATGAACGCAACCCAGGGGTGTATTCATGTCGTCTTGCAACGGAAACCGTTTACCATTTATGAACCAAACAGAACGAAACTGGGAGGGAACAACCTGAATTTATCCGATATAAACTATTCTCGTTGCAAAACTGTTTCCGTTTGGAGTAAATTGTTTGTTGCAAAACATGTTGTAACATAATGGGCATAATTAATACACCCCTGGTTTCATTTTTGCCTCATCAGAGAAAACAACCAAACTTCTCTCCCTCTTGCTCCTCAGTCAGAAGGAGAAGGAGCAGTTGTCTGCCCTACGGAAGCACCATGAAGAGGAGATTGACCACAGCAAGAAAGAGATTGAGCGTTTGCAGCGTGAGATTGACCGTCACAAGGGCAAAATCAAGAAACTGAAACATGATGATTGATCTCAGTCTTCAGTCACACTGCTTACATTATGCCAAATATCACCCATTTGCCTGATTTGGTGTTTGTAGGCAATTGTACAAGAGTTACATTCAAAACAATAAAGTTGTTTTCCAACTGGGAGAGTTCTTTGTGATTACTTTCAATACCACTGTAGAATGTTTATCTTGAAATCAGGCACATTTATTATGACATTTCAGGCGCACATTCAACTGCACACATTCAGCGGTGACAGGCAGCCCAATCAAAACCAGTTCTAACATTGATTACAATAATCACATCTCATCCATTTCAAATAAATCGGATGTCCATCGCCAAGCTCTCGTACCTAAATCGGCACAGAATTTGTTTTCCCTCATTCCGTTCAGTACGTTTATGCTGTAATTCAATCAACATTGTGCAGTGTCGAAATCCAAATACGTTCTCATTATGAATTTGGGACTTTTTATTGGTTGAGAGTCATGTCAATACCGGACTAACCACTTCGATTGGTTACGATTGTAAGGGGCTGTTAGGTGGGGGGCGTACTTCTTCGTCGCGGAGTGGTGCTGGCGTTTTGCGAGCAGTCTCGTGGGTAGACTCAACCATACTATTCATATTGGACAACTATTTTGGTTAATTGTTGCAACATATATTTTACGATACTGTTATTTTCCTGGAGAAGATAGGTAAGCGTTTGCGAATTATTCGTTTTTCACCTCTTGGCGGGTGATTTGTTTGAATTCTGAAAGGTGTCCAGCAAGCTAACAAGGCCTTTAGCCAACCTGCTAGCTAACGTTAGTTATTTGCTCGGCTAAGTTTATGAACTTTGATACAGGGTCTTGTGTTTTTTTTACGTTGGTATTTCATACGCTAAACGT
Organism: Brachymystax lenok tsinlingensis; assembly: GCA_030435695.1. Taxonomy (NCBI): domain Eukaryota; kingdom Metazoa; phylum Chordata; class Actinopteri; order Salmoniformes; family Salmonidae; genus Brachymystax; species Brachymystax lenok. Next base: position 3,415,939 of record CM059806.1, on the reverse strand, counting down.
TTATTTTTGTGTTTGTAAATATTCCAAATTGTGAATTCAGTCGTATTTGTCTAGCTATGTAGCTATTAACTAGCTAGCTATTGGAAGGGGGCGGGACGGTGCTAGCCAAGAAATACACACCACCAGCCAAGCTAGCTTCAACAACAACAACACTGCTTGTTAAACCAGCCAGCTAGTTTAATCACAGTTTGTTTTTGTTTACTGGCTGTTGGCGTTCACTAGCTACCTTGCCCGCGATATAAACTTACTGTTCACTTGTACCCAGGCATTTAAACTTTCAGACCTCATGGTTGCCTGCATTAAAATGAATGGTTCTACTTTTTTTTCGAATGGATTTATAGTATCTTTGCCAATGTGAACTAGCTAGCTGAACTATTTAGAATCATTGAAGAGGTTTAGCTAGAAGTTGGGTGGGGGCGTACTTCTTCGCCGCGGAGTGGTGCTGGCGTTTTGCGAGCGACTGGACCGTCTCTGCAGCAGGACCACATTTTAAACCATGTATGTTAGAGAAGTTTGTGTTCCATACAAGTTGCTAGTGTCTTGATCTGTAAAAGGCGGCTGAAACAAATATATGTTCTAATGTGGAACATTCTAACTGAAATCCAGTTTTTGTCTTGTCTATTTTCTCTCAAGAGAATGGCTGCCGCAGAGGTGAATGGTAGTTCTGCCCAGGTGAGGGAGGAAGAGGAGCCTATGGAAGTCACCGCCGAATACGAGCACACAGAGCACTACCAGACACTAATCGATGCCGGACTGCCGCAGAAAGTGGCAGAGAGTCTCGACAATGTATTCTCAACCGGTGGGGAATCTGTCAAACAATAGCTGAGTCTAATCCATTTTCCAAAGAAACATGAAGTGAAGATAGGCCAGGTTGTAATGGTAGGAATCTGTCTTGTACCACCAGGGTTGGTGGCGTATGCTGACCTGGATGAGAGGGCCATTGATGCTCTGCGGGAGTTCAATGAAGAGGGAGCTCTCTCTGTACTGTTGCAGTTCAAAGAAAGTGACCTGTCCCATGTGCAGGTGAGTTACAGAGGAAGCGGAATGAAAGAGAATGAATGCAAGTCAGTTTGGATGATGAATCATTAGTCTTAAGAGGTTGACATGGAGGGGTCTATACATTTTCCTCTGCTCATAACTCCAGTACATGAATCACCTGTGCCGTGGTTTGCTTTACAGAACAAAAGTGCTTTCCTTTGTGGAGTCATGAAGACTTACAGACAGAGGGAAAAGCAAGGAAATAAAGTGCAAGAATCCACCAAGGGGCCTGATGAGTCCAAGATCAAGGTAAAATTAAGATTTTTGATCGTTGATTCAGTTGCTTAGATATAACCTGTTCTGTGTGTGCAGGGGTTAAAGTTCTCCGTCACTGCGATGGATTTCCATCATATGGATTCTGGAGAAGTCATTTTTGAGATTGGTGTAGACCCACAATAAAAATCTCCAGGAGGGCTGGTTTGGCAATGACTTAGACTGATTGGCCAACCGAAGCATGTCTGTTCTACAGATAGAGAAAATTTATTTTATTTTCTCTGTTACATTGTGTATTGAACTGACATGCATGATTGTTTGCTGATGTTCAGATAAAGGGATTTAAATAGTTTTATAATGCGCACCACCGTGGCCCTCAACTCAAACAGCGGTGTGTAGCCTACTGTAGCTGCTGGAAAAGTAATTCAAAGCCTATACTTTATCACTCATGATGTAACTTTTCAGGGCTGGGTTTCCCAAAACGGATGGACGAAAGATGACCTTAGTGCTACAATGCGTTTGTGAAACCCACCTCTGTTCTACTATTTTTGCCATGTAATGTTTTTAAAGCAAAATCTGAGAACCCCATAGTAGAATAGGTTACCTATTTACCTAGTCTGCTTGTATATTTGCGGCATATTCAAGTGAGACCCACAGGGGAGGGTTAAACATGTATTCCTACAAGCAGATTATGCATATTTTTTTTTTTTTTTACAGCAATTGGAAGGGGGAGAGAACACTTTTGAAAGCCACTTTGGCCTTTGTTAAGAAAGAGTGGTTCTCAGCTTTTCATTGCTACCACGTTTATTCCTTTACTCGTACAATTGCGCGTGCCATCGTAAAAAGAAATCAGAAAAATGCAGTTACAACCGGAGTTTAAAGCATGGTTTAAGACATCTGCTGCGCCTAAAGGGGGCAATGACATACTTTGTAATAGAAACCCCCCAAATATTTCTCTTTGTGAATAACAATTGTAAATAATTATAATTTGAGGCCTTCCTGACCACGGTGACACAATTGAGCAGTTTTTAAAGATAATTTCTCACCATTCAACACATTTTGCCATGAGGCTAAGAGAAAAAGTTGACATGTTAAAGCTAATTTCCTGCAATTCTACATATATGGGCACCGATGACGTTGATTAAGGCAGCCCCCCGCACCTCTCTGATTTAGAGGGGTTGGGTAAAATGTGGAAGACATATTTCGGTTGAATGCATTCAGTTGTGCAACTGACTAGATATCCCCTTTCCCTATCTGAGTGACTCAAACATAACAAAATAAATGGGGGCCCATGCCATTACAAATACTCCTGAATGCTATATTTTTTAAGTCTTTAAATCTCCCTGACTATAGCTTTTATTTGGGTGATTGTTACTTCTCAAACATGATCTTAATACACGACATGACCAAAAGTATGTGGACGCCTACTCGTTCGAATGTCTTATTCCAAAATCACGGGCATTAATATAGAGTTGGTCCCCCCTCTGCAATATTAGCCTCCACTCTTCTGGGAAGGCTTTCCACTATATGTTGGAACATTGCTGTGGGGACTTGCTTCCATTCAGCCACGAGCATTAGTGAGGTGGGGCACTGATGTTGGGCGATTAGGCCAGGCACACAGTCGGCGTTCCAACTCATCCAAAAGGTGTTGCGGTCAGGGCTCTGTGCAGGCCAGTCAAGTTCTTCCACACTGATCTCGAAACCATTTCTTTATGGACCTCACTTTGTGCATGGGGGCATTGTCATGCTGAAAATGGAAAGGGCCTTTCCCAAACTGTTACCACAAAGTTGGAAGCATTGAATCGTCTAGAATGTCATTGTATGCAGTAGAATTAAGATTTCCCCTCACTGAAACTAAGGGGCCTAGCCCGAACCATGAAAAACAGCCCCAGACCATTATTCCTCCTCCACCAGACTTTACAGTTGGCACTATGCATTCGGGCAGGTCGTTTTCCTGGCATCCGCCAAACCCAGATTCGTCCCTCAGATTGCCAGATGGTGAAGCGTGATTAATCACTCCGGAGAACGCATTTCCACTGCTCCCAACCCATTTCGTGAAGCTCCAGATGAACAGTTCTTGTGCCGATGTTGCTTCCAGAGTCAGTTTGAAACTCGGTGGTGAGTGTTGCAACTGAGGACAGACAATTTTTACGCGGCCTATAGAAAAGCTTGTGGTCATATGCACATTCTTAATAACATAGGTACTGGGCTAGTAAAGAATACTAGTATAGAACAGAAAGGTAGACACTCTTTAAGCTCCCAATGCACCGCTTTGACTACGTTTCGATCTGAAACGGATCTTCGTCAGGTCAAAAAAACGTTGTCAATAAAGTGGTGATTTGGGAGCTAGCTTATGTGGCCAACTACTTCGCGGCTGAGTCGTTGTTGCTTCTAGATGTTTCCACTTCACAATAACAGCACTTAAAGTTGACCGGGGCAGCTCTAGCAGGGCAGAAATCGAACTGACTTGTTGGAAAGGTGGCATCCTATGACGGTGCCACGTTGAAAGTCACTGAGCTCTTCAGTAAGGCCATTCTACTGCCATTGTTTGTCGATGGAAATTGCATGGCTGTGTGCTCAATTTTTATACGTCCGTCAGCAACCGGGGTGGCTGAAATAACCGAATCCACTCATTTGAAGGGGTGTCCACATACTTTTGTATGAATGGTGTATATAAGTCCTTCATATTTTCTACGTACTTTATCTGGTTTTAGTTGTTTAAGTTTATACTGAACGTTTTTCTATGCAGAAAAATCCCTGGGATGTGGTCCAATGGGGTAAATGCAGATTGACAAACCCCATGCTTCAGCCTATGTTTTTATAGCCACTATGCCGCGTCAGTTGGGCTACAGTTGATAATGTTTTATTGCTAACGGCACATCTGATAATATAAACTCAGCAAAAAAAAGAAACGTCCCTTTTTCAGGACCCTGTCGTTCAAAGATCATTTGTAAAAATCCAAATAACTTCACAGATCTTCATTGTAAAGAGATTAAACACTGTTTCCCATGCTTGTTCAATGAACCATAAACAATGAATGAACACGCACCTGTGGAACAGCTTACAGACTGTAGGCAATTAAGGTCACAGTTATGAAAACTTAGGACACTAAAGAGGCCTTTCTACTCTCTGGAAAAACACCAAAAGAAACATGCCCAGGGTCCCTGCTCATCTGTGTGAACATGCCTTAGGCATGCTGCAAGGAGGCATGAGGACTGCAGATGTGGCCAGGGCAATAAATTACAATATCCGTACTGTGAGACGCTAACACAGCGCTACAGGGAGACAGGACGGACAGCTGATCGTCCTCGCAGTGGCAGACCACATGTAACAACACCTGCACAGGATCGGTACATCCGAACATCACACCTGCGGGACAGGTACAGGATGGCAACAACAACTTCCCGAGTTACAACAGGAACGCACAATCCCTCCATCAGTGCTCAGACTGTCCGCAATAGGCTGAGAGAGGCTGGACTGAGGGCTTGTAGGCCTGTTGTAAGGCAGGTCATCACCAGACATCACTGGCAACAATGTCACCTATGAGCACAAACCCACCGTCGCTGGACCAGACAGGACTGGCAAAAAGTATTCTTCACTGACGAGTCGCGGTTTTGTCTCACCAGGGGTGATGGTCGGTTTCACGTTTATCGTCGAAGGAATGAGCGTTACAACGAGGCCTGTACTCTGGGGAGGGATCGTTTTGGAGGTGGATGGTCCGTCATGGTCTTGGGTGGTGTGTCACAGCCTCGTCGGACTGAGCTTGTTGTCATTGCAGGCAATCTCAATGCTGTGCGTTACAGGGAAGACATCCTCCTCCCTCATGTGGTACCCTTCCTGCAGCCTCATCCTGACATGACCCACCAGCATGACAATACCACCAGCCATACTACTTGTTCTGTGCATGATGTCCTGCAAGACAGGAATGTCAGTGTTTCTGCCATGGCCAGCGACGAGCCCAGATCTCAATCCCATTGAGCACGTCTGGGACCTGTTGGATCAGAGGGTGAGTGCTAGGGGGCAGAGATGTCTGGGAACTTGCAGGTGCCTTGGTGGAAGAGGGGGGTAACATCTCACAGCAAGAACTGGCAAATTTGGTGCAGTCCATGAGGAGGAGATGCACAGCAGAACTTAATGCAGCTGGTGGTCACATGTCTGTGGAACTTGTTCAGTTTGTCTGTTGTTGAATCTTGTTATGTTCATACAAATATTTACACATGTTAAGTTTGCAGAAAATAAACGCAGTTGACAGTGAGAGGACGTTTCTTTTTTGCTGAGTTTATATCATCCTGCTAATAACAGGGTTAATAATATATGTGAGAATTTCCAACAGGCTTTTATATAATTCTAAATTAATAATAATTGATAATCGCTTTGTTTAAAAAAATAATATTTTTGAGATTTTGTTTTCAAATAACGTAAAATGAGTGAGGAAAAAGGCCATTCTTGAACATGGGGTGAGACATTGTTAGTAACTTGTAAATAAAGCCAGTTTGTTGTTTAAAATTATTGCTGTTTTTAGAGGGAGAAAAACCTACAGTCATCTCATGGGTCGAGGGCGGCAGGGGTATTGAACCAGCATCTGTAGCAACAGAGAATGCACTGCTATGCAGTGTCTTAGACCGTTGAGCCACTCAGGCACTGTACAACATGATCCTTCGAGGGTGGGCTACAGTAAGAGCAAAATAAACCGTAATAAAAGAATAAGAACCTTAGTGTAACAACTGTTTTAGTAATTAATACTGAAGTCATGCAAAATTATCAGTTTCTATTTAGGTTTATGTCGCCCATTCATTGTCAGTTAGACACAGTAGGGCCCAAAATCATAATCAGTGCTCTAACTCCCCCTTTCGCTGATCTGGAGCAATGAAGTGGTGACGCAGGGTACCGTACTAAACCACAAAATACCTCGAAGTCCTGCGGCGTAAGCTCGCAACTTTTCTTAAAAGGAGGAACCACTGTAGCCTACTGCCATGTGTGCATTGCTGCGCTTATATTGTGCAGACAGCCTAATAGTTTGTCAATATTTTTTAGCTAAATGTTCTGATCTGTTGCATCAGCCTCGTTGCTTTTAAAAGGTTTTTTGATGTACAGTGGTTGTATTAATTTGAAATCTGTCATTCCAAAACTGTCCCAGTCTGTTTTGGAATATTTATTTCTCGCACAGAATGACAAGCTGACCAATGGAATAGGTCAACTTTTGTACTATCGGGTATAGTAGAGTGACATAGGCTAGTGCTTTTGCTGATCGATACTCACCTTGTTGGCTGATAAAGTAGATGTGAAAAGTTCTAACATCTTCAATATTTGCCTCTGGGCTTTGAAAGGCTGGTCATGGCTCACATCAACAGCATCATCCCTGAAACCCTAGACCCACTCCAATTTCAATACCGCCTTAACCAATCCACTGATGACGCAATCTTGATTGCTCTCAACACTGCCCTTTCCTATCTGGACAAAAGGAACACCAATGTGAGAATGCTGTTCATTGACTACAGCTCAGCGTTCAACACCATAGTACTCTCAAAGCGCATCACTAAGTTAAGGACCCTAGGACTAAACACCTCACTCTGCAACCACTGGACTTCCTGACGGGCCACCCCCAGGTGGTAAGGGTAGGCAACAACATATCTGCCACGCTGATCCTCAGCACGGGAACCCATTAAGGCTGCGTGCTTAGTCCCTGTTCACCCGTGACTGTGTGGCCACGATTCCAACACCATTAAGACACAACAGTGTTAGGCCTGATCACCGACAACGATGAGACCGCCTATATGGAGGAGGTCAGAGACCTGTAAGTGTGGTGCCAGGACAACAACCTCTCCCTCAACGTGATCAAGGCAAGGGAGATGATCGTGGACTACAGGAAAAGGAGGGCCAAGCATTCTCATCAACAGGGCTGTAGTGGAGCAAGTTGAGAGCTTCAAGTTCCTTGGTGTCCACATCACCAGCAAACTCTCCTGGTCCGAACCCACCAAGACAGTCGTGAAGAGGGCACAACAATGCCTATTCCCCCTCGAGAGATTGAAAAGATTTGGCATCGGTCCTCAGATCACCAAAAGGTTCTACAGCTGCACCATCGAGAGCATCCTGACTGGTTCCATCACAGCCTGGTATGGCAACTGCTCGGCCTCCAACCGCAAGGCGCTACAGAGGGTAGTGCGTACGCCCAGTATCACTGCCATCCAGGACCTCTACCATGCGGTGTCAGAGTAAGGCCCTTAAAAATAGTCAGACTCCAGCCACCCTAGTCATAGACTGTTCTCTCTGCTACATAGGGTTGCACATTTTGGGAAATATTCAGAGGTAGAAACTTTCTGTGGGAATATATGGGAATTAATACCATATACATTTAGATGTTTTTTTGCATTTTCATATATTTATCGTATCATATGGAGACATAAACCTTTTACCTTATCGTAATTAGACATAATTGCAAAATGATTAAATCCTTCCACTAGAAAAAAACAATGTAGTTACGAATTGAACTTTAATTGAGTTGACTCTTCACTTGGGATGATTTCACTGAACAACAAAAGGGAATATTAAATGATCCCCAATGATCTATCGCATCTCCCAAAAATGTAAAATGATAGTCTAGAAACTTAATCTTTGGTTGCCTTCCGCTCAGGCTTCCATGTTTCACCCTGGCTTCCATGTTTCAATGTCCACCTCTTGAATATCAGACGAGATGAGACCTCATCTTCAATGTCACTTTCTAACCTTGTTGAGGATGGCTCGTTGTCAGGCTCAAAAAGCCACTCATTTGCCCGGATAGCCACCATTTTTTTCAACCCTTGTATTGGTCAGCCTGTTGCGTGCTGTGTGTGTGTGTGTGTGTGTGTGTGTGTGTGTGTGTGTGTGTGTGTGTGTTCCCAAACAAGGACAAATTGCCCTCTGAGGTGGCTGATGTTGGTGGGATTTGGAGGATGATGGAGGCAACAGGGTAAAGAGCCTCCGATCCACAAAGTCCCTTCCACCAGGTGGCTGATGACATATGTTGGCACGACTGCCATATTGCATCTCCATCCCAAAGCCCTTGCTTGGAAGTGTATTTTGCCAGACTGCCAAGAACCCTGCCCTCATCCAGGCCAAGGTGGCGAGACATGGTAGTGATGACACCATAGGCCTACATACTTGGTCCAACATGTACCCTGCGGCGTGTATGGGCTTCAGGCAGAAGTGTTCACGCTTTTTGATGTATTTCAGAACTGTAGTTTCCGCTGCTTGGACCAACAGTGAAGTGGCAGGGCAGTACGGATTTCTTCTCTTAAATCTGCAAGCAGAGTCTGAACATCAGACAGGATGGCATTGTCTCCCTCAATCCGTGTAATGGCTACTGCTATAGGTTTCTGGAGTTTCAGGCAGCTTAAAACTCTCTCCCAAAATACATCATCCAGGAGGATCATCTTGATGGGGCTGTCCATATCGGCAAACTGTGATATGGCCCTTTCTAGAGTGACTCCTTTCCCTCCAGGAGACTGTCAAACATTTATTTGTATTTATTTTACCTTTTATTTAACTAGGCAAGTCAGTTAAGATCAAATTCTTATTTTCAATGAGAGCCTAGGAACAGTGGGTTAACTGCCTTGTTCAGGGGCAGAACGACAGGGATTCGATCTTTTTGGTTACTAGTCCAACGCTCTAACCACTAGGCTACCCACCACCCCAACGGGTGTTGTCGGGCACCTTCAGGGTGGTGCTCTTATTCTTATCACTTTGCTTGGTGAGTTAGATTGCTGCTATAACTTTATGACCCTTCACATACCTAACCATTTCCTTGGCTCTCTTGTAGAGTGTATCCATTGTTTTCAGTGCCATGATGTCCTTGAGGAGCAGATTCAATGCATGAGCAGCACAGCCAATGGGTGTGATGTGAGGGTTGGACTCCTCCACTTTAGATCAAGCAGCCTTCATTTTTGCAGCATTGTCTGTCACCAGTGCAAATACCTTCTGTTGTCCAAGGTCATTGATGACAGCCTTCAGCTCATCTTCAATGTAGAGACCAGTGTGTCTGTTGTCCCTTGTCTGCTCTTATAGAATACTGGTTGAGGGGTGGATATGTAATTAATTTATTCCTTGCCCACGAACATTCGACCACCCATCAGAGATAATTGCAGTACAGTCTGCTTTCTCTATGATTTGCTTGACCTTCAGTTGAACTCTGCATCCAGCAAATGAGTAGATAACCATGTCTGGTTGGAGGGGTGTATGCTGGGTGAAGAACATTCAGAAATCTCTTCCAATGCACATTGCCTGTGAGCATTTTTATTTCACCTTTATTTAACCAGCTAAGCAAGGTTTTTTTATTTACTACAACTGCGACCTGGCCAAGATAAAGCAAAGCAGTTCGACACATACAACAACACAGAGTTACACATGGAGTAAACAAACATGCAATAGAAAAACAAATCTATATACAATGTATGCAAATGAGGGAAGGTAAGGCAATAAATAGTCCATGGTGGCAAAGTAATTAAAGTATAGCAATTAAACACTGGAATGGTAGATGTGCAGTAGATGAATGTGCAGTGCAGAAAAACTGGGGTGCAAAGGAGCAAGATAATTACGGTAGGGGATGAGGTAGTTGGTTGGGTTATTTACCGATGGGCTATATACAGGTGCAGGGGTCTGTGAGCTGCTTTGACAGCTGGTGCTTAAAGCTGGTGAGGGAGATAAGTGTCTCCAATTTCAGATATTTTTGTAGTTCGTTCCAGTTATTGGCAGCAGAGAACTGGAAGGAAAGGAGGAATTGGCTTTGGGGGTGACCAGTGAGGTATACCTGCTGGAGCGCGTGCTACAGGTGGGTGCTGCTATGGTGACCAGCGAGCTGAGATAAGGTGGGGCTTTACCTAACAGGGACTTGTAGATGACCTGGAGCCAGTGGGTTTTGCGACGAGTGTGAAGCGAGGGCCAGCCAACGAGAGCGTACAGGTCGCAGTGGTGGGTAGTGGATGGCACTGTGATAGACTGCATCCAATTTGTTGAGTAGAGTATTGGAAATCGAGGATTGTTAGGATGGTCAGTTTTACGAGGGTATGTTTGGCAGCATGAGTGAAGGATGCTTTGTTGCGAAATAGGAAGCCAATTCTAGATTTAATTTTGGATTGGAGATGTGTAATGTGAGTCTGGAAGGAGAGTTTACAGTCTAACCAGACATCTAGGTCTTTGTAGTTGTCCACATGTTCTTAGTCAGAACCTTCCTGATGCTGGACGGGCGGGCAGGTGCGGGCAGCGATCGGTTGAAGAGCATGCATTTAGTTTTACTTGCATTTAAGAGCAGTTGGAGGCCACGGAAAGAGTGTTGTATGGCATTGACTCTCGTCTGGAGGGTAGTTAACAGTGTCCAATGAAGGCCTAGAAGTATACAGAATGGTGTCGTCTGCGTAGAGGTGGATCTCACCAGCAGCAAGAGCGACATCATTGACTCACCAGCAGCAAGAGCGACATCATTGATGTATACAGAGAAGAGAGTCGGCCCAAGAATTGAACCCTGTGGCAACCCCATAGACTGCCAGAGGCCCGGACAACAGGCCCTCCGATTTGACACACTGAAATCTATCGGAGAAGTAGTTGGTGAACCATGCGAGGCAATCATATTGAGAAACCAAGGCTGTCGAGTCTGCCAATAAGGATGTGGTGCTCTTTTATTTTTTGCATTGATGATTTAAGTGCTTGTAAGTAAGCATTAAACGCTAAGGTCCTATAATCCTATTATATTTCTGGTTTAGTTGGAGACGTGAATCCAACATGTAATTTAACTTTTTGAGTTAATAGGCTATTTACTGTATTGCAAAAGTTAGTGTTTGGTTGTCAACTCAACCAAATATCAACATTTGAAGAAGATGTATCTTTTGTTTCACTGACTGTCTGGCTTTAATTCATTTGTCATAAAAATTTACAATTGTTATGTTGGATTCATGTCTCCTTCTAGAAAAAATCTAAGTTAAAGAATGGGACTAAATAAAATGAGACTTTAAAGTGCATCTTTAACTTAGATTTTTGGTTACAATAGAAAGGTGAATCCAATATATTAGTTATTAACTTAAAGATTTCATTTGAAATCAACCAAAGATTGGAACCCTAGGTCTAAACGCTACCGTTCAAATGTTTGGGGTCACTTAGAAATGTCGTTGTTTTTGAAAGAGAAGCACATTTTTTTTATCCATTTTTAAAATAACATCAAATTGGTCAGAAATACAGTGTAAACATTGTTAACATTGTAGCTGGAAACGGCAGATTTTTTAAAATGGAATAACTACGTAGGCACAGAGGCCCGTTATCAGCAATCAGCACTCCTGTGTTCCAATGGCACGTTGTTAGCTAATCCAAGTTTATCATTTTAAAAGGCTAATTGATCATTAGAAAACCCTTTTGCAATTATGTTAGCACAGCTGAAAACTGTTGTCCTGATTTAAAGAAGCAATAAAACTGTCCTTCTATAGACAAGGTGAGTATCTGGAGCATCAGCATTTGTGGGTTCGATTACAGGCTCAAAATGGCCAGAAACAAAGAACTTTCTTCTGAAACTCGTCAGTCTATTCTTGTTCTGAGAAATGAAGTCTATTCCATTCGAGAAATTGCCAAGTAACGGAAGATCTCGTACAACGCTGTGTACTACTCCCTTCACAGAAAAGCGCAAACAGGCTCTAACCAGAATAGAAAGAGGAGTGGGAGGCCCCGGTGCACAATTGAGCAAGAGGACAAGTACGTTAGTGTCTAGTTTGAGAAACTGATGCCTCACAAGTCCTCAACTGGTATCTTCATTTAATAGTACCAGCAAAACACCAGTCTCAAGGTCAACAGTGAGGAGGCGACTCCGGGATGCTGGCCTTCTAGGCAGAGTTGCAAAGAATAAGCCATATCTTTGACTGGCCAATAAAAATAAAAGATTAAGATGGTTAAAAGAACACACACTGGACAGAGGATGATTGGGGGGGAGAAAAAGTGTTATGGACAGACAAATCTAAGTTTGAGGTGTTCGGATCACAAAGAACATTCGTGAGACGCAGAAAAAGTAATGCCATACCCTGTGGACGGCGCTTAATTGGAGCCAATGTCCTCCTACAACAGGACAATGACCCAAAGCGCAGCTCCAAACTATGAAATAACTATTTAGGGAAGAAGCAGTCAGCTGGTATTCTGTCTATAATGGAGTGGCCAGCACAGTCACGGGCTCTCAACCCGATTGAGGTGTTGTGGGAGCAGCTTGACTGCGTTGTACTAAAGAAGTGCCCATCAAGCCAATCCAACTTGTGGAAGGTGCTTCAGGAAGCATGTGGTAATCTTCAGATTACCTCAAATTGACATTATTTATAACCTTTGTCAATGTCTTGACTATATTTCCTATTCATTTTGCAACTTATTTCATGTATGTTTTCATGGTAAATAAGGACATTTCTAAGTGACCCCTAACTTTTGAACGGTAGTGGTTTTTTTTTGTTTGGTTTAAAAAAAAAAAATGAACCGATAGCTTTTGATAACTTCACAAATGCTATAGACCCCTAAATAGTATAATTTAATTATATGACTTATAAAGTATGGTTCCATTTAATTTGCTCTGTTAAACCTACCCTTTTGGAATGACTTTGATAGCCATAATGAATATATGTAACATTTTGGGAGACCCGACCCATGTGAGTTAAAGATCTGTCATTGAAATGAAGCAGTAGATCTGTTCTATGTGCGTTTGTTTATGCGTGTCTTTCGGTTTTGTACACCAGCTGAAAATACAATGGTTTTGGTTATTGAATATTTCATTGCGGTTTAGATGATTCTCTCAGATTCAACACTTTATACAAGGCTCATCTATGTTGAAAAATGATAACCATGGTGACAATCCTGTGGTTTGAAATTTCACCCTCAAACGTGTATTTTAACCAGTTTGTGCCCAGTGGGAAGTTTCCGTCATGGGATTTTGGGGGGTTTTGTGTGTGTGTTCCGGCTCGTGGTGTAGTGGTTATGCTGATGTCTACGTGTTCCCCAGGCTCTGCTGGAGCGGACAGGATACACCCTGGACGTCACCACGGGACAGAGGAAATACGGCGGGCCTCCACCAGAGGAAGTGTTCCAAGGAGCACAGCCTGGGATTGGAACTGAGGTAAAGCTGCCGGAGATGTAACATTATTTGAAAGGGTCATCGTGGCAAAGCCTTTGGCGGATGTAGAGAAGAGGGAGGAGTTTGAAAGACTGTGGCCCCAAGGATGTCAACAGTGACGTTTACAGCAACACTACAGCAGTCTTCCCCTACTAAAGTATTAAAGGAGCTCAACCAATCACATTGTGGAACCCTCACTGATCTCTAGGCTCTGTTTTCTGCCTTCAGGTGTTTGTGGGAAAGATCCCCAGAGATCTGTATGAAGACGAGCTGGTGCCACTGTTTGAAAAGGCGGGCCCTATCTGGGACCTGAGGCTAATGATGGACCCCCTGTCGGGTCAGAACCGGGGCTACGCCTTCATCACCTTCTGCGGCAAGGATGCAGCAGCTGAGGCTGTGAAACTTGTAAGTCCCTGCACTCAGTCAATAGTCTTCATCTTCAAAGAACCAAGGGGCTTGTTTCCCGGACACAGATGAAGCCTAGACCTGGACTATAAATCACTTTCAATAGAAAATATCCTTTGAATGTGTTTTTTATTTTGTTTTCTTTTGGTCTAGGGCTAGGTGTAATCTGTGTCTGGGGAAACCAGCGAAAGATGTGATACATTTATTTTAACCAGTCATATGATCATCTCCAGCTTACATGTCAACCCTCCAAAGCAATCTTTCCTCCTCTTGTTTTCAGTGTGATAACTATGAAATCCGGTCTGGGAAGTACCTTGGAGTGTGCATATCTGTAGCAAACAACCGCCTGTTTGTTGGATCAATCCCAAAGAACAAGACCAGAGAGAGCATATTGGAGGACTTCGGCAAAGTCACAGGTCAGTGAAAGTGTAGACACTCCAATTAGGTTTAAGATGTTTTATGTTTTGTGGTTTATCATTGGTCAGATATCAGTCATGTGACGCAGGTCTCTCGTTCTTCCTCCAGAGGGGCTTCAGGAAGTGATTCTCTACCACCAGCCTGACGACAAGAAAAAGAATCGTGGCTTCTGTTTCCTGGAGTACGAGGACCACAAGTCTGCAGCCCAGGCCCGCCGCCGCCTCATGAGCGGCAAGGTGAAGGTGTGGGGGAACCCTGTTACTGTTGAGTGGGCCGATCCGGTCGCTGAGCCCGATCCGGATGTCATGTCTAAGGTGAGTCCTCGCTCGCTCTCTCACAATCACACTCACTTTCATTTTTCTTATCTTCCGATAACCTCTTTCTGCATAAACTGAGATCAATATGGAGTTGAATTGTAATGTTTGTGTGTCATCAGGTGAAAGTCCTGTTTGTCAGGAAGCTGGCCACCCCGGTCACAGAAGAGCTACTGGAGAAGACCTTCTCTGCGTTTGGAAAGTTGGAGCGGGTGAAGAAGCTCAAAGACTACGCCTTTGTCCACTTTGAGGACAGGGACGCAGCTGTGAAGGTGGGTTACTCTCGGTAAAAACATACTCCTGTTTTTGTGTGTTTAAAAAAATATATATATGTTTACCTCGCTTCGTATGTGTTAACATTTTTACTGCTTTTCTCAGGCAATGGCAGAAATGAATGGGAAGGAGCTTGGGGGAGAGGAGATTGAAATAGTCCTAGCCAAGCCCCCAGACAAGAAGAGGAAAGAGCGGCAGGCTCATCGCCAGACCACCAGAAACCCAGGGTGAGGCCACAGAGAGAGACTGTGCATGACCAATATCGGTTATCTAATTGAGTAGATCTCCCATCATGGGATTACATTGAAGCTGATAGGTTGTTCCTGTATTCTGCAGGTATGATGACTATTACTACTACCCACCACAACGCATGCCTCCACCAGGTAGGGGCAGGGGCCGTGGTGGCCGCGGGGGCTATGCCGCCTACCCCCCAGACTACTACAGCTACGAGGACTACTACGATGACTACTATGACTATCACGACTACCGTGGGGGTTACGAGGACCCCTACTACGGTTACGACGACGTGTACAGCATGAGAGGCTGTGGCAGCCGGCCAAGCAAGGGAGGTCCGCCCCCACCCAGGGCCCGTGGTGCACCACCCACACGAAGCCGAGGGGGCTATGCCCAGAGGGGGCCACCCATCGGAGGGCCCAGGGGTGGCAGAGGAGGGGGCCGGGGGGGACCCTTCCAGCCACAGAGGGGCCGCGGTACCAGAGGAGCCAGGGGGAACCGCGGGGGCAATGTGGGCGGGAAGAGGAAGGCGGACGTCTTCAACCAGCCTGACTCAAAGCGCCGGCAGACAAACTGGGGGTCTCAGCCCATCGCCCAGCAGCCCCTGCAGCAAGGGGCCGACTATTCCGGTAACTATGGTTACAGTAATGACACCCTGGAGTTTTCACAGGATTCTTATGGGCAGCAGTGGAAGTAGACGCATCAAAATCAATATTTGGCAAAATAAAATAAAAACACAGAAAAAAAAACGTAACGAGTTTGGCAACCCTTTTTTTTCCTTTTTTTTTATCCCTCACTGGGAAAAAATATTTCACTGAGAAAAAATGGACAGACCCCCAGAATTGGCACAACATGGTTGGCTGGAATAACATTTTGGCCTGAAGATGTGAATGTAACCGTTTTGCTGAATCATTTCTTATGGTTACATGGGACGTATGTCTTAAAACGCACATCACTTTTACCTTCCAACATTTTGTTTGTTTCTTTTAAAGCCAACAATGAGCATTTTAAATGTGGACATGGATTTTCAAAAGTCAGAGGCTGGTAAAATCATGATATTGCCTTGCAAGAAAGTTTGTGTCCAAGCCCCTCCCTACCCTACCTGTGTTTCCCTCATTTCTGTTTTCTAACAGTAGCGTAGGGACTTGCTTGTAAATAGTTGCTTATGGCTAGAGCTTCATATACATTTTTTTTGCCGTGATGGAGAAAATCCACAGGAAGGAGAGAAAATGTAAAAGTTTTGTAACGTTGAAAGTGTATGTCTAGCATTTCTAGAGGTAGATCAATTGTTTTTTAAAACTGATATTATAACTTTCTATGTTTTCTTTAAAATTGCCCGTTAGAATTTGGTTTGGCTTACCTTAAAAGCCATAGCAGTTTGTTCTCTGATGTTTGTATTTATAACTTTTACCTTTGTTCCATTTCAATAAAACTCAGTTGAGCATCATTCAATTGTCAGATAACTTCCAATTCAATGGTGTCATTCAGTATATGAGTCTACTTCTAATCCTACCTCAAAGTTCACATTTGAAACAAGATTTTGTCTGCTTTTTGCTCAAAGAATAAATCAAGAGACAATGAAATTGTCATACCAAAAGAATGGATCACAAAGCGCACAAGTGTTTGAATGACTGAAAAAAAAAAAGATGAACCCTTTATTTTCCAGGATATCCCACCCTCTTATGATCTGATGAAAGTTAAAAGATTTACAAATGAAATTAACATAATAGTTGTACATTTGTATAGAGATGCAGATTTTATTTGTACCTCAATCTTTTACATTGGACTCAGCATCAGGACCAGAACAACTAATCATTTAAATGCATTTCTCTTCCCTGAAGGCATTGGATCAGTTGCAACTCACCTCTCAAACACCATGAGGCCCAATTACACAGTAAAAAACAAATAACGCAATTTATCAGAAGTAACGTCTGTGCTGCTGCTGTTGCAGTGACCCTTCAAGCCATGCTGTCTTTCTATTTCAAAATGCTAATGGCAAATGCCTTTGGTCCCATGATATTATTATTGTTTGTCTTTTGTTTTGTCCTTTTATTCCAACTTACCCAGGTGGTGAAGCGAGAGCTGCATCCTTGAGTGAGGAATGAACTCACCCTGAACTGTGTTCCTTACAAAAGGCCCGGGTGAGCTAGTTTAGAGTACGGTTTCTCCTCACCTACAACTGCGGCTAAAATCAAAGGGGGGCGAATGATGTAGGTTCTACATTCAATTGATTATTTTTGTGGGTGTCAACGACATCAACCCTTGCATCCTCAAACTAGGGTAATGAAGCTTCTATATAATTGCATTGTTACTGAAACTCTAGACAATTACTTTCTCCAGATTTGAAGTTATCGTCCCCCTTACTTGGGAGTTAGCCTAGTCATCCTGATTGACCAAGGCGTGGTAGGTCACAGTAGTATTAAAGCCATTTGGCCACATTACTCTGAAGCAGATTAGGTCTTTGAATGAAATGGACAAAAGCAGACAGTCAGATTCTAGGCTTTTATAAAGGAGATGGGTCTAAACCTCCAAACCAAACGAACACCTGTCACTTAGGCTCCGTCTAAAATGGCACCCAATGCACTACTTTTAAACAGAGCCAATAGGGCCCTGGTCAAAGGCAGTGCACTACATAGGGAATAGAGTGCCATTTGGGACACAACTTAGCTACACCCCATTGTGATAATTGCTTCAACTGTCCCCGTGCCACATTCTTTTGAAAAAAGGATTTCCTGTCTTAATCTCGAAGCAATTTTCTCTAGGAAAGCAAAGGGACTACAATTCTTTTTTTCTTTTCTTTCTGACAAAGCAAATGTTTTATTGGGCAATTATAAACTCTGACATTTACCTTCTGTATGATGGATACCTGTTCCTAGTGTGGTAATTGATAATAACACTCACACAAATGCATTTGAAGATTACAATTTAGTCGATGGCTGGGCAAGCGATAGAATGAGATGGTGCCTGGAAATTTGTTTTACAGATGTGCCTTATCGCACAAGCAAATGTGATTAATGTTGCCCACAATTTAGCATTGTATTAATGTCTAATTAAAGGTATATTAAAATGATGCTATTTGTGTGTTATATGTTGCTTCTGTCACCAGACTGAAGGGGAGCTGCCCTCAAGCTAGCCCTCACCCTGCCCTCCCTTTGGACCAGTTAGGTTGGGCTCATACAAATGGAATAGACTTATGGGTAAGGTGTCATTTGTTCCAATTCTATTCTGTTGTGTATTATTCATCTATAACATTTGAAATCGGAGCCCTTTAATTTATGTTACATTATTTTAGAAGTAAATCAATTGAAGATCATTCACTGAAATTTGCCTAGAATATTCCAGTAGTATTTCATTGATAACCTAGCATTCCGTATATATTTTTAAAGATTCTATTGAGGTGTTGCCAAACTTGTGCTTTGTTTCACAGGAATGTCTATTGGTTGAGATGGATTTCTCTATGTGGCCCTTTTACAGCTCTCCCCATAAGGAGACCTCTTGTTATTTTTCCCAAACTTTCAGCCTGGGCCACAGTGGGCATAAACACCTCCCCTGATGAACTCTTGGCATATTTGCGAGCCCAGGCTGATGAAAAGACTCCAGGGCTACTCTACTACGTTGATCTTCCTGTCCCCATAGCTCTTGTCTCTGATGCTGGTCTGTGTCAGAATGGAAGGTGAAAATAATATTTTCTTCAATATAAAATCTTTATATTTTATAAAGAATATTTATTTTTATGGACAGTTGCACTGATTATTCTGTAGATTCTGTTCTGGTGATTTTATTTTTTTATTATTTTGATGTGTCCACATCCCTATGCAGGAGTGGTTGGAGGCAGACTCCCTGTTTAAGCAGCTACATCAAGGCCTGGACCTTAAGGAGAGCTTGGCTGCACGGGTGAGGGAGGCCATCCAGCGCCTGGAGACCCTGGAGGGGGCCAAGAGAGCCGCTCGGGGCAGGCACTGTCACCAGTGCTGTGGCTCCTCCACCTGACACCCTGAAGACAGCCTGCTGGACACCAGCCAGAGACCCAGCAGAGACAATTCAATATGAGAGGAAAGTTGGAACATGTTTTGCTTTGACAATTTAGGCAGACATGTTTTATTTTTGTTGAAGTAAATTGACTCTTGTTATACTTCGGGATTTCAAGACTGGTGTTGACGTATGTGAAAGGTGAGGTATGACTTTGAAAAAGAGATTCGATTGAACATCTCAGTTGGTAGAGCATGGTGCTTGCGACGCCAGGGTTGTGTGTTCGATTCCCATGGGGGACCAGTACAAAAAAAAGTATGCACTCGCTACTACTGTATAAGTTGCTCTGTATAAGAGCGTCTGCTAAATGACTAAAATGTAAATGTGAATCACTTGTCTAGCATTACTTTACAATAGGGGTTGAGGTTGTGTCATTTTGTCTTAAGTCTGCGTTTACAAACTGGTTTCTCATGAGCACACACCTCATCAATTAATCATAGAAGAGGACACTATCGGATATGGTGTGATCCCAAGTTGGAATGGAGTTTCGGGACCCATCTGTCCATGGAGCGTGCTGTGATGCTATGTTCTGGACACTTCATGAGTGGCCCAGTGTCACCTTTGCTCTGGTTGTGGTCTTGCTTGTCATCCTCTTCATCAGCCTTAGAATCATCAAGATGAATCAAAACCAGGTGACTAATAGGGTCCTTGATAGATTTGTCTGGGGCTTTATACGATATTTCGCCATACAGTATCAGTAGTAGACAATACACATCAGCATAATTAATATTGTAGAAAAATGAATATAACTTGTAACAATGATTTGAGATAGTAATTTATATTTCAACCCCTGCCGCCTCAGCTGCAGTACACTGTGGACATGCAGTCGATGTTTCAACAAGGCTTCAGTAGGTGATCATGCAGCTGTTGACTGCCCCCTACAGGATTTACCAACCTAGACGACGTTCTCTATAAACTGTAGCGTGGAGGAACATTCACGGGCTCCGATTCTGGCGAGAGCTCACTTCCCATAAACGTGCAGATACTTAGATATATCCGATAGAAAACGGCTTTTTCTGTGCATCGGTAGTAAATGGTAATTGGGGGAAAGGTGGTTTATTTTTAAACACAGTTTTTCAGTACCAAAATATATATTCCTTGAGTATTTTCCGTTTTATAGTGAAGCTTTTACATCAACTAGCTATGTTTTATGCAGTTTCTTGAATGATTTGGAACAACATTAAACATGACCTATACTATTAGCGATCACAAATCTTTATGTATTATATATTTTGTTGACATGTAGGGTTTCCCCTGCATAGATTAAGGTTAGTCCAGAACTAAAAAGATTTCTCAAGGTCGATTCCCTATTAAAATCTGTTTTAGTCCAGGACTAGGCTTAATGTGTCTGGGAAACGTCCCGTAATATTTATTAAAGATCCCTATTTTTAAATACAGTACAAGTCAAAAGTTTGGACACCTACTCATTCAAGGGTTTTTATTTTTTTATATTTTCTACATTGTAGAATAATAGTGAAGACATCAAAACTATGAAATAACACATATTTGAGATTCTTCAAAGTAGCCACATTTTGCCTTGACAGTTTTGCACACTTGGCATTCTTTCAACCAGCTTTGCCTGGAACCCCTTCTAACAGTCTTGAAGGAGTTCCCACATATGCTGAGCACTTGTTGGCTGCTTTTCCTTCACTCTGCGGTCCAACTCATCCCAAACCATCTCAATTGGGTTGAGGTCGGGTCATCTGATGCAGCACTCCATCACTCTCCTTCTTGGTCACATAGCCCTTACACAGCCTGGAGGTGTGGTGGGTGATTGATGTCTTCACTATTATTCTTCAATGTAGAAAATAGTAAAAATAAATTAATAAGAAAAGCCATTGAATAAGTAGGTGTGTGCATATGGGCGCAAAGAAACTGCATTGAGTCACGTGATAGTGGATATTGTGACGTCAGATGAATGAAGCCGAGATGGCGGCTGCTGGAGGAGAGCCCTCCGCCCAGAGTGGTCCGGATGATTTGTTCAATCACTTCTACACAGAGGTAACATACATGTAGGAAATATATGCTACTCAAGGTGTTGACAAATTCCGACCATTAATGCTCTGGATTTGTATGTATGAGACCTATAAGCATCTGCTGGCTAAAAAGTTCGAGAGGCTAACAATAGCTAGCTCAGTAGCTGACGCCAGCTAGCTAACGGTTGCTAGCTAGCTATTGCTAACACTAACAGCTGTGGTGTTG
Organism: Brachymystax lenok tsinlingensis; assembly: GCA_030435695.1. Lineage (NCBI taxonomy): Eukaryota > Metazoa > Chordata > Actinopteri > Salmoniformes > Salmonidae > Brachymystax > Brachymystax lenok. The sequence goes on along the minus strand of CM059806.1, from coordinate 3,394,717 downwards.
ACTCGCCAGAACAATGCTCAGTGATCATAATACGCATATAGTTTGGTGAACCGCTATTTTGTTTTTTAAGTGTAGAGGATTTTTGTTTCCTTTTTTTAAAGTGGTGAATGGTTGTACTTGATCTGTAGTCTTTCAAGTATTAGTTTCGGTATTTCACGTATGGATACGCCCCCAGCGTATTCGTCAGAAGGCTTTATTACAGTACGTTCTCTAGCTAGCCAGCAGATCCGACCGCTTGTTTACAGCTGTACTTGGGTCTTACAGGATTCCTGTGTAGATTGAGGCACTGCGGAGCCAGTGCGAAATACCGCTTGGAAACCGTAGAACGTACTGCCTCTGCAACGCAATGCTGCAAGGCAAATGCAGTGTTACATTAGAAATTAATGTTCTTCTGGCGTGTCAAAGCGCTGTCGGTGTGATCGAGGTGTTAATCTCGCTCCGTGGTGTTTTATGCTGGGTTTAGACAAGGTATGCAAAAGCCGTCATACCAGTCGGCATAGTGGGACAAGAAAGCAAGAAAGACTGAGGGCAAAAGCAAGCCAGCGCGAAGGTATGCGTTGCTAAACAAAAAGTGCAAATCAACATCTGGAAGAAAACAACGTTATGGCGGACGGCATAATATTTTAACTCTGGTGGCAAGTCCCATCTACCGTAGTGGCTGATGGCATTTACCGTCGTGCTCTCATTGAAAACAATGACATCTGGTTTGCCGTCTACCTCATACCATGTAAACACAGCATTAATCTACACAGGAAGCCTGTCAGACCCTAGTGCAGCTGTAAGAAAGCAGGACGGATCTGCTGGCTAGTGCTCTGGAATGAATATAAACATGCTCAGTTCCATCTATCCAACCTTCCCCAAGTGGACTCATGAGTCCTGACAGCTGGCCAGTGAGAGGGATCAAGATTATGTAAATGGTCATGAGGGAACTTCTATGACCTTACCTAATATGACATTACTTTGTCCAACAGGTAAAGCAGATAGAGAAAAGAGACTCTGTGCTAACCTCGAAGCAGCAAATAGACCGGCTGCTCAGACCCGGGTCGTCCTACTTCAATTTAAACCCCTTTGAGGTAAGTGGCTAGTTCCTGTCACATGCAACTGTAGTGGATCTATTATTATTGTGACAAGATTGATATGTAGAACTGCATTGAAGGGTCTTTAATACCACACCAGCGACCTCATCAAGAGGTTCAGGCCTCTTGGCATAATGGCTTAGGTGTTGTGCTGACCGACGCAACGTTGTAGGTTTCAACCCGTTTGAGATACTTGCTGAATGTGCTGCAATGGTGTCAAAGTTAAATGGCATTAACGTTGTGTGACAATTGTGTCTGGACAAGATGGTAAAGTGCAAGAGTGTGTTTCTCAAAGGAAAAAGGGTGACTTTGTCAAGAGGTTTGGATCGCTTGATGTAAATTGGTATTTTACTGACAGCCTCATCTGTGTTGTTTAGGTTATGCAGTGTCAACTTTCCTTCTAATGAAATGCCTAATTTGAATTGCAGGTGTTACAAATCGACCCAGAGGCAACAGATGAGGAGTTGAAGAAGAGATTCCGTGCGGTAGGTATACTACATCTCTGACAGAAGGTACCGGAGTATCCAATCTTGGACCAACAGATTCCTTGACAACTTCCAGGCCATACCACTGTTGAACAGCTAACCTTAGGTGTCCACCTACACCCTATTAAGAGACGATTTGCACTGACTCTTTACACCCGTTCCATACGTGCACTCTGACACACACACTTTCTCTCACTACCATCACTGCTGCTTTTATTTATTTGTACTGGTCAATTTACTTTACTTTAATCTACTTTAAATAACTGTAACATGATTTACATAGTACATACTGTCTATTTTATAGTTTTATATTTCCCATCATACCTTAATGGTGAAACAGCCACGTCCGTTTGCGATAGATATTGCAGCAACAAAGAAGTTAATGCAAAAAACATAGTTTTTTTTCCCTCGTGCATGCAATGATGTCCGAGGTAAAGACTGACCGATATGGGAGTTTTGGGTCCGATATCGATTTTTATGGAGGCAAAAGTCACAGATTATTGATATATCTGCCGATTTTATAGGTTTTTTTTAGAGGTGGAATGGCAGTGGATAAGAATCCAGAAGTGTTTGTCCTGAAACACCACAAGCACACTAATTAACAAGAAGGGCTGAATTAATTAACCTTTGTTTCAAAGTAAATCAAATCAAATTATATTGGTCACATACACGTGTTTATCAGATGTTATTGCGGGTGTAGCGAAATGATTGTGTTTCTAGCTCCGACAGTGCAGTAATATCTAACAAGTAATATGTACTCTCTTTCCACTTCAGTTGTCCATCTTGGTCCATCCAGACAAAAACCAGGATGATCCAGACCGCGCACAACTAGCCTTTGAAGGTAGAAATATGATCGCAGGCACAAGATGTCTACATCAGTTAGCCGAATACATTCAAAGAGTTCTTAACAACCCCCGGTCCCACTGTATTTCTAGCTGTGGACAAGGCATACAAAAACCTGCTGGAACCAGAACAGAAGAAGAGGGCAGTTGATGTAATCCAAGCAGGAAGGGAATATGTTGAGCATAATGTAAGTAACTGACCACTGGTCCCTCTGTTGATACGTCTCACAGGTAGCTTCCCAAATGGCACCTTATTCCCTTTATAGTGCATTACTTTTGACCACTGGCAATGGTCAAAGGTAGTGCACTATAAAGGGAATAGGGTGCCATTTGGGACTTATATTTACTGCACAGCTGTATTAATAGCAGTGATGCTACTCTTACAGTTTAAGTTCATGTAATGCAGTAAGAATGTTGTGCTGTGGCGTGTTTTCTTGCAACAGATGAAAGAGAAGAAGAAACAGCTGAAGAAGGATGGGAAGCCTCAAATCGTGGAGGAGGATGATCCAGAAATGGTATTGACAAGTGGTTAAATGTAACTTGCAACAGATGTAAGGCTGTTTTGATATTGGGCTTATTGTTATTTTGACCCTCAGTTCAGACAGGCGGTGTACAAGCAGACTATGAAGTTGTTTGCAGAGCTTGAAATCAAGAGGAAGGAGAGGGAAGCCAAGGACATGCATGAACGGTAACAGTGCCATTTCAGTCAACTGAGTATTGTACATGAAGCATTTGGAGGTATATCGTTGGTGAAATACAGAACATATCCGCACAGAACGCTCAGTGTAATTGCATGAAAGGTGGGTATTGTTTAATACTTGAATTATAGGAATACACGGCCCTCAGAATGTCTGGTCTTCTTTTGGTGGCCATAAGGAGGGAATACCATTCAATGTTTTGTGTTATTTTTCAACCTCAGGAAAAGGGCAAGAGAGGAAGAGATTGAGACGGCAGAGAAAGCTAAGCGAGAGAGGGAATGGCAGAAGAACTTTGAGGTATGTTGAAAAAAGGTTGTAATTACATTTGAGTGAAAATTTACATTTTAAGCAGTAAACGATCCACGTCTCCCAAAATAAGCTGGGATGAGGATGGACGTAGCACCTGTGGCGCAGCAGTCTAAGGCACTGCATCAGACCCTGGTTTGATCCCGGGCTGTATCACAACCGGCCGTGATCGGGAGTCCCATAGGGCGACGCACAATTGGCCCAGCGTCGTCTGGGTTAGGGGAGGGTTTGGCCGTGGTAGGCCGTCATTGTAAATTAAGAGTTTGTTCGTAACTGACTTGCCTAGTAAAACAGGTTTTTTTTTTTTAAAGTTGCTGCTGGCTCTTCAGTTGTTTAACTGAGATTCAGGGATATGGCGTTACCACCACCAGCAGCAGGGTAAACTGCAGATAGTCAGTTGTTGTAGAAGTCGGCTCGATATTGCTGTTTTCTTCATGCATCGCTGACTATACCTTCCATTTTATGTCACAAGGAAACAAGGGATGGCCGAGTGGATAGTTGGAGGAGTTTCCAGGCAGGCAAAGGCAAGGCTAAAAAAGAGAAGAAACCCCGGTCGTTCCTGAAGCCTCCTAAAGTCAAGATGGAGCAGAGAGAGTGATGTCTGTTGAGGTGTGATGGTTAAGGATACTACCCAAAGTGTGCACTTGCACACTCCACATCATGTTTAAAAGCATAGGAGTGGTGTGTAAGCATAGGCTGAAGGGAGTTTCCACCATTGTAAAGATCCATGCGAGGAGGTTTGGAAGTGCACACTTCGGAAGAAGGGTGGAGAATCGAGACTCAACCCAACATTCTTACTTACTCTTGACAGTGCATCCACCGTCCTGAGAAATGTACTTTTGTGCTTGTTTTTTAATGTATATAATTGTGACATGCAACCTCCATGAGACCATCACACTGACTGGCCTCAATTAAAGTAGGAAAGATAACAGGAACACTTAAATTTCTGTTACCACCTTAGTTTGCCTGGACTTTTTGTTCTGTATTTTTTTATACCTTGAAATAAAAACCTGTTTGTAACAACGCAGTCTAGTTGAGGGTAGAATAATGACATCCTTAGGTAACGACTGCCAGGTTCATCAGTAGGTACAAGATCCTATAACATAAGGAGGAATTCTTCCCTTACTGTGAAACAAGGGGTCCAGCTCCTCTTGGAGGACAATGGAACTAGATTTCAGAAATGCTTATTTCTTATTTCTGAGAGTGCCTGAATATTCTCCCTTCAGTTTACTCCTCTATTCATGCACTTTGGTTGGAGAGCGAGGCAGCGACAACGTCCCGCATCTCAAGTATCTCTCTTGCTTTGCCTTCATCAGAATGTCAAATCCAAAGTGGGTTGGGATTCCACTACACGGAGAAGGCATCCTATTCCATATGTAGTGCACTACTTTTGACCAGAACCAAATGGATCCTGGGCAATAGACATGCACTAAATGGGGTGTCATTTGGGACAGAGCCAGAAAGTCCCCTACTATTCCCATGTTGATGCCCCCTCTCTTCAATACATTGAAATGCCATCGTTTTTGTCATAAGAAGTGTTCTTCCGTAGCATTGTGTATCCATTGTGTTTTCATACCAAGTGTTTAATTGCAGCAATGTTGCACTCAATCTACAGTACCACAGAAAGCCAGGGCCTAGTCTGGCAGTTGAACTCTAAATGTTACACTGTGTCCAATATATTCTTAAATAGGTCACCTGAGTGATCAAGTTATGAATGCCCAAAGAGATTCGCCAGTTTATGATCGTGCAACATGAGTAAAGACAATCAATTGCATTTGGCAGACAGACAAATTGACCTAAGTGCCCAAAATGATACAAAGTCCATTTTCTTTAAGTGAGAAAGTTGTAAATAAGTTAAATGACAAACCTATCAAGTATGCACATATAGGATACATGAGGATGTTCTAGTCTAGAGCAGAACATTAACAATGGTCGGGCTCCCGAGGGGCACAGCAGTCTAAGGCGTCACTACAGTCCCTGGTTCGAATGCAGGCTGTGAATGGGAGTCCCATAGGGCGGCACAAATTGGTCCGGGGTAGGCCGTCATTGTAAATAAGAATTTTTCTTAACTGACTTGCCTAGTTAAAAAGGTCAAATTAACAAAAACAAGTGAGCGCACGACAATAGACAGAACTGACTACCAGCACACTAAATGACAGTGTTCTCCACGGCTACAGGGGCAAAGAAAAGATAAAGCAATTAAAATGCATCTTCACATTCACTTACCCACTGGCGTAACAAAGTTTCCCTGAACCCCCGCAAGGTTGGAGTTCTTTTTGGAGGGTTACTGTCAAAATGATTAAATAAAAAGTAGACCTCGATAACAGGCACGTGGGGCCCCACGGCTTTGAGGGGGCTGCAGGGGTGTCTGGTATGCCAGTGCACTTACCCCCTTTTAACTTTAAACAAACTTAAAAGTATACTCAGCGAAATGACGTTGCCACGTGCAGCAGTTATTGAGATGAGGGCGATGCAAGATGAGCTCACACAGTATCTGCACATGCGCACAGCTTTGCTTCATGCCATTAGAGCGTGGTAGGTACTGGACCAAAACAGCAGAGTTCAGCTTCACGCTTAGTTGTTGCGGAAATTGACCCACTATGCTGTTTACTTTCTGCATCTACGTCATACCGCTGAGTCGACCTTTACAACTTTGGCTTCATCGTTTCTCATCACCACAAGTGTTGTTTTTCCTAGAGTTCCGTGTCTTCTCATAACGTCTCCCAAGGGCAAGTGTAGGTAACCTCATTCCCAGTCTTGTTTTGTTACCACATGAATATAGGTCAACAGAGAGCCTGCTGGTGGACCAGATTAAAGTGTTAGATATGTAGCTTCGGCCCAGGCTTTCACGCACGTGAGCGAAGCCTGGAAGCAGAGGCCAGGTGATACAAGTTGTCTATTGTCTCACATGACCTTACACTGGTCCCTGCTAGAGACCATAGAGCTCTGGGCGCCTCCTGTCACATTCAGACATAGCCCCTTGAAGGCACCAAACAACTAATCATCCTTCGCAGCTTTCTGGTTGCTCTTGGCATTGGTCTTACTCTACATGGGGATAAAAAAAACCAAAAGGTTAAATGATCTGTCTTTTGTAAGTTAAGTCTAAAATCCAGGCCAATGGTAGCCATGTAAGCGCTTTGTAAACAGGAGACATTCTAATTGAACTGACCTCGTATGTCTCTTGTGATTCCCAAGTTTGACCCATAAACTCCTTTAGTCCGTCAAAATTAAATGGGTATAATTGTCAGATCAGATGTCCACTGAACGAGTGACTTCCATCTGTTATTATGACCAGTCACACGTGACATGCACACACACGGAATTACCTTAGGGAGGCTGTGCTGGCTCCTCCTGGTGGACCTCTCTACAATCTTTCTTTCTGTTTCCTACAGAAACATTAGAGATGTTTCAGTGGCAATGTGTGAGTCTCCCAAGCAGATATACAGTGCATTCGGAAAGTATGCAGACCCCTTGACTTTTTCCACATTCTTACGTTACAGCCTTATTCTAACATGTACGTTCCCCCTGATCAATATACACACACACAATATCCCAAAATGACAAAGCAAAAACAGGTTTTTAGAATACTTATGTAAATGTGATATTTAAGTTCACACCCTTTACTCAGTACTTTGTTGAAGCACCTTTGGGCAGCTATTACAGCCTCGAGTTTTCTTGGGTATGACGCTACAAGCTTGGCACACCTGTATTTGGGGAGTTTTTCCCATTCCTCTCTGCAGATCCTCTCAAGCTCTGTCAGGTTGGATGGGGAGCAACGCTGCACAGCTATTTTCAGCTCTCTCCAGAGATGTTCGATCGGGTACAAGTCCGGGCTCTGGCTGGGCCACACAAGGACATTCAGAGTCCCAAAGCCACTCCCGCGTTGTCTTGGCTGTGCGCTTAGGGTTGTTGTCCTGTTGGAAGTTGAACCTTAGTCTGAGGTCCTGAGCGCTTTTGAACAGGTTTTCATCAAGGACCTCTCTGTACTTTGCGCCGTTCATGTTTCCCTCGATCCTGACTAGTCTCCCAGTCCCTGCCGCTGAAAAACATTCCCACAGCATGATTCTGCCACCACCATGCTTCACCGTAGCAATGCTGCCAGGTTTCCTCCAGACGTGACACTTGGCATTCAGGCCAAAGAGTTCAATCTCGGTTACATCAGACCAGAGAATCTTGTTTCTCATGGTCCGAGTCCTTTGGGTGCCTTTTGGCAAGCTCCTAGCGGGCTGTCATGTGCTTTTTTACTGAGGAGTGGCTTCCGTCTGGCCACTTTACCATAAAGGCCTGATTGGAGTGCTGCAGAGATGGCTGTCCTTCTGGAAGTTTCTCCGATCTCCACAGAGGAACTCTGTCAGTGACCATCAGGTTCTTGGTCACCTCCCTGACCAAGACCCTTCTCCCCCGATTGCTCAGTTTGGACGGGCGGCCAGCTCTAGGAAGTCTTGATGGTTCCAAACGTCTTCCATTTAACAATCACGGAGGCCATTGTGTTCTTGGGAACCTTCAATGCTGCAGAAATGTTTTGGTACTCTTCCGCAGATCAGTGCCTTGACAATCCGGTCTTGGAGCTCTACAGACAATTCCTTAAACCTCAGATTGGTTTTTGCTCTGACATGCAGTGTCAAATGTGGGACCTTATATAGACAGATGTGTGCTTTTCCAAATCATGTCCAATCAATTGAATTTGTAAGAACATCAAGGATGATCAATGGAAACATTATACATTTGCAATAATACATTATGGGCTATTGTGTGTAGATCGAGGAAAAAAATGTATTCAATCCATTTTAGAATAAGGCTGTAACGTAACAAAATGTGGAAAAAGGTAAAGGGGTCTGAATACTTTCCGAATGCACTGTACTTACAATGCTTGATACTCATCTAAATAAGCTCTAAGGGACGGTTTCCCAGACACCAGATTTAGCTTAGGCCTGGACTAAAAAGCATGTTCAATTAAGAATCTCCATTGAAAGTGCTTTTTAGTCCAGGATTAGGCATAATTTCTGTCCGGGAAACTGTCCTTGATTTTATATCTACTAAAAACAATGGCCAACCATAGTGGTGCAAGGGACACTTCCTTCTGACTTTTTCTGCACAAGGCTAGTACAAAGGAGGGAAACTACACAGCTTAATACATGCACTGTCTCTGATTGCAAGTTGATCTGAACAGTCTTAGAAAAGTGGCATTATCAATGACAGAATGGAACCAATGTAAACTACATTATGTACAATACAGCCAACCATACTGATAAAAGACATAAAAATTAAATGCAAGGATATTTCAAGAGTGACCCGGCCTTTTTTTTTGGCACATACCTGTAAATAGTCTATTTCTATCAAGAAAGTCAGGTAATCCACATTCCTCAGTGGCAAAACAGTATTGCTTGAGGTACTCCGGTTGATGGACTTCTGCGCATTTGTCCGGTAAAGTGGCTTGTCTCCTCTTATTGGGATTTCACAGACAACCCTCCCGGCAAATTAGCTGAAGACATAAGCACTAATCTCATTAGAACCTACAGGGATGCAAACAAACTAGTGTAGGAAAGAAACAAGCATCGTGTCATGTAGTTTTCAATGATGACATGGAATGACCCATTCCCATTCTTGGAATTTGGTTAGTTTAATGAACTGTCAGTGTAGGTATAGTTATAGGCCTGTGTTGCCAAGTGATATCTGTTAGTTCTGAAGTATAGAGTGATAGGGGGCAGAGATCGAAACCAGTCTGGAGGAAGACCGTGTTAAGAGGTATGAATCACGTTTGTTTTCAATGTCAGCATGTCAGTCTGCTTTTCTTTAGAATAGCTGCCACTTGAAGTTGACAGTGACTCATTGATGCAACCTGGATCCATCAACCGTCCACTACTTTGTACCCAAATAGCACAAAAGTCAATCACCACCACCCTTGATCATGTCTATACATTTTGACTGATGGAAAACTGTTTGTACAAAATCCAATAAAAAATGTATTTGCTTGGGTTCTTTTTTGTTTTTATAGCTAGACGTTTATTAAAGGTTAATTGTTCAGTTCACCCAGTGAACTCAACTTAACCTTCTTTACTGGCACACATCTACAGATTCTGTATAGGCTTTGCTCTACTTTTCATGGTAGCAGATGGGGGAAAGAGAGGGAGCGAGGGAAAACAGGCCAGGGAGGCAAACAGACACAAAGGTAGTAGCAAGATCATGAGTTACTGAAAGATGGATGAGTACCCATGACGGTAGGGACACCTGCATGGCTGCCACAGCTGATCCTTCTGTCCTTGGTCCTTCTTGTGGGTGACACGGCAGACTTTACAGAGGAGTGGCCATGAGTGAACCTCAATATTTTCTTGCAAACCCTTTTCTACTCCTCCTCAAAACACATCCGAGGGGAGGGACCTTGGTCCTTCTCCTCTAATAGGGTTGAGAAGGTGAGAAGATCATTTGAGAGAGCCCATGTCCTAACACTACTTATCTACTAAATAGACCAATAGGCCAGGGTCAGTCAAGGGTTTCCTGACAGCCTTTGTATCGTTGGCCACAAACACTACAGTCATGAAATAAATCAGGGTTCAAAGACAGTCGAGTATTTAAGACAAAAACGCCTCCCCGTGACTCAACCAACGGCGCTACAAGCCTTGGCATAGGAGGACTTAACTTTAATTCGACAGAATCATACATAGTTTTATACATTTAAATCTTATACAAAAAAATACATGTACAGGGAGGAGATGAACAGCGGTAGCGTCTCATAATAAATACTGTAAACCGTGTGCTGCTGTGTGCCTGTGGCATTGGGATGCCACACGTTACTATTAGGATCCTCTGTGTGCTTCATCTCAGACCACAGGCCTGATACTATCACACGTGTAAAAGGCAGTTTGCAGTTTGTGTTGTGTGGGGTCTGATTTGTGTGAGTGTCTGTCATTTCCCCAGACTAGATGAAGACCAGCTGAGAAAACATGTCCAGTTGTGAGTACTATTATTACATTAATATGGCATCAATCCCTCTCCTCAAAAGCATTGCATAACGTAACAGAGATACAGTAGATATATTATATCAATAGGAGAGGCCTATATAAGCAATAAATGTGGAGTGGCAATCACTCATTGACGAAACGTGCCATTCGATTGGCTAACATTAGCCAAGATCGATAGCTGTGGCATGGGCAAGAGTTTCCAAATAAACACATTACAGTGCCCCTCTTGTCCAAGCGTTTCACCTCAAATGAAAAGGTCACGCTATTGGATTTCAGAGCAAGGCTTCTCTTGCTCTCACTAGTGTTCCACTACACGAGGCCGGTCCTTTCCTTTACATGCGGAAGACTGGAGCTGGGTAGTCTAAGGTTGGGCTAAAAACTCCTCTCTTGGTCATTTGCCTTCTGTTGGAGCAGAAGCCGAGAGGACTAAAAGGAAGTCCTTCTGGTTTTCTAGCTGCCAGCATGAGCCTCTCTCCTAACTGTGGAGATGGGTGGGGGAAGTACAGTAAGCAGGAGAAACGGGTCCATGCTGTGATGAATGGCCAAAGGATTTCAGACAGACTGGTAAAGGCCTGTCAAATTTGTCCGTACCGCCTTAAGTGGTCGTATCGGTCTGCTCCACCTTAAATCGCTCTATCGTTAAGAGTCTGTGGAGGTCCCGGGTCACCGGCTGATGTCGCGGTTGCCCTCCCAGCTCTTCCCCCCCACCGCATCGCCCGCTGTCCCCGATTCGAAGAAAGGGTGTCTGAGGGAGTCTGCCAGGGCCAGGCGCTTAGCGGGCTCGTATTCCAGCATGCTCTCAATCAGGTCAAACAACCGATGGTGCTCCTCGGCTTCCGACAACAGGTACCTCTGAGAGCATACAGAGATGTGATCAACATAATGAATATCCAGAAAATGTGAATACTATACTTGGGGTTAGGGTTCATTTCAATAATGTCTAAATAGAGGTTGAGATCAGAAATCCCTGGTTAATCCGACATGGGGGTGAATGGGTTACACAAGGGAGGGAAAAGGAGCTGCTCTCTTACCCGTAAGGGTTTGCAGTTCTCCCTCACGTATCTCCCAGCTGACGAGCTCTCGTCCCAGTCCAGGCGGCCACGGTAAAAATATTTCTGCTTCCTGAGTTAAAGGGGAGAGAGAAATTATTGCAAAGATTGAGGAAGAGCGGCATATAGAGAAAAACAGCGTCTGCGCAGGGGCAGCAGCATGGAAGAGTTGCCATAGGGTTCAATACCCACAGACAAAGATCACGAACAGGCCCTTTGATGTGGCATAAACACACAACTTTACTTTGATGCTCTGCGTCAACAACTAGACAAAGCAACACTACGGGTGGTGTGTGTGATGGATGACTTTTTGACCTGCAACTACACAGACGCACCTGGTCGTGTGTGTATGTGTGAGCTCTGACCTTGTCTTGCGTATCATCCTGGAGGGCACCGGCCCCAGTATTCTCTCCATCATGGCCAGATGCTCCCTGTTATCATGAGTCTGAGGGAGGGATGAACAAACGAGATAGCAAAGGTAAATCTTAATTGCATATCTTCCAGTGTATAAAAGGGCCATAAATGTAGATAGTGGATATCAGCAACTAGACCGATGCCAACACACACCATTATCAGAGACCTCATCTATCTTGCAACAATTTGACTGATAACACAGAGTAAAACGTGGCTGAAGCTGAGAGCTTTGAATAGAATGAGCGAAATAGAATACGAGCGCCGTCACCTATGGTGGCATAGCCAGGCAGAACTCCGAACACGGGAGGACAACGTCAACTAAGGATTGATCCCAATAGGATTAGCAGCTGTGTCTCTCTGCTGAGGTCTCTGGCTCAGTGTGTGTGCGTTTGCTTATGTGTGCGCGAAAGCCATTCTGGGCTTCGTTCAGTCCTTCCTGACAACCTGAATCGACTAGACACGGAGAGTTATCTTGGAAGGCAGCTGTCGCCACAGACAGCATGGGGTTGGGAAGGGAAGTGGGGTTTTACCTGGAACAAGGTGAAGCCCAGGTAGTACTCGAACAGGATGCAACCGATGCTCCACACATCACACGGCTGGCTCCAGCCCAGCTCTACAGGACAAAACACAGAAGAATGGGTGAATGTTTTTGGGGGTGGTTTCCCGGACACAGATTAAGCCTAAAACTGGACTAAAAGTCTTGTCATTTGGGATTCTCCATCTGAATTGGTGCTGCGTAGGCTGGTGGGAACGAATAAAACAATGAAAAAGCTCAATTTAAGACCCTAGCCTCACACGCTTGCGCCAGTGCTTTGATTTATCAAAAGCAACAACCAAGGTTTCGGCAGCTGCAGCTTTCTGCCTTAACATTGGTTGTGACTTCACAACTAGCATCATAGATCAAGAGAGTGAAGATGTAGTTTCTTTAAATAGAACAAGGACTCATACAGGCCACATAACAGACCACGGGTAAGCTTACACATTGAGCTTTGAAAGTACAGTGAGGGGAAAAAAGTATTTGATCCCCTGCTGATTTTGTACGTTTGCCCACTGACAAAGAAATGATCAGTCTATAATTTTAATGGTAGGTTTATTTGAACAGTGAGAGACAGAATAACAAAAAAATCCAGAAAAACGCATGTGAAAAATGTTATAAATTGATTTGGATTTTAATGGGGGGAAATAAGTATTTGACCCCCTCTGCAAAACATGACTTGGTGGCAAAACCCTTGTTGGCAATCACAGAGGTCAGACGTTTCTTGTAGTTGGCCACCAGGTTTGCACACATCTCAGGAGGGATTTTGTACCACTCCTCTTTGCAGATCTTCTCCAAGTCATTAAGGTTTCGAGGCTGACGTTTGGCAACTCGAACCTTCAGCTCCCTCCACAGATTTTCTATGGGATTAAGGTCTGGAGACTGGCTAGGCCACTCCGGGACCTTAATGTGCTTCTTCTTGAGCCACTCCTTTGTTGCCTTGGCTGTGTGTTTTGGGTCATTGTCATGCTGGAATACCCATCCACGACCCATTTTCAATGCCCTGGCTGAAGGAAGGTTCTCACCCAAGATTTGACGGTACATGGCCCCATCCATCGTCCCTTTGATGCGGTGAAGTTGTCCTGTCCCCTTAGCAGAAAAACATCCCCAAAGCATAATGTTTCCACCTCCATGTTTGACGGTGGGCATGGTGTTCTTTGGGTCATAGGCAGCATTCCTCCTCCTCCAAACACGGCGAGTTGAGTTGATGCCAAAGAGCTCCATTTTGGTCTCATCTGACCACAACACTTTCACCCAGATGTCCTCTGAATCATTCAGATGTTCATTGGCAAACTTCAGACGGGCATGTATATGTGCTTTCTCGAGCAGGGGGACCTTGCAGGCGCTGCAGGATTTCAGTCCTTCACGGCATAGTGTGTTACCAATTGTTTTCTTGGTGACTATGGTCCCAGCTGCCTTGAGATCATTGACAAGATCCTCCCGTGTTGTTCTGGGCTGATTCCTCACCGTTCTCATGATCATTGCAACTCCACGAGGTGAGATCTTGCATGGAGCCCCAGGCCGAGGGAGATTGACAATTATTTTGTGTTTCTTCCATTTGCGAATAATTGCACCAACTGTTGTCACCTTCTCACCAAGCTGTTTGGCGATGGTCTTGTAGCCCATTCCAGCCTTGTGTAGGTCTACAATCTTGTCCCTGACATCCTTGGAGAGCTCTTTGGTCTTGGCCATGGTGGAGAGCTTGGAATCTGATTGATTGATTGCTTCTGTGGACAGGTGTCTTTTATACAGGTAACAAACTGAGATTAGGAGCACTCCCTTTAAGAGTGTGCTCCTAATCTCAGCTCGTTACCTGTATAAAAGACACATGGGAGCCAGAAATCTTTCTGATTGAGAGGGGGGGTCAAATACTTATTTCCCTCATTAAAATGCAATTCCATTTATAAACATTTTCACATGCGTTTTTCTGATTTTTTTTGTTGTAATTCTGTCTCCAACTGTTCAAATAAACCTACCATTAAAATTGTAGACTGATCATTTCTTTGTCAGTGGGAAAACGTACAAAATCAGCAGGGGATCAAATACTTTTTTCCCCTCACTGTATGTGAAAAGTCAATCAACCCAGCTCAACTCTGAGCAAGCACACTCAACTAATTATCGCATGTACTGCAAAGTGAGTACAAAGCCAGTCAGCTGTGTTTAGTGTCTGACTGTGGGTTGTTGTTCAGTGTCTACCCAACTGGCAGATTATGGCAGTTCAATGCCACTGCCAAGGAACCCCCCCCCCCCTCCCCTGTTTTAGAATAGCCCAGACATAGCCCAACCAGACAGACTATAGCAGTCCATATAGCAGTCCATGTAGTGGCTACACCACCCTTAGTTTAGAATAGTCCTCATCCAATTATTCAGCTAACTGGCCTGAAGGAAGATAGGGCTACTGAAGTGGGACGTCACTCACCTAGTATGACTTCCGGGGCGCGGTAGTGCCGTGTGGAGACGATGGTGCTGTGGTGCTCGTGGTCAAATGTGGCGCTACCAAAGTCCACCACCCGTACGTCCGTGCTCTTCACTGTCCGCTCGTCGCGCTTCTGTAGGGAGGAAGGTGGACAACAACATGGTTTAGAACCTGATAGTTTTGTTAAAAATAAAAAGGCAGAATGCAACTTTCTTTCAAACCTGATGAAATGTGCAAAGCTAAACTTTTAAACAATTGGCCAATGAATGACACCTTGATTAGTCCATTGCTGATATCTAGTAACATTGACATGACCTATTTTCATGCTTCTGACATTAAACCATACCTGTATCCAAACTGAAAATGATTCCCATTTGTTTTTGACTTGGTACATTTAGGCCTAATCGTCATTTGCACTTCAGGCAATAGCTGACTGCCAAAGCATTTGCGATGACTCTCAGTCTGTGTCCCAAATGGCACCCTTTTCCCTATATAGAGCACTACATCTGAACAGGCCCTGGTTAAAAGTAGTGCACTATTAGGGAATATGGTACCATTTGGCCTCTGAAAGCAAAACAGGCTCTGCAGGAATTATCCCGAGGCCCCGACTCCTCGTCTCACCTTCTCTACGTTATAGGTCATAGTGAAGTCGGAATTGACAAACAGGATGTTTTCTGGCTTCAGGTCTGTGTGCGTCAACTTGGTATCATGAAGAACTGTGAGGAAAAAAAGAACAGTTCAAATCTCAACAGCCATTCACATTCGATGGTGGTCAATGAAAAGAACACTCCTCTGATAGGTGTGTTTGAACCAACGATGCCCTCACGTGGCTAAAGGCTTCTTATTGCAAACAATGGTGGCCTTATATTCCGATTCCAACCTCTCTAGGTGAGTAAGGAGGGGGAGGCTAAAATCAAAAAGGAATGAATGAAGGATTGTGTCACGGTAGTGATAGGGGTCTATGAAGGGCATTGGTTGTTGGAGTGAGACTTATGACCAGTTTGTAGGTCATGTTTAAATTGTTAAAGAAAATGTGCTCTTGATAACTCATCTGGTTAAACAAAGGCAATAAATACAAGATAGTAGCGTAATATCGGAGTGCACTTACACTTGACAGCCAGGCTGTGGAGTGACAATTATGACTAGTCGACTGCTAGTTTCTGCACTTATGTCGAGCTGTTATTGTGGGGCGGCAGGGTAGCCTAGTGGTTAGAGCATTGGACTAGTATACGAAAGGTTGCAAGGTACAAATCTGTCGTTGTGCCCCTGAACAGGCAGTTAAACCCACTGTTCCTAGGCCGTCATTGAAAATAAGAATTTGTTCTTAACTGACATGCCTAGTTAAATAAAGGTAAAATAAAAATAAATTGTGAAAGAAAATGTGTTCTCGATTACTTACCCGGTTAAATAAAGGCAATATTTAAAAAAAAAAAAATATATATATATATATATAAACTTACACTTGACGGACAGGCATAGCTGGTAGGCCATGTGTCGGACCTGGGCGATGGAATAGGGCAGGTAGTTGTTCTCCTTGAGGAAGTCAAAGGTGCTGAGGGCCAGCAGCTCAAAGGAGATACACATGTGGCCGTGGTAGTCGAACCAGTCATACATCTGTACACACAGGCTGGGAGGAAAGATGAGAGGGGTTACATAACTAACAAAGCAAACATAATTCAATAAAAACTAAATGATACAGGATCCTGTGTAATAAGGGATTTTTCAGGGTCAAAAAGAGGCTTAGGTGGTGGGTGTGGTCAGCAAGGCTGCATTTCTGAGGCCACCCCATCTCAGTGACGTAGAGAAAGGTTTGCATTTTTAAGCCAACTTAATGCAAATCTACAGATTTCTCCGTGGAGCTGAGAGATATTTTTGCAGTTTAAAAGCAATATTTCCTGCAATTCTACACAGTTGGCCATGGAGCGGAGAGAAAGTGGTGTAGTTTTAAAGCTCCATGTGTTAAACCTAATAAACCTCTTTTGCTCAAACCTAATAAAATCAATACTGCTAAATCCATTGTTTTTGGAATTTTCACGTCTGTCTAGCTTTTATTTTGGTGATTGTTAGTTCTCAAAGATTATATTATTTCTAAATATATAGGCCCATTATCTTTTCTACATACCTGATTTTAGTCATTTAAGTTTACACCGAAAGTGTTTTTCCATTCCTGAAAATGAATGTAATTACACTGTTTGGAAAAAGTATTTCAATTGGAGAAAGATCTCTGGTAATGAACAATACATCGTAGTGGTCTGAGTCCGTAGTAGGCTACTCACTGTTTGTTTTCCGGATCTTTCTCATTGATTCTCTCCAGCACATTGATCTCCAGACGAGCTGCTTCCTTGTATTTCTCCACGTTTTTGATGATCTTTAGAGCAACAGTGGCCCCTCCCCTGTAAGACACATACAGTATAAATGACAAAGACATAACTAACCACACCACATGATGAATTTAGACAAAACACATGAGGGAATACCTTATGGTGCAAAGCTGTGATTCCCTGAATTAGGTCTATCTACATAACCCAAGTTAGTGCTGTTGCTTGGGAACCTGGTGTCACAGGTTTGGTAGCTAAAATAAGATGGATACACTGAGGATAGCTTTTGAAAACAGATTTCTCAGTCTCTTTAACACGATGAATTTGTCCAACCTTGTTGAGCCATGAAATTCCACCTTATTTCATACAAGCAAACTGTATTGTGATGAGTACATTCTATTCCCTTGTCCTTGCATGTTGATTATGCAACATGTTATGTTCTCAAAAATAAGTTTGGCTTTATCGCGTTCACGTTCAAACGTGCATTGTGCTTCAGGGGGCAGTGGCAGGGACATTAGCATGGAACAAATTTGCATGGGGTATCATTGCCCTGCCCGCTAAACTCAGGGCCCATAGAGAAGCACACAGAGGTCTATAGTGAGCCTAAGTGCAGGCGCTAATACACCCACAGCAAACGACCACAACCTGATGGAATAACAGGATCAGCCGAAGGAGGAGGGCTCTAACTCTAGAACTACTATTTGTAAATAGTAAACACCTAGTGCAGGGAGAGGGAACACGGAGGCCTTAAAAGGGCCACCAGCTAACAGCCAGAGCAGCTGTTTCATACGGATACATACCGACGATGGTCAATACATTGCATCACCCTCCCGAAGGTGCCTTCCCCCAGAGTGCTGACAATCTCATCTGGAAGACAGACAGACAGACGGGGAAAGAGAGTGGGAAAGAAGGGAAGAGAAGAATCAGACATGTGGACCGGAGCAGGGACATCAAGGCAAAAAAAGTGACAGGCGTTTCAATACTAGCACCCATCCCCCTTTTCAGGTTGTGGACAAATGGGATGCCTAAAAGAATCTTTACTTTTACACGGTCCTAGATAACCTATGATAATTGGGGTCCACACACTACCAGAACAAATTATGGGAACATTTTTGAGTGCCCCCCCAGCAGCCTATAGGAAGGAAAACCAAAAGTATATTCCTACCGATGTTGTGGTGGTGTGCCTGTTTTAGAGCAAGGGCGCCGGGAGGGGGGGAATGTGTTGGGTTTTACTGGTTAACCCTATGTAATTGAAAAACCCACTCAAGCAAAACTTCTGAAATAAGTGTAAATGTGCAGACTAAGCAAATAAATTTGGTTTCAAACTGAACATACAAGTCATGCCAGGGATACGAGCTGGAAATGGGAAAACTATATGTTAAGTGGGTGGGTGTTATGAGATCACGGATCATAATAACTGTGGTTTTTTTAAGCATACAAATCATGCTCTTAATTTACCACTACAAAGACTTTTATAAAGTGTAGCATTAAAAAGATGCAACACAGTCAAAGGTCAAAAATGCAACACTGCAGACAACTTAAGGCCCTATGGATGTTTACTAGGTAGGCGGAAAGGAAAGGGCTAGATATGAGGGGTTGCAAAACTATTAAAAACATAAATGTTCCTAATAGCTTTTCCCAATTAACGTATTACAAAAAAAAAAAAAATGTTTTAGACCTGGACTTTAAACTAAAGCGCAAGAGACAATTAAGAAGTTGAGGAAATGTTGTGTTAGGGGAAAACTCTAATATCTCTGATATAAAACCACAGCGAGATAGCCTCAACACAACGAGCAGTATTTATCTAAAGCCGATATCCTCAATTTTTTTTGGTGTGCTAACCACCCTGCTTTTTGAGCTAGAGCGAACAGCATTCTACCATGGCATCATCATCAGGCACTCCCCTGTCAGTGAATGCTCTATGGTTTTAAATACTCATATGGAGAAGGGTTACGATAGAGTAGTGGCAGTGAGTACATCTCTCTTGCAGGACGTCCCCACTCCGACAGATCAGGTGCCCTTCCTCGTCGTCCCTCACACTCAGTGCCCGCGTCCGGCTGTCACTCCGCTGTTTGCAGCCCCCACAGCATTAGCAGGTCACGACACGACCGACAGGGGACAGGGGATTTTCGGGGGAAGCCGTAGCCACGGCGATGGAAGGCGGCACAGGTAGAGGAGGGAGGAGGAGGGTGATGTTGTAGTTGACGTAGTGGTTGTAGGTGGGTGTGGTGGTCATAGGGCGATTCGTATGACACCACGTGAGGAAATATATAACGATAGGGATATAGTGCAAGGGAACAAGTCAAAGATCACATTTTGTCCTCTGCTTCTCTCCCCCTCTACCTTTTAACCCGTGCTATTACAAATAAGGAAGCAACCTGCATATCCATTCATAAACAAAAAGCCAATTCAGAAAATACCAAAAATATCTACATCAAACTATGATATTGCCCACTTAAAACGAAGCAGAGTACTTCCCAAGAAAACAAATAAAATGAGAGGATGATAAGGCAATCAAGCAGAAAATAGTTAAAGATTAAAATCATCAGTGATACATAGATACATGCCACCCTACGGTCCTCTCTCTCATTTATGTCTACTTAACGCAGAAGGCGAGAATGTGGATGATGCTTTATCCACGTGTGTCCAAAAACAGTCAATGTCTCACTACACAACTCATTTTATAAGAAGACTGTAGAAGGTAAATCTGGATTTAACTAAGACAAAAACAACTATTCAAATCCTGCTGACAAAAACAAAACAAAAGATTGTACTACTTACCAAGTCCAGGAGCTGTGGACAAGAGAAGGTAATAGAGAAGTAGAGAGACAGAAAGACATGAGGAGAAAGATAGAAAGGAGCGGGAGGGTTAAAGGACAAGCTCGGGCCGGGCTCTACTCACCGAGGAGGATGGGCTATAGGACCTGGTTCTACGCCGCCTTCGTTTGTGCTTACGCCTGCTGCCCTTCCTTCGGTACGACTCCTCCCGTTCCCTCTCGCGCCCCCTCCGGTAGTCGCACATGCTCGGTGAGAAGTCACGTGCGTAGTAACCGTCGTCGGCTGCTGCTGGTGCACCTCCATGTTCCCTTTCCCGGTTTCCGCGGTCTCGTTCGCGGCTCTGGTCCAGGCGCCGGTAGCCCTCACAGTAGCGCCGGTCGTACGGCCTGCGGTCTGTCGAGCGATTATCGTAGCTGCAAAAGAGACGCAATGGGTTAGATCAGCGGTGTCTCTGACCAACTCAGGTTACAGGTTATTCAACAAACGCCATCAGACCACTGATACTGGTAAATGAACCCATTGAGTTTAAAAAACATTTCTACCAGATAAACTATCATACAGTACAAAAGCTTTACATACCAACTTTTCTGTTTGCAAGTACACAAATATAAACACAGCCATACAAACACACCTCCTGGAGCGAGCGTAGCTTCCCTCTTGTCGGTTTCCCCGTCCCCGTCGGTCTCTGTCCCGATCCCTCTCCCTGTCACTGCTAGAGGAAAAAGAGGGCGATCGGCGGTGCCTCTGCTTGCGTCCCCTGTCTCTGTCCCGGTCTTGATAGCTGCTCCGGCTGGCCCTTTCTGAGGACGGGTACCGTCTCGAGTGTGGCATCTGTGATAAGACATGTTACTTGGTATTTCATTGCAGTTGGTGAGGGGTTGGATTGCACTCAGCAAGGAAGGGATACAGAACAGCTGCATGGTGGGGGAAAGGAAGAAAACTAGTAAAAATGAAAACAGGTGAGGATCCATCCTCAGCTCTCCCATCAAGCCATTAAACTCTGGACTGTTTTAAAGTCACCATTGGCCTCATGGGGAAATAACTGAGTGGTTTCTTTCCTCTCCAGAAACGAAGTTAGGAAGGATGCCTGTATCTTTGTAGTAACTGGGTGTACTGATACACCATCCAAAGCGTAATTAATAACTTCACCATGCTCAAAGGGATATTCAATGTCTGCTTTTTTTATTTTTACCCATCTACCAACAGGTGCCCTTCTTTGCGAAGCATTGGAAAACCTCCCTGGTCTTTGTGGTTGAATCGGTGTTTCATTTGCTTGACTGAGGGACCTTAAAGATCATTGTATGTGTGGGGTACAGAGATCAAATCAAATTGCATTGTTCACATACACATATTTAGCAGATGTTATTGCAGGTGTAGCAAAATGCTTGTGTCCCTAGCTCCAACAGTGCAGAAGTATCTAACAATTCACAACAATACACACACATCTAAAAGTAACATGTTGAAATATATAAATATTGGGACAAGCAATGTTGGGAGTGGCATTGACTAAAATACAGTATAATCCATTATACATATGAAATTAGTAAAACAGTACATAAACATTAAAGTGACTAGTGTTTCATTATTAAAGTGACCAGTAATTCCACGTCTATGTACATAGGGCAGCAGCCTCTAAGGTGCAGGGTAGAGTAACCGGGTGGTAGCCGGCTAGTGATGGCTATTTAACAGTCTGATGCCCTTGAGATAGAAGCTGTTTCTCAGTCTCTCGGTCCCAGCTTTGATGCACCTGTACTGACCTCACCTTCTGGATGATAGTGGGTGGTAGATGACCTTGATGATCTTTTTGGCCTTCCTGTGACATCGGGTGCTGTAGGTGTCCTGGAGGACAGGCAGTGTGGCCCCGGTGACGCGTTGGGCAGACCGCACCACCCTCTGGAGAGCCCTGTGGTTGAGGGCATTTCAGTTGCTGTACCAGGCAGCGATACAGCCTGACAGGATGCTATCAACTGTGCATCTGTAAAAGTTTGTGAGGGTCTTCTGTGCCAAGACTAATTTCTTCAGCCTCCTGAGGTTGAAGAGGCGCTGTCGTACCTTCTTCACCACACTGTCTGAGTGGGTGCATTTCAGATTGTCAGTGATGTGTACGCTGAGGAACTTGAAGCTTTTCACCTTCTCCATTGCGGTCCTGTCAATGTGGATAGGGGGGCGTACTCCCTCTGCGGTCTCCTGAAGTCCACGATCAGCTTCGTTTTGATGACGTTGAGGCAGAAGTTATTTTCCTGGCACCACTCCGCCAGGGCCTTCATATCCTCCCTGTAGGCTGTCTTGTCATTGTTGGAAATCAGGTTCTACTACTGTTGTGTCGTCTGCAAACTTGATGACTGAGTTGGAGGCGTGCGTGGCCACGGAGTCATGGGTCAACAGGGAGTACAGGAGGGTGCTGAGTACGCACCAAAATTAGGTACTCATTTAATCACGGAAAACACCAGTGGAAAAAGTACAACACCGTAGAAAATTACTCAAGTAAAAGTGAGTCACCCAGTAAAATACTACCTGAGTAAAAGTATTTGGTTTTAAATGTACTTAAGTATAAAAAAATAAAAGTATAAATCATTTAAAATTCCTTATATTAAGCAAATCAGACAGCACCATTTTCCTTCGTACGGATAACCAGGGGCACACTCCAACACTCAGACATAATTTACATACGAAGCGTGTGTTTAGTGAGTACGCCAGATCAGTGGCAGTAGGGATGACCATGGATGTTTTCTTGATAAGTTGAGTGAATTGCACCATTTTCCTGTCCTAAATGTATGGTGTAAGAAGTACATAATTTTTCTTTAGGAATGTAGTAAGTGGTCAAAAATATAAATAGTAAAGTACAGACACCCAAAAAACAACTTAAGTAGTACTTTAAAGTATTTTTACACCACCGTTAAACACTTATTTCAAAGACTGAGGCCATTGACGTGACTTGTTAAACAAGACATTTAAGTTTTTAATTTGTAATTAATTAGTACAAATTTCAAAAAAACATAATTCCACTGACATAATTGGGTCAAAATCTAAATGTAAGCTACTTTAAATTCAGGTTGTGTAACATCAAAACGAGGAAAAAGTCAAGGGGTGTGAATGCTTGAAGGCACTGTTAAGTTGGGGTGGCATTATAACAACTAACGTTAGCTAATAAGCCTAGTTGATGTCACCTGGCTAAATGCAAACGTTAGATAAATAATGACGGGAGTTCATCACTGTGCCAGTTTAGCTAAGTGTGATAGCTGAAGACATGGGATGACCAAAAATGTGTAGTTAGACAACTAGTAAGCTAAGTATCTTGATAAATGGCAATTTATTGACTCAGACCCGCTACGACATTCAGTCGAATTGGCTGGCTAACGTAAGGTATTAGTAGCTAGCCGACGCCATGATATTTCGCAGAAATGCAGGCACACGAACTGCTTTCGTGAAGAATTGTATAAATTGTAATTTTGTTCAAATAAATGTTTGGTTAACTATTTCTGATAATATCTACCTAACGTTAGCTGATAGTTATTTAGATCGGCTAGCCAGCTCACTAATGCTAGCATAACATTGGCTAGCTAGCTAATTTGACCGCCATTTTACCTAGCTACTCGCGTTCGTTAGCTTTGATGATAGCCGACTCTAATTTGACTCGCGTGGCTCAACTTATCATTGAAACCCGAATACAATGAGGTGCACACGTGTATTTCCATATTATTTTACCGTTATATCAGCCAGGCCTGTGCGTTTATCCCACAGGAAATCCGTGTTGGCGCTTCAATTCCTAGTTTTCACTTCTCACTACCTGTTCAACGAGCTAGCGCTCTAACCTCGTACAAACCATCCTGATCTCGCGAGCTTTACATTCGGGTTCGCTTTAGAGAACCCGAATGTAAAGCTCGCGAGATCAGGATGGTTCGAAGCTACGAGCACTGCTCCCCACAAGTAAACAACCCCTGACTAAAACACACTCTTCCAGCCGCAGCCAGACCACAGAGCTACTGTTCTGTCTTTGGCCAGATCGTTATTCACAAGGTGCGAGCTACTGCTTTTATCGTGTTTTAATACCTTAAAAGTTCGATAGAAATACCTTCAACATTTGTGTGTATAGCTTACAGAAAAATGGCAGAACACATTTGCGGAATAAATTAGGAATGCTATAAAAAGGTCATTTAAATACTTGAATTCATTTATTAAAGCACAATTTAAGAATTGTAATATGAACAAAAAAAACTCAGGCAGTGCATGATTAAAATACAAAAACGTTCATTTTTTTTATTGAAAAAAGGTTAAGACTACCTATTACAGTATATTCATACATTTACTGCAGTGGTAAAGCTGGAAGTAGTAGTGTGTATGGGCTTTCATAACTTTTCCCTGCACTCTGGATCACAGCGACAATTAAGGAATCTTGATGACCTTTTCACACCAAGCTCACATTTATAATCCCACGCCAGCTCTGTACCAGCTCTAATGCGCCTGAAAAATAAAGACAATATGATGAATATACAGAAGTGCATATTATAATACACATGCTTTAGTCCACCTGGGCATGGGCATTTATTAGAGAGCCAAAGGCATGAACAGAACCCATATTCATCCTGACTTGGACTCTCAAAATACCAACCATTAGCACAAGCAATAGATAATATAACTGAAGGTCACTAACTTGCTGGCGAAGAAGGCCACCCAGGGGAATCGAAGGTCATGTGTGTCCACAAAAACATTCTGCGCAAACAGGTTTGGTTGGCAGCTATGCTGTAGAGAAAAACAGGATAAGATGTATAGTTGGCAGATCTGAGAAGTATGGAATTATACAGTCATGGCATACTATCCAACACACGATACCCTCTGATTATTCCTCCACATGACTCACATTGAGGTAACGACCCACATTCCCCTCCAGCTTTGCGTCGATGACGTAGCATGACTCCTCCCCATCAAAGAAACGCCTAGTGGCGTTTGAGGCCTCCTTGTCATTTCCCTCTGCTGTACCGTCCTGCTGGTCAGAAGATTTGGCAACAGAGCCCGATTTCTTTGCTGGGTCTATGAGAGAAGTGTCATTTGATTAGTCTGGGAACCAAAGTCCTATAATATATTTTAAAAAATTGTGGAGAGTTCATAAAGATGTTTCTGTCTATATTTCTGTCTGTGCTTTACTTTCCTCTACCTTCCTACAGTATTTTGAGTAACCAACATTTATCAAACCAAATAAGAATGAATCCTCTACTGAACCTCAGTAAACTTTTTAGTTTCCCTCCATGTTTGTTTTTTCTCTCAGTATACACGGTTTCCTCTTACCCTCCTGTAGTATTTTGGCATGCCTGCGGGTGACGTAGCTCCTCTCCATAGAGGAGACCTTGTGCCTGAAGTCATCATCAGAGCCGCCATCATCTTCACTGACATTGTAATCCTTGTCCTCATAACTGTCCTCGTAGTCACTGGGCTCTTCGTCATCTTCATCATACACGTTCTTCATACGTAGCGGCTCTTTGTCGTAGTTTCCCTCCTCTTCCTCATCACCACCACCTTTATCACAGTCATCATCATGTTCACTGTTGTCTTCTATGGTCTCTTCTGAACCTAACGGAGAACAGAGGCCGCAACATTACAGTTGTTTCTCTTTGCACTCCCGGATCTGTGTCCCCACTGGGTATGTGCATTTACAGTTCATGAATCGACATGGAAACCCAGTGTATCTTTTTCACATTCATATAAACATAATACACAGATAGGGTAGATCTGATGCTATGGCTGCAGGTGAGGCCAGGCTCTGCGTGTCTGTACCTGACTCATTGTCTGAGCAGCGGGCCTCACTCTCGTAACCCTCCTTGCTCTCAGCTCCCTCTATGTGGTTCAGGTTGACCACGTACATGTTGCCCTCTGTGCTCAAACTCTTCTTGTTCATGATTATCCCTAAGGGGAGAGAGATGGCAAAGGAAAAAGTTGTGAGCATTGTGTGGAGTATAACAGGAAGAATGACATTGCAATATTAGAGGGAGAGAAGAAGAGGGCAACACTACTAGAGGGCTTGTATTGAGCACTAAAAGGATATATACTGCAGAATAAGACTAATAGTGTATGTAATAGGGCTGTCCCCGACAAAAATACATTTTTGTTCGACCAAGAGTCATCTGTTCTTTTGACCAATCGATTGGTAGAAATGTATAAACTCGTTTTTTCCATATAGACAGCCTATGTGTTTGAATCAAATCAACTATATGCACTGAGCTTGTCTGACGCTTTAGGCAAACTGTTTGATTAAATAATTAAGACACAAATTACTAGAGGGATTCAGACCGCAATTGATTGGATTGTGCCGCCTGGCTCAGACTTGCTGCGCTGTGTAAAAAAAATAAATAGACAGTGAGTGTCTGACTAGCACCCGTGGTCTCGCTCTCCTCCCTGCTGTAGCGACCACCACAGAACATCAGTGTTTATCCCACTGTCCGATAACTACAAACATTTCTGACTGAAAAGTTCTGTTACCAAAATCCCTCATTTGATTAGGAAAAACATGACCTATTCCCTTAACCCTTGCTCTCTTAGATGACACATGTATGCATCGCATGCACGTGACCAAAGACCCATTCGCACGGGACTAGTATTACTAGAATGTCCGTTATTCCAGAAGACGATTCGGACGGGATTCGTTTTATCCCCCAAACTGCCCCCAGTAATTCTCTTTTTTCTCAATAAATTGACAGTTATGAAGGAAACCTGGAGGTTTTTATTCTCGGCGTGAAGATACAGTATTTCAACATGTCCAGGTGATTAGGCCACACTGATAACTCGAGCTTGGTTCCCAAGTTTCTAAACCATATTTCCTTTAGTGTCGCCATAATATTTTAATTGAGGAAGTGTGATCATAATCACTAGGATATTTTAGTGAGCTGCAGTAAGTCCTAAAGGTTGACCATGTACATGTTGCCCTCTGTGCTCAAACTCTTCTTGTTCATGATTATCCCTAAGGGGAGAGAGATGGCAAAGGAAAAAGTTGTGAGCATTGTGTGGAGTATAACAGGAAGAATGACATTGCAATATTAGAGGGAGAGAAGAGGGCAACACTACTAGAGGGCTTGTATTGAGCACTAAAAGGATATATACTGCAGAATAAGACTAATAGTGTATGTAATAGGGCTGTCCCGGACAAAAATACATTTTTGTTCGACCAAACAGTGCTAAACAGTGCAATTGCACTT
Source organism: Brachymystax lenok tsinlingensis (assembly GCA_030435695.1). NCBI lineage: Eukaryota > Metazoa > Chordata > Actinopteri > Salmoniformes > Salmonidae > Brachymystax > Brachymystax lenok. Next base: position 3,367,657 of record CM059806.1, on the reverse strand, counting down.
GAGATGCATTTTAAGGCTATGTTAACTTATCATTCCCAAAGGTTTAGGTCAGTTGTATGCTGCTGCTTTGCCATCTATTAACAGCAATGGTTACATTAAATAGGCTCAATATTTTTTACTGATGCATTTGTCAGTTACTGTTTTCTAAACAGGATGTGCTTTTAGGCCTACAGCTCGATGGTGGTTATACAAGGTTACTATACTAAGCCTACTCATGATAATGACATTAGAACTATTATAATAATAACAACAACAACGAGATCAAGAAAAAGGAGCGTTATTATTATATTAAATATTATTTTTGGGGACAGTAAATTATCATTAATACCAGAGAGGCTGTGCTAACGGGGAAAAAAAAGTGTAAAGCCTTTATCACAGCAAAACAAAGATATAAAAACATTTTAATACATTTGTGAAATTGTTTACTTGACATGTTGTTGCATGAGGCTTGGTGCTCACGGAATCAGTAGTCTATTGAACAAAAACTCAAACAGGCAACAGAAGTAGGATCTGTCTTATTTCTGTAGATGTGTTGATGATTTATAAAGCCAGGCACCTTTAACAGTTAGGCTATTGATTATAGACCTAATTAAGTTGGGGTTTCCTCTCCTCACTTAGACAATTAAGGCAAGGGCTGTTTTCTCATCTCATTCTGCTGCTGCCTCCACCACATTGTTCTCAACACCAATATGCTGGTTAACTTTGCTATTATGCACATAGCAACACGGTCTAGGAAAAGGCACCAATTCAACAACGCACTGATGTGTTTCAGAACCGTGGACAGCAACCGCTATCCAATGAAGGAGAAAGCGCATTTTTGCTACTGCTCGACTACAGAAATCTTGGTCGACTAACCGCCTATCGACCAAACATTTGACCAGTCGAATAAATGGGGTCAGCGCTAGTATGTAATCAACAGAAGTCATACTTACCAGCAGTCTGTCTGTGTTGGGTTAAATTAGGTTAGATTATATTCCTAGCTCACTCACCAGTGTAGGTGCAGATGAAGGTGCCCTTGGCAACGTCATCCAGGCAGCGGATTCCCCAGCTCTTCCCCACGGTCATGAAGAGCTGTAGCCGCAGCTGAAGGCCGTGCTGCACCACCCGGTTAGAGCACACCCGCGGGTCACAGCGGCACAGTGCGTTGCACTCATATATACTGCAGACAAGAGGGAGGTGGTTGATATAGAAATAATCATCATCATAATAAGGGCTTTTCAGACATTGCTCTCAAAGCATGTCACAAATAACAAAACGCAGAGAAATGGCTCAGATGGAAATGAACAGCCTCACCCTGTGGAGAGGCGTTTCTCTAGCCTCTTGTGAGTGTAGCCAGCGTTGACGTCCTCAGGGCCCGCTGGCAACAGGGCTGTGGCCTGGATGGTCAGCTGGTGACAGGAGCATGCCGACCTACATCAATACAATACACATGTCCATAAATACATGTCCAAACAATCTCTACATACCCAAAATACCCCCGGAATATAATCAGATTAAGACATCGCCATTAGGTGAAGGGATATAGATGCTGTAATTTGATATGGAATTTCTATAGCTGTGCCACATTAGGGAATTACACCCCTCTTCATTGGCTACTACCTTGACCTCTTGGTACATACTTTGCATTACAGAAATCAAGGCGTATCAAAAATATGGCACCATGACACACCAGGGGTTAAAGCGACAACAAAAAAAGACCATGACTGAAACTTAAGTCGATCTTAGATCGATTGTCTGCAAGGCCAAGTTAACCTCCCCTTACATGTAAAACAAGACCATCATGCTTTTAGGGAAAGAGGAATATTTTGTACATCTATTAAACTGCTTGTCCAGTCCTTTAAAAAAAAGGTAATACGTCGCAGTGACGGAGAACTTTAACCCCTGTAACACACACCGGTCCCTGCAGCCGTCGGTGCAGTCGCAGCCCATCAGAAAGTCTGAGCTGGTGTTGAGGGAGACCCCACTGCCTGCGACACACTGCTTGTTGTAGATCACCAAGAGTGGCCGGATGTTGTTGAGCTCGTTGATGCAGGACAGCGGCTGGTTCTCTCTGCCCAGCGTCAGGTCCGGGATGTTGATCTTGTAGGGCCGGGGCTGGTGGGTGGTGGTCACAGACACAAAGGGGTCCAGGCAGAACATGTCCAGGAAGAGGAAGTCACAGCGTGTCTGTTGAAGGTAGTCCTGCACCGCAGTCATGTTGCTCAGGCTGAGGCCACACGGCGACCGGTAAAATATGTGGAAATACGTCTGAGAGAGACAGAGGGCCGGAGGAGGTGAGAAAACACAAAGAGAGCATAACCATACCAGAGTTTTGAATAACTACAAGTATGAATCTTGGATGACAACAGAATTATACATTCTTTTTCATCTGTTACAATGGAAATGTATCAATTGCTCTGCTCCCAATTCTCCAGTTAAGAAGAGCGGTGTCAGGCACGACCTAGCACCCCCGGTGCTGAGTAATCACTACAGGTAATGGCAGACTTCTGGATCATGTAGGACGATGTTCCAGACAGTCCAGTCAGCTAGGTGTTCACCTTGTTATTGACCAGGGTGAAGTTTCCCCTAGGATCAGCATCACCTCCCCCAATCCTAACCTAAACCATTAGAGGGGAAAATGCCCAACTAACCCATGATCAGCATCTAGGGGCAACTTCACCCTACACCCACCTTGTTATTGACCCGGTGGCGGCCCTTCATGCGGCGGAACTCGCAGAGCAGGGGGATGAGAAGCGGGTTGCGTCCACGGTGCTTGGCCTCGACCTTTGACCGGATGCAGTTCAGGCAGGCGGGGCAGCAACGGTGGGGGGTGAAGGTGACCGAACCTTTAGCTGTGATGACAGACGACGCCTTGTCGGTCGTACGATCCTGGCCATGGGGCTTCCTGACGTGACCAGAGAGAAGATAACATGGGTTTGAGGGAGAATGAACGAGGGAGCAAAGGATGACAGCCTGAAACAAGGACCCAAAGGTTAAATAAGGGGTACTTATACTGGCCCTGTGTGTAACCTGTACAAGCGTGTGGTGTGAAATGGAAATGTGATTTTTGCATATCCCACTCCCCCTGAGACACCCTTGGAGAGTGCACAGCCAGGGATCAGCCATTACTGACGGCGACCCTGGAGCAATTAGAGTTGGTAGCCTTGCTCAAGGGCAGATCGACAGATTCTTCACCTAGTTGGCTCTGGGATTAGAACTAGCAAGCTTTTGGGTTACTGGCCCAACGCTCTAACCCTGGGGTAGGAAACTCCAGTCCTCAGGGGCCTGATTGGTGTCACACTTTTTCTCCATCCCTAGCAAACACAGCTGATTAATCAAATTGCATTCTAAACTGAAGACCACGATTAGGTGATTATTGGAGTCAGGTGTGTTAGCTGAGGTAAAACTGACAGCAAATCAGGCCCTCAAGGACTGGAATTGCCCACCCCTGCTCTAACCGCTAGGCTACCTGCCACCCTAATATAATTGAATAATAATGTATGCAGGAAATACATATTGAAGTAATTCGTGCAAGACACACGTTTGAAAAGAGCACAGAAACAATATAAACAGACATAAATTCTACTCACCTTACGGATGCTGACTGTTTACCAGCAGCTGGCTGGCCCTGGCTTACATTGTTGGAAGTGACTTGCGCTGGTATTACTTTTGACGAGGGGCTGACGTGAGGTTTGTTGGCAGCAGCCGTGCTAGTCTGGTGGATAGTATTCGTAGTGGAAACTGTTCCCCCTGGGTGACGGACAAAGAGTGTGCTCACTAAATAAACACATTGTCCAAATGGCTGACGTAGATTCTCATTCATTCGGACAAACACGAGGCTGTAGATGGGTTCATATTTATCCACAGGACACAGAGTAAAAAGGAGAGACGCTTACCACTGTTGGGCCGTGTCACTGCTGGTTTATCCTTTGCCTCCTCAACACGTTTCTTCATGTTGGCCATATGCTCCAGGCGCAAAGAGCCTCGGTACACCCATTCCTTATGTTCGTCATCCTGAGAACAGCACACAGACACACTTTACCACACAGTGAGGCACACAGTAAAAAAGGCTCGGCATTATGTGCGAATTAGACTTCAGTTAGGTAAGCATAACCAGAATACCAGGCACAATATACTGCAAGTCAATCCCTATCAATTTAATTCATGGTTACGGATTAAGCAGTTGTAGCTTCTCACCTTGAAGACGACGCACAACAAGCTGCAGTCGATCTGCTCGACTTCGGTCCTCCTCTGGATCCCCTCAAACTCCACGTTGATGGGCTGGCCTGGTCTGTACTGGGCCATGGGCGGGTTGGGATACACCTTGATGTAATCCTTGATGAACTCCCTGTTGGCCTCATCCTCTATGTCCTCCCATACCTCCGGCACTGCAGTCGATAGAGAGATACAGGAGGCTTAGCTTGTGTGAGTCTTGTGGTGGTTCATTTCTTTATCAAATGAGGAGACAAACTTATCACACAAGTCAGAGTTATACTTAAAATACATATTTAATAGTAAGAGCTTTGCAATAGCAACGGCTTCTCAACGAATTCACCGCTTTCTCTGATGGTCCGTTGAGAGCCCCAACACAAAAGTACAAAGGTCTTTTATAGCCAAGATACACCCCTTTCAACCTACATGACGAACAACAGATATATAGAATGGGTCATAAGGTTAAGATCTGTATGAAAGATACTGTCTGCAATGCATTATAGGTATCTGCTGTGTCAACAGTTTTCATTGTATAGAGACCAGTGTCTGACCCTCCAACTCCAAACTGGAACCATCTCTCTCTGGTACCATATAGAACAGAAACATTAACTCGTGCTCTGGAATGCTCTTTAGGTTTTATCACCGCAAAAGGCATCGTAAATCTCCTCAGTGTTATCTCCCAGAGGCCCCATCCCCAGTAGAACACACACACAATAGTTAACAGAATACAACCATTTGATGTAATAAAAGTATTATAACATAATCTTGCAAATTTTCCCTGACAGTCTGTGTGTGCTTTTGTACAAGAATCTCAACATTGCAGATTAAACTTGTAGCATGACAACCACCCGAGTAGGAGTTATGCTGCTGCGTACAAGCCAATTAATAGAAAAATGGATAACTCAAATGACTTTGGTATATCTTGTTGCACAGGTGGATTCACCCAACTACAGCTGGATCTGAATAAAACATCCTACATTTGGTAAGGAGGATCAAACAAGGTTGACAGCCTGAAACAAGTTTTTTAAGTCGGAGGCTGTTCTTACGTGGTCTGCAAACAATGTGAAGATCCGGCAAGCCGACATAGGAAGGTGTGCCGTCATCGAAAAAGACCAGGAACCTGAAACACAAGAAGGAGCGCCAAAGAGCTTTACTAAGACGTCGATGGATCATATTCAGCAAGATGTTTATATTTAATATCATCCAACCACACATAATACTATCACGTTCTACCCCATAAATGCACACAGTCCCCGATTAGAGGGGAACAATTAAAACATGCAGAAGAACTGGCTTCAAGGTCCAGAGTTGAGTTTGAGGGGTGTAGGCTATATTAAATGGATTTATTCAACTTTTTAAAAAATGTAGATGTTCCAAAGGTACACATCAGTGGCTTGTCGGTTACGGTGTATGCCATGAGATGCTAAACATGTTTATGTTAATTAAATGGTCAATTACTGTGAGACCGGCAGTTATTTGCATGACAATCGAAAGGCTGGCAAAACGTAATGACCGCCACAGCCCTACTCACACACACTCTCATACCTCATGCGGTTCTTGCGGTTGGGGAGCTCAGCCAGAATGCCAGAGTAGAACCAGGACTGCTCGGCGTCCTTGAACTTGGCCACCACGCGCACGCCCACGTACAGCCGCTCCAGTGAAGCAGTGTGGTCAAAGGCTATGTGGTGTCCTGACAGCATGCTCCTCCCCTTCTCGCTAAAGTCCACCTTATACCTGCTTCCATTCTCTGTGGAGGGTCAATGGTTGAGATATAGAGAGCATGGAGAAAACTAAGAATTCTGTAAAGGACATTAACTGATATAAAAGCATAGATTTATGACTAGATATGTCAAAGTGACTTGAGATAAGAAAAGATGATCCTCATGGGGACATTTTGTTTGCGGCTCTGTGCGTACATTAAAACCGCATCAAGCATAGACAATGGACATATCTACACCATTACAAACAAATACAATGAGAATAGAAATAAAGCAGTGGTCGTGTGTGTTCTTACCTGAAGGTTTGATTTCTGTAATCCTGCCTGAGTGCCAGGTCTTGGTCCTCCTCCTGGCCAGGACCTTCATATCAGTCTTGATCTCCTCCTCTGTGAGGCCAGGGGGTGGCTGAGTGGCAGGGTTCGGTGCATGGGTCGGAGCCTGCGACACGCTGGTCACCACAAACGGAGTGGACGTTTCTGTCAGAGAGCGAGAAGACCACCATGAGAACTCAAGATTGTCATTAAATATATCACTGACATCAAGTTGCAAGCAATTTAGAGAAGATCAATAATGCAAAACAAGGTCAGACATTTGAAGTCCAAAATGCAAACCACAAGTCACCTTTTCTGGCCTCTTGTTGTTTTAATGGGGCAGTGGAACCACTTTTGCCGGCCTCTTGTAATTTTGGTGGGGAAGCTGTGCCACCTTTGCTTGAGTTCTGCTGTTTTGTCAATGCAGAGCAGTCACCTGCTCTGGGCTTTTGTGGTTTTGTTGGCACAGAAGGATTTGTTGGGGCAGGAAGCGAGTCGTCCCTGAAAGACACAAGTTGATGCTTGGTCCGGACAGATTCTCTTCTCTTCTTTTCACCTTTTCTCGGCCGTCCACGTTTGCTGGACTCTGGACGTTTTGTTGAGATCTTTTTTGATTTTGATGGAGTGTACTCATCGCCGCTGTCTTCTTGTGGACTTGGTGGTTCAGACTCTGTATCAGCAAGGGGAGTTGCTGGGGTATCACAAGAGTTTGAGGCTTCATTTGCGGTAACTGTTACAGTCACAAAAGGGGTGGTCACAGCTGGAGAGGATGGAATGCTCTCCATGTCATCTGCCACGTCATTGTACTAAGGAAGAATGAGAGAAAAGCATGTCAGAAGCATGGCCGAGACCACACACGTAGAAGTGTGTGCATCTGCATCCTATCTGGCTAAGTTCTCACATTTTCTGTGTCACTGTCTGTAGCTGGGACTTCTCCAGGAGCAGAATCGGAAGCAGCAACTGAGAAAACGATAGAAAGGAGATTCATTAAACAATAAAGCATTACCTATTGGGATTGAGGATCACATCAAAAGACATCCCCTCGGTGTTCCCGTTGAAACAACATCTCCCTCAATCCCTTACCTCGGTCTGTGGCCATGGTGTGGTCGTTTCTGTCAGCGTCCCCATCATCGATCTCGATGACGCTTTGCTGGGCCACTCCTTCATCTTCGGAGTCCGTGTCTCTGTACTCCATGCCAAGTTTGCTGTACAGCGCCTTCATAACGGTCTCACACTCCACCACAGACCTGTGGAGAAACAGTCAAGGCAAAGGCTGTGGTCCCGAAGGTAACAGCCCAGTTCCCGCCCTCCCTGGAAGCTCCTTCCCCACCTTCTGCCGCACGTTTCTTTACCTCTACGCACATATTGTTATGGTCACCCTGCCTTCACATTTCTCACTCAACCATGAATTATAATTCTTTAAGTTTTACTGGTGAAACGTCCACGCAGCATCTGCTTGCCAACCATTTGATCTCAAATTTGTTTCATGGGAATATGCATTTACATCTTCCTGAGTTATGTAGTGTTGTTTTGAAGTACAGTATTGTTTAGATCTCTTATGTACAGTGAGCTAATTTTAGAGCAGAAGGTTTCAAACTGTAGCATACCGGTGTTGTTTCAATCAAAGCACATATTTTGCTTAGTGCTTAGCGCTGTTGAGTTGTCCGCACGAGAGAAGTTAGGTTATTTTTGGCTTACAGTAACGTTATACTATGCTAATATAGTCGGTTCTGTGTAGAATCGTGAATTATGTGATCTTGGAGACATTGATTTCGATTTGATCCTACTTTCTTCTTTTTTTGTCAGAGTAGCCTGTTCTATGGGCAGCGGAACCACAGCCTTTGGAATGTCAACAGTCAAATCAGTGCACAACAAATCCACAGCCACGAGTCCAATAGCACTGCTGCAGACAACAGTCTCACATGTATATGCTGCAGTCGAGGCTCCTCAGTGGAGGAAAGGGAGGATCATCCTACTCAGTGAATTTCAGAAAAATATTAAAAAGGTATCCTTTTTAGATAAAACTATACTAATTATATTCACGTCATCAAATAACTGATTAAAACAATGGTATCTCCCGAGTGGCAGTGCTCTAAGGCACTGCATCGCAGTGCTAGCTGTTCCACTAGAGATCCTGGTTCGAGTCCAGGCTCTGTCGCAGCCGGGCGCGACCGGGAGACCCATGGGGCGTCGCACAATTGGCCCAGCATCGTCCAGGTTAGGGGAGGGTTTGGCCGGCAGGGATGTTCTTGTACCATCGCACACTAGCAACTTCTGTGGAAAGCCGGGTGCAATACTAGCACAGTCGCCAGATGTAGTGTTTCCTCTGACACATTGGTGCGGTTGGCTTCCGAGTTAAGCGGGCATTGCGTCAAGAAGCAATGTGGCTTGGCTGGGTTGTGTTTCGGAGGACGCACGGCTCTCGACCGTCACCTACCCTGAGTTAGTATGGGAGTTACAGCGATGGGACAAGACTAAACTACCAATTGGAAATCACAAAACTTGGGAGAAAAAGTTATTTTATATTTTTTTAAGAAACACTCTTTGCAATTAAGGTCTACAGTAGCCTTAACAGCTCTCTCTGGGGTAGCACCGTGGCCTACTATTTTCAAACCTCCTGAGTACATTGACTTCAATAGAAATCCTAGGAGGCTCATGGTTCTCACCCCCTTCCATAGACTTACACCTTAATTACGACAATGACTTCTAGAGGACGTCCTCCAACCTAACGGAGCTCTTGCAGCACGAACTGATATGTTGTCCACCCAATCAAAGGATCAGAGAATGAACCTAGTACTGAAAGCATACGCTACAGCCAGCTAGCACTGCAGTGCATACAATGTGGTGAGTAGTTGACTAGTCAATAGTTTAACAGGTTTTAACAAAATAATTTCTTTCATATTTTCTTTCACTTACTAGCTAATGCAGCTAGCTAATTTAGCCTACTCAAACAGAGAGGAATGATATTTATGTTGGCTTGCTGGCTAAGGCTATCCAAGACCGAAACTCTTAAGTCAAGGAAAGCTTTTGGTTTTATTAATTTATTGCCACCAGGGCCCGCCAGGGTACACTGTACTGCGTGATTGTAGCGGGTTTACTAACACGTTAGTTCTAGTAGCCATGTTGACTATGACATAAGCTAATATGGTAACAACGATGTAGGCTGTGTGTCGCTGTTAGCGCTTATGGTAGGAAGGTTTGGCTTGGAAAGTTTTTTTTGCCTGGTCACAGACAGCTGTTGTGTTGTGCACTGAAGTCCACAAGCGATGGGAAAAGGTGAGAGGAGGAGACCACGTAGATGCGAGAAGGAGTTGTTGGGGCAAAATGGTTCTGTTACAGTCTAATGCTATGTAAATGCTTGAGTTGAATAGTACTATGTCACTGGTAATTTTCCACAACTGTCCAGTACCCTCTTCACACACTGCACAAAGGAGTGATTTATTACTGGCTCCTAAAGATCCAGCCAGGCTGAATTCTTGTTCCATCTGTTGAGGCTCTAAAGATAAACCCACAATAACATTATTCTACGGCTGGCCATGCTTTCCACCTGGCTACCTGTTATGAATGTTATGTTTAATGACTGACTAAATGTTTGTACGTTTAAGTAAATACTAAGAATATTCCATTCTGAAAATGTATGCAATAGAGATAGGGTTATAGGACAAATGGTAATCCAATTGATGTGTGTGTCTAGAAATGTATATTGTGTTGAGAGTGGAACAAGATGGTACAACTTGCCAGAAGGAGTCTGTGAGAACAAAGAATTCTTTGTGAAACTAGATTGTAGGAGAAGAGGCCTTCTCGACCTTGGGAAGGGAGGAACTGATAGGATGTCTGGAATTGACTTATTATTTCCTAGAGGGTGGGGCATTTGTATCTTTTGTATTCAACTTGTACAATATAAAAAGACTGAAATACAGAACTCTCATGAATAAATAACCTGACCAAATTTGCAGATATGGGACTTTGTCTAATTTGTCATTAACTAGAGCTTTACAACCTCTAGGAATTATTCAAAGCCTGATTGATAGTTTATGTCAACAATTGAGAAGAAAATTCTCAAGACACTACCCCTACCCCAGTCAACAGCCCTGCACCCCCCTCAGTAACTCGCCAAAGCCTCCCCCATTTCTCCTTCACCCAAATCCAGGAAGCTGATGTTCTGAAAAAGCTGCAAAATCGGGACCCCTACAAATCAGCCGGGCTAGACAATCTGGACCCTTTCTTTCTAAAAGTATCTGCCGAAATTGTTGCAACCCCTATTACAAGCCTGTTCAACCTCTCTTTCGTGACGTCTGAGATTCCCAAAGACTGGAAAGCAGCTGCGGTCATTCCCCTCTTCAAAGGGGGAGACACTCTAGACCCAAACTGCTACACACCTATATCTATCCTACCCTGCCTTTCTAAGGTCTTTGAAAGCCAAGTTAACAAACAAATTACCGACCATTTCGAATCCCTCCGTACCTTCTCCGCTATGCAATCTGGTTTCAGAGCTGGTGCACCTCAGCCACGCTCAAGGTCCTAAATGACATAACTGCCATCGATAAGAGACATTACTGTGCAGCAGTATTCATTGATCTGGCCAAGGCTTTCGACTCTGTCAATCACCTCATCGGCAGACTCGACAGCCTTGGTTTCTCAAATGATTGCCTCGCATGGTTCACCAACTACTTCTCCGATAGAGTTCAGTGTGTCAAATCAGAGGGCCTGTTGTCTGGGCCTCTGGCAGTCTCTATGGGGGTGCCACAGGTTTCAAGTCTCAGGCCGACTCTCTTCTCTGTATACATCAATGATGTCGCTCTTGCTGCAGGTGAGTCTCTGATCCACCTTGACACAGACGACACCATTCTGTATACTACTGGCCACTCTTTGGACACTGTTAACTACCCTCCAGACGAGCTTCAATGCCATACAACTCTCCTTCCGTGGCCTACAACTGCTCTTAAACGCAAGTAAAACTAAATGCATGCTCTTCAACAGATCGCTGCCCGCACCTGTCCACCCGTCCAGCATCACTACTCTGGACGGTTCTGTCTTAGATTATGTGGACAACTACAAATATCTAGGTGTCTGGTTAGACTGTAAACTCTCCTTCCAGACTCACATCAAACATCTCCAATCTAAAATTAAATCTAGAATTGGCTTCCTATTTCGCAACAAAGCATCCTTAGCTCATGCTGCCAAACATACCCTCGTAAAACTGACCATCCTACCGATCCTCGAATTCGGTGATGTCATTTACAATATAGCCTCCAATACTCTACTCAAGAAATTGGATGCAGTCTATCACAGTGCCATCCGTTTTGTTACCAAAGCCCCATATACCACCCACCACTGCGACCTGTACGCTCTCGTTGGCTGGCCCTCGCTTTACACTCGTCGCCATACCCACTGGCTCCAGGTCATCTACAAGTCCCTGCTAGGTAAAGTCCTGCCTTATCTCTGCTCGCTGGTCACCATAGCAGCACCAACCTGTAGCACGCGCTCCAGCAGGTATATCTCACTGGTCACCCCCAAAGCCAATTCCTCCTTTGGCCGACTCTCCTTCCAGTTCTCCGCTGTCAATGACTGGGACGAACTACAAAAAAATCTGAAACTGGAGACACTTATCTCCCTCACCAGCTTTAAGCACCAGCTGTCAGAGCAGTTCACAGACCCCTGCACCTGTTTATAGCCCATCTGTAAATTGCCCAACCAACAACCTCATCCCCTACCGTATTTATTTATCTTGTTCCTTTGCACCCCAGCGTTTCTACATTGCACATCTACCATTCCAGTGTTTAAATGCTATATTGTAATTACTTTGCCACCATGGCCTATCTATCGCCTTTACCTTCCTTATCCCACCTCATTTGCACTCTTTGTATATAGATTACATTTTTCTACTGTATTATTGACTGTATGTTTGTTTTACTCCATGTGTAACTCTGTGTTGTTGTATGTGTCGAACTGCTTTGCTTTATCTTGGCCAGATCGCAGTTGCAAATGAGAACTTGTTCTCAACTTGCCTACCTGGTTAAAAAAAGGTGAATTGTTATTTTTTTTTTTTTAAATAAAGATCTTATCACTCCCCTTAGACCCATTGACTGTGAGAACTGGTTAGAACCTGTTCTTGTTTGTTCAATGCTTTAAAAAGTGGAACCAAGTACCCTTTAAAAATGTATATATATTTAACCTTTATTTAACTAGGGAAGTCAGTTAACTTCTTAGGGAGCGGCTCCAGACTCCCACTCAGGCCCAGAAAATAGGAGATGCACATAATTAGTACTATTGGATAGGAAACACTGAAGTTTCTAAGAGTGTTAAAATATTGTCTGTGAGTATAACAGAACGGATATAGCAGGCGAAAACCCGAGCAATTTCTGTCCTGGAAAAAGTGTATTTGACACATTGCCTCATTTTGAACCCCTCCCTATTGAAAATGACCATATATGGGAGTAAGATTGCAGTACCTATTGCTTCCACTGGATGTAAACAGTCTCTAGACAGTGTTTGATGGGGTTTAGTTGCTCTGGATGGTAATAGAAGAAGAATTTCGAAGTGGTCATCGGATGTAAACAGAAGAGGATGCCCGTTCACGGGCTCGCACGCGCTGTGGTTTTTTTCCTTTCCTATCGCCAAGTTTATAATCCGGTTGAAATATTATACTAAAGATACATAAGTGTTCCTAAGGATACATTATCAATGATGTTTGATTGTTCTTGGACAAGTGTATAGGTTGAACGGGTTCTCTTCACGGTTCAATGGGCGAGTGGACGCTGTATTTTATGAACATAATGCGCCAACCAAACGGAGATTTATGGATATAATAAATGACTTGTTCTAACAAAAGAACCATTGGATGTCTTCGTTGGACACTTGGGAAGCCCTCAGCACGACTTAAGAAGAATATTCCATTCTGAAAATGTATGCAATAGAGATAGGGTTATAAGACAAATGGTAGTCCAATAGATGTGTGTGTGTCTAGATATTAACTTTGTGTGTAGAGTGGAACAGGCTGGTACGACTTCATCTAGGGAGTATCTGGGAGAACAAAGAATTCTTTGATTCTACCAGACACATGCGAGAGGCCCCTGTCCTTGAGACAGGAGGGATTGTTAAAAAGCCGCCCAAGTTTGACTTAGGTTGTAAGATTGTGATATGCCGCTGAATGTGTACTGTGGGAAAAACACAATTTCCCAGAAAGGGTGGGGCATATGGTGGGCCTTTGTATTTCAACATTGTACCATATAAGAGACTGTGTACACCTTTTAGAGCTCAGAGCTCAGAGCTCTCGCGTGAATTAAACAATTTACCTTTGACCATTGTAGACTGGGCTCCTGTCTGTCTTATTTCAACCAGTATCTTACAAATTCTGGGTTACAGACGGAGTTGTTTAATTGAAGTTCAGTTTATGAACATTGAGAACAACATTTCAATAACAGTAAGGGATTTGTTTTCGCTGTGAAATGCTAATGGGAAATATTGGAGGTGCTACCCTAAAATAATCAAATGTAGTGCTTTCGCCGCTGTGATATTGCCAAGAATCAGAGCTTTTGATGACTATGCAACACTTGTATATTGATGAATGTTTAATAATTCAACTTTTGGATTTTGAATTTGGCGCCTTGCATTTCACCGGGGTAGCGCCCCACCAAGTAGTTAAGAACTAATTCTTATTTACAATGACAGCCATCCCCCGGCCAAACGCGGACGACACTGGGCCAATTGTGCGCCGCCCTATGGGAGTCCCAATCACGGCCGGATGTGATACAGCCTGGATTCGAACAAGGGACTGTAGTGACGCCTCTTGCACTAAGATGCAGTGCCTTAGACCGCTGCGCCACTCGGGAGCCCAAAGGGAGCGCCCAACATGGGGAAATTGTATCCCTCATGTAAGCAGCTCTCTGTGTAGATGAAGTATATAAATGAAAGTGTGATTCTGTAAACTTTTGAGTTCCTCTCCGGTTTATCTGGAGAGTGATCTTCCCTGCAATTGCTTGAATAAACTATTATTGGTGATAAATAAGTTCTGCCTGTAACGAGTTTTCCTCAACAGAGCAAAGTGCTGATGCAGTTTGTATGTGGCTGCTATGAAAGTGAACTGTGTGTGCGGGTGATCAGGGGTGTATTCATTACAGCTGTGCCGATCGTCATACTCATATCAGTTTTATCATAGTTAGTACTCGTAATTGGATCTACTTGTCATCGGAAAACCCGGAAGTGCGCTTTAAAATGCCGGTAAAGCCTATACCTCAAGTGCGCTATCACTCAGAGCGCATCGTTATGTTCCTTCACACACATTGTTCAAAGGTAAACGACCGTGGCAGGTGAAACAGCACATTAGGCTATTAAGTTAGTCCTATTCAATTATCTATGAAATAGGCTAAGAAATACCCTAATGCACTGCTGTCTACTACTGCCTGAATTTAGTCGACACAGATTTAGATGAAACTGGGATAATTCGCCTGCCCCATATATTGTTTCACTTTCGAGAGGAGCAAAACTTCTCTCGTGACACTCATGCCACAACATTTGAACAATCAAAATAAGCTATCTACATTTGTAATTTTGATCTGTCTCTCTGTAAATATGCCTGGGCGAGAATAGATAATAGGAAGCAAGCATGGGCTTGGATCACGGCATAATGACAGACATCGTCAGCAACGGAATAATGATTACACCCTAGATCAGCTAGATGTAGGCAAGAGTGTGCAAGGCGGTATTGAATGTCACTGTCTGTTGCCTTGATTACTCCAATTTGTTTCTCTCTCTGACCTGTGCCCCTACGTTATAAACGTTCATTCGTAGGCTAGGTTGTAGCAACCTCATGATGGGTATAGGGAAAATTAGAGTATCATGTATTAGCCTAAACCTTTCGATGTTACATTGAGCTGAGTCAATGGAATGTGAATGACAGTCATCCAATAAGCAGCAATAAAAATAAGATGCAAGCATTGCAGACCAAGAAAACAACACTTATAGGCTGATCCCAGATCTGTTTGTGCTCTTGCCAATGCTCACGGTCAAGCCAAACATTTCTATATGGCATGGGAAACTGACAAGAAGTCGACATGACAGCAGATCGGGGACCAGGCTAAACACTTAAGCCAACAGGCTGTAAAAAATACTCACTCGCAGGCAGTGTTGAAAAGGGTGCGGGTGCAGAGAGCCTGCTTCTCCTTCCGCTGCACTAGGTTCTGCATCTGGGCCAGCTGGGTCCTCCTGAGTTTCACCAAGTCTTGATTCTCCACCTCCTCCTGTATCCAGGCCTGAAGCTCCCCCACGGTCATCTCCATCTCATCATCCCCACTCTCCATCACTTGTGAGACTGTGACACCTTTCTAATGGGTGCTCTCAGGTTTTAAACAGTAGGTCTGTGCTCTGGTCCTGTTGACAAAACATTTGACAATTTCCTTCCGTTTTTCTAAGAGCTCATAGCATAGCCTGCAGTTAAATGTTTTCATTATTTGTTTAGATATTCAAATTGGTGTTGTAATGTAAAGATTGAGCCATTTGACTGAACAACAGATCATCAATGGCATATGCGCGTGCCCAACAAATCAACACATTTGGCACGTGAACTGCTACACAGTTGTGGATAAAACAGCACAACGCCTTTAATTAGTTCAAAGCGGTATTAAGTGTGAGCTATTAACAAACTAATTCTTATTTTACTGTAACGAAAAGGTCCAAACTGTACAACGACGGCGAAGAGTGTATGTCATGAGGTAACGTTAGCGAGCTAACGTTAGCGTAGTCTGATTAAGCAGGCTGTGTAATAAACTATTAGTTGTATACCAATTAACGCGAATTGTGTATTACAGCCTGATTAATCGGACAAACGGTAGCGTATTTTACCTGATTACTCAGATTGACGTATCGAATGCGACAGTTAGTAACGTTAGCTCGCTAGCTTAGCTAAATTAAACTCGATATTTAGCTAGCGTTAGCAGCTATTTACTAGTACTACGCTAGCGAATCCAAATATCTGACGGGGAACTATAAAGTAGCATAGCTACATGTCTAGCTAACTATGGCTGGATACTCAATTTCTTCGGTTAACCAAATTGTTTCGCAAAAACATTTATTTTCTCACCTGAAGCTTCCCGCAAAAAAAAAAAAAAAAAACATTCACTGTCCACTTCCGCGACCGACGTTAGCCCAGTCAGCGAGCTAAATTGACGTTAGCTTTAGCAACCAAGGCACGGGGGAGGGTATGTCACAGTGTTCCGTTTTAGCCTATTCTTTTCGACATGCTGCAGTTCTTAGACCTTTGTGCTTTAAACGCGGGTTGTATGTAACGTTAGCTTTGTCCAATTCCCCCATGCATACTCTCTGGTCGAAATTAAAAGCACCAGGGGTGTGCAGGCTAACTAACTGTTACTACCCCCACCGCCATGATGAATTGAAAGACGCTTGCAAACAGGGCAGTGGGTGGTGACGTTACGATGGGTAGATGTGTGCACTGCAGACCGAGTGTCGAATACGAAGCTAGAGCAACAAATCTACTGTAATATGTGGTTAAGTGTATCTAGTTAATAGTGATGGGTCGTTCGCCGGCTCGCATATCAGAAGAGCGGAATCTATTTAAAAAAAAAAAAAAAATTAAGATAGGAATAATCAAAATATTTAAATGAGTAGAATGAACTCAGAAAACGGAAAAAATAAATAAAATAATATAGCCCTAAATGCTCAAGCACACATTCGTTCTGACTGTCTGGTCAGACTAACAGCCTCACCTGTTGTTCCTGTCAATCAGACACGCCGTGTCAACCAATGAACCAAAAATGCGTGAGGGATGGCCGAGACAACTCACTCACCGTCACACACTTAGCAGCCGAGGAGAGAGAGGGAACAGTTGTGAAACCAACAGCTGGACAATGAGTCGGAAGCACAGTAGCATGTTATAGCACAGTGTAGAATTTGCCAAAACAAAATCTCATATAAAGTCAGTTCTACGCACAACCTACACCGGCATATTCAAACTGTGCACCCAACTGTCGATATTCGAGGAACTAGCGGGCCTGCTAGTGATAGTGGTGGAGATGTATCCACTCAGTCAAGTAGGCCTACTCCGCGACCCACAGCAACGCAGTCTTCTATGGACCAGTGTATGCCAAAGTCTATGTCTGTAGCAAAACAAGGCCAAATTGATATTGCATTGGGTAAAATTATTGCCACCAATTTCCAGCCATTTTCGATCATGGAGGACAGAGGTTTTAGAAATTATAGCAATAGTCTAAATCCAATGTACACAATTCCAAGCAGGAAAACCCTTTCAAAATCACTTATTCCACAACTGTAGAGAGCACACAGGCTTCAGTGCGGGAAAAGCTACTGCAGTTTGCCTTACCACTGACTGCTGGACATCAAGGGTAACCACTTCTTTCATGTGTTAGGGTTGCGAAAATCAAATCTGGTATCAGGACAAAAGGTGACACAGAGTCACCAAGTAAGTTGTAATTATTTTTATTCACTCAAGCAATAAATGGTAAATGCAATTTTCGTATATACGGGTTCAATGTAATACCACGCAGGGTTAACAGAGAACTGGCCAACACCTTAAAAGGTCCCTTATAAATACCCCGACAGTGATAGTTCCCGCTTCGTGAGCTGGCCTGTCAGAGTAGAGACTGGGCGTGGTTTATACTTGCTCAGCCTATTTTGTAGGCACACAGGCTGGTCCCAGCCTCTTGGCGCTTGTTGTCCGGGGTTACTGAGGCCACAGGCTCAGTCCTGTTTGTGTCTCAACATCTTTCTATTCATGTGTTCCTAGCTCAACATACTGTTATCTCCCAAGGTTAAACACAGCCCTTTAGCCAGTCAGACACCAGGTGTTTACAATCCACTGTATTGTTCCACAATTTATCAGCCTTAGCTCAAACATATTCCTGTGTAGCAAAGAAACATATTCTCAAACCTAACAATCCCCCTTTTCACACCCAATAGGGTGTGAATATAAATGCAGCAATAACTCATATAAAAGCAACAGTGGTGAATATACTACCAGCATAAAAGTAAGAAATGTTTATATGAAAAGTAAATATCTGTAGATAGACAATTAGAAGTTAACGTGTTTTTGAGTCCCCCTTTTGACACCCACTAGGGTGTCACTCACTAAATACAAAAACATAAAACAGAAGAAAACAGAAACAAACATCACACTGGAATTTTATTAAAAAGTGGTATAAACTCTGTAGTCCTTCCTGCTACGCCTCACTTGTACTGGGTTGGCTACCAGCCACCCAGGAACATAAAACCCTCGGGATCTATGAAACAACAACCCTGCATTGAATAAGAATCAGGAATAATAAGCGGCTGATTAAGATATAATTGTATTTTGAGATTCCCCCTTTTGACACCCGCAAGGGTGTCACTCACCTACTATAAGTACATTAGCAAACACTTGATTGATAATAGTAAGTAAAATATCACTCCAAGACCTCCCCCACAGCAAACCATGGGTCATCCTCAGTCAGGGAATCAGCATTCCCCTCTGGAGCAGCAAGCAAGGGCATCATACCAGAAGCTTGAACAACATCTGTAACAGACTTCTTCAAACAAGGTATAACGCAAACAGCACAACACATTAACATAAGAAATACAACAATTAGGGTCAGAAATCCAGTAACCACTAGAGAGGTATACTTGCCAAACCACTCACCCAACCAGGAAAACAGTCCGGTCTCCTCCACCCCAGCCAAGAAATAGTGTCTTCCCACAGTACCCATTCATTCCTTATCACAATCTTTGCAACATAGGTCAAACTCGGGCGGATCCCTCCCTATCTTCAAGGACGGGAGCATTTCGCATGTGTCTGGTAGAATCAAAGAATTCTTTGTTCTCCCAGATACTCTCTAGATGAAGTTGTACCAGCCTGCTCCACTCCTACACACAAGTTAATATCTAGACACACACACATCAATTGGACTACCATCTGTCTTATAACCCTATCTCTATTGCATACATTTTCAGAATGGAATATTCTTAGATGTACACACATTTAGTTATAACCATAAAATCTATAACAATCCACCCTATTGACACACAATCACCCATCTATATTGATTAGAATTAATAATGACACCACACCAAATCAATACATGTATTTACATCTGATCCTCATCAATTACTGTTCTAGGCCTATATCCAATCATAACTCTTTTAGGTAGGATTTTCATTATAATCTTCATGAAAAGAAACAGCATAACAATTGAAAATTGTCTCATCAAACATGGGTTCCTCATGAGTAAAGGAACTGGAGCCATCTAGAGGGTCATGAGGCATGTATTCATCATTCCCCTGGTCATTCCCCTGGTCATTCCCCATCTGTTGTGTCATTGATTTCTCCAGCATCCTGGAAATTAAACCTCTCACACACGGAATCACACAAAACCCAAACAGTACTAACACAGTCATACAGGTAAAAGTAGCCCACAACACAGTAATCATTACATTTTTCCATTGTCCAAACATATTGTCAAACCAACTCGTCAGAGCTGGAGCTATGTTATTGGGAAAGAAGGTACAGCATATTATTCCCCCATCATTCTGCAGACGCCACCCTTTCAGCCAATCTAGAGCCAACCTATTTTGCCAGGTCATGAGGGAGGTGGCGGATAATTGTTCAGAGATTCCCATCACCGCATCTCTAGTCTTATTCACAAATCCCTGTTGATTATAATACATATAATTGATCCAATCAACATTTTTAGTTATCATTACCCACCAGAAGAACGTAGTGATAAAACCCTCCCCAATCTGAGTCATAGCTTTATACTCGTCTGGAACTTCTCTGGCGATACCTATGACATCCATCCAAATAGAACTGCCTACATTAGAACCTATATTTCTCCTTTTTCTAGTTATCCCGTCCAGAACTGGTCTCTGATTTCTAGTCCTAACTGGTTGGACCAATAATACCAGAACACAAGTGCCCCTCCACCCTTTAGGTAATGTCTGTCAGAGGCCTCCTGTATTGGTACAAGCCCACCACACATTGGTTATAGAATCTGTAAGGTTAAGAATTTCCTCCTATACTTCTGAACCCAAATCAGTCACATTAACAGACATCTATTGAGATCCACTACAAGACCTGGGTCTTTCGTGAAGTTGGTCTCTACCAACTGGATTAATGAACAGGAAAAATCGTGTCCACAATCATCAGTGTAAGCCCAATACCTTCATTCCGTGTCTGTTCCTGTGACTCTTTAGAGGGTTACTGCTACATCTACTCTACAGTCATTAATATCCATACTTTGTTTAAAACTCCATCGAGATCACTTTCCGTTCACATACCCCGGTCCCCAAGTATGTTTAATTATCTTGTGAATTATCTTATACAATTTATTATGCACCCATACTCCTGCTTTATTAGGGAAATGTTTAATATTTACCTTAAATCTTACATTATCCCCTATTTGGACTCCTTCTTTATATCCTTCTTATTCATGAGGGGTCAGGTATTATATAACTTCTTAAACCTGTCAGCGACATATAATTTATACTAGAGGTGTTGAATCAGGATTTATAAAAAAGATCATCAAAACTATGATGCAGCTCAAGGTACCCCATATCCCAAAAACCGCCAACCCTCTCCTGCCCTTAGCCAGTCTGCTAGGTACCACCCCATACTCACACCTCTAGTGAACACACTACAGTGATGATAGGTCAGGGTAGGAAATCTTCGTTAACAGACCCTATTGGTCCAGTTCTGCTCTTTAACTCTGCGTGTGCTCCACGGTGTTAGTATGTGTTCCTACCTTTCTGCAGTGGGTAACGTTGACCCAGGTTGCTCTTTCTGATATTCTAATGGCAAAGGCTGTGACCATCATAACCTGGTAGGGACCTTCCCAACGGGGCTGCTTCTAGTCCTTTTTTCTCCAGAGACTAGACCCACACCCAGTCAACAGGCTGGATCGTATGGTTCACCTCCTTCTGTAGTTCTTCTGTTGGGCATAAAATCTCTGACACACAGGTGTGGTTAGCAAACAGCTTCTCATGTGATTTGCTACTGTATCTTCCTAACTCTAATTTCATCCTGTACTCAGGTGTGTCTATCTTAACCTACTTTTAATCATAGAATTCATGCATTCTATAATATTGTGCTAACAAACATGTTTTACTAAGTAATTTGTGTTGTCCAACAATCTCTACCATATCTAACAATCATCTCTACCATATCCCTTCTGTTGATACAGGGCTCTGCCCTTGTATCAAAACACTACCATATCTAAAAATGGCTCTATTATAACAAATAGTGACAATCAATTTCTGCCTGCTGCACAGAATAGTGACTAGGTCGTGATTCAGCCTCTAAGTTTTTAGTAAGGGTAACAACATCATACCCAGTTGTATTTGAAACATCTGAGTTCTACCTTGAAGACTCATCTACAAACATAGTAATTTCAGCGTATGGCAAAAGCAAATCAATTAGATCTGGTCTGGGGAGAACTACTTTCTCCGTCTCCACCACACAGTCATTGGGGCACCCATCAGTGGCTATTGGGATTAAAGCAGAGGGGTTCAAAGTAGTACATCGCTCAATTGTTAGATTTGGCATATTTAACAATATAATACAAGCCACTGGCTTATCCTTCTTCCCCCATGTTTCTAGGTCAAAGCTGACGTCATGACCACCTCCCTACAGTCCACAGTCTGAGTAAACGAACAGTCATATCTAGGGAATGCAAAACAAAACTTCCTACGGTATCTGTCTGCGGATGGGCTGTGCGCAACCCCTCCCTACACGGATACCCAGTCATTAATCTTCTTTCCCTTTGATACCCAATAACCCATACTCTCCCACCGTTCTGACTAAGTCCTGACTATACCAGCAACAAGGTTCGCTGTCCCCACAGATGACCATGTTGTTCTTAACTATGTGGGCCTTCATGCCCCTTTCAGTAGGTGGTACAGCAATATGCAAAAGTGTCATCACATCCCTTCCCAATAGGTTAACGGGACACAACTTGGAAATCAGCACCGGTACCATTGCTTCCCCCCCAAGCCTCATGAGTCAGAACAATGTTAAAATGGTTTCTGTTCCTGTGCTAGAGCCAAATCTACTGTAGCTAACTCAAATACCTAGTAATTCAGTGTCTATCTTATCCTCCTCATCTGCACTGTCTGGCGATGGGCGCCTACCCCTTTCACCCCATATACCCCCTACTGCCCCAGAACAATCCTGATGGTTGTCCTACTGCATGTTCTAACACACGTGTGTTCAGCCCAAAACTCTCTCTCTACTCCTATAACGCAGACTGAACAAGGTTCTATTCCCCAAACACTATCCATATAATTTCCTAAGGAGATAATAATAATCTCCTAAAGTAATAGTACAATTTGGATAGAAAATAGTGTTTCTCACAAAAAAAATTCACAATCACTGATCACTTTCACAAAAAGACAATTTCTACATGAAATTCTCCTGGGTTTTGTTTTTCCCCCAATTTCTAGTGAAAGTGATCAGTTTTCACCAGGAATTGTTCAACTATTCAGGGATTTACAAAACAGTTCTATACAAATTAAATCCCACACCCCTGTGAGACCTCCGCAATCGCATTGATTGTTCCTACACCCATTCACATCACACACACACATGGTATTGTAAGGTTGGTCTCTCACTGCCATAATCATGTACAAACACTGTTATCCCAATTTCCAATAGACCAATTTGATAGCTATTATACAGTAGATTATTTCTGTTAACCATTATCTATTGTCTCCCTTAATTAACATACATACACACGTATTTGACTTCCATTTTTCTTGAAAGCAAGCACTATATTCGAACCTCATATAATAGTTTTCCATTAAGTGGAATTGACCTTACGTTAAACTAACCAATCCCAGAGGCCCTTTCCAGTAATCCTATCAGTTTAACTTTTGCATTAGTTTAGTCAAATGCAAAACTATTAGTTAGCAAATGTTGGACCTTCAAAAAGTTGGTGGGGCCTTATCAGCTTGATTGTCAGACAATAGTCATGTTTTATTCATACCTTTACTTTTAAACATAATTCTAGCTTTTCTACATCTAGAAGTCTATCAAATCCATATTTCTTTCTCCATTTTGGACCAAAATAAATGTTTCTTTTATCTTTTAACTCCATATAGAGCTCATCTCCCGTAAGTTCGGGAACCTCTTTTGAGGATTTACTGCTCATTGTTGATATTACAAATATATTTTGATAGTCTCCTTACAGACGCCTAGGTTGGGTTTATACACATTTAAATACTCGCTTAATTATTCTATTTGTTAGATGTGCTTCTTGAGATTGTTAGATGTGCTTCTTGAGCTTCACATTGTTTCCACATCTACTTATTTTATATCCCCTCTTAATAATCAACCTTATCCCTATGTGTTTCACACGTAATGTGTATGTCACTACCCCCTATGTGTGTGTGCTAGGCTGACCCTCTATGTTCCCAATATGTGTATCTATATTAGGTCTCCATGATCTATGTGTGTGGTTCCTAATGTTATCAAATGACTCTAATTATGTCTATTCCCACACCCTATGTGATATGTAATCTACTACGTGGGATTCTCCGGTCTGGAAACTTTATCTATAGAGGTACCTTTCAATCGGACATTAGATCTCACCCGTATACAACTATAAGCTATTTTCTAGGGGTCGTACGAATGTCACGACTTCCACCGAAGTCGCCTCCTCTCCTTGTTCGGGCGGCGTTCGGCGGTCGACGCCACCGCTTTCTAGCCATCGCCGCTCAGCTGTTATTTTGTTTCCTTTGCTTTTGTCTTGTTCACCTCGCACCTGGTTTTTATTCCAGTGATTGCGGCATGTATTTATTTCCGGTGAATATGTCTTGTCATTGTGTGGAATTATTCATTGTTTATTGTGTGTGTAGCACAGGCTCATTTTTCTCCGGGTAACGGTTGTTAACCCGTGTTTTGTATGCTTGTGCATAACTTAGACTGTGTTTATTGTCGTAGCGCTAGACACTTTATTTAGTGGCCTAGAAATTGTTGACGCATTGTTGCGTTCTTTCTTTTGTTTATTGTGCCATTAAAGTGTGTGCCTTCTACGACACGTCCCGCTCTCCTGCACCTGATTTCACCCCAGTAGCGCACACCGTGACAACGAACCCGTGTGGCCACCAAGGCCGGATACATTAAAGCCCTAGTTAACCGCCTATTTTTCTGTTGTTACTTGGGACATATTGACGTTAATATCTTCTATCTCTCATCTCTATTTTAGGCTTCCCTCTCCTCCCCATGTCTCAATACTTTCTAATATTCTACAAGGCTCCCCGTCGACTGGGAGCCCGTTGGGTGAAGTAATACTACTTTCTTTTATCCATTCCTTGTACCCCCGTTAACTTCTAATGTGGATTTCAACGTCTTCAACACCTTCTCCACATTGTACTCTGCCATAATTTGGTACTATGAAATAGTATAGTAACTTGAGAACGTTCTTTTTTTATAATAGACTGTCAACAATTATAACTCTTCGGGATTTAAACCCAGGACTCAACACCTCAGGATTCGGGACTCTAACCCAGGACTCTAACCTTTTATTACCCGCAGGTCATTCAAACCGATGTTCTCGCACGACGACGGAACCATCCAATGTACTACAGTCGCACAACAACTTTTCTTATTTCCAATATGACTTCACACAAATCACTCACACTTGTGTTTATGGTACGACGCCCACTTAACACTTGATGTATTACACTCGCACGATAACTTATCTTATTTCCAATATAATATTTAGATCGATCAAATCCAAGTTTTACTATTATATTGCCGTTATCCACAATCATACCATTAAGTACACACGACGGATACTTATTTTACATCCAAACCAGTAGAATCTCATTCTACCTAATACATCACATTCACTGTCATACTGCCGTTATTCCTCCATTCATACCAGTGAACTCGACGATTCACCACACTCTCTCCTAGTACATTGCATACATCGTTATAATGTTGACAGGCCTGATCAGTTAAAATTGCAGTTACCATCAGTATTCTTGTCAATTATTCCATTGTTCACTATATCAGGCGTTAATTAGTATAACATTTAGTAACTTACATCGAACAGGTATCTCACAAATCAAATTTGGATAATGCCCAAAGTGCAGATGTTTAGTTATTCACAATAGGTATCTGCTTACCTTTTTAGTTGACCGGTCTAGTTTGTGAGACACACCGTCCGACGACAGTACTGGCCAATCGGCTGGCACGTCAATGTCCAGCGAAGTCCGTCACCAGATCACGTTCGGGGTCACCATGTTAGGGTTGCGAAAATCAAATCTGGTATCAGGACAAAAGGTGACACAGAGTCACCAAGTAAGTTCTAATTATTTTTATTCACTCAAGCAATAAATGGTAAATGCAATTTTCGTATATAAAGGGTTCAATGTAATACCACGCAGGGTTAACAGAGAACTGGCCAACACCTTAAAAGGTCCCTTATAAATACCCCGACAGTGATAGTTCCCGCTTCGTGAGCTGGCCTGTCAGAGTAGAGGCTGGGCGTGGTTTATACTTGCTCAGCCTATCGTAGGCACACAGGCTGGTCCCAGCCTCTTGGCGCTTGTTGTCCGGGGTTACTGAGGCCACAGGCTCAGTCCTGTTTGTGTCTCAACATCTTTCTATTCATGTGTTCCTAGCTCAACATACTGTTATCTCCCAAGGTTAAACACAGCCCTTTAGCCAGTCAGACACCAGGTGTTTACAATCCACTGTATTGTTCCACAATTTATCAGCCTTAGCTCAAACATATTCCTGTGTAGCAAAGAAACATATTCTCAAACCTAACACATGCCGGTTACATGTCACTTCATTTAAGATTTTTCGATGTCTAGCTGTCTTCTGGACTGCTTTGAGTTCAGCGACAGACACACCTCAGAGAACTTGGCAGAGGAACTGTTGAGAGTGGCCAGAGAATGGCAAGTAGATGGAAAAGTGGTCTGTTGTGTTAGCGACAATGCAGCTAACATAACCAAAGCCATGGAAATGTTAAAATGGACCCATCATCCATGTCTTGCCCACACAATCAACCTGATTGTAAGAGATGATCTGAAGGTGATGAAGCACACTGTGGACAAAGTGAAAGTAGCTGTGGAATACTAACCACAGGAGCACAGTAGGTGCTGAAAAACTAAAGTCTACACAACGCCAGATAGGAATGCCTGAGCTGAGGCCTAAAGAAGACTGCACTACAAGGTGGAATTCAACATTTTATATGTTGAAGCGGTTTCTTGAGTCAAAGGATGCCATCATCTCTACCCTGGCCATTGTCAATGCACCTGTTGATGCTCTGACCCAAGAGGAATGGGAGGTGGTGGTGGAGGAGGAGGAGGAGGTGTGCAGAGTCCTGGAACCCTTTGAGCAGGTGCCGTGGAAAATCGTTTTAAAAATGTAAAACTCTGACAAGAACTTGTGAATTCAAAATAAGCTTTAATACAAAATAGTAAAAAAGCTGAGCCATTCCATGGAACTTCTGATTTTCTGAACACAGGGCTCGGCTTAAGTACCTTCACGGCATATGGATACACCCCATATGTAAATACAGTACCTCCCTTTTCCAGTTCTTGCTTGCTTACACCCAGTAACGCCCACATCTATTTCAGGTTAGATTATAATGGTGCCAGGACCCTTAATGTAATCAAAAAAATTATACATTTATTGCGTGCATGTGTTTCCTGTTTTAGCCATTCTGCTGCCATCCTGTCTCCAGTTCACCCTGTCCTAAATGTTTGTACAGGTCTAGTAATGTGATCCTATGCTTGTCTCTTAACAGGTTCAAAATGTACTTATGAGCCTCAGCCAATGCGGCTTTGTGCATTAGCTAATTCAGTCTTTGACCTATGTTCTGCTTATAAGTGGCAGATATACTACTTGGCATTCTGTTTCTAGGAGTCATGCCTTGTATGTTCATGAACTACTCCCATTGGCCCTATAGTTATTTTAGTTCTTGCTTGGTGTCACCTATATCTTGAGAGCTGTCCAAGTTATCTTGCATTGTATCTTTTAGCACTTAAGCCTCAGCCAATATTAGAAATGCAATCTAAGTCATGTCAGTCATGTTGTCTGCTACCACATAAACCCCCCTCTGAGACCACACAGTCTCACACCAAACAACACAAAACATGACCACCAAGAGACAACAGGATGACTGCAGAATGAATCCAAACACACCAACCAAAATCACAGGAATGAAAAAACTCCACTAAATATAAAAGGACGGGACCAAAAACCCCCACTCGAACGAGAAAGGAGGAAAAGATCCAGTCCAAACAAAAATAAGAAACCCACAGAAATAAAACATTAATAAATGTATAAGCAATGAGCATGTAGTGCATAGCCTTGCCTGAGGTTGTCTCAGTAATGTAGAATATACAAAGAATAAATAATGAATATGAGAAAATATGAACAAATACATAAAGTAAAGAAAACAAAGTTTCAAAATAAAAGTGAAATAACATCATTCTACAACAAAGCACCCAAACATGACCCTCCCTTGCAGACACCTCTCTAACAAGGTTAAATCAAGCAGAACAATCCTGTTAAAAGATTAAGGACACGGTCCGTAGACACTCGTAACCGGGATACCCTATGTTACCTAACATGTTTTTAAGTGATCCTTATTGTAGAAGGCAAAGCTAGCTTTAATTAAACAAAAAATATAAAAACAAACCAAACATAAATCAGCACAAGAGGATACACAGAGATATTGCTAGAGAAAAAAGTTGTCTAAACACATTCCTTGTCCTTGCATATAGAACAATCCATTCTTTGACACATAGCACAGAACCAAGGGTCATTATGATGAAGATGTCCCTCTTCAAGAGTTAGGGAACACCATTTGCAAAATCCATGTTTAGGAATTTTTTTTGTGTACATGGGTAAGGACATGATCATCAGAATTAGGTACTTTTAGCATAATCAGGAAGACCATCCCTACAAGAATCATGGCAATCATAACCACCCGGAGAGACCCCAAAGAGACAGTTCGGATTATCAAACGGGCAATCAAGAGGTCCTCCACTTGCATTACAAGGATCTCCAAACCAATTAGTGTAATGACCAGGGTTCCTAGGCACAGGGTTAACCACAACCGGTGTATCAAACAAGCCGGCTTTATCAAGCCCGTGACTGGAAGCCCTAGACAAAGGGGATACTTCCTGGAGCTTACCTTGTCCTAATGCCATCTGTTTGACCGTTGTGTGTACCACAAAATATTTCACTAATGGTAAGACACAACAAAACACAATACCTTAAGCTAATATACCTCCTCCAAACTAAGCACCCCACTTTCCCAAAGCAAGGTCCAACCAATCCCACACATGAGTATCAAACCCAGCATTAGCCTTAACTTCTGCTCTTAACCCTCTGAGTTTAGACATAGCGAGGGAAAGATCCATTAGGGGCAGTGTTATTGGGAATGAAGGCGCAGCATTCATCACCAAACATTACACACACACACCACCTTTTTCAGCCAAAAGCCAATTGAGTGCCTGTCTATTCTGCCATGTCATCTTACTGGTAGCCTGTACCTGTTCACCCAAAGCAGTTAAAGCAGAGTCAGTCTAGTTAATGAATCGTTGCTGATTATAATAGATATAATTTATCCATTCTAGATTCTTATTAGGTGTTACCCATAAAAATATAGATTCAAATCCTGATTTAATCTAATCTCTGGCCTTAAACTCATTAGGAACTCCTCTAGGTTGCCCAATTGCATCAAGGTATACTTTGGGATCTGATTCATAATCCCTCCTAACTCTGGATGTAATGAGGTTATCCTGCTGAGGCTTAATGATGGTAACCTGTTGAATTGCTCTAACTAAAGTACGAAGCCTAGTCCATCCTTCAGGTAAAACATTCAAGAGTTTGTTGTTCCCAAACATCCAAAAACTGTCGGCTATACCCCTATCCTGATTTTTGAGCATAGTAAGAGACGGTGAAACCTGAGTGATGTAGCCACACAAACCTTTCTTATTCAGAATCAGGCCATTATCCCCAAATTTGCGAATACCTGCAGCTTCCAACACCCAAATAATATCACACACAACAGTTGTATTCCCTACATCAATCCCTTCAGCGTCTTCAGTACCTTTGCTATAAAAACACTCATATTTCCCTTTAACAGCAGTTCTTTGGTCATGATGAGGTCCATCTAATTCAGTTCTAATGTTATAGGCAGCGCATTCATGTTCCCCCAACATAGTTCTGTTTAACTTCTTAGGGAGCGGCTCCCGAGGTGACGGTTTTGGAGAGTCTGGCGTGCCCAAAGTAAAATGCCTCCCACTCAGGCCCAGAAAATAGGATATGCACATAATTAGTACTATTGGATAGGAAACACTCTGGATTTTCTAAAAGTGTTAACCATTTGTCTATGAGTAAAACAGAACAGATATGGCAGGCAAAACCCCGAGGAATTTCTGTCCTGGAAAAAGTGGTTTTGACACATTGCTCATTTGGAACCCCTCCCTTATGAAAATGCCCTTATAAGGGCATATGAATGCAGTACCTATCGCTACCTCTGGATGTCAACAGTCTCGAGACAGTGTTCAGATTTGTTTTAGATGCTTTTAGAGCAGAGAAGAAGAGGAATCAGGAAGTGCCCCCACAGATGTCAATAGAAGGGAACGCGCGCTCCCGCCAGGCACGCTCTGTGGTTCTTTCCTTTCTTATCGCCCAGTTTATATTCCGGTTGAAATATTATACCATTTATACAGAAAAGTGTTCCTAAGGATACATTTAAAATTATGTTTGATTGTTCTTGGACAAGTTTATAGGTATAAGTTGAACGAGTTCTCTTCACGTTTCAATGGACGAGTGGAGGCTGTAGTTTCTGATTATAACGCGCGAACCAAACAGAGATTTATGGATATAATACATGACTTTTTCTAACAAAAGAACCATGGATTGTCTTCGTTGGACACTTGGGAAGCCATCAGCAGAAGTTCTTCAACAGGTAATTGATTTGTTTTCGCTGTGAAATGTGTTTTGTGTGAACCGTGAAGGCTAATGAATTCATGGTAATGGAAAAACAGTGAAGGTGCTACCCTCAAACAATCAAATGTGGTGCTTTCGCCGTAAAGCCTTTTTGAAATCTGTGTGATAACGCTGTGATATTGCCAAGAAGCAGAGCTTTTGATGACTATGTAACACTTGTATATTGATGGATGTTTAATAATTAAACTTTTGGATTTTGAATTTGGCGCCTTGCATTTCACCTGGTAGTGTCGGGAGTGGGGCACTAGCGCCCCAGCGCACCTTGCTGCTCCTTAAGAAGTTAAAACAAGAACTGTCCACAAAGTAGTTCTCCAGGGTACCTCCTTCTCTCTCTATTAATGGAATAGATTCAAGATCCAGACGTAGCCTAGTGAACCTCAGAGCTTCAGCAACACAGTCATGAGCCTCTCCCTCAAAGTCAAACGGGATTCTTTCTGCCGAATTGACAGTGTTGCATCTTTTAATGGATACGTCAGGATAAGTTAGTAGAGTCATGTAATCTAAAGTCCTAGCATTAGTTAACACAAATTTACCCTGCTCTATCAGCTCCACTACTTTATGGTGTGTACTTATAATGACAGGATATCCCATGGTTATAGTTGAGGCCTTGTCGTAAGCATAATGTAATGCTGCCAACCCTTGATAGCAGGGAGGATAACCCTGAGCTACTGGATCCAATTTCGAACTGTAGTATGCAATAGGTTGTTTCTTCCTACCACTACATGTTTCTTTCCCTGATTCACCAGCAACGTGATGTGAGGGACAGAGTCAGAGACATTGAACCATTTCTGCACAAATTCAGATCTGTCTCTGTCAGTCACATCCGCTGCGGCTCCCAGCTTTCCAATGATAATAGTTTGAGACGTAATAGGCGCTGTTCTTCCATATGCCCCCATAGCCCAGAGTTCTTCTAACACAGGGTCCTGGTAAGGAT
The DNA here is from genome assembly GCA_030435695.1 of Brachymystax lenok tsinlingensis. Taxonomy (NCBI): domain Eukaryota; kingdom Metazoa; phylum Chordata; class Actinopteri; order Salmoniformes; family Salmonidae; genus Brachymystax; species Brachymystax lenok. Next base: position 3,336,523 of record CM059806.1, on the reverse strand, counting down.
CAAATTGCATTGTGCAGTGATATTCAGATTTTGCTCTAACTGCTCTAGGTATTTAGGCCTGGATAAACGTACCCCACCTTCTTACAGTTCTATTTACATCTACCTCAAGTCCACCTAACCAATATACGTTGGCTGCCTCCTTTGTATTTATCACTGGTAATTGTAATCTTAATTTCTCTATTATTACCCTGTCAGGAGAACACTGAATTTGTATGCTCATTTTACATAGAGCATCTCTTCCCAATAGATTGATTGGTGTTTGTTCTGACACTAGTTTTGGAATTGTGGCTGATTTACCATCAGCAGTTAGGCGAACTGGAGCAGTCATTGGAATCAGCTGCGTATTTCCCGAGAATCCTATTGTTTTGGCATATTTACCAGACATGGGGAGATGAGAGGCATAATTTGGACTTACACAGGTGTAAGTGGCTCCAGTATCTATCATCATGGATGTGCCTCTATTTTCTATTTGAACCTGCAGCATAGGTTCCTGGTCAGCTCTTGTTGTTATCATTGGGATCTGACCCTCCCCTGTAGGACTCCCTGGGCATCTCTAGTACGTTTGGTTGGGCCCTGACCATGGGTTCACAGGGCCGGAAGGTTGGTATTGGTTGCTCTGCCATCCGCTATTTGGGTTCTAATTATTTGGGTTCCCATTACCCGGGGGCCGCCAATCATTACGATTATTGTTTGCTGGTGATTGCCAATTGTTTATGTTTCCCCCAGTCCGATCCTGCCACGGATTGGTAGGGCATTCTTGTCTGGAGTGTCCTGATTGTTGGCATCCCCAGCACACACCGGGCGGCCCTCGGGGGCTCTTGTGTCCTTTTTTCTGATCAGTCTGTGCAGCCTTCTGCTGTCTTCTGCCATTATTCCAATCCGGGGGCTGTGTATACACATTTACTACTGGCGGTGTGGTATGCATTTGGGCCCACCCGGGAGCTGGCAATTGCAGCCCTCACAGAATTCTTTGTATGGTTTTGAATTAAGTCCCACCACATCCTCCAGCCTGTTCCTTACTGGCTGGGGCATGGCTTCAATCACTGAGTTCCGGAACATTTTTGTCAACAGTTGATCCCCCTCTGGGTCTCGTTCCGTTTCCAGCTTCCATCTTTTTAATTGTTCATGTAGGTATGCCGCCGGGTTTTCTGTGGCCCCAATGGCTTCACCCTTCAATGTCTTTTCATCAATTATCCTTGGGTGAGCTGTCCTCAGTGTGCGCCAGACAGCAGCTCTGTACCCATCGAAAGCCAGCCCGTCCACCATTATGTCCCCTCCTGCGTCATTGATGCCACTGTCCCGCATGATCTCCCTCATTTGGGACACGCCCACCACTCTTGCGAGCAATGCCCTCATGTCACCCACAGCAAGTAATCTCCCGGTCTTGTGTTCTTCAAAGGTTCTGATCCATTTTCCAGCACCCTCATGGATGTTTGGCAAGCGGGCAACCAACCTCTCCAGGTCCTGCGACGCCCATGGTATGTAGTGTCCTTGATTTCCTTTTATCAGGATTGGACACTCTGCCTCATACCTGTAGGGTGTTTTTAATTCTGATCTTTTTCTAAGGATTCTTGTTTGTTCCTTTTCAGGACTATCTCCTCTTTCCTCATGTATGTTGGATTCTTCCCATCCTTCTTCGTCTCCTTCTATTCTACTAGGACCTTGTTCCCTAAGACTTTGTTCCATACTGCTCCTCTAGCACTTCTAGGCTCTTCTTAACTACTTAGGGAGTAGCGGCGCGCTAGCAGGCCCTTAATCCACTTACCCACTTTTAATTTTCCATTTATTTTGTCTTGTTTCCCCACACACCTGGTTGTCATTCCCTCATTACTTGTCATGTATTTAACCCTCTGGTTTCCCCCATGTCTGTGTGTGTAATTGTTTATTGTCAGTGGCACGTTTCCGGCTGGTTTGCGCCAGACTGGTATTTTGTACTTTTTCCTGTAGGCATTTGTTTTCGTAACGCTTTTGCGTTCAGTGTTTATACTGTGCCACAGTAAAGTGCTTTCGTTCTCTGCCCTCCTGCGCCTGACTCTCACGCACCAGCTACACACACGGAACCTGACAATCTGACTCCCAGCGTATACGTTACATGGTCCAATGTTTCATGAGCTGAAATAAAAGATCCCAGAAATGTTCCATACACACAAAAAGCTTATTTCTCTCAAATTTTGTGCACAAATTTGTTTACATCCCTGTTAGTGAGCATTTCTCTTTTGCCAAGATAATACATCCACCTGACATGTGTGGCATATCAAGAAGCTGATTAAACAGCATGATCATTACACAGGTGCACCTTGTGCTGGGGACAATAAAAGGCCACTCTAAAATGTGCAATTTTGTCACAGAAGTTTTGAGGGAGTGTGGTGGAATATTCTATTCAAGTGAGAGAGTCTCATTTTTTCAAACAATCATCTTTATTCAATATCGATTTATTATTGCAATAATGAAACCATCGACCCCACACTCCGAAGTGTGTTGCCGAGTGCTTAACTGATAATGAAAAAACAGATGTTATATAGGTTGGTCAGCCTGGTTTCAAACTTCCCATAAGCCACCTTTGTTATCTACACGGGATGTTGTTTACATCCAGCCCGGCTTAGTTTCCCAGCTGCCAGGATGATGAGACATGAGGAATTGTTCTAAACTCTTCCAGGCTCTCTCTATTTCGAGTCACACACACCATATCTTGTCTATGGAATGCCAGCTTTTAGGTTTTTATCACCAAGTCATTGTCAGCGCAAGCTATTTCTAGCAGACTAACTGCAGGAAGCTAGATTGGAAACCATCTCTTTAACAGTTGCCAGCCCAAGCTTCAAAAGACTCCTCTCAGTTAACTCAGAAAGGAAGAGAGAGAGTTCTAAGAACCTTACTCTATTTCATAAAACAACCATTTGGTGCATAAACATAACATAATCTTGTAATTATGCTGCCACAAGGGAGCGTGCAATTTCCATGCTGACAGCAGGAATGTCCACCAGAGCTGTTGCCAGATAATTTAATGTTAATTTCTCTACCATACGTCCAACCGGCTTCACAACTGAAGACCACGTGTAACCATGCCAGCCCAGGACCTCCACATCCGGCTTCTTCACCTGCAGGATCATCTGAGACCAGCCACCTGGACAGCTGATTAAATTGTGGGTTTGCACAACCGAAGAATTAGGGCCTAATGAATTTATTTCAATTGACTGATTTCCTTATATGAACTGTAACTCAGTAAACTCTTTGAAATTGTTGCATGTTGCGATTATATTTTTGTTCAGTGTAGATATGGCTCCATACAGAATCAAGCTGGCTAGCTGAAAATTTGCTTGCAAAATAATTTTACCTAATTGATTTTGGTAGCTAGTGTCAGACTACGTTAGCGTTACAAACTCTTAATAACAATGACTTGGACAATAGCTTTCAAAAAACAGCTTGACTGGAGTGTAGACCAGAGACAGGGAAGGTCTAAATCCTACCCAATGTTCTTGTCTCCCTAAGGAAACTGGTAACGCATGTTGTGATTGACAGGTGGTTGCTCCAGACAACACGGCCCATATGAGCTGTCACCAACCGACCAGTATAGAGTACGCTGGTCTATGAAAACCTCATCTAATTGGTTAGAAGAAACAGGTCCCACCACCCAGAGATCCTGCTCTCTCTCTCTCTCTCTCTCTCTCTCTCTCTCTCTCTCTCTCTCTCTCTCTCTCTCTCTCTCTCTCTCTCTCTCTCTCTCTCTCTCTCTCTCTCTCTCTCTCTCTCTCTCTCTCTCTCTCTCTCTCTCTCTCTCTCTCTCTCTCTCTCTCTCTCTCTCTCAATATTTTTTAAATGCTCCAATTTATATGACAATTATTTACCTCCATACAAATTGTGACAACTTCCACATGCTTGATTTTCTCATCTTTCATTAAAATAAAAAAAGAGTATCAACCTCTGATACAGTAAACAATGCATGATCTGATAAGGTTGTCTGGCATTAAACCCTATATAGTCAACGCATTAAACATGAATCCCTCATCAGGCAACGTACAGACTAGAGAAATACATACAGTACAGTTCATGCAAAAACTTTATTTACAAAAGGATACAAATGAACAGTGCAACTCAGCTGCCATTGTGGAAATTATTATGATTCAAGTTGTATTAGTCTTATGTAGCCTACGGGATAAGCATTGTACACATCGTCCCACGAAATGCCCACCTGTCGACAATGCAACAACAATAAGAAATAATAAAAGACAAGATTACGAACATGAATGAAATGTCAGTAGAATAGAAAAATACATTTTAGCATAAGTACAGTGAGGGAAAAAAGTATTTGATCCCCTGCTGATTTTGTACGTTTGCCCACTGACAAAGAAAATTTTATGGGTCTATAATTTTAATGGTAGGTTTATTTGAACAGTGAGAGACAGAATAACAACAAAAAAATCCAGAAAAACGCATGTAAAAAACGTTATAAATTGATTTGCATTTTAATGAGTATTTGACCCCTCTGCAAAACATGACTTAGTACTTGGTGGCAAAACTCTTGTTGGCAATCACAGAGGTCAGACGTTTCTTGTAGTTTTACACCAGGTTTGCACACATCTCAGGAGGGATTTTGTCCCACTCCTCTTTGCAGATCTTCTCCAAGTCATTAAGGTTTCGAGGCTGACGTTTGGCAGCTCGAACCTTCAGCTCCCTCCACAGATTTTCTATGGGATTAAGGTCTGGAGACTGCCTAGGCCACTCCAGGACCTTAATGTGCTTCTTCTTGAGCCACTCCTTTGTTGCCTTGGCCATGTGTTTTGGGTCATTGTCATGCTGGAATACCCATCCACGACCCATTTTCAATGCCCTGGCTGAGGGAAGGTACATGGCCCCGTCCATCGTCCCTTTGAGGCGGTGAAGTTGTCCTGTCCACTTAGCAGAAAAACACCCCCAAAGCATAATGTTTCCACCTCCATGTTTGACGGTGGGGATGGTGTTCTTGGGGTCATAGGCAGCATTCTTCTTCCTCCAAACACAGCGAGTTGAGTTGATGCCAAAGAGCTCCATTTTGGTCTCATCTGACCACAACACTTTCACCCAGTTGTCCTCTGAATCATTCAGATGTTCATTGGCAAACTACAGACGGGCATGTATATGTGCTTTCTTGAGCAGGGGGACCTTGCGGGCGCTGCAGGATTTCAGTCCTTCACGGCGTAGTGTGTTACCAATTGTTTTCTTGGTGACTATGGTCCCAGCTGCCTTGAGATCATTGACAAGCTCCCACGTGTAGTTCTGGGCTGATTCTCCACAAGGTGAGATCTTGCATGGAGCCCCAGGCCGAGGGAGATTGACAGTTCTTTTGTGTTTCTTCCTTTTGCGAATAATCGCACCAACTGTTGTCACCTTCTCACCAAGCTGCTTGGCGATGGTCTTGTAGCTCATTCCAGCCTTGTGTAGGTCTACAATCTTGTCCCTGACATCCTTGGAGAGCTCTTTGGTCTTGGCCATGGTGGAGAGTTTGGAATCTGATTGATTGCTTCTGTGGACAGGTGTCTTTTATACAGGTAACAAGCTGAGATTAGGAGCACTCCCTTTAAGGGTGTGCTCCTAATCTCAGCTCGTTACCTGTATAAAAGACACCTGGGAGCCAGAAATCTTTCTGATTGAGAGGGGGTCAAATACTTATTTCCCTTATTAAAATGCAAATCAATTTATAACATTTTTCACATGCATTTTTCTGGATTTCTTTGTTGTTATTCTGTCTCTCACTGTTCAAATAAACCTACCATTAAAATTATAGACTGATAATTTCTTTGTCAGTGGGTAAATGTACAAAATCATCAGGGGATCAAATATTTTTTTCCCACACTGTATAATACAGGAAGGCACAATTTATTGTCCAATATTTACATGTGAATTAGGGAAGGGGGGATGAGGGAAAGTGTATAAATTGAGCAGTACAATAAGAGTCTGGCAGTAGCAGCAGTTGTGATGTGTGTGTAGTATGAATGTATATGTGTGTGTATGTCTGTATGAGTGAGTGCATGTGTGCTAAGGTGCGGAGAATCAGGGGGGGTCCTTCATGATGCGGCATGCTTTCCTCAGGCACCGTTTCGAGTAGATGTCCTGGATGGGTGGGAGCACGGTCCCAGTGATGTACTGGGCCGTCTTCACCACTCGCTGGAGGGCCTTGCAGTAGTGGACGGAGCAATTCTCGTACCTGGCCGTGATGCAACTGGTCAGGACGCTCTTGATGGTGCAGCAGTTGTATTTGGAGAGGATCCGAGGTGGCATGCCAAATTTCAGTGGTGATCATCTTGTATTATACACTGGCCTAGCTATATTTGCTGAATCTCCCAAATAAACCAAAGTTTGTTGCTAATTTAAATGACATCTCTTATTTAGGCTCTCTCTTCACACAGCTATGGGATTTCATGCTGTATATCTCCAGCACGGTGAGTGGCAGAATGTCAACTCTCTCCACCATATGATTTGTGAGGGCCTCTCTTTTGTGGGGGCCTCTCTTCTTAATTGGTGATCTGTTCCTCTTGATAGGTGGAGGGGGCCTAAAGGGTCCACCACTGTCTGAGTGCAGCGCACCACCGTCAGCTGCAGGAAGAAGCAGAGGAGGGCGAGAAAGAAGAGAGCAAAGCTCAGGTCCACCTCCAGCATGGACAGAGTGGGAGCAGGCTGGTGCTGGTCCATGTGACTTAACGAGGTAAGGGTCAGTAGTAGGTTGAGAGATGCTTGTATGCTTGTGTTACAGGTCCCAGGTGTGGGACGCCTTAGGCAGATAATAGTTGTCCAGGATGAACAGGATAAATTAAGAAAACTGAGAGTTATCTGCTTTTCCTATGACTTGTCTTCCAATGTATATTCACTGTATGTTTAGATCAGTTGCCAGGTAAGTTGTCGTCTTCTCAGGTAGGTAATGAAATTGCAATGGGAATCATATGATTATAGGATATCTCATTAGAGGTCCAAGGTAAGTCATTTGCAGCATAAGTGGGCAGCATAAGTGGACACCACATTGGCTCCCAGCCAAGCGAGTGACCTCCTACGCGAGAGGAAACATCATTATCAGTCTAACCTGAATCAAACACACTCACTGGCTCTGAAGTGTACATGTACCCTTGTTAATTTATTGCTCAGAGAAACAAAGAAGACATACACTCATACAAACGTTGCACTGACAGAGAAGAAAAGAAAGAGGGCTAATACAGCACACTACATACAGTGGGGGAAAAAAGTATTTAGTCAGCCACCAATTGTGCAACTTCTCTCACTTAAAAAGATGAGAGAGGCCTGTAATTTTCATCATAGGTACACTTCAACTATGACAGACAAAATGAGGAAAGAAAATCCAGAAAATCACATTGTAGGATTTTTTATGAATTTATTTGCAAATTATGGTGGAAAATAAGTATTTGGTCACATACAAACAAGCAAGATTTCTGGCTCTCACAGACCTGTAACTTCTTCTTTAAGAGGCTCCTCTGTCCTCCACTCATTACCTGTATTAATGGCACCTGTTTGAACTTGTTATCAGTATAAAGACACCTGTCCACAACCTCAAACAGTCACACTCCAAACTCCACTATGGCCAAGACCAAAGAACTGTCAAAGGACACCAGAAACAAAATTGTAGACCTGCACCAGGTTGGGAAGACTGAATCTGCAATAGGTAAGCAGCTTGGTTTGAAGAAATCAACTGTGGGAGCAATTATTAGGAAATGGAAGACATACAAGACCACTGATAATCTTCCTCGATCTGGGGCTCCACGCAGATCTCACCCCGTGGGGTCAAAATGATCACAAGAACGGTGAGCAAAATCCCAGAACCACACGGGGACCTAGTGAATGATCTGCAGAGAGCTGGGACCAAAGTAACAAAGCCTACCATCAGTAACACACTCGCCGCCAGGGACTCAAATCCTGCAGTGCCAGGCGTGTCCCCTGCTTAAGCCAGTACATGTTCAGGCCCGTCTAAAGTTTGCTAGAGAGCATTTGGATGATCCAGATGAGGATTGGGAGAATGTCAGATGAAACCAAAATAGAACTTTTTGGTAAAAACTCAACTCGTCGTGTTTGGAGGACAAAGAATGCTGAGTTGCATCCAAAGAACACCATACCTACTGTGAAGCATGGGGGTGGAAACATCATGCTTTGGGGCTGTTTTTCTGCAAAGGGACCAGGACTGACTGATCCGTGTAAAGGAAAGAATGAATGGGGCCATGTAACGTGAGATTTTGAGTGAAAACCTCCTTCCATCAGCAAGGGCATTGAAGATGAAACGTGGCTGGGTATTTCAGCATGACAATGATCCCAAACACACCGCCCGCAACGAAGGAGTGGCTTCAGTAAGAAGCATTTCAAGGTCCTGGAGTGGCCTAGCCAGTCTCCAGATCTCAACCCCATAGAAAATCTTTGAAAGTCTGTGTTGCCCAGCAACAGCCCCAAAACATCACTGCTCTAGAGGAGATCTGCATGGAGGAATGGGCCAAAATACCAGCAACAGTGTGTGAAAACCTTGTGAAGACTTACAGAAAACGTTTGACCTCTGTCATTGCCAACAAAGGGTATATAACAAAGTATTGAGATAAACTTTTGTTATTGACCAAATACTTATTTTCAAACCATAATTTGCAAATAAATTCATAACAAAATCCTACAATGTGATTTTCTGGATTTTTTTTCCTCATTTTGTCTGTCATAGTTGAAGTGTACCTATGATGAAAAATACAGGCCTCTCTCATCTTTTTAAGTGAGAGAACTTGCACAATTGGTGGCTGACTAAATACTTTTTTTCCCCACTGTATTTAGGAGCACCCTTTTGATATTCTCAATATTCTGATAATACTTAAGTTTCTCTTTTCTATATTTTGCACACACGTGTAATAAAAGTATTGTTCATTTTAGCATCTTTGTGGGTTAAACATAACACCATTTTTACAGTTAATATGAAAAGTGCAACAAGAGATACAGTTCATAGCTATTAATACATTTAGTTTGTGTTTGCACAAAACAGTCAAAGTACTTAGCAGTAGTCCTATAATAAAAATGTACACAATGAAAAGCTCCAACTGTGGCAAAATAGCATTCGAATGGACTCAACTAAACAACAAAACCAAGCTACACACATATTTATATTTTGATGGTTATACAATAACGGTAATGACAATCTCCCTCTTAAAAGCAAAGAGCATAACTCCCAATGAATCGGAATAACATAAAACATGGATTCTAACACATGATTCACTACTGCATATGACTGTTGAGTACAGTGCTAAGGATTTAAAACTCACCGTCCCTGCTCGTCTTTCGTATGAAGAAATGGCACCGGTCTATCCGTCTCACCTGTTGTTTCACCGAACTTTTCCCTACCTGCCTGAACCCCTTTTGACATGAACCTAACCATCAAAGCTCTCAGGGATCTCTCCATTTGAGCTCCTCACTTAAGTTATCTTATTGCTTTTTCTTACATAGCACAGTCCCTCTATTATAAATCTCTTAATCCTCCCATCCTGTCACAACCAGAGGAAAAAATTAGCACCGCACAAAACAGTCCTCTACACAGACACATGCAGATACACACACTCGGGGATACACACATCAGAGGGCACACGTGACATCCCCCTGGCGCCAAAGCCTTTAGAAATAGTTCAACAGGAGTTGAATAAGTGTCCCTGCAGTTCACATGTGAATCAAATACCCCAGTCCTTCGTTTCCCTGTCAGGAAGACCTTAACCCTGGTCACCTGCTAGATTCAACACCTCGATAACTCCAGCCACATCAGGCGTCAATGTACGTGCCTTCATCACGGAAGATTGAAAGGTGAATAATGAGGCGGGGAGGGCTTGACGTGAATGAAGGAAAGACGATACACCGAGAGAAAGACGATACACTGTAGCCGGGGGCATGACCAGGATGAAACTGAGATTGCTTCAGTTAGGCTGCCAGTCGAGAGGAACGATATACAGTATACAGTAGAGGCTGAGGGTGCGGGCATGAAGTGATCTCGATCGTATGCTATTAACTGAGGCATTTAGGCTGCAGAAAAACAAAGGGAGCTAGAGGAAAGAGAGAGTATGGTATCTAGTTTCATTGACATATGGATAAGAAAAAATATCTAAACAATATTCTTCAATAGTCCAACCACTATCTTTTGGCTAGATCTGCATCTACTCAATCTGCCACTCAAATGCTGACAAGCTTTTCAAACTTGACTATACCATTGTTAGGCAGGCCTAGCCTAAGGATCCAAAACGTCATTTTACCTGCCCCACTGACTCCTTAGCATTTATGTGCATACTTAATCCTTAGACTACTGGAGCCACCACCAACAGAGAAACATTACTCTTATCTTCAAAGGAGAAGTAACGTTTGGTCATGCAAACAAACCCTGAATAACATGGCCAAAGGCATATTCCTTCATTCCTTCGTTCTAATTAAAATGTCTGAAATAGCCCAAGTACAAATAAAGTAGGTAGAAAAGAGGCAGTAATGTTGGTGAATAAGTGACCTGGTCCCCAGGCTGGATTGCTACCGCATGTAGGTTCGAGAGAAAAAGAGAGCCAACTGGAGGATGAGATTAGTGAAAAAGATCATTTGACCCATAAAGATGTATGGAGGATGAGTAAGAGAAGATGGGGAAGGCGGATGCAGCAGTGATCATTCACTAAAGAGCGCTGCTTCTTTTATTGTCCTAATGTGGGCCAGCTACAGTCCTGTGTCAGCTGTGGGGGGGGGTCACGTTAATTTGGAAGTATCTCAATTGCATACTCCTCACGGTCGCTCTCCTTGCAACCTTCTCAAAACCCATTGGAAGAGAAAGCCAGAGGTACCTCCCCTCTGACCTTCTCCTCCAATGGGTTTTGAAAGGATGTGACCCCCCCCCCCCAGCTGACATGACTGTAGCAGACCCGCATTAGGACAATGGAAGGGAAGTGACACTATAATTCGCACAAGGAATTATGAATGGAACGCAGACGGGACCATTAAGGCATCTGTCATCTTACATCATTTCCACGGTTTGCATTGAACCAGACACACAAAACGTATTCATAAAGAAATAATCACAGGAGACAACCATTAAATTCACAATAACCTTTATCATATCTTTGCAACATGACAAAATAAGAAACTAGTTGGGGAAAAGCGTATTTTCTTTGGAAGGGGGGGGGGGTCATAGGGATTGGTCTTTTTGTGTTGAGACATGAAGAAGGGAAAGGGGAACAAAGGACATGTTACAGCACTGCAGGGAGATCAGGTGCATCCCAAATGGCACGCCATTTGTCTGGTCTGGTCAAATGTAGTGCACTATGTAGGGAATAGGGTGCCATTTGGGACGTACTAAAAGTAGTCCATATTGGAGAGTTGAATAAAGAAAGAAAAAGCAAGATGGTAGACAGGAAATGAAAAAGAGACATGGTGAGAGATGTTATATATATATCTTTTTTTCTTTCTTTTTTACACGTAACAGATAAGGCACAGGCAAAACTAAAACATACTTTGGTGTCCCATTTTATTAAAAAACTTAATGAATTGAACCAAACGCTTTACAAAGAAATGGAAAAGGATTCCACGAAAATCAAATAAATAGGAATTGAAAACGGTTGTGTAACTGTAAACCCCAATCATAATCCAACTCACTCAAATAGACATACAGAATGGCCTGGGTGTTCATTTTGCTTTATGTTGTATTGGGTCTATGCTGACCCATAACTGAAACCCATAAAGTGCATCTTTGGATGACTGGGCAGAAAAATACAGATTTGAATGAATATATTATCTTCTAGTCTGGTTGAATTAAGTGTTGGACTGGTTTGGGTAGGTTGGACCACTTCTCTGAAATGTGTCTGGATCAATGACTGGACTTTTTAAATATTTTTTTTTTAACAAAATCAAATCTGATAACTAAAAAGTTATTTTCAAAACATGAACAAATATTTAAAAAGTATTATTTCAAGCTGTGTGCTTTCTGCTCCCCAAGAGCCATTGCATTTGGAGACCGGCATAAACGAAGACAAATATCCACACAAAGCAAACCCAACTCGCCAGCTTTTAAACCATTAAAACTTAATTATTAACCGCCATATTTTTTTCAACAAAATCTTAACCAAGAACATTAACACCATGGCACATTCCAGGTTGAATAAGAATGCCATGGCAACAATAGTAGTGCCTAGTCTACCACAATCCAATAACAAAATGGCAGGGGCAAAAAAACAATGACTCATTTTCCATTATTGCTACTGTATGCTTTAGTGGTCTGACATGGTGATTTGAACACTTATACTGACCTGTACCATGTTGTGGTCATTAAGAGCACCTCATCTCTCTTGGCAGTTTTAAGTGTTGGCACATTGCATGTCATTTACCTCAGTGTGTCATTATTTGGGATGGGTGTCAGTGTACTGAGAAGGCAGCATTTGAACAGTCAAGTTTAAGTCTAGCAATACTCATGGCGGGGACCCAGTTTGGGGAAACCCTGCCTTAGTGAATGATTTGCAATGTAAGAACTCAGAATAGTAAGAAATAGAGGGGGGTGGATAGAAATGATAGGGAATAACAGTTTGTTGCTAAGGCACTGGACAGCTCAGACCATGCACACAGTTTTACTGTGTGTTTGGGTCCATTGCAGTCTTTCCTGAACTCTCCCCTCCCTCCTTCACCTAGTGTGATCTACAGAGCAGTGAAACCCATCCGGGCCTCGTAAGGAGTGTGATCTTTAGCATTATTTGTGTATGTATTATTCAGCGGTGTGTGTGTGTGTGTGTGTGTGTGTGTGTGTGTGTGTGTGTGTGTGTGTGGCTTTTCCACTATCCATTCTGCCCTACTTTGGCCTCATGGCCTGGGCCACATGGGAGTTGTTCTTCCCCATTCCTGACACATCCTCCTTGGTGTCTCTGTAACAAATCACTCCATTTTGCTGTGGTGGTGGTTGTTGTTAAGCACTGTGTGGCCATTCCCATTCTGCACAAAGCCATTTTTAGTTTTCTCCCTTTTCTCATGGTCATCATCCTCCTCGTCTGACTCAGTCTCTTCCCTGTCGCTCCTCTCATCCTCAACGATATCCTGATGGGAGAGAGTACATTTAGGTAATTTAGTCAAATGTAGGTAAAATTTGTGCATTTAAGTTAAGGCAGAGGCTGCAGAGCCAACTTTTCTGGAACCCGCTTCCTAGCGGATGGAGGCCCGGGGGCTTCTGCGCATGTGCAGGACTCTACTTTGCGCATATTCTCTGATCTACTCGTAGAGAACCTCCCTTCACATTTCTCACTGTCAATCCTGAATGATAATTCTTCAAATCTTACAGGTGAAACATCCATGCAGCATCTGCATACCAACCAATCAGTTTCATAGGGATGTGTATTCAGACCTTCAATTAAAGGCTACTATGAAACTGTAGCCTATAACTCAACCACAACATTTGTACAATCTACATGAGTCATTTTATTTTCGAAAGACCTGTCGCTCCGTAAACATGCCTGGGCGAGAATAAATACTAGCAAGTAGGGCCGACCACATTTAGTCGACAGGTCGATTGTTTGATCGATAGGCTTTTGGTCGACCAAGATTTTTTTTTGAGTTGACCAGCGGCAAATATATTTAAAAAGAAATGGAATGCACACAAGACACCTGTCTGATTTACACCTGTCTCAGTGTGAATCAGACAGGCGGAAGCCGTGGGGATGGCACACCAGTATCACCAGTAGTACATTTACCATTAATTCCCATAATTTCTACAATGTTTGGTTACGGTAATTTCTGTTAATGCATTCAATATATTATTATTATAATATATCAATATACCAGTTAGGGGGAGTGATGAGCTCTACAGCAGAGTCTCACAATTCAATCGCTGGTTGAAAACAGTTTTCTGCCCCTCCCAAAAGATAGAATTTGTAGATAATTGGCCCTGTTTCTGGGACTCACCCACAAACAGGACCAAGCCTGGCCTGTTGAGGAGTGACGGACTCCATCCTAGCGTGAGGGGTGCTCTCATCTTATCTACGAACATAGACAGGGCTCTAACTCCCCTAGCTCCACAATGAGATTGGCTAACAGCCTGCTGCCTGGCCTGCACCCTGTTAGCCAATCAGTGTAGTCAGCTCAGCCATCCCCAATGAGACCGTGTCTGTGCCTCGATCTAAGTTGGGCAAAACTAAACATGGCGGTGTTCGCCTTAGCAATCTCACTGGAATAAAGACCTCCTCCATTCCTGCCATTATTGAAAGAGATTGTGATATCTCACATCTCAAAATAGGGCTACTTAATGTTAGATCCCTCACTTCCAATGCAGATATAGTCAATTAACTAATCACTGATCATAATCTTGATGTGATTGGCCTGACTGACACATGGCTTAAGCCTGATGAATTTACTGTGTTAAATGAGGCCTCACCTCCTGGTTACACTAGTGTCCATATCCCCCGCGAATCCCGCAAAGGTCGGAGGTGTTGCTAACATTTACGATAGCAAATTTCAATTTACCCCCCCAAAAAAGAAATTTTTGTCTTTTGAGCTTCTAGTCATGAAATCTATGCAGCCTACTCAATCACTTTTTATAGCTACTGTTTACAGGCCTCCTGGGCCATATACAGCATTCCTCACTGAGTTCCCTATGTTAGAATGCTGTTCATCGACTACAGCTCAGCATTTAACACCTTAGTACCCTCCAAACTCGTCATTAAGCTCGAAATCTTGGGTCTTGACCCCGCCCTGTGCAACTGGGTCCTGGACTTCCTGACGGACCACCCCCAGGTGGTGAGGGTAGGAAACAACATCTCCAGCCTGCTGAACCTCAACACTGGGGCCCCACAAGGGTGTGTTCTCAGCCCTCTCCTGTACTCCCTGTTCACCCATGACTGCGTGGCCATGCACACCTCTAACTCAATCATCAAGTTTGCAGACGACACTACAGTGGTAGGCTTGATTACCAACAACGACGAGACGGCCTACAGGGAGGAGGTGAGGGCCCCTCGGAGTGTGGTGTCAGGAAAATAACCTCACACTCAACGTCAACAAAACAAAAAGGAGATGATCGTGGACTTCAGGAAACAGCAGAGGGAGCAGCCCCCTATCCACATCGACGGGACAGTAGTTGAGAAGGTGGAAAGCTTCAAGTTCCTCGGCATACACATCACAGACAAACTGAAATGGTCCACCCACACAGACAGCGTGGTGAAGAAGGCGCAACAGCGCCTCTTCAACCTCAGGAGGCTGAAGAAATTTGGCCTGTCAGCAAAAAAACAAACTTTTACAGATGCACAATCGAGACCATCCTGTCGGGGTGTATCACCGCCTGGTACGGCAACTGCTCTGCCCACAACCGTAAGGCTCTCCAGAGGGTAGTGAGGTCTGCACAACGCATCACCAGGGGCAAACTACCTGCCCTCCAGGACAACAACCACCCAAGCCACTGCCTGTTCACCCTGCTATCATCCAGAAGGCAAGGTCAGTACAGGTGCACCAAAGCTGGGACCAAGAGACTGAAAAACAGCTTCTATCTCAAGGCCATCAGAATGTTAAACAGCCATCACTAACATTGAGTGGCTGCTGCCAACATCTCATATGTATATTCTGTACTCTATACCATCTACTGCATCTTGCCTATGCTGTTCGGCCATCGCTCATCCATATATTCATATGTACATATTCTTATTCATTCCTTTACACTTGTGTGTATAAGGTAGTTGTTATGAAATTGTTAGATTACTTGTTAGATATTACTGCATAGTTGGAACTATAAGCACAAGCATTTCGCTACACTCGCATTAACATCTGCTAACCATGTGTATGTGACCAATAAATTTCAGACCTTGTAGTCATGGCAGATAATATTAAACTTTTTGGTGACTTTAATATTCACATGGAAAAGTCCACAGACCCACTCCAAATAGCTTTCGGAGCCATCATCGACTCAGTAGGTTTTGTCCAACATGTCTCCGGACCTACTCACTGCCACAGTCATACTCTGGACCTAGTTTTGTTCTGTGGAATAAATGTTGTGGATCTTAATGTTTTTCCTCATAATCCTGGGACTATCGGACCACCATTTTTTACATTTGCAATCGCAACAAATAATCTACTTATGCTGCAGTAGTTGATGCGTCGGGGGGCTAGGGTCAGTCTGTTATATCTGGAGTATTTCTCCTCTCTTATCCGGTGTTCTGTGTGAATTTAAGTATGCTCTCTCTAATTCTCTCTTTTTCCCTCTTTTGGAGGACCTGAGCCCTAGGACCATGCCTCAGGACTACCTGGCCTGATGACTCCTTGCTGTCCCCAGTCCACCTGGCCGTGCTGCTGCTCCAGTTTCAACTGTTCTGCCTGTGGCTATGGAACCCTGACCTGTTCACCAGACGTGCTACCTGTCCCAGATCTTCTGTTTTCAACTCTCTAGAGACAGCAGGAGAGGTAGAGATACTCTGAATGATCGGCTATGAAAAGCCAACGGACATTTACTCCGGAGGTGCTGACCTGTTGCACCCTGGACAACCACTGTGATTATTATTATTTGACCCTGCTGGTCATCTATGAACATTTTAACATCTTGGCCATGTTCTGTTATAATCTCCACCCGGCACAGCCAGAAGAGGACTGGCCACTCCTCATAGCCTGGTTCCTCTCTAGGTTTCTTTCTAGCGAGATTTTCCAAGCCACTGTGCTTCTACACCTGCATTGCTTGCTGTTTGTGGTTTTAGGCTGGGTTTCTGTACAGCACTCTGACATCAGCTGATGTAAGAAAGGCTTTAAAAATAAATTTGATTGATTACAGTCTTACCGTTGTCATTGTAGGAGTGGACACGTTGTTTGCAGAGCGCACAACCTAGGCTACACTTGTGAGAAAAAAGTTTCGGTTTATTTCATTCGAGTTTTTCAATTTATTAATTGTCTTTTGTTTGGAGCGCTCCTGCCAATTTTGAGTAAGGACACGTACCCGATTTGACTGGAGATTGGAGTGTCGGCCTTCTCGCCCACTCCAATTTCACTCCAGTAGCACTCACTTCACCAGCTCAGACCAGTAGCACTCACTTCACCAGCTCAGGGCATGCCTGGCCCAGCATGCATTTGTAATCTACTTGTGTGCTGTTATCTATAGCCCCTTGCTTTAATTACTGTCATGGAGTTCGAAATATTTTCATAAAGAAACTGACAAAACACACAGGTGCTAAATCAAGGTGACTTACAAAGATGAGGACCAAGAGCAAGAGAGGGAGTGTGGTGATGTAGTGTCCACAACTAAAGAATCATTGTGGAATCTGAAAAGACACCTATCCCAAAAGCAGCATGGTGTACTTCCTACATGCACATGCTAAAAGAAAGAAACTAGGTGGGTAGATAACTAAGTGTGTCATTGTAGCAATGTATTTAGAAACAAGAAATCAGATCTCTTAAACGTGTCATTCATTTTTGGTCTATTATCTTTACAATGGGCCATAATTGATTTTGGCCCAATAGGCCCTGCATATTCCCACGTTCAAGCTTTCCATTTTGGTTAGGTTATTTTGCCTAAAAACCTTTAGGCCTACCTATAAAAAAAATAAACAACTCTACATCTCTGCCCAGCCTGGCAAGAGTGGCCAAAAGGGTGTTTAGCATCCCCAGTGGCTCTGCAAGTGTGGAGAGGGTATTCTCCGCTGCTGGCCAGCTCTCCAGGCACCATCACATGAGCATGAAGCCACAGACTGGCCAAACTAGTGTTTCTAAAAATGAATTCAAAGGCACTAGTAAGTAATTTTTCATTTAAATTTGTATTTCATTCTAAGTAAGTCCCAGCCTATCTGCACAATTTATAGACTATAATGATTTAATACAACAAAATGTTGTTTAAATGCGGAGTGCCCTATGTCCCTACCAGCCTATTGTGTCGCATTTGAAAATGCTTCAATGTATTTCTTTGTAGGCTATAGCCTTGAAATATATCCTAAATAATTCATTTCCGTTCCTTCTAAGGCTCCCTGTCTGTCTCCTGACCTACTTAGTGTTTAAAATGACATGCATTCATCTTTTCATGTTTATTTAAATACTTTTCATTCAAATCCATATGGTTTGGTTTAAATGCTTCAAAACCAAATGGTAGCTCCAGGTAGTCACAAAAATAAATGGGTGTTGGTTAAATTGTGATTTTAATGAATGGAGCAAATTTGGAGCTGCAGTTTATTTGTCTTTTTTCGGTGAGCGCGGAGCGGTTTTTAGCAGAGCGGTTGGAAAGGCGCTTGCACACGGCTCTATGAGCGGGATTTCCAACATCACAACTCAGCTCACATGCTCTGGTGGGAGGAGAAGCGTTGGTAACAGGTTTCTTTCTTCTGTTTAGGCTATATTGATCTCTGGCTCCCTCTTTAGTTATTTGTGTGTCATCATTTTTAAATCGCAGTGCTTAAAACATCAGACAAGCTCAGTACCCTACATATAATTTTAAAAAATTAAATCATAGGGTGTGTCTAGATATGTATTTTTTTTGGTCATGGACAGCACTACTAGCAAGCAAGCATCGAGACAGACATCACCAATGGAATAATTATACAGACAATGTAGCCCTACTAAACAACGCCATGTAGACAGACAAAAACAAGCATATGGCCTCAGCAAAGTCTTAAGGAAATAACTAGATTGAACAACAAGAAGACTGTGTCCCCTTTTTGGTCAGTGCCAGCAGAGGAAAGGGAGAGAGGTCCTCTGAGTTTCTTAGACTGACCGTCAGAGGCAGGCACCATCAACTCAGTAAAATAAAAAAAAGCTAATGATTTACATTTATGCTCACTAAGCCATGCCTCACAAGTAATACAACAACTGATCTACTACCGATGTGAACATTTAGCCTACCTCAAATGTTGAAATTTATCAAACAAAAATGGTCTGAAGAGAACAACAATGCATTGCTGGCAAAATAAATAGTGGGGGGGTATGACGTACCGGTAAAACACGATCCTATAAGTTCTGGAGTATATTTAGGCTTGCCATAACAAAAGGGGTTGAATACTTATTGACTCAAGACATTTCTGCTTTTAATTGAATGAATTTGGAAAAATGTCTAAAAACATAATTCCACTTCGACATTATGGGGTATTTGTGTGTAGGCCAGTGACCCTACATTCTGAATTGTATCCATTTTAAATTCAGGCAGTAACACAACTAAAATGTGGAAAAAGTCAAGGGGTGTGAATACTTTCTGAAGGCACTGTACATACACCCCTCCCCCCTCTTTTACACCGCTACTACTCTCTGTTGTTATCATGTACACATAGTCACTTTATTAACTCTACCTACATGTACATATTACCTCAGTTACCTCGACTAACCGGTGCCACCGCACATTGACTCTGTACCGGTACCCCCCCTGTATTAGTCTCGCTATTGTTATTTTACTGCTGCTCCTCTTATTCGCATTTTATATTTTTAAACTGCATTGTTGGTTAGGGGCTCGTAAGTAAGCATTTCACTGTAAGGTCTACACCTGTTGTATTCGGAGCATGGGGTGTCTCTTTGTTATTGTTTCAATGAAGGACTCTTGGTTTAAGTTAGCTAGGTAAGACCTCCACATCAAAATAGTTGTAAGTAAACATTGAGTTTTCGTATTCATTCATTCCTTTACTCTTGTGTGTATAAGGTAGTTGTTGCGAATTTGCTCGATTACTTGTCAGATACTACTGCATGGTCAGAACTAGAAGCACAAGCATTTCGCTACACTCGCAGTAACATCTGCTAACCATGTGTATGTGACAAATAAAATTTGATTTGAGTTTGAGTGGCGATGTCGAACAGTTGGCTTTTTAGTCCTTAGGGGTATACTACGATTGAAGCTAGATCTACTCAGGGTTTTCTAAAGCTAGCCAGCTTCAGTTAGCTTCATATTCCAGAGCCCTTTATTACATACGTGGTTTGAGCACCTTTTTCCCCACTCCTATCGATAAAATAATTGGATTAAGTCGTACACAGGTTTTAATATACGTAAAGTTTCAAATGCATTCTGTCATTACTAAATGTATAATGTGATAGGTATTTTTAACATGACTATTTAACACAAGAAAACATTTGACTAATAAAATAATTCATAAGTTGTCTTACTCAAATTAAGGTGATGATGATGATGATGATGCAACCTTTGCGAAAGGTAATACGATTTTATTGGTCCTCAACTCGCAGCTCAGACACTTCATTCAGGATAAATAGAGTTAGCCCTGAGTTAACCTGCCCGGGAGCAGGTTAGTTCTGAAGGATTCGTTGCCATAGAAATGTACCTGGCTAAAAGGTAAGCCACGTTCGTAGTACCGGTTATCCCGAGTTGAACTCAAGAGTTACCTTGCTAACTCTTCAAATCACATACGCAGCATAGGACTCTGGACTAGGCTCAATCTCTGTCCAGGAAACCTCCCTATAGCGATTAGGTTGAGAATACATACATTTCCGGGTAGGAACTTGATGGCCATGCGCAGGATGAGGCCGGCCCAGAAGATGTGCAGACACTGCAGCACAAACAACAGCCCGTTGAAGAAGTAGAACCCAAAGAAAGGGGGATAGAGGGTCAATGGGTAGACCCACGTAGTATGTATGATCCTGGGGGAAGAAAGACGGATCCAGTCAATACAGATCTACATTAGCAATCAAAAGCATTTTGACAAGGACTTAAGTAAATCACTAGAATGCATTGCATCCTGTATCACTGACAGAAAATTATACTTTACACATATGGACTAAAAAGCAAACTCAATGGAAAAGCTCAGGTGAAAAGGCTTCTTAGTCCAGGATTAGGCTTAATATGTGTCCGGGAAACTGCCTCTAGGATGCTGAGCATCTTACCAGAAGGGGAGTATGACAAGGCGGGTAAGGATGAACACAGCTGCAAACAGGATGAAGATGTAGTTGCAGGTCTTTCTCCATCCTGCATAGTTGAACATCTTTGCCGACTAAAAGGAACAGAAATAAGAAAAAATAAATAATAAATATATGGCTGCGGTTTCCTATATTCTCCTCTAGATGGCAGGCTTAACAGTATGACCAGTTCTGAGGGTAGAAAATCTATAAGCACCATTTATTATTATAATGATAATACAAGGACTTTCCATATAGAAATAACACTCACTCTTCTATTCTTATCATGGAATGGATATAGTTTCTTTAGGTTTGTAATGGTGAAATAGCTGGATGCCTTTTTGCTTGACATTGTACTGCATTGTTGGAGTAATACGATTGGGTATGGGGGGACTGTACCTCCAGTAGATAGTCTGAGGCATCGTGCACAAGCATGATCAAAGTCCCGGCACGGATGTAGTTGACCAACCACGAGAAACTGATCAGCAGAATAGTGGCCACATGGTGAACAATCTGCTCCTTAAAATCCTTGAAGAGAGCGAGAGAGGGGGACTTTGTCAGTTATGCAAATGTTTAGTTTATGTTCAGTCATAACAGAGGTGGTGGTAGTTCACTTTAAAACCTTGTTGAAACTAGTTCTAGTTCTGATGGATATGGCACCATGGTCATGACATTCCTCACTCGCAACTTGATTATCGAGTTTCTCTTGGATGCGTTGTTCTAAACTACAGTTATTTTAAATTAGAGCTTTAACACCGCGGGAATATCAGCAAAACATTCATAGATTTAAATGTCTGGAGGGACACCTAAGCTACTGTTACAGACACCAGGTTTCAACACAGAGTCATGTAGTTCTCAAATGTTTCCAATGATCGAGGATTATTTGACAAAATCAACGTCAATTATTTTTCTTTCGTCTAACTTTCTTCGTGACAAATGATAATGGAAACTGTGTTTTTCTAATAAATGATGATTTGGGAATCATTTTGAAGGTAGGAATATGCAGAGAATGTGGTCATAGAGCTTCACCACATTTAATTCTAAATGCCTACTGTTTGCTACATTTCAAAAAACGCAACTATAAAAATCATGTTTCTTTGCAGGACAAAGATTGTCTTGACTTTCAAGAATGCCTGAATCGCTTTGCCTTGCTTTTCTGGTTGGCTGGATGCAAGTTTCACCAGCCAATTATTTCAGCTCTACAGGAGTGTAAGTTTCACCATGACACGGACCGTGGCGATAGTTTACACATGGTAAATTAGTACATACGTGCATCCTATCCAGGCTGGCTTTTGCGGGCTACTTGAGACATGTAACAGATAGTTGGGAAATCATGCAGGGTGACGCACATTTATTAATTTGCCTTAATGGATAATGGAAACACTGAGTGCATGTAACCATGTGCACTTTCCAATTACAACTGAAAAAAACCTGAACAAAAAACAAACAAGCCCAATTCGGAATTCCACTGCAATTCCAGCTAACTTAATGACACCATCGTTTTGGATCAGCCCTATTATTTCATTGTGTCTGTCAAATCAACTGACAAACAGGACTGGATTTCAGTCAAGTCTGCTGACTGTTTTGAAGAGTTGCCACCTTTCATTTGGACTTTCCGGGCTGGAAAATAAATACGTCTGGAGAACATGGTCAATCAGTCTCCACTGCCATACCTTTCCACAGTGCGCCGGTCACACATTAACACACAGATGCCCTAGACACATTAACACCCATTCCCTCCCTAACCGAGTTGTGATTCCCTTAACTGACATCTGCCGAGATGTGGTTAGCTGTCTTTTATCGCTCTCCTGTTGCCACTGGTACTGAATATAAATTGTCAATGTTTCTGAATTAGGCTCCACTTACTTTGCGCTTGACATCCGTTGCCACACTAAATAACAGCGAGATGTAGAATCCCAGCTCAATCATGTAGTACCAGTACTGAGAAGGCAGCAGTGGCTATAAGAGGGAAGAACCAACATTGAATATAAAAAAATATATATTTTCAAAGCTACTTAAAGTAGTGCATGCCTACATTTTCATAACATTCATAAAAGGTGTCTAGAAATGCCTAACTGGAATCTTCAATCAGGCAGCTCAGTGAATTTGATAAACAAGCATGAAAAACTGTTCATGCACTGGGAACATTTGAAAAATAATTTGCTTGTGACTCTCCCATATTGTGTCAGACACTGACTTTGAAAAGATTTTAGACCAACTAAACATTTAAAACCAATTAAAATGTAGAGACCAACAGTCTTATAGAAAAGCTGGTGAAAAAATATGGCACAGAATGGACATACCAGTGTGGGGAAGCCATTCCACATCTCCTCCATGTCATAGAACCATGGTTTCTAGGAAGAGATTACAGTCTCAAACACAAAATGCACACGCAAAGGTATAAAACATTAAAGGCAAAGCACTGCTAGAGAAAATATATTCCAACAGTAAATGGTGGTACTCACATCAATTAGGGCACCCAGGCCAGCAATGAAAGCCAGAAGGTAAAAGGTAAATCTCCAACTGTAAGAGAACACACAGCAACCTCAGAAACCCCATACGAACAGAACACAATTTCACCCAGCTTACAACAATTTCACATGTTCACACAACAGATAGACAAACTATGGCTCCTTCAAGACAAAGTAAAACATAAGCTACAACTACCTGCAAACTATACAAGGGAGCTTATATTTTGATCAGGTGACTAAGACTCACGTCAAATCACGGTAAAGACAATAGCAGGCACTTTTACAGAAGGCACATAACATGTTACACAGTAGAAATACGGCCACGTCGGAAATAAATAAATAAAGGTTGTTTAATGAATTACAATGTTAGCAAGTGCAAGTTCCATTCAACCATGTTCATCTGCTCTGCTACTATTCATTTCAGTTAGCGGTACTATACTTTCTTTGCTAAAACAATTGATTTCAACCATATTCAATACAGAAATGAGTGTAGCCTCTGACTGTATAACCACAGATAAAAAAATAAGGCTTGTGGGTTTGCACTTGGCTGCTAAGGGTACCAGGCTTCCCGGAACTTCTTGATCTGGCTCGGCCGTTCCTGGTTCCTCCGCCGTCGGAACCACCTCTGGACCTGCCGCACCGAGCAGGCCGACTGTTTAGTTAACTCCTCCACTGAACTCTGACAGAGAGAAACGAGGGTTAAAGAGCAATATACACTTAAATTAAAAGGGATAATCCACCCCCCAAAATCAATACAAATATGAAACTCCTGTCAATTTGGTGAAGGCCTATGTTTCATCAGTGTACCAACTTGGTGGCCTTGTGATTAGTGTCTGCCCTGAGATTGGAAAGTTGGGAGTCCAGACTGTAAATTGGAGGTAAGGCCCTGAACTAGACTAGCGTCCTGTTCAGAGGGTGTACTTGTACATCAAGCTGCCTCACGCTACAGAAACAGGCTCCTATGAGTCATTCCGGATGGCACAATGGTTTAACCTCTATGTGGTCCTTTTGTGAAATTAGGAAATCGTGTAGGAAGGTGTCATAGCTACATGGTTCTCATCACTAGAGATAGGGGATAACACACAATCACATTTCATAACGCCTTTAAAATAATTACCTGCACTCCAGATCGCCAAATCAGCCAATAGATGGTATGGGTATACTTGTCAAGAACACATCCATCCGTTCATATCGTCATGAAGTACAAAATATATTTTGCTTAGATGTGCTCAATCTAAACAGTGTCCCAAATGATTCAACTCAGGGTGTTTTCGTAAATCCACTGTGGAGTGCCTGAGTGTGCTCAGAGTGCGCTCTGGGCGTTCGTAAATTCAGAGGGTTGTCAGAATGTCCAATAGGGTTGATCTGAGCGTTCTGACCTCACAACGGCAGTCAAGCACCTAAGCTAACTTACTAAAGTTGTCTAGCTTGCTAGCTACTTCCAGACACGAATGAGAGAACACCTCCCTCTGACCATTTTACTCAGCTTAGCCAAGCTGGTTAGGATGTTTACATGTTATCTAGAGCATTGGTGACTAACTGTGCTGCTGGCAACAATTTAATTATTTTATTTTTGTCAACAACGTTGACTGACACCAATCATATTCAACGAGTGTTGCGCGTTCGTAAATTCCTCAGTTATTCTGCTCCCTGGCACACTCAAGAGGAGAATGCTCTGAAACCGGAGTTGATAGCCAGAGTGAATTTACGAATGCTCCCTCAGTTTCTCCTTCAATACCATCTTGCAATGCGCTTTATGTGTCTGTGGGAAAGTGCCGCTGTTGCCATAGCAACGTACTCTGCACTCGTTTGTTCAGGCGATTTTACAGCTAGCTAGTTACTTCACATACTGATATTGACTTTGGTATTATTGGGTGTAGTGTAGCTACGTTTGCTAACTAGCTAGCCAACCAGCCCAGAGAGAGCCATGTTTTGTAGTCAACTTCAACAGATTTCCAATTACTTTCACATTGCTACCAACCTTGTTATAACAAAATAAAAAATGTGTTCACAAAAAAAACATTATTTTCACATATTAGTGTTATTTAACACTGTTAATCATAGGAACTAATGGTTTGGGGTGGATTATCCCTTTAAAATCTTATGTGCTAATGTCGCCTTAATTTTATTGTTGCTGCAATTTTAAATGCAATTTAAATAATTTTTTATTTAATGAAGCAATTGTGCATGGATTTGACTAAGGAGTTGTGCAGTGTTTGTGTGAACTATTGAACTGTGTGGTCACTTGGATTTGGTCAGTGGAACTGTATGGTAGTTTCCTACATGTAGGATTAGGAAGGTGTTGGTGTTCGACCCCGGTATGTAGTATTACAGTTATGCTGTGCAATTACCTGTGAGGGGAACTTTGATGCATTGCAGAAATAGGATTCCAGTGTGGTGTTGGGAGCAGCTCTGACACGCGGTTTCTCCCTCACTCGAAGTAAAGAGGCGAGTTGAACGGCCACGGTCCTGGATAGTCAGAGGAAGCAAAGGAGGCGAGGAAAGTGTTGTAGGGACTGTAAATCAGTTATGGTTGTTGTAGTGAACACAAGTCAACAAGGCTAGACGAACAGGAAAATCGAGATTTTAGCAATACAGGTTAAAAACAACAGCAAACTAATGGAACATAGCAAGGCCATTGCAATGTGAGGAGGGGGAGGTATTAGTTTCATCCTAAATGACACCCTATTCCCTTTATAGTGCACTACTTCTGACCAGGGCCCAAAGGATTCTTGGTCTTGGGTCTGGAGTACTGACCTCTCAAATATCTGTCGTATAATCAGGAAGCATACTGCGATGGGGAAGATGACCCAGAGATCCCTTCCTTTAGCGAAGACTTGGCCATCCCGGTCCTTGAGGTCGGCCCAACCCAGGCCCGCTGGGAACCACAGCCGGTCCTGCCAGATCCAGTCACTAAGCTCCCTGAGCCAGGTCAACATTCTGAGAAAGAAAGAAAGATTCAGACAAAGGGGTAAAGGGAGGCTTTTTTGGTGTCAGGTACAGTCTGAGTCAATACATTTCTTTGTTAGATCACATACCAAAATAACATCCAAAACGATTCAAGTAAAGGAACGCTGCCTCAAATATTTGTTAGTGAATTTAAAATGTGGGGGTGTCATGCCAAATAGTGTCCCCCTGCCAAAAAGTGTCCTCCCCCCTGCTTCACAATGGGATTTGATGAGTTCTAGCTTCTGTTGCTAGGGCTGTTGCTAGAACTTGCAAAATTCTGACCGGATTACATAATGAACCAAAGCGTCCGTTGCTATGCTGGTTGCTTGGCTCTCGTAGCGGTCCCGAAGGAAGGACGCAGGGAGTTCTAGTTCCATTTCGCCTCATAAAGCGCTCGCTCAGTCCGTGCAAAATTATTACCTCAGAATTGCTCTCCAAGGACGGTGTTTTTGACGGTGACAACCTGCCGACTACCTGCTGCTTCAAAGGACTGAAAAGACTGGAAAGAGAACGCTTTCTTAAACATATATTTGTCTTTATAAGAAAATATTGTTAGATAGGAATAAATAATTTAAGCTGTTTTTAGATTGACGTTGTTAGCTACTGTACTTATTTACCTCAGCCTGCCTAGTCAGCTAGCCAGCTCCAGTAGCCAGCTAGCTAGCCAGACAGTTTTATTTAGCTAACGTTAGCTAGCTAGCTACTGTTTAAATATCATTAGACAATAGGTAAAAGAGGATTACAATTTGCATCCATAACTTTTATGTGATCATTTGTGAAGTGATTATTATGTCATGTTGATCTTGGTGTGCTGGTGCATCCATCCATATTTGCATAGTCACTCAGCCATGAAAACATGAGCCAGCTGGTGACACTTAATACACTGACAACCTTATCTGACCCATCAACATTTCCAACAACGCGTTGGCCTGGTGTATAAGAATGTATAACACAAAGAACAATCTACAGATGCTTCAAACACCTACTGCAGGACTTCCTGACATTCCCCAGATGAATCCATTAGCTATCTGAATACAAGCTTTGACAGTGCAGAGCAGCTGTTGTGGCATAGATGCAGCCATTGATACTAGTTGAGTGGGCAAGATGCTGTGTAGGTTTAATTACAACATAGGCAATGGGATCTGCTGTGAAAGAGTCAAAGCCACTATGACATCACTGCTACTGTCATTACTGGCAGGTTTACTCGTTTTGTTAGAAATGGCGTGTAAACAGGAGGGCCTGATTCTCACTTTACTGAGGCACCTTTGTGTCTGAAGTCTGTCAGAGGGCAAGAGGCCAGCATGACAACACTACCCGCTTGGTTATTTTAGAACACACACGGATTGTGACACTGATAGTTGTGCAAAGCCAGATCATCAAATTAATGCATAGAGAGAGATCTGTGCCCAACATCACACTTTTTACACAATCCTAGGCACAGGAGATGCCTTGTTGTCTTTTTGGGGGTCATTTTCACTTACAATGACAGTTCCTGGTACAAAAGGGTTTAAGAGCATTCACATAGGGAAGCCTCAGTGCCAGCTACACTAGAGAGATGCTCCAAACAAACCAGTCACTGTGTGACACCCAGCGCCCCTCTCCTGTCTGTTGATTGATTGTTTAACAGGGATTGCATGCATGGACTTTGAACACTCCTATGCTTACTGTGAATTAATAGGGCTGTGGCGCTCTGGCGCCTACCTTTGTTTGCACAGGAGCAAGGACCATTCTTGCAGTTTTCAGAGAAAGCGGGATATTTTTTTTTCAACAGTAGAGTATGTATGGGAAACATACTGACAATAGTATGCCCCTAACTTAATTCACTGACGGAGTAATTGGTCAGTATAGCACTCATATGCATGGTGTTTGTCACATCAGTTGCTTAAAACAGCAGATCCTGGAATTTCCTTTACCCTCCAGGTGACTTATAAACTTACTTACAATGTCAAAGGACATGGAGGTAAACTTCACAAATAACACTGCAAAATGAAACATTGTAGTCAGAGGGTGAAATGAGACTGAATACAAAGTAGCCTGTCATCAGCCCGGAGAGAGGAAACAATGTTGCGAGCATTCCAATAGTGTGTGCTTCTTGTGGCCTGTGATTTTAATGCAGGGAAACTGAAATCCGTTTAACCTCATTTTTACCAGCATGTCACCTGTGCAAATAAAGGCGACAAAACTCTTGATCACCTTTACTCCACACACACAAACGCATACAAGGCTCTCCCCCTCCCTCCGGCAAATCTGACCATAACTCCATCCTCCTAATTTCTGCTTATAAGCAAACAGGAAGTACCAGTGATGCACTCAATACAGAAGTGGTCAGATGACGCGGATGCTAAGCTACAGGACTGTAGAGTCACTCTGGGGAGGACAGGAAACAGAGGGCAGAGCATGCCCCCTCCACAGGACTAGAGTGGAGCGGGTTGACAGGCCGAGCTCCCTGCCATCCAGGACCTCTATACCAGGCGTTGTATGAGGAAGGGTCTAGAAAACAGTCAAAGTCTCCAGCCACCCAAGTCATCGACTGTTCTCTCTACTACTGCATGACAAGCGGTACCGATTCACCAACAGGACGCTGAACAGCTTCTATCCCCAAGCCATAAGACTGCTAAATAGTTAACCAAATAGCTACCATACTATCCGCATTGACTCCCCTTTTGCACTAACAAGCTAATCACATACGCTGCTGCTACTGCTTATTATCTGTTAGGGTTCGGTCCTTGTTTCCTTATCAATCATTGGCTCATTGGTGAAATTAGCATTATGGCAATATCTTCAATTAAATCATTCAAAAACCTTTATTAATGCAATTGCAGACAGAAGTTGACAAACAGGAACATAGCACGCATGTTTCCGAGTAAGTTCTGCACTTTAGGGAAAGTCTAAGTTGCTTTGATCATGCTTGTAGCCAACCCTCTGATGTCACTGCGTTCGTTTATTACTTACTATCTACTTATAAGACCAAGCCCATGCATCCACAGCTACACAAACATATAGTTTGGTGTTATCTAAACGCTAGGCAATAAATGTCCACTCCCCAAAAGTTGATTTATTGTGGAATGTCTTGACTAGTCTCTTATCTCCCCCACTCCCCTACAGAGCTCCATCTCAGTCATACATCTTCCCAGATGGGTCTCTTTACAAAAGCAGAGAGAGAGAGAGAGAGAGAGAGAGAGAGAGAGAGAGAGAGAGAGAGAGAGAGAGAGAACTAAACCAACTTTAGAACAATACTAAACCTCTACAATTAATATATATTGTTAATCTAAAATCTAGGACCCTATAAATGTAAGGAGGGAAAGACTTATAACCCCTCCCCTTCTATCAATACAACATAAGCATAAACAATTATTATAATACATCCACCATTTAGTACAGCCCTATCATGACCCTTAGATGAACCTATAACAATCTATACCGTTGCCTTTCACTTTACCCCTACCTATATGTACATATCGAACTCAATTACCTTGTACCCCTACCCATCAACACGGTACTGGTACCCTGTGTATATAGCAAAGTTATAGTTACTCATTGCGTATTTATTCCTGCTCAGTGAAAATCACTTTTAAAAAGTTCATATTCTGTTAACTCACATCCAAATAATGTTATTGACTCATCCTATACTTGTATGTGGCTAAAGCATACACTGGAGAAAAACACTTTTTCAAACCCCACCTCAAACATGTATCTCAAACAGACCTTTTCAAAAATGCTTGCTATTTCCTCATAGAAAATGATGTATTCTCCCATAGGAAGGTGAGCTGTCCAATCAGCGGTCTACTTGCACAAATAAAAATATATATATTTCTTTACCTTTATTTAACCAGGTAGGCTAGTTGAGAACAAGTTCTCATTTACAACTGGGGCCTGGCCAAGATAAAGCAAAGCAGTGCGACACAAACAACAACAGTTACACTCCCTCACTAGCTTTAAGCACCAGCTGTCAGAGCAGCTCACAGATCACTGCACCTGTACACAGCCCATCTGTAAACAGCCCATCCAACTACCTCATCCCCATACTGTATTTATCTTGCTCCTTTGCACCCCAGTATCTCTACTTGCACATTCATCTTCTGCACATCTATCACTCCAGTGTTTAATTGCTATATTGTAATTATTTCACCACCATGGCCTATTTATTGCCCTACCTCCCTTATCTTACCTCATTTGCACACATTGTATATAGATTTGTTTTTTTGAACTGTGTCGAACTGCTGTGCTTTATCTTGGCCAGGTCGCAGATGTAAATGAGAACTTGTTCTCAACTAGCCTACCTGGTTAAATAAAAGGTGAAATATATATATATTTTTTAAATAAAACGTTCATTAACACGGTACTTCATTTTGTTTATCTGTCGGCCCCAGCCTCGAACTCAGACCCTGTGTGTAGCTAACTGACACGCTCCACCCATTCATCGCCATTTACCCATTGTTGTGGTCTTAGTTGTTTACTCGTTGTTGTCTTAGCCCTCCCAATCAACACCTGTGATTGCTTTATGCCTCCCTCTAATGTCAATATGCCTTGTATACTGTTGTTTAGGGTAGCTCTCATTGTTTCGTTTTACTGCTGAGCCCCTAGTCCCGCTCTATATGCCTCGGTTAGCTCCCTTGCCCCACCCCCCACACATGCTGAGACCACACCTAGCTTAACTGGCGCCTCTAGAGATGCAGCCTTTCTCATCGTCACAATGCCTAGGTTTACCTCCACTGTACTCGCACCCTACCATGCCCTTGTCTGTGCATTATGCCCTGAATCTATCCTACCACGCCCAGAAGTCTGCTCCTTTCACTCTCTGTTCCGAACGCACTAGACGACCAGTTTTAATAGCCTTTAGCCGTACCCTTATCCTACTCCTCCTCTGTTCCTTTGGTGATGTAGAGGTTAACCCAGGCCCTGTGTGTCCCCAGGCACTCATTTGTTGACTTCTGTAAGCAGAAAAGCCTCCTCCCTAAGTTTGCTTTATTCACTGCTTTAGCACACACCACCCCTGATTTCCTAGCCGTGTCTGAATCCTGGCTAAGGAAGGCCACCGAAAATCTTGAAATTTCCATCCCCAATTACAACATTTTCCGTCAAGATAGAACTGCTAAAGGGGGCGGAGTTACAATCTACTGTAGAGATAGCCTGCAGAGTTCTGTCCTAGTATTCAGGTCTGTGCCCAAACAGTTTGAGCTACTACTTTTAAAAATCCATCTCTCCAGAAATAAGTCTCTCACTGTTGCCGCTTGTTATAGACCCCCCTCAGCTCCCAGCTGTGCCCTGGACACCATATGTGAATTAATTGCCCCCCCATCTATCGCCAGAGTTCGTACTGTTAGGTGACCTAACCTGGGATATGCTTAACACCCCGGCCATCCTACAATCTAAGCTAGATGCCCTCAATCTCACACAAATTATCAAGGAACCTACCAGGTACAACTCAAAATGTGTAAACATGGGCACCCTCATAGATATCATCCTGACCAACTTGCCCTCTAAATACACCTCGCTGTTTTCAACCAGGATCTCAGCGATCACTGCCTCATTGCTCCTGCGTCTGTTATGGGTCCACGGTCAAACGACCACCCCTCATCACTGTCAAACGATCCCTAAAACACTTCTGCGAGCAGGCCTTTCTAATCGACCTGGCCCGGGTATCCTGGAAGGATATTGACCTCATCCAATCAGTAGAGGATGCCTGGTTGTTCTTCAAAAGTGCCTTCCTCACCATCTTAAATAAGCATGCCCGATTCAAGAAATTTAGAACCAGGAATAGATATAGCCCTTGGTTCTCTCCAGACCTGACTGCCCTTGACCAGCGCAAAAACATCCTGTGGCATTCTGCATTAGCATCGAACAGCCACCCTTGATATGCAACTTTTCAGGGAAGCCAGGAACCAATATACGCTGGCAGTTAGGAAAGCCAAGGCTAGCTTTTTCAAGCAAAAATTTGCCTCCTGTAACACAAACTCCAAAAAGTTCTGGGACACTTAAGTCCATGGAGAATAAGAGCACCTCCTCCCAGCTGCCCACTGCACTGAGGCTAGGAAACACTGTCACCACCGACAAATCAACTATAATTGAGAATTTCAATAAGCATTTTTCTACGGCTGGCCATGCTTTCCACCTGGCTACCACTACCCCGGTCAACAGCCCTGCACTCCCCACAGCAACTCGCCCAAGCCTCCCCCATTTCTCCTTCTCCCAAATCCAGTCAGCTGATGTTCTAAAAGAGCTGCGAAATCTGGACCCCTACAAATCAGCCGGGCTAGACAATCTGGACCCTTTCTTTTTAAAATTATCTGCCGGAATTGTTGCAACCCCTATTACTAGCCTGTTTAACCTCTCTTTCGTGACGTCTGAGATTCCCAAAGACTGGAAAGCAGCTGCGGTCATCCCCCTCTTCAAAGGGGGAGACACTCTTGACCCAAACTGCTACAGACCTACCCTGCCTTTCTAAGGTCTTTGAAAGCCAAGTTAACAAACAAATTACCGACCATTTCGAATCCCACCGTACCTTCTCCGCTATGCAATCTGGTTTCAGGGCTGGTCATGGGTGCACCTCAGCCACGCTCAAGGTCCTAAATGACATCATAACCGCCATTGATAAGAGACATTATTGTGCAGCCGTTTTCATTGATCTGGCCAAGGCTTTCGACTCTGTCAATCACCTCATCCTTATTGGCAGACTCGACAGCCTTGGTTTCTCAAATGACTGCCTCGCATGGTTCACCAATTACTTCTCCGATAGAGTTCAGTGTGTCAAATCAGAGGGCCTGTTATCCGGGCCTTTGGCAGTCTCTATGGGGGTGCCACAGGGTTCAATTCTTGGGCCGACTCTCTTCTCTGTATACATCAATGATGTCGCTCTTGCTGCAGGTGAGTCTCGGATTCACCTCTACGCAGACGACACCATTCTGTATACTTCCGGCCCCTCTTTGGACACTGTGTTAACTAACCTCCAGACGAGCTTCAATGCCATACAACTCTCCTTCCGTGGCCTACAACTGCTCTTAAACGCAAATAAAACTAAATGCATGCTCTTCAACCGATCGCTGCCCGCACCTGTCCCCCCGTCCAGCATCACTACTCTGGACGGTTCTGTCTTAGATTATGTGGAAAACTACAAATACCTAGGTGTCTGGTTAGACTGTAAACTCTCCTTCCAGACTCACATCAAACATCTCCAATCTAAAATTAAATCTAGAATTGGCTTCCTATTTCGCAACAAAGCTTCCTTCACTCATGCTGCCAAACATACCCTCGTAAAACTGACCATCCTACCGATCCTCGACTTCGGTGATGTAATTTACAAAATAGCCTCCAATACTCTACTCAACAAACTGGATGCAGTCTATCACAGTGCCATCCGTTTTGTTACCAAAGCCCCATATACCACCCACCACTGCGACCTGTACGCTCTCGTAGGCTGGCCTTCGCTTTACACTCATCGCCATATCCACTGGCTCCTGGTCATCTACAAGTCCCTGCTAGGTAAAGTCCCGCCTTATCTCAGCTCGCTGGTCACCTTAGCAGCACCAACCCGTAGCACGCGCTCCAGCAGGTATATCTCACTGGTCACCCCCAAAGCCAATTCCTCCTTTGGCCGACTCTCCTTCCAGTTCTCTGCTGCCAATGACTGGAACGAACTTCAAAAATCTCTGAAACTGGAGACACTTACCTCCGTCAACAGCTTTAAGCACCAGCTGTCAGAGCAGCTCACAGACCACTGTACATGTTTATAGCCCATCTGTAAATAGCCCAACCAACTACCTCATCCCCTACCGTATTTATTTATTTATCTTGTTCCTTTGCACCCCAGTTTTTCTACATTGCACATTCATCTACTGCACATTTTTACCATTCCAGTGTTAAATTGCTATATTGTAATTACTCTGCCACCATGGCCTATTTATTGTCTTACCTTCCTTATCCTACCTCATTTGCACTCTTTGTATATAGATTTGTTTTTTTTTTTTCTACTGTATGTTTGTTTTACTCCATGTGTAACTCTGTGTTGTTGTTATGTGTCGAACTGCTTTGCTTTATCTTGGCCAGGTCGCAGTTGTAAATGAGAACTTGTTGTCAACTTGCCTACCTGGTTAAATAAAGGTGAAATAAATAAATAAATAAAATGTTCTAGGTTAGAATTGTCCAGAGTCGGGCGGGAGGGTGCCGGCAGCAATCGGTTGAAATACATGCACTTAGTTTTACTAGCATTTAAAAGATTGGTATACGCCCACAACATTCTGTTGTTGAGGTATGCCCACACCATTCCAACACAGAGAAGCAGGTTAACATAATAAAATAAAAATCACTCATATTTTAAGTAATGATCAAATATTGCACATTAATTATACCACAATGATGGCATAGCCTAAACAAAAAAACTACAATAATACTGTAAGGAAGTGATGTAATAAATAACACCCTCCCCATAACGTTAACAAAACTGCAGGAAAGCAGCGCTCGGCAGGCGGGGGCGAAGGACATGGTCGACCGGTGTCCTAGCTAGCTACCTACCGGTGTCACCCCCACCTCCCACCTATATAATGTTATCGGAGTACTAGCTAGCTAGTACACAGTGTCCATCGCCCACGCCTGCCTAGCACCGGACCTCATGCTAACGCTAACAGAACTGTGGGAAAGCAGTGCTCGGCAGGCGGGGCGAAAGACACTGTCTACTGGTGTCCTAGCCATAGCCGCGGGAAGTAGTTTGGGGGAGCTGCAATTCTTTGTCATACTTTGTTGTTGTTGTGTATTTTACCCTCCTTTTCACCCCAATTTCAATCGTCTCATCACTGCAACTCCCCAACGGGCTAGGGAGGCGAAGGTCAAGTCATGCGTCCTCTGAAACATGACCCCCCCAAACCGCACTTCTTAACCTCTTAGCGCGCCGATCCCTTTAGCGGGATCGTTTTCAGAGCAAACATAACGCGCCAAATTCAAAATACATATTCGTAATACATATTCGTAATATTTAACTTCGATATACAAGTGTTGCATAGTGTTGCATAGCCATCAAAAGCTCTGCTTCTTGGCAATATCACTGCGTTGTCAGATTTTAAAAAGGCTTTACGGCGAAAGCACTACATTTGATTGTTTGAGGCTAGTACCTCACATATTTTCCACATTAGCATAAATTCATATCCAGCTCGGTTCTCAAAATATCCATATCACAGCTAATATAAATCGCTTACCTTTCAAATAACTTCTTCTGAGGTCTTCCCAAGTGTCCAAACAAGATAATCCATGGTTCTTTTGTTAGAAAAAGTAAATAATTATATCCATAAATATCCGTTGTTTTTGGCACGTTACGTTCAGCTACTCCACCAAGCATTGTCAGTCTACTCGCCCGTTTTACAGTGAAGGGATCGCGTTCAAATTATACCTCTCATCTTTTCACAAACAAATCAAATATCATTAATAATGCATCCTTATGTATTCTTTTATGAATAATAGCGATCATATTTTACAAGAACGGTAAGTGAAAGCGTTAAAAGGCGAAAAGAAAGTTGGTCGCTGGGCGCGTTCACGTTCGTGAGCGCACGCGTCTGTTTACCTATTTTCCCTACCCGTAGTAATTCTCTCTCTCTAAGGATCTGGTCAGAGCTTTTTCCTCCATACCCTTTCCAGAGACTGTTGACATCTAGTGGAAGCCATAAGTACTGCAACCTCGGTCCTATTCCCCATAGAAAAATATTACATGGGCTTCAAAATGAGAGGAGAGCCAAAGAAAAATAAATTCCGGACAGAAATTTCTCTGGTTTTTGCCTGCTAAATCTGTTCTGGAATAGCCACAGACTATATCTTAATGGTTTTATAAACTTCAGAGTGTTTCCTATCCAATAGTACTAAATATGTAAATATCCTAGTTTCTGGCCATGAGTGGTAGGCATTTAACTTTGGGCACGTCAGACAGGCGAAAATTCGGAAAATGGGACCCTAGCTGGAAGAGGTTAACACCCGCCCGCTTAACCTAGAAACCAGCCGCACCAATTTGTTGGAGGAAACACCATTCAACTTATGACCGAGGTCAGCCTGCAGGCACCCGGCCCGCCTCAATGAGGCGCTAGAGCGCAATGAGCCAAGTAAAGCCCCCAGCCAAACCCTCCTCTAACCTGGTTGACGCTGGGCCAATTGTACACTGCCCTATGGGACTCCCGATCACAGCCAGTTGTGATACAGCCCAGACTTGAACCTGGGTCTATAGTGATGCCTCTAGCACTGCAATGCAGTGCCTTAGACTGCTGCGTCAGGCCCTCTTTTTAATACTGGTCCCCCTTGGGAATTGAACCCACAACCCTAGCATTGCAAGCGGGCACGTTCTACCAACTGAGCCACATCATCACAAACCACTTGATGTCTCAATGTACTCAGTTACTGTATTGTGTATTGTTTTTCTTCATGGCGATGGAAAGTATACAGGTACAAACCTAGATGACCAGCCTATGTACAATACAGTAATGTACATGTACATCAAGTGGTTTGTAAGGATGGTAAATTAATACTTAACAAAAGCAGAGGTGCTAAAATAATGGTTGTCCGTGCTACAGACATCTATATTGGTCCGCTAATACTGGTAAAGGCCAAGAGCACTACTTCTGTGAATATTTTTTCCAATTATAATTTCTTTATTCAGATTTTTCAGGGGTTGCTGCAGCACCCCTACTTCCCGCGGCTATGGTCCTAGCTAGCTAGCTAGCTGCCTACAGGTGTTGCCCCTGAAAGCGGGGGCGAAGGTCACTGTCTACCTGTGTCCTGACTAATTAGCTACTGGTGTAGCCCGCTGCCTCCCGCCAGCTACTGTACCGGAGTCCTAGCTTACAAATTGACCAATACAATTGGACCCAATAAAGAGGGGGTTCTGCAAATACAGGAACGCTCCGAATTGCGGGCCGCAATCACACCCTTCTAAACATTTCCGGTAACTTTCCTTAGGGTGTGGGACTTTTTACGTTTCATCATCTGTAGGTTATATCTCGTTATAGGCTATTCCCTCCACAACCAAAGTAAAACAAAAGGACGTCCAAAGCATTCGTTTTCACGATTTTCTTATTTCCGAACTGTTATTGTGCGATAGTTCATGGTTGCATTTAAAACCAATGACCTTCATTTATCACTGTGTTCCTAAACAAACATCACCACTAGATCACCACGTAGCCTACTCGGACAAACTCGAGTTGACAGGAGTTTCTGTCATCCCGAAATAGTTTGAAAACATTCAAGTATATTTCTCTCTTTGTGTGGCAAGGGGGTGACAAGTTTGCGGAAAAGCCATTATAGGCGGGCATCTCAGGGGACTAACTATCCAAGGGAGAGTGAATGTTAAAATACTAACCAGGCGAGGTGAGTAGTCCAACGTAGCCCGTTTTAAAATGGCAATAGCAAGAACACAAAACAAAACCTGTATCACATCTAGTTCCATATAACGGTGGGAACTTACCTCCGTTTTATCTTTCACGCAGGTAGGCCTATTCGCCGCAGTGTGAAAAGGCGGAAACTCCTACCGCCCCTGGAATATTGCTGTATGTCCCCTATAGAATAAGCAATTGAGCTCTATGCCGACGACGCCATCAGCGATCATCCAAATTGATTATGAAAATTGGCTGGAGTGAAGATTGTTATCCAGCCTCTCGATCATCGCCAATTGTCTGCATTTGAGGAAATTGTAATACTTCCCCTTGGCTTGTAGAACTTCCTCCCTTATGAAATACTTGTACTTTTTGTTGGGATGAGGGCCCGGAACAGTTAATTTACTTGCCCGGAGCAATATGACAGATGTTTGCAGGGAATGTGCGTCGGTTAGCCCGGTTTCTCATTGGGACAAAGTGAATGGGAGTAGAAGATGGTAGAGTAGGAGCACGGAGGTAAGGGTAGGAGTCGGGACAGTGGGAGTGGCGGGGATCAGGCTATTTAAAGTGACGTTTTACGGCATGCGAAAACGCTTGGACTTGTTGGGACGCATCTGCCAAGCCCTAGCGCAGTCGACAGATGATCCTTTATATTGACCAGATACTCTAGTGGCGGCTCTAACAATGAAAATACATTTCTTCAAAAATATTGAAGGCAGTCGTCAGGAGGCAAATTCAGGTTGGACCATTCTAGCTAATGAGAAGGCAGAAATGCGTGTGAACAGGCACACTGGTTTCCACAAATTACCACAGCCCCCCAAAAATATGAAAACAAACATTTGCTTTTTGGTCTTAATTTATGTTTAGGTATAAGGTTAGCAATGTCATTAAGGTTAAGTTTAAAATGACATTTTAAGTAGATAAATTGTAGAAATGGGCTGGGCTTGACTAACTAGTGACTACCAGACAATTCCAATAGTTTTTTTCTCAAAGTTGCCAGGATGTCACGTGTGTCCTACTTCAATCCATACACTCGTAACAACCTAAATGATTACGACATTTCTATTCGATCAAATAAGTAAAAATAAGCCATTACATTATTTTGTTAAACAAATTCAAAACTCATTGACCACCATACAAATACTAATCTCACCTGGTGAGCAAAAACGAAAAATGCCACCTGCTGGAGAACAGATTTTGGGCCCAGTTATCCCCCTCACTTCGCCTCTTCCTTCTCTGCCACAGTTCAGTTTTGAGCCTAGGAAGAGGCGAAGCGAGAGGTTTTACTCCACCC
Organism: Brachymystax lenok tsinlingensis; assembly: GCA_030435695.1. Classification (NCBI taxonomy): domain Eukaryota; kingdom Metazoa; phylum Chordata; class Actinopteri; order Salmoniformes; family Salmonidae; genus Brachymystax; species Brachymystax lenok. The sequence goes on along the minus strand of CM059806.1, from coordinate 3,297,695 downwards.
AAAATCTGTCGATGAAAAATAAGCCTACGAAGTGAGAGTTTTGTTTTGTATGGAAGTCAATGAGTGTCGAATTTTGTCAACAAAAAAACATATTTCTCTCTATACACCGTTGTTCACACGCGTATAAGCCCTCTCATTGGCTAGAATGGTCCCACCTGATCTCGCCCCCTCCCGCGTATTTCCATAACAATCTTTGGCTTCACGCACTGACCTGTGTACATTTTATCTGAAGATCTGCTGAGAATCTGTGGGGCTGACCTGTAATAAATGACTATGAAACAAATTGTTGCTGTTAGAGCTAGAAAGAATCACATTATTAAACAAAATCTTTAAATTAATTGTAGCCTATTATCTAGGCTGCAATTAACATGGCAACTCAAACTAAATTATTCCACTGCTCTCTTTTGCTACATACTTTAGTCAGACTACCACCATTGAAGTGGCTTGTAGTGAGGAGGGGTGTTGTACAAAACAAAGTCATCAGCAATTGGATCATCTCTAACCAATCAGAGTATCAAAGCAAATTACTAATTTTAAAACTGCTGCTTTACCCAACATATGTTCTGGCTCTGGCCCAACCCATTGGTTTCTCGACCAATCAGACGTCCCCAAATGTGTTCACTTTCCATGAAGGGGTTGCGAAGACTCATTGCCGGAGAAGAAACTAATGGTGTGGTGTAGAGTTTGGCCAGAGCAAGGAGTCTGGGTAGACTGGCAAGGCTGCAATATGAGTGAAAAAGCAGGGCCTATAGCTCTACTTAGATTCCTGTAGGCCTACTTTGTACAGGGTATTAGCTTAGAATGGGTTATGGATAGGGGGAGCAATTTTCACCTTTACTTGGTGATACTTCCTTATTTCTCGATTTGTAAGGCACCGGTGTCTTATAAACGCCTGTTTCCAGTTGCAGGTAGAACTCCGATAATGAGGAAATATAAAGAAGTGGCACTGCGGTCTAAGGCACTGCATCGCAGTGCTTGAGGCGTCACTACAGACCCGGGTTCGAGCCCAGGCTGTGTCACAGCCGGCCGTGACCGGGAGACCCATGAGGCGGCGCACAATTGGCCCAGCGTCGTCTGGGTTAGCAGAGAGTTTGGCTGGCCGGGATTTTCTTGTCCCATCGCGCTCTAGCAACTTCTTGTGGCGGGCCAAGCGCCTGCAAGCTGACTTCGGTCACCAGCTGGACGGTGTTTCCTCCAACACATTGGTGCGGCTGGCTTCCGGGTTCAGCGAGCAGTGTGTCAAGAAGCAGTGCAGCTTGGCAGGGTTGTGTTTCGGAGGACGCATGGCTCTCGACCTTCGCCTCTCCCCGAGTCCGTAGGGGAGTTGCTGCGATGGGACAAGACTGTACCTACCAATTGGGGAGAAAAATGGGTAAAAGTAAAACATTTAATAAAATTTAAAATAATATATATACACTTTTTGTACAGAATGAGAAATGCCTCCTGCATGTGTATAGGTCTTTGTTTGTGTTGTTTAGGTTGTGCTGTGTGACATGTTATCTTCTCCTACACATGACCACATTGCTTAGAAATGACTAGTTCCATCAAAATTACATTTTTCAGAATATTCTCTGGTTTTTGGAGTTCCTCCTGGAACTAGAAACAGACATAAGACGCTGATTCCTTGCAAATCAAGAATGAAGAAAGTATTGCCAGGTTAACGTTGGTTGAAAATAAGTTTGCCATGCTTTCAATGGACCATCAGATCGACCTCCAGTACAAACTAGTTTAGCTATGCCGCTGGAGGTTCGATATAGATACGTTAGGTCTAGGCCAATGGGAATCTCAGTGTTGTATACCCCTAATACAGAAACGGTTTCAGAACAATTTGAGATGGTGGATGTCATGACTGACATGGAACGACCCAATGGTGGAGTAGGCTACCTTTTAGCAGTAGCCTGGGTGTTACCCTTTGCAGCATATTTCTACACATATTTCTCTGCACTTCACAGTTCTATTGCAATGACTAGAATGCTCTACTTCTTGGGCCCTGTAGAGCAGCAAACTCCAGGTGATCTCAGAACATATACTGTACTCCACCCAATGACAGTATCTATCAAACCTCCCACCTTCTTTGATTGTGGTGAAGGTGCATTTGTTGGCATTTACTGTATCTTGGCCAAAAGATGTGCAATCAAGTACTAATTCCAGGGTAACAATAATTTTGTACAATCTATTTTTCTTTATTTTCTAAATTCAAATTGTAAACTTAAGTTTACAAAAATAAATTTGGTTCTGCAATGTTTCAAATCCAACAAGGTGTGGAAACCAAACATTTTTTTAAATTTCATATTTAAGAAAAGTGCAAGGGTGTCTATATATTTGGCCGCAACTGTATATATAAAAACCCACAGCTCTCTGTTACACACCAATGCACATGCACACATCATTTTCGAAATTTTACTTTATTTTTTTTAAAGACATATGTTTTAAAACAGCAATTGTAGAGAATAAATAATGAAACAATTAAGATTTTGATAATTACATTTATGTAATTACAAATTCTACAATACGTGTATCCATAGTCTTGTACTGTTGACCACAGGAATATTCTATTTTCTAAAATAAAAAATAGCCATATCGCCCTCTTCAATTGCATAACAAATACATTAAAAGTAAAAAATTAAGATACAAAAATTCCACCCAATTCCCATCCCTCACACCCCTATGCCAATAACAATAGTAGTGGCTGTAATAACTTACACATTTTTGCATTATTTGACTCAAAGATAAGATATGTACAGTGAGACGTTGATTGTTCTTGTTTAATTACTCCTCGTCTTTAATTTCAAATAATAAACTAAATCTACATACCAATTCGACCAATGGTAATCATACAGAATAGCGTTTTTTCCCCAATAAGGTTACCATCCCACTTCTCCATCCCCATACATTGCCCTTCCCCCTTAAGTTATGGACCACAAACCACACTATACAGTGAAACCCTGTTCATTAGAATAAGTGATATGCTTTTTCATGTAGACCTTGTAGCTGACAGTACAGTTTGTACAGTACCAGTCAAAAGTTTGGACACACCTACTCATTCAAGGGTTTTTCTTAATTTTTCTATTTAGTGAAGACATCAAAACTAAGAAATAACACATGGAATCATGTAGTAACCAAAAACTGTTAGTCAAATCAAAATATATTTTAGAATTTAGATTCTTTAAAGTAGCTACCATTTGCCTTGACGACAGCTTTGCACACTCTTGGCATTCTCTCAACCAGCTTCACCTGGAATGCTTTTCCAGCAGTCTTGAAGGAGTTCCCACATATGCTGAGCACTTGTTGGCTGATTTTCCTTCACTCTGCGGTCCAATTCATCCCAAACCATCAATTCGACCATGAAGGCCTGATTCATGCAGTCTCCTCTGAACAGTTGATGTTGAGATGTGTCTGTTACTTGAACTCTGTGAAGCATTTATTTGGGCTGCAGTTTCTGAGGCTAATAACTCGAATGAACTTATCCTCTGCAGCAGAGGCAACTCTGGGTCTTCCTTTCCTGTGGCGATCCTCATGAGAGCCAGTTTCATCATAGCGCGTGATGGTTTTTGCGACTGCACTTGAAGAAACTTTAAAGTTCTTGACATTTTCTGGATTGACTGACATTCATGTCTTAAAGTAATGATGGACTGTAATTTCTCTCTGCTTATTTGAACTGTTCTTGCCATAATATGGACTTGGTCTTTTACCAAATAGGGCTATCTTCTGAATACCACCCCTACCTTGTCACAACACTGATTTGCTCAAACGCATTAAGAAGGAAAGAAATTCCACAAATGAACTTTAAACAAACAACGCGCAGCTGTTAATTGAAATGCATTCCAGGTGACTACTTCATGAAGCTGGTTGAGAGAATGCCAAGAGTGTGCAAAGCTGTCATCAAGGTAAAGAGTGGCTACTTTGAAGAATCTCAAATATATATATTTTTTGGGTTACTACATGATTCCATATGTATTATTTCATAGTTTTGATGTCTTCACTATTATTCTACAATGTAGAAAATAGCAAAAATAAAGAAAAACCTTGAATGAGTAGGTGTGTCCAAACTTTTGACTGGTACTGTGCATAATGACTGAATCCAGCTGTGGAATGGCATGTGTACTCCGAACCACCCACCACATTTGTTTTATTCTGTTGTTGCTGATTTTTAGAAGCTACATATATTTTATCTTATTTTTCGAGAAGTGTTGTTGCTCCTTTGCTATACGGTTTGGGCGAAACCAAAATGCTGGAAGTAGTTTCTTGGTAGAACTCATATCTTCCCTGGGAGAGAGAGACAGAAAGAAAGAGAGAGGATGAATACAACTATTAAAATAGTTTAGAAGAGCATATACAGTGAAATTATTGACAGCCTTGATAAAGCTGAGCAAAAATAATTGTATAAATTAAATAATTCAAACACTGAGCTGTATTGTATGCTCAAAATAATGGAGAAATTACATTATTTTCTACTAATATAATTGCTCAGAGAAAGATTTAGTTTAACAAAATGATTGACACCCCTGTTTTCATACCTCACTTTGCGAGGATAAAGTCGCTGAGCCTTTTTCTACAATGTGGTATGAGTTGGAGAACACATTGGGAGGGATCTTAGACCATTCATCCATTCAAAATCCTTCCAGATGCTTGATATCTGTTGTCTGCGCTTATGGACTACTCTATTCAATTCAAACAGGTTTTAAATGGGTTTCAAGTCTGGAGACTGAGATGGCCATTGTAAAATTTAGATTTTGGGGTCAATTAACCATTTCTTTGTGGATTTTGATGTTTACTTCAGTGCTTGGGGTTATTGTCTTGCTGGAAGATTCACTTGTGGCTAAGTTTCAGCCTCTTGGCAGAGTCAACCAGGTTTTTGGCTAAAATATCCTGGTACTGGGTAAAGTTTATGATTTCATTGACTTCTTTGACAAGGCCTACCCTTAAGCTATTTTGTTTCAACTGGTCCTGGAGCCTTGTTAAGTTTAACGGCATCATGAACTTTACCCAACCTGACAAACCTGGTTGCAAACCTGGTATGGACGAATGAATGGTCTAAGATCACTCCCAATGTGCCCTCCAACTCTTAAAACATTTTTGAAAAAGGCTCAGTGATGTTATCGTCACAAGGTGAGGTATTGAAAGGTTTTGAAAACAGGGGTGTCAATCATTTGAACCCCTAACTTTTCTTAAGAAAAAAAAAAGTATTACTTGTTAAACAAAATATATTTCCCTGAGCAGTATTAGTATAAAATAATACAATTTTCAATTTTTTTTGGAGCATAGAATATAGGTCAGTATTTGAATTATAGATTTTCTACAGTCATTTTTCCTCATCTTTATCAAGGGTGTCAATCATTTCTGACCCCACTGTATATTTATTATGTTCACAGTCTGCAGTGTGGGAGAAACCTCTTCAAACACATTGGTTACACAGATATCACATGGATGTCCTCATTTTTAACCATACAAGCACGCCTAGGGTACATGCAACTCACACAGTGACAACCATACTGCTGCATTAATGTGCATTTCTTATTTAAATATTTTTTTTGTCTTGTTTTGGCAGGCAAATAAATTCCAAACATGCACAATAGGAATTCTGGGTGGTATTTTTAAAATTATCTTCTTAATACTCTAGTCTAATGTTAAATCTCATTGACCAAACAATTGAGTCAAAAAAGATACATTCTTGTTAAATCATTTTAAAAGATGACAGAGGACGATTTTCAAACTCATCCTCTAAAATAAGCAGTTTATATCAAAGGTTGCACAGACCGTAGCCTATGGCTTTTTGTTTGATTGGAAATTCGTAGTAACCCAGAATTCCTACAGAGGAATGCTGTACCTCAGTCAGCAGCACGTGTGATGTGTCACAATGACAACCATACAATTTTACCCAAAACCCTCACATGAAATGTTAGTGTCTCACTTGGTACACACACAAAACCACACACACTACTTTATTTATTAATACACACAAGTACTTTTATGTGGATCCGCACAGGTACACACAGCATCATTACGTCACTAATTTGTAGGTAGGCTACACATACTTATTTTCACAATGAGTCATACCAAAAACAAACAAAGTTCAGGCACAAAGTCACTTGGACTCAATTACAACCTCACAAAAACCCTGCACTCCCGGAAACTAAAACACTAACCAACTAAACGTGGGGGATATGTAAGAATGATAATCATGACAAACAACAAAAAAGGAAACTAATCAAAAACAAAATCCATCAAAGGAAATATTTATATCCATGTTTGATTTAGGGTTAATGCTTAATATTGCTCTGCGCAATAAAATACTTATATTACAAAAAAATATAATAGCATGTCATGATAATCAATTGCTTACAAAATCTCAAGTACAGTGACAGTATAATTGATCAGTGTTTGCAAAACAGGACAAAATAAGAGAGGAAACTCACAATGCACCAAACACAATTCATGGTCGCCACAGCAACTCGCCATGCAGTTGAGCATGGTGAATAAAGGCAACGGTCAAAAATAAAATTGCTAATGGCAACCATCACAGGCAATATTGCCACAGCAACCAACACAGGCCAATTAACTTACAACGCTGTGAGAGGAAGGGGTTTTTAGCGGTTGCTAGGCAACCATAGCCACGTAGTCTCCACGATATATGTATGGACAGGACAGTCTTGACTGTGGTATGATGTTTTTTCAGGAAAATGACATATGACACAGCACAAAAACAATAAATAAAAAGTACAAAATAAATTAATGACGTATAATAGTTAGTCTTCAACCCAATCATACAACACTTGTTATATTTGTCTGGACTATTTAAAATCTACTTTTGAATAATTAAACATTTTGTCAACCCTTTTGTCATGGCAGTGTTATGGCCATATCTCAACAAACCAAGTAGTCCTATGATTTTGTCTAAATGTTTTAAACAATTACTTCTTTTAGAAGACTGTCACCTCACTCACATGTGGACCTGGTTCACTTACACTATATATACAAAAGTATGTGGGCACCCTTTCAAATCAGTTGATTAGACTATTTCAGCCACAGCCGTTGCTGACCGGTGTATAAAATCGAGCACACAGCCATGTAATCTCCATAGACAAACATTGGCAGTAGAATGGCCCGTACTCAAGAGCTCAGTGATTTCAACTTGGCACTGTCATTGGATGCCACCTTTCCAACAAGTTAGTTCACACATTTATGCCCTGTTAGAGCAGAAATGTAGGTGCTGTTATTGTGAAGTGGAAATGTCTAGGAGCAACAACAGCTGAGACGCAAAGTGGTAGGCCACACAAGCTCACAGAAAAGGACCGCGTCCTTGGTTGCAACACTCACTACCGAGTTCCAAACTGCCTCTGGAAGCAATGTCAGCATTAGAATTGTTCATCGGGAGCTTCATGAAATGGGTTTCCATGGCCAAGCTACCACACACAACCCAATCAGTAAGGAAACAACGGGAATTCAGATTTTTTTCAGACTGTAAATCACGCACGGGTAATATGGGAGCCTATGTCTAAACCTAAGGGCATTCTGGGTGGACATTTGAACATTCGGAGTATATTGCCAAAATGTGATCAGATTCAACATCTGTTAACTGACTCTAATTTAGATTTTTTAGCGTTGAGTGAAACTTGGCTGCACAGCAACATCTCGACTAGCATGATTGATGTCCCTGGTTACATTTGTCATAGAAAGGATAGAACATCTGACAAAGGTGGGGGTAGGGGGTACTATTCTATGTTAGAGACACTCTGAAATGTAATGAAATCAAACTGGATACACCATTAGAGTGTTTGGCTTTGAATGTTGTATTATCCCCTAAGATTAATTTTAACATTGTAGTGCTGTATAACCCACCATCCCATGATGTTTCATTTTATGATAACTTAGACAAACTTTTGAAATATGTAAATATTCGCTCCGAATCTATTTTCTTTGGTGATTTTAATATCAACTGGCTAGAGAAAAGCTGTAGAAAAAACTTAGAGAGGCTGTTGTCAAAACACAGTCTTCAGCAGATGATGAGGGGTCCAACAAGGATTACGCGAACGAGTAAAACTATGATAGACCTGATAGTCACTAACAGACCCCAGCGAATCATCAGAACGTATAATTTACTAACGGGGCTCTCTGATCATAATATGACCATGGCTGTCCGGAAACTCACTAAACAGCGTTTTCCAAAATTTGCGAACGAAAGTAAACCAGGGAACTTGGGTATCCCCAAAAATAAGCTGACACAAGTTGAAAATGATCTAGATAATTTAGACTGGAAGAACGTTCTACAATCAAATGAGTTAGAAAATTGTTGTAACTCCCTGATGAAAAAGCTAACAGACCTGATTGGTAAATATACTAATACATTCAAAAGTAAGCAACGAAAAGTCTCCTTACCATGGCTGAATAATGACACTCGTCAGCTAATGGAAAAAAAAGAGACTATGCATTGAAAAAATCGCTGCTCTCCAAAACAAATACCGATCTCCTCATCTTTAAAGGATTGAGAAATGCAGTAGTCAGACAACTTCGTAAAGCAAAGACAGCCTATTTTATGCAACTGATTGAGGAATCTGAAGGAAATAGCGCATCCCTTTGGAAGTACCTCAACAGCCTTACTAAACTCAAGCCTAGTCAACAAAAAACAACAACAGAATTGGAAGTGAATAGAGTTATCAGCACTAACAATTTAGCTATTGCAAATGAATTTAATAACTTTTTTATTCAGTCCGTGGAGGAGCTTGCTGAGACTTTTGAACCAGCAACCCTATCACGGACCACAACGTCTGAGCCATCAAAGCTTTTCCAAATTAAAGAGGTCAGTCAGGAAAAAGTACATAAAATGATTAATAAATTAAAAAAGTCTAAGGCAAAGGATGTGTTTGGGTTGGACACTGCCTTCATTAGAACTTATTGCTCTGCCCTGGCTAAACCTGTAACCCACCTGGTAAATCTTTCCATCAGAGTGGGTAAATTCCCACACATTTGGAAACAAGCCATCATTACACCACTTTTTTCAAGGCTGGCGCAAAGGACCAAGCAAGCAACTATAGGCCAATCTCAATACTGCCTGCTCTATCTAAAATTTTAGAGAAGATTATTATAGAACAGCTAGTAGAGCATCTTGAGGGTAACAAACTTATCAATTCTAAACAGTTTGGATTCAGAGCAGGGTACTCTACAGAAATGGCTAACTGCTACCTTACCGAGAACATTAAGAGTAGGCTGGACAAGGGTAATGTTGTGGGAGCTGTGTTTATAGACCTAAAAAAAGGCCTTTGACACCGTGAACCACAATATACTCTTGAATAAACTTACCATCTTTAACTTCTCTGAACATGCTATTGGCTGGTTTGCATCATATCTGGAGCAGAGAGAGCAACGTGTTAAAATAAACACTGAACTCTCAACACCACTACAATCCACAATGGGTATCCCACAGGGCTCCATTTTGGGGCCTCTGCTTTTAGTTTATATATAAACGATTTACCAACATGCTTTCAGTCAGCCAACTGTCAAATGTACGCTGACGACACAGTAATTTATGCATCAGCTAGGACACCAATTGTGGTAGCAGAGACCCTGACCAAGGAAATGGAGGGTATATCCCAGTGGCTTAAAGACAACCATCTGACGCTTAACGTAAAAAAAACTGTATCTATGTGCTTCTCTATCAGAGGGAAAGCTAAGTGTACTATCAAAATAGATCAAGAAGCCATAGAGGAAGTTGAGGAATTTAAATTCCTAGGTATTATTCTGGATTCCCAACTCAAATTCAATAAACACATTAACAAACTCTGTAAGACTGTCCGGACAAACCTGAACTGTTTCAGAATGATAAGGTATCATATACCTGTCAAGCCAGCTTTACTGTTTTTCATGCCATGATACTCTCTCACTTATCTTATTGTGTTACTGTATGGGGCCAAGCCTCCCAGACAACAGTCAAACCCATTATATCATTATACAAACGGGCACTGAAAATAATGGATCAGAAACCAATCATGTGGCACCACTGTTTGATTGTACAGAAATACAACCTTTTAAATTTTGATAGCTTTATTAAGTTCTCTTTTCTCAAATTGACTTTTAAATGTGCAAATAATCTAGCTCCAGCCGTACTCTGTCCTTTTGTGACAAAAATAAACACAAGGAGAGTGGCCACTAGGAGAGCAGTGGGTGGCAACTGCATAGCAGAGGGGCAAAACCACTTTCGCCAGTCATGTTTTTCAGTGATAGGGACCCATTTTTGGAATTATTTACCAACCGAAATAAAAACACAAACCGAACTGAAAACATTTAATAGAAAGGTCAAATACTGGCTGAAAGAACTGAGTCAGTTTTGTTGTTATGTATTGTCTGTACTGTATGCCTGGTTGTTGCGCATGCTGCCAAGGATCACCCCACATGTGGGGTCTGGGTATGGGAGATAGTCATGTAGCGGCCCAGGCCCTCACTATTGGGGTTGGGTATAGGTGAGCAGGTGTGAGCGGCTGGGTGCTTGGGGCTTGTGTTGTTACGTGATGTGCTGTTTTGTGTAATGTGGTCTCGACTGTGAAATGTTGATGTTTGTATACAATGTATTTGCTGCATGATTGTGTAATTTACACTATGTGGTCCTTTTAAAAATTATATATTTGGATTACCTGTTTAGAAAGGCCTGACCAGGGACTGGGGTTGCAAATTAGCCTATTGACTAGAAACCTTTTATGCAACACATCTACACATATTATTATGGCTGACTGTGATAATTATGTATGTAATAATGTGCGCTGCATTGTCCCTGACAAATAAAAAAGATCACCATGCGCAATGCCAAGCGTTTGCTGCAGTGGTGTAATGCTCGCCGCCATTGGACTCTGGACCAGTGGAAACGCGTTCTATGGAGTGCTGAATCACGTTTCACCATCTGGCAGTCTGACGGAGGAATCTGTTTGGCAGATGCCAGGAGATTGCTACCTGCCCGAATGCATAGTGTCAACTAAAAAGTTTGGTGGAGGAGGAATAATGGCTGTTGTTCATGGTTCAGGCTAGGTCTCTTAGTTCCAGTGAAGGGAAATTTTAACGCTACAGCATACAGTTACATTCTAGACGATTCTGTGCTTCCAACTTTGTGGGAACAGTTTGGGGAAGGCCCTTTCCTGTTTCCGCATGACAATGCCCCCATGCACAAAGCGAGGTCCATACAGAAATGTATACTTGTCAAGATCGGTATGGAAGAACTTGACTGGCCTGCACAGAGCCCTGACCTCAACCCCATCTAACACCTGTTTGGATTAATTGGAACGCCGACTGCGTGCCAAGCCTAATCGCCCAACATCAGTGCCCGACCTCACTAATTCTCTTGTGGCTGAATGGAAGCAAGTCCCCGCAGCAATGTTCCAATATCTAGAGGAAAGCCTTCCCAGAAGAGTGGAGGCTGTTATAGCAGCAAAGGGGGTCCAAGTCCATATTAATGCCTATGATTTTGTAATGAGATGTTCGACGAGCAGGTGTCCACATACTTTTGGTAATGTAGTGTATTTTATCATTTTAATACTGAGCTTCCACAAAATTAAAACCTTAAATTCTCCCTTTATCCCATAACCCCATCAAACTCAACTCTGGACCTCGAAGCCAATTCCACTGCATTTTTTCATTGTTGCCCTCTACTCAGATACTGATTTAGACCTGGGACAGCAGGTGGGTGCAATTCATTCTCAGGTAGAACAGAAAACCAGCAGGCTTCGGCCCTCTTAGGTTATAAGATGAATAACCCTGCTATAACCTACCTTTAACACAGTTTCCACTGCCTGACAATCCCCCTGACCCTCCATCTCACCCTTCATTCTCATCCCCCCTTGCTCACCTCATTTAGTAGGGTCGGTTGGCATCCTTCGGCCTCTTAAGCTGCACCTTGAGTCTCTTCATGCCAATCTGGAAACCATTCATGGCCTGAATTGCCGTCTGAGCACTGGACGGGTTGTCAAAACTCACAAAACCTGAAGACAAGCAAACAGTTATAGACAATTCTGTGAAAGTATTAATACTACAAGAAGGGAGCGATCCTTCCCAGCACTGCCTCCTCATTATCACCATTGACTGTGGCACACTATTCCCTATTGGCCCTGGTCAAAAGTAGTGCACTACATAGGGTATATCGTGTCATTTGGGACGCGTTCATTGTCATCACCACCACTCACCAAAGCACTTGCTCTGATTGGTGGCACGGTCAACAAAGACCTTTGCTGAGATGACGTTGCCGAAGGGAATGAACATTTGCAGCATCTCTGAGTCCGTGAACTCCTGAGGCAGGTGATAGATGAAGATGTTGCACCCCTCAGGCCCTGAGAAGAAGAAGAAGAATGCAGTGGAACGTTAGACCATCAAGGCTCCCTGAGGGGTTCTAACGTGACTTGAGATTATCAGGGTGAGGTAGTGATTGAGGCAGTGTAAACTTTGTGAGAAACCAACATTGAAAATAGTCAAAAGTGAGAATTCATAGGACAAGTAGGTAGAAATTACCTTCTCGTTGCTGCAGTTGCTGAGGCTGCTGATGTTGCTGTGCAAGCATTGTGTGTTGGTGTGGGAATGGCTGCCCCACCATGCCATAGGCAGCAGGGTAGGTTGCTGTGGGTGTGTTCGCATAAGTAAACATTAAGGACTGTTGAGAGGGCATTTCAAACCTAAAATTCCCTCGGGGAAATTTTAAGGACTCAAACGGACTCACTACTGTCCCACCTGTGTAGTGCTGCATCCCTGCGTACGCTTGCTGAATAGGATCCAAAACTGGACTCTGAGCTGAGAGAGAGAATCAAATAGAAAAATAACAGCATGCTTTATCAACTGCTGTACAAACAGGCATTTTGGAGGCTGCTTACATGCTCCCAAATAGCATTGGGTGCCGTGCATCAGGATTCTTAGTAAACAAACCAAAATCGTAGATAAGGTTCATTTGATTACATTTTCATAATGATACTCTGACTTTGCTTTCATCAGATTGAGTGAGATACCTTGGTAAGAATGAACTCCATTGGTGTACAGGGTTTCAGATGCTGGCTGTCCATTGGGTGGAGCTGGCACTGGAGGGTAGTTGAGTGGAGGAGGCAGAGCAGGCACCGGTGTGGCTGCCATGTTGGGCGGAGTGCTGGTACCTGCACGGGACGACCATTCAGGGGACAGACAGACAGACATGGTCAAACAACTACAATAACAAATGCAATAAAATAGTATCAAAGGCAGAAATATATGGGGCAAAGACTCCAGAAAAACAAAATATATACTGTATAAAGAATAAAGAGAAACTGCAGAGAATCCTGTGGGAGGGGATGAAGTGGCAGAGGATGGGAGCTTCTTATTACCTGAGGTAGTGAGTGATGCGATGGGCGTGGCAATGAGGCTGCTGGGGTTGAGGGCAGCCAACTGCTGCATGGTGATGGTGGACACAGGAGACAAATACGCCGACTGGGCCACCAGAGCCTGCTGCTGCACCAGCTACAAAGAATAAAGAGAGAAAGAGGGAGTCCTTCGATGTCATTCACTGTCAGCGTGCGTCCCAAATGGAACCCTATTCCCCATATACAGTGCATTCGGAAAGTATTCAGACCCCTTGACCTTTTCCCAATTTTTTTTTACGTTACATCCTTATTCTAAAATTGATTCAATAATTTTTTTCCCTCATCAATCTACACCAAATGACAAAGCAAAAACAGGTTTTTACACATTTTTTCAAAAAGTATTCAGACTCTCTACTCAGTACTTTGTTGAAACACCTTTGGCAGCAATTACAGCCTTGAGTATTCTTGGGTATGACGCTACAAGCTTGGCACACCTGTATTTGGGGAGTTTCTCCCATTCTTCTCTGCAGATCCTCTCAAGCTCTGTCAGGTTGGATGGGAAGTGTCACTGCACCGCTATTTTCAGTTCTCTCCAGAGATGTTGATTGGGTTCAAGTCCGGGCTCTGGCTGGGCCACACAAGGACATTCAGAGACTAATCCCGATGCCACTCCTGCGTTGTCTTGGCTGTGTGCTTAAGGTTGTTGTCCTGTTGGAAGGTGAACTTTCTCCCTAGTCCTGAGCACTCTGGAGTAGGTTTTCATCAAGGATCTCTCTGTACTTTGCTCCGTTCATCTTTCCCTCGATCCTGACTAGTCTCCCAGTCCCTGCCACTGAAAAACATCCCCACAGCATGATGCTGCCACCACCATGCTTCACCGTAGGTATAGTGCCAGGTTTCCTCCAGACGTGATGCTTGGCATTCAGGCCAAAGAGTTCAATCTTGGTTTCATCAGACCAGAGAATCTTGTTTAGGTGCCTTTTGGCATACTCCAAGCAAAGTCTGGCCACTCCACAACAAAGGCCTGATTGGTGGAGTGCTGCAGAGATGGTTGTCCTTCTGGAAGTTTCTTCCAGCTCTGTCAAAGTGACCATCGGGTTCTTGGTCACCTCCCTGACAAAGGCCCTTCTCCCCCGATCAGTCTTGGTGGTTCCAAACTTCTTCCAGTTAAGAATGTAGAATGTAAACTTCTTCCAGCTAAGTATTCTTCGGTACCTTCAATGCTGTAGAAATGTTTTGGTATCCATCCCTAGCTCTGTGCCTCGACATAATCCTGCCTCGGAGCTCTACGGACAATTCCTTCAACCTCATGGCTTGGTTTTTGCTCTGACATGTACTGTCAACTGTGGGACCTTATATAGACAGGTGTGTGCCTTTCCAAATCATGTCCAATCAATTGAATTTACCAAAGGTGGACTCCAATCAAGTTGTAGAAAACATCTCAAGGATGATCAATGGAAAAAGGATGCACCTGAGCTCAATTTCAAGTCTCATAGCAAAGGGTCTGAATACTTATGTAAATAAGGTATTTCTGTTTTAAAATGTTGAATACATTTGCAAACATTTCTAAAAACCTGTTTTCGCTTTGCCATTATGGGGTATTGTGTGTAGATTCATGAGGATGTTTTTTTAATAAGGCTGTAACCTAACAAATTGTGGAAAAAGTTAAGGGGTCTGAATACTTTCCGAATGCACTGTAGTGCACTACTTTTGACCCATAAGAAATATGGTGCCATTTGGGACATAGCAATTTACTACCAGTGTGTTGGCCTGTGTATTACAATCTCTGCATAATGCCTGTGTTTGGGGTTCAGTACTACTAGCACTCACTACCTGTGTGTAGGCATTGTAAGCCCCGAGGTGTAAGGTCATGGGACTGATGACCCCCAGCTGGGACGCCACCTGCTGCATGCGCCTTATCCCTCGCTCTTTCTCAGAGTCGGCGAACTTCACCACCAGGCTGGAGGAGGCACCCTGCAGGGAGAGATTACCGATATTACACCGGGAAAATTACACACATCACTGTAACCAAATGACCTATATCCCTAACACGAGGACTGATGAGGGCATTCCACAAATATGTTCTCAACTCCGATAAATTACAGTAGGCTATGGAGTGTTTGTGTAGGACGGTAGCACTGTTTAAGTCTTGATGAGTCCCTATGTTGTCTAAATTACTGTGTGTGTGTGTGTGTGTGTGTGTGAGTGTGAGAGAGTGAAAGAGAGAGACTGACCGGTAGAGTGCGGCTCCCATGCAGAGTGTTGATGGCTGCCGCAGCCTCTGGGTTGTTCTGGTACTTCACGAAGGCACAGCCTACAAAACATGAGACATCGTCAAACCCATGGCCTCCCCTCACGTGACAAAACATAACCCTAGAAAATGCATCAGACAATCGGCGCTTCATTAGTTATAGCTGCGTCATTAACTGTGGTCCACAAAACATGCATTGCTTCATCAATCATAGCTCGTAAATCGCGTTGAGCATTATTAACTAGGACCTATTAAACATATTGCATCCTTATATTCCCCTGGTCGTTGCTGTACATGAGAATGTGTTCTCAGTCAACTTACCTGGTAAAATAAGAGTTAAATAAAATTATAAATTAGTCATGCCTCATACAACAAACACAGAAAATTAAGCATCTATATTTGTAGTGTCACGAGTTTGGATGTGACTGATTCCTGACCTTAATGGTAATATTTGAGTGCTGTTGGTGTTGATGTTGTGGTGTTGATGTAAGGCTAGACGTTGTAGTGGTCAGTGTTGCAGTAATAGTGTTAGCTACCTTTGCTAGTGCCGTCAGGCCCGCGGAGCACTGTGCACTCTTCAATGCTCCCAAATTCCTCAAACATCTTCCTCACGTCGGCATCCGACTGCTGCTTCCCCAGCATGCCAACAAACAGCTTCCTGTCTTCTAAGGGGAATGTGAGGTGAGGGGCCAAAACAGGAACGAAGAGAGGGCGTTAGGAGGAATTTCTAGAGGTGTTGTTTAGAAGCAGGTGTTGCTTAGCAGCAGTGACGAGTGGGTATTTTTGTTGAAGCTGGGCTGAAGACATTTCAGGGTTTTGTCTTGAAACATTGTAGTGTGTTGTTTCAAAAATGTAACACGTTAGACAGGTGTTTTGGAAAGGTGTTGATTGAACAGTTGCAATTCTCTTCAGGTGTTGTTTGAACAGGGGTTGCTATGGAGGGGTGTCTCTTACCCCCTCTGCCCTCGCTGTCTGCTGGCTTCACTTGAATGGGCCGGTTCATCTGAAATAGAAAGCCCACATTACATGGTCCTCTTATCCCAAGGCACATCCATAATTATGAGGATTCTTGTTTGTTTGCATATGTACTTTACATACAGTACCAGTCAAAAGCTTGGACACAACTACTCATTCGAGTGTTTTTCTTTGTTTGTATTATTTTCTACGTTGTAGAATAATAGTGAAGACATCAAAATTATGAAATAACACATATGTAATCATGTAGTAACCAAAAAAGTGTTAAACAAATCAAAATATAGTTTATATTTGAGATTTTACAAAGTAGCCACCCTTTACCTTAATGACAGCTTTGCACACTCTAGGCATTCTCTCAACCAGCTTCATGAGGAATGCTTTTCCAACAGTCTTGGAGTTCCCACATATGCTGTGCACTTGTTGGCTGCTTTTCCTTCACTCTGCGGTCCAACTTCATCCCAAACCATCTCAATTGGGTTGAGGTCGGGTGATTGTAGAGGCCAGGTCATCTGAAGCAGCACTCCATCACTCTCCTTCTTGGTCAAATAGCCCTTACACAGCCTGGAGGTGTGTTTTGGGTCATTGTCCTGTTGAAAAACAAATGATAGTCCCACTAAGCGCAAACCAGATGGGATGGCGTATCACTGCAGAATGCTGTGGTAGCCATGCTGGTTAAGTGTGCCTTGAATTCTAAATATATCACCAACAGTGTCACTAGCAAAGCACCCCCACACTATCACATGCCTACTCCATGCTTCATGGTGGGAACCACACATGCGGATATCATCCGTTTACCTACTCTGTATCTCACAAAGACATGGTGGTTGGAACCAAAAATCTCAAATTTGGACTCATCAGACCAAATTACATATTTCCACTGGTCTAATGTCCATTGCTCATGTTTCTTGGCCCAAGCAAGTCTTTTCTTCTCATTGGTGTCCTTTATTAGTGGTTTCTTTGCAGCAATTCAACCACGAAGGCCTGATTCACGCAGTCTCCTCTGAACAGTTGATGTTGAGATGTGTCTGTTACTTGAACTCTGTGAAGCATTTATTTGGGCTGTAATCTGAGGTGCTGTTAACTAATGAATTTATCCTCTGCATCTGAGGTAACTCTGGGTCTTCCTTTTCTGTGGTGGTCCTCATGAGAGCCAGTTTCATCATAGAGTTTGATGGTTTTTGCGAATGCACTTCAAGAAACATTCAAATTACTTGACATTTTCCAGATTGACTGACCTTCATGTCTTAGTAATGATGGACTGTAGTTTCTCTTTGCTTATTTGAGCTGTTCTTGCCATAATATGGACTTGGTCTTTTACCAAATAAGGATATATTCTGTATACCACCCCTACCTTGTCACAACACAACTGATTGGCTCAAACGCATTAAGAAGGAAAGAAATTCCACAAATTAACTTTTAACAAGGCACACCTGTTTATTGAAATGCATTCCAGGTAACTACCTCATGAAGCTGGTTAAGAGAATGCCAAGAGTATGCAAAGCTGTCATCAAGGCAAAGGGTGGCTACTTTGAAGAATCTCAAATATAACATTTTGATTTGTTTAACACTTCTTTGGTTACTACATGATTCCATATGTGTTATTTCATAGTTTTGATGTCTTCACTATTATTCTACAATGTATAAAATAGTAAAAAATAAAGAAAAACCCTTTGAATGAGTATGTGTGTACAACCTTTTGACTGGTACTGCACATATATTGTGTATGTAGAACACAGAAAGGGCTGGAATATGAGCTGGCCACTCCCCCTGAGCTGGCCACTCCCATCACCCTCCTGGTTTACTGTTCTTCTTTTCCTCTCCTCTCATTCCCTATCAATTATATTCCCTCCCAGCGAGTGAGTGTCTTTCTCTCTCTCACACACACACACACACACACACACACACACACACACACACACACACACACACACACACACACACAGGAAAAGCACCCACACACAGGCACACAACCACGCGGGGATTAGGCAAGTGATAAGATTAAGAACGCTCGCTGGCTAATCCGGATTCCAGAAGCACGCTGGATTAGAACGGTGGGAGATTCTGAACAGAGAGAGAGGGGGAAGGAGCTGTAGAGGAATGGATAGAATGAGAGTGAGGAAAGAGCAACCAAAACAAAGAAGGAAACAGACAACCTTTCACACATAAAAACACAATCCACAAAAATGACTTTTGTGGACCATTGACACAATCCGTATAATGATGCAGGTCTAGCTAGGCACTTCAATACTCTCTTTCAAATGTGTGGTGGTGCACTGAGAAGGGGAGCAGGTGGAGGATGCAGAGAGGACAGGGATTGGCGAGCAGAGAGGAGCAGAGCAAAGTCACAGTGTGTTAACGGTGGCTTAATAAGGTCTTAATTATGGAGCTGGTGACATTTGAGTCAGTCACTGATTCCCCGTCTCTGATTGATCAGCTGTGATTGGTCACCAGGAGACAGTATTGATCAGTGCTGGCCAGACACTTGCCACCTGCATGCACAAACATCATCACCAGCAGGCCTTGGGTTTTCTAATGGAGAGTGTCCCATTGATTACGACAATAAATTAGATGACCATGTGGATTAAGTAGCACCTGTTTACCGGGAAGGATTGAAAGCAGTAATCAAAATGCATTTTTACATTGTGAATGTTCCCGGTAGTCAGTAAATAGAATATAATTTTGTGCTCAGAGGTGAGGTTTTTCTACACGCCTCAAATGTTCGGCAAAGTCACCTTGGACAAAGTCATCCACTAAATGAGTTTCGGAATAAATGCAGTCCTAATTTGCATCGGGTGAGACTACAGAACAAAACCAAAATATCACATCTTATTACTTACAACTTCGACTTTTACGACACAACCTAATCATGATACAACAAATGTCTCAAATCGAATTTTAGGATATAATATTTCCAGAATAAAATATTACAAAGTATATTTCATATAAACGCTAGGTTAGTCTATCTATGACTTGAGTGCTTCCACGGTTACCACGGTTGTGATAAGGAGATGAGAAGCGGAGCACAAGATAATGGAATTAGAATATACAAGAGCAGGGGCTTGGAGAAGTGGAGGCCAACAAGGCAGTGGCACTCGAGGTCGGCATGGCAACCAGCCCTGCTCCTCTGACAAAGTCTCCACCTCGCATTGCGGTCACCATGACAACCTTGTGATGAGATCAACAGCAGGTAAACAAGGTTGCCCAGAACATCGTGCGTAGGAGAAAAAAAGAGATGGACGAAGGAGAGAAAAAAACAATGAGGAATAAAGGGTGGTACTAGGTCGAGAGACGGTGGGATTATTAGATGTGTATGCCGTGAGGGAGAAAGGATGCCTGGTGGAGAACTGGAATTGTAGGGACAAAAGGACAAGGGATGGTGCCTGTTGAGTTAATTGCTGCCTCAAGGGCAGATACTGTAGGGACCAAGAAAATGTCTCCTTCTGTTTCACAGTGCGTACCGAGCCACTTTAATATTTTTCTCTTCTATATTTTCTCTTTTTCCCCGAATCAACAGGCTCATTTTAAAAACAGCACAGATTAAACACGGCCAAAGGCCAAACCCGCCCTATCTGTGACCCATTTTAGCTTTAAATGTTTATGTTGTCCTTTTTCAAATCCAAATATACAGAGACATTATGATTATTTTTCAAACTCAACAAACACAGTGGCACAAACACAAATGTCCACATAGGCAGTCTTTGCACACATACACTGTCTGTTCCTGGTAGTCTCATATGAATAGATACTCTCTTGCTCACATCGACATGAGCACAGTTAATCTTTCCCTCTGTGATGCCAAAAAGGATTTCACTAGGATTACAGTATGAGATATTAAATCCATAGATTATCCAATCAAATCACAGCAAGACCCCTCCCCCACGACTGACCCCATCCCCTCAATGCAAACACACAAATCACCCTGCAGATGCTTGTGCATACACACACACACACACACACACTCAGACACACACTCAGACACAAACTTGCATTTATTGAGCAGTGTGAATGTGGGATGGGAGATGATAGGAGAGACAGGGTGTGCACATCCCTGTTAATCACATTCTTCATCACATTTGTCCCTCCTTTCTTACCCTCTTCCAAACCAGAGAACAGCTCATAATCTCTTGTCCCCTCCACTCACTCACTGTATCAATAAGCCCCAAACGGGCTGAAGTAAAGAGGGTGACATATGTCTCCCTGTTTAATCTCAAATCCATTCCGCCTGTCTCCCGGAAAAGCAGCTCTGAACGGTAAATATATCAGTGGAGACCATCTCTGTATTTTTCAAGAGCGTTTACAAGGAAGGAGGGAGGGAAGATGGGGCACAATGACAATTTTCCTCCCTCCTCTACATCACACAGCACTGGTCATTGCATCGCGCCGGTTGCCTAGCAACCTGGCATCCCTCGTCCCCACCGTCTTCTGGCAACGAGACCTGGGACCATAATCAACCTGCCGCCCCATCCCCCCCTCTTCTCTCCGCTCCCTCATCTCTCCCTCCACATCACACACACTAACAGAGATCCTTAGAGCACAGAAAATACAGCGGTGGATATATAGGCTATATCTCTATTCGCAGATGCAAACAAAAAGAAACTCACACAGACATATAAAAACACTCAGGCGCACAAAGAGTAACACTTACGTTACATTTCTAATACTTTTTTTTTTTTTGCACTATTGGTTAGAGCCTGTAAGTAAGCATTTCACTGTAAGGTCTACACCTGTTGTATTCGGCGCACGTGACAAATAAACTTTGATTTGATTAAATATTTTTCCCTCAGCAATCTACACACAATACCCCATCATGACAAAGCAAAAACAGTTTTTTTTATGTTTGCAAATGTATAAAAAAAAAAACTAAAAAAGAAATACCTTATTTATATAAGTATTCAGACCTTTTGCTATGAGACTTGAAATTGAGCTCAGGTGCATCCTGTTTTCATTGATCATACTTGAGCTGTTTCTACAACTTGATTCAAGTGCACCTGTGGTAAATTCAATTGATTGAACATACTTTGGTAAGGCACACACCTGTCTAAATAAGGTCCCACAGATGAAAGTGCATGTCAGAGCAAAAACCAAACCATGAGGTCGAACGAATTGTCCGTAGAGCTCAGGATTGTGTCGAGGCACAGATCTGGGGAAGGGTACCCAAAGAATTCTGCAGCATTGGAGGTCCCCAAGAACACAATGGCCTCCATCATTCTTAAATGGAAGAAGTTTGGAACCAGCAAAACTCTTCTAAGAGCTGGGCGCCCAGGCAAACTGAGCAATTGGGGGAGAAGGACCTTGGTAAGGGAGGTGACCAAGAACCCGATGGTCACTCTGACAGAGCTCTAGAGTTCCTCTGTGGAGATGGGAGAACCTTCCAGAAGGACAACCATCTCTGAAACACTCCACCAATCAGGCCTTTATGGTAGAGTGGCCAGACGGAAGCCACTCCTCAGTGTAAGACAGCCAGCTTGCAGTTTGCCAAAAGGGACCTAAAGACTCTCAGACCATGAGAAACAAGATTCTCTGATCTAATGTAACCGAGATTGAACTCTTTGGCCTGAATGCCAAGCGTCAGGTCTGGAGGAAACCTGGCACCATCCCTAAGGTGAAGCATGGTGGTGGCAGCATCATGCTGTGGGGATGTTTTTCAGCGGTAGGGACTGGGAGACTAGTCAGGATCGAGGCAAAGATGAATGGAGCAAAGTACAGAGAGATCCTTGATGACAACCTGCTCCAGAGAGCTCAAGACCTCAGACTGGGGTGAAGGTTCACCTTCCAACAGGACAACAACCCTAAGCACACAGCCAAGTCAACGGAGGAATGGCTTCTGGGCAAGTCACTGAATGTCCTTGAGTGGCCCAGCCAGAGCCCGGACTTGAACCTGGTCGAACATCTCTGGAGAAACCTGAAAATAGCTGTGCAGCAACCCTCCCCACCCAACCTGACAGAGCTTGAGAGGATCTGCAGAGAAGAATGGGAGAAACTCCCTAAATACAGGTGTGCCAAGCTTGTAGCGTCACACCCAAGAAGACTCTATGCTGTAATCCCTGCCAAAGGTGCTTCAACAAAGTACTGAGTAAAGGGTCTGAATACTTATGTAAATGTGATATTTCAGTTTTTAAAATGTTTATTAAATTATCAGACATTTCTAAAAAAAAAAAAAAAAAAAAAAACGGTATTTGCCTCGTCAATATGGGGTATTGTGTGTCGATTGAAAAAAATACAATTCATTCAATTTTAGAATAAGGCTGTAACCTAACAAAATGTGGAAAAAGTCAAGGGGTCTGAATACATTCCATCGGCCTAGATGGCCTAGAGCGCCTGAGTTAACAGAGCCTGATCAGTTTTCCACACACACAAACACAGACTCATACCCCCACCCTCTCTGTAACAGATGTCTGTATTTAAGATTATTAACGTACTGCCTCGTCCCACAACCCCCACTGCCACCCGTTGCTCATTATGTCAAACGTTCATTCATTTCTTAGCCCCTCACAGTGCTGTAGTACCCGAGAACCTCGAGTTCGGTCTCGAGACCACATATTTAGTATCTCAGTCTTGTCTCGGTGTCGGATACATTTGTACTCCGTCTTGACTCGGTTTCGGACAGTGAGGACTCATCATTTCTTCCCGAGAACAGCGGAGTAGAAAACTCAATTATCAGAGCATAAAACCGCTTCGCGAGACCAAATATATACACTCCTTTCTTAAAACATTAATATCTTAACAGCCTTTATATCTATTATAGACATGTTGCACAGTGACGAACCTATAGGCCTTAAGTGTGTGACAAGTTTGTGATTCTGAAAGGACAACAACCTTAATACCAGCGCACTCATGTAGGAGAGGGCACTTTTTGTAAAACACGAAGGGCCAGTGGTGTAGTGGAGGGTAGACGCATGTATAAACCGTATACCCACTTTTTTCAGTGGTTATTGCTTATACTCACTTCTTAATCCCTACTGATGCGTATCAAAGTAGTGTAGTGGAGGAATACGAATGATCAATTATAGTACAACAGAGAAATAATGCACAAAGTAACCTACACAATTGCAAAGCACGTGAAATATATTCACATGTGTTCCACACGTTTCAGCGGAATATCATCCACAGGCAGCAAGACTGGGCAGCTCTCAACTGTTTTTTGCATGGAACTGCTCACAGAAGAATGCCATTGGTAGCCGGTAGGGTAGGAAAGATGTTTAAACGTATGATATCCAGTGGTGACCCGTCATTGTGTTTTGAGTCCCACCTGTTTAGCACCTATTTAGCTATTTCGCATTAATACCTGTCTCATATCAGTTTGCAAACAATGTAAAATTAAATAATCATCATGGAGTTAATAAAGCTTGGTCTCTTTTTTGCTTTCTTGATTAAGGCAGCTCCAAAGTGCAGGTGTTTCAGCCTAGCTCAGTGCTTTCTGTGGCGGTGTGGCAGCCAGCGGAAAATATAGAGCGTAGGGGTTGGTAATGTTCTCTAGTTGCGCCGTGATTGGCTCAGTGTTCTGTCACTCATGGGGACACTACATCACCACCAAGTCTAAGTGTAGAGCTTGAAAATTCAAACCCCTTGGGTGCTGCCATGGAGTTACATTAGAAGAACCTATCCAATAAGGCTCAAGGTCATTGGCCACAGATAAAATGACATCAAATTACAATATATCTACAGTAGCTTAGATTGGACTGATCATGTCAACATGATACTTTCTAAATCTTAGCTAGCAAGCTAGCAGTCATCATCATGAATCAAGTCGACAATCTACTGGCAAATCCTTTTCAACCCTTGTCATATGAAGATAAATAATTAAGGGATATTTTAGATAAAATGTATCAAACAACAAGTTGGAAATTGCAAATTTCAACAATGAGTGGTTTGGAAGGAATCAGTGGCTAACTGCAAGCATTGCAAAGCAATCACTAGCCTGCTATTCAGTGAAGTGGGTGTGTGGTCCCAAGTCTGGGTTTAAGGGTTTCTTTTCCAAGCTTAAAATGATAAACATTCAACATTGGCCATGCTGTCAATCCAGCATGACTTCTGCGTGCTAAAAACAACTGGAAACTTCGAACTGGGAAATCTGATTACAGTGCGTTCAAGACAACTGGGAACTCTGAAAAAAACAAACTCGGATGATCATCCAACTAGGTCATCCAAACGGTCATGCAAGTTGGGAACCCGGGCCTCTTACTAGAGCTCAGACCTGAAGATCATTGACGTCATCATGATTTGACCTTCCGTGTTCCCCGTTGTCTTGAAAGAACCATAAATCCAGAGAATGCCAGACTTTGATGACAAAATTTGCCCACGAAGGACCGGCATGCCACCTTCATGTTCAAGTGAGCACAACAAGGTGAGTCCAAAAATGTATTGTATGCCGCTATATACAGTTGAAGTCGGAAGTTTACATACATCTTAGCCAAATACATTTAAACTCAATTTTTCACAATTCCTGACATTTAATCCTAGTAAGGTCAGTTAGGATCACCACTTTATTTTAAGAATGAAATGTCAGAATAATAGTAGAGAGAATTACTTATTTCAGCTTTTATTTCATTCATCACATTCCCAGTGAGTCAGAAGTTTACATACACTCAATTAGTATTTGGTAACATTTCCTTTAAATTGTTTAACTTGGGTCAAACGTTTCGGGTAGCCTTCAACAAGCTTCCCACAATAAGTTGGGTGAATTTTGGCCCATTCCACCTGACAGAGCTGGTGTAACTGAGTCAGGTTTGTAGGCCTCCTTGCTTGCACACGCTTTTTCAGTTCTGCCCATAGATTTTCTATAGGATCGAGGTCAGGGCTTTGTGTTGGCCACTCCAATACCTTGACTTTGTTGTCCTTAAGCCATTTTGCCACAACTTTGGATGTATGCTTGGGGTCATTGTTCATTTGGAAGACCCATTTGCGACCAAGCTTTACCTTCCTGACTGATGTTTTGAGATGTTGCTTCAATATATCCACATAATTTTCTTTCCTCATGATGCCATCTATTTTGTGAAGTGCACCAGTCCCTCCTGCAGCAAAGCACCCCCACAACATGATGCTGCCACCCCCGTGCTTCACAGTTGGGATGGTGTTCTTCGGCTTGCAAGCCTCCCCCTTTTTCCTCCAAACATCAAGATGGTCATTATGGCAAAACAGTTCTATTTCTGCTTCATCAGACCAGAGGACCTTTCTCCAAAAAGTACAATCTTCATCCCCATGTGCAGTTGCAACCCGTAGTCTGGCTTTTTTATGGCGGTTTTGGAGCAGTGGCTTCTTCCTTGCTGAGCGGCCTTTCAGGTTATGTCGATATAGGACTCATTTTACTGTGGATATAGATATTTTTGTACCTGTTTCCTCCAGAGTCTTCACAAGGTCCTTTGCTGTTGTTCTGGGATTGATTTTCACTTTTCGTCACCAAAGTACGTTCATCTCTAGGAGACAGAATGTGTCTCCTTACTGAGTGCTATGATGGCTGCGTGGTCCCATGGTGTTTATACTTGCGTACTATTGTTTGTACAATGAACGTGGTATCTTCAGGCATTTGGAAATTGCTCCCAAGGATGAACCCAACTTGTGGAGTTCCACAATTGTTTTTCTGAGGTCTTGTTTTTCTGAGGTCCATGATGTCAAGCAAAGAGGCACTGAGTTTGAAGGTAGGCCTTGAAATACGTCCACAGATACACCTCCAATTGACTCAAATGATGTCAATTAGCCTATCAGAAGCTTCTAAAGCCATGACATAATTTTCTGGAATTTTCCAAGCTGTTTAAAAGGCACAGTCAACTTAGTGTATGTAAACTTCTGACCCACTGGAATTGTGATACAGTGAATTATAAGTGAAATAATCTGTCTGTAAACATTTGTTGGAAAAATTACTTTTGTCATGCACAAAGTAGATGTCCTAACCGACTTTCCAAAACTATAGTTTGTTAATTAACAAGAAATTTGTGGAGTGTTTGAAAAACGAGTTTTAATGACTCCAACCTAAGTGTATGTAAACTTCTGACTTAAACTGTAAATTATGTAATATGTATACTGTAGCTAAGAAAGTAATACTAAGTGTATGTTGTGTAGTAAACTGTTAGCTGTTGGTGGCGCACATTTAGCCTATAGCCTGTTTTAGAGAAATGTCATCATCGAATATTGTAAGAGCTTTCTTTGTCTGCTTATATGCCCCCTTTATTTATCCTACGGTTCTGACTTGGTGTACAGGGATAGAATACTGTAAGAACGGCCCATGTTCTGAATTCTGTCACTGTACATTACAAAGGTGCTGAACAAATAGTTATATTGACTACGTCTGTCCTAGCTCGATCATTAATGTCTTAATCGAAATGACGGATTGCCTCTTATCCGCTCGTCGTCCCCTTATGTCATAGTGTGTACATCTCAATTGTCAGTAGAAACCACATTTGTTTAAGCAAGTCAGCCATATCAGCTATGTTTTTTTTTAAAGGCAGTAAATGAGGCTGAATGAACTGTTTCGCTGCCAGACAAAGCTCTGCTGATAGCCAGGTGTAGCAGTGGTAAGGTGTTGGGACTCTGCTGTTGAGACAGCTTTATGTAGGCCCTAACAGTTTGTGGGCACCGTTTGTCACCGTTATAGTGCAATTCATGTATTGTTTAGTGTTGTGGCTTTTCTGGTATGCATAAATGTTTTGTTTTTTTGTTTGCCCAACCAAGATTTACATGCTAAAATCACCATTGATGATATCTACCAGTAAATGCTAACTAAGGCAACAATGGGTATGCAAGTGTTGGTTAGTAGGCTATTTGTGATGCGCAATTGTCATCATGTGCTGTTTGCATCAGTGGCGTAGACATGGTTTAAACATTGTTGTGGACTTAGACCATCAAATATATGTATTTTTCTATAAATTAAAAAGTGTGATTTTGAGAGTGAAAATCTGAAAAATTTATAACTCATAATTTTGGGGGGCAAAATTAGAGTATACCTTCTTCTCCAGGCACCACTACACCTCTGCATAGGGCCAATGGAAAGACAGCAGTCACACACAGCATAATGTTAAAGGATAAGCAGTCCATAAACTCGGACATAATAAGCCAGTAGGTCCGCATCATAAGAATACAAAAACACAACCATTAAGCATATCCCAATCCAAATGTACAACTATTACATCCCATTGCAAAAACCATTTCACGTTTAGCACACAAAGTAACCGGTGACCTAAAGTTTAAAGTGGAGCTGGCAGCGTTTTAACTACTTTGCAGATATGAAACAAACAGACAATAATATCAGTCAAAAATATCAAATTCCCAGTTTCTGCTACAAAACCAACTTCATAAGAGGTTTTAAAAATAGGTTATATTTGATTCAACGTTCCATGACGTACACTAAAGCATTGTTGGCAGAATAGATGGCTGCAGTTCAATGCATTATTGATATAATTCACCAATACATTTCTTGGTAGTCCAGAAAATGTTGCTATCAGCTTGTAAATCACAGCTGGTCTGGTACATTGTTCGCTGCCTCCATTCAGGATGCACTGTTTCAGTTTCAATTACTCAATATTCTGGACAAAAATAGACAAATGTATCTAAGGCTGGGAATGTCAATACAATCAAACTAAGATTAGAAAAAAGAAAGACCTTCCTGACCTCTCAGAGGGGATCAGCAGGCATTTCAGATTACTCTGACGTTTTTCTTGTGCTGTACCAAAGATTCATGAAAACTTGCTTGGTGGGAAGATGTCCTCATTACGGTTTTACAGACATGTTTGATACGTTTTATGTACACACTTTATTTTAATATTTATGAAATGCACATTGTTATATTTGGTAACAGTTACTTGTTTTCTCTCGACTCCAACCCCATTCGATGCATGGAACCGATGTGGGTGGAGTTATTTCTACATAAGGGTGCTAATTTTAAAAAAACTCACAAAAGCTCTGATGAAGGCCGATACGTAAAGCTTATTAAAGAGCAGTGATACTATCAAGAGCATTGCGCGGGTTCCTTCTTTTTTTCTCATCTTATCCAACTGTTACCATACACCTGCAGCAAAGATAGCTCAGATGCGCGAGTGCCTTTTGAATACAATCAAACCAACAAGGGCAATGATCACAAGTCAGTCATAATGTGGCTAATATGCTAGTGTATCTATTTATGTAGCAAGCTAAAATCATGGAGCCTAAAGTTAGCTAGATAGCTAGCTAGCTGCTAGTAGGATGTCATGTTATGCCCTCATATCGTTTTTCAGTGGCTATACACAGCTAGAGATCCAGGTGTCATTTGGTTAGCTAGCAAGGACTTGAATGACTGTTAACCAGTTAGCATATGCTAACTGTTATCCAGTTAGCATATCTCGGTGTAAACCCTTTCCTTTCTAACAAAAACTGAAGAGATTAAATTAGAACATCATAGAAAACAATAATATAATTATAATCATTATTTTATAAATCCTTAGCCCTTCTTTGAAGGCCAATTGTCCCTGAATGTGTTGGGTTAGTAATCATTGAAGAGTGGCTCTATTGTCCCTCTGCATGCCTTTTTTCACTATTCTGAATGTCTAAAGAATCCACATGTTGTTTTGAATTATGAACACAGAAATACTGGACATTTTGTACTCTTATTATGGTGTTGATTTGACAAAATTACAATCATGGTCTTGAATTGGACCGGGAGGTCTCGGACCCCCTTGTCCCCCTCCCGGTCTCGGTCTCGACTGGGACTCGATTTGCGCCGGTCTTGGTCTTGAATTGATCTCGCTTTAGATGGTCTCAAACACAACACTAACCCATCCCCCACCCTTCTACCCATACCCCCCCCCATTCATCCAATTTCTCTTCAATTCACACCCATTTACCTTCCTCATAAATTGAATCTATTCTACATTCATCACAACAGTCTCCTCAAGTGACAGCTGTTGAGCCTTTCTACAGCGAGGTGAGTTTGCACAATATCTGTATCATCCCTTGGCTTGCCCACATTGACATCAGCGTATAATGATATGCATTCATGTGCAAATGTCACACACACACACACACACACACTCTTTAATAGATCAGTCAGACATGTGTGCTCAGATATGCATTCGTTATTATAATCATCCCTGCTCAGACTACTCACTGCTTTTTATGCTTACACACATGGACACACAACACACAGAACAAATAGGCTATCCTCACAGGCATACTGGGTATAAGCACTGTGTATATGCTCAATTGTTAGTGATACAAATGAAGTACATTTTCAGACTATTCACAAAATAATGCGTCTGACTTGTCATGGCAGAGTAAATGTCAAGCTTAGTCAGATATTCCAACTAAATATTTTTTAGGGAGAACGTCTTTTCTTTGTAAAGATCTTTAAATAAAGCTCTGACAAAGCTGAATAAACTAAAGTGATACTGGCAAGAGCAGTGTGCAAGTTTTTATTCCCTTTATGAAGATCTAAAAATCTTTAACTTCAATCCAGATCTCTTGATGTTTTCTTCCCTGTTATACTCCATCCCCCCCTTCAGCAAATCAAGTCAGTCTGAACACCTGCCCTCCCCCACTAAACACACATCCAGCTTACATCCTCCTCACACATGTACAATCTCACTGTGCCTTACACACACACACACACACATCATCTCTGGAGACATGCCCCAGCAATTCACACAAAAAAATGAAGTGTATATACAGTTCATTATTCAAAACTGGTCCTAAAATATTGGAATATCATTCACAGGCAGATTTGACTAAATCCATCATCACCTGGTTATTTCTTGCTAATAAAGGGCAATGGCTGGTTCTGATTTCAGTGAAGCAGAGATTCATTATTAAACACTGAAACAAGCATTTGACCCTTATCAGTAGAGATGACCATTGTGAAAGCACATACGATAAGGATCCAAAACTCCGATAGAGATAGAGGGGATAGAGGAGAGGAGATATTTAGGTTACATTTTTGGGGATGGGCAGCGATTTGCGAGTTGGCCCATTTCCTGCCTGTGTAGTCATGTTTATCTGCCCAGACTTTACCTGTCTCAAGCAGCTGTAGTAGAGAAGCTGACCAGACACACTGGGATGGCAACAAAACAGAATTCAGACAGCAAGGGATAGCAGCGGGGAGATGGAGAGATTAAGATAGAGCAGACAGGAAGACATGAGTACAAGATGGGCAAAGGAGGAGAGAGAGTACAGCTGCAGATTCTACTTTAGTGTGTCTTTTTCCCCTCACTGTCTACAACCTCTCTCTTCCTCCGTGTGTGAATGTGTTTTGACACTATTCCTCTGCCTCCATGTCGGTGAGCTTTGAGACAGATTGTCTCTCACCTGAAATTAAACACAAGGCCAGGTGCCACTCAGATCAGACCATCTGTTCATCCCACTTTTTCCCCCTCTCCTTCTTACTTCTATATCTGCTTTTCGGACGCAGCTTGTGTATAGTGAGGACAATTAAAAGCAGTAACATTTTCCACCATGGCAGGCATGTACAGCTCACTAGAAACAGAAGGAATTTGCATATAAATGCACAGGGAGAAAGATAATGACATGCTTCAGCTTTCTGTATTCAGAAGCGCATTGGTGTATTCGCATCTTTCAATTACTTTCATGTAATTTCTTTGTAGCGTCAGTGACAAGAGGATGGTGAAGTGAATTATCTGGCAGTGCAGGTGGTATTAGACGACGATCACGCCACAGCTGGTAGTTGGGGTGGGGATACTACTTGTCTAGGGGGTGGTAGTCAGTGTGTAGCTAATGAGGTGGTTGACATCATTGCGGGGGTTAAGATGGGGGACACGAGGGGGAGGTTGTTCTCGGACGGTTGTACAAGACTTGGGTGAGGAGGTCTGGGAGGGGGAGTCACTGGGGAGACGGAAGAGAAGGTTTAGCGATGGGGAACCTGCCTGCTGATCCCATCTGAGAGGTCAGGAGGGTCAGACTAATAATAGGATTTATATTGCTGCTAGTGATAACTACCTCTCTGGCTCCCAGACACCCCTACTAAAACCCATACTGTCTCAGCGTACCAGTAAGCATTTCATCGTACAGAGTACACTACACCATGTCCTGTGGCCTACTACTATCTTATCTTAAAACAAGAATACTGGTAATAAAACCTAACAAAGAATACAACTCAGTAAACCTTAATAAAAAGAAGAGGGAGATGAGAGGAAAATATTCAGAGGCAGAGACTGAGTGAAGGAGGACCAGAACCCTATAGGCCCTGTCAAAGTTAGTGCACTATATAAGGAATAGCATTTGGAGCACAATACTAGTCTGTTTCTATAGAGACTGCAGAGAGAGAACGCCTGTCACCTCACAATCTGCTCCATAAATGTCACTTGGCAGCACACTTGCTGCGTGGTTATGCTAATCAAGCTGCTCTAACTTTGATTTGAATGTGCGACGAGAGAGAGAGAGAGAGAGATGACTTTGGCATGCCGCTAACCTGTCACTTACAACCAAAGACGTTGTAGCAGGATGAGGCGCAGACTGGATGCATCATGTACAGGGAATATAGGAAAGCCACCTCTGACCTTCCTCTTGGGCACATCAACTCAAAGGGAAGTGGAACTCACATGTCAGAGTGAGTTCGTTTTTCTGTGACACACTGTTGTGTGTCTGTAGTGCAGTGAGGTAGAATGGCACTTGTTCCGCATTTTGCTCACGGGAGTGTCCGAGTCCCAAATGCAACCTGATCTTTCTATGTAGTACTAGTGCACTAATTTTGACCAGGGCCAATAAGGCTCTAGCCAACAGAGCACTACATAGGGAATAGGGTGCCATTTGGAACTCCGCCAGTGTGTGCTGTTGAACGTCAGAGAGCGCACTCACCCCTGGTAGCGTCTTCTGCTCGTGCAGTGCATTCTGGGCTTTGAGTGCAGACTCTCGTTCGCAGTATGTCAGGAAGGCACAGCCTGGGGTAGGATTGAGGGTACATTATACCATTAAACAAAGGATGTATTTGTATACTGTGATACAACAGTGGACAAAGAGAAATTGCAGCAGGTTGCACTGTGATTTTAAAGGGGAAGTTGTTGTTTTTCAACCAATTCTCTATTTTTGATGTAAATGGGATGTTATAGAAGGGTCCAGACACCTTTTTGGGGATTTCACGTTTTTGAGACTTACCCCAAACAGCAAATCACTTCCTCATCCTCATTGTGTAGTTTGGGGCCCCAGAAAAAAACATGAACAAAGGCTCCAAAAACACCCAAACACAGTGCCTTCAGAAAGTATTCACACCCTTTTTCCACATTGAATATCCCTTTGCGCATGGTGAAGTTATTAATTACACTTTGGATGGTGTATTAATACACCCAGTCACTACAGTCTTTCCTAACTCAGTTGCTGGAGAGGAAGGAAACCGCCATGAGGCCAATGGTGACTTTAGAACAGTTACAGAGTTTAATGGCTGTGATAGGAGGAAATTGAGGATGGATAAACAACAATATAGTTAAAAATATATATATATTTTAATTTAACCTTTATTTAACTAGGCAAGTCAGTTAAGAACAAATTCTTATTTACAATGACGGCCTACCGGGGAACAGTGGGTTAACTGCCTTGTTCAGGGGCAGAATGACACTGGGAGACAAATTCACCTAGGGCAATAACCTAAAACACAAGGCCAAATATACACTGGAGTTGCTTACCAAGATGACACTGAATGTTCCTGAGTGGCCTAGTTACAGTTTTGACTTAAATCAGCTTGAAAATCTATGGCAAGAAATGAAAATGTCTGTCTAGCAATGATCAACAACCAACTTGACAGAGCTTGAAGAATTTCATAAAGAATAATGTGCAAATATTGTACAATCCAGGTGTGCAAAGCTCTTAAGAGACTTAACCAGAAAGACCCACAGCTGTAATCACTGCCAAAGGTGATTCTAACATGTATTGATTCAGGGGGTGTGAATACTTATGTAAATTAGATATTTTCTTATTTCATTTTCAATCATTTAGAAATAAATTCTAAAAATGAGTTTTCACTTTTTCAAAATCCTGAAAATAATATATATATACTAAATAATATATATATTATAACACGCACTTGACCGTTGCACTTGAATCATTCCCACGGTGATGGCTAGGCCCCGCTACGCTATAAAACCAC
The DNA here is from genome assembly GCA_030435695.1 of Brachymystax lenok tsinlingensis. Classification (NCBI taxonomy): domain Eukaryota; kingdom Metazoa; phylum Chordata; class Actinopteri; order Salmoniformes; family Salmonidae; genus Brachymystax; species Brachymystax lenok. The sequence continues at coordinate 3,264,121 of CM059806.1, read as the reverse complement.
ACACTATTGCAGAGACTTTGATAATACAGGCCACAACTGATATGGTGAAAACAATGTGTGGGGAGGCAGAGGCACAGAAACGCACATCAATACCTTTGTCAGATAACACTGTTAAATGAAGAATTTATGCTATTGAGGAAACTGACTGAAACGACTCAAAAACTCCCCAGCTTATGCTCGCCAAATGGACGTTAGCTGTGAGGGCTGAGATGCTCATGCATTAGATGCTCATGCATTAGATGCCCATGCATTAGATGCCCATGCATTGACTTTTGTCGGGGGATGCTATTTACGAGGACATATTGTTCTGTCTCACGATTCCCAAACATGAAACGGTATAGGGGATGTTCATGCTGCATGGCTATATTGACGAAAAACAGATTACATATGGGATCGAATGGTGGGCTTTTGCGAGATGGGGCTCCATCTATGGCAGGCCGGCCGGCCTCTGCACTCTAGTTATGAATGTGTCTCCTCTGCCATATGGATGCATTCTATGATACACCGAGAGCAACTGGCGGCAAAAGAGCTGAGCACAGAACTCTGAGATATACTGCAGAAAGAAACTTTGATTGTAAACTACATCAAACCACATCCACTGCATGCACGCCTGTTCGCAAAACTATGTGGAGATATGGGATCAGAGCATGACAATGTTCCATTCCACACCGAGGCTTGGATGTTATCGAGGGGCAGTGTTGGAAAGATTTTTTCGCATTAAGAGAGGAACTGTTGTCTTTCACAATGGATGTAAATGCGCCTTGGCATAGACTCCACAAGCGTCTGGAACTTCCTATGTGGAAGCACCCCATGCTTTCATTATACTTTGTATCCCTCATTTACTCAAGTGTTTCCTTTATTTTGGCCTGTAGAATGGACAGAGACGTATCGCTCGAGTCGCAACAAAATGGAATATACAATTTCATGACTCAATTTTATGTGTACAACATCTAAAGACCTGCATCACTATACTGAGAGCTTTGCCATTTCTAAAATGAAATTTTGGGGGGGGTTTTTGGAGCTTTTGTTCATGTTTTTTCAGGGCCCCCCATACTAGAGAAAGGGGGATACCTAGCCAGTACAACTGAATGCATTTAACCCAACCCCTCTGAATCAGAGAGGTGCGGGCGGCTGCCTTAATCGACAATCCATGTCATCGGCGCCCAGGGATGTGACAGTAATTTTCTGTCTGGGATAAGTTTCTCAAAAACTTGAGATCACAAAAAAGGTGTCACACCCTGATCTGTTCACCTGTCTTTGTGCTTGTCTCCGCCCCCTTCCAGTTGTCGCCCATCTTCCCCATTATCCCCTGTGAATTTATACCTGTGTTCTCTGTTTGTCTGTTGCCAGTTCGTTTTGTTTCGTGAAACCTACCAGCGTTTGTTCCCCTGCTCCTGTCTGTTCTTGCTCCTGTTTTATAGTCCTTCCTGGTTTTGAACATTCTGCCTGCCCTGACCCTGAGCCTGCCTGCCATTCTGTACCTTGCCCCACCTCACGGGATTATTGACCCCTGCCTGCCCTGACCCTGAGACTGCCTGATGTTCTGGACCTTTTGCACCCTCTCTGGATTACTGACCTCTGCCTGCCTTTGACCTGTCGTTTGCCTGCCCCTGTACTAGAAATAAACATTTGTTTCTTCAACACTGTCTGCATCTGGGTCATACTTGAAACCTGATAAAAAGGTATCTGGACCCTTCTATAACATGCCATTTACATCATAAATAGAGATTTGGTTGGAAAAAAGAGAACTTCTTCTCTCCAATGACATCCTATTCCCTATATACATTTGAGACGTACCCATTGGTTCAGCTGGTCCAACAACAAAGACAAGCTGGCAAGTGCACTTAGGAAATACATTTATTTTGTAGGCTGGCCAGACTGGCCATACCTGCCAGTGGCCATACACCTGTTACATAGGTAGCATAGCCTAAATATGTTCAATCTATAGCCTAAACAATGTCTCATGCCTGACAGCAGGACTATGTATTGTCCATACTAGGGAAATAGGGATTCAATGCAGTGTGGGAGACAACATATTTCTATAGAACTGTGCATTATATAATAAAGTATTTCCGTGCGATCTACAGCATAGCCTATACAGTAACTGTTTCCTCTCCCCTTACCTTTGTGCATCCCTGTGTATTTGTCCTTTATCACCGTCAACTCATAGATCTTCCCGAACTGTTCAAAGATGGGTTTCAAGTCCTTCTCCTCAAGATTTCGGGGTATCTGCCCGACGAAGAGCTTGATTGCATCGGCCTCCTTCATTGAGACGGTGTGGGATTGGAGCGACCCGTTGCGCACCGAGGATGGACACTGAAAAGGTGGTGAGAGGGAGCAGGAAGAACCTATAGCTCTTTGGACGAGTTAGAGATGACGGGCAAAGGTTTCAACTCGGTCCTGGAGATGAGGAGAGGGACGATAGAGGAACAGATGAGAAGAAGAGATCTAGACTAAATTATGAATTCATTCTTAAATGTATAATAACTTTCATTTTCTTTACATTTTTTGAAGAGCAGGAGCAATCTGGTGTAGGCTGACTAACAAAAACATCACGGTCACCAGTTGGTATAGCTATGCAAAATATCTTGGAATGTTGAAATGATAATGAATTGCAATTTGCCTATAATGTTTTTGTAATCTGTCCCCAAATGTGATAAATTGATATGTTCTGACTCAGATATATATATATATATATATATATATATATATATATATATATATATACACACACATATACACATATTTGTTTAAATATTTACATTAATGTAAATAAACATAGACATCGAAGTCGCCTACTCCTTTGTTCAACCGTCTATGGGTCTAAACTGCTGGTTTAAACCCATAGGCTATACTGTCACGCTGTGTCAACGTATAGCCTCTTCGGTCCCTTTGTCAAGATGGGGTGACAACAACAATGACTTGAACATAATCTGTCATTTTACACCACATCAATAGGACAACAAAATAATCACCTACTATTTCTCTATGATCCTCCTTCGTCTTAAGGTTCGTTGGTAGCTGAATCCCCCCTTTCTCCTCTGTCCCCTATCAAATCGGCTTTCTTTTCGGTTTGTGTCTATTCTCCAGTTCAATTCATTTGTCTAACGTAGGACCCCTCTGAATCCGTGCCTTGACAAGTTACCCCCAAAAGAGCGCAAGTAACAAATCGAGCGACGTCCTTCTTTATCTATAAACATGAGCATGTGATGCTTTACCTAGTCGTTTTTTTTAGGTGTTATTTGTGTACAAACCCTGTTTCCCACATTAAATACACACAAATTAGGATTTTATATAATAATGACAACCTCTCTGGGATTATTAAAGCGGTTGGTGGTTATAAGGATAGACTCCCTATGATCCAACACAGGAAATGGGAGGCTATTATTGCTGCTCCCGTATTGGCTGGCTCTCTGTCTGTCTACTTCGTTGCATTTGACGTCGTAAGCCGGTGTCTCCCTCCCGTCGATCTATTGCTGCCAAAGGGCCAGGGTTCGGCTCTGAAAGCGCGCCTTTGACTGCACCTACAGTATTGCTTCGGTACTGCAGGTTAACTGAATTATTAAGACAATTCCCATTTATGAACCTATAGAGAAGTAGAGAGATATAGCTCCAACAATGCCAGAGATGCGACCCAGTCTTTAAATATTTTTGTTCTAAGGGTGCGTTCGTAAATTTACTCTGGAGTGCCAGAGAGTGCTCATGGTGCGCTCTGGGCATTCGTAAATTCAGAGAGTTGTCAGATTGTCCCCTCTTACATTCAGAGCGCACACTGGACGTGGACGCTCTGGCCGAGTAGGGTCGATCCGAGCATTCTGACCTTAACCGCAGTCAAGTACCCAAGCTAACTGGCTAACGTTGGCAAGCTACTTCAAGACACAAATGAGAGAACACCTCACTCGGACCATTTTACTCGCCCCTAGCAGAGCTGGTTAGGCTGTTTTCATGTTATCCAGAGCGTTGGTGACTGTAACTATGCTGCTGGCAACAATTGAATTATGTTTTTTTGCCACCGTTTACTGACACCGGTCATATGTAGCATGTTCATGAATTCATCAATTAAAGGCTCTACATGGTCAATCCGCAAACTGCAGTGGCCATACAATCTTTACTGTGATGCTGCCTATGCAGAAGTCAGAGCAAACATACTTTGGGGATTTTAAACAGCAGAGCAGAGCTGTTGTGAAGGAAGTTGTCAAGGAACTGAGTTTGTGGTTATACAGGACCTCCCGCCCCCACCTACCATCAACCAATCATGTCAATGCGGCGATATACTGGAGACCCCCTAAAATCAATGGAAAAGCAAGAAAAAAAAAGCTATATTACAATATACAGTGCATTCAGAAAGTATTCAGACCCTTTGACTTTTTCAACATTTTGTTACATTACAGCCTCATTCTAAAATGGATTACATTGCTTTTTTCTCTCATCAATCCACACACAATACCCCATAATGACGAAGCAAAAATTGTTTTTTAGACATTTCTGCAAATGTATAAAGAAAAAAACAGAAATATCACATTTACATGAGTATTCAGACCCTTTTACTCAGTACTTTGTAGAAGCACCTCAAAGTCAAAGTCACCATTATTAGTCAGTTGTACAACCGAATGCCTTCAACCGAAATGTGTCTTCCGCATTTAACCCAACCCCTCTGAATCAGAGAGGTGCGGGGGGCTGCCTTAATCGACATCCACGTCTTCGGCGCCCGGGGAACAGTGGGTTAACTGCCTTGTTCAGGGGCAGAACGACAGATTTTTACCTTGTCAGCTCGGTGATTTGAACTTGCAACCCTCCGGTTACAAGTCCAACGCTCTAACCACTAGGCTACCTGCCGCCCTTTGGCAGCGATTACAGCCTCGAGTCTTCTTGTGTATGACTCTACAAGATTGGCACATCTGTATTTGGGGAGTTTCTCCCATTCTTCTCTGCAGATCCTCTCAAGCTCTGTCAGGTTGTATAGGGAGCGTCGCTGCACAGCTATTTTCAGTTCTCGCCGGAGATGTTCAATGGGTTCAAGTCTGGACTCAGGCTGGGTCACTCAAGGACATTCAGAGACTTGAAGCCACTCCTGCAATGTCTTGGCTGTGTGCTTAGGGTCGTTGTCCTGTTGGAAGGTGAGTGCTCTGGAGCAGTTTGTCATCAAGGATCGCTCTGTACTCTGCTCCATTCATCTTTCCCTCAATCCTGACAAGTCTCCCAGTCCCTGAGGCTGAAAAACATCCCCACAGCATGATGCTGCCACCCACCATGCTTCACCGTAGGGATGGTGCTAGGTTTCCTCCAGACGTGACGCTTGGCATTCAGGCCAAAGAGTTCAATCTTGGTTTCATCAGACCAGAGAATCTTGTTTCTCATGGTTCGGATTTGTGTATGTGTGTGTGTGCATGCATGCAAGCGTTTGTGCAAATAGAAAAAACATGTTGACTCACCCTACAGTACTTGTAGAGAAACGCCAATGCCATCGGTCTATGACTGTCATACAGTACACACTTTTATTTTTTGCTGTCCTAGGCTACCTGACTAAAATGCTTGCTCGCTAGCCTAACTTCCTTTCATGGGCAACGTTAGCTAGTTAACATTAGCCTTCTAGCTACATATTGAACTTCCAACATCTCAGTCCAGGGGCACAAAGTATGAATTTATGGTTGGATCAGAATTGCCGTTGTAATCATTGGCCAGTACGGAGAATTAAGTAATGTGGCATGTCCAAATCCTTATCTCCATCCATGGCTAATTTAGGAAAAGGGCCAATTTTAGCGAGCTAGCTAGCCACCTGAGGACAACAACACAATGAGATGCAACAATTCAAGTGGTTTCTGTCAATTACGTATTTCTCTTGATGCGATTCAGATTCAGATCAACTTTATTATCCCACCAGGGGGGAATTCATTTGGCCGTGTGCTTAAAAAGATGGTACATAAAACATGAAAACAGAGAAACTACACAATAGAATTCATTCAAAGTGGTATAGCTACACATTTAAAGTGAAAGTGCAATATGCTGTATACTCGAGGGACCAACAGACTATCTATTATACTGCCTAATGGCTGTTGGAATAAAAGAGTCCCCATATCTATCTGTTTTAAATTTCTTTTGAACATGTCTCTTTCCCTTTGTCTGGCTGCTGCTGTGTCTGAATTTTGAGTGAAGGGGATGAGTACTGTCCTGTAAAATGCATGTTTGTTTTAGGAGGATGAGTATTGTGTAAAGGTTGGTGGCTGACTCTTGATCTATACCAATTATCCTGCCCGCCGTCTTAATCAAGTGCTGGAACTTGACTTGGTCTTGCACTCGCATGTTTCCAAACACGCAGATCAGACCAAAGGATAGAACAGCCGGCAGGACAGATTAATAGAACATTTGTAAGATGTGGAGGGCAACATTTAAATGGTTCAGATCGCGTAAAAAAAAACATTCTCTGTTGCAATTTCTTTATCTTTGCAAAGGCACTCCCATTGAATTTCAGTTGATTGTCTATTTCAATTCCCAGTTACTCATATGTGGTCAGGAGTGAAGCCAAATCCACCAAATCCGGTGTGCAAGGACCATTCACAGTTGAGCTCACTACGTTTAGCTCAATGCTGATTGGCTATTATTTTATACTTGTCACGCCCTGACCGGTAGGAGCCTGTTTATGTCTCTTTTTGGTTTGGTCAGGGTGTGATTTGGGGTGGGCATTCTATTTTCTTTTTGTATTTCTTTGTTTTTGCTGAGTGTGGCTCTCAATCAGGGACAGCTGTCTATCATTGTCTCTGATTGGGAACCACACTTAAACAGCCATTTTTCCCTCCAGCCTTGTGGGAAGTTGACTCTGTGTATGTGCCGTTGGTGCTATACGGTTGATCTTCGTTTGTTGTTTTGTATTGAGTGAGTTAACCAAATAAACATGTTTAACTCCACCCGGCACGCTGCGCCTTGGTCCGTCCTTGAAGATCGTGACAGACTTCCCACCACCAAGAGACCAAGCAGTGTGCCCATCTGGAGTCCTGGACATGGGAGGAGATCCTGGACGGGAAGGGACCCGGGAGGAAGGCGGGGGGATTCCGCCGTCCGAAGGAGGAGCTGGAGGCAGCTAAGAAGGAGCGGCGCTTCTATGAGCAAAAATATGCGGGAACACGGCTGGCCTTTAAGCCCGAAAGGCAGCCCCAAAATATTTTTTTGGGGGGGCACACGGGGAGTTTGGCTGGGCCAGGTTGGAGACCTGGGCCAGCTCCCCGTGCTTACCAGAGGGAGCAGCGCACTGGTAGGGCACCGTGTGAGGTGGCGAAACGCACGGTGTTGCCAGTGCGTGTTCACGGCCCGGTGCGTGACATGCCAGCTTCCCGCATCGTTCTTGCGAGTAGGAATGTTCAGCCTGGGAGGAGTGTGCCGGCTCAGCGCTCTTGGCCTCCAGTACGCCTCCTCGGACCAGGATATCCTGCGCCGGCTCTGCGTACTGTGTCTCCGGTACTGTGTCTCCGGTGCGTCTCCACAGCCCAGTACGTCCTGTGCCAGCGCCCAGTGCGTGTTCAGAGCCCAGCATGCACTGTCCCTGTCCCACGCTCCAGGATTCCTGTGCGCGTTGTGGGCCTAGCATGCACTGTCCCTGCTCCACGCATCAGGCCCCCTGTGCGCCTTCAGTGCCCGGTGAGGCCTGTCCCTGCTCCACGCATCAGGTCCCCTGTGCGCCTTCAGAGCCCGGCACGTCCTGCCCCCTTCAGAGCCCGGCGAGGCCTGTCCCTGCTCCACGCATCAGGCCCCCTGTGCGCCTTCAGAGCCCGGCACGTCCTGCCCCCTTCAGAGCCCGGTGAGGCCTGTCCCTGCTCCACGCATCAGGTCCCCTGTGCGCCTTCAGAGCCCGGCACGTCCTGCCCCTGCTCCACGCACCAGGTCCCCTGTGCGCCTTCAGAGCCCGGCACGTCCTGCTCCACGCACCAGGTCCCCTGTGCGCCTTCAGAGCCCGGCACGTCCTGTTCCAGCTCCACGCACCAGGTATCCAGTGCCTGCTCCACGGATCAGTCCGGGGCCCGCAACGAGGGTGCCCAGTCCGGGGCCCGCAACGAGGGTGCCCAGTCCGGGGCCCGCAACGAGGGTGCCCAGTCCGGGGCCCGCAACGAGGGTGCCCAGTCCGGGGCCCGCAACGAGAGAGCCAGAGGTGGTGCGGGGTCTACGTCCCGCACCAGAGTCGCCACCGCGGATAGATGCCCACCCAGACCCTCCCCAATAGGGTCAGGTTTTGCGGCCGGAGTCCGCACCTTTGGGGGGGGGGGGTACTGTCACGCCCTAACCGGTAGGAGCCTGTTTATGTCTCTTTTTGGTTTGGTCAGGGTGTGATTTGGGGTGGGCATTCTATTTTCTTTTTGTATTTCTTTGTTTTGGCTGAGTGTGGCTCTCAATCAGGGACAGCTGTCTATCGTTGTCTCTGATTGGGAACCACACTTAAACAGCCATTTTTCCCTCCAGCCTTGTGGGAGGTTGACTCTGTGTATGTGCCGTTGGTGCTATACAGTTGATCTTCGTTTGTTGTTTTGTATTGAGTGAGTTAACCAAATAAACATGTTTAACTCCACCCGGCACGCTGCGCCTTGGTCCGTCCTTGAAGATCGTGACAATACTTATTTTTAATCAAGGGAGCAGGCTTGCCAGGTCAAGAAACATTTCTAGCCCAATGACTACTCAAAACCCACACACAAACCTGAAAAATAGCCACATTTGTTTTTCCTGCAGCAAGAGAGGAGTTGCCACATTTAGCTAATATACCCTTTTCCCATAACGTTATCAAGCGAATTAAGAAATATCAACGCAACTTGTAACACCTTAAGAAGCAACGACGTAAGAAGCAACATTTGGTTTTCCATTAAAATCATTTTATTGCGAGCTAACTTTACTAATAAAGACATTTGAATATGTTGCAAGCGAAAAGATAATTTGCCCTTATTAAACTCGCCAGGTGATTTTCCATCAATGGATGTCAATTTAAGTCGTTTGACTGCTATGATTGTAAATAAATCCTTTATGCGCATCTGCATAACTAAATAAATCCAACAGGAGAGTTTTGAGGAATGAAAGTTGTACAGAGGATCTCAAAATCTCCGTGCAAGAAACACTTGGACGAACTTGAAAATAATGTGAGGCTATTTTCTGGCCATTATTATGTGGCAGATGTTAAGACTACAAACCGTTATAAATGGCATATTTACGGCACAAATAATAATCAATAATCTTGCTCTTTACTTTGCCATCTTACATATAAAACCTTACTTGTTCAGAACAAATGGTGAATAACTCATCACATGTTAATGAGAAGGGTGAGCTTGAAAGGATGCACATAACTCTGCAATGTTGGGTTGTATTGGAGAGAGTCTCAGTCTTAAATCATTTTCCACACACAGTCTGTGCCTATATTTAGTTTTCATGCTAGTGAGGGCCGAGAATCCACTCTCACATAGGTACATGGTTGCAAAGGGCATCAGTGTCAAAACAGCGCGATTTGCCAAGGCAAGAAACTCTGAGCGCAGCCCTATCCAGCCATCTGGCAGTGACTTCTGATTAAATTACATTTTCACAGAAACGCTTGTTGCAATTTCAATGAGGCTGTCTTGTTCAGATATCTGTAAGTGCACTGGAGGCAGGGCATGAAAGGGATAAAGAATCCAGTTGTTTGTGTCGTCCGTTTCGGGAAAGTACCTGCGTAATTGCGCACCCAGCTCACTCAGGTGCATCGCTATTTTACATTGTCCGTAAGCTTGATTTCATTTGCACACAAAAAATCATACAATGCTGGAAAGACCTGTGTGTTGTCCTTGTTAATGCAGACAGACAAGAGCTCCAACTTCTTAATCATAGCCTCAATTTTGTCCCACACATTGAATATAGTTGCGGAGAGTCCCTGTATTCAGATCATTCAGGCGAGAAAAAACATCACCCAGATAGACCAGTCGTGTGAGAAACTTGTCATTATGCAAGCAGTCAAACAAGTGAAAATTATGGTCAGTAAAGAAAACTTTAAGCTAGTGTCAATACCTTGATAAGTTAAATGCCTTTGCTTTAACAAAGTTAACCATTTTCACTGTAGTGTCCAAAACGTCTTTCAAGCTGTCAGGCATTCCCTTGGCAGCAAGAGCCTCTCGGTGGATGCTGCAGTTTACCCAAGTTGTGTCGGGAGCAACTGCTTGCACGCGTTACCACTCTACTATGTCTCCCTGTCATGGCTTTTGCGCCAACAGTACAGATACCCACATCTTGATGCCACAAAGCAGTCCAGTTCTTTAAAAATATCCTCTCATGTTGTCCTGGTTTCCAGAAGAGGATGTCTTCCTTAATTGACCCCCCATAAACGTAACGGACATATACCAAGAGCTGTGCCAAGCCTAACGCATATAAATCACTGGCTTGCATGCGAAGCAGTAATTGTTTCAAAACATCTCCTGCCATGTCACTGATGCATCATGAAACAGTGTTGTTAATGAAGGCATTGTCTGCATAGTTTTTTGGGCCTTTTCCCCCAGAATTGTCCCAGCCATATCTGTGGCAGCAAGAAGAATTAAGTTTGCCTGTCCTAGCCACTCGGTAGCTCACCATATAAGACACTTCTAGCCCCTTCTTATTAATGGTATCTGTTGCTTTTATACTACTCGAATATCATCTTTATTCTCGCTCCAAAAACTCTGGTGGCTTATTATTATTATCAAATTGACATGTTTAGTTTCTAAATGTCTGCTCAAGAGTGAAGATTTCCTGCGAGAGAGTAAAGATTAATGTTAATTATTTGACTAGGCTACCTGTATTTGACATTGTTGTTATTTCGCTGAACACTAGAAAGTTTCATTTTATTTTTGGCAGTGAAACGAGGCTACTCAGGCGAGAAAAAAACATCAACCAAATGTATAGCCCCGTTGGAAAATATAAATGTACTGTTTGAAAATGTGAAGAATCTAGAAGAAATAGAAACCGCACACCTATATAGGCGAGGTGCTGGCTAGCGGAGGGGAAAACTGGAAAATAAAGAAGAGCTGCACACTCTAGGAGCTCAGATGCAAAAATATTTATTTCCAATGTTTCGACAGGCAAGCTGTCTTCATCAGGGGATAATCACAAACTGCGGGGTGACTCGTTTATATAGTGTCAAAGGACACACACACACACACACACACACACACACACACACACACACACAGGTGTCTGTAATCATGGCCAAGTGTGGCCTAATATCATTGGTTAATTCTGAAATATTAAAAATGGCATACAAAGAACATACAAAAAACAAATGGATAGCATCCGATCATAGATTCGATTTAGGCTACATAAGCCTACAAACAATCACAAAGTCACAATCACAAGAATGGTTTCAGATCAAAGTCTATGTTGAGACCGAAGGGAGCAAGGGTCTTTAAATTAAAGATCCAGGCAGCCTCTCGTTTTAACAATAAATTATCGAGGTCACCCCCTCTCCTAGGGAGGGTGACATGTTCAATGGCAATATAACGCAGAGACGAAATCGAGTGGTTTGCTTCCAAAAAATGGGCCGCAACTGGGTAAGTCAAGTTTTTACACCTAATGGTGCTACGATGCTGAGATACGTACTTTTAATTCGCGCTTTGTTTTACCCACATAATTTTTACCACAAGGAAAAGTTATAAGATACATAACTGCCTTAGTGGAGCACGTGAAAACACCTTTGATTGGGATCTGTTTCCCTGTTTAGGGGTGTTTGAAGGATCTACATTTATAAGTGCCATTGCATTGAGCACAGCCATTACACTTGTAATTTCCATCCAGTAGGGGCGCAAATAGACGTTCAGGAATATCTTGGGGTGGTAAATCAGAGTTGACCAATTGGTCTCTGAGATTTCTGCCCCGCGAGAATACGACCAAGGGAAGGTCCGAAAACACATGACCGAGACTATCATCGGATTTTAGAATGTGCCAATGCTTGTGAACGATTCCCTTAATTTGTTCAGAGCACTTTGAATAGCGGGTGGTTAGAACGCAAGAATGCTTATTTTTACGAGACTGACCTTGAAAAAGGTCATGTCTCGTTTTGTTTTGAATTTTCTCAATGGCAATATTAATCTGATAATTTTTGTACCCCCTCTCCTTGAATTTTCTTTGCGTCTCAGCCATATTTCTGTCGAAATCTGATTGCCTTTTTGCAAATTCTTTTGATTCGACAGGATTGGTAGTAGGGCAAACAATTTTTCAAGGAAAGTGGGTGACAACTGTCAGCCCTCAACAAACTGTTACGATCAGGTTTCCTGTAAAGATCAGTGTATAGAACATTATTTTCACACGAGATCAGAAGATCAAGAAAACTGATTTGACTTGTATCAGATTGCATAGTAAATCTCAAATGTTCAGAACATAAAATGTGAAGAAAACATATATATTGTAAAAAATGTGAATCACATTTTTATTTGGTGTACCCCCAACGGCATTGCGCGTACCCCAGTTTGGGAATACCTGGGCTAGGCCTACTGACTAGAATCTGGGTTTAGGATTGTAATTAAACTTTGCCACGGTTTGGTTAGCTAGATGCAGGTAGCCTATAGATCTTGATAGCCTACAGTAGCCTAGGTAAGAAGTAAAATGAACTATTTAGCAGCTTGCTTATTTAACATGAACCGAGAGGCGATTTCGAGGTAAGTGATTCTGTTGCCCAATAGCCTGCTGGAATAGGCTACTGAGGATGGGGGGTCGTAATTTCAATCACTGAATCATATATTAATAATATGGATATGAACTGAATACGCCTATGCTTGTAAACAACAGCCATTTCTATTTTATTTTTACCCATAGCCTAATCTGATTGACCGTTATCTCCAATCTAATGCATTCTAACAACAGCTGATCGGCAATTGAGATATAAATTGTGAACATGGTGACAGTTCTAACTTCCAATTTCATTAACTAAACATGTCCATTAATAATTGCATAATAACACAAGTCTACAACAACAATAAACTAAAGTTATAGGCTATTTATTAAATCTACCTGCCAGCTCCAGGTAGGCTACACAAGTGGCACAAATTGATTTGCAATGACTCCAGTGATATCATAATTTCATAATCATTTTTATTGGATCAAATGGTGGGCTACAGTAGCCTACATATGCATATAAATCAATACACTCTCCATATTCATTGTCAGCTTCATTGTGGACTTTTCCCCATATCAGAAGCACGCGAGGGAGTTCCATAACTTCCATTTAAAATGTCCACTTGGGCAGTGCTCGAGACCTAAGAACTGAGTGTGCGTAATACCCTACGCTTGACATGGTTTTCCATAAGCAAAGTCGATATTAGAATGCAGTTTAAACCACCTCCGAGCAAATTTATCTCATGCGCTCTAGAGCGCCTAAAGTAGTTTTTCTGTGCATTGTCGCCTTATTTCTTGATGTGCATCAGTTCCAGCGCGACTTGCGCTCGGACTGCTCCGTCTCCTCTCACTCGCGTGACTCAGATGACTCAACGCACACACCTACCGGGAGTGATTCGGGCCAGAATTCAGCCTTTTGAGGCTAGCGATGTCTCTCGCCGAGTTACCTAACGTCTTCCTAGCGCCATGAATTAACATGGACCGTCAATGGAGACAAGTGTTTTTCTAAGGCCTCAAACGGCCAACACGTGACAGTACACGTCGAATAGACGTAGTGTTCACGTTGTGCACGCGTGACACAGACGTCACGTGTCAGTTTGCGTGTAAGTGTATTATGAAAGACCTCTCCACTGTGTAGACATGCCTAATTGTAAAATTTATGCGGACACAAAGGTTTCTTTGTTGGAGGGAGCCCTATTCAGAAATAAGAGGTAGCCTAGGTCTCTAGTGGTGCATTCAAAACACCTGGGAACTCGGCAATCTCCGACTTCAGTGCGTTCAATAAAAACAGTTTTTAACGGATTCCAATTCAGAAACTCGGGCATCTTTCTCTGACTTTATAAACCTGAACATCACTGATGTCATGATTTGAGCTTGTTTCCCCCCCCCCCCCAGAGTTCCCAGTTTACCACAAGTTTAACAGACACGATCACTGTCACGATGCAATCCTTGGGCTATCAATTTCTGTGGAGTTCATATTTTTTAATTTAATTTTTCACCTTTATTTATCCAGGTAGGCTAGTTGAGAACAAGTTCTCATTTACAACTGCAACCTGGCCAAGATAAAGCACAGCAGTTCGACACATACAACAACACAGTTACACATGGAATAAACAAACATACCGTCAATAATACAGTAGATAAAAAAAGAATATATATATATACATATATTATAAAAAACAACCATATAATATATATACTATATACAGTGAGTGCAAATGAGGTAAGATAAGGGAGGTAAGGCAATAAATAGGCCATGGTGGCGAAGTAATTACAATATAGCAATTAAACACTGGAATGTTTAATTGCTATACTGCAATTAAACACTGGCAAGTAGAGATACTGGGGTGCAAAGGAGCAAGATAAATAAATAAATACAGTATGGGGATGAGATAGCCCATCCAACTATTTACAGATGGGCTATGTACAGGTGCAGTGATCTGTGAGCTGCTCTGACAGCTGGTGCTTAAAGCTAGTGAGGGAGATATGAGTCTCCAGCTTCAGTGATTTTTGCAGTTCATTCCAGTCATTGGCAGCAGAGAACTGGAAGGAAAGGTGGCCAAAGGAGGAATTGGCTTTGGGGGTGACCAGTGAGATATACCTGCTGGAGCGCGTGCTATGGGTGGGTGCTGCTATGGTGACCAGTGAGCTGAGACAAGGCGGGGCTTTACCTAGCAAAGACTTGTAGATGACCTGGAGCCAGTGGGTTTGGCGACAAGTATGAAGCGAGGGCCAGCCAAAGAGAGCATACAGGTTGCAGTGGTGGGTAGTATATGGGGCTTTGGTGACAAAACAGATGGCACTGTGATAGACTGCATCCAATTTGTTGAGTAGAGTGCTAGAGGCTATTTTATAAATTACATCGCAGAGGTCGAGGATCGGTAGGATGGTCAGTTTTACGAGGGTATGTTTGGCAGCATGAGTGAAGGATGCTTTGTTGCGAAATAGGAAGCCGAATCTAGATTTAATTTTGGATTGGAGATGCTTAATGTGAGTCTGGAAGGAGAGACAGACACCTAGGTATTTGTAGTTGTCCACATATTCTAAGTCAGAACCGTCCAGAGTAGTGATGCTGGACGGGCGGGCAGGTGCGGGCAGTGATCGGTTGAAGAGCATGCCTTTAGTTTTACTTGCATTTAAGAGCAGTTGGAGGCCACGGAAGGAGAGTTGTATGGCATTGAAGCTCGTCTGGAGGTTAGTTAACACAGTGTCCAAAGAAGGGCCAGAAGTATACAGAATGGTGTCGTCTGCGTAGAGGTGGATCAGAGAATCACCAGCAGCAAGAGCGACATCATTGATGTATACAGAGAAGAGAGTCGACCCGAGAATTGAACTCTGTGGCACCCCCATAGAGACTGCCAGAGGTCCGGACAACAGGCTCTCCAATTTGACACACTGAACTCTATCAGAGAAGTAGTTGGTGAACCAGGCGAGGCAATCATTTGAGAAACCAAGGCTGTTGAGTCTGCCAATAAGAATGTGGTGATTGACAGAGTCGAAAGCCTTGGCCAGGTCGAAGAATACGGCTGCACAGTAATGTCTCTTATCGATGGCGGTTATGATATCGTTTAGGACCTTGAGCGTGGCTGAGGGGCACCCATGACCAGCTCTGAAACCAGATTGCATAGCGGAGAAGGTACGGTGGGATTCGAAATGGTCGGTAATCTGTTTGTTAACTTGGCTTTCAAAGACCTTAGAAAGATACGAAAGAGAGGTTGAACAGGCTAGTAATAAAGGTTGCAACAAGTTCGGCAGATAATTTTAGAAAGAGAGGGTCCAGATTGTCTAGCCCGGCTGATTTGTAGGGGTCCCAAGAACCTCCACCAGGGGTGACTGGAGCATCCTCAAACGGACAACAACAAAAAAAGAGACAAGAGGGCACCCCACACTCATTTTAGATCCCATGGGGTCTTTATTTCCATATGCTCTCTCACACATTACTATCTCCTTTGCCATCTTCCATTTATGGCATTTCAACATTGACACAGAGGGGCATATCACACATCTTTTCTTCATGCTCCATCCATCCTCACACACACACGTAGTATCTTGCTTACATTTCTCACATTTTAGGCGTGGATCATGTTGCACTGAGATGAGCACAGGAGTATGTATGTAGTTGAACAGGATAAGAGGATGTGGTTGCTTGTGGAGGGAGAGCAGTGGGGGTGGTGGATTGAAGCTGATTGGTTGCCCTGGCTCATCACATCTTCTTGACTAAAAGGAAGATCGATTTAGAAATTAGTTGGACATTGCCATAGTTTAACAGCGGAAAAGACTTCAGTAACATGCTCCCAGAGATAGCAAGACATTCAGTATTCACTGAATGAAGTAACCTACCCATGCCCAATTTCATTCATTCATTCATTAAATCAATTATACTACAGCACATTCAATTACGTTATTATTGTAGACTATAGGCTACTCCTGTATGTACCTTATACACAGTGGAGGAAAAAGTACCCAATTGCCATACTTGAGTAAAAGTAAAGATACCTTAATAGAAAATGACAAATTGAGTAAAAGTCTAAAAGTATTTGGTTCATCAAAAGTATCAAAAGTAAATGTAATTGCTCAAATAAGCATCAAATGTAAAAATATAACTAATTTCAAATTCCTTATATTAAGCTAACCAGACGGCACCATTTTCTTGTTTCTTTAAATTTACGGATAGATAGGGGCCACTCCAATACTCAGACATAATTTACAAACAAAGCGTGTGTGTTTAGTGTGTCCACCAGATCATCATTAGGGATGACCAGGGATGTTCTCTTGATAAGTGTGTGAATTGGACCATTTCCCTGTCTTGATAAGTATTCAAATAACGAGTACTTTTGAGTGTCAGGGAAAATGTATATAGTAATAAGTACATAATTTTCTTTAGGAGTGTAGTAGAGTAAAAGTTTTCAAAAATATAAATAGTAAAGTACAGATACCCCCAAAAATATTTAAATAGTACTTTAAAGTATTTTTAATTAAGTACTTTACACCACTGCTTATACAATACTGTAATCATTGAATGAAGCAGTGTACCCATCCACGTTTCACTTTCATTTATCAATTAGATAAATAATACTAGCACCACATACAGTTACATTATTATGGAATAGGCTACTCCTGTATCCACACTAAAAAAGGATACCGTTATGATTTCATTCTTCTTGTCAGGCATGAATTTAAGTCTTCAAAGTTGTATGTTTTGCTTTGTTTCCCTCCTTCAGGCAAAAAGTAGTTATGCATCCCACATTCAATTCAGTTAGGGTGTGAATGTGGAAAACATAAACCCATAGCTCCAGCACACAATGGCATGTAGGGGTAGTGTATTACAATGTAGAATATGTATACAGTGCCTTTGGAAAGTATTCAGACCCCTTGACTTTTCCCACATTTTATTACGTTACAGCCTTATTCTAAAATTGATTAAATAAAACATATTCCTCAGCAATCTACACACAATACCCCATAATGAAAAAGCTAAAAAAAAAAGGAGGCAAAGATCTGGGGAAGGGTACCAAAAAATGTCTGCAGCATTGAAGATCCCCAAGAACACAGTGGCCTCCATCATTCCTAAATAGAAGAAGTTCGGAACCACCAAGATTCTTCCTAGAGCTGGCTGGACCCGGACAAACTGAGCAATCGTCAATTTGACAGCGCTCCAGAGTTGGGAGAACCTTCCAGAAGGACAACCATCTCTGCAGTACTCCACCAATCAGGCCTATATGGTAGAGTGGCCAGACGGAAGCCAGTCCTCAGTAAAAGGCACATGACAGCCCGCTTAGAATTTGCCAAAAGGCACCTAAAGACTCTCAGACCATGAGAAACAAGATTCTCTGGTTTGATGAAAGCAAGATTGAACTCTTTGGCCTGAATGTCTAGCGTCACGTCTGGAGGAAAGCTGGCACCATCCCTACGATGAAGCTTGGTGGTGGCAGCATCATGCTGTGGGGATGTTTTTCAGCGGCAGGAACTGGGAGACTAGTCAGGATCAAGGGAAAGATGAACGGCGCAAAGTACAGAGAGATCCTTGATGAAACCTGCATCAGAGCACTCAGGACCTCAGACTGGGGCAAAGGCTCACCTTCCAAAAGGACAACGACCCTAAGCACACAGCCAAGACAATGCAGGAGTGGCTTCGGGACAAGTCTCTGAATGTCTTTGAATGGCCCAGCCAGAGCCCGGACTTGAACCCGATCGAACATCTCTGGAGAGACCTGAAAAAAGCTGTGCAGCACCCAACTTGACAGAGGATCTGCAGAGACGAATGGGAGAAACTCCACAAATACAGGTGTGCCAATCTTGTAGTGTCATACCCAAGAAGACTAAGCTGTAATCGCTGCCAAAGGTGCTTCAATAAAGTACTGAGTAAAGGGTCTGAATACTTATGTAAATGTGTTATTTCAGTTTATTTTTTATACATTTGCAAAAATCTCTAAAAAACGGTTTTGATTTGTTATGGGGTATTGTGTGTAGATTGATGAGGATTTTTTAAATGTAATCTATTTTAGAATAAGGCTGTAATGTAACAAAACGTGGAAAAAGTCAAGGGGTCTGAATAATTTCCGTATGCACTGCATATAATGGCAAATTCCCCTTTCCCACTTTGTTACAAATGCAGCAGTGTACAAAACAACCATGACAGACTGACCAGGTGAAAGCTATGATCCCTTATTGATGTCACCTGTTAAATCCACTTCAAATCAGTGTAGATGAAAGGGCGGAGAAGAAGGATTTTTAAGCTTTGAGACATGGATTGTGTATGTGTGCCAATCAGAGGGTGAATGGGCAAGACAAAAGATTTAAGTACCTTTGAACGGAGTATGGTAGTAGGTGCCAGGCGCACCCGGTTTGAGTGAGTCAAGAACTGCAACGATGGGTTTTTCAAAAATGGTCCACCACCCAAATGACATCCTGTCAACATGGGCCAGCATCCCTGTGGAACGCTTTCGACACCTTGTAGAGTCCATGCACCGACAAATTGAGGCTGTTCTTAGAGCAAAAGGGGGTGAAACGCAATATGGCGTTCCCTAATGTTTTGCCATGATGTCTGCCGGTAGTGAGCTTCTAAGAATTTTACCAGGACTGGTCATAAGAAGACACTTCCTCCATTCTCTTTACTGTTTTGACTGTGCAGTATAAGACAACATAATGAGATAAAATGGATGACTTTATCATTTAACATGTCATGAAACTTAATGGATGTAAATGATACTGTTATAATGTATGAGAGGCAATTTGGGTTTTGGCATGTTTTCATCCTTCATTTTAGCCATGCATTTGTTGACGGTGCCTGATACCACAGGATGCAAATCTGTCTTTGGTTCTCACAGGGAGAGCTGACATGGTTGTAGATGTGGTCGCTGACTGACAAACTCCAAGTGTTTTCAGTAGCCTATTTTATTTCAGTCAAAATATCTGTTTTAGTTTGACATATTTCACGATAGGCTGTCATTTTAATGGTTCTGGTGCACACACCCACTTTACTCTCAACGAGTAAACATGTAAACAAAAGGGCCACATGACAGCATTCACTACAACTGACATGAGCACATACCTAATCAAATCAAGTCAAATTCTATTTGTCACATGCGCCGAATACAACAAGTGTAGACTTTACCGTGAAATGCTTACTTACAAGCCCTTAACCAACAGTGCAGTCCAAGAAGAAGAAAATATTTACCAAGTAGACTAAAATAAAAAGTAATAATAAAAGTAACACAATAAGAATAACGAGGCTATATACAGGGGGCACTGGTACAGAGTCACTGTGCGGGGGTACAGGCTAGTTGAGGCAATCTGTACATGTAGGTGGGGGCGAAGTGACTATGCATAGGTAACAAACAAACAGCGAGTGTACAAAAGTGATGGGGGGTCAACGTAAATTGTCCGGTGGCAGTTTTATGAATTGTTCAGCAGTCTTATGGCTTGGGGGTAGAAGCTGTTGAGTAGCGTTTTGGTCCTAGACTCCGGTACCGCTTGCCGTGCGGTAGCAGAGAAAACAGTCTATAACTTGGGTGACTGGAGTCTCTGACAATTTTATAGGCTTTCCTCTGACACTGTCTATTATATAGGTCCTGAAGCATGGCCCCAGTGTTGTATTGGCCCGTTCGCACTACCCTCTGTAGAGCCTTATGGTCAGATGCCGAGCAGTTGCCATACCAGGCGGTGATGCAACCGGCCAGGATGCTCTCGATGGTGCAGCTGTAGAACCTTTTGAGGATCTGGGGACCCATGCCAAATCTTTTCCGTCTCCTGAAGGGGAAAACGTTTTGTTGTGCCCTCTTCATGACTGTCTTGGTATGTTTGGACCATGATAGTTTGTTGGTGATGTGGACACCAAGGAACTTGAAACCGACCCGCTCCACTACAGCCCTGTCAATGTTCATGGGGGTCTGTTCAGCCAGCCTTTTCATGTAGTCCACGATCAGCTCCTTAGTCTTGCTCACATTGAGGGAGAGGTTGTTGTCCTGGCACCACACTGCCAGTTCTCTGACTTCCCTATAGGCCGTCTCATCGTTGTCGATGATCAGGCCTACCACTTGTGTCGTCAGCAAACTTAATGATGGTGTTGGAGACGTGTTCGGCCACGCAGTTGTGGGTGAACAGGGAATACAGGAGGGGACTAAGTACACACCCGAGGGGCCCCAGTGTTAAGGATCAGCGTGGCAGACGTGTTGTTGCCTACTCTTACCACCTGGAGGCGGCATGTCAGGAAGTCCAGGATTCAGTTGCAGAGGGAGGTGTTTAGTCCCAGAGTCCTTAGCTTAGTGATGAGCTTCGTGGGCACTATGGTGTTGAACGCTGAGCTGTAGTCAATGAACAGCATTTTCACATAGGTGTTCCTTTTGTCCATGTGAGAAACGTCAGTGTGGAGTGCGATTGCGTAATCTGTGGATCTCTTGGGGCGGTATGCAAATTGGAGTGGGTCTAGGGTGTCCGGGAGGATGCTGTTGATGTGAGCCATGACCAGCCTTTCAAAGCACTTCATGGCTACCGACGTGGGTGCAACGGG
The DNA here is from genome assembly GCA_030435695.1 of Brachymystax lenok tsinlingensis. Classification (NCBI taxonomy): domain Eukaryota; kingdom Metazoa; phylum Chordata; class Actinopteri; order Salmoniformes; family Salmonidae; genus Brachymystax; species Brachymystax lenok. Next base: position 3,243,036 of record CM059806.1, on the reverse strand, counting down.
GTGTTAATCATTTAGGCAGGTTACCTTCGCTTCCTTGGGCACAGGGACTATGGTGGTCTGTTTGAAACATGTAGGTATTATAGACTCGGTTTTGTTCACATCGGCTACCGAGAGCATTATCACACAGTCATCCAGAACAGCTGGTGCTATCGTGCATGCTTCAGTGTTGCGTGCCTCGAATCGAGCATAAAAGGCATTTAGCTCGTCTGGTAGGCTCGTGTCACTGGGCAGCTCACGTCTGGGTTTCCCTTTGTAGTCCGAAATAGTTTTCAAGCCCTGCCACATCCGACGAGCGTCATAGCCGGTGTAGTAGGATTCAATCTTAATCCTGTATTGGCACTTTGCTTGTTTGATGGTTTGTCTGAGGGCATAGCGGGATTTCTTATAAGCGTCAGGATTAGTCTCCCGCTCCTTGAAAACGGCAGCTCTAGCCTTTAGCTCGATGCGGATGTTGCCTGTAATCCATGGCTTCTGGTTGGGATATGTACGTACAGTCACTGTGGGGACCACGTCATCGAAGCACTTATTGATGAAGCCGATGACTGAGGTGGTGTATTCCTCAATGCCATTGGATGAATCCCGGAACATATTCCAGTCTGTGCTAACAAAACAGTTCTGTAGTGTAGCATCCGCGTCATCTGACCACTTCCGTACTGAGCGAGTCACTGGTACTTCGTGCTTTAGTTTTTGCTTGTAAGCAGGAATCAGGAGGACAGAATTATGGTCCGATTTGCCAAATTGAGGGCCGGGGAGATGTGCGTGGAGTAAAGGTGGTCGAGGATTTTCTTCCCCTGGTTGCACATGTGACATGCTGGTAAAAATTTGGTAAACTTTGAAAACTGAAATAATCATGGCACTTCAAAGAATCACACCCTGTACAATATTTTCTCACAATAAATAACATATATGAGCTCTTGCCAAAAAATACATTGTGTTTATCCCAGTTTTAAATAGCCAGTGGTGTTTTTCTCTTTTTGTCAATCTTGTACCCAACCCAAACCACTTCATTTGCCCTCGAAAGGTGAGATGACCATCAGTCATCCGTCCTTAAATCCTATCCCCTCTTCCATCCCTACGCACGTGCATGGATAAAGGACTAAGAACTTTATACTACCTTTCAACTTCATCTTAACTTGATGATACAATACAATGACTGACGTTTAGATTTTTAAAAAATTGTCAGGAGATTATTTCAGATGCATTTCAATTAAAAAAGAAGACAAAAAAGACAGATATTTGGGGTAGCTGACCAAGGACATCAGGCGACCATTTCCAGAAAGCCACTACAATGCCAGGGTTTGTAATGTACATAATTGTCATGTCTTTTGTCATATTGTATTAATTTCACTGTTGACAAAAGAGAAGCCTGAGAGAACTACAGATTGATATTATCATTATTAAAATCACATTAAAAGGGATATTTGACTAATTGCTCATTTGTCTGCTGTTGATACAGAAATATAAAAAATGTGCATGTCAGCGGTGACATTTTCAAGATAGAGCACTTTCTATAAGCATTCTAAAGTGTGATCTATCCCACAAATATGAATATGACTACCCTATCAACACAGCTGGGAGTATCTAGACTGTCACTCACTGTGCCTCATAATGCATCAACAATGGCCATGATGTCAGTCTATAGTTTATGCAAAAGATACAAGTAATTGAGCAATAAAAACAGTTTGCTATGATAATATAAATATTTTATTGTTTAAAGAGAAGTAAACATGTTATTATTGGTTTTAGGAAGGAAAATACATGGTTTAAATGTACAGAATCTTCCAAAGTAGAATACTGTTTGTGTGTGTGTGTGAAACAGAGAGATTAGCCTGTCGGGCCTTGTGTTTGGGGCACCAAGCTCACTCATTCTGGCTGCACTTACTTTCCCTGACTAAGTGGCAGTGGCATGTCCTTCAGCCGTCTCTCGACCACTCTGCTCCCCACTGGTTGTCCTCCTCATGCTCACAGTCCTTACCTCTCTTTTCAAGAGACACATTCAAAGAGAGAAGGGACAGTTACACACAGCAAATCAATCATAACAATACAGCCAGTTGGCCAGTTGAGCTCGGTAGGTATGTAATAGGTTGCATGCGTGCCCGGGCTAGTGCGCACAGCGCATACAAGTCTGGGATGTAAACGAATCAAAGTGGGCCTATTGGGAGTGATCATAGAATTCTATGGGAGTGACCTACAGAGTAAAGTGTTTGTCATCATTTAATTTGAGCAAATTACAAAACGGAGGCATGACTCAGACATGAACTTCTGCCAGTGGGCTTGCAAAAACACAACATAGCTAGCTAGTGAATGGCTTCACTGAGAAGAAAGCCTACACCCTTAAAACCAGTTAAATCTAACTCAATGTAATTAAAAATGTAATCTACGTAATCCCCAAAAGTAATTATTCATTATGACAGGGCCATAAGCAATAACTAGTAATGCTGCATACTCCAAGACAGGTTATAATCTCACCTTTCTGGTAAAAATAGTTATAAATTGATGAGTTGTAGTAGCTTTTGAGGACGAATGCACAAGAAAACAGTACAAATATGATAAAAATATGGAATATTTTATATGATGTATTTCCTATTCAAAAAAACTGTATGAATAAGGCTAGAAATTACATATGCTTTCTAAATATAGCATCATCAAATTCTAAAACGACTGACTATAAGATTTCACCTTCCTTATGTAAAATATATATTTGTATGTTTAGTGTTAGAGAAAATGTGATTTTCAAAACGTCTTTCCCCATCACTGTGAATGTCTCAGAGCTCAAGCTTGGCTTCCTGAACTCATTATGAACTCGCCTCTCAGCGCATATTAATCTTGTCTGTCTATGACAAACAAAGTGTATTTTGTTTGTCGTGGGGGGGGGGGACTACCCTAATAGGAGTTACAAACACAATTTCTTTATTGCCAAGACGTCAGACCGATACAACCAAAGATTGTCTATTATATTGACAAGATAGTAGATTGACCGCTCAAACAATGGAAATACATGTCCTCAAAGATGGAAGGAGGTGGTGAGATCAGGTGGGACCATTCTAGCCAATGAAAGGGGGAGATGCGCAGGCCATAGAGCTAGATAGAGGACTCATCTTTTTATCTGTTCCAGCATGGGCAGCACCATTGAGGCCATCTCCATTTTAAAGTAGTAAATGTTCTTGTTCTTCATTGGCTGAATGCTCCTACATAGAAATCCCCACCCAGTTGGCTACTTTCAAATGGTGGAAGCCTGCAATGGCAATGTCCATGTTAAAACGGGTTATGTCCATGATGAGTCCTCAATGACAACAGGCACTACTCAAATCAAATTGTATTTATCACGTGCCGAATACAACAGGTGTAGACCTTAGCGTGAAATGCTTACTTACGAGCCCTTAACCAAGAATGCAGAGTTTTAAAAGAGTAAGAAAAAAGTGCTAAATAAACTAAAAGGAAAAATAGTAACACAATGAAATAACAATAACAAGGCTATATACAAGGGGTACTAATTAGTCGAGGTATTTGAGGTAATATGTACATGTAGGTAGGGGTGAAGTGACTATGCAAAGATAATAAAAAGAGAGTAACAGCAGCGTGTGTGAAGGAATATGTGTGTGTGTGTGTGTGTGCGTGTGTGACGCACACATTAAATAGTACCCGCAAAACACCAGTCTCAACGTCAACAGTGAAGAGGCGACTCCGGGATGCTGGCCTTCTAGGCAGAGTTGCAAAGAAAAAGACATATTTCCGACTGCCCAATAAAAATAAAAGATTAAGATGGGCAAAAGAACACAGACACTGGGACAGAGGAATTCTCCAGCATCCCGGAGTCGCCTCTTCACTGTTGACGTTGAGACTGGTGTTTTGCGGGTACTATTTAATGAAGCTGCCAGTTGAGGACTTGTGAGGTGTATGTTTCTCAAACTAGACACTCTAATGTACTTGTCCTCTTGCTCAGTTGTGCACCGGGGCCTCCCACTCCTCTTTCTATTCTGGTTAGAACCAGTTTGCGCTGTTCTGTGGAGGGAGTACACAGCGTTGTACGAGATCTTCAGTTTCTTGGCAATTTCTCGCATGGAATAGCCTTCATTTCTCAGAACAAGAATAGACTGACGAGTTTCAGAAGAAAGTTCTTTGTTTCTAGGCCATTTTGAGCCTGTAATCGAACCCACAAATGCTGATGCTCCAGATACTCAACTAGTCTAAAGAAGGCCAGTTTTATTGCTTCTTTAATCAGGACAAATTTATTTTAATGGACCATTTTTTTTGCCTTTCTTTCAAAAACAAGGACATTTCTAAGTGATCCCAAACTTTTGAACGGTAGTGTAGGTATTACAGAGACTGGGTCAGGGAGAGGTTGAATATGTCAGTGAATACACTTGCCAGCTGGTCAGTGCATGCTCGGAGTACGCATCCTGGTAATCCGTCTGGCCCTGCTCTTCGACCTCTGTAACGCCGTCTCCTCTTCATACAAAATGACGGGGATTTGGGCCTGGTCCGGGAGGAGCAGTATATCCTTTGTGTCAGACTCAGAAAGAAAAAAATCCTTGTCCAGTTCGAGGTGAGTAATCGCTGTTCTGATGTACAGAAGCTCTTTTCGGTCATAAGAAACGATGGCAGAAAAATTATGTACAAAAAGGTAACAAACAGAGCAAGAAAACCCAATGTAGCACAATTGGTCAGGAGCCCGTAAAATGGCTGCTATCCCCTCTAGCGCCAAACTCCGATGTAAATGATTTTTTCCCCAAAGTTGGCGAAATACCATGTGCGCCCACTTATATCAGTGCATTTGTAACAACCTAAGCATCACTAAACTTAGATTAGATCAAATAAGCCCCCAGTAGCAAATTTGTCACTCATTTACCTCCATACAAAAATTCCTCAATTGTGGGCTTATTTTTCGCAGACAGGTTTGGGGCAAAATAAAACCTCTTGCTTCGCCTCTTCCTCTCTGATACGACAGTGGTGCGCAAGACATGTGGGGGGGAGGTGTAGCGGGAGATGATTGGTTGGTAGATTAAGCCAATGCCTATCACGCCGGAAGTTTCACGTCAATCTTATTGGCTTTCTTATTTGGGCGGGGAAAAATATTATGTCAGGGAAAAATATTATTTATCTAGTGCACTACTTTGGACCAGGGTGCCATTTGGGACGCACCCTTACTGAATCATACCACCATCCAGATAATAACATTGTGGTCCTTCTCGAATAAGTCACATTGCACCAATTCCTATGGAATTTACCAATATAATTAATTTGCTGAACTACATTATTGCCAACACAAGGCCTGTCATATAGGGAGAGTTTTCCCAGACACAGATTATGCCTAATCCTGGACTCAAAAGCATTTTCAATAGAAATTCTTGCTAGATCTTGAATTGTATACCATCACTAGGCCTAATCTGTGCCAGAGAAACTGCCCTGTATTTAGTACTTCTTTGGCGGTGTTAAATGTGTTATTACTGTGGTTAGTGGACATTAAAATAACCCAAGTCCTTGTCGTATTGTATGTCACTCACGCCAGCGGTTTCCCACTCCTTGCACAGGTCACCATATCACAGACTCATCCAGGTTACTGTTAAAAAAAGGATAAAGGATGGATGAAAGAAAGAAAATAGGTATTAGAACAGAGTAAGATAAGGTGAGGGAAATCAATTAATAAAGTGAATAAAACAGAACTTTCATAATAAATTAGGCTAACCATTATCCTTGTAGGGGCAATGCACAGAGACCAGAGTTAGACTTCACTTCCCAGTTGTTTCATGAAAACAAAATCCCACAAGGTTTACACATTTAAAAACAATCTGTAAGGCTCCCACTCTATTGTTTCAGGTTTTTTTATGTCACATGAGACCTTGAATAAATGGTAGGCTATAGCTGCAAGTCATGTTTGATTTTTAAAGTAATTTTGCACTCATGGAATGTCCTTCCTTGAGCATTACACAGATATTTGCACATGAAAACTTCAGGGGGATGCATTAGATCTTTTGTTTACATTTATGTTCGTTGGTGGTATGCACACTTACAGAGTGTGGCTATAATATTCAAATAACAATCTCATGTTGACATTTTTTTACTCTATAATTTTCTGATCAACATTTGTAAAAACGTCACAATTTGTACGATATTAGCCTCTGGCTTGTAATTCTCATATGTTTGTGCGTCAGTTTCCTGCCTCACCTGGGCCACATTGAGTTGCAAAACGTTGCAGATAGAAATAGAACACGCCCCTGGCCTACACGCCCCTGGCCTACACACTGCACAGTTCAAAACGCGCACTTGGGAAAGAGCCTGGGCAAAACACGGGGCCACGAAGCTATTTTTTTTATGCACGGTTCCGGGCACTGATTGGCCACAATTTAAATAATTCGTCAAGACCTTTAAATGCGGGGCTCTTAAAATGGGCGGGGAAACGTCCAACGCTCTCGCCAGGCGAGGCGGCACGGTCCTTTTGAATAGGCAAGAGTACGCTTACATGTAAACCATGACCGTGCCATACTTTACTTGTGTCTCAAAACATTGCTCAGCCAGATGTTATCGTAAGGTCCTACTGCGATACAAATGCCTATGATAGTCTTCACTGACATCTAGCGCCCGAATACTGAACATTGCCCACGTTTGTATGTGTGCAACATGCACACACATCTACACTATGTCAAATATTACCCTAAACGAAAGTTTGATTCCCTTTCTATATTTTACCCTGGTTCGAATCCAGGCTGTATCACATCTGGCGGCGATTGGGAGTCCCAAAGAGCGGCACACAATTGGCCCAGCGTTGTCTGGGTTTGGCAGGGGTAGGCAGTCATTGTAAATAAGAATTTGTTCTTAACTGACTTGCCTAGTTAAATAAAGTTAAATTAAAACAAAATATCCATTGTTACTTATGGAGAAACTGTTTGTAACCATAGCGGTGAGGGTCAACACACTGGGATGCATTTTTCAGTATGTAAAATAATCACCTATCTTTTGGTAGTTTTTTATGGGTAGCTCACAAGCACTTTTCCCATTACTGAAAAAGTCCCAAAATGCTACAATGATCTTGTCTATTTTCAATTAAGCTCAATCAACACTTAACTGACATTTCAATAAACAGTCTTCCTTAAAGGTTATTCCCTCGGTACTTATTCAAAGCCTACTTGAGACATACTTGCTCTGGCAGCATTTAAGTGTTTGGTTTATTTTTTTATTCTAGTATTGTTAGGATTGTAAAGAATCACATTGAGAATGTTTTATATTGAAGTCATGGTCAAGGCCAGAATTTTATCAAACCAGCACTACAGAACTGCATTTAACTGCATTTAATTTAAAACTACAACATTTATCAAAGCTCATCTTTTTAGTAAAGAATAAGAGCATCATAAGAGTATCACAAGATTACTGAGAATCTGGGCCTGTATTCATAAAGCATGTTAGAGTAGTGGTGCTAATCTAGCACGCCTACTCTGGTGGGTAGGTTGAGATATACACCACATGTCCACAAGTATGTGGATACACCTTCAAATTAGTGGATTTGGCTATTTCAACCACACCTGTTGCTGACAGGTGTATAACATCGAGCACACAGCTATGCAATCTCCATAAACAAACACTGGTAGTAGAATGGCCTGTACTGAAGAGCTCAGTGACTTTCAAAGTGACAGCGTCATAGGATGCGCTGGAGCACGTCTAGGAGCAACACCGGCTCAGCCGCGAAGTGGTAGGCCACACAAGCTCACAGAACGGGACCGCCAAATGCTGAAGTGCGTAAAAATCGTCTGTCCTTTCAACACTCACTACCGAGTTACAAATTGCCTCTGAAAGCAACGTCAGCACAATAACTGTTCGTCGGGAGCTTCATGAAATGGGATTCCATGGCCGAGCAGCCACACACAAGCCTAATATCACCATGCGCAATGCAAAGCGTCGGCTGGAGTGGTGTACACCTCGCAGCCATTTGACTCTGGAGAAGTGGAAACACGTTCTCTGGACAAATCTGGGTTTGGCGGATGCCAGGAGAACACTACCTGCCCGAATGCATAGTGGCAAATGTAAAGGTTGCTGGATTAGGCATAATGGTCTGGGGCTGTATTTTATGGTTCGGGCCAGGCCCCTTAGTTCTAGTGAAGGGAAACCTTAAGGCAACAGCATACAATGACATTCTAGACAATTCTGTGGTTCCAACTTTGTGGCAAGTTTGGGGCAGCCCCTTCCTGTTTCAGCATGACAATGCCCCCGTGCACAAAGCGAGGTCCATACAGAAATGGTTTGTCAAGATCGTTGTGGAAGAATTTGACTGCCTGCACAGAGCCCTGACCTCAACCCCATCGAACAGCTTTGGGATGAATTGGAACGCCAACTGCGAGCCAGGCCTAATCGGCCAACATCAGTGCCCGACCTCACTTATGCTCTTGTGGCTGAATGGAAGTCCCTGCAGCAATGTTCCAATATCTAGAGGAAAGCCTTCCCAGAAGAGTTGAGGCTGTTATAGCAGCAAAAGGGGGGACCAACTCCATATTAATGCCCATGATTTTGAAATTAGTTGTTAGACGAGCAGGTGTCCACATACTTTTGGTCATGTAGTGTATGACCCCATGCCTATAGGTACTGTTTTTCTACAACTGAAGGTCAAAAGTAATTTCATGGAAGCATAGTGATAAAGGCTATGGTGATAGACATCTCTAATAGTGTGCACTGGCAGCTAAAACTTTGACCTAAGGCCGGGGATAGTCTAGTCCTAATGTTTAGGTAACCTTAATTGAGGTCCTTCACTAACCATTCATTATTTAACATAGCCTATCAACAGCAGATCCAGCTGTTTTTGCATGTACTTTTACTGTCTAAATTGATCGACCATTCAATTCAATTTAACCTGGGGCAATATGTATCAAGAGTCTCAGAGGATCAGGTCAACTGTCCATGAAATCGTATTTATTGTAATCGAAAGGGCAAAACTGATCCTAAATCCGCACTCCTACTCTGAAACGCTTTATGAATAAGGCCCCTGATCTAAAAGCCCATCAACCTGTCAATCTAACCAATCATGTAAATAATGTACTAGCATTCTTTATTGCTTGTTGTTTTATATCTTAGTTACAGGTCAGTGGAGGTTCGCACTGTCGTCACAGAATACTTCTAGTGTTTCAAAACCATTTTGTATCAGGCACCAGCGGGCTATGGTCCTCTCCCATTAAAACTAGTTAGTTGAGAATGTCAGTCGTCTGACGAAACGGTTGGCAACATCGTATGAATCTGTGCCGGTATTCATAAAGCTTCTCAGAGTATGAGTGCTGAAAACTGATCCTCGATCAGCACACCTACTCAAATGCTTTATGAATACAGGCCCTAGTCTGAAATAACAAGGTCCTGCATGCAGAATGAATTACTTTCAAAAACATGCCAGGTCCGACAAAAGTTTCATAATCACGTTTAATTCTTTGGTGTTTACTGTTGAAATGCAGTGATATGCCTCAAATACACTTGCTAAGTCTTGCGTCGTAAGATGTAGGCCCCAAGTATTTCCAAGCTGACCTACAAGGTATGACCTTGTTGGCTGAACTAATTCATGGTCACGAACTAATTAAATTTAAGTAAGTTAATTATGCAGCACGTTGCCTGGCAACAGATGGATTCACTTAGGCTATTGCTTCCTACAGTACAACAGACGACTGAGCACTTACATTTCTATGTTCGATTTTCGTTTAGTGCATGGGCATTAGGGTTGTGGTCAATTAGAATTTTAGTCAGTAAATCCAGGAAATTACTTGAATTTAAAATCCCCAAATAGATACATACCGCCTCCCTTTGAACTTATTGAGAAGTCATTGAAAATAGCTTCTCAATAATGCAATTTCTGTATTTTTTTTTATTATTGAATTGTAACTTCAGTTTACATCTTGAATTGACTGCCTGAAATTCGAATTGACCACAACCCCGATGGGCATTAACGTTATTGTGGAAGAGGTGACGATGGGAAAGAATCGTGGTGGAAGAAGAATAGGCAAACATGACTCTGGTGAGAGGCATTTCTGAAGGCTGAGAAAGAAGGAAACCTTCCATTGTGGTTTTCAAAATCAAGTTTTTATTAAAGTCAGTACAAGCAAAAGGTAGTTGAAGGCGGAAAGTTTCTTGATCCAATTCCAAAATGAACTTCTTTTCTTCTTTGTTGTTTAGGGGCAAAGAAAAATACCACCCCCCTCCCACCCGAGCCCTGTTTTATTCTAATATTACCCCTGTGCTGGTGTCATATTTCTCTAAGAAATGAGAGAAGTGATGACACAGCCCGTAAAGGGTTCAATCTTTCGCACTGAACAAAGTGTTGCTTAACAAATATAACATTCAAAATCATAACATTTATGGAATTGATCATCAGTTTCCCCCAGCTACACAAACGGATACTGTAGAAGGAAATAACGTAATATTAAGTTCACATTCTCTTTGCGTCTACGTACATAAAATGTAGTGTAAACAAAAAGAGACGACGGTGTAGCAATTATCCTGGCTGACGGGATCATGCTTAGGTCTTTTCAAAGGGAAAATGGACCTCAACTTTTAATTAAAAAATGACAAGAGAAACTACCCATCTCTGACACTTAGGCCTACTTTGCAAAAGAATAACGTCTAAAAATGCAGTTTAAATAATGAACAGTAGTAGTCTTCGATTTAGCATATTTCACGCTTAGAGCTAATTCAGGGGGGAAGATGAATTAAAGACTTAATGTTCTATATTTGAACAAATATGAGAACAAAAATCAAACTGAATTATATATCCACCTTTTATTTTCTTCTATTCCGCTGTGTCTCCGTTGTTCAGGCCGACCTCTCCATTCCCTCTTTCTCCAGATCCACATCTTCAGTCATCCTCTCTTCGATTCCTTTAGATCCTCCCAATTTATTCCTCCTCCAATTGTACTCATCTATTCCCCTCTTCCTCTCAGGCCTCTTAAACCAAGAAGGGGAGCAGAGAAAAGTACACCTCAATTCTTCTGCTTCTTTCCCAACTCATCTCTCCTCCACTTCTACCCTTGACGTGTCGCGCCCCCTGCCACAATGACATTCCGGTAGCCTAAGCACTGTCAGTTGATGTCACCCCAGTCAGTTGACAAGTCAGAAGCGCGGAGGTAGGTGTGGTCTTTTGGGGGGAAAGAACGGACCACCTGGTCCCCCTCTGGGGTGTCCCCCGGAAGGAGGCCCTGGCCGTTTCCCTCTGAGCATGGGGCCACAGAGGGTTGGGCGTGGGGGTCCCCACGGGAGGCCTCTCAGGTGTGGCTGGTGAACTGGGTGGAGAGGACGGTGTGGAGGATGGGGGGGCAGGGGCATGTGGTCAGGGTGGTGCAGGTCCATGTGAGGGTGAAGGGGGGGTCTGTGACCATATGGAGGGGAAGGGCTGCGTGGGGGGTAGTTATAATAGTAAGGGTCTTCTGAGGGAGAGAGAGGGGGAGTGAGGCGCTCTCTGACTCTATAAGGATAATGAGGATCGTCTACAGGTAGATGGTGGAAATCGTCTGGGTGATAATAGCGATCGTCTGGGTGACGATGGAGGTCGTGGGGGTGCTGACGGAAGTTGTCAAGGTGATGCAGGTCATCAGGGTGACGGCGTAGATCGTCGGGGTGGCGGCGGAGGTCGTCAGGGTGACAACGGAAATCGCCAGGGTGATGACGGTCATCTGGGTGGCCTTCAGGGTGGAAAGCAGATTTGTGCTGGTGATCACTGATAATCACCGGGACGCCCGCCCTGTCATCCTCCATCTCAGGGTTTGGTGAGGGTCGCTCCACAGGCACCATCACCCCTCGCACAATGACAGACGCGGGCGGGCTCTGGTACTCCTGTGGTGGAGCTGGTATTCCAGGGAAGGGCGGTGGAGGCAGCTGGGGAATGGGGGGCAGAGGGCTGGTGAGGAAGCTTGAGGGGTTGGCCCCCTGTTGGGAAAGCAGAGTTTGAGGATCCTTTGTTTGGTAGGGCTGCGTCTGCCCCTCCCCCTGGTATGCATACCGTTCTGACATGGGGTTTTTGCCATCTCCTGCCCATGATGCAGCCATGCGGTGGTTGCTAGGAGGCAGGGCCTGTCCTTCTGGGTAGGGGTTACCATACCATCCTCCTTCACTCACGTCGGCGTTTTGCCCTGCCAGAGGCCCTCCTGGTGTGTTACTGGGTAACCCCTCCCCGAGGGTTGGGGCTGACACCTGTGTCGTGATGGGCTGGTAATGGGCCAACCCAGACTCTCTGAGGGAAGGAGCTATTCCATGCATCTCTTCCTTCCCTCCATAAGGCAACTGGTGGTACCCCTGCCCATTCGGAGCACCTGGTTGTAGTCCTAAGTGGACATGAGGGTTGTTGGGATCCTTCCAGGCTTGGTTGTGGTAGGCAGTTGCAGACTGAGACAGGCTGCCATCTGGTTGTTTAGGAACTCCCCCAGAAGAGACTGGACCTTGCTTGGCCAGGAATGGCTCTGCTCCTCCTGGAATGTCCAAGAACTCATCCAGGGTGGGGGTGCCTCCTCCGGCCTCGTCACGTAGCGGGGTGCCCTCTTGGGTCTCTGTACCCGCTAAGGGGCTGATGTCGTTGCCTCCCGCTTGCATGGTCTCGCTAGTCAATCCCAGGTTAAAGGCATTAAAGCCAGGGTTAACCTGCAGGAAGCTGTGGATCTTGGACTCCAGGCTGGAAGCAGAGGGCTTTTCTTCCTTCTCTTGCTCCAGGACCAGCCCTCTGTGAGGGCCGATGTCTAGAGGCTGTGTGGGCTGGGTAAGGGATGCTGCCTGAAGGACGGTGGTGGTATTCCCCACTGTAGGGGCTGATGGGGTTGGTTCGAGCGTAGAGGAGGTGAGAGGAAGGCCTCGAGAGGGTACTGTAGGGGTGGAGGCGGAGGGAGGGAGCTTGCCTGTACTGGGGGAGTTTGAGGAGAGGTTTCCCGCTGGGCTGTTCAGAAGAGTGGAGAGGCCTAAGAGGGAGACGGGGAAAAAAGAAGAGAGAAAAGAAAATGTGTTAAAATACATGACAACTATGAATGGCAACCTCAATTGTACGAATCTGAACGATTCAGTACAATAAGTGATAACAGAGTAGAGATGTATACTCCCTGTCTGTCCCCATTTTTGCTACCCAAGCAACATTCTGTCAATTAGAAACAATGTTTTTTCACCCTCTAAATCAGTGCTTGTCTCGTACCAGTATACGGGTTGAAAATGGCAGATTTGGGCAATAATAAGCATTTATATTTTGAACGTAATGGCTGTAAAGTAACATGCCATACATTACGTCAGAGCTCTGGCTCTGTGCTTCACAGCGCTGTATCGGATTTACATTTGAGTAATTTAGCAGATGCTCTTATCCAGAGGGACTTACAGTAGTGAGTGCCTACATTTATCATACTATTTCGTACTGGCCCCCATGGGAATCAAACCCACAAGCGTCATGCTCTACCAACTGAGCCACATGGGACCATTATGAGGGACAGCCGTTCTGAACTTGAGCACCGCGCGACAAGAAGTTGCCCCCCCCATTCCTCCCGGTAGTTGAGGATTACAATAAATATCGCTTTGATGTCATACAACAAGCCAAACACCTGAGAGTCCAAATGTGCACTTCACATTTCCATATCATAAAACTCATGTCATACACAGTGTCAATGTTTATGATCACTATGTTTTATGTAGTTACAAGACGACATGGCGTCATATTCCGGGTTGTCCTGAAGAGAATGAGCCTGTTTGTTTATTGTGAAGAAAAATGTACCCGGCACATGCACCTGAATGAACCCATGACTCCTTTCTTTGCGCACCAAAATTACGATCTGGTTCTCTGAATTTAGTGATATCTGTTCTTCCTCACTTCATCTGACCTGACCTCGGCCCAAATTCCTCAATTTCTCCACAACTCTCGGGTGTCCTGTTGACTTGACCAGACTGTGGCCATTCTCTTTCCCATAGGATCCCTGATGTCTAACAATAACATGTTCTGACAGAATGTAAACGTTATACATTCCCCTCTCTCCCTCAGTGACATGAATAAGAATATTTCATATTTTCAAGTTTAGAGGTCAGAACCCATCAGTGGGGATGCAGGGTTGTGTTCCAAACGAAACCCCTACAAGTGTGCTTGTTCTAGTTCCTCAACGGCACAGCTAGGACCCCCCCAACAAAATACGCCATAATGACTAAGCAAAAACAGGTTTAGACATTTTAGCAAATTCTTAAAAAAACAACTTAAATATCACATTTACATAAGTGTTCAGATCCTTTACTCAGTACTTTGTTGAAGCACCTTTGGCAGCGATTACAGCCTCGAGTCTTCTTGGGTATGACACTACAAGCTTGGCACACCTGTATTTGGAGAGTCTCTCCCTTTCTTCTCTGTAGTTCCTCTCAAGCTCTGTCAGGTGGGATGGGGAGCGTCGCTGCACAGATATTTTCAGGTCTCTCCAGAGATGTTTGATCGAGTTCAAGTCCGGGCTCTGGCTTCGCCACCGTCTGAGGTCGTGAGGGCTGTGGAGCAGGTTTTCATCAAGGATCTTTCTTCACTTTGCTCTGTTAATCTTTCCCTCGATCCTAACTAGTCTCGCAGTCCCTGCCACTGAAAACCATCCCCACAGCATGATGCTGCTATCACCATGCTTCACCATACAGTTGGTGCTAGGTTTCCTCCAGATGTGACGCTTGGCATTCAGGCCAAAGAGTTTAATCTTGGTTTCATCAGACCAGAGAATTTTCTCTTGGTCTGAGAGTCCTTTAGGTGCCTGTTGGCAAACTCCAAGCGGGCTCTTATGTGCCTTTTACTGAGCAGTGGCTTGCATCTGGCCACTACCATAAGGCCTGATTGGTGGAGTGCTGCAGAGATTGTTGACTTTCTGGAAGATTCTCCCATCTCCACCGAGGAACTCTGGAGCTCTTTCAGAGTAAACATCAGGCTCTTGTTCACTCCCTGACCAAGGCCCTTCTCCCCCGATTGCTCAGTTTAGCCGGGCGGCCACCAAGACTTTAGGAAGAGTCTTGGTGGTTCCAAACTTCTTCCATGTAAGAATGGAGGCCACTGTGCTCTTGGGGACCTTCAATGCTGCAGAAATGTTTTGGTACCCTTCCCCAGAACTGTGCATCAGAGCTCTACGGACAATTCCTTCGACTTCATGGCTTGGTTTTTGCTCTGACATGAAATGTCAAGGGTGGGACCTTAGGTGGACTCCCATCAAGTTGTAGAAAAATCTCAAAGATGATCAATGGAAACAGGATGCACCTGAACTCAATTTCAAGTCTCATAGCAAAGGGTCTGAATACTTACGTAAATAAGGTATCTATTTAAAAAAAATAATAATTTGCAAAAATGTTATCAACAATACCCCATAATGACAAATGTTTTTGCTTTGTCATTATGGGGTATCGTGTGTAGATTGATGTCAATTATGGGGTATTGTGTGTGTTTGTGTGTGTGTGTAGATGGGTGAGAGAAAATATATATTTAATCCATTTTAGAATAAGGCTGTAACATAACAAAATGTGGAAAAAGTCAAGGGGGCTGAATACTTTCCAAAGGCACTGTATATTGAAAAACTGAGTTTTGTGAGATTTGTTGAAAGAACACTTGGCCCATGAGCCCTTTATGGAGTGGCCACTTACAGCGCCTTACGAAAGTATTCATAACACTTGACTTAATCCACATTTTGTTATGTTACATCCTGAATTCAAAATTGATTAAATATGTTTTTTTCTCTCACCCATCTCCACACACACACACACACACACACACACACACACAATACCCCATAATGATCAAGTGAAAACAAAATGAAATACAGAAATATCAAATTTTACTTAAGTATTCACACCCCTGAGACAATACATGTTAGAATCACCATTGGCAGCGATTGCAGCTGAGAGTCTTTCTGGGTAAGTTTCAAAGAGCTTTGCACACCTGGATTTTTTTTTCTCGAAGAGCTTTGCACATCTATTTTTACAATTCTTCAACTCCAGTGTATATTTGGCCTTGTGTTTTAGGTTATTGTCCTGGTGAAATGTGAATTTGTCTCGCAGTGTGTTGGAAAGCAGACAACCAGGTTTTCCTTTCTTCCGTTCTTGTGCTTAGTTCCGTTTATTTTTATCCCCCCCAAAAAAGCCAGCCGCGACCGGGAGACCCATGAAAGGAAAACCTGGTTGTCTGCTTTCCGCACAATTGGCCCAGCATCGTCCGGGTTTCGGGGAGGGTTTGGCCGGCAGGGATGTTCTTGTCCCATCGTGACTCCCAGTCGCCAGGTTTCCGGGTTAAGCGGGCATTGTGCCAAGAAGCAGTGCGGGTTGGCTGGGTTGTGTTTCGGGGGACGCACAGCTCCTGACCTTCATCTGTCCCGAGTCCGTACGGCGATGGGACAAGACTGTAACTACCAATTGGATACCACGAAATTGATAAAAAAAAATATATAAAAAATAACAAAGAAAATATAAAGAGTGGTTCTCAGTGATGTGTTGGATTTGCCCCAAAAATAACACTTTGAATTCAGGACCAAAAGTCAATTTCTTTGTAGTTTTACTTAGGTGCCTTATTGCAAAAAGGATGCATGTTTTGGAAAATGTGTATTCTGTACAGGCTTCCTTTTCACTCTGTCATTTAGGTTAGTATTGTGGAGTAACTACAACGTTGTTGATCCATCCTCAGTGTTCAATCACAGCCATTCAATTCTGTAACTGTTTTAAAGTCACCGTTAGGAAGGACGCCTGAATCTTTGTAGTGACTGTGTGTATTCATACACCATCCAAAGTGTAATTAATAACTTCACCATGCTCAAAGGAATATTCAAAGTCTGCTTTTGTTGTACCCATCTACCAATAGGTGCTCTTCTTTGCAAGGCATTGGGAAACCTCCCTGGTCTTTGTGGTTGAATACATTTTTTAATTCACTGCTCGACTGAGGGACTTTACAGATAATGGTATGTGTGGGGTACAGTGATGAGGTAATCATAAAACAATAATGTTAAACACTATTATTGCACACAGAGTGAGTCCATGCAACTATTGTGAGTTGTTAAGCACATTTTTACTCCTGAACTTATTTAGGCTTGCCATAACAAACGGGTTAAATACCTATTGACTCAAGATATTTCAGCTTTTCATTTTTTATTAATTTGTAAACATTTCTAAAAATTCCACAGACTTTATGTGTTAGTGTGTGTAGGCCAGTGACACAAAAATCTAAATTTAATCAATTTTAAATTCAGGCTGTAACAACAAAATGTGGAAAAAGTCAAGTGGTGTGAATACTATCTGAAGGCACTGTAGAGGTGCAGGAACTCAAGCAGTAGACAATGTGAGGTGCCGGTACTTAGTCCTATGACCTGCCCAAGTCAAGCACTGAGTCTGCCACTGTTTTAAGCTTAATTAGAATTGAGGCGATGCACACTTACTTGTATCCCATCTGCCATTTATTATTTAAAAAATCTAAAATTCAAAACCCATTTGCAAGCATCTTGTGTCCCACCGTGACCCGTTTTGTAACACGGTTCGCTATGAAACCAGACAGATGTGCCAGACAGATGCATACTCTGGTAATAGATAGTAGCAGCAGACTATAGCCTGCAGAGCACTACTAGTTTTCATGCACATTTTTTTACTTAAGAAATACACCAAACACCTTAGCTAGATGTAAAGTTGTGTGATTAAAACCTCCTGTGCAAAAAAGTCAAAATCGTTTACTGATTTATTTCTTCTGAGTGTTTTGAGGAAGTGGTAGGCTAGTGACTAGGTTGTTGCAACGGTGTCTCAAGAGCTACAAACATCAGTAACTGCCAGGGTATGATAACACACGCATCAAACCACACCCTCAAGACTGAAATCGTGTTCTTCTTAATGAGCAACAGAAAAACATGGGGAATCAATGAGTTCAGTCGATCTTTAACATTTGCTCACCCTGTCGCCCGCTGGCCTGCTCCTGGGTTTTGGATAGTGCACTGAGGAGCGCCTCGGATGTCATGTCCACTTTGGACAGGACGCTGGCCAGAGGGCTGGCTACCTGGGGGGCTACTGGGGCGGTCTTGTCTGGAGAGGAGGGGCAGACCAAAGAAACACCTGGACTCACTCCTGGAGAGGGAGGAAAATACAGATTTTAATTTTATCGGCCATTGATTATCCTCTCGCGGGGTAGTGGAATATGTATTGTCGATGATCACCGTGATGGAACCTTGTTAACTTCTTAGGGAGCAGCGCACGAGGTGACCATTTTGGAGACCTTGGTGTGCCCAAAGTAAAATGCCTCCCATTCAGGCCCAGAAAATAGGATATGCACATATTTAGTACCATTGGATAGGAAACACTCTGCATTTTCTAAAAGTGTTAACATTTTGTCTGTGAGTAAAACAGAACGGATATGGCAGGCAAAACCCAGAGAAATTTCTGTCCTGGAAAAAGTGGTTTTGACATATTGCCTCATTTGGAACCCCTCCCTTATGAAAATACCCTTATAAGGGCATATGAATGCAGTACCTATCGCTTCCTCTGGATGTCAACAGTCTCGAGAAAGTGTTTTGATTAATTTTAGATGCTTTTAGAGCAGAGAAGAAGAGGAATAAGGAAGTGCCCCCACAGATGTCCTTTAAGAAAATGCGCGTCCCGGCAGGCACGTTCTTTGGTTTTTTCCTTTCTTATCGCCCAGTCTTATCGCCCATGCTATTTATACATAAAAGTGTTCCTAAGGATACATTTACAATGATGTTTGATTGTTCTTGGACAAGTTTATAGGTATAATTTGAACAAGTTCTCTTCACGTTTCAATGGAGGAGTCGACGCTGTTTTTTCTGATTATAGCGCGCCAACCAAACAGAGATTTATGGATATAATACATTACTTTTTCTAACAAAAGAACCATGGATTGTCTTCGTTGGACACTTTGGAAGCCCTCAGCAGAAGTTCTTCAAAAGGTAATTGATTTGTTTTCGCTGTGAAATGTGTTTTCTGTGAACCGTGGAGGCTTATGAAATTGTGGTAATGGAAAAAATATGTTAGGTGCTACCCTCAAACAATCAAATGTGGTGCTTTCGCGGTAAAGCCTTTTTGAAATCTGACAACGCTGTGATATTGCCAAGAAGCAGAGCTTTTGATGATTATGAAACACTTGTATATTGATGCATGTTTAATAATTAAACTTTTGGATTTTGAATTTGGCGCCTTGCATTTCACCTGGTAGTGTCGGGAGTGGGGCGCTAATAATATCTTCTCATTTACACTGACTTCACAAGAGGTTGTGATGTCAAATGCTGTTTAACAATGTAATAGTAATGTAATAGAATGTTATGGTTGTCACAATCAACAGGATGTTTTGAGGATGTAACAGTAGCTAAAGGAACAATACTAGGCTACAAGTGACATAAGAATAACAGCGTCGATGATGTGGCCAACTGCCTCAAATTGTCAATTTAATTCGAATTCAATTATTATATTACATTTTAATTGACCACACCCCACAGAAAACACAATTTGAATGAAAGGAAATAGAATTGAATTCAATGAAACTCAAATAGGTAACGGCTATTTATACTGAATATAAAACGCAACATGCAACAATTTCAAAGATTTTGCTGAGTTACAGTTCATAAGCAAATCAGTCAATTGAAATTCTTTAGGCCCTAATCTATGGATTTCACATGACTGGGCAGGGGGTGCAGACATGGGTGGGCATGGGCCCACCTTCTGGGGAGCTAGGCCCAGCCAATGAGTAGGAGTCCGGGATATTTTATTTCAGCTCATGAAACATGGGACCAGCACTTAAATGTTGCGTTTACATTTTTGTTCAGTGTAAATTACTATTATTTATCTGTACATACATCACTATACATAATGTATGGTAGCCAATACTATGTATAACACATTGTTGAACCATTTCATTTTTAACTCATTCACCTAAAACAAGAAATATTCTAAGATAATTTGTAGGTTGTCTTCAATTTATATTTCACTTACATGTTATTAAATTATTTCCCAAGACAGCATTAGATCAAATCAAACACATCAGAACAACTTAACATCTCACGACAAAAGCACACAAAAATACTGTTTGACATATATGAGTTATAATCAAGCTAATATTTGAAATGGTATCTATTTTTTAAAATAATTAACTGACAGATGCTTTTGGTAAAAGATTTGCCAAAGGGATGAGACTCATGTTTCACGTCTCAGTTTAATTTATTTTAATTATATTCTACTTTTAATTCAAATTAAACACAATTCTGCTTCTGGAATTTTAATTCAAGGGTTGAATTGGGTTAAAAATCTGAATAACAATGTTGATGATGTAATGGTGCTTATGATGTGCCATCATAATAACTGTGCTGTTGCCGCAATAGTGGCTGCCTCCATGTAGTGCCTTTATGATGTCACAATAACTGAAGTTTCTCACCTGGTTTCTTCATGACAGAGGTGATGCTGCTGAGGATAGAGCTAATTTTATTCAGGTCCACATTGGCGAAGTTGCCTGATAGGTTGGTTGTAGGGGTCACTGGGATCATGAGAGCTGGGGAAGGTGTGGCCTGTGGGACAGGCTTTGCCTCTGTGTCCAGCGGCAGCTGTGTGACAACAGGCACAGGAATGGGGTCTGGAGATGGGACGGGACTTTCAACTCGCTCCTCAACTGTGAAAACAAGTTGCAATACAATATAGTCTCATAACTGTAATGAGGCACATAAAAGTAATACATCCTGTCCCTTAACAGCCTGCTCCCAATCCCTGCATCACATGCCACTCCCCCTCACCTATGATACCGACGCTCTCTGCCTCCTCCTCATCCGAGAGCTCCATGTCCTCCACGTCACGGTTGTCTGACTCCCCGACAATGAAGCCCTGCTTTGGGGAGCCACCAGGGGAGGACAGAGGGCTGGGTGCTTCCCCCAGAGTGATTTCCGCCTCATCCTCCATGGCCAGGCCATCCAAGTCAGATTCTGGGCCGGCCAGGCCACGGAAGGGGGACTCTGAGCCATTGGGGGACGGGGCGTCCATTGAGGGCGAGGGGAGCGGCGACTCGTCCAGGTCTGGTAAGGTGGCCTTGAGGCTGTCCAGCTTACGCTTGAGGTGGGACACCCGGTTGGCAAACGTCTTGTAGGCCTTAAATATAAGTAAAAAAAGCACAATCAGACTCACAAACACATGGTCAATTATTTTTACAAATCTATGCAACTCAAATCTTACTACTAAAGTCCACCACTAAAACCAAAGAGAACCGCTTTCAACCTTTCACAACAGATGCAAAGGCATTACAGACACCATCTAGTTCAGCTACTCACATTGGCGACTATCTTGACCTCCTTATACTGCACCTCGTAGAAAATGTCTGCATTGCCAAGAGCATTCAACAGAGGGGACCCTCCTTTGATCTGCCGGTCAAGGAAGGCCACAAACTCCTTTAGCTTCGCACTGCCATCCTCAAAGTCCTTGGAGTGCCTCTTTCCCCCTGCCTTATCTGAAGGGGTGGTTGATTTGGAGAGAAATAATAAAGATTTGGTCAGGCTAAAAACGAGCCTCATCTCCTCCTAGGTCAGAGGGGCCAGACGGGTGAAGTTTTTTTTCTTTTTTTCTGAGCAGTAAGAGGTGCCTCATGTCTTTTACAGTTCCCGTGCCAATGCTCATTGACAACATTACAGGAGGACGTGGGCCCTGGTCAAAAGTTGCACTGTATAGGGAATAAGGTGCAATTTGGGACACAGACAGGGTCAATGCTCATGGACGACTTTGCAGGAGGTCGTGTGTTAGCCTAAACCTTGTTACCTTTCAGTCTCTTGAGGTCCTCGGTGCTGCAGACGTCCACCCTCATGGCTGCCAGCTGTTTCTCCTTTAGCTCCACTTCCTCCACAGAGCTGTGGTACTTAGTGAGATGATCGATGAATGCCTGGGGCTGCATGACAGGACACCGTCAGAGAGCCACACCGCAGGACATAGTTAAGGCCAGGTTCAACTCAACATACTAGCATTTTTGTTTACCTTTTATTTTACTAGGCAAATCAGTTAAGAACAAATTCTTATTTTCAATGACGGCCTAGGAACAGTGGGTTAACTGCCTGTTCAGGGGCAGAACGACAGATTTGTACCTTGTCAGCTCGGGGAATTGAACTTGCAACCTTTCGGTTACTAGTCCAACCACTAGGCTACCCCAGTACAAGCATTTCCTTTAAGTATTTACAGTTCTCATAGTACAGTAGTTACAGTTAATTTGGTATGATTTGGTCATTTCTCGAGAGGACATGCAGTAAAAAAATTCTGAATATACAATTGAGATTTAAAAAAAGCTAAACAGAGCAGAAAATAGAATCTATACGATAGAGTGGGTAGTGGACACTTACGACAAATTCAGCTACAATCTTAGATTGAAGAGCAGCTTTAGGGTTGACTGGAGCTGAAATTACATAACTTTGTCATGGACATTTCTTAACACAACAGACAAGCATTGAACAGAACAGCTAAAATTCCACACAATAAAAAGTGAAGTACAACAATAAAAATGATGCCTCATTATCTTGACAATTGTACAGATAGATATTCAAAACATGCAGTATATCACAGTTTACTCTGCTGGTGGTACATGGTTGGAACTGATTCACTCACCTTGTGTTTCTAAAGCAGCAGGTGACTCCTCTTTGACCAGACTGGCCCTCAGCTCAGCTATGAGCTCCTCTGTGTACACGCTCCTCTCCTCCCAGATGGATAATATCCTGTCCACTGACTTCATCACCTTAGAGTCTCCCACATTACTGCAGTACAGGAAACAGAAACGTTAATCACTGACATGGCGATGATGTGTAAAGTCACAGAGTAGCCCTGATGAGAAGATCAAACTCCCGATATTTCAACCTGGAGGGGGTGGCTGCCGTTTTTTTGTACCTTATGTTTCACATTAACATACGGTGGCAGAAACATTATGACCGAAAAGAGCTTCTGGACATCAGAACAGCGATTACTCAACTCGAATTGAGCGAAGATTTTGTCTTTAATGAATCGGAGGCCAAAATTTTACAGTTCCTAATCAAACAAGAGAAGCGGTGGCCGGGGCTTTTAATGCAGAAAAACTTAAATCCATTTGATCTCATTTCTACCAGTATGTCACATGCGCAACCAGAGGAAAAAAAACTCAAGACCACTTTCATTCCACAGTACAAAGCTCTCCCTCACCCTCCATTTGGCAAATCTGACCATATTTCTATTCTCCTAATTCCTGTTTACAAGCAAAAACTAAAGCAGGAAGTACCAGTGACTCGCTCAATATGGAAGTGGTCAGATGACGCGAATGCTACACTACAGGACTGTTTCGCTAGCACAGACTGGAATATGTTCCGGGATTTATCCGATGGCATTGAGGAGAATAACACATCAGTCACCAGCTTTATCAATAAGTGCATTGACAACATCGTCCCCACAGTGACCGTACGTATATATCCCAACCAAAAGCCATGAATTACAGGCAACATCCACACTGAGCAAAAGGCTAGCGCTGCCGCTTTCAAGAAGCGGGACACTAATCTGGACGCTTATAAGAAATCCTGCTATGCCCTCCGATTAACCATCACAGGCAAAGCTTCAATACAGGACTAAGATTGAATCCTACTACACCGTCTCTGATGTTCGTCGGATGTGTCAGGACTCTATTACGGATTACAAAGGGGAAACCCAGCGAAGAGCTGTCCAGTGACGTGAGCCTACCAGACGAGTTAAATGCCTTACATGCTCGCTTCAAGGCAAGCAATACTGAACCATGCATGAGAGCACCAGCTGTTCCATATGACTGTGTGATAATGCTCTCCATAGCCGATGTGAGTAAGACCTTTAAACTGGTTAACATTAACTTCACCGGCTCCAGCAGAAAAACTGACTGTTTTGGAGAGCCTGGCGTGCCCAAAGTAAAATGCCTCCCATTTAGGCCCAGAAAATGGGATATGCATATATTTAGTACCATTGGATAGGAAACACTCTGAATTTTCCAAAACTGTTAACCATTTGTCTGTGCGTCAATCACAACGCATTTGGCAGGCAAAACCCTGAGGAATCTCTGTCCTGAAAAAAAGTCATTTTGACACATTGCTCATTTTTGAGCCCCTCCCTATCCAAAATGACCATATATAGGCATGTGAACTCAGTGCACGCTGCTTCCTTATGATGTCATCAACCACGAGACGGTGTTTTACTCCATCTTGGGGGAATTTCGCCATTGATAAACAGCTTGG
Organism: Brachymystax lenok tsinlingensis; assembly: GCA_030435695.1. Classification (NCBI taxonomy): domain Eukaryota; kingdom Metazoa; phylum Chordata; class Actinopteri; order Salmoniformes; family Salmonidae; genus Brachymystax; species Brachymystax lenok. The sequence goes on along the minus strand of CM059806.1, from coordinate 3,218,893 downwards.
AACGAGAGACCACGCTATGAAAACTCTTCAGAGTCGCTGCATGAGAAGGCGCTGTGCCTTATTTATCGCTTTTAGCGTTCAGTTTATATTCGGCTGATTTATAATAGTACATATACGTAAAAGGGTTCCTAAGGATACATTTAAAACTATGTTTGATTGTTTTTGGACAAGTTTATAGGTAACATTTGAAACGAGTTGGCGCTGGCTTCAAAAGAGTAATGGAGGCTGTCGTTTTGCATGAACCAAATGGAGGATTTATGGATAAAAGACGTTACTTTTTCTAACAAAAGAACCATGGATTGTCTTCAAGTTGGACACTTAGGAAGACCTCAGCAGAAGTTCTTCAACAGGTAATTACTTTGTTTTCGCTGTGAAATGTGTTATGTGTGTGCCATGATTGCTAATCGATACATGGCTATTGGAAAATATGTGAGGTGCTACCCTCAAACAAATGAATGTGCTGCTTTCGCCGTAAAGCCTTTTGAAATCTGACAACGCTGTGATATTGCCAAGAAACAGAGCTTTTGATGAGTATGGAACACTTGTATATAGCTGGATGTTTAATAATTCAATTTTCGGATTTTAAATCTGGCGCTACAGGTTTTAGCTGGTAGTGTCGGGATGATCCCGCTAGCGACCCACTGGTATTTGAGTCGTTAACAAGGCCAGACGGATTACCAAAACGCGTACTCAGAGCATGCTCTGACCAACTGGCAAGTGTCTTCACTGACATTTTCAACCTCTCCCTGATTATGTAATACCTACATGTTTCTAGCAGACCACCATAGTCCCTGTGCCCAAGAACGCCAAGGTAACCTGCCTAAATGACTACCACCCCGCAGCACTCATGTCTGTAGCCATGAAGTGCTTTGAAAGGCTGGTCATGGCTCACATCAACACCATCATCCCAGAAACCCTAGAGCCACTGCAATTCGCATTACATTCCAACACATCCAATCTATATTGCACTCCACACTGCCCTTTCCCACCTGGACAAAAGGAATGCCAATGTAAGAATGCTGTTTGTTCAGCGTTCAACACTATAGTGCCCTCAAAGCTCATCACTAAGTTAAGGACCCTGGGACTAAACACCTCCCTCTGCAACTGGATCCTGGACTTCCTGATGGGCCGCTCCCAGGTGGTAAGGGTAGGCAACAACACATCTGCCACACTGATCCTCAACACGGGGGCCCTCAGGGGTGCATGCTTAGTCCCCTCCTGTACTCCCTGTTCACCCATGACTGCGTGGCCACTCCAACACCATCATTAAGTTTGCCAACGATACAACAGTGGTAGGCCTGATCACCGACAACGAGACCGCCTATAGGGAGGAGGTCAGAGACCTGGCAGTGTGGTACCAGGACAACAACTTCTCCCTCAATGTGAGCAAGACAAAAAAAGCTGATCGTGGACTACAGGAAAAGGAGGGCCGAGAACACCCTCATTCTCATTGACGGGGCTGTAGTGGAGCAGCTCAACATCTTCAAGTTTCTTGGTGTCCACATCACTAACAAACTATTGTTAGGTTCTAAACAAACAGAGTAAAAACTCAAACGGATGACTAGGAAAAAGCTCAAACCAAGTTTATTCACGCAATGGGTCAAACATCTGCAAAGACAAAGACATGTTTACACAAGCACATATAACTCCTTGAACATCTAGACAGTTGCTAGTCAGGAACTTAATAGGTTCCTCTCACTGATGTAGTCCAGGCCCCGCTTCCTGCTAGAACCTCTGTGGGCATGTATGTCACGATCTCCTGAAGTGACGGACCAAGGCGCAGCGAGGTATCCAGTATACATGATTTATTTATCACATGTAACTGGGACAAAACAACAAAACGAACGGAAACGAAGATCGTAACAATAACAGAGTGAAACACAAAGCTATGCTCAAACAATAACCCACAAACCCCTAATGAAAACTACAAACATATGGTTCCCAATTAGAGACAACAACACACAGCTGCCTCTAATTGGGAACCATTACCCCAACATAGAAACACAACACCTAGAACAGAAGAACCCTACACCAAAACAAAACTAAACATCCCAGCCTGTCAAAATCAGGCCTGAACGTGACAGTACACCCCCCCAAAGGCGCGGATTCTGACCGTGCCAAAAGTCCATTGGGGGTCTTCGTGGGCCTTCCTGTCCCAGGTGGCGGCTCCGGTGCCGTCCGTGCTGGCTCGATATCCCGCACCGGAGGCCCTGGGCAATTAGCCGGAACTCTGGTGCGAGGAGCAGGAACCGGCCGTATTGGGCTCACGATGCTCACTGGGACTCTGGTGCGAGGAGCAGGAGCCGGCCGTACTGGGCTCATGATGCGCACTGGCACTCTGGTGCGGGGAGCAGGAACGGGCCGTGCTGGGTCCACGACGGGCACAGGGATCCTGGAGCGTGGAGCAGGGACAGGGCGTGCTGGGTCCACGACGGGCATAGGGATCCTGGAGCGTGGAGCAGGGACAGGACGTGCTGGGTCCACGACGGGCACAGGAATCCTGGAGCAGGGACTGGACGTGCTGGGTCCACGACGGGCACAGGGATCCTGGAGCGTGGAGCAGAGACAGGACGTGCTGGGTCCACGACGGGCACAGGAATCCTGGAGCGTGGAGCAGGTACAGGACGTGCTGGACTCTCTAAGCACACATAGGGCCTGGTGTGCGGAGCCGGAACAGGACGTGCTGGACTCTCTAAGCGCACGGGGGGCCTGGTGCGCGGAGCCGGAACAGGATGTGCTGGACTCTCTAAGCGCACAGGGGACCTGGTGCCTGGAGCCGTTACTTCTCTCCCCGGCTGTTCACTCACCCTTGCCTCATGGATGATGGGAGCTGGAATGTCATGCACTGGGCTGTGGATGCGAACCGGAGACCCCACACGCAGAACCGGTGCAGGATATCTCAGTCCCAGAAGGTGTACTGGGGACCTCGCTCGCAAAGCCGGCACCACTCTTCCAGGCTGCACACTCACCCTAGCCCGACAGATGAGTGGCGCTGGAATTTCGCGCACCGGCCTATGCATGCGCACTGGAGACACCGTGCGCAAAACTGCATAGCACGGTGTCTGCTCAGTGCGACGCTCTCCCCAACGCTCCCTCCAAAGAGCACGAGGAGTTAGCTCAGGAGTCCTTCCTGAACCGGCCAAACTCCCCATGTGCCCCCCCCCCCAAAAAAATTGGGGGTTTCCTCTCGGGTTTCCGCGCCAGGCGAGTCCCAACATATCTCTCCCTCTCCGGGTTCCACGCTCCATATACATCCTCATAACTCCCTCGCTTAGTCTTCGCCTCTTCCATCTCCTTCTTGGGGTGATGATGCTCTGTCGTTTTCCTCCAAGGCCCCTTCCCAGCCAATATCTCCTCCCAAGTCCAGGACTCCCGGTTCTCTCGCTGCTTGGTCCTTTTGTAGTGGGTTATTCTGTCACGATCTCCTGAAGTGACGGACCAAGGCGCAGCGAGGCATCCAGTATACATGATTTATTTATCACACGTAACTGGGACAAAACAACAAAACGAACGGAAACGAAGATCGTAACAATAACAGAGTGAAACACAAAGCTATGCTCAAACAATAACCCACAAACCCCTAATGAAAACTACAGACATATATATGGTTCCCAATTAGAGACAACGACACACAGCTGCCTCTAATTGGGAACCATTACCCCAACATATAAACGCAACACCTAGAACAGAAAAACCCTACACCAAAACAAAACTAAACACTCCAGCCTGTCAAAATCAGGCCTGAACGTGACAATGTAAGTATACACTACCGTTCAAACATTTGGGGTCACTTAGAAATGTCCTTGTTTTTGAAAGAAAAGCCATTTTTTGTCCATTAAAATAACATCAAATTGATCAGAAATACAGTGTAGACATTGTTAATGTTGTAAATGACTATTGTAGCTGGAAATGGCAGATTTGTAATGAAATATTTACATAGGCGTACAGAGGACGATTATCAGCAACCATCACTCTGTCACGACTTCCACCAACGGTGGCTCCTCTGCCGGTTCGGGCGGCTTTCGGCGGTCGTCGTCACCGGCCTACTAGTTGCCACCGATCATCTATTTTCTTTCTGTTCCCTTTCCTGATTGTTTGCACCTGTTTTCGTTTTGGTTAGTAGGGCTATTTAAGCCGGTTAAGCCCGCCTCCTTTTGTGCAGGATTGTTTTCAGTTTTTTGAGAGCGCATGTACTTGTCCCATGTTTTGGGCTACTATTGTGTTTGTTGTATGCCGTCTTGTTTTCGCCTGTGTGTTTTGGGCGTTGGACATTGTATTTGTGTGGACACATTAAAGACGGTTGTACCGTTACTCTGCTCTCTGCGCTTGACTCCACACCCACCGCTCTTAGCGTCGTTACAGAATCCCGCACCAATAAATAAATGGAGTCAGCAGGAGCCGCTTCGCCCCCTCAACCATTGATAGAGGTGCGTGTCCTCCCACACACCACCGTCCTCCACCGAATCGGGTCTGCGATGGAGCTAATAATGGAGAGAATGGACCACTGGGAGAGGAGTGGTTTGCTTACCTCGCCTCCAGATTCTTCTCGGCAAGATCAGACCCCTCTGGCGGGAAATCCGGATCCAGCTCGCTCCGGCTCGCCCTCCCAAGGGAGTACGATGGGACGGCGGCTGGATGTAAGGGGTTCTTGCTCCAGTTGGAGTTATACCTGGCCACCGTCCGCCCGACTCCCTCCGGGGAGGAGAGCGTGAGCGCCCTCGTCTCCTGTCTGACAGGTCGAGCCCTGGAGTGGGCTAACGCAGTGTGGAATAGCCCAGACTCTGCAAGGGACAACTACCCAGAGTTCACCCACCGGTTCCAGGCCGTGTTCGACCACCCACCTGAGGGCCGAGCGGCGGGTGAACGGCTGTTTCACCTGAGGCAGGAGACGAGGAGTGTGCAGGACTTCGGGCTGGAGTTCCGGACCTTGGCTGCTGGAGCGGGGTGGAATGACAGGGCCCTGATCGACATCTATTGGTGTAGTCTCCGGTAGGACGTTCGCAGGGAGTTGGCTTGTCGTGACGCTACCCTCTCCCTCGACGAGCTAATAGACATGTCCATTCGACTGGACAACATGCTGGTGGCTCGCGGGCGGTCGGAAAGGGCCCTGTTCGTTCCACCACCCGGCCCTCCCGCTCCAATCCCTATGGAGTTAGGGGGGGGCTGCATCGAGGGGAACCAGAGGAGGAGGCTCCTCCTGCACCAGTTGTGGTCGGAGAGGGCACACTGCCGATCGGTGCTGGAGGAGCTCCTCTGGGAATCGAGAGGGCAGGCAGAACACTGCTCGATCACCTCAGGTGAGTCAGCACCAGACTCACCCAGAGCTCCCTGTTGGTCACATGTTCTTACTCATCTCTTTCCCTGAGTTTTCCCCCTCTCTCCAGCATAAGGCGCTAGTCGATTCAGGCGCAGCTGGGAACTTTATGGATCGCGGACTAGCTTTGAGACTAGGTATTCCGCTAGTATCGATAGATCAACTCATCCCCGTTCACTCCCTAGATAGCCGACCGTTAGGGTCAGGGCTGGTCAGGAAGGCCACGGTTCCGCTGGACATGGTAACGCAGAGGGGTCATGCGGAGCAGATTAGTCTATATCTTATTGACTCACCTGCGTTTCCAGTGGTGCTGGGGATTCCCTGGCTGGCTAAGCACAATCCTAGGATTTAGTGGAAACGGGGTTCTCAAGGGGTGGTCAGAGGAGTGTTCAGGTAGGTGTACAGGAGTTTCCATTGGTGCCACAACGGTGGAGAGTCCAGACCAGGTCTCCACAGTGCGCATTCCCTCTAAATATGCCGACTTGGCTATCGCCTTCTGTAAGAAGAGGGCGACTAAATTACCACCTCATCGACGAGGGGATTGCGCGATAAACCTCCAGGTAAACACAACACTTCCCAAGAGTCACGTGTACCCGTTGTCACAGGAGGAGACAGTGGCTATGGAGACATAGATCACTGAATCTCTGGAACAGGGGTACATCCGGCCCTCCATATCACCCGTCTCCTCGAGTTTCTTTTTTGTGAAGAAAAAGGAGGGAGGACTGCGGCCGTGCATTGATTATAGAGGTCTAAATGCCATCACAGTGGGATTTAGTTACCCACTACCTCTCATCGCTACGGCGGTTGAATCATTTCATGGCGCGCGGTTTTTCACAAAACTGGACCTCAGGAGTGCATATAATCTGGTGCGTATCCGGGATGGAGATGAGTGGAAGACTGCGTTTAGTACAACATCTGGCCATTATGAGTACCTAGTCATGCCGTATGGGTTGAAGAATGCTCCAGCCTTCTTTCAATCTTTTGTTGACGAGATTCTCAGGGACCTGCACGGGCAGGGTGTGGTGGTGTATATAGATGATATTTTGATCTATTCCACCACACGCGCCACGCATGTGTCTCTGGTGCGCAAAGTCCTTGGGCGACTGCTGGAGCATGACCTGTACGTCAAGGCAGAGAAATGTGTGTTTTCTAAACAAGCCGTTTCCTTCCTGGGATATCGCATTTCCACTTCTGGGGTGGTGATGGAGTGTGACCGCATTACAGCCGTGCGTGGTGGCCGACTCGACCACGGTAAAGGAGGTGCAGCGGTTTTTAGGGTTTGCCAATTACTACCGGAGGTTTATCCGGGGTTTTGGCTAGGTTGCTGCTCCCATTACCTCACTGCTTAAGGGGGGGCCGGCTCGTTTGCGATGGTCGGCGGAGGCGGACAGAGCTTTCAGTCGCTTGAAGGAGCTGTTCACCAACGCTCCTTGCTGGCTCATCCGACCCCTCTTTAGCGTTCATAGTGGAGGTGGACGCGTCTGAGGCTGGAGTTGGAGCCGTGCTATCACAGCGCTCGGGCACGCCACCGAAACTCCGCCCCTGCGCTTTCTTTTCTAGGAAGCTCAGCCCAGCGGAGCGAAACTATGACGTGGGGGACCGGGAGTTGTTAGCTGTGGTCAGGGCTCTGAAGGTGTGGAGACATTGACTTGAGGGGGCCAAGCACCCTTTTCTCATCTGGACTGACCACCGTAACCTGGAGTATCTCCGGGCAGCGAGGAGACTGAATCTGCGGAAAGCTAGGTGGGCCATGTTCTTTACCAGATTTCAGTTCACGATCACCTATAGGCCAGGTTCCCAGAATACTAGGGCCGACGCACTGTCCCATCTCTATGACACCGAGGAGTGGTCCATCGAACCTACTCCCATCCTTCCTGCGTCATGTCTAGTGGCGCCGGTGGTATGGGAGATAGACGCGGACATCGAGCGGGCACTGCGGTTAGAACCTGCGCCTCCTCAGTGTCCTGCGGGCCGCCAGTACGTGCCACTTGGTGTTCGGGATAAATTGATTCGGTGGGCTCATACGCTACCCTCTTCGGGTCATCCGGGGATTGAGAGGACAGTGCGGGGTCTTAGGGGGAAATACTGGTGGCCCACTTTGGCGAAGGACGTGAGGTTTTATGTCTCCTTCTGTTCGGTGTGCGCTCAGAGTAAGGCTCCTAGACACCTGCCTAGAGGGAAGTTACAGCCCCTCCCCATTCCACAGCGGCCGTGGTCTCAACTGTCGGTGGATTTCCTCACCGATCTTCCCCCTCCCAGGGGAACACGACGATCCTGGTCGTTGTGGATCGGTTCTCTAAGTCCTGTCGTCTCATCCCGTTGCCCGGTCTCCCTACGGCCCTGCAGACTGCGGAAGCCCTATTTATCCACGTCTTCCGGCACTACGGGGTGCCTGAGGACATCGTTTCTGATCGGGGCCCCCAGTTCACATCCCGTGTGTGGAGGGCGTTTATGGAGCGTCTGGGGGTCTCGATCAGCCTGACCTCAGGTTTTCACCCTGAAAGTAATGGGCAGGTGGAGAGAGTGAACCAAGAAGTGGGCAGGTTCCTGCGGTCGTATTGCCAGGACCGGCCCGGTGAGTGGGCGAGGTACGTCCCATGGGCGGAGGTGGCTCTGAATTCACTCCGTCACTCCTCCACGAACATGTCACCGTTCCAGTGCGTGTTGGGCTACCAGCCGGTCCTGGCACCGTTTCATCAGAGCCAGACTGAAGCTCCTGTGGTGGATGAGTGGGTGCAGCGCTCTAAGGAGACCTGGAAAGCCGTCCAGGAATCACTGAGACAGGCTGGTGGGCGGCAGAAGAGGAGTGCTGACCGTCACCGCAGTGAGACCCCCGTCTGCAGGAAGGTGAGGTGCCGGAGGTCCCTCCGCCCCCTCTGGACATCGAGGGGCCCCCGGCGTACACAGTCCGCTCCATTCTGGACTCTAGGCGCCGGGTGAGGGGCCTGCAGTACCTCGTGGACTGGGAGGAGTGCAGTCCGGAGGAGAGGTGCTGGGTACCGGTGAAGGATATCTTGGATCCGTCACTACTGGGGGAGTTTCACCGCCTGCATCCGGATCGCCCTGCGCCTCGCCCTCCGGGTCATCCTCGAGACCGGTGTCGGCGCTGCGGAGCCGTGCGTCGGTACTGTCACGACTTCCACCAACGGTGGCTCCTCTGCCGGTTCGGGCGGCTTTCGGCGGTCGTCATCACCGGCCTACTAGCTGCCACCGATCATCTATTTTCTTTCTGTTCCCTTTCCTGATTGTTTGCACCTGTTTTCGTTTTGGTTAGTAGGGCTATTTAAGCCGGTTAAGCCCGCCTCCTTTCGTGTGGGATTGTTTTCTGTTTTTTTGAGAGCGCATGTACTTGTCCCATGTTTTGGGCTACTATTGTGTTTGTTGTATGCCGTCTTGTTTTTCGCCTGTGTGTTTTGGGCGTTGGACATTGTATTTGTGTGGACACATTAAAGACGGTTGTACCGTTACTCTGCTCTCTGCGCCTGACTCCACACCCACCGCTCTTAGCGTCGTTACACACTCCTGTGTTCCAATGGCACGTTGTGTTAGCAAATCCAAGTTTATAATTTTTAAAGGCTAATTGATCATTAGAAAACCCTTTTTCAATTATGTTAGCACAGCTGAAAACTTTTGTCCTGATTAAAGAAGCAATAAACCTGGCCTTCTTTAGACTAGGTGAGTATCTGGAGCATCAGCATTTGTAGGTTCGATTACAGGCTCAAAATTGCCAGAAACAAAGACTTCTGAAACTTGTCCGTCTATTCTTGTTCTGACGAATGTTGGCTATTCCATGCGAGAAATTGGCAGGAAAGTGAAGATCACGTACAACGCTATGTACTACTCCCTTCACAGAACAGCGCAAACTGGCTCTAACCAGAATAGAAAGAGGAGTGGGAGGCCCCGGTGCACAACTGTGCAAGAGGACAAGTACATTAGTGTCTACTTTGAGAAACAGACGCCTTACAAGTCCTCAACTGGCAGCTTCATTAAATAGTACCCGCAAAACACCAGTCTCAACGTCAATAATGAAGAGGCGACTCCGGGATGCTGGCCTTCAACAACTTACAGACGCACACAAACAACTACATCATATTGCACACACCTGCATGCTCACACCCCATCCCTAATGCCTGTATTATTGCTTGCCACATGGCCTTAAATTTGTTTGCGTCTGTCGCCCATGCTATTTAAATATTTAAATAATAAAATCATTTGATTATTCCATTGTGTTAATGATGGCGGATTGATGGATTTCCAAGTTTTTGTTAATTTTTTTCAAGACGAGTGATTAGAAGGGAATCGTCCAGCCGATTGGGTATCTCACTACACCCCCCATATATGATGTCTTGAAATATGCAGACAGACAGATTAAAAGTAAGTTTACATTGTAATACTTGACAGACAACTTTCTAGCTCCACCCATGACTTTTGAACTTCATAGCATTCCAAGAAAGCATGGATTATTTAGTCATATTTTGTACACATGACTCTTCCGTGGTGCTGTAGAATTTGAATGTTGTCTCTAGTATAATACAGTAAATTCTATACATTAGTTTATACTGGATTAAGCGTACAACTGTAATTGCATTAGTTATGCTCCAACATCCCATCAATCTTGTGACAACATCAGTTCTTGTTAAGTCTTGGTTCCAATAGTTTATATATTTTTCTAAGAGAGTGTCAGTTGGATATGATCTCTGCATGGTTTTGCATATCTTACCTATCATATGAACATCCTTTTCTGACTCAAATAAGATTCCCTCAAGGTTGTCCAAAATTGCTTTTTAATTCTGTCACATGGAAATGTATTTCCTGTTACCAAGTCATTTACAGTTCATATGACTTCAGTTTTCCATGTGGCTAAATTTCTAGGTGTATTCTCAAGGATTGTTCCGTAGGGTTGTGTTTTTAGGGAGTGATATTGGTTCTTGTAGAATACGTTTTATTTTCTTCCATATTGTTATAGTGTTAACTATGACATTGTTAATGTTCTTAGCTTAATCTTTTTAAAATAGACATGTAAAAAAATTCTCGGGAAGAGCATGCAATATGTACCCATCTTCAATATGTACCCATTGTTCCACTTCAGTGCATTTAACTATATGTCGCAAGTAAAATCCTTGGGTCGAAAGTAAAAGCCTTAGAATTCCAAGTCTGGAAGGTTAAAACCACCCTCAGACTTAGGAAGATGTTAACCCTTTTTATTCTATGAATTTTATTTGCCCATAAAACGTCTTATGACCATGTGGGCTAATTGGTATTACGAAAATAAATACAAAAACTTTGTGAGCCATGCCATTCTGAAGAGGTATATTCTACCTGTAAGATTTATGGAAAGATTGTTCCATATAATTAGACCTGCTTTCATATTCTTGAGTAATGGAATAAAGTTAACTTAAAGGATACTTATAGATTGTGAGTTATTATTTTTCTTTATCCTATTACCTTCATTTCCACATTAATTTTAAATGCTGAGATTTTTGTGTATTCTGAAAATATTTTTAGCAAAGGGGGCATTGAGTTTTCAATATTAGTCAGGTATATCAGGAGATCATCTGCAAATGGAGTTTAGTTTATATTCATGTTTACCAATACTGATACCTGTTACGTTTGGGTCCTGTCTAATTCTTTCGGCTATCGGTTCAATTACCAGTGCAAACAGGAGAGGGAGATGGGATATCCCTGTCTTGTGCCCATTTCTAAAGCAATTATATCAGATAATGTATTTTTTGTGTATATTTCTGTTTTAGGACATTTATATAATATCTTTATTACATGTATTATTTCAGCCGGAAAGTTGAAAGCTTCCAAAGTTTTGAATTGAAAAGGCCATTCAAGACGGTCAAAAGCCTTTGACATCAACAGCCATTATTGATAAATCTCTTGTTTTTTTACGTATTGTATTAAACTGAAACTTGTATTTGTTTTGTAAGTGTATTATTAATAAACCCTGTTTGACTGATATGTATCAAGTCTGGTGAGACTTTTTCCATTCTATTGCTTATAAGCTTATGGAGTCTATAAATCAGCAGGGGACTCCAGATGTTCCTTGTTTAATATAATTGAAATAACTGTATGATACATGTAACTAGGAAGTACTGAATTGAGCGACATGTGTTTTGTCATGTGTAAATAGGGGCGCTACATTGTCCCAAAATGTTGAATAGAATTCGATGGGAAAGCCATCCGTTCCTGGTGCTTTTCTCCATGTGAATGTTTTAACAGTATCTAATATTTATTTTTGGGTGATCTCTGTTTTTAGTGATAATTTTTTGTCTGCTGATAATTGCTTCAGCGTTGTTGACTCTAAGGCTATAGGAGCCGTCCAACTGTTGTTCAATTCTGATTTATATACATTTTCATAGAAGCTTTTAAAATTGTTTTTATTAGCGTTGTTGTTTCTAATTACTGCATTTGTATTTGTTTCTTAGAACTGGTTTAGCATTGTATTCATTTTGTGAGAGCTGTGAGATATTTACCAGTTTTATTTGCCATTAAGTAGTATGCTTTATTTGAGTTTAACCTGTAGTTGTTGGCTCTCTTCAAAAGTAAAAGATCTCATACTTGCTTCAGAAATTTTATTTTCTTCTTTCATGTCCACATTTGTAATGTTAAAGGTTCTTTTTTCGTTTAAATATTTAATACATTTTGGGTCCAGAAGTTCATTCCTCAAATTCTGTCGCTAAGTATATTTTCTATTGGTGTAATTAAGCACGATACCGGAGAATATGATATCACTATATCATAGATTTTTTTTATCCAGTAAATTGTTATTAAAATGTAGTCAATTCTTGAATAGCTTTCCTTACTTTGAGGAAAAAAAGGAATTGTCTTTTGCAGTTGTGAATAGTAATCTCCAGGTGTCCTGTAAATTCATTGCTGAGATAACATTTTTCATTCTCTTGAAGGCTCCCTAAATTTGTCTTTATTACTATTATTATTACTATTTTATTGTCTATCAATTTTATCGAATGTATGATTTATGTCACCCACTAAAATAATAGTTCCTGTCTGGATTAGATTTTTTAGTTTGAACACCAGATGCGGCCCCTGGTGGGATACACAATGAAATCACTGTGTATTTTTCACCATGTAAGGTACAATTTAATTTACACCCCTCTACTTACTCATCCATTTTCCTTCATTCACACACACCTTATGCCTCCGCACACCCATTCTCGCTCATTCATATGCACAGACACATTCACCCACTCACACCCTCTCGCCCACACACACAAACAATAACTATTGACAAACGTTATATTTCCTCTTTTATATTGCATTTTCAGTGTCAATGTATCTCATTGGCGTCGGCTAATTCTAGCATTACTTCCTAGAGGTAAACAGTTACTTTTGACAATAGAGTCTAGATTGTATTTGGGGGAGGGGGTCTTGGGTATCACTGTATGTAGCCTAGTGCACTCTCTTTCAACTGGAAAGGTCTCCTGCTACCTGTTCATGGCTTCATTGTTGAACTCAATCCTCTGTGTTCCCTACCATACCCACGGCACTACCGGGAATCAGAGTTGAGACTTCATTCCTTTTTCCTCCGGTGACGGTCTGATCAGAATGAATTGCTTGCGTTTTTCCCTCAGCTACGCAGACAGGTCCAGGACGAATCGAATGGACTGGCCATGGATTTGGGGATTTTGATCTCCTTTCCCCCCTTCTCTTGCCCATTCTAACATTCAATCTAACTGTAACTGAATGCCTCAATGCCTGTCTGCCTGATTTATATAGCAAGCCATGTCCACGTGACTCAATGTCTATAGGAACGATACATTTTCATGAGTGTGTACCTAATAAACTGGCCAGGTCAAAAGTAGTGAACTATAAAGGGAACAGAAATAGGATGCCATTTGGGACAGTCATTGACTTGTATGGTGAATAAACAAAAGTATTGTAGACGTTAGCTCTGCCCCTGACCATGTGGTTTGCTCCAGGGTGAAGTTTCCCCATAGGTACAGATCTGTGATCTGCTCACCCTCCCCCAATGCTAACCTTAACCATTAGTGGGGGGAAATGCTAAACCGACCAGCATCTAGCGGCCACAAACTGACACAGTGTGTGATTTACTCACTTGACCAGCTGGAAGGCCTCAGGGAGCACGTCGGCGAAGGCAGTACGGTAGACAATGGCATTTTTCCTCTTACAGTTCTGAATGACATCGTTGGCGAGATAGAACAAATTGAGACGGTGAGAAGCCTCAGCTGCCAGGAGAAAAGAGCAGGAAAAAGGAGGGAGAGAGAGAATAGTTGAATTGAAAACTTAAGTGGTGGAACTGTACAAAAATTGAGCATGACAAGTGTTACACACACAAATACCATACAACTTCCTAGTTGTCTAGCCTTTCAGTACCCGACACTGACACTACTACAGCATTAGGCTTATACAGGTAACTGCCAAAATAAAAGGTAACGCCAGTGTCTTAATAGATGTTGGGCCACCACAAGCCACCAGAACAGCTTTAATGAGCCTTGTCCTAGATTCTACAAGTGTCTGGAACTCTATTGGAGGGATGCGACACCATTCTTTCACAATCAATTTTATAATTTGGTGTTTTGTTGATAGTGATGGAAAACACTGTCTCAGCCACCACTCCTGAATCTTTCGTAAGTGTTCAATTGGGTTGAGATCAAGTGACAGACAGCCATGGCATATTGTTTACATTGTTTTCATGCGCATCAAACCATTCAGTGACCACTCGTGCCCTGTGGATGTGGGCATTATTATCCTGGAAGAGACCACTCCCATCAGGGTAGAAATGCTTCACCATAGGTTGAAGGTGATCACTCAGAATGGCTGCGTATTTATTGGTGTTTACCTTGCCCTCTAAGGGGTTGACTGGACCTAAACCATGCACCACACCTGCTTTCAATATACTTTGTATCCCTCATTTACTCAAGTGTTTGCTTTATTTTGGAAGTTACCTGTACATTGCCTTCTCATTACCTAAGGCTAACTTGCCTGTGTTTTGTACAAACTAGGCTACTCTTCATCCTGTCCTGCACTGATTGACACCATGTTTTGGGTGGTTTAACAGATGCAGGCCGTAAGACTTGCAACGGGTCCAAGATACCCTGGCCTAGATCAATAGCCTGGGCTGTTCCACGTTCAAAGGCTGTGACATAAAGCTTTACCCAAGGCCAAGTAGACTCTACACTTAAAAATGACAAAATAAGAAAAAAAATAATGCTTATTTTCCCTGCTTTCCCCTCGTTGTCAAACTAACCCCAACCTCTCAATACCTTTAGCAGGTGATGACGGCATCATTGTCACCGATACTGTTTTGGTTCTATTTACTACCAAGACAAAGCACTGCAAATACCAGACAAATCCGAATCAAATTGTATATGATGCCAATGACAATTTGTTTTACAAAAGAACCAAGATTACATTTATTCGAGGCTCCCATTAGCTTTCGAATATCTGCAAGCCATCCCCCCAAAAATTGTTTTGAAAGATTTCACCTGCGTTCTAAACAAAGCAGCATTTAATAGGCTACCATGACATTTAGCTACGCTATTATTAAAATCAGACTCCCAAAGCGGTTGAACAACTACAGTTAGCTTAAAAAGTATTGGGACAGTGACCAATTTTTTATGTTTTGGCTCTGTACTCCAGCCCTTTGGATATGAAATGATACAATGTAAATACGAATATGTTTCTAAACACTTCTACATTAATGTGGATGCTACCATGATTACAGATAATCCTGAATGAATCCTGAATATTGATGAGTGAGAAAGTTACAATAACAAGTGAGGTTAGCGTTTGGCGGGGGAGGCTGTAAGTTCCCTGAGTCGATGAGTACATCTCAAACACAGATTCAACCACAAAGACCAACCTGGGAGGTTTTCCAATGCCTCGCAAAGAAGGACACCTATTGGTAGATGGGTGAAAAAAAAGACATTGAATATCCCTTTGAGCACGGTGAAGTTATTAATTACACTTTGGATAGTGTATCAATGAACCCAGTCACTTCAAAGAGACAGGCATCCTTCCGAACTGAGTTGCCGGAGAAGAAGGAAACCGCTCAGGGATTTCACCACGAGGCCAATAATGACTTTAAAACAGAGTTTAATGGCTATGATAGGAGAGAACTGAGGATGGATCAACAACATTGTAGTTCATCCACAATACTAGCCTAATCTAAAGAAGGAAGCCTATACAGGATATAAATATTCCAGAGCATGCATCCTGTTTGCAACAGGCACTAAAGTTATACTGCAAAAAATGTGGCAAAGCAATTAACTCCTGAATACAAAGTGTTATGTTTGGGGCAAATCCAATCCAACACATTACTGAGTACCATGCTCCATAATTTCAAGCATAGTGGTGGCTGCATCATGTTATGTGTACGTTAAGAAGTTTTCCTGGACAAAAAATAAACGCAATGGTGCTAAGGAATGGCAAAATCCTAGATCAAAACCTGGTTCCAGTCTTCTTTCCACCAGACACTGAGAGATTAAAATCACCTTTCAGCAGGACAATAACTTAAAACACAAGGCCAAATCTACACTGGAGTTGCTTACCAAGAAGACAGTTAATGTTCCTGAGTGGCCTAGTTACAGTTTTGACTTAAATCTACTTGAAAATCTATGGCAAGACCAGGGAAAAAAAATACATGTTTTCACTTTGTCATTATGGGGTACTGTGTGTAGATGGGTGAAAGGAAAACATATATTTAATACATTTTGAATTCAGGCTGTAACAACAAAATGTGGAATAAGTCAAGGCAGTGTTTCCTCTGCGTTCATTTAAGTGTGGCGATGCGCAACGGCAGACAATCATTGCTGCCACACCAAAATAAAGCATCCTATTTCTTCCAAACACAGTTTTAAAAAAGTTCTGTAACTAGCACATTCGCTTTTCTTGGTAAATATATCATCTGTCTGGGTTCAACACAATTCTGAAGGTTATTTACCTCTGTGAGCTGTGGCAGGCAGCCTGAAACTCAAGAAACACAGCGTGCCAGTGACCAGTGCTCGATACAGACGCTCTGCGGCGCAAAACACAATTCACTTGAATCGCTTCAGAATGCACCTGCGCGAGAAACAGCAAGCCAGGGACCAGCAGGCAATACAGAAGCCCTGCAGCGCATAACACAATTCACATGAATCACCTCAGAGTGCTTCTGTGTGAGAAACTGCAAGAAAGGTACATTAGCTTGTTTGACTAACATTAGTTAGATAACTAGTTAACTACATAAGATAGCTAGAACCTAAAACTCTACTAACATCATTTAGATCTATAATATTGCTTACACAATTGTAACAGCAATTAGCTATCCAATATGCTCAAGTACAAAAATTAATTATATATATATATATATATTCACCTTTATTTAACCAGGTAGGCCAGTTGAGAACAAGTTCTCATTTACAACTGCGACCTGGCCAAGATAAAGCAAAGCAGTGCGACAAAAACAACAACACAGTTACACATAAACAAACGTACAGTCATTAACACCATAGAAAATAAAAATATAAAAATCTATGTACAGTGTGTGTAAATGTAGAAGAGTAGGGAGGTAGGCAATCAATAGGCCATAGACGCAAAATATTTACAATTTAGCATTAATACTGGAGTGATAGATGTGCAGATGATAATGTGCAAGTAGAGATACTGGGGTGCAAAAGAGCAAGAGTGTAAGTAATAATAAGGGGATGAGGTAGTTGGGTGTGCTATTTACAGGTACAGCTATCGGCAAGCTGCTCTGACAGCTGATGCTTAAAGTTAGAGAGGGAGATATAAGACTCCAGCTTCAGTGATGTTTGCTTTTTGTTCCAGTCATTCGCAGCAGAGAACTGGAAGGAAAGGCGGCCAAAGGAAGTGTTGGCTTTGGGGATGACCAGTGCAATATACCTGCTGGAACGCGTGCTACGGGTGGGTGTTGCTATGGTGACCAGTGAGCTGAGATAAGGCGGGGCTTTAACTAGCAAAGACTTATAGATGACCTGGAGCAAGTGGGTTTGGCGACGGATATGTAGTGAGGGGCCAGCCAACGAGAGCATTCAGGTGGCATACGGATGGCACTGTGATAGACTACATCCAGTTTGCTGAGTAGAGTGTTGGGGCTATTTTGTAAATGACATTGCCGAAGTCAAGGATTGGTAGGATAGTCCGTTTTACGAGGGTATGTTTGGCAGCATGTGTGAAGGAGGCTTTGTTGTGAAATAGGAAGCCGATTCTAGATTTAATTTTGGATTGGAGATGCTTAATGTGAGTCTGGAAGGAGAGTTTACAGTCTAACCAGACACCTAGGTATGTGTAGTTGTCCACATATTCTAGGTCAGAACTGTCCAGAGTAGTGATGCTAGTCGGGCGGGAGGGTGCGGGCAGCAATCGGTTGAAGAGGATGCACTTAGTTTTACTAGCATTTAATAGCAGTTGGAGGCCACGGAAGGAGTGTTGTATGGCGTTGAAGCGCGTTTGGAGGTTTGTTAGCACAGTGTCCAAAGAAGGGCCAGATGTATACAGATAG
Organism: Brachymystax lenok tsinlingensis; assembly: GCA_030435695.1. Lineage (NCBI taxonomy): Eukaryota > Metazoa > Chordata > Actinopteri > Salmoniformes > Salmonidae > Brachymystax > Brachymystax lenok. Next base: position 3,201,092 of record CM059806.1, on the reverse strand, counting down.
GTGTCGTCTGCGTAGAGGTGGATCAGAGAATCACCAGCAGCAAGAGCGACATCATTGATGTATACAGAGAAGAGAGTCGGCCCGAGAATTGAACCCTGTGGCACCCCCATAGAGACTGCCAGAGGTTCGGACAACAGGCCCTCCGATTTGACACACTGAACTCTATCAGAGAAGTAGTTGGTGAACCAGACGAGGCAGTCATTTGAGAAGCCAAGGCTATTGAGTCTGCTGATGAGAATGCTGTGATTGAGTCGAAAGCCTTGGCCAGGTCGATGAAGACGACTGCACAGTACTGTCTTTTTATCGATGGAGGTTATGATATCGTTTAGGACCTTGAGCGTGGCTGAGGTGCACCCATGACCAGCTCGGAAACCAGACTGCATTGTGGAGAAGGTACGGTGGGATTCGAAATGGTCGGTGATCTGTTTGTTAACTTGGCTTTCGAAGATGTTAGAAAGGCAGGGCAGGATGGATATAGGTCTACAACAGTTTGGCTCTCCAACGCCCCCCCACCCCCCATCAAGGAGCTCAATTACAGGAGGGCGTTGGAAGTCTTTTTCCGACAGCCCGGAAGAATAAAGTTCTCTGACAAAGGCTGTAAACTATGTCAGCTCTAGGTTTTTGTCAGAAACTGGAAAGAGGTTTGTTATCTCTTATTTCAGAAAGATCTTGTGTTTCTTTAGATAGCTGCAGCACTCATTACATGCTGTTTACTATCATCATTTTACCAACACGATATTAATCTCATATTTTAGCTGGTTTATTTGAGTTTTTTCCTTTTAAAAAGTCCCCAGAACCAAGCTTTTCAGAACTTACACATATTTCGTTTTAGGGGGGGGATGACGACACCCGTCCCATCTAAACCCCTCCCACCCCAGCTAACTTTTCCCCCACAGCTAACACATTTTCCAGAGGAAACACTGAGTCAAGGAGTATGAATACTTTCTGAAGGCACTGTATATACAGTACAGTACAGTAAATAATATAATTAGAGAACTAACAATCACCAAAATAAAAGCTAAACAGGCAGGGGAATTGACAGTCCCGTCAGGATTCCACGATCACAATTGTTTTGCAAAATCAACCCTTCACTGCATATTATGTGAGGACTTGCAAATTTGACCAATCACCGAACTATTTCAGCACAAAACATTCAAATCATTGCAATATAACAATGCGGCGGATGCAGCAGCGAAGTTAAGAGACGAGAAAAAGGCACTGCCTTATTGTCTATGAAAAGAGGAAACCCCAACTTAATTAGGTCTTTAATCAATAGCCTAACTGTTACATTTCCTTGGCTTTATAAACCATACACAGTTGAATTCGGATGTTTACATACACTTAGGTTGGAGTCATTAAAACTCGTTTTTCAACCACTCCACAAATGTCTTGTTAACAAACTATAGTTAGGACATCTACTTTGTGCACGACACAAGTCATTTTTCTAACAATTGTTCACAGACAGATTATTTCACTTATAAGTCACTTTATCACAATTCCAGTGGGTCAGAAGATTACATACACTACGTTGACTGTGCCTTTAAACAGCTTGGAAAATGTCAAAGCTTTAGAAGCTTCTGATAGGCTAATTGACATAATTTCAGTCAATTGGAAGTGTACCTGTGGATGTATTTCAAGGCCTACTTTCAAACTCGGTGCCTCTTAGCTTGACACCTCAGGAAAAAAATGTAGACCATTTTGCAATTTGTGGAGCAATTTCCAAACACCTGAAAGTACCACGTTCATCTGTACAAACAATAGTACGCAAGTATAAACACCATGAGACCACGCAGCCTTCATACCAGGAAGGAGACGCGTTCTGTCTCCTAGAGATGAACGTACTTTGGTGCGAAAAGTGCAAATCAGTCCCAGAACAACAGCAAAGGACCTTGTGAAGATGCTGGAGGAAACAGGTACAAAAGTATATATCCACAGTAAAACGAGTCCTATATCGACATAACCTGAAAGGCCACTCAGCAAGGAAGAAGCCACTGCTCCAAAACCGCCATAAAAATGGCAGACTACGGTTCGCAACTGCACATGGGGACAAAAATCATACTTTTTGGAGAAATGTCCTCTGGTCTGATGAAACAAAAATAGAACTGTTCGGCCATAATGTCTATTGTCTATTATTGTCTATTGTTTTCGCACCAAAGTACGTTCATAATGTCTACATAATGTCTATTGCCTCCCCCTTTTTTTTTAGAGGTAGGAGGGGGAGGCTTGCAAGCCAAAGAACACCATCCCAACCGTGAAGCACGGGGGTGGCAGCATTATGTTGTGGTGGTGCTTTGCTGCAGGAGGGACTGGTGCACTTCACAAAATAGATGGCATCATGAGGAAAGAAAATTATGTAGATATATTGAAGCAACAGTCCGGAAGTTAAAGCTTGGTCGCAAATGGGGTTTTCCAAATGGACAATGAACCCAAGCATACTTCCATAGTTGTGGCAAAATGGCTTAAGGACAACAAAGTCAAGGTATTGGACTGGCCATCACAAAACCCTCAACTCAATCCCATAGAAAAGTTGTGGGCAGAACTGAAAAGGCGTGTGCAAGCAAGGAGGCCTACAAACCTGACTCAGTTCCACCAGCTCTGTCAGGAGGAATGGGACAAAATTCACCCAACTTATTGTGGGAAGCTTGTGGAAGGCTACCCAAAACGTTTGACCCAAGTTAAACAATTTAAAAGGCAAAGCTACCAAATACTAATTGAGTGTATGTAAACTTCTGACCCACTGGGAATGTGATGAAATAAATAAAAGCTGAAATAAATCATTCTCTCTACGATTATTCGGACATTTCACAATCTTAAAATAAGGTGGTGAGCCTAACTGACCTAAGACAGGGAATTTTTACTAGGACTAAATGTCAGGAATTGTGAAAAACTGAGTTTAAATGTAAGGTGTATGTCAACTTCCGACTTCAACTGTATATATCTACAGATATAAGATAGATCCTGCTTCTTTTGCCTGTTTGAGTGTTTAATAGCCTACTGATTCCGTGAGCACACAACCACAACCCGTTGGATAAAGAATTTCACAAATTCGGGCTATGCTGTAATAAAGACTTTACACTTTTTTTTTCGTTAGCTTAGCCCTTCTGGTGTTAATTATAATTGATTTATTGTTGTTTACACTGTTCCAAATTGTCAGAGAAATTATACTTAAAATAATCCTCCTTTTTCTTGATCTCCTTATTGTTATTATTACGATCATCATTATAATAAGTCATGTCATCAACATAAGTAGGCTTAGTATAGGAGTCTTGTATAACCACCATCGAGCTGTAGGCCTAAGAGTGCATCCTGTTTAGTCATAATAGCCTAACTTACTTAGCCCTATATTTCAATAGTTATATACGCTACTGTATCAGTCAATCATTCATTCATTCGTTCAGGTCATCACAGCATACGAGTCATTCATGATTTGAAATGCAATTAAGCATTTTAGTTTTAAAATAAACTAACAAAGCAAAACTTGAATAATTAGCGTAAACAAATGAACTGTTCCATTTTAGAAATTGCATTCACGAATGAATGCAACTGTTTTTAGTATTTGCTATAATAAAGTATTTACAAAAAAACATTACAATAGACTCTCAGGTAAGGTTGTAATTTATTTAGTGTAGTTTACATTGTTTCAAACAGTCATAAAAAGGATATTGTGGATATAGATGTGGATATCGATTATGGCAGCTCCCCACACCTCTCTGATTCAGCAGAATGCATTCAGTTGTACAACTGACTAGGTATCCCCCTTTCCCTTTCCTTATATAACGAAAAATACAAGTTTAAACATTGACCAATTGGTTGAAAGAAAAGACGACTCTCGGTCTAATTATTTTTTTTTTGTTGGGGACAGCCCTAATATTATTGCATAAAACCCACTCCCGCATTATAAAAAGAGGGCTCGTAATTTCAACCAATAACCGCACATTTACTGCATAATATGGTTCAATCAAGCCACATGTCAAACTTTTTCCCTCAGCGAATGTGTGACAAAGTCGACTAAATCATTGCCATACAAAATGTCAGAATTGACGCAGCAAAAGCATGCATTTTTGCCTGCACATATCACAAAAAAAATCTGCGAAATCCTGGAGGGACTGTTTAGAATCATGGCAACGTTGATTTCTGTTTCAGTCACTTCTTTGGACACCTTAATGATTGGTTGACAAATGGTACATCCCACAACGTAGGTCATGGCTGCCTGGTGCAGTTGGCGAGAAGCAACTGCAGCGACATGAAGGCGTCGATTTTGGTAAAGCTCATGCAGTTGACGTGTAGTAGTCGCAAGTCGGACAATTTTTATACCCAAAATGCAACACTTTGAAAGGCGGTGATCAACGATGGTCCGTTTAAACCCGTCCAGTAATATTATAAAGCCAGGCTGTTAGCCACTAATGGGGGAGAAAAGAATCAACAGTTACATATTGGAAATTATTTTTGACGATATATCGTATCATTTTGACAATATCGCAATATTATTTTTGCGCTAGTTAGCTGTACCTGCACCAAACTCCAGTAGTTTTCCTTCATAAACTCGTAGAAATCCTAATAAAAAAAGAGACTGGTTCCTCTCTAGGTTACTTCCTTGGGTCTGGCCTTTCTAGGGAGTTTTTCCTATCCACCGTGCTTCTACATCTGCATTGCTTGCTGTTTGGGGTTTTAGGCTGGGTTTCTCTATAGCACTTTGTGACATCAGCTGATGTAAAATGGGCTTTATAAATACATTTGATTGATTCATTGTAATATCACCTCTTGAAGAGCATAGTCAGAACTACACATTTCTGATTATTCCATGCAAAACAATTGCGCTCATTTAGCTCTATCAGAGTTATACAGCAGGTAACTGCATGCTTTTCATGATCAGTAAACATCAATTGATCATGTACTTTCAGATACGTTAGAGTAGCCTTACGATCTCTCTCAATATTGGCGACCATTAATTGGATTTTTGAGTGATATAAAAGTGAACTTTACCTGACAAGTATGAGTGGTTTAGGTTCATTTCCCATCCTTTGTGGGCTCTGCCTGTCAAGCAGCAGAAGGGCGCATTTGCAGATGCACTGTTAGCTGATCATGTTCACTTTGCAAGCTACCGGTAGAAACTTTGTACAGTTGGCTAAACATAGTGGTAAGTAGACCTAACATACTTTTTTCTCCAACCAACGTAGGCCTGCCTACCAAGCAAAGTTAGCTAACATTATCCCTTTTCAACAGTGTTTAATCACGACTGCTGCTGACAGACATGATAGTCTACATTGATTAACTATTTAGGGAGCGGCAGCCGAGGTGTCGGTTTTGGAGAGTCTGGCGTGCCCAAAGTAAAATACCTGCCACTCAGGCCCAGAAACTAGGATATGCACATAATTAGCACTATTGGATAGGAAACACTCTGAAGTTTCTAAAACCGTTAAAATAATGTCTGTGAGTATAACAGAACTGATATAGCAGGCAAAAACCCGAGGAAAATCTATCCGGATTTGCAGTTTCTTTTTTAGATTACCTTTTTCTCCTGGCTGCCTTTGGGATTCAATGTTATCTAGGACATAGACTGCAGTATCTATGGCTTCCACTGGATGTCAACAGTCTTTAGACCAGTGTCATGAAAAATGATGTTTGATTTGTTTGGACAAAGTTGATAGGTATAATTTGAACGCGTTCTCTTCACGGTTCAATGGGCGACTCGACGGTGGATTTTCTGAACATAACGTGACAACCAAACGGAGATTTATGGATATAATAAATTACTTTTTCTAACAAAAGAACCAATGGATGTCTTCGTTGGACACTTGGGATGCCCTCAGCAGAAGTTCCTCGAAAGGTAAGTGATTTATTTTAGCTCTTATATATGGGTTTTGTGTGACCTGAGCTGGATATGAATTTATGCTAATGCATAAATATTAGAGGTGCTATCCTCAAACAATCAAATGTTGTGCTTTCGCCGTGAAGCCTTTTTGAAATCTGTGATATTGCCAAGAATCAGAGTTTTTGATGACTATGCAACACTTGTATATTGATGAATGTTTAATAATTCAACTTTTGAATTTGGCGCCTTACATTTCACCGGGTAGTGTCGGGAGCGGCCCGCTAGCGCGCCGTTTATCCCTAAGAGGATGTTAACTATGAAAAGCCAACTGACATTTACTCCTGAGGTGCTGACCTGTTGCACCCTCTACAACCACTGTGATTGTTATTATCTGACCCTGCTGGTCATCTATGAACATTTTAACATCTTGGCCATGTACTGTTATAATCTCCACCCGGCACAGCCAGAAGAGGAGTTAACAAGATAACTTTCAGGGGATAAACAGTGTACAAAACATTAAAACACCCTTCTAGTATTGATTCACCCATTGAATGGCACACATACACAATCCATGTATCAAAGAAATCCTTCTTAAAAGTTGTCTCCTCCCCTTTGTCTCCACTGATTGAAGTGGATTTAACAAGTGAAATCAATAAGGGATCATAGCTTTCACCTGGATTCACCTGGTCAGTCAGTCATGGAAAGAACAGGTGTTCTTAATGTTTTGTACACTCAGTGTTTAGTGGTGATGACAGTAGTCATACTGACTACTTTACCAGAGCGAAAACTTGCCCATGTCAAGCCCTTTCCAAAAGCCTAATCTCTGATGAAGCAAGCTAAATGACACATTTGCTTAACTAGATAATGTCTGCAGGTTTTCACTCAACCCTTGTACTTGACTGATGAATTAAGGTCACTAATTAGTAAAGAACTCCCCAGGGGCTTAATTAAAAGGAAAAAACAAAAACCTACCAACGCTAGGCCCTCCATGGAATGAGTAACACCTCTGCACTATAACATCAATACAGTTGTTCGAATGTCATATATAGGCTAAAGAGGTAGGCAGTTAGCCACCATTAGCCTACATAAAGACGGTTATTCAGATGTCACCCCATAAAAGGCAGACACTAACTCTAAGAAGGTTTCAGGCCTACATTGGGCAAGTTCGTTTTGCATGGCCCAGTGCCCTGGGTGGGTGAAATTTTAGATCATCAGTCCTTTAAGTGAAATCTACACCCACCCGGGGAAATGGGCCATGAAAAACAAACTTGCCCTTAAGGCCTACATCATACCATTTTTAAGCATATCCTACATCAGCTTCTGGTGCTGAAAGGCAGGGGCTCACACTACAGCACCAGCAAACAGTCATGGTTTTCTGAAAAACTCAAGAGAGCTCCGGCTCCAAGGTAACCACTCGTTCCTAAACTAGGTCCGTAAAGGCATCATGTAAATGGACCCGTTCACCAATCTGCATGGCAATATGGCAATAGACCTTTAGTACATCTCGGCTGTTGCTTGGCCCTTCAGTGTAGCCTATAGATGATCACTCAGCGTAATAAGCCCGTCACTGTCGATTGAGGTTCCATCAGCATTTGTTTTACAACAACGTACACAGAATAAGCCTAATTAGGCTATTACACAGCAATGAACGTCACATCTGACACTGCAAACACAGGGCGTGCCACCTGACTGAAAATTCAATCATTGAATTTCAGTGATACTTGAATACAGTGCATGCGTAGTGTAGTTCTGTGCATGAATTGAAGTCATATAAGCATTGACAGAGGTACAGTTATGTGGACGAATATGAAGCATAATGACCCAACCCATCCATTGGATCCTTCACAACCAACAACATCTTTCAATATTATGAGGTACAGTTGAAGTCATAAATTGACATACACTTAGGTTGGAGTCATTAAAACTCGTTTTTCAACCACTCAACAAAATTCTTGTTAACAAACGATACTTTTGGCAAGTCGGTTAGGACATATACTTTGTGCATGACAAGTAATTTTTCCAACAATTGTTTACAGACAGATTATTTCACTTATAAGTCACTGTATCACAATTCCAGTGGGTCAGAAGTTTACATACACTACGTTGACTGTGCCTTTAAACAGCTTGGAAAATGTCAAAGCTTTAGAAGCTTCTGATAGGCTAATTGACATAATTTCAGTCAATTGGAAGTGTACCTGTGGATGTATTTCAAGGCCTACCTTCAAACTCAGTGCCTCTTTGCTTGACATCATGGAAAAATCTAAAGAAATCCGCCAAGACCTCAGAAAAATTGTAAACCTCCACAAGTCTGGTTTATCCTTGGGAGCAATTTCCAAACGCCTGAAAATACCACGTTCATCTGTACAAACAATAGTACGCAACTATAAACACCATGGGACCACGCAGCCGTCATACCGCTCGCTCAGGAAGGAGACACGTTAATGACCATCGTTATGTTTGGAGGCAAAAGGGGGAGGCTTGCAAGCCAAAGAACACCAAATGGACAATGAACCCAAGCATACTTCCATAGTTGTGGCAAAATGGCTTAAGGACAACAAAGTCAAGGTATTGGAGTGGCCATCACAAAGCCCTGACCTCAATCCTATAGAAAATGTGTGGGCAGAACTGAAAAGACGTGTGCGAGCAAGGAGACTTACAAACCTGACTCAGTTACACCAGCTCTGTCAGGAGGAATGGGACAAAATTCAGCCAACTTATTGTGGGAAGCTTGTGGAAGGCTACCCGAAACGTTTGACCCAAGTTAAACAATGTAAAGGCAATGCTACCAAATACTAATTGAGTGTATGTAAACTTCTGACCCACTGGGGATGTGATGAAAGAAATAAAAGCTGAAATAAATAATTCTCTCTACTATTATTCTGACATTTCACATTCTTAAAATATAGTGGTGATCCTAACTGACCTAAAACAGGGAATTTTTACTAGGATTAAATGTCAGGAATTGTGAAAAACTTAGTTTAAATGTATTTGGCTAAGGTGTATGTAAACTTCCGACTTCAACTGTATGTCATTGTCCCCCCAGGCTTTTACAAGTAGTACATTCTTCACTCTCACCCCCTCTCTCTCACCACAATCATTGAATCTCCCACTCATAGAAAATGACCTTAAAAAGGGCAATTGCAGTTGTTACATCCATTTTGGGACTTATAAATTCATGATATGTAGGCCTACCTATTGATTCTGGAGGAATATAACCTATAAATGATTCATGAGCTTAGAACAACCGTCATACCACCATCAGAAAACAAGATATAAGATCCAATGTTTATAAATGTAAACAAACACTATACATCTTCTTCAAAACATACAGTACCAGTCAGTACCAGTTTTATGTTTTACTATTTTCTACATTGTAGAATAATAGTAAAGACAGCACAACTATGAAATAACACATATGGAATCATAACACCAAAAAAGTGTTAAACAAATCTAAATTATTTTATATTTGAGATTCTAAGTAGCTACCCTTTGCCTTGATGACAGCTTTGCACACTCTTGGCATTCTCTCAACCAGCTTCATGAGGTAGTCACCTGGAATGCATTTCAATTAACAGGTGCGCCTTGTTAAAAGATAATTTGTGGAATGTATTTTCTTAATGCGTTTGAGCCAATCAGTTGTGTTGTGACAAGGTAGGGGGGCATACAGAAGATAGCCCTATTTGGTAAAAGACCAAGTCCATATTATGGCAAGAACAGCTCAAATAAGCAAAGACAAACGACAGCCCATCATTACTTTAAGACATGAAGGTCAGTCAATCTGGAAAATTTCAAGAACTTTGAAAGTTTCTAAAAGTGCAGTCACAAAAACCATCAAGGGCTAAGATGAAACTGGCTCTCATGAGGACCGCCACAGGAAAGGAAGACCCAGAGTTGCCTCTGCTGCAGAGGATAAGTTCATTAGATATACCAACCTCAGAACTTGCAGCCCAAATAAATGCATTATAGAGTTCAAGTAACAGACACATCTCAACATCAGAGGAGACTGCATGAATGAGTCCTTCATGGTTGAATTGCTGAAAAAGGACACCAATAAGAAGAAGAGACTTGCTTGGGCCAAGAAACATGAGCAATGGACATTAGACAGGTGGAAATCTGTCCTTTTGTCTGATGAGTCCAAATGTAATATTTTTGGTTCCAACCGACGTGTCTTTGTGAGACGCTTAGTAGGAAAACGGATGATCTCCGCATGTGTGGTTCCCACCGTGAAGCATGGAGGAGGAGGTGTGATGGTGTGGGGGTGCTTTGCTGGTGGACGAATATGTCAGTAATTTATTTAGAATTCAAGGCACACTTAACCAGAATGGCTACCACAGCATTCTGCAACGATACGCCATTCCATCTGGTTTGCGCTTTAGTGGGACTTTTATTTGTTTTTCAACAGGACAATGACCCAACACACCTCCAGGCTGTGTAACATGCTGACCAAACCGGACGCAGGGGTGTGCCATCGCGCGCATGTTGATTTTGTTCCCCAGACACGATCAGGACACGCCAGCTTGAAATATCAAAACAAACTCTGAACCAATTATATTAATTTAGGGACAGGTCGAAAAGCATTAAACACTAATGGCAATTTAGCTAGATAGCTTGCTGTTTCTAGCTAATTTGTCCTGGGATATAAACATTGAGTTGTTATTTTACCTGAAATACACAAGGTCCTTTACTCCAACAATTAATCCACAGATGAGAAAGGAATTCAGTTTACCATTATGTCATCTCTACTCCTTCCTCAGGCTTCATTTTAACTTTTTTGGACTTTATATGGTGGTTCGCAACCAACTTTTTTTACCACAACCGACTGGAGTGTGGACATCAGTTCATTTTTCAATCACCCACGTGGGTATATGCTTCAAAAACCAAAGAGGAGATTGGAGAGGCGGACTTGCAGCACGTTGAGCGTCACAAATAGAACCAATTTCTATTTTAGCGCATGGCCACGCAGACGCTCGCTGAGGCGCACGAGCAGTGTGGTTGCAATGATTGAATAACATGTACGTGTACATTTATTTTTCAACGCTCCCACACACGACGCGAGCGGTGTGGTCAGCATGTAAGGGCTATTTGACCAAGAAGAGTGATGGAGTGCTGCATCAGATGACCTGGCCTCCACAATCACCCGACCTCAACCCAATTGAGATGGTTTGGGATGAGTTGGACCACAGAGTGAAGGAAAAGCGGCCAACAAGTACTCAGCATATGTGGGAACTCCTTCAAGACTGTTGGAAAAGCATTCTTCATGAAGCTGGTTGAGAGAATGCCAAGAGTGTTAAAAGCTGTCATCAAGGCAAAGGGTGGCAACTTTGAAGAATCTCAAATATAATATATATTTTGATTTGTTTAACACTTTTTGGGTTACTACATGATGCCATATGTTTTATTTCATAGTTGTGATGTCTTCCCTATTATTCTACAATGTAGAAAATAAAGAACCCTTGAATGAGTAGGTGTGTCCAAACTTTTTACTGGTACTGTAGTTGAAACTATACTTTTGATATCATAAATGGTTAGTCCTTGCATCCTTAGCTTTGTCTATGCATTTGAGAGTGGTTACACTTCTCCAGACCCATCTCTCAGCTTTTTACAGAAACATAGGCGTTTCAACTGCTGTTTGCCACTTTAAGGACTAAAACATTTTATTTATTTTACTAGGCAAGTCAGTTAAGAACAAATTCTTATTTTCAATTACGGCCTAGGAACAGTGGGCTAACTGCCAGTTCAGGGGCAAGACGACAGATTTGTACATTGTCAGCTCGGGGAATTGAACTTGCAACCTTGCAACCGTCCAACGCTCTACCCACTAGGCTACCCTGCCGCCCCGTGAACATGAGCAGCATCAAACAGTAATTTACAGTTAGGCATACTTTAGCAGTACTACAACAATCACACACGGTTTCTAAAACACAGCACATATTGAAATTATCAATATGGACTACCAAAGCTCATTACCAAAAAAGCAGAGGAAAGCATATAGAACACCACCGTATGAGTCATAACACCCATAAAACTTAGCGGTTAAACAGAAATATGTTTCCAATCATTTTTTCACCCTACATTTTTCCCATAAGGGATTTTAGAATCACTTCAAATAAAGGCTATGTTTCGTGTAGGCTTACACTGGCGTGACGTTTTGATAACGTGTAAATCTCTCTAGGACAAGGTGACTTTTATCAATATATTTGCCTGTATTTACCCCCAAAAAAATATATATATGCTACGCTAATTAGCTGCTAATGTGGCTTTCATAAAGAACTCCAAATGCCATGATGATCTGTACAAGACTGCCGAATCGAGGCAAAGCTAAGAATATCTCGATTGACTATCTAATGCTAGCTAAATGTAGTCCGTAATGAATAAATTGCCTCATTTATTTAAATGTACCTGTTAACAAAGGCGCCAGGTAGAGACGAGGTGGATTTGTAGTTTTGCATTATGCCTACGTTGGTGTTAATTAGCTATTCGAATCAGAGAGTAAATAGAGAAGAATACATTGATAAAAGTCACCTTGTCCAACAGATTTACACGGTTATCAAAACGTTACGCCAGGACAAGCCTACACGAAACACCGTCATTATTTGAAGTGTTTCTAAAATCCCCTAAAGCAAAAATGAAAGGTGGAATAAACGATTGGAACCGTTTCCCTGTTTGACCGCTAGGTTTTAATGATACCTCCACTGTAGGGACTTTATAACAGCAGCACGGCGTTTTTCAGTTTCTGGGAGAACACAGTACATTCAGCCATCTTCAAGTATCGGCAATAATAATTGCCAGTATCATACACAAGCATTATACACTCCCTATAAGCCTACAACAACTGAAGCTCCCCAAACGACAGGTTAACAACTATGTAGTAAACAGTGCGTTACAGTAGCAATAACATCAATGACGTGAACTAGTGTTTGACTTGTTACGTCGTCGTTTTAGCCTAGCCACATGTTTTTTTTTTAAGTTACTACCTAGTTAACTAGCTCGAGAAATGGCTAACATGCATCTTGATTGTTTTACTGTTTTGGACACATCTTCCAAGTCAAACTGACGACGTGGTTCTCATTTCGTCCCGTCGGGACCACTAAGAACAGAGAAAGGTAGCCATCCATCCATCCATCCAGACAAAAACGCTGAGGTGTTAAAACCAAGGACGGCAACGGCTTCAATGAATGTGATAGTCTGAACAGGATAACCTATTCCAGAGTGGAATTCGTAGCGGAGAATACTCGTTCACTACAGCCACTGTTTGTCAACAACGGACCAGATCCGTTGTAACAAACATGTGCTAGTTAGACGTCAACAGCTTGTTGTGACAGCATTTGTCTTGCTGGGGACTCCCAGGAATCTAGCTAGCTCGCTTAAGAAGCTCCAGGGTACTCTTTTGCGCACACCCGCGTTAACTGACGTTACCTAACGATCTGAGCTTTTGTTTCACATGACACCCCACACACACCCGCTACTCGAGCTAACTAGATGGTGTTAACAATCGGTAACCGTACATGTTAACATACGTGGCTGGCGAACGGTTATCTAGCTCAAGCTGGCTAAGCTAGCCAGGCAAACCGGCTAACGGTAGCTAGCTGAGATTAGCAACTCACATCTCCTCAGCCATTTCACCCAGTGACGCACGATCAGACTGTGGTGTTTCTTGTTCTCGATACACCAATGCGATAGTCCTTGAATTGATTCCATTGTGTTGGACACTCCTTGAAACCGTCGGTCCAAAGTTGACTCCAGGGCCGCAGGCGAACCACGACCGTGGCCGCTTGACGCGCCAGATGCTGCAGCCATTTCCCAGGCCTTGCGCTGACACGCTAGCTGGGTCTTGCCTGTCGCGCGTTGTGATCAGCCTAGTCAAGAGTGCACTTGTGCGGTATGGTGCCGCGCTGGCTGTAGACATTAGTGCATTGCTATTGTTTTAACAGTACATTCAGTTATTACTGCATTTGCAAACGATAACGTATATTGTGTCATTGGTTTTATTTCAACAACTGGTGCAACAAAAAGGAATGTATTATTATAGAGTTGGTTGGTCGTTACTAGAAAACTCATTCAAAGCAGACGATTTAATGTGAATGTGGCGCCACTCTGTGGCTAAATAGCTGCAGCTCAACATGGCCTGTCACTGAAATTATGCATCTTCCCCTTCATTACATTCCAAGCTCCCTTTCCTAACTCCCTTTCCTTTCCTCTTATCATAGCTTCATTTCCTTCCTTCCTATCTTCCTTTCCTCCTTCTTAAATTCCTTTCTTTCTTTCCTAGCATGCTTTCCTTGATCCCTTTGCTTCCTTTCCTCCCCTCCTTTGCTTTCCTAGCTCCCTTCCCACCTATCCTTTCCTAACTGCCTTTTACTTCTTCCATTCCTAGCTTCCTTTACTCTTTTCCTAGCTCTTTTCCTCTTATTTTGTTTGTGCAAGATGCAACGCAAAGTGCCTGGATACAGCCCTTAGCCATGGTATATTGGCCATATACCACAAACTCCCAAGGTGCCTTATTGTTATTATCAACTGGTTACCAACATAATTAGAACAGTAAAAATAACATTTTTGTCATATTTGTGGTATACCACAACTTTCAGACAATCAGCATTCAGGGCTCAATATACCGTATACAGTGGTTGTATACATTTACAATGTTTACAAACATTGGAGTAAAACAAGCTTATATTTTAGGTTCCGATGGAGTGTGACAATTGAACTATGCCCTTGAGCCATTTAAAAGTTATATTGTTCAAGAATCAATGGGGTATACATCATTAATTTATAAATCCGAAATTAATTGTAGCATCTGCAGATTGCCCCTTTAATCCATTGTTAGGATGAGTAGAGGTGGCTGACGTCTTCCTCTGAAAAAAGTCATAGGAGTACAGGTGACTGCCAGCTTGACATCAGTCACCTGTACTCATCCTAACAATGGAATAAAGCGTGAGCAAATAAGAAATTAATCTCTGCCTTTTTTGTTGAGTGCGCCAACTCATTTCTGCCTCAAATTACCGGTAGTCCTTTTGGACGTTTTTCTTGGCAAGCCATTTTGTTGGACTTTTGTCATGGCTGTCGAGCACCCCTTCTTTCTTGCTGTAGCCTGGAGGCCTACATGAACTCTCCTGTAGCAGGGCCACAGTCAATTCAATCATTTGAATTTATGTGGCAGATTTCAAGTTCCGATTAACAAAAACATGACTTTATTTTAGCAAAAAGGGTACAATTTATCAAAAACAATGATGGAGGGTGTTGAGTAAAAGTTGGGAAGAGGAGGCAAAGGAAATGGATTTGAATCAAGGAAGACAACATTAAACAGCAAAATATCCTTCTCAGCCCAACCATTTGTCCTCTTTTGATAAACAGAGAAAATGTGCAAAACATAGGCCCTACATACACCAAAATCATCACATGAAATGACAATATTTCCTCACAGGAAATATAAGAATAAACAACTCCCCAACGGTCTGTTTGAACAGTTTTTAGGAAGGGCTGTGCATTGCCTCAACACAGTTACCTGTATTTACTACTGCAGTGATCTCTCTGTTGTCCTCTACCTGGGCCTTTCCTTGGCATGGTTAAGAACAATAACACATACTAGCAGTATGGTCAATCACCCCCAAGCCATAAGACTGCTAAATAGTCAAATAATGGCACCCAAACTATCTGCACTGACTATCTCGCACTGACCCTACGCACACTCACCAGACTATACATACACTGACTCACACACACAATATTGACACTTCCATCCAAAACCCACACACATTTCACAAAATGTTGATTTTATTTTGATCATGATGTTTCAGTTGTCCTGTATTAGGCTTAACTGTTGTCGTTTAAAAAAAAAAATATTTAAGTCGGTAGATCAAATCAGTATCCAGCTATTCTTGGTTTCCTGCCTACCCCCATCTAGGTAGTTACAACTCAAGAGACTCTCTGAAAGTGGCCAGGGATAAAGAGTCATTCAACATGAATGATAATTGCTAAGCAAAAACATTGTGGTTCAAATACCCAATGGCCTAATGAAAGGTTTTACATTTTTTCTTCCAATCCAGTAGAAACACTCCTAGAAGATCAAAATTATTTGTGTTTTGCGTCGTCACAATAGTAACATTTAAGGTACAATTTCCTTTGTTATCAAATGTAAAATACTCATGTGCAAAATAGTTTTGGCAATGACTTATTCCTCAAAATGTTTCTTTTCACACCATAGGAGAAAACTGACATAAAAAAAATAAAAGGATGATAAATGTATTCTATCAAATAAATCAATGAAGTTAGAAAGCATTAAGCCAATTAATATGCTCTAGTCTGCACCCAGGTTTTTCAAGCAGACCTATTGTATAATACCTTAAATCTAACAGTTGTTATTTCTCATCTCATAGGTCTTAGTGGTCATCCCAGTTGCATGCTACTGGGGTTGTTAGCATTCACACTGAGATGGATTTAGTCAATAGTTACATTAAACTGTGGCTAACAGACTCGGCAGAGTGTGTAGTAAAAGCAATGGTTTTGTTGCCACTGGTTGGCAGAGGTTTAGTGTCAGTTGTATCAGCGACCTTTTTCACTGTTCCCTGCGCTGGATCCGCTAAAGGATTAAACAGGTTCTTGTAATGTTTTTCATTGTATTGTCAATGTTTTAAGCTCTACTACTATTGATAACTTTATCATAACTAACTATGAGTTTGTTAGGTTAAAAGGTATTCCATAAATCTTGAGCGATGCTATTTTCTTTTATACTTCTGCAGTGCATTTCATGTGATTGTATTTTTGTTGATAAATCTGAAATACAAAATCATCTTCTTTCAAATCAGTAATCAGCATAAAAAAAATGACACATTTTAAAAATTATCACATCAACCATAAAAAAATATTCCCAGGTACATTTCGATAAAAGAAAATAACTCTCCAACACAGACAAAAGTGGACAAAGGATGGTCAAAAGGTGCAATGGCTTCAGAGTTCCGTTTTATATCCTCCACTCCGGCTCTTGTTTCATAGACCTCAGTGATGTGGGGATAGACTGACCCCTCCTTTGGGTTTCCACTGATGTAATATCTGTCTCCGTCTTCACTGTGCCAGGCCTGCTGTGGCACCTCTGTGGCTGATGTCCGTGGAGGGAGAGCTGATGTGAGTGAAAGACCAGGAGGGTGGAGGAGACACAGCTGTCTTGTGTGGCTGGGCTACCACATGTTGAGCAAGGTGACATTTCAAGCCTATTATTTCCCTTTCTTCTCTTGCTGACAGTCAGACATGATGCGTTATAGGTGTCTGTGCTCAATGGGCAAGAGCCTTGTGAGGTCATTTCCTGGTAGTTGTCCTCGCGCTGCAGGCGCTTGCAGCTGGGTGGGGCGGCATTTGGGAAGTCGGAGTCCAACCAGCTAAGCTTGCGCTTCTGATGGAGCAAGAGTGAAGAAAAACAAATGAGATACAAGTCTTGCATATTATAGATTGCTGTGAGAATCATTATGACAATGATATATTAAACAGCGATAACTAGAGCATCAAGAGACCCACCTTGACTGGCATGCACAGCTGATTTTGGTGCCATCGTGGCGGAAGACTGGGTGTGGGGTTCTGGGTGGCAGCGACAGGGGTCACATGGGGGAACCACATCTTCAGCATCATCTCTACCTGCAGAAGGGTGCGGAGGAATTTCTCTCTGTGGAAAGAGTACTGTCATTAATAACCTTTTATGACATTAAACATTTAAAGTAAATTTGTAACTACACCATAAAATTACTGTTTGCGTGATTGCTAGACATACACAAGATGGTTTGGTTTGCTTACCCCATGTCAGGTTTCTGAAGAATCCCCAGGATCCTCTGGAGTCTATCGATGGCAACGCTTGACTGGAAACTGCTAAGACCTCTCTCAAATCTCCCCGTCTTGAGTCCATTCAGAAGCTCCAACAGGGGTCTGATAAACCTTTGCAGCTCTGAACACTAGGAGAGAGAAGGGAAACAGAAAACATCAATATCCACGGTCTGATAATGTCCCTGGATGCAAAAATCAGTAACTCAGTATTTTCAAATTAGTCAAAGCAGTCTTTAAACAACAAAACTCACTTTCTGAGCGAAGGCCAGGTCTCCTTGCATGGTCTCCTCTGTGCTTCCCTTTGTGCTCAACGTGCTGCCAGGGGAAGACACCATGGATGGGTAGGTGGTGGTGTGAGGAAAGCATTTTGCTTGTCCACTCCCAGCCATGGACCAGTGTAACCTAGGGGCTGCCTCGCCACCTCCGGCCAGGGAGAAGGATACTGAGCAGGTCTTGCCACCCCCTGAGCTATCTCCCTCGCTTTCAGAGGTGAAGACATCAACGTCTGCCTCGTCCTCCGTCACGTCGCTCTCGCTGAGGAGGAAGCTGGGGGTGGAGGAGCGGGAGTCGTAGGTCGGCCATTTGGTGGACATGCTCAACAAATGCATCCCTAGAGAAAGAGAGAGATCAGTCACAAGGAATATCAGAAATACCTCAGAGTAACTGATGTAGAGTTAATGCTGACCTAGGCATTATAACAAGTGCTGTATGTAGAAAACCCCCCCTTTAACAAAATGACAGTCATCGATCACAATTTAAATTAAAACTATGAATACAAAACAATAACAATGCAAATTTGGGGTTTTCACGTCATGCTCCAAAAAACTAGTAGGTGTGTCCCCTAATAAATATTCAAGAAGGAATGCTGTTAGTCACTGATCTTGGTATAAACTCCACCAGCTGTTGCTTTGCTATACATGTGAACATGTGCTGTGTGGGGGTGTGACGTACACGGTCGTGTGGGGTTTGACTGTATGGCTCTAGGATTTTATGTCCGCTATTAGTTACATTTCAAACATCTGACCACTGTAACATCAAACTAATTGACTATCCTGAAACAAAATGACAGAGGCTGCATTATACACTACATTGTTTCTCGCATTACAAAGTTGTGTATGTTAATTGAATGCTTCTCATAAACTCCCTATGTTTTTACTTTCAATTTGAGTCTATACTGTATGAAGCGCTTATATAATAATTAGATAACATACATAGAAACAACTGTAAAGACGTGAACTGATTCCAGGTTTGAGGCGTTAGCCAAGATGGAAGATTCAGACTAGAGCAGGGAAAGCTGATCCTGAACCAGCGCATACTTAAGGCACAAGCAATAATGACTAGACTTTTGGCTTGTAAATATTGTAACCAAGAGTGCAGGTTTGAAAGTTCAAAGCTAGTCAAAATAGATCTGGAGAAGCAAATGGTGTATAGTAAAACATAAGTTACAGTTGTCTATAGCCTATGATATATATATTACCTTTTAGGATGAAGCCGATGCGAAGACAATTCAATAAAACAGTCAAATTAATAGCTGGTATTCCTTCTCCAATTGCAATTGTAAGAAGATCTTGTTCAAAAACCAATGAGAACCACGGATGTTGATGGCGCGCTATAGTTGTAGAGTCCTCTGTTCTCAACGTCTCAGTACTGTTTCCTCCGTTCCCTCGGTTTTAGATTCCGTTTACCTTTCAAAGTCCTCAGTACAGCGAGGGGTAACATGTGAATCGTTACCATGCGCTACACGTGCTGAACTGTGTGCTCGGCCGTGGTTGGTTAGTAGATGGTACAAAGCGCTCCCATTGCTTGAGAATATAACCACTCAGTGACTCCATCCATACTGATTGGCCAGTAACTGTGACTTGTCATGCGTTTCTCACTGTCACGTGTGAGACGTGTGGAGGGCTGTGGCTGTATACTACAGTAGTCAACAAGGTAAAACACGAGGCAGTAACGACACGGGTTATACAGTGTGGCTGAGGTGTCTTGTCCTGCATTATCGTAATGTCGGACTGACTAGTCACTAGTCTAGGTGCTGACGGTTTCGACCCCACGTGGAGAACACCGGACAACAACTGATGTCATCAATTTGGATCAGCCTGATGCACCAAAGCTATATCTATACTGGGACAATTCATAATTGGATTATGGTAGAGTTCTAGGCTGACGATCAACTACTTGACAGTAAATACAAGTTTGTTCTAGAGGGGTAGGCATGCATAATCTGCATTTGTCCAAAACTGCCATGCATGTATTGCTCCCCAAAATGTATAATGTTGTGGATCTTTGTTGCATGATCTAACCATTCCTAAAACATGTATCATTTGATCTATAAATTAGCAGGCCTAATTAAGCAATTACATTTTCATTGGGAGGTCCTTCCCCAATGTTCTTACAAAGTGTTTAGGAACATTCAATCTCTCCATATCCCAGTCTGTTGTCCCCACTTGCTTCAAGATGTCAACCATTGTTCCTGTACCCAAGAAAGGGAAGGGAACTGGACAAGAGGACTATCGCACACGGGTTGTACATTGTGGCTGACGTTGCTTCCAGAGGCAGTTTGGAACTCGTAGTGAGTGTTGCAACCGAGGACAGACGATTTTTACGCGCTTCAGCACTCGGTGGTCCCTTTCTGTGAGTTTATGTGGCCTATCAATTTGCGGCTGAGCTCTTGTTGCTCCTAGACGTTTCCACTTCACAATACAAGCACTAGGAAAGGTGGCACGTTGCAAGTCACTGAGCTCTTCAGTACGGGTCATTCTACTGCCAATGTTTGTCTATGAAGATTACATGGCTGTGTGCTCGATTTCATACACCTGTCAACAATGGGTGTGGTTGAAATAGCTTAATCCACTAATTTGAAGGGGTGTCCACATACTTTTGTGTATATAGTGTACCTGCATCTGACGGTCATGGTGCTTTCAAGACAACTGGGAACTCTGAAAAAACGAGGTCAAATCATGACGTGAGTGAACTTTAAGTCAGAAAGTTGGAGCTCTAGAAAGTTGTCAGCGTTTCCGAGTTGGATGACCGTTCAAAACGATTTTCCCCAGTCGGATCTAGTTTTTTTCAGAGTTCCCAGTTGTCTTGAATGCTCGGAAGTTGGAGAATCGCGAGTTCCCAGTGATTTTGAACACAGCATTATTCTCAGCGGAGTGAATGAGTAGCAGAGGGTGCGTTCACCGTCCCTGCTCTCTCCTCCATTTCCTCTGGTGAGACTGATCAGAGAGAGGGACATGTCTTCCACCGGATGGCGAACTTGAGTCGCACCGCATCTGCCTCATGAACAACATGCATTTGTACCTATGACTAGAGAAAGTGAAATACTCCTTGATATTAAAATAGACACGACGAGCTGCTAGTAATAATAAAAACGCAGGGCTATCGATACACTTGGCTACTAATTCATTGCAGCTGCAACACGAGTGGAAGTAGAAGTAGAGAGAAGCGCGTTTTATGTTTTGTAATAGTGTTGAATAAAAACAGTCTTGACAGTGCTGAGTAAAAATTAGACATGAAGACACTCAAAAAAACAGCAGCTCTTTGCTGTATTCTTTGACAGTCTTTCGCTGGTCATGGTTTTAAACGTTATGAAATCTCACGTAGTCTAGTATAAACTTTGCTGTGGCCGGGGTTGTGGAAGCTGTAGGTAGGCACAGGGATTAGAGCTATCCGATTGGCCAGCGCAGTAGGCGCACTCGATTTAGCCACAGACCTCCCGGTCAGCTGGGTAGGTGGAGTTTGTATTTTCAGACAAAATAAATTGTTTAAAATGGGAACACTTTGCCTACCCGGTGGGGCAGGGCATCTGAATCAATTGCAGCTACCACCAACAGTGCAAAATTAAGGCTGTTCTGAGGGCAAAAAGGGTGGGGTGCAACTCAATATTATGAATGTGTCCTTAATGTTTTGTACACTCAGTGTATATGTAGCCCGCTTTCTAAAATCATTGATTTGGATTTACGACAGTTCTATGTTGGAGGTTGTCAGCCGCCATCAGAAATGCTTGCTAATCTATCAAATAGGTAATGTATTGCCCTACTCCACAATGCCAAATGATTTACCCCCACAAAGCCATTGACTCAACTCAGGAGAATAGGATATCAACTTGACCTGGCCAGCAACCTCTGCAGGGCAGCAAGTGCTGATGCTTTTATGGGAGCAAGAGCAAAAGCTCACATTGGGGGGCCTGCTTTTTCCCACACGGGTCTTCCCTGTTTTTTGCAGAGGTACTAGGCAATGTATCCCTCACCGGGTTCCTATTCCTCCAAGCAGGTCACGACATAAGCACTCCCAGGGCGTCAGACCCCTGCTCCTTGGCCTTGTTGGCTTGGCTGAGCTTATGGCTTCCCTTTGTGACAGGTGTGATGGTGGCATCCCCCTGGGTATCCTCATACCTTGTGAATGCACTGCCTGGGTTTGAGCCATGCGGAGAGGGCGGTGGAGCGCCCTACTGGTTGCCTGTTTTTTTGTGTTGTTCTCAGAAGGCCTGCGCCTGGTGCAAGTGGAGGCCAAGCCCGACTGGGTTGGCCAGGCTCGGGCTCAGGCTGGGGACGAGCTCCCTCCCTCAGGACTGGTGTGCCAGCGAGCTGTTAGTCCCTCTACTGGGCCCAGTACCCTTCCCAGGAAGCGTGGAGCCACCGCAGGCAGAGCCCATCTGCTGCCAGTGCTGGACGGGGTCAGGAGTCGGGCGACGACAGCTGTTCCCTGTTGGCCAGTGATAGGCTGTTCCTGGGGGACAATGCTGGTACTGTTCACCACCGTGAGTGGGGCTACCAGGCTGACAGGCCATCAGAAGCTGGCAGCGGGGCACATTGCCCCCTAGCGGCTCGAGAGGCTATGAGGAGCCTACTCACTCGGGTAGCCACTGCACTGGACATCAAACTGGTGGACAGTGATGACTCTCCATCTGTCCTCCATCTGGCGCAGGTGGTTTCCTCCCGGTGCCATCTCTGGCTGGCCCAATCCCATCTGCCAGCTGCTCTTCAGAGCACATTTGCCACTACCCCATCACCCCAGGGCTGACGTTTGGCCTAGGGATTGATGACATTCTGGAGCAGACCGATAAAGTTCGTAGGGACTGGGAGACCCTGAGACGATTCATGCCGGCACCTCAGGCCATGGGTCTAAGGCAGACGGACGTCACCACCCACCTGCACTCGAACGAAGGTGAGGTCCCTCTCCTGCGCATCGCCTCTTGCTGAGGGACGACAGCGGGGATGGGCACAGCGTGCGGTGGAGCAACAACCTGTCAACCGTCATTGCCATTGGGACGTGCCTGCACTCAGGGTGCCAGAGAGGCGGGCCCCGGCAGGACCCCTTGACACACCCTTCCCCGGCCTCGGCCGCTTCTCCCGGTCTCAAAGGGCAAAGTGGGAGGAGGGTGTGGAGTCCCCCTGGGTGTTGTCCACAATGCTCGAGGGGTACCGACTCCAATTCCGGCTCCCGTCCTTCAGGGGCCTTCATGTTACCACGGTGGCCAACCCCCTGATGAAGAACACTCTGCGGCTGTGTCCAGGGAACAGTGGTTTGTGATGCTGGACCTGAGGGATTCATACTTCCATGTTCCTGTTCACCCAGCTCATTGGCAGTACATCCGATTTGCATTCGAAGGGACGGCTTACGAATTCATGGTTCTTCCCTTCGCACCTCCCTCTGCGGTTGGTTCAGTGGTCCTGGGCGTTGCCTACTGTGCCGGGACCCACCTTCCACATTGACGGCCCCTGCGTCGCCGCTGGCTGGCCAGGTCCTTCTAGTACCGACTACATCTGGTACGGGCCGACCAATATATTTGAGTGATCCAATATAGTGAAACATAACGAAGGTTAAGTATGTAACCACAGTTATGTGAGCTATATGGATCACTCCAATCCTCTACGGCAGTGGTTCACAAACTTTTTATAGTCCCGTACCCCTTCAAACATTCAACCTCTAGCTGCGTACCCCCTCTAGCACCAGGGTCAGCGCACTCTCAGATGTTGTTTTTTGCCATCATTGTAAGCCTGCCACACACACACTATACAATACATTTATTAAACATCAGAATGATGTTCATTAATTGTTTATGGTTCTGACACAGAAAATCATACAATGACGAAAAGATCTGTGTGTTGTCCTTGTTAATTCAGACAGAAAAGAGCTTCAACTTCTTAATCATAGCCTCAATTTTGTTCCGTACGTTGAATATAGCGGAGAGTTCGTGTAATCCTAGATTCTGATCATTCAGGCAAGAAAAAACATCACCCAGATAGGCCAGTCGTGTGAGAAACTCGTCATCATGCAAGCGGTCAGACAAATTAAAATTATGGTCAGTAAAGAACTTTAAGCCCGTCTCTGTTAAAAAAAACTTGTCAATACTTTGCCCCTCAATAACCAGAAATATGTTGTAAAATTGTTAAACATTTAAAAAGTTATCCTTTTTAGATAGAATTATACTAAATATATTCACGTCACCAAATCATTTATTAAAACACACTTTTTTTGCAATGAAGGACTACAGAAGTCGCAACAGCACTCTGTAGGGTAGCACCATTGTGTAGCCGGAGGACAGCTAGCTTCCGTCCTCCTCTGGATACATTGACTTCAATACAAAACCTAGGAGGCTCATGGTTCTCACCCCCTTCCATAGACTTACAGAGTAATTATGACAACTTCCCAAAGGATGTCTTCCAACCTATCAGAGCTCTTGCAGCATGAACTGACATGTTGTCCACTCAATCAAAGGATCAGCGAATGTATCTAGTACTGAAAGCATAAGCTACAGCTAGCTAGCACTGCAGTGCATAAAATGTGATGAGTAGTTGACTCAAAGAAAGAGAAAGACAATAGTTTTGAACAAATTCATTTCTTTTCACTTTCAGTTTCACTAACTTAGCTAGCAAATGTAGCTAGCTAGTTTAGCCTACTCAAACACCCTGCTCAAACAGAGGGATGCTGTGTTAGCTAGCTGGCTATGACTATCCAACACAACACTGGAACTCTTCCAAGTCAAAGTAAGCTTCGGGGCCCGCCGGTGTAAGTGCTAAACTGCTTACTGACACTGTAACATTACTGTATTATTGTAGCGGGTTTACTAACGTGTTAATTCTATAAGCTATGTTGACTATGACGTTACTTTAGCTAATATGGTGACAACGATGTAGGCTTTGTGTAGCGGTCATGATATGTTTTGGCTTGGAAAGTTTTTTTTGCCTGGTCACATACAGCTGATGTGTTGTGCATTGAAGTCCACAAGCGAAGGGAAAAGGTGAGAGGAGGAGAGCGCATAGATGCGAGAAGGAATACAACATGGCTGCTATAAAAGTGAACTGTGTATTCATTCTACCGATTCTGTTGAAAAATGTTTCTTAAACAGAAGCAAACAGAACAAAACAGGGATTAACATACCTGAATTTGTCCAATAGAAACTCTCGTTTGCAACTGTTGGACTAATGATAACACTGTAGATCAGCTAGATCTCCTGCACATTTATCACTCCAGGGTTTAATTGCTATATTGTAATTATTTCGCCACTATGGCCTATTTATTGCCTTATCTCCCTTATCCTACCTCATTTGCACACACTGTACATAGACTTTTTCTATTGTATTATTGACTGTATGTTTGTTTATTCCATATGTAACTTTGTGTTGTTTGTGTCGCACTGCTTTGCTTTATCTTGGACAGGTCACAGTTGTAAATGAGAACTTGTTCTCAACTAGCCTACCTGGTTAAATAAAGGTGAAATAAAAATAAAATAAAAAGATGCAGGCAAGATTGTGCAAGGCGGTATTGAATGTGTCACTGTCCGTCGCCTCAAATGTTTCTCTCGACCTGTGTGCACCTACACTTCATTCATAGGCTAGGTTGTAGCAACCTCATGATGGGTATAGGGAAAATGTGAGTATCATGTAGGAGCCTAAATTTATCGCTGTTACATTGAACTGGATGAATTAAATATGAATGACAGTCATCCAATATGCTTTAATGGAAATAAGGCCATGCTCATGATTTTTTTTAAATCCTCCCTCATCTTAAACGGCACTGACCACCCCTGGCGTTGACGTTGCCCTCTTGGACCATGGCCGTCCAAGCAACAAAACAAAGACATTTTGTGACTGGTACACTACATTCAGTCGTCAGGGTGGAAGCAAAATAGTACAAAATCTTATTTTCCGCAATAATAGAAAATCATAATCAGAAAATCGCATTCAACACTAGATGGCGCTACATTAACATCCTATCCTGTGATGAAGTTTTACTTTTATCATGCACTCAACATAAATATTTTTTATTTTATTGGACAGAACAAGATTCATATTTCATAATCATGTCAACAAATGTTACTACAAATCAGGTAGCTCTGTTTTATAAAAGTCATATCAATGTGGTGGTACTAGATCATGTTATTAATCCATTACATTTCTTACCTGTGTTTCCACCACTCAACACAAAATGGAAATATGGAGTGCATTAATGTAACAATATTCATTACACTCAGCTCCGTTTTAATTCCATCAGTTAAGGCCATTGATGAATTAAAATCAAATTCATGAACTAATGAAAATCCTTAGAATTTCTGATTTGTTTTTATTTTATTGCCTTTTATTTATTCTTGAATTGAATGTCAGTCATCACGTCATCTGAAATGAAATGGAATTGACCCTATGAGGACACAAACACACAATCATACATTGGGAATGCCTGTTTCCCTCAATTGCTCCTCAGTGATTATTTCCTGTAAAATGAGACATTTAGGGGAAACATGAACAATCAAGAGTTTGAAATGATACCGGTCGTCATAACAACAAGGACTAGACGTCCTCACATTTCCCTTTTACCAGAGGACCTAACTAAGTCCTTAGCTTCATAGACTGTGTCCAAAGGGCTGTGGTCAAAAGTAGTGCACTATGTGATTTCAGGCTCAACAGTATTCTTCAGGTAGAGATACAAGGGGGTGAGTGCGGTGAGTGCTTACATCTCATTTGAATTCTGAAGTATGTTATTGAGCTGCTCTAATGAGAAAGCAGAGGTAAATTACATGGGGGGGGTTAATAGAATATTTACCACTAGAATATTCTGCAAACAACATAGCTACATGTTTTGGGTTTAATTGTTAGGTTTCCAGGGGTATCAGTTCTGATCCAGACTTGTTGAAATGTTCTTGGCAGGAGGGAGAGGAAGAGAAGAGGAGAGAGGGGCGGGGAGGGGTTGGGGGGGTGTAATAGGCTGTGGAGGAGAAGGAACCAGTGGGACAGAATTGGTTGGTAATTACCTCTTGACATTTGGAGAGAGAGAAATGGGCATCTCATAATTACCTCTGGACATTTGGATAGGGATAGGGAGAAGAACAAACACCATTGTATATACAACCTACAGTGGGTCCTTTTACTTATTTTCCACCATAATTTGCAAATAAATTCATTAAAAATCCTACAATGTGATTTTCTGGATTTTTTCCCCTCATTTTGTCTGTCATAGTTGAAGTGTACCTATGATGAAAATTACAGGCCTCTCTCATCTGTTTAAGTGAGAGAACTTGCACAATTGGTGGCTGACTAAATACTATTTTGCCCCACTGTATATGTTTATTTTCCCTTTTGTACTTTAACTATTTGCACATCATTACAACACTGTATATAGACATAACATGACATTTGAAATGTTTTTATTCTTTTAGATTTTTTGTGAGTGTAATGTTTACTGTTCATTTTTTTATTGTTTATTTCACTTTTGTTTATTATCTACTTCACTTGCTTTGGCAATGTAATCATATGTGTCCCATGCCAATAAAGCCCCTTAAATTAAAATTGAATTGAGAGGAGAGGTAGAGAGAGAGGGTCGTCTCCTTTTACACCATCACCCGTCTCCCTCTGTTGCTGTGGTCCATTTGACTTTGATCTCTCACTCTGTTAAGCAACACCTTTAAAGGGTGACAAATTGTATGGTCGCAGACTCACATGCTCACTTTCCCCTACTTTCCGTTATTGCTATATGAAAAGCGAGTTGCTTGAACGTCATGAATGTCAGGATTTTGGAACAGATAGTGGTCTTTCTTCAGTTACTTACAATATATGTCTGTCATTTTGCAAACACACAAACATGTAAAGACATGAAACTGTGTTCTGTTCCAGAGGTCTAGAACTTAGTTTCTCACAGAATTTAGGCCTATGTGTCAAACAAGAACCATTTCTGTGCTTTAAGGTAGCCTATTCTTTAATAGATTTGTGAATGTAATTAGGCATGATTACAAATATTTATTAAACATGTTTTTATCATTATTTATATTAAATCAGTAAACGGGAGTGAAGGACTTGTACCCCATTGGCTCTATATTGCATAAACTTTTTGGGAAATAATATAATTTTTGTATTGATTTATTGATCTATTGCTAACATAATGTGCTCATTGATAAGAGCCTGTCCATGATAGGAAATATCCTCATATGGATGATTACCATGGGTCATTGATTTCTTATCTTAGTGTCATCTCATTGCCCTCTACACTTCTCTCCTCTTTCAACAGGAACTAACCCAACCTATCTGATTTCATATTCCAAAATCTTAATAATCTTCTTTAGGATGGGTTCCTCTTTAACAAACTTAACGTTTTCAATAGGACCTACTATATTCCTTTTGTATCCCATTACTCAATTGCCAAAATTCTTGTTTTGAGGTCCACAACCAGATTTAACCCGCTGGCGCCATTCAACTTCAAAGTGCAAGCATACTTTCTTAATAAAAGCCCACGATATGGCACGATATGAAAAGTTACATCTCATCGTCGTTAATGCGAAAATTGTAACCTACTAAAAATATATGTAACCTAACTAACAAAAAGCAATATTATATAATGCAATAGTAATAGATCTAGCGTCTACATATTTCAGTAGGCTATTTAATTTTTTTTGTGGATTTTTTTTACTTGCCAGGGCGCGCGCGTCGCGCTTACGGCGAGCAAGACATGAGTTTAAAAAGGGAGTGCGCCGACCAGATTGAATCAACCTATGAATGATAGAGAGAGAGAGAGAGAGAGAGAGAGAGAGAGAGAGAGAGAGAGAGAGAGACAAAACGCTGAGAAAAATCAGAAGAGCTGCACACAGTTTATTTTATGGGTCTGCAGAGAACAAAATAATTATGTTGACTATCTTTTTTCTGTAACGATCGACTGCTATAACAAACAATTAAATCGGAAATGGACCGTAAAATTGCAAACTTCTCTGGGATGTGGAAAATGAAGACTTCTGAAAACTTTGAAGAACTCCTGAAAGCGTTGGGTGAGTATTTTCACACAGCCACGGGAAGTAGGGGTGCTGAATTAGGCCTACAAATAAAAATAAAAATGAAATGTGTTATTAAAATAAATAAAAAAATCACAAAAGTAGTGCACTGGGCCTTTTAGTAGTACAGTATCTTGCAGGATTCAATAGTTGGAATTGTAAGAGTTGTTTCCCTGTCCCTTTCTCTGCAATTATCATTTAAACTTGGATTAGCTAACACAACGTGCCATTGGAACACAGGAGTGATGGATGCTGTTAATGGGCCTCTGTACGCCTATGTAGATATTCCATAAAAAATCTGCCGTTTCCAGCTACAATAGTCATTTACAACATTAACAATGTCTACACTGTATTTCTAATCCATTTGATGTTATTTTATTGGACAAAAAATGTGCTTTTCTTTCAAAAACAAGGACATTTCTAAGTGACCCCA
The DNA here is from genome assembly GCA_030435695.1 of Brachymystax lenok tsinlingensis. NCBI lineage: Eukaryota > Metazoa > Chordata > Actinopteri > Salmoniformes > Salmonidae > Brachymystax > Brachymystax lenok. Next base: position 3,171,788 of record CM059806.1, on the reverse strand, counting down.
AACTTTTAAACAGTAGTGTATATCAAGCAGTGGAGGCTCCTCAGAGGAGGAAGGGGAGGACCATCCTCCTCAGTGAATTTCATAAAAATAAAACATTTACATTTTTTTTATACAACTATACTAAATATAATCACAGCAGCAAATAATTGATTAAATCACACTATTTTGCAAAGAAGGTCTACAGTAGCCTCAACAGCACTCATGTTTGCAACTGTTGGACTAATGATTACACCCACTATCAGCTAGATGCAGGCAAGAGTGTGCAAGGCGGTATTGAATGTCACTGTCTGTCACATCAAATTTGTCTCTCGACCTGTGTGCACCTACGTTGTAAACTTTCATTCATATGCTAGGTTGTAGCAACCTCATGATGGGTATCTGTAAAATGTGAGTTTCGTGTTGTAGCCTAAACCTATCGCTGTTACATTTAACTGGGTGAATGGAATATGAATGACAGTCATCCAATATGCTGTAATAGAAATATGGCCATGCTCATAAAAAAATGTTCCTCCCTCATCTGAAACGGCACTGACTGCCACTGATATCAAGCAAGTATTTTATATTTCACAAGTACCATCAACTATTTTGTACAGATAATTATCAGACTCAAGTTACAAATGCTGGTAAACACTGAAATACATTTAGTAAAATAAAAATGGCAAAAGTAGTGCACTGGGCCTTTACTAGTCCTGTATTAGTCGACCCATATGGACATCTTCAGCGCGTGAAAAATACACATTCTGCATCCCCACCCCTAAACTACTTCCCGCGGCTATATATTTTCATACTATTTGAACATGGACATAGCCATTTGGTTATTACAACTAACATTAGAATGTCTTAATGCAACCTATTTAGAAATATTGTTGTAGTAGACATGTCTGTAAATATATCGACTCTTTGATGTAGACTCAGATCATCATACATTATGCAAATCACAGTTGCACTTATTTATGCATTTACAATGACCTTTTTTCAATCTATGGAGCCCTAGCCGTTGTCAAGGATATGGCGAGAATGTGTCAGAAATGTGGCAAAAAGGAGCAAAGGCACGAAAAGACCAAAGCATTCTGAGAAGCATCCCGCTCTTGGCTTTGGGGTGAAATGTTAAACCAGCTTGGTCTGTGGCCACATACACCACTCAAGTGTTTATAATTCTCTGTGCACATGTTTGGTTTATTATTATTTCCAATCATTTTCTTGCTTGATTTATTGTTTTAAAAGTCCTTTGTTATCATTTTTGAGGCACCCATCCACCTTCACATTCAGTCACCTAAACACACACACACACACACACACACACACACACACACACACACACACACACACACACACACACACACACTCACACACACACACACACACACACACACACAGAAAGGCCAGAAGAGGGCCAGTCAGTGGCATCTATTAAAATGTAAAGACAAATAGCCCGTGGAGGAATGTTATATTTTCCCTCATTTCAAACCAAGACCTCATGAGATTGTAATTAAAGCCAGTGTAAACGGAACTAAACCCTGAAATGGGCCTCCTCAGTCAGCCGGTAGTGAGACTAACATTCCCTCAGTACCCTGGAACTCCTCAACTAACTCGCTCCAGGGGTTTCTCTGTGGGCAACAGCAATATTTCCCTTCAAAGATAAATTTCACTCCAATGAGAAGGTTTCTCTGATTTTTATTTAGGGATAAGGATTTTACTTTGAATAGGCGCGAGGAATGAAAGTCAGTCTGATGTAACATACTGTTTGTATGTCAGGTCTATGCTAATCATCCCTTGGTTGAATGAATGAGAGCTCTGTCTGAGATCAAACCCTCCCTCTCCACTGATGTCTTTCCCACTACCCATAAATCAATGGTTATGAATGATGGCTGTGATATGGCTTTTCATCACAATGGATGCATCCCAAAAGGAACCGTATTCCCTATATAATGTGCTACTTTTCAAAAGCCCCATAGTGCACTATTTTTGACCAGGGCCCTATGTAGTGAATAGGGTGCCATTTAGGACACATCCAAGGTCTCCATTCTCAATCTACTCCTGTGATACCTTATTGATCCCTACGACCAGGTGTGAACGTGTTCGTCAGGAAGATAGCCATGGCTGCAGCCTCCAGGCCTGCAGTAGAGATCACCCAGCAGGGAGAGAGTCTCTCCATCCAGACCTCCACCAGCGTACGCACCACCCATGTCTCCTTCACCGTGGGCCAGTCCTTCAATGAGGACACAGTGGACGGACGCCCCTGCACCGTAACACTCCATTTCCACATTCTTCACCTCTACATATGTTGCATGAAATATTTTGGTTATTACTGTTCGTACATATTTTGCCAGGACTCAGTGTATGAAATCATGGGTCTGTATAAGCATGTGGAAAAAAATCTGTGTGTAACTTGATATTTGTTCTAGGTGATGGTTTAGTATTCTCATTTTCTTCATGGTTTGTGGAGGGAAGCAAACATAACACCTAACAGACTTGAGAAGCCTCAGGGTCACACACAGATCTACTGTGTTTATCTAACCACTTCACTACAACATGCAGTGTCACTTATTAAATCCTTGCATGGCCTTCTTCCCATGTCCTCCAGAGTACCCCTCGCTGGGAGACAGATAGCAAGATCAGCTGTGAGCAGACTTTGCAGAAAGGGGGAGGGCCCTAAGACTGCCTGGACCCGTGAAGTGACCAATGATGGTGAACTAATTTTGGTAAAGCATACATTTTTATTTCCCACAAACGGTGATCCTTTAACTGTGTTTGGGGGAAAAGTATGTGTTTGATTTATCTTGAGTTTTGTATTCATTTGGTTGTCATTTTCTTTCAGACAATGAGCGCTGGGGATGTTGTGTGCACCAGAGTATATCAACGAGAATGAAAGACTTTCAAGACTGTCAAACATTTCAATTTGTTTTATTTCTACCTGTTCATTTTGCTTATTTAATCTTCCAGTCATTCAGATTGTGGTTAACAAGATGTCAGTTGTATGTGTTTTGTCAGACAGATTTTGACTGTTGTGAAAGCCTTGTGCCAGTCTATTTTCATGTATAACGTTCTCGTAATAGCATGTAATGGTTTTGTAATATTATCATTGTGGCTCCACAACTAAAGCTGTATTTATTCTCAGTATACCGCATGAAAACCCTATCTGTATTTTTCTTCAAAATGTCTTACCGAAACAACTGTAAACCATCCTCAAACTGTGTTGTTAAAACAATTCTAAATGGATCATGTATTTCCAAAACCTGATTTTATTAGCTTTGTGAAACTGATTTAAACCAAGACCTTGTCCCTCACCGCCGTTCTGACTTTCTCACTCCATACCACCTCCTTCCTACTTCTCCGTTCGCCCTGCCTATGATCTTTGTATGCATCCCTCCCTTGTTTTTCGTCCCTCCCGGCAACTTGCCCTCTCCTTCTCTCCTCCACACCCTTTCCTCTCAATCCTCCTCCTCCTTGTCCTCTATGGGCTCTCTTTCCTCATCCCTCACCATTTGTCCATTTAGAATTTTAAAACTGCCAAAGAGAATCCATATTTTATGAACACCACTGTCTGAAAGACATTTGGCAAGAACAAAGGGAAAAACTGGGAGTGGTAGGGAAAGAGTGAGTGAGGGACTATAAGAAAATTATTTCATATTGAGAACGGTACTATTTCCTCAGATTTCCTTCCCAGCTGTACCTAATTACAGTATGAGCTCAATAAAAGGTTCCCCACCCCCTCTTCCCTGGACTCGGCCCACCATTTTACAAAGGGTAAAATTACTGCCTCTGATTTGTGTGAGGACACTTGTTGCTGCTCTCCCACTCACCTCTGAACTGCACAGCCAAAACAAAATACAGTCACACCTAAATTAACACTCATACTTGGGAGGACGCATGCTGTTAGAAAATAATGGCTTGAAGAATGGCTTGAAGAATGGATTGAACAGACTCCAGAATCCAGCTTGCTGTGAAATACAGTGCACGGTCTCTCATGCACTTCCTGAGGAGAGAGCACTTACTCGATCCATGGGAAGTGATTTTCTTTCCAGATTAGCAGACGGTGAGCTAAGGGTCCCAAAAGTAGTGCACTATGTAGGGAATAGAGTGCCATTTTGGAACCAGAACTGCCCTCTTCCGAGATCCTCCTCAGGTTTACTCACTCTGTGCTGAGCCAGCCTCAGGCCTCCTGGGCTTCATTTCTCCAGACTGTGCTCTTTCAAACTCACAGGGTAAGTTAGTGAGTGAATGAATGAATGAAAGTGAGTGTGGGTTGTGTAACCTCGTGTGCATAGCTCCCATTTCACACAGAGTTCAGCCGAAAGGGTTATTATGCATTCATCCATACTGTAACTGTATATGTGTATATGTGTTTAAAAAAACACAGTCCTGCTCTGGTCTGAAAATGAACTGAACCGTGGAAAATCTGAGGAAGTTTGCCCAATAAAGACACACACACAGTACCTCATGTCTAATTCTTATTGAATGTCAACTTTGGTAAATTATTGTTGTGTTTATAGGGACAGTTAAAACCACAGAGAGTACACTGTTCACTCAATCTCTCCTCGTTACCGAGATCACTTTCCACACAGCGATTGTGTTAGCTCATTCCATAGGCTATGATGTCATCGGGCCACACATCGCTGGATTTGCCATGGAATGCAGTGGTTTTAAGACCAGGCTGGAGGCACCCGACTCCAAGGCTGCATCCCAAATAGCACTTTATTCCCTATGTAGCGCACTACTTTTGACCAACTACATAGGCTCTGGTAAATAACAGTGCACCATATAGGGAGTAGGGTGCCATTTGGGACAGGTACCAACTCTAGACAAACCATCTGGACCACTGGACTATTAAAAATGAATCACTATGGACAAACACAGAGGTACTGGACATTAACATGGGAGCAGACTCAAACAAGCAATTACAGATCTAACGCTGTAAAATCTGTGTCCCAAATAGCACCCTATTCCCTACATAATGCATTACTTTTAACCAAACCCACTGGGCACAGATGTAAATTCAACGTCTATTCCATGTTGGTCCAACATAATTTCATTGAAATGATGTTGAAACAATGCTGATTCAACCAGTGTGTGCCCAGTGGGAAGCCTTATGGGCCCTGGTCAAAAGTAGTGCACTAAAAAGGGAATAGGGCAGTAGCGGTGAGTGGGTAAAATCACTGGGGAAGCAAAGCCAGGGGCAAAAAAAGCCATATTACAACCTGTGTGTTTTGATAATTGCGTTGTTTGCTCTATAACCTGTTAGTTCATATGCCTTGACACTGTGATATATAGGCCTAAGGCCAAGATCATAAGAAGAGTGGCAGAATAAATTCAGCCACACCTTTGTTTCATCACAAAACCGGAGAGCAACATCTGTCCGGTAAAGTCGACAAAACATATTGCATGTAACAAACAGTTACATGAATTACAGTATGGTCAAGCAAGTTAATGTTTCAGACATTTTCGGGCTACAAAACTACTATTGATTTAGAACCACGGAGAGTTAACGCAAGTCGCGAAGAAAATTGGCGGTGCCTCCACTGTTCAAGCACCATTTCAACATAATCTAATCAGCTATGCTTAGTCTAATACAGTGACAACTAAAAGATACCAAAAACGATTTAGTCCAATCAGCATGAGCTAAATATGATGTGGCTGTCCATGGTGAGGATTTATGTACAGTTGAAGTCGGAAGTTTACATACACCTTAGCCAAATACATTTCAACTCAGTTTTTCACAATTCCTGATATTTAATCATAGTAAAAATGCCCTGTCTTGGGTCAGTTAGGATCACCCCTTTATTTTAAGAATGTGAAATGTCAGAATAATAGTAGAGAGAATGATTTGAGCTTTTATTTCTTTCATCACATTCCCAGTGGGTCAGAAGTTTACATACACTCAATTAGTATTTGGTAGCATTGCCTTTAAATTGTTTAACTTGGTTCAAACATTTTGGGTAGCCTTCCACAAGCTTCCCACAATAGGTTGGTTGAATTTTGGCCCATTCCTCCTGACAGAGCTGGTGGAACTGAGTTAGGTTTGTAGGCCTCCTTGCTCGCACACGATTTTTCAGTTCTGCCCACAAACTTTCTATAGAATTGAGGTCAGGGCTTTGTGATGGCCACTCCAATACCTTGACTTTGTTATCCTTAAGCCATAACTTTGGAAGTATGCTTGGGGTCATTGTCCATTTGGAAGACCCATTTGCGACCAAGCTTTCACTTCCTGACTGATGTCTTGAGATGTTGTTTCAATATATCCACATAATTTTCCATCCTCATGATGCCATCTATTTTGTGAAGTGCACCAGTCCCTCCTGCAGCAAAGCACCCCCACAACATGATGCTGCCACCCCCGTGATTCGCAGTTGGGATGGTGTTCTTCGGGCTTGCAAGCCTCCCCCATTTTCCTCCAAACATAACGATGGTCATTATGGCCAAACAGTTCTATTTTTGTTTCATCAGACCCGAGGACATTTCTCCAAAAAGTACGATCTTTGTCCCCATGTGCAGTTGCAAACCATAGTCTGGCTTTTTTATGGCCTTTCAGGTTATGTCGATAAAGTACTTGTTCTACTGTGGATATAGATACTTTTGTAACTGTTTCCTCCAGCATCTTCACAAGGTCCTTTGCTGTTGTTCTGGGATTGATTTGCACTTTTCGCACCAAAGTACGTTCATCTCTAGGAGACAAAGCGCGTCTCCGTCCTGAGCCGGTATGACGGCTGCGTGGTCCCATGGTGTTCATACTTGCGTACTATTGTTTGTACAGATGAACGTGGTACCTTCAAGTGTTTGGAAATTGCTCCCAAGGATGAACCAGGCTTGTGGAGGTCTACAAAAAAAAATTCTGAGGTCTTGGCTGATTTCTTTTGATTTTCCCATGATGTCAAGCAAAGAGGCACTGAGTTTGAAGGTAGGCCTTGAAATACATCCACAGGTACACCTCCAATTGACTCAAATTATGTAAATTAGCCTATCAGAAGCTTCTAAATCCATGACATCATTTTCTGGAATTTTCCAAGCTGTTTAAAAGGCAGTCAACTTAGTGTATATAAACTTCTGACCCACTGGAATTGTGATACAGTGAATTATAAGTGAAATAATCTGTCTGTAAAAAAAATGTTGGAAAAATTACTTGTGTCATGTACAAAGTAGATGTCCTAACCGACTTAACCAAACTATAGTTTGTTAACAAGACATTTGTGGAGTGGTAGAAAAACGTTTTAATGACTCCAACCTAAGTGTATGTAAACTTCCGACTTCAACTGTATCTTCCCAGTAAGAAAGTTTGTACTTCACCCTGGGGAAAGGTACTCACGTGCTGGCCATCTAGTGCGTATGCAGGGTAGACAGCGTGGGGTCCTGTTCAGATCCTTGCCTCAGCTCTTCCAGTGAGACGGCTGGCTGAAGGGAAGTGTAGCGCATTTGTACGAGCTCTGTTTTGTTGTCGGCTGGCAAGATGGTCGGAGTAGGAGCGTTGATGGAGCGTGAGGTCTGCTACCATGTTATCCCTCCCAGGAGTGAACTACAGCTGATAGTGCTACTGCGGTCGGCCCATCGGTGCAGCCGAAGTGACTTGTGGCCAGTTCCTGAGGCTGACAGCAGCATCATGAGGGACTGGTGGTCGGTTCGAGGCATGAACAGCCTGCCGTACACGTAGAGGTACCACCTTTCGCATGGGCAGACACAGGCGAAAGAGATGGGGCTCTCGATGCCATTCTGCAGCTGTGAGATGCCAGCTCCTAGTGATCCAGCTGAGGCGTCACAGGTGATGATAGTGGGGCAGACTGGGTCAAAGTGAGCCAAGACTGGGGCTGTGGTGAGCTGGCTCTTCAGTGAGTGGACCGCCTCTGAGCAGGCTGCAATCCAAGCCCATGGCTCGTCCTTCTTGAGGCACTGGCGAAAGGGCTCTGTGGTCTGAGAGTAGTGGGTCAGAAACCAGAGGTAGTAGGCTGTCATGACCAAGAATGAGGCCACCTAAGAGGCTGAGGTAGGTTCCGGGATTCGGTGGATGGCTTCAATGTTAGACATGAGTGGGGCAATGCCTTTTGCCCGCACAAACTCAATGGTTGGAGCTGCAAATGCGCACTTTTCGCAATTCAGGGTCAGGTTGTTCTGCAGTAGAGCATTGAATACTCTGTGGAGTCGATGGTCATGGATGTGGAAGTCAGGGCTGTGGACCACGATGTCGTCTAGATCGACTGCCACTCCAGGTATTCCAGCGATGATGGTTCTCATCACCTTCTGGAAGCAGCTGGGGGCGGAGATAAGTCCAAAAGGCATGCGTGTGTATCTGAACATGCCAGTGTGTCAAGGCTGTGAGGTCTCTGCTGGCTGGATGTAGGGGTACCTGAAGATAATCCTTATGCAGGTCAAGCTCAATGAAGACCCTGCAGCCGTGAAATTGTGCGGTCAGCTCCTCAGCTGTAGGCAAGGGGTACTTATCCGGGACAACAGCCTTGTTGTCAGCACAGAGATCCACATAGGTCTGGATTCCACCTGACTTCTTGGTTGCGATGACCAAGTTTGAAATCCACAGGGCAGCATTGACTGTCTTGATGATGTCTGCCTCCAACTATGACTGGAGATCTTTTGTGATGTCATCACGCAGTGCAAAGGAGATGCGCTGCAGGGACCGCATGACTAGGGTCACGTCCGGGTTCACTAGGGGCCTGTGAGCAAAGGCTGTGAGGCAGCCCAGTCCATCAAACAGAGCTGGGCACTTCTGTTGCCATGTGCAGGTAACGTGGTGGATAGCTGACCCACTCAGGTCTGTGTGATCAAGAGGTCGAGGTCCAGGAGCTTGGCGCCCAGCTTTGCAATGTGAAATGTGAACGACGGTAGGTGCTTCGAGCCGTAGTGCACTGGGACCTGGAGCATTCCCACAATGACCATCTTGCATATCTTTCCACCGGCTGGGCAGTTTGAAGCCCTTGAAAAATGAGCCCCACAGTTGCCGCAGCTACATCTCTTTATTTTTGGCATGCCAGTGTCTGTGTCCATACAGCTATCGAAGTGGTAGGGCATGCGCAGCGAGTGATCGTGGGCGCCTGCGCGGGCTTAAGATGCTGTGTGAGAATGGATGGAGGCCGAGTGTATGCTGTAGAGCCGTCTGTTGGCATGTAAGAGCATTCCAAAGCCGCTTCAACCTGGAGTGCTATTTTAATAGCTCCAAGTTGTAAATTATTCAGTTCCAAAAGCAGTTCCTACCATGTATTTTCACATAACGTCCCCTCTATCAACTGATCCCTGATGATCTCGCCCCGAAGTGCCCTGAAGTTACAAAAACTAGCCAAGTCCTTCAGATTAGCCACGTAGCTTTAAATGGACTCACTGGGCTGTTTGTATATTTTCCGTAACCGGTAGTGTCGGAGGAGCACTTGCCCTTTCCCGGGGAAGTGGTTCGGTAGGAGGTTGACTGCAGCATGTGAATGTAGGAGCCGATCCAAGCACTCTGAAAAACCTCCGTCCCGAGGCAGTGACACAACAGGGCTGTCCTACGCTTGTCTGAGATTGTAGAAAAGTCCATGGTCAAGATACAGTGCCTTTGGAAAGTATTCAGACCCCTTGACTTTTTCCACATTTTATTAGGTTACAGCCTTATTCTAAAATGTATAAAAGAAGCATATCATCAATCTACACACAATACCCCATAATGACAAAGCAAAAACTGTTTAAATGTATAAAGCCCGGAAATATCACATTTAAGTATTCAGACACTTTACTCAGTACTTTGTTGAAGCACCTTTGGCAGCAATTACAGCCATAAGTCTTCTTGGGTATGACGCTACAAGCTTAGCACACCTTTATTTGAGGAATTTCTCCCATTCTTCTCTGCAGATCCTCTCAAGCTCTTTCAGGTTGGATGGGGAGCATTGCTGCACAGCTATTTTCAGGTCTCTCCAGAGATGTTTGATCGGGTCAAAGTCCAGGCTCTGGCTGGGCCACTCAAGGACATTCAGAGACTTGTCCCGAAGCCACTCCTGCATTGTCTTGGCTGTGTGCTTAGGGTCGTTATCCTGTTGGAAGGTGAACCTTCGCCCCAGTCTAAGGTCCTGAGCGCTCTGGAGCAAGTTTTCATCAAGGATCTCTCTGTACTTTGCTCCGTTCATCTTTGCCTCTATCCTGACTAGTCTCCCAGTCCCTGCTGCTGAAAAACACCCCCACAGCATGATGCTGCCACCACCATGCTTCATCGTAGGGATGGTGCCAGGTTTCCTCCAGACATGGCGCTTGGCATTCAGGCCAGAGTTCAATCTTGGTTTCATCAGACCTGGGCTGTTCCTCTTCTCAGTTCGCTGCAGCTAGCGACTGGAACGAGCTGCAAAAAACAAACTGGACAGTTTTATCTCATCTCTTCATTGAAAGACTCAATCATGGACACTCTTACTGACTAACCGTTGTGGCTGCTTGGCATGATGTAGTGTTGTCTCTACCTTCTTGCATTTGTGCTGTTGTCTGTGCCCAATAATGTTTGTACCATGTTTTGTGCTGCTAGCATGTTGCGCTGCTACCATGTTGTGCTGTTGCCATGTTGTGTTGCCACCATGTTGTTGTCATGTGGTGTTGCTACCATGCTGTGTTGTTATATGTTGCTGCCATGCTATGTTGTTGTCTTATGTCTCTCTTTATGTAGTGTTGTGGTGTCTCTCGTCGTGATATGTGTTAATTTTTAATCCCCGGTCTCCGCAGTTGGGGCCTTTTGGTAGGCTGTCATTGTAAATAAGAATTTGTTCTTAACTGACAGGTTGGACGTACTGCCAAATTCTCTAAAACAATGTTGGAGGCGGCTTATGGTAGCGAAATTAACATTAAATTCTCTGGCAACAGCTTTGGTGGACATTCCTGCAGTCAGCATGCTAACTGCACGCTCCCTCAACTTGAGATATCTGTGGCGTTGTGTGACAAAAATGCACATCTTAGAGGGGCCAATTGTATTTTTGTCCAGTATAGTAGTGCACTGCAGACAGTAGGGCCTAGCTGCTGCTGTGCTCTTCCGTCTCGTTGAATGACAGCAAACACTTTATTGAAGATTCCCGTCCATAGTTCCTACCCCTACTTTTAACCAATCACAGATGAAGGGGCGTAGACTTCGTATACGACTTGCCTCAAGAAAATATCGTATCGACTTGCCTAAAGAAAAAATGTGTGCGAACAGCACCCCAAAAAACTGACACACCAAAACGAACAAAAACGTCACAATTTCATTATAATATATTTGCTAACTGTTTCGACTGTAAAGCATGCAACAGGCTTGACTCCACTTACCCTGAATGAAATGACTAAGCCACGAGTTGAGGACCAATTAAATCAGATTCCCTCCCTCTCGCAAAGATTGGGTCATCATCCCCTTCATTTGAGGAAGACTACCGATTAAACATTATACTAATCAAAAAAAATTTGGGTTAAAAGTCATTTTTAAAATACCTATCACATTACACATTTAGTAATGACAGAATGCATTTGAAAGTTCACGCACAGTAAAACTTTTGTATGACTTTATACAATTTTATCGGTAAGAGTGGGGGGAAAAAGTTGCTGTGTGCATTGATAAGCACATCAAAGACAGCATTAATGATAAATAATAAAAGACAGCACTTCTAATGGCCTACTTCACACTGTAGCTTGCCAATTGTGTACACATTTTTCTTTCATGCTGATCTTAAAAAAAATGTAAGTGTGTACGGTTGAAGCCTATGGTGGCAACATTAGAAAGTGTTATGCACATGCGTTGTATGAGCCTTAAAACCTGTACATTTCCACTGTCTGTCTCATGTAAGAAGAAGCCAGTGTTTTTCCCTCTTGTTTCTGAGCAACTTGGTCATGCAGCCAAAGACAAAGAGCCTCTGAGACTGACCAGTTTTTGGTCCACCCTGTTATTATCGGATCTTTCAAGGGCACAGCTGGGTGGAGATGTGAAGAGAACAGAGGCTAGCTTGGGCAGCAGCGACAATTCTATCAGCAGAAAGGAGTAACAAAACTGGTGTTATCACTTGTTTGGGCGCTATGTTCCCACCATGATCTCACACACACCTGCTAAACTGACACGTAGACAGAGGCTGTATTTTCCTATAAAGGCTGAGACCAACTTTTGTTTGTTGGGCTTTTAACTCTGCACTGTTGTTGAGTGGATTTTTAACCAGCTCCAGATTTGCAAATCGTATAATAAAAACGTGTTGTTTAAGAATCTGCAGTCTCTCTTCCTTTTGATTAGAATTTCCACGACAATTCTTGCCGACGATGATGGGATGGCTAACTCCATTTGCTATTCGTTCCCGGGGACACCGAGGTTAACGGTGCTCAGGGGCTGAATTAGACGTGGCTCAGGGAGAACACACTCCGCCTGAGTGGAGCAGAAGGGACCTGCTTCGGACCCGCCAGGGAGCGTCAATGGATGGATATGCCCTTCTGAACAATAATATTAAGGCTGACACTGACTTTCTTTAGGGACAACTAAAGTGCACGTTAAAGTATAGATATTGTTTTAGTGACAGAAGACTCTACTGTGTAGAGGATCATTAATTCTATGTGAGTTTCACTGTGTGTGAAGAAGACCTTGTCTTAGTGACAAGGAGGGCTCTACTGTGTGTGGAGAAAACCTTGTTTTATAACAGAGGTATTCCCACTGACAAAGAAATTATCAGTCTAGAATTTTAATGGTAGGTTTATTTGAACAGTGAGAGACAGAATAACAACAAAAAAATCCAGAAAAACGCATGTGAAAAATGTTATAAATTGATTTGCATTTTAATGAGGGAAATAAGTATTTGACCCCTCTGCAAAACATGACTTAGTACTTGGTGGCAAAACCCTTGTTGGCAATCACAGAGGTCAGATGTTTCTTGTAGTTGGCCACCAGGTTTGCACACATCTCAGGAGGGATTTTGTCCCACTCCTCTTTGCAGAGCTTCTCCAAGTCATTAAGGTTTCGAGGCTGACGTTTGGCAACTCGAACCTTCAGCTCCCTCCACAGATTTTCTATGGGATTAAGGTCTGGAGACTGGCTAGGCCACTACAGGACCTTAATGTCCTTCTTCCTTTGTTGCCTTGGCTGTGTGTTTTGGGTCATTGTCATGCTGGAATACCCATCCACGACCCATTTTCAATGCCCTGGCTGAGGGAAGGAGGTTCTCACCCAGGATTTGACGGTACATGGCCTGTTGTCCTGTCCCCTTAGCAGAAAAACACCCCCAAAGCATAATGTTTCCACCTCCATGTTTGACGGTGGGGATGGTGTTATTGGGGTCATAGGCAGCATCCCTCTTCCTCCAAACACGGCGAGTTGAGTTGATGCCAAAGAGCTCCATTTTGGTCTCATCTGACCACAACACTTTCACCCAGTTGTCCTCTGAATCATTCAGATGTTCATTGGCAAACTTCAGACGGGCATGTATATGTGCTTTCTTGAGCAGGGGGACCTTGCGGGCGCTGCAGGATTTCAATCCTTCACGGCGTAGTGTGTTACCAATTGTTTTCTTGGTGACTATGGTCCCAGCTGCCTTGAGATCATTGACAAGCTCCCACGTGTAGTTCTGGGCTGATTCCTCACCGTTCTCATGACCATTGCAACTCCACAAGGAGAGATCTTGCATGGAGCCCCAGGCCGAGGGAGATTGACAGTTCTTTTGTGTTTCTTCCATTTGCGAATAATCGCACCAACTGTTGTCACCTTCTCAACAAGCTGCTTGGCGATGGTCTTGTAGCCCATTCCAGCCTTGTGTAGGTCTACAATCTTGTCCCTGGAGGTCTTGGCCATGGTGGAGAGTTTGGAATCTGATTGATTGATTGCTTCTGTGGACAGGTGTCTTTTATACAGGTAACAAGCTGAGATTAGGAGCACTCCCTTTAAGAGTGTGCTCCTAATCTCAGCTCGTTACCTGTATAAAAGACACCTGGGAGCCAGAAATCTTTCTGATTGAGATGGGGTCAAATACTTATTTCCCTCATTAAAATGCAAATCAATTTATAACATTTTTCACATGTGTTTTTCTGGATTTCTTTGTTGTTATTCTGTCTCTCACTGTTCAAATAAACCTACCATTAAAATGGTAGACTGATCATTTCTTTGTCAGTGGGCAAATGTACAAAATCAGCAGGGGATCAAATACTTTTTTCCCTCACTGTAATTGGCAAAGTACTAAATTAATATTATTTTATATGCCATGGTTTTCAATCGTTAGATGTAAATGCATGAGCTATGTAATTCCAGGACAGGGTCCTGAGATAGAAGTAAGAAAATATTCCTGCAGGTTAGCACATTATTTTAGAAGGACACAATTTGACCAATGGAGCCGTAGGAGAATTGGATATACTTGGGAAATAATTGGTCACGTGAATAAAAACACATAAAACATTTTGTATAGGTGTAAATACTGTATGGGTACAGAATTCTAAATTACAGAAAGAAATGACAAAATATTTTGATGGCGAAGAAACTCCCCCTTTTGAGTTAACCCATAATACATTTTAAGAAAGGAAGACGTTCCTAACTAAATACTGTTTGTTTTGTGTGTTTGTTTGTCTCTGAGTGTGCGTGTGTGTAGATGATTTCACAATGGGAGCCAAGAGCAGCAGGGGAGAACCCTGAATGTAGAAAGAAGGTACAGGACTTTGAGAGATAAACCAAAAAAGGCAAGTAGAATAGACTGGGATGATTTTAGGAAGTGGGAAAGAGAAGCAGAGAAGGGCAGACAACAAAATTGGAATAATGGTGAATGATAAGGAAAGGCGGAGAAACAATGACTTTCCACCTCCTTATTATACCCCTGTATCCACTGCACCAGCACCTGCCCTGGTTGTCCAACAGCAGCCCGCTCAGTCGCCTCCCCCGCCGCAGCTCTGCCCCCAACAAGACCTGATAAGACTGCAGGACCTTCAGACCCCTCAGAGGCAGCCCCAGAGCAGTAGGAACCATTCTACACTGCCTACAATGACTCCCGTTTCACTGGAGGACTACAGGCATAGACTGAAGAACTGTTTCTGCAAACAGTGGCATCAGACTACAACAGCTCTTGAAGGCTGCCCTAATGAATGGACTTTTGCCAGCCCTTGGTAAACAGGCTAAGACCACCTGCATTGGCTGGGAAACTACTACCCTACAGATGGGCATTGAACACTGTAAACACGCTGAGAGGCAGCAACTGTCTCAAGAAGATAAGACGAAACAGAGAATGGAAAAGGAGGAAATCACAGTTGGCATTCTCAAGGACAGGGCCAGGAGCGGCAGGCTCAGGGAGAACCTCAAAACGATGGACAAAAGGAAGAGTCAGAGGGAGAGCAGGAGGGGGAGACAGTGCTGAAGGACGGGCTGGACGACAGCAACCACAGGGTAGGAACTTTGCCTGCTATAATTGTGGAAAGAGTGGACATTTTGCAAAAGACTGCAAGAACGGATCGGTGGGGCAGGGCGAGGTTAACTGGGGAACAGAACCACCACCGAAAATGACCCTTTACAACCCACACAGACTGACGCAAGTTTGAGACAGTTGACACCCTTGGACAACATTTTTGTTTTAATTCAATCACCCGTGAAGAGCCAATGGGGAGTCTTTTCATCAATGGTGAGTCAATTGAATTTCTAGTAGATACTGGTGCTGCAATGTCTGTCATAAATTTTAAAACTATGTCCAATCCTCCCATGTCAAATGAATCAGTCAGCACTGTGGGGGCCTCAGGAGTAATTATGAAAAAGTTACTCATGAGGCCCCTGCCTAAAATTGATGAAACATGCAGGACACATAAATGTATTGCCTCTGCATGTTGCCTTGTAAATTTGGCAGGAAGAGTGTTACGCGGAGTGGAACAGGGGAACCCAAGAGCAGACTCAGACGAGGAGACTGGGATGAAGTAACCATGGTATTTATTGAAACACAGGGGGAGATGGAGTGCAGGTCAGGAAGCTCAGGCGTGTTAGTGGAAACCAGATGCGGAGGCTGAGACTGGAGCGAGAAGGGTTGAGACAGGGTAAGCAGAACCGGAGGGGAATCCAAGGGAGTAGTAGAGTGGGGAATCCAGGACAGAGTAGCAGGATGATATTTTAACTATTTTAGAAACTTCAGAGTGTTTCCTATCCAATAGTACTAATTATGTGCATATCCTAGTTTCTAGGCCTGAGTGGCAGGCCTTTTACTTTGGGCACGCCAGACTCTCCAAACCGACACCTCAGCTGCCGCTCCCTAAGAAGTTAAACAGCCATCACTAACATTGAGTGGCTGCTGCCAACATACTGACTTAAATCTCTAGCCACTTTAAAAATTATAAATCGGATGAAATAAATGTATCACTAGCCACTTTAAACGATGCCATTTATATAATGTTTACATATCCTACATTACTCATCTCATATGTATATACTGTACTCCATACCATCTACTGCATCTTGCCTGCGCCGATCAGCCATCGCTCATCCATATATTTATATGTACGTACTCGTATTCATTCCTTTACTCCTGTGTGTATAAGGTAGTTGTTGTGAATTTGTTAGATTACTTGTTAGATACTACTGCATGGTTGGAACTAGAAGCACAAGCATTTCGCTACACTCGCATTAACATCTGCTAACCATGTGTATGTGACAAATAAGATTTGATTTGATTTGAGTACTGGGGGAGTGGCGGCAGGTCAAGGAGACACAGGATGAGCACTAGAGGGCATTGGAGGAGCAGATGTGACAAAGAGATCTTCTCTGTAAATTGGGAATTAATATTATTTTATCCAAGTGTGATTGGTACTATGCATGGGACATACAGGAGATTGATGGATCAAATTGGGACCCAATTTAAGAGATTTTCTCAATGGCCCGTAGGTGTTGGAAAAAAGGCAGTTTTATGCCACAGACAGACCTACATTGCACCACCCATTTCTCACCATTGACAACAGATTTACACTTTGAGAGATTTATATTATGAACAGAACTGGCCGATAGGAACCATACCCCAAGAGAGCTTACTATGCAATGATATTTACAACGTTTTGATTATAGTGGGCCTCAGTTTAGCTTTGTGCTCTTAGTATTAAGATGTCAACAAAAAATGGAATAACTCCCCTCCCCAAAAAAAGGCTTTACTTGATAGTTTTAGTGATAGGGTACCACATGTTGTTGCCTGGGAGAATACTGATGTTTGGTTTGAAGTCTGTCTTGCAGGTCACTGACTGGAAACTTAGAGACAGAGCGGATGGGTCTAAATTCTCCCCCGCACACATACTTTGTGTGGGCTACTGTTCAACGAGGATTACAATAGCCTTGATCGCACCAAACCAACTAAGCATACGGTTTCCGTGGAGACTGAGTCACCATTGCTGGCTGGTCTCCCAGACTCTCTGTGGGCTTAAGATAAGTATGACATTGGGCGAATGAGGTGGGTGAAACCGCTTAGGTCACACCTAAGTGCGCACACACACAGACGCAGGAGGCAAATAGTCAGGAGGCAGTGCGGGGATTACCCCTGTTCATGCAATTGTACCTTGTCCAGACTCTCCCTGCAACACCCCCATTCTTCCTGTCCAGAAAGCGTCGGGTGATTGGCGTTTTGTACAAGATCTTAGAGTGAATACAGTATGTCGACGACGTGTTACTGTGTTCTGAAACCGAACAAGAATGTGAAGTCGACACCAGAGCTCTGTTAGTGTTGGCCACAAAGTTTGAGAAAAAAAAAAAAAAGCTGCAGCTTGTGTCTCAATCCGTTATGTATCAGGACATGATATTACACCAAATGGTATTGGGTCTAGAGCATGTGGCTTTAATTATATCTGTACCACAGCCAGTTACAAAACAACATACAGTACCAGTCAAAAGTTTGGACACACCTACTCATTCCAGGGTTTTGCTTTATTTTTACTATTTTCTATATTGTGGAGTAATAGTGAAGACATCAAAACTATGAAATAGCACACCAAAAGTGTTAAAAACATTTAGATTCTTCAAAGTAGCCACCCTTTCCCTTGTTGACAGCTTTGCACACTCTTGATATTCTCTCAACCAGCTTCATGAGGTAGTCACCTGGGATGCTTTTAAATTAACAGGTGTGCCTTTTAAAAGTAAATTAGTGTCATTTCTTTCTTCTGAATGCATTTTAGCCAATCAGTTGTGTTGTGACAAGGTAGGGGTGGTATACAGAAGATAGCCCTATTTGGTAAAAGACCAAGTCCATGATCTGGAAAGGACAAATAAGCAAAAGAGATACGACAGTCCATTATTACTTTAAGACATGAAGGTCAGTCTATCCAGAAAATGTCAAGATCTTTTAAAGTTTATTCAAGTGCAGTCACAAAAACCATCAAGCGCTATGATGAAACTGGCTCTCATGAGGACCGCTACAGGAAAGGAAGAACCAGAGTTACCTCTGCTGCAGAGGATACGTTCATTAGAGTTACCAGCCTCAGAAACTGCAGCCCAAATAAATGCTACAGAGTTCAAGTAACAGACACATCTCAACAACAACTGTTCAGAGGAGACTGCATGAATCAGGCATTCATGGTAAAATTGCTGCAAAGAAACCACTACTAAAGGACACCAATAAGAAGAAGAGACTTGCTTGGGCCAAGAAATACGAGCAATGGATATTAGACCGTTGAAAATCTGTCTTAGGGTCAGATGAGTCCAAATTTGAGATTTTTGGTTCCAACCGCCGTGTCTTTGTGAGAAAGTTGATCTCCGCGTGTGTGGTTCCCACCATGAAGCATGGAGGAGGAGGTGTGGTGGTGTGGGGGTGCTTTGCTGGTGACATTATCTGTGATTCATTTAGAATTCAAGGCACATTTAACCAGCATGACTACCACAGCATTCTGCAGCAACACACTGTCCTATCTGGTTACTCTTAGAGGGACTATCATTTGTTTTTCAACAGGACAATGACCCAAAACACACCTCCAGGCTGTGTAAGGGCTATTTGACCAAGAAGGAGAGTGATGGAGTGATGCAGCAGATTACCTGGCCTCCACAATCATCTGACCTCAACCCAATTGAGATTGTTCGTGCTAAGTTGGACCGCAGAGTGAAGGAAAAGCAGCCAACAAGTGCACAGCATATGTGGGAACTCCTTCAAGACTTTTGGAAAATGCTAAGAGTGTGCAAAGCTGTCAAGAATGCTAAGAGTGTGCAAAGCTGTCATCAAGGCAAAGGGTGGCTACTTTGAAGAATCTCAAATATAAAATATATTTTGATTTGTTTAACACTTTTTTGGTTACTACATGATTCCATATGTATTGTTTCATCGTTTTGATGTCTTCACAATTATTAGAAAATTGTAAAGATAAAGAAAAATCCTTGAATGAGTAGGTGTGTCCAAACTTTTGACTGGTACTGTATGTTGACACTCACAGGAATGGCAGGCTATTGTAGAGCCTGGCTGCCTGACTATTCTGAGGCTGTACAGCCACTCTCTGACCACAAGATGGTGATGAATGAAAATATACAGTGGACTCCAGGGGGACTCAAGGAGAACCATTAATGGCCTATGCAGTAACTATGGCTGCCACTACCCTAGAGATTGCTAAATTACCATCACATCTGTCAGCCCAAGTTGCAGAACTGTATGCTCTCACTTGAGCATGCATTTTGGCTTTGGAATATAATTTAAGTGAACCAAATTAAATTAGTTAACTGATTGCATAATGATGAACTGTTTAGCTCATTTTTCTTCAGGACAGGTCGAATACCCGTCAAGTACACCACTGGAAGGATAAGTTAACTATGCTCTGTGCTGCACTTAACAATGCTCTGAAGTCTATTTTCCCCAGAGATGAAGCAGCTTTGCCTGAACCAAAGGGAGGACAGCTCCACAAACTTCAACCAGGCAATTGGGTGGTCATCAAGGACCTCCACAGAAAGACTTGGCACCAGCAGCACTGGACTGGTCCATTCCAGGTGCCCCACAACCCAAACAAAGATGTACCAGCCAATAGGCAACCAGTAGCCATGGGAAGACCAGGACTGGACTCTACGCATCATGTTTGTTGCTTTCGTGGTCAGTCTTCTCATTGCAGCTGTTGTATGGGCCCTGGGAGAAGTGGCCACAATGCAACTGAAGAGTACCAGTATAGTCCCACTGCGGGACTTAAATAACAGCCGCTCCAGCTAGGGCCAACGGCATGCTCAGGACAGGAGTCCAGCAAACAGTCGCCCCATTGTTTAAGAAGACAGAGATCGATGCATCAACGTGATGATTGTCCTCTTTGTACAGATTAAGAGTGTACTTCTGTATAACTGTTTAAATGATTCCCTTGAGAACGTTTTGCACCATGTGAAGGTAAAAAAAAACTCAGTGACACAACAATGTTTCATATTCTGCTTGGTTTAAGTTTCTTAGATTATAACTTAATTGGCTTACATTATGAATTATTACTTACATGCTTACTTGTAATTTGCTATTAGGTTGTGATTAGTCTCAAAGGGGAGGAATATGGTGGCAACATTAGAAACTTTGTTATGCACATGCGCTGTATGAGCCTTAAAACCTGTACATTTCCACTGTCTGTTTCATGTAAGAAGAAGCCAGCGTTTTTCCCTCTTGTTTCTGAGCAACTTGGTCACGCAGCCAAAGAGCCTCTGAGAGTAACCAACATTTTTGGTCTGCCTGTTCTTTTTGTAGCTTTCACGGGCACAGCTGTTTGGGGATATGAAGAGAACATAGGCTGGCCTCTACGGGATCGGTGTCCCCCTTCGCGGGACGGTTGAGCTAACGTGATTAGCATGAGGTAACAAACAAAAAAAATCCCAGGACATAGACATATTTTAACTCTGCACTGTTGTTGAGTGGATTTTTAACCAGCTCCAGATTTGCAAATCGTATAATAAAAACGTGTTGTTTAAGAATCTGCCGTCTCTCTTCCTTTTGATTAGAATTTCCACAACAAGCTTGAGCTGGAATGTGAAGCTAACTGAAGCTGGCTAGCTTCATAAAAGCCTGAGTAGATTTAGATTGCTTCGTATTATATCACTCTTGCCTAGAGAAAGAGGCGAAGCATAAGGGATAACTGAGCCCAGAAACTGTTCTCCAGCAGGTGGTATTGACTTTTTTTGCAATTTCAGTCAAATGGAGGGTTAGTATTTTTTTTAAATCTAGTCCAGGGGAGGGTCATGTAATTGTTAACATTTATATATTTCTCAGTGTTGTAGAATTAGTTGCATATTAGGCTATACAGTTGAAGTCGGAAGTTTACATACACTTAGGTTGGAGTCATTAAAACTCGTTGTTCAACCACTCCACAAATTTCTTGTTAACAAACTATAGTTTTGGCAAGTTGGTTAAGACATCTACTTTGTGCATGACACAAGTAATTTTTCCAACAAATGTTTACAGACAGATTATTTCACTGTATCACAATTCCAGAGGGTCAGAAGTGTACATACACTAAGTTGACTGTGCCTTTAAACAGCTTGGAACATGCCAGAAAATTATGTCATGGCTTTATAAGCTTCTGATAGGCTAATTAACACCATTTGATTTCAAGGCCTACCTTCAAACTCAGTGCCTCTTTGCTTGACATCATGGGAAAATCAAAAGAAATCAGCCAAGACCTCAGAAGAAAAAAAATTGGAGACCTCCACAAGTCTGGTCTCCATCCTTGGGAGCAATTTCAAACCTGACTCAGTTACACCAGCTCTGTCAGGAGGAATGGGCCAAAATTCACCCAACTTATTGTGGGAAGCTTATGGAAGGCTACCCGAAACGTTTGACCCAAGTTAAACAATTTAAAGGCAATGCTACTAAATACTAATTGAGTGCATGTAAACTTCTGACCCACTGGGAATGTGTTGAAAGAAATAAAAGCTGAAATTTCACATTCTTAAAATAAAGTGGTGATCCTAACTGACCTAAGACAGGGAATTTTTACTAGGATTAAATGTCGAAATTGTGAAAAACTGTGTTTAAATGTATTTGGCTAAGGTGTATGCAAACTTCCGACTTCAACGGTATATGGATTTGTTCCCAATGCAGCCCATTCTCCACTGGGCGCCCAATATCAATTGCGCCTATAGGTTATTTAGTGTGGTCTCAAGCAAATGATCCATAGCCTATAGGCTATGAAGTGCATGCTCGGAGAAGCACAGAGCAAAGTTATATTTCTAAGATAGCTGCTGGAGTGATGTAAATAAAACTAGGTTACATTACACGCTGCAATGGATATTCCAACCCTGGGCTCCTTCCTGCTCTGCTCTTCCTGATCAAAAACGTGTTTGTCTGCTGCTTAATCAATGGCTGTGCTGTGTATGGGTATGGTGGCAGTTCAGGAGGAGAGTCAAAGGTTTCTTCCGGAAATAATTTTTGATTAGGCCTAGTCCAAAAAATGTTACGTTTGAGAAGGAGAGCGTAAAGATAAGGAGGACCAGAGGTCAACTTTGATACAATCAATCGGAAATGGACAGCTCATGGTAGGCTACTGAAAGTGGGCAAATTCGAATAGGCATAATTCATTTAAAAGTCTTCATTTTAAGTAGACCTTACTAACAACAAGAGGGCTTTGTGTTGGAGCCTATTTCTTCCTATTTAATAAATAGGAGGTAGGCCTACCTGTTTGACAGACAAAATTAGTCTATAGGCTGCTATATCCATAGATTTGTTGGTAAATTCCTCCACCCACCATGCAATCTTTAAATAGCCTCCCTTTAAAGAGTGTGCTCTTAATCTCAGCTCGTTACCTGTATAAAAGACACCTGGGAGACAGAAATTTTTCTGATTGAGAGGGGGTCAAATACTTATTTCCCTCATTAAAATGCAAATCAATTTATAACATTTTTCACATTTGTTTTTCTAGATTTCTTTGCTGTTATTCTGTCTCTCACTGTTCAAATAAACCTACCATTAAAATTATAGACTTATCATTTCTTTGACAGTGGGCAAAAGTACAAAATCAGCAGGGGATCAAATACTTTTTTCCATCACTGTAAATACACCAGGGATAAATACACCAGGGATAACAAGCGACACCTGGAGGGGGTGGAGACAATAACAAGGACAGGTGAAACTGATCAGGGTGTGACAGTACCCCCCTTTAGGGACGCCACCTGGCGTACTACATGGGCGCATACCTAGTTAACCGGGGTGTCGGCGGTGGAAGTCGGTGATGAGAGCTGGATCCAGGATGTCTCTAGCGGGAACCCAGCACCTCTCCTCCGGGCCGTAACCCTCCCAGTCAATCAGGTACTGGAAACCCCTGGCCCTTGGTTGAACACCCAGGAGACGTCTCACCGTGTAGGCCGGATGGCCATCAATAACACGGGGGAGGCCTGGGGACAGAAGACACGGGCTTAATCCTAGACACATGGAACGTATAGTACGGAGTAACAAGAGATGGACAGCAGTGGAACTAAGGACTCTAGAGATTGGAAACGGACCAATGAAACAGGGGGACAGTTTGCGGGACTCTACCCGAATGGGCAGGTCCTGTGTTGACAGCCATACCCTCTGCGGTAGCTGGAGTCCGGGCGGCGGTCCGCTTGTTGACGATACCTGGAGTCGGTCTTGAGAAGTGCTACCCAAGCTCTTCTCAAAGTACGTCAACAGCGGTGGACGAACATCTGGGCCGAGGGTACGTTGACTTCCGGTTCTTGTTCTGGGAAGAGCGTAGGTTGATACCCCATGGAGCACTCAAAAGGGGAGAGTCCCGTTGCTGAAAAGGGAAGGGTGTTCCAGGCATACTCTACCCAGACCAGTTGTCGGCTCCAGGTAGTGGGGTTGGTTGAGACCAGGCATCTTAAGGTGGTCTCCAGGTCCTGGTTAGCTCGCTCCGACTGGCCGTTCGACTGGGGGTGGAATCCAGAGGATAGCCTGGCCGACGCCCCAATTAGGGTGCAGAACGCCTTCCAAAACTGAGATAAGGATTGAGGACCCCGGTTGGAAACCATATCCACCGGGAGTCCATGGATCCGGAAGACATGCTGCACCATGAGCTGGGCTGTGTCCTTGGCAGAGGGAAGTTTGGGGAGAGGGATGAAATGAGCGGCCTTAGAGAACCGATCCACCACTGTCAGAATGACGGTGTTGCCATCAGACGGGGGGAAGCCCAGTGACGAAGTCCAGAGAGATATGGGACGATGAGAAACCGGTAGTGGCTGAAGGCCAGAAGGAGCTTGCTGTGGAGTCTTGTTCTGGGCGCACACCGTGCATGTGGCGGCGAAAGCAGAGACGTCAGGAACCAATGTGGGCCGCCAGAAACGTTGTCGGAGGAATGCTAGGGTACGGCGGGTGATGGGAATTAGGGAACTCCCAGTCGGGATCACCAGAGTACTTGTACCCACCAGAGACAAGGGTTTCCTAACAGGGCAGGTAGCTATATAATGTCCTGCCCCTTCACAGTACAGACAACAGTAACCTAGCTCTTCCCAACTGCATAGGCTCAGGAGTATCCAACTCACCCGTCATTGATGATTCACGAGGGAGCTCGGGTGGCTTCGGATCGTTTCGGAAAAACTGCCTTCGGGAACTTCCGGATTCCTTCTAAGGTGAGCGAGCCATAGCGGATGAATGAGTGTGCCCGAGACCAGACCTCTAACTCCTGCGTTCCCTTAGGCGTCCATCAATTCTAATGGTGAGGGCAATGAGGGAGTCGATGTCCATCGGTAATTCCCGAGCAGCTAGCTCATCGTTTACCACCTCGGATAATCCGTGAAGAAAGGTATCGAAAAGAGACTCCGGATTCCTCTCTCCCGGATACTGGAGAATCAAATACCTTCTTCACCTCTGCCATGAAATCCTCCAGATGAAAACAAATGGCGGATTGTTGCTCCCAAACTTCCATAGCCCAGGAGAGCGCCCTTCCTGACATTAGCATAATAATATACGCTATCGTCAAAAGGAACGAAGATGGCTGCAGCTCAAAAATAAGGGAGCATTGAGTAAGAAAACCCCGGCAGGTTCCAGGATCCCCGGAATATCGCTCCGGAGGTAAGCGGAGAGCCGGGGTAGGCTGTACAAACCCACCACTGATAGTAGACAGGTTACTGGGTGGTTGGGAGATCTCGGAGGTGGCAGGCTGCCTATGAGCTAACTCACTGATTCGCTCCATGATAGCCTTGAACCCTTGGTTGTGACGTTCTGTTAGGGAATGAATGCCCTTCCAAAAGGTCCAGAAGTATCTCCTCATGCCTTCCAATGGTGGCTCTCTGCAAGGAGACAGCGTGGCGGAGCTGGTCCAAGTCTGCTGGGTCTGTCATGGCCAGTTCATACTATAAGGGCACAAGGCAAGACCCAGATGCAGACACGGGAGGAAAGAATGGTCAGGCAGGCGGGTACAGAGTCCAGAAAACAGGCAAGGGTCAAAACCGGGAGGACTAGTAAAAGAGAATAGAAAAAGGCAGGAGCACGGGGAAAAACACGCTGGTTGACTTGGAACATACAAGACGAACTGGCACCAAGAGACAGGAAACACAGGGATAAATACACCAGGGATAACAAGCGACACCTGGAGGGGCTGGAGACAATAACAAGGACAGGTGAAACTGATCAGGGTGTGACACAGCTTTTAGTGAAACACTTGTGACCTACCCTCATTGGGTTAAGCCATGGAAGAAGAGTAGCCAGCAGTTAAAGCTTACATTCTTCTGTGTTGGTCGGCCTACTCTGTCTGGGGTGGAAAGGTAGGCCTAACTTATGAAAGTACCATGCTCAGACTCCTAATGACGTCTTTAATTATTTGCAAACGGGGACAGTTTAGATGCAAACAAGACACACTGATTTGGCATTGGAGAAATATGTTAAGATGAACACATTGGCCTATCTATCTATCCATCCATTGTTAGCCTTTAATTTCGGCAATATATTAAAATATGTAGAATTAGTAGAATTGCATTACATTTTTATAAAAAGCAAAAAATATTCTCAGACCTGCAAATAAGATGATAGTTTCATGCAATGCCTTTACTATATAGGAGATCTTTCCTCCCCTGCTCTTGTCCACGGCAGAGTATGTGAGCGGAGTTGAGCGGTTGGAAATCCCGCTCATCACTCATGGAGCTGTGCTTAGCTCCAGTGCTCCATGTTCATTACTAACACTCCGCTAAAAAACACTCCAAGCCCACAGGAACAATACTCCCGCTCCAAATTCGCTACATTCATTAAAATCACAATTGAACCAACATCTATCTATTTTTGTGACTACCTGGACCTACCAATTGGTTTCAAAGTATTGAAACCAAACCATATGGATTTGAATGAAAAGTATTTGAATAAACATGAAAAGGTTAATGTAAGAAGCGAACATAATTTCGGACTACGTGTCATATTAAACAGCATATAAACACTCTAAATAGGTCAGGAGCTAGACAGGGAGCCTAGGCTATATTTTTTCAATTATTTCAAGGCTATAGCCTACAAAGAAATACATTGTGAAGCATTTCCGAGTATGAGATGATAGGCTGGTAAGGACATAAAGCATGCAGCATTTAAACATTTCGTTGTATTAAATCAATATAGTCTATAAATTGCGCATATAGACTGTGAATTAAATACAAATGAAACGGAAAATGACTTATTAGTGCCTTTGAATTCATTTTTAGAATTTATTTATAGAAACACGAGTGGCCAGTCTGTGGCTTCAGGCTCAAGTGACCCAGATAGCAATGAACTGATTGAGTCGGCCCGGGAATCGAGTGTCAGACTCGGCCCGGAATCAAAATGAATGACTGCCCAGAATCGGCCTAAGTACATCGGGCCGTTTCCATCTACCGGAATTCAGCCGACTTTGTCGGCATCTTACCAGAATCCCCCAGAAGCGGCCTAATGCAAATTTAAATAAATGTATACAAAATTACCCGATTTAGTAATTTTAAATATTACTACTATACATTTTATACATACAAATTATACCCATCCACAAAAAAACATTTTGTGTCGGAGGAAATACAATACACCTGGTGACCGTGTCAGCGTGCCTGGCCCGCCACAGGAGTTGTTACAGCGAGATGGGACAAGGACATCCAGGCAGGCCAAACCCTTCCCTAACTCGGACTACGTTGGGCCAATTGTGCGTCGCCTCATGGGTCTCCCAGTTGCAGCCAGCACGGGTCTCGAACCAGCATCTGTAGCAATGCAGTTTGCACTGCGATGCAGTGTCTTAGACTGCTGCGCCACTCTGGAGGCTCCATCCACAAAGTTTTTAATGCTTATCAATTGCCTTTGTACAAAGTATCAAAATACAAAAATACTACACAGGACTCTTAAAGAATTTCATTTAAATGTTAATTGTATTTTTTGACCACAGAAACAATATAAAAAAAGGAATAATGAAATGTTAATTATAGAAAGCAGCCCGTAGTAGCCCCAAGCCCGAGCCCCAAGTAATACATTTGGGTCAGATAACTCACACCGGAATCGGCCCGAGCTCATTCCCCTCATCCTAGCCATAAGTAATACTGCCGAAGTATTCGGGCCACATGAAGTCAGCCGAGTCTGACACTCAGCCGAGTGCCCCGACTCTCAGTCGGAATCGGCCCAGATCCACTGTGCTAGCTGGGGATGGCCTGAAGAGCAGGCAAGCAGTGGAGAATATCCTCTCCACACTTGCAGAGTCACTGGGGATGCTAAACACGCATTTGGCCACTCTTGCCAGGCTGGGCAGAGATGCAGTTGTTTTTTATTTTTCTATAGGTAGGCCTAAAGGTTTTTAGGCAAAATAAAATGTGGGCCTGTTACAATACATCAGCCATGACGGATTGGATAAAGATCCACTTTGTAAGATCAGATTTGTTGAACGTGTGCCAATCCAGCGTCCTTCTATTCCCCACAGTCTGCATTCCATTAACCTCTTTACCACATCTATCCCCATTATCTCCCCGATCTCTTTCCAGGAGTTCAAACTCATTTTCATGTCTTCGAAATCCCGACACGAGGTATCATGAAGATGTTAATATTTGTGAACTTGTTCTGATAGCCGCAGTGGAGCAGGTGGAAAGCTTCAAGTTGCTCGGTGTACACATCACTGACAATCTGAAATGGTTTACCTACACAGACAGTGTGGTGAATAAGGCGCAACAGCGCCTCTTCAACCTCAGGAGGCTGAAGAAATTTTGATTGGCACCTAAAACAGTCACAAACATTTTCAGATGCACAATTGAGAGCATCCTGTCGGGCTGTATCACCACCTGGTACGGAAACTGCACCGCCCCAACCGTGGGGCTCTCCAGAGGGTGGTGTGGTCTGCCCAATGCATCACCAGGGGCAAACTCCCTGCCCTCCAGGACCCCACAGCACCCGATGTCACGAGAAGACCAAAAATATCATCAACGACATCAACCACCCGAGCCACGGCCTGTTCACCCCGCTATCATCCAGAAGGTGAGGTCAGTACAGGTGATTCAAAGCTGGGACCGAGAGACTGAAAAACAGCTTCTATCTGAAGGCCATCAGACTGTTAAATAGCCATCACTAGACGGCTTCCACCCTGCTGCTCCATATACATATTGAAATCACTAGTCACTTTAATAATGTTTACATATTTTTGCTTTACTCATCTCATATGTACAGTTGAAGTCGGAAGTTTACATACATCTTAGCCAAACACATTTTCACAATTCAAATCAAATCAAATTTTATTTGTCACATACACATGGTTAGCAGATGTTAATGCGAGTGTAGCGAAATGCTTGTGCTTCTAGTTCCGACCATGCAGTAGTATCTAACAAGTAATCTAACAAATTCACAACAACTACCTTATACACACAAGAGTAAAGGAATGAATACGAGTATGTACATATAAATATATGGATGAGCGATGGCTGACCGGCATAGGCAAGATGCAGTAGATGGTATGGAGTACAGTATATACACACATATATATATATATATATACATATATATATATATATATATATATATATATATATATATATAAGATGAGTAATGTAGGATATGTAAACATTATATAAATGGCATTGTTTAAAGTGGCTAGTGATACATTATTTCATCCAATTATAATTATTAAAGTGGTTATAGATTTGGGTCGATGGCCGAACGACATAGGCAAGATACAGTAGATGGTTTAGAGTACAGTGTATACGTTTGATATGAGTATGTCGGATACGTAAACATTATATACAAAATTGTTTAAAGTGTTGTTACATCCAATTCCTATGTATAAAGGGCTAGAGATTTAAGTCAGTATGTTGGCAGCAGCCACTCAATGTTAGTGATGGCTGTTTAACAGTCTGATGGCCTTGAGGTAGAAGCTGTTTTTCAGTCTCTCGGTCCCAGCTTTGATGCACCTGTACTGACCTCACCTTCTGGATGATAGCGGGGTAAACAGGCAGTGGCTCGGGTGGTTGTTGTCCTTGATGATCTTTTTGGCCTTTCTGTGACATCGGGTGGTGTAGGTGTCCTGGAGGGCAGGTAGTTTAACCCGGTGATCGCGTTGTGCAGTCCTCACTACCCTCTGGAGAGCCTTACGGTTATGGGTGGAGCAGTTGCCGTACCAGGCGGTGATACAGCCCGACAGGATGCTCTCGATTGTGCATCTGTAAAAGTTTGTGAGTGATTTTGGTGACAAGCCGAATTTCTTCAGCCTCCTGAGGTTGAAGAGGCGCTGTTGCGCCTTCTTCACCACGCTGTCTGTGTGGGTGGACCAATTCAGTTTGTCCGTGATGTGTACGCCGAGGAACTTAAAACTTTCCACCTTCTCCACTACTGTCCCCTCGATGTGGATAGGGGGGTGCTCCCTCTCCTGTTTCCTGAAGTCCACGATCATCTCCTTTGTTTTGCTGACATTGAGTGAGAGGTTATTTTCCTGACACCACACTCCGAGGGCCCTCACCTCCTCTCTGTAGGCCGTCTCGTCGTTGTTGGTAATCAAGCCTACCACTGTAGTGTCGTCAGCAAACTTGATGATTGAGTTGGATGCGTGCTTGGCCACGCATTCATGGGTAAACAGGGAGTACAGGAGAGGGCTGAGAACGCACCCTTGTGGGGCCCCAGTGTTGAGGATCAGCGGGGTGGAGATGTTGTTTCCTACCCTCACCACCTGGGACCGGCCCGTCAGGAAGTCCAGGACCCAGTTGCACAGGGCTGGGTCGAGACCCAGGGTCTCGAGCTTAATGACGAGCTTGGAGGGAACTATGGTGTTAAATGCTGAGCTGTAGTCGATGAACAGCATTCTTACATAAGTATTCCTCTTGTCCAGATGGGTTAGTGCAGTATGCAGTGTGATTGCGATTGCGTCGTCTGTGGACCTATTGGGACGGTAAGCAAATTGGAGTGGGTCCAGGGTGTCTGGCAGGATGGAGGTGATATGATCCTTGACTAATCTCTCAAAGCACTTCATGATGACGGAAGTGAGTGCTACGGGCGATAGTCATTTAGCTCAGTTACCTTAGCTTTCTTGGGAACAGGAACAATGGTGGCCCTCTTGAAGCATGTGGGAACAGCAGACTGGGATAGGGAATGATTGAATATGTCCGTAAACACACCAGCCAGCTGGTCTGCGCATGCTCTGAGGACACGCCCAGGGATGCCATCTGGGCGGCAGCCTTGCAGGGTTAACACATTTAAATGTTTTTCTCACATTGGCTGCGGTGAAGGTGAGCCCGCAGGTTTTGGTAGCGGGCCGTGTCGGTGGCACTGTATTGTCCTCAAAGCGAGCAAAGAAGTTGTTTAGTTTGTCTGGGAGCAGGACGTCATGGTCCGTGACGGGGCTGGTTTTCTTTTTGTAGTCCGTGATTGACTGTAGACCCTGCCACATTCCTCTTGTGTCTGAGCCATTGAATTGTGACTCTACTTTGTCTCTATATTGACGCTTAGCTTGTTTGATTGCCTTGCGGAGGGAATAGCTACACTGTTTGTATTCAGTCATGTTTCCGGTAGCCTTACCCTGGTTAAAAGCAGTGGTTCGCGCTTTCAGTTTTGCTTGAATGCTGCCATCAATCCACGGTTTCTGGTTGGGGAAGGTTTTGATATTTGCTATGGGTACAACATCACCAATGCACTTGCTAATAAACTCGCTCACCGAATCAGCGTATACATCAATGTTGTTGTTAGATGCTATCCGGAACATATCCCAGTCCACGTGCTCGAAGCAATCTTGCAGCATGGAATCAGATTGATCGGACCAGCGTTGAACAGACCTGAGAACAGGCGTTTCCTGTTTTAGTTTCTGTTTGTAGGCTGGGAGCAACAAAATGGAGTCATGGTCAGACTTGCCAAAAGGAGGGCGGAGAATAGCCTTGTATGCATCACGGAAGTTGGAATAACAGTGGTCCAGGATTTTACCAGCCCGGGTGGCACATTCGATATGCTGGTAAAATTTCGGGAGCCTTGTTCTTAAATTAGCCTTATTAAAATCCCCAGCCACAATAAATGCAGCCTCAGGATATGTGGTTTCCAGTTTACATAGAGTCCGATGAATTTCTTTCAGGGCCGTTGATGTATCAGCTTGAGGGGGGATGTACACGGCTGTGATTATAATCGAGGAGAATTGTATTGGTAGATAATGCGGTCTGCATTTGATTGTAATGAATTCTATGTCAGGTGAACAAAAGGACTTGAGTTCCTGTATGTTGTTATGATCACACCACGTCTCGTTAATCATAAGACACACACCGCCCTTCTTCTTACCAGAGAGATGTTTGTTTCTGTCGAGCGATGCGTGGAGAAACCAGGTGGCTGTACCGACTCTGATAACGTGTCCTGAGTGAGCCATGTTTCCGTGAAGCAAAGAACGTTGCAGTCTCGGATGTCTCTCTGAAAGGCAACCCTTGATCTGATTTCGTCTACTTTGTTGTCAAGAGACTGTACATTGGCGATTAAAATACTCGGGAGAGGTGCACGATGCGCCCGTCGACGTAGCTTGACCAAAAGACCGCCGCGTTTCCCTCTTCTCCGGCGCCGCCGTTGCTTTGAGTCGCCGGGTGCTATCCAGTCTATTGTTGTGTTTGGGTTAACAAACCGAGAATCCTCTTTGGGAAAGTCGTATTCCTGGTCGTAATGTTGGTAAGTTGACGTTGCTCTTATATCCAATAGTTCCTCCCGGTTGTATGTAATAAAACGTAATATTTTCCGGGGTAACAATGTAAGAAGTAATACATAAAAAAACAAAATACTGCATGGTTTCCTGAGAACGTGAAGCGAGGCTGCCATCTCTGTCGGCGCCGGAAGTGTGCTGAAATTCCTGACATTTAATCCTAGTAAAAATTCCCTGTCTTATGTCAGTTAGGATCACCACTTTATTTTAAGAATGTGAAATGTCAGAATAATAGTAGAGAGAATTATTTATTTCAGCTTTTATTTCTGTCATCACATTCTCAGTGGGTCAGAAGATTACATACACTCAAATAGTATTTGGTACCATTGCCTTTAAAATGTTTAACTTGGGTCAAACATTTCGGGTAGCCTTCCACAAGCTTCCCACAATAAGTTGGGTGAATTTTGGCCCAATCCCCCTGACAGAGCTAGTGGAACTGAGTCAGGTTTGTAGGCCTCCTTGCTCGCACACGCTTTTTCAGTTCTGCCCACAAATTTTCTATAGGATTGAGGTCAGGGCTTTGTGATGGCCACCCCAAAACCTTGACTTTGTTGTCCTTAAGCCATTTTGCCAAAACTGTGGAAGTATGCTTGGGGTCATTGTCCATTTGGAAGACCCATTTGCGACCAAGTTTTAACTTCCTGACTGATGTCTTGAGATGCTTCAACATATCCACATAAATTTCCTTCGTCATTATGCCATCTATTTTGTGAAGTGCACCAGTCCCTCCTGCAGCAAATCACCACCACAACATGATGCTGCCACCCCGGTGCTTCTATTTTTGTTTCATCAGACCAGAGGACTTTCTCCAAAAAATTCAATCTTTGTCCCCATGTGCAGTTGCAAACCGTAGTCTGGCTTTTTTATGGCGGTTTTGGAGCAGTGGCTTCTTCCTTGCTGAGCGGGACTCGTTTTACTGTGGATATAGATACTTTTGTACCTGTTTCCTCCAGCATCTTCACAAAGGCCTTTGCTGTTGTTCTGGGATTGACTTGCACTTCGCACCAAAGTACGTTCATCTCTAGGAGACAGAACGCGTCTCCTTCCTGAGGCATATGACGGCTGCGCGGTCCCATGGTGTTTATACCTGCGTACTATTGTTTGTACAGATGAATGTGGTACCTTCAGGCATTTGGAAATTGCTCCTAAGGATGAACCAGACTTGTGGAGGTCTACAATCCTTTTTCTGAGGTCTTGGCTGATTTCTTTTGATGTCCCCATGATGTCAAGCAAAGAGGCACTGAGGTTGAAGGTAGGCCTTGAAATACATCCACAGGTACACCTCCAATTGACTCAAATGATGTCAATTAGCCTATCAGAAGCTTATAAAGCCATTTTCATTTTCGGGAATTTTCCAAACTGTTTAAAGGCACAGTCAACTTAGTGTATGTAAACTTCTGACCCACTGGAATTGTGATACAGTGAATTATAAGTGAAATAATCTGTGATAAATTGTTGGAAAAATTACTTGTGTCATGCACAAAGTATATGTCCTAACCAACTTGCCAAAACTATAGTTGTGCTTCTAGGTGACCTAAACTGGGACATGCTAAACACCCCGGCCATCCTACAATCTAAGCTTGATGCCCTCAATCTCACACAAATTATCAATGAACCCACCAGGTACAACCCCAAATCCGTAAACACGGGCATCCTCATAGATATCATCCTAACCAACTTGCCCTCCAAATACACCTCTGCTGTTTTCAACCAAGATCTCAGCGATCACTGCCTCATTGCCTGCATCCGTAATGGGTCTGCGTTCAAACGACCACCCCTCATCACTGTCAAACGCTCCCTAAAACACTTCAGCGAGCAGCCCTTTCTAACCGACCTGGCCCAGGTATCCTGGAAGGATATTGACCTCATCCCGTCAGTAGAGGATGCCTGGTCATCCTCACCATCTTAAATAAGCATGCCCCTTTCAATTCTTTTAAAACTTGGAACAGATATAGCCCTTGGTTCTCTCCAGACCTAACTGCCCTTGACCAGCACAAAAACACCCTGTGGCGTTCTGCATTCGCATCGAATAGCCCCCGCGATATGCAACTTTTCAGGGAAGTTAGAAACCAACATACACAGGCAGTTAGGGAAGCTAAGGCTAGCTTTTTCAAGCAGAAATATGCATCCTGTAGAAATATGCATCCTGAAAAATCTGGACCCCTACAAATCAGCCGGGCTAGACAATCTGGACCCTCTCTTTCTAAAATTATCTGCCGAAATTATTGCAACCCCTATTACTAGCCAGTTCAACCTCTCTTCCGTATCGTCTGAGATTCCCAAAGATTGGAAAGCTGCCGTGGCCATCCCCATCTTCAAAGGGGGAGACACTCTAGACCCAAACTGCTACAGACCTATATCTATCCTACCCTGCCTTTCTAAGGTCTTCGAAAGCCAAGTTAACAAACAGATTACCGACCATTTCGAATCCCACCGTTCCTTCTCCGCTATGCAATCTGGTTTCAGAGCTGGTCATGGGTGCACCTCAGCCACGCTCAAGGTCCTAAACGATATCATAACCGCCATCGATAAGAGACATTACTGTGCAGCCGTATTCATCGACCTGGCCAAGGCTTTCGACTCTGTCAATCACCACATTCTTATTGGCAGACTCAACAGCCTTGGTTTCTCAAATGATTGCCTTGCCTGGTTCACCAACTACTTCTCTGAGTTCAGTGTGTCAAATCGGAGGGCTCAATTCTCGGGCCGACTCTCTTCTCTGTATACATCAATGATGTCGCTCTTGCTGCTGGTGATTCTCTGATCCACCTCTACGCAGACGACACCATTCTGTATACTTCTGGCCCCTCTTTGGGCACTGTGTTAACTAACCTCCAGACGAGCTTCAATGCCATACAACTCTCCTTCCGTGGCCTCCAACTGCTCTTAAATGCAAGTAAAACTAAATGCATGCTCTTCAACCGATCACTGCCCGCACCTGCCCGCCCGTCCAGCATCACTACTCTGGACGGTTCTGACTTGAATATGTGGACAACTACAAATACCTAGGTGTCTGGCTAGACTGTAAACTCTCCTTCCAGACTCACATTAAGCATCTCCAATCCAAAATTAAATCTAGAATTGGCTTCCTATTTCGCAACAAAGCATCCTTCACTCATGCTGCCAAACATACCCTCGTAAAACTGACTATCCTACCGATCCTCGACTTCGGTGATGTCATTTATAAAATAGCCTCCCAACACTCTACTCAACAAATAGGATGCAGTCTATCACAGTGTCATCCGTTTTGTCACCAAAGCCCAATATACTACCCACCACTGCAACCTGTACGCTTTCGTTGGCTGGCCCTCGCTTCATACTCGTCGCCAAACACACTGGCTCCAGGTCTTTGCTAGGTAAAGCCCCGCCTTATCTCAGCTCACTGGTCACCATAGCAGCACCCACCCGTAGCACGTGCTCCAGCAGGTATATCTCACTGGTCACCCCCAAAGCCAATTCCTCCTTTCGCCACCTTTCCTTCCAGTTCTCTGCTGACAATGACTGGAACAAACTACAAAAATCACTGAAGCTGGAGACTCATATCTCCCTCACTAGCTTTAAGCACCAGCTGTCAGTGCAGCTCAGATCTCTGCACATGCACATAGCCCATCTGTAACCAGCCCATCCTACTACCTCATCCCCATACTGTATTTATTTATTTATCTTGCTCTTTTGCACCCCAGTATCTCTACTTGCACATTCAACTTCTGCACATCTACCATTCCAGTGTTTAATTGTTATATTGTAATTCTCTGGAGTCTTTTGCAGAGTCTCCAGAGGCACTACTGCATCGCTGTGTGCCTCCCAAATGTTGTAACAATGCGGAGGGCTCTGTATAGCCTATATAAACACAAATGTGGCTTCCTTGACAACAGCCCTGTGCTGCTGTGTGATGCGCAATAATTATGAATGCCCTGAATTCTGCAGAGGCCGTATCACTATAAATGCTCAGACCTCAGATTGATCCTGCAATGCGTTTGACAAAATTTGGGAGGCGGAAGGCATCACCATACAGAGCTTGATTTGGCATCTGCAAGCCGAGGCTCTGCAATTGAGTCACACCCTTGTTATGGAGCCTCCGGATCGCTTTGCCTGATCAAGCATAAAAAGGCTCTGCATGATCAATCCAACTTCTGCAGTGGCTGTACAGCATTTACTGTGATGCGGCCTTCACAGAAGTCTGATCATTCATACTTCTTGCACTTAGCGGAACACAGCTGTTATTAAGGAAGTTGTCAAGGAAGTGACTTTGTTTATACAGGACCTCCCGCACCCACCTACAATCAACCAATCAAGTCAATGTGGAGCCCTCCACATTATTACAACACTTGGGAGGCGCAAGGCGGTGCGTTGCGGAGCTCGATTTGGCCTCTGCAAGCCTCCAGAGGATCCGCAATTGCGTCAAACCCTCCATAATGAGCCTCCAGATCGCATGACCAGAGCGAGCATAAATTGGCTTTAAATTAGTTGTTACAGAGCGTCTTTGCAATCTGCACTTATAACATCTTGTTCTAGGGTCACAAGTAATATCACCACACCGGCACCCAACATGAGTACAGGCACCTATTTCACCATTTTTTTGTAATCAAGCACTGATTTCAACTATAGGATTAGGGTTAGGAATTGTATCCTACTTTGACCCAAGGTGCAGGAGCCCGGCTCCGGGTAGCTCCAGCTCAATTCTGAGTGAACCTACAGTGGTTTTCTTTTGCCCCAGTGCTAAGGCAAGAACTGGCCTATTAATTCAAGGAGCGACAGTGACACCCTGTGGTGGACATTTTTCTTCATTTCTCCTGGATGGAAATCTACCTCTTATCTTTTTTCACCTCTGCCATATTTTCTCCTTTTACATTGCACATTTTCCCCTTTCCACTATCACGATTCAAACTATATAATAAATAGAGTAGTTGCGTGGAATACAGAGGGGAGGAAAGGATGGCTGAGGGCAGTAGCAGAGAAGCGCACGTACCTGTTCATTGCTACGCTACCCCCATGTGTGGCTACCACATTGGGCATAATTAAAAGCGGGGGAAATGAACGGTTTCGTGATAATTAAATGGCATGGGTATCATAAAATGTATTGGTAAATTAAACAAATCTAGACGTGTCCTGCAGCAGTCGAGGGGTTTTGCCCAACTACGCACGTGCTTGTTCTGTAGCCGCAGTCACATGACATTACTTCCTGGATCACATTTGTTTGTGCAGCGGCCAAAAACATGTTTTTATTGGTATTGAACGGAATCTGCCAGCAAAGTATGACTGAGGGAGGAACGGCGTTAAATACAATATAAGGATATGGCTAGACAAGTCGATTAAATCAACAGATATACATTTTCGACAATATCTTGACAGATTGCGGCAACGTCTTCGGTCGATAACAGATACATATCGTGGCTACCGTTATCTATGTCGTTATTAGCTTGCTAGATGGTTACATGTGTGTTATGTTGGGCGATAAATCGATATCTTAAATCTATAAACAACTGGCTAGCTAGACAATGACAACCCCGATACAGACATAACATCTAAATTATAGTTTTTTTGTTTTGCTAGGGAGCTGCTGTAGCCTGCTACTAGTAGCGAGCCAAGTCAGCAGAATATAGCTAACGTTAGCTAGACAGCCTCCGAAATAACGGGAAACAGGCTGTTGGCGAACTGTTGTGTCAGTAGAGGGGTTTTCTATTTGAACTGAGCAGGACATACAGACTTGCTGTAAAAAAAAAAAAAATGTCAAAATACACAAGTTTTCCGGAACCAGGCGACGACCACAACCCTTTCCAGGTGATATATGTGATCGTCAAATACTTTACTTAGCTACTGTTATTGTATTCATTTTGTTTTAGCTAACGTTACAATGTTGGTGTAAAAATGCGTGATGTTTCGCCTGTTGCACTGTAACATAATGGCAGACGTGCTGTACACATTACATGTGATCTTGCTGCTTTCTCCATGCTCTTACCCAGGCTATTCTACGGATAGGTCTTGTAGCTGTACACAAAAACATTTTCAAAGGGCTCATTGAATGAAATAGAACATACTGATACTTACGTGGTCCAGGTGACGTCCCAAATGGGCCCCTATTCGATACGTAGAGCACTATTTTGATTCTACGGTTCAAAGTATTGCACCATATAGGCAATATGGTGACATTTAGGACGTCGCCTATATAATTAGAAATGATAATTTAATATAATTCAATATTAATATATGAATAGTAATAGGATCTCTGACATTGATTTTATGATGTTCCATTAGTGATGTTTATCTCGTCTCTGTGTCAGGACCCTGCAGTGACTCAACACAGCAGCAACACTGAGTATGCCACACTGGATCTTTACAACCCATTTGACAATAAAAATGGGGTAAGAGATGTGTAGTTAGCTATGTGTTTGTGTCAGAATAGGAATGCTTTGGAGATTCAGTACATGCAGTGTGGTAATAATGCATACAGGAGTATATAGGCTAGCTGTATGGCATCTTTCCTCATAGATGTGCTTCGGCAGAGTAGCAGGAATGCCACTACATTCCAAACAGTTGGACATGGTAACATGCCACGATGCTCCACTCCCGTACAGAGCTGTTTGGACATATGCTCTATAGCCACTCTTTGCTTGTGGTCATCATCAACGTTATTGGTAATTAAATAGGTTGATTTCTTGTCGACATCCACTCTCTAGCCCCCACCACCAGCCTATGCAGCAACCGCACCATCCGCCCCCCAACCTGTTGTTCCTGCAACAACCCCACCCAGCAGGACTACACCCACAGAGCCCCGCAACTATGGCACCTCCTTCACCCCCCAGGTACTTGTTCCATATGTATTAGACAATTATCAGCAGTCACCTGTGCAGGTTATAGAATTAACTTTATACAGCTAGAAATAATACTCGTAGACAAGCAACTCACATTTCTGTATGATAATTACATTTCCTGATGTTTATTTACTAGCTTGACATGGAGCACCTGAACATTTCAGACTAATTCCTACTAAATCAAGTTCAACTTCTGTATTTCTACTAAGGTACAGTTGAAGTCGGAAGTTACATACACTTAGGTTGGAGTCATTAAAACTAGTTTTTCAACCACTCCACAAATTGTTTACAGACAGATTATTTCACTTATAATTCACTGTATCACAATTCCAGTGGGTCAGAAGTTATCATACGCTAAGTTGACTGTGCCTTTAAACAGCTTGGAAAATTCCAGAAAATTATGTCATGGCTTTAGAAGCTTCTGATAGGCTAATTGACATAATGTGAGTCAATTGGAGGTGTACCTGTGGATGTATTTCAAGGCCTACCTTCAAACTCAGTGCCTCTTTGCTTGACATCATGGGAAAATCAAAAGAAATCATCCAAGACATCAGAAAAATAATTGCAGACCTCCACAAGTCTGGTTCATCCTTGGGAGCAATTTCCAAATGCCTGAAGGTACACCATGGGACCGCGCAGCCGTCATACCGCACAGGAAGGAGACGCATTCTGTCTCCTAGAGATGAACGTACTTTGGTGCAAAAAGTGCAAATCAATCACAGTACAACAGCAAAGGACCTTGTGAAGATTCTGGAGGAAACAGGTACAAAAGTATCTATATACACAGTAGAACGAGTTCTATATCGACATAACCTGAAAGGCCGTTCAGCAAGGAAGAAGCCACTGCTCAAAAAACGGCATAAAAAAGCTAGACTTCGGTTTGCAACTGCACATGGGGACAAAGATGAAACAAAAATAGAACTGTTTGGCCATAATGACAATCGTTATGTTTGGAGGGAAAAGGGGGAGGCTTCCCAACCGTGAAGCACGGGGGTGGTAGCATCATGTTGCTTTGCTGCAGGAGGGACTGGTGCACTTCACAAAATAAATGGCATCATGAGGACGGAAAATTATGTGGATATATTGAAGCAACATCTCAAGACATCAGTCAGGAAGTTAAAGCTTGGTCGCAAATGGGTCTTCCAAATGGACAATGACCCCAAGCATACTACCAAAGTTGTGGCAAAATGGCTTAAGGACAACAAAGCCAAGGTTTTGGGGTGGCCATCACAAAGCCCTGACCTCAATAGAAAATTTGTGGGCAGAACTGAAAAAGCGTGTGCGAGCAAGGAGGCCTACAAACCTGACTCAGTTCCGCTAGCTCTGTCAGGAGGAATGGGCCACAATTCACCCAACTTATTGTGGGAAGCTTGTGGAAGGCTGCCCAAAAGATTTGACCCAAGTTAAACAATTTAAAGGCCATGCTACCAAATACTAATTGAGTGTATGTATACTTCTGACCCACTGGGAATATGATGAAATAAATGAAAGCTGAAATAAATTATTCTCTCTACTATTATTCTGACATTTCACATTCTTAAAATAAGGTGGTGATCCTAACTGACCTAAGACAGGGAATTTTTACTAGGATTAAATGTCAGGAATTGTGAAAAACTGAGTTTAAATGTATTTGGCTAAGGTGTATGTAAACTTCCGACTTCAACTGTATATGGAGCTATATTCAGCTGTGCATTAAAGCCTGACGTTTTCCTTCTCTCTCTCTCTCTTTAGCAGACAGTGGTCAACGCCACCACAGCAGAGCTCCTGAGGAAGCAGGAAGAGCTTGAGAAGAAAGCCCGCGAACTGGAGAGGAGGGAAAGGGAGCTGGACTCACACGCCCTCGGCCCTGGAGCCAGTAAGAGAGGGAGTTGGTGGTCGTGATGATGATGATAGAGATTGGTTTGAGAGAAAAAAGTGGATCCATAAGTCTGATATGAAATTATTGAGGGGTGGGTGTTAATAAAGGAAGGATCGGATTACCGTATACTGGTTCCTAACTGCACTTGTAACATAGGGAGACAAAGATTGCTCCCATTGCTGAATCATTTGACGTAACACTCTCTCTTCCCCCATCTCTCTGTCAGCTCGTCAGAATAACTGGCCTCCCCTGCCCTCTTTCTGCCCTGTGGGACCCTGCTTCTACCAAGACATCAACATGGAGATCAGCCAGAGCTTCCAACGCACTGTCTCCATCATGTATTACTACTGGATGTGTGAGTTTCCCTGTCTGTGCCTGGCTGTCTGGTGAAGTCATCTGTAACAAGTAACACTTCCATGAAAGAATGATGATTATAATAATGCTTAGATTAAATGTTTTATGAAAACGTTAAGCACTTTAAGAATGTTACCTAATTCTTAATGACACTGTTAAAACGTAGAGATTTATCAAATTAATTTACACCAATTTAGAAGTGATACATTAATTACAAAGTGTGCATTCAGTGTACCAATGTAACTATCTCTTTATCCCTTTCCCTTCCAATGCAACTTTAAAGTGCTCTAGTATCCAAACTACAGTTCTGACCTCCCTACCTTTCTCTTCTTATTTTGCCTACATACCTATCCATCCCTCCATCTCTGGTCTGCATCTCTGTCACCTCCCTTATCTCATTTCTCTTTACCCCCTTTTCTCATCCTTTCCCCCTTCATCTACTCTTCACTTCCTTTCTCCCCATCATGCTCTCATTCACCCCCCTCTCTCACTCCCTTGCTCTCCCTCCTCACTTCACCCGTCCTACGCTCTTCCTTTTTGTCTTCTTTCTCTCCCCCTCTCATAGTCACAGCCTGCACACTGGCGTTTAACTTAATTTCCTGCCTGAGTCTGTTCTGTGTGGATACTTCTGGCGGTGTTGGGCTGGGCCTGGCCATCCTCTGGGTCCTCCTTTTCACCCCCTGCTCCTTTGTCTGTTGGTACAGGCCTGTGTACAAAGCTTTCAGGTGCGTACTATTTCACATTTCTAATTTAGGGGGTTGTCATTCCAAAACGGACATGATCTATTTAGGTTCCCTCTTTATATCAGGTTACAGTGAACCTATGAATGCATTTTTTTTTTCTTTCAGGAGTGACAGCTCCTTCAACTTCTTTGCCTTCTTCTTTATTTTTTTCGTCCAAGTGATCTTCTACGTCATCATGACCATTGGCATTCCTGGTTGGGGTTTCAGGTACGTGCCACAAACAAGCCAACCATGTTACAATTACTATAATATCTTTACCTTTATTATATTACATCTCCAATACAGTACATTCCTCATACACCTACCCTTCACACTCCCCCTGTCTCTCTCTCCTTCCCTCCCTGTCTCTGTTCCACTCAGCGGCTGGATTGTGAGTCTGGCTGCTCTGAAGACTAGCGTGCCTGTTGGTGTGATCATGATGCTCAATGCCATCCTATTCACTGCCCAGGCTGCCATGGGGGTCGTCTTGCTCAAGAGGGTAAACCTGAAATGAAGGCGAGGGAGGGGAATTTAGCCGGTTTTAACCAGGCTAAAGGGTATTGTATGCTAGGGCAAATCAGGACAGTGTGGAGTAATTACAGTAGGTAGACAATGGCTTGGAATTAGGTACAACATGGGGGAGGAAGGAATAGCATGAGGGTAAAAAGGCTACAACATATACACCTAGCTTCTCACATTTTTCATCTTGACCCAGTATGTCAATAAACATTTAGAATCGTCCACAGAAATTAGAGTAATTGTTTTGAATTGTCCGAGTATTATTTACAGTATTGTTTTCAGATTGATGGCGAGTATGGTGTTGAGATATGGGCAATTCCACGGCAACAGTGATACTGAGATTAAGATTCTTCACTCTAAAAAGGAATGTCAAACAAAAACCAATGATTGCAAAGTTAAACAAACCATGCAACTCTATGCACTAGGACTACTTTTAACAATTTCCACTGAATAAAACACAGTGCAGATGCATAGTTTGGTAACAATATAACAGTTTGTGCTGTCATTCTGTTACCAAACTTTGCATCTGCACTGTGCTTGTGTAAATGTGTTTTTGTAAAATGTTCAGTGGAAATTGTTCATAGTATGGTTTGTTTAACTTTGCAATCATTGTTTTTTGTTTGACATACATTTTAAAGTGGAAAAAAAACTGAGTGTCAGCGTCACTCTGTTACTGTGGAATTGCCCATATGTATCTTGTATCAAAGCCTGTCTTCCTCTCCCCTCCAGGTCCACTCTCTGTACAGGCAGACCGGTGCCAGCTTCGTGAAGGCTCAGGCTGAGTTTGCCACTGGAGTGATGTCCAATCAGGCTGTACGCCAGGCAGCTGCCAACGCCACTGCTTCTGCCGCTCAGGGAGCCTTTACTGGGGCGGCTCGATAGAGAGAGGGAAGGCAAGCAAGTAGGGCAAGGGAGCTGGTAGAGAGCGAGCGAGGGAAAGAGGGGTAGGTACAGTATGTATGAGTGTGTATAGTACAAAGGAAGTAGGCAAGACTCGGGTGTTTTGATAAATTGTTACATCAAAGTAGGTGAAAGGGGTGGGACTTGAGTTTGTGATGGATGCACAGAAGTGATGCTCCATATTTAACACTTAATTAACAGACGAACGGTTCAATTATCTGTGGCCAATGCTATTATGGTTGCTAAAGCGAGCTCTAACAAGTCAGTTGTCTTGATATCCCAAATGAGAATGCCTGCCTATTTACACAC
Organism: Brachymystax lenok tsinlingensis; assembly: GCA_030435695.1. Taxonomy (NCBI): domain Eukaryota; kingdom Metazoa; phylum Chordata; class Actinopteri; order Salmoniformes; family Salmonidae; genus Brachymystax; species Brachymystax lenok. The sequence continues at coordinate 3,128,388 of CM059806.1, read as the reverse complement.
ACTATCTTTGCCAAAATCATAACTGTAAATGAGAAAAACACGTTGTTTTGGGTTGTAATATTATTGCTATTATTATGTTATGTTGATGCTGTATTTCGTTGTCATGATCGCCATTGTCGTTCTTTCTTGGTTTTAATAAAAATCAGTTGATATGCCCAATATTTTCTACTTCCCTTTGGTCACTTCACCATTACAGTATCATTAGTCATGTCAGTAGCCTAGCCTAAAATAGTGTATGTGTAGGCCTATTACGTTTAATATGGGCAGAGCGTGTTATTCAGCGTTGTGTATATAATGTACAGTTTCTGAAAACCTCTTCAATGGACTGATAAAGATGTACTTTAGTCTTCCCTACAGACTCCTGGGAAACTACATCAATGATGCATTTCTTGCTATCTTTTTAGTCATCAATTCTGTTATTTCAGGTAACTTGTGTTTAATATACTGAACAAAAATATAAAAGCAACATGTCAAGTGTTGGTCCCATGTTTCTTGAGCTTAAATAAAAGATTCCAGATATGTTCCATTCGCACAAAAAGCTTATTTCTCTAAAATGTTGTGCACATTTATTTACATCTCTGTTAGTGAGCATTTCTCCTTTGCCAAGATAATCCATCCACCTGACAGGTGTGGCATATCAAGAAGCTGATTACACAGCATGATCATTACATAGGTGCTTCTTGTGCTGGGGAAAAAAGGCCACTCTAAAATGTAGTTTTGTCACGTAACACAATTCCACAGATGTCTCAAGTTTTGAAGGAGTGTGCAATTGGCATGCTGACTGCAGGAATGTCCACCAGGGCTGTTGCCACAGAATTTAATGTTAATTTCTCTACCATAAACTGCCTCCAATGTCATTTTATAGATTTTGGCAGTACGTCCAACCTGGCCTCAACAGCAGACCACGTGTAACCACGCCAGCCCTAGACCTCCACATCTGGCTTCTTCTTGGTCTGAGACGAGCCACCCGGACATCTGATGAAACTGGGTTTGCACAAACTGTCAGAAACAGTCTCATGGAAGCTCATCTGTGTGCTCGTCTTCCTCATCAGGGTCTTGACTTAACTGCAGTTCCGTGTAGTAACCAACTTAAGTGGGCAAATGCTGACCTTCGATAGCCACTGGCATGCTGGAGAAGTGTGCTCTTCACAGATTAATCCTGGTTTCAACTGTACCGGACAGCTGGCAGACAGCGTGTATGGTGACGTTTGGGCGAGTGATTTACTGATGTCAACGTTGTGAACAGAGTGCCCCGTGGGGTTATGGTATCAGCAGGCATAAGTTACGGACAACGAACACAATTGCATTTTATCAATGACAATTTGAATGCACAGAGATACCGTGATGAGATCCTGAGACCCATTGTCCTGCCATTCATCCGCCGACCATCACCTCATTTAGCAAGAATCTGTACACAATTCCCGGAAGCTGAAAATGTAACATTTCTTCCATGGCCTGCATAATCACAAGACATGTCACCCATTGAGCATGTTTGGGATGCTCTGAATCAACGTGTACTACAACGTATTCCAATTCCCGCCAATATCCAGCAACTTCGCACAGCCATTGAAGAGGAGAGGGACAAAATTCCACAGGCCACAAACAGCCTGATGAACTCTATTCGAAAGAGATGTCATGCTGCATGAGGCAAATGGTGGTCACCAGATACTGACTGGTTTTCTGATCCATGCCCCTACCTTTTCTTTTAAGGTATCTGTGACCAACAGATGCATATCTGTATTCCCAGTCATGTGAATTTAATAGATTAGGGCCTAATTTATTTATTTTAATTGACTAATTTCCTTATGAACTGTAACTCCGTCAAATCTTTGACATTGTTGCATGTTGCGTTTATTTTTATTCAGAGTACTTTAAGGGCCAGTTTACCTGACACCAAATCCTGGACTGAAAAGCTTGCTCAATGGACAATCTCCATTGAAATCTTTTTTTTTGTCCACGACTACTAAGCTTAAACTGTGACCGTTAAAAACGGTTTATATTTTACCAATATATTCTGTTGTTTTGGATAGTCTCATTGGTTGGCCTGTCATGTAGCCTACAACTTCAGATTTCTGCAGATTTCCTTCGAGAATCAGTCTTGTGGTCACTGGTGCAACAAGTGAAATCGGTTCTGTACTAGAGCAGTTTACATGTCATGTGTTTATTGGCACACTTCTTTTGTTGTAAATGTTGATGGGACCCCTAGCCCTATGTATAACCAACATTGGTTAGAAGATAGCGGCAATAATCTCAAATAGCAACACTTGGTTGAAATTTGAGCAGTATAAATTTGATATGTATCATCTCAGGGAAATAAGAGTGGAGCAGTCAGAACAATATGTTCACTAGCAAATGTTAATTTAAAACCGGGAAAATATATTGAAAAAAATTGGTAGCCTATAGTAAAAAAATTTAAAAAGTATTCTATGGTCTGGACTGACATGACCCTTCTGACAAATGCCCTTACGCCTTCCGTCGGCTTGAGCTACCATACAGACGTCAGTGACTGTATGCTACCGTGAAGATGGCGGAGGCTGCGGCGGCACCACAAAACCGTTTTTTCTGTCACTGTTGTAAAGGTGAAATCGACCCTAAACTCCCGGTGAGTTGACAGGAGTGATTTTCTTCTTCCCTTTCCCGTCCGGTTCTGGGCCGAAGTTTCTGTATCAGTATTAGCTAGCAATGCCTCCCGAAATACATTCTAAGAAAATAAACATGTGTTATCTGAAACTGAATGTGATTGATAGAAAATAATATTGGTATTACTAGAATAAAACGTTATACGTGTTGTGGCATGGAGAGCGCGGCGTTAGATAGACTGGTTGTTGCGAAGAAATCTGGGGATCCAAGTTTTGGGTTTGCTTCGTTGCCATATTTAGAAGCACTACTGTGTCGCCAGCTAGTAGTCGCAAGTGTCAACTGCATGTGAAAAACATTATTGCCGCGTTCACGTGGTAGTCGGAACTAGGAAACTCGGACACTTCCGAGTCGCTAACTGGTTGAACTCGGCTCGAGTAGGCTACTACAAACAGTTAGCAAGTCGGATATGTCTGAGGTTCAATGTTCCGACTAGCATGTGAACACGACATTTGCATGGAAGGGGATGGTGCTGTGGAAGGCAGGGTGTCTCTTGTCGGCACACCACCAGGCGCACCAGCGCGTTTGTCGAGCAGCTGACACAGTTTTTTTTTTTTACATTGACATGAACGCGCATCTTGACTTAGTAGACTTGATACCGCCAAGTGTGTTTCTTTTGTATTTTCATGTTATGTCAGGGGCGCAACTTTCACTGGGGATGGGGGCATGTCCCCCCACATTCTGAAATTGCATTTTTGTCCCACCCAGTTTTATTATTGGAATGTAATACAAAACAAGACAACGGTGTGCTTTAGTACCATGCGGACGCCTCCAAGCGACTGGATAATAAAATGTATAATAATTATTATGCCCTTCCCCACTTCTAAAATCAAAGTTGCACCCCTGTGTTATGTCATCATGATTTGAAATAAATAAAATATCAAATCAAATGTTATTGGTCACACACATATTTAGCAGATGTTATTGCAGGTGTAGCGAAATGCTTGTGTTCCTAGCTCCGACAGAGCGGTAGTATCTAAAAATGATTCACAACAATATAAACAAATCTAAAAGTAAAACAATGTAATTAAGAAATATTAGATTGAGCAATGTCGAAGTGGCATTGTCTAAAATACAGTAGAATAGAAAACAGTATATAAACATGAGATGAGTAAAGCAGTATGTAAACATTATTTGAACATTATTAAAGTGACTTGTGTTCCATTATTAAAGTGGCCAGTGATTCCAAGTCTATGCATATAGGGCAAATAGAAATTGCATTTTTTTCTCAAGGAATTCACATGCCCCAGGTGTGAGTCCGATTTCATTGAGGAGGTGACAGAAGACTCCAGGTAAAATGTTCAAATCTGTGCTGTTTGTTTGCGTGCTGTTCTGCTTATAGGGGCCTATAGTATAGGGGCCTATACTGGACTTGCAATATCATACTATTTTAGGTACAGTATTATGTGCAATTTCAGTTTCTGATATATCTGATATAATAATATACATTAGACTTATTCAATGAAAATACGTTTTACTTAAAAACATATTGTATTTGTATTTCTCTTAATGTATTAATTCACAATAATTGAAATAACTTTGTCTTTGTCTTTCAGTCTTTTGGAGAACAGCAGCACTGCAGAGGCCAATGATGATGCAGGCACACTCTTTTCAGAGGTACCTGAATGCCATCCCAAGTTCTCTTTGTCTTTATCTATCATTTTCCCCTGTCTTAAACTTTAATCTGAATGTACTGGTCTGCTCTCCCTTCTCCAAGCTGTGGCAGCTGCTGTTTATGGAACGCTCTGCTCTTCTCTTGGATCCCTCCACCTCTGAGTCTGAGTCTGACCAGAGCCATCTACAGGCTGCCGAAGTGGAGGAAGACCTGGAGGGCCCTTCTGAAGTGCCTGTGGCCTCTGTGGGAGGCACAGATCATTTAGTGCCTGAACCGGAACGCCCCTCTCGTCCGCCTAGCCAGGGGAGGCGACAGTCCCGCACGCCAGCAGTGGAGGGGTTAGTGGAGATGCCCAATTACTTATCGCTGATCTTGATCTGTACGGTGTAACATTATTACATTTATCCACTCACTCTCTGTTAGCTACCTTTCATGGTTTTGCCCCATGCCAAAAGGTCCAGGCAGGTATAGCTGATGGCTTTTATATCAGTTGGACATCAAGCCACCTTAGTGGCAACAACCACTGATTTTGCAATGTTATCTACCTCTCCATGTCAGTTTTTAGGAAGCTATTCTCACTCGACTCAATTGAGAACTTGTACTGTTGTATAATAACATCCTATAACATGATTATACTAATGGTGTTATATAATCAAAGTTGTCCAAAATGAAATATTTCCCTTCAGTTTATCACACAATATAATTTCACATATTAACAGCAATATATTTCAAACACTATTAAACTAGTTGGTTCTAAAAGGTATTATGTTATTACACTGTAACTACATAATTCTATTACATTATATTACATTGTTATTACAATCAAATAGGTATTGTCTTTCTACAGGGCCTACAGAAAGTATTCATACCCTTTGATTTATTCCCCATTTTGTCGTGTTACAGCCTGAATTCAAAATTGAATACATATTTCTTTTCTCACCCATCTGAACACCATACCCCATCAGTGAAAACATGTTTTTAGAAATGTTTGCAAATTTAATGAAATACAGAAATACTGTATCTCATTTATATAAGTATTCACACCCCTGTCAGTACATGTTAGAATCAACGTTGGCAGCGATTACAGCTGTGAGTCTTTCTGGGTAAGTCTCTAAGAGCTTTCCACACCTGGATTGTACAGTATTTGCCCATTATTATTTTTTTAATTCTTCAAGCTCTGTCAAGTTGGTTATGGATCACTGCTAGACAGCCATTTTCAAGTCTTGCCATACATTTTCGAGCCGATTTAAATCAAAACGACAACTAGGCCACTCAGGAACATTCAATGTCGTCTTGGTAAGCAACTCCAGTGTATATTTGGCCTTGTGTTTTAGGTTATTGTCCTGCTGAAAGGTGAATTTGTCTCCCATTGTCTGAACCAGGTTTTCCTCTAGGAATTTGCTTGTGCTTAGCTCTATTCCAAATTTATATATATATTTTTTTAACTCCCTAGTCTTTGCCGATAACGTGACGCAGGCACCACCAATATTGAAAATATGAAGAGTGGTACTCAGTGATGTGTTGGATTTGTACAGAGATGAGGTAGTCATTCAAAAATCATGTCAAACACTATTATTGCACACAGAGTGAGTCCATGCAACTTATGTGACTTGTTAAGCACATTTTTACTCCTGAACTTTTTTATGCTTGCCATAACAAAGGGGTTGAATAGGTATTGACTCAAGACATTTCAGCTTTTCATTTTTAATTCATTTGTAACAATTTCTAAAAACATAATTTCACTTTGACATTATGGGCTATTGTGTTTAGGCCAGTGACACAACCTCAATTTTATCCATTTTAAATTCAGGCTGTAACTCAAAATGTGGAAAAGGTCAAGGGGTGTGAATACTTTCTGAAGGCACTGTATGTGCAAAATAGATTGAATCTCTCTGCCTATTTCTTTAGTATTGTGCAGCAGTTTTTGGCTGGTCTGTTTGCCAACAATGGAAATCCAGGCATCGCACCAGCTGCACTGTAAATAAGTCTTTTTTTAATCTCATAATTATTATTTTCATTACTTTGACTCTTTTACGGCATGTTAAACATCTCTCTCTCTCTCTGTCTATCACTCACTCACTCTCAGGTCTGGCATGCTCCATTCAAATCCAGGGGACTATGCCTGGGGTCAGGGAGGTCTAGACGCAGTTATCACAGAGGTCAGTGCTCTAACCAGGCGCAAAATCCAGGCTTTAATCATGGCAGCCCAATGAGTCACAATCTATCTCTGTTTCTTCATTTCTCAATTTCCTCCGCTCTAGTTGTTAGGTCAGTTTGAGGGCACAGGTCCACCTCCTGCAGAGAAGGAGATGATCTCATCCCTCCCCACAGTCAACGTCTCTCAAGAACAGACAGGTGGGTTCCAACCAAGGTGCAACACCAAACCCATAGGCTACCACCCACAGCATCTATGGAAGTAGAGGGTGTGGATCTCGCTCAGCAGTAGTGTACAGTATACCACCTGCAAAATAGATTCTCAAAATTGTGACAATATTTAGTTTTATTCTGAAAAAGAAAATGTGAGGTGGTCTTTACCCAGGTAAGCACCCCATTCAGAAGCCTTTTAGTAGTCAATGTTCTCTCTCTTTATTCTAAAATGTACACAATGAATGACCCCCCATGCCTCTTTCTCAGACAGCAGACTGGAGTGTCCAGTATGTAGGGAGGAGTACTCCATGGGAGAGTCTGTCAAACAGTTGCCCTGCCTCCATTATTTCCACAGTGACTGCATAGTGCCATGGCTTGAACTGGTAAGCAGGGATACACCACTGTATTTCATTTGTCATGGAAGGTTAGTGAGTGTGTCATTGGGGTCAGATATACTGTCTTGAGGTAGGGTATTTGGTTATATTGTTCTGGAGGTAACCGTTTGCCACACACAAAGGGTCAGTTTCCTGGACACAGATTAAGCCTAATCCTGGACTAAATTGCAAGATCAATGGAAAATCTCCATTGAAAGCACTGTAATGTTAAGCATGTTTTGTCACATCTCACGTTTGTGTATCTCTCCCACAGCACGATACCTGTCCTGTGTGTCGTAAAAGTCTTGACGGTGTCGACCAGAGCATCCAGCCCCCACCAGAACCCCCAGAGCCCCTCTCCGTCAGGACAGACCCTCAGGAGGAGAGACAGGCTATTTGAGGATCAGGCCTTCCTCTCTTCTACCTGTCTGGCATCTCTTCTTCCCTATACTCCTGCACGAGGCTCATCTCTATCCTCATGCCTCGTATTGACCATGCGTTTATTGAAGAGACACATTTCGATTCAACTGTGCCTCATTGTCAAAATTCAACTCTCCTCAAAAATTCACTTCACAATGCATTTACTAGGGAACTTTGATTGACGTTAGAAAGATCCAATATGCCTGCAGTATCACCTCACCTGCAAATGGTTCCAACTGTTTTCTGACAAAATGTTATGGATTTGATTTGTCCTCTCGTAGTGGTATTTGCCCCAGTGTTCTGATCGGCTATCATTTTGTATTCAAACCGCATGAACTGACATCCTTGAGCCACAGGGAAGTGACAAATGTGATGAAATTAGATAAATCGGGGAAAATGATTATTTGAGGGCAAAAAACAAAACGTGCACCCCTTGGGGTCCCCAGGACCAAGTTTGGGAAGCCCTAAGTTATTGGAATGAAAACACAGAGAATCTCAATTGCATACTCCTCACGTCCTCTCTCCTCGCCTCCTTCTCAAAACCCATTGGAGGAGAAGGTCAGAGGGGCGGGACATCTGGCTTTCTCAACCAATGGGTTTTGAGGAGGCAGGAGAGGACGTGAGAAGTACGCAATTCAAATTCTCCCATCTCCCGCTTCCTCTTAATCTCACATAGCAGTATATGTTAATAATGTCCACCTCTCTTTATGGCCCCTATTAAAACCTAATACTGTGTTCTTTACACTATCCACCTCCTTCGTGTTCTAACCTTATGCACTTTTCTAATGCATTAGTCTTTTGCCTCTTTCAATCATTCTGTTTTTAATACATACAAGTCACAGCAAAATAATAAATATGTTTTTAGTATTTGATATATTATGATGGGCCTATATATGTATTGGTATGTATATATGATATATGTGTAGATGTGTATATACATGTAGAGTACCAGTCAAACGTTTGGCCACACCTACTTCAAGGGATTTTCTTTATTTTTACTATTTTCTACATTGTAGAATAATAGTGAAGACATCAAAACTATGAAATAACACATATGGAATTATGTAGTAACCAAAAAAGTGAGATTCTTCAAAGTAGCCACCCTTTGCCTTGATGACAGCTTTACACACTCTTGGCATTCTCTCAGCCAGCTTCATGAGGTAGTCACCTGGAATGCATTTCAATTAACAGATGTGCCTTGTTAATTTGTGGAACCTCTTTCCTTCTTAATGTGTTTGAGCCAATCAGTTGTGTTGTGACAAGGTAGGGGTGGTATACAGAAGATAGCCCTATTTGGTAAAAGACCAAGTCCATATTATGGCAAGAACAGCTAAATAAGCAAAGAGAAACGACAGTCCATCAGTCCAACTTTGAAAGTTTCTTCAAGTGCAGTCACATAAACCATCAAGCGCTATGATGAAACTGGCTATCACGAGGACTGCCACAGGAAAGGAAGACCCAGAATTACCTCTGCTGCAGAGGATAAGTTACCAGCCACAGAAATTGCAGCCCAATAATAAATGCTTCACAGAGTTCAAGTAACAGACACATCTAAACATCAACTGTTCAGAGAAGACTACGTTAATCAGGCCTTCATGGTCAAATTGCTGCAAAGAAACCACTACTAAAGGACACCAGAAAGAAGAAGAGACTTGCTTGGGCCAAGAAACACGAGCAATGGACATTAGACTGGTGGAAATCTGTCCTTGGTCTGATGAGTCCAAATTTGAAATGATTGGTTCCAACCGCCATTTGTCTTTGTGAGAGGCAGAGTAGGTGAACGGATGATCTCCGCATGTGTGGTTCCCACCGTGAAGCATGGAGGAGGAGGTGTGATGGTGTGGGGCTGCTTTGCAGCCGACACTGTCTGTGATTTATTTAGAATGCAATGCACACTTAACCACCATGGCTTCCACAGCATTCTGCAGCGATACACCATCTCATTTTGTTTTCGCTTAGTTGGACTATAATTTGTTTTTCAACAGGACAATGACCCAACACACCTCCAGGTTGTGTAAGGGCTATTTGACCAAGAAGGTCAGTGATGGAGTGCTGCGTCAGATGACCTGGCCTCCACAATCACCTGACCTCAACCCAATTGAGATGGTTTGGGATGAGTTGGACCGCAGAGTGAAGGAAAAGCAGCCAACAAGTGCTCAGCATATGTGAGAACTCCTTCAAGACTGTTGGAAAAGCATTCCAGGTGAAGCTGGTTGAGATAATACCAAGAGTGTACAAAGCTGTCAAAGGCAAAGGGTGGCAACTTTGAAGAATCAAAAATATATTTTGCTTTGTTTAACACTTTTTTGGTTACTACATGATTCCATATGTGTTATTTCATAGTTTTGATGTCTTTCCAATTATTGTACAATGTAGAAAATAGTACAAATAAAGAAACCCCTTTAATGAGTAAGTGTGTCCAAACTTTTGACTGGTACTGTATATGTTTGTTAACGAATACATCCGATTGGCAATGAGGTGATAAGATTGAAGATAATAAAAATGGTCAAAATCATAAAGCAGGAGTGAAAAGCAGTGTGTTTGAATTCCAAATGTCCTTCACTCTATCCATTGAGCGCCTGGTCCCAGAAAATGTCCCAAATGGCACCCTATTCCATACACAGTGCACAACTTTTGCCCAGGGTCCATAAGGCCATCTCCCAGTCCCGCCTATTTTAAGACAATGACCAATGATATGCAAGAGTTTGCATGATCGAACTAAATTGACAAATTAAAATTGAATTATACATTTTCTGAATTTTTAACAAAGGCGACTGGATTATAAACAGCCAGATTCACATCCCGCGTCTGAAGTTGAGTCCCACGGGAGTCTAGGCGCTTAATTTTGGATAAACATATCCACGAGCGCACACAAACACAGCTATTCAAATCAAATCAAATCAAATTTATTTATAAAGCCCCCCTTACATCAGCTGATGTCACAGAGTGCTGTACAGAAACCCAGCCTAAAACCCCAAACAGCAAGCAATGCAGGTGTAAAAGCACGGTGGCTAGGAAAAACTCCCTAGAAGGCCAAAACCTAGGAAGAAACCTAGAGAGGAACCAGGCTGTGAGGGGTGGCCAGTCCTCTTCTGGCTGTGCCGGGTGCAGATTATAACAGAACATGGACAAGATTTTAAAATGTTCATAAAACAGGCAGAACAGTTGTAACTGGAGAAGCAGCACGGCCAGGTGGACTCGGGACATCCGGGTAGGCCTTGAGGAATGGTCCTAATGCTCAGGTCCTCCGAGAGAGAGAGAGAGAGAGAGAGAGAGAGAGAGAGAGAGAGAGAGAGAGAAGAAGAAAAAAAAAGAGAGAGATAATTAGAGCGAGCATACTTAAATTCGCACAGGACACCAGATAAGAGAAGAAATACTCCAGATATAACAGACGGACCCTAGCACCCCGACACATAAACTACTGCAGCATAAATACTGGGGTGAGACAGGAGGGGTCGGGAGACACTGTGGCCCCCGTCCACCAAACACTGACAGGGCCAAACAGGCAGGATATAACCCCACCCACTCTGCCGAAGCACAGCCCCACACCACTAGAGGGATATCTTCAACCACCAACTTACCATCCTGAGACAAGGCCGAGTATAGCCCCACAAGATCTCCTCGCCACGGCACCAGAAGCCAGTGACTCAGCCCCTGTAATAGGGTTAGAGGCAGAGAATCCCAGTGGAGGGGAACCGGCCAGGCAAAGACAGCAAGGGTGGTTCGTTGCTCCAGTGCCTTCCGCTCACCTTCACACTCCTGGGCCAGACTACACTCAGTCATAAGACCTACTGAAGAGATGAGTCTTCAATAAAGACTTAAAGGTTGAGACCGAGTCTGCGCTCTCACATGGATAGGCAGACTATTCCATAAAAATGGAGCTCTATAGGAAAAAGCCCTGCCTCCAGCTGTTTGCTTAGAAATTTTAGGGACAGTAAGGAGGCTGCGCCTTGTGACCGTAGCGCACGTGTAGGTATGTACGGCAGGACCAAATCAGAAAGATAGGTAGGAGCAAGCCCATGTAATGCTTTGTAGGTTAGCAGTAAAACCTTGGAAATCAGCCCTTGCCTTAACAGGAAGCCAGTGTAGAGAGGCTAGTACTGGAGTAATATGATCAAATTTTGGGGTTCTAGTCAAGATTCTAGCAGCCGTGTTAAGCACTAACTGAAGTTTATTTAGTGCTTTATCCGGATAGCCGAAAATAAAGCATTGCAGTAGTCTAACCTAGAAGTTACAAATGCATGGATTAACTTTTTCTGCATCATTTTTGGACAGAAAGTTTCTAATTTTTACAATGTTACGTAAATGGAAAAAGCTGTCCTTGAAACAGTCTTGATATGTTCGTCAAAAGAGAGATCAGGGTCCAGAGTAACGCCGAGGTCCTTCACAGTTTTATTTGAGACGACTGTACAACCATCAAGATTAATTGTCAGATTCAACAGAAGATCTCTTTGTTTCTTGGGACCTAGGACTAGCATCTCTGTTTTATCAGAGTTTAAAAGTAGAAAATTTTCTGCCATCCACTTCCTTATGTCTGAAACACAGGCTTCAAGGGAGGGGCAATTTTGGGGCTTCACCATGTTTCATCGAAATGTACAGCTGTGTGTCATCCGTGATAGCAGTGAAAGTTAACATTATGTTTCGAATGACATCACCAAGTGGTAAAATATATAGTGAAAACAATAGTGGTCCCAAAACAGAGCCTTGAGGAACACCGAATTTACAGTTGATTTGTCAGAGGACAAACCATCCACAGAGACAAACTGATATCTTTCCGACAGATAAGATCTAAACCAGGCCAAAACTTGTCCATGTAGACCAATTTGGGTTTCCAATCTCTCCAAAAGAATGTGGTGATCGATGGTATCAAAAGCAGCACTAAGGTCTAGGAGCATGAGTACAGTTGCAGAGCCTCGGTCTGACGCCATTAAAAGGTCATTTACCACCTTCACAAGTGCAGTCTCAGTGCTATGATGGGGTCTAAAACCAGACTGAAGGCGTATACATTGTTTGTCTTCAGGAAGGCAGTGAGTTGCTGCGCAACAGCTTTTTCTAAAATTTTTGAGAGGAATGGAAGATTCATATAGGCCGATAGTTTTTTATATTTTCTGGGTCAAGGTTTGGCTTTTTAAGAGAGGCTTTATTACTGCCACTTTTAGTGAGTTTGGTACACATCCGGTAGATAGAGAGCTGTTTATTATGTTCAACATAGGAGGGCCAAGCACAGGAAGCAGCTCTTTCAGTAGTTTAGTTGGAATAGGGTCCAGTATGCAGCTTGAAGGTTTAGAGGCCATGATTATTTTTCATCAATGTGTCAAGAGATATGGTACTAAAAAACTTGAGTGTCTCTCTTGATTTTATGTCCTGGCAAAGTTGTGTGGACTCAGGACAACTGAGCTTTGGAGGAATACGCAGATTTAAAGAGGAGTCCGTAATTTGCTTTCTAATGATCATGATCTTTTCCTCAAAGAAGTTCATGAATGAATCACTGCTAAAGTGAAAGCCATCCTCTCTTGGGAATGCTGCTTTTTAGTTAGCTTTGTGACAGTATCAAAAAGAAACTTTGGATTATTCTTATTTTCCTCAATTAACTTGGAAAATAGGATGATCGAAAGCAGCAGTGAGGGTTTTTCGACACTGCACGGTACTGTCTTTCCAAGCTAGTCGGAAGACTTCCAGTTTGGTGTGGCGCCATTTCGTTCCAATTTTCTGGTAACTTGCTTCAGAGCTCGGGTATTTTCTGTATACCAGGAGCTAGTTTTTTTGGCAAATGTTTTTTGTTTTAGGGTGCAACTGCATCTAGGTATTAAGTAAGGTTACATTGAGTTCCTCAAAGTTGGGTGGTTAACTGATTTTTGTACTCTGACGCCCTTGGGTAGGTGGAAGGATTCTGGAAGGGCATCTAGGAATCTTTGGGATGTCTGAGAATTTATAGCACGACTTTTGATGATCCTTGGTTGGGGTCTGAGCAGATTATCTGTTGCGATTTCAAACGTAATAAAATGGTGGTCCGATAGTCCAGGATTATGAGGAAAAACATTAAGATCCACAACATTTATTCCACGGGACAAAACTAGGTCCAGAGTATGACTGTGGCAGTGAGTAGGTCCGGAGACATGTTGAACAAAACCGACAGAGTCGATGATGGCTCCAAAAGCCTTTTGGAGTGGGTCTGTGGACTTTTCCATGTGAATATTAAAGTCACCAAAAATTAGAATATTGTCTGCCATGACTACAAGGTCCGATAGGAATTCAGGGAACTCAGTGAGGAATGTTGTTTTCTCGTGCAAGGTTGTCAATTATGCATAATAATAGGTCAATTAGGTATATTGGAAAGTTGAATCTCTTCTTCCAGTTCACTGCTACGCCGTTGTTGCAGCAGTTCTTCATTTCACTTTCAGAATCAAAACACCAAAAATGTGATAACATTAGATAGCACAGGCACAAAGTAAATTGGCTCTACTGTAAAAGTCTATGAAAAGAAAAATGTGCTTGTTGGTCTTCATTCAGGGTCAGGCATAAGGCCAGCAGTGTGGTTAGGCTTGGGTTTCAAATCCGATGTGAAGAAGACACATTGTGGAAATGTCTATTTTTGGCGGGGTTCATGACTTTCTGTCTGTCTTAACTAGTGACGACCCTCACCCCCGCGGCCCGTCTCCCTCCCTCCCTCCCTCCCTCCATGTGTGACTGAGATAAACGATACGGCCTTAGCAGACATGGAGGCCCGACTAATGACCGAGGCCCGTCCCGACACGTCTCGGCTCAGCTAACGTTGTGTTGGAGAAGAGTCCCGTCGTGTTTGGAGATATCAAAGATACCAATTGCCGTGAGGAGGGGGGAAAAAATAAACGCCGAGAGGGGAGAAATAGAGGGAGATCCATTTCGGGTCTCTTGATTCAACGCGGCCGCCATTTTGTTGTCAGTTCGTGTTTTTTTAATATTTTTTTTTACAAAACGTACACAGCGCTGCATCTATTTTTATTGAAATATATCTGCTTCCTTAAATATTGCTAGCCTCTTTGCTATTGGATTTGTCTTTACTCCTTCGACAGAAGACTATTCCAAGGCATGGCTTAACTAGCTGACTTGTTAGCGAAACGTAATTGCATCGTTAGCCGTCATTAGCTACAAAGCTAGCACGAGTGGCTAAGCGAAAATGACAGGTTATTCCGTTATCTGGTTTAGTTTGTGTTTCCTTATTCGTGAACTTTATGAAACGAGACGGAGACTATCAAATTATGTAACACTGTCAGATGGATACATTTCCCATAAGTACGGCCACGTTGCTAGAAATCCAAGTTATTATAGCAAGGCAGCCCAGATGATGGCTTGCTAGTGAGCACCATTGGTACAACGTAACATAGGTTATTATTGGGCGACAGATAGCTTGTTACAACATCTAACATCTTTCTGTTTGATTGTATACACTGTATCAAGTCACTATGCAATATTTTGTTGCCTCGTTCCAACAAAAAAAAATCATTCTAGAATTGGTAACAATGTAATAATGTATCGTCTTTTGGCGTCTGTCTAATAACTTTCTGTTTTTGGTTATATTTCTCTTGGAAGCAATATTCTCATGCGTTAGGACGTCGGTTGGGGTCACTGCTAAGCTATAACTACAATATTAGCTTGTTAGCTATTTAGTTATAGCTGACCACTTTGCTTATAACAGCAGTACTATCATCTAGTCGAAACGTTTGCAGTTGATGCAAAAGAGTTTGAAATGGGTACATGTCTGAATTCATAATTGATCTCCCTAAATCGGAATGGAGGTATAATTTTGACATTTCTGTCATCTCCGTTTTTGACAAATCAGCAGTTGGGAACATAAATACTGTGGCGACCATGTTGATACGCACGAAGGGAGGATTTCGATCCACATAATGTGAACACTGTTGTACTCCTACGGAGGTGAGTGGATGCATAATCTGAAAGATTTAGCGACTATTGTAGCTGTTGATATTGTCAATCCATATGGTCAATCTTTATTATGCAATATGTATTTTGATGGATAGCTCTTGTGCTCACAACCCCCCGCACCCCATCGCTACAGCGCATAACGATCAAACGTTCTTGCACGAGGTGATTTGATATTGTAAAGAGGTGATCGGCCCTTTTACATTGCACGAATTTGTAAATCAAATTCACAGAAATCGTCGCAAGGATATATGTTTTGAAACCGTGTTAGGCTATTTGCGATGGATTAATGTTATCCAGAATCCCTGGGACGTCCATACCCGAACCATAACCCTTATCTAACCCTAACCATTTCAACTTCAACGGGGTAGGGAAGTCTCAAGGATCACGGATATCAAGGACCATTTGCGATGTGGATGTGTTGATATGGCCAAGCGATGGTGAAAATGGACAATCTAATAATTTTAACTCCGTGACTGTATGTGTAGCAAGGCTATATTTTACTAGTAGGTTAAAGGGTAATTCCGCCACCTTTCAACCTCAAATTCATCATCTCCAGCACCAAGCCAGTGTCTACATATTTCAAAACAGCACGGATCTGTGGTTAAAAAAATATGCTTATGTTACATCACAGGGTCGATTATTTTTCCTACAAAATATTGAAATGTGCTGGAGATAAAGAAAATGAGGTTGAAAAGTGGTGAACTTTCCCTTTAGGGAAATGAGAGTCTGTTATTAGTGGTGCTGAAGTATAGAACAAAACGTGGAGATACTGTAAAGATGTAGGCTGCAACACTTTTTGGACTCCTACAGAGGTGAGTGAATGAATCATCTGAAAGATTTACAGACTATTGTCCTACTTTATTATTTGCACCTGTCCACAATGTTATACAAGCGCACTTTTTCACATAACCTGGATATATTCAGTCAGATTATCATCCTCGGTTAACCTTATTTTATTCATGGTTTACTGCACTTCTATTGTAGGCTAACATGATGACTGGCATAGGGGGCACGCTGCCTACCCCGAAGGACCCCGAAGGGCAAAATAATTTGAGTGAACTTGTTTTGGGCTGATGATGATACAATCGTTTGGGACCCCGATTTATCATGAATCTTCGGAAAAATCAGAAACCACGGCCTATTTGGTTTTGTCACGTCCTCCCGTAGTCGTTTTGTTGTGAATTTAGGAAGACAGCAGTCTTAACTACTTGGCCTATTATCAAGATCACATCACCTGCTGTTGCGGTTGAGGCTTTGGTCTCATTTATTGTAATAACCGATACTAAGTAATAACAGTTTGGAAAGATGTATAATAATTGACTGAGTCAACGGCCAATGATGATTTCAAAATGAAAACCTTTAGAGATCGGTCCTGTCCTGAGAATGCTATCGAGGCTGCTTTCAATACTTCACCGTTGGGAAATCAGAAGTTATTAACATGTGCTACAGTAAGGAGGGAAGTAGAGAGAGAGGGGAGGGGGCTTTCCAAATAGTTTACTATGTTCCCATTTCACGGTATTTCTCGGTCGTTGTCATTCTAGGAAGAGTTTCTCCTGCGAATTCTGTAATTCCTCCCCTTTGCTCTCTTGTCACCTGCTGTTCCCTGGTTTGGAAACGATTCTTTGATCTCCAACTTCTCCTTTTTTTTGTAGGAAAAGGAATATTCCCCGCGTCACTTTACTAAATCTCTTTATGTGCTTATGGCATTAGCTCTACGTTGAAATGTACCCTAATAGAAAGAATGTGGCATTTCCTTCTGTAACATCAGTAGGAGTAGTCTTTCTGAATGTTAATTCTATCTCTAGAGTAGTAGGCTAATACATAATTTCACTGTCCTGAGAATAACTGTCCCACTGACCAGAGAATGACCATTAGTGTAGGGGCAGAGAAGGACACGTTAGAGCTGCTCTCCATCAGCATTTTGATATATTGTGATGTAGGACTAATATGCAGAAAGAGAAAAAAATTATGATCTTTGGTCAGTCTGTTTGGAAATATTGAACTAGGTAATGGGCATAGTGTAGTTGTGTTCAAGCAAAACACCTTGTTAGACTATAAGACTGAGAGAGATGTTTTGACTAACTTGTCAGGCTTTACTCTAGTCTTTTCAATAGCCATTTACATCCCTTGCTACTACAGCAGCTTATTTTTGGCATACCAGCAGTCAGATCAGCGGAAGCTGCAAAATGAATGCGAACACACACTAACACTTCTTGAAGCAGCGAGTATCGAGGAGGGGAATGATTGTCACAGAGTGGAGGACATGGGGAGAGAGGGAAGTGTGGATTTTCGATTGATTGATTGTGTTTTCGATTAGTAGGAAAACAGCAACTCAAGTTTGTCTGCTGTTCCTAGAGGGAAAGGAAGCAAAGTTTATATATTTTTTTACATTTAACCTTTATTTAACTAGGCAAGTCAGTTAAGAACAAATTCTTATTTACAATGACGGCCTACACCAGCCAAACCCGGACGACGCTGGGCCAATTATGCACCGCCCTATGGGACTCCCAATCACGGCCGGTTGTGATACAGCCTGGATTTGAACCAGGGTGTCCGCTGTGCCACTCGGGAGCCCTCAGGAGGGAGGTGTGATTTGAGTGTGGTATGTCAAATCAAATTGTTTTTGTCACGTGCTGATACAACAGGTGTAGACCTTATCATGAAATTCTTACTTACAAGCCCTTAACCAACAATGCAGTTCAATAAATAGAGTTAAGAAAATATTTACTAAAACTAAAGTAAAAAAATAAATAAAAAGTAAGACAAAATAACAATACCGAGGCTATATACAGGGGGTACCGGTACCGAGTCAATGTGTGGGGGGTACAGGTTAGTTGAAGTCATTTGTACATGTAGGTAGGGGTAAAGTGACTATGCATAGATAATAAACAGCGAGTAGCAGCAGTGTATGTGGTGGAAGTTTGAGGCGAAATGGAGTGAGTAATTGAAGTAAACATAGAGAAGTGGGTGTGGGGAAACACAGGCAAGACTCCCAAGTTCTGGACCACAGTTATTGGGATTCTGCAGAAAACGTCTGCCTCCCCCAAGCCCTACTAGCTACTAGTAAAACAATCCAGAACAAGTAGTCTCGCAAGCTTCTGAACATTGTCGATTTTAGCTCTCTGACTGCTTTATCGGATGACTTACCTGACGCACGCTCTGGCTCCACTAAGTGCATTTGTTAGTGCTTTCTGCCACAGTAGGGCAGGCACACAGAAACTGTCAGCATGCTGCTCTCTCTCGCTCTCTCTCATTGGCCGCTCCAGAGTGGTTGGGAACACCGGCCGCATCCCCTGTCCCCCAGAGAGCCCAATGTGCTGAGGTCACAGTTCTGAATCGCCTCCAAATGACTTCACTCGGAGAAAGCACCTGCTTTGGGCCGAGCCCGCATTAAATCACTCAGTGGACGTAGGGAGCCGGCGCGGGCCATTTCTTTCATACGGACACTTCCCTCCTCCAAGAACACAAATGGGAACTTTGCCGCAGCACTACACTGTGAGCCTTCTGAGACACATTTTCAATAGAACTAATAAGAGATCCAATGGTTCATTTAGCAGCTTATCACAAATCACCTGGGTAGGGGTGGTGGGGCCTGTAGCATGATGTACTACGGTATCCATAATGCTCTGTAACCATATCTGAGGGTCAGAACGCAAAAGTTAGTGCTGATCTAGGATCAGGTCCTCACTGTCCATGTAAAAACATTATCCTAAACCAGCACTCCTACTATGAGACGCTTGATAGTGGCATACAGACCTGGAGGGCTGTTGGGAGTTGTAGTTCTCGGGTGGATGGCTGTTATTTAGTTCTTGAGCAGCAGAACTACACCTGTGTTGTCGAATAGACGCCCATTTGTCTAAATAGGTCACAGATTGAGGGAAGCTGTAAGGACGAACACATCCATAAAAAGTCACCTAGGGATGAAGGACGGCCACAAAGCAAATAGATTATACAAATATTTCACCTTTGTCTCGTCTCCTCCCTCACTATGGTAAAGGATGCCTTGCGGTGCTTAGAAATGTGTTTTGTGTTTGATAAAATCTCTTCTGTTAACTGTTGACTAATATCAAACTCTTGTCTTTACTATTCCCCACCCTGTCCTACCCCCTCCCATCTCTACCCGTCTTTCTCTCTACAGCTTGAAGGACGGAGAAAGAGGGCTGGGCAGCCAGGAAAGGAGCAAAGCCACCAAACAAGGATTGCTTTTCAGCTTCCCCAATATCCCCTTTCCCCCTTCACCCCTATCCCATCTCCTTCTGCACCACGGCTTTTCCCTAGAAACTGTACCTGGCGTCCCAAACATCCCTCCCTAATCACCCCTCACCCCCTAAATCTGATGGATCAGAGGACTCAGGGGGGGCCTGCTACTCCATCCCCCCTTCTCACCACTGCTCCCCCAGGAGAGCGAGAGAAGGAAGGAGGAGGTGGGAAGAAAGATGAGGAGGAGGAGAAGAAGGAGGAGAGAGAGGGGTCGCAGAGGGACTCCTCTTCTGCTGCAGGTGGAGGAGGGGGCTCCGGTGAGCAGCAGCCACCCCAGTTCTCTGTCAAAGAGACTAGCCTCCATGAGGGCAACGTCAAACTCAAGATTGGCCTGCAGGCAAAACGCATGAAGAAGCCACCCAAGATCCTGGAGAACTACGTGTGTCGGCCGGCCTTCAGGGCTACCGTGAGACCCAGCGGGCGCGGTGGTGGCCGGGGGAGCCGCGGAGGAGCAGGGACAGGCGACGGGGGCAACCAGACCCAGAGCCCTCCACACGGCAGGGAGAGAGAGCAGAGTCCTGGCATGAATCGACCCACCCCACCGTCTTCATCTCCCTCTGCTGCTGCCCCTACTCCTCCTCCACCTGCTCCTGCTCCTTCTACCACTTCACCCAGTCCAGTGAATGGGAGTACTCCAGCTAAACGGGTAAGCAAGGAAAGCAAGTATTAGGCTAGTGCTTCTAGCCTAATACATGGACTTACTAGGACTTTGATAAAAAAAAAAAAAAATCCTGTCAAACAAGGAATCCTAACCAAAGAGACTATTAGGAATTGCACAAGACGTGTCTGACTTTGGACTGTGCCAAAAATAGGCAAAGCAATACTGACAGCCAGTTCACACATATGAGAACATTTCCAATTCTTCCAACACTGTTTCACTGGTTTGAATTCACAAATTATATTTGTTACTTGTAAAGCCGATTTGCTTCATATTTTAAACAATCATCTCAGTTTCTTTGAGTGTATTCACTTTGTGTCCCATTCTGGCTCGTCTCCCCTTCCAATCATTCCCTGCTTCTCTTCTCCCTTCTCTGCTCTGCTCTATTCCAGTCTGGCTTAGAGCAGGGCACTCCAACCATGTTCCTGGAGAGCTACCCTCCTGTAAGGTTTTTGATCCAACCTCAGCTATAGCTAACCTGATTCAACCAGCTAATTATTAGAATTAAGTGTGCTAGATTAGGGTTAGAGCAAAAACCTACAGGACGGTAGCTCTCTAGGAACAGGGTTGGAGAGCCCTGGTCTAGAGGATCTTCCCCTCTGGGAAGAACTGAGAAGCAGTAGTGGACAGGAAATCCAAATCAATGAACTACAGTTTACATAGGGATAAACAAAACCTGATTGGATTTCATCTAGACTGTCTAGTTTGCCTCATTGACTGGGTTGTGCTTTAAGCCTGCTTTATGTGGTTGTCAAATGCTTCTTTCTGAGCAAAATAGTTTCGATTAGGTTTTCTCTTCTAGATAATTACCAGAAAGCATTGCCTGGGTTTGGATATATATCATAAGATTACAAATGTCAAAATAGTTAGACATTTAAAAAACACAACGATACCTTTCTGAGAACTACCTTTCTGTGAAATGGGTAGGCCTCATCATTCTGCAATCAATGGTCTTTTAGATTTTAATATTTGTATTCTCTTTTCGCAGGGTCTTCCAAAACTGGCCTGCAAGTTGGACAAATCTGAGGCGAAGTCGGACGGGAAATCCGCCGCCTCCACGGAGAGACCACTGAATCTTCACCGTCCTTTGGCAGACGGCAAAACGCACCATGCCTCTGGGAAGAAGACGCCCACGGCCCAAACTAAGTCTCCGACCTCCTCGCCCTCCCCCCCTGCACCCCCATCACCGGAACCCAGCGTGGAAGCCGCTACTAAACCTCCTGGGTACACTTACAGCAGTGAGGGTCTGAGGGAGAAGGACCGGGGTGTTCCTAGTTGGGGCACTCCTACTGTCACTGAGAAACTAGCGCAACTCATCGCCACCTGCCCTCCCTCGAAGTCCACCAAGGTGAAACCCCCCAAAACGACTCCCTCTCCCACCACACACACCACTTCAAATTTTATGGCCCCCACCCCAAAGCAGCGAGATCGCGCTATGGCCAACAGGGCGACCTATTCTAGAGCGGTCCACCTAGCTCCACCCCCTCCCGTATCGCGCCCTCCTGGCCGCCCCTATGGCTCCCGGAACAATAAAGACAGTGTTTTGGAGAAGTCCTTCACCCTGCCTGGGAAAGAGGATGCAGATGGGGCTGGAAAGTCTGGCAGCAGCAACAACAGCAACAGCAGTCGCTGCAGCAGCCCCGCACTAACTTACGGTGGCGGCAATAACCGCCTGGCAACAATTTCAAAGGACAACAACGACAGCAACAGTAATGGCGCGAAGCCACTACAGTCGCGTCTCACGCACGGCCCACCGCCTCACTCTGTCTCCTCCTCTTCCTCCTCACCAGCTCGTTTGTCATCCTGCTCCTCTTCAGAGAAGAGGATGGGGAGCGTGCCAAGTCGTCAGGGCTCCCCTGCCTCTCAAGGACACCACTCCCGAGACCGAGACAGTCCCTCCCAGGCAGAGGAGCGGGAGAGCAGTGTGAGGGAGCAGGAGCGTGACCGGGACGGCCCCAGAGACTTAACCAAATGCTCCCTTCCTTCAGCATTAGGCAAGCAGGAGGCCAAGGACAAGGGGGCTAATCAGTCACTCAGAGGGGAGAGAGGCAAGAGCTCGAGCCCCAGTAAACGCAGTCCCAACCCCATAAAACGCAATCCCAACCCCAATAAACGCAGTCCCAACAGGGAAAGGGACGGTACCTCCAGTCCCCCGGAGTCTGTGAGACGGACTGCCTCGCCGCCAGAGCCCGCCGGCAACCATTCACCCCCTCCTCTCAGAGACGAGTCCCCTGGAGACGAGTCACCGGGCTCGCCCCCAGAGCAGGACAACAAACCCCTGAAGAAGCGGCGAGGCAGAAAGCCCCGCTGGACCAGAATAGTGAACCGGACACAGAGGGCAGGCCAGTACAGCCCCGTTGACCAGTGCGAAACCAACATGCCTTTATCTTCCTCAGGCCTTGATACTCCCCCGCCCGTACGCAGGCCTGTAGGACGACCTCCCAACCCCAATAAGGTCAAGCCTCCCGCTGTGTCTCTACTCTTTCCTCAGCCAGCCAGGAAAAGGGGACGACGGCCCAAGTCTAAAATGCCCAGGCTGGATGCCCCCACTCGGGGACGTCCTCCTCACAAGCTGGCCCCCTCTAAGGTATTTTCTTTACACAGGTCGAAAGAGGAGCAGGACCCCCCTGTTCTCCACCCAGAGGTAGACCTAAATCCTCCCAAACCTATGCCCAGGAAGCGGGGGCGACCCAAACGCCTGCCCCCTACCTTGCCGCAGGAGGGTCAGCCCCCCACTCTGGCACCGGAAGCGGGGGACGGGAAACAGTTCCGGACCAAGGGCAACGGGCAGTTCATCATGAAGACCATCATAGGCAAGATCAATAAGATGAAGAGTGTCAAACGCAAACGGTTCCTCAGCCAGATCCTATTGGGACCCGGGTCCGGACCAGAGCAGGAGCCCCCCCAGAGGAACTGCCAGTGGGGTGGTGGGCCAGGTAGCAGCTGCAACCCAGTCTCTATCCTCCTTGGCTGCTTCTTTCGGAGGCAAACTGGGACCCCAGATCAACGTAAGCAAAAAGGGGACGATATACATGGGGAAAAGGAGAGGGCGCAAACCTAAAGCGCCAACAAATCCCTCGTTGGCAGCTCCAACACCACCCACTGAGGGGCCTTTCCTGTCTCCAAACACCACGCCGCCCCTCCACCACCATCAGTCTCAGCCGCAGCACCAGCTCCCGTCTGCCGAGGTATTCCCCTTCCCGTCGCTCTCCCAGTCCAGCGGAGGCCAGAGCCCCATCAGTGACTCCTGCTTTGTGGCGCCAGGGGCAGTGCACTTCCTGACGCACCCGCACTTCCACAGCCACGGCCACCACTCGTTCCCCTTCCCTCCCCCGACGTTCCCAGCACCCTCCCCTCGCACTCTGGGCCCCTCGGCTCCCGTGGCCTCCCAGAAGAAGTCATGCCGTGGCTACCATCACCACCACCACCATTACAGGCAGCACTACCACTACCGTAAGCTATCCCCTCCTAGGCCCCTCCACCCCACCTCCCCTGCACCTCTGAGTGAGCTGAAGGAAGCCACCCCCTCTCCTGTCAGTGAGTCTCACAGTGAGGAGACTGTACCCAGCGACAGCGGCATAGGAACAGACAACAACAGCACTTCTGACCGGGGGGAGAAGGTCGGTGGGGCAAGTGGCCTAGGTAGCGTGGGGATGCCACCTGGTATTGCCAGTGGACTGCTAATGCCAGGGGTGATGGGCTCAGCCGTGGGGGTAGGGGTTGGGCTAAACCCTCGCGGTGGACTAAGGCACTCGTCCTCAGTGCTTCTGGAGCACCCCTCGCCCTCTCCGTCACCACTGGGGGCGAGGTCCTCACCAGACCCCCGCAGGCCCCACCTGGCGACCCCTTCCTCTGCACTAGTGGGCCACAAAGAGAAACACAAGCACAAATGCAAGCGCCGGAGCCACGGCTGCCCGGGTTACGACAAGCTAAAGAGGCAGAAGCGTAAACGCAAGAAGAAGTACCTTCAGCTGCGCTCCCGGCGCCAGGACCCCGACTTCCTGGCCGAGCTGGATGAGATTATGGTGAGGCTGAGTGAGATCCGAATAGCGCATCGCACCCCTGCGCTCAGGCTGGGCAGTGGGCTGGGGATGCCCCCGGGAGCTGCGGCGGCGGGCAGAGTACCAGGGGCGGTAGGCAGGGCCACTGGGGCCATAGGAGGCGCTGGTGGCCCCCCTCCGCATCACTACCTGCACAGAGACCTGCTCCCCACAATCTTCAGGATCAACTTCAGCGGCTACTACTCCCCCCACCCCTCGTACCCCTGTGACTCTCTGCACTACGTCCGCAAGCCAGACCTGAAGAAGAAACGCGGGCGCCCTCCCAAGCTGCGGGAGTCCATGTCAGACGTACCATTCGTTCATGGGCTGGGGTTCCCGCTATCTAGCGGTGGGTTCTACCACCCGTCCTACAGTGTTCCATACTCCTCTGGTCCCCTTGGTCTGGGCTACTACAGAGGATACCCCCCAGCCAGTGCCCTGTACCCCCATCACCAGAACTCCCACTCTGCCCCATCCCACCACTCCCATCACTCCCCTTCCTTCCCCCCACCACCTCCCCCCTCCTACGTGCACCACCACCACCCGTCACACCTCCTGCTCAACCCTTCCAAATTTCACAAGAAGAAACACAAGCTTCTGAGACAGGAGTTCCTGGGTGGGGGCCGGTCTCCCGTGCTCTACCCGGCAATGTCCTCAGAGCTGTCGTTCGGCTGGCATCACAAACACAAACACAGACACAAACACCAAGAGCGCTGCACAGAGGACGACGGGGAGGAGGGAGGAGGAGAGAGCCGAGGAGGAGAGAGCCGAGGAGGAGCCGAAATTTCAGAGAGCCCGGGGTCAGGAAGGGGAGAACGCGCGGCCGGAATGGCCGAATCTCTGCAGCGCTGTCGCTTTGGAAGAGACTCCACCCCTACTACCACCAGTGCCAACAAACAAGCCACGACCACCTCAGCCAACTCTCCTTCCTCGTCTTCCTCTTCCTCAGCCGAGAGGTACAAGCGCAAGGAGACATCCCTGTCCTTCCTGGGGCCCTCTCGCCTGGCCCAGGGCAGTGCCAGGCCTAGGGGCCACCAACACGTAGAGTCCTGGTTCAGGATGGGCAGCTCCGAGGCAGACTACGCTAAGCTCTCCCGGAACCCAGCAACGGTCGGCCAGGGAGAAGACCCAGCGGGCTGCTCAGACAGCGAGGAGGAAGACGAGGAGCCCCTCACACCCACAGACGAGGCGGATCCAAAGTCCCAGGACCCCCCGCACCACACCAACCTGTTCGCCACCGCCCTGACCCCTACTTTGCTGAGAGGAGGCCGAGGCAGGAAGGGAGGGGCGGCAGAGAGTTCCAACTTCACCCGGATGGAGCGGACGCTGAGAAAGGAGCACTCCACGTTAGCAGAGAGGAGAGAGATGGGTGAGTCATTGTGACAGGGCTTTCTGTTAGAGAGCGATATGCTGAAATCCAGTGAGCTCCAAAAGTAGTGGGACAGTGAAAATGTTGAATTTGTTTTGGCTCTGTACTCCAGCACTTTGGATTTGAAATTATACAATGACTAAAGGTTAGTGCAGACGGTCAGCTTTCGTTTAGAAACTTGTTGGATGCATTTTCTCTTTGTTTTGGTTGTGTTTCAGATTATTTTGTGCCCAATATGGTAAATAATGTATTGTGTCATTTTGGAGTCACTTTTATAACTTTCTCACTCATCATTATTCACGATTCATTCAGGATTATCCGTCATCATGGTAGCATCCACATTCATGTAAAAGTGTTTAAAAACCTATTATATTCTTATTTACACTGAACAAAAATATAAACGCAACATGTAAAGTGTTGGGTCCCATGTTTCATGAGCTGAAATAACAAAAAATCCCAGTCATTTTCCATACGCACCAAAATCTTATTTCTCTCAAATTTTGTGCACAAATTTGTTTACATCCCTGTTAGTGAGGATTTTTCCATTGCCAAGATAATCCATCCACCTAACAGGTGTGGCATATCAACAAGCTGATTAAACAGCATGACCATTACACAGGTGCAGCTTGTGCTGGGGACAATTAAAGGCCACTTTAAAATGTGCATTTTTGCCACACAACGACACAGATTTCAAGTTTTGACAGAGCGTGCAATTGGCATGCTGACTGCAGGAATGTCTACCAGAGCTGTTGCTAGAGAATTCAATGTTAATTTCTCTACCTTAAGCCACCTCCAACGTCATTTTAGAAAATGTGGCAGTACATCCAACCGGCCTCAACCGAAGACCACGTGTAATCACGCCAGCCGAGGAATTCCACATCCGTCTTCTTTACCTGCGGGCACATTGGTAGCCAGGTTGACCTAGTTCCCCTGTGAAATCCATAGATTAGGGCCTAATACATTTATTTAAATGGACTTATTTCCTTATATGAACTGTAACTCAGTAAAAACTTTGAAATTGTTGCATGTTACATTTTATTTTTGTTCAGAATACATAAAAAATGACAATACATTATTAACATTAATTTCTGTTGGGCACAAAATAATCTGAAACACAATCAAAACAAACAGCAATTGCATCCAACACGTTTGTAGTCACCATGTAATCATTGCGTGCTAGGAATATTGGACAAAATACTACACTTGACAACTTTAATACACATATAAGTGAATTTGTCCCAAAATGGGAGGGATGATGTACAAAAACGACTGCCATTTCTAAACGGTTCACCCGATATGGATCAAAAGACCCTCAAATAAAGCTGACAATCTGCACTTTAACCTCATAGTCATTGTATAGTTTCATTCCAAAGTGCTGTGTTATAGAACCAAAACAACAAAAAATGTGTCACTGTTCCAATATTTTTGGAGCTCACTGTATAATTTTAGCCTACAGTCAGTGTCTAGAGCCTGAGCATACAGTACCAGTGTCTTGCTGAAATATAGCGTTGCACAGTACTGATGTGTGCATCATCAAAGT
Source organism: Brachymystax lenok tsinlingensis (assembly GCA_030435695.1). Classification (NCBI taxonomy): domain Eukaryota; kingdom Metazoa; phylum Chordata; class Actinopteri; order Salmoniformes; family Salmonidae; genus Brachymystax; species Brachymystax lenok. The sequence goes on along the minus strand of CM059806.1, from coordinate 3,101,185 downwards.
GAGGGTTTCTTCTGCACTGTTTAGGCTATTTGCAAGGATAGAAATTACTTTTTTGAGAGCATTCAAAATCCCTGTGCTATTGCTCTGAATGTGATTTCTGAACCAAAATCTTTCTTTGTACTTCTTTGGAATTCAACCCAAATTGAATCTGACATTGTGAAGGTTTTTGAATTGTGTACCAAATTTACTTCCAAAAATAGTGCTGCTGCTAGTGCCTCAAGAATTCAGCTTTCTGTTTTGTTTGGATGATGTCCTCTCAGCTTCATTTCTTGGCAATAGGTAGTGAAATTGGCCTGGTATGCATAACCATGAGTGACAGTATTGATTCCAGGGTTTTGTATCCACGCAGTGACCACTTTACAAACCACCATATGGCATAGTGAGCACTGAACACGGTCTGCGTCCCAAATGGCACCCTATTCCCTTTATAATGCACTACTTCTGACCAGAGCCCTGGTTAAAAGTAGTGCGCTGTATGGGGAATAGGGTGCCATTTGGGACGCAGACCGTGTTCAGTGCTCACTATGCCATATGGTGGTTTGTAAAGTGGTCACTGCGTGGATACAAAACCCTGGAATCAATACTGTCACTCATGGTTATGCATACCAGGCCAATTTCAAGATATCTCTGCTGAATCTCAGTGTTCTATGACTCATTATAAACGGGGTGGTTCGAGCCCTGAATGCTGATTTGGCTGAAAGCCATGGTATATTAGACCATATACCACGGGTAGGACCAAAAATGACTTTTTACTGTTTTAATTACGTTGGTAACCAGTTTATAATAGCAACTAGGCACCTCAAGGGTTTGTTGTATATGGCCAATACACCACGGCTGACTGCTATATCCAGGCACTCTGCGTTGCGGCGTGCCCAAGAACAGCCCTTAGCCGTCGTATATTGACCATATACCACACCCCCGCCTCATTGCTTAACTATATCCTTTTGAAATCCCTTGGAGGAACACAATGCCATTCCCTGTATGTACATCTACCCTCCACCGGCCCTGACATTAGATAGCCCTAACCAGTGATTAAGGGCTTGGCAGCAAAACCCCCATAATTACTTATAGAGGCCCTGCTTTTGTGCGGTTGTCGTTGTAGCCTGGTAGGATGTCCAGCGAGATGTTCTGTTTCTATAAGAATAGTTGACTCGACGTGATAGTTGAGCTGGATGTTTTGTCACAGGCTATATTTGGTAGGCTTCCCCATCAAAAGCTATCAAACTGAAAGGCTGCGTGCATCTCTGTCTTAGATCCCTGTGTATACACTACACCTGCTCTCAGCTAATATAGATGAACAGGGAAGACTGGGAGATTTGGGTAATGATTCAGCTCCATCAAGCTGCCTGGCTGCCATTGACTGAGATAAGTGTGTGTGTACTCTGTGTGTGAGAAGGCCAGGTACGCTCGGTGGAAGGCTCCTGGTGAGGCGGGCATGGTGTAGTTTGAACCCAGCCAGTGTAATCCAGGATTAGAGCTCAGGACACAGGGTCGTCCTGCGGTCACAGACTGCACTACCACCACCACCATGGAGGTAGCCTAGTCGGCAGGGAGGCAGAGGGTGGGATAAACCACACACAGGAGTGTGAACCAGAAGATGGGAGAGGCAGCAGGGGGGATGCTGGAGTGGCTAGGTGATGATTGGGCAAATTGACACAGTCCCCCTTTACTTATAGTAGGACCGCTCACTAATGCGATGGACGAAATGCAACACTTTATGGCTTGAAAGGAAAAGCTGAAAAAGTATGAAGTCGTTGTTCATTACGTGACATAGTATTTCAGTTTGCTGTGGTGGGCTTAGCCTATATGTTTATCCACAATGAAATGCATTTTGGTGACGGAATTGGCAGTGGATGTCAATGGCAAATGTAGTAATTTCCTTTCAATTTAAGGTTAAGCCTTGATAATTATTAGATAGCATTACAAGACCGACAGAGGAAATATGTAGGCCTGACACTGGAACTAAGCTAGGGCTTGGAATGGTTAATAAATACAAGTTGTCACGTTGCAGCTTATTCCTACGTTCATCATCTAATTCCCCTCTCTTCTCTCTGTCTGTCTGTTTCTGTGCAGGCGGTACATCAGGTGTCCAGACCCGAGCCGACCACTCTACCACTGAGGACCATCCCAGGCAACACCACCACCACCCTCCTCTGTTCCACTCTTCCTCCTCCGCCTGCCTCTCTCACTGTGGCCACAACTCGACGTCCCAGGGCTGCTGCCTGGACGACGATGCCTCCCCGCCACACCACTCCCACCGGGCCCAGCCCTCCAAACACAGCCTGCACCACGTCAACAAGATCCTCCGTGCAAAGAAGCTCCAGAGACAGGCGAGGACAGGCAACAACATGGTCAAGAAGAGAGGCCCCGGGCGCCCCAGGAAGCATCCCTTGCCTTCCCCGGCCCCGTCGCCGCCCACTCTGGCCGAGGTGACCCAGACCAGGCACCGGGAACGTGGAGGAGTAGCGTGGAACGGGGACACTGTGACGGACGCGATCGAGTCGGTGGTCCAGGGCCAGTTGAGGAAAGGCCAGAAGAGGAAGCACTGGGAGAGAGACAGGGAGGAGGAGAAGGAGGAAGGGGAGGTGGAGGAACGAGCTCTGGACAGGGAGGAGAACCTGGGGGGCCTGGGGATGAGGGCCAGTGCTGAGGGAGGAAGTGGTTGGCTCACCCAAGAGGAGCTGCACCGCTTTCGCAGGTAAAACCACCACCACTACAGGCCAACACGTGATTGTAGCCTCAACGACGAGAGTGTGGAGAACTGTGATTACTTATTTTCCACCATAATTTGCAAATAAATAAATAAAAAATCCTACAATGTGATTTTCTGGATTTCTTTTTCTCATTTCGTCTGTCATAGTTGAAGTGTACCTATGATGAAAATTACAGGCCTCTCATCTTTTTAAGTTGGAGAACTTGCACAATTGGTGGCTGACTAAATACTTTTTTGCCCCACTGTACATACATACATACATATATATATATATATATATATATAGGAGACTATCAAGCCAGTCATCACTATAAACTGAGTCTTTGTTCTATTTCAGTGCTCTGGAGGGGAAACCAGATGGCCCCTCCTCCCCGGAATGTCCGGGCACGGTCTCCATGGAACAAGCTCCACCCATGCCTATAACCAGCCAACGGGAAAAGAGAGCAGCCAGGCCTCCAAAGAAGAAGTTCCAAAAGGCGGGGCTCTACTCTGATGTGTACAAGACGGCAGAGTGAGTCCCAAAAATAGAGAAACACAGACATGTCAAATCTGGATATACCCGTTTGCTTACCAAAGGTCAAACCAGGAATATTTAGGGCATACATGGACATCTCACTCTCTTTTTGTTCCTTGTTTCTCTTTCAGTCCTCGTAGTCAGCTCCTGCAGATGAAGAAAGAGAAACTGGAGTACACACCTGGGGAACACGAGTATGGGCTTTTTCCTGCCCCTATCCATGTCGGTGAGTGTTCTTGCATGCAAGCACACACATACACACACACACACACTTTGTCATGACATGTTACTTTATTTCTCTCTCCCCCCTTTCAGGAAAGTACCTAAGACAGAAGCGCATTGATTTCCAGTTGCCTTACGACATCTTGTGGCTGTGGAAACATGACCAGGTGATCACTGCTACGCGTTTCCCCCCCTCAGAGTCGACAAGCTATAATAGCTATAATAGGGATTTGTCCAATCTGTATAAGGATTTGTCTCTTTTATGATGTAAGGCCTGCGATAGACTAGCGTCCTGTCCAGCAGGTGTACTTGAACATCAAGCTGCCTCACGATACATCAACAGGAGATGGGCTCCTGGATTATGAGCAGTTATAGCTTGGACAAGGCGCCTTACTTATGATGTAATAACCTACATTTCTTGGTGGTTTTAGCTCTACGAGAAGCCCGATGTCCCCCTTTATAAAAAGATCAGATCAAGTGAGTACACAGTCTTAAGATCCAGTCGCCTAAATTATACTGTAACCAAACACTATTTAATGCCGTGTCCCAAATGGCACCCTGTTCCCTATATAATGCACTACTTTAGACCAGAGCCCTATTGGCCCCTGGTCAAAAGTTGTGCACTATATAGGGAATAGGGTGCCATTTGGGACGCTGCCATGGTCTGGTCAAGCTATTGTGTATATGTCCTTGCCTTGTGTAACTGTAGACGTCTATGTGGATGTGAAGCCTGTCTCGGGTTATGAAGCCACCACCTGTAACTGCAGGCCTTCCGGGGGAAGCCATCGACAGAGGCTGCCTTGACGAATGCCTCAACAGGTATAAACACTGGCGTTGGAGACTAAAATAGACCGGCACACTGGTATATGCTCCCAGGCGTGCTATGTTTATCTACAAGAAAAACGCTTTCGACCCTGCTTGGGTCTTCAATTCTACATAAATGTTCACGAATCTGCCTTGGAATAGCATCTCAATGTGTGAATTTAATTTAATATGAATAAATATTCTTGGTGTCTCCCACTTGGCTGCAATATAAGTATTTTCTCCCACTCCCTCAGGATGAGCTTTGCCGAGTGCTCCCCCGGCACTTGTCCGTGCGGGGAGCAGTGTGACAACCAGCACATCCAGAGGCATGAGTGGGTGCAGTGCCTGGAGCGCTTCCGTGCCCGAGGGCAAGGGCTGGGGCATCCGCACCAAGGAGCCCCTCCGCTCAGGCCAGTTCATCATCGAGTACCTGGGAGAGGTCGTCAGCGAGCACGAGTTCAGGTGAGATAGATTTGAATGCATGTATTGATATGTGGGTTATTCATACAACATTACATAAACTCAGAAAAAAAAGAAACGTCCTCACTGTCAACTGCGTTTATTTTCAGCAAACTTAACATGTGTAAATATTTGTATGAACCAAACAAGATTCAACAACTGAGACATAAACTGAACAAGTTCCACAGACATGTGACTAAAAGAAATGGAATAATGTGTCCCTGAACAAAGGTGGGGGCAATATCAAAAGTAACAGTCAGTATCTGGTGTGGCCACCAGCTGCATTAAGTACTGCAGTGTATCTCCTCATGGACTGCACCAGATTTGCCAGTTCTTGCTGTGAGATGTTACCCCACTCTTCCACCAAGGCACCTGCAAGTTCCCTGACATTTCTGGGGGGAATGGCCCTAGCCCTCACCTTCCGATCCAACAGGTCCCAGATGTGCTCAATGGGATTGAGATCCGGGCTCTTCGCTGGCACTGACATTCCTGTCTTGCAGGAAATCACGCACAGAACGAGCAGTATGGCTGGTGGCATTGTCATGCTGGAGGGTCATGTCAGGATGAGCCTGCAGGAAGGGTACCACATGAGGGAGAAGGATGTCTTCCCTGTAACGCACAGCGTTGAGATTGCCTGCAATGACAACAAGCTCAGTCCGATGATGCTGTGACACACCGCCCCAGACCATGACGGACCCTCCACCTCCAAATCGATCCCGCTCCCGAGTACAGGCCTCAGTCTAACGCTCATTCCCTTGACGATAAGCGTGAATCCGGCCATCACCCCCGACCATCACAAAACCGCGACTCGTCAGTGAAGAGCACTTTTTGCCAGTCCTGTCTGGTCCAGCGACGGTGGGTTTGTGCCCATAGGCGATGTTGTTGCCGGTGATGTCTGGTGAGGACCTGCCTTACAACAGGCCTACAAGCCCTCAGTCCAGCCTCTCCCAGCCTATTGCGGACACTCTGAGCACTGATGGAGGGATTGTGCGTTCCTGGTGTAACTCGGGCAGATGTTGTTGCCATACTGTACCTGTCCCGTAGGTGTGATGTTCAGATGTACCGATCCTGTGCAGGTGTTGTTACACGTGATCTGCCACTGCGAGGACGATCAGCTGTCCGTCCTGTCTCCCTGTAGTGCTGTCTTAGGCATCTCACAGTATGGACATTGCAATTTATTGCCCTGGCCACATCTGCAGTCCTCATTCTTCCTTGCAGCATGCCTAAGGCACGTTCACGCAGATGAGCAGGGACCCTGGACATCTTTCTTTTGGTGTTTTTCAGAGTCAGTAGAAAGGCCTTTTTAGTGTCCTAAGTTTTCATAACTGTGACCTTAATTGCCTACCGTCTGTAAGCTGTTAGTGTCTTAACCACTGGTCCACAGGTGCATGTTCAATAATTGTTCATGGTTCATTGAACAAGCAGGGGAAACAGTGTTTAAACCCTTTACAATGAAAATCTATGAAGTTATTAGGATTTTTATTAATTATCTTTGAAAGGGTCCTGAAAAATGTTAATGCATCGAGGGGCAAAACATATGTCACACTTTCACTTAGGGCTCACCTAACGCAATGGTAAATCTTAGCGCTGGCGGTAGCGCTATAGGTTCGGGGGTGTGTCAGAAATGTTTTTGTTATTTTCACAACCGGAATTATGGGCTCAGTAGCTGGCAGTGGCTGGAAAGGGCTTGGTTTTGATGACTCAACAAGTTGTAGGTGTGTCGAGGCATGACCCCCTGACTGGCCAATTAGAACGTGCTCCATGACAAAAATGTTGGTTGCTTCAAATTTTTAGCAATGAGAAGAAAAATCATAGAGTTAGATGTGAATTCACAATGCAGATATGGTTCTGCGTATGACCTGTAAGGGGCAATGCAGTTCACTCTACCGCTGTCATGGCTACCAGACGGTGCTCACCTTACTGCTGTCTCTGCGTTGCACCTCTCCATGTTCTCATTGGTCAGTACATGGGACTTCATGTCCCACTTCTCATCAATGTGATGGCTCTTTGCAGTGGATGTATGACAGCATGTCCATAGACATTAACAATCTGTTGCTAACCTGGGCTGGCACAATTAAGTTACGTATAACCGCGTAACCGACGAGTATGGATGAAGACCTTCATGAAAATAAAATAATTGTCATAACCCTTTAACTTCTCAGGGATCACTCGGGCTGCTCCCGACACTACCAGGTGAAATGTAAGGCGCCAAATTCAAAATCCCAAAGTTGAATTATTAAACATCCACCAATATACAAGTGTTCCATACTCATCAAAAGCTCTGTTTCTTGGCAATATCACAGCGTTGTCAGATTTCAAAAAGGCTTTACGGCGAAAGCAGCACATTTGATTGTTTGAGGGTAGCACCTCACATATTTTTCCCATAGCCATGAATCGATTAGCCATCATGGCACACACATAACACATTTCACAGCGAAAACAAATCAATGACCTGCTGAAGAACTTCTGCTGAGGTCATCCTAAGTGTCCAACGAAGACAATCCATGGTTCTTTTGTTAGAAAAAGTAATGTATTTTATCCATAAATCCTCCATTTGGTTCGCGCGTTATAATCAGTAACGACAGCCTCCACTAGTCCATTGAAACGTGACGCAAACTCGTTCATCTTATACCTATAAACTTGTCCAAGAACAATCAAACATAGTTTTAAATGTATCCTTAGGAACACTTTTACGTATATTTACTATTATAAATCAACCGGAATATAAACTGATCGATAAAGACGGTAAAAAAGACACAGCGTGCCTTCTCGGGAGCGCGCGTTCCATTCTGTTTACATAAATGAGTGACTTCCTGGTTTGCTCTTCTTCTCTGGTCTAATTCATCCAAAATGAAAACTTACACTGTCTCGAGACTGTTGACATCTAAAGGAAGCGATGGGTACTGCATTCATATGCCCTTATATGGTCATTTTCATGAGGGAGGGGTTCCAAATGAGCAATGTGTCAAAATCACTTTTTCCAGGACAGAAATTCCTCGGGGTTTCGCCTGCTATATGCGTTCTGTTTTACTCACAGACAAATGGTTAACAGTTTTGGAAAATTCAGAGTGTTTCCTATCCAATGGCACCAAATATGTGCATATCCTATTTTCTGGGCCTGAATGGGAGGCATTTTACTTTGGGCACGCCAGGCTCTCCAAAACAGACCCCTCAGCTGCCACTCCCTAACAAGTTAAAGCTAATTTTTTTGTGTGTTTGGAACAAACAGCTGACTGAAGATGGGACTACCGTGCATTTGTGCGGTTGAGTCCATTTCTGCCGGAACATGGACTCTTAACAACGTGATGAAACAAGCAAATAAGTATTCGGTTGCCTAGGCAACACCCCCCACAATGCAACAGCAGCGCACATAGAAATACAATGAATAGAACGTGCTTGGAACCGCTCACCCTAGCAATTTGACTTGTAAACTCATGGGTACACTCGCAATGGCTGCCTGGTATTGTGGTGCAATAACTTCCATGGTAATGTAGAATGGTCATTCAAATGATGTTAACTGATGTGGCTCATGCAATGGAATGTATTTCTTGTTGAATTAACATATCATAGCACATATTTTATTTCCTGCTTTGCTCCTATGGGTACACTTGCAATGGCCGCCAATCCACCCATTATGCCATCACTAACTTGAATGGGGACGTTCGTTCTATTCATTCGGTTTCTATGCCAGCACATCCAGTCAGGGGCAGAGGAGGGGAGAAAATGTGCGTAAACTCCCCCGTTAGTTTTGTTCTTGTCATTTAAATGGTTATTACGGTGACCGCAGTCATTTGGCTGGCCAATTACCGTCATCCAAGTTTCCATGACCGTCTCAGCCCTATTGCTAAGGTCGCGTATGGGCTGTTTGAGAGCACATGCTTTGTACTTGCAGAGCAGTCATTGTACAATTTACCCATCCGCTGCATATCAACTGCAATCATTTCTATAATCAGCACTGTGTGATTTTCTCACGCTGTCCGTTATTGCACATCTTTTGTGTGAAGAGCCTGTCAAATGTCTGTTTTCGGGGGCCTGCGCTGCTGCCAGCACGGTGCCAGATGGTTAAACATTGCAATTGTACTGCCACTAGCTCAATTCCACCTTTCAAAATGTGCATTTCACCACCTTCTCATTTAACTCAAAGTATTGCCGTATAGGACTTCCCTGCTGTCGCTTCCCTGTCTCTCTCTCTGCCATTTTTCCAACCGTTAACAACGATGACGTACGGAGTGCTTTTATATCCATGGGAGAGAAAAAAAAGACTATAACTCCAATCAAATTGTAACGTATATGCTGGGAGTCAAGCAAGTGCAGGTGGTGAGTTTAATAATAAACGGAACATCGAACAACATAACTGTCACGCTCTGGTAATGGAGTGGACCAAGATGCAGCGAGGGTTCCAGTATACATACTTTTAATTAACGTAGTGAAACTGGCACAAAACGATGACCAGACCGTAACCCTGGTGTGGCACACAGAAATACAAACAATGACCCACGAAATCAGTGGGGAATTACAAACTTAAATATGGTCCCCAATTAGAGGTAACGAAACTCAGCTGCCTCTAATTGGGAACCATCAATGAAACCAAAACAAAGAAATACACCACATAGAACAAAACCCCTGATCACGTCCTGACCACAAACACCATAGAGAAGCCAAAAATGAGCTATCTCTGGCCAGGACGTGACAATAACAAGCACAAGTAATGTATAGACATGAAACATGAACAGTACTGACTGGGGAAAGAACCTAAGGGAGTGCCAGATATAGGGAAGGTAATAAGTAGTGATGCACCGATATGACATTTTTAGCCGATACTGATATCTGATATTTTCCTTGCCAAAATAACCGATACCGATATTTAACATTTTAGCGGCCTTTTAAGCATTCTAGTACAGTTAAATGAAGGTTACACACACACCACACTGATCAAAAAGTTATTTTGTTGTCATTTACGTATGTCCCCATTACCAGTAAAACATCATCAAAACATATTTCTTTCACTTGCTGTGCTGTTTTGTTGTTCATTTGTTCAGTCGCTTCATTCTCAACCAGGATTTCTATGGAACACTGTTTGGGTCTGTTTGCGTGTCAAAAACAATGACCAGTAGATAACACTATTTGACTAGCCACAATAAGGATTAGCTACAATAGCGGACTTTGCGGTTAGTCTTCAAAATAAAAAGTATGTCATTGACAGTGATGCAAATCAAAACAAATAGTAGAATTATGCCATAATTGAATAGATCATGCTAAACAAGGTTGGAATGATGTTATATAAAATCAACAAAAGACAATTTGTTAATTTGACAAAAATCTGTTGAAATCACACTGGATGTATTATACTTTAGAATTGGGGGCATAGTTATTATCAGTCTACTCAGTGACACCCAGAGAACATCAACGTCGTAGCTCTTATTGCGGGACTCTGAAACAACTGTGAATTGAACCACATTTATTGTCAACCTATGTGTATTGAACACTATTCGGGAGGCAAAACAAAACCGCGTGGATGTTTTGGAGTCTGATAAATATCTTGGGTATTGAGTAAATTGATACCCCATTTCATTGATCCCAGATCCTTAGGTAAAGCTCTGCAATGCCATATGAATGTCAATACACACAATAGACTGACTGGGGAGGTGATTTCACACAGTCCCGCGATAAGAGCTACAATGCTAATATTTGCGTAAACTCTTCACAGTTGTGTTCTGTGGGTGTCACCGGGTAGACTGATACCCAATTTCATTGCTTCACATTCCAACCTTGTTTAACATTATCTAGTCTAAATATGGCATGATTTCACCAATTGTAAACTTCTGAATCACGTTCAAAAAGGTACTTTTATTTTGAAGGCAACCTGCAAAGTCCACTATTGTGCCTAATCCTTATTGTGGCTAGCTTCACAACACATAACCCAGTCCGGTCGAGCCTCACAACAAGTGGCAACCTAGCTAATACTTACTCACAAGGATTCCTAAATCATTGCTAAGATTAATAAAAATGACTGCAGTTTCTACTGGTCATTGTTTTCAGGCGGGTTGTATTGGTGCTAGCTAGGTGCCAAGCTAAAGGTAGCTACCCCAGAAGTTGCAGTCATACAAATGATGCCTTATTTCTAACGCTGTATTGTAAACACATTGTTCGTGGCCGGTGTTTGCAGGCTTTTTTTGTACAGCTTTGACAGTGCTACTGTATCTTTTTTGACACGCAAAGACCCAAACGGTGTTCCATAGTATGTATGTCGTGAAGCTAATAGCAGTGACGCTATTACTGTGTAACTCCGGTAGGGCAACATCTGAAAAATAGCGTACTTGGGATTGTGTACCTGTGCTCGATCTGTCGATGAAAATCCAACATCACCCACGACAGAGAACGGTTGATTGTCAAGGGCAATGAATTCCATTATCTTGGCTTTAATGGATTTCATCTTTTGAGTTGTCTCGCTGAAATTGTCTTACTCTTTCAAATGACTGCTCGACTTGTTGACTGCTCGGTTCACACAGCAGACATTGTGGGCTAAGTTATGAATGCTGTGTTGCACGTGTAGCGCACAATTTTACGTGCCACCATTACTGCATGTACCTACGTTATATAGGTATGCACGTCAGCTTTGACATCGGTTTTGGACATCGGCGTTAAATGTTTAGCTAATATCCTCCGATTCCGATATGTTCACCGATATATCGTGCATCCCTAGTAATAAGTGAGGTACTGGAGTCCAGGTGTGTCTGATGATGATGTGCAGGTGCGCGTAATGATTGATGCCTGGTGTGTGTAATGATGGATCCCAGGACCGGTGGCGGGAGTAGATGTGACACAGATTCTAATCAAAACAAACCAACTGGTTTTAAATAGGCTATGTCTGAATACAGTTCCAGGCACCATAATTGCTCCCCGTGGGCATATAATACAGACAAGGAAACTATGGAGGGTTTTACGCACATCCAAAATAATAATGGAAGCTGGCGAAAATAATAATTATAAAAAAAAACATAATAATGTTTTGCTCCTCCAAACTTGATCTTTCGATAACGCTTTGGTGATTCATATGTATTTCAAAGTAATCTCATGAGCCAAACCCATTATTCATAGGCTGGGCTTTCCATGGCACTGTGTGCACATGTATGCCTAAATGTCTTTAAATGCACTTCTATACAGAATAGGAGGCTCCTGTCAGTTGTATCCAGTGTCTCCCCTATATGCGTGTAGTGTTTAAAAATAATTATCTATATATAATGTAGATGTATAGACTGCTAGACACCCCCATACATTCTCTATAAAGAATATGTTGTTGATATGGTGGAGGACTGAATTGTTAGGAGGATATTGGCACCCCTCCCACTTCAACGCAAGATAACTGATTTTAGGCAGGTAACGTGCGTTTGATACTTGCGCCTCTTTAGTGCCCGTTGAAAATAGAGCCCTTAGTCTCCCATTGACATCAGTGTATGACTAAGCGAAAATTCTACTTAGGGTGCGTTCGTAAATTCACTCTGGAGTGCCTGAGTGCGCTCTAGGCGTTAGTAAATTCAGAGTGTTGTCAGATTGTCCATTTGTAAATTCAGAGCGTTTCCCTCTCAGATCGTTCAGAGCGCACACTGGACGCTCTAGCCGAGGAGTAGGGTTAATCCGAGCGTTCTGACCTCACAATGGCAGTCAAGCACCCACGCTAACTGGCTAAAGTTGGCTAACTTGCTAGCTACTACCAGACACAAATGAGAGAACACCTCACTAGGCTGTTTTCATGTTATCCAGAGTGTTGGTGACTGTAACTGTGCTGCTGGCAACAATTGAATTACATTTTTTTTTGCAGAGGTTTACTGACATCAGCCATATTCAATTGGTGTTGAGCGTTTGTAAATTCATCAGTTATTCTGCGCTCTGGCACACTCAGACGAGAGTGCTCTGAAATTGGAGTAGATAGCCAGAGCGAATTTACGAACGCACCCTTAAGTGGAAGTTAGCAAGAATTCGCTGCCAATTGTATTATTCTTTCATGTTAAATCATTATTATTTTTGTGTGCCTTTTGAATCGTTCTGTGGTGTTCATCTGTATTCCTACACTCTGCATTGTATTCTCATATCCATATCTTCTAATGTCCCTCTCTCTCCCCCTCTGTGTGTCCTGTAGAAGTCGCATGATGGAGCAGTACTTCTCCCACAGCGGCCAATACTGTCTGAACCTGGACAGCGGCATGGTGATCGACAGCTACCGGATGGGCAACGAGGCCCGCTTCATCAACCACAGCTGTGAACCCAACTGTGAGATGCAGAAGTGGTAAGTTAGTTGGACTACTACAACAACAACATGCCATTTCGCAGACGCTTTTATCCAGACCGTCTGAGCGGGAATAGAACCTGCGATCTTTGGCATGAAAAGCCCCATGCTCTACCAACTTAGCCACACAGTTCAACTCTAGTAGTGTTTGGGGTTTACCTAGGAATGGTTTCCCGGACACAGACTAAGCCAACCGACATACTTGCGCACTTGCTACTTACTGAAAAGCATGTTCAATGGATATTCTCCATTGAAAGTCCTTCTTAGGCTAATGTCCAGGACAGAAGACAGTCTGTTAATAACACACAATGGTACGATTTACTAAGTGTCTATAAAGGAATAATACATGAAAGGTAGAACACAAGTTAAACCAAGGTTACGATATTGAAAGTAAAGTAAAACAGGAGGAGGAAGTGAGACAGAAACAAAGACACTAGTTTTTCACTTGGTTATTTCCACTGCTGAGAGTAAAATAGCAGGTGCTAACTTAATACTGGTGCAGACACTTGGTAAATCTGCTCCTAAGCCGCCTCACCCCCCTCCACTCATTGGTCTGCTTCTGTCACGATAAGATCACCTAGTCTGACCTGATAAGATCACCTAGTCTGGACTGTAGGGCTGTCCCCGACAAAAAAAAGAACTATTGTTTGACCAAGAGTCGTCTGTTCTTTTAAATTTTTTTAAAGTGTATTTTTCCATATATAGACACCCAATGTTTGTATAAAATAAACAATATGTAGGCTACTGAGGTTGTCTGATGCTTTAAGCCCTGTGATTTAAATATGAAGACACAAATGACTAAATAGAGATCAATAAAATGATACAAATCTAAAAGTAACTTCTATTGCCATTGCTAATAAAATTCAAATTAAATATTTATAAAGATATTGCAGCCAGCAGGTAGAAAATATTCGGATTAAAAATAAATGTCCTATGAATCACATTGGCTACGCATGGCCTGTCTGCAAGGAACTTAAAACATTGTATCAACTATTAACTTGGTCTGCCCCAAGCTCGTGCTAGCAAACTTGCAACATTATATAAAAATATTCTGGGCCCTCAGTTTATCAGGCCAGTGAGCTCCAGACAGACACAGCTGTAGGCTATTTGTGCAAGGGATAAGAAGTAATCAGGTAGGCCTATTTTATGACGTTTCCACCCAACCAGAGAATGCAATTTTTTTACTCCTTTCATGCTGAGTGGTTATCGAAAGGGAGAGAGCTGGAAAGATTTTTCAAATAGGCTACGTTGAGGAACTATTGTCATTCTCAATGGATGTAAAAAACAGACTTTGTTTATTTGCTGTTTGAGGCGAAGAAATAATTACTTTGAGAAGCTGGTGAGTTCAGTGATGGTGAGTTCAGCCAATCAGAAATAGTATCAGATCTCCAAATGGGCACGTTTATAGGCCTACATTTACGAGCAGGCCAGGTAGCTTAGGCCTACTTATATGCATAATCAGGTGTTTATCAACCAAACAATCGACCAGTCGACTAAATGGGGTCAGCCCTACTGGACTGTGCCTGAGTTTTCAACACTAAACGGTTTAACGCCCTTTCACTGCGATGAACCAATCGACCAACCTCCAGACAATTCCAGGATTGCGTACCTCTCAGCCAGGATCAAGCACCGCAATTGTAGACCTGGTTAAGAAGGCTTCTGAATCATCGGCTACTTCCATAAGAATAGTACATGCTAGCGTTTGTTTGTCTGCTTGTTGGGTTGAATGAAAGAGCAAACCGGACCATCGACACGTTAAACCCACCGTTTAATTGAAGAGGAATTTCAGCAACTCTTGGAGGACAGCTGAAGTTAATCAAATAGCTTCTTTATGGTTAAAAGTTTTGTTAACCCCATAAGGGCCTGAACACAGACCATAAAAACGGTTAACGACCTTTGAGAAAAGACAGTCACCTGTTTTCCTTCTTCAACGTCCAGTGAGTAAACTAGGACACACCGATCTAACAACTTTCTCTCTGTAGTGTTGTGGGGTGTTGTGGAGTGGGCCTCGAATAAGAGATTCTACAGGGATAGAGAATTTCCAGCGTGAAGCCAGTCCTCCTCCTCGTCACAGAATAGCGATTATACGATGTTGTAGCTGGGGCCTTGGATACAGCTGTATTAGTGCCCCTAGACAATGTGCTGAAACTGCTTTTTTGTCCTCCCAGAAAGAATACATTAGACCGCAAAGTGCAGCCTACACGGTTGTACTGTGCAGGAAGATTAAAAAAGTGTGCTCCCGAAATGGCACCCTATTCCCTATATAGTGCACTTTTGACCAGAGCCCTATGCTCAAGTTCATACCCTGCCTGGGCAAATCTGAGTTCTCCCTCCTCACTTTTCTTCCCTCGTGTCTGTTGCTCCTGCAGGTCGGTGAATGGGGTGTACAGGATCGGCCTCTTTGCCCTCAAGGACATGAGCAGCGACACGGAGCTCACCTACGACTACAACTTCCACTCCTTCAACACCGAAGAGCAGGTGGGTGTGGCGGCACATCAACCATTTTCCCCGATCCACTCCTAGTTACAGCCCCAATTTAGCCCTGTTCCAGATCTGTTTGGTCGTTTTAGCATCCAAGAGCCCACTCTCCACTGGGTTTGGGTTTCGATCTCAATTTTCCCACACCGTTCCCTTTTCCTGTTAACTTGAACTTTTCTCCCCTTACATCCTCCCTCCTACTGCTGCTTACTTCTCTCGCTCTCTCTCTACTCTCCTTTCTCTACCCTCTCTCTCTCTACTCCTCTCTCTTACTCTACTCCCCTCTCTCTACCCTCTCTCTCTCTACTCCCCTCTCTTTCTACTCCCCTCTCTTTCTACTCCACTCTCTTTCTCTCCTCCCCTCTCTCTCTCCTCCCCTTGCTCTCTCTCCTCCACTCTCTTTCTCTACTCCCCTCTCTCTCTACTCCCCTCTCTCTCGCTCTCTCTACTCCCCTCTCTCTCACTCTCTCTACTCCCTCTCTCTCGCTCTCTCTACTCCCCTCTCTCGCTCTCTCTACTCCCCTCTCTCTCGCTCTCTCTACTCCCCTCTCTCGCTCTCTCTACTCCCTCTCTCGCTCTCTCTACTCCCCTCTCTCTCTCTCTACTCCCCTCTCTCTCGCTCTCTCTACTCCCCTCTCTCTCGCTCTCTACTCCCCTCTTTCTCTACTCCCCTCTCTACTCCTCTCTCGCTCTCTCTACTCCCCTCTCTCTCTCTCTCTCTCTCTCTCTCTCTCTCTCTCTCTCTCTCTCTCTCTCTCTCTCTCTCTCTCTACTCCCCTCTCTCTCTCTCTCTCTACTCCCCTCTCTCTCGCTCTCTCTACTCCCCTCTCTCTCTCTCTCTCTACTCCCCTCTCTCTCTCTCTCTCTACTCCCCTCTCTCTCGCTCTCTCTACTCCCCTCTCTCGCTCTCTCTACTCCCCTCTTTCTCTACTCCCCTCTCTCGCTCGCTCTCTACTCCCCTCTCACTCTCTCTCTCTCTCTCACTCTCTCTACAGCAAGTGTGTAAGTGTGGCTCAGAGGGCTGCCGGGGCATCATCGGAGGGAAAAGCCAGCGAATCAACGGGATACCTGGAAAGACAGGCGGGGCACGGCGGCTGGGTCGACTCAAGGAGAAACGCAAGTCCAAGCACCAGCTAAAAAAACGAGTGCGTGTAAGGGAGAGAGACTGGAGGAAATGTTATATCAGGTGTCTTGCTACTGCCGCTGCAATGGGTCTTTTGATATTTACCGTCGTCAAACGTTTTAACGCAGCATTTTTATGGAGCCTAAAGGCAAAGACATTGTATTCTGATCCTAAATCAGTCAAGTTTTTGCCATGTCTTTAGCTCTGTAACGTAGAGAGCGGCTAAGTTTATTTGAAGGGGCACTGTGTATGTAGAACAGAGCGGTTCTTTGTCTCAAAGGAGCTTTTTGTGGGGCGGAAGGTTCGATAAAAAAAAATGACACAATGGACTTGAATTTTGAGAGGGCTGGACTGAACAGCGGCATATGATCAGTAGTCCTTTATCTCTAACTCTCCCCCTCTTCTCTTTCCCCAAGGAGGAGGATTCAAGTGACAGCAGCAAGTTTTACCCCCACCTTCTCATGAAACCCATGTCCAACAGAGAGAGGTACACACACACACAGCACACGCGCCAAACACACCCCATCCGCCCTTCGCGCACACATACACACGCAAACAGAACACACACACTCACCACTCTCTCGCTCTCTGTGGCTCAGGAACTTCGTGCTGAAGCACTGTGTGTTCCTACTGAGGAACTGGGAGAAGATGAGGGAGAAGCAGGAGCTGTTGAAGAGGGAGGGCGAGAGGGAGGCCAGTGGCGGCCTGTCCATCTACACACGCTGGGGAGGAGTCATCCGCGACGACGGAAACATCAAGTCAGGTGTGTGTGTGTGTGTGTGTGTGTGTGTGTGTGTGTGTGTGTGTGTGTGTGAGGAGTCAAAGGTGTGTGAGACCCACATGTGCAGGAAAACGGAGCTAGAATGAATAGAATAATCATTCTATACTGAGCAGAAATATGAACGCAACAGGTAAAGTGTTGGTTCCATGTTTCATGAGCTGAAATAAAAGATCCCAAAATTTTTTTACATTTTGTGCAGAAATTAGTTTACATCCCTGTTAGTGAGCATTTCTCCTTTGCCCAGATAACCATCCACCTGACAGGTGTGGCATATCAAGAAGCTGGTGCACCTTGTACTGTTGACAATAAAAGGCCACTCTAAAATGTGCAGTTTTGTCACACAACCCAATGCCACAGATGCCTCAAGTTGAGGGAGCGTGCAATTGGCATGCTGACTGCAGGAATGTCCACCAGAGCGGTTGCCAGAGAATTGAATGTTAATTTCTCTAAGCCGCCTCCTTTCTCTAAGCCGCCTCCAACATTTTTTTGAGAATTTGGCAGTACGTCCAACCGACCTCACAACCGCAGACCATGCGTAACCACGCCAGCCCAGGACCTCCACATCCAGCTTCTTCACCTGCGGGATTATCTGAGACTAGCCACCCGGACAGCTGATGAAACTGAGGAGTATTTCTGTCTGTAATAAAGCCCTTTTGTGGGGTAAAACTCATTCTGATTGGCCCATGCCAAGTCATGTAAAATCCAGAGATTAGGGCCTAATGAATGTATTTCAATTGGCTGATGTCCTTACAGTTCATATAACTCAGTAAAATCGTTGAAATTGTTGCGTTTATATTTTTGCTCAGTATATTTCTGTATGCAGGAATGTGCCAGGGGAAAGTTTTCCCAAAAGCTTTGTAGCACTAAGATAATATTTCATTCTTTCCCTACAATAGACTTATGATGATGATAGTGCTGCGAAGCTTTTCGGAGAAACCCCAGTAAAATCCGGAATATGAATGCTGTTTTGTACGTGGTGTCAAGGGGAGTGTTTGCGATGGCTTGTCGACTCAATCGCTCTGTGCGTGTCCCTTTGTCATCGCAGACGTGTTCCTGACACAGTTCTCGGCGCTGCAGACGTCCCGGTCGGTGCGCACGCGGAGGCTGGCGGCGGCCGAGGAGAACACGGAGGTCACCCGCACCGCCCGCCTGGCGCACATCTTCAAGGAGATCTGTGACATGATCACCAGCTACAAGGGTCAGTGACACGCATGCAACACATACACACATTTGCGCTCACCCACACACTCGTTCACTCACTTGCACACATACTGTATGCAACACGCGCGTGCACGCACACACCCACCCACTCTGTAAGGCAGGGTTGGTCAACTAGGTTTGGCCTAGAGCCAAATTTCTTCTGAGCTAATAGTCGGCTGGCCAGAACATTAGTATATTTATTTAACAATTATTTAACTTATTTACACTGACGGGATGTAATATTAGCACAATTAATTGGCCTACACTACATTTTTAACACATCTGATTAGTACATAATAAATTCAGTGACCATACCATAATAATTTCGATCTGATTACGCTAAATATAGACACCATGTCTCAATTTAAAAAAAGTTTGTCTATTTCTCTGTGCGTTGATTGGTGGGGAAAAACAGGTCTACTAGCCTACTGTAGGCTACACTACTTTTTTTTATGTCAACATTCGTTCAGATCCATTAGCTTGTATCAAAAGAAAGGTGGATAAGGAAAATCGGAAGTTTCAGGGAAGAATGTAGAGATATGTGTTCATCTTACCATCTTTTCCCAATGCGAAGCCAGTGTGTCTTATTTGCAATGAAAATGTCGCTGTTTGCCAGTAGTTTAATCTCAGAAGTCATTATTAATCTAAGTATGGAACTTTCAAGTGGTCTTCCCGCCCCAGACATAGGCCCGAAGCAGAAACGTTGAAGCGTTAACTGCAAGCTACACACACAACTTTTTGGGCTGACATTCTGTCACTTATAAATGGGTTAAATCTGCAATTACAAGAAAGAGGGAAAACCGTTGTGGACATGGTGGATGAACTTGAGGCCTTTGCTAGGAAGCTTGAGTTGTTCGATTTGGACTTCTGGAAGGCTACTGCACTTCAGCACAGTGAAGAAACGACAGGCAGAGGGACCAGGTCGCAGCATTGTCACACAGGTGATGAAAGATTTCATCAAATCAGCTGAGGGACAACTTCTCCACCAGATTTGAAGACTACAGCAAGCCCAAGGATATCATTGCGTTCGTAGGTGATCCTCTCACAGTCAGCCCAGGTGTAGAATTCTCCTCCCTTGCTAAGAAACCGATACCCTCGCTGGATGAGGCCGCAATTCAAACTGAGCTGATTGAATTCCAGACATCGAGCCAAGTCAGGGATGCGCTGGGTGGCATGCTCAGAGGAATACAGCACAATAAAGAAACTTCATTTTATGTGCTAACAATGTTTGGATCAATTTACACCTGTGAGTCCTCAATTTCCTCTATGAACGTAATATAGACTCGCGGCAGGAACCGGCTTTCACATAAGTCAATCAAGGACTGCCTGCGCATCAAAATCACATCCATCTCACCCGACATCCACAAGATCGTGTCCGAGGGGAAATGCAACTTTTCACATTAAGTACAATAAGTAACTTAGTGGCCTATATGACTGTATTTAGTAAATACTAGCATTATTGTGAGTGCTTATCCAAGGATGTTTAGTTCTCAAGCTGACAGTATTTTCTGTTTTCTGACTTTACAGAAGCAGGCTATCCCAATACAGACATTCAGACACAGACATCGACTTTTTTTTCTTTCAATTATTGTTTTATGTAGGATGCTACCTTTTTGGCCAGTTGCAGTTGTAATTAGGGCGAATAATCCTGCTTCTATTAGGCCATATATTTTCTTATTGTGAAAGATGCTGTTAAGCCTCATAGCCTACCTCAGCCAGTTAAGTTATTTTATATAGGCCTAGGCTCGGATGAAATAGACTCCAATTAAGCCCTCATGTTGTTTGTTTGTGAAGTCAAATTAAAATGAAGATTATTGTTGAAGTTAATTACTCGACTGGTGTAGTTTTTCTCCATCTGTTGCTGTGCAACACTTGCATAACAAGTTAGCTACAGTACCAGTCAAATTTAGACACACCTACTCATTCAACGTTTTTTCTTTATTTAAAATTTTCTTCTACATTTTAAAATAATTGTGACGACATCAAAACAATGGAATAACACATGGAATCATGTAGTAACCAAAAAAGTGTTAAACAAATCTAAATATATAAAAAAAAAAATTGATTTTTCAAAGTAGCCACCCTTTGCCTTGATGACAGCTTTAAACATTCTTTGCATTCTCTCAACCAGCTTCACCTGGAATGCTTTTCCAACAGTCTTGAAGGTGTTCCCACTAGGGTTGCACGATATATCGGTGAACATATCGGAATCGGCTGATATTAGCTAAAAATGCCAACATCGGTATCAGCCCAATGTCTAGTTTTAACTTCTTAGGGCTAGGGGGCAGTATTTTGAAGTTCGGATGAAAAACGTGCCCAAGGTAAACTGCCTGTTACTCAGGCCCAGAAGCTAGGATATGCATAATTAGTAGCTTTGGATAGAAAACACTCTGAAGTTTCTAAAACTGTTAAAATAATGTCTGTGAGTATAACAGAACTGATATGGCAGGCAAAAACCTGAGCAAAATCCATCCGGGATGTCTGAATCAGTCATGTCACACTGTTTTCAATTGGCATGCTATTCAAAGCAGGGTATTTTAGCTCCCAGATTGCAGTTCCTATGGCTTCCACTAGATGTCAACAGTCTTTAGAAAAAGGTTTGAACGTTCAATCATGAAAATCAAGGGAGTAAGACCACTTGTTCCTGAGTTCACGCCAAGTGTCCTGTTTTGGATTTTTTGCGCGTAACAGGAATGCGCGCTCAGTACTTTTTCTCTTCTATTCAGCATGTTATATTCCGTCTGAAATATTATAGTGTATATTCATTTTAGGGTATCTGAGTATTGATTACAAATGCTGCTTGACTTTTTTAGACGAACTTTACGGGTACTTTTGGGATATCGTTTGTCTGCATGGATGAAAGCCTTTGGGCAGGTGGATTACTGAACAAAACGCGCCAACCAAACGGAGCTATATAGATATAAAGAGGAACTTTATCGAACAAAAGGACCTTTTATTGTGTAACCTGGACGCTTTGATATGCCATCAGAGGAAGATCAAAGGTAAGCAATTTATTTTATGCTATTTTTTTGTTTTGTGACACCTCTGCTGGTTATGGTATTATGCTAATTGAGTTTGAGTGGGGGTAATGTCCTCAGACAATCAAATGTTCTGCTTTCGCCGTAAAGCCTTTTTGAAATCTGACAATGCTGTTAAATTAACAAGAGTCTAAGCTTTTGTATTGTCATGAATGTTTGAAATTAGTAATTTTGTAATTTGAATTTGGCTCTCTGAATTTCACCGGATGTTGTCAAAATCGATCCCGTTCACAGGATTGGATCCGTAACAGGTTAACGCCAATGTGCAAAACCGATGTCAAAGCTGATGTGCATTCCTATATAACGTAGGTACATGACGTAATGACGCCACATAAGATTGTGCGCTACACGTGTGGATCGAGCAGTCAACAAGTCGAGCAGTCATTTGAAAGAGTAAGAACATTTCAGCGAGACAACTCGAAAGGCGAAATCCATTAACGCCAAGATTATGGAATTCATTGACCTTGACAATCAACCGTTCTCTGTCGTGGGTGATGTTGGCTTTCGTGACTGGTCGAGCACCGGTACACACTACCAAGTGCACTATTTTTCAGATGTTGCCCTACCGGACTTACACAGTAGCTTCACGACATACTGTGGAATGCCGTTTGGGTTCTTTGCGTGTCATTTGACACAAATACACGTCAAATAATACTATTTAACAATATCACTATTTGACGCGTTAAATACGTTTTTAATTTGACATGTCAAATAACACAGTTCTCTTATAGAATGTTGTGTGTTCTAAATTTGCACGTGCAAGCCAAGCGCCACCACTACTATCAGCAGCACTGTCAAAGCTGTACAAAAAAGTCTGCAAACAAGCAAACACCGGCCACGAACAATGTTTTTACAATACCGCGTTAGTAATAAGGCATCATTTGTTTGACCGCAACTTCTGGGGTAGCTAGCTTTATCTTGGTACCTAGCTAGCAGCAATACAACCCGCCTGAAAACAATGACCAGTAGAAACTGCAGTCATTTTCATTCTTAGCAATGATTTAGAAATCCTTGTGAGTAAGTATTAGCTAGGTTAACACTTGTTGTGAGGCTTGACCTGACTGGGTTATGTATTGTGAAGCTAGCCACAATAAGGATTAGGCACAATAGTGGACTTTGCGCGTTGCCTTCAAAATAAAAGTACTTTTTTGAACGTGATGCAGAAGTTTACAATTGGTGGAATCATGCCATATTTAGATAATGTTAAACAAGGTTGGAATGTGAAGCAATGAAATGGGGTATCAGTCTACTCGGTGACACCCACAGAACACAATTGAGTTTACGCAAATATTAGCGTTGTAGCACTTATCGCGGGACTGTGACTGTGTGAAATCACCAGGTGCTGTTCACCTATTGATTGCGCTGCGTTTGCAGCTTTAAGTTTCAGCGGCTCCCCACTAAATGTTCCGCTGCCTGCTTTATTAGTTGACCGTCTACTGCATTCTCTCTCCTCATGAATTAAGTTAATATGGGACTTTTGCATTATTTAGGTAGTGTATCTTCCTTCTTGGAACATAGCGTTTTGGAATTTTTGCATGTCGGGCCCAAGATTTTTTTATTATCATTTGTTTAAATGAAAAAAATATTCAGCATTATTTTGGGGGACTTTGTGAGGCCAAATAATATTGCTGGCGGGCCAGATTTGGCCCACGGGCCGCCAGTTGGGGAATCCTGCTGTAAGGGATGGCGGAGCTTTGTGTGTACGGGTGTGGGTGTGCGCAGCCTTCCCTGTAAACACCAACCACCCCTCCAGCATACACATACTCACACTCACTCTCGATCACTCACAAACTTGCGCACACACTGAACTCCTTCCTGTAATGAACACGATAGGAGACAGAGAGCTGGTTTCAAGCACAGAGCGGGTAGTTGGGTCCAGGGGCAGGCAGAACGTCATACATGGTAGGTCCAAAATGGCAACAGTACAGGCAGGGAATAGGCAAAAAGCGTTGTGAGTGAGGCAGGCAAAAACGATTATACACGGGAGGCGTGAAGGATGGGGGAAAAACCAGAGCTCCGAGAGAAGTGTGTCTCAAAACAAACAATACCTCACAGTGATGTGGTGCAAGGAACTGAACTAAATATTGTGGGATGATGACGTGCAGGTGATTAGAATTCCGGTGATTGGGATCTGGAGAGTGAGCTGGAAAGTGGGCTGCGTTCCGGGATCTAAGTGTTTGGGAGTGTGAGTTGGACGCAGACGTTACAGTGCCTACAGTGAAACTGCTAGTCAAATGGGAAAGACATGACAAAGTCAACACTTCTGTGTAACGCAACCCAATCTCAACAGGACTCAGTCCATGTGCGTGTACTGACCACTACTACTGGCTTACCTGTTTGGCTTTTTCTTCTGCTGTTGTAGATCTGATTCAAGTGTGCAGACTCATTTTTCAGAGAGTATATTTATGCACTATAAAAGTTAAAGGTACTCTGCTGAAGGTAATGAAACATCTCTCTTTCCATAGACTCAGCTGGTCAGACCCTTGCTGCTCCACTGGTAAACCTACCCTCAAGAAAGCGGTAGGTTTTTGCTTGTTTGTTTGTGTGTGCATGCTAGCTCTTTCACCGATGTTTACTGTATGTAGGTGTGGTGTGTGTTATCCAACACCCTCAGTGTACTTATTGCTTCCTGCGACCATTACGATCATGTTTGGATTCATGAGACAAGAGGCACAGTTTTGACTCTCACCCCATGACTTGTGTGTGTGTGTGACCCCAGGAACACGCAGTACTATGAGAAGGTGTCAGACCCGCTGGACCTGAGTACCATTGAGAAGCAAATCACCACAGGGCACTACAAGACCGTGGAGGCATTTGACACTGACATGCTCAAAGTGTTCCGCAACGCAGAGGTGGGTCTCCCTCAACTCTCCTCCTTATTGGATATACACAGCCACTGATCCTTTACACACACACCTAAACACAGGGGACTCTTTTTTTTTTTACACACACACTGACACACAGAGGACTCTTATTTACATTTGTGTTGTGTGGAGGCTGTGTGAGTGCCACTCAAATCCTTTGAAGGGTACTGGACGCTGTTGACGGGTGGGTTGTTTAGCAACAAAACCCAATGTGTGCGCAACCGTGTATCAAAACAGACGGGGTTGGCTTTAGAATTAAAGGATTGTTGACAACATGTAAACTATATTTCCTCTCCAAATCATTATTGAAAATATACATACATTTGCACAATGGGTACTTGTCTCCCAAATACACCATTACAGTTGGTGGTTAGCTAGCTACCAAATTTTTGCCATATTAGCATAGACGTGACGCGTCAAAACGCCTCAAAAGAAGACATGGTATCAATAACAAGAAACAACAAACTGAAATGAACCACGATTCCCCACATGGCAGATTCTTGCCATTGTTGCTAGCTATCTTAAAATGTATGATTGTGCAGGGGCTTAGAATTCTAGGTGGAAGCCTGGTCAAACTTGTTTAGGTTGCTGTGGCGTAAGCTGCTCTTTCACTCCACTTTACAACACACAAACTGTATTTCCCAAATCCTCAACGTCATTGCCCTGTGCTCCCTCCATCCTAGCAGAAATACTACGGGCGGAAGTCGGCAGTAGGGAGGGACGTGTGCCGGCTGAGGAAGGCCTACTACGGCGCGCGCCACGAAGCCGCTGTCCAGATCGACGAAATCGTCGGAGAAACAGCCAGTGAAGCGGACAGTTCGGATTCGCTGGAGCGAGACCACGCACATCATCACCACCACCACGGAGGGGGCTGGCCGGGCTCTCACGACAAGGACGATGACATCATCCGCTGCATCTGCGGCATGTACAAGGACGAGGGCCTGATGATCCAGTGTGAGAAGTGCATGGTGAGAGAGCGTCCAGAGAAAAGACGGGTTTTCCCAAATGGTGACCTATTCCCTACATAGTGCTATACTTTTGACCAGAGCCCTATGGGACAAGAGGCCCAGTTTAGGCACTTAGAGCCCTATGGGCCAAAAGTAGTGCACTTTGTGGGGAATAGGGTGCCATTTGGGACACAGCCTAACACTGCAGGCTCCGAGTTGTGTTGTTGAAGTTTAACCTGTTGTTGAATGTTAGCCTAACTGAATATGGATAAAACTGATGATCAGTTCCTTACTGAATCCATGAGGCAATATTCAGTTTGGATTCCAGGCTAGTTGAATGTAGTGGTACCTGCCTGATGATTCTGAGTGAATGGTGAGTGTTTGTTCCTGTCAGTGGAAGCAATGTTTTTGAGAGCACGAGTTGATTGTGTGAAAGATAACTAAGTGTGGTAGTCTTAATATATTGTTAGTGCTAGTTTTGGCTGTGATTGTAGTGTCAGTGTAAACAGTGATGCGTCTGTCTCAGGTGTGGCAGCACTTTGACTGCATGCGGCTGGAGGCGGAGGTGGAACACTACCTGTGTGAGCAGTGCGACCCCCGACCTGTGGACAGGGTGAGTGTTGTCCCCCTTAACCTATCCTCGATCACAACCCACGGTCTGTAGAAACCAGGGGTTGGAACCGGTTCAGGGAACAGAACAGAAAACCCCATTTTTTTGGAGGGGGGGGGCAGAATCAGAACAAAAATGATCTATACTATTCCGGAACAGAACCGTTATTTTAAAAGCATGGGAACTAGTTCATAATGTTATTTTATGTTCTGGGTATTTTCCAGTCCCACCAAAAATGCAAAAAGCACCTATGCAAAGCCCTCACTATGTCACTCAGAAACGTATTCCAGTGTCTGCCTGCCAGCTAAAAATCTTTGCTAGTGTGTGTGTGTGTGTAGGCTACCAGCCCCTCCCTCGCCGGAGCATAGACTACTGTAGCCTACTGACATTACAAGCGTGATTCTGAAATTAGGGAGAGACATTTTTAATCAGAGATTAACTTTTTCAATGCTAGTAAAGGATACTATAGTTATCACATTTCACATTGGATTTATTAACTACAAAAAGGTAAGATATGTTTTTATTTCTGGTGCCTCTGCACACACACGCATATTAGCTAGCTAACTAGCTCTGGTCCAACATTAAGCCAACTCTCGGAAGGCCAAAGACATTCAAAGTTCCTTCATAAAAGCCACTCCTGCTTAGGTGTAATTCTGAGGGGCCTGATTCAGGTAATGCATGTCATAAGAAGATGCCCAGCACTTCAATCCAAGCCTCTTCCTCCACCCTTTCTTGCTCCCCACCCTTGTCTGTCCAATGTGTGTAAACAACTCTAGCTTGCCCGCTCCATAGCAAGCTGCTCTATCTGCACTGATTGGTAAAGTAATTTAATGTCAAGCTAAATGTTAAAAAAAATATATGATTTCAGAGGTTTAAAAAGGAACAGAAAGGAATGATATAAACCGTAACTTTATTTTTGGGTTCAAACCGGTTCTAACTTTATTTTGCTGGTCAGAACAGTGGAATGAAATGACGCGATTTAGAATTAAACGATTGGAAAATAATTTTGCTTCCAACCCCTCAAAGAAACCCACTGAACGGTCACAGGTGGGTGTTGTGTATTGATATTCTAGTTTTGTCCCTTTAGGGCACCTGTAACCCCGTTCTTACCTACGTTGAAATGCTTGGAATGTTCTTCCTGTGAAACGCATTAAACAATGCCCACGTTAATTTCTACTCCCGTCTAATGTCCTGTCCTTATATTAGTTGTATAAGTAATACAGTGTGCTATACAACAAAACTGTCGACGAGGAAGAAACGTTCTCACGTTTGTGCTCATTATCTTGACAGAAAGTCGCTGTAGAAAGACGCAAATAAAACGTGGAGCTAGCCAGTCGAGTGATGCTAGCTAGCTTTTGATGTCACAGCAACGAGAGCCTCGAGGGATAGGAAGAGTTTCGCGACGGGAAAATAAACCTAAAATGTCTGCATTGGTTGGAAATATAGGAACATTTGATGAATCTGTGGACCAATGGAGTTCTTACACAGAACGTTTTGAGTACTTTGTGTTGGCCAATGGAATTAAAGCAGAAGTAGTTGTGCCAACATTTTTGACTGTGATGGGAGGAAAAACATTCAATCTACTGCGCAGCCTAGTAACGCCTGAAAAACCTGGTAATAAATCATATGATGAAATTGTGGCTACCTTTAAAGGACATTATTCTCCCAAACCATTGATAATCTCAGAGAGATTCAGGTTTCATAAGAGAAATCGAGGAGGGGGAATCAATCTCACAGTTTGTGGCTGTATTGAAACAGTTATCTGAACACTGTGAATTTGGGCGATCAATGAGGGACACTATACGTGATAGGTTAGTGTGTGGCATGCGCAGCAAGGCAATTCAGAAACGCCTTTTGACTGAGAGTAACTTAACATTGCAGAGAGCAATAGAGGTGAGTACGTCAATGGAAATGGCAAATAGAGACCCACAACAGCTAAGTGCATCGACCCAAGTGCATAGGGTGTCTACGGAGTTGAAAAACAAGGCAGGAGGTGGCAAGCCATGCTATCGCTGTGGAAAACCAGGTCACCAAGCAGAGGAGTGTTGGTGCAAAGACTTAGACTGCAGAAGTTGTGGGGAAAAGGGTCACATCGAACGTGCGTGTAAAAACAAAAAGAGACAATCAAACAAAAGTACTGAACAAAGGAAAAGAGACTTCAGGGAGTACAAAAAGAAAGTGCATAAAATGGAGCACACAGGATGAACAAAGTGATACCCTGTCTGAAGGGGAAGAATCTTTGCATGCTTTGTCCATTTCAGACAATGGGCACGGATACTGGGTGACACCGCTACTGGATGGAAACGCAGTACGGATGCAAGTGGACACTGGAGCAGCCATATCTTTGCTGTCTGAGGCTGTATACAAGGAGAAACCACATCACCTCACACTACAGCCCACAAAGATGACGCTGAAAACATACACCGGTGAGATTGTTCCAGTGCGAGGAAGCGTGATTGTTACAGTGGAGCTCAACAAACAGAAGGTAAAGCTACCACTCTACATTGTGAAAGGCAACCATCCAGCATTGCTAGGACGCACATGGCTGGGAAAGATCAAACTAAACTGCCAGGAAATTCATATGGTTGCAAAAGAGGACACAAACCTACAAGGGATATTGAGGAAACACGCGGATGTGTTCAAAGGAGAATTTGGCAGTATGAAGGACATAACAGTTAAACTGACCGTGAAACCAGACAGCAAGCCAAAATGCTTCAAAGCTAGACCTGTCCCATACGCCATAAAACCAAAAGTTGAAATTGAGCTAACAGACTAGTCGAGAGTGGAGTATTGGATCCATTGAATGTTAGTGAATGGGCTACACCTGTTGTTCCAGTCATAAAAAAAGATGGGTCACTCAGACTCTGTGGTGATTTCAATTAACCCAGTCACCATTAACCCAGTCTTGACTGCTGAAAAATATCCACTTCCCCTCATTGACGACCTCTTTTCTGGTTTAGCTGGAGGACAGAAATTCAGTAAGATAGGCCTGACATAAGTCTATCTACAGATGCATGTGGAACAAGAGTCACAAGAACTGTTGACCATAGTGACTCATAAAGGACTGTACAGGTACCGGAGGCTTCCTTTTGGAATCACCTCAGAGAGCTATGGACCAGATACTGAGCGGGCTCACTGGGGTCCAATGTTATCTCTGATCTACTCATCACGGGCAAAGACGAGCAGGAGGACCTGAGAAACCTGAACGCTACAATACAGAGATTGGAGGAGTACGGTCAGAGGATCCGGAAAGACAAATGCAAGTTTTTCCGGCCCTCTGTTGAGTACCTGGGCCATGTCATCGACAGTTCGGGGCTCCACAAGGCGCCTTCGAAGGTGAAGGCTGTTGAGGACGCTCCATCCCCACAGAACGTGAGTCAGCTGAGATCATTCTTAGGACTACTGACATACTACGCAAAGTTTGTGCCAAACCTAGCTAACATGTTAAAGCCACTGCATGAACTTTTGAACAAAACCAAACGGTGGAAGTGGACAGACAGATGTGAGGAGGCCTTCAAGAAAATGAAAACAGCCTTAGCAGTTGGCATGAGTTGGCATGTGATGCATCGCCTTATGGCGTTGGTGCAGTTGTCTCACACATCATGCCATCAGGTGAAGAAAGGCCAATTGCTTTCGCATCACGGACCTTAAGTAAAGCCGAGAGAAATTATGCACAGATAGAGCGTGAAACACTCGCCATTGTGTCTGGAGTTAAGAAATTTAATCAGTTTCTGTTTGGCCGTAGATTCACACTGCTGACGGATCATAGACCCCTAACCTCCATCTTTGGTCCCCACACCGGCATTCCGTCGCTTGCAGCCAGCCGCATGCAGCCAGCCGCATGCAGCGATGGGAATTATTGTTATCTGCTCACCAGTACGATATCAAGTACAGAAAGGTCTGAGCAGCACTGCAATGCAGACGGCCTCTCAAGACTTCCCTTACCTGTCGCACACAATGAGAAGAGTAGGAGAGGTGTCGGACAGCCTACGACCTTACCTAGTCAGGAGAAACGAGCTCACAGTTCAGTTTGGATGTTTGCTATGGGGTTTTCGAGTCATCATACCGCCGCCACAGAAGGCAGGTGCTTGAAGAACTCCATTCAGGGCACTGTGGCATGGTGCGAATGAAGGAGATTGCACGCAGCTACTTTTGGTGGCCAGGTTTGGACGCAGGTATCAAAGACAAGGTCAAGTCATGTTCTGCATGTCAAAAGATGAGGAACATGCCTCAGCTAGTGCCACTACACCCATGGGACTTCCCAGAGGAGCCTTGGCAGCGAGTCCACATAGACTATGCAGACCCACTGGAGGATCGTATGTTCTTAGTTGTAGTTGACACGCACAGCAAATGGCCTGAGGTCACAGTGATTAAGAGCACCTCAGCGGAGAGAACCATCGAAGAGTTACGGTCAATCTTCAGTCACTTCGGATTGCCAACGCAACTCTAGCGATAATGGCCCCCAACTGGTGTCTGAAGAGTTCCGGTCATTCATGGAAGCAAATGGAATTCAGCACATCAAGTCAGCGCCGTATCACCCTGCAACGAATGGCCTCGCTGAAAGGTTTGTCCAAACGATGAAGCAAGCTTTAAAATCATCACAAGGGAACGGCTCCCTCAATAGGCGCCTAAACACCTTCCTGTTAACCTACAGAAACACTCCCCACCCTACAACCGAAGTGACAGCTTCGGACGCGACTCGACCTTCTGAGACCTCAAAAGACTAAACAGGTTGTACAGACACAACAGAGAGCACAGGTGGAGAGACGGAGCAAAGCAAAATACTGAAGCTTCATAGCTGGAGAGAGAGTTTTTGCTCGGAACTACTGCAAAGGTCCAAAGTGGATACCAGCTACAGTGGTTGCACAAACAGGGCCTGTGTCCTACACAGTTCACACACCGGAAAACATCATCTGGAGGAGACACGTGGATCAACTGTTGCCAGGAACCAACCCCAGAGGTGACTCCTTTCAAGTGGCAAACCAAGATCAGCTACTGGAGACCTGCCATCGCCTGAACATCCATTGCAGCAACCTACAAATGTGGAAAGTGCTCCAGACTCACCTGAACCAGCCAGAGTACCTACTCAGGGTACTGTTGCACTCCAGTCTGGGCATACACCATCACCACTCAGACTCAAGAGACAATGTGACTGTAGACTCACCTGTACGTCGTCGTTACCCTGCAAGAGAAAGACGACCCCTGACAGGGTGACTATTTAGTTCAGACTAACCTCCGACATTGGGGCAGAATACACCCCAGGGTTAAGTCTGGGAACTGAGGCAGTCTACCCTCTTTCCCTAGTTTAACCTCTTAGCGCACGGATCCCTTTAGCGGGATCGTTTTCAGAGCAAACGTAACGCGCCAAATTCAAAATACATATTCGTAATACATATTCGTAATATTTAACTCCGATATACAAGTGTTGCATAGTGTTGCATAGCCATCAAAAGCTCTGCTTCTTGGCAATATCACTGCGTTGTCAGATTTTAAAAAGGCTTTACGGCGAAAGCACTACATTTGATTGTTTGAGGCTAGTACCTCACATATTTTCCACATTAGCATAAATTCATATCCAGCTCGGTTCTCAAAATGTCCATATCACAGCTAATATAAATCGCTTACCTTTCAAATAACTTCTTCTGAGGTCTTCCCAAGTGTCCAAACAAGATAATCCATGGTTCTTTTGTTAGAAAAAGTAAATAATTATATCCATAAATATCCGTTGTTTTTGGCACGTTACGTTCAGCTACTCCACCAAGCATTGTCAGTCTACTCGCCCGTTTTACAGTGAAGGGATCGCGTTCAAATTATACCTCTCATCTTTTCACAAACAAATCAAATATCATTAATAATGCATCCTTATGTATTCTTTTATGAATAATAAGCGATCATATTTTACAAGAACGGTAAGTGAAAGCGTTAAAAGACGAAAAGAAAGTTGGTCGCTGGCGCGTTCACGTTCGTGAGCGTGCGTTTGTTTACCTTTTTCCCTACCGGTAGTAATTCTCTCTCTCTAAGGATCTGGTCAGAGCTTTTTCCTCCAGACCCTTTCCAGAGACTGTTGACATCTAGTGGAAGCCATAAGTACTGCAACCTCGGTCCTATTCCCCATAGAAAAATATTACATGGGCTTCAAAATGAGAGGAGAGCAACAGAAAAATAAATTCGGACAGAAATTTCTCTGGTTTTTGCCTGCTAAATCTGTTCTGGAATAGCCACAGACTATATCTTAATGGTTTTATAAACTTCAGAGTGTTTCCTATCCAATAGTACTAAATATGTAAATATCCTAGTTTCTGGCCATGAGTGGTAGGCATTTAACTTTGGGCACGTCAGACAGGCGAAAATTCGGAAAATGGGACCCTAGCTGGAAGAGGTTAAAAAAAAGTTATTCTGAAAAGTTCATTTATTTACATTAAGAGAACTTATGTTAACTTCTTGGGGATGGGTGCATGAGGTGACCGTTTTGGAGAGCCTGGCATGCCCAAAGTAAAATGCCTCCCATTCAGGCCCAGAAAATAGGATATGCACATATCTGGTACCATTGGATAGGAAACACTCTGAATTTTCCAAAACTGTTAACCATTTGTCTGTGAGTAAAACAGAACGGATATGGCAGGTGAAAACACCGAGGTATTTCTGTCCTGGAAAAAGTGGTTTTCACAGAGTGCCTCATTTGGAACCCCTCCCTCATGAAAATGCCCTTATAAGGGCATATGAATGCAGTACCCATCGCTTCCTCTGGATGTCAACAGTCTCGAGACAGTATTGAATTTCATTTTGGATGAATTAGACCAGAGAAGAAGAGGAAACCAGGAAGTGTCTCATTTATGTCAACAGAAGAGGCAGCGCTCCCGACAAAGCGCGCTGTGTGTTTTTACCGTCTTTATCGATCAGTTTATATTCCGGTTGATTTATAATAGTAAATATACGTAAAAGTGTTCCTAAGGATACATTTAAAACTATGTTTGATTGTTCTTGGACAAGTTTATAGGTATAAAATGAACGAGTTTGTGTCAAGTTTCAATAGAGGAGTGGAAGCTGTCGTTTCTGATTATAACGCGAGAACCAAATGGAGATTTATGGATAAAATACATTACTTTTTCTAACAAAAGAACCATGGATTGTCTTCGTTGGACACTTAGGAAGACCTCAGCAAAAGTTCTTCAACAGGTAATTGATTTGTTTTCGCTGTGAAATGTGTTGTGTGTGCCGTGATGGATTATGAAATTATGGTAATGGAAAAATATGTGAGGTGCTACCCTCAAACAATCAAATGTGCTGCTTTCACCGTAAAGCCTTTTTGGAATCTGACAACGCTGTGATATTGCCAAGAAACAGAGCTTTTGATGAGTATGGAACACTTGTATATTGGTGGATGTTTAATAATTCAACTTTTGTATTTTGAATTTGGCGCCTTGCATTTCACCTGGTAGTGTCGGGATTGGGGGCGCTAGCGCCCCAGCAATCCCCAAGAAGTGAATCATCAAAAGTAAAGGGGGAGGAATATGTTGTGTATTGATATTCTAGTTTTGTCCCTTTAGGGCACCTGTAACCCCCCCCGCTTGCTTACCTAACGTTGAAATGCTTGGAATGTTCTTCCTGTGAAACGCATTAAACAATGCCCACGTTAATTTCTACTCCCGTCTAATGTCCTGTCCTTATATTAGTTGTATAAGTAATACAGTGTGCTATCAGACCATGGGTGTTTCTCAATATGCATACTACTATTCTCCACACTCATGTTCCGAGTGCATTCTTTGTGGACGCTCTCTTGAGTGCGTTCTTGTTCTACTGTATTACGTCACGCTTCACCTCCCCCATTCACTGAACGTAATAACCTGCACTAGCCAGCTAGTTTAACAGGCAAAAACGACCTAAAGATAATGTTATGCAAGGTAGATGACGGTCAGTTCTTCATGGTTAGCTAGTTACCAATTCTTTGTGGCTAGCTAGCTAGTCAGTTCGCTCTATTGACTTAGAATGGGCTTGCGATCTACGCACACTAAAGTGGGTATTGTAGGCAGGTAAACATGCCAAAATGAGTACTGTATGTATTTATTAATGTATCAAGATAAAATATTGCAATCAGGCAACATATGAGATGTGAATGGGCAACATTTCATTCCGAAGCCTGAGTTTATAGTTTATTTTCTCTTGCTTGCTCAAATAATAAACTTTTGCGCATACTTTGATTTGGAACTCATTCTCCTACCCACCCGTGCTTCAATTTGCGTGCTCGTAGCACGGTAGTATGCATATTGCGAAACAGCCCATGAGAGATGTGTTCAGTCAGTGAAGAAAACAAAGGTGATATGCACATCCCAAAACTAAGATAATCAAATCAGTTTTTTTTAAGTGCATTTAACAGTCACAACACACTTTACAGAAAGTGTAAATAAAGGGGCAATATGCAGTTGAAACTAACAAAGCGTCACCCTGCCACTGATTTGGAAAACAGTGGGGCTGGAGAACCAATCTCAAGTGTATACACAGAGCAATGTAATCAAGGACTGACCATCCATGATATCAAATGTACAGTTTTAACCATGTTTTGAGGCTACACAGTATTTGTTTACAATTACTCTACGAGATCATCCCTCTGGAGGCCGTGGTCGGGACCTTACAATGGAGTAAGACAAGCTTATATCTTGGGTTCTGATAGGGAACGACAGGTGAACTAAGCTCATAAGGCATTTTATAAGTTATATTCTTCAAGAATCAATGGGTATATGATCAGTAATTTACAAGTCCAAACATGGATGTACCAATCGCAGATTGCTCCTTGTAAATGTAGCGGGGAAAAGGGTGCCGTTTGGGACATAACCACCTGTAAGGAGTGGAACAACAATGGCTATTTCAAAGGAGTGCTTTGTCTTTTGTTTCATCTTCCTGTTTGACCCGATGTCATATCCTTTCCCGTTGGTGCTCCAGGAGGTGCCAATGCTGCCCCAGCCCAGCTACGCCCAGTCTGGCTCTATCTACTACATCTGTCTGCTGCGGGACGAGCTGCTGCTGCACCAAGGTATGTATGGAGACTATAACCATGGCACCCTATGCCCTATATAGTGCACTACTTTTGAACAGGGCCCTGCTCAGAAGTATAGGGCTCTGGTCAAAAGTAGTGCATTATATAGGTAATAGCGTGCCATTTCGGACGCAACCCCATGTATGAGGCCACATCAATGTTGTAGTGAGTTTTTGTGTCAGTTGCACAGCTTGCCACATGGAATAATTGTTGTATAGCAACTTGGGGTGTGATAATTATACCGGCTTCCCGAGTGGCGCAGCGGTCTAAGGCTGTACATCGCATGGTTCGATCCCAGGCTGTATCACAACTGGCCGTGACCCAGCGTCGTCCGTGTTTGGCGAGGCTTTGGCCCGGGGGGGCTTTACTTGGATCATCGCGCTCTAGCGACTCCTTGTGGCTGGCCGGGCGCCTGCAGGCTAACTTCGGTCGGCTTCCGGGTTAAGCGAGTGAGTGTTAAGAAGTGCGGCTTGGTGGGTTATGTTTTGGAGGACGCATGGCTCCACCTTTCCCAAGCCCGTTGGGGAGTTGCAGCGATGAGACAAGATCATAATCACGAAATTGTGGAGAAAAAAGGGGTAATTATTATTATTATTTTTTTAAATGTATAAATAATGATAATGTTATGTAACCTGTCTGACCAGGTGACTGTGTGTACCTGATGAGGGACAGCAGACGCACCCCAGAGGGACAGCCGGTCAGGCAGTCCTACCGTCTTCTGTCCCATGTCAACAGGGACAAGCTGGACATCTTCCGCATCGAGAAACTCTGGAAGAGTGAAAAGTAAGGGAGGGGGGGAAAAGGGAACGCCCCATTGAGCCAGCGCTGAGCAACATCAGCGATTTCATTGCTGTATTTTTGCCTCTAACTCGCTCTTGTCTCCTTGTGTGGGTGCCGTGTAGGGGTGAGAGGTTTGCCTTTGGCCATCATTACTTCAGGCCCCACGAGACGCACCACTCGCCCTCGCGCCGCTTCTACCACAACGAGCTGTTCCGTGTGCCGCTCTACGAGATCATCCCTCTGGAGGCCGTGGTCGGGACCTGCTGCGTCCTCGATCTCTACACCTACTGCAAAGGTGAGCCTCACGCACACACACTTTGTAAGGGAGATAAAAACAAACACACTGAGCTAACACACATAATGACCTAACCTGACCTGGGGTGCGTTTGTTTTCTTTCAGGACGGCCAAAAGGAGTGAAGGAGCAGGACGTGTACATCTGCGACTACCGCCTGGACAAGTCGGCGCACCTCTTCTACAAGATCCACCGCAACCGCTTCCCCGTGTGCACTAAGCCCTACGCCTTCAACCACTTCCCAAAGAGGCTGACCCCCAAGAGAGACTTCTCGGTAAGAGGGTCGAAAAGGAGGGGCGGGGTGGGGGTTGTTTGTATTGAAGTGTCCGTATGTAGTTTTAGTGAGGCTAGTTTGATGAGGTAGTATTTATATACGGTTCTGTTATGGGCTTGCATTGAGAGCAATCAGAGAAGTGTATCAACGTTGTTTTATCAAAGAGGTTGATTGGGCACCAGTGACGACTGATATGTGCCTACCATTCATTTCGTGGGTGTTTTTGCAAACCGTTAGTTATCCTAAGAGAGAAGATTGGGGTCCAGCTTGATACACAGTTAGTAAAACAAATTGTTAATAATCCCAAAAATGAAGTCCTGTATGAGCAACTTGTAAGTCAAATTAAAGAGCCTTTGTTCCTTCCCAACCTCGCCACAGCCGCACTACGTTCCTGACAACTACAAGAGGAACGGGGGGCGTTCGGCCTGGAAGAGCGAGCGGCCCAAAGGAGTTGGAGGGGCCTGTGAGGACGACGCTTCCCCATGCGACCAGGGTGACGACTTCCGTCCGGAGGGCGAAAACGGAAGAGTGGTGGAGGGGGACATGGACACTGCCCATGAAGAACCCACACTCCCTACCACTGCCCAACCCACGCGACCAGATGGGCCAAGGGAGGGAGAAGAGGAGGAGGCGGGGCAGGAGGTAGAGGAGCATAGGGAGCTGGAGGAAGGTACGGCAGAGAGAGGAGTTGACATGCTGGAGCTCCTCCCCTCCATGTCTTCCTCACCCCTCCACCACGCCGGACTGGGCAGGAGGGAGGCGCAACGGGACCGGCTAAACAAGATTCTGCTGGATCTGCTACACAGAACACCCAATAAGAACGGTGAGCAGGCAATGAGGAAACGGGTATTACGACAGAGGGGTGGTTTGATGAAAAATTGAAACCGTTGAATTGATGAGGGGGAAATATCCGGAGAGTTACCTTAATGTGTCAGTCGTGTTTGGTAACTTCTCTCTCTTCTTCCAACAGCCATAGATGTCACTTATCTTCTAGAGGAGGGGTCGGGGCGGCGATTACGTAGACGGACACTTGGATTCGGAGACTTTGTGGGTAGAAAATGATGTTGCCACTTACCTGGCAAGCACATTCCCCTTTCATTTACTTGGGAGAGGTGGGGGGGAAATGGAAAGAGGGAAGACGACATTTACCAAGAGAAAGGGACCACAAAGGGAAAAGGTTGGTCCCTTTCCCTGGCCCCCCTTCAGGTGGTGTCCCCTCTTCCCCAACCTTTCATCTCAAGTGATGAAACAACTCAACAAATAAATGGTTTGAAGCAGTGCACTCAGCAGTCGTCGATCATTGATAACGGTTTTGTAGGGGACCCAAGGACTTCTCAGGAGGGTGGACCCAGAATTAATGAAGTACGATGCAAATGCATATTTTATTTTTTAATTTTTACATAGGAAAATGTACCCCATGCACTTAAAAATGCGCATTGAACAAATATTCATCAAAGACAGCCCTGGTTACTTGGGACAAAGAGACAATTACATAGGTGTCACATTACCCATACATACAGTGCATACATGGCTCATCAGTGCAACATTGAGTCAATTATTTTTGATGAGCAAAATAAAGGAACAATGTGGTACTGAGCATGGCTGTGGCATACAGCCATAGACTCATATTGACTTCGTTTTTTAAACAACATCAAATGGGAATGAGAACACTGGAGACTGGCGCCCCCTAGTGGGACTAAGTGGTGATGACAAACTAAACGTAGGGTTAATGTACCAGGACTATGATCAGAGGCTATGCAGTATACAGTAAGCATACACTGCTGACGATGAACTAGGAGAGAAGCAGCAGGAACGAGGTTGGTCAACTGCACTTTGGTACTATGGATATTGTTGGCGCTCTGTAATGTATCAACGAGACACACTAACACACAGTATTGGATGATGCAGTCTGAAAAGCAAGTTAATAAGTATATTATCTTTTATATATACTGTAGTAATTCATGGACAGGGGATTGTGTTTGTGAAGAATGGTTGGTGGTCTTTGGGAAGATGGAGTGTGCGCTTTTGCTCAGTCAAGTGTCTTGTTCGGTTTGTGAGGCAGTCCACTTCACCCCTCTTTCTGAAGTACCTGATTCACCAGCTAAACTAAGTCAGGTGGCGGAACACTGGCTCTTACTGTAACGCCTTAGAACGCCGTGATCCCTGACTGCCTTGCGTGAGTGTGTGCGTATGTGTATGCACATTTATGTGTCAGTAATCTGCCAGAATTCTTGAAGAAAAAAAAAAGAAAAAAATTAAGGGCTTGATGGCAATTAACATTTTATGGGAAATGATGGAAACATAAAATGTATCGTGATGGTCATATTTTCATATATTCTGTGAGGGGTATTTGTTGGGAGGGAGGGAATTCTAGCTGTACATTTTATTCTTTAATTGTGTTCTGTTTGCCATGTAGAATACTTTTAAATAATTTGTGAGATTTGATGAGATTTCTTTTTTCCAAACGCTTCTGTTTAAAATGGGACTTTGACCGAAAGGTCCTATCAAGATGGACTGACAGAACGAGAGAGTAAAGAAAACGGACAGAAAGAGGGCAGAAAGTTGTACAGTGCCAAGTTATGTATATACAGACTGGGATTATATGAGAAGTGTCTCCAAAAGCAATATCTTGATAACGGATTTTGTGTATTATTGTATTGTACAGAACTCAGCCCCATATGTATTATTATAATGATTGTCTGCCATTTGTATTACTATAATCGAGACACTTAAGCTTGAAGGAGAAGGAAGAGGTGTTTTTGTCCAGTAAAATGTACCACAACTGTCCTAAAGGGATGACATAAGAACTTAACCTGAATTTTTGTTCCCTAAAAATGAAATTCATCTATGTACTGCATGAGCGAGAAGAATGTCAAACAAACTTCTTAAAAGGCATTGGGACATAACAGTGACTCTGAAATTACATCTGTCGCTGTAATAATTAATATCAAATAATTTTACTTTTAAAGAGAAAATATGCTCCTTGTTTTTGCTGCAAAGTGTTGAACACTAAAAAAACAAACCAACATTAAAATGTTATGATATTATGAAAGATGACAGAAACAAAAGTATAACTGTCAGCTAAATATGTTCTTCCTTTTTGGTTCTGTTTTTGTGATAGCGGTCATAAATATGATGCTTGTGCTTGTAGGCTATTTGTGTGTTTTGTGTGATTTGTTTAGTTATTTTTTAGACAATCACAAAATAAGATGCAAGCATTGTAAATGGACAGACTGGCAGACATTTTGTGATGTGTACAGTTTGTCAACTTCTTCCACTCGCTAAAAGTTTGTAATTATGATTCTAAAGTCATGAAAATGCTGTTGGTTTTTACTTTTTGTTTTATATTCTATTTGGTTTTTTTGTTTGTTTTTTTAAATAAAAAGCACTACATTATTGTGAATGTTTATTTTGCCTTGACTTTTTGATCATGTTTAAAGGAATAGTTAAATTGTGTTCTGGATTTCCTTAATTTAATTCAGGTGAATTTATAAGCAGAGGTGTAGAAAAGCTGTTCCCAGGTTTAGATGATAGGTGGCCGCCGGTGCATAACATCATTTAATTATGGATTTCAGCAGGTACTCGCACACAAACCACACATACATTGGCCATGCTGTCAATCCAGCATGATTTCTGCCGCGTTCAAAACAACTCTGAAGACCTGGGAAACCACCAACTTCCGACTTCAGTGAGTTCAAGGCAACTTGGTACTCGGAGGAAAACGTGCATGACTGGGAAAATACGTTTTGAATGGTCATCCAACTCGGAATTTCAAGTTGGGAACTATGGCCTCTTTCTAAAGATCCAACTTGAAGATCACAGACATCATGATAAAAAAAAAATTGTTCCCAGTTGTCTTGAAAGAACCATAAATCCCGAGAATGCCAGACTTTGATGACAGAGGTTGATGACAAAGTTTGCCCACAAGAAAGACCCCGCTCCACCTTCCTGTTCATGTGAGCACAGCATAACAACGGTGAGTCCAACAATGTATTGTATGCTGCTATATGCCAGGATATGTATAGTGTAGCTAAGAAAGCAATACTATGTGTATGTTGTGTAGTAAGCTGTTGGGTAGTATCCCATTTCTCACCCTAAGAATTTGGTCCCTCTCCCCCTCAGAACTTAGCCTACTGTTCTGACTTGGTGGTGTACATGCAGCCTATAGCTTGTTTTAGAGAAATGTCCATTGAATATTGTAAGAGATTTCATTTTCTGCTTATGTGCCCCTGTTATTTATACAACAGTTCTGACTTGGTGTACAGGGAGCATACTGTAAGACAACCCATTTTCTGAATTCTTAAGCTTTCCATTTCAAAAGTTCTGAACAAAAATGGGCATTTCGACTCTCACTCATTAACGTCTTCATCGAAATTACGGCTTGCCTCTTATCCACTCATCGTTCCCTTAGGTCATAGTTTGTACATCTCATAGGTTATATTGCTTAAACAAAAAAAAAAAAGCAAAAAAGTATTTAGTCAGCCACCAATTGTGCAAGTTCTCTCACTTAAAAAGATGAGAGAGGCCTGTAATTTTCATCATAGGTACACTTCAACTATGACAGACAAAATGAGGAAAAAAAATCCAGAAAATCACATTGTAGGATTTTTAATGAATTTATTTGCAAATTATGGTGGAAAATAAGTATTTGGTCACATACAAACAAGCAAGATTTCTGGCTCTCACAGACCTGTAACTTCTTCTTTAAGAGGCTCCTCTGTCCTCCACTCGTTACCTGTATTAATGGCACCTGTTTGAACTTGTTATCAGTATATAAGACACCTGTCCACAACCTCAAACAGTCACACTCCAAACTCCACTATGGCCAAGACCAAAGAGCTGTCAAAGGACACCAGAAACAAAATTGTAGACCTGCACCAGGTTGGGAAGACTGAATCTGCAATAGGTAAGCAGCTTGGTTTGAAGAAATCAACTGTGGGAGCAATTATTAGGAAATGGAAGACATACAAGACCACTGATAATCTTCCTCGATCTGGGGCTCCACGCAAAATCTCACCCGTGGGGTCAAAATGATCACAAGAACGGTGAGCAAAAATCCCAGAACCACACGGGGGGACCTAGTGAATGACCTGCAGAGAGCTGGGACCAAAGTAACAAAGCCTACCATCAGTAACACACTACGCCGCCAGGGACTCAAATCCTGCAGTGCCAGACGTGTCCCCCTGCTTAAGCCAGTACATGTTCAGGCCCGTCTAAAGTTTGCTAGAGAGCATTTGGATGATCCAGATGAGGATTGGGAGAATGTCAGATGAAACCAAAATAGAACTTTTTGGTAAAACTCAACTCGTCGTGTTTGGAGGACAAAGAATGCTGAGTTGCATCCAAAGAACACCATACCTACTGTGAAGCATGGGGTGGAAACATCATGCTTTGGGGCTGTTTTTCTGCAAAGGGACCAGGACGACTGATCCGTGTAAAGGAAAGAATGAATGGGGCCATGTATCGTGAGATTTTGAGTGAAAACCTCCTTCCATCAGCAAGGGCATTGAAGATGAAACGTGGCTGGGTCTTTCAGCATGACAATGATCCCAAACACACCGCCCGGCAACGAAGGAGTGGCTTCAGAAGAAGCATTTCAAGGTCCTGGAGTGGCCTAGCCAGTCTCCAGATCTCAACCCCATAGAAAATCTTTGAAAGTCCGTGTTGCCCAGCGACAGCCCCAAAACATCACTGCTCTAGAGGAGATCTGCATGGAGGAATGGGCCAAAATACCAGCAACAGTGTGTGAAAACCTTGTGAAGACTTACAGAAAACGTTTGACCTCTGTCATTGCCAACAAAGGGTATATAACAAAGTATTGAGATAAACTTTTGTTATTGACCAAATACTTATTTTCCACCATAATTTGCAAATAAATTCATAAAAAGTCCTACAATGTGATTTTCTGGATTATTTTTTTCCCTCATTTTGTCTATCATAGTTGAAGTGTACCTATGATGAAAATTACAGGCCTCTCTCATCTTTTTAAGTGAGAGAACTTGCACAATTGGTAGCTGACTAAATACTTTTTTTCCCCACTGTATAGGTCTATCTCATTAGTATCTTAATCATCATTTTAGGCAATGTTGGAATTATGTATTTCATTGTTTTACTTACTTTGTGTATTGTAATTAGCTCATGCTTTTCTACACGATGAGAGGATACTACAGGCCTATAATGTTGTTGGGTCTGTAACCATGTTTGCCAGTGACTCTTCCCTTTCAATTATTCTTTTTTTTCAACAAAAGTTTCAGCAATAGACATGTAATTCCAGTTGATATTGCAAGGGTTGGTTTGTTTGCACAATGCGTGTCAGTATAATGTCTATAAAAGTGGATCCTAGTGATCAGGGGTGCAACTTTGGTTTTAGAAGTGGGGGTGACATAACCTGGCAGTTGGTTTGGGTGTCCTCCCTCAGATTGTTTTGATGCATCTAAAGCTCATTTCCTGCATTTCTACTAGCGCTGTCCCAGACATAAAAAATATTGTTTAACCAAGATAGAGTTCAGTTTATTTATTTATTGAGTTTATTTTTATTTTTACAGGCACAGTGCACAATAATCAACGGTTTTAGCCAACCGGCTAATTTTATACTTTTCAATTTTTCCATATATAGAAACACCCCCTACAGTGAGGGAAAAAAGTATTTGATCCCCTGCTGATTTTGTACGTTTGCCCACTGACAAAGAAATGATCAGTCTATAATTTTAATGGTAGGTTTATTTGAACAGTGAGAGACAGAATAACAACAAAAAAATCCAGAAAAACGCATGTGAAAAATGTTATAAATTGATTTGCATTTTAATGAGGGAAATAAGTATTTGACCCTCTCAATCAGAAAGATTTCTGGCTCCCAGGTGTCTTTTATACAGGTAACGAGCTGAGATTAGGAGCACACTCTTAAAGGGAGTGCTCCTAATCTCAGTTTGTTACCTGTATAAAAGACACCTGTCCACAGAAGCCATCAATCAATCAGATTCCAAACTCTCCACCATGGCCAAGACCAAAGAGCTCTCCAAGGATGTCAGGGACAAGATTGTAGACCTACACAAGGCTGGAATGGGCTACAAGACCATCGCCAAGCAGCTTGGTGAGAAGGTGACAACAGTTGGTGCGATTATTCGCAAATGGAAGAAACACACAAGAACTGTCAATCTCCCTCGGCCTGGGGCTCCAGGCAAGATCTCAC
The DNA here is from genome assembly GCA_030435695.1 of Brachymystax lenok tsinlingensis. NCBI lineage: Eukaryota > Metazoa > Chordata > Actinopteri > Salmoniformes > Salmonidae > Brachymystax > Brachymystax lenok. The sequence continues at coordinate 3,057,581 of CM059806.1, read as the reverse complement.
CTCGTGGAGTTGCAATGATCATGAGAACGGTGAGGAATCAGCCCAGAACTACACGGGAGGATCTTGTCAATGATTTCAAGGCAGCTGGGACCATAGTCACCAAGAAAACAAATGGTAACACACTACGCCGTGAAGGACTGAAATCCTGCAGCACCCGCAAGGTCCCCCTGCTCAAGAAAGCACATATACATGCCCGTCTGAGGTTTTCCAATGAACATCTGAATGATTCAGGGGACAACTGGGTGAAAGTGTTGTGGTCAGATGAGACCAAAATGGAGCTCTTTGGCATCAACTCAACTCGCCGTGTTTTGGAGGAGGAGGAATGCTGCCTATGACCCCAAGAACACCATGCCCACCGTCAAACATGGAGGTGGAAACATTATGCTTTGGGGGTGTTTTTCTGCTAAGGGGACAGGACAACTTCACCGCATCAAAGGGACGATGGACGGGGCCATGTACCGTCAAATCTCCCCTCAGCCAGGGCATTGAAAATGGGTCGTGGATGGGTATTTCAGCATGACAATGACCCAAAACACACGGCCAAGGCAACAAAGGAGTGGCTCAAGAAGAAGCACATTAAGGTCCTGGAGTGGCCTAGCCAGTCTCCAGACCTTAATCCCATAGAAAATCTGTGGAGGGAGCTGAAGGTTCGAGTTGCCAAAGGTCAGCCTCGAAACCTTAATGACTTGGAGAAGATCTGCAAAGAGGAGTGGGACAAAATTCCTCCTGAGATGTGTGCAAACCTGAAACGTCTGACCTCTGTGATTGCCAACAAGGGTTTTGCCACCAAGTACTAAGTCATGTTTTGCAAAGGGGTCAAATACTTATTTCCCTCATTAAAATGCAAATCAATTTATTAAATTTTTCACATGCGTTTTTCTGGATTTTTTTTGTTGTTATTCTGTCTCTCACTGTTCAAATAAACCTACCATTAAAATTATAGACTGATAATTTCTTTGTCAGTAGGCAAACGTACAAAATCAGCAGGGGATCAAATACTTTTTTACCTCACTGTAGCTAATCGACAATAACTGTAACTTACTGTCAAAACCCTGCTCATAAGATGTGCTAGGTTGCTAATGAAGCAGCACTGCTAGCTAGACTGAGTAGTCCCTCATGTTAGTTAGTTAGCTTAACGTTATCTGTCAGTGCAGCTTTTGAGTCAACATCTTGAAATGTAAGTTACTCGAATCTGGCTTACTGTGAGGTCAATATCTCTGACTAATCATCAAATCAAAAATAAAATGTATTCGACACATACACGTTTAGCAGATGTTATTGCAGGTGTAGCGAAATGCTTGTGCTTCTAGCTCCGACAGTGCAGTAATATCTAACAAGTAAACTATCACCCTCAGGGACTTAAGGAAATCATAAATGTCATGGATATATTGGAATTAGTCGATGTATGGAGACTTAAATACCCTGACCTAGTGAGATATACATGGTTGAGGCTTAATCAAGCTAGTCGTCTTGACTACTTTCTTATGCCATTCTCTCTGGCACCAAAAGTTTAAAAAGTGTTGATAGGGGACAGAATGCGGTCGGATCATCACATAATTGGCATAAATATTACTCTTTCAGAATTTCCACGTGGGCGAGGATATTGGAAATGTAATCAAAGCCTACTAGATGATAAATTGTTTAGAACTAGGACAGAAGAATTTATAACTGACTTTTTCAGACATAACATAGATACAGCAGATCCCCTTATTGTATGGGACACTTTTAAATGGGCCTTTAGAGGCCATGCAATTCAGTACTCATCTTTAAAACAAAAGCAATTTAGATCAAAAGAGTCCATATTAACAAAGGAAATTGAAGGACTAACAATACAGTTAGATAGCAATAAAAACTGTACCATAGAGGCACAGAATAAGTCAGAGTAAAAACAAAAAGAAATGGAGGAACTTATTCAAGAAAGATCCAGTGTAATATATTATAAAAATAAAGCGAACTGGATGGAATATGGGGAAAAATAAACTTATTGATGACGGAGTCACGCATGATTCACCGATTGATATTTTGAAAGAGGAAGTAAAGTACTTTAAGAATATGTTTTCGTTTCAGTCTCCTCCATCTCCACTAACTGAAACTAATTGTATGGATTTTTTTCCTAATAATAATGTAAAATTATCATCTGTACAGAAAGACTCATGTGAAGGCCAAATTACAGAGGAGGAACTTCTTGATGCAATTAAAGACTTTAAGGCTGGGAAAACCCCAGGGCTGGATGGCATACCAGTGGAAGTAAAAAACTCTTTTTGATATACTCAGAGGACCATTATTAGCATGTTTTAACCACTCCTATATAAATGGTAGATTATCAGACATGCAACAAGAATGTCTGATATCATTATTACTGAAACAGGACCCAAGTGGTACATATAAAGATCCAGTCCATTTAAAAAATTGGAGATGTCTTACACTTCAGTGTTGTGATACAAAAATCCTAGCAAAATGCTTGGCGCATAGAATTAAAAAAATATTGTCAGATATTATTCATCCTAATCAGACAGGTTTTTTACATGGACAATACATTGGAGATAATATAAGACAAGTACTGGAAATAATAGAATACTATGAAATATCGGGGACACCAGGCCTGGTTTTCATAGCTGATTTTGAAAAGGCTTTTGATAAAGTACGACTGGAGTTTATATATAAATGCCTAGAATATTTCAATTTTGGGGAATCTCTTATAAAATGGGTTAAAGTTATGTATAGTAACCCTAGGTGTAAAATAGTAAATAATGGCTACATCTCAGAAAGTTTTAAACTATCTAGAGGAGTAAAACAAGGTTGTCAACTATCGGCATATCTATTTATTATTGCCATCGAAATGTTAGCTGTTAAAATTAGATTAAACAATAATATTAAGGGATTAGAAATCTGTGGCTTAAAAACTAAGGTGTCATTGTATGCTAATGATTCATGTTGTCTTAAAACCACAATTAGAATCTCTCCACGGCCTCATATAGTTTTAGATACTTTTGCTATCCTCTCTGGATTAAAACCAAATTATGATAAGTGTACTATATTACGTATTGGATCACAAAAAAATGCAAATTTTACATTACCGTGTAGTTGACCAATTAAATGGTCTGATGGAGATGTGGACATACTCGGTGTACAAATCTCAAAAGAAAGAAATGATCTGACTCCAATACATTTTTATAGAAAGTTAGCAAAAATAGATAAGATCTTGCTACCATGGAAAGGAAAATAACTGTCTATTTGTGGAAAAATCACCCTGATTAACTCTTTAGTCATATCACATGGTTTTGCCTACACCTAGTGACCTGCTTTTTAAATTATATGAACAACAAATATTCAATTTTATATGGAATGGCAAACCAGACAAAATTAAAAGGGCCTATTTATATAACGAATATGAATTTGGAGGACAGAAATTATTAAATGTTAAAACATTAGACCTCTCACTAAAGGCATCAGTCATGCAAAGGTTATACTTAAATCCAAACTGGTTCTCCAGTAAATTGGTAGGAATGTCTCATCCTATGTTCAAGAATGGCCTTTTTCCCTTTATTCAGATTACACCTGCTCGCTTTCGGTTGTTTGAAAAGGAAATAATCTCCAAAATATCGTTATTTTTTAAACAAGTCATAGAAATTTGGTTGCAATTTCAGTTTAATCCACCCGAAAAGACAAATAATATAACAAATATTGTGGTTAAACTCAAATATACTAATTGCTAAAAAAAAACGTATTTTTCAAAGACATTTTTAAAAAAGGTATAATTTTTGTGAATGATATCATAAATAGGACTGGTGGTGTTATGTCACACATGCAGCATATGGAAATGTCTGCCATACCAAAAATTACAACCAACTAATTGCAGCATTACCACAACAATGGAAGAGGCAAGTAGAAGGGGAAAAAAGTAAGGAACTTGTATGTCGGCCCTGTATTAAAGAACATAATTAAAGAAAAATGTGATAAATAAAAACATATACCAATTTCATTTAAGGACCAAAAAACTGATAGCTGTGCCATATGAATTGAAAAATAGTTGGAAGAGATTTTCGATGTACCCATTCGATGGTACATGTTTATGAATTGATACGCAAAACAATGCCGGATTCAAAACTTCTAATTTTTCAATTTAAATTACTATACAAAATTCTTGCAACCAATAGAATGTTATATTTATGGGGGATACAATCTTCCCAGCTCTGCAGATTTTGCTGTGAGGAGGCAGAGTCATTAGATCATTTATTTTGGTATTGTCCATATGTAGCTCGTTTTTGGTCACAGGTCCAGGAATGGCTGAAGAATTGCAACATTTGCCTAGAACTAACGCTGCAGATAGCAATACTGGGTGATTTTAAAAGCCATAGTCAATCAATCAATAATATAATAATTATTTTAGAAAAAAAATATATTTTTATTTACAGTCTGTAGAAGCTATGAGAATAGAAAGGTTCAGTACTTTTGTGAAGCATCACAGCACAGTTGAAAAATATATGGCAAATAGAAATCCAAAATGGATGGTGGGACTAATAACAAGATAACCAATGTAAAACATATGGGGTCTGTAAAATGTAAATAGGTTCAGAAATGTTGTGAAATAGCACAGTTACAAATAGAAATCAAACTGGATGGACATCGGAAATAGAGGAAGGACTAAAAACAAACAAAATATAACTATTGTAAAATAGATTGTGTCTGTAAAAGTGTATAAGATGTATAAACTGAAGGTAGGAGCCTAAGTGTTATTGTTTATTAGTTTTCTCCAATTGGGGGAAGGGTGGTAGGGTTGTGGGGAATAATAAAGGTATATTCTAAAGAAAAGTATGTATGTCTATATAGATATGTGTGTGTATATATGTGTATATGTATGCATATGTGTATGTATATGGATATATATATTTACCCCAAAAAATATATATGGGGGAAAAAAACACACAAAAAACACGTAATGTCTAACAGTTTCACAACATATACCCAGAATACACGTAAATCTAAGTAAGGAATGGATTAAGAATATATATCTATATACATTGTCAGAGCAGCATTGGACTAAGATACAGTGGCATAGTATAGAATACAGTATATACAAATGAGATGGGTGATGCAATATTTACACACAATTAAAGTGACTAAGATATCGTAGAATAGTATAGAGTACAGTTTATACATATGAGATGAGTAATGCAAGATATGGAGACATTATTAAAGTGGCTAGAGTTTAATTTCCTTAAAGTGGCCAGTGTTCCTAATCTATGTCTATAGGCAGCAGCTTCTGGTGTGCTGGAGATGGCTGTTTAACAGTCAGTGGTGTGGTGTAGTATAGAATACAATACAGTATATACAGCTCTGGGAAAAATTAAGAGACCACTGCAAAATTATCAGTTTCTCTGGTTTTACTATTTATAGGTATGTGTTTGGGTAAAATATTTTTGTTTTGTTTTATTTTATAAACTACTGACAACATTTCTCCCAAATTCCAAATAAAAACATTGTCATTTAGAGCATTTATTTGTAGAAAATTACAACTGGTCAAAATAACAAAAAAATATGCAGTGTTGTCAGACCTCAAACAACACAATACTAAGGTTTTAACTTAGGAAGAGTTCAGAAATCAATATTTGGGAGAATAACCCAGATTTTCAATCACAGTTTTCATGCGTCTTGGCATACTCTCCACCAGTCTTTCACATTGATGTTGGGTGACATTAAGTCACTCCTGGCGCAAAAATGCAAGCAGCTCGGCTTTGTTTGATGGCTTGTGACCATCCATTTTCCTCTTGATCACATTCCAGAGGTTTTCAATGGGGTTCAGGTCTGGAGATTGGGCTGGCCACGACAGGGTCTTGATCTGATGGTCCTCCATCCACAGCTTGATTGACCTGGCTGTGTGGCATGGAGCATTGTCCTGATGGAAAAACCCATCCTCAGAGTTGGGGAACATTGTCAGAGCAGAAGGAAGCAAGTTTTCTTCAAGGACAACCTTGTACGTGGCTTGATTCATGCGTCCTTCACAAAGACAAATCTGCCCAATTCCAGCCTTGCTGAAGCACCCCCTAGATCATCACCGATCCTCCACCAAATTTCCCAGTGGGTGTAAGACACTGTCTTCTAGACCTCTCCAGGTCTGTAGGCTGTCTCATTGCTGTTGGTAATCAAGCCTACTACTGTTGTGTCATTTGCAAACTTGATGATTGAGTTGGAGGCGTGCTTGGCCACGCAGTCATGGGTGAACAGGGGAGTACAGGAGCACGCACCCTTGTGGGGCCCCAGTGTTGAGGATCAGCGAAGAGGAGGTGTTGTTACCTACCTTCACCACCTGGGGGCGACCCATCAGGAAGTCCAGGACCCAGTTGCACAGGGCGGGGTTCAGACCCAGGGCCTTGAGCTTGATGATGAGCTTGGAGGGTACTATGGTGTTGAATGTTGAGCTATAGTCAATGAACAGCATTCTTACATAGGTATGCCTCTTGTCCAGATGGGACAGGGCAGTGTGCAGTGTGGTGGCCAGCGGTAGCTAGTAATGTGGCATTTTTTTTTAGTAGTAGGATAGCAGCCTACAGAAGACATAACTAATATTGGTAGCGATCTAGTTGTCACCGTGATACAGTCTATTACTCAACGGGGAAAGCATGAATGGCAACAACACCGGGAGACAGTGAGTGTCCTCCTAGCTGTCACACAACCCCATTTGATTCGGTTCACTCTGCCCTCAGCTGCGACATAAGTCATTGTTTTGCAGGCCAGGAGTGTACTTATAGCCTCTTCCCACTAACCCTTTGTTTAATTTAACCAACATTGTTCCATAATGTATTAGCTAAACCTGTTCACTTTACCAGTAGTATGCAAACATTTGGTGCCACAGAAAGAAAGTAAAAAGTTGAGTCTTGTAAAATAATCAGTGGTATTAGGCTATGGCAGTGTTTTATTAGTTAACTAATAAAGTCCTCTTGTCACCTGTCTTTTTACCTACAGAGTAACAGTCATGGTGCTCTCTCTCTCTCATTCTATTCTTTATTTTTCTATGCTTATCCTAGGGGTGAGAAGAGCTGACAAATCAGAACTGAGGAATGTTACGGAGCCCCATTAGGAACACCTGATACTGGCTGACTTTTCTCTCCTGAATGCTCTCCCTAACCCTAGCCTGTCTAGCTTCAGTAGACGCAGACTTCAATCCTACACTGTAAAACTTTCCCCTGTAAATGTACAGCATTCTACTGGCACCAGAATACTGATATTTTTCTTTACAGCCGAGATGCTGTAATATAATTTACAGTACTATTTTCCTTACTGTAAAACATTACAGCATTCCCTGTACATTAACAGCAGGGATGCTGTAATATGTTTTACAGCAAGGAACATAGATTTGCTATTTTACTACTAAATCAATGTTCATATTTAGGGATGTAAAACAGAACAGTCAGTGTCACAATCACTCCTTGTGATGAGTGTAATCACTCACGATCATCATTTTGAATGTTATGTAGGGTAGGCCTATGGATTGTGACTTAGTCTGTCATCCATGGGGCTGGGGATATTGACATTTCGAGAGAGAGGTCTGATAAATAAAATGCATCTGGTGGCTTAATATCTACCTTCACTGAAAACGTGTTAAATCTATCAATAAATTCGTTTTGACCTTACAAATATGTCCACCAACCTCATTCAAGTCACTCACTTCCTGCCCGTGCATAAAAAGCAGCGTCAAAGAAACCCCTTTTTTCCGATCGTGCCTTCTTTCAGGCAACGGCTATTTCTCCGCAAACATGCCAGTGAGTACCGGAGCGTGGCACAATCACACTTTTACCGTTAGCACGGGGCTTTGGGCGACAATGTTGGAGTCAGTCCGTGCATAATGAATTGGCGTTTTGACTGTTGTGTGTTGGAGCTCTGTCGTTCCAGTCAGTGTCGAGGTATTCGACTCTTTCATAGACGCGCTGGTGAGTAGCGCAGTGTGGTACAACATGGCGTACATATCGCGAACATGGAGATGAGTAAGCGGAGAATGTAACACTAGCTGCCGTACGTCCTGAATATACGTGCAGTTGCATCCACTATGTTGAATGATCTCGTCGAAAGTGGGGTGCAGGTACAGCTCAGAGAGCAGGTGACCTGTGCTGTTTTGGTCAGCGCTGACGATATCTAATCCAGTAAACAAGAGGTCTAGGCAGTATGAGAGGTTTTCGATCGCACATTCCTATCAATTCCTGGGAAGTATCACTCGCAGTAATGTACCTGTTCCAATGACATGTTCTAGTTTTTGTGCAACTCATCTGGCTGTGAGCGAAACACCCTGAACTCGGGCTTTTATCGCATGTGTTGTGTACCTCTCTGACTGCATGTCGATATCATTCATAGTTTGCTCTAGATTAGGGTGTCCGTTAACTGACTAAAATGTTAAATGCACTGCCTTGTTGTCACTTGTAAGCAGTTGTCCAATCTACTCAAACTAAATGTAATTTTCTAAGCGGTCTTGCTTGTCCACTCTATCCTGCAGCTCGCAAAAGACTTGTTGCACCCATCCCCTGAGGAGGAGAAGAGGAGCCACAAGAAGAAGCGTCTTGTCCAGAGCCCGAACTCCTACTTCATGGATGTTAAGTGCCCAGGTAGGTCCCCTTTGTTTCTTTCATTGCATTTATGCGTTTGAATCAGCTGCCTAGCAGTATTTGTCTATTAAGATAACCTTGTCTTCGTTCCTTTGGTCCTTTTGCTACTGTGTGCTCTAGTGAATACACCTCAGGCACTAATGACGCTGGTCTCAGATGATGCAGTGTGGCATGGAATTGTACTACATGTGTGCAGGGCTCAAACGCGACCAGAACACTGGCATTTGCACACACAAATATTTGAATTGGTCGCTAGGGTGCTAGGGGAAAAATGTATCTGATCACGTACATTTTTGCTTCAGTTAGCTTTAAAAATAAAAAGATGTCAAGATTTATTCAATCAGCAATGGGTATGCAGACCAGGTACTGGTATGCTTGTGTTTTTAGCTCCAACAGTGCAGTAATGTCTTAACAATTTCACAACAATATGCACACATTTTAAAGAAATGGAATTAAGAATATATAAATATTTGGATGATGTCGGAGCGGCATAGACTAGAATAGAATACAGTATATACATATGAGATGAGTAATGCAAAATGTGTTCCATTATTAAAGTGGCCAGAGACTCTAAGGTGCTAGTGATGGCTATTTAAGTCTGAAGAGGCGACTCTGGGATGCTGGCCTTCTAGGCAGAGTTTCTCTATACAGTGTCTGTTCTTTTGCCCATCTTAATCTTTTCTTTTTATTGGACAGTCTGAGATGTGGCTTTTTCTTTGCAACTCTGCCTAAAGACCAGCATCCCGGAGTCGCCGCTTCACTGTTGATGTTGAGACTGGTGTTTTGAGGGTACTATTTAATAAAGCTGCCAGTTGAGGACTTGTGAGGTTTCTGTTTCTCAAACTAGACACTAATGTACTTGTCCTCTTGCTCAGTTGTGCACTGGGGCCTCCCACTCCTCTTTCTATTCTGGTTAGAGCCTGTTTGCGCTGTTCTGTGAAGGGAGTAGTACACAGTGTTGTACGAGATCTTCCCTTTCTTGGCAATTTCTCTCATGGAATAGCCTTCATTTCTCAGAACAAGAATAGACTGATAAGTTTCAGAAAAGTTCCTTGTTTCTGGCCATTTTGAGCCTGTAATCAAACCCACAAATGCTGATGCTCCAGATACTCTAGTCTAAAGAAGGCCAGTTTTATTGCTTTAATCAGCACAACAGTTTTTGGCTGTGCTAACATAATTGCAAAAGGGTTTTCTAATCAATTAGCCTTCTAAAATTATAAACTTGGATTAGCTAACCCAACGTGCCAATGGAACACAGGACTGATGGTTGCTAATAATGGGCCTCTGTACGCCTATGTAGATATTCCATTGAAAATCAGCTACAATAGTCATTTACAACATTAACGTCTACACTGTTTCTGATCAATTTGATGTTATTTTAATGGACCAAAAAAATGTATCTTTCAAAAACAAGGAAATGTCAAAGTGCCATGAACTTTTGAACGGTAGTGGAAGTATTCAGACCCTTTACTCAGTACATTGTTGAAGCACCTTTGGCAGCCATTACCGCCTTGTGTCTTCTTGGGTATGGCACTACAAGCTTGGCACACCTGTATTTGGGGAGTTTCTCCCTGTCAGGTTGGATGGGGAGCGTTGCTGCACAGCTATTTTCAGATCTCTCGAGATGTTCGATTGGGTTCAAGTCTGGGCTCTGGCTGGGCTACTCCTGCGTTGTCTTGGCTGTGTGGTTAGGGTCATTGTCCTGTTGAAAAGTGAACCTGAGAACTCAAACAGGGTTTCATCGAGGATCTCTCTACTTTGCTCCATTCATCTTTCCCTCGATCTTGACTAGTGTCCCTGCAGCTAAAAAACATCCCCACAGCATGATGCTGTCACCACCATGCTTCACCGTGGGATGGTGCCAGGTTTCCTCCAGACATGAAGTTTGACATTCAGGCCAAAGATTTCAATCTTGGTTTCATCAGACCAGAGAATTTTATTCTCATGGTCAGTCCTTTAGGTGCCTCTTGGCAAACTCCATGTGGGCTGTTTGTGCCTTTTACTGAGTGGCCAAGGCCTTCCTCCCCGGCTTACTCAGTTTGGCTTGGCGGGCCAGCTCTAGGAAGAGTCTTGGTGGTTCCAAACTTCCATTTTAAGAATGATGGAGATCACGGTGTTCTTGGGGCTCTTCAATGTGGCAGAACATTTTTGGTACCCTTCCTCAGATCTGTACCTCAACACAATCCTGTCTTGGAGCTCTACGGACAATTCCTTCGTCCTCAATGCTTGTTTTTTGCTCTGACATGCACTGTCAACTGTGGGGCCTTATATAGACTGGTGTGTGCCTTTCCAAATCATGCCCAATCAATTGAATTTACCACAGGTGGACTCCAATCAAGTTGTAGAAACATTTCAAGGATGATCAATGGAAACGGGAAGCACCTTTCTAATCTCATAGCAAAGGGTCTGAATACTTATGTAAATAAGGTATTTTTATTGGTGATACATTAGCAAAAATGTCTAGACCTGTTTTTTTTTTTTTTGCTTTGTCATTATGGGGTATTGAGTGTATTTAATCAATTTTAGAACAAGGCTTTAACTTTTTAATTTTTATTGAAAAGGTTAAGGGGTCTGAATACTTTCCGAATGCACTGTAGGAGTACCTAATTCTTTAACTGCTAAACACAGAATAGCCTCATGTGAAGGTGTAGGCTATATTACATGGATTTATTAGACTTATTAAAATGTAGATGTTCCAAAGGTTTGCATCAGTGGCTTGTAGGCTATGTGTGGAAGCCAGAAGATACTAAATGTGTTTGTTAATTAACGGTCAAATACCATGAGATTAGTTATTTGCTTGACAATCACCGGCTGATTGTGACCGCCCTAGTCTAGAGCCCTGGTGTGTCTTAATGATTTGTATTTTTGTTTCCCTCAGGATGCTACAAGATCACAACGGTGTTCAGCCATGCCCAGACGGTTGTGCTGTGTGTGGGTTGCTCCACAGTTCTCTGTCAGCCCACTGGAGGCAAAGCACGTCTCACAGAGGGTCAGTAGTCTCAGCATTTTGTGAATTTCTGGTGGGTTCACCTGCACCCACTAGCAATTGCTAATAACCCGTCCGTAACTGCCCGATCTATTTGAAAATCTGAAGCCCGCACCCATCCCTGACCCGCAAATATAGAAAATGCGCTGTACAGTTGGTTCCCTTTTGTCCTTTTTTTTGCTTCGGTGGATCGACTTTTAACGCTAGCAGTTTCAGGTACAGCAGCAATGTCAATATTTATTGATGTAGTTAATTCTGCGCATGAAGGCCCTTATCGGAAGTTCCCGAGTTCCGACTGGAAAGTTTCACTTGAGTGGTCCTCCAAGTCGTAATTACAAGTGGGAAACTGAGAAAATGTTACCTGAGCTGTGACGCTTCAGCATTGACCTCGCACCCTTTCAACCAAAAGATGACGACAAAGCAGATTTTGACAAACTTATCAATGTTGATAATGTAGCTAGTTTGAACATATTGTCAGTGTTAAGCAAGCTAACTGTATTATTAGCAACGTTAGCTAGCTTATCTTATCAAGCTAGCTTGAATCGTAGAGGCAAAGGTCGAGAGCCATGGGTCCTCCGAAACACGACTTTGCCAAGCCACACTGCTTCTTAACCTGAAAGCCAACCGCACCAATGTGTCGGAGAAAACACCGTTCAGCTAACCCGGACGACGCTGGGCCAATTGTGGGTCTCCGTTCACAGCCGGCTGTGACACAGCCTGGGATCGAACCCGGTCTGTAGTGATGCCTCAAGGACTGCGTTGCAGTGCCTTAGACCGCTGCGCCACTCGGGAGGCCCAGCGATTGAACACAATCATGTTGGACCATTCCATTCGAACATTGCGTAACCTTTACTATAGATTTAGAAGATTTGAAATTATTGTTTTGGCAGTGAAAGCTTTTGTGCCATTCAATCTGACGGTTTAGCACTAGGTGCTATAAATGTGAAACCAAATTAACACCCGGCAACTCGCTTCTCGGATTCTTAGTGGCCTGACTGTCATTTTTCTCTTTCCATCAGGGTGCTCATTCAGGAGGAAGCAGCATTAGTTGTACTCTTGATGCCCCGGTAGAAATGTAAGAGAGCAGGGGTTGGACATGTTGATTTCAGCGACTCCAGCCTCGATACTGCATCCAAGAAAGAATGATCCAAAAGTGCTCATGACGCCTGGACACCAGATGGGATTACTCATTCAATGTGATAGTCCACTTTGTTGCAGTAACTGAACTCTTCAACCCAATCTCTTTTTAATACAATTTTGTTTTGGCTAAAGAATTGGTGGTTTGTACTTTGTTTCCTTTTCCATATTTGCCTAAATTGGGATTGAAATCAGTTGGGTGAGTCACATGAAAACATTTTTTTTTTTTACATGTCTATCAAATTGAGTTAAAAAAAAACATGATGCGTTTGCAAAAATCAACTGTCATTATGAGGACTTGGAGGTAAAAAAAAATTGGCAAAGTGTCTTATTTTAAATTGTACATTCTCGCCTGAATTTTGTACATTTTCACCCTGTTTTCATTACCTTCTTTGGATTTAATTCTCGAGTCATTTAATACAATTTTACTTTAGAAAAACTTAATTTATTTGAATAAAACACTGCTGTAGTTTGTCCATAAATAACAAAATGGTATACTAGTTTAAGTATACATTAAACAATCTTGTCAACATGCATCTCATTACATAACTTTTTTAAGTTCCTGTAAAAACTCCACAATCAGTTAAGTGGTTATTCAACCTATGATCTAGAGGAGTAGTCTTTTCGATGAGCACAAGTAAATGTGTTCGCATATACGCCTTCAGAATGAGGTTCTTATTCTCAAACAACCCCTTTAACCCACTTGGCCTTCTCATTACTGAAATGGCAAAAAAGCTCCAATTAGGAAAAGTGATGTGAATTTTATTGTATAATTAAAATTTCGATACTTGTATATTCAGTTATGTTTAATTCTGGCCTTTTCATAAGGGGAACAATGTTTGATCGGAAATTGATTTGTTTAAAAAAAAAAAGTAAAACAAAAAAGTAAATGCATAATCTGATCAATTAAATGGGTAAATACAGATCCTAATCTCAGTGATCAATCAACATTTTGTGAAATTACACTTGATCATGTTTGGGGTCAAATGTAAATTGTGATAATTACCCAGTTGGGCTATTTGCATGTTTTCAAAGCCAGTTACAATTTTGTGAGTTCAATTTAAAGAAAATATCAAGTAACAATTTGTCATGGGCTACTTAAAGGACAGCTCCACCACTTTTCAATTTCACTTTCATTATCCAGCACAAGGGACAATGTGAAAATGGCCCATTTCTATGTTTTGTAGAAGTAAATGCCAAGTTAAAAAGTTCTACCTGATGAAATCAAGTTAAGACATTTTAAAAACTGATTTTTCCAACAATGAGATTTGTGGTGAAGTGGGGAGCAAGAAAATACCCTCCCTTAGGCTAGAAACTCGTTGCAGGTTTTGAAAATCACATTTTACTTTTAAGATGTTTAAGACAAATCATGACGTCCCCCAGATGTCTTTTTAACCACAGGTCATAGAAATGCGCTGTTTTTACATATGTGGACACTGGTTTAGAGATGGAGTTTGAATTGCCCTTTAAGTTTAACAATTTGACACCAAACTAAGACTGACAAAGTGCATATAACTTAATTTACAGTAATATTAGGAATAATTATACAATTTTCAGTAAAAATTATATTTGGAGATAATACGGCAACTTACCTTTCACTTACTGTGAAATTACAACTATGAAGCTCGGGAAAATGTTCTATTTACAACCTATTAGTAGACACTCCGTGCACATGCTGGCTAACAAAACAATATACACTTGAATTGTTATTCAGATAATGTTGCAATCAAGTGTTGTTGTTGAATGATTTCCAAAATTTGTGAAATATGCATCCTACAGTTAAATTCCATCCACTTATTGATTTTAGTTACTCTTATGAAATTTTATAAAAATGTTCCACCTTTTCATTTAACATGTTACACCCATAAATGGTATGTAGCCCAGGGATGCAAACTAGTCACCTTTCGGCGAAATGTGCCGTTTTGAATCCAAAATAGGTGACCGATTCGTGTAAATCAGATGAGAAGTTTTGGCGGCGGCGGCGGGGGGGGGCGGCTTTGGATGACTACTGGCTGTAAGCGAACGAGTGATGTGCGTTTGGAGCGATGCTGGCTGTATCCAAGGCTCAGCCAATCATTCACATAACAACAGAATGCAGCACGCGACTGAAGAGTGGCTAGTTAAATCATCAGCGCGCGCTCTGGAAAGACAGCGGGAGAGTGGAAAGGCAGTTTGCGCGTCCCCCTGAACCATAACGAAGAGGTGAGAAGCCTGACCACGGAGACCGGGGGTGAGAAGGTGATGAAGCATACTTCATGAGCTGTAACCGAAAAACAACTTACATTTGGAAAGTTTGAGGTGAGGGAGAAGCTGGTGGAACAAGTATTTGTTAACATTAAGTATCTTGCTAGCTGGATCGAATGATCCGTTAGGCTAGCCAGAGAAATGTTGAGCGACACTAGCCAACTTTACTGATCAAATAATTGAGTTCATGGTGTGAAAATAGCAGATGAGCTAACGTTAGTAACCAAACCAATTCCCTATAATAACTGGTAACATTATACGACTCCTTGCCGTTCCTCGGGTAATGCCGTGTTAGTTGCTTACTGGACCCTGGCAATCTGTGTGACATGTTAACTAGCTAACTATTTGGGAACTAATGTTTTCCCTTTACAGTTTGTGGCTAATTTTCAGAATGAGAGAATTAGGTGAAAATGAGACGTTGCTTGTTAAACAAGTGGAGCTGGGCCTGGCTTAAGCTGGATGCCACTAGGTGGAAGAAACACCACACACTTTCCTTTTTCTCACTTTTTCAATACAGTGGATAAAAAGGGGTATGCCAGGTGTACTCTGCCTGAAAGAGATCAGTTATGCCGACAAAGGGTGTCATGCTCTGCTGGCACATTGTAGAACAGATGTCCACAGGCAGAAAGTGTACAATGCAGTGTATCCCAAAGATATTGATTTTGTTGTGTTGAACTTGTGTTGACAGTAGCACGTGTGTGAGGGGGGGATTCACTCTGTGAATGTTATTTTTGCACACATGTCTAAAGTTAAATATTTAGATGTGTGTGTGTGTGGTCCGTTATAAAGGCTGTCATGGCTAACTGCAATATTAGTGTATTGTTTTTTCTCAAGGCTTGAGTATAATTTGCAGTAAAGTCTAGGCAACAAATAACATTGGATTGCTTTCTTTACATTTGTTTAGTTGTTATTTTACACACAGAGACTGATCATTTAGATCATATTCTTTTTTTGTTTTGCCATGTTTCAGTGCAAAAAAAAAAAAGTGTTACCTTTTTGGGCCCTCACCAGTTTGCATCCCTGATTTAGCCTTATTTCCTGCCTAACATGTATCTAATTTCATTCTAGCCTCACATAAATCCCATAGTTATCCTGATCCCAACTGTTCCCCATCACTCTCTACCTCATCCCGTGATGATGCACAACCCATACCTGCCATCTGTCTTGCCATCTTACTTATCCTGCCCTCCCATTCTCTGTGTCTGCCTGCTCTTCCCTCTCCCTTAGCAGGTGGCGGATGGAAGAGTTCTGTGTGGAGAGGGTGCTGGAGAGGAGGGGTATCAGGGTCCTGAAGCCTTCTCTCAGCTCCTCCACATTCTGCTGCAGACTGTTTATGTGTGTTTCCAGGTCCCCTCGTAATCCACTCACCTCTGACAGCACGTCATACATCAGATTCTGCATCTACATGGGAAAGGGGTGCAGAGTGGTCCAAGAATAAGAGGGGACAATGAGAACATTTAGAAAGTTGATTGCTACTTTCTCTAGAATATTGGTCATATTTGGTTGTTGCAACAGTAGTGGGTGAACCTATGGGGTGACTGCCCGTCTCACCTTGCAGAGATCCACAAGTGTGTTGGCCTGGTCAGCCAACTTCCTCCTCTCCATCTTCACATCACGCAGCCTGGGGAGAAGATATCTAACATTCAGAAATAATCACTGGACAGGTGATCACAGGACAATATAATTAATGATGACCAGAGAATTACCATTTCTATATTATAGTTGGGGTTTCACAAGTTCTAGAGTTGTAACACCTGGGCATGTGATGTAATGTGTGACCTCATCGACATCTCAGGGGAATATCTAAGCTGATTGGTGCCTTACTGGTGGATGGCGAGTAGCAGCTTCCTCTGGTGCATGCGTACTCTGCAGTGGTCTCTCTTCCTGGCAAGCTTGGTGTGTTTGTAGATCATCCAAGTCTCTCTCAGTACATTTGCTGCAGCAATTTTTATCTGGAAGAGAACAGTTGTTTCCTCGTCCAACACTCAGTTTTCTATGGCTGCGTCCCAAATGGCTCCATATTCCCTACGTAGTGTATTACTTAACATCGGTGCACTATTATATAGGGAACAGGGTGCCATGATTCATACAAATCTACAGGCCACCATTGACTGTATCTCACATCACATGTTAAGTCAAGGTTCCAAAGTCTACTATTGAATACATTCACATGTTAAATCAGGTGAGTTTTACCCCTTTTGTAAAGTGGGAGTCCATCATGAAGTTGTGGACGTGTTTCTCTGCCCTAGTCAGCTCCAGTTTCCTGGCAACCACGGCAACCACCAGCACTGTGCAACCAGCCCCCTGTGTATGTGTGTTTGTGAGCGTGTGTGAAAGAGAAATAAACAAAGGTTAAAGTCCCAGTGCAGTCAAAAATATTTCCATATTAGGAGGTTGGAATAATACTGTGAAATTATGAAAATTATGATACTGCCTTCACTGGAATAACACATTTTCTCTGGACCTCTGCAAGGTCTATGCGGCTGCATGCCTATCGAATCGATGATGGTCTTTCTGTGGTGCCAGGGCATGTATAGCATTGCTTTAGCTCATTGATAAATGTTTATTGGTAGGCCTATTTGGTCATCATTTTCTCATGTTAAGCCTAACATTTCACAAAGCTATATACGGTGTCGCAATGCTGCCATTTTTAGACTGCTGGCTGGTGGCAATAATGTAATTACTTGTTCAGTAATTCAAGTTGTAAATTCAATAAATTTTCGATGCAACAGTATACTAATCAGCCACCAATAATAAAACAATACCTACTGTCCTGTATAGGCTACCTGAACCTACATGACATAAGCCGTCCTTGCGCTTTCGCCGAGCTTGAATAGAAAGTTATTGTGCGTAAAACCTTAGTCTTAATGCCAATTAATAGTCACTCCACCAAACACTAGCTTTACTAGGCATTGTTTAATTCTGCAGTGTAATATCTATACCTATATACTGTATTTAACTTCTATTAATAAACTTTTTATAAACATTACACATCAAATAGCCTAACAATGAGGAAAAAAATTGCCCTGCACACAATTTAAACTTAGTCTTGAATGATGCACACCAAGATATACCAGAGATAAGGGACTGTTGATATTGCAGTCACACAACTCAATGCCGGTTCACCAGTATAAACAAAATCGTAAAACGCTTATTTTGTTCAAGCCCTCAAAAACTGCCAAAGATTATAATCTGTTTGCATCTACCAATTTATTGGCTGTCCATTATCCAGACGATCTGTCCCAAGAGCTTCCTATACAGTTATTCTCTTTCCGTAATGTTTTGAGGCCGGCAATTAAGGAGAATGAGAGGCTCAATTAAAGATTTTGCATAACTGCTGTATTTGAAGCAGCACTTACTTCAGTTTCTCTAATGTTGTTATGGCAATCAAGCTGTTTTACCATCCCTGTAACTGTCGCTTCTAAACTAGAACTCTTAAAGAACTACCTAAGAAGCAGGTAGCCTAGTGGTTAGAGCGTTGGACTTGTAACCGGAGGGTTGCAAGTTCGAATCCCCGAGCTGACAAGGAAAAAATCTGTCGTTCTGCCCCTGAACAAGGCAGTTAACCTACTGTTCCCCGGGCACCGAAGACGTGGATGTCGATTAAGGCAGCCCCCCGCACCTCTCTGATTCAGAGGGGTTGGGTTAAATGCGGAAGAAACATTTCGGTTGAAGGCATTCGGTTGTACAACTGACTAATAATGGTGACTTTGACTTTATTCTCTCGGTCTGATATGCGCTTTTGAATCAGAGTAAGCTCCCCTAATTGCATTGGCGCTGTCATATCCTTGACTAAGGGGAACAACCCTTATGGAACATTTTCAGTCACATTCCAGAAGCCCAAGAAACAAATAATGAGCTTCTTCCTAGTACATATGGAAATTGAAAAGGTTTCTGAATAACTTTTTGGAGGGTTACTGTCAAAATGATTTGTGAAATAAATAAAAAAGACTGATGACAGAGCTGTTTGAAAAGACCACCTGAAATTTCAGCCTGGAGTTTTGAATTAGTTAATAGACCAATAAAAAAGAGTTTCAAACCGCTCTGCCAATGACCGCTAGTTATCAGTTTCCCCTCCCCACTTTGACTCCTCCCAGACAGTCCTTGCAAAATTCTTGCTTGAAAAATTGCTCTTGCTAAGAAGACATTTTTGTTTATTTCTGACAATTTTAATTGAAAACAATCATAGTAAGGTACTTAATTGTTACACAGAAATTATTTGATATTGAGATAAAAATGGATGCATTGGAAAAGAAGACTGTACTAATAACCACAATTACAGTGCTTTCAGAAAGTATTTACACCCCTTGATATTTTTCACATTTTGTTGCTACAGCCTGAAAATTAAATGAAATAAATATACATTTTCTATCACTGGCCTACACACAATACCCCATAATGTCAAAGTGGAATTATGTTTTTTTTGAAATGCTTAAAAAGTAATAAAAAATGAAAAGCTTTAATGTCTTGAGTCAACTTTGTTATGGCAAATCTAAATAAGTTCATTAGTAAAAATGTGCTCATAGTGTTTTAATGACTACCTCATCTCTACCCCACACATAGAAATATCTGTAAGGTCACTGAGTCGAACAGTGAATTTCAAACACAGATTCAATCACAAAGACCAGGGAGGTTTTCCAGTGCTTCGCAAAGAAGGGCACCTATTAGTACATGGGTAAAAAAGACAAAAGCAGACATTAAATATCTCTTTGAGCATGGTGAAATTATTAAATAAACTTTGGATGGTGTATCAATACACCCAGTCTCTACAAAAATACTTCCTAACTCAATTTCCGGTTAGGAAGGAAACCGCTTAGGGATTTCACCATGAGGCCAATGGTGACTTTTTAAAACAGTTACAGAGGATGGATCAACAACATTGTAGTTACTCCACAATACTAACCTAAATGACAGCATTAAAAGAAGGAAGCCTGTACAGAAAAAAAATATATTCCAAAACATGCATCCTGTTTGCAATAAGGCACTAAAGTAAAACAGCAAAACATGTGGCAAAGAAATGAACTTTATGTCCTGAATACAAAGCATTATGTTTGGGGCAAATTGAACACAACGCATCACTGAGTACCACTTCATATTTTCAAGCATGGTGGTGGCTGTATCATGTTATGGGTATGCTTGTCATTGGCAAGGACTAGGGAGTTTTTTTTAGGATAAAAAGAAATGGAATAGAGCTAAGCACAGGCAAAATCCTAGAGGAAAACTTGGTTCAGCCTGCTTTCCAACAGACACTGGGAGACAAATGCACCTTACAGTAGGACAATAACCTAAAACACATGGCCAAATATATACTGGAGTTGCATACCAATACGACATTGAATGTTCCTTAGTGGCCTAGTTAAAGGTTTGACTAAAATCGGCTTGACAATCTATGGCAAGACTTGAAAATGGCATCTAGCAATGATCATTCAGGGCACACCTGTTTAGCTATAGGTTTATTGCCTGTTTGGCATGTTATATTGGCATTAATTTGTGTCACATGTCAGTTTGCAAACAATGTAAAAACAAATTTATTGAGTGAATAAAGTCGCATACAAACATGGTCTCTTATTTGCTTTCTTGAGTAAGGCAGTTCCAAAATGCATGTTTTTCAGCCTAGCTCAGTGCTTTCTGTGGTGGAGGGGCAGCCAGCGGCAAATACAGACCATAGGCGTTGGTAATCTTCTTTAGTTGCGCCGTGATTGGCTCAGTGTTTTGTCACTCATGGGGACACTACGTCACTGCAGAATCTACAGGGAGAGCTTGGCAGTTCAAGCCCCCTTGGGTGCTGCCATAGATGTATATTAGAAGTGTCCATCCAAGAACGCTAAAGGTTGTTGGCCACAGATAAAATTATGCAAAATCACGTTATGTCTACCGTAGCTTTGGACTGATCATGTCAATCATCATGAATCACGTCAACAATCTCCTGGCAAATCTTTTTCAACCCTTGTCATATGAAGAGAAATTATAAAACGTATCGGTGCTAAACTGCCATTGGACATAAACATTACACAACAATCATTATTTCTGCTTCCCCTGCCTGTTATTCGGTGGAGAGGGTGTGTGGTCCAAGTCTGGGTTTAAGGATTTAAAACATCTGTCTGAAGGGTCTCTTTTCCAAGCTTAAAAGGATAAACATTCACACGCAACACCATGGGCCAGAAAAGGTTGAATCCATTGGCCATGCTGTCAATCCAGCATGACTTCTGCCACGTTCAAAACAACTGTAAACTCGGAACTAGGAAATCTCAGACTTCAGTGAGTTTAAGATAACTGGGAACTCGGGAAAAAACTAGCTCTGACTGGGAAAATATGTTTTCAATGGTCATCCAACTCGGAATTCGGTCCTCTTTCTAGTGCTCCGACCTGAAGATCACTGACGTCATGATTCAACCCAGTTTTTTTTCCAGAGTTCCCAGTTGTCTTGAACGCACCATAAATCCAGAGAATGACAGATTTTGATGACAAAATTTGCCCACAAGAAGGACCGCCGTGCCACCTTCCTGTTCAAGTGAGCACACCATAACAATGGTGAGTCCAAAAATGTATTGTATGCTGCTGCATAAACGATGTAATATGCAAGAGAGATATGTATACTGTAGATAAGAAAGTAATACTAAGTGTGTGTTGTGTAGTAAGCTGTTAGAAGTCCATGTGCCTCACCCTAATAATTTGGTCCCTTTCTCCCTCAGAACTGACTTTGTGGTGCACATGTAGCTTATTGCCTGTTTTAGAGAAATGTCATCATCGAATATTGTAAGAGCTTTCTTTGTCTGCTTTATATGCCCCCTTTATTTATTATTTAATTGTTTTGCTTACTTTGTGTATTATAATTAGCTCGTGCTTTTCTTGACGAGGAGGAGATACTATATAATTTTTTTTGGGTCTGTAACCATGTTTCCCATTCAAATACTTGTTTTCAACAAGAAGTTCAGTAATAGACCCGTGTAATTCCATTGCAAGGGTTGTTTTGTTTGCGTAATGCACTGTCTGCGCGTCGGTATATTGTATATAAAAGTGGATCCTCATGATTGTATTTTCCTTATCAACTTGCACAAATCCACAAGGAGTCAGTAGTAACCATATTTGTTTAAGCATGTCAGGCATATCAGCTATGATTTAAAAAAATGCAGTAAATGAGGCTGATTGAACTGTTTAGCTGCCAGACAAGGCTCCGCTGATAGCCAGGTGTAGCGGTGGTAAGGATTCACTGCATGATCCTGAAGCAAAGCTCTGCTGTTGGGACAGCTTTATGTAGGCCCTAACAGTTTGTGGTCACCGTTATAGTGAAATGAATGTGTTGTTTAGTGTTGGGTTGTGTAGTGGCTTTGCTGGCATGCAGTTAAAAAAATTGGGGGGGGGAGTGTGTCTCACCAAGATTGACATGCTAAAATCGCAACTGAACTTGACAGAGCTTGAAGAATTAAAACAATTATAATTTGCAAATATACAATCCAGGTCTGCAAAGCTCTTAAAGATTTACCCAAAGGTGATTCTATCATGTATTGAGTCAGGGGTGTGAATACTTATGTAAATGAGATTTCTGTATTTCATTTTCAATACATTTACAAAAATTTCTAAAAATGTTTAAACTTTTTCATTATGGGGTATTGTGTATAGATGGGTGAGATGTAAAAAAATATTTAATACATTTTGAATTCAGTCTGTAACACAACAAATGTGGAATAAGTCAATGGGTATGAATACTTTCTGAAGGCACTGTACAATGATGCCCATCCCCTTTTCTTCAATTTTCTTTAAAGATGTCTTTGAATTATTCCCACGCACCTGCAACAAGTCGACTCAGCTATGAGAGAGCTTTTCCTATTTTGCAGAAACTGCTTACCATGATGCCAGTGAGTAGACAGATGCTGCGGCCGCAGTAGGTGTGGGGAACAACATCCCCGTAACCAATGGACAAGAAGGTGACCGAGACCATCCACAGGGCCTCCATGTAGTTACTGCTCAGGTCCTTATAGTTGTGGTGTCTATAGGACAGGGGGAGGGATGATGGTTCAGCTTTTCCTCTGTCTTGTCCACTCATTATATTAACGTTAACATTTAAAAAATAAACTGGTTTCAGTCGGAGTATGATATTTGACTGTATTTGTTATATGACTGACAACTTATGTCAGTCACAGCACAGATTGGTCCAAGTCAATTATAGTCACCAAGGCCGGGATTCATTGAAAGGTGCGTTGCAGCATGGCGCACTGTACTACCAACAATGCGTATTTTAAAGGTAATTTCCCAGACTTTTGCAGAGATTGCATTCACAGTAAACGCTGCGGATGTCGGCTAAAGTATAAATTACCTTTTAAAAGGTGCATTGTCTGTAGTGTAGTGTGCACTGCACCTTTGAATCAGTGTTAATTTTGGTACTCTTTTTTAGATTTAGTCTAATTTTGACTAAAATATCATTAAGTCACCTTTTTGTCATTTGAATAATGATTAAGTCTAGTTATTGTCAAAATGACAAAAACAGTGGGCCAATTTTCAACTAAATGCCCTTTCATTTTAGTCACATTTTAGTCATTAACCTATGATAAACATAAATC
This sequence comes from Brachymystax lenok tsinlingensis, assembly GCA_030435695.1. NCBI lineage: Eukaryota > Metazoa > Chordata > Actinopteri > Salmoniformes > Salmonidae > Brachymystax > Brachymystax lenok. The sequence continues at coordinate 3,034,062 of CM059806.1, read as the reverse complement.
ACTGAATTCCATGTGCACAAACATACATAGCCTTGTCCTACTACTTTATTTTCTTCCTGCATAACAACCTATTCTCCCCAACCACAGAAATATGACGAACATATATAAGAATAATATTATATTCGCCTATATAAGAATTATCTGACCATGTAAATTCCTAATTCATCCTACATACAGTTGAAGTCGGAAGTTTACATACACTTAGGTTGTAGTCATTAAAACTAGTTTTTCAACCACTCCACAAAATTCTTGTTAACAAACTATAGTTTTGGCAAGTCGGTTAGGACACCTACTTTATGCATGACACAAGTAATTTTTCCAACAATTGTTTACAGACAGATTATTTCACTTATAATTCACTGTATCACAATTCCAGTGGGTCAGAAGTTTACATACACTAAGTTGACTGTGCCTTTAAACAGCTTGGAAAATTCCAGAAAATTATGTCATGGCTTTAGAAGCTTCTGATAGGCTAATTGACATCATTTGAGTCAATTGGAGGTGTACCTGTGGATGTATTTCAAGGCCTACCTTCAAACTCAGTGCCTGTCACGACTTCCGCCGAAGTCGGTTCCTCTCCTTGTTTGGGCGGCGTACGGCGGTCAACGTCACCAGTCTTCTAGCCATTGCCGATCCACCTTTCATTTTTCATTTGTTTTGTCTGGTTTTCCCACACACCTGGTTTTCATTTTCCCTCATTACTGTGTATATAACCCTTTGTTTCCCCCATGTCTGTGTGGGGAATTGTTGTTTATTGGCATGCTGGTACGCATGGTTGTCGTCTTTTTCACCCGTGCTTTGTGGCAGCCGGTATTGTGCGGTTATTTTGTACTTTGTGCTGCCTTACTTGTTTTTTTGGGCATTTGTTTTGTGACTCGGTTGCGTTCTGTAAGTTGACATTGCCTAAGTAAAGTGCTTAGTCCACTCATCTCTGCTCTCCTGCGCCTGACTTATTACACCAGCTAAACCCACCGCATGACAGTGCCTCTTTGCTTGACATCATGGGAAAATCAAAAGAAATCAGCCAAGACCTCAGAAAAAGTATTCTAGACCTCCACAAGTCTGGTTCATCCTTGGGAGCAATTTCCAAATGCCTGAATACCACGTTCATCTGTACAAACAATAGTACGCAAGTATAAACACCATGGGACCACGCAGCCGTCATATCGCTCAGAAAGGAGACGCGTTTTGTCTCCTAGAGATGAACATACTTTGGTGCGAAAAGTGCAAATCAATCCCAGAACAACAGCAAAGGACCTTGTGAAGATGCTGGAGGAAACAGGTTCAAAAGTATCTATATCCACAGTAAAACAAGTCCTATATCGACATAACCTGAAAGGCCGCTCAGCAAGTAAGAAGAAACTGCTCCAAAACCGCCATTAAAAAGCCAAACTACGGTTTGCAACTGCACATGGGGACAAAGATCGTACTTTTTGGAGAAATGTTCTCTGGTCTGATGAAACAAAAATAGAACTGTTTGGCCATAATGACCATCGTTATGTTTGGAGGAAAAAGGGGGAGGCTTGCAAGCCGAAGAACACCATCCCAACCGTGATGCACGGGGGTGGCAGCATCATGTTGTGGGGATGCTTTGCTGCAGGAGGGACTGGTGCACTTCACAAAATAGATGGCATCATGAGGAAAGAAAAGTATGTGGATATATTGAAGCAACATCTCAAGACATCAGTCAGGAAGTTAAAGCTTGGTCGCAAATGGGTCTTCTAAATGGACAATGACCCCAAGCATACTTCCAAAGTTGTGGCAAAATGGCTCAAGGACAACAAAGTCAAGGTATTGGAGTGTCCATCACAAAGCCCTGACCTCAATCCCACAATTTGTGGGCAGAACTGAAAAAGTGTGTGCGAGCAAGGAGGCCTACAAACCTGACTCAGTTACACCAGCTCTGTCAAGAAGAATGGGCCAACATTCACCCAACTTAATGTGGGAAGCCTGTGGAAGGCTACCTGACACGTTTGACCCAAGTTAAACAATTTAAAGGCAATGCTACCAAATACTAATCGAGTCTATGTAAACTTCTGACCCACTGGGAATGTGATGAAATAAATAAAAGCTGAAATAATTCTCTCTACTATTATTCTGACATTTCACATTCTTAAAATAAAGTGGTGATCCTAACTGACCTAAGACAGGGAATCTTTACTACGATTAAATGTCAGGAATTGTGAAAAACTAAGTTTAAATGCATTTGGCTACGGTGTATCTTAACTTCTGACTTCAACTATAGATACTGCGTATTATATACAAAACAAACAGACACACAAGCAGAGAGAGAAAAAGAGAGAGAATCACCAGAAGGTGCCGCAATGTAGTATGGGTCTCACCTCCATCACTCGGTCGCGTCAATGCCATTGTTATCAAAGTTCCACATGGATATCCAAAAGTAGAATGGGTGCTAATGACTTTGAACGGGAGCTAATGACTGTTTCGCCCAGTGATGTAGTCGAGTCACTGAACCTCAGGTCCCAAGTCCCCAAGTCCGAGTCACCAATGGTCGAGTCTCTATGGCTAAAGTCTGAGTCCCATTGATTGAGTCCTGGTCCAAGTGCTCAAGTCTGTGTCACTGGGTCAACATTAAAGGTGCAATATACAGAAATCGCTCCGCCATTTCCTAGTTGCAAAAATTCTTGTTTATGTGACAAACAAGCAGTCGTTATGTAGAAAATCATTGTATCATCTAAACCGCTGTGAAATATATTTTTTAGGGATGCACGGTATATCGGTGAACATATCGGAATCGGCCGATATTAGCTAAAAATGCCAACATCGGTATCGGCCCGTTGTCTAGTTTAACGCTAATGTTAAAAACCAATGTCAAAGCTGCCGTGCATACCTATATAACATAGGTACATAACATAATGACGCCAAGTAAAATGTTGCGGTACACTTGCAACACAGCAAGCAATCCCTAACCTAGCCCACAATGTCTGCTGTGTGGATCGAGCAGTCAACAAGTCGAGCAGTCATTTGAAAGAGTACGAGAATTTCAGCGAGACAACTAAAAAATCAATTAAAGCTAAGATAATGGAATTCATTGCCCTTGACAATCAACCGTTCTCTGTCGTGGGTGATGTTGGCTTTCGCCTACTGGTCGAGCACAGGTACACACTACCAAGTGCGCTATTTTTCAGATTTTGCCGTACAGGAGTTACACAGTAATAGCGTCACTGCTATTAGCTTCACAACATACATACTATGGAACGCCGTTTGGGTCTTTGCGTGTCAAAAAAGATACAGTAGCACTGTCAAAGCTGTACAAAAAAGTCTGCAAACAAGCAAACACAGGCCATGAACAATGTGTTTACAATACAGCGTTGGTAATAAAGCATAATTTTTTTGACTGCAACTTCTGGGGTAGCTACCTTTAGCTTGGTTCCTAGCTAGCACCAATACAACCAGCCTGAAAACAATGACCAGTAGAAACTTCAGTTATTTTCATTATACTTAGCAATGATTTAGGAATCTTTGTGAGTGAGTATTAGCTAGGTTGCCACTTGTTGTTCGCCTATTGTAATTTAACTTCAGTTCATGAAAATAAATAGCTAGCCAGCTAATTAACCCTGTTGCCCAAAGCTAACGTTATAAGCAGCCAGCTAGCTTCATCTGGCTAGTAAGGCTCGACCGGACCAGGTTCTGTTTTGTGAAGCTAGCCACAATAAGGATTAGGCACATTAGTGGAATTTGCGGTTTGCCTTCAAAATAAAAGTATGTCATTGACAGTGATGCAAATTAATACAACTAGTAGAATTATGACATTCTTTTATTTTGAAGGCTAATCGCAAAGTTCACTATTGTGGCTAATCCTTATTGTGGCTAGCTTCACATAGATGGGTCCGACCACCATTAATCAAATAAGAACTGTCTTATAAATTAGTGTTATTTTAGATGATGACACCTAGCTATACAGTTAGCTAGCTAACTATAGCTACTGAAACAGATTATGTCGTTTTGCTATGTTTTTGGGGAAGAATATTGTTTGCATCCATGAGCTAGCTAGCTTTTTTTTATGACTAGCACTGTAGGTGCACGAGACAACTTTACCAGCATCATAGCATATGTATCGATGAATCGTTGTGACATATGAAATACGATTGATAGTGTAATCAATGTGTAATAACTATGTAAAAAAATGTATGAATGCGTTAAATGATTATGTGACATATTCAGATCCTGATTGGTCAACAAGCTTATTTGACATGTCAAATAATGTTATGTGGCACGTCATATTGTGTTATTTGACGTGTATAATTTTTGACATGCAAAGACCCAAACGGCCTTCCATAGAAATCCTGGTTGAGAATGAAACGACTGAAGAAATGAACAACGAAACAGCACAGCAAGTAAGTGAAAGAAATAGGTTTTGATGTTTTGGTAATGGGGACATACGTAAATGCCAACAAACATTTTTGGGGGTCAGTGTGGTGTGTGTGTGTGTAACCTTTATTTAACTAGGCAAGTCAGTTAAAAACAAATATTTTTTTACAATGACAGCCTACCCCGGCCAAACCCAGACGATGCTGGGCCACATGTGTGCCGTCCTAAGGGACTGTTCCGCTGTTTCGGTAATCACTGCCGGATGTGATAGAGCCTGGATTCGAACCAGGGACTGTAGTGACACCTCTTGCACTGATATGCAGTGCCTTAGACCGCTGTGTGTGAGTTAACTATTTAACTGTACTAGAATGCTTAAAAGACTGCTAAAATTTGAAATATCGGTTATCAGTATTTTTTGGGGGGCAAGGAAAATATCGGATATCGGTATCGGCCAAAAATGTCATTTAGGTGCATCACTAATATTTTCCATAACAGAAAATATTGTACTTTCAGCTGTTTGAAGCTGGTATACAAAAACAACACTGAAGAACGGGAAGCATAGAAATAGCGCACATAGAAAAGATCTTCCGCTTCTTAGACTTGATTTCAATGAGAATGACAGATCTATAACTCAACATTTCTATGTGCATTTGGTCGGGTTGCCCAAAAAGTTACATATTGCAGCTTTAACTCAAAATAAAGTTATTTACTAATTCAGATATAGCGTAGTGGTAAAATTTTTGCTATCCATTTTCCTTTCTTTCTGTGCCACCAAAATGTTTGCATATAGGCTACTGATAATGTTCCCAGAGCCAGGTTCAGTTGAAAAACGTTCTTGGAACGTTGCAGATAGAAATTCCATGAATAGAGTCGACATAGAGTATGTCTTTCTATTGTGCAGATGCAAGATAGAAAGAAAAAAACGTAGCGCCAGTATTATGAGTCATGTCTTTTCAGCAGTAGAATCAAACAGTTTTTTCTGAGTAAAAGAGGGAGACTTGGCAACAACCTGTATATGAAATGCAGTTGGAAAAGTGGGAGGGTTGAGAGTGAGAGACTACTTTTCTATAGCCTACTAAAGGGAAAGGAAAACATAGCTAGACTGTTATTTTACAATTAAACTTAATGCAGCTATTGCTTTAGATTTCGTAAAGCAGCTTGTGTTTCTTAACCAAGCCAAAGCTTGCTAATTAGAAGGCTGGTGGTGAAGCAAGAGAGTTGCCTGCGCAATGTGTAGGCAGTCTATAATAGGAGGTTGAGCCGGATCGGAGCCTGGCTGCCTGTTTGTCCACACTGATGCATCCTCCCTGCAGCTCACCTCTGAAGTAGCCTGTGTTTTCCGGTTGAGTCCATCCCACTGCTGAACAGAACAGAACTGCACTGCGCAACTGTCCTGTTAATATTAATTCAGCTAATCACCGAAAAGCTCTCAATCTCTCCAAAATATCTTGCCCAGTCCATTTAGTAGTCAGATTTTAGTCACAGAGATAATTTTGTCTCATCTCATTTTAGTCAACTGAAATTAAAAAAGATTTTCGTTTAGTCATATTTTTTCTAGGTCTATTTATTCAGTCATCAATTGCCACTGAAAAATAGGTCTTTGACGAATATTGTAGTTACTATTTTAGTTGATGAAATTAACACTGCTTTTAATGAATCCTGGCAAAAGTCTGATACCTATTTCCCTATTTCCCTCTTTCCTCTCTCTACTCCCTTTCCCTTCTTAGTCACTCACCTCTCACAGACATGTAGGCCCCAGGCAGCGACTAGCCACAGAGAGACGCTGAAGATCATCAACACAGTGCCAGGGTAGATCGTCATCAGGGTTTTGACCACAAAACGGCTGTTGAAGTGGATCTGGATACAAGTCAAAATAATAATAATATTAATATCCACAGTGGTAGGGTTAGGGGAAAAGAATAAAGGAAAAATATACCAAAAAAATATATATTTATAAAAACAAATATATACAGTGAGCGAAAAAAGTATTTGATCCCCTGCTGATTTGCCCACTGACAAAGAAATGATCAGTCTATAATTTTAATGGTAGGTTTATTTGAACAGTGAGAGACAGAATAACAACAAAAAAATCCAGAAAAACACGTGAAAAATGTTATGAATTGAATTGCATTTTAATGAGGGAAATATGATGATGACATCTTTGCACACCCTTGACATTCTCTCAACCAGCTTCAACTGGAATACTTTTCAAACAGTCTTGAAGGAGTTCCCACATATGCTGAGCACTTGTTGGCTGCTTTTCCTTCACTCTGCGATCCAACTCATCCCAAACCATCTCAACTGGGTTGAGGTTGGGTGATTGTGGAGGCCAGGTCATCTGATGCAGCACTCCATCACTCTCCTTCTTGGACAAATAGCCCTTACACAGCCTGGAGGTGTGTTGGGTCATTGTCCTGTTGCAAAACAAATGATAGTCCCACTAAGCACAAACCAGATGGGATGGCGTATAGCAGCAGAATGCTGTGGAAGTACTCTGCCAACTCCACGACCATTCTCTTGCATACCCCTTTGGATTAATAAACATTGTAAGACTCCAACCATCTGCTTCCTGTGTCTGCATTTGGTCTCGCCTTGTGCCTTGATAGTACGAACTGGCCATGACAGACCCAGCAGGCTTGGACCAGCTCCGCCACGCTGTCTCTCTGCAGGGAGCCACCATTGGGAGACATCAGGAGTTGCTACAGGGCCTTTTGGAAGGGCTCAGTTCCTTGACGGAACGCCACAACCATGGGTTAAAGGCTATTATGGAGGAAATCAGGGAGTTAGCTCAGAGACTGTCTATCACCTCTGAAAAACCCCAATCACCCAGTAATTTTTTCCCTATCTGTGGTGAGCTGGTACTCCCCGTGAACCATGCTTACCTCCTCCAGAGCGATATTCTGGGAATCCTGGTGCCTGCCGGAGTTTTCTTTCTCAGTGCTCGCTTATTTTTGAGCTACAGCCATCTTCGCTTACTTCAGATCGATCGAAGATAGCGTTTATAACTACGCTAATGTCGGGAAGGGCGCTCTCCTGGGCTACGGCAGTTTGGGAACAACAATCTGCCATTTGCGGGCATTTTGAGGAATTCATGGCAGAGATGAGAAGTTTTTGAGTCTCCGGTATCCGGGAGAAAGGCGGCCAGCAAACCGCTTGACTTAACGTCAAAACTCCCGTAGTGTGGCAGACTACGCGGTGGACTTTCGCACGTTGGCCGCCGAGAGTGCCTGGAATCCGGAGTCTCTTTTCGATACTTTTCTGCACGGATTATCTGAGGAGGTTAAGGGTGAGCTAGCTGCTCGGGAACTGCCGGCGGACCTCAGCTCCCTTATCGCCTGAACCACTAAAATTGATGGACGACTAAGGGAACGCAAGAATGAGAGGAGGTCTGGTCTCAGGCACACTTGTGCATCCGAAGGCAGCTCTTACGAGAGGAGTCGAAGCCAACCGAGCTCTCTCGTGAATCTACGACGGGTGAGGAGTTGGATACACCTGAGCCTATGCAGTTGGGAAGAACTAGGCTATCATTTTGGGAGCGCTCACGGAGGATGAATAATAACTGTTGTCTGTACTGTGGAGGGGCAGGACATTTTATAGCTACCTGCCCTATTAGAAAACCCTTGTCTCTAGTGGGTACCAGTACTATGGTCAGTCAGACTGGGAGTTCCCTAATTCCCATCACCCGCACACCCCTTTTTGCTCTTGTGCAGTGGGAGACCAATCTAAGTCTCTCCGAGGGCTCATTGACTCTGGGGCTGATGAAAATCTTATGGGTATCACGATGGCTTCGGAGCTTGGTATTCCCACTCAGCCTCTCTCTGTGCCCATGGATGCTAGGGCACTGGACGGCCGCTCTATAAGGGAAGTCACCCATAGTACTGTGCCCGTTCAATTAAGGGATTCTGGTAACCACAGTGAGACAATACAGTTCCTCCTCATTACCTCTCCCCATGTTCCGGTGGTTTTGGGATTTACCTGTCTTTAAAAGCACAATCCGATGATTGATTGGACCACAAGCTCCATCCTGGGTTGGAGTCCATTTTGTCATTTTCACTGACTTCAAGCAGCACAGCCTTCCTCAAGTCATCTTCCTCAGGATGTTAGCAAGACTGTGGATGTCTCTGCTATCCCCACAGAATACCATGACCTCCTGGAAGTGTTCAGTAAGGCACGTGCTACTTCCCTTCCCCCGCACCGTCCTTATGATTGTGCCATCTTCTCCCAGTCTGGACCAGAGACCAAAGCTATGGAGGAGTACATAGAGGAGTCTCTGGCCACTGGGGCCGTCCGTCCTTCTGCGTCTCCTGCCGGCGCAGGATTTTTCTTTGTGGAGAAGAAGGACAAGACCCTGCGTCCGTGCATTGACTACCGGGGACTTAATGACATTACTGTCAAGAATCGTTACCCCCTACCTCCCCTCTCCTCGGCGTTTGAACCTCTCCAGGGGGCCACCATATTTTCCAAGTTGGACCTTCGAAATGCCTACCATCTGGTTCGGATACGCGAGGGGGATGAGTGGAAGACAGCCTTCAACACAGCCAGTGGACATTATGAGTATTTGGAATAAACATTGTAAGACTCCAACCATCTCCCTCCTGTGTCTGAATTTGGGCCTCGCCTTGTGCCTTGATAAGTGTATATGCCAATTATCTGATGGTCCGACCGCATTCTATCCCCTATCAACATTTTTTTCACTTTTGGTGCCAACGAGAATGGCATGAGAAAGATGTCAAGACGACTAGCTTGATTGAGCCTCCGCCATGTACAGTGGGGGAAAAAAGTATTTAGTCAGCCACCAATTGTGCAAGTTCTCTCACTTAAAAAGATGAGAGAGGCCTGTAATTTTCATCATAGGTACACTTCAACTATGACAGACAAAATGAGGAAAGAAAATCCAGAAAATCACATTGTAGGATTTTTAATGAATTTATTTGCAAATTATGGTGGAAAATAAGTATTTGGTCACATACAAACAAGCAAGATTTCTGGCTCTCACAGACCTGAAACTTCTTCTTTAAGAGGCTCCTCTGTCCTCCACTCATTACCTGTATTAATGGCACCTGTTTGAACTTGTTATCAGTATAAAGACACCTGTCCACAACCTCAAACAGTCACACTCCAAACTCCACTATGGCCAAGACCAAAGAGCTGTCAAAGGACACCAGAAACAAAATTGTAGACCTGCACCAGGTTGGGAAGACTGAATCTGCAATAGGTAAGCAGCTTGGTTTGAAGAAATCAACTGTGGGAGCAATTATTAGGAAATGGAAGACATACAAGACCACTGATAATCTTCCTCGATCTGGGGCTCCACGCAAGATCTCACCCGTGGGGTCAAAATGATCACAAGAACGGTGAGCAAAAATCCCAGAACCACACGGGGACCTAGTGAATGACCTGCAGAGAGCTGGGACCAAAGTAACAAAGCCTACCATCAGTAACACACTCGCCGCCAGGGACTCAAATCCTGCAGTGCCAGACGTGTCCCCTGCTTAAGCCAGTACATGTTCAGGCCCGTCTAAAGTTTGCTAGAGAGCATTTGGATGATCCAGATGAGGATTGGGAGAATGTCAGATGAAAGCAAAATATAACTTTTTGGTAAAAACTCAACTCGTCGTGTTTGGAGGACAAAGAATGCTGAGTTGCATCCAAAGAACACCATACCTACTGTGAAGCATGGGGGTGGAAACATCATGCTTTGGGGCTGTTTTTCTGCAAAGGGACCAGGACGACTGATCCGTGTAAAAGAAAGAATGAATGGGGCCATGTATCGTGAGATTTTGAGTGAAAACCTCCTTCCATCAGCAAGGGCATTGAAGATGAAACGTGGCTGGGTCTTTCAGCATGACAATGATCCCAAACACACCGCCCGCAACGAAGGAGTGGCTTCAGAAGAAGCATTTCAAGGTCCTGGAGTGGCCTAGCCAGTCTCCAGATCTCAACCCCATAGAAAATCTTTGGAGGGAGTTGAAAGTCCGTGTTGCCCAGCGACAGCCCCAAAACATCACTGCTCTAGAGGAGATCTGCATGGAGGAATGGGCCAAAATACCAGCAACAGTGTGTGAAAACCTTGTGAAGACTTACAGAAAACATTTGACCTCTGTCATTGCCAACAAAGGGTATATAACAAAGTATTGAGATAAACTTTTGTTATTGACCAAATACTTATTTTCCACCATAATTTGCAAATAAATTCATAAAAAATCCTACAATGTGATTTTCTGGATTTTTTTCCCTCATTTTGTCTGTCATAGTTGAAGTGTACCTATGATGAAAATTACAGACCTCTCTCATCTTTTTAAGTGAGAGAACTTGCACAATTGGTGGCTGACTAAATACTTTTTTTCCCCACTGTATATCTTACTAGGTCAGGATATTTAAGCCTCCATATATCGACTAGTTCCAATATGAGGGTTAATGAGCCATATATGTTTATGGTCCAATAACATATTTAAAATCTACCTTGCCGATCTGTTTTGGACAATTTGCAGATTCGGATCAAAATTACTGTTAATTAACCTCTTAGGGATAAACGGCCGCTCCTGACACTACCCGGTGAAATGTAAGGCGCCAAATTCAAAATCCAAAAGTTGAATTATTAAACATTCATCAATATACAAGTGTTGCATAGTCATCAAAAGCTCTGATTCTTGGCAATATCACAGCGTTGTCAGATTTCAAAAAGGCTTTACGGCGAAAGCACAACATTTGATTGTTTGAGGATAGCACCCCACATATTTATGCATTAGCATAAATTCATAACCAGCGCGGGTCACACAAAACCCATATAAGAGCTAAAATAAATCACTTACCTTTCGAAGAACTTCTGCTGAGGGAATCCCAAGTGTCCAACGAAGACATCCAATGGTTATTTTGTTAGAAAAAGTAATTTATTATATCCATAAATCTCAGTTTGGTTGGCGCGTTATGTTCAGAAAATCCACCGTCAAGTCACCTGTTGTACAGTGAGGAGAAAGCGTTCAAAGATACCTATCAACTTTGCCCAAACAAATCAAACATCATTTATAATGCATCCTTAGGTATCATTTTATGAATATTAGCGATAATATTTCACTCGAATGATATCATAAACGATATCAAAGGAAAATAACGTGGGGCGCGCTCACAATCTCGTGCCCGGGAAACGTTGTTGACATTTGTGGTCCCTTGACTATTTCCTCTTCCTTTCAGTTCTGCTCAGTGCTAAAGCCTCCAAACACTGTATAAGACTGTTGACATCTAGTGGAAGCCATAGGTACTGCAACCTAGGATCAATTATACATGGATTTCAATAGCAAGTCTATGGAAAAGAGGAAATGTCACAACAACAAAAAATCCTCGGGTTTTCACCTGCTATAGTTCTGTTATACTCACAGACATTATTTTAACGGTTTTAGAAACTTCAGTGTTTCCTATCCAATAGTACTAATTATGTGCATATCCTAGTTTCAGGGCCTGCAGGTATTTTACTTTGGGCACGCCAGACTCTCCAAAACCGACACCTCGGGTGCCGCCCCTAAATAGTTAATGTCTTTTGAGTTTTTTTGCCCATGAGAGAAGTATATTTCACCCCCCAGTCCATTTTCCGCTCAACTTCATCTAAAATTGTTGAATGAGTTTCCTGTAAACAATAGATATTATATTCATTCTCTTTGAGCCAGGTAAATATTGTTCTTCTTATCTGCTAAGCCATTACAATTATAACTGGCTATATTTATTTCACCATTTACCATAATGAGATACAAGTTTCAAATCCATTCATAATGTTTGTCAATTTACCATTAAAAAGTACCATAGTGATTGAGTGTCCATATAGCTGTACCATGATATTTGCATTGCTACTAGGTAACCTTCCAATTGTTCTCCACCCGCCAAAGCCCCTCCCAAGTTGGGTTGTCATCCCAGTGACCGGCAGACCATCCCCGTCCCCCTGGATCCCTAGGTCCCCCGAAAGGCCAGGGCCCATCCTTGGAAAACAGCACACAGTGCCACCCACTGAACAGAAGCAGATCAACCGTTAAAAGTATTTCCAATGCTCTCACCTCAATTTGCTTTATATGTAGCTATTCAAGAAATATATATATTCAAATATTTTTTGTATCTTAATTTCCATAATATACAATTAAAATGCGTAATAATGTAGGCAGTTTGTGAAAAGGATTGTTACCTGTAACCAGGATTGCCCTTGCATCACATTACATTTTTGTCAAGCAATTATTATTTTAGAAAACAATTATTGTGATTACTCCTATATTGCCCCAAACATCCTTACCCCCTTGCAACAGATGTGGGATACACGCACGCACACGCGCACACACACACACCCACACACTCTTACACACTCAACCCCTTTCCCCCACACTCAACCATAAGCCCTGATGCTCAACGGCTGTTATATCCCAGAGCCCAACTCAAGAAAGGACTACTAGTTTTTATTAAACAGCTTTTTTTCGTCAGCATGCTCGGCTAGCCAATGCTAAAGCAGCACATTGGATTCCATGAAAATGCAACATCTATCGTTGGTTTGAGTATCTGCTGGAAGTGTTGTGGAATCCAAGGGGCTTCTTTAGCATCGTTTCGACTTGATGGAGAAGGTACTTCCGACTGAACTTCAAGTCAAAACCATTCTGGCTATTGTACAACCTGAGTATGTACAGGTCCATTAAAGCAAGTAACACAGATTTGAGGGAGAGGTTGCATCACTTGCATGGTGACCAATGTTGACCTCTGACCTTGTTGAGGGCGCCAATGCTGCGCGAGGCGGTGTCTGTGTAGAGTCGGCTGTGCAGCATCAAGGCACGACCCAGGAGGTAGAGTCGCAGGAACATGGGAAGAGCCAGCACGATCTCCAGCTCCGTCTCTGACAGCGTGGGGGACATGGCTTGCCATGACAATGGGAGACCCACTGGGAAGGGGTGCACCGCCGCAACAAACAGCTCAAGGGCGATCAGGCTCACCCGCTCCGTTGTCATGGCAATTTGCCAGTCCTCTGATCCGTTATCATGAATGTAGCGCTAACAGTGATGGGAGTATGGGTATACAGCCATGAGTTAGTGCATAGAGGAAGTACAGTTCATTGAGAGTGTAGTCAGTGTAATAAATTATATAATGAGAAGTACCAGACAAGGTTGCCCTCTGTCACCATCTACTTTCCACATTAGCAATAGAACCTCTACTATACTATAGTCTGGTATATAACAAAAACTATTGTATAGTAGAATGACTTCAAAGAATCTAAGCTGAGGAGTTTAGCTAGTTTAAGATAGTGAGAGTATGGGCAGTGTAGTAAGTAGTCAGAGAGGTGAAATTACCTGCACCTCACAGATGTGGTAGGCAATGACCAGACCCAGCAGGATGAGAGAGGACAGGCTGATAACAGACTTCATAGCTATAGAGTATATGGAGCTCTGTAGTGGAATACATGTAGTGAACACACTTATCTTAATGTACAGTAAGCTTCATTGTGGCAAATAAGCCTTCTTTTCACATACAGCTGGGATTCAATTCAATGCACATTATAGTGCGCTTGACATTTAAAGGTCATTTCTGATTTATATGATCTCCACGAACACAGGAACATTTCCTTTAAAAGGCGCATTGTCCACAGTGCTCTACAATGTGCCTCTGATTGATTCCTGGCCACAGTAACCTTAAGTCAGCAACAAATACTGAAGGCCTTCAAAGAATGTTCTGTAAGTTTAAACTCACTAATCACACAGGTGTCCCCAGCAGACCTGGGTTTCAAATACTTGATCTGTGCCTGGTTGATCTTGCCTGGCTTAATAAAGCTATAGAAAAGTCCCAAAATTGCAAACCCCGCCAATTTGGCACTCCAGGCAGACTCTCAAAGTATATATATTAAAAAATGTCAAGCATTTGAACCCAGGTCTAGTCCCCAGTGCTGACCTTACTGTAGACGCTCCAGGAGAGCTCTATCTCGGTGATCATGACCACCACTCCAAACATCCCCACAGCGAGTGCACAGTCATTCAGCCTCTGCCTCCTCTCAAACAGTGCCCTTCGGCGGACCAGCCTACGACCGATGCTCTGGGTCTTCTTGTGAGGGCAGTCATGGACACCATCCTTGTGCTGCGCACCACTGGTCACCTCACCTCCACCATAGGCACCCTTGGCCTCAGACTTCGGGTGATTCTTGTCAGAGCTGGGTGTTTGGTTGGGGGAATGTGGCTGGTAGTCATCTTTGGTTGTAATGATGATCTCAGGTAGACTCTGGCGGTCCTGCATCTCCATTGATGTGGCCTCTAGCCTTCGACCTCCTTCACTGGGTGGCCCACTTTCTGTCTCCCTTAAGTCCATTTGAGACATGCGGAGTCCTTTGTAGGGTGACTGAGTGGATGTCATGTCCTGCTGGCACCTCTGTGGGCTTGCCGTTTTGGTTTTACTCCCCCAAATCCAATCCTTGTGCCCTGCATTCTGTTTATTCCCTTCTTGCTTCTCGCCTCTCTTTTCCTTGTGGACCTCCTTCCCCCTAACTTTTTCCTCATTGTCTCCCCTTCGGGGTGAGGAGCGGGGTGAGGGTGACACATATTGGCAGCCGTTGTAATATGAGAGGGTGGGTGATGACTGGGTTCCATCGAGCCACACTGAGTGATCTCCCCCTTTTTGACATGAGTAGTTTCTTCCGCACTGGTTTCCAAAAGCAGGAGGGGGAGGGACCAATTTTGATTGAAGGAGGGGATGTTGCTCCTCCTCCTCATCCCCATGCTGCATTGTCAAGTTCATAGAGGGAGAGCGCTCCATCTAGAGATTGTTACAGGTGTTGAGTTATTATGTTTGAACGGTTTTATGGGGTTTTGAAAGAGACAACAGTGAGAGAGTGCAGCCAGCTTATGGAGTGAAAACATTGAAAATGTATGAGAGGGAAGCATATAAAAACACAAACTCTATTGTAAAAGAGGGGAAGATGATATGCCTGTGGAATGCTGAGAGTTCACAGAAGACATTTATACTATTCACAGTTCACAGTAAACACAAACCCACTGGGCAAAAACTGGTTGAATCAACGTTGTTTCAACGTAATTTCAACCCCCCAAAACTATGTGATGACGTTGAATCAATGTGGAAAACTGATTGGATTTGCAAAAGGTCGTCAAATGCATTTCGTATTTCTTTCACCCAACTTTTAACCTAAATGCAATGACATAGACGTTGAACTGACGTCTGTGCCCAGTGGGAATGTTCCTCTGTGATAATGGTTGACATTATATTGAAATTTCCCTATGGGTTTTCCATCCAAGATAATATGATAAGACAATGGAAACCTGTTGGAACAAAACTATGACATTCTGTCAGAAACATTGATCTAGAAACATTGTAGAATTATTGTATAAAACCCTCATTAAAGTTATTGCAGCACCTGGTAATCTTACAATCATACATTTTCTTGCCAAATTACTGTTAAAACCGAATTGATTCCGCTCAGTCTTACCTCTCCACGTATTTTAGTTACTTCCAATTACGTTTTCAATTCCACTGTTGTTGGTTAAGAACTCTTAAATGCCCCTGTTCCTTTTAACTTCCTCAGATTGTCCTTTAGTTCATCTCCTTAAAGTCAACACAAATTAAATGAAGCATCAGTTAAATAGATAATGGTTATTACCTTAGGATAATTAGGTGACAAAACTACTTGTATCCAGATCAAAATATATTCAGTCTCTCTAGTCTCTCAGCAATAACTTTATAACAATCCAGCTCCCTTCCAGCAGACATAAGTAAGGGTTATGAACTTTAATCCACACAGCAGCATATAAACCATATGTCCATGGATATCAAGTGTATTATGACTCGTTTATTTAATTATTTTCAAGTATTAAGTTGTCCATCATGACGTCTTTGTTTAAGCTGGGCTTATTACTGTAAGATCCACAGTTTCAGTTGTCCCTGGTTTCATGGCAAAGTTTCATCTGACATCATTTTTCATCAAGTTGGACAGCTCTTTTGCCTCTCCCTCCTTTTGCATGTGTGTGTGTGTGTGTTGAAGAAGGGAAGAATAGTTGACATTTTGTTGTATTGTTTTAGTGAGGGATAGGCATTACTATTTTATTGGGTTTTATTTTTATCCACGGGAGCTCTCCAAGCTGGCAATTTGGATCTTTTCCCATTTAATCTAAGAGAGTGAGTGATGGTCCTGCGTATCAATGCAGGGGAGGAGATTATAGAAATACGGCAGATGAATCAAGTTGGTTTGAGAGTCAGATATCTGATACTTACGGGCTTATGAAATATTAAATTTGTCACCCTTTAGCCTGACAATGTGGAGAGGGATATGGCTTTGGAATTAAAGTCATATAACAATGACATTCACCAACATGTATCTCTAGCTATTAATATTTGACAGATGGGGCTCCAGTTAACAGAAGTCAAGGAGGAGGGGTGGAGAGAGGAGGATAAAGACAGGTATTGTGTAATCAAAATACAACACATACTCAGAGAGAGAGATGTCCACAGAGGTCTAATCATCTAGCCGTATTACAGTTACACAGCTGGGTGTAAAATAGATGAATTAGGGTAAGTACTCTGTTCAAGGGTACACTGCCATGGTATGCAATCGGACTGGGAGCTAAACCCCAAAACACTACAGTTCACCTCCCATCGCTCCATGCTATGCTGTGACTATAGAACAGGAATTCAACAGCCACACCAAAGCGAAAGACTCAACTTCACTTATTATAGGCATCCTTAGTGAAGAAGATGAGAAACATTAGAACAAGAACTTCTCAAATGTATATAGTAGCCTACCAGAAGAATGCAATTAGACTGGTGAAAGGCATTCATCGAGAGATAATCCATCGGGAAAAGCATACTTTGAAGTGAGAAGTCAAGGCCACATATACAGTTGAAGTCGGAAGTTTTACATACACTTAGGTTGGAGTCATTAAAACTCGTTTTTCAACCACTCCACAAATTTCTTGTTGACACACTATAGTTTTGGAAAGTAGGTTAGGACATCTACTTTGTGCATGACACAAGTAATTTTTCCAACAATTGTTTACAGACAGATTATTTCACTTATAAATCACTGTATCACAATTCCAGTGGGTCAGAGGTTTACATACACTAAGTTGACTGTGCCTTTTAAACAGCTTGGAAAATTCCAGAAAATGATGTCATGGCTTTAGAAGCTTCTGATAGGCTAATTGACATCATTTGAGTCAATTGGAGGTGTAACTGTGGATATATTTCAAGGCCTACCTTCAAACTCAGTGCCTCTTTGCTTGACATCATGGAAAAATCTAAAGAAATCAGCCAAGACCTCAGAAAAAAATGTAGACCTCCACAAGTCTGGTTCATCCTTGGGAGCAATTTCCAAACGCCTGAAGGTACCACGTTCATCTGTACAAACAATAGTACGCAAGTATAAACACCATGGGACCACGCAGCCATCATATCGCTCAGGAAGGAGACGTGTTCTGTCTCCTAGAGATGAACGTACTTTGGTGCGAAAAGTGCAAAGCCCTTGTTGATACTAGCCATATGGTCACAGCTAGACAACTACCTAGCAAAATGACGGATAGAAAATTTGTGGGCAGAACTGAAAAAGCGTGTGCGAATAAGGAGGCCTTCAAACCTGACTCAGTTACACCAGATCTGTCAGGAGGAATGGGCCAAAATTCACCCAACTTGTACTTGTGGAAGACTACCCGAAACGTTTGACCAAAGTTCAACAATTTAAAGGCAATGCTACCAAATACTAATTGAGTGTATGTAAACTTCTGACCCACTGGGAATGTGATGAAAGAAATAAAAGCTGAAATAAATCCTTCTCTCTACTATTATTCGGACATTTCACATTCTTAAAATAAAGTGGTGATCCTAAAACTGAGTTTAAATGTATTTGGCTAAGGTGTATGTAAACTTTCGACTTCAACTGTATATGATAATATACTTGTTGTCGATAATACCCTATTAGGTCGCCCTAAATCCAATCAAGAGAGTAATTAAAAACCCAAAGCACAGCACAATGACTAATGGTGTTGCGTGGGAATTAGGGCTGCTGAGGGTACTGCAGCATCCCCTATTCCCTATAGTGCAATACTTTTGACCAGAGCCTCCTCTCCTTTACCCTCACCTCATCACAGGTTGGCCAGAAATAGTCATCTTGAATGTAGTTTTTGTACAAACCACCAGATGTCAGCCACACCCCAGTGGCTGCCACGCATATTTTTTTTTATAGCTAAGGTGTTATGGTTTTGGTTAATAGGACAGACACCATATTTTAATCAGACTTTAGTTAATTTTGTACACATTCAAATGATGGAGGTATGTAGATTCAACAGGATTCATCTAACATTATCTATTACAGGTAACCATACAGGTAACTGACAAAATAAAGGAAATACTTGAGTAAATTAGGGATTTAAAATACATTGAATGAAGGTGCTTCCACACATGTGTGGTTCCCAAGCAATTTCAATTAAAACATCCCCATCATGCTTAGGGTCATGTTTAAAAATGCAGGTCTCAAAGGTGCATATGGTGTTTAAAGGGTGTGTGTGTCTCAGCCGCCAGATCTCAACCCAATTGAACACTTATGGGAGATTCTGGACGGGTGCCCTAGACAACGTTTTCCACAGCCGTCAACAAAACACGTGGAAGAATGGTGTTGCATGCCTCCAATAGAGTTCAAGACACTTGTAGAATCTATGCCAAGGCGCATTAAAGCTGTTCTGGTGGCTCGTCGTGGCCCAACGGCCTATTAAGAAACTTTCTGTTGGTGTTTCCTTTATTTTGGCAGTTACCTGTATATCCTTGTTGTTTCATGCTTGGTGCAGTTTTCTTTACTTCACCGATACCGAAGCTTTCTCCCCCCATTCTACAGGACATTTTTCACTGTGTGCACCCATGAGTGAATCTGTGCCTCTAGGGCACACGGGATGTCTGACAACCCCCCATGAGCCGTGGATAGCAAAGGGCAGCAGAAGTAATAGTGTAATCTATTATACGGTCCCTCTCTTTCTTTCCCTGTCTCAGTTTCTCTCCTCTCCTCTTCCCTGCATCAGCACTTCATGAGAACGAATGAGGAGTGGAGTTTAACTATGCACATTCCTGGGCCCCCATGCAGAGCCCAGCACTTTCTCAATTAGACGAGTCCATCCGTCCTGCTGATCCCCCCCAACGGAGCTACTTCCCCACCACACACATCCCAGCCAAAACCACCTCACCTATCTATCACCTCGCTCACTCACACACAGCCTAGTTCTCCCCTCCATCAACTCTCTGCTCCAGTAGACTGTGTACATCACTGTGCAGCACAGACAAATCTGGAGATTGGATCGAAGAGGCATATTTCTATGCACGCACCCACACACACTTTGTCAATTAAGGTGTTTACACAAATCAATCAGGTGGGACTATTTTTCTTAAAAAGGTCCCCATCCCCTTTTTGTCCTCTCATGCTCTCCTCCTTGGCTCCACCTCCCAGGGAAGCAGAGGGACATGATTAGGGAGGGGGATAAGGAGAGCAAGAGAGAGAGTGGGGGGAGAGCTGACTTGTGTCTAGAATCAATCAGTTGGTTTTTTTCTTCCACTTACTCACTGCATTTTTCCAGGCGGCGTGTGCGAGCTTAGGCTGTGGACCTCATTCCCTACCCCCTATCTCTCTGTCCTGCTTTCTCTCTCGATACCCTTCTTTCTGACTAACTCATTCATTCCTTCTCATGCTTTGTGGATGCGAATCAGGGGAATTCCAGCCTCTGAACCCAACCTTCCTGTCCGTGCCGCCACTCCTCTTCTCCCTATATCCAGGACCCTCCAAAGCCGGTCTGTCTCCGCTCCATTAGAAATGTGGTGCTCTGTGGCACTGGTTGTCTGTGGATTCTCTGCTTTGGTCCAGGGTAGGTCTGCCTCTCTATTTACTCTCTCTGACTACATTGCAAGATTAGAGTTACAAAGCCAGAGGGAAAGACTAGGAAAGGATCACTGGAAAGGAGGATTGAGAAGTGTCTGTGTATGTGTGTGAGTATTTTTGTGTTCTCTCTGTGTTTGTGCTCTTGTTTTATGTTGGTCTGTGTGTACATGCCTACCTGTGTGCCTAGTGAATACAGAAGTCTACAGTTATTCAGAACCTGATGTGACGTGGTCCTCAACATAAAATACACGTTGTCTGTTGCAGGGACAGACAGAAAAAGAAAGAGAGAGAGTTGGTATATAAAGCGAGAGACATGGGGAGACATGCTTTATTAGAGAAAACGCTGCAATCATAAATTTCACAACCTCCCTCACTCTTTCACCCTCTATTTTCTCCAAAATCTCTGTGGACAGAGGGCTGTATCAATTGGATTGAACCAGCAGGGAACAGACAATTATCAATGGTGGCACATCAAATTGAACACCATCATAGATCTGGTTCGATCTTGCTTCCTTGTTATGCTGTTATGTATGGACATGTTGCTGCAACAGAGAGAGCAGAGTAGCTGTAAGCAGCAGGATAGATAGGTTGCTAAGGGAGAGGATAGTTATTACTACATGATATCAGAGGCTGCCTGCCCTGCAACTATGTAAAGAGCTACTGAACTTTCCTCAACGCAAAATCGTGAATCATTTCCTGACCGTAACCTTTTGTAGAGATTCTTGTTACTTTCCTGGTGAAAAATGGTTAAAGTCCTTGGGACTATTGACACACAGTGGTAAAGGATAATAACAACAGCTAGAAGTACACAGACCACTGGAAGAGCGCTTAATATCTGTTTGTACACCAAATGGATCTGAAATGACACGCAACAACTAAACACATATAGGGCAAAATAGTAGGACTAAAGTTATTGGCTATGAGGTTAAAAGACAAAAGCAAATACCGCAGACTATACCCGAGTGGCGCAGCGGTCTAAGGCACTGCATCTCAGTGCTAGAGGTGTCACTACAGACCCTGGTTCAATTCCAGGCAGTAACACAATTAGCTGTCATCGGGAGTCGACTGGGTTAGGGTTTGGCCGGGGTAGGCTGTCATTGTCAATAAGAATTTGTTATTAACCGAATTGCCTAGTTAAATAAAATAAAAAAGATGCTGACAAGAATATGCCAAGTCACATCTAAAATATTTCAAACCCACTGACTTTATAGCTGACACACCGGTAGGATTGTCAAAACGTTTGCCTGCCGACAGTACTTACTTAGCACCTCTGAACAGAGTGTCAGCAGTCAATCTCTTTTGTGTTCACACAGCATAGACCTTGACGTCGTTAGCCACTCAGCCTCGTTAAAATACTCCAAACCAGAAGGTGGCATTAAGCGTTGTTTGGCAATGCATGTCCGTGTGTGCTGCTTAGTTTATGGTCTAGATTTCAATGTTAGCTAGCTACTGCAATAATGTTACTATTTTGTAGAAAGCCCTTGTTGATACTAGCCATATGGTCACAGCTAGACAACTACCTAGCAAAATGACGAAGAAACAATTTAATTCACTCTCCATAATCCCATGCTGCCAGTGCTAGCCCATGGCCAAATGTTTAACTAGCTAGCTAAGGACACTGCTCTAACTCGGAAGCCAACACAGGCAGCTGTTTCATGGAAACTAATCCATTGGGATTTCATTATAATGTCAATACTAGCTACAGTTGGAGATTGGAGAACACATTGGGAGGGATCTTAGACCATTCCTCCACACAGAATATTTCCAGATCCTTGATATCCTTCATTTGCATTTATGGACTGCCACCTTCAATTCAAACCACAGGTTTGTTCGGAGACTGTTGATTTTGTGGTCAATTAACATTTTCTTTGTGGGTTTTGAGGTTTGTTTAGGGTCAGTGTCTTGCTGGCAGAAGCAACCAGGGTTTTGACTAAAATATCCTGGTACTGTGTCAAGTTCATGATGCTGTTGTCCTTAACAAGGGCCCCAGGACCAATGGATACAAAATAGCCGCATAACATTAAAGATCCACCACATTTGACAGTAGGTATAGGGTTAGTTTCTGCATATTAATCTTTCTTTGGACGCAAAACCTACCACTGGTGTGTGTGGCTAAGGGGTCTATTTTCATGTCATCCAACAAATGTAAATGCCTGGAGTTTGCTAAATGGCATTGGAACTTGGATTGGAACCGGTGCTATGGTCAGATGACATGTAAATAGAGCTCTTTGATTCTGTGTGGAGGAATGGTCTAAGATCTCTCTAAGATGTGTTCTCCAATCTATTAAAACATTTTCGAAAAAGGCTCATTACCTCGCAAGTTGAGGTATTGAAAGGTATTGAAAACAGGGGTGCCAATAACTATGACCCCTATCTTTTTGAGAATAGTTTTTATTACTTGTTAAACAAAATGTCCCAATTTTACAATATAGCTCAGTATTTGTATTATTTATTTTACACATTCTTTTTTGTTATTTTTTTATCAAGGGTGCCAATAATTTGACCTGCCTGTATCTAAATGAGTCTCCACAACACTATCATGAAAGAAATCCTTTGAACATCATGCCTTATTTAATGATTCACACACGCTTACTTAAATCCCGGGTTTTACACTTACGAAACTCCTTGATTATTCATTAATTAAGCATTGATAAAGTGTGCCTACAACCTTCGCTGAGGTTCCTCTCATCCTCCACTAATTTCCCCCTGATTCCTCCTCCGCTATTCTTCTTCATCTTTACTTATCCCGCATACTTTCCTCTCCTGTCCCGCATACTTTCCACTCATCCCGCATACTTTCCTCTTTTGTATATATCGCCTCTCTTCTGAAATCTTCTACTCTCCTTTTCCCTCTATCACTCTGTGCTCCATTCTTCTCTGTCCATTTTCCTTTCTCCTCCCACTGGGCAAAAACTGTTTGCATCAACGTTGTTTTCACATAACTTCAACAAAAACATGTAATGTGATGACGTTGAATCAACGTGGAAAACTGATTGGATTTGAAAAAAGTCATCATCGTAAGGGGATTTAGCATTTTTTTCACCCAACTTTTAACCTAAATCCAATCAATGACATGGTGACATTTTTGTTGTTGATTTCACGTTGCATTCACGTTAGTTGATAACTCAACCAAATGTAAATCAAAACTAGATGTTGAAATTACGTCTGTGCCCAGTGGGGCGGTCCTCTTCATGCACCCTCGTTTTTTTCTATATCGCCTTTTCTGAAATCTTCTCTCTCTGCTCCCTTCTTCTCCGTACATTTTCCCCTTTACATGGCCCCTCTTGTCTTCATCACCTCTATTCTGAAATCTTCTACTCTCCTTTTCTCTTTCTTTCCATCTCCCTCTCCTCCCTTCCTCTCTCAGTGTCGGTTCAGGGCCCTCACCAGAGGACCTTGTTGAAGAACCTTCTGAAGGACTACAATCGTATGGAGAGGCCGGTGGGCAATGATTCACACTCCCTCACCGTCTTCTTCTCTATCAATCTGATGCAGATCATGGATGTGGTAGGGATCAATGTTCATATTACATTTGTTATTTTATCCGTCTGCTTGTCAGTACGCCGACCGGTCTGTTGGTATCTTCGTCTATACCTGTGCAAACTCTGCTCTGTTAAAGTAAATATTCCACTGCAACTTCAGAAATTACACAGCATTCTTTGAGGCATGTCTCTCCATATAGCTCCTCAGAATAAGAATTGACTCAAAATGATTTACATATTATAGGATGAGAAGAATCAGGTCCTCACCACTAACATCTGGCTTCGGATGGTAAGCACAGCACAGCTTCAAGTGAACAGCTGTCGGAGTGAGAGTGAATGTATTGTATCCTTCTCAAAGGGACCTTCTTAGTTATATATTCAGTTAAAGTTGAATTAAATTGCCATGTCCAATATATCTAGTCTGAGTCTGTCTTCCAGAGCTGGTTTGATCATTATCTTCAGTGGAACCAGACTGAATACCCTGGAGTGAAAAACCTTCGGTTCACAACTGACCAGGTGTGGACGCCAGACATCCTCCTCTACAACAGGTAATACACCTATGGTCATATTCATATCGTCGTGCATGACATGCATGTGTTTTATGGTTTTAAAACACTACTGTCCAGAGTTTGATCCACCCTTTCCTTTCTCTTTCCTCAGTGCAGACGATGACTTTGACTCCACCTTCAAGACCAACGTGTTGGTCAACTCCAGTGGCTTCGCAGAGTATCTCCCTCCAGGTGAGTCCCTTTCTATCTTAACTACTCTGTTGATATTACATACAGTATCAGTCAAAAGTTTGGGCACACCCACTCATTCAAGGGATTTTCTTTATTTGTACTATTTTCTACATTGTAGAATAATAATGAAGACAAACTATGAAATAACACATGGAATCATGTAGTAAGCAAAAGTGTTAAACAAATCAAAATATATTTTACATTCTTTAGAGTAGCCACCATTTGCCTTGATGACAGCTTTGCACACTCTTGGCATTCTCTCAACCAGCTTCATGAGGAATGCTTTTCCAACATTCTTGAAGGAGTTCCCACATATGCTGAGCACTTGTTGCTGCTTTTCTTCACTCTGCAGTCCAACTCATCCCAAACCATCTCAATTGGGTTGAGGTCGGGTGATTGTGGAGGCCAGGTCATCTGATGCAGCACTCCATCACTCTCCTTCTTGGACAAATAGCCCTGACACAGCCTGGAAGTGTGTTGGGTCATTGTCCTGTTGAAAAACAAATGATAGTCCCACTAAGCACAAACCAGATAGGATGGCGTATCACTGCAGAATGCTGTGGTAGCCATGCTGGTTAAGTGTGCCTGGAATTCTAAATAAATCACCAACAGTGTCACCAGCCCCACACATCACACCTCCACGCTTCACAATGGGAACCACACATGTGGTGATCATCCGTTCACCTACTCTACGTCGGTTGGAACGAAAAATCTCAAATTTGGACTCATCAGACCAAAGGATGGATTTCCCCTGGTCAAATGTCCATTGCTCGTGTTTCTTGGTCCAAGCAAGTGTCTTCTTCTTATTGGTGTCCTTTTAGTAGTGGTTTCTTTGCAGCAAATCGACCATGAAGGCCTGATTCACGCAGTCTCCTCTAAACAGTTGATGTTGAGATGTGTCTGTTACTTGAACTCCGTGAAGCATTTTTTTGGGCTGTAATGAGGTGCATTTAACTCTAATGAACATATCCTCTGCAGCAGAGGTCACTCTGGGTCTTCTTTTCCTGTATCATAGCAGTTGATGGTTTTAGCGACTGCACTTGAAGAAATTTTCCAGATTGACTGACCTTCATGTCTTAAAATAATGATGGACTGTCGTTTCTCTTTCCATAATATGGACTTGGTCTTTTACCAAATAGGGCTATCTTCTGTATTCCACCTGTACCTTGTCACAACACAACTGATTGTCTCAAACGCATTAAGGAAAGAAATTCCACAAATTAATTAACAGGCACACCTGTTAATTGAAATAAATTCCAGGTGACGACCTCGTGAAGCTGGTTGAGAGAATGCCAAGAGTGTGCAAAGTTGTCATCAAGGCAAAGGGTGGCTACTTTGAAGAATCTCAAATATAAAATATATTTGCTTAACACTTCTTTGGTTACTACACGATTCCATATATGTTATTTCATTGTTGTTATGTCTTCACTATTATTCTACACTGTAGAAAATAGCAAAAATAAAGTAGGTGAGTCCAAACTTTTGGGTGGTACTGTATGTATATATATATATATATATATATATATATATATATATATATATATATATATATATATTTTTTTTTTTTTTTTTACTTTGGTAGTGTCCTTTTCTGTATCAGTGGGTATGTGTGTCTCCCTATCTGTTTTGTATAATCTCTCGTGGACAGACGCACGTAACATGAATGGTATCATAGTGTCTGTCAACAGACTGTGGGATCACACAACTAACGGAGAACTTTTTTCCGGTGCGCAGATTTTGTCACTGATCATTTGGAAAAATCTGGATTTCCCAGGTGTTCGCATCTTTTGAATTTCTGAAGGGGAGGGGACATTTGGCCCATAGACTTGTCCATAACTTGCAGACGGAGGGGGTGGAGCTACCGATCTGCTTCTGCTGTTCGTTCTAATATCTTTTCTAATACATCTGCACCAAGAACTTCATTGAGCATCTGACGCAATTACGCAAGATTTTAGTTCTGGGTTTCCGATTATTCTTAATTATGACATCAATGTTTGAAACAGCATCCTCAGCTACTGTAGCAACTGTTTCTTCTTTATGGGAGATATTTACCCCTCTCATATTTTAAGACCAAATTGGTTGAATCCTCTCAGACTTCTCCCCCAACCCCACATTCAAGACTTCTGGGATCCAGTCCCTTGTGCCAGACTAAACCGAAATGGCCTTTTGAAGTCAAGTCAAGGAATGAGTGCAAAGAAATTCCATCATTTCTTATTCAGTGGATATGTTTATTTATAAGGTGTTGAATGTAAACACAGTTGGCTAATTACATGTTGTCAGAGGGGGTGATCCTATTCCCTATATAGTGCGCACATTTTAACCTGGGCCCATAGGGCGCTGGTCGAAGTAGCGCACTACATAGGGAATAGGGTGCCATTTGGGATGAAATCATGATAATGCTGTGCATGGAGAATTGGGACTGCGACGCACACAGAACGATATACTATACAGATAATCAAAGATCTGATCTGGCCTCTCATCATAAAAGCCTGTGTAATTACAGGGGTCCATTTGGCCTCCATTTGGTCTGGAGATAAAAGACTATGGGCTCTGTATGCCAGGGAGGGTTCGGGAGCTTGACTCCTGGGTAAATAATTAAAAATCAGCAACCCTCTGGAGCTCTCGGTGGTTGGTAATGTTTAGGAATAGTTTTCATATATAGCTCAGATATGATGCATGGTGTATTGGCGGGATGGTGTCTTAGGCTGTGTCCCAAATGGCACATGAGATATGACATAGAACTTTAGGTGGATGGTAACGTTTGGAAATAGTTTTCATATAGCTCAGATATGATGCATGGTGTATTGGCGGGATGGTGTCTTAGGCTGTGTCCCAAATGGCACCCTATATAGGAAATACGGTGCCGTTTGGGACAAACACTAAGGGAACGAAAGGAAATAGGTTTGAATGCTGGGGTGATCCATCTTGTTTCCTGTGCAGAGGTTGTTTTTCAGGGAATTCTCCAGAGATTTAAGATATACTGTATTTTTTTAAGTAAAGAATCTTGAGATATTGGTTGCCGTTTTAGAGGACATTTTGGTCAAGGATGGTTGCTTGTCGGATCAGCTTTTAGAGTAACCTAATTGTTAGCTTCGAGGATCTGTTACAGAGCTGCAGGAGAGCAGTGAATTGCAAATGGAAGGAAATGTAGCTTTTAGCTAATCAGTTTAGTTTTAGGTTTAATGAATCTAGAGAAAATAAGTTATTACAGAGCCCTTACAACTGCACAAAGAGGTGAATTGTATATTATATTTTGGACAGTTCATTGTCGACAATTTCACAGCTCAGAGACTATAAAGCAATGCCATTATGAGTGTGAAAAAAACTACTTGAATGAAACTACATTTTAAATCTTGCATTGGGAATTTTAGGTTTATGTGAAGTGACTAAGTTTTATAATTAATGCTGGATTTAATTTGGTTTGATTGTCAACTTCTAAACCATTAAAATAGCTTTTCAGCCCCTTCTGTTTTTCTAAAGATTAATTTGCATGTCTTGTGCTGTTTGGAAGACTACTTTGGCATTTTTGTTGTGTGCACCACTGGAAAACTCAACAGGCTTGATTTGTTCATTTCAGTTTTTACTTCGCCAGTGATCTCTGTGTGCATCGATTGTGTAGTACTTTGTGTGTCTGTGTGTGTGTCTAGTTCTGTATAATGAAACAGTTGATCTGATTATAGTCTGGATAAGCTGTCTGCAGAGTAGAGATCAGTGTCGCTTTCTATAAGGCACTCTCTGGGTGCGTCCCACCAACATATCTCCTTTCTCCTGAAGTGTAGACTCATTCACTACTTCCCACAAATCTAAAAGCATTGTGGTGGAGGCAGGGGCCAGGCTAGAGGGAATTTACACCAGTCATTTCCTTTAAAATCAGTGAAGGGAAGTGAACAAGTGCAATATGGTAAGAGAGAGAGATAATTGGGACGTAGCCATTCACTCTTGTACTGTTGTAATGTTTAACTGTGGTTAAGTACTGATCCCTCCTCCAGAGTGCTTAAAAATAGGTACCAGAACAAGAAGATACAGTATGTGCAAAGTAACATTTTTAAAAGTGTAAGTGAACAACAAGTAAAATGTCTATAATTTGCTCTCACAATCTCCCACTGTATGGATGTCTACACTGAGTGTACAAAACATTAGAAACACCTTCCTAATATTGAGTTGCACGCCCTTTTGCCCTCAGAACAGCCTCAATTTGTTGGGGCATGTACTTACTCTACAAGGTGTCGAAAGCATTCCGCAGGGGCGCTTCCCACAGTTGTGTCAAGTTGGCTGGATGTCCTGTCCGGGTGGTGGACCATTCTTGATACACATGGGAAACTGTTGAGCGTGGAAAAACCCAGCAGCGTTGCAGTTCTTGACCCACTCAAACCGGCACTACCATAACCCGTTCAAAGGCACTTCAATCTTTTGTCTTGCCTATTCACCCTCTGAATGACATGCATACACAATCCGTATCTCAATTGTCTCAAGGCTTAAAAATCCTTCTTTAACCCGTCTCCTCCCCTTCATCTGCACTGATTTGAAGTGGATTTAACAAGTGACATCAATAAGGGATCATAGCTTTCACCTGGATTCACCTGGTCAGTCTGTCATGGAAAGAACTTCCTAATGTTTTGTACACTCAGTGTATATCTCCTATACGTCACTCTTTGCATCCCTTTTATCAATCTCTTTCCCTGTATGTCAGGGATTTTCATGAGCACATGTAACGTGGACGTACGTTGGTTCCCCTTCGACATCCAAAAGTGTGAGATGAAGTTTGGCTCATGGACGTACGATGGCTGGCTGATGAACCTACAAATGAACGAGGCCGACATCTCCGGGTACATGTCCAACGGGGAATGGGACCTAGTGGGTGAGTGGGTTTGGACTGCCCTCCTAAATTTCTGTTATCAAATTGCTCGACTTAATTGTCAACTTTCCCACTTTATTCTGTCCCTTACATTTTTCTTTCTTTCTTTCTCACCTCACTCAAGGAGTGCCAGGCACTCGTAGCGAGGTGTTCTATGACTGCTGTAAGGAGCCCTACCCCGATGTGACGTTCGTTGTGACCATCCGCCGGCGCACTCTCTACTACGCTCTAAACTTGCTCATCCCCTGTGTGCTGCTGTCCTCCATGACCCTGCTTATCTTCCTACTGCCTGCCGACTCTGGGGAGAAGATCTCTCTGGGTGAGCAGAGAGGAGAGGGTGGACGATCCAAGAGTGACAGATATTTTTCTAAAAGAAACAGATGAGAGGATGGAGGACAGCAGCATGGAGAGGAGGAGAAGGGGAAAGGCATTGGAGAGTGAAGGGGAATAAGAGGATGGGAGGGGAATAATGGTGATGGGGAAGAAAGGATGACAGGGGAGGGAGAGTAGATTGATTCTAGTAAAGGGTGAAAACTAAAGAGTGGAGAAAAAACAAAGAAGACCTAGAAGAGTTTTGGGGATGTGTAAAACGTTTAACCTAATTTGAGGATGCATTACAGTGCATTGTATTACTGGAAAAGATGCTTAATCCCTCACACACCACAGCCAATTAACCTATTGATGTAATTAAGCCCAGGAATTGATTAGGGAGAGAGAGCTTACATACACACATCCTTCCAGGAATTCAGCTTGACACCATGCTTGATAGACAGGTTAAGGAATTAGGTGCCAAGATACAGCCTGGCTGATACCCGGTTATTTTGTACAACACAAGCTATATACCCAATACCCATCGTGGTGTGGAGAGGCAGTTTTCTTTTAACATGAGACTCGATGAGAGTTTAAGCGTAGAAATATACCCAGTTTTGCCTCGGCACTGATTGATTATCACCCCAAAAAATATTCCCCCAGGGAGGTTGAGACCTCTTTCTGTTTGGATTTCAAAACTAACAGTTGTAAAGCAAGGGGGCAGCGCTCACAGGCTATTTGTATGTGTGGGTGTTTCAGCGAGACAGACGTAGGGGAACCAACCAGTGTAAAAGCACAGCCCCCTTCATTGAGGCACTATCTGCGGCTCAAATGGCACCTTATACCCTTTATAGTCTACTACTTTTGACAAGGGCTCTGGTCAAAAGTAGTGCACTACATGGGGAATAGGGTGCCATTTCAAACGCATCGATTGTGCCGACAACATCAAAGGAGCCTCTCCAGATGCGGATGTCAGGAGGACTTGGAGTTTGGGATCAACCAGGCTTGCCAAGATAAGCATATGGCCTTAAATGGAGAGCCACTGTCCATATCCTCTGTGACATTCTCAAAAGTTCAATTCTACATTTCCTCTCGACCCTTGAAGTGACACTTGTTTAATCTATTGAGCGAACAGGGCCGACTCACTTGACAGATGTTTGTTTTATCGGCTTGCTTCTGCACGGTACCAGTTATGCCAAGAAAGCACTTGTAAAATGTGGGTAAAAAGAAAGTGGGAAAGAGGTAATGGGAGGAGATGAAGATTAGATCTGGTGAATGAAGAGTGAGAGAGGGAAGAGATAGGGAAGAGAGAGGGAGCAGAGACAGCCGGGGTAGATGGATTGCTAATATAGGGTAAGCATATGTGTGGGTTAGAAGTAAGGCTCTACTAAGGGCAATTGAAGAAGAGGAATGGTCCAAAAGTAATTCACTTTGAGTATATTACTCTGTCACACTTTGCAATTTGCATCAGATCGAACCAAATCTAATCATATGAAGTTGAAATCAATTACGTTGGCTTGACTGGCAAAGAACAAAATATTTGCCAAACGAGATGCTTATAAGAAGGTTTATCTTTACAAATGTGGATTTCTGGAGGCTCGTCCCGGGATCAAAACGTGATTGAGGCACAGATGTTAATAAATGTGTGATAAGTGTGAGGAGTGGTGTGTGTTATAGTTGTACCGAGTAGCACACTCATTTTATTACCCAAGAGCCTAGTCAGTTAAAATGGAGATTGTGATCAGCAGCCACTCACGGTTCTATACATGTTCAATATCTTCCTCTCTCTGTTCAGGTATCACTGTGCTACTCTCGCTCACAGTCTTCATGTTGCTGGTGGCAGAGATCATGCCAGCCACTTCAGATTCCATCCCTCTCATAGGTGTGTTCTCATACAGTTTTTGGTTTTGAAATGATACAATGACTATGCGGTTAAAGTGCAGACTGTCAGCTTTAAT
Source organism: Brachymystax lenok tsinlingensis (assembly GCA_030435695.1). Taxonomy (NCBI): domain Eukaryota; kingdom Metazoa; phylum Chordata; class Actinopteri; order Salmoniformes; family Salmonidae; genus Brachymystax; species Brachymystax lenok. The sequence goes on along the minus strand of CM059806.1, from coordinate 3,002,518 downwards.
TTGAGTGTATTTTCATCTATTTAGAAATTACAACACTTTTTGAGCATAGTCCGTGCATTTCAAGTGGACCAATTCACGTATATATTTATTAAAGTAGAAAAGATTTAAGTATTTGGTCCCATATTGATAGCACGCAATGTCTACATCAAGCTTGTGACTCCACACTTTTTTGGGATGCATTTTCTGTTTGTTTCAGATTATTTTGCACCCAATAGAAATGAATTCTAAATAATGTATTGTGTCATTTCGGAGTCACTTTTATTGTCAATACGAATAAAATATGTTTCTAAATACTTCTACATGAATGTGGATGCTACCATGATTACAGATAATCGTGAATGAATCGTGAATAATGATGAGTGAGAAAGTTAAGAGGCACAAATATCTTATCCCCAAGACATGCTAACCTCTCACCCTTACAATAACATGGGAGGTTAGCATTTTATGGGGGTATGATATTTGTTTTTCTGTAACTTTCTCACATCATTATTCACGATTCATTCAGGATTATCCGTAATCATGGTAGCATCCACATTAACGTAGAAGTAAATCCAAAGTGCTAGAGTATATAGCCAAAACAACACGTAACTGTCATAATACGTTTGGAGCTCACTGTGTGTGTTAGAGTGTAGTGTGTGTTTGAAATACTTGTCCCCAAATGTTGGTTAGGCACTGGTGATCTAACCATCTGTTTGTCCTTAATTGTAATTGACTAAATAAATCGTAAAGATTCAATGCTGGAAATGATGTACGGTGAGCTCACTGCACGGTGAGCTCACTGCAGCCAGACAGATGAGTTGCCCCCCCTTTGACTACTAAAACACAAATCCAGCCCATTAAAGACCAAGAAAAATGGCATGATCAGCAAGAAAACCACTGTTAGCATTATTGTTATTACACATGGCTTCCTCTCTCTACTCTAATTGTTTTCTCTCTTTCCTGCCCCCCTTTCAGGACAGTACTTTGCCAGTACTATGATCATTGTCGGGATGTCAGTCATAGCTACAACGGTGGTGCTGCAGTATCATCACCACGACCCAAACGGAGGCCAGATGCCCAAATGGGTAAGGCCAGAGCTCATTGAGCAGACGCTCTTATCCAGAGCGACTTACAGGAGCAATTAGGCTTAAGTTCCTTACTCAAGGGCACAAACAGATTTTTCACTTAGGAGGCTCGGAAATCAAACCAGCGACCTTTCGGTTTACTGGCTCGCTCTTAACCGCTAGCCTACCTGCCGCCAGGCATTACTAACTATGAGCATTTCCCATAGGAAAACACAGCACTCTTAGCGCTATGCGCTCACCCACCAAGGTCTTCCATGGCTGGTCTCCTGGTATACCACAATTCAACGTTCTTTCCCCATTATGGCTAATGCTAACAAGCTAACTCTTGGTTTGCCATACTCCTTTGGTATAGCCATTTCCTCATTGTTGCAACTGGCAAAACACTTGTGGGTCGTTATTGAATTGCAGTGGCATTTGGGCATGGAATTCTGGAATAATTTTTCTAGATATTTTTATTTAATTTAAAATGTATTTGGGTCCATCTTCCACTTCTAAATCAACTAATATGGTAGCTTAATTACTTTAAATCATTTGTACCATTATGATAACATTGCACCACCAGTAGGAGTAGTGACGATAACACCAATGACAAATTTGAAGAAATTTTGGATTTTCTGAAATCGAGGCAAAATATGCTCAAATCTAAGGTCATTAACCCTTTAAAAATGATTTACTTAAATTGAGTAACACCAATGACACATTGTATTTAGACCCACCAAATTATCAAGGGAGTCCTCAAATTTAGCTAACAATGATTAGCTAATCGTTTTATTTAATATTGACCCTTCCCCAATGCTCAAGGTCCTTGGATATCTTTGTAATGAGGGGTTTTCAGGCCGTAAAAATCATTGACATAAAACTTTTGTTTACTTTCTAGCATTGTAAATAATCAATAGATTTAATAATTTAAATCAAAAATGTCACTACAACTTTACTCATCATTACTGGGACAAGCCAATTTGCTTTAAACAATTTGCTTAAAACAATGAAGTTAATAGTTTAAGAATATTTTCCTCATTATTACAGCATTATGTATCTCGTTTTTCCTAGCTATCTAACATTGTTAGCTACATTTTCACCAGTCATTGTTAGCTGGTTAGTCTGTTGCTGCTAGCTACTTGTACTTTCGTTTTTCAGTCATTGGATTATAACAGATGACAGCTGTAGATCTTGTTTTGTTATTGCTAAATTAATATGTGCCTTATCTTAGTATTGATGCCATTGTATTAATGTTTATTACCATTTCCAGACCACATCTTGTATGGATAAATGGACAGTTAATTGGATAATCACAGTTGAGTGACATAGCACAGAATTGCAAACATTGTTAATCTGCAACATTAAATAACCCTAAACTGAGGAACGGTCTCTCTCACCATCTCTCTAATAGGAGTACAATCTCCATAACTTCACCTACTCAGTGTATAAATTCCAGCGGCATAACCCTCTAATTCAATTAGGTTCACCCATTTAGTAACGGGTCGGACCCCCCCCCTTTTGCATCCAGGACAGCCTGAATTCTCCTGGTTATGGAAACATTGCTCAATAGGTATCATTGGACCTAAGGTGTGCCAGGAAAACATTCCATATACACCTGTACCGTTGACACCAGGCAGGATGGGGCCATGGACTCATGTTGCTTATGCCAAATCCTGACTCTGCCATCAGCATGACTCAACAAGAACCGGGATTCATTGGACAAGGTGATGTTTTTCCATTCATCAATTGTCCAGCGTTGGTGATTGTGTGCCCACTGGAGCTTAAAACAAGCTTTTTGTTTTTATCTGACAGGAGTGGAACACCGGTGTGGATGAGTTGTGCGTTCTGAGATGCCGTTCTGCACACCACTGTTGTACTACGCCGTTTTTTTGGGCCTGTTTGTGGCCCGCCTGTTCGCTAGCATGATTCTTGCCCTTCTCCTTTGACCTCTCATCAACAAGCTGTTTTTCCCCACAGGACTGCCGCTGACTGGATGTTATTTGTTTGTCGCGCCATTCTCGGTAAACCCTAGAAACCGTTGTGCGTGAAAAGCCTAGGAGGCCGGCTATTTCAGATTCTGAAACCCGAATCGCCTACCACGTGCTCAAAGTCACTTAGGTTACTAATTTTGCCCATTCTAACGTTCAATCGAGCAGTAACTGAATGCCTCGATGCCTGCTTTATGTAGCAAGCCACAGCCACGTGACTGTCTGTAGGAGCGAACCACAGTGTATATAAACCAAGGAAGCAGCGGAATTGTCTGCGTTCTCAAAACTTGCAGCGGGCAGATGATCTGCTGTCACTCATTCAGAACACATCTTTTTTTCCTAGCCTCTTCACTTGAAAGATATTATGCACATTGATAGCTTGCTAGAAAACGTCTTGGCCAACTAATGTATAATAGTAGCAGCAGACAGTAGCAATTGGAGCAAAACATGCAAGGGGAAATTACTGGTGAAATGATCAAGCGATAAAGAGCAAGTGAACGGAGAGAATACATGCCAAAGTATTACTGTGAAGCTTTGTGATTGGTTCACCCAGGTGAGCGTCGTCCCAAAGCCGGGACTTGTTGAGCGGCTCGGGTTTTCACAGAGCCATAGGCAGAATTTAAGAAAATACCGCAACAATGACTAGTTCGAGGCGGCTTTAAATGTACCATGTTTTTTAACCCCTAGCCCTTTCAGATATAAAAAGAAAAGACGCTATAAAGAAGACGGTATGGTAAAGACTGGTTTTGGTCTAGATATAGGGATAAAGGGATAAAAGATATGCGAGGAGACAGATTCCGGTGTCTAACTTTAATTCCGTGGTTAGAATTTAAATGAAGCTTTATTTCCCCAAAGGGTAATTGTAGAATTCCTGCCTTAGGCAATTTTCTCATTCTTGTGCTCATGAAAGTAGTGTTGAATACAAAAGGTCAAGTTGAATATACCAGCATCCGCACCCACCACCCACTGTGTCAAGCTTTAACCTGCTGAAGGGCTTTCCCCCAAGTGCACTACCCTTTGTAAGTGTAGGTGTATTCCTCACTAGATGCGTTTCCTCCCTTGCTAAGTATCGATATTATAACATCCTTCTCTGATTGATTCTCCCTTTTCTTCCTCTCTTTTCTTCCTTTCAGGTTAATGTGGTCCTACTACAGTGGGTAGCATGGTTCCTACGTATGAAGCGCCCAGGGGAGAGTGATGACCCAGAGCGACCACCCTGCGCCCCCCACCTACGGCGCTGCTCCTCAAGCTCCCAGAGCGGTAGCATCCCTAACCCTCCAGACCCCACGTTCAACCCGCTGCACCCCCAGAACCTGGCCCCTCTCCAGGCTGGCCCCCTGCACGGGGGTCAACCCCACCTTCACGCCCAGTCCAGCGCCAACAACGGAAACCTGCTCTACATCGGCTTCCAGAACCTGGACGACCCCCCACTGCTCCCAGACCACATCCAGAGTTACAGCATCTCGGCCGGGCCTCCTCGAGTAGCAGGCAGCCCCCCTCCACCACCCCCCACCCCCAATGAGGACACTGTGGGCTGCCCTAGCACCATTTCCAGCGGCGGGGGCTTTGGAATAGGGGTTGGAGGACAGTACTCGGCCGGGGGTATAGGCGACCCCCAGCTCCAGGCTATTCTGGAGGAGGTGCGTTACATGGCGGACCGCTTCCGTGAGCAGGATGAGACGGAGAGCGTGGCCGACCAGTGGAAGTTTGCGGCGGCAGTCATCGACCGGCTCTGCCTGGTGGCCTTCAGTATGTTCAACATCATCTGCACCATCGCCATCCTCATGTCCGCTCCCAACTTTGTGGAGGCCGCCTCCAAGGACTTCTTCTGAGGAAGAAGAGGATGGGGCAGAGGAGGAGAGAAAGAATGAGGGAGAAGAGATGTAGGGGAGAAAGAGCAGGATGTGGAATGATTTGGGGCTTAGTCCAAGAGGGCTACTGTCAGGGACCCTCCTGTCAACATGAGGGGGGGTTCCTTGGAGAGGTCTAAAGAACATCTCAAGATGTTTTCTTGAAGCCTATCAATGACCTCTGATGAAATGGAACAGGGTGGGGAGGGATGAGTTTATGGGAGAAGAATCCAAAAAGGCATGGTTCAACGACTGTACAGGGTGAAGTACTGAATTATGAGGCTTTTTCAAAGACCTTTAAAAAGTGAAGGTGAACAAGAAGGGCAATAAGAAAAGTGGAGCATGGGATAATTCAACCTGAGATTGCAGTACTTACAGAAAGAGAGAGAGAGGGAAAGAGACAGATGGATAGGGCTGTTTTATTTGATGTCAAATCCCAGAAAAGGCAAAGAAAGACTGCATCATTTACTGAAACTGGGGGCCAGGAGGGAGGGGGAGAGACTGACTTTTACAAGGAAAGATGAGGAATGAGTGTGTGAACAGAGAGATTTTCCCTGGTGACAGTGAAGGCCAAACAAACTGAACTGGGCCTTGTCTCTGGGATAGACAGAAGAACAAAGCGGATTAGAGGAATGAAAATAATCAAATTTTTCATTCTATGTCATTTGTTTCATGGGCATCAAATTGAAAGGCCTGAAATAACATGCAGCCTATTTCCGATCAGTTGAGGCACTAAATTAATTCCCATTTAACAGCCCCATCTCCTTCCCCAGGCCTTATCTGTCAGTGGGTTGCCAGTGTATACCAATCTCCACTTTTTGTCCTACGGTGTGTAGCGCTACTTGTGATTGGGAAACTGCATTAGTGTGTAATCAGTGTAATTGCCAGTAATTGTGTTACACTGGAGGGTTGATCCAATAATGACCCATCAAAACAGTCACCTAATAGAATTTGGCAGGTCCTAATAGAGAAGGCTGATCTCATTGAGCTCCAAAGTGAAATCTTAATATACTGTATGTGAGGTCAGCAACTTTAAGAGGAATGTGAAGGAAAGTGATCCTCAAACCTCAAGATGAACACACAAATGACGTGATTGGAATGACACCCATTTTTATATTGCACAATATGGTTGACAATTGATGGGAGTTTTATTTTTCGATATTTTCATATTTTCCAAATTCAACATATACTCACTAAAATATATTTCCTATAGTTATTTTAAAAGACCACAGAGCTCCTGGAAGATCTGACATCTCTCGCTCGCTCTATAAACTGACGCATCTCCTCCCTTCGGTGGAAACCTGAAGCTGGGAGTAGCAATGACTCTCTGGCACACACATGTATTGAAACATTTCCCATCCCGAAATAAAGTACTCTTTTTTTTACCATCCTTGCCTTCCTTAACGGACACTGGTGCTGATATACGCAAGAGAAAAATGACAGAGGGGCAGAGAAAGTGCTGACACGCAGCGCGCGCCGGACAAGGTTTTAATTGATTACTCCTTCAGGAAGAGGGGAGGGAGGAAGGAGGGGGTAGACATTTCATGCTCGGTAATTCAATGGATTTATAAGAGAGGACCAGGGAAATAGCCGCTCGACAAAGCATAACTCAGTCACACAATAATGCTAAATATGTAGTATATTAATAGTACGTTTTGGTAAATGCACATTTTCAATGTCAAATGGGTTAGCATCTATTGACTGGGTGTAAGTTTCAGGCACATGTGCTTCTCTCTCCAGTCCAGACAGTATCTGTTTTTTCTGTCAGTATAATCAACACACTTGTTCTCTTTCACTCGCTCTCTTCATTCCTTTGCCCCTCCCATACATCTCTATTTTTCTTTTCTTTTTTACCTCTCCCTCTGTGTGTGTGGTCAGTGTTTGAGTTTTAGCATGTTACTCAGTGTCAGACGGATGGAGGGGCTTTATTTATAGAGGCTGTTCTCCTACTGCGGGTTGTCTGACTGGGTAATTCTCTCCTATCCTCTTTCCGAGGCACTGGGGTCGGCAAACGTGCAGCGTTGGCAATCTGAGCTCTCAGATTTACTGGGTTCACTCAGATGGAAAAAGAAGAGAGTAGATGAGGGGAGGAGAGTGTGTGTGTGTGTGTGTGTGTGTGTGTGTGTCCATGCTGTTTGTTTGTTTGTTTGTAGAGGAATGTGTCCTTGCATGTGTATGCTTCGAATCAGTTGTTTTTTCTGTCTCTCAGTTAATGAGCAGTTGGAGCCAATGCCCTCTCCGCGGCGAGAGATTTTTCTCAAGATGGCCAATTGAAGTGTACACGCCTGGAAAGATTGTTTTGAGTACGTGTGAATGGGCGCTGCAATTTCACATTAAAAAAAGGCACATTACTGCAGTGCACGGGAATGAAAACCTACAGCTTGAATAGAGACCTAAAACACATGCCTGTGGCAGGCACACTTAGATAAACACCAGTCACACACACACACTACAAAACACACCATTTACATAGCACACAAACACATCCATTACACACACACTGAATACACAGGGCTTGAAGGTCAACATCCTTATAAATTGTACCCTCTCAGCACCCCTCCACCGTTTTCTCAGTTTCCCTAAGACAGTTCTGTATAATACGACCATATTACCGATGTTGTGCGGCTGATCAATGCCTTTTAATTACCGGCCGGCCGGAAGCGCTGACGTGAGGTAGAGAGCGGCAGACCTGCCCAGGACCGTGATTGATGCTTGTACCCACCTAGTCCCACCTGGGGACGCATCGTTAGCCTTGATTAAAGATATGTCCCAAATTTCAGCCTACACCCTCTTTGGGCCCATATGGCTCTTTAAGTGGTGAACCATATAAGGAAAAGGGTGCCATTTGGAATACAACCTAAGCTTGCCAAGCCACATTCACTCACCGAGCTGACTGTCATTCAGCTGTCCCAGACCTCTGCGGTCACAAGGTTAAGTGGCCAGCTGGTCGCGGGCGATTAGTGAGCCAATGAAGGGACTGTAGTCTGGCCGTAATTCAAAATTGGGCAGTTTCCGAGGCGGACTGAAACATTTTGTCAGTAGATTTTTATACTGTGTGTCTTTGTTGATTAAGTCCGGAACATTATTCTTTAGGTAGAAATGGCCATGCAGATGGGAGACAGAAACAGAAATCAAGAGAATCAATGAAAATTGTTGATGAACTAATTAATGTTGAACTCCGACTGAAGACAAAAGCACCTGCTTTAATCACTGATAACCTAATGTACTGTCAGGTAAAGACATGATTCCCTATATAGTGTACTACTTTTGACCATGGCCCATTGGCCTAAAAAGTTGTTCAAAATGGTTGCGTTTAGACAGGCAGCCCAATTCTGATATTTTGCCCAATTATTGGTAAAATACCAGAATTGGCCTGCCTGTGTGAATGCAGTTTTGTAGTGAATAGAGTGCCATTTGGGACTCAGTCGGGGACTTCATTGTTGCCCATTACCACTGGGGTGCCAGGTTTGACATAGTGCGGCTCTAATCGAGAGGCTGCAGCTGTGACGACTGTTGTAATCTCCTAAATAACGTCAGAGCCCTATGTAATCTACCTGAACAAACCAAATTCTTCTACCATAATGAGAAATTCAAATAAGCCATTTGTTAAGGCTAAAGGGGATCGATCAAGGATAAATTCCAGATCATTTGTGTAACCTTTTATTTTGCTCAGGTAAGAGTCCATTTCACCTTTGCTTGTGCTAGCAAGCTGCCTTAAGTCAGTGCCATCACAGACTGACTGACAGCACAATAAAGACCTTTGCATGGAGTGCCCATTGGACCTTTATTTGTCAGTGCTCCTAACTACAAGTCTTTTGGCCTCTTCAGTCCAGGGTGCATTGCATGGTGCCGTTGAGAATGTCAGGCTCCACTCTGCAAGGCACATCGATCTGCAGGTTGAACACGGTGAGATTGTAGACTCCTAAATTGATAATGCAGTTTTAGGAGATTTTACAGCTAACTAGTTCCTTCACATGGTGATATTGACTTTGGTATTATTGTGTGTAGCTACATTTGCTATCTATCTATCTAGTCCATAAAGAGAGAATTGCATTGTGGGGTTTGTAGTGGACTTGAGCTGCAACAGGTTTCCACAACGATTTTCACATTGCTACCAACCTTATAAATTTAAACATTTGTTCACAAAAAATATTGTTCTCACATGTTATAGGAATTGGTTATTTTGGGTGGATTTTTCCTTTAACATTCAGTGTGCGTGCACGTGGACAAGTTTAACCATACTTGTGGGGACCACAAGAATAGTAAACTAACAAACATTTGACTAACTGAGAAAATGTTGTCGGTCCCCAAGGAAAAAGGCTATTTCTAGGGGGTTTAGGGTAACAATTAGTGTTGGGTTAGAATTTTGGTTAAGTTGGAGTTAAGGTTAGGAAAAATAGGATGTTCCCACAAGGTTAGTAAAACAAGACTTGAGTGTGTGTGTGTGACCACAATCAATTAGTCTTTGCCCTAGGGATGAACAGGAATACAGTACAGTAAACAAAACATTTGGAACACTTTTTTTCTTCATTATATCATTTTATTTAAAATAACGTTACAATTTATTACTCTACATTACATTTTCAAACCAGTTTTTCCTTTTTACATTGGTTAGTAAACCTTCATATATTTTAAGATATAAAAAACCATTTTGTGTTTCAGTATCAGTTGTTAATTCATGTCTTTAGTTTGAGTAAATGCAACACTGCTTGACTTCCAGAACTTGACTCAATGTATATTTAAGTTCTCTTGCTTCGCCAAATACCCTACTGACCAACAGTGGCGCTAGCACACAACACTATGATTTCCCACAACTTGAATCATTTGCTGAAATAAATTATACCTTTTCAAATCGAAAGAAAGTGCATTTTTATCCAAATTACATTTTTTGCAATAATTTACAAGTTATGCTGAATAAGAAACAAGTCTAGGTTTTAATGTTCCTATACTTGCCATCAAACAAAATCCCTGCTCACCTGAAACGTAAGGTACAGAAATTAAATGTTTTACCTATACAAAGGCCTACCATGTTATTCTTTTAGAACGTCTAGCTCATATGGAAAGAAGTGTGTGATGTCCTTTATCGCTGGGGTGCGTTCAGCAGGGCAGAACATTTTGGAACGTTCAGATAGAAATACAGCATGTAGAACAAACACCCCTCCCTGACATGCAGAATAAGGAGTCATACCAGCTCAATTCATTTCTATCTGCAATGTTCGAAAACGTTTGGCTACTGAAAGTAGCCCTGCAGTGGCGTTGTTCCGCTCAGAAGGGTGCTGTAACTGGACTCTATAAAAAAGCTTTTTGTTTTTACTCTTATAGAAATGTAGTGGTGGCTGAATCTACAACAGTGTCAAGCTGCTATCAGAGGAGGACACTGACCTTTTAATAACACCGCAACAAAAAAGGTACAGGGGTGACTGACCTTTGAAATCCATTCGACATGATAATTCTCTTAAAACGGACATTATAGACCTGTGGTGGACCACAGGTGACTAGCGTTATTGTCGCTCAGAGCAAATTAGCCAAAGACATCTTCTTAGTACCACTGGCCTCTTGCCGGCTCCTGCTCCCTGTTACCATGGCGATGGACCACTGATGACAAGGACACCCCACTCTACATACAAGTGTGCACCTGTGTATTTGTATGTGTGTCTGTGCCTCTGTATCCCCAGGGTATAAAAGCTAAGAGAGCCCCTGCTAGGGACGTCCCCCGAAGTCTGTCAAATGCTTTATAACAAGAACACATACCATTATGATGACAAACATTAAACTACATTAACATGAATATGTTAGAAGTGTGAGTGTGTCAGTTACGTGGTCTGGGGCGATGTTAAACTGGGCATGCTCAGACAGCGTAGTGCTGCCAAGGAAACCACATCTAGTCTGATGGCAGACCAACCTGGAGTGGACGAATGGAACACTGGCACACTGAAAGGAGATGCGCACACGCTAGTTGTCGCTCTGCCCTCTCTCAAAGAAACACACGCGTTCTGGTAGAGCATCTGCCATCTTTATGTCGTCCATCTCCAAATTGGCTATTACTCTGGCTGTCAAAACGAATAGGCAGCACCTCAATTGCACATCTTCAGCACTTCTTTCAGAATGCAGCAGTGGCATTTAGAACGGACATGCCAGTGTATCGTTTTGTAATTGCCAATTCTCCTTTCGGGAGGCAAGAGTGCAGAACCATGCAATTAAGAACGGTACAATTTTACACCTGTCAAACTTCAGTAATAGACTTCATTTCAACATAGTTGAGGCATGGAAGGGATGTGGGCTAACCTTATACAGCCTGAAAAGGCTGCAAGGCATAGCTGGCTAGGGGAGGGGAAATGGCACCTATCCATCTCTATCCGCACAGCTGTCACCCTGCATAACCCTCTCTGGGATGCATCCCAAATGGCACCCGATTACCTATGTAGCCCGGTCAAGAGAAGTGCACTACATCGGGAATAGGGTGCCATTTGGGACGCCTCCCTGAGTCTATCTGCTGCCTCAAAACCTAAACCCCCATGGCCACATCCCAATCGGGCCTACCGCCTTCACAATACTGAGGAAAGACTGGAGACGCATGCTCACACCAGCCTAATACTATGACCATTTGGTTAGGCAAGGTGTAAATGGGGCAACAGAGAGACAACCTGCATCATCACTGTACCTACTCGGTCTGCTGTGGCCACGGTCCCACTTGTTAATGCACTTGCTTCTACGCAGGAACACACGCACCGTCTGTCCTCCTGACACAGTGAAACAAACTGCAGAGCAGTACTCAGTGGGTGAGTTACAGAGCCCAGGGAAGCAATCTCTACGGAAGGTCCTGGAAGACCTTTCCCTTGCTTGGTCCGCTCAACACTGTACTTTGGTACTTTAGTAGTAATCCACTGCCCTCTGCTGGTTGCACTAAGCACTGCACCCGAACACACACAACACACTACTTCCATCCCTTTCTCCCAGTCTGTATATGTCGATCAATAGTCAGAGTGGGGGAAATATTCACTTAGTTTCTAGTTTCTATGAACGTTTAGTTCAAGGTCAAGCCCCGACTTCATTCAGTAGCAAACACCACTGATGAAAAAACACATTTTATCTCTGAACTTGGGAGATTCTACTGAATTACCACGCCAATTTTAAGGGGATAAATGTTCACGCTTTCAGTGGTGGTGAACGGCCAACAGACATTCTAAACAAGAGTGTATTAGAAAGGTTAGAAAATAGAGCAAGGATGAGAAGCCAAGGAGGAAGCGCCACTGTTAACTTTCAACACAGCTAGAATAAGAAAGTCCTTTCTTGAGCTCTTAAATGAATCAAATCACTAAAGCAGGTTTTTCTAAAACATAAGTGCACTGTTCTTATGAACAGAACCCCTTTGCATCTCCAGTCAGTTAGTTTTGTCTCCTATTCTTTTGAAAAGCATGAGCTGGCGCACACCCCAAAAAGTTAGAGGTGCTGACTAATGCAGAGTAAACTTGTAGTTCTTGTAGTTCAGTAGACCAGAGGCTCATTGAAAGCATTGGCCCGGACCAAACGTGTTGCAGAACTGGCCTTCACAATCACGTCACAGATGCCGGCTGGCTTCCTCGCTGGCGTGTCATCTGTTGATCATGTCAAGATGTTCCCTTCATCCAATGGTGTCGCAGGTGGCTGTGAACATTGACCAATCGCACTGTGCTGTTTCCTCAACCAGTGGGGTGGAAGAACTCCGCTAGTGTCCCGCCCCATGTCAGGGGTGATGCACGGAGGAAAAAGTATATGCTGTTCTATGAACATCTAGTAATGACATGTTTTTTTGTCCCCTTCATTGCTCGTCGTCTGTCTGCGAATTCCTGGGTTTGTGTGATACATTAAAAAATTAAAATAAATAAATTGGTTTCCAGTTTCGGGAGTGAATCGCCTCAGTTCTCTTTTTTTGTTTCTTTTGCAGATGGCGTTCTTGGTTGTGATGGCGTGAGTGGACCGATTCCGGTGGAGTATTTAGGATGTGGCGATCTCGCCCCCTAGATGGCGCCATCCCTTCTGTGTCTCCAGAGCAGGGAGATATTCTAGAATAGAGAGAAGGTTCAAGAAACCAAACTCAACCCGCTCACTTCCTGACCAGTAAAGCTGCAGATAGAAATGTAACAATCAGAGCAGACGGTGTCCAGTGTTCACTCTACACTTCTGCCTTTGCTGTTCCTTTGCCTTTGATGCGCTTTACTTTTCCTGTTCATTTGCCTTCGCTGTATCAGACTCTCCCACAGGGTAAATACCTATCAGCCTGTGTCTATTCATCTTTGTGAAGTGACCTTGATGTGGATCACATGCCTGCTGTTCTTTTATGCCCATAAGCATACACCTCGCCTCAGAAGATGAACTTTGTTCTGTTCTCACTCATTCTTACCTACTGGGAGTGTATGGACGTGGGTGCTTTAAGCTTTTATGTCACTGAGTATAGTGGACTGTTAAAACTCGTAAAATCTCTCTCTCTCTCACTTCCTCCATGTACTTACTGGAAACAGTAGCATGTGGTTTATGTTGGACAACAAGGCTGACAGGATCTTCCCAGACCACACTTACCGTTGTTACTGCAGTTCTGGTTGTCTTTGTCAGAGGCCTCTTTTTCAACCTAAAATGTGGATAGGGAAAGGACAAAGAGTGTGAGACAAGAACCATCAGCAGAGAGAGGGGGGAAATGGACATTTAGACTGCCTAATGTTGTCAAATCCAAATCCATTGTCTAACTCTTGGGCCAGTAACTGAAAGGTCGCTGGTTCGAATACCTGAACCAACAAGGTGAAAAAAACTGTCTATGTGCCCTTAAGCAAGACACTTAACCCCGATTTGCTCCAGGGTTGTCATACTACTATGGCTGACCCTGTAACACATTTCACTGCACCTACCCAGTGTATGTGACAATAAAACACTAAGACCATGGCTGTGTCCCAAATGGCATCCAAATGGCCTCCTGTTCAGGGATTTTGCATAATTTAGTGACTTTAATTGGTGCATGGGTATTCGTTAGTTGTTATGTATCGTATTTATCACACGCACAGCATACAGTCTAATTCGAGAAGCGGAATAGCCTATCACCTGTCAGACAACGTGAGCGCCTAAAAAAAAAAAGATAGCACTGGAGTGAAACGTGATTTTATAAGCCCAACAATTCTAAATGCAATCGCCTGTTAAAAACTGATTAAAAAGGACTACCATTTTTATTTCTCAATCTCAACTCATAATTCGAGTGCATAGGCTATAGTCAACGATAGGCACCACTTTGAAATGTGAGCTTGAGGCAGTATAATAATTTAAACCCGTTTTACTTTACTTCAAATAATGAGGTATTTCTTACTTTTCTTCACAGTAGCCTAGCAAAAACGTGGAGGCAATTATTTCATAAAGACTTCCTAATACCATCTATTGGTTTTCGTATCAACTTTCTCTCGTTGTCCAGGCACCAAAGGCACAATCCTAGTCATATTAGCAACCCATCCTAGGTGTTGCATATTCAGATTCCCCCCTTTTCTAAATTTAACAGATTTTAAATCTGTCACATTTTTTTTATTCAATTTAACCTTCATTTACACATACGGAACCGCTCGCATTAGGTGCGCTGATTAAAACGGCGTTATCACTTTTTGGCAAATTATGTTTAATTAGCTGCTTCATTACAGGAGTTGCATGTTCAACAATGTTCCCTCTAAGCTGCGTGCCGCTCCACCTCGGACTGCCACGCAGAAGAAATATGAGCCCGCGCAGAGAAGCACGAGACTGAACTTCACTCAACTTTCTACAGTTTTCCCCTTTAGTTAACAATCAACATTTCGCTCTTCTGTGGCAACTGTGATCGAATCAACGCAATATTAGCCAGTTTCAATGTAACATACTGAAACAAAACGAACTACGCAAGATTTAGTATGCAAAACTAACTGCGAGAGATTTTCTAGTAGGCAGAGCACATTGGAGTAGGATTCTATTGCATTGACAGGCACGACTCAGGGCCCATACTCTACACAGCGCCATAACCAATCAGAGCTGCAGTAGGCCTCTATATGCAAATAGCCATTGCCATATATAGATCTGTGCCATTCACTTTGAACTGGACTGTGTTTAGGCTACAGTATGAGTGATCGTGATTCGAGATCAAAGTGAGAGCTGCGTGTAGCCACGTGTGCACATTTGTTCATATCCTTTGCTAGTTAGTGAGTTATTAGCCCAGTTATAGTTCATTTCTAGTCAACAATGGTGGAGTGGTTGCTTCCAACAAGAGCACAAAATGTGTGCATTTCTAGAAAAGCAAGTCAAGTAAAGATCTTTTTAATGTCTTAAAGGGGAAGTGTTGTATTTCAGACTGTCTTGAATAAGCTAAGCAGCCAATAGGCAGAGCGTAGCATAATTTGATTCTCTGTAATAATGGTATGGGAATAATAATACATTTTATTTTGTAAATTGGTTTCTTGCATCAAACAACATTTTCAGTCATCTTGTCTGAAAGACAAGTGGATAAACAAGTTCATGTCAAGCCCTGCATGTATTTTTTTTCTCCAAAAGTCTCATGGAATGTAGGCACTGAACATCACACATTGGCCGCTACTGTAGGCTGAATGATAGAACAGCTATTTCCATGTTAAAATGTAATGGGGTGCATTTTTCTCCATTGTTTTTGATGGTACGCCACTCTGGTAGGCCTACATTATGATCAAATTAGCATAAATTCATAAACCATCACAGTTCACACAAAACACATTTCACAGCGAAAACAAATCCCTTACCTTTTGAAGAACTTCTGCTGAGGGCTTTTCAAGTGTCCAACGAAGACATCCAATGGTTATTTTGTTAGAAAAAGTAATTTATTATATCCATAAATCTCCATTTGGTTGGCGCATTATGTTCATAAAATACAGCGTCCACTCACCCATTGAACCGTGAAGAGAACGCGTTTAACCTATACACTTGTCCAAGAACAATCAAACATCATTGATAATGTATCCTTAGGAACACATGTATATTTACTATAATATTTCAACCGGATTATAAACTGGACGATAGGAAAGGAAAAAACCACAGCGCGCGCGAGCCCGTGAACGCGCATCCTCTTCCGTCTACATCCGATGACCAGTTCGAAATTCTTCTATTACCATCCAGAGCAACTAAACATCAAACACTGTCTAGAGACTGTTGACATCCAGTGGAAGCAATAGGTACTGCAATCTTACTCCCATATATGTCTGTTTTCAATACTGAGGGGTTCAAAATGAGGCAATGTGTCAAAAACACTTTTTCCAGGACAGAAATTCCTCGGGTTTTCGCCTGTTATATCAGTTCTGTTATATCAGTTCTGTTATACTCACATACATTATTTTAACACTCTTAGAAACGTCAGTGTTTCCTATCCAATAGTACTAATTATGTGCATATCCTATTTTCTGGGCCTGAGTGGGAGGCATTTTACTTTGGGCACGCCAGACTCTCCAAAACCGTCACCTAAGAAGTTAAAGCAGAACTTTCACAAAGTTCAAGTTTTCGCTCAGCAGACATGAAATTTGCTCAATGCCTCTTTTTTGAGGTAACATTTATGTTCAATAATAGGCTATAGCCTTTTGACTGTAAGACTTGCTATTGTTGCATGTTTCCATTAAGCTTGTAATGAAAAACGGCCATTCCTTGTATGCATGCATAGTATTTTCTGACTATGCTCATTGCCACGCCCCCTGCCATGCCCTCCACCTAAACCCCTTTTTGATGCAGAAGAAAACCCTGTTATTCCATATATTAGTGCACTACTTTTGACCAGGGGCCTCATTTATAAACCGCGCATACGTACAAAATATACCCTAAAATGTGCGTGCGCCAGTTCACACAAAAGTTGGAATTTTTACTTTACGTTTGTGCTCACCTCCCTGCAAACTTAGACCATGCGCACACACATCTGCTAGTGGTTGAAATACTGTATTGCAAGCTGGCAAGTAAGTATTTTGTGCAAATGGGGGATATGATGAAAAGCTTATTCATAAAAAACTTCAACATTAACAAGAATGCAACCATTTGCCATTTGTGAGAAGAACAAAAATCAGTGTTTTACATTTAGAATCTAAAATAGTTAGACATAGGAATCTTTTCCTATTTTATAATCCATCTTTTCTGTCCGTAACGGGTTCATATTCCCATGCACATCTAATTTAATTGGACCTAGTAACTAGATAGGCTATATAGATTTCAAGTTTTGCAATATCATAGGCAGCATGGTTTATAATACCAGTATACATTAGAATTTAACAGCTGAGCTTTCAGATCCAGCATACATTACTGCTAAAGATTAGAGCTTTCTGCCAACACAGTCAATAGACCAGTAGCTTATATCAAATATTTGACAGTACTGGTAGGCAGTATTGCTGTTCGATAGGAGCGCGACATCATTGCCCAATTCATCTCATAGCCTATACCAAGGCAGGACATATTAACCCAATAACAATCTATTGAGAAACTAAATATTGAACCACAATTCGTTTTTTTGCATACAGCAAATAAAAGGGCGTTAGTCACCATAAAAAGGCGTTTTCCAGGCGGAGTTTTAATGCTCGTTCACAGTTGTACGACAATACTAATTTAGAACGGGAAACGTGCGCATGTATGGCGTGCGCCAAGTTTCTAAATGTAAATTGTGAAATTCACGCAACAATTATGAGGCCCTATAGCCCTACGGGCCCTTGTCAAATGTAGTGCACTATAAAGAGTATAGGGTGCCATTTGGGATACATCCAATTAGTTGTGTATTGGAGAAGGAAGGGTGTGACTTACCTGTTTCCTCCACTTGAGCTCACAGAAAATCCTCTCGAAGCACTCGTGCAAGTAGTTGAACTGGGGAGAGACGACACTCACTTTGTTAGAAAGAACTGCTCCCAACATTGTTTTTTGTATCAACAAAGTCTACGCCCCAAAAATTGCAAGTGCGTTTTGTCTGTTGTGTATTGTAGACTCACGTATGGTGTGAAGATCTTGACCCAGCGAGGTTTCTTCTCCCCCCTGGCGTACTCAAAGCAGAACGCCATGCCCTCCTCGTCGGTGTCCCAGCGCTGCATCTCCGCCCACTCAAACGATATCACCTGGTTCTGATGGGGCAGGAGAGAGAATGGTAAGTACATATACACACACAGAGTATGAGCCAGCCTGTGCACACACTCAAATGTTTTTCCTTTTGTTCTGTGTGTGATAGAAGCGCCGCACACACACTATAAGTCCGTGTACTCATACTACAATCTCACTCACCTCAAGCGTGCCGTCCTCTGTGCAGGCGTGCAGCTTGAAGTGGTGCATGCTGATGGCCGTGATGACGTGGCCCTTCCTCCGGGAGTCACAGGCGCAGTGAGGGAACATGACCTCGTTGTAGCCCTCACAGGAGCGCAGCAGACTCAGATACTGACAGACACAAAACAGAGCGCCATCAGCCACACAAGTAGGCACCAAACAGGAACGTACACATTCAATATACATATTAATACGCCCTACACATTATGTCAAAAGGCACGTACTGTACACACTCACACTGTACGTTATGAGATGCTTTTATCGAAAGCGACTTAGTCATCCGTGCGTACATTTTACGTACGGGTGGTCCCAGGAATCGAACCCACTATCCTGTGTTGCAAGCGCCATGCTCTACCAGCTAAGCTACAGAGGACCACTTGCAATGGGAAGAGAATAGAAACGAGAGACTAGGAAAAAGGGACTAACCATGGCCATCTTGCGCTGCTCTGCCAGTTTTGTCAGCTGGTAAGACTTGTCCTCTGTTTTGATGAATCCCTTCTTCACGTCATCCAATGCCTTACACAGAGAAAAGGGGCTTTTGTTAGAGACCACATTTCATCTAAATTAGCACAGAGCAGTGGCACGCAGATGTAACCTCATTCAAACTGACCACAGATCAGTATTGAGACAGTAGGCTACCACTGACTCAGGACAGAGTCACCCAATTTTTTCAGCTACAGACAGAATCTCAAAGCTCTTGAAAAGCAAAACAGATACAAAATAAAACATATAGCTAGCTATATGACAGAGTAGGTCTGGAACAATGTTACCTCAAAAAAAAGTCTGCTGAGTGCAAACCTGAACAACGTGAAAATTCGGTGCAACTTCTAACACGCGTTTACTGTGAACAGAGGCTGTAAGTTACAGTTAAGTTGGCTACTGTGGCTATTTAATCAATGTAGATCTACCAGTGGCCTACCATCAAAAACAATGGAGAAAAATGCATCCCATAACATTATAAACATGGTAATAACTGTTCTATCATTCTGCCTACAGTAGCACCAAATGTGTGGTGTAGGTCTAGATTCCATGAGACTTTAAAAAACATCTCATTTAATTGGACCTAGTAAATAAATAAATACATTTAAAAAAAAAGTTTTGCAATATCATAGACAGCGTGGTTTATAATACCGGTATACATTCGAATTGAACAGCTGAGCTTTCAATTGTCACGTGCACAAGTAGCCTACAGTGAAATGCCTTTGCTTGCCCTTTCCCAACAATGCAGTATTGAATATCAGTAGTACTATAAAAGAAAATGCATACAAATGTCAAGTAGAACAAAAAACACAAGAAATAGAACTGTAACTAATATATATCAACTCAGCAAAAAAAGAAACATCCTCTCACTGTCAACAGCGTTTATTTTCAGCAAACTTAACATGTGTAAATATTTGTATGAACATAACAAGATTCAACAACTGAGACATAAACTGAACAAGTTCCACAGACATGTGACTAACAGAAATTGAATAATGTGTCCCTGAACAAAGGGGGGGTTCAAATCAAAAGTAACAGTCAGTATCTGGCGTGGCCACCAGCTGCATTAAGTACTGCAGTGTATCTCCTCATGGACTGCACCAGATTTGCAAGTTCTTGCGGTGAGATGTTACCTGAGTCTTCCACCAAGGCACCTGCAAGTTCCCTGACATTTCTGTGGGGAATGGCCCTAGCCATCACCCTCCGATCCAACAGGTCCCAGATATGCTCAATGGGATTGAGATCCGGGCTCTTCGCTGGCCATGGCAGAACACTGACATTCCTGTCTTGCAGGAAATCACGCACAGAACGAGCAATATGGCTGGTGGCATTGTTATGCTGGAGGGTCATGTCAGGATGAGCCTGCAGGAAGGGTGCCACATGAGGGAGGAGGATGTCTTCCCTGTAACGCACAGCGTTGAGATTGCCTGCAATGACAACAAGCTCAGTCTGATGATGCTGTGACACACCGCCCCAGACCATGACAGACCCTCCACCTCCAAATCGATCCCGCTCCAGAGTACAGGCCTCAGTGTAACGCTCATTCCAACAATAAACGCGAATCCTACCATCACCCTTGGTGAGACAGAACCACGACTCGTCAGTGAAGAGCACTTTTTGCCAGTCCTGTCTGGTCCAGCGACGGTGGGTTTGTGCCCATGGGCGACGTTGTTCCCGGTGATGTCTAGTGAGGACCTGCCTTACAACAGGCCTACAGTCCAGCCTCTCTCAGCCTATTGCGGACAGTCTGAGCACTGATAGAGGGATTGTGCGTTCCTGGTGTAACTCAGACAGTTGTTGTTGCCATCCTGTACCTGTCCCGCAGGTGTGATGTTCGGATGTACCGATCCTGTGCAGGTGTTGTTACACATGGTCTGCCACTGCGAGGACGATCAGCTGTCCGTCCTGTCTCCCTGTAGCGCTGTCTTAGGCGTCTCACAGTACGGACATTGCAATTTATTGCCCTGGCCACATCTGCAGTCCTCATGCCTCCTTGCAGCATGCCTAAGGCACGTTCACGCAGATGAGCAGGGACCCTGGGCATCTTTCTTTTGGTATTTTTCAGAGACAGTAGAAAGGCCTCTTTAGTGTCCTAAGTTTTCATAACTGTGACCTTAATTGCCTACCGTCTGTAAGCTGTTAGTGTCATAACGAGCGTTCCACAAGTGCATGTTCATTAACTGTTTATGGTTCATTGAACAAGCATGGGAAACAGTGTTTAAACCCCTTACAAGGAAGATCTGTGAAGTTATTTGGATTTTTACAAATTAACTTTATCCCTGAAAAGGGACGTTTTTTTTTTTGTTCACCTATATTTAACTAGTCAAGTCAGTTAAGAACAAATTCTTATTTACAATGACGGCCAATCCCGGACAACGCTGGGCCAATTTTGCGCCACCCTATGGGACTCCCAATCACGGCTGGATGTGATGCAGCCTGGATTCGTAACCAGGGACTGTAGTGACGCTTCTTGCACTGAGATAAAGCGTCTTAGACCGCTGCGCCACTTAAACAGGCCTACTGCAGCTCTGATTGGTTATGGCGCACCGGTCTGTACGGGCCCGAGTCGTGCCTGTCAATGCAATAGAATCCTACTCCAATGCCCAGTGCCGACAAGAAAATCTCTTGCAGTTAGTTTTACATACTAAGGCTTGCATACTTTGTTTTGTTTCGGTATGTTACTTTGAGAGTGGCTAATATTGAATTGATTTGAGCACAATTCCCACAGTAGAGCAAATAGTGTTATCTAAAGGGGAAAACTCTAGAAAGTTGAAGTTCAATCTCATGCTTCTCTGCATGGGCTGATATTTCTTCTGCACAGCAGGCAAAGGGGAGCTGCGCGAAAAGCGCGCAGCTTAGAGGGAACATTGGTCTGGACTACAACAATTGTCAGTCAGATTTGAAAGTTTAAAGTATTTTAAGCCTCCAACAGATAGTTGGAGCGACAGTCAAGACAGAGCTCTTACCTGGTGGAAGCAGTAGTGAACGGCCAGAGGTTTGTCCCTGAGAAGCTCCTCCTCCTGAGAGGTGAAGAGCCACTTGCGGAGGGCCAGACAGGTACCCGGCACGGCCGATGTGTAGTTCTGCACGTACAACTTGTGGGGGAACTCGTTGGGGGCCAGTTTTCTCACTAGGGAAAGGGGGAGAGGAGGTTAAGGGTGCGTCTCAATAGACTAGAGGTTTCGCGTTGTCTCCTTCCTGTCACCAGCACAGATCTGGAAACACAGGCTGGGAGGAGACGGCATGGCGGAAATATGTTTTGGTGGCTGCTTTAATTGCAATTTCTCTGTGTTTTAAGATCAGCGCAGTTGAAGGGAAGGAGGCATGGAGAGGAAGCCACTTTAGACTCCTGAGATGCAACTGTACTGATCAGAAGAGTAAAGGTGAAAGGGTGAAGGGGGTCGGTACATGGACTAGCTGTGGGACTCCAGAGGAATGAATGAATAAACGGATGGTCTTACCAAAGGAGTGGTTGATAACTTCAAAGAGGGCAAAGTAGCTGGCCATAATGCTGTCCATACCAACCTTCATCACTAAAGCCTGGGGGATGGAGAGAGGGAAAGTACAGTGGCGGCCCATCAGTTATTGATATTCAAGCACCATTCAGTCACATAAGAGCCAAACATGCATTGATATTGATCTAGTGTTATGCACTGGTTCTATGAGTGCAAACTTCGTCCCAGCATTAACGCACCAGATGATTCAACTAACCAGGGTCTTGATGATGTCATTAATATCTCCATTGTTAGTCTGTCCTTATGTTTAGTGTACTTTTATATACTTACTTATTTTGATAAAATGGATTATTAATATAGAAGTTGATTGGTTGAATCAGGGGTGTATTCAGTGGTGTACTGACTGTTAGAGACAGAAATAGAATGAAGAGCTGACGAGTCCCTATCGTATCTGACACCGCAATCACATCAACATTTCTATCGGAAAGTTCTGTAAATGTTACGGTCTCCTGAACATGGCCCAAGTGTCTCAGAGTAGGAGCGCTGATCACGGATCCGTTATGACTTTCATATCCTAATAAGACAGGTAGGACGTGATCCTAGATCAGCACACCTACTTTGAGATGCTTTGTGAATATAGGCCACGCAGGCCCCAGGTATTGCAGCGCTGGGCTGTAAAGAAAGCCAGTACACACTGTTGCCCTCCAGGCAGGGCTTACATTCATTTTTTTCAATGTCATTGGTAGCACTGGTGCTCCCGACTTAAAAAAAAGCTAGGAGCACAATATAAAATGTACAAGCACCAGAAAATATATATTTTTAATTGACATAGCCTTTATGAATTCTAAATACTTTTGAAGCACGTTGTACACTAGAAACTAACACGTAACCTGTAAAGACATTTGATTAGTATAAAAAGCTACAATGTTGATACAAAACCTGTCATTGAAATTACAAAGTCAGTGGTGGAATACTAGGTTTCTACATTGTGTAAAAGCACTACTTAACTATCGAGTTGCATCACATTGAAAATGATACACTCTGTATATATAAACGGTTTGTAAAGTACTGCAGCATATTACTACAGCAGAGGCTATAGAAATAGCCAGGAAAAGTATATATATTTTTGGATGAAACCGATAACACATTGCCTAATAGCAGATTTAAGATGGACCTGCTTATTCATTAAATATAGGTATCTGCTACAAAAAAAAATGTAATCTATTTTTTGAGCATCCACATGTGATAGGCCTGTATGATCAATGGCTGGTGCTTCACATTTCCATGCACAGTGGTGGATAAATTGGTGGCTAAAACCTTACCTACTTTGCTGGATAATAATCACAGTTGAAAAAAAATGAATCATAAACTAATTTAATGGAACATGACAGCCAGCCAAAGGTAGGCTACCTCATTTTAAACTACTTATTGCTAGTTATTGATTTATTTAAATGACTGTAGCATTTCTGTTGTCAACACTGCCGACCACAATAGTCTAGCCCAGTAGTTGAAGTTTGGCTGTGGCACTGAAAATGCAGAGATGAGGGCGCACAAGTCTATTACAAGTAGCACCGGCCCATCAATCAAGAGAATGGCGTATAACATGTTTACCAGCATTGCAGTTTCTGTAATCGTCATAATTGCATCTACAGTTCCTTCAGAAAGTATTCATACCACTCAACTTATTCCACATTGTTAGCCTGAATTCAAAATGGATCGAATAGATGTTTTTCTAGGGAGGTGACCAAGAACCCAATGACCACTGACAGAACTACCTTCCTTGGCTGAGATGGGAGAATATGCCAGAAGGACAACAGTCTCTACAGCACTTCACCAATCTGGGCTTTATTGGAGAGTGGCCAGATGGAAGCCACTCCTGAGAAAAAGGCACATAACAGCACGCCTGTAGTTTGCAAAAAGGCACGTGAAAGACTCAGAACATAAGGCAAAAGATTATGTGGTCTGATGAGAAAAACGTAACTCTTCAGCCTGAATACAAAGCGCTATGTCTGGAGAAAACCAGGCACAGCTCATCACCGGTCTGTCTAACACCATCCCAACTGTGAAGAATGGTGGTGGCAGCATCATGCTATCGGAATGCTATTCAGCAACAGGGACTGAGAGACTGGTAAGGATAGAGGAACAACGAATGGAGCCAAATACTGGAAAATCCTTGATGAGAACCTGCTTCAGAGAGCACTCCAGACATGAATCCATTGAAAACCTGTGGAAGACTGCTGTTCACCGCTGCTCCCCATTTAACGTAACGGAGCCTGAGAAAATCTGTACAAAGCTGATAGACATACCCAAGACAACTCAAAGCTGGAATCGCCACCAACGATGCTTCTACAAAGTATTGACTCGGGTGTGAATTACGCCAATGAGATATTGCTGCATTTCATTTGTTTTCACCTTGTCATTATGGGGTAGTGTGTGTAGATGGGTGAGAAATCAATTTAAATACATTTTGAATTCAAGCTGTAACAAAATGTGGAATAAGTCAAGGGGTATGATCACTTTCTGAAGGCACTGTAGCTACGCATTACAGTAGCTAGCTAGCTAAACTAGCGAGTGCTTTGTTAGCACCATGTTTTGAGAGGTGGAAAATGCCCACACCATAGCCCGGTCCTATCTGGGGCTGCCAAATCCTCTCCCTCTCTGCCTTATTCGTGCTTTGTGCTGTCCCTCCAATAATGGCTTGAACAATAGGCTAGTCCGAGGAGTTTAGGCAGAGACCATTTTCTCGGGAACAACGGTACATCGAAGCCTAATCATTACAACTGGGTGATTTAAAAAAAGAAAATGCGCACGGGTGCTCCAAATATATAAAACATCAGGTAGGACAGCAAAAATATTTAGGAGCATATGCGGGGAAAAAAAGGTCACACTTCAGCGCCCTGCCTCTAGGACTAGACGTGAGGAACACAGCACTGCTCTATACCTGGTAGACTTGGTCAGTCGTGCTGTTCTTGCGCACCCTGACCGAGATGGTGGTCTTGTCTGGCAGGGCTATCCGCAGCTCCACATCTGACACACCATTGTAATTCTGACAAACAGAGAAAAGGGTGAGCATCGGTGTGTGTGTGTGTGTCACACACAGCTACGGAAACTGCCTGCACAAACGTACCTCATCTGATTCAGACAGGAATTCCTGCATGATGTCACTCTCCCCAATCACCCGCACTGAACAAACTACAGGAGGAGAGCAAAAGGTAATTTTACCACACTTTGAACATAGACATACACGTACATACAGTTGAAGTCGGACGTTTCCATACACCTTAGCCAAATACTCAGTTTCACAATTCCTGACATTTAATCCACGTAAAAATTCCCTGTCTTAGGTCAGTTAGGATCACCACTTTATTTTAAGAATGTGAAATGTCAGAATAATAGTTGAGAGAAGGATTTCTTTCAGCTTTTATTTCTTTCATCACATTCCCAGTGGGTCAGAAGTTTACATACACTCAATTAGTATTTGGTAGCATTGCCTTTAAATTGTTTAACTTGGGTCAAATGTGTCAGGTAGCCTTCCACAGGCTTCCCACAATAAGGGTGAATTTTGGCCCATTCCTCCTGACAGAGCTGGTGTAATTGAGGCAGGTTTGTAGGCCTCCTTGCTCGCACACGCCTTTTCAGTTCTGCCCACAAATTTTCTATAGGATTGAGGTCAGGGCTTTGTGATGGCCACTCCAATACGTTGACTTTGTTGTCCTTAAGCCATTTTGCCACAACTTTGGAAGTACGCATGGAGTCATTGTCCATTTGGAAGACCCATTTGCGACCAAGCTTTACCTTCCTGATTGATGTCGTGAGATGTTGCTTCAATATATCCACAATTTACTTTTGTACCCGTTTCCTCCAGCATCTTCACAAGGTCCTTTGCTGTTGTTCTGGGATTGATTTGCACTTTTCAAACCAAAGTACATTCATCTCTAGGAGACAGAACGAGTCTCCTTCCTGAGCGGTATGGCGGCTGCGTGGTCCCATGGTGTTTATACTTGCGTACTATTGTTTGTGCAGATGAACTTGGTACCTTCAGGCGTTTGGACATTGCTCCCAAGGATGAACCAGACTTGTGGAGGTCTACAATTTTCTTTGAGGTCTTGGCTGATTTCTTTTGATTTTCCCATGATGTCAAGCCAAGTTTGAAGGTAGGCCTTGACATACATCCACAGGTACACCTCCAATTGACTCAAATGATGTCAATTAGCCTATCAGAAGCCATCACATAATTTTCTGGAATTTTCCAAGCTGTTTAAAGGCACAGTCAACTTAGTGTATGTAAACTTCAGACCCACTGGAATTGTGATACATTGAATTATAAGTGAAATAATCTGTCTGTAAACAATTGTTGGAAAAAATCCTTGTGTCATACACAAAGTAGATGTCCTAACCGACTTGCCAAAACTATAGTTTGTTAATAAGAAATTTGTGGAGTGGTTGAAAAACAAGTTTTAATGACTCCAACCTAAGTTTATGTAAACTTCCGACTTCAACTGTACACATACATACACATTCAAGGGCATTCAACAAGTTTTGCAATGATACGTCTGCAGGAGATAGCTCTCTATGTCGAAGGTCAACACACTGCATTACAGCATACTTGGTTTCTCACTTCTCGAAACACTCGGCAGGTAGCCTAGTGGTTAGAGCGTTGGGCCAGTAACTGAAAGATTGCTGGATCGAATCCCCGAGCTGACAAGGTAAAACTCTGTCGTTCTGCCCCTGAGCAAGGCAGTTAACCTACTGTTCCCCGGGCGCCGAAGACGTGGATGTCGATTATGGCAGCCCCCCGCACCTCTCTGATTCAGAAGACACACTTCAGTTGAATGCATTCAGTCGTACAACTGACTAGGTATCCCTACTTGAACTCACACAGGCATTCCAAAAATAAAACATGTGCTAAATGTTTTCTAATCTCTCCTCCTCAACGGACTATTCATCTCCAGCACTGACAGATGGAAGGGGTGTAACACCACATAATTAAATAGAAAGTAATAATAATATCCACCAAATAAACAAAACATTAAGAACACCTGATCTTTCCATGACAAAGACTGACCAGGTGAAAGCTATAATCCCTTATTGATGTCACTTGTTGAATCCATTTCAAATCAGTGCAGATGAAGGGGAGGAAACAGGTTAAAGAAGGATTTTTAAGCCTTGAGACAATTGAGACATGGATTGTGCATGTGTGCCATTCAAAGGGTAAATGTAATTGTCTTTGAACGGGGTATGGTAGTAGGTGCCAGGGACACCGGTTTCTGACCATAACTCTATCCTCCTGATTCCTGCTTACAAGCAAAAAAAAAAAAAGCAGGAAGTACCAGTGACTCGCTCAATAAGGAGGTGGTCAGATGATGCAGATGCTAAGCTACAGGACTGTTTTGCTAGCACAGACTGGAATATGTTCCGGGATTCTTCCAAAAGGCATTGAGGAGTACACCACATCAGTCACTGGTTTCATCAATAAATGCATCGATGACGTCGTCCACACAGATACGGTACGTACATACCCCAACCAGAAGCCATGATTACAGGCAACATCCACACTGAGCTAAAGGGTAGAGCTGCCGCTTTCAAAGAGCGGAACTCTAACCCGGACGCTTATAAGAGATCCCACTATGCCCTCCGACAAACCATCAAACAGGCAAAGCGTCAATAACAGGACTAAGGTGATTCGTACTACACCAGCTATGAAGCTCGGCGGATGCGACAAGGCTTGCGAACTATTTCAGACTAGGGAAGCACAGCCGCGAGCTGCCCAGTGACACAAGCTTCCCAGATGAGCTAAATAACTTCTATGCTCACTTCACACTGATGCATGCATGAGAGCATCAGCTGTTCTGGACGACTGTGTGATCACGCCCTCCATAGCCGATGTGAGTAAGACCTTTAAACAGGTCAACAGTCACAAGGCCGCAGGGCCAGACCGATTACCAGGACGTGTACTCCGTGCATGTGCTGACCAACTGGCATGTGTCTTCACTGACATTGTCAACCTGTCCCTGACAGAGTCTGTAATACCAACATGTTTCAAGCACACCACCATATTCCCAGTGTCCAAGAACACCAAGGTAACCTGATTACATGACTACCGACCCGTAGCACTCACGTCTGTAGCCATGAAATGCTTTGAAAGGCTGGTCATGGCTCACAACACCATTATCCCAGAAACCCTAGATCCACTCCAATTTGCATACCGCCCCAACAGATCCACAGATGATGTAATCTCTACTGCACTCCACACTGCCCATTCCCACCTGGACAAAAGGAACCCTTACGTGAGAATGCTATTCATTGACTACAGCTCAGCGTTCAACACCATAGTGCCCTCAAAGCTCATTACTAAGCTAATGACCCTGAGACTAAACACCTCCCTCTGAAACTGGATCCTGGACTTCTTGACGGGCCGCCCCCAGGTGGTAAGTGTAGTTAACAACATCTGCCACGCTGATCCTCAACCCAGGGGCCCCTCAGGGTGCGTGCTCAGCCCCCTCCCTGTTCACCTATGACTGCACTGCCAAGCACGACTCCAAAACCATCATTAAGTTTGCCGATGACACAACATTGGTAGGCCTGATCACCAACAAGGATGAGACACCCCATATGGAGGAGGTCAGAGACCTGGCAGTGTGGTACCAGGATAACAACCTCTCCCTGAACATGATCAAGACAAAGGAGATGATTGTGGACTACAGAAAAAGGAGGACCGAGCACGCCCCCATTCTCATCGACAGGGCTGTAGTAGAGAACTTCAAGTTCCTTGGTGTCCACTTCACCAACAAACTATCATGGTCCAAACACACGACAACGCCTATTCCCCCACAGGAGACTGAAAAGATTTGGCATGGGTCCTCAGATCCTCAAAAGGTTATACAGCTGCACCATCGAGAGCATCTTGACTGGTTGCATCACCGCCTGGTACGGCAACTGCATGGCCTTCCGACCGCAAGGCACTACAGAGGGTAGTGCGTACAGCCCAGTACATCACTGGGACCAAGCTTCCTGCCATCCAGGACCTCTATATCAGACGTCAGTGTCAGAGGAAGGCCCAAAGAATTTCCAGGGACTCCAGCCACCCTATTCATAGACTGTTCTCTCTGCTACCACGGCAAGCAGTACCGGAGCACCAAGTCTTGGTCAAAAAGGCTTCTTAACAGCTTCTACCACCAAGCCATAAGACTTGAAAAGTTAATCAAAACGCTACACTGCTGCTACTCTGTTTATTATTCATGCATAGTCACTTTCTCTATCTACATGTACTATACCGTTCAAAAGTTTGGGGTCACTTAGAAATGTCCTTGTTTTTGAAAGAAAAGCTAATTGTCCATTAAAATATCAAATTAATCAGAAATACAGTGTTGACATTGTTAATAATGTTGTAAATGACTATTGTAGCCAGAAAAGGCAGATTTTTTATGGAATATCTACATAGGCGTACAGAGGCCCATTTTATCAGCAACCATCACTCCTGTGTTCCAATGGCACGTTGTGTTAGCTAATCCAAGTTTATCATTTTAAAAGGCTAATTAATCATTAGAAAACCCTTTAGCAATTATGTTAGCACAGCTGAAAACTGTTGTCCTGATTTAAAGAAGCAATAAAACTGGCCTTCTTTAGACTAGTTGAGTATCTGGGGCATCAGCATTTGTGGGTTCGATTACATGCTCAAAATAGCCAGAAACAAAGACCTTTCTTCTGAAACTAGTCAGTCTATTCTAGTTCTGAGAAATGAAAGCTATTCCATGCGAGGAATTGCCAAGAAATTGAAGATCTCGTACAACGCTGTGTACTACTCCCAGCACAGAACAGCGCAAACTGGCTCTAACCAGAATAGAAAGAGGAGTGGGAGGCCCCGGTGCACAACTGAGCAAGAGGACAAGTACATGGTGTCTAGTTTGAGAAATAGACGCCTCACAAGTTCTCAACTGGCAGCTGCATTAAATAGTACCCGCAAAACACCAGTCTCAACGCCAACATTGAAGAGGCGATTCCGTGATGCTGGCCTTCTGTTCTGAGGGCAAAAGGGGGGGTGCAACTCAATATTAGGAAGATGTTCTTAATGTTTGGTATACTCAGTATATATGTGAAATATACATCTGCGTAATATAATGCCTGTGGTGCTGGATCTATCCACATGTCAGCGTTACACATTATTGAAGGGAATTAAATTGCCATCCTGAACCTTGAGTATATTCCTTATTTACCTCTCAATTCTCTAACAGATACAATACCCCCTTCTCTGCTTTTGCTCCCTCATTCTCCTCGAACACCTCACCTCTCTCCAGATACTCCTCCAGGCCCCTGCGGCGTGCGTCCAGCTGCTGCTCAGACAGGGAGAAGGGCCACTTCCCGGGGATCTTGGGGAAGGTGTAGCTGGCAAACTCCCTCTTCAGGTTCTGGTTCAGGATAGCAAACTCTCGGTAGCGCTTGGAGCACAGCTGCCTGCCCGACATGTACACGTTGTACACCTGTAGGGGACAGACCGAGGTGAGCGGGAAGGCATCATATGACCGAACACTGGGGAAATGATGCACCGTATTCACTTGTAAAAGATGAGACATGTACACAGGACTCTTAAGTGCGACCATTTTGGTTACATATGCTCTTAAATTTTTTGCTTATTTGTCATAGTATGAATATAGTTAGTATCCCTGATGTCGTTACATTCGTCAAAATACGAAGTATAGAAGCAGTGGGCATTATTTCCATGCTTTTGGGGCCAATAATGCAATTCTTCAGAAAATGGGCGTGGCTTCACATCGTTTTCAGATTTTTATAAAATCCAACGAGAGCGGATACAAATGCAATGCTTTAACAAATTACGACAATGTTAAGAAAATGTTGAGCAATGTAATAAAGTAATTACTTATCAAATAAGTTACCTTACACGTTATGTTGGCTGACAATTTGTTAGCTACGCTATCCGTACAAACCACATAGCATATCATTACAGAAGAATGTACCGGTTTGTTAGCTAGCTACCTAACGTTAGTTGTCTACTAATACATTGAACTTGCCAGTATATTAACTATATGCTAACTACCCAATGTTTATTGACTTGATTATTCCCGTCATTCTTAGCGCAGAATAACTGATGAATTTACAAATGCTCAACACCCGTTGGAAATGGTGTAATTAAATTGTTGCCAGCAGCACAGTTGCAGTCACCAACACTCTGGATAACCTGAAAACAGCCTAACCAGCTCTGTTAGGGCGAGTAAAATGGTCAGAGTGAGGTGTTCTCTCATTTGTGTCTGGAAGTAGCTAGCAAGCTAGCTAATGTTAGCCAGTATGCTTGATGACGCAATCACCATTGCATTGCTCACTGCCCTCACCCACCTGGACAAAAATAATGAATATGTGAGGATGCTTTCATCAACTACAGCTCGGGCCTTCAACGGGCCGCCCCCTGGTGGTGAAGGTAGGCAACATTACCTCCTCCACACTGATTCTCAATACGGGGTCCCACAACGGTGTGTCCTCAGTCCCCTCATGTACACCCACGACTGCGTGGCCTCACAGTTCCAACGCTATCATCAAGTTAATCTGACGATGCGAAAGTAGTAGGCCTGATTACCAACAACGACAAGACGGCCTATAGGGAGGAGATAGGCACTGACGGCGGTGGCAGGTAAACAACCTCTCCCTCAACAAAACAAAAAGGTGCCGATTGTGGACTTCAGGAGGAACCAGGCTGGGCACGCCCCCATCCACATCAATGGGGCCGACGTGGAGGCGGTCCAAAATGTCAAGTTCCTTGGCGTGCACATCTCAGAGAAGCTGAAATGGTCAAACCACACGGACACCGTGGTGAAGAAAGCACGTCAGCGACTCTTCAACCTCAGGACGCTGCAAGAATTCGGCCTGTCCTACAGGAACCCTCAGAGTTCTACAGGAGCACTAGAGACCATACTGTCAGGCTGCATCACTGTCCTGCCCATCAGGACACCTACAACACCAGATGTCGAAGGTAGGCCAAGAAGATAAATCAGGGATCCCAGCCACCCGAGCCATGGCTTGTCTGCCCAGCTTCCTTCACTCAGACGTGGGCAGTACAGGAGCATGCGGGCAAGTACAAGAGCATCAGGGCAATAACTGTCCCCCAGACTTTTGTAGGGCACTATAATTGTATTTATTTTTTCCCCAAATTCTGTTTCTCCATTTTGTTTTTCCCCAGGTTTCTGTTTTTCCCAGTTTTCCCACAAATGGCCCTGAGATTGCAGACGGGCCGCCCCCAGGTGGTAAGAGTAGGCAACAACACGTTTGTCACGCTGATCCTTGACACTGGGGCCACTCAGGGGTGTGTACTTAGTCCCCTCCTGTACTCCCTGTTCACCCACGACTGCGTGGCCAAACACAACTCCATCATTACGTTTGCTGACGACACAACAGTGGTAGGCCTGATCACCGACAATGGTGAAACGGCCTATAGGGAGGTCAGAGAACTGGCAGTGTGGTGCCAACCTCTCCCTCAATGTGAGCAAGACAAAGGACCTGACCGTGGACTAAAGGAAAAGGCAGGCCAAACAGGCCCCCATTAACATCAACAGGGCTGTAGTGGAGCGGGTCGAGTTTCAAGTTCCTTTGTGTCCACATCCCCAACGAACTATCATGGTCCAAACATACCAACACAGTCGTGAAGAGGGCATGACAAAACCCCAGATCCTCATAAGTTGCTACAGCTGCACCATCGAGAGCATCCTGACTGGTTGCATCACCGCCTGTTATGGCAACTGCTCAGCATCTGATCGTAAGGCGCTACAGAGGGTAGTGCATACGGCCCAGTACAACACTGGGGCCAAGCTTCCTGCCATCCAGGACCTATATAAATTAGTCGGTGTCAGAGGAAAGCCCATAAAATTGTCAGAGACTCCAGCCACCCAAGTTATAGACGGTTTTCTCTGCTACCGCACGGCAAGCAGTGCCGGAGAGCCAAGTCTAGGACCAAAAGGCTCCTCAACAGCTTCTACCCCCAAGCCATAAGACTGCTGAACAATTAATAAAATCGCCACCGGACTACTTACATTGACCCCCCCCCTCTCCCTTTTGTACACTGCTGCTACTCGTTGTTTATTATCTATGCATAGTCCCTTCACCCCTACCCACATGTACAAATTACCTCAACTAACCTGTACCCCGCACACTGACTCGGTACCACCTGTATATAGCCTCGTTATTGTTATTCTTGTGTTACTTTTTATTATTATTTTTTACTTTAGTCTATTTGGTAAATATTTTCTTAACTCTTCTTGAACTGCGCTGTTGGTTAAGGGCTTGTAAAGTCAGGTCTAGTTTGATTTGATCTCTACCAGAAGAATCATTAGCATCATCAGTATCATTAGCGTCATTGCTAACTGCTACACAAACAGGGGCATGCCTCTGCAGCTTCTGAAAGGTGCATGAAAATACAAATCACTGATGGATTTTGTTCTTAACATTAACTTGGTTCGATACATTTTAGTTGACTCCATACGAAACTTAATACATTCAGTTTTAATGTCTGGAGTCCGTGATTATACCGCGTTCTCCGCGACAGATTTTATAGTGCCCCATTTTAGCTTTGTAATGCTGTTAACTGTATGTCTCAACTCCCAGTATTAAGGGAATAACATCCTCTTAAAACGTGAGTAAATGGTGAACATTGAGAAAGACGCACCTGTTTTCGGTAGCGCGAGTGCCGGCTCAAGTTGCTCTTGAAGTCCTTCATTTAGCAAATCCCCACACAACTCAAGTTTTGATTTAGTTTTCTAGTGTGTTAGCTAGCCAATGTGTTAACTGTCTCATTATGAACATACCATGAGAAAAAGGTTTGTGAAAAAAGCAAGTGTACAATTTATGTAATGCATTGCAGTGTGAAAATATTGCTTTTACATAATGTTGAAACCTAATATACCACAAATGACTAATTTCAATGATTAGGTATTTGTATCAACATTTTAAAACAAAACATGTATTTACAGGGTTACATATTTGTTTGTAGGGCACAACATGTGTTTCAGAAGTAGCCAGAAGCATATTTTCTGGTACTCCTAAATATTATATCGTACTCCTACATTTTTAAGTTGGGAGCACCAGTGCCACCAATTAATGTATTTAATTTAGAGTCCTGCACGTACACATTCTTTATTTGGGAAGGGATAAATCTAGGTTGCATTGTTTGTGTTAACTGACATGTATTATCTGACAGTGGCCTACACATTTTGGCTTGGCCGAAATCTGCACCGGAAAAGACACTGACTAAACTTTTCTAAAAGCCCACATCTGTAGTAAACAAGGCCGTCCAGAAACCTCACTGTAATCCATTTTTTACTCACCACAAACCTCTCTGCGTGCTGCTCCACGTGCTTGAAGGTTGGGATGGAGATGGGCACGGCCTGCTTGTCGCTGTAGTCGTAGCTGAGCTGGGCCGCGCTCTCGTCCCCGGCCTCCAGGCAGTCTGCCTCCTGGGGAGGCACAGACAGCACGGACAGCACCAGCTCCCTCTCCCCGGCCCGGATCAGATCCACCACCTGCTTGTGGGTGGCCCCCTCCACGCTCACTCCATTACTGTGGGACGCATAGAGCGAGAGATGACGGGATGGGATCAGTTGTGCTCATGGTATGCCTATTCATGGTGGTAGTTTTTGGTTAGGTCTATCCTCCATACACGTGGTCTGCGGTTGTGAGGCCGGTTGGAAGTACTGCCAAATTCTTTAAAAATGACGTTTGAGGCGGCTTATGGTAGAGAAATTAACATTCAATTCTCTGGCAACATCTCTGGTGGACATTCCTGCATTCAGCATGCCAATTGTGTGCTCCCTCAAAACTTGAGACATCTGTGGCATTGTGTGCATATTGTGGCATTGTGTGCAAACTGCATATTCAGAGTGGCCTTTTATTGTACCCAGTATAAGGTGCACCTGTGTAATGATCATGCTGTTTAATCAGCTTTTTGATATGCCACACCTGTCAGGTGGATGGATTTATCTTGGCAAATGAGAAATGCACACTAACAGGGATGTAAACAAACATGTGCACAACATTTTAGAGAAATAATTTCCATGTGTAAATGGAAATTCTGGGTTCTTTAATTTCATCTCATGAAACATGGGACCAACACTTTACATGTTGCATTTATATTTTGGTTCAGTGTACAATGTGAATTGACGCGTAATTGTATGATTTGTTTTGTTTTAATGGAAACCAGACTTAAAAAGCGAAAATGTCAATATGTCACATCCCTACCGTATACTGCCCAAGCCTAACTAACAGTACTGAGGCCAGATGGCAGCAGCATCAGGTGTATTGGCTAATCTGTCTATCAGAACCAAGGGGGTGGAGGGAGGGAGGGAGGGCGGGGGAGCACCTGCTTGCCATACACACTTTTTCCATCATTACTTATTCATTTCAGTAATACCAAAAAAAGAGTGAGAGAGAGGCTGAGAGGTGGGGGGAGAAGGAAGAGAAAGGAGTTTAATATGAAAGAGAAGGCAAAAAGCAACAAGACTAGAGGGGAAATTGGATCTTTCCTCAAGGTTATTCAGGGGTACTCAAAAGAATGGGAGACAAAAAGGGATAGAGGGTGTTGGCCAGGGATGGGCAACTGATGGGGGTGGGTGCCACAACATCTGAACTCATGAGGGGCTGATGCACAACCAAATTTTGAATTGATCTGAGGGCAACCAGTCGCCCATCCCTGGTGTAGGATAACCCCTCTCCGCAACACAGCTTTGATGTAGCCTTGATCCTTCTATCAAATCAGAAAAACAATTCAGTGAAGCACCAAATTCATCTCACGAAAACCCTAAATAGAAACAAGGTAGGGACCTGAATAGGGATAGGGAATAATAATAGGGAATAAGTCAAAATAAACGGGAAAAGTACCAAGAAAAACTTCTTGTTACTAGGCTACTTCATAAGACATGTTTCACTCATTGACAAGGGTGGATCTAAATGAATTGAAACCGCAAAATAAAACGTTGCCTATATTTTAAGTTTTGCACAATCAATAGTGGCGATTGACATCAGCCTAAAGCCATCTAGTAAAACAGAGAAGGTGCATGTGTAAATAAAACCAACTTTAGTCAACCTATAGGCCTGCTCCACTGACATGTGAGCTAGAGGTGGTGTCAGCACCGGGGGGAATAACTTGATGACTATACAAAGTTTATTTCCAATCGCTGGGTAAGCAGTAGTAGCTGGTTAATGTGTCACATGAACACTACCGATCATATGACACAGGCAGAGTGGCAAGTTGCACTAGTTGATGATAAAGAAAATATAGCCTAGCGTTAGGAAGGCAATCCCAACGGCACCTCATTTTCTATATATTGACGAGGGCCCGCAGTGCACTACGTAGGGAATAGGGTGCCATTTGGGATGCAGAAAACCAGTTGATTACTCAAGTTGAGAGAGAAAAGTTTGGTATCAATTCCATTTCCCAATCATGTTCTTCAAGAGTAAGGGAAACTAATATTTCATATAAAAGCAGAAACATGTGCCCTGAACAGACTGCACTGCTTCTGCAATTACATAAATGGAGTAATGTGGTACAGAAAGACCATATCCTTTGCAGCCTTTACTTTTTATGGTGTGAAAAGCCAATTCTCTCCTCTGAGGTTGATTAAAATAGGCTACTTATGACTTGAGGTGTTGGCCTTGCCAAAAAAACATTGCTGTTGTACAATGTCTCAAGGGTCCAGCCTTTGCCTGTTTCAACTCCACCCAGACACACCGACTTGCACACAAATACACTCAGAAATATGGCAGGGGAAAACACACGGACTTACACTACAAAAGGGGCAAAGAATAGGCTTATCAGAGTAGAGTTCGCCACATCATCCCATGGGATTCGTCAAGGCTGCGCACAGCAGAAATATCACCAAAATATTATATAGCTACAGATCAGCTATATTCAAACAAAATAGGCCTTTTATATGCTAAATTGATAAGCAAATAGGCAGCATTATGATCATGTCAGTCCTCTAGAACGCAAATGTAGTCTTCCTAGTACAACTCTGCAATAATTAGGTAATGTGTGTGTGCTCATCCATTTCCACGTGTCGGAGTTGACTCCAAAAATCCTGTCGTGCACCACTAGCTAACGTTAGCTAGCTAGATTTGATTTTAATGCTGAAGAGCATTGACACACCCGTGCATCCATCTAAGTAATATATACACTACCGTTCAAAAGTTTGGGGTCACTTAGAAATGTCCTTGTTTTCCATGAAAATATACATGAAATGAGTTGCAAAATGAATAGGAAATATAGTCAAGATGCTGACAAGGTTATAAATAATCATTTTTAATTGAAATAATAATTGTGTCCTTCAAACTTTGCTTTCGTCAAAGAATCCTACATTTGCAGCAATTACAGCCTTACAGACTTTTGGCATTCTAGTTGTCAATTGGTTGAGGAAATCTCTAGAGATTTCACCCCATGCTTCCTGAAGCACCTCCCACAAGTTGGATTGGTGGGAACTTCTTACATACCATACGGTCAAGCTGCTCCCACAACAGATCAAAAGGGTTAAGATCCGGTAACTGTGCTGGCCACTCCATTATAGACAGAATACCAGCTGACTGCTTCTTCCCTAAATAGTTATTGCATAGTTTGGAGCTGTGCTTTGGGTCATTGTGCTGTTGTAGGAGGAAATTGGCTCCAATTAAGTGCCGTCCACAGGGTATGGCACGGCGTTGCAAAATGGAGTGAGTCTCTTCTTCAAATTCCCTTTTACCCTGTTCAAATCTAACACTTTACCACCACCAAAGCACCCTCAGACCGTCACATTGTCTCCCCCATGCTTGACAGATGGCGTCAAGCACTCCTCCAGCATCTTTGCATTTTTTCTGCATCTCACGAATGTTCTTTGTGATCCGAACACCTCAAACTTAGTCTGTCCATAACACTTTTTTCCAATCTTCCTCTGTCCAGTGTCTGTGTTCTTTTGCCCATCTTAATCTTTTATTTGCCAGTCTGAGATATGGCTTTTTCTTTGCAACTCTGCCTAGAAGGCCAGCATCCCGGAGTCGCCTCTTCTCACTGTTGACGTTGAGACTGGTGTTTTGCGGGTACTATTTAATGAAGCTGCCAGTTGAGGACTTGTGAGGTTTCTGTTTCTCAAACTAGACACTAATGTACTTGTCCTCTTGCTCAGTTGTGCACTGGGGCCTCCCACTCTTCTTTCTATTCTGGTTAGAGCCAGTTTGCGCTGTTCTGTCAAGGGAGTAGTACATAGCATTGTATGAGATCTTCAGTTTCTTGGCAATGTCTCGCATGGAATAGCCTTCATTTCTCAGAACAAGAATATACTGACGGTTTCAGAAGAAAGTTATTTGTTTCTGGCCATTTTGAGCCTGTAATCGAACCCACAAATGCTGATGCTCCAGATACTCAACTAGTCTAAAGAAGGCCAGTTTTATTGCTTCTTTAAATCAGGACAACAGTTTTCAGCTGTGCTAACATAATTGCAAAAGGATTTTCTAATGATCAATTAGCCTTTTAAAATGATAAACTTGGATTAGCTAACACAACGTGCCATTGGAACACAGGAGTGATGGTTGCTGATAAAATGGGCCTCTGTACGCCTATGTAGATATTCCATTAAAAATCTGCCGTTTCCAGCTACAATAGTCATTTACAACATTAACAATGTCTACACTATCTTTTTTTTTAAATAGCCATCAAAATCTGTCTTTAAGCTACAGAGTTTGTTTGGCATGGGCTGCATCTCAATCCGCATCCACCTATGTGGGCCTTCCGCATCTGCAGTGGAAGATGGCCGAGCTACAACTGTGTTTGTCAGACCATGAGACATACCCGATTTCGGTCCCTTCACAAAAATGTCTAGTGTCCAAGCCCCACGGAATTACACACACACAGGTTTTTCCTTTATTTTTACTATCTTCTACATTGTAGAATAATAGTGGAGACATCAAAACTATGAAATAACACATATGGGATCATGTAGTAAGCAAAAAAGTGTTATTAAGTCAAAATATATTTTATATTCTTCAAAGTAGCCACCCTTTTTCTTGATGACAGCTTTGCACACTCTTGGCATTCTCTCAACCAGCTTCATGTGGTAGTCACCTGGAATGCATTTCAATTAACAAGTGTGCCTTGATAAAAGTTAATTTGTGGAATTTCTTTCCTTCTTAATGCATTTGAGGCAATCAGTTGGTGCTGTGACAACGTAGGGGTGGTATATAAAAGATTGGTAAAAGACCAAGTCCATATTATGGCGAGAACTGCTCAAATAAGCAAAGAGAAACGACAGTCCATCATTACTTTAGGTCCGTTTTTGCAGTTACAAAAAGCATCAAGCGCTATGATGAAACTGGCTCTCATGAGGACCGCTACAGGAAAATAAGACCCAGAGTTACCTCTGCTGCAGAGGATAAGTTCATTAGAGTCCACTGCACCTCAGATTGCAGCCCAAATAAATGTTTCACAGAGTTATAGTAACAGACACAACAACTGTTCAGAGGAAACTGCGTGAATCAGGCCTTCATGGTCGAATTGCTGCAAAGAAACCACTACTAAAGGACACCAATAAGAAGAAGAGACTTGCTTGTGCCAAGAAACATGAGCAATGGACATTACACTGGTGGAAATCGGTCCTTTGGTCTAGAGTCCAAATTTGAGGTTTTGGTTCCAACCGCCATGTCTTTGTGAGACGTGGAGTATGTGAATGGATGATCTCCGCATGTGTGGTGTGATGGTGCTTTGCTGGACCGCAGAGTGAAGGAAAAGCAGCCAACAAGTGCTCAGCATATGTGGGAACTCCTTCAAGACCGTTGGAAAAGCATTTCTCATGAATCTGGTTAAGAAAATGCCAAGCTGTCATCAAGGCAAAGGGTGGCTACTTTGAAGAATCTCAAATATTAAATATATTTTGATTTGTTTAGAACTTTGTACTACATGATTCCATTTGTGTTCTTTTATAGTTTTGATGTCTTCACTATTATTCTACAATGTAGAAAATAGTAAAAAGAAAAACCTTTGAATGAGTAGGTGTCCAAACTTTTGACTGGTACTGTACATATGTGCAGCAAGTAACAATGATAATTGTCCATTGAGAAATGTCTTCCCCAGATAAATACACTACATGGCTAAAAGTATGTGGACACATGCTCGTCGAACATCTCATTCCAAAATCATGGGCATTCCGATGGAGCTGCTATAACTTCTACGGGCTAGGGGGCAGTGTTCGGAAGACGTGCCCAAAGTAAACTGCTTGTTACTCAGGCCCAGAAGCTAGGATATGCATAGAAAACACTGAAGTTTCTAAAACTGTTAAAATAATGTATGTGAGTATAACAGAACTGAAATGGCACAGTCTTGAGGTCAGTCTTTCTTATGACTCCCTATTGAATATACGGGGGAATAGCTCCCAGATTGCTGTTCCTATGGCTTTCACTAGATTTCAACAGTCTTTAGACATGGTTTCAGGCTTGTTTTTTGAAAAACGAACAAGAACTTGCAGTTGTTCCAGGTGGCTCATGAGGAGGACTACTGTTTTGGCGAGCATGAATGGGTGCGAGCTCTTCGTTATTTCTCTTCCCTATTGAACAGACTGTTCTCCGTCTGAAATATTATCACTTACTTAGATATTTGACAACCTGAGGATTAATTACAAACATCGTTTGACTTGTTTGGACGAACTTTACCGGGATTTCTTAGTCTGCATGTTGAACGACTGGATTACAGAACTCCATGGCGCCAACTAAACAGACTTTTTGGGATATAAAGAAGGACTT
This sequence comes from Brachymystax lenok tsinlingensis, assembly GCA_030435695.1. Lineage (NCBI taxonomy): Eukaryota > Metazoa > Chordata > Actinopteri > Salmoniformes > Salmonidae > Brachymystax > Brachymystax lenok. Next base: position 2,961,671 of record CM059806.1, on the reverse strand, counting down.
TATCGAACAAAACAACCATTCTTTGTGTTCCTGGGACCCTTGGGATTGCAAACAGAGGAAGATCCTCAAAGGTAAGTGATTTATTTTATCGCAATTATTAATTTTGTAACGCCTGTGCTGGTTTGAATAATATGTTGTGGGGCGCTGTCCTCAGACAATCGAATGTTCTGCTTTCGCCATAAAGCCTATTGTAAATCCTACAACGAGGTTTGATTACCAAGATTCTAAGCTTTTGAATGGTGTATAACACTTGTATTTTCATGAATGTTTAATATGACTATTTTTGGCATTATACATGGTGATCTTAGGCTTGTGCGTGGCTACTCGACCATGGAAGCCCATTTTATGAAGCTACAGAGGAACGGTTCTTGTGCTGAAGTCCAGAGGCAGTTTGGATCGGTGGTCCCGTTCTGCGAGCTTTTGTGGCCTACCACGTCGATGCTAGACATGTCCACTTCACAATAACAGCACTTACAGCTGACCAGGGAAGTTCTAGAAGGTCAGAAATGTGAGGAACTGACTTGTTGGAACGGTAGCATCCTATGACGGTGCCACTGGCTACTGTCAATGGCTGTGTGCTCGATTTTTATACACCTGTCAGCAACTGCTGTGGCTGAAATAGCCGAGACCCCTCATTTGAAATGGAGTCCACATACTTTTGTATATATAGTGTATATTGACTCTGGACAGCTAGCTAACTTTGTTACCTAGTTTAAAAAAATCTGAGACAGAATTGACAATTAACCTAGCTAGCTAGGTTAGACGTAGCTAGATAGCTAGCTCGCTAACGTTAACTTACCAGGCTTGGTGGATATGCCAGCTAGGTAGCTAACGGCCGCTATTATGGGTAAAGAAAGCCGACTTACACCTCGAGAATCCGGTCACCCTTCGATATGCCAGCTCGGTCTGCCGCCCCTCCAGGCAAAACAGCGCTGACATGCTGAAGAGGGGCGTACAATTCCCCATTGATGCTTCGCAGTTGTCCTCCCTCGCTAACTTGTCCACGGACGTTGAATCCATATCCTGATTCCGACTTTACAATTCGAACCATCCGTGGGCCCGACGTCACCTGGGTAGCATTTTGGCCTCCGGTACCGACTACCGAACCTGCAGCGGGTCCATTACTGGAAGCCGAAAGGAGAGCCGACCGAATTTCATCGCCTTCGACATCCGCCATCTTCTAGTCAACGCCGTCCCCCTCCAGTCGGTTGTCTAAGCGGATTCGAAACAACAGAGCGTTCGATTCATCTCGCCCGTGTACGCGGGTTTCTCACCGGCTGAAAGATTACATTCGATTTGGAATCGGGGACGGGCTACCTCCCGGGCGTGAACCAAGTGCACCCCCCACTGTCATATGGCGAAGTTGTCCCAGAACAAAAGTTACGTAGTAGCATGATGTTTTCCCAGGGTTTTAATGTCTGTGGTTGTCCCATGTCGACAGGATTACCATTCAACCCGGGTGGCGTAAAATAACTCCCTCCGAAATACACTCAGACTAGCTCGTTATTAACCCGCTCCTCGATCGCATTACGGGACCCCATACGGAGATAGAGTACAACTCACAAATGTGTACCATAAACGAAACAACGCACAAGTATGATTTACTATCCACACACAACCTCTGCATTTCTGAAACATTTTTATAATAAATGCTACATTCTTCGTAAATATGGATAAAGGTGTGAGTAAATGCTCTCACGTTGCTATTAAATTCAATTTCAAGCCAGTTAGTGAACATCCTCTAGATGTGCTTTATTTTGAAGCAGCTGAACTGTTAGTTGGAGATGCAACAAAACCTTCACAAGCCTGATGAATCTGCCACTGATGAGGCCAGGACCTGGGGCTTTTCTAAACTGAGAGCTGTCTCATGTGCATTTCCCATGGTTCAACAGTAGGGAGTGGCATAGCTGGTAAGAATGCATGTAGGTCTGAAAGCTTTAGTTGTGGTAATGATGTGGTGACAGATTAAAACTTGTAATTTATACACTCTTAAAAAAAATGCTCTCTAGGACCTAAAAGGGTTCTGTCCCCATGGGAGAACCCTTTAAAAAAAAGTTTTGGTTCCAGATAGAGGCCAATTAAAGCTTATTAAAGAGCAGTGATACTATCAAGAGCAGTGTGAGGGTTTCTTATTTTTTCTCGTCTTATTCAACTGTTACCATACTGGCTGGAACCCAAAAGGGTTTTAGCTGGAACCAAAAAGGGTTCTCCTATGGGGACAGCCGAATAACCCTTTTTTATAAGAGTGTAGCATTGGCAATAGCAGAATGGTTTTCTGGGTCGAGCCCGTCAACTTTGATGGAAATTGTCTTTTTACTGCGGGTCAGAGATTCAATTTGATGGTACCATGTTGCTGGGTTCTCCCTCTTGTTTCTCTGGATTTCGGTGTGGTAGAATGTTGATCTTGCTGCCTTGATCTCTCTCTCTGGGTTCTGTTCCTCAGAGCGTGCCATGAAGGCCAGTCTTTTTCAATTAAGGCTTTTTGTCCACTTTTTATCAGCTCTTCGATTCTAAGTGAAATCCATTCCTTATCCTGTGCGTGCATCCTAGCCACCTGTTTCGGGAAGTAAGCTGCAGTGGCGTGATTGAGGGTGTTATAGAAGTTGTCTGTTTCCTGCTGTGTGCTCTCCACATTTGTTACTTCCGGCCATTTAAGGAGGGAAAGCAGTGGAGGAAGATGATAATAGCATAATAATGTCTGGAACAGAGTAAATGGAATGTGTTTGAAACCATGTGTTTGATGTATTTGATACCGTTTCACTAATTCCGCTCTAGCCATTACCACGAGCTCGTCCTCCCCAATTAAGGTGCCACCAACATCCTGTGAGGGAAAACCACTAGCCACATCCTCTGATGCTTAACTCTTTCATTGGTTGAATTACTTTCTTGATGATTGTGGTAAGCGACAGAACGAGACTTGAGCGTGATAACTACAATATTATGATCACTGAGACCCACAGGTGACATTGTTGTAGGGGGTACAATAAAAGTCCTCTAGGTTGGTAATGACAAAGTATGTGATGGAATTCTGTCTAGTTGGAATGTTAACAAATTGTTGCAATCCATTTCCTGAGAATAGTCCAGACACATTAACATGGTTAAAATCACCCATAATAAGGATCCCAGGATCAACATACTTTGCTCTGATATCATCAAGGCTGCCCCCATCTGATTGAAATTCATCCGACTCGTTAACAGTGACCGTGCAACGCATTCTATGACCTTAAGCGTACTATTAGTTTGTTTCCCTTTCCACTACGTCTATGATTTTTCTAATGTATTCCTTGCGGAATCCGTCTATTTTCAAGCTCCTTACTCAGGGGTGTTTAAACTGCTGGAGACTTTGTAGGAATTCTCTTGAATACTGGATGCAGGTTGTCATTGTTGAGCGAATTTGAATATACTATACACTCTAGTACCGGGTCAGACCCCCCTTTGCCTCCAGAACAGCCGGAATTCTTCGGGGCATGGAACCGTTGCTCAATTGGTATCAAGGGATTTAACGTGTGGCAAGAAAACTTTCCCCACACCATTGCACCATTGCACCATCGCCACCAGCCTGTACCGTTGACACTAGCCAGGATGGGGCCATGGACTCTGCTTACGCCAAATCCTGACTGCCATCAGCATGACGCAACAGGAACAGGGATTCATCGGACCAGGCAATGTTTTTGTTGGTGATCGCGTGCCCACTGGAGCCGCTTCTTTTTGTTTTCAGCTGATAGGAGTGGATCCCGGTGTGGTTGTCTGCTACAAAAGCCTATCAGTAAAAAAGGACTGAAGAGTTGTGCGTTCTGAGATGCCGTTCTGCCCACCACTGATGTACTGCGCCATTATTTGCCTGTTTGGCATTCTCCTTTGACCTCTCATCAGCAAGCTGTTTTCGTCCACAGGACTGCTGCTGACTGGATGTTTTTTTGTTTGTAGCACCATTCTCGGTAAACCATAGAACCTGTCCTGCGTGCCCAGGAGTCCGGACATTTCTGAGAAACTGGAACCGGCACGTCTGGCCCGACGATCATACCACGCTCAAAGTTGCTTAGGTCACTCGTTTTACCCATTCTAACATTCAATGGAACAATAGCTGAATGCCTCGATGCTTGTCTGCCTGCTTTATATAGCAAGCCACGGCCACGTGACTCACTGTCTGTAGGAGTGAACCATTTTCATGAACGGGGTGGTGTACTGAATTAACTGGCTGGCCACTGAGTGTATATATTAGGCCCATAAAAAAATTGTTTCTTCAAATTTTACTGCTTTGAAAGTCATGCCACTGCAGTAGGCCTATTGGCTTTTTTTGCAGTTAATTCTATATGTTTGGAGAGATGTTGATGAGGGTCCAAGTATTTTTTATTTTACTTAACTAGGCAAGTCAGTTAAGAGCAAATTCTTACTTACAATGACAGCCTAGGAACAGTGGGTTAACTGCCTTGTTCAAGGGCAGAACAACAGATTTTTACCTTGTCAGCTTGGGGATTTGATCTAGCAACCTCTCGGTTACTGGCCCAACACTCTAACCACTAGGCTACCTGCCGCCGTATACTTAACCTGTCCTCCATTGTCTTTTTGTGTCGGACTGAACAGAGCCATTTACCTGTGATATTCATTAAATAATAGTATGGCCTCTTGTGCCTTATTGCTTATTACAATATACATTTTCCAATATGAGTTGGATTAAGTTGCCCATTAGAAACATGCCTACCTAGACCCCACTCTTCTTAGTAAAGACAGAGGAAGAGAGGTTTGAGGACACACGCCCTGATTCTTGAAGGGTCTAACAAGTTACACATGTGCTATACCAAACCCATTGGTGGTGATTAAACAGATCCACTGATCTCTTGTTTAGCTTAATAGTTATACCATTCACCAGAGGCAGATGTCTCATATCATATGTACCCAAAAGCATGTAGGTCTAAGCCACTGCATATGCATAGAATGAACCCAACTATTTCCCGTTGTGTGAAATGGATGCACATTTTCATACAAGAAAGGCTTTAAACATAATCTTAGTAAGAAAAACCTCAGTAAGAAACATGTGATATGAAGAATTGACAGCAGCGCAACAAAATGACACCACATCAGACCAGGTGGAACATACTCGTCTAATTTCTTTATCGATGGACTTTGCATTACAAGGACAACTTCCCAGATTCAACCTGACTATTATCTATTACTGTAATATTACTACTCTACACTGCTTCACTGTGTTTGCATGTCATTATCCTCCAAATGTATCTCCCTCCTGTTTAATCTCTGTTCAGTTGAGAGAAAATTCAAGTCTCCTCCTGCAGTTTTGTATGATGGCCACTAGGTGGTGTACGTGCTCTACTTCTTTACGAAGAACTCATTGCACATCACTGTGAGGCAGGACACGAGGGTGACATACTCCTTGAAGTCAACAGTGTTGTCTTTGTTAGAGTCCAGGTCCTTGAAGATTCTGTCAACTGCTGACTTGTCACTGGCTTTCTGAAAACAGACAGAATGCAGAAGAAAGAAAGGGGATCTTAACAAGAAAACTGTCTTGATTGCTCTATCTGTTTATTTTGATCATGGAGACACTGCTGTATTTCTGGTCAAAGGTGATATACATCTTAATGAATTTCAATATTTTGGGATGCCATTGCTGGAGTTAGCAAGCATTGTTTATTTGAGCTGTATTCAGAAATGGACCCAATCTTTTCGTCATTCCTATTTTGCCTGACCCAACGGATCTCGGAATAGAGAGCACTGACCCAGCCTCTAGAGCAGGGGGTGTCAAGCTCACTTCCTGGAGGGCCCTCACCTGGATCTCTCAGTCTTAATTTAAGGAAATAACAAAAATCTGCAGACACATGGCCCTCCAGGAATTCAGTTTGACACCTCTGCTGTAGTGCAACAAAAAAATCTGATCCCAGATCATTAGGAATTGTATGCTCAGTCTCACTCACCCCCAGCATCTCCCCTAGTTCAGCCTGGAGCAGCTCTTTCAGCTCGGCCTTGCTGAGGGTCAACTTGTCCCCCTCCTTCCCAGAGTACTTGTGGAAGGAGGAGATGAGGAGAGACATGGCCTGCTGGATCCCAGACATGGTGACTATAGTTGAAGGGGAAAACAGAGAGGGACACAGAACCTAGTGAAGCACTAAATAAAAAATATTTCTGGACATTATTGTTCTTTCTCACTATAGGTACAAACATTATTTGTCCGTTCTTTCACTCTCAAAGTATGAAAACTCAATGTGGGGCATTAAATCATTTCAGTGAATTCACTGAAAGCATATGGTTGTTGCATTGCATGATACTGTAGCTTTCTCATGATAGCTTTTGTCTCCTGTGTGTTTCTCTGTGTTTTCCAAATAAAGGAATCCAAATAAAGCCTGGTTTCCTCGGAGCCCATGGTAGCACCCTATTCCCTACATATTTAACTACTTTTAACCAGAGCCCTACATAGTGAATAGGGTGCCATTTGGGAGGCAACCATGGTCTCTACCACAGGTTCTATGGTGAAAAACACAAGCACTGTTATGGCAACGCCATGGTCTCCTGGTAATTCACATGGCTCCAGATGAGGAAACGGGTAAAGGTCAGGGCAAATCCCATCTGTGGATTACTCTTCTGCTGAATAACACGCCACCATATATTTCCATATGCTGTGTGTTTACCCCAAGTGTCACTTCTTTAATCTTCTTGTCTTCCTCTCTGTGTGTGTGTGTGTGTGTCTGCTCTTGAGGATGTGGTTGAGGGAGCAAAGGGTAGAGCCAAGGGAATGTTAGCCAGATGAGACCGAGAGAGAATGAAATAATGAAAGAAGGGAGAGTAAGGAAAAGGGAATGAGAATAGGAGAACCACAAACTGTTGCGATATTACAACTACTGAGTTGTACACACAGCGATAAGTTAAACCCAACCTGTCCTCTGCAATGCAAAAACACATTGGTACAGAATGACTGGTTTGTAAGCCTCAGTTAGAGAATCAATTCATCGTAATAAAATCAACCACATTAGGAACCAAAGAAGGACATTTTGTTGAAAAGTGCTAAACTCTGAAACAGAAGTCAAGTGAGCGAAGGGTTAAATCCCCCAAATCAAGAGAAAAATATAAGTGCACAAATCAAAACGCACTAAAAAGGGATTGCATTTAAAACCACTACAGTAACATTGAAGCTTAAACATTAGGGAGCACAATGAAGAAAACCAAGATTAAAGTTACTACTCACCGAGATGTAGGAAGAATTGTAGGGACTGAGGAAGCAAAGGAAAAAGTGAGGGTATGGAGAGAGTGAGAGAGTGAGAGAGTGGTGGAGGTAGGGATGTAAGGGATGTTTTATGCATCACCACACCCTCCACCCCTCCCTCTATCTTGTCCCTAACATTGAATCTGCCAACTCATGTGTCTTAATGCACTGCATTCCTACAATACGATATTGATACTGTGCACTGGTGGTTTGGTTCACATACAGTGTAATGTCCTACAGACTTGTATTACATTGTACTTATGGATAAGATAAATACACTCAGAAATATACTGTTGTTTACATGTAATATGAGTGCCATCCAAAAAGTAAAGGTAGCACATTGCAAAGTAGACTTTATGAGAAAACATTTAACTTATTTTAGTGTAGTATGGCAGCAGATCTTGAATTTAATTTCACCACAGGTCTCTGTCCCAAATGGCACCCTATTCCCTACAAAGGATATGTGTTTGACAGAGGGAAATGAACATAGCTTCACACCCCTGCTTGTTTGTGTGAGTCATGCAGTATCATTTATATAATAACATGTCCCAAAAGCCTGCGGTTTCCTTGGTCACGATTAACTTCAGTCACAAGTTAGATTCTTAGACACAACTATAGGAATTGCTTCACAACTTGGCATCTTTTGCAAAGCTTTTAACTGGGAGGCATGGGCTGAATTGACTGGAGGATAATAGTCTCTGTATCAATAATGTAACTGATTTGTATCAAATGGAAGGGCATAAACATAAACGTAAAGCATAGACTTGTTTAGTGCCATTTTCATCACATTTGAGTGTGTGTGTGTGTGTGTGCCTTATTACAATTATGTGATGAGGTAAACTGTAATGAACCTAATACTACTGTATTTACAGAGCAGAAAACTGTATTTACTCGCCAACACATATTACATCATTTCTGTATTGTAGCACTTTGTGCAACCTTTCGTTTATCTCTGGTGTTAATTACACAAAGACATGCCACACACACACACATACACACACACTCACACACAGTCAGTCCTAGGCAGTGTCCCTGTCCCGTGCTCTTTCTTTGTTGCTTTGAGCAATTTATCACCAACTTCGTCTTGTGATACTCTTCTTAAGCTTGCAAGAAGAGTAGACGCCCTGACCCAAACACTATAAAAGATTCGAACAGTTTACTGAGTTCAGCATTTCGAGTCAGACGTCTTCGTCAGGCTCTTTTACTGTAAATCTTGACTTGGAGACAGAGAAAGACGGTGCATGCTTTGTGTACCACTCCCATTACAGTGTGAAGGGCTGGTTCTCCTTAAAATCAGTTCCAAATGTGTGTGTCTGTGACTCCGACCGGAAGCTTAATGTGCACGTATACTAGTTCCAGTCAAACTCTGCAAATGGAGTTCCTCCTGACTCACTGGATAAACCTGGGAGTGTTATGGTAGTGAGTGGGTCCATTCTTCCTCCACAGTGAATGAATTCCACATTTCTGAGGTTGGGATTGTGACTCACTGACATGGCCATGAGCAGATGAGTCAGACAGGAGCCTGACTGAACATAACGATAAACATCTCGGGACCAGGGCCTTCTCCACCATAGCAACCAATGGTCTATGGTGTAATAAGGATCGGACCCTTTAAAAAAAAAAAAAATCACCTACAATGACATACACAAATCTAACTGCCTGTAGCTCAGGACCTGAAGGAAGGATATGCATATTCTTGATACCATTTGAAAGGAAACACTTTGAAGTTTGTGGAAATGTGAAGTTAATGTATGAGAATATAACACATTAGATCTGGTAAAAGATAATACAAAGAAAAAAACACGTTTTTTTTTCTCCATATTTTTTTTCATCATCTTTGAAATGCAAGAGAAAGGCTAAAATGTAATATTCCAGGTTAGGCGCAATTTAGATTTGGGCCACTACATGGCAGCAGTGTATGTGCAAAGTTTTAGACTAATTCAATGAACCATTGCATTTCTGATCAAAATGTTGTATCAAGACAGCCCAAATGTGCCTAATTGGTTTATTAATACATTTTCAAGTTCATAACTGTTTTGGTATAAAGGGTCAGGAGACAGGCGCAGGAATGCGTAAAAAGGGTTTTTATTGACCCAAATTACAGCTTGCCATGTAAAGGCACAGGGACGAAGACCAAACAAAACACAGGGTTGAAACCCGAACAAAAAGAGTGAGGAGTAACTCGAATAAATAACAGATCCTGAGATCCCGAGATCCTGAACACCACGGGGACGAGACCCGTAATCATCTGCACAATACAAGTGGCACAAAAGCCAAAACAACACAGCACAGGTACTCACACGACCAATGGACATTGGAACAATAATCGACAGCCCAATGAAAACCAAAGGGCACATTTAAACTATTATAATCAGTGGGAATGGGGACCAGGTGTGCGTAATGACAGTTCCAGAGGGATCCGTGACAATAAACCCCCCGACGCGCTGCACTAGCAGCGCAACGACACCAGCCCCGAGGACGATCACAGGAACGCAGCGCGGGTCGATCAGGACCCGATCAGCTACCGGAGTTGCGTCGTCGTCAGACGGGCCAGTTGTGGTGGCGTCGGACGGGCCAGTTGCAGCTGCTGAAGTTGCGCCTTGGGACGGACCCATTGCAGCGTTTTCGGACGGGCCATTCCCCTCTGTCTCCCTTAATGGTCCATTTTTCTGTCACGTTGGTATAAATGGTCGGGAGACAGGCGCAGGAATGCGTAATAGGGGTTTTTATTGACCCAAATTACAGCGTGCCGTGTAAAGGCACGGGGACGAAGACCAAACAAAACACGTATACAATACACAGGGTTGAAACCCGAACAATGATACCACACGGGACGAGACCCGTAATCATCTGCGCAATACAAGCGGCACGAAAGCCAAAACAACACAGGTACTCACACAACCAACGGACATTGGAACAATAATCGACAGCCCAATGGGAACCAAACGGCAAGTTTAAACAATTACAATCAGTGGGAATGGGGACCAGGTGTGCGCACTCTCCTCAAACATGGTATTATTTCACTGTAATAGCTACTGTAAATTGGACAATTAATTAACTTAAATTCTTGTTAATCTAATTGTTCTGCCCATATCAGATATGCCTATGTCCTGGGAAATGTTCTTGTTACTTAGAACCTCATGCTAATCACATTAGCTTATGTTAGCTCAACCATCACGCGGGGGGGTGGGACCAATCCTGTAGAGGTATCAAGTATAAATGCATTATGTGTACTTGCTTGCCTTTCTGCATTTGTCTGTACATGCATATGTTTGAGTTTTGTATTTGGCCTGGTCCTTGCTCGCCTTATCCATTTGTTAGAAGCGCTTCATTGTTGTTGAGCTGAATGACCACATTCCTCTCTTCCTGTCTACTCTTTGGAATTCGTCCTTAATTCAACCTTAATTTAACATGTCTTCAAGTTAGCATTCACCTTCAATACAATAGGATCACATGTAATGATCAGAATTTTAACTATGTTTAGTATCTATAAGATAACCATTGAATATCCCCTGTATCACATCTGCTCCTGCTACGCCCTCTGCTGGTCGTCCGGTGTCTCACTGACCTGCAGTTCTTCCCCCTGTACTCTCTCTCTCTCTATCCCTCTCTGTTTAATTGTGTGGTTGGAGACAGGTGTGCTGGAGTCAGAGCAATTCCCTACCAGCTGCAACTCGTCCAGTAATCAAGACCTCTAGAAATACCATTCCTGCCAACTCCACTCTGCTAGGTCGTAATCTCTGCTCAGTCAATTATAATTCTAGCCTTTAGTCTTTTCTCAAGATCCTGTTGCTCTGCTGTGCTTGTTTTCCTGCCTTACACCATTTTTGTCCTCTCCTTGCAGTACCGCTCTGTCTCTGAATCCTGTTCCACATCTCACCACCAACCACCTTGCTCTGGATTTCACTCCCCACCATACCTTGGACTCCACTCAGGACCTGTTTCCCAGTTCTACTCAGCCTACTCCAACCTCACTCTACACTCCTGGTTTTGCAACTCATCTGATCTACACCGGTTCTGCACTCCATCTTTCTCTGTTAAATAAACATTTTTGTTGCATTCATCCCGGCTTCCTCTCTGAGTCCGCTCTTGGGTTCCCCCCCCCTTCGCTCCACATAACACCCTGGCCTTAGGATGTCGCAATATGCAGGTGTATGCTATATCTCATAATGGTGACACAAATATATTATCATTGTCTGTGAAGATGATTGTGTTCTCATATGATGCGTTGGTAATATACAGTTGAATTCAGAATTTACATACACTTCGGTTGAAGTCATTAAAACTTGTTTTTCAACTACTCCACACATTTCTTGTTAACAAACTATAGTTTTGGCAAGTCGGTTAGGACATCTACTTTGTGCATGACACAAGTAATCTTTCCAACAATTGTTTAGAGACAGATTATTTCACTTATAATTCACTGTATCACAATTCCAGTGGGTCAGAGGTTTGCATACACTAAGTTGACTGTGCCTTTAAACAGCTTGGAAAAATCAAGAAAATTATGTTATGACTTTAGAAGCTTCTGATAGAATAATTGACATCATTTAAGTCAATTGAAAGTGTACCTGTGGAAGTATTTCAAGGCCTACCTTCAAACTCAGTGCATCATGGGAAAATCAAAAGAAATCAGCCAAGACCTCAGAAAAAGAATTGTAGACCTCCACAAGTCTGGTTCATCCTTGGGAGCAATGTCCAAACGCCTGAAGGTACCACATTCATCTATACAAACAAATGTACGCAAGTATAAACACCATGGGACCACGCAGCAGGAGATGTGTTCTGTCTCCTAGAGATGAACGTACTTTGGTTCAAAAAGTGCAAATCAATCCCAGAACAAGGACCTTGTGAAGATGCTGAAGGAAACAGGTACAAAAGTATCTATATCCACAGTAAAACGAGTCCTATATCGACATAACCTGAAAGGCTGCTCAGCAAGGAAGAAGCCACTGCTCCAAAACCGACATAAAAAAGCCAGACTACGGTTTGCAACTGCACATGGGGACAAAGATCGTACCTTTTGGAGAAATATCCTCTGGTCTGATGAAACAAAAATAGAACTGTTTGGCCATGATGACCATCTTTATGTTTGGAGGAAAAAGGGGGAGGCTTGCAAGCCGAAGAACACCATCCCAACCGTGAAGCACTGAGGTGGATGCATCATGTTGCGGGGGTGCTTTGCTGCAGGAAGGACTGGTGCACTTCACAAAATAGATGGCATCATGAGGGAGGAAAATTATGTGGATATATTGAAACAACATCTCACGACATCAGTCAGGAAGTTAAAGCTTGGTTGCAAATGGGTCTTCCAAATGGACAATGACCCCAAGCATACTTCCAAAGTTGTGGCAAAATGGCTTAGGGACAACAAAGTCAAGGTATTGGAGTAGCCATCACAAAGCCTTGACCTCAATCCCATAGAAAATTTGTGGGCAGAACTGAAAAGGCGTGTGCGAGCAAGGAGGCCTACAAACCTGACTCAGTTACACCAGCTCTGTCAGGAGGAATGGGCCAAAATTCACCCAACTTATTGTGGGAAGCTTGTGGAAGGATACCCGAAACGTTTGACCCAAGTTAAACAGTTTAAAGGCAATGCTACCAAATGCTAATTGAGTGTATGTAAACTTCTGACCCACTGGGAATGTGATGATAGAAATAAAAGCTGAAAGAAATAATTCTTTCTACTATTATTCTGACATTTCACATTCTTAAAATAAAGTGGTGATCCTAACTGTCCTAAGACAAGGAATTTGTACAAGGATTAAATGTCAGGAATTGTGAAAAACTGAGTTTAAATGTATTTGGCTAAGATGTACGTAAACTTCCGACTTCAACTGTATATGCATGTGGATGTGTGCCTGCTGTTTATTTAACTATTGCTCCTATATGTGAACACTGGGTAATAAAGGTCTGGGTTGTGTGTGTGTGTGTGTGTGTGCATGCTCCCCTGTGGAACTCCTCTCAGTTTTTTTCTTGCTTTTCTATTGGCCTTTGACTCTGGTTTCAAACAACCATACCCACTTCTGCTTACATTAACCTCCACTGTGTGCTCTTTAAAAATATATGTTCTCTCCATCAAAGATAATAACGTTTTAATTTAGAGAGTAGGTGTCACGACTTCCGCCGAAGTCGGTGCCTCTCCTTGCTCGGGCGACGCTCCGCGGTCGACGTCACCGGCTTTCTAGCCATAGCCGATCCATTTTTCATTTTCCATTGTTTTTGTCTTGTTTTACACACCTGGTTTCAATCCCACAATTACTTGTTCATTATTTAACCCTCTGTTCCCCCATGCTTGTTTGTGAGTGATTGTTTGTATGTAATAGGTCTGTATTTTGAGATGTATTTTGTGAACGTTTGAGTAAATACGTGTATTACTCAATTCTGCTGTCCTGCGCCTGACTCCTCTACACCAGCTACACACAGGATCTTTTTACAGTAGGGGAGTGTGCTGATAACATTATGGCTACACTGTCCCTGTCCCCATACTGGGCTCGAACTAGTGGTCAGAACTAGTGGTCCTCTGATCGCAAACACATGTGACCGTCCTCCTTGACAACGTACCAACCAATTGAGGTGTAAAACATGGATCCAATTCCAGAGCTCCATTGGCGACATTTCCAGCTAGCTGTGAAGTGACCTTATGGCACGTTGTTATCTCTGTTACATATACTCAGCAAAAAAAGAAACGCCCCTTTTTCAGGACCCTGTTTTTCAAAGATAATTTGTAAAAATCCAAACAACTTCACAGATCTTCATTGTAAAGGGTTTAAACACTGTTTCCCATGAACCATAAACAATTAATGAACATGCACCTGTGGAACGGTCGTTATGACACTAACAGCTTACAGACGGTAGGCAATTAAGGTCACAGTTATGAAAACTTAGGACACTAAAGAGGCCTTTCTACTGACTCTGAAAAACACTAAAAAGAAAGATGCCCAGGGTCCCTGCCCATCTGCGTGAACGTGCCTTAGGCATGCTGCAAGGAGGCATGAGGACTGCAGATGTGGCCAGGGCAATAAATTGCAATGTCCGTACTGTGAGACGCCTAAGACAGCGCTACAGGGAGACAGGACGGACAGCTGATCGTCCTCGCAGTGGCAGACCACGTGTAACAACACCTGCACAGAATCTGTACATCCGAACATCACACCTGCAGGACAGGTACAGGATGGCAACAACAGCTGCCCGAGTTACACCAGGAACGCACAATCCCTCCATCAATGCTCAGACTGTCCGCAATAGGCTGAGAGAGGCTGGACTGAAGGCTTGTAGGGCTACTGTAAGGCAGGTTCTCATCAAACATCACTGGCAACAACGTTGCCTATGGGCACAAACCCACCGTCACTGGACCATACAGGACTGACAAAAAGTGCCCGCGGTTTTGAGTCGCGGTTTTGTCTCACCAAGGGTGATGGTCTGATTCGCGTTTATCATTGAAGGAAGGAGAGTTACACCGAGGCCTGTACTCTGGAGCGGGATCGATTTGGAGGTGGAGGGTCTGTCATGGTCTGGGGCGGTGTGTCACAGCATCATCGGACTGAGCTTGTTGTCATTGCAGGCAATCTCAATGCTGTGCGTTACAGGGAAGACATCCTCCTCCCTCATGTGCTACCCTTCCTGCAGGCTCATCCTGACATGACCCTCCAGCATGACAATGCCACCAGCCAAACTGTTTGTTCTGTGCGTGATTTCCTGCAAGACACGAATGTCAGTGTTCTGCCATGGCCAGCGAAGTGCTCGGATCTCAATCCCATTGAGCACATCTGGGACCTGTTGGATCGGAGGGTGAGGGCTAGGGCCATTCCCCCCCAGAAATGTCAGGGAACTTGCAGGTGCCTTGTTGGAAGAGTCGGGTAACTCACAGCAAGAACTGGCAAATCTGGTGCAGTCCATGAGGAGGAGATGCTCTGCAATACTTAATGCAGCTGGTGGACACACCAGATACTGACTGTTACTTTTGATTTTGACCCCCCCTTTGTTCAGGGAAACATTATTCAATTTCTCTTAGTCACATGTCTGTTGAACTTGTTCAGTTTATGTCTCAGTTGTTGAATCTTGTTATGTTCAAACAAATATTTACACATGGTAAGTTTGCTGAAAATATACGCAGTTGACAGTAAGAGGACTTTTCTTTTTTTGCTGAGTTTGTGTGAGGGTTGACATAGTAAGTAGATCTGGGTTGTATTCATTAGGGTAATAAAGTATGAAAAGGTTTTGCAACAGAAAACAGAAACTAGGGTTAGTCATTGGACACCAGTTTAGGTAGTGCCTCCCTGTTTCTTCCGTTTTGGTGCCTAATGAATACGACCATGAGGTGCCATAGCATAGCTTGACTTGTTGACCATTTTTTGTCAACCACTGAGTTCAACAATATAATTGTTGTACTCTCCTGATATCTAGTGGTCAAAGATGGAACTGTGGACTAATCACAGTGATCCCAGAATGCAGAAGACAATAGGAACTTTGTCCAGAGCAAGCCAAACCTTGTACTTGTTTTTAAATAATTAGATGGACATACTTTGAGACAGGCATTGTAAATAGAACTACATTTGTTATTTTTAGGGCTTTTATCTAAATAATTGAAATTTAAATTCTCTGACCATTCTTCTTCTGAGAATGACTCTCAAACCAATGATCAATGACTTCCACCCCAAAGAGCAGAACTGGTTGAAAATATGTATTCATTGGGAACGTATTTAATGTTGTGCCTACAGGAGGGCAGCTCCCGCTCAGCCCATTCAAAGCTCTTCTCTGTCCTGGCGCCCCAATGGTGGAACAAGCTTCCCTCTGACACTAGGACAGCAGAGTCCCTGCCCATCTTCCGAAAACATCTGAAACTCTACCTCTTCAAAGAGTATCTTAAATAATCCTACAGCAACCCTCCCTCTCGCAAAAAAGAGGAACACCCTTGCTACTTTATGGAGGAAGAATGTACTTACTATGACTTAGATATGTGGTTGTCCTAACTAGCTATCTTAAAAGTCCAATGCAGCCGTGGGGTTTTTCAATTCTGAATATCCATTAAAATGGTCAAAAGGGAACAAAAATTGCTTCTAGGCATAGAGCAATTTCTCAAGCAAGAATTTTCACAATTTCCCAGTATTATTCCAAGCTCGTAATGTGGAAACATAAATTTAAACACAGGGAAATCACAGTCATGACTGCAGTGGGCCTTTTAAGATGAATGCACTAAATATAATGTAAAAATTAAGAATATGTAAATGTATGTGGATTTTTGTTGTCTCATTTAACACAGTGCACTATAGAGCAGGACAGTATTCTGTAAAATGCACATAGCACAAAGTGAGTAGAAATGATGTGATGATAGAGAGGGAAGTTCCCAAAACCCTTCTATGTGTCACTACCTAACAACTCCGCTGTTGACCTTGTAACCAATAACATTGGTTGGCCGCAGAGTAGGCCCTGCCCAAATACACTCAGAGAGATAGAGAGAGAGAGATAAATAACAGCTTACCCAGCCCCTGCTTTTGTTACCCAACATGCACCAGACCATGACACACCATGAGAAAGGCCTTGTGGGAAAAATAATGATCTGACAATACAGTATGTGTCCTATTTATTCAACCACTTTATATTTATTTTTGACGGCCTCTGTTAAATACAATCAAATCAAGACAAAATCAAGAATTTTTCAACTGTACTGTGATTCGCAGTCAAAATGTGGCACCATTTTTAACCATAAAGATAAGATGTAGATAGATGTCTGACCAAAGATCACGAGGACAGAGGGTGTGTACTGTCCTGTAGAACATTCTGAGCATTCCTCTCGGTGGTGCTAAGTGAATCTTTATCAGGCTCACAAGATAGTTCCCTCTGCCCTCTAGGACGAATCCATATGCTTTATGTCTTCTGTATAAGACTGAAATCACAGGTAAAGCTGTGAAGTGGTATATGCTTGTTGATGTTCTTCTGAGGGATAGGAATCATCCCAACAGATGTCAACATGCTTTTTTTCTTTCTCATTTTGTTCTCCTTTAATAAAGGACTAATTTAGGCCTGGCATGCCAGGTAGGTGCGTTTAATTATCAGGTACGACAGTAAACCAGCAGGCTCCAGACCTCGTAGGGTAAGATTTGAATAGCCCTGGTATATGGGGTCTTCAAGACTGTCATGCAATTTCTCTTGTGAGCATGTAGACAAAGTTATCAACACACATATACAATACTTTTACTCTGACAGAACTCCAATAGATTGGTTATAACACATAGAAAACCATAGAAAAACTTTTGAAGTCTCTCTCTCCCACTCTCTCACACGCACATGCACGCACACCTACACACACACGTGCTAAACAAGTAGCGTGAAGTACTTTACACAAGGACTTCACGCTGCTTGCTTCACACACACACACACACACACACACACAAAATATTGACAACACCTCCTTGGTCTTTGTGTTTAATGGGCAATGTGACAATTACAAAAGTGAAAATTAGAACCCTTCTCTACTCTGCGCCCCTTCCTCCTCTTCTCTTTCCGTCCCTCACTTCCCCATCTTCTTCTTGTGCATCTGGTAGCACTGTTCACAGGCGATGGACAGGCCCACAACTAGAGATACAAACTCCTCGAAGTTCACCTCTCCATCACCATTAGAGTCTAGATCCTTCATTATCTTGTCTACTGTTGCTGGGTCCTTCTGAGACTGAAAGGAAGACAGGGACATTTTAATAATACCAAATATTAATACTGTCATTTCACTAACATTGACATGGCACAACAGTGAAAGTCGCTACTCTATTGGGCATGTACAGTACATGACAAGTAGGGCCAAGTTGTTTTGCTGACCACTTAAATCAGGGAAAACTCTGGGCCCTAGTCAAACCTTATGACTAGGGCCCAAGTTTTTTTTGGTTACCTCACGTGATCAGGAAAAACTCCTGTTCCTAATCATAAAGCGTGCATGTTTTCTGTATCAAACTAACATGGAGTGCTACTACAGCTAGTAGTAGATAGTAATAGAGATAATATACTGTGCGTCACAAATGGCACCCTATTGCCTATATAGTGCACTACTTTAGAGCAGGGCCCATAGGGTAGTGCACTCTATAGGGAATAGGGTACCATTTGGGACACATCCTTAGTAGAGCTAGTATTAGAGATGGCCACCTTGAGGAAGCCAGAGAGCTCGTTCTCCATCAGGTCCTTGAGCTCGCGACGGCTCAAAGTGTTGCTACTGCCCTCCTTAGCAGCGTACTTGTGGAACACGGTGATCATGGACTCCATGGCACGTTCCAGTTCTGACGGCATGGTTGCAGGTCTGAGTGAGGTCACACAGAGAGAGGTAGCGAGAGACAGAGCGAGATAGAGAGAGACAGTCAGAGAGAGAGGTTACATTTGAATGACAGTAAATACAGAGTAAGAGATGGCTAAAGGAACTATATTTCATGAGCGAATTTCGGAATCTCTGTGTGTGTATGTATTTGAGCATTAGAATGGGCCGTGTTGAAGAAAGTCAGTACCCTGTGCCATATGCCCTGCCTATTCCGATGAGAAATGCTCTGATGAGTAATCTAGCAAATTTCCACCAACAAAAGTTGATCACAAATACATTCCCATACATCCTGTACCAGTCAGTGAGCCCCACCCTGGTGTGGTCTCTCTGGACTCCATTGAGTTAATATTGGACAATACTACATGATGGTTATTATCATTAGGGCTAAAAGGAAATGGGTAGAATGAGTCAGCGCAGCTAATGGGGACTTGACTGGAAATTGAATGAAAGAAAACATTTATTTCAGTCAATGTCCTTAAAATGAAATAATATAAAACACTCATTATATTTTTGACAAAACAATTAAAACACACACATTATAATTAACATCATAATGCTATAATTGTAAAGCAAACATGACAGGTTGTATATCTATATGTTGACCATGTTCTATTGCCCTTTTGTAATTATTATTTTAGTTATAGAAATGACGCAGCTTTAAAATACTTAATCAATGCAGAACACATAAAAAGGTAAGTCTGGACTGTAAAAAGTGACTTATGTTCACTTTTATATTTACAGATGAAAAGTATGGACACCCAACTCCATAGAAAGCTGCACTTCAAAGTCAATCGCACACGACCAAGAATACAAACATTTTAAGTCCGCAGACTAGTTTCTGTGTTGAAGGAGGAGATCAGATAGGATTAACGAAACTATTTAGCTTGAATCGACTTTTTACATTCGTGTTAGAGGCTGAATGCTTACCGTTCACGAGTGTGGAGTTGGCGATTGAGAAGAGGTTGAATTGTGCAGAGTGGAGAAATATTGCTCCTGAGAATTTATAGACAGGCGACGCCCTGTATGCGCTGCCTTCAGCAAAGGAAGTCATGATGCCGAGGATATTGAGCAAGACAGTAAGACCATGATAATAGTTTCCTTTGGTAAACCTATCAAACATAGTCAAGGTAATATTTTGCGCTGTGAAATAAAAACGATTAAAGTGACTAACTCGTCATATATTTGTTTCTCTAAATGATCAATTAGTACATTTCATGAATCTCCCACTTATACACAGAATAAACGAGGTGGGCTGAACAATGAAAATTGAGAGTGAGGTAAAGAAAAATAGACATAGCCTACTGTAAATGTTCAATTAGTATCGATTGTAATGACAAACAACGTGTTTGAGCAAGCACTATCATTACAGTTGATCAGAGTGTTAATAATTAGCCCAGCATTTATGATGGTGACCCAACCCTGATACTACATGTAGTGGGACTTTTACCTGCGTGATTTGCATCACTCTGGGAGTGGTCGTGATGACGTGAGAGGCCAGACCTATAGGTGTGTCCCAATTGGCACCCTGTTCTCTATATTGTGCATGAAGTTAAAAGTAGTGTACTATATGGAATAGCATATAGCAGTTGGGTGTTTATTTTAATAAAGCAGCTCCAACCTGCTGCTCCAATAAGTTAGCTACAGTACATCCAGTTATGCTCTCAGCAATATAATAATAATGATGATGTTTTCTGTACATTTAGATACATTTTGATCGAGAAAGCAGTGGTGTATATCTGTCTGCACCACATATCAAGACTGCATCGTTAAATAGCAAGAAAACCAAAACATGTCTCTACAACCGCCATGTAAAAGTGGTCCTAATGGAGGAGTGCAGCAGTTGTATTGTGCAACATTGAAACTTTTGGATGGTCTTGTATTTATGCCCTCTAGTGGAATAGCTTTGTAATGGTAGAGTACTGTCCTCATCAAATGAATGTAGTTGTTTGGGACTGTAGCCATGAGGGGAAGATGATGCAATGGCAGAGTTCTCTTCGTCTCTCCCATTCTATTCCTTCATTTTTTCTCTGGTCTGCTTTTCTGCCCTAACCCTTTGTGTGTGTGCGTGCCTGCGTTTGTGTGTGTGTGTGGTGTGGGCATACGTTGTGAAGAGGGATGACATAATTTGCTGACCAAAAAGACATGGAAATCCAGAGAGGGTCACCTAGCGACAACACCCAGCTTTATAAAAATATATATTTATATATTTTCGGTCTACACCCTTTTCCCTCTCAATCGTCTATACTCTTTCCCAGTGGTGGAAAAAGTACCCAATTGTCATACTTGAGTAAAAGTAAAAAATATCTTAATAGAAAATGACTCAAGTAAAAGTGAACGTCAACCTGTAAAATACTACTTGAGTAAAAGTTTAAAAGTATTTGGTTTTAAATGCACAGTATCAAAAGTAAATGTAATTGCTAAAATGTACTTAAGTATCAAAAGGAAAAGTACAAGTATAAATAATATAAAATTCCTTATATTAAGAAAAGCGGACAACCACATTTTCTAGCATGCTCCAACTCTCAGACATAATTTAAAAACGAAGTATGTGTTTAGTGAGTTCACCAGATCAGAGGCAGTAGGGATGACCTGAGATGTTCTCTTGATAAGTGTGTGAATTAAACAATTTTCCTGTACTTTTTGGTGTCAGGAAAAATGTATGGAGTAAAAAGTACATCATTTTCTTTAGGAATGTAGTGAAGTAAACGTAAAAGTTGTCAAAACAATGTATAGTACAGATACCACAAAAACCTACTTAAGTAGTACTTTCAAGTATTTTTACTTAAGTTCTTTACACCACTGCTCTTTCCCATTCTTTATTTCCCAACGCATCGTCAGCGTATAACTCACATATGACATTCAATGGCTCTTTGAGCCTCATTGTGCTCCTCTACCCATGGCTTATCCTTAAAAAGAGATAATTTGTTCTGCTTGTCATGCTTGAGGGTTCTCTATTTGGATAACTCCTATGATAGTAAACTGAACTGCACAACCAAACAAGTTCTTTAATATCTTGAACTTTAATATCTACAGGGTCAGTGAGAGAAACAGCCAAACCAAACTGCCCACACCCAAGATGAATATTTGATAATACTAAAACCCGAAGAAGGCTCTATGTTGCCGAAACGTTGGTTATTAGGTTTTCCCAATTGTTGGAAGCATACACAGAATATGCAACTTTCTTTCTTTTTACACCACGAAAACCTTCTGCAAATGTCATAATTTTCTTATTATTTTGAGCCTTGCAGAAATGTTTAACTTACTGTGTAATGGCATATTTGCAGGGTTATCATGTCACACTAGTCCATCCTCTCTTCAGATGACTTAAATCAAATGATATTTGTCACATGCGCCAAATACAACTGGCATAGACTTTCCCGTGAAATGCTTGCTTACGAACCCTTCCCAACAATGCACAGTTTAGAAATAGAAATAGTAACACGAGGAATAAAATAAAATACACAAGAATGGAGCTATATACAGGGACAAGATCAATGAGCAAGGTATTTAAGGTAGATACAGTTGAAGTCGGAAGTTGACATACACTTAGGTTGAAGTCATTAGAACTTGTTTTTCAACCACTCCACACATTTCTTGTTATCAAACTATAGTTTTGGCAAGTCGGTTAGGACATCTACTTTGTGCATGACACAAGTAATTTTTTCCAACAATTGTTTACAGACAGATTATTTCACTTAGAACTCACTGTATCACAATTCCAGTGGGTCAGAAGTTTACATACACTAAGTTGACTGTGCCTTTAAACAGCTTGGAAAATTCCAGAAAAGAATGTCATGGCTTTAGAAGCTTCAGGTACAAAAGTATCTATATCCACAGTAAAACGCGTCCTATATCAACATAACCTGAAATGCCGCTCGCTCAGCAAGGAAGAAGCCACTGCTCCAAAACCGCCATAAAAAATCCAGATTACGGTTTGCAACTGCACATGGGGACAAAGATCGTACTTTTTGGAGAAATGTCCTCTGGTCTGATGAAACAAAAGTAGAACTGTTTGGCCATTATGACCATCGTTATGTTTGGAGGAAAAAGGGGGAGGCTTACAAGCCGAAGAACACCATCCCAACCGTGACGCACATCATGTTGTGGGGGTGCTTTGCTGCAGGAGGGACTGGTGCACTTCACAAAATAGATGGCATCATGAGGTAGGAAAATTATGTGGCTATATTGAAGCAACATCTCAAGACATCAGTCAGGAAGTTAAAGCTTGGTCGTAATCGGTCTTCCAAATGGACAATAACCCCAAGCATACTTCAAAAGTTGTGGCAAAATGGCTTAAGGACAACAAAGTCAAGGTATTGGAGTGGCCATTACAAAGCCCTGACCTCAATCCTATAGAAAATGTGTGGGCAGAACTGAAAAAGCGTGTGCGAATAAGAAGGCCTACAAACCTGACTCAGTTACACCAGCTCTGTCAGGAGGAATGGTGTATGTAAACTTCCAAATTCAACTGTATGTACAAGAAGGCAATAACAGTCAAATTAAGAACAGTGCAGCAACAGCAAATTATGAGTGTAAACGTTATTGTGTGTGTGTGTAATGTGTGTGTGTATGTGTGTTTGTGTTGTGTCAGTCTGCGTATGTTATGTGTGTGCGTATGTAGTGTATGTGAATGTGTGTGTGTTTTGTGTGGGCGTGTCAATGTAGTGTGTGTGAGTTTGTATATGGTTTGTATATATAGTTTAGTGAGTGTGTGTAGAGTCAGTGCAGATACTGTAGTTCGGATACCCTTAATTGACTATCTAGCAGTCTGGCTATTTAGCAGTCTTATGGCTTGGGGGTAGAAGCTGCCTGGGAGCCTGTTGGTCCAAGAACCGATGCTCCGGTACAGTTTGCCAGACGGTAGCAGAGTGAAGAGTCTATGGCTTGGGTGGCTGGAGTATTTGACATTTGTTTGGGCCTTCCTCTAACACCGCCTGATATAGAGGTCCTGGAAGGCAGGGATCTCGGCTTCTGTCATGTACTGGGCTGTCCGCACCACCCTCTGTTGTGATTTTCAGTCAAGGGCGGTGCATTTGCCATAGCAAGCGGGGATGCAGCCAGTCAAGATGCTCTCAATGGTGCAGCTGTAGAACTTTTTGAAGATCCGAGGGCCCATGCCAAATCTTTTCAGCCTCCTGAGAGAGAAGAGGCGCTGCCGTGCGTTGACCATGTTAGGTCCTTAGTGATGTGGAGGCCAATGAACTGAAAGCTTTCAACCCACTCCACAACAGCCCCATCGATGTGGATGGGGGCGCGCTCTCCCCTCTTTCTCCTATAGTCCACAATCAGCACTTTGGTCTTACTTTTAAAAAATATATATATTTAACCAGGCAAGTCAGTTAAGAACAAATTCTTATTTACAATGACAGCCTAGGAACAGTGGTTTAACTGCCTTGATCAGGGGCAGAATGACAGATGTTTACCTTGTCAGCTCGGGGATTGGATCTAGCAACCTTTCAGTTACTGTCCCAATGCTCTAACCACTAGTCTACCTGCCGCCCTGACGTTGAGGGAGAGGTTGTTGTCCTGCTAAGTCTCTGACCTTCTCCCTGTAGGCTGACTCATCGCCCCCGTGTTGAGGGTCAACGTGGCTGAGGTGTTGTTGCCTATCCTCACCACCTGGGGCAGGCCCGTCAGGAAGTCCAGGATCCAGTTGCAGAGGGAGGGGTTCAGTCCCAGGGTCCCTAGCTTGGTGATGAGCTTGGAGGGGACTATCTGATCTGTAGTCTATGAACATCATTCTCACGTAGTTATTTCCCCCCTTTTCCAGGTGGGAGAGGGAAGTGTGAAGTGAAATTAAAGATTGCATTATCTGTGGATCTGTTGGGGCGGTATGCGAATTGGAGTGGGTATAGGGTGTCTGGGAAGATGGTGTTGATAGGTGTCATGACCATCCTTTCAAAGCCATTCATAATTACAGATGTGAGTGCTACAGGGCGATAGTCATTTAGGCAGGCTACCTTGTTGGGAACAGGGACAATAGTGGTCAGCTTGAAACATGTTGGGACAACAGACTGGGACAAGGATAGATTTAAAATGTCTGTGAAGACACTTGCCAGCTTGTCTGCGCATGCTTTGAGAACCGCGCCTGGGTATTCCGTCCGGCGGCCCTGTGATTGTTAACCTGTTTAATCGTTTTGCTCACACTGGCCACGGAGAGTCAAATCACACAGTCATCCGGAAAAACAGGGCCTTTCACGGAAGGCCCAGTGTTATATTCCTCGAAGCGACCATGAAAGGCTTTTAGCTCTTTTGGGAGTTCTATAATCGCTGGGCAACTCATGGCTGGGTTTCCCTTTGTAATCCGTTATCGTCTGCACTTCCTGCCACATAGGATGAGCTATCGTCTGTACTTCCTGCCACATAGGATGAGCTATCATCTGCATGTCCTGCCACATAGGATGAGTGTTGGAGCTGGTGTAATAGGATTCCACCTTCCTCTTATATACAGTACCAGTCAAAAGTTTGGACACACCTACTAATTCAAGGGTTTTTCTTTATTTGTATTATTTTCTAAAGTGTAGAGTAATAGTGAAGACATCAAAACTATGAAATAACACAAATGGAATCATGTAATAAACAAAAGTGTTAAGCAAATAAAAAATATATTGTATATTCTTCAAAGTAGACACCCTTTGCCTTGATGACAGCTTTGAACACTCTTGGCATTCTCTTGGTATGATTTTCCAACAGTCTTGAAGGAGTTCCCACATATCCTGAGCAATTGTTGGCTGCTTTTTCTTCACTCTGCGGTCCAATCCCAAACCATCTCAAACCATCTCATGATTACTGTATATATGTGATAACCTTTGTATGCTTGCAATGCGCAATGATGGAAAAATACTGGGTAATGGAGATGTACTGCTTTAGTTCTCAGGCTGAGAACTAAAGCACCTGCTGACAGTCATGCAGCCTCAAGGCCGAGATAGTAGAGTGAGAAACCACAGTCTAGACATGTTTTTCTCATCTTAGATACTTTGTATCTAATCTAATGCAACAATGTTAAGGTATGATTGATGGTAGGTTGTATAAAGAGTGTTGTCTCCTGTTTCGCCACACAGATCTTTACTACAGACTACTGAGGTATTCTGTATGTGAATCTCTGTCTGCAATTTCATTTTATTATTAGAGTTTTATACCAAGGTTCCTGTGTCTCATCTATCTGGAAGATGGATTGTTGCAGTCATACAAGGAAAAAAGAGAGCTGGCCCAAGCAAGCACAGGTTACACCTGAAGCATGAGGACTTGCAGCGAGTGGTGAACTTCATCAACAACTACGCAGAGGATAATGCAATAGTATTACAAGGACGCCACCCGGGACACAAACACTTTGGTGGAAAGCTGCTGGCATCCCATGTGACACAAGCAACTGTGTGGCTTCTCTACAAGGAATTGATGACAACACTTGGTATGTAAAGCATAAACAACACGTTTTGATTATTTAATTGACCTCCAACATGATTGACACTACTTTTATTGATCTCACATTATTTCTGTGTTTTCCAGACGTACGTGTAGTTGGGCTGTGTGTTATTATTTTAACTTCTAGTCTGGACCTTCACTTCCTGATCACAGGCCACACCAAGTTTGCCCCTGACTGGTGCTTCAGTCTCATCAAGCAGCGCTTCAGAAAGACCAGAGTGAACATTTTGTCTGAGATTGCTGGTGTTGTGAAGGACAGCACTGTGACAGGGGTCAACATCCCTGGTTGGACTGGAGCAGGTATTCTGTATTTTTTTTTCTTCACATTTTCAAACAGTACATTTATATTTTCCAATACATTTGGGTGAGTTTTTTTCCGCTTGAGTAGCCTCGTTTCACTGCCAAAAATACAATTAAACCATCTGGTGTTCAGTGAAATAACAACACAATGTCAAATACAGGTAGCCTAGTCAAATAATTAACATCTAATCGCATTAACCGTTTCTCTCTTGCGGGAATTCCACTAACAGTCCGTATGTAGCCAAACGTAGCTGCTGCTCATGTTGGTATCTGTACTGATGGCACAAAAGCCATGACAGGGAGACATAGTGGAGTGGTAACGCGCGTGCAAGCAGTTGCTCCCGACGCCACTTGGGTACACTGCAGCATCCATCGAGAGGCTCTTGCTGCCAAGGAAATGCCTGACAGCTTGTAAGACTTTTTGGACTTACAGTGAAAATTTAACTTTGTTAAAGCAACTCTCATGTATTTTCTGCACTATGCAATGATATGGGCACCGACCTTGTAACGCTTTTACAACATACAGAAGTGCGCTGGTTATCAAGGGGCAAAATACTGACACATTTTTTTAACCTCTTGGGGATAATTAAGGAGCGTTGGGGCACTAGCGTAATGTAAGGCGCCAAATTCAAAATCCCAAAGTAGAAATATAAAACATTCATCAAAATACAAGTGTTGCACACTGTTCAAAAGCTTAGTCTCTTGGCAATCTAACTGCGTTGGCAGATTTCAAAAAGGCTTTACGGCGAAAGCAGAACATTTGATTGTCTGAGGACAGCGCCCCGCATATTTTCTGCAATAGCATAATTTCATAACCAGCACGGGTGTCACAAAACTAGTGTTAATTTCGTCAGACGAGACGAGACGAAATATGTTCGTCAACGACCTTTTTTTCCATGACTAAGACGAGACGATGACGAGACTGCACCACTGTTCAAAAACGCTGACTAAGACTAAATTAACATGCATTATTGTTGACGAAAAAAGACGAGACGAAAATGTTTTGCATAAAATAAAAATGAAGATAAAATCTCTCTTCATTTTCGTCTACAATCGTCTCTGCTTTTTCATCAGCTGTTACGCCTTTAAAATATTCCGAAAAGTTCGAGCTGTTGCTCAAGTACAGGTTTCATACTCCTGTTGCTGCCAGCCTGTGGCTGCAACACGAAACTGCAGAACACAGCACCCACAGCGAACCACGAGTGGACGGCGACGACGACATGCTAGGTCGAAGGAAGAGGCTCGATATTTGGTCGAATTTTAAGTACAATGATACTGACAAAAAGTCAGAATGTGTCATCATAACTGACGGGAAACACTGCTGACAAAAAATATCAGGGAAAAACACCACCAACCTTAAACGACATCTAAAGGCTAACCACGCACACATTCAGGTAAGCTAACCTAAATTAACGTCTCATAAGTTAATGCTGATTTTAGGCATCTACGCTGTAAATCAACAAGTTAGCTATGGTGTTTTGGCACATACATTATGCAGGTTATATATATTTTATGTTATTTTGCCACATGCATGTGTGGGTCTTCACATCATGCTGTAAATGCATGTTTGTTCATTAACATGTATTCATTTATTTGTAATAAACACTTTGAGTTGGCTATTTCAAAAGTTTTATTTTTATGTTAAATTATGTAAGGGATAATGTAGAGCGAGGCTGTTGTTATAGCGAATACAACCCCGACAGGCTGATTAGGACCCCGCTTATTACATGGCTACCTACCAAATAAATCAATAATTTGAAAAAAGAAAATAGTGCGCTCCGTCTCTTCGGTTAGAATCCTGTGTGTCCATGGCAACGGTGTGTTATACTTAGCAGCGGTCTGTTATCAAGAAATACAAATCCACCAGACTATGAATAACTTGATATGCATTGTAACATATCCACTACATTTCTATCATGACGTTAAGTTGGTAAGAAATCAGACCTGTCCGAGTTGTACTGTACTCACCAGCATATGTTGCTAGGAATGCTTATATATATATATATATATATATATATATATATATATATATATACAGTGGGGCAAAAAAGTATTTAGTCAGCCACCAATTGTGCAAGTTCTCTCACTTAAAAAGATGAGAGAGGCCTGTAATTTTCATCATAGGTACACTTCAACTATGACAGACAAAAGGAGGAAAAAGAATCCAGAAAATCACATTGTAGGATTTTTAATGAATTTATTTGCAAATTATGGTGGAAAATAAGTATTTGGTCACATACAAACAAGCAAGATTTCTGGCTCTCACAGACCTGTAACTTCTTCTTTAAGAGGCTCCTCTGTCCTCCACTCGTTACCTGTATTAATGGCACCTGTTTGAACTTGTTATCAGTATAAAAGACACCTGTCCACAACCTCAAACAGTCACACTCCAAACTCCACAATGGCCAAGACCAAAGAGCTGTCAAAGGACACCAGAAACAAAATTGTAGACCTGCACCAGGTTGGGAAGACTGAATCTGCAATAGGTAAGCAGCTTGGTTTGAAGAAATCAACTGTGGGAGCAATTATTAGGAAATGGAAGACATACAAGACCACTGATAATCTTCCTTGATCTGGGGCTCCACGCAAGATCTCACCCGTGGGGTCAAAATGATCACAAGAACGGTGAGCAAAAATCCCAGAACCACACGGGGGGACCTAGTGAATGACCGGCAGAGAGCTGGGACTAAAGTAACAAAGCCTACCATCAGTAACACACTACGCCGCCAGGGACTCAAATCCTGCAGTGCCAGACGTGTCCCCCTGCTTAAGCCAGTACATGTTCAGGCCCGTCTGAAGTTTGCTAGAGAGCATTTGGATGATCCAGATAAGGATTGGGAGAATGTCATATGGTCAGATGAAACCAAAATAGAACTTTTTGGTAAAAACTCAACTCGTCGTGTTTGGAGAACAAAGAATGCTGAGTTGCATCCAAAGAACACCATACCTACTGTGAAGCATGGGGGTGGAAACATCATGCTTTGGGGCTGTTTTTTCTGCAAAGGGACCAGGACGACTGATCCGTGTAAAGGAAAGAATGAATGGGGCCATGTATCGTGAGATTTTGAGTGAAAACCTCCTTCCATCAGCAAGGGCATTGAAGATGAAACGTGGCTGGGTCTTTCAGCATGACAATGATCCCAAACACACCGCCCGGGCAACGAAGGAGTGGCTTCGTAAGAAGCATTTCAAGGTCCTGGAGTGGCCTAGCCAGTCTCCAGATCTCAACCCCATAGAAAATCTTTGGAGGGAGTTGAAAGTCCGTGTTGCCCAGCGACAGCCCCAAAACATCACTGCTCTAGAGGAGATCTGCATGGAGGAATGGGCCAAAATACCAGCAACAGTGTGTGAAAACCTTGTGAAGACTTACAGAAAACATTTGACCTCTGTCATTGCCAACAAAGGGTATATAACAAAGTATTGAGATAAACTTTTGTTATTGACCAAATACTTATTTTCCACCATAATTTGCAAATAAATAAATTAAAAATCCTACAATGTGATTTTCTGGGTTTCTTTTTCTCATTTCGTCTGTCATAGATGAAGTGTACCTATGATGAAAATTACAGGCCTCTCTCATCTTTTTAAGTTGGAGAACTTGCACAATTGGTGGCTGACTAAATACTTTTTTGCCCCACTGTATATATATATATTAGCGGCGTGTGGACGAATTCTTTCTACGCACACACCATTTTATGTAACACTCTGTGCGTATGTTTTTTTTTTTAATTACTACATGGCTTGGTTAAATTCTAATGTAGAATGCGGTGGTCTGTTAGAAATAAGTGTTTAGAAATAACAGACCACCACATTCTACATTAGAATTTAACCAAGCCATGTAGTAATAAAAAAAAAAAACATACGCACAGAGTGTTACATAAAATGGTGTGTGCGTAGAAAGAATTCGTCCACACACCGCTAAAAAAGGAAAAAAACCTGAGCGCAAGTCCACCGTCTAGCACAAGGCAGGCTTTTTGTGTTAAATTCTATTTCCTGTCGCTGCGCAGGCTCTTTTATTGTACATGACTGCCTAATAACCCTTTTCTTTAAAGGCTTCATTTATGTCCCGTTGACCGGTCCGTTGCATTACGATTAAAAGCAGTATCAATAAAGTAAAAAATGTGATGTGCAGTCAAGTTCGTAAACCTAAATAGGTTGTATTTTAGACCCACAGTAAAGTAGGCCTATTCTTTTCAGTTTTTCTGGGTATATTTATTTTATTTCTGCTTTGAACAGAAACATGAGACACAAGGCAACCAAAATAGTTTTAAAAACCTTTGTAACTTGTCAGTCGGAGTCTGTTGGGCCCCAGCTTTTGAATTGTGTTGGTTAAAATAAAATACTCTTCAGAACAGGTTCATCACTTTTTTACTGAAATGTTTATCAGAAATAATCTCAGTAATAATGTGTTATTTAAAAAAAAAAAGACTAACATTTTTTTACTAAAACTTGACTAAAATATATTGAGTTCTTTTTTGACTAAAACTAGACTAAAATGAAAAGACTTTTAGTCGACTAAAACTTGACTAAGATACCTTGAGTTCTCTTTTGACTAAAACTAGACTAAAATTACGAGACTTTTAGTCGACTAAAACTTGACTAACAAAAAAAGATATGTGAATGACTAAATATGACTAAAACTAACAAGGACATTTGGCACAAGACTAAGACTAAGACTAAATTAAAAATAGGTGACAAAATTAACACTACACAAAACACATAAAAAGAGCTAAAATAAATCACTTACCTTTGATGATCTTCTGCTGAGGACAATCCGAAGTGTCCAAGCAAGACATCCAATGTTTCTTTTGTTAGAAAAAGTCCTTGTTTATATCCATAAATCTCAGTTTGGTTGGCGCGTTATGTTCAGAAAATCCACCGTCCACTCGCCCATTGTACAGGGAAGAGAAAGCGTTCAAAATATACCTATCAACTTTGTCCAAACAAATCAAACATCGTTTATAATGTATCCTTAGGTACACATTTATGTATATTAACGGATAATATCCTGAGCGATAGAAAAGTGAAATCCCGAAGCGCGCACTCACAGTCTCGCGCAAAAAACACAAAAGGCACTTCCTCCCTCCAATTACATAATCTTCTTTTATTCGGTTGTTTTTCAAGGTAAACTCATCAAACCTTTTTCAAAAGACTGTTGACATCTAGTGGAAGCCATAGGTACTGCAACCTGGGTCCCGGATTAAAGCAGATCCCATAGACAACCATTGGGATAGAAGGCATGTCACAACAACAACAAAAATTCCGTACAGAAATTCCTTGGGTTTTCGCCTGCCATATCAGTTCTGTTATACTCACAGACGCTATCTTAACAGTTTTAGAAACTTCAGAGTGTTTTCTGTCCAATAGTACTAATTATGTGCATATCCTAGTTTCTGGGCCTAGTTTCTGGGTTTTACTTTGGGCACGACAGACTCTCCAAAACTCCCACCACTGCTGCCGCTCCCAAAGAAGTTTTAAATTGAGAGACGAGCTCAAAGTTTTCTTTACTGACCATAATTGTCCTTGATGATCTTTTTGGCCTTCCTGTGACATCGGGTGGTGTAGGTGTCCTGGAGGGCAGGTAGTTTACCCCCAGTGATGCGTTGTGCAGTCCTCACTACCCTCTGGAGAGCCTTACGGTTGTGGGCGGAGCAGTTGCCGTACCAGGCGGTGATACAGCCCGACAGGATGCTCTCAATTGTGCATCTGTAGAAGTTTGTGAGTGTTTTTGGTGACAAGCCGAATTTCTTCAGCCTCCTGAGGTTGAAGAGGCACTGTTGCGCCTTCTTCACCACGCTGTCTGTGTGGGTGGACCATTTCAGTTTGTCCGTGATGTGTACGCCGAGGAACTTAAAACTTTCCACCTTCTCCACTACTGTCCCGTCGATGTGGATAGGGGGGTGCTCCCTCTCCTGTTTCCTGAAGTCCACGATCATCTCTTTTGTTGACGTTGAGTGAGAGGTTATTTTCCTGACACCACACTCCGAGGGCCCTCACCTCCTCCCTGTAGGCCGCCTCGTCGTTGTTGGTAATCAAGCCTACCACTGTAGTGCTTGGCCACGCAGTCATGGGTAAACAGGGAGTACAGGAGAGGGCTGAGAACGCCCCAGTGCTGAGGATCAGCGGGGTAGAGATGTTGTCACCTACCCTCACCACCTGGGGCCAGCCCGTCAGGAAGTCCAGGACCCAGTTGCACAGGGCTGGGTCGAGACCTAGGGTCTCGAGCTTAATGACGAGTTTGGAGGGTACTATGGTGTTAAATGCTGAGCTGTAGTTGATGAACAGCATTCCTACACAGGTATTCCTCTTGTCCAGATGGGTTAGGGCAGCATGCAGTGTGATTGCGATTGCGTCGTCTGTGGACCTATTGGGACGGTAAGCAAATTGGAGTGGGTCCAGGGTGTCTGGCAGGATGGAGGTGATATGATCCTTGACTAGTCTCTCAAAGCACTTCATGATGATGGAAGTGAGTGCTACGGGGCGATAGTCATTTAGCTCAGTTACCTTAGCTTTCTTGGGAACAGGAACAATGATGGCCCTCTTGAAGCATGTGGGAACAGCAGACTGGGATAGGGACTGATTGAATATGTCCGTAAACACACCAGCCAGCTGGTCTGCGCATGCTCTGAGGACACGGCCAGGTATGCCATCTGGGCCAGCAGCCTTGCGAGGGTTAACACATTTAAATGTTTTACTCATGTTGGCTGCGGTGAAGGTGAGCCCGCAGGTTTTGGTAGCGGGCCGTGTCGGTGGCACTGTATTGTCCTCAAAGCGAGCAAAGAAGTTGTTTAGTTTGTCTGGGAGCAGGACGTTGTGGTCCGCGACGGCTGGTTTTCTTTTTGTAGTCCGTGATTGACTGTAGACCCTGCCACATTCCTCTCATGTCTGAGCCGTTGAATTGTGACTCTACTTTGTCTCTATATTGACCCTTAGCTTGTTTGGTTGCCTTGCGGAGGGAATAGCTACACTGTTTGTATTCATTCATGTTTCCGGTCGCCTTACCCTGGTTAAAAGCAGTGGTTCGGGCTTTCAGTTTTGCTCGAATGCTGCCATCAATCCACGGTTTCTGGTTGGGGAAGGTTTTAATAGTTGCTATGGGTACAACATCACCAATGCACTTGCTAATAATCTCGCTCACCGAATCAGCGTATATATCAATGTTGTTGTCCTATGTTATCCGGAACATATCCCAGTCCACGTGCTCGAAGCAATCTTGCAGCGTGGAATCAGATTGGTCGGACCAGCGTTGAACAGACCTGAGAACGGGGCGTTTCCTGTTTAGTTTCTGTCTGTAAGCTGGGAGCAACAAAATTGAGTTGTGGTCAGACTTGCCGAAAGGAGGGCGGAGAATAGCCTTGTATGCATCACGGAGGTTAGAATAACAATGATCAATGCTCTGATTTCGTCCACCTTGTTGTCAAGAGACTGGACATTGGCAAGTAAAATACTCGGGAGAGGTGCACGATGCGCCCGTCTATGTAGCCTGACCAGAAGACCGCCGCGTTTCCCCCTTTTCCGGCGCCGCCGTTGTTTTGAGTCGCCGGCTGGGATCCAGTCTATTGTCCTTGTTGGTGGACCAAACAGAGGATCCGCTTCGGGAAAGTCGTATTCCAGGTCGTAATGTTGGTAAGTTGACGTTGCTCTTATATCCAATAGTTCCTCCCGGTTGTATGTAATAAAACTTTATTTTTCCCGGGGTAACAATGTAAGAAGTAATACATAAAAAAACTAAATACTGCATAGTTTCCTGAGAACGTGAAGCGAGGCGGCCATCTCTGTCGGCGCCAGAAGTAATATACGGAAGTAATACAAGTGGCACTAAAGCCAAAACACAGCACAGGTACTCACACGACCAACGGGCATTGGAACATTAATCGAAAGCCCAATGGAAACCAAAAGGCACACTTATACAATTACTAATCAGGGGAGAATGGGGAGCAGGTGTGCATAATGACACAGTTCCGGAAGGATACGTGACAGAGTTCTCCAGTAGGTACCAAAATATTCAAAGGCCATTTTCTAAAAAGTGTTTACAAGTTTATCAACTTTCAAAGCAGAATTACTTTCCCATTGTTCCTCAGAAATGTATGATATACCATTTTGTAGCTCTGAGTCTCTACTTTTATCCAATGTAAAAAACACAATTTCAAATGTTGCTACATAAGTCCAATTTGAGCCAGTCGGTCACATATGGACTTGGTATTTTACCAGATAGGGCTATCTTCTGTATACCACCCCTACCTTGTCACAACACAACTGATTGTCTCCCCAAAACTATTTCCTCATAGGGAGGAAAGAAATTCCACAAATTAATTAACTTTGAATAAGGCACACCTGTTAATTGAAATGCATTCCAGGTGACCACCTCATGAATCTGGTTGAGAGAATGCCAGAGAGTGTGCAAAGCTGTCATGAAGACAAAGCGTGGCTACTTTGAAGAATCTCAAATATATTTTGCATTTTTTTAAACTTTGTTGGTTTCCACATGATTACATATGTGTTATTTCACAGTTTTGATGTCTTCACTACTATTCTACAATGTACAAAATAGTACAAATAAAGAAAAACCGTGGAATGAGTAGGTGTGTCCAAACCTTTGACTGGTACTGTATATGGTCTTTTTGCATGTTCAATGTCTTGCTGGAGGTCGTAGCGGGCTTTCTTGTATGCGTCTGTGTCCTGTTCATTGTAAGCGGTAGCTCTAGCCTTTAGCCTGGGCGGATATTGCCTGTAATACATGGTTTTTGGTTTGGATACGTTCTTATAGTCACTGTGTTATAGATTTTATGGTGATGACTAAATGTTTGTACATCTAAGAATATTTCATTCTGAAAATGTATGCAATAGAGATAGGGTTATAAGACAGATGGTAGTCCAATTGATGTGTGTGTGTCTAGATATTAACTTTGTGTGCAGAAGTGCAACAAGCTGGTATGACTTCATCTAGAGAGTATCTGGGAGAACAAAGAATTCTTTGATTCTACCAGACACATGTGAAATGCTCCCGTCCTTGAAGATAGGGGGGATAGTTAAAAAGCCGCCCAAGTTTGACTTATGTTGAAAAGATTGTGATAAGGAATGAATGGGTACTGTGGGAAGACACTATTTCTTGGA
Organism: Brachymystax lenok tsinlingensis; assembly: GCA_030435695.1. Taxonomy (NCBI): domain Eukaryota; kingdom Metazoa; phylum Chordata; class Actinopteri; order Salmoniformes; family Salmonidae; genus Brachymystax; species Brachymystax lenok. The sequence continues at coordinate 2,926,326 of CM059806.1, read as the reverse complement.
AGGGGTGGGAATTTTGTATCTTTGTATTTCAACATTGTACCATGTAAAAGACTGTGTACACCTTTTAGAGCTCAGAGCTCTCCCGTGAATAAATAATCTACATTTGACAAATATAGATTGGGCCTCTGTTTGTCTCATTTCAACCAGTATCTTACAAATACTGGGTTTGTTTAATTGAAGTTCAGTTTATGAACATTGAGAACAACATTTCTATAACACACTGTAAAGATGACATTGTCTATGCACTTATTGATGAAGCCTGTGACTGTTGTGGTAAACTCCTCAATGCTATTGGATGAATCCTGGAACATATCCCAGTCTTTACTAGCAAAACAGTCATATAGCCTTGCGTCTGCTTCATCGACCACTTGCGTATTGAGCGCATCACTGGTACTTCCTGTTTGAGATTTTGTTTGTAAACAGGAGCAGGAGAATGGAGCCATGGTCAGATTTTAGAAAACTGGGAGGACGAGGCAGGACCTTGAATGCATTTCTGTGGGTAGAATAAAAGTAGTCAAAAAACATTGCGCCTTTAGTGGCGCAGGAGACGTGTTGGTAGAAGTGAGGTAGGACGGTTTTAAGTCTCCGCCCACCAGAAAAGCTGCCTCTGGGTGAGCGGTTTCTTGTTTGTTGATGGCCCAATACAATTTGTTGAATGCCAGAGTGGTGTTGGCTTGTGGCGGGAAGTACACAGCCGTGATAATTATGGATGAGAACTCTTGGTGACTTAGAAGAGTACATATTTATACTGTTGTATAATGAACTGTATAAACACATACTCTCTTAGTCCCTTGGCCAAAAGTAAGCATCTCACTTAGTCTACACTTGTTGTTTATGAAGCATGTGACAAAATAACAATTGATCTGATTTGATTTAAAAATGCCTGTTTTAAATTCAGTTTCAACTGAGAAAGGGATTTAGACTGCAGATGTGTATTTTGCCACCCAGTGTCAGGTTGTGGGTAACTGGTGTAGTGAATCAGGCGCAGGAGAGCAGAGATGCGTGTACAAGGTATTTAATACAAAGAAGCACCAGTAAACAAACAAATACTAAAGGTGCGGAAAAATACTGGTCACACGAAATAAACGGGCGTAATTACAAAACCCGGCAACAATAACCAGCCGTCAAGTAACATACGTGAACAATCAACAAACACGCACACAAACATGGGGGAAACAGAGGGTTAAATACATGCACATGTAATTGGGGAATTGAAACCAGGCGTGTCGAAAACAAGGACAAAACAAATGGAAAATGAAAAGTGGAACGGCGATGGCTAGAAGGCCGGTGACGTCGACCGCCGAACGCCGCCCGAACAAGGAGAGGGACCGACTTCGGCGGACGTCGTGACACCCAGGTTGTTGGCATAAGTCTCACATACTGTAGTACAGCATGTGTGGGGGAGAGGTTAGAGAGAGGCTGTATAATGACATCACTCTAACATACCAGAAATAATAAACTACAGTATAGCCTAATCTGGCATGCAAGTATTTACTGCAAGGCAAAGAAATGCCACAGGCAGTGTAATAGAAAATAGACTTTCAATGAACTTACATAACTTAAACCAAGCAGTTGTTGTTACATTATGAAGGCAGATGGTTCACAAAAACATGAGAGGACAAAGAATGTTTTGTATTCATTTAAGATGCATGTTATGCAACTCTCTTTTTATAGACTACTACTATTAATCACACAAACCCAATTAAGGTTGAGGATTATGCTAATAATAAAGACAAAATCTTTTTAGACAGCGTATTCTATCGAAAATCTTTGTATTTGTTAAAGCAGCTAACATTACAGGTCAGGTCACACTGAGACATGCAGGAAGGGTGTAGCGTAGAAAGAGATAAGGGTGAGGAGAGACAGAGGAGGGAACAGGGTAGGGCAAAGTGGAGGATAGAATCAAGGGGAGTGTCACAGGCCTGGTGCTCTTCTATATACGCTCCTTCAATTTCCAACCCTGACCGATTCTCCGATTGTACCCCCATTTAAGACATACAGGACACTCAGTAGAAACTGAATAAATTCTTAGACTGAATCTTAAAAGATTACATAAAGCAGGAACTTATGAAAGACATTTTTAAATGCTTTGGGGTATACAATAGTTGTGTTTTTACTGTGAATGATTATTTCCAAAGGTTATACTGTACAGTTCTTTACCACTTCCTTGTCGCCTGTGTTCCTATAAATATGTGACCAGTGACCCATGCCCTCTAGTGTACAAAGTTGAATATACAAAGACAGACTATAGACAACACAACAAGTAGGCCAAAACGGCTCTTACGAACACACATAGTCCTACAAGCCTATACTATAGGTTTGTAATGATTGTACGATTTTTCCTCCGTCAAATTTAGCTTGATAATGAGTTAGCACAAATACAGTATAGCAGCAGCTGGGTTCCTCCTCTTTTTTTAGTGGCAACCATCAAATCTCTGCTTTCACACAGGACTTCATATAGAAATGTCTTGGCTTATAAGAACACTTATTTCACTCCACGCATCAACCAGTGTTTGAAGAGCATGCATCCTCTCGCTGCTGCGCCACAGGTGATATTCCGGCAAACTCTGTATGCCATGGGCTCTCCCACCCTGTTCCTGCAGCTACCCAGTGCTTAATTTGGGGAAACAAGTGATATCTGTTTGGGTAACATGTTTACACAATGAACATATTTCATAAAAAACTGTTGACAGCCCCCCTCTCTCTGTGTGCACGAGAAAGAAGAGATGGAAACGCATGGCGGAGAGATATTTTGTAGCTAAAGGTAATGTCTCAGCCTACTGATTATGAAAACATAAAAAATACCCTATTACTAGGCTATTCAAAATCAAATACAAACTCACCATAATTGTAGGCTAATAACTCTGCCCTGCACAATCAATGAACCAACAGCATACCCTAGGCCTACGCATTCTCTCCCAGACTCATGGATAGAACGTTTGGAGTGTGGCATAAGGTAACTAGTCCATCCAGTATGTATGCATAATAATACAGTCCACACTCAAAGGCGATTACTAGAATTTGTTTAATTTTGTAGTACAGGCTTCAACAATTATGTACAAAAGACATCTTGAATCAGTTTTTTAAATGTTTTTCATGGGCTAATGCAGCAGACGACCATACCAGGTTCCACGCTGCTTCTTGTTTTTAGCTGATAGGAGTGGAACCCGGTGTGGTCGTTGGCTGCAATAGCCCATCCATGACAAAAATTGACGTATTGTGCGTTCCGACATGCCGTTCTGCACACCACTGTTATACTGCGCAGTTGTTTGTCTGATCACCAACACTCGACAGTTGAGGAGTGGAAAAACATTGCCTGGAACATCATAGCGAGTTCAGTTTACTTAAGTGGCCTGCGCAGTCCCCAGACATCAGCCCAATAGAGTGTCTTTGGGATGAGATGGAACGGGCTGTACGCAGCATTAATGTATCGCAGTCCAATCTGCAGCAACTGCGTGATGCAATCGTGTCAGCATGGACCAACATCCCTGTGGATGCCCTGTAGAATGCCCTGAAGAATTCAGGACGTTCTGGAGACAAAAGGGGTACGACCGGTACTAGATGGGTGTATCTAATAAGCTGAGTGTATATACAGTACAGTAGAATAGTATAATTCCATTCATTCCTATAGAGGACTGGTCCTTCTGTGGAGTACCAATATTCAGAGCCTCTCATTGGCCACCACATAAATCAGCAATCTAGCGTTTATATACAGTGCATTCGGAAAGTATTCAGACCCTTTGACCTTTTCCACACTTTGTTATATAACAGACTTATTTTAAAATGGATTTAAAAAAAATTCCTCATCAATTTACACACAATACCCCATAATGACAAAGTGTAAACAGATTTTTAAGATACTCAAAATTGAGCTCACGTGCATCCTGTTTCCATTGATCATCCTTGAGGTGTTTCTACAACTTGATTGGAGTCCACCTGGGGTAAATTCAATTGATTGGACATGATTTGGAAAGGCACACACCTGTCTATATAAGGTACCATAGTTGACAGTGTATGTCAGAGCAAAGACCAAGCCATGAGGTCGAATATTGTAGCGTCATACCCAAGAAGATTCGAGGCTGTAATCCCTGCCAAAGGTGCTTCAACAAAGTACTGAGTAAAGGGTCTGAATACCGATGTAAATGTGATATTCATTTTGATTAGATTTTTTACAAAAAAAAAAAAATCAAAGTTTTTGCTTCGTCATTATGCAGTATTGTGTGTAGATTGACGAGGGGGAAAAACTATTTAATCAATTTTAGAATAAGGCTGTAAAGTAACAAAATGTCGAAAAAGTCAAGGGGTCTGAATACTTTCCGAATGCACTGTAGATCACTGGCTAGGCCTACTACAGTGTTCTTTTGTATTGTGTTTGTACAGCAGTAGCAATTTCTTATGTAAAATATCTGATTCAATGAATTGCAATAAATTCTTACTGAGGCCACTCTTTTCACTAAGAGTTATGGTTTATTGCGCATGCTGCGACTACTGCAGTCCTTCTCACCCCCGCCCCTTTATATTACAGTAGGCTTTAGCAGAGACCCCTGAAACGGCAGAATTTCCGAGGCTATTGCGATTCGGTAAAGGAAGAGTGGGAGACATCTGGGCGCTCGGGAGTCACATTAGCGCAGAATTTGGAACGGTGTGTGCATTTTCATGGTCGTTTAGATTTACTTTCCTTAAAATTCAATTTCTCTCTTCCATTTGGATTCATTTTTCTATTGTTAACGGCAATAGCTTTACGCGCGTGCGTCCAGTTTCAATAATCTTATTGCGCAAACCCGATGACATATTAGGGCTTTATTCCATCTATATACGCTGATCCGCCAGGAGTTATGAATTTCTATTTTGCAGTATTTGCCTTCATGGCACCGTGCATTTTTGTTATAGTAACGGTAGGGGTATCATGTATAATCCATCGAAGGAGGCAGAGTCGGCTTTGAAAACGCTCACTTCTATGATGGACGCTCTGGTTCGTATTAGTGTAAGTAATTCTATACTGTCTGTGGTCTATGTTAACATGTTTTGTTGTTTTCCCGTTGTAGTCTATTCTAGTCTATGACATTTTATAGGCTAATGATGATGCATACAGGCAGTAACAGATTTCCACCATTTTTGTTCAGATGTCTGATTTGCCCGCATTTTCCACCTGTCGGACCACTCTTATTACATCATAATTTGGTCTATATCCTCACAACATCCAAGCAAAATAACTCATGCCATTCCAAAATTGAACACGGCTCAATGTAACACATTGATATATATCTTTTTATATGGGCCTTTCTATAGGCTATTTCTAGAAAATATATAGCCTCCTCTTCCTCAACCTGCCCATCATCACCCTATTCTTCTACCTTGAATGTGGTAATTAATTCGTTATGTTAGCCTAAATAGTATTAAACCTAGACATTAAGGAAACAGATATGTATGTTTTAAATAACACTGTAGAATTGGAATCAGGTTGCTTGCTGTCTTGTGATGTTTGAGAACAGAATGTCGTACACCCATGTCGTATTGTGAATGTTTACGACTTCCCATTAGGCTACCATTTAAATGTCCATTCAATTCACAGGCATTTCTTTATATCAAGCTGCGTCCAAATATGTTGAAGCCTATCAAATGTATTGAACCACCTAGGTAGGCCTATCATAGGCTTAACGACTTTTGGTGCACATTTCTGAGGCAAAACAATAGTGCTTTATAATGGCTTGTGTAAAAACATGTAAGCACTATTGTTTTCCAACTGCAACATTATACAAACTGGAAACAAAAAGAGAAACCATGCAAATAAAATGCAACACACTTTGTGGAGCTCTTGGGATAAGCAGGGACGCTCATTACCATGGAGACGGGATCCAGGCCAGGCCCATGGAGGCCTTTTGCTGCAGAGGGGGAGATAGGGCCAAAAAAGGAATGGGTACGAATTCTCTGGAACCCTGCACATGTGTGAGATTCTCTACTTTACACTAAAGGAAAGATTGACCTATTTTTAATGTTATATCGTTTTGGCGCATCTCTGAGAGATGTTCTATCGGTTCCTAGGGTCATTTCATGCTTTCATGTGTATCTGAGCTCTTGCTGCTGTTCACATTTGGCAAAACGCATCATACCGTCTGTATTTCTATATTTTTAAAGTTATATATCTTGAAAACTTGATTGCTGACATGCAAAACATTTTGGGACTGTATCAACAGTTGATTAATGAAACAAATAGCAAAATATAGTTTGAGTGGAATTGTCCTTTAAGCCTTGTGCACACCAATTGCTGTCAACTGTATGCGTTCTGGCGGAAGTCCATAAATTTCAATGGGAGGCAATCTGCATTGCTGCGACTCATCTGCTGGACTAGATTGCGGTGCGTGCAGTGTCGCATGTGTTGGATTATTTTCAACTTGTGTGTTGCTTTGCCGTGCCGTATCAGAAACAAAAGTAGATAAACCACAGAAGGTGCTAATGTGTCGTGAGATTTTTCTCTGAACGTTCTGAGAACATGACTTTAAATAGAACCACGAGGAAACCTCCAGGAAGCGTTATGCTGAAGTACTGAAATTCCCATCTCAGAAACATACAGTATGGTTTTCAGAACATTATGTGCCAGCTGGGTATCCTGCGCCCTTCACAAAACATAGTGGGAAAGTTGTAAGCAAAATAACCATAGGACAAGCACGCGCTCACCTAGGTATAAGAAACATATGGTTCTCAGAACGTTATGTTTTAGCTGGGTTGTATCCTTTTCTTTAGGTCAGAAAAATTGCCCAGGGTTCTTATTTCTGCTGTACAGAGGCTACATAATCATGTCAATCAAGTTGGTTGAGGGTTCAGAAGAGGGGGGGGAGAGAAAAACGTGAAGGGAGGGGAGGGTGAGCAGCAGTTATGTAAAAAAGTTGCTGCGGATCTTACTTTTCCAGACCTTTGCTCCCATCAACCAAGGCGCCGAAGCCTCTGTACCCTCACTCCGCGCAGTCTCAATCCACTCCACTTGTAGAGAACAGAATACCGAATGGTGCTCATTTAATAAAGTTAGATCAAAGCTGAATCAATGGCCTTGTTTGAGAGCATCAAAACGACTGCAGGTGACTGCCGACTGACTCATGACTCATTATTATTTGTAGATCAGACAGTCACAATTTACCCATGATACATTGCGGTTTCGATCCTTTCGAACACGGACAACGTCTGCATGATCAAATTTTGTTTGTTACGTTACAGCCTTATTCTAAAATTCCTTCATCAATGTACACACAATACCCCATAATGACAAAGCTAAACATTTTTTTTGAAATTTCTGTAAATCACATTTACATAAGTATTCAGACCCTTTACTCAGTACTTTGTTGAAGCAATTACAGCATCAAGTTTCTTGGGTATGATGCTACAATCTTGGCACACCTGTATTTGGGGAGTTTCTCCAATTCTTCTCTGCAGATCCTCTCAAGCTCTGTCAGGTTGGATGGGAAGCGTTGCTGCACAGCTATTTTCAGGTCTCTCCAGAGATGTTCAATCGAGTTCAAATTCGGGCTCTGGCTGGGCCACTCAAGGACATTCAGAGACTTGTCCCGAAGCCACGTTGTCTTGGCTGTGTGCTTAGGGTTGTTTTCTTGTTGGAAGGTGAACCTTCACCCCAGTCTGAGGTCCTGAGCACTCTGGAGAAGGTTTTCATCAAGGATCTCACTCTACTTTGCTCTGATAATCTTTGCCTCGATCCTTTGCTCTGTTAATCTTTGCCTAGTCTCCCAGTCCCTGCCGCTGATAAACATCCCCAAAACATGATGCTGCCACCACCATGCTTCACCGTAGGGATGGTGCCAGGTTTCCTCCAGACGTGACGCTTGGCATTCAGGCCAAAGAGTTCAATCTTGGTTTCATCAGACCAGAGAATCTTGTTTCTCATGGTCTGAGAGTCTTTAGGTGCCTTTTGGCAAACTCCAAGCGGGCTGTCATGTGCCTTTTACCTTTTACTTTTATAAACAACGGCAACACTACCATGTTGCAGTGAGCCCTGCGTTGAAAAACCACATCAGTGTCCAACTTTCGGCTGTCGCAGATTAACCTCCCCCGACTTCACTCCTCGACTTTTGTCTACAGGCGGTTGCTTTCACCTTACTACTGAATGTGCCATTAAAATAATTTGCATCTCACAAATCCTGAGCAGGGGAGTTGAGGACAAATAGAATTAGATTCCATGTGCCATCATCCCTTCATTCTACGTTCATAACAGTTTCGTTCTTCACTACACTTTTATGACCTGTATAATGTGTCAGAAAAATATCCCAATGGTTCATGCATTCAAAACAAGAGTTGCAATGTCAGTTACCTGTGTGATATCATCGGTCTGACTAAACTGTTATCAATTTAACATGTCTATTCTGCATGTGGTAAGCTCTTACTTACATACGTACGTACGTACTTACAGATGTTGTATCTTAACTTGATCACTCTACTGCCGTGGAGAATTTTCCTGCTGCATCAGGAAATTCAAATGAGCCTCCTGAGTCCCTGAAAATCCTCCCATCAAATGCTCTTTCTCTCCATGTGGGGGGCAGTCAAGCCATTGGGATCAGGGCTTGCTATCAAAATCATTTTCTCTCTCGCTCTCCTAAGTCCTATAATTGCAACAATCAAATGTACAACAATTTATCTGAAATGCAGCCATACACATCAGCAAGATAGATATTGGTCTCCGCTAGTGTACACTAAAGTCAACATTTTGTTCAATTGTTTCCTGGGGTGGTCTAGCGGTTAGGGCCACTGCCTTCAGCATGCACATATAGGCCTACCGTGTCAGCGTGACACCAAACTCAATTCCCCCGATTGACATGGTTTATTTACACATTTCAAACAGTCCAGGGATATTTTACCCCCTGACCATACCAAACCCTGACCATACCAGACACTTTTGGATAACATAATTAGGGAACAAATAAAAGAATAACAAACGGCTAAATCAACATTAGTTGATATTGTACGGAATGCTTGTCAAATATACTGAACAAAAATATAAACGCAACAGGCATAAATGTAATTGATTTTACTGAGTTACAGTTCATTTGAGGAAATCAGTCAATTGAAATAAATTAATTAGGCCCTAATCTATGGATTTCACATGACTGGGAATACAGATATGCATCTGTTGGTTACAGATACCTTAAAAAAATGGGCCTCAGGATCTTGTCCCGGTATTTTCGTGCATTTAAATTGCCATCGATAAAATGCAATTGTGTTCATTGTCTGTAGCTTATGCCTGCCCATACCATAACCCCACTGCCACCATGGGACACTGTTCACAACATTGACATCAGCAAACCACTCGCCCACACATGTATACCGCATGTGGTCTGCGGTTGAGGCCAAATTCTCTAACACGACGTTGGAGGTGGCTTATGGTAGAGAAATTAACTTTAAATTCTCCGGTAACAGCTCTGGTGGACATTCCTGCAGTCAGCATGTCAATTGCACGCTCCCTCAAAACATGAGACATCTGTGGCATTGTGTTGTTTGACATAACTGCACATTTTAGAGTGGCCTTTTATTGTACCCAGCACAAGGCACATCTGTGTAATGATCATGCTGTTTAATCAGCTACTTAATATGCCACAGCTGTCAGGTGGATGGATTATCTTGGCAAATGAGAAATGCTCACTAACAGGGATGTGAACTAATTCAAATTTACACAGCAAGTGGCAATAGATGTGACACTCACAAATAAGCCACCCACAAATAATTCCCCTCCTGAAGCAACATTTGCACTTGATCTCCCCCTTTGCTGATAGCTACTTTATTAAGTAAAAGTGTACTTACTATGTCTGTGATACAGTATGTAGTTGTACCACCTAAGATGAATGCACTAACTGTAAGTTGCTCTGGATAAGAACATCTGCTAAATGACTAAAATGTAAAATGTAAATGTGAGGGGTCTCGGCGCCTTACCACTGTGAGCTAACTGTCCAGAATCATTTTATTATCCAAGTGGCTCATTTCATCTCGTTTCATCTTGTTCTTGATACCTTAGCTGTGTTCAAATGTCACGTCCTGGCCATAGAGAGCCCTCGGGGTTCTCTATGGTGTTTTAGGTCAGGACGTGACTAGGGTTTTTTTTCTATGTTGGAAATTCTATGTTGGTTTTGTGTATGGTTCCCAATTAGAGGCAGCTGATTATCGTTACCTCTAATTGGGGATCATACTTAGGTAGTCCTTTTCCCACTTGTGTTTTGTGGGATATTGTTTTGTGCTAGTGCCTGTGAGCACTGTGTTATTTTGCGATCTGTTGTTTCGTCTTTGATTGTTTCATTTAAATATGTGGAACTCACGCACGCTGCGCCTTGGTCCATTTATAACGACGATTGTAACATCAAATAGCTATACTAACATACTGTATACCACATACTTAATGAGGATATACTACATACTATATACTATTAGTTAATTTCAGTATACTGTAAACGAACGGTATCCTTTCAGTTGAGCATACTAGCGCTACGCCTGTCTACTAGAAGTTGATGATGTTGCTTTGAAACCTCTTGCTAACTTGTTAGCATAACAAATTACTAGCTAGACATTTTACGACTTCGGGTGTGTTCGTAAATTAAATCTGGAGTGCCAGAGTGCGCTCTGGGCGTTTGTAAATTCAGAGCGTTGTCAGATTGTCCGTTCGTAAATTCAGAGCGTTTGCCTCTCCGAGCGTTCAGAGCGCACACTGGACGCTCTGGCCGAGGAGTAGGGTTTATCCTATCGTTCTGATCATCACAACGGCAGTTAAGTACACTGGCTAGCGACTTCCAGACACAAATGAGAGACCACCTCACTCTGACCATTTTACTCACCCTAGCAGAGCTGGTTAGGCTGTTTTCATGTTATCCAGAGCGTTGGTGACTGTGCTTCTGGCAACAGTTTTATTATGCTTTTTGCCAACGTTTACTTACACCGGCCATATTCAACGGGTGTTGAGCGTTCGTAAATTCTACGTTCGTTATTCTGCGCTCTGGCACACTCAGACGAGAGTGCTCTGAAATCGGAGTAAATAGCCAGAGTGAATTAATGTCCATTGAGAACGCACAACGCCTATACCACTTAGCTAAGAATGACGTGGTTTATCAAGTCAATAAACATTGGGTAGTTAGATATCATATAGTTAATATACTGGCAATTAGTAGCCAACTAACATTAGGTAGCTAGCTAGTGTAGCACCCCGTATTATCGGCATATTAAACAGCGTTTAAGAAATATATTACCTTCAACAGTGTTATCTTGTGATCAAGCCATCAATGTTTTGTGATTATTGGTGTCGTAAAAATGTTAGCTAACGGGTTAGCAATTAGCATGTTTGACATTTCAGTGGAAATATTACTATCAGCGGTAAGCGGAGTAGCAAAAAAAAAACATCCTGTATTATCGGCATACGATCCCCAGTTAATGGCCACCTTAATATTTTGTTCAATTACAAGATATATCTGTTTAATTTTGTTCAAAAAATGAGACACCAATCTCGTATCCTAGTTCCCCCTCCGATGTTGGGGGAAGATTAGCTAACATACCGGTAGTTGAAGCAATTCATTTGTATCCGCTCTCGTCGGACTTTGGCTGCATATTTTCCGCCATTTATTAAAATGTGAAAACGTTGTAAGCCACGCCCTTTTTATGAAGAATTGCATTATTGGCCCTTAAAGTACGGAAATAGTGTCCACTGCTTGTATACCTCGTATTTTGGCGAATGTAGCACGACATCCGGGATATTTTGGCATACTAACTCTATCCATACTATGACCAATTAGCATACTACATACTTAATTTACGTCACAAATAGTACGGTTAGCATGAGTATACGAACACAGCTCATGTCTTTTTGAGGTGTTTTGACTGATTTCATGTCAATGCTAATATGGCAAAAATGTTGCCCCATAGTTGCTAAAAAAACAACCCGTATATGCTTTATTGAGAAAGTGTTCGGATCAGGTGAAACTACATGTACCCACCCCCAAAATGAATATTTATGAGCAATTCCCCCCATCCACAACTTCTCACCTGAATGCATTTTTTTTTTTACATTTGAAACGGTTGGGCAAAGGCTGCAATTGGGGTTGAGACTTACCCTTTAACCTTTGAGTTGTTTCTGTTTTAACACTGTAACCACGCAGAATTAATGCGTCAAAAATAGATGTTCATCCATGAGTCAAAGGGCAATGGGCCGGATTCGAACCCATGCTGAGTCTGGCATATGTGTGCTGGGGTCAGTGGCTATAATAATTTATTCTGCCTATTGCTTTCCTTCAACATACAGTACCAGTCAAAAGTTTGGACACAACTACTTATTCAAGGGTTTTTCTTTATTTTACTATTTTCTACAGTGTAGAATAATAGCGAAGACATCAAAACTATGAAATAACACATATGGAATCATGTAGCAATAAAAAAAGTGTTCAACAGATCAAAATATATTTTTGATTTTAGATTCTTCAAAGTAGCCACCCTTTACCTTGATGACATCTTTGCACACTCTTGGCATTCTCTCAACCAGCTTCACTTGACATGCTTTTCCAACAGTCTTGAAGGAGTTCCCACATATTCTGAGCACTTGTTGGCTGCTTTTCCTTCACTCTGCAGTCCAACTCATCCCAAACCATCTCAATTGGGTTGAGGTTGGGTGATTGTGGAGGCCAGGTCATCTGATGCAGCACTCCATCACTCTCCTTCTTGGTCAAATAGCCCTTACACAACCTGGAGGTGTGTTGGGTCATTGTCCTGTTGAAAAACAAATGATAGTGCATACAAAATGCTGTGGTAGCCATGCTGTTTAAGTGTTCCTTGAATAAAAAAAAAAAAAAATCACAGACAGTCACCAAAAAAGCACCATCACACCTTCTCCTCCATGCTTCACGGTGGGAACAACACATGCGGAGACTCTGCGTCTCACAAAGACACGGCGGTTTGGGACACGGCGGTTTCTCAAATTGGGACTCATCAGACCAAAGGACAGATTTCCACCAGTCTAATGTCCACTGCTTGTGTGTCTTGGCCATAGCAAGTCTCTTCTTCTTATTGGTGTCCTTTAGTAGTGGTTTATTTGTAGCAATTGGATCATGAAGGCCTGATTCACGCAGTCTCCTCTGAACAGTTGATGTTACTTGAACTCTGTGAAGCATTTATTTGGGCTGCAATTTCTGAGGCTGGTAACTCTAATGAACGTATCCCCTGCAGCACAGGTAACTCTGGGTCTTTATTTCCTGTGGCGGTCCTCATGATAGCCAGTTTCATCATATCGCTTAATGGTTTTTGCTACTGCACTTGAAGAAACTTTACATTTTCCGGATTGACTGACCTTCATGTCTTAAAGTAATGGTGGACTGTCGTTTCTCTTTGCTTATTTGAGCTGTTCTTGACATAACATGGACTTGGTCTTTTACCAAATAGGGCTATCTTCTGTATGCCACCCATACCTTGTCACAACACAACTAATTGGCTCAAACGCATTAAGAAGGAAAGAATTCCACAAATTAACTTTTAACAAGGCACACCTGTTATTTGAAATGCATTCCAAGTGACTACCTCATGAAGCAGGTTGAGAGAATGCCAAGAGTGTGCAAAGCTGTCATCAAGGCAAAGGGTGGCTACTTTTTTGGTTACTACATGATTCCATTTGTGTTATTTCATAGTTTTAATGTCTTCACTATTATTCTACAATATAGAAAATAGTAAAAATAAAGAAAAATCCCTGAATGAGTAGGTGTCCAAACTTTTGACTGGTACTGTATAATAAAACAATTGATTTACCGTACAAATATGTACATTTATTATAATACACATAAGAATTCACACAAGACACGTTGTAGCATGCACGTAGCCTACATAAGGTAGCCTACAATGTTGGTATGGTAATGCATTATATACAAACACTGCTTCCTGCTGCTACCTGGCGGCGATTCAAAAATATTTATTAAATATTCAAATCCTCCTGCTACAGGATTATTTTCCTCTTGTGACGAAAGTGGTCAAATTAAGATATGACATCTGTACGTACATACTTACTTACTTAGTCCTCTTCATTCCTATGCAGAACATAAGGCATTCCGAATGTAAGCTACTTGCCTAGTAGCCTACTTATAATAGTTTCCACCCCCAGGATCACCATCAGTCAGAGACACCAGAGCACAGCCCACACTTCTGGAAGCCTCCCTGGGAGCTCTCATCATGACATTCCACAAGCACACTGGCAGTGGAGATGCCAAGACCCTCATTAAGAAAGAGCTAACCAACCTCATCAAGGCTAAGCTGCCAAACATTGCTGGGGTGAGTGTCACGAGAATTTTGCTATCTCAATGGTTGAACACATTTCACACAGTTATACAGTTTCGGTGTGGAATACTTTAGTCATTACTTTAAACATACAAATTCTTCTATCAGTGAGTCATTGCAACACCTCGGGCCAGTTTCCCAGACACCGATAGAGTCTATAGTCCTGGACTAAAAAGCACTTTCAAAAATGAAGATCCATTGAGCATACTTTTTTTAAAGTCCAGGACTAGCCTTAACATGTGCCTGGGAAACCGCTCCCTTAAGAGCTAGAAAATGCTATTCTATTGCTATATTTTTATTGTTAAAGATGCAGTCCGGGATCTTAAGCACTTACAAATTTGTAACATATTTTACAAATTGGAATTCGGAATTTGCAGGACGTAACATATCATATGAAATGGATGACGTAGTACACAATTTTGCCATTCAGTGTGAATGACAATTAAATACAGAAGTTCTAATGTATTGTGTCTTTCTTGTGATCCTATATTACATTGACATAAGCAGAAGGCTGGTCCTGAAGTGGGGGACCTGATGACAATGCTGGACCAGGTCGCTGACGGCTCCGTGAACTTCAAGAAGTACATCACCCTGATTGGATCCCTTACATGTGCAACTGTGCCCTAGTGGGAAAATGCCTGCTTCCATTTGCTTTGTACAGTGTATTACATTACACTCGTGCACCCCAGTACATTATTGGAAATGCATAATTTGATTCAACCCCCTTCTGAAAATCAATTATGTATTTGTTCAGATTTTTGGTCTCTGGATAAGCTACCAACATTCTCATCTCCGGAGCATTTAAAAAAATCCAATATTTCCCTTTGGATCATGGCACTTGCTTTCATGACTGTTACTTAAGTCAGCAAGTTGTGCGATAAGCCTACTCACTGCTGCGAGTGTTGGTGACTTGGTGGCGCATGTTTTGATAGGCCTACCATGAACCCATGTTATCGATATCTATTAAAACAGCTTCCAACAGAAATAGAATTAGCCCTACTATTGTAATGCATGGTTGCAATGCAATTCCCCCCTCCTGCAACTCAAAATGTGTCTGGATTTACCGGTAATATTCTCAACTCCAGAGCATTAAAAAAACTCCCATAGGCCTATTTCCTGTGGGATCAGGCGCATGCTTTCTCTCTAAAATGCTAGGTTTTAATAGGCCCACCAAGAACCCATGTTATCTATATATATTATAAAACAGTAGGCCTGTAGGCTAGGGCTGGTCCTGCATGTCCGATGCGCAGGATGCACATCCAAATTGGGAGTGAGAATGATATTTTCACTTCTCCAGTGTGGGCTGACTAATATGCCAGCTCACGTTTGTTGCCTATGTTGTAGGCCTAGTGCTTGTTTGACTAATTGTGTACAGTACTTTGCTTTATTTGACAGCATTATTTTAAAGGATTTGAGGGTTAGTTTAAGAGTTGGGGAAAACAGGGCAATGAGTCATTAGATCTGCCATTGAAGATTTTATGCACAGGGAATAAGCTGCTATAAACCCATAGCACTGTTGATAGAATACCTTGGATACTGTGGATTGCTGCATGTTGCATACATGATGTGAATAAACCCTGGATGACTGACAGGGGGCGCTGTATTGAAGTCACCGCACAGCCATCTTGGAATCTCTGCATTGTAAAACATATTTTTGAAGATATAGAAATGCATTTATTAATGTCTACATTCATTTTTGACACATTTATTATATTACAGACACCATAATGCACACTTTTAAATTATATTATGTGAGCTAAACATAAAATATATATATTTAAAAAAATCCTTAAAGTATATATTTTTGGAGAGTACTAATGTTACTGTCCCCAACAACTGCAATAAAAATACTTAAATAGCCGTGGGAAGTAGGGGTCTTGAGGGGGCTGCAGCCACCCCTGATACTAATGTTTTTTTAAAGAAAATAAAACATTTGTGCACTTGGCCTTTATTACTCCTGTATGAGAGGAGCAGAGAAAAAAACTCCTTATCAGCAGAGCGGGCAGAAATGCCTCCTTTCTTTCACCATTCATTGTTCCCGTAGGGCGATTTTACAACCACTTCAAACAAGGTCTGTGTTTCATGTAGGCTTTCCCTGGCGTGACATTTTGATAACCGTGTAAATGTCTCTCGGACAAGGTGACTTTTATCAATATATTCGGCTCTATTTACCCCCAGATTCGAAAATGCTCATTAGCCTCAAAGGAGAAATCCCTGCAAGCTCCTGCGCGTCATCTCTAGCTGACACCTTTGCTGTCAGCTAGCTAGCTACTAGCTACTGTGTTAGAGCTGGGCTGAGACAAAACCCTTCCAACACTCTTGAGGACTTCCTGCAATGACTGAAACAGACTAAAGCAGGAGAATAGTATTCCCGGGTTGAAACAGCTTACCTAGTTGAGAGGTGATAAGACTCAGGCATATCCATTGGTTCTGGAATAGAGAAGGTTTGCAATTTGACATCAATTACATGACAGTAATTCTACCTAAAAAAAAGCATGTGAATACCAATTACCTTTCAATTGGGTAGTTACAGTCTTGTCCCATCACTGAAACTCTCATATGGACTTGGGAGAGGGGAATGTCGAGAGCCATGCATCCTCCAAAACACAACCCCGCCAAGCCAGACTGCACACTTAACCCGGAAGCCAGCTGCACCAATGTTTCAGAGGAAACACCGTACACCTGGCAACTGTGTCAGCATGCATGCGCCCGGCACTGGAGTCACTAGAGCGCGATGGGACAAGGACATCCCGGGCGGCCAAACTCTCCCCTAACCCAGACGACGCTGGGCCAATTGTGTGTCGCCTCATGGGTCTCCCGGTCACGGCCCGGTATCGAACTAGGATCTGTAGTAACGCAGCTAGCACTGCGATGCAGTGCCTTAGACCACTGCGTCACTCGAGAGGCCCCAATTCCAATTAATTTAAACCCCACCATAACAAATAGGACTAAATAAGGTTACATAAACTTGTCTAGTAGCTATACTAATAATTTGCTGTCCAGAGGGTAACAGCAAACAGATCAAAGTCTTCCCGAAGTAAAGTAAGTAGAAAGTTGACTCGAGATGCTAATATGTCGATCTCTGAAAACTCTTAAAAAGCCAGAACAAAATAATACAACTAGCTAGCTAGTGTAATTACAAGTCAAGTAGTAGGTTATTGGAAATAGGCTTACCACCCCTCACCCACAGACACAAACAAACATGAATGCCTAGATTCATCATCAAAGTTATCTAGCTAGTTGACTAGCAAGCTAGACTGTTGGTTTATAAAAGCCAAAGAAAGCTAAAGTCGTTTTTTAGGAATTTCTCATGTATTTAAATATCAATACAAATAGATGGCTAATGTAGCCAGTCTACACTTGGGCTCCCAAGTGGCGCAGTGGTCTAAGGCATTGCATCTCAGCTAGAGGCGTCATTACAGACAACCTGGTTTGAATCCAGACTGTATCACAACCGGACGTGATTGGGAGTCCCATAGGCCGGTGCACAATTGGCCCAGCGTCGTCTGAGTTTGGCTGGTGTAGGTCGTCATTGTAAATAAGAATTTCTTCTTAACTGACTTGCCTAGTTAAATAAAATGTAAAATGTTGCTAACTAGCATTTGTAGTTCTGTATGATAGCCACATTACCAGCTAAATAGCATTTCATTGTTGGGGATAAATACCGGCGAATGTATTTGTAATGAAACTGGCAGGGAGCGGGTCTCGAACCCTCAACCTTCTGGACCGAAGTCCAGCACGCCTTCGACTGTACCCCAAAAGCATGCTCGAGCGGCAGAGTCGATATCTACGCTTATAAACCCAGGGTCGTTACAGTATTGATAAAAGTCAACTTGTCGACAGTTATCAAAGTGTTTCTAAAATCCCCTATGGGAAAAAGTAATGGTGGAAAAATGATTGGAACCGTTTCCATGTTTGACCACTAGGTTTATGGGTATTATGACTCATACTGTGATACTTTATAGCCAATACATAGCATCAGCAATCCAGGGTTTCTATACATAAATGGTTGCATATTAAGGGTGTGTTCGAAAATTCACTCTGGAGTGTCAGTGGGCGTTAGTAAATTCAGAGTGTTGTCAGATTGTCCATTTGTAAATTCAGAGCTGATCCGAGCATTCTGACCTCGCCCTAGCAGAGCTGGTTAGGGTGTTTTCATGTTATCTAGAGCGTTGGTGGTGATAACTGTGATGCTGGCAACAATTGAATTCCGTTTTTTTTTTTTTTGCCTAAACATCGGTCATATTCAACGGGTGTTGCACATTCATAAATGCATCAGTTATTCTGCGCTCTGGCACACAGATGAGTGCTCTGATCTCAGAGTAAATAACCAGAGTGAATTTATGAACTCACCCTAATATTACTATTGTGATGCAGAATTGCTATGGTAATTTGGAATATCCAGTCAATGAGCATAATGGGTAATGTAGTCATTCTACAGAATCTAAATTACAAGTGCTTACAAGTTCTTACATCATTTACATTGCAACAGCATGGTATCCCAGGGGAAAAAAAATGAAAATTAACAAAAATACAGAACACAGGAGGACATGTTTCTTTTAAGCCTAAAATGAAGAAATTCTTTGCAAAATCAACTGCAGTTTAGAGGCTTAATGTATAGATGCCACATTAATAAATGCCTGTTTAATTTTCATTTGTTTGTCAGGGTGTTTTCTTTGTGAATACGGTTTTTTGTGGAATTAGGAATTTATAAGGAATACACGTTTTTGTGAATAACATATACCAGTAGGCTAAGTAATAATAACATAATGTGGTGACACCATTTCCTTCTCCTATAAGGGTGGTTGAGATCAAATTGTATTCACATGGTTGCACTGGTTATGCTAATAAATGAATGAAACTATTTCCTATAAAAGTATAGCCTAACTACATGTGTGGCTTTCTGACATTCAGTCAAAATCAGCAAAAGCGTGGTAGGCTATCTGTCCTGTTCCAGTGTGGCGTCTGTGAGCGCACAGACAGCGCCATTGAAACCCAACGTTGGGAACTCTCTAGGCCTACATCTCTATGGGGACAACGGGACATAACGGGGAAGTGGCTAGACTCTCGTTTCATGATTATCAGTGAAATTAACGAATGTATAAAATATGAATTACCATGTATAGCTTTGTAAGACTATAAATGTCTAATCACCCAGGGTTTGGAGTAGTTAGAAGGTCTGTTCCTCTGCTTTTGAGAGGAGCTGGCGATTTTACCGGGAGACTTCCAGCAATTGTGCTAAAATAACGGGTTGGCTGGAAAACGGATAACTTCAATCATCTCCAAACTGCAGGCAGAGACATAGAAATGGCAGGCCCATACATGCGTTCGTCTGACTCTAGGTAAGTAGATAAACGACCTAAACAAATATAGTAGGCGACAGTATGAAGTTTGGCAGAAACTGCTTCTCCAATAGAAATCCCACTTCTGATACCAGTGTACCGAACGGCGGGGAAGGGAAGAGAAAGGCAAACACAAACTCGCGCTAATAGGGTTAACTCACTCGGTCGGAATTGTAACATGGCTCGTACAAATTGCTCGTACAAATTGTTTTATCTTTGCTGTTAATAAATGGACAAAATACCCAATGACGTTTGTAAAGCGTTTTTTTTTTGCACGCGTTTATGAAAATGCAATCCCATTTTTTCCCAGATGAACAGCAGTCATTTCTTTTGTAGCCTAAAATATCAACGTAATTGAGGCCACTTTGACAGGGTTTATTAGGCTTCACATGCTCCGACGATGTAGTCGGTTTTACCTCCCCCATTATATTACAGTGAAACCAGCCAGCAACAGCAGAGACAGAAACCCCTGAATCGTGTCAGATTTGCCAAAATTTATGTGATTCGGTAAAGGAAGGGTGGGAGACGTCTGGGCGGGGAGCATCCCACAAAGCGCATAATCTGGCAGCATTTGGGACGGTGCATTTTCATGATCGGATGATCGTTATGCCTACATTTAATTTCGTTGCAAATTTATTTTCTCTCTTCCATTTGGCTTCATTTTTATATTGGGTTGCAGGCCTATAATGTAGTCTATAGCCTTACTTGCTTGCGTCCAGTTCCAACCTTACTGCGCAAAACAGATGCCATATTAGGGCAAGTCCTACTCCAGCTAAATTAACTGATCTTCCAGGATTTATGAATATCTATTTCGCAATATTTGCCTTCATGGCACCTGTTGTTATTGTTATGATAACGGTAGGGGTATCATGTGTAATTCACCGAAGGAGGCACAGTCGGATTGAACGCTCGCTTCAATGATGGACGCTCTGGTTCGTGAGTAGCCTGTGTCTGTGGTCGTGTCAGTGTGTGTTTTGTCTGTGTTTACATGTTTTGTTGTTTTGTTGTTTTCCCGTTGTAGTTATAGCCTCTGACATTTTATAGGCTAACGATGATGCATGCAGACAAATCTCCCCCTCACCCCTCCTTGTGGCGGGGCAGAAATACTCCCCCCCCCTTTCAGTTTCTATCCTCTCCGGGAGCATCGCTCCAATTACCATGGAAGAAACCTTCCTATCATGGCGGCTAGATTCCAGGTGAAGGTAAGAAATGCGCTGTTCTGGAAAACAAGCTGGTGAGAGACAGACGTCGCATTGCACAGCAATTTGCGCTGTAATAGGCTATTCGGACAAATTGCTGGTCTACATCAGTGTATTTTAGCTTAGCCTGCACTGTAAAAAAAAAAAGTATTGTTGTTTTTAAGGTCACTTACTGTCTGCCATTTACCTGTACTTTTAAAGCAAAGTTTAGGCCTATTTGGAATTTATAGTAGGCTAACATACTGTACTTTGTTTTTTTTCTCAGTAATTTACAGGTAACTGGCTGACAGTAAGTTAGGGGAGACCAGGGATGGGTGTAACATGGGTTGATTGTAACACTAGAATCATGACTCACTGTGCACATGCTCAGTTTAATCCTCAACCCTCATATGAAGAAGTAAGACCCTGTGATAGATTTTATTAACACAAATCTGATTTTGAGGTAAGCAAGTACTTTTTTTGACCAATTATTCTTTGCAGATGGTATCACCTGCTTTGTAGTTTGATTCACCAAACTTATATCAGGTTTATAACCAGTGCGTGTAGATATTTTTTTATGTAAGTCAGCAATGCTAGAGTTTTAACATGTAGCTAAAATTGAAGCTAGCTAAAGACTGCGAGGGTCATGGTTAGTTGTAACAAGCCTAAGGAGGTCTGGGTGCAGTCATAGGAATATAAATTATGGGCCCACCAAGCCTGTACCCCAAGACTACCGTACCACTGTCCCAACTGTGACTCTGATTGAGTGGACATGTACAACATTCATTCACACACACACAAACACACACACACATTTTTTAGTTAAAAAGGGCCAATTAATGGAGCATAAGAATAATACACATTTTATGATTTGTATTATTATTTCATTATTTTTGCCACGAAAAATATTACACATGGCAATGTTGTTCTCATGTTCTCAAAAAAGGCCTTCAATATTTGGTTGCATGTCATGATTTATGCAATTTTTCAAACTGTTACATTTTACCCTAAGCCCTGTTACCACTGTCCTGGGAGATGGGGTAAATTGTAACATTTCACTTCTTGCATTTGAGACAAAGTCACACCTTGTCTGTTTGATTTGGAGAGATAAAACCTACACTAATTTGTAGCAGACAGATGTAAGTTGTTCGTATCTCATTTTGAATATAGTAGCTCAAACAATCTTAGAAGAATTAACAAAAATGCAAAAGGTGTTATAACCATCCCTGGTCTACCCTACCTAAAAATAACAATCTTTTTTACAGTGTGGATATTCCTTGTTTAATCGTCCGCTTAGACTAAAGCGTAAAATATTACATTGATCAATAGGGTAGAATGCAGGAATTTACTAAATAAATCCTTTAAAAATACTTTTGAAAACAGCACATTATTCTTCATGCATGTGTCATTTTGAACACTCATCTACATAGGGTACAGTTGTGTGACTGTTAATTATTCTTTCCTAAAGGTGTACTGTTCATAATTATTTAGTTCTTTACTAGGCCAACACTGCTTTTTCAGAAAAATCTTTGAAATAGCGCCAACATTAATTTACATGCATTCAAAATACGAGTTGAAATGCCAGGTACCTGTGTGATATCATAGGTCTGAGGAAACTGTTATCAATTTAGCATGTATATTCTGCATGTAGTAAGCGCTTACTTACATGAGGTACTTTACTTACTTACTTTATTCCTATGCAGAACATAAGGCATTCCAAATGTAAGCTGCTTGCCTAGTAGCCTACTTATAATAGTTTCCACCCCCAGGATCACCATCAGTCTCAGACTCCATGGCACAGCCCACGCCCCTGGAAGCCTCCCTGGGAGCCCTCATCATGACATTCCACAAGCACGCTGGCAGTGGAGATGCAAAGACCCTCAGAAAGAAAGAGCTAACCAACTTCATCAAGGCGGAGCTGCCCAACATAACTGGGGTGAGTCAATGCAACAACTCGGGCCAGTTTCCCAGACCTCCATTAAGCTTATAGTCCTGGACTAAAAAGCACTTTTAATTAAGCATGTCCATTAAGCATGCTTTTAAATAATATGTAATCTGCAGTGAGGAAACAGCAATGTGGTATTATAAAAAGAAATACAGTACATATTCTGTTGTTCTATCGTGCCGACCTGGTCTCAGATCATT
Source organism: Brachymystax lenok tsinlingensis (assembly GCA_030435695.1). Taxonomy (NCBI): domain Eukaryota; kingdom Metazoa; phylum Chordata; class Actinopteri; order Salmoniformes; family Salmonidae; genus Brachymystax; species Brachymystax lenok. The sequence goes on along the minus strand of CM059806.1, from coordinate 2,903,375 downwards.
TCGTATTATTCTGTACGTAAGACCGATACGCTCCATTTAGTATGATATGTTACATTTGGTATGGTTACATAAGACAGATGGTTACTTAAGGCAAAAATCAAAGGAGGGTGCTTTAGCATTTTAGCTATTTAGAAACATCTCAACTACTTACTATTTTTTAGCTACTTTTCAACTACTTAGTATGTTAGCTAACCCTTCCCCCTAACACTGGCCTTAACCATATAACTTAACCCCAACCTTAACCCTAACACCTAACCTTAACCCCTAGCCTAGCTAACGTTACTGAGCTAGCTAAAGTTAGCCACATAGCCACTTAGCTAAAATACGTAACCGATCATACATTTGCAAATTCGTAACATATTGTACGTTTTGCAAATTCTTAACATATTGTATGTTTTGCAATTTGTAACATATAATACGAATTGCAATTCGTAACATATCAAACGAAATGATTAATGACATCCACAAATTAATACATACCATACGAAATGAAAAAAAACGAAGTATTCCAGCTTTAAAGTCCAGGACTAGGCTTAATCTGTGTTTGGGAAACTGGTCCCTCATGAGACAGCAAATGCTATTCTAATGCTACTTTTTATTGTCAAGTGTTGTGATTTTAATACAAAATGCACTTGAAATAAAGTTTCATTGTGATTGACTGATTCTATATTGCATGGAGTCTCATTCATTTAGGACTAATGACAACGAAATGCAGAAATCCTCATGTATTGTGTCTTCCTTGTGATCCTACATGACATTGACATGAGCAGAAGGGTGGTCCTGACGTGGGGGACCTGATGACAATGCTGGACCACGACGGTGATGGCGCTGTGGACTTCAAGGAGTACATCACCCTGATTGAATCCCTTGCCTGCATGTGCAACTGCTTGCATCTTCTATCTGCTTTCTACAGTGTATTGCATTAGGCCTACATGTCACATTAATAATGTCTCATATCTCATTGAGTAAATTGGATACATGCCTTCCTCCGTGTCCACACGCATGCCTGTATGCACACATAGACACAAAGAGTACAACTCGGCAACAATTAGAAGACTGATCCTCAGATACATGCGCCCCGATGGATTCTCTTGTCAGAAATTGGCTCAATTGGTAGTGCATGGCGCTTGCTACGCCAGGGTAGTGGGATTGATTCCTGGTACCATCCGTATGTAAAATATATGCATGACTAAGTCGTTTTGGATAAAAGCGTCTGCTAAATTACATATATTATTATATACTAGGCTATTATATTAAGATCTAAAGAATGCTGCTAAACAGAGCATGTGAGATAGTAAACAAGGTGTGTAGGCTTTGGGTAGGCCTGTGTTTTTACTGTGTTATGCATGTACAGTAATTCAATCGGTCTGTTTGGAATTATTGATATGTTTTTGTCTTTGCTGCTAATAAATGGGCAAAAGACCCAACCAAAGATCCATGGTTGTGAAGCGATTTGTTTTGCATGCGTTTATGAACATTTGCAATCCCACATGTGCTATAGACACTAGTGCTCTTTTTTATTGTGCTTACAAAGCAGTAGCAATGTTTTATGTAAAGTAGGCCTATTCATTAATTTTCACATTTATTGGGGTGGTCACTTTTTGGTAACAGGGTTTTTATTACGCATGCTCCGACTACTGTAGTCCTTTTCACCCGCCCCTTTATATTACAGTGCCCAGCAGAGACAAACCCCAGAATCGTGGCAGAATGTCCGAGGTTGATGCGATTCGATAAAGGAAGGTTGAGAGATGTCTGGGCTGGGGGTCATTTACAAATAATCTGCCAGCATTTGGGATGGTGTGTGCATTTTCATGATCGTTTACATTTATTTCGTTTAAGTAAAATGTCTCTCTTCCGTTTGGCTTAATTTTTCTATTGTTAACGTTTTTATGGGTTGAAGCCTCACGCGCGTGCGCCCAGTTCCAATAATCTCATTGTGGAAATAGTGAACCAGGAGTTATGAATATCTATTTTGCAATTTTCGCCTTCATGGCACCTGTTGTTATTGTTGTGATAACGGTAGGGGTATCATGTGTAATTCACCGAAGGAGGCACAGTCGGATTGAATGCTCACTTCTTCAATGATGGACGCTCTGGTTCGTATTAGTGTGAGTAGCCGGTGTGTGGTTGTGTTCGTGTATTGTTTGTGTTTACATGTTTTGTTGTTTCCCCGTTGTAGTCTACTAAAAGCCTAGGACATTGTATAGGCTAATGATGCAGACAGTAACCTAATGACCAGAATCAGATTGCCACTATTTATTTTCAGGTGTCTGATTCGCCACTATTTGCACCTGTCGGACCATTCTTATTACATAATAATTTCCAACATTTAACACGGCTCAATGTCACACATTAATATTAAAAAAAAAGTGATATAGGCCTATCTATAGCATACAAAAAAAATGATATATTCCTTTTCCACCCCATTCCTCTACCTGGTCATTAATTTGTTATGTTGGCTAATAATCTTCAACCTAGACCAAAAGGAAACAGATAGGCCTATTTATGTTTTAAATATCACTGCAGCCTTTACCATACTTTCCCATTTAATTCACCTGCAAATATGTGGATGCCTACCAAATGTATTGAACCACTCATAGGCCTATTATAGGCGTTACCCATTTTGGTGCACATTTCTTTTTAGAACTAGGCTATAACGTGCGTTATAATGACCTGGTGATTTTTTTGTGGACAACAAAAATGCGTTAAAAGATGTAGACCCTATGTCTATTCGAATGCAACACTTGACACGCTGGAAACAAACAAAGAAGCCGTGCAAATAAAATGCCACACGTTTTGTGCGAGCTTGTAGGATGTGCAGGTACCAGGGATGCTTGTTACCATGGAGACGGGATGCAGGCACGCGGTGCAGTCTTGTGCTGCAGAGGGGGAGATAAAAAAAAAAAAACCTAGGGTACCGAAGATCGCACAGCGCATAGGCTATTGTAGTTTTCAACAAAGAGAACAATGAAAGACTGACAATCACCATTTTAAGCAATATATCAACAGGAATTAAAAGGTAGTCTTTAAAATAATGAGCATCTCACAAATCTCCCATGTTACACCTCCTTGTAGTTGGGCAGAAATCCCCAGTTCAGTTTCTAGTATCACCTCTCTAGGACAGTTGCTCCGATTACCGTGGAAGAAACCTTCCTATCATGGCGCCTAGATTCCAGCTGAAGGTAAGAGTTGCGCTGCATCACATCGCGTGTTCTGGAAACCAAGCCGGTGACAGATATCGCATTGCGAAGAAATTTGGGCTGTAAAAATGGAATGCAGGTCCTATTTGGACAAATCATGTGTGGGCCAGTGTAGCATAACCTGGCTAGCATATTGCTCGTATACTCGGCCGCTGTTTTGAATAGAACAAGAAAGGACAGGACGGAGTTGACATTGGTGAATGACATAGGGACAGTGTGACTCAAACCATATCGTGCTGGTCAATTATAAATTATCTTTCTTTGACCTTCAGATCTGCGTGTTTTATGACGTGATGTGATGTGTGTGTGAAGGGCTTGGCTTCATATACATTATATAAAAAAGGAAAAACAATTCACAAGTATGTGGTGCATTTTCACAACTCTGATCACAAACATCTAAACAGATCATCAAAATAGCTCATGTTACAAAACTCGAATCAAATTGTTTTATTGACCAAGTACAACATACGAATTCACAGTCACTTGTTCACTGCAACAAATCACTCTTTCAATTTGGATGCGTATTCAATTTAATTATCTGCTTTTCAAAAAGCAACATTCCCTTTAAGCCTACTTTTGATATGATATTCTTATCATTTGTTAACACTACAATTAATTATCACTTAATCAAACTGCTAAAAACGGTTAATTACTGAACTAAACTGATGTAGTGCCTAGTTAACCTATATAGTTTGATAACTGTACATTTATATATTTCTACCTCATAAATGTATCAATTTGTGTTGGAAGGGAACACGAAATCATACTGTATATGGATGTGACTAGTACATAGTACATCATCATTCTCCAGAAGCTTGAATAGGACAAGGCGGAAAGAGTCACTCTTATGTGCTACCATTTGGAATTATAGTGTATAGTACAATGCACTGCTGAAGTACCTGGGTTGTATATAACAATATATTCCACTCATTACCTGAATTTAATTGACACACTCACTGTAGCTGATTCATTGTGTTGAGCAGAGAGATAGGAGATACTGTATAGAAACACATAGAAAAGGTGATCTTGTATAATGTTACAAGGGGCAGAAATGCCATACAACACAATGGTACAGTATGTGACAATAAAACAAATTATTTTTTACATTTATTTTAACTGCTTTACAATACCCCATATTTCTGATGATTTGTCCTACGTTTGTACTGTATAAGGGTAATGAATCCATAAGACTGACATATTTCCCAGCATGCTCACAACCTGCCATTGGATACAAATGATATACAAAAATGGCGCATGTCAACTTATAGTCAAATACTGTATGGAAAATGATATTTGCCATCTACTATTCTTTGTATTCAGCACTTCAAAAAGAACAGTTTTGAAATGTGTATCTTGTATTGTTTTGCTATTGGATTGAATGGTAGTTTAAATGACTAAATGGTGAGTCTGTCATTATCTGACGTATTGGTGATTTTGCATGAATGACTCGGGGGTGAAAGATATGTGCAACCCCAATGAATGCACAATCAAAAGTTCTTTAAAAAGATAGGGGCCATTACAAGTGTTATCAGTTTAGAGGTTTGTACTTAGAGTTTTGAAAATATACCACTTACAGTGCATTCGGAAAGTATTCAGACCCCTTGACTTTTTCCACATTTTGTTACGTTACAGCCTTTTTCTAAAATAGATTAAACAAATGTTTATCCTCATCAATCTACACACAATACTCTATAATGACAAAGAGAAAACAGGTTTTTAGAATTTTTTGCAAATGTATTAAAAACATAAACAGAAATACCTTATTTACATAAGTATTCAGACCCTTTGCTATGAGACTCAAAATTGAGCTCAGGTGCATACTGTTTACATTTATCATCCTTGAGATGTTTCTACAACTTGATTGGAGTCCACCTGTGGTAAATTCAATTGATTGGACATGATTTGGAAAGGCACACACCTGTCTAAATCAGGTCCCACAGCTGACAGTGCATGTAAGAGCAAAAACCAAGCCATGAGGTTGAAGGAATTGTCCGTAGAGCTCCGAGACAGGCACAGATCTGGGGAATGGTACCAAAAAATGTCTGCAGCATTGAAGGTGGGAAGGGCAATTAGGGGGGAAGGGTATTGGTCAGGGAGGTGACCAAGAACCTGATGGTCCCTCTGACAGAGCTCCAGAGTTCCTCTGTGGAGATAAGAGAACCTTCCAGAAGGACAAACATTTCTGCAGCACTCCACTAATCAGGTCTTTATGGTAGAGTGGCCAGACGGAAGCCACTCCTCAGTAAAAGCCACATGACAGCCCGCTTGCCAAAGGCACCTAAAGGAATCTAAGACCATGAGAAACAAGATTCTCTGGTCTGATAAAACCAAGATTGAACTCTTTGGCCTGAATGCCAAGCGTCACGTCTGGAGGAAACCTGGCACCATCCCTACAGTGAAGCATGGTGATGGCAGCATCATGCTGTGGGGATGTTTTTCAGCGGCAGGGACTGGAAGAATAGTCAGGATAGAGGGAAAGATGAATGGAGCAAAGTACAGAGAGATCCTTGATGAAACCTGCTCAAGAGCACTCATGACCTCAGACTGGGGCGCAGGTTCACCTTCCAACAGGACAACGACCCTAAGCACACAGCCAAGACAACGCGGAAGTGGATTCGGGACAAGTCTCTACATGTCCTTGAGTGGTCCAGCCAGAGCCCGGACTTGAACCCGATCTAACATCTCTGGAGAGACCTGAAAATAGCTGTGCAGCAACGCTCCCCATCCAACCTGACAGAGCTTGAGAGGATCTGCAGAGAAGAATGGGAGAAACTCCCCAAATGCAGGTGTGCAAAGCTTGTAGCGTCATACCCAAAAATACTTGAGTCTGTAATCGCTGTGAAAGGTGCTTTTAACAAAGTACTGATAAAGAATCTGAATACTTATGTAAATGTAATATTTGTAATACGTTTTATTTTTAATAAATATGCCAAAATGTCTAAAAACCTGTTTTACTTTGTCACTATGGGGTATTGTGTGAAGATTGATGAGTGGAAAAAAACGACATATTCAATTTAGAATAAGGCTGTAACGCAACAGAATGTGGAAAAAGTCAAGGGTTCTGAATACTTTCCGAATGTACTGTATATCTTAAAAATGTGCCAAAGTGATTGAATAAAACTGTAATGTGGTAAAAGTATCACTTGATTTAGGCTGTGCTATAGTGTTGCTTAAAACATATAAATAAATACAAATCATGTCATTTAAGTGGATGTGATATTAAATGTGATATTACTAGTTTATTCAATTCAAAGGAAGGATGTCACCCTCCTCTCCCACATCATCAGAGCAATCAATAGAATGGATATCGGTTAGTTTAAGTGTTTTTCAATGTACTGATTAACTTGTGTGTCAATGTGTGTGTGTGAGTGAATGTATGTGTGTGTGTGTGAGTCAGTTCCTGGAGCCTCAGGTTTAGAAAGCCACAAAGCTGAGTTGTGGATAGCCTATTTATTGGCTAGGAACTACAATTCCATTCCTTATTTCGTAGAACCCTTTCCTGGAATGATGTCATTGTGCCACTGAAAAATCCCCCCCACCCTCATTTGTATACCACATCATAGGCTATTACCAGAGCTGCTATCAGTATTGACACATCCTTTAACAGTTAGGCTACTGATTCTGCTACAGTTTACAGGGTGATTTTATTAATTAATTCATTCATTCATTCATTTCCTTCACTTACAGTAGGAATGCTGATCTAGGATCAGGTCCCCCCTGTCCATGTAATCTTACTCCTTATGGTCTGTTTTAGCCAGAATTTATAATCTCTCAGACCTGTGTCAAGGGCAACCACAGATTAGAAGCAACACACCTAGTCTTGAATCTATCAGTGTCCACTGTCCAGCTCTAAGGGACACACTATGTTCAGCATTACAGGTGCATTTTCTCCATTCATCCTTCCAATCTAGGTCTGTGTTCATAAAGCGTCAGAGTAGGAGTGCTAATCTAGGATCAGGTCCGCCTGTCCATGTAGATATTATTTATTATGATCTAAAATGCATAACTGATCCTAGATCATCACTCCTGCAGGACGCTTTATGAATACGGGCCCAGGTATGGTGTGTGTGACAATAGGCAGCACCAGTCTATACAGCAGTAGTCATGTGTGGAATGAACTCATCGGGACCAGGCGTCGGGACCACACACACACACACACACACACACACACACACACACCCTTGTACAGCTAATTCAATCCATTCAAAATCCTACTTTCCCTATCCCCTAACCCTAACCTGTACTTTTACCCTTACCCTAACTTTAACCCTAAACCTAACCCTAGCTCCTAACCTTAACCCTAAAACCAACCCTAGCTACTAACCCTAACCCTTAACGTAATTCTAACCCTAACACTAATTTTAACCTTAACCATAACATGTCCACACACACACACACACACTCCGGACCAGGCGTGTGCAGGAATTAAATAATACATTTCTGGTCATCCTTCCTTATAGATATTTAACGAGTCTCCCACTGCTCTGACAGCCCATTGAGGACAGCTATTTATAAAGACCACTGTCATACTGTCACGTGTTAGAGAAATCTCTGCCCTCTCGCACACTACGGCTGCCTCCCAAATGGCACTCTATTCCCTATATAGTGAACTATTTTTGACCAGAGCCCATAGCATCTTGAGTGCTGCAGTTTATTGTAGTTGGTGGTACAACTGTTTTATATGTTTCATTTCACTACCTCTTCTTCATGTCATTCCTCTATTTTGGTCCTGTGCTGTGAACTTACTTCGTTCTCTTTTCAAACATTATAAATTCATCCCTCTACCCCCTCTTTTTCGTCTTGGTGGGTTCATTTTAATTCAATTAATTCCCTTGAATATCAAAGTAAAAGTGCCCATTTAAATTCCATTTTACCAGAGGCGACTTACAGTAGTGAGGGCACATATTCTAATAGTTTTTTGCCCTGGTCCCCCATGGGAATCAAACCCACAACCCTGGCGTAGCAAGTGCCATGCTCTACCAACCGAGCCACACAGGACCCCTACCTGCGTGATTCATTGACTCTCCACCTCTCCCTCCTCCCCAGTCTAACGTGAAGAGCATGGAGCGCGAGCTGCATTGCCCGGTGTGTAAGGAGATCGTCAAGCAGCCCGTGGTCCTGCCATGTCAGCACAGCGTCTGTCTGATGTGTGCCTCAGAGGTCCTGGTTCAAAATGGCTACCCTCCTCCGGAGCTGCCGCCCGAGCCCAACTCACCTGCCTCCACCCCCAACACCCGCTCTCCCCGCCAGGCACGCAGGCCCATGCCCAGCAAGGCTGACCATCGACCCATCGACCGCGTGCTACGTTCAGGTAATGTGTGTGTGTTTGTGTAAATGTGTTTGCACGTGAGAGAGAGTGTGTGTGTGTGTATGTGTCTAGATTCCATGTCGACGATCAATAGGACTAGTCTGGGGATGCAATGGGAAGACACACATCCTTCTCTGGTTCTCTCTATTTCCTCCACTCTTTACCTATCCCTCTCTCCTCATCCCACTGACTAACCTCTCCCCTCTGTCACCCTTTGTCCAGGATTTGGGACGTATCCGTCGCCGGGGCGACGGCGTAAGGAACCGCCCCCTGCGATGTTGTTTCCGTGCCCGCCCTGCGGGAGGGAGGTAGAGCTGGGAGAAAAGGGCCTGACTGACTGCCTGCGTAACCTCACCTTGGAGCGCATTGTAGAGAGGTAACACACACACGCGCGCTTATACACACTTACATTTATGCACGCACGTATGCACACATGCACGTCTGCACAGGTCTTGGTCTTGTGAGCTGTTATGGAAAAGACACATACATTTTATGTGATCCCATGTGATCTTATGTGAAGTTAAGGTAATAATATGTAAAGCAACATGTGCTAACATGGAACTACACATGTGAAAACACATGATCACATGTGACACATGAACACATTTTCACAATTTTCATGTGAAATTTCACATGAAATCATGTGATTTGCCACTTGTGAAATCATGTTTTTTCTGTAAGGGAGGATGAAGCCCTGCCTTAGGGCTGGGCGGTATACCGCATATTGATGCACAGACTGGTTTGGGTTTTTACTTTACCTTCTATAACAGATATTGAATGTTTGGTTTGTTAAATGTGATACACCGTGTGTAACATCCATTTTTATAGTCATCTCTCCCCATGCCGCTTTCCACACAGACCTAGCCCTGCCCCCTGTCATTCAAGGAGCGCATTTGTTGTTCCTCGACCACGAGACACTTGCGTTCACTGGTCAATGCAGCACATGCAACAATGCTGATGGCAACGATGCTGTTTTCACTTTGATTCTTAAAATAAATCCACAATTGTTCTATAATTACACTATTCGTTTGTGTTTCTTACATCTGCAAATGGCAATTTTGTCTGTTCTTAGCAAGTTGGGCCTAAATCGCGTTAGCTGCTAATGCTGATTGCTAGTTAGCTGGCTAGCTAATACATGTACTGAGTCAGAACAAACAGAACTAGCCATACAGCCTGATAATACCAGGGATGGTGTAGACCTAAATCAGCCTGATAATACCAGGGATGGTGTAGACCTAAATCAGCCTGATAATACCAGTGATGGTGTAGACCTAAATCAGCCTGATAATACCAGGGATGGTGTAGACCTAAATCAGCCTGATAATACCAGGGATGGTGTAGACCTAAATCAGCCTGATAATACCAGGGATGGTGTAGACCTAAATCAGCCTGATAATACCAGGGATGGTGTAGACCTAAATCAGCCTGATAATACCAGTGATGGTGTAGACCTAAATCAGCCTGATAATACCAGTGATGGTGTAGACCTAAATCAGCCTGATAATACCAGGGATGGTGTAGACCTAAATCAGCCTGATAATACCAGGGATGGTGTAGAACTAAATCAGTATGTTGTTTGTGCAACAGCATCTTCTAAATCAAATAGGAATATGCGAAGCATGAATATGTTAGCTACATGAAGTAGCTAAGAGAAAACACTTAATGTAACCAAAGGTTACAGGGTCCCCTATGAAACACTGACCATCACTTTGGTTCCTACCCTGTCACAAGAACTCCTCCCTGGCATTTTTATTCGTTGTCATGTTAAACAACACTGCATTCAAAATGCCCACTATGATTTATATTCTAACTATAGAATTACAATAATAATTCTATTTCCAATATTCCAACAGTTCACCCAAATGGTTTGCTCTAAATCGCAACCGAAACATTTTATTTAAAATTGTTTGCCCATATCGTGCAGCCCTGCGTGGCAGTGTGGAAATGATCTCAAATGAGTGCAGGAAATGCAGAGATTGATGAAATTGCTGAAAATTATTTTTGTTTTAAGTTGAATTGAACAGTATAAAACAATCAGAAGGGAGAAAGACGCATTGAAAAAAATCACTTAGAATGTATGTGTTTCCATCTTATGGTCACACACTTCTCATAAAGCAAATGTAGAACTTTTATTATTCAAAAACATAACATACCTTGATACTGAATGATATTTTGGCCATATTTCCCAGCCTTACCCTGCCTGCAAAATCAGTGTCACCGTCAGGAAGGAATTTCCTCTTGGTCTGTTGAAGACATTGGTTTCCCAGTCGGTTCAGATCTCACCCGTGACACACACACACAAATGTGTAACATTTCAATTAGTAGCATCTTTAGCCCCTTGAACAGTGAGTGAGAGAATGTGTCTAAGTACTGCTTTCCAAATGGCACCCTGGTCAAAAATAGTGTGGGTCCTGGTCAAAAGTAGTGCACTATATAGGGAATAGGGTGCCACTCTTGTTAATCAGCGTGGAGCTGACCTAGAGAGGACATTAGCAGAGCTCCCAGACTGCAACACACTGCAGCAACCTACTGTAGCAGACAGACAATGCACTTCCACTGGACTACTGTAGTGTAACTGCTAAAAGCTTATTTTCCCAATGTAGAGTAACCTCTTTTATGTAATTTATCACCCGGTCTACCCATCCCCTCTCTCTCTGTCTTGGCCCTGTTCTCTCCTTCCATCATTCTTATTTTTATCTCTCTTTCTTTCACCTTTTCCAATCTCGCCCACCCCCTTTCTACTACTATCCTGCCCTAATTCGCCCGTGCTCTCTCTTGCTCTCTCTCTCCCCTACCCTCCTCTCTTTAAACATTCCCCTCTATCTTCCTCTCCCCCCTCTCTTAGGTACAGACACACAGTGAGCCTAGGCAGTGTGGCTGTGATGTGTCAGTTTTGCAAGACTCCCCAGTCCCTGGAGGCCACTAAGGGCTGCGCCGACTGCCAAGCCAGCTTCTGTAACGAGTGTTTCAAGCTCTACCACCCCTGGGGGACGCCGCGTGCCCAGCACGAACACGTCCAGCCCACCCTCAACTTCAGGCCCAAGGTGAGGCCTGCCTCTCTCTCACCCCTCTCTCATTCCTATCTTCTCTCCTCTCTCACCCCTCTCTCATTCCTCTCTTCTCTCCTCTCTCACCCCTCTTGTCTCTCCTCCTCCAGGTTCTGTCGTGTCCGGAGCATGACCAGGAGCGTCTGCACTTCTACTGTAGGACGTGTCAGCGGTTGCTTTGCCCGCTCTGCAAGCTGCGCCGCGTCCACGCCGGGCACAAGGTGGCGCCAGTCGCCCAGGCCTACCAGACACTCAAGGTAGGCATCTGGGTGCAATGGCTTAATTGGTTGTAGCATGGTTCCTGCATTGGCCTTATACTGTGGAATTGACTGAATAATGTATGTAATACCTGAGCTGCTTTGAATAAAAGTACCTAAACGGCTATATTGTTATACTCAATTGCATTAGTGGATATCCCACACAATGAAGATTGGCCCTCAATGGTTGGTGGTTAGTCTAGTAGTACAGTGCATGACAGAAAAGGGGTAAGTTGCCATTGAACTGTGGGTTTAGATCATCCAGTGTGTAAGAGATTAGTACAGTTAAAATGTAGGGTAATACAGAGCTACTGTTGTTCATTAGGATTAAGTCTGGTCTGGGTGTTAACTCTTTGTTTATTTGCGGTCACTGTTGATTTGACAGGACAAGGTTACCAAGGAGATGAACTACATTCTGTCCAACCAGGAGACAGTGCTGGGACAGATCTCACAGCTGGAGAGTGCCATCACTCAGACAGAGGTAACTAAGTAATACTGCAGTCTGCAGAGCTCCAGAAATAACCCACCAGAGGGGCGTACCACAAAGCAGGAGCAACGAGTTAGCCAACCAGAAATAACTTTAGATTAATTAAGAAAGTTTACCTTAGATATACGTTTTTGGATGTCGAGTCAATTAGACCAAGTTTTCTTTTGTAAACAAATAGCCAATTCATCATATGAGCTCCACTGTGCGGGCAATAGTATATAATAATATTTAAGCAAGTTAACTGGCTAATGTATTGATCCTACTGACCACACCACCATAGACAGCATTGTTTACCACAGTAGACATCATATGCATGTATACTGTATTTATAATACATAGCTCTATGGTCCTAATCTGTGTGTTGCTGTCTAATACATAATCTCTGTGGTCCTCCTAACCTCCCTGTGTGTTGCTGTCTGACTGTTGAACAGCGTAGCCAGTCTTAACCACAGAATGAAATAGAACACGATTCTAGAATAACATTGATCGAAATACATTATATCTCTATGGTCCTACTCCTCCCCGTGTGTTGCTGTCTGTCCACAGGCGAACAGCGTAGCGGCACGCGAGCAGCTGTCTCAGAGCGTGAGAGACCTGACCGCCCTCCTCGCTGAGCGCCACGCCTCATTGGCCCAGGCCCTGGAGGGGGCACGGCAGAGGCGGGGCGAGGCGTTGGAGGGCCAGGTGGCAGAGAGGCGGAGCCTGCTAGAACATGCAGGCCTCATGGCGTTCTCCCAGGAGCTGCTGAAGGAGACGGACCCGCCATGCTTCGTCCAGGCAGCGCGCCAGACACACAGCAGGTACTGTACACACAACAGGTCTGACTGGCTGGGCAGCAGACAGCGTGGAGCTTATACGAATAGCACCCTATTCCCCATAGAGCTCTGATCCAAAGTAGTGTACTGTAGGGAATAGGGTTCTATTTTGGACTAATACCCAGGGCTCTTTAGTGCCCTAGTTTTGTTGATTTTTCTGTTCCTTTGTTTGTTTTGTTTGTATGTTTGTTTGCTTCTCTGTTCTTATTGTTCCATTTCCTCTCACCCAGTCCTTCAATCAATGTCAATTGTCTATTCTTCTTTCCCTCTTGTGTATGCTTTCGCTGCTCATCCCACGACATCAGCAAAATGACAAATGGCCACAAGAGGGAGCCAGTAGACCTGTTTGATAAAGAAAACGTGGCGGGGCTTTAGTGATGGTGTTCTATGTAGTTGTGATCCAACCAGTGTTCACTGTTTCCATTGATGGTTTGTTAGCCTGACACTGGAGTAGTGGCTTGAAATATGTAGTTATACAGGTAGACAGTAGACTGCTACAGTATGTAGTCTCATTAATCTACAGTGTCTGTAATCTCTCGTGGACAGGTCTATGTAAACATTTTTTGAATGTAATTTTATTTAACCTTTATTTAACCAGGTAGGCTAGTTGAGAACATGTTCTCATTTACAACTGCGACCTGGCCAAGATAAAGCAAAGTAGTGCGACACAAACAACAACACAGAGTTACACATGGAGTAAAACAAGCGTACAGTCAATAATAAAAATAAAGTTTATATACAGTGTTTGCAAATTGCGTGAGGAGGTAAGGCAATAAATTGGCCATAGTAGCGAAGTAATTACAATTTAGCAGATTAACACTGGAGTGATAGATGAGCAGATGATGATGTGCAAGTAGAAATACTGGTGTGCAAAAGAGCAGACAAATAAATAAAAACAATATGGGGATGAGGTAGGTAGATTGGGTGGGCTATTTACAGATGGGCTATGTACAGCTGCAGCGATCGGTTAGCTGCTCAGATAGCTGATGTTTAAAGTTAGTAAGGGAAATATAAGTCTCCAGCTTCAGCGGGTTTTGCAATTCGTTCCAGTTATTGGCAGCAGAGAACTGGAAGGAAAGGTGGCTATGTAAACATAACTGGAACCGTATAATCTGTAGGGAAAGGAATGGGTTGCGTGGGATAACAAGCAGAAGTTCCGGTGTTTGGGTTTTTTGTACCTGGTTATTTGGACAAGTCACAATTTAGCCGGTATTAGCATCTTTCGGATTTCGGAAGGGGAGGGGGCATTCGGCCCGTAACTTGCAAAGAGAGAAGTTGGAGCTCCTCCTTCCGGCTCTGCTCCTCATTCTAGCGTCTCTTAGTCCCTTCTCTTAACATGCATGGACCCAGAATTGAATCGAGCAGCTGACCAATAACGTGAGACTTTAGTTCTAGATTAACCAAGATTGATCTATCTGCTATCAATTAAAGTTACTCTAATTGCGTATTACCCTAATAATACAATTGTTGTTAAGTCTGCGTAGTGCATACCTCCCTCCCCGGACTTGTCATCTACTCCCAAACAATTATTCTAAAATTCTCTCCCTCTCTCTCTCTCTCTCCCCCTCCAAGGTTATCCACGTCCATCGAGGGGCTGCAGTGTTTCTCTCTGGCCGCTGATCCCTCCTTCAGACACTTCCAGCTGGATGTCTCCAAAGAGCTCAAACTCCTCACAGACCTGAAGTTCATCCAGGGTGAGACAGAGGAGAGGATAAAGGAGGGGATAGGAGGCTAGGGAGACGTAGAGGGATAGAGTCATTCAGAGAGAGAGTAGGAGAGGTGGATAAATGAGGGGGATAGGGAGGGGTAGAGGGATAGAGCCAGCCAGAGAGAGAGGAGGGTAAATGAGGAGGCTAGGGAGACGTTGAGGGATAGAGTCAGCCAGAGAGAGAGGAGGATAGATGAGGAGGCTAGGGAGACGTTGAGGGATAGAGTCAGTCAGAGAGAGAGGAGGATAAATGAGGAGGCTAGGGAGACGTTGAGGGATAGTCAGCCAGAGAGCAAGATTAGAGCCAGAGTATTGAAAAAGGTATATAGGAGAGGAAAGAGAGGATGTAACAGAAATTACATACTACAGAATACAATCATGTAACATTTTGGTGGGAATTCAATTTAAAGGTAGACTCAGCAAGATGAAATAAATGCACACGATAAACAGCAGTAGTGGGTCAATTTCCGCAACAACTAAGAGCGCTGAAGCGCAAGGTTAAACTTCTCCTGTCGCCATCACGTTGTAGCAGCGTAAAGTGCACCCGTGCACATGCGCAGATACTCTGTGTGACCGTGTGAGAGCAAAGTCTTGCATCACGCTCATCTCAATATCTGCAGTGCTGCTCGTGGCCACATCATCTCGCTGAGTCTACCATTAATTATGTCATTTTACTGAATCATACTATATCTTCCACTGCATTAGCAATCTGAAATGAACATCTTGGTAGTATTGCATATGTAATCAAGCCAGAGAGTATGTTTTTGTATCTAACATCTGACTGACAGCTGTGATGTTTTCTCCCATCAGCCCCTCTGGCCCCTGTTATTGACACCCAAAAGACCCTGGCCTATGACCAGCTCTTCCTGTGTTGGCGGCTGCCTCAGGAATCCGCTCCCGCCTGGCACTTCTCTGTGGAGTTTCGTCGCCGGGGGGTGGTGCCAGGAGGCGGGGCCAGGGGTGGTATCCAAGGGCGATTGGCTGCGGCCCGCTGGGGCTGGCAGCGGCTGGAGGAGGTGGGCGGAACCAGTGCTGTGATTGACAGGTTGGAGATGGATAGTGTGTATGTGTTGAGAGTGAGAGGCTGCAACAAGGCGGGCTTCGGGGAGTACAGTGAGGAGGTGTACCTACACACCCCGCCAGCACCAGGTGAGGTCTATACACTGTTCTATAGGTACACACACACACACTCTCATCAGTATTGGTATAACTGATATGCATCAGAACAGTATCCACAGAGATCATCTTAATGACTAATTTCTCTATTTTTCTGCCCATTCCCATCCTTCTCTTTACCCATACCATCCATCTCTCCTCCCATCCCGTCTCTCTATCCAACCCATCCTCTTAACACCGTCTTCACATGTCTCTCCTCATCTCACTCATTCCACTCCTAGGTCCACTCTCTCAATCCACATCTCCCCCTCTGCCTGTTAATGTGAGCATCGACACTCTTTTCTAATTTTCCCTCTTGTTGCTTCGCACATACCTCTACCTCTTTTTCCATTTATACCATGCATCGCTTGTCCTTCCAGCCACCCTCGTTCTCCCTCCATAATGAGATCTCAGAGTGTGTTGATGAGGTTTGCTGTTTGTTAAAACCTGAGGCTTAACAAATGGATTTGGTTGCTTGAGATCTATGCTAATGAGTCTGGGAAGTCCCGAGTGGTCAATGTATTCCTTGTCTCCCTTGGTAAATTGTTCTATTCTGCTATGTTTCCCTCAGGAATATTAATAATCCCAATACCAAAGATGCATCTCCTTCTCCTTTGATTGACCTTCTGCTTTGACTGTTTCCTATCCGTTTCTAGTTTGTTGATGGAAGACAGTTTGACTCCCTCTCTCCTAGTCCATGTCTCCTCTTTTCATTCCAGAGGAGTTGCATGACAGTTCTTTATCCCTCTTCTCTGTTAACCCTCTCAGTTCTTTCATTGTTGCCCTGATTCTATACAGTGCCTTCGGAAAGTTTTCAGACCCTTTTTCCAAATTTTGTAACATTACAGCCTTATTCTGAAATGTATTAAATAATTTTTCCCCCCTCATCAATCTACACACAATACCCCATAATGACAAAGCGAAAACAGTTTTTGTAATTTTTGCAAGTGTATTGAAAAACAGAAATACCTTATTTACATAAGTATTCAGACCCTTTGCTATGAGACTCGAAATTGAGCTTAGGTGCATCCTGTTTCCATTGATCCTCCTTGAGATGTTTCTACAACTTGATTGGGGTACAGCTGTGGTAAATTCAATTGATTGGACATGATTTGGAAAGGCACACACCTGTCTATATAAGGTCCCACAGTTGACGGTGCATGTCAGAGCAAAATCCAAGCCATGAGGTCGAAGGAATTGTTCGTAGACAGGATTGTGTCGAGGCACAGATCTGGGGAAGGGTACCAAAACATTTCTGCAGCATTGAAGGTCTCCAAGAGCACATTGGCCTCCATCATTCGTAAATGGAAGAATTTTGGAACCGCCAAGACTCTTCCTAGAGCTGGCCGCCCGAACAAAACTGAGCAATTAGGGGAGAAGGGCCTTGGTCAGGGAGGTGACCAAGAACCCAATGGTCACTCTGACCGAGCTCCTCTGTGGAGATGGGAGAACCTTCCAGAAGGGCAACCATCTCTGCAGCACTCCACCAATCAGGCCTTTATGGTCGAGTGGCCAGATGGAACCACTCCTCAGTAAAAGGCACATGATAGCCCGCTTCAAGTTTGCCAAAAGGCACCTAAAGGACTCTCAGACCACGAGAAACAAGAATCTCTGGTCTGATGAAACCAAGATTGAACTCTGGCCTGAATGCCAAGCGTCACATCTGGAGTCCCTACAATGATGCATGGTGGTGGGAGCATGCTGTGGGGATGTTTTTCAGCGGAAGGGACTGGGCGACTAGTCAGGATCGAGGGAAAGATGAACGGAGCAAAGTACAGAGAGATCCTTGATGAAAACCTGTTCCAAAGCGCTCAGGACCTCAGACTGGGACAAAGGTTCACCTTCCAACAGGACAACGACCCTAAGCACACAGCCAAGACAACGCAGGAGTGGGTTCGGGACAAGTCTCTGAATGTCCTCGAGTGGCCCAGCCAGAGCCCGGACTTGAATTCGATCTAACATCTCTGGAGAGACCTGAAAATAGCTGTGCAGAAATGCTCCCCATCCAACCCGGCAGAGCTTGAGAGGATCTGCAGAGAAGAATGGGAGAAACTCCTCAAATACAGGTGTGCCAAGCTTGTAGCGTCATACCCAAGAAGATCGCTGCCAAAGGTGCTTTACTTCAACAAAGTACTGAGTAAAGGGTCTGAATTCTTATGTAAATGTCATATTTCCAGTGGTTTTTAATAGAAATTAGCAAACATTTCTGAAAACCTGTTTTTGCTTTGTCATTATGGGGTATTGTGTGTAGATTGATGAGGGGATATTTTTAACCATTTTAGAATAAGGCTGTAGATGTAACAAAATGTGGAGGGGTCTGAATAAGTCAAGGGGTCTGAATACTTTCTGAACATACTGCATCTTACTGCTCCTCTATCCCTGTTTTAGTGCTGATCGATTAACAGAAATATCGGTTATTTTTTGTTTTTTTTTAACAACTAATTGACCGACGTCGGTTCAATTGTTTTTGATTTCCACTTTTCTGTGAGCTCAATGTGCGGTTTCTGTATAGATAACTCAGATCAAGCCTGAACTGTGCGATGTAGGGAGTTTTAGTTTTCAACATGCCAATATTCTACATAGTTTAGCTCAGAAAACTTGAGAATTAACTACAATGACCATAATCCATTGCGCGCCCGCTTAAACTTGTCTGGTCTGTGCGGAGCAGACACAGAGACTGAGACAAGAGAGAATGTGCGATGAAGAGGGACAGAGAGCAGTTGCGTCACAAACCTGTAAATACATGATCTAGCTGATCGATAGTTGGTATTCAGCAGTCAAAAGTATGTCTTATTTACTTTGAAAAACGACTAAAATAGTGATTCTGTCAGACAGCATAGGCAGCAGCTCTATAGAGATGAGATGACTTGGAATTAAATATAAAGTTATCAAATAAAACAAACATTTTATTCAAGTAATGTGAATAAATGATGGTTAAGTGATAAGCAGTCACTACAGTCATTGTTTTATTCTGTGTTTCTACAGCATTCAACTCACATTATGCACATTGCATTTAATGTAAAATAAAGTGACTATTTTTTTATAATTGAACCAACCTCAAAAAGCACTAATCGCTCAGCACTACCCTGTATTTACCTCCTCTTGTGCCCTTATCGTCTTCCCTCTCTCCTACTTCGCTTCTTTACTCTACCTCATCAAAACCCACCTCTTCCCTCTTCTCTCCTTCCTACAAATGCACTCCTTCTTCCAACCTCCCTCTCTCTTTCCCCCTCTCTCTATCCTCCCTTGCCCTCCTCTCTCAGTGTTAAATTTCTACCTGGACTCTCGCTGGGGTCTCCATGCCGACCGGCTGGTGGTGAGTAAGGAGCAGCGCTGCGCCCGGAGCGTCCCCGGCCTGTCCCTGCTGCAGGCCGCCGACCGAGCGCTCACTTCCTGTCACCTGACTGCAGACCTCTTGGTGGGCGACGTGGCCATCACCCAGGGCAGGCACTACTGGGCATGCTCAGTGGAGCCCGGCTCCTATCTGGTCAAGGTAAGTGGAACGGCTGGGAGGAGAGTTTGTCCCAATCCCAAATCGTCCCATAAGCCCTGTGCCGTATTCACCTGTGGAGATCTGAGAGGATTTGCTCTCTGCTAGGTGGAAGTTAACCCATATTGCTTTTACCAATCAAATCCTCTCCAATCTCCACAGGTGCATAGGGCAGGGATCAGCAACTAGATTCAGCCGCAGGCCGATTTTTTCTTCTTCTTGAGCGGATGGTTGGGGAGCCGGAACATAATTACAAATAATTTGACTGCAAATTGACCGCAAGAAACCCAAACAGATACTAAAACATAATCAATTCAAACCTTACTTACATTTGTATATTGACTCCACATTGATTCTGTACATGTACCCCCTGTATATAGCCACGCTATTGTTATTTACTGCTGCTCTTTAAATATTTGTTATTCTTATCTCTTACTTTTTTGGGGGTATTTTCTTAAAACTGCATTGTTGGTGAAGGTAAGTAAGCATTTCACTGTAAGGTCTACATGTGTTGTATTCGGCGCATGTGACAAATAACATTTGATTTTGATATGATCACGTCTCTCTGTTATGCGTGAAAATACTTGGGAACAGATTTCTTAAATGAAAATCACTTGGAGCTGTTTTTTAACAGTCGTATGTCCAACAATGACCCCCAAATAAAACCATTGGGGTCTGAAATTATTGGCACCCTTGATAAAGATGAGCAAAACAATGCTGAGCTATATTGTATGCTACAAAAAAACTATATTATTTTATACTAATAGAATTGCTCAGAGAAAGAGATTGTTTAACAAGTAATATTACTTTTTTTCTCAAAAAGATAACGGTAAAATTGGCACCCCTATTTTCATTAACTTTCAATACCTCAACTTGTGAAGATAACAGCACTGAGCCTAAAATGTTTTATGAGATTGGAGAACTATTGGATTGGAAGGATATTAGTCCATTCCTCCATACAGAATTTTTCCAGATCCTTTATCTTTTGTCTGCACTTATGGACTGCCCTCATCAATTTTAACCACAGGATTTCAATGGGGTTCAAGTCTGGAGTAGAGGTCTTCAAGTTGGACCCCTTCTGAAATGGACCTGGGACATTCCCACCCGGAACAGACATGCAAAAATCCATTTAAAAGATATTGTGACCCGTTCCGAACGAACCCGAGGACCACTAGACCCGTTCCTTATAGACCTGGTCAGATCCAGACCCTGTCCGATCTGAATGAGGGAAGCAGAAAAGTCAATTTTTAAGCTACTTCATTAACCAGAGCTGATGAAGCGCAAGGGAGAGGGAGAGAGATGTGCCGCTCTAGCAGGTGGGGGAGGGGCCGTGATACTGTGAGCGAGTGACTCGGGGAGCAGGCTAGGCTAATTGAGGCTGCTAGGCTAATTGAGGCTGCTAGGCTAATTGAGGCTGCTAGGCTAATTGAGGCTACTAGGCTAATTGAGGCTGCTAGGCTAATTGAGGCTGCATGCACTTTCTCGTCCTACAGTTACAAATAACAACAACTCCATTTAGAATATTAAGTATAGCAGCCTACCTGTTGGCTCTTGGTCATTGTAGCCTATCCTTCTCCTTTCTCCTTTTAATTCTGTCATTTTAATTCCACCTTCCATTGATTAGATATCTCCTAACTTTTGCAACATTGAGGCTCTATGACTGTAGCCCAATTCCACGTTGATGACTTATAGTTGGCCAACAACAATAACAAGCTAGACGTGCCACTCACTCAGCATCATTTATACAAGGTCTCTCTCTCCTCTACTGCTGCAGTCGCTTTCGGATCTGTACAGGTCCTTTCGGAGAAGTCAGTTCAAATTACACCTTGCTCGAGACCCTTGACAATCATACCAGATCCAACCCAGACCTGTGACATTATTTAGAATTCTGGATCCGGACCCACTCAGATCCTGGATCGGTTGCGGGTGGATCCGTGAAGACCTCTAGTCTGGAGGTGTTGATTTAGATTTTGTGGTCAATTTACCATTTCTTTGTTGCATCATGGCATAGGCAACCAGGTTTTTGACTAATATACACTGCTCAAAAAAATAAAGGGAACACTAAAATAACACATCATAGATCTGAATGAATGAAATAATCTTATTAAATACTTTTTTCTTTACATAGTTGAATGTGCTGACAACAAAATCACACAAAAATTATCAATGGAAATCAAATTTATCAACCCATGGAGGTCTGGATTTGGAGTCACACTAAAAATTAAAGTGGAAAACCACACTACAGGCTGATCCAACTTTGATGTAATGTCCTTAAAACAAGTCAAAATGAGGCTCAGTAGTGTGTGTGGCCTCCACGTGCCTGAATGACCTCCCTACAACGCCTGGGCAGGCTCCTGATGAGGTGGCGGATGGTCTCCTGAGGGATCTCCTCCCAGACCTGGACTAAAGCATCCGCCAACTCCTGGACAGTCTGTGGTGCAACGTGGCGTTGGTGGATGGAGCGAGACATGATGTCCCAGATGTGCTCAATTGATTCAGGTCTGGGAACGGGCGGGCCAGTCCTTAGCATCAATGCCTTCCTCTTGCAGGAACTGCTGACACACTCCAGCCACATGAGGTCTAGCATTGTCTTGCATTAGGAGGAACCCAGGGCCAACCGCACCAGCATATGGTCTCACAAGGGGTCTGAGGATCTCATCTCGGTACCTAATGGCAGTCAGGCTACCTCTGGCGAGCACATGGAGGGCTGTGCGGCCCCCCAAAGAAATGCCACCCCACACCATGACTGACCCACCGCCAAACCGGTCATGCTGGAGGATGTTGCAGGCAGAAGAATGTTCTCCACGGCATCTCCAGACTCTGTCACGTCTGTCACATGCTCAGTGTGAACCTGCTTTCATCTGTGAAGAGCACAGGGCGCCAGTGGCGAATTTGGCAATCTTGGTGTTCTCTGGCAAATGCCAAACGTCCTGCACGGTGTTGGGCTGTAAGCACAACCCCCACCTGTGGACGTTGGGCCCTCATACCACCCTCATGGAGTCTGTTTCTGACCGTTTGAGCAGACACATGCACATTTGTGGCCTGCTGGAGGTCATTTTGCAGGGCTCTGGCAGTGCTCCTCCTTGCACAAAGGCGGAGGTAGTGGTCCTGCTGCTGGGTTGTTGCCCTTCACGGCCTCCTCCACGTCTCCTGATGTACTGGCCTGTCTCCTGGTAGCGCCTCCATGCTCTGGACACTACGCTGACAGACACAGCAAACCTTCTTGCCACAGCTCGCATTGATGTGCCATCCTGGATGAGCTGCACTACCTGAGCCACTTGTGTGGGTTGTAGACTCCGTCTCATGCTACCACTAGAGTGAAAGCACCGCCAGCATTCAAAAGTGACCAAAACATCAGCCAGGAAGCATAGGAACTGAGAAGTGGTCTGTGGTCACCACCTTCAGAACCACTCCTTTATTGGGGGTGTCTTGCTAATTGCCTATAATTTCCACCTGTTGTCTATTCCATTTGCACAACAGCATGTGAAATTTATTGTCAATCAGTGTTGCTTCCTAAGTGGACAGTTTGATTTCACAGAAGTGTGATTGACTTGGAGTTACATTGTGTTGTTTAAGTGTTCCCTTTATTTTTTTGAGCAGTGTATATATATGACAATACTCTTCAAGGTTAGGAGAGTTACCCACATTAAGCGGGAGACCGACACATAATCACACCAGAGAAAGTTATTTCCATTAAGACAGTACCTGAATCCAGCAGATAAAGCAGATGTATACAGTAGAAGTCAGAAGTTTACATACACCTTAGCCAAATACATTTCAACTTTTTCACAATTCCTGACATTTAATCCTAATAATAATTCCCTGTCTTAGGTAAGTTAGGATCACCACTTTATTTTAAGGATTTGAAATGCCAGAATAATAGTTGAGAGAATGATTTATTTGAGCTTTTATTTCTTTCATCACATTCCCAGTGGGTCAGAAGTTTACATACACTCAATTAGTATTTGGTAGCATTGCCTTTAAATTGTTTAACTTGGGTCAAATGTTTCGGGTAGCCTTCCACAAGATTTCCACAATAAGTTGGGTGAATTTTGGCCCATTCCTCCTGACAGAGCTGGTGTAACTGAGTCAGGTTTGTAGGCCTCCTTGCTCGCAATCTATAGGATTGAGATCAGGGCTTTGTGATGGCCACTCCAAAACCTTGACTTTGTTGTCCTTAAGCCATTTTGCCACAACTTTGGAAGTATGCTTGGGGTCATTGTCCATTTGGAAGACCCATTTGCGACCATGCTTTAACTTCCTGAATGATGTCTTGAGATGTTGCTTCAATATATCCACATCATTTTCCATCCTCATGACGCCATCTATTTCCCTCCTGCAGCAAAGCACTCCCACAACATGATGCTTCCACCCCCGTGCTTCACGGTTGGGATGGTGTTCTTCGGCTTGCAAGCCTCCCCCTTTTTCCTCCAAACATAACGATGGTCATTATGACTAAACAGTTCTATTTTTGTTTCATCAGACATTTCTTCAAAAAGTACGATCTTTGTCCCCATGTGCAGTTGCAAACCTTAGTCTGGCTGTTGTTCTGGGATTGAATTGTACTTTTCGCACCAAAGTACGTTCATCTCTAGGAGACTCTAGGTCTCCTTCCTGAGCGGTATGATGGCTGCGTGGTCCCATGGTGTTTATACTTGTACAGATAGACGTGGTACCTTCAGGCGTTTGGAAATTGCTCCCAAGGATGAACCAGACTTGTGGAGGTCTACAATTTTTTTTTTTCGGAGGTCTTAGCTGATTTCTTTTGATTTTCCCATGATGTCAAGCAAGGAGGCACTGAGTTTGAAGGTAGGCCTTGAAATACATCCACAGGTTCACCTCCAATTGACTCAAATGATGTCAATTAGCCCATCAGAAGCTTCTAAAGCCATGACATCATTTTCTGGAATTTTCCAAGCTGTTTAAAGGCACAGTCAACTTAGTGTATGTAAACATCTGACCCACTGGAATTGTGATACAGTGAATTATTGTCACGACTTCCGCCGAAGTCGTGACAATGCAACATGGTCGCATGCACAAGCTACACCCAGATCGTTAACAGAATCACACACCCACACCCAGCAGGAGCAGATGACATCCCTTCAGCGGTCGAGGAGCATATTCAGCAGCATGCGACCATGTTGCATCGTCTCGGCACCGCCATGGATCACGTGCTGCAGCCCATGGATCGATGGGAGAAAGGAGGAGTTCTTCAAGCGCCTCAACCAGCACCACTACAACAGGTGAACATCTGTTCCACCTGAGAAAGGGGACGAGGAGCACGCAGGATTTTGCTTTGGACTTCCGGACCCTGGCCGCCAGCGCGGGATGGAACGACAGGGCCCTGATCGATCACTACCAGTGCAGTCTGCGCAAGGAGACCAGCTGGTGGACCTGTCCATCCGACTGGATAACCTGCTTGCTACCCGTGGACGTCCGGATCTGGGCCTGTCAGTTCCATCCTCCAGCACCTCCGATCCAACGCCCATGGAGCTGGGAGGTGCTGCGCTTAGGGCGACCAGAGGAGGGGCCGTTCCATGCACCATCTGTGGCCGCAGAGGGCACACTGCTGGTCTGTGCTGGGGGGGTTCCTCAGGGAGTCGAGGCAGCAGGCAGGGCACTCTTGTGTCACCCCAGGTGAGTCGGCACCAGGCTCACCCAGAGCCCCCTGTTGCTCACATGTTTTTGTTTATTACATTTCCTGAGTTTTCCCCACATTCCCAGCCTAAGGCGCTAGTAGATTCAGGCGCAGCTGGGAATTTTATTGACAGAGCATTTGCCCAGAGTTTAGGGATCCCCATTGTTCCTGTGGATATGCACGCCCTAGATAGTCGACCTTTAGGGTCAGGGCTAAATAGGGAGGCCACCGCTCCACTGAGCATGGTTACGCAGGAGGGTCACAAGGAGAGAATTTGTATTTTCTTTATTGATTCTCCTGCGTTTCCCGTGGTGCTGGGCCTACCCTGGTTGGCCTGCCATGACAACAGAGGGCTCTCAAGGGGTGGTCACGAAAGTGCTTGGGGAGGTGTTTAGGGGTTTCTGTCGGTGCGACTACGGTGGAAAGTCCAGACCAGGTCTCCACCGTGCGCATCCCCTCTGAATATGCCGATTTGTCTCTCGCCTTCTGTAAGAAGAGGGCGACTAAATTACCACCCCATCGACGGGGGGATTGTGCGATAGATCTCCTGGTAGACGCAGCACTTCCCAGGAGTCACGTGTATCCCCTGTCACAGGAGGAGACGGCAGCTATGGAAACATATGTCTCCGAATCCCTGGGGCAGGGATACATTTGGCCCTCCATTTCACCTGCCTCCTCGAGTTTCTTTTTAGTGAAGAAGAAGGATGGAGGTCTGCGCCCGTGCATTGACTATCGAGGTATCAACCAAATCACTGTGAGGTACAGTTACCCGCTGCCTCTCATAGCCAGTGCGATAGAGTGAATGCACGGGGTGCGCTTCTTCACAAAATTGGACCTCAGGAGCGCTTACAACCTGGTGCGTATCCGGGAGGGGGACGAGTGGAAGACAGCATTTAGTACCACCTTAGAGTACCTCGTCATGCCGTACGGGTTGATGAATGCTCCATCAGTTTTCCAGGCTTTTGTAGATGAGATTTTCAGGGACCTGCATGGGTAGGGTGTAGTGGTGTATATTGATGACATTCTGATATACTCCGCTTCACATGCCGAGCATGTGTCCCTGGTGTGCAGGGTGCTTGGTCGACTGTTGGAGCATGACCTGTACGTCAAGGCTGAGAAATGTCTGTTCTTCCAACAGTCCGTCTCCTTCCTAGGGTACCGCATTTCCACTTCAGGGGTGGAGATGGAGAGTGACCACATTTCAGCCGTGCGTAATTGGCCGACTCCCACCACGGTAAAGGAAGTGCAGTCTAGGGTTTGC
Organism: Brachymystax lenok tsinlingensis; assembly: GCA_030435695.1. Classification (NCBI taxonomy): domain Eukaryota; kingdom Metazoa; phylum Chordata; class Actinopteri; order Salmoniformes; family Salmonidae; genus Brachymystax; species Brachymystax lenok. The sequence goes on along the minus strand of CM059806.1, from coordinate 2,877,009 downwards.
CAACTACTACCGGAGGTTTATCCGGGGCTTTGGTCAGGTAGCGGCTCCCATTACCTCACTGCTGAAGGGGGGACCGGTGTGACTGCAGTGGTCGGCTGAGGCGGACAGGGCTTTTGGTCACCTGAAGGCTCTGTTTACCTCGGCTCTCGTGCGGGCTCATCCGGATCCCTCTTTGGCGTTCATTGTAGAGGTGGACACGTCCGAGGCTGGGATAGGAGCCATGCTCTCTCAGCACTCGAGTACGCCACCCAAACTCCGCCCCTGTGCTTACTTTTCGAAGAGGCTCAGCCCGGCGGAGCGAAACTATGATGTGGGGGACCGGGAGTTGTTGGCTGTTGTCAAGGCTCTGAAGGCGTGGAGACATTGGCTTGAGGGGGCTAAACACCCTTTTCTCATCTGGACTGACCACCTCAATCTGGAGTACATCCGGGCGGCGAGGAGACTAAACCCTCGCCAGGCAAGGTGGGCCATGTTCTTTACCAGTTTTGTTTTCACCCTGTCCTACAGACCAGGTTCCCAGAACGCTAAGGCAGATGCATTGTCCAGGATGTACGACACAGAGGAGCGGTCCATACTTCTGGCCTCTTGCCTGGTGGCACCGATCTTCCTCCATCACTGGGTAACACCACGATCCTGGTCGTTGTGGATCGGTTCTCTAAGTCCTGCCATCTCCTTCCTTTGCCCGGTCTCCCTACGGCACTACAGACTGCGGAGGCCCTTTTAACACACGTCTTCCGGCACTACGGGGTGCCTGAGGATATAGTGTCTGATCGAGGTCCCCAGTTCACATCAAGGGTCTGGAGGGCGTTCATGGAATGTCTTGGGGTCTCGATCAGCCTTACCTCGGGTTTTCACCCTGAGAGTAATGGGCAGGTGGAGAGAGTGAACCAGGATGTGGGTAGGTTTCTGCGGTCATATTGCCAGGACCGGCCGGGGGAGTGGGCGGCGTTCATCCCCTGGGCAGAGATGGCCCAAAACTCACTCCGCCACTCCTCCACTCCTCCACTAACCTCTCCCACTTCCAGTGCGTAATCGGGTATCAGCCGGTTCTGGCACCTTGGCATCAGAGCCAGAACGAGGCTCCTGCGGTGGACGAATGGTTTAGGCGCTCGGAGGAGACATGGGACGCTGCTCATGTGCACTTGCAACAGGCCGTGATGCGTCAGAAGGCGAGTGCCGACCGACACCGCAGTGAGGCCCCGGTGTTCGCACCGGGGGACCGGGTCTGGTTCTCAACCCGAAACCTGCCCCTCCGCCTTCCCTGCCGGAAGCTGGGCCCGCGGTTTGTGGGGCCATTCAAAGTCCTGAGGAGACTGAACAAGGTTTGCTATAGGTTACAACTTACCCCAGATTACCGTATTAACCCCTCGTTCCATGTGCCTCTCCTCAGGCCGGTGGTGGCTGGTCCACTCCAGGAGTCTGAGGTGCGGGAGGTTCCTCCGCCCCCTCTGGACATCGAGGGGGCCCCAGCGTATGCTGTTCAAGCCATCCTAGACTCGAGGCGTCGGAGGAGGGGCCTTAAGTACCTCGTGGAGTGGGAGGGGTACGGTCCGGAGGAGAGATGCTGGGTGCCGGTGGAGGACGTTTTGGACCCTTCGATGCTGCGGGAGTTCCACCGTCTCCATCCGGATCGCCCTGCACCTCGTCCTCCGGGTCGTCCCCGAAGTCGGTGTCGGCGCGCTGCTGGAGGTACTGTCACGACTTCCACCGAAGTTGGTCCCTCTCCTTGTTCGGGCGGCGTTCGGTGGTCGACGTCACCGGTCTTCTAGCCATCGCCGATCCACTTTTCATGTTCCATTTGTTTTGTCTTGTTTTACACACCTGGTTTCTATTTCCCCAATTATATGTTCATTATTTATTTACCCTCTGTTTTCCCCATGTTGTTGTGCGTGATTGTTTTATGTTATACGGTCCGTATTTGTGGGCTTGGTTTTCTCGTGGTTATTGAGAATTTTATTTAGTAAAATTACTTATGGTACTCATCTCTGCTGTCCTGCGCCTGACTCCTCTGCACCAGCTACACCCAGATCGTTAACAATTATAAGTGAAATAATCTGTCTGTAAACAATTGTTGGAAAATTACTTGCACAAATTAGATGTCCTAACCGACTTGGCAAAACTATAGTTTGTTATGGAGTGGTTGAAAAACGAGTTTTAATGACAACCTAAGTGTATTTAAACTTCCGACTTCAACTGTATATACAGTGTGTATATATATATATATATATATATGTGTCTCCTGGAGGGGAAGGAGTCTCTCCAAGAAATTGCCATATCACAGTCTGCCGATATGGACAGCCCCATCAAGAGGATCCTCCTGGATGATGTATTTTGGGAGAGAGTGGTAAGCAGCCTGAAACTGCTGAAACCTATAGCAGTAGCCATTGCAAGGATTGAAGGAGAATGCCATCCTGTCTGATGTTCAGAGTAAAAGAAGAAATCCATACTGCCCTGCCCACTTCACTGTTGCTCCAAGCAGAGGAAAATACAGTTTTGAAATACATCAAAAAGTGTGAAGACTTCTGCCTGAAGCCCATACATGCCACAGTGTACATGTTGGACCCCAAGTATGCTGGCAATAGCATCCTGTCTGGTGCAAAGATCAACTAGGCCTATGGTGTCTTCACTACCGTGTCTCGCCACCTTGGCGAGGTTCTTGGCAGTCTGGCGAAGTACACTTCCAAGCAAGGGCTTTGGGATGGAGATGCAATATGGCCATGCCAACATATCTCATCAGGGACTTTGTGGATCTGAGGCTCTTTCCTCTGTTGCCTCCATCATCCTCCAAGTCCCACCAACATCAGCCGCCTCAGAGTGCAACTGGTCCTTGTTTGGGAACACGCAACAGGCTGACCATTACAAGGGTGGAAAATTTGGTGGCCATCCGGGCAAATTTGAGGCTTTTTGAGCCTGACAACGAGCCATCCACAACAAGGTTGGAAAGTGACAGTGAAGATGACGCCTCAGAATCTGATGTTCAAGAGGTGGACATTGAGGAGGTCCAGGGAGAAGACGGAAGCCTGAGAGGAAGACAACCAAAGCTTTAGTTTCTAGACTATCATTTTACAGATGTATGTTGAAAACATTTTTGGGAGATGCGATGGATCATTGGGGATCATTCAATATTCCCTTTTGTTGTTCAGTGAAATCATCCCATGTGAAGAGTCAACTCATTTAATTAAAGTTCTATTCATAACTAAATAGTTTTTTTATTTATATTGGAAGGATTTAATCATTTGCAATTATGTATGATAGGGTAAAAGATTTCTGTTTCCGTATGATATGGTAAATATATCCAATGCAAAAAACATCTACATTTAAATGGTATTAATATTAATTTGCATATATTTCCATTAACTCCCATATATTCCCGTTAATTCCCACGGAAAGTTTCCACCTCTGAATATTCCCCAAAATGTGCAACCCTAGTTTGGACACACCTACTCATTCCAGGGTTTTTCTTTATTTTTACTATTTTGTACATTGTAGAATAATTGTGAAGACATCAAAACTATGAAATAACACAAATGGAATCATGTATAAACCAAAAAAAAGTGTTAAACAAATCAAAATCTATTTTAAATTTGAGATTATTCAAATAGCCACCCTTTGCCTTGATGACAGCTTTGAACACTCTTGGCATTCTCTCAATCAGCTTCATGAGGTAGTTACCTGTAATGCATTTCAATTAACAGGGGTGCCTTGTTAAAAGTGTGGAATTTCTTTCCTCCTTAATGCGTTTGAGCAAATAAGTTCTGTTGTGACTGGGTAGGGGTGGTATACAGAAGATAGCCCTATTTGGTAAAAGACCAAGTCCATATTATGGTAAGAACAGCTCAAATAAGCAAAGGGAAACGGCAGTCCATCATTACTTTAAGACATGAAGGTCAGTCAATCCAGACAATTTCAAGAACTTTGAAAGTGCAGTAGCAAAAACCATCAAGCGCTATATGATGAAACTGGCTCTCATGAGGACCGCCACAGGAAACGAAGACACATAGTAACTTCTGCTGCAGAGGATAAGTTCCTTAGAGTTGCACCTTCACAGAGTTCAAATAACAGGCACATCTCAACATCAACTGTTCAGAGGAGACTGCGTGAATCAGGCCTTCATGATCCAATTGCTACAAAGAAACCACTACTAAAGGACACCAATAAGAAGAAGAGACTTGCTTGGGCCAAGAAACACGAGCAATGGACATTAGACTGGTGTAAATCTGTCCTTTGGTCTAATGAGTACAAATTTGAGATTTTTGGTTCCAACCACTGTGTCTTTGTGAGACACAGAGTAGATGAACGGATAATCTCCGCATGTGTGGTTCCCACCGTGAAGCATGGAGGTGGAGGTGTGATGGTGCTTTGCTGGTGACACTGTTGGTGATATATTTAGAATTCAAGGCACACTTAACCAGCATGGCTGCCACAGCATTCTGCAGCGATACGCCATCCCATCTGGTTTGCGCTTAGTGGGACTCTGACAGTGCATGTCAGAGCAAAAACCGAACCATGAGGTCGAAGGAATTGTCCGTTGAGCACCGAGACAGGATTGTGTCGAGGCACCGATCTGGGGAAGGGTTCCAAAACATGCAGATTTGAAGGTCCCCAAGAACACAGTGGCTTCCATAATTCTTAAATGGAAGAAGTGAGAAACAATCATCTCTGGTCTGATGAAACCAAGATTGAACTCTTTGGCCTGAATGCCAAGCGTCAGGTCTGGAGGAAACCAGGCACTGCTTATCATCTGGCCAATACCATCCCTACGGTGAAGCATGGTGGTGGCAGCATAATGCTGTGGGGATGTTTTTCAGCCGCAGCGACTGGGAGAATAGTCAGGATCGAGGGAAAGATGAACGGAGCAAAGTATAGAGAGATCCTGGATGAAATCCTGCTCCAGAACTCTCAGGACATCAGTCTGTGGCGAGGGTTCACCTTCCACCAGGACAACAACCCTAAGCACACAGCCAAGACAACGCAGGAGTGGCTTCGGGACAAGTCTCTGAATGTCCTTGAGTGGCCCAGCCAGAGCCCGGACTTGGATTCGATCTAACATCTCTGGAGAGACCTGAAAATAGCTGTGCAGCGATGACACCCCATCCAACCTGACAGAGCTTGAGAGGATCTGCAGAGAAGAATAGGAGAAACTCCTAAATACAGGTGTGCCAAGCTTGTACCTGTTTTTGTTTTCTCATTATGGGGTAATTTGTGTAGATTGATGATTGAAAACAATTGAATGCATTTTAGAATAAGGCTGTTACGTAACAAAATTTGAAGGGGTCTGAATGCTTTCCGATTGCACATGTAGATACATAAAAAAAGCTATGTATTACTTGTTAAATAGAATCGCTTTCTCTGAGTAATTGTATTAGTCTAAAATAATATAATAGAAAAATAAATAGCATACAATATAGTATTTGTATTATTTATTTTATACATTGTTTTGTTAATATTTTCAAGGGTGACAATAATTTCGGACCCCACTGTATGTTGCTGCCCCCTTTCATTGCCTCTCTCTATCTGTTCCACAGGTGGGAGTGGGCCTAGAGGCCAAACTACAGGAGTGGTTTCACCTTCCCCAAGACATGGCCAGTCCCCGGTGAGTGGTGCTGGAGGTTGAGGCTATTAAGTGCAGGGAGGACAGGAAGTAGTCAATGGAAAATTGGTTGAAGAGAGACTGACTATCAGGGCTTGTATAAAAAAAACATCTCAGAGTAGGAGTGCTGGTCTAGGATCAGTTTAGCCTTTTACAGCATAATGAATAAGATTACATGGACAGGGGAACAGATCAGCCTTCCTACTCTGTGATGCTTTATGTATACTTTATGTATATTGTGTGTGTGTGTATGACTCAGCACTCTCTATTTCCTTCTCTCTCACTTTCTCTCTCTGCCTCCCCCTGTAGTTATGACCCAGACAGTGGCCATGACAGTGGGGCAGAGGATTCCCTGGAATCTCCTCCCCCCTTCTCTTTCCTCACCATGGGCATGGGCAAGATCTTCCTGCCCCAGGCTCCCAACCATCATAACAACCACGGTTGCAACGGCACCAACCCCCGCCGCAGCCCCACCATCGCCAACGGCAACAGCCCCGCTTCCTCGCCTACGGGCCTCACCTACCCCCTGCCTCCCAGGCTTGGGGTGTGCCTTGACTTTGAGAAGGGTCGCGTCACTTTCTACGATGCCCACTCGCTCCGTCCTCTGTGGGAGGGGCCTGTCGATTGCTCCGGCCCCGTTTGCCCGGCTTTCTTTTTTATTGGCGGAGGGGCACTACAGTTACAGGAGTTGGTGGCCAATCGGATGGCAGACCAGACTCCAGTCAGGAGGGTCACCATCCAATCACGTGTCACTAATCTGAATAACTAGGCTGCGATTCAGTTTGAAACCATGGTGTAGCACGCGCTTGACATTTAAAGGTAATTTCCATTTGAGCCGACCTCTACAGCGTTTACCTTGAATGCTATCTCTGCAAACGCAGTAACATTGCCTTTAAAAAAGGCGCATTGAATCTCGGCCTTAATCTGACGTGATTGATTGGACATAGAATGTAAAGTTAATTGTAAGCTATTTACTTGGCCAGAGCAAAAAGTTAGTAACCTCATTTTGTTGTTTTGTATTTCATTTGTATGAAAAAAAATAGTTTTTATTTCAACCGATATGCAAATCTATTTAGCTTTATTACATACTTTTTTGGTTTACACATTTTATTTTGCCAGAAATACTAAATTGCTTAAGTAGGGGCTGGCAAATTACACAGCAATTATGTAATGTCTCCTATCTTTGACACTTGCTCTATTAACCACGCTATACTGTATATATTTACGGTATATATGTATATATGCAAGAACATATATTTATTATAGATAAACTGTTTCTCAGTCATGTCCTATCTGGGTGTTCATCTATGTCAGGGGTATTCAAATCTTACCCTACGAGGTCCGGACTACTGCTGTTTTCCCGTTTTACCCGATAATTAATTGCACCTACCTGGTGTCCCATGTGGAAATTACTTCGAGGTCCAGAAATGAATTTGAGGTTCTATGTTTTCTGATCATGTAACAGTTCCCCCCCTTCATTGTCCTAACACATCTACTGTACGTCTGTGTATCTCCAATGGAAAACAAGTCCTGACTGTTAGTGAAATCTTCCCACTCACTCCATCACAACCCCAACTAAAGTGATTTATTTGGTCTAAATACTGTTGTCCTTGAGTAGACAGTAGATTGAGTTAGGAGGATAACAAGTCATGAGGCAATACTGAAATTAGGAACTGAATGCTTCAGCTTCAGTCACCTTTATCACTTGCTTCTTGATTAATATGTGTTTGTGGATTGGTTGTTTTTCCAATGTTTAACTGTGCGTGTGTGTGTGTGTGTGTGTGTGTGTGTGTGTGTGTGTGTGTGTGTGTGTGTGTAGGAGTGAGACTGCAGTTAAAATAATTAACATGTCTGATAATCATATTGACCACCATTTGCTGATTATAATAGTCTTTTAGGGAATATTTTGTATTATTTCAAAGCGTGCTTGATTGTAAATTATGAGCAGTGCTTCTTATGAATGATAAGCTTTCTAGAAATGTAGGCTGTTCCCAAAATGACACCCTATTCCAAATATAGTGTGCACTACTTTCGACAAAAAGTAGTGCACTATTTAGGGAATAGGGTGCCATTTGGGACACGGACAAAATGTAGACTTCACCTGCTGGCAGAATGTTTGTAAAAAAAAAACAGACCAACAATTTACGCTAAATAAAGACAAATTCTGAAAATGAGTGTGGTAGTAGTAGTAGTAGTCAAACCAGCTTCAGTTAATTTGCTTCAGCATGTGTCACATTTTCCAACTCTCTAAATTCATATTGAAAGTACTTTCATGTCAAAATCGACCCTTGATATTTATGATAATAGTAAAGCTATATATATATATATATATATATATATATATATATATATATATATATATATATATATATATGCACACACACACACACTAATAGTACAGTAAAATATATATATACACAGTGCATTCGGGAAAGTATTTAGACCCCTTCACTTTTACAGCCTTATTCTAGAATAGATTAAATAATTCCCCCCCCTCAATCTATACAGAATACCCCATAGTGACAGGGCAAAAACAAGTTTAGAAATGTTTAAAAAACATTTTTATTAAAAAACAAAAACACCTTGACATAAGTATTCAGACCCTTTGCTATGAGACTCAAAATTGAGCCCAGGTGCATCCTGTATCTATTGATCATCCTTGAGATGTTTCTACAACTTGATTGGAGTCCACCTGTGGTAAATTCAATTGGTAAACTACCTGCCCTCCAGGACACCTACACCACCCGATGTCACAGGAAGGCCAAAAAGATCATCAAGGACAACAACCACCCGAGCCACTGCCTGTTCACCCCGTTATCATCCAGAAGGCGAGGTCAGTACAGGTGCATCAAAGCTGGGACCGAGAGACTGAAAAACAGCTTCTATCTCAAGGCCATCAGACTGTTAAACAGCCATCACTAACATTGAGTGGCTGCTGCCAACATACTGATTTAAATCTCTAGCCACTTTAAAAATAGGAATTGGATGTAACAAATGTCACTAGCCACTTTAAACAATTTTGTATATAATGTTTACATATCCGACATTACTCATATCAAATGTATACACTGTACTCTAAACCATCTACTGAATCTTGCCTATGCCGTTCGGCCATCGACTCAAATCTCTAGCCACTTTAATAATTATAATTGGATGAAATAAATGTATCACTAGCCACTTTAAACGATGCCATTTATATAATGTTTACATATCCTACATTACTCATCTCATATGTATATACTGTACTCCATACCATCTACTGCATCTTGCCTACTTTGGTCAGCCATCGCTCATCCATATATTTGTATGTACATACTCATATTCATTCCTTTACTCTTGTGTGTATAAGGTAGTTGTGAATTTGTTAGATTACTTGTTAGATACTACTGCATGGTCGGAACTAGAAGCATCTGCTAACCATGTGTATGTGACAAATAAAATTTGATTTGATTTGATTTAGAAAGGCACACACCTGTCTATATAAAGTCCCACAATTGACAGTGCATGTCAGAGCAAAAACCAAGCCATGAGGTCAAAGGAATTGTCTGCAGAGCTCTGAGACAGGATTGTGTTGAGGCACAGATCTGGAGAAGGGTACTAAAAAAAGTATGCAGCATTGAAGGTACCATGAACACAGTGGCCTCATTCTTAATTGGAAGAAGTAAGGAACCACCAAGACTCTTCGTAGAGCTGGCCGCCCGGCCAAACTAGGCAAACGGGGGAGAAGGGCCTTGGTCAGGGAGTTGACCAAGAACTCGATGGTCCCTCTGACAGAGCTGCAGAGTTCCTTTGTGGAGATGGGAGAACCCTCCAGAAGGACAACCATCTCTGCAGCACTCCACCAGTCAAGCCTTTATGGTAGAGTGGCCAGACGGAAGCCACCCCTCAGTAAAAGGCACATGAGAGCCTGCTTGGAGTTTGCCAAAAGGCACCTAAAGGACTCTCTGACCACGAGAAACAAGATTCTCTGGTCTGATGAAACCAAGATTGAACTCTTTGGCCTGAATGCCAAGCGTCACGTCTGGAGGAAACCTGGCACCATCCCTACGGTGATGCATGGTGGTGGCAGGATCATGCTGTGGGGACTGAGAGACTAGACAGGACTGAGGGAAAGATGAACTGAGCGAAGTACAGAGAGACCCTTGATGAAAATCTCTTCTAGAGCGCTCAGGACCTCAGACTGGGGCTAAGGTTCACCTTCCAACAGGACAACGACCATAAGCACACATCCAAGACAATGCAGGAGTGGCTCTGGGACAAATCTCTGAATGCCCTCGAGTGGCCCAGCCAGAGCCCGGACTTGAACTCGATCTAACATCTCTGTAGAGACCTGAAAGTATCTGTGCAGCAACGCTCCCCACCCAACCTGACAGAGCTTGAGAGGATCTACAGAGAAGAATTGAAGAAATTCCCCAAATCCAGGTGTGCCAAGCTTGTAATCGCAACCAAATGTCTTTCAACAAAGTAAAGGGTAAAGGGTCTGAATACTTATTTAAATGTGATATTGAAGTTTTATTTGTATTTAATTATAAATTTACAACCATTTCTAAAAAAAAAAGTTTGCTTTGTCATTATGAGGGGAAAAAACAATTTCATTCATTTTAGAATAAGGCTGTAACGTAAAGAAATGTGGAAAAAGTCAAGGGGTCTGAATACTTTTCGAATGCACTAATGTATATGTATATAGTTGAAGTCGGATATTTAAATACACGTTAGTCAAATACATTTAAACTCAGTTTTTCACAATCCCTGACATTTAATCCTAGTAAAAATGTGAAATGTCAGAATAATAGTAGAGAGAAGGATTTATTTCAGCTTTAATTTCTTTCATCACATTCCCAGTGGGTCAGAAGTTTACATACACTCAATTAGGATTTGGTAGCATTGCCTTTAAATTGTTTAACTTGGGTCAAATGCTTCAGGTAGCCTTCCACAAGCTTCCCACAATAAGTTGGGTGAATTTTGGCCGATTCCTCCTGACAGAGCTGGTGTAACTGAGTCAGGTTTGTAGGCCTCCTTGCTCGCACCAGCTTTTTCAGTTCTCCCCACACATTTTCTATAGGATTGAGATCAGGGCTTTGTGATGGCCACTCCAATAGCTTGACTTTGTTGTCCTTAAGCCATTTTGCCACAACTTTGGAAGTATGCTTGGGGTCATTGTCCATTTGGAAGACCCATTTGCGACCAAGATTTACCTTCCTGATTGATGTCGTGAGATGTTGCTTCAATATATCCACATAAAGTAGATGTCCTAACCAACTTGCCAAAACTATAGTTTGTTAACAAGAAATTTGTGGAGTGGTTGAAAAACTAGTTTTAATGACTCCAACCTAAGTGTATGTAAACTTCCGACTTCAACTGTATAGATATTATTTACTACCTTATTTACATAAGTATACAGCCTTTTCCTATGAGACTCAAAATTTAGTTTCATAGTGTATCTATATATATATATATTTTTTTACATTTATTTATCCTGGTAAAGACCCTTGAGGTTAGAAACCTATTTTGTGAGGGGGACCTAGTAACTGCAGAAGGGTGACTACTGCACTTGTTTTGTCTAATGATGTATGTAAAACACTAGATTGTGTTTGTACGTATTTGCCAATGAGAGGCTTTGAAGCCACCAGACTGACATATTGGTACTCCGCAGAAGGAGCAGTCCTCAGTAGGAATGAATGGGATTCTACAGTATTTCAGTTAAATGTTTCAATGACAAAATTACATGTATTTAAGTATTTTTTATTGAAGTGGGGACAGTAATATTAGTACTTTATAAAAATAAAATGTTTTTATATTTTTTTAATGTTTATCTCACATAATATAAACATAATATAAAAGGTGTCTGTAATAGAATAAACGTGGCAAAAACAAATGTAAATATTAATACATTTCTATAGCTTTCTAAATCTACCAACGTGGAGGTGTGTTGGCTTCAAAACAGCATCCATTGTGATCTAGTGTAAATTCATCAAGGACAACAACCACCCGAGCCACTGCCTGTTCACCCCGCTATCATCCAGAAGGCGAGGTCAGTACAGGTGCATCAAAGCTGGGACCGAGAGACTGAAAAACAGCTTCTACCTCAAGGCCATCAGACTGTTAAACAGCCACCACTAACATTGAGTGACTGCTGCCAACATACTGACTTAAATCTATAGCCACTTTAAACATAGGAATTGGATGTAACAATGTATCACTAGCCACTTTAAACAATTTTGTATATAATGTTTACGTATCCGACATACTCATATCAAATGTATACACTGTACTCTAAACCATCTACTGTATCTTGCCTATGCCGTTCGGGCCATCGACCCAAATCTCTAGCCACTTTAATAATTATAATTGGATGAAATAATGTATCACTAGCCACTTTAAACAATGCCATTTATATAATGTTTACATATCCTACATTACTATATATATATGTGTATATACTGTACTCCATACCATCTACTGCATCTTGCCTATATGCCGGTCAGCCATCGCTCATCCATATATTTATATGTACATACTCGTACACATTCCTTTACTCTTGTGTGTATAAGGTAGTTGTTGTGAATGTGTTAGATTACTTGTTAGATACCACTGCATGGTCGGAACTAGAAGCACAAGCATTTCGCTACACTCGCATTAACATCTGCTAACCATGTGTATGTGACAAATAAAATTTGATTTGATTTGATATGATTGGATTTGACCAGTATCTGTGCAGTGCTTCTCCTTGACCACTGGGTGGCAGTAGAACATAAATTACTCTAACAGTAAACCTAATTCACATCTTGGGAGAATCTCAATTGTTTTGCCTTGATTCCTCTCATCCTCTCTCCTGGCCCCCTTCTCAAAACCCATTGGATGAGAAAGTCAGAGGGGTGGAACCAAGTGGTTTTAAGAAGAAGGCAAAGGAGAGAGAGGATGCGAGGAATCAAGGAAATGCAATGAATATGCTCTACCCTGTCCTATATTCAGTATGTACTGTGGACAGACAGCAGTAATGAAGGAATGTACTTCGCTTTATCAAACATGCATAAAAACCCTGATACACAAACATCAGCACGGCCTAACAAACAATCTTCGGGATAAAAAAATAAATATTATACGGTCAATTATATAAAGGACCATTGTCAGATACTTTAGTGTTGTGGAGGAGCCACTTGTTGGGAGATGATGACAATAGTCACTAGCCTGGTTCCTGATCACTTGGATTTAGAAGTGGGGGATAGATATATACATTTTTTTTTATCCAGTCGAATAAATGCGCCAAACAGCCTACCCCACCGCTCGGATGCGTCTGCATGGTCCTAAAGCACACCATTGCATTGTTTTGTATCACATTCCAATGATAAAACTATGTGTGTGTGTGGGGGAGGGGGCAATGACAGTGCTAGTCAGAAGACTTAACTAAAGCACACACACAGATCTGGAACCAGGCTATGCTGCTATCCCAGCCTTTTATTAACAATATGGTTTATGTCTATGACACTTAATTGTAGTTGAATGGAAGGAAAAATACAGGTCTGCTTCCAAGATGCCTAAATGCCCAAGATGGATGACACATTTAGACTTTAACAAATTCCACATGTTTAATGAAAACACAATTCTTTGTTCAAGGTTTCAGGCTTGTTTCTTCCAAAACGAGGAGGAATTCTGAGTTTTGATACAGGAACACAGTTGGAAATCAGTCTGTGTGCGCGCGATGAAGAGGACGCGCACCTGCTAATGTCGCTTTCCTATTGAACATACTTTTTTCTGTATGAAATATTATAGTTTAATTACATTTTAGGGTACCTGAGGATTAAATAGAAATGTATTTTGACTTCTTTTAACAAAGTTTAGCGGTAGCTTTTTTGGATTCCTTTGTCTGCATGTTGAACGAGTGGATTACTCAAATCAATGGTGCCAACTGAACTGACTTTTTGGGATATATAGAAGGATTTTATCTAACAAAACGACACTACATGTTGTAGCTGGGACCCTTTGGACTGAAAATCAGAGGAAGATTTTCAAAAAGTAAGTGAATATTTAATCGCTATTTGTGAATTTATGAAGCCTGTGCTGGTTGAAAAATATTTTGATGTGGGGCGGCGTCTTCAAACAATCGCATGGCATGCTTTCGCTGTAAAGACAATGCAGTTAGATTAACAATAATTTAAGCTTTTAACTGATATAAGACACTTGAATGTACCTAAATGTTTAATATCCATAATTTATACGATTATTTATTTGAATTGCGCGCCCTCCAATTTAACCGGAAGTTGTCGACAGGTGTCCCGCTGGCGGGACGCCTAGCCATAAGAAGTTGTAAGGTAAGGTTTGTCCCTTGTATGAGCTAAATTGATATTGTTTTATTATTATACCATCTCTCTCTTTTCATATTTGTGCAAATCTTTCTAAAACTGAAAATGGACACAATTCAACAAAAGGTAAGAATATGTAGGCTATAAGAATATGTTGAAGGCTAGCTGTATTGGGGGCAGATGACTGAACTGCTCACTTGTGTGTCTGTGTCTGCAGGTATACAGACGAGGAGGCGTACAAAGGTATTTGAGTTGGTATGTTGTGCAGATCACATTTACCATCCTGCTTCCTTACCTCATAAATGAATATCCCATAGGCCTCTACATTATGGACAAGGTATGTGTATAAAAAACATTCTCAAAAGTTTTTTAAAATTCACATTCACCACAAAAACCAAGGTATGAGTACTGTTGTGTGCATATTTTGTTAATCTGTATAATTAACATGTTTGGGATTCACAGACTTCAACCTCCCTACACCTCTGATGAATATGACAGGAATCCTGTTCGATCACCATGCACGGCAAAATAATTAGAGCGTTGGGCCAGTAACCGGAAAGTTGCTGGACGAATCTCCGAGCTGACAAGGTAAAAATCTATCGGTCTGCCCCTGAGCATGGCAGTTAACCCACTGTTCCCTTGGCGCCGAAGACGTGGATGTCGATTAAGGCAGCCCTCCGCACCTCTCTGATTCAGAGGGGTTTGGGTTAAATTCGGAAGACACATTTCAGTTGAATACATTCAGTTGGACAACTGACTAGGTATCCCCCTTTTCCCGATGGATACGGAGAACATCAACACATTAACATCAACACGCCAGAGAATATACCCATTGGACTGCTGGGTAAACGCTCTGCTGGGAGTTTACCTCATAATTAGATTTTTTATTCTGCTTTGCCACTATAATCATAATAAACACTGAGAACTAAAATATTGTGTTATTGTTCTTATGCATATTATTATTATTGTTCTTATACATATTATTATTATTATTAATTAACCCCAAAAGGTTCTTTTTAAAAGGTTATTTGAGCCAGCCTAAAAGGGGTTCTTCTAAGAACTTATAGGGGTTGCACCTCTGTTAGATTCCATCTAAATCTGTAACAGATTGGTTTAGGCTGGCTGGAGGTATGCAGCCACAACACCAAATGCAGGGGAACCACATTATCCTCCCACTGAGCATTACACCCAGCATGGGCCTTCATTTAAATACCTCAGAGGAATTACCACTGATATGTAATCTCCATGAACATCATGTAACATGTACAGGGCCTGGCTGGTTGTGAGATCCAATCTGGAAGAGCTGTACTGCAGCCTACCATCTGGAAGACCCACACTGCACATTCTGGTTGTTGAGGCTGGTAATGACACTATCTGTACAAGATCTGTGTTTAACTACGCACTCTAAGCCAATATCATTGTAAGGCCCAATGTACTAAATACTGTCTGTATAGCATGAGTTCCAGTCTGTTTGTGTAATTATGACAACTCCCGGTCGGCAGCAATAGAATAGGCAAGCGCACAAACAGATATGTGACAAGGCTACTGTCGGTATACATGGCCTTTATTTCATTGTTTGCTGAGAACCTGTCCTATACCGTATAGTTAAAGTCATCATTACCATGCTTTGCTGTAATGGAGGTTCTCAGTGATACATATAGACAATGCCTTTTATTATCCAGCATAAACAGAAGCCTACCATTCCACCTACATGGCACTAACTGTGCCTATTTGATTGCAATGTAAACGCGTTGAATTACTTGCTACCCAACATGTTCACACAAGTTACATAGTAAGACAATTCTATTTGTCCGCCTTTTCACCTTTGGCATGCTGTAACATTCACATTACCCATTGTCCCAAATGATCCTTTTTCATAAATATAAAACAATTTCTCACACAAAATAGGCCTTTGTCTAGAAATTCAGTTTAAACATTTAGTGTTTCTTTCATCCATCAGCAGCATGAATATGTTCCTGTCTGGCTACCTAATTAAAAATGAGAACCTGAACCGAAGTGTAAAAAACAAAAAATGGGATTTGAGAAGCCATTGTGAGGCCATCTTCACTCGCTATAATAAATGAGGGGTGACACAGTCCATGTGGCCACTTAGTGCAGGCTAGTGCACTACGATCGTGGGTGGAGGGACATGACTAATTCAATGACCATTTACACTCCCAAAGCCGTATCCGTTTGGATTGTTTTTCCATATTTCTGTTTTCTCTGCTTTTACTGTTTCACAATAAAGATGAACTTGCAGAGGAAATGTGAGTGTAGGCAGGCATAAAAACGTTGTCATTGGTCTCGCTGCAGTAGCTATATCCCTAACCTAGTTAGGGTACAATAGCTAAAGCTATTCCATCACACACTTTGAAGTATGATATTACAATATTGCTGACTTAAACTGTGGCATCAACCTCAAAGACTTAGACTTTTCATTCATATCCCTTAAACTTATTCCACATAAAAATAAAGTGTTACCTCCTAAATTCGTTTTTTTCTTCTCACAGATCTACACACAACATCCCATAACGACAGTGAAAACGCAACAAACTTAAAAGCACATCAACATGACAGGTATTTTTGCCCCTTTCCCACAGAGAAGTATAAATGCTGTGATGTTATGCATCATTTTTATTGTACGGCATTTTAGCTTGCAGGGAGGAAACTTGGTAACGCAAACCTGTCACGACTTCCGCCGAAATTGGTGCCTCTCCTTGTTCAGGTGGTGTTCGGCGGTCGACGTCACCGGTCTTCTAGCCATCACCGATCCTCTTTTCATTTTCCATTTGTTTTGTCTGTGTTTTCCACACCTGGTTTCAATTTCCTCATTACATGTTTTGTATTTGACCTCTGTTCCCCCCCTTGTCTTTGTGTGGGATTGTTTATTGTTAAGTGCTTGTGCACATCTATTTGAGTGGTGCGTTACGGGTTATTTTGTACCCAATTATTGTCTCGTGTTGTTTTGTACCGTTTTGGTAGAATTATTAAACAACTACGATTGCCACCCAGTTTGCTCTCCTGCGCCTGACTTCTCTGCCACCAGTTACGCACCGGCTTGACAAAACCAAATGGGTACCGCAGCCTAGTTCATGTAATCACAGGAGCAATGTCGTGCCAAATGTAACCTGTATGCACTCTAATGTTTAAATTATATGCCCGAATTTCTCTGTTTCGTATTTGTAGCCTATTATGTTAAATATTAGCCACTATCAGTAGTGACTGTCAGATCATCCTTTCTTTTAAGGGGGAGATCAGGCTCATCATAAATGTTATAGGCCTATTTATATTTTTGCCCTGTTTATCAAAAGTGTTGGAAAAACTTGTCAATAATCAACTGACTGGCTTTCTTGATGTCTGTAGTATTCTCTCAAGTATGCAATCTGGTTTCCGCTCAGGTTATGGATGTGTCGCTGCAACCTTAAAGGTCCTCAATGATGTCACCATTGCCCTTGATTCTAAGCAATGTTGTGCTGCTATTTTTATTGACTCGGCCAAAGCTTTTTATCCCCGGAGACCATTCCATTCTTGTGGGCCGGCTAAGGAGTATTGGTGTCTCTGAGGGGTCTTCGGCCTGGTTTGCTAACTACCTCTCTCAAAGAGTGCAGTGTATAAAGTCAGAAAATCTGCTGTCTCAGCCACTGCTGCCTCAGCCACTGCCTAGCCATTGCCATAGACAAGTTACTCATAGTCAAATCAAATCAAATTTTATTTGTCACATACACATGGTTAGCAGATGTCAACGCGATTGTAGCGAAATGCTTGTGCTTCTAGTTCCGACCATGCAGTAGTATCTAACAAGTAATCTAACAATTTCACAACAACTACCTTATACACACAAGTTTAAAGGAATGAATATGAGTATGTACATATAAATATATTGGTGAGTGATGGCTGACCGGCATAGGCAAGATGCAGTAGATGGTATAGAGTACAGTATATATACGTGAGATGAGTCATGTAGGATATGTAAACATTATATAATGGCATCGTTTAAAGTGGCTAGTGATACATTTATTACATCCAATTTTCTATTAATTATTAAAGTGGCTAGAGATTTGAGTCGATGGCCAAACGGCATAGGCAAGATTCAGTAGATGGGTACAGTGTATACATTTGATATGTTGTTTGAAGTGGCTAGTGATACATTTGTTACATCCAATTTTCTATTATTTAAAGTGGCTAGAGATTTAAGTCAGTATGTTGGCAGCAGCCACTCAATGTTAGTGATGGCTGTTTAACAGTCTGATGGCCTTGAGATAGAAGCTGTTTTTCAGTCTCTCGTTGAACAGACCTGAGCACGGGCGTTTCCTGTTTTAGTTTCTGTCTACAGGCTGGGAGCAACAAAATGGAGTCATGGTCAGACTTGCCGAAAGGAGAGCGGAGAATGGCCTTGTATGCGTCACGGAAGTTAGAATAACAATGATCCAGGATTTTTCCGGCCCTTGTCGCACATTCGATATGCTGATCAAATTTAGGGAGCCTGGTTTTCAGATTAGCCTTGTTAAAAGGATATGTGGTTTCCAGTTTACATAGAGTCCAATGCATTTCTTTCAGTGCCGTCGATGTGTCAGCTTGAGGGGGGATATATGCGACTGTGATTATAATCGAGGAGAATTCTCTTGGTAGATAATGCAGTCGGCATTTGATTGTAAGGAATTCTATGTCAGGTGAACAAAAGGACTTGAGTTCCTGTATGTTGTTATGATCACACCACGACTCGTTAATCATAAGGCATACACCCCCGCCCTTCTTCTTACCAGAACGATGTTTGTTTCAGTCGGCACGATGCGTGGAGAAACCATGTGGCTGTACCGACTCTAATAACGTGTCCTGAGTGAGCCATGTTTCCGTGAAGCAAAGAACATTGCAGTCACTGATGTCTCTCTGGAAGGCAATCCTTGCTCGGATTTTGTCTACCTTGTTGTCCAGAGTTGGACATTGGCAAGTAGTATACTCGGGAGCGGCTCGCGATGTGCCCGTCTACAGAGCCTGACCAGAACACCGCCCCGTCTACCCCTTCTCTCTTGTGTATCTATTATTACTTTTATTATTATGTGTTTAACTTTTCTATGATGTCTCTATTTTCATTCTCTTTGCGTTGTTGGGAAGGACCTGTAAGTAAGCAGCATTTCCCTGTTAGTCTACACCTGTTGTTTACATTTGATTTGATGTTATTGTTTCCACAGTGAGGCATGGAATAGTATTTGAAAAGAGTCATGATATACATTAGTGTGGGGAGCGGCAGTGGAACACAATTTCGATTGAGCTTTACGTTCTGTCACAGATATATACAGTATGGCAGGGCCAGGGAGGCAGGCAGTTAGCTACATTTTTAGATTGGCTTTCCCTCCCCGGTCGAGCACGCTGTGCTGACTGGAACCTACAGTCTCAGAGCTGTTAAAATTCCAGGTCCCTGAAAAGCGAGGTAAATCCGCGTGTCAACAAAGGGTTTCAAAACCACACGTTTCCTGGAGCGCTCTGTCAGGAGCAGCTGTGCATACATCACATCACAGCCCTGAAGGTGTGTAGCCATCAGGAGTCACATGACACGCACCCTGAGAGATGGACAGAGTGAGAGAAAGAAGAGAGGATCTGGGGAGAGACAGACAGCGAGGGAGGGAGGGAGGGAGGGGAGAGACAGACATTGAGGGAGGGAGGGAGTGACAGAAAATAAAATAGTATAGACAGGGTTAAGACAGATGAGGGAGGAGGGGTGGTTAAAACAGTTGACCTGTGAGAAGAGAAAAACAGTCTGAGCTGTCTCTTCATAGTCTGGGACTGTTGGCCCTATCTGTTAGTGTCAAGATTTGACCCTCTTCAAATGCTCCCCAGGTTCACAGGTCAGAGGTTGGCAGGTGCCTGAGGGGGCTCTGGGGCTGAAGGTCCAGGGGTCAGATTTCTGAAAAGGTAAAGGGGGGGCTGGAGAGCACAATATGCCCAGTGTCCAGACTAAAGCGATCGACAGGCAGGTCGACTTAGTCCAGCAGTACAATCCAATCAGCCTCATCTACTGATTGACACGCACCCCCCACCCTCCCACACACACACACACAGAGAGACACCTGTCTAGAGCGACCACCAGAATCAGCTGTCAGTGTAATACTGAGGGGCAGTCAGAATACCTAAACCCATTCACACGTCTAGTTCATAAGGTTGTACATGAGGTCTATAATACATTTATATCCCTACACTATTTATGTAAATGTGAATATGAATGTAAATATACATTTAAATGTACAATATTGGTTTAATTGGATAGCTATTTGAATAGTTTAATATAATATGTTCCAGGTAGTTAGTTTAATGTGAATCATGTGACCCTTTCCTTGTAAGCGGATCGTAAATTCACTGAACAGAAAATGCCCTATTTAGATATGAATTACTGATATACTAGTGACCTTGCAGAGTTAGCTCCAGGCAAATGTTGCAATACTTCAGGAATCCTCCCAACACCGACCAGCAGTATGCCCTCTGTGGCCACAGATGGTGCAGGGAAGGGCCCCTCCTCCGGTCACCCTAAGCGCAGCACTTCCCAGCTCCATGGGCGTCGGAGCGGAGGTGCTGGGGGATGGAACTGACAGGCCCCGATCCGGAAGTCCGCGGGTAGCCTGCAGATTGTCCAGCCGAATGGACAGGTCAACCAGCTGGTCCAACGTGAGGGTGGTGTCTCGGCAGGCCAACTCCCGACGGACGTCTTCACGCAGACTGCACCGGTAGTGATCGATCAGGGCCCTGTTGTTCCATCCCGCGCTGGCGGCCAGTGTCCGGAATCCTGTGCGCTACCTCGTCCTGCGCGCTACCAGTGTCCGAAATCCTGCACGCTCCTTGTCCCCTGCCTTAGATGGAACAGATGTTGAACTCTGCATAATGGTCCAACACCGTGTCTCCTTCACTCCATACGCCGTTGGCCCACTCCAGGGCTTTGCCTGAGAGGCAGGAGACGAGGGCAGACACGCTCTCAAGTCCCGAAGGAGCCGGGTGGATGGTCGCCATGTATAGTTCCAGCTGGAGTAGGAACCCCTGGCATCCAACTGCCGTCCCCCTCGGGAGCGCAAGCCGAATCCCGCTGGAACTGGGTGAAGGAGGGGTGGACAGTGGGACCTGCTGTAGTGGGGCTGGTGGAGGCGCTGGAAACCTCTTTCTCTCTCCATACGGTCCATCGTCTGCAGCACGTGATCCATAGCGGTGCCCAGATGTTGTAACATGGTCGCATGCTGCTGGACGCGCTCTTCTACCGCCACAGAGAGTGTGTCTGCTCCTGCTGACTCCATTCGTCAGGTGAGTGTTTCTGTAATGCGTCTGTGTGTAGCTGGTGTAGGAGTCAGGCGCAGGACAGCAGATATGAGTAAATAATAGCAATTTTACTCAATATTAATAGAATAAATGTCAAAAACCTGCCAAGCCCACAAATACAGACCGCAATACAATAACCAAACACTCACAAACAAACATGGGGGAACAGAGGGTGTCACGTCCTGGCCATAGATAGCCCTCTGGCTTCTCTATGGTGTTTTGGTCAGGACGTCACGTCTGCTGTCCTGCGCCTGACTCCTACACCAGCTACACACAGACGCATTACAGAAACACTCACCTGATGAATGGAGTCAGCAGGAGCAGACACACTCTCTGTGGCGGTAGAAGAGAGCGCGTCCAGCAGCATGCCGACCATGTTACAACATCTGGGCACCGCTATGGATCCGCCAGGGGGGGTTTTGTTCTATGTTGTATTTTTCTATGTTGGTTTTGAGTTGGTTCCCAATTAGAGGCAGCTGTTAGTCGTTGCCTCTAATTGGGAATCCTATTTAGTTTGTTCTCTCCCCACCTGTGTTTGTGGGTTATTGAATGTTTGTGTTTCATGTTAGTGCCTGTGCGCTACACACGGAAGTTACGATCTGTTCAATCTTTTTGTTGGTTTTTGTACGTTCCATTTTGGTAATAAATTAATCATGTGGAACTCCAATCACACTGCGTCTTGGTCCATTCCTGAAGATCGTGACAGAGGGTTAAATAATAAACAAGTAATTGTTTATTATTTAACCAATGGAAAAATTAAAAGTGGATCGGCGATGGTTAGAAAACCGGTGACGTCGAACGCCGCCCGAGCAAGGAGAGGGACCGACTTCGGGCAGAAGTCGTGACAACCAGTCCTGGTTTCCCAGATTTTTCATAGTGTTCTATTGTTTCCAGTACTTGTTTTATATTATCTCCAATGTATTGTCCATATAGAAAACCTTTCCGATTAGGATGAATAATATCCAACAATATCTTTTGAATTCTATGCGCTATGCATTTTGCTAGAATTTGTGCATTACAACACTGAAGTGTAAGGAGCCTCCAAATTTTTTTTCAATGTACTGGATCTTTATATTTACCACTCGGATCCTGTTTCAGTAATAATGAAATCAGGTCTTCTTGTTGAGTATCTGCTAATTTATAGGAGTGGTTAAAACTAATAACGGTCCTCTGAGCAGATAACAAAAGGTTTGATATACATGAACTCGTATGCCATCCAGTCCTGGAGTTTTCCAGGACTTAAAGGCTTTAATTGGCTTCACATGAGTCTTTCTGTGCAGCTGTTAATTTTACATTAATGATAGGAAAAAATACTTACAATTAACTTTGGTTAGTTAACTTTGCTTCCTCTCAAAATATTGCTTGGTGAATCATGGTTTCAGTAAATTATTTCTGGTAGTGTTTCTATGTTAAAGATTTAACAATTATTTTGTGCATTTTCCCTATATTTCTATCCAGTTCACTTTATTTTTTACGATATGTTACACTTGATCTTTCTTGAAAAAGTTCCTCCATTTCTTTTAGTTTTTCTTTTATACCATATTCTGTGCTTCTATTGTACCGTTTTTATTGCTATCTATCTGTACTGTGTCCCTCTCGGCCCTTTGTTAATATGATTTCCTTTGACTTTAGTGAACAGTATCTTTCACATGATCTTTATTTTAGTGACCTTGGTTGTATTTCAGCTATCCCTGAACCTGATTTAACTTCTTCCATACTATTGTGGATAATCATGCTCCTTTCCAAAAAACGGGTTAAAGGTAGATCGAATGTATGGTACACTCCGGGAATTATCAGAAGTCATTCATGAAAGAGATGATGATTGGGTCAAGGCCAGGAACATAGGCTTAGGCCCAGACTGGAAAGCCTTTAAGCAACCGAGGAATCATTTTGTAAGACAAATCAGAAAGGCTAAATCTGATTATTATGTAACAGCTCTTTCGGATTGTAGTGGGAACACAGCTAAATTCTGGAAAAATTTCAAATCCCTGAAGGGTTCTACTTCCTCTTCTCTGCCACAGCAAATTAATTCAGACACTGGCATCATTACGGAAGAAATGCAATCATTGATGCATTTAATCACCATTTTATTTGATCTCTTTGAAATAACATCTAAGCCTATTGACACTGATATTGGGCTAGATGCTGACAGGGGAAACTTGCTGAATGATCAGAGAAATGATAGTCAAAGCTTTTCTCTTAGGTTATTTACAGAAAAGGAAGTCCTGGATGCTTTGCTAGCAATAGACAACAAGAAATCCACAGGGGCCGACCAATTGGATCCTGGTCTGCTTAACTGCGCAGTGCCAATCATTGATGGCTCTGTCACGCCTGCTCCGTCTCTCCCTCTATGGCGCTCGAGTGCGCCAGGCTGCCTTTCATTACGCACACCTGTCACCATCATTACGCGCATCAGCGCTCACTGGATTCACCTGGACTCACCTGGACTCCTTCACTTTGTTGATTGCCCCATCTATATGTCTGTTTCTCCATTGGTTCCCGGTGTCAGCATTAATATCGTTATGTTTTCATGTCCAACCGCTGTCCTGTTCCATGTCCGTTGTTTATTAAATGTTCACTCCCTGTACCTGCTTCTCGTCTACCAGCTTCGATCCTCACCGGCTCAATAACACACATTTTTTATTTAACATTGTTATCAGGAAACATTCCAAAAGTATGGAAATCAGCTCTTGTGCTGCCACTCCATAAGGGAGGGGATAGTAGTGATCTTCATAATTATCGCCCCATTTCAAGGCTTCTTCGTCTAGCTAAGATTCTTGAATCCTTGGTAAATGTACAACTTTTATATTTTTTATCTGAGAAATGTATTTTGTCTGTCAACCAATCAGGGTTTAGACTGGGAGCACTGCACTATTACAGCAACCACTCTAGTTGTTAATGATCTTGTCAATGCTTTAGACACTAAAATGAAATGTGCTTCTCTGTTTGTGGACCTATCGAAAGCTTTTGATACTGTTGATCATGCTATTTTATTGAATAAGTTGTCCTCGATAGGCCTGAGCTCGGACGCCTGTTCATGGTTTCATGATTAATTAAGCATCACTGGGGCGCTAGCGCCCCATTAATAGGTTAATTATCTTAGTGACAGAACTTAGGCCATCGTGATTGATGGGGTTAAGTCTGAATTTCTTGAAGTACATAAAGATGTACCATGGATCGATTTTGGGACCTGTTCTCTTCAATGTTTATATAAACACCATTGGTCAATCTGTTAAAAATTGTAAACTTCATCTACAGTCCATTCGGAAAGTATTCAGACCCCTTGACTTTTTCCACATTTTGTTACGTTACAGCATTATTCTAAATGGATTAAATTGTTTTTCCCTTCATCCTTCTACACACAGGTAAAAAAAAAGCAAAAATTGGATTTTAGACATTTTTGCAAATGTATATATATATATAAAATAAAGAAATATCACATTTACATAAGTATTCAGACCCTTTACTCAGTACTTTGCTGAAGCACCTTTGGCAGTGATTACAACCTTGAGTCTTCTTGGGTATGATGCTACGGCACACCGGAGTTTCTCCCAGTCTTCTCTGCAGATCCTCTCAAGCTCTGTCAGGTTGGGGAGTGTCGCTGCACACTATTTTCAGGTCTCTCCATGTTTCAAGTCTGGGCTATGACTGGGCCACTCAAGGACATTCAGAGACTTGTCCCAAAGCCACTCCTGCGTTGTCTTGGCTGTGTGGTTAGGGTCGTTGTCCTGTTGGAAGGTGAACCGTCGCACCAGTCTGAGGTCCTGAGCGCTCTAGAACATATTTTCATCAAGGATCTCTCTGTACTTCCTCTGTTCATCTTTCCCTCGATCCTGACTAGTCTCTCAGTCCCTGTCGCTGAAAAACATCACCACAGGATGATGCTTCCATCACCGTGCTTCACTGTAGGGATGCGTGTCCGGTTTCCTGCAAACGTGACACTTGGTATTCAGGCCAAAGAGTTCAACTTTGATTTCATGAGACCAGAGAATCTTGTTTCTCATGGACTGAGAGTCTTTTAAGTGCCTTTTGGCAAATTCCAAGTGGGCTGTTATGAGCCTTCACTGAGGAGAAGCTTTCGTCTGGCCACTCTACCACAAAGATTGATTGAGTGCTGCAGAGATGGTTGTCCTTCTGGAAGGTTCTCCCATCACCACAGAAGAACTCTGGAGCTCTGTCAGAGTGACCATAGGGTTCTTGGGCACCTGACCAAGGCCCTTCCCCCCCCGATAGCTCAGTTTGGCCGGGAAGCCAGCTCTAGGAAGAGTCTTGCTGGTTCCAAACTTCTATTTTACCTTTATTTTACTAGGCAAGTCAGTTAAGAACAAATTCTTATTTTCAATGACGGCCTAGGAACAGTGGGTTAACTGCATGTTCAGGGGCAGAACGACAGATTTCTACCTTGTCAGCTCAGGGAATTGAACTTGCAACCTTGCTGCAGAAATTGTTTGGTACCCTTACCCAGATCTGTGGCTTGACACAATCCTGTGTCTGAGCTCTTCAGACAATTCCTTCGACTTGTACGTGTGTTTGTTGAAACCTCTCCAGTTAACGGATAATAAAGAGTGAATAATTTAATATTGACTTCAAGTGTCCCTGGTGTTGAATTTCCGAACAGGATCTGCGAGGGAATATTGGTGGTGAGTTCCGTGTGAAGGCATGAGGGAAATTCCCGTCTGACCAAAGAGGACGTGAACCCGCCCAGACCAGACTTTTACTGTGAGCTTCCCGGGGGAAGATACCTGATCCACGACCCTCTGAGGGACATGTCTCATTCTTGATTTTTACTATTTTCTGCATTGTAGAATAATAGTGAAGACCTCACAACTATGAAATAACACATATGGAATCATAGAGTAACCAAAAAAGTGTTAAACAAATCTAAATATATTTAATATTTTTGATTCTTCAAAGTAACCCTTTGCCTTGATGACAGTTTTGCACACTCCTGACATTCTCTCAACCAGCTTCACCTGGAATGCTTTTCCAACAGTCTTGAAGGAGTTCCCACATATGCTGGACACTTGTTGGCTGCTTTTCCTTCACTCAGCGGTCCAACTCATCCCAAACCATCTTAATTGGGTTGAGGTCGGGTGATTGTGGAGGCCACGTCATCTGATGCAGAAGTCCATCATTATCCTTCTTGGTCAAATATCCCTTACACAACCTGGAGGTGTGTTGGGTCATTGTCCTGTTGAACAAATAATAGTCACACTAAGCGCAAACCAGATGGGATGGCGTATCGCTGCAGAATGCTGTGGTAGCCATGCTAGTTAAGTGTGCCATGAACATAAATTACTGACAGTGTTACCAGCAAAGCACCCCCACAACTTCACATCTCCTCCATGCTTCACGGTGAGAACTACACATGCGGAGATCAGTCTCCTCTGAACAGTTGATGTTGAGATGTGTCTGTTACTTGAACGCTGTGAAGCATTTATTTGGGCTGCGATCTCTGAGGCTGGTAACTCTAATGAACTTATCTTCTGCAGCAGAGATAACTCTGGGACTTACTTTCCTGTGTCGGTCCACATGAGAGCCCGTTTCATCATAGCGCTTGATGGTTTTTGTGACTGCACTTGAAGAAACGTTCAAAGTTAGCAAAAAAGTAAGAAGGACCAAGGCACTCTTCATATAATTAATTAAAATGCCTTTATTGGTATGGCATGTTCAATAGAAATAAAGTTTTTAAAAACCGACGCATTTTGGCTGCATGGCCTTCATCAGGAACTTTCAAAGTTCTTGACATTTTCCGCATTGACTGACCTTCATGTCTTAAAGTAATGGTGGACTGTTGTTTCTCTTTGCTTATTTGAGCTGTTATTGCCATAATATGGACTTGGTCTTTTACCAAATAGGGATATCTTCTGTATACCACCCCTACCTTGTCACAACACAACTGATTGGCTCAAGCGCATTAAGATGGAAAGAAATTCTACAAATTAACTTTGAACAAGGCACACATGTTAATTGAAATGCATTCCAGGTGACTACATCATGAAGCTGGTTGAGAGAATGCCAAGAGTATTCAAAGCTGTCATCAAGGCAAAGGGTGGCTACTTTGAAGAATCTGAAATATAAAATATATGTTGATTTGTTTAACACTTTTGCCGTTACTACATGATCCCATATGTCTTATTTCTTAGTTTTCATAGCTAGCGCCCCATCCTTGACAACATCCGGAAAAATGTAGAGCGACAAATTTAAAATGCAAATATAATATTATAAAACATTTATAAAAATACAAGTGTTGCACACTGTTCAAAAGCTTAGACTCTTGGCAATCTAACAGCGTTGTCAGATTTCAAAAAGGCTTTATGGCGAAAGCAAAACATTTGATTGTCTGAGGACAGCGCCCCGAGTACTTCCACCATTAGCATAATAATAAACCAGCGCGGGTGTCACAAAACACATAAAAAGAGCTAAAATAAATCGCTTACCTTTGATGATCCTCTGCTGAGGGCAATCCGAAGTGTCCAAGCAAGACATCCAATGTTCCTTTTGTTCGAAAAAGTACCTATTTATATCCATAAATCTCAGTTTGGTTGGCGCGTTCTGTTCAGAAAATCATTGGATGGATTTTCCTCTGGTTTTTGCCTGCCATATCAGTTCTGTTATACTCACAGACGTTATTTTAACAGTTTTAGAAACTTCAGAGTGTTTTATATCCAATACTACTAATTATGTGCATATCCTAGTTTCTGGGTCTGAGTAGTAGGCATTTTACTTTGGGCACGCCAGAATCTCCAAAACTCTGAACACTGATGCCGCTCCCTAAGAGGTTTTAAGGTGCATATCCACAAAACTCCAAATATGCATTGGAAATGGTTTGTATTGTATAACGACTGAGGGACTTTACAGATAATTGTATGTGGGGGGTACAGAGATGGGGTAATTATTCAAAAATAATGTTAACCGCTATTATTCATGTGAAGTCAAGTGAGTTATTATGTGACTTGTTAAGCACATTTCTTCTCCTGAACGTATTTAGGCTTCCCATAACAAAGGGTTTAACACTTATTGACATAAGACTTAAGACATTTCAGCTTAAAAAAAATTCTTAAGTTATAAAAATTCAATTCCACTTTGACATTGTGGGCTATTTTGTGTAGATCTTAAATGCAGGCTGTAACACAACAAAAAATTGAAAAAGCCAAGGGGTGTCAGAGGTTGGAACCAGTTCAGGGAACAAAACCTAGATATTTTTCAAGGAACAGAAATGGAACCTGGAACAAAAGTGATCCATACTGTTCCAGAGCAGAATAGACATTTCTTTCTAGTCCCACAAAAGAAAACACAACAAAGTGCCTATGCAAGGCCTCACTCTGACACTCAGGAACATATTGCAGTGGCTGCCTGCAAGCTGAAAATCTTTGCCTGTGCGTGTTTAGGCTGCTCTGCACACACAAGCTTGTTAGCTAATGTTAGCTAGCTCAAGCTTGTTAGCTAGCAAGCTCAAACGACATTCAAAGAAGCTGCTCATAGAAGCTGCTCCTCCTAGGTATAATTCTGTGGACCTAATTCAGATAAGGCACGTCATAACAAGATGCCCAGCCCTTCAATCCTCCTCCTCCTCAACTCTCTCTTTCACTCTCCCCAGTCCCACCCGCAAAATTTCACTTGCATCTTGCGCCGTAGGCTACACTTGTCTGTCCATCACACATGTAAACAACTAGCTTGATTGCTGCTCTACACTCTTTGAAAAAAAAGGTGTTATCTAAAACCTAAAAGGGTTATTTGGCTGTTCCCATAGGATAACCCTTTGAAGAACCATTTTTGGTTCCAGGTAGATGTCTTTTGGGTTCCATGTAGAATCCTTTCCACAGAGGGTTCTACATGGAACCCAAAAGGGTTCTACCTGGATCCAAAAAAGGTTCTCCAATGGGGACAGCCAAATAACCCTTTTTCTAAGAGTGTATCCGCACTGATTGGTGAAGTAATTGAATGAGCCAAATGTAAGAAACAATTGATTTCACAGGTTAGAAAGGAACAGAAGGGAACGATGTGAACAGGTACTTTTTTGGGGTTCAAACTGTTTCAGAACTTTATTTTGCTGTAGGGAACAGTGGAACGAAATGAAAAAAAATAGTGGTTCGATTGGAAAATTATTTAGTTTACATCCCCTGGGTGTGAATACTTTCTAATTTGAGTGTCCCAAATTTACGTTTACTATAATACGTCTATTCTATGAGACCAGGCTGCAAATCGGCATGTTCGATTGTATATATGATTAGCCATCAGGTCAGAATACTGCATGGTTATCCAAGTGGGAAAAAAATCACTGTCCTGTAATGGTTATATTAACAAACCTGAGCTTCTACTTAGTTTTTAACAAAGAACTGACAAATATAAAATTAAAATATAAAATAAATATTATCAGGAAAGGCACCCACCCCTTCATCCCCATCCATATCCAATTGGCACACTATTCCCTAGATCCACTCCAATTCGCATACCGCCCCAACAGATCCACAGATAAAGCAATCTCAATCGCACTCCACACTGCCCTTTCACACCTGGACAAAAGGAACACCCATGTGAGAATTCTGTTCATTGACACAGCTCAGCGTTCAACACCATAGTGCCCACAAAGCTCATTACTAAGCTAAGGACTAAACACTTCCCTCTGCAATTGGATCCTGGACTTCCTGACGGGCCGCCCCCAGGTGGTAAGGGTAGGCAACAACATATCTGCCACTCTAATCCTCAACTCTGGGGCCCCTCAGGGGTGCGTGCTCAGTCCCCTCCTGTACTCTCTGTTCACCCACAACTGCGTGGCCAAGCACAACTCTAACACCTTCATTAAGTTTGTTGACGACACAACAGAGGTAGGCCTGATCACCGACAACGATGAGACAGCCTATAGGGAGGAGGTCAGAGACCTGGCAGTGTGGTGCCAGGACAACAACCTCTCCCTCAATGTGAGCAAGACAAAGGAGCTGATCATGTACTACAGGAAAAGGAGGGCTGAACAGGCCTCCATTAACATTGATGGGGCTGTAGTGGAGCGGGTTGAAAGTTTCAAGTTCCTTGGTGTCCACATCACCAGCACACTATCATGGTCCAAACACACCAAAACAGTCATGAAGAGGGCACGGCAACACCTTTTCCCCCTCAGGAGACAGAAAAGAGTTGGCATGGGTTCCCAGATCTTCAAAAAGTTCTACAGCTGCACCATCGAGGGCATCCTGACCGGTTTCATCACCGCCTGGTATGGCAACTGCTCTGCATCCAACCGTAAGGTGCTACAGAGGGTAGTGCGTACAGCCCAGTACATCACTGGGGCCAAGCTTCCTGACATCCAGGACCTATATACTAGGTGGTGTCAAAGGAAGGCCCAAAAAATTGTCAAAGACTCCAGTCACCCAAGTCATAGACTGTTCTCTCTGCTACCACACGGCAAGAGGTACCGGAGCACCAAGTCTAGCTCCAAATGGCTCCTTAACAGCTTCTACCCCCAAGCCATAAGACTGCTGAAAAATTTATCAAATGGCCACCCGGACTATTCACACCCAGACTATTTACATTTTAATACTGCTGCTACTCACTGTTTATTATCTATGCATAGTCACTTTACCCCTACCTACATGTACAAATTACCTCGGCTAACCTGTACCCTCACACATTGACTCCCCCTGTATATAGCCTCGTTATTGTTATTTTATTTTTTACTCTAGTTTATTTAGTAAACATTTTCTTAACTCTATTTCTTGAACTGCATTGTTGATTAAGGGCTTGTAAGAAAGCAGTTCATGGTATAATCTGTTTATTCGGCGTATGCGACAAAACAAAGATGTATTTGATATATAGTATGTAGGGAATAGTGGTCCATTTGGGACACAGCCACATACATCATCAAACCCATGCTGTTTTGGTGCAGTGAAGTGACCCACATTCCCTCATTAAAATCATTGTATCCCCTGATCTCGTGCACTGTTGTTGGGAGGAAATAGCGCAGTCCAATTTAATACAGCCAGAGGTTTTTGTAGCATCATGTGCCAATTAGTTCCCACGTCAAACATTCTAATTGTAAAGGATACCACACTCTGGAAGGGTATCGAGCTGATGTTGCTATGCTATTCCACTGACACCAGGCATTTGATCAAACACACAACGACAACTATGGATTTGGTTGGAGGGGGAACGACGTAGTGTACTAGGGGAACATGATATACCACAAAGGCAATTTGTAATGACAGCTATTAAGGTTTAACAAACAATACCCAAGTGAGAAAAAAGCAGGCCACTGTACATCACATCGGCCTACTGATGTGATATATTAGGACAGGATGGCAGGCGGGGAGGCCGAAAGAAAGAGAACGACAGAAGCACATTCTTCTTTTTCACTGCAGCCCCTTTTGCTCTGTTCTTCCCTCACCGCAGCAGCTGAAACAGGTGTGTTTTGAATTAGGGCAATGAGGGCACAGAAGTGCTGTTCCATCCTCATATGGTTTTTACAGGTCACACTGACTGAGTACACACACATAGCCACACACTCACTCACCTCACACACCCCAGTTGCATATTCCAACTACATGCGTTATATGCAAAATGTCCACACACACACACACACTACGACACACTGTTAGTCACCCTAGTCACACAAACACTCATTACAACCATCTCATGGCTACATAACACAGGACGGACTAGGTCTTCGGCTCAGGAAACAGAGGGTTCCTGTTTGTTCGCCAAGCTCTATTGTTACCCTAGCTGACTCTCTCCTATACTATATACACTCTCAGCTCAGTGAGTCTCTCTCTCTCTCTTACCCCTTCTCTCTGTCTTTTTTCGTGTTACTCAGAATCTCAATACAAAATGTTCAATACGCCCTTTGTTCTTTTAGACCACAATCTCTAATCTGGACCTCTCACTCGGCTGATATTGACTTATCCACACACATACAACATAAATCTCTAAAACACAATTTTCAGCTTTATCTCTCCCTGGAGTCATGAGTCACTTCTCTTTTCTGACTTAATCATACAGTTTGTTCTTTTTCAACTCAAACTTTCTTTCTCTCTCGGTACCAAAGTGGCGCAGCAGTCGGGAGCCCAAACATTTTCTCAGTGCTAGAGGCGTCAGTACAGACCCTGGTTTGATTCCAGGCTGCATCACAACCGGCCGGGATTGGGAGTCCCATAGGGCGGCGCACAATTGGCCCAGCGTCGTCCGGGTTAGGGTTTGGCTGGGGTAGGCCGTCATTGTAAATAAGAATTTGTTAACTGACGTGCCTGGTTAAATAAAGGTTAAATGAAAAAATATATATATATTCCCTCCAAGCTGTAACTTCACGCAGTGGGAAGCAGGGGTTCTGTTTGCATGTGGGAGGGGTGTTGGGGGATTGAAGAAAAGTCTGGATGAGCATCTAGATTTAATGCACCATTCAGGTCATCAATTGTTCAACATGCAAATTCCTATTCTTTTAACCCCCTATCTTCTCAACATTTTGCCTCTGTTCCCCCTGTTCCCTTCCCTCTCTCTACACCACTCCACAAACTCAATCCCCCGTTTTCTCTCTCCCCACTGCTTCTCTCCCTCCTAACCTCACTCTCCACTGTCTATCTCCCTCCCAGTCACTCCTACATCTCTCCCCAATGCCTTCCCCATCCCTCTTCCCTATCCCAGGGAGGCTCTTGTGTCTGCCAGGCCCTCTCTACAGGAACAGGAGCTGGCAAAGAAACAAATTGAGAAATGCCAGCACGGCCGTTCCCACTGAGGAACACACGCACAGGGCTAGTCACACTGAGGTAACACGGACAACTGCACTAAAAGTCACAGAAATATATATTCGTATATACAAAAGCATATACAAATATATATAGGTAGATGCAGGCACATGTACGCACACACTATTGCAAATGCATTTGTAGAGGGGTACTCACATTCACTGTCTGTAATAAATACTCTTTGACAATTACAGTTTTATATACTCAGGCTCTGTACTCAACATACAATTAGAGTCAAAAACTCACTAAATGTTTGTGTAGGGTAGGCCTATATGAGTAGTTAAAAGACACACATATTCTACTAATATACACAAAAACATAGTATCTTACACACTCGTAGGCATGTGCAAACCCTGTATAAACAGAAAGAACCTGTGCCTGCAGGCACGCACACCATCACTCACACTATTAACAGTAAACACCAACGTCCCATTTTACTCAGTGAATGATAATGTCTCTGTGGCTCTTTAGTGTCTCCCTTGCCCTCCCTAAGTGAATGATGTGTACGTCTCTCTGGCCCCTAAGTACACTCTAAAGAGGGCAGTGCCCTCCACTGCCTGCCAGCCACTCCAAATTCACCACTGTGAATGAACGAATGTGACCTTCGGCACCTAAAGAGGCATTGAACTAATGACGCTGGCTGTGCCACTGAGCACATGTAACATCTGTTGGTCCACTTTTAACTTGGTATATCATTACCATCACATAGGGTGAGACCAAGGTTGGGAATGATAATCTTTGAAAATTAGTTTTGAAATTGAGAGGAGGGGACATATGTTTGCTTCAAGAAACAATTGGAAGTACTTGTAATGTGTGTTTCTAAGGAAACACAAAACAGACAAACTATGTTCTGTTGTTTTTGCATTATCATCACCTAGCTGTAACTAACGTTGTCGGTGTTGGACACTGCTTGTATTAAATTAAATCTCGCTGACACTTTGGGGTGGCAGGTAGCCTATTGGTTAGAGTGTTGGGCCAGTAACTGAAAGGTTGCTGGATCGAATCCCAGAGCTGACAAGGTAAAAATATGTTGTTCTGCCCATGAACAAGGCAGCTAACCCACTGTTCCCTGGTAGGCCACCATTGTAAATAAGAATTTGTTCTTAACTGACTTACCTTGTTAAATAAATCATTACTCTGCGCCCAGTGGTGAGTTGGTTTTTTGGAAGACGGAAAGAAACCCGATTCTTCTTCTTATTAGATGATTTAATGATGTGGCTATATTTGTATTTTGAATTCATCTAATGTTACCGCAAATTCGCTGTAGAATAGATGTAATTTGTCTCACACAGGAACCTAACTAAAGTTAGCTAGCTAAATAATCTGTTCTCTCTACTCTAGTAAAATATCATAATTTCCTTGAGAAAAATAGTCGTCATGTAGGCCAACTGACTGAAGCTACTCTTCTTTTCATAGAGCTGTACCTATATCATGTTGCCAGTTTCTACAGCGACAGAGTTGTGAATGAATTCACCTGTTGGCAACGAGCTAGGGTAGCACACTAGCTCATTTGTAGTATTGGCGAGTAATAGCCTAGCCCTGGGCATTTGCCGCGTTCATGTGCTAGTCGGAACTAGGAAACTCAGATATTCAATTCAATAATGTGATTTGTTAATTTGTTGAATGCGGCACGTGATTAGCTGCAACCAGTTAGCAAGTCGGACCTTTCCCGACTGGCACATGAAGGCGGCAAGTGGCTGTGTTGGAGAAGATCAATGTATCATGGGTAAATGGTGACTGACTGACTGATCTACAAATAATAGTGAGTCGTTATTTATGATGCAAGGTGATTTGTAGATCAGTCAGACGGTAGTCACCTGCTGTCGTGTTGATGCTCTCGAACACGGCCACAGTCTCAAGTCAGATGGCGTCACCTCTTCCCCGATGCTCCTCTCTTCAACCGATCAGTACAGGCAGAATCGATGCGCTTATGGATCCAGATACCTGCCAAAAGGTTTAACGTATGTATCGTTAGGGTCGTAAGAAAATCCATACGGAAATTGTAAGGATGGTAAGAAAAGCCTTGCATGAAACTTAATCGCTAAAATAGATCTATGAACATGTTGCGAATATGAATGAACATTTACACGTTCAATTACCACTTTACGTCTCACTTTAGCCGGTTACTTATCTGTTTTATGCATACAAACCTTCGTCAGTAATGTGGCATTTGCAAAGGACATGAACCGAACGTAGCTAGTCAAAGTTGGCTAATCATTAAAAAACATCTCTAGTCTAGACATTAGAGATGCTTTGCAGCTTCCGGGTTTAATTTCCAAAAATAAAAGTCTAGAGCTTGTTTTAGAACTGCATTCAATAACGATGGTATACCAGTAGATTACGTAAAAAATCGAATCAAATTGTATTGGTCATACACATGGTTAGGAGATGTTAATGCGAGTGTAGCATAATGCTTGTGCTTCTAGTTATAAAAGTGCAGCAATACCTAACAAGTAATCTAACAATTCCCCAACAACTACCCAATACACACAAAACTAAGTAAAGGAATGGAATAAGAATATAGAAATATAAATATATGGATGAGCAATGAC
Organism: Brachymystax lenok tsinlingensis; assembly: GCA_030435695.1. Taxonomy (NCBI): domain Eukaryota; kingdom Metazoa; phylum Chordata; class Actinopteri; order Salmoniformes; family Salmonidae; genus Brachymystax; species Brachymystax lenok. The sequence goes on along the minus strand of CM059806.1, from coordinate 2,841,542 downwards.
TGAGCGGCATATGCAAATGCAATAGATGGTATAAAATACAGTATATACAGTTGAAGTTGGAAGTTTACATACACTTAGGTTGGAGTCATTTTTCAACCACTCCACAAATTTCTTGTTAACAAACTATAGTTTTGTGGATGACACAAGTAATTTTTACAGACCGATTATTTCACTTATAATTCACTGTGTCACAATTCCAGTGGGTCAGAGGTTTACATACACCAAGTTTACTGTGCCTTTAAACTGCTTGGAAAATTCCAGAAATTGATGTCATGGCTTTAGAAGCTTCTGATAGGCTAATTGACATCATTTGAGTCAATTGGAGTTGTACCTGTGGATGTATTTCAAGGCCTACCTTCAAACGCAGTGCCTCTTTGCTTGACATCATGGGAAAATCAAAACAAATCAGCCAAGACCTAAAAAAGAATTGTAGACCTCCACAAGTCTGGTTCATCCTTGGGAGCAATTTCCAAACATCTGAAGGTACCACGTTCATCTGTACAAACAATAGTACGCAAGTATAAACACTATGGGACCACGCAGCCGTCATACCGCTCAGGAAGGAGACGTGCTCTGTCTCCTAGAGATGAATGTACTTTGGTGCGAGAAGTGTAATTCAATCCCAGAACAACAGCAAAGGACCTTGTGAAGATGCTGGTTGAAACAGGTACAAAAGTATCTACAGTGAGGGAAAAAAGTATTTGATCCCCTGCTGATTTTGTACGTTTGCCCACTGACAAAGAACTGATCAGTCTATAATTTTAATGGTAGGTTTATTTGAACAGTGAGAGACAGAATAACAAAAAAATTCAAAAAATGCACGTGAAAAATGTTATAAATTGATTTGCATTTTAATGAGGGAAATAAGTATTTGACCCCTCTGCAAAACATGACTTAGTACTTGGTGGCAAAACCCTTGTTGGCAATCACAGAGGTCAGACGTTTCTTGTAGTTAGCCACCAGGTTAGCACACATCTCAGGAGGGATTTTGTCCCACTCCTCTTTGCAGATCTTCTCCAAGTCATTAAGGTTTCGAGGTTGACGTTTGGCAACTCGAACCTTCAGCTCCACCACAGATTTTCTATGGGATTAAGGTCTGGAGACTGGCTAGGCCACTCCAGGACCTTAATGTGCTTCTTCTTGAGCCACTCCTTTGTTGCCTTGGCCGTGTGTTTTGGGTCATTGTCATGCTGGAATACCCATCCACAACCTATTTTCAATGCCCTGGCTGAGGGAAGGAGGTTCTCACCCAAGATTTGACTGTACATGGCCCCGTCCATCATCCCTTTGATGCAGTGAAGTTGTCCTGTCCCCTTAGCAGAAAAACACCCCCAAAGCATAATGTTTCCACCTCCATGTTTGACGGTGGGGATGGTGTTCTTGGGGTCATAGGCAGCATTCCTCCTCATCCAAACACGGCGAGTTGAGTTGATGCCAAAGAGCTCCATTTTGGTCTCATCTGACCACAACACTTTCACCCAGATGTCCTCTGAATCATTCAGATGTTCATTGGCAAACTTCAGATGGGAATGTATATGTGCTTTCTTGAGCAGGGGGACCTTGCGGGCGCTGCAGGATTTCAGTCCTTCGCGGCGTAGTGTGTTACCAATTGTTTTCTTGGTGACTATTGTCCCAGCTACCTTGAGATCATTGACAAGAACCTCCCGTGTAGTTCTGGGCTGATTCCTCCCCGTTCTCATGATCATTGTATCTCCACGAGGTGAGATCTTGCATGGAGCCCCAGGCCAAGGGCGATTGACAGTTCTTTTGTGTTTCTTCCATTTGCGAATAATCGCACCAACTGTTGTCACCTTCTCACCACGCTGCTTGGCGATGGTCTTGTAGCCCATTCCAGCCTTGTGTAGGTCTACAATCTTGTCCCTGACATCCTTGGAGAGCTCTTTGGTCTTGGCCATGGTGGAGAGTTTGGAATCTGATTGATTGATTGCTTCTGTGGACAGGTGTCTTTTATACAGGTAACAAACTGAGATTAGGAGCACTCCCTTTAAGAGTGTGCTCCTAATCTCAGCTCGTTACCTGTATAAAAGACACCTGGGAGCCAGAAATCTTTCTGATTGAGAGGGGGGTCAAATACTTATTTCCCTCATTAAAATGCAAATCAATTTATAACATTTTTCACATGCATTTTTTGGATTTTTTTTGTTATTCTGTCTCTCACTGTTCAAATAAACCAACCTTTAAAATTATAGACTGATCATTTCTTTGTCAGTGGGCAAACGTACAAAATCAGCAGGGGATCAAATACTTTTTTTCCCTCACTGTATATCCACAGTAAAATGAGTCATTTATCAAAATAACCTGAAAGGGCGCTCAGCAAGAAAGAAGCCACTGCTCCAAAACTGCCATAAAAAAGCCATACTACGGTTTGCAACTGCACATGGGGACAAAGATCGTACTTTTTGGAGAAATTCCCTCTGGTCTCTCCAAACAAACGTTATGTTTGGAGGAAAAGGGGGGAGGTTTGCAAGTCGAAGAACACTATCCCAACCTTGAATCACGGGGATGGCAGCATCATGTTGTATGGCTGTTTTTTTTCATGCTGGAGGGACTGGTGCACTTCACAAAATAGATGGCATCATGAGGTAAGACAATTATGTGGATACATTGAAGCAACATCTCAAGACATCAGTCAGGAAGTTAAAGCTTGCACCAGTGGGTCTTCCAAACGGACAATGACCCCAAGCATACTTCCAAAGTTGTGGCAAAATGGCTTAAGGACAACAAAGTCAAGGTATTGGAGTGGCCATCACAAAGCCCTGACCTCAATCCTATAGAACATTTGTGGGCAGAACTGAAAAAGTGTGTGCGAGCAAGGAGGCCTACAAACCTGACTCAGTTACATCAGGTGACCTAAGACAGGGAATTTTTTACTACGATTAAATGTCAGGAATTGTGAAAAACAGAGTTTAAATGTATTTGGCTAAGGTGTATGTAAACTTTCGACTGTACATATGAGATGAGTAATGCAAGATATGTAAACATTTTTAAAGTTGCATTATTAAAGTGACTAGTGATCCATTTATTAAAGTGGCCAATGATTTCAAGTTTGCATGTAGGCAGCAGCCTCTCTGTGTTAGTGATGGCTGTTTAACAGTCTGATGGCCTTGAGATAGAATCAGTTTTTCAGTCTTTCAGCCCCAGCTTTGTTGCAATTGCGACTCCACTTTGTCTCTATTCTGACATGTTGATTGTTTGATTGCCTTGTGAGGGGATTAACTACACTGTTTGTATTCAGCCATATTCCCAGTCACCTTCCATGGGCAAATGCGGTGGTTCGCGCTTTCAGTTTTGCCGCCATCATGCCGCCATCTATCCACGGTTTCTGGTTAGGGTAGGTTTTAAAAGTCACAGTGGGTACAACATCTTCTATACACTTCCTTATAAACTCACTTACTGAATCAGCGTATACGTCAATATTATTCTCTGAGGCTACCTGGAACATATCCCAGTCCGCGTGATAAAAACAATGTTGAAGTGTGGATTCCGATTGGTCAGACCAGCGTTGAATAGTCCTTAGCATGGGTACTTCCTGTTTGAGTTTCTGCCTATATGAAGGGAGGAGTGTATAGGAGGTGTATAGTCTTGGGCCTTCAGCAAATTACTTGTGTGAGAATGATAAAGACACAGAAGAGCCTTGTCTAGAATAACCGTCTGAGCTGCAAAATAGAAAGTAAATATGATTTAGGCTAGGCCTATTCCACTATCTATATATGCCATGTTGTTGTGTGTTATTTAATGTCCATATAATTTCATAATTGATTTTTATAGCCGTTTGGGGCTATGGTGGTGCTCTTGTAACCTAATGAATCACACTTTTTCCAGTATTTGGGAGCACGACTGTAGGCATTCTGATTGTTGTATTAGTGAATTCCACTCTGTATGTAGGCTTGTTATAGCCATTTGCATTGCACAACCCCATCGTGCAGAGGCTATATTAATATCAATAAATGAGACATAACAAAATATTGATTAAGTCTTGGCTATAACCTGTCCTGAGTGAAATAGCCAAGGGGTCATAAATGGTCAAGGCTATTTATAGCCTATTCTTATTCCCAGATCTGTTTTCGCTATAAGCCACTGCATATGCTTCTTCAACTATTTAGTTTAACATTCATTTAGAGGCTATATTTAGAGGCCTGTGAGCTAGGGCCTCTTTTTAAAGGGAGACCTATAATAAAAACAGTTATTAAACACAAATAGAGTTCTAAAATGATTCCGCAAGACACCAGTACCCAAAATGATAGCCTAAATTGCAGTGCCTACAAGTTGAAGGCCTATTTTTTATTTGGATAGGCCTAAATTAAACATTGAATTATTAAAGTGATAGGCTAAAGAACTTTGGAGAAATCAGATGATTTTGAATACACACATGGACTTCAATAAACAAATATAGGAACTAACTCTTTGAGTTAGTTCCTATTGCAACTCAGACAAATGACAGAATGGATGGCATACCGACTGACTGAAGGATGAATTAAATGTTCAAATATGTTGGAATGACGAGTTGCACGCATCATGCATGCACTGAACTTTATTTGTCTAGTAGACAAATAGGCCTACATTAGGGTATAATGACTCTTTGGATGCATGCCTCCAGAAGGGCATCTTCTGAGGCGCAGTGTCACGATGGAGGGAATAGCCTATAAGGAGACTACTTAAGACCAATGCAGCAAAGTTATTGTAAAGTGTTGGAATAAGCTTATGTCAGATTTAGCCTCTGTTTATTCTCTACATTGTTCATTTCAAAGTCCATATGTTCATGACCCGATTCATATAAATCATGTCAAATTATTTCAAATAAATTTTAACCACTCCTACGGAATATGATTCTGCAAAATTTGGAGATAAGAAATACATATCAAAATATTCTCTAAAAAAATATTTTGAGTGGCAAAGACTCCAGTGGTCATACATAATTCATAGATTCCCCAAACAGCTATTAATATTCTATGTTTCATTATTCCTGGTATATACTATTAGTTATGATTGCAGACAGAGCCCAGAGAATGGGGTGGTGCAATACTAAATTAGTCATATTTTGATAAAGTGCATGCGTGGGGATGTCCACGTCACACAGAGATATGCCGATGCTGTAGAGAGACAACCTAGCGGACTGAAACTTCACTGTTGTAGGCATAGTACAGCTAGTGCTATCAAGACTTGCACTGGCAAACAAATCCAATACATTAGCTACCTAAATGTGAGGTAAACTCAACAGGAGTAATAGAGAATGAAGACTTTTAACTTGAAAACATGTAGGATACCTCTTTCCCGTTTCCCCGACTTCCGTTTTTTTTTGTACTGTGTTATGCTTGTTTGGGTAGCACTCCTCACAGGCCGTTTGGTGTATGTTTTTTGTTGTTGTGAGATGAAACTGCCAAACTCTGAAAGGTATTATTGTACGTCAGAATTGCAACAGATTTGTTCAAGCCTAAAATGTTAGTCCGTAATCGTAATGTGGTGTTTGTATGTTCACAGATGAAATGTCACGTTTACGTTCATGTTTCACGCATGGATTTTCTTACAATCCTAACAATATATACTGACGTCATGATTTGACATCGTATTTTTCAGAGTTCCCAGTTGTTTTGAACATGGCATAAGACAATGAGCCCTGGGCAGAGGAGACGATGACTCTGTATTGTTCTTGACCAAGTGCGCATGCGCCAAATCCACCTCTTCAAAAAGATCACTGTAAAAACATACCCTAAACTGTCTACTTAATCTACTTGCATGAAAAATTATTACATTTAGTGTAGCGCATGTGAAATATATAGTTAATATTAATTTCATATTGTTGTAGGTGATAAAATCAACTATCTTTCTGTAATCTGATCCAGCTTCAACATGTGCGTGACAAAAAATTAAGAAGCTAATGATCCTCTGTGGATATAATTATATAGTTTTGGTGAAACATCAATTTACTTTAGGGCAATCCAACATCTTAACAGTGCACTGTGGACCCGCCAACTTTCTTTTCCAATTCGCAAGAGGCTGAAACCAGAGATCTGTATATAATGACGAGATGCTCATGTCTCTGCCCTAAAAATGGGATCTTTGTCCCAAAGGCGGGAAGACAGGCGACTTGCTAAGGTCTGCATATTATTACCCTTAGAAATGCATTGGATTTATACTGAACAGAATTTGGCGAGAGTGAGCCCTCTCGCTTCGCCTCTTCCTCTGGTGAAACTATATCACTGGAGAAAGCATCCGAGCCCTGAAGTTTCCCATCATCCTGATCGACATGACCAAGCTCCTGGAGTGGGTGTTCGGCATCTCGGTAATAGGTGCCACATTAGCTCTCGTGACTTTTGAACTTCTAGACATGAGGCTCCCAGAGGCCTACAGGGAGGTGGCCGGGCCCATGCCTGTGTATCTGCTGCTGGTGTTCGGCTGCTACTCCCTGACTCTTGTGAGATACGGGGTGGCCACCTTCAACGACTGTGAGGAGGTATCCAAAGAACTACAGGCTCAGATAAAGGAGGCCAAGGAGGACATGGGAAAAAATGTTTTGAAGAAGTGAAAAGTAGAGACTATAGAGACTCTTGAGAGACTGTGATAGACACCACAAAGACAGATTTGGACACATACACAACGCAAAGTTCTTGTCATGGACCATGTTATTTTATTTCCTACAGTTCCCAATGTCCATAGAGTGGAGTGGATAAAGTCTTAAAATCAAAGAGGTTCTTCCTGAGTTACATACACCATTGGATGCTGTAGTCCCTATTCTGTATTCATTATTCACCCTATACTGATGCCTAGACACACAGAAGACTCATCCCTCCTCCACATCTGACAGCACTATCCAGTAGCCATTTAGACAGTGCATCTTACAACAGTAACACACAGCCCCTCAGATCAGGTCCCCCAGCAGACATGTTTTCTGAAAATAAATCAATACTGTTTCAGCAAAGATTCCCATCCCTATTGTGTTTGTAAGTTGGTCATGTACACTACTGTTCAAAAGTTTGGGGTCACTTAGAAATGTCCTTGTTTTTGAAAGATAAGCACATTTTTTGTTTATTAAAATAACATAAAATTGATCAGAAATAGAGTGTAGACATTGTTAATGTTGTAAATGACTATTGTAGCTGGAAATGGCTGATTTGAAGAAGAGTGAACAGTGAAGAGGCGACTCTGGGATGCTGGCCTTCTAGGCAGAGTTGCAAAGAAAAAGCTATATCTCAGACTGGCCAATAAAAAGAAAAGATTAAGATGGGCAAAAGAACAGACACTGGACAGAGGAACTCTGCCTAGAAGGCCAGCATCCCGGAGTCGCCTCTTCACTGTTGATGTTGAGACTGGTGTTTTGCGGGTACTATTTAATGAAGCTGCCAGTTGAGGACTTGTGAGGTTTCTGTTTCTCAAACTAGACACTAATGTACTTGTCCTCTTGCTCAGTTGTGCACCGGGGGCCTCCCACTCCTCTTTCTATTCTGGTTAGAGACAGTTTGCGCTGTTCTGTGAAGGGAGTAGTACACAGCGTTGTACGAGATCTTCACTTTCTTGGCAATTTCTCGCATGAAATAGACTTCATTTCTCAGAACAAGAATAGACTGACGAGTTTCAGAAGAAGGATCTTTGTTTCTGGCCATTTTGAGCCTGTAATCAAACCCACAAATGCTGATGCTCCAGATACTCAACTAGTCTAAAGAAGGCCAGTTTTATTGCTGCTTTAATCAGAACAAAATTTTTCAGCTAAGCTAACAAAATTGCAAAAGGGTTTTCTAATGATCAATTAGCCTTTTAAAATGATTAACTTGGATTAGCTAACACAACATGCCATTGGAACACAGGAGTGATGCTTGCTAATAATGGGCCTCTGTACGCCTATGTAGATATTCCATAAAAAATTAGCCGTTTCCTGCTTCAATAGTAATTTACAACATTAACAATGTCTACACTCTATTTCTGATCAATTTGATGTTACTTTAATGGACAAAAAATGTGCTTTTCTTTAAAAAAGAAGGACATTTCTGAGTGACCCCAAACTTTTGAACGGTAGTGTATGTCGTGATGCCACTGGTTACAAATGAACAGACTGCTGCTTACATATGTTGGGCTTCAACCAATAACATCAAGGGAAACAGAGCAAATACACTAAATGCTTGTACTATTACATCACTAGTGCTTGTTCTATTACGATAACCCTATAAAGGGCACTTTGTGCACTGTTAAGGAAATAGACAAGACCCTTTAGGAATGTCTATAACATAAAGCACAGTCAAATCACTGTTCTGTGGCCAAGTGTAGTTCATTGTGAAACGCCTACTAATGAAACTCAAGGGTCATGCTGGTACAGAACGGGACTAGTTTCTGTTCCAGGAATGTCAAACAATTGCGTACTGTCTAGCTAATTGAGTAGTGTGTCTGGAGATTCAGCTGGTGATAGCATCGGCATGTTTTTGTGTGCAAAAAAGGCACATTCCAGTGTAATGTTTCCGACTTGTGTCCTGAGGCAATTGCGACTTAATAAAGACTGGCAGTTTTTCCCAAAGCGCTCTGTCTGTCTGTCTGTCTGTGTGTGTGTGTGTGTGTGTGTGTGTGTGTGTGTGTGTGTGTGTGTGTGTGTGTGTGTGTGTGTGTGTGTGTGTGTGTGTGTGTGTGTGTGTGTGTGTGTGTGTGTGTGTGTGTGTGTGTGTGTTTGATGAATATCTCAACATATGGCCTCGGCTTAGGAGCTTCTTTACTTCAACCACATAATGAATGCTCTCTACTGTTCTATGGATAGTCTTAAAATGGTCATATACAGTATTTGTTTGGCAACATAATAATACATACTGTTTCCCTGTTATAATCGGTTTCAGCTGAAATGTATAGGAGAAAATATATAGCTCAGAACTAATCTGATGTTTTTGGCATCAAGTGTCTCTTTCTCTCATCAGGCTAAAATGGCTGCCTTTGCTCATTTTCAGTGACCCCTGCTGGGCACAAATAGAGCACAGTCTGGGCAAAGGCATCATTAAAGGGCGTAAAAAAAACCTCATATAACGAATGCAAACAAACGCGTTCCATGTGCCTGATTGGCGTGGGATCAAGCCCTGCCTTGCCACCCCCAATGGATCTGTTGCAAGCGGTTGACACTGAGCGCTGATTGACTCAATGATGAAAAAGAACGTGTGATACCCCACAGAAAAGGCAGAACTCTTTAGTCCAGCAGATTTGCACTTTCCACTAATCACCTGCATGAGTAAATCTGACTTCATCTGTTTGTCTTTTTCTTCAACTTTGATCGTTAGCCTGTAACACAAATAGTGTTGTAGTTAATAGGGGCCTAATACATAAAATAACCTTGTTGATGTCAATGTTTTGCATCAGACAAACAGAAAAGGGCAAAGTCCAACAGAACTCTAGACTAAAGCACTTTCTTAGATTTCAGTTTTAATCCCAAAACTCCAAAAGTGACATTGCCTTCAGCACAGTTCGAGTATGTTTATGTTTTAGCGATAAATCTGCATTCTAATGTAGCCCACAGCCAGTAATACACAAAGCTCTCCCATTAGTAATGACCTTTCCATTGGCATAGCTCTTTGTTAAATCTCCTTGCATTTTGTTTACAATGCACGTGAGAGGATTACCATTAGTGTTATTGCTGTGCGTTTGGCAAAACACTATTCACAAGAGGGAAGCTTTTGATTTAGTACAGTACTGTAACTTGAAACACAGAGCCAAATCCATAATAATGATCGCATAAAAATGCAAAGTCTCTTCCGGCCGGCCCACTGACAAGGCTTAGAGAAGAGATATGATTCACACGGCAAAAAGGCGATGTAATGCTCCCATTGCATTTCAGTGTATTACTGACAGATACTGTGATATCAACTTTGAGGACTGTTATAACTAATTCAATATGACTTTTGGAAGAGAGGCAGTCACGATAGACCTTGAGAAAACATTTTGTATGCCTTCTGGGCCCAAGCATTATGTCTCTGTGAGAAGTAATACGCCAGAGAATAAAATGGAATGGAGTTCAAATGAGAATGTATCAGGATTTGTTCCCCAGGTAGTGTGACATTGACACAGGTTTATTCATCTGAGAATCAGTCTAAATGTCTTCTCACTGCTGAGGAATTTGAGATTGACATCTCTTTTTCAAGTGAGCCCTGGCCAAGAAAGCCAAGTGAAACAGCTTCCATCCATGTATTTTCTCAGGTGGAAACTACGTGTTGAGTTGCATTGTACAGAGTATATTCATTCATTCAAGGTCATTTATGAAGTGATGTTGATGTTATGAATAAACCTTTGCCCTCCAGGCCAATAGCTCCTGGTCCTAAAGAGGATAATGTGGTACAGGCCTACCCTCAGTTGCCACTAATTTTAATGTTACAATGCAATCATTTTAACAGTGTTTGTAACAGAATAGGATATAAAAACATATTGCATTATTCTCATATGCTTTTTCTGTGGAAATTAGTGTCCGCAGACAAGTATATGAGAAGGATATTTGTATAGAATAGTCAACAGATTAAATTATTTGTATAGAATATTCAACCGATTAAATCAAAACTGTTTTTTTTTTTAGTTTTTATATGATTTTCTGTGGAATTGTATGAAACTGTATCATGAGTAGGGCTAGTCATTATCTGATACCATGAAAGCAGATAATGTATCTATCTAGTCGCTAACACTCACAACTATCAAATACTCCCCTTTCTCGGAACCATGAGCTGTCAACATCCCCTCATGAATAACCTTGAACAAATGTTCTGAATAGATGCTGGTATGAAAAATTGACCTTTTGGTCCTCTGTGGCTCAGTTGGAAGAGCACGGCGCAGCTTTGGCGCTTGCAGTACCAGGATAGTAGGTTTGTTTCCTGGGACCACCCATATGTAAAATGTATTCAGGCATGACTAAGTTGCTTTGGATAAAAGCGTCTGCTTAATGACATATATTATTAAATATGTTTGATAGATTTACTAGAGTTGACACACCATTGTTTCAACATTGCCGGTAAAAGGATGATTCATTTTGAATTATTAATTTGTTTTGTAACACAAAGTTCTGTGTAAGTCAAACTCATCTGAGTCATATCACAAAAAAACACGCTAAGTGTTACTTGAGAAGGATTTTTGTTGCAGTCACTGTCTAGCGGTTTTGTGTGTTCTTTCTGTAGAATTTTAGCTTGAGTTTTGACATGTCAACTAACAATTTCATGAGAGGTCTGGTTTTGGCATGAGCGGATCTGACAGACGGGGAGGCAGTGAGAGAGAGAGATGACTTATGCACACAGAATGTACTCCCTGTTTTTCGTTGCTCCCTCTGCAAGCTGAGCTGACAAGGCATAGGGGAGACCGGGTTGGTTGTCACGGGATTGGTTGTCACAGTGCTAATTACTCCCAATCCAAATGGCGCTTTGTAATCATTTTAAGGTTAAAATGTGTGAATTCTTTGAAAAAACTCGGCCACCTGGTCAATTCATTGAGGTGTGGGGAATTTAGGTTTTTCATATGATTTTTTACTGTATTATTATTTTCTTTGTAATTGTTAGACTTTTGGGAGTATCTATGAACAATTATGTTTGTTGAAAAGAGGAAATGGAGAGCTATATTTAAAACCTATTTCTGAGTTCCTAGGTCAAGCCAACCAGCATCTTAATTATGGTTGGTAGATTGGTGATGGTTGGTAGATTGGTTGTCACAATTAACTCTATTATAACATTTTTGGGGGTTGGTTGTGGGCAATTCCTTGGTAGAATGATAGTAACAGAATGACATCACGGGTCCCTGATCTGTACTATACAGAAATGCATAATTATGCATGTCATTCTCTTCATGGTGATGTCTCCTCAATAGGTACACCAGGTAGAAAAATGTAGAATCCTCCTTTGCATGTTTGGGTATTGTTCTAGAGGCGAAAGAAACACACACCTATTTAGGCGAGGTGCTGGCTAGCGGAGGGGAACACTTCAAAAAATAAAGGAGAGCCGCACACTCTAGGAGCTCAGATGCAAAAATATTTATTTCCAACGTTTCGACAGACAAGCTGTCTTTATCAGGGTATAATGACAAACACTGTGGGATGACTCATTTATATAGTGTCAAAATTGTTCTACACAGTGGCTAATATGCTAATGAGTTCCTCCCTCCATAGATGTCTATGTTTCACAGGTTTGGACAGAAAAGTAGAGCACAGCATAGCAGAGTTAGAGCCCTGCATGTGAATTGTAAGCCCCTACCCATGACCGCGACATTCAGGCCCTACCCTACTCAGGCCCGATTGCTTTCTGCCAAATTTGAACCCCGGCCCTGCGCGAAACCCGAAATCAGAAATAACTTTGTTCTGTTAGTCAATCCATTAGCTGCTCCTCTTTGTCTGTCACTCGATCCCTGCTCATGGCAGCTCTGAGACTGTGAGTAATCATAGCAATGGCTTTGCTTGGGCTTCCCTACTCATGAGGAGACATAAGAGCAGTTAGCTGTAAGCTATTTTTCGTCACTCTGCTTAAAACTCAAGGAACGTTAATATTTTTTGTGAAATAATCTCTCCTGTTTTATATTTGAAAGCAGTCAATTTAAATAAGTAAATGAGGCCCTAATCTATGGATTTCACATGACTGGGCAGGGGCGCAGCCATGGGTGGGCCTGGTAGGGAACAGGTCCTGGGTGGGCCTGGTAGGGCATAGGTCCTTTCACATGACTAGGTCAGAATTAGTTTTTCCCCACAAAAGGGCATTATTACAGACAGAAATACTCCTCAGCAGCTTATGGAAGCGGCTTATGGTAGAGACATGAACATTCAATTCTCTAGCAACAGCTCTGGTGGACATTCCTGCAGTCAGCATGTCTATTTCACACTCCCTTAAAACTTGAGACATCTGTGGCATTGTGTTGTGTGACAAAACTGCACCTTTTAGTGGCCTTTTATTGTCCCCAGCACAAGGTGTACCTGTGTAATGATCACGTTGTTTAATCAGCTTCTTGACATGCCACACCTGTCAGGTGGATGGATTATTTTGACAAAGGATAAAATGCTCACTAACATGGATGTAAACAAATGTTTGCAAAAAGATAAATAATGTTTTTGTGCGTATGGAAAATTTCTGGAAACTTTTATTTCAGCTCATGAAACATGGGACCAGCATTTTACATGTTGCGTTCATATTTTTTTTCAGTGTATAATGTCTCAGGTAGCAGAGCTCTAAGTAGAGTAGAGTTCACCACAGTGGTACAATACAGTACATTATACTGTACTCTACTCTGGTGTGCTCTACTGTACTGAACTCTACTGCACTGTACTGTATTGTGCTGAGCTAATACTCTACTGTTTTCTAAGACCCCTTTTCTATCTGTTTAACCAGATATCAAAGCCTTTGCTTATTCCAAGGTTGAAAAATATACACCAACTTTGATGTGCTCCTATGTTAGTGCTCATGGGGCCTTTTACATGGAAATTCCCTTGTCACAATCCAACCCATTGTAACCATATTGTTTGGGAACATTGCCACTACCAGTATACAATAAATCCCAAGCACTTTTGTGCTTGTGCTACAAAGAGCTCCCTTTGTTGCCTCCCTCTCACGCACATATCTTTTCTGTCACACACCCACAACGGCACACATGCCTCTGAAAACACAGGCATACACATTTACTCAAAATGTCATATGTTATTATCAATGCATAAAATGCAGAATTTTGTTAGGAATATCGTTCGATCAAAGAAAGGCTTGGCTGCCTGTATGCTATATTGCTTCACTTCCTGTTACAAAAGGAATAAGCTACTAGCAAACATTGTGACAACCAACCCCATACTGCGTGACAGTGCTCTCCACGATGGGGCTGGTTGACACAAGTGGACAGAGTTTTTTTGATGGCTTATAACTAAGGTATAATAATAATAATATATGCCATTAAGCAGATGCTTTTATCCAACTTACAGTCATGCGTGCATACATTTTACATATGGGTGGTCCCTGGAATTGAACCCATGTTGCAAGTGCCATGCTCTACTAATTGAGCTACAGAGGACCACTGACTTATAACTCCATGTTGGAATATGATATGAGGATAAAAAGTGTCCCAATGTCACAACTTCCGCCAAAGTCGGTCCCTCTCCTTGTTTGGGCGACGTTCGGCAGTCGACATCACCGGTTTTCTAGCAATCGTCAAACCACTTTTCATTTTACATTGGTTTTGTCTAATTTTACACACCTGGTTTCAATCCCACAATTACTTGTTCATTATTTAACCCTCTGTTCCCCCCAATATTTGTTTGTGAGTGTTTGTTTATTGTATTGCGGTCCGTTACTGTGGGCTTGGCTATATTATGTCGTGTATTGTGATTGTTCTTTGAGTAAATTGATATTATTACTCATATCTGCTGTCCTGCGCCTGACTCCTCTACACCAGCATCACACAGACGCAAGACACCCAATTTCAACCCAAGACCTTGGTCTTTCTCCTAATATTGAAAATAGTCTTGTAAGATATACTGGTACTGAGAAATACACACAAGTCAAATGTGTGACAACCAACCACTGTCTCCCCTACAGCACTGTGAGAGGAGTGCAGAAAAAGGCACAAACAAACAGGCACAAACAATATAGGGTCACACTTGGGTCCTCGCCAGTCCTACAGGGACCAAGACACAGTGCCAGCACTAAGAGTAGAGTTATCAACACAGACATGCATTTAAAACCTGAGAAAGTATAGGTTATGCTCCTATCATACAAAAAAAAACTTTCCCCTCCTACACAATTCACAGTCAAGCTCAAAACCTTGGAAAAGATAGGACGATGGCGAAGTCAGAGAGGTAGGAGGAGGAAAAAGAGATAGGAAGAAAGGGAGGAACTGGGCTGAAACCAGACGTGAGGGAGTGGGTCAGGCAGAGAGAAAGATAGAGAGAAAGCTAGTGTAAGAGACAAGGTCAGGAAAGATGAGCTGGAAAACATGGTAGATGACCCTGGCAGAGACATGATGGGCGAGAGGAGCGTGTGACAGGACATTTTGACAGGAACAGTTGACTACACCCAGACCGCGCTCCGATGGCAGGGTGTCAGGATGTGCCCTGGTTGGAGAGAGAGCCTGAGCCGAGCTGCCTGACTGTGTTGTTGACAGTGACCAGGGTGTCTTCCTTCCCCTCAGCCCCCTGTGACCCTGACCCGTACTCTCTCTCTCTGTTGTTTTTAGTCAGTAGCCTAGGCAATGGCTCAGGGGGATGTCCTGTGTAACACTTTGACGAGCTACGTTATATTTGTGTTCATTTGATGTTGATATATACAGTGCTTTTGGGAAAGTATTCAGGCCCCTTTAACTTTTTCCACATTTTGTTACATTACAATCTTATTCTAAAATTGATGAAGATGTCATTTATCCCTCATCAATCTACTCACATTACCCCATAATGACAAAACAAAAACTGTTTTATACACATTTTTGCTAATTTGTTAAAATAAAAAAACTGAAATAACACATTTCCATAACTATTCAGAACCTTTACTCAGGACCGTGTTGAGCAAAAAAGATAAAACAGGCTTTTAGAATTTTTTTCAAATGTATTAAAAATAAAAAACGGAAATAATTTATTTACACAAGTATTCAGACCCTTTATGAGACTTGAAATTGAGCTCAGGTGGATCCTGTATCCATTGATCATCCTTGAGATGTTTCTACAACTTGATTAGAGTCCACCTGTGGTAAATTGGACATGATTTGGAAAGACACACACCTGTCTATATAAGGTCCCACTATTGACAGCGCATGTTAGAGAAAAAACCAAGCCATGAGGTCGAAAGAATTGCCCTTAGAAATCAGAGACAGAATTGTGGTGAGGCACAGATCTGGGCAAGGGTACCAAAAGTTGTCTGCAGCATTGAAGGTCTCCAAGAACACAGTGGCCTCCATCATTCTTAAATGGAAGAGGTTTGGAACCACCAAGACTCTTCCTAGATCTGGCCGCCCGATGGTCACTCTGACAGAGCTCTAGAGTTCCTCTGGTGAGATGGGAGAACCTTCCAGAGGGACAACCATCGCTGCAGCACTCAACCAATCAGGCCTTTATGGTAGAGTGGCCATATGGAAACCACTCCTAAGTACAAGGCACCTGACAGTCCGTTTGGAGTTTGCCAAAATGCACCTAGAGACTCTCAGACCATGAGAAACAAGATTATTTTTGTCCTGAATACCAAGTGTCACTTCTGAACTAATTCTGGCACCATCCCTACGGTGAAGCATTGTGGTGGCAGCATCATGCTGTGTGGATTTTTTTCAGCGGCATGGACTGGGAGACTAGTCAGAATCGAGGGAAAGATGAACGGAGCAAAGTACAGAGAAGAGATCCTTGATGAAAACCTGCTCCAGAGCGCCCAGGACCTCAGACTGGGGCGAAAGTTCATCTTCCAACAGGACAACGACCCTAAGCACACAGCCGAGACAACGCAGGAGAAGTCTCTGGGTGTCCTTGAGTGGCCCAGCCAGAGCCCGGACTTGAACCCGATCGAACATCTCTGAATGTCCTTGAGTGGCCCAGCCAGAGCCCGGACTTGAACCCGATAAAACATCTCTGGAGACACCTGAAAATAGCTGTGCAGCAATGCTCCCCATCCAACCTGACAGCACTTATTAGAATCTTCAGAGAGGAACGGGAAAATCTCCACAAATATAGATGTGCCAAGCTTGTAGTGTCATACCCAGGAAGACTCGAGGCTACCATACAGTGAGGGAAAAAAGTATTTGATCCCCTGCTGATTTTGTACGTTTGCCCACTGACAAAGAAATGATCAGTCTATAATTTTAATGGTAGTTTTATTTGAACAGTGAGACAACAAAAAAATCCAGAAAAACGCATGTGAAAAATGTTATAAATTGATTTGCATTTTAATGAAGGAAAAAAGTATTTGACCCCTCTGCAAAACATGACTTAGTACTTGGTGGCAAAACCCTTGTTGACAATCACAGAGGTCAGACGTTTCTTGTAGTTGGCCACCAGGTTTGCACACATCTCAGGAGGGATTTTGTCCCACTCCTCTTTGCAGATCTTCTCCAAGTCATTAAGGTTTCGAGGCTGATGTTTGGCAATGTTGATGTTTTGGAACCTTCAGCTCCCTCCACAGATTTTCTATGGGATTAAGGTCTTGGAGACTGGCTAGGCCACTCCAGGACCTTAATGTGCTTCTTCTTGAGCCACTCCTTTGTTGCCTTGGCCGTGTGTTTTGGGTCATTGTCATGCTGGAATACCCATCCACGACCCATTTTCAATGCCCTGACTGAGGGAAAGAGGTTCTCACCCAAGATTTGACGGTACATGGCCCCGTCCATCGTCCCTTTGATCCCCCCAAAGCATAATGTTTCCACCTCCATGTTTGACGGTGGGGATGGTGTTCTTGGGGTCATAGGCAGCATTCCTCCTCCTCCAAACACAGCGAGTTGAGTTGATGCCAAAAAGCTCCATTTTGGTCTCATCTGACCACAACACTTTCACCCAGTTGTCCTCTGAATCATTCAGATGTTCATTGGCAAACTTCAGACAGGCATGTATGTGTGCTTTCTTGAGCAGGGGGACCTTGCGGGCGCTGCAAGATTTCAGTCCTTCACGGCGTGGTGTGTTACCAATTGTTTTCTTGGTGAATATGGTCCCAGCTGCCTTGAGATCATTGACAAGATCCTCCCATGTAGTTCTGGGCTGATTCCTCCCCGTTCTCATGATCATTGCAACTCCACGAGGTGAGATCTTGCATGGAGCCCAAGGCCGAGGGAGATTGACAGTTCTTTTGTGTTTCTTCCATTTGCGTATAATCGCACCAACTGTTGTCACCTTCTCACCAAGCTGCTTGGCGATGGTCTTGTAGCATATTCTAGCCTTGTGTAGGTCTACAATCTTGTCCCTGACATCCTTGGAGAGCTCTTTGGTCTTGGCCATGGTGGAGAGTTTGGAATCTGATTGATTGATTGCTTCTGTGGACAGGTGTCTTTTATACAGGTAACAAACTGAGATTAGGAGCACTCCCTTTAAGAGTGTGCTCCTAATCTCAGCTCGTTACCTGTATAAAAGACACCTGGGAGCCAGAAATCTTTCTGATTGAGAGGGGGTCAAATACTTATTTCCCTCATTAAAATGCAAATCAATTTATAAAAAATTTCACATGCGTTTTTCTGGATTTTTGTTGTTGTTATTCTGTCTCTCACTGTTCAAATAAACCTACCTTTAAAACTATAGACTGATAATTTCTTTGTCAGTGGGCAAACGTACAAAATCAGCAGGGGATCAAATACTTTTTTCCCTCACTGTAGTTGCTTCAACAAAGTACTCAGTAAAGTGTCTGAATACTTACAGTTGAAGTCGGAAGTTTACATACACTTAGGTTGGAGTCATTAAAACTCGTTTTCAAACCACTCCACAAATTTCTTGTTAACTATAGTTTTGGCAAGTCGGTTAGGACATCTACTTTGTGCATGAAACAAGTAATTTTTCCAACAATTGTTTACTGTCCGATTATTTCACTTATAATTCACTGTATCACAATTCCACTGGGTCAGAAATTTACATACACTAAGTTGACTGTGCCTTTAAACAGCTTAGAAAATTCCAGAAATTGATGTCATGGCTTTAGAAGCTTCTGATAGGCTAATTTACATAATTTGGGTCAATTGGAGGTGTATCTGTGGATGTATTTCAAGGCCTACCTTGAAACTCAGTGCCTCTTTGCTTGACATCATGGAGAAATCAAAAGAAATCAGCCAAGACCTCAGAAACAAATGGTAGACCACAGGTCTGGTTCATCCTTGGGAGCAATTTCCAAACGCCTGAAGGTACCACGTTCATCTGTACAAACAGTAGTACACAAGTATAAACACCATGGGACGACGCAGCCCTCATACCGCTCAGGAAGGAGACGCGTTCTGTCTCCTAGAGATGAGCGTACTTTGGTTCAAAAAGTGCATTTCAATCCCAGAACAACAGCAAAGGACCTTGTGAAGATGCTGGAGGAAACAGGTACAAAGGTATCTATATCCACAGTAAAACGAGTCCTATATCGACGTAACCTGAAAGGCCGCTCAGCAAGGAAGAAGCCACTGCTCCAAAACCGCCATAAAAAAGAAAGACTACAGTTTGCAACTACACATGGGGACAAAGATCGTACTTTTTGGAGAAATGTCCTCTGGTCTGATGAAGCAAAAATATAACTGTTTGGCCATGATGACAATCGTTCTGTTTGGAGGAAAAAGGGGGAGGCTTGCAAGCTGAAGAACACCATCCTGACCGTGAAGCACTGGGGTGGCAGTATCATGTTGTAGGGGTGCTTTGCTGCAGGAGGGACTGGTGCACTTCACAAAATAGATGGCATCATGAGGAACAAAAATTATGTGGACATATTGAAGCAACATCTCAAGACAGTCAGGAAGTTAAAGCTTGGTCGCCAATGGGTCTCCCAAACGAACAATGACCCCAAGCATACTTCCAAAGGTGTGACAAAATGTTTTAAGGACAACAAAGTCAAGGTATTGGAGTGGCCATCACAAAGCCCTGACCTCAATCCTATCGAAAATTTGTGGGCAGAACTGAAAAAGCGTGTGCCAGCAAGGAGGCCTACAAACCTGATTCAGTTACACCAGCTCTGTCAGGAGGAATTCACCCAAATTATTGTGGGAAGCTTGTGGAAGGCTACCTGAAACGTTTGACCCAAGTTAAACAATTTAAAGGCAATGCTACCAAATACTAATTGAGTATATGTAAACTTCTGACCCACTGGGAATGTGATGAAAGAAATAAAAGCTGAAATAAATTATTCTCTCTACTATTATTCTGACATTTCACATTCTTAAAATAAAGTGGTGATCCTAACTGACCTAAGACAGGGAATTTTTACTAGGATTAAATGCCAGGAATTGTGAAAAACTGAGTTTAAATGTATTTGGCTAAGGTGTATGTAAACTTCCGACTTCAACTTTACGTAAATGTGATTTTTCATGATAATTTTTTTTACATTTGCAAACACTTTTAAAAAACAGTTTTTGCTTTATCATAATTATTATTTTTACGTTTTAGAAGTCTGTAACGTAACAAAATTGGAAAAAGTCAAGGTGTCTGAATTCTTACTCCGAATGATCTGTATGTTCTCCATAATAAAGAACTAGAATGAGATTAAGTCAGCCACAGGTCAGCCTATTGTATTCCCACGGTTCCGGTTCCACTAAGCCACTGGCTGCACACACTAGTAATGAGATGCTAGCTAGCTTTCCACAACCACAGTGCCGCCCAGCCAGGTTACAGATGCTACAACATGGTGGTGTCCCAAATGGCATCATATTCCCTATATAGTGCACTACTTTTGACCAGGGCTCATGAGGCTCTGGTCAAAAGTAGTGCACTAAAAAAGGGAATAGGGTACCATTTGGCACTCACACATGACTACCATAACTTTAGATAACCTCCCCCTAGGCTCTGGAAACTCCAGACTCTTGTATCCTACCTACTCTGTTATTGGGTCAACGTCTGCTGGCCACGGCCCATGCTGTGTGTCCTGCTGATTGGTTGGTTGACTTCGGACCAAAAACTCAGGGCTAGACCTGCTGGCTGTGCCAAACCCACTCTGTTGTCCTCCAAATTGTGGGCCCTCTCACTGTGTCTCTGACATCAGTCCTGCTTCTATGTTTTTCATGCAGCTCTTAGTCAGTTCAACTATGTCTATGACTCCTGATATAAAATGCTTTGTTTGTCCTGACCTATGAGATTGGCTCATAGTATTGGGAAATGGTTGTGTCATATATGGCTACATGTCTAACCGCCCTAGCACTTGATGTTTACAGCCTAAAAACACAATTGAATAAGATTTTTCTAATTCAGTGTCTAGACTGCCCTTACATTCAGTACAGGTGCTAAAGATTTTACACTTGTTCCTCAATGCTCTTCACACTTACTTATGTCAGAGCAGTGGACGAGCGAGTCAGGAGTCAACAGAGGAGCACTTCTCCTCAACAGGCTCCCATTATGTTGAGGCTCTCTGAAGGGTCAGCCGTCTGCTGGGCCTAATTTATGACAATCACTTTGAAAACACAGGGGAGTGGTTGTGGCACCACCACACTTTGGTGCCACAGCTGCTTTTACGGTCACGGCCGTAAAGCTCTTCTAAGAGAGAGAGGGAGGAGAACAATGGATGGAAATACAGAGAGGACTACTATGGGATAGCAGAGAGGGGGATATGAAGGAGAAATGAGGGGGAGATATGGGCGGAGGTCCACAAAACTTTAGGTATAAAGACGAGTAGGATCACACCTGTAGTTTTAAACCTCCTTGCCAAAAAGGCCAAGCCTATTGTGAATAATGACATACACAGCGCTGTCTTCATTGTAATCCTTTCCTGTCATGAGCCAAGACTTTAGCCTGGGAAAAACTGTCAGGAACGTCTATTTATTAACTCAACATTAATATGAGTGACCATTATTACAGCTATCAACTGATCTTTTTTTTTGCACTGCAATATAATGGAAATCGGGTAATTTTAAGAGGGGATGGAGAAAAAAAATTACATTTGGAAAATGATGGTCAGAGAAAGGGAAGAGTAACCATTGGAAGGACGCTGTTCTCGTTTTCAAAAATATATTTTATTTCACATGGAAATTTCACATTTATCAAATGGGTTCTTTATATAATATTCTATATATACACATATAATACACTTTACTTCCACATGTACAAAATAAGGTAACACGTTTTCTAAGAACAAAAAGGATGGACTCCATGTTAGTCATATACCGTTGTGTCTGACGTTCAAACCACCCTGTGAAGTCAAGTTGAGCTTGGCAGCTAAGATTGGTGCCGTGTCTTGTGATTTCAGTGTAGTCCGATAATCTCACCCTAGTAGTATTTCCCAAGACCTTTGCTTTAATTGTAAAATGCCGAACTGTATTAAAACACAACCAAATTGTAAATTATGTCCAATCAAATCAGAACTGTCTTTGAATAAAATGTCTTCATTTTTTACTTGGTTGACTTTTTAGTGATTGAAGTAGAGGCTAGATGAAACAAACAGTGTTCCATAGTGAAAAACTCTGGCGAGTGTTGTGCTTGGTGTAGATCAGTCTGGGTGATCTAGTTTAAAAACAGTACGAGTGCATGATCCCCAAAACAGAGAAGGTCCGCCTTCCGCTGCTACACACAACATATAGGTTTGCTTTTGGCAGATTTAAAATTTTGTTTGACCTCTCTCTCCCTCGCACACTTTCCCCACTGAAACACCCGCTCCCGCTCGCGTGAACACTCTCCTTTCTCGGAGAGAGCTCACCCACAGTAAACATAGCATTTGTTAAACTTACAATATTATGTTAATCTTTCAGCAGCAAACTTTTATACATGTTTTTTCACAGAATGTACACAACACCGTTGCTTTCCATGTAGCCTCCCTTTATGAGTCTGCACTGGGGTGTCAGTCAGTCTGCGCCTCAGTCAGACTGGACAACTGAATGGTGTGTTGCATGTCTGTTGTTGTGCTGTATGGTTAGCGCTGTGAAAGCACATGGTCGAGTCTGCACGGGAACATTGATAGTTAGCTAACACATTCCCTGCTTTTGTCGATGCTACATTGAGAAATAATCACTTGAACATTTAGTGCCACTCAATACCAATACAATTAACGGTACACAATAGTCAAGGTTGGAATAGAATAGTTAGATACTGGAGAGATGATCACTGTATTCTTTGGCTCAAAAGGTTAGAGAAGATGATGAACTAAATGCTGTTTTTTTCTAATACAAATTCATATCAAATACAAACAGTTGTCCATTATAGGAAAGTCCGTTCGCATCGTCTTCAGTGATTGCTCTTCATCCATTCCAGTTTGTTCCTCTTCATTTTTTCTTCCTCACTTTTCCAAAATGAATGTTTTTTTGGAGGAGAAGAGTGTAAAAAAAATAATACTAACATTAAAAAGAGAACAAAATCTGTCCAGGAAATACTGACATCTTAAAAAAGAAAAGGAGAAAGTTGAATGCCTCCTCGAAAAACTCCAACCAAAGTCTCACTCAGCACACTTAGTGAATGTGTGTCCATCTGTATTTACAACATAAAAAATGTCCTTCTCCCAGTGACCAGCACTTGGGCTTTGAGAACTGTCTTGTGTCTGTGGTTCCCCACAGACCAACTTCACTGTAGTCCCTCCAAGTCTATAGGATCTGTAGTTCTTTCAGAGTCTCACTGTAACAGTGATAATAAGACTGGCGCCATCAATGAGAGGATGGAGATGGACGCTGTCGAAACCGCTGAATTTGTCCGCACGCTTTTCTGGACATCTGGCAGGATTACCACTGGGTCATCTATATGGAGAAAATATTGAATATACATTAGTCCATGTTAACCCGGTTTCCCCAGACACAGATTAATCCTAGTCCTGGATTAAAAAGCATGATCAATGAAGATTCGCCACTGAAATTTTTAAGTATCATCTGGCCCCAAACTTTCAGTCCTAGGGTCAAGTACAACTGGCCCATAGAGAGTACAACTGGTCCATGGTTTGTTCATTAACATACCTGCAGGCAGTCTGTTGGAGACGTTGTGTGCTCCACCCCCAGCTCCAGCTCTTCCAGTTGCAACCCTGGCCTCTTGAGATCCTGGATGAGAAAAATAACAATCAATCCCTCTGCCTTACTGCAGCCTGAAGCTAAAATCATCATCATTATCAAACAAAAGCTACATTCCAAATGGCACCCTATTCCCTATATAGTGCACTACTTTTGACCAGGGCCTGGTTAAAAATAGTTCACTATGGGACACAGACAAAAGCCTATACAGTGCACTTCTCCACCCAACCACTAAGGTAGCGAAACTTACCATCAGCAGCTACGACGTCTACCCTGAGCCTGAGGCACTCCTGTCCGTGGTGGTGCAGAGGTTTGGCTGGAGAGGGGAAGGAACAAAGGCAAGCGTTAATTACGGACAAACTAATGCACTTATCCTCCCATGTGGTCTTAATCCACCTCCACACATACAGACAGACATGAATATACACGCATGGACACACACGCGGCCTGCAGCCATCTGTGAGCAGGCGGAGTGTGTCCCGTCGCTCATCAAATTACAACACACTCAGGGTCAAGGCATCGCCTCTCTCTGGGTGACTGGCCACCGGCTATCTGCTAGCTAGCATGTGAGCGCTAATACACAACATAGCATGCCAACAACACAACATAGCACGCCGACATTCACTGAATGGTAACATAAGCCTTCAAGATGACAACTTGTTTGTCTGGATGCTTTGCCAAGGGTCATAAGGTCAAACTTTACTGTATACACTTCTATATCATCTGCAGTGCTTTTTCCATCCCATTTTTCCTGATTTAAAAGTGACTTTTCACCCCACTCTCATTTTGACAGACTACTTTTGAGGTCTGAAAACATCTAACGTTGACTTTGTCCCTTTAAGTTCTCTTACACATTCTCTAGAAAGAAGTTACTCACATAGTCCACTATTTATTTATCTATCTGCTAGCTAGACACTTACAGATATAGTAGTAGCTCTCTCCCTGGCGGAACTCCTTGCCCAGGGTGAAGGGGGTGAAACGCTGGAACTTCTCTGAGAACTTCTCGGCGGCGTGGGGGGCGAAGGGGTGGCCGCACTCCCAGCGCATCTGGTCGTAGGACTGAGGCTTGCACGTGTCGTAGTCCTCCCGCTCCACCATGTAGAGCACGTAGCGCTCAGCGTCCTGCGATGCCACCTCGCCCAGCGGGTAGTGGGGGCACACGATGTCCAGGTAGTCGTTCAGCCGTACCTCCACCGCATAGTCATCCCATAGGAACCTGAGGACGAAGAGCAACGGGGGACGGGGGCGGTTAGTCGAGTCGCAAGTGGCATCGGGATTGATAAGTACGGCGATGGCTTAAAACACAACTATCAAATTTGTGATTATGTATCGACCGGTGACGTGTGCCCCGGATTCAACAGGGGAAATCACGGAGGAGATGGAGAGGCATGAGCAGCAGGCAGGGAGAAAACACTAAGTGGGGAAGTGAGCTGGGTGGATGTGTGCATAAATATGGATGATTGTGGACAGCAGCAGCAGAAGTGCTGGGCTGTGCTGGGAGCTAATCCTGAGTGCACATTGATCCCGGCTCCCCCTGGAACCCAGCGATGTTTACAGAAAATTATTAGCAGTCAGTCAGGACACCGGGCCGGGAGATGAGTATCGACACTAAACTGCAGCCAGAGCTACACACCAGGCAGTCACAGACAAGGGGTGCAGAATGCCTAATCACAAACACACACACACACACCGTCGCCCGAAAGAGTGAGAGGCAGGAATATGAGGAGGCCAGGTCTCTCCTGAACATTTCCCCTTTTCACTAAGGACAGACGGACAGACACACTAGTCTGGTCCCTGTCCGTTTCTGTCTCCTGCCACACTCCCCCTTCTGTCTCCTGCCACACTCCCCCTTCTGTCTCCTGCCACACTCCCCCTCGGGGGAGCAGTCAGACTGTCTGCCTGCCTCTCCTCCCTCCACTCCTAGCTTTTTTACAACAGCAGTCCTAGGGCGGATTTACACTTGTAAAATATGTCCAGCGAGATCTATCTTTCTTCAACGTCGGATTTGCAACTTCTCTGTCCTTACTAGCCTTGGATGGGATTCATGCTTCATGTGTGAGTGCAGCTATTAGCATAATGCAAATGCCGTAGTACATAGTACAAACAAAATAAAGGGCAGCAATTCAAACTATATAGAGGCGCTTCTCATCTAAACCGTGTTGCACATAGTGTTGCACACTTGATTAATGTAACGATTCACAAATGTGTGAATATTTTAAAAAGCCTTTAATTTTCCATTTGGCTGACAGAGAAAACAATGCTGTCTACTGGCATTGAGGTAATTATTTAGGGGACGTGGGGTGTGGGAGAACCCTTGTCTTTACACTGTTCCACTCAGAGGGGAGTATATGGTGTAGATGTCTCCCACACTACCTCTTAAAGAGAGTCTCTTTACACTACACAAGTATCTCTCCTGGACCTAGTTTGGGTCGTGTAAGGAGGTCCCCTAGTTCCACTCAGTAAAAAGCACAGCCCTCCCACCCTCCTCCTCTTTCTCTCTCCTTCTCTACCGTTCTTTCTTTACCGTCATTCTTTCTCACAGATTCATCCCCATCCCTCACCACACACCAACCTGGAGGGGAGCAGTAGCTAGCTCTAGCGACCCCACCCCACCCCAACCCCCCACCACCACCACCACCACCAAGTGTTCAGTTACTCAAGCTGTGCTTATCCATTACCATCTTCTCCTGCCTGAAACTGTCTGCCTCACCAGGGTGCCCAGAGTAACGGAGAAGGGGAGTCAACTCACCCGGGCTCAAATATTTTCACACCCGAATGTGTGTCTTAGATAGAATGTTATTGCTTTTGCAATGAATACATGTGCAACTCTGCACTTGGGGTACTTTCACAAAGCCAGCTAGTGTGTGGTGTGTTATATCCACCCCGTTTTACACCGCACAGCTCTGGTTGCTCCATAGCCCTGGGGTGGGTATTTGCACATCTGCCAATGAAAACTCACCCTAGAGCCAAAATGGCTCCAATGTGATTCGGGTTTTTTTTTGTTGAGAATTCCAGCTTCACCCCATGAAAGCAATGAATGCAACAAGTGACATTTTGGTGTGACAATGTCCATATGTGTGAGTAACGATCAAAGTGCATGAGCACAGAGAGGCCCCGTCGCTCATTGGCTGGTGTTGTTGCTTGTTGCCGGTGGACCCCCTGGTTAAAGGACAGACGCTGTGGCTCCCACTGAGCCTCCCCTCCAGCACAACCCTCTCAGCCTCCCCGCGCTTCACTGCTTTCTCTCAATGCAGATGACCAGATTAACGACACTGTGACAAGAGTAGTGTTAGGCCGGTCAAAAGAGCAACTGTTTCTGTCCGTATTCTAATGAAGCATGTCAACTACCACTTAGCTGCGTAATAGTAGCATATTAAGCAAACACAGTGCCAGTAACTATTATTCCACTGACTGTGCTCTAGGACAGTTTAGTGCTTATCTACAGTTTGTCTGGCTGCCACACACTGTTTACAAGTTCTACTGTAGAGTGGTCATTTTGCCCGACACTCGCAATTCCAGCTAAATCGATAATACTACTGAGCAAACATGTTTGAATGCTGTGCTTGACCTAGTATCCTCCTCAAACAGTAACTGCATGACTGAGCGAGCACACACACTGACCCCCCCCCCCCCATGTGTTCATCAAAAGGGGGGTGCAATTAAAACACAAAAAAGGGGTATTAAAGTCACCCTGGAGGGGAGTAATTATGCTTCCCTTCCCCTCCCCCCCACCCTGCCCCCTCAGGCTGGGAGTGAGGGGAAGGGGGGAGCCATGTGAATAAGAGGGTCAGGGGCCTCTAGCTGCGAATGGCTTTGATCTGTGTTAAACTTTTGGTGTGCGAATGTTGCAGTTTCTTCATCAATGCCACTGTTTCATACAGTGGTACCATTCACACCCTCATCTGATGGAATATATCACTAACCAAAATGAACAGGGGCCCTTTTATTCATTGTAAATAGTTTATTTATCCCGGGGGCGTTTGTCTTCTAACACCTTGGCATTAAAGCCGGACTGATTAAAGGCACTTCAAATAATGCCTGACTGAAAAGTTAGCAATGTAAAACATTGTCACCATTACTCTGGCAAACTAAACAGCTTCACTCTCTTCCTTTCGGTGTCCATATTGAAAATGGTGCCTGAATTGTCTCTCACTATGGTTACAGAGCTGATTAATACTCTCTGTTGTTCCTGGGATGCTCAGTTTTAATGACAGCAATGTTTAGCGCCTGAGCATAAATAAACTACAGGGAGGGGTGACATTCTCTGCTTATGGATGACTTGTGGATCTATGGCAGACGTGCAACTATGTTTGTGTGTGTATTGGGTCTGCTGAGGAATCTGTGTGTGTGTGATGATAAAGGCGGATAATGAACGGCATCGATAGCAGACAGCCAGCCACGGATGTCGTGGTCCTGCGTCGGTGTCTGTCTGTCTGTGTGTTGTGTCTAGTGAAAATTGTTTGAGCCTCTTCCTCTCCTCCAGGGTGAATTATTGATGTATTAGAGCCTAGTCAGGGGCAGGAGTCTAATCTCTCTACTTTAATCTCTCTGGCCAGTGTTTTACTTTCTTCTTCACCTCCACCCCCTCCCTCTTTCATCTCTGCACTCTACTGCCCTGTGGAATGTTGGACCTCTGAGGGGAGGAAGGGCTCACTCAGGATCAAAGGTTGGGCAATCGCAGTCAGCACCAGAGGGTCTTGTACACACACACACACACACACACTGCTCCCGTGCATTTAAAAGCCCAGAGATGGATGTGGTGTGGAGAATCGCTTGCTTTGGAGGTTTCGGTTTTAGTCTATTTAAAAGCACGAAGTTCCACCAGCTGACAAGCTCAACGCCTGACCACTGTGACACCCCAGAACAATCACCATCAGAGCCCTACTACTCGCCCTGATGGAGTGGGACCCATGTTAGTCTAGAGCCATCGGATGAGTGGATCGGAATGCCGGAGGCCGCCTAAATCGGCACGTCCAAGCCCGGATTATTGGGTGGAGCAGCGGCTGAGCTCGGGTCCATTCAGCGGCACCAGACTCTGCTTAATACAAGGGCTTAGAGCCGACACAGAGGCCCAGAGATGGGGGGCAGGAGTGGGGGAAAGAGGGAAAAGGGGCGGGGTGGGGCCTTGGTCCATTGTTCCAAAATAGAGAGGGGGTATTACTGTGTGTGTGTGTGTGTGTGTGCGTGCGCGCATAGGACCATGTAGGGAAAATGGGAAAGTGAGGTGTTAAAAAAGAGAGACGAAAGACATGGGTGAAAGGAGAGGCATTTCTTTCTGAAAGTATCCTCTGGAAAACAGTTAAGAGATTGAGAGCCACTCTGAAATACAAGTCCGGCTGTGCTGTAGTGCTGGTTCACGTTTTTCTACACAGCTAAATTTCTCTTTCGTTTCATCTCTCCATCCATCCCTGTCAGGTCTCTCTACCCTCTCCCTGTCTGTCTTTCATCACTCAATAAGCCTAATAGATCCCGATTTCATTCCAACCCCTCCCCTGCTCCTAGTACTCGCCGAAACCAATCAGAGCCGGCCTTGTTGGAATGCCAAACATGTGAGTTTGTGTCCCACCATTTATAGAGAGGCTAGCACAGTTAATAGAAACAAGAATGGTCCAACTCTCTTAGCCCCTCCCTCTTAACACAATATTCAGATGCAGGTTCAATCTTGGATTGTGTTGACTTCTGTCATCAATCTCTCCTTTCTCTCTGTCACTTTACCTTTGTCCATTGTTCATTCTGACAGCGCCCCTGGCCAAAGATTTTAAATCCTTCCCTCCAACAAAGTAACCCCAGAGTCCACCAGCAACATAATTGCCTTATCTTGGACAACCACGGGAGTTAGATGAATTTGTGTGCTCTTTCTAACTGTCTAACACAGTCCCCGGAGTCATTTGTACTTCTGTAAGAGCCTGACCAAAAAGGTCACCACTGAAATTACATTTATCAAGAGGCAAATATCTGTGCTAGGAAAATCGATTTTGCCAAATTGATTTCCGCAAGATAAACCTTTTTTTTTTTTTTTTCCCAATCCTCGCTCAGTCGAGCCTTGTAGCGTAATGAATTCCTCAGAGAGTATAATAGTCTGTGAGCATTGACCATTGTTTGTCTGCCAGTGGCATTGAGACTGTACAAGTACGTTTGGCTGAGATGTTCTATTCAATGCAGAGGTCAACATTACACATCTTGACCTCCAGGGGGCACTAGTAACTGAAGCGGTGGGTAAGAGAGAGTGGCCCATACTGTAGATGAGTGACAATATGCGTGCAATCGCTGTGGGAACAAGTTAACAACCAGAGTCCAGCCATTTCACCAACAGGACAAACAACACACAATGACCCTTATTTACACAACATTACACACATAATGCCCCGTTTTCAGAGACAATAATCAACCCCATGGAGTTCCATACACTCATTCTCCTACACACTTCCTTACAAATGCATGGATACAGGCAAAGACAATGACTATGTAGCTGGACAAGTCTGAACACACACACACAGTTCCATGTTTATCATATTACTACATCTGTTTATCAAGAAAGTCTTTCATACTCTGTATTTGGGGTTGAAAGGTTGTAAAACATTGAGGAGGAGGTGGAGAAGACACACACACCTTATCAAACAACCGATCACTATCAATCACTATTCATCCAATTACTCTCACTGGCAGGAGACAAATTGTGTTGATTTCTGAAAAGACCCTGAGAAAATGTAATCAACTCCTCAGTGTGTAGCATAAGTAATTAGTACAGGGTTCAGTGGTTGCCTGTGGGTGAGAAAGGGATTGTTTATTGTGTAGACAGGATATGCCATTTCCCGGGAAAAGACTAGGCCAGGAAGCTCACACTCGTAGAGAAACATGCCCCTGTGAAAACCTTTGGCCTGATTCACTATCTTCCTGTACTCAATACAATTGAGCAACCTTCTGTCTCCCACCCAGACAGACAGAAGACAATGAAGAAAAAAAAATTGGCTGACCTGCCATTATGGGCGTCGAGGTAAAGCCTGCTTAACTGATGATTACCAACTATAATACTGTCTACACACCCCAACGATCATCGAGCCTATCGCAGCAGATTACCAGTAGTCCGCAATCTCAGCGTGCTTTCTCCGATTCCAATTTACTAGACAGAGATTAGGATAGAAGATTATGGGACTTGGGGGAGATGGAGAAACCGAGAATGAGTGGGGATGGAAGAGACATTCCCAGAAATGACTAGAAAGGGGGTGGAAAAAGATGGGAACAATATGGGATTCGAGAGAAAAAAGAGAAACTGCCCTTTTTCGCAGAAAAGAGATACAATTTAGAATGCCTAGACAATGTAGAAATCCCTTCTCTCACACCACCTACTGTCACCCGAAGATGTGGCTAGCCAACCCTTTTTCTCTCTCGCCACACACACACACACTTGTTTTTCTCAATTTCACTCCTTTCAGATTGGCAGAGCAGAGTTCTCAGACTGGCTCAACCACTTCCATTGCCCCATGAAAAAACACCCAAGAGAAAAGCATACAGAGTGAGACAACAACTGAAAGAGGGGGCGAAATTGCTTGAGTTCATTGAAAAACCCATGGCGGCTAGTGGCGGGGAAAGCTCGAGGGAGAGGTAAAGCCGAGAGAAAGAGGGCAAAGTGCCTAGTGGGCAATGGCTATGGGTGCCAAAAACGATTTAAAAAAAAAAGAAATTGTACACACCTCTTAGCCTTCTTTCCTCCTTCCCCCTTTTACAGAAGGAGAGTAGGAGGTGAAGAAATAAATGGACTGAAAAGAGGCAGCATGTAAAGTTGAGATAAAAGGTGGAGAGAGAGCAGAGGGGGACCCAGAGACAGGAGGAAGAATGAATCTCCCTGAGGCAAGTTCCAAAGCCGTGTGAAGAGGGGAGGCCTGAGTGGCGGCCAGCATTCAGAGACCGCCGCAGTGACAGAATGACTGACAGACTGATAGAGGCAATGGCACTTCATCACCGTGTGCACTCTGAACCCCAATCAGTCACACCAGTTACTATTCTGTTCTGAGAGACTCTGTGAAGAGAATTCCCCCAATTTGTATGGGAAGCACTACAAAAACAGCCAAATTGTTTGGACAATGCTTGCAAAAATCAGTCATATGGGTGAAACTTACCATAACAATCATTAATTCAATGCAAATACATCATAAAAATCACTTTTTTGGATGAAATGCACTATAGAGGGATAAGTCATTTGTGTGAAAATATCCCAGAGCTCATTTGGGTTAAAAAAAGCAAAACATTAACGAAGAAGATTAAACCCCCCAAAAAGATTAAATGTGCAGCGAGAAAAAGCGATTACGTTGGAAATATGTGATGAGAAAAAGCCATTAAGTTGGAAAAGAGGTGTAAATTAAGTGGAAAATATGCTAAAACAGAGAGAATGTTCCCTCTAGCATGAGGGAGTAAGGAAAGAGTTAACATTGAACACGTTGAACTTTCTGCCACTGAATCAGCTTGAACAGGAATGAGGAAGGAGGCGGTGGAGAGAGGGAGAGACAGGTACAGGGAAAATGAAGAGGGAGGTTTACTCTTGCTCTGTCAGGGGGAAAAAAATGTGTTTTACCCAGAGAAGGAGCAAGCTGAATGAGTAGGCTACAGAATAGCTTTACTTTGGGGTTATGAAGTCCATAGAGCATTAGAGACAATGTTAACATCAATCACAGCAATGCAGTGCAGCAGTGTGTAAGCATGGAAGTCTGGGTTAATGTGTGTGTGTGTGTGTGTGAGCGAGCCAGTGAGTCAGTCAGTGATTTAGGAGCTAGTGCTTTAACACACTGCCTCCCGCATGGGACACACCCTTCACACAGACACGTACACACGCATACGGACACACAGAGAGCAAAGCATACTGATAGAGCAACTTCTGGGAACCAATGTGAATGATTAAGCCCTTCTTAACCTCAGATGCAAGCTTGCAGGTTGACACATTTAGGCACACACACAACAACCCAGCCAATACACTGTCAGAAACAGATCTTGGTTGGACAGTGGTAGCTCGCTCACTAGCAGCCGCGACCTTGCAGTCAACATGCCCCAAGGCACACACACATAGTACACACACCAATGCATAGTAGAGCATCTGTAACTGACACACGCAGTGTATTCCAGATAAGGGAAGCAACACCTAACCGACCGAGATGATCAGTCTGTTGTCAATTAGATTAACTACAGCGTTCTAATCAAGACCACTGATTGATAGGCCACACAAACAGGCGGAGAGAGGGAGGGCGTCGACGCAAAAAGGACTGATCGAGGCAAGAAAATCAACAACAGAAGCGTATCAAGCAGCAGTTGGGAGGGGGGGGAAACAGATTGAGAGAAACCCAAGAAAAGGAGAGGAGAATTCATGAAAAAACATCTCTCCCGAACTCTCCTTACTTCTGCGAATGTGAGATTAAGTGCAGCCAGAGGGAGAGATTTAGTGCAGATATCCAGTAAAAATAGCAAGTGTGGGGATTAAGCGTTTATTTGCAGAAATGACGATCATTGTTGTCCCTGCATTGACGTAACACGCTTCCATCTGGGACCGGTAACTTCATTCTCTGAGATTATGACATGGATGTGTTTCTGAGAACAATGACTGCAGTGGCATTGCCATATGGGAAATCTCCATGGATCACAGCAAGAGGAGAAACTAAGTTTAGTACTGTAGCAATGTGAATATATTTGTGTGTGTGTGTGCGTCTACAAGACGGGACGCGTTTGCATACAAGGGAGAGTGTATGCCTTGCTGTGATTGATTGGGCGTTTGCCTTGTTTGTATGTGTCATTGAGTGAGTTTGTGCCAGAGTGTGTTTGTATCTAAGTGTGTGTGTTTCAATCTCACCCTCCCACATGTTCCCAACTTTTCACCCCAACCACCATCAACCATAACTCGAATTGACCTCCACCTATTCAGAGTAGTCTCCAAACCCCAACATTTTAGGCTTCAATCTCTCCTTCCCAAGCTATCCATCTCACTCCCATAATATGACCTCCCGGGCAGGCTTCAAGTTACCTCCTCGGTCTCATCATTATACCATTATTCCTCATCTTGCCACCTAAAATATTAACCGTCATATGTCTCCCTGTACTGTCCTGTCAGCCAATCCTAGATCCAGTGATTTAGTGGACAGACAGACAGGCCTAACGAAAATGGAGATATCAACACCATCTGAGGGAATGAGTTTTGCAACCGATATTTCTACACCACACTGACGGGCTACCTTCAAAACAACAGGGAAATATTCCACTGCTCTCCTCGAGAATTTACTAGCACGGTCACGTCTCTGGGTGACTGTTATAACGCCTTTGGTAAAGATAGGCATATCCATTTAAAAAGTGATATCTGTTGATAACAAAGGAATGTGGAATTACATTTCTGGTGGTTTGGTTGGGTCTTTCAACAGGAAATGTTATTATTACATAGATATTACGCGTAATAACTAATAGTCGCCAGTCTTGGTGTAAAGGTAGCGCTAATAATAATGCACCCCCCAATCCATAACCACCTGTCCTTGAAAGTGGTGTAGCTTAGATGGCAGACTGTCAATACATCAGATTTATGGCACAACTATGTGTAACTACCAACTCCTTCCTAGCGGGTACAGACAGACTGTAGAAACGTTTCCAGCAGGCAGTAGTGAAGCCGGTGACCAAGAAGATACTGTAACTGCCCTGTATTATAATGACAACAACAGCGGCCAGCTGCACATATGCATCTCCATCAGATTCAGTAGAATCAGAATGTAAAGCAGTTGAGGAAGAAGGCTACTATGCATTTAAATACCTCTGAACAGTCACATTAATGCAGTTCACCAACAGGTATAGGCTATTGCATCGTCATCGATCTGCACAGACATAAACAGTTAGGTTACTGGAGCATTGTTGCGCATAGACTAGCTAGCCGACAATCATTTCAGCAAATCACGAAAGTAACAATCACAGCTGCCGATAGATTGTATCTTATTAACGTTACTTTGTTGCACTTGCGAATCGGATTTGCTAAACTGTTACAAATGAACAGTAATTAAATAGAATGACAAAAAAAAAACGAAGCGATCACAAACAGTTTAACTTACTTGGTGTTTGTTCTATTCCAATATACGCTGTGCCTTTCTGCAGATGCAAACCAAGCGCAGAGACTCCCAACGAAGCACAGACTCCAGACCAAATCCATTGTGGAGTGGGGAGGATGCGTGCAGAGAAAAGCTGGTGAGTCTTGCAGACAAATGAAACTTTGGAAAATATCTATGCGTCCGTTAACGAGTAGGTTGTTTACTCAGGAAATGTACTTACGCAAGCAATAGCTTCAAAAGAGAAAGAACAAATACGAAGCACTCGGCGAAATTACACGGGGTTTTTCAATTAAACTCAGCCCGCAGTGAATGAACAACAACTTGCGTGTTTTCTAGTTTTGTGGAACGCCTACTATCGTTAATCACGCCCATTAGGATTGAGAACCAATGGGAGGACAAAGCGCCTAGTTTTTCCACCTCTTGTTTGTTAGACGCGAGATGCACGCCCTCTGTGGTACAGGTCGAAGAGGGGAATTTCAAATAAGTTTTAGGGCCTATTCTATTGACGATTTATTTTTCCAGACTTATTCGCAGTAGGGACTACGCCAATATCGATTACATGATTTTCGCAGAATCAAACGACCCAATCTGAGGGAAGTAAGTTGTATAATAGCTTTCCAACACAGTTAACACAGGGTTTCCCAAACTTTAGGCCAAATGCGTAGCAAATGGCACCCTATTTCCTACAATGCACTGGCCAAAAGTAGCACACTATCTAGGGAATATGGTGCCATTGGGATGCATGTTACATTCTATTCTTTATTCTCATTTCTCAATTTCAGTGATTGGTTTTGTGTAGGTCTGGTGACATTGCCAACATGACATAGGCCCATAGACATAACGTTTAACTGGGGAGCATTTACTGTTGCAGTATTTGACATGCTATCCGATTAGCGCATATTACTTACAATGACATGTTACATTTAAGCGAGACATTAAATCCAAACAATCCGATTAGCGCATATTACCTACAATGACAGGTTACATTTAAGCGAGACATTAATAAACCAATTAGGCACATTTGGGCAGTCTTGACACAAGATTTTGAACAGAAATGCAGTAGTTCATTGGATCAGTCTAAAAGTTTGCACATGCCATCTAGTGGACAGAATCTAAATTGCAGCTAGGCTGGAGTAATACATTATGGCCTTTCTCTTGCATTTCAAAGATGTTGGACCAAAAAAATACAAAAGAACGGTTGTAATTTTCTTTGTATTATCTTTTACCAGACCTATTGTGTTAAATTATCCTACATTCCTTTCACATTTCCACAAACATCAAAGTGTTTCCTTTCAAATGGTACCTAGAATATGCATATCCTTGCTTCAGGGCCTGAGCTACAGGCAGTTAGATTTGGGTATGTCATTTTAGGCGAAAACTGAAGAAAAGGGTCTTATCCTTAAGAGGTTTTTAATAACTTTTCATGTTCAAAACTGTGCAAGTCTCAACACACACTGTAATAGCTACTGTAAATTGGGCAGTGCAGTTAGATTAACAAGAATTTAAGCTTTCTACCAATATCAGATATGTCTATGTCCTGGGAAATGTTCTTGTTACTTACAACCTCATGCTAATTGCATTAGCCTACGTTAGCTCAACGTTCCGCAGGGGACCCACCGATCCTGAAGAAGTTTAATCCAAACAATCTGATTAGCGCATTTAACAAACCTAATCAAGTAAGACCTCAGTTGTCTCGGTTTAGATCCGTTACAATGTTACACCCTGATCTGTTGCACCTGTCCTTGTGCTTGTCTCCACTCCAGGTGTCACCCCTCTTCCCAATTATCCCCTGTGTATTTATACCTGTGTTCTATGTCTGTTTGTTGCCAGTTCGTCTTGTTCGTTCAAGCTAACCAGCGGTTTCCTGTAAGCTCCTATCGTTTCACAGCCTCTCTTTCCTCATCCTCCTGTTTTTTTTACTTGTCCTGACCCTGTACCCACCCGCCTGACCTCTCTGCCTGTCCCTGAGTCTGACTGCTATCCTGTACCATTGCTCCACCTCTGGATTACTGAACTCTGTCCCTGACCCTGAGTCCGCCTGCCATCCTGTACTTTTGCCTTACCCTGGATCTTCGACCCCTGCCTACCTTAACCTGTCTTTGCCTGCCCCGTTACTACAATGAACAGTGTTACCTCGACAGTCTGCACCTGGGTTGTTACCTTGATTCCTGATATACAAGTAGGGGTCCGAAGTAGGTGCAGATACTTGTCCACCTAAAATGTAGTAAACACAGTGAAGATCTGTTCCAAATGTATCTACTGAGGTGTAAACCTCTGAGCTCTGACGTACTAATGAGGCCATAAAGCACACATATTAAGCAAAATACATTATTTTGGACACTGTATAGGAAAAGAGCTCTGTTTGGTTAGTTTATGCCCTATTTCGAGGTTGAGGTCCTTACATTTCACTTCCACTCAGATAGCAATAAAATAACCACAGTGGGAAGACCCTACTGTATGTAGTAGGCCTACATTGCAAACGTAAACACTTTAGCTACCTAATTTAGCAAAGTGAAATGACAGGTAGGTAACATTACGTTTTAATCCTCACAGTTTCTTTCTAATTTCAACCAATGGGAATATGAAGTATCACACAAGGCACCACTGCACAAATGCACATGGACACTGGTATATCTATTCAATTATAGATAGGTTATATTCTAGGCCTACAGATATAATTATATTTTAGCTCTTTATGAATAACACTTTCATTCCATTAGATCCATTTTTCAGAATCACTTTTTGCATTTGTTCTTCGTCTCACTCTGAGGAAGATAAGTGGGAGAGAGCCTACTGTCAACGTAATTGAGTTTTGCATCGCAACTGAGGGAAATTGCACTGGCAAAGCTTTTAACGTACTGTAAGAACTCATGTCAAAACATCATCCGGACCATACACATGAGAGGACTTCTTCATAACTTATCCTCCTTCTAACACTGAGGTGTGAATTGAACAGAGAGATGAATGGGATAAAGGTTGACAAAGTCTTTCTGAAGCTTTCTTTGTCAAACCTACACAATCTTTTCCACAAAAGAAATCCACGCACCGCAACTTCAGAAACACACATGAAGTACAATGTGAATATACAGTACCAGTCAGAAAATTGGACACACCTACTCATTCAAGGGGTTCTTTATTTTAACTTTTTTCTAAATTGTAAAATAATAGTGAAGACATCAACATTATGAAATAACACTTATGAAGTTATGTAGTAACCAAAAACGTGTTAAACAAATCAAAATATATTTACCATTTTAGATTCCTCATCAAGACAACTTTGCATACTCTTCACATTTGCTCAACCATCTTCACCTGGAATGCTTTTCCAACAGTCTTGAACGAGTTGCCACATATGCTGAGCACTTGTTGGCTGCTTTACCTTCATTCTGTGGTCCAACTCATCCCAAACCATCTCAATTGGTTTGAGGTCGGGTGATTGTGCAGGCCAGGTCATCTAATGCAGCACTCCATCACTCTCCTCCTTGGTAAAATAGCCCTTACACAGCTTGGAGGTGCATTGAGTCATTGTCCTGTTTAAAAAAATAACACCTCCCACTAAGCGCGAACCAGATGGGATGGCATATCGCTACAGAATGCTGTGGTAGCCATGCTGGTTAAGTGTCCTTTGAATTCTAAATAAATCACAGACAGTGTCACCAGCAAAGCACCCCCACACCATCACACCTCCTCCTCCATGCTTCACGGTGGGAACCACACATGCAGAGCTCATCCGTTCACCTACTCTGCGTCTCACAAAGACACGGCGGTTGGAACCAAAAGTCTCAAATTTTGACTCATCAGAACAAAGGACAGATTTCCACCGGTCTAATGTCCATTGCTCGTGTTTCTTGGCCCAAGCAAGTCTCTTCTTATTGGTGTCCTTTAGTAGTGGTTTATTTGCAGCAATTTGACCATGAAGGGCTGATTCACGCAGTCTCCTCTCAACAGTTGATGTTTATTTGGGCTGCAATTTCTGAGGCTGGTAACTCTAATGAACTTATCCTCTGCAGCAGAGGTAACTCTGGGTCTTCGTTTCCTGTGGCGGTCCTCATGAAAGCCAGTTTCATCATAGTTCTTGATGGTTTTGCTACTGCACTTGAAGAAACTTTAAAAGTTTTGAAATGTTCCACATTGACCGACCTTCTTGTCTTAAAGTAATGATGGACTGTCATTTCTCTTTGCTTATTTGAGCTGTTTCTTGCCATAATATGGACAGTCTTTTACTAAATAGGTCTATCTCCTGTATACCACCCCTACTTTGTCACAACACAACTGATTGGCTTCAACGCATTATGAAGGAAATAAATTCCACAAATTAACTTTTAACAAGGCACACATGTTAATTGAAATGCATTCCAGGCAGTAACGGATTTAGGTATAGCAGCCCAGGGCGGCATCTTCCCGGGGCGGCACGGGGTGCCCAGGATTTTTTTGGGGAATGGTGACATTTGCGCGATTGATTTTCTATCGCTCATTTGCACGTCACGTCATTGATATCATGTCACCATGTGGGACTGTGGATCAATTAACCTTGTTGGAGTGGGCACCCTGATTCTAGTTTGTGAGCTAGGCAGGCTACTGCCTGGGAAGGTCTCCCACTCAGAAGTACAAGATGGGGCGGGGGGCGGGGGTAGGTTGACCTCAGGTCTCCCACTGGAAGCCCGAGGTAGGGGGAGCGGGGGAATATATAAAATGCGCACCTCTAACTTTGTACAGTACTAATGCAATTAGTAAAATCAGTCACACTATGAAATGCTACCAAATAAACCACAATTCATTCATAATACTGTGAATATATAGTTTCACAGACATATTGTTGCATTTTTTTCTGGTTTGTGCGAAATCATTAAGAATAATATAAGTTCTCAAGAAAGCTAAGGTAACTGAGCTAAACGACTATCGCCCCGTAGCACTCACTTCTGTCATCATGACATGCTTTGGGAGACTAGTCAAGGATCATATCACCTCCACCCTACCTGACATCCTAGACCCACTCCAATTTGCTTATCGCCCCAATAGGTCCACAAGACAGCGCAATCACAATCCCACTGCACACTGCCCTACTTCATCTGGACAAGAGGAATACCTATGTAAGAATCATCGATTACAGCTCAGCATTTAACACCATAGTACCCTCCAAGCTCATCATTAAGCTCGAGACCCTGGGTCTCGACCCCGCCCTGTGCAACTGGGTCCTGGACTTTCTGACGGGCCGCCCCCAGGTGGTGAGGGTAGGAAACAACATCTCCACCCCGCTGATCCTCAACACTGGGGCCCCACAAGGGTCCGTTCTCAGCCGTCTCCTGTACTCCCTGTTCACCCATGACTGCGTGGCCATGCACGCCTCCAACTCAATCATCAAGTTTGCAGACGACACTACAGTGGTAGGCTTGTTTACCAACAACGACGAGGGAGGAGGTGAGGGCCCTCGAAGTGTGGTGTCAGGAAAATAACCTAACACTCAACGTCAACAAAACAAACGAGATGATCGTGGACTTCAGGAACAGCAGAGGGAGCACCCCCCTATCCACATCGACGGGACAGAAGTGGAGAAGGTGGAAAGTTTTAAGTTCCTCGGGGTACACATCACGGACAAACTGAAATGGTCCACCCACACAGACAGCGTGGTAAAGAAGGCGCAACAGCACCTCTTCAACCTCAGGAGGCTGAAGAAATTTGGCTTGTCACCAAAAGCACTCACAAACTTTTACAGATGCACAATCGAGAGCATCCTGTCGGGCTGTATCACCGCCTGGTACGGCAACTGCATCCCCAACAACCGTAAGGCTCTCCAGAGGGTAGTGAGGTCTGCACAACGCATCACTGGGAGCAAACTACATGCCCTCCAGGACACCTACACCACCCGATGTCACAGGAAGGCCAAAAAGATAATCAAGGACAACAACCACCCGAGCCACTGCCTGTTCACCCTGCTACCATCCAGAAGGCGAGGTCAGTGCAGGTGCATCAAAGCTGGGACCGAGAGACTGAAAAACAGCTTCTACCTCAAGGCCATCAGACTGTTCAACAGCCATCACTAACATTGAGTGGCTGCTGCCAACATACAGACTCAATCTCTAGCCACTTTAATAGTTAATAATTGGATGTAATAAATGTATCACTAGTCACTTAAACAATGCCACTTTATATAATGTTTACATACCCTACATTCCTCATCTCATATGTATATACTGTACTCTATACCATCTACTGCATCTTGCCTATGCTGTTCGGCCATCGCTCATCCATATATTTAAATGTACATATTCTTATTCATTCCTTTACACTTGTGTGTATAAGGTAGTTGTTGTGAAATTGTTGGATTACTTGTTAGATATCACTGCACGGTCGGAACTAGAAGCACAAGCATTTCGCTACACTCGCATTAACATCTGCTAACCATGTGTATGTGACCAATAACATTTGATTTGATGTTGCTTCACACATAAGAGAAATTGAATATAATGTGTTACCCAAAAGAATAACAGTTCCATTTACACTACATCATTTATCCTGCTATATCATTTCAGATCTTTATTTGTTTTTCACTCTAGTGCTATACCTGTCAGGAACACAAAAAAACATTTAAACTTATAGATACATACGCTGTGTCCCAAATTGCACCTTATTCTTTATATAGTGTACTACTTTTGAACAGATCCCTATGGGTGCCATTTAGGACGCAGCAATGATTTATCTTGGCCTTTCTATGACTTATCAGACCGTGACCCAGACAGACCATTTTCTGCTCCTTGGAATCGGTGGCGGTGTGGATGACTCCTGGAATCGGTGGCGGTGTGGATGACTCCTGGCTCACCTTGATGATGACATCCCCAGTCTGGTGCCTGATGGGTCCGGATTAGCAGCAGCTCACAGGGTCATTCGCTCTATATTTAACAGATCCACAGGCTGAACTTAATCTGTCAGTAACCCGCAGTGGACTCACTGCTAGCTAAATGCAGAGTTCCTCCTCCTTGGGAGTTTGCGGATCATTCTGGGGATGTTGTATGCCTGTCTGCCTCCCTGTACTGTGAATCCCAGTGGGCTAACAGGTAGCTAAATGCAAATTGCTTAAAACAAAGGAAGGACTGTATGACTGTGGTTGTTTTGTATAAGAAGGCTAGTTCTGGAGTTCTACTGCCAGCATGGCACATTGGTCAGAATGCAATGATTGAAGGGGAGGGTTTTGCGTCTCGTTCCGGGGATGTTGCTTGTTGCCTCCCTCCCTCCCAGTACTGTGAATACCAATGGTTTTAGCCTGAGCTGTTATGGCGCTGCCATTGTACAACGGCATTAACATAATGGAAATGAGTGAATGTGTGAACGGCACACGGCCCAGTGTGTCCAGTGGATGTCCTATTATGGGCCCCCATGGGATGCTGCTGCTCGAATAGAAACACAACGACTAGATTCTATTTCTATGACTGCCCTGCTGTTACTCTAATGGGTAATTAGAGTCACAGGAGAACAATGCTTCCCATCGCTTGTCCTGGATGTGTCTGTATATTGAGTTCCTTTTCTGAAACAAAAAAAGTGTTTGAAAGGGAAGTGTTTGGAATTTAGCATCTACAAGTCATCTTATTTTGGTTTTTAATATAGATCTGTAAAGATACAACACCCATCCACTTCCTTGCTAATGCTGAACCTTCACGAACAGAATGGGGTTACAGAGGAACAAGCATAGCCAATGTACTATATAGCCTATCTATGGGAACAAGTATGTTCCTGCTATTTTTGTCCTTATTCTAGCATCAAAGCTAAATTGCTCTCAACTCCCCTAAGGCAGCGGAAAGCAAACAGTGGTAAATGATTAGTGGTAGCTAGTCATGCAATAAAGCCTTAGTGAATAATAGTGAATAACCAGTGAGTGAACGCCTATAAGCTATAGCAACAGTTAAGTTGTTAATGCCCTGGTTAATTATGAGAGGGTGAAATGAGTGGCTCATTATAGTGAGTGGAAGGAAATGATCAGTGGGCTGCCAGAGGAGTGTTGCGCTCAGGTAAACCTATTAAGACGACACATCTCAGTCAGAGGTCTCGCGGTGAGCTCAGCACTCTGTGTGCTCTCAGGCTTAAGGGCACAGAAAGAAAGAAACCGGGCAGAGGAACAAAGGACAACGGAGGAGAGGAGGAGGAGGATTGAGGCAAAAATGCAAACACAGTGTTAGGTAACCAGAGCTTTCTCTGAGCAATACAGGGACTGAGAGAGAAAAAAGGCAGTGAGGAAGAGTGAGGCTCAAGAGATGGAGCAGGTTGAGAAGAGGAAAGGAGAGATGTAAAGAAATGTAAACAAAAAAGACGCAAAGGGAGTAAAGAAGAGAGATGGAGCGAGGGAGGGATACCAAGAGACCAAAAGGGAGGGAGTGAGCGAGAGATGGTGACATAAATAGACCGTAAACAGATTACGGAATGGAAAGGACTGGTGAAAAGAAGGAGACACACAAACACAAGTAAACAAAGCAAGAAAGGAAGGAGGAATAAGGAGAGAATAAACTGCCAGAGCACACTGGCAGTAGTCCTCAGTAGCTACTTCAATATGTATGAGAGAGTTTTCCCAGCTAGTAGACACTATATGACAACGATAAGATAGAGAGAGGGAAGAAAGAGAGGGAAAAGGAGGAGGAGGATAGGGAATTCATGTTTTCATGAAAAGGGACTCTTACTCCATTGCAGTCACAAGACGTTTCTACATGTCCAAGGGATAAGCAGGAACAAGAGACCACCCAGAAGCCT
This sequence comes from Brachymystax lenok tsinlingensis, assembly GCA_030435695.1. Classification (NCBI taxonomy): domain Eukaryota; kingdom Metazoa; phylum Chordata; class Actinopteri; order Salmoniformes; family Salmonidae; genus Brachymystax; species Brachymystax lenok. The sequence continues at coordinate 2,798,214 of CM059806.1, read as the reverse complement.
TGTTTACAATCCCCTGTGTTTCCCTGACATAACAAAACAACAAGCTCTGAGTGCAGGAGCCCAACTCAAACAACCTGCCCACCAAATTACAACACTACGCTGTTGCCAACAAAACAATTACATCATTATGATAACACAACGTAAACGCCCTCGCCGCATTACACATGCACAAAAGTATATAGTCAACGAAACCGCCACAAAGCCTGAAAATTGAAAATGTCACCGAATGTGCAGATTCAGAACACCTTTCTACAGAAGAAGATAGTGGAGAAAGTGAGCTATACTGTAGTTGCAGTACTTTCGGAGCTTTCGAAAGCCACAACTCGTGAGTTGGAAACGCGCACCTGCATGGGTTCTGAGAGAAGCCAGCCATAGTCAGACCTGCAGAAGATAGACTGTGCTTCTCATGCTGTCAGCCCCTAGGATGCTGCTGAAACAGCCCTACTGCGTGTCCCAAATGGAACCCTATACAGTGCGCTATTGTTGACCAGGGCACATAGGGTTCTGGCCAAAAGTAGTTCACTACATAGTGAACAGGGTGTCATTTGAGATGCGTACCAACCCTGCATTCGCTCATTACCTCAGAAAAATGTCGAAACACAAGCCACAGCAGCTCTCCTCCCAATAGAGCAGCGATCTGTCCAGTGCACCCAGACCTCTGTGACATTGACGTCCTCCCACAATACTATGGGGGAGAAGAGACTTGAGACTGGCACTTCCAGAGAACAGCTCGATCTGTCATATTGACGCGGACAGTGACTGACTCCGGTGCTAACAAGAGAGAATATTTACATTCCCGTTCCATGACATTCTTGTTCACTTCCTCTGACAGATGTGGTGTGAAATAATGTCCCAACTTCAAAAAGTTACAACTTGCAACTTATTGTGCTGACTGACAGTGAATTCAGTAAACATGCATAGACGAGGAATGATATGATCATACTTGAGTAAATTTGTCAAACTTGAGTAAAAGTAAAGATAACTTAATAGGAAATGACTCAAGTAAAAGTGAAAATCACCAAGTAAAATACTACTAGAGGAAACATTTGGTTTTAAATATACCTAAACATCAAAACTAAATGTAATTGCAAACATTTACTTAAGTATCAAAAGTACAAGTAAAAGTATAAATCATTTCAAATTCCTTATATTAAGCAAACCAGATGGGACAATTTTTCATGTTGTTTTTATTTACCGATAGCCAGGGGCACACTCCAACACTCAGACATCATTCAGAAATAAAGCATGTGTGTTTAGTGAGTTCGACAGATCAGAGGCGGTAGAGATGACCAGGGAAGTTCTCTTGATAAGTGTGTGAATTATACAATTTCTGTCCTGCTAAGCATTCAAAACGTGACGAGTACTTTTGGATATCGGGGAAAATGCATGGAGTAAAAAGTACATAATTTTCATTAGGAATGTAGTGAAGTAAAAGTAAAAGTAGTCAAAAATATAAATAGTAAAGTAAAGGACAGATACCCCAAAAAAACGACTTACAGTGGGGCAAAAAAGTATTTAGTCAGCCACCAATTGTGCAAGTTCTCTCACTTAAAAAGATGAGAGAGGCCTGTAATTTTCATCATAGGTACACTTCAACTATGACAGACAAAATGAGGAAAAAAAAATCCAGAAAATCACATTGTAGGATTTTTAATGAATTTATTTGCAAATTATGGTGGAAAATAAGTATTTGGTCACATACAAACAAGCAAGATTTCTGGCTCTCACAGACCTGAAACTTCTTCTTTAAGAGGCTCCTCTGTCCTCCACTCGTTACCTGTATTAATGGCACCTGTTTGAACTTGTTATCAGTATAAAAGACACCTGTCCACAACCTCAAACAGTCACACTCCAAACTCCACTATGGCCAAGACCAAAGAGCTGTCAAAGGACACCAGAAACAAAATTGTAGACCTGCACCAGGTTGGGAAGACTGAATCTGCAATAGGTAAGCAGCTTGGTTTGAAGAAATCAACTGTGGGAGCAATTATTAGGAAATGGAAGACATACAAGACCACTGATAATCTTCCTCGATCTGGGGCTCCACGCAAGATCTCACCCCGTGGGGTCAAAATGATCACAAGAACGGTGAGCAAAAATCCCAGAACCACACGGGGACCTAGTGAATGACCTGCAGAGAGCTGGGACCAAAGTAACAAAGCCTACCATCAGTAACACACTACGCCGCCAGGGACTCAAATCCTGCAGTGCCAGACGTGTCCCCCTGCTTAAGCCAGTACATGTTCAGGCCCGTCTGAAGTTTGCTAGGGAGCATTTGGATGATCCAGATGAGGATTGGGAGAATGTCATATGGTCAGATGAAACCAAAATAGAACGTTTTGGTAAAAACTCAACTCGTCGTGTTTGGAGGACAAAGAATGCTGTGTTGCATCCAAAGAACACCATACCTACTGTGAAGCATGGGGTGGAAACATCATGCTTTGGGGCTGTTTTTCTGCAAAGGGACCAGGACGACTGATCCGTGTAAAGGAAAGAATGAATGGGGCCATGTATCGTGAGATTTTGAGTGAAAACCTCCTTCCATCAGCAAGGGCATTGAAGATGAAACGTGGCTGGGTCTTTCAGCATGACAATGATCCCAAACACACCGCCGGGCAACGAAGGAGTGGCTTCAGAAGAAGCATTTCAAGGTCCTGGAGTGGCCTAGCCAGTCTCCAGATCTCAACCCCATAGAAAATCTTTGGAGGGAGTTGAAAGTCCGTGTTGCCCAGCGACAGCCCCAAAACATCACTGCTCTAGAGGAGATCTGCATGGAGGAATGGGCCAAAATACCAGCAACAGTGTGTGAAAACCTTGTGAAGACTTACAGAAAACATTTGACCTCTGTCATTGCCAACAAAGGGTATATAACAAAGTATTGAGATAAACTTTTGTAACTGACCAAATACTTATTTCCACCATAATTTGCAAATAAATAAATTAAAAATCCTACAATGTGATTTTCTGGATTTCTTTTTCTCATTTCATCTGTCATAGTTGAAGTGTACCTATGATGAAAATTACAGGCCTCTCTCATCTTTTTAAGTTGGAGAACTTGCACAATTGGTGGCTGACTAAATACCTTTTTGCCCCACTGTAAGTAATACTTTAAAGTATTTTTACTTAAGTACTTTACAGCACTGGACATGATGGAAGCCTGAAATATGAATGGAAATAGATTCTTCATGTAATCACAGCATCAAAAGTTTGGACTATACAACATGTAAATACAAGTGTAAAGCAGGATGGCGTGCATGTGTTTAGTCTGTTTAGGGACACGTGTTTGTGTGTGAGTATACTGCGTGTGTGTGTGGTCCAGGCCGCCCTTAAAGCAGTTGCACTATGGCCTCGGTACCACACCCTGTCAGTGTGCCGTATAATAAAATCAGCTTAACTTCCATTAGCCCACTCTCCATTCACCATGGCACATGCTGCCACTCTCCGTCTCCGATCATTACTTAAGAGAATGAGAAAATGAATTTTACAACCCGTGACATTTCTCTTTCTCTTCACATCGACTGCCACGGCACACTCCACTACTCCCTCTCCCCTCTTAAGAAAAGAAAGGAAAAGAAATGAGCGAGGAATTTCATTTTATTGTCCCTCTCTCCATTTCCCTTTTCCCTCCTTCTCCCCATTATTGACAAGGTCTCGTATCCAAAGCAGCACACTCCATAATTCTCCTTCTTCCTCATTACTTAAAAGAAGGGAGGAGAAAATGAATTTTAGAGCTCCGGCCCCTATCTGTCTCTTCACCCCCAACCCTCACCACTCAGCCCCCTCCCCTTATTCAAGTGGCACGCCAGTCCCCGCTCTTCTCATTACTTAACTGAAAGATTGGAAATGAATTTTACTGCCTCTTTCCTTTCTTCCTCCATTCTGCTCTCCACAATTTCTCCACCAAGGCCGCACTGGCTCCATTGTCTCTTTCTCTAACACTCCTAAGGAGGAAAAAAAGATATATTTTACAGCCCCACCCCTCCATCCCTCGTAAAGAAGTGCCACACTTCGCATGTATTATTTCTGCCGCTTTTTACATTAAAAGATGGAAAAAGATATGTATGGCACACTTCTTCTTCGTCACTGTACTGCTGCTTCCGCCCTCTCTTGGAGGGCTTCTCTTTTCATTAGCATACAGGTGGTCCTCTTTGTCCCCCCACCCAGGCACACTTCTGCTCGGCGATGCCCATGTGTCCACTTTGAGGGCATGCAGAGGGACCATTGTGACTGCTAGAGGGTATTAAAAGGTAACTTAATTAAGATAACTGGCCCGTCTGTAGCCACACCCCCTCCCTGACCTCCTCCTTAGATTAGGTACTGTCATTACCTCTGCTGCCTGGCATTGTACACATATGTTCTCTGTAGTCTCACTAAGTAGGCTACAGGGGCATGAGGTTAGCATTGATCTACTCCCCCTGGGCCTGTGATTATAAAGCATCTCAGAGTAGGAGTACTGATCTATGATCAGTTTAGACTTTTAGATAATAATAAATATAGTTATACGGACAGGGAGGATCTGATCTTAGATCTGTTCTAAGATGCTTTGTGGATAGGGGACCTGGTCTTCCAACATGTAAAAGTAATCCTACATGGACAAAATCCAGCCTTAAAAGCTGAAATATTCAAGATTGTACTTTCAAAGAGTATACAACGGAATGCAGACTCCATCTGAGCTGACGTCACACAACAAAGACAGTATGTGCTCAAACGGGTCATAGAGCACTAGTTATGACACAGTTCTTGAATCTTCTCCTCCCCCAGAAGTACACTGTTACCACAACCTCTCTACACATACAGTATCTGCAGCCCAGATGCTACTCACCCCCCAACTCCTCCCCCTCATCTCTCTCTTCCTCCTCCTTCGCTCTACTTGTGGCCAGCACCCTATTCATTAGCAGATTCTTAATGTTCCCGGATGAGTTGACTGTAATTTATGGTGCCAAAAAGTGCCTCAGTGTGTGTTGGTGTATGTGTGTACGTGTGTACGTGTGTGTGTGCTTGTGTGTGCACTTGTTTGTTATTTCATAAAGTACCAGGATAGATTTTGATGTATGTATAACTGATTAGGCATGTGTGTATATTGATTTGCATAATTAATGTTCATGCGTGTTTGAGTGTAGTACTGTATATGCAAATGTGCTTGTCCCTGCTTGTCTCTTCACTCTGAGTCTCACTGAAGAGAGTCACATCTTCCTAGAGGGTAATGTAAGGTCAGCGACGAAGGCACATATCAGGTTTTTCGGAGGACTCTCAATGACGTTTCTGTCTCCAGAGCAGACCTCAGTCAAAGTCCTGGAGTTTTCCATTCTGTCTGTTTTTCCCTTTCCTAGTGTACTGCCTCTACTCGTTGGGGCACGCTGAATTAAGATGACATGAGTTTGTGTGGGAAGTCCCCATGTCCACAGCCACACAAATGTGGGTATGTGTGTGTACAAGGTGTGTGTTTTTGTGGGTATGAGAGTGTCTTTCTGTGTGAGAGAGGATGCCGCGACAGAGAGACAGAGAGACAGAGACAGAGACAGAGACAGAAACAGAGGTTCTGTGCCCAAACCTCATCTCACAGATTTTGGCACGCTCACTCCCCCAGATTGTGGAGTATTGAATCCCAGTGTTGCTCCTCTCTTTCAGGGGGCTGGTGGTGGTGGTGGTGGTGGGTGGAGGTGGTGGAGGTTACATAGATTGCGAGCCGCTTTGTGTGCCAAGGAAAGCCTGTTTCCTAGAAATGGAGAAACACACACACAAACAACTCGTTCTCTTCACATGAACAGAGGCACTGTACTGCTCATATAAATGCCCACCCACACTAGTACACACATTCTTAAACACAAACACACACAGTCGTACACATACACACACACCATCCCACACCCTAATGTACAGTACATAGTGCTGTGTCTGGGGGGAACATTATTTTTCCTTGACTCCTTGACCATTTGAATTTCCTGCGCCTCGCTCCCTTGCCAGTTGAACGGAACTCCACGCACGGTAAAAATAACCCCTGGAAAGCCAGTCAGCAGTAGCAAGGCTCCGCTCTGAAAACACAGGGTGCCCACACCGCCTGTTAGCAGCAAGGTTTCTATTTGAGGAGAGTCAGGCTCCGGCGGTGGAAGCCGCTACTGCTTATAGTGCAGGGGCCGGGCTGGGCCGGGCTGGGGTGGTGGGCTGGGCTGGGCTGGGGTGGTGGGCTGGGCTGGGCTGGGCCGGGCCGGGCTGGGGTGGTGGGCTGGGCCGGGCCGGGCTGGGGTGGTGGGCTGGGCTGGGCCGGGCTGGGGTGGTGGGCTGGGCTGGGCCGGGCTGGGGTGGTGGGCTGGGCTGGGCTGGGCCGGGCTGGGGTGGTGGGCTGGGCTGGGCCAGGCCGGTGAGATCCTTGAGGGTTGGAGGGTTGGAGGCTGGAGGTCCCACTGTCACACCTTTGAGCGCTTATTCCTAATGATTCCAGCTAGAGTGAAGTGCACTAATGGCTCACAGACATGTCACACATGTTGAGAAGGAGCACTAGGGATGATGGAATGCTGCGTGGGGACGTTCTACACACTGACATCCTGCCCCACTCAGGCAGCGTAGCAAGGTAAACAAATGGCAAATGAGCGCTCACACGAGCAGCAGACGAGTAAATACACAACAGACATACACAAACACACACGGTCACACGCACAGGTTCAGGTACATACACAAACACACACGCTGGAATGAAAACAAACACAGATGCTTGCCTATTTGTTCTCATTGGCAACCTGTTTTATGCTTTCATAGACGTGGACATGGACATATGCACGCACACACACACACGCACACACGCACGCACACGCATACGCGCAAGCGCGCACTCACACACACGCACACACACACACATACACATACACATACACACACAGGCCAAGTATGTCCTCATCTGCAGCATGCATAGATAAGTATATGTGTGTGCGAGTGTGTCCTCTCAGACCTCACCACAGTGCACAGCTGGAAAGGAGAGAGAGACCCGAGTGTGTCAGTGTGGTCAGGTGAGGGGCCCTGTCTCGCTCTCCCTCCCTCTCTCTCTACAAAACTCCTTTTCTCTGTCTTTCCTTTTCTTGCTCTCCCTCGCTTTCTCGGGCCTCCCACTCCCTTTCCCTCAGTCTGGTTTTGGCATGACAGTCTGTCTGTCTGTCTGTCTGTCTATCTGTCCAGACCACTCTGGTCAGTCCAGGTCTCTCCCAACTCAAATATACAAACACACACATACACACACACAGAAATGACAGTTGCCATGGTGCCCTAGGGAAAGCCTAAGCAGAGAGCTCCTGTACAATTTGTCAATATTTTCGTAATGATTTCATTTTTATAGAATGTTTTACCTACAATCTTTTTTTGCTTTAAGAATATAGCTAATTAATATAATCAGAATCCACCACAGCGTTAAGACTGAAGTCATTTGTTTGTATGGCTAGCTAGCTAATGTTAGCTGGCTAGCTGTTTTGATTTGAATGCCAACCAGTGTCCGCAGGTTGAAGATGGAGAGAAGCCAAAAGCAAGATGGCAGAGGTGTGCAGTAATGAGGATCGTAGGAGGACAAAGCTACAAGGTTTCTCTTGAATTCTTTTGTAATGTGGTGTGCTTTCTGGCGCCATGTGACTGCTGTAGCATCATCCAAGTGGGTGCTTTATTTTGGTAGTATTGTTGAAGGAGTAGCTTGCTAGCTACCACTAACAGTGGTGTAAAGTACTTAAGTAAAAATACTTTTAAGTATTAATTAAGTTGTTTTTTGGGGGTGTCTGTGCTTTACTTTACTATTTCTATTTTTGACAACTTTTACTTTTACTTCACTACATTCCTAAAGAAAATAATGTACTTTTAACTCCATACATTTTCCCTGACACCCAAAAGTACTCGTTACATTTTGAATGCTTAACAGGACAGGAAAATTGTCAAATTCACACACTTATCAAGAGAACATCCCTGGTCATCCTTCCTGCCTCTGATCTGGCGGATTCACTAAACACAAATGCTTCATTTCTAAATTATGTCTGAGTGTGCCCGTGACTATCCGTAAAAAAAAAAGAAAAAAAGAAAATTGTGCTGTCTGATTTGCCTAAAATAGGGATTTTTAAATGATTTATACTTTTACTTTTGATACTTAAATATATTTTTGAGATTACAGTTACTTTTGATACTTAAGTATATTTAAAATCAAATAATTTTAGACTTTTACTCAAGTAGTATTTTACTGGGTCACTTTTACTTGAGTATCTTTACTTTTACTCAAGTATCCACCACTGCCTACTACAGTGTCCATGGACTGCAGTGGCTTAGCTAAAACCGCGCTTCCTGCCTGCCTACGGACTTTCTCTCCCTGCTTGACCACCTCCCTCAGATGACCTCTCATTAACTTTCTAATGACTGTCCATCTCATGATGTTGTGATGTTGTTTTTCTAAATTACTTGTCTTTTTTTGTGTGGTTTGAAGAGCTTTAATATTCTTTGAAAAGTGCTATGTATTATTATTATTACGTTAGATACACACATACATTCACACAGACACAAACACACCAACATTTGAATTCATTCTCAGTCCATTCACTTCCCCCCAAAAAAGTTTGTGAAGTTCCGATTTTCAAAGCGACTTCTCGTTCTTTGTGCAACATGCCTCTCGTGTGAGTGCTGACCACATGACAAAACGCTCAAACTAAACAGCTCGCTGAGATACCAACAGAAAAGACACACCAGGAAAACCGACTTATCAAAATAACAGCATCGGTTTAGACATAATTGTGGTGTTTATTCTGTATCTGTGCAACACAGAGGACACAGAGGTCACAGTGAAGCTCAAACCTCAAACCACCCACCTCTCTGTTGTCATCAATTGAGTCAAATGGGGTTGACAATTCGAATGGATATTTCTTAGAAAAGAGGTCGATATGGCTCAGATGAGCAACCCCATGGAAAACATGCATTTACATGGATGACACATCAATTAAAACATTTCCCAGAATGCATTTCCTATCTTTTTTGTTGTTGTTTTCCACTCAGTGTGTTTCAGATCACTTAAAACTTTATTGACATTACGACGAATATACAAAAAAAACGAACTGGATAAAAGCACTTAGCAACAGCCGGTATGGAAAGAGCTAGTGCTAGTGAAATCAATGGAAAAACACTCTGCCAGAGCTCACACACTGTACTTATCTGTTGTGGATAGTGAATCTGGCCAACAGTGACTTGCACCCGCTACGTTGCCATGACCTCAGGGCAGGACACAGATGTTGGCGGCCGCAGGCCAGCCAGACAACCCTTGGTCCAGTCCGGAGTGGAGACACTCTCATGAACCTAACCTCAAACATGACCTTTGACCTATCAATCTGAAGTTGATGCTCTGATTTTGGACCAAAGGGGCAAATCCTATAGCAAGGCTTTTGCAAACTCCAAGCTGCACTGTTGCTATTCGTTTGGACAGGGAACAGAAGGGCACATCTTAGAATTTGCAAACTCCAATCTGCAATGTTGCTATTATTTTGGTGAGGGTTTTCGCCTACATGTAACCCATGGCTATTATTGTGTGGGGGATGAAAGGTGATATCCAGAGCAAAGAGAATTAAATAATTGGATATCCTGGGTGTGGTTTTCAAACAGCCCTGAAAGTGCTTGATTTCATGTTATGTTTTTAAAGTGTTCCCACAAAGGGAAAGAAAGGTGAGATGTAGGCGTGTGTGTTTTGTGTGTGTGTTTTGTGTGTGTGTTTTGTGTGTGTGTGTGTTTTGTGTGTTTGTACCTCAGGTCCTCTGAACAAACACAGGTGAGAAACAATCTTTCATCAAGCCCTTTTATCCCCCCCAGAATCAATGTCAAGGTGCGGTGTTGTCGAGGTAATTGAAGTAATGTACATGTAGGTAGAGTTATTAAAGTGACTATGCATAGATAATAACAGAGAGTAGCAGCAGCGTTCCAGAAGTGGGGAGGGGGTAGCCCTCTGATTAGCTGTTCAGGAGTCTTATGGCTTGGGGGTAGCCTCTTGGACCTAGACTTGGCGCCCCGGTACTGCTTGCCGTGCGGTAGCAGAGAGAACAGTCTATGACTAGGGTGGTTGAAGTCTTTGACAATTTTTAGGGCCTTCCTCTGACACCGCCTGGTATAGAGGTCCTGGATGGCAGGAAGCTTGGCCCCAGTGATGTACTGGGCCGTATACACTTCTCTCTGTAGTGCCTTGCGGTCGGTGGTCGAGCAGTTGACATACCAGACAGTGATGCAACCCTTCAGGATGCTCTCGATGGTGCAGCTGTAAAACCATTTGAGGATCTGAGGACCCATGCCAAATCCTTTCAGTCCCTGAGGGGGAATAGCTTTTGTCGTGCCCTCTTCACGACTGTCTTGGTGTATTTGGACCATGTTAGTTTGTTGATTTGTGATGTGGACGCCAAAGAACTTGAAGCTCTCAACCTGCTGCACTACAGCCCCGTCGATGAGAATGGGGGCGTGCTCGGTCCTCCTTTTCTTGTAGTCCACAATCATCTCCTTTGTCTTGATCACGTTGAGGGAGAGGTTGTTGTCCTTGCACCACACGGTCAGGTCTCTGACCTCTTCCCTAAAGGCTGTCTTATCGTTGTGGGTGATCAGACCTACCACTGTTGTGTCATCAGAAAACTTAATGATGGTGTTTGAGTCGTGCCTGGCCGTGCAGTCAAGAGTGAACAGGGAGTACAAGAGGGTGCTGAGCACACACCCCTGAGGGGCCCCTGTGTTGAGGATCAGCGTGGCGGATGTGTTATTACCTACCCTTACCACCTGGGGGCGGCCCGTCAGGAAGTCCAGGATCCAGTTGCAGAGGGAGGTGTTGAGTCCCAGGGTCCTTAGGTTAGTAATGAGATTTGAGGGCACTATGGTGTTGAACACTGACCTGTAGTCAATGAATAGCATTTTCACATAGGTGTTCCTTTTGTCCAGGTGTGAAAGGGCAGATCTGTGGATCTGTTGGTGCGGTATTGAAATTGGAGTGGGTCTAAGGTTTCTGGGATAGTGTGTTGATGTGAGCCATGACCAGCCTTTCAAAGCATTTTATGGCTACAGACGTGAGTGATACGGGTGGGTAGTCATTTAGGCAGTTTACCTTAGTGTTCTTGGGCACAGGGACTATGGTGGTCTGCTTGAAACATGTTGATATTACAGACTCAGACAGCGAGAGGTTGAAAATGTCAGTGAAGACACTTGCCAGTTGGTCAACGTCCTGGTAATCTGTCTGGCCCTGCAGCCTTGTGAATGTTGACCTGTTTGAAGGTCTTACTCACATCGGATGCGGAGAGCATGATCACACAGTCGTCCGGAACAGCTGATGATCTCATGCATGTTTCATTGTTACTTGCCTTGAAGTGAGCATAGAAGTTGTTTAGCTCGTCTGGTAGGCTCGTGTCACTGGGCAACTCTCGGCTGTGCTTCCCTTTCTAGTCTGTAATAGGTTGCAAGCCCATCTCACTGTATCGAATCTATGAAACAGACAAATGTCTACCAGATAGTAAATATGATCCATTCATACTCCATGCCGTTCATTTTGGTACAATGGAAAAGAGCAGTATCAGCAATACCGCATATTGTTCCTTTCCCAGACAGTTTCTGCTGATGTCCCACTCATGTCGGAAAACAATGCCATCAACTCTGCTCTGCCTGACTCGTTACGACAAGGAGGCTTGTTATTCATACCAAGGGTGCCCTTCGGCTTGTTGACGGTTGGTAAAAACATTTAATCTTTAATCAAATTAAAGGAAAGACGGAGTAGGAGAAAGCGCACACTGGGCTTGTTGCAGTTAATCATGCAGTCAGTTGGGCAGGTCCGCCCTGCTGTTCTACCTTGGGTTATTTGCGTAACTTAATGAGCTATTCAGCACACAGATGTCTTGGACCAGATATTGTCTGAGGTTATGAGCCATGCAGACAGATAAAGAGAGAGAGAGACCCCACAGAGATACACCGTAACCACCAGTTCATGGAATCCCAGACGTGATGACACAGGGAGGGATCAAGGTGAGGATAATGGTTTCTACTGAATCACAGCTGAATCATCAACATGAAAATGTAATAACAGTCTTGATATTAAACTCTTCAATAAAGACAGTCTCGGCCGGGGGAAAAAATATAAACTGTTGGCGAATATCTAAATATGGGCCTCCGGTACATTATGGTAATTAGACATTGTTGCTCCATATTGTACATCATTAATTCATAAAAAATGCCTTAGGCTGTTTGCTTAAATAGCACAACACAGTCAAAATATTGAAATAGATATTTATATCCGTCCCATTGGTAAAACATAAAGTGCCAGGATTGGGCAACGGGTTGATTCTCTGAACATACAGTAGTCACAGCCACGATAGTCATTTATCTATCATAATACTTATGTAAGCCAGTATGTAAACTAGGTTTATAGGGTGGTAATCCTATAAAATGAAATATTGTTCGTTAATCAGAGCGATGAGAGCACTTAATAACACACACTTGGAGAAGCACAAGGCCTGACCCACTTCATATCAGAACTAGTGACCTAGATGTTTCGCATGACCTACTGCAATGTGAATGCCATGCGGGCTGCTGACAACGGTTGCTTCCCAAATGGCACCATTTTCCCTATTTAGTGCACTACTTATCACCAGAAGTAGTGCACTAAATAGGTAATTGGGTGCCATTTCGGATGCAGGCAGGTGACAATGACAGCCGTATGCAGAGAGCCTGTGGGACTAGGACTGTCCCTGTTTTGATTCTTAGTCCAATCGCACGGTTAGATTTAAATGGCCGACAACAAGGAGAGAATGACTTGAACAAGTACAGATGTAGGAAATTAATTTGATCACCAATGCAAGAAATGTAAAACTTGGAGTACATTTGAAGTTTAAAATGGTTTCTGAAGTTTACAATTTCCACTTAGAAATGTAAGACTTGCTTTTCCCTTAGGAAAAATGTATCAACCCCTACAAGAATTGCCATTAATTATAATACACTAAATCTTTCACATTTCCTGTTGCTGCAGGATTATTTTCCTAATGTAGCAAGCTGGCTCAAATTAAGAATCTACATCTGTAAATCTCCCAGTTGTCTCCAAGATAACAAAGCTGAAAGTTTAACCCTCGAGAAATAACTGCTGAGCAAGGAGGATGCTGCCATGCACAAATAAGTAGGGGCTGTGTGTTTGTTAATTAAGCAAAATATCACCTCCCCAATGCTTTGCTGACAATACAGACTGGATTCATGATGATGTGTATTGTAATGTAGATTTAAAGATAAGCGTAAGGCCTGAGTAACATTTTATCACCGTCTCTGACCTTGTGTGTGTGTGTGTGAGATGGGTGTGTGCTTGTTGGCAGCGGTTGTTGGTTGTTATCCTTGATGATCTTTAGGGCCTTCCTGTGACATCGGGTGGTGTAGGTTGTGCAGACCTCACTACCCTCTGGGTCTTACGGTTGTGGGTGGAGCAGTTGCCTTACCAGGCGGTGATACAGCCCGACAGGATGCACTCGATTGTGCATCTGTAAAAGTTTGTGAGTGTTTTTGGTGACCAGACAAATTTCTTCAGCCTCCTGAGGTTGAAGAGGTGCTGTTGCACCTTCTTCACCCCGCTGTCTGTGTGGGTGGACCATTTCAGTTTGTCTGTGATGTGTACGCTGAGGAACTTAAAACTTTCCACCTTCTCCACTACTGTCCCATCGATGTGGATAGGGGGGTGCTCCCTCTGCTGTTTCCTGAAGTCCACGATCATCTCCTTTGTTTTGTTGACGTTGAGTGAGAGGTTATTTTCCTGACACCACACTCCAAGGGCCCTCACCTCCTCCCTATAGGCCGTCTCGTCGTTGTTGGTAATCAAGCCTACCACTGTAGTGTCGTCTGCAAACATGCTGATTGAGTTGGAGGCATGCATGGCCACGCAGTCATGGGTGAACAGGGAGTACAGGAGACGGCTGAGAACGGACCCTTGTGTTGAGGATCAGCGGGTGGAGATGTTGTTTCCTACCCTCACCACCTGGGGGCAGCCTGTCAGAAAGTCCAGGACCCAGTTGCACAGGGCGGGGTTGAGACCCAGGGTTTAAGCTTATTGACGAGTTTGGAGGGTACTATGTTGTTAAATTCTGAGCTGTAATCAATGAACAGCATTCTTACATAGGTATTCCTCTTGTCCAGATGGGTTAGGGCAGTGTGCAGTGTGATTGTGATTGCGTCGTCTGTGGACCTATTGAGGCGTTAAGCTAATTGGAGTGGGTCTAGGGTGTCAGGTAGGGTGGAGGTGAGTCACCGTGGGTACAACATCACTGATGCACTTGCTAATAAACTCGCTCACCGAATCATTGTGTACATCAATGTTGTTGTCTGAGACGATCCGGAACATATCCCAGTCCACGTGATCGAAGCATTCTTGAAGAGTGGAATCCGATTGGACGGACCAGCGTTGAACAGACCTGAGCACGGGCGTTTCCTGTTTTAGTTTCTGCACAACAAAACGGAGTCGTGGTCAGATTTTTCGAAAGGAGGGCGAGGGAGGGCTTTGTATGCGTCGCGGAAGTTAGAGTAGCAATGATCCAGAACACCGCCAGCCCGGTTCATGCATTCAATATGCTGATAAAATTTAGGGAGCCTTGTTTTCAGATTAGCTTTGTTAAAATCCCCAGCTACAATAAACACATTCTCAGGATATAAGGTTTCCAGTTTACATAGATTCCAATGAAGTTCTTTCAGGGCGGTCGGGGTGTCTGCTTGGGGGGGGATATACACGGCTGTGATTATAATCGAAGTGAATTCTCTTGGTAGATAATGCGGTTGTCATTTGATTGTAAGGAATTCTAGGTCAGGCGAACAAAATGACCTGGGTTCCTGTATATTGTTATGATCACACCACGACTCGTTAATCATAAGGCCCTTCTTCTTACCAGAGAGATGTTTGTTTCTGTCGGCGCGATGCGTGAAGAAACCGGGTGGCTGTACCGACTCTGATAACATATCCCAAGTGAGCTATGTTTCCGTGAAACAGAGAATGTTACAATCTCTGATGTCTCTCTGGAAGGCAACCCTTGCTTGAATTTCGTCTACCTTGTTGTCAAGAGACTGGAAATTGGCGAGTAGTATACTCGGGAGCGGTGAGCGATGTGCCCGTCTACGGAGCCTGACCAGAAGACCGCTCCCTCTGCCCCTTCTGCGGTGCCTTTGTTTTGGGTCGCCTACTGGGATCCGATCCATTGTCCTGGCTGGTGGTCCAAATAGAGGATCCGCTTCGGGAAAGATCTTCCCGGCTGTATGTAAAAAGACTTAAAATTTCCTGGGGTAATAACGTAAGAAATAATACATAAAAAAAAAAAAATACTGCATAGTTTCCTAAGAACGCGAAGCGAGGCGACCATCTCTGTAGGCGCCATCACACACACATACTGTACGTGTGTGTGTGTGCGTGCATGTGTGCGTTTGGGAGTGTATGTCCAGGGGAGTATGTTCTTGTTGTGCGCGTTGCGTGCTGCTAAAGAGTTTATGTTATTCTGTTATCCTCCCTCCCTCGTTTACTTTCTATTCTGGGAAAGTCCAAATTACAGTTCTTCAGTGTGTGGTTGGCTTGTGTGGTTCAGAATTTGTACTTAACCTACCCTGCCTGCTCCGTCCCGCGCCCTCTGCCTCCCTATTTCCTCTCTTCTATACCTTCCTTGTTCCTTTCTCACTCTCACTCACTCTTGTTCCCTTGCTTGTCTTGACCTTTGTATTCTCAAATCCACATTTGTCTGTTCACTTTCACTGCATCCATATTTCTACCGCACCGCCAACTCTCTCCGTTTCCCTCCCTCCAACTCCCTGACTTCTTCTTCTCCTCTCTCCTCCCTCGATCCCATGGTCTCTCTCTCTCTTGCTCTCAGTTGTTTTGTCCCTCAGCCTGTTGCTCTGTGCTGTAGATTCCCTGAATAAATCCATGTCTCCTTTAAAAACACGTCCTCCCTGTGGCTTTGCTCCACTCATTTCAGCTCTTCGTGTCTCCCTCCTCTTCCTCCTATAATTACCATCATATAATGTATTGATCTTTCACTGCTCTCTACTCGCCATTTACAAACATGACTTCCCCCCAGGAGCGTGTGTGTGTGTTTACCGTTGTGCACCCTCAGCGGGTAGTAGACAACCGGGTGCATCCTGTTTTCAGGGGAAATGGAAGAGAGCCTGTGAAGCGACTTCCGCTTTAGGACATTAGCAAAGCCACACTCCTCCTTAACTTCTCCTCCACATTTATGAGATTGGTGGAACAGTGCAGAAGAGAACCTCCCCAGATTTTTTCTTGTCAGGACCAGAATGAAGGAAACGCCAGTAAGGCGTTTCTTTTTGAGCAAACAACTGGGTTGCGTCCATAGATTTAGAACAAAAAGACTTAATGACTGAGTCTCAGTCAACTGAACCGATAGAATGAACGATCAGCCGGCTTTGGTAGCAACCCTAGATTTGTGTTGGGACTATATCTTGCGGAAGGATGAAATAGTATGAATAAATTCATCAAAATAAGCTATGGAAAATAATGAACAAAGTGGATTATTTATACAATTGCCTATAATTTAACACATTTGCCGTTAAAAATGTGTTCATTTGCTGGTAAAATGTGTTCAACATTCACTGAAGCAGCTAGCAAGTTTACTAGATAGGTCCAGTAGTTGCCATGGTAACCAACATTCTTGCTAGTTTAGCTAACCAAACCATCAGTCCTAGCCTGCCATTATGAAAATCGAATTCAATAATGCCAATATTTTAAATGAGACTTTTGCTTTAAAAAGCAGCTCAAACAGCTCAGAATTAACTACAGCCATTGAATTCTATCGCGCAAATATACCGTGCGTTATAGGGAATTATAAACGGAGTGGTTCAAGCCATGAATGCTGATTGGCTGACAGCCGTGGTATATCAGACCGTATACCACGGGATTGACAAAACATTTCTTCTTACTGCTCTTATTACGTT
Organism: Brachymystax lenok tsinlingensis; assembly: GCA_030435695.1. Lineage (NCBI taxonomy): Eukaryota > Metazoa > Chordata > Actinopteri > Salmoniformes > Salmonidae > Brachymystax > Brachymystax lenok. Next base: position 2,781,291 of record CM059806.1, on the reverse strand, counting down.
GGTAACCAGTTTCTAATAGCAATAAGGCACCTCAGGGGTTTGTGTCGTGCATATAAACAGCCCTTAGCCGTGGTATATAGGCCATACACCCCGTTGCTTAAATATTGCAAGCTCTAAATGCTCTTCAAGTCAATCAGATACAAGTATTCAACAATTCCATGGTATAACACATAAATAGGATAGAAAGAAAGGCAACGCTGCTCTCGGATCAGCTTGCTCTATTCAAATCTTACTTTAACATTAGCAATATTCCACAATACTGACAACGGATCAGCTCCAAGAAAGATATTATCATCTATGGCTGCAAATATTGAGGCGGCTTATTGTAACGCTTACCCTATAATAAAGCACTAAATCAATATTTAGTACCTCATTGTGCACATTTTAGACTACACATCATGAAATATACTGAGACAAATTACATACAATAGAACTCAATATGATTGAAATAGGCCTACTGCAATTAGATTGTAATGCAGTCATCTCAGTTTTAATTAGAAGCATATTGTACACTTTGCTGGTTTGTATTAACAAAGTCAAAGTCACCATTATTAGTCAGTTGTACAACCGAATGCCTTCAACTGAAATGTGTCTTCCGCATTTAACCCAACCCCTCTGAATCAGAGAGGTGCGGGGGGCTGCCTTAATCGACATCCACGTCTTCAGCGCCCGGGGAACAGTGGGTTAACTGCCTTGTTCAGGGGCAGAACGACAGATTTGTTTCACCTTGTCAGCTCGGGGATTCTGAACTTCAGTCCAACGCTCTAACCACGCTCTAACCACTAGGCTACCTGCAAAGTCATTGGCAACTTTGTATTTCTTTTCAACTTTGTTCTGAAAGTAAGCATTTCGTTGGACGATGTAAATATACCATGCGTATCCCGTACATACGGCTAATAACACAGACGTGGATAAACATGTGATTCTATGTTTAGCTGAGATCCTCTGTGTATAAAGTGATGCGGGAGGGTCTGAGGCAGGCGTTCTGATTCTGAAGGTTTTTCAATTGCAACGTTACTAACGATGGTTTCGGGAAACAGCTCGGTGTCAGAATGGCTTGGTGTTGTAGTGCAAAGGAGTCCGGCGCAGGACAGCAGAGATGAGCAACACAACGTAGTTTACTCAAAATGTTACAACGTCGAAACAAATACCAAGCCCACCAAATGGACTGACATATCCAAGAACAATTACGCACACAAACATGGGGAAAACAGAGGGTTAAATAATGAACATGTAATTGGGGAATTGAAACCAGGTGTGTAGAAAACAAAGACAAAACAAATGGAACATGAAAAATGGATCGGCGATGGCTAGTAAGCCGGTGACGTTGACCGCCGAACGCCGCCCGAACAAGGGGAGGGACCGACTTCGGCGGAAGTCGTGACACTCTGAGATTTAACAATGCTCCTACGAAGGCCTTACGACTTAAGATGCTTTTGGGAAACAGGCCCTGGCTTGCATCCTAAATGGTACCCTATTGTCCCTGATCAAGCACTATATAGGGAATAGGTTGCCATTTGGGACGCACACCTGGTTATCCAATGTGGTGATCATTCTAGAAATCTTTGGAGTATCTGTTTATTGTGTTGACCTAAATGTCAATTCAGTTTTGCTTCTATAACTTTGTCTCCTCAAGTACTCTCTCCTGCTTTCCATTTCTACGTAAATGGTTTATCCATGTCCCCAAACATTAGCAGTAATATGTCACGCATTAAGTCCAAACAGTAGCACATTAACAGGGACAGTTCAGGACAAGCCCCGCACTCAGGGGAGCTTAGATGTGACCATTTCCTCTTCCTGCACACTGGACCCAAATCAACAACAATATTTTAAACACATAATCTAGACATTTAAGTGTGGAATTTGTATTTATTTCTTGTAAAAGGTGTGGGTGGGTGTTTGTGGGAGTTTGTGTTTCTTTGAAAGATATGGATGTGGGACACAATCTAGACATTTAAGTGTAAAACTGTGTATTTTTAGTTAAAGGTGTGGGTGGGAGTTTGTGGGAGTGTGTTTCTTTGAAAGATATGATGGATGTGAGAAGTGGGAAGTTAATTTTCATGCCTATCAGACAAATCCTCTTATGAATCCTTTCAGGTCCTATTTCCTCTCTCTCTTTTCCATATAACAGACGACTGGCAACTCATTAACCTCTGAATGACCAGCCGACCTCTCTCTTTCTCTGGTCTATGGTAGTAATACATCCCTTCCTCTGTGTGTCTGTGTGTGTGTGTGTGTGTGTGTGTGTGTGTGTGTGTGTGTGTGTGTGTGTGTGTGTGTGTGTGTGTGTGTGTGTGTGTGTGTGTGTGCGTGTGTGTGTGTGAGAGGGTGTGTGCTGTGTGTGCGTGCTGTGTGCGCACGCTGTGTGTGTGTGCTGAGTGTGTGCGCTGTGTGTCTGTGTCAGGCTGTGGAAAGACACAACCATTACGAATATGTACCGCTTTGCCTCCTAATCCTGTGGAGAGAGATGGCCTCAAGGCCAGACCATGGAGGAATTACCAAATTCTTTGTGACATTCCCAACAGCGTCATCTCAGGCTCCCAATGACATGCAAGCAGAAACACCACACTTTTCCCCCTCCTCCTTCCTCCTCCTCCTCTCCGAAAAAACATGTTCGGTTGCAGTCACATGGTTACACATGATAAATAAATTATCTGCATGAGCGGTGTTTGGTTGAGCAAGTGCCAGGAGCATCGCGAGTCAGAGGCTTGATCCCAAGCTCATTATGACCCAGCAAAAAGCTCTCCTCGAGTTTAGAAGTTCAGAGCTTATTTTGTCAGGCTTTTATACCGTTTGATTTTCCAAAGAGCGTGTAAAAGGTTGCATAAAACACTGAGATGTATGATTTTAACCCAGCCAAATATTCAAGAGCGCCCAAGGCAGTACCTTGTGCGGGACATGTTGACTGAGTTTGGCTGTACAGTCAGTGTGTTAGGCATAATCAAACTCCACTGGTGCAAGGTGAGGGAGACAGCTAGGGAGAGGAGTACAATTATTTTATACCAAGGGCTGATCTTGGATCAGTCTCTGATAGACATGTTTCAGTAAGTAAAACTCCCACAAGCACAGTTTTAATGCTAAGTAGCTTTCCTTTTCTCTCTTTCTCACATCATCTTCCTTTACCGTGACTTTTGTCTACCTTCCATTTCTTCCCTCTATCTACTTCAATCTTTAACCCTCTTTTTCATTTCTTTCAATGGCTCCCTTTCCCTTTCTCACACCGCGTCACTTCTCTCTCTTTCTCCTTTCATCTCTGCCGCTCGCAAAATCACTCCCTTAATCTCTCTCACTCTTCCAGAACCCTTTTTTTTTTGCCTGTCACCCTCTCTCTTTGTCTGTAACCATCTCTTCTTCTCTCCATATTTCCTGTTCCCATCTCTTTCCCCTTTCCACTCTCCCATCGCTTCCCTTTCTTTCTCAAACTCGGCCTCTCTCCTACCGCTCTCTCTGGGTTGCTGTGTGAAAGGGGGCTTTATCAGTGTGGCTGAAGAGTGTAGGTCCAGTGGAGGCTGGGACAATAGGCCCATCATCAGAGGAGAGTAGAGCACATGAATGAGGAACAAAGACCTCCAGCCATAGAGGCCCCACTCTCCCTCCAGTCTCCACCTCACATCACCACACAGCAGCCCCAACTGAACCTTGCTCTGTACACAGTACTACACAGTATTACACACACTGCTCCAGTGTGAGTGTGTGCGTGTGCGTGTGCGTGTGTGTGTGTGTGTGTAAGCAGGCGTTAAATTGAGATTGAGGGAACTGTTCTCAAAATGGATTGGTCCCCTCTGCTTTCAGCTATCTGTTTTTTTAAACAGCCACTTTGATAGTCACTGATGGTACTACGCATATATTATTGTCTCAAACCATCATTCGACTGCATTACCTCCAGTGTATTTGTACCATTATGCATTATGTACTGTTGTTTGTCAGTGTGCATATGCCACTGCACTTTGCCTGATGTCTGTGTGGATATGCAACTGCCTTTCTCTAAAGGTGATAATGCAAGTGACTGCGATAAATATGCATGCCACTCTTTGTGACTTCGCGGCTGCCTAGCAGCGGGAAAGAAAGTGAGCATAGATAGCAGCATGTGTGTTACTGGAATGTGACATGTACTACAGTGTGTGTGTGTGTGTGTGTGTGTGTGTGCGTGCGTGCGTGCGTGCGTACGTGTGTCGAACGTGCGTGCAAGTGTGTGTGCGTGCTTGCATGGATCTGGCCCGCTGCTGTAAGAAACAAAAGGATTCCATCTGTTCATAAATTTGCCATCATCATTTACTGCCCACGTCTCCCCAGACATCAAAAGCACAGAGATCAAACCAAAAAGGGACTTAACATATGACAAAAACTAAGAACACTATGTATAAAATACAATGCGCTTAATAACAAAAAGAACATCTAATGTGTGCTCTAAGCCTATAGTCCACGTATTAATGTTGTAGATGTTGTACTGTATATCCGAGGTGAGTTCATATTAACCTGACCTTAAATGATCTGTGGTTATGGGTTGATGGAACAAAACGGCCACTTATCAAAGCCCATTCCACTCGTAAGAGACCTGGGGTGACCTAGTGTGAATAAGCTTTCATCGAGGTGCTTCAGGGTGAGTGAGCAAGTGAGTGTGCGTGTGTTTGCGTGCGTGTGTGTGTGTACATTTGCATATTTGTGGGCATATGCCCTTTCCATTTTTTCCTGACAGGTGGGGTGACAGTGTACTCTAAGAGGCCAACACACACAGACAAACCAGAAAATAACTCTATTGATGGCGTTAGCCAGAAAGAAGAGCATGTCAGGCAGCCCACAGGACAGGGTACAAGCAATCAACCTCTGACCCCTCTTCCATTAGGGAAGACTAATCCTAGCAGTGTTTACCGCACAACTGGGACAGCAGCTGGATGCTCAGCCCACTGTCTCGCCCCTCAGACCTGTCTGCGGGGTAATACATATGCATGCTCACTCTAGTGATGTGCCAATAGGTAGGGGAGAGATGTAGGCCATACTCAGCCCAGAAGGAGCCATATGGGGGTTCACTCCAGTGTGCTGCTATATCTAGACCAGTGGTTCCCAAACTGTGGGGTGAGCCCTGGGGGCGCAAGGGAGCAGCAGAGGAGGGGAGGGTGGGATTGTTTTCAAGGAAGTCAGTCCAATTTTCAACTTACTGTTGAAAGTTGTAATAGTAGAATGCACAAGGTGAAATTTCGAAATTGGGTAGTGCATCATCAGTAATTCCTCTTGTCATGTCAGTCATTGCATACCTTAGAGAGTTATTTATAACTTGTCAGAAATGTCCAGATCTACTAGCCCATGTCAGATATCGATTTTTAGCTAGGTTCTTTAGCCCGTAGATTTTGTAGTAATGTTCAAATATCAAATATCACAGGAATACACATTAGACATGGCAAAATGTATGGAATACATTTTATTTTGTTTTGCTTTAAATAATCTTCAAACCTGCAAAATGTTCACACCAACAATCGGGGTGTGAACAGTTTATGTCATGAACAGTGTTTGTGCTTATAGAAATAGACATTGCATGTGTTCCCCAATGCGGGATGTTCCTGAATGCTGGAAGGGGGACCTGAGTGAAAAAGACAGGCAGACAGATAGGCAGTCATGTCTATCTCTCTCAATTCTCTAATCCCCCCTCTTCCCTCTCTCTTTCCCTCCTTCTCTGTCCCTCTCTTTGCCTCCCTGTCCCCGATCTCTCTCAACCTCCTTTTTATCCCCCCTTCTCTTCTCTCCCCCTCCCCCTTCTTTCACCGCCTCCACCCTATCCCTCTGACTCCCTCCCTCCCTCCTCTCTCTCCCCCCTGCTTCCCTTCACCCTCCCCTCTCACTCATTCTCCCCCTTCTCTCTCCCTCCTCCACCCCTCCATTCTCTTTCCTTCATTCTTTCCCTCCCTCCGTCTCCCTCATCTCATCTCATCTCTTTCTCCCTCCTCCCTCCTCCCCCTCCATTTCCCCCTTCTTCTTTCCCTCCCTCCTTTCATCTCTCTCCCTCCTCTCTCTCTCTCCTCTCTTCCACCTCCACAGACAGGATATTGACGCATAGACAGCCTGTCTGTTGACTCCCTCTCTCTCCCCTCCCTCCTCTCTCTCCCTTTCCTCCTTTACCCTCTCTCCCCTCTCTCGCATTTCCTCACTTTCCTCCTTCTCTCTCTCTACTGTCCTCTTGGTTCTTTCTTTCCCTCCCTCCCCCTCCATTAATCTCTCTCTCTCTCTCTCTCTCTCTCTCTCTCCCTCCTCTCTCCCATCTCCACCTATCTCCCCTCTCTCCCACCTCCACAGCCAGGATATTGACGCATAGATATGCATACATTGCATTCAAGGCAATACATTTGGTGATAAATCTGCAATGGGTAAATTCACACAGATAGATAGACAGACAGACAGACAGGCAGACAGACAGATATCCACTCACAGACAAACAGATGTAGACAGACAGACAGACAGACAGACATATCTGGACCGATCATAGGCAAAAAAAAATCAAATGTGTGGAGAGCACATTACAGTAGAGTACAGTAGAGCACAGTAGAGTACAGTAAAATAAAAAAAGTTAAGTAGAGTATAGTTCAGTACAATACACAGTAGAAAAAACTACAGTTGAGTACACTATCATTTACTGTATAGTACTGTACTATACTAAACTCTACTGTACTGTACTGTACAATACTGAACTCTACTGCAATGCTCTGTGCTCTGTGTTTTCTCTAACACTAAACTTACAAATATGTATTTTACAGTTTTAAGGAAGGTGAAATCTTATAGTTTGTAGTTTTATAATTTGATTATAGTATATTTAGAAAGCATATACGTAATTTCAAGCCTAATTCATATTTTCATATTTTTATCATACTGTAGCTGTACTGTGTACTTGAGCTGGTGTCCTCAAAAGTGACTACACCTCAGCAACTAATAAAACATTTTATCAGAAAGGTGAGATTTGATCTTTCTTGGACTATGCAGCATTACTAGTTATTGTCTATAGTCCTCTCATGATAAATAATAACATTTAGGGATAATGTAGATTACATTTTAGATTACATATACATTTATTTACGTTTAAGGGGATTATTGTAGTCTTCTCCAAGTCGCACCAACCCGTGCCAGCACCTGTTAAATGACAGACAAAAAATATTTTTTCTATACATTTTTTTTTATGGCAGTATGGGCAGCCAACCCTCCTCCTGAGAGCCACTGGGTATTTCTGCTTTTGTTCTAACCCTGATCTAACAGACCTGATCCTACTAACCAACTGATTGTTAGGATCTGGTTGGAGTTACAACCCTGCACCACCTACAAATGTGGAATATCTGGCTATGAAAAGCAATCTCATATTAGAATTTTGAAGTGTTGCACCATCTACAGCCATCAGGGTTATTATCTGACCCTGTTGGTCATCTATGAATGTTTGAGTGTCTTAAAAAACGTTCTGGCCTTAATGGAGCTGATCGTGGACTTCAGGAGACAGCATCCACCTCAACGGGACCGCAGTGGAAAAGGTGAAAATCTTCAAGTGTACACATCACTGACAATCTGAAATAGTACACCCACACAGACAGTGTGGCGAAGAAGGTGCAACAGCGGCTCTTCAACCTCAGAAGGCTGAAGAATTTCAGCTTGGCCCCTAAGACCCTCACAAACTTCTACAGATGCACCATTGAGAGCATCCTGTCGGGCTGTATTCACACCTGGTATGGCAACCGCCCGCAACCGCAGGGCTCACCAGAAGGTGGTGCGGTCTGCCCAACACATCACAGGGGCAAACTACCTGCCCTCCAGGACACCTACAGCACCCGATGTCACAGGAAGGCCAAAAAGATCATCAAGGACATCAACCACATGAGCCACTGCCTCTTCACCCCGCTATTATCCAGAAGGCAAGGTCAGTACAGGTGCATCAAAGCTGGGACCGAGAGACTGAAAAACAGCTTCTATCTCAAGCCCTTCAGACTGTTAAATAGCCATCACTAGCCAGCTTCCACCCGGTTACGCAACCCTGCACCTTAGAAGCTGCTGCCCTATATACAGTGAGGGGAAAAAGTATTTGATCCCCTGCTGATTTTGTATGTTTGCCCACTGACAAATAAATGATCAGTCTATAATTTTAATGGTAGGTTTATTTGAACAGTGAGAGACAGAATAACAACAAGAAAATCCAGAAAAACGCATGTGAAAAATGTTATAAATTGATTTGCATTTTATTGAGGGAAATAAGTATTTGACCCCCTCTCAATCAGAAAGATTTCTGGCTCCCAGGTATCTTTTATACAGGTAACGAGCTGAGATTAGGAGCCCACTCTTAAAGGCAGTGCTCCTAATCTCAGCTTGTTACCTGTATAAAAGAAACCTGTCCACAGAAGAAATCAATCAATCAGATTCCAAACTCTCCACCATGGCCAAGACCAAAGAGCACTCCAAGGATGTCAGGGACAAGATTGTAGACCTACACAAGGCTGGAATGGGCTACAAGACCATCGCCAAGCAGATTGGTGAGTTGGTGCGATTATTCGCAAATGGAAGAAACACAAAAGAACTGTCAATCTCCCTCGGCCTGGGGCTCCATGCAAGATCTCACCTTGTGGAGTTGCAATGATCATGAGAACGGTGAGGAATCAGCCCAGAACTACACGGGAGGATCTTGTCAATGATCTCAAGGCAGCTGGGACCATAGTCACCAAGAAAACAATTGGTAACACATTACGCCGTGAAGGACTGAAATCCTGCAGCGCCCGCAAGGTCCCCCTGCTCAAGAAAGCACATATACATGCCCGTCTGAAGTTTGCCAATGAACATCTGAATGATTCAGAGGACAACTGGGTGAAAGTGTTGTGGTCAGATGAGACCAAAATGGAGCTCTTTGGCATTAACTCAACTCGCCGTGTTTGGAAGAGGAGGAATGCTGCCTATGACCCCAAGAACACCATCCCCACCGTCAAACATGGAGGTGGAAACATTATGCTTTGGGGGTGTTTTTCTGCTAAGGGGACAGGACAACTTCACCGCATCAAAGGGACGATGGATTGGGACATCAAATCTTGGGTGAGAACATCCTTCCCTCAGCCAGGGCATTGAAAATGGGTCGTGGATGGATATTCTAGCATGACAATGACCCAAAACACACAGCCAAGGCAACAAAGGAGTGGCTCAAGAAGAAGCACATTAAGGTCCTGGAGTGGCCTAGCCAGTCTCCAAGACCTTAATCCCATAGAAAATTTGTGGAGGGAGCTGAAGGTTCGAGTTGCCAAACGTCAGCCTCGAAACCTTAATGACTTGGAGAAGATCTGCAAAGAGGAGTGGGACAAAATCCCTCTTGAGATGTGTGCAAACCTGGTGGCCAACTACAAGAAACGTCTGACCTCTGGGATTGCCAACAAGGGTTTTGCCACCAAGTACTAAGTCATGTTTTGCAGAGGGGGTCAAATACTTATTTCCCCCATTAAAATGCAAATCAATTTATAAAAATGTTCACATGCGTTTTTCTGGATTTTTTTGTTGTTATTCTGTCTCTCACTGTTCAAATTAACCTACTATTAAAATTATAGACTGATCATTCCTTTGTCAGTGGGCAAACGTACAAAATCAGCAGGGGATCAAATACTTTTTTTCCCTCACTGTACATAGTCTTGGAATCACTGGCCACTTTAATAATGGAACACTAGTCACTTTAGTAATGTTCAAATAATGTTTACGTACTGCTTTACTCATCTCATGTTTATATACCGTTTTCTATTCTACTGTATTTTAGTCAATGCCACCCTGACATTCTCAATCTAATATTTCTTATTTGTTAATTCCATTATTTAACTTTTAGATTCATGTGTATTGTTGTGAATTGTTTTAAGATACTACTGCACTATTAGATACTACTGCATTGTTGGAGCTAGGAACACAAGCATTTCGAACACCCGCAAAAACATCTGCTAAATATGTGTATATGACCAATACCATTTGATTTGATTTTAGATTTGATTTGACCACTTTTGTGTTTGCAAAGTAAGAAATATGTTTGTAAAATGTGCAGTATTAACCAGAAAAAAACCTCTTCCATTTATTTCCTAATCATAATTGCTTTGTTTGACTCCTTTGCTTCTGCATCATGGCATATGTTTGTGAAACTACATGGGCATATTTACAGACTATGATTTTTATTTAAAAGTTGCATTCTATATTTGTTTTGTTTGTTACTCACTACTTATATATTTAACAAATCTCCATAGACCCCTCCCAAATGTTCCTGTGTAGCATTTACCAGTCCACACCCCGATTCTGTACCATACCCACAACAATACTAAAAACTCCATGTCAATACTACCACAAAATCCTGAAGTACTTTAGGTCTTTGGGAAGGTGAGTTCACTGCGTGATCTCTAGGTTAGCTTTGAATAGCGCCCATGCACTGCACCTGCTGTAATAATGGATCAGTGTGTGCGTCCGAAATGGTACTGGTCTCTGGTCATCACTGCTCTGGTCAAAAGTAGTGAACTATATAGGGAATAGGGTGCCATTTGCGATGCAGACAGGTGTGTATGTCACGATCTTCATGAATGACGGACCAAAGCGCAGCGTGAGTGGCGTTCCACATCTTTTAATTCCAAAAGTGAAACGACCAAAAACGACCAAATACAGCTCAGACAATAACGGCAGCTGCCTCTAATTGGGAACCATACAAACCAAAACATAGAAAACAAATAATAGAATTACCCAACTAGTCACGTCCTGACCAAAACATAGAGAACCCAGAGGGCTTTCTATGGCCAGGACGTGACAGTGTATGCTTATGTAATTTTTATTGGCTGAATAAGGAGTGTGTTATCATGTGGTTTGATCTATCTATCTATCTATCTATCTATCTATCTATCTATCTATCTATCTATCTATAGAACAGATGTGTTTATCCCACGTCCAATATACAGTGCTATTTCACAATGTGTTTATCTACCACAGTAAGTGGGCTTAGACTAGTCTGGATAAGGGCCAGTATTGGTGTCCTTGTAAAGGGCAGTTTGCTTACTAGGGTCCTATTTGGGATATACAGTTGAAGTCAGAAGTTTACATACACCTTAGCCAAATACATTTATCTCAGTTTTTCACAATTCCTGACATTTAATCCTAGTAAAAATTCCCTGTCTTTGGTCAGTTAGGATCACCACTTTATTTTAAGAATGTGAAATGTCAGAATAATAGTAGAGAGAATAATTTATTTCAGCTTTTATTTCTTTCATCACATTCCCAGTGGGTCAGAAGTTAACATACAGTCAATTGGTATTTGGTAGCATTGCCTTTAAATTGTTTATCTTGGGTCAAACGTTTCTGGTAGCCTTCCACTAGCTTCCCACAATAAGTTGGGTGAATTTTGGCCCATTCCTCCTGACAGAGCTGGTGTAACTGAGTCAAGTTTGTAGGCCTCCTTGTTCGCACACGCTTTTTCAGTTCTGCCCACAAATTTTCTATGGGATTGAGGTCAGTGAGGAATAGCTAGCTACCATCACAGCACGAGGACATGCCCACTGTTCAATACCTAAACAAGGGCACATTATCACATACTGTATCATTTTTGGGGCCCTAGGGTATGGATGATGCAATGGAGAGAGTCTAAAGGCGTTAAAATGCTTCCAATCCGAAACAGGTTGGAACAATTCATGCATATATTATGATTACATTTTGTGACGTTTGTGTTCGCTTTGGTCTTCGGCAATGTTTTTTTAAAGGCAAGCCGAATTTCGATAGTCGAAGTCTAGGCCCCTTTGTCGGTCATTGGTCAACAGTAGGGATTCTTCAATTAAGTGTTTGTTGTCATTCTATGATAGATGACTGGTTTCATGCAATTTTTTTCATAGAGAAATACTGCACCAAACATCTTAGTTAGATGTGAAATTGCGTGACTAAGATCTCTTCGGCAAAAACGTCACAAGGAATGACAGATTTATTTTTCTTACTTTATTTCTGACTATTTTGAGGAATTGTATCCTGGCTACAGCGTCTCAAGAAGGACAAACAGTCCGTATTGAATCACAAACACACACATCCACACAGTCTTGTACAGCTAACCTTGTGGGGACACACAATTCAGACCCTCTCAAAATCCTATTTTCCCTAACGCTAAACCTAACCCTAACCTGTACTCTTAACCTAACTCTAACCTTAACCTTAACCCCAACCCAAAAACCTAACCTTAACCCTTACTCTAGCTCCTAACCCTAAACCTAATTCTAACACTAAACCCCCTAGAAATAGCATTTGACCACACACACACACACTCTAATACCCACTCCCAACCACTCTAAAGGCCCTCCCTCCTGTCACTAGGGCTACATGGGGACCGACAGCCGTCAATATCTCGGCTTGTTAAATCTCCTATTATGACCGTGGAATTAATGGACCACTGAGAGTGTCTGAGGGAGGGAGAATAAACCTAATGGAGAGATATTTTATTTGAGATCATTTGAATGGTTGCATATATGGATATAACACCAACAGAGGACATAGCCTCTGTCCTCTGACCCTGTTTACTAATGGATGCAAAGCCAACCCAGGACACAGACAGAGGGCTCTAGTCAATCCGTATCGCAGAAGTTCAGAGTTACAGCGTGATTGAATTTCATAGACAATGTTCGCGCGTTAGCGGAGACAGTATTCACGGTAAACATTGTATATGTCGGCTCAATCAGACATTACCTTTACATTTTGATTGCGCAGTATGTAATGCTTCAGCTATATACGGTGCATTCGGAGAGTATTCAGACCCTTCCCTTTTTCAACATTTTGTTACGTTACAGCCTTTTTCTAAAATAGAATAAAAAAAAAAATCTACACACAATATCCCATAATGACAAAGAAAAAATAGGTTTTTAGATTTTTTTTTCAAATTCATTAAAAAATGAACAGAAATACCTTATTTACATAAGAATTCCGAACCTTTGTTATGAGACTCGAATTTGAGCTCAGGTGCATCCTGTTTCCATTGATCATCCTTGAGATGTTTCTACATCTTGATTGGAGTCCACCTGTGGTAAATTCAATTGATTGGACATGATTTGGAAAGGCACAATAACCCCAAGCACACAGCCAAGACAACGCAGGAGTAGCTTTGGGCCGGCAGGTAGCCTCGTGGTTGGAGCGTTGGGCCAGTAACCAAAAGGTTGCTGGATCAAATACCCAAGCTGACAAGGTAAAACATCTGTCGTTCTGCCCCTGAACAAGGCAGTTAACTCACTGTCCTTGTGTGGCCCAGCTAAAGCCTGGACTTGAACCCGATCGAATATCTCTGGAGAGAGATGAAAATAGCTGTGCAGCGGTGCTCCCCATCCAACCTGATGAGCTTGAGAGGATCTGCAGAGAAGAATGGGAGAAACTCCCCAAATACAGGTGTCAAACTCAAGGCTGTAATTGCTGCAAAAAGTTCCTCCAACAAAGTACTGAGCAATGGGTCTGAATAATTATGTGAATGTAATATTTCAGTTTTTTTTTATTTTATAAATTTGCAAAAACAAATGTAAACCTGTTCTTGCTTTGTCATTATTGGGTATTGTGTGTAGATTGATGAGGGGAAAAAACAATTGAATAAATTTTAGAATAAGGCTGTAATGTCACAAAATGTGGAAAACTTTCCGAATGCAATGTAGATTGAATAGAGCCCAGACACTCATGCTGCATCCCAAATAGTACCTATTGGCCCTGGTCAAAAGTAGTCGACTATAGGGACTAGGGTGCCATTTGGAACACGGCCAGAAACTCTGTTCTGGGTTTGCCCATTTGACAATGTGGGTCTTCCAGTAATCAGGGGTCTTGGTGGGGAAGCTACCTATTCGGTGAGTGTCTTCAGGAAGCCTGAAGACTGAACAATAATCCTAATCTTGAAGGATTTGTGTGTCTAAGTTCCTGTGTGACTCTGTTGGTAGAGCATGGCGCCAGGGTTGTGGGTTCAATCTCATGGGGGAATAAAATGTATGCACTCACTACTGTATGTCGCTCTGTCTTAAGCATCTGTGTCCCGCTAGCGGGACAACTTCCGGTGAAACTGGAGGGTGCAAAATTCAAATTAATAATCATAAATATTATGGATTTTAAACATTTACAGTGCTGCCCCTTCCTGATTTCTTATTGTTTTGCACATTTGTCACACTTAAATGTTTCAGATCAACAAACAAATTTTAATATTACACAAAGATAACCCAAGTAAACACAAAATGCAGTGCTTAACTGATAATTGTATTTATTAAGGGAAGAAATCTGTGAAAAGTAATTGCCCCCTTAACCTAATAACTTGTTATGCCACCCTCAGCAGCAACAACTGCAATCAAGCGTTTGCGATAACTGGCAATGAGTCTTGCCTCATTGTCCTGCTGCAGAACCCAAGTGCACTTCAGCTTGAGGTCACGAACTGATGGCCGGACATTCTCCTTCAGGATTTTTTGGTAGAGCAGAATTCATGGTTCCATCAATCACAGCAAGTCATCCAGGTCCTGAAGCAGCCCCAGACCATCACACTACCACCACCATATTTGACTGTTGATATGAGGTTCTTTTTCTGAAATGCTGTGTTACTTTTACGCCAGATGTATCGGGACGCACACATTCCAAAAAGTTAAACTTTTGTCTCGTCAGTCCACAGAATATTTTCCCCAAAAGTCTTGGGGATCATCAAGATTTTGCCAAAAGTGAGACGAGCCTCTATGTTCTTTTTGGTCAGCAGTGGTTTTCGCCTTGGAACTCTGCCATGGATACAATTTTTGCCCAGTCTCTTTCTTATGGTTGAGTCATGAACACTGACCTTAACTGAGGCAAGTGAGGCCTGCAGTTCTTTAGATGTTGTTGTGGGTTCTTTTGTGACCTCTTGGATGAGTAGTCACTGTACTCTTGGGGTGATTTTAGTAGGCCGGCCACTCCTAGGAAGGTTCACCACTGTTCCAAATTTTCTCAATTTGTGGAGAAAATAATGGCTCTCACCGTGGTTTGCTGGAGTCCCAAAGCTTTAGAAATGGCTTTGTAACCATTTCCAGACTGATAGGTGTTAATTACTTTGTTTCTCATCTGTTCCTGAATTTATGTTGTCTTGCTTTTTGAGATCTTCACTTTGTCAGACAGGTTCTATTTAAGTGATTTCTTGATTCAACAGGTCTGGCAGTAATCAGGCCTGGATGTGGCTAGTGAAATTGAACTCAGCTTTCCAAAAAATGTGATTAACCACAGTAAATTCATGATTTAACAAGGGGGCAATTACTTTGTCACATAGGGCCATGAAGGTTCGGATAGCTTTTTTTCCCTTAATAAATACAATTATCACCTAAACACTGCATTTTGTGTTTACTTGGGTTATCTTTGTGTAATATTAAAATGTGTTTGTTGATCTGAAACATTTAAGTGTGACAAATGCGCAGAAAAATAAGAAATCAGGAAGGGGGCAAATACTTTTTCACAGCACTGTATGTACATATAAGTGTCTTATATCGGCTGAAAGCTTCAATTGTTGTTAATCTAACTGCACTGTCCGATTTACAGTAGCTATTACAGCGAAAACATGCAATGCGATTGTTTGAGGATGGCGCCTCACATTAACATATTTTTCCACCAGCATTTTTCCATACATTCACATATACCGATTAAATATTCACTTACTTTTTGAAAATCTTCCTCTGATTTGTCATCCAAAGGGTCCCAGCTATAACATGTAGCTATAACATAAGTGTTAAATTCTTACTTTAGGTCCACTATCTGTAAATGTTATTTTGTGTGCCACTAAGCTTTTGTGTTAATCTTTTAGAGGCATTGACTCTTCTTTGCTCAGAATGATGACAAGCAGCAATGAGCCAACTCAAACGGAGATTACAGTTCAAAGAAAGCTTTATTACCCACTTTCACTATCAGTCACGGAAATTAAGTTAAGGGTTACCCCCCAAACGAATAAATGAATCCATCAACAAATCCACAAATCCTTTCCCGTCACTAATGATTAACAGGGATTAGTCACCTGATGACATCCAAAGGTCAGGTGGGGTGCTGTTTGTTGGGGTAAGTAGATTTGTCACATGAAAATCGATTCACACAATGAAGCACAAAATTAGCAGTAACACCATTTATTGTGTTCAGTGGAGCCCGGGTTAAGGAAATGTATCTTTTGGGTAGGTCACTGTCAACCCTTGACTTACAGTTGTGATAATGATTATGTGACAGAATTATTAAAAACAACGTTTTTTTTTCAGCTCCAGGATTGAAATATGGAAGGGTAGAACTTTATAATAGCACATTGTAATAAAGCATTTATAATGGATTTATTCATAGTTTATTAATCATGACTCCCACATTTGTAAATGTTAGTAAGCTAGTTATTCACACATTTATAAATAACTTTTAAAGTATTTAATAATGATTCATAAGCTCATTCATCAGATGTTTAATATAGGTCCTTATAAACCATTTACTGATCATTAGTTAAGTATTGGCGTGGCCTAATGTAAAGTTAGGGCTATTTATACTTTATAAATACTTAACAAATGTGATTTCTCACAAAAATGTATTGAACATTTTATTCACATTTATGTAAAACAACTTTTGCAAGGACGTGAGGAAGAGTGAATGCATGCTAATATTTTTTTTGTTTGCAACCTACAGTAATTATAACTAGAACTAATCAGTACTAATCATAACACAGGGAGATTTAGACTACACCCAACAGTTGGCTGGACCGAACAGTTTTTCTTTAGTGGATTTGTATTCCTTCATTACTACTGATGTGTGATTGAGGTAGAAATGATTTGCAGGTAGATATGTTACATGTATAACCTTCAAAGCTGGAATCAGCATTAGATGAAACAGCACCACTGGTCGCCCCAGGCACATTTGTTATCGTTTTTGTTATGTTTACAAAAGGAGGAGTATCCAGAATCTTGGTTGAACAAATTCATGGTGCATTCTCTGCTGTTCTATTGTGCATTCAATGATGTGCAATCATGTCCGTTGGAAGAAAACAGTGTTGATTGTTTGAAGTAACGTCTTTGTTGTTATGTAATATCGCAAACGAACATGGAAGTTTCACGCTACGGATTCCAGCTTTAAATGCATCCAGTGCTTCAGATTATTTTCACACTTTGCTTTGTTTGGAGACACTTTTACTGGGCCATTAAAGGTAGTAACTCTTTAAAAGTAATGGGATAGTTCATAGAAATTATGTATTCAGATATTTGTTTTCTTACGTGGTAAGCAGTCTAAGGACTGCTCTAAGGAATCCACACTTTGGTTTTGGTAGAAAGGTCACTGCCAAGAAACACTAATGTTTGCATTTTCGGATGGAAAATGTTAATTTATTCAGCAAAGAGTGTGTCTGAAGTTACATACTTATCTACTTCCCCAGAGTCAGATGAACTTGTGGATAACATTTGTATGTCTCTGTGTTCAGTATGAAGGAAGTTGCCAACAAGCGTTAACGCAATTGCTAACTAGCATTAGTGCATTGACTGGAAGTCTGTGGAACAGCTAGCATGCTTATGTATCTGCGTCCAGAATGAAGGAAGTTAGAGGTAGTTTTGCGAACGCAATGACTGAAAGTCTACAGAAGTCCATAGACTTCCAGTCATTGTGCTAATACTAGTTAGCAATTGCGCTAACGCTAGTTGGCAACTTCCTTCATACTGAACGCAGAGACATAAAAATTCCAAACTATCCCTTTAAGGAGTATCATGTACTGCTGGAATGTCTACAAATGGCATGTCCATCTTTTTGTGATAAATAACACTGGTCACTCAAAATATTTATAAAGTATGTTTATTTATAAAGTATGTGTGAATAACTAGCTTACTAACATTTACAAATGTGGGAGTAATGATTATTAAATGATTAATAAACTATTTACTTATCCATTATAAATGCTTGATTACAAAGTGTTAGTATAAAGTGCTACCGATGTAAGTAAGGGTAGGGAGTGTAAAAATAACTAAGTTAAGCTTGACTTCCTTCCTACTTCTTTCTCTTCATTTTGTAGCATTTAATTTACAGTATTTCCTATATTCTTTGTTGCGGATGGCTTAGACACCAGTTGACCATGACAATTCCTGAATAAAGAGTGAATTGAGGAAATAAAAACAAGAAAATCTGTCTTTTAATACTTTTTTCCAAGAGAAGGATTAGATATCCCTAGACTGGTTGATCAGAAGCCCAGCTGTGTGTGTGTGTTAGAGTGGGGGTGTGGCTGTTTGTGTAAGTATATCCCCAGCTGTTGAGTGCTTTGCAGATGTGACAACCAGAAATAGGGGATTACAACTAAATCCAGAGAGACGGAGGGAGATAGAGAGCGAGGGAGGGAGGGATGGGGAGTAAGGGCGATAAGTGGGGGACAGGCTGGAAATAAAGAGGCAATGGGATATAGTAAAAACCAACATGATAAAGAAGAGATGAGAAATGAATGAGCGTAAACAACTGACTGACTGGGAGAGATATGGAGAAAATAAGAGAGAGAGAACACTAGAGAGAAAGAGAGAGAGAGAGAGAGAGAGAGAGAGAGAGAGAGAGAGAGAGAGAGAGAGAGAAAGAGATGATGATGACAGATGAACACTTACAATCATTGATTGACAGCTAGGGTGAAAAGAATAGAAAGAGACAGGTAGCCTGAGGTAAAAAAATGGAATTGTGCTACACTTTTTTAAATATTTTTATTCAGAAGATTTTTGCTCCCACAGAAAAACACATCTGTAATGCCAGAGTACTGTATTACACAACTGTCCATGGCCAAAAATAAACTGTGGATAAAGCATTTTATACTTACCATCCATTTGTATTGTATATTCATAAGGGGGAGAGTATTTACTTATCATGGTTCACACAGAGGAAATAGGGGGCTTTCAGTGGTGTCTAAAAGTGTTTGTCTTTAATTTATAAGGCGTTTTGGCCACACAAATGGAGAAAGACTATGGATTAAATTCTAAAAAGGAGGACATCCATGTGAGAGTCACTTTCACGATCAATTAGCACTGTTTCCAGAGAGCTGAAGAGACTTCTGATTTGATGAGTTGTGAAGGTGTGAAAAGCCCTTAGACTTAATGAGATTCTCTTTTAACACGGTTTTATATGTTGATTAGAAACATTTTCACATGTAGTTAATCATAGAATACTGAAGCTCGTGGTTGGTGACATTGGTTGTATTTGTTATTCAGTGATAAGTGTCTTTCACTTGTCAACGCATTGGGCTGAACTGATCCAGAGAGGTTTGGCAGGAACTCAAATGAATGTCCATAAAAGCCCTCGAGGGATTGAGTTTAAGGCCTTTCTAATTAAAATACACGTTGACATTTTCCCACTCCGAGCTTCCAGTCTGTACGCACTTTAAAGCAGCATTTCCTTTAAGAACCTAGCTTTACACATAAAACCCTGGTATATTATTTGTGAGGGATTATAAGCCTGCATTTCAATCTCCTGATATTACATATTGTTGAATACACACATGGCTGTTGCTTGCTCTTTGTACACATCTTTACAATAACTAAGGCTGGAATGCAGTACTTCAGACTGGTCTAATAGACTAGACGTAACATAGTAAATGTAAATCTGGGATACTCAAATTAGTATGATACAGTATGTTACGCTTGGTATGGTAACATTAGACAGAAGGCTAGTTATGGAAAAATCGAAAGAAGGGTGGTTGGTCGGGGTGGATGGGTAGGGTTATAACGCGAACGTATAGCAACCCAAGGGGTTGCGTGTTTAACTTTAGCATTTTAGCTAATTAGCTACTACTTACAAATTTTTTGCTACTTTGCAACGACTTAGCATGTTAGCTGACCCTTCCCCTAACCTTAACCCTTTAATCTAACTCTAACCTTAACCCTAACCTTAATCCCCAACCCTTAGTGTAGCTAACGTTAGCCACCAAGCCACCTAGCTAACTTTAACCTCCAACAAATTGGAATTCATAACATATCATACATTTTGCAAATTTGTAACATATTGTACAAATTGTAATTCATAACATATCATACAAAATGGATGATGGACATCTACAAATTAACAAATACCATACGAAATGTAACATATACTAATGTCCCGGATTCAAATTGACTGTGTTACATCTACCTCTGAGTCTAGGTTGAATACTTACATACTTGTTATTCTGAAAACTGGAGCCACCTGTGACTGTCATGGTTCCTCTTGGCACCAGAGGGCGGCAGAGACAGCCGTAGAGACTTTTATTGGACTCAGGTGTGTCTTATTATTTCATGATTGTGTCCCTGTTAAAAGTGGTGTGTTTTGTGTGGTCCTTTGCAGAAGCTTGAATTGTTTACTGTGTGTGGTTGTTACCAGAGTGAGTTTTTGGGGACTTAGTGCTGGGTGTTTCAAGTGTACTGTGATCCTGTGCCTACCGTATCTCAGTAAAGTATTATGTTTATCCGTAACCACTGATTCCTGGTCTCTTCTCTGCACCTGGGTCCAACCTTACCATGTCACAGTGACAGGAGTCTACCAGGTAGCAACCTTGGTCTTTACAGTACCCAAAACCATTCTGAGATTGGTAAAAAGAGCTATTGTGTAAATATCACAATGCAGGTATGAGTGATTTGAACCATAGTCTACACTCTTAGAAAATAAGGCGCTACCTTGAACCGAAAAGGGTTCTTCAATTGTCCCCATATGCGAACCCTCTGAATTATTATTTTTTGGTTCCAAGTTGAACCCTTTCAATAATACACGTTTCTATGTGGAACCCTTTCACTAATTCAAGGTTCTATATGGAACCCTTTCACCACTAACAGGTTATAAGTAGAAGCTTTCTCACCATCGAAGGGTTCTACCTGGAACCAAAAACGGTTCTCTAATGGGGACAAACGTAGAACCCTTTTTTCTTAGTGTACCAACATGTCTTCAGATAGTATACCTACCTGGCTGCTTCCACTATGTCAGCTTTTCCTGTAGACCACTGCCTCCATGTCTCCATCCATCCGAACAGTTACTGTGCCGCCACTCTGAGGATTGGTATCTGTCCAAAGGAGTCAGGGACCTCAGTCTGTGACCAGGGCCCATATCCAAAAGGTGTTTTATAGTAGGAGTACTGATCTAGGATCAGGTCTCAATTCATCCCTATAATCTTAATCATTATTCAAACGGATCCTAGATCAGCACTCCTACCTCGAGAGGCTTTGTGGATACGGGCCTAGGTGTGTGAACTAGCCAACAACAAGGAGACAAGCATGAGACAAAGCATGATAAACATGCTACATCCAAAAATGATAACACATTTATTGTGTGAAAAAGACTCAAGAATTAGCAAAGTTTCCTTTTCTGTTTTGAAAGTGCTTAAGAAATTGAGTGTGGTGTCTATACTACTGATATGGTATAAGATCGAGGTTCAAGGTTGAAATGTTTGAGGTTGAAACGTTATAGTAAGGTCTACCACAAACTTTTGTCAACTAGACTGATATTTGCTTTGATACAGGTCAGTTTCCCTCCAATGCATAAAGACGCACAACAAACATGGTGCAAGAAATCTTTGTAGGCTACTGCAACCATGAAGACCCCAATATCTACACTAAGATTATCTAGGAAGTTTGAAAAGAATATACTTTAATTGTAAAACCACAGAGTACACAATAACCTACTCTGTCTGAATCTATTCTAATGTTAAATACTTGGGGAAATATTTGGTAGGCTATAGTACAGAAGGTCCCTGCCCGTGGTCCCTAAATTACATAATACAACCTACTATTTGCAGAGAGAGCGTATTTGGAAAAGGACCTGCAGCTACAGAAAACTACTTTAAATCTTATAGGCCTAGGCTATTTCAAATCAATATAGCCTTCACACAATTCTTCTGTAGGCCTATTTTGAGCTAAACTCACTCATATCCTATCCTTTAACATTAGGTTGTGGGGGAAAACCAGGACGAAAGTAACACTTTTCCTTTTCTTTTCCTAATTACACAGATATTGATAGAGCTAGGGACACCATATTTTATGACAAACAACTTATATATGGTACCAGTCAAAAGTTTGGACACACCTATTCAGGGTTTTTCTTTATTTTTTGTATTTTCTACATTGTAGAATAATAGTTAAGATATTAAAATAAAATTTAAATAACACATGGAATCATGTAGTAACCAAAAAAGTGTTTAACAAATCAAAATGTATGTTCGATTTTAGATTCTGCAAAGTAGCCACCCTTTGCCTTGATTACAGCTTTTCAAACTCTTGGAATTCTCTCTTAGTTTGGATCCCGCTACGCAGTTGGCATCAGTTGCTGGGACTGCTTGTCTCTTTCCAGTGATCCTGCCAACCAAAGACTGGTCTGACGAGCTATTTGGCGTCGCTGCTGGCTAGATGCATATCAAGCTAGTGAGGTTTTCCTGAACGCAGCCCGCGACGCGGTTAGCCATTGTGGCTGGGACTGCGGATTGTCCCGGGTTTGTGGCTGTCTAGATCTCTGCTGTTTGTTGTTTTTTCAACAGCGTAACCTACGTTGGTAGCTACCATGACAAAGACCAATGCCGGCGGGAGTACCGTTGAGGACAGTGGTGTGTTTCTATCACACGTGAAGGATCTTTAAAACGAATAAAAAGAGACCTACAAGCGGTTGTTACAACAACAAGAAAATAGCTTCAAGTGTATTGTCCAAATACTTGTGGATTCTACTAATAAAAGAATGGACGACCTGACCAGAGTGGTCCAGACCCTGAAGAACAGTTTGCAGTTCTCTCAGGGTCAGCTGGATGAGTTGAAACAGGAGAACGGCAAGATGACAGCAATCTGTAAGTCATTGAGAGAGGACATCAGTTCTGTGTGTGAAACCATGATAACAATGACAGATAAATCAGACTATCTTGATGGACAATCAAGGCGGAACAACATGGTTGTGGACGGAATTGTAGAATCTCCACATGAGACCTGAACGGAGTCTGAGGACAAAGTGAGGGAAATGATCTCTGAGAAATTTCACCTGGACCACTGGAAAATTGAGGTGGAGTGCGCCCACAGGACTGGAAAACCCACCACTGGCCCAGGTGATAGGCCCAGGCTGATAGTGGTCAAGTTCTTGAGGTTCAAGGACAAGGTAGCTGTTCTGGAAAAAGCAGAGAACTTGAAAGGAACGTATATCTTCCTCAACGGGGACTATCCTGAAGCTGTGCGCCAAAACAGGAAAGAACTGATCCCAGCCATGAAATCTGCCAGAGCACTTGGGGACATTGCATACATCCGCTATGACAGGCTCATTGTCCATCCTCCCTCCCAGAGGCCTGGAAGGGATGAGAGAGCCAAGCCTATGGATTCATAGCCTCAACCCCGCAGTACACACACACATACACACACACCAATTGATTAATGGGCTGCTGAATGTATATTTTTTTATCTTGCTTTGTCTGCTCTTTTCAGTATTATGTCTATCTCTGATAAGCTACCCAGGAAAGGGCTGAAAATAGCCCCTATTAAAACAGTTGAAGTCTTAAGTTTACATACACTTTAGCCAAATACATTTAAACTCAGTTTTCACAATTCCTGAAATGTAATCCTAGTAAAAATCCCTTTTTTAAATCAGTTAGGATTACCACTTTATTTTAAGAATGTGAAATGACAGAATAATAGTAGAGAGAATTATTTCTTTCAGCTTTTATTTCTTTCATCACATTCCCAGTGGGTCAGAAGTTTACATACACTCAATAAGTATTTGGTAGCATTGCCTATAATATTGCCTATATTGTTTAACTTGGGTCAAACGTTTCGGGTAGCTTTCCACAAGCTTCCCACAATAAGTTGGGTGAATTTTGGCTCATTCTTCCGAACAGAGCTGGTGTAACTGAGTCAGGCTTATAAGGCCTACTTGCTCGCACAGGCTTTTTCAGTTCTGCCCACAAATCTTCTATAGGATTGAGGTCAGGGCTTTGTGATGGCCACTCCAATACCTTGACTTTGTTGTCCTTAAGCCATTTTGCCACAATTTTTGAAGTATGCTTGTGGTCCATTTGGAAGACCCATTTGCGACCAAGCTTTAACTTCCTGACTGATGTCTTGAGATGTTGCTTCAATATATCCACATCATTTTCCTCCCTCATGATGCCATCTATATTGTGAAGTGCACCAGTCCCTCCTGCAGCAATGCATCCCCACAACATGATGCTGCCAACCCCGTCCATCACGGTTGGGATGGTGTTCTTCGGCTTGCAAGCATCCCCCTTTTCCACCAAGCATAACGATGGTCATTATGGCCAAACAGTTCTATTTTTGTTTCATCAGACCAGAGGACATTTCGGCACAACGCCTCTTCCTTATTTGACCTAGACAGTGTTGTGTATGGATTGACATTATAGGCTACGTGTGCCTTTTGAAAAAATGTATGTAGTTCTGTCCTTTGCTGTTCTTGTCTATTGATGTTCTGTATTATGTCATTCTGTATTATGTTTCATGTTTGTGTGGACCCCAGGAAAAGTAGCTGCTGTTTTTGCAACAGCTAATGGGGATCATAATAAAAAAACAAATACCAAAACCAGCTTCATGAGGAATGCTTTTCCAACGGTCTTGAAGGAGTTCACACATATGCTGAGCACTTGTTGGCTGCTTTTTCTTCACTCTGCGGTCCTACTCATCCCAAACCATCTCAATTGGGTTGAGGTCGGGCGATTGTGGAGGCCAGGTCATCTGATGCAGCACTCCATCACTCCTCTTGACGAAATTGCCCTTACACAGCCTGGAGGTGTGTTTTGGTCATTGTCCTGTTGAAAAACAAATGAGTGGATATGGACTTTGTCTTTTACCAAATAGGGAGCCTCAGATGATATGTCTCTATTGGTCAAGCAGTTTTAGAGTGACACGTCAGCCTAACCCAATGAGCCAGTTTGTTTACATCCAAGCTACATGTAAGTATGTTAGATAGAGTACTGTGCACCCGGATAGCTTGCTAGCAACCTTTTGTTACTGTTTAAAATATCTTGATTGCTAATTCCAGAAGTTAGATGTGTCGATTGTATCCCCTGAGCTATTATCTTCAGCACCTATGTTAGCTAGCTAACAGGCTAAGAAGCTAGCTAGCAAGTTAATTCACAAAAATGACTGTGGTCTTTTCTAGATAGCTGCAGTGCAACACAACCGAAGCCAAAACATTAACACTATCAATCTATGCATATATGGCCAGTATCAATAGCTCCAATATATGTGTATTTGTTAAATTTGAAGAGACAGAGTAGATGGACATAACCTTGCCTTAACATTCTTTGAATTAGTCCTTAGTGAGACGGTTGACAAAGCTGTTGCTTGACTCAATACTGTTAAAACTGCAAGACATGGGCAATATTGCATATAGAGTTTTTCCTTGCCAATGTCAACACGAAAATCAGAGGCATTTCGCTGATAACAGGGTTTTATTAGTTAATTCATTTGTCAGGTCCATGCCTTAGCAATCAGTCTGCACAATTAACCATCACAAATTATTTTAGAAACGATATACTCCTTTACTGTACACTTGGTGACCTGTGATAGAGACATTGTCCTACATGTAACAGTTATTATTGTCCTCAGAAGAATCACTAGTGTTCAAGAAACAGGTTACAATTACCACAGTGTTCAACTCGTTTTTCTTGATAATGGTTTCCAACATAAGATAGGCAGAAATTCAGTTTTTTTTTATTGTTCTCGATAACTGTGTGCTCTGGTTTAGTGCATGTTGTCACAACCAACCATTAATTCACTCAATTTACCCAAGTATGGTCTTATTGTAGTTCAATTGGGTGTTATAGCACAGGTAGGGATGACAGATTACACATAGCTGTCCTTCCGGGCCAAAAATGAGGAACACTGGACTATTGCACATTTTGGGAGGGTGAAGAATTGTGGTGCCACTCCAGCCCTTGCATCGCATAGGAAAGCATCCTCACCTGGCTGATGGAGGGAAGCTTGGTCAGCAGCATCTGGAAGACAGGAAGGGACCGTCTCCTGGAGGAGCTGCTGGGGGTGCCAGCACACAGCAATGACGTTAGTCAGATAAACCCCTCATTTCTCATTGTTTCCTAAGGTTTGGAACACAAAACTGATTAGTTGAAAGGCACAGTGTCAAGTCTGGACTGGAGCAAATACGTTAATATAGAAAAGGCCTTTTTGTACCATTCAGAAAACAGGAACTCAGAAGAATCAGATTGATTTCAGTCCACATCATAGATAATCAGCCCCCTAACAGGGTCTCTGGTACTGTCCTCTGCAGGATATAATAACTCACTACTAGTGATTAACAGGTGCGGTATGAATTCTATAGGAAGAGAGACTTCTATAGGAAGAGATTCTTTCAAACAACAAGGTTATTATAAGATTTGCAAAAATGAAGAAATCAACCATCCACTTAACAATGCATTGTTGAAAACCCAACGAACACAGTTGGTTCTCTTCTTTCATAGAATGTACATCCTCTTATCTATGTGACTGTTAGCAGAGGTGCAGAAACAGGCCCTGGGAACAGAGTTGTAAAAAGTGATTAAGCTTGTCTGTTTCAATCAAGAAAGCTGATATTGCCGCCATTCTCTGTTCCTCCCTGCACTCTCCACATAGCTAAATTCCTGCCGATCGTAAACACAGGAGTTCACAAACTGCGGTCGCACCCAAGCGGCTCATAAATATATATGCTCACACAAGACAAGTCTGTATCAGTAAAAATACTAGCATATAACAATGGACAATTATTTAACCTGTTTGGGCTAGGGGGCAGTATTTTGAAGTTCGGATGAAAAACGTGCCCAAAGTAAACTGCCTGTTACTCAGGCCCAGAAACTAGGATATGCATATAATTAGTAGATGTGGATGGGAAACACTCTGAAGTTTCTAAAACTGTTAAAATAATGTCTGTGAGTATAACAGAACTGATATGGCAGGCAAAAACCCGAGCAAAATCCATCGGGATGTCTGAATCAGTCATGTCAAAGCCTTTTTTGTTTAACCCTCAGATTTTTGTTTAACCCTCAGTTCCTATGGCTTCCACTAGATGTCACCAGTCTTTAGAAAAAGGTTTGAAGCTTTTATCTTGAAAATCAAGGGAGTAAGACAAGTTCTTCCTGAGTTCACGTCATGTGTCCTATTATGGATTTTGCGCGTAACAGGGAGTGCGCACTTAGCTCTTTTTGTCTTCTATTCAGCAGGCTATATTCCGTCTGGAATTGTATAGTTTACATTCATTTTAGGGTATCTGAATATTGATCACAAACGCTGTTTGACTTTTTTTTTGACAAACTTTACCGGTACTTTTGGGATATTGTTTGTCTGCATTGATGAACGCCTTTGGGCAGGTGGATTACTGATCAAAACGCGCCAACCAAACGGAGCTTTATGGATATAAAGAGGGACTTTATCGAACAAAAGGACCTTTTATTGTGTAACCGGGACGCTTGGGTATGCCATCATATGAAGATCTTCAAAGGTAAGCGATTTATTTTATGCTATTTTTGAGATTTGTGACACCTCTGCTGGTTATGTTATTATACTAATTGAATATTTAAGCGGGATGCTGTCCTCAGACAATCAAATGTTCTGCTTTCGCCGTAAAGCCTTTTTGAAATCTAACAACGCTGTTAGATTAACAAGATTCTAAGCTTTTGAATGGTGTGCAACACTTGTATTTTCTGGAATGTTTAAAATTAGTATATTTGTATTTTGAATTTGGCGCTCTGCATTTCACCGGATGTTGGCAAAATCGATCCCGTTCATAGGTTTGGATCCATAAGAGGTTAAGTAAAAAACAGGATAGTAGGCTAATTAAACAGTAGAGTATGTAATGAATATCCATTTCCTCCACATTTCCTCCCTTTTGAGACACAGTCTCAACCTAAATGACCTCCGTTGTCATTGAGTTTCAAACCTTCACATGAATTTAAACATCAGTACGTACTTTATCACCACACACACAAGGAAACTGCATATTGCCACAGGATCACCATGACAGTAGGCCCTTA
Source organism: Brachymystax lenok tsinlingensis (assembly GCA_030435695.1). NCBI lineage: Eukaryota > Metazoa > Chordata > Actinopteri > Salmoniformes > Salmonidae > Brachymystax > Brachymystax lenok. Next base: position 2,753,390 of record CM059806.1, on the reverse strand, counting down.
ACTCTAACTTGGGAGAACCATTTACAGAACCCCCGCTGTGGGCATAGACCTATGGACATGCTGCACCAATAACTCAATGTTTTTACCTTGGTGTTATTGTAATGACATGGCAAGAATAGTCTCAATGGCTTTGCTACACAATTTCTTAACACAAGTTATAATAAGCATTATTGTAAAAAAATATATAACTAAGCCATAAATCAACCAATTCAATATTTCAGCTCCTATAACACCGAATAATGACTGAACCCATTCAAACGGATTCCAAACGTTGTCTGGTTGGTGTTCATTTGTGAGATAACCACTAAGCTTTTTCAGATGTTCCACTACAATAGTAACCCCAGGGTACGAATGTATAGCAGTGGTCACCTATCATTTGGCACACTCTTATGCAAACATTCTGTCTCAAATACATGCCCTGTATGTACTTAGACTCCGGCTACAAATACATTTGCACATAAATCATTCTATCTAACCCATAACACATTAGTCACTACTGCTAGTCCACTTATACAGTTATAAACATACTAAAACATGCTCGTCAATTGTATTGTATTATCCAGAAAGCCATATATATTGATGCACTTTAACTTCTTAGGGAGCGGCAGCTGAGGTGTCGGTTTTGGAGAGTAAAATGCCTCCCACTCAGGCCCAGAAAATAGGATATGCACATAATTAGTACTATTGGATAGGAAACACTATGAAGTTTCTAAAACTATTAAAATAATGTCTGTGAGTATAACAGAACTGATATAGCAGGCGAAAACCTGAGGAATTTCTGTCCAGAATTTTGCCTTCCACAAAAGTGTAAAATGCTAAGACCACCACCATGTCTTTCCAGGCGATGTGCAGTAAAAGCAAATATTCTGCAAGAGGACCAAACAGTTGGTGTTTAGTTGGAGTCTTATCAAGACAGGAGACAGGACAGGAGTCCAGCTTATCAAGACAGGACAAGCACATCGGCATTAGCACAAAGAGTCTCAGCTTCCCCAGTCCACTATGCTGAACACAATGTGATTAAGACCAATTAGTGGAAAAAAATGGCAGAATTGAGCTGTCTGTGTAAACACAGCCAGTGTGGCTCAGCATGAGACTGGAACGGAGTAAAATAGAATGGCATCAACACATGGTTGTGTATTTGATACTATTCCGCTACAGCCATTACCACAATCCCGTTCTCCCCAATTAAGGTGCCACCAACCTCCGGTGGTAGAACAGGGGTCTCCAACCCTGTTCCCGGAAAGCTACCCTCCTGTAGGTTTTTGCTCCAACCCCAGTTGTAACTAACCTGGTTCAGTTTATCAACCAGCTAATTATTAGAATCAGGTGTGCTAGATTAGGATTGGAGTGAAAACCTACAGGATGGTAGCTCTCCAAGAACTGGGTTGGAGAGCCCTGATTTAGAACCATCATAAAATAATTTGTCTTGTCTTGTCTGCCCTCATGGATTCACAGAAGATATTTAAATAAGCTGCACAGGGCTCTGTAGCATCAAATAGATGCTAGACATTCAGATATCCAAAGAGTCCACCTTGTCCATTTCAAGTCTTCTCTTATTGATTGAGACAGGTGGGTGTCCATCACAAAGTGCTGCATGTCATGATGACAGAGACCTGTCTCGATCAATGAATGAGAAAACTTGAAACACACATATTGTTGGATTACTTTATGGAGCAAAAAAAGTATTTATTTTAATAACGGATCATTCTCTAAATTCAAGCTGAACCCCCTCAACTGGACATTTTATGAGGCTCCTGTTTCCCCGAATCGAGGACGAAGACGGCATCACTAAGGCTGGTCGAAAATTCTCTGCGCTACTCCAAACAGTACCTTTCCTGGAACTCCCAGTAATGGATACCACAAATATTTGGTTAAATCTGGTGTAACAATCTGTAGCTAAGAGAACTGGTGATAAGCAGATGATGGGAGAGGTGGTCATGATGAAATTGCCATTCCAAAGAAACAGAGTAAGTTCAGGGAATACTTGTAAAGCTGTGGGAGGAGTGTTGTCACGATCAAACTGCCATGAGTCATCTGTGTCACGGATTCCCCCGGTACTGCTGCTCATTCCGTGCACCTGCTCCGGAGGTCTACGTCACCGGACTTCTAGGCTTCACTGAACGGGATTCATTGTCATCAACCCCGGACTGTCTTGTCTGATTACACACACCTGGTTCCCATTTCCCCTGATTAGTATGTTATATATGTGCTCTCTGTTCCCTCTGTCTTTGTCGGTTATTGTTCCCATGTCCGTTGGTGGTGTGAGTACCTATGCATTGGTGCAGCTGTTAAGCTGCGTGCTATATATATTGTGTGTTACGGGTATCATCCCGTGGCGTTCAACAAGGTTTACCCTCGCTCTTTTGTTTGGGTACAGCCCAGTGTTTTTGTATACGTGTTTGTTTAGGGTGTGTTAAAAAACCCTATTGTGTATTCCTGTGCCTGTCTCCAAAATCCTTTATACCAGCGTGACAGGTGCTCTCATTTTATCGATGAACATAGACAGGGCTCTAACTCCTCTAGCTCCACAATGAGATAGGGTGCAGGCCAGGCAGCAGGCTGTTAGCCACCCTGCCAACTTAGTGGAGTCTGCCACTAGCATACTCCGTGTAGTCAGCTCAGCTATCCCCATTGAGACCGTGTCTGTGCCTCGATCTAGGTTGGGCAAAACTAAACATGGCCTTAGCAATCTCACTGGAATAAAGACCTCCTCCATTCCTGTCATTATTGAAAGAGATTGTGATATCTCATATCTCAAAATAGGGATAAATACTTAATGTTAGATCCCTCACTTCCAAGGCAGTTATAGTCAATGAAGTCAATGGCTTGCTCATACCTATCTTTCCGATTTGGTCCTGCTGTACATACCTACACGTACACTACGGTCACAAGACGCAGGCCTCCTTACTGTCCCTAGAATGTCTAAGCAAACAGCTGGAGTCAGGGCTTTCTCCAATAGCTCAATTTCTATGGAATGGTCTGCCTATCCATGTGAGAGACGCAGACTCGGTCTCGACCTTTAAGTCTTTATTGAAGACTCCTCTCCAGTAGGTCCTATGATTTAGTGTAGTCTGGCCTAGTGTCTCCCGACCCCTCCTGTCTCAGCCACCAGTATTTATGTTGCAATGGTTTATGTGTCGGGGGGCTAGGGTCAGTCTGTTATATCTGGAGTATTTCTCCTGTCTTATCCGGTGTCCTGTGTGACTTTAAGTATGCTCCCTTTAACTCTCTTTCTCTCTTTCTCTCTCTCTTCTCAGAGAGGACATGAGCCCTAGGAGCATGCCTCAGGACTACCTGGCCTGATGACTCCTTGCTGTCCCCAGTCCACCTGGTCATGCTGCTGCTCCAGTTTCAATTGTTCTGATTGAGGCTATGGAACCCTGACCTGTTCACTGGACATGCTACCTTGTCCCGGACCTGCTGTTTTGGTCTCTCTCTCTACCGCACCTGCTGTCTCTAACTCTGAATGATCGGCTATGAAAAGCCAACTGACCAGTTGCACCCTCTACAACCACTGTGATTATTATTATCTGACCCTGCTGGTAATTTATGAATGTTTGAACATCTTGGCCATGTTCTGTTATAATCTCCACCCAGCACAGCCAGAAGAGGACTGACCACCCCTCAGAGCCTGGTTCCTCTCTAAGTTTCTTCCTAGGTTCCGGCCTTTCTAGGGAGTTTTTCCTAGCCACCGTGCTTCTACAGTTGCATTGCTTGTGTTTGGGGTTTCTGTACAGCACTTTGTGACATCGGCTGATGTGAAAAGGGCTTCATAAATACATTTGATTTTGATGAAGATACATTGCCTGGCAGCGCTGATGAGACAGTGGATTGCGCAGTCAGATGGAAAAGAGTAAATAGGAATTTTAGCATCATAGACTTAGCCGAATGGTAACTTATGGAATAGACACATTGGCTGGAATGTGGTTTTAACCAATCAGCATTCAGGATTAGAACCACCCGTTTTTGTCATAGATATGGCTACCGGTAGTTGTAACCTAGCTAGCTAAGTTAGCAAACAGAAAAATAATTAGATTTCCCACAGTAGTATGTTAGCCAGCAATATGGGGTTCAGTAGATTAACTAAAGTTAGCTAGGTGGCTTGCAGGAAAAATAACTTACTTAGATAGGCACCGTATTCGTCATCTGCCCTCTTGGTGCCGGTGTCGGCTGTAGCTGAGCTTCTAATTAGCTAAATCCAACTCTTTGAAGATTGAAACGGTTGAAACATGTATGGTTGAAAGTCACCAGGTAGCTAATAAATGCTCCATTGTCAAATTCGTGTTGATGAGAGGAATCACTTGAAGCCATTGCGTTGGGTCAGTTCTTTCAGTCTTGCCCAAACATTTGTTGTTGTGCCCGCCTCCTTTAAAAAAAGCCTGCCTTGGGGGATGGGGGCCCCCCCATCAATACACTGGAAGCTGTCATAGGGTGTATCATTCAGCAAGCGAAGCCTGTCTTCCTCCTGGGCAATTATGTGTAAAACACATCTCACTGTCCTAGAAATGCCTCAGACATGATGAAAACAAGCCCAGATTCCCCTAGGGTGAAATTCCCCTTTAAGGATTTTAAAAGAGCACACAAACCGTAACCATCGATTCAGGACCATGGACAGAAGGCTACCGCCAGTCAGCGCGAAAGTATAACATTAAATGCACTGCCGATTTCAGCACCTCCCAGAGTGGAGAGCCGGACAACATGAGCACCGCGGCAGGGCACACCTCAGAGCACAACCAATAGGCTACATTGGTCAAATAACGCAAGCCTGTATATCTATCAATTGCAAATGGACCCGCAAAAGCAAGCAATGCCATTAAGAATCACAGATAAATCTAAAAGATGCATTGAAGTAAAAAGCAAAGGCCTATTCTATACATTACTGTACATTAAAAAAATCTGCGAAACAGCCAGTAGGCTTACGTGAGCGAGAACCAATGAATTAATCATTCTGGCATGTGGCCAGGGATATAAAGGTTGTAGCATTACCGTTTAGAAGTGTTGCAGCCTCCATTCTGTGTCGAACCTCATGAGAACTTTCTGATTCCATTCCCCTTCCTGGTGAGATATACTTGTTAGGTCACTTGCAAATGCCAGCTGGACAAGCTGGGCTTTTCGTTGATCTGTTGTAGCTGAATACGTTCTTAATGGGTGGAGAAGGAATTTATGCACATTGCTGTAGATGTCCCAAATGTTAACCCATGTTTCAGTGGGCACAGTCAGCATTGCTGACAAAGACCCACTGTATCTTTGAAGAACACTGAGTGGGGTCTATTTGTTGTTGCTGGCCGTGCTTGCGATTTCACTTTGCAAGAATGTGCAAGCCACCAAAAACTGTGCTTCCACTGGTTCAGTTTTGGTTAGATCCAACAGGGCATCCAGTGCTATTAGCTGGGGTAATGGAGGTGCAGGTGCTTGTTGCGATGGTGCTAAGTCCTGACTCTTCTTGATATTGTTTGTCAGCAGGAAACGTAGGGGATGGGCGGATATTATGTTTTCTGCTAGGTTCCTCAACCTCTGTGGTCAGCCAGCTGTCTAATTGGTGAGCTCAGGATCGCTCTTGACGTGGTGTACTGGAGGAATTCTTGTTCTTCAACGAGTTGGATGGGAAGGATTTACTCCAGACACCCGAAAAGGCTCTCATCCCCGTCATTCGCAGGAGGAAAAGAGGGAAATATAGTGGACGACAGGTCTGGGTGCCTTGTAAGGATCCGTCGCCGAGATGGTAATCTATCTTTACCATCGGTTCTATTAGCCAACATATAAATAATCGACAATAAAATAAACAAACTACGAGCACTTATATCCTACCAACGGGACATTAAAAACTGTAATATCTTATGTTTCACAGAGTCCTGGCTGAACGATGACATGAATAACAAACAGCTGGAGGGTTTTAAGCTTTTTCGGGCAGGATAGAAGAGTGGCCTCTGGTAAGACAAGGGGCGGTAGCCTACGTATATTTGTAAACAACAGCTGGTTCACGAAATCTAAGGAAGTCTTGAGGTTTTGCTCGCCTGAGGTAGAGTATCTCATGATAAGCTGTAGACCACATTATTTACCAAGAGAGTTTACATCTATATTCTTTGTAGCTGTCTATATACCACCGCTGACCAATGCTGGCAGTAAGACCACACTCAATGAGCTGTATAGGGCCATAAGCAAATAGGAAAATGCTCATCCAGAGGCGGCGCTTCTAGTGGCCGGGGACTTTAATGCAGGGAATCTCAAATCAGTTTTACCAATTTTTTCTGCATGTTAAATGTGCAACCAGAGGGAGTACCACCTTTACTCCACACACAGAGATGCGTACAAAGCTCTCTGTAGCCGATGTGAGTAAGACCTTTAAACAGATCAACATTCACAAGGCCGCAGGGCCAGACGGATTACCAAGACGTGTACTCCGAGCATGCGCTGACCAACTGGCAAGTGTCTTCACTAATATGTTCAACCTGTCCCTGACTGAGTCTGTAATGCCAACATGTTTTAAGCAGACCACCATAGTCCCTGTGCCCAAGAACACTAAGGTAACCTGCCTAAATGACTACCGACCTGTAGCCATGTAGTGCTTTGAAAGGCTGGTCATGGCTCACATCAACACCATTATCCCAGAAACCCTAGCCCCACTCCAATTTGCATACTGCACCAACAGATCCACAGATGATGCAATCTCTATTGCACTCAACACTGCCCTTTCCCAACTGGACAAAAGGAACACCTATGTGAGAATGCTATTCATTGACTACAGCTCAGCGTTCAACACCATAATGCCTTCAAAGCTCATCACTAAGCTAAGGACCCTGGGACTAAACACCTCCCTCTGCAACTGGATCCTGGACTTCCTGACGGGCCACCCCCAGGTGGTAAGGTTAGGGAACAACACGTCCGCCACGCTGATCCTCAACAAGGGGGCCCCTCAGGGGTGCATGGCCAGGCATGACTCCAACACCATCATCAAGTTTGCCGATGACACAACAGTGGTAGGCCTGATCACCAACAACAATAAGACCGCCTATAGGGAGGAGGTCAGAGGCCTGGCCATGTGGTGCCAGGACAACAATCTCTCCCTCAACGTGATCAAGACAAAGGAGATGATTGTGGACTACATTAAAAGGAGGACCCGAGCACGCCCCCAGATTTGGTATGGGTCCTCAGATCCTCAAAAGGTTCTACAGCTGCACCATTGAGAGCATCCTGACTGGTTGCATCACTGCCTGGTATGGCAACTGCTCGGGCCTCCGACCGCAAGGCACTACAGAGGGTAATGCGTACGGCCCAGTATATCACTGGGGCCAAGCTTCCTGCCATCCAGGACCTCTATATCAGGCGGTGTCAGAGGAAGGCCCTAAAAATTGTCCGACTGCAGCCACCCTACTCATAGACTGTTCTCTTTGCTACCGCACGGCAAGTGGTACCGGAGCTCCAAGTCGAGGTCCAAAAGGCTTCTTAACAGCTTCTACCCCCAAGCTATAATACTCCTGAACAGCTAATCAAAGGGTTTAGGGGAGGGCTTGGCCGGGGTAGGCCGTCATTGTAAAATAAGAATTTGTTCTTAACTGACTTGCCTAGTTAAATAAAGGTTAAATAAATAAAAAGTGCCCAGACATTTTCAGATATCCATGCTGTTCAAAGCTTAGCCAGCTATAATTATTCAGCAAGCTGCTACTAAAACTTAACGAAGCTAGTAGCTACTGGCTAGCCTATTATTAACTGTAGCTGTCTGCAAAAGTGAACAACTATTTTCCCTCTCTGTGAAAAAAAACTGCCAACTTCTGCTCTGGGTGGGATCCAATGAGCTTCTTAAACAAGAAAGCTCATTGGATGGTACCTTATGACATTGCATGGCTAGGTGCCCAATCAGAATGCATTTTTTAAATGTTTCACTACTAAATATTACATTATTACATCCCTCCCCCTTCATCAGATCACGAGTGCACACCCGGCATATGGCCTCTGTCACGGTCTGCGTATCGCCCGGCGGCGATACATTGGCTAAACCAGGCATTGATGTTTTTATGGGGGTGGGGGTGAATCCATGCTGGCTTTGCCACCCCGTAGATCCGGCTTTGCCTCGTCATGGATTTAAAAGCGTAGGATAGGTGTGTAAGCATTGGCAGAAGGGAGTTTCCAGCATTGCTAAATCCATGCAAGAAGGTGTGCAAGTGCACACTGGGAGAAGGGTGGAGAATCTGGATACAACTCACACAGTATAGTCTTTTGGTAAAACTCATATTGGTACTGCCTATGAGGAGAATCAGTGGCAAGTAATGACTTTTGTTTGTATATTGTTGTATTTTAAATTTGTGTGACTGTTCTTGTCTTTCAGTGTATCAGTGTTTTGTTACTTGTCGTGTTTTATGTTTTTGTGTGGACCCCAGGAAGAATAGCTGCTGCTTCGGCAAAAGCTAACGGGAATCCGAATAAACCAATAAGAATAAACCAATAATGACTTGCAACCATAGAGTTAGCTACTGTAGATATTATCTATCTTTATGCTTGCAACCTCCCCTTCCTATCTATCCAAGTAGTAGTAGGTCTACCGAATATAGGATACCTACTTGTATCTGCTGGTATAGATGAACTCCATGAGGATATGCTCCTACATGTGCTCATTACTCAGTGAAGATGTGGGGGGGACCATGCGCAGGCTGTCCGCATGGTCCTAAAGCACACCGTTGCTTCATTTTGTATCACATTCCAATGATAGAACTTTGGGGAACAAAACATTTCAGAATGCTGCAGGGACATGCCCCCCCCCCCCAGTGAAAGTTGTGCCCCTGCCTAAGGGTGTTTCCTGATGTCCTCCTAGTCAGTCCCGGTGGGCTAGCTAACTAGCCAGTAGCCACTGAGCCCTTTTTATCCGAAATGGAATAGCTAAATAAACAAAAAACAATATAACTTTTTATACACTAGCTGGCTAGTTAGCAGAAAAACACTGTTGCCTCTGAGCATTGCCAGCTAGCTAACTAGCTATCTAACATAGCTAGCTGTACTGCCCATCGTTTTAAGTTGCCAGAATATAATGACCCTACCACTATGCTTGTTTACACTGAGCTGCACTGGGGTCGGAACGCAATCATGGTTAGATATTAGGTCAGAATACGTACCTCAATGCAGGGATGGGATATGCCACTGTACTCCATATTTTTAGCTTTATCCACACTGCTCCATCGAGAAGATTGAAATACTGAGAGTTTTCCTGGAAAAGGCTTCATCCTCATGCTAGCTAGCAGTAGCCACAGCAGCCATTATGGAATGGCATGTCGCATTTAACACAAAGGAGCTGATTGGCTGACTAACATTTCAAAATGGCTGTGGTGGCTACTGCTATCTAGCGGGAGGGCGAAAAGGACAGTTTTCCAGGAAAACTATCAGTATTTCAATGTTCTCAATGGAGCAGTGTGGCCAAAGGTATAATTTGGTTTACAGTGGCATATCCCATCCGCGCGCGTTGAGATACATTTTCCGACCCATATCTCGCGCTGGCTCCATGGTGTCTTAATGTAACCATGATTGCGTTCCGACCCTAGTGCAGCTCTGTGTAAACAAGTGAAACCTTAAGGTCGGTATCTTCTGGCTGCTAACTAAGATTTGGATGAACTGTCACTCCAAAACCGCTTGACCAATAGAGATGCTAAACCCTGTCTACATGGAATGTGCCACGTTTTTGCAAATGTTGTCAAAGGCATCGATAGCAAAGGGCAGGGTAACGTAACCAAACCTAGAAAAAATTCAAGTCAAAGAGGGAAGCGTTTCATTGCAATCGAGTTATCCTTAAAAATGTTTTGCATTCATTTACAATTAATTTGTTTTTGCCTTTCAACATTGTTTCCTTGCAATGTTATTAATTTTGCTCTGAATAATTTGGAGTTAACGTTTTGCTTTTAATATCATTATTTTTGTTTGCAATAATAAGAATTGTGTTCTAGAATTCAAACAGTTTGCTTGATATTGAAGGCACAAAAGTAATTCCACATCATTTTGTGTTACTTTCGCCCCGCACTACTTTCGTCCCGGTTCTCCCCTAGGCAATACCATTGAATCCAAATAACATAGTTAAGTTTAAATGACATTTGTAACAGCAAATGTCAATTTTACCAAAGATCTCTGTGATTTTGTCGTAATAACCAATTTACATAAATAATCTAAAAGCTACCTGCAGACAATAGGTCAAACGGTCATAGGGCTTAGTGGCTACATAAAATATACAAATGAAATGAATGATTGTCGTCATTGTCTACCATGTAGTACATCTCGATATGAATCCTATCTTATGACCACTGACCAGACACTCATAAGTCTATTACATAATGTCTAATGTCCAAGATATTTCTTTATTTATTTAGCCATCTGTTTTTTACCACCAGCCCTTCTGCCTGTCTTAGTGTTGTGTGGATCAATGACTTGATGCTATAGCGACATCTGTGGGCGGGAAGCACGAGCCGCATAGCCAACATGTGAGAAATGTGTGTGATGCGTGTGATGATGGAGTCCTAAATGCTGTGCGGTCCAGTTGTCAACATATGTGACTAGTTTCAGGAAACTAGGCGTATGTCGTGCGTCACTACTTCACAGGAGAGGCATTTAAACATAAACATGCATTTTTTTATCAAAATGCATTTTTTGGCAGAATTGCCTTCTGGAACATGTGAACTTTCTTAATAACAAACTAGTATGCCATCTGTAAATACTAATAAACTTGTTAAATTACTAGTTGGTTTAGTCATGGAAAAAGTCAGGAACCTTCCCACTAGCCATGATTGGCTGAGATAATGGAGGGGCTGGACATGCCGAGAGATGAGTTCAGATTGGTCTGCCATGTAACATGCTTCTGTCTATAACATGAGCTGCTCAGTATGTGTAGGTAATCCTGTTCAACATGGCTTTTTTTAAATATATCACAAAGAACTACAAAAGTAAGCCTCCCGAGTGGTGCAGCGGTCTAAGGCACTGCATCGCAGTGCTGTGGCATCACTACAGCCTCAGATTCGATCCCAGTCTGTGTCACAGTCGGTCGTGACCCGGAGACCTATGAGGCGGGACACAATTGGCCTGGCGTTGTACCTGGGTTAGGGGAGGGTTTGGCGGGCTGGGATTTCCTTGTCTCATCGTGCTCTAGTGTCTCCTTGTAGTGGGTGGGGTGCCTGCAAACTGACTTCGGTCGTCAGTTGGACAGTGTTTCCTCCGACACATTGGTGGGGCTGGGTTAAGCGAGCAGTGTGTCAAAAAGCAGTGTGGCATGGCAGGGTCGTGTTTCGGAGGATGCATGGCTCTCAAACTTTGCCTCTCCCGAGTCCGTAGGGGAGTTGCAGCAATGAGACAAGAGTGCAACTACCAATTGGATACCACGAAATTGAGGAGAAAAAGTGGTAAAAAAAAAGAAAATGGATAATGCTCTACACTTTCTGGATGACTTAGTTTTGAAATCAGTGGAATGACAGTGAAGCAGATTATGAAAGCTAAGGAGATGGAGAAAATGTTTGCGTTTGATTGCAAATATACGGAGGGAGTCGAAAAGAGAACACACGGAAGGCTGTTTTATAAAACACCTGTCTCCGGATTATAACTTCAAGCTAAGGGCAAGCATGGCATCCGTGACAGAGAGGGAGAAGCATTCATCCTAGCTAGCTAACGTCACCTAGCTAGCTAACGTCAGCTGGTTGGCTTGCTAGCTAACGTTACGTGTATGTTCTGGGTAGTAACATTATTCGTATCGCATTGCTTATCTTTTGATTAGCTAGCTAGCCTGCTACATGTCTAAACAAAAGACTCCACTATGCAAGTAACCATTTCACTGTACAGTTTACACCTTCTGTATCCTGTGCATGTGACAAATACACTTCGATTTTATTTGATATACGATACTGTGTGTTTACCAGAGACGGTAATGTGAAAAACAACATGAACTGCACCAAAGTCAAATTAGGATATAACGTTAGGCAAACGATACAGTGTCCAAGTTCTAAAATTCTCCGGTAGAATGCCCTGCTTTTATTTCGTCACACTCACAACCGTAAGCTATGTTATGTAATTAGCTCGCCATTAACTTGTAAAGGAGTATGTTAATGAATGCAAATAATAATGAATACAAATTAGCTCAAGTTAAGACATTATCAGCTATATGATATGGTCATCATTTGAACTGGCTAGCCAGCTAACTTAACTAACAAGCTAGAAATGAACCAAAATATTGTTTAGAAAGTAGATTTTAGTTGCCTGGTTTACTAGATTGACACATACTAAATACATTTTTTACCTCTTAAGGATTAGCCCATTTTTTTCAAATTTTCGCCTACAATGACATACCCAATGACATTATTTCACTGTAATATAATAGCTATTGTAAATTGGACAGTGCAGTTAGATTAACAAGAATTGAAGCTTTCTGCCATTATCAGATATGTCTATGTCCTTGGAAATGTTCTTGTTACTTACAACCTCATGCTAATCGCATTAGCCTACGTTAGCTCAACCGTCCCGTGGAAGGGACACCAATCCGAAAGAAGTTTTTTTAACTGATGGGTTTATTGGTGTTAAAATACACCAGTTATGCAATTTTGGACCACCAGGCTGCTGATGTCATGCAGCCTGTCGTTTTTGTGTTTATACTTATTCATAATGACAACAACAAGTTTGATGTCAGATGACAAAAGACTGTCTACAGACATGTCGATAGACATAATGTATATATCAGCCTTTAGTCTTGAAATCTTTGGTTGTTTAGTACACTACCGTACTCACTCTGTTTAGCCCATGGCCTCACATGTGAATCCTTAAAGAGATGGGTGGGGCTAAGGCTTAAGAGGGCGTGAAGGATTCTGAATGGGTGTAGACAAAGAATAGCTCTCCAGTAGGTGTACCAAAACATTCAGGGGCCATTTTCTCAAATGCGGGGTTACAAGTTTATCAAATTTCAAAGCAGAATTACTTTCCCATTGTTCCTTAACTGTAGTGTATGATATACACTTTTCTAGCTCTGAGTCTCTACTTTTATCCAATGTAAAAAACACAATTACTAATTTTGCTACATATGAGCGAATCAAGCTGGTCGGTCACAAATTATCACATCAATATGCTAGACCTTGGCCTATTTGGTTAGCCTTCCTCTGCATATTTTGCAACTTGTTCCTGTTATAAAAAAAATCTATTTGAGTAGTTGCCAAATAAATATCAGGCCTACCTACAGCTGGAACCAATCTTCCATCCAACATCCACATTTTGAAGCGAGATTGTTCATTGATGTTATACGCTCTTACAAGTTCTCAGTGGAACTAGAGTTGGCATCTGTTTCATTGTCGGGACCAGACGGCACAGGTTGTCTGGGGAATTCTACCTGGCATCCGCCATGCACCCACGTAGGCTAGGCTACAGATGGTTTATCACACAGTAAATGACTCAGAAAATGATAAATGTGTCCAAATCACCTAAAGGTCATCTCGCTTTACTAATGGAATATCTTCCTTACTCAGGTTGCTCTACGAAATTGGTGGCTTTTTGACCAGCCAATTAAAAAAATAATATATATATATATATTTTAACAAACTCAGATAATAGTTAACCCCTTAACAATGTAGATCAACATACATGACAGCTTGATGTATTTTGATATTTTTACTACATTACATTTAAAAAAAAAAGCTTGTTGCCTTTTTGACACTGGGGTTAGCTGTATTTTAATGACAGTTCAGACTTTCCAGAATGTAACTTGACTATTTAATTTGCATATATAATCAAAGACAGAAAAGGTTAATTATAATATTACGAAATATTCTTTATTAGTAATATTTCTTTCTACGATAACACCAGTGACGGTAACACCAGTGACCAGTAACACCAGTGACAAATCTTCAGAATATTCTATTAAAACCAGCAGGAACAGTAACACCATTGATGGTAAAACCAGTGACAAATCTGCAGAAAATATAGAATATCTAAGATGGCGGCCACAGTAGCTCTGACCAATCGGAATCTATGCTTCAAGATTGTTTTTGAAACAGACCAACTCTGACCTCTGTAAGGCAATCAAAGAGGCAAAACGACAGTACAAGGACAAAGTGGAGCTGGAATTCAACGGCTCAGACACGAGACATGACAGGATCCCCCATTTTATTAGATATAAGGAGTAGACATGCATGTCCTTCATTTCATATACGGAGCTAGGATATTCTACATAATGGGACAGTTTCTACATGCATCCAATCCGGGACCTCAGAAATCTCCCTGCTACTGTATGAGTCCAGGGAGATACATTTGGTCATGTAGTGTATGTGGACACCAAAAGTATGTGGATACACATCTCATTCAAAAATCATGGGCACTAGTATGGTGTTGGTCCCCCCTTTGCTGCTATAACAGCCTTCACTCTTCTTGGATGGCTTTCCACTAGATGTTGGAACATTTCAGGGACTGATGGGGACTGCGGGGACTTGCCATTCAGCCACAACAGCATTAGTGAGGTCGGGCACTGATGTTGGGCGATTAAGCTTGGCTCACAGTCGGCGTTCCAATTCATCCCAAAGGTGTTCGATGGGGTCGAGGTCAGGGCTCTGTGCAGGCCAGTCAAGTTCTTCTACACCAAAATCTCGACAAACCATCAAATACTGTACATACCATATTCCGGACTCAGACATTGCTCATTTTGATATTTTTTCTTTTTTTTCTTTTTACTTTTGGATTATGTGCATGTTGTTTTGTTTTGCTTTCTAGGTATTATTACTGCATGGTTGGAGCTAGAACCATAAGCATTTAGCTGCACCTGCGATAACATCTGCAAATATGTGTACGTGACCAATAAACTTTTATTTTGATTTGAATCAATTGTAAATAAATCACTTAATCATGTGATTTGATCAATTATTTAACAAAAAATAATTATCCCCTTACTATAAACTATAACACCAGTGACACATCTTAAGGCTTCACATGAAATGACCAAATTAATCATAAAATTGTTAACATATGAAGACAGAGTTCAGACTCATCACATGCTTTTCAAAATCGCCCACCTGCAATGAACATTTGACCCAGTTAGAAGTTGGCAAGGATGTTGCATATTTTTTAAATGGTGGTTTTTATAACCAGTGACAAGAATTCCCTGTAAATTATTTATAATATTTAGTTGATATTTAAATTTAAGTAATCCACTTAATAACTACAGTATAATACTTTCCTATGTATGGGAGATTTTTTTTAATTTTTAAACTCAAAATATGTCATTAAACCCCAACTCCTGACCCGAGGGAATAGCTATTTTCATGGTACTGATCGTTTTCTACAATATATATAAAAAATAGTTTGCAAAATAACTGTCTTACATATATTTTTAAGTGTTTTTCCTCGTAGTTAAGGCGAGGAACAGGAAAGCCACCATTTTCTTAGAATGACCCAATCATGAAATTGTTAAGTACTTTTTGGAAAGAAGGAGGACGATTCAGGAGGATGTCAATGTATTAAATTATAGCTCCCTTTTTGTCTTCCTTTTGAAAATCAAACTAAGATTAAGCATAATTTCCAAACATTCTCCAGGCATGCAAATCTCAGGCTAATTAATGTCAAGCAAGCGCTTTTATGACAATGAAGGTGGCGCACACAAGCAATCATGTCACTCACCCCGACATACCACACCTGCCAAAATTAGGCATTTATTCTTAAAGTGATGACTTATCTTATAACCAGTTTAGTCCAAATAGCTACATCCTACCCATAACCCCCCAAAAACAGATATAAATCATAGAAATTGAAGTATTAAATGAATGTACAAGTCTTAAGGAGACTGACTAGGACCTAATACATGCATTGAGCCAAGATTACAACTATATACACTGAATATATAACTACTCAACTATATACACCCCCCCTTTTGTCCTCAGAGCAGCCTGAATTTGTCAGGGCATGGACTCTACAAGGTGTCAAATGCGTTCCACAGGGATGCTGGCCAATGTTGACTCCAATGCTTCCCACAGCTGTGCCAAGTTGGCTGGATGGCCTTTGGGTGGTGGACCATTTTTGATACACACGGGAAACTGCTGAATGTGAAAAAACCCAGCAGCATTGAAGTTTTTGACACAAACCGGTGCGCCTGGCACTTACTACCATACCCCGTTCAAAGGCACTTACATCTTTTTTCTTACCCATTCACCCTCTGAATGGCACACATGCACAGTCAATGTCACAATTGTCACAAGGCTTAAAAATTATTCTTTAACCTGTCTCCTTCCCTTCATCGACACTGATTGAAGTTGATTTAACAAGTGACATCAATAAGGGATCATAGCTTTCACATGGATTCCCATAAATGAAACCCATAAATGTCAGATATAATCAGGGACATCACGGCAGGTTTTAATATATTTAATTGCAATGAGACTCCAGTGTATGCTGCTCTGAAACTCTTTAACCTCCAGCTAATGGGAGTGAAAGGCAGAAGGAGAGAGAGAGAGTAAGCCAAAATCAGAATTCTCGTCTTTTCTCCTGCTTGTAATTTTTGGTTATGGTATGATGATTAAAAACAGTGTTTTCCAATCCTGGTCCTTAGGACCCAAAGGGGTGCAATTTGGTCACACTTGATTTGGACAGTCTGGACAGTTATTCTGTAGATAGATGCTTTAGGGTTAGGTTTATTCATTGAACCTTTATTTAACTAGGCAAGTCAGTTAAGAACAAATTCTTATTTACAATGACTGCCTACACCGGCCAAACCCAGACAACGCTGGGCCAATTGTGCGCTGCACTATGGGACTCCTAATCTCAGCTGGTTGTGATACAGCTAGGATTTGAACCAGGGTGTCTGTAGTGATGCCTCTAGCACTGAGATGCCTTAGACAACTGCATTACTCGGGAGCCCAGGCTTAGAATAAGGTGTCAGCTTCGGTTAGGCTGGTGCCTGCTTGCATACTCCCTTAAAATACCTTTAATTGATAAACAAGAAAAAGCCTCAATAGTACTGTTTGTCCGTCTTGAGACGCCTCAAAATAGTTAATTAATCTAAGATAACTCTGCAATAAATGTTTATGTTTTTGTAGAGGAGATTTGCAATTTTACATCTAACTAAGATGTTTGGTACGGTATTTCTCAAGTGAAAAAATTAGCATGAAAATGATTTTGTCTCTAGTTGAATGACAACAAATACTTCATTGAAGAATCCCTACTGTTGACCAATCACCAACTAAGGGGCAAAACCCTTGCCGAAGAGGGTTAAGGTTAGGGTAAGGATGGGGTTGAGGTCAGTGTAAGGGCTAAGGTTAGGGTTAGTAGATAGTTAGTTGAAATGTTACTGTTATAGGTAATAGATAGTCTGTAGAGCATCTAGCACTAAGTAACACACCTGATTTAACTAATCCGCTCATCATCGAGCCCGAATCAGGTGTGTTACAGTACAGTAGGGATGGGGCAAAAACTAAAATGTCCACTTTTTGATTCCCCAGTTCCAGGATTGGGAAACACTGACATAAAACATGAGAGATCTAATCTGCCCTCTTTACTCTCTGACGTGATGGATATTACTGCATCTGATAGATGTGTCAATCCTTTTTGTTGACTTCTCTCGTACAAAGATTAGAGAGAAACTGACAGGGGCACATGGTGCAAGGGACGAAGTGGTGGAGGGACGGAGAGAGAGACCGACGGAGATAGATGTGTGGAGACATGAATAGCTTGCAGGTGTTTGGTGGAGAGCAGAGCGAGCGAATGGGGAGAGAGATAGAGAGATGGAGCAGTAGGTTGGTTTTCCCCACGCTGTCGTTATGATTTATGTGTGCTGCGTTTGAGCCCTCAAGCAGAGATATATCACTGTAAGCACAGGCCATGTGATGAAGGTGATCGTGTTGAAGCTGAAAGGGTAAGTAACAAAGGATGATGGTGGTGCGTGTCCGTATGTAGTACGGCTGCAGGACCTGAGAAAAAAAATTTAATAGCGATTTTTAATTTTTTTTACCCAACTATTGCGATTTTGATTTTAATTGCAATTTAGATCAAAACACTTGTGCCACCAGGACCACCCATACGGAAAAAATGTATGCATATGACTAAGTCGCTTTGGATAAAAGCATCTGCTGTATGGCATATACAGTGCATTCGGAAAGTATTCAGACCCCTTGATTTTTTCCACATTTTGTTATGTTACAGCCTTATTCTAAAATTGATTAAATTATTTTTTTACCCTCATCAATCTACACACGATACCCCATAATGGCAAAGCAAAAAACGCTTTTAGATTTTTTTGCAAATGTATAAAAAATACAAAACCAAAATATCACATTTAGATAAGTATTCAGACCCTTTACTCAGTACTTTGTTGAAACACCTTTGACAGCAATTACAGCCTTCAGTCTTCTTGGGTATGACGGTACAAGCTTGGCACACCTGTATTTGGGGAGTTTCTCCCATTCTTCTCTGCAAATCCTCTCCAGCTCGGTCAGGTTGGATGGGGAGCATTGCTGCATAGCTATTTTCAGGTGTCTCCAGAGATGTTAGATCGTGTTCAAGTCTGGGCTCTGGCTGGGCAGATCAAGGACATTCAGAGGCTTGGTTGTCCTTCTGGAAGGTTCTCCCATCTCCACAAAGGAACTCTGGAGCTCTGTCAAAGTGACCATTGGGTTCTTGGTCACCTCCCTCGCCAAGGCCCTTCTCCCCCTATTGCTCAGTTTTACCGGGCGGCCAGCTCTATGAAGAGTCTTGGTGGTTCCAAACTTCTTCCATTTAAGAAAGATGGAGGTCACTTTGCTCTTGGGGACCTTCAATGCTGAATAAATATTTTGGTACCCTTCCCCAGATCTGTGCCTCGACACAATCCTGTGTCGGAGCTCTACGGCTAATTCCTTGCCCGTAGAGCTCCAATGGTCACTGCTTTGTTTTTGCTCTGACATGCACTGTCAACTGTGGGACCTTACATAGACAGGTGTGTGCCTTTCCAAATCATGTCCAATCAATTGAATTTACCACAAGTGGACTCCAATCAAGTTCTAGAAACATCTTAAGGATGGTCAATGGAAACAGGATGCACCTGAGCTCAATTTCGAGTCTTAAAGCAAAGGGTCTGAATACTTATATAAATAAGGTATTTCTGTTTACCAAAATTTCTGTTTTTGCTTTGTCATTATGGGGTATTGTGTGTAGATTGATGAGGAAAAAAATACATGTATTCCATTTTAGAATAAGGCTGTAACATAACAAAATGTGGAAAAAGTCAAGGGGTCTGAATACTTTCTGAGTGCACTGTAATTCTATGGTTGGTGTTGTTTGGCATGACAACGAATAACAAAAACAGGTATAGGAGTTGTTGTGACAGGGCACTAGGAACCAAAGGGTTTGTCAGTGTTTCCCAGGGGACCTTAATTACATTTGAATGAATGTTACATTCAGACAAAGGTTTTAGATTATGCTTCCAGTCTGATTCAGAACATGTGATTGCACAAACAACATGCTGACACCACCACCGGTAGCAGCCTGTATTAGAGCTAACGTTCGTTAGCCAGATTTACCCCCTTACCTCCATAATCTTTGCTAGGTTAGTGCATTTAGACAGCCAGTTAGCTAGTTAGCAATTAGCATTAGGATTGGAGCTCGCTATGACTAAATAAAGCCTTATTCACACTGCAGGCCTTAATGCTAAAATCAGTCATTTTATTCTAATCCGTTTTTGAATACTGACTGTCCAAACAACTGACTATCCAAACAGCAACTGGCCACATTTAAATTGTGTGTGTTCAGACAGCAGTCATGGCTATGCTAGTTATCATAGTAATGACGGGTGTGTGCGCAGTGGTGAAGACTGATTGGTTTTGGTCCTCGTGCTTCCTATCATTCAGAAGTTAGGTATATAGCAAGCTAAGGTGACAACAATGGCTGCCATGGACGTTTCCCAGTTGCTTTGAATGTTCAAAATCATAGTGTAAGAACACATTTAAAGCCACAAATGGATAAGATCCAACTTTCAAAATTATACATTTTTAGCTAGCCACAGCAGTCAGCTAGCTAGCTAGATTACTGTTAAGCTTTTTAGCACATTTACTAATTTGTTTGTAAACAATTAACAAGCTAGTTAGCTACCACATGTTCCCATCAAAATGTACCTAGCAAGCAACAAGATTGGTATCTGAATTCAAACCACCTATGATGGTTGTTTGAAATGTGGCTTGAAATATCCGATTCCATGTGTTTTTTTGGCTGTTCCGACTGCAGGAAAAATAACTGATTCTAATCGGATATGCATTTTTTTTTATTTGAGTTACTTCCAACTGCCAGTGTGAACAAGGATTAACTAGTATTTTTCAGAGATTAAGATACACAAACCAATAGTATAATAGAGAAAACGTGGATTTACCGTGAACAAAATATAAACGCAACATGCAACAATTTCAAAGATTTTACTGAGTTACAGTTCATATAGGAAATCAGTCAATTTAAATACATTCATTATGTTCTAATCTATGGATTTTACCTGACTGGGAATACAGATACGCATCTGATGGTCACAGATATTAAAAAAAAGAAAGAAGGGGCGTGGATCAGAAAACCAGTCAGTATCTGTTGTGACCACCGCCTCATAGAGTTGATCAGGCTGTTGATTGTTGATTGTGGCCTGTGGAACGTTGTCCCACTCCTCTTCAATGGCTGTGTCGAAGTTGCTGGATATTGGCGGGAACTGGAACACGCTGTCATACAAGTCAATCCAGAGCATCCCAAACATGCACAATGGGTAACATGTCTGGTGAGTATGCAGGTCATGGAAGAACTTGGTCATTTTCAGTTTCCAGGAATTGTGTACAGATCCATGGGGCTGTGCATTATCATGCTGAAACATGAGGTAATGGCGGCGGATGAATTCCACGACAATGAGCCTCAGGACCTCATCATGGTATCTCTGTGCATTCAAATTGCCATCGATAAAACGCAACTGTGTTCGTTGTATGTAGCTAATGCTTGCCCATACCATAACTCCACCACAACCATGGGGCACATTGATGTCAGCAAACCGCTCGTCCACACGACGCCATACACGTGGCCTGCAGTTGTAAGGCCAGGTTCTCTAAAACGACGTTGGAGGCGGCTTATGGTAGAGAAATTAACATTATTTTCTCTGGCAACAGCTTTGGTGAGCATTCCTGCAGTCAGCATTGCAATTGCACGCTCCCTGAAAACTTTAGACATCTGTGGCTATGTGTTGTGTTACAAAACTGCACAAAACCAGCACAAGGTGCACCTATGTAATGATCATGCTGTTTAATCAGCTTCTTGAAATGCCACACCTATCAGGTGGATGGATTATCTTGGCAAAGGATAAAATGCTCACTAACAGGTTTGTAAACGGATTTGTGCACATCATTTGTGAGAAATAAGCTTTTTGTGCAGATGGAACATTTCTGGGATCTTTTATTTCAGCTCATGAAACATGGGACCCCCACTTTGCATGTTGTGTTTATATTTTTGTTCAGTGTATATTATGAAGAAGTTGCACGTCAATATCGCAATAATAAAAAAGTATGTAGGATACTTTAAATTAGTATAATATAGTGTGAGGGACTGGGGGATCAAGATCTTAACAGGAACAAACAAGGACCAAACAGAAAGGGAAGGTAAACACATAGACGCAAACTGGAAGAGAACGTGAAGGGCAAGGGTAGGTGAGATAGAAGAAGAGCAAAGAAGGAAAATAAAGATAAATGGATAACATTCTTATACAGAATGTTCCTGACGAAACAACGTATCAACGAAACAATTGAATTTAGGATATACATGTATGAAGAATTTTGCTAAAAGTACGATTTTTATTGTCATCATTTTAACAATCGTCATTCTTAGTTCAGTTGACATGTTTTTTTATTGATTCTTGTCAAAGGTAAACACAATTCTTGTTGTTGTCTCCAACGTTAGTAAATGCTTTTTTAAAATCCTAACAGAAACTAACATTACTGAAGCACACACTCACTCTCTCTCTCTCTCTCTCTCTCGCTCTCTCATACACGCTTGCATATTCAGATCCTACAAACAAGTCCTTCAACGAATACCAAAAGTCTAAAATGCACACATACTCGAAAGCGCGGACAATCACACTCCTAATACATACATAACTCACAAATGTGCAAGGATATGCATTTTCTCTTTCACGCACACACATTCTGTCCCTACCTGTATGCATATAAAGTCACATTACAATGCACTATCCTCATTTCTTGTGTCAAAATGTTTAACTTCAGCACTTAAGGGGTGACGTCTTTTATCCGGTATCACCTGTACTCTTATTTTGTCTGTGCTGTTGCCATACATTTTATGGTTAAATGTGATGCTTTATAACATGTGAGAGGAAGAGTTACTACATCTCTCCTCAATAGTCTTAACCGGCACATATCCATGTACTGTACTTAACAGAAGCAAATGCTTTAGCAAAATAATTATAGTTTGGCACAATAGCTTAATGAAAAAATACTTGAAAACGTACATAAATAAACAAGCAAATCAATAAATAACGTACTTAAAAAATTAAAATGTTAATAAACCACACAGCATTGTCATCAATAATGCAATCCTGATATTGTCCGACTTTATAGTATAAAACAGTACATCAGTGGACTGCTGTCTGTTTGCACATTCCCACATGTTTACAAAATGGCGGCTAAAGTAATCTGTGACACAAATCACAGTCTCCTCAGGCACCTGTGGCACTCTGGTGACTGTATTGGGTCGTTACCACGGTGGC
This sequence comes from Brachymystax lenok tsinlingensis, assembly GCA_030435695.1. Classification (NCBI taxonomy): domain Eukaryota; kingdom Metazoa; phylum Chordata; class Actinopteri; order Salmoniformes; family Salmonidae; genus Brachymystax; species Brachymystax lenok. The sequence goes on along the minus strand of CM059806.1, from coordinate 2,730,700 downwards.
TGGGATTGCAATCATGACCAGCCCTGATTCGGGAACCTTCAAAAGTGACTGGAAAAAAATAAAAATAAATCAGGTCTGGATTTGTAGGGAATTTGTTATTGTGAAATGTTTCATATTGTAATTTGTGGTATTAGAAACCACTCTGTTGACTATTGATAAAATGTTGGTACCTGGAACCCATACAAAGTGTTATGGGTGAATGTATATGGCAAAACACAGATGTGTGCTTCTGGAAATGCTCTAAAAGCAAAGGTCCAGAGTCTCAGATCTAGGACAGATCTAGGACCAGTTCTTGGAGGGCACCGTCTATTTTATCCTTGACATGTGGGCTTTGGACCTTTCTATGCACCACAAACCCAAGGTTAGAGAATATCTTAAAGGAGATGGATAACGGTACTCGAAAGCCTTATAGAGATTTTCTCAAAATATACCAGTCAACACCACCATGACAGTAAAAGATGGGTTAACGTCCGGTAGAATGGCAGCAGTGTAGAGAAATGGCTGCAAGTATATGGCATAGCACAGTACAGTGAATCTCGGCAGAGTCCAGCATGGTCCACAGTACTGCAGCACAGCCAAGTCCAGCTGAGTCTAGTCCTCAAAGCCCATTGGAGGCCTACAGTCCCCAGTCCATTGGTCACGCTCAGTGGAGCCCAGTCCATCTTACTCCACAGATCTCAAAGGTCCACCATATTGGGACTAGCCGAAGGCAATGTCATGTGAGTTCCTTAGCAGATGGACAGGCAGCCATACTCCTGTATGGTTGTGTACATCCCATTACAAATCCCACTGCACATGTCCTACTTTAACTGCATGTGCGTAGCCGGAGGCAGCCTAGGCATGATGGCAGTTTCATGTCTAAGTCTGAATGCCATTTTCTGCTATTGGTCCATGTGGTGGCATACCAAATGCATGAAATGCGGTGGCACATATGCACGTAGTGTATGTCTGACAACGCATGAACCGAAGACATCATGTCGCACAAACTGTGTATCAACGGTGATTACAGGTGAGTTGAGATAGACTTGAAAAGGGGAAAGGAAAGGGAAAGGGGATACCTAGTCAGTTGCACAGCTGAATTGGGTCTTCGCATTTAACCCAAACCCTGACTCAGAGAGGTGCAGGGGGCTGCCTTAATCTACGTCATTGGCACCTGGGGGGAGCAGTTGTTTTTGGGGGTTAACTGCCTTGCTCAAGGGCAGAACGGCAGATTTTAAAGGCCTCTCCTTAAGTGAGTACGATCCGAGAGTAAGTCCTGTTTTTTATGGTTGTGTCGAATTGATTGTAATTCTGGCTTTTGTTTGGTTGAATTGTGTGTCCTTTCCTTGGTTTCCTCCCACTTTCTAATTGAACCCACGGTTAGTGAATACAGAGCCCTTCAGGCCAAGCGGTCCAGGTATCTATGTGATGTCACTCGGGGAGACAGTTGCTAGGACACCAGGAGTGCGGAGATGAGCAATGTTGCCACTGTGAGCAGAAGGCGATCGCGTGATGGGCTGCTGCCACTGACACTCTTCTCCAGTTTGGGAATTTCAGGGTTAAATTCATCTGGGTGGGAGAGAGAGAGAGAGAGAGAGAGAGAGAGAGAGAGAGAGAGAGAGAGAGAGAGAGAGAGAGTGAGAGAGAGAGAGACCATTAAATTACACATTAAATTACACTCAATTACAGCCGATGTTGTGCAATGCATACAAACAATGCAGAGAACAAACATAGAGCAATTTAACACAAATCGCCAATTATCATCATTGTTGCTTCATATGATGCCCTATTCCCTCTTGGGAGGAGGAATAAACACACTTTGTTGTTCATCTTTTAAATGTATGGATCTTTTTATTCTACCGATTTAGCTTCATCTAGCAGGATTTGCAATTAAATGAAATTACCATAGAACAAACCCATTGATTAGGCACAATCCTACATTAGCTGGAGGGTAAGAGAAAGAGAGAGAACAGGGGGAAAATAAATCTCATTCTCAATATAAGCCTGGGATGTGTGAGCAGAATCCTGAGCCTCCCTATAGGCCCCTATGGGGACAGACAGTGAAGAGTTAACGTGATAAGAGAGACACACAAGGTGTGACACTGATGCAGCGAGAATCCGGGTATAGACACAGAAGAATGACACTTGGCGCCTGTCTCATTCCACTTTCGGTGGAAATGTCTGGAATTTTGTTTTTGTCGACTCAAGAGAAGGAACAACATCCAACTAGACTGGTTTGACTGTGCTTCTGCCACGTCATAGCCATTCATCGAATGGCTATGACGATGACACATAGCCCTGACATCCACACCAGTGATGTGGGTAAATAAAGTCATATGGTAAAGTGATAGGGCTGGGTCCAGCTGAGTACCTGTGGTAAACCGACTGTTCCAGCTGAAAGGTAGATTTACTTATTGAGTTAGATAGAGATAGGATATAACCCCTTTTAGCATGGACATTGCCATTGAGGGCTTCCACCATTTTAAAGTAGTCAACTGGCTAGGGATTATTATGGGTGTGGAGCGATCAGCCAATGATCAGAGCATTGTCTTCCTCTTCAAATTGGACGGCCTACGGTTACTAAATGGCTTTAAGCTATTTCACCGCCATCTAGTGGCCACAATAAATGAATGACACACGAGATTCAATTCAGGTCTCTAGCACTGCAGGTGGCGGTAAAATCACCAATATGAGCTTTACGCTTTTTTCAAACACAAAAGAAAATAACATTGACTACTTAAACATAGAGACGCCCATGCTGTCACAAATGACATAATTGCACAAATACAAGGATGAGTCCTTTATCTAACTCTACGAGATTAGTGGACAAGGTATTTATCAGTATGTTATCTCAGTGCGGGAGGGGCGGCGAGTGAGTGAGTACCATAGAATAGTGTTCCTGATTGTTACAGTAGGTGTTCTTAGGGATGCAAACTGGAGCACTGCTCTGGGGTGTTCTTTGACTCACATACAAGGTAAATGGAGACCCATCCAATAGGAAACATTCTGTAAATATGACAGAAGAGGAAGTAAAAAACACCAATCAGAAGAGAGAGAGAGGGTGGGGTAAAGCACAAGGCCAAGACAGGTCAGGTGGGTGAGCAAGTGGGCGGTCGGTGTGGCTAGCGAGGAATTCAGGGTTACGCAAGTGTTTATGGGTTATGAGTCATGACTGCTACTGTGTCCTCTTTCTGTTGATGTCACTAATGCACAAAGTACAGAAGGATGCATTAGGGTGCCCCAAGGCATTCTGGGTTGTTTGGACTATGTGCGTTTACTTTAATTTTTTTTCTCCCTATGCTCGGTCATGAGTTACGGTGCTCTGTAGAGCCATCCAGGCACCATTGAGCCTTTCTCTCAGAATGGTCTTATAGCTCAGGGGCTCTTTCCCCTCCTGTGCCCTGGTCTGAGTTTCCATCTCATGCGGGTCACACTCTTTTAGCCCCGTCGCGGCTGGCCACAAGCTCCCAGAAGCAGCCAAAGCTAAATGGTTCTCAGAGAGAGAGAGAGAGAGAGAGAGAGCGAGAGAGAGAGAGAACGTTTATATAACCACTCAATTGCCCCATTGACTCGTTCACCTCCACCTCATGGTCTTTGGTAAACAGGAAACTTCCATTCATTAGAAGACCTAGGACACAATTGAGGAAGGGTGCGTGTGTTTGAGAGAGAAAGAGTGACAGAGAGAAAGAAAGAGAATGTGAGAGGCAGAAAGAGAGAGAGAGCATCAGGGAGAGTACTCACCGATGTTGTGTATTTTGATATTGGGCCTGAATGTGTAGTCAGGAGGGGTCTGACTAGAATCATCATCGTGGGAGACTTAAGAGAGAGAGGAACACAAATACACAACGTCAATAAAATGCCCACACTACTTATTTTACACACTAACTGGGCAGCCATTGCACTGTGCCTGCATCCCAAATGGCACCCTATTCCTTATCTATTGCACTACTTCTATCGTGCTATATACTGCACCCTATGGTCCCTAGTCAAAAGTAGTGCACTATAAAAGTAGTGCACTATAAATATGGTGCCATTCTGGAATGCTGGGACAGTCCAGTACATGAAGATATACTATGAGGCGAAGCTATCGAGCAGAAGATCAAGGCATATTCACTGTGAGGGAAAGTACTACACCCACTGATAGCCTTGACTTGGTAATACATTAACATCAGCTCAGTGAATTTTTAAATGAGAACGCACATTGCTTACCCATGTAATATTGCACTGCAAAGAGGGATGTGGCATATTGATAGGGAGCTACTGTTCGGTGTGTTAATCTGTTAGATGTGAGGCATATTGTAAGCATGTGTACTTTGTAAAGAAGAATGCTCTCAAAACAAAAGGGATAGGGCAGAGATACAGGGGAATGAGAAAAGCAGAGAAAAATTGGGCTCAGATGATAGGCTATTAAGCAGAACGTTCAGAGTAAAGGTTGTGGTTTGTAAAGTAAACAATATCACACACAAGCAATCACGCACGCACACACACACACACACACACACACACACACACACACACACACACACACACACACACACACACACACACACACACACACACACACACAACCCGAGTGGACACTTCAATAGATTAGCCCTGACACTCAGAGAGGGGGTTAAGTTAATGTGTACACAGAAGCTGACACTGGCCTGAGTGTGGGATGTATTAATGGTGACAAGGTTAGAGAAGTAGAGGGAGCTTTCAGCACAGGGCTTTGATCAAAGGCCTGCAGGAGAGAGAGAGGCTACTGGAGTAAAAATAACACAGAACGTCACTATCAGAGAGAGCATTCACAATCAGAGAGATGAGCGAGGGGGGGAGATGTTGAGAAGCGAGAGAGAGAGAGTGTGAGACAGAAACAGAGAGGGGAGTGGGGGAGAGAGAGAAATAGAGAGAGATCAAGAGGAAAGATGCAGAGAGAGGGGGGAGAGAGAGAGAAGAGGAATAGGGGGAGAGAGAGAGGGAAAGCATCAGATAGAGAGAGAGCACATCAGGATCGAAGAGAGCGCATTCCTATCAACCACTATCAGAGCACTGAGACCCAGAATAACACTGAACATCACTATCAAAGCCCTGGAACATAGAATAACATAGAACATCATACAACCCTGGAACACAGTGAGATAGAAAGAACCTCACTATAAGAACACTGGGAAAGCACTGTCAGAAGCTGTAGCCTCGGGTCTCCTGTGTGTGTGTGTGTGTGTGTGTGTGTGTGTGTGTGTGTGTGTGTGTGTGTGTGTGTGTGTGTGTGTGTGTGTGTGTGTGTGTGTGTGTGTGTGTGTGTGTGTGTGTGTGTGTGTGTGTGTGTGTGTGTGTGTGTGTGTGTGTGCGTGCACTTGTTTTCCTACATTATCAGGACCCCAATGTCGTAAAATTTCACCTTAATGTCCTGAAAGGGTAGGACTTGCATTTGTTCAAATGCTATTTTAAGCTTAAGGGTTAGGTTTAGGGTTTTGGGGTTAGGGTTAGGGTTAGGTTTAGGGTTTTTGGGGTTAAGGTTTAGGGGTTAGGGAAAATCCGATTTTGAATGGTGAAAACGTCATTAAAACACAGCTGGGTGTGTGTGAGTGTGTGACTGTGTGTGTGTGTATGTATACGAGGGAGAGGGAGGAAGAAAGAAAAAGAGAGAGAGACCCACCTGTGGAGCAGCAGACGTAGACTCTCAGTCTCAGGCAGCTGTGGCCGTGGTGATGGGTGGGCGTGGCTTCAACAGAACACAGATGCACGTCAGCCATGTGCCATCTATAGGCCAGCCTATGAACTAACACTCAGAGTCTATGGCGATGTCCCAAATGACACCCTAATTCCCTACATAGTGCACTACGTCAAAAATAGTGCACTAAACAGGGAATTATTCCAGCAGTTTAACACAGCTATTAGTGGTATGTTTATTCACAAGGAAGGAAGTGTATTTAGGACTGTGGTGTGAGTTAAATGAACTAATGTAGTTCAACAACTCACAAATATATGCTGTAATAGTCCAACTCTAACTTACTAAGGTATGTGGGTGGGTGCTACACATTGCTAATGGCTGAAGTGAGTTCCCACACAATGTAAAGTACCTGCACTTGGTACACTTGGGAAAGCGCTATATAGATAGCCCATGCAATCCATTTCCATTGCTCGACTATAACAATGTATATATAGAGAAAGAGTACCTCAGCTCCACCACTTACAGATGTAGTAGTACAATCATCATCACATAATTATTGTACTCCTATAGAGACTTAGTATAGCAACATTCCACTCACATATGTAGTAGTACTCGTGGCCCACGTTGAACTCGTAGCCCAGGGAGAAGGCGCTGTAGCGCTGGAACTTCTCCGAGAACTTGATGGGTGCGTGGGGCGCGTGCGGCCGGTTGCACTCCCAGCGCTTGAAGCCCATCTGGGGGTCGCAAGTGCGGTAGCCGCGGTAGCTGACCATGTAGAGGACGTACTGCTCGGCCACGGTGCGCTCCAGCGCCCCCCGCTGGCTAGTGGCGGTAGTGTTGTAATGCGGGCAGTAGATGTCCAGGTAGTCGTTCACCGCCACCTGCACCGTGTAGCCCTCCCGCCGTAGACTGGAGAGAGGGGGGACGGAAGGAGGGAGAGAGAGAGGGGGAGAGAGTGAGAGAGAGAGAGAGAGAGAGAGAGAAGGAGAGAGAGAGAGAAAAGAAGAGGAAATAAAGTCTGAAAAATACAATGAAGTGTATTTAACAACAAAACTAGTGGCAACTTAGCTGCCACCAACCTTGATGGAGATGAAACCTCAAGTTGGCTGGAGTATTGGAACATCTTCCTGAGATGTTTTGAATCATTACACGGTGTGTTGTAACACCACCTTTGCCAGGCACTGTGAGCACTACCGGCAACGGTTGAAAACACTATTTTGGTGTTTCGAGTTCTGTTTAGTGCAGAAATAAATACCTTCTCTTTTAGTGTCTGTTCCTCTCCTCTATAGCTTCTAAACACTATTATGGTGTTTCAAATCCTGTCTAGTGCAGAATTAGATCACTTTTTCTTGATTATTTTAATATTACTCGTTGATTTCTATATCTAAATTGTTTAGTCTAGATTTTAATGTATATAGTTGAACCCATTTTGTTAGGCATTATTGAGCACAGTACTCAATGCACCAGCAAAAACTAGAGGTTTTACAGCAAGCCTTGCAGGATACACCTCATGGCACAACAAGCTGATTAATACGAATATAGAAGTTACGTTTCTTTCTTCGAACATACAACATTGTGTATAAGAATCCTAGTCTAAAAATGTTGGCAAGAGCCATGTGGCAAGATAGGAAGTGCAAGGAGATTCAAACCAAACTTCCAATGTGTTACACACTAACTGGGCAGCCATTGCACTGTGTCTGCATCCCAAATGGTACCCTTTTCCCTATATAGTGCACTACTCACAAAATGTTCTCTATATTTGGTTATCCTCATAAACAATACTTACATTTTGAGCAACATTAAGTTGGATTTAGTATTGCATTTTTGGGTAAAATGAAATTAACAAATTATTGAAATGACTTGCATTTATTTTGAGTATACAAGATGTTGGTTTGTTTTTTTGCCAATTTCAATGTGGCTGTATGGTTGAGGATCTAAAATTACAATGAATTTCCACAGAAGTCGGGGGTTCAATTCCCGATTCTGCCTGTTCCACTTTCACTACTCTGTCTCCTCCTGTTTCGAATCTCTCCAAATAGAGTACGTCTATTCTGTTTTAAAGCAAGTTCTGTGTATCACCACTTTCATTGGGTTAACATTGAAAGCCTTTCAAACGCCAGACATCAGGTTAGGTGCACTACTGTTCATGTTTCGAGTCCCTGCCATTCTCATGAGCATGACATAGTCTGGGTCAGTGAAGCGGAAGAAGATCATGTAATTGGCTAAGTGGCTCTTCTACCACAGGGAGGAGGTATACACTGACGTGAATGTGCCTACGGTGACCGAACACAGTGTGCCAGTGTGTTAGCAGGTACAGAAGATCAGTCTTGGGTTGGGACATGGGAAGTGTGTGCGTGTGCATCCATGCATGTGTGTATACAGTCATCACTGTAAATCAAATCACATTTTATTAGTCGCATACACATGTTCGGCAGATGTTGTTGCGGGTGTAGTGAAATCCTTGTGTTCCTGTTCCTTAGGGGAGACGATGATTGTGACATAAAGTAGCATCCTGCCACCGTGACATGGCTTGACATCCCGCTGGGCAAAAAACTGGTTTGAATCAATGTTGTTTCCACATCATTTCAGCCATAAAACGCAATGTGATGACGTTGAATCAATGTGGACAACTGATTTGATTAGCAAAAAGTCATCAACGTTTTGATTTTTTTAACCTAAATCCAATGGCTTGGTGAATTCTTTTCACCAATGGCTTGGTCAATTCTTACGTTGAATTCATGTTAGTTGACGCCTCAACCAAATGTAAATCAAAACAAGATGTTGAGCCGACGTTTGTGCCCAGTGGGATGGCTGTTTATCATGCTATGTATATTCATTATCGTAATTGTACGAAGTATTATCATACAAACTCATTACGCCTATCCTGAAGGGATAAAGAGGACAATTGATGAGATGTGAGGAATCCTTAGCTGTGGGTGGGAATCTGTGTCAGGATAAATGGCAGGGGTAATTTGCGACAACTGGAGCTGTATTGACTACTATGTAACAGTAGGCGGCAGTATTGAGTTGCATTCAGGCCAAGGGTTTTTCTCTCTCTCTTTCTCTTACAATCTCACTCTCCTCTCTCACATACACACAAAATGAGCAAACGGACACGCACACCAGTGAAACCTCACACACGCGCGTGCCAACGCACACAAGTGCACACACATACAATGCACGCAAACACGCACACGCACTCACACACACACAATACTAGGTCAGTTCTCAAGAGAGATTATTATTCAATTAAAAAATGAGGATCAGAGATGTCACAACCCCTCTCTCATTATAGCATAGTAGAGAAACTCCTTTTCTGTGTCTTTTCCTACTTCACCCGCGCTCCATCTCGCTTCATCTTTCCCCTTGTCCTCGTTTGCCATTACACACATGCTAAGACAGAGCAATATCATATCCCTTAACCACTGTTCTTTCCCTGCCATAAATCGTACAATATCTCCTCGCTCGTACCCCACTCCTCTCTCAAATGTTGGATGACAGATATTTGTCTCACAGTGTTGCAAAAAGAAACAACACAGCCATGCTTCAAAAGGGACTATATTTAGAGAGAGAGGGAGAGATGGGAGAGAGAGTGGAAGAGAAAAAAGGAGAGAGGGAGAGAGTGAGTGAGGGGAGAGGAAGGAAAACGAGAGAGAGGGAACGAGATGGAGAGAGAGAGAGAGAGAGAGAGAGAGAGAGAGAGAGAGAGAGAGAGAGAGAGAGAGAGAGAGAGAGAGAGAGAGAGAGAGATTGAGGGGAAGAGGTGAGAGAGAGAGAGAGAGAGAGAGAGAGAGAGAGAGAGAGAGAGAGAGAGAGAGAGAGGAAAATAGAGTAAGAGACCTGTAAGAGGGAAAGGAAGAGGAAAGACGGAGAATGTGATTACGGGAAATCGCGGACGCAAATGGGATAGAAATGCATAGGGAAAGGAGCTTCTGTCATTGAGAGAGTAGGGGGAAAGAAAGGAGATAGTGTGTGTGCATTTCCAAGTGTGTGTGCGTGTGTGTGTATATGTGCACATATGGGTGTGTGTGAGCATATTTGTGAACCCTGCTGCTTTAGCACTCTACACATATAATAACATAAGAATCAGATCCCAGGTCCATCACAAAGGTCCCAGAGTCAGAGGTGGGACGTGGGAGAAGGAGGAGGAGGGAGGAGCGAGGAGGAGGAGGGAGATGGACAAGGATGTTCAATAGGTGTGTGGAGCCTGTAACAGTGGTGGCGGCTTCCCTAACTTAAATTCTTTTTACGAAAATTTCGGGCGCCAGACAGTTTTCTAAAACTGACAAAAAAAAAATCAAACAACCCCGGATAGCAAACAAAAACCACTGATTACACACAAAAACAAATATTTCAAAAGCAGGCTTCAATTTAACTGGAATTTATTACATAGTGTCCATAGCCATTATATAAAAAAAAGTAGTTATTTCAAAAAAGCAAAAACCAAACAAACAGTAATTAAATGTATATATATATATATATATATATATATATATATATATATATATATATATATAGTCCTCAATGTGAGTTACATTTCATAGTTCAAAATCAGTGTTCACACAATCACAAACGCTATAAACGAAATCCCAGGTCATACTGGTCATATTCTAGCTGGGCGTCCACACTGGTAGATTCGTGTCCATATTCACGCCAAACAATTTTGGCGGAGAGAATCGCAAACTGGAGAGGGTAGATGGACCCCGCCTGGCTCCAGGAAGGAAGTTTAACGGCCTTGGACTTGTTGAGAGTGAACCGCTCACCAACAACAACCGGTCTTTGAGGTGCGTCGCTATGGAAATCGCCAGACTCCACGTCGCATCAGACGGCGTGCGCGGGAAGCCTCAGTCCAAACAACTCCGTCTTCCACTCCACATGGTAACCTTTTACATCGGTCTCCTTCTCACAAATCAAAACATACCCCGGTGACGTCCTCTTTCCACCTGGTTAAATAGGCCTCGCCTCCATTTCCCTTTCCGTTAACGGTGAAAGTAAACGTAAACATGGCCTATGGTTTACTGCACTGTCACACTCTCTCCCCCCTGAAAGAAAACAACCCATGGTTGTTTATTTGTGAGTGTTAAAATCCCTGAAACTCCTCTTCTCCATCAGAGTTGTCTTGGAATATTTTTAGGAGTTTTTCCTTACTTTGGGACTCTAATTCTTCGGCTGTCGGGTAGCACATTTTCATATTGCACACATGGGTTGTTCGAACATCTTCCCCAGTAGTCTCCAGTGCAACACGGTAATTCAATGGACCCAGCTGTTTTATTACACGGTAAGGACCTTTCCATTTCCTTGCGAGTTTAGCAGTGAATTTAGCTTTTGCACTAGATTGTGGAAAGTTCCTTATCCACACACGGTCTTCTTCTTTAAATGTTAGTTCCGTCTGTGTTTGTTGTAGTTTCTTGTTTGTCTAACATGAGCTTTTTTGCTGTTTTCCATAGCTTTGGATTGAAGCTGGGTTAAACAATGAACAACATCATATGCTGGCACATCAGGAGTGAGATTTTTACCTTGGAGAAGTTTGTCCATTGGTCCCTGTAGCTTTCTTCCAAGTTGCAGTTCCGCTGGAGTCATTCCGATGGTCTCTTGGACAGCAGAATTGATGGCAAATCTGAACTCTGGTAAATATTGGTCCCACTTGCTGTGATTTTCATCTAGGTATGCCGCTATCATGTATTTTAGTGTGCGATTGACTCTCTCAGTCATGTTGGTCTGAGGATGGTATGCAGTCGTCAGTTTAGGAGTTACATTCCATTTTTCACAGACCTCCTTAAATACAGACGACACAAATTGTGTACCCTATCGGACAGCAGGAAATCAGGCACACCCCACCTGGTCAGAATTTCCTTCTTGAAAATGGCAGCAACTGTTTGTGCAGTGGCATTCCGCATGGGGAACATCTCAACCCAGCGAGTGAAATAGTCAATGAACACTAAGAGATATGCATTTCGGTTCGAACTACCTGGCAACGGCCCCATTATGTCCACGCCCAACATTTCATGGGGGTGAGTGACAGTGGTGTGTTGCATTTTGCCAGCAGGTTTTCGATTGTCACTCTTAAGTTGTTGACATTTTACACATCTCTTTACCCATTGCTTGACATCAGTCCACATTCCTGGCCAGAAAGCCACTTCTTGAATTCTCTTATAGGTCTTGAATATCCCTCCATGGCCACTCAAAGGCCCAGCATGATAATGCTGAAGTACCTGTTGAATGAGGCTACTAGGAACCCAAACACGATAATGCAGCTGGTGGTCAGCCAGGTGAACTTTCTGATAAAGCTTGTCTTCCAGTACCTCATATTGTTCTTTCAGGTTGTCATCACCGTCTGCCATGGTCTGCATTATTTTCATGATTACGGTGTCTTTATGTTGTTCTTCCCAGATCTTATCCAAAGAGATTGGGAGAACCTCTGACTCATTGTGGCTGGCATACACATTGCAACTCACACTGATGGGGATTCGAGAGAGAGCGTCAGGTGCCACATTTAGCTTTCCCTTCCGGTATTCAACAATGAAATCGAATCTCTGCAGTCGCAGGGCCCATCTGATTAAACGACTTGAGGTCTTGGTGGACCCCATCACCCATTGCAGTGCCGAGTGGTCCGTAACCACAGTAAACAACTTGTGTTCCAGATAATGCTGCCACTTCTCCAGAGCCCAAACTACTGCCAAACATTCTTTTTCCGTCACAGAATAATTCACTTCAGCTTTGTTCAAAGCTCTGCTAGCATAAGCTATGACTTCCTCTTTCCCATGGTCCCTCTGTGTCAACACAGCGCCCAGACCGGTCTCACTAGCATCTGTGTAGACAATGAAGGGGTGCTGTAAATTTGGGTGTCCCAGAATGGGAGGTGTCATCAAGCTTCTTTTCAGCTGCTCAAAAGCCTGCTGACATTTCGGCGTCCACTGGAAAACTCTGTCCTTTTTCTTCAGGGCATTGAGAGGTTCAGCGATCTGTGAAAAGTATGGAACAAACCGGTGGTACCATCCAGCTAAACCAAGGAATCGCTGGACCTCCTTGAGGTTTCTTGGAATTGGGTAAGAACGAATAGCCTCAACTTTGCTGGAATCAGCGGAGATGCCCTGAATACTCACGACATGGCCTAGGCGCTAATTCCTGCAGACAGAATTTGCTTTTTTTAAGGTTGATAGTCAGGCCTGATTTTTCCAGCTTGTATAAGACACTCTGGATGTCAAGGAAGTGCTGTTCAATAGTTGGGGAATAGATGATAATGTCATCTATGTACACAAAACAATTGTGACCACGTAGTTCACCCAAAACCGTTTCCATTAATCGTTGGAAGGTAGCTGGGGCATTTTCAATCCAAATGGCATAACATTAAACTGAAATAATCCAAATGGTGTAATAAATGCTGTCTTCGCTGTACTTTCAGGGTCCATGGTCACCTGCCAGTAACCGCTATTCAGGTCAATGGTTGAAAAAATAGCAGCTCCAGAAAGGGATTCCAAGATCTCTGCGATGTTTGGCAGTGGGTATGCATCACTTTCCGTAACAGCATTTACCTTACGGTAATCTACACAAAACCGGAGACTCCCATCTTTTTTGGGACAAGGGCGACAGGTGAGGCCCAGCCTGAATGAGAAGGTTTCACAAAGCCTGCACTCAACATTTCTTCAAGTTGTTTCTCCACAACAGCTTGTTTGGCAGGGACATGCGATAGGGTCGTTGTTTTATTGGTACTTGTTGGGTGAGGTAAATACGATGTTGGAGAACATCAGTGCGACCTGGTCTGAGCGCACATACCTCTGGATTGGCCTCCAGGATTTGACGTAGCTGGCATTTTCCATCAGCCGGTAAGTGGGCGTCATTCACTGCACTGTCAATAAAGTTTTGATGTCCATGTCATCTGTGCCGAAGGTACATTTGGGTTGAGGGTGGGATTGAACTCAAGAGAGAGATACTCTGGTTGGTACTACCTTGTTGCTCTCCTTTTCTGGAGTCTGTTCTCAGGGACACTTGCACAGCCTGGTTGGAATGGGTATTCCACATCAGGAGTAGATTTGAAGGTATACTTTTTGTCGATTACACTTATTTGTAAACCACTAAAGAAGATAAAATCCAGGCCCAGGACTACTGAATATGACAGAGCTTTGGGTGCTAGAACTGCAGCTGGTATGGTGAATACTTTATCATGAAGATTAATTGAGACATTCAACCATCCAAGAGGAACCTCTGCTTCACCGTTAGCAAGATACAAAGGTCCGAGTTCCCAGGGTTGGAGATCATGGGGTGATTGAGCAATGTTCTTCCAGAGAAACTCATGGATAAGGGTATAGCTTGCACCTGTGTCCACAATGGCTTTTCCCTTCCATGAGCCAACACTGACAGGCACAATTAACTGTTGAGGCACGCTGACAGGATTGATAGGAGTAGAGGATGTACTTCTAGATGTAATGGTAAAAAGGGGTTTACCTGGGGTTTTTGAGAATTCTTCATAGTTGTTGAAGTCACTGAATTGTGGGAAGGTTGGCCAGGCGGCTTGGGTGAGTGGAAATTCCGTTTGTTACTAGGTTGCTGATAACCTGAAGACTGGGTGGATTGAGCTGGAGAAGTAAAGTGAGGGCATGTACCTGGTGCGTGAAGTCCTCTACATCGCCAACATTGTACAGTAGGTTGGACAGGAGTCATCCCTCTGGGTGATGCTACCCCAGTTTTGGAACCAGCTTGGCTGTCACATTGCTTCTGTTGTTCATGGTCTTTCTCCAGTTGGTGACCCAGTCAGACCAACTCTTCCACGGTGGTTACATGGCTACGAAGATGACTAGCGAGGTAAGGTTTTATGTTTTTAAGGATCATCTTAACTATGTCTGCTTCAGTTAAACTTGGTTTCCACCTTTTACAGAGGGCTCTGTAGGTAAAAGCAAAATCCCTAATGGACTCCTTTTCGCCTTGAATCCGATAGCGGACACGTTCAGCCAACTCATCTTCATAGTCCTCAGCTAGAAAAGCAGCAAGAAAAACAGACTGAAACTCACTCCATGTTGTAACAGATGATCTTGCAACTTCCCACCAGTCACGCGCGCAGTGCCATAGAAAACTGTCCTGAAGGTGGCCAAGATGTCAGCGTCCATTAGAGGATGTACAGCGAGAAAGTCTTGACATCGTGTTATGTACAACAAAGGATCCGGGTCATCAGCTGGTCTTCCAAACGCGGAAATGTTAGCTTGAGGTGGTCAGTTTTAACAACAGTAGTAGGGGCTGCTGAATGAGTTGCTTGTGATGGTGAGGTAGATAAGGGGTTATGAAGAGAAATACTTTTCCCACTTAGGTCAGTCATTCTTTTTTCTTGACTCTCAAACTTTGCTTCCATTTTAGTTTGCTGTTCTTTCATGGTTGTGGACAATTTGTCAGTGAGTAATATCAAATGACTACTTTTTTCCAGCAGTTGATCAGAATCCTTCTGAAAGTGGTGTTGAACTACTTGAAGGTCCTGTTGAATCTCAGACTGCAACTGTTGCACCATGAAGCGCACTTCTGTCACTAAGGTAGTCTCTACCTTTTGGAGTTCCTTAGCCATCATAATTTTCATAGTTTTAATTGTCTGATCTGACTCAGTTTCCGCTTGCTGCTTGTTTGCAGATAATGTAGTGGAGAGTTGTTGCTTGATTTCATCCATCTTTCCCACGAGTTTAGTGATCTGGCTCTCATGGCTGGACGAATTAGACGCTAGTTCCTTAGTGAGTTTAGTTACAGCTTTTTCCTGTTTGGTCATGAAATCATGCAACTGGTCCCAGTTACCTTGTGCTCGTGCAGTGAGTTGACCAATCTCTCTTCCAGGTGTTGGGAGAGTTCTAGGCAGGTCATACTGCACCCCTGAAGATGAAGGAAGTGGTGGTGAAGCAGCGGCTGGAGATGATATCTCAGGTGATGGAGTGCATAATTGCATGGGTTCTGGTTCCTGTGGGAAAGGCTGAGTTGGAGTGCTGCCACCTAATGGTGTGGGCACAAACTGCACATGTGGTCCTGGCTGCACAATGCGACTGAACTGGGTGGGCGTATGGTAGAAGGTTGGAACATAGGATTCTTGAGGAGCTGGACGGTGCACAGGTGGCCAATTAGGAGTGGCCACATTCGGAGCCTCCATTTTGACAAAGGTTGAGTGTGCGGAAGGGTACTCTGCCATGATTATGTAGAAGAAATATGATATCAATAAATGATGCAATAAAAAAGTGTTGCAAATCAGTATTGTATATGTCAGTTATTTCATATAATTTACATTGCATTTTAATTTTACAAATGTAGTCTCCATTTCACGCAGTTCAAACATTAAGCAAGTGGCTCAAAACAATTGTCCACAAGTCAATCAAAAAACATTAGATAAATTAGTCACAGATCACCAACAATCAATCTTCCATGTAGTCACATAATAGGTTTCAATTAAAGTTGCTCTTCATTACGATTTCATCAAAAATGTGTGGCAACCAAGAAAAGTCAGTTTACCGGAGGTTCAAAATTCCCAGGTGTGGTAAAAAGAACTTCCCAACATTTTCAGAAGAATATAACAATTCAAGTAAGTCACATTCAGAAGTATTCACACTCAATTGTTTTCAAGTCCCTGTTTGGGCGCCACTCTGTAACAGTGGTGGCGGCTTCCCTAACTTAAATTCTTTTTACGAAAATTTCGGGCGCCAGACAGTTTTCTAAAACTGACAAAAAAAAAATCAAACAACCCCGGATAGCAAACAAAAAACCACTGATTACACACAAAAACAAATATTTCAAAACGGGCTTCAATTTAACTGGAATTTATTACATAGTGTCCATAGCCATTATATAAAAAAAAGTAGTTATTTCGAAAAAGCAAAAACCAAACAAACAGTAATTAAATGTATATATATATATATATATATATATATATATATGTATATATATATATATATATATATAGTCCTCAATGTGAGTTACATTTCATAGTTCAAAATCAGTGTTCACACAATCACAAACGCTATAAATGAAATCCCAGGTCATACTGGTCATATTCTAGCTGGGCGTCCACACTGGTAGATTCGTGTCCATATTCACGCCAAACAATTTTGGCGGAGGGAATCGCAAACTGGAGAGGGTAGATGGACTCCGCCTGGCTCCAGGAAGGAAGTTTAACGGCCTTGGACTTGTTGAGAGTGAACCGCTCACCAACAACAACCGGTCTTTGAGGTGCGTCGCTATGGAAATCGCCAGACTCCACGTCGCATCAGGCGGCGTCTTGTGAGGAAGCCTCAGTCCAAACAACTCCGTCTTCCACTCCACATGGTAACCTTTACGTCGGTCTCCTTCTCACAAATCAAAACATACCCCGGTGACGTCCTCTTTCCACCTGGTTAAATAGGCCTCGCCTCCATTTCCCTTTCCGTTAACGGTGAAAGTAAACGTAAACATGGCCTATGGTTTACTGCACTGTCACAAGCCATAGACTTATATAAGCAGCCCACTTAGTGACACGTGAGGTAGTGGGGCGCGAGGAGGGGAGGAGGGCGACAAAGAGAGGGAGAGAGGAAGACGGGGGCTAGTGGGGGGCTCTACGGTGAGGACGGCAAAACAAGTGAAAACAAAATGGAGGCGAAAGGGAGGGCAGAGGGAGAGACAGAGATGGAGTGCACCCCAGGGATACACATACATGTAGTAAAGTGGACGGGGGAGTGATGGCGCCTCTCTCTCTCATCCTCTCTCTTCCTATCCCGCTGTGCGTTGTCTCCGTGTCGTTTCTGCTGCATCATCATCCTTGTCCTATGAGTGGGAAAGCACAGCTCGTTAGTACAGCCGGCACAAGCTGGCGAAGACAGCCTAGAGAGAGGGGAGCGAGGGAGGCGAGGGACAAAGACAAAGGGAGCACCGCTGTACCTCTCACCACGGTCTCTCCACTAAAAACGCCTTTTGAGAATACAGCCGCTTTCAATAAATGACAAAGAAACTGCAAACGGACAACAGTGGCCAGAAGCTAAGGGTCTGCCTCCGCAGTGGAAGATCTAAATAAAATCCCATTTTACAACTAAACCAGCCTCCATTGTGAGTGAGCATCCCCAAAACGGCCATTACCGCTACGTCACTGTCAGTACCGTCACAGTAACAGCATTGGCTGTTAGTAAAAGTCGATCACTAGATTGACACGCCGTTCACATGCGGGCTGCTGTCTGACCTAGCCTGACGACTCACACTAAATTCTCCGCTGCTCTGACATTCGCTACACGCTTTAGTCCGAAGGTGACGCTTTAGTTTAAGGTGACGAGGGGGGCGCGAGGGGCGTTAATATCAAACAAAGTAATCAGTGATTATATAGGCTCCCATCAGAGCATCGAAACCAATGACGAATTTTCAAACCGCAGCTTTACCCACGTGTGTACTGACCAATCAGACGGACCCGAATGTGTCAGGGAGGTACTCAAATCCAGACTCATTTCGGAGATTAAACTAACGTCCGCGGGCGTGGCGTAGCGTTTGGCTGGAGCAAGGAGTCTGGGTAGCCAGGCAATGTCTTTACCAACATATCCAACCAAGCCTTTCGATATTTGATACGCATACACACAATGGTCAACACCCTTACATGGTTCATTATCACTATAGCCTAGTGGTAATAGCCTGGTGGTAGCCTAGTGGTTAGAGCGTTGGGCCAGTAACCGCAAAGGTTGCTGAATCGAATCCCCGAGCTGACCAGGTAAAGATCTGTCATTCTGCTCCTGTTCCCCCGGTAGGCCGTCATTGTAAATAAGAATTTGTTCTTAACTGACTTGCCTAGTTAAATAAAGGTAAAATAAGATATATATATACACTGCTCAAAAAAATAAAGGGAACACTTAAACAACACAATGTAACTCCAAGTCAATCACACTTCTGTGAAATCAAACTGTCCACTTAGGAAGCAACACTGATTGACAATAAATTTCACATGCTGTTGTGCAAATGGAATAGACAACAGGTGGAAATTATAGGCAATTAGCAAGACACCCCCAATAAAGGAGTGGTTCTGAAGGTGGTGACCACAGACCACTTCTCAGTTCCTATGCTTCCTGGCTGATGTTTTGGTCACTTTTGAATGCTGGCGGTGCTTTCACTCTAGTGGTAGCATGAGGACGGAGTCTACAACCCACACAAGTGGCTCAGGTAGTGCAGCTCATCCAGGATGGCACATCAATGCGAGCTGTGGCAAGAAGGTTTGCTGTGTCTGTCAGCGTAGTGTCCAGAGCATGGAGGCGCTACCAGGAGACAGGCCAGTACATCAGGAGACGTGGAGGAGGCCGTGGGAGGGCAACAACCCAGCAGCAGGACCACTACCTCCGCCTTTGTGCAAGGAGGAGCACTGCCAGAGCCCTGCAAAATGACCTCCAGCAGGCCACAAATGTGCATGTGTCTGCTCAAACGGTCAGAAACAGACTCCATGAGGGTGGTATGAGGGCCCAACGTCCACAGGTGGGGGTTGTGCTTACAGCCCAACACCGTGCAGGACGTTTGGCATTTGCCAGAGAACACCAAGATTGGCAAATTCGCCACTGGCGCCCTGTGCTCTTCACAGATGAAAGCAGGTTCACACTGAGCACGTGACAGACGTGACAGAGTCTGGAGACGCCGTGGAGAACGTTCTGCTGCCTGCAACATCCTCCAGCATGACCGGTTTGGCGGTGGGTCAGTCATGGTGTGGGGTGGCATTTCTTTGGGGGGCCGCACAGCCCTCCATGTGCTCGCCAGAGCCTGACTGCCATTAGGTACCGAGATGAGATCCTCAGACCCCTTGTGAGACCATATGCTGGTGCGGTTGGCCCTGGGTTCCTCCTAATGCAAGACAATGCTAGACCTCATGTGGCTGGAGTGTGTCAGCAGTTCCTGCAAGAAGAAGGCATTGATGCTAAGGACTGGCCCGCCCGTTCCCCAGACCTGAATCCAATTGAGCACATCTGGGACATCATGTCTCGCTCCATCCACCAACGCCACGTTGCACCACAGACTGTCCAGGAGTTGGCGGATGCTTTAGTCCAGGTCTGGGAGGAGATCCCTCAGGAGACCATCCGCCACCTCATCAGGAGCATGCCCAGGCGTTGTAGGGAGGTCATTCAGGCACGTGGAGGCCACACACACTACTGAGCCTCATTTTGACTTGTTTTAAGGACATTACATCAAAGTTGGATCAGCCTGTAGTGTGGTTTTCCACTTTAATTTTGAGTGTGACTCCAAATCCAGACCTCCATGGGTTGATAAATTTGATTTCCATTGATCATTTTTGTGTCATTTTGTTGTCAGCACATTCAACTATGTAACTATTATTTCATTCATTCAGATCTATGATGTGTTATTTTAGTGTTCCCTTTATTTTTTTGAGCAGTGTATATTACGTGGTTCATTATCATTACATTCATGTCAATGCTGTAACATTGACTGTTAGTATTGTATCTGTATGCCGCTCACACTCAGGTTGACCATCAAACAACCTTCATTCAATCCCAAGGAAATTGTCATGACATCATCAATCATCTCCCTCAAGGTCACCATGATGGATTTACAGGTGAAACCCAGGTACTAACTGTACCAGTAACATAGTGATGCAGAAAAACAAATTCTCCCTCTGCTAGCGAGAGAGGGACAAGCTCTGTTGCTTTTCCTCGTACCTCAGCACCAAAAAGTCATTACATCGTCTCCAAGTAAAAGTACACACTGTCTCCAGCAAATCCTCCCTTCGTTGATTGGGTTAGCCTCGCAATTAGCGCGCAGTGTACTGTGTTTCGATCCGAAATGGAGGCTGAAAACAAGTGCTGAGGCGTGGGGGGGAAAAGGGCTAGACGCTGCAGCCTTTTTTAGGCCTGGGATTACCCCTAGATCTGACTGGAGTATAGTGATGAGTCAGAGATGACTCGGGGTGGGGGTGGCGGATGCTGCTCTACACTTTACACACACGCATGCATGCACCCACACACACACATACGCACACACACGCGCAGCACCCGTCGGTGTAATTCTGTCTGACTGCACACATTAAGGAAACAGGTCCCCATAGCTAGTAGAGCCAGGTTTGGCTGCAGATTGGAGCTACTAAATGAATACCGTGCAATGACTGTAGGGATGCCAGTATATGACAGAGTCTCTCTCAGGCAAAACAGCTAATGGAGGGGGCAGAAGGAAAATAAGGCCGCTCTTTGATTGGTGGAGAGCTGACAGTAAAAAAGACCACTAGGTGATCTCACACCACAACAAATAAATACCAGCCTTTGACTTTCTTTCCAGGGTACATTAGAAGTCCAGAACTACTAGCCTACAATCATCTATTTTCTATCAACAGAGGTATGAGAGGAGTGTATGTCTGCATCCAAAATGGCATCCTATTCCCTATATTGTGCACTACCTCTGACCAGGGCCGGGTTTCCCAAAAGCATCTTAAGGCTAAGTTCAACGTTAGAACCTTAAGATGCCTTTGGGAAACCGGACACAGAGCCATATGGGCTCTGGTCAAAAGTAGTGCACTGTATAAGGAGTGGAGTGCCATTTGGGACACAGCCCTTATCTCTGAAGGTGAGTCTCTAATTGTGAGCGGATATTAAAGGCCACTGGCTCCCCTCTACTTATTCTCCAAGTGCCTCCTGACGAAAAGCAGATCTCGTTCTCTTTCTTTTTTCATCCATCCCCTCGTTCTCTCAGAAGAGCTGTACTGATACCAATACAAAAAGTAGCTCCGCTCGCTTTCTGAGACCGCACTCTAAATGGGTTGTGTCAGAGAATGGAGGCTCTCATCACAGTGAATTCTCCACAGTGCCCACCTCAGTGGGAACGTCAGGCACATACGAGAACACAGTGCTTATCTTGTAGACGTGTCTCCTCTCAGGCTACAGGCCACATTGATGAGACAACGGTGTAGAAGAGCCAAGGGGTAAGAGGACTCCCGGAGGAGGTGTGTGGACGCGCATGCTCGCACAGACGCGCGCGCACACTAGGACACACAGACACGCGCACGATAGCAGCACTTACGCATGCAAACACACATTTTTAAATACTTGATTTAAGTCCACAAATCACATTACAGTCCAGAAGTATTCAGACATTTCAAAGGACACTACAGATGGACACTACATATCTGGACACTACAGATGGCACCTTCTTCTCCACATAGCCAGGCTGCCCATGACCGCTGACACGGAGCAGTACCTCGCTCTCTGCTTTGCCTCTGTTTAATGCAGGCCTGCAGTCTGAAGGCCATGCACTGTCAGCCTCCTGAACGAGAATATAAACGCAACATGTCAAATGTTTCATGAGCTGAAATAAAAGATCCCAGAAATGTTCCATATGCACAAAAAAGCTTATTTCGCTCGCATTTGGTGCACACATTTGTTCACATCCCTGTTAGTGAGCATTTCTCCTTTGCCATGATAAACCATCCATCTGACAGGTGTGGCATATCAAGAAGCTGATTACACAGCATGATCATTACACAGGTGCACCTTGTGCTGTGGAAAATAAAAGGCCACTCTAAAACGTGCAGTTTTGTAACACAACACAATGCCACAGATGCCTAATTATTATTCTTTTTTACTTTTATCCCCTTTGTCTCCCCAATTGGTAGGTACAGTCTTGTCTCATCCGTGCAACTGCCCTACTGACTCGGGAGAGGCGAAGGTCGAGAGACGTGCGTCCTCCGAAACACGACCTTGCCAAGCCGCGCTGCTTCTTGACACACTGCTCGCTTAACCCGGAAGCCAGCAGCACCAATGTGTCGGAGCAAACACCGTCCAACTGACAACCGAAGTCAGCTTGCAGGCGCCCGGACCAACACAAGGAGTCGCTGAGACAAGGAACTGCCGGCCAAACCCTCCCCTAACCCGGGAGACGCTGTGCAAATTGTGGGCTGCCTCATGGGTCTCCCAGTCACGGCCGGCTGTGACACAGCCTGGGATCAAACCCGAGGCTGTGGTGATGCCTCACTCCAACGTCGTTTTAGAGAAGTTGGCAGTACGTCCATCTGCCCTCTCAACCCGCAGAGCACGTGTATGGCGTTGTGTGGGAGAGCGGTTTGCTGATGTCAACGTTGTGAACAGAGTGCCCCATGGTGGCAGTAGGGTTATGGTATGGGCAGGCATAAGCTACGGACAACAAACACAATTACATTTTATTTTATCGACGGCAATTTGAATGCACAATTTGAAGGCACAGAAATGCCGTGACGAGATCCTGAGGCCCATTGTGAGGCCCATTTTTTTTTAAGGTATCTGTGACCAACAGATACATATGTGTATTCCCAGTTATGTGAAATCCATAGATCGAGGAATTTATTTCAATTGACTGATGTCCTTATATGAACTGTAACTCATACAAATGAACACCTCCCTCTGGCCTCCCCATTACAACGATATCTGTCATTTTTGGTATACAAGAAAACGCATTATCATTGTAACGCCCAGTCCCGAGTTTCAGGCTGGAGCGTTTTGGTTTTGTCTTTGTGTAGGGTTTGTTCATTCTAGGTGTCGTATTTCTATGTTGGGTAATGGTTCCCAATTAGAGGCAGCTGTGTGTCGTTGTCTCTAATTGGGAACCATATTTAGGCTAGTAGGTTTCACTCTGGGTTGGTGGGTTATTGTATGTTCATAGCTGTGTTTGTTTGTTCAGTTATGTTCATCGTTACGTTCTCCGTTCTTTGTTTTGTTCCGTCTTGTTCCCGTGGATTTATTAAATCATGTATTCTGGCTACATCGCTGCGTCTTGGTCTGTCCCTTCAGAAGTGAAACGTGACAGAATAACCCACCAAACGAAGACCAAGCAGCGAGAGACTGGGAGTGCTGGACCAGGAGGACCTCATCGGATCTCGCCTGGCACGGAGGTCCGGTAAGGCTGCCCCAAGAAACTTTTTGGGGGCACACGAGAGGTTGGCGGTTCAGGAGGGACTCCTGAGCCAACCCCTCGTGCTTTATGGAGAGAGCGTTGGGGAGAGCGTCAGCGAAGGGAGGCCGTGCTATGCAGTGTTGCGCCACGGTTTCCCTATAGGGATTCAGAGGCCGGTGCGAGTGATTCCCGCTCCACTCATCAGTCGGGGAAAATAAGTGTTCAGCCAGGAAGAGTGGTGCCTGCTCTGCGCTGGGCTAAGTCTCCAGTGCGCCTCCTGGGACCCGGATATCCTGCTCCAGTTCCGTGTGCGGTGTCTCCGATGCGTGTCCGCAGCCCAGTGCGAGAGATCCCAGCGCCACTCATTGGTCGGGCCGAGGTCTGTGTGCTACCTGGGAGAGTGGTGCCAGCTCTGCGAGCCAGGTCTCCAGTGCGCCTTTTTGGGTCCATGTTATCCTGTGGTCCTACGGGCAGAATCTCGGTGGATCCACAGCCCAGTCCGAGAGATTCCAGCTCCACTCACCCATGAGGCCAGGGTTAGTGAGCTAGCTGGAGATATGGTGTCGGCTCTCCATATCAGGTTCCCGGTCCGGGTAGAGGTTTCTACACGTCCAGTCCCCGTTCCACGTTCCGAGACCCTGTTCCACGTTCCGAGATCCCTGTTCCACGCTCCGAGATCCCTGTTCCACGCTCCGAGATCCCTGTTCCACGTTCCAAGATCCCTGTTCCACGTTCCAAGATCCCTGTTCCACGTTCCAAGATCCCTGTTCCACGTTCCAAGATCCCTGTTCCACGCTCCGAGATCCCTGTTCCACGCTCCGAGATCCCTGTTCCACGTTCCAAGATCCCTGTTCCACGTTCCAAGATCCCTGTTCCACGTTCCAAGATCCCTGTTCCGCGTTCCAAGATCCCTGTTCCGCGTTCCAAGATCCCTGTTCCGCTCCAAGATCCCTGTTCCGTGTTCCAAGATCCCAGTCCGTGTAGTGGTGTCTACACGTCCAGTCCCTGTTCCACGCACTCCAGCCTCCCCCAGGCGCTCCGAGAGTCCAGCACGCCCTGCCCGCCCCCGCACTCCAGCTCCCCGCGGCGCCCGAGAGTCCAGCACGCCCTGCTCCGCCCCCGCGCACTCCAGCCCCCCGTGGCGCCCGAGAGTCCAGCACGCCCTGCCCGCCCGCACCAAGCTCCCCGCGGCGCTCAGAGAGTCCAGCACGCCCTGCCCGCCCCGCACGCAAGCTCCCCCGTGCGCCCGGAGTCCAGCACGCCCTGTTCCGGCTCCGGCGCACAAGCTCCCGTGCGCTCCGAGAGTCCAGCACGTCCTGTTCGGCCCGCGCGCAGCTCCACGTGCGCTCCGAGAGTCCAGCACGCCCTGTCCGGCTCGGCGCCGCACCAAGCTCCCGTGCGTTCAGAGAGTCCAGCACGTCCTGTCCCGGCTCCGCGCACCAAGCTCCCGTGCGTTCAGAGAGTCCAGCACGTCCTGTCCCGGCTCCGCGCACCAAGCTCCCGTGCGTTCAGAGAGTCCAGCACGTCCTGTCCCGGCTCGCGCACCAAGCTCCCGTGCGTTCAGAGAGTCCAGTGCGACCAGTTCCTGCTCCACGCACCAGAGTCCCAGTGAGCATCACGAGTCCAGTACTGCCAGTTCCTGCTCCACGCACCAGCGTCCCAGTGAGCATCACAAGTCCAGTACGACCAGTTCCTGCTCCACGCACCAGAGTTCCAGTGAGCATCACAAGTCCAGTACTGCCAGTTCCTGCTCCACGCACCAGAGTTCCAGTGAGCATCACAAGTCCAGTACTGCCAGTTCCTGCTCCACGCACCAGAGTTCCAGTGAGCATCACGAGTCCAGTACGACCAGTTCCTGCTCCACGCACCAGAGTCCCAGTGAGCATCACGAGTCCAGTACGACCAGTTCCTGCTCCACGCACCAGAGTCCCAGTGAGCATCACGAGTCCAGTACTGCCAGTTCCTGCTCCACGCACCAGAGTCCCAGTGAGCATCACGAGTCCAGTACTGCCAGTTCCTGCTCCACGCACCAGCGTTCCAGTGAGCATCACGAGTCCAGCGGCCAGTTCCAACTCCACGCACCAGAGTTCCAGGAGAAGGCCCAGGGCCTCCGGTTCTGGATGTCAGACCAGCACGGCCAGCACCGAGCCTCCACCTGGGACAAAGCGACCCACCGAAGACCCCCACAGACTTTTCGGCGCGTCCGGAGTCCGCGCCTTTGGGGGGGGGTACTGTAACGCCCAGTCCCGAGTTTCAGGCTGGAGCGTTTTGGTTTTGTCTTTGTGTAGGGTTTGTTCATTCTAGGTGTCGTATTTCTATGTTGGGTAATGGTTCCCAATTAGAGGCAGCTGTGTGTCGTTGTCTCTAATTGGGAACCATATTTAAACTAGTAGGTTTCACTCTGGGTTGGTGGGTTATTGTATGTTCATAGCTGTGTTTGTTTGTTCAGTTATGTTCATCGTTCACGTTCTCCGTTCTTTGTTTTGTTCCGTCTTGTTCCCGTGGATTTATTAAATCATGTATTCTGGCTACATCGCTGCGTCTTGGTCTGTCCCTTCAGAAGTGAAACGTGACAATCATCAACATCAAACCAGCCCCTCACCTCAGTAGCTATCAGGTCGACAAGGCCGGTCATGTCTAGCTATGTGCAGGTCTTTGTATGAGCGGCATTAACAACATGTGCAACAGACTCCAAAACCAAAGAACGCCAGCAAACAGCCTGAGAAAGAAACAGACAAAATAAGCACTATACTTATAGAAAACTAAACTCAGGAAGAAACACACTGAAGCCATCAGACAACAGAGCCATACCTACTTCCGAGGTTTCAAAGAGCAGCGTATGGGCTTTGAAGTGCGGGGTGTGAGAGCCTATGCAGCTCTCATAGGAAGTCTACCACAGTGGGGTGTTAGCTTTCTCAAACATAACTCTTTAAGCCTCTCCGTTGGTTTGGCACAGAGAGAGAGGGGGCAAGACAGATAATGAGAGAGAGAAGGATAGATAGAGAGAGAGAGAGAGAGAGAGAGAGAGAGAGAGAGAGAGAGAGAGAGAGAGAGAGAGAGAGAGAGAGAGAGAGAGAGAGAGAGAGGGAGAGAGGGGGCAAGATAGATAATGAGAGAGAGGGATAGATAGGAAGATAGAGAGAAAGAGAGAGAAAAAGTGCTACCCATATTTAGTCTGGGCCTTCATCACAGTGCCAACCTTAGGACGCCCAATAGAGTAACGTGGCCTTTTATGTCTGAGCCAGAACATCTGCAGAGATTTACGCAAACGTGCATACACACACACACAAATCCACGGTATGCAAAGCTGTGCTCGTGAGCGTATCAACACACATACGTTCCTTATCCTTATACAGACACCATATATCCCATAAAGCACACTGTGTGAAAATAATTCCAACATACGCACACAGAAATAGGACAAAAACACACTCCATGCTCCAGGGCAGGCCTCTCTCTGCCTCCATGAATATTTCATCCCTTCTTAAAATAACCTGTCCCTTTAAAATATGTTTGCGCAAACAACCTACAGCCACAGCCAAGCGAAAACACCCAGGGTACTTATTTCCACGTTACACAGGAGGGCCCGATAATGCTAAACGCCACATGCTACAGCACACAGCAGCAGTGCTGAGGAGAACTACTCAGGCAGTGACTAAATCTGTATCCTGGTATGAGATGAGTTCAGGCCATACAGGTTTAGAGCAGCCACAGCGGCGGAAGATGGACCATACTTCGCTTCCTGAATAATTGACTGGCACTAGAACACGTGGTTTTTCTCTCTCCCTCTTCTGTCTCTCTATATTCTATATTCTCTCTCTCTCTCTCTCTCTCTCTCTCTCTCTCTCTCTCTCTCTCTCCCTCTCGTTCTCCCTCGTTATTTCTCTCTCTTGCTCTCTCTCGTTCTCCCTCTCGTTCCCAGGGCCATGACTTGGGTGGCAGGTACATAAAGACCTTACATAACAGGCGAGAACATATATACGTTGATGTATTCTCAAGGTATTCTCTGTGATAAAGAATTAAAGTGGGTGAATGTTTCCTCCAAGGCAAGTTCTTTATTCTGGCTCTGTGTCTATGCAATACCCAGATGAAGACGGTCTGCAAGTGTAGTTATGCAGTAGGATGACTGCAACTTTATTTGTATTTTTTCTCATGTAGATTCAGCTCGTATGAATGGAAATACGGGACCACAGTGGAAAGAAGTATTTGACTTTGTGTCATCCCTGAAAAGTAAATAGAAATGTATGTACTCTGTGTATATGTATTGTGACACAATAAAGTCAATGACAATAAACGAAATCAATCAATCAACAGTTGAGTGACGGGCTGGTCAAGGACCGCCAACCAAGACAAAAGACGGGCATTAGCTGGATTTCCATGGCAGAGGGAGGGGCTAAGTATGTGCTAAACCAGCATAATAATACCCAACAATAATCTCACACTTTCCAAATTCACAACCCCTCCCCCCTCCAGAATTGGTCATTTGGCACAATGTATAATCTTGTATTATCCTAAAATCTAATTTATAAAGTCCATGTTGTAGTGTGTAGCAGGTGGCTATGGTGATCATATTAATGAATGAATGTGTATGCTTTGCCATCTCATCATGGAAATGCCCGGCCCCCAAACCACAGCACAGTGACTGCGTCCGAAATGGCACCCTATACCCTATACATTGCACCACATTTGACTATAGCCCTATGGGACTTTATTCACTATAAAGGGACCAGGGTGCCATTTCAGACATATGCAGTGACCGGCTGAGAAGCAGGAGATAACAAAGAAGATTAAAAATGATAGACCACGACAAGAGCCCAGCAGAAATGACAGGCAGTTAGGAGGACAGCCCCCAAGATCACACATTAGATAATTGGTGTAAAAAAAAATCTCTCTCCCTCTCTCTTTCTCTCTCTCTCTCTCTCTCTCTCTCTCTCTTCGTTGGAAAGTGGCACTCAGAATGCTCGTGGGCAGCGGATCCCTGCCTTGTGCGCTGTCACACCTCCGCATCGGGGAGTTTTTGAAGACGATTGGAACAAAGCCTTGGCTTTGCTGAGGGGGCCTGGTCTGATTTGGCCTGGCCTGGGCTGTGGTACTGTAGCCCAGACAACACTAATACTTTAGATAGGCTAGCCATATGGGTCTGGCTAAATTTGGGAGGATACAGCGCTGAGATATCTCTCTCTCTCTCTCTCTCTTCCACCCCCCCTCGATGTCTGTACCTCTCCCTTCCTCTCTCTCTTCCTCCCCCCTCTTTCCCTCTCTCTCTCTCTCCCTTTCTCTTTCTCCCCCCTCTCTCTCTCATTCCCCCTTACCCCCTAACTCTTGCTCTCTCTCTCTCTCTCTCTCTCTCTCTCTCTCTCTCTCTCTCACGCTCTTCCCTCTCCTCCCTCCCTCCCTCCTCAGAGCGGTAGGTACTGTAGCCCAGCAATGTGCTTGTGCCCTTTCATAAATAATAGTGTTTTTCTTAGATTCGGGTCTGAATCTGTACAGCTGAAATAATCACTCAGCCAAAAACACCTCATTCTCAATCCACCATACTGTGGACGCGTCCCAAATAGCACCCTATTCACTATATAGTGCAATATTTTGGACCAGGACCCATTTGGTGCCATTTGAGATGCAGCCAGTAAGGCATCAACACCTTCAATGGGCAGAACAAACACTTTAATGCAACCTAATATGGGACCGTTTGTATTTCGAGGGACTAATAGCATAGTCGAAAAAGATGGATGAGGTCATTTTACAGACTGCAGATTGTTGATATTACACTACTGGGTTAAAACTGGTTTTGTGTTCATCTGTGAATGTGGTCGTTGCCAAAACAAGACAAGGTGAGAATGAGACAAAGGGGAAAACGCACATGCACACCCACACACATGTGCACATACAAGAACAAACACACAAACACTGAACCATCTGAAGTGCCAGGATCCTACAGCTGTGCCACTCCTTACTCATATACCCTGGCCAGATGAGTGACAGATTCACAGTCTAACACACACACACACACACAGAAAGAGAGAGAATGAGAGAGCCTTGTTAACTACTTTAATCAGTGTTAATCACTGCAGACTCTTGCTTCACTGTCAGATTGAGACCAGAGAGAGAGAGAGAGAGAGAGAGAGAGAGAGAGAGAGAGAGAGAGAGAGAGAGAGGCAGAGAGAGAGGGGGGTGAGAGATAGGGGAGAGGGATAAAGAGAGGGGAGGGGGTGAGATAGATAGAGAGAGAGAGAGAGAGAGAGAGAGAGAGAGAGAGAGAGAGAGAGAGAGAGAGAGAGAGAGAGAGAGAGGGGGAGGGGGAGAGGGAGAGGGAGAGAGAGGAGGTTGGAGAAAGAGAGGCACAGAAACAGCTTGTAGAAATGTTAAATGGTTATCTAAAAATATACAGTGCCCACAGAGCCGCGAGTCCATGGCAGTTTTGATGTACTTTATCGTATTCTTCAAGGTCTATTTCTTAGGCCCATACGGCCGGGGCCTTGGCGGGAGAGGTGGACACGCCAAGCCAACACAGTCAGGTTTTAATTTCAGTCAGGGGGACAGCACGGAGGGCGGGGAGCGAGGGAGGAATGCAGAGCGGAGAGATAGAGAAGAGGGGAGGAAAAGAAGTAGAGATGAAGGGATATAGGGGAAGAGATAAGGGGAGAGGGGAGGCGGTGGGCGGGGGCGGGGGCAATGAGAAACGAACGGCAGCACAGAAATGGAGATAGAGGAGAGGTGATGTGCTTTACACGAAGGAGAACAAAGGGAGGCCGAGACGGAGGGAGGCAAAAGGGGGGAAATTGAAAGATAAGAGGGAGAGATTATTAAGAAAAGATGGGTAATGTATAAATAAATCACGACAAAGGGAAGGGATAGGGAGAGGAATGTGTGAGGGTGAGCAAAAACGGATCATTTAACTTCGAGCGAAACTGAGAAAGTCAGCCAAAGAGAACGAGATAGAGAGAGGTGGAGGAAGAGTGCTGAAAAGTAAGAAAGAGATTGTGTTTATCCAAGTATAATACAAATGTTTTTTTTGTGTTTTTTTTAAGAAATGGCTTTCGCCTTCACGGTTTGACCAAAACTTTGTAGAAAGCTTAGCAGGAATAGTCGGAAGCATAGTTAGAATAGTAATGCCTGTGTTTGGCGATTAGAATTTCAGACAGTCTGCCTGTACACAGGCTGGTCAGGCTATTATGCGAGGCCCTAATGCAGCCAGTTTGTTTAGTGGAGCATGCAGGACCTCTGAATGTGCCCTTATGTGCGTAAAGATGGCATACAATATCAACTAATGTGTTTCTCCTTTAGCAAGCCTACGAATGGAGGGCGTGCGTTCATGTGTGCAGCTGGAGCATGATACATAGGCCACCCTACAGAACACTGAAGTGTGTGTGGCTTGTGACTCGCCAAGCAGCACTAGTGAGGGTTAAGTATTTAAGATTTGTGTGATCTGCTAGCCAACATCCTTTGTGCTCTGGTGGGCTAGTGTTTATAAAGGGCACTTCCGTGAGGTAGTGCCTGGAAGATACATACAGACACACGTGCACACAGGTCACAACAACTCCTTGCTTTTGCTACCATGGCAGTGTGTGTGCGTGCGTGCACGTGTGTGTGTGTGTGTGTGATTGACAGCTGTCAAACGACAGAGCACCAGGAGGAGGAGGAGAAGAACAGAAGGAGAGAGGGAGAGATGTCAGGGTAGGAGTGAAAGGGAGAGCCAGGACGAAGATAAGGGAAGAAGAAACACAGAGCAGAAAGAGAGGGAGAGAGAGGGAGAGAGAGAGAGAGAGGGAGAGAGGGAGTGACCCCCCTCCCCTCTGTCAGTGTCTGTGATCGTCTATTCCTCCTGTTCTCTCGATCAGTGACTCAGTAACCTTCAGCACAAGACCCAAGTTGAGATGATGAATTGAGACGCAGACAGGAGAAAGGACAGAGATTAGAAAACACAGACAGATGATGAAAAATGACAAACTGAGAGAGGGGGCTGAGAGAGGAGGCGAGAGGAAAGTGGAAGAGAGAGGGAAAGGTGACATTGAGGGAAGTGTAGAGGAGACTGCTCCTGGTTTTTAGCTGGAGGACGGCCACAGAATTACATTAGTGTAACACACTTTGGCTGCACCCGCTGTGGGAGAGGCACACACACACTTGCACAGACAGAGATTCACGCGCACGCACACACACAGGTAAAAATAAGCACCTTAAGCAGATTGCATACTTAACCTGTGGGGAGCCTGCCTCCCAATCACCTCTATTGTAGTTTAACTACCTTGATAACCTTTCCATGTGCAGTACAATATACGGTTCCCAAAAACAGTGATGGTAGTTTCTGAGAGGAGTAACCTGGTGAGATAAACTAAACTACCATTAACCATGCTCGGTTACGTGAAAGACCTGCTGTAAGCCACACGCCAGAGCGGATATGGAGCAGAAATGTAGTAGGAGTGGAAGAAAGGAGGGAGGAAAGGAGGGAGGCAGAAAAATGAGATGGAGAGTACAAAGATGAAGGGAAAATGAGAGAGCGGGTTGAAAAAGGGTGCATTCAATGTTGAAAAGAGCATTACTGCACCCCCTCCTCCCCTCTTGTCGACCCCCAGACAAACACAGTGCCCTTTACCTCTCCCTTGGAGCGATGCATAAACGAGTGGAATGACAGACAGAGAGAGCCAACAGGCCCCCTCCCCAGAGAGGGGAAACGCACTCATCCGTACTGATCTTAAAACAACAGGCTCCCTCCCTCCCTCCTGCCTCTCTCCATGTCTACACCCTCTTTCTCTCTCTGTTACTCCATCACCCTTTCATTCATCCTTCCTTCTATTCTCCTTTTTGTCTCTTTCGTTTATCCACTTAACCACTTATTTGTTTTTTTTTATTAGCAATGCTTTCTCATCATCATTTCATGGCGCCTCTCTCTGCTGCTGTGCTGTACCCCAAAATCATTCCAATCTAATCCAATATCCAATCTTTACATATTCCCATCCTCTCATTCTCTTTCTGCACATTCCCATCGGTTGATCGTTCTGCTATATACTTTTCAGCCTCATAAAAGACCCTGGCAGTTTCTTTCACCACAAGCTTCTCAAGCCTTCTTTCTCTTTCTCTTGTATTCTCCTCTTCCACTTCAGAATCAATTTGTGACACGAGCTCTCCAGTGGTGCCCTTAGATTTCATTGTGGTCGAGCTCGTATTTAAAACAGTGCAAAGGCGATCCCCTCAACCCTGATTCACAGGTAGACTCAGACTAAATAAGAAAAGCATTTCTTGACTCTTTGACGCCATTTAGATGCTGCTGACGCACTTCAGCGGTTGACAAATGAGGCGATAAATTGACTTCTCCGAAGCATTCAAAAAAACAACAAAACACCCAAAACAAATCTCGCTTAACTAAACGCTGGAAGAAATTGCACAATAGGACCAGGGGATTATTCCAATTTCTTTCTTTCTCTCCCTTCCTGTCTTTCCTCCTAATCCCCATCTTCCCCTCGTTCTCTCTTTCCCTCTTTCTCTCCCCCGCCCCGTTTACAGGGGTTTGTGCCCCAGACGCAGATTGACCCTAGCGCTGTGGACCCAGTAGGGGGCCTTGTTCCTCTGCGTCGCTCCACTGCACATGACTGACGTACTTCATAAGGGAGGGGGGGATGGTGAGAAGGAAGGTAGGGAGGGAAGAAGAGATGGAGGGAGGGAAGCATCGACAACAGAAGAGTGCTAGCTGCGCTAAGGGAGGAGAGGGACCTGAATGCGATTTATGATCAATGGTGCTTCTCCAATTACATCCCAATTAAAGTAGCGTCTTGAGCACAGCTCTAGTACACCGAGTCGGCAGAAGGGCTTTTGACGGTCTTTGTATGGGCATGCTACTATGCCCATAATAATGGGCTACTGCACACGCTCATACATACACATGAGTGTACGCACATACACGCATGGACTCTTCTGCACACAAACGCCCCCAGAATAAGTGTCTCTCCACCCAATAGTGTTTGTTTGTGTGTTTGTGTGCGTGCGTGCCCGAGAGAGAATGCAGTCACCTTATCAGAAGTACAAGGGCGAGTTTATTAAAGTCAGATTAAGGGCAGTTCAAAGGGCTAATGCCCACTATTACATCGATGCTGGTTTAACACTGCCTTAAACTCTACAGTCAATAAAGAACCAGGGAGATGGAGGGGAGAGGGCAGCCGACCAGAACAACAAGGCTGGCTGGAGACTGGAAGATAGACTGGAGTAAATAAATGGATGTCGAGGACACTAGCATACCTCCCAACTTGTTTTTTTTTCTGACTCTGGTTCCCTGATTTTCAACATGCTACTTTCTATATGTGGCAATGCATTTTGATTTTGATTGACATGTTGAATGCATGCTTGAACGTATTCAGCGGGAAATAATCACTTCGAGTTTACCGCGGCACAACCATTCGGCGAAGCGTTAGGGACTGCATTATTACATGTTAGAAACCAGTAATTATTTGTGACGACGGGCTAGTCATCACAAGCGTCCTCTCGCCAATTTGCACTCTGGCATATTGTAGTTAGTAACACATCATCATCAGCGTTAATTGCAACAAGCAACCTGTAATAATGCAATATTAATGTATTTAATGATCACAAACAACATGAGTCATCCATCGTGAGCCGTCGCAAATAGCACCCAGCTCCCTACATAATGCACTACTTTTGAACAGAACCCTATGGGCCATGGTCAAAAGCAGTGCACTAAATAGGGAATTTGCTCCCATTTGGGACGCATCCAAATCAGGCCTGACCAGGCTAGGGAGTTTTTCGGTCTGAGTGCTAAAGTTCCATCCCAAATGGCACCCCTCAGTAACCCAGCTGCTGCTTCCTATCCTAGACTATGGTGACATCATCTATCAAAACACAACCAAGACCTTATATAGCGAATTAGATGAAATTTATAACAATCTTTGCAGATTAATTCTTGGATGCCATTATAAGACACATCATTGGACAATGTATGGATCACTAAATTGGCTGTCACTCCCAAACAGAAGACAACTGCATTGGTACCAATTGATTTTGAAATGTATCAACGTAAATGTTCCTGTATATATTAAGGAACACCTAACTTGACTCACACTACTCCATTCCACAACAGAAGCAATTACAAATTCCAATGGTACACACCATGGGATTTGAATAAGATCTCTCAGATACAAAGGCCCAACTGACTGGAATAATTCACCTATAAAAATCAGGGTATTAAAATCACACAGTGAATCTAAGAAATACCTTTTTTAAATGTTAAGAACAAACGGTTTATGTTTTTAACTAATCGAAACATCACCATGTGAATATACTGTATTTGTAAACACAGTATGTATGTATATATTGTAGGTACTTAGTTTTATTAGTTATATTAGTAGTTGTAGCAGTAGTTTGTATTAGTTGTAGGCCTATTAGTAGTTGTAAAACAACTGTTTTATGCTGTTTATGTAAAAAAAGTATTATTATTATTTCATTGTTATTATTATTAGACATACTATTTTTGTTATAAAATTTTTGTTACTACTTTTGACCAGGTTCCACAGAGCACTGATTTAAAAAAATTGTTTGGTAAAAACCGTAGGATAAATTCACATGTACAGTTGAAGTCAGAACTACATACACCAAATAAATCTTAACTCAGTTTTTCACAATTCCTGACATTTAATCCTAGTAAACATTCCCTGTCTTAGGTCAGTTAGGATCACCACTTTACTTTGAGAATGTGAAATGTCAGAATAATAGTAGAGAGAATGATTTATTTCAGGTTATATTTCTTTCATCACATTCCCAGTGGGTCAGAATTTTACATACACTCAATTAGTATTTGGTAGCATTGCCTTTAAATTGTTTAACTTGGGTCAAACGTTTCGGGTAGCCTTCCACAAGCTTCTCACAATAAGTTGGGTCAATTTTGGCCCATTCCTCCTGACAGAGCTGGTGTAACTGAGTCAGGTTTGTAGGCCTCCAGGCTCGCACACGCTTTTTTAGTTCTGCCCACAAATGTTCTATGGGATTGAGGTCAGGGCTTTGTGATGGCCACTCCAATACCTTTACTTTGTTGTCCTTAAGCAATTTTGCCACAACTTTGGAAGTATGCTTGGGGTCATTGTCCATTTGGAAGTATGCTTGGGGTCATTGTCCATTTGGAAGTATGCTTGGGGTCATTGTACATTTGGAAGTATGCTTGGGGTCATTGTGTCTCTCCCTTTTTCCTCCAAACAGAACGATGGTCATTATGGCCAAACAGTTCTATTTTTGTTTCATCAGACCAGAGGACATTTCTCCAAAAAGTAAGATCTTTATCCCCATGTGCAGTAGCAAACCATAGTCTGGCTTTTTTTATGGCCGTTTTGGAGCAGTGGCTTCTTCCTAGCTGAGTGGCCTTTCAAGTTATGTCGATATAGGACTTGTTTTAGTGTGGATATAGATACTTTTGTACCTGTTTCCTCCAGCATCTTTGCAAGGTCCTTTGCTGTTGTTCTGGGATTGATTTGCACTTTTCGCCCCAAAGTATGTTCATCTCAAGGAGATAGAACGAGTCTCATTCCTGAGCGGTATGACGCGTGGTCCCATGGTGTTTATACTTGCATACTATTGTTTGTACAGATGAACGTGGTACCTTCAGGCGTTTGGAAATTTCTCCCAAGGATGAACCAGACTTGTGGAGCTCTACAATTTTTTTTCTGAGGTCTTGGCTGATTTCTTTTGATTTTCCCATGATGTCAAGCAAAGAGGCACTGAGTTTGAAGGTAGGTCTTGAAATACATCCACAGGTACACCTCCAATTGACTCAAATTATGCCAGAATATGCCAATCAGAAGCTTCTAAAGCCATGACATCATTTTCTGGAATTTTCTAAGCTGTTTAAAGGCACAGTCAACTTAGTGTATGTAAACTTCTGACCAACTGGAATTGTGATACAGTGAATTAGAAGTGAAATAATCTCTCTGTAAACAATTGTTGGAAAATTACTTGTGTCATGCACAAAGTAGATGTCCTAACTGACTTACCAAAACTATAGTTTGTTAAGAAGAAATTTGTGGAGTGGTTGAAAAATTAGTTTTAATGACTCCAACCTAAGTGTATGTAAACTTATGACTTCAACTGTAGGTAGAGTCCATTCAAATTGTTTCTTTCTCCTTTTCTTTTAAGAGCTTTGGCCCAATAGGACGAGAGCTTTGTCCTTTTCAACAGGTTACATAGAGCACTGATGAAAAGTAGTGCACTATAATGTTAAATATAGTTCTAATAAACTCAGCAAAAAAAAGAAACCTCCTCTCACTGTCAACTGCATTTGTTTTCAGCAAACTTAACATGTGTAAATATTTGTATGAACATAACGAGATTCAACAACTGAGACATAAACTGAACAAGTTCCACAGACATGTGACTAACAGAAATGGAATAATGTGTCCCTGAACAAAGGGGGGGGGTCAAAATCAAAAGTAACAGTCAGTATCTGGTGTGGCCACCAGCTGCATTAAGTACTTCAGTGCATCTCCTCTTCATGGACTGCACCAGATTTGATGTTACCCCACTCTTCTACCAAGGCACCTGCAAGTTCCGGGACATTTCTGGGGGGGAATGGCCCTAGCCCTCACCCTCCGATCCAACAGGTCCCAGACCTGCTCAATGGGATTAAGATCCGGGTTCTTCGCTGGCCATGGTAGAACGCTGACATTCCTGTCTTGCAGGAAATCACGCACAGAACGAGCAGTATGGCTGTTGGCATTGTCATGCTGGAGGGTCATGTCAGGATGAGCCTGCAGGAAGGGTACCACATGAGGGAGGAGGATGTCTTCCCTGTAACGCACAGCGTTGAGATTGCCTGGAATGACAACAAGCTCAGTCCGATGATGCTGTGACACACTGCCCCAGACCATGACGGACCCTCCACCTCCAAATCGATCCCACTCCAGAGTACAGGCCTCGGTGTAACGCTCCTTCCTTCAACGATAAACGCAAATCCGACCATCACCCCTGGTGAGACAAACCGCGACTCGTCAGTGAAGAGCACTTTTTGCCAGTCCTGTCTGGTCCAGCAACGGTAGGTTTGAGCCCATAGGCGACGTTGTTACCGGTGATGTCTGGTGAGAACCTGCCTTACAACAGGCCTACAAGCCCTCAGTACAGCCTCTCTCAGCCTATTGCGGACAGTCTGAGGCACTGATGGAGGGATTGTGTAACTCGGGCTGTTGTTGTTGCCATCCTGTACCTGTCCCGCAGGTGTGATGTTCGGATGTACCGATCCTGTGCAGGTGTTGTTACACGTGGTCTGCCACTGCGAGGACGATCAGCTGTCCGTCCTGTCTCCCTGTCTTAGGCGTCTCACAGTACGGACATTGCAATTTATTGCCCTGGCCACATCTGCAGTCCTCATGCCTCCTTGCAGCGTGCCTAAGGCACTTTCACGCAGATGAGCAGGGACCCTGGGCATCTTTATTTTGGTGTTTTTCAAAGTCAGTAGAAAGGCCTCTTTAGTGTCCTAAGTTTTCATAACTGTGACCTTAAATGCCTACCGTCTGTAAGTTGTTAGTCTTAACGACCGTTCCACAGGTGCATGTTTATTAACTGTTTATGGTTCATTAAACAAGCATGGGAAACAGTGTTTAAACCCTTTACAATGAAGATCTGTGGAGTTATTTGGATTTTTACGAATTATCTTTGAAAGGACAGAGTCCGTTTCTTTTTTTGCTGAGTTTAGTTCTCCATGCGCCCGTCTGGCAGGCGGTACCGTTGCATCAAGGCTCTGACCAACAGACTCCTAAACAGCTTCTATCCCCTGGCTCGAATACTGAGAAATGGCTAACATCTACTGCTCTCCCTCTCCCACAGACTAGTCACACTCTATGGTTAGACTCTATGCCCATTAATTGGTTTCTACTTACAAAGACAACCTACACTTCAGCTAAAATTATTATAGACTAGATGTATTACTCCATTACGCTGCTGTCCATTGATTTTTTTATGTCCATTACCATTATTAGTTACAGTGCCTATCATGTTGTGTTACAGCCGGAATTTAAAAGGGATTCAATTGAGATTTTGTGTCACTGGCCTACACACAATATCCCATAATTTCAAAGTGGAATCATGTTTTTAGAACATTTGACAAATTAATAAAAAATGAAAAGCTGAAATGTCTTGAGTCAAGAAGTATGCAACCCATTTGTTATGGGTTAGGCAAGCTTAAATCAGATCAGGAGTAAATATGTGCTTAACAAGTCACATAATAATAAGTGGTGACTAATTACAGTTAAATGGCTGTGATAGGAGAAACATTAGGATGTATCAACAACATTGTAGTTACTCCACAATACTAACCTAAATGACAGAGTGAAAAGAAGGAAGCCTGTACAGAATACAAATATTCCAAAACATGCATCCTGTTTGCAATAAGACACTAAAGTCAAACTGCAAATAATGTGGCAAAGAAATTAACTTGATGTCCTTACAACGCGTTGTGTTTGGTACAAATCCAACAAAACACATCACTGAGTACTAGGGGTGTACCAACACGGCATACTCGTAATCATATCCGTAAATTGACAGTTGATAGTCGGATTGGATTGGATGATACTCATGATTGGAACACTGAAGTGTTTGTGTTTAGCTCTATTACATTATTTTTGTCCTAACCTCCCTAATCCTTGCCGATGACAAGCATACCCATAATATGATGCAGCCACCACCATGCTTGAAAATATAAAGAGTGTTACTCATTAGGGGTGTGCCGACTAGTCAGAAAGAATGAGTATCATAACGGATATGGGCAATTTTCTGGATGCGATTATGATCCAAGTGTTTTTTGTAAATATCCGTGTAAGTAATTTGCAGGTGTCAGCACGCATCTTTCTCATGTCAGTCATATGCAAGGTTCTACGTGGTCTAAATAAGTCCACTGGCCAGTTTGCTTGTCTGTAAAGAGAAGGGTGGGCTGTACGTTGATCCTGCTGCTCTGATTGGATGGAGAGAAGCTGTATTCCTCCGTCTCCTTGCTCCATCATTTCACCCGATCACTTTTCCTCGCATGTTTTCGGTCTGATCATTCAGATTGCTGTTGCGATCACATGGCGAGGACGTCTGCTATCAAGCTATGCATAATATCTGACATGCGCAATCTGACTGAGTGACAGCAAACTAGGCAGCCCGCTGTAAGTTGAGGACACACAGACACACACATAATTCAGGGTTAAAGACACATTCTTTCTGATCGTCTTTAGGACGATCTCTCCTCTCGCTACAGCTAATTTCACTTTAATTATTATGTGGATTATTATAAATGGACATATTTGTAAGGGTTGATGCATTTTTCACGAGTTAAAAATGTACAACTTTAGAGGATTTAAGCCTCGAATATATTGCAAGTTTGCCCTTTTTGACCATCAGGCTACAATAGGACTCAACTCTGACCGCAGCATCTGTCGGTAGTCTAAACTTTGACACAAATTGGGGGATGTTTCACACCTAACCGAGCTATTAGACTATCCTTTTGTAAATTAATGGAGGTGTGAATGTTTCTGTCTGTGAGTCTCTCTCCTCTCGCACTAGAGTCCTGCATCGGGAAAAAGAACAATCCGCAGGCGGGTGGTCCCGGAGTTGAGAGAACGTGGGTAAATACAATGGCACAATTACACTTGACATGTGGACTGACGGTTAAAAAAAAAATAGGATACTTGTACCTTACGAAGAGTGGACGTTATTCACCACGGAGTGGGACAGTGCAGCTCAAAACTGCAGATAACATAAGGCCAGCTATTGTGAAAGAATACTTGTGGATCTAGTTGATTTCCTCAATCGCTTCCTGGCCTTGGAGGAAAGCAAACAGCCTACTGTTCACCAGGTTGGTAATTGTGTGGTTCCAAAGGATTAAGCGTCACCTACAGATGGATTTGTGGTTCCAGAGAGAAGCCAGCTTCAAGCCTGCGACCCAGCATGGTGGCATGACATCCTTTTCCTGCACAGCAATTTGAAAAAAATCCAGTGATGAACAGACTGTTTTTGAAGTTATTGTTTTAGTATATGTATTTGTTGCCTAATATTATAAGGCTCTTTAAAGTGATTTGAGTTGTCAATGTGCTGCATTGCATGGCTAAAAAAATAAGTATCGTTCTGAATTCATGGCATGGTTTCTTTTTAGCCAAATGTTGAATAGACATGCAGGCAAATTAATTCATGCAGGAAAAGAAGAAGAATAGCCTGCTGTCTGTAGTCATAAAAACAATCAGGCAAAATAAATTGATGTTATTTTGTTGGGTAACGGATTGGATCAGCTCTCGGAACTCATTAAGAGGCGGCTTCTATCTTCAATATAATCACTCATTCAGAAGGTTAAAACCATAGGTCTTCGGCCTGCAGTAAATGAAATTAGTTTACCAGGTTCATTGTTCATTAAGTTATAATAATCCATGTCTTCTGGGAATGTTATGAAGTCCAAAAGTTATTAGACGGAGTTAGAAAGTTGTTGTCAGAAGTATTAGAAATGGAAATGTCCTTGTAATCCGTCTGTCTGCATATTTCAAGACATGGCACGTAAGGGTGGGTTGGGTTGGGTTGGACGATACTTTTCTAGTCAATCATCTTGAAAAAAACGTACACTTAAAAACTGGAAATCATCCAATCAGCCTTTAAATGCTTTATTATCCAAATGTTGTGCGCGGGTGATGGAGAGAAACAAAATGGTGCAGTTTGATGCCATGTGGCGTAGAGTGATGTGGTGCTGGAGATGAGGGTGTGTGCTGGTGGGTCTGGTCAGCTCTGATGTAGTTGATGTTTGTGTGCATCTGTATGCTGTCATTTGCATTGTCTAAGAAAATAAATAATAATCTTACTAAAAAAAGATAAAATGATAAGCTCGCAACACGCATCTGACTATTCATTATGAATAGGATTTATTTGATTTATTTCGTTTACATGTATCATTCATCCCTGAGCTGACAAGGTACAAATCTGTTGTTCTACCCCTGAACAAGGCAGTTAACCCACTGTTCCTAAGCCGTCATTGAAAATAAGAATTTGTTCTTAACATACTTGCCTAGTTAAATTAAAGGTAAAATTAAATATAAATAAATGAAGGTAAGATCCAGATGCAGACCACGTCTAATAAACAATAGTTTAATAATCCAACAGGGGCAGGCGATATACAGGTCAAGGCAGGCAGGGGTCAGTGAACCAGAGGAGGGCAAAAGGAAGGTCGGCAGGCAGGCTCAGGGTCGGGGGCAGGCGGAGTGGTCAGGCAGGCGGGCTCGGAGTCAGGACAGGCAAGGGTCAAAACCAGGAGGGCGAGAAAAGAGAGACTGGAAAAAGCAGGAGCTGAGACACAAAACGCTGGTTGACTTAAACAAACAAGACGAACTAGCAACAGACACACAGAGAACACAGGTATAAACCACAATATCACAAATAACAGAACACATGCGCACACACAAACACACACAACATGAGCCGATTAACTTGGTCAAAACATTTTTTATTAAAGACGATCAGAAATAATGTTTTATTTATTTTCATCCAAAGCCACGAATGAGTGAATCACTCAGCTTTATGCTGACAAATATAGCTTCATGCTGTAAAATAGGCCAAGCCTAAACTAATATTAAATTGCCTAAATAAACTAGTACATTTCATAAATAAAACAAATAAATTAAATAGCTCTGGTCTTGAAAATATGGCAAACCTTTTCCCCTCTGTATCCTCGTTGGACTCTTTTTCATTCAGTTCCTTCATCACATCAGCAAAGAAAGATTCTGTTTTTCAGAAACTCACTTCATATACAGTCCACACTGCGGTAAATAAAGCCAGTTTGTTACTTAGAATTCATTTCTTTCTGTTTTCGAGGGAGAGTAACTAAAAGCAAAACCAAAAGCATAATCAACGTTCTAACACCCCCTTTTGCGATAGCGTGGCGCAATGAGAGAATGACGAAATGTACCACAATCTGCCACCGTCTACCACAACATGTCGCGGCATAAGCTCGAAACTTTGAAATGAGGAACCAGGTGTGCAAAGCTCTTATAGACCCAGAAAGACTCACAGCTGTAATCACTGCCAAAGGTGATTCTAACATGTATTGTGGGGTCATCATTATGGGGTATTGTGTGTAGAGAACACGTGTAATACGTGAAGGGGGTGACTACTTTCTGAAGGCACTGTATCCATGTTTACATGTATATATTACCAATAGTACAATACCATTTATATATTCCTGCTACCAGTCACTTTTCAGCCTTGTTCACATGTATAACCTACTACCTGTCACTTTTTATGTATAAACCCACCTCAACCACTCCAGTACCCCAGCACATTGAATAAGGTACTGGCACTGACGTGTATACAGTTGCATTATCGTGTTTCTTTCACTCACATCTTAGTTATTGTGTGTTTAAAAATAATACTATTTTCTATTATTATCATTATCACTGCATTGTTGGGAAAGAGGTCTCAGGGTAAGAATTCCGCTGTACTGTTTTACACCGGTCTATCCTGTGCACATGTTGAGTGAACTTGGAAACTTGAATAGGGAATAGAGTGTAATTTGGGAAACTCACAAAATCAGGCCTGGCTGGTCCAGAGATGGAGGGATGTATGGGTACTGTAGTGTTTACTGGCCAGTCATTACTGATGACTAAGGTGAACAGGGCTCTGATTCAGGGGGAAATTGCAGCCAGTTCCAGCCGGTTGGACACAGTTTAAGAGCGGTATTGATTTCTGTGGAAGTTTAGAGCCCTTGGACACCCCCAGTGTAAAACCAGTTCAATCAGGCTTCGGCTGCCTGGGCAACAGTTGAGTAGCTACAGCTACCTGTTAGACAATGCCTATACAGGGAGACCACGGATCTCTGGACCGAATAGGAGTTGGACACGCTTTGTAAGATATATTTTGTAAGTCATAAAGATGTAGCAAATACTGTATTTGTGAAATGTAATATTTAATGACTGGTAGCAGTTTTTGTTTTGACTACTTGGTAGGTGATATCACAATGTTGTGTTGGCTAGTGATTTAAGTCATTGTCATGGGGATTACCGGGACCAATTAATTCCACGCCTGCCAATTAATTCAATCAATCCCTGTTGAGTTTACCTCTTTGCATTAGCAAGTGTTTGCGTGGAGACACACAGCAATGTGTGTGTTCCCTCAATCTCTGATTATCGAGCGTTGGATAATCCAAGGTTAAGGCAATTGTAATGAATCTCAGATCCTATCTAGGATTATTGGATCCCGGACCACATTCATCTCTTTATAATGATATGGAGGTGACCTAGGGCTCTGAAGATAATCTCTTTACTCAGTGACGCCCGTGGGAATATTAATTCTGTACGCTTACAGACCGTCAACATTCACCACCACCATCATCAGCCAACAGAC
Source organism: Brachymystax lenok tsinlingensis (assembly GCA_030435695.1). NCBI lineage: Eukaryota > Metazoa > Chordata > Actinopteri > Salmoniformes > Salmonidae > Brachymystax > Brachymystax lenok. Next base: position 2,686,911 of record CM059806.1, on the reverse strand, counting down.
AGTATACTTCTCTAGTTTGGACTCCTACAAATGGACTGATACATTGTTTCCTTCAAATTGATTTAGTTTAGAGATGATAATATATGTATTATTTTTGGTTAATAATCCATGATTCTCTTCACAGGTTTTGTCTGTTAGTTGAAACAAACAGCCCTTTCAAACAGAGAGAGAATAATTTAATTTCAAAACCCTCCCGTTTTCATTTCCTATGTCCGCAGGTGCCTTTTTCGTGCCTTTTTTCTCCTTGCTCTCCTGATTTCTCTTCTTCTCCTCTCCTTAAATTCAATAAAATTCAATTGCATTGAACACAAATTGCTTCATTGGCATGACAAAGGAACATTTTGTTTTGCCAAAGCGTGAACAGAAACAAACAAATTGAGCTCGAAAACAATAAGTGAGAACAATAAGTGGTAATTATGAGGCCCAATTAAATCTGTAATCCAATGAATGAGGTATATGACAATTAGAGTTGAAAAAAAGGCCCTGACAGGTCGGTTGTTTTTGCGGTACCTGCTGTTTTTTCCGGTCGTGACAGGTGGCTGCGTGCTCAGCTGCCATTCCAGCACACCTCTGTATCCCCTCTCCAGAGGGCTCAGGAATTATCACTAAATTCATGTTCCACTTATTCGCAGTTTGAGCACAGCCAGTGTTCTCGGCGAGGGGCAAATCATCCTCTTTGTGTGGCTGATAGATAGGGACAAATAAATAACACCCACTCTACTGCCACGTATATGGCAATGGCACACCACTCGCATAAACACAGATCCACAGACAAACACAGACACACACAGACACACACAGACACACAGAGTCTCTGTGGATATTGTGATAATGGGGGAAATAAGAAAACTGGAATTGTAACATAAAGGGAAGACGCTTTGAGCATTATGCAGAAACAAGCAAGAAACACAGACACAAAGAGCGTAGCAGAAGGGCATTTAGAGAAACATGCAATATTGCAAGCTGTTTCACAGACTAGTAATAGACAGTTATTTTCTATATAACATTGTCGGCTAGTCACGCTAGCGCCCCACCGCTCCCTAAGAAGTTAAAGAAATCGTTTTGGTCAATCGATTTTTTGTGCACATGGCATCGCGCTGTGTGTGTCTGCAGTTTAGCCTTGTGGATTAAGTGAGGCACTCCTTTATGGTAGTACTCGTTTCCTTGTTCCCTCTCTTCCCTCTCTTCCCGGCTCGTTTCCTTGTTCCCTGCGTGAGTGTGCATCTAGATATTTGGACATTCAGCCCTCCAACGATTTCACCAGCATCCCTTTGATCAGTCGAGAGGCACTCAATAGGATGTATTTCACAGTTGCCGCCCTTCCTCTCTCGCTATTGTCTCTTTGAGTAATGTTTTGGTCGGCCTACTCCCTTAAGGATTCTGAGATACTACGGACAACTTTTTTTTCTCCCTCATCCATGAAAAAGGTGTCAGTTATCATGACAATTTATCATAATTTGGGTCAATACAAATCGGTAGTTATTAGTTAATTTTGACTGTCTATGGAGTCTCTTTAGTCAATCCCACAGGGCCACAGTAGAGTACAGTAGGCAACCAATTTCCGCTTTGCCCCTCGGAGTTAATTGATCAATTTAAAGTCAATGATTTGACAGAGTTGACTCACTGGGACCTGAATGGCCGAATCAGTTTTGCCTTTTGAAGGAAAAGCAGTGGGAGCCGGCTGACTACGTACATTCAACGACCAGGCAGAGATGGGAATGGGCAGGCATCCCCAGGTTTACGGTAATAACCTACCATTCTGAATCTACATTCATATGAAGGTTTCCAGCTAAACATGTGCGGTGGAACTTCACTGGACGTCTGGAACTCTTTAGTGTTCCTTTTACTTTCTACTTCCCGAGGCACAGAATTCTGAGAGTTCTGAGAGGGGGAGAGAAATGCAATTACTTGTAAATAGAGACAACCTGCTATTGTGAATTTGCCCTGGGCCCCGAAATTACCTCCAACACCTCCGAGATGTGTGTGTGTGTGGGGGGGGATTAAGGGACGTGATAATGGCCTTGCCTCAAACTGGGGCACATTTCTCTTGCCACCTGCTTTAACCTTTCGTCCTCTTTCCCTCCTCTCTCCGTCCTCTGGCCTCCCACGCATCGCCTTTCCTCACAGACTTTCTTAACAGTCACAATTGGCCCTCGTCACCCAGACGGGCGATGGAAAGGAGATTTTAAGAACCTCTGCCAATTCTGCCATGCCATCGCATAATTTAAAACACCTGCAGTACCGGTGCGTGGGTAAAATCACTGGGGATACCAAGCCAGAAAAAAAGCCATATTACAACCTATGTGTTTTGATAATTGCGTTGTTTGCTCTGTAACCCGTTAGTTCATATGACTATATGCCTACATATGTATATATATATATATATAGGCCTAACGCCGAGACAATAAGAAGATATAGTGATATAATAAATAAATTCAACCCCACCTTTGTTTCATCAGAAAACCGGAGAGCAACCTCTGTCTACAATTTAGTCCAATCAACGTAAGCTAAATATGATGTGGCTGCCCATGGTTTTGATTTCTGTACGTGTGTGTGCGTGTGTGTTCTTGCAAGAACAAAAAACATGTTGACTCACCCTACTTGTAGAGAAATGCCAATGCCATCCTAATCTTTCATGTTGCCTGAATGGTCTATCACTCTGTCATACAGTACACGCTTCTAGTTTTTGTTGTCCTAGGCTACCTGACTAAAATGCTTGCTTGCTAGCCTAGCTTCCTGTCATGGGCAACGTTAGCTAGTTAACATCAGCCTTCTACATCTAGCTTCATATTGAACTTCCATCCTCTCAGGCCAGGGGCACAAAGTATGAATTTATGGTTGAATCAGAATCACTGTTATAATCATTGGCCAGTATGGAGAATTAAGTAAAGCCACAAGTCCAAATCCCTATCTTCATTCATGGCTAATTTAGGAAAGGACCAATTTTAGCAAGATAGCTAGCCACTGGAGGACAACAACACAACGAGATGCACAACGAGTTTCTGTCAATAAAGTTTGTTCTTTATGCAATGTGATTGTAGTGAAGTCAAATCCAAACAGGCTTCTCTTTTTTGGGGGCGCCAGGACCATTCACAGCTCACTCAGTTTAGCTCAAAGGAGAAGTATACTGTCTATTATTTCATTTATTTTTTTATCAAGGGAGGCCAAATTCTCGCTGGCTTCCCTTGCATTCAAATGTCTTTCCTCAGCTCTGTTCCTGTGTGTGACCCAATCTAGTCTTTGACTCTGGCCTCTATGACATGCTGAATAATAGCCGGTATGTCAAACGAATCATGTTTTTTCTAAAACCAACTTGTCTAGATCACACAATATTCAAACAAGGCATCTCAATCTGTATAATGAAACTATGTATGACAGGGGTTTTCAACTGTATCCACACCATAGTATGATGAACCCAATAATATATGTTTTTCTTCCTTCTGCTCTTTCCAACCTGTTAACTCCCTATGTTCTTGGCCCTTCCTTCGTTCCACCATTCTCTTTGGATAACACCGGTATGTCTTACCTTACCTTTTCTGTCCTTTAGCTTCTCTCCCCATCTCACTTCTTCTCTCTCACTCTCGCTTTCATCCTCCCTAAGCCTCCCTAAATCCATCACTCATTCACTTCATCCCCTTCCACCCAAACAGTTCTGCTTTCAGATCGCTCTATCCTCTTCGGGTTGTGATGGACTACAGCACAGTCACATGTGAGTGATATCAGTGATTACTCTCCTGTAGGCCCGGCTGCAGCCCGGTGCCATGCTCCATATTTCACTGTGATGATCGCCTCTGTTATTAGAGAGAGAGACTGGCCTAGGGGACAATAACATACAGTGACAGCGGCGGTATCTGGCCTCCCCCCCATATTGGGGCTGGGGCCCAAATGACACCCTATGGGCTCTGGTCAAAAGTAGTGCACTATGTAGGGAATAGGGTGCCATTTTGGATGCACGCCCTGATAGCAGCTTAATGTGATTTTTTAATAGGCCTCCATTATGGTGTCCCTTTTCAGTGTCCCATCATCACTGGATGCTGTAGCCTTGATTCCTCTGACATGAAGCACTTTTTCTCCAACTTGACATCTGTGCAGCTTGGAAGGATGGCAGGGCTGTAATTTAGCTGAAAATATCTATCTAGCAATTTCGCTCATTAATGAATCTTTTCTCGTATTCTCTCGTTTCATGTGTTTTTCCATATGCTGCATTCATTCCAGGCTGGTTGGTTTGAAGCATGGGCTATTCTTAGGTTAGTATTATGGCGTACTTATCATTGAGAAATGCACTAGTATGCACTATTATTTCTCAGACTTGCTGTACATGGGGTAGTAGACCGTATGCTGAAATCTGATTTGATTTGAAACAGTAGAAACAAGACCAAAACATCCTCTTTTTATCTCTCTATTCACCATAATGGACAACACACGTTGCGTATGCATTTGCTGATTGTTAGTATCAGTCTATACATGCCGGCCGTCATTGAGGGGTCATGCGTTTTTCATAAGTGATACATGTATTTTAATGAGAGAGGCTGACGAGGAGGTGCTGCATCTGCACAGAGGACAGCCTTCACCACTCTCTCTCTCATTTAACATTTTTCTCACGACCTGTCAGTCAACAACTCCAAGGCCTTCTCGCGTCTGTCTCCCATAGTATCCCAGAATATCAATCAGCCTAAATCTTTGCATATTTTTGCATGATAATTAAGAGAAGATTGCGACATGGTGCAGACGATCAATCTGCAAATCAGCAGACCAGATTCAATCCAAATTTCGACTCTGTTCGCAGATGGCAAACTAAACAGTCTAAACTGACAGGGCTGCGTTCGGGTGGTAGGAAGGACCTCCCCTGCCAGGAAGAGAGGGCCATGTCAGTGCCTGTGTGTAATTTGGAATTAATGGGACGGTAAAACTTTTAATTCAAAATCCCAGCCTTGGGGACAAACACATTTGCATACAAATGAACACAATTTCCTATTTGTTCGATATGCAAATGGTAACAAGAAGAAACTTGCAGGGGGCTGCCAGCCAATGCCACAGCTCTCGCCGAGTGCAGAACGTAGGCACCCAACCGAGCACTTCAAAAACAGCCCTGTTTGAGATATCAGGCTGGGGCAGGAGGTGAGCAGCGCTCCTCCTGGAGGACCACAGAGTCCTGTGAGGTTCGGAGTAACCTTTCTGTCTTCAACTCATTTACACCTGGAAATAACAGGTGAGGTGACTCTTCCTCCAAACACAGAATCCAATTATATGACTACCGATTTGAGGTGGAAGGCAGTGGGTGAGGCTATCCCAAGGGTAGGAGGTGGAAGCGGGAACAGACGTCAGTTCAAGGTCTAGTCTTGATTTACATTTGGTTGAGTTGTCAGTTCAACCTGAAATCAACAACAAAAAAATGTGCATGTTATTGGATTTCGGTTAATAAATGTTAGGTGAAAAACACATGAAATCCCCTTACGTTGACTTTTTGCAAATCCAATCCGTTTTCCACGTTGATTCAACGTCATCACATAGATTTTTTTGTGTTGAAATGACTTGGAAACAACGTTGAATGAAAAAAATTGCCCATTGGAGTTGCTTTTAAAGTTGTGACTTTTCAGAGAGTAATTATCGAATTACACTCTGTTGCGTTTTTGTTTGTTGATACCTTCTACACGAAATATGTATTTTGCTATTTGTGAGTTTTCACACAAGCCACGCTGAATAATGATACCACATCAAATGCAACTCTCTCGTTTGTGTGTCTTTTATTCAAAGGCTCAGCTATGCCCTGAATCACAATAGTGAAATAGGGAGAAATGGCACAGGGGCAAGTTCTGATAGCAAAACAGAATCCATCACAGCCAACATGAAATAGACTGTCGAGGCAAAACTTGTTTACATTAAGATACTGTAAGTGACTGACGTGTTGGATGGGACACAAACCAACAGCTTGTTGAAAAATTACAGGCAGCGGCCTGCCAGCTTGGATTTGATTCAGAGACTAAACTGTGCACTTAATACTGCCGAGTGTTTACATTGTGTGGGTTGTGGGTAGTCAAGGTGATATTTACTGTACACAAAAGTCAGGAAACCGCCATATTCCCATTTTCAAACCAATCAAACCCACACGTAAACAAAGCCTATGTGTGTAATCAAGGTGATACAGTACCCAACAGTAGACGAGAAACTGTCATATTGCCATTTTCACAACAATCACAATCACACACACATAAACATAGTCTTCTAAGCCATATAAAATTGCAGCATTTGTAATCAATGCTATCCTTTTAAATGTTGAAATCCAGCATCTCCAATGACCACTCATTAATAGGCCTAGCAGCACATAGCTGGAGCAATTCTCCCCAGAAACTCTGAAGGTGACACAGCACTTTCAGCAGACTTTGATGGGCCACTGGGGAGCTGTATTTCATATCACAGAAGTGCTTCTCCATGGTGGAGGATGCTTTCACAATCAGCCACTACCATTACAGACAGGTCTCTCTCTGGCACAGAAAGGATGTTTTCTGTTTAATCTACGTCCTAAAGCAGAGAGAGGCTTGTGTTGCCTGCCAGAAAAATCAAGATGAAACTCCTCCAGATCATTTCAGCAAATAATCCAATCACTAAATCATTAATTAATCAAGTGTTTACATCAACAGTGAATCCCGCCGCTCTCCCAAAGGAACGTCCTTGTGTCTCAAGTCCCTTCTGCAATTTAACATACTAAATCAGCGGGTTAGGGAATGTTCGAAGGGGCTTTACCGTCTTTACACAGAAAGGGAGAAGAAAATAAGAAATCAGAAAACGAGTGAGATAAGGTAATAGCTCATTAAAAACAGAAATAGAAGAAGAAGAAAACTGTCCAGGAATATTTTAATGGACTCCGGCCAAATTGACAGGTTAGATAGAATCAGGGCCTCCCTCTGGCTCACCCACAAGGCCAATCCTCTGTTACTGGGCTGGAAACCCACAGCAACCCGGCCCACGCTAACGAGCCTCCAGTTACCAGGCGGATTGCATTCCGTATTCACATCCCGACTGTCGGCCTGATTAAATCTGTATTTAATTGGATCAAATATAGTCGTGATGGAGCACTCCCACCGGCGTTTAATGCACAGTCCTCTGTCAAGCGAAAGAGAAAAAAATACTACTGGGGAATTAAAAGCAAGAAATGAATACCAATGATAGCCGGTGCTTATAGTCAGCTGCTCTGGAAGTGAGGACCACACCTGCAGGTTGGTGCTGGGAATCAGAGGTAACTGGGATATTCGCCTGCATCCCAAATGACACCCTATTGCCTTTATAGTGCACTACATGGAATCAGAGGTAGCTGGCATCTTGGAGTGTGGTCTAGAGTCTTGGGGTAAACAGCTTGACATTACTTGGTGTGAGTCCCACTAAATTGCTACACTTGCAGTTGGATGGAGATCAGGGTTTGGAAATCCGATTTGGAAATGGAATCAGAACAGAAGGCACATTGTGATGATTCATGCTAGCTACTTTGTTTTGTGTGTCTACATATAAGCCCAGGTCCATTGTGTTCAGTTTCTAGAAATCCAGTTGTTGACTGAAGAAAACCTAGACATACTGGAAAAATGACCCAAGTAGTAGCATTAGCTACAATACAGCGGCTAGCTAACGCGGGCCTCTTTTGAGTTGATTGATTAAAGGTGTGATTCCATGAGGTCACCTTGGGGGTCAAAGGAACCCTGGGTAAATTATCAAGCAGCAGGCTGAGGTATCGAGTGCCTGAGAATGAGCACAAGGTTGATTGAAAAATGTAAATGTTCACGTTCAAGGCTATTGAGTGGCTGACAGCAAACCAACCTGCTCTGAGCAGTAGTGGGAACGAGGCCTTCATTATGAAGTAAGAAATAATAATTTCCTTAGGCTCCAAGCACTCCTACACAATAGGCTGACACTAAGGCTCAAATGTACTGAAAACTAAATAAGGAGTGTTTCAAATGCTCATAAATAATACATATGCTGAAAGATTGCTGATGAACTGTCTAATGAGGTAAGGGTGGGGGCTTGTTGCTGACAAACTGCAATTTCATTTTTTTTTATATAGATTTAAAACCTGAAACCTTGCACGCACAGCACAAAGCAGAAATGCTAATGGTGTTGGCATTTTATAATGAGACTTATCTTCCCTGTGTCATGTATCAGAAATGTATTTTTTTCTACTGAGAACTAGCTGCACTGCACATAATGGCATCTAGGGATGCAAGTTTTGGTCAATTTTGCTGCCGACTAACCGACCCTCATTAACCGGTGAACAAATGGTTAAATGTTTTTCAAACAGTAAAATGATGTGACCAACAGAAAATACTATGCATGCATACAAGGAATGGACATTATTCATTAAGAGCTTCATTAAAAAATGTTACAATAGCTAGCCTATCGTCTTCCAGTCAAAATGCTATGTAGGCTATTATTGAACATACAACTGTTATTAAGCAGCTAATAAAACGTCATTTTCAAACATTTACCAAAATACAGTTCGCGGGAAAACACTGCTCTAAACAGCGCACCTAAATCGAGCGGTTCGGAAGAGGGGAATCTTAAAATGCAACAACTTGCTAATATGACTAGGATTGTGACTTTGGCGTTTTGGACAACGAAATAAAGTTCATATGAGAGAAATGCTGGTTAATATAAAAGAATTGCCCCCACATTTCTATGGTTGGACTTTGGCTAGGCTACAATGAAGCAAGGTACGACACAGCTCATTATTTGAAGTAAAATAAAACGCTCAGGGTTTAAACAATTCTACTGCCTCAAGCTCACATTATAAAGTGGTGGGTGACGCGCTGATAACCTGCCTACCGTTGTCTATAGCATATGCCCCCTACATTGAGAAATAAAAATAGTATTGCATTTAGAATTATTATTTGTTGCGTACTCCAGTAACGGCTTTTTGAAGAGCTGCTCTCACGCTGTCTGACAGGTGATAGGCCATTCCGCTCCTCAAACTAGGCCCTGTATGTTGTGCGTGTGTGATAAATAAGATATATGACGACTACCGAAAAAACACACAGCCATTTCATTCCACAAAATTCTGGAAATTAACCTATAGACCAATAAGCATGACCTGTCAAATATACCAGTGGCTAACCGTTAACATCCCTAATGGCATAACATGGTAGGGGAGAACCGGGACGAAAGTAACACTTTTCGTTTTTTTACTCAGAGATCGATAGAGCTAGATACACCATATTTTATGACAAACAACTTATGTGTGTCCTCTACTATTAGCAACTGTAATTGAACTTAGGGTAAATGAGTTTAAATGAAATAGACCGAGAACAGAGCTTCCGCAACGTTACTCTTGTACCTGCCGGCGGGGCGGCAACAACACTGGCGAGAAGTGCACAATATCTCTGTCACGACTTCAGCCGAAGTTGGTCCCTCTCCTTGCTTGGGTGGCTTTCGACGGTCGAAGTCACCGGTCTTCTAGCTACCGCCAATCTACTTTTCTATATTTTTTTGTCTTCATTATACACACCTGGTTTCTATCCCATAATTACATGTTCCTTATTTAACCCTCTGTTCCCCTCATGTTCTTGTGCGTGATTGTTTGTGTTTCTTTGGTTCTGTGTTTTCGAGTGGTTGGTTTTTCCCCTCACTCATGTTTTTTGGAAATATTGAGTAAAGCATTTGAAAACTCATATTCGTTGTCTTGTGCCTGACTATGCCTTACTGGAATCACGGAGAACTTTGACAGAATCACACACCGTCCATGGAGTCAGCAGGATCACCCAGCCCTCCTCTACAAGTCGAGGAGCGCCTTCAGCAGCATGCGACAATGTTGCAGAGTCTCGGCACAGCCATGGATAGCATGCTGCAGAGCATGGAGCGATGGGAGAAAGGAGGATTTTCAGCGCCTCTACCATCAACACAACCTCCCACTTCACAATCCACACAACTGTCCCCCCCTCAGTCACCTGGTCCCAGTGGGATTCGGCTCGCGCTCCCGAGGGAGTATGATGGGACGTCTGCCGGGTGTCAGGGGTTCCTACTCCAGATGGAGCTCTACCTGGTGACCGTTCACCCGGCTCCTTCGGGATGCGAGAGCGTGTCCGCCCTTGTCTCCTGTCTATCCAGGAAAGCCCTGGAGTGGGCCAACGCCATATGGGGAGAGGAAGGAGCGGCGTTGGACGACTACGAGGAGTTCACCTGCCGTTTCCGGGCAGTATTCGATCATCCACCTGAGGGTAGAGCGGCGGGTGAACGCTTGTTCCACCTCAGACAGGGGATGAGGAGCGCACAGGACTTTGTGCTGGAGTTCCAAACTCTGGCCGCCGGTGCGGGATGGAGTGACAGGGCCCTGATCGACCAATATAGATGCAGTCTGCACGAGGACGTCTGACGGGAGCTGGCATGCAGAGACACCACCCTTTCTTTTGACCAGCTGGTGGATATGTCCATCAGGCTGGATAACCTGCTGTACTCGTGGATGTCTGGATCGGGACTTGTCATTTCCATCCCCCAACACCTCTGCTCCGACGCCTATGGAGCTAGGAGGTACTGAGTTTAGGGAGGCCGGAGGAGGGGCTATTCCCTGCACCCTCTGTGGCCGCAGAGGGCACACTGCTGGTCTGTGCAGGGGGGGTTCCTCAGGGAGTCGAGGCAGCAGGCAGGGCACTATCGGGTCACCACAGGTGAGTAGGCATCAGACTCACCCAGAGCTCCCTGTTGCTCACATGTTTTTGGTTGTTAATTTTCCTGATTTTTCCCTGCATTCCCAGCATAAGGCGCTAGTCGATTCAGGCGCAGCTGGGAATTTTATTGATCGTTCATTTGTTCATAGTTTAGGGATCCCCATTGTTCCTGTTGATATGCCCTTCCCTGTGCAAGCCTTAGATAGTCGACCATTAGGGTCAGGGCTGATTAGGGGAGGCTACCGCACCACTAAGCATGGTGACGCAGGAGGGTCATGAGGAGCGAATCAGTTTATACCTCATTGATTCTCCTGCGTTTCCCATGGTGTTAGGCCAACCAGGGTAGACCCATCATAATCCCATTATTTCGTGGAAACAGAGGGATGGTCACGAGAGAGCTCGGGGAGGTGTGTAGGTGTTTCCATCGGTGCGACTACGGTGGAAAGTCCAGACCAGGTCTCCACCGTGCACATCCCCTCTGAATATGCCGATTTGGCTCTCACCTTCTGTAAAAAGACTCAATTACCACCCCATCGACAGGGGGGGAGTGTGCGATAGATCTCCTGGTAGACGCAGCACTTCCCAGGAGTCACGTGTATCCTCTGTCACAGGAGGAGACGGGGGCTATGGAAACATATGTCTCCGAATCTCTGGGGAAGGGATACATTCGGCCCTCCACTTCACCTGCCTCCTCTAGTTTATTTTTTGTGAAGAAGAAGGATGGAGGTCTGCGCCCGTGTATTGACTATAGAGGTATCAATCAGAAAACTGTGAGGTACAGCTACCCGCTGCCTCTCATAGCCAGTGCGATTGAGTCAATGCACGGGGCGCACTTCTTCACAAAATTGGATCTCAGGAGCGCATACAATCTGGTGCGTATCTGGCAGGGGGACGAGTGGAAGACGGCATTTAGAACCACCTCAGGGCACAATGAGTACCTCGTCATGACGTACGGGTTAACTTCTTAGGGAGCGGCAGCCGAGGTGTCGGTTTTGGAGAGTCTGGCGTGCCCAAAGTAAAATACCTGCCACTCAGGCCCAGAAACTAGGATATGCACATAATTAGTACTATTGGATAGGAAACACTCTGAAGTTTCTAAAACCGTTACAATAATGTCTGTGAGTATAAAAGATATGATATAGCAGGCGAAAATCTGTGGAAAATCAGTTTTTTTTGTAGATTACCTTTTTCTCCTGGCTGCCTATGGGATTCAACATTATCTAGGACGTAGACTGCAGTACCTGTGGCTTCCAGTGGATGTCAACAGTCTTTAGACAGGGTTTCATGATGTTAGGTTGAATTAGAAGCCAATAGAAGAAGAATTTAGAAGTGGACCCCGGAACTCAATAGAATGACATGCGCATTCACAGTCTCGCGCGCTCTGTGTTTTTTTTCCTTTCCTATCATTCAGGCTATAATCCGGTTGAAATATTAAAGTAAATAAAAGGATACCTAAGGATACATTAAAAATGATGTTTGATTTGTAGTTTCTGATTGGGGTCCCCAGTTCACGTCCAGGGTTTGGAGGGCATTTATGGAACGTCTCAGGTTTTCACCCCGAGAGTAACGGGCAGAAGGAAAGAGTCAGCCAGGATGTGGGTAGGTTTCTGCGGTCCTATTGCCAGGACCGGCCCGGGGGAGTGGGCAGTTTTTTGAGATGGCCCAAAATTCACTCCGCCACTCCTCCACTGGTCTCTCCCCTTTCCAGTGCGTACTGGGATACCAGCCAGTTCTGGCACCGTGGCATCAGAGCCAGATCGAGGCTCCAGCGGTGGATGAATGGTTTAGGCGCTCGGAGGAGACCTGGGAGGCCGCCCATGTGCAACTACAAAGAGCCGTGAGGCGGCAGAAGGCGAGCGCCGACCGCCACCACAGTGAGGCCCCGGTATTCACACCGGGGGACAGGGTCTGGCTCTCGACCCGAAACCTGCCCCCCTGCCTGCCCTGCCGGAAGCTGGGTCCATGGTATGTGGGGCCCTTTAACTACTTAGGGAGCACTCCCGACACTACCCGGTGAAATGCAAGGCACCAAATTCAAAATTCAAAAGTTGAATTATTAAACATTCATCAATATACAAGTGTTGCATAGTCATCAAAAGCTCTGCTTCTTGGCAATATCACAGCGTTGTCAGATTTCAAAAAGGCTTCACGGCGAAAGCACAACATTTGATTGTTTGAGGGTAGCACCTCCAATATTTCTGCATTAGCATAAATTCACAAACCATCGTGGTTCACACAAAACACATTTCACAGAGAAAACAAATCCCTTACCTTTTGAAAAACTTCTGCTGAGGGCTTCCCAACTGTCCAATGAAGACATCCAATGGGACTTTTGTTAGAAAAGGTCATTTATTATATCCATAAATCTCCGTTTAGTTGGTGCGTTATGTTCAGAACGTCGAATCGCCCATTGAAACGTGAAGAGAACGCGTTCAAATATACCTATAAACTTTTCCTAAACAAATCAAATACCAGTTAAAATGCATCCTTAGCTATCCTTTTATGAATATTAGCCATAATATTTCACTCGGATGGTCACCTATATCTTATATAAGTAAAATAAAGTGGGGCGCTCCAGCCAGACTCGCGCCCGAGAAAACTTGTTGACATTTCAGGTCCCCATGCCATTTCCTGTACCTATTTGTTGTGTTTACTCCAATCTCTCTGAGTCTTTGTATATAGACTGCTGACATCTAGTGGAAGCCATAGGTACTGCAGTCTCAGTCCTGGTTACAAATGGATTCAATAGGGAGTGTGTCTAACAGAGTCAATGGTGACCAGAAACTGATTTCCGGGTTGGTTCTTTCTCGGGTCTTTGCCTGCTAAATGAGTTCTTTTATACTCACAGACATTATGTTAACACTTTTAGAAACTTCAGAGTGTTTCCTATCCAATAGTACTAATTATGTGCATATCCTATTTTCTGAGCCTGAGTGGCAGGCATTTTGCTTTGGGCACGCCAGACTTTCCAAAACCGTCACCTCAACTGCCGCTCCCTAAGAAGTCAAAGTCCTGAGGAGATTGAACGAGGTATGTTATAAGTTACAGCTTCCCCCAGATTACCGTATTAACTCCTCGTTCCATGTGTCTCTCCTCAGGCTGGTGGTGGCTGGTCCTCCTCAGGCCGGTGGTGGCTGGTCCTCAGGAGTCTGAGGTACGGGGAGGTTCCTCCGCCTCCTCTGGACATCGAGGGGGCCCCGGCGTATACTGTTCGAGCCATTATGGACTCTAGACGTCGGGCAGGGGGCCTCCAGTACCTCGTGGAGTGGGAGGGGTATGGTCCGAAGGAGAAATGCTGGGTGCCGGTGAGAGACATCCTAGACCCTTCTTTGCTGCGGGAGTTTCACCGTCTCCACCCGGATCGCCCTGCGCCTCGTCCTTCGGGTCGTCCCCCAGGCCGGTGTCGGCGCGCGGCTCCGGGGGGGGGTACTGTCACGACTTCAGCCGAAGTTGGTCCCTCTCCTTGCTCGGGTGGCTTTCGGCAGTCGAAGTCACCAGTCTTCTAGCTACCGCCAATCTACTTTTCATTTTCTATGTTTTTTTGTCTTCATTATACACACCTGGTTTCTATCCCATAATTACATGTTCCTTATTTAACCCTCTGTTCCCCTCATGTTTTTGTGTGTGATTGTTTGTGTTTCTTTGGTTCCGTGTTTTCGAGTGGTTGGTTTTTCCCCCCACTCATGTATTTTGGAAATATTGAGTAAAGCATTTGAAAACTCATATTCGTTGTCCTGCGCCTGACTCTGCCTTACCGGCATCATGGAGAACTTTGACAATCTCCATGTTTCTGGTTTGTAATACTCGTTACTTTCAACAAATGTACTATCTGCCATAGTTTCATGTTTGTGTCGATTTGAATAATTCATGCTATAGGTTTCGACATTTATGAAAATGAACCAATGTTTCGCAACCACAATATGTTGCCTTACAATATTAATCGGACAAAAATAAATGACATAAAACCTATATTAACCATAATTTTCTCATCTCACTTCAATGGGATTGTAGTAGGAGATATTTATCACCATTTTCAATGACTTTTCATGCTTAGCCTTACCAATCAGGTGCGTTCCAACTGTCCTTGTCATGCTCTCTCCTCGTGTCTTGATAGAACAAACTTCTTTATTCTCTTCACAAATGGCAAACTCATCAGGCTTATCACAATTCCATGGCTTGACACGAGGTAATTGCCCTCCACTAAGTGACCCCCATTAGCTACTAATCTGTTGATAAATCTTAGGTGAGAAGCTGATCCCATCAAGTCAATTGATTAAAGCATAATTCTAACGATGTCATATGTAATTTTCAAACATTCAGTCGTGCTCCACATTAGGAACATGCTGACTTCACTGCATCGTTCTAGCTTCTGTGTTACTTTCCTCCCAGCTCTAACCTTTTGACTGTGCATAGAAACAACTGCTAGAATTACAAAACCGTTAGAATTACGTAACTAAAGAACTAATGTGTATGTTCAGTTGGAGAAAAAAACAAACAAAAGACACAACATCGAAAGGTAGAGAGAAATAGCAACTGTGGACAGTATTTAAGCATCCCATGACACATCACATGCACAGAAACGACTGTTGGAATTCCTCCGTAATGTAACTACTGATTCTAATTCATGTTGACTGGAAATGCATCCGTGTTAGTGGGAGAAACATCCAAAAAAGCAACATTTAACAGTATTTTAGCATTTTTATGATACCCTGCGTCCGGAGTGTCAGGCAGATACAGCTTCAAGAGCGATTTATGGATATTAGCAGCTCTTCACAATGTTGCCAGGGGTTTGCAGCTATATTTTGATAAAGACTTGACTGTGAAGTGGGGCTTGTGTTTCAATCCACAAAATGTTACATCAAACAAAGGCAATCATGTACATACGTTTTGTGCAATTTCCTCTTTTTGCTCAGCCATGGACCTCATTGTTCCTAATTCTAGCCTACTCTGTGCGTCTGGGTACAAAGAGCTTGGTGCGTATATATCAGGCTTAACCATTTTTCACAAGGAAAACCATTGCTTTAGTTGCTTCTCCATCCCGAACAACCACCCTAACCACCATGTTATTTTTTCCAGGCATCATTTAACAGAATATTCTCCCCATCGACAGTATACAGTACATACTCTCTCCCGCCATTCATTCTATTTTCATCTTCTCTATCTCCCTCGAACCCTTTCTAGACTGCAGCGTGCTTGGCCCTGTCATTTGGCTGTCACCGTCTGCCGTGAATGATAGGGGTGTCTCTCCCTCACATCACTGCCCCTGTTCACATCATGAATGAGCATCATCTCTCTCACTTTAACTAACTAACTAACTAACTCTCTCTCGCAGCTCTCTCTCTCTCTCTCTCTCTCTCGCAGCTCTCTCTCTCTCTCTCTCTCTCTCTCTCTCTCTCTCTCTCTCTCTTACACTTGCAGCTCCCTATCTTCCAGGGTCTTGTTGTAGATCCAGCCAGTGACAGGTGCTGGCAGGGATTTCCAAGTCCTGACACAGCGGTAACTCAAAGAGTGTTGTGTGTGTGTGTGTGTGGGAAGGAGTCAATGTTTGCTGTCTTGAAGTCGGCCAACTGAGCAGGTGTTCAAGGCCAAAGCTTTAGCCCAGATAGACAGACATAAGATGGTCACATCTCAATTAGATAAGAATTAATAACGAGTTGAATTATTTGGTGTTCCCATGTTAGTTTTGTCTGGAGGGCTACAGCATGTGAAAATTGCTCCGACAAGCTTTGTGTTTTAAACATTTTGCTACCTGTGAATGATCATTGTGTTCCTGGAAGCATTGCCAATGTGAATTGTTAGTGTCTGATGAATTAGTCTGATCCGATTAACCGAGTATTGTGCTTATGCGATGTGCATTTTTATGCTGTATGTGTGTACAAAGATACAATGACTGTGTGAGAAAGAGAGAGAGACATAGAGAGAGAGACATAGAGAGAGAGAGAGATATGCTGGTCTGTGAAGAAACTCCACTCCCTGACACAACATTCATATTCTCTATGCCAGCTCTACCTCCCCTCTCCATCCGTCATCTATCTCCTTTTACATCTCTGCCTTGGGTAATACTGTATCTACTTCCTCTACCTCTCCCAATCTCACTTTCTTCCTATCTTTCTTTAGCTATTTTTTGGTTATTTCTGCCTTATCTTTTTCTACCTCTTTCTGTTGCTCTCCCTCTCGAGGGAAGTGGCACAGAATCCTTTAACTGCTGTAAAATCAAATCTATTTATCATAACCATCTATCTCCTACATTTACTAACAGAAGTGCACAAAACACACATACACACAGCCTGCAGCTAGCACAAATAGATTCTAGCCAACACACAAACACACAAACACACACACACACACACACACACACTACTGTAGCGCGGTAAATGAAAGGGAGGTAATGTGCGGCAGTGTCAGCTCTCCTCCCACGCGCGGCAATGCGGTTGAGCGTGGTCTTCTGGGACTTCCCATTGACTCTACACAAGGTGAGAAGAGAGAAGGAACAGAAGGCGAGGCAGAACCACTTCAAATAAACCACAGAGAGTGAAGACATAGAAAAGAAGGGCTACTCTCCATGCAGGAACATCCCCACATAGCAGCAGCCATGCTCTGCTGTGTACTCAGAGAGAAGCACACATTATCAGGTGGGAGAGAGAGAGAGAGAGAGAGAGAGAGAGAGAGAGAGAGAGAGAGAGAGAGAGAGAGAGAGAGAGAGAGAGAGAGAGAGAGAGAGAGAGAGAGAAAACAGGTTGAATCAGTATTCTGCACTTCCAGACAATCACTCTCAGACACACCCACAGGTTAGATGTCCACCCACGCTTACATACTGGACACACACAAACCTTGACTCACTGACACCCAATCACAGACATGCATTGTCTCTTCCATGCAAAGTCTTGCATACCCAGACTCAGACACACACACACACACACACAAACACACACACATTAATACATTGAGAGAGAGAGAGCGCAGCAGGACATTGATATTCAGCACACCCACACACAGCGTGGTGGGGATCTGGAATCTAGGATCTGGGCTCATCTTTCCCTGTGTCTCCCAGTTTACATACTGCACTGATCTGTTCCGCACCATCACTTGACACACACTAACACACACGCATGTACGCACACACACAGAGCAACCCAATTACACTACACATAACACACTATCATCTACACAAGCACATATTACTCTGCATCCCATTGCTGGCTTGGCTCTGAAGCTTAGCAGGGTTGGTCCTGGTCAGTCCCTGGATGGGAGACCTACCACCTACCTCTGCAACATCTATCAGAGGTCAGAACATAGAGATTGTAGAGGAGTACAAATATATCTGGGTGTCCTCTTGGACAATAAACTTCAGTGGAGTAAATGTACAGACCTGATCTATAAACAGAGACTGTACTTTCTCAAAAAGCTGGGATCTTTTAATGTAGACTGTACTATACTGACTGTTTTACAAATCTTTCATCGAGAGTATTTTAACGTGTTGTATTGTTTGTTGGTTTGGCAATGCCACTGTCAGCCAACTTCCGGCACCGACAGAGATGGCAGCCTCGCTTCACGTTCTCAGGAAACCATGCAGTATTTAGTTTTTTTTTATGTATTACTTCTTACATTATTACCCCGGGAAATCTTAAGTTTTATTACATACAACCGGGAGGAACTATTGGATATAAGAGCAACGTCAACTTACCAACATTACGACCAGGAATACGACTTTCCCAAAGAGGATTCTCGGTTTGCTAACCCAAACACAACAACAGACTGGATAGCACGTGGCTACTCAAAGCAACGGCGGCGCCAGAGAATAGGGAAACGCGCCGGTCTTTTGGTCAAGCTACGTCGACGGGCGCATCGTGCACCTCTCCCGAGTATTTTAATCACCAATGTACAGTCTCTTGACAACAAAGTAGACGAAATCCGATCGAGGGTTGCCTTTCAGAGAGACATCCGAGACTGCAACGTTCTTTGCTTCACGGAAACATGGCTCACTCAGGACACGTTATCAGAGTCGGTACAGCCACCTGGTTTCTCCACGCATCGCGCTGACAGAAACAAACTTCTATCTGGTAAGAAGAAGGGTGGGGGTGTGTGTCTTATGATTAACGAGACGTGGTGTGATCATAACAACATACAGGAACTCAAGTCCTTTTGTTCACCTGACATAGAATTCATTACAATCAAATGCAGACCGCATTATCTACCAAGAGAATTCTCCTCGATTATAATCACAGCCGTGTACATCCCCCCTCAAGCTGACACATCGACGGCACTGAAAGAAATTCATCGGACTCTATGTAAACTGGAAACCACATATCCTGAGGCTGCATTTATTGTGGCTGGGGATTTTAATAAGGCTAATTTAAGAACAAGGCTCCCGAAATTTTACCAGCATATCGAATGTGCCACCCGGGCTGGTAAAATCCTGGACCACTGTTATTCCAACTTCCGTGATGCATACAAGGCTATTCTCCGCCCTCCTTTCGGCAAGTCTGACCATGACTCCATTTTGTTGCTCCCAGCCTACAAACAGAAACTAAAACAGGAAACGCCCGTTCTCAGGTCTGTTCAACGCTGGTCCGACCAATCTGATTCCATGCTGCAAGATTGCTTCGAGCACGTGGACTGGGATATGTTCCGGATAGCATCTGACAACAACATTGATGTATACGCTGATTCGTGAGCGAGTTTATTAGCAAGTGCATTGGTGATGTTGTACCCATAGCAAATATTAAAACCTTCCCCAACCAGAAACCGTGGATTGATGGCAGCATTCGCGCAAAACTGAAAGCGCGAACCACTGCTTTTAACCAGGCTAAGGCTACCGGAAACATGACTGAATACAAACAGTGTAGCTATTCCCTCCGCAAGGCAATCAAACAAGCTAAGCGTCAATATAGAGACAAAGTAGAGTCACAATTCAACGGCTCAGACACAAGAGGAATGTGGCAGGGTCTACAGTCAATCACGGACTACATGACGTCCTGCTCCCAGACCAACTAAACAACTTCTTTGCTCGCTTTGAGGACAATGCAGTGCCACCGACACGGCCCGCTACCAAAACCTGCGGGCTCACCTTTACCGCAGCCAATGTGAGAAAAACATTTAAATGTGTTAACCCTCGCAAGGCTGCCGGCCCAGATGGCATCCCTGGCCGTGTCCTCAGAGCATGCGCAGACCAGCTGGCTGGTGTGTTCACGGACATATTCAATCAGTCCCTATCCCAGTCTGCTGTTCCCACATGCTTCAAGAGGGCCACCATTGTTCCTGTTCCCAAGAAAGCTAAGGTGACTGAGCTAAATGACTATCGCCCGTAGCACTCACTTCTGTCATCATGAAGTGCTTTGAGAGATTAGTCAAGGATCATATCACCTCCATCCTGCCAGACACCCTGGACCCACTCCAATTTGCTTACTGTCCCAATAGGTCCACAGACGACGCAATCGCAATCACACTGCATACTGCCCTAACCCATCTGGACAAGAGGAATACTTATGTAAGAATGCTGTTCATCGACTACAGCTCAGCATTTAACACCATAGTACCCTCCAAGCTCGTCATTAAGCTCGAGACCCTGGGTCTCGACTCCAGCCCTGTGCAACTGGGTCCTGACTTCCTGACGGGCCGGTCCCAGGTGGTGAGGGTAGGAAACAACATCTCCACTCCGCTGATCCTCAACACTGGGGCCCCACAAGGGTGCGTTCTCAGCCCTCTCCTGTACTCCCTGTTTACCCATGACTGCGTGGCCAAGCACGCATCCAACTCAATCATCAAGTTTGCTGACGACACTACAGTGGTAGGCTTGATTACCAACAACGACGAGACGGCCTACAGAGAGGAGGTGAGGGCCCTCGGAGTGTGGTGTCAGGAAAATAACCTCTCACTCAATGTCAGCAAAACAAAGGAGATGATCGTGGACTTCAGGAAACAGGAGAGGGAGCACCCCTAACCACATCGAGGAACAGTAGTGGAGAGGGTGGAAAGTTTTAAGTTCCTCGGTGTACACATCACAGACAAACTGAATTGGTCCACCCACACAGACAGCGTGGTGAAGAAGGCGCACAGCGCCTCTTCAACCTCAGGAGGCTGAAGAAATTTGGCTTGTCACCAAAATCACTCACAAACTTTTACAGATGCACTATCGAGAGCATCCTGTCGGGCTGTATCACCGCCTGGTATGGCAACTGCTCCGCCCACAACCGTAAGGCTCTCCAGAGGGTAGTGAGGACTGCACAGCGCATCACCGGGGGAAACCTACCTGCCCTCCAGGACACCTACACCACCCGATGTCACAGGAAGGCCAAAAAGATCATCAAGGACAACAACCACCCGAGCCACTGCCTGTTCACCCCGCTATCATCCAGAAGGCGAGGTCAGTACAGGTGCATCAAAGCTGGGACCGAGAGACTGAAAAACAGCTTCTACCTCAAGGCCATCAGACTGTTAAACAGCCATCACTAACATTGAGTGGCTGCTGCCAACATACTGACTTACATCTCTAGCCACTTTAAACATAGGAATTGGATGTAACAAATGTATCACTAGCCACTTTAAACAATTTTGTATATAATGTTTACGTATCCGACATACTCATATCAAATGTATACACTGTACTCTAAACCATCTACTGTATCTTGCCTATGCTGTTCGCCATCGACCCAAATCTCTAGCCACTTTAATAATTATAACTGGATGAAATAATGTATCACTAGCCACTTTAAACAATGCCATTTATATAATGTTTACATATCCTACATTACTCATCTCATATATATATATATATGTGTATATACTGTACTCCATACCATCTACTGCATCTTGCCTATGCCGGTCAGCCATCGCTCATCCATATATTTATATGTACATACTCGTATTCATTCCTTTACTCTTGTGTGTATAAGGTAGTTGTTGTGAATTTGTTAGATTACTTGTTAGATACTACTGCATGGTCGGAACTAGAAGCACAAGCATTTCGCTACACTCGCATTAACATCTGCTAACCATGTGTATGTGACAAATAAAATTTGATTTGATTTGATTTGAAATATGCTGAGAAGGATTATCACCACAGCAAGCAAGGTACTTGGAGTCAAACAGATTAGGCCTGGATGAGATCTTTAAGGTCAGGGTTTGTGCCAGGTGTGATATCCCTCCTAAATAACTTGGGCTAATGTTCCTATCGACCCAGTTAGGCCATTAGGCAAGTCTCTTTTTATTAGTATGTAACTGTTATGACATTTGTATTGTCAATTCTTTTTTTTATTTAAATGCCACTTTAAACATGTACGTGACACTGCAACATAATTTCCCCATGGGGACAATAAAGTCACTAAAGTAAAGACTAGATGCTGCTGGAAGTGGTGTTGGAGGGCCAGTAGGAGGCATTCTTTCCTCTGGTCCCCCCAAAATTATACAAAATCCCAGTGCCAAAGGGCAGTGATTGGGGACGTTGCCCTGTGTAGGGTGCTGTCTTTCAGATGGGACATTAAATGGGTGTCCTAACTCTCTGTGGTCACTAAAGATACCATGGCACTTATTGTAAGAGTAGGGGTGTTAACCCTGGTGTCCTGGCTAAATTCCCAATCTGGCCTTCATACTGTACCATCATGGCCACCTAATCATCCCCAGCTTCCAATTGGCTCATTCATCCTCCTCTCCCCTGTAACTATTCCTCAGGTCGTTTCTGTAAATGAGAACGCGTTCTCAGTCAACTTACCTGGTAAAATAAGGCAAAAAAAACTATACCGTAAGCACAAAATCTGATAAAATACACTACAGTAACAATTACAGTAGCCATTACACAGACATAAGGACATACGCGCACAGGCAAAAAAATAACATACACATACTTTACACATCCTAACGGCATCGCTTGAGACATACCCGCACTCGCTATCGAATACAGAAACATTGCACACACACACACTAGTGAACCACTGACAGCACGCCCATTGATAGAGGAGACTATAGGTGAGAGATAAGTCCCGAATATCTCTGTACACATCAATGAGAATAACACAGAGATTAAAACATGTGCGTTCGTGAGGAGAAATACATGATTATGCATGTGCCGTATCTCATGTATTAACCATAATCAAATTTACACATCAAGGCTGCAAATGAATTCCAAATAGATTTTTGATGCAGGCCAACACGAGACTGGATTAAATGATGAGCTTGAAGAGATGGAAACACTGACAGCAGGAATATGCTCGTGTCAATGTTGTATTTTCACGCCGATTTGTATTTTGTCTTTGAGTCTAAATGTAGAGGGGAATTAGGCCAGCAGTTTGGGTGTTGCAATCTATGCAGATGCCGAGTCTTGTATGTTAAATAATGCTATTAGCTTTTCTTGTAAATCGACTGCTTTTAGGCTAGTCTTTTGACTTGGCAAAAGTGGGACTTCTTCCATCAGGGCTCCCCAGCCCTGTATGGCTTCCTAACAAGAATTATTCTTCCCTCCTTGCCTTCAGGTAGTGGCCTCCTGTCCATTCCACTTATTTCTGACTTTCAAGCTCTAATAGAAGTGTTTCGCTTGAAGTTGTCCTGATTTAAACGTCCCCCCTCAACATTATAACCGGACACATTAAACTTCTGGAGGCAGCAGTGGCTGCCTGCTGCCGTTGAAGGAGGTCAGATTACATTTAGTCATTTTCAATGTGCAAAGCACTGGAGAGAGATTTCAATTTTCTTCATGTGTTCTCATTAGAGAGACGACGGCTGCCAAAGGGTCTCAGACCTTCCTATAATTACAGCTTCAATAGGAAAATTCTCAATTATAACAGAATACCTAATTGTTACATCCATATTCAGAATTGACCCTCTTGATAGATAGACTAAAAAGCACTCCCATCCACTGAACTCCGATGAAGCTTTCATTCCGCTGCCTGTTCATGTGACTGCATTGTTGTAAAATACTCAGCAGTATTACAGCAAAGACATGGCACCGACTTAAGACCTGTAGGGGGTTGTTAAGACGACAAGATATGACAGAGCACATCCTTGTGAGTAAGTGCTTTTTTTCCACCAAAAATGTTCAATGACAAAGTATAGTTATCTATTGAAGAGGTACTGGCTAACAAGAACTACAAACTCAAGCCTCACACCTGAGAGCTTTTCTTACTGAGAAACGACTTTTTCCAGTCCATGCAGCAAGGTCCATTACAAGGCACTATGGCCAGTGTCCATCCATATTTCAATGGCTTTGATATTTTTCTTCAAGGGTAACAATTTCCTTCACATATATAATAAATGTATTTCCTGGCAGAAACATCACAAAACTGGTAGCATAATGCATTGTAGTGGCGGACTGGCCATAGGGCAGTTCTGGCAAACGCCAGAAGGGCTGGTCCATCTTTAGCCTATTTGGGCGTGTCTAAATTGGTGGTTTTGTGCAGAATTATCATTATTTGGCTATTAATGGGGGCCTTGAGGGGAAATAACGGGCAGATGTGGGGGCCTTGAAGAAAAGAATGGTCCGGTGTGAGAGCTTTGAGGAAAGAAATTAGCTGGTGTGTTAGAAATGCATGGGCTGATTTCTCGTCTCTGTCCGTCCCTGCTAGCATAATGCACACACTGTTGTAGAACTTAGAGGAGGAGGCTCAGGCTGAGAGTTGGAAGGCCTCCTCTGTAGGAGCATTTACATTCAAATCATTAAGTCTGAAATTGGTTCTACCTGTCTGGATCAGGGCTATCTCCTGTGGGTTTACAGAGCCGGCTAAGTGTAGTCTCTATAACCTTGGAGCGCCTGGAATACTAATGGCTTTTGATAGCATGTGAAGGGGCCTTGTGTTTTCTCTCTGCGTTCATCTGAAGAAGGCATGCCCTACTCTCACATTAGTCCCATGACACCTCCCCAGTAGGGTTCTTGATATGAAGAGAGAGAAACTACACAATGGATGCGTCCCAAATTGTACCCTTTATTTTTACTATTTTCTACACTGTATAATAATAGTGAAGATATCACAACTATGAAATAACACATACGGAATCATGTAGTAATCAAAAAAGTGCTAAACAAATCAAAATTGATGTAATATTTGAGAGTATTCAAAGAACCCACCGTTTGCCTTGATGACAGCTTTGCACACTCTTGGCATTCTCTCAACCAGCTTCAACTGGAATTCTTTTCAAACAGTCTTGAAGGAGTTCCCACATATGCTGAGCTCTTGTTGGCGCCCAAACCATCTCAATTGGGTTGAGGTTGGTTGATTGTGGAGGACAGGTCATCTGATGCAGCACTCTATCTCTCTCCTTCTTGGTCAAATAGCCTTTACACAGCCTGGAGGTGTGTTGGGTAGTGATGCACCGATATGACATTTCTGGCCAATACAGATATCCAATATTTTCCTTGCCAAAAAAAACGATACCGATACCGATAACCGATTCACACATGGACAAAACGGTCTAAGGCACTACATCTCGGCATAATCTGTTTCAGTAGCTATAATTAGCTAGCTAACTATATAGCTAGGTGTCATCATCTAAAATAACCCTAATTTATAAGACGGTTTGATGGTCGGACCCATCTATGTGAAGCAAACCACAATAAGGATTAGCCACAATAGTGGACTTCGTGGTTAGCCTTCAAAATAAAAGTATGTAATTGACTGGTGCAAATGAATACAAATAGTAGAATTATGCCATAATTGAATAGATCATGCTAAACGAGGTTGGAATGTTGTTATATAAAATCAACAAAAGACAATCATCTGTTAATTTGACAAAAATCTGTTGAAATCACACTGGATGTATTATACTTTAGAATTGCATTGGGGGCATAGTTATTTCACTGTGCAGCCTTAACTATGGATGGTAGATCAATGACATGGGGTATCAGTCTACTCTGTGACACCCAGAGAACATCAACGTCGTAGCTCTTATTGAGGGACTCTGAAACAACTGTGAATTGAACCAAATTTATTGTCAACCTATGTGTATTGAACACTATTCCAGAGGAAAAACAAAACTGCGTGGATGTTTTGGAGTCTGATAACTCTGAGGAGGACGTTGGGGAAAAAATATATTGGGTATTGAGTAGACTTTCATTGATCCCCAATCCTTAGGTAAAGCTGTACAGTGTCATATGAATGTCAATACACACAATAGACTGACTGGGGATGTGATTTCACACAGTCACAGTCCCGCGATAAGAGCTACAATGCTAATATTTGAGGAAACTCTTCACAGTTGTGTTCTGTGGGTGCCACTAAGTAGACTGATACCCCATTTCATTGCTTCACATTCCAACCTTGTTTAACATTATATAGTCTAAATATGGCATGATTCCACCCATTGTAAACTTCTGCATCACGTTCAAAAAGGTACTTTTATTTTGAAGGCAAATTGCACTATTGTACCTAATCCTTTATAATGATGGGGCGGAGTCTTTTATATTTTGTTTATTATTTTTTTTATAAAACAACAAAACCAAGAACACGACACTAACATAAGGCAGAACGCCGATACACAAGAACAGAGTCAATAACACCAGAGGAAAGAACCAAGAGGAGGGACAGATATAGGGAAGATAATCAAGGAGATGATGGAGTCCAGGTGAGTGTCATGAGGCGCTGGTGCGCTTGACGATGGTGACAGGTGTAATCAGCAGCCTGATGACCTAGAGGCCGGAGAGGGAGTATACGTGACACTAAGAACTTTTACCGCCGCTTCATCAGGAACTTCAGTGCTGTCGCCGCCCCTCTCACCTCCCTCATCAAGGGTGTTATTCTGTAACGAGTGCGCTGAGAGTCGGGAAGCAAGTACAGGGATTGAGTGTTTTAATAAATAAACAAAACAATAAACACGAAACACAAACAACGCACCGACCTGAAACAGAGTCAATAACACCTGAGGAAAGAACCAAGGGGAGTGACAGATATAGGGAAGATAATCAAGGAGATGATGGAGTGTCATGAGGCGCTGGTGCGCTTGACGATGGTGACAGGTTTGCGGGATAAATCAGCACCATGATGACCTAGAGGCCAGAGAGTCCGGTCGAGCATCACTAGCCAGATGAAGCTAGCTGGCTGCTTATAACGTTAGCTTTGGGCAACAGGGTTAAGCAGCTGGCTAGCTATGTATTTTCATGAACTGAAGGCTACCTAGCTAATACTTACTCACAAGGAATCCTAAATCATTGCTAAAAATAATGAAAATGACTGCATTTTCTTCTGGTCATTGTTTTCAGGCTGGTTGTATTGGTGCTAGCTAGGTACCAAGTTGAAGCTAGCTAGCTACCCCAGAAGTTGCGGTCGAACAAATAATGCTTTATTACCAACGGTTTATTGTAAACACATCGTTCGTGGCCGGTGTTTGCTTGTTTGCAGACTTTTTTTGTACAGCTTTGACAGTGCTGCTGATAGTAGTGGTGGCGCTTGGCTTGCACGTGCAAATTTAGAACACACAACATTCTATAAGAGAACTGTGTTATTTGAAGTTTCAAATTAAAAGCTTATTTAACGCCTCAAATAGTGTTATTGTCAAATAGTGTTATTGATGTGTATTTATTTTGAAACGCAAAGACCCAAACGGCATTCCATAGTATGTCATAAAGCTTATAGCAGTGACACTCTTACTGTGTAACTCCGGTAGGGCAACATCTGAAAAATAGCACACTTGGTAGTGTGTACCGGGTGCTCAACCAATCGCGAATACCAACATCACCCACGACAGAGAACGGTTGATTGTCAAGGGCAATGAATTCCATTATCTTAGCCTTATTGGATTTCGCCTTTAAGTTGTCTCACTGAAATGTTCTTACTCTTTCAAATTACTGCTTGACTTGTTGACTGCTCGATCCACACAGCAGACATTGTGGGCTAGGTTAGGAATGCTGTGTTGCACGTGTAGCGCAACATTTCAGGTGGCGTCATTACGTCATGTACCTACGTTATATAGGTATGCACGTCAGCTTTGACATTGGTTTTGCATTAAACTAGACATCGGACCGATACCGATGTTGGTATTTTTAGCTAACATTGTCTGATTCCGAAATGTTCGCAGATATATCATTGGGTCATTGTCCTGTTGAAAAACAAATGATACTCCCACTAAGCACAAACCAGATGGGATGGCGTATCGCTGCATAATGCTGTGGTAGCCATGCTGGTTAAGTGTGCCTTGAATTCTAAATAAATCACTGACAGTGTCACCAGCAAAGCACCCCCACACCATCACATCTCCTCCTCCATGCTTCACGGTGTAAACCACACATGCCGGAGATCATCCGTTTACCTACCCTCTGAACTAGAAGCACAAGCATTTCACTACACTCGCATTAACATCTGCTAACCATGTGTATGTGACAAATAAGATTTGATTTGATTTAAAGTATTTTTACTTAAGTACTTTACACCATTGCGTCTTACAAAGATACGGCGGCTGGAACCAAAAATCTCAAATTTGGATTCATCAGACCAAAGGACAGATTTCCACTGGTCTAATGTCCATTGCTCGTGTTTCTTGGCTCAAGCAAGTCTCTTCTTCTTATTGGTGCCCTTTAGTAGTGGTTTCCTTGCAATTCCGAGAGTGTGCAAAGCTGTCATCAAGGCAAAGGGTGGTTACTTTAAAGAATCTCAAATATAAAATATATGTTGATTTGTTTAACACTTTTTTGGTTACTACATGTGTAATTTCATAGTTTTGATGTCTTCACTATTATTCTACAATGTAGAAAATATCAAAAATGTATGAAAAAACCTTGAATGAGTAGGTGTGTTCAAACTTTTGACTGGTACTGTATATAGTGCTCTACTTTTGACCAGAGCCCTACGGGCAAAAGTAATAGTCAAAAGTAGTTCACTATATAGAGAATAGGGTGCCATTTGGAACGCACACCAATGCCTACCATGACAATTCCAGTCAATAATGAGAGAGAGAGAGCTCTTGAGTGCCTTGTTATTTTGCTGGGAGGCTGTTGCGGTCTTATTAACCTCACTGAGAGAAAGAGCTTTCTGTACAAGAGATACGTCTCTTTTACATAGTCTACAACGTGACCAGTCTTCTCATCAATCTAAAGATAGATCATGTCTCAAGAAGTCCCATAATTACATAATACAGTCATTGGAAATATGATTTTGCTATTTTGAACTGTATTGTCCTGCTGACAAATAGCTGACGTGTTTTGCAGACCTTGAAAGAAGGGCGCTCGATAATAAGCATAGAAAATCTCAACATCGTGCGTTGCCTCTGAATTCTTGCTATACTTCTCATCGGTATCCAACAACATTTGAGCTTTTCTCTTCCCTTCAGCCACAACAGTACGTCAAAGCCTTGTTAACAGACCATGTAGCACAGGCCTCCATAAACATAGCCTGCATCCCAAACGGCACCCTATTCCCTATTTAGTGCACAACTTTTGGGGATAGGGGATAGGGTTCCATTTAGGACGTATACATTCCCAAGCATGCTTTAAAAGTCAATACCCTGATCTGAAGCATTCCACGTCCACCTCAGAATACTTAATGGAAATTTACTGACACCGTGAAATTGAATTAAAAATGCTTTTGAACATTGATCATCTTATGGTCTGGGGATAGAGTGATATACAGAGTGCAACCTTTGTATGTTTTCAGACCAGGGCCGGGAGCACAGCCTTTCTGTCCCATAGAACTATATTGATTCACACACCCACCGTCAGGATCCATATGGTCCATTAAGGCTACGTCCCAAATGGTAGGGCTGGGAATTGCCAAAGAACACACGATACGATATTATCACGATATTTATTGCAATTCTCACGATTTTATATGTATTGCATTTCGATACTGCAACTTTATTGCGATTTGATGTTCCAAACATATTTCTCAACATATGTCTGCTGCAGAGGGACAAGAGAGCCATGAGATTTTTTTTTTGATCAGTCATGCAGGGCTAACGATTTTGTATGCCATTTGGACAAGTAGAACAGATTTTTACTTGTCCAAAAGATCAAGTCACCCCAAAAAAAAAAATTGTCATTGTAGGATGCAAGGTACCACTTTACAAAATAAAATGCATAACTATCTTTTTTACCATAGAGAATCAGACAGAAATGTAGGCTACACTCTGCCTATTGGCTTCTTTGCATATTCAAGCCTGTCTCAAAATACAACACTGCCCCTTTAAGGCTCTCCTGGAGGATGGTTGGCCACCTTTGATAGCCTATAAAATATTGCAACATTACAATTACAACCAAACAATTCCCTCCAGGGCTCGAATGTTCCAAAATGCAATTAGCAGGAAAACTGTTTTTTTTAAAGCGCACTGCACATGTCCATGGTTTGATGTGACAGAGATGAACATAGCTGTTAGAAATGAAGAAGGGGGAGCTCTAAGGAGATCCTTGCTAACACCAGCCTCTCTATGTCCTTAACTTGAGTGTCTGGATCGGCTGCTTTGATGTGTCGGCACGAAGCGACGATAATGAAAGGGCTGTGCCCTCAGACTTCACACATTTTCAAAATGTTATGACGACCCTTCCACATTAAAACGAGTAACTTATTAGACAACTGCAAACTGTTAAACGTTACGATCTTCTGGCTAGCAAGTAGCAACTGACGTTGGCTAATAATAGGCAGATTTTTTTTTTAACATTAAATGCACTATGCATTATGTGGGTTGAATGCTGTAACAACCCAGAATAAAACAATTAATACATGCCCAATTATGGTAGTGACTACCCATTACTGCTTATTACTTATTAACCATGATTTATTCACACAACTTTACTTTAATCAAACATTTCAGTTGCTGTGTAAATTACATTTGTTTTATTATTATTACATATATATATATATATATATATATATATATATATATTTTTAGGGGGTACATTGCTTTTATTTGATAACCTTATTAATTCATTCCAAGCACATCATCTCATCTCTATAGAGCTGCTGCCTCTGCTGTCTAACAAAATCGCTATTTTAGTAGTTCTTCAAAGTACAGTTGAAGTCGGAAGTTTACATACACTTAGGTTGGAGTCATTAAAACTCGTTATTCAACCACTCCACACGTTTGTTGTTAACAAACTATAGTTTTGGCAAGTCGGTTAGGACATCTACTTTGTGCATGACAAAAGTAATTTTGACAACAATTGTTTACAGACAGATTATTTCACTTAGAATTCACTGTATCACAATTCCAGTGGGTCAGAAGTTTACATACACTAAGTTGACTGTGCCTTTGAAACAGCTTGGAAAATTCCAGAAAACGATGTCATGGCTTTAGAAGCTTCTGATAGCCTAATTGAAATTATTTGAGTCAATTGGAGGTGTACCTGTGGATGTATTTCAAGGCCTACCTTCAAACTCAGTGCCTCTTTGCTTGACATAATGGGAAAATCAGAAGAAATTAGCAAAGACCTCCACAAGTCTGGTTCATCCTTTGGAGCAATTTCCAAATGCCTGAAGGTACCACGTTCATCTGTACAAACAATAGTACGCAAGTATAACACCATGGAACAACGCAGCCTTCATACCGCTCAGGAAGGAGACTCGTTCTGTCTCCTAGAGATGCACGTACTTTGGTGCAAAAAGTGCAAATCAATCCCAGAACAACAGCAAAGGACCTTGTGAAGATGCTGGAGGAAACAGGTACAAAAGTATCTATATCCACAGTAAAACAAGTCCTATATCGACATAACATGAAAAGCCGCTCAGCAAGAGAGAAGCCACTGCTCCAAAAGTGCCATAAAAAAGCCAGACTATGGTTTGCAACTGCACATGGGTACGAAGATCGTACTTTTTGGAGAAATGTCCTCTGGTCTGATGAAACAAAAATAGAACTGTTGGCCAAAATGACCATCGTTATGTTGGAGGAAAAAGGGGGAGGCTTGCAAGCCAAAGAACACCATCACAACCGTAAAGCACGGGGGTGGCAGCATCATGTTGTGGGGGTGCTTTGCTGTAAGAGGGACTGGTGCACTTCACAAAATAGATGGCATCATGAGGAAGCAAAATTATGTGGATATATTGAAGACATCGGTCAGGAAGTTAAAGCTTGGTCGCAAATGGGTCTTCCAAATGGACAATGACCCCAAGCATACTTCCAAAGTTGTGGCAAAATGGCTTAAGGACAACAAAGTCGAGGTATTGGAGTGGCCATCACAAAGCCCTGACCTCAATCCTATAGAAAATTTGTGGGCAGAACTGAAAAAGCGTGTGCTAGCAAGGAGGCCTACTAACCTGACTCAGTTACACCAGCTCTGTCAGGAGGAATGGGCCAAAATTCACCCAGTTTATTGTGGGAAGCTTGTGGAAGGCTATCCAAAATGTTTCACCCAAGTTAAACCATTTAAAGGCAATGCTACCATATACTAATTGAGTGTGTGTAAACTTCTGACCCACTGGGAATGTGATGATTTTTTTTTAAGCTGAAATAAATCATTCTCTCTGCTATTATTCTGACATCTCAAATTCTTAAAATAAAGTGGTGATCCTAACTGACCTAAGACAGGGAATTTGTACTAGGATTAAATGTCGAGAATTGGGAAAAACTGAGTTTAAATGTATTTGGCTAAGGCGTACGTAAACATCCGACTTCAACTGTAAATAAGGCATACTTTTATGACTGCTGAACACAAACTATCAATCATTTAGATCAGTGGTTGCCAAACTTTTTATAGTCCCATACCCCATCAAACATTCAACTTCCAGCTGCGTACCCCCTCTAGCACCAGGGTCAGCGCACTCTCAAATGTTGTTTTTTGCCATCATTGTAAGCCTGCCACACACATACTATACGATTAATTTATTAAACATAAGAATTAATGTTTTTGTCACAACCCGGCAGGTGGGAAGTGACAAAGAGCTCTTATAAGACCAGGGCACAAATAATAATATAATAATAATCAATAATTTTGGTCTTTATTCAGCCGTCTTATACACACAATTGTTCCTCAAAAATGTTGAATAACTCACCACAGGTTAATGGGAAGGGTGTGCTTGAAAGGATGCACATAACTCTGCATTTTCCACACACAGTTTGTGCCTGTATTTAGTTTTCATGCTAGTGAGGGCCAAGAATCCACTCTCACATAGGTACATGGTTGCAAAGGGCATCAGTGTCTTAACAGCGTGATTTGCCAAGGCAAGAAACTCTGAGCGCAGCCATATCCAGAAATCCAGAAAGTTTACACACACTCAATCTGGCAGTGGCTTCTGATTAAATTACATTTTTCACAGAACCACTTGTTCCAATTTTGATGAGGCTCTCTTGTTCAGATATCGTTAAGTGGACTGGAGGCAGTGCATGAAAGGGATAACGAATCCAGTTGTTTGTGTCATCCGTTTCGGGAAGGTAATTGCGCACCCAGCTCACTCAGGTGCTTCGCTATATCACATGTGACATTGTCAGTAAGCTTTAGTTAAAAAAAATCATACAATGAGGGAAAAATCTGTGTGAAAATAGCTCCAACTTCTTAATCATAGCCTCAATTCCGTCCCGCACATTAAATATATTTGCGGAGAGTTGATGTAATCCTAGATTCAGATCATTCAGGCGAAAAAAAACATCACCCAGATAGGCCAGTCGTGTGAGAAACTCGTCATCATGCAAGCGGTCAGACAAGTCAAAATTATGGTCAGTAAAGAAAACTTTAAGCTCGTCTCTCAATTTAAAAAACGTGTCAATACTCTTCCCCTTGATAACCAGCGCACTTCCTCTGTATGTTGTAAAAGCGTTACATGGTCGCTGCCCATATCATTACATTATGCAGAAAATACACGAGAGTTCAGGGGCCTTGGTTTAACAAAGTTAATCATTTTCACTGTAGTATCCAAAACTACTTCAAGCTATCAGGAATTCCCATGGCAGCAAGAGCCTCTTGGTGGATGCTACAGTGTACCCAAGTGGTGTCGGGAGCAACTGCTTGCACGCTCATTACCACTCCACTATGTCTCCCTGTCATGGCTTTTGCGCCATCAGTACAGATACCAACACATCTTGACCACCGAAGACCATTTGATGTTACAAAGGTGTCCAGTACTTAAAAAATATTCTTTCATGTTGTCCTTTCCAGTGGTTTGTTGAAGAGGATGTCTTCCTTAATTGACGCCCCATAAACGTAACGGACATATACCAGGAGCTGTGCCAGGCCCACCATGTCTGTTGACTCATCCAGCTGTAACGCATAGAATTCACTGGCTTGTATGCGAAGCAGTAATTGTTTCAAAACATCTCCTACCATGTGACTGATGCGTCGTGAAACAGCATTGTTTGATGAAGGCATTGTCTGTATATTTTTGGGGGCCTTATCCCCTAGCATTGTCCCAGACATATCTGCGTCAGCAGGAAGAATTAAGTCTTCCACAACAGTTTGGGGCTTGCCTGTCCTAGCCACTCGGTAGGCTCACCATATAAGATGCTTCTAGCCCCTTCTTATTAATGGTATCTGTTTCTTTCATACATGTCTTACTACTCTAAAGTCGTCTTTATTCTCGCTCAAAAACTCATGTGGCTTATTTTTCTAATTGTCATGCTTCGTTTCTAAATGTCTGCGCAAGACTGAAGATTTCCCACGAAAGAGTGACGGTTTATGTGATTGGATGTTAATTATTTGACTAGGCTCCTTGTATTTGACATTGTGTTGTTATTTCGCAGAACACTAGATGGTTTAATTTTATTTTTGGGAAGGGAAACAAGGCTAAAAAACCTCACCCAAATGTATAACCGGTTTGGAAAATATAAATGTACTGTTTGAAAATGTGAAGGAAAAAAAATCAATGGCGTACCCTCGATGGCATTGCGGAGTATGCGTAATTCCATTTGGGAATAGCTGACTTAGATCATGTACAGTACTTACAGGTAGAGATACCTGGTGAAGCAACAGCTGCTCTCTATATCCCCTCACAATCGGGCATTCTTCTGTCTCTTCCGTAGCAGGCGTAAGAAGGAAACACACTGACCGGACAAGTAGGTGCGCAATGGATTATGGTCATTGTAGTTAATTACCACGTTTTCAGCGTTAAAATATGTAGAATATTGGCCTACTGGAAACTATAACTCCCTACTTCATCGCACAGTTCAGACTGGATCTGTGCAATGTACACATTCAGCTCACAGAAAAAAACTGAATTAAATGGAATTCAAATAATTGAAGGGACATCGGTCAATTAGTTGCTTAAAAAAAGAACAACCGCAAATTCAGTTAATTGCTCAGCACTAAAATGTATCCCACATGCTTCAAGAGGGCCACCGTTGTTCCTGTACCCAAGAAGGCAAAGATGAACTGAACTAAATGACTATCGCCCCGTAGAACTCACCTCTGTCATCATTAAATGCTTTGAGAGACTAGTCAAGGATCATATCACCTCCACCCTACCTGACACCCTAGACCCACTCCAATTTGCTTACCGCCCCAATAGGTCCACAGACGACGCAATCGCAACCACACTGCACACTGCCCTAACCCATCTGGACAAGAGGAATACCTATGTAAGAATGCTGTTCATCGATTACAGCTCAGCATTTAACACCATAGTACCCTCCAAACTCGTCATTAAGATTGAGACACTGGGTCTCGACCCCGCCCTGTGAAACTGGGTCCTGGACTTTCTGGCGGGCCGCCCCCAGGTGGTGAGGGTAGGAAAACATCTCCACCCCGCTGATCCTCAACACTGGGGCCCCTCAAGGGTGCGTTCTCAGCCCTCTCCTGTACTCCCTGTTCACCCATGACTGCGTGGCCATGCACGCCTCCAACTCAAATCATCCAGTTTGCAGACAACACTACAGTGGTAGGCTTGATTACCAACAACGACGAGACGGCCTACAGGGAGATGGTGAGGGCCCTCGGAGTGTGGTGTCAGGAAAATAACCTCACACTCAACATCAACAAAACAAAGGAGATCATCGTGGACTTCAGGAAACAGCAGAGGGAGCACCCCCCTATCCACATCGACTGGACAGTAGTGGAGAAGGTGGAAAGTTTTAAGTTCCTCGGCGTACACATCAAAATAAACTGAAATGGTCCACCCACACAGATAGCGTGGTGAAGAAGGCGCAACCTCAGGAGGCTAAAGAATTTGGCTTGTCACCAAAAACACTCACAAACTTTTACAGATGCACAATCAAGAGCATCCTGTCGGGCTGTATCACCACCTGGTACAGCAACTGCTCCGCCCACAACCGTAAGGCTCTCCAGAGGGTAGTCCGGTCTGCACAACGCATCACCGGGGGCAAACTACCTGCCCTCCAGGACACCTACACCACCCGATGTCACAGGAAGGCCAAAAAGATCATCAAGGACAACAACCACCCGAGCCACTGCCTGTTCACCCCGCTATCATCCAGAAGGCGACGTCAGTACAGGTGCATCAAAGCTTGGGCCGAGAGACTGAAAAACAGCTTCTATCTCAAAGCCATCAGACTGTTAAACAGCCATCACTAACATTGAGTGGCTGCTGCCAACATACAGACTCAATCTCTAGCCACTTTAATAATTACTAATTGGATGTAATAAATGTATCACTAGTCACTTAACAATGCCACTTTATATAATGTTTACATTACTCATCTCATATGTATATACTGTACTGTATACCATCTACTGCATCTTGCCTATGCCGTCCGGCCATCCCCATCCATATATTTAAATGTACATATTCTTAATCATTCCTTAACACTTGTGTGTATAAGGTAGTTGTTGTGAAATTGTTAGTTTACTTGTTAGATATTACTGCACGGTTGGAACTAGAAGCACAAGCATTTCGCTACACTCGCATTAACATCTGCTAACCATGTGTATGTGACCAATAAAATATGATTTGATTTGATACAGGTTGTGCTGAAGGGCAAGTGGGCAGGCATTGCCATAGACACCTACATGAGCTTCTGTTATTAAATTAATTAAACCACCTCTGCCACTACTTTTTGCAGCTCTTGAGGAGCACTTTGTTTTCATAAACCATTCCATGGACATCCCCTTCCTAAACCAGACTAAATAGTCTTGAGACTCTCTCTGTATATATACACACATATATTTACACTGAGTATACAAAACAATAAGAACACTTGCTCTTTCCATAACATAAACTGACCAGGCGAATCCAGGTGAAAGCTATGATCCCTTATTGATGTCACTTGTTAAATCCTCTTCAATCATTGTAGATGAAGCGAGGAGACAGGTTGAATAAGGACTTTTGAGGCTTGAGACAAATGAGACATGGTTTGTGTACAGTTGAAGTCAGAAGTTTACATACACCTTAGCCAAATACATTTAAACTCAGTTTTTCAAAATTCCTGACATTTAATCCTAGTAAAACTTCCCTGTTTTAGGTCAGTTGGGATCACCACTTTATTTTAAGAATGTGAAATGTCAGAATAATAGTAGAGAGAATTATTTATTTCAGCTTTTATTTCTTTCATCACATTCCCAGTGGGCCAGAAGTTTACATACACTCAATTACTATTTGGTAGCATTGCCTTTAAATTGTTTAACTTGGGTCAAATGCTTCAGGTAGCCTTCCACAAGCTTCCCACAATAAGTTAGGAGGAATGGGCCAAAATTCACCCGACAGAGCTGGTGTAACTGATTCAGGTTTGTAGGCCTGTCAAGATCTTGTGTAAGAGAGGACCAAAGTGCAGCGCGGGTGTAGTTCCACATGTTTAATTTCATGAAACTTACAAAGATACTATAAAGAACGAAACAGATCGGACATTGAACGTAGCGCATAGCAGACACTAACAGCAACAAACAATGACCCACAAAGCACATGGGGAAATGAACAAACATATATATGGTCCCCAGTTAGAGGTAACGACACTCAGCTGCCTCTAATTGGGAACCATCAACAAACCAAACCTAGAAAATAAAACATAGAACAAAAAACACCCCTGCTCACGTCCTGACCAAAACCACCATAGAGCCAGGACGCGCTTTTTCAGTTCTGCCCACACATTTTCTATGGGATTAAGGTCAGGGCTTTGTGATGGCCACTCCAATACCTTGCCTTTGTTGTCCTTAAGCCATTTTGCCACAACTTTGGAAGTATGCTTGGGGTCATTGTCCATTTGGAAGACCCATTTGCAACCAAGCTTTAACTTGCTGACTGATGTCTTGAGATGTTACAAGAATATATCCACATAATTTTCCTTCCTCATGAAGCCATCTATTTTGTGAAGTGCACCAGTCCCTCCTGCAGCAAAGCACCCCCACATGATGCTGCCACCCGCGTGCTTCACGGTTGGGATGGTGTTCTTCGCCTTGTAAGCCTCCCCCTTTTTCCTCCAAACATAACGATGGTCATTATGGCCAAACGGTTCTATTTTTGTTTCATCAGACCAGAGGACATTTCTCCAATAAATCATTGTCCCCATGTGCAGTTGCAAACCGTAGTCTGTCTTTTTCATGGCGGTTTTGGAGCAGTGGCTTCTTCCTGGCTGAGCGGCCTTTCAGGTTATGTCGATATAGGACATCTTCACAAGGTCCTTTGCTGTTGTTCTGGGATTGATTTGCACTTTTCGCACCAAAGTACGTTCCTCTTTAGGAGACAGAACGAGTCTCCTTCCTGAGCGGTATGACGGCTGCGTGGTCCCATGGTGTTTATACTTGTGTACTATTGATGAACGTGGTACCTTCAGGCATTTGGAAATTGCTCCCAATGATGAACCAGACTTGTGGAGGTCTACACATTTTCTTCTGAGGTCTTGGAAGATTTCTTTTGATTTCTCCATGATGTCAAGCAAAGAGGCACTGAGTTTGAAGGTAGGCCTTGAAATACATCCACAGGTACACCTCCAATTGACTCAAATGATGTCAATTAGCCTATCAGAAGCTTCTAAAGCCATGACATCATTTTTTTTAGTTTTCCAAGCTATTTCAAAGGCACAGTCAACTTAGTGTATGTAAACGTCTGACCCACTGGAATTGTGATACAATGATTTATAAGTGAAATAATCTGTCTGTAAACAATTGTTGTAAAAATGACTTGCACAAAGTAGATGTCCTCACCGACTTGCCAAAACCATAGTTTGTTAACAAGAAATTTGTGGAGTGGTTGAAAAACGAGTTTTAATGACTCCAACCTAAGTGTATGTAAACTTCCGACTTCAACTGTTCAACTGTATGTGTGCCATTCAATACTAGGAAAGTGTTCCTAATGTTTGGTATACTCAGTGAATATATGTCACTAGGCTATGCTGGCAGTAAGAAGACATCTTTTACCAACAGTACAATTTGTTGGCATTGGGAACTGACACAAAATGAACACCTCATTAAAAGACCTAGAGATTTTTGTTTTATGTTGTGTTTCACTTTGAAGAGACACTATCTATGAGTGGCCTTGGCCCCTGGTAAAGTAGACAGTCGACATTGGGCTATAATCTATAGTAAGTGATGCCTTCTCAACATGGCTCCTCATGTTTATTCTCTCTGTCACTCAAATAATGTTGCTTTTGAACATTGTGTTCTCATACAATATATAGTGATCTCATCTTCTTTCACCAAAGAAAGCAGTTCTACAAGCTTGCTGAAACTCCTAAAAGGCAGGTTTTCATTTTGAGCCCTGACCCCTACAGAAAGATACTGTTGTTAGACTGCTGACGGTGATAAAACGTAGTCTATAGATTCTTAATTCCCATCCTCATTCAGAATAAATGCATCATTGGTAACAATATGCAGATTTTGAAGCACATTTGATTACTACGCTAGTAGTTCTTGCATAAGAAAATGTGTGGGATTTCCCATAGTTTAATCCAGTAAAAGTACTTTCTGTAGTGCCCTGTCTTCCCCATCCAACTCTCCAGACTTCCGAAGACAAGGTCGCATGCACCCTTCCTTGCTTTTTCCAAAATCCCTTTGGCAAGACCGCTAATACATCCTACCCTCACACAAAAGCTCGAAATGCTTCAAGTTGCTCCTATTTTAATTAAATCCCTAATTTGGTCATTACTATTTGGCAGTGTCGTCTCTCCATCTCCTTTTCAGAAAGCTCCATCACTGAGTTTTTCTCCACAGTTTTGGTTAGTCCTAACTTTAGCTTGGATTGCTTACCTCTCTCGTGGGGGCATAGCAAATTGACGAGGAAGCGTAGGGGCGTTGCACATGTAAATGGAATATTAAGTGCTTATAACATAATTCCCTCAACCTTCTATAGTTGTATTTTGGCTAGGCTAGGCTACTTTGAAACAAGGTAAGACATGCTTTTAAACAATTACGTTTATGGTGAAATATACTGAAGAAAAATATAAACACAACATGCAACAACATGCAACAACACGATTTTACTGAGTTACAGTTCATATAAGGAAATCAGTCAGTTGAAATAAATTCATTAGGCCTTAATCTGTGGATTTCACATGACTAGGAATACAGATATACATCTGTTGGTCACAGATACCTTTAAAAAAATGTAGGGGTGTGGATCAGAAAACCAGTCAGTATCTGGTGTGACCACCATTTGCCTCAAGCAGTGCGACACATCTCCTTCGCATAGAGTTGTTGATCAATCTGTTGATTGTGGCCTGTGGAATGTTGTCCCACTGCTCATCAATGGCTGTGCGAAGTTGCTGGTTATTGGCGGGAACTGGAACATGCTGTCTGACAGGTCGATGCTCTTTCTATGCTCGTATATCATTTGTACGGTTCTCGTGTTCTTCTTATTTATTATTTTTATTTATTGTGTGTTCTTGCTATACCTTCTGCTATTTTTAGTACTATATTGATATTGATTACTGAATTGTTGGGTTTAGAGATTGCAAGAAATTAATTTCACTGTACTCGTGCATGTAACATTGAAACTTGAAACTTTCATTCTTATTGTACAACTATTATTTTTACTTGTTCATGACAAGAGGACTAGCATTCATGTTGAGCGCTGGTCATGGAAATAAATGTGCTGAAAACAAATTGGAGCCCTATTTAAAAATAAGATGGAGAACACGCTATAAAGTAAAAATACTGGAGTTTTGGTGAAGG
This sequence comes from Brachymystax lenok tsinlingensis, assembly GCA_030435695.1. Classification (NCBI taxonomy): domain Eukaryota; kingdom Metazoa; phylum Chordata; class Actinopteri; order Salmoniformes; family Salmonidae; genus Brachymystax; species Brachymystax lenok. The sequence goes on along the minus strand of CM059806.1, from coordinate 2,646,381 downwards.
TACAGCCAACTAGCGCAAAATAACATTGAGATATTGTCAAAACTATATGACTAATGGTAAAAAAAGATATCCCGATACAATACCAGTACAAAGTTTGGACACACCTACTCATTCTAGGGTTTTTCTTTCTTTTTACAATTTTCTACATAGTAGAATAATAGTAAAGACATCAAAACGATGAAATGACACACATGGAATCATGTAGTAACCAAAAAAGTGTTAATAAAATCAAAAAATATTTTATATTTGAGATTCTTCAAAGTAGCCACCCTTTAGCTTGATGACAGCTTTGTACGCTCTTGGCATTCTCTCAACCAGCTTCATGAGGTAGTCACCTGGAATGCAATTCAATTAACAGGTGTGCCTTCTTAATGAGTTTGAGCTAATCAAATGTGTTGTGACAAGGTAGGGGTGGTATACAGAAAATAGCCCTATTTGGTAAAATACCAAGTCCATATTATGGCAAGAACAGCTCAAATAAGCAAAGAGAAACGACAGTCCATCATTACTTTAAGACATGAAGGTCAGTCAATTCGGATAATTTCAAGAACTTTCAAGTTTCTTCAAGTGCAGTCGCAAAAACCATCAAGCGCTATGATGAAACTGGCTCCCATGAGGACCGACATAGGAAAGGAAGACCCAGAGTTACCTCTGCTGCAGAGAATAAGTTCATTAGAGTTACCAGCCTTAGAAATTTCAGCCCAAATAAATGCTTCACAGAGTTCAAGTAACAGACACATCTCAACATCAACTGTTCAGAGGAGACTGCGTGAATCAGGCCCTCATGGTTGAATTGGTGCAAAGAAACCACTACTAAAGCACATTAATAAGAAGAAGAGACTTGCTTGGGCCAAGAAACATGAGCAATGGACATTAGACCGGTGGAAATCTGTCTTTTGGTCTGATGAGTCCAAATTTGATATTTTTGGTTCCAACCGCCGTGTCTTCGTGAGATGCAGTGGTGTAAAGTACTTACAGTTGAAGTCAGAAGTTCACATACACTTAGGTTGGAGTCATTAAAACTGGTTTTTCAACCACTCCACAAATTTCTTGATAACAAACTACAGTTTTGGCAAGTCGGTTAGGACATCTACTTTGTGCATGACAAAAGTAATTTTTCCAACAATTGTTTACAGACAGATTATTTCACTTATAATTCACTGTTTCACAATTCCAGTGGGTCAGAAGTTTACATACACTAAGTTGACTGTGTTTTTAAACAGCTTGGAAAATTCCAGAAAATGATGTCATGGCTTTAGAAGCTTCTGATAGGCTAATTGATATCATTTGAGTCAATTGCAAGGCCTACCTTCGAACTCAGTGCCTCTTTGCTTGACATCATGGGAAAATCAAAAGAAATCAGCCAAGACCTCAGAAAAAAAACTGTAGACCTCCACAAGTCTGGTTCATCCTTGGGAGCAATTTCCAAACGCCTGAAGGTACCACGTTCATCTGTAAAAATAATAGTATGCAAGTATAAACACCATGGGGCCACGCAGCCATCATACCACTCAGGAAGGAGACTCGTTCTGTCTCCTAGAGATGAACGTACTTTGGTACGAAAAGTGCAAATCAATCCCAGAACAACAGCAAAGGACCTTGTGAAGATCCTGGAGGAAACAGGTAAAAAAGTATCTATATCCACAGTTAAACGAGTCCTATATCGACATAACATGAAAGGCCGCTCAGCAAGGAAGAAGCCACTGCTCCAAAACAGACTATGGTTTGCAGCTGCACATGGGGACAAAGATCGTATTTTTTGGAGAAATGTCCTCTGGTCTGATGAAACAAAAATAGAACTGTTTGGCCATAATGACCATCGTTCTGTTTGGAGGAAAAAGGGGGAGGCTTGCAAGCCGAAGAACACCATCCCAACTGTGAAGCACGCGGGTGGCAGCATCATGTTGTGGGGGTGCTTTGTTGCAGGAGGGACTGGTGCACTTCACAAAATAGATGGCATCTTGAGGAAGAAAAATTATGTGGATATATTGAAGCAACATCTCAAGACATCAGTCAGAAACTTAAAGCTTGGTCGCAAATGGGCATTCTAAATGGAAAATGACCCCAAGCATACTTCCAAAATCTTGGCAAAATGGGGCAAGGACAACAAAGTCAAGGTATTGGAGTGGCCATCACAAAGCCCTGACCTCAATCCCATAGAAAATTTGTGGGCAGAACTGAAAAAGCGTGTGCGAGCAAGAAGGCCTACAAACCTGAAGCAGTTACACCAGCTCTGTCAGGAAGAATGGGCCAAAATTCACCCAACTTACTGTGGGAAGCTTGTGAAAGGTTACCCTAAATGTTTGACCAAAGTTAAACAATTTAAAGGCAATGCTACCAAATACTAATTGAGTGTATGTAAACTTCTGACCCACTGGGAATGTGATGAAAGAAATATAACCTGAAATAAATAATTCTCTCTGCTATTATTCTGATATTTCACATTCTTAAAAGAAATTGGTGATCCTAACTGACCTAAGACAGGGAATTATTACTAGGATTAAATGTCAGGAATTGAAAAACTGAGTGTAAATGTATTTGGCTAAGGTGAATGTAAACTTTCGACTTCAACTGTAAGTAAAAAAACTTTAAAGTACTACTTAAGTAGTTTTTTGTGGTATCTGTACTTTACTTTACTATTTATATTTTGACAACTTTTACGTTTACTGCACTACATTCCTAAAGAAAAGTATGTACTTTTTACTCCATACATTTTCCCTTACACCCAAAAGTAGTTGTTACATTTTTTATGCTTAGCAGGACAGGAAAATTGTCAAATTCACGCACTAATCAAGAGAACATCCCTGGTAATCCCTACTGCTTCTGATTTGGGGGACTCACGGACTCAAGAAACACAAATGCGTTGTTTGTAAATTATGTCTGAGTGTTGGAGTGTGCCCCTGGCTATCCATAAATTAAAAATATCTGCTTAATATAAGGAATTTGAAACAATTTATACTTTTACTTTTGATACTTAAGTATATTTTATCAATTACATTTACTTTTGATGCTTAAGTATATTTAAAACAAAAGTATTTTACTGGGTGATTTTCACTTTTACTTGGGTCATTTTCTTTTAAGGTAAGTTAAAATTGCAGAAGATACTATACACAAAAAAGTCAGAAGACTTGTTTCCATTGTGGTCCTATAAGTGCATTATACGGGTGTCATTTGGGACTTTAAACATCCTTTCAGCTTGCTTTTCTCCAGGACTCAAACCAGCCAACAATACTGAAGAAAACAGCTTTCCAATCCGAAGAATGTCGTTTATATGTGTATTTTTGACATCTGTGCCAACCTATTGCACAAAGAGAAAATGAGACAATATGAATCACTTAGCTAACAGTTCTGTGGGTCTTGAACGGCTTTGGAAAGTCAATAGAATGTGAAGACAAGAAGATAACTGTTTTGAATTAGCATAATCATGCAACATTAATTCAGAAATATTTCCATAGAATTTCATTCAGTATTGAAGGTCATTCAGTATACTTTCGACTCAGGGTTGCTCACAGATTCCCAAGCAGCACTACAGACATCAACTTCAAGTCAGGAAAGAAAGAAATACTTGAAAAATATCTAATGCTTTTTGAGAAGGTTGCGTTGCACAATGGCACGACGAATGTGGAAAAGAACAAATTGAATGCCAGTGAGTAAGATGCATTTGTATGTAAAATTGGCGAGACTGTTCAGAGAGCGAGCCAGGCAGACAGCCATGCATGTAATCATCTAGCAAATCCGTTTGTGTCTCACGCACAGCACTGCACAATGATGCGTAGGGCCAGGCCGCTGCTATTGTCTCTGAGCACTGGTCCACATGAATAACCCTGCGTGTGTCCACATTAGCACGGGTCATCTCCCATAAGTATCATCTCTGAAGAAACAGCAGCCGCAGCACATTCGGCAAATAACTTTCACTTCCGCATAAGCTCACCCCCTCTTTCTCCCTCCTGGTCTTTAAGGGTCTCTCAATCATTCTCTCTCCATCTAAAAAAATGATCTCCCTCTCTCTACCTTCTTGGCACACTTTCCATCATTCCACCGGCACTCCCTGTTCTCCAACACTACTCCCCACCCCTTTCTCTCAAAACTGTTTCCGCACCATGCCTCTCCTCCACCTACTTCCATCTCTATTTGTCTCCCTCTGTGTGTTTCTCTCTCTCTTTCTCCCTCTCCCCATCTCCCCCAGTCGTTTTCCCATATATACAGTGGGGCAAAAAAGTATTTAGTCAGCCACCAATTGTGCAAGTTCTCCAACTTAAAAAGATGAGAGAGGCCTGTAATTTTCATCATAGGTACACTTCAACTATGACAGACGAAATGAGAAAAAGAAATACAGAAAATCACACTAGGATCACATAGGATTTTTAATTTATTTATTTGCAAATTATGGTGGAAAATAAGTATTTGGTCAATAACAAAAGTTTATCTCAATACTTTGTTATATACCCTTTGTTGGCAATGACAGAGGTCAAACGTTTTCTGTTAGTCTTCACAAGGTTTTCACACACTGTTGCTGGTATTTTGGCCCATTCCTCCATGCAGATCTCCTCTAGAGCAGTGATGTTTTGGGGCTGTCGCTGGGCAACACGGACTTTCAACTCCCTCCAAAGATTTTCTATGGGCTTGAGATCTGGAGACTGGCTTGGCCACTCCAGGACCTTGAAATGCTTCTTCTGAAAGCCACTCCTTCGTTGCCCGGGCGGTGTGTTTGGGATCATTGTCATGCTGAAAGACCCAGCCACGTTTCATCTTCAATGCCCTTGCTGATGGAAGGAGGTTTTCACTCGAAATCTCACGATACATGGCCCCATTCATTCCTTCCTTTACACGGATCAGTCGTCCTGGTCCCTTTGCAGAAAAACAGCCCCAAAGCATGATTTTAAGGTAAGTGCTTCACAGTAGGTATGGTGTTCTTTGGATGCAACTCAGCATTCTTTGTCCTCCTAACACGACGAGTTGAGTTTTTACCAAAAAGTTCTATTTTGGTTTCATCTGACCATATGACATTCTCCCAATCCTCATCTGGATCATCCAAATGCTCTCTAGCAAACTTCAGACGGGCCTGAACATGTACTGGCTTAAGCAGGGGGACACGTCTGGCACTGCAGGATTTGAGTCCCTGGCGGCGTAGTGTGTTACTGATGGTAGGCTTTGTTACTTTGGTCCCAGCTCTCTGCAGGTCATTCACTAGGTCCCCGTGTGGTTCTGGGATTTTTGCTCACCGTTCTTGTGATCATTTTGACCCCACGGGTGAGATCTTGCGTGGAGCCCCAGATCGAGGAAGATTATCAGTGGTCTTGTATGTCTTCCATTTCCTAATAATTGCTCCCACAGTTGATTTCTTCAAACCAAGCTGCTTACCTATTGCAGATTCAGTCTTCCCAACCTGGTGCAGGTCTACAATTTTGTTTCTGGTGTCCTTTGACAGCTCTTTGGTCTTGGCCATAGTGGAGTTTGGAGTGTGACTGTTTGAGGTTGTGGACAGGTGTCTTTTATACTGATAACAAGTTCAAACAGGTGCCATTAATACAGGTAACGAGTGGAGGACAGAGGAGCCTCTTAAAGAAGAAGTTACAGGTCTGTGAGAGCCAGAAATCTTGCTTGTTTGTATGTGACCAAATACTTATTTTCCACCATAATTTGCAAATAAATTCATTAAAAATCCTACAATGTGATTTTCTGGATTTTTTTTCCTCATTTTGCCTGTCATAGTTGAAGTGTACCTATGATGAAAATTACAGGCCTCTCTCATCTTGTTAAGTGAGAGAACTTGCACAATTGGTGGCTGACTAAATACTTTTTTGCCCCACTGTATCTCACTGAAAACATCAGAAACCTCTACCCCAGGGGTGTTGGGGCTCCCCTTTCCACCACACAGTGCCACCTCTTAGTTGCTGGTCCTCCACCCACACAGCCTCAGTGGTTAATGAGCCGGTTGAGTAAGACAGTAGCTCCGTTCCACATTGATCATGAGGAGCCCCCCGCCTCTTACTCTCAGGGAAGCTATTTGTCAAGGTAATTTATTTTGTAACACCATATATGTTGAGCCAACCAGGCAGGCAGGGATGCGCTGAAAGTGTTTTTTGTCTTCATTTGGTTTGGGTCCTAACAGACTCAATTTCAGGTCTTAAATCGGGGTCAGAACATGTGGTACTATGAACACACATAGAGCAATAACTCACTGAGGTTCCACCGGAGAATAAATAACTTTCAACTTTTTAAGGAGGCGATGGTAGGCCGATTTTACAGTAAGGTGTGCCACATTTTCACCAGAGGTTCCTTGCTATTCCCTCCTACGCCTGTACAAAGGACCGGCAGCTTTTGTTCCCTGACCTCCTGCTAAGTTATGATCCTTAGCAGCTACACTGGGAGTGAGTGAAAGCCACACTATTGTTTTGATCATGTTGACACAGAACATCCAATTAAGAGGCTACGGTCTGTGGAAGCTTCCCAAATGGCACCCCATCCCCTACATAGTGGACTACTTTTGTCAAGAGTCCGAAGGGAATAGGGTGGCATTTAGTCTGTGTCAGTGGCAAGGCCAATACCTGATAGGAGAAGACAGGAGTGCGGGTCGCCAGAGGAGAAGTGACTTCTTTGCGGCAGTTCCCCCACAGGTCCCATGCGCTCCTCAATATGTTCCAGATCTCCCCTCTCTAATTGGCAGATGGCCTCAGATGCAAGGTGATTTAATGGCCTGCGTGTGCTTTTTCCTGCCTCAGTCAGCCATTAGCAGGGACATCTGTAGCATGTTGGCTTGGGCATGCCGCTGCGAGTGAAAGCTGAGAGCAACTCTTTCTAATGGAGATGGAAGTTAGGTAGCTAACGGTGCTGCAACTCCGACAGCTGCAATCAGGGTACTTCTTCTTCGAGGTACAGTACCAATCAAAAGTTTGGACACCTACTCATTCAAGGGTTTTTCTGCTTTTTTTCTACATTGTAGAATAAAAGTGAAGACATCATAAATATGAAATAACACATATGGAATAATGTAGTAACCAGAAAAGTGTTAAACAAATCAAAAAATGTATATTTGAGAATCTTTAAAGTAGCCACCCTTTGCCTTGATGACAGCTTTGCACACTCTTGGCATTCTCTCCACCAGCTTCATGAGGTAGTCATCTGGAATGGTTTTCAATTAACAGGTGTGCCTTGTTAAAAGTTAATTTGTTGAATTTCTTTCCTTCTTAATGCGTTTGAGCCAGTTGTGTTGTGACAAGATAGGGGTGGTATACAGAAGATAGCCCTATTTGGTAAAATACCAAGTCCATATTATGGAAAGAACAGCTCAAAAAAGCAAAGAGAAACGACAGTCCATCATTACTTTAAGATATGAAGGTCAGTCAATCGGGAAAATTTCAAGAACTTTGAAAGTTCCTTCAAGTGCAGTCGCAAAAACCATCAAGTGCTATGATGAAACTGGCTCTCATGAGGACCGTCACAGGAAAGGAAGACCCAGAGTTACCTCTGCTGCAGAGGATAAATTAATTAGAGTTAACTGCACCTCAGATTGCAGCCCAAATAAATCATTCACAGAGTTCAAGTAACAGACACATCTCAACATCAACTGTTCAGAGGAGACTGCGTGAATCAGGCCTACATGGTCAAATTGCTGCAAAGAAACCAGTACTAAAGGACACCAATAAGAAGAAGAGACTTGCTTGGGCCAAGAAACACAAGCAATGGATATTAGACCAGTGGAAATCTGTCCTTTGGTCTGATGAGTCCACATTTGAGATTTTTGGTTCCAAATGCCGTGTCTTTGTGAGACGCAATGGTGTAAAGTACTTAAGTAACAATACTTTAAATCAAATCAAATCTTATTTGTCACATACGCATGGTTAGCAGATGTTAATGCGAGTGTAGCGAAATGCTTGTGCTTCTAGTTCCGACCATGCAGTAGTATCTAACAAGTAATCTAACAAATTCACAACAACTACCTTATACACACAAGAGTAAAGGAATGTGTACGAGTATGTACATATAAATATATGGATGAGCGATGGCTGACAGGCGTAGGCAAGATGCAGTAGATGGTATGGAGTACAGTATATACACATATGAGATGAGTAATGTAGGATATGTAAACATTACATAAATGGCATCGTTTAAAGTGGTTAGTGATACATTTATTTCATCCAGTTATAATTATTAAAGTTGCTAGAGATTTGAGGTGATGGCCGAACGGCATAGGCAAGATTCAGTAGATGGTTTAGAGTAGTGTATACATTTGATATGAGTAATGTCAGATATGTAAACATTATATACAAAATTGTTTAAAGTGGCTAGTGATACATTTGTTACATCCAATTCCTATTATTTAAAGTGGCTAGAGATTTAAGTCAGTATGTTGGCAGCAGCCACTCAATGTTAGTGATGGCTGTTTAACAGTCTGATGGCCTTGAGAGAGATGCTGTTTTTCAGTCTCTCAGTCCCAGCTTTGATGCACCTGTACTGACCTCGCCTTCTGGATGATAGCGGTGTGAACAGGCAGTGGCTTGGGTGGTTGTTGTCCTTGATGATCTTTTTGGCCTTCCTGTGACATCGGGTGGTGTAGGTGTCCTGGAGGGCAGGTAGTTTACCCCCGGTTATGCGTTGTGCAGTCCTCAATACCCTCTGGAGAGCCTTACGGTTGTAGGCGGAGCAGTTGCCGTACCAGGCGGTGATACAGCCCGACAGGATGTTCTCGATTGTGCATCTGTAGAAGTTTGTGAGTGATTTTGGTGACAAGCCAAATTTCTTCAGCCTCCTGAGGTTGAAGAGGCGCTGTTGCGCCTTCTTCACCACGCTGTCTGTGTGGGTGGACCATTTCAGTTTGTCCGTGATGTGTACGCCGAGGAACTTAAAACTTTACACCTTCTCCACTACTGTCCAGTCGATGTGGATAGGGGGGTGCTCCCTCTCCTGTTTCCTGAAGTCCACGATCATCTCCTTTGTTTTGTTGACGTTGAGTGAGAGGTTATTTTCCTGACACCACACTCCGAGGGCCCTCACCTCCTCCCTGTAGGCCGTCTTGCCGTTGTTGTGGGCCCCAGTGTTGAGGATCAGCGGGGTGGAGATGTTGTTTCCTACCCTCACCACCTGGGGCCGGCCCGTCAGGAAGTCCAGGACCCAATTACACAGGGCTGGGTCGAGACCTAGGGTCTCGAGCTTAATGACGAGCTTGGAGGGAACTATGGTGTTAACTACTTAGGGAGTGGTGGGGCGCCCGACACTACCCGGTGAAATGCAAGGCGCCAAATTCAAAATCCAAAAGTTGAATTATTAAACATTCATCAATATACAAGTGTTGCATAGTCATCAAAAGCTCTGCTTCTTGGCAATATCACAATATCACATTTCAAAAAGGCTTTACGGCGGAAGCACAACATTTGATTGTTTGAGGGTAGCACCTCCAATATTTTCCTATTAGCATAAATTCATAAACCATCGCGGTTCACACAAAACACATTTCACAGCAAAAACTAATCAACTACTGCTGAGGGCTTCCCAAGTGTCCAATGAAGACATCCAATGGTTCTTTTGTTAGAAAAAGTCATTTATTATATCCATAAATCTCCATTTGGTTGGCGCGTTATGTTCGCCCATTGAACCGTGAAGAGAACGCGTTCAACCTATACCTATACACTTGTCCAAGAACAATCAAACATCATTGATAATGTATCCTTAGGAACACTTTTATGTATATTTACTTTAATATTTCAACCGGATTATAAACTGGACGATAGGAAAGGAAAGAACCACAGCGCGCGCGAGCCCGTGAACGCGCTTCCTCTTCTGTTTACATCCGATGACCAGTTCGAAATTCTTCTTCTATTACCATCCAGAGCAACTAAACATCATCAAGCACTGTCTAGAGACTGTTGACATCAAGTGGAAGCAATAGGTACTGCAATCTTACTCCCATATATGTCTGTTTTAAATAGAGAGGGGTTCAAAATGAGGCAATGTGTAAAAAAACACTTTTTCTAGGACAGAAATTCCTCGGGTTTTGCCTGTTATATCAGTTCTGTTATACTCACAGACAATATTTTAACACTCTTAGAAACTTCAGAGTGTTTCCTATCCAATAGTACTAATTATTTGCATATCCTATTTTCTGGGCCTGAGTGGGAGGCATTTTACTTTGGGCACGCCAGACTCTCCAAAACCGTCACCTTGGGAGCCGCTCCCTAAGAAGTTAAATGCTGAGCTGTAGTCGATGAACAGCATACTTACATAGGTATTCCTCTTGTCCAGATGGGTTAGGGCAGTATGCAGTGTGATTTTGATTGCGTCATCTGTGGACCTATTGGGACGGTAAGGAAATTGGAGTGGGTCCAGGGTGTCTGGCAGGATGGAGGTGATATGATCCTTGACTAGTCTGTCAAAGCACTTCATGATGACAGAAGTGAATGCTACAGGGCGATAGTCATTTAGCTCAGTTACCTTAGCTTTCTTGGGAACAGGAACAATGGTGGCCCTCTTGAAGCATGTGGGAACAGCAGACTGGGATAGGGACTGATTGAATATGTCCGTAAACACACCAGCCAGCTGGTCTGCGCATGCTCTGAGGATACAGCCAGGGATGCCATCTGGGCCAGAAGCCTTGCGAGGGTTAACACATTTAAATGTTTTACTCACGTTGGCTGCGGTGAAGGAGAGCCCGCAGGTTTTGGTAGCGGCCCGTGTCGGTGGCACTGTATTGTCCTCAAAGCGAGCAAAGAAGTTGTTTAGTTTGTCTGGTAGCAGGACGTCGTGGTCCGTGACGGGGCTGGTTTTCTTTTTGTAGTCCATGATTGACTGTAGACCCTGCCACATTCCTCTCGTGTCTGAGCCGTTGAATTGTGACTCTACTTTGTCTCTATATTGACGCTTAGCTTGTTTGATTGCCTTGCGGAGGGAATAGCTACACTGTTTGTATTCAGTCATGTTTCCGGTCGCCTTACCTGGTTAAAAGCAGTGGTTCGCTTTCAGTTTTGTGCTAATGCTGCCATCAATTTCTGGTTGGGGAAGGTTTTAATAGTTGCTATAGGTACAACATCACCGATGCACTTGCTAATAAACTCGCTCACCGAATCAGCGTATACATCAATGTGTTGTCCGATGCTATCCGGAACATATCCCAGCCCACGTGCTCGAAGAAATCTTGCAGTGTGGAATCAGATTGGTCGGACCAGCGTTGAACAGACCTGAGAACGAACGTTTCCTGTATTAGTTTCTGTCTGTAGGCTGGGAGCAACAAAATGGAGTTGTGGTCAGACTTGCCGAAAGGAGGGCAGAGAATGGCTTTGTATGCATCACGGAAGTTAGAATAACAATGATCCAGGATTTTACCAGCCCGGGTGGCACATTCGATATGCTGATAAAATTTCGGAGCCTTGTTTTCAAATTAGCCTTATTAAAATCCCTAGCCACAATAAATGCAGCCTCAGGATATGTGGTTTCCAGTTTACATAGAGTCCAGTGGATTTCTTTCAGTGCCGTCGATATGTCAGCTTGAGGGGATATACACGGCTGTGATTATAATCGAGGAGAATTCTCTTGGTAGATAATGCGGTCGGCATTTGATTGTAAGGAATTCTATGTCAGGTGAACAAAGGACTTGAGTTCCTGTATGTTGTTATGATCACACCACGACTCGTTAATCATAAGACACACACCCCCGCCCTTCTTCTTACCAGATAGATGTTTGTTTCTGTCGGCGCGATGAGTGGAGAAACCAGGTGGCTGTACCGACTCAGATAACGTGTCCTGAGTGAGCCATGTTTCTGTGAAGCAAAGAACGTTGCAGTCGCCGATGTCTCTCTGGAAGGCAACTCTTGCTCGTATTTCATCCACTTTGTTGTCCAGAGACTGGACATTGGCAAGTAAAATACTCGGGAGAGGTGCACGATGTGCCCGTCTACGTAGCTTGACCAGAAGACCGCCGCGTTTCCCCCTTCTCCGGCGCCGCCGTTGTTTTGAGTCGCCGGCTGGGATCCAGTCCATTATCCTAGTTGGGGTACCAAACAGAGAATCCGCTTTGGGAAAGTCGTATTCCTGGTCGTAATGTTGGTAAGTTGACGTTGCTCTTATATCCAATAGTTTCTCCCGGTTGTATGTAATAAAACGTAATATTTCCCGGGGTAACAATGTAAGAAGTAATACATAAAAAAACAAAATACTGCATAGCTTCCTGAGAACGTGAAGCGAGGCGGCCATCTCTGTCGGCACCGGAAGTATACTGTTGTTGTTGTTGCGGGTGTAGCGAAATGATTGTGCTTATAGCTCCAACAGTGCAGTAATATCTAACAAATTACACAACATATACCCACTAAACACAAATCTAAGTAGGAATTAATTAAGACATATTATATACATATGGACGAGCGATGTCAGAGCGGAACGGACTGAGGTACAGTAGAATAGTATAGAATACAGTATATACATATGAGATGAGTTACACAGTATATACATCTGAGATGAGTAATGCCAGATTTGTAAACATTAAGTGACTAGTATACCGTGAGAATAGTATAGAATACAGTATTATACATATGAGATGAGTACTGCAAGATATGTAAACATTATTAAGTGACTACGATACCATAGAATGTAGTATATACATATGAGATGAGTACTGCAAGATATGTAAACATTATTAAGTGACTACGATACCATAGAATGTAGTTTATACATATGAGATGAGTTACACAGTATATACATATGAGATGAGTAATGCCAGATTTGTAAACATTAAGTGACTAGTATACCGTAGAATAGTATAGAATACAGTATTATACATATGAGATGAGTACTGCAAGATATGTAAACATTATTAAGTGACTACGATACCATAGAATGTAGTATATACATATGAGATGAGTAATGCCAGATATGTAAACATTATTTAAGTGACTAGTGTTCTATTCCTTAAAGTGGCCAGTTTTTTCTAGTCTTTGCCTATAGGCAGCGGCCTCTAATGTGCTAGTGATGGCTGGCTGTTTAACAGTAAGATGGCCTTGAGATATAAGCTGTTTTTCAGTCTCTCGGTCCCAGCTTTGATGCACCTGTACATGCCTTCTTGATGATAGCGGGGTGAACAGGCAGTGGCTCGGGTGGTTGATGTCTTTTTGGCCTTCCTGTGACATCAGGTCCTGTAGGTGTCCTGGAGGGCGGGTAATGCGTTGGGCAGACCGCACCACCCTCTGGAGAGCCTTGCGGTTCCGTGCGGTGCAAGTTTGTGAGTGTTTTAGGTGACAAGTCGAATTTCTTTAGCCTCCTGAGGTTGAAGAGGATATGTTGCGCCTTTCTTCACCACACTGTCTGTGTGGGTGGTCCATTTCAGTTTGTCAGTGATATGTACGCCAAGGAACTTGAAGCTTTCCACATTCTCCACTGCAGTCCCATCGATGTAGATAGGGGGGTGCACCCTCTGCTGTTCCTGAAGTCCACGATCATCTCCTTTGTTTGGTTGACGTTGAGTGAGAGGTTGTTTTCCAGGCACCACACTCCCAGAGCCCTCACCTCCTCCCTGTAGGCTGTCTCGTCATCGTTGGTAATCAAGCCTACTACTGTTGTGTCGATCTGCAAACTTGATGATTGAGTTGGAGACGTGCTTGGCCACGCAGTCATGGGTGAACAGGGAGTACAGGAGGGGGCTGTGCACGCACCCTTATGCTGCACCATTGTTGAGGATCAGCGGAGTGGAGACGATGTTTCCTACCTTCACCACCTGGGGTCGGTCCGTCAGGAGGTCCAGGACCCAGTGCAGTGCGGGGTTCAGACCCAGGCCCTCAAGCTTAATGATGAGCTTGGAGGATACTATGGTGTTGAATGCTGAGCTATAGTCAATAAACAGCATTCTTACATAGGCATTCCTCTTGTCTAGATGGGATAGGGCAGTGTGCAGAGTGATGGCAATTGCATCATCTGTGGATCTATTGGGGAAGTAAGCAAATCGAAGTGGGTCCAGGGTGGCAGGTAAGGTGTCGGTGATATGATTCTTGACTAGTCTCTCAAAGCACTTCATAATGACAGAAGTGAGTGCTACGGGTGATAGTCATTAAGTTCAGTTACCTTTGTACAGGAACAATGGTGGCCATCCTGAAGCATGTGGGGACAGCAGACTGGGATAGGAGATTGAATATGCCCGTAAACACACCAGCCAGCTGTCTGCGCATGCTCTAAGGACGCTGCTAGGGATGCTGTCTGGGCCGACAGCCTTGTGAGGGTTAACACGTTTAAATGTTTTACTCACGTCCCCCACAGACAAGGAGAGCCCACTGTCCTTGGAAGCAGGCCGTGTCGGTGGCACTGTGTTATCCTCAAAGCGTGCGAAGAATGTGTTTTGCCTGTCCAGAAGCAAGATGTCGGTCTCGGCGACGTGGCTGTTTTTTTTTTTTGTAGTCCGTGATTATCTGTAGTCCCTGCCACATACGTCTTGTGTCTGAGCCGTTGAATTGTGATTCCACTTTATCTCTATACTGACGTTTAGCTTGTTTGATTGCCTTGCTGAGTGAATAACTCCACTGTTTCTATTCTTCCATATTACCAGTCACCTTGCTGCACAGGTCACAGCTGCTCGTTGGAACAAAGCGGTCAACAGTGTTGGAGGCTCCTAACATCATCATGCAATGTGGCACACCATGTAATCCAGCTACTCTGAGGCTTCCTCCAGATACCACATCACTTGAACATGACTGTTGTGAGTTGGTTTTGGATCAGCTCTCTTATGGGTTTATTAAGAGTCCTCCATTGGAAAACCCTGAGATTATCTTATACACAGACGGTTCAAGCATTGTGGAGGGGTTGTGAGGAAGGCAGGCTGGGCGGTTACTGCAACGGACAATGTGATAGTACCAGGCACGTTAGATTTGAGAAAAGCAGACGTACACTTTATGACTGACACAATGCTTAACTATTGCATACAACTCTCCTCACGTTGGCTGCGGTGAAGGAGAGCCCGCAGGTTTTGGTAGCGGCCCGTGTCGGTGGCACTGTATTGTCCTCAAAGCGAGCAAAGAAGTTGTTTAGTTTGTCTGGTAGCAGGACGTCGTGGTCCGTGACGGGGCTGGTTTTCTTTTTGTAGTCCATGATTGACTGTAGACCCTGCCACATTCCTCTCGTGTCTGAGCCGTTGAATTGTGACTCTACTTTGTCTCTATATTGACGCTTAGCTTGTTTGATTGCCTTGCGGAGGGAATAGCTACACTGTTTGTATTCAGTCATGTTTCCGGTCGCCTTACCCTGGTTAAAAGCAGTGGTTCGCGCTTTCAGTTTTGTGCGAATGCTGCCATCAATTTCTGGTTGGGGAAGGTTTTAATAGTTGCTATAGGTACAACATCACCGATGCACTTGCTAATAAACTCGCTCACCGAATCAGCGTATACATCAATGTGTTGTCCGATGCTATCCGGAACATATCCCAGCCCACGTGCTCGAAGAAATCTTGCAGTGTGGAATCAGATTGGTCGGACCAGCGTTGAACAGACCTGAGAACGAACGTTTCCTGTATTAGTTTCTGTCTGTAGGCTGGGAGCAACAAAATGGAGTTGTGGTCAGACTTGCCGAAAGGAGGGCAGAGAATGGCTTTGTATGCATCACGGAAGTTAGAATAACAATGATCCAGGATTTTACCAGCCCGGGTGGCACATTCGATATGCTGATAAAATTTCGGGAGCCTTGTTTTCAAATTAGCCTTATTAAAATCCCTAGCCACAATAAATGCAGCCTCAGGATATGTGGTTTCCAGTTTACATAGAGTCCAGTGGATTTCTTTCAGTGCCGTCGATATGTCAGCTTGAGGGGGATATACACGGCTGTGATTATAATCGAGGAGAATTCTCTTGGTAGATAATGCGGTCGGCATTTGATTGTAAGGAATTCTATGTCAGGTGAACAAAAGGACTTGAGTTCCTGTATGTTGTTATGATCACACCACGACTCGTTAATCATAAGACACACACCCCCGCCCTTCTTCTTACCAGATAGATGTTTGTTTCTGTCGGCGCGATGAGTGGAGAAACCAGGTGGCTGTACCGACTCAGATAACGTGTCCTGAGTGAGCCATGTTTCTGTGAAGCAAAGAACGTTGCAGTCGCCGATGTCTCTCTGGAAGGCAACTCTTGCTCGTATTTCATCCACTTTGTTGTCCAGAGACTGGACATTGGCAAGTAAAATACTGGGAGAGGTGCACGATGTGCCCGTCTACGTAGCTTGACCAGAAGACCGCCGCGTTTCCCCCTTCTCCGGCGCCGCCGTTGTTTTGAGTCGCCGGCTGGGATCCAGTCCATTATCCTAGTTGGGGTACCAAACAGAGAATCCGCTTTGGGAAAGTCGTATTCCTGGTCGTAATGTTGGTAAGTTGACGTTGCTCTTATATCCAATAGTTTCTCCCGGTTGTATGTAATAAAACGTAATATTTCCCGGGGTAACAATGTAAGAAGTAATACATAAAAAAACAAAATACTGCATAGCTTCCTGAGAACGTGAAGCGAGGCGGCCATCTCTGTCGGCACCGGAAGTATACTGTTGTTGTTGTTGCGGGTGTAGCGAAATGATTGTGCTTATAGCTCCAACAGTGCAGTAATATCTAACAAATTACACAACATATACCCACTAAACACAAATCTAAGTAGGAATTAATTAAGACATATTATATACATATGGACGAGCGATGTCAGAGCGGAACGGACTGAGGTACAGTAGAATAGTATAGAATACAGTATATACATATGAGATGAGTTACACAGTATATACATCTGAGATGAGTAATGCCAGATTTGTAAACATTAAGTGACTAGTATACCGTAGAATAGTATAGAATACAGTATTATACATATGAGATGAGTACTGCAAGATATGTAAACATTATTAAGTGACTACGATACCATAGAATGTAGTATATACATATGAGATGAGTACTGCAAGATATGTAAACATTATTAAGTGACTACGATACCATAGAATGTAGTTTATACATATGAGATGAGTTACACAGTATATACATATGAGATGAGTAATGCCAGATTTGTAAACATTAAGTGACTAGTATACCGTAGAATAGTATAGAATACAGTATTATACATATGAGATGAGTACTGCAAGATATGTAAACATTATTAAGTGACTACGATACCATAGAATGTAGTATATACATATGAGATGAGTAATGCCAGATATGTAAACATTATTTAAGTGACTAGTGTTCTATTCCTTAAAGTGGCCAGTTTTTTCTAGTCTTTGCCTATAGGCAGCGGCCTCTAATGTGCTAGTGATGGCTGGCTGTTTAACAGTAAGATGGCCTTGAGATATAAGCTGTTTTTCAGTCTCTCGGTCCCAGCTTTGATGCACCTGTACATGCCTTCTTGATGATAGCGGGGTGAACAGGCAGTGGCTCGGGTGGTTGATGTCTTTTTGGCCTTCCTGTGACATCAGGTCCTGTAGGTGTCCTGGAGGGCGGGTAATGCGTTGGGCAGACCGCACCACCCTCTGGAGAGCCTTGCGGTTCCGTGCGGTGCAAGTTTGTGAGTGTTTTAGGTGACAAGTCGAATTTCTTTAGCCTCCTGAGGTTGAAGAGGATATGTTGCGCCTTCTTCACCACACTGTCTGTGTGGGTGGTCCATTTCAGTTTGTCAGTGATATGTACGCCAAGGAACTTGAAGCTTTCCACATTCTCCACTGCAGTCCCATCGATGTAGATAGGGGGGTGCACCCTCTGCTGTTCCTGAAGTCCACGATCATCTCCTTTGTTTGGTTGACGTTGAGTGAGAGGTTGTTTTCCAGGCACCACACTCCCAGAGCCCTCACCTCCTCCCTGTAGGCTGTCTCGTCATCGTTGGTAATCAAGCCTACTACTGTTGTGTCGTCTGCAAACTTGATGATTGAGTTGGAGACGTGCTTGGCCACGCAGTCATGGGTGAACAGGGAGTACAGGAGGGGGCTGTGCACGCACCCTTATGCTGCACCATTGTTGAGGATCAGCGGAGTGGAGACGATGTTTCCTACCTTCACCACCTGGGGTCGGTCCGTCAGGAGGTCCAGGACCCAGTGCAGTGCGGGGTTCAGACCCAGGCCCTCAAGCTTAATGATGAGCTTGGAGGATACTATGGTGTTGAATGCTGAGCTATAGTCAATAAACAGCATTCTTACATAGGCATTCCTCTTGTCTAGATGGGATAGGGCAGTGTGCAGAGTGATGGCAATTGCATCATCTGTGGATCTATTGGGGAAGTAAGCAAATCGAAGTGGGTCCAGGGTGGCAGGTAAGGTGTCGGTGATATGATTCTTGACTAGTCTCTCAAAGCACTTCATAATGACAGAAGTGAGTGCTACGGGTGATAGTCATTAAGTTCAGTTACCTTTGTACAGGAACAATGGTGGCCATCCTGAAGCATGTGGGGACAGCAGACTGGGATAGGGAGATTGAATATGCCCGTAAACACACCAGCCAGCTGTCTGCGCATGCTCTAAGGACGCTGCTAGGGATGCTGTCTGGGCCGACAGCCTTGTGAGGGTTAACACGTTTAAATGTTTTACTCACGTCCCCCACAGACAAGGAGAGCCCACTGTCCTTGGAAGCAGGCCGTGTCGGTGGCACTGTGTTATCCTCAAAGCGTGCGAAGAATGTGTTTTGCCTGTCCAGAAGCAAGATGTCGGTCTCGGCGACGTGGCTGTTTTTTTTTTTTGTAGTCCGTGATTATCTGTAGTCCCTGCCACATACGTCTTGTGTCTGAGCCGTTGAATTGTGATTCCACTTTATCTCTATACTGACGTTTAGCTTGTTTGATTGCCTTGCTGAGTGAATAACTCCACTGTTTCTATTCTTCCATATTACCAGTCACCTTGCTGCACAGGTCACAGCTGCTCGTTGGAACAAACGGTCAACAGTGTTGGAGGCTCCTAACATCATCATGCAATGTGGCACACCATGTAATCCAGCTACTCTGAGGCTTCCTCCAGATACCACATCACTTGAACATGACTGTTGTGAGTTGGTTTTGGATCAGCTCTCTTATGGGTTTATTAAGAGTCCTCCATTGGAAAACCCTGAGATTATCTTATACACAGACGGTTCAAGCATTGTGGAGGGGTTGTGAGGAAGGCAGGCTGGGCGGTTACTGCAACGGACAATGTGATAGTACCAGGCACGTTAGATTTGAGAAAAGCAGACGTACACTTTATGACTGACACAATGCTTAACTATTGCATACAACTCTCTAATGCAGTAGGGGAAGCAGACAGACAAGTAAAAGAGGTGTGGGGAATAACTACCGAGGGGGGGGGACATGATGTAGTAACAGGACAGTGGGTGATGGTTAAAAAATACGCAACAGACACATTAGGGCCAAAATGGGAAGATCCTTATCAAGTTTTGCTCATAACGAGGTCAGCAGTGAAAGTCCAGGGAAAATCACGATGGATACATGTCACTCATTGCAAGGTTGTCCATTTTGATGACAAAGCAGAGCCTGGAGAATAAAGATTGATTAGCAATCGGGGGGTCAATCTCGGGTGAAGAAGCATAGTAAGATGATCAGAACCTGATAAACTTCTATGTTGTATATGTTGTATACCTCAGTCATCCTATTAGGGATATCTAGGTGAAATGTCCAACGTTTTCCTGAAAATTGGGACACGCCTACTTAGGGAAATGTATGTGAAATATCAATTTCTCTTGAAACCAGGACATATTACTTTCACCTTTTTTATTCCTTCGTTACAGGTTATGAGAATCTACCGTCTGAAGTTGAAGCAATATTCTTTGACTCAAGGACTGTACTTGAAATTATATAAGATCACCAGTGAAGTGGTCATTAGAGAAGTCCTTATCAACCAGTGGAACAGAAGAAGAATTCCTCACTACTGGCAGACTGTCAGAATATAATTTCTAATAGTTATCTATGTGGGACTGATACCAGTGTGGAAGAGCTGGTCTCTTTTAAAGGACTTGGTGAATGATTACCTTGCCAATAGGACGATTGAATATTATTGTCTTGCAGACAATTCTTTTTTTTTTTTTTTAGTTTAATAAAGCTAATACCGGATGTGGTAGGAATCGTAAGGGACATCATCATTACACCTGTTAATATTTATTTTCTATAACTTTGTTTGAGATCTATTTCTTATTGCAACAGCAAGTAAAATATGCCCTTTGTGTTTTACAGAAATGCAAGGTGTTTAATGGGAATCATTTTATGCTTACTGCTAAGGTTTTTTATACTGTCTATTTTCTTCATGTTTTTTTATTGTTTTCTAAAAATACATTTTAAGTATATTTATTTTTTAAATGGTCTAGGGGGAAGTGTAAGAATATTTTGAAGATAAAAACACAACGCAGAGGATGAGAAGTCAATAAACGGTCAATAGGGAATGATCAATGGAAATAGTGTTTTTTCTGTAATAGGGATTAATGATCAATGGGTCAGAGACATGGGAGGAATTTCAGTCCGGGACTCATAGCTACATGGCAAGTTCTCATTGGTCCAAATTGTTTATACATTGAACCTGAAATAGGATACTTATTTGGCCATTGGCCCAGTTTTATTGCATAGAATACTAATTGGTCAACCACAGGCTAGGGCTGGGTTACAAAGTACATCCTGTCCCTTTGTTCTGTGGAGAGAATCACAGGAGAGAATCACTGAAGAGAATCCCTGAGGACAGGGGAGAATGAACATCTACCTCTCAGCATAACATCTCCTCTTTGAATAAACCTATTTTTCTCCCAGACGGAGGGCCTTGTAAGCATTCCGGAAGTTTGGACATTAAACCGGTGGAAATTTGTCCTTTGGTCTGATGAGTTCAAATTTGAGATTTTTTGTTCCAACCGCCGTGTCTTTGTGAGACACAGAGTAGGTGAATGGATTATCTCTGCATGTGTGGTTCCCACCATGAAGCATGGAGGAGAAGGTGTGATGGTGCTTTGCTGGTGACACTGTCAGTGATTTATTTAGAATTCATGGCACGCTTAACCAGCATGACAACCATAGCATTCTGCAGCGATACGCCATCCCATCTGGTTTGCACTTAATGGGACTATCATTTGTTTTTCAACAGCACGATGACCCAAAACACACCTGATAAGGGCTATTTGACCAAGAAGGAGAGTGATAGAGTGCTGCATTAGATGACCTGGCCTCCACAATCACCCGATCTCAACCCAATTGAGATAGTTTGGGATGAGCTGGTTGAGAGAATGCCAAGAGTGTGCAAAGCTGTCATCAAGGTAAAGGGTGGCTACTTTGAAGATTCTCAAATATATTTTGATTTGTTGAACACTTTTTTGGTTAATACATGATCCCATATGTGTTATTTCATAGTTTTGATGTCTTCACTATTATTCTTCAATGTAGAACATTTTTTAAATAAAGAAAAACCCTTGAATGTGTAGGTGTGTCCAAACTTTTGGTGGTAGTGTATATATCCCAATGCCCCAGGGCAGTGATTGGGGACATTGCTCTGTGTAGGGTGCCGTCTTTCGGATGGGACGTTTAACGGGTGTCTTGCCTCTTTGTTGACAATAAAGATACCATGGCACTTATTGTAAGAGTAGAGAGGTAAACCCGTGTCCTTGCTAAATCATCATGGCCACCTAATCATCCCCAGCTTCCAATTGGCTCATTCATCCCCCCTCCTCTCCCCTGTAACTATTCCCCAGGTCTTTGCTGTAAATGAGAATGTGTTTTCCGTCAGCTTACCTGGTAAAATAAGAGGTAAATGTGAATTTTTCATCAGAATAAAACCCATAACAAGCTGTTTTCATGGCCTTAGCACAAACAGCTTGGTTTTCATGTGATCCCATTATTCACAGCTGGATCTGTAGCCATCTGGGCTGAATGCTTCGCTCAAGGGTACAACCAACAGCAAGGCCTCATCACCCAGAGTTCAGCTCTGAAAGCCCCTGGTCCCTTGCCCTCTGCCCTGGCCTCAGCTCCTCCCTGTTCCCCCTGAGGTAGTATCTAATTCTGAGGTGGGTAAGTGAGGCCTGCAGCAGGATGTGGACAGGGGTTGCATCCCAAACAGCACCCTATTCCCTATATTGTGCACTACTTTTGACCAGGGCCCATAGTGCTTTGTTTACAAGTAGTGTACTATATAAGGAATAGTGTGCCATTTAAGATGAACCAACGATGCCGAAGTGGCCTAAAGCCTACGGCCTATAAGGCTTGATCGCTTATCAGTATTCCTGCCATAGCCTCTGTGGATTTGTCTGCTACCTGCAAACTGGGTCAATTTTTGCATTATTTTACAGATTCTTATCTCAATGTGGAGGAGGGGATATTTTTTTACAAACACACACACACATCGCCCCACACAGATACACGCATAATCATTGGAATATATTAAAATGAAAATATATTCATATAAGTGTTATATTAAGGTGCTGATGTGCCAAGACTTGATGAATGATTATCCCGTACAATGCCTGGGCGTACTCCTCACGCTGTGCAAGTCACAGAACACACACCAAATGAATAATGAACAATGATAGATAATACTAATACAGAATGTGACACGCACAAACCTGCAAAATCCTCACAACACTTTGAACATGTGCTGGCACTGCTAATGATTCTCCTTTAATACGCCTCCTCTACTGAGATTCAAACTGACATACTTAATTGCTATCGCAACCAGAGCTAGTTGGAATTTGACTAGGCGTTCGTTTGCACTGTTGGTTGGGTACACCAGAGGTGATTGAGATACCTTGAGTATCTCAAGCCTCACATGCCCAGAACTCAAGCCTCACATGCCCAGACTGATAGAGTTATATGAAATATTTCAGAATTATCATTCAGATGCATTCAAACAATTGTATCTATGTAAATATCTTTGATATTATCTTTCCATCTGAGTATACGTCCCAAATGGCACCCTATTCCCTATATATAGTGTACTTTTCACCAGAGCCCTATGGGCCCTGGTCAAAAGTGGTGCACTATTAAGGGATTAGGGTGCCATTTGGGAACCAACCTGGGTTTTGGAGGTGAATGAGGAAACAAGAGCAGATGGGGGGGCGGTAATGAGATGCACACAACAACAAAAAAGAAATTGAGGGGGACAGGCTGGCCATGAGAGACTAGAAAAATAAGAGAAAGAGGGAGGTAAATAACCAAGTATGAGCTAGAGAGAGGAGCTACAGGAGAGAGGCCAGTGTCTGAGGTGAATATAAATGGACAAAACGAAAAGGTGGAAAACAGATAGAAAGAGAAAAATAGAGAGGGAGAGAGAGAGGGAGAGAGAGAGAGAAAGTGAGCAACAGCGGGGTGATGGGAGAAGATAAAGGAATGTGAAAAAGATGGATAACTAATGAGAGGACAAAGGCACCAGATACCCCATCGATCTCTGCTGCAGAGGTATTGAGTTAGAGGTCTGGAGATGTTTACCTACAGTATAGTTACCCACCGTAGTAGGATTGCTATGACCAAGGAGAGATAGAAGAAGAATAGGAAGAGAGGAGCAGGTTTCTGGGGTGGTGTGTGTGTGTGTGTGTGTGTGTGTGTGTGTGTGTGTGTGTGTGTGTGTGTGTGTGTGTGTGTGTGTGTGTGTGTGTGTGTGTGTGTGTGTGTGTGTGTGTGTGTGTGTGTGTGTGTGTGTGTGTGTGTGTGTGTGTGCGTGTGTGTGTTTGGGGGGGGTTCATAGACGATAGACGGAGTGTGGGTTTCAAATTTGGGGAAGCAAATTTTCACCATAGAAATTCACCTTTACAATAAAGCATTCCATGCATCTTCACATTTGCAGACTTATGTTAGATAGCCTAAAATTCCTATTTGTGATGATTAGATTGGCTAGTCATAATTTAGGCTAATAATATAACTCAATCACTGTTCGCAAAAAAAATCAATTCAATGCAGCGCGTAGCGGCGTAGAGTAGGCTAGGCCATAGGCTATATCAGGGGCAAAATGTGGCTTTTAATAAACACATTTCATGTAATTCTACTACACTTCATATTACCGGAGACATTAGCAGAATCTTTTTTAATATGACAAAAATGACAGGGTAGCCTACTCTGCTGACACTGACAAACAGATTAATAACAACAATGTTTTCTGCAACCATCTAATAGGCCTAAGAAAAGGAGAGACACAAATACAATATGACGTCCATCTAACCTGGAGGAGTAAATTATTGTTAAAAAACTAACTTTCAAGTGGCCCTGACCCAATAATAAAGACAGTGAATACGCACACTCACCTGGGATTGGTGCTGAGCGATTAACCGAAATGTCGGTTATTTTTCATTTTGTAAACAACTAATTGACAAGACGTCAGTTCAATTATTTAAATTCCATTTTGTAATTTTTTTTCTGTGATCTCGATGTGCAGTTTCTGTAGAGATAAATCAGATCAAGCCTGAACTGTGTTATGTTGTAGTTTCAAACAGACCAATATTCTACATATTTTAGCACCGAAAACATGGTAATTAACTACAATGACCATAATCCAGTGCGCGCCCACTTACATTAGTCCAGTCTGACTTGGAATTAAATAATAAAGTCATCAAATAAAACAAATATTTTATTAAAGTATAAATGATATAAATGATAGTTAATAAGTGATATGCAGTAATGAGCAGTCACTACCATCACGGGACTTATTTTAATTGTATTCATTGTTACAGCATTCAACCCACATAATGCATAGTGCATTTAATGTCTAAAAGAAATTGCGAAACCAACCTTTTTTCATAATCTAACTGAAAACAAACCCACCTCAAAAAGCACTAATCGCTCAGCACTACCAGGGATATGGCTGATACTCTCCGCTGGTGTCAATAAGATAGGCAGGTGTTCGCTCAATTAAGTTGAGCATTTTGATAACTAAAGACAGATTAGAGTCTTTTCAATGTCTTCAATTTACAGTAATAGCCATTTGCTTTCCAAACTATGTTTTTCTGAGATTGTATTTAGAAAAAATGCTTGGCTGGGTCTCTCTGCTTTTCACTGACAGTTGCAACTCAAGTATCATCTATTTGGTAATTGCCGTGCGCGCTGCCCAAATTGCGGGCCCTTTCGACTGTGTGATTTAAAACAACCCACAGTGTTTTTTCTTCAAAAACCTAATGATCCTCTGTGGCCAAATCATGTTTTCTGGTGTAGTAGCCTATTTTGAATGAATTTATTTATTTCTGTATAGAAGTTAGTATAATTAGGCTACATCATTTTGCCAATTTAATTCAATTTGAAATAGCTTTCCCTAGCCTTATGGATGCACCACCTATGGGGGGGGGACAAAGAGAGCAGACAATATCAGAATGGATTGCAGTCAGATGGAGAGGATTGAGTGTTTGTGCTTTTACACCTGCATTGCTTGCTGTTTGGGGTTTTAGGCTGGGTTTCTGTACAGCACTCTGACATCAGCTGATGGAAGAAGGGCTTTATAAATACATTTGATTTGTGAGAGAGTGAGAGGGGGTCATAGATGACAGATATGAGTCATTGTGGAGTAAGAGAAGGACAGTGAGAACTGAGTTGGCCACATTAAATATTCATATAGAACACCAGGTACCTGCTTACATGGTGGAAAGGAACATTACAGCAACACACATGCCTGTGTGTGTGTGTGTGTGTGTGTGTGTGTGTGTGTGTGTGTGTGTGTGTGTGTGTGTGTGTGTGTGTGTGTGTGTGTGTGTGTGTGTGTGCGTGCGTGCGTGCGTGCGTGTGTGTGTGTGCGCGCGTGTGTGTGTGTGTGTTATTGGAAATAGGCTAATTCTGTAATGCACATTTTCGGGATGGGGGGAATACAGCATTCATCACACACTTAACAATGATTTATACATAAATTCACCTGTAAATACTCTAAAATTGTAACATTTAGTTAGGGGATGATCAATTCCTCATATTGACATTTGTCGTCGGTTTAGGTCCACAGCAACAAAGAAAACAAAGATAATACTGTACTGTATTATACTTGTAGCCTACTTACTGTAAATTTGAGCTGTTCCAATAGACGGCATGTCGGTCGTTGGCTCGCGTCAGGTGCAAGTTTGTAAAGGCGAGCGCTACTAGACAGAGAGAAACCGTTGCGAGAGCCATAATCCCACTGTTCCTCGTTCTTTTTAGGTTACCTTCGTCGCTCTCAGTTTCCGCCGTTCCAAACAGTGGGTCTCTCACAACATCCCAGCGGTCAAAACAAGGCAGTTGAATAGTTTCCAGCAACCTTTGGGAAGGACAAATAGGCGTACTTGGCTTGGTTTACGTGTTTTTCAATTCTAATTCCATTGCGCGAAGAATCCCATTTGGGCATTCTCCCCAACCCTATTCGCACTTACTTTGCCTGCAGAGCACGTTGAAGTCACCGTGCTTTGAGTAGGCTATTACTTTTATGTTCCCTATTCCTCTCCACTGATCGAAAACAGTAGTGTAATAAGAATAAGTGATAAGGCAAATTAGGCTGCCACAACTGACAACTGTAGTCCCATGTTGAGCCGAGAAGAAGCTGCAATTCTCCTCAACATATCTCAATACTATCTGTTCCTCTCGGTTGGTCAAGCACAGCTGGCAACTGAAGTTTCTAAAAATGCGTTTACATTATCCTTCTGTTGGTATTGGGTTCCTGTTTGGTTTTGTCATGTGAAATGAGCCTCAGGCTGTCAGTTGAGAGGTGGAGGTGTCTACCTTGCCTTGCTACTCAGACTCCTTGCTCCAGCCAAACGCCACGCCCACGGACGGTAGTTTATTCTCCGCAATGAAAGTATATATGTCAAGTATGCAGCGGACGACAGAACAGCGGGAGAATTTAGTGGCTACTTTCTATCTGCCGCCGCTTCCAAACCACCCACGGACTGCGCGCCAGTTGCCTACAATCCCGCCCTCTGATGGACAAGATGCGCTCCCTCTGCCCAACCCCGCCACCGCTGTGTGTGTGTGTGTGGGGGGGGGATGCGCGCGTCTGCGTGTGTTTAATTTCCTAAATTCAGAGAGATTTTAATTAACCTGTTTAATTTCGATGGTGGGTTTAAACACTATTAATTTCACTGTTTTAGGCGTTACTGTGTTTGATTAACTATGCAAATTCTATAGGCCTATTATAACGGTTATCTTGGGTGTCATTTTCATAAGGGGTTTTGGTGATGTGAGTGGGGATTTAAGTCTAACTAATGTGAGTTTCTATAATCTGTCATTGGAAATACTAAATGCTTTGCATCTTGTGATTAGTTCTCACTAAAGTTATAATTCATTGGAGAAAATGCTATATATATTCTTCCAAAACCACAGTAGGTCTACAGCCCTACTCTCTCCTCCTCGCACTCCTTCTCACACACACACACACACACACACACACACACACACACACACACACACACACACACACACACACACACACACACACACACACACACACACACACACACACTGTCTATTTTGATTTCGGTTCCCTTCACTCACCCTCTCCCTCTCTGTTGTTTTTGTCAGTGATGACCCCTCTTTTGAGTGCCTTCCAGGCATGTTGCCGTGGTGACAGGGAAAGGGGGATGAAAGAGAAAGAGAGAATAGCCTACCAACGCTTTCCCCCAACTCTCCCTCTCCTCTGCCTGTTCTTACTATGCCAGATCACTTGCTACTAGCATTTGTCATCCCTTTGTCACCGCTCACTCAAGAGGAATGCATTGCGTCTCCATGGCATATCCCAGACATCTCTTCATAAACCCACTTCTTCTTTGTAACCTACAACTCATACTGAAAATACTGTCAATGAGGATCAGAAAATATTGAGATTAACATATTTAATATTCACATATTCCTATTTGAGTAACATGAACCACGTAGTAGGCCCTATGCATGTGTATGGGAATGGTTGGCCTGTGTATGAGGGTTAGACTGTGAGTGTCTCAGTATGGGCTTTGTACAAACATAGTCTGTGGGAGGGAAGCATGGTGTAGTGGATTGCTTCATGTCATCAATAACCAAATGTGTTTAAATTTGATGTTTTGGGACGTGTTGCGGATGTGCACATACAGTAGCATGTTGTTCTTTTGCCGTTGCTGGGCACTGCATGGTAAACATTTGTAGCCTTACATTATAGAGAAGTTACCTTGTTTACTCTACATGCACAGTGATTCATTCATGAATGTTACCGGTATGGACATATTGATTATTTAGATCATATATTATCATCAATCTACCTCTTTGTCTTCATATATCCTCGTTTTCCTGATAATGATTTACTAACAGAATTCATTAACAGAGAAATATTTTTTATAAATGTTCTGCTCTGTTTCTCTTCTGCATCTTACATTTTCTCCTGTTTCTTTTTACCACTCTTCTTTTCTCTCTTTGTTTCTTTCATTTCTTATATAACTTAATATTAATCCCATTTTAAATTCAAACACCAAAGACCTACTTTGAATGAAGTGTTCAGTGAATTCTGGGTATGAAAATGATCCCAAATAAACACATTTAGTGAGTGTAACCAACCATTATTAATAAGAAAAACAACCATATTTGGTCACTGAGAAACATCTAACAATGATTTGTACAGTTACAAATCTTGCCATCTATGTCCCTGTCCCTCTCCCCATGTTCAGCGTTGTGTTAGTAAACCACAATGGCATGACCATCACACCCACCTCCCAAGTCTTCCCCGTCCTCTCCCTTTCTCACCCCTACTGCCCGACATGAATTTTCAATTCCTCTGTTTACCTAACCCCACTGTGCCAAAAACAAGTGAGATGGCGAGAGAGACCAAGTGAGAGCCTAGGAGACTATGGTGAGAGAGAAAGAAAGAGAGAGAGAGAGTTCAAGGGAGAAACTGAGAAGAGAGAAAGCTTAGGGAGGGGGAGAGAAAAAGACCAAGGACACCATAGCGTGTCTGTTATGGTTATTGGCGATCAGGAGGATGGCAGGTCTGAACTCCAGGTGGGCCCTACTGATGTGTGTACCCTTGAGCGTGGTACTTAACCTGATTCGCTCCAGCAAGTACCCAGCTGTACAAATGGCTAATGGGATTGGGAAGATATAGGCCCGGGATAATGGCATCTGCCAAGCAATCAAGAACAATGTTCTGCAATGTCAGGACATGATGAAAAGTGAGAGAGAGAAAGTTAACGGGGTGAACCTTCGGGGAATGAGCTGGGTATTGGTAAATGATCGTGGCGAATGAAAAAGAGGGGAGAAGGGAGATGGGGGCGTGCTGTATGTATTAAGAGTGAGGACAGACATCATAACAGGTGTGAGACACATGTACAGTAGGCAGGGTTGGGGTGTAACGGATTACATGTAACACTTCTCTGTTTTCTCAATGACATTCAAATCAGCATTGAAAACAGGCACATGTTTAACTCTTTAGGCATCATCACCCGAGGTGTCGGTTTTGGAGAGTCTGGCATGACCAAAGTAAAATACCTGCCACTCAGGCCCAGGAACTAGGATATGCACATAATTAGTATTATTGGATAGGAAACACTCTGCAGTTTCTAAAACCGTTAAAATAATGTCTGTGAGTATAACAGAACTGATATAGCAGGCGAAAACCAGAGGAAAATCCATCCGGATTTGCAGTTTTTTTTGTAGATTACCTTTTTCTCCTGGCTGCCTATTGTATTCAATGTTATATAGGACCTAGACTGCAGTACCTATGGCTTCCACTGGATGTCAACAGTCTTTAGACAGGGTTTGTTGATGTTAGGTTGAATTAGAAGCCAATAGAAGAAGAATTTAGATGTGTACCCCGGAACTCAATAGAATGACATGCACGTTCACGGTCTCGCGCGCTCTGTGTTTTTTTCCTTTCCTATCGTTCAGGCTATAATCCGGTTGAAATATTATAGTAAATATACATAAAAGGATACCTAAGGATACATTAAAAATTATGTTTGATTTGTTTGGACAAATTTGATAGGTATAATTTGAACGCGTTCTCTTCACGGTTCAATGGTGCGACTCGACGGTGGATTTTCTGA
This sequence comes from Brachymystax lenok tsinlingensis, assembly GCA_030435695.1. NCBI lineage: Eukaryota > Metazoa > Chordata > Actinopteri > Salmoniformes > Salmonidae > Brachymystax > Brachymystax lenok. The sequence goes on along the minus strand of CM059806.1, from coordinate 2,616,515 downwards.
ACATAACGCGCCAACCAAACAGAGATTTATGGATATAATAAATGACTTTTTCTAACAAAAGAACCATTGGATGTCTTCGTTGGACACTTGGGATGTTTAATAATTCAACTTTTGGATTTTGCATTTGGCGCCTTACATTTCACCGGGTAGTGTCGAGAACGGCCCGCTAGCGCCCCGTTTCTCTTTAAGTATTTGTTCCACCTGAGCGAGTCTGACCATAAGTCAGAGACCACTATGATGACACACAAAATGTCTTTGATGGATCGTGGGAAAAGACCAGGAATAGGCTTTTGTAGGCTACAGTCCATGTCTTCCAATGGTGCAACTGCTGTCAGCATTCCAAAGATTATCCAACTTGAATAAACACTTGGAGGTAAGGATGACAGCAGTGGTGCGGTCTACGGTGATATGGATATCACTTATTATTGATATCTACAGTACATAGTGCATTAATGTGAATCGCACTGCTGCTCTCTCATTTAGCTATATGCACCTTTACGGATTGTGGTTGTTGTGGATGGCTGTTCACAAATCTAAATGTGTATTTGAAACCAATGAAGGTTGAATTCAAGAAGTTTATGGTACCTATCAATCATTGTTTTTGAAACCAGTGGACAGCCAGTGAAAAATGTGCTCTTGCAAAAGCTGCGTAGTGCGGATCCCAGGCTATGGAATAAAAGTGAGTCTTTTATTGCTCAATCTAATTCATGTTGATAAAAAAATCCATAGGCCTAATGGAAACATGTTCAAACTCGCACACTTTTGATAAACTTAAAGGGGCAATCTGTAGTTGCTACATCCATTTTGGGATTTGTAAATTATATATATATATATATATACAGTGAGGGAAAAAAAAGTATTTGATCCCCTGCTGATTTTGTACGTTTGCCAACTGACAAAGAAATTATCAGTCTATCATTTTAATGGCAGGTTTATTTGAACAGTGAGAGACAGAATAACAACAAAAAAATCCAGAACATTTTAATGAGGGAAATAAGTATTTGACCCCTCTGCAAAACATGACTTAGTACTTGGTGGCAAAACTCTTGTTGGCAATCACAGAGGTCAGACGTTTCTTGTAGTTGGCCACCAGGTTGGCACACATCTCAGGAGGGATTTTGTCCCACTCCTCTTTGCAGATCTTCTCCAAGTCATTAAGGTTTCGAGGCTGACCTTTGGCAACTCGAACCTTCAGCTCCCTCCACAGATTTTCTATGGGATTAAGGTCTGGAGACTGGCTAGGCCACTCCAGGACCTTAATGTGCTTCTTCTTGAGCCACTCCTTTGTTGCCTTGGCTGTGTGTTTTGGGTCATTGTCATGCTGGAATACCCATCCACGACCCATTTTCAATGCCCTGGCTGAGGGAAGATTTGACGGTACATGGCCCCGTCCATCGTCCCTTTGATGCGGTGAAGTTGTCCTGTCCCCTTAGCAGAGAAACACCCCCAAATCATAATGTTTGCACCTCCATGTTTGACGGTGGGGATGGTGTTCTTGGGGTCATAAGCAGCATTCCTCCTCCTCCAAACACAGCGAGTTGAGTTGAGTTGAGTTGATGCCAAAGAGCTCCATTTTGGTCTCATCTGACCACAACACTTTCACCCAGTTGTCCTCTGAATCATTCAGATGTTCATTGGCAAACTTCAGACGGGCATGTATATGTGCTTTCTTGAGCAGGGGGGCCTTGCGGGCGCTGCAGGATTTCAGTCCTTCACGGCGTAGTGTTACCAATTGTTTTCTTGGTGACAATGGTCCCAGCTGCCTTGAGATCATTGACAAGATCCTCCCGTGTAGTTCTGGGCTGATTCCTCACCGTTCTCATGATCATTGCAACTCCACGAGGTGAGATCTTGCATGGAGCCCCAGGCCAAGGGAGATTGACCGTTTTTTTGTGTTTCTTCCTTTTGCGAATAATCGCACCAACTGTTGTCACCTTCTCACCAAGCTGCTTGGCGATGGTCTTGTAGCCCATTCCAGCCTTGTGTAGGTCTACAATCTTGTCCCTGACATCCTTGGAGAGCTCTTTGGTCTTGGCCATGGTGGATAGTTTGGAATCTTATTGATTGATTGCTTCTGTGGACAGGTGTCTTTTATACAGGTAACAAACTGAGATTAGGAGCACTCCCTTTAAGTGTGCTCCTAATCTCAGCTCATTACCTGTATAAAAGACACCTGGGAGCCAGAAATATTTCTGATTGAGAGGGGGTCAAATACTTATTTCCCTCATTAAAATGCAAATCAATTTATAACATTTTTCACATGCGTTTTTCTGGATTTTTTTGTTGTTATTCTGTCTCTCACTGTTCAAATAAACCTACCATTAAAATTATAGACTGATAATTTCTTTTTCAGTGGGCAAATGTAAAAAATCAGCAGGGGATCAAATACTTTTTTCCCTCACTGTATATACATGTATACACACTACCGGTCAAAGGTTTTAAAACACCTACTCAATCAAGGGTTTTTCTTTATTTTTACTATTTTCTACATTGTATGAAATAACACATATGGAATCATGTAGTAACCAAAAAAGTGTTAAACAAATCAAAATATACTTTATATTTGAGATTCTTGAAATAGCCACCCTTTGCCTTGATGACAGCTTTGCACAGTCTCTCAACCAGCTTCACCTGGAATGTTTTTCTAACAGTCTTGAAGGAGTTCCCACATATGCTGAGCACTTGTTGGCTGCTTTTCCTTCACTCTGCGGTCCGACTCATCCCAAACCATCTCAATTTGGATGAGGTTGGGGGATTGTGGAGTCCAGATCATCTGATGCAGCACTCCATCACTCTCCTTCTTGGCCAAATAGCCCTTAAACAGCCTGGAGGTGTGTTGGGTCACTTTCCTGTTGAAAAACAAATGATAGTCCCAAACCTGATGTGATGGCGTATCGCTGCAGAATGCTGTGGTAGCCATGGTTAAGTGTGACTTGGTCTTTTCCTAAATAGGGCTATCTTCTGTATACCAATCCCCCCCCTTTTAAGAATGCACACCTGTTAATTGAAATGAATTCCAGGTGACTACCTCATGAAGCAGGTTGAGAGAATGCCAAGAGTGTGCAAAGCTGTCATCAAGAAAACGGGTGGCTATTTGAAGAATCTGAAATATAAAATACACTTTGATTTGTTTAACACTTTTTTAGTTACTACATGATTCCATATGTGTTATTTCATAGTTTTGATGTCTTCACTATTATTCTACAATGTAGAAAATAATAAAAATAAAGAAAACCCTTGAATGAGTAGGTCTTCAACATTTTTTGACCGGTAGTATATATCCATTGATTCTTGAAGAATATAACTTATAAATGCCTCGTGAGCTTAGTTCAACTGTCACACTCCATGAGAACCCAACATATACGTTTTATTTTCTCCAATGTTTGTAAACAACCACTGTATAGCCTCATAACATGGTTAAAACAATAATTTTGATATCATGGCTGGTCAGTCCTTGCATCCATAGCTCTGTCTATTAATCTGAGAGTAGTTACAATTCTCCCAACCCTCAGCTTTTTACCAAAACAGAGGCTGGGCTGCCCGTTTTGTTACTGTTTCAAATGTGGATTTGCCCTTTCTACAGCTGGATATTATCAAGATATCAAAGTGTCACCAACAAAAAGGTAAAAAATAGGCCTATAGTAAACGCAGCATATGAAATTAATTTTTCACATGGAAATAGCACTTCTCAGTACTGCTCAAAGCATGTCATTCCATGAGCACAGCATTTATTTTTCAACTCAAATCAATGAGCCCAATCAGTCCTCCATGACAACAAAATCATAAACAACAGAGTAGGGCTGGCTAATAAGTCCTTCGTTTTAGGGTTATGCTCAGGTAAAACAATTTGGCTAATCTATACTTCCATATTTAGTCTTATTCTTGAAGATCAAGGGGTATAACATTTATTGGAATGACATGGAATTCTGATAGATTTTGGTTTTTAATGTAAAGACATAATGTAATCTTATCATTATACGTAGCAGAAAGCGCTGGGCTAGAAGAAGACTACATAACCAACCCATAAAGTAAAATTTTACCGCCATATATGGCCAGCTATGTAAACCTTAACATTGATTTATCCTACAATATATGTCGTTCAATTCTTCTAAAGCCTCTTAAGGGGAAAGTAATCTAAAAGTAACTGAAGTTAATCAGATTATGTTACTGAGTTTAGGTAATCTAAAAGTTACGTTATTGATTACAATTTTGGACAGGTACAGTGGGGAAAAAAAGTATTTAGTCAGCCACCAATTGTGCAAGTTCTCTCACTTAAAAAGATGAGAGAGGCCTGTAATTTTCATCATAGGTACACTTCAACTATGACAGACAAAATGAGGAAACAAAATCCAGAAAATCACATTGTAGGATTTTTTATGAATTTATTTGCAAATTATGGTGGAAAATAAGTATTTGGTCAATAACAAAAGTTTATCTCTATACTTTGTTATATACCCTTTGTTGGCAATGACAGAGGTCAAACGTTTTCTGTAAGTCTTCACAAGGTTTTCACACACTGTTGCTGGTATTTTGGCCCATTCCTCCATGCAGATCTCCTCTAGAGCAGTGATGTTTTGGGGCTGTCGCTGGGCAACACAGACTTTCAAAGACTTTCTATGGGGTTGAGATCTGGCGACTGGCTAGGCCACTCCAGGACCTTGAAATGCTTTCTGAAGCCACTCCTTCGTTGCCCGGGCGGTGTGTTTGGGATCATTGTCATGCTGAAAGACCCAGCCACGTTTCATCTTCAATGCCCTTGCTGATGGAAGGAGGTTTTCACTCAAAATCTCACGATACATGGCCCCATTCATTCTTTCCTTTACACGGATCAGTCGTCCTGGTCCCTTTGCAGAAAAACAGCCCCAAAGCATGATGTTTCCACCCCCATGCTTCACAGTAGGTATGGTGTTCTTTGGATGCAACTCAGCATTCTTTGTCCTCCAAACACGACGAGTTGAGTTTTTACCAAAAAGTTCTATTTTGGTTTCATCTGACATTCTCCCAATCCTCATCTGGATCATCCAAATGCTCTCTAGCAAACTTTAGACGGGCCTGAACATGTACTGGCTTAAGCAGGGGGACACGTCTGGCACTGCAGGATTTGAGTCCCTGGCGGCGTAGTGTGTTACTGATGGTAGGCTTTGTTACTTTGGTCCCAGCTCTCTGCAGGTCATTCACTAGGTCCCCGTGTGGTTCTGGGATTTTTGCTCACCGTTCTTGTGATCATTTTGACCCCACGGGTGAGATCTTGCGTGGAGCCCCAGATCGAGGAAGATTATCAGTGGTCTTGTATGTCTTCCATTTCCTAATAATTGCTCCCACAGTTGATTTCTTCAAACCAAGCTGCTTACCTATTGCAGATTCAGTCTTCCCAACCTGGTGCAGGTCTACAATTTTGTTTCTGGTGTCCTTTGACAGCTCTTTGGTCTTGGCCATAGTGGAGTTTGGAGTGTGACTGTTTGAGGTTGTGGACAGGTGTCTTTTATACTGATAACAAGTTCAAACAGGTGCCATTAATACAGGTAATGAGTGGAGGACAGAGGAGCCTCTTAAAGAAGAAGTTACAGGTCTGTGAGAGCCAGAAATCTTGCTTGTTTGTATGTGACCAAATACTTATTTTCCACCATAATTTGCAAATAAATTCATTAAAAATCCTACAATGTGATTTTCTGGATTTTTTTTCCTCATTTTGTCTGTCATAGTTGAAGTGTACCTATGATGAAAATTACAGGCCTCTCTCATCTTTTTAAGTGAGAGAACTTGCACAATTGGTGGCTGACTAAATACTTTTTTCCCCCACTGTAACTAGTAACTGTAACAGATTACATTTAGAATGTAACCAACCAAACCCTGACAATAGATGATTGACTTTTGTATGGGTGTAGTGTATTTGCAAAATTGGGGTAGCGACAATAATGGAACAATTGCATACAAACATGGGGAGAAATTAAATAAAGGAAGGCAATCACTTCACCGAGGGTCATCATTACCAATACATGATGGTCCCAACAGAGATGATTGAGAAGCAAGGGGGTAGAAAGAGTCAGGGAGAGGGATGTCGAATGATAGAAAATTATGTTTTGACAGTCAGGAGGTGGTAGGGCATGAGGAAACGCTGAGAATAGATGCACTTTCAATGGCATGAAATATTGAAGAGAGGAGAGGAGAAAACAAGAGATGGAAGAGCAGCATGTGTCTGATGAGAAGACAAAAAGAGCAGTGTGGTTATTAGCATGAGTGACGCATGGCGTATTATAGGAGAAAGGAGGGAAGAGAAAGGAGAGAGACAAGAGGGGGGATGTTTGAGGGTATTGGGGAAAGTCTTAGGGCTCTCTCACCATTGACTAGAAATCAATCAAAATAATATAACATCTCATTGCAACATGAAAATGTAATGGAGCACTACCTATGTACAACAACACTTGACAGGTACAGGAACAAATATTGACAAGCATGATGACAGGCTGTAGCCTGGAAGCCATAACTTTTGCTTGGGAAAACTGTAGGCTAATCAAAACAACTTAAGAGATGATAGTTGACGGTACCTTACATCAAGTATTTGGTGGAGCCGAGCATGCATTTCTTATATTACGCCTCCAAGGATTGGTTTTGTAAGACAAAGCAAATGCACAATCAACAACAGGGTCAATATCCAGCTCCTCCCAAATCAGCAGTCTCAACTGGCCAAGTTAGCGTACCAAATGGCACCCTATTCCCTTCATAGTGCACTACTGAGCCCTAAGGGCCCTGTTCAAAAGTAGTGCACTATAAAGTGTAAGGGTGCCATTTGAGACGTATCCCATGCCATGGGACGGCAATCGATCACGGAAGCAATTAAGTAAGGTTCTCAATGAATCCATAGATGTTTCTCTTTCCTTTTCACCTCCTATCTCACTCTTTCTTTCTTCCTATCGCTGTGTCTTCCCCATTTCTCTCGCTCTTTCTCTCTCTCTTTTAAATTCTCCCTTTACGTCAATCGATAACTGTTGTGTATAAATGCACTCTAATAGCTTGATAGTGAGCATCATCAGTGAATTTGGTGTGCTTCTCATTGTCCTGAGAGATTGATGGTACAGTACAGTACATTTTGCATTGGCTGAGATGCACTCTACATCCTCTCACATTGTTTTACCACCCAACACTAATGAGAATCTATGAGAAGAAAACTAAGCTGGCAGAGTGAACTCACTCGCAGAGTGAATCAGAGTCAAAGGCAATGTTAGTCTTCGGCATCACAGCCTTAGGCTGCAACCTTGTCTACTCCCTTGCACGCTGACGTATAAAGATAGGCCATCAGCATCAAACAAGAATAGAAACAGAATAGAAGTAGTCTCCTAAATGTAGATTACTGTCTCGTAATCATTTGAGATATTTTTGTCATCCATTCCCAACCTGCACTCTTAGAAAAAAGGGTTCCAAAAGGGTTCTACTTAGAACTCAAAAGGTGCTACCCTTTATGGTTCTAGATAGCACCAATGTGTAAGCATCCAATGTCTAACATCAAATAATGATATTCCTGTAGCATCCAATCAAACAACAACATGCCGGCCGAACTCCAGTGTCACATCGAGGGCTATTTTTTGCCTCCTCTCTCTGTAAATGTTAGGTCAAAAGTTCAGTTTGAAATAATGGAGCATGTGACCTTTTTCTCTGTGAGGAGGAGATACTGCTCCTTAGGAATTGGAGCATTTTGGATGTCGGAGGGGGTAAGGCAAAGTGAGGCCCTCAGGGAGGAGAGAAAATGTCACAATCACTATCAGACTGGGGGCTTGGCATGGACATCAACCTTTCCCTGTGTGCTTTTGGAAGGAGAATGCTGCCGGAATTATGTCCTCACATTAGGAAAAGTAACAGCTCATTGGGCTTTAGTAAGAGAGAAAGAGGGCCTGATTATAGAAGAACATGACACAGCAGGTTTTAGATCCAACCACTAAATCATGATTTGAAGAGACATGTCTTGTAGGGCAGCAGTTCACTTCCATCTCCATCACAGCTTAATGCATTAACCTTGTCAGAGCTGCTAATCAGGTTTGATATGCAAGGTATAGTACAGTTATACTCAGTATGTAAAATATGTAGCTTACAGTAAGTTACTATCTACATATTGGTTCTTAGGTAAGGTTGCTGTGAATATCCAGCACATAAGCCTGTGGAATCCGTGGCCTTTATAACCCTGCTCTAGATCAATCCATTCCCCTCAATCAGATGTCTGCATGCTGTCTGCGAAAAATGGAACACAATCCAATCCTTCACATGGCCCATGGTCATACCACATCATATGCCTGGGAACATCACAGGGTGGGCTGGCAGGGGGCTGGCAGGTCTACAGGGGGGCTGGCAGGTCTACAGTGGAGGCTCAGCAGTTGAATCATGAATTCTACTGACGGTTAGGTCTACCATCCCTTAGAGTTGGACCGATCATAGCCAGCGATGTTCAGGCACTCCACCAGAGGAGAGTCAGTAGGTCAGTCTCGGACGTCTTGCACATCGTTCCTTCTGTGTTGCTGGAGGAGCTGACTGACCTAATTAACTGTCGGAATAATTGCAGACAGGCTGGCGTGAGGTCGGTCGAACGGGGTGGGGGCGGGGTGCGGGTGGCGTGTCAGCCAAGGATGGGTGGTCGATGGCCTGACCAATATGAGGAGTTTGCAGCCCTCCCCCTCTCAGTTTTGCTCATTGCTCTGCCGACTGGTCGATGAGCGGCAAAGGCAGACGGACACTGGTCCGCTGTAATGATGTCTCGTGCTTTTTGTGCTGCCTGGTCTGCATGGTCCCTGTCTGATGGATAGATGGCCTCTCAGCCTCTCCTATCCTCTCCTATCCGACAGGGATATTGACCCTATTGACTGTCTGTGGGCAGGACGGCTGAAAGCCACAGCGCAATATCTGCCTCTATTTAAACTCCTTTCATCTACCACTTCTAGAACCACTTCCCCATGCTGTTCTATTGTGCCGGTTAGGGTTGACGGCAGGGGGGATAGCCCGGAGAGCTATTTTAGGCAGAGGACAGGGACCTCTCAATTGTAAGCACTTGTAAAAGGGCCAAGTCCAATGCCTCGGAGGAGCATTATTAGGCAGTAGCCCAGTGGTGTATTGCAATGAGGCTGTCAGAGGGGTTATGTGTTCACCAGTGACACAGCTGGTGTTCCCTATCAGGCACACCATTGCCAATGACTTCAGTAGTATATAAACATCTGCAGGAATAGATAGAAAAATAGGATACATCCCAAATGGCACCCTTTTGCTATATAGTGCACTACTTTTGACCAGAGCATTATAAAGGGAATAGGGTTTGGGACGCAGCCATAGACTTAAAACAATGACAGCCATCTTGGGTGAGCATGGCTTCTCCTCTAAATAACTAATATCTGCAAGAGCACCACTTCATACCATAAAACCCTTCAGACTTCATTGTTCTTTTCACTTTACCGTTGTGCCAAATTGAGGCACTAATAATGTGATGAGTTTGCTAATGCTAATTAGGGTTTTGAAAGAGGGGAAGGTGAAAGAGTGAGAGAGGATGGGAAAAAGAGATGGATTAATAAAGAGGGTAAGATGTAGGACGAAAATATATTCTAGGAGATATACTTGTTTAGCGTCTTTACTGTCAAACCTTTCTGAAAGATAAAGGGCTGGCTAATATTTTTATTTTTCTCTGACTGAAGGTGTCTCATTACTCAAGGTCTTGTAAATCGCACTGAAGCAGCTTATTACTATCATCAGCCCTTAATAGTTGAGTTGAAGGTGATCTACTTCTGAACCCTGGGCAGAGCAGCTGTGTTCTATTGATTTGGCTGTGAAGAGGTGCTTGTGTTAACTAGGCCACATCGCAGTCTTTCATTAAGACAATTACACTCTCTATCACATTCTGCACACCTTTGTGGTCGTTTGAATGAATAAAATTACAGATAATTAAGTTGTTGTTTTTTTGTTGTTGCTGAGACAGCTCAAGAAGTTAAGCAACTATGTGCCTAGCTCAGGGCTTACTAGATTGTAATAGATAGATTTTGTAACTTGCCCCCACAAATTAGGGCTATCGAGTGGCACAGTGGTCTAAGGCACTGCAGTCCCTGGTTTGAATCCAGGCTGCATCATATTCAGCTGTGATTGGGAGTCCCATAGGGCGGCGCACAATTGGCCCAGCGTCATCTGGGTTTGGCCGGGGTAGGACGTCATTGTAAATACGAATTTGTTTTTAACTGACTTGCCTAGATAAATAAAGGTTACATATTTTAAACTCAGAAACTAATCTGAGTATCACCCTATCAGTTAGAGCCATGAACCCAAACTTGACTTCTGGAAAGTGATACTCTAGAGCCCTTTTTTTGAGTTGCCGAGGGCCTCTTGGAGGGCCCGTTTTATGGCAAACCATTCGATATTAGCATTTTCGAAAGGGCAATCGAGTCAGCGCGTCAAAAACAGGGAAAGGTCACCAGGTTTCCTACCGTTTAGAACCTCCACACTCTATCAAACTCTGCCCAGCTGCCACGGAAGGGCTCCCGCCAAATTGAGAGATGGCTCATTCTTCTCACTGGTGACATTAAAAGGGTCATTTAGCACTTCAACTGGAAAACACTGATCGCTCTGAACAAGGGCCTTTACACTGAAACCTCATGGATTCATACACAGCCAACAGTGGAATGTGTTAGAGAGAGAGGCTGCGTCCCAAATGGTCCCCTATTCCCTATATAGTGCATGACTTTTGACCAGGACCAACAGGGCTCACCAGGGCCCATAGGGATCTGGTCAAACAAAAGTAGTGCACTATGTAGGGAATAGGGTGCCATTTGGGATGCACATAGAGGGTGCCATTTGGGACGCAACCATCATACGCCTCCAGACTGCAGCAGGACTTGGCTGTGACCCAGCTGACTGGCACCGAACCGCGAGGGTAGTAGTGGTTGTGGTGCTGGGGGGATGTTTCTCTAAGCGCTTGTCTCCCTTCCAGTGAAATCGGCGGTGCATGCCTCCTCGCTCGTCGTGCGCTGTGACAAAGCCAACTCGGGGCCCCACGGAGGCTGGTTCCAATCGTCGGGAGAGATGTGCTTACACGGATGAGTTAGCTAAGCCTGGAGATCCAGAGGGGACATACGGGGTGGTTGGGGGAAAGAGGGACCGCCCCTGGGACCCGCATTGCACTGGCTAAGGATAAAAGCAATGGCTCCGAGGCTCTGATATCTCTAAGTACCCCTGGGTTGACCTTGACAAACTCCTGCAGGCTGTCATCCTGTCAACTTGTTTTAAAGATGTTATAGATATGGAATAGTCACATTTTCTCATATCTGGTTGCTATGGAAGTGTTCACTGAGCTTTGTTGTGTATGGATGGAGTGAGTCAGAGTAATGTGGACTGTAATTCCTTTGTCTTGAGAGTGATTTTCCCTACACTGTATGATTAAATCTTGTCTCGATTCTAACTAAGCTCAACACACAAATGTGAATGAGCACATTTACTCTTGGTTGACATTAATTTCCCCTCCCTCTTTGCTTCTGCTTCGATCTGTAAATCTAAACATAATGTTTCCATCTGTTACACTCATTGTCAGCACGTTATCGACGCTTGGACACCTCTCTTTCTCTCTCATAACCCTCTTCTCACCTCGCTCTCCCAGTCCCGTTCTCTCTCCCTCCATCACCCTCTACTGACCTCGCTCGCCCAGTCCCCCTTCCTGTCGTTCTCTCCCTCAGTTTTCTCCGTCTCTTTGTCCTTTTGCCTGAGCGTCAAAACGACGAGCAGGTAAATAAATCACTAAGCAGCTCCAGCTCAGATAATGAGGCGATGGGGGATACTCCACCATTGCAGATGTGTACAGATGCTTCGCCTCAGGCCAAATGGAGAAGGACCATGACGCCAGAGACATTATACACCACTATATATCGACTACACCACCAGAAAGACATGGTACTTAAGCAGGTACTTGCATGAAATATTTTTAAAAAAATACGTCCAGCAGTGCACTCACGATTAGATGTATCATCAGTAGTCACAATGGACACATTTTGGCCGTCAAGACTTCGACAGCAACCAGATACTCCATTATGTTTTCATAAGTTTGTGCACTATACTTGGGTGGGGGTGGGGGGGAATGGAAGAGAGTGTTGCCCTTGTTCCACCTCCCTTTCACGCTCTCTGAATCCCCCACTCTCCCAAACGGATTCCTCATTTCCCAACAGGACTCTGGGAGGGAGGGAGCGAGACAGAGGGTGAGAGAGAGAGAGACAGCAAAAGACAGTCTCTCATACATAAAGTACACGCAGAGGCACACTATAATGTATGCACAGCCATATCTGCGGTACTGTCTACATACAGAAAACAGAAAAGGTATCATTGCAGGAGAGAGGGAAAACCAAAAACTGACAGAGTAATTGGGAGGGAAAAAATGAGGAAATAGGGTTAACATCAGATTTCAGTTCTGAGAGGCAGGTAACCTATCAGATAAGAGCGTTAGGCCAGTTACTGCAAGGTCGCTAGTTCGAATCGCTGACTTGGTGAAAAATCTGTCAGTGTGCCCTTGAGCAAGGTACTTAAGCCTAATTGCTCCTGTAAGTTTGCTCTCCATAAGAACGTCTGCTAAATGACTAAAATGTAACATTTATGGATCCACAGTTGTTTGTAGACGATTGGTTGAGGCTGGAAAGCAGTGGCAAAATGTTAATGTGCAATTAAATTCCCTAACATACAGCCAGATTATTCAGAGCGCCCATTAGAGAAATATAGATTTTCCCCATTTAGCATAAGAAGAATGAAGGGGAGGGAGAGGGGGGAAGAAAGCGAATCATCAGAGAGATATCCTTTTATCAAATGACACTAATGAGCAAAGCTAGAGAACAGAGGAATACCGAGAAAAATAGCCTGTTTGGTGTGTAAAAAGGATAAATGAGTAGTTAAAGAAGCATTATCAAAACACATTCTGCTGTACACCAGCACAGTTTCATATGATTACATTATACTGTTTATGATTAATGTTATAGTGAGTGCTTTGATATGAAAAGGATCTAATTATGCAGTGATACAGTGTGTGTGGAGTGTCTCTGTGTGGACATGTGTGAAGAGCAGGTAGAAGTTATTGCATGACATTGTAGAGTTTGATGAGGCAGGTGAAGTAGTACGTTAGGTATTGCTCTGTTAAGTGGTTCATGGCGTCTACACAATGGTTTATTTATTAACACTTCTGCCAGCCAGTCTTTGGCAAAGCAAATGGAGGCTCAATCAAGGCGCAAAAATTAGGATTAACACAGAAATGTGGAGCATTTTCGTTTTAATTAAATGTGTTTATTATTTATTTTTTGTAGATATAGGGAGGGGAATTAGGGATAACGAAACTCCCTGCTGGTCTCTAATGACATGGCACACAGACTCCGACTGGAGAAATTAACCAGATTAGAATTTAGCATTGCAAAAGAAAAAGTCTACTCTACCACAGCAACCAATACAAATACCATGAAGAAATTGTACCATTGCCACATATCCATCCATATCAAAAACTGTAGTCGCTGTCATCATAACCATGCTGCATACATTATCAAGCCCTGCAATGCGACAAGGGTATCAACACCATAGATTTCCATTTCATTCTTAAAAGTTACGCTTGGCATGGATTTTTGAGTCGGCACACAAATCACATTAAGGTTGCCACCAAGTTAATTTTTATATGTTGCTGCGTCTCCGTGAAGTTAAGTCCCCAGAAGGAACGGAGCTAGGCCCCACGCTGCGAGCGTGAGACATGCCGCTAAATGGCAGTAAGACAGCGGAGGAATGACACACATCGTGTCATCGATGTCACGGTAACGCATCCCACTGTCTTGTTCGGTATCATCTAACTAGCTTTGGCTTCAGCCAAGCCTTTTCTGCCATGCCAATATGGCTTGGAGTGAGAGACCGACAGAAAGAGAGAGAGAGAGAGAGAGAGAGAGAGAGAGAGAGAGAGAGAGAGAGAGAGAGACTAAGCAACAGAAGGAGTGTTTAGTACAGTCGTTTTGAGAATGACACAAATATACATTTTCACAAAGTCTGCTGCCTCAGTTTGTATGATGGCAATTTGCATATACTCCAGAATGCCATGAAGAGTGATCAGATGAATTGCAAGTAATTGCAAAAGTCCCTCTTTGCCATGCAAATTAACTGAATTCCCTAAAAACATTTCCACTGCAATTCAGCCCTGCCACAAAGGACCAACTGACATCATGTCAGTGACTCTCTCGTTAACACAGGTGTGAGTGTTGACGAGGACAAGGCTGGAGATCACTCTGTCATGCTGATTGAGTTCGAATAACAGACTGGAGGCTTTAAAAGGAGGGTTGTGCTTGGAATCATTGTTCTTTCTCTGTCAGCCATGGTTACCTGCAAGGAAACACGTGCCGTCATCATTTCTTTGCACAAAAAGGGCTTCACAGGCAAGGATATTGCTGGCAGTAAGATTGCACCTAAATCAACCATTTATCGGGATCATCAAGAACTTCAAGGAGAGCGGTTCAATTGTTGTGAAGAAGGCTTCAGGGCGCCCAAGAAAGTCCAGCAAGCGCCAGGACCGTCTCTTAAAGTTGATTCAGCTGTGGGATCGGGGCACCACCAGTACAGAGCTTGCTCAGAAATGGCAGCAGGCAGGTGTGAGTGCATCTGCACGCACAGTGAGGCGAAGACTTTTGGAGTATGGCCTGGTGTCAAGAAGGGCAGCAAAGAAGCCACTTCTCTCCAGGAAAAACATCAGGGACAGACTGATATTCTGCAAAAGGTACAGGAATTGGATTTTCTCTGATGAATCCCCTTTCCGATTGTTTGGGGCATCCGGAAAAAAGCTTGTCCGGAGAAGACATGGTGAGCTCTACCATCAGTCCTGTGTCATGCCAACAGTAAAGCATCCTGAGATCATTCATGTGTGGGGTTGCTTCTCAGCCAAGGGAGTGGGCTCACTCACAATTTTGCCTAAGAACACAGCCATGAATAAAGAATGGTACCAACACATCCTCCGAGAGAAACTTCTCCCAACCATCCAGGAACAGTTGACGAACAATGCATTTTCCAGCATGATGGAGCACCTTGCCATAAGGCAAAAGTGATAACTAAGTGGCTCGGGAAAAAACATCAATATTTTGGGTCCATGGCCACGAAACTCCCCAGACGTTAATCCCATTGAGAACTTGTGGTCAATCCTCAAGAGGCGGGTGGCCAAACAAAAACCTACAAATTCTGACAAACTCCAAACATTGATTATGCAAGAATGGGATGTTGAGCATGCCAGGGCAGATTGCAGAGGTCTTGAAGAAGAAGGGTCAACACTGCAAATATTGACTCTTTGCATCAACTTCATGTAATTGTCAATAAAATCCTTTGACACTTATGAAATGCTTGTAATTACACTTCAGTGTTCCGTAGTAACATCTGACAAAAATATCTAAAGACACTGAAGCAGTACATTCTCAAAATGTTTGGCCACGACTGTATGTTGTCCAAAATCTGTCCTGCTGTGATATCGCCCCTCCTCACTGGCGGTTCTGGGGGGGGGGGGCAGTGCCCCTGTGACAACAATTTTGGACCCCCTTGTGGCCCCCCTAAATGTGGAGTATGAAATCATTTTTGCATAACAAATTTTTGCTATCATTCTTTTTTTACATCCGTTATTAGACAGTGGCAACGTGGAACACTAATTAAACCCACACATTTACTAGAGGGACATGGTCTTTTGCCTACTAATGCCTGCAATGAAGTGAAGAAAACAATATGACAACAATAACGTCTAATGTAACTGGCCCCTCTAACAGTACAACTGGCCCCAGCTTGGCCCCCCCAGTTGAAAGGGTCTAGAACCTCCACTGCCCCTCCTATGGCGATATCACAATGTTATGAGCAGGAAAGATGCTGAGATGGCGTCGGAAGGGATGGCTGCCGTTTTATGGGCCCTTAACCAACCTTGCTATTTTGTTAGTTTTTTCGCTTTGTTTGTAACTTATTTTGTATGTAATGTTGCTGCTACTGTCTCTTAGGACCGAAAAGAGCTTCTGGAGATCAGAAGAGCGATAACTCACCTCCAGACACCCGAACAAGCCCTCATCCCCATCATTCGCAGGAGAAAGAGACGGAAAAGGTATCGCGGAAAGAGATCGGGGTGCCTTGTGAGGATCCGCCGACAAGTGGCTAATCTGCCTTTGCCATCGGTTCTATTGGCTAACGTACAATCGCTGGATAATAAATTGTACAAACTAAAAGCACGTATTTCCTACCAACGGGACATTAAAAAGTTGAAAGATGACATGAATAACATACAGCTGGCGGATTATACACTGTATCTGCAGGATAGAACAGAAGACTCTTGTAAGGGGTGGCGGTCTATGTAAACTCAGCAAAAAAAGAAACGTCCTTTTTTCACGGCCCTGTCTTTCAAAGATAATTCATAAAAAGCAAAATAACTTCACAGATCTTCATTGCAAAGGGTTTAACCACTGTTTCCGATGCTTGTTCAATGAACCATAAACAATTAATGAACATGCACCTGTGGACCAGTCGTTAAGACACTAACAGCTTACAGACGGTAGGCAATTAAGGTCACAGTTATGAAAACCTAGGACACTAAAGAGGCCTTTTTACGGACTCTGAAAAACACCAAAAGAAAGATGCCCAGGGTCCCTGCTCATCTGCGTGAACGTGGCTTAAGCATGCTGCAATGAGGCATGAGGACTGCAGATGTGGCCAGGGCAGTAAATTGTAATGTCCGTACTGTGAGACGCCTAAGACAGTGCTACAGGGAGACAGGACGGACAGCTGATCGTCCTCGCAGTGGCAGACCACCTGTAACAACACCTGCACAGGATAGATACATCCGAACATCACACCTGCGGGATAGGTACAGGATGGCAACACCACCGGCAACTACGTTGCCTATGGGCACAAACCCACCGTCGCTGGACCAGACAGGACTGGGAAAAAGTGCTCTTCACTGACGAGTCGCGGTTTTGTCTCACCAGGGGTGATAGTCGGAGTCGCGTTTATCGTCGAAGGAATGAGCGTTACACCGAGGACTGTACTCTGGAGCTGGATCAATTTGGAGGTGGAGGGTCCGTCATGGTCTGGGGCGTGTGTCACAGCATCATCGGACTGAGCTTGTTGTTGTTGCAGGCAATCTCAACGCTTTGCCTTACAGGGAAGACATCCTCCTCATGTGATACCCTTCCTGCAGGCTCAATCTGGTGCAGTCCATGAGGAGGAGATGCACTGTAGTACTTAATGCAGCTGGTGGCCACACCAGATGCTGACTGTTACTTTTGATTTAGATCCCCCCCCCTTCGTTCAGGGACACATTATTCAATTCTGTTAGTCACATGTCTGTGGAACTTGTTCAGTTTATGTCTCAGTTGTTGAATCTTGTTATGTTTATATGTTTCTTTTTTTGCTGAGTTTATATTTGTAAAAAACAACTGGTGCACGATACCTAAGGAAGTGTCAAGGTTTTGCTCGCCTGAGGTAGATTATCTCATGATAAACTGAAGACCACACTATCTAGCTAGAAAGTTTTCATCTGTATTTTTCGTAGCTGCCTACATACCACCACAGACCGATGCTGGCACTAAGACTGCACTCAATGAGCTGTATACCTCCATAAGCAAACAGGAAAACGCTCATCCAGAGGTGGCACTCCTAGTGGCCGGAGAGTTTAATGCAGGGAAACTTATATCCGTTTTACCTCATTTCTACCAGCATGTTAAATGTGCAACCAGAGGGAAAAAAACTATAGACCACCTTTACTCCACACACAGAAATGTGTACAAAGCTCTCCCTCGCCTTCCATTTGGAAAATCTGACAATAATTCTATCCTACCAGTGACTCGGTCAATAAAAAAGTGGTCAGATGAAGCAGATGCTAAGCTACAGGACAGTTTTGCTAGCACAAACTGGAATATGTTCCGTGATTCTTCCAGTGGCATTGAGGAGTACACCACATCAGTCACTGGCTTCATCAATAAGTGCATCAATGACGTCGTCCCCAACAGTGACTGTGACGTACGTACCCCAACCAGAAGCCATGGATTACAGGCAACATCCGCACTGAGCTATAGGGTAAAGATGCCGCTTTCAAGGAGCGGGACAATAACCCGGAAGCTTATAAGAAATCCCGCTATGCCCTCCGGCAAACCATCAAACAGGCAAAGCATCAATACAGGACTAGGATCGAATCGTACTACACCGGCTCTGATGCTCGTCGGATGTGGCAGGGCTTGCAAACTATTACAGACTGCCAAGGGAAGCACAGCCGAGAGCTGCCCAGTGACACAAGCCTACCAAACGAGCTAAATTACTTATATCCTCGCTTCGAGGCAAGTAACACTGAAACATGTACGAGAGAATCAGCTATTCCAGACGATTGTGTGATCACGCTCTCCGCAGCCGATGTGAGTAAGACCTTTAAACAGGTCAACATTCAGGGCCAGACGGATGTCCAGGACGTGTACTCCGGGCGTGCGCTGACCAACTGGCAAGTGTCTTCACTGACAAACCCTAGACCCACTCCAATTTGCATACCACCACAACAGATCCACAGACGATGCAATCTCTATTGCACTCCACACTGCCCTTTCACACCTGGACAAAAGGAACACCTATGTGAGAAGGCTAATCATTGACTACCACTCAGCGTTCAACACCATAGTGCCCTCAAAGCTCATCACTAAGCTAAGGACCCTGGGACTAAACACCTCCCTCTGCAACTGGATCCTGGACTTCCTGTCGGGCTGCCCCCAGGTGGTAAGGGTCCGCCACCCTGATCCTCAATATGGGGGCCCCTCAAGGGTGCGTTCTCAGTCCCCTCCTGTACTACCTGTTCACTCATGACTGCACGGCCAGGCATGACTCCAACACCATCATTAAGTTTGCAGATGACACAACAGTGGTAGTCCTGATCACCAACAATGACGAGACAGCATATAGGGAGGAGGTCAGAGACCTGGTCGTGTGGTGCCAGGACAACAAACTCTCCCTCAACGTGATCAAGACAAAGGAGATGATTGTGGAATACAGGAAAAGGAGGGTCGAGCACGCCGCCATTCTCATCAACTGGGCTGTAGTGGAGCAGGTTGAGAGCTTCAAGTTTCTTGGTGTCACCAACAAACTAACATGGTCCAAGCACACCAAGACAGTCGTGAAGAGGGCACGACAAAACCTATTCCCCCTCAGGGGACTGAAAAGATTTAGCATGGGTCCTCAGATCCTCAAAAGGTTCTACAGCTGCACCATCGAGAGCATCCTGACTGGTTGCATCACTGCCTGGTATGGCAACTGCTCGGCCTCCGACCACAAGGCACTACAGAGGGTATTGCGTACGGCCCAGTACATCACTGGGGCCAAGCTTCCTGCTATCCAGGACCTCTATGCCAGGCGGTGTCAGAGGAAGGCCGAAAAATTGTCAGACTCCAGCCACCCTAGTCATAGACTGTTCTCTCTGCTTCCGCACGGCAAGCGGTACCGGAGCCCCAAGTCTATGTCCAAGAGGCTTCTAAACAGCTTCTACCCCCAAGCCATGAGACTCCTGAACATCTAATCAAATGGCTACCCAGACTATTTGCATTGCCTTCCCCCCTTCCCCCTCTTTTACGCTGCTGCTACTCTCTGTTATTATCTACGCATAAGTCACTTTAATAACTCTACCTACATGTGTATATTACCTCAATTATCTCAACTATTGACTCTGTACCGGTACCCCCTGTATATAGCCTCGCCATTGTTATTTAACTGCTGCTCTTTAATTATTTGTTACTTTTCTTTCTTATTTTCCTTTAGGTGTTTTTCTTAAAACTGCATTGTTGGTTAAGGGCTTGTAAGTAAGCATTTCACTGTAAGGGCTACACCTGTTGTATTCGGCGTATGTGACAAATACAATTTGATTTGGTTGGATTTGTGCTCCCTGAAAACAGAGATTCATATACATATTTTGTTAAGCAGGGAATTTGAGAATGACCTCTTTAAGAGTAGCTTTGGAGTTGGTGGCAGGTCTGATTCATTGCGTAATTGTTCCCATAACCCTTTGTCCTGCAGTAGCTCCCTCTATGCCTGAACCCTGTATGTGTAACATATAGGCCCGCAGTACTTTACTTTGAGTGTTGTAAACAACGCCTAATATTTTCATTGTCTGCTTGGGAGCATACAATCATGAATCAGACGTTCATTAAACTTTCATGAGTTTCCAGAAAGACAACCCACTGCTTTTATCTCCTTTACATTAGCTCCCCAGTCACAAAGTTATAGGGAAGTGTTTGGCAAACAATGATGTGTGGCACATACCCACACAGATGCATTATCAGAAACAGCAGCACAATGGTTAGATCATAAGATAAAAGCGTTTTTCAGCCTCAAGCCAGACAAAGAAGGAAGCCCTGTGGTATTGTAAACACCTACGTATATTGGGAAACAGCTTTCTGAACTAGTTCATTTGAGAATTGGGTGAAAATTAGGCATTAATTATCTGGAATGAGACTTGCATATAAATTCACTGGGTTGATCAAATCAAATCAAATTGTATTTGTCACATTCGCTGAATACAACCGGTGTAGACCTTACAGTAAAAGGCTTACTTACAAGCCCTTAACCAACAATGCAGTTCAAGAAACACATTGATGGAGCAAAGAAATTAGAGGGATAATGAAATAGCTAGAGAAAGAGACTGAGAAGATATGAGGGAAAGAGAATGAACAACAGAAAGGGATACAAGCCTAGTCCATTAGTAAGGCTAGGCAGAGAAAACAGAGGGAGGAGACGCAGTGAGAAAAAGGGCAGATTGGGAATCATAAAAACAGGAAAGTGCATTTATAAACACGTCTCTATAGTAACCAGCTGGTAATTTGGCTGGTGGGAGAGAAAGAGGGGGAGATGGAGGGATGGAGGCATACAGGAGCAGCATTTACCACCGCCACCAGAATCAGACCGGTTATTATAGTAAGAGAGGGACAAGAGAGAGAGAGAGAGAGAGAGAGAGAGAGAGAGAGAGAGAGAGAGAGAGAGAGAGAGAGAGAGAGAGAGGAGGAGGTAGAGGGGGAAAGAAAATGAAGAATAGATTGATAGGGAGAGACAGCGAGATACAGACAAAGAAGCAGGAGCAGGGGTGAATGAAAAAGATATAGAGGGAATAAAAAAATGCAGATTTGCAGAAAAACAAGTGATGATTGTCCTCCTTTCCCGGAACTCCTTCCCTTGGGTTCCATAATTCTGGTGATAGGGCTGTAGTTTGGCCCTGCTGTGGGAGTGATTTCATCTCACTGGCTGCATCCGAAATGGCACTACTTTTGACCATAGCGCTATGCGGGCCTTAGTAAAAAGTAGTGCACTATATAGGGAATAGGGTGCTATTTGGGACGCACACTCTCTTTACTGCACCGTTCTCAGACGGCTTTACCCTGGCTGTGTAAAATCACATGTACTTACAGCCAATCTTTACTAGGAGGCAATAATGTTGTTAGGGAGAGACAAAAAGGGGTGAGATTGGGCATTTGTACTGTATCTCTATGTGCTCAACATACTACAGCATTTTCCCTTCTGTGTGTGTGTGCAATTACCCTTTGAGTATGTTCGTACATTTATTGGTCACGTGGTGTGTGTGTGTGTGTGTGTGTGTGTGTGTGTGTGTGTGTGTGTGTGTGTGTGTGTGTGTGTGTGTGTGTGTGTGTGTGTGTGTGTGTGTGTGTGTGTGTGTGTGTGTGTGTGTGTGTGTGTGTGTGTGTGTTCCTGTTGCTATGGCTGTTGTCACAGCTGAGCTTCTTTCTCTCAGGGGGGTGCAATGCTTTTTTGATGTGACATGCTGCATGAGAAGCACACACTTCTCGCTTCTCCTTCACACACACTAAGAAACACACACTCAGAGACACACACACACACATACTAGGAGACAAAGATCACAGAAAGATGGAGGGGATGGGAGTATTGGGCTCTATGCACTCAGCACTAGCTGCCTGGTAATGCCTTTCAATCTGGTGATATACAGTCAAATCTATACAGTATATCGCAATATCTCAGCAGGGTAGAGACGTATGGACATGATCAAAAAATGGTCTACTAAGAATCTCTGAATCTCTTACATGTTAAAAGAAAGAAATAACATAATCTATTACAATGGGTTCCATTACAAAGACTACACCATCATAATTTCTGCTAAGAAAGAGATGGGGCTTGAGATGAGACAAAAGCTGTCCAGTTGTGTGGATGATTATACAATGATTATACAAGGTGCCTAAAACATTTACCTTAAGTTACGATAACCACTTGTTTCATCTTATTTAAAAGTTCCCAACACTTTTCTGTAGGTTGTGGTAACATTGTGGGGACATGACAAGAGATATGTTTCCAAAACACAAAATGTGTCCAGTGGTGCTGAGGTTTACAATGTTTCTATTAGGTTGAAAACATATTAACCTGATGTTGCAAGAACGTTCCCAGGACAAGTTTGTTATGTTCTTTAAAAGTTCCTTTTACATTGGGAGGATATGGCAAGAGATATGTTCCCAAAACATTTTTACAATGTGTCAGGGTGCACAAAACATTCCCTCAATGCTCACATGTTCCCAGAATGATAAAATGTCATTTTGAACAGTCAACGGAGGTTTCTTTCATGTTTTGGTGTTATCTTAGTGTTGAGGAAGTTATTTGTACAACAATCCATTGTACAACAATCCAGTTATGAGACATTTACTGTACAAAATGATCCCTGGAATTAATACATTTCCCCACTGAGATGGGACTAACACAAATATAAAGATGTTTATACCTTTTCTCTGAATTCCAGGTTGTGATCTTTGTCTTTGCAAAAGAGAAGATAACTAAATCAATTATCCGGAGGAAGTTAGAACCACCACGTGATGCTGCTGCCAAGCTGTTTTTATTTTTTAAACTCTGTCTCTCTCTCTCTCTCTCTCTCTTTCTCTCAGACACTGTGGTGTACTGTCAGCTCTTAGAATTTTGTGAGGAGGACACAATATACATGTCACCTGTGCACCAGGCAGTCAATACCCACTGGGCACAGATGTCAATTCAACGTCTATTCCACCTTGGTTCAAAGTAATTTCATTGAAATGACGTGGGAACAATGTTGATTCAACCAGCGTGTGCCCAGTGGGTAGCTCTCCTTTTTGGTGGTGGACCATTCTTGATACACACGGGAAAGTGTTGAGCGTAAAAAACCCACCCGTGTTGAAGGTCAAGACACAAACCAGTACTCCTGGCACCTACTACCATACCCCGTTCAAAGGCATTTAATTAGGGAGCGGCGGCAGCTTGTATTTTCATGAATGTTTTATATTACTACTTTTGTCATTTGAATTTGGCGCACTGCATTTTTGCGGATGTTGTCGCAGGTGGGGCACTGCTCCCTAATAAGTTTTAAATATTTTGTCTTGCCAATTGATTCTCTGAATGGCACGCACACACAAGACATGTCTCAATTGTCCTAAGGCTTAAAGATCCTTCTTTAACTTGTCTCCGCCCCTTCATCTAGGCATCCACTTCAAGTGCCTGGAACCCGTGTGCCTGGAACCCGGAAGCATTGTTCGACATGTTCCTGTACGGCGTCTCGGAGGAGGTTAAGGACTAGCTTGCGACTCGGGAGTTACCCACAGACTTTGACCATCCGCATTGATGGGCGATTGCGGAAACAACAGATGGAGAGGAAATTTGATTTCACTCGCACGTTCAGGGATTCCACCTCGCCTCCGAGTCCTCCTGCCCTCACCTCTACCAAGGTTCCATTCACGTGGTCCACGGCCACTGACCGGGCATTCCGGGACCTTAAACACTGCTTCACCACGGCTCCGATCCTGGTCCATCCGGACCCGTCCCCGTCAGATCGTGGTGGAGGCCGATGCTTCAGATGTCGGGGTGGGAGCTGTTCTGTCCCAACATTCTGCCCTGGACCTTAAACTGCATCCTTGCGCCTTCTTCTCCCACCGCCTCACCGCCACGGAGAGGAATTACGATGTGGGGAATCGGGAGCTTCTCGCGGTGAAGATGGCATTGGAGGAATAGAGGCACTGGCTCGAAGGGCAGAACATCCGTTCATTGTGTGGAACGACAACAAAAACCTGGAGTATCTCTGCACCGCCAAGTTCCTCAACTCCAGGCAGGCGGGATTGGCCCTGTTATTTACCCAGTTCAACTTTTCCCTCTCCTACCGGCCAGGGTCCAAGAACGTCAAGTCGGATGCCCTGTCTCGCCGCTATAAACCCATGGCTACCACCCCGGAGCCCGAGACCATCCTTCCCGACTCGTGCCTGGCGACTGCACACAGCTGGGGTATCGGGAAACAGATCCGGGAGGCGCAGCGGTCCCAGCCGAACCCAGGGGGGGTGGGCCCAGATAACCGAATGTTCATGCACAATGCTGTCCACTCCACGGTCCTGGAGTGGGCCCATTCCTAAAGGCTTGCCAGCCACCCGGGCTCCCGGTGGACCCTGGCCTTCGTGCGATAACGCTTTGGTGGCCTACCATGGTTCCGGACGTCGCCGCCTTTATCGCCGCCTGCACGGTCTGTGCACAGAACAAAACCCCTCGACAATCTCCGGCTGGCCTCCTACAACCTCTGCCCATCCCTCATTGCCCCTGGTCTCACATCTCCCTTGACTTTGTCACGGGTCTCCCCCTGTCTGATGGCAACACCGCCATCCTGACCGTGGTGGATCGCTTTTCCAAGGCCGCCCACTTCATTCCTCTCCCCAAGTTACCCTCTTCCTAGGAGACGGCCCAGCTCATGGTGCAGCACTGCTTCCGGATCCATGCACTGCCAGTGGACATCCCGTTTCTCGTCCCAGTTCTGGAAGGCGTTCTGCACCCTTGTTGGGTCATCGCCCAGCCTGTCCCCCGGGTTCCACCCCCAGTCTAACAGCCAGTTGGAGCGAGCCAACCAGGACATCGAGACCATCGTGCGCTGCCTGGTCTCCGCCAACCCTACCACCTGGAGCCAGCAGCTGGTGTGAGTGGAATACACCCGTAACACCCTTCCCTGCTCTGCCACGGGCCTATCACTGTTTGAGTGTTGCCTGGGCTATCAGCCCCCGCTCTCCCCTGAGCAGGAAGAGGAGGTCAGCATACCTTCTGCCCAGATGTTTTGTCCGCCGCATCCGTTGTGCCTGGAGGAGAGCCGGTCGGACCTCCTCAAGACCACCTCCAGGTATCAATGACAAGCGGATAGCCATTGGACCCTGGATCCCCGGTATCGTCTCGGGCATAAGGTATGGCTATCCACCCGGGACCTGCCCCTCCAAGTGGAGTCCCGCAAGCTTTCCCCTCGGTTTATCGGCCCGTTCCCCATCTCCAAGATCATTAGCCCCTCTGCTATTCGTCTTCTGTTGCCACATACCCTTCGTATACATCCCAACATCCATGTTTCCAGAGTCGAACCCATGTATCACAGCCCTTTGTCTCCTGTTTCCAGGCCCTCTCCCCCTTCTCTTCGACGGCCTACCGGCTTACACTGTGAGGCGTCTCCTGAAGGTTCAACCTCAGGGCAGGGGGTACCAGTACCTGGTTGACTGGTATGGTTATGGCCCGGAGGAGAGGTGCTGAGTCCCCGCCAGGGACATTCTGGACCCAGGCCTCATCGCAGATCTTCAACGCAAACTCCCCGGTCAACCAGGTATATGCCCAGGTAGGACGCCACCATTGGAGACACAACGAGTTACTTCACAACCTTGTGGAAGGATTCCAGACCTTAGTAGAACGCCACAACCGTGCTTTCCATACTGTGCTGGAGCAAGTCTCCGGATTGTCTATTAGACAGCCAGCCACTACTGTAACCTCCCAGCCTCTCAGTAACCCCGCTGTCAGCATTGCGTCCCCCCAGCATACCCCGGCTTCCCGAGAACCCGGCTTACCTCCTCCGGAATGCTTCGCTGGAGATTCAGGGACCTGTCGGGCATTTCTCTCACAGTGCTCCCTCATCTTCGAGCTACAGCCCTCTTCCTTTCCCTCAGACCTCTCGAAGGTACCATACCTTATAACACTGATGTCCGGGAGGGCTCTTACCTGGGCTACGGCGATGTGGGAGCAACAAGCCACCGTGTGTTTCAGTCTAGAGGAGTTCATGGCCGAGGTGAGGAAAGTGTTTGATTCTCCGTTGTCAGAGAGAGAGGCTGTTCAGAAACTATTCCGCCTACACCAAGACTCCTGTAGTGTGTAAGACTATGCAGTCGATTTCCGCACGTTGGCCGCTGAGAGTGCCTGGAACCCAGAAGCCTTGTTCGACACATTTCTTCACAGGTTATCGGAGGAGGTGAAAAACGAGCTAGCGGAGAAATGTGAATTCCATCGCTCCATCATCTCCTTCCTTGGATACATCGTAGCTGGATACATCGTATTCAACTTCACCATCTACTACCGCCCGGTAGAATGTGAAGCCGGAAGCGCTTTCACACCTCTATAGCCCCGCTGCTACACCATCGGACTGTCCCCGAGACCATCTCACGGCTGCAGTCATCTGGGGTATAGAGAACTAGGTCCGTGAGGTGCAGCGTTCCCAGCCGGACCCTGGGGGGGGGCTGGCTAACCGGATGTTTGTCCCGGACTCTGCCCGTTCCCCAGTTCTGGAATGGGCTCATTCCTCCAGACTGGCCTGCCATCCTGGCTTCCATCGGACCCTGACCTTTGTATGACAACGTTTTTGGTGGCCCACCTTGGTTACTGACATCTCTGCGTTCATCGCCGCCTGCACCGTGTGTGCCCAGAATAAGACTCTGCTGCAAGCTCTGGCTGGCTTCCTTCAACCTCTTCCTATTCCTCAATGCCCCTGGTCCCATACATCCCTAAACTTCGTCACGGGTCTCCCTCCATCAGATGGCAACACCACTATCCTCATGGTGGTGGATAGGTTTTCCAAAACTGCCAATTTCATTCCTCTTCCCAAGTTACCCTCAGAAAAGGAAACGGCCCAGCTCATAGTGCAGCACAATTTCCAGATCCATGGACTTTCGGTGGACATGGTCTCCTACTTGCGGTCCTCAGTTCTCGTCCCGGATCTGGAATGCGTTCTGCACCCTCATTGGGGCATCGGCCAGCCTCTTCTCCAGTTTTCACCCGCAATCTGTCATTGTACATAAAAATTTGTTCTTACCTGACTTGCCTAGATAAATAAAGGTTAAATCAAATCAAATCAAAATAAATGAATAAACGGCCTGTCGGAGCCAGTCAGGACCTGGTGACAACTCTTTGTTGCCTCGTCTCCGCCAACCCCTCCACCAGAAGCCAGCAACTCGTGTGGGTGGAATACGCCCACAACACCCTTCCCTGCTCAGCCACTGGTCTCTCTCCGTTTGAGTGTTCCATGGGTTCCATGGGTTATCAGCCTCCGCTCTTTTCAATTTAACCTTTATTTAACTAGGCAAGTCAGTTGAAACAAATTCTTATTTACAATCACAGCCTAGGAACAGTGGGTTAACTGCCTTGTTCAGGGGCAGAACAAAATATTTTTACCTTGTCGGCTCGGGGATTCGATCGAGCAACCTTTCGGTTACTCGCCCAACACTCTAACCACTAGGCTACCTGCCCCAGAGCGCCAGGCATACCCTCGGCCCAGATGTTCGTACACCACTGTCACCATACCTGGACGAGAGCCCGGTCCGCCCTCCTCAAGACCACCTCCAGGTATCGGCGACAGGCGGACCGACAGGCGGACCGCCACCAGTCCTCCCCGCTAACATCTGGGATCTGCCCCTCCGGGTGGAGTCGCGCACCATTTCCCTCCTTTTTGTCTCCGGTTTCATGTTATGCTTAGTTCACATAATATAATTTAAAAGTATGCATCAAGGTGGCTTTAATAGAATAAACATGGCAAAACGGAACGTAGACATTAATAAATGCATTTCTACAAAAATATGTTTTACAACGGTGGGGTGTAACAGACGAGACTCCCGCGGTTCCTCCTGCTCACCACCAGAGGGAACCCTCTCCTGAATATTAAGCCCTGATCCTCAACTCCCACATACCTGGCTCCAATCACCGTTGCACCTGTCTCCCATTAATAGACTATTTAGGCTCTCTCTCCCTTTCTCTCTTTGGCGAAGTCTTGTTATCCCTGGTGATCATTTCTGAGCGCTTTTCTCCGTGTCTGTCATATCGTGGGTTATACTCTGGACTGTTTTCCCTTTTTGATTCTTGCTGCCTGCCCTGGACTATATTCTTTACTGGACTGAATTTTGTAAGCTCGCTGCCTGCCCTGACCTTATGCCTGTACCGGATTACGATTTGCCTTATCCCTGCTGTTGTGTTTGCTGGCGGATTGACTCCTGTTAAATGACCAAGATTGTAATAAAACTGCAAATGGATCCTCACTCTCATGGTGCTTCATTACAGAAGACTTCGCCACTTCGCGATCCAGCAGCTCTGGTCCAAATGTCCACGGAGATCTCCACTCAAGCAAAACCAGCTCGCCGTTCATCAGCAGCAGCTAACCCATCTAACTACGGTAACGGAGGAACTCGTCCAGGCAGCTACAGAGGTTGCAGATGTCGCCCCGAACTCAGCCCCTCCTCAGCTTCGAGCATAAGTATGGGCACCTCTCCACCACCGGCACCCACAGTTAACCCACGTCTGGCTCTCCTGAGAAGTTTGGACGGTAACTCCCACCTAAGAGTAAGGATTTCTACTGCAATGTTCATTATTTATTGATCAACAACCAGCGATGTATGTCACTGGCGCCAGCAAGATTTCCCTGGTATGTTCTCTCCTCACTGGCAGAGCCGTTAGAGTGGGTAACGGCGGTTTGGAGAGAGGATGGTACGGCTTTTCCATCGTTAGTGCCTTTCTTTCAACGCTTCGAAGTATTTGAACACCGGAGGGAGGCATGAGAGCTGGTGACCGACTACTCGCGTTGAACCAGGGCAGGAATACTGCAGCAGAATATGCCTTGACATTTCGTGACTCTGGCAGCTCAAACCGACTGGGTTGAGAGCACGCTTAAACTGCTCTTTCGCAAGGGACTCAGTTTGGAATTACAGTCTGAACTGGCCTGCCAGATGAAGGGAGATCGCTGAATCAGTTCATCAACTCACCATACAGATTGACAATCTGATCTGATCACGGCGCCCACTCAGACTGCGGTACCCGCCACACGGAGGTAATTAAGCTTCTACGTCATCATCACCCCCCATAACCCGGTAATCGCCTGGGCTTCCTGGCTCACGGCAACATAACCCGCTCATCTCATGGAGGAGGGTCGTATCATCAAATGGGACCCGTCATGCCACTCCAACTGCTTGACTGGCAGCCCTTCACTCTCCATTCAGGCCGTTACGGTAAAGGGCGAGCCAGCTCTTTTCCCCACTCTACCCATTGAATACTCCGACCTCGCCGAAGCTTTGCAGACCAAGGCGATGGAACTACCCCTCACCGATCAGCGACTGTGCCATCGAGCTACTACCAGGTACAAAGCCACCCAAGGGCGAATCTTTCCCCTATCTCAACCGAATCAGAAGCCATGAAAAACTACATTGAGGAAGAACTATCAAGGGGTTCATTAGAGCATCGACATCACCTGCAGCAGCCGGGCTTCTTCTTTGTTAAAAAGAAAGACGGTGGTTTACGCCCCTGTATTGACTACCGGGTCTCAACGACATCACTGTCAAGTTTCGATATCCTTTACCGCTGGTTCCAGCTGCCCTAGAACAACTCCGCCAAGCCAAGTACTTCTCCAAACTGGACCTCCATGGCGCTTACAACCTCATTCGTGATCCGGGGACGGTGATGAATGGATGACAGCCTTTTCTACCAGCACTGGGCACTATGAGTATCTGGTTATGCCTTTGGGCTGTCTAATAGTCCCTCCGTGTTTCAATCATTTATCAATGACGTCTTTTGGGACATGCTGAATCGCTGGGTAATTGTATACATTGATGACATTCTCATCTATTCCAACACCTATGAAGAACATGTGCAACATGTGAGAACAGTATTCTAGCGACTCATAGATCACCAGCTATACGCCAAAGCAGAGAAGTGCAATTTCACCAGACTTCCACATCTTTTTTGGGCTACATCATCAGCCAGGAGGAGTCAGCCATGGGCGAGAAGAAGGTCAAGAGCCGTTTCTAGACTGGCCCCTGCCAGTAACCTTAAAGGAGTTACAACGCTTCTTGGGATTTGCTACTTTCACCGACGCTCATCAGGAATTTCAGCTCGTGCCGCTCCCTTAACCTCTATGACTAAAGAAACTCATCACACCCTCACCTGGTCAACTACAGCACAGGAGGCTTCGTGAGAACTCAAGGCACGTTTCACATCGGCCCCCATCCTCCACCACCTAATCCTGAACTCCCATTTACAGTTGAGGTGGAGCGCATCTAATACGGGCATTGGAGCTATTCTTTCACAGCGACACGGATCCCACTCAAGCTCTATCCGCGCCTATTATTCCCGCAAACTTAGTCCAGCCGAGCAGAACTACGACGTCGAAACCGGGAACTGTTGGCCATGAAAGCAGCTATGGAGGAGTGGGCGTCATTGGCTGGAGGAGCTAAACATCCCTTCGTGATTCTACGGACCACAAGAACCTGGAATACTTGAGGTCTGCCAGAGACTGAACCTCAGACAAGCGAGGTGGGCACTCTTCTTCACACGATTTGACTTCACTGTTACCTATCGTTCCCGGTTCTAAGAACACCAAGGCAGACGCATTATCACGCCAACACGACGGTGCAGCGCCCACTGAATGAAACCCTGCTTCCTGAGTCGCGTCGTGGCCCGATTCAGTGGGACATCATGACAGAGCTCACCCAAGCCAACTCACAGAGGACTCCTCCGCCCGAATGCCCCCTAACAAAACGTTTGTACCTCAGGACCTCTGTCAGAAGGTGCTAAAGCAAGTTCACCGTGCTCAGCTCGGTCATCCGAATCGCGCCACGGTGCACCTGCTTCAGAACAGCTTCTGGTGGCCAACCTTGCGGGCAGACACAATAAAGTTCATTAACGACTGCACTACCTGTAACACAAATATAAACATCTCAGACAACTACCATCGGGCCTACTGCAACCACTACCAGTTCCCCACCCGACCATGGTCCCATCTCTCGCCATAGACTTCATTACCGATCTCCCCAAGTCCAATGGGAATACCACAATACTCACTGTCATAGATCGCTACTCCAAGGCTTGCCGGGTTGATTCCACTTCCCAAACTGCCTACAGCATTGGAAACTGCCGAACTCATGTGCAACCTGGTGTTCCGCTTCTATGGCCTGCCAGAGGACATGCGTGTCGGACCGAGGGCCCCAATTCACATCCAGAGTATGGTCAGCATTCTTCCAACAACTCAACATCAACATCAGCCTTACTTCAGGGTATCACCCGCAATCTAGCAGTCAAACAGAACGCCTCAATCAAGAGATCACCCGGTTTCTCAGATCCTACTGTCATCAGAACCAAGCAGACTGGAGTCGATTCCTCATGTGGGCGAGGTATGCACAGAACTCACTCCAGAAACCCTCCACCCGGTTTAACCCCATTCCAGTGTGTAATGGGCTTCCAACCTCCCCTGTTTCCATGGTCAGGGGAACCCACAGTACCCTCTGTCAATGACTGGCTCCAGAGAAGCGAGGACATCTGGAGTCAGGCCCATACCCACTTACTACATGCAGTCAGGAGACAGAGGTTGCAGGCCAATCGCCACCGCCGCCCCAACCCCGAATATACTCCAGGTCAATGGGTCTGGCTATCCACTCGAGACCTCGCCTCAAACTCCCCTGCAAGAAACTCAGTCCCAGGTATGTGGGTCTCCTTCCAAATAATCAAACAAATCACACCAGTTTCCTTCCGTTTGGCATTACCTGCGTAATTACCCGTATCTCTCTCTACTTTCCATGTATCTCTTCTCAAACCTGCTGGTGGTCCGAGCGGAGGAGGAGGAGCAGACCAGGGAGCAGGGCCCCCACCCATCTTGGTGGACGGCGAGGAGGTATATCGGCTTCGAGATCTACTCTCTTCAGACGCCGGCAGGCTCCTCCAATATCTGGTAGACTGGGAGGGGTACGGACCGGAGGAGCGATCCTGGGTTAATGCAGAAGACATATTTGACCCGCACTCATGACTGAGTTCCATAGGGCACTTTGAGAAACCGGCCCCGACCTCGAGGAAGACCTCGGCGTTGGTCGCCTCTTTCAGCGTCAGAGCCGCTCACAGGGGCTCTGTAACAGACGAGACTCGCGGTTCCTCCTGCTCACCACCAGAGGGAACCCTCTCCCTGAATATTAAGCCCTGATCCTCAACTCCCACATACCTGGCTCCAATCACCGTTGTACCTGTCTCCCATTAATAGACTATTTAGGCTCTCTCTCTCCCTTTCTCTCTTTGCAAGTCTTGTTATCCCTGGTGATCATTTCTGAGCGTTTTCTCCCGTGTCTGTCATATCGTGGTTATACTCTGGACTGTTTTTCCCTTTTGATTCTTGCTGCCTGCCTGGACTATATTCTTTACTGGACTGAATTTTGTAAGCTCGCTGCCTGCCCTGACCTTATGCCTGTACCCGGATTACGATTTGCCTTATCCCTGCTGTTGTGTTTGCTGGCGATTGACCCTGTTCGTACGACCAAGATTGTAATAAAACTGCAAATGGATCCTCACTCTCATGGTGCTTCATTACATGGGGATTGCCAAGATGGAGGCACAGTGGCTTCAACACAGCGAGCACCATCAGTCATCTAGTGTATACAGTACCTTCAGAAAGTATTTAATACCCCTTGACATATTCCACATTTTGTTGGGTTACAGCCTGAATTCAAAAAATGGATTAAATATTATAATCCATCTACACCCCATAATGACAAAGTAAAAACATATTTTTACATTTTTTTGCAAATTTATTGAGAACAAAATACAGAAATATACTATTTACATGGGGGCAGAAGTCAGAAGTTAACATACAGAGAAACTCGTTTTTCAACCACTCCACAAATGTCTTGTTAACAAACTATAGTTTTGGCAAGTCGGTTAGGACATCTACTTTGTGCATGACACAAGTAATTTTTCCAACAATTGTTTACAGAAAGATTATTTCACTTATAATTCAATGTATCAAAATTCCAGTGGGTCAGAAGTTTACATACACTAAGTTGACTGTGTCTTTAAACAGCTAGGAAAATTACAGAAAATGGCTTTAGAAGCTTATGATAGGCTATTTGACATCATTTGAGTCAATTGGAGGTGTACCTGTGGATGTATTTCAAGGCCTACCTTCAAACTCAGTGCCTCTTTGCTTGAAGTCATGGGAAAATCAAAAGAAATCAGCCAAGACCTCAGAGAAATTTTTTTAGACCTCCACAAGTCTGGTTCATCCTTGGGAAAAATTTCAAAACGCCTGAAGGTACCACGTTCATGTGTACAAACAATAGTATGCAAGTATAAACTCCATGGAACCACGTAGCCATCATACCGCTCAGGAAGGAGACGCGTTCTGTCTCCTAGAGATGAACGTGCTTTGGTGCCAAAAGTGCAAATCAATCCCAGAACAACAGCAAAGGACCTTGTGAAGATGCTGGAGGAAACAGGTACAAACGTATCTATATCCACATTAAAACAAGTCCTATATTGACAGAATCTTAAAGACTGCTCAGCAAGAAAGAAGCCACTGCACCAAAACCACCATAAAAAAGCCAGACTACGGTTTGCAACTGCACATGGGGACAAAGATCGTACTTTTTGGAGAAATGTCATCTGGTCTGATAAAACAAAAATAGAACTGTTTGGCCATATTGACCATCGTTATGTTTGGAGGAAAAAGGGGGAGGCTTGCAAGCCGAAGAATACCATCCCAACCGTGAAGCCCGCGGGTGGCAGCATCATGTTGTGGGGATGCTTTGCTGCAGGAGGGACTGGTGCACTTCACAAAATAGATGGCATCATGAGGAAGTAAAATTATGTGCATATATTGATGCAACATCTCAAGACATCAGTCAGGAAGTTAAAGCTTGGTCTCAAATGGGTCTTTCAAATGTACAATGACCCCAAGCATACTTCCAAAGTTGTGGCAAATGTATGTAAACTTCCGACTTCAACTGTATTCACACTGAGTCAACACGTTATAATCGTCTTTGGCAGCGATTACAGCTGTGAGTCTTTCTGGTTAAGTCTCCAAGAGCTTTGCACACCTGGATTGTACAACATTTGCTCATTATTCTTTTCAAAATTCTTCAAGCACTGTCAAATTGTTTGTTGGTGATTGCTAGACAACCGTTTTCAAGTCTTGCCATAGAATTTCAAGCAGATTTAAGTAACAACTGTAACTCGGTCCCTCAGGAAAATTCACTGTCTTCTTGGTAATTAACTCCAGTGTAGATTTGGCCTTAAGTTATTGTCCTGCTGAAATGTGAATTTGTCTCCTAGTGTCTGGTGGAAAGAAGACTGTACCAGGTTTTGCCTGTTCCGAGATCCATTCCATTAATTTTTTATCCTGGAAAAACTCCCAGTCCTGTACGATTACAAGCATACCCATAACATGATGCAGCCACCACTATGTTTGAAAATATGGATTGTGGTACTCAATAATGTGTTGTACTGGATTTGCCCCAAACATAAAACTTTGTATTCAGGAAAGAAATTATCGCTTTGCCATAAGTTTTGCAGTGTTTACGTGTGATCAGGGGTGTATTCATTATGCCAATTCTGTTGAAAAAGTTTCTGAAACGGAAGCAAACAGAACAAAACGGGGATAAACATACCTGAATTTGTTCTATAGCAACTCTCGTTTGCAACTGTTGGACTAATGATTAGTGCCATATTGCAAACAGGATGCATGTTTTGGAATATTTTTATTTTGTACAGGCTTCCTTCTTTTCACTCTGTCAAGTAGGCTAGTATTGTGGAGTAACTACAATGTTGATCCATCCTCAGTTTTCTCATATCACAGCCATTAAACTCTGTAGCAGTTTTAAAGTCACCATGGTAAAAAGAGAAGTTTCCTTCCTCTCCGGCAACTGAGTTAGGAAGGACGCCTGTATCTTTTTAGTGACTGGGTGTACTGAAAAGCCATCCAAAGTGTAATTAAATAAATTGACCATGCTCAATGTTTGCTTTTTTATTATATTTTTTCTACCAATAGGTGCCCTTCTTTTTGAGGCAATGGAAAACCTCCCTGGTTTTTGTGGTTGAATATCTTTTTGAAATTCCCTGCTTGACAGAAGGACCAAACAGAGATGAGGTAGTCCTAAAAAATCATGTTAAAAACTATTATTGCACACGGAATGAATCCATGCAACCTATTATGTGAGACTTGTTAAGCACATGTTTACTCATTAACTTATTTAGGCTTGCCATAACAAAGGGATGAATACAGCTTTCAGTTTTAATTCATTTGTTACAATATCTAAAAACATATGCACCAAGTGAAACAAAAATATACTCCTCAGTGGAAGCTCCTCAGAGGAGGAAGGGGAGGAGCATCCTCCTCAGTGAATTTCATAACATTTTGAATTGTAAATCATCTAGATTGTTTTCCCTTTTAGAAAACTATACTAAATATAATCACGTCAGCAAATAACTTATTGAAACACACTATTTAGCAAAGAAGGTCTACAGTAGCCTCAACAGCACTCTGTAGGGTAGCACCATGGTGTAGCAAGAGGACGGCTAGCTTCAGTCCTCCTCTGGGTACATTGACTTATATACAAAACCTAGGAGGATTGTGGTTCTTACCGCCTTCCATAGACTTCACAGTAATTATGACAACTTCCGGAGGATGTCCTCCAGTCTATCAGAGCTCTTGTAGCATGAACTGACATGTTGTCCACACAATCAAAGAATCAGATAATTAATCGAGTACTGAAAGCATACACTACAGCTAGCTAGCACTGCAGTGGATAAAATGTGGTGAGTAGTTGACTCAAAGAGAGAAAGACAACAGTTGAAAAGTTTTGAAAAAATAAATTTATTCCAAAATGAAGGAGAAGCAAGAGAGAAATAGAGAGATTTCCTCATTTTCTTTCACTTTCAGTTTCACTTACTTAGCTAGTTTAGCCTACTGAAACACCCTGCTCAAACAAAGGGATGCTGTGTTAGCTAGCTGGCTATAACTTTTCAACACAACACTGGAACTCTTCCAAGTCAAGGTAAGCTTTTGGTATTACTCATTTATTGCCACCGGGGCCCGCCGGTGTAACTGCTTACTGACTGTACACTAACGTTACCGCATGATTGTAGCAGGTTTACTAATGCGTTATTTCTATTAGCTATGCTGACTATGACGTTACTTTAACTAATATGTTGACAACGATGTAGGCTGTGTGTAGCAGTTTGGTTTGGAAAGGTAATTTTGCCTGGTCACATACAGTGTTTACGCGTGATCAGGGGTGTACTCATTATGCCGATTCTGTTGAAAAAGTTTCTGAAACGGAAGCAAACGGAACAAAACGGGGATAAACATACCTGGATTTGTTCAATAGAAACTCTCGTTTGCAACTGTTGGACTAATGACTAGATTACAATCTGTTTTTCTCTGAAGTGCCTTGTGAAAGCCTAACACTGTAAGCTCATATTTTATAACTTAAGTAGTCATGTATTCAATAGAATACGTTTTCAAATGATGCCCACCTGACCCAGATCGAGATTTATAAAGGAACTTTTTGCATTGCGTAAACAACAGTAATTGTGTGATGGTGGGGATGCAGGGCTGTGTTCCAAGAAAAACACTACAAGTGATGCTTGTTTCAGTTCCTTCCTTATTGAGTCATAAAAGTGCATTGAAGGAACTGTGCCCAGTTTAGAGAGGTTTGCGGCCACTTGAAGACACCATTAGACCTCTCACTCAAACCAGTTTTGTCTTATGTTGCACCTACCCCAAAATTACTATGAATATTCTTATTATGTTACTGAATGTATCCAGAGTATTTTCAGATTCAGTCTTGTGTCAGGTGAACTGTTAATTTTCTGATAATTTCCCCATTATATCTGAAGTGTTCTCTTTCAATTGCTACCATGGTCATGTGTAGCCGGTGTGAAATGGCTAGTTAGCTAGCAGGGTGCGCGCTAACAGCGTTTCAATCGGTGACGTCACTCGCTCGGAGACCTTGAAGTAGTTGTTCCCCTTGCTCTGCAAGGGCCGCGGCCTTTGTGGCGCGATGGGTAACAATGCTTCGTGGGTGTCAGTTGTTGATGTGTGCAGAGGGTCCCTAGTTCGAGGCGAGGAGAGGGACCGAAGCTATACTGTTACACATGCATACGCTTTTTATATTTCATATAGGTCAATTTCCCCAAGTGTAAAGGGTTAATTGAATGCATGATTGCTGAAGAATGTTTAGGGAATGTTATCGGAACAATCACGTCATAAAGTCACAGTATAATTTTATGAGAGCATTGTGGGAATATTCCCTGCTTATTGCTATGAATGTTATTAATAACATCTCCATCAACATCAGCAGAACGTTCCCGTAAGGTTTTCTCAGAACCATTTCTATTGCTCTCACATTTTGTTGTGGCAGTATGTTCTAAAAACAGTGTATTACATTACCTGGAAACCTAATGAGAACGCTTGTTCTGTGGTGGTTGTTGCAGATGTTGTGCACAACATTTTTGTGAACGTTCGGACAACATTCCAAGCATATTTAATTTAAAATAAATTATCAAACACATTCTTATGTTATATAAAACCCTAACTAGAACTGAATGGGAATCTTAGCTAATGTTTTGGGAATGTTCCCAGTCTGCTGGGAAGTCTAAATAGGCAAGCGTTTTACTCATCTCCCTCTGAAAGCTGGAGAGGGAGTATTCTGTTAATCTCTCTCCTACTCTCTTCTCCTCTCTCCGTCGATAAGAATCCATGATAAGACACCAGTAAACAAGGAGAGGCCCAGACTCACCAGCTTACAGTGTCACCAGAGACCAGGGAATCCCTCACAGGGACCAACAAAGGCAGTGATGAATAACAGTGCACAGTTGACTTCTAAGACACAACCGACACAACACAAGACTTGAGAATTAATCACAAAACACTATGTAGCTGGGTCCCGTTGCCACAGCCTCTGCTGTATGCAGTGGTGACTACAGTAGCAGTAGTCTCAGGGTAGTTCCCACATGGCACCCTATTCCCTATATAGTGCACTATAGTGCATTGCTACATGCACACGCACACACACACACAAACATAGTTTATGTGTGTACAGTACATACCAATACAAACAGGAAGTATTAAAACAGTGGCACAAATCACAGAAACACACAAATGCCAACAAGCGTAACATAACATACGTGCAAGAAGAGAAAAATATATTAAATATCCATATGCCAGTGCATTTAGTTAATTCCTTGGCACCTTAAACTGATGTGATCCCTGAACAAATATATATGAATGGTAGCTGTATTTAATACCTGCTGTATTTGTATTTATTAGGGATGCCCATTAGCTTCTCTTCCTGGGATCCAAACACATTAAGTCACTTGCATTACACATAAAACAAACAATAAAACAGTACATCATATAACATTGTTACACCACTACTACAACTACTACAATTTACAACACAAAATGTATGATACCACCATACGACAATATTACAAAGTACATGTGTGTAGAGTGCGTGTGCCAGCGCCCGTATGCGTTTGTGTGTGTCTGTACCTGTGTGTGTGTGTGTGTCTCTTCACAGTCCCCGCTGTTCCAAGGTGTATTTTTATCTGTTTTTTTAAATCTGGTTCTACTCCTTGCATCAGTTACCTGATGTGGAATAGAGTTCCATGTAGTCATGGCTCTATGTAGTACTGTGCGCCTCCCATAGTCTGTTCTGGACATGTCAACACTTCTTACAAAAACAAGTAGTGATGAAGTCAATCTCTCCTCCACTTTGAGCCATGAAAGATTGACAGGCACATCATTAATGTTAGCTCTCCGTGTACATTTAAGGGCCAGCCGCACTGCACTGTTCCCGAGGCAACTGTCATTTTCCTAAGTCCCTCTTTGTGGCAGCTGACCACAAGACTGAACAGTAGTCCAGGTGCGACAAAACCAGGGCCCGTATTATTTATCTTTTATTTTCTAATAATTCAGTGATAAACAATGTCGTCTTCCCTCCAATATCTGGGGCACTGTTTGAGAATCAGATTACGATATGCAAATTCAGGATACTTTGTTAGTGAGACGAAGCTCCAAAGCTTAAGTGCAGAGAAAGAAAATCACTCTGGGGGGAGAGCATGTTGGGCTCAAAACATGGAGCATATTAAGCAAAGACCATCCATTTTGCATGTGATAAACAAAAGCAGGAAGAATCCAGGCAGCTAGGTGCTGCAGTCCCAGTCCTCTGTCTGAGCTGCAGTGTGCGTCCCAAATGGCACCCTATTCTCTACATAGTGCACTACGTTTGACCCTATGGACCCTGGTCAAAAGTAGTGCACTAAATGGGAAACAGGGTGCCATTTGGGACTTATCCCTGGCCCTAAATGCTGCATTACAGAGACAATGCTGAGTCCTGTTCATTTGGCCTCTTTACAGTGGCCCTTACAGAGCCAGGGCTGCCAGTGTTTGCCTATCTGTCTAGAAGGACAGAGTCCTATCACTGGTGCGTTTGGGCTAATCCCGCTAATCCCAGCTCTCCCCGTGGACGCCTCGAGGCTCTTGGCTACCCTCCTTTGATCCGAGGCTGCAGTAAAAAGCTGCCCATCTTGTCCACGGCTACGGGGGGCTCTTCCCACTTCTGCCGGTTATTCTCGACACGTGGGTCCGAAGGGAAAAGAGGAGCTTGGCAGTATCCGCCTTTCTCTCTCCGCCGGTCTCCACCGAAAATATCCTCCTCTCTAATCCTCATGGAGCAGATAGGAAGGGAGGAAGGGAACGGCGCAGGTTGTTTTCCAAGGTGGTATATTGGATTCTGCTCGATGCCCATTTCACTCCCACAGAGCTTTGGCGTGATGAGTAATCATGTCTAAACAGAGTGGAATTTTACTGGAACTCTTAGGGACAGCCTTCTTGGCTGATGGAATTCCATACAATCAACGATAAACAATACCAGTTGAATTAGGGTTACAGAAGCTTAAAGCTTCATCTTTGAAAAACTGCTGTTCCTTAAGACAATGTCTGTTTTTCCTCCGTTAGAAGAGTAAGGCCAGTTCTTAAAGACTGAAAGAATACAGAGCATACTGTATGTTATGCTATTGCCAGTGACTTGCCTCCACACATGTTGTAAATAAACTACCACCACTGAAATACTCAAAATGACTCAAAATGCCATAATTGTCTGGGTTTGTAAGACAAATATTCAGCATATTTTGTTGCCCAGTGTTCTGGCATATCAGTGTTTACAAATGTGGATCGGGCTTAGCATTTTCAGCCCATTTTGACAACAGGATTTAAGAGGAAATGTTTATCATCATTCAAATCAAAAGGCAAATAAAAATGTGGTTAACCTTTTACATTGTACTGTATATTTACCTATTTATTCAAATAGAATTGCGTGTTTTCGTGTAAATGTGTGTGTAAAATTGCATGTGTAGGCCTATTTGTATATCAGTGAGTGCATGTTAGTGTGTGTGTGTGTGTGTGTGTGCGTGTGTGCGCGTGTGTGTAGATGTCAATCAAGGAACACACTGTGAATGCTGTGAGGCTGCGATAAGCATCAAGATCTCATTTCACTTCTCAGTTTGCCCCCTGCTTTAGACTCATTTTCATGATTAATAAAAAATCCTGTAAACATTACCTCACGTGCCTGATAAGTGCTACCGTTGTTTCTCATTTTCTGTCCACTCTGAATTATCTAAAGGCTCTTCATTTTCCTCTGTACCTCGCTGTCAAAACATCAAGGAAACGACTTAAAAGGGGTTGGATTTGACCGTTCCCTGTCTAGCTCTTCCCAGCAAGTAATCAATTGCAATGACGACAGTAATGTCATCTCTAAAGAATATTCATAAAAACAACCGTGATAGATATTAGCTACAATATACAGTATGTAAATCAATTACCCCAGTTCCACACGGTACAAAAACAAAGAACAAAACAATGACAAGTGCTGAAAATGTCATTATGTGTATTCCATCTTAATCCCCAAAGTGCCCTTTCAATTGACACCATAGTTAGTTATGCATGTGTCTCATATTAGAAGCCTTTACATGTCCATATGGCAAGTAAAATAAAAAAATCCCTTGAGTTAAAATCATCTCGTGCCATTCATGAATGATGCTTTCATATTTTTCCAAAAACCTTCAAACCTTTTAGATGATGAGGCACTCCCAGTTTCACAAGCCACCCATATATGGATACAGTTTCACACTGCATAAAGTCATGGCCCTGTGAGGCAGAGGGGTGTACAGTGTAATGTGCTGCCAGCTGCCTCTGTGAATAGGCCCTCTCAGAGTTTCGGTGCTCAGTGAATTGCCACGGGCCCTTCTCTCCCTCTTTCTCCCCTCCGTATTCTCCTTCATGGCCATATTCACACCCTCCTCCCTCTTATTTTTTGTCTCCAGCTTCTTCTTTCTCCTCTCCTCCTCTCTCTCTCTCCCTCTTCTTTCTCCTCTCCTCTCCTTTCCTCTAGTCCTTCCCGTCTCTCAGACTTCACCCTTACGGCCCCTGTCAGTGTCACCCTTTCCAGCTGCTGTGTTTGCTCAGGGCTTTCTGTGGGTAAGCAAAGCACGTCTCCTGCTCCTTCGCCCAGCTTCATGGTGTCCCGTGTGAGGAGTGTCTTTATCAGGATTAGGCCCTCATAATGAAAAGCATGGTGAGTGTCTCGGCCCGGAGGTTGTGATCGAACAGTGCTGGGACGGATTAACGCAGCACGTAAGTGTTTGGTTGTGCCGTAATACTGTGTTTACGAATCGGATTCCAGTAAGGAAGCTCTCGGTAAGACTTGTTGTACTCCAAAACCAAACAAGCTTCTTAAGCCTGATATCTACATCTACGGGACCATCAGAAATAAACAAAAAAAATATATGTAGATGTTCCGAAGAGTTCTGTATATGGTATTCCTATAGGGAAGAGCTCAGTAGGACTCGCTCTATTCTAAACAAGCTTCTTAAGCTGAACATGAGCTAGGCCTACATCTAGTCAACAGATATAGCTAAATTAAAAACAAATATGTAGATGTTCGGAGGAGTTCAGGGTTTGGTATCCACACTGTGTTACTCAATAGTAATTGTATACGCTATATACTCGCATTAATGCTACACACATTAGTAGTGATTACAATATAGCAGACATTATGGGACTTAGTAATGTGCGTTAACTCCCCTCAGAGCTCTGTGACAGATACCCGGGACAGAAAGAAAAGATGGTATGGCAGAAAGAGGCACCTGGGTCCCAGAAATCAGGTGCAACCCTAATAAATATGGAGTCATACGGCAGCAGAATAACTATCCACTTTAATTGCACATTTTCCCACAGTAATTGCAGGCATAATTAAGACTCTGAGGAGCCTCTGAAACAATCTGTGCAGGTAAGAGGGGAATGTCCAAGAGGAGACAGAATGAAGGGATGAGCAAGAGATCTTTCTCTTTTTCATGAAGGGATGAGAAAGAGATTGTTTTCTGCACTCATTAGTTTAGCCATGGAGGGTGTTCGTTGTGGAAGAATTACCTAGTTTGCCATAATACTGACACATCCCCTGGATGACGAAAGCCTCAAGCAGACCAACAATTTTTGGAGCCAATGGAGTTTGAAAAGTTAGTTATTAATTAGACTTTCTCTTTTTCTCTCTCTCTCTCTCTGTGTGTGAGAGAGAGAGAGCGAGAGAAAGAGTGTGTGTCTTACCTTTGTGTCAATGTGATAATTCAATTTGGTGGACAAACACAGGGGCACAGCAGACAGCAAAAGGGCACGCAGAGAGGTATGGAGAAAACATAGGGAGAGAAAAATACCACCATTACTCTTTTTATGTCTCTCCCAGACTCCCACCGTTGCAGACATTTATTCAATGAGACTCTATTCTTTACATACCTCTCTCCGATACTGTTCATTGCGTTTAGGAGAAAAGACATTACTCCCATAATAAAGTGAGGGAGATGGGACCAACAGGGGAGAAAACACATTACAAAGGAATGGGAGGGGGGCAGTCAACAGACCTTGGCTGTGTCCTAAATTGCACACCTTATTCCCTATATAGTGCACTTTATTTGACCAGGGCCCTGGTACATTTTTTTATAATACTATATAGGGAAGAGGGTGCCATTTGTGACACAAATCTCAACTCCCACAACAACAAGCTGGTCCCTGAGGTAAAAGAGAGATGAGGGAAGCCATCAAGACCATTGGGAGGGATAGAAGACTTTACTGAAACTCAAAGGATGGAGACTTGTGCTAAAAGAACATATCAAATGAGTAAGTAGCTAAATAACGTGGCATATTTTCCAAAATTACAAAGTGCTGTAACTGACTGGTATTGTAGTAAGACTGATATTGAGATATACTGGAACGTTAACAATGTACTGTATACAAACAAGGCTAATGTACAGTATCTAAGACATACAGGAGACACTCAGATCATATAAAGGCTAACACAGGGGAAAAAGTTGGATGTACTGTATTCAATAGTGAATGAACAGTGAATGAAGGTTTTACAACAACAATGCAGTACAATAGCTAACATCCTGTAGCCTTCAGGCGATATCACTCATACCATGTTCTCCATGTACTTTTCACATGCTTTCAAACGGACTGAGCAATGTACATTATATTTGAATAGATTAATCCATTTGTATTGTTTAATAAACAGATTGTGCAGTTGTGAGTGCATAGATCATATTTTCATTATAAATTCGGTTCGGTTTAATATGTGTGGTAAAAAGTCCCAGAAGACATATCATTGACCAAGTGAATATAATGCTTAGGATGAATCAGATTACTGTCCACTTTCACTTTTCAAATTAGTCACATTTAGCTTTCAAGGCATCATCTTTTTGATAATTGCATGCTGCCTAGGAAGGCCCTCCTTTCATTTAACAATTATGTGTCTCTGAGACTATAAGTGACATATTCTTTGGGTAGCGTTCCAAATGGCACCCTGTTCCCTCTGGCCAAAGGTAGTGCACTGTGTAGGGAATAGCGGGCCATCT
This sequence comes from Brachymystax lenok tsinlingensis, assembly GCA_030435695.1. Lineage (NCBI taxonomy): Eukaryota > Metazoa > Chordata > Actinopteri > Salmoniformes > Salmonidae > Brachymystax > Brachymystax lenok. Next base: position 2,572,556 of record CM059806.1, on the reverse strand, counting down.
GGGACGCACACTTTAGAGTGAGTTATATTTGGCCGGGTTCCTTCGTCTTCTTTCCTCAGATCTATAAAGGCTCTGACGAGAGGCTTTCGAAGTCTGTCAAGCAACTGGGAATGTTAGAACTTTTAAAGCAGTGTGGGAAGAAGGAGAAAAGAGAAGGAGTGAGTGTGTAATAAGAAGAAAGGATAAAGAAATTGCGTGAGAGAGATAGTGTGTTTAGGAGGGGGTGAAGGAGAGAGGGAGGGAGACAGAGAGCGAGAGTACAGTTTTGCCTTATGAGAGCAGAGTGCAGTGACCGTGAAAGTGCTTAAATAAACACTGCAAGAGAGTAGGAGCCGGAGGGAGGGAAAGAGAGAGAGAGTGGGCCACTCAGAGGAAGAAAGAGAGCAAAGAGTGAGAGAGAAAAAGAGAGAGAGCATGTCATCCTTACGGGGAAGGGGAGAAAGCTAGGGGAAAAGGCCACTCGGAAGGAGGGAGGGAGTGAAAGCCAAAGAGAGAGGGAGAGAGAAAGGGAGGGAGGCAGATGGTGCAGGGCATCCTTGCGGGGAGGGGAGGGGGAGAAGGCTTGGGAGAGAGGCCACTCATAGGTACACTTCAACTATGACAGACAAAATGAGGGAAAAAAATCCAGAAAATCACATTGTAGGATTTTTAATGAATTTATTTGCAAATTATGGTGGAAAATAAGTATTTGGTCACATACAAACAAGCAAGATTTCTGGCTCTCACAGACCTGTAACTTCTTCTTTAAGAGGCTCCTCTGTCCTCCACTCGTTACCTGTATTAATGGCACCTGTTTGAACTTGTTATCAGTATAAAAGACACCTGTCCACAACCTCAAACAGTCACACTCCAAACTCCACTATGGCCAAGACCAAAGAGCTGTCGAGCTGTCAAAGGACACCAGAAACAAAATTGTAGACCTGCACCAGGTTGGGAAGACTGAATCTACAATAGGTAAGCAGCTTGGTTTGAAGAAATCAACTGTGGGAGCAATTATTAGGAAATGGAAGACATACAAGACCACTGATAATCTTCCTCGATCTGGGGCTCCATGCAAGATCTCACCCCGTGGGGTCAAAATGATCACAAGAACGGTGAGCAAAAATCCCAGAACCACACGGGGGGACCTAGTGAATGACCTGCAGAGAGCTGGGAACAAAGTAACAAAGCCTACCATCAGTAACACACTACGCCGCCAGGGACTCAAATCCTGCAGTGCCAGACGTGTCCCCCTGCTTAAGCCAGTACATGTTCAGGCCCGTCTGAAGTTTGCTAGAGAGCATTTGGATGATCCAGATGAGGATTGGGAGAATGTCATATGGTCAGATGAAACCAAAATATAACTTTTTGGTAAAAACTCAACTCGTCGTGTTTGGAGGACAAAGAATGCTGAGTTGCATCCAAAGAACACCATACCTACTGTGAAGCATGGGGTGGAAACATCATGCTTTGGGGCTGTTTTTCTGCAAAGGGACCAGGACGACTGATCCATGTAAAGGAAAGAATGAATGGGGCCATGTATCGTGAGATTTTGAGTGAAAACCTCCTTCCATCAGCAAGGGCATTGAAGATGAAACGTGGCTGGGTCTTTCAGCATGACAATAAACCCAAACACACCGCCTGGCAACGAAGGAGTGGCTTCAGAAGAAGCATTTCAAGGTCCTGGAGTGGCCTAGCCAGTCTCCAGATCTCAACCCCATAGAAAATCTTTGGAGGGAGTTGAAAGTCCGTGTTGCCCAGCGACAGCCCCAAAACATCACTGCTCTAGAGGAGATCTGCATGGAGGAATGGGCCAAAATACCAGCAACAGTGTGTGAAAACCTTTGTGAAGACTTACAGAAAACGTTTGACCTCTGTCATTGCCAACAAAGGGTATATAACAAAGTATTGAGATAAACTTTTGTTATTGACCAAATACTTATTTTCCACCATAATTTGCAAATAAATAAATTAAAAATCCTACAATGTGATTTTCTGGATTTCTTTTTCTCATTTCGTCTGTCATAGTTGAAGTGTACCTATGATGAAAATTACAGGCCTCTCTCATCTTTTTAAGTTGGAGAACTTGCACAATTGGTGGCTGACTAAATACTTTTTTTGCCCCACTGTATGGACTAGGCCTACTAACACAGACACCTCACAAACTACAGGACAGGCAGCTTCATCACTAGGAGTCTGACTACCCAGATTGAGGATAGGTGTTGAACTAAGGACGCTAGTTGCTTGCTCGCCTCACTTTTAAAAAAATTCGATATGTTTTCATTTAAAGATTTTGTTTAATTTGTATGGCCTTACCTACTATTGTGCAGAATACTAAAGTGCAGAGACACCTGATGAAACATAGCGGAGATAGCTTTATTATGCTGGTCTGCAGACTACAGGATAGCCAGCTTTCTATGGGAGGCAGGTAGCCTAGCGGTTGAGAGCGTTGGGCCAGTAACCTAAAGGTTGTTGGCTTGAATCCCTGAGCTGACCAGGTGAATAATTGGTCTATGTGCCCTTGAGCAAGGCACTTAATCCTACATTTCTCTGGATAAGAGTGTCTGTTAAAATCACAAGTACTTACAGCAAATCTTTACTAGGAGGCAAAAATGTTGTGAGATTGGGCATTTAAGATCCTGTGTACTGTATTTCTATGTGCTCAACATACTATAGGGAGGAGGTCAGAGACCTGGCAGTGTGGTGCCAGGACAACAACCTCTCCCTCAATGTGAGCAAGACTAAGGAGCTGATCGTGGACTACAGGAAAAGGCGGGCCGAACAGGCCCCCAATAACATCGACGGGGCTGTAGTGGAGCGGGTCGAGAGTTTCAAGTTCCTTGGTCTCCACATCACCAACGAACTATCATGGTCCAAACATACCAAGACAATCGTGAAGACGCCACGACAAAACATTTTCGCCCTCAGGAGACTGAAAAGATTCTCAAAAGGTTCTACAGCTGCACCACCGAGTGCATCCTGACCGGTTGCATCACCGCCTGGTATGGCAACTGCTCGGCATCTGACGCTACAGAGGGTAGTGCGAACGACCCAGTACATCACTGGGGCCAAGCTTCCTGCCATCCAGGACCTATATAATAGGTGGTGTCAGAGACTCCAGTCACCCAAGTTATAGACTGTTTTCTCTGCTACCGCACGGCAAGCGTAACCGGAGCGCCAAGCCTAGGACCAAAAGGCTCCTCAACAGCTTTTAACCCCAAGTCATTAGACTGCTGAACAATTCATAAACATTTTCTTCTTCTTGATCTGCATTGTTGGTTAAGGGCTTGAAGTAAGCACTTCAAAGTCTACACTTGTTGTATTTGGCGCATGTGGCAAATAAAGTTTGACTTGATTTGATACTCCACCATTTTGTGTTTGCAATTACCCTTTGAGTATGTGCGTACTACTGGTCACGTGGTGTGTGTGTGTTTGATACTGTATGTACTTATGCATGTCTGCGTTGACGCACGTCCAATTACAGACACGGGTATTAGTGGGTATACACAGTGTTTTATAAGTCATTCTATAGATTATGTACATTACACTCTGTTTTGACACGGCACCAGGTGTCATCTCTCACTTAGACATTATGCATGTATGTTAGTGTGTATCGCCTGGGTCTGGGGATCAAAGGTCAGATATTCAACTGTCACTTCTAGTCACAAAGTCTGCACTTTGTTACACGTACATCTGTGTGTGTTTGTGTGAGACACTGTATGACCTTCCCGTGTGAGATGCATGTGGGCTGAGGAGAGTGACAGGGTTGGATGAGGGATGGCAGACGACAGAAAATGTCACGCAGCAATGGGGCCACTGGAGAGCGTCACTGGGACGGAATAGACATGGGAAGGTGGCGAAGGATAACCAGTAAGGGGGTGGGGGTGTTGCTCTACCCTGGCATAGCATTCATGTCTCTATTCCTCAACTCTCGGTCATTTTATCTGCCTCCTCATACCTCCTGTCCTGTCTCTGCCCCCCTCTCTCTCCCTCCTCCGCTCTATCGCTCTGTTGGCTCGAGGCGATGCTGTCCGTTCCCCTTCCCCACTCTGTGATGGAGAGGGCCTGTGGAGTGAGAGGGCAATGAAGCGACGGAGGCCCTCGGTGGAAGGAGGGATGGAGGGAGGGAGATATTCACGTTCTCCTACTTCCCCTCTGCCACCTGCCTCCTACTTAACTGGATGGCAACTTCTTCTTTCTCTCCGTCACTCTTTCTCACAACCAATCCATCCATCCATACTCTCTTGGTCTACTACAGTAAGACAGAAATTGTTCGGTACATTAATGAACCCGCCGTTAACAGTGATGAGTAACTTACAGAGTAACTTATGAGTACCTATTCAAATATTTGTATTATTATTTAATTAACAACCAGCTTATCCTTAACTAAAACACACTGGAGAATGCCACCATTGTGCTGCAGTCCTCAACTTTCAATCACCAGGCCTGCATTCCAAAATGGCACCCTATTCCCTATATAGTGCACTGCTGTTACCAGAGCCCATACTGCACAAAATATTCCTATAGGGTGCCATTTGGGACACCCCCCGGTTCCAACGTGCTTCATTATCTCCTCTCTCATCTTAATGAGCCATTTCTGCGTATTGGAACAATTAGTCTCGGTAACGTAGTCAATTTAGCCGTTCGCCTTTTCCTCTGGGTTTTCACTGCTGGAAACACGTTAGCGGCCCTAGCAGCGTCAGCGGCTCAGAATCCAACGGTTTTGGGAGCTAGGCGCTCGATATCATAGTGGTGCATTTACGCTCCAATGCTCCCACAGGCTCCGTACCCGACCAGCACCTGAGGTCAAGAGAAGTGTCACTTAGACGTGATAGAAGCGGCTCTGTTGTGGAGTCACGGACCTCCTCTCCCTCCTCTCCTCAGCATTATCGTTACATTGCAGGTGTAGCAGGAACTAAGGGTGAGCAGGGTGATATCCCTGATGTGGAGTTATGTGCAGCTTTAACTCTGTATCATCGTTCCTGTCCACACCGTTAGTAAAGCCATATATAATGGTATTGATCCTTGCACCCCATTTACATTCTAATCATTCTGGCCTAATTGCGATTTTTAAAATCATTCCGCTGTCTTCCGCTGGGTCCCTCCATCGTGATGTAAGTATATAGTTGTGGGCTTGTTGCTTGACCCATACTGTACCTCATTATGTGGTGACATCTCTGTATGCTCAATCAGAATAACTCTAATCTAGTGCAATTAGCATCTACCTATAATTAAGTGACTTCTAATTGTATCCATGGCGGCGCTGCCGGATTGTTTTGCTAATGTGTGTACGATTCGCGTTTCGAAAGGCGACCTTGAGTAATCACCCTACCTTTCTGTCTCTCTTCGAGTCCTTGCCTCGTTTTTGCCTCTCAGTAAGCTGTGCACATACTGTTGCGCCAGAGTATATTTGCCAACAACAACTGGGGTTTTGGTGAGGTCGGACACAGAGGATAGCAAGTGAGAGGTTTTTGTAGACAACACAACCAGCAACTCTTTTTGCAACACAATATTTTCAAATGTGTTCAAGTTGAAATGTCTTTCTTGTACGTGACAACACAATACAAACACATCTGCATGGTTGTGCCGATAACACAAATGGCTAGCCCTGCACCGTGCGCCATTCCATTCTATTGGGTCACAGTAACAAGTTGGACGTGTCTTCGTTGCTACAGGGACATCATCCCGTCTTTGCGTCACCCTGATGTGCATAAATGAGCATCTTTATCAAAGTGTACAGCAGCACAATGAGGAGTTAATTGAGGTACAGTGCGTTTGACTCGGACTGAATGCACTAACATCGCATTGATCGCACTGCCTTGTTTATGTCACATTTGACTGAGCATGATCAATCCTGTCCTGGCACTTTGATTGATCACCAATATTCTGTCACGTATCGACCGGGACGATGGTTAGAATAATGCTGTTGTTCTTCAAACTGTAGGAGAGGAGAGGGCCAAAGTTGCTGAGCTGTTTTGAGCTGTTTTGATTTCCCTGGACCTTACACAAACACACACACACACACCCGCATGCACACACACACACACGTAGACACACACACACACACACACACTTTCCTTTCTTTTCTCATTATCCCTCCTTTCTTCCCCATTCTTGACTTAACATTTTTCCAAAGCCTCGCTCAGGTTTCCTCTGTGCATCTGTGAATTCTCTCTCTCCCCACAGTTCTGTCTCTCTATATCCACAGTTTTGACTCCATCCATCTCGGTCTCTCGCCTCCCTCTCCCTCATCCATCTCTCCCATTTGCCCATTCATATCCTTAGAGTTTTCTCTCCACTCCATACTGTGTCATGGCAACCATCTCTCTCCCCTTCTCTCAATCTCTGAAGCCAATACGCGTACACGCGCGCACACTCACTCGCCAAACACACACTCACACGTGCGCGCACTCACCAAACACACCCACACACACCCAATATACAGGTACGCACACGCACACCCCCAACAAACACACTCTCTCTTGCTCACGGACAAACACAAGCACACACACAGACCTGTCCGGCCCATCTTATCCCCCTTTCTCCTCAGAGCGGGGCCAATTAAAGAACATCCCAGTTTCTTCCCTGGCTCTACCAAGGAGCTCTCCAGGGCCACTAATTAAACACAAGTCCTCTTTCTCCCTGTCCCTCCCTCCCTCATCACCTCTCTCCATCTGTCTCCCCTCTCTTGCTCCCTCTTCTCCCACTTTGCCCACTTTGCCTCTTTTCCTCAACCTGAAATGTATCCATGTAATACTCTCTCTCTCTCTCTCCCCCCTGCATTTATCAGGACTGGGTGTTGTAATGTACATTGAGATAACTTACTGGTCTTTAGAGTCTCTGTACAAAGTGCTCCTATGTACACTTAATCATGCAGGGTTCTTTCTAACTATGCTCCCTACGCTGCCCTGTCATCTAACTCATCGCTAATAGGATAGTAGCCATAGAAACACTGTGTGAACTCGCTCAGGGATGCTTATGCCGGACCTAGCGATATGCCGATCACTGTTCCCTCAGATTAAATGATGCCACTGAAAGCATATGTATCAATGGTTTCAACTACAAAACGGACGTACTGTCAATTCATAGGAGTCGTCATACCGTTTCATCAATATTTATTTAGTAAATTAACTCGATATGACACGTTTTCCTGCCAGGAAAATAGCATCTACACAAAAAGTAGTTGTGTGGGAGTAAAGCAGATGCCGCAGGTCTTACTAGAGACACCAACTGATTGATAACAGATTTTTATTTTCATGATCCAACCAAGATCACCCAACTCTCGCTCCATATTTCAATCCTGCATCCCTGAAGCAAAACGAATCATATCTAAACTACTAGGTTGCCTTCCCTTTCCCCATCCCACTCCTCTTTCTCTCTTATGTTCTGTTGTTCCTGAAGTGGCACTAATCTTCCCCCCTCTCTCCTTTTCATCTCTTCTTTCCTCCCTATCGTGTTTTTATGATCTGTCGTTACCAGAGCAAGACTAATCTCCCCCCTTCCATGGCAGCTCTGTCTCTGCTCCACCCTGTTCTCTTTCTCCCTCCATCTCTCCTCTTTGTGCTCTAACACCTAACATTTCTTCAACTCTGCCTGTAATGGTATTTACTTCCCTCTCTCTCTCCTCCCTCTAACTCCATCTTAGATCTCTCCTGTCCACTCTCCTCTCTCTGGTGAAGCTACATGGACAGGGATCACCGTGGGACTGTTTAAAGAAATAAGTAAATTAATCAATTTAAGTTAAAAAACAAAAAATATATACGAAATTATAAATTGTTGCATACAACGGGTAGGTGCAGTGAAATGTGTTGTTTTACAGGGTCAGCCATAGCAGTACGGCGCCCCTGGAGCAAATTAGGGTTAAGTGCCTTGCTCAAGGGCACGTCAACAGATTTTTCACCTTATCGGTTTAGGCCAACAGTTACTGGCCTACTGTTCGAACCGCTAGGCTACCTGCCTCAAGTTGTACTCTCCTCACATGTTCTAAGGAAGAATGTAAAACAAATAGACTTGATCTGACATTTAAACAGCATATGCAGGGGAGGAACGAAGTGGAACAGTTCTGACGCTTCAGGAGGGAGACAACGTGCATTGGGAATTGAAACAATTTCTATGAGATACAGAGATTCTTTAGGTTCAGTCTCGGCTGACAGTTCATTCATTTAGTAGCAGCGTTCCCTCACACACATATGTTCCTACACCCTGTACATTCATCTGTATCTGACAGGCCAAATAGAGAGAGAGAGAGAGAGAGAGAGAGAGAGAGAGAGAGAGAGAGAGAGAGAGAGAGAGAGAGAGAGAGAGAGAGAGGATGAGTCCTAAATGGCATCCAATTCCCTATATAGTACCCTATTATTCCCTAAAGTAGTGCACTATGTAGGGAATAGGGTGCCATTTTGGAACGCGGAAAGAGAGAGCACGTAACTGTAGGGAGCCCTGACTTCCAGCACCACGATGGTTGTGGATATCTGCAGTACCCACATAATTACTGCCTTATCTGAGCCTTTCTCAGGCCCTCATTCACTGACAGCAAATGAAAAGGCCCCAATTAAGCAATTATCTTTAAAGGTAGGAGCCTAATTCAGTCATTTGAGCTCCAAAGAAACCAAGGGGACAATGCCAGCCACGGCGGCTGTCAGGCAATTGAAAGAGTAGGGCTAAAAGCATTAAGGCAGGAGATATAGCAGGGTTGTCGTCGTGTAATACTCTAATGGAAAAAGCTAGTGAAGATTACACTTGACAGTATTTCTCCTTCCGTTTTTCTAGTTCTTGTTTTTTTTATAGCTCTTGGTCACAAACCACAACTCTTGTCTTAATCAAAAATGTCTAGATACAGATACAAGCTGTACAACTGGTCTAATTTTTCATCAGTCTTTTTTTCCTCATGTCTCAACCCATGGCCCCTCCCTTCTCTCCCCAGTTCGCTCTCCAACAGAAGCTTTGACGAGACGCTGCTGTCATTTTTGCCACTCTCTCTCTCTCTCTAGCTCTCTCTCATTCTCCCCTGTTGTGAGAAGCCATTACGGGCATTTTGACTCTCTCTAATTGGTCCTCCCTCCCCATGTCTCCCCACTCTCCCTCCTGCTGTGTATTCACTGTAATGGACCCCCTCCCTTCCCCACCACCCCCTCATGTGTGTCCCTGTTTTATATGGTGATATATATATATTTGTAAATTAATCCACCTCCCCCCATTCGGAATACCACAATCCTCTATACCCCCTCTTTCTTGTTGTGCTCATTTGTAGCAGAAGCGATGGTTCGTTTATTTCTTGTCCCTTTATGAACACCCTTCAAAATACAGGAGCTAAGACCCGTTGACTTCAAGTCTGTTCAAGGGCAGTGTATGGTTCTCTCTATGGTGCAGTCCATTGTGCTATCCACTCCGTCTAGACTATTGTAGTCTGTAAGTGTATGTTGTAGACGATAAGTGCAGTATACAGTATGACACAGTCCGGATGTATGCAAGGGCACATGCTATGATGAAACACACTTGCTCTGCTCTAGGGTTATGCGAACCAGGCAGCATTTTAGCATTTACTGTGTTAATAATGGCTGATGCTTGGCCGTGACCCCGCTCTCCGAGGGTGTCTCCGGGGGGAGTTGGGGAAATGCAAAGAAAACACATTTCCATTTCACACCTCACACTTGTCTTCTACTAAGATAACATATGGAATTGTTTTAAGATCATTTAGATATTTGAGTTTTAATTTTAGTCCCCCTGAAGGTATAAACAAGTATCTGATTTGATCATTAGGAATAAGGTTTTAAAGTCTGTCCTATACCTAGGAGGTATATGAAATATTTATTGTTTTTTGGACACATATTTAACCCCTTATTGGGGGGTGGGGCAAAAAACAATTTCCATACTTCCATTCATTTTTTAAACAGGTACAGGTTACATTCAGACGATTCCCGTGACCCTTGTGGTGGTCGTAGAGTCAATAGACTCTTATGGATTTTAATAAGCCCTTCCCATTGATTAGCCTGCGGTCATTTCGGAAGTGTTCTTTGGTGTGAAGACGATTCAATCGAGAGGATACTTGAGAAGATTGGGCTTCGACAAAAATGGCTTCCTATTTCCTATACGGTGAAATGGGCACTGGTCAAAAGTTGTGCACTATAATAGGGAATAGGGTGTCAACTGAGACTTAGCCTGGGCCTGTTTGATCAACAGAGCAGTCTCCAGGTCCAGTCTGGACACGGCTCAAACTAAGGCCACGGAAATCAAGGCGTTTTGAGTACCTCCCTGACTGGATTCATCGATACTCAGTCCACAGACTCCATTCACACACCTTTCATCAACAAGTGCTGCTTTAATATGCTCATTTATGCACTCGGATTGAGTTGGCCCCAGATGGCAGAGTGTTGTTCTACATAAAGAGCCGTCAAAAGCTTCGACCCCAGCCATAAAATATTAAGTTTAAAGGACTCCGTAAGGATCCTGCCAAGGACGGAAATCAAGACAAAGTGCCGGGTCGATCCTAAAAATAGATGTATCATCCCCAACACGTACAGGGCTGGTTTGAAATGGATAAATCCTAGCTAACAGCACAGTTTAATTCAATTTTTTTAAGTTTCCAATAAACTCAGACATCATCCAAAATCCAGTTATTCTGTTTGACTTAGCTAACTCAGGAGAACGGTGGGAAAAGCCCAGAGAACCTGTATTGTATGTCTGTGTATTTAGAGACAGGACGCTTGATCCTACATATTGACAGAAAAAACAGATTCCTTGGCTATAGAATGCAACTGTGTCTCTCTTTCAATCTATATCAATCCCAATAGGCCAACTGACAAAACAGCCCACACACCACCAGCCCTAAAGGACCTAATTCAGTAAACAGACTGCACTGAAATCAATACAGCTAACCTGTAGGTCTACTAGACTGGTTTCAGAGCAGTGTCACTGGAGGTCTCTAATGGCGCTTTTCCACTGCAGGTCGTGTCGTGAATATCACGGTTACGATTTAATTTCTATTTGCCCATGGCCCGCTTGATTCCTGGAACCAAGAGGGATATTCAGCCTAGTTTGATATCTGGTACTGACCTCAAACCAATTAGGCCGGTGGGTGGGGTTACAAATGGCCACACTCAATGATTGGTCTCACGCAATGATCTCACAGTTTTTTTTATTTCATATTTAAAACATACAATATACTTGCAGTGAAGCTGCTCAACAGCTACATCACATTAGTCATTTAACAGTCTCCCATCCAGAGTGACACACAGAAACAACCAGGTTCAACGCCCTGCTCAAGGGCACGTCGACAGATCTCCCACCAGCCCTCCAAGAGCCCCCCCACAGTTCCCCATGAGCTGCCCCTCAACCATCCAAGACAGACCCCCCTCCGAGAAAAAAAATATAATTCCATTCCACACCCCCAAGACCCCCCCATGCACCAACAACCAAAAAAATTAACAAAAGAGAAAGAAGAGAAAGACAAAGGAAAACAGAAAACAACAACGCATAAAACAAAAGACAACAAAGGGACAACAAAAATCATAACAGCAAAGCCAACTGAATATGTTTGAGTGCATTTATGGCACTATTTACGTGTGTCTCCGTGTATGTGCACATGTGTGCATTTGAATGAGTGAGTGTGTAAATTGCATTTGTACAAACACCTGCACGGCATCAGCCTCAGGCAAAACGACATTAACTGTAACAACACTGCCCCTCAGTGTCATTCAAACTTACTTTTTGTTGTGTTTTATTTTTACTTTATTTTTTTACTGTTATCTTTGACTGTCATTCTATCCCCCGCCCAGCAACTCCACTCCCACTTCTCCAATTCCACATTCAAACCCTCAGCTTCCCTCAGCCCATCCCAGTGTTGCGTATGTGGTTAATACTCATACACGAGTCCCTGGCGCCATTTTGATAAGAGAAGGTAAATCTGACTACGAACGGTACAACTACACTAACGAATAACTCTAAAGCCAAAAACGAATAATGGGAGCAGCAAATTGGTCAGTTGGAGATGTCCAAGTGCTTTTGAGCATCTACGCAGACTCCAGCATCATCCAGAGGCAACTGGATACTTCCACCAGGAATGAAAAGATGTTAAAAATAATATTGGATACATTAGCCAAGATGGGAATCCATCGGTCAGTAAAACAGTGCAGGGAAAAAAGTGTTTAACTCAAAGAAAAATATAACAAAAGCATCTGATCGAGCTACTCATTTCTCCTAAGTGGATATTTTCTCTTTTCTCCTTCTCTCACCTGTCCATCTCCACGTTTGAATTCCATGATGTCACTGTCACTTGTCCACTCAAGCTTAACATTGTTGTCATCTATTGCCCATCACGTGCCCTTAGAGAGTTCCTCAATGAGCTCGATACCTTGATAAGCTAATTTCCTGACAATGGCTCACCGCTCTTTGCACTTGGCGACTTAAACCTTCCGATGTCTGCCTTGTAGTCATTTCTTTCAAACTCTCTCTTTCCCCTCCTTGCCTCTTTTGACCTCACCCTTTCCAAGTCCACTCCAACTCACAATGCAGGCAATATGCTTGACCTGTTCACCTACTAAAATCACTGCAACCCACCTCCAGGTCTATGATCACCACTTTGTTTAATTTTCTGTCTCCCTTTCCTCCAGCCTTAACCATTCAGCCCCTACCCAGATGGCCATGTGCCGTCGCAGTCTTCGCTCTCTCCTCCTACTCTCTCCTCTTCTATCCTATCATCTCTTCCTTCTGCTAAATCCTTCTCCCTCCTGTCTTCTGATCCTGCCTCTTCAACCCTACTCTCCTCCTTTTCTGCAACCTATGACTCGCGTTGTCCCCTTTCCCCCCGGCTGGCTCGGCCCTCCCCTCATGTTCCGTGGCTGAGTGACTCATTGCGAGCTTACAGAATAGGGCTGTGAGCAGCCGAGAGAAATAGCTCAAATAACTAAACTTCCGGAGGACCTATCATCTTTTTACTCCCTCCTCTCTTCCTTCTGTTCTCATCCTCCTATATCTATATGTTGACTTCGACACCGTGAACCATCAGATTCTCCTCTTCACCCTTCAGGGATGGGCGTCTCAGGCTTTGCACACGTTTGGATTGAATACCACTTGGAAAGCCGCTTTTACCAGGTGACATGGAGAGGATTTGTCTGCACCACGTACTCTCACGACTGGTGTCCCCCAGGGCTTGGTTCTAGGCCCTCTCCTCTTCTCTTCTTCTCTTCATTGCTATGCAGATGATACTCAACTACTTTTCTCCTTCCCCACTTCTGAAACCCAATAGATTTGCAAAAATGTAAAAAAACTGTTTTTTCTTTGTCGTTATGGGGTATTGTGTGCAGACTGATGAAGGAAAAAAACAATTTAATCACTTTTAGAATAAGGCTGTAATGTAACAAAATGTGGAAAAAGTCAATGGGTCTGAATACTTTCCGAATGCACTGTATATATCATTAGCTGAAACAGAGCAGTACGAATAAATGGAGAAAAAACATTATGTGGACAGAGAGGGGCAGGGAGTTGTAAAATAAATATGTCATTGTTAATTCGCTAAAGAGGATGATGAAATAAACAAGTTTTATTTCCGCTATATCCATTTTTAAGAAACTGACTTTGTTGCATAAAGTACTTTTTTTTCTGTTTCCATGCTGTAGATCTTGGGCTCACCCAAGTAAATGCTGACAGGAATTAATAATGGCATTAACTCAATTATGGATATTTATTCATTACTAATTTGATAATTAAATTGAGGGGAGTTTGTTGTTCTTCTGAATATCGATCCTTGGAATGAAATGGGTATTTACTCAAATAGATTATTCTCAATGATTAAGTAATGTTAACTACATTTTTGGGAGAAATATACATATAAATGAATGTTCCTTGACATCCAAATAGAGGCAACCCATTTGCTTGGTAATCTTTAGCCTCTTTGCAACATCAGCCTTCTCTCCCTACATCATACCTCTCCCCCCTCCTCTCTCTCCTAAACTAGTATTTTAGACTACACCCCGCTGTGAGAGCGACACCCAGACACAAACACCCACACCTCTACAGCACTCCCCATCTTTCTGTCTGACCTTCTCTTTCTCTCTCTCTCTCTTTGCATTTTCCTCTACTCATACACCCCACCTCCCTCCATCCCTAATCCTCACTTCCAGACATCCATTGCCTTCCAGTGCCTGGTTGGCTTTGTCTCTTTGTGTCGCACCTCTTATTGCTTGTGTAAATCTTTCCAATATTCCTCCTCCTAGTCTTAGATGGAACGTATCTCTACAATTTGTGTGATTTTGCTAATACAGAACTTTTTTTTCACATCAACTAAGCAGAGACTAAAATAACCTTAACACATTTTTTCAGCTTTCAATATGTTATATTATTTTATTTTCTAAAGCATTTAAAGTCTGGATTTCACTGTTTTGCACTGTTTTTGACCTTCTGGTATGTATTACACTTACAAAAGTCTTGATAATTAGAAAATATTTAATGCACCAGTTTAAAAAAATATTCAAATAAATATACATATTAGATGTGCATAAGCCATTTGTAACTTTTTTTTTACACAAGATACAGTCATCTCTAAGTATTGTGTCATTACCACCATGACAAGCTAATTACAATTAAAAAAATCTAAAGTTTGTGTACTTGGTTACCATGGATATGAATAGTGACAGTGGAGAACATGGATGTCATGGAGGGAGATTCAAATTTTAATGCTGGGAAATTTATAGAAAAATAAAGGTAAATATGACTTGAGAAGATAATCTTTTTATTGTACGTCAATGCCAAATAGGCTATAATTTCATAAAATTACGTTAGATTTTTGAAATTAGGTTTTAATTATGTGTATTTAGGATACATTGTATGCTAGCTGTTCAATTGGAGTTAGCATGCTAGAATCCCTGCTATTTATGACCAATACTGTAAAAAATGTATTCCCACCACATAATGAACTGTGATAGTAAGGACAAAATGTGGTGGTAATGACAAAATGTATTAGTTCATACATTTTTACTTACCTTAAGACCTGAAAAGACACACAAATTTTGTATTATGTAAGGATGATTGATGATTTTGATGACTATTTATGTGACTTATTATGGTTACTGACTTAAATTAATTTATTTAAAGTTTGCTATAAGATGCCCACTAAATCAACCAAGGAGAGGCAAGGGCATACACTATATATACAAAAGTATGCGGACAATCCCTTCAAATTAGTGGATTCTGCTATTTTCGGTAACGCCCGGCTATTTCAGCCACACCCGTTGCTGAAAGGTGTATAAAATAGAGCACACAGCCATACAATCTCCATAAACAAACATTGACAGTGGAATGACCTGTACTGAAGAGCTTAGTGACTTTCAACTGGCACCGTCACAGGATGCCACCTCATTTTTCTGCCCTGCTAGAGCTGCCCTGGTCAACTGTAAGTGCTGTTATTATGAAGTGGAAACATCTAGGAGCAACAACGGCTCAGCCGTCAAATGTAGGCCACACAAGCTCACAGAACGGACCACCGAGTGTTGAAGAGCGTAGCGAATAAAAATTGTCTGTCTTCGGGTGCAACACTCACTACCAAGTTCCAAACTGCCTCTGGAAGCAACGTCAGCATAAGAACTGTTCGTCGGGAGCTTCATGAAATGGGTTTCCGTGGCCGAGCAGCCGCACACAAGCATAAGATCACAATGCGCAACGTCAAACGCCTGCTGGAGTAGTGTAAAGCTAGCCGCCATTGGACTCTGGAACTGTGGAAACGCTTCACCATCTGGCAGTCCGACAGACGAATCTGGGTTTGGGAACGCTACCTGCCCGAATGCATAGTGCCAACTGTAAAGTTTGATGGAGGAGGAATGATGGTCTGGGGCTGTTTTTCATGGTTTGGGCTGTGGCAACTGTTTGGGAAAGGCCCTTTCCTGTTTCAGCATGACAATGCCTCCGTGCACAAAGCGAGGTCCATACAGAAATGGTTTGTCGACTGCGAGCCAGGCCTAATCGCCGAACATCAGTGTGCGAGCTCACTAATGCTCTTGTGGCTGAATGGAAGCAAGTACCCTCAGCAATGTTTCAACATCTAGTTGAAAGCCTTCCCAGAATAGTGGAGGCTGTTTTAACAGCAAATGCCCAGGATGTTCGACGAGCAGGTGCCAGCATACTTTTGGTCATGTAGTGTGTAAAAACAAAATCAAACAAGATATTTTAAGATACCAGGAGTATCTTAAGAAACAAAAAGAAAGATACCTCAAGAGAAAAGAAAGTGGTGAACTGAAATCCATCTCACAACTTTCCCAGCGAAAAAAAAGGAAAAAAAGGAGATCATAGAAAATAAACCAAAGAAACAGAAGATCCAGAAAATATTGTTTATGGAGTCATACTTGTCAAGGAACACACCACCACACTCACCTGAAGTCTTACAGCTACAGAATGATGACCTACCTGCCCCTCAAATGACTCCACATCTATGGGATTGTTTTAGCCCACAGACCTTGAAAATTCAAACAAACAGAGGCAGACAAAGCACTACCTTCCACTTCCACCTTCCACCCATTGCAGACATACATGGGGGACTGATTGGAAAGTGGTGTGTTGTGAAATATGATGAAGACCCTTACCCTGGTATTATGCAAGATGTTGATGCAGAGAGCTGCACTTTAGTGAAGACAATGAGTCATGTGGGAGCCAACCAATTATTTTGGCCAATCAGAGAGAACATGTTATGGTACCAACCAGAGAATGGGCTTGGGCTTGTCCTTGAGCCTCATCCAGTGACAAAAATTGGCATATGATGCTTGATGGCGCAGTCTGGGAGGAAATGTGTTGTCTCGTTAAGCAATAGAGTGCATTGAGGTCAAATCTTGAGTGAGCACACACCTGTCTCATGAGTCTCAATCAATAGACTGCAGCCAGTGAACAATAATTAGTGTCACGACTTCCGGCGAAGTTGGTGCCTCTCCTTGTTCGGGTGGTGTTCGGCGGTCGACGTCACTGGTCTTCTAGCCATCATCGATCCTCTTTTCATTTTCCATTTGTTTTGTCTGTGTTTCCACACCTGGTTTCAATTCCCTCATTACATGTTTTGTATTTAAACCCTCTGTTCCCCCCCATGTCTTTGAGTGGGATTGTTTATTGTTAGTGTTTGTGCTTTTTGTGAGTGGTTGCTCGACAGGTTATTTTGTACCCAATTTAGTGTCTCGTGTTGTTTTGTACTGGTTTTTGGTTATGTTATTAAGGCTGAGAAATGCCTGTTCTTCCAGCAGTCCGTCTCCTTCCTAGGGTATTGTATTTCCACCTCTGGGGTGGAGATGGAGAGTGCCAACATTTCAGCCGTGCGTAATTGGCCGACTCCCACCACGGTAAAGGAGATGCAGCGGTTTCTAGGGTTTGCCAACTACTATCGGAGGTTTATCCGGGGTTTTTGACAGGTAGCGGCTCCCATTACCTCACTGCTGAAGGGGGGTGCGGTGTGTTTGCAGTGGTCGGCTGAGGCGGACAGGGCTTTTGGTCACCTGAGGGCTCTGTTTACCTCGGCTCCCGGGCTGGCCCGTCTGGATCCTTCTTTGGCGTTCATAATGGAGGTGGATGCGTCCGAGGCTGGGATAGGAGCCGTACACCGAAGCTCCGCCCCTGTGCTTTCTTCCTCGAAGAAGCTCAGCTCGGCGGATCGAAACTATGACGTGGGAGACCGGGAGCTGTTGGCCGTTGTCAAGGCTCTGAAGGCGTGGAGACATTGGCTTGAGGGTGCTAAACATCCTTTTATCATCTGGACTGACCACCGCAATCTGGAGTACATCCGGGCAGCGTGGAGACTGAACCCTCGCCTGGCAAGGTGGGCCATGTTTTTAACCCGTTTTGTTTTCACCCTTTCCTACAGACCAGGTTCCCAGAACGTGAAGGCAGATGCACTGTCCCGGCTGTATGACACAGAGGAGCGGCCCATGGATTCTACCTCCATACTCCCGGCCTCCTGCCTAGTGGCGCCGGTAGTGTGGGAGCTGGACGTGGACATTGAGCAGGCGCTACGTGCAGAGCTCACTCCCCTCCAGTGTCCAGCTGGGCATCTGTGCGTTCCGTCTGCTGTCCGTGACCGGCTGATCTATTGGGCTCACACGTCACCCTCCTCTGGTCATCCAGGCATCGGTCGGACGGTGCGCTGTCTAAGTGGGAAGTACTGGTGGCCCACTTTGGCCAAGGACGTGAGGGTTTATGTGTCCTCCTGCTCAGTGTGCACCCAGTGTAAGGCTCCTAAGCATCTGCCCAGAGGTAAGCTACATCCCTTTACCCGTTCCACAACGGCCTTGGTCTCACCTGTCAGTGGATTGTCTTACTGATCTTCCACCCTCACAGGGTAACACCACGATCCTGGTCGTTGTGGATCAGTTCTCTAAGTCCTGCCATCTTCTTCCTCTGCCCGGTCTCCCTACGGCCCTACAGACTGCGGAGGCCTTGTTTACGCATGTCTTCCGGCACTACGGGGTGCCTGAGGATATAGTGTCTGATCTTGGGAAGCCGTGCTGCGCCAGAAAGCCCGCGCAGACCGTCTGACTCTCGACCTGAAACCTGCCCCTCCACCTGCCCTGCCAGAAGCTGGGTCCGCGGTTTGTGGGGCCATTTAAAGTCCTGGGGAGAGTGAACAAGGTTTGTTATAGGTTACAGCTTCCCCCCCGATTACCGTATTAACCCCTCGTTCCATGTGTCTCTCCTCAGGCTGATGGTGGCTGGTCTGCTCCAGGAGTCTGAGGTGCGGGAGGTCCCTCCGCCCCCTCTGGAAATCGAGGGGCCCCCGGTGTATTTTGTCCGCTCCATACTGGATTCGAGGTGCCGGAAGAGGGGCCTTCAGTACCTCGTGGAGTGGGAGGGGGTACGGTCCGGAGGAGAGATGCTGGGTCCCGGTGGAGGATGTTTTGGATCCGTCTATGCTGCGGGAGTTCCACTGTCTCCGCAAATATAACTTGTCTGTGCATAGACATATATAAGACAACTGCTGGGACCGCCCCAACAGAGCTTCTGATAGACCTGTATGGTGTGCAGAGTTTGTTGTAACCTCTCAAGCTTGCTGATAATAAAGAGTGATTCATTTTAAGATTGACTTCAGGTGTCCCTGGTGTTGAATTTCCACGGATCAGTGATTCCACCTGTGGAGCATCCCAGTGAAGGTCTGCGAGGGAGACACTGGTGCCGCAGCCCCTAGTGGGAAAGCGTTAGGCGAAATTCCCGTCTGACCAAAGACGATGCGGACCCGCCCAGACCATACTT
The DNA here is from genome assembly GCA_030435695.1 of Brachymystax lenok tsinlingensis. Taxonomy (NCBI): domain Eukaryota; kingdom Metazoa; phylum Chordata; class Actinopteri; order Salmoniformes; family Salmonidae; genus Brachymystax; species Brachymystax lenok. Next base: position 2,553,371 of record CM059806.1, on the reverse strand, counting down.
TTACAGAGAGCTGCTCGGGGGAAGATACCTGATCTGTGAACCTCTGAGAGACAAATCTACTGAATTTCAGTAATTCAATTTAAACGAATTCGTATCAAACCAATAAAACTGAACATAAAGATGTAGAAGAAGGGTACCCCTAGAATTAGAAGAAGGCTAGAACTAGTCTTAGAAAGCTAGAGTGAGGGCAGGAGAGGCCCCACTGACAATTGTCTGTAGGCATTTATGTGAGAAGTGTCTACGTGGTCTGAGAACCACTGGTAAAAACAAAAGGTGTTATTTTAGGCATTTATGAGAAGTGTCTATGAGGTCAGGGAACCACTGAGAATAGCACAATGTGCACTAGGTGCTAATTCTATATGTATGGGAAGCGGCAAGACTATATAGAATTTATGGATACAGTGGCAAGAAAAAGTATGTGAACCCTTTGGAATTACCAGGATTTCTGCATAAACTGGTCATTAAATTTGATCTGATCATCTAAGTCACAACAATAGACAAACATAGTGTGCTTAAACTAATCACACAAATTATTGCATTTTTCTTGTCTATATTGAATACATAATTTAAACATTCACAGTGTAGGTTGGGAAAAGTATGTGAACCCCTAGGATACTGACTTCTCCAAAAGCTAATTGGAGTCAGGAGTCAGCTAACCTGGAGTCCAATCAATGAGACGAGATTGGAGATGTTGGTTAGAGCTGTCTTGCCCTATAAAAAACACTGACAAAATTGGAGTTTGCTATTCACAAGAAGCATTGCCTGATGTGAACCATGCCTCGAATAAAGAGATCTCAGAAGACCTAAGATTAAGAATTGTTGACATGCATAAAGTTGGAAAGGGTTACAAAAGTATCTCTAAAATTAAGAAAAATTGTCTATAAAATGGAGAACGTTCAGCACTTGCTACTCTCCCTAGGAATGGCCGTCCTGCAAAGATGACTGCAAGAGCACAGCTCAGAATGCTCAATAAGATTAAGAAGTATCCTAGAGTGTCAGCTAAAGACTTACAGAAGTCTACAATATGTAAAACACTAAACAAGAATGGTGTTCATGGGAGGACACCTCGGAAAAAGCCACTGCTGTTAAAAAAAACATTGCTGCATGTCTGAAGTTTGCAAAAGTGCACCTGGATGTTCCACAGCGCTACTGGCAAAATATTCTGTGGACAGATTAAACTGCAGTTGAGTTGCTTGGAAGGAACACACAACTGAAAAGGCAGAGCACACCAACATCAAAACCTCATCCCAAATGTAAAGTATGGTGGAGGAGCATCATGGTTTGGGGCTGCTTTGCTGCCTCAGGGCCTGGACAGCTTGCTATCATCGACGGGAAAATGAATTCCGAAGTTTATCAAGACATTTTGTAGGAGAATGTTAGGCTATCTTTCTACCAATGGATGCTCAACAGAAGTTCAGAGACGCAGAAAAAAACACAGAAGTAAATCAACAACAGAATGGCTTCAACAGAAGAAAATACGCCTTCTGGAGTGGCCCAGTCAGAGTCCTGACCTCAACCCGATTAATATACTGTGGCATGACCTCAAGAGAGCAGTTCACACCAGACATCTCAAGAATATTGCTGAACTGAAACAGTTTTGTAAAGAGGAATAGTCCAAAATTCCTCCTGACCGTTGTGCAGGTCTGATCCACAACTACAGAAAACGTTTGGTTGAGGTTATTGCTGCCAAAGGAGGGTCAACCAGTTATTAAATCCAAGGGTTCACATACTTTTTCTTGCCACTGTATGTAAACTATTGATACTATGGATGCTGAAGGACTTTAGATGCTGAGGGACTATAGATGCAGTAGGGACCATAGATGCTATACCTATAGGGACTATGGATGCTATTGGGACTAAAGATGCTCAGGGACCATTGATGCTCAGGGACCATTGATACTGTAGAGACTATGGCAACTATGGAGACTATAGAGGAGCCGCAGAAGATATATATGTATGCATAGGAGGTAATGATGGGTGAGACTGGAGATTACTGAGTGTGTGACTGAGGATGAGAGTATTGTGTGCTTGACTAATTAACTGAACAGGGGGTTAGCCCCGGTGTGAGAGTTGTGTGAGATGACATGTTCAGCTGGAAAACATATTCTAAAGAGTTCAACAAAGGTTTTGAGTATGGGAAAGGGGAATAGTAAGAGTAGGATGGAGGAAAGAGGAAGATAGAAGAATAAGAAGCCTGGCTGGCCTTTCTCTGAGGGGAACCCTTGCATGGGGCCTACCTTATATCCCCCACCAGCATATGGAGATGGTGGCCTCCCACCCCCTCCTAAACCAGTTGGGGTTGGGCCTGTGTCAGGTAGAGGAGCTGCGGAATTAGGAGTTGTTGGAGGGGCTGCAGATGCTGGTGCTGGAGCTGAAGACAGAAAGCTAGCAGCAAAAACAAGGACCAAAGCGAATGAGCAGAGAGGAACAGAGGAGAGGGAGAGTGAAGAAGAGAAGCTAGAAGAGCTCAGCAAAGAACTGGAGAAACGGAAGAGAAAAGTGGAAAGTAGAGAAACAAGAAGCAAATTAAGAAGTGCAAGCAGGAGGAATGAAGAAGAAAGTAGCCAAGATGAAGATAAAAGGAGCAGCAGCGAGGACAGCAACGAAGGACAAGACCAGCAGAAGAATAGAAAGAAAACCTCCAAAAAGAAGGTTGAGGGAATGTTTCCAATAGTACGCTACTCCAACCCCAATGGAGGTGGGATGTTGGAAATGGAGAAACCGTGGGATGCTGACGAAATAAAAGCAATAGTGGGAAATGTTATTGACCCAGCAAAGGAGGCTTTGAGGTTTGAGGAAGAGGTAAAAGCAATCATCTCCAAATACAGCACCAGAGAAATTGAAGAAATACTACGCCACTGCTTGAAATTTAAATGGAAGGACTATAAACACATATGGGACCATGATGTACCAGTTGATGATCGTGGTGACCAGCTGGATAAAAATTTGACCACTAATAAAGGCTGCTTTCCCCAAACGCACAGACTGGCAGAAAATCCATTCAACCAAACAGGGAACTGATGAGAAATAGAGTGACTACATGGAAATAATGGACTCAACACTCAGGTCTGACGCCTGATACAGTAGCCTATTGTGCCATGCTGTGGTGACATGCCTGAGAGAAGATCTGAAGACAGCTGTAACTACAACTTGTATTACATTGGGAATCGAAACCACTGTCTGACGTAAAGCCATATATCACCCATGCGGAAAGACCCTGAAGCTGCAACCGAGGAAACCAAGGAGGTAGAGGGAGAGGTAGAGGCCAAGGGGCCACTTCTGGAGCTGATGGAGGGTGAGACTAGTGGTGCTACAACTGTGGGAAGTTAGGGCATATTTCAAGACATTGTCCTGTAGTGGGTCCTGGAGCTGACGGAGGGAGAGACTGGAGCTGCTACAACTTTGGGAAGGTAGGGCATCTTTCAACACACTGCCCAGTAGGAGAAGGCCCACCTGCAGGTGTGCAAGTGAACAACCCATTTGAAAGAGGAGGTGGACGAGGGGTCTACCAACCATAGGATGAGGCGGAAACAGAAGAAGAAACATATGAATATGAAGAACCAGACGAAACCTGTCAAGTGCTAAAATTGACCACCTTGTCAACCCAAAACCTAATTATTGATATCTTAGTTAATAAACATAAAAATCCATTCTTGGTGGACAATGGGGCCCCGGTCTCAGTGTTGAAAATGACTGTCTCCCTCTCAAAGAAAACAATGCACAAAGTGGGAGCGTCTGGAGTTCCCTCTGAAGAATGTTTGACTTTACCCCTGGACGTGGAGTGGGGAGAGGGCAAATGGAAACACCAATTCCTGTACTCCTCCGCCTGCCCAGTAAATGTATTATGAAGAGATTTGATGTGTAAAATTAATTGTTTTGTTGCCTGTACTGAAGAAGGATTGTTATTGGGATCGAGAGAAAATGGAATCTTCCCATGCCTGATGAACTGTTACTATGCATGGCACCTGAATGATCAACATGTTGAGGGACAGCTGAGAGAGCAATCGCTCTCTTCCCCGTTGCATGGTAACTGGGAAGTGTCTGAATACCTACATTGTACTGCTGCTGTTCCCTCATGCGAAGAGGACCCTAAAAACAAAAAGAGAAAGTCGAAATAACCATGAATGGGCTATACAGAATAGAAGACTTCATAACAGCTGGAGTGTTGTTGACGGATTCTCAGATGAATTTGTATGAGGTCCCTGGTTTGTTCCCCATTGTAGCTTATCAAAACTCCAGGAAAGATGTGGGTATTTGGATGAAGAAAGTGATGGAAGCAACTAATTGGGTGGCCTGGGAAGGGGAAGGTCAGTGGTCAGCTTCTACAGCAACTTTCTATTCCCCATACTGGGCTACTGCAATTACAACACCAAGAAAATAACAAATTCCCGTTGAAACCATGCCTGTGGTATTACAAGATAATTCACACATTGATTGGCTAAAAGATATCCCTGAAAAACTGTGGGCTAAGTCAAAGACTGACATTGGACGCATGAAAGGAGCTGCACCTGTTGTGGTCATTCCAAAAAGCACCCACAGACCTTACACAGCTCAGTACCCTCTTAGCAAGGAAGCCGAAAAGGGTATAATTCCCATTCATAGTGCGTTAGTTGAAAGAGGCACTCTGGGTCCCTCCCCGAATTTGCCTTGTAACACACCAACTTTAACTATCAGGAAACCATCCGGTGATTATCGTTTTGTGCAAGACCTTAAACTAGTAAACAATGCTCTACATAATTAAGCACCCCTGATGCTAACACTGTTACCATTTTATCCCAGGTGCCTCTAGGTAGTTGTGGTTTTTCAGTAATTGATTTTGCTAATGCTTTCTTTAGCATCCCTGTGGCTGAGGAGTCACAGGACTGCTTCTCGTTTACGTTTTTCAGTGCCAGATGGAAATGGACGGTGATGCATCAAGGCTACGTGGAATCACCAGCGATCCTTGCCCAAGAAATGTCTCAAAACCTGGAGGAATGTGGCTCCGGGAGGGAGTACTTTGGTATGTTGACAATTTGATGGTTTGCTCAAAATCAGAGAAGATATGTCACGAGGACACTAGGGAAATGTAGATTTGTTTGGCAGAATATGGTCATAAAGTTTCCCAGAGTAAAATGCAATTATGCCAGAGCTCCATTAAATATTTGCGTCATGACATTACATGACATTACGCGCCCTCTCCAAAGATAGATTAGAGGCAATTAAAGCTTTGCCTAAACCTGTTACCAAGCAGCACATGATGTCTTTGTTAGGTGTGGCTGGTTACTGTCGACCGTAGTTGAAAGACTATGCAGAGAAAGTTCAACCGCTGCAGGATTGTATTTTTGGGAGAAAGATGGATGTGAGTGAAGTTGTGGTCTGGACAGATGAGGCTGAGATGGCATTGGTAAAATTGAAACAAACATTAATGTCTACCCCTTGCTTGGGTTTGCCAGACCATAATAAACTCTTCCATCTCTTTGCTTCAGAGATGAGTGTGTTTATGTCAGAAGTTTTGACACAGTATCATGGTGTAGGATATAGACCTGTTGGTTATTATTCTAAACGATTAGATAGTGTGATCAGGGGAATGGTTTCCTGTTTGAGATTGGTAGCGGCTGCTACGGAGGCTGTTTTGGCATGTTCTGATATTGTGGCTATGTCTCCCCTAACCGTCCATGTGCCCCATGCTGTGCACGCAATTATTACACAGGCAAGAATTATTACACAGGCAAGAACGGCTCATTTGACACCTGCGAGAGTGCTAGATTATCAGAGCATTCTGTTGACCATGTCTCATATTACTCTGAAACAACTTACAATTCTTAACCCCTCAACTCTTCTCCCTACAGCAGATGCCGGTGAAGATCATGACTGTCACGTAGCTATTGAAATTGACTGTAACCCTAGATTGGACTCGAGAGACACCCCATTAGATAATCCAGACTTTGAGTTTTTTGTAGATGGGTCTGCCCAGAGAAATGTAAAAGGGGATCAATTAGTTGGTTATGCTGTTGTGACTGTTTTGGAAACTGTGGAGCGTGCTTGACTCTCTTCACACTTATCAGTCCAGGCGGCAGAACGTTTTGGGCTGACTAGAGCTTGTATTTTGGGAAAGGACAGCTCTGTTAACATTTACACTGATAGCAGGTACACGTTTGGTGTTGTGCATGATTTTGGGAATATTGTGGAAGAATAGAGGGTTTTTGACCTCGTCTGGAAGACAGATTGCACACAGTAACTTTGTTTCATCTCTCGTACAGGCTGTCCAGCTACCCTCTGTTTCCATAATCAACTGTCAAGCACATTCTTCCTGTAACAGCAACATTTCTCTGGGGAACTCTAAAGCTGACCATGAGTTGGATGCTTCCTTTTCTGTTTCCCCACTCCTACAGATGGCAGCAGTTCCAGCTCCCATCAACCCTTTCTCTGTTGATGCCGTGGTTGCTTTGCAGGCAACGGCTGATGAGTCAGAGAGAAGCAAGTGGGCTGGTTGCTGTCGTAAAGACACATTGGGTGTATGGCTGGATAAGAGGAGCAGACCAGCCATTCCCTGTTGTACTTTCCATTTCCTTGCCAAGTTGTCACATGGTCATGTGTCCAAAGCAGGGATGGTGGATTTTGTAAATAAATATTGGTGTAAAAAAAAAGTATACATTTTTGATTTGCATGACTGATAATATTGGACGCAGCATTTCAGTATCCCCTGCTTCCCATCCAAGGCCTGAAGGACCTTTTGAGCACTTAATTATGAACGTCATAGAGTTGAACCCTTGTGAGGGGTACAAGTATTACTTGGTGATTGTTGACATGTTTTCTAAATGGTTTGAAGCTTTCTCTTGCAGGAGATTCACAGCGATTGCTGTGACAAAAGCACTCGTGAGAGAGATCATACCCAAGTGGAGTCTGCCATCTAAAATCAACAATGGTCGGCATTTTGTGAATGAGATTGTCCAGTCCTTGTCAGAGGATTTGCAGACTAATTTGAGAACACATTGTGTCCATCATCCCAAACCTGCGGGTGCGGTCGAAAGGGCGAACCAATCTCTGAAAATTAAATTAGGTAAATTGATTGGTGAAACAAGCCTGACATGGGTGAAAGTGCTTCCATTGGCACTGATTAGTATGAGAGGCAGATCCCATACAGTCACTGGTCTCTCTACACACAAGGTGCTGATTGGCTGTCCTATGGGAAATGTTGGGTGGTCCTTTGCATGGGGTGATGTAAGTTTCCTTCAATAATCCGTCTTCCAGATAGATGACACAGACACAGGAAACTTGGTATAAAACTCTTTAGTAATAAAATGAAATTGCAGACAGAGATTCACATGCAGAATATAGTAAAGATCTGTGTGGCGAAACAGGAGACAACACTCTTTATACAACCTACCGTCAATCATACCTTAACATTGTTGCATTGGATTAGATACAAAGTATCTAAGATGACAAAAACATGTCTAGACTGTGGTTTCTCACTCTACTATCTCGGACTTGAGGCTGCATGACTATCAGCAAGTGCAGGCAGTTCTCAGCCTGAGCACTAAAGCAGTACATCTCCATTACCCAGTACTTTTCCATCATTGCGCATTGCAAGCAAACAAAGGTTATCACATATATACAGTAATCATGGCATTGGTGTAGCCCCACACCCGACCCCCAGGGTAACCCCCAACATGCCCCCTTTGAGACTACCTAGTCTCATGTAATCCAAAGCCAAACTGTGCCTAGCTGTAACTGCCTTAAGATTCTGGACATCCAGGGAGAGCTGGCTAAAACCCTTCTAGATCAAATTAATATGAGCTTGTAGCAAGTAAGTCAAATTGTTAATCAATTTACCTAAAATGGATACACCAATGCTAGGAATAATGGAGATACCGAATATCTCCGCTGGTTTAAGGACATGGCCATACGCCTCATTGTTAATTGGAATCAACCTTTTTATATGTGTGGAAATGGGATCAGTGGAACGGTTAGTTAATATAGCAGAGGCGGGGACTGAGATCATTGGTAAGTTTCACAGAGGAAACAACACCCGCGACAGTTATTTGAAATTACAAGATAACCTCTACCGGCGCAATTCCACATAAACAGGGTGATCCCATACCATCATTAAGAACAAGATAGGTCACTCTAGTAATTAAATATGCGACATCCACTAAATTCCACCCATGGGGTGTACTAAAATTTCATCTGCACTCTTCTTCTTCAGGGAGGTAGCCTGCATAAGATCTACAATGCACTGTTACACCCACAGCCAAAGACCCATTGTGACAGCGCCATAATGGCGGAACACGTTCTTCCTTCAGATTCTCTAAAATTGGTTCAGCCACAGTGGTCCCCAGGTTTCCACTCCAACCATACATCGTTGGGAGAGTACACATACGCCTTTTCCTAACTATCTTCCAATTATCATCATCCCGGGGATTATGCCGTGGCCAAAACCCATGAGTTACAGTCCCTATTTTATCCACAGCTTCTGGATTCCCATTTGTCAAACACCCTCCCCAAATCTTGTATTCCCCAGTCCCTTTCGATACGTTCTTATTACCATGATCAGTCATGTCCATAAAACAGTCCAAGGGTACAATTAAGCTGGCTCTGCTTGTCTTTTGCCCTCCACAGGCCTGATCTGTCTCTGCCATTGGTATTCTCATTGAACCAAACAACTCTCTCATGGATTTGGGTTTAGACAAAATGAACACTTCAGTCCTGTTTGGGGACACTTTTCTACCTAAGTCTCAAACAAACTTTACCCACGTGTGGATAGAGCCAACACAGTCAACCACCAACGACCGCATGCTGTCGTCTTCCCTTTCTTATACCCCCTAAGGGTTTGTTTATTTACAACATAAATTTCTGATCATGTAAAACAGTCGGTTCTTCAGGGCTTTGGTCTTGCCCTTCATCCCTTTTCAAGTCTTTGGTCTCGACTCACATCTGCTTCTGCCTCTTGTTTCAGGTTGTGTCTGGCTCCATTATCTCTTGTGGGCTGAACACCTTCTGGCAGTGGAACAGGTGGTGCCAGCCGGACCTTTCCTGAACTCTGACCGCCGTTGGTGTTGCCATGGTTACCTTCATGGCCCCATCCATCTAAGCTAGTTCCATTTTCTCTTGTGGATCCGGATTCTGACCCAGTCTCCAATCTCCACAGGCAGGTAGTCGGGGTCCTCACCTGGTACCTCTTCCTGAGCTTTCCTAGTGTGAGAATGGAGAGATCTGACAATAGTAGTTAGCTCTTTCATGTAATCCAAGTGTTCTACTTCAGCTAGAGTGAGGTCTATTTGTCTGTCAGTCATGGGTCTGTGTGCGGGAACATTTCATGTGGTGTACACCCCAGGTCTTTATTAACACTACTGCGCATTTTCATTAACACCAGTGGTAAACAATCCACCCAAGATTTCTTGGTGGAGTGGCATGCCTTAGCTAACCCTTGTTTAATGGATTGGTTAGCTCTCTCGGTAACCCCATTAGAATGACACAAACTTCTGGTCCACTCCCATCATTATGGCTACCTGCTTCACTACATCACCAGTGAAGTCGGTACCATTGTCTGCAGATAAGACCTCAGCAACACCAAACCGAGGCATTATCTCCCCTCACTAGTAGCTTTGCTACTGTCTTAGCATCACAGTGTGTGGTGGGAAATGCCTCCACCCACCTGGTGAACCTGTCAATAAGGACTAAACAGTACCTTTTCCTTTCTTTTCTATCTGCAAGATCTATAAAATCCATGGCAAGATGTACAAATGGTCCTCTTGGCATAGTGAAATTACCTGGTTTCAGAGGTGTTCCTTTGGCAATGTAAAATTGCATGCACGTAGCACATCGAAACAGAAACTGTTTCACATGCTGAGTCAAATTTGGACAAAACCAATCCAAAAGAAATGTCCTCTATCATATCTCCCCTTGACAAATGGGCCATACCATGGGCCACTTGGCAAACAGAGGCGATAAGACAAGCTGGCAGACACGGTCTGCCAGACAGTCTGTCTCCAAATTTTAGAAACGGGGTCAAGTTTACAACCCCTGCTGTTGCCATACCAAATGAGAACCAACATCCAAAGCCTGTTTAGATGCAAAATCGTCAGTGTCTTTCCCAACAGTAGCAGAGAAGAACATGGAGTGACTATGACACTTTGAGGCAGCCAATTTAGCAGCCTCATCTGCCATGGTGTTACCCATACTCATAAAATCTTTCCCCCCAGTGTGAGCAGCAACCTTCACAATAGCCAAAGCAGAGGGCAGCATCATAGCCTCCAAGAGATCTAAAACCACAGTTCTACTACGAATAGGACGTCCACAAGCATTGTGAAAACCCCTACTCCTCCAGACACCACACCAGGAGAAACAAACCCCTATTGCATAAGCAGAATCAGAGAAACCCTTTTCCCTTCTCTCATTTTACAGGCAGTGGTTAGTGCCAAAAGTTCAGCCTGTTGAGCTGAGAAGATATCTGGTAATGGTTGTATGTGAGTGGTTCTAGCAATTGTCACAATACCAAACCCTGCATGTTTCTTCCCTGTATTTTGATCTATATATGCAGAACCGTCAACGAAAAGCTCCAAGTCAGCATCAGTCAGGGCAGTGTCAGAGAGGTCAGACCCAGCCTTCATTGGTGTGGGACCCACTGTCTCTGCACTGCCTTTGGTTGAATCTGTCATGGTGCCCCGTGATTTTGTTTTAATCAGGTTCTATGTACCGTGGACCGAGTGACTTATCTGTATGGTACTGTAGGAAAACCCAGTTCTATCCCCATGTACGGATAGTAGAACTTAACATAGGATGATAAACCCAACGCTGTTCTATCCCCGTATACGGGTAGTAAAACCTAACATAGCAGTTCTATTTTCTCCAACCCCTCTTCTTCTTTAGTTTCACTACATTTATTCACTAACCACGCTACTGTAAATGGTTCCACATATGTGTGGTAAATAACCCCAATTGGTTTCAATTGTATTTTAACTTCAGTACGGGGGTCTCCCTGTCTCCTCTCTTGTGGATGTAATGGAAGAGTAAACTCACAACATGTCTTCCCCAATACGCAATTCGCAAATGTGTCCCTTGTTGTACTAGTCTTAAAGACGTGTTGTCTATACCAGTCTAGATTTATTTCAGTACATAGAAATTCTTGATATTGACTAGCATATATTCATTCACTGTTATCAAATACACTCAACTCATACAACAATTGTCCCACACCAAATCTATAATCCCACCAATTATACATATATCAAAACAAAACCAATGCATTCCCTCAGGTAAGGACACCATGCGCATATAACACTTTCAATCACTTGTCACCCAGTACCTCAGAACTGACTTAGTTATTCCTAATCTATAACCAAGTTCCTCACACAAGGTTCCATAAGACCCTCAGGAATTTCAGACTATTACACCTGGGATTCTGTGTCATTAATCACATATACATTGTATACGTGCTTGTACAGTCGTAGCCACTTGGGTGGTGGGTTATTGAATGTATGTGAATGTCTGAAATTCTGGATGTATGATTGTATGTTTGACTGTGTGTGTTGTGGTCTACACAGTTTATATCGATCGTTGCACTTTCTTTATTTTGTCTTTTGCATACTTGTACGTTCCACTTCTTGTTATTAAACATGTGGAATGGAAATCGCGCTGCATCTTGGTCCGCTCATTATAACGATCGTGATACCAAAGGTTTTGAGAATGACACAAATATGAATTTTCACAAAGTCTGCTGCCTCAGTTTGTATGATGGCAATTTGCATATACTCCAGAATGTCATGAAGAGTGATCAGATGAATTGCAAAGTCCCTCTTTGCCATGCAAATGAACTGAATCACAAAAAAAACATTTCCACTGCATTTCAGCCCTGCCACAAAAGGACCAGTTGACATCATGTCAGTGATTCTCTCGTTGACACAGGTGTGAGTGTTGACGAGGACAAAGCTGGAGATCACTCTGTCATGCTGATTGAGTTTGAATAACAGACTGGAAGCTTCAAAAGGAGGGTGGTGCTTGGAATCATTGTTCTTCCTCTGTCAACCATGGTTTCCTGCAAGGAAACACATGCCGTAATCATTACTTTGCACATAAAGGGCTTCACAGGCAAGGATATTGCTGCCAGTAAGATTGCACCTAAATCAACCATTTATCGGATCATCAAGAACTTCAAGGAAAGCTGTTCAATTGTTGTGAAGAAGGCTTCAGGGCGCCCAAGAAAGTCCAGCAAGCGCCAGGACTGTCTCCTAAAGTTGATTCAGCTGTGGGATGGGGGCACCACCAGTACAGAGCTTGCTCAGGAATGGCAGCAGGCAGGTGTGAGTGCATCTGCACGCACAGTGAGGTGAAGACTTTTGGAGGATGGCCTGGTGTCAAGAAGGGCAGCAAAGAAGCCACTTCTCTCCAGGAAAAACATCAGGGACAGACTGATATTCTGCAAATGGTTCAGGGATTGGACTGCTGAGGACTGGGGTTTCTCTGATGAATCCCCTTTCCGATTGTTTGGGGTATCCGGGGAAAAAAGCTTGTCCGGAGAAGACAAGGTGAGCGCTACCATCCGTTCTGTGTCATGCCTAGATGTTCAGAAGTCTTATGGCTTGGGGGTAGAAGCTGTTTAGAAGCCTCTTGGACCTAGACTTGGCGCTCTGGTACCTCTTGCCGTGCGGTAGCTGAGAGAACAGTCTATGACTAGGGTGGCTGGAGTCTTTGACAATTTTTATGGGCCTTCCTCTGACACCGCCTGGTATAAAGGTCCTGGATGGCAGGAAGCTTCGCCCCAGTGATGTCCTGGGCCGTTTGCACTACCCTCTGTGGTACCTTGCGGTCGGAGGCCAAGCAGTTGCCATACTAGGCAGTGGTACAACCAGTCAGGATGCTCTCGATGGATTCTGATAATACCTCTGATCATAGGCAGCTGGATGTATGGCTCAATATATGGAAAGTTCCAATGTTGAAACAGTATCATGGAAAACAAAGACTGTTTCATGCATAACCTACATCTAACCCAAGGTGTACAGTCAATTTATTAGGTACACCACCCCGTTCAAAAAATTGGATCGTTCCTACAGACAGTGAGTCACGTGACAGTGGCTTGCTATATAAAGCATGCAGACAGGCATCAATGCACTCAGTTACTGTTTGACTGAACATTAGATTGGGAAAAACTAGTAGACCTAAGTGACTTTGAGCGTGGTACGATCGTCAGTGCTGGGTCCAGTATCTCAGAAACGTCCGCCCTCCTGGGCTTTTTACGCATGACAGTGTCTAGGGTTTAGAAGAATGATGCGACAAACAACAAATATCTAGTCAGTGGCAGTCCTGTGGGTGAAAACAGCTCGTCAGTGAGAGAGGTCAAAGGAGAATGGCAAGATTCGTGCAAGCTAACAGGCTGACCACAAATAGACAAATACATGCACAATACAACAGTGGTGTGCAGAACGCATAGACTAAACATAGCATAGTAATTATAAATCCGGGACACTGAAGTTAGTAGGATATGTTACGTTTGGTATGGTTGCATAAGACAAATCGTTACTTAAGGCAAAAATGAAAGTAGGGTGGTTGTAAGGGTGGATGGGCAGGCGTACGATGCAAACATCTAGCAACTCAAATGTTGAGAGTTTGAATCTCATCAGGGACAACATTAGCATTTTAGCAACTTTTCAACTACTTCATACTGTTTTGCTACTTGCAACTACTTAGCATGCTAGCTAACCCTTCCCCTAACCCTTAACCTTTTAACCCTAACCTCTATCCTAGCTAACTTTAGCCAGCCTAGCTAGAATGCGTAACATATTGTACGTTTAGCAAATTAGTAACAAATAATACGAATTGTAATTCATAACATATCATTCAAAATGGGTGATGGACATACACAAATTAATACATACCATACGAAACATAACATATCATATAAATGGATAATAATACAAAATGCTCTAATACCAGGTTGCAGAACGGCATCTCGGAATGCACTTGACGATCCTTGTCATGGATGGGCTATTGCAGCAGACGACCACACCGGGTTTCACTCCTATCGGCAAAAAAAAAAAGAAGCCGCTCCACTGGGCACACGATCTCCAACACTGGACAATTTAGGAGTGGAAAAAAATATCCAGGAACATGACAGCGAGTTCAGTTTACTTGAGTGGCTTGCTCAGTCCCCAGATCACTACCCAATAGAGCGCCAGGCTGTTTGCAGCATAAATGTACCGCCATCCAATCTGCAGAAACGGCGTGATGCCATCGCGTCAGCATGGACCAACATCCCTGTGGAACGTTTCTGACACCCTGTAGAACACCCCAAAGAATTCAGGCTGTTCTGGAGAAAAAGGGGTCCGACCTGGAAATAGATGGGTATACATAATAAACTGTCCAGTGAGTGTATATTTACAATGAAGAGGTCATTTTCCATCACTGTGCCAAATAAAAATTGTGATGAATGTTATTTTATTACGCCTGTTGACTTACAGATTTTGATATTAGTGACAATAATGTTATTATACTGCACCTGTAATGGAAGAATGAGAGAAGTTGATACTTGCGACTAGCAGGCGCCGAGGCCCAGCGTGATGACTCAATCATGATTTATTACGTTGTTTGGATGGCTGACCATCTGTGGGCTATCGCAGGGGTCAAACATACCTTATCTGTGGCAATCTCGAGGAAGAGACATTCCCACAAAAGTCCTGGGGACACTGATGCCAGGAGAGGTGTGAAGACTGATGTCTCTTCCTCGAGATTGCTACAGATAAGGTGTGTTTGACTCATGTGATTGTTAGCCCACAGATTGTTAGCCATCCAAACAATGTAATAAATTGTGATTGAGTCATCACGCTGGGCCTCGGTGCCTGCAAGTCGCTAGACGCGAGTATCACCTTCTCATTCTTCCACTACAATGAATTGTTTCAAGAGTTCATAAAGAGCTATGAATTTTGATGTGTTTTATTGTACTGTAAGTGCTATGGATTTATTGTTACAGGGAAACTGTGTTGTTTTGTTCATTGGTTGGCGGATAGTTCAAAGAGGAGTGGCATAGGGGGTGCGCTCCTATCATTTAAATTGAGTTGATTAGGTGTCTGAGTGTGCTGAATTTGGTTAAAAGGACAGTGAATTTGTTCATACTTTGAGAACTTGCTACCAAGCTCCTGTGTGTATCATGCACATAGTTGTTTTCTCTTCAAGATTATGCTGAATTGAAGACATGCAACCACGTTGTCTTAACCTATTGATGATAGTAATTTATTATGAGTAGTCTAATGTATCATGTACGTCATGTACACTAATTGTCTGAAAGTTAATTATTTATTTCATGACAAATAAAGTATATTAGTTGAATTGAGTGAATGCATTCCTTGTTTTACAGAGTCATTTTTTGATTGACTATAAGCTTAGAATTTAGTGGGTCTACTGGTAGTTAATTATACTACTACACATGCTTGGGTACCAACTTGACATCCCTGATCAGCTTGGCTCAATAAATTAATGCTAGAGCATTGGTTTCCAGGATGAGCTATTTGTATCCAGCCTCCTAATAACGGTGCAAGTTAAACACATGTTCATTATAGTCATACTACGTGGTGATGCAAGCCTCACTACCACAGGTGGACTAGATTTCTCCGGAGACACACAGGGCCTGCTGCATTTATTTACAAAATTTTGGAGTCAGATTGATGAATGTAGCATATTATTATTTCAACATAATAAGGGTTGGATCATTTCCACCCAACTATAAATGGTCACTCATCCTCAGTTGATGGGGATTTCCACCGTAACTCTACACACACATGTAGAGTAACAGATTTGGATATTAGTGATAATCTTATTTTACTGCACCGGTTAGGCTGCGTTTACACAAGCAGCCCAATTCTGATCGTTTGCCCAACTATTGGTAGAATCTCTGATCTGATTGGTCAAAAGACCAATTACTGGCAAAAGATCAGAATTCGGCTGCCTGTGAAAATGCAGCCTTAGAGATACCGATTTGTAACGATAACACAGAGGTCTAACCCAGGACGAGTCACAGATACAGTATCTCTGTGTGGCTACAGATACTTTTTCTACATTTGGATTCAAACTGCCCAACCTTACGACTGACCACACTCGGCATCTCAGCAGTGGCTCAAAATGGCTGCCTATCACCATCACCACCCAGGAGATTGTAGCCTTCCAAAACGTTTTCCTGCAATTATAGAAATCTCCCTCTGTGATCTAAAACATTTTGTTTTCCAATTATCCATATTTTCCAAATGGTGCAACTGCTGTCCTGTCTATAGTAAACTGTTAACTATGTCAGTGCCTAAGAGCTCCAGATGTTGAGACTTACGTATCTTAACATACAGTGCCTTATTCTACAATTTATTACATCGTTTTTTCCCCCTCAATCTACACACAATACCCCATAATTAAAAAGAAAACAGTTTAGAAGTTTTTGCCAATTTATCAAATATTTAAAACATAAATATCACATTTACATAAGTATTCAGACCCTTCACTCAGTACTTTGTTGAAGAACCTTTGGCAGCGATTACAGACTCAAGTCTTCTTGGGTATGACGCTACAATCTCGGCACACCTGTATTTGGGAAGTTTCTTCAATTCTTCTCTGCAGATCCTCTCAAGCTCTGTCAGGTTGGTTGGTGAGCGTTGCTGCACAGTTATTTTCAGAGATGTTCGATCGGGTTAAAGTCTGGGCTCTGGCTGGGCCACTCAAGGACATTGAAACTTGTCCCGAAGCCACTCCTGCATTGTCCTGTTGAAAGGTGAACCTTCGCCCCAGTTTGAGGTCCTGAGCACTCTGGAGCAGGTGTTCATCAAGGATCTCTCTGTACCTTCCTCCATTCATATTTGCCTCGATCCTGACTAGTCTCCCAGTCCCTGCCGCTGAAAAACATCCCCACAGCATGATGCTGCCACCACCATGCTTCACCGTAGGATGATGTCAGGGTTCCTCCAGACGTGACGCTTGGCATTCAAGCCAAAGAGTTCAATCTTGGCTTCATCTTATTTCTCATGGTCAGAGTCTTTAGGTGCCTTTTGGAAAACTCCAAGTGGGCTGTCATGTGCCTTTTACTGAGGAGTGGCTTCCGTCTGGCCACTACCATTAAGGCCTGATTGGTGGAGTACTGCAGAGATGGTTGTCCTTCTTGGAAGGTTCTCCCATCTCCACAGAGGAACTCTAGAGCTCTGTCAGAGTGACCATCGAGTTCTTGGTCACCTGCCTGACCAAGGCCCTTCTCCCCCGATTGGTCAGTTTGGCCGGGCGGCCAGCTATATTTTATTTTATTTAATCCATTTTAGAATAAGGCTGTAACGTAACAAAATGTGGAAAAGGGGAAGGGGTCTGAATACTTTCCCGAATGCACTCTATATCTCCTTATGATAAAACTGCACTTCTCCTGACATACATCTCGTTCTAGCCCTCTCAAGGGACACCATTCCCCACTCGCTCCAGCCCTCCACCTCCAGATGCGACACAAGTGCACAAATCCCCCACCAAAGATACTGGTAACTCCTTTTCGGTCTTCGATGCCATTAACAGTCTCGGTGAAAGGTGACTATGGAGGAGGGTAGGACACTGGGCGTGTCCAAATACCCATACTTACGTCCTAAATAGCAGGCCATTTGAGTATGCAAAATTGCAAACAGTATTTTTGAGTATGCAGCATTTTGAAAATTGAATATACTTAAAATTCCCGGATGCCATACGTTATTTAGGGCTTTAAAAACAGTTTGGCCGAGCGGCCAGCTCTAGGAAGTCTTGGTGACTCTTTGTTCATTTAAGAATGATGGAGGCCACTGTGTTCTTGGTGACCTTCAATGCTGCAGATACTTTTTGGCACCCTTCCCCACATTTGTGCCTTGACAATTCCTTCGACCTCATGGCTTGGTTTTTGCTCTGACATGCACCATCAACTGTGGGACCTTATATAGACAGGTGTGTGCCTTTCAAAATCATGTCCAATCAATTGAATATACCACAAGTGGATTCCAATCAAGTTGTAGGATGATCAATTGAAACAGGATGCAACGGAGCTCAATTTCAAGTCTCATAGCAAAGGTATGTTTTTTTATTTTTAATACATATCTAAAAACCTGTTTTCTTTTTGTCATTATGGGGTATTGTGTGTAGATTGATGAGGGAAAACAATTATTTAATAAATTTTTTTAATACAGACTAATGTAACAAAATGTGGAAAAAGTAAAGTGGTCTGAATACTTTCCGAAGGCACTGCATACTATCCTTAATACTTAGTTTGCATTTACTGTGCATCTAGTTTTATGTGCTATAGATAGGTTGGTTGGTTGTTTAGCAACAAAACCGGCGTGTGCACAACTATGGGACAAAACAGACAGGGTTGACTTAGACTGTTGACAACATGTCAACTATTTCGTCTCCAAATGTTTATTGAAAACATAAATACATTTGCACAATGAGCACTTGTCTCTCAAATACATTGTTGCAGTTGTTGTTTAGCTAGCTAGCAAATTGTATCCATATTAGCATGACATCAGTCAAAACAAGACATGGTATCAGTAACAAGATATAACGAGCTGAAATGAGCCAACTACAGTGCATTTGGAAAGTATTCAGACCCCTTGACTTTTTCCACAATTGTTTTATGTTACAGCCTTATTCTAAAATAGATTAAATAGCTTTTTCCCCTCAATCTATACAAAACCCCACATAATAACAAAGTAAAAACAGGTTTTTAGAAATGTCTGCAAATGTGTAAAAAAAAAAAAGAAAAATGGAAATACTTACATAACTTTTCAGACCCTTTGCTATGAGAGACTTGAAATTGAGCTCCGGTGCATCCTGTTTCTATTGATCATCCTTGAGATGATTTGATCATTTTTGTTATACATTTGCAAACATATACAAAAAACCTGTTTTTGCTTTGTCATTATGGGGTATTGTGTGTAGATTGATTAGGACATTATTATAATCCATTTTAGAATAAGGCTGTAACGTAACAAAATGTGGTGAAAGGGAAGAGGTCTGAATACTTTCCGAATGCACTATACGATTCCCCACATGGCAGCTTCTTGTCATTGTTGCTAGCTATCTGACCGTTCAGAATCATAACACGTTGTCAGCCAACCCGTCTATTGTGGCAGGTGATTTGAAAAATGACCAGTGAACTGCAGCGCTCAATAAAACACTGTGGAATTACCCTCATCTTTGAAAAAGCAAGATATCCCTAATCTAGAACAATCATGAAGATCAAACATTGTATTACTTTTAATATGGCGCTTGATGTCGGTGCAGGTTGAACCCTATTGGTGCATGTGGTTCGTTAGTATTCAGAGAATGGTAGTTGGAAGACAGAAACATGACAGAGAAACACAAAATGTTCACTGTGACTAATTTATTTACTCTTTAATGTAGGGTAACACATTCCTTGTACATCTATAGGACGAGATTTACCCATTGTTGCCACTTGCCATTTAAAAGATCCCAGATACTAACACAGTATTTTCATCCTATAATTTAAAGCCTACTGTGCATTGGCCTCCACACCAGTCCGTTGCTGCCCTCTAGAGGCTACCTGTGTAAGAACAAGCATATGATCAAACTTACTAGAGAAGATATTGCATTTATGTATCGTTTAAGTTCTTGTCTACACTATGGCACAAAGTATGTGTTGTAACTGTCCTGCAACAATAATTATACTGAAATGAAGGGGTATCCGAGCAAATTGTGTTTGGTAACTAGAACTCGTTACCATCCAATTACCACTTTATTTTGTGTTGTTATGTAAAGTGCTACCAATGTTTTTTAATACAGCCTGATGGCCAGATCAGCCATTCATGTAGCCTACTATGGACAACCCAGGACAGTTTAGTTTAAACTACAATACATTGACTTTTAGGAGTACCATAGGAATAGAAAAGAAGTCCGAAGAATTGGATTGACCAATGTTAAATTCATTACAATCTTGCAAACTTTTGAAATGTATTATTAGGAAGTGAGTTCCATAGATGGACTCAACAGTTGCCCTCATTCACATCTACTGTTACATTGAAAATATGTTACCATATCGCAGTGTATTCAGAGCCAGTCCATGCAGACGTTTATACATTTGTTTCACTTTAAGGAGAAAAAAAATAACGGGTATGCTTCTTTGGAATATGACAGGGGATAAATGAAGCCAATATGTAAAACATATCCCAACTTGGAATAACTTTCTCAAATTACATTCCGGCAAAATATATTGACACCCTTGTACTTTTCTTAAATATATATATTTTTTTATGATGGCCTCCACAAAATTTTTTGGATTTTCAGCATTGTAGAAACTATTTTTATTTTTGAAACTTAAGTATACCATTTTTACTTAGAAAAGAAAAAGAAAAATAGTAGGGACCTAATGGACAAAATGATTCCCACCAAAGAGCTAATACTTGGTTGCACAGCCCTTGGTCAAAATAACTACCCACAAATGCTTCTTGTAGTATGAGCTTGCTGCACCTTTCTACTGGAAGTTTAACTTTTCAGCTGCAGACTGCTCCAATTCGGAAATGTTTGATAGGTGCCTTCGACCAACTGCTGTTTTCAGATGTTGCCATAGGTTTTTGATGGGATTCAGACATGGAATCAATGTTGGCCACGCCAATTCACTCTGACTCCCCGAGTGGCGCAGCGGTCTAAGGCACTGCATCTCATTGCAAGAGGCCTCACTATAGTACCTGGTTCAAATTCAGGCTGAATCACATCTGGCTGTGATTGGGCGGCGCACAATTGGCCAGCATTGCCGGAGTAGGCCATTATTGTAAATAAGAACTTGTTCTTAACTGACTTGCCTAGCTAAATAAAAAGGTTAAATTAAAAAATAAAAAGTCTACAATGTTTGATGGAGGCCTTTGACCAACTGCTGTTTTCAGATGTCGCCATAGGTTTTTGATGGGATTCAATCCAGAGAGACTTACAGTAGTAAGTGCATACATTTCCATACTGGCTCTCGATGGGACTCAAAGCCACAACCCTGGCGTTGCAAGCACTATGATCTACCAACTGAGCCACACAGGATCAATGCTGGCCACTCGAGAACAGTTCAATCTTTTTTTTCTTGAACCATTCCATGCATTTTGATGTGTGTTTGCGGTCGTTGTCCTGATGGAAGACACACAACCTTCGAAGGAGACCCTTTTGTACACTGGGTTTAACATTGGACTCCAAAACACCTTGATAATCTTCTGATTTCATGACGCTTTGCACACGTTCAAGGCCCCCAGTACCAGAGGCAGCAAAGCAACCCCTTTGAATGCTTCAATTGTTCGTTAGATTCTGTGGGGTTGATTTGCTGCCTCTGGTACAGGGGGCCAAACAGGCATTTAATATATGTGCACTTACTTGCTAGTGGTAACTTTAATGAAAAGTGAACAATAGTAGCGAGAAACGAAGGGTTGACATATAAATACATGAATGTCTTATTTTACAGCCAATCAACTCTGAAAAGGCATAAACAACCATAACAATATACATTAATGTAATGATGCGTTTATCTTAATGTTGCAATCAAACAGTTTAAATATAGTCTGGATAACTTGTCATTATAAAAGGCAGGACAATACTATGACAATATTCCTGATATCCTACTTCCAAAAGGGCCTTTCTATGGATTTCACTCTAGCAGGCGTTTTTGGGGGGGGGGAATGTGTCAAGCATGGATTATCAAGGCATTTTGAACTCGTTTGTTAAGCTCATGTAAAATATGTTCATTATGAGTTAAGCTCTACTACACAGCAAAACATTAAGCACCTACATATGTATCCAGTTTTCATTTCAACATTTTATAACTTGGCTTTACTCAAGTTGCTATTGTTTGCCAGGTTGGTTCTAAATAACTCCTGAATCCTCCTCCAAAGGTCGACCTCTGCTTCTGCGTGGGACCTGGGCTCACAGGCTTTCCGATAACACCATGAATACTGGACGGGCAGAAGGGCATGTAGGGTGTCTCTAAGTAGTGTCCTGCCCCAGGGTAAAATACTGACTCGTAATTATCCTTCCCATGACGCTTTAGTTGTTGCATTGCCTGATCTGCAAAATAACAACTGTCCCAGTTTTGGTCATCCTCTGCAGCAACAAAGAGAAACCTTCCATTGGCTCTCTCAATTGGGATGAGCGTTGCCTGATTAATGAGGTCATTAATAACATATTTCACATTTAAGGCCCCTGACTTGGTAGCAAAGACTCTTTTGGTATCAAGCATAAGGGGAGGTATGACTGTGCCTTTGTAGTGAAGAGGAATCATGGTATTGGCATTGCAACCATTGACACATACGGTAGCAGCAATGCCTGGCAGAAAAGTGGCAATGGAAAGTGCAAGATCCCCACTTTTGAACAGTGATAACAAACCTAATCCAGAGTCGCAAACCTTAAAAGAAAAAGGGACAACAAATAAAGCACCGACCTTAAGACATTTAGGTAGTACTACTTCCATAAAAGACGAGTGATTTTAAGTAATATTGAAGTAATTACAAATCAATTAATATGCTGTAAGCAATTAGAACTAATTTTCACATTATTACCATTTTGATACCACTTTATTCCTTGCTGTAAAGTAATACCAAAAAGATAATAGAGAAATAAAATCAAACCAGAGGATTATTTAATGCTGACCTGCGGCTTGCCATATATAATGACACTGTAAAGACCACAAAACCTCTGTTGGCAAGAAGAGAAGCTCTAGTTTCAGATAGACCTCTTCCGTATGTGTATAGGTCTAAAACAGCTGGGTGTGGACCTATTTCTGTAAAGAAGGAAATATACACTTTAAAACATTGAAAATCAGCACATATCACGTTGATGGTAAATACCAACTTGTAATAAACTCAGCAAAAAAAGAATTGTCCCTTTTTTAGGACCCTGTCCTTTCAAAGATAATTTGTAAAAAATAAAATGCTTGTTCAATGAACCATAAACAGTTAATGAACATGCACCTGTGGAACGGTCGTTAAGACACTAACAGCTTACAGACGGTAGGCAATTAAGGCCACAGTTATGAAAACTTAGGACACTAAAGAGGCCTTTCTACTGACTCTAAAAAACACCAAAAGAAAGATGCCCCGGGTCAATGCTCATCTGCGTGAACCTCCCTCAGGCATGCTGAAAGGAGGCATGAGGACTGCAGATGTGGCCAGGGCAATAAATTGCAATGTCCGTACTGTGAGACGCTTAAGAAAGAGCTACAGGGAGACAGGATGGACAGCTGATCGTCCTCGCAGTGGCAGACCACATGTAACAACACCTGCACAGGATCGGTATATCCAAACATCACACCTGCGGGACAGGTACAGGATAGCAAATACAACTGCCCAAGTTACACCAGGAACGCACAATCCCTCCATCAGTGCTCAGACTGTCCGCAATAGGCTGAGAGAGGCTGGACTAATTCCGCAGCATTGAAGGTGGCTGTGGCCTCCATCATTCTTAAATGGAAGAAGTATGGAACAACCAACACACTTCATAGAGCTGGCCGCCCAGCCAAACTGAGCAATGCGGGGAGGAAGGCCTTGCTCAGGGAGGTGACCAAGAACCTGATGGTCACTCTAACAGAGCTCCAGAGCTCCTCTATGGAGATGGGAGAACCTTCCAGAGGGACAACCATCTCTGCAGCACTCCACCAATCAGGCCTTTATGGTAGAGTGGCCAGACCGAATCCACTCCTCAGTAAAAAGGAACATAACAGCCTGCGTGGAGTTTGCCAAAAGGCACCTAAAGACTCTCAGACCATGTGAAACAAGATTCTCTGGTCTGATGAAACCAAGATTTAACTCTTTGGCCTGAATGCCAAGCATCACGTCTCGAGCAAACCTGGCACCATCCCTACGGTGAAGCATGGTGGTGGCAGCATCATGCTGTGGGGATGTTTTTCAGCAGCAGGGACAGCGAGACTAGTCAGGATAGAAGGAAAGATGAACGGAGCAAAGTACAGAGAGATCCTTGATGAAAATCTGCTCCAGAGCGATCAGGACCTCAGACTGGGGCGAAGGTTCACCTTCCAACAGGGCAACAACCCTAAGCACACAGCCAAGACAACACAGGAGTGGCTTCGGGACAAGTCTCTGAATGCCCTTGAGTGGCCCAGCCAGAGCCCGGAATTGACATCCCTGGAGAGACCTGAAAATATCTGTGCAGCGACACTCCCTATCCAACCTGACAGACCTTGAGAGGATCTGCAGAGAGTAATAGGAGAAACTCCCCAAATACAGGTGTGCCAAGCTTGTAGCGTCATACCCAAGAAGACTTGAGGCTGTAATCGCTGTCAAAGGTGTTTCAACAAAGTACAGGGTCTGAATACTTATGTAAATGTGATATTTCCGAGGGGGTTCAAAATGTTTTGCAAAGTTCACATAAACATCAGGGAAAATCATCAGGAAGGAATTGTGTGTGTAGAAAATAAGATATGTATTGCTATCAATTGTGGTTGTGTCACTGTCCCTAACGATGGGGTCATCGATGGGGTCATAATAGCTGATAGCTCCTACCATTCAAAAGCTAGAGCTACAATTATTGGCGGGGACCAAATAACCCTTTGGAACACAATTTCTGGTGTTACATTCGAAAAGCAGCATTGGTGTATAATTTTACTGCGCGTGAAGGTGGAGGGGGGGCTGCGTGCCTGCAAAGCGCACATTGCACCTGTCATCCCTATAGCTGATTGCTTCTTCTAGTGAAATTAGCTGGCGCTGCTATGTAGCCTACTGTTTTAAAGACCTTGCAAAATATCAGAAATAACATTGTGTAGGATAATAGAAAGTCAAAATAGGCTATAAAATAAATTGATAGGGAGAGTTTTGAAGGAGAAAGAGTATGCCTATAGGCCTACTGCAAAATTGACAACCTAAAATAGAAATGACACGCACCCTGTCACCTAGATGTTTAACGATTAATACATTTGAGTGAAGCAGTTCAACGCTGACACCATTTTAGAGTGCATAAACTCTGGAAACCAGCAGAGATCTGTTCTGTCTTGCAAAGCACGAGTGGTAGGCCTAAATTCACTGCAGTATTAGGCCTTTTATTTAGCCTACAAAATGATGCTTATGAATGAGCTTCTATTGGTAGACTACATCTTTAGCCTAACTTCACTGTTGTCCTGTGCAATGCCGCACACACGCTTGCCTCTTTGCTGGCCTTTCAGCTATTCCTGTATAAAGCTCCATGAGTCTGAAAAGAAACGTTGCTACAAATTGCTGGTCATTTATTTAGATTTTTTTTATTTATTTTTTATGTACTGTTAGCCTATTTGAGGCAAAAAGAAACCGTGCTCTTGCTTGCTGAATGTAAAATACAGCATAGGCTAAATTAACTGGTGGGGAAAATTTTGAAAAGGGAGAGGGGACAATGGTGTGTGATGACATTTGCTGTGATGATAATGCCTTGGCACATTGTTGCAATGACAGGATCAACGCAATGGACAGGCAGAGATCAGTGAAAAATATGAGTTAACCATTGGAAAAATAGAAATGACCTGCAACAGCATTACAGGCCATCATAAATCAACACTCCACAAGGTTGTCACTAGGTCACCACATGCACAAACCCCGACTATTTCTACAATTTATCTTCTTAAAATGTGATTTTAAACCCAACTTTAACCCTAACACTGCTAACCTTAAACTATTATTTTTGTTTTCATACATTGTTACGACATAGGCTATTTTGACTTTGTGGCTGTGCTAAATTGTTTGTCCAGTCACTGATTTAATAATATTAGCAAAATAACATGGCGAGTAACCGTTAGGTGGAGTTTAGAATCTGCTTCTCTTCCCCTATGAAAGCTAACGTAAATAAATGCACAAACCTGCCGGTGTAAATAATAATCAACAGGTGACCTTGAATATAAATATCTTAATGTAAACATAATATCAATTAAATTGTTGCACCTCAATCACCGGAGTTAAAAGGAATTGTTAACCAAAAGTTGTCTTGAAGCCTACTTGACCTTGATTTGCTTGCGCTTGTTTCCACAGTGGCAGTGGTTGCCGAAATGCTGTCAGAAATTGCGTTAAGGAAGCATATACAATTGCCTATTATAACAAGATTGCTGTACTCACTTTGTCATGGATGCATTCTTTTTCCTTGTAGTTTTGGTTGAGTAAGAACTGTGATTTTCTGAACTTTTAAAGATAGGCCTTTTATCAATTAAATTTGTATTCACCTGCGTCCTTTCTCGCCTACTTTTGAAAAAGTTCAAATGAGTGACGTGCAGTTCGCGATCGATTCTTTATTTTTGAAGTACTATTTTGAATGGTTCGTTATTTTTAAAGTACTATTTTGAATGACTCGAGAGTCACGATGCGTTTTTCTGAGTACTCCTTAATTTCAGTTGTTTGTTTGACCTGCTGGATAGTATGGAAAGTCAAACGGTTCAAATCGTCTTACATGGAATAAGTATTAACACTTATAATTATCATTTTTTCATTGAAATAAACCAAAAGGTAAAACAAACCAGTCAGTGTAAGTCAGCATCTCGTCCTCGTTCAGTCAGTGGAAGAAGTCCGATAGAGGTCAAAGTTCAACCAGTCCACCCAGTCAAGTCAGTTACAGTGTCCCTTCTCCTTTCTGAAGATAAATAGCCATTAGTTTTAATCAGAATCTTAGCGAGCAGCTCGGACATCCCTCATATATCCACAACTCTACAACTGGTATCATCTGGTGGCTTATGTTATTGGTATTTTTACATCTAGATCTAGAGATTATAGATCAGTAGCTATGACGTGCTAAAAGCTCAGAGCTCGGTTTGAATGCAGTTTCGGTTTGTATCTTCCCCCCAATTCCCTCTCCTCATCCCCCGGTTTGCAGTTTCAGTTTGTGCTCAAGTATCAAGCTAACCCAACCCCTTTCCTCATCTTCCAAGCATATTCAGAGATATTAAGAAAAAAAAAACTCAGCAAGATTGATATAAAAATAGAATAGTGTTGATTTGTGAAAATAGGAAGCAAGTAAGTTTCCAATGCACATAGACAGACTGTCCTACCTATGGATCCATATGGGAGTATTACTAAGAGTCATGGACAACTAAGTCTAAGTCCCAAATGGCACCCTATTCCTTACATAGTGAAAGACTTTTGACCAGGGCATAGGTAGTGCACTATATAGGGAATTGGGTATCAAAAGTGTTAATTCGTCTCATTAAATATCAATGGTCATCCACTACCCCATGATGCCGTAGATAAAGCTGATGTTGATGATGGTTTTGCATCTCTATGATCGCCCATTGCCATCATTATTACAGAGATGACATCTTGAACAGTACTGTAGTATCAGCAAGTAAATGTCTACGTCACAAAAGGCACGTTTCCCCTTCAAAGTGCACTACTTTTGACGAGGGCCCAAAGTTGTGCACTTTAAAAGAAATGGGGTGCCATTTGGACGCAAAAACCCATCTTCCTTGCCATGTATTCCACTAACCTTCCCAGAAGGCAAAGCAATGTGATGCTGTAGAATTACCAGCCAGGTTACCCCGTGATACAAGTATTCAACATCCATCAATATCTGATATGGCATGGAAACTGGCCACTAGGGGCTACAGTGAGCGCTGTTACCTTTAAGTGAGTTTTGGTTTTGCTTAGGAATTGTAGACAGGGATGGTGTGTAGGCATAGGCGTCTGCCTCTGGTGTCAAAGGTTGTTTTTGCGATTTTTGTTTTAAGCCTGTCCTAAACCTTAACCCTTACCTTAACCCTTTGGACATAATTCCTAACCGAGGGTTAATGCCTAAACTGAACCCTAACCTTAAAAATGTTGAGTTAATGCCTAAGTACCTTGAACACTGTTTAAGGTAAACAACTTGAAGTTTATAAGAACTTAGAAATTTGATGTTTGAGAAACATTCTGACGTGAGACTGTAATAGCTAGTTATGTATAGATACTGTTCTCTCCATTCCACGTGAATTATTATGAACAAAACGATATAGCCGCACAATTGAACAGATCAGATAGTGTGTGAATTACACAAAGTGCTGAAACAAAACAAAAAAATCAACAATTACTTTAATATTTCATCAAACCACTACTCCTCCAAGTTCATTAGCCATCTGACTGGCATCCATCCAACATTGCTTTTCAAAATTTGTTGGCCATTCTATACAATACATTTCTACATCCCTCATGTCTACTCCATGAAAGATTGTCACAAAAACTATTGTAGGTCATATAGGGCTATATAGTGAGTTACTTTGTGCAGTAGGAGGGACAAGGAATTCTGGTACTCTACAAAAATATACTAGAAAACAGTAACCTGTTTGACCTGTCTGTGGATCCTCCATACAGCGTCCTGGGGCTCTGTTGGTTTTGTAGGGAGGACTGAGTCTTAAATGGCGCCTTATTCCCTATGTACTGTAGTGCTCTATTTTACTTTACTCTGCCAGAGCAAGAGCACTATAGTGCACTATATAAGGAATAGGGTGCCATTTCAGATATCGCAACCTGACACATGCAGTACAGTTCATGGACGAGTATTGCTCAAGCTTATGCACTAAAACCAGCCATATCTGGCTCTGACTGCACAGTCCAGTACACAACTTTGGTTTAGGTTTCATTTGAGAAGAAGAGTCCCGACAGGTAGTTAGGGCTTGAAGCCAAAGTTTTTTGTTGCTTGAAAGTGTTGAAAGAAAAGAAGCATCATTTCTGTCTTCTGTCTATAGTCAATCAGGGTTTGAATAACAAGAGTCGGTTGATTGGATTGGATACAACATGAGAGGTTCTGATACACGCCCACAAATGGATCTTGATAGACGGGCCAATTCTGGATAGCAGGACTGTACAATCCAGTTTTAAATTAACATAGACCACTGTAGTACTAGTCCCTACCACCATACACTTCTTGATTCCCATTCAAAACCGGAGTGGCGTAAATCGGTGTAAGTAAAACAGTACTAACACAACCTTACCTAAGTAGGGTCTGATCTGCTACTATATTACTGATATATGTCAAATTCTGTCAGGTGTACACTTACTGTTGTGTTGAACCTAAATGAAAAGTCTCAACAGCACTTTACCAATCTGGGCTTTATGCGAGAGTGGCCAGACAGAAGCCACTCTTGAGAAAAAGGCACATGACAGCACGCTTGGAGTTTGCAAAAAGGCACATAAAAGACTCTGAGATCATAAGGTAAAAGATGTTGTGGTCTGATGAGACAAAAATTGAACGCTTTGGTGTGGTATGTCTGGAGAAAACTAGGCACAGCTCATCACCCGTCTAACACCATCGCTACCATGAAGCACTGCGGTGGCAGCATCATGTTATGGGTTTGCTTTTCTGCAGCCGGGACTGGGAGACTGGAAGGGATAGAGGGAAGAATAAATGGAGCCAAATACACGCAAAACCTTGATAAGTGCAAACGACCTTAGACTCTGGCAAAAATGTATGTTCCAACAGGACAATGACCGAAAGCATACAGCCGAAGCAATGCTGGAATGGCTTCAGAACAAGAATGTGAAAGTCGTTGACTGGCCCAACCACTAAAGACCAGTATACGCTGATTACGTTACAAATGGTTTAAAAACTACAAGACTAGACCAGTATACGGACAGTAAGCCGGACGTGTAAAATGGTTAGACTCTACACTAGACCAGCATGACCGACAGCGTGAGCTGAAAGGTAGGAAATGGTTACAAACTCTGAAACTCTCTCTCAAAGAAGAAGACTACACAGGAAGATTCAGTCTGCAGCTGTTTAAGTACTTTAGACTAGAAAACCCGACCGAGGACCACCGTGTGGTATTTTGAAAGACTAATTTTAACAAACACTTCCAGAACAAAGAACCATTCTAACAAACACTTCAAAACCAAGAAGCTACGACTACAAATGACATGGTGACCTCTGGTGGACAACCAGAGACTTACACAACCAGAGACTTTCTGATGGACTACTCTCCCCAGACTGATCGAGTGATTTCAACAGAGCGAGACGACAGACATACAATCGTAAATATGTACATTGCATTTCTAAATCCAAATAAGCCGTTTTTGGGGTGCTAAATATCCATAGTTACGATGAGCGTATTATTCAACTGTATGTACGATAGGTGAATTCCTTTTTCTCTTCTTCTCCCGCTCTTTCTTACATGCCCCTCCCTTTTCATTGCGTAACAAGCTATCATATTGGGTTAGTCCACTAGGAATCTTTCATTGCATTGTGTTAGTAACCAATAACCATACCGTGTGTGTTTATGTATTTCTGTGTGATTATTTAGTAAGTTAGTAAATAAATAATTGAGCCAATTTGTTTATCGCTGATTCATAATTTGTGCTGGGTTCGTGCAGATATCCAAGAATTTTGCGACATTCAGAATGAGACTGATAAGGTAACACTTGGCAAATTATATTTAGATATTCTGATCAATAGTTGAGTTAATTCGGGAAACGGTAACTCATTAAAAAACTTTTCCCATGGTAACCCCAGATTATTACTGAGTTAATTGTTACAGGATTAATTGAATCACATAATAATAACATAGTCAATTATTCGATAAATAGCATGTCATCACATTAATGGTACTAACGTCACGACAGGGGTGTGAATACTTATGTAAATTAAATATTTCTGTATTTAATTTTAAATACATTTTTTATTACCATAAATTCATAATCCATCGCGGTTCACACATAACACATTTCACAGCAAAAACAAATCAATTACCTGTTGAAGAACTTCTGCTGATGGCTTCCAAAGTGTCCAACGAAGACAATCCATGGTTCTTTTGTTAAAAAAGTCCTGTATTTTATCCATAAATCTCCATTTGGTTCGAGCGTTATAATCAGAAACTACAGCTTCCACTACTCCATTGAAACGTGACGAGAACTCGTTCATCTTATACCTATAAACTTGTCCAAGAACAATCAAACATAGTTTTAAATGTATCCTTAGGAACACTTTTACGTATATTTACTATTATAAATCAACCGGAATATAAACTGAGCGATAAAGACGGTAAAAACACAAAGCGCGCTTTGTCGGGAGCGCGCGTTCCCTTCTGTTGACATAAATGGGACACTTCCTGGTTTCCTCTTATTCTCTGCTCTAAAGCATCCAAAACAAAAATGAACACTGTCTCGAGACTGTTGACATCCAGAGGAAGCGATAGGTACTGCATTCATATGCCCTTATATGGGCATTTTCATAAGGGTGGGGTTCCAAATGAGGCACTCTGTCAAAACCACTTTTTCCAGGACAGAGCGGTTCCCGAGGTGACGGTTTTGGAGAGTCTGGCGTGCCCAAAGTAAAATGTCTCCCACTCAGGCCCAGAAAATAGGATATGCACATAATTAGTACAATTGGATAGGAAACACTATGCAGTTTCTAAAAGTGTTAACATAATGTCTGTGAGTGTAACAGAACAGAAATAGCAGGCGAAAACCCGAGAAAAATGTATCCGGAATTACTTTTCTTTTGTCACATTGGCTCTGTTTGACAGTCTCCCTATTGAGTTCTATGGCAAGCAGATCCGAGATTTCAGTACCTATGGCTTCCACTAGATGTCACCAGTCTATATATAAAGCCTCAGAGAGATTGGAGGAAGCAGGAAGAATAGGTACAGGAAATGGCCAAGGTAGCTCAGATGTCAACAAGTTTTCTCGTGCGCTAGTCTGGCTGCGCGCCCCACTTTATTTTACTTATATAACGTTTAGGTGACCATCCGAGTGAAATATTATCGCTCATATTCATAAAAGGATAGCTAAGGATGCATTTTAACTGGTATTTGATTTGTTTAGGAAAGGTTTATAGGTATATTTGAACACTTTCTCTTCACGTTTCAATGGGCGATTCGACGTTAGATTTTCTGAACATAACGCACCAACCAAACAGAGATTTATGGATATAATAAATGCCTTTTTCTAACAAAAGAACTATGGATTGTCTTCGTTGGACACTTGGGAAGCCCTCAGCAGAAGTTCTTCAAAAGGTAAGGGATTTGTTTTCACTGTGAAATGTGTTTTGTGTGAACCGTGATGGTTTATGAATTTATGCTAATGGTAAAATATTGGAGGTGCTACCCTCAAACAATAAAATGTAGTGCTTTCGCCGTAAAGCCTTTTTGAAATCTGACAATGCTGTGATATTGCCAAGAAGCAGAGCTTTTGATGACTATGCAACACTTGTATATTGATGAATGTTTAATTCAACTTTTGGATTTTGAATTTGGCACCTTGCATTTCACCGGGTAGTGTCGGGAGTGGGCTAGCGCCCCACCACTTCCTAAGTAGTTAAACTTGACCCCAAGTTTAGACCCTTTCTTCTTTAAGGTTGCTGACCCTATCATCGCCAAGTGTATCTCTGACCTTTTTACCTGTCTCTCTTCTCTGGGGAGGTACCCATTGCTTGGAAGGCAGCCACAGTGCATCCTTTATTTAAATGGGGAGATCAAGCTGATCCTAACTGTTATAAGCCTAATTCTATTTTGCCCTATTTATCAAAAGTGTTGGAAAAACTTGACAATAATCAACTGACTGGCTTGGTTTGCTATAAGTTGGACCGCAGAGTGAAGGAAAAGCAGCCAACAAGTGCTCAGCATATGTTGGAAAAGCATTCCAGGTGAAGCTGGTTGAGAGAATACCAAGTGTGCAAAACTGTCATCAAGGCAAAGGGTGGTTACTTTGAATAATCTCAAATATAAAATATATTTTGATTTGTTTAACACTTTTTTGGTTACTACATGATTCCATATGTGTTATTTCATAATGTTGATGTCTTCACTATTAAATCATTTTGAAAAAAGAAAAACCCTTGAGTAGGTGTGTCCAAACATTTGACTCGTACTGTATATATAAATATAGAGGCCCACTGATTGATTTCTTCAAGCAAGTTTAAGATCTTAAACATTTATAGAGGAGCTCCTTCGCTAACTTTACCTATCTGTAAGTGTGCTATTTTATTTCTAGATTTTAGATATGATTTTATACATTCCATCATGGTTCAAAACTAGTGCTGTATAGCATTTGTGAATGTGTGTAACGATGTGCGCTGAGAATCGGGAAGCAAGTTCAGGGAGTGAGTGTTTTAATAAATAAATGAAACATAATACAAAACAAGACACACAAACAACTCACAGACAGGAAACAGAAACAATAACGCCTGGGGAAGGAACCAAAGGGAGTGACATTTATAGGGCAGGTAATCAAGGAAGGGATGGAGTCCAGCTGAGTGATGACGTGCAGGTGCGTGTAACGATTTGTGACAGGTGTGCGCCATAACGAGCAGCCAGAGAGGGAACACACGTGACAGTACCCCCTCCCCGACGTGCGGCTCCTGCCGCAGGATGCCAACCCAAGGGACAATCCCGGGGATCAGGAGCGGACCGGTCACCCCTGCTGATGCGCGGGAACCTGTCGCCGGCTGGGACGCGTGAACCTGACAGACCGGCTGAGGCAGGGGAGCCTGGCGATCCGGCTGAGGCACGAGAGCCTGACGAGCCAGTCGAAGCAGGGGAGCCTGGCGATCCGGTGAAGGCATGAAAGCCCGACGAGCCGGCTGAGGCAGGGGAGCCTGGCAATCCGGCTGAGGCATGGGAGCCTGGCGATCCGGCTGAGGCATGGGAGCCTGACAAGCCGGCGGAGACATGAAAGCCTGTAGCAGCTCCCGGACCCGACGTCATTCCACCTGAAAAAAAAATACAAAAAATAAAAACTCCCTGATGCTTCCCTTAGGTGAGGTGTCATTCTGTAACGATGTGCGCTGAGAGTCGGGAAGCAAGTTCAGCTGTGTACTACTCCCTTCACCGAACAGCGCAAACTGTCTCTAACCAGAATAGAAAGAGTGGGAGGCTCTGGTGCACAACTGAGCAAGAGAACAAGTACATTTGAGTGTCTAGTTTGAGAAACAGACGCCTCACAAGTCCTCAACTGGCAGCTTCATTAAATAGTACCTGCAAAACACCAGTCTCAACATCAACAGTGAAGAGGCGACTCCGGGATGCTGGCCTTCAAGGCAGAGTTCAACTTTCCAGTGTCTGTGTTCTTATTTCCATCTTAATCTTTTCTTTTTTTAAACTTTTTAGGGATCAGTGGGGCGATGGCGCCCCACCTGCGACAACATCCGGAAAAATGCAGAGTGCCAAAATCAAATTACAAAAGTAGTAATATAAAACATTCATGAAAATACAAGTGTTGCACACTTCAAAAGCTTAGAATCTTGGTAATCTCACAGCGTTGTCAGATTTAAAAAAGGCTTTACGGTGAAAGCATAACATTTGATTGTCTGAGGACAGCGCCCCGCATACTTCCTACATTAGCATTAGCATAATTTCATAACCAGCAGTGGTGTCACAAAACTCAAAAATAGCGATAAAATAAATCTCTTACCTTTGAAGATCTTCCTCTGATGGCAATCGGAAGGGTCCCAGCAACACAATAAATGTTCCTTTTGTTCAAAAACGTCCCTCTTTATATCCTAAAAGCTCCGTTTGGTTGCCGCGTTTTGTTCAGAAAATCCACCGTCCAATATACAAGACATACAAAGCGTTAAAAACATACCTATAAACTTTGTCCAAACAACTCAAACAACGTTTCTAATCGATCCTTAGGTACACTAATATGTATATAAACGATAATATTTCACACAGATAATATCCTGGGCAATAGAAAAGGAAAACTTTGAGGCGCGCGCTCTCGGTCCCGCCTTGATTTTTCGAGATAAACACATGAAACCTTGTCTAAAGACTGTTGACATCTAGTGGAAGCCATAGGTACTGCAATCTGGGAGCTGGATCCCCCTTTCTTTCAATAGCAAGTCAATGGGAAAAGTGTCACTTCACAGAATCACATTTTCCGGATGGATTTTTTTCTGGTTTTTGCCTGCCAAATCAGTTCTGTTATGCTCACAGACATTATTTTAACAGTTATAGAAACTTCAGAGTGTTTTCTATCCAATACTACTATTATGTGCATATCCTAGTTTCTGGGCCTGAGTACCAGGCATTTTACTTTGGGCACGCCAGACACTCCAAACTTCTGACCACTGCCGCTGCTCCCTAATAGGTTTTAATGGCCAGTCTGAGATATGGCTTTTTCTTTGCAACTCTGCCTAGAAGGCCAGCATCCCGGAGTCGCCTCTTCACTGTTGACGTTGAGACTGGTATTTCTATAAAATAATGCATGATTTGTTTTCACGTGAACTTACAGTATATCTTGTTACTTCAAAGGCAAAATTGTTGATATCCAAACAATAGAAATGGAAAAAGATCAACTGTAATCGTGGCATTGAGCTCTAGAATTGCATTTGTTTGTCATCACAGGGACACTTTTCTGATATCAATGACAACAGAATTTGGTTTTATTGCTCACAGTAAAAGAAACAATACATTCTGAATTAACAATAAAAACACACTAAGAGCCAAATATGCATTACACAATGATTGAGAAAACTGTATGCATACCAAATTAGTCCATGGACCAGAGGGACAAATTTCACACCTTTTTACACTTCGATGTGGCAAAGTCTAATGGCGATTTTCATTAAGGTCCATGTATGTGGGTTGTATTTTGGTATGATAACCACTTATAGGAGGTAGCTAAATGTGGTTGTCACTGGCATTGGTTATTTGGGCCAACAGGACTGAGGATGGGAAATATAAGGCAACTGATATGTTATTAACTGGAGGTATGAAATAAGGTTTGAAATAATTGGAATGTTAATGACATCTCGATGGGCCCACCTTGGGCAGGCCAAAGGTCATACCTGTATGCATTTTGGGGTATATTGAGACGGAATGGGCAGTATTGGGATGTGCTTCATTATCACATGATACCCTAGATGATAACTACACCAAATTTCCAACAGACCAAGAAGACCCATTGGAAAAGTTTCATAGAATCGTAGATTTAGTGTAAAATCAGTCACAGCCCATTTCCAAGTTAGCCGCCATTATTTTCAATGTGGAGGAGCTTAATTGATTACATTAAAACAATTAGAAAATGTTCTAGAAGCATTCACAGATTCTATAACTTGTGTGAACATTAAGAAATTCCCTGTCATTGCACCCTATGTTAAATCCCATAGGAAAGCATTACATCCAGCAAAGAGGTACAGGTAACCCATTTTCACAAAATATCTTTAAAATGAGTGCACCAAATTTTACATCAAGCTAGGCAAAATCTAAACAATAATGCCTAGCTATTACTGATTTAATCATAGCGTACACATTTTCCAAGATGGTCGCCAACCAGTTCCATCCCACTGAGCACACACTGGTTGAATCAACATTGTTTCAATGTTATTGTCAACCTAATGTGTGGAATCTACATTGAAAACACATTTGGATTTGCAAAAAGTCATCAACCAGGGAGGTTTTCATCTCATTTCAACCAGCATTGTAAACATTGAAATTAGGGTAAAACTTCAACTCAAATATAATGACAACCTGACTAACAGGTTGTTACATCAATCTATTTTCAACATAATCAAACTTTGAAATTGCACACTATGCAAAACGTGCGACGGAGCATTCTATATGGTCCTCTGTGGAGGTTGCCTGCTCTGTCACCCTTTTGGGGCTTCTGTTGTGTGGAGGGCAGGCTGAGGCCTATAGCTAGGGCAAGGAGCTAGCTGGATGGAGTGAAGCCCCGTTGTGGCCATGGGTTGGGCCCCCTCTCCGGGAGTTAGCCGCACTTACTGGGTTGGCCCCAGCACTCTCCGGCCCTCTCCCCACATTCCTGGCTGGATGTAGTGGCTGGATGTAGTGCCATCCCCTGGTTGCCGTGTGTGCGGGTCGGCCCCCTCCCTGGGTCTGCCCCATCCCTCTCTGGCCCTCACCCCCAATCTCTCTAGTGCAGGGAGCTAGGTGGATGTAGTGGTGCCCCCTGGTGGTCCTGGGTGGGGGTCGGCCCCCTCCCTGGATCGGCATAAGCCGTCTCTGGCCCTCTCCCCCCATCTCCCTGGTGCAGGGAGATGGCTGGATGGCCCTCTCTGACCCTCTCCCCCCATATACCTGGTGCCCCCCTCTTCCCCATATTGGCTGGATGTTGTGATGCCCCCTTGTTCAGCGGTGGGGTGTCCCCCAGGGTTTCCCCATCCCTGGGGGTCGGCCCACCCAGTCTCTGGAGCGAGACTCTAGACATCACCTGCAAATGTGCACTGAAAAAAAGCATATGAAAAATTGTCATAACATTCGTAAAAATCATCTGTAAATGCACACTGGACAGGCGAAAAAAACAAATGTAAAAAAAATGACATTTGACACTTGAAATGAGCAACTGAAAAATGATAATTACAAGTGTTCCTGGTAAGACGATTTGAATTTTTTGGCTTTCCATAGGCTGACCGCTATGAATTCTTCATCAGGATTAATACGCGTTCCTATAGCTCCCAGAGAAGGGCTCCGACCAACAGCTGTCTGTCATATATGCGCGCAGGAAAATAGATCGTGTTGCAGGCAGCATATAGAAAAAAACTACATGTTTATAACTGATTATTGATCACATTGTACAAGAATGAATGCAATTAATTGACTATTGAATGTTATGATGGACACATCTTTGTAGAACCAAAACATACACACATCCTTTGCTCAACAAATTCGACATCTAGAACGAATCATTTGGGGTGCTGC
This sequence comes from Brachymystax lenok tsinlingensis, assembly GCA_030435695.1. Taxonomy (NCBI): domain Eukaryota; kingdom Metazoa; phylum Chordata; class Actinopteri; order Salmoniformes; family Salmonidae; genus Brachymystax; species Brachymystax lenok. The sequence goes on along the minus strand of CM059806.1, from coordinate 2,515,855 downwards.
AGTTCGCTAACGATATTTTGTCCACAACTAGTCCTTGTTTAAAAAAATGAATAAAAAAATGTACATTCTTTAAAGCACACTTTTACAAGTCTCAGTCACAAACGAAAGCTCAAATAAGCCCCTTGTGGCCGAGATCGGTATATAATGACGATATGCTTATGTCTCTGCCATGGGAATCGTCCCAAAGGTGAGAAGGAATGCGCCATATCCTCGGTGAAAGGACATTTATTGGATGCCAACCGCCTATAACTTATTTGATTAGGTTTAGGCGGTTGGCATCCAATAAATGTTGCATTGCTGCCACCAACTACACTGGAGTAGAACTCCCTTATACTTTGCTTGGGGAGGGAAATAATAAATAAATCAACAAATACCCTACTATCTAACCCTACACTCATTAAAAACCCACCACTCTACTCCACTAAATATAGGCCAACAGCCTGAAAGGAAAGGACACCACCGCTCAGCACAACCTGTAACTCTTCTGACATCAAATCTTGTACACCCAAAAACGTTTATTTCAGCTGCCACCACAATCTACATTTTCTGCGAATCCCCTGCAGTACAGTTGATAGCCATTGCTATACAGTTGAAGTCGGAAGTTTAAATACACTTAGGTTGGAGTCATTAAAACTCGTTTTTCCAGCCCTCCACAAATTTCTTGTTAACGAACTATAGTTTTGACAAGTCGGTTAGATACACTAAATTGACTGTGCCTTTAAACAGCTTGGAAAATTGCAGAAAATGATGTCATGGCTTTAGAAGCTTCTGATAGGCTAATTGACATAATTTGAGTCAAATGGAGGTGTACCTGTGGATTTTTTTATTTAACCTTTATTTAACCAGGTAGGCAAGCTGAGAACAAGTTCTCATTTACAACTGTGACCTGGCCAAGATAAAGCAAAGCAGTTCGACACATACAACAACACAGATTTACACATGGAGTAAAACAAACATACAGTCAATAATACAGTAGGAAAACAAATCTATATACAATGTGTGCAAATGAGGTAAGATAAGGAAGGTAAGGCAATAAATAGGCCATGGTGGCAAAGTAATTACAATATAGCAATTAAACACTGGAATGGTAGATGTGCAGTAGATTAATGTGCAATGTAGAAAAACTGGGGTGCAAAGGAGCAAGATAAATAAATAAATACGGTAGGGGATGATGTAGTTGGTTGGGCTATTTACAGATGGTGCAGGGGTCTGTGAGCTGCTCTGACAGCTTGTGCTTAAAGCTGGTGAGGGAGATAAGTGTCTCCAGTTTCAGAGATTTTTGTAGTTTGTTCCAGTCATTGGCAGCAGAGAACTGGAAGGAAAGTCGGCCAAAGGAGGAATTGGCTTTGGGGGTGACCAGTGAGATATACTTGCTGGATCGCGTGCTACGGGTGGGTGCTGCTATGGTGATCAGCGAGCTGAGATAAGGTGGGGCTTTACCTAGCAGGGACTTGTAGATGACCTGGAGCCAGTGGGTTTGGCGACGAGTGTGAAGCGAGGGCCAGCCAACAAGAGCGTACAGGTCGCAGTGGTGGGTAGTATATGGGGCTTTGGTGACAAAACGGATGGCACTGTGATAGACTGCATCCAATTTGTTGAGTAGAGTATTGGAGGCTATTTTGTAAATGACATCGCCGAAGTCGAGGATCGGTAGAATGGTCAGTTTTACGAGGGTATGTTTGGCAGCATGAGTGAAGGATGCTTTGTTGCGAAAGCCAATTCTAGATTTAATTTTGGATTAGAGATGTTTGATGTGAGTCTGGAAGAGAGTTTACAGTCTAACCAGACACCAAGGTATCTGTAGTTGTCCACATAATCTAAGTCAGAGCCGTCCAGAGTAGTGATGCTGGACGTGCGGGCAGCGATCGGTTGAAGAGCCTGCATTTAGTTTTACTTGCATTTAAGAGCAGTTGGAGGCCACGGAAGGAGAGTTGTATGCCATTGAAGCTTGTCTGGAGGGTAGTTAACCCAGTGTCCAAAGAAGGGCCAGAAGTATACAGAATGGTGTCGTCTGCGTAGAGGTGGATCAGAGACTTACCAGCAGCAAGAGCGACATGAGTTTGTGCTACAGGAAGCACATTTCTGCTTGAAAAAAGCTAGCCTTGACTTTCCTAACTGCCTGTGTATATTGGTTCCTGACTTCCCTGAAAAGTTGCATATCACGGGGGCTGTTCGATGCAAATGCAGAATGCCACAGGATGTTTTTGTGCTGGTCAAGGGCAGTCGGGTCTGGAGAGAACCAAGGGCTATATCTGTTCCTGGTTCTAAATTTCTTGAATGGGGCATGCTTATTTAAGATGGTGAGGAAGGCACTTTTAAAGAATAACCAGGCATCCTCTACTGATGGGATGAGGTCAATATCCTTCCAGGATACCCGGGGCCAGGTCGATTAGAAAGGCCTGCTCGCTGAAGTGTTTTAGGGAACGTTTTACAGTAATGAGGGGAGGTCGTTTGACCGCAGACCCATTACGGACGCAGGCAATGAGGCAGTGATCGCTGAGATCTTGATTGAAAACAGCAGAGGTTTATTTGGAGGGCAAGTTAGTAGGAGGATATCTATGAGGGTGCCCGTGTTTATGGCTTTGGGGTTGTACCTGGTAGGTTCATTGATGATTTGTGTGAGGTTGAGGGCATCAAGCTTAGATTGTAGGATGGCCGGGGTGTTAAGCATGTCCCAGTTTAGGTCACCTAGCAGCACGAGCTCTGAAGATAGATGGGGGGGCAATCAGTTCACATATGGTGTCCAGAGCACAGCTGGGGGCAGAGGGTGGTCTATAGCAAGCGGCAACGGTGAGAGACTTGTTTCTAGAAAGGTGTATTTTTAAAAGTAAAAGTTCAAATTGTTTGGGTACAGACCTGGATAGTAAGACAGAACTCTGCAGGCTATCTCTGCAGTAGATTGCAACACCGCCCCCTTTGGCCGTTCTATCTTGTCTGAAAATGTTGTAGTTAGGGATGGAGATTTCAGGGTTTTTGGTGGTCTTCCTAAGCCAGGATTCAGACACGGCTAGGACATCTGGGTTGGCAGAGTGTGCTAAAGCAGTGAATAAAACAAACTTAGGGAGGAGGCTTCTAGTGTTAACATGCATGAAACCAAGGCTTTTACAGTTGCAGAAGTCAACAAATGAGAGCGCCTGGGGAATAGGAGTGGAGCTAGGCACTGCAGGGCCTGGATTAATACCTTTACCACCTGAGGAACAGAGGAGGAAGAAGGATAAGGGTACGGCTAAAGGCTATAAGGACTGGTCGTCTAGGACGTCTTGAACAGAGTAAAAGGAACAGGTTTCAGGGGGCGATAAAATAGATTCAAGGCATAATGTACAGACAAAAGTATGGTAGGACGAATACATTGGAGGTAAACCTAGGCATTGAGTGATGATGAAAGAGATATTGTCTCTAGAAATATTTAAACCAGGTGATGTCATCGCATGTGTGGGTGGTGGAACTGAAGGGTTGGATAAGGTATATTGAGCAGGGCTAGAGGCTCTACAGTGAAATAAGGCAATAAACACTAACCAGAACAGCAATGGACAAGGCATATTGACATTGAGGAGAGGCATGCTTAGCCGAGTGATCATAAGGGTCCAGTGAGTAGTTAGGCTGGTTGGGGACACAGCGATTCAGACAGCTAGCCGGGCCAGGGGTAGCAAGCTAGCAGAAGGCGGAGGAAGTCTGTTTATAGCCTCATCGTGCGTTTCCGTCGGTAGACCAGTCGTGATGGATAGTGGGGTTTCGTATGGAAAAGGGGACCTGTCCAATTGGCAAAATAGGTATAGTGGTCCAAGAAATTGTCCGATGGACCTATTTAGCTAGCAGCCGATATGCTCTAGACAGCTAACGTTAGCGGGCCAAAGTTAGCTGATGGGCGTTCAGGTGACGTCGCGATGGAGGGGCCAGTTGAATAACCCCCTCGGGCAGATAACATCGGTAGTCCAGTCATGAAGGCCCGGTGGGGCTCTGCACCGGCAGTAAGACTCTTCAGCTAGCCAGAAGATGGGCCTAGCATGGGCTAGCTGCTGGCCAATTGGTGCTTGCTCCAGGACCGACGTTAGCCAATAGTCACTCGGATAGCAGCTAGCTAGCTGCAAGATCCAGGTGAAAATGTCCATAGCTTGCGGTAGGAATCCGGGGATATGGAGAGAAAATAGGTCCGGTATGCTCTGGTTTGAGTCGCCTTGTACGAACTGGTGAGAGCTTTCCGAGCTAAAGGTTAGCTGATGTCCGTTAGCAGTGGTAAGCTAAATACTAACGTTAGCTAGTAGCTAGTGAGCTGACTTGTTTCTGGATAGCTTCTGTTGGGGGATTCTGGATTCGAGGTGGATAATACTTGGGGAAAAAAACAGATCCGCACCACATTGGGTGAGGCGGGTTGCAGGAGAGTGTTTTGAAGTTGAGTTTTAGAAAAAAGATATAAAAAGATATATACACTGGACACAACAAGACGAGGACAAAGACATCTGACTGCTACGCCATCTTGGATGTCAGGTATTTCAAGGCCTACCTTCAGAGATGTTTGATCAGGTTCAAGTCCAGGCTCTTTATGGGCCACTCAAGGACATTCAGAGATGTGTCCCAAAGCCACTCCTGCCTTGTCTTGGCTGTGTGCTTAGGGTCATTGTTCTGTTGGTAGGTGAACCTTTGTCCCCAGTCTGAGGTCCTGAGCACTCTGTTTTCATCAAGGATCTCTCTGTACTTTGTTCCGTTCATCTTTCTCTCAATCCTGACTAGCTCCCAGTCCATGCCGCTGACAATCCCCACATGCGGCCGCCACAATGCTTCACCGTAGGGATGATGCCAGGTTTCCTCCAGACGTGATGCTTGGCATTCAGGCCAAAAAGTTAAATCTTGATTTTATCAGACCAGAGAATCTTGTTTCTCATGGTCTGAGAGTCCTTTAGGTGCCTTTTTGTCAACTCCAAGTGGGCTGTCATGTTCCTTTTACTGAGGAATGGCTTCCGTCTGGCCACTCTACCATAAAGGCCTGTTTGGTGGAGTGCTGCAGAGATGGTTGTCCTTTTGGAACGTTTTCCCATCTCCACAGAGGAACTCTGGAGCTCTGTCAGAGTGACCATCAGGTTCTTGGTCACCTGCCTGACCAAGGCCCTTCTCCCCCGATTGGTCAGTTTGGCTGGGCAGCCAGCTGTAAGAATGATGGAGACCACTGTGCTCTTGGGGACCTTTAATGATGCATTTTTTGGTACCCTTCATCAGATCTGTGCCAGACACAATCCGGTCTTGGAGCTCTACGGACAATTCCCTTGACCTCATGGCTTGATTTCTGATTTGACATGTCAACTGTGGGACCTTATATAAACAGGTGTGTGCCTCTCCAAATCATGTCCAATCAATTTAATTTACCACAGGTGTGGAGATTTTTCACCAGGTAAAAATGATTGTCTGCTGTTAATTTATTTTCTGGCCCTCCAAGAGATATGTAAGAAATGTATTTGTAATATGAAATACAATTGCATTTATTTCTGTTATCAATCAAGATGAGAATGAACATCGACAAGGCGCAGGAGAAACAGAAAGAGAGCTACCGGAGCAGAACCAAGAAGGGGACCAAGTGCTACAACATCTTTCCGAATTACTTAGGACGAAAGAAAAGCGAAACCTGGGAAACCTCCCTGCTTTTTCGCTCCTAGCTGGGGTCAACTTCTGTTAAGGTAAATACAAAACATCTCAGATAATAAATATTTGCATTTGCACACAAAATAACCTGAAGCTAGTTTTAGTTTCCCTAACATATTTTTTACTTTCTCTTCCTAGGGTTACCTCGGTGGAAGCCAACGATCATCTCCAGGTGGAGCAGTTGGACGGTCTACCACTGAAAGCCCTGAAGCCCTACACTTTTATGAAGCCCAATAGACAAAGTATGTTAAGCTTTGGTTGACATTTGAGAAAGCAAGAAATGGTAGTTCAAATTAAATGTTATTTGTCACGTGTCTAATACAACAGGTGTTGACCTTACCATGAAATGCTTACTTGCAAGCCCTTAACCAACACTGCAGTTCAAGAAAGAGTTAAGAAAATATTTACTATATATTTACTAAAGTAAAAAATAAAATAAAAGTTACACAAAATAACAAATACGAGGCTATATACAGGGGGTATCGAGTCAATGTGCGGAGGTACAGGCTAGTCGAGGTAATTTGTACATGTAGGTAGGGGTAAAGTGACTATGCATAGATAATAAACAGTGAGTAGCAGCAGTATTAAAATGTAAATAGTCTGGGTGTGAATAGTCCGGGTGGCCATTTGATTAATTTTTCAGCAGTCTTATGGCTTGGGGGTAGAAGCTGTTAAGGAGCCTCTTGGAGCTAGACTTGGTGCTCCGGTACCTCTTGCCGTGTGGTAGCAGAGAGAACAGTCTATGACTTGGGTGACTGGAATTTTTGACAATTATTTTGCCTTCCTCTGACAATGCCTAGTATATAGGTCCTGGATGTCAGGAAGCTTGGCCCCAGTGATGTACTCTGATGATTCTCTGTGGTCCAAGTCGGAGATACAGATCTCCAATTTATAACACTGCACTAATCCATCACATTTTCTCACAGTAAAGTGTAACCTGTGTGTTTGCTTGTTTACGTCTCTGTTTCCTCCCTTTATCTCCTTTTCTCCAGGGCCAAGAGGTTCTGCCCAACACCCAGATGTGGATCCACCTGATGTCCTCCATTACCAACCACCCTCCAACTTTTCATTACATCATCTACAGCTACTGTTGTTGTCCTGTTGTCATTATCTGCTGAGAAAGTTCTTGCTCTATCATACTGGGCACATAATGTGTGAGATACACAGACTAACTAAAAACACTAGCAAACACTCAGAACAAAGAGAGCAGCAGTGCCTGGACTTTGCAGTCTCCCTGTTTAAGTCCCCCTTCCGAGATTGGCTGCCTGTTGAGAACAAGTGACAGGCAGGACCTCCCACCCACACAGCAACCACCACCTCTGTATTCCACACACCATAATTCAGTATTTCAGTCTATGATTGCCATGTGAGTGTACAACAAAAAATGTGAAAATAAATGTATAAATCAACCGTACCAAAAATAGATCAACATTTATGTATTAAATTCTTAAATACTGCCAATATTGTTTTCACAGCTTTTTCACAAGGTGTTCATTATTGTAAATTGTAAGGTGTCCTTTGGTATTTATCTGTTCCACATTATTCCTTGTTGTATCCTAGTACATACAATAGATACATATATATATTCAACCACAAGGGTGTACTAATGAGCAATGCGAGAAGAAAAAAAAATCATAATAAAGGATTACTGAAAATATATTATTTCAGTGTAGATAAGGGAAGGGCTGGTTAAAATAAAAACATGACAGCCAGGCAAGCCAGTGTATGAATCAAACGGATTTGCATATGAATGGGGTGGAAAGTAGCTGATTTTGTCATCTATAAGGTAAGTAACTAATGTGTCAAGCAGATTACACGTTTTCTTTATTTCATGTTCTAATGTTAAGATACCCAAAAGTAGTTCAAAGTAATGTTTTCATTTTATTAGTTAAATAAAACTTGTTTAAAACAGCAAAATTGTCACGGAACTCAGCCCTGTTCGCATAGCGATGATGAAAAGAACGTAATTTGGGCTGTAATGATCTCCAAAATTCAAATAATTAGATCATCACACCCTTGATATAGCAACGGATGCTAATAGTTTATCTAATCCCATTGTGACGCCGTGGGGGGACACTTTTTCGGCACGACAGGCCCACCTGTTGGCTGGGAGGGAAAGTCGCTAAACATCTTTTCTTTTTTTCAATCACTTTGTCGCAATTCACAAGTACGTGGTACATTTTCACAACTGTAATCATAACATTCTGAACAGATCATCAAAATGGCTCATGTTTCAAAACTAATCACATTTTCAATTGTCTGGGTAAAACAAAGTCCCTTATTCACTTCACTGAATCACTTTGAATGCATATTCCATCTGGCATCTGCTTTTCACAACACAATCAATACTCACATTACTTTTGATATGATTTCCTTGACATTTGTTAAAACATAGCTAGCACTTAATGAAACTGCTCAAAACTGATAACTATGGTCTACTGAACAAACATTTTATAGTGCTTATACTCGACGGGTACCTTTGGACAGTGTCTAACAACCCTTGTCTCAGTCCACAGTATTTATGCTGCAATAGCTTGTATGTGCCACATTGTTAGGGTCAGCCTTTATCTGGTATACTGTGTGATCTTTGGCATACTGCCAACTCCCCTCTTTCATTCTTTTTGACCTGTCGGATCAGAGCCCCTGGACAGTGCCTCAGTACAACCTGGTCTGATGCCAATCCTGGCTGTTCCTGACCACCTAGTCGTGCTGCTGATCCCATTTATGCTGTGGAGCCTTGACCTGACTTCACCGGGCGTGGTACCCTGTCCCAGACCCCTGCTGATCATAATAGGAGGGGTAATGGAATTTTACAGTAATTCAATGTAAATGTTTTAAGGACCAATTTACATGTATTTAAGTATGTATTTATTGTAGTGGGGACAGTACCATTAGTGCCACTAAGGATATATATATTTTTTCTTTAAATCACAACCACATCAAAATCTGTCAGAAGAATTTCAAATTAAAACATTTATTTCCAGGGTACAAGAATTCATAAATACTGAGCAACTGATTTGTACAATGATAGACATGGCAACAAAAGAAATCTTGGGCCCCATATTGACAGCTCTAAAATGCAGACAGTCAGTGTTACTTATAACTGCAGGTCACAATTGAATAAAAAAAATATATATATTTTTACAATGTCCAGAGTACTATCATCAATTGTACAGAGTAGGTGTGCAGACACTTGATACAATCTGCAGTATTCAAAACAAGATTAACCAAATGCCATAACAGGTATTTGATCAGTCATTTTGGTAAAATCCCTGCACATTTGCACTTTCAAAAACATCCCCCTAACATTTTACAGTTACTATCTAGCTTAAAATCAGATATGAGCATCATGTTAGTCAACTCACAGCAGGTAAGGTTTAGAATAATTAAAAAGTGTTGCCATAACCTCAGCTTTTCTTTTTCTTCCCAGACATAGACCATGACAACATTATCAAGCTAATACAAAAGTTTGAATGATTACAGATAGACAAAAAGGATGAAAGAGTTCCAAGCAGGTCCATAGGAAATGTGAAAGGCTGTACAGTGAGTGAGGACAGTGGGTTGGAGCTCTTGACTCTGGCTCCACTGTAGTGTATACGATACACATGTGGAAAAGTCTTTATTCATCCATCCAACTGAAGTGTTCATCCATCTCCAGCCACTCTCTTATCTTCTTCCCTATGAGTGTTCTCTTGCGCTCTCTGTCTGAGATCAGGCTGCGGGCAGTGGACGACGGAAAAGCAAGATGTGGGGCTCTGGAGAAGAAAAATAAAAACAGGAAACATTTGTTCAGAAACTGAATGAAAAACATTTCAGGCTGTATCCCAAATATCTCTCCTTCCTTCCAAAGTGTGCACTTGTTTACTGCCCTTCACTGATTTGAATGAAAATGGCTTGTATAAGAAACAGGGTGGAAAATCCCTCTAGCCCATGCCTACACCACTCCAATGCATCCAGATTTGTGGGAAGTAGTGAACGAAAGGAGATATTATTGAGACTCATCCTTAGAGTCAGAGTTTGGACAGCTGATCATTCTTTCATGTATTCTAGTAGTCTTGTGAGGCCACCCTTGATCATTCCAAATCTCATCTCGTTGACTTGAATATTGGAAGTCTGAAGAACTTCAGTATTGTATTTTGAATGGGAGCGCTGGCTGTTAGCGCTTGCATGTGTTTGGTCAGTGCTGCTTTTCCAACAGTCAGACAAAGGTTTAGTAGCCCATGTATAGAAACAATCCAACGTCTTTCTGCTGACAAGTTGCCCCAGCTTTCGGAACAATGTGACCGACGCCTGTGTCCAACGGTAGTATTCTAGTACCCATCTTAGGACCATGACATGTGAGGCTTGTCTTAGCAAAAAAAAGAGGAAATGAATGAAAACTAAACAGATGCAATGTAGGACAGTGGCACGTGAGGCTTTAGTTAACATCTTTGGGAGCAGCGCACGAGGTGACCGTTTTGGAGACCCTGGCGTGCCCAAAGTAAAATGCCTCCCATTCAGGCACAGAAAATAGGATATGCACATATTTAGTACCATTGGATAGGAAACACTGAAGTTCCTAAAAGTGTTAAAATTTTGTCTGTGAGTATAACAGAACAGATACGGCATGCAAAAACCCGAGGGATTTCTGTCCTGGAAAAAGTGTTTGGCAGATTGCCTCATTTAGAACCCCTCCCTTAAGAAAATGCCCATATAAGGGCATATGAATGCAGTACCTATCGCTTCCTCTGGATGTCAACAGTCTCGAGAAAGTGTTCTGATTCTTTTTAGATGCTTTTAGAGCAGAGAAGAGGAATAAGGAAGTGCCCACGCAGATGTCAATACAAGTAAATGCGCGTTCACGGCTGCACGCTCTTTGGTTTTTTCCTTTCTTATCGCCCAGTTTATATTCCGGTTGAAATATTATACATAAGTGTTCCTAAGGATACATTTACAATTATGTTTGATTGTTCTTGGACAGGTTTATAAGTTGAACGAGTTCTCTTCACGTTTCAATGGACGATTGGAGGCTGTATTTTCTTATCATAACGCGCCAACCAAACAGAGATATGGATATAATACATTACTTTTTCTAACAAAAGAACCATGGATTGTCTTCGTTGGACACTTGGGAAGCCCTCAGCAGAAGTTCTTCAAAAGGTAATTGATTTGTTTTCGCTGTGAAATGTGTTTTCTGTGAACCGTGATCGCTTATGAATTTATGGTAATGGGAAAAATATGTTAGGTGCTACCCTCAAACAATAAAATGTGGTGCTTTCGTCGTAAAACCCTTTTTGAAATCTGACAACGCTGTGATATTGCCAAGAAGCAGAGCTTTTGATGACTATGAAACACTTGTATATTGATGCATGTTTAATAATTCAACTTTTGGATTTTGAATTTGGCGCCTTACATTTCACCGGGTAGTGTCGGCGCTAGCGCCCCACCACGCCGTAAGAAGTTAAACGAAGGCTACAAATCAGTGCACACGTGCTGAATAAATTTCAGTGACCATCCATCCAGACAAGGTCATCGTGTAACAAGACGATACAGACCTCCCCTCTAGGGCGCACGGCACACTCCAACCTCTCCATCTAACACCGGTCTTAGCATTGTCTGCTTTGGCCATGTAGCCATTCATTCTTTGTTTCTTCAGTCAAGGCTGTGTAATGATGCACATAAGGCAAGCTCATCAAATATGTTTGTGGGACACACCCAACCATATGTTCAACAGATGCCCTGACTTGGTAAAACACGTAGGTTATTTGGTTATCATGGCTGAAATGCTTAGATTCAATGTCTTGTGTTCAGGTGACAGACAAGAACACATGTATCTGAAGACAAACAGAATGAGTCAGACCTCATGATCTGCTGTTGACAAGAGACCAGTATCAAAGATAGTAGTAGCCTATAATTACAAGTCATTCCAATGGAGGCTGAGCATCTTCTGTTCCAAACACTGATCTTTGAGCTCGCAACATGAGTGTACTGTATTCTAGGTTTGGCAATGTCCAACCTCAGTCCTATCTTGATTATGTACCTATGAAAACATTGTGATATACGTGGCTATCACCCCTATTTGCCACCACTCAAATTTTGAATCAAAGAAATCTTTTTTTTTTTTTAACTGCTAAAACACATTTGATCTTTAGTGCAAAATCAAATACAACTGGACGAATCAAGATGAAAGAATGTTGAAAGCCTGGGCAGAGGGTAAGTGCAGGTGATGGCAAATCTTTTCTAATATTCCTTTCTGGTGGAGGAGCAAACATGTCTTTTTACCTAAACACGCAAACACCATCAGATAGAACTCATAGCAAGCAGTGCACTGGGTTAGTCAGAGTTGATTAAATATAACAGAACAGGTCAACTGGAATGACACTCATGGGATGGGTTTCCAAAAAGAACTGAAAGCCACAAATGACTGCATTGAGGCAAGTCACTGTGCTTCTATGGCTATATGCACCATGCCACTGCCCATTTCATTTGTCAAGACAGCTCATAAATCGAGTGCCTTTATCAGTCAACACACCTACAGTGCCTATAGAAAGTGTACACCCCCTTTCAAAATATTCACCTTTGGTTGCCTTTAACGCTTGGAACTAAAATGAATCTGGAATCTTTTCCTAACAAAATCAATCAAATCTTTAACTGAAATACCTTGGTTGGATAAGTGTCCAACCCCTTTGCAAAAGCAATCATACATTAGCTCAGGTGTAACAAATCACCTTCAAAATCACACACCAAGTTCATTGGCCTCCACCTGTGTTAAATTGTAGTGATTCACATGCTTTCAGGATAAATTCAGCAATTCCTGTAGGTTCCCCCTGTTGGGTAGTGAATTGCAAAGCAAACACTCAGCCATGAGCTTTCAAAATAACTCTGGGACAAAGTTGCAGAAAGGCACAGGCTGAGGATGGATATAAAAGAAACAGCAGACGTAGCATCCCCCTATCCACGTCGACGGGACAGCAGTGGAGAAGGTGGAACGATAAGTTCCTCGGCCTACACATCACGGACAAACTGAAATGGTCCACCCACACAGACAGTGTGGCAACAGTGCTTTCTTCAACCCTCAAACTTTTACAGATGGACAATTGAGAGCATCCTGTCGGGCTGTATCACCGCCTGGTACGGCAACTGTACAGCCCACAACCGCAAAGGCTCTCCAGAGGGTGGTGCGGTCTGCACATCACTGCGGGCAAACTACCTGCCCTCCAGGACACCTACAGCACCCGATGTCACAGGAAGGCCAAAAAGATCATCAAGGACAACCACCCGAGCCACTGCATGTTCACCCTGCTATCATCCAGAAGGCGAGGTCAGTACAGGTGCATCAAAGCTGGGACCGGGAGACTGAAAAACAGCTTCTACCTCAAGGCCATCATACTGTTAAACAGCCATCACTAACACAGAGCGGCTGCTGCCTACATACAGACTTGAAATCATTGGCCACTTTAATAAATGGATCACTAGTCACTTTAAACAATGCCACTTTAGTAATGTTTACATATCTTGCGTCACTCATCTCATAGGTATATACTGTATTTTATACCATCTATTGTATCTTGCCTATACCGCTCTGTCATTGCTCATCCATTTATGTATAGATTCGTATTCCTTTACTTAGATGTGTGTATTAGGTAGTTGTGGAATTGTTACATATTGCTGCACTGTCGGAACTAGAAGCACATGCATTTCGCTTCACTCGCAATAACATCTGCTAACCATGTGTATGTTACCACTAAAATCTGATTTGAAAGATTTCAAAGGCCTTGAATATCCCTTGGAGCACGGTCAAGACGATTATTAGGAAGTGGAAATATGTTTGGCACCACCAATACCCTGCTTAGATCAGTCCATCCCCACAAACTGGTTGACCGAGCAAGTAGGAGACTGATCAGAGAAGCTATCAAGAGTCCAACGGAAACTTTGAAAGAGATACAGGCTTTTATGGCCAAGACTGGTTAAAGTGTGCATGTGACAATATCCTAAGCACTCCACAAATCTGGCATGTAGGGTGGCAAGAAGGAAGCACAAATGGTTCCTAGCAGGGCTTTGCACTGACCTTAATTTTTCCAGGCCAAACAAATATTTAGGCGCATGTGCGAGTAAAACAGTCACACTGTAGAGCCCTGCCTCCGACACATTGGCTTCTTTTAAAAACAAAATAGAACATTATGAAACTTCAAGTGGATCTGAAAACAAACCCAATTTTAAAACAAGTTATTTAACCTATATTTTAACAGCAAAGATTGAGTCCTAGGTCTCTTTTACAAATGTGCCCTGAATATACAACAAATATACATTCTATTCAAACATATACAAAAACACAGTCATGGGAAACACAAAACATCACTAATCACCCAGAAAAGGTTATCGTCCTCCACAAATAAGTTCCCAATCAATACTTTAAATTGCCAGAACATCAAGAGGAAATGTATTTTGAATTTTCGTCCAGCAATACAGTGCATTAAAACTAAAAGCAGATTTACCTAGCTCGGTTGACACCCTAGGAACCTTGAGTTAACCAATTCTGTGAACGGGCTAGGCAACTCTGGTGTCTATACTTCAACAGCAAAGTTAGATAAGACAGAAGTTTATGAAGTAGGGCCTTCTAAACAAAAAGGGCGTAATGTAGAGGTCTACGGGTCTTCAGCGACGTCCCAAAAAACTAATATAAACGACTATAATAATATTCTAGCTTACGAAGAAATGTTAAGGAAATAAGCTACTGTTCATGACTAACTTGTCTTAAAGCTTTTATGATAGGCCTAGGAGGATAGGTTATTGGCCATTTGGTTTTCAACCTCGCATGGAGGGATTTCAGGCCCACATGGATCATTTATTTCTTAAGCTCAAACTTGCCAAATACAGTTTTCTATAGGCTAATTGATATGGTTTGTTCTCTCATTATTAGTCCTATTGAAATAACTTTCAGATGGAACTCCAAATACAGTCGTTGTTTGATCACAATGCATAGCCTTCAGTCATTCATAGCTTATTGAATGAAAAGTGAATATAGGCTGTTTTTTAAAACAGCTAGACAAGATAGCTAAGGAGTACCCGCTATTATTCTAATGGCCATTCATCCGACAGAGAAATAAAATATTTTCTGACTGGACATTTTGCGCCGCTTTGGTGGAATCTTCTGCTCTGTCTGACCTACCTCGTTCTGTAGGCTAACATATTTATTGAAAAGGGCCTACCGCAGTGTTCTAAGGCACTGCATCGCAGTTGCTAGCTGTGCCACTAGAGATCCTAGTTCGAGTGCAGGCTCTGTCGCAGCCGGCCGTGACCGGGAGACCCGTGGGGCGGCGCACAAGTGGCCCAGCGTCTTCCGGGTTAGGGGAGGGTTTGGCCAACAGGGATGTTCTTGTCCCATCGTGCTCTAGCAACTCCTGTGGCAGGCCGGGCGCATGCACGCTGACACGGTTGCCAGGTGTACGGTGTTTCCTCCGACACATTGGCGTGGCTGGATTCTGGGTTAAGCAGACATTGTGTCAAGAAGCATAGCTCTCGACCTTCACCTCTCCCGAGTCCGTACGGGAGTTGCAGCGATGAGACAAGACTAACTACCATTTGAATACCACGAAATTGGGGAGAAAAAAAATAAAATAGGCAAATTACTCAGAATGTGTGCTTGTGTGCTGCAAGACTCAATTTTCTACTGTGGGGCGCCAGTCAAGTTCAAATATAGGCTAAACAATCGTCTGTCACATGTTGTCACCATCGACGATGGCTGTCAATCATCGTCGCTAGACGATGCTATTGTAATATCACCCAACCCTACCACATTCATTAGTCCACACTAACAAACCAACGAAACATTTAACGAAAACAAGTTTCTTATTGGACAAATGCAAGAGGTCCCTCTCCGTTTCAGCCCGTTTATTTCCAAGTCAATACACCCCATATCACATGGTTTATACAGTACCTAGAGAATTCAGTCAGCAACACGAGATTCAAACATCCGAGTAGCACGTCCTAATCACTAGTGTAGCAGTAATGACCCAAACCCAAGACATGGGTACAAAAGTCATCCAAGTCAGAGAGAGTTCCACCCAGTACAGTAAGCTACAATTCAGTGTGTGTATAACTCAATGTTATGCCGTTGTATTCACCAGCACTTCCCTCTACTGTACTGAGCGTTGGTACTAAGATCTGACAGTGTTTGTCACAGTGTACCTGGTTGATGGATCATGTAGTGTATCCAGCCTTGACTCTGCTGGACGCCCAGGTTCCTCCACTCCGTCTCTGACATCAGATGGGTCTTGGGCACACGCTTGGCAATGTCCTTGGGCAGCATCACGTGCCTACAGAGAGTGGAGAAATTGAATGGTACTTTACAGAATCATGCAGCGTCAACATCACAGGGCTAGGAAGGAAGACTGCTGCCAGGCAAGACATAAATGTTGCTATTAGCTAGCTAGATAATGACTGTTTTTGAAGAACGTGCAGTCTTAACTTACCTATACTCGAATTTCTCATCATCATATTTGTCAGAGTAATATATCTGCTTCTGAGACATGATGCCAACCTGAAAAAGAGTGCATCTGAAAGTTTAGGGACTCAGGGATTTTACAGCAGGAGCATTACAAGGAATCCTTTCGACTGAATGTTCCATCCTGTGATTTGGACAATGACTGAAGGAGCATGATGTTTTTATTTAATTGACTACCCGTGTAGTACATAGCGGCAAAACACCTCATCGGTTGTAGGCTACCAATAAACCTCAAAGAAGTAGTAAAGCCCAAGCAAAGGCAATAACATGATACAGGTTTGTCAGGTCAGATGTGATCAATGCACCTGTATTGCGCATCATAAACCAATGAATGTAACTAGTTTACGTTAGATGGCTAAGTAGGGCGACAAGCTTCGTCTATTCCAGTAACGTTACTGGCAACGTTTTTTTTAAACTAACCCTAGCTAACAAAATCTAGGTCAACTAGCTAGCTATATCATACATAGCTACTCATGTTCATCAGCATGTCACCCACTGAGTGTTCTAGCTAACATAGTTCATAAAATAATGTAATCCAACAACTGTTGGAAGTAGCTAGTTAAGTTAGCAGGCTAGTTAAATATATGGCAAACTTGCTAGCTAACAATAATGAATTAGCTAAAGTTCGCTACCTATCAGGCGTAGCTATCTAGCGCAGCTAGCTACTACGTTATCTTTGACAAAACACAAATCACCTTTCTCCAGGTGGCTCGTTCCAAATGATTGTAGTCGTGATTTGGTGACGGAAAATCTAGAAATGTCAAACCAGTCCTGTCTTTTCTAGAATATTATCGGTCACCGCTTCTGAGGTGATGTAGTCGGCGAGCCGTTTCCACGCTTCGCTGCGAGTTTCCCTCTCTTCTGTTACTGATCCGGCCTTTCACTGTTCAAATACTCCCTGCTGCTCCTCATTGGTCAATCCTCTCACAGACATGATCATGTGACTCGTGCTGCGTTTCGACGAGACACGCAAAGACCGTCATGCCCGTCGGCAGAGAGGGACAACAACGCCACATAGACCGGGGACCGTGTGTTGCTATGGTGATTTCAGTCGACAAAATCAGTGCACAATCAACGGAACTCACTACCAGCCTCAACCATTGACCGTCCGCCCCGTTTGCAGTTCTCCGTCTATCTCGTACGACGTAAACGCTGCATTGAATGGCAGTCCAAACACTTCAGACGCATCCCCCTCTGCCCTCAAATGAAGTGGACACCGCTGGTGACGTCTCATGACGTCTGACGAGTATACACTTACAGGGCGAGGGAAATAAGATAATAAACTGAAACCATTTTATGTAGTTAATGTCATTATTCTTTTGGCCAAATGTTATATTCACAAATGTAAATATACAAACAAAATACCACATGTTCTTACCTTACAAAAATACATTGAACTGTGTTTTAAGACAAATACTTGACTAACAAAAAAGCTGTTAAAATAATAAGTGTATGTAAGTGTATCCTTGTTTAATGTGATATTGTACCCCCTAGCCCAATTGTCCTTTCTATATTAATTATATATACTTGTGTTCCCACATGTACTTCCTGTATTGATTTGTTGTTAATAAAAAAAAAAAATAATGAAAATAAAAAAAACTTGTAGGGCGAGGGAGGAAGGAATGATTTTTAAATGGACCGCCCTTGCCCAGAAATTAGTCACTCCTTCATCCCACAATGATTGTGTGTTTTAGCAACCAGTAGCTTGTGGGTTCTTTATATGCACTACAGTCAATTATAATTGCATGTCTACTTACATTAAATATATCATTATTAATATACGCCTACTGTATGATAGCTAGCAAATTAATTAGCTAAATAACGTTAGCCTGCCTATCTGAAACTTCTGAAGAAGGAAAATGTTTTATTTCTACAATTTCAAAAAGCTAACCAAACAAAAACATCATTACTTTTACGAGGCGTGTTTGTGCCGTCATGTGCAATAGTAGCACAATTTCTAACTTGTTTACATTCGTTTTTACTTACACTTGTATGTTGACTCCATACTGACGTTGAGGTTTAAATTTTTGGCAGACTTTTCTTAGCGGATGTACAATTGTCGCAAATTGAATTATGGGGAGTTTCAGACCCAGAAGTGAACATAATTGTACACTCGCAAACTCGACTAAAAACGAGGGCTGAGGGGCTTATGTTGCAAACTTCCCTTGCTTGGCTAATCATTTGGACCAGTTTCCAAGACTTCTTCTTTGGAATTTGGTTGGCGGATCGCATCCAACTTTTAGGTGCATACACAACTACCTACTGTACTGGAGTGTGAGGCCAGTCACGGCCTACCTAAATTACATTTTCTTAATTATTCCTGTTCCTCTAGTGAAATATAGCCCTAGACATCACCACCTGCACTCATCAAAAACCCACTACATAATCCACTACTTTGACCCTATCTGTTCCTGCACCATGCCAACATGCTGGGAGGACGGGACACCCCCTCTCAACACATCCTGTAACTCTTCTGAAGTCAAATCTCGTATACCCAAATACATAACTGCAGCTGCCACCACAACATCTATTTTCTGTGATTTACATTCCATTTCTGCAGTACAGTTGATAACCTTTGCTATTAACGCTATGAAGCCAATCTTACTGAAGCATAAATCACTCGTTGGCATATCCCTCTGTGCTGGCACAAATCTACAACTCACTGGAATCCTCTCAGGATTCCTCACCCTTGATCCATCCACCTCTACTTTCTTCACTGCCTCAACATACGACATCTTCTGCACTATTCTGACTCTGGCAACTTCAACCTGCCTCTCTCACACCGGACACTTCTGATTCACAGCAAAATGGGCACCGCTACCGTTAACACACACAACTTTATCCACCAAAACTACACAATCCTCTGTCCCATGCCCTCCTGTACGCTTCCCACATCTTGAAATCTTCCTCCTACACACTGCTAAAACATTGCGATGCAGTACCATAAACATTGCACCTGAAACAACGCAGTGGATTTGGCACAAAATCTCCAACAGGATATGTGATATATCCTAACATGACTTTGTCGGGTAGAGACTGACTCTCAACTCAGGACTGACAGTGACTCTTCTGTTTCACCACACTGCGGGCGTCCCAAACAACAGGAATCTTCAACTTCAATTGCTCGATCTCCACACTTAATGCTACCCCAGAAATCAGAAACTATTTTCAATGGTGCCTTGTTCGTAAGAGCAAAGCAAGAAACAGATATTGACACAAGTTGAGTGACACAGAACGCCTGCTCACTCTGATCAGAAGATGGCCCTGTCGTTGGTTACAATCTACCAAAATAAGATTGATTACTGAATCTATTTGATATCCATAACCATCTTCTTCTATGAGGTTTAACAGTGGTTGGAATCCAATAAATGTTTCATTATCACCACCAATTAGACTGGAGTATAGCTTCCATTATACTTTGCTTCAAAAAAATAGAAATATATATTTTTTACATTTTATTTATAAAAAATGAATCAACATATAACCTACCATCTAACCCTACACTCATTAATAACCCACCACCCTACTCCACTATTTAAACTTATTTAGTGATACCTAAGTATTTCAAACCAAGTACTTTTAGACTTTCACCTTTACTTGAGTCATTTTCTATTAAAGTACTGTAGCTTTGCTCAAGTATGACAATTGGTACTTTTTCCACCACTGGAAGATTCCAGTCACTGAGAGAATATGGAACCAAGGGCAGAACATCTTACCTTTTTAAAAGGTGACACTTTATTGACACAACTTCTCAGTAAAAATAATAATAATGTATTTCAGACAAGTCAAGTTTTTAAAGTGTTAATACATGCACCCTGAGAATAACTATTGGATATTACGACCAGGAATACAACTTTCCCGAAGCGGATGCTTTGTTCGCACTACCACCCAGGACCTTGGATCTAATGCCAGAGGCTAACCCAAAAGAACGTCGCCGCAGAAGAGGTAGACGGAATGCCCTCCTGGTCAGACTTCGGAGGCGTGCACACCACCCACCGCTTCCGAGTATATTACTCGCCAATGTCCAGTCTCTAGACAACAAAGTAGACAAAATTATGGCAAGGGTTTCTTTTCAGAGAGACAGAGATTGTAACATTATCTGTTTCACGGAAACCTGGCTCTATTTGGATATGTTGTCGGAGTCGATACAGCCACCGGGATTCTTCATGCGTCGCACCGGCAGAAATAAAAATCTCTCTGGGAAGAAGGGCGGGGGTGTATTCTTCATTTTTAACGACTCATGGTGTAATCGTAACAACATATAGGAACTCAAGTCCTTTTGTTCACCTGACCTAGAATTCCTTACAATCAAATGCCGACCATATTATCTCCCAAGAGAATTCTCGTCGGTTATAGTCACAGCCGTGTATATCCCCCCTCAAGCCAATACAACGGCGGCCCTCAAGGAACTTCACTGGACTCTATGCAAACTGGAAACCATATATCCGGAGGCTGCATTTATTGTAGCTGGGGATTTTAACAAAGGAAATTTGAGAACATATTGATTGTAGCACTCGTGCAGGCAATACATTGGATCACTGCTACCCTAACTTCCGCAATGCATACAAGGCCCTCCCCCGCCCTCCCTTCGGCAAATCCGACCACGACTCCATTTTGCTCCTACCGTCTTATAGGCAGAAACTCAGACAGGATTTTTCCATGACAAGAACTATTCAATGCTGGTCTGACCAATCGTAATCCACGCTTCAAGACTGTTTTGATCACGCGGACTGGGAAATGTTCCGTGCAGCCTCAGAGAATAATATTGATTTATACGCTGATTTGTTGAGTGAGTTTATAAAGGAAGTGCATTGGAGATGTTGTACCCACTGTGACTATTAAAACCTACCCTAACCAGAAACCGTGGATAGACAGCGGCATTCGCGCAAAACTGAAAGCACGAACCACCGCATTTAACCATGGAAAGATGACTGGGAATATGACAGAAAATAAACAATGTAGTTATTCCCTCCGCAAGGCAATCAAACAAGCGAAATGTCGGTATAGTGAGAAAGTGGAGTCGCAATTCAAAGGCTCGGACACAAGACGTTTGTGGCAGGGTATATAGGCAATTACGGACTACAAAAAGAAAACCAGCCACATCACGGACACCGACGTCTTGCTTCCAGACAAACTAAACACCTTCTTTGCCAGCTTTGAGGATAATACAGTGCCACCGACGCGGCCCGCTACCAAGAACTGCGGGCCCCCCCTCTCCTTCTCTGTGGCCAATGTGAGTAAGACATTTAAAAGTGTTAACCCTTGCAAGGCTGCCGGCCTAGACAGCATCCCTAGCCGTGTCCTCAGAGCATGCGCAGACCAGCTGGCTGGTGTGTTTACGGACATATTCAATCTCTTCCTATCCCAGTCTGCTGTCCCCACATGCTTCAAGATGGCCACCATTGTTCATGTACCCAAAAAGGCAAAGATAACTGAACTAAATAACTTATTGCCCCGTAGCACTCACTTCTGTCATCATGGAGTGCTTTCAGAGGCTATTCAAGGATCATATCACCTCCACCTTACCTGCCACCCTAGACTCACTTCAACTTGCATACCGCCCCAATAGGTCCACAGACGATGCAATCGTCATCACACTGCACACTGCCCTATCCCATCTGGACAAGAAGAATACCTATGTAGGAATGCTGTTCATTGACTACAGCTCAGCATTCAACACCATAGTACCCTCCAAGCTCATCATTAAGCTTGAGGCCCTGGGTCTCAACCCCACCCTGTGCAATTGGGTCCTGGACTTTCTGAAGGGCCGCCCCCAGGTGGTGAAGGTAGGAAACAACATCTCCACTTCGCTGATCCTCAACACTGGGGCCCCACAAGGGTGCGTGCTCAGCCCCCTCTTGTACTCCGTTCACCCTTGACTGCATGGCCATGCACACCTCCAACTCAATCATCAAATTTGCAGACGACCCAACAGTAGTGGTCTTCATTACCAACAACGACGAGACAGCCTACAGGGAGGAGATGAGGGCACTCTGAGTGTGGTGTCAGAAAAACAATCTCTCACTCAACGTCAACAAAACAGAGATGATCGTGGACTTCAGGAAACAGCAGAGGGAGCACCCCCCTATCCACATCGACGGGACAGCAGTAGAGAAGGTGGAAAGTTTTAAGTTCCTTGGCGTACACATCACTGACAAACTGAAATGGACCACCCACACAGACAGTGTGGTGAAGAAGTTGCCACAGTGCCTCTTCAACCTCATGAGGCTGAAGAAATGTGGCTTGTCACCCAAAACCCTCACACATTTTTACAGATGCACAATTGAGAGCATCCTGTCGGGTTGTATCACCACCTGGTACAGCAACTGCACCGCCCACAACCGCAAGGCTCTCCAGAGGGTGGTGTGGTCTGCACAACGCATCACTGGGGGCAAACTACCTGCCCTCCAGGACACCTACAGCACCCGATGTCACAGGAAGGCCAAAAAGATCATCATGGACAACAACCACCCAAGCCACAGCCTGTTCACCCCGTTTACAATCCAGAAGGCGAGGTCAGTACAAGTGCATCAAAGCTGGGACCAAGACACTGAAAAACAGCTTCTATCTCAAGGCCATCAGACTGTTAAATGAATACATTTGCTTACATGATCCAGTTCTCTGAAGCAGGGATACGCTACCAAGTATCTTGGTAGGCCTGTCCTGCTCCTTAGTAGCATCAGAGTTGACGAAGGCCCGTCTTGCTTGGAATTCAAGGTCCAGGAGCTGGGAAACATCCTCCTGGTTGGGTCTGGCCTTGGTTTTGTACCTCTCCTGTAGAGTTTTATAATGTCTCGCCTGGTTCTGTAGGCTTTGTTTCTGATGCCAGAACACATAACAAACCCGACCAATTAACATTTAAAAATGTAGACTGAAATAAAGACCAATGTTTCTGCTGGTACTACCCCCTCAAACCTCTCATTCCACAGGAAACGCTGAAGACCCATAGTGACCCATTCCGCTCCACTGGTTGCAGATCTGTCCCGCAGCATTGGGTAGTACTCTATGAGACTCTTCGCCATTAGTGAGTTCACGGCTGCATGGATACTGGAAGTCATCCCCTGCCGCTCTCTTAATGGAAATCATGCTTGTTACTGTATTCCTGATTAATCAACAGCGAAGATCTTTGGAAAGGATATAGTTGTCTTGTCCAGCATGCTGTTTTCCAAAAAAGGCGCTTCTTGATTGCTCCAATTCTGTGTAAGACATACTGTGGGCTGAAAAGCTGTACGGTTCTGGTGGAACCATATTGGTCTCTTGGGTTTGGAGAGGGGTGGGGGTAGAAAGTAGAGGTCGACCGATTTAATTAGGGCAGATTTCAAGTTTTCATAACAATCGGTAATCTGCATTTTTGGATGCCGATTATGGCCGATTACATTGCACTCCACGAGGAGACTGCGTGGCAGGCTGACCACCTGTTACGCGAGTGCAGCAAGGAGCCAAGGTAAGTTGCTAACTAGCATTAAACTTATCTTATAAAAACAATCTTAACATAATCACTAGTTAACTACACATGCTTGATGATATTACTAGTTGAACTAATGCAGACACAGGAGGCAGATGGTTGGAGTCTTAAAATGTTTATTAATCAAAAGGGGTAGGCAAGAGAATGGTCGTGGACAGGCAAAAAGGTCAAAACCAGATCAGAGTCTATGAGGGGCAGAGTGGCAAACAGGCTTGTAGTCAAGGCAGGCTCATGGTCAAGGCAGGCAGAATGGTCAGGCAGGTGGGTACAAAGTCCAGAAACAGGCAAGAGTCAAAACTGTGAGGACTAGAAAAAGGAGAATGCAAAAAGCAGGAGAATGGGAAAACCGCTGGTTGACTTGGAAACATACAAGACGAACTGGCACAGAGAGACAGGAAACACAGGGATAAATACACTGGGGAAAACAAGCAACACCTGGAGGGGGGTGGAGACAAAGAACTGGTAAGAGTGTTCCGGGCATACTCCACCCAGACCAGTTTACGGCTCCAGGTAGTGGGGTTGGTTGAGACCAGGCACCTTTTTGGTGGTCCCCAAGTCTTGGTCGAGAACCCCGATCGGAGACCATGTCTACCGGGAGTCCATGGATCCGGAAGACATGCTGCACCATAAGCTAGGCCGTCTCCTTGGCAGAAGGTAGTTTGGGGAGAGGGATGAAATGGGTGGCCTTGGAGAACAGGTCGACTACCGTCAGAATGACAGTGTTGCCATCAGACTAAGGGAGCCCAGTGACAAAGTCCAGAGATATGAGACCAGGGACGATGAGAAACCAGTAGTGGCTGCAGGAGGCCAGAAGGAGCTTGTTGTAGAGTCTTGTTTTGAGCACACACAGCGCATGCGGTGACGAAGGCAGAGACCATTGTGGGCCACCAGAAACGTTGTGGAAGGAAGGCTAGTGTACGACGGGACCCTGGATGACAGGTCAGAGGAATGAGCCAATTCCAGGACCCGGGACCGGACTGGATTAGGGACAAACAGCCGTTAGCCGGGCCCCTTTAGGTCCAGGCTGGGAACGTTGTGCCTCGCGGACCAGGTTCTCAATACCCCAATCCACAGTGGCAGCAAGGCATGAGGTAGGGAGAATGGTTTCAGAGGTCGAGGGTGTGGCAGAAGAACTGTATAGGTGGGAGAGGGCGTCAGGCTTCACATTCTTTAAACCCTGGGCGGTAGGAGAGGGTGAAGTTAAATCTGGTGAACAGGATAGCCCACCGGGCCTGCCTGGAGTTGAGGCGCTTGGCTGTACGGAGATATTCCAGGTTTTTATGGTCGGTCCAGACCAGGAATGGCTGTTCTGCTCCTTCCAGCCAGTGCCTCCACTCTTCCAACGCCATCTTCACTGCCAGGAGTTCTCGGGCTGCCAACATCATAGTTCCTTTCAGCAGGATAGAGACGATGTGACAGGAAGGCACAGGGATGAAGCTTCTGGTCCTGTGCAGATCGCTGGGACAGGATGGCCCCCACTCCAACATCCGAAGCATCCACTTCCACCACAAATTGACGCAAGGGGTCCGGATGGATGAGAATGGGTGCTGTTGTGAACCCGATGCTTCAGGTCCACAAAGGCTTTGTCGACAGCTGGAGACCATTTGAACGGTACCTTGGGAGAGGTGAGTGCCGAGAGGGGGGCCGCCAGGGTGCTATACTCCCGACTGAAACGGCGGTAGAAGTTTGCAAAACCAAGAAACTGTTGCAACTGCACCCTAGACGTTGGTTGAGGACAACGTCCAAAGAGGTAAGGGGTAACAATTCTTGACAGTAATGTCATTAACTACTTAGGGAGTGGTGGGGCGCTACCCACTCCCGACACTACCCGGTGAAATGCAAGGCGCCAAATTCAAAATCCAAAAGTTGAATTATTAAACATTCATCAATATACAAGTGTTGCATAGTCATCAAAAGCTCTGCTTCTTGGCAATATCACAGCGTTGTCAGATTTCAAAAAGGCTTTACGGCGAAAGCACAACATTTGATTGTTTGAGGGTAGCACCTCCAATATTTCTCCATTAGCATAAATTCATAAACCATCGCGGTTCACACAAAACACAAAGAAATTCCTTACCTTTTGAAGAACTTCTGCTGAGGTCTTCCCAAGTGTCCAACGAAGACAATACATGGTTCTTTTGTTAGAAAAAGTCATTTATTATATCCATAAATCTCAGTTTGGTTGGTGCGTAATGTTCAGAAAATCCAACGTCGAATCGCCCATAGAACCGTGAAGAGAACGCGTTCAAATATACCTATAAACTTTTCCTAAACAAATCAAATACCAGTTAAAATGCATCCTTAGCTATCCTTTTATGAATATGAGCGATAATATTTCACTCGGATGGTCACCTAAACGTTATATAAGTAAAATAAAGTGGGGCGCGCAGCCAGACTAGCGCACGAGAAAACTTGTTGACATCTGAGCTACCTTGGCCATTTCCTGTACCTATTCTTCCTGCTTCCTCCAATCTCTCTGAGGCTTTATATATAGACTGTTGACATCTAGTGGAAGCCATAGGTACTGAAATCTCAGAGCTGCTTGCCATAGAACTCAATAGGGAGACTGTCAACCAGAGCCAATGTGACAAAAAACAGTAATTCTGGATAGATTTTTCTCTGGTTTTTGCCTGCTATTTCTGTTCTGTTACACTCACAGACATTATGTTAACACTTTTAGAAACTTCAGAGTGTTTCCTATCCAATAGTACTAATTATGTGCATATCCTATTTTCTGGGCCTGAGTGGGAGGCATTTTACTTTGGGCACGCCAGACTCTCCAAAACCGTCACCTCGGGAGCCGCTCCCTAAGAAGTTAAGTCCCCGGTAGTCAATGCACGGACGCAGGGTATTGTCCTTCTCCACAAAGAAAAACTTCCCTTCCCTTCTGCGCCGGCAGGAGATGCAGACGGACGGACGGCCCCAGTGGCCAGAGACTCCTCTGTGTGTTCCTCCATAGCTTTGGTCTCTGGTCCAGACAGAGAGTACAATCGATCCCGAGGTGGTGTAGTGCCTGGGAGAAGATTAATGGCACAATCATAAGGACGGTGCGGGGGAAGGGAAGTAGCAACTCCTGATGTCTCCCAATGGTGGCTCCCTGCAGAGAAACAGCGTGGCGGAGCTGGTCCAAGCCTGCTGGGTCTGTCATGGCCAGTTCGTACTATCAAGGCACAAGGCGAGACCCAAATGCAGACACAGGAGGCAGATGGTTGGAGTCTTACAATGTTTATTAATCCAAAGGGGTAGGCAAGAGAATGGTCGTGGACAGGCAAAAAGGTCTAAACCAGATCAGAGTCCAGGAGGTACAGAGTGGCAGACAGGCTCGTAGTCAAGGCAGGCAGAATGGTCAGGCAGGCGGGTACAAAGTCCAGAAACAGGCAAGGGTCAAAACTGGGAGGACTAGAAAAAGGAGAATGCAAAAAGCAGGAGAACGGGAAAACTGCTGGTTGACTTGGAAACATACAAGACGAACTGGCACAGAGAGACAGGAAACGCAGGGATAAATACCCTGGGGAAAACAAGCAACACATGGAGGGGGTGGAGACAATAACGAGGACAGGTGAAACTGATCAGGGTGTGACCAAAAATAAATTCATGTTAGCAGGCAATATTAACAAGGGAAATTGTGTCACTTTTCTTGCGTTCTGTGCAAGCAGAGTCCGGGTATATGCAGCAGTTCGGGCCGCCTGGCTCGTTGCGAACTGTGTGAAGACCATTTCTTCCTAACAAAGACCGTAATTAATTTGCCAGAATTTTACATAATTATGACATAACATTGAAGGTTGTGCAATGTAACAGCAATATTTAGACTTATGGATGCTACCCATTCGATAAAATACGGAACCCGTTCCGTATTTCACTGAAAGAATAAATGTTTTGTTTTCGAAATTATAGTTTCCGGATTTTACCATATTAATGACCTAAGGCTCGTATTTCTGTGTGTTTATTATATTATAATTAAGTCTATGATTTGATAGAGCAGTCTGACTGAGCGGTGGTAGGCAGCAGCATGCTTGTAAGCATTCATTCAAACAGCACTTTCCTGCGTTTGCCAGCAGCTCTTCACAATGCTTGAAGCACAGCGCTGTTTATGACTTCAAGCCAATCAACTCCCGAGATTAGGCTGGCAATACTATAGTGCCTATAAGAACATCTAATAGTCAAAGTTATATGAAATACAAATTGCATAGAGAGAAATAGTCCTATAATTCCTATAATAACTACAACCTAAAACTTCTTAACTGGGAATATTGAAGACTCATGTTAAAAGGAACCACCAGCTTTCATATGTTCTCATGTTCTGAGCAAGTAACTTAAACATTAGTTTTTTTTCATGGCACATATTGCACTTTTACTTTCTTCTCCAACACTTTGTTTTTGCATTATTTTTAACCAAATTGAACATGTTTCATTATTTATTAGAGACTAAATTAATTTGTATTTATGTATTATAATAAGTTAAAACAAAAGTGTTAATTCAGTATTGTTGTAATTGTCATTATTACAAATATATATATATACAGTGGGGCAAAAAAGTATTTAGTCAGCCACCAATTGTGCAAGTTCTCCAACTTAAAAAGATGAGAGAGGCCTGTAATTTTCATCATAGGTACACTTCAACTATGACAGACGAAATGAGAAAAAGAAATCCAGAAAATCACATTGTAGGATTTTTAATTTATTTATTTGCAAATTATGGTGGAAAATAAGTATTTGGTCAATAACAAAAGTTTATCTCAATACTTTGTTATATACCCTTTGTTGGCAATGACAGAGGTCAAACGTTTTCTGTAAGTCTTCACAAGGTTTTCACACACTGTTGCTGGTATTTTGGCCCATTC
Source organism: Brachymystax lenok tsinlingensis (assembly GCA_030435695.1). Classification (NCBI taxonomy): domain Eukaryota; kingdom Metazoa; phylum Chordata; class Actinopteri; order Salmoniformes; family Salmonidae; genus Brachymystax; species Brachymystax lenok. The sequence continues at coordinate 2,487,435 of CM059806.1, read as the reverse complement.
CTCCATGCAGATCTCCTCTAGAGCAGTGATGTTTTGGGGCTGTCGCTGGGCAACACGGACTTTCAACTCCCTCCAAAGATTTTCTATGGGCTTGAGATCTGGAGACTGGCTAGGCCACTCCAGGACCTTGAAATGCTTCTTCTGAAGCCACTCCTTCGTTGCCCGAGGCGGTGTGTTTGGGATCATTGTCATGCTGAAAGACCCAGCCACGTTTCATCTTCAATGCCCTTGCTGATGGAAGGAGGTTTTCACTCAAAATCTCACGATACATGGCCCCATTCATTCTTTCCTTTACACGGATCAGTCGTCCTGGTCCCTTTGCAGAAAACAGCCCCAAAGCATGATGTTTCCACCCCATGCTTCACAGTAGGTATGGTGTTCTTTGGATGCAACTCAGCATTCTTTGTCCTCCTAACACGACGAGTTGAGTTTTTACCAAAAAGTTCTATTTTGGTTTCACCTGACCATATGACATTCTCCCAATCCTCATCTGGATCATCCAAATGCTCTCTAGCAAACTTCAGACGGACCTGAACATGTACTGGCTTAAGCAGGGGGACACGTCTGGCACTGCAGGATTTGAGTCCCTGGCGGCGTAGTGTGTTACTGATGGTAGGCTTTGTTACTTTGGTCCCAGCACTCTGCAGGTCATTCACTAGGTCCCCCGTGTGGTTCTGGGATTTTTGCTCACCGTTCTTGTGATCATTTTGACCCCACGGGTGAGATCTTGCGTGGAGCCCCAGATCGAGGAAGATTATCAGTGGTCTTGTATGTCTTCCATTTCCTAATAATTGCTCCCACAGTTGATTTCTTCAAACCAAGCTGCTTACCTATTGCAGATTCAGTCTTCCCAACCTGGTGCAGGTCTACAATTTTGTTTCTGGTGTCCTTTGACAGCTCTTTGGTCTTGGCCATAGTGGAGTTTGGAGTGTGACTGTTTGAGGTTGTGGACAGGTGTCTTTATACTGATAACAAGTTCAAACAGGTGCCATTAATACAGGTAACGAGTGGAGGACAGAGGAGCCTCTTAAAGAAGAAGTTACAGGTCTGTGAGAGACAGAAATCTTGCTTGTTTGTATGTGACCAAATACTTATTTTCCACCATAATTTGCAAATAAATTCATTAAAAATCCTACAATGTGATTTTCTGGATTTTTTTCCCTCATTTTGCCTGTCATAGTTGAAGTGTACCTATGATGAAAATTACAGGCCTCTCTCATCTTGTTAAGTGAGAGAACTTGCACAATTGGTGGCTGACTAAATACTTTTTTGCCCCACTGTATATATATATATATATATATATAAAAAAATTGTCTGATTAATCGGTATCGGCTTTTTTTTTGGTCCTCCAATAATCGGTATCGGCGTTGAAAAATCCTAATCGGTCGACCTCTAGTGGAGAGTGGAATGGGGTGGAGGAGGAGGGGAAAGGGGCTGAAATCACAGGTCCCAGAGTAGGTGCCTGGTCTACACAGGTCTGATTCTTGACCCTGTATAAGACATACATTTATTCAATGGTAATTGTATAGGCAAAGAACACCACACTTTAACAACAACCTAACAGCAAACACCAAAACAACTACATCTTTAGATACATGTATCGTTTTTTTATTTAACTAGGCAAGTCAGTTAAGAACAAATTCGTATTTTCAATGATGGCCTAGGATCAGTGGGTTAACTGTCTAGTTCATTTTTACCTTGTCAGCTAGGGGATTCGATCTAGCAACCTTTTAGTTACTAGTCCAAAGCTCTAACCACTAGGCTACCTGTCATCCCATCATTGTAATGATGGCCAGGAAATGCTTATTTGATAACAGGAAACACTGCCTGCATGGTTAGATTAAATGTCTCCCAAATGTCAAAATCTAACATGACCTCATTTTCACCATGAGTAAGTCTCCAAATGAGGCCCGGGAAAGAGATCACATAAATCCTCTTTAGAGAGACTGGGCAGCATGTCTGTGCTTATATTAGCAGCTGAAAAACACATTAAACCACATGGTAAATAGTTAAGTAATTTGCAACTAATACATAGTTAATAGACACAAAGTGTCATGTTGATATAGGTTATGAGACATTAGCATACTGTCTTCCCTTTCCAGTTAATGCAGGGAATGATTTACCAAGCTAGCTAATGTTAGCTAACAAAATTAGACTACCCCTCCAGTATATCATTAACGTCGACGTTAATTACTTTAAACCAAAAGATAGCTTTCACTAATGAAACTAACTTCAACTCTAAATTGTCGCCTATATTGAACATCTTAGTTACATCAATCTTTGCTTGCCTAGATAAGATAATTTAGCTTCACCGTCTTTGGCGCCCTTTCAATTTATGTTCTGTTGTCAATAGAAAGGGCACCAAAGACTAAACTAAATAATCAACGGTGTCAGTCATTAGGGCACATTTACACCTTATTAACACTATCTATGGCACTAAAGCACTGTCAATCTAACCAAAGTTCAAGGGTTCTCAAAGAATGGCCGTTCGTGCAGTTATTAGGTAACAGTCACCGTTACCTAGTTAAAATCAGCATGCTAACTTGGTTTGCCAACGTTCCAATTCAAATGAACGTTAGCTAACGTTAGCTTGCCGACAAGAAAGGCCTTTTAATACCGCGGTTGATATATGATCCATGCCAGGATGTGTGTCATCCATTCCATCTTCATTCGTGGTGTTGTTAGCTGACTCAAAGATTTGGACTGTCTGACTTTTTATTTATAGGCCTCCCTTATGTAGCTAGATAATGTGATGAACGTAAGTCAGTTAAGCAATATCACACGAGATGGACTGCTGAATATCAGCACGGTTCGGTCGCATAACAGAACGCCCTCGAGTGTGATATTGCATTTATACAACCGTTCTACAAGCGCCATTTATTAGGTAACAGTAATAAGCGACAAAATATTCTGATTTGTTTATTTATTTAATCATTTATTTGGCTCCGCCAACACACACAGTTCCACAACTGGACTGGGACTGGACTGTTGCCAAGCACCACATGCACACTAGCTTGCTACTTTGTGTAGGTCTACACGTTACCGTCCTCTCCTGACGACCATTCATAATTGAACTCAAACGTTATTTGTGGAAATATGTTCATCTTTGCGGTTCGAAGTTTGTTACAATCTAAGATAACTATTGTTAATGTAATGAAGGGTTATTAGAACACCTGTAAAGCAGAGTGATACATGTATAGTTAAAAGTCCCAGTGCTGTTTATACTCTACTCCAATCAAATGACTTGGTCGTATTATAATCACTTGTGAACATCATGTTCAGTTCTTTCCGCCCTTTTCATCGAAAGCAGTGGGAACGTTTTCCTTGCGTTTGCTTTTAGTAACGTTCAAGATGCTTTGGCGGTGCGTTATCCGCTGCGTTTTTATTACTTTTTCATTGAAACTGTTTGAGCCATATCAATAGATTGCACAGTCGCAGCCCTGATTTCTAGTTGCTCTGTGGTATTGATGGATGCACTGAGGAATATAGAGTGTACAATTCCTTCTATCATCATGTAAAGAGAAGACACCTACTTGAAGGCACCCGATCAGGCGCACCCGACCAGAGGAAAGCCAAGTACCACCGGAACAAGTAAGTAGCTAGCTAGGATTTGTTTTTGGTTTTCTGGATTTAAAAAAAATATTTAATTCACGGACAATTCACGGGCCAAAGTCATACTGTCCATAGTCTATTTGATAATTTTAGATATAATGACTCTTATGGCTAAAGCTGTGTTAATGTGAAAATAATCAATGATAAATAGAAACAAAACCCTTAAATAGCTATATTGGTGAAATTAAATACAATTCAAATGATAATCTGTTTCTTTGATATGTGGTACACAGGACAACATTCAACCCGATCAGCTTCTAGCTAACTCCAGCATCACTGATCAGCAACTCCATACACCTGACTCTGACGAAGGGAAAAGGCGGCATTGACCAACATGAAGCTGTCACAGTGCAACAAGTAAGTTACTCTCTTGGTGGAAATCTACTGAAATTTACAATTTTTTACTTGATTATACTAATAGCATTCATAGTCAGTCTTCACAACCACTTCTCCTGTCACAAACATTATACTTGTCATGAACTAGTAATGTCCAGCCTGCACATGTCAGAATACTGCATTCAATGTCCATTTTTTTTGAGGATCTGACAACACATGACACTGCTTTTGTGATAAATGCCAGAGCCAAGCATCGTCTCTCACAGGTAAGATGCTTTATCTGAACAGAGCACAGCATTTGGTTAGTTACATTATGCAGAGCATTTTGTAGTAGTTCAGTGATGGTTGAGTTCATTCTTAGTGCTAGGTTGTCCACCTTACTATTGTTGATCCCTTAATGAATATGTCATAAGCAAAATCTGTATATCATAAGTATACATGATGGTGTGTTCCAACCTCCATGATTGACATCTCTCTCTCTCTCTCTCTCTCTCGCTCTCATTTTCAGAAAGGCGTGAATGACATTGTTGTTGGGGTACAGCAGTATCAATCCTCACTATTGGACAACCTCAGGAAGCAGATGGAGTGAGTGCTAAAGAAGCATTCAGGAAGCACATCGGGTCAACTTGAAAAAGATGCTATGGATACATTTGACAATTTCATTGACCCTTTTGCTGGCGTTGCAACAACATTTAGACAGGACAGTGTTATTAAGAAGCAGTTTAGCTGTTTGGACGCAGAGGAAATTCCAATTGCTCGAACCATATGCAGGACGAAATGTGGAGGATCAAAAGACCTGTTCATCAAAGACAAATTGTTTAATTATGTACCATTAGTCAAACATCTAGAACAGTTCTTATCACACCCAAGGATTTTGTCTGTGGTTGAAAAGGGACCCCAGATGTGCAGGGCAAGTTTTTTTCATGACATTGTTGATAGTGCTCTTCTAAAATGACATCCCTTATTTTCAGAGAAACCAAATGCATTGAGGATTGTTCTGTACACAAATGAAATAGAGATCTGTAATCCACTAGGATCGTTTGCATCAAAATATAAGTTGTTAATGGTGTACTACACCCTAGGAAATATAAATCCAAAATACAGGTCTAAACTGACTGCTCTCGGGCTACTTGCCATGGCTAGATCAGCAGACCTCCGTCAATCTGGTTCATATGTAATATTGAATAGAATCAAGGAAGACATGGATGCATTGTACAGTGGGGTTAAAATGGTAACTATAAACGGAGAGAAAACGATATATGGTGCCATGGTCTCTCTCTGTGGAGACACCCTGGCACAACATGAACTAGCAGGGTTCAAAGAGGGTGTGGGCTTTGCCTACAGTAAGTGCAGACACTGTGAGTGTTCTTTTAAGGACATGCAGTCACACTTCAATGAGGATGCCTATACTAAAAGGACATTGGAGAAGCATGTCAGAGAGTGTGATGAAATAGAAAAGGCAAATACGGACTTGCTTCACAACAGCCTGAGAACAACATATGGGATCAATAGAAGGAGCAAGTTAGTTGAATTCCCAGCCTTTGATATTATACAACAAACTCCGCAAGACATTATATATAGGAGGAGGGTTTATTCTCCAGGTCTTTAGCCGTTTTCCAGAACTTCTTGGGCTTAGACCCACAGAACTGCTCCATAAAGTAACTAACTTTGGCCTTCCGGATAGCCTGAGTGCACTTATTTCTCATTAGTTTAGTAGCCTTATTTATTATCTTTCTATAACAAAATTACCTAGAGATTCTTGTCTTTTACACTTTGGCTTCAGAAGGTAGGTTCAGACTGAACACAATTTTGTGTTGGATGGTATTTCCAGGTTTTGCTGTGTTTCTTCTGCAGGTTTTGGCTTGTTAGAATAGTTTTTTTTATTGATAGTCCTTGGTATTAATAGTCCATTCAGAAGAAGAACTTAGGAGCCCATGTTCCCTGTGTCTATTCGCTCTGTGTCACAATGTTTATCAAATTTTTGTTATTTTAGCTGCTTAATTTGATTCACAACATCACTATAGAAGGCCTAGATTTACCCTAGATGTACCCTTATTTTCATCTAATTTTAACTTGATTATTACTTCTCTGTGTTATAGTAGAATAGTGTAGTGGGCTAGAGTGTAGTTACACACTATAGCAGAGAGGAAGAGGCAAAACGAGAGGTTTTACTTCACCCCAAATCTGTCCACAAAATATAAGCCCACGAAGTTATGGATTTTGGTATGGAGGTCAATGAGGATGTCAAATTTGATCAACAAAAAAGGTAATTGCTAATTTTCTACGAGAAGTTTCGTAATGGTTAGGTTGTTACGAATGCACTGATAAAAGTGGACACACGTGGCATTTCGGCAACTTTGAAAAAACAACAACTTCATATTGGAGTTGTGCCTGTTGTCATAGAGATAGGACTCATCGTGGCTATAACCCGTTTTAACATAGACATTTCTGTTGAGGGGATTCAATAATTTTAAAGTAGTCAACTTTAAAACTTTGTGTTTTGGGAGCATCCAGCCAATTAAAAAAAGATAATTGACCACTTTAAAATGGAGATAGACTCACTGGCGCTGCCCATGCTGTCACAGACTGTAATGGGTCATGTATCTATCTCGATGAGTCCTCTATTTTTCTATATGGCTTGCTGTTAAAACTGTGTATCTGCCCTCTTATTGGCTAGAATGGTCCCACCTGATCTCTTCCTCCTGCCTGCCTTCCATCTCTGAGGACATGTATTTCCATTTTTAGAGCGGTCAATCGACTATCTTGTCAATATAATAGACAATCTTTGACTGTAGTAATGAACGGTATAAAATGATACCATTAGTGCCCCCTCAGAAAGTATCCGATGCATAACTTCTGTGTAAAAAGAAAAATACAATTATATACAAGCATAATATAGGTTCTTCTTAATTTAGTAAATGTGCATTCAATATTTAAGGTTTTATTTAAAGAGGTCAAATGTGGTTTAGGGTGAAGATTTCAGGGTTACAATACATTACAATAGGCCTACAGGTGTCCAACACAGACAGAGACAAAACGGTACAGTTTATTTTAGAATCTGACGAAAGTGGGAAGCAATGGTGGAACAGATGGGCAATCTCATGCAACAGGGTTGAAGTGGGATAGTCAGGCGGGAAGTCCCGACAAATATAGCTCGGTACAGACGTGTCAATATACGGCTGGTTGAAGATGCCTCCCCTCCCGTATATAATGTGCACATGCAAGCATCTTATCGTCCGTGAAAGAAGGGGTCTGTATCCATTACCTGCCACCAGTCTCACCTGCGCGCGTCAATCAAGTCGTTTTCGTTACACAACACATCCCTTTGGTTGGTTGTTCTTTTTAAGGGAGGTACCGCAAACGGCCAGATTGACACCCCATTGGAGAAGACCGTGCGGCATCGGAGTGACGCAGCTTGGAATTCCCACATTTTAGATGTCTGTAAAATAAAATTACGAGGACTATCGGAGCTAAAACGGTGGGAAATTACGTGAAATAAGCGGGGTAAGAATCTGCTATCTACATGTGTTTAATTATTTAGGGGAAAGTGTTGTGCGTGTGGTCAACGCGTGGCTATTGTACGCGGATGAGAGTGCTTAGCTGTGGGAGGGATTGCATGCAGCCTTTGTTTACCATGGGAAGTAGGCTGCATAGTGGCGACAAAACAGTGGTTTCCAGGGACTTTGGCGTCATGACTTCTACTCTTACTCCATCTCACTTCTCACAGGAGCAAACAAGAGAATTCACACGACGGAAATGTACGACTCGGGCAATAAAAAGGGAACATGTCGTCCTGGGTTTGTCAGAGATGAATCCACAGCTCTGGTTTTGTTAGCTACCTTTAACAACTAGCCTCCAGCCTCATTGCCATCTGGATCTGACAATTTTTGGTCGTGTCTGAGCGGCACAGATCTAGAAACAATTGTCGCGATTCGTTCACAATGTTTGCCACTTATCAATGTCCCAATTTAAGTTGCAATAATGTAGTTTATCTTAATCCTTTTAGGCTTCATAGCTTACAATTATTGCAACTGGAGCTATAAGGTAGGCTATGCAGTATTTCTCAGATTCTTCACTGTAGGCAAACAATTTGGTGTAATATGATCTCTGATACAATGTTGGTTTGAAGAGCATATTTTCAATACACTGTGGCATGATGTTTTTTTCTCTACTGATACTTTATTAGGCCTTATATGAATTGAATTTGTGCAAATGCTTGATGAGAACCCAGTGCACGTAGGCCACAGTCCTACTGGCCTATATGTAGATACTGCAGACATTGTGAAACCGCAATGAGTTATTATTGAGTAATTCATAATTACATATTTGTTACATGAGTGAGTGAATCTGTTCTCTGCAGAATAAGTTGTAGCTGCTGTGCTGAGCCTCAAGGGGGCGATGTCTGACAACAGCAGCAGCACAGGCAGCAGCCGCAGTGGATCCTTGACCACCAGTTGGACCATGCTGTCCCCAGAGGTAAGATAGGTTGGTACAGGGTGTCTATGGTGTGCCAACCAGATCTGGGTTTCAAATACTTAAATCAATTCAAATACTTTATATGTGCCTGTTTGAGCTTGCCTGGCAAAAGTCCTAAAACTGCAAACACTACCCACCTGGCACTCCAGGCAGATTCAAACAAATGCTGAAAGTAATTAAAATCCAGGTCTGGTGCCAACACTGTGCCAACACTGTGCCAACTGTAATGACAAGAGAATAGGCTGATCATCTCAACACAGTATTGGGATGTCAGATTAGTATTCAATGGGAGTTTTATTTACCTTTCCACTTTACCCACATATTGTGTGTCTGTGGCAGTGTGAATGATGTCATGAGTGAATGGTGAGTAGATAACGGCTTAGTTGAGAATGCTATGCCTTATAATGAGTTCATAATAACCTACTGCCTTCTATGTTTCAGGAAGCTGCTGAGAGTGTGGATCCAGCGGATGATGGGACTGAGAGTCTTTGTGATGTCCCTAGTCTGTCAGAGGAAGTCGCAGGTACCTGGGCTCAATCTCACACCAATACTGTTTCCCTATGCTTTCTGTGTGGAGTATTGTGTTATTGTCTTAATGTTTGGATGTTGCATAATGAAGTCGTGTGTGTGTGTGTGTGTGTGGGTGTAATTTATTATTGAAGTTATGTTAATGTTATTAATGTGTTAACATTGTTATGTTGATTCTGTTCCAGGGGCCACTGTGGAGTCTAAGCCGAGTGACCCGGAGACTCCTATAGAGACAGTGCTGTCAGAGGAGGGCGAACAGGTCTGTACTGTGAATCCCTGATGAACACACTTCTTTCTGAGGGTATCATTCTCACAGCATAATCTTTCAGTATAGAAAGTTCAAAATGGTGTCTTATGTTATATGGCATATGATGTCTATGGTTATAACTCATTATTACCAATGACTAAGGTTTGTGCTTTTTTTCTCCTCTGATTCCCAGGTTTGCCAGGAAATGTCTCCTGATACCTGCGAGGGCCCTGTCCCCTCCAGACCTACCCTGTTAAGCCCATCCCTGTCTAGCCATGCGCCCCTTGACCCTGACCTGGCGAGTCAACCTGAACCCCCCATCATCCATTCTATGGTAACCAGCTCCCCCACTGACAATGAGCAACTCGCTGCCATGCCCTTTGTCTCTTGTGTCGACCTGGTTGTGCCATTGGATGCATCCTTCACAAAACCACCCCCCTCAGAGGTTGAGCCTGAGTTAAGCCCCTTCCCTGAGAGCTCTACTCTTGATACCCACACTGATACAGGCCCTGTACCTGAGAGTATTGCCCTAGAGACTAGTGCCCCTAGTGAAGAACCTGACATAAGAATTCACACAGAGACTCCCACCCGAACGGGCCCCACATCTGACACTGTCACTGATATTGGCCCTGCCCCAGAACCCCATGCTGCTCCAGAAAGCCCAGCCCCTGATAGTCCTCCTGCAGATACCATTGGTTCAGAGGATGCAGCACAAGCGCCAGCACTGGAAACGGGGGAGACAGAATTTCCTGAAAATGTGACTGATATACCAAAGGAAAAAGGTATGGATGTGTACACTAGGTTGGAAATCAGGAAACATTTTCTGAGAAATTACATAATTATAACTTGAACTGCTGGCTTTCTCAGCCTACAAGTACCCGTTAGAGAACGCAGTCTGGAGTCCCTTTGAACCTACACATCAGATTCACCTACTGTGCTGTATCAACCTAAATAAATACATTTGTATAAAAATAGAATAATTTGATTGAATGTAGTCATGTCTTAAGAATAGTTCATTTTGAATATTTGTATACTGTATATTTTGATGTACATAAAATGCACATACACATATGTACAGTACCAGTCAAAAGTTTGGACACACCTACTCATTCAAGGGTTTTTCTAGATTTAAAAAAATATTTTCTACATTCTAGAATAATAGTGAAGACATCAACTATGAAATTACACATGGTATCATGTAGTAACCACAATTGTTTAACAGTTTTTTGGTTACTACATGATTCCATATTCCATATGTGTTATTTCATAGTTTTGATGTCTTCACTATTATTCTACAATGTAGAAAATAGTAAAAATAAAGAAAAACCCTTGAGTAGGTGTGTCAACTTTTGACTGGTACTGCATGTATTATTCTACAAAGGCCTACTTCAACACTTTCTTGCAATAAAAAGACTACAATGTAATAAATTGTATCCATTTTATTTGTACGCGCGATGAGTAATGGTAGGTAATATAATCCAGTCAAAGAAATTATAAAATATGAATGCTTACGTGTTAATAAAAAAATAAATGGAAAAATATTTTTTTATTCTCAAAGGGATTTGTGTCGAATGGTTTCCATGTTAAGAAGAACGTGAAGCATTTTTTCTTCTGTTGGCTCTATACTCCCAAGTTTGGATTTGAATTCGCATAGAGTCAAATTTTTTTTGCCATAAGCACAACACTTGAAAATTATTGCAAACAGAAATGTAAAAGAATGCCAACATTAGATAAAGACCCCACATTGTCATCGCCATAGTCGATTTCAGGCTCAATATCCGACTCCAGTTCATCCAAATTCAAACGTCAGTGGTCGAACGATGGTGGTTCTATTGTTACCGCACCACAACGCACAGTAACAAACACAACATTTGCGTTAGAATGTAGATTTGACTTGTGTGGAATTCTAATACTTTTGCATGAATAGTTTCAATACCTTTAGTGCATGATTTATTTTCTCTCTCTGCTTATCATTGATCTTTCTGCTCTTATTCTCTGTCCTTCTGCTAGAATCTCCCAGTAGCTTTGACTTTGGAAGAGCTGACACGAGTGCTGAGGAGGGAAATGGTCTGAGGAGGAGAAATGTGGCACCAACAATGACATCGGAGGAGGAGGATGATGATGAGGAGGAGGTGGAGTTCAAACTGGCAGAGCAGAAAGGGGGGAAGAAGGGCTTCTCTATGAATACATGCATTGTGGCATCCCTGATCCTGCTCTGTCTAGGGTCCCTCTTCCTCTCCGGTAAGTTCAGCCTGAACCAGGTTTTGTTAGTTTCATTTATTTATTTAATTTCTTATGGAATGGACAGTTTGTAATAGACACTGGCTCAACAATGCTTCATTATTGGATTTCTTCACATTTTATTGTGTTACTATGTGGTATTAAAATTGATTTAATTGTAAGTTTTTTGTCAACAAACTACACAAAATACTTGAAGAAAAACTACATTAAAAAAACAATATAACTATATTTAAACGATTAATGAAAAATAACCCTAATATACCTTGATTAGATAAGTATTCACCCCCCCTGAGTCAATACATGTTAGAAACACCTTTGGCAGTGATTACAGCTGTGAGTCTTCTTGGGTAAGTCTCATAAGAGCTTTGCACACCTGTATTGTGCAACATTTCCCATTTTATTATTTAAAACATTCGTCAAGCTTTGTCAAGGTGTTGGGGATCAGGGCTAGACAGACATTTTCAAGCAAATTGAAGTCAAAACTGTAACTTGGCCACTCAGGAACATTCACTTGGTAAGCAGCTCCAGTGTAGATGTGGCTTTGTGTTGTAGATAATTGTCCAGCTAGAAGGTGAATTCTTCTCCCAGTGTCTTGTGGAAAACAGATTGAAGCTGGCTTTCATCTAGGGGTTTGTCTGCTTAGCGCCATTCAATTCAGTACTTGACTGAGGCCTCTTACAGATGGTGTAGGGGACAGGGGGAGGGGTAGTCATTAAAAAAATCATGCCATCCCCTATTATTCCGTATGGAGTCCATATAACTTATGTGATTTGTTAAGCCAAAGGTTACTTCTGAACTCATTTAGGTTTGGCTAAACAAAGGGGGTGAATACTTATGCAATGACTATTTTAGTTATGACATTTTTATTAATTTGTTTTAAATGTAGCATTTTCCTGTTCACTTTGACATTTACTGTTTTGTGTAGATCAATTTGTAACCTTTTTTATATATATATAATATATGTGTATATATATATATATATATATATATATATATATATATACTACCATTCTAAAGTTTGGGGTCACTTATAAATTTAGCCTCACAAGTCCTCAACTGGCAGCTTCATTAACTTCTTAGGGAGCGGCAGCAGAGGTGACAGTTTTGGAGAGTCTGGCGTGCCCAAAGTAAAATGCCTGCCACTCAGGCCCAGAAAATAAGATATGCACATAATTAGTACTATTGGATAGGAAACACTCTGACGTTTCAAAAAGTGTTAAAATAATGTATGTGAGTATAACAGAACTGATAAAGCAGGTGAAAACCCGAGCAAAATCCATTCGGATTTGCAGTTTTTTTGTACATGACCTTTTTCTTCAGGCTGCCTATTGATTTCTATGTTATCTAGGACTGAGACTGCAGTACCTATGGCTTCCACTAGATGTCAACAGTCTTTATACAGTGTCTGGAGGCTCTAGCACTAAGCAGAACAGATAGGAAGAGGAAACAGTCAGGGGGCCACATTTGTCAACAATGTTTCACGGGTGCGAGATTGTGAGGGCGCCCCACTTTATTTTCCTTTCCTATCGTTCACGTTATCGTCCGGTTGAAATATTACAGTAAATATACCTAAAAGGATACCTAAGGATACATTAAAAATGATGTTTGATTTGTTTGTTTGTAGAAAGTGTATAGGTATAATTTGAACGTGTTCTCTTCACGGTTCAATGGGCGACTCGACGGTGGATTTTCTGATCATAACGCGCCAACCAAATGGAGATTTATGGATATAATAAATGACTTTTTCTAACAAAAGAATCATTGGATGTCTTCGTTGGACACTTGGGAAGCCCTCAGCAGAAGTTCTTCGAAAGGTAAGTGATTTATTTTATGGGTTTTGTGTGACCTGCGCTGGATATGAATTTATGCTAATGTGGAAAATAGGAGAGGCGCTATCCTCAAACAATCAAATGTTGTGCTTTTGCCATAAAGCCTTTTTGAAATCTGACAACGCTGTGATATTTCCAAGAATCAGAGCTTTTGATGACTATGCAACACTTGTATATTGATGAATGTTTAATAATTCAACTTTTGGATTTTTAATTTGGCGCCTTACATTTCACCCGGGTAGTGTCAGGAGCGACCCGCTAGCGCGCCGTTTCGCCCTAAGTAGATAAATAGTACCCACAAAACATCAGTCTCAACGTCAACAGTGAAGAGGCGACTCCGGGATGCTGGCCTTCTAGACAGAGTTCCTCTGTCCAGTGTCTGTTCTTTTGCCCATTCTTAATCATTTTCTTTTTATTGGCCAGTCTGAGAGAGAGCTTTTTCCTTGCAACTCTGCCTGGAAGGCCAGCATCCCGGAGTCGCCTCTTCACTGTTGACGTTGAGACTGATGTTTTGCGGGTACTATTTAATGAAGCTGCAAGTTGAGGACTTGTGAGGCGTCTGTTTCTCAAACTAGACACTAATGTACTTGTCCTCTTGCTCAGTTGTGCACCGGGGCCTCCCACTCCTCTTTCTAAACTGGTTAGAGCCAGTTTGCGCTGTTCTGTGAAGGGGAGTAGTACACATAGCGTAGTACGAGATTTCTTGGCAATTTATTGGCAATTTCTCTTATGGGATAGCCTTCATTTCTCAGAACAAGAATAGACTGACGACTTTCAGATGAAGGGTCTTTGTTTCTGGCCATTTTGAGCCTGTAATCGAATCCTGTAATTACTGATGCTCCATATACTCAACTAGAGAAGGCCAGTTTTATTGCTTCTTTAATCAGAACAACAGTTTTCAGCTGTGCTAACATAATTGCAAAAGGGTTTTCTAATGATCAATTAGTCTTTTAAAATGATAAACTTGGATTAGCTAACACAACGTGCCATTGGCACACAGGAGTGATGGTTGCTGATAATGAATCTCTGTACACTTATGTAGATATTCCATGAATGCAACATTAACAATGTCTACACTGTATTTTCTGATCAATTTGATGTTATTTTAACAGACCAAAATGTGCTTTTCTTTCAAAAACAGTTTTTAAGTGTATTGGATGTAGTCTTTCTATAGACTTTGTATCTAGTAATCATCTGCAGTCATCATTGCAGCAGGGAGTTCTTTAATCCTGCAGCGCAGAGGACTTGAGGTGGAACACAACTGTGAATGTGTTTAATGATTTGAAAACTGAAATTAGACCAATTGAGAGAGCTGACAAATTACCCTTCAAGATCATTAATGCAATACAGACTGCAATGGCATCAGTGTTTTTATTTTGGAAATTAACTATTTAGTCATGTGCCTTAATATACGTTACAAAAGTTGGGAAAATTTGGTATTGTTTTCTTTTTTGACAGATGACTCGGACGAGCTGAGTGGGGCAGAACAAAACCAGGTCTGTTCCTCTATCCTACTTCCTAGCTTTCAACAATGTTGTATTGGGATGGAAGTTAAAGGAATTGGACAAAGTTAGAGATAAGAATGTGTAATAGAAAGGTATTAAAGGGGCAATCTGCTGTTCAAACAACAACAAACCGACCACGCTGCCACTGTTTTGGTAAACTGCTGAGGGATTGGGCTGGAGAAATGTAACTCTTAAATTCATACACACAGCTATGGACTCAAGGACTGACCATCCATGAGATCCAAATTATATTTTGATCTATCTTTTAAGGCTATACAGTATTTACAGTTTTACATTGGTGTATAACAATCTTATATTCTGGGTTCTGATGGGGCATGACCGTTGAACTAAGCTCATGAAGCATTTATAGGTTATATACAGTGGGGCAAAAAAGTATTTAGTCAGCCACCAATTGTGCAAGTTCTCTCACTTAAAAAGATGAGAGAGGCCTGTAATTTTCATCATAGGTACACTTCAACTATGACAGACAAAATGAGGGAAAAAAATCCAGAAAATCACATTGTAGGATTTTTAATGAATTTATTTGCAAATTATGGTGGAAAATAAGTATTTGGTCACATACAAACAAGCAAGATTTCTGGCTCTCACAGACCTGTAACTTCTTCTTTAAGAGGCTCCTCTGTCCTCCACTCGTTACCTGTATTAATGGCACCTGTTTGAACTTGTTATCAGTATAAAGACACCTGTCCACAACCTCAAACAGTCACACTCCAAACTCCACTATGGCCAAGACCAAAGAGCTGTCAAAGGACACCAGAAACAAAATTGTAGACCTGCACCAGGTTGGGAAGACTGAATCTGCAATAGGTAAGCAGCTTGGTTTGAAGAAATCAACTGTGGGAGCAATTATTAGGAAATGGAAGACATACAAGACCACTGATAATCTTCCTCGATCTGGGGCTCCACGCAAGATCTCACCCCGTGGGGTCAAAATGATCACAAGAACGGTGAGCAAAAATCCCAGAACCACACGGGGACCTAGTGAATGACCTGCAGAGAGCTGGGACCAAAGTAACAAAGCCTACCATCAGTAACACACTACGCCGCCAGGGACTCAAATCCTGCAGTGCCAGACGTGTCCCCTGCTTAAGCCAGTACATGTTCAGGCCCGTCTGAAGTTTGCTAGAGAGCATTTGGATGATCCAGATGAGGATTGGGAGAATGTCATATGGTCAGATGAAACCAAAATATAACTTTTTGGTAAAAACTCAACTCGTCGTGTTTGGAGGACAAAGAATGCTGAGTTGCATCCAAAGAACACCATACCTACTGTGAAGCATGGGGGTGGAAACATCATGCTTTGGGGCTGTTTTTCTGCAAAGGGACCAGGACGACTGATCCGTGTAAAGGAAAGAATGAATGGGGCCATGTATCGTGAGATTTTGAGTGAAAACCTCCTTCCATCAGCAAGGGCATTGAAGATGAAACGTGGCTGGGTCTTTCAGCATGACAATGATCCCAAACACACCGCCCGAACCTTGAAGGAGTGGCTTCGTAGAAGCATTTCAAGGTCCTGGAGTGGCCTAGCCAGTCTCCAGATCTCAACCCCATAGAAAATCTTTGGAGGGAGTTGAAAGTCTGTGTTGCCCAGCGACAGCCCCAAAACATCACTGCTCTAGAGGAGATCTGCATGGAGGAATGGGCCAAAATACCAGCAACAGTGTGTGAAAACCTTGTGAAGACTTACAGAAAACGTTTGACCTCTGTCATTGCCAACAAAGGGTATATAACAAAGTATTGAGATCAACTTTTGTTATTGACCAAATACTTATTTTCCACCATAATTTGCAAATAAATCAATAAAAAATGCTACAATGTGATTTTCTGGATTTCTTTTTCTCATTTCGTCTGTCATAGTTGAAGTGTACCTATGATAAAAATTACAGGCCTCTCTCATCTTTTTAAGTTGGAGAACTTGCACAATTGGTGGCTGACAATACTTTTTTGCCCCACTGTATATTTTTTAATCTATGGGTGTATATTTAATTTAAAAGTCAAATGTATGTACCAATGGCAGATTGACCCTTTAAATCAGTAATTAACATCTTCCTTATTAGACTAAACTTGTATAAGATATGCATAGTTCAAATCTTTGCTTTACGCTGTTTGCTCATATACAGTTGAAGTCTGAAGTTTACATACACCTTAGCCAAATACATTTTGTTACACTCAGTTTTTCCACAATTCCTGACATTCAATCCTGGTAAAAGTTCCCTGTCTTAGGTCAGTTAGGATCACCACTTTATTTTAAGAATGTGAAATGTCAGAATAATATTAGAGAATTATTTATTTCAGCTTTTATTTATTTCATCGCATTCCCAGTGGGTCAGAAGTTTACATACACTCAATTAGTATTTGGTAGCGTTGCCTTTAAATTGTTTAACTTGGGTCAAACGTGTCGGGTAGCCTTCCACAAGCTTCCCACAATAAGTTGGGTGAATTTTGGCCCATTCCTCCTGACACAGCTGGTGTAACTGAGTCAGGTTTGTAAGCCTCCTTGCGCACATGCTTTTTCAGTTCTGCCCACACATTTTCTATAGGCTTGAGGTCAGGGCTTTGTGATGGCCACTCCAATACCTTGACTTTGTTGTCCTTAAGCCATTTTGTCATTGTCCATTTTGAAAACCCATTTGCGACCACGCTTTAACTTCCTGACTGATGTCTTGAGATGTTGCTTTAATATATCCATATACTTTTACTTCCTCATGATGCCATGTATTTTGTGAAGTCCACCAGTCCCTCCTGCAGCAAAGCACCCCTAAAACATGATGCTGCCACCCCCGTGCTTCACGGTTGGGATGGTGTTCTTCGGCTTGCAAGCCTCCCCTATTTTTCTCCAAACATTATGATGGTCATTACGGCCAAACAGTTCTATTTTTGTTTCATCAGGCCAGAGGACATTTCTCTAAAAAGTATGATCTTTGTCCCCATGTGCAGTTGCAAACTGTAGTCTGGCTTTTTCATGGCGGTTTTGGAGCAGTGACTTATTCCTTGCTGAGCGGCCTTTCAGGTTATGTCGATATAGGACTTGTTTTACTGTGGATATAGATACTTTTGTACCTGTTTCCTCCAGCATCTTCACAAGGTTCTTTGCTGTTCTGGGATTGAGTTGCACCTTTCGCACCGAAGTACGTTCATCTCTAGGAGACAGTACGCGTCTCCTTCCTGAGCGTTATGATGGCTGCGTGATCCCATGGTGTTTATACTTGCATACTATTGTTTGTACAGATGATCACGGTACCTTCAGCCGTTTTTGGAAATTGCTCCCAGGGATAAATCAGACTTGTGGAGGTTGATTTCTTTTGATTTTCCCATGATGTCAAGCAAAGAGGCACTGAGTTTGAAGGTAGGCCTTGAAATACATTCACAGGTACACCTCCAATTGACTCAAATGATAGCCTATCAGAAGTTTCTAAAGCCATGACATCATTTTCTGTAATTTTCCAAGCTGTTTAAAGGCAGTGTATGTAAACTTCTGACCCACTGGAATTGGGATACAGTGAAATAATCTGTCTGTAAACAATTGTTGGAAAAATGACTTTTGTCATGCACAAAGTAGATGTCCTAACCGACTTGCCAAAACTATATTTTAACAAGAAGTTTGTGGAGTGGTTGAAACACTTAGGTTGGAGTCAATAAACTTGTGTATGTAAACTTCCGACTTCAACTGTATATAAGTGCTGTGTTGTTGATTTGTATCATATTGTGTTGTTGATTTTATAAGATATGCTTAGGTACAATGTTTGTTTATATAGTAACAGTCAGAAGTTTGGACGCACCTACTCATTCAGGGTTTTTAATTTAATATTTTCTGCATTGTAGAATAATAGTGAAGACATCAAAACTATGAAGTAACACGTGGAATAATCTAGTAACCAAATAAGTGTTAAACAAATCAAAGTAGCCACCCATTGCAGTGATGACAGTTTTGACAGCATGGCATTCTCTCAACCAGCTTCATGAGGAAGGAGTTCCCACATATGCTGAGCACTTGTTGGCTGCTTTTCCTTCACTCTGCGGTCCAACTCATCCCAAACCATCTCAATTGGGTTGGTGATTGTGGAGGCCAGGTCATCTGATTCAGCACTCCATCACTCTCCTTGGTCAAATAGCCCTTACAAAGCCTGGATGAGCTGGTTGTGTGCCTTGAATTCTAAATAAACCATAGACCGTGTCACCTGCAAGCACCATGCTTCATAGTGGGAACCTCACATGCAGAGATTATCTGTTCAGCTACTCTGCGTCTCACAAAGACATGGCAGTTGGAACCAAAATCTAAAATTTGGACTCATCAGACCAAAGGAAAGATTTCCACCGTCTAATGTCCATTGCTCATGTTTCTTGGCCCAAACAAATCTCTTCTTATTATTGGTGTCCTTTAGTAGTGGTTTCTTTGCAGCAATTCGACCATGAAGAAACTTTAAACGTTTTAGAAATGTTACGGATTGACTGACCTTTGTCTTAAAGTAATGATGGACTGTCGTTTCTCTTTGCTTATTTGAGCTGTTCTTGCCATAATATGGACTTGGTCTTTTGACTAAATAGGGCTATCTGCTGTATACCACCCCTACCTTGTTACGACACAACTGATTGGCTCAAACACATTAAGAAGGAAAGAAATTCCACAAATTAACTTTTAGAAGCTGGTTGAAAGAATGCCAAGAGTGTGCAAAGCTGTCAAGGCAAAGGGTGGCTACTTAAGAATATAAAATATATTTGGATTTGTTTAACACTTTTTTTTTTTGGTTACTACATGATTTCATAGTATTGCTGTCGTCACTATTATTCTACAATGTAGAAAATAGTAAAAAATAAAGAAACCCTTGAATGAATAGGTGTGTCCAAACATTTGACTGGTACTGTATATAATGCTGTGTTGTTGATTTGTATTCTGCTGGACAGGACTGGCTAAATGATCCTCAGAAGATGAAGGAGCTTTTGGACAAACTGACACAAGAAAATCAGCAAATCTCCCAGTTAGAAACACAGCTCCAGGTCAGCCCATGGACCATATAATAATTTTGGAGAGGCTGCTGATCCAACTTTTTCGGGATCTTCAGTCCACTGGACTAAAAGATCCAGAGCTTCCCGAAGCTTCTGCGTATGTGTGGATAACAATCTGAGCATGTGTATATTCTCTACTTTACGCACAGAGAACAGGCTACTCAAGCGAATGGTGCTCCTTCAATAAAGTTAGATACAAGTTGAATAATGTCTGCAACATCACAATGATCACAGTATTCTACATTTCATAATCACTATTATATTTGGGTCTGTTATGTAATTACTGTGATCATTATGTGATCTTGCAGACAATAATTCAGTTTTTATGTAACTTTTATTAAATAAGCTTCAATCGCCTGAGTAATCTCTACTTTACACGCAGAAAATAGAATATACACGTGCAGAACGTGATCCGCATACACATATTTAGCAGATGTTATTGCTGGTGTAGTGAAATGCTTGTGTTCCTAGCTCCAACAGTGCAGTAGTAGCTAGCAATTCACAACAATGCACAAATATAAAAGTTCAAAGAATTCAAATGTATAAATATTAGGACAAGTAATGTCTGAGTGGCACGAGCATACTCCAAAGCTACAGATCTTTGGACTAAAAGATACCGAAAAAGTCGGATCCACAGCCACGGCATAAATATTTTTAGAATCCTTATTTGTTATAATGTCCTACCTTTCTAATAACTTTTTCCCCCTCTCTGTTATAGGCCCATAAAGAAGAACTTGACTCAGCACTAAAAGCAGGATCAGCAACGGGTAATGAAAACGGAAAAAGAGATCTGGAGCAAGAAAATACTAAGAAGAAAGAAGAGCTGTCATCCCTGCCTGGCCTGAAGGAGGAGCTGGAGTCACTGAGGGCCAGAGTGACCGAACTGTCCCAACTCACTGCAGGTACAGTATTTTCATCTCACTGTGAATTCCTTAATGATTCATTAGTGCCTTTCTTCCGCTGCTCATATTCATTCATTTGATAATGTATACATAGAAGTCAATATTTTGGTAAATTTGAATAATAATGCAATCAGAGCTCCCGCAGCGGTCTATGGCACTGCAATTCGGTGCTAGAGGCGTCACTACAGACCCTGGTTCAATTCCAGGCTGTATCACAACCGGCTGTGATTGGGAGTCCCATAGGGTGGTGCACAATTGGCCCAGCATCATCCAGGTTAGGGTTTGGCCGGGGTAGGCGTCATTGTAAATAAGAATTTGTTCTTAACTGACTTGCCTAGTTAAATGTAAGGAAGAAAACAACTGAAATTCCAATGACTTCTTAATAAGCTGAAAACTCGAAGCTTTTTATTTCAAGTTGTTCTATTTTTTTCAAATCATCAAATCAAAATCAAATGTATTTATAAAGCCCTTCTTACATCAGCTGATGTCAGAGTGCTGTACAGAAACCCATCCTAAAACCCCAAACAGCAAGCAATGCAGGTGTAAAAGCACAGTGGTTAGGAAAAACTCTCTAGGAAGAAACCTAGAGAGGAACCAGGCTGTGAGGGGTGGCCAGTCCTCTTCTGGCTGTGCCGGGTGCAGATTATAACAGAACATAGACAAGATTTTAAAATGTTCATAAAACAGGCAGAACAGTTGAAACTGGAGAAGCAGCACGGCCAGGTGGACTGGGGACATCAAGGAGTCATCAGGCCAGGTAGGCCTTGAGGAATGGTCCTAATGCTTCACACAGGACACCGGATAAGAGAGGAGAAATACTCCAGATATAACAGACGGACCCTAGCCCCCCGACACATAAACTACTGCAGCATAAATACATGAATTGAATGCCTTCAATTTGAATTCACCCTTAACCTGATCAAAGTGAACTGTATGGTTCAGGGGACAATTTGTTAGCTACGCTGTCCTTACGAACCACATAGCATACCATTACACTATGTACCGATATGTTAGCTAGCTAGCTAACGTTAGTTGGCTACTTAAACATCAAAATTGCCAGTATATTAACTATAGGCTATCTAAAAAAACTACCCAACGTTTATTGACTTTATTATTATTCCTGTCTTTCTTCGCTTAGCTAAATGGTATAGTCGTTGTGCTTTCTCAATGGGCATTCGGGTGCTTTCGTAATTTGCTCTGGCTATCTACTCAGATTTGAGCACTCTCGTCTGAGTGTACCAGAGCTCAGAATAATGCATTTACAAGAGCTCAACCCGTTGAATATGGCCAGTGTCAGTAACCGTTGGCAAAAAAGCGTAATTAAATTGTTGCCAACAGCACAGTTACAGTCACCAATGGTCTGTATGACATGAAAACTGTCTAACCAGCTCTGCTAGGGCGAGTAAAATGGTCAGAGTGGTCTCATTTGTGTCTGGAAGTAGCTAGCAAGCTAGTCAATGTTAGCTTAGGTGCTTGACAGCTGTTGTAAGGTCAGAATGGCTCACATCAACCCTACTCCTCAGCCCAAGCGTCCAGTGTGCGCTCCGAGAGCGAAACGCTCTGAATTTACAAACGGACAATCTGACAACGCTCTGAATTTACGAGCGCACTCTGGCACTCCAGATTGAATTTAAGAACACACCCGTAGTAATTTATGCTAACTAGCTAGCAAGAGGTTGCATAGCAACAGCATCAAGTTCCGGTAGACAGGCGACGAGCTAGTACGCTCAACTGAAAGGTTACCGTTCGTTTACAGTATGCTAAAATGAACTAAAAGTATGTAGCATATACTCATTAAGTATACAGTATGTTAGTATGGGTATTCCATCACAGCTCTGGTTTGGTAGCTGAATGCTCTGTAGCTCACTGATTTGTTCTGATGTCTACCTCAGCCAACCAGGACACAGCCCCACTGCCCTCAAGCCCAACTCCACCACCTACTGGCCAACCTGGAATTAGCAACCAGAGTAGCACCACAGTAGTGCCCGAAAGGAGGCGTGACCCAAGACAGGGCGCCAGGGTGAAAGAAGAGCTTCAGAGGCAGAAGGTGCTGTTGGAGGAAAGCAGGAAGAGACTGGAGGGGAGGAAGAAGGATGAAGGGTACCAGAAGAGGGTGAGGGAGAGCCTGGCTGAGATCCAGAGGAGGCTCAGTGAGCAGGTGGAGAAGATGGGGAAGAGGAGTGAGGGCAAGAAAAAGCCATGGGAGAGCAGGAACAAGAAGGATGGGAAGAAAGGCAAGGACAGCAGCAAAGGCCACTGGAAAAAGGAAGAGAAGAAGATGGAGTGGAAGGGAGAGAAGTACTGGAAACACGGCAAAGACATGGAGGGCAGATGGAAGGAGAAAGATGAGAGAAAGGAGAGAGACTGGAAGGCTAACAAGGAAAACTCTCATAAAGAGGCCTGCAAGAAATCCCAGGATGAGTGGGAGAGGGAGAAGAATGAGCGCAGGCTGGACAGGGATAAAAGAAAGCAGGAGAGGCCCTGGCAGTCCAGGAAAGACTACAAGAAAGAGTCCAATCATCACCATCAACAAGACTCCAACCATCAGGAGCAAAATCAGCCCCACCAGTATGAACACACCAGCTTCTGGAAGCACCAGGAAGAGAAACTCGGACGCAACGTTCGCCCCCTGGCTGGCTGCAGCGGTGTTGAGGACTGCGCCAGCCAGGAAGGGCTCTTTCCCGTGGAACTGTCTGAATTCGAGGAGTTGTTAGATGGCTACCTGAGCAGGCTGGCAAGGGCTACGTCAGACAGCAAGGCCGAGATCCAGAAGCTGTCCGCCATGTTTTTCCGAGACGGTGTGTTCGTCCATGACAAAGTTCTCTTCAGTGACTTCGCTGAAGATGTGGCGGACATTTTAGAGGACATGGTGGACATTTTGGAGGTTGATGGGCAGGATGATGAAGCCCTGGAGGAGGCGATGGAGGAGTTTGAGCGAGAAGCTTTGTGGAAGTTTGCAGCCACTATATAGATAGAAATAATCCAGAAGAAAATGCAACGTCAAGATACAGCAATGGTATTCCATGGTGGTTTACAGCAGGTGTTTAAGGCTTCTGGAACAAGGAGTGATCTTGCATCTCGTAAACATGTCCTCTGCATCTATAATTAGCTGAAATCGTTCTTGTCTTTTGGGACTCGGTCATTACCTCCTTATGTCAGTTCATGTCTTCAATACCAAGCCCTACATGTTGACAGTTGTGTGGAGTTGATTTGCCTATAGTGTTTGGCACTTGTAATGTCGCAGTTCAAGATCAGAACAGGATAAGATACACAGCAATGTGAAATCTATGCTCCCACAACAACTGATTGCTGATCAGTCTCTTCTCTGTTATCATCGTTAGGATCAGATCTAGTTGAACCGGTTCTGTATCAGCTCTGTTAGCTTCTGTTGTATCAGCTCTGCAAACATACAGTGCTGTGTATGCACTAGGCCCTTAGTGGTTGGTTTCTGTTTTTTGCTAATTGTCTTACCATTTGAGTATAATGGTCGGTGAAAGCAGAACATTCTGGAACATTTAATGAAAGCGGAAGGTGCCCTGCCAAGTCAGGACGGAGGCCCAACTCTGCTGCCTCAATCGCTTTGGCACAAGCAGTAGTTCTTACTACTTATTCACACTGAGACCATGTTGTGGTGTCCTAACGTGGCAGGAATCGATTCTAATATAGCTCAGTGTACTATTGTGCTGAGTTAGACATATAGATAAAGGAGTTCAAAACCAAATTGGCAATTTGACACTTCTGAACTATTGTTTTTGACACATTTTGAACAGTCAACGGTATTTTCAATAAGCACTGTTATTGGTTGCATTTTCCTTTTTTATAGTTATTTTGATTACGGTGATATAGCCTGGAAAACATGATGTCTATATGAGATTGGTTTAACTGATGTTTTGTCAAGCAATGCCATTTACATTGAGTTCACGCCAGATTTCAAAGTCAAACTGAGTACACGATTATGACATTGGTGCGTATTAAAAGAAGTGGTTGGTACTTTACAAGAGTTGAACCTGTACACATTTCAGGATGACTGTTTCCCTTGTTTTTATGTTTATCTGTTGTCACACTCACTGTATCGATTACATTAGGCTTTCAGGTTTTCATAGCTTTTTAATTTTGCTTAGCATTTTAACATCAAACCAACACTAGCTGTTCAATGTCATATGTCCCTTAAAGTATATAATGTGAAAGAAATTGCTTAAGTTTTATTTTGAAGATTTTGTTTCTGCCAGCTATGTGCCTTTTATTTATAAGTCAATTTTCACACTTGGATTGACAGTGTTTGACAGACAACTAAATTGGTTTGCTTCTGTAAGCTTAAGAATTCAAGCTATTTGTTAACTTGATTGGTTATGGTCTGGGTTATTTTGTGGTCTTTTGTGAAGAGAAAAAATGTAGGAGGTTACTCCTTTTGTGAATTTTAATTAGATATAGTAAGTTTTACTTGAGATGTTTTTGGTTGAATTTAAAACCATGTAAATTCATTGTTCAAGCTTTTTGACCAAAGAAGTCTAGCGACGATGTGGATAAATACTTAAAATAATAAGCAACTTGAGAGATTATAAACAAACTGCATAAGATGAGGAAATTTAAGTTTTAACTCTCCAAAATGCACACGATTACTTGTGTAACAAAATGTTATTTTACAATG
Organism: Brachymystax lenok tsinlingensis; assembly: GCA_030435695.1. Classification (NCBI taxonomy): domain Eukaryota; kingdom Metazoa; phylum Chordata; class Actinopteri; order Salmoniformes; family Salmonidae; genus Brachymystax; species Brachymystax lenok. Next base: position 2,462,086 of record CM059806.1, on the reverse strand, counting down.
GACATATACTTTAGAATAATTTAGGAGTCAGGACAGTCCCAGTTTAGCATTTAATAAAATTGAGTTAAGCTGAATGAGTAGTCAAGTCTCAACAGCCATTTCGCTAAGTGGGTTTGTGTTGGAATATTTTAATTAAAATTACAATAAAAATCTTCATCTTGAAAGATAATGTATATATATATTTTTTTTTTTACAAATATATATTTTCCTCTGTCTAAAGGCTTGTTCACACTGGCAGTTTGAAGCTTGCTACATAACTTTTGAGTGACAGGAAGCATGAGCACCACCACCAATCAGCCTGCACCAATGCGCTCGCACCTGTCGTTACTGTGACAATTAGCATAGCCGTATCAGCAAATGACTGCTGTCTGAACACGCATATATCCGATTTGGTCACTTGTTACCTTGCTGTTTGGACAATCAGTATTCTAAAATGAATTTGAAAAACAACTGATTTGAGAATTTAGGCAGGTGTGCGTCACTTAGGCTACTGGCGGAAGAGGGGGGAGGTACAGAAGTGTGTGAAATGAATCTTTTGTTGCGTCCACATTACTAGACAAAGGTATTTATGACACAGACTGATCCTTTGTAAGTAATAATGAATCTATGAACCTCTTAAGAAACATGCACATGTCCACACATAACGGTGTATTTGTGTTTGCGTCCCAAATGGCACCCTATTCCCTTTATAGTCCACTACCTTTGACCAGGGCCCTGTACAAATGGCCTATACAGGGAATAGGGTGCCGTTGGGGACGTAACCTATGGGTGACTGAACCAATGAGACTGGACAGATCCTGACCAGATGAACTGATTAGTAAAACTGTCAGTAATGATGGATGTTTTCTGTCCAACACTTTAAACCCGCAGAGGCTGTCATTACCTATCATTCTACATCCCCCAAACACCTGGTCAGGCAGAGGCTCTAATACTGGGCCTAGCTACATAGTGAACAGGATGGAGACAAAAAAAAGGAAAGAGTGGGGAGATGACGATTCTCCACACCTGTTGGCTGCTGCAACCAGACCATACCTCATCATGTGGGACAACAATATGACTGGGTTTCCTTTTAATACTGTTTTGTCTTTCCTCTCTCTGAATCTGATTTCATGTCGTTTTCTGGTTTTTCATGATTTAGTTGCTGGCTTTATTTCAGTCTCTCTACAATGGATAAAAACGTAACATGTATAGACTTTATAAGCAGACTTATTTCTCATGTATTTGCAACACAGTCTCACATTCAATTCGTGCATGTATGTACAAAATGCATTTCAGAATATTTCGTGCTGCAGGCTGTACTGGGTATTTGCAGTCAACTCCATATTGAATCAATACAATGGACTGTCATCAACGTAGTTCTCTCCCAGTTCAAGACCTTTGCTGGGAAGGAAGGATCCTCAAACACCCTGAACAAGGGTAGTTCAGCGGCCTGGTGGCCTCTGTGCAATTTCTATTGCTCTCGGATGAGCTTGCATACCCAAACACACACACACACACACCCAAAGTAGTGCACTATATAGGGAATATGATGCATTTTGTGACTCAAGTCACTGATATTTGCTCTGGCATAAACCTTCCATTTTATTCTGCAAAATGACACTGCAACCAAAGTTTGTTGAACTCAGACTCAGTGCCATATGATCTATAGTACTGTAGTATTCTTGACCATTAGATGGCAGAGTAGCCTTTCCGTGCAGCTCATTGCTAACCCAGTCTGGGCCTGAATGGGTCACTGTCCCCTCTTTCCTCTCTGATTGCTTGCAGAATGCCAGCGACCCAGGCGCGATCGAGCAGCTCATGGGTTCGTTGGATGAAAACAACGACAGGGAGCTGACATTTCTGGTGTTCTGGCAGCTGATTGGAAAACTTTCCAACAAGCAAGGGGGCCTTTAGCCAATAAAAACAATGTGTGGGATTCCGTTGGATGTGTATCAATGTGCAATTAAATGATCCTCTATGTAGCAGTGTGGCAAGCTTTTTATCTGAATTGACATGCACAATTCTTTAGTTGATCATTTTCTAAAGCGGGCAACTTTGAATAAAAGGATCCATTGTTTTAACTTTCCTTCTGCCTTCTGTCTATTTTTGGTTCACTGACATCCATTACTCAGAGACAGACTGGCCGTAGGGCAATTCTGGAAAATGCCAGATTAGTTGGTCCATCTTTAGCTCAGTGGGCCTGTCTAAATGGTGGATTGGAGGCCTAGAGGGGGAAAAATAGGCCTGCGTGTTAGAAATGCCGGGGGGGCGATTTCTGGTCCCAGTCCGGCCCTGTCCACCACCCTTTTGTACATCCTCTCATTTAGTTTGGGTGTATTACAACCTTTATTTAATATCATAATTGGATAGTAACACTATACTGTTCCCACAATTACATGAGTTACATCGATCCTGTTCCATAGGGGTTCATAATGCCTATGCAAAGCTGCCTTTCCAATCGTTACACAGTGATGTAAGTGCAGTCTACATCCCTGCTGCTAACTACCCTCTCTGTGTCTCCATTACCAGTCTACATTTTATCCAAGGTCAACAACAGTACATTGGATACAGGAATGTTGCTTGCCTGTCCATGTACTCTATTGATTAATTACATGTACATTTTGTTTGTTTAGTGAATGGTCAAAAAGAGTGCACTATATGGGGAATTAGATGTTTCCATTGCAATTTTGATCCTGGGCATCAGACTGTGGATTTTATATCCTAATTAAACACAACAAGGTGCCAGTGTGGGCATGACGGCTGACAAATCACTGTCAGCACCGACAAACAATGACAAACACAGCATGACAGGCCCTCAGGGCGAGATATTTGGCAGGACTAGACTTCTAAGTGGGATCAAATGTGTGTGTGTGTCAAATGTGTGTGTGTGAGAGAGAGAGAGAGAGAGAGAGAGAGCACATGCATTTCACTGCAGTGGTCCTGAAGTGGTCTGGATATCCTCCTGAGGCAGTTGCCACTTGCTTGACTTGAGTCTGGGTGTACGAGAGGGTAAAGATCATTACTGTCCACACATTAGCCTAATGCCTAAATCACACCCACATCGCTTTGCGTTTTCGTACACCAGAAGTACATTCATTTCCAATGGAACGCTGCATTTGCCTTGCGTTGCAGAGAAATTAGCCTTTGCGTTGCAGAGAAAATTGCAGCGCGTTCTGTGTTGTGCGTACGTAGGATTTGTTGAAAGTATACATCAAACTGCATGCGTCAAAGGCATGACAGAAATTGTAGCAGAGGGTGAATGTTGAACTTTTCCAGATGATGCTGCGTACCATTTTGCGGTATGACAGTGTTGGTGTGATCTAGGTGTAAGTCTAAACTTGTGTTAATTCTTATAAAATGAAACGAAGTCAATTTTGGATATAAAGGGTTAAAAGCAACTCAACACTCAATCTCTCCCTGTCTCATCTTCGCAGTCTTCTATGAATCCGAATATCCCTCATACTCGAATTATTGGTCTGGAACAATATAAATCAGACGACATAAACTAGCACCACATGCCAAAGATAATAAAAAAGAGAGGAAATAAGTTCCAAGGTTGATACACATTTTTACCCACTCATATAAAAGTTGTCTCTTCCACATTTCCCACTTTCGCACTCTCCCAGGTACACGCCCTTTGACTTGTCAGGGGAAAAAGTTTAAGAAAAAACTAAATCACGGAAGAGATTCTGCAGCCCTAGTTTGGCACGTTTTTGGGGGGTTCTCAAACAGAGGAGATAGACGCGAAAATAAACACAAAATTGGGCACATTTGAACTGTTTGCTTGTCCTGTAGAAAGTATATGGTGAGTTATATATTTTGTTCATGCTTTATTGAAAAAGTTTTGCACTGTAAACGTGCTTAAATCATAACGCTTATGCCACGTTTTAGTTACACCCTTGCAGGAACTGTCCCGTGAAACGTATACGCTTGAGGGACAGTGCCAATGACGAAGCTGTTGGAGATTTCAAGAAATACCGTTTTTTTTAAAAGTAGCAAGTAGGAGATAACGTTCGATTTTAAAGGGCAAATTGCGATTTAACTATATGTCAATAGTGCATTATTTATCAAAAACGCATAGCCATTCTTGATCATTCTTGATCAGTCATAGCGTGTGCACTCTCAACCCAAAAGATAGCCGATACGTGTGCCTCTTTTGTAAAACGGATCGATCATCTAGCCTACCATGAGGAATATGAGCCTGTTTGGTTTGTACAACTGGCCTAAAATGTATTGACTATTTAAAGAACATATTAAACCTACACTGTAAAGGGGTTACCAGGCAGCTCGATGGAGAGTCAAATTCTGTATTTCATATTACAGTACAGTACACCTACTGTAATGTGGTATCAAAGCAAGCACTTTGTAATGACACACAGTACATTACTATTAAACTGTAAAAAAGTAAATGCTACCGTAATCGGAATAAATGGATGAATTGAATTAGTTGAGGGGAAGGATTTGTATTTCACAGTATTTTACTGTAATTAAAGGTTTAAGACTTGCTGCCACTCCAATCAACCTGGTCTCAGAGGATTTCGTATTGTTCTGTACATAAATGTGTTTACGTTTCGTATGGTATGTATTCATTGTGGATGTACCTCACCCATTTTGTATGATATGTTCTGAATTATAATACGTATTATATGTTGCGAATTTGCAAAATGTACAATATGTTACGAATTTGCAAAACGTATAAAATGTTACGAATTCTAGCTAGGTTGCTAGGTGGCTAACGTTAACTAGCTGGCTAATGTTAGCTGGGTTAGGGTTAAGTTTAGGAGTTCGGTTAAAGGGTTATTAAGGTTAGGTTTAGGGGAAGGGTTAACTAAAAGGGTTAAGGTTAGGGGAAGGGTTAGCTAAAATGGTTAAGATTAGGGTTAGGGGAAGGGTTATCTAACATGCTAAGTAGTTGCAAAGTAGCTAAAAAGTAGTAAGTAGTTGAAACGTTGCTAATTAGCTCAAATGCTAAAGTTGTCTGTGACCTTTGGGTTGATAGACGTTTGCGTTATACGCCCACTCAACCACCCTTGCGAGTTTGAATCTCATCACAGACAACTTTTTGCATTTTAGCTAAAGTATATAGCCACAACCTAACTTGTTCCTCTCTTAATATTTCATGCCACACGAGCGGTAGTATTGTCATTACTCAGAGCACGTACTGTATCACATTCGCCCATTTGGAAAGGCAACACTCAATCTACTTTGGGCTCTGGAGTGAAACGGAAAACCTCTGGGTGTCTATATTTAATTATTTGCTGAGTTGTTTTTTGGCCTTTGCTCCACATAATAGTTGGTGTGTGTCGGAACTGAGGCGGGGTCAGAGCTGTCCTTGTGACGTTGGCTAAGTAATAGAAGCCCTGTGTTCATTAGTTTGGAGATGAGGTTGACTGTCACTGACCCTGACTGTGAGAAGGCATAGCCAGGTTTCAGCCAGGCCACCAAGTAAATAATACATGTAAGAATAGGACAGAAATGGCAATGCAAGAATAGTGACTGTGGGTTTTGTTGTAAAGAGTTTGAGGATTACCAGGGAATGACGAGTCATTGTGGTTCATGTAGGCCAACATCCGCGAAGGTGTGAACTCTGGTGCGCAGGGGTCCGTTAGGCCTACTTATTAATGTTTCTCCTTGGGCTTCACCTTTTCGTTGGGGCCATATATTGATTTTGCATGTCAATTCATTGTGCAATTAAAAACAATCTAACTGTAAAACTTTGTCAATTTCAATAATCAGAAAGAATATATGTTTATCCAAATAGTCTACTCCAATGCCTCAATTAAAAAAAAAACCACTCTCATTGGACTTTACCCTTATCAGTTGCCTTTTTTCAATCGCATATATGGTAGGCCTACATATAACCACATAATAACACGTCTCTTCGGTAATTGGTGTCACTCAATGTATGGTGTTAATGTAGATTTAGCAACAGTAAAGAGTGTTAGAACCACAGGGTCAGACTTAGTACCGGTTGCGGTTGACAGTTGAGCTCTTTAATCACCACTTCATTAAGTCAGGATTCCTATTTTACTCAGCCATGTCTCCTTGCCCATCCAACATTTCCTCATCTCCCACCCCTTCTAATGCGACTAGCCCCGACGCTTCTCCATCTTTTTCCCCTGCCCCGCTACGAAGTTTCTCCCTGCAGGCGGTCACTGAGTTCGAGGTGCTGAAGGAGCTCCTTAAACTTGACCCCTTTAAAACATCTTGGTCAGATGGTTTAGACCCTTTCTTCTTTAAGACCTCTAGAAGTGCAAGTGATATTGAACACAAAGTATTCAGTAATATACTGTAATGTGTAAACACACGCTCTAATCTGCTTTCACCAATCCATTGTATTTACAGTAAAATACAAACCCCTGCCCTCAATACATTTAATTAATCCATTCATTCATTACGATTACGGTAGCATTTACTTTTTTACAGTATAGTACAGTGAATTTTACTTTATTGTACTGTGTATCATTATACAGGACTTGCTTTGATACCGTATCTATATTACAGTAGGTGTACTTTAATATGAAATACAGATTTTCACCTTCCACCGAGCTGCCTGTAAGCCACTGTCAAATTCACAGTAACCCCTTTACAGTGTATGCTTTTTCTTGGCAGATGTGTGTGTGTACTTTGTGTGCTACATTTAAATAAGTTGACAAACAAGTGAGGTTGGTCAACTTAACGTCTCCGTTCACCGCTTTGGGACAAACTAGCTTGGAGCAGAGTTGGCCTGTAAATTCCTGTCCTATTTAACTGATCTCCACTGATAAAAAATGATGGAATTCCTGCATGGATGTGTCACTCACTGGCATGCATTGTATTTTGTGCTCAGTGTGAGGGCCGTCTTACACATACAGCTGTCTATTGTGAGTAATAGGACACATATCACGCATATCTCATGCAATCAGTCCTACACTCATGGGCTATATTACATACAGTACCAGTCAAAAGTTTGGACACACCTACTCATTCCAGGGGTTTTATTTATTTGTACTATTTTCTACATTGTAGAATAATAGCAAAGACATTAAAACTATGAAATAAAACATATGGAATCATGTAGTAACCAAAAAAAAGTGTTAAACAAATCTAAATATATTTTAGATTTTAGATTCTTCAAATTAGCCACCCTTTGCCTTGATGACAGCTTTGTGTTCTCTCAACTAGCTTCATTAGGTAGTCACCTGGAATGTATTTCAATTAACAGGTGTGCCTTGTTAAAAGTTAATTTGTGGAATTTATTTCCTTCTTAATGCGCTTGAGCCAATTAGTTGTGTTGTGGCAAGGTAGGGGTGGTATACAGAAGATAGCCCTATTTGGTAAAAGACCAAGTCCATATTATGGCAAGAACAGCTCAAAAAAGCAAAGAGAAACGACAGTCCATCATTGCTTTAAGACATGACGGTCATTCAATCCAGAAAATTTCAAGAACTTTGAAAGTTTCTTCAAGTGCAGTTGCAAAAACCATCAAGCTATATGATGAAACTGGCTCTCATGAGGACCGCCACAGGAAAGGAAGACCCAGAGTTACCTCTGCTGCAGAAGATAAGTTCATTAGAGTTAACTGCACCTAAGATTGCGGCCCAAATAAATGCTTCACAGAGTTCAAGTAAAAAACACATCTCAACAATTGTTCAGGCCTTCATGGTCGAATTGCTGTAAAGGAACCACTACTAAAGGACACCAATAAGAAGAGACTTGCATGGACTAAGAAACACAAGCAATTTACATTAGACCGCTGGAAATCTGTCCTTTGTTCTGATGAGTCCAAATTTGAAATCTTTGCTTCCAACCGCTGTGTCTTTATGAGACGCAGAGTAGGTGAACTGATGATCGCCGCATGTGTGGTTCCCACCGTGAAGCATTGAGGAGGAGGTGTGATTGTGTGGGGGTGCTTTGCTGGTGACACTGTCTGTAATTTATTTAGAATTCAAAGCACACTTAACCAGCATGTCTACCACAGCATTTTGCAGCGATACACCATCCCATCTGGTTTGCGCTTAGTGGACTATCATTTGTTTTTCAACAGGACAATGACCCAACACACCAGGCTGTGAAAGGGCTACTTGACCAAGAAGGTGAGTGATGGAGTGCTGCATCAGGTGACCTGGGCTCCACAATCACCCGACCTCAACCCAATTGAGATGGTTTGGGATGAGTTGGACTGCAGAGTGAAGGAAAAGCACCCAAGAAGTGCTCAGCATAGGTGGGAACTCCTTCAAGACAGTTGGAAAAGCATTCCAGTTGAAGCTGGTTGAGAGAATGCCAAGAGTGTGCAAAGCTGTTATCAAGGCAAAGGGTGGCCACTTTGAAGAATATAAAATATATTTTGATTTGTTTAACACTTTTTTGGTTACTACATGATTCCATATGTGTTATTTCATAGTTTTGATGCCTTCACTATTATTCTACAATGTGGAAAATAGTAAAGATAAAGTAGAATCCTTGAACGTGTAGGTGTGTCCAAACTTTTGACTGGTACTGTACATACAACCGTATTACTCACATAGGGGCATATAGGGGCATAAAGCACACACAAACACGCATGCACGCACACATACACACTAACATATTCACTATGTAAAATGTCTGTCCCTCACAAAATCTTGAAATGCCTTTTGAAATCACATGAGAGTGTGTGCTGTGCATAAGGGTGTGAGGAGGCAACAGAGATAGAGAGAGAGATAAATAGAATGAAAAAGAGACAGATAAAGAAAGAGACATAAAGAAAGAGAGAGAGAGCGCAAGAGAGAGCTAGAAAAAGGTTGAGAGCAGGCAGGTAATCCCTGAGGTAATCTGAAGCCCTGGCTGTGTGGTGGCTTCAGTAGATCAGATGACCTATCAAAGATCAGAACTTCCATTGTGCATCGCCGCATGTCTCTCAGTCAGACTCTCTCTCACCTTCTTAGTTTATCTCGCATCGCCTGTCTGTCGCCTACCTACCCTATCCTACCAAGGAGTTCCAGTCTCAACACCTGAAACGACAAGCCTTTGTATATCTCAAGAAGATCCATTGTTTATTTTTCCACTGTGGTGCCTATTTTTGTCTCCTTAAATTAGATTGTCACAAAAATAATTACAGTGCGCATTCAGAAAGTATTCAGACCCCTACCCTTTTTCCACATTTTGTTACGTTACAATCTTATTCTAAACTAGATTAAATTAAAATGTTCCCCATCAATCTGCACACAATGCCCCATAATGGCAAAGCGTAAACAGGTATTTAGAAATGTTTGCAATGTATTAAAAATAAAAATTCTAAATTCTAAATTGAGATCAGGTGCATCCCGTTTCCATTGATCATCTTTGAGATGTTTCTACAACTTGATTGGAGTCCACCTGTGGTAAATTAAATTGATTGGACATGATTTGGAAAGGTACACACCTGTCTATATAAGGTCCCACAATTGACAGTGTATGTCAGAGCAAAAACCAAACCATGAGGTCGAAGGAATTGTCCGTAGAGCTCCGAGACAGGATTGTGTCGAGGCACAGATCTGGGGAAGGGTACCAAACATTTCTGCAGCATTGAAGATCCCCAAGATTACTGTGGCCTCCATCATTCTTAAATGGAAGAAGTTTGGAACCATCAAGCCTCTTCCTAGAGCTGGCCGCCCGGCCAAACTGAGCAATCTCGGGAGAAGGGCCTTGGTCAGGGAGGTGACCAAGAACCCGATGGTCACTCTGACAGAGCTCCAGAGTTCCTCTGTGGAGATGGGAGAACCTTCCAGAAGGACAACCATCTCTGCAGCACTCCACCAATCAGGCCTTTATGGTAGAGTGGCCAGACGGAAGCCACTTCTCAGTAAAAGGCACATGACAGCCCGCTTGGAGTTTGCAAAAAGCACCTAAAGGACTCTCAGGTCTGATAAAACCAAGATTGAACTCTTTGGCCTGAATGTCAAGCATCACGTCTGGAGGAAACCTGGCACCATCCCTACGATGAAGCATGGTGGTGGCAGCATGTTTTTCAGTGGCAGGGACTGGGAGACTAGTCAGGATGGAGGGAAAGATGAACGGAGCAAAGTACAGAGAGATCGAAAACCTGCTCCATATCGCTCAGAACCTCAGACTGGGGCGAAGGTTCACCTTCCAACAGGGCAACGACCCTAAGCACACAGCCAAGACAATGCAGGAGTGGCTTCGGGACAAGTCTCTGAATGTCCTTGGGTGGTCCAGCCAGAGCCCAGACTTGAACCCGATCAAACATCTCTGGAGAGACCTGAAAATAGCTGTGCTGCAATGCTCCCATCCAACCTGACAGAACTTGAGAGGATCTGGAGAGAAGACTTAAGGCTGTAATCGCTGCCAAAGGTGCTTCAACAAAGTACTGAGTAAATACTTATGTAAATGTGATATTTCCGTTTTTTGTAATAAAAAAGAAAAAACTGTTTTTGTTTTGTCATTATGGGGTATTGTGTGTAGATTGATGAGGGAAAAATGATTTAATCCATTGTAGAATAAGGCTGTAACGTAACAAAACGTGGAAAAAGTCAAGGGGAATACTTTCCGAATGCACTGTAAGAAACTTAAATCTATTTTACCTCATTTCTACCAGCATGTTAAATGTGCAACCAGAAGAAAAAAAACTCTAGACCACCTTTACTCCACACACAGAGATGCATACAAAGCTCTCCCTTGCCCTACATTTGGCAAATCTGACCATAATTCTATCCTCCTGATTCCTGCTTACAAGAAAAAATGAAAGCAGGAACCACCAGTGACTCGGTCAATAAAAAAGTGGTCAGATGAAGCAGATGCTAAGCTACAGGACGGTTTTGCTAGCACAGACTGGAATATGTTCCGGGATTCCGATGGCATTGAGGAGTACACCACATCAGTCACTGGCTTTATCAATAATTGCATCGATGACGTCGTCCCTAGAGTGACTGTACGTACATACCCCAACCAGAAGCCATGGATTACAGGAAACATCCGCACTGAGCTAAAGGGTAGAGCTGCCCCTTTTAAGGAGCAGGACTCTAACCTGGAAGCTTATAAGAAATCCACTATGCCCTCCGACAAACCATCAAACAGGCAAAGAGTCAATACAGGACTAAGATCGAATTGTGCTACACCAGGGCTTGCAAACTATTACAGACTACAAAGAGATGCACAGCCGAGAGCTGCCCAGTGACATGAGCCTACCAGACGAGCTAAATTACTTCTATGCTCGCTTCAAGGCAAATAACACTGAAACATGCATGAGAGCATCAGCTGTTCCGGATAACTGCGTGATCACGCTCTCCACAGCCAATGTGAGTAAGACCTTTAAACAGGTCAACATTCACAAGGCCGCAGGGCCAGATGGATTACCAGGATGTGCACTCTGAGCATGCTCTGACCAACTGGTAAGTGTCTTCACTGACATTTTCAACCTCTCCCTGTCTGAGTCTGTAATACCAACATGTTTCAAGCAGACCACAATAGTCCCTGTGCACACGAACACTAAGGAAACCTGCCTAAATGACTACCAACCCGTAGCACTCACTCATGTAGCGAGGAAGTGCTTTGAAAGACTGGTCATGGCTCACATCAACACCATTATCCCAGAAACCCTAGACCCTCTCCAATTTGTATACCGCTCCAACAGATCCACAAATGATGCAATCTCTATTGCACTCCACACTGCCCCTTCACACCTGGACAAAAGGAACACCTATGTGAGAATGCTAATCATTGACTACAGCTCAGCGTTCAACACCATAGTGCCCTCAAATCTCATTACTAACCTAAGGACCCTGGGACTAACCACCTCCCTCTGCAACTGGATCCTGGACTTCTTGACGGGCTGCCCCCAGGTGGTAAGGGTAGGTAATAACACATCCGCCACGCTGATCCTCAACACGGGGGCCCCTTAGGGGTGCGTGCTCAGTTCCCTCCTGTACTCCCTGTTCACTCATGACTGCACGGCCAGGCACGACTCCAACACCATCATTAAGTTTGCCGATGAAACAACAGTGGTAGCCCTGATCACCGACAACGACAAGACAGGCTATAGGGAGGAGGTCAGAGACCTGGCCGTGTGGTGCCAGGACAATAACCTCTCCCTCAACGTGATCAAGACAAAGGAAATGATTGTGGACTACAGGAAAATGAGGACCATGCATGCCCCTATTCTCATCGACGAGGCTGTAGTGGAGCAGGTTGAGAGCTTCAAGTTCCTTGGCGTCCACATCACCAACAAACTAACATGGTCCAAGCACACCAAGACAGTCGTGAAGAGGGCACGACAAAACCCATTCCCCCTCAGGAGACAGAAAAGATTTGCCATGGGTCCTCAGATCCTCAACAGGTTCTACAGCTGCACCATCGAGAGCTTCCTAACGGGTTGCATCACTGCCTGGTAAGGCAACTGCTCGGCCTCTGACCGCAAGGCACTACAGAGGGTAGTGCGTATGGCCCAGTACATCACTGGGGCCAAGCTTCCTGCCATCCAGGACCTCTATACCTGGCGGTGTCAGTGGACGGCCCTAAAAATTGTCAAACACTCCAGCCACCCTAGTCATAGACTGTTCTCTCTTCTACCACATGGCAAGCGGTACCGTAGCGCCAAGTCTAGGTCCAAGAGGCTTCTAAACAGCTTCTACCCCCAAGCCATAAGACTCCTGAACATCTAATCAAATGGCTAACCAGACTATTTGCATTGCCCCCCCAATTACGCTGCTGCTACTCTCTGTTATTATCTATGCATAGTCACTTTAATAACTCTACCTACATGTACATATTACCTCAATTACCACAACTAACCGGTGCCCCCGCACATTGACTCTGAACCGGTACCCCCTGTATATAGCCTCGCTATTGTTATTTTACTGCTGCTCTTTAATTATTTGTTACATTTATTTCTTATATTTTTTTAGGTATTTTTCTTAAAACTGTATTGTTGGTTAAGGGCTTGTAAGTAAGCATTTCACTGTAAGGTATTCGTTGCATGTGACAAATAAAATTTGATTTGATTTAAGGTCCAATGTGCATTGCGTGTGTAACTCAATCAATATCTCACACCGTCTGTTTTCTCTCTCTCTCTCGCTCTCTCTCATCTTCTTACCTGCTTCCTCTCCCCCCTTTCCCCCAACCACCCTGTCAAAAAAATCTTACCACACCCTACCCTTCTTTCTCTGGGCAGAGAGAGAGAGCAGTCATGGAGTCGGCCATTCAGACTATAGTTGGTGTCTTCCTGAAGTCAGCCAAGGGGAAGGAGAGTTTGGGAGGGAATGACTTCCAGAAGCTGGTGAAGAGCCAACTCCACAACATCATGATGGTCAGTTAGACAGCAGCCTCCACACTCACCAGCTATAGTTACTACAGCTTTCTGAACTCTTTGACTGAGCTATAGATGTTAAGCTTAATATCACTTTATTCGACAATTGTATGTCTGCTTTACCCTAACCCCTCCGAAATACACACATACAGTGGTGGTCCGAAATTATTGTCACCCTTGATAAAGAGGACCCAATAATGACGGTATAAAATAAATAATTAAAATGCTGAGCTATATTATATGCTCAAAAAAAATGGGAATTAAATTATTTATACTAATTCAATTGCTCAGAGAAAGAGATTTTGTTTAACAAGTAATAAAATGTTTTCTCAAAAAGGTAGGGGTCAAAATTATTGACACCTCCTAAAGATTCTTATAAGTAAAGTAGTCAAATGTTTAGTATTTGGTCCCATATTCCAATGACTACATCAAGCTTTTTATATACACTACCTTTCAAAAGTTTGGGGTCACTTAGAAATGTCCTTGTTTGCCATGAAAAACATAAATGAAATGAGTTGCAAAATGAATAGGTTATAAATAATGATTTTTTAATTGAAATAATAATTGTGTCCTTCAAACTTGGCTTTCGACAAAGAATCCTCCATTTGCAGCAATACAGCTTTGTAGACCTTTGGCATTCTAGTTGTCAATTGGTTGAGGTAATCTGAAGAAATTTCACCCCATGCTTCCTGAAGCACCATCCACAAGTTGTATTGGCTTGATGGGCACTTCTTACGTACCACACGGTCAAGCTGCTCCCATAATAGGGTTTAGATCCAGTGACTGTGCTGGCCACTCCATTATGAACAGAATACCAGCTGACTGCTTCTTCCCTAAATAGTTCTTGCATAGTTTGGAGCTGTGCTTTGGGTCATTGTCCTGTTGTAGGAGGAAATTGGCTCCAATTAAGCGCCGTCCACAGGGTATATCATGGCGTTGCAAAATGGAGTGATAGCCTTCCTTCTTCAAGATCCCTTTTACTCCGTACAAATCTCCCACTTTACCACCATCAAAGCACACCCAGACCGCCACAATGCCTCCACCATGCTTGACAGATGGCGTCAAGCACTCCTCCAGCATCTTCATTTTTTCTGCATCTCACGAATGTTCTTTGTGATCCGAACACCTCAAACTTAGATTTGTCTTTCCATAACACTTTTTTCCTATCTTCCTCTGTCCAGTGTCTGTGTTCTTTTGCCGATTCTTAATCTTTTCATTTTATTGGCCAGTCTGAGATATGGCTTTTTCTTTGCAACTCTGCCTAGAAGGCCAGCATCCAGCTTCACTGTTGACGTTGAGACTGGTGTTTTGCGGGTACTATTTAATGAAGCTTCCAGTTGAGGACTTGTGAGGCGTCTGTTTCTCAAACTAGACACTCTAATGTACTTGTCCTCTTGCTCAGTTGTGCACCGGGTCCTCCCACTCTTCTTTCTATTCTGGTTAGAGTCAGTTTGTGCTGTTCTGTGAAGGGAGTGGTACACAGCGTTGTACGAGATCTTCAGTTTTTTGGCAATTTCTCACATGGAATAGCCTTCATTTCTCAGAACAAGAATAGACTGACGACTTTCAGAAGAAGGATCTTTGTTTCTGGCCATTTTGAGCCTGTAATCGAACCCACAAATGCTGATTCTCCAGATACTCAACTAGTCTAAAGAAGGCCAGTTTTATTGCTTCTTTAATCAGAACAAAAGTTTTCAGCTGTGCTAACATAATTGCAAAAGGGTTTTCTAATGATCAATTAGCCTTTTAAAATGATAAACTTGGATTAGCTAACACAACGTGTCATTGGAACACAGGAGTGATGGTTGCTGATAATGGGCCTCTGTACGCTTATGTAGATATTCCATAAAAAATCTGCCGTTTCCAGCTACAATAGTCATTTACAACATTAACAATGTCTACATTGTATTTCTGATCAATTTGATGTTATTTTAATGGACAAAAAAATGTGCTTTTCTTTCAAAAACAAGGACATTTCTAAGTGACCTCAAACTTTTGAACAGTAGTGTGTATTTACAGTTGAAGTTGGAAGTTGACATACATTTAGGTTGGAGTCATAAAAACTTGTTTTTCAACCACTCCATAAGTTTCTTGTTAACAAACTATAGATTTGGCAAGTCAGTTAGGACATCTACTTTGTGCATGACACAAGTAATTTAGTTTACTGTATCACAATTCCAGTGGGTCAGAAGTTTACATACACTAAGTTGACTGTGCCTTTAAACAGCTTGGAAAATTCCAGAAAATGATGTCATGGCTTTAGAAGCTTCTGACATCATTTGAGTCAATTGGAGGTGTACCTGTGGATGTATTTCAAGGCCTACCTTCAAACTCGGTGCCTCTTTGCTTGACATCATGGGAAAATCAAAAGAAATCAGCCAAGACCTCAGAAACAAAATTGTAGACCTCCACAAGTCTGGTTCATCCTTGGGAGCAATTTCCAAACGCCTGAAGGTACCACGTTCATCTGTACAAACAATAGTACACAAGTATAAACACCATGGGACCACGCAACCGTCATACCGCTCAGGAAGGGGACACGTTCTGTCTCTTAGAGATGAACGTACTTTAGTGCGGAAAGTGCAAATCAAACCCAGAACAACAGCAAAGGACCTTGTGAAGATGCTGGAGGAAACAGGTACAAAAGTATCTATATCCACAGTAAAACGAGTCCTATATCAACATAACCTGAAAGGCCCCATCAGCCAGGAAGAAGCCACTGCTCCAAAACCGCCATAAAATCGCCAGACTATGGTTTGCAACTGCACATGGGGACAAAGATCGTACTTTTTGGAGAAACGTCCTCTGGTCTGATGAAACAAAAATAGAACTGTTTGGCCATAATGACCATTGTTATGTTTGGAGGAAAAAGGGGAAAGCATGGGGGTGGCAGCATCATGTTGTGGGGGTGCTTTGCTGCAGGAGGGACTGGTGCACTTCACAAAATAGATGGCATCATGAGGCATGACAATTATGTGGATACATTGAATCAACATCTCAAGACATCAGTCAGGATGTTAAAGCTTTGGTCGCAAATTGGTCTTCCAAATGGACAATGACTGTCACGATCGTTGTGAATGACAGACTAAGGCGCAGCGTGAGTGGAGTTCCACATATTTTAATAAATGAAAACTTCCAGAAAACAAACAAAGAACAACGAAATCGGACTACAATGTAGCGCAAAACAGCACATACAAAAACCAAACAATAACCCACAACACAGGTGGGGAGAGGACAAACTAAATAGGATTCCCAATTAGAGGCAACGACAATCAGCTGCCTCTAATTGGGAACCACACACAACACCAACATAGACATACAAATACTACAATCCACCCTAGTCACGTCCTGACCAAAACCACCATAGAAAACCCAGAGGGCTATCTATGGCCAGGACATGACAATGACTCCAAGCATACTTCCAAAGTTGTGGCAAAATGGCTTAAGGACAACAAAGTCAAGGTATTGGAGTGGCCGTCACAAAGCCCTGACCTCAATCCTATAGAACATTTGTGGGCAAAACTGAAAAAGCATGTGCGAGCAAGGAGGCCTACAAACCCGACTCAATTACACCAGCTCTGTCAGGAGGAATGGGCCAAAATTCACCCTACTTATTGTGGGAAGCTTGTGGAAGGCTACCAGAAACATTTGACCCAAGTTAAACAATTTCAAGGCAATGTTACCAAATACTAATTGAGTGTATGTAAACTTCTGACCCACTGAGAATGTGATGAAAGAAATAAAAGCTGAAATAAATCATTCTCTCTACTATTATTCTGACATTTCACATTCTTAAAATAAAGTGGTGATCCTAACTGACCTAAGACAGGGAAAGGTGTATGTAAACTTCTGACTTCAACTGTATATATGCATAGATTTATTTATATATATATATATATATATATATATATATATATATAGTATATTTAAATTTTGGAAATTCTCCCTCAACCCCATTTTCATATCAGGTGACCCCACATGGGATCACAATCCCTAGTTTGGGAACCGCTGATGTAGTCATTGCGTCCTGGGAATTTGGGACCAAATTCAACATTTTGGCCACTTTATTTACAAGAATCTTTACAGGTGTCAATATTTTTGGCCTCTACCTTTTTGGGGAAAAATATTACTTGTTAAACAAAATCTCTTTCTCTGAGCAATTGTGTTACAATAAAATAGTAGAATTTCCCCAAAATGTTGAGCATACAATATAGCTCAGTATTATCTAACAGTTTAACAACATATACCCAAAATATACGTACATCTAAGTAAGGAATGAATTAAGAATATACATATATGTCAGAACAGCACTGGACTAAGATACAGTGGCATAGTATAGAATACAGTACATACATATCAAATGGGCGATGCAATATTTACACACAATTAAAGTGACTAAGATACTGTAGAATAGTATAGAGTACTGTTTATACTTATGAGATGAGTAGTGCAAGATACGGAGACATTATTAAAGTGGCTAGTGTTTAATTTACTTAAAGTGGCCAGTGATTCCTAATCTATGTCTGTAGGCAGCAGCCTCTGATGTGCTGGAGATGGCTGTTTAACAGTCAGAGGTGTAGTATAGAATACAAGACAGTATATACATATGAAATGGGTGATGCAATATGTAAACACAAAAAAGTGACAAAGATACCGTAGAATAGTGTGGAGTGCAGTTTATACATATGAGACGGAAACATTGTTAAAGTGGCTAGTGATCCATTTCTAAAAGTGGCCAGTGATTCCTAATCTATGTCTATAGGCAGCTGCCTCTGATGTGCTAGTGATGGCTGTTTAGCAGTCTGATGACCTTGAGACTAACATATAAAATGTTTTGCACCTAAAATGAATAAATTCTTAAACTGTGTTAAATCAAGGTGTATCTATTAATCATGCTGCACAAAACAGTACTGCACCTTGTGATGTAAGGGGTCAGTTACAACTGAGGTCACCTCTGCTGTCGTCGACTCTGAGTCATGTCTGCCCGTCTCTGTATCTACTCTGCACCCAGGACACGGACAGCTCAGAGGCGGTGAAGAAAATGCGACAGGGCCTGGACGCCAACCAGGACGGTAAAGTCAACTTCGAGGAGTACATGAACCTGGTGGGCTACCTGGCAACCTCCCTGAGTGTGCAATGCACTGCCGCCGTGGAGACGCCAGCCGAGAGCGCTGCGGCCGCACCGGAGATCAAGAGTACTCAAGCAGACATAGAGGAAGAGAAGACAGAAGCGGAGGCACAGCCAGAGGAGGCATTGGCAGAGCCAGAGGCAGCCACAGCTGTAGAGGAAGAGAAGGTTGAAGTGGCAGAAAAAGTGAAAGAAGCGGAAAAGGTGGAGGAGCCAGCAGCAGCCGGGGAGGGAAAGATAGAGGAGGCGTAATAGGAGTTTACCACCGGTCCTGTCCGGGACATTACTATACACACCAACACCAAACTGATATACACCACACCACCCTAATACACACTACGGTACACTCTACAACCCACCCTTCAAACAGGTGTGCTGCAATAATACCACACAACATTACAGTATATGTTGGAACCCCACAATAACACATTTATTTTCACACACACATACTTACACCCAGTATTTGGTACTAAAATAAACTAGTACACACTGCAACATACTATAAACCCCAATCCAACATACTATAAACCCCAATACAGTATACTTAGTATTACTAACATACATTACACTATAATTACTTACATTACAGCAGTACATGCCATTATATGTGTATATACTTCCCACTATATAGCACACTATAGCTCTTATGGATATTTAACACATTCTGCCATTCATTGACATGTGACGTTTTGACACACCCTCTGAAATGTTGGCACATTTCCACACATGGAGAACTGAATGATCTTGACATACACTGACACACATTCCACGATGTGTGTCATTGTATGACGCAATACTAAATGTAGTTATATTTGCATTCCTTCTCTCTCCCTTTGCATATCTACAGTGACGTAATGCAAAACTATACTACAGTACATTCCACAATGTACAGTCATGTCAGGCCATCTCAACTCTTCTGAGAAGGTTGCTTGGCTTAATGGCTTTGCATGATGGAAGTAAGCACTGATGCATGGATGCATGACATATTCTACACAGCAAATTCTCTAGTGTTAAAGCAACACTGACAGTGTTACATTTAAAACTGGTCCAGTGTCTATAGGGGTCCACACTTTTCAGCGTTGAATTAACACACTGCTTAGTGTGAAGCCTTATTTGCATATTTCCCAGAGTGCCTTGCCTTTCAAGTGAAGTGTAGAGTTACCACCCATGACTGCATTTGTTAGTGACAGAAACATGGTTGTTGCATTCATCAGTTTGAAGGCCTGTGGCCTTCACCAAGTGAGATCCTAAGTGAATATGTTCTCACTAAAATTGAATTATTTAACACAATACAACACGTATTTCATAAGGCCTTAGTTTTACCCAATATAGTAACTTGAAACTCATGGTTTACAGGCCACATGAGGCCTGCAAGCCACATTATACTTGCTTGGGGATATCAAACATTTGGGATTTTTATTCACCCGCAACCTTTATTCAGATTGGCTGCCGGGTTGAGAAGATTAAGATATGAGACTACCTAAACCATCTTTGTTCATCCCCTTTTCTCCCCAATTTCGTGGTATCCAATTGGTAGTTACAGTCTTGTCCCATCGCTGCAACTCCCGTACGGACTCGGGAGAGGCGAAGGTCGAGAGCCACGCGTCCTCCAAAACACAACCCAGTCAAGCCGCACTGCTTCTTGACACAATGCCCGCTTAACCCAGAACCCAGGTGCACCAATGTGTCAGAGGAAATGCCATACACCTAGCGACCGTGTCGCTGCCGGCCAAACCCTCCCCTAACGCTGGGCCAATTGCGACAGAGCCTGGATCTCTAGTGGCACAGCTAGCACTGCGATGCAGTGCCTTAGACCACTGTGCCACTCGGGAGGCCCTACCTAAACCATCTTAACTGGAACAACCATTTCAGTAACATGTGCGAGAGTCCAAGTAACAAATTGGATTACATGCAAAAAACATTTACAGTACCAGTCAAACGTTTGAACACACCTACTCATTCAAGGGTTTTTCTTGATTTGTACTATTTTCTACATTGTTGAATAATAGTGAAGACATCAAAACTATGAAATAACACATATGGAATCATGTAGTAACCAAAAAAAGTGTTAAACAAATCAAAATATATGTTATATTTTAGATTCTTCAAAGTAAGCCACCCTTGGCCTTGATGACAGTTTTAGACACTCTTGACATTCTCTCAACCAGCTTCATGAGGTAGTCACCTGGAATGCTTTTATAACAGTCTTGAAGGAGTCCCAACATATTCTGAGCACCTGTTGGCTGCTTTTCCTTCACTCTGCTGTCCAACCCATCCCAATCCATCTCAATTGGGTTGAGGTCAGGGGATTGTGGAGGCCAGGTCATCTGATGCAGCACTCCATCACTCTCCTTCTTGGTCAAATAGCCCTTTCACAGCCTGTTGAAAACAAATGATAGTCCCACTAAGCGCAAACTAGATGGGATGGCGTATCGCTGCAGAATGTTGTGGTATCCATGCTGGTTCAGTGTGCTTTGAATTCAAAGTAAATCACTGACAGTGTCACCAGCAAAGCACCCCCACACCATCACACCTCCTCCGTCTCACAAAGACACGGTGGTTGGAACCAAAAATCTCAAATTTGGACTCATCCGACCAAAGGACAGATTTCCACCGTCTAATGTCCATTGCTCATGTTTCTTGGCCCAAGCAAGTCTCTTCTTATTATTGGTGTCCTTTAGTAGTGGTTTCTTTGCAGCAATTTGACCACCAAGGCCTGATTCACGCAGTCTCCTCTGAACAGCTGATGTTGAGACGTGTATGTTACTTGAACTCTGTGAAGCATTTATTTGGGCTGCAATCTGAGGTGCAGTTAACTCTAATGCATGTATCCTCTGCAGCATAGGTAACTCTGGGTCTTCCTTTCCTGTGGCGGTCCTCATGAGAGCCAGTCATCATAGCGCATGATGGTTTTTGCGACTGCACTTGAAGAAACTCAAAGTTCTTGACATTTTCTGGATTGACTGACCTTCATGTCTTAAAGTAATGATGGACTGTCGTTTCTCTTTGCTTATTTGAGCTGTTCTTGCCATAATATAGATTGGTATTTTACCAAATAGGACTATCTTCTGTATAGGGCTATCTTCTACCTTGTCACAACACAATTGATTGGCTCAAACGCATTGATAAATAAAGAAATTCCACAAATGGACTTTTAACAAGGCACACCTGTTAATTGAAATGCATTCCAGGTGAATACCACATGAAGCTGGTTGAGAGAATACCAAGACTGTGCAAAGCTGTCATCAAGGTAAAAGTTTGCTACTTTGAAGAATCTCAAGTATAAACTATATTTTGATTTGTTTAAAACTTTTTTGTTTACTATGTGATTCCATATGTGTTATTTTATAGTTTTGATGTCTTTTAATAAAAATCTAAAAAAATCTAGAAAAACCCTTGAATGAGTAGGTGTGTCCAAACTTTTGACTGGTACTGTTTATTGAAACAATTCTAAAACTCTACCTGCAATAGAGCATGCTGGGAAATATGATAATGATGTTTCGGTTTAACACTGATTATTAGAACCAACACTGGGATTCTTTTACATCAATGAGTGTTGATTTAACACTTACAGAGTGAATTTGTAAGTGCTCTCTCTCTCTCTCTCTCTCTCTCTCTCTCTCTCTCTCTCTCTCTCTCTCTCTCTCTCTCTCTCTCTCTCTGTTCTCTCTGTTCTCTCTCTCTCTGTTATCTTCCATTGCAACTCTGTCATTTAAATTAAGCTCTGTTATGTCATAACAATCAACAAATTGTGTTGCTGGGGTTCTTACTTAGTTCAGACTAGTCCTTCTCTGTTTCTCTGTCTTTGCTTTGTCTATCTACTTTTCTGGAAGATCCAAGCAGGGCAGCATCTGGAGTTTATGGACTCCTCTCCGTTACTAGCTAGCCAATAGCCATGGATTTGGAGCTGGAAGATCAGGTGTGGTGTGTCCTAATAATGGCCGTCTAGTAAATAATTAAGGGGCCCAGGATGGAATTAACACCAGGGGACCCTTGTGGCCCCAAGGGAGCCCAAAATAGCCCTCAAGCAGCAGGCCACTGACCCTGGAAGGACCCTAGGGGCCCTTGAGATTGGGCCCAAGCCGTTTCTCAATGCAACCCAATCCACCGGGACCAGAACCAGGAGGAAAGGGAAAAGAAACAGACAACCAAACGTTAAGAAAAGGGGCGCTTATAGCCTGTTGGAGACGTCACACCTGACGTGAACAGAAACTTGACCCTTGTTTAGGTATTGTGCAGGTATTGTTTCTACTCTCTAAGAAAAAAGTTGCTATCTATAACCTAATCTATAACCTTTGAAAAAACCCTTTTGGGTTCCAAGTAGAACCCTTTCCACAGAGGGCCAAAAGGGTTCGACCTGGAACCAATAAGGATACTACTATGGGGACAGCTGAAAAACGCTTTTGGAATAATTTCTTTGAGTATATTTTTGTTGTTTTTGTTTTCTTCCTGGTTCTGCTACCGTCAGGTTTGCTGCGTTACCTGGTCACACCCCTGTTCTCTGTGTTGAGAGACCTTGTTTGACCTGCAACTATTTCCCAGAGCTTAAAACCATTGACTTAGCCATGGCTTAAAACCATTAACTTAGCCATGGCTTAAAACCATTGACTTAACCATAGTGGCCACATCCTTGGACAAAAACCAACACAAGAGTTACTTGATTACTGATAGCTATCTGTGACTCATCTGAAGATCCTGAGTTACAATGAAACTGTCAGACCTGAGTTCAAATACTATTTGAAATCTTTCAAATACTTTCAGTGTTTGCTCTAGCCTGCCTGGAGAGCCAGATGGGCAGGGTTTGCAGTTTTTTGACTGTTCTATTGGTCCATTTAAGCAAGGAAATCTTGGCAAATGATTTTGAACCCAGGTCTGTAAACTGCTTTACCCCTTAACCCAGTAGTGTTACATAGCATGTGACTATTATTTGCTATATAATATTTTGTTAATATTACTACCTTTTATTGATAAAACAGCTACTATTATTTGATATTATAACTATTATTACTCCGGCCATTCTAATGGCTTGTATTGTATGACTTGCATGTAATATGATACTATTTTATTATGTATGTTCTGGTTTGGACCACTTTTTTGGAAGCCTTAAAATAACTTTTAATCTCACTTTTAAAAAGTTTTAAAGTTTTAAAATACCCAAATAATGTTGTTGACTCGTCCTATTCTCGTTTTGTGGCCAAAGCATGAATTAGTATTTGTGGCCAAAGCATATATTTCTTCATTTAACATGAGTCACATTGGCTCAATGGCTGAGCTGGTCATTTATCTTCAGCTGACTGACTAAACTAACCAGAAAGGAGTGGTAGAAGACTTTTTATGAGTATTTTTTACGATCAGTAATATGCCCATACCACTCAAACACAGAAAAGCTGCTTTTTAATGTACTTTGTTACCATTTCTGGGAAAGAAAACTATTACACTGATATTGTAATTAATTATAGGTCATATTTCAGAGAAATCTGGAAACCCTGGACACTTACTTTAAGGGAACGCAGCGGTTGTACTGTACAGCCCGACACACAGGTTATTTACACAATTATTTGTCAGATGTACACAGACAATTTGTTAATTGGAATTTAATGATTTGTAAATTGTCGCATCATTAATAATACAACCATCAGAAAAAGCTCATGTTGCATCATACATGCAACGACATAGCACCACCGACCAGGACATGGAGATATACAGTGCCTTCAGAAAGTATTCACACCCCTTGACTTATTCCACATTTTGTTACAGCCTGAATTCAAAATCACCCGTCTACACACAATACTCCATAATGACAAAGGGAAAACACGTTTTTAGAAATGTTTGAAAAGGTATTGGAAATGAAATACAGAAATCAAATGTATATAAGTATTCACACCCCTTAGTCAATGCATGTTAGAATCCCCTTTGGCAGCGATTGCAGCTGTGAGTCTTTCTGGGTAAGTCTCCTTTGCACAGCTGGATTAATTAATTTGTAAAAATGTGTCAAAACATAATTCCACTTTGACATGATGTGGTATTGTGTGTATGCCAGTGACCCAAAAGATTTTAAATCCAGTCTGTAACACAACAAAATGTGGAAAAAGTCAAGGGGTATGAATACTTTCTGAAGGCACTGTATAAATACATAGTTTGTTTATGACAGGTTGAGCTTCAAACCTTCAGTGAAATAGAGATTCCATAAAATATACTAGTGAGAATGACCGTCTTCCCTTTACTTATCCAAGCATTTTACTACACTCTTGCGCTCTGCTCTTACTATGCTGCATTGCGTGCATGATTCATTTAAACTTAGAAAAGCAAAGGCTCATCTGGCATTCTTTTTTTGGCTTTTTTCAACTAGATCTAGTTAAAGAGCATATTTTGTTCTGTAATATTATTTGCTGACTAAACCAATGTATTATACAGTGACACACAGCAACATTCCTTTACGGTTGTCCGTCTCGACTATGTAAAAAACAATGGAGGCTGCTGAGGGGAGGATGGCTCATAATAATGTCTGGAATAGAGCGATTGGAAACCATGTGTTTGATGTGTTTGATGCCATTCCACTTATTCGTCCCGAGCCATTACCACGAGCCTGTTCTCCACAATTAAGGTGCCACCAGCCTCCTGTGGTGAAAAACCATGCCACTCACTAGCACCCTCTGCAGTTAGCATCATGCTAACATCTCCTGGTAGTGCTGCAGTGTGTGCATAGGCATAGCCACAGGAAGTAGGGGTGCTGAGGGTGCTGCAACATCCCCTAAAAAATAAGAATTGAAAAAATATATAATATCATTCTTTTATTTATTTATTTTTTAACAAAAATAGTGCACTGGGCCTTTACTGGTATTATCGGACCAATATATACCTCTGCAGGCAACAACAAAAATCAGCGTCTCTGCTTTGGCAATTTTTTTAAAATTAAGAACAGTATCTTGCAGGATTCATTAGTTGGGATTGTAAGAGTTCTTGCCCTGTCCCTTCCTCTGCGATTATCATTTAATGGAATCCAGAAAGAACAAACCCCCGTCCACAAACATTTACATCAAAAGGTGCAAAGTTATGGGTAAAGACACAAAACATCCTCATCAAATTAAATATTTTTCTTGATCAAGTAAAACGTTTTGTTCAGTGTTAATTTACCATCCTTACAAACCACTTAGTGTGAATGTACATTACAGTATTGTACATGGTTCGTTATCTGGTTTTGTGCGTTTAGACTTTCCATCGCCATGAAGATAAACAATGTGCAATACAGTAATCGAGTACATTGAGTCATCAAGTGGATTGTGATGATGTAGTTTGATCATGTGGCTCAGTTGGTAGAGCATGGCCCTTGCAATGCCACGGTGGAGTATGAAAATGTATGCGTTCACTACTGTAAGTTGCTCTGGATGAGAGCGTCTGCTAAAAGGAAAAGGAATAAATAGACCGATTCAGTTTTCACATAGAAATAAGTTGCATTTGTATTTCAAGAAACTGGAAAACGTATATCAAGAAAGGGTTTTTATATTCTTTGTTGTACAGATAATTATCAGACGCAAGTTACAAATGGTGGTACACTCAAATACATTTAGTTTTAAAAGAAAATCGCAAAAGCACTGGGCCTTTACTGGTCCTGTATTAGTCGACCAATAGGCTATAGACTTCTTCAGTGCAGACACTTTTTTTTTTATTGTGCACATATTTTTTTCTTCTTGTAACCATTTGCAGCACCCCCACCCCACTTCCCACGGCTATGTGCATAGGTCTCATCTACTAGCACTTTGTACTGTATTCATGAGCTAGCTGTGTACCCTCCTGCAGTTCCCCACAGTCTGAACACCACTATGCACACATGTTAGAATTGTGTCCACTCAAGGATGATGAAACTGACACTCTGTACCTAAATGCAATAGGCTGACACTATAGCTGATTGATAGAATGTGACTTATCACACGGTGCCCTACCCCTGTGTATTCTAAGAACTCTGCCACTTTATGGGCTACATTAGTAGGCTATGTACCAGGGTTGGGGTCTATTCCAACAAAATCCTCACCGAAAGTAAACAGCAATTTTGTAAATTGTCTAAATTAAAATCAAATTGACCCCAAATCTGATTTGTACAGGATACACAGATACACATTTTCCTTTTCTGTTTCCAGGAGATGGTCTCTTCTCCAGTGGCATACTATATTAAATAGACAGAAGTAGAGTGTTTACAGGTAGATCATCCCACCACAACGCAATATGCTTTTGCACACAAGTTCTCCACAGAGCCACTGCCATGCTCACCAAAAGCCATAGTCATGAACCGATGTGACACCTTCACCCCCAATGCTGTATCATTTTCACTAAGCTACGCTAATAGTATTTATGTAACCACTGTGTAACGACCCATAATAAAATCAAATACTTTGATGCTAACACGCAAGCCTGTTGTCTAATCTGTCCTGATGCTAATGTTGTGTGCTGAGGTTAGGCACCCTGTCTGCATGTGTGAGCGCCTGAGAAGAGGGAGGGAAGGGAGTGGGGAGAGGAAAGAGCGATATAGAAATAGACGCAGGGATGGTGGTACGTACGTGGGAGAGGAGAGGAGAGAGAGGAGGGGACAGGTGATATTTAAGCCGCTGTCCGACTCTCTCCTCATCCGTCTTTCCTTGGCTCTCTCTCTCTCTCTCTTTCTTCACCAAAGACAAAGGAGGCCCTACATCAGCACTCCATCAGGTGAGATGGATAGATTAGAGGACTGTTGTGCCCTTCTCCTTTCTCCTTCTCTGTAACTGATAAATGTTTTCTGGGATCAGTTTAACAATGTTTTTATGTGTGCTTTGTGAATAGTGGAACACTGGTGTTTTTCACGGTAAGATACCCAGGGCTGAGGGGCACCTTGGTATCCAGAGCATTATGGGGAAATAAGTTGAGCTCATCACCTCAAACTACAATTGGTTTGCCTGTTGGAAAGGTGGTTTAAAAAGTTTGAGTTGGACGGACCAAAACCTGTGTTCAGGTTCTAACTTTTTATCTGAAATGTCTTAATTTTAAGATAAAATAGTCAACTGTCTATATGGGAAATTGTTAAAATGGTTCAAAAGAATGTACTTTCAGAGGAATCTGTTGGAGAAGCATTTTTCTGCAATAATTCCAGAGCTCAATAATATATTACTGTCTACAGTTGGGTCGCCATGGTTTCCCATTGTCTTCTGTCCGTCACTGAGGCAGCTGACCCCTATAGACTTTCCAGTCAGCTGTGGTGCCTCATCTCTACTGACCCATTTTCTTCTCTTCTGTCCCCTCCTCTTCTGTCCTCTTCACTGACCTTAACTCTTTCTTTACTACGCAAGTGAGTGATTTTATAACCAGACTCTTCTATGCTGCAGTTATTTGATTAAAATGTGAATTCCTCAGTAGATTATTTAGTCCAGCTCTGATTAAAATTATATTGAGCACTTCTGTATTATTGATCATTCAGTGGACATCTGCATTTTTTCAGAATGGATTTTTCAGAATGGATAGAGCCTGTCCTGAGCTCCTGATTGTGATTGCCAGGTGGTTTATTTGCATTTTACTTGCGGTTCCCTTCAGTCGTTGTTACATGATCGATATGATTGTGAAACCCTGAGACCTCTATCTCAAGTTACCTCAATGACGTTATCTTTACTTAACAAGCAGCTTACAAGTCTGTCAACTGAGAAAGATTGTCTCACAATGTTCGAATTTGAAAAATATGTACAGTATAATGTTGAAAGAAGTGAAGGAATTCTTGGTGTGTTCACGCTAACCATGTTGAAGGCTTTTCCCCCTAACTACTATGTGAGTCAGTGTCATTGACAAATCTGTGTCTGTGTGTGCACAGTCTTTCCAACGAAACCAACTCAAGAAGATTCCAAGATGCCGGACACAATGTGTGTAAGACTGTTGCTTTTCAAAAGCCGTCTCTTCCTCTCATATCCCTCACATCTTTCACATGTCAAACCAAGTAAGGTTACAAAACACTGTCCAGTAGCCACTGTATGTTGAGAAGGAATATCTCATATGTGGCCTGTAATTTAAACTTTGCATATAGTAACCTGGGCCTAGAATTGGGACACCTCTAGTTTGCTGATATTCTTCTGTCCAGTGTGTGTGTTTCACTCTGTCTTGGTGGAGGCTTCACACCCATGTTCGTCATGTGACCGCACATGCGGCTGGGATGGAGCGTGCAAACTGTCATAGTGTCTGACCTTTGCCATCTGCCCTTCCCTCCAGTATGTCCAAGGAACCCTCTTCCAACCTGGAGAATGCCATGCAGATGCTGATCAAAACCTTCCACAAGTATTCGGGGAAGGAGGGTGACAAGTACACTCTGAGCCGGGGAGAGCTGAGAGAGATGTTAACAGAGGAGCTGGGGAGTTACCTAGGGGTGAGAGGAGTGTACACACCGAGAGAGAGAGACCGGCGCACACACACACACTCTTTAACCTCCCATCCCCTCTTCCCCTCTCCCTCTTCTCATCCAGAATGCCCGGGATGGAGAAGGGGTTGAGAAGGTGATGAACGACCTGGACGCCAACAGCGACGGCGAGGTGGACTTCACAGAGTTCATCATCCTGATGGGAGCCCTGACAGTGGCTTGCAACGACTTCTTCATGGAATACAAGCCCGAAAAACTTGTCCACACACCCTTTGAGAAAAAGGAGGCAACAGAGAAGAAAGAGTGAAGGAAAGATGGGAGGAGTGGGGAGGAGGGAAGGGGGAGATGGATGGAAAGGGGCAATGAACTGTGGAGCAACAGTGAAAGGGTACAATTGATGGTTGTATGGTCATCTTATGCAAATTTCTAAACAGTGCAAATGAAATGTGTGAAAAGAGCCTGAGGGAACGTCACTTCACTAAGTAAGGTTTCGCTGATGGAAGAGCAGTGTGTTCCATCTGCAACTATCCAAATACTTTTCATACCGTAGTTAAGTCACAGATCCGGAGCCAGTTACTCTGTGTCCTCAAATGCATGAGTGGCACTGTATACAGTAGGGGTCGGCAACAGGCGTCCTGCGGGCCAAAACTGGCATACGAGTGATTCCCCCCCCCCAAAAAAAAACTCTGGTGAAAGAAATATTTTCAAATCACCAGGAATTCAGCAAAAATGTGTTTAATTTAGTAAATCTGTATTCACACAAATGTTTTTTTTTTACATGTGATCGTGTCTCAATGTAATCAATGTATGAAATTATTCAAATACAATCTCTTTTTGGGCTTAGTTGTGGTAAATTTGCAGTGTACAGATTATTATAATTATGTTCCAGCCCTCTCCGACAGAAATCGGACAAAAATCAGCCCCCGGCAGAATCTAGTTGCCTACCCCTGGTATACAGGGTAGTATGTGTAAGTTCAGTTGTGTTCTCTATTCAGTCTCAAATTCCAAATCAACTGTTTAAATGCATATTCAGGATGGATTTAATTGAAAATATGAATTATTGTAACACACTACCACCAATGGAGTCAGATCGTGGCCTAAAGCACTACAGGGTGATACTCGGAGTCTCATGAATATAAAGATGATATCATATATATTATGGATATAACCTATTCTAAATATTTAAGATGTTCATTATGTACTCAGTGTTGAACATTTGAATATAATTTACATTTCTTTGCACATATTTTGTAATCCGTTTTTGGTAGTTACCAATGTGTTCTTCCAAACATTAAACATGACATTTAATCAGCTATCAATATTGCTTGGTCTTTTCTGCGTCTAAAACGGTGAACCTTCCTAGCACGATAGTGATACACACCAATGAAGTGTGAAATGGTTGATGGATTTGGGTTAACTACAAATCAGATGGAAGCCTTCATCCCAGGGCTGCAGGGTGTAAATAGACAGCATAGAATACAAGGAAGCAAGGAGTGATGTGTAAGACGATCCACAGGATGCAGTGGGTCAGCACTGCATTATACACAGCAGGGTAGACCGGGGTTTGTTGTCATACTTTTACCTGCAAACAGTGGTTGTGCTGCTCCTGGGTCATCCTCACTGTTCATTAGGTGTTTCGGGCACTGCTCACTACTCCTTCTGAAGGGTGCGACGAACGTCTTGATCAGGCCCGATCTCAACCAGGTTGGCTTAACCACTGCTCCTCCCTCCACAGCCAGTGATGCCCTCTCTGTCTCCTGCCCAGCTGTGTGACAGCTCTTCCTTTGAGCTCCCTTTACTCCAAGACTACTTAGTGCCCTCTACAGAGACTGGCCTGGGAAGCCTCTTGCCCCAACCTCCACTGGTAGACACTTGGCCTTCCATCCCTTGTCAGTACATTCTTCGTCCACAAGTGCATGGTACTTTAACAGCTTCCTCGTTGGCTTCCTCAATCATCTCCTCCCATGGAACAGTCAGCTCAAGCAGGACAGTACAATTTACTGTATTGTACTGAAATCTACTGTACTGAACTATATTCTACTGTGCTCTATTGTGCTGTCCAAATCTGTGAAACAGACATCTATGCTTGGTACAGATTTGGTCCGGTCAAATCAGAATTGGTCTTGAATGGGGCAGAGCTCATTAGAATAATAGCCAATGTGTAGAATGATATTCAAACATGCAAAGGAGAATTCCACATTTCTGTTTTGCATACCTATTCAGGATACATCGCCAAAAAGAGAATGACATTCGTAATCATGCACTTCTGTAAATTACAGATCAGGGACCAATGATGTAGTTCTGTTACCATGGAACGTCGCACAACCAACCCCACATTCCATGTGACATCCATACCCCCCAAAAGCTGTGAAAACAACCCAACATGTTTCTGATCAGATTTCAGTTCAGCTTGGATGCATATTTTGTGGTTTCCACAAGTTTAAGGACCAGACATGAAATGAATTTAGAATAATTGAGGAAATGGAATGGATGTGAGAATGAGGATCCAGGAGGAGAATGGACCGGCTGAAGCCAAGGGCTGCAGATGGAGCCGGAGGGGTTGACTCTGTAGGGTTTGGCTTGGCGTCTCAGGTAAACATCACCATCAGGCCATGGTAGTTAGGTGGAGAAGGGATGTGACACAGGAATGGGTGGAAGTGGTGATTAAGGAGAGTGAGAACAGGTGTGGAGGCTGATTAACAGTTAGTAGCAACTGGAGCTTGTTTGAGGAGCAACGGTCAAGGCAACTAATTAAGTGTTGCAAACAGTAGCAGAGACTGATTGGCAATGGTTAGCAGCTAGTGCTTGTTGAGTTTAGGGAGCTGTGTTCCAGGCATCTAGTTAAGTTCTGCATTCAAGTCTGGTCCTCGCTGCTGAATGTTTGATCATTCTTAACACCATTTCACGAGTTTAGGGACCAGGCATGACATTTAGAATATTTAAGGAAATGGATGTGAGAAAGAGGATCCAGGAGAGGAATGGAAATGGACCGGTTGAAGCCAAGGGCTGCAGATGAAGGATCCGGAAGGTTTGACTGTAGGGTTTGGCTTGGAGTCTCAGGTAGGTATCCCCGTCATGGTGTGGTAGTTAGGCTGCTGTGGTGAAGGCAATCCCCAAAAAAGAGAACTCCAAGTTAGTCGGACCCTGGAGAGGAAGTGAGCTGTTCTGGACTGCAGGTACTGAATAGTTGCCGATAAAGTAGAGGTAGTACAGGCATACGGACGAGATGCCCACAGAGTGAACCAACCTTAGACCCCAGGAGAGCAAGCAGAAGCGATGGCAAGAAAAATAATCCCTTAAAAGGAAGAAAACCTTGAGGATCCAGGCTCAGCTGGGGAGCCAGTCCTCTTATGGCTGGTTGGGTAGGATACAGTGCGTGAGGTAGATGGTGTCCGTAAATGAGGCAGAGACTGGACTGTGCTTGTGTTAATGCAGGTTCTGAGAGACAAGCATGTTGTGGGCTGTCGTGATGTTGTTGATGTCAGAGCGGATGTAGGAATGATAGGCTTGAGAGGACCAGCGGCCGAGGAGTTGCACAGTGTGGTCTGGGATGCCATGGAGGGAAACGGAACCATTGGCAAGAGGCGATGGAACCAGAATCGTAGATGAATAGTGGATCGGATGGTGAAGGTAGCCGGAACAGGTAGACTGGTGTGGTTCTGCCAAACTGATCGATTTTGCTGTGTTTGATGGTAAAGATGAGGATAATATTTGTCGAGGATGGTGACATCTGACACGTTGGGATGACTAGAATGTTGTAGATGAGGATGTAAACTCTGAACATCGCAGGAATCGCCAAAATTAACATTGATTGTAGCGTGGAAGAGAATGCAATGGATATGTAACCAGACCAAACCGTTTGGATGCAGGCAGACAGGATGTCGAGTGTGATTGGCTGGCGGACTTGTGCGTTGGAGACCCTTGAGGAAAAGGGAGAGTTGCAGGTGAGAGGAGGAACATGGAGACCCATTCATTAACTTTAGATAGAAGCCAATCCCGGCCAGGTAAGTCTGAATGGAGGATGTGTGCATGAAGAGGGATGACTTTATAACCAAGTCATCGGAGGGAAAAGGCATCTGCAGGTCATCCAGTAAGAAGACTAGACACTTGGTGCAATGGCTAATAGGATGCAGTTTCATGACTGGGAGATGAGGCGAAGGAGTGGATGGTTGACTGGAAGGTTATCGTGGAATAAGGAGGGACCGCAGTTGGTAGGGGTTCTGCATATGGGGCCAAGCACCTGAATCTCTGAAATTGGAGACAGGACAAAGAATTAGTGATTGAGTTACATTGGCCAGGTACTGTACATGTGCAGCACTGAGAAGGAACTAATGGGTGCCGGATAGCCAGGTTAGACGTCTTAGGAAACTCATGATAGGGAGTCAGAATAGCCCTTGTTAATGATGTGTACCACAGAATGGTTGTAGATGAGTATGGCCCTTCTGGACCAGTCGTGCCCCCAGAGAAAGGCAGCTACGATGATGGGGTACAACCCGAACAAGTCGGAGGAGGCCATAGAGAGGCAAGTTGGGGGCCATGCGGCAGCAAACCAACAACCGTTGTAGAACCCCCTGTACCTGATGGAAGGGGCAGCATCGATGAACAGCTGTAAGTATTCAGGAGAAGAGACAGTCATCACAGAAAAAGATGATTCAGTTCCAATGACTGAGGTGCCAAAACTGGAGCTCTGAGAGACACGAGAGGTTGAAGACCACAGCATGAAGCAGCGACAGCATGGAGTAGGCCAGGGAGAGAAAGTGGGACAGGAGTGAGCAGCCTTGAGTGATGATCCTGATGGCATAATTCGGGTGGCCCAGCAGTGAAAGCAGCTGATGTTTAGTGCAGTTGGGCGATTCCAAGTAATTGGACAGGAGGAGGGAAATGCGCTGAAGTTTGAGGCAGGGAGGCCTGAAAGAAGACTGTCCAGCATGATGCCGAGGAAATTGAGGCGAGTGGAGGGGCCTTCAGTCTTCTCCTTGGAGAGAGGTACGCCAAGGCGGCTGAAAGTGGAGAATGGTGGGGAGGGGAAGGGAAGGGGCAAAATAGCCAGGAGGCCAGAGCGGGCAACCGGAAGACCAGTTGCGACGCAAGCGGAGACAGTGAGAGGTGGGGGATAAAGGAAGCATTATGCTGAGAGCAAAAGGGCAGAGAGAGTGGGTCATGGAGCCAGCGCGGCCAGAGAGAAAAGTAGGAGCAAGAGGAAAGGAAGTAGAGGTGTATAATATGGGGAGGCCACTGCTGGCAGAGGAGGAGATAAGGGCAGGGAGGGCAGGATGGAGAGTGGGAAAAGCTGAAGATAAAGTAGACAAGGGGTTGGGGGGATGGAAGGACACAGAGGTGGAAGGCCCTTGGAAGGGGGCAGAGACATAGCGTCCGGGATGTTTACCCCCCAAGGAGCCCACGTACAGGCTGAACAGTTCAACCTTGTCATTACGACGGAAACAGATTCCACTTTCCCAGAGTTTCTTCTGTAGCCTGGAAACAGTCCAGTCTGACAGCACTGGAGGCCTGGATTTGGGTGCCTCAGAGGTGGAAGCTGGAAAAGAGGGAAGAAGTTCTGAAAACATCTCGGAATCCGAGGCGGTGAGATCAATTGTCATTGTAAACTAAGTTATCTTAAGTAACTAACTAAACTTTGATTAGACATTTGGTAGATCAAGGCTTGTCTCGCATGCGAAGCAAAATCGAGAGGAGGAATGAGTGTTTGGTTGGGTTAAATAGGGTGGTAGTAGTGATTTAAGGAGAGTGAGAACCGATGTGGAGGCTGATTAACAGTTAATAGCACCTGTAGCTTGTTTGAGGAGCTACATTCATGGCAACTAGTTAAGTGTTGCAAACAGTAGTAGAAGCTGATTGGCAATGGTTAGCAGCTGGTGCTTGTTGAGTTTTTAGGGAGCTGTGTTCAAGGCATCTAGTTAAGCATTGAGTTCAAGTCTGGTCCTCACCTGAATTTTTAAAATTCTTAACACCATGAAATAGGCCTAATATCAGCTTTTATGATGCTGATAAAGACTGCACCTAAGCGCCCATTAAATAAATAAATCATATTTCTCCACTCCTGTTCCCGAGTCAAAATGTACATGTATCATTTTACTGCAAAAACTGCTTCATTCTGCAGGAGGTAATATAATATTAGGCTATGTGAGAGGTTATAGGCCTACAGTCAGTGTCCAGATTTCAGTTACTATTCCATTTAACCCATCTGAACAGCACAGTTCCCTTGACATGCCATATTTGAAGTCCCTGTGACTGTCAAATTTTTATAGTGCAGGGCTCTCCAACCCTGTTCTTGGAGCGCACCTGATTCTAATAATTAGTTTGTTGATAATCTGAATCAGGTTAGTTACAACTGGGATTGAAGCAAAAACCTAGAGGAGGGTAACTCTCCAGGAACATCGTTGGAGAGCCCTGGTATAGCGCCTCACAATCATCACACTTAACATCTTTCCCAAACGTTACTGTTCTTGCTCTCCCTTCTCTTTATTTTCAACTCTCCGGGCTTTATTTTGGAGGCGCAAGTGTCAAACGCACCAATCTTGTTATGTAAAAACTGGTGCACTGGCATTTACCTGTCTAACATCAGCTCACTTGGGAGCAGTGGCAATATTTGAGGTGTGTCCTTAAAAACATGCGCAAAAGTGATAATTTCATGCAGCGCTGTGTTTTAAGACCCACATAAATCTGGTCTTAACAGTAGTTGCAGTGGCATGTATTTATAGTTGCCAAGGGAAGCCAGACTTCCCAAATAATTGACCAATTATAAAAAATACAAAACATATGAAATAATGTATCTTTCGTCTGTCCGTGTTTCATCATTTTCCTTCAATTCGCAAGAGGCTGAATGTTTTTCAATGGATAAAGCATCTGAGCGAGCGAAACAGCACCCCTATGTGTAGCCCATCTATCTGACGCTGTCTGGTCAAAAAGAACATGACATTGTTGCTGCTCGTAGAATTGAATGCAAGTGAAGCCCAGCGAGTATTTGGCCTCCCTTGATAAAAATTGAATAATAGCCAGTCAGTGCTGAGCTAAACTGAGTGAGCTCAGTGAATGGTCCTGGCGCACCAAAAGAAAAGTGTCAAGGGAAGCCAGTTTGGATTTGGCTTCACACCAATCACATCACATCAAAATTGACAGAAAAAACATGAATTTTTGCATCTCGTTGTTTTGTTGTCCTCTGGTTGCTAGCTAGCTAGCTAACATTGCTCTTTTCCTAAATTAGCTATGGATGGAGTTAGGGATTTGGACTTGTGGTTTTACTTAATTCTCCGTACTGGCCAATGATTACAGCAGTGATTCTGATCCAACCATAAATTCATATGTTGTGCCCCTGGCCTGAGAGGATGGAAGTTCAACATGAAGCTAGATGTAGTAGGCTAATGTTAACTCGCTGAATCATCGTTGCCCATGAAAGGAAGTTAGACTAACGAGCAAGCATTTTAGCCAGGTAGCCTAGGACAACTAAAACTAAAAGTGTGTACTGTATGACAGTCACAGACCGTTTCATCAACATGAAAGAGAGGATGGCATTGGCATTTCTCTACAAGTAGGGTGAGTCAACATTTTATTTCTACTTGCACGCACACACACACACACACACACACACACAGAGAAATCAGAACCATGGACAGCCACATCATATTTAGCTTACGTTGATTGGACAAAATTGTTGGTATCTTTCAGTTGTCACTGTATTAGACCAAACATAGGTGATTTTATGATGTTGAAATGGTGCTGTGATAGTGGATGCAGATCTTGTTTTCTTTGCGACTTGCGGTAACTTTCCTTGGTTCTAAATCAATAGTTGTTATGTAGTCCGAAAAATGTCAGAAACATTAACTTGCTTGACCATGCTGTAGGTCATGTAACTGTTACCTGCAATTTGCTTTGTGGACTTCACCTGACAGCGGTTGCTCTCCCGTTTTGTGATGAAACAAAGGTGTGGTTGAATTTATTCTGCTACTGTGTCTTCTAATTGTCTTGGCCTTAGGCCTATATATCACAGTGGCAAGGCATATGTACTAACAGGTTATAGAGCAAACACATAGGTTGTAATAAGGCTTTTTTTCTGGCAAGGCTTCCCAAGCCATTTTACCCACACACCGCTACTGCGCCATTGATAATGACATGGATTTTGAGACCGGAAGTACAGCCATGATGCACAGTGCCCATGGAAGAAAGATGTGCATTTTGTGCAAAATTAACATTGACATGAAATCAGTCAAAACACCTCAAACATGACATGGTATCAATAAAAAGATGAAACATGGCAGTTTGTCACTCTTGCTAGCGTTCTTCTGCGCAGTGCGTCTTTTTCCTGGCCATTAACCAACTAGCCTTTGAATGTTTTAAATGGTCTAATGAGAGTGCTTCAAAATATTTTTGTCACGATCTTTGAAAGGAGCGGACCAAGATGCAGCGAGGGTTCCAATATACATACTTTTTATTAAGTGCAACTGGCTAAAACAAACAAATAAAGACCATAACGCAGGTGTGGCTCAAACCAGGTACACACACAACCAAATAAAAATATTCATTCAATAACCCACCAACAGGTGGGAAAGGGAACAAACTTAAATAGGATTCCCAATTAGAGGCAACAACAACCAGCTGCCTCGATGCGCACAGGGGGCCTGATACGTGGAGCAGGAACAGGACGTGCCGGGCTCTCGATGCACACAGGGAACCTGATGCGTGGAGCAGGGACTGGACGTGCCGGGCTCTCGATGCGCACAGGGGGCCTGATGCATGGAGCAGGTACAGGACATGTCGGGCTCTGAAGGCGCTTAGGGAACCTGATGCGTGGAACAAGAACAGGATGTACTGGACTCCGAAGGCACACAGGGGACCTGATGCGTGGAGCAGGAACAGGACGTGTCGGGCTCTGAAGGCGCACAGGGGACCTGATGCGTGGAACAAGAACAGGATGTACTGGACTCGAAGGCACACAGGGGACCATGTGCCCCCAAGATTTCTGCTGTGGCCGCGAACCCCCAGGAACTCCCGCCAAGGCCACGCTGCAGCGAGGGTTCCAGTATACATACTTTTTATTAAGTGCAACTGGCAAAAACAATAAACAAATAAAGACCGTAACGCAGGTGTGCCTCAAACCAGGCACACACACAACCAAATACAAATATTCACTCAATAACCCACCAACAGGTGGGAAAGGGAACCAACTTAAATAGGATTCCCAATTAGAGGCAACGACAACCAGCTGCCTCTAATTGGGAACCAACTCAAAACAAACATAGAGTTCCCTAGAATACTTAAGTCACGCCCTGACCCAACTTACCATAGAGAAATCTAGAGAGCTCTCTATGGCCAGGGCGTGACAATTTTGGAGGTTTTTGCCCTCATGCCTTTTCATTATTCCCAATTCACATACCTGCATACTTAATTTTGCTTGTTCGGGTAAGCTATCCATCCCCATTTTCAAACTACAATGCCTTAACGGCAGATTTCTGTTTGAGAATCTGCCTCACACTCAGGCAACGATACAATTGACAGGTGCCCAGTAGTTTGCTTTGATGTGTGATGTTATGAGCAAAAACATTTAGGCCTAAGTGTGCACACAGTGCCATGGATTGAGAGAAACGATTTATAATATCATGCTTCTGACCCGATCCTATTTATAAATATTGTTGTTTGCTTAAAAAGCAGATTGAATGTTTTTTGTTTAATTAAAAAACATATTCAATTAGAAAATTCACTGTCCATGGGTGTATGGTCAGAACGTAGGCTGCATGCAATGCAATTTGATCTGTAAGATGGTTCCAAGATGTTTATAAACATTACATTTGTGAGCAGTATGACGGTGAGTGGACATTCCCCCTTTCTCTTTATAACGGATCTTTATCCAGCTCCTGTGAAAAGTTTGGATGTGCGTAAAACCCTCCATAGTTTCCTTGTCTGTATTATATGCCCACGGGGAGCAATTATGGTGCCTGGAACTGTATTCAGACATAGCCTAAGTCCTCTGTTTAGGGGACCTGCGTGGTTCTGGTACCGGTTCCAACTGACATTTAAGCTTATAAATGTGATCTGTGGACACCGAAATGGCTTGCATTGAGCAATAGCCCTGGTTCCCACAGACACAGTCATATATTTTCTGAGCCTGTGTGAGGTAGGATGTGAAATCTGAAACCACTTTAAGTTGGGATGTCCCTCCTACCATTTCATTCGCTCTTCCGACTTTCCATCAACTCCATCAATTTATAGCCAGCCATTCAAAAATATATATATGTTTGTCATAGACAGACAAGATTCATATGAGATGAAAGGCGAGTTCCTAAGGAATTCAGGGAGCCATTCACAGGGGGCAGTCGTTTCGTTTCGTTTTTACAGTTATAAGGAAGGGGAAATCTTATAGTTAGTCATTTTATAATTTGATTAAACTATATTTAGAAAGCATATACACTACCGTTCAAAAGTTTGGGGTCACTTAGAAATGTCCTTGATTTTGAAAGAAAAGCACAAAAAGAAATTCAATTTAAAATAACATCAAATTGATCAGAAATACAGTGTAGACATTGTTCATGTTGTAAATGACTATTGTAGCTGGAAATGGCTGATTTTTTATGGAATATCTACATAGATGTACAGAGGCTCATTATCAGCAACCATCACTCCTGTGTTCCAAAGGCACGTTGTGTTAGCTAATCCAAGTTTATCATTTTAAAAGGCTAATTGATCATTAGAAAACCCTTTTGCAATTATCTTAGCACAGCTGAAAACTGTTGTTCTGACTAAAGAAGAAATAAAACTGGCTTTCTTTAGACTAGCTGAGTATCTGGAGCATCAGCTTTTGTGGGTTCGATTACAGGCTCAAAATGGCCAGAAACAAAGACCTTTCTTCTGAAACTCGTCAGTCTATTCTTGTTCTGAGAAATGAAGGCTGTTCCATGTGAGGAATTGCCAAGAAACTGAAGATCTCGTACAACGCTATGTACTACTCCCTTCACAGAACAGCGCAAACTGGCTCTAACCAGAATAGAAAGATGAGTGGGAGGCCCCGGTGCACAACTGAGCAAGAGGACAAGTACATTAGAGTGTCTAGTTTGAGAAACAGATGCCTCACAAGTCCTCGACTGGCCTCAAATTTCTAAAGATATGTTTTCACTTTGTCATTATGGGGTATAGTATGTAGATGGGTGCACATTTTTTTTAAATACATTTTTAATACACGCTGTAACACAACTAAATGTGGAATAAGTCAAGGGGTATGAATACTTTCTGAAGGCACTGTACGTTGGATAAATCCAACGTATGCACTACACAGAACGCACTGCCACTGCCTCTGCAACGCAATGCAAATACAGAGTTCCATTGAAAATGAATGTAGGGCTTACGTCTGGTGTACCAAAACGCAATGACGCTGTAGGTGTGACCAAGGCAAGCTTAGGCTTACACACTAATGGCAGATAAAAGATTATGAATGACAAACCTCAATGTAGCCTACACATATGAATTGCACAGGAATGATACATTCATGGATTTTTAATACATAGTTTTTTCTTTATTCAACCCGCCCACCACCTATCTGTCCTTCTTCCACGCCACTTCTCATAACCTGAAACCTTTCTGCGCATGTTTATTTAACTAGGCAAGTCAGTTAAGAACAAATGCTTAATTACAATGACAGCCCAGGAACAGTGGGTTAACTGCCTTGTTCAGCAACAGAATGACAGATTTTTTACCTTGTCAGCTACTGGCCCAATGCTCTAACCACTAGGCTACCTGCCGCCCCATGTGTGTGTGAAGAGTGGG
Organism: Brachymystax lenok tsinlingensis; assembly: GCA_030435695.1. Classification (NCBI taxonomy): domain Eukaryota; kingdom Metazoa; phylum Chordata; class Actinopteri; order Salmoniformes; family Salmonidae; genus Brachymystax; species Brachymystax lenok. The sequence continues at coordinate 2,421,586 of CM059806.1, read as the reverse complement.
GATTCTGTTCCAGCACACACATCCTGCCAACTATATCCTGCAAGTCCTGCTCGACCAGATATACTGTAAGTTGACCCAGATGTTTGACTTGGACCTGCGGTGGATAAACTGCCTCAAAAGATTGTGTGTGTGTGTTGGGTAATAATAAAAAGGTATAAACGTAGGCGTGAAAAATTCAGTTTATCAGTTTATCAATATAGTTTAGCAACTATATTGTCTGGAAATCTGTTGTATAATTATATAATTGGCTAATGGATGCTTTCACCCTATAGTCTACATCTAAACTACAATCAGTGCATCCCCTCTAGGCCTCAATGTCCGTAAATCTGATCAAATCAAATCAAATTGTATCTGTCACACGCACCGAATATGCTTACTTACAAGCCCTCAACCAACAATGTTTTAAGAAGTTTTAAGAAAATAAAAATAAATAAGAGTAAAAAATAGAAAATAGAAAATTAAAGTAACAAATAATTAAACAGCAGCAGTGAAATAACAATCTAGGTTATATACAGAGGGGTACCGGTACAGAGTCATTATGTGGGGGCACTGGTTAGTTGAGGTAATATGTACATGTAGGTAGAGTTATTAAAGTGACTATGCATAGATGATAACAACAGAGTCTTTGACAATTTTTAGGGCCTTCCTCTGACACCGCCTGGTATAGAGGTCCTGGATGGCAGGAAGCTTGGCCCCAGTGATGTACTGAGCCGTATGCAATACCCTCTGTAGTGCCTTGCGGTCGAAGGCCAAGCAGTTGCCATACCAGACAGCGATGCAACCATTCAGGATGCTCTCGATGGTGCAGCTGTAGAACCGTTTGAGAATCTGAGGACTCAAGCCAAATCTTTTCAGTCTCCTGAGGGGGAATAGGCTTTGTCGTGCCCTCTTCACGACTGTCTTAGTGTGCTTGGACCATGTTAGTTTGTTGGTGATGTGGACACCAAGAAACTTGAAGCTCTCAACCTGCTCCACTACAGCCTCGTCGATGAGAATGGGGGAGTGCTCGCTCCTCCTTTTCCTGTAGTCCACAATCATCTCCTTTGTCTTGATCACGTTGAGGGAGAGGTTGTTGTCCTGGCACCACACGCCCAGGTCTCTGACCTCCTCCCTATAGGCTTTCTCATCGTTGTCGATGATCAGGCCTACCACTGTTGTGTCATCGGCAAACTTGATGATGGCATTGGATTCGTGCCTGGCCATGCAGTCATGAGTGAACAGGGAGTACAGGAGGGGACTGAGCATCAGCGTGTCAGATGTGTTGTTACCTACCCTTACCACCTGGGGGGCGGCCCGTCAGGAAGTCCAGGATCCAGTTGCAGAGGGAGGTGTTTATTCCCAGGGTCCTTAGCTTAGTGATGAGCTTTGAGTGCACTATGGTGTTGAACACTGAGCTGTAGTCAATGAATAGCATTCTCACATAGGTGTTCCTTTTGTCCAGGTGTGTATGTGAAAGGAATGGTGTGCAGGAAAACATGTTTTGACCACAGAGACACAGACCCTCCCCTTCCTGCTTGAGTATCTGAATCTCATTCCACTTGGTCACAGGAGTGTTCAGAGGTCTTTAGTCATTGGATGATTCACTGGGCACAGACGTCAATTCAATGTCAATTTCACGTTGGTTCAGCACGATTTCATTGAGATGACATGGAAACAACGATTCAAACAGTGTGTGCCCAGCGAGAGGACGTTCCGTGTGCCCAGTGAGAGTAGAGCAAGGTCATTGCCATGGATGAGACAGCAGTGTGGTTTGACATGGTCACCACAACTACGGTGTATACAAGAAGCGCAACGAGTGAGAGAATGGTGCCGAGGCGCAAAATCGGGGTGTATGATGGGCATCTTAGCCATTACAAGTCTGATCTGTGATGGATTTGTTATTATAATGTTTATACTGGTCATACTGGTAACAATAAACAGTGTGGTAGTCTTTCACAATTTTGTTCTGCAAAAGCTGTGTGCATTAAGGAAATAGAATCCAGGCTCAGCCTGTCTCTAATAAGCTCCGGTTGTGTTCAGTGACTGAAGCAAATCAACACCTGTGCCATTAATTGAAGTTTTACGGTACATCTCTTGGACACACAGAGCGATTGCCTAGCTATTTACAAACCAAAACAACTGAACCAGCACCTCATACAAAATACTTGTATCAAATACACATTTGACCTTGGCCTGGACCTTTCACTCAGCCTTTATGAGACACACATGGCTGGGCCAGCCTGGGTAAGGTAAGGAGAAGTGGGACACAGAGCCTGGTGGTGTCACTGGGGAAGCAGACAGCACAGGCAGATAAGGAGGATAGGGACACTTCGGTTACCGACGAGCCAGGTCAAGCGACAACAAGATGACAAACTGCCCCGTCCATCAGAGTCACAGTCAGACGGTCCTGTCTGTCACGCAAGCCTGAGGAGCCGGAGGGGCTGAGGGAAGGGAAAGATGGTATCAAACACAAAGAAAATAGATATTCTGTATCCTGTAAATTCATCCAACTGTAGCCCAACTACCGCTCTAGACTAGGACCACATCCTAATGTATATCTAGCGCTTATCTTACAAGTAGAATTTAAAAAGGCACACCTTGATCATGTATAAGCAGTCCATCTTGATAGAACACGTTGATGTCTCTTAAGGCCACTTGAGCTGTGCACTATAATGGTGTGCCAAAGGACTCAATGACCAGGACAATTTAGGACCATAACTGCTGTATTGAATTTAAATTGTGCTTTGGTTGCCTTACCTTCTTTTTGAAGTTAAACTGAACTAGCTAGTTCAGTTGGTAGAGCATAGCTCTTGCAACGCCAGGAAAGTGGGTTTGATTCCTGGGACCACCCATACAGTTGAAGTCGGAAGTTTACATACACCTTAGCCAAATACATTTAAACTCAGTTTTTCACAATTCCTGACATTTAATCCTAGTAAATATTCCCAGTCTTAGGTCAGTTAGGATCACACATTTATTTTAAGAATGTGAAATGTCACAATAATAGTAGAGAGAATAATTTATTTAAGCTTTTATTTCTTTCATTACATTCCTAGTGGGTCAGAAGTTTACATACACTCAATTAGTATTTGGTAGCATTGCCTTTAAATTGTTTAACTTGAGTCAAACGTTTTGGGTAGACTTCTACAAGCTTCCCACAATAAGTTGGGTGAATTTTGGCCTATTCCTCCTGATAGAGCTGGTGTAACTGAGTCAGGTTTGTAGGTCTCCTTGCTCACACACACTTTTTAAGTTCTGCCCACACATTTTCTACAGGCTCGAGGTCAGGGCTTTGTGATGGCCACTCCAATACCTTGACTTTGTTGTCCTTAAGCCATTTTACCACAACTTTGAAAGTATGCTTGGGGTCATTGTCCATTTGGAAGACCCATTTGCGACCAAGCTTTAACTTCCTGACTGATGTCTTGAGATGTTGCTTCAATATACGCACATAATTTTCCTTCCTCATGATAACATCTATTTTGTGAAGTGCACCAGTCCCTCCTGCAGCAAAGCACCCCCACAACATGATGCTGCCACCCCCGTGCTTCAAAGTTGAGATGGTGTTCTTCGGCTTCCCCCTTTTTCCTCCAAACATAACGATGGTCATTATGGCCAACAGTTCTATTTTTGTTTCATCAGACCAGAGGACATTTCTCCAAAAAGTACGATCTTTGTCCCCATGTGCAGTTGCAAACCGTAGTCTGGCTTTTTTACGGCGGTTTTGGAGCAGTGTCTTCTTCCTTGCTGAGAGGCCTTTCAGGTTATGTTGATATAGGACTCGTTTCACTGTGGATATAGATACTTTTGTACCTGGTTCCTCCAGCATTTTCCCAAGGTCCTTTGCTGTTGTTCTGGGATTGATTCGCACTTTTCGCACCAAAGTACGTTGATCTCTAGGAGACAGAACGAGTCTCCTTCCTGAGCGGTATGACGGCTGCGTGGTGCCATGGTGTTTATACTTGCATACTATTATTTGTACAGATGAATGTCGTACCTTCAGGCGTTTGGAAATTGCTCCCAGGGATGAACCAGACTTGTGGAGGTCTACAATTTGTTTTCTGAGGTCTTGGCTGATTTCTTTTGATTTTCCCATGATGTCAAGCTAAGAGGTACTGAGTTCGAAGGTAGGCCTTGAAATACATCCACAGGTACACCTCCAATTGACTCAAATTATGTCAATTAGCCTTTCAGAAGCTTCTAAAGCCATGACACAATTTTCTGGATTTTCCCAAGCTGTTTAAAGGCACAGTCAACTTAGTGTATGTAGACTTCTGACCCACTGGAATTGTGATACAGTGATTTATAAGTGAAATAATCTGTCTGTAAACATTCCCCTCGAAAAATTACTTGTGTCATGCACAAAGTAGATGTCCTAACCGAATTGCCAAAACTATAGTTTGTTAACAACAAATGTGTGGAGTGGTTGAAAAACGAGTTTTAATGACTCCAACCTAAGTGTATGTAAACTTCTGACTTCAACTGTATGTAAAAAACGGATGCACGCAGAACTGTAAGTTGCTTTGGATCAAAGCGTCTGCTAAATGGCTTGTATTATAAGAATGCAGACAACTGAGGTACAAAAACATTGTGCTTAGTCTGTGTTTCTTTCAGGAATAGTGTACCCAGACTTGGGTCCCAGGATTTGCATTCACAAGTGGACTTGAAACTCTAACCATCTCAATGTTCACGTTAACCTGACTCAGCACCAACACACATGGAATGTCCTCTCAATAAGACAAGGTGATTCTGTTGATAGATTATCAGACTCAGATATCACAGTGATGGAGTGATAAAGGAGAGGGGGAGAACCAGAGTCAAGGACGGAGGGAAGGAGAGAGGGATGGTGTTGGTTCCTCTTCCTTCCTTCTCGTTAAGTATCTCTGATACTACTGGGTGTAATGATGTTACACTTCTGCATTTTCTCGTGATGCATTTACCTCAATTCTACGCAAAGTGGCCTGGGTGCCCCTGCTCTTAGCGTCTACCTTAACTGTTTGTCCCAGGCCCAACCCTACACCCGATCCTCACTCTGCTGAGTCCACGCTACACCCAATCTATCCCCAGACTCTTTCCCTTTACACTCTGAACTACACATTTAAATACGGCAATAGAAGCTGCTTGAAAGCTGACCAATTTAATGCACTCTGCAGCACACCCGATACTGACAACGTTATACATTTTTCAACGACATAGACAGCAGCAGTGATGGGGCAAGGGTATACAAAAGCCTACAGAGAGTTGGCGTGGGAAATACAGTAAGTGGGCCACGTCGAAATAGCTGTACTCGTTAAATTAAGCAGATTATATTACAATATGCCTGTGATCTTTGAATTGTTTACAGACAAAACTTTAGTCACTAACGAACATTTGGATTGACAGATGTGTATAGGGTTGCCTGTACTGGCCTTGATCATCCCATAGCACGCCTCCATGTGGCCGCATACGCTACTATCACAACATCTTGATCCCATACAGTGTGACTTTCTCCACATATTATCTGCTTTGAAGGCAGTAAAATCCAAACACAGCCCACTAAGGACGGCTATGCACGGAAATAAAGAAAAAGGAGCACTCTTTTTCTGCGTAGATCTGATTGATTTATTAAACGGGACAAACAAACAGGCATATGTTTCGGCGTAGTTCACCTTCATCAGAGCCTTGAGTAGGAAAGGTTGGAAAGAACCTATATAACCCTAATAGGAATGTCACAGTGGCCATGTCAATTGAACATGTCAATCAGAGCTGTCAATAATTGCAACTAGACTTTGGCTATTTAACCAAGTGTATAATAATCATTCGAGATTCCTACGTGTACGTTCCACTTGAATAATAATAAAAGAGAGACTACAAATGTCCACAGGATATAGGTAAACAACCATGGACTATCTAAGGACCTTTTATTTAAATCAGTAACATCCGTAACTCATTCTTGTTTCAATTGCAGGTATCTACACACACACCAAAAAGACAAAAGTAGCGTTGACAATGGTATCAGCGTATCTTTTCCTAACGAGTACACACAAGTCATTATCTAGGGTTACATAGTGTCTAACCTCGTCCCCGGGCTCGAACTGTAGAGAGAGCCGGCTGGAGACCGAGATAACGTAGCATTGAAAGCAAAAAATGCATTGCTACTTTTTATTTTGTTGGTCCGTTTGTTAGCACCAGGTGGTGCAGTGTGACAGGGGAAGGTAAGGCACAGATCAAACATCAGATTTTCTTTCCACCAAATATCTCGCCCATTTACATTGGAAATGAACATGGGGTCTGTTGACACACTTTCAGTCATATTCCATAGTGCTGTGCATCTAAATCAAGTCTTCTGTTTCTTGCTTTGTTTCAGTCAGTAGTTTACACCTAGAAAAAACCCCATCAGCTTTCCAACAACATCTTAACTAGTCAGTTTTACAGTCGCTGACTTCAGGCCAATTGGCCATGGTCAGGGTTTTACAGTGACAGACCACAAAAAGCGAACCAGTCATATCGGTGCTCAATCAACATTTCTATGAATGATGCGGAGATCATATGAGGTGAGAACCAGCATACATGTGGGTACTTGAAGACCAGGATTAGGAGCCTGTGGTTTAATGTAATGATCAAAGGATATTCAATCCCATAGGGTGACGCTAGCCTAACCCATGGCACATTACATTAGGGTGAATCACTCAATGTTTCACAGTGCAGGTGATACACATGGTCACACAACTGTCACTGTTCCCTGTACAGAGATAAGATGAGGAAAATTGGGTGATGGGAGGATATCACTCCTTTATACAAAAAAGAAGGCTAAGGGCATAACTTAAATGTTTGCTGTGAGCGTAGACGTGAAGTAGTCTTTGTACAGTGTTGGTTAGCTTTGAGCCAGTAACCGAAATTTTGCTGGATCGAATCCCCGAGCTGACAAGTTAAAAATCTGTCGTTCTGCCCCTGAGCAAGGCGGGCACCTCTTTGATTCAGAGGTGTTGGGTTAAATACAGAAGACACATTTCAGTTGAATGCATTCAGTTGAGCAACTGACTAGGTATCACCTTTTCCCTATAGTAGTCTTTGTCCTGTACAGTAGTTGTTGTTCTCCACAGGGTTGTGTACAGTTGGTGCAGTGAGCCAGCACATCCACCAGAGGGAGTCACTTTACTGGTTTGCTCACACAAAGCACTAGCTTCATCCCTTTGCAGCTTAAACCATTTCATGAAACATTCTGATTAATGATACTGTATTCTCTACACATTCTCTACATCTTTGAATTGAGAGTAGAAATTCGGACTAAATTCTAACTGGCAGGGCTCTGACTCATTTCATCATTCATTTCTGCCCCGTTTGTACAATCAAGGCATGGGTTGAGTTTCTCCCAAGTTCACATGCAAAACACTAGCCTGGGCGTTTTGCATTAGCTGCACATGAAAGGTGAGGGAATGATTGTACAGCAAGAGCAATATCTCCTGGACCCAGGTCTCTGAGCTTGCTGTCTTCTGTTTATCCAGGAGAAAATAAGACTGAAAAGAAATAGTTTTTATATGGATTAAATAACATTAATGAGATTGAAGAGTGAATGATAATAGATAAAGAGGTATATCATTCGAGGCTGTTGGGGGGCCAGCATTAGACTGGAGGTTGATTTCATGCAGATGCAGAGGTATGGGGTTGTCGGAGTGCACCTGAGTGTGGTGGCGGTGGAGTCAGTAAGGGCGTGGCACGGGGTGCAGCAAGGTCATGTGCTCGGCCCCGTTGAAAGGCAGCCGCTGAGTGCCGTAGTGGTGCACCACCTCTGGAATGCTGGGAAACACACAGCTACTCTGGTCCAGCGTGTAGCCATTCTCCTTTGTCTGGGCAACAATGATGTGAACACAGCCCTGGCTTGTCCTGAGAGAGAGGGAGTTAAGAAAAGGTAGCGAGGTAAAAAGGATAGATTACTTAATTGAAATCTCAAATTCAAACACTGGCTCGCTATTCCACACAATTCATAATATGTAGCCTTAAATTAGTATAAAGGTATCCAATGCATCAACTGCAATTTTGGACATATTATGTATGGTATCAGCTCTGAAGTGAATAAACAGATGTACTAGTGACTAGTATACTCACTTGAGCGCAATGGAGTATTTGCTGGTTCCTGATTCACTGTTCCTCACCAGGAAACTGGCCTCTTTGCAGGACTGGAGCTGAGACTCTGCCTCCTGGCGTGTTACACACCCATGGTACCAGCTAGAGCAACGGAGGGAGGGACAGAGGGAAGGGAAGCCACAGGGGTCAGAAATGAGAGGAGGATTGTTTTATTTAACCTTTATTTAACTAGGCAAGTCAGTTAAAAACAAATTCTTATTTACAATGACGGCCTACACCGGCTAAAACCGTACGCCGCCCTATGCGACTCCCAATCACGGCCGGTTGTGATACAGCCTGGATTCAAACCAGGGTGTCTATAGTGACGCCTCTAGCACTGAGATGCAGTGCCTTAGACCACTGCACCCCTCCTGAGCACAAGAAGCTAACAAAGTACAAAGGGCTTACAAAATAGTAGATGAGTCCTGTATTGAAATGGTTCACTAATATCAAATATAGAATATCTGAACAACATAAGGTAACTCTACAAGGTATAGGGGAGAGTGGGATAGGTTGAGTTAAAGGATTCGTTGACTGTATATATATGAATGGACAAAGCCATCGGTCACGTGACACCATTCATTCCTATGTGAAGACTCAATAGTGCATTGAAGCCAAATGAAGTCGGTTAAGATGGCGTCTCATGGAAAGATAACGTGCACCGTTTGACCTACTCCAGGAAGTGCCGTTGCAGGCTCTCTCAGTGCTGTGTCTTCTGATTGAGTACCTTAAGTTGAAGGCCGACCGGGGTACTGCAGGCTGACATTACCAACTAAATTATCCTTATAACTTCTTCTGTGTGCAATTTTAAATAGGCTGTTCAATTACATACATCTGGTGTATTAGAATAAATTGGTACCATGATTGTCTTCAGAAAAAAATGCATTTACTCAAAGATTGCCATTTTTCTATTCACTATATTTGGGGAGTCCTGTATTCTGCCAACAATGCCTGCAGTACCGCAGTCGGCCTTGAACTTCCGTGGCTTCAATCAGAGGAGGCCGTCGTTCTCCCCTGGATGTGCCACCACTTAGGAAACCATACACTAAACTAATAATGTGACCAAATATTTAGGAAGAGATCGTCAATTCATGTAATTTGTGAAGGAAAAAAACACATACAATTTGGTAAGCATGTCAGGTGCAAAAAACGGATTTTCACAAAGTCAAATGAATTCGTGTTATAGGTTTCATGGTGCTTGTATTTAAACCAAAGTAGATTGTTTTAATTTATTTCATACATCACTTGGAGTCTCTATAAGCTACAATATGAGGTCCTAAAAATAGCATTAAAGTGCATCCTTGTAGCTGTGTGGGCTGATATAGTCAAAATGTTGAGTTAAGTTGAGCCAATGGATGATTACATTTTGTCCAGTTTATGCATAATATGCATAGTATTTTTGCAATGTGTCATGCATATGAACTCAAAATGTTTATTGTTACAGAGCAGACATTATCATGCCCTGTCTATACAAACATAAAACAAGCAGGGGTCCCTTGAGGTTCTGGAGAGTGCAGTCAAGGAAGTGAGAGAAGGGAAGAAGTCCATTTGAGCAGTAGCAAGAAGGAAAAAAACATCTACCTGTCGAAATAGAGTCTATGATAGAGTAGCAGAGGCACAAGGACAACTGCCCCAAGGCGGCTCATATCTAATGTATTGTTATGTGCTGCTGAAAAAAACTGAAGATATGTTTTTTTTAAAGCAACAATCTATTGCATCTGTCCCTGCCGTTGACCTATAAACCCTGTCTCCCTGGTCTCCCCTCCTCACCTCTGTTTCTCCAGGGGCAGGGTGGGGTCCACCCGGCACACCTCAGCCTCAGGGCCGATGCTGGGCGGGGAGGAGAGGGAGGGCAAGAAGGTGGGAGAGGACTTCAGGATCTTCTGGCTCCAGCTCTTTTGTCGCAGATGCTGCTGCTGCTGCTGTTGGGGCTGCTGCTGGGGCTGCCGTGTGAGGGTGAGGGCGGGGGGGTCCTCTTTGGTTAGGGAGGGGCGCTCAGGGCTGTCGAACTGGGCTGGGGACGAGGAGGGGTCAGAGCAGAGGGAGAAAATATATAAAGGGGGGTGGTAAACTTCTGTGTAGCAAATACTGTATATTGATATTGATCTGGTGTACTGGTTTAGAATGTCTAATTACATTACTTAATCGATGCATCATTGCATCAGCAGATAGTTGTGAAAGGGGTTGCATAGCTGCATAGCCAGTGGTAGTGTGCTAGAATTGTGTATGATTGTGCAGTAGGTCTTGTCTCTTGTCTAGACTATAGTACCAGGCAGAGCCTTGACAATCTGTTCCTTCTTCCACTCCCAGGGTGGCTGGTACTCAGCAGGGAGCCGGGGATCTAACTCTGGCCTGGTGACCGGGGTCTTCACGCTCCCTCCGTCGCCCTCCACACCCCCCTCATAGGTCATGTCGTAGATCTGGGCGGGCACGGGTTGCCCCTCCTCCACCTCCCCCTCAACCCCCTCCAGCAGGACACACATCTTCAGCATGTCCTTGGAACCCCTCCGTCTGATCTCTGTTAAAAAAAGCAGGGATTTCTGTTAGAGAGGAAACACACCAGAGGGCTTCTGACCAGAGTATTGGCCGCCATTTTCTGTTCATTTTCAGATGATTCTACATGTTGAATCAGTAACAAGGAGCCACCGTTCGCCGGCACCCAGCTTTTAGCGTTTCGTCGTCACGGTGTGTCCGACCCAACATTTCAGGCAACAGCTATAGTTACCATTCCCAGACAACTGATCTTAGGCCAGTATTTTGTCTCACACATCCATATTAGTATCTGATGAATGTCGGTTAACTGATCCTAGAACAGAACTACCAATTATGGTCAGTGCAACAATGAGGAATATAGAAAACATGATGTGTTTATAAAATGTAATAAATAATCATTTAATAAGTGTAAATGGGCTTTGAACAGTTGAGCAATTGAGTCACATCCAGCTGTGGAGTGATGTCAGCTGTTGTATATTGTCAATGCCAAAACATTATGTGCTGAGGTTGGACTGTCCCAAAATACTTAATCACTGTTTAATACTGTATGTCACAATGCACTGGTCACATCTGTTCCCGCACCACTTCAATATGAGAATGTACTTAAGTATGACACACTACTGAAATGTTGTTATCTGCGGTCGGCCATATTCCCCAGGGCACTATAAACGGGCTTTCCCAACTTAGCCAGGTAGTAAGATATACATTGGTAAAGACTTGATGATTAGTGTGTAACAGGCCATTTTCAGCTTCACAGCAGGGTATTGTACCATTCTGGGTAGAACAATGAAGCGACGAAATCAAAGGACGTCAAGAGAGCAAGTGATTGGTCGACTGACCAGTTGTCTTCCTGGATGCTGGGAGGTTTTGAGAAATGGTCAGAGCCTGCCCATATAGGGGGCCATGCAGGGGCTCTGTCTGAGGAGAGTGGATGGGGGTAGTCACTGAGGGCCAACTTCCTTTCAGGAGAAAAGTACAAGGAAACAGAGACAGGAAAAAGGAAGCAGAGACAGGAAACTTCACCCATTGTCCTAGCACAACACAGTTGCCGTAGCAACCTCCATGGGGTACAGTGCTAGGCGATTGAGTTGTTCAACGTTTCCAATCGCTCTTTTCTCGCTAGACTGAAAATGGCAGTCCAATCATTCACCCATGAAAGACACACATACATAGAATTTAGCCAATGAGGTCTGGCGCACACAAACAAACACACATAGGCCTAAAACAAAAAATATAAGAACAACAATGGAAAAAACAGCCACAAACTTGCTCTTTCCTGGCCACTGATATCAGATCAGATTACCACAGGCCAATCCCTCATCCTCAAAGCTGGGACCTGATCCAAAATCAATGCTTGTTATCCCAATTTTAGTAGGCTAAAATACTGAATAGTATGTGTCACCTGTGATCATCTGCTGCGCATCGTAAGGCTCCATGTATCCATCATTCTCCCCCTCTCTCTCTGCATCCCTCTGCTCCCGAGTCTTGTGGGCGTCAAAGGGATCTGCATAGTCCTCAAGAATGATCACCTGACGCAAAGGAGCACAGCAAAATGAACACGCATGAAAACTACTCAAAGACTCTGGTTTCCCAGACACATATTAAGGCTATTTCAATGGCGATTATCCATGCTTTTTAGTCCAAGGCTAGTCTTAATCTGTGCCCACCAAGTAGAAGTATGATTCACTAGAGGGATAGAAAGAGGCGAGATAACAATAAAGAGACGTCATGGGCTTTTTGGTGACATTATCTTATAGATTACCTAAATTGCCCTGCTTCCCAAAGAGATCAAGCATAGATATAACATCAGTGATACAAAGCAGTACCCAATCAGGCCCATCTATTGTCAATGTTCAAAGAGAGTACACCGGTATCATTGTTGCATCTTCTTTGTCCCAGATCCATTATCCTAACAACACCACCTACAGTATCTGTTAAATACCGCCATTGCAAAAGGAATGCTCTGTCTTTTTATTAGTGCCAAGGCCTTTCAAGTCTCTCACTGCCTGATACTAGATACCAGGTCAGTGTCTGTACAGGGGGTCGTTTTTGCTGTAATAAATGTTCTTGTTCTGTCATCTCTATCCTGGGCTCCCGTGTGGCGCAGCGGTCTAAGGGACTGCATCTCAGTACAGGATGCGTCACTACTGTCCCTGGTTTGAATCCAGGCTGTATCACATCTGGCTGTGATTGGCAGTCCCATAGGGCGGTGCACAATTGGCCCAGCATCGTCTGGGGTAGGCTGTCATTGTAAATCAGAATTTGTTCTTAACTGACATACCTAGTTAAATAAAGGTTAAATAAAAAAAATATATATATAATGAGCTGGCTGGTGAACAAGATAAAGTAATCTCTAGTTATGTTGCCTTGCAAGCAGGATGATGGTGAATGACAATGACTGATACAGATGCTGGATCTTAATTTTTAAGGATCTTAAGAGGGTACCAAGATCGAATCCCCGAGCTGACAAGGTAAAAATCTGTCGTTCTGCCCCTGAACAAGGCAGTTAACCCACTGTTCCTAGGCCGTCATTTAAAATAAGAATTTGTTCGTAACTGACTTGCTTAGTTAAATGAAGGTTAAAAAAAAGCAGGAAAATAATCCTGTAGCAGTGCCGTCTGTTATATCTGGAGTATTTCTTCTCTTATCTGGTGTCCTGTGCGAATTTAAGTATGCTCTCTCTAATTATCTCTCTCTTTTTCTTTTTTCTTCTTCTCTCTCTCTTTCTCTCTCTCTCTCTCGGAGGACCTGAGCATTAGGACCATTCCTCAAGGCCTACCTGGCCTGATGACTCCTTGATGTCCCGAGTCCACCTGGCCGTGCTGCTTCTCCAGTTTCAACTGTTCTGCCTGTTTTATGAACATTTTAAAATCTTGTCCATGTTCTGTTATAATCTGCACCCGGCACAGCCAGAAGAGGACTGGCCACCCCTCACAGCCTGGTTCCTCTCTAGGTTTCTTCCTAGGTTTTGGCCTTCTAGGGAGTTTTTCCTAGCCACCGTGCTTTTACACCTGCATTGCTTGCTGTTTGGGGTTTTAGGCTGGGTTTCTGTACAGCACTCTGTGACATCAGCTGATGTAAGGGGGGCTTTATAAATAAATTTGATTTGATTTAGCAACAGGAAATGTGAATAATTATGTGGAATTATAATTCATGGACATTTTTTGTAGGGAAAGAAACATTTTACGTTAGGGCAAATCAAGTCAGAAATGTTAAAGTGGAAATTACAAACTTTTAAAAACTTGAATGCACTACAAGTTTGCATTTCCTGCTGTGCAAGGAAAATTATCATCAACAAAAGACTGATCAAATTAAGATCCTACATCTGTAGGCCCCACTGCGTCCATCCATCCTTCTACCAAGATCTAATAGCACAGAGTATGCCAAATCTGATTCAACTGGTGATGGCTTTAGCACTTTTAGGGACAACTCCAACAACACACACAGACACAATCTCTGTCTCTCTCTCGCTCACACACACACACACACTTTAGCACTTCCTGTGACCTGACCACAATATGGCGTGTAGGATAAGCGAAATTATATATAGGCTACAACTTATCAGGCCCTGAGTTACTCAGAAAATACCTCAGTCAGCTCCGTGTCAGGTTAGGTCTTTTTAGGGCCATAGTATACTTTTTTGGGGCCAGGCCTCATAGGTGGAAACACAAAAGTCTGTGTCTTTATGCCAACCACCGGGATAAACTCCTATAATGGAAATGCTGCAAAACTGTAGCTTCCTCTGAGGCCCCTGAGAGATATTCCCCTTTCAAAGCCAAACAAAGACAGGCAGATTGACAACCCCAGCGACTGGGGCACTCAGGAGTCAGGGAAGGGATTTACCCCTCAAAACATAAAACTCTATATTTCTCCTCCCTCTTTTATGTGGTTTTTTTTCAAACCATCTCTCTACATCGTTTTCTCTCGCTTTTTTATTTTCAAAGCCTAGCCAGAGGGGAACTGGATTAGCACACAATGCTTTTTACAACATGATAGCCTTCACCTGGGGCTTGAAAGAGAGAAAAGAGAAGGATGAGGAGGTGGAGGGGTGAGAGAGTGGGAACACTGCGCCAGGAACAGAGGGGATGGGGCGGATAACTTTCAATAGGGCTGAAAATATGAAATGTCTTTATTCCATTTGGTGCTTTTGTGAGTGTAATGTTTACTGTTCATTTTGTATTGTTTATTTCACTTTTGCTTATTATCTATTTCACTTGTAAACATATGTTTCCCATGCCAATAAAGCCCTTTGAATTGAATATAATTTAATTGAGAGGGATATGGAAAGGAAGGGAAAGAGAGGCAGACAAGGAGGAGTGGATACAATGAGAATCAGAGACAAAGGGGAGGGAGGAAAACTGAAACAATGATATCAACTTTCACAGATTCGACTGTTCCTTTGCTTTTCAGTGTCAACAGTATTAATGACACCACATGTTATTTTTGAGTAGGATTGCTGTTGCAGCCTACTATGGCTTATAATAATCATGGCTGTTAATATAATAGTTATGCTTCATTCATTGATTGATAGTCATCCAAATGAAGTTCAAGTTTATGCTATGAATTTGTAATCATGATACACCCCGGCCCTCATACAATGACTGCTATATAGGCCCATAATAAAACGTATTGCAAGCTAAACAAACAAACAAATAAAGACTAATTATCAAATGTATTATTACAATTTATCATTAGCATCACACTGGGGCCGAGCTCCCTGCCATCCAGGACCTCTATGCCAGGCGGTGTCAGAGGAAGGTCCTAAAAATGGTCAAAGACCCAAGTCATAGATTGTTCTCTTTGCTACCGCACCCAGTCTGGAACCAACATAACCCTGAACAGCTTCTACCCCCAAGCAATAAGACTACTAAAGACTACTAAATAGTTAGGTAAAATAGCTACTATCTGCATTGACCCTTTTTGCACTAACTCTTCTGACTCATCACATACGCTGCTGTTACTGTTTATTATATATCCTGTTGCCTAGTCACTTTTTTATACATTTGATTTTATTTCACCTTTATTTAACCAGGTAGGCCAGTTGAGAACAAGTTCTCATTTACAACCGCGACCTGGCCAAGATAAAGCAAAGCAGTGCGACAAAAACACAGCGTTACACATGGGATAAGCAAACGTACAGTCAATAACACAATAGAAAAACCTATGTACAGTATGTGTAAATGTAGTAAGATTAGGGAGGTAAGGCAATAAATAGGTCATAGTGGTGAAATATTTACAATTTAGCATTAACCCTGGAGTGATAGATGTGCAGATGATGATGTGCAAGTAGAGATACTGGGGTGCAAAAGAGCAAAAATAAATTAGGTAGTTGGGTGGGCTATTTACAGATGGGCTGTGTAAGGTGCAGTGATCGGTTAGCTGCTCTGACAGCTGATGCTTAAAGTTAGTGAGGGAGATATAAGTCTCCAGCTTCAGTGATTTTTGCAATTTGTTCCAGTCATTGGCAGCAGAGAACTGGAAGGAAAGGCGGCCAAAGGAGGAGTTGGCTTTGGGGATGACCAGTGAAATATACCTGCTGGAGCGCGTGTTACGGGTGGGTGTTGCTATGGTGACCAGTAAGCTGAGATAAGGAGGGGCTTTACCTAGCAAAGACTTATAGATGACCTGGAGCCAGTGGGTTTGGCAACGAATGTGAAGCGAGGGCCAGCCAATGAGAGCATACAGGTCGCAGTGGTGGGTAATATATGGGGCTTTGGTGACAAAACTGTGATAGACTACATCTAATTTGCTGAGTAGAGTGTTGGAGGCTATTTTGTAAATGACATCGCCGGAAGTCAAGGATCGGTAGGATAGTCAGTTTTACGAGGGTATGTTTAGCAGCATGAGTGAAGGAGGCTTTGTTGCGAAATAGGAAGCCGATTCTAGATTTAATTTTGGATTGGAGATGCATAATGTGAGTCTGGAAGGAGAGTTTTCAGTCTATCCAGACACCTAGGTATATGAAGTCAGAACCGTCCAGAGTAGTGATGTTAGTCGGGCGGGCGGGCGGGTGCGGGCAGCGATCGGTTGAAAAGCATGCATTTAGTTTTACTAGCATTTAAGAGCAGTTGGAGACCACGGAAGGAGAGTTGTATGGCATTGAAGCTCGTCTGGAGGTTAGTTAACACAGTGTCCAAAGAAGGGCCAGAAGTATACAGAATGGTGTTGTCTGCGTAGAGGTGGATCAGAGAATCACCAGCAGCAAGAGCGACATCATTGCTATATATATACTTTATACCTACCTATATGTACATATCTATGTCAATTACCTCGTACCCCTGCACATCGACTCGGAACTAGTACCCTGTGTATATAGCCAAGTTATCGTTACTCATTGTGTATTTATTCATTGTGTTATTTATTAATTTTAAAAAATCTGCATTGCTGGGAAGGGTCCCTTAAGTAAGAATTTCACAGCTAGTCTGCACCTGTTGTTTATGAAGCATGTTACAAATAACATTTGATTTGATTGCCTCCATAAATCCAGCCTGGTCTCATAGACTAGGCGTAACATAGAAAATGTAAATCCGGGACACTCTAATTAGTATGATATGCTACGTTTGGTATGGTTACATAAGACAGAAGGTTACTTATTAAGGCAAAAACAGAAGGAAGGTGGTTGGTAGGGGTGGATGGGTGACCATATAACACAAATGTCTAGCAACCCAAAGGTTGCATGTTCAAATCTCATCACGGACAACTTCAGCGTTTTATCTACCTTACTTACATGTTAGCTAACCCTCCCTTAATCCTGACCATAACATTTTAACCCAACTCCTAATCTTAACCTTAACCCTAACCTTAACCCCTAACCACCTAGCTAACGTTAGAATTAGAATTTGTAACATATCATATTCGTAACATATTGTAGTTATATATCATGCAAAATGGATGATGGACATCCAAAAATTAATACAGTGCCTTCAGAATGTATGTATACCTCTTGACTTACTCCACATTTTGTTGTGTTACAGCCTGAATTCAAAATGGATTAAATATTTTTTTCTTCTCACCCATCTACACACAATACCCCATAATGACAAAGTGAAAACATGTTTGGGGATTTTTTTTTGCAATATATTGAAAATGAAATATCTCATTTACATAAGTATTCACACCCTTGAGTCAATACTTTGTAGAATAACATTTGGCGGCAATTACAGCTGTGAGTCATTTTGGGTACGTTGCATTATGTATTGTACAATATTTGCCCATTACACTTTTTAACCAGGTTTTCCTATTCTGTTTATTTTTATCCCCCCCAAAATCCCTAGTTCTTGCCGATGACAAGTATACCCAAAACATGATGCAGCCACCACCATGCTTGAAAATATGAAGAGTAGTACTCAGTTATGTGTTGTATTGGATTTTCCACAAACATAAAGCTTGGAATTCAGGACAAAAATGTATTTACCAATTCATTTTGGCAGTATTACTTTATTGCCTTATTGCAAACAGGATGCATGTTTTGGAATATTTGTATTCAGGCTTCATTCTTACAGGCTTCCTTCTTTTCACTTTGTCATTGAGGAAGTCTCTGATGTTGATCGATTCCTCAGTTCTCATATCACAACCATTAAACTCTGTAACTGTTTTAAATTCGCCATTGGCCTCATGGTGAAATCCCTGAGCAGTTTCCTTCCTCTTCGGCAATTGAGTTAGGAAGAACGACAGTATCTTTGCAGTGACTGGGTGTATTGATACACCATCCAAATCCTAATTAATAACTTCACCGTGCTCAAAGGGATATTCAGCATCTGCTTTTTTTTTAACAAGTGGTGCCCTTCTTTGCGAGGCATTAAAAAACCTCTGAACTGAATCTACTCGATTGAAATGGCTCACAAGAATGGCGCCGAAGGAGATGGCTGCCATTTTACGGGCTCCTAAACAATTGTGCTATTGTGTATGTTTTTTTGCGTTATTTGTAACATAATTTGTACATAATGTTTCTGCCAACGTCTCTTATGACCGAAAAGAGCTTCTCGATATCAGGACACCCCGTACTGTAGAAAGATTTTTCTTTAACAAGTTGGACACAAAGGATTTACTTCTGACACCGGACAAGGCCCAAATCCGTGTCATTTGCATGAAGAAGAGATGGAGATATCAGGGGAAGTTGGTCGGGGTAATCCACCTCTACCATCAGTCCGATTAGCCAACGTGCAATCATTGGATAATAAACTGGATGAGCTCCGATCAAGAATATCCTACCAATGGGACATTAAAAACTGCAATATCTTATGTTTCACCTTGTCGTGGCTGAACGACGACATGGATAACATACAGCTGACTGGGTTTTCCGTGCATTGGCAAGATAGAACAGCTGCCTCCGGTAAGACAAGGGGTGGCAGTCTGTGTCTATTTGTAAATAACAGCTGGTGCACAAAATCTAATATTAAGGAAGTCTCAAGGTTTTGCTCACCTGAGGTAGAGTATCTCATGATAAGCTGTAGACCACACTATTTACCAAGAGAGTTTTCATCTATTTTTTTCGTAGCTGTCTATTTACCACCACAAACCAATGCTGGCACTAAAACCACACTCAATGAGCTGTATAAGGCCATAAGCAAACAAGAAAATGTTCATCCAGAGGTGGTGCTCCGAGTGGCCGGGGACTTTAATGCAGGGGAACTTAAATCCGTTTTACCTCATTTCTACCAGATCGTTACATGTGCAACCAGAGGAAAAAAAACCTCTAGACCACCTTTACTCCACACACAGAGATGCGTACACAGATCTCCTTCGCCCTCCGTTTGGCAAATCTGACCATAACTCTTTCCTCCTGATTCCTGGTTCCAAGCAAAAACTAAAGCAGGGAGTACCAGTTACTTGCTCAATATGGAAGTGGTCAGATTACGCAGATGCTAAGCAACAGGACTGTTTTGCTAGCACAGACTGGAATATGTTCCAGGATTTTTCCGATGGCATTGAGGAGTACACCACATAGTCACTGGCTTCATCAATAAGTGCATCGATGACGTTGTCCTGACAGTGACCGTACGTACATACCCCAACCAGAAGCCATGGATTACAGGTAACATCTACACTGAGCTAAAGAGTAGAGCTGCCGCTTTCAAGGAGCGGGACTCTAACCCGGACGCTTTTAAGAAATCCCGCTATGCCCTCCGACGAACCATCAAACAGGCAAAGAGTCAATACAGGACTAAGATTGAATCGTACTACACCGGCTCTGACAATCGGCGGATGTGGCAGGGCTTGCAAACTATTACGGACTACAAAGGGAAGCACAACCGCGAGCTGCCCAGTGTCACGAGCCTACCAAATGAGCTAAATGACTTCTATGCTCGCTTCGAGGCAAGCAACACTGAAGCATGCATGAGAGCACCAGCTGTTCCAGACGACTGTGTGATCATGCTCTCCATAGCTGATGTGAGTAAAACCTTTAAACAAGTCAATATTCACAAGGCCTCTCCGAGCATGCGCTGACCAACTGGCAAGTGTCTTCACTGACATTTTCAACATGTCCCTAACCGAGTCTGTAATAACAACATGTTTCAAGCAGACCACCATAGTCCCTGTGCCCAAGAACACCAAGGTAACCTGCCTAAATGACTACCGACCCGTAGCACTCACGTCTGTAGCCATGAAGTGCATTCAAAGTCTGGTCATGGCTCACATCATCACCATTATCCCAGAAACCCTAGACCCCACTCCAATTTGCATACCACACCAACAGATCCACAAATTATACAATCTCTATTGCACTCCACACCGCCCTTTCCCATCTGGACAAAAGGAACATCTACGTGAGAATGCTACCATTGTGCCCTCAAAGCTCATCACTTAGCTAAGGACCCTGGGACTGGGTCCTCAGATCCTCAAAAAGTTCTACATCTGCACCATCAAGAGCATCCTGACTGGCTGCATCACCACCTAGTATGGCAACTGCTCGGCCTTCGACCGCAAGGGACTAGTGGGTAGTGCGTACGGGTAGTGCGTACGGCCCAGTACATCACTTGGGACAAGCTTCCTGTCACCCAGAATCTCTGTACCAGGCGGTGTCAGAGGAAGGCCCTAAAAATTGCCAAAGACTCCAGCCAAGCTGGTCATAGACTGTTCTTTCTGCAACCACATGGCAAGCGGTCTCGAAGCGCCAAGTCTAGGTCCAAAAGGCTTCTTAACAGCTTCAACCCCCAAGCCATAAGACTGCTGAACAGCTAATCAAATAGCTAGCCGGACTATTTGCATTGACATCACCCTCCACCCCCATTTTTACCCTGCTGCTACTCTGTTTATCATCTATGCATAGTAACTTTACCTCTACCTACATGTATATATTACCTCAATTACCTCAACTAACCTGTGCCCCAGCACATTGACCGGTACCCCCTGTATATTACCTGTTATTTTATTGTTGCTCTTTAGTATAATCTTTTAGATTTTTTTTTAAATTCAGTTTATTTTAGTAAATACTTTCTTAATACTTATTATCTTAAACTTGCATTGTTGGTTAAGGGCTAAGGGCTTGTAAGTAAGCATTTCACTGTAACTTCTACACCTGTTGTATCCGACGCATGTGACAAATAAACTTTGATTTGATTTGATGGACCTTACAGATTATTGTATGTGTGGAGTACAGAGATGGGGTAGTTATTCAAAAATCATGTTAACCACTATTATTGAACCCGGAATAAGTTCATGCAACTAATTATGCGATTTGTGAAGCACATTTTCACTCCTGAACTTAGTTAGGCTTGCTATAACAAAGGGGTTGAATACTTATAGACTTCAGTTTTTCATTTTGTATTAATTTCTAAAAATGTTCTACAAACTAAATTCCACTTTGACACTATGACGTATTGTGTGTTGCTCAGTGACACAAAAGCTCATTTCAGTCCATTTTAAATTCAGGCTGTAACACAACAAAATGTGGAAAAGGTAAAGGGTGAATACTTTCTGAAGGCATTGTACATACCATACGAAACGTAACATATCATACTAAATGGAGGGAGACAGATTTACATTTACAATGTTAGGTCTACACTTGAGTCCAGCATCACATCCAGTTGAAAATAGAAATAGCCTACAATTTCTAAAGTGCTTCAACATTTCTTACCGTCTCTGTTTTGCACAGTGGCTGTGATTTCTCTGTATCGAGTACCACTGGGCTGCTGTTGAAGTTTGGGCTCTTGTCCTTCTTATCGACTTTAATCAGACGACTGATGTAGGCATTCGCAGAGCTGGAACTTTTCAGTGGCTGGTGCTCATCAAACACTGGCGACTCTGCTTTGGAGTTTTTGCGACTTTTACCTATAAGGCTATCCCAAACGTTTCCATCCTTTATCGAACGTGTGCCATTCCTTCCCAATTCGATGGCAGAATTTTTCCTATTTCTTCCTGACAGTAGAGCACCAACACCTCCACCTCCACCACTACTATCAATTCCCGAGTTTTTGCGCGAACTCCCTTTGGAGCTGGTTACTTTGGTGCCAATGCCAGCTACCAGTCCAAGTTTACCCCTGGATTGGGAACCTGATTCAGAAGCTGAGCGGATCCTATCAGTACCGTTCTTCAAATTGATGGGGAATTCTTTGAACCACTTTGCCATGGTCTCTGTATAAAGCTAATACTCTCTTTAGTCCAACACCTTTATGCGCCATGCACTGTGCCAGCCCCAAAGACGCACCTTTAGAAATCAGAGTAGGCTATCGGACACAAAAGACTTCCGTTGCTTCAACACAAGGCTGTTTTTTGAGATGTTCTGCATGTAGTTCTGCATGTAGTTATATTTTACTTTGAAAAAAAACTGATATTGTTATAATAGTCAAACGGTCTAATTCTAGGCTATAAGAAATTCCAAATTAAATAGAATATTCTTTTTTTTAATTTGATAATCCGATGAAACATTGATTAAGCTAACTTAATAGGCATGTTAAATTTTGTTTTCTAATGAAGGCCACAAGGTAAAACCAAAGTGAAATAAATAACAAGTAGCCCACATGTGACAGCCTATAACAAAATAAAAGCCTGCTGTAGCCTATATTGGAAGATTTCTTCCTACTTTATCCCATTTGTTTTCTTTAAGTCAGGTCCTATCCCTCTTCCATTCAGCTGCATGTAGAGTTATTCCCTTTGGATGAAGAGAAGTCTTTGGAGTGGGAAAACTCGAAAGAATCGAAAGTTTTTCTTGGTTCTTATTAGTGATCCCATTCCCAGAGTGTCCAATCTTGTGGCTGTCTATTCTTACAATGTAGCCCACTGACTGTGGCCAGAAGTTGAGAGGGGTGGGAAAGAGGGTGGGGGAACACAGCAGGAACACAGACTAGCCTACAGTGGGAGGTGATTATTTCTAGAGTGTTCTACTATCCTGGCTGCATGTGTCATGGATGCAAGATGGGGAAACCATTTTTATGTTTTTTTGTCCATGATGTTTATAGACTGGACCAAAGGATAGGCTAGACTACTTCATACTCCCCAACATCCTTGTTTTGCAGTGTTGTCTTCACTAGGGCAACCTGGACTCAGGGGTAGATGTAACATAGTAAATGTAAATCCAGGACACTACAATTACATAGTATGGTATGTTTTAATTTGTGGATGTCCATCATCCATTTTGTATGATATGTTACAATTTACAATTTGTATGATATCTTGCCACCCATCAACCCTAAAGTCAACCCTTGGTGTGCTTGGACCAACTATCATGGTCCAAGCACACCAAGACAGTTGTGAAGAGGGCACGACAAAACCTATTCCCCCTCAGGAGACTGAAAAGATTTGGCATGGGTCCTCAGATCCTCAGAAGGTTCTACAGCTGCACCATTGAGAGCATCCTGACTGGTTGCATCACTGCCTGGTATGGCAACTGCTTGGCCTCCGAACACAAGGCACTACAGAGGGTAGTGCGCACAGCCTAGTACATCACTGGGGCCAAGCTTCCTGCCATCCAGGACCTCTATACCAGTCAGTGTCAGGGGAAGGCCCTAAAAATTGTCAAAGACTCCAGCCATCCTAGACATAGACTGTTCTCTCACTACCGCACGGCAAGCGGTACCGGAGCGTCAAGTCTAGGTCCAAGAGGCTTTGAAACAGCTTCTACACCCAAGCCATAAGACTCCTGAATATCTAATCAAATGGCTACCCAGACTATTTGCATTGCCCCCTTTTACACTGCTGCTACTCTCTGTTATTATCTATACATAGTCACTTTAATAACTCTACCTACATGTACATTATTACCTCAATTACCTTGACTAACCGGTTCCACTGCACATTGACTCTGTATCAGTACCCCCACCCCCTGTATATAGCCTCGCTTTTGTTATTTTGCTGCTGCTCTTTAAGTATTTACTTTTATTATTATTATTATTATTTTAGGTATTTTTCCTAAAACTGCATTGTTGGTTAAGGGCTTGTAAGTAAGCATTTCACTATCATATCATACTCATTTGAGTGTCTCAGATTGACATTTACTATGTTACATCTTGTCTATGAGACCAGGCTGACCTGGGCCTATAATCCTCAGTGAAGAACAGACTCGGACACGAATAGGCCTATACATGACATTATTATGCAGTTTTATGATTTATACACAGTAGCCTATGAAAAAAGCTACATAGCAATGACATAGGTGCAAGGTGGCACAGCTTTTCTGCAAAATTCAAACCCCCAATTTTAACCCCCCAAAAAAGAGAATCTATCAAAACAGAGAAATAATTATGAACACTTAAAATGGTGTGAACAATATGTATGGACAGTAGAGTAGACTAAGTATAAGTATCAGGAGCCACTTGGATACCTTTCCCTATGATTGATGGCCACGACCATGGTCCTTGCTAACCGGGACCCGTGGGACGTCCCTGCCCCATTGAAGTTGAACTGTTAATGGTCAGGTTACGGTAATAGTTACGTTTAGGGTTAGCGTTCGGGTTTAGGGTAGGGACGTCCCAAGATCCCGGATTGCGCTGTAAAACGGAACGTCTATGTCTGTCCATCCCTACTTCGGCGTTGAAAGTGGTTCGTTCTAGACTACTCCATAACCTGAAATTAAAGGGGTGCTAATCAATACATCAACAAATTAATTATATCATGTGTGCTATTTATGACACAAAAGAAAGCAGTTAAACGACACCTACGATAATGAAGAAGTGTGACAACGTGTATTGTTAATCTAGATGCAGAAAGGGACTTTAAGTAAGAAACGTCGTTTTAGGACCACCCTACTTTCCCTGTGAGTTGTAATGCTCCCGGGTGCGCGTCTCTCCTGCCTGGCCCTCTTTGTCCGGCGGCGACACCAGGCCGTGATTAATAACGGCAAAATGTGCGTGTTTGTAGCAAGCCTTCTTTTAACCTGTACCACAACAGAAAGAATATACCGTGTGAGGACTGGTGTATCGGCAATGACACACTGGAGAGGTTCATACTAACGACTACAGAGCAGGCAACGGAGAAAGGGTATAGTGTGCTTGCCAATAATGCTAACAGGCTAGCCAGCTAACGTTCATCAACATTTTAGCAACTAGAGACCGGTTGTTTTGTGCCGCTTGCTGTCGTACAGACGAACTGTGTCAATTAACCAAAATGAATGTAGGTATAAATCATAATCTACGTGTAATCGCTAAAAAAAAAACATAGCTAACGAACGACTAATGCTACCCAAATGTGATAGCGAACGTTGCTATCCAGCTAGCTAGCTTAATTGCTAACGTTAGACATCTGTAAGTGATCATTTAGAGAGGGAGGAGGGGGGTGTTCAGTTTCATTCAGCCCGGCTCTTCATTTTGTCCAAGCTGCCTGCTGAAAGGAACCCTGGCCAGCCACCGTTTTTGAGCAAGTGTGTTGGCCAGCAAACCCCGTGACAAGTCAAAGTGTGGGGAACAAGATATGGAGTTGTAATATTGCAAGGGAAGACGCACATTGCTTATCTATCTATAGAAACTCTCATCGAATCCAAAGGCTGTTTATGACTCCACTTGCTAGTGTTGCTCGGGGTCCAAATTCTCAAGACTATTCGTCATTTTACCTTTTTCTTACACGTTATGAACGGTGACATTGCACCGCATCAACAGTCCTATTAATGGCTGCCGAATCGGGGAGACTCCTGGCGGGACAAGGCCAAGGAAAGCGAGGCAAAGGTAGGCATTTGATCATTTCTCCATCCATCCCGTCTGTCTCCGATCAGAACTAACCATTAGTTACCACTGCTGCAAATGCACGTGTCTACAGGACTTTAGTCAGTTGTTCTGTCTCATAGTTGTTGTCCTGCTCCTCGCATGTCTTGCATGCTGGTAAATGGCCTGGTATTAACATAATTTCTACGTTCTCATGATGTCCATTATTTTCCTCTCTGTGTCTCATACTCAACCAAACCTGGCATCTCTCTGCTTGGCTGTTCAACACTGAAATCAAATGAAAGTTTATTGGTTGCGGGTGACGCGAAATACTTATGTTTCTAGCAATCTACATATTTACACTGGATACATTTACATGAGATACTAAGAATGATATGTTCAGCAGTATGATGTGTTTTTATGTGTATCTATATATATTTTTTTGTGAGTGTGCATCACCTGGTAGACGGCTAGTAATGGCTGTTTGTATCTATTGCGATGTCAACATGGTTAATCTTCACACTACTTCATTGCTTAGGGAATGAGGGAAAAGTAGACAATGTGTATGTTCATCTGTAAACTGGAAAGATACTGCTAGAATGTCCCTCTTATCTCTCCCGTTCTCCTCTCCGTCTTCCCCTCTTTAGGTGGACAGATGAAGAGCCCAGAGAAGAAGAAGAGGAAATCCAATGCTCAGGTAATGACTGCCTTGGCGATTCTGATCTGAAGACATTCTTCCTTAATGTAAACGTGTTCGACGTGTTTGACTGGTGGCCTTGTCTGGGAGAAGGATTTACTTGTTGTGTTCACTTTGTGTTAACGTTTTTGTGGTAACATAGTTGATGACTTGTTACATCAATCAGTGGTTTCACTAGTTTACTATTCAACCATTCTACACTACTTGTAGCTTCTCTGCTCTTAGCAAACTCACCTCGTTCAATCTCAATAATCCATTCTCTCTTGTCTCTACTCATTGTGTGTTTCAGGGGCCTGGTGGCGCGTTCTCCCACCTCTCTGAGTTTGCGCCCCCTCCCACCCCCATGGTGGACCACCTGGTTGCCTCCAACCCTTTTGACGATGACTTTGGCCCCCCGTCACTGCCGTCCCGACCCGGTGGGGCTGGGGGTCCAGGAGGGGGTCCCTTCCTCCCCAGTCCCGGGGCAGGTGGAGGAGGAGGGCCGTATGGGGGTGGAGGCAGGATGGGCCCTGGGGGCATGGGCTTCATGGGGGGCCCCGGAGGACCCGTTGGAGGCCCTGGAGGTCCAGGTCGGAGACCGCCTTTCGGCCCAGGACCACCCAACGCAGGACCGCACCACCAGCTGGGCTTTGGGGGGATGCCTGGCTTCGGGGGTGGTGGAGGTTTCCCGGGGCCTGGGGGTCCATCGCAATTTAACATGCCCCCCAATTTCAGTCCGCCCATGCACCCTGGACCAACATTCAACCCCATGCTGTCCCCTGGTGGTATGGGGGGTCCTGGAGGAGGGGGGCCACCGCACCCTCGGTTTGGGATGCCCCCGCAGCAACAGCACGGACAGGGTGGGCACCCCTTCAACAGCCCCCCTTTAACCGGTGGTGGAGGCCCCAGGGGACCCCCCCATGGCCCCATGAATCCCATGGGGGGCATGCCTGGAGGGATGAACATGATGGGGGCCATGGGAGGTGGCCCAGGAGGAAACATGGGAGGGATGCCAAGTCTACCCCCTCAAGGACAATTCCCGCCTTCACAAGATGGGCCCTACCCAGGCCCCAGCCCCCCGGGCCCAGGAAATGAGGAGGGGAAGAACTTTGGTGGAGGTGGGCCCCAGTCTGGGCCTCCTCAGCAGCAGCAGCCTAACTTAAACTCCTCTGGTCCCCCGGGTCCCAACAACACTCCCCCCGGGCCTCCCAACTCTGGCCCTCCCCAGCCTGGAGGAGGCTTCCCTGGACACCCTGACCAGCATCCCAACCCCAACACACCCGGCCAGCCCCCCTCAGCAACGCCCCAGCCCAACCCTAACTCCTCCCCCACCGGCCCCCTCAACGGATCCCAGCCTCAGCAGCTGCCGCCCAATCAGCAGCAGGGGCCCAACTCTGCCAACACCCCCTCTTCCAATAACCCGTCCCAGCAGCAGTCGACTCTGCCCAATTCTGCCCCCGGCTCCACCCCTTACAACCAGCAGAACAACGCTCCTGGTGGATGCCCCATGCCCAATGCTCCCCCCAACTCTGCCCAGAACAACTTGACCAACAGTGGAGGCAACACCCCCGCCAGCAACCCTAACCCCCCTTCTAACTCCACTCCCAACACCCAGTCTCCGCTGCCCCCCGGCCCCGCCAACACCTCCACGGGCCCAGGCTCCGGTCCAGGGAAGCTGGGCGGCCCGGGCATGGTGTTCCCCTGTGGCTTCTGCCTGTCAGAGGTGCACGACGACCAGGATGCCATCTTGTGCGAGGCGTCGTGCCAGCGCTGGTTCCACCGTGACTGCACGGGCCTGACTGAGCCGGCCTACGGGCTGCTAACCCGGGAGAGCTCTGCTGTCTGGGCCTGCGACTTCTGCCTCAAAACCAAGGAGATCCAGGCTGTGTATGTCCGCCAGGGCCTGGGCCAGCTGGTGGCTGCCAATGAAGGCTGAGGAACAGGAGGCGGAGGAGGAGAGACTGGGAAGGGTGCAGGGGAAGAGACAATGACTGCTCTGATCTCTCTCACCCAACCTTATCTGATAAGCTGTTTACAATGCCCAAATCTCTCTTTTACATACATAAACACACTTACACCCACTGTTTATTAGGTGCACCGCCCCTTTCACCAACAGATCGCTCCTACAAACAATGGGTCACGTGGCCGTGGCTTGCTATGTAAAGCAGGCAGACAGGCATCGAGTCATTCAGTTACTGTTCGATTGAACGTTAGAATGGGAAACACAAGTGACCTAAGCAAGTGGCTTTGAGAGTAGTATGATTGTCGGTGCCAGGCGCACTGGATCCAGTATCTCAGAAACAGACTCCCTCCTGGGCTTTTCACGCACGACAGTGTCTAGGGTTTACCGAGAAAGGTGCGACAAACAAAAAACCTCCATCGTGCAAGCGATCAGGCGGGCCACAAACAGACAAATAACGGCGCAGTACAACAGTGAAGTGCAGAACGGCATCTCGGAACACACAACTCATCAATTCTTGTCAAGGATGGGCTGTTGCAGCAGATGGCCACACCGGGTTCCACTCCTATCAGTGGGCACGTGATCACCAACATTGGACAATTTAAGGAGTGGAAAAACATTGCATGGAACATTCAGGCTGTTCTGGAAGCAAAGCTGTGTCCGACCCGATACTAGATGTGTGTACCTAATAAACTGGACAGTGAGTACATGAAGCACTTTTAGTGACTCTTTTGGACTGAACAACTGATTTCCGCCTACATGACAATGTCCTGTCCGCATTATCCCCCCCACCCCCAGACATTTGGCCTGGCGACAAGCAAAGCACTGACACCAACACACTACCTCATACTTTGTGACTGACCAACACAGACCCCTCACACTGACAGACTGACTGACTGAATGACCCCTGGTGGGAGCGTGGTCATCTTACACACACACACACCTGGTTCTGACCCAGAGCAGATGAATCCAAAGGAGACCCAGGCCACTCCTCCTCGATGTACTAGACTGTCCTCCCACCCACACCTCCAGAGAGAGAAAGAACGGTGCCACAGAAACAATTGTAGATATGCTGCCTGAACGTTTGCCCCAAACACGCCTCTGTCCGTCTTGGAATGCAGGAGAATCAACCAATGAACAACATTTTGTAATTATATTATGTCTTGGTTATGTCAGTGGACTTTTTTGTTTTTATACATTAAATCAACCATTTTTATATCTCTTCTTCACTGGACACAGAAGCTGTGATGGTGGATGGTGTTGGCATAGCTACAAGTAGTGACATCATGGTCATATCCAATGTGTGTACTAGTCTTTTGGGAATGCATGTGAACAAATGCAGTAACTTTGTCCAATCTGTTTTTATTTGTAAATTGGTCTCTGCTAGAGGCCTCGAAGTAGACCAAATAACAGAGCGAAAAATATCAATGTTCATATTATTGTCATGTCAGGTGTTTGTAATTTTCCTTCTTAAAAAAAACAAAAAAACATTCTGTCCAAGTTGCCTTTTTCTCACCCCATTCACGTTTTTGTACTGCTTTCTCTGCTGTATAATAATGTGCTCTACTCAGGCGCCCTCTGGTGGGAACCTGAGGGACTGACCAGCAGCCCACACAGGGTGGGGAAGGTACTCAACTCTGAAGAAGTAAAGACAATTGTTTTTGTACTTGCCCTTGTCAAATCTTTTTATTTGTGGCTTTTGTTGTATTAAACATGGGGATACACTAAGCCTGCTCAAACTGACATGCTGCTACTCTAGTCTAGTTAATTGTCTAACGGCAGTACCAGGGTTGAGTCATTTCCCTTTCAAATCAGTCAATTCAGGAAGTAAACTGAAATATCAAATTTCCTAAAAAAATAAAAATCCTACATTGGTATACGATCACATCTATCTATCCGTGGGAATAGTTTGGAACAGATTTCCAAAATTAAAATGTTTTCCTTGCAGTCTTATGTCCCAACAATTTTAAATGTTTTTTCGCTCAGAGAACTTGGGGGTGGGGGGGCAAATAAAACCACCCGCATGCCGCCAGTATGGGAACCCAGCCCTAGGCAGATGGGTTGCCTCCCACAATGTTCCGACATACAGTACATAGACTGACTGCCCTAGGTCTGGGATTTCTGAGAGTGATTTGAGTGAATATATATATTTTTTTTTTACCCAAACCCTGGATGTTACTGACCAACCCTCACATGAGCATTGATAACCATTACGCTATTTCCATCCTTCAGTGTCTATCATGGGGATTATATCCATCTAAATGCACTCTTGATGTCTGAGAAACAGAATTTTGTTCTGCTCTGTGGAAATGTATTGACTTCATCAAGACTTGTCATCATGTTAAAGAGATTTGTTTATTACCATGGCATGATGTAAGTAGTCTTGTCTATGGGCCAAGAGAAACTGCACTCCAACAACTATATTACCATTCATGACCAAAAAACTAAATGGACCCTTAGTGGCATTTATGCAAAAATCACCTCAAATCCATACCTTTATATGATCACAGGGGAACTGCAACCTTATCAAATCAGATTGTATTTGTCACATGTGCCGAATACAACAGGTGTAGACCTTACAGTGAAATGCTTGCTGACAAGCCCTTAACCAACAATGCTTTGAGAAGGAAAAAAGTAAAAAATATAAACAGCAGCAGTAAAATAACAATAGCGAGGCTATATACAGGGGGTACCAGTACAGAGTCAATGTGCAGGGGCACCGGTTAGTCAAGGTAGTTGAGGTAATATGTACATGTAGAGTTAAAGTGACCATGCGTAGATAAACAGAGTAGCAGCAGTGTAAAAGAGGGGTCTGGGTAGCCCTTTGATTACATGTTCAGGAGTCTTATGGTTTGGGGGTAGAAGCTTTTAAGAAGCCTTTTGGACCTCGACTTGGCACTCCGGTACCGTTTGACGTGCGGGAGTAGATAGAACAGTCTATGACTAGGGTGGCTGGAGTCTTTGACCATTTTTAGGGCCGTCCACTGACACCGCCTGGTATAGAGGTCCTGGATGGCAGGAAGCTTGGCCCCAGTGATGTACTGGGCCGTACGCACTACCCTCTGTAGTACCTTACGGTCAGAGGCCGAGCAGTTGCCATACCAGGCAGTTATGCAACCAGTCAGGGTGCTCTTGATGATGCAGCTGTAGAACCTTTTGAGGATCTGAGGACCCATGCCAAATCTTTTCAGTCTCCTGAGGGGGAATAGGTTTGGTTGTGCCCTCTTCACGACTGTCTTGGTGTGTTTGGACCATGTTAGTTTGTTGGTGATGTGGACACCAAGGAACTTTTATCCACATCACTCTCAACTTGCTCCACTGCAGCTCCGTCGATGAGAATGGGGTCGTGCTCGGTTCTCCTTTTCTCGTAGTCCACAATCATCTCCTTTGTCTTAATCACGTTGAGGGAGAGGTTGTTGTCCTGGCACCACATGGTCAGGTCTCTGACCTCCCTATAGGCTGTCTCATTGTTGTTGGTGATCAGGCCTACCACTGTTGTGTCATCGGTAAACTTAACAATGGTGTTGGGAGTTGTGCCTGGCCATGCAGTCATGAGTGAACAGGGACAGGGCCCCCGTGTTGAGGATCAGCATGGTGGATGTGTTGTTACCTACCCTTACCACCAGGGGGGCGGCCCTTCAGGAAGTCCAGGATCCAGTAGCAGAGGGAGGTGTTTAGTCCCAGGGTCCTTAGCTTAGTGAGGAGCTTGGAGGGCACTATGGTGTTGAATGCTGAGCTGTAGTCAATGAATAGCATTCTCACATAGGTGTTCCTTTTGTCCAGGTGGGAAAGGGCAGTGTGGAGTGCAATAGAGATTGCATCATCTGTGGGGGCGGTATGCAAATTGGAGTGGGTCTAGGGTTTCTGGGATAATGGTGTTGATGTAAGCCATGACCAGCCTTTCAAAGCACTACATGGCTACAGGCAGGTTACCTTAGTGTTCTTGGGCACAGGGACTATGGTGGTCTGCTTGAAACATGTTGGTATTACAGACTCAGTCAGGGACAAGTTGAAAATGTTAGTGAAGACACTTTTTTATATAACTAGGCAAGTCAGTTAAGAACAAATTCTTATTTATAATGACGGCCTGGGAACAGCCTTGTTCAAGGGCAGAACAACAGATTTTTACCTTGTCAGCTCAGGGATTCGATCTAGCGACTTTTCAGTTACTGGCCCAACGCTCTAACCACTAGGCTACCTGCTGCCCCAATTTGCCAGTTGGTCAGCGCATGCTCGGAGTACAGGACACTTTATATAATTTTGTAGAGTTAACACCAGGCCACTGCCAGATTTCTTCTGTAGTATTCAACTGTGATATTTAATTACAATATTAATTGTGATCAATCAATGATCATTGGTGATCAATACATGATCATATATCTCTAGACTATCTGAGAATAGCCCGACACCCTACTTTAGTCTAATGCAAATGCACCGGATTAATGTTCTCATGTAGCCTATAGCAAACGGAGCCATGGGGCGCAAATAGACGTTAAATAATCGTAATAGATAGACCCTTGATTGGCAGCACTGTCCCGCCGATATAGAGAAGACCGTACAGTCAATATGCGCTGCGCCAATCGGCTTGTTTCGAGGGCGGGCCGATATTATCGGACTTAGCCTACTGGCGAACAGGTTGCTTCAGCGGCAGGGGGAATTTGTTCACGTCTGCAGTGTATTGTCAAACATATTCCAGGCAACAACACGGCGTGTGAGCACACGCATCTCAAGATAACCAAAGGGTACTTCAGACGTCGCTTGTGATCTCTCGCCTGGACCTTCCTCCGTTCTAGCAGGTAGGCTACAGTAGGGTATAACAACGCGCCTGCATTCAACTACTTATTTGCCCCCCCGGTATCTGTGCGTTAGAGACGTCAACGGTAGAAATGTCGGCTATGACGTGTAGCCTAACGCACAGATACTGGGGTAGCCTAGTTGTTATTTGCTTAGGCTACTGTCTGTGTGTTATTGGCGTCGGTCGGGGTCAGTAAAGGAACGCCGAAGGGAATTGTTTTCTCGTTCGTGTTATATAGCCTCTCTGCATTTCGCTGATCAGCGTTTTGGAGAGCGAGCGTTCATTTTGGGTAAGCACGGAGAGGGGACACCTGTGGCTCTGTGGTGCGTTGGCAGCAGTCATACTTCTACTCCGCCTTTCCTGGCCACAACAAACTGAGTGGTGCTAGAAATCCTATTATCGCGCTGTAATTGTATGCATGTTGAGACGTAGCCTAGAAGCCGCAATATAGGGGTCGATGGGCTATAGCAGCCTACCCCGAGCATTTTGTAGATAGAGTAGTGAACACATATCTCAGTGTAGGTTTATAGATCGAGTAGGTGGCATGTGTTACGTGATGCAGGCTGATATATCTGGCCATATTCGAGTCTCTTCCCACTTCTCTTGTTGTCACCGTGCCACACACATCCCTAGTTTCGTTCACACGGACCGGTGGGTGGGTGTGACGCAATTAATTCGATGAGGTCAGGTGACAGTCTTTAGGCCCTCAATAATTCTTATTTTATTTGTCGTAGGCCTAAAATATAAAACTCATTTTGATATTTCTAAAAGCAACTGTGTGCTAAATAATAATCTAAGTGTTGATGTTCTCAGGAAATGTGAGATGTATTTCCGTTTCCCTAATTAGCGTAGTTTGCATGTGGTTATGTCACCATATAAATATTTTGAACATATTAAAATAATTCAGGTCAAATTGAGTTAGGCCTACTCTTTATGTTAACAATTACTCCTCTGAAGTTTACCTTTTTAAGATGGCACCAGAGAACCAGGCTGGCATTTTACGTATTCCTAACCAATAGTGTTTTTTGTTTTGTTTCTTTGCGTTTAACTTTTTAAAACTTATTTAGTACATAATGTTGCTGCTACTGTCTCTTATGACCAAAAATAACTTCTGGTCATCAGAACTGCGATTACTCCACAGGACTGGCAGAATCCTTATTTTCTGTTAACGAGTCAGACAAGCCCGACGTGAATGATATACTGCTTCCCTGGGAACAGGCCCAGACCAGATCCCTGTCATTTGCGTGAAGAGAAGGTGGAGAAAAAGGGGCCAGAGGGCGAGCTGCCTTCTGAGAATTCGTAGGCGTTCGAAGAAACCCCCACTTCCTTCCATTCTGCTAGCAAACGTGCAATCTTTGGAAAATAAATTGATGACCTACGAGGAAGATTAAACTACGAATGGGACATTAAAAACTGTAATATCTTAGCTTCACGGAGTCGTGGCTGAACAACGACATCAACATACAGCTGGCTGGTTATACGCTGTATCGGCAGGACAGAACAGGGGCGTCTGGTGAGACAAGGGGCGGCGGACTATATTTTTGTAAATAACAGCTGGTGCATGATATCTAAGGAAGTGTCAAGGTTTTGCTCGCCTGAGGTAGAGTATCTCATGATAAGCTGTAGACCACACTATCTACCTAGAGTTTATCTGTATTTTTCGTAGCTGTCTACATACTACCACAGACTGATGCTGGCACTAAGACGGCACTGAATGAGCTGTATTCTGTGTGGTGCCAGGACATCTCCTTCAACGTGATCAAGACCAAAAAGATGATTGTGGACTACAGGAAAAAGAGGACCGAGCACACCCCCATTCACATTGACGGACGGGGCTGCAGTGGAGCAGGTTGAGAGCTTCAAGTTCATTGGTGTCCACATCACCAACAAACTATCATGGTCCAAGCACACCAAGACCGTTGTGGAAAGGGCACAACAAAACCTATTCTCCCTCAGGAGACTGAAAATATTTGGCATGGGTCCTCAGATCCTCAGAAGGTTCTACAGCTGCACCATTGAGAGCATCCTGACTGGTTTGGCAACTGCTCGGCCTCCGACCGCAAGGCACTACAGAGGGTAGTGCGTACGGCCCAGGACATCACTGGGGATAGCTTCCTGCCATCCAGGACCTCTATACCAGGCGGTGTCAAAGGAAGGCCCTAAAAATTGTCAGACTCCAGCCACCCTAGTCATAGACTGGTCTCTCTGCTACCACACGGCAAGCAGTACCGGACCGTCAAGTCTACCCCGAAGCCATAAGACTCCTTAACATCTAATCAAATGGCTACCCAGACTATTTTCATTGCCCCCTCCCCCCCTTACACGACTGCTACTCTGTTATTATCTATGCGTTGTCACTTTAATAACTCTACCTACATGTACATATTACCTCAACTTACAGGTGCTCCTGCACATTGACTCTGTACCGGTACCCCCCTGTGCATAGTCTCACTATTGTTATTTTGCTGCTGCTCTTTAATTACTTGGTGTTGGAGGGCCAGTAGGAAGCACTCTTTCCTCAGGTCTAATTATTATATTTGTTTTTAAATATCCCAATGCCCCAGGGCAGTGATTGGGGACATTGCTCTGTGTAGGGTGCCGTCTTTTGGATGGGACGTTAAACGGGTGTCCTGACTCTTGAGGTCATTAACTACTTAGGGAGTGGTGGGGCGCTATACTCTCATATATGTCTGTTTTCAATAGGGAGGGGTTCAAAATAAGGCAATGTGTCAAAAACAATTTTTCCAGGACAGCGATTCCACGGGTTTTCGCCTGCTATATCGGTTCTGTTATACTCACAGACAATATTTTAACACTCTTAGAAACTTCAGTGTTTCCTATCCAATAGTACTAATTATGTGCATATCCTAGTTTCTGGGCCTGAGTGGCAGGCCTCTTTTTACTTTGGGCACGCCAGACTCCAAATCCGACACCTCAGCTGCCGCTCCATAAGAAGTTAAAGATCCCATGGTACTTATCATAAGACTAAGGGTGTTAACCCCAGTGTCCTGGCTAAATTCCCAAGCTGTCCCTCATACCATCACGGTCACCTAATCATCCCCAGCTACCAATTGGCTCATTCATCCCCCTCCTCTCCCCTGTAACTATTCCCCAGGTCGTTGCTGTAAATGAGAATGTGTTCTCAGTCAACTTACCTGGTAAAATAAACGTGTTACTTTTATTTCTTATTCTTACTCATATTATATATGTTTTTAGCAGCATTGTTGATTAAGGGTCTGTAAGTAAGCATTTCACTGTAAGGTCTACACCTGTTGTATTCAGCGCATGTGACAAATTTGATTTGTTGGTGTAGCCTGCATTATGATAATATAGTTTCCAGGTAAAAATTCACCACAAGATTTCATTATCACCTGGGCATGATGATACCTGTGTCCTCTCCTAATCTTCCTTTTGAATCTCTTCCAATCGGATAGGAGAATAGGTGCCTAGGGTGAAGTATTTCTACCAGTAGGCTAAATGTTAACAAGCAAATTGTTAATACAACAGAACTTGGCCTAAAACCAGTGCTTAAGGACTGACATTCATAGCTCTATTAGAAAGTGTATGGTTAAACAGATATGTAGAGCTACAATGAGAAACTGGTTCAACAGATAGGTTTCACATTGTAGCTCTACGTATCACTGCAATGTTGTTCTACACAACCCAGCCTGCCCGTCCCACTTTGCCCAATCTCGTTTTCTCCCAATACTGAAGTAGTGTGAACAGTATTGATTGGCTGTGGATTGACAGTATGGTTGTCATGGTTGAAGAACCACTGCTAGATCGACATGTTCAATTGTGCTAAAGTGGTCTGGGATCCTAGAGTAAAACCACAAGGCATATTTGGAGGACATCTGAATATAAGTAGTGATGAGATTAGATCATTGCTTCCTGGGTCGAATCTAGATTTGTTTTGTCTTACAGAAACCTGGCTTCATAGTAACATTTTAATTAATATTATTGATGTTCCTGGATACAAATGTTTTAGAGAGAACCACAGAGAGGGGGTGTTTTGATAAACACCAAGGACTCCATTAAGTGCAAAGAAGTGGTCCTGTGAAGTGTGCCACCTATGGAATGTCTTGGTGTAAACGTGTTCCTGTCATCACAAATGCATTTTATATTCTAGTTGTGTATAATCCCCCTGCATGTGATGTGCAATATTATTTGAAATTACTACTAGAAGAACTACTTAAATCTCTTAAATCCGAATGTCTGGTTTTTGGGGACTTCAATATCAACTGGGTGGACAACCCTGGCAAAAATAGGCTTAAATCATGACAAAACTAGATTTCTGTGAAATGGGCCCACCAGAAATAGCCAGGCAAAGATTGATCTGATATTCACAAACTGAGGGGGTTGAATTACAAAAACACTGGTGCATCTTTCACTGGGGATGGGGGGACAGCCCCCCCCCCCCAAAAAATGTTTTATAATTGGAATATGATACATAACGTGGAAACGGTGTGCTTTAGGACCATGCAGATGCCTCCAAGCGGATGGGTAGGCTTGACCAGCACAGGAGCATAGTTCAGTGTGTATGCGTTGCGCTCTTTCACCAAGTTGTGAAAGAATGCAGAACAGAAAATGGCTATTCTTTAGTTGACTGATGTACCTGGCAAAGTAACTGCTATTTAACGTAACAGAAAAATATTACTAGTGTTTATTTGCAGTGCTGAGCTAGTATTTTAACTGGCATGTAACGTCAGCTAATGTTTCATCCCTTCTCGCCTGAGGTGAATGAATAAGCGATGCTAGTGAGTAACTACCACAGCCAGGTCAACTCTAGCATCCCTATCTAACAGCAGTTGTTTTCTATGGAAATGTTTGTAGACTTTGTTTTGTCCTGTTTCAGAAGTAAATTAACCTGGCAAGCGGGAGAGAGCTGGCCAAAAGTTGGCCTCATGAACTTATTTTTTTCCTCAAACAAACTTAAACCTGAATCGAACGATGAAACCATCGGTATAACGATTGAAGATTGATATGCTGATGTTTTCTCAGTGCAATGTGAGTTGTATTAGTCAGTATGGCAATGTAATGTTGTTGATCTGTCAGTTACAGGCTTCACTGTCATGGTGCACAGTAGAGGGCTGCGCAGACCAATTTCTTCATCCCACTCCCACCCACACCTGCTGGATTTCTATTGACTACCGCAAGAACTGGTCCCAAACCCAACCACACTCCTGCAATGTTATTTTATGCGTATCTGACACAGCTCAGAGTCCTATAGGATATACCCTACCTTTTTTAGGAGGACAATTTGCAGGCAGAGACAAATAAATGGGTAATAAAATAAAGGTTAAGCTAGCCTAACCAATGGAATCGTTGTGCCGTTTTGAATGATTTTAAAGTGGTCTCAGCAGGGTCAGGCAGCCAGGGAAGACCCGTCTGTCCAGTGTCTGCTGGCTTGTCCAGATCCTTTTTTTTATGGAAGTCTGACAAACCTCAAGTTGATTTCCAAACTTCATCAAGGGTTGATAGGCTTTTCCCGATGACACAAAACATGTAAAACAAAAATGTGAGCAAGACCTGGGAGATGCTATTGATGATGAATGGATACAGATCTATTAGAATGCCTAGACATGTTCATATCATCTCAGCTGTAGTTTGCTGCAGTTGAAGACCCTCCATAGAATGTACTGTATGCCAGTGAAATTGAATATCATGCACTCAGAAATATGGTTATTCTTCTGGAGGTGTAAAGCACAAGGGGACATATGTTGTGGTCTTGTGAAGGCTGGCTGAATTCTGGCAAAGAGCATGTTCTTTTCTCAGCATGTCTACAGGTTCTCCCTGTTTTTGTTTGTTTGGAAATGTTGATACTGGAGACTTATCAGAAGAAACTGTGCAACCTAGCATTTATAGTGGCTAATAAATGCGTTGTCTTTATTTGGAAGGTTGGTTATCTTTCCACAATGTATGGAAGAAATGTCAAGTTATGTGCAGTATCACTAGATTTGTTTTAAGATTAAGGGTATACTGTGCAACTTTCATAAGGTCTGGCTGGATGCCTTATATGGAATACTGTACAACAAAAGGCGTCTGTATTGAAAACATGCCCACGTCAGTGGAGATACCTATTTACGAAACCCCCTAGCTGCTCAGTCCTGGCCCTGGGAGTCTGCTGTACTGTTATCACTCTGGCCTTGGCCTAACACACCTGAAAGCAATGAATGTTTTACTAAGATCCTAAAGCTGATTGGGGTGTGTTGGTTTGGGGCAGGACGGGGTGACCCAGCTATAATGTGTGCAAGTAAAAACAACTATACAGTACTATTTGGCCTATTATATGGAGGCTGTACTGTTTCTGTGTGTTAATGTGTGGGTTTTCATTCATCAGAAGACTACAATGTCTTCAATTAAAATGTTTTTACCTAAATCAGGGATTTCCTCATAGTCTGATTCAGTTTTCAGAGATAGTCAGCATGGCACAATCATCGTCCAGAAAGTAGTCATCACATATTTTTCCCACTGAGCTTTGTCGATAGCGCCTGATAAATTCAGGGCAGCAATGTTATGTTATTGAGAGCAGTAGCAATATATTTGCAGTTCTCCATGGCTAACGTTATATTTTTCGGAAAACCGCAGTAGAAAGGATTATGTACGCATAACGAGCAGCTCATTTTGTAGACACGATGCTACACCGCAGACCAATCTGAAACTCATCTCTCGGCATGTCCAGCCCACTCATTATCTCAGCCAATCATGGCTAGCAGGAAGGTTCCTGTCTCTTTCTTTGGCTAAACCAACTAGGCTTATAATTTAACAACTTTATTAGTATTTACAGATGGCATAAAAATGTATTAAGGCACAAAGTTCACATGTTCAAGAAGGCATTTCTGCCAAAAAAATGCATTTTGATAAGAACTATTATTTTACGTTCAAATGGCTCCTGTGAAGTCGTGACTTGCGACATGTGACCCGTTTCAGGAAACGAGGCATATATCAATTCATGTTGTAATGAAATGATTACCTCCTATAGGACAAATTGTCAATAAGAATCAAAAAGGTGGGAAAGGTACTCATGGGAAAGCACAATTGCCCTGGGCCCGGTTTCCCAAATGCATCTTAAGGCCAAGTTCATTGTTAGAACCATAGGATCCTTAAATTGCTTCACTCAGAGATAAGTATAGGTAGGTAGTGTAGAAAATGATGCCTCAAGATTAAAGTAGGTCATGCAAAATTCTTAAATTCTATTAGGCACGGGATTATTACAGTAATTGTTAGTGGCATATTGGTCAAGCCTCTCACCCACCTGATAAATCTGTCAATAAGAACTACAGTTTCCAGAGGGGTGGAAAAGGGCGCTGTTGGCCTGCCAAATGACCATAGTCACCATAAATAACTGTTTTGACTAGCAAAAATACACTTTATCCTCTCCTCTGCTCCTGACTGCATCTGCTGCCATATGACTAGAACGTCCGTCCCCATTCAAGTCGATGGCGTAATTTCTATCTGCTTGCATCAGTTACCTGATGTGGAATAGAGTTCCATGTAGTCATGGCTCTGTAGAACTGTTTGCCTCCCGTAGTCTGTTCTGGACTTGGGGACTGTGAAGAGATCTCTTGTGGGGTATGCATGGGTGTCTGAGCTGTGTGCTAGTCGTTTAACAGACAGCTCAGTGCTTTCAACATGTCAATACCTCTCTCAAATACAAATTAATCACAAAGTAGTGATGAAGTCAATCTCTCCTCCACTTTGAGCCTGGAGAGATTGACATGCATATTATTATTTGCGCTGTGTGTACATCCAAGGGCCAGTCATGCTGCCCTGTTCTGAACCAATTGCAAAAAGTCCCTTTTTGTGGCACCTGACCACATGACTGAACAGTAGTCCAGGTGCAACAAAAGCCTGGTGGAACTGCCTTGTTTATAGGGCTGTTAAGAAGATAGTGGCGCTAGTGATTTCTCCCCATTTTAGCTACTGTTGTATCAAGATGTTTTGACCATGACAGTTTACATTCCAGGGTTACTCCCAAGCATTTTAGTCACCTTAACTTGCTCAATTTGAGGTTTAGTGAATGAATTGTCCCAAATACAATGCTTTTTGTTTTTGAAATATTTGACTAAATTATTCCTTGCCACTCATTCTGAAGCTAACTGCAGCTCTTTGTTAACCGTTGCAGCTTTACTCAAAGCCAGTGGCATGTAGTTAGTTAAAAGCAAGGGGCCTAAACAGCTGCCCTGGGGAATTCCTTATTCTACCTGGATTATGTTGAAGAGGCTTCCATTAAAGAACACTCTGTGTTCTGTTAGACAGGTAACTCTTTATCCACAATATAGCAGGGGATGTAAAGCCATAACACACATGTTTTTCCAGCAGCAGACTTTGATCAATATTGTCACTGAAGTCTAACATAACAGCCGCTACAATCTTTTTATCATCAATTTCTCTCAGGCAATCAGTCATTTGTGTAAGTGCTGTGCTTGTTGAATGTCCTTCCCTATAAGTATGCTGAAAGTTGGTTTGTCAATTTGTTTACTGTAAAATAGCATTGCATCTGGTCAAACACAATTTTTTCAAAAAGTTTACTAAGGGTTTGTTAACAGGCTGATTGGTCCGCTATTTAAGCCAGTAAAGGGGGCTTTACTATTCTTGGGTAATAGAATTACTTTTGCTTCTCTCCATGCCTGAGAGGCTTCAATTGTAGATATGGCAAATCGGACTGGCAATGTCGTCCGCTATTATCCTCAGTCATTTTCCATCAAAGTTGTCAGACCCCGGTGCCTTGTCATTGTTGATACACAATAATTGTTTCACCTCTTCCACACTCACTTTACGGAATTCAAAATTCTTGACTCAGAATTTGGTCAGATGTACTTGGATGTGTAGTGTCTTGGATGTGTAAGAACACCATCCCAACCGTGAAGCACGGGGTGGCAGCATCATGTTGTGGGGGTGCTTTGCTGCAGGAGGGATTGGTGCACTTCGCATAATAAGGAAGCAAAATTATATGGATATATTGAAGCAACATCTCAAGACATCAGTCAGGAAGATGAAGCTTAGTTGCAATGGGTCGTCAAAATGGACAATGACCCCAAGCATACTTCCAAAGTTGTAGCAAAATGGCTTAAGGACAACAAAGTCAAGGTATTGGAGTGGCTATCACAAATCCCTGACCTCAGTCCTATAGAAGTTTTGTGGGCATACACCTTAGCCAAATACATTTAAACTTCCGACTTCAATTGCAGATACTTTTGTACCTGTTTCCAGCATCTTCACACGGTCCTTTGCTGCTGTTCTGAGATTTATTTGCACTCTTCACACCAAAGTACGTTCATCTCTTGGAGACAGAATGTGTCTCCTTCCTGAGTGGTATGACTGCTGCGTTGTCCCATGGTGTTTATACTTGCGTACTATTGTTTGTACAGGTGAACGTGGTACCTTCAGGCGTTTGGAAATTGCTCCCAAGGATGAACCAGACTCGTGGAGGTATACAATTTTATTTTCCGAGGTCTTAGCTGATTTTCTTTTGATTTTCCCATGATGTCAAGCAAAGAGGCACTGAGTTTGAAAGTAGGCCTTGAAATACATCCCCAGGCACACCTCCAATTGACTCAAATTATGTCAATTAGCCTATCAGACGCTTCTAAAGTCATAACATAATTTTCTGGAATTTTCCAAGCTGTTTAAAGGCACATTCAACTTAGTGTACAGTCGTGGCCAAGAGTTTTGACAATGGCACAAATATTAATTTCCACAAAGTCTGCTGCTTCAGTGTCCTTTTAGATATTTTTGTCAGATGTTACTATGGAATACTGCAGTATACCTACAAGCATTTCATGCGTGTCAAAGGCTTTTATTGACCATTACATAAAGTTGATGCAAAGAGTCTAATTGCAGTGTTGACCCTTCTTTTTCAAGACCTCTGCAATCTGCCCTGGCATGCTGTCAATTAACTTCTGGGCCACATCCTGACTGATGGCAGCCCATTCTTGCATAATCAATGTGTGGAGTTTGTCGTAATTTGTGGGTTTTTGTTTGTCCACCCGCCTCTTGAGGATTGGCAACAAGTTCTCAATGGGATTAAGGTCTGGGAAGTTTCCTGGCATGGACCCAAAATATCAATGTTTTGTTCCCAGAGCAACTTAGTTATCACTTTTGCCTTATGGCAAGGTGCTCCATCATGCTGGAAAAGGCATTGTTCGTCACCAAACTGTTCCTGGATGGTTGGGAGAAGTTGCTCTCGGTGGATGTGTTGGTACCATTCTTTATTCATGGCTGTGTTCTTAGGCAAAATTGTGAGTGAGCCC
Organism: Brachymystax lenok tsinlingensis; assembly: GCA_030435695.1. Taxonomy (NCBI): domain Eukaryota; kingdom Metazoa; phylum Chordata; class Actinopteri; order Salmoniformes; family Salmonidae; genus Brachymystax; species Brachymystax lenok. The sequence continues at coordinate 2,378,256 of CM059806.1, read as the reverse complement.
ACTCCCTTGGCTGAGAAGCAACCCCACACATGAATGGTCTCAGGATGCTTTACTGTTGGCATGACACAGGACTGGTGGTAGCGCTCACCTTGTCTTTTCCGGACAAGCTTTTTTCCGGATGCCCCAAACAATCGGAAAGGGGATTCATCAGAGAAATTGACTTTACCCCAGTCCTCAGCAGTCCAATCCCTGTACCTTTTGCAGAATATCAGTCTGTCCCTGATGTTTTTCCTGGAGAGAAGTGGCTTCTTTGCTGCCCTTCTTGACACCAGGCCATCCTCCAAAAGTCTTCGCCTCACTGTGCGTGCTGATGCACTCACACCTGCCTGCTGCCATTCCTGAGCAAGCTCTGTACTGCTGGTGCCCCGATCCCGCAGCTGAATCAACTTTAGGAGACGGTCCTGTTGCTTGCTGGACTTTCTTGGGTGCCCTGAAGCCTTCTTCACAACAATTGAAACCGCTCTCCTTGAAGTTCTTGATGATCCGATAAATGGTTGATTTAGGTGCAATCTTACCGGCAGCAATATCCTTGCCTGTGAAGCCCTTTTTGTGCAAAGCAATGATGACGGCACGTGTTTCCTTGCAGGTAACCATGTTTGACAGAGGAAGAACAATGATTCCAAGCATTGGGCCCTGGCAGAGCGAGTGAAACTGAAAGGGGAGATGGAAAAACCTCAGATTAAAAATAAGATGCTGATGAGCTTAATTAAAAATGAGAGATGAAAGGCTGGGATAAAGAAAAAAGGACTACCGAACAAAAACAGAACTAACGTCAACGGGCCGTGAGAAATGCCATTGCCCATCATGCATTAAAAAAAAAAAATCTACCAGTGAAAAGCAAAAAAACATTCTGTTCCCAGGCAAGAAAGACGCTGTTGGAAGGAAAGAAAAAAGATAAGAGAATATTGCACAAGGACTACACAAAAGTGTAAGAGGAAACACCGCTTGTCCTACAGGTAGTTCACGAGATACAGGCCATTCTATGTTTGAGACTAAGCCTAGTGACTGCAATACATGTGCATGCCATCCACATAAGTACCTGAATCTTCTCATTAACAGTTTGGCAAACAGAGGCATGGTTCCTACTAAAAGTCTGTCCCCACTCCTGTCAAGTATAATATGTAATAAAGAGGACAAAAGATGCATGTGCCGTGAATGCATAACTGGACTTCATCGAAGCAACATTCTTTCTGATCACAACCCTAATGAAAAGGCCAGATGGGGGCACTGGCAGAGAGATGTCACAGTTGGTGATAAGAACAGTATAAACTGTGTAAAGAACCAAAATAGGAATCATAGGAGAGTTGATTTATAGAGTTCAACAGAGAGCTGGAGGAGAATGACAGTCAACACTACAACTGGATTCACCAGGTCAGTTCTGATACATCAAAGAGAATAGTAAGCACAAATAGATGGTCCTCCACATTAACTTCTCAGAGAATTATGTGTGCAAGTTGAGCAATGAGACTCAGGCTTTCCACTTAGGTGGAAACAAGCTACAATCCCATACAGGGGTGACATATTCAAGTAATGACTCCCAGTGCTATGCCATTTCTCATTCATTGTGACATGATGAACGGGCAGTGTGGGTGCACATCAAGCTGCAAGGTCCCTCTGAAATACACTTTTCGACTAACACTGAATCAACCACAAAACCAGGGAGGTTTTCCAATGCCTCGCAAAGAAGGGCACCAATTGGTAGATGTCACTAAAAATATATAGGGGTCCTTCCTAACTGTTGCCAGAGAGGAAGGAAAGTGCTCAAGAATTTTTACCATGAGGCAAATACTGACTTTAAAACAGTTTTTCTCTTATCACAGCCATTAAACTGAGGATGGATTAACATTGTAGTTTACAATACAGAGTGAAAATAAAGAAGCCTGTACAGAATGTTTTATTCCAAAACATGCATCCTGTTGCACTAAAATAAAACTGCAAAGAAATTAACTATGTTCTGAATACAAAGCGTTATGTTTGAGGCAAATCCAACACATTACTGAGTACCATTTTCATATTTTCAAGCATGATGGTGACTGCATCATGTTATGGGTATGCTTGTCATCGGCAAGGACTAGGGAGTTTTAATTTTTTTATGCTAAAAATTCACAATTTCAGCAAGACAATGACCTAAAACACAAGTCCAAATATACTTTGGAGTCGCTTACCAAGATGACATTGAATGTTCTCTAGTGGCCTAGTTACAGTTTGGACCTAAATCGGTTTGAAAAACTCAAGACTGTCAAGAAAATGGCTGTCTAGTAATGATCAACAACCAACTTGAGAGCTTGTGCAAATATTGTACAATCCATGTGTCCTTTGAATAAAAATACTAATTCTGACCTTTCAGGCTTTAAGGTTGTGTAGATTTGAATTAGTTTAGAGTACTCCCTCGTGTTTAGTTGTGATATAAGAAACATGTAATTTAGTCATTCAAACCCCCCATCCATACAAGTATGGATGGATCATTTAAAAAATATATATATATTTTACCTCAAGTGGTGCTTTTTTTCACTCTTGTGTGTCACACGGCATGGGTGAGAAAGTGGTGCAGAGAGGGTGAGTGGAAAGGGCGTGGGGAGAGGGAAGGACGATGGCTGGCTGGCAAACAGTCCTGTTCGGTGACATTCCGCTCTCTGTTGACATAGTAATGCATTGTGACGAGTGTCTTGTCTGAGAGAGTGGGATAGAGTGCGACCAATGGCGCATAACCCTGGCCTGCTACTGGGTTGTAACGGCGTAGCCTTCCAATACGTTCACAAAACATTGCCATGTCTCCCATTTTTGAAAGTCTTGAAGTTTCTCTAATGGCAAAGTACCACAACACAGTTGATTCATCCATGTTTTGACAAGGAGTCTCCCTTGTAATAACATTTGCCAGTTAACTTAATATAGATATGTTTACTTTCTGTGTCCTATAGTACACTATATGTACAAAAGTATGTGGACGCCCCTTCAAATTAGTGGATTTGGCTATTTCAGCCACACCCGTTGCATACAGGTGTATAAAATTGAGCACAAAGACCTGCAATCTCCATATGAACATTGCAGAGATCAGTAACTTTCAACATGGCACCGTCATAGGATGCCACCTTTCCAACAAGTCAGATCGTCAAATATCTGCCCTGTAAGAGCTGCCCCAGTCAACTGTAAGTACACTTTGTTAAGTGGAAACGTCTAGGAGCAACAACGGCTCAGCCACAAAGAGGTGAAGCGTGTAAAAATCATCTGTCCTCGGTTGCAACGCTCACTACTGAGGCTGTTATAGAAGCAAAGGGGAGACCAACTCCATATTAATACTCATGATTTTAGAATGAGATGGCTGTTAGCCTTACTAACCCCTTCTGATTTAATTCTGTTTAAACCCTCAGACTAAAGCCTCCCTATTCATACATTAGATGCCCCAATTGTACAGCTTCCTCATAATCCGCTTCTTAACCAATGGAAACTCACGCGGAACATTTAGTATAGAAAGAATGTCTGGAATCCTGAGAATTTTTGGAAGACAAAGGCTGACTTTGACTTGTTAATCTCACCTGATTTTGTTATTCTCACCTAATGCCTAATGGTCAAGGCATGGGCTGTTAGTGTAAACCAATAGCTAATTACCTGGTTATTGATTCATTGCCCCCAGGTTACCAACTAATCAGAGCACTAGAGAACGGCCCTCACTCAACTGCTGTGGGATAAACTCAAGCAGTTTGGCAGCATCTGTAACCCAAAACTAGCAAAAATAATAAAATGAAGGAAAGCGAGAAAGAAGAGTGAGGCAGCTTCTGTGTTGAGACAGATTGGTGGGGGGTGTGCACACTGCAGGTGTGCACACTGCAAACACAGTCTGGCTGAGTGGGTCTATGAAGTCTGTTGAGCCAATGGGAGATGGCTCTGTGGTAAATGAGAGGAGAAAGGCCCATTCCTAGCATAGCCACTGGTGGATCATGCTCCAAGGAGTTGGGACAATAGGAGGAGTATCCTGCCCCCCAACCCCCTGCTCTCAGTGTTTTGGGGGGGAGAGGTTGATGTTTAACCGCTGTATTGATAGGTTATACGTAACTGAAGGCCACATGGTTAATGTGCTACATGCAACTGAAACTGTGTCATAAAGCTTGTACAACGGCAGTTTAACCATAGCATAATACCTGTCGTAAGCATTCACAACAGTTTATAACAGCCAATGCATACTCCAGTCAATCTGCTACTAATTGAAATCATTGCATGATTGATATATTGACATCAATTAATTGTCATTAGGGGTTATTGTAAGTGTGCATTGCGTATGTATTATAAACGCAACAATTTCTATGATTTTACTGAGTTATAGTTCATATAAGGAAATCAGTCAATTGACAAATTATTAGGCCCTAATCTATGGATTTCACATGACTGGGAATACAGATATGCGTCTGTTTTAAAAAAAAAAAAAAAAAAAAAAGAAAGAGTTAGGGGCATGGATCAGAAAATCAGTCAGTAACTGGTGTGACCCCCATTTGCCTCATGCAGCACGACACATCTCCTTCGCATAGAGTTGATCATGCTGTTGATTGTGGCCTGTGGAATGTTGTCCCACTCCTATTCATTGGCTGTGTGAAGTTGCTGGATATTTGAGAGATTGGCTTTTTGTGGGTATGGAACATTTCTGGGATCTTTTTATTTCAGCTCATAAAACACTTTACATGTTGCGTTTTTATATTTGTGTTCAGTATAACATTGTTCATGTTGAGTGCTACTGATTTTATAAATGAAAGCACTTTCCAGGTTCGGTGGAACAATGGTATGGTTTACCCATTTTGGGGGGGGGTATTTTGATATTTTATTAGGCTCCACATTATCTGTTGCAAAAGCAGCAGCTACTCTTCCTGGGGTCCACACAAAACATGAAGCATTACATAATACAGAACATTAATCGACAAGAACCGCCCAAGGCACATGTAGCCTATATATCAATACCAATACAAACACACAAACTATCTAGGTCAAATAGGGGAGAGGCGTTGCTTTATCTGTTTTTTTTTTAAACCAGGTTTGTTTATTTGAGCAATATGAGATGAAACTGAGTTCCATGCAATAATGGCTCTATATAATACTGTACGCTTTCTTGTATTTGTTCTGGATTTTGGTCACTGTGAAAAGACCTCTGGTGGCGCGCGCACGTATGTCAGAGCTGTGTGTAAATTGACTATGCAAACAATTTTTTGATTTAACACAATGTTTCTTATGAAAAGTGGTGCAGTCAGTCTCTCCTCAACTCTTAGCCAAGAGAGACTGGCATGCATAGTATTTACAGTATATCAGCCCTCTGATTACAATGAAGAGCAAGACGTGGCGCTCTATTCTGGGCCAGCTGCAGCTTGACTAGGTCTTTCCTTGCAGCGCTGGAACACACGACCGGACAATAATCAAGATAAGACAAAACTAGAGCCTGCAGGACTTGCTTTTTAGAATGAGGTGTCAAAAAAGCAGAGCATCTCTTTATTACAGACAGACCTCTCCCCATCTTTACAACCATTGAATTTATATGTTTTGACCATGACACTTTACGATCTAATGTAACGCCAAGTAATTTAGTCTCAACTTGTTCAACAGCCACACCATTCATTACCAGATTCAGCTTGTACCAAATACAATGCTCTTAGAGCATTTAGAGATGTTCAGGACCAGTTTATTACTGGCCACCCATTCCTAAACAGACTGCAACTCTTTTAGTGTTTCAGTGACTTCATTAGCTGTGGTTGCTGATGCGTATGTGGTTGAATCATCATACATGGGCACACATGCTTTGTTCAATACCAGTGGCAGCTCATTTGTAAAAATAGAAAAGAGTAGAGAGCTGCCCTGCGGTACACCACACTTTATATGTTTGACATTCGAGAAGCTTTCATTAGATGGCGCTGAATCCACAATATGGCAGAGGTTGAAAAGCCATAACACAAGTGTGTGTGTGTGTGTGTGTGTGTGTGTGTGTGTTTTATTTATTTATTTAACTAGGCAAGTCAGTAAAGATCAAATTCTTATTTACAATGACGGCCTATCACGGCCAAACCCTTACCCAGACGACGCTGGGCCAATTGTGCGCTGCCTTATGGGACTCCCAATCATGGCCAGTTGTTATACAGCCTGGAATTGAACCAAGGCCTGTAGTGATGCCTCTAGCACTAAGATGCAGTGCCTTAGACTACTGCGTCACTTGGGAGGTTATGGTCAATAATATCAAGATGGTGTATAGATACTGAGACGGAACACTGTAGCAGTGTTCGAATAGTCATACTAACCGTACTATTTGATGTAAATTGAGTATGTAGTACGCTTATTGATCATAGTATGGCTATAGTTAGCATGCCAAAAGTTTCCGGATGTCGTACTAAATTCGCCAAAATACAAAGTATACGAGCAGTGAACACGATTTCCGTTAATTTAAGGCCCATAATGCAATTCTTCAGAGAATGGGCATGACTTCACAACGTTTTTCAGATTTGAAGAAAATGGCAGAAAAATATGCAGCTGAAGTCCGACGAGAGTGGATACAAATTTTAATTGCTTTAACTAATTATGACAAATGTTATGTTAAACGTTATGTTGGCTGACAATTTGTTAGCTACGCTGTCCTTACAAACCACACAGCCTGTCATTACAGCAGTATGTACCGGTATGTTTGCTAGCTACCTAACGTAACATTAGTTGGCTACTAATACATGGACTAGCCAGTATATTAACACACCTGCAGTCTGTGTGTGTGTAGCTAGTAATTTATGCTACGCACAAATAAGTACCCACTTGGAGTCTGCGCGGCACTGATTTCTTCATCCCGCCCACACCCGCAGGTTTCATTACTCTTCGACTGCCTTTATATTTCTGTACGCAACAACTGGTGCCGAAACCAACCGCAGTCCTGCAATGTTATTTTAGGCATATGTGATGCAACTGGGAACTCGTACCTCTGGCTTCTATCTAGAGCTCTGACTTTCCGTAGAACTCATCGTAGGATACACTTCGCCAGCTTATATCTGTATGACGCTTGATTCATTGCTCTCGTTGTCGACCACGCCCCCTGACTTTGAGAATCTCCTAGGCGACATAAATCAAGCAGACCCATCTCATTAGTGGTGGTGAGATGAGACATTGTCAGACTAATTTGCAATTGACTGTCATAGCCCCACATTAAAAGTATGTGATGGTGAGTGGAGGAGACCATCAGAAATAATAGGAAAAACATTTTAACAGTGACTGCCATAGACCCAATTTAAAAAAAGTTAACGTTGGCTGTTAAATTAGGTTGTTTTTTTCACATTGTTGGGAAATTTCAGGTATCAAAATGGGGTCATGGACATAGAAAAGTTTGGGAACCCCTGGCAAAGTGGGAGAGAAAGCGGACACTCTTGAGCTACGTTTTGCAAATAGCCCACCTTTTTTAGGAGCGGGATGATTTTCAAATGGAGACCTATGGGTGATCAATATTTATTTCTAGGCAAGGTAGTAAACCTATTTAGAAAGATAGCTGCGTGTGCTTCTCCGCCAATAAATAGGCTATAGCCTACTATTTTAATTGAGCCTACGTGCACACCTGATCTCGCACGCCCCAACTAGGCGAGCAGAGGTCGGCTATGGCTATTGAACTTGAAGCTCCAAGAATGATGAGCGCGATCACTTGCACTTTCTCTTGAGCTACGTTTTGCATATAGGATATAGCTTATCTTTTTATGAGCGGGCAGCATGGAAAATTCAGACCGCGCCACAATGATCGCGGTCCGGACCCGCAGGCCCTCTAAACCCACTCTCTTCAGTCATTCTTTCTCCCCCTCTCTCACACATTACACCCGCACAAAGAAATGCTGAGTGGCCCAGTGGCATAATTGTCTCAATGAGTACTTTACATCCTGTGAGAAAAGCTATTGTACAGAATAGGGCATCATGAAGATATTCCATATCTCATACTATATCAGTCGCATCATACTTTTCTTCCTTAAGCAACATTCATACAGTATGCAAGTATAAGGGAAGGTCTGGGAAAGGAAGTAGGAGATGTATGAAAAAGATCCAAGCGGATGTCAAGCCGTAATGTAATTGAGGTCATACGCAAACCCCATCAATGGCCGTCCTGTGGTGGCAGGCAGCAGTGACTAGGAGGAAACCAAACGGCCCCAGGCAAATTCTAGACTAGTAGCGGAACGGTGAGACACCAGACTGAGATGTGAATTTCACGTGAACAGTAGGTCTTTGTTGTGAGAATGAAACCGGTGCACTACGTGGATGATTTAATTGTGATGTGAATCAGGTTCAGTAAATACGTTGTGCCAGTAACCTGCTCATTGTCAGGTGTAGAACCTGAAACACAATAGCTTTGATAGAAATGGAGAGACTTGTTAGGATAAAGAGAACAAATATTATTTTGACTTCTGTGCAACTGTTCTTTAAAAAAATGACTTGTGAAGCTGACTGTCAACTGCAACACGTGATTTCTGTGGAGCTGTGTGTGTGTGTGTGTGTGTGTGTGGACTGATTTTAGAATTTCACCCTCTGCCCAAGTATCCTCTAGCCCAACCAGGAAGTCAAAATGGACGCCCTCTCCACAGACAGGAAGCCTCCACTTGACTACGGCGTCCAGATCCGCTTCATCAAGGACCTCCATGACACTGGCGGGGGCTACCCCGAGAAGACCAGAGGGGGCAGCGGCGCCATGCCCCCCTCCAACAAGTACGGGGTGGCCGTGCGGGTACAGGGCATCTCCGGCCAGCCCTACGTGGTGCTGAAGGATGGGGAGAATGGAGACTCGTATGGGGTGCAGCTGAAGACCCAGCAGGCCCAGTCACAGAACTCTAACTCAGGCCTCTCCTCGCCCTACAACAGTCTGCCCCAGAGGAAGGAAGGGGGGGACGTCCAGAACCCTTACGCCCCTACCGGACAGACACTCAGCTTTCCGGTCTCTCCAAAGTCCACACCAGAGGGCGAGGGCAGGGAGGACTTTGGGAGTCCTTTCAAGAGACCTCCTGGGGATGGCCAGGCTGGGAGCCAGAGAGAGGGTGAGGGTGGGCCCCGGAGGGAAGGACAGGTGAGGGTAAAGGTCAAGGAAGAACCCGGGCCCACAGCAGCAGAACCCTACAGAGTGGATATGAACGAGAAAGGTTGTGTCAACGGGGAGGAATTTAATGAGGCAGGGCTCAAACCTGTTTGTCCCAGAGGGGCCAGGCAGAATGGGGTGGGGCATGGTGGTTTGCTCGGCAGAAATGGACTTGATTTGTCCATCCCAGAATCCCCTCCTCCAGTGTCGTTCAATGAGGAGATTGTTCCTGCCATCGACAAGACCTCCCTGGCGCCTATCAACAAGCTGATCAGCAAGTTCAACATTGGCACTCCTACTGGACAGACTAGGGGGCGCTCCGGAACAAGGCTGCGGCTCAAGTTTGACGAACGCAGACGCTCCAGAAGTTTGGATGCTTGCAAAGACGTTCGTCCTGAGGCCTCCCCTCCTTCACCAACTCCCAACACCGCCTCTTCGCTCTTCTCCTCCTCCACGTCATCCACACCTCCGTACAGTAGCCTAGGAATGAGCCCTGCCTCAGTTGCCAAGGTGACAGCCCTCCCAGGCCCCAAGCAGAGCTTCATCAAGTCACCTGGGAAGTTAGTTGTCAAAGATACCCCTCCTGCCATCCCACCAAAGAAAACAGTAAGTAACAAAGTTGAGTTTGTTTTGTGTGTGAGCAGTGTAATGTATCTGTTCTGACCCTCAATGTCTTTTACCATTGAAGGGGATGCCGGCCCCTCTGAGGGATCAGAGTGGAGAGATCATCATTGGAGAGGAACCACAAACCAAACAAGCTGTCTACACCATCCTGAAAGAGGGGTAAAGACAGTTACAAACATGTGGCCTAGAAGGCTGTTGCTTCCGAGTCTCTGCTGTTACATTGTGAAAGATGTTATCATGGTAGTGGTAAAAACCAAGAGAAATTCTACACTCAAGCTTGAATTGGGCAATGTTATACCGTAAATTATTATTTATTTTGTTACTCTTGTACCAAAATGCCCTGTACTCTTAGAAAACGATTACACTCTTATATCAGTAATTATAAACTGGGTGGTTTGAACCCTGAATGCTGATTGGCTGACAGCTGTGGTATATCAGGCCATATACCACGGTATGACAAAACATTTGTTATTCCTGCTCTAGTTATGTTGGTAACCAGTTTTATAATAGCAATAAGGCACATCTGGGGTTTGTGGTATATGGCCAATATACCTTTGCGTTGTGCCTAAGAACAGCCCTTAGCCGTGGTATATTGGCCATATACCACACCCCCTCGGGCCTTATTGCTTAATTATAATGTTTGCCACTGGAGACCACTTGCATTCATAGGTATCCTTATCTTACTAAAGCACAACTTCATGTAATTTTCTACCCTCTGCATTAGGAACAAGGAGAGTGATGTATCTATCAAACCTAAAGGCAACCTTGTCTACGAGACGACCAGTGGTGCTAAGGTAAGAATTAAAGTTTTAAGGAAATGATGGCCTCCCGAGTTGCGCAACGGTCTAAGGCACTGCTTGAGGCGTCACTACAGACCCGGGTTCGATCCCAGGCTGTGTTTTGTTTATAATTTTGTGTGTTTGAGCTTTGTATGTAAGCGTAACAGCTTGAGGATGTGTGTGTTCTCTCTACATATAAGAGGGAGTTTGTATAACCTTTTATAGTAATGTTTTGCCTCCAAGAGCTCTGTTTTGACACCCCAAAAATGTGGAGATTAGATCAAGCGGCTCGAAGGGTATCTCAAAATTGTATTCTCTGTACAGTTTGTTCCTGCGGTCAGTAGCCTATATTTGTGTACAGCAGTCTTTGTATAGGCCTATTTTCTTCATGCATATGGTATTTACAGAGTGGCTGTGGATCTGCATTTTTCTGAACCCCTCTTCCTGACAGCTAAAAGTCTGTATTGTCTACTTGACGCACAGTTTCTGTTCTACTCGTAGAGAACAGGCTAGTCTGGCAAATGGTGCTCGTTTTAATAAAGTTAGATCAAAGCTGAATCAATGTCTGCAAGATCACAAAGATGGTATTCTACATAACAGAATATAATAGTATAACGTTACTGTAAGACCGAGAACATCACACCATTTCATTTGAGATTTTAGGATGATTGTGCAAATGGTAAAATTTCTCACATGTTGCCAAAACTCTACAGTGCGCACCACTAGAAAAAATATACTGAAAGAAAAATATAAATGCAACAATTTCAACTATTTTACTGAGTTACAGTTCAGATAAGGAAATCAGTCCATCGAAATAAATGCATTAGGCCCTAATCAATGGATTTCACATGACTGGGAATACAGATATGCATCTGTTGGTCACAGATACCTTAATAGGCCTCAGGATCTTGTCCACGGTATCTCTGTGTATTTCAATTTGCCATCGATAAAATGCAATTGGGTTCGTTGTCTGTGGCTTGTGCCTGCCCATACCATAACCCCACCGCCACCATGGGGTACTCTGTTCACAATGTTGACATCAGCAAACGCTAGCCCAAACAACGCCATACACGTGGTTGTGATGCCGGTTATACGTACTGCCAAATTCTCTAAAACAACGTTTAAGTTGTCTAATTATGGTAGAGAAATGAACATTCAATTATCTGGTAACATCTCTGATGGATATTCCTGCAGTCAGCATGCCAATTGCACGCTCCCTCAACTTGAGAGATCTGTGGCAATGTGTTGTGTGACAACTGAAAAGAAGAAATGCTCACTAACAGTGATGTAAACAGATTTGTGTGAAATAAGCTTTTTGTGCATATGGAACAATTCTGGGATATTTTATTTCAGTTCATGAAACATTGGACTTTACATGTTGCGTTTATAGTTTTGTTCAGTCTGTTCTTTTGATTTGAAACTCAACACAGGTATTTCTATAGTTTAATGTCCAATGCAAGCCATTTTGATCTCAATATCAAATTTTCGGGGAACAATTAAGTAGCTTACTGTGATTGTTTTCAATTAAAACGGTCATTTAAAAAAATATATAAATAGCTTCTTAGCGAAGAGTTAGAACTGTTATTGGCAAAGAGGTTTGGAACTCTCTTATTGGTCTATTAACAAATTTACCTCCTGCTGATGTCACCAGGCAGGCCAAACTCCATCCCACAGGCTGAAATTTCAGATGTTTTTTCACAACAGCTCTCATACGAAAAGAGTATTAGCATACTTTTCACAATTTCATAGTATTATTCCAGCCTCGTAGGGTGCAAATGTATATAAAACAACGAAAAATCACGTTTTTGACTGCACTGGGCCTTTAACACCATCTGCTCTAAATTTTGCACACTGTACATAATTCAAAACAATACTACTTTGAAACAACACTGTACGACTCAAGAAGGTCTAAAATCATATCCCCATGAAACTGATTGAGATCAAGTGGTTGGTATGCAGATGCTGCATGGATATTTCACCTGTAAAACGTATCATTCATGATTTGACAGTGAGAAATGTGAAGGGAGGGTGACCACAGCATTTTTTTTGTGTAAAGTAGAGGTTAAGAAACACATGCACAGAACTTGATTCGGAATTTAGCTGTAGGGAAAAGGGATACAGGTGGGCGGGACAGGGCGGTTACCTACGGATCCGCAGCCTTGGCCTAGTATTAATTCTATGCAGACGTTCATTTTGTGTGCACATGGCAACCTCTAGGTATGACTACTTGTGTATGAGCTGTAATTATATGTCATTATACAGTGGGGCAAAAAAAGTATTTAGTCAGCCACCAATTGTGCAAGTTCTCCAACTTAAAAAGATGAGAGGCCTGTAATTTTCATCATAGGTACGCTTCAACTATGACAGACGAAATGAGAAAAAGAAATCCAGAAAATCACATTGTAGGATTTTTAATTTATTTATTTGCAAATTATGGTGGAAAATAAGTATTTGGTCAATAACAAAAGTTTATCTCAATACTTTGTTATATACCCTTTGTTGGCAATGACAGAGGTCAAACGTTTTCTGTTAGTCTTCACAAGGTTTTCACACACTGTTGCTGGTATTTTGGCCCATTCCTCCATGCAGATCTCCTCTAGAGCAGTGACGTTTTGGGGCTGTCGCTGGGCAACACGGACTTTCAACTCCCTCCAAAGATTTTCTATGGGGTTGAGATCTGGAGACTGGCTAGGCCACTCCAGGACCTTGAAATGCTTCTTACGTACTGAACCTGAACATGTACTGGATTAAGCAGGGGGACACGTCTGGCACTGCAGGATTTGAGTCCCTGGCGGCGTAGTGTGTTACTGATGGTAGGCTTTGTTACTTTGGTCCCAGCTCTCTGCAGGTCATTCACTAGGCCCCCCCGTGTGGTTCTGGGATTTTTGCTCACCGTTCTTGTGATCATTTTGACCCCACGGGGTGAGATCTTGCGTGGAGCCCCAGATCGAGGAAGATTATCAGTGGTCTTGTATGTCTTCCATTTCCTAATAATTGCTCCCACAGTTGATTTCTTCAAACCAAGCTGCTTACCTATTGCAGATTCAGTCTTCCCAACCTGGTGCAGGTCTACAATTTTGTTTCTGGTGTCCTTTGACAGCTCTTTGGTCTTGGCCATAGTGGAGTTTGGAGTGTGACTGTTTGAGGTTGTGGACAGGTGTCTTTTATACTGATAACAAGTTCAAACAGGTGCCATTAATACAGGTAACGAGTGGAGGACAGAGGAGCCTCTTAAAGAAGAAGTTACAGGTCTGTGAGAGCCAGAAATCTTGCTTGTTTGTATGTGACCAAATACTTATTTTCCACCATAATTTGCAAATAAATTCATTCAAAATCCTACAATGTGATTTTCTGGGTTTTTTTTCCTCATTTTGTCTGTCATAGTTGAAGTGTACCTATGATGAAAATTACAGGCCTCTCATCTTTTTAAGTGAGAGAACTTGCACAATTGGTGGCTGACTAAATACTTTTTTGCCCCACTGTATAACCTTCAGTGTGATTTGTAGCTACTAACCATGTAAATCATCCGTGGGGTAGCGGAGCACCTGAAGAGAGAAGCTGATTAGGATGTGCCCAGTCAGTGTTTTTAAGAGCTCAGTCATTGGGATCGATCAATAATTGTGTGAGGCCCAGTGTTACGGTGGTATCCATGGTGATGCTGTGAAGGTTGGCCATCTTAACTCATCAACGTAGGTGGTGGCTCTTGAGACATTTTGGCCTGTGATGGCTGAGGGGGTGGTAAATGGACTGTCACCGTTTATAGGACTGCTGTAATAATGAGACGCCGTTTTCTAACACCACTGTTCCCCAAGGCTAGTTCTGGTTCAAGACTAGCGCTTTGTTCGAATACCCATACTAACATACTGTATAACACTTATATACTATTAGTTCATTTTAGTATACTGTAAACGAACGGTATCCTTTCAGTTGAGTGTACTAGCGCTTCGCCTGTCTACCGGAAGTTGGAAGCAACTTCTTCCAAGCTTGTTACCATAACAAATACTAGCTAGACATCTTACGACTTCGTTAACAATGTCCTTTGAGAAAGCACAACTATACCACTTAGCTAAGCTAAGAATGACGTGAATAATCAAGTTAATAAACGTTTGGTAGTTAGTTAGAATGTAGTTAATATACTGGCAAGTTTGTCTTAGTTAGCTAACATACCAGTACATACAAGCAACTGCTGTAATGATATGCTATGCGGTTCATAAGGCTAGCTTACCCTACAAATTGTCAGCCAACATAACTTAACTGAAAAGTCATTACTTTTATTACATTGCTAAACATTTGTCATAATTAAAGCAATGAATTTGTATCCGCTCTCGTTGGACTTAGGCTGCATATTTTCCTAAATGTTCTTAAAATCTGAAAATCTTATGAAGCCTTGCTTATTTTCTGAAGAATTTCATTATGGGCCTTTAAAGCATGGAAATAGTGTCTACTGCTTGTATACTTTGTATTTTGGTGAATGTAGTACATCAGTGAACTTTTGGCATACTAACTATATTGGGGCGGCAGGTAACCTGGCGGATAGGAGCATTGGGCCCGTAACCGAAAGGTTGCTGGATCAAATCCCCGGACTGATGAGATAAAAATCTGTCGTTCTACCCCTAAGCAAGGCAGTTAACCCATTGTTACCCAGATGCCGATGATATCGATTTTTAAGGCAGCTTCCTGCACCTCTCTGATTCAGAGGGGTTGGATTAAACAGAGTTCCAAACTGCCTCTGGAAGCAATGTCAGCACAAGAACTGTTCGTCGGGAGCTTCATGAAATGGGTTTCCATGGCCGAGCAGCCGCACATATGCCTAAGATCAACATCTGAATGCCAAGCGTCGGCTGGAGTGGTGTAAAGCTTGCCACCATTGGACTCGGGAGCAGTGGAAACGTGTTCTCTGGAGTGATGAATCAAGTTTCACCATCTGGCAGTCCAACGGACTAACCTGGGTTTGGTGGATGACAGGAGAACGCTACCTGCCCCAATGCACAGTGCCAACTGCAAAGTTTGGTGGCAGAGGAATAATCTGGGGCTGTTTCTTTATGGTTTGGGTTAGGCCCCTACATTCCAGTGAGGGGACATCTTAATGCTACAGCATACAATGACATTCTAGACGATTCTGTGGTTCCATATTTGTGGCAAAAGTTTGGGGAAAGCCCTTTCCTGTTTCAGCATGACAATGCCCCGTGCACAAAGCAAGGTTCATACAAATATGGTTTTACGAGATCGGCGTAGAAGAACTTGACTGGCCTGCACAGATTCCTGACCTCAACCCCATTAAACACCTTTGGGATGATTTGGAACTCCGACTGCGAGCCAGGCCTAATTGCCCAACGTCAGTGTCCAACCTCACTAATGCTCTTGTGGCTGAATGGAAGCAAGTCCCCCCAGGAATGTTTCCACAACTAGTGGAATTCTTCCCAGAAGAGAGGAGGCTGTTTTTAGTAATGTCCATTAGTAATGTCCATGATTTTGGAATGAGATGTCCGACGAGCAGGTCTCGACATACTTTCGATCATGTAGTGTATCAACATTACTTAGTAGCTTGGATACCATTAGTAATAGTTTAATTCTGCTTAAGCATACAGTATAGGCAGCCAGAGATTTGACTATCCTAGTACAAATATAGTATAACGTGTTCTCTTCACTCTACTAGATATGATTCCGTTGGTTCAACTCCGTGTTAAGTGCTCTCTGAACATCAGTAGATTGTTTTGGCTGGCTCTAGAGCAGTGTTAAATAGGATACTGGTATCTGTGTGAAATAGCAGACAAATAGAGTTTCTCTGCTGCCTGTGTGGTGGAACACAAGCTGGTGTGTTGGGTTACCTGAAGCAGGTGGTGTGCGTGCTTGCCTCTTACGGCCAGAAGGAACACCTGTTATCTATTTAGGATATTTCGTTTTGCATGTATTATTCATCTATACAGATGGCTATTCACATTTCCCACAAGGATATAACTCGCAGCTAACTGGCCTGTCTATTGGCTAAATTATATTATTTCCACCGTCCAGTTCATAGTCAATTCACCTCTACATTACCCCTCTTTACAAACAGATAAAACGGAATGATTTGCCAGTTGCCTTGAGGAGAGCAGAATCTCTGCAGCACAGACTCCATAATCTATCACTGATAATACGTGAAGAGGAACGTTAGTTCCGCAGGGCAAAACTTGACCCTCCATCCGTATTGTCACTGAGATACATCCAGGCTGTGTTCCATGCCAACCTATTCCCTACATGGTGCCCTACTGTGGGCCCTGGTCAAAAGAAGTGCACTTTATAGGGTGCTATTTGGGACGCAGAGCCATTATACACATTATTTTCTCCACACCTGTGGAGGCTGCTGAGGGGAGGACGGCTCGTAATAATGTCTGGAAAGGCGCTAATGAAGTGGCATGAAACGCATAGAAGCCATGTTTGAAACCATTCCGCTCCAGCCATTACCACAAGCACAGGCTCCCCTATTAAAGTGCCACCAACCTCCTGTGAATGACACCCCCTAGCACTATTTGATGGTGTATATTGTAGATACTGCACTTTGGCGATAACCTTGATGCCAATCTTTATCAATTTATTTGTTGCCAACAATGTAGTGTTGAATGCAGGTTTCTAGGCATTTCTGATGGGAAAGTGAATTGTATATTGAAAGGGGGATACCTAGTCAGTTGTACAACTGAATGCATTCAACTGAAATGTGTCTTCTGCATTTAACCCAACCCCTCTGTATCAGAGAGGTGTGGGGGGTCTGCCTTAATCAACATCCATGTCTTCGGTGCCTGGGGAACAGTGGGTTAACTGCCTTGCTCAGGGGCAGAACAACATATTTTTACCTTGTCAGCTCAGGGGATTCGATCTAGCAACCTTTCGGTTACTGGCCTAACGCTCTAACCACTAGGCTACCTGAGTACACTGCTGAATGCTGTACAATATATAGTAGGTACAGTTGTATGTATGTATGTATATTGACTTGTCTTGTCTCCTCTCAGGTTCCTCCTAAAGAAGGGTCTCATGGGAATCTGAAGAAGGAGTTGGAGCAGCGTCTGAATGAGAACCTCCAGCTTCAGGAACAACTGGACCGCAACAAAACCAAACTACAGCTGGCCCAAGAAGAGTAAGCTAGGCTTCACACACCTAGGGACGGTTTTGCTTGTCACAGATTAGGCCTAGCCCTGGACTAAAAAGCACTTTTTTAAATAGACTAGGTTTAATCTGTGTCTGGTATCTGTGTGCATTTGCAGTGTATGTATGTGTTTAAGACCCCCCAAAAGTGATGTCCCCGTATGTATTTATTCTACGTTTTGTCAGAATATAGAGAACCTATGGATTGCACCTTTAAGGACCCTTTAATGGGCTGCTTAATCTCCTGCTTCTTTAATTGTTCGGTTGATGTATTGATTGTCTAATTGACTGACACGTTAAGGAGTATATTGATTGGGGTATTGATTGGTGTCTTCCCTATCAGGTTGACCCAGCTGCGGATGGCCAGAGAGGTGGCAGAGTCTCGGGTGCGTCAACAGGAAGACCAGCTGGCTGAGCTTCAGGAGGAGCTGAGGGGAATGCCAGAGAACACACCACAAACAGATTCCATGTCACTGCAGACGGTACGACATATTTAACCTTTATTTAACTAGACAAGTCAGTTAAGAACATATTCTTATTTACAATGACGGCCTAGGAACAGTGGGTTAACTGCCTTGTTCAGGGGCAGAACGACAGATTTTTACTTTGTCAGCTCTGGGATTCGATTTCGCAATCTTTCGGTTACTGGCCCAACGCTCTAACCACTAGGCTACCTGCCGCACCGATGATGATGTCTTGCTTTTATGTAGCACTCTTAAGTGCTGTACATTGTATGGGGGCATTTTATGAAATCCCAGGTGATGAACGGCAGCCATTCAGTGCTATTTACACACACTCACTCTCCTCTCTCCTCCTCCTCCCTCTTCCCCTCTCTCTCTCCCTCGCAGGATGTGATGTCGTTACAGGCGGACCTGGTGGAGGCGGCAATGTTGCGCCAGCGTCAGGAGGAGGTGCTGCGTCAGAGGGAGAGGGAGCTGACTGCCCTGAAGGGGGCGCTGAAGGAAGAGGTGGGGAGCCACGACCAGGAGATGGAGGCCATCAGGGAGCAGTACAGCCAGGACATGGAGACCCTGAGGAGCACCATGGAACAGGTGTCACAGGTAGATGCGTTGGGGTGTGTGTGTGAAGTTTCATTCCAAAATGCTATATATATATATCCATTTTCAGAAATGTTGGTAAATTAGCTTTTATTGTTTTAAAGAAATTACGAGAGATTAGTGAGTGAAAAAACTATCTAATCATGGCATGGGGTTGTTCAATGACAGGCATGTATTTGTTTTAAATCTATCACTTGACATATCTGCCTCACTCTCAGAGAAATAAGTAGTACCCTAGGTTTTTTCACGGTCAAATGTAACAAATAACTACATTTTTTTTAATGAACTGTACAAAGTATCCATTTGTGACATCACTATTTTAAAAATGTTTTAAATATTATTCAATGCAGTAATATGAGATCTGTATGTAAAACAGTTTGAAATGTTAGTCATTAGCAGATGCTCTTATCCAGAGCCATTTACATTAAGTGCATTCATCTTAAGATGGCTAGGTGAGACAACTACATCACAGTGAATATACAGGATACAAACATTACATTCCAGCTAAGCAACGGATATATAACGTTTTGCAAAAAAAATTAAATGTATACACACCAAAAATCTATGGATAAAAAAACGCAACAGTAATAATTTTTTCTGATGAAAAAACGTGAGAAATTGGTGGATATAGCGTTTTTGGAAATAAACTCTTCATATGTTAAATGTTCATAGTGTTTCGCTATCCAATCCCAATCCACCCCTTCTTAAGTTAAATCCGGTATGGTAGTGCTGAAATGGAATAACACAGTATATGCATTGGTTGGCGGTCCCTGAGAAACATAAACTAGTTTATTTATGTCCGTCTATATGTATCAGGGGAGGACGGCTCATAATAATGGCTGGAAAGGAGCAAATGGAATGGCATCAAACACATGAAACCATGTTTGACGTATTTTATACTATTCCACTGACTCTGCTCCAGCCATTACCACGAGCCCGTCCTCCCCAATTAAGGTGCCACCAACCTCCTGTGGTATGGACAGTGCATTCGGAAAGTATTCAGACACCTTGACTTTTTCCCAAGCAAATTTACGTTACAGCCTTATTCTAAAATTGAATTAAAAAAAAATAATCCTCATCAAACTACACAGAATGCCCCATAATGACATTTTGCAAATGTATTACAAATAAAATACAGAAATACCTTACATAAGTATTCAGACCCTTTGCTATGAAACTTGAAAATTGAGCTCAGGTGCATCCTGTTTCAATTGATCATCCTTGAGGGGTTTCTGCAACTTGAATGGAGTCCACCTGTGGTTAATTCAATTGATTGGACATGGCTTGGTTTTTGCGCTGACAAATCGTGAGGTCGAAATAATTGACAGGATTTAAAACAATTTAATCCATTTTAGAATAAGGCTGTAACGTAACAACGTGGGAAAAGTCAAGGGGTCTGAATACTTTACGAATGCACTGCATGTACAGTTGAAGTCGGAAGTTTACATACATTAACTTGTTTTTCAACCACTCCACAAATGTCTTGTTAACGAACTATAGTTTTGGCAAGTCTGTTAGGACATCTACTTTGTGCAGGACACAAGTAATTTTTCCAACAATTGTTTTTCCAACAATTGTATGTAAACTTCCGACTTCAACTGTATGCATGTATGTACCATATGTCTGATCTCTCCCTGCTGTGTGTTTTAGTCCCAGCAGCAGATCGAGGAGGAGAGGCAGAGGGTGAATGATGCCATGCTCTGCCTGGAGGAGGAGCTAGAGAGCTGCAGGGACCAGGGAGGCCAGTGGAGGAAGCAGCTGGAAACCACCACAGAGGAGCTTCACAGCACCAAGCAGGAGTGAGTGCCTCAATATAATTATTTCATTGGCTGTAAGTAAATCAATTGTGCATCATACACATGTCTCTACTCCTGTGAAGTCATCTTCATATTAGCTTTAAACTAGTAGTCTTTGTAAGGCCAGTTTCTATTGTCTTGACCTATGATCCAAAATACTAGAGATATTGTGGCCCCTTATCAGTGGCAGCCCCTTACCTGGTCTTTTAAGGCAGTGTTGACCAACCCTGGTCCTCAAATACCCCCAACATTACACAGTTTCGTTGTAGCCCTTGACAAACACACCTCATTGAGAACTTCATGATTAGTTGAGAAGTTGAATCACGTGTGCTTGTCCAGAGTTACAATACAAATGTGTGCTGTTGGGGGTACTTGAGGACCAGGGTTGGGAAACACTGTTCTAAAGCAAACTTACACATTATGATTGCTTAAGAGTACTGATTGGGGGGGGTTGACACAACAGTGGTAGGTCTGATCACCCACAACGATGAGACGGCCTATAGGGAGGTGGTCAGAGACCTGACCGTGTGGTGCCAGGACATCAACCTCTCCCTCAACGTGATCAAAACAAAGGAGATGATTGTGGACTACAGGAAAAAGAGGACCGACCACGCCCCCATTCTCATCGACGGGGCTGTAGTGGAGCAGGTTGAGAGCTTCAAGTTCCTTGGTGTCCACATCACCAACAAACTATCATGGTCCAAGCACACCAAGACAGTCGTGAAGAGGGCACGACAAAACCTATTCCCCCTCAGGAGACTGAAAAGATTTGGCATGGGTCCTCAGATCCTCAAAAGGTTATACAGCTGCACCATCGAGAGCATCCTGACTGGTTGCATCGCTGCCTGGTATGGCAACTGCTCGGCCTCTCTGCTCGGCACTACAGAGGGTAGTGTGTACAGCCCAGTAAATCACTGGGGCCAAGCTTCCTGCCATCCAGGACCTCAATACTAGGCGGTGTCAAAGGGAGGCCCTAAAAATTGTCAGACTCCAGCCACCCTAGTCATAGACTTTTCTCTCCGCTACCGCACGGCAAGCTGTACCAGAATGCAAGTCTAGGTCCAAGATGCTTCTAAACAGCTTCTACCCCCAAGCCATAAGACTACTTTCATTGCCCCCTTTACGCTGCTGCAACTCTATTATCTATGCATAGTCACTTTAGTAACTCTACCCACGTGTAAATATTACCTCGACAAACCGGTGCCCCCGCAAATTGACTCTGTACCAGTACCCCCTGTATATAGCCTCGCTGTTGTTATTTTACTGCTGCTCTTTGATTATTTGTTTATTTCTTATATATACAGTGGGGAAAAAAAGTATTTAGTCAGCCACCAATTGTGCAAGTTCTCTCACTTAAAAAGATGAGAGAGGCCTGTAATTTTCATCATAGGTACACTTCAACTATGACAGACAAAATGAGGGAAAAAAATCCAGAAAATCACATTGTAGGATTTTTTATGAATTTATTTGCAAATTATGGTGGAAAATAAGTATTTGGTCAATAACAAAAGTTTATCTCAATACTTTGTTATATACCCTTTGTTGGCAATGACAGAGGTCAAATGTTTTCTGTAAGTCTTCACAAGGTTTTCACACACTGTTGCTGGTATTTTGGCCCATTCCTCCATGCAGATCTCCTCTAGAGCAGTGACGTTTTGGGGCTGTCGCTGGGCAACACAGACTTTCAACTCCCTCCAAAGATTTTCTATGGGGTTGAGATCTGGAGACTGGCTAGGCCACTCCAGGACCTTGAAATGCTTCTTACGAAGCCACTCCTTCGTTGCCCGGGCGGTGTGTTTGGGATCATTGTCATGCTGAAAGACCCAGCCACGTTTCATCTTCAATGCCCTTGCTGATGGAAGGAGGTTTTCACTCAAAATCTCACGATACATGGCCCCATTCATTCTTTCCTTTACACGGATCAGTCGTCCTGGTCCCTTTGCAGAAAAACAGCCCCAAAGCATGATGTTTCCACCCCCATGCTTCACAGTAGGTATGGTGTTCTTTGGATGCAATTCGGCATTCTTTGTCCTCCTAACACGACGAGTTGAGTTTTTACCAAAAAGTTCTATTTTGGTTTCATCTGACATTCTCCCAATCCTCATCTGGATCATCCAAATGCTCTCTAGCAAACTTTAGACGGGCCTGAACATGTACTGGCTTAAGCAGGGGGACACGTCTGGCACTGCAGGATTTGAGTCCCTGGCGGCGTAGTGTGTTACTGATGGTAGGCTTTGTTACTTTGGTCCCAGCTCTCTGCAGGTCATTCACTAGGTCCCCGTGTGGTTCTGGGATTTTTGCTCACCGTTCTTGTGATCATTTTGACCCCACGGGGTGAGATCTTACGTGGAGCCCCAGATCGAGGAAGATTATCAGTGGTCTTGTATGTCTTCCATTTCCTAATAATTGCTCCCACAGTTGATTTCTTCAAACCAAGCTGCTTACCTATTGCAGATTCAGTCTTCCCAACCTGGTGCAGGTCTACAATTTTGTTTCTGGTGTCCTTTGACAGCTCTTTGGTCTTGGCCATAGTGGAGTTTGGAGTGTGACTGTTTGAGGTTGTGGACAGGTGTCTTTTATACTGATAACAAGTTCAAACAGGTGCCATTAATACAGGTAATGAGTGGAGGACAGAGGAGCCTCTTAAAGAAGAAGTTACAGGTCTGTGAGAGCCAGAAATCTTGCTTGTTTGTGACCAAATACTTATTTTCCACCATAATTTGCAAATAAATTCATAAAAAATCCTACAATGTGATTTTCTGGATTTTTTTCCCTCATTTTGTCTGTCATAGTTGAAGTGTATCTATGAAAATTACAGGTCTCTCTCATCTTTTTAAGTGAGAGAACTTGCACAATTGGTGGCTGACTAAATACTTTTTTCCCCACTGTACATTTGTTTTTCAACCACCCCACAAATTTCTTGTTAACAGACTTGCATAAACTATAGTTTGTTAGGACATCTACTTTGTGCATGACAAGTCATTTTTCCAACAATTAATTACAGACAAATTATTTTACTTATAATTCACTGTATCACAATTCCAGTGGGTCAGAGGTTTACATACACTAAGTTGACTGTACCTTTAAACAGCTTGGAAAATTCCAGAAAATGATGTCATGGCTTTAGAAGCTTCTGATAGGCTAATTGACATAATTTGAGTCAATTGGAGGTGTACCTGTGGATGAATTTCAAGGCCTACCTTCAAACTCCGTGCCTCTTTGCTTGACATCATGGGAAAATCAAAACAAATCAGCCAAAAATTGTAGACCTCCACAAGTCTGGTTCATCCTTGGGAGCAATTTCCAAATGCCTGAAGGTACCACGTTCACCTGTACAAACAATGGTACGCAAGTATAAACACCACGCAGCCATCATACCGCTCAGGAAGGAGATTAACATACTTTGGTGCGAAGTGCAAATCAATCCCAGAACAACAGCAAAGGACCTTGTGAAGATGCTGGAGGAAACAGGTACAAAAGTATCTATATACACAACCTGAAAGGCCGCTCAGCAAGGAAGAAGCCACTGCTTCAAATCCGCCATAAAAAAGCCAGACTACGGTTTGCAACTGCACATGGGGACAAAGATACTTTTGTCCCCATGTACTTTTTAGAGAAATGTCCTCTGGTCTGATGAAACAAAAATAGAACTGTTTGGCCATAGTGATCATCATTATGTTTGGAGGAAAAAGGGGGAGGGTTGCAAGCCGAAGAACACCATCCCAATCGTGAAGCACGGGGGTGGCAGCATCATGTTGTGGGGGTGCTTTGCTGCAAGAGGGACTGGTGCACTTCACAAAATAGATGGCATCATGAGGAAGCGAAATGATGTGCATATATTGAAGCAACATCTCAAGACATCAGTCAGGAAGTTAAAGCTTTGCTCGCATGATCCCAAGCATACTTCCAAAATTGTGGCAAAATGGCTTAAGGACAACAAAGTCAAGGTATTGGAGTGGCTATCACAAAGCCCTGACCTCAATCCCATAGAAAATGTGTGGGCAGAACTGAAAAAGCGTGTGCGAGCAAGGAGGCCTACAAACCTGACTCAAGCTCTGTCAGGAGGAATGGGCCAAAATTCACCCAACTTATTGTGGGAAGCTTGTGGAAGGCTACCTGAATGTTTGACCCAAGTTAAACAATTTAAAGGCAATGCTACCAAACACTAAATTAGTATATGTAAACTTCTGACCCACTGGGAATGTGATGAAATAAATAAAAGCTGAAGTAAATCATTCTCTCTACTATTATTCTGACATTTCACATTCTTGCATTTCACTGTAAGGTCTACACCTGTTGTATTCGGCGCATGTGACAAGTAAAATTGGATTGGATTTGAAAGTATCTTTTCAGCTAGCGCTAGCCTGCTGTACCTGCTCCAAAACACCGATAATTTTCATCCTATAGCTTGTTCTCCATCTTAAGTAGTGAGCCCACATGTTTTCAGCACTTTTGTTTCCAGGACTGATCAACACAAATTTCTTCTTGCTCTCTCTCTGCAGCAGGCATAGTAAGCACTATGTTTGTAACATAAAACCGGAGTATCGAATTGCAGTACATATAGAACCATGAGTCATTCGAATCTCAATACATATTGTATCGCCACCTAAGCATTGTGATAATATCGTATGGTCCCTGGCAATTCCCAGCCCTACTAAAGGGAGACCGTTTGGCTCCTGAGTATTTTAGTAGGAGTCTCAGTTTCGGAACACCTGAGTTTGCATTGTCACACTTTCCTAAGATGTTTGCCGATGGTCACACCTTTTTTTAATTTATTTTGCATTGCATTTGAATACTTACATTTTCTGTCAACTGTAATGTGTCCAGTGGCTTGGGTTCTGACCTTAAATCTTATTCTATTCCCTCCCTTTAATGCATGCATTTTTTTTAATTTTTTATCACAGACTTTTTTACTGGGCAGGAACGGGCAGCAGAGCAACACTCCAACGTGAGCGAGAAATTCAAACTGACTCTGTTTTGGTTTGAGTAGAATAGTTTAGTCTCATGGGGCCAAATCTTTAACTTGAGTTCTAAACCTCCAATAACACGTCACTCAAATAACATGCTTGTCTCAAGTTTTGATGCAGCCCAATATAACTAATGATCTGATCATTAGAAGGATAAACACTAACTACAATCTACTGAGCAAATGATCAATCAAGATTTATTTACCAATTTCTATAACTCCTCAAATGAATCTCAAAAGCGATTTTAATGAATCAAGCCATCTTGACAAACGATTCATAGAAGTAATCACATCAACTATGTTATAAACAGACATATGATCCAAACTATTGAAATGAACATTGATAACATTTTTCGATGTATTGAGATTTGTTCAGCTATTTCCAGATTCCTTGCAATGTGTTTTGTGATGGATAGCAACAGGTTTGTGAAGATTAAAAAAATACTTGTTGTTTTTTGTGCATTGGCTGTAGTGTTCACATGATTATTGTACATGCTGCGTGTTTAATAACTATTGGCTGTGTTTTGTGTAGGCTCATGAGAGCACGTTTGGAGAAGGAGGAGTTTGGTGGGGAGCTGAAGGAGGTGAAGGATTCACTGATGTCCATGAAGAAGCAGATGCCGGGCTTTGACGAGGCAGACTCTTATGCAGAGGTAAGCTTCTCCGTGGTCACAATGTCACAGATCAAGCATACACACATTCTTACACAAAGTTCCTTCAAAGTATTCACACGCCTTGACTTTTTCCAAATTTTATGTTGCCGCTGGAATTTAAAATGGATTAAATTGAGATTTGTTTTTTTGTCACTGGCCTGCACACCATACCCCGTAATGTCAAAGTAGAATGCTTTTTATGTCAAGCCTAAATAAGTTCAGGATTAAAAAAGTCACATAATGACTTGCATGCAATCTGTGTGCAATAATAGTATTTAACATGATTTTTGAATGACTACCTCATCTCTGTACCCCACACACACAAATATCTGTATGGTCCCTCAGTTGAGCAGTGAATTTTAAACACAGATTCGACCACAAAGACCAGGGAGGTTTTCCAATGCCTCGCAAAGGGCACCTATTGGGTAAAACTAAAAACAGCAGACATTGAATACAACTGAGCATGGTGAAGTTATTAATTACACTTTGGATGGTGTATTAATACACCCTGTTACTACACAGATACAGGCGTCCTTCCTAACTCCATTTCTGGAGAGGAAAGAAACCACTCAGATTTCACCTTGAGGCCAATGGTGACTTTAAATGTTACGGAGTTTAATGGCTGTGATAGGAGAACTGAAGATGGATCAAGAACATTGTAGTTACTCCACAATACTAACCTAATGGACAGAGTGAAAAGAAGGAAGCCTGTACAGAATAAAAATATTACAAAACATGCATCCTGTTTGCAACAAGGCAATACAGTAACATTGCAAAGAAATTCACTTTTTGTCCTAAATCCAAAATGTTATGTTTGGGGCAAATACAACACATTACGGAGTACCACTCTCCATATTTTCAAGCGTAGTGGTGGCTGCATTATGTTATGGATATGCTAGTAATCGTTATGGACTGGAGTTTCAAGATAAAACATTTACTGAATGGAGCTAAGCACAGGCAAAATCCTAGAGGAAAACCTGGTTCAGTCTGCTTTCACCTTTCAGCAGGACAATAACCTAAAACACAAGGCCAAATCTACACTGGTGTTACTTACCAAGAAGACAGTGAATGTTCCTGAGTGGCCGAATTACTATTTTGGCTTCAATCTACAAGACCTGAATGGTTGTCTAGCAATGATCAACATCAAATTTGACAGAGCTTGAAGACATTTGAAAGGAATAATAGGCAAATGTTGCACAATCCAGGCGTGGAAAGCTCTTCGAGAATAAAAAGTATTGACTCTGGGGTGTGAATACATATGTAAAATACATTTCTGTTTTTATATATAATCCATTTTGAATTCAGGCTGTAACACAACAAAATGTGGAATAAGTAAAGGGATATGAATACTTTCTGAAGGCACTGTACACAATTAAATACACCCACAGTCTAACTCATTCTCTCCCACACACACACACACACACGTTCACACGCACGCACAAAAGGCAGTTGCACACATTCTGTTCCGGGTCACGATTAGCTTTTTCCAAGGATCTTCAGCGTTGTGATGATGATGATGATGATGATGATATCAAGCAGGCTCGCACGGAGGTCGACAGACAAAAGGTTGCGCTAAAGGACAAGGAGGAGGAGCTTCAAGCCCTGAGGAGGGCTAGCCAAGTACGGGAGTCTGAATTGAGGTCCGAGATTGACAGGCTGAAGGACCAATCACGGCAGGAGAAAGATGAGCTCGAGATGGCACTTGAGAAAGCAAAGCAGGTGAGGTGTCATCAACTTGATACAACTAAACTTTGACTGAGTGTGGGATGGATCATGGATGTGAGGTTGAACTCTTTTACCTCTCTCGCGCGGTCTCTAGTCGTCAGGTGGGTCCTCACCGTTGGATCAGGGGAGTCTGGAGCTTCAGGAAGCCAACACAAGGCTGAGAGAAAGACTGACTCGCATGGTAAAGTACACTTACCAAAACCGCAGGCATGCATGTATAGCTATGGAAAAACACACAGGAGTAACACTCGGCAAACATACGCTACACCTCTAGGCACAAATGAAAGTGAGAGACTTTTATATCTTAGAAAAGGACACATAATTACTACACAGTAATGCATGGATTCACAAACTCTCTGATCTGTTATTATGTTAAGGTATACCTAAATACACCTACTCCTAAATAAATGGGTATTTTTCCGTTCCACAGACGAGGCTTCACTCCAGCGTGCCCCAGAGCTCGGAGGCTGAGCAGGCACTGGAAGATGAGAACCGCTCCCTGAGGTCCCAACTGGAGGAAGCCAGGCGAGGAGCCTCCCGTCTGGGCAAGGACAGGGACGAGCTGGGCCAACGGCTGGAGGAGAGAGACCTGGAGAGAGACGCGCTGCGCAGGGGCAAGAGTGACCTGGAGGAGCAGAAGAGACTGTTAGACCGGGCCCTGGAGAAGATTAGCAAGGAGGTGCGGCATCACGCGTGTGTGCGCGCAACTGCTTTTTAGTTTTTTTTCTAACTGCCCTGGTATGGATTTTGGATTGCTTTAAAACTGAATTAACGAAGATCACCATATCCTTCTTTCCAATCCATGCCCTTTCCACCCACCCACCCTTTCTCTACCCGTCAGATGGAGGTGATGCTGGGAGACTCCCGTCAATCGGTGCAGGCCCTGCAGAGCCAGATGGATGAGTACAGGGAGCGCTCCAGGAGAGACCTACAGGATGCCCAGCGGCAGGGCAAAGACCGACTGGCTGAACTGCAGAGGGCCCAGGCCAACCTGAAGACACTGCAGGAAGAGGTGAGAGGGGGAGGAGGAGACTGAGGGAGGAGGAGTAGGGAGAGGGCAAGGACAGACTGGCTGAACGGCGGAGGGCCCAGGCCAACCTGAAGACACTGCAATAAGAGGTGAGTGGGAGGAGGGCAAAGACAGACTGGCTGAGCTACAGAGGGCCCAGGCCAACCTAAAGACACTTCAGGATGAGGGGAGGGAGAGCAGAGCATAGGAAAGGACAAGAAGATGGTGTTCAGATACGGAGAAAGAAGCAAGGAGTGAGAACAGTGGTGAGAAAGAGTTTGCAGGTGTATTTTAGAGACAAAGCCGAAATGAGAGTAAAATGATTGACGCAGGAGAAGGAAGAAAATAAAAAGATACGGTATGAAGTGAGTTACAGTTGATAAGACAAACTTGAGGTGATCCTTACGTGGCTTTTAATATATCGGGAATATTATGTCCCCTTTCCAAATGTTGAACTACCAACTCCATCCCCCTGTTCCGTGGTCCAGGTTTCTCGTTTGAAGAAAGAGCTGCTGGTGTGTGGGGAGGAGAGGGACAGCGCCCAGCTGGAGAGAGACCTGCTCAGCAGCCGCCTCAAACATCTGGAAAGCGAACTGGACTCTGAGAGGAGCTCTCAGACGGACCGCAACAGGGAACTCCGAGGCCTGGAGGTGAGGGGTCAAAGGTCATTACCTTTAAATGTCAAAGATTTTGGGGTGAATTATAGGTGTGGAAATACTGTGTCTGAGAAATGGAGGTACGAGGTCAAGGGTTCTTCTGAGAGCTTTGGGATTTGTATGTGAAAGACTTCTAGCCTTCAAATATCAGCATGGAGTGAGTATATGATGTTGGGAGGGGAGGAGAGCTTGAAAAGACATGGTCAAACAACGTTGTTTACAACATGGTTGGATGTGTGTTTGTGTGTCAGGACAAAGTGAAAACGATGGGAATTGAATTGGATGAGGAGAAGAGCAGTGTGGAGCTTCTCAATGATCGTGTTGCACGCAGTCGCGAACAGGTACTGTACTTCAATACACACACACACACACACACACACACACACACACACACACACACACACACTTGAATAAACACAAGCGGGGACTGATTTCCATACAGACTAAGTCAATGTTTGCCTATTCTCTCATTCTCCTCCTCCTTTCTCTCTCAGATTGACCAGCTGCGTGGAGACCTGATGAAGGAGCGCTCAACCGTACACGACCTGGAGATGGACAAGAGTGTCCTAGAGAGACAGGTACAGACTTCACTTTTCATATTCAACATTTTATGTAACATAAAATGCCTAATTCTAAGTGTCATCACCTTCAAACACATCTTGATATGCCAACGCTCTCTCCTCAGGTGAAGGAGTTGAGGTCCCGTGTGGCAGACATGGAGACACAGTCCCGTCCCTCCGCCGGAATCACTTTGTTAGAGGGCAAAGTACAGGAGCTGGAGGAGAGGCTACACAGTGAAGAGAGGTGTGTACATACACACGATGGCTAAGTATAGTAACTGCTCAAGTACTATGGACACTACATGAAGTACTAACATGCCAAGCACCATAATATTGACTAGCAGTAGTCCTGGATACTATAGTTGATCTAAATAGTATGAATATTGTGTGTAATGATATATGTCTCCGTGTTCAGAGAGAAGCTGAGTATCCAGGCCTCCCAGAGGAGAGTAGAGAGGAAGCTGAAGGAAATAATCGTCACTCTGGACCAGGAGAGGAACCAGCACGCTGAGCAACGAGACCAGGTACATGTTAATGGATACTGGTGGTCCTCTGTAGCTCAGTTGGTAGAGCATGGCGCTTGCAACACCAGCATTGCGGGTTCGATTCCCGGGACCACCAGTATGTGAAGTGTTTACACGCATAACTGTAAGTTGCTTTGGAGAAAATAGTCTGATTAAATGGCATGTATTATTATTTTATACCATGGCATTGGTGAATACTTGTTTCTGATTGGCTTGAAGGGCTATCCAGAGTGTGCGTTATTTCTCTATAACGCACAGAACAATTCAAAGGCTATAGTTTTTACATGTTCTGTGTTTGAGCTGCTTTTGAAAGCAAAAGTTGAATTGAAAACATTATCATTGTTGAATTTGATTTTCAGCACCTTTACACTGATGACAATTTTGGTGGTATATTAACAGCAGGGATAGTGTTTTCAATGCAGTACATAGTTTGGATTCATGGCAAGCTTCTTCAAATGCACATACAGTACCACTCAAGTTTGGACACCTACTCATGCAAGAGTTTTTCTTAATTTTTACTATTTTCTACATTGTAGAATAATAGTGTTAAGACATCAACTATGAAATAACATATATGGAATCATGTAGTAACCAAAAAAGTGTTAAATCTAAATATATTGTTCAAAGTAGCCACCCTTTTCCTTGATGACAGCTTTGCACACTAGTGGCATTCTCTTAACCAGCTTCAACTGGAATGCTTTTCCAACAGTCTTGAAGGAGTTCCCACATGCTGAGCACTTGTTGGCTGCTTTTCCTTCACTCTGCGGTCCAACTCATCCCAAACCATCTCAATTGGGTTGAGGTCGGGTGATTGTGGAGGCTAGGTCTAATGATGCAGCACTCCATCACTCCTTGGTCAAATATCCCCTACACAGCCTGGAGGTGTGTTGGGTCATTGTCCTGTTGAAAAACAAATGATAGTCCCACTAAGCTCAAACCAGATGGGATGGCGTATCGCTGCAGAATGCTGTGGTTTGAATTCTAAATTAATCACAAACACTGTCACAAGCAAAGAATCTCTAAACCACCACACCTCTTCCTCCATGTTTCATGGTGGGAACTACACACGTGGAGATCATCTGTTCACCTACTTTGTGTCTCACAAAGACACAGTGCTTATAACCAAAAATCTACAATTTGGACTCATCAGACTAAAGGACAGATTTCCACCGGTCTAATGTCCATTGCTCGTGTTTCTTTGCCCAAGCAAGTCTCTTCTTGTTATTGGTGTCCTTTAGTAGTGGTTTCTTTGCAGCAATTCGACCATGACGGTCCTCATGAGAGCCAGTTTCATCATAGTGCTTGATGGTTTTTGCGACAACACTTGAAGAAACTTTCAGTTTTAGAAATGTTCCGTATTGACTGACCTTTGTCTTAAAGTAATGATGGACTGTTGTTTCTCTTTGCTTATTTGAGCTGTTCTTGCCATAATATGGACTTGGTCTTTTATCAAATAGGGCAATCTTCTGTATACCACCCATACCTTGTCACAACACAACTGATTGGCTCAAATGCACTAAGGAAAGTAATTCCACAAAGGAACTTTTAACAAGGCACACCTGTTAATTGAAATGCATTCCAGGTGACTACCTCATGAAGCTGGTTGAGAGAATGTCAAGAGTGTGCAAAGCTGTCATCAAGGCAAAGCCTGGCTACTTTTTGAACAATCTCAAATACTGTATGGTACTGTATGTGTTCACACACATGCACTCTTCCTTCTGATACATGCTACTCTCAAACCAAAAAGTGACAAACGGATTGGTTACTTATGTTTAACGGTTTAGTCATTTTCTGTACAATGTTCTTGAATCTAGCATGTTAAGCTGTACTTTATTGTACAGTAGCTTCAAGTGATCGATGCAGGTGCTCACATTCACCTTCCTTTGGTTTTGGTATTCTTTGTGGTTATTTTTACTTTTGACTGTACTGTGACAAATGGCTGTATACTTTTCTGGGGCTTACACTTTCCTACTCTTCCTGCTGTATACATCAGATATTTATTACAATCAGCTTCATGCACAATGGTTTGAGAGGAACCAACATGCTGAGCAACTAGAGAAGGTACATGTTAATGGATACTGGTGGAATCTAACCCACTATCCTGCCGTTGCAAGCGCCATACTCTACCAACTGAGCAGTTGGTAGAGTATGGCGCTTGCAACGGCAGGATAGTGGGTTAGATTCCCGGGACCACCATTACGTTATATATATATATATATACCCATGACTAAGTCGCTTTGGATAAAAGGGTCTGCTAAATGGCTATTATTATTATACCATGGCATTGTTGAATACTTGTTTGTGATTGGCTTGAAGGGCATTCTTGAACGTGCATTATTTCCCTATAAGGCACAGTATATTTGCACGGTGGAATTCAATGGCTGTAGTTCTTACGTGTTCTACTGTACGTTTTGAGTTGCTTTTGAAAGCTAGCGCGTCATGGAGCACACCTTCCACGTCGTTCATTATTTTCCAGAGAACACATAGCCCCTCGTTGATTATCCCTTAGGACATTCATGTCCATGTACATACAGTATGTACACTATCACATGAAAATGAATGTAATGACAGAGAACTAGATGGTTTTTGGTGGAAATTCCTATTGTTTCCTCACTCTACAACTACACAACATAAACACTTCAAGTCAAGCAAGCACGCATTTAATAGCGGACTTGCTGTGTCCTGCTGACCTTTTACCTTTCCCGGGTCCCTTGTGCTCCTGTGTGACAGTGTCCTAACCTCTAGGTGCTACAGTATCCTAACCCCCTGTCCACCTCTGTCCCCAGCTGTCCCTGCGTGTGAAGGCCCTGAAGCGTCAGCTGGACGAGAGCGAAGGAGAGGTGGAAAGACTAGAGGGGGTCCGCAGGAAGGCTCTTAGGGACCTGGAGGAGCAGCAGGAGCTGCAGGAAGCACTGCAGGCCAAAGTCACAGCACTGGAGTCTGAGAAGTGAGTTCCCTGATAAATATATATATATATATATATATATATATATATATACACACACACAAACAAATTCCTTAGTATCTTCCGGCGAAAGTCACAGCACTGGAGAGTGAGTTCCCCCACTGACAGACATCTATCTACAGTACATACTAGCAGTATACACCAAATGTATTCTCTACATAGCTGTTCTGTACAGCGTTGCATCTTGTCATACCAGTTCTTAAACCAGTTATGCCAGATATGGTTGTATTATAATCCACACTCCTGTACAGACACCTTTACCAGTGTTGTCAAACCCCTCTGTACCAGCAGGTGGTGCTTCAATATCACTCAGCCCACTGCTCAAACCTGCTCAAATTTAGAAATACCTATTTCTTGTTTTGGTCCTCTATTGAAATGCATTAGCAGACATTGGAATGGTTCAGGGAACAACAAAAAAACACTAAAATTCCAGTACATTCAGTAGGAACTGTGTGTCCCTTTTTAGTAACAACTACAGTCAATGAGCTGATGACAACCGTGTCTTGTTTCCTCTCTCAGGCGGAAGGTGTATCAGACGCGTCGACCTGTCCTGGGCGCCTCCAACCTCAGTTCCGAGGATGAGGACAGTTTTTACGACAACAGCATCACCTCCATCCTCACTGAGGGACAATTACATACCACCAACTGTTAGGGAGCTCTTTTTTTCATGTAGTAAATGAATAGATTAAAATATAGCTGGTTAGAGGGAGGTACTCAGGACTCTACATGAAGTAGCTAACATGCCAAGCACTATGAAATTGACTTGCAGTTATTTTTCTGGTTTTATGAGAACTAGATTGCTATGTCAGAGGTTGGTTGCCAGTACAATCAACTGTCATCCTGGCACCATCACTTATTATTTTCTTTTGTCGGTTAAAATATGAGATATTTTGTAGATTGACTAAGTCAAGGGCCCAAAGAGCTCTGGTCAAAAGTAGTGCACTGTATAGGGAATAGGGTGCCATTTGGGACACACTCATGAACTTGGAATCACAGGGTTTTGCTGTGCCTCAACTTGACTTTCTTTTATAAGAATACTTGCTTGAGTGTTTTAGCACCTTTACACTGATGACTATTGAATTGGTGGGATATTAACACAGCAGAAAGTGTTTCAATTCAGTACATAGTTTAAATTCTTGGCAAGCTTTTTCACATGCACATACGTGTTTACACGCACTGTCTCTTCTGATACTTTTTATTTTATTTAACTAGGCAAGTCAGTTAAGGACAAATTCTTATTTACAATGACGGCCTACCAAATGGCAAAAGGCCTCCTGCGGGGACGGGGGCTGGGATTAAAAATATAATTAAAATATAGGACAAAACACACATGACTAGAGACAACACTACATAAAGAGAGACCAAAGAGAGAAATGCTACTCTCAAACCAAAAGGTGGCAAACGAATTGGTCACTGTTATGACGGTTGAGTTATTTTCGGTACAATGTTGTATTTACATGGGCATGTTAAGCTGTACTTTATCGTACAGTAGCTTCAAGTGGTCGATGCAGGTGCTCACATTCACCTTCCTTTGGTTTTGGTATTCTTTTGTGGTTATTTTTACTTTTGACTGTACTGTGACAAAGGGCTGTATACTTTTCTGGGGCTTACACTTTTTTACTCTTCCTGCTGTATACATCAGATATTTATTACAATCAGCTACATCCATCTCTCTTCTTTCCATTACATCTCACCCTTCTCTATCCTGTTCCTTGTTTTAAGTATTTATCTCGCTGGTCTGTGCAAATGTTTTCACTCGAATGCCTTAAAATTATTACCGTAATTGTTGTGGTTATTTATTTCTACTGATGCTGTAGTTGCTACTATTGTCGTTTTGTATGTTATTTCAAGAGTAACTTGTCAGTGCTTGAATCTGCTTTCCTACCAACAGAGTAATCATATGATTGGAAGTGCAATAGTACATTTCTTCTCATTACGCCTGCCTTTTTAGTGAATGTACAATGAACTTTTCTCCCTTAAGTACATTTGCTGAGATTTTTTACTTTGAATGTGGTCGTTTTCCGATGTCTTTCTGGGGCAACTTTGCCCCTAGGTTATGAAGTTTTTACTGTTTATTGTAACATTTGATAAGTGGTAGAAATCTGCTTGAGTTTTACCAGTATTTTGACACTTTGGTATTTCAAATAAATGTTGGACCTTGTGTGGATGTGACAATGGAAGTAATTTTTCCATAAAGTGTAACTAATTTAATAGAGATGGCTCCAATAAATCGGAGTACCTACGCTATCTATGACCATGAAAAACTGTCACCAGTTTCCCTTTAAGTGATAATGCCCGAGAAGCCGGTGTTTGGAGGATATTGGCACAGGTGTTAGGCCCGAGATGAAAAGTGTGTTCGTAAATTCAATCTGGAGTGCCAGAGAGCGCTCTGAGTGCGCTCTGGTAGTTCACTTCATTCTAGTCAGAATATACAGTTGAAGTCGGAAGTTTACATACACTTAGGTTGGAGTCATTAGAACTTGTTTTTCAACCACTCAACAAGACATTTGTGAACAAACTATAGTTTTGGCAAGTCGGTTAGGACATTACTTTGTGCATGACACAAGTAATTTTTCCAACAATTGTTTACAGACTGATTTATTACACTTATAATTCACTGTATCACAATACCAGTGGGTCAGAAGTTTACATACACTAAGTTGACTGTGCCTTTAAACAACTTAGAAAATTCCAGAAAATGTCATGGCTTTAGAAGCCTCTGATAGTCTAATTTACATCATTTGAGTCAATTGGAGTTGTACCTGTGGATGTATTTCAAGGCCTCTTTCCTTGACATCAT
Source organism: Brachymystax lenok tsinlingensis (assembly GCA_030435695.1). NCBI lineage: Eukaryota > Metazoa > Chordata > Actinopteri > Salmoniformes > Salmonidae > Brachymystax > Brachymystax lenok. The sequence continues at coordinate 2,341,973 of CM059806.1, read as the reverse complement.
GGGAAAATCAAAAGAAATCAGCCAAGATCTCTGAACAGAAATTGTAGACCTCCACAAGTCTGGTTCATCCTTGGGCGCAATTTCCAAACGCCTGAAGGTACCACGTTCATCTGTACAAAATATCGTATGGACAACCCCTAACAACCCAAAAGTATGAACACCATGGGACCACGCAGCCGTCATACCGCTCATGAAGGAGACGCGTTCTGTCTCCTAGAGATTAATGTACTTTGGTGCGAAGTGCAAATCAATCGCAGAACAACAGCAAAGGACCTTGTGAAGATGGTGGAGGAAACCAGTACAAAAGTATCTATATCCACAGTAAAAAAAGTGCTATATCAACATAACCTGAAAGGCCGCTCAGCAAGGAAGAAGCCACTGTTCCAAAACCGCCATAAAAAAATGACTGGTTTGCAACTGCACATGGGGACAAAGAGTGTAGTTTTTGGAGAAAGGTCCTCTGGTCTGATGAAACAAAAATAGAACTGTTTGGCCATAATGACCATTGTTAAGTTTGGAGGAAAAAGGGGGGGACTAGCAAGCCAAAAAACACCATCCCAACCGTGAAGCACGGGGGTGGCAGCATCATGTTGTGGGGGTGCTTTGCTGCAGGAGGAACTGGTGCGCTTCACAAAATAGATGGCATCATGAGGAAGGAAAATTATGTGGATATATTGAAGCAACATCTCAAGACATCAGTCAGGATGTTAAAGCTTGGTCGCAAATGGGTCTTCCAAATGGACAATGACCCCAAGCATACTTCCAAAGGTGTGACAAAATGGCTTAAGGACAACAAAGTCAAGGTATTGGAGTGGCCATCACAAAACCCTGACCTTATAGAAAATTTGTGGGCAGAACTAAAAAAGCGTGTGTGAGCAAGTAGGCCTACAAACCTGACTGTTACACCAGCTCTGTCAGAAGGAATGGGCCAAAATTCACCCAATTTATTGTGGGAAGCCTGTGGAAGGCTACCTGACGCGTTTGACCCAAGTTAAACAATTTAAAGGCAATGTTACCAAATACTAATTGAGTGTATATAAACTTCTGACCTACTGGGAATGTGATGAAAAATAAAAGCTGAAAGAAATAATTCTCTCTACTATTATTCTGACATTTCACATTCTTAAAATATAGTGGTGATCCTAACTGATCTAAGACAGGGAATTTTTACTAGGATTAAAAGTCAGGAATTGTGAAAAACTGAGTTTAAATGTATTTGGCTAAGGTGTATGTAAACTTATGACTTCAACTGTATTAGTACTGGTATAAATTCATTTTCTCATTTTCATGTCTTACCAACTAGTTATATTATGTGTTTTAGGCTGCTATTCTTAATGCTGTGGTGAATGCTGGCACATGCAGGTGTTAGATGATATTCCATGTTTAATTTTCTACGCACAGTATGCATATGGCATGGCTGCCAATATTGCATCATGGGAGCACATGCTGGTTAGGCTCCGTATACATCACCTAGGTGGATGTTGTGTTATTAATGCATTGGCTGACTATGTTCTGTACCATCTGCACATAGTGTTGTGGCATGGCTGCTATTATTGCAAGAGCACACAGTGAGCTTGTGGTTACTTAGAGGGCAACACTAACTATTCCTTCCATAGCATATGCTGGAGCATTGCAGTACGATAGCACATCATTTTAGGAGGGTAGTAAGCAAGTTTATGTGCGTTTATCATGCATGCTTCTACAGTGCGTGTGCAGGCATCTTATATCCTGATGCAGCTCTGGGTGGTGGACCAAACAGAGGATCCGCTTCGGGAAGTCGTAATGTTGGTAAGTTGACGTTGCTCTTATATCCAATAGTTCCTCCTGGCTGTATGTTATACAACTTAAGATTTCCTGGGATAACAGTGTAAGAAATAATACATTAAAAAAAAACAAAATACTGCATAGTTTCCTAGGAACGCGAAGCGAGGCGGCCATTGCCTGTTCACCCCGCTATCATCCAGAAGGCGAGGTCAGTACAGGTGCATCAAAGCTGGGACCGAGAGACTGAAAAACAGCTTCTACCTCAAGGCCATCAGACTGTTAAACAGCCACCACTAACATTGAGTGGCTCCTGCCAACATACTGACTCAAATCTCTAGTCACTTTAATAATAAAAAAATGGATGTAATAAATGTATCACTAGTCACTTTAAACAATGCCACTTTATATAATGTTTACATACAATACATATGAGATGAGTAATGTAGGGTAACGACCCTGGGTTGAAGTTGAAGTCAGTTGAAGTCATAAGTTTACATACACCTTAGCCAAATACATTTAAACACAGCTGTCTATGCTGGTCGCTACAGTATATATTGTACTCTATACCATCTACTGCATCTTGCCTATGCCGTTCGGCCATCGCTCGTCCAGAATAATGTACATATTCTTATTCATTCCTTCACACTTGTGTGTGTGTATAAGGTAGTTGTGAAATTGTTGGATTACTTGTTAGATACTACTGCACGGTCGGAACTAGAAGCACAAGCTCTACACTCGCATTAAGATCTGCTAACCAGGTGTATGTGACGAATACAATTAGATTTGATTTGAGCCTGACTCATACCTAGCAACCTGTGCTGGTCCAAAAGTGTGCGCTCTACATGAACTGTTCAGCAGTCAAGTTGCGTGTTATCGTGAGCTATTCGAATGGCGCTCATCTGTCGTCGCCTAAACATTTACTGGGTCTTTTTATCACTAGCATATTTTAGTTATCACACTGGACCTTTAGTGGGGAACCTGCATCCACACTTAAGGTCGTGGGGCCAGGGAGATTTTTGATGCCAAAAGTGATGTTGCTGCGAGTTCCATGCCTTTATATAGTTCGCTATATCATCATTCAGCCTCGAATGGTATTACAAGTCAATGCACATTAGCACAGGTGGTTGGCTGGATGGTTAGGTTGCGTATAGTAGATATTTAATGTAGGCCACAGATGATTACGCTAGTCATATAGTTTAGTGATCGCGCTCAGCGGTGCTTCTTTAGGGTGGCTGAGTCTACACTGTAGCGTACCCTCGCCTCGAGTGAACTAGAAGCACAAGCACAAGCTCTACACTCGCATTAACATCTGCTAACCAGGTGTATGTGACAAATACAATTAGGTTTGAGACAGCAACCTGTGCTGGTCCAAAAGTGTGCGCTTCGAGTGAGGGTACCCAGCGGTACGTCACAAAGCCATTTTATCTCGGTTCTTTTTTAGTCGGGTCAGTAAATAAATAGCAATTACGGTCCCATTCTCATTTGCCTCTAACAGTACCAAAAATGAGAACAGGTCATGGTAGAAATAGTTTTAGTTACTCAGCTCCGTGGTCCTGGAATTCTCTCCGGAACATTTTAAAATGTGATGATCTAGTTTCGTTGGTGGAGTTTAAACACTTGATCGATGTATATATCATAGAGAAGTGTAATTGTTTTTAGGCCCGCTGTTTTTAGTCAAGACGTAAAATGTTTTTGTTGTACTGTATGTGTGTTTATAGTTTTTGTTTAACGTTGTGTTGTTTTGTCTGAAACGTTGTTCCCCCTGCTGCTATTGGATCAGGTCTTTCTTGGAAAAGAGATGTTATCTCGACGAGAAAAACCTGTATAAATAAAGGTTAAAAAAACAAACAACAAAACAAGGGATATATAGGTGCGATACGTCACATATGGTTAACATTCTACTTAGGATTTATTTGCATGATACGATTACTTTAGGCGGTTATTCGATCATATTTAAATGGTGCTTCTGCGGTAGCTACACATTCGTCTGGCGTAAGGTTCTGCTGTTTGGGAGATTGGTATAGTTTACAGCTCTCACTTTATTTTATACGGGCGCTTTGCTCGGGCACTGAGTTACCATGAAGGAGAAAAGCCTATATCGCCAAGACTTGCATTATTTATTGCTGAATAAATGTTTAAACATATTTCTACGTGCCGTTTTTCTTCTGAACTACGGATTTCAGCACCCCGAAGAAAAGCGTTCATTTACACAGGACAAACATAGGTACAAGGAAAGCATTAAAGAATGGAAATATTTACAAGTAGCTACTGAAAGCGACTCGATGTAGTTGGAGGTGCAGCCTGCCCTCACTTGTCGCTGCTAAACTCCAACGTATGTTGAGTTTAGTCAGCTAAGATGTTAACAAGTGATAAAATGCTTAAACACACAAACAGACAGACAGGAATGGAAAGTTCATAACACAGACTCCGACAGAAAGGAAAACTCATATGCACACGCATAGACAGACTAATTAAACTCACATACTGGTAGACACACACACACATTCTTGGACACCGTGGCATTTTTACTTTTTGCTTGCACAGTCCTGTTTACACAGCACATCTCTCACGCCAGAGAGCTATTCTATAAAGACACTTCATTACTCACTTATGTAACAGAACCACATTCTGCACCATGGCGGTACCACTGCCACCATGTAGCGATGGGACGCCTTTGGTTTGATCACGTTTTAACTCTTCCTTTTACCAGGTATAACAACTGAAAACACAGCCTAACAACCCAATTTACAGCTTGTTTTAAGAGACACAGACACTCAAACAAAGGCACATACGCACTCCTTCACACCAATAAAGTCCGAAACCAAGTATGAAAGCTCTTGAATTATTAAGACAAAAGACACTTAGAAACACCAACACTCCGCTGCCAACGTGACAGTAAAAGAATGAAAAAAAGCCTTGCCTTTACAGTGACCTTCCAAACCTGACCTTTATCTTCACCAGGCCTATCTGAATATGGCCAGTCTATAACCAAGTTAAAACCTCTTAAGGATCGGACCCTTTTTTTTTAAATGTTTCCTAAAATGACATACCCAAATCTAACTGCCTGTAGCTCAGGACCTGAAGCAAGGATATGCATATTCTTGATACCATTTGAAAGGAAACACTTTGAAGTTTGTGGAATTGTGAAAATATTTTTTTTTTTTTGGTTCCAAGGCCATTATCTGACTTAGGATTCTAGGCACAATTTAGATTTTATCCACTAATGGCAGCAGTGTATGTGCAACGTTTTAGACTGAGCCAATGAACCATTGCATTTCTGTTCAAAATGTATCAAGTCTGCCCAAATGTGCCTAATTGGTCAATATATACATTTTCAACTGTACACTCCCCTCAAACAATAGCATGGTATGTTTGCACTGTAGTAGCTTCTGTAAATTGGACAGTGCAGTTAGATGAAAAATGTAAGCTTTCTGCCCAAATAAGATGAATATGTCCTGGGAAATTGTGTTGTTACTTACAACATCATGCTAATCGCGTTAGTGCACGTTAGCTCAACCGTCCTGAGGGTGGGACACCTATCCTTAAGAGGCTGGCTATTTCTTCTCTTATCTATTGTTCACCAGTGCACCGTCATTCTTCTCCCTGTAGGGGGAGCTAGTCCTGTCTTGGTTGTAGGTGGGAGCTACATGGTCTGGTGGAACAGGGCTGGGCTGGTGACTGAGCCTCACCCTGCCATGTAAGGCAAGACAGTAGGTTCCCATACTGAGTCTCACACACACACACAGACAGTCGCAACAGTCAGATCATCGTCAGGAAGGCCCACGGACAACTGCTCTGATACAGGTACATTGAAAATGGGTGGCATGTGGGCTTGTGAGACTGGTAGAGGTAAAGCTACTCTAGACTAGTGTGCTGACACAGTTTAAAGTAGAGCTCTGGTATGTTTCTATATAAAGCTTTGTTTGGTTGCTGTTTTGTATTACAGTAATAACCACAGTAACTTGTGATTTAGATGTAAAGGTACTTATAATTGCAGTAGTGGTGAGAGCTTTTAAACTACAGTTATTCTCAGGTGTTTGTATGTAAAGCTATGTTTGATTGCTCTTAGACAAGGAGACAAAGGTTTTTGATATTGACTTCGTATATCAGTAATGGTGTTAACCTGTGACTGTATGAGAGATTTTAATGCTGAGTTGTCTTCTAGCAAGTTCCTCTAATGTAAGCAGCAATGCTAACATTTTGGGATGGTTGAATATAGTGTATGATGATGAGTTAATTTTGTTTCCATGACCAGAATTTGTATAGATGGGATTAATCAATGTGGCACTGTTGAATTTCTGAGTAGGTGTATCCATTGTCAGGAGAGAGAGAGATTTTATTTATTTATATATATATATAGTACCAGTCAAAGGTTTGGACACACCTACTCATTCAAGGGTTTTTCTTTATTTTTACTATTTTCTACATTGTAGAATAATAGTGAAGACATAAAAACTATGAAATAACACATGGAATCATGTCGTAACCAAAAGTGTTAAACATATCAATATATATTTTATATTTGAGATTCTACAAAGGAGCCACTCTTTGCCTTGTTGACAGCTTTGCACACACTTGGCATTCTCTCAACCAACTTCATGAGGAATGCTTTTCCAACATTCTTGAAGGGGTTCCCATATGCTGAGCACTTGTTGGCTGCTTTTCCTTCACTCTGCGGTCCAACTCATCCCAAACCATCTCAGTTGGGTTGAGGTCGGGTGATTAGGGGCCAGATCATCTGATGCAGCACTCATCACTCTCCTCCTTGCTAAAATAGCCCTTACACAGCCTGGAGGTGTGTTTTGGCTCATTGTCCTGTTAAAAAACAAATGATAGTCCCACTAAGCGCAAACCAGATGGGATGGCGTATTGCTGCAGAATGCTATGGTAGCTATGCTGGTTAAGTGTGTGTCACCAGCAAAGCATCACACCGCCTCCTCCATGCTTCACGGTGGGAACCACACATGCGGAGATCATTCGTTAACCTACACTTACGGTTGGGGGTGGGGGAGTTTTGCCCAGGATAAAGACGGCTATATCGGTCCGCTAATACAGGACTAGTAAAGGCCCAGTGCACTACTTTTCAGGGGGTGCGGCACCCACAGCACCCCTACTACCCGCGAGTATGGAACGACCCAGTAGCAAAATAGTATTAGCCAGGCTAAACTGAGTATACAGATATTACAGATACCGTATCTTAATTTGATCATCCTTGTTGCAGAAATGTTCCTGCAATGCAGGAAATGCAAACTTGTAGTGTATTCCAGGTTTAAAATGACTTCCAAAGTTTGTAATTTACACTTTAAAATGTCAGACTTCATTTGCCCTAATGAAAAATGTATCAACCCCAGAAAAAAAAATCCCATGAATTATAATCCACATAATAATTCTCATTTCCTGCTCTGAAAAACACTGGGTCAAATTAAGATACAGCATGTGTACTTCAGAAGATATTTGGAAAATAATATTTTAAATTGTTAATGTATGTATTGTGCTTTTGCTTTTGGACTTGATAGAATCACAACCGGGAGTTCCAGGTCATTTTCATGGCTTACCTAGGATATGATTCAGTATTAGGGGCTCCCAAGTGGCGCAGCGGTCGAAGGCTAGAGGCGTCACTACAGACACCCTGGTTTGAATCCAGGCTGTATCACAACCGGCCGTGATTGGGAGTCCCATAGGGCAGCGCACAGTTGGCCCAGTGTCGTCCGGGTTTGACCGGTGTAGGCCGTCATTGTAAATAAGAATTTGTTCTTAACTGACTTGCCTAGTTAAAGGTTAAATTAAAAATAAAAACAATTATTTGATTCTTGTACTGTTGTAAATCAGTAGTTGTTTTGGCTAAAGAATGGAACTTAACACTCTTATGAACAGCATGGTTTTTCTGACTTGAGATGAGTGTGTATAACTCCTGCGTACATGTAAATCTTCCATTAATAGCCCAATTTGAAGAGTTTGAGTAATTTGCTACTAACTTAACAAGAGCCCAGCTAGCACATTTGGTTTCTTGGAAGTTGTGGGAACATATGTTTTTGGTTTCTCATTGGTTCTGTGAACGAAGCCATACGTTTCCTCTCTGGTAACTTTTTAAAAAGGTTCTGAGAATGGAAGTGAACATGTTTCAACAAGACTTTTTAATAATACTGCTAGCTTAGGTTAACTGTTTTGAACTCCAAGCACACATGGAAATTCCTTTGCTTAGGCATTAATCATAAAAACACATTGTTTTTGGGATTGTGACACTTCATCAGTGAGATTCAAACCTACGATATTCTGTTGTCTGTCCATGGAATTAGTCCACTACGCCACCAGGATGGAGCAAGCATGCCATGTTTTTTTAAACTCATAAGAAAGCTGTTCATTTTAGTCTATTCAAACCATAGAGATTAGATAGAGGACTCATCTTTGTATCTGTGCCATTTATAGCGTCTGTAACAGCACGGGCAGCGCCATTGAGGCTATCTCCATTTTGAAGCAGTCAATTTTCTTCACGATTGGCTGATCCCTCCTGATGACCCGGCTGACACCAACAGGGTCACCAGGAGGGATCAGCCAATGAAGTTGGAAGTCCCACCCAGTTGACTATATTAAAATGGTGGAAGCCCTCAATGGCGCTGCCCATGCTAATATGTCCTTTTGGCCACTAGAGGCCTTTATCATTTTCTATGATTCAAACAGACCCCATTCCAAAGGAAACAAGCACTAATTTCAGCTGTGGCCAATTAGGGGAGCGTGGCCAACACCTGAACACACTTAACAGGATATAGTTTTGTTGCTGCTGAGACTGGAATATAACTTTAGTAACGTTCATAGAACGTTCTAATAATGTATCTTGTGGTTTTCATGGAAAGTTTTCTTAACGTTCTTGGAACAATTTGAGAACATGACTCTAAATAGAACCATGAGGAAACCTGTAGGAAACGTCATGCTGAAGTACTGAAATTACCATAGAATAATGTTGTTGGTTAACATTCTCTGAACTATTTGAGAATATTCCCAATGTCAAACCAGTTGGAGAACATTCCTAGAACATTACCAAAATTGAAATTAAATGTAACCATGTTTGAATTTTTAGGAAACGTTCTTAATACGGATTGGAACCTTTTTTTCAATTTTAGCCTAAAATAACATGCCCAAATCTAACTGCCTGTAGCTCAGGACCTGAAGCAAAGATATGCATATTCTTGATACCATTTGAAAGGAAATACTTTGAAGTTTATGGAAATTTTGAAATTAATGTAGGAGAATATAACACATTAGATCTGGTAAAAGATAATACAAAGACAAAAACCTTAATTTTTTATTTATTTTTGATCATCTTTGAAATGCAAGAGAAAGGCCACAATGTATTATTCCAGCTTAGGCACAATTTAGATTTTGGCCACTAGATGGCAGCAGTGTATGTGCAACGTTTTCGACTGATCCAATGAACCATTACATTTTTGTTCAAAATGTTGTATCAAGTCTGCTCAAATGTGCCTAATTGGTTTATTAATACATTTTTAAGGTTCATAACTGTGCACTCTACTCAAGCATGGTACAATAGCATGGTATTCTTTCACTGTAATAGCTACTGTAAATTGGACAGTGGAGTTAGATTAACAAGAATGTAAGCTTTCTGCCTGTATCAGATATGTCTATGTCCTGGGAAATATTCTTGTTACTTACAACCTCATGCTAATCACATTAGCACACTTTAGCTCAACCGTCCCACGGAGGGGACACCGTCCCTGTAGAGGTTTTAAGCTTCAGATGGCAAACGTAAGAACTTCCGTGTATGGGCTTGTTCTGCTGCATTGAATGCTGGAACTCCATATTTGGCTCACACCTTCATATATTGTAACGCAGCCAGAGCAGAAACTCCATACATGGGCACTGACATTAATATTGGAACGGGGCCCTGGAGCAGGAACTCCATATATGGTCATAGAGCCACTTAGCCACAAGCCCACCTTACTTACCTGAATCCAATTGCTTCATCAACCACCGTCATAGTATTTAAACAGCATCCTTTGTCAAACCTTTTATAATGCTGCCTAACAAAGGGCTGTACTACAGGTCACGCTGAGCCTTTAACCCACAGCGATATCAGTTGGGATGGGGTCAACCCTATAGGCTTTGTGCACAATGGCAGGCCAGCACAACCCTGGTCCGTGACCTGGGGCTGGCAGGGTTCCAGCCTAACCTTAGTATATTGCCAGGGGTTAGTCCCGCCAGCAGGCTCAGCACAACCTCTGTCAACAACTGGGGGCTGATCGTGCATGAGACTAGCTACCAACCCTGGTCCACGACTGGAGGCCCTCCAGGCTTCCTTTATGATTATTATTATTATATATATTTTTAACCCTTCCACCCCCCCTCTTCGGAGGACGAATATAATTTTTTTTACAGCTTTTTTTCTACATATACATACATTTTACCTATACATTTGACATATATGGTACTTTTATATATAACAACAATACATTACCAAACAAACTCTTTAATCCCAACACTCAGCGACTTTCAGCCCATCCCACCTATCACAATAGACCGCCTTTGTTTGGTTTCCATGTGCCATATTGTTAAATTGTGTTGTGATGTTTTACATTTTTTAAATCTTTCTAATCGTATATTATCCACAGATTGTGAGCTAAAGATGAAAACCTTTCCTACGAGTATTATTTATTGATTGGCTATGGCTTTCCAGATCACCCAACACTGCTATTTGTAAGGTTAATTTTAAGTGCATGTTGTGATTTTTTATTTTTTTACCATTCCTGAACCTGTGACCAGAAACAGGATACATAGGGGCAATACCAGACTATGTGATCTATTGATTCTGTCTCTTCGCCAACAAACTCTACAGAGCTGCTCCCTTTTCCACTTGCCATTTTTGTGGTAGTGCACTTGGTTGTAATTTGGATTGAGCAGATATTCCCAGATATTTTCAATAACTGCATATGTGACAACTCCTCCATTTCTATTCATGATATCATTAGTAAATATAGTAAAAAAAAAAAAAATCAAAAAATAAAAGTTCATTTATAGTTTTTGAGATGTGAACACCAAGTATGTCTACTTCACCATCCGCCCCTTTTACTGTTAAACTACAAGGTAGTGTAAACACTATTTTTAATGATCCAATGCATAATATGGTTGTGCAGGGATCCAGATTGCGGACTTAAGAAAAAACTAGTCATCAGCATACATTGACACTTTTTTGTTTTTATCCGCTGGATTTCTAACCCCTTGATGTTCTTGTTGGATCAAATTTGAATAGATAGCATTTCAATGGCCATAATAAATAGATATGGAGACAATGGATAGCCTTGTTTCACTCCTCTTAAAAGCTCAATTCTTTCTGAGAAGTAACCATTGTTTACTATTTTACATCTGGGGTTGCTGTACATAACTTTAACCCATTGTATAAGAGATTCACCAAAATTAACAGTACAATCTTATACATGCATGCTCATATTTGAAAGTCCTAGCAAGGCTATAAGCATGTCAGCCCAGCCTGCTCAGTTCATTGAATTCAATTGGATGAGAAAACAACCTAAATATATCGCAAGACCAGACCATTTTTTTATGTCCATTACATGCAATACATATTTCATGTAGTCCTCATTATATCCTGTTGTACTCTGACAAAAAAAGGAAGAGAGAAAAAGGAACATAGATTCTAACGGCCACTAATGACTAGCAGTAAAAAAAAATCTTAGGCATCACATTATATCCTGTTGTATCGTGCCATGGCTGTGCCAACCCCGGGCACTCCCTTATGTGAAGGCAAACTCAAGTTCAACTCTCAATCGATTCCGACACAGCCACGGCACGACAGCCAAGAACACATGCATTTATAAATGAATTCTAATCGTACTTTATCAAACGCCTTTTCAAAATCTGCTATGAAGACCAGGCCTGGTATCTTCAATGTTTCATAATGTTCCATTGTCTCAAGTAATTGTCGTATATTATCTCCAATATATCATCCGTGTAAAAAAACCTGTCTGATCAGGATGAACAATATCTGGTATAACCTTTTATTCTATATGTTATGCATTTCGCCAGGATTTTTGCATCATAACATTGAAGTGTTAGATGCCTCCAGTTTTTTAAATGGACTGGATCTTTATACTTACCACCTGGGTCCTGTTTCAGTAGTAATGAAATCAGACCTTCTTGTTGAGTACCTGAAAGTCTACCATTTGTATAAGAGTAATTAAAACATGCTAATAATGGATCTTTGAGTACATCAAAAAATGTCTGATGTACCTCTACTGGTATACCGTCAAGCCCTGGTGTTTTTCCAGACTCAAAAGATTTTATTGCCTCAAAACGTACCTCTTCTGTAAGTTGGCCTTAACACCGGTCTTTCTGTAAATTTGTTAATTTTACATTAGTATTATTATTATTATGAAAGAAATCCTTACAGTTAACATCATTCAGTGAAAATGGAGGAGACTGAAAAAAAAACATGATAAAAATATTTTGCTTCCTCTTTCAAAATATAATTTGGTGAATCATGGATAACTCATTTGTAATGAGTTTCTGTAAATTAAAATGTTGTGCATTTTTCCAAATATTCCATCCAATTCGCTTTATTTTTGTAATACATTACACTGGATCGTTCTTGAATAAGTTCCTCCATTTCTTTTTGTTTTTCCTCTAACCTATTTTGTGCCTCTATAGTACAGTTTCTACTACCATCTACCTGCGCTGTTACTTCCTCTATTTCCTTTTATTAGTGTAATCTCTTTTGACCTAAACTGTTTTTGTTTTAATGATGAGTATTGTATTGAAAGTGTACCACACAATAAGGGGATCTGCTGTACCTATGTTGTACAAAAAAAAGTCAATTATGAACTATTTGTTTTAGTTAAGAACAAATTGTTATCAAATAGGCTGTGATTAAATTTCCAATATCTCTGTCTACGTGGAAATTCTGTAAGAGTTATATGGAGGCTAATTAGATGGTGGTCCGATCGCATTCGGTTTCCTATTTATACTTTTTTTTTTATGCCAGCAAGAACGAGATTAGGAAGTAATCAAGACGGCTAGCTTGATTAAGCCTCCTCCATGTATATCTCACTAGGTCAGGGTTTTTCAACCTCCATATATCCACTAGTTCTAATGTATCCATGATCTTTGATCTCCTTAAGTGCTTGAGGGTGATAGTTTGTAGAATGATTTATTTTACAATCCATTGAGGTACTTAAAACCGTATTATAATCTCCCACCATAATAATAGATTCTTCCGTTGCTTGTGAGCTCAATAGATAGATATATTTTCATCATTATTTGGCCCATATAGATTAATTAACCAGATCTGTTTTTGATCCAATAGCATATTTAAAATAATCTTCCTTGCGGATCTGTTTGCACAGTTTGCACAATCGAAACAAAATGTGTATTAATTTGTATAATCACCCCTTTTGAGTTTCTTTGACCATGACAAAAATATATTTCTCCCTCCCAGTCCTTTTTCCACCCAACCTCATGTATATTTGTAGAATGAGTTTCCTGTAAACAATAGATATTATATTCTTTCTCTTTTAGCCATGTAAACATGTATCTTTTTTTACTTTACCGTTATGTTGACTGAGAACACATTTACAGCAACAACCTGGGGAATGGTTACAGGGGAGAGGAGGGCAATGAATGAGCAAATTGTAAGCTGGAGATGATGGTATGAGGGACAGCTGGGAAATGTATCCAGGACACCATGGTTAACACCCCTACTCTTACAATAAGTGCCATGGGATCTTTAGTGACCACAGAGAGTCAGGACACCCATTTAACACCCCATCCAAAAGAAGGCACCTGAGGACCAGCAGTGGGATGCAGGGTGGTATGCTGCTGGCTGCTAAGCCATTACAATTATAACTTACCCTAATGAAACCCAAGTTTCAACTATACTTACCACAACCAATGTTTGTAAACTTACCATTAAAAAAGCACCATAATGATTAAGTGTCCATGTAGCTGTACCATAATAATTTGCACTGTTAAGCATCTGTAGCTGCAACTTTGTAAACCTCCCAATTGACCTAATTTTCCACCCACCAAAACCTCCCCCCATATCTAGGTCTGTTGTCACTAAGACCATCAGACCGTCTCCCTGACTCATGACGCACTTTTGCGTCCTAAGGCAAACCCTTGGCCGACTATTGGCGTTAGCCAGAGGGAAATATGGGCAGATCCATGATAACATTATCTATGAGGATACCTAAGAGAACTAACCAAATATGGGAAACAGTCAGAAACAAAATTGTAACAATAATAGATCATATTAATATAAATAATAACAGTACAATCTTATACATGCATGCTCATATTTTGAAAGTCCTAGCAAGGCTATAAGCATGTCAGCCCAGCCTGCTCAGTTCATTGAATTCAATTGGATGAGAAAACAACCTAAATATATCGCAAGACCAGACCATTTTTTTATGTCCATTACATGCAATACATATTTCATGTAGTCCTCATTATATCCTGTTGTACTCCGACAAAAAAAGAAGAAGGAAAAAGGAACATAGATTCTAACGGCCACTAATGACTAGCAGTAAAAAAAGACTTAGGCATCACATTATATCCTGTTGTATCGTGCCATGGCTGTGCCAGAGCCGACCGCAAGCCAACCCCGGGCACTCCCTTATGTGAAGGCAAACTCAAGTTCAACTCTCAATCGATTCCGACACAGCCACGGCACGACAGCCAAGAACACATGCAGTACTGACAATCCAGAGCGAGTAAACCTGTAAAACCAACCCTCTCTCCACCCTACGCGTTGTTGTTATTCCAGGGTCGTTGCTCTATCACCTCGGCTGTTTTACACCTAGGCCTATATCATTAGGATCAAGAATATAAAAAGGCAGCATAAATAGCTTATATAGAAATATGTAATATACCTTTCTCTCGCTTAGAGAAGTGCTTCCATAAGCCAATTACCGTTAACTTTAAACACTTTATGCCAGTGTTAACCAGCCCACACACACTAGAGACAACAACCCTGTTGACAAAAAAATGTGGAAAAAGTCAAGGGGTCTGAATATTTTCCGAATCCACTGTACGTAAATGTGATATTTCATTTCAATCGTCTTTTTATAAATTTGCAAAAAAGTCTCTAAACCTTTTTGCTTTGTCATTATGGGATATTGTGTGTAGATTGAGGGGGGGGGGAAACGATTTAATCCGTTTTAGAATAATGGTGTAACATAACAAAATGTGGAAAAAGTCAAGGTCTGAATACTTTCCGAGTGCACTGTAATCAAATCAAATTGTATTGGTCACATATACGTGTTTAGCAGATGTTACTACGGATGTGGAGAAATGCTTGTCTTTCTATCTCCGACTGCAGTAATATCTAACAAGTAATATCGAAAAATTTCACAAATCTAAGTAAAGGAATGGAATTAAGAATAAATAAATATGGATGTGCTAGTGATGGCTATTGAACAGTCTGAGATAGAAGTTGTTTTTTTCAGTCTCTCGGTCCCAGCTTTGATGCACCTGTGCTGACCTCACCTTCTGGATGATAGCGGGGTGAACAGGCAGTGGCTCGGGTGGTTGTTGACCTGTACGCTGTGTACGCTGAGGAACTTGAAGCTTTCCACATTCTCCACTGCGGTTCCGTCAATGTGGATAGGGGGGTTCTCCCTCTGCTGTCTCCTGAAGTCCACAATCATCTCTTTTGTTTTGTTGACGTTGAGTGAGAGGTTATTTTCCTGGCACCACACTCCCAGAGCCCTCACCTCCTCCCTGTAGGCTGTCTCGTCATTGTTGGTAATCAAGCCTACTGTTGTGTCGTCTGCAAACTTGATGATTGAGTTGGAGGAGTGCGTGGCCACACAGGCATGGGTGAACAGGGAGTACAGGAGGGGGCTGAGCACGCACCCCAGTGTTGAGGATTAGCAGAGTGGAGGTGTTGTTTCCTACCTTCACCACCTGGGGGTGGCCCGTCAGGAAGTCCAGGACCCAGTTGCACAGGGCGGTGTTCAGACCCAGGGCCTTGAGCTTAATGATGAGCTTTGAGGGTACTATGGTGTTGAATGCTGAGCTATAGTCAATGAACAGCATTCTTACATAGGTATCCTCTAGTCCAGATGGGATAGGGCAGTGCAATGGCGATTGCATCGTCTGTGGACCCATTGGGGCAGTAAGCAAAGAACTGTAACTCAGTAACATCTTTAAAATTGTTGCGTTTTATATATTTGTTCAGTATGTGTGTATATATATATATATATATATATATATAGATAGATAGATAGATAGATAGATAGATAGATAGATAGATAGATAGATAGATAGATAGATAGATAGATAGATAGATAGATATATATAGATATAGTATTTGGTAGACTTTATTGTACTATTCACAGTAAAGTCTGCAAAAACACAACAGTGAATACTAGTATTTACTGCAGTATACTGTAGAATTTACAGGTATCTATACTATAAATACTGTAGTAAAATAACTGTACTGCCCTACAAAGGCAAAGTGCAGGAACTACAGTTGAAGTCGGAAGTTTACATACACCTTAGCCAAATACATTTAAACTCAGTTTCAATTCTTGACATTTAATCCTAGTAAAAATTCCCTGTCTTAGGTCAGTTAGGATCACCACTTCATTTTAAGAATGTGAAATGTCAGAATAATAGTAGAGAGAATGATTTATTTTATATTTTATTTATTTCATCACATTCCCAGTGGGTCAGAAGTTTACATACACTCAATTAGTATTTGGTAGCATTGCCTTTAAATTGTTTAACTTGGGTCAAACGTGTCGGGTAGCCTTCCACAAGCTTCCCACAATAAGTTGGGTGAATTTTGGCCCATTCCTTCTGACAGAGCTGGTGTAGCTGAGTCAGGTTTGTAGGCCTCCTTGCTCGCACACGCTTTTTCAGTTCTGCCCACACATTTTTTATAGGATTGAGGTCAGGGCTTTGTGATGGCCACTCCAATACCTTGACTTTGTTGTCCTTAAGCCATTTTGCCACAACTTGGGAAATATGCTTGGGTCATTGTCCATTTGGATGACCCATTCGCAACCAAGCTTTAACTTCCTGACTGATGTCTTGAGATGTTGCTCAATATATCCACATAATTTTCCTTCCTCATGATGCCATCTATTTTGTGAAGTGCACCAGTCCCTCTTGTAGCAAAGCACCCCCACAACATGATGCTGCCACCCCCGTGCTTCACGGTTGGGATGGTGTTCTTCGGCTTGCAAGCCTACCCATTTTTCCTCCAAACATAACAATGGTCCTTATGGCCAAACAGTTCTATTTTTGTTTCATCAGACCAGAGGACATTTCTCCAAAAAGTACGCTCCTTGTCTACATGTGCAGTTGCAAACTGTAGTCTGTCTTTTTTTATGGCGGTTTTGGAGCAGTGGCTTCTTCCTTGCTGAGCGGCCTTTCAGGTTGTGTCGATATAGTACTTGTTTTACTGTGGATATAGATACTTCTGTACCGGTTTACTCCAGCATCTTCACAAGGTCCTTTGATGTTGTTCCGGGATTGATTTGCACGTTTTGCACCAAAGTACGTTAATCTCTAGGAGACAGAACGCGTCTCCTTCCTCAGCGGTATGACAGCTGCGTGGTCCCATGGTGTTTATACTTGCGTACTATTGTTTGTACAGATGAACCTTCAGGCATTTGGATGGTACCTTCAGGCATTTGGAAATTGCTCCCAAGGATGAACCAGACTTGTGGAGGTCTACAATTTATTTTCCAGAGGTCTTGGCTGATTTCTTTAGATTTTCCCATGATGTCAATCAAAGTGGCACTGCATTTGAAGGTAGGCCTTGAAATACATCCACAGGTACACCTCCAATTGTCATCATTTGAGTCAATCAGAAGCTTCTAAAACCATGACATCATTTTCTGTAATTTTCCAAGCTGTTTAAAGGCACAGTCAACTTAGTGTATGTAATCTTCTGACCCACTGGACTTCAACTGTACGTAAAATATTTAACTTCGAAATCTGACTTCAAAGTGAGCAATTTTTGATACTTCATGAATTATTCTGAAAGTCTGTCTTGTTCTTGTGTCAGGAAACTAAATACCACATTAATCAGATATTACACCTGGACCTTACAAAATATAAAACATTTTTGACAGAATTTGCAGTTACTGCACTTTGCCTTATACACTATGGTAATTAATGTAGTGGGGTTTTTTCTTCGGATTGTAGTATGCTGTAATATTTACTGTAGTATTTATTGCAATATTGTTGAGGACATTACTGTAGTATTTACTATATGTTTTTATTTTACTATCTTTGACATAGAGGTGCAGGCTTTCTCCTTGAGGACACCTACTGGAAATAGTAAAATAACACATTTTCTATAACCTGTCAGTAGGTAGGACTGGGGTCTGAATGAATAGTTCAGAGATCTTCTGCTCTTTTCTATGACATGTTGGGAACACAATATATGGTTATACTTGACATGGTTTCTCACTTATGGGTGGCACAAATTGGGATGTGGGGGAAGGGAATGGACAATGTCTATGCAAATTTAAAACTGTAGTATTTACCATAGTTTTAAAAAGTGGAGTGTTTTTGAGGATATTATTGTAGTATTTACTAAAGTATTCTACAGTATACTACAACATTCTATAGTAAGCACTACACATGATTAAGGGATACTACAGTGTATAGTATTCTACAGAATTGTGTAGTAAGTACTGTAGTATTCTATAGTAAACTGTAGTATTTTGTTCATGTGGGTGGTACAGGCCCCAGGCATCTTTGCCTTTAGATTTATAGGTGCCTCTCTTTTAACTTAGCTCAGGACATGTGGGTATGTTTATCAGGCTGTAAATATAAAGTTAGATAAAAGGACCTCACATTTACTGGTATAAGTGTATACATGTTCATATATTTCCCAACATATATTTATTAATACAAAGCTTGCCTATTATATTTTGAAGCCTGCGGTTTATGTGTTTTAAAGCTAAAGTTTAGTGTGTCATGAAGCCAGATTGTACAATTACTAAGGGATTCAGAACAAACTTGGTTGGATGGGACTTGGTATTTTATGTGTTTATGTATATGGGGATGTTCTTCCGTATCACATGCTTTTCATGTTTGCCTGTGAGCAA
This sequence comes from Brachymystax lenok tsinlingensis, assembly GCA_030435695.1. NCBI lineage: Eukaryota > Metazoa > Chordata > Actinopteri > Salmoniformes > Salmonidae > Brachymystax > Brachymystax lenok. Next base: position 2,323,116 of record CM059806.1, on the reverse strand, counting down.
TGTGCATGTATGTGTGAGTTAATCACCATAATCAAACTAAAAGTGCTTCATTAACAATAAAAGATGTAATAACCAAGCTCAAACTCCTGTTTACTCTGTCAGACAGCCAAGTCATACACACAAAAAAAAAATGAGCGGAATTTGGAACGCTAAAAAGAATCTCTGCCATGCAATGACTGTGAGAGAGCCAGGGAAGGAGTGTGTGGTGAAGGAAGAGAACATTGTGTCTCTGTGTTAGGGGCATGTGAGCACTGGGTGTGGTGTGGTGTGGCTATACACTCTCTCTCTCTCTCCATCTGTCTTTGTGCCTCTGACTGAGAGAAGCCCTGAAGCTGTCGCTCCCTGTGATCTCAAACTCTCATGGTGCAGGGAGCTGGCTGTTACAACCACACCACTGATGGTTTAGTGTTATTTACAACCCCTGCCATTACACACAATACATTCTTAGAGGGAGAAAACCATTAAGGTACGCGCTATACAACTTGATCTAGCTTGCCAACTTCAATCTAGGACTCTTATTCAACCACCACACAAATACTGTACATACAGTACACTCAGAATGGTGCACACCTTGATACGAACATAACTATGCAAATACACATTACATCGATGCATGTACTGTACTCTATCCTCACACATACAAGCAAATGGTCACATTCCTATGTACATTTACTGTAGTACATGCTGTTTCTCAGTAGTCGTCACACTGTATCTTGATAGCTGATATCCTTGTCCTTGGGCGGCGCCACATGCAGTGCTTCACCCTTATCAGGCATCTCCTATTACAGCTGGATCATCTATTATGGCTCACATGGTGAGTCAGATGGACTCATCTCCTGTCTTCACTCTTATTCATCACTTCTTCTACCCTCTATGGATGGATGATGCCCCAGCCTATTCCACTTAAGGCAGAATGCTCCTGTGCAGACAAGCCACTGCTTGGCTGGCTCCCCTATTACAGTCAGAGGATCTGCATCTACATCAACATTGGGGGTTTGATTCCTGTACGCCTATGAGTGTTAACTGTAAATGCCTGCTATATGACTAGGCCATATTATTACATAGACAGGCGGGGTGTTTTATGGCGAGTGACTCCGTCTGATCCCGCTCTCCCCCTTTTTTGAACAAACATGCCTATTCATTACCATAATTACATTATTGGAACTGTTTAATTTGCGCTACGACATAGACTATTACAGTACTTAGTATCGCTGCAATACGTCCTCGTGCTGTGTGTGTTGCAGTCAGTGTTTTGTTGTTGGTATGTCCTCCTCACTCCTAACTGGTAACAGATTGTGGTATGCTGGGACGGTGTTGTCAGAGCCTGACACTCTCTCATTGTGATTACTGTGCTGTAATCACTGTGCTGTCGCACTCACGCTTAACAACTAGGGATGTGTATGTACAGTATATATTTTCTTAGGACATTTTTGTATATGGGGAAAATAGTGAGCTCAAAGATGTTGACAATGAAATCTTTGCTGTCTCATGATTTTTACCGTTACAAATGTGATGACTGTCACGTGAAAGTGAATCATGCGCAACATGATAATACAGCGGAAGTCATTTATTTAAGGCACTTCATAGGACTCCAAAGCTAAGCGCCTTTGGACGTGGTAGGAGAGTCGCACCTGTCCTAAGACACTTTGTTGAGAGTGAAAGAAGCCTATCGAAAAATACCTTTGTGTGTGAAAGAAGCCAATGGAAATTAGGGAAACCAAGACACATTTAGCTTGGCTGGATACAGATATCAAACGTATAATAGGGTCAATCCATTTGAATTCAATCACTTTTTCACAGCACCCCTTTTGATTTGAGTGAAACTTTCCATACATATGAGATAAACTGTGTGTGGTGAGCTTTCTGGTGCCAAGAGCTGCTGAGGCATCACCCAGGTGGGTGGCATACTCTGTGAAGGAGGAGAAGTCCGGTAGCTACATGACTCAGGCTGGTTCCCAGAGTAGCCCTTCACATGATCATCACCAGACTCTTCATCAAGCATCTCCGTGACCACCTTCCTAGAATCAAGTCATGAACTGTCCCTCTCTTTGGAGGATGCAAGCACTCAAAATACTTGGCCTCCATTGGTTGACCTAACTATAGTTACTCATGATGATGTATTACTTGTTTGTTTTTTTGCTTTTGAAGTGCTTTGAGATTGTTATGAAAAGCACTATAGAAATTTAAGAAATGTGTTAGTATTATTATCACAGTGCTCAAAGTTGACCCATTTTGCATAGCCCAGAATACCGTGAAACATCAATATCTTTATCACTGGAAAATATAAACGGTTGAGCTTGATATGATTTAAAAGCTTACAAATAAGGTTTTCAAACTATTACATAATTTCTGGGGGAAAAGTTTTTTATATAAAAATGTCTTCTTTTTTTTTACCTTTAACATACAGGTCGAGTCGGAAGTTTACGTACACCTTAGCCAAATACCTTTAAACTCAGTTTATCACAATTCCTGACATTTAATCCTAGTAAAAATGTCTCTTTATTTTAAGAATGTGAAATGTCAGAATAATAGTAGAGAGAATCATATATTTTATCTTTTATTTCTTTCATCACATTCCCAGTGGGTCAGAAGTTTACATACCCTCAATTAGTATTTGGTAGCATTGCCTTTAAATTGTTTAACTTGGGTCAAACGTGTCGGGTTGCCTTCCACAAGCTTCCCACAATAAGTTGGGTGAATTTTGGCCCATTCCTCCTGACAGAGCTGGTGTAATTGAGTCAGGTTTGTAGGCCTCCTTGCTCGCACACGCTTTTTCATTTCTGCCCACACATTTTCTATAGGATTGAGGTCAGGGCTTTGTGATGGCCACTCCAATACCTTGACTTTGTTGTCCTTAAGCCATTTTGCCACAACTTTGGAAGTATGCTTGGGGTCATTGTCCATTTGGAAGACCCAATTGCGACCAAGCTTTAACTTCCTGACTGATGTCTTGAGATGTTGCTTCAATATATCCACATCATTTTGTAAAGTGCACCAGTCCCTCCTGTAGCAAAGCACCCCCCCTCAACATGATGCTGCCACCCCTGTGCTTCACAGTTGGGATGGTGTTCTTCTGCTTGCAAGCCTCCCCATTTTTCCTCCTAACATAACAATGATCATTATGGCCAAACAGTTCTATTTTTGTTTCATCAGACCAGAGGACATTTCTCCAAAAAGTACGATCTTTGTCCCCATGTGCAGTTGCAAACCGTAGTTTGGCTTTTTTATGGTGGTTTTGGAGCAGTGGCTTCTTCCTTGCTGAGCGGCCTTTCAGGTTATGTCAATATAGGACTCGTTCTACTGTGGATATTCCTCCAGCATCTTCACAAGGTCCTTTACTGTTGTTCTGGCATTGATTTGCACTTCGTGTACCAAAGTACGTTCATCTCCATTGTTTGTATATATGAACGTGGTACCTTCAGGCGTTTGGAAATTGCTCCCAAGGATGAACCAGACTTGTGGAGGTCTACAATTTATTTTCAGAGGTCTTGGCTGATTTTCTTTTGATTTTCCCATGATGTCAAGCAAAGAGGCACTGAGTTTGAAGGTAGGCCTTGAAATACATCTGCAGGTACACCACCAATTGACTCAAATTATGTCAATTAGCCTATCAGAAGCTTCTAAAGCCATGACATTTTCTGGGATTTTTCAAGATACAGTGAATTGTACGTAAACAATTGTTAGAAAAATACTTGTCATGCACAAAGTAGATGTCCTAACCGACTTGCCAAAACTATAGTTTGTTAACAAGAAATTTGTGGAGTGGTTGAAAAACTAGTTTTAATGACTCCAACCTAAGTGTATGTAAACTTCCGACTTCAACTGTAAATTATCTAAAAATACACAAACTCAAAATCTCATATGTTGTAGCTTACACCCTATTTACATCTAAAGTGTTTGTGTTGTGCCCGCTATTGGATGAGACACAACATGCTTTTGAATACAGGATGGATGTCATGTTTGGGCTGATAAACTTTCAAATGGTACCACAAAACTGGTTGGAGGTCCACACATCAGAGAATGTTGACTTGAATGGGAACATCTGTTGTTTTCAATTATACTGTCAATCATCCATAGGAAACCTATTGAAATCCTAGAAATATAGAAAATAGAATATACATGACCGTTTAAGTCGACATTCGACAGTGGGGTGTACCAGCGGTCATCTTTGTGGTAGTAATTATAAGTTGCAATTTCAATAAAAATGTAAATGTTGAATGGAAGGGATAAATCCATTCTATTTATATGATTGAAATGACACCAACCCTGTATTCAAGATGATGTTGTGTCTCAACCAATGAGCACAAGACAAAAGCCTCAGATGAAATAGGGTCTAAGCTACAACATATGCGAATATAAAAAAATCTGAGTTTAAGATAATTTACCTTAAGGTTTACAAATAATTTGTATATAAAAAAAAAAAAACTTAATTTAAAATCACAATTTTTAATTATTGCTTTATGTCAAACTCAACCATATATATTTTCCAGTGAGGAATATGTCTCGTGGTCTGGTGGGGTTTGCACTTTGTGATACTCAATCTCCTGAATGTTTTGGCATTCAGGTCCCTTAGTCACTTTCTGACCGCTTCATCCTTGGGCAAACATATGAAAAGTTTTGTTTAAGTAAAAAAAGTGAGTGAATTCAAATGGATTTACCCCAATATTCATCCATAACCAGTTTTCTTAGGAATAAACCACAAAACCTACTTCTCCAAAACTGAATGAATCTGAATGTTATACGCATACAAATACTTATGGTATTTGAAGAGTCAAGACTGGTTTATCAATTAACCATTTAGCAGTGCCAGGTGCATTGTTGTCTGTCCTCAGAGCAGATGTGTGGAGGAAGGGAGCTTTTGTAAAACTCTGTTAGGAGCTGTGTCCAGGCATGATCACAAGGAGATTTAGAATCCGTTTGTTCATACAGTGCATTCAGAAAGTATTCAGACCTCTTGACTTTTTCCACATTTTATTACGGTACAGCCTTATTGCTCTACCACCATGCTTCACCGTAGGGATGGTGCCAGGTTTCCTCCATTCAGGCCAAATAGTTCAATCTTGGTTTCATCAGGCCATAGAATCTGTTTTCTCATGGTCTGTGTCCTTTTAGGTGCCTTTTGGCAAACTCTAAGTGGCTGTCATGTGTCTCATGCTGAGGAGTAGCTTCCGTCTGGCCAATCTACCATAAAGGCCTCATTGGTGGAGTGCTGCAGAGATGGTTGTCTTTCTGGAAGGTTCTCCCATCTCCACAGAGCAACTCTGGAGCTCTGTCATCGTGTTCTTGGTCACCTCCCTGACCAAGGCCCTTCTCCCCCGAATACTCAGTTTGGCTGGGCGGCCAGCTCTAGGAAGAGTCTTGGTGGTGCCAAACTTCTTCCATTTAAGAATGATGGAGGCGAGTGTGTTCTTGGGGATCTTCAATGCTGCAGATTTTTTTTTTTACCCTCCCTAGATCTGTGCTTAGACACAATCCTGGCTCAGAGCTCTACGGACAATTCCTTCAACATCATGGCTTGGTTTTTGCTATGACATGCACTGCCAACTGCGGGACCTTATATAGACAGGTGTGTGCCTTTCCAAATCATGTAAAATCAATTGAATCTACCACAGGTGGACTCCAATCAAGTTGTAGAAACACCTCAAGGATGATCAATGGAAACAGGATGCACCTAAGCTCAATATCTAGTCTCATAGCAAAGGGTCTGAATACTTATGTAAATAGGGTATTTCAGTTTTTTATTTTTAATACATTTGCAAACATAAAAAAAACTGTTTTCGCTTTGTCATTATGGGTTATTGGGTGTAGATTGATGAGGATTTTTATTTATTTAATCCACTTAAGATTAAGGCTTTAAAGTTTTTTTAAAAATGTGGAAAAAGGGAATGGGTCTGAATACTTTCCGAATGCACTGTATATCAGTCATGGGAAAGCAGGACGGAGACAGGTGTATAGATTAAGAAATATTAGGAGACATCTCCTTCGCATAGAGTTGATCAGGCTGTTGTGGCCTGTGGAATGTTGTCCCACTCCTCTTCAATGGCTGTGCGAAGTTGCTGCATATTGGCAGGAACTGGAACACACATTTTCAGCTTCCAGGAATTGTGTACAGATCCTTGCAACATGGGGCCGTGCATTATCATGCTGAAACGTGTTGATGACGGCAGATGAGGGGCCCGACAATGGGCCTCAGGATCTTGTCATGGTATCTCTGTGCATTCAAATTGTGTTCGTTGTCTGTAGCTTATGCCTGCCCATACCATAACCCCACTGCCACAATGGGGCCATCTGTTCACGATGTTGACATCAGCAAACCTCTCACCCACACGATGCCATCTGCCCGGTACAGTTGAAACCGGGATTCATCCGTGATGAGCACACTTCTCCAGTGTGCCAATGGCCATCGAAGATGAGTAATTTGCCCACTGATGTCAATTACGACACCAAACTGCAGTCAGGTCAAAACCCTGGTGAGGACGACAAGCATCAAGATGAGCTTCCCTGAGATGGTTTCTGACAGTTTGTGCAGAAATTCTTTGGTTGTGCAAACCCACAGTTTTATCAGCTGTCCGGGTGACTGGTCTCAGATGATCCCGCAGGTGAAGAAGCTGGTTGTGGAGATCCTGGGCTTGCATGGTTACTTGTGGTCTACGGTTGTGAGGCCAGTTGGACTGCCAAAATCTCTAAAATGACGTTGGTGGCAGCTTATGGTAGAGAAAGGAGCATTCAATTGTCTGGTAACGGCTCTAGTGGACATTCCTGCAGTCAACATGCCAATTGCAAAACTCAAAACTTGAAACATCTGTGGCAATGTGTTGTGTGACAAAACTGCACTTTTTAGAATGGCCTTTTGTCCCCAGCACAAGGTGCACTTGTGTAATGATCATGCTGTTTAATCAGCTTCTTGATATGCCACACCTGTCAGGTCGATGGATTACCTTGGTAAAGGAGAAATGCTTGCAATCAAGGATGTAAACACATTTGTGCACAACATTTTAGAGAAATCATCTTTTTGTGCGTATGGAAAAGTTATGGGACCTTTTTATTTCAGCTCATTTCAACACTTTGTGTATATATGTGTGTATATACAGTGAAGGAAAAAAGTACTTGATCCCCTGCTGATTTTGTATGGTAGGTTTATTTGAACAGTGAGAGACAGAATAACAAACAAAAAAAAAATCTGAAAAACACATGTGAAAAATTGTATAAATTGATTTGCATTTTAATGAGGGAAATAAGTATTTGACCCCCTCTCAATCAGAAAGATTTCTGGCTCCCAGGTGTCTATTATACAGGTAACGAGCTGAGATTAGGAGCACTCTTAAAGGGAGTGCTTCTAATCTCAGTTTGTTACCTGTATAAAAGACACCTGTCCACAGAAGAAATCAATCAATCAGATTCCAAACTCTCCACCATGGCCAAGACCAAAGAGCTCTCCAAGGATGTCAGGGACATTGCAATGATCATGAGAATGGTGAGGAATCAGCCCAAAACTACACGGGAGGATCTTGTCAATGATCTCAAGGCAGCTGGGACCATAGTCACCAAGAAAACAATGGTAACACACTACGCCGTGAAGGACTGAAATCCTGCAGCGCCCGCAAGGTCCCCCTGCTCAAGAAAGCACATATACATGCCCGTCTGAAGTTTGCCAATGAACATCTGAATGATTCAGAGGACAACTGGGTGAAAGTGTTGTGGTCAGATGAGACCAAAATGGAGCTCTTTGGCATCAACTCAACTCGCCCTGTTTGGAGGAGGAGGAATGCTGCCTATGACCCCAAGAACACCATCAAACATGGAGGTGGAAACATGATTTGGGGGTGTTTTTCTGCTAAGGGGACAGGACAACTTCACCGCATCAAAGGGACGATGGACGGGGCCATGTACCGTCAAATCTTGTGTGAGAACCTCCTTCCCTCAGCCAGGGCATTGAAAATGGGTCGTGGATGGGTATTCCAGCATGACAATGACCCAAAACACACAGCCAAGGCAACAAAGGAGTGGCTCAAGAAGAAGCACATTAAGGTCCTGGAGTGGCCTAGCCAGTCTCCAGACCTTAATCCCATAGAAAATCTGTGGAGGGAGCTGAAGGTTCGAGTTGCCAAACGTCAGCCTCGAAACCTTAATGACTTGGAGAAAATCTGCGAAGAGGAGTGGGACAAAATCCCTCCTGAGATGTGTGCAAACCTGGTGGCCAACTACAAGAAATGTCTGACCTCTGATTGCCAACAAGGGTTTTGCCACCAAGTACTAAGTCATGTTTTGCAGAGGGGTCAAATGCTTAATTCCCTCATTAAAATGCAAATCAATTTATAACATTTCACATTTTTCTGGATTTTTTTGTTGTTATTCTGTCTCTCACTATTCAAATAAACCTACCATTAAAATTATAGACTGATAATTTCTTTGTCAGTGGGCAAACGTACAAAATCAGCAGGGGATCAAATACTTTTTCCCCCTCACTGTATATATATATTTAGCAAAAACAAATGGGAGATTGGAAATAATGCAGACAATTACATTGATGGAAGTAACAAGCTATCCGCAATACACTTTTTACATGTTGCGTTTATATTTTTGTTCAGTGTACATAGAACAAATGGGGTCTATATCAATGGTGGTCAGTGCCGCTTAAGATGAGGGAGGTGTTTTTTTTCATGAGCATGGCCTTATTTCTATTACAGCATATTGGATGACGCAACAGCAATAGGTTTAGGCTACTACATGATACTCGAATTTCCCCTATACCCATCATGAATGAAAGTTTACAATGTTTGTGCAAACAGGTCGAGAGACAAATTTGAGGTGGCAGACAGTGACATTCAGTACCGCCTTGTACACTCTTGCCTGCATCTAGTTGATTGTGGGTGTAATCGTTAGTCCAACAGTTGCAAACAAGAGTTTCTATTGGACAAATTCAGGTATGTTTATCCCCATTTTGTACCGTTTGCTTCCGTTTAAGAAACTTTTTCAACAGAATTGGAATTGGAAAGAATACACCCCTTATCAAGCGTAAATTTCATTTTCAGTTCACTTTCATAGCAGCCACGTTGTATTCCTTCTCGCATTCATGCTCTCTCCTCTTCGCTTCACTTCACTTGTGGACTTCAATGCACAACACATCAGCTGTATGTGACCAGGTGAAATAACCTTTCCAAACAAACCGCTACACAGACTACATTGTTGTCACCATATTGGCTAAAGTAACGTCATAGTCAGCATAGCTAATAGAACTAACACGTTGGTAAACCCTCTACAATCATGCAGTGTTACGAATCCCTTTTGGCCCGCAGTTACGGGGGAATGGAAACGAGACCCGCAACATATCTCATGCAAATTATAACAGTGAAAAGGAACAGTGAGAACTAAAAGAAATTCACAGACAACTTAAACCTACCGACAAACACTTTCTGGTTTATTTTCAAACACACGGTAATGGGGTGTGGGGAAAAGGGGCTGAGCTGGACCCAAGTAAAGAACTAATAAATATCCAAAAAACCCTAAACTAATCTACCTGCTTAAAGAACAACTAGCTAACTAACCAATAACATACAGTGGGTGGTCCGCCCAGTTCTAACTAGGGTATTTAGACAAAGTTTTCCTACGGTAATGTATGCCCAAGAGCGACTTGGCTGGTTACCCCTTTTTCCCACAAACAAACAAACAAACAAACAAACAAACAAACAAACAAACAAACAAACAAACAAACAAACAAACAGCAATACATACTCACAGGATAACAGTCAATGTGAGATGTAGGCACAAAAACAAGAGCAAGAGAGAGACAACTGACTGGGTTTTTAAACCAAGGGAAAGGGGATGTGATTGGGTAAGGGAAACAGGAGGAGGTGTGTCTTCAGATTGATGCAACTGATGACTGCCACCTGTTACTAGGGCATGAGGAGAGAAAACAAATACACCCAGGATACCTGTATCCGTAACATGCAGTAACGTAACTTTCTAAATGTTTTACAATTATAACATTTATGAAATTCACTGAGGAGGATGGTCCTCCCCTTCCTCCTCTGAGGAGCCTCCACTGGTCTATATTGAGCTGGATGAAGGGAGAGCGGGGTATAGAGGCAGTCGGACAAACACATTCAGGCTTGTAAGGGAACACATGCAGGCACACACAAACACGCACCTCTTCACCTCTCTGTACACACACTGTACACACAAGTTCAGGAAGGTTGAGTATAAATAACATAAACATGGATTAACTGCATAGAAACACTCTGTAGAGGCAGGATCAGATCAGACAGTGAGATCTAGAGAAGCTGCCTTTACAGTAATGTTGCTGACGCCTAAACCTCCTCTATTCACTCTCTTAATTCATGTGGAACTGCTGTTATAGAGTGTTTTCCTTTCCCATTCAGACTGATGCTATAGCAGTTAACCTCCCTTATTAAAAATGGGTTTTCCCCAAAGAGAATGTTTTTTTTTTCTAGAAAAGACTCATTATGTAACCTTATGACAGTTTGAATGACACATGTTTAAGACCATAGAAAGCTAAATTATTTCAAACATCAAAAGTTCAAAGTTAAGTGTTTAAAACTCATTTGAAAAGGCTCCTTTTTTATTTAACCTTTATTTCACTAGGCAAGTCGGTTAAGAACAAATTCTTCTTTACAGTGACAGCTCACCCCGGTCAAACCCGGATGACGCTGTGCGCCGCCCTATGGGACTCCCAGTCACAGCCAGATGTGATGTAGCCTGGATTCAAACTAGGGACTGCAGTGCCACCTCTTACACTGAGATGCAGCGCCACTCGGGAGCCTGAAATTATCCCACTGGGCACAGACGTCAGTTCAACATCTAGTTTTGGTTGAGTTTCCAACTAAAGTGAATTCAACGAGAAATCAACAAAAAATGTCACCATCTCATTGGATTTAGGTTAAAGGTTTGGGGGAAAAATACTAAATCCCCTTACGTTGATGACTTTTTGCAAATCCAATCAGATTTCCACGTTGATTCAACGTCATCACATAGATTTTTTGGGTTGAAATGACGTGGTAACAACGTTGATTCAACCAGTCTTTGGCCAATGGGATGATTCCAGAATATACCATTGTTACTCAACCATTATTTTTCAATAACTTAGGCATTGTCCATGTAATTGTAAATGATATAAGGAGGATCACCTGAGTTAATTCACATATTGTATGCAATAAATTAGGATTTACTAGAATAACAGGTATTTTGACCACATTGAAATCTATGCCTTATTTATGATAAAGTCCTACATAAAAGTACACATTTTCATATTCTGTCCATACAGTAGAGAACAAATAGCCTATTAGCAGTATGTATTGCTATGTTGTCAACATTTTGCTGGTGTTGCCAAGGGGACAGGACACAATTGTGAAGTGACAGCCATCCCTAATGTGGAATGTGTTGCTATTTAAGAACCTACAGTACTTAGTTGGACTGGCTTGACTTTTCCAGTTAGTTACTGTAATTTTGTCACGTCTGCTCCTGTTCTTCCCTCGCCCTGGCGCTTTGAGGGCGCCAGGTTACCCTGCATCACGCGTTCCTGCCTTCCCTCGTCACGCGCATCAGCGATATTGGACTCACCTGGACTCACTCATCACCTGTTTATTACCTCCCCTATATTTGTCAGTTCCCCGCTGCTGCATTAATTGTTTTTAGTCTGTATTATTAGTTTGCTGACGCTGGTCCTGTCTCGTGCCATGTCCGTTCTTTATTAAATGTTTTACTCCCCCGTACCTGCTTCGTCTCTCCAGCGTCATCCTATGTGACACATTTTCGGTCAGACCCAGAGTTGGATTAGAAAAGCGGTGCGGTGGAAACAACAGGCAGTCAGTGTCTGTGTCCCAAATGGAACCAGCACCATTTCAACATCATCCAATCACCGATGCTTAGTCTAATACAGTGACAACTAAAAGACACCAAAAAAACGATTTAATCCAATCAGCGTAAGCTAAATATGATGTGGCTTGCTACGGGCGTTAATGTCAACATCTTTTTGACAAGACAACATCAGATAGATATCCTACGTACACAGAGACAGAGGTGTGCTGTTTCGGTATCTTTCTCCGGTGAGATACATTCAGCCTCTTGCGAATTGAAGGAAAATGATGAAACACAGAGAGATGAAAGATATATACATTATTTATTGTTTTTTTTTTTGTACTTTTTTTCTAGGTACATTTTTGGGGGAAGCCCGGCTTCCCTTGGCATCCATGAATACATGCCACTGGAAACAACAGTCAGTGATTTATCTGGACAGTTTGGAAAGTGTAAAGGGATAGACGGGTAGATAGCAGCACTGTTTGTTTTATAGGCCACTGCCCCTGCCTCTGTACCATGTCACTCTCCATTCCCGGTTGCCCTTTTCTCTCTTTACACCCCTCCTTTGTCTTCCCATTCCATCCCCTTTTCCTTCTCCATTTTCTTCTGCTCACTCATCTTAGTCCTCTTGCCTCTGGTTTCAGATCGGGTGCAGGCTTCTCAGACTCACTCTACAAGCATAGAATCAGTCAACCCAGTCATCAGAACAGTTCAGTGACAAGGTACATTGATCCTTCTTTTGATTTTCACTATTGCTAAATAATAATCCGGATTATATTGTATTGTATTCTTACTCTATTTCTCACAGCCACAGTCAAACAGTGAATACCAGTCAACCAGTGAATACCAGACTAGCCAGGGGCTAAATCTGAACCCACCTTCGGGAAGAGAAAGTAGAGGTCATTAAGGTGTGTATGAGCAAGTTTAAGCCTGTGTGCATTGGTGTGTGTGTGTGATAACAGAGCTTCCCTCGACTAACATAATACCCCAGCTGTATTGTACAGGTGTACCTCGAGTCCCACAAACAGAGAGAAGGAGAACACCAGCAGAGTGTCAAGATGCTGACAGACGAGGTGTCTCAGATACAGGAGGTCAGTGAGTGCTGCCATCTTAATTTAGTTTTCTCTGCCCCAGCAATATGGGAGAATGACTCAACATTACACAGTGGGTGGGGTTCTGTTGAAGGACAGGGAAATTAATGGATGGGTTGGGTGTACAGAGGAAGGGTGTGTGTTGTTGATGTAAAGTCCTTCTAGTGTGTGTGTGCGCGCGTGCATGCTGGTGTAGTGGAAAAAAACGTATAATGTATGTTATGTGTTGTCTCTCTTTAGGTTCGGTACTGTCTGAAGACCTTGAGGGAACAGATGGCCACCAGACAGAATAATAACAACAACAAGGTACAATGCCTTCAGGAGGTATTCATACCCCTTGATCATTCCACATTTTGTTGTGTTACAGCCTGAATTCAAAATGAATTAAATATATGTTTTAAGTCACCCATCTACACACAATACCTCATAATGGAAAAGTGAAAACATGTTTTTATGAAATGTTTGCAAATGTATTGAAAGTTAATTCTGTATTTATCTCATTTACATAAGTATTCACACCCCTGAGTCAATACATGTTAGAATCATCTTTGGCAGCGATTACAGCTGTGAGTCTTTGCACACCTTGATAGTACAATATTGGTACATTATTCTTTAAAAAATGTATCAAGCTCTGTCAAGTTGGTTGTTGATCATTGCTAGACAGCCATTTCCAAGTCTTTCCATAGATTTTCAAGCTGATTTAATTCAAAACTGTAACTAGTACACTCAGGAACATTCAAAGTTGTCTTGGTAAGCAACTCCAGTGTTTATTTGGGTTTTAGGATATTGTCCTGCTGAAAGGTGAATTAATCTCCCAGTGTCTGGTGGAAAGCAGACTGAACCAGATTTTTCTCTAGGATTTTTCTCCATTCCATTTATTTTTATTCTGGAAAACTCCCCAGTTCTTAACGATTACAAGAATACCCATAACATGATGCAGCCACCACTATGCTTGAAAATTTGGAGAGTGGTGCTCAGCAATATGTTGTATTGGATTTGTCCCAAACATAACAAACATAGCACATTTTTTTGCAGGATTATTTTAGTGCCTTGTTGCAACATGATACATGTTTTAGAATATTTATATTATGTACAGGCTTCCTTCTTTTCACTCTGTCAGTTAGGTTAGTATTATGGAGTAACTACAATGTTGTTGATCCATCGTCGGTTTTCTCCTATCACAGCCATTGAACTCTGTAATTGTTTTAAAGTCACCATTGGCTTCATGGTGAAATCCCTGAGCGGTTTCCTTCCTCTCATGCCAATGAATTAGGAAGGGCGCATGTATCTTTGTAGTGACTGGGTGTATTGATACACCATCCAAAGCATAATAACTTCACCATGCTCAAAGGGATATTCAATGTCTGCTTTTTATTTTATTTACCCATCTACCAATAGGTGCCCTTCTTTGCGAGGCATTGGAAAACCTACCTGGTCTTTGTGATTCAATCTGTGTTTGAAATTTACCGCTTGGCTGAGGGACCTAAGAGTTAATTGTATGCGTGGGGATAAGGTAGTTATTCAAAAATGATTGTCACGACTTCCGCCAAAGTCGGTCCCTCTCCTTGCTCGGGCGGTGTTCGGCGGTCGACGTCACCGGTTTTCTAGCCTTTGCCGATCCATTTTTCATGTTCCATTGTTTTTGTCTTGTTTTACACACCTGGTTTCAATCCCACAATTACTTGTTCATTATTTAACCCTCTGTTCCCCCCATGTTTGTATGTAATATGGTCCTTTGTTTGTTGGCTCGCTATTTAAGAGTTGTATTGTTTGTGAATAATTTGATTAAATACGTTTATTGCTCAATTCTGCTGTCCTGCGCCTGACTCCTCATCACCAGCTACACACAGGACTTATTACAATGATGTTAAACACTATTATTGTCATGCCTGCTCCCGCTTCCCCTCTCTGGTGCTCGAGGGCGCCAGGCTGCCTTTTAATACGCACACCTGTCACCATCATTACACGCATCAGCACTCATTGGACTCACTTGGACTCCTTCACGTTGTTGATTGCCCCCTCTATATCTGTCTGTTCCTCAGTTTTGTTCCCCGTGTCAGCATTATTGTCGTATTGTCGTTTTGTTCCCCCCGTCCAGACGCTGTTTTTGTTTTGTTTGAAGTCCTTTTTCCATTAAACGTTCACTCCCTGTACTTGCTTCTCGTCTCCAGCGTCGGTCCTTACAGAATGCTGACACCACTATTTGAAGCATCAGGGAGTTCTTCTTTTTGGTGGTGATGTCGGGTCCGGGTGCCTCCGCTGATGGAACCGGGGGTGCCTCAGCTGGCTATGCGGGTTTCCATGCCTTAGAGGTTTCCTTGCCTCGGTTGGCTCGGCAGGCTCCCATCCCACGTCATGCCTCAGCCGGCTCGTCGGGCTTCTACGCCTCAGTCGGCTTGTCGGGCTCCCACGCCTCAGCGGGATCGTCAGGCTTTCATGCCTCAGCCAGCTCGTCAGGCTCCCACTCATCAGCCGGCTCGTCAGGCTCCCACGCCTCAGCCGGCTCATCGGGCTTCTACGCCTCAACCGACTAGTCCAGCGCACATGCCTCGGCCGCCCCGTCAGGCCCGCACAGGTCGGACGCCGGGTGGCGCCCCTAGAAGGGTGGGTACTGTCACACCTGCTCCCGCTTCCCCTCTGGCGCTCGAGAGTGCCAGCTGGCCTTCATTACGCACACTTGTCACCATCATTACGTGTATCTGCACTCATTGGACTCACCTGGACTCCTTCACGTTGTTGATTACCCCCTCTATATCTGTCTGTTCCTCCGTTTTGTTCCCCGTGTCAACATTATTGTCGTAATGTTGTTTTGTTCCCCCCGTCCAGACACTGTTTTTGTTTTGTTTGATGTCCAGTTTATGTGAAATATTCACTCCCTGTACTTTCTTCTCGTCTCCAAAGTCAATCCTTACAATTATTGCACACAGAGTGAGTCCATTCAAATTATTATGTGACTTATTAAGCACATGTTTACTCCTGACCTTATTTAGGCTTGCCATAACAAAGGGGTTCAATACTTATTGGCTCATATTTTCATGTTTTATTCATTTGAATACATTTCTAAAAACATAATTACACTTTGACATTATGGGGTATTGTGTGTAGACCAGTGACACAAAATCTCAATTGAATCAATTTTAAACTCAGGCTGTAACACAACAACATATGGGAAAAATATATATAATTTCTGAAGGCACTGTAGCTATTTAACTCATTCTTATACTTTGTAATACTCAAATACAAACAAATAGATACAAATACTGATGAAATAACTCCACTAACCCCTGCTCTCTCCTTCAGTTTCCAGCCAATGGTTACAGAGTCAGTGCCACCCTGCCTACCAACCCAGCAATTGTCACCAATTGTAAAATTGTTGGGACTGAGTCAGAAACAAATGTAAGACCTTATTTGCATATCAACATTTACTTTTGTTCTCTAAAATGTTTTGTTTTGTTTGCGTCAGTTCCACATTAGTGCTTTATAGAAAGAAAGTATTTAACTTCTGTGGAGACGATTTTAATAGGAATTTGAATATGAACTGAAAATTACATTACATTCAAACTATAAAATACTTTTTAAGAACATACACTTTCACAGATCACATCCCTCTGTTTTTTTTAAATGGCTGCTGGTCTCCATTTTAAAAGTATAGTGATATAGACCACACACAGAGATGTCACACACACTGCACACACACACACACTCTAACAACATATCCAATTTCAGTGCATCACAACATAGCATCCTGTAAAAGGACACCAGACAGCCATTACCTACAGTGGTGAGAGAACGTCTGTAAACCCTTTAGCGTTTGACTGTATTTCTGCATAAATTTGACCTAGTCTAAATAATAGACACAAAAAACAAATAACACAAAAAACTATTGTACTTTCTAATTGATCCAACATTTAACGTCTTTGTCTGAAAAAGTATGTGAACCTCTAGATTAATGAGCTCAATTACGTGTATTAAAGTAATCAAAAGTTTAGTATTTGGTCCTGCATTCAATGACTACATGAAGCTTGTAACTCTACAAACCCGTTGTATGCATTTGCAGTTTTGGGGGGTTACAGTATGTTTTGCCCAATACTTGAACTGAATGGCGAATAATGTCTTGTGCCATTTTGGAGTCAATTTCATTGTAAGACAGCATGTTAGCATGTTAACATGTTTTGTTGTAGTAGTGTTCAGAAACATCTTCTATTCTTACTTACAATAAAACTGACTCACAAGACATTATTCACCATTCAGTTCAGGTTGGGAAAAACATAACCCAAAACACACAAAAAAAAAATGCAAATGCATACAACGAGTTTGTAGAGTTACAAGCTTGATGTAGTCATTGCATGCAAGGAATATGGGACCAAATACCAAAAGTTTGATTACTTTATTGAGCTCATTAATCTAGAGGTTCACATACTTTTTCCAACAAAGAAATTGAATGATGGATCAATTTGCTCAATAAAGAAATATAAAAGTAATTTAATCAGGTTCACTTTATCTTATCGGCTCTTAAAACCTCTTAAGGATCATTGGAGCGCTAGCGCCCCATTCCCGACACTACCCGGGGAAATGTAAGGCGCCAAATTCAAAATCCAAAAGTTGAATTATAAAACATTCATCAATATACAAGTGTTGCATAGTCACAAGGATAGCACAAGGATAGCACCTCACATATTTTTATGCATTAGCATAAATCCATAACCAGTGCGGGTCTCACAAAACACATATAAGAGCTCAAATAAATCGCTTACCTTTTGATGATCTTCTGCTGAGGGCAATCCGAAGTGTCCAAGCAAGACAATCCATGTTTCTTTTGTTAGAAAAAGTCATTGTTTATATCCATACATCTCCGTTTGGTTGGCGCGTTATGTTCAGAAAATCCCCCGTCGACTCGCCCATTGAACAGTGAAGAGAAAGCGTTCAAATTATACCTATCAACTTTGCCCAAACAAATCAAACATCATTTATAATTTATCCTTAGGTATACTTTTATGTATATTAACGATTATATTTCACACGGATAGTATCCTAAACGATATATAAGGAAAATAAAGAGGAGCGCGCACACGGTCTCACGCACCAAAAACTGAAGTCACTTCCTCTATCCACTTACAAATTCTTCTTCTATTCTGTGATCTTCCATGATAAACGCATGAAACCATGTCCAAAGACTGTTGACATCTAGTGGAAGCCATAGGTACTGCAATCTGGGAGCTATTTCACTGAGAATCCCATAGACAGATATTGAAAGTGAGGGCATGTCACACAAAAAGAGATTCCGGACAGAAATTCCTCTGGTTTTCGCCTGCTATATCAGTTCTGTTATACTCACAGACATTTTTTTTAACAGTTATAGAAACTTCAGAGTGTTTCCTATCCAATAGTACTAATTATGTGCATATCCTAGTTTCTGGGCCTGAGTGGCAGGCATTTTACTTTGGGCACGCCAGACTCTCCAAAATCGACACCTCTGCTGCCGCTCCCCTAATAGGTTTTAACCAATCATGCTATTTTGTTAGTTTTTTCGCATTGTCCGTAACTTGTTTTGCACATAATGTTGCTGCTACCATCTCTTATGACCGAAAGGATCTTCTGGACATCAGAACTCTGATTACTAACCTCAGATTAACCTAATTGAGGAGTTTTTCTTCAATGAGTTGGACGGGAGAGAGATACTACAGACACCCGACCAGGCCCAGATCCCTGTCATTCGCTGGAAAAGGAAACTGAGATTTCGCAGAAAAAGATCAGAGTGCCTTGTGAGGATCAGGCGACGAGTGGCTAATCTGCCTTTGCCTTCCGTCCTGCTAGCTAACGTTCAATCGCTGGAAAATAAATGGGACGAACTTAAAGCACGTATATCGTACCAAAGGGACATTAAAAACTGTAATATCTTATGTTTCACCGAGTCGTGGCTGAACATACAGCTGGCGGGTTATACACTCTATTAGCATAATAAAACAGCAGCCTCTGGTAAGATACGGGGCCGGGGCCTATGCATATATGTAAACAACAGCTGGTGCACGACATCTAAGAAATTCTCGAGGTTTTGCTTGCCTGCGGTAGAGTGATAAGCTGTAGACAACACTATCTACCTAGAGAGTTTTCATCTGTATTTTTGTGGCTGTCTACATACCACCACAGACTGATGCTGGCACTAAGACCGCACTCAATGAGCTGTATACCGCCATAAGCAAACAGAAAAACGCTCATCCAGAGGCGGCGCTTCTAGTGGCCAGGGACTTTAATGCAGGGAAACTTAAATCAGTTTTACCTCATTTCTATCAGCATATTAAATGTGCAACCAGAGGGGAAACAATTCTAGACCACCTTTACTCCACACACAGAGACGCGTACAAAGGTCTCCCTCGCCCTCCATTTGGCAAATCTGACCATAATTCTATCCTCCTGATTCCTGCTTACAAGCGAAAATTAAAGCAGGAAGTACCAGTGACTCGGTCAATAAGAAAGTGGTCAGATGAAGCAGATGCTAAACTACAGGAGTGTTTTGCTAGCACAGACTAAAAACATGTTCCGGGATTCTTCCGATGGCATTGAAGAATACACCACATTAGTCACTGGCTTTATCAATAAGTGCATCGAGGATGTCGTCCCGACAGTGACTGTACGTACATACCCCAACCAGAAGCCATGGATTACAGGCAACACTCGCACTGAGCTAAAGGGTAGTGTTGCCGCTTTCAAGGAGCAGGACTCTAACCCGGAAGCTTATAAGAAAACCATCAAACAGGCAAAGCGTCAATACAGAACTAAGATCGAATCATACTACACCGGCTCCGACGCTCGTTGGATGTGGCAAGGCTTGCAAACTACTCCAACACCATCATTAAGTTTGCTGATGACACAACAGTGGTAGGTCTGATCACCGACAACGATGAGACAGCCTATAGGGAGGAGGTCAGAGACCTGACCATGTGGTGCAAGGACAACAACCTCTTCCTCAACGTGATCAAGACAAAAGAGATGATTGTGGAATACAGGAAAAAAAGGACAGAGCACGCCCCCATTCTCATCGACGGGGCTCTAGTGGAGCAGGTTGAGAGCTTCAAGTTCCTTGGTGTCCACATCACCAACAAACTAACATGGTCCAAGCACACCAAGACAGTCGTGAAGAGGGCACGACAAAACCTATTCCCCCTCAGGAGATTTGACATGGGTCCTCAGATCCTCAAAAGGTTTTACAGCTGCACCATCGAGAGCATCCTGACTGGTTGCATCACTGCCTGGTACGGCAACTGCTCAGCCTCCGACCGCAAGGCACTACAGAGGGTAGTGTGTACAGCCCAGTACATCACTGGGGCCAGGCTTCTTGCCATCCAAGACCTCTATATCAGGCGGTGTCAGAGGAAGGCCCTAAAAATTGTCAAGCCATAAGACTCCTGAACAGCTAATCAAATGGCTATTTGTATTGATTTATTATTAGGACATAGATGAAGAGCAGAAATTCAGAAAATTCTAAAGAGTTGACTAAGTTTTTCTCAGCACTAGTAGGAATAACAATACATTCTAAGGGAATGTACTGTATGTCTGCACAGTGGCTGTATTCTATGACCTGTCCTTTGGTTAGTGTCTTGTTATGATGCCTTCCATTCAAATCAAATTGTATTGGTCACATACACGTGATTAGCAGATGTTATTGCGGGTGTAGCGAAATGCTTGTGCTCTGACAGTGCAGTAATATCTGACAAGTAATATCTAACAAATTACACAACATATACCCAATACACACACATCTAAGTAGGAATGAATTAAGACTATATACATATGGACGAGCAATGTCAGAGCGGAACGGACTAAGATACCGTAGAATAGTATAGAAAACAGTATATACATATGAGATGAGTAATGCCAAATATGTAAACATTATTAAAGTGACTAGTGTTCCATTCCTTAAAGTGGCCAGGGATTTATAGTCTATGCCTATAGGCAGCAGCTTCTGTGCTAGTGATGGCTGCTTAACAGTCTGATGGCCTTGAGGTAGAAGCTGTTTTTCAGTCTCTCGGTCCCAGCTTTGATGCACCTGTACTGACCTCGCCTTCTGGATGATAGCGGGGTGAACAGGCAGTGGCCTTGATGATCCTTTTGGCCTTTTTAGCCATTCTAAACTGTGTTAATGTTAGAGAACACAATACATGGTGTGGTATTTTTATGGGAAAACCAGTGTGTTTAGCTGGCAGACACCTGACATTTACCTGACACACCAACCCATTTAGGTGGCCTTTTACTCAGGAAAATACGGAAATGGGATGCAAATGACATGTCAGCGCCTTGCACTCTGTCTGTATGTTTGTGTTTACTCCTGTGTTCAAGTTCATTGAGCTTGTACTTAGCCTAATCTATGTCTCTCTCTCAAAGGTCAGGGAGAATTCAGAGGACAGTGCAAAGATAAGGGATGTGAGCAAGCGCCTGTGTGCCCAGTTGAAGGAGTCAGAGAAGAGACACCAGGAGGAGAGAGGCAGAATGAAGGTCAGTGTATGGATAGATTCTCTCTCAAAAGTTTGAACACACCTACTCATTCCAAGGTTTTTCTTTATTTTTACTATTTTCTACAATGTAGAATAATAGTAAAGACATCAAAACTATGAAATAACACATATGGAATAATTTAGTAACCAGCAAAAAAGTGTTAAACAAATTTTATTTGAGATTATTTTCTCAACCAGCTTCATGAGTCACCTGCAATGCATTTTAATTAACAGGTGTGCCTTGTTAAGTTAATTTATGGAATTTATTTTATTCTTAATCTGTTTGAGCCAATCAGTTGTGTTGTGACAAGGTAGGGTTTGTATACAGAAGATAGCCCTATTTGGTAAAAGACCAAGAACAGCTCAAATAAGCAAAGTGAAACGACAGTCCATCATTACGTTAAAACATGAAGGTCAGTCAATTTGGAACATTTCAAGAACTTTGAATGTTTCTTCAAGTGCAGTCCCAAAAGCCATCAAACGCTATGATGAAACTCTTATGAGGACCGCCACAGGAAAGGAAGACCCAGAGTTACCTCTGCTGCAGAGAATAAGTTCATTAGTGTTACCAGCCACAGAATTTGCAGCACAAATAAATGCTTCACAGAGTTCAAGTAACAGACACATCTCAACATCAACTGTTCAGAGAAGATTGCGTGAATCAGGCCATCATGGTCGAATTGCTGCAAAGAAACCACTACTAAAGGCCACAAATAAGAAGAAGAGACTTGCTTGGATCAAGAAGCACAAGCAATGGACATTAGACCGGTAGAAATCTGTTCTTTGGTCTGATGAGTCCAAATTTTAGATTTTTGGATCCAACTGCCATGTCTTTGTGAATCGCAGAGTAGGTGAAAGGATGATCTCCGCATGTGTGGTTTCCACCGTGAAGCATGGAGGAGGAGGTGTGATGGTGTGGGGCTGCTTTGCTGGTGACACTGTCTGTGCTTTATTTAGAATTCAAGGCATACTTAACCAGCATGGCTACCACAGCAGCGATACACCACCCCATCTGGTTTGCGCTTAGTGGGACTATCATTTGTTTTTCAACAGGACAATGACCCAACACATCTCCAGGCTGTGTAAGGGCTATTTAACCAAGAAGGAGAGTGATGGAGTGCTGCATCAGATGACCTGGCCTCCACAATCACATGATCTCAACCCAATTGAGATGGTTTGGCATGAGTTGGACCGCAGAGTGAAGGAAAAGCAGCCAACAAGTGCTCAGCATATGTGAGAACTCCTTCAAGACTGTTGGAAAAGCATTCCAGGTGAAGCTGGTTGAGAGAATGCCAAGAGTGTGCAAAGCTGTCATCAAGGCAAAGGGTGGCAACTTTGAATAATCTAAAATGTTAAATATATTTTGATTTGTTTAACACTTTTGGTTACTACTTGATGCCATATGTGTTATTTCATAGTTTTGATGTCTTCACTATTATTCTACAATGTAGAAAATAGTAAAAAATAAAGAAAAACCCTTGAATGAGTAGGTGTGTCCAAACTTTTGACTGGTACTGTAGATTGACTAGTACTATTGATAAGAATGACCTAGAAGTATTACTGTTGACCCCTAAAGACTGAATGCTCAGTTATCATTTATATTAGTATTGGTATTTTCATTTAAGCCATCCCAGTCCACAATTGAATATCCACTGATCATGTAAAACATTTAAACTATTTCCTGACCGTTACTGTAACTAGATGTAATTGGGAACTTTACTTCTCTGGCTCCCCCTGCAGGCTGAAAGCGATGAGTTCAGCCGGCGCCTGGACGAGCAGTCGAAGCACCTGCAGTGGGTGGAGGGGGAGGCGGGGGAGCGAGGTCAGAGGGTGGAGGAGTTGCAGAGGCTGCTGGGGGGAATGGAGCTGGAGGGTGCTGTCCTGAGGGGCAAAATAGCCACCAGTGAGGCTGAACTGCTGCAGCTGAGAGCAGCCAAGGAGGGGGTACAGGAGAAAAAGCAGAGGTGAAATAGGCTCTGTCGCCATAACGACTACAAGTCAGTCATAAAACACGAGTTGTATATGAGATACTATACAAACATTACAGTCCTCAGCAGCAGACATTGCTACTGTATAGCCTACATAGTTTATGAAATGCCATATTTATCCAAGATACTTAAAAGGATACTGTATACTCTCTTTAAACTTTGGACCCATAAATATGGCACGTTTATATATATATATATTGTAAATATTATGGTAATTATGCTTATGTAACCAGTGGGTTGTGGTGTGTGTCGTCAGAACTGAGGAGCTGGAGAAGGAGCTGGCTGTCCTGAAGGAGAAGATCCATCACCTGGATGACATGCTGAAGAGCCAGCAGAGGAAGGTCCGCCACATGATCGAACAGGTGAGAACACACACACATGGATGCATGGACGCACGTACACACATGCGGCAGATGCACACAGATGGATGTGCACGGAGCGTACATGCACATACAAGCACATACACACACACTCATACACAAACACACACAAACCCTGCGTGCGTAGCAGCCATCAATGGGAAAATAATATTGAAAAAGAGGGATTAGAGGGTTCCTAATTGCTTCGGTTTGTAAAGGCGATAGGGGAGTTACTGTAAGCCAAGCTAAACTGTTTACTGAAACAGAACACTCATCATGAATAAGTGATGAAGCATCATCTTCTGTGGAAGTTAGAGTGAATGTTGGTTTTCCTCTGTAGTATCTAAGTGTATTTGTTTTGTGTGTGTTACAGCTGCAGAACTCACGGACAGTAATACAGGAGAGAGATAGAGTGATCAGGGATCTAGAGGAGAAGGTGGCTTTTCTGGAAGCTGAGGTCAGTACTCATACAGCTATTTGTGTTGTGGTATGTATGTGTGTGTGTTAGGTCCCTCTCTGTCTGAATGACCTTTGACCCCTCTCCTCTCCAGAACACAGAGATGCGTGACCAGATAGAGTACTTCCTGGAGGGTCAGAAGCCCGCTTCTCCGCCCACCAAAGAATGCAAACCCAATCCCCAGATTATCTACAGGTGACAACACCTTCCTGTCTCTTATCTCTATAGGGCTGGTTTCCCGGACACAGATTGAACCTATTCCAGGACTAAAAAGCTATTGTAATGGAGATTTTTCATTGGGTCAAAAAATACATATATATTTACACAAAAATCAATTCAGTCAATGTGTGATTATCTTCATGAACAACACATCAGCAATACAGTATAATGTTCCAGGATAGAAATTAGGGCCAAGGAAGTCGGTATATTTCTGTTCTTTTGTCCACTTTCATCAATGCACGGAAATAAGTCACTTCCTTTAATCTGAGTCATCGAGAACAAGTCATGAGCAGAGGGAGATAAAGATCAAGAGAGATGGATAGAGGAAGTGATTCAATGAGAGAGACAGGTGTGTGTGTGTGTGTGTGTGTGTGTGTGTGTGTGTGTGTGTGTGTGTGTGTGTGTGTGTGTGTGTGTGTGTGTGTGTGTGTGTGTGTGTGTGTGTGAATATACAGTTGAAGGCGGAAGTTTACATACACTTAGGTTGGAGAAATGAAAACTTGTTTTTCAACCACTCCACAAATGTCTTGTTAACAAACTATAGTCAGTTAGGACATCTACTTTGTGTATGACACAAGTAATTTTTCAAACAATTGTTTACAGACATATTATTACACTTACACATATTATTATAATTCACTGTATCACAATTCCAGTGGGTCAGAAGTTTACATACACTAAGTTGACTGTGCCTTTAAACAGCTTGGAAAATTACAGAAAACGATGTCATGGCTTTAGAAGCTTCTGATAGGCCAATTGACATAATTTGAGTCAATTGGAGGTGTACTTGTGGATGGCCTACCTTCAAACTCAGTGCCTCTTTGCTTCACATCATGGGAAAATCTAAAGAAATCAGCCAAGACCTCCACAAGTCTGGTTCATCCTTGGGAGCAATTTCCAAATGCCTGAAGGTACCACGTTCATCTGTACAAACAATAGTACGCAAGTATAACACCATGGAACAACGCAGCCTTCATACCGCTCAGGAAGGAGACGCGTTCTGTCTCCTAGAGATGCACGTACTTTGGTGCAAAAAGTGCAAGTCAATCCCAGAATAACAGCAAAGGACCTTGTGAAGATGCTGGAGGAAACAGGTACAACGAGTCCTATATCGACATAGCCTGAAAGACCGCTCAGCAAGGAAGAAGCCACTGCTCCAAAACCGCCATAAAAAAGCCAGACTACGGTTTGCAACTGCACATGGTTACAAAGATCTTACTTTTGGGAGTAATGTCCTCTGGTCTGATGAAACAAAAATAGAACTGTTTGGCCATAATGACCATCGTTATGTTTGGAGGAAAAACCGGGAGGCTTGTAAGCCGAAGAACACCATCCCAACCGTGAAGCACGGGGGTGGCAGCATCATGTTGTGGGGGTGCTTTGCTGCAGGAGGGACTGGTGCACTTCACAAAATTATGTGGATATGTTGAAGCAACATCTCAAGACATCAGTCAGGAAGTTAAAGCTTGGTCGCAAATGGGTCTTCCAAATGGACAATGACCCCAAGCATACTTCCAAAGTTGTGGCAAAATGGCTTAAGGACAACAAAGTCAAGGTATTGGAGTGGCCATCACAAAGCCCTGACCTCAATCCTATAGAAAATGTGTGGGCAGAACTGAAAAGGCGTGTGCGAGCAAGGAGGCCTACAACCCTGACTCAGTTACACCAGCTCTGTCAGGAGGAATGGGCCAAATTTCACCCAACTTATTGTGGGAAGCTTGTGGAAGGCTACCCGACACGTTTGACCCAAGTTAAACAATTTAAAGGCAATGCTACCAAATACTAATTGAGTGTATGTAAACTTCTGACCCACTGGGAATGTGATGAAAGAAATAAAAGCTGAAATAAATAATGCTCTCTACTATGATTCTGACATTTCACATTCCTTAAATAAAGTGGTGATCCTAACTGACCTAAGACAGGGAATTTTTACTAGGATTAAATGTCAGGAATTGTGAAAAACTGAGTTTAAATGTATTTGGCTAAGGTTAATGTAAACTTCTGACTTCAACTGTGTATATATATATATATATATATATAAATATATATATACACACACACTACCGTTCAAAAGTTTGGGGTCACTTAGAAATGTCCTTGTTTTTGAAAGAAAAGCAAATCTTTGGTCCATTTAAAATAACATCAAATTGATCAGAAATACAGTGTAGATATTGTTAATGTTGTAAATCACTATTGTAGCTGAATTTTTTTTTATGGAATATCTACATAGGTGTACAGAGGAGTGGGAGGCCCCGGTGCACAACTGAGCAAGAGGACAAGTACATTAGAGTGTCTAGTTTGAGAAACAGACGCCTCACAAGTCCTCAACTGGCAGCTTCATTAAATAGTACCCACAAATCATCTCTATGTCAACAGTGAAGAGGCGACTCCGGGATGCTGGCCTTCTAGGCAGAGTTGCAAAGAAAAAGCAATATCTCAGACTGGACAATAAAAATAAAAGATTAAGATGGGCAAAATAACACACACTGGACATGCCTAGAAGGCCAGCATCCCGGAGTCGCCTCTTCACTGCTGACGTTGAGACTGGTGTTTTGCAGGTACTATTTAATGAATCTGCCAGTTGAGGACTTGTGAGATGTCTGTTTCTCAAACTAGACACTCTAATGTACTTGTCCTCTTGCTCAGTTGTGCAACGGGGGCCTCCCACTCCTCTTTCTATTCTGGTTAGAGCCAGTTTGCACTGTTCTGTGAAGGGAATAGTACACAGCATTATACGAGATCTTAATCGAACCACCAAATGCTGATTCTCCAGATACTCAACTAGTCTAAAGAACGCCAGTTTTATTGCTTCTTTAATCAGAACAACAGTTTTCAGCTGTGCTAACATAATTGCAAAAGGGTTTTCTAATGATCAATTAGCCTTTTAAAATGATAAACTTGGATTAGCTAACACAACGTGCCATTGGAACACAGGAGTGATGGTTGCTGATAATGGGCCTCTGTACGCCTATGTAGATATTCCATAAGAAGTCTTCCGTTTCCAGCTACAATAGTCATTTATAACATTAACAATGTCTACACTGTATTTCTGATCAATTTGATGTTATTTTAATGGACAAAAAATGTGCTTTTCTTTCAAAAACAGGAACATTTCGAAGTGACCCCAAACTTTTGAAAGGTAGTGTGTGTGTGTGTGTGTATATATATATATATATATATATATATATATATAGCCACCTTCTAGCGTTGATGCTGATATCTGTTAGTTCATCTGATATCTGTTGGTTCATTGTGATTTGATGCCTGACACACTAGATAAACCCGATGTTAACAAACCACTCTGGTTACAGTGGCAGTCCCAGTTCCATCATTACTTTATTGCTTGAGGCATAAACGCATTTGAGACTGTTTTATGTGTGCGTTTTTGTCTCTCTCAACTTTTCCCAAGCGGTATCTAGAATTGAGAAGTTGGCCAATATATGGTATGACTTGATATAAGAAGGAGTGAGCTCATTTTCAAGTTGGCGCTCAACTGACACCTTTTAAAATTGTTGATGGCTGTGTTTTCTAGTTCACCCTAGGGAGAGACAATCAAGACAAAGCAGTTACTCACACACACTGGGGGAGTTTTCAGCACCCAGTTCCGTAGCCTATTTAACCAGGATACCTCCGCTTCAGGATACATAGGTCACATTCCTGTGTTTGCCGTGCACCTTACACACACAGGCATGCAGTTGGTTGTTAACATTAAGATGTCTCCAATTTCATCTACTTGTTTTTGTCTGAAATTAGATTGGGTTGGGCCTTGATGGTATAATGTTTATTTTTTTTGTATAACCCCTTTTTCTCCCCAATTTCGTGGTATACAATTGGTAGTTACAGTCTTGTCCCATCGCTGCAACTCCCGTACGGACTCGGGAGAGGCGAAGGTCGAGAGCCACGCGTCCTCCAAAACACGACCCTGCCAAGCCGCACCGCTTCTTGACACACTGCTTGCTTAACCTGTAAGCCAGCCGCACCAATGTGTCGGAGGAAACACTGTACAACTGGCGACCGAAGTCAGCGTGCATGCGCCCGGTCGCTAGAGCACAATGGGACAAGGCCATCCCGGCCGGCCAAACCCTCCCCTGACCTGGACGACGCTGGGCCAATTGTGCGCCGCCTCATGGGTCTCCTGGTCGCGGCTAGGGGAGAGTTACACCCTGCATGCATATAACTTCTGATGATTATAGTGTGTCCCCCAAATGGCACCCTATTCCCCCTTTGGACCCTGGTCAAAAATAGTGAAATACATAAGGAATATGGTTCCATTTGGGACGCAACCATTGCGTGGTATTTTCCTATACTGTTAGTACCAATTCTGCTGTCTAGTTTAAGAGCTCTTATTTTGTGAGAAAAAAAAATCTGTTACAGTTAAGGGCCCTTTTACAAACCAAGAATATTTAATGTGAAAACCGTCCCTCTGTCTATTGTAGATAGAAGTTGTGTAGTAGCTTTGTGCATGTAGTCCTTGTACTTTTATCTGTGCCTTTGTTTGTCAAAATAAAGCTTATTTACCGTAGTTGGAAAAAAAGTTGTTCCCTCCTTTTTCTGTCCCACATGTTAGATATCTGAAGAGAAATCAAAAAAGCATCATTATAATAAACACTTTATTATGGAGGCTGATCAGTGCCAGTTCAAAATTGCAATGCTTAGATTCTTCAATTGAAATGCAAAAATGATAAATGCCACAATGAAATGTCAATGTTAAAATGAAATGAAAATGGCTGCTTGAAAATTGGAAACGGTAAACAGAAATTCTAATGAAAATGGTTAACAGAAAATGTCAAATGATTAAGAGATGGAAAGTAGTGAAATGGAAAGTAGCTGTTTTCATTTTCCAACTGCCCAATTTATCATTTTGGCTTTTCATTTACAAAGTGCATGCAAATTCCTTCCTGGAGGTGTGAACCAGGAGAGCAACAAGACATCACCATGTAGGGATACATCCTAGCCATGTGGCACTCTCTGTGCGTTAACTGACAGGGTTTGAACCTGGTGTCCTTTACACCAGAAGAACATCTTAGCCTGCTAAGCCAAAGCATAAGAAAAGTAGCTTGGGGAGCCAATGCAATTGTTCTGGTCTCAGGCAAAGTTACTTAACATTAGGCAAAGTTTTGTCATGGCTAATGCTGTTCTTTTTGCTAAAACATAATAATAAAATCAATGCTGACAAATTAATTGTTTTTATGAATTTTCAATTCTCCTTGACTGTCTAGCTTTTATTTTGGTGATTGTTAGTTCTCAAAGATTATATTATTATCACAACTATAATATATATAGTTCCGTCCAATTATAAGCGCACTCTTGCGCTTTTCTTAAATAATTCCCTATTTCTTATCAAATAATAACAATAAAACACCTTGTTAGTAGATTTTCAACATTGCAGAACCAATTTTATTTTCATCAACTAAAGTTTCCAAATATATATATATTTTTATAAAGACAAATGACATGGACAAAATGATATGTACCCTGGAGCTAGTACAGCACAGCCTTTGGCCAAGAACACTCCAGACAATAGCTTCTTGTAGCCATCAATGAGCTTGCTGCACCATTCAACTGGCGATTTGGCCCACTCTTCAGCATCAAACTGTTCTAATTCTTCAATGTTTCAGGCGTGCTGTCCACTATACGTCTATTGCTTCATTTGGTCGTTGGTAAACATAGGAAGACACCACTGCTGAAGGAGACTAGAAAACCAGAATTAACTTGTCAAAAACCCACCCAAACAACCCTAAATCACAGGGGAAATGTTGTGGACCGATGTTTGAGCTATTTGCCAATATAGATCAGCGCTGTGTTTACCGACAACCAAACGAAGCATTCAATGAAAAGAACACCATCCTTACAATCAAAAATTCTGTGGGGTTGCTTTGCTGCCTCTGGTGCTGGGGGCCTTGAACGTGTACAAGGCATCATGAAATCAGCAGATTATCAGGTGTTTTGTAGTCCAATGTTCAACCCAGAGTCTAAAAACTGGGTCTCCATTGAAGGTTGTGCGTCTTCCAGCAGTACAACGACCCCAAACACATCAAAAAGCACCCTGGAATGGTTCAAGAAGAAACACTGGACGGTTCTTGAGTGGCCAGCAAAGAGTCCAGCTCTGAATCACATCCATAATCTATGGCAAGAGATGAAAACAGCAATTGGTGGAGGGCACCCCTCAAACAATGAAGAATTAGAGAAGTTTGCTGCTGAAGAATGGGCCAAATTGTTTGAGGGGTGCCCTCCACCAACTGATGTTTTCATCTCTCGCCACAGGTTATGGGTGTGATTCAGATCTGGACTGTTTAAGAAAAGTTCAATGGTGACCATATAAATGGTCAGAACTGTAGGTACATTCTCCTTTCTACATACTTTATCTCTGGTTTAGTTGTTTAAGTTTACACTGAATGCATTTTTCCATTCTGAAATTAATTTCTAAATGTTTTATTTACACCTTTATGCTTAGGTGGATTCCAATTGCATAACAATTCCTTGTCATATTTGTGCTGTGGCTCAGATGTGTCTCTGTGAGGAGGAAGAGGTCAAAGGATGGTGAATTGTAACTCAGGTGGTTTAGTTACCAGACATGATGAGTAGGCCTAACCTTGCCTGAGACCTGAAGAGTTGCATTGGCTCCCTGAGTCAATGCCTAGGCTTCAGCTTAGCAGGCCTATGCTTTTCTGGTGCGCAGGCGACCTGGGTTCTCACCCTGTGTGTTGGTCACTCTAGTCTAAAATCAATGTGCAGAGAGCCCACATGGGGGTGTGGTGTTGTTCTCCTGGTTCACGCCTCCAAGAAGCAATATGCATACACTTTGAAAATGAAAATTGAAAAAGAGAAAATGTTTAATTGGGTAGTTGGAAAATGAAAACAACCACTTTCAATATGCCTTTATGATTTTCTGTTTACCATTTGGCTTTTTCCATTTATATTTAGAATTTGTTTACCATTTTAACTTTGGAATTTGTGGCATGAGTCATACATTCTATTTTTATATCAGATTGTATAGCTAGCATTTTCTAACTGGCAACGATCACCCTTCATACTGATCACCATCCACACTTTGTAAGCACTGTTCCTTGAATAAATGCAGTGGACCAAGTTGCTCCCCAACTTGCTACTGACAGAGTGGAAAAATCAAAACACACCGACGGAGAGTTTCATTTGGCTCCATTCCATGTTTTAATCTCAACACACAATCACATAACTACACAGTTCAGATTCTACATGTTAAAAAAAACAACAGTTGAAATGAAAATAAATATATTTTCTTCATCTATACAAACAATCAATCAACACATGCATACATGTGAAGTTTACAATTCAAGTGTAGGGAAAATTAACAGTTGTAATGCATAACTGTTGTACAATAGTCTTTGTCCCTAGTGTACATGTCAGCACCAATACATTAAAGTACCATAGACTCATAGTAGATTCCTGGGATAAAGACCCTGATACGACGATAGGACTCCATTCAAATGCTTTGTATTATGGGACAATTCTCCTTATGGCCAATGGAAATAAAGTAAAACGTACATGCAATGCGATCTTCCACAAGCTTTAGTATATACACACTACATGCTTGATCTGTTACTATGTTTTTGGTAGTCCCCATAGCAAAGCAGGGGTCAATTCCATCACAATTCCAATTATTGCTATTGAATACAATTCCTATGGATTCAACAAGCAGGAGTTGAAATGGAACTGACCAAACACTGCCCAACAGTCACCTCTCACAGGGTGCTCTCCAGTGTGTTGTAGTTGTCCTTGAAACTCTTAAGCTCCAGGAAGTGCTTTGGCCTCTTGCTGCGCTGGCTGGTGGAGGGCAGGTAGGTAACTTGGATGGTGGAGGGGGTGCTGCGGGCTGGAGAGCCTGTCAGGTCCTTGGCTGCTGACTGGTGATGCTGGTCCAGACTGGTGGTGCTGGAGTAGGCTTTCACACTGAGGGGAGAAAGAGAGAGGGTAGTGTCAAACTCTAATTAAAATGGCATGATAACGTGAGAGTGAAGATTTCTGTTACATGTTGAGGACCAAAGACATCTCTTCCTACTGATATATTTGTTGAGCAAACACATTACTTTTTGTAATAATACTTACACATCAGCCAGTTCCTTCAGAGCATCCTGGTATTTCATATATTCCGCTTCCCCAAATACCTAAAACACAGAGAAAGTCACTTCCACTGACGAACACTGTACAACACGAAAACAGTCAATTCACAAAAACAAAAATCACACACACAAACACTTACCCCAGTGCCATGGCGTGCACTGTCATATCCCTCCAACAGGTTGTCAATGAGGGTGCTACGGCTGCTCTTGATCAGAGAGTGGGAGTTACGCAGATCCAGGAGCCAGTTTCGGAAACTGCGTCCTGTGATGGCGTTCGGGTTGCGGCTCATCTCCTGCAGCGGGATCCCTGGGGTTGGAGAGAGGACGGATAATTACAAGAAAGAGGATAACGTATGCCAATTAGAATGTACAGCCATGCTTTAAACCATAGATTTTAAGATACCTCTCTACTATCGGCTCTTACCCGAGTCCCGAATGGCATCTAGAGCCTTCATCCTGTACAGGTAGTTGTAGCAACCTGAGAATATCATGGATGTCATTAATGATACTATTACAGTACTATAAAAACACAACATCTAGTCCACTACAAAGAACAAATGTGTTGCATGTATACATTTGAATGGTGACTTACTGAACTGTGTCCCGTGCTTCAGCCTATCATCCTCCTCAGAGAGCAGACGCGGCTCGAAGCGGATTTCCTGAACCTTGGACAGGCGCGCGTCAATCTCTTCCCGCAAACCCTGCGGAAACACCAACAAGGCTCAAACCATCAACATACAAAGAGAACAAATACTATGGTCTTAATCTGTTTGATTGATTGCAGCATAGAGTAGGATAATAGTAAATGAGAGAGATGACCGAGAGGTTTGTCTCTATTGACAGCTGAGGGTCTTGCCTTGGGTGCGTTGTGTCCAATAGGGGCATGGGGTCCTCTGCGGGACCTCATAGCGAAACGCATGATCTGCCTCTTGACGAAGATAAATAGCAATACAAACACCTGTGCAAAAAAACTATCCAAGTCAGAATGTCAAGAATATTAGCAATATTAGTATAGGTTACTTTTAAAAGGCACAATCCATACCAGTTTGTGCTAGGGCTCTCCAACCTTGATCCTTGAGAGCTACCGTCCTGAAGGTAGCTCTCCATGAACAGGATTGGAGACCCCTGGTCTAAAGGCATGTGACATGCAACAATATCTCACAAAGAAGCTGTAACATTAACGTTAGATAGCTAACTGTTGCCAGCCTATTCATCGGAGGCTATTTGTATGCAACGCTTAGCTGGCTAGCTAACAGTACATCTCTCACGGATCGCACCCAATGATGTGTATATATAGCTAAGTCATTGATTGCGCCTAGTAATGCATTTAAAATATCACCTACCAGGCTGCCATATGCCATAACTAGCACTACATTCACACCGGACAAAGGTGACTCGGCCATTCTGAAATGTCCTTCTTCAGAGGTTTCTTGGCTTAGCTCCGTTACCCAGATATACTTTTGAGGAGATGGGAAACTCCATAGACATCGTTTTAAAGCCCATTGTGGACGTCGCCCAGGCGTCGTCAATGGGCCGCGCAGTGCATTCCGGCCGATTCTGGGACAAGGAGAGCTTTCTTGCAAGGCGTGAATGGGAGCGCTAGCTACAAAAGTACAACATTACAAATGTTTTCCCGAAATGTGAGATAGTTCACGGTGTCTGTAATATCGTATAGCTTTGGAATCATGCCGTTACGTACTTCGGAGAAAATCGCAGGCGTATCAACTCGTACCGTGACTTTGAGAAGGGATTTGAGCGACGCAGCATGACAACGTGAACACGATTGGTCGACCGTCTGTTGGGTGGGGCGTTATACGTAGTTCCATTTATTGCTGATGGGATTCCTATCTCCCCCGTTCTCTAATATATCTGCGTTAGATACTCGATCTAGAGGTTGGCTGGCTAGATCCCAGGAGATAGTGAATCAAACATTGAGCCAATGTGTGAGTGGTATTCCAACGAAACAGTGGTTTGATTTTGAGTCTAGCTGGCTACATATTCAATCAAATAACAATTGTGATGGAGACACATAGCTAGCTAGAATTGTGTAAAAAGAGATCTTCGATGCAGTTTAAAAAAAAAAGTTTAATTTAGCCTTTATTTAACTAGGCAAGTCAGTTAATTCTTATTTACAATGACGGCCTACCCCGGCCAAAGTCAGACGACGCTGGGCCAGTTGTGCGCCGCCATAATGAACTCCCAATCACAGCCGGATGTGATACAGCCTGGATTCAAACCAGGGACTGCAGTGACGCCTCTTGCACTGAGTTGCAGTGCCTTAGACAGCTCCGCCACTCGGGTTTAATGGCGGTTGGCATCCAATAAATGTTGCATTACCGCCACCAACTAGACTGGAGTAGAACTCCCTTATACTTTGCATGAAAATAAACATTTTTTAACCACTCAAAAAAGAAAAATCCACCCTGGGCCTCCCGAGAGGCACAGCGCTCTTAGGCACTACATTGCAGTGCTTGAGGAGTCACTACAGACCCGGACTCGATCCCGGGCTGTGACACAGCCGGTCTCTCATTGCTCCCTCTGACCAACAGAAATACAAACAATTATCACAAGGCCACTTCGGGTCATAGCAATGGGGAAGTAGTTTGGGGGTGTGGTGCTACGTGGGGAGTTTTTGCCCGCGCAGGTAACCTGGTGGGTAGGAGCGTTGGGCCAGTAACTGAAAGGTTGCTGGATTGAATCCCCGATCGGACAAGGTAAAAATCTGTCATTCTGCCCCTGAGCAAGGCAGTTAACACACTGTTCCCCAGGCGCCGTGGATGTCGATTAAGGCAGCCCTCCGCACCTCTCTGATTCAGAGTGTCACGATCTTCATATTGAGCGAGATGCAGCGAGGGTTCCAGTATACATACTTTTATTTAGTAGCAATGAAACTGGCACAAAACAATGACCAGACCGTAACGGCAGGCAGGCAGGCACGCAAGTGGGGCAGGGAACCAACTTAAATAGGATTCCCAATTAGAGGCAACGACAACCAGCTGCCTCTAATTGGGAACCTAACTAAAAACCAACATAGAGTTCCCTACATAACCCTAGTCACGCCCTGACCCAACACACCATAGAGAAACCTAGAGAACTCTCTATGGCCAGGGCATGACACAGAGGGGTTGGGTTAAATGCGGAAGACACATTTCAGTTGAATGCATTGAGTTGTACAATTCCCCTTTCCTTTCTTTCCCCTTTCCTTCCCAAAATACACTTTTTTCTTTTATTTCGATTTTTAAGGGGGTGCTGCACCATCCTCAGCACCCCTACTTCCCACAGCTATGCTTTGGGTTACCTTCACCGATTCCACAGTACACCTCCGTTTTCACCCACCCTGAAACCACAAATGAATCAGCCAAAAGGCAAAGGTCCACTTTTTCCAAAAACGTCACTACCACCACAGACTCATCTTTATCCTGACCCACGGTGCAAGCCTCGGGCTCCAAGAACTTCACCACACCTACCACCTCTGATACTTCGCCCTCATTCACTTCCATTTCTCCTCCTCTCTTCGATCCGGTGTACAGCTCCCTCTGCTTACACTTTTTAACATTCTTCTTCAACAAACTATCTCCCTTTTTTCCTCAATTTTTAACCAATTTCAAGCTCACCCTCTTCCTCCCTCTACCTCTCTTCAACCTCCTCTGCCTCTCTTTTCCCATCCATTCCTTTTCCGTAATCCAAGTATACGCCTCTTATGATAATACAGCACTTCTCCTCAGGGGCGCCACTTTGGTTTTAGAAGTGGGGTGTCCTCCCTCAGAATTTGTTTGGGTATCTAAAGCTAATTTTCGGACATTTTACACAATCCAATATGCCGTCTCTATTTAGAACAAAAAGTAAGCAAAAATGACCACAGTCATCAAGCTAGGTAAGAGATCATTATTAAATATGTTTAAGTGATTCATAAATATTATGTTGCACCTTTAACCAATAGCCTAACAAATGAACAACTCTTGAAAAAATACAAAGACTTTTGATTGTCTTTCCTAAAACATCCTCTATATCAAATTTCAGCCAGACCGACCAGCCAGCCCGAGCCGCCTGCACGCCCGGCCCCCACCAGTCTAGTCAATAACTGAACTCTCTCCAAACACAATTTCCTTCCCAGTTCACACCTTAAATTTGTTTTATTCCCAAGGGAAAGATTTTGAAAAAACAAAAAAAACTCATTAACACACATTAACACACAGAAACAACAAATCCTCCATATAATTAATGTCATAGGACTAATAGTAATGTACAGCTCTTTTTACTTGTACACAATATAGCTGGGTAGCCCTGTCCTCACCCTAGGGGTCCACCACCCTGCAGTGCCCCAACCCAACACACCCCACTCAGCTTTAGGATCTTAGTGAAACATGAATTATTGGTTTTGGGTGTGTTAGGCCAAGGCCAAAGTGACAACCCACAGGATGGCAGGGCCAGGACTGAGCAGCCCAGCAGCTAGGGATTGCCTAAATAGGTATCTCCCATGACGTGGGCATGTTTTCAATACAGACTACTTTTATTTATTTATTTTACCTTTATTTAACTAGGCAAGTCAGACTTTAAATCTAGTGATACATAATTTGACATTATGGGAGGATTAATGGCAATACATTTCTTAGCCGCTATAAATGCTTGGTTACGCAGTTTCTTCAAATAACAGTCTCCAGTATCAACATTTCCAAGCAAACAAAAACAAGGAGATGGGAGACATGCTGAGATAAAAGAACATACTTTTTGACAGAATTCAGCCAGCCTTCTCAAGACCATAATGTGTGCATATATGTCCCCTTTTGTGTTTTACACCCCCGGCAGAGGAATGACATTTCTGAGTCCATGTAATTTAGTTTCACTGGCACATAGTACGTTCTATGGATGGTCTTAAACTGAAGTAATTTATGTCCGAAATTATATGAACATGACTGGGCATTCAAACATATCTGTATCCATTCATCATCATCAATAGCTTCTACCAGGTCTTCCTCACATTTTTGTTTTACATGTTTTGTTTTCATCGGGAAAAGCCTCTATCAACCCTTGATAATGTTTGGAAATAAACTTTGGAAGTTTGTCAGACTGCCTTAAAATAACATCTGGCTTGTCCAGTGTTTGCTGCACAGAGAGAATAAAGTATTGTATCTGCAAGAATTCACCTCACCTCCGTCACAGACTGGTCTTCCCTGGCTGCCTGACCCTGTTGAAACCCCTGTCACCATCTGATCCCCCTAAAATGAGGCACGACAAAGAATGACCTTGGTGTACATTTATACATTATATTATCCAATAATAGAATGGTTCAATAATTGAAATGACCATTATTCCCAGATCCCAGACCGTAGCTTTAAGCTTAAACTGTTGTTCAGTAGCTACTGTAGGTCTACCCATCAATTCAAGATGGAACTTTGTATCATTCACTGATATTGTTAATATACTACAAAATTCCCCCTGAGCTCCGTAGACTGGTCTTCCCATGCTGTCTGACCCTGCTGGGATCCCTGTCACCATCTGATCCTACTAAGAAATGATGAGCATAGTGTTGTGTACTGACTGCACTAGAGGGCTGCAGGTCCCGAATTAGATGATTTCGGTGCGATCTGCATATTTCATGTTGCGGGGGGGATCAGACGGTCAGACAAATGAATTTGGGATGAAAATATTTTTGTTGTCCGACAGATTATTTGGAAACAGTCCTCTTTCTGCTTTGTATGCGTAACGCCTTGTGATGTACCTCCCACTCTGTCTGCTGGGATCTCCTGTTTGGTAGTCTGCTTGTTGCAGGAGGCCAGTGGACAGGGCTGGGAGGATCGTCAGCTGATGTGGTGCACCTGGGCAGGCTTGGCCTGCAGGCTATAAAGGGTGGCCACATCAGCCAACATTCTCTCTCTTCCCTGACTGGCAGGCTGGCTTCCACCGCCTTCAGTTTTTTGGTCTGTTTCCACCATACAACACACACTGCGTACACTACTGATCTTACAGATCCCCACTTATGTCACATTTTTGTATTTATTATTTAGTTTAATAAATGTATTCATTTTTACATTGAAGTCATGTGTGGTCTCTGTTTGTGAGCCAGGTTGTAACACTGGGGGGGCTTGTCCAATTGGAGACTTTGGTTATATGGTAGTATGTTACTTGTAAATGTGGTTAATTTAATTGGGTTGGCATTTGGTTTGGACCCTGTTTTGTGCATGGTCAGTTTGGAGCACCGTGTAGGGGTAGTAATTGCGGCCAAATTGGGTGCAGCTGTGTTACTGCAGTTCTTAGAATGCAGTGTGGCACTATTTGTTTAGCAGTCCTTTGTTAACCAAAGTTTGGGAGTCACTTGTTTTTTCTCAGGCTTTTTGGATGCTGGAAGGGAAGCAGCTTTTGTCCCCAGTGTTTGTCTACAAAGCCATTTGTTTGTGCCTATTTCCATTGGAGTTTTAGGGGCTGGTACATGTTACATTGCTTGGGTAAGGATGTCCACGTCAGTTGGTAGGAACCACATACCCCTTTGTACGTTTCAGGAACTGATCTCTTTGAGATTGTCATTTTGTTTTCTCTCTGTGGCGGATACTGCGGGTAGAGCCAATTTGTGATAAATTGCCTCGAGCACCTGCTTGGAATCAGATCAGTCACTGGATTTCCTGTTGCCTTTCTGATGGAACCAGTGCATTATTACCCCCTGGTAGTATCTGCACAAAGACTAGGGTTGCAATTGATGGTCAGTTAGGTTTATTAGTTAGATTACGGCTGGGGAGGTACCATTTGTCTTGGTTGCCCTTCACATGATCAGTGTACACTATATACCGACACTAGTTGTGCAGTCTTTTGTCTCAGTCTAAATTGGATATATAGTTGAGTTTATCATGGCTAGTAATGCAGACAAGTTTATTGAGTGCCTGTCTGAAGCACTTTTGGAGCAGTGCACTAGAGCAGATAGCACAGATTGCTGAGCACTACAATATTGGATCCTAAGCAATTGAAAGACATGAAGGCCAGTCTAACAGCCAAGAATTCAGTACCAGTGTGATGCAACTTTATATTAATGAGCAAAAGGTGAGAACTCCTAGTGAGGCAGCAGTTCAGTCTTGATCTGTAAGCTTTTTTTTTATGGGTCCTGGTAGTCATACTGAAACTGCCTGTAAGGAGTAAGTCTCCCCTCGCCAGAAGTTTAAGGCTGAGAGCAGATCAATGTTCTAACGTTGATCGTGCCGTACGAGGTAGAAATGATCTAAACAGTTTGTAACTACTGTCAAGGTGAGGGCCATTGGAAAAATGAATATCTTGTCCTCAAAGCAAAAAAATCTGGTGGCAACTCAGAAGTACAGTTTTCTGGCCTAGCTATGTCACTTAATCCAAGTAGAGTATCTCAGCTGAGAAGCATGCAGAACCTTTTGGAAAACCAAGTGCTTCTGATTATGCTGCATACATTTCTGAGGATTCCATCTCCCTGGTAGGATGTGATGAGAAAATGCCTGTCAAAATCTTGCGTGACACAAGCTCTGTGGAATAGTTTTTTTTGTGAATCCGTATTGCCATTCTCTTGAGTCAGATGCAGGTGATTCTATACTAATTCATGGCATGGGGTTTGTTTTTCCTGTTCCTGTGCATACCTTGCATCTTGACTCAGATCCTGTGAAAGGAAAGGTTGGTGTCCTCATCTACCAGTTGAGGGTATTGATCTTATTCTGGGTAACCAGCTAGCTGGTGTACAGGTCTGGGCTGGGGTGCCACCAGCTTATGGTTATACAGCGAACCCCTATTATCCCTGCTCCTGAGGAGTTAAATAACTTTCCAGATAGTCCAGTTATCTATCCAGCTTGTGACGAGCCAGGAGTTGTCAGTAACTGAACAAAATTCTGTCTGCTATAGATCCGCTTGACTCGCCTTTGCCTCAGCATCTCGTCTGCTTCTCGTGGTGATTTGGAGAAGGAACAACAGGATGACCCCTCTTTGAAGGAGCTGTTGAAGTGTTCCCAGCTGATGGGATGGAAAGCTCTTCACAAGGTTACTTGCTTCAGAACAGTATGCTAGCTAGCAGGTGGGTGCTTCATGGGGCAAACTTTTTAGGTGATCCTACCATGCAGATTGTAGTGCCCTAGTTTTTCTAGCTAGCTTGTTTTTCCAGACAATGCTTCAAATCTCCCATGATGATGTTGCTGGACATTTGGGATTTAGGAAAATGACTTTCATTGCTTTTTCTGTCCAAGGTTTAAATTGGACATCTCTGCTTACATTAAAACATACATTAAAACATGTCACACATGCTAGTTGACTGATAAGCCAAATTAGTCAAATAAACCTGCTCCTCTGTATCCCATTCCTGCCTTTTGAACATTTGGTCATTAACTGGGTTGGTCCTTTGCCCCACTCTTAAGTCTGGCAGTAGCTATTTGCTTAGTAATGTGCCAAGCAACCAGGTACCCTGCTGCTTATCTGCTATGCACTAACTACCAAGTCTGTTGTGAAGGCATTATCTGAGTTCATCTCTGTATTTGGCATTCATTCAGAGTGACAAAAGCTCTAATTTGACCTCTCACATGTTTGCACAAGTGCTACAGCAGCTTTGTGTCAAGCTTAACAGTCCTCTGCCTATCATGCAGTCTCAGGGTGCGTTGGAACGTTTTCATCAAACCCTGAAGTCTCTCGTGTGCATACCATACAGATAGATCGTGATTGGGAAAGTTTGCCATGGTTACTGTTTGCAGCTAGAGAAGTTGTCCAGGCGAGTATAGGATTAATTCTGACTGATCTGTTTTTTGGAAATTCATTATGTGACCCTCTGGCTTTGTTGCAGGACAGCTGGGGAACAGAGCCACCACTAAATGTACTCTTATGTCCGTGGTTTAGACTGGTAAGACTGTTCTCTGCTGGTGAAATGGCAAAAGAGAAACTAAAGTGCACAAGTAAAGATGAAGAGTATTTTTGACCGTTGGTCTGAACGTAGTCAATTTAGCCCTGGTGACCAGGTTCTGTTAGCCTGAAAAGGATAACCTACAATAGCTAAGTTTACTGGTCCTTCCATGGTGGTTGCGCAAAGTGTCTGAACAGAACTGATTGCAACTCCTAAGCGCAGGAAGGCCACCCAACTTTTTCATGTGAATTTGGATTGTTGAAACCTTAGTACTCTCGTGCATCGACTCCTGTTAAGTCAGGTGATTAGTTCACTTAATTCTGCTCTTTCTGCATTCTGTTGCCCTAGACTCCTTTTCGCCTCATATGTTGTATGAGAAGGAGAGTTAAGCTCCTGGTGTTTTGCAAGGCCGTTTGAGAAATTCAGGTTGGGGAATTTGCATGCTCTGAGGCATTTGGATGACATTAAACGTCATCCAAATGAACTAATTGAAAGTTATCCTGCGCCGTTTTCTGATACCCTCTCTCGTACTCTTCTCATTGACCATGATGTTGGAGATGCTCAGCCAATAAGGCAGCGCTTCTACCATGTTTCTCCTGACAAGCGCAAAGACTTGACTTCTGCGTTTTAAGTGCATGTTGGATAACAATATTACTGAACATTCTTGTTCCAGTTGGGCTTCACCTTGTCTGTTAGTCAAGAAGCCTGATGCATATTTTAGGCCATGCAGACTATCGTAAAGTTAACATTTTCCTCTTCCTCGTATGGAGGGTTGTGTTGATCAAGTGGGTTCTGCACAATTTGTGAGCAAGTACGATTTTCTGAAAGGGTACTGGCAGGTCCCCTTCTCTCCGAGAGCAAGGGAGATGTATGCTTTCATCACCACCTCTGGACTATTCTTATACACAGTTCTGCCTTTTGGTTGCGTAATGCACCTGCAACATTTCAGCGTCTCATAAACCATGTTTCTGGTCTGGACGGATGTGCGTTGTATTTGGATGATGTGGTCATTTTATAGTGACACCTGGTCTCTGCGTGTCCAACGTATGCAAGCGCTGTTTGATAGTTAATCTGGCCAAATTTGAGTTTGCACTTATCTGAGCCAAGTGGTCCGTCAGAATGTGGTTCGCCCAGTGCAATGCCGAAGCTGTTGCGCAGCGTCCCATGACTATGAAGGAGCTTATACGTTTTCTCGATATGGTTGGTTATTATCAAAGCTTCTGTAAGAACTTCTCCTCAGTGGTAGCTCCCCTGACCGACTTGCTTAATAGGGATCGGTGTCCCGTCAACGGGGCAGTTGTAAATCATGCAGCGCCGTGTGTCACCATCGCAGATTTTAGAGAAACAACAAATGTCGATACATATAAGTGTCTTACATCGGTCTGAAAGCTTAAATTCTTAAAATAACTGCACTGTCCAATTTACAGTAGCTATTACTGCGAAAAAATGCCATGCTGTTTGAGAGCACCTAACAAAATATGTTTTTCACCGCGATAAGTTTGATAAATTCACCTCTGAAGGTGAAATGTGTACTTACATTCTGAAATCTTGCTCATAGAAGGGTCCCAGAGATAACATGAAGTGGCGTTTCGTTAGATAAAATTATTTTCATATCCTAAAAAGGTCCATAAAGCATGTACAATCGATTTTGTATTTCCACTCGTTCAATTTGCAAAGAAAGGAATCTGTGAAAATCGAACCCTAAATCAAAGTCCAAGTATACAGATTTGACGATTTTCTTGCAGAAAAATGTAATGTAAATGTCTCCTTCACGATTTCCCCAAATGTACCTGGGTGAGTTCACACTAAATGTCATGTCGTTTGCTCATACTTCAAGTTATCCGTCTGAAACTTTGCACATACACTGCTGCCATCTAGTGGACACCATCGGAATTACAACCAGAGTGATGGCTAGATTTGGGATTTTCTTCTACCAGATCTATTGTTATATTCTCCTACATTTTATTCATATTCCCACAAACTTCAAAGTGTTTCCTTTCAAATGGAGCCAAGAATATGCATATCCTTGCTTCAGGGCCTGAGCTACAGGCAGTTCGATTTGGTTATGTCATTTTAGGCGGAAATTGAAAAAAAGGGGGCTATCCCTATTAAGGCCTATAGGTGAAGTATATTTGGTTGGACAAATGTTCCATTCGAGAATGTAAAGATACTTGTGTTCTGCCCCAGTGCTTGTTGCATCTCGTTTGAATGATCCGTTCACACTCCATGTACAGTACCAGTCAAAGGTTTGGACACCTACTCATTCAAGGATTTCTTTATTTTTACTATTTTCAACAGTGTAGAAAGTAAAGACCTCAACTATGAAATAACAAACATATGGAATCATGTAGTAACCAAAAGAGTGTTAAACAAATCAGCTGCCCACACTGCCAAATGTCAAGGCAAAGGGTGGCTACTTTGAATAATATATTTTGGTTTAACTTTTTTTTGGTTACCACATGATTCCATATGTTAATAGTTTTGATGTCTCTATTATTCTACAATGTAGAAAATAGTAAAAAATAAAGAGAACCCCTTGAATGAGTAGGTGTCAACTTTTGACTGCTACTGTATATTCCCAGCCTTAAAGTGGTCCTGCTAAAACACCCAATCAATAAGACAAATCGGACAATCTAGGATGGGTAAATCACTCTAAATATTTGAGTTGATCTATTTTATTTCAGTTTTCAGTGGTGCGTGACGATGGTGTAGGGTTCCTTGAAGCGCCCGGTCAACCACATGACGGAGCTG
The DNA here is from genome assembly GCA_030435695.1 of Brachymystax lenok tsinlingensis. NCBI lineage: Eukaryota > Metazoa > Chordata > Actinopteri > Salmoniformes > Salmonidae > Brachymystax > Brachymystax lenok. The sequence continues at coordinate 2,279,022 of CM059806.1, read as the reverse complement.
CATGTAGCGTGAGAGTGGGAAAGAAACAGGTACATTCCAAGGCCCTCGCTTTATTGTCTGCGCGAGTCGGGTTCAGCATAATTCCTCACATAGCGACGTGTGTTATTCTAGGGGTTTTATATCGTCCCAATTCCGACTGGGAGGTCGACCGAGAGACCGCTTGGTCGGTTGTGTGGCAGAATATCAGACTTCAACTTGGGTTTCTGGTCAGTATGTCGTTTTATTTTCATTATGTTGGGCCTACGGGCCTACCTAGAGCCTCGGTGTCGTGTGTGTGTGTGTACGAGAACACGTCGGGAGCGTTTCCAAAGGGGTGCATGGTGCCGTTTGTGCGTTCATTACCACGTTAATGCGCGGTCCGTGGGCTCAATACCATGCGGTACGAAGGGACACGTCGATAAGTTCGGCTAACGGGGATGATGTGAGGGGCCGAGGACGACGATGCAGTTAGCTAGCTGCACCGCTGAACGTTAGGAAGTCTTTTAACTTCGCCATCGTCGAGGTCGAGGGGAACGGACTCTCGTCAACTTGGACAAAAGCGAACGTTAGATGGATGTCCGCTGAAAGGACGTCGCGTCGTAGCTAGCTAAATGTTAGTCAGTGTTTTCGAAGCAAATGATATGTGTCGAAATGCCTGTCGACTGGCTAACTGGTGGTTTTAGTGGAATAATATTCGCGGGGTTGATGTAACGTTAGCCAGCCTGGTTAAGCCAGAGACACTAATAGCTAGTTAGCGCGCTAACGTCAGCTAAATATAAACATGTTGACAAGATCATATCCACAGGGAGGTGTTGCATCGTGTACCTAGTAGACGCCATTACAATGTGTTAAGTTAACAAAAAAATATAACTACAGGTAGTTAGCCAACTTCCCAACAAATGTGGGACAAACGTCATTTGCCTGGTCTCAATTAGCGAACTCTCATTTCATCGGACCGCATTTGCATATACTAAAGCGAGTTATCTAACGTTACTCAGTTAAAGTTAACTAGTTAACGGTAGCTAGCTAGGTAGATGCAGTTAATTGTCAAATTAGCTAACTTGGTTACAATCAAATAGTGATCTCAATATTAGTTAACATTATGTAGTTAACCATCTCTTTAGGTGGGTCTTTACCACAACCACAAAGTCATAAATCCGGTCTTATTTCCACAAGTTCACTAATGAAAATTACGGCTGGGAATTGCCAGGGATCTCATGATACGATATCAGATTCTTAAGTGCCAATACGATTTTTAATGTAACCTTTTATTTAACTAGGCAGGTCAGTTAAGGACACATTCTTATTTACACTGACGGCCTACCAAAAGGCCTCATCCTGGGATGGGGGGCTAGGATTAAATATAGGACACGAGACACTACATAAAGCGAGACGTAAGTCAACAACATAGCAAGGCAGCAACACATGACAACACAGCATGGTAGCAACACATGATGACAACATGGTAGCAGCACAAAACACGGTACAAACATTATTGGGCACAGACAACGGCACAAAGGGCAAGAAGGGAAAGACAATACATCACGCAAAGAAGCCAAAACTGTCAGTAAGAGTGATTGAGTCTTTGAATTGAGAGATATGGGATGAAACTGACCAGTTGGAGTGTTTGTTGCAGATCGTTCGTCTCTAGCTGCAGCGAACTGAAAAGACGAGCGACCCAGGGATGTGTGCTTTGGGGACCTTTAACAGAATTTGACTGGCAGAACGGGTGTTGTATGTGGAGGATGAGGGCTGCACTAGATATCTCAGATAGGGCGAGTGATGCCTAAGAGGGTTTTATAAATGAGCATCAACCAGTGGGTCTTGCGACAGGTATACAGAGATGACCCGTTTCCAGAGGAGTATAGAGTGCAGTGACGTGTCCTATAAGGAGCATTGGGGGTAAAATCTGATGGCCGAATGGTAAAGAACATCTAACCGCTCGAGAGCCCCCTTACCTGCCAATCTATAAATTGTGTCTCCGTAATCTAGCATTGGTAGGATGGTCATTTGAATCAGGGCTAGTTTGGCAGCTGGGGTGAAAGAGGAGCGATTACGATAGAGGAAATCCAGTCTAGATTTAACTTTAGCCTGCAGCTTTGATGTGTGCTGAGGACAGTGTACAATCTAGCCATACTCCCAAGTACTTGTATGAGGTGACTACCTCAAGCTCTAAACCCTCAGGTAGTAATCACACCTGTGGGGAGGGGCATTCTTTTTGCCAAACCTTATGACCTGTGTTTTGGAGGTGTTCAGAACAAGGTTAATGGTAGAGAAAGCTTTGTTGTAGAGTATTTAACACAAAATCCGAGGGGCCAGCTGAGTATAAGACTGTATCGTCTGCATATAAATGGATGAGGGCTTCCTAACTGCCTGAGGTATTTTGATGTAAATTGTGAAGAGCATGGAGCCTAGGATTGAGCCTTTGGGTACTCCCTTGGTGACAGGCAGACAGCAGATGTTCTGACTTTATACACTGCACTCTTTGAGAGAGGTAATTAGCAAACCAGGCCAAAGACCCCTCAGACACCAATACTCATTTGCCGGCCGACAAGAATGGAATGGTCTACCGTATCAAAAGCTTTGGCCAAGTCAGTAAAAAGCTCAGCCATGTGCCATGTGCTTCTTGTCAGTAACAACCACAACATTAAGGGACATGGGCAGTTGTGAGGAGCAGGGTTTATTCTCTAGGTCTTCAACCATTTTCCAGAACCTCTAGGGGTTAGACCCACAGAGAGAGAACTGCTCCTTGAGGTAACTAACTTTGGCCTTCCGGATAGCCTGACTGCGCTTTGTTTATTTGGGATGTTTATTTCATCATGAAACATTGGACCAACACTTTACATGTTGCATTTTTATATTTTTGTTCACTGTATATTTATGGCTATTTGATGTTCCAAACAGATTGCTCACCATGTGCAGCAGAGGTAAAGAGAGCCATGAGTTTTGAACTTTCATGAAAACAAATTTGCTTCCTATTTAAAAGGATGGTGGACAAGCATTGAAGGAAAAGTAGAGGTTTTTGGTACAGGAAACTTGTGCAATAAAAAAAATGGTGGTATTACAAAAATGATACGATATATCGTCAAATAGTATCCCGATATTTAACTATCTATTTCTCTCCCCATTACTACTTAAAATGTGATTTGAAACCTACATTTAACCTACACTGCTAACCTTAAGCCGTATTGTAAAAAACATCACTACAGACCCCGGTTCGATCCCAGGGTGTGTCACAACTGACCGGAAGTCCCATAGGGTGGAGCACAATTGGCCCAGCGTCGTCTGGGTTTTGGGAGGGTTTGGCTGGGGGTGATTTTACTTAGAGCATCGTGCTCGAGTGAATCCGACACATTGCTGTGGCTGGTTTCCGGTTTAAGCGGGCGGGTGCTAAGAAGCGTAGTTTAGAGGGTCATGTTTCGGGAGACTCATGACTTGTCCTTCGCCTTTTCCCAAGCCCGTTGGGAGTTGCAGCGATGAGGCAAGATCGCAATTGGATATTGAAAAAATTATAAATAGTACCAGTCAAAGTTTGGACACATCTACTCATTTCTAAATTGTAGAATAATAGAGAAGACATCAAAACTATGAAATAACTCATGGAATCATGTAGTAACCAAAAAAGTGTTAAACAAATCCAAATATATTTTAGATTATTCAAAGTTGCCACCCTTTGCCTTGATGACAGCTTTGCACGCTCTTGGCATTCTCTCATCCAGCTTCAGTCTTGATGGAGTTCCAACATATGTTGAGCACTTGTTGGCTGCTTTTCCATCACACTGCAGTCCGACTCATCCCAAACCATCTCAATTGGGTTGAGGTAAGGTGATTGTGGAGGCCAGGTCATCTGATGCAGCACTCCATCACTCTCCTTGGTCAAATATCCCTTACACAGCCTGGAGGTGTGTTGGGTCATTGTCCTGTTGAAAAACAAATGATAGTCCCACTAAGCGCACACCAGACTGGATGGTGTATTGCTGCAGAATGTTGTTAGCCATGCTGGTTAAGTGTGCCTTGAATTCTAAATAAATCAGTGTCACCAGCAAAGCACCTTCACCCCACCTCCTCCATGCTTCACGGGGGAAACCACACATGCAGAGATCATCCGTTCACCTACTCTGCGCCTCACAAATGTCCATTGCTTGTGTTTCTTTGCCCAAGCAAGTCTCTTATTGGTGTCCTTTTAGTAGTGGTTTCTTTGCAACAATTTGACCATGAAGGCCTGATTCACGCAGTCACCTCTGAACAATTGATGTTGAGATGTCTGTTACTTGAGCTCTGTGAAGCATTTATTTGGGCTGCAATTTCTGAGGCTGGTAACTCTACTGAACTTATCCTCTGCAGCAGAGGTAACTCTGGGTCTTCCTTGCCTGTGGCGGTCCTCATTAGTCAGTTTCATCATAGCATTTGATGGTTTTTGGGATGAAATACTTGGCACTGCGCCAAAGCAAAATCATTGCCGCCACTCCCCAAAAATATGATGCTAGAACTGTCCACATTTTACTCTTTCTTTACAAACAAAACAAGTTATGAATAGAAAAATCTGTCAACCCCGTAGTAGAATGGTTAATCTAATTGGCTTGTATGTTCTATGCCAGATAAATATTCCTCTCGAGGCGCTTATGAGTGCCAAAGGGAGGGAAACCTGGAGTCTGACAAGCAGTCAGTGCACAACAATTCTTACGATCGTGGGGAAAACTGCAGTTTTAATGGCCTTTGTTAAAAAGAGGGCAATCCTAGCTTTATTTTCCTACATCATTTCTCAACTCCTAAAATATACGTAAACTGCACAATTTTAAAAGCTGAGTTTTAAGCATCATACCACTCTGTGAGTGCATAGGGGAGAGTGGGGCTAAATGCAACTTACCTTGCATTCGCTATAAAGTAGTGGGTGGTGGTCACGAAGATGACTCGAGAGATTTGAAGTGTTGCCCCCCTTTCGCAGCAATTATTTATTTTTTTGCAGTTTATGCAGACAAGGTGGCCATCTTAGATAAGTTTCCCATCAGCACTCTTGTAAAACCTAAAATATGACCACACTTCAGATTTGGTCCTCTTAGAAGGCAAAAAAATCTCCCGAGCGCTGTCCCTTCCGCCATGTTTTCAAACAAAACAAACCCCACATTGCATGCTGCGCCAGACTGTTTCTAACTTAGGTTGATGCTGGACAGTATTTACCGGGAGTTTTTCAAACCGCGGTCATCAAACAAGGTTTTAATGATTATTAAAATTTGAACCGGTAATACTAATTTAAAACGGTAATACCGGTAACCGTTTCATCCCTAGTGGAGAGGTACTTAAATTGTGATGAGACTGACTACATTTTTAGTGTCAACCAGGGAAAATGTTGGGGGATGTGGTTGTGTTTCTGTGAAGTACAGGCAGGGTGCGTGTTACCCTGTGTGACCCTGTGTTACACTAAGAGTTAGGCCTATATTATATTCACTGTTTATGCAAGTTTTTTGGGACATGAAATGAATCAATAGGATGCTGATTTAGTTAAAATATTTACTTTTGTGATCTAGCTAATGATTAGCCCAATAGGGAAAATGCAACCCTATGCTTCAGCCTATGTATTTATATCAGCTATGCTGCATCATTTGGACTACTTGTCATAATGTTTATTGCTAATAGCATACCCGATAATATAAGCTATATGTATAAAGATAATTTTACCAATCTTATTGTAGAAATCATGTTTCGTTCATTTTGGAGTAGAATGTCCTTTTTAAAGTCAACAGAACTGAGCTTCTTAGTCTGGGAGGACCCTGGACCCCTTCTATTTGCCACAGAACCTCACTCTCCCACTTTTCTTTCGCAGGTGTTATTCCTTTGTAAATACTGTTATTTGTATATACTGTAAATTATGACATCAGTGGGCGGAAACCGAGCCCGCGGCAGCTGGGAGCAGCAGACGCAGACAGGCCAGACGCAGACAGGCCAGACACAGAGCCAGACACAGCACAAGCAGAGGCCTCAGGTTGGTACCCGGCCCTCGACCCTGCTCCCCACACAGGATGTCATGCACTTAGTCACCTCACACAGTGACCCAACAGCTGATGCATTGGTTTCCATGGTGAAACACATTGGCAGTGGTTCTGGACAATTTTACATTGAGGTGTGTCCCACGTGGCACCCTATTTCCTATAGTGCACTACTTTTGACCAGAGCCCTATGGTCAAAAGCAGGGCCGAGACAAAACCAGTATCGCGATACGCATTAGTATCAAAATTAGTGCACCAATTTAAGGAATAGGGTGCCATTTCGGGGAGCACGCACTGACCCAACAGCAGATGCTTTAGTTTTCATGGTGCAATGCCTTAGTTGGAAGTAGTTCTGTGTTTTCCACAGGTATCTGGAGTAGCCAGACAAATAGAAAAAGTACCCAGCCAGTCCTCCCCTGAGCAAAAACATTTTTTGTCACCCAACCTATATTTTGGTGGCTTCTGGTACATTCTAATGCCTTGGTTCCATCTGAAATACACAGCGAAATGATTGAATACTTTATCAAATTTACCTCCCAGATTAAGAAATGTGTTGTGATATTTTATTTAACTAGGCAAGTCCGTTAACAAATTCTTATTTACAATGACGGCCTACCAAAAAGAAAAGGGCCTCCTGCGGGGACGGGGGCTGGGAATAAAAATAAATAAATAATAAATATAGGACAAAACACACATCACAACAAGAGACCTAAGACAACATGGCATGGTAGCAACACGACAATACAGTATGGTAGCAACACAACATGGTACAAACATTATTGGGCTCAGACAACATGCCAAAGGGCAAGAAGGTAGGGACAACAATACATCACGCAAAGCAGCCACACCTGTCAGTAGGAGTGTCCATGATTGAGTCTTTGAATGAAGAGATTGAGAACTGTCCAGTTTGAGTGTTTGTTGCAGCTCGTTTTATAAATGAGCATCAAACAGTGGGTCTTGCGACAGGTATACAAAGATGACCAGTTTCCAGAGGAGTATAGAGTGCAGTGACGTGTCCTATAAGGAGCATTGGTGGCAAATCTGATGGCCGAATGGTAAAGAACATCTAACCGCTCGAGAGCACCCTTACCTGCCAATCTATAAATTGGGTCTCCGTAATCTAGCATTTGTAGGATGGTCGTTTAAATCATGGTTGGTTTGGCAGCTGGGGTGAAAGAGTGATTACGATAGAGGAAACCCAGTCTAGATTTAACTTTAGCCTGCAGCTTTGATATGTGCTGAGAGAAGGACAGTGTACCGTCTAGCCGTACTCCCAAGTACTTGTATGAGGTGACTACCTCAAGCTCTAAACCCTCAGGTAGTAATCACACCTATGGGGAGAGGCATTCTTCTTACCAAACCACATTACCTTTTGTAGAAGGACATGACTACTATTTTTTTATTACTGAAAGTGTATGATTTCAGTGTCTTAAGTAGTTTTGGATATTGCCTAGACCTATACGATCAGGTCTATTTTCTAAGTATACTGAACAATTATAAAAATGCAACATGTAAAGTGTTGGTCCCATGTTTCATGAGCTGAAGTAAAAGATCCCAGAAATGTTCCATACTCACAAAAGCTTATTTCTCTCATTTGTTTACATAGCTGTTAGTGAGCATTTCTCCTTTGCCAAAATAATCCATCCATAAAGATGATTAAATGGCATGATCTTTACACAGGTGCTGGGGACAGTAAAAGGCCACTCAAATGTGCAGTTTTGTCATTCCAGAGAATTTAGTTAATTTCTCTACCATAAGCCACCTCCAACTTGGTTTAGAGAATTTGGCAGTACATCCAACCGGCCTCACAACCGCAGACCAAGTGTAACCACGCCAGCCCAGGACCTTTACATCTGGCTTCTTTATCTGCGGGATCGCCTGAGAGACAGCCACCTGGACAGATGATGAAACTAGGTTTGCACAACAGAATTTCTGCACAAACTGTCAGAAACCGTCTCGGGGACACCTGTGTGCTCGTCATTCTCATCAGAGGCTTGTCTTGACTGCAGTTAGGCGTCGTAACTGTCTTCAGTGGACAAATGCTCACCTTCGATGTCCATTGGCACGTTGGAGAAGTGTCCTTTTCATGGTTGAATCCCAGTTTCAACTGTACCGGGTGGATGGCAAACAGCGTATGGCATCGTGTGCGTGAGCGGTTTGCTGATGTCAATGGTGGTGGTGGTTTGCTGCGTGCCCCATGGTGGCGGCGGGGTTATGGTATGGGCAGGCATAAGCTATGGACAACGTAATTTGAATACAGAGATACCTTGACGAGATCCTGAGGCCCGTTGTCGTGCCATTCAGCCGCTGCAATCACCTAATTTTTCAGCATGATAATGCACAGCCCCATGTTGCGAAGAGCTGTACACGATTCCTGGAAGCAGAAGATGTCCCAGTTCTTCCATGGACTGCATACTCACCAGATGTGTCACCCATTGAGCATGTTTGGGATGCTCTGGATCGACGTGTGTGACAGCGTGTTCCAGTTCACGCCAATATCCAGGAACTTTACACAGCCATTGAAGAGTGTGACAACATTCCACAGGCCACAATCAACAGCCTGATCAACTCCATGTAAAGGAGATTTTGCGACGCATGACTGTGTTCACACCAGATCCTGACTGGTTTTCTGATCCACGCCCATACGTTTTTTAAAAGATATGTGACCATCAGATTCATATCTTTATTCCCAGTCATGTGAAGGCCTAATTAATTTAAATTGATTGATTTCCATATGAGCTGTAACTCAGTGAAATTGTTGCGTTTCATTTTTGTTCAGTGTAAAATAAAATGTTATTGACCCTTATTTTACCAGGTAAGATGACTGAGCATGTTCTCTTTTACAGCACTGACATGGGGAAGAGTTAGAAGGGGGAGGAGAGTGGGTGAATGAGTCAATTGGAAACTGGGGATGATTAGGTGGCCATGATGGTACGCGTTCCAGATTGGGAATTTAGCCAGGACACCAGGCTAAACACTTACGATAAGTGCCATGGGCTCTTTAGTGACCATATTACAGATTTTTTTTAAAATTTTAACCGGTCTTCTCTTGATCAGGCTTATTTACAGTTTTACTGCAAGATATGAATTGCCACAGAGTGATGTTTGTTCAAATTATGTAGTTTGTAAAATTATTTAACTAAACAGCTGCCCACATTAGCTTGACAAATTTGTACTTATTTTTTTTAACCTTTATTTAATTAGTCAAGTCAGTACCCCGGCCAAACCCGGACGACACTGGGCCAATTGTGCGCAGCCCTATGGGACTCCCAATCACGTCCGGATGTGATACAGCCAGGATAAATGAAAGGTGGCTGCTATATGAAAGACGTCAAAGAAAATAAATGAATGTGCCAGAACAGTAAGGCTAACATGCTGACTAGACCGGGGATGCACATGTGTCCGCAATCATGCGCGTGTTTATTTATTTTTTCATCCACACCAGACGCTATCAGGACACGCAGGTTGAAATAGCAAAATGAACTCTGAACCAACTATATTAATTTGGGGACAAGTCAAAACAAACATTCATGGCCATTTAGCTAACTTGCAGTTGTTGGCTAATTTGTCCTGGGATATAAACAATGGGTTGTTATTTTACCTGAAATGCACAAGATCTTCTACTCCAACAATTTATCCACAGAAAAAAGGGTAATCCTAGTTAGTTTCTAGTAATCTCTCCTTCAGTTGTTCTTCATTGGACATGATATGGTGGTTGGCAACCAACTGTAAGGTGCATTATCACCACCGACTAGAGTTTGGACCTCAGTTCAGCTTTCAACACCCACGTGGGTATATGCTCCTAAAAACCAATGATGAGATGGGAGAGGCGGGTGATCTCTGCATGTGTGGTTCCCAGCGTGGAGGAGGTGTGATTATGTGGGGGGTGCATTGCTGGTGACCCTGTCAGTGATTTCATTAGAATTCAAGGCACACTTAACCAGCATGGCTACCACAGCATTCTGTAGCGATACGCCATCCCATCTGGTTTGCGCTTAGTGGGACTATCATTTGTTTTTCAGCAGGACAATGACCCGACATCTCCAGGCTGTGTAAGGGCTATTTGACCAAGAAGGAGAGTGATGGAGTGCTGCTTCAGATGACCTGGCCTCCACAATCACCCGACCTCAACCCAATTGGGATTTTTGGGATGTGTAGGACCGCGGAGTGAAGGAAAAGCAGCCAACAAGTGCTCAGTATATGTGGGATTGCCTTCAAGACTGTTGGAAAAGCATTCCTCATGAAGCTGGTTGAGAGAATGCCAAGTGTGTTCAAAGCTGTCGTAAAGGCGAAGGGTGGCTACTTTGAAGAATCAAGAATATAAAATAAATTTGGATTTAACGCTTTTTTGGTTACTACATGATTCCATATGTTATTTAATTGTTTTGATGTGATCGCTATTATTCTACAATGTAGAAAATTGTAAAAAATCTTGAATGAGTAGGTGTGTCCAAACATTTGACTGGTACTGGATGTGTACATTTATTTTGCAATGCGCACGTGACGCGAGTGGTGTGGTCAGCATGTAAGTGGATTTAGACTCTTTGTTACCACTAAGGCTACATTACCTGGGATATGCAAATTCGGGGGCTCTCAGTTGACACTTTTTATTTTTTTACAACAAGCAGATTTAGGAGCAGACTGAAAGTATTTTGGTGTTTTTATATTAAGAATTGACAAAGTTAATGAATAAGGTTTTGTTGGTGTTCCATGCTCAAAGTGCAATGTACCCTCAAATATTTGAGTCAGTAGGGTGAAACAAATGTTTAAATCAAATTTTATTGGTCACCTACACATATTTAGCAATGTTATTGCGGGTGTAGCGAAATGCTTGTGTTCCTAGCTCCAACAGTGCAGTAATATCTAACAATTAACAACAATGCACACATCTCAAAGTAAAATAATGGAATTAACAAATATATAAATATTAGGACGAGCAATGTCGGCGTAGCATTGACTAGAATACTGTGTATGTGTCAAATATATATATATGTGTGTGTGTGTGTGTGTGTGTGTGTGTGTGTATATATATATATATATATATATATGTGTATGTATGAAATGTCCCTGTCTTTCAAAGATTACTTGTAAAAATCCAAATAACTTCACAGATCTTCATTGTAAGGGGTTTAAACACTGTTTCACATGCTTGTTCAATGAACCATAAACAATTAATGAACATGCACCTGTGGAACGGTCGTTAACGACTCAAATACCAGTGGGTCGCTAGCGGGATCATCCCGACACTACTAGCAAAAACCTGTAGCGCCAGATTTAAAATCCGAAAATTGAATTATTAAACATCCAGCTATATACAAGTGTTCCATACTCATCAAAAGCTCTGTTTCTAGGCAATATCACAGCGTTGTCAGATTTCAAAAAGGCTTTACGGCGAAAGCAGCACATTCATTTGTTTGAGGGTAGCACCTCACATATTTTCCAATAGCCATGTATCGATTAGCAATCATGGCACACACAACACATTTCACAGCGAAAACAAAGTAATTACCTGTTGAAGAACTTCTGCTGAGGTCTTCCTAAGTGTCCAACGAAGACAATCCATGGTTCTTTTGTTAGAAAAAGTAACGTCTTTTATCCATAAATCCTCCATTTGGTTCATGCGTTATAATCAGAAACGACAGCCTCCATTACTCCTTTGAAACTCGGCGCCGACTCGTTAAAATTATACCTATAAACTTGTCCAAAAACAATCAAACATAGTTTTAAATGTATCCTTAGGAACCCTTTTACGTATATGTACTATTATAAATCAGCCGGAATATAAACTGAACGCTAAAAACGATAAATAAGGCACAGCGCCTTCTCATGCACGCCAAGACTCTGAAGAGTTTTCATAACGTGGTCTCTCGCTCCATGCTGTTTATCAATGGCCGAAATTCCCCCAAGATGGAGTAAAACACCGTCTCGTAGTTGATGACATAAGGAAGCGACGTGCACTTAGTTCACATGCCTATATATGGTCATTTTGGATAGGGAGGGGCTCAAAAATGAGCAATGTGTCAAAATGACTTTTTTCAGGACAGAGATTCCTCAGGGTTTTGCCTGCCAAATGCGTTCTGATTGACCCACAGACAAATGGTTAACAGCTTTGGAAAATTCAGAGTGTTTCCTATCCAATGGTACTAAATATATGCATATCCCATTTTCTGGGCCTAAATGGGAGGCATTTTACTTTGGGCACGCCAGGCTCTCCAAAACAGTCAGTTTTGCTGCTGGAGCCGGTGAAGTTAAGACAATAACAGCTTACAGACGGTAGGCAATTAAGGTCACAGTTATGGAAACGTAGGACACCAAAGAGGCCTTTCTACTGACTCTGAAAAACACCAAAAGAAAGACGCCCAGGGTCCCTGCTCATCTGCGTGAACGTACCTTATGCATGCTGCAAGGAGGCATGAGGACTGCAGATGTGGCCAGGGCAATAAATTGCAATGTCCGTACTGTGAGATGCCTAACACAGCGCTACAGGGAGACAGGACGGACAGCTGATCGTCCTCGCAGTGGCAGACCACGTGTAACAACACCTGCACAGGATCGGTACATCCGAACATCACACCTGCGGGACAGGTACAGGACGGCAACAACAACTACCCGAGTTACACCAGGAACGTACAAACCCTTCATCTGTGCTCAGACTGTCCGCAATCGGCTGAGAGAGGCTGGGCTGAGGGATTGTAGGCCTGTTGTAAGGTAGGTCCTCACCAGACATCACCGGCAACATCGCCTATGGGCACAAACCCACCATCGCTGGACCAAAAAGTGCTCTTCACTGACGAGTCGCGGTTTTGTCTTACCAGAGGTGATGATCGGATTCGTGTTTATCCTCTAAGGAATGAGCATTACACAGAGGCCTGTACTCTGGAGCGGGATCGATTTTGAGGTGAAGGGTCCGTCATGGTCTGGGGCGGTGTGTCACAGCATCATCGGACTGAGCTTGTTGTCATTGCAGGCGATCTCAACGCTGTGCGTTACAGGGAAGACGTACTCCTCCCCTCGTGGTACCCAGAAGACTGGAATAGGGAGAGATTGAACATGCCGTAAACACTCCAGCCAGCTGGTCTGCGCATGCTCTGAGGAAGAGGCTATGGATACCGTCTGGGCCGGCAGCCCTGCGAGGGTTAAGCCATTTTCCCGCGAATTTGGAAGTATGCTTGGGGTCATTGTCCTTTTGGAAGACCCATTTGTGACCAAGCTTTAACTTCCTGACTGATGTGCATATATTGAAGCAACATCTCAAGACATAATTTTCCTTCCTCATGATGCCATCTATTTTGTGAAGTGCACCAGTCCCTCCTGCAGCAAAGCATCCCCACAACATGATGCTGCCACCCCTATCCTTCACGGTTGGGATGGTGTTCTTTGGCTTGCAAGCCTCCCCCTTTTTCTTCCAAACATAACAATGGTCGATATGGCCGAACAGTTCTATTTTTGTTTCATCAGACCAGAAGACATTTCTCCAAAAAGTAAAATCTTCATCCCCATGTGCAGTTGCAAACTGGTGTCTGGCTTTTTTAATGGTGGTTTTGGAGCAGTGGCTTCTTCCTTGCTGAGCCGACTTTCAGGTTGTCGATATAGGACTCGTTTTACTGTGGATATAGATACTTTTGTACCTGTTTCCTCCAGCATCTTCACAAGGTCCTTTGCTGTTGTTCTGGGATTGAGACAGAACGCGTCTCAATCCACCAATATACAAGTGTTCCATACTCATCAAAAGCTCTGTTTCTTGGCAATATCACAGCGTTGTCAGATTTCAAAAAGGCTTTACGGCGAAAGCAGCACATTTCATTGTTTGAGGGTAGCACCTCACATATTTTTCCAATAGCCATGTATCGATTAGCCATCATGGCACACACAACACATTTCACAGCGAAAACAAATCCATTACCTGTTGAAGAACTTCTGCTGAGGTCATCCTAAGTGTCCAACGAAGACAATCCATGGTTCTTTTGTTGGAAAAAGTAACGTATTTTATCCATAAATCCTCCATTTGGTTCGCGCGTTATAATCAGAAACGACAGCCTCCACTAGTCCATTGAAACGTGACGCGAACTCGTTCATCTTATACCTATAAACTTGTCCAAGAACAATCAAACATAGTTTTAAATGTATCCTTAGGAACACTTTTACGTATATTTACTATTATAAATCAACCGGAATATAAACTGATCGATAAAGGCGGTAAAAAAAAGACACTGCGCGCTTTCACGGAACGCACTCCAGCCTACTGTTGTCATCAAGGGGGACTTCCTTGTTTGGTCTTTTTCTCTGGTCTTACTCATCCAAAATGAAAAAATACACTGTCTCGAGACTGTTGACATCATAAGGAAGCGACGGGTACTGCATTCATATGCCCTTATATGGTAATTTTCATTAGGAGGGGTTCCCAAATGAGCAATGTGTCAAAATCAATTTTTCCAGGACAGAAATTCCTCGGGTTTCGCCTGCTATATCTAATTCTGTTTTACTCACAGACAAATGGTTAACGTTTTGGAAAATTCAGAGTGTTTCCTATCCAATGGTACCAAATATATGCATATCCTATTTTCTGGGCCTGAATGAGAGGCATTTTACTTTGGGCACGCCAGGCTCTCCAAAACCGACCCCTCAGCTGCCTGCCTCTCCCTAACAAGTTAACAAGAAATTTGTGGAGTGGTTGAAACACTTAGGTTGGAGTCATTAAAACTAGTTTATGTGAACTTCCTACTTCAACTGTAAGTATTCAGACCCTTTACTCAGTACTTTGTTGAAGCACCTTTCGCAGCGATTACATTCTCGAGTCTTCTTGGGTATGATGCTACAAGAGTGATACTCCTTTTTGGTTACTTTTGGCTTACTCTAAGCGGGCTTTCCTGTGCTTTTTACTGAGTAGTGGCATCCCTCTGGCCACTCTACCACGAAGGCTTGATTTGGTGAAGTTCTGCAGAGATGGTTGTCCTCCTGGAAGGTTCTCCTATATCCACAGAGGAACGCTAGAGCTCTGTCAGTGACCATTGGGTTTTTGGTCACCTCCCTGACCTTTATATAGACAGATGTGTGCCTTTCCAAATTATGTCCAGTCAATTGAATTTACCAGAGGTGGACTCTAATCAAGTTGTAGAAACATCTCAAGGATAATCAATGGAAACACAATGCACCTGAGCTCAATTTCAAGTCTCATGGCAAAGGGTCTGAATACTTATGTAAAGGTATTTTGTTTTTTATTTTCAATAAATTTGCCAAAAATGTAACCTGTTTTTGCTTTGTCATTCTGGGGGAATTGTGTGTAGATTGAGGATTTTTTTTTATTTAGAATAAGACTGTTAGGAAACAAAGTGGGAAAAGTCAGGGGGTCAGAATACTTTGTGAATGAATGTATGTGAGGGGAAATGGTAGCACAAAAGAACCCCGAAGTTCTCTCACGAACGATGAAGTGTTTTGCTCTCCCCACTCTGTGTAAATGAAATTGGACTACAACCAACCCCAGTGCACAAATCACACTGCCCACAGGTACCGTGAGGTGGGGAAGACTGTCAAACCAGCAGTGTTTCCTGTCATCACTTGCTTGGTGACTGACAGGGCGGCGCCTGACTTATCAATAGATAGCTAGGAGATGCATATCGTTCATTCTAGCGGGAGAGGGCTCGGACAACTTTTTTTTAGACTAGCGAATAAAAAAAATTACCTATATTAATTTAAGTGGAAAACATTGAGTTCTGGATGATTTTATGTTGTCAGGATCACCCACCTTTGCAATTTTTTTGACTTGGGGCTCTATCCAATCTGTATCGCTGAATCGTTAGATTGCGTGATAGAAATGTAAAGGTAATTTCCGATTGAGCAGTCATGCAGCATTTGCCTTGAATACAGTCTCTGCTAATCCAGGAATACTGCCTTTAAATTTCACTTACACGGTAACTCTAAACTAACACGATACGGATTGAATAGAACCTTTAATTGTTTGTTTGATAGTGATGGAAAAGCTACCGAAAAGGTACCAAACCAATTCTTAATGGGTGGATAAACGATTGTCATTGAGATTACATAAGAGACCCTTTTAAACGACTTTGTGGTGACTTAGAAGTTGATGTTCCACCCTTTCTCCACACAGGCCACTGCTGAGCAGATCCGACTCGCGCAGATGATTTCGGACCACAATGATGCTGACTTTGAAGAGAAAGTCAAGCAGGTGAGAACTTAGCTCACCCTTCATCACATGTAGCATCCCCCTGCACATTTAGACCCGTTTTGCTGCCTGAAGGGAGGTCCGTTACATTTGTGTACATTCAAAGAGATCTAGTATTGTCCCAGGGTTTCCCTTTAGGAAAATGTGGCGCCAGCCAATGTGTCCCGGGAAGACTTTCATTTACTAACCATTTTACTAACCATTTGAGAAATGTACCGGACCCATTCATTACTCATCTCATATATACATATATACTGTATTCTAACCCATCTACTGCATCTTGCCTATGCCGCACGGCCATCGCTCATCCATATATTTATATGTACATATTCTCATTCATCCCTTTACATTTGTGCGTATAAGGTAGTCGTTGAGAATTTGTTAGATTACTTTTTAGATATTACTGCACCGTCGGAACTAGAAGCACAAGCATTTTGCTACACTCGCATTAACATCTGCTAACCATGTGTGTGTGACCAATACAATTTGATTTGGTGCATAACCACTGTGCTCAGAATGACAGAAATCACATTTAGATTATGGTGATGCATCTTAACAGAACATGCAAGTCATGTAATGAAGCAGGCAATAAAATGTAACTTTCAAACATTTGCCAAATTCCAATTTGCGGGGGAGAACAGCGCACCTGGGAAAACACTAATCGAAACAGCACACCTGATAGCGTTCCATATGTGACAGATGACAAATAGCTGTTAGAAACTTAGAGGGGGAATCTAAAGATGCAACAACTGCCTGGAATTGTTTCAATTGTTTCATCATGTGAATTGTTAACCCTTTGTTTTGTTTTTATCAATTCTCCATTTACATATTCACCAGTATTAAATATACCGTTAATCCCCATCATTTGGTTACATAACATTTGCATAATGCATGTTAATTAGCTAATTATCATTCTGAGTGTAAGTGTTGTTTGCAGAGTTCACAACCTGATGCACTTGTGATAAACCAGTTTTGGTTGATTTCATAACCATAATCTACGAGATTTGTCAATTATTTCATTGTCTTTTGTTTTGAGTGCGCCATGTGAGCAATGTGGCTGTTTTTTCTCTGTCCTGATAATGTTGAGGGAGTGCGTGCGCCTGAACACGCATAGAAGTACCTGGCCTGCTGTGCGGAAATGTAGGAAAGTGTTGTTTTTTTCATCCATTGCGAATTATATATTTAAACTATAGTTCCTCACAGTAAGCTTTTTGAAACATCTTTCCAACAATCTCCCCCTCCGATAATCACCAATCCTCATGTGAAAGAGCAATGGAAGTTATAGGCCTACTGCTGCATTTCCATTCACTCATATCTTTAGGCGCCATACGGATCACAATTTGTTCAGTAACATAAGAATATTCCTGGGAAATATGGGGTAGGTGCAACATTACAAGGGTTTGACAGAGGACTAACTGGTGTCTCCCAAGTGGCAACACACCTCTCCAAAGTGTGCACAGTAATTTCAGTGTACTTTTATGACTCAAAGAAGAGTCTTCAACTATAAGGTGCTTTTTTGAGAGCTGGCCTAGCTGTGCGGTTTAGGAACTAGAGCAAGCACACTTGTAGTTTTGTTAGGAACACAACCCTGCATCCCCGCCATCACACCTATTACTTTTTATGCAATGCAAAAACGGACCATTTTAAATCCCAAACTGGGTCAGGTGGGCATCATTTCAAAGCTTGTTCTATTGCCAACATGACTAGCTAAGTTATAAAATACCATCTTAGTGTTAGGCTTTCACAAAGCACTTCAGAGATACTGATTGTAATTTTGGTGTGCATAGGAGTCATGAGTGCATTCAGGTGCGTGTTCCTTCACAATAGACAAACAGGCTCATTCTGTTCAGTTCAACCCAGGGTATGGTGCCATGTCATCGTGTAACTACATCAGACATAGTAATGATAAATGTTGACACTGTATATGACATGAATTTAATGATATGGAAATGTGAAGTGCACATTTGGACGGGTGTTTGGCTTGTTTGTATCACATCAGTGGTATCTTTCAAAATACATAGAGTCCTCTTAATTTACAGCATTTCCCTCATTCCGACATTTTTTGTTGTTGCAAAAGCTGCCCAATTTGGAGGAGGGATGTGGGCATCTTCTTGTCGCGTGCAGTGTTCAATTTCAGAACAGCTGTCAATCAAAACCCATATAGCACTGTGAAGCGCAGAGCCTGAGCTCTGACGTCATTTTCAGCATGTTACTGTACAGTCACTGCGTTCCAATTTAGGCGCTTATCAGTTTCAACCCGTATATCGGTACGAGTGTATAGGGCTACATGGCAATATACTCACTGAAGATTCTCATCCGTTTCCCCCGTCCAGCTGATTGACATCACAGGCAAGGACCAGGATGAGTCCATGATCGCGCTGCACGACTGCAACGGAGATGTCAACAGAGCCATCAATGTGTTGCTGGAGGGTAGCCCAGATACTGTGAGTTTGGCCTTTGTGAGGGCTTAGTAGTTGGACCAAAGGGAGGGAGTAAACAAGGTTACCTACCCATCTAGCTCACTAAAGGGCGAATCCTAACTTCCACTTAAGTACATTTTCATTTAGTCTTGCATTCATCAGTGGGAGACTATGTAAACATTTGACTCAAGTGGAAGTTAGGATTTGCTCCTAACATAATCAAACTGAACCCTGTTGGTCACCTCACCTGTCTCCTCAGGACTCTTGGGAGATGGTGGGGAAGAAGAAAGGAGTGTCTGGTCAGAAGGAGCCTGGCCACGCCGAGACCGTAGAGGAAGGAAAGGATAACAGGGAGAGGGGATCAGAGAGGGACGTGGCACGTCGTCGAGGCGGGGCCCCACGCAGGGGCCGAGGGGCCAGCAGGGGACGAGAGTGTGAGTAGAGATCACATACCTTTGCATTGTCATGGAAAGTGACACTGGCATACCAGTGTAGACCCTTTGTAGCTCCTGCCGTTGTCATGGAGGGGCAGTGTGTGCCATAAACATTCTCACACCATTTTTTCCCCGCATTGTAGCGACTTAACAGACAACTTCAAACCAAATTTCTGACTTCAAACCTAATTTCTGACTTCAAACGCATCTGTTTTCCCTCACTACCTCAAATGCGTGTTCCCTCTCCTCTCAGTCCGTGGACAGGAGAATGGTCTGGATGGAGGAAAGACTGCTGGGATAGCAGGCAGGGGCACAGAGCGAGGCCATAGGGGGAGAGGCAGAGGAAGAGGTAAGTCTCTACAGTGCATTCGTTAAGTATTCAGACCCCTTGATTTTTTCCACAATGTGTTATGTTACAGCCTTATTCTAAAATGTATTAAATTGTTTTTTTCACTCATCAATCTACACACAATATCCCATAATGACAAAGCAAAGTATTCAAACCCTTTACTCAGTACTTTGTTGAAGCACCTTTGGTAGCGATTACAGCCTTGAGTATTATTGGTTATGACAGTACAAGCTTGGCACACCTGTATTTGGGGAGTTTCTCCTATTCTTTTCTGCAGATCCTCTCAAGCTCTGTCAGGTTTGCTAGTCTCCCAGTCCCTGCCGCTGAAAAACATCTCCATAGTGTGATGCTGCCACCACCATGCTTCACCGTAGGGATGGTGCCAGGTTTCCTCCAAACGTGACGCTTGGCATTCAGGCCAAAGAGTTTAATATTGGTTTCATCAGACCAGAGAATCTTGTTTCTCATGGTCTGAGAGTCCTTTAGGTGCCTTTTGGCAAACTCCACGTGGGCTGTAATGTGCCTTTTATTGACAAGAGGTTTCCGTCTGGCCACTCTACCATAAAGGACTGATTGGTGGAGTGCTGCAGAGATGATTGTCCTTCTGGAGGGTTCTGCCATCTCCCTGACCAAGGCCCTTCTCCCCAGATAGCTCAGTTTGGCTGTGCGGCCAGCTCTAGGAAGAGTCTTGATGCTTTCAAACTTCTTCCATTTAAGAATGATGGAGGCCACTGTGTTATTGGGGACCTTCAATGCTGCAGACATGTTTTGGTACCCTTCCCCAGATCTGTGCCTCGACACAATCCTGTCTCAGAGCAATTCCTTTAACCTCATGTCTTGGTTTTTGCTCTCACATGCACTGTCAACTGTGGGACCTTATATAGACAGGTGTGTGCCTTTCCAAATCATGTCTAATCAATTGAATTAGCCACAGGTGGACTCCAATCAAGTTGTAGAAACATCTCAAGGATGATCAATGGAAACAGGATGTACCTGAGCTCAATTTCAAGTCTCATAGCAAAGGCTCTGAATACTTATGTAAATAAGGTATTTCAGTCTTATTTCTAATACATTTGCAATAATTTCTTAACCTGTTTTTGCTTTGTCATTACGGGATATTGTGTGTAGATTGATAAGGATTTGTATTTATTTAATCCATTTTAGAATAAGGCTGTAACGTAACAAAATGTGGAAAAGGGGAAGGGATGTAAATACTCTCCGTAAAATGGCCCATGGGTTTCGGTGTGAAGAGCTTGTTGGTTGGACTCCTGAAACAAGAGCTGTGTTCAAATGCTCATGCTAACTGTACTATTTGTGACGTAAATTGAGTATATAGTATGCTTATTGGCCATAGTATGGATATAGTTGGTATGCTAAATTCGCCAAAATACGAAGTATACAAGCAGTGGACACTATTTCCGTGCTTTTTGGGCCCATAATGTAATTCTTCAGAAAATGGGCGTTGCTTCACAATGTTTTCAGATTTTAAGAAAATGTCGGAAAATATGCAGCCGACGAGAGCGGATACAAATTTGTTGCTTTAACTAATTATGACAAATGTTGAGTAATGTAATAAAGTAATGACTTTTCAAATACGTTACGCGTTATGTTGGCTGACAATTTGTTAGCTACGCTATCCTTACGAACCACATAGCATATCATTACAACAGTATGTACCGGGTATGTTAGTTACCTGCTGTAACATTAGTAGGCTGCTAGTACAACGAACTTGCCAGTGTATTTACTTTTCTATCTAACTAACTACTCAACGTTTATTGACTTGATTATTCACGTCATTCATAGCTTAGCTAAGTGGTATAGTCACTAGGGTCCGTTTGTAAACTCTGGCTATCTACCCAAATTTCAGACCACTCTCGTCTGAGTACCAGAGCAAGAGCGCAGAATAACTGATGAATTTACGAACGCTCAACACCCGTTGAATGTAGCTGGTGTCATTAAACATCGGAAAAAAAACTTTTATTAAATTGTTGCCAGCAGCACAGTTAGTCACCAACGCTCTGGATAACATGAAAACAGGCTAACCAGCTCTGCTAGGGCCAGTAGAATTGTCAGCTTGAGGTGTTCTCTCATTTGTGTCTGGAAGTAGCTAACAAGTTAGCCAGTTAGCTTGGGTGCTTGAATGCCGTTGTGAGGTCAGAACGCTCAGATCAACCCTATTCCACGGCCAGAGTGTCCAGTGTGTGCTCTGAATTTACGAACGGACAATCTGACAACGCCCTGAATTTACGAGAGAGCGCACTCTGGCATTCCAGATTGAATTTACGAACACACCCGAAGTCTAGCTAGTAATTTGTTATGCTAACAAGCTAGCAAGAGGTTGCATAGCATCAGCATCAACTTCCGATAGATAGGCAAAGCGCTAGTAGTCTCAACTGAAAGGATACCGTTTGTTTACAGTATACTAAAATTAACTTATAGTGTGTAGTATATACTTATCAAGTATGTAGTATACAGTATGTTAATGTGTATTCGAACACAGCTAAGGTCTCAACATAAACTAAGGTTCCAGACTAACCTTTTACCCTGGTGGCACTGGTGCCACTAACTTTTTCATTTGGTGGCACCAGCCAATGATTTTGTTGCACCAAAAAAAAATTGTCGTCACGCAATATAAATAATTGGTTGCCATCTCATAAATAATTGGTTGCCATCTCATCTCCCAGATCTTTATTAAGTGTAAATAGACTACTGAGATGTTAGAAAAAAACAACGTATTTCTTGAATACCATGTCCAAGCAGGAACATGTCCAATGAGTCAAGATATGTTTATGATCACTGTAATCTTGGGATTGTCATTACATTTTGGGTTGACTATTAGGCTCTTACATTTTAATGTCAAAATAGGGCTCCACAATGTTCAGACTTAAAAAAAATATATATCTTTATAGATGAATTTGCATACATCTTTATGTGCACTAATATCACAGGCTAATTCATTTGGGGCTAATTCACTACCTGAGAAAGTAAACTCAAAACACATTAGCTAGATCGCAAACTCTAAATATAATACCTAGTGCTAGTAGCCATGTACTAATCTAACAGTAAATATGAGGCCTGTTATATTTAGGCTATGAGGCTTATATGCACTCGTGATGGCCTGTGCGCATTTTGAATGCTCTGTAGCTCTGACATATCTGATATCTCGATTGTAAGACCGTGTACCATTAGCTCAATATTAACGTATGACAATAATGCACTTTAATGTTTCACCAAATCATGGTTTTAGCCGCCCAAAAAACAAGACTTTGGAATGAGGTGACTAGGTAGAATGTGCAGCTTGCACCGATTCCACCAAATAAACATTTGACTCTTACAGCCAAGTCAAAGGGTCGCAGAATGCAGGGCTCCAGACTATCTGTTGTAGGGCGCTCAATAAAATTTGAATGTGCATTCAAGCAGGCAAATGTTCCACAAGGGACAAGGCATTGTTTTTTCTGTAGTGTTATGTTTTTTTTCAATAGTGTAACTTGACACTGTCCCTCTCTCTCTAGGGGAAGAGCGTGAGCGAGGCAGGCGAGGGGGCAGGTTTTCAGCACAGGGCATGGGGTAAGTGAACACCTGTGCTGCTCACAGAGGGATTTATGTTCCCTCTTACCTGTTGCCATGGTCACCAGAGAGCAGGACCTCAGCCTACATCGGCCAAATCAAGTTGAAATGCGGGGCTGTACATAAACCCTTATGTAACTCCACTGAGGTCTTTTGTCTCTGAATAACGGATTTGCATTAAAGTCAAATATAGATAGACCCACACCATATCTGTAACTCAATGGGTGGGCATTGAGATTGTTGCACATAGGGTTCTGCTCTGTGTCTGTGGCATATGGTGTGTTCTAGTTCCTTGTCCTTCCCTTTGGGTTAAATGGGGCACAGGTTTGTATGCGTGAGTTGTGTGTTTTGTCTGTCAGTATGCATCGTCTCACCCAACCCTGGTCGTTGAGTTCCCTAGATGTCATCACATAGGAAGTGGTTAGGCCTATATACTTTCAATTGTTTTGAAGATGATCACAGTGATGAGATTTCAAACCAGCTTTGATAATGAGTAGTATCAAATTCACTCTACATAAGACATATTAGTGTATCTTGTATGTCACTTTGTATTTAATTATAATGAACACTTAGTTGGCTATATAATTCCTCCTAGGTTTTAGGACTAGCATTAAGTCCCAATGAGATGACATTCTACTATTTCTAGGGTTGTCAAAGACCAGGCTTTGTGGGGTTTATATGAGTGGGCGATGATAGGTTGGGCTCTTTCCCAGGGGGTGCAGCAGGTTTAAACGCTTCCTCAAAGTAGGGCTGGGCGATATGGCCTAAAAATCATATCTACATTTTTTCAAACTTATGGGCGATTCCGTGTGTGTGTATAGATGGAGTATATGTGTGTGTGGACACCCCTTCAAATTAGAGGATTCGGCCATTTCAGCAACACCCGTTGCTGACAGGTGTATAAAATCAATCACACAGCCATGCAATCTCCATAGACACACATTGGCAGTAGAATGGCCTTACTAAAGAGCTCAGTGACTTTTGACGTGGCACCGTCATAGGATGCCACATTTCCAACAGGTCAGTTTGCCAAATGTTTGCCCTGCTAGAGCTGCCCCGTTCAACTAAGTGCTGCCATTGTGAAGTGGAAACGTCGAGGAGCAACAACGGCTCAGCCGCAAAGTGGTAGGCCACACAAGCTCACGGAACAGGACAACTGAGGGCTGAGTAAAGTTCCAACATCTGGTGGACAGCCTTCCCAGAAGAGTGGAGGCTGTTTATAGGAGCAAAGGGGAGGACCAACTCCTGGACAGCTAGCACATAAGTCTGTGGCTAAGATGCTGCTAGCGTACATGGTATTGCAATGCCGCGCTTGACAAACTGAGCATACATTTCATGTTCATTGATTCTCCTGTCTAAGTACGGTCTGCTATGTTCTAAAATGTAGGAGTTGTGACCTAAAAAGGGTATTGTTACAAAGGTTAAGTTCTCCTCTATTACAGTAAAATGTCTCGGTTTCCATATGATCCATTTTGTTGGACCGTTACTCAAATGCAAATAGCGGGTTGAAACCACTTGTCAGCGAGGAAGAAGTGATCTTTAGTTTCTTTGTTGTTGTGGGTGGCAGGGGGAGGGACTTGGAGTCTGTGTGCACAGTGCACACAACACAGAAGGAGATGAGCCCAAAAAGACACACTCATAAAAACTGTTTTTTTTTTTTACCTTGATTCTTGCGATACAGGCATTTGAAACATTGCGCTGAAACATACATTCAAATGAATTCTATATATCGCCCAGCCCTACCTCAGACAAACCTGCATGTTAATTTCATCCCTTTGAAATAATTAATAGTGATTTATTTCCAAGGCACCTGGTTTGTGGGACATGAAAGAAAAATGAGCTGATCATTCAATACAATTTTCTTTTTTTAAAATAAATTGCTTCAGCTGCGTCAGTCCTTAACTTGTTTCAACGTAAAAAA
Organism: Brachymystax lenok tsinlingensis; assembly: GCA_030435695.1. Taxonomy (NCBI): domain Eukaryota; kingdom Metazoa; phylum Chordata; class Actinopteri; order Salmoniformes; family Salmonidae; genus Brachymystax; species Brachymystax lenok. Next base: position 2,254,188 of record CM059806.1, on the reverse strand, counting down.
TGTCTTAATGTTCTACGGTTTAATAGGGAGACGTTAGCGGAGAGGGGACAATGCCTTTGCTGTGGCAGAACGACTCCAGTCAGCTGGCTTGTGTATGTGTGCGCAAGTTTGGCTTGGTCCGGATAGCAACTAACCTGGAGCGTGAGTGAGCCAGCGCCATAGGCTTGCATAGATGGACAGCTAGGCAGTTTGTTGCGTTGTCCCCAACATGTCTCTCTCTCATAGGGTGTGTCGCTTCCGCAGCTGCTCTTGTGTGGCCTTTGGGAGCCTGTGTTTGCAGTTTGCATGAGTGTGTTCTGATGGTTCTCTCTGTGCTTCCTATCCTGATCATAATGCAATTATTGTTATTTATGGAACACAGTTTTCAGTTTGAGTGTTTGTTTGGCAGCCATGTTTCCCCTTTTTTAGTCTACCAGCTACACCTATAGAAAGTGACACTGCCCCAACAATGCAGTGCTCACAGATAATGTGTGTTGCAGAAGTGTGAGTGTAGTGACTTATCCATGCATGTGATTTCCTTACGTTCCTCTGTAAAATAATGAATAGTCTAAAACCACACACTGCATCCCCCACTGTCCCCGTTGTGCTGCTTGTAATCGTTGCTGTTGTTTTTCCTCTAAAGCCAGATTGATAAGGGGCCCAGATATGATTTTTCAGGAGAAGAGAGGTGAGTGCACCGCCACTGGTGTGTCAATCTTGCTATCTGTTGGGGGGGAACATTCTGCCAAATGCCACAAGAGAGAGAAGGATGGAGATAGACACACAGGAAACAGGGTATCAGGGCAGACTAAACCAAAATGACATGCACCCTGGTAACACGATATGGAATTAAATGACAGCTGTCTTTTGAACATCAAGGGTAAACCTGTTCACACAAGCCCCATACGAAATCTACGTGTATTGGTTGTGTACACAGTTTAGCAGGTGTTAGAGCGCTGTAGTGAAATGCTTATGTTACTAGCTCCTAACAATGCAGTCGAATGTCAAAGAACTAAAATGTAAGGATGTTAAATAAAGCAAGAAATCAAGAACGGCGAGACGAATCCAATGATCCCAAATAGCACTGCAGCAGTATAAAAATGCAATCTATACATAAGCACACCGGGGGGACTTTACACAAGCTAAACTAAGAATCTGTACAGCTGTAGATGCATTAGTGAGCTTTGTCAGGTATCCAGTATATACAGTGCATTTGTGTATACAGTGCATTCCGGAATTGCAATATACTTGACTTTTTCCACATTTTTTACATTACAGCCTTATTCTAAAATTGATTAAATAATTATTTTTCCTCATCAATCTACACACAACACCCCATAATGACAGTGAAAACAGGTTTTTAGAAATGTTTGCAAACGTATTAAAAATACAAACGGATACCTTATTTACTTAAGTATTTGCTATGAGACTCAATTGAGTTCCGGTGCATACTGTTTCCATTGATAATCCTTGATGTTTCTACAACTTGATTGGAGTCCACCTGTGGGAAATTCAATTGATTGGACATGATTTGAAAAGGCACACAGAGAACAAAAACCAAGCCATGATGTCGAAGGAATTGTCCGTAGAGCTCCGAGACAGGATTGTGTCGAGGCACAGATCTGGGGAAGGGTACCAAAAAATGTCTGCAGCATTGAAGGTCCCCAAGAACAGTGGCCTCCATTCTTAAATGGAAGCAGTTTGGAACCATCAAGACTCTTCCTAGAGCTGGCTGCCCGGCCAAACTGAGCAATCGGGGGTGAAGGGCCTTGGTCAGGGAGGTGACCAAGAACCCGATGGTCACTCTGACAGCTCCAGAGATCTTCTGTGGAGACGGGAGAGCCTTCCAGAAGGACAACCATCTCTGCAGCACTCCACCAATCAGGCCTTTATGGTAGAGTGGCCATGACAGCCCGCTTGGAGTTTGCCAAAAGGCACCTAAAGGACTCTTAGACCATGAGAAACAAGATTCTCTGGTCTGATGAAACCAAGATTGAACCCTTTGGCCTGAATGCCAAGCGTCACGAAACCTGGCACCATCCCTACGGTGAAACATGTTGGTGGCTTCATCATACTATGGAGATGTTTTTCAGAGGCAGGGATTGGGAGACTAGTCAGGATCAAGGGAACGATGAACTGAGTAAAGTACAGCGAGATCCTTAATGAAAACCTACTTCAGAGCACTCAGGACTTCAGACTGGGGCAAAGCTTTACTTTCCAATAGGACAACGACCCTAACACAGGACAAGTCTCTGAATATCCTTGAATGGCCCATCCAGAGCCCGGACTTGAACCCGATCGAACATCTCTGGAGAGACCTGACAATAGCTGTGCAGCGGCGCTCCCCATCCAATCTGACAGAGCTTGAGAGGATCTGCAGAGAAGAATGGGAGAAACTCCCCAAATACAGGTGTGCCAAGCTTTTAGCGTCATACCCAAGAAGACGCAAGGCTGTAGTTGCTGGAAAAAGTTCCAACAAAGTACTGAGTATAGGGTATTTTTTTGATGTTTCATCATGGGGTATTGTGTGTAGACTGAGAGGGAAAAAACTATTTCATCCATTTTAGAATAAGGCTGCAACGTAACAAAATGTGAAAAAAGTCGAGGTCTGAATACTTTCCTTTGCACTGTAAATAAATATGCAGTGTATAAACAGTGTAACTAAAATGCAATGTACAGTAGTGCAAATATTACAAAGGGCTATGTTGGGGATACTGTATTTAAATACACTGTGTGAAACAGGAGTGACCAGTGGTTCACTCAACAGTCCCTCCCTGACAATATACAGCACCCCTGTTATTGTTGGTTCTCCAGTCAGATCCTGGAAACATCTGAAGTCAGTCTACTAAACTGCACTGTACTACTTGTAGCGCCGTACCATCTCTGTACCTGAGCCTGAAGTAAGCAAGAGAACAAAGTTAAGGATGTGCTTTTTTTCTTTCGCTCTATTATTGTCTCTGAAGCCATGACGTGACATGATGCGTCGAAAGACTTGTGGAAGATGTTGTGTTTTTTTGCCACCGCACACAGTGCCAGAGAAAGAGTTGAGGAAAAACGAAGCACTGCCTGGATTATTCTCCCATTCCTTGGTTGTCCTCCAGTCTTTGTATCTGTTCGCCTGACATTTCTCAGATGAACGTTGTCTAACTGCGACACATCAGATCTCAAAGACTTCCTCTCCTATCTCGCTGCTTGCTTACTTCCTCCTTTAAAGTATACCCCCAGTCAAATGTTCCCATTGGTAGACCCATAGGAAGTGGTTGTGCTCAAAACCACGGCTTCTTCTCTCTTGCAGAACGTTCAACCCGGCGGACTACGCTGAGCCGACCCAGACAGAAGAGACCTACGGCAGGGGAAGCACCTGGAACAACACGGGCAACCTGGAGCCAGAGGAAGGAGCCAGTAAGGAACCCAGCTACTGCTCAGCCCCAGTCCAAAACCACCCCAACCTAGGCCTAGACACTTCCTGTAGATCTACAATATGGTGTGTTAGCAAAATGGTGGAAAGTCCATCTAGCTTATCTAGAGCCAGAGGAAGGAGCCAGTAAGAAACCAACCTACTGCTTGATCAAAAACACTCGACACTTCCTGGGGTCTGATGGAGTTTAATCTGCTCGTCTTGGGAATGGTCTGAGGGGTATACTATGATGCGTGCAAGATCTATTCACGGTTTCTAAAGCTAGCCAGCGTCAGTTAGCTTCACATTCCAGCTCAGGCTTCATCCGTACTACAACGGTGAATATTGCTTGTCCGCCTGCTTCTAACTCTAGCAGACTTGTAACTGCGTGTTGCACGTGGCTAGTTGAACGCCAAACTCTTCATTGAGACAATGCTGAAACATCAAATCCATGGGTGACTCAATGCCACATTTGAATTCGTGCCAAAATGAAATAAAAGTTATCTTGCAAATTCATCAAGCTATGGTGTGAAATAGGCTTTTAGAAGTGCCATCTTTATTTTATTATTGTTAATGTTGTCTTTGGTGTGCTTATTTAATGCACAAGCACCTTTTTCCGCTTATATCGATTTTAAAGTAATTGTATTAAGTCAAACAAAAGTTTAACTGTGGTGAAGTTTCAAATGCGTTCTTTCATTACTAAATGTGTAATGTGATAGGTATTTTAATAGGGCGGTACGTCACTGCGGTACGTATAGCGGTTTTGGGGTCACGTTTCGATACAGCGGCAGAATTAAATGCCATTCACAATGTTCCATTCACAATGTTCCTGTTGTGACCGGATTATTATGTTTGGCGTCAAGTTTCCACTCTGATGCTGCATGTGTAACCATGTGGATTAAATACCAGTTGGATGCATTCTTGTGATTTGAACTCGTTGAGAAATCATATGGTGTCAACCATAAACTAAAAGTACAGCAGGGTCTAACATAATATCAGCCACTCCGATTTTTTTTACCAGACAGTTTAAGCAGCAGACTAAAACTAATGTTGAAAACAACTGCGTTTATGAACAAAACAATGTAAATGGCGAAGAAAAACGAGGACAAAGTCTCACTTTGTGGACTTTTGGGTAAATTAGACCAACTTTTATACTTGTGCGCAGCTCCCCCAAAAAATTTATCAGCACTTCACTCATTGCACACAGCTCTCCTGCCAGGCAGCGTTTCTGCGCGAGGGGCGATATAGGATTTATTTTTCTTTGCGCAATCTGCAGCTATGAAACAAAAGCAGAGATACTTCCGCAGAAATGTTCTAGTTTGCATATGTGCTTATACTTGACTTTTTTTTTTTCGCTAATGTAATGCTCTCACTGTAGAGCCCTGCAAGTTGACCACCTGCCAGCGTTGCTGGTGAAATATGCAGTACGTGCCAATACCTATATCTACCCGCAGGTGGCTTAATAGATTGCTTTTTATAAATGTTTTGTTGCATTTAACTGACGAAAATGTTTCCTTAGTAGGTGACGTCAGAGGTCACCTGGTGGGAGAAGTGGGTGCTCAGAAGGATAGTTTCCCACTAGTAATTAGCAGTTTTAGGGCTGTAAAAGCACTTTCACGAGGCAATGAAACCCCTTATTCTCAGTCACCGAGAATGGGCGCATATCTGCGACTATAAAGAAAATATAAAAAAATATATATATTAACATGATCTACCTATCGCTATTGTATTTCTTTGGCACGGTCAGAATTGTCTGCTTGAATGCAGAGGGGAGACTGTTGTTTGTCTTGCTCCGGTATACTGGGGTGAAATCTGTGTAAATGTGTCAACATATTTGAGGTTTTGGCAGCAGCATAGGGACTATTCTCATTGAGCATGGCGACATTCTGTTAACGTTTTAGCCACAACTTTCTGTCCATTGCCATTGTAGTCTACTGGAAAGCCAAAATGTTCCCAAACTGGAGATTTAAACGATGATGGAGGATCCTCCAATTCTGTTTTATCGACCCCACCATTAGCCATTGTACAGAACTAGTTCCCGGGTTGCTCCTAACTAAAGGACCGTTTGAAGTGCACCAATTAAGATTAGAATTTTGATAAATGTTCGCATAGGCTCTAGTTTTAACGGAATAGCCTGACATGTTATTTTCAGCTCAGATTTACTTGAGGCAATGGCCTACAACGCAGCGTAGGCATAGCATATAGGTCTAGTGGTCTAGTGTTTTTATTTAAAAACATTTTTATGTATTCATTTGGGTTCAGTGCGACCCCGAGGTCTCAGTTCAACTGGACCAACCGGTACGAACATGTGTACAGTTACAGCTTCATTTAAAAAAAAATAATGTTTTAATCAGTCGTTTTCCTCAAATGAAGGGCATGAGGCAGTCTTTGCAAGAGGGAGGGAATCTGATTTCATTGCTCCTCAACTCACCGCTCAGACGCGTCATTCAGGATAAGCGGAGTTAGCCCGGAGTTAGCCTGGTTAGTTCTGAAGGATTTGTTTCTATAGAAATTTGCCTGGCTTAAAGGTGAGCTACTTTCGTGTTACAGGTTATCCCTAGTTGAACTGAGAGATTACCAAAGTTCTCGCTAACTCCTCAAACACGGTCCCCTCTGTAATCTTGCCCCAGGTCTCACCTCTCACTTCTCCTTTCTTGTAGGGATTGAGTACACAGCGGGAGGAGAGGGAACAAATTACCAACCCAAATTTGACTCTGCCCCTAGTAAGACTGAACCTCCATCTTCTGAGGCCCTAAACATCACATCTCCTTTTCTGTTTGATGCCTGGTTGGTTTGAAACCTAATACTCAGTACAGTTTGTTTCTTTCTTTAGGTGCCTGGAGGAGCGCAACAGAAGAGTGGGGTACTGAGGACTGGAATGAGGACGTAAGTACCTTTTTTACTATGCCTATTTATTGATTTGGTGGTATGCCTATTTGTTGTATGCCTTCATGTACTGTCCATATTTTGGCAGATCCTCTTTTGACCAGTTAAAAAAAAAATATATGACACCAAAATCACATTTTATGGATGTTCTGCATATGTACCCAGATGCTCAAATAAGCCTTAAGCCTGAACACAGAACTTGGTGTTGCTTATGCCCAAATAGCTACAGATCTAACAGAGGCTCTCTGGTGTTACAGTGGGGAAAAAAAGTATTTAGTCAGCCACCAATTGTGCAAGTTCTCTCACTTAAAAAGATGAGAGAGGCCTGTAATTTTCATCATAGGTACACTTCAACTATGACAGACAAAATGAGGAAAGAAAATCCAGAAAATCACATTGTAGGATTTTTAATGAATTTATTTGCAAATTATGGTGGAAAATAAGTATTTGGTCACATACAAACAAGCAAGATTTCTGGCTCTCACAGACCTGTAACTTCTTCTTTAAGAGGCTCCTCTGTCCTCCACTCATTACCTGTATTAATGGCACCTGTTTGAACTTGTTATCAGTATAAAAGACACCTGTCCACAACCTCAAACAGTCACACTCCAAACTCCACTATGGCCAAGACCAAAGAGCTGTCAAAGGACCAGAAACAAAATTGTAGACCTGCTCCAGGTTGGGAAGACTGAATCTGCAATAGGTAAGCAGCTTGGTTTGAAGAAATCAACTGTGGGAGCAATTATTAGGAAATGGAAGACATACAAGACCACTGATAATCTTCCTTGATCTGGGGCTCCACGCAAGATCTCACCCCGTGGGGTCAACATGATCACAAGAACGGTGAGCAAAAATCCCAGAACCACACGGGGGGACCTAGTGAATGACCTGCAGAGAGCTGGGACCAAAGTAACAAAGCCTACCATCAGTAACACACTACGCCGCCAGGGACTCAAATCCTGCAGTGCCAGACGTGTCCCCCTGCTTAAGCCAGTACATGTTCAGGCAAGTCTAAAGTTTGCTAGAGAGCATTTGGATGATCTAGATGAGGATTGATAGAATGTCAGATGAAACCAAAATAGAACTGTTTGGTAAAAACTCAACTCGTCGTGTTTGGAGGACAAAGAATGCTGAGTTGCATCCAAAGAACACCATACCTACTGTGAAGCATGGGGGTGGAAACATCATGCTTTGGGGCTGTTTTTCTGCAAAGGGACCAGGACGACTGATCCGTGTAAAGGAAAGAATGAATGGGGCCATGTATTGTGAGATTGAGTGAAAACCTCCTTCCATCAGCAAGGGCATTGAAGATGAAACGTGGCTGGGTCTTTCAGCATGACAATGATCCCAAACACACCGCCCGAACCTGAAGGAGTGGCTTCAGAAGAAGCATTTCAAGGTCCTGGAGTGGCCTAGCCAGTCTCCAGATCTCAACCCCATAGAAAATCTTTGGAGGGAGTTGAAAGTCCGTGTTGCCCAGCGACAGCCCCAAAACATCACTGCTCTAGAGGAGATCTGCATGGAGGAATGGGCCAAAATACCAGCAACAGTGTGTGAAAACCTTTGTGAAGACTTACAGAAAACGTTTGACCTCTGTCATTGCCAACAAAGGGTATATAACAAAGTATTGAGAAACTTTTGTTATTGACCAAATACTTATTTTCCACCATAATTTGCAAATAAATTCATTAAAAATCCTACAATGTGATTTTCTGGGTTTTTCCCTCATTTTGTCTGTCATAGTTGAAGTGTACCTATGATGAAAATTACAGGCCTCATCTTTTTAAGCAAGAGAACTTGCACAATTGGTGGCTGACTAAATACTTTTTTCTCCCCCACTGTATATAGGGAACACTCCTATTTAAATACTTATTTTTGTAGTTTTAGGTCAATGCATTTAGTTATGGCTTGATCCCTTTAATGCTGATGCACTAATCTTAATCAATTTGTCCTTTCTCTGTCTTTCTCTCTAGCTGTCAGAGACCAAGATCTTCACAGCCTCCAGTGTGGCCTCCGTGCCACTCCCCCGGGAGAATGTCACCATCACTGCAGGACAGCGGTGGGCAGGCCTGATGCGGCATGCAGACACACCAACAGCCAGTCACTCTACAGTCATGCTATCACACACATACATGCAACCACAACTCCTCACCCACTCACTATCTTGACTCATGTCCATGTAAAACACTCATCTTCAACATCACCAAACTGCAGTCTAGTCAAACTGCAGTCTAGAGAAATTCCAAATTATTAATTCAAACACTTCTTGTGTTATGGCTACGATTTTCAGCTCTTCATCATCCCCAAAACGTACTGTCATACATACAATCGGTTAGCTAAAATGAATCAGAACAATATATGTTGCGCAGACCCTGTAATAGGCTAGCATTCTGTCCAGGGGGTGTACTTGTACATCAAGCTGACTCACGCTACAGAAGCAAGAGATGAGCTACTGCCCTATGGGCAGTTCTGGCATGGACAAGGCTAATTACTTATGATCTCTGACCTCTGCCCCCTGCAGGATTGACCTGGCAGTGCTGCTGGGGAAGACTCCCCCATCCTCCTCAGAGGCAGAGGCCCTGGGCCCCATGAAGGCCAGCCAGCCCCCCTCTCTCCCCCAGTCACTGGTCTTCAGCAACTCCAAGCAGGGTGTGCCGATGTCACAACCCCCCTCCAGCAGCACCCCCTACAACCAGCACAGCGTGGTGAGCCCACAGGACACACACAACAGCTTCCACTCAATTCTACAGTTTTAGTGACTGTATTTAGTGGAATTGACCGCGTTTTAACTACTTTGCCCAAAAATATCAAATTCCCAGTTCATTCTACAAAACCAACTTGAGGTTTTAAAAATAGGTTATATTTGACTCAACATTTCATGATATACCTTAAGGCATTGTTGGCAGAATAGATGGCTGCAGTTCAATGCATGATTAATATAATTCACCAATACATTTCTTAGTAGTCCAGAGAATATTACTATCAGGTTGTAAATCACAGCTGGCCTGATACGTTGTTTGCTGCCTTCATTAAGGATGCACTGTTTGTTTCAATGACTCAATATTCTGGACAAAAACGGACGAATGTAGCTAAGCCTGGGAATGTCAATTAGGGCTGGGCGGTATACCGTAGTTGACAATATACCGGTTTTTATGCACAAACTGGTTTGTTTACCTTCTGTAATGTTATTTGAATGTTTGGTTTGCTAAATGTGATACGCTGTGTGTAATGTCTATTTTTATAGTTTACTCCACTACTCGTGTCCTCTCTCTTTCTTCATGCCGCTTTCCACAAAGACCTAGCCCCTCCCCCTGTCACTCAAAGAGCGCATTTGTTGTTTCTCGACCACGAGACACTTGCTCTCTGTGGTCAATGCAGCACATGCAACAATGCTGATGACAACGATGCGGTTTTCACTTTGCTTCTTAATATAAATCCACTTGCGTTCTATAATGACACTATTAGTTTGTGTTTCTTGCATCTGCAAATGGCTAGTTTGTCTTAGCAAGATGGGCCTAAATCGTGTTAGCCGCTAATCGCTAGCTGGCTATTAAATGTACTGAGTCAGAGCAAACGTAACTAGCTATACAGCTTGATAATACCAGTGATGGTGTAGACCTAAATCAGCATGTTTGTGCAACAGTATCTTCTAAGGAATATGCATTGTATGAATGTTCGCTACATGAAGTAGCTAAGAGAGAACATTCAATGTAGCCAAATATTATAGGGTTTCCTAGGAAACACTTGTCAACACTTTGGTTGCTACCCTGTCACAGTAACTCTTCACTGACATTTTCATTCGTCATGTCAAACACTGTATTCAAAGTGCCCACTATTCAATTCTAACTATAGAATTAGAGTAATCATTCAATTTCCATGATTCCAACAGTTCACCCAAGTGTTTTGCTCAAATCGCAATTGCAACATTTGGTTAAAAATAAGGCTGAGATTGTTTGCGTATATCGTGCAGCCCTACGTGACAGTGTGGAAATGATCTCAAATGAGTGCAGGAAATGCAGAGATTGATAATGCTGAAAATAGTTGGTTGAATTGAACAGTATAAAACAATTGGATAAGAGAAAGACCCATTGAAATGACTTAATATTAATAAAACATAATATTGTCTTATTTTTTTTTATACCTGATATGATATTTTGGCCATATCGCCCAGCCCTAATGTCAATACACTCAAACGATCACAATGATCACAAGTCAGTCATAATGTGGCTAATAGGCTAGCATATCTATTTATGGAGCAAGCTAAAAACACTGAGCCTAACGTTAGCTAGATAGCTAGCTTCTAGGAGGATGTCATTGGAGCAGTGGGTGAGTGACTCACTTTCTTCCCTCATAACATTTTTCGCTGGCTACACAGCGAGAGATGCAGGTGTCATTTGGTTAGCTAGCCAGAACTGTGAATCGCTATGTTGAACTTGAACGACTGTTATCCAGTTAGCATATCTTGCATTCGCAAATTGACTCTGGCTATCAATCTCGATTTCAGAGCACTCCAGAGTGCAGAATAACTGATGAATTTACGAACGTGCAACACCCGCAGAATATGACTGCCGTCAGTAAACAAAGGCAAAATAAAAAACTTATGGTTAGTCACCAACGCTCTAGATAACATGTAAACAGCCTAACCAGCTCTGCTATGGCAAGTAAAATGGTCAGAGCAGGCTACTTACTATTTATTCCCCATCGTTTATTAGTGCAGTTGTGACGGCCCACTAGCAGAAAAGGTTTGAGGGTATATCTAATGTTCCTTCGTTAGATTTTAGCTCCTCTTCCTCTGGCTAGCATTAGTTGTTGATCTTGTTGGCCTGCCTTTTTATGGTTGTTTGATCAATAGGACTGTAAAGTTCCCAAATGTAAGAGGACTCCCATGGTATTTACATACAGTACCAGTCAAAAATGTTTGGACAACTACTCATTCAAGGGTTTTCTTTTTACTATAGACATCAAATCTATGAAATAACACATATGGAATCATGTAGTAACCAAAAAAGTGTTAAACAAATCCAAATATTTATTTTTGACTCTTCAAAGTAGCCACCCTTTGCCTTGATGACAGGTTTGCACACTCTTGGCATTCTCTCAACCAGCTTCACCTGGAATACTTTTCCAACAGTCTTGAAGGAGTTCCCACATATGCGAAGCACTTGTTGGCTGCTTTTCCTTCACTCTGTGTTCCAACTCATCCCAAACCATCTCATCCCAAACCATCTCAATTGGGTTGAGGTCGGGTGACTGTGGAGGCCAGGTCATCTGATGCAGCACTAAATCACTCTCCTTCTTGGTCAAATAGACATTACACAGCCCAGAGGTGTGTTGTGTCATTGTCCTGTTGAAAAACAAATGATAGTCCCACTAAGTGCAAACCAGATGGGATGGCGTATCGCTGTAGAATGCTGTGGTAGCCATGCTGGTTAAGTGTGCCTTGAATTCTAAATAAATCACTGACAGTGTCACCAGCAAAGCACCATCACACCACCTCCTCCATGCCTCACGGTGGGAACCACACATGCGTAGATAATCCGTTCATCTACTCTGCGTCTCACAAAGACACGGCGGTTGGAACCAAAAATCTCAAATTTGGGCTCAGCGGACCAAAGGACAGATTTACACCCATCTAATGTCCATTGCTCGTGTTTGTTGGCCCAAAAGTCACTTATGTGTCCTTTAGTGGTATCTTTGCAGCAATTCGACCATGAATGCCTGATTCATGCAGTCTCCTCTGAACAGTTGATGTTGAGATGTCTGTTACTTGAACTCTGAAGCATTTATTTGGGCTGCAATCTGAGGTGCAGTTAATTGCCAGTTTCTGAGGCTGGTAACTCTAATGAACTTATCTCTGCAGCAAAAGTATCTCTGGGTCTTCCTTTCCTGTGGCGGTCCTCGTGAGAGCCAGGTTCATCATAGCGCTTGATGGATTTTGCAACTGCACTTGAAGAAACTTTCAAAGTTCTTGAAATTTGACTGACCTTCATGTCTTAAAGCAATGATAGACTGTTGTTTCTCTTTGCTTAATTGAGCTGTTATTGCCATAATATGGACTTGGTCTTTTACCAAATAGGGATATCTTCTGTATACCTCCCCCTACCTTGTCACAACACAACTGATTGGCTCAAACGCTTTAAGAAGGATAGAAATTCCACAAATAAAATTTGAACAAGTTTACACTTGTTAATTGAAATGCATTCCAGGTGACTACCTCATGAAGCTGGTTGAGAGAATTCCAAGTGTGTGCAAAACTGTCATCAAGTCAATGGGTGGCTACTTTGAAGAATCTCAATTATAAAATATATTTTGATTTGTGTAACACTTTTTTTGGTTACCATATGATAACATATGTGTTATTTCATAGTTTTGATGTCTTCTACAATGTAGAAAATAGTGAAAATAAAGAAAAACCCTTGAATGAATAGGTGTCTAAACTTTTGGTATATGCAGAAATTCATTAAGGTGTATTTTGTGGCTGTTGCAACTGCCTGTAAAGACACAGTCCCGTTCAAAGTGAATGATGGCAGGCCTGTGTGGCAAATGGCTTGTTTCGTAAAGGCCTACTGTAGCTCTGATTTGGCTATGGTGCACCGGTCTGCATAGACTTCGATCATGGACGAGACAAATGTTTTTATTAGGTTTTATTTACTGCAGTGTCTATTAATTGTCCAAACGCACGGCCGCTTTCTCACTCTATATTCATTTAGAATGTTCACAAAGGCCTTACGATACGCAAGTCCCAAACATTCTAAGAATTTATGAAAACGGGAAAATGACCAAGTGCTCGCTTGTCAGAAAAAAAAGTGTCATTCTTCTTGGGGGTATATACATTGCATTCGGAAAGTATTCCGACCCCTTGACTGTCCACATTTTGTTACATTACAGGCTTATTTTAAACTGGATTAAATAAAACACACAATACCCCAAAATGACAAAGCGAAAAACATTTTTTTTATGTTTGCAAATGTATTACAAATAAAAGAACATTACATTATTTACAAAAATATTCAGACCCTTTGCTATGAGACTCGAAATTGAGGTCAGGGGCATCCTGTTTCCATTGATCATCCTTGATGTTTCTACTTGATTGGAGTGCATGTCAGAGAAAACACCAAGCCATGAGGTCGAAGGAGATGTCCGTAGACAGGGTTGTGTCAAGGCACAGATCTGAGGAAGGGTACCAAAACATTTCTGCAGCATTGAAAGTCCCCAATAACACTGTGGCCTCCATCATTCTTTAAATGGAAGAAGTATGGAACCACAAAGACTCTCCTTAGAGCTGGCCGCATGGCCAAACTGAGCAATTGTGGGTGAAGGGCCTTGGTCACAGAGGTGACCAAGAAAGATGAATGGAGCAAAGTACAGAAAGATCCTTAATAAAAACCTGCTTCAGAGCGCTCAGGACCTCAGACTGGGGCGAAGCTTCACTTTCCAACAGGACAACAACCCTAAGCACACAGCCAAGTCAATGCAGGAGTGCCTTTGGGACAAGTCTCTGAATGTCCTTGAGTGGCCCAGCCAGAGCCTGGACGTGTGCAGCGACGCTCCCCATCCAGCCTGACAGAGCTTGAGTGGATCTGCAGAGAAGAATGGGAGAAACTTCACAAATATAGGTGTGCAAAGCTTGTAGTGTCATACCCAAGAAGACTCAAGGCTGTAATCGCTGCTAAAGGTGCTTCAACAATGTACTGAGTAAAGGGTCTGAATACTTATTTAAATGTGATATTTCATTAGATTTTTTTTTAATACATTTGCTATAATTTCTAAACTTTTTTTCTTTCATGTGTAGATTGAGGGGGAGGGGGAAACAATTTAAGTGGAAAAAGTTCAGGAGTCTGAATACTTTCCGAATGCACTGTATGAACAGATTTGAATAAGACTTAATGTTGCTAAAATCCAGTCAGTTCCACTTTAAGTGTTCTAGCAATAAACCAGCACAGCTGTTCTATTCTGTTCCACACTCATTCCTAAAACTTTCAGAATGACTTAATGTTGCTAAAATCCAGTCAGTTCCACTTTAAGTGTTCTAGCAATAAACCAGCACAGCTGTTCTATTCTGTTCCACACTCATTCCTAAAACTTTCAGAATGACTTAATGTTGCTAAAATCCAGTCAGTTCCACTTTAAGTGTTCTAGCAATAAACCAGCACAGCTGTTCTATTCTGTTCCACACTCATTCCTAAAACTTTCAGAATGACTTAATGTTGCTAAAATCCAGTCAGTTCCACTTTAAGTGTTCTAGCAATAAACCAGCACAGCTGTTCTATTCTGTTCCACACTCATTCCTAAAACGTTCAGAATGTCAGTTCCTCCTCTTTTGTTCAAATTGCAGGTTAGCATGCTAAGCAAGGGCTTCGGTGAAGTAGGGGACCCTAAAGGAGGCAGCACAGGGACGACCAGCGGCTCCCAGTTCTTGGAGCAGTTTAAGACTGCCCAGGCCTTGGCTCAGCTGGCCGCCCAGCACTCCCAAACAGGACAGTCTACCCCCTCCTCCTGGGACACCAGCCCTGCAGTGCTGGGCCAGTATGGTAAGAGGACACTCAGGGAGATACCGGGACCATAGGGGCAGTTTGGATGGTTGTCAAGTAAAGCAGGGGGTGTACATAGACCCTAGACTGACTTGGGTTTGCAGAGAGTTAGAAATGCCTACATGACTGGGATTTCTGTTTATGAAGAGGACACATCTTAATTGCCCTATGCAAGGTTCAGAATCAGATATTTGTTTTAAGTTTATAGAAATCAGGTGTAGCCCCTACCTTCCTTTCTCTAACCCCCAGACATGAACGTCCAGCCGAGCCTGCGGCCCATAGCCCCCTTCACGAAGCGCCAGCCCTACCAATCCACCTCCGTGTTGGATGCCTTCCTCCCCCCTTCCGCCTCCTCCTCCCTGCCCCCACAGAGCACCCCCTCGTCCCTCATGGCGCCCCCCGTGTCCTCCCTCCCCAAAATGGCGGTGCCCCCCCTTGGGCAGCAGGCGTCCCCTGGCTTGCCGGATGCCCAGGGCTCCAGCCCCCTGCCATTGCAGCAGCACAAGCTCAAGCAGCAGAAGAAGAGGACCTCCATCACCACCAAGGTAACAGCTCAACACTGATACAGAGATATACAAGGACCATGTAAAGAGAGTGAACGGCCGGTCATGCTGCGCCCAACTTCGAATTATTTTCCTCATGTAACACAAGCTCAGTCGCAGCAAACAGTGAGCACGCATGATTCACTTTACTTTCAGCACTCTTTGCCTAACCCCTATGTATCCCTACCTCTCCCTATCAACCATATCTTTATTATATTTTATTCCAGATCCCAGCGATGCCGGTGGAGATGCCTGGCTCGGCAGACATCTCTGGGCTCAACCTGCAGTTTGGAGCGCTGCAGTTTGGATCTGAACCCGTGCTCCAGGAGTACGACATCATCCCTGCCACCACCTCACCAGGCTGCCAGGTTCAGAACTGCCTCTACACAAGCCCCAGCAGGTGAGCACTCATCTCAGTTATACCAGACACAGCAACATTTGTGTAAGAGGGGGCTTGTACAACTATAACATCACAAACAGACCCATGTGAAGCATCTCTTATCACTTGGCTCCACTTGAGCTTTGAGACAGGACTCCTTCTCCTTTCTCAAAGTATCCCATGGCTTTAAATAATCTCCCTGCTTTTCCTCCAGTGAGGCAACTCCCTCCCTGTCCAACCCCAGTCAGATGGACATGTACGACCAGAGGTCTCCTCAGGCCCGGCGCTACCCCACTGTCTCCTCCCCGCAGAAAGACATTGAGAACAA
Organism: Brachymystax lenok tsinlingensis; assembly: GCA_030435695.1. NCBI lineage: Eukaryota > Metazoa > Chordata > Actinopteri > Salmoniformes > Salmonidae > Brachymystax > Brachymystax lenok. The sequence goes on along the minus strand of CM059806.1, from coordinate 2,238,146 downwards.
GGTGAGCCTCCATTCATTCATTGCGCTGTTCTAATCGCTATGCCTCCTTGAGATTCATTCTGCCATTCATATTGCGTTTATTCCTAAATAAATACAAAATAAATTTCTGTTCACTTTTCTTTGAACAGCTCCCTCTGTTACTGAATGGACTGTTGCTATGGAAACGTCTCCCCTATGTTACTGTACCCTAACAAGCCCACTTGAACTTGTTTTTTCAGAATGGATTCAGTTCAATACAGACGCAATCTGTAGAAGGTGAGTCATTTTGGTAGTTGTGTGGGTTTGTAGTGAAGGAAGTCTGAATATATGGGAGTTATGGCCGGCCTGGCAACTGGGAAGTGGTACTCCGCTAACATGCATTTCCTGGATGTAGGTTAAGTACTCTGGAACCATGGCCTTTTATTTTGTGGTCCTCTGTTTGTATTTTATGGCTATTCATTCAAAGTAACCCTTGAAGAGGAAACATCTTGGAATGGCAATCTATGTACAATCTCCCCAATCAGACAGTATGTGTATTGTAAAGCTGTCGTCCATCTGGGTTGGCACTTATTCCAGAATCCATCTCTCCCTCCCTCCATCTTGTCTCTGTTCAGTCTGCCCAGCTGCAGCAGGATCTGCAGTGTCTGTGAAGTCAGCCTCTGATTCGGCCACACCCGCGTCAGTCTCTTTGGCTACACTGACGGACAGTGGCTCAGGGCCCGCCTCCTTGTTGACCACATCAAAGCAGTCGTCGCTCAGTGCTCTGGGGCACAATGAAGACCTTCCCCCGAATACCATGCCTCAGCACAGCAAGTAAGAGGTTACCCTGGATGGTTTGAACGAAGGGCTTGAGTGATTTTTATATAAATATATATTCTGTTTTTTCAGCTTTCATATTTCAGAAATATTTCATATACATTTCATGGCTTACAATATCAGATTACTTCATAGTCATATCTTTAGATGAGTCGTATACATTTATACATTTGGAATCTAGGCCTCAGCAATTAATTAGTTCACTGAGATGTATGTATATGTGTGTATGTGTGTATATATAAACTCAGCAAAAAAACGAAACGTCCCCTTTTCAGGACCCTGTCTTTCAAAGATAATTAGTAAAAATCCAAATAACTTCACATATCTTAATTGTAAAGTATTTAAACACTGTTTCCCATGCTTGTTCAATGAACCATAAACAATTAATGAACATGCACATGTGGAACGGTCGTTAACTTCTTGGGGATTGCTGGGGCTAGCGCCCCAATCCCGACACTACCAGGTGAAATGCAAAGGCGCCAAATTCAAAATCCAAAAGTTGTATTATTAAACATCCACCCATATACAAGTGTTTCATACTCATCAAAAGCTCTGTTTCTTGGCAATATCACAGCGTTGTCAGATTTCAAAAAGGCTTTACGGCGAAAGCAGCACATTTGATTGTTTGAGGGTAGCACCTCACATATTTTTTCCATTACCATAAATGCATAATCCATCGCGGTTCACACAACACATTTCACAGCGAAAACAAATCAATTACCTGTTGAAGAACTTCAGCTGAGGTCTTCCTAAGTGTCCAACGAAGACAATCCATGGTTCTTTTGTTTAAAAAAGTCCTGTATTTTATCCATAAATCTCCATTTGGTTTGCGCGTTATAATCAGAAACTACAGCTTCCACTACTCGATTGAAACGTGACGAGAACTCGTTCATCTTATACCTATAAACTTGTCCAAGAACAATCAAACATAGTTTTAAATGTATCCTTGGGAACACTTTTACGTATATTTACTATTATAAATCAACCGGAATATAAACTGAGCGATAAAGACGGTAAAAAACACAAAGCGCGCTTTGTTGGGAGCGCGCGTTCCCTTCTGTTGACATAAATGGGACACTTCCTGGTTTCCTCTTCTCTGCTCTAAAGCATCCAAAACAAAAATGAACACTGTCTCAAGACTGTTGACATCCAGAGGAAGCGATGGGTACTGCATTCATATGCCCTTATATGGCCATTTTCATAAGGGAGGGGTTCCAAATGAGGCACTCTGTCAAAACCACTTTTTCCAGGACAGAAATTCCTCGGGGTTTCGCCTGCCATATGCGTTCTGTTTTACTCACAGACAAATGGTTAACACTTTTAGAAAATTCTGTGTTTCCTATCCAATGGTACTAAATATGTGCATATCCTATTTTCTGGGCCTGAATGGGAGGCATTTTACTTTGGGCACGCCAGGCTCTCCAAAACGGTCACCTCGTGCACCCATCCCTAAGAAGTTAAGACACTAACAGCTTACAGACGGTAGGCAATTAAGGTCACGGTTATGAAAACTTAGGACACCAAAGAGGCCTTTCTACTGACTCTGAAAAACACCAAAAGAAAGATGCCCAGGGTCCCTGCTCATCTGCGTGAACGTGCCTGAGGCATGAGATCTGCAGATGTGGCCAGGGCTATAAATTGCAATGTCCGTACTGTGAGATGCCTAAGACAGCGCTACAGGGAGACAGGACGGACAGCTGATCGTCCTCGCAGTGGCAGACCACGTGTAACAACACCTGCACAGGATCGGTACATCCGAGCATCATACCTGTGGGACAGGTACAGGATAGCAACAACTACCCGAGTTACACCAGGAACGCACAATCCCTCCATCAGTGCTCAGACTGTCCGCAATAGGCTGAGAGAGGCTGGGCTGAGGGATTGTAGGCCTGTTGTAAGGCAGGTCCTCACAAGGCAACAATGTTGCCTATGGGCACAAACCCACCATCGCTGGACCAGACAGGACTGGAAAAAAAGGGCTCTTCACTGTTGAGTCGCGGTTTTGTCTCCCCAAGTGTGATGGTCAGATTCGCGTTTATTGTCGAAGGAGCGTTACACCGAGGCCTGTTCTCTGGAGCGGGATCGATTTGGAGGTGGAGGGTCCGTCATGGTCTGGGGCAGTGTGTCACAGCATCATCGGACTGAGCTTGTCATTACATCTCAACGCTATGCGTTACAGGGAAGACATCCTCCTCCCTCGTGGTACCCTTCCTGCAGGCTCATCCTGACGTGACCCCCCCAGCATGACAATGCCACCAGCCATACTGCTCGTTCTGTGCGTGATTTCCTGCAAGAAAGGAATGTCAGTGTTGTGCCATGGCCAGCGAAGAGCCCGGATCTCAATCCCACTGAGCACGTCTGGGACCTGTTGGATCGGAGGGTGAGGGCTAGGGCCATTCCCCCCAGAAATGTCAGGGAACTTGCTGGTGCCTTGGTGGAAGAGTGGGGTAACATCTTACAGCAAGAACTGGCAAATCTGGTGCAGTCCATGAGGAGAAGATGCACTGCAGTACTTAGTATCTGGTGTGGCCACCAGCTGCATTGACTTACTTACTTTTGACCCCCGCCTTTGTTCAGGGACACATTAATCAATTTCTGTTAGTCACATGTCTGTGGAACTTGTTCAGTTCATGTCTGTTGTTGAATCTTGTTATGTTCATACAAATATTTACACATGTTAAGTTTGCTGAAAATAAATGCAGTTGACAGTGAGAGGACGTTTCTTTTTTTGCTGAGTTTATATGCACATAAACAAATCAAAATTTATTTGAGATTCTTCAAAGTAGCCACCCTTTGCCTTGATGACAGCTATTCACACTCTTGGCATTCTCTCAGCCAGCTTCACCTGGAATGCTTTTCCATAAGTCTTGAAGGAGTTCCCACATATGCTTAGCACTTGTTGGCTGCTTTTCCTTCACTCTGTGGTCCAAGTCATCCCAAACCATCTCAACTGGTTTGAGGTCGGGTGATTGTGGAGGCCAGGTCATCTGATGCAGCACTCAATCACTCTCCTTATTGGTTAAATAGCCCCTACACAGCCTGGAGATGTGTTGGGTCATTGTCCTGTTGAAAAACTTATAGTCCCACTAAGCGCAAACCAATGGAATGGCGTATCACTGCAGAATGCTGTGGTAGCCATGCTGGTTAAGTGTGCTGTGAATTCTAAATAAATCTGACAGTGTCACCAGCAAAGCACCCCCACCCCATCACATCTCTTTCTCCGTGCTTCATAGTGGGAACCACACATGAGATAATCCGTTCACCTACTCTGCATCTCACAAAGTTACTTGGTTGGAACCAAGAATCTCAAATTTGGACTCCAGACCATAGGACAGATTTCCACCGGTCCAATGTGCATTGCTCATGTTTCTTGGCCCAAGCAAGTCTTTTCTTCTCATTGATGTCCTTTTAGTAGTGGTTTCTTCACAGCAATTCGACCATGAAGGCCTGATTCACGCAGTCTCCTCTGAATAGTTGATGTTGAGGTGTCTGTTACTTGAACTCTGTGAAGGATTTATTTGGGCTGCAATCTGAGGTGCAGTTAATGAACTTATCCTCTGCAGCAGAGGTAACTATGGGTCTTCCTTTCCTGTGGCGGTCCTCATGAGAGACCGTTTCATCATAGCGCTCAATGTTTTTTGAGACTGCACGTTCAAAGTTCTTGAAATGTTCTGGATTTACTGACCTTCACTTCTTAAAGTAATGATGGATTGTCGTTTCTCTTTGCTTATTTGAGCTGTTATTGCCATAATAGACTTGGTCTTTTACCAAATAGGGCTATCTTCTGTATACCACCCCTACCTTGTCACAACACAACTAATTGGCTCAAATGCGTTAAGAAGGAAAGAAATTCCACAAATTAACTTTTAACAAGGCACACCTGTTAATTGAAATGGATTCCAGGTGTGTGTACGTATACATAGTGCCAGTCAAAGGTTTGGACACACCTACTCAATCAAGGGTTTTTCTTTATTTTTACTATTTTCTACGTTGTAGAATAATAGTGAAGACATCAAAACTATGAAATAACTCATATGGAATCATGTAGTAACCAAAAATGTGTGAGGAAATCAATATATATTTGAGATTCTTCAAAGTAGCCACCCTTTGCATTGATGACAGCTTTGGAATATAATGTACACCTCAGGGCCAGAGCCAATGAGGTGTCCAGGGTGTGGCCTGATCCTATGGTGGGTTCAGGCATTGAGGGGGGGCACACACCTGTCTATATAAGGTCACACAGCCATGAAGTTTAAAGGAATAGGGCTGAATAATTAAGATATTCTCTACTTACAACGCCTTCATAATACAATGAAAAATAGGTACATTTTGTGATTCATGATAGTTTCAATAAATAGGGCATGATTTTGAGTGACATTTGAAAAGTTTGGATTTTAGTAGTGCAAGTGGATAATGGTTATTTATTCAACTAAATTTATTGATTGTTTGTTCTCAGTTCCCTTTCTACACAACAGAACAGTCTTGCTCTATCACAAGTCTGCATATCCAACGCCAGTCTAATGGTGAGTGTGTGTGAGCAAGAAGAGAAAGCATTTCCTGAGATAGATTAAGTAGTAATTGATGCATCCTTTAACCTAGTGGGGATTTAATCCTGTTCATCATAACAATCTCCTCTTTTCTCCATCCATCCCCTCTTCATCCATCCTTACAGCTCCAGAGCGTAGACAACTCCAGCTTGCACTCCTCCTTCCCCTCTGTCTCAGTGGTGTCCTCTTCTTCGATCCCCTCTTCCTCGTTGGTGACTGCAGCAGCTCAGCAGGTCTCCATGGGGGCCCCTCAGCCCTCTTCAGTAAACACAGTTTCTCAGTCGGTCCACTCGGGCCTGGGCCCCGTCAGCAGCCTGGTAGCTATGGGCCTCCACACAGCAGCCTCCATGGGACCTCCAGCCGTAGCCTCCACAGCCATGTCCACAGCAGCCCAAGCCCAGGCTATCGCTTCCTCCGCCTCCTCACGCAGCTCTGCAGTCTCCTCAGGTTAGACATGGGTTGTTGGTTAAGGGGAGTGTGTCCCAAATGGCACCCTATTCCTTATATATAGTGCACTACTTTTGACCGGAGCCGAAAGTATTCATACCCCTTGACTTATTCCTGATTGTTACAGCCTGAATTCAAATTGGTTTTAAAAAAAAACATCACCCACCAACACACAATACACCATAATGACAGTGAAAATATGTTTTTAGACATTTTTGCAAGTTTATTGAAAATGAAATACAGGTCACACCCCTGAGTGAATACTTTGTTGAATAACCTTGGGCAGTGATTACAGCTGTGAGTCTTTCTGGGTATGTCTCTAAGAGCTTTCCACACATGGATTGTGCAACATTTGGCCATTTATTATTTTTTCTTGACAAAATTCTTGTCAAATTGGTTGTTGATCATTGCTAGACAACCGTTTTCAGGTTTTGCCATAGATTTTAGTCTAAACTGTAACTAGGCAACTCAGGAACATTCACTGTCTTCTTGGTAAAGCAACTTGTGTAGATTTGGCATTGTGTTTTAGGTCATTGTCCTGCTGAAAGGCGAATTCAGTGTCTGGTGGAAAACAGACTGAACCAGGTTCTCCTCTAGGATTTTGCCTGTGGTTAGGTCCATTCCATGTATTTTTTTTTACCTTAACTCCCCAGTCCTTAACGATTGCAAGCATACCCATAACGTGATGCAGCCACCACCATACTTGGAAATATGGATGGTGGTACTCAGTAATATGTTTGGGGCAAATCCAATACATCACTTTGCATTCAGGACAAAAAGTGAATTGCTTTGCCACATTTTGAGTATTACTTTAGTGCATTGTTGCAAACAGGATGCATGTTTTGGAATATTTTCTATTCTGTACAGGCTTCCGTTTCACACTGTCAATTAGGTTAGTATTGTGATGTAACTACAGTGTTGGATCAGTTTCTCAGTTTCTGTCACAGCCATTAAACTCTAACTGTTTTAAAGGGTGAAATCCCTGAGCGGTTTAGTTCCTCTCCGGTAACTGAGTTAGGAAGGACGCCTGTATCTTTGTAGTGACTGGGTGTATTGACACACAATAAAAAGTGTAATTAATAACTTCACCATGCTCAAAGGGATATTTAATGTCAGCTTGATTTTATTTTTACCCATCTACCAATAGGTGTCCTTTGCGAGGGATTGAAAAACCTTCTTAGTCTTTGTGGTTGAATCGGTTTGAAATTCACTGCTCGACCTTACAGATAATTGTATGTGTGGGGTACAGAGATGTAGTCATTAAAAAAAAAGATTGTTAATGTATTGTTAATGAAATCAAATTATATTTGTCACATACACACATTTAGCAGATGTTTTTGCGGGCGTAGCGAAATGCTTGTGTTCCTAGCTCCATCAGTGTAGTAGTATTTAACAAATCACAACAATATACAAATCTAAAAGTAAAATGGAATTAAGAAATTAGCAATGTCAGAGTGGCATTGACTAAAATACAGTAGAATAGAATACAGTGTATAAACTCAGCAAAAAAAGAAACATCCTCTCACTGTCAAGTGTTTATTTTCAGAAAACTTAACATGTGTAAAATTTTGTATGAACATAACAATTTCCACAGACATGTGACTAACAGAAATTGAATAATGTGTCCCTGAACAAAGGGGGGGTTAAAATCAAAAGTAACAGTCAGTATCTGGTGTGGCCACCAGCTGCGTTAAGTACTGCAGTGTATCTCCTCATAGACTGCACCAGATTTGCCAGTTCTTGCCCCACTCTTCAACCAAGGCACCTGCAAGTTCCCTGACATTTCTGGGGGGAATGGCCCTAGCCCTCACCCTCCGATCCAACAGGTCCCAGACGTGCTCAATGGGATTGAGATCCGGGCTCTTCGCTGGCCATGGCAGAACACGTACATTCCTGTCTTTCAGGAAATCACGCACAGAACGAGCAGTATGGCTGGTGGCATTGTCATGCTGGAGGGTCATGTCAGGATGAGCCTGCAGGAAGGGTACCACATGAGGGAGGAGGATGTCTTCCCTGTAAGGCACAGCGTTGATATTGCCCGCAATGACAACAAGCTCAGTCCGATGATGCTGTGACACACCGCCCCAGACCATGACGGACCCTCCACCTCCAAATCGATCCCGCTCCAGAGTGAGTACAGGCCTCGGTGTAACGCTCATTCCTTTGACGATAAACATGAATCCGACCATCACCCCTGCTGAGACAGAACCACGACTCGTCAGTGAAGAGCACTTTTTGCCAGTCCTGTCTGGTCCAGCGACGGTGGGTTTGTGCCTATAGGTGACGACGTTGCCGGTGATGTCTGGTGAGTACCTGCCTTACAACAGGCCTACAAGCCCTCAGTCCAGCCTGTCAGACAGTCTTAGCGCTGATGGAGTGATTGTGCGTTCCTGGTGTAACTCGGGCAGTTGTTGCCATCCTGTACCAGTCCCGCAGGTGTGATGTTCGGATGTATCTATCCTGTGCAGGTGTTGTTACACGTGGTCTGCCACTGCGAGGACGATCAGCTGTCCGTCCTGTCTCCCTGTAGCGCTGTCTTAGGCGTCTCACAGTACGGACATTGCAATTTATAGCCCTGGTAGTCCTCATGCCTCCTTGCAGCATGCCTAAGGCACGTTCACGCAGATGAGCAGGGACCCTGGCGGCGATACAGCCCAACAGGATGCTCTCAATTGTGCATCTGTAAAGGTTTGTGGGGGTCTTAGGGGCCAAGCGAAGAGGTGCTGTTGCGCCGCCTTCACCACACTGTCTGTGTGGCTGGACCATTTCAGATTGTCAGTGATGTGTACGCAGAGGAACTTGAAGCTTTCCACCTTCTCCACTGCGAGCGTGGCCATGCAGTCATGGGTGAACAGGGAGTACAGCAGTGGGCTTGAGCATGCACCTTTTGTGGGGCCACTGTGTTGAGGCTCGGTGAAGTGGAGGTGTTGTTTCCTACCATCACCACCTGGGAGGCTGCCCGTCAGAAAGTTCAGGACCCAGTTGCTCAGGGCGGGGTTCTGACCCAGGGCCCCGAGCTTAATGATGAGCTTGGAGGGTACTATGGTGTTGAAGGCTGAGCTATAGTCAATGAACAGCATTCTGATGTAGCTATTTCTCTTGTCCAGATGGAATAGGGCAGTGTGCAGAACACTATTACACACAGTAAGTCCATGGAATTTATGTGACTTGTTAAGCACATTTTTACTCCTGAACTTATTTATGCTTGCCAAAACGAAGGGGTTGAATGCTTATTGACTGAAGGCATTTCATCTTTTTGTTTTAAAACATAGTGACATTGGTATTATGTGTAGGCAAATGACGACAAATCTCAATGTAACCCATTTTAAATACAGGGTGTAACTCAACAAAATGTGGAGGAAGTCGAGGGGTGTGGGTACTTTCTGAAGGCACTGTATAAGGGAATAGGGTGCCATTTGGGACGCAGACGGGTCTCAGGTTTAGATGTGGGATGTAAGCGTGTTGTAAATTTGAAGTGTGTTTTATATGTTTGCTGTTTCTAATACTATAATTTCCATCCTATTATTTCATATGTTTTGTCTTTTGTTTCTACTGGTCTCTTTACAGGGAAAGCACCTCCTAACCTTCCGCCTGGGGTGCCGCCTCTGCTGCCCAACCCGTACATCATGGCCCCCGGGCTACTCCATGCTTACCCTGTAAGTAGGTCTTTCTATAAAAAAATGGGGATTGGGATCAACATAAAAATTACAAAAAATGAATTTTTTTATTTTATATATTGTCTTGTCTCACCGCCTTTTGCCTCTCAGCCTCAGGTGTATGGCTATGATGACCTACAGATGCTCCAGACAAGAATACCACTGGTGAGTCTAAGTTATCTGGATCCAACCCATCCATTTAGTGGGTAGGCCAAATATGACTTCTGGCATTTGCTAGTAACTTTAGCAACAGCTGCAAACTGAACAACTGGCTGTCTCGCCAAACTGTTCTTGGGACTCATTTCTTTCCAGGAACTGTGCTATGTTGCGATTTAGTCTGATAGTCGTAAAAATTGAGCCTCTTCTGTCTTCTCAGGATTACTACAGCATCCCGTTTGCCACCCCCAACACAGCACTGACTGGCAGAGATGGCAGCTTGAGCAACAACCCTTACTCTGGTAAGCACCATTCTAACCCCCATCAATGGTGTACAACTAACTCTACTTTCCTATTTTATGGACTGTGTACTGAATGCTAACGCAGTGAAGGGAGGGGTTTGGTGTTAGGAACGAACACGTCTGTTGATCCTGTCCTGTGTCGCCATGGCGAAACGGGGGACAGTGGTGTGCTAGAACAATGTGCAGCCGCCACCAGACAATCAGACCTTCATCGCCGTGCCTGACTGGAACTGCTACGCTGCTTCAACGTTATTGTTCTGGTGTACTAACGGATTTCTGAGAATCACCCGCCTGTTGCTTGAACATAACGGGAGTCATTCTGTCACTTTTTTGCTCATCTCTCTCACACTTTTCTTCCTTTTACACTTTTTTCACACTTTCCCTTTTTTTCTTTGCCTTTAATCTCTCTCCCCCGTTCCCCTCCGGCAGGTGACTTATCAAAGTTTGGTCGAGGTGACGCGTCGTCCCCGGCGCCGGCCACCACGTTGGCCCAGCAGACGCAGCAGAACCAGAGTCAGACGCACCACACCACGCAGCAGCCCTTCCTCAACCCCGCACTGCCTCCCGGCTACAGCTACACCAGCCTGCCCTACTACACCGGCGTGCCGGGCCTGCCCAACACCTTCCAGTACGGCCCCGCCATGTTCCCGGTGAGGTTTCTCATGATTTGTCTGGGTATTGTCGTTTTTGGATGTTTATTAAATTATATGAAGTTAACAAGGGTATGTTCTCGTAATGCATGTATACATGCATTTTGCAGTCCCTCCAGGATGTCATTTTTTTGTGATTTCTGCGGACAAAAATGCTTGATTTTGCGGCAGCTTTTCTGAAATTCTGTGATACATTTTGCGATGTTTTTTTTCACGTTAATTTCATATAAAGCAATAAAAAGTAATGTGCTCAGTTTTAGGTCGATTTTTAAGCAGAATACATAATACAAAAACAATTAGAAACATCTAAAGTGCTCAATTTTGTTTATTTTCTTGAACCAACAGCTCTGTCATAATCCACTCACACATTCAGTCACACTCACCTCTCCATCGGGCTTGCTATCAACACAATATGCACCTCCCATTCTCTCTCTCTCTCTCTCTCTCTCTCTCTCTCTCTCTCTCTCTCTCTCTCTCTCTCTCTCTCTCTCTCTCTCTCTCTCTCTCTCTCTCTCTCTCTCTCTCTCTCTCTCTCTCTCTCTCTCTCTCTCTCTCTCTCTCTCTCTCTCTCTCTCTCTCTCTCTCTCTCTCTCTCTCTCTCTCTCTCTCTCTCTCTCTCTCTCTCTCTCTCTCTCTCTCTCTCTCTCTCTCTCAAAAACCCAAATAGATTCAAAGCTGATCAATTTGAGGATCACCATTTCTTTCTAATAAATGTTCTTCAAAATTCTTGATAGTGATTTTTTTTTCCTGAAAGTGTCATAAGGGAGATAACAAAATGTGGTTGAAATGTACTATTCCATTTTTTTTTTTATCCAGAAAGATTGCGCTTTCGTGATCCGTGTTAAGTTTTACAGAGTTTAAAGCGGCAAAGCTGACAAATTGCCACAGTGCTTTGAGCAGCGCTCTCCATAGACAGACTGGGGAGAGCAGAGTGCCGACCACCCTACTAAAGCCACTCACCTTGATTCTTTCAGCGCTTGCCACGGTCTTCCCTGCTACCACTTCAGTCATGGTGATCTGCCGCTGCTGTGGGAAGTGTTCTGACATTCTCATATGCTTTGCTGATTCCAAGTGACTGTTGATTGTCGGCTTTCTCTAGTATCCAAAAACATTTGGAAATTGTTTCGCAGTCGTTAGCTGTCATTTTTGTTCGCAAATGAGTGATTTATTTTCAGCCATCAACAATCACCAATCTTCGCACGTAAATACGCTGACAGGCCGGGGGAATAAATATTGTTGACGTGTGGTTGGATTGGGCCATTTTCCACGGTAACAGTGCAGTAATTGGTAAAAATTACGAGCTCTCGCATTATATGCTCTAATTGGTTGATTTTGCTTTGAATTATGCGATCGCGGAATCCTGGAGGGACTGATTTTGTAGTATGGCATGCAAACTGTCCTCATTTATAATTGGGGGGGACAAATATATTACAAACAGTTTTTTGGCAAAATGTCCTCTAATGCAGCTTCAATTGAGAGAATCCAGCATGCTGTAAAAGGAATTGAAATTGCATGTGTTAGCAGCTGATATTTGATATACTTTAGACTAGTACATAAGTATATTAGTTTCACCTCTAACCTGTGTGTGTTTCCAGGTTGCTCCTACCTCGTCGAAGCAGCACGGTGTGAACGTTGGAGTCAACGCTTCGGCAACAGCCTTCCAGCAGGCCAGCGGCTACGGTTCCCATTACAACACTGGTAAGACTAAACACACCCTGCGGAACAGCATCTGTTCAGGGGTCATTCAGTTCAACTCTGTACATACTGATAGCCATTCTGTCAACAACAATGCATGCGACTGAAAGTCAGTTTAGTCGACACTGCCTGCATTCACTTTTATATTTAGTAGGCCTCTCACATTCAAACGTTTGTTGGGTTTGAATGCAACTCATTTCAGTTACACCAAGTTGGAGACATTAACATTTGCCTGTGCCTAAGCCTGCTAAGGCTGACCTTGCCCACATTACCGGTCTAGATCAACCGCTCTTCAACATGGTTAGTAGATGAAATGGCACAAACTCCAACCTTTCTAATCAGGCATGCGTAGCCACAGCCACTGATGTTGTTGACCAACTGTTCTGGAGCGGTTTCTGTTGCTTGGAGACAAACTGCCTGCTGCCGTTGTTACCTCCACAAACTATTCTAACCAACCAACATTGTGCACTGTCTGATATGGGCCAGCTATTCATGGGTTGCATCTTCGTCACTCGGTCGTGTCGTTGGCATTGTTGTCAACGTTCTACAGATGCTGCAGCCATATTGATGCTCAAAAGTAGAACTGGGACTAATGACTTGGAACCGGGGCTAATGACTCATCTAAATTACACTATAGGAGCTTGGGAATACGATGACATTGCTAAAGTAGGCACATAGTTAGTAGGAAACAACTTTGCTGTTATCATCATGTTGTCAAATTTAATTTAGACAGATGGCAATGTTATTAGGTAGCAAAGTTTGTCAGAAATAGCTAGCAATGCTAACGTTAGCTAGCTAAAATCTGGAGGTCGCCCCTCGATCTTAGATAGCTAGCTAGCGTTCTACTGCATCTAATGTCAATCTGGCAACTTAAATGGTGACAAGGTTTTTGCGTTCATTATTTGCCTTTTAGAAATGCCATCGTGTTTTCAAGCCACAGAAATGCACTTCAGACAAATCTTCAGCGCCCGATGAGGATGCATTGAGTAGAATACTCAGTGGGACATCCGTCTTAAAACAATATTGTGGCACAACGTGCAACCCATGAATAGAGTGATCTGGGCCCAATCTAGATTATTAGTTTGAGGCTCGTGATTTTACTTTCTTTTATACAAATGTTTACAGGGTTTGCGTTTATGTGAAGACTTGTCTGAAATGGGAGTGGAAATGGTAGTTTTATTATGGGGATGGAGATCTAGTTTCCCCTTTATCTTTTTGTTAGTACAGTAATTTGTTCTATTTTAGTAGTTTTGGACTGGAAAAGTGGACTGTATCGATATCCCATGGCCCTCTTACATGTATTACGGGGGAGTAAGGTGGTGGGTGTTCTGTTGCTATTGCCTATCATTGCTTGCTTCTGCTTATTCAATAAGTGGAGTTGGGTTTCCGGCTACACCCTCCACCCCATCCCACATGATGAGGTCATCTTAAAACCAGTTTTTTTTTCTCTCTCTCTCTCGTTCCATCTCTCCACCTCTGTCCTTTAGTCTTCCTCTGTTTCTCTCTCCCTCTATCCACCTGGTCACACAGCACCTATTATCCACACCACCTACTGCTTCCTGCCTCCACCGCCCACCCCTCCCTCCCCCTGCCTGACATCCAAACACCCACATCCTAACCCTGCTTGGTGTGTCTAACGCTGTGGGCTGCGGCTATGTGTCTGACTGTTGCAGGCTATGAGGATATGGGCCAGGCTTCGGGGAGTGGGGATTTCTGTAAGGGTGGATATGGCACTGCCGTGGCTGCCGCCGCTTCTGCTCAAAACAAGCAAGCCAGCTCTGTCAGCGGGCCTGGAGTCGGTGAGTGCCGCCACACACCAACCCTCCCTTCCTCCCTCGCTCCGTCATCACCTCCATCCTCTCCCTCATCGCTGCTTACCGTTCACACCACAGAGAAGACCCTGACACCTGTTTTGCAGTCAACCGTCACCCTCTGTCTGCCTCCATTCTTCTGTTACTCCTCTGCTCTGTCCCCCAGGACTACTCATCATTAGGCACCAAGGTGCTGTAGGAAGGGTCAAATGTCCTCATAATTAACACTGTCAATCGTATACCTTAGCCATAGGACAGCATTGCCCAAAAACTGTCCTGGGTACCCCAAGGGGTGCACGTGTTGGTTTTTGCTCTAGCACTTCAGATTAAAATATTCAAAGCTTGATGATGAGTTGATTATTTCAATCCGCTGCGTAATGCTAGGGCAAAAACCAAAATGTGCACCTCTTTGGGTCTCCAGGATCAAGTTTGGGAAACGCTACCATAGAGGCTAGCTAATTGTTTGTTTAATTCTTACATTTCTAAAGCGGCGAGGGGAAGCTAAAGGACGGATAACTAGGTAGCTGCTAACCACTTAACAGTTGATGAGTAGCCCTGGTCCATGCTCCCTTCACACTCTGTGCTGCTAGCTTTCCACCCATGGTGTGCTTGCTTAAGTGTGTGCCAGAAGTACCTTGCTGCCCGCTGGCCTGTGTGACACAGGATATACACACATCCCAAGGGTGGGGAGTGAGTGACAAAATGGAGGTCCTGCCTGTTGAACTGCCATGCTCTGAAATGGGGATACTGAGACTATGGGGTGTGAAGGTAGCATGATTCCAAAGTGATACGCTCCCTCAAACTCAATGTATTCTCTCAACTACAGCAGATAACAATTTATGGATGTTTTATGTAGATGAACAGTGAATTTCCTGAGTGCGGTTGACAGGGTTCGTACAAAGTGCTTAAGGTACTTTAATTTGGCACTCTAAAATTCAAGTCCTGAAATGGCTTTAATCACATTTTCTCGAGTTGGTACTTGTAAAGTACTTGAATTAAAATGAGAGGAAAACAGAAAATGATCAAATACGTTGATTTGAAAACTATTCAAAAAATGTATTGGTCTTGCAAATTCATTTCCAGGCAGACTACAGAAGTTTACAGCTTGCGCGTTCCACCCACACTGCCACTCAGCCAAACGTCACATCAATAGCTGAAATGCCGGGCAAATGTAGATTAAATCCTGCCTGGCAGGATATTGTTTACGAAGGGGTTTTTCCAGACCCAACCAGGGATGTAGTGGAGGGTAAACACGGTTTCTGCACCTTTTTTGTTTGTGAAAGTGTTTACTCACCTTTTTTATTTAGTTAATTATTGTTTACCCACTTATTGCTTTCCCAGCGTTAATCAACGCACAGAAGGCTTCTTGATTGGCGTTCTAATCGCGCCTACCTCTGCAAACGAGTGGAATCATGAATGAGTCATGTATGTTCGCCTGCTCCCCTGGATATGCCTGTTTCCACGACATAGGACGAGAGGTGAAACGAACTACCTTAAGAGTCCTGCCGTGTCAACAGACAATGCCCCAAACAAAGTAAAACTGACTCTCAGAATGAGTGTTCAACTGGTAAATAGTCGCAGATGTCTAGCTAGCTAGGTAGCTCAAGGGCTCTGGCTATTAGCCAGGTAGCTATCTATAACTAGCTGGCTAGAAAGACGAAGTTTCTAACGTTGAACGGAGCCTGACCTCAGCAGGAGCATTTAACTGAAATTAGGCTAGCTATAATCAAAAGATGGACTACTATAGGTTCTCATAACAAAATACATTTTCTTTATAGAGAGTAGTGAGTCAGGCTGCAAAGGAGATACAGAGAGAGGAATCGTTGAAGCAAGCAGGAGAGGTTAGTAGTACAGTTGTTCCCAAACTTGGGGTCTGGGATCATGTGGTGTTTTAAGGACATCAGTACTGAATTACCACTTAATGTATGTAGTGAAACTTGTAAGGTAGTGATTTTGTGGCGATATACTGCCATCTGGTGGCGAATAGAAACAATTGCATAATAGGAACTATTACAAATTGATGGTCCTTGAAAATAAATATTAGTGCTTGAAAAAGTCCTTGAATTTGACTTGCCACTGTCTGTACGAACCCTGGGTTGATGCAAATGCTAGGTGTCAGTAAATTGGAGTTGTCTTGTGAGCCACCACCGGAGGTTTGGGTCTGGGCGGTTTGCACATCTGTTGACCCTGTCCTGTGTCTCCATGGCAATACAGGGGGACTAACCTAATAAAATATCACCTTACTGTACAAAGGGAACTGTGAAGAGACAGCCATTTTATATATCTTGTATTGTAATTTTCACTGTACTATGTATTAGACCTAGATATTGTGTGTATATACTAATATAAAGGCTGTGACGTTTAAAATGTATTTAAATCCTTGACTAATAATGTTCTGTACTATGTGTCTTTTCATGTGGATCCCAGGAAGAGTAGCTGATGCTTTTGCAGTGGCTAATAGGGATCCTAATAAATACCAAGCGTAGCAGGCGTAAAGGAAATGCCTGAGCAGGGTCGAAAGAAAACTGTAAAACTTGCGGTTTTCAGACTGCGCCTCCTCTCTCTTTCTCCTGAATGAGATGCTTCCGGTTCCTACTGACCCGCTGAGGGTGCAGGGGGGGAGAGTCGTGTGCTAGAACAAGATGCAGTCAGCCACCAGATGCAGTCAGAACTTCTTTGCATCCTTTTTGTTTTCCTCTGCGCCATCTCATGTCATTCCTTCACTGCTCCTTTTGCTCTCCTTCCACTACATTGATGCATCTAACACTTTAGATTAGCATCTAGTGACCATCTTCTAGAAAGTGCTATATTGCTCCTATACAGCCTTGTACTGAGAGTGTTTCGATCCAAGGTAATTGATTGGATTTATAATGGTGCTTTTCCGGTGCTCAAAGTGCTTTGCATAGTAAGGGGCAACTCCTCTTCCACCACCAATGTGTAGCACACATTTGGCACACCCACCATTTTGTGCCAGAATGCTCACCACACATCAGCTATAATGGTGGAGTGGTGAGGAGGGTGATGTATGCCAATTTGGGAGTAAGACGATCGATCTGTCTCGGCTCGAAACGTCATGATTAGCGGTGGTGTAGGAGCAATAATGGTATAGGAGCAAATCACGTACAAGCCTTTTTGTTTCTCTGTGTGCAGTTTCTCACTCAGCACCTAATTCAAATAAAATTGTATTTGTCACATGAACCGAATACAACAGGTGTAGACCGTACCGTGAAATGCTTACTTACAAGGCCTTAACCTTGCAATTCAATAAATAGATTTAAGAAAATATCTACAGATTAAACTCAAGTAAAAAATATATATACAGGGGGTACCGGGTCAATGTGTAGTTGAGGTAATTTTGGCTTTGGGGGTAGAAGCTGTTAAGGAGCCATTTGGTCCTAGGCTTGGCGCTCCGGTACCGTTTGCCGTGCGGTAGCAGAGAGAACAGTCTATGACTTGGGTGACTGGAGTCTTTGACCATTTTTGGGGCCTTCCTCTGACACTGCCAAGTATATAGGTCCTGGATGTCTGGAAGCTTGGTCCCAGCGACGCACTGGGCCGTAAGCACTACCCTCTGTAGCGCCTTACGGTCAGATGCCGAGCAGTTGCCATACCAGGCGGAGATGCAACCGGTCAGGATGCTCTTGATGGTGCTTTTTAAGGATCTGGGGACCCATGCCAAATCTTTTCAGTTTGGACCATGATGTGGTCTAAGGAACTTGTAGCTCTCAACCTGCCCGGTTACAGCCCCGTCCACGATCAGCTTCTTTATCTTGCTCACATTGAGGGAGAGGTTGTGGTCCTGGCACCACACTGCCAGGTCTCTGACCTCCTCCCTATAGGCTGTCTTGTCGTCAGCAAACTTAATGATGGTGTTGGAGTCGCATTTGGCCACGCAGTTGTGGGTGAACAGGGGAGTACAGGAGGGGACTGCTGCATTACTGCTGCATTACTGCTGCCTTACTCCCAGACCATTCTGTGGATCTGACTCCCAGGGGTTTCCTTACCTCTCCTGCAGGGGTTGTGACCTGTAGACATGGTGAAGTAAATATGTCCGAACCCCTTTGTTTCCTCTGCAGGAGTCTCGGTCACGTCAAGCAACACAGGGGTCCCAGACATTTCAGGGTCTGTTTACACAAAGACACAGCAGGTGAGAATTTTGCTACAGTGGTACAAACACTGGAGTACATGAATCTGTTCTGAGACGTGAGGAAAGTGTATGACAACCAGTGTCTGTATAAAAGGTTGTATGTACGCAAACACATGTAAAAACGGCACACGTTATGTTTATCCCTCCAGCAGCAGTCTTTTGAGAAGCAGCAGGGTTTCCATGCAGCCACACCGGCAACTTCCTTCAGCCTGCCCTCGGCCCTGGGCAGCGGTGGTCCCATCAACCCCCCAGCCGCGGCTGGTTACGCTCCGGCCCCCTTCATGCACATCCTGGCACCGCACCAGCAGCCCCACTCTCAGATCCTACACCACCATCTGCAGCAGGACGGACAGGTACGGTGTGTGTGTGTGTGTGTGTTGTGACTGCGTGTGTGTGACGGTGCATGTGTCACACTATATCTTGGAGAGAAATAGCTAGCACTGGATACCTTGCCTATGATCTTTTCCTATTTTCTCTCCTAACAGAGTGGCACTGGACAGCGCAGCCAGAATGCTTCACTTCAACAGAAAGCCCAGATCAACAAGTCTGCATACAACAGCTACAACTGGGGGGCCAACTAACACCTGGCCCCATGTGTCCCAAAGTCTGACAGAAAGGGGGGTATCCTTCCCCACAAAGGATCTCCATGTAACCCCCCCGCTCTCTTAGAGATTCCCTCCTCAATCTTTCTGTTCAGCACACCGGCAGTACTCACTCTTGCCATGGGTGTTGCTGAGCTGAGAGGCAGTCTTTTAAGAGGGGGATGGAGTTAAATGGTTATATTAACAGACCATTAAGAGCAGAGTATCATGTCCAACCCCCCTCTCTTTCTCTCTGTTGTATGTAACATAGAGCTGTTTTGTAATAGAAATGTTTTCTTTTGTTTTGTTTTTACTGATGGGAGGAACAAAGAAAATGTTGAAGGCGGGAGACAGGCTGGTTTTCTATTCTCACCCTCTCCCCCTTATACTTGGGCGAAATGTAACCTTCCCACCATAAACCCAAACAGATTAACTTTTTCCTTTGTTTCCCATTGAGTTTGTACAACATTTTAGTTTTAAGAATGGATTTTCTAAATTGGCAGAGGAATTGTGAAGTGTATTTTTTACCATTGTGTGTATATGTGTATGCACATGTGCGGAGTGTTTTTGTGTGTACACTGGTGGGCCTTGGGTGTGTACCGGTCCTCTTGTTACTCCCAAACGCAGTGTTACACACTCATACCACGTAAAATTATTTCCCATGTTTCCTATGTTGTAAAATAGCTTTACCCCTGATTAAAAATTTAACATTCGTAGATTGTTGCTTATTCTGCAAGACATCTGGAGTACAAAATTACGTTGTACGAGAGCCCAGGGGCACACCCTTACCTACCTATATGTTGAAGTTCAGTTATTTTTCTAATCCCCCTACACGTTCCCTCTACCTGTTCCCTCCCCCCAATATATTAGGAAAGCTGCAGCAATGATTACTGATGGACAAAATTGTACTATGGTTTTGTCGGTGATTTTCTTTTTGTACTGTGCGTTTAAAAAAAATATATATTTAAATGGGTTAACTTGTCTTGTACATATATAAAAAAAACAAGTACTGTAGTCCTTGTTTATTCAATGGCTTCCCCCCTCCCCTTTCTCGGATCCTCCCTTGTTAGCTTTTTGTTTCATGTTTTTTTTATTTTGTAAAAAATATATAAATATTAAGTAAATAAAACAGGAAAAATACATTTTCATCATTTTGGATGTGAATGTCTTTTTTTTAAAGAATTTATTTTTGTATCATGTGGCTTGTAAATACAGCAGTTTTTTCATTTTTTTCAATTTAAGGCAGCTAAACACAGTGGTGCCCTATCTTGGTTGGGGCAGTCATTCTGCAAGTTTCCCTTTATCTCATTTCTATATAAAACAATATTGAAGTTATCATTTGGTTGAATACAGTACTTCTTTCAAAAGACCTGGATTGAAGGGAACCCTCAAGGACAGCCTTACATTAACAGGATTGGACATCACTGCTCTGTAGTCATCCAAGGAAGTCGGGGTGGGGTGGGCAGGGCAGGGCTGTGTTCTTACACAGTTGGTTTGGAGGACCAGCAGTATCAAATAAAACTCACCTCAGTGATTGTTTCTCTGTAGAACTGAATGGTGCATCCTTGTCTTTTTTCTCTCTGAAAAAAAGGGCTTTTGGTGATCTAGAAGGTAACATTTCAAGTAATTTCATTGTCAAATTTGTGTGTCGATATTTCCTTGGCAGACTAGACTGTTGCACTTAAAATTCAAAGCACATCGAATTAGTTACACAAATCCATTGTATTGACCTGAAAGAAATGAAGTTCCTACACAATTATTTTGAGGGGACTACTAATCACTCACATCAGTGGTGCTGCTGGTCCTCTTGAAGTGGAGATCTAGGTACAACAAAAGATATGCGCTGCATGCCAATGCAATGCTCGCCAGTTTGTAGTCCTAAATCTCGTTCAGCATCCCTATTGCGAAAACAATGATGAATAGGGAAAATCTGGATTGAGGTTTAGGAGATTTGAGTATACATTTTGTTCGGGGACAATAGAAGTCGGTTAACATGACCAGGGGATGGATGCATAGCTAAGTGACGTTTGCTAATGGAGACAATCGCAGAACAAAACGTATAAAAAAACATCTCCGAAACGTGTGTTTACCACACATTATTTTCGGCGTTTAGGTTTTGTCCCAGCGAACCACGGCGGAGTTCGTGCCTACAACATTACTATCGCCCTACGGTAAACAGTCGGTGTGTTCCGAAACCGTCGATTGCGACACTCTTCAGGGACGTCTATGGCTTTACGGCAATGTTGACATCGTCCTTCGACTGTGGTTCAGCATGAAGTAGCTACGTTTAAATCAAACGTTTGATTCAAATGAGCTTATTTGATCTATTTCGTGGTTTTTTTGGGGTACCTGGAGGAGGCCATGATCGTGGTGAGGGCCGAAGGTGAGATGCATAAAGCCAGCTAGCTTCAGGCTGGTGTACTAGCTAACGTTAGCCACTTGGCTAGCTAACTAGATAGCATAAATGGCGTTGCTTAATAACCTGCTTCATAATTAGTGTCTTGAAGAAAATTCAACCTCCGCTGTAACTAGTATAGCTGACTAGCTATATGTTAGCTATTTAGTGTTACGTATTTTATTTGCTTGTCTTCTACCACGAAAGAAGTCTTGGATTTTGACATCTCCAGAGACCAGGAGGTGGGGCTACAAGTGTAGGTTAAATGGTACTTTCTTGTACAAGCACTGCTGTTTTAGATGCACTGTGACCTCTTTTTTTTTTTTTTTAAGTTTCTCCTGGCTCACTTTTCCTAATCTTGCTCAGGGACCCCTTCTTCGATGGCATGACCCATGACGATGATGATGAAGAGGAGGATGGAATCTACTTTGATGGTTCCCAGGGTGGTGGTGGCCAGCAGGACCCGTTTGATGATCAGTGGAGGTTTGGGTTCAGCATGGGCCCAAACGGAGTGAGGATCCAGGAGCCTGAGATGTTTGGCCAGTTCTTCAGAGAGATGGAGATCTTTTCACAGCTAGGCCGATTTGATGGTCAGTTTGGTAGGAGCAGTCAGTCTTCCTTGGCCTGGTCTCAGATCTTTTTTTCATGACGAGTTGGTATGACACAAAACCAAGACAACCCTCAGACATACCTCTACCAAGTTGATATTGACAGATTCTGTGTAGTGTGATTGTGAATGAAATTCCCTGGTTAAAAAAATATATGGTTATAGATGAGCCATGTCGTTATTACTGGTTTAGTTATTTAACTAAGAAATATCTGTTCACTGATGCTTGCCAATTGCCATAATCAACTGAGCACCATCTCTGTAATAGACTGGTCTAATAACACAATTACGCTAATTAATTTTCGAAACACTATCAATCTCTGTGATCTCTCCCTCATTCCAGGTGTTCCCAGTATTGAGGCGCCCCGTTCCCAGGACAGGTCAGAGAAAGGTGGGGGAGGATCCAGTGGAAACTCCTTGAGGGACTTCATGTTGAAAGGCCCCAATGACTGCCCACATGGTCCGACTGGGCTACCCTCAGGACCCTCAGGACCATCAGGAGGCCCCAGGGTCGATAAGAACCCTCCATCTGGTGGCCCATGTTTCCCCAACACACCCTTTGATCGCTGGACACCCATTTCTAAGGTGTAGGAGAGATCTATTCCAGTCGTCATTCTCAAATAACCATATAGTACATTCTGAATAATAATTTGAATGAGCTGAACATCCTACGGGTGGTTGCTTTTTGTGTACAGTTTACTCTCTTCATTAATCACGTCCTTTGATGATCTTTTATTTTCTCCAGTTCAATGATATTTGGAGAGGAAAGCAGGAGCCGAAAGCAGACAGAGGTACGGGCATATTATTGTCAAACGGACAAGGTATTTGGATTTAGATGCAAGGTCCTGTAAAATCGGATTTTATTTGTCAGGTGCTATTTTCTTAACTGCATTGTTGGTTAAGGACATCAGGTTGACCTTACCGTGAAATGCTTAGTTACAAGTCCTTAACCAACAATGCAGTTTTAAGAAAATAAGGAGCCTTTTGGACCTAGACTTGGCGCTCTGGTACCGCTTGATATGCAGTAGCAGAGAGAATAGTCTATGACTTGGGTGATTGACACCACCTAGTATATACAGTCGTGGCCAAATGTTTTGAGAATGACACATTAATTTACACAAAGTTTGCTGCTTCAGTGTCTTTAGATATGTTTGTCAGATGTTACTATGGAATACTGAAGTATAATTGCAAGCATTTCATAAGTGTCAAAGGCTTTTATTGACAATTACGTGAAGTTGATGCAAAGAGTCAATATTTGCAGTGTTGACCCTTTTTTTTTCCAAGACCTCTGCAATCCGCCCTGGCATGCTGTCAATTAACTTCTGGGCCACATCCTGACTGATGGCAGCCCATTCTTTCAGAATTTGTGGGTTTTTGTTTGTCCACCCGCCTCTTGAGGATTGACCACAAGTTCTCAATGGGATTAAGGTCTGGGGAGTTTCCTGACATGGACCCAAAATATTGATGTTTTGTTCCCTGTGCCACTTAGTTATCACTTTTGCCTTATGGCAAGGTGCTCCATCGTGCTGGAAAAGGCATTGTTCGTCACCAAACTGTTCCTGGATGGTTGGGAGAAGTTGCTCTCGGAGGATGTGTTGGTACCATTCTTTATTCATGGCTGTGTTCTTAGGGACAATTGTGAGTGAGCCCACTCTTGGCTGAGAAGCAACCCCACACATGAATGGTCTCAGGATGCTATACTGTTGGCATGACACAGGACTGATTGTAGCGCTCAATCTTTTTTCCGGATGCGCCAAACAATCGGAAAGGGGATTCATCATAGAAAATGACTTTACCCCAGCCCTCAGCAGTCCAATCCCTGTACCTTTTGCAGAATATCAGTCTGTCCCTGATGTTTTTCCTGGAGAGAAGTGGCTTCTTTGCTGCCCTTCTTGACACCAGGCCATCCTCCAAAAGTCTTCGCCTCACTGTGCGTGCAGATGCACTCACACCTGCCTGCTGCCATTCCTGAGCAAGCTCTGTACTGGTGGTGCCCCGATCCCGCAGCTGAATCAACTTTAGGAGACGGTCCTGGCGCTTGCTGGACTTTCTTGGGCGCCCTGAAACCTTCTTCACAACAATTGAACCGCTCTCCTTGAAGTTCTTGATGATCCGATAAATGGTTGATTTAGGTGCACTCTTACTGGCAGCAATATCCTTGCCTGTGAAGCCCTTTTTGTGCAAAGCAATGATGACGGCACATGTTTCCTTGCAGGTAACCATGTTTGACAGAGGAAGAACAATGATTCTAAGCACCACCCTCCTTTTGAAGCTTTCAGTCTGTTATTCGAACTCAATCAGCATGACAGTGATCTTCAGCCTTGTCCTCGTTAACACTCACACCTGTGTTAATGAGAGAATCACTGACATGATGTCAGCTGGTCCTTTTGTGGCAGGACTGAAATGCAGTGGACATGTTTTTGTTGGTATTCAGTTCATTTGCATGGCAAAGAGGGACTTTGCAATTAATTGCAATTCATCTGATCACTCTTCATGACATTCTGGAGTATATGCAAATTGCCATCATACAAACTGAGGCAGCAGACTTTGTGAAAATTAATATTTGTGTCATTCTCAAAACTTTTGGCCACGACTGTACAGTTGAAGTTGGAAGTTTACATACACTTAGGTTGGAGTCATTAAAAATATTTTTTTCAACCACTCCACAAATTTGTTGTTAACAAACTATAGTTTTGGCAAGTCGGTTAGGACATCTGCTTTGTGCATGACAAGTCATTTTTCCAACAATTGTTTACAGACAGATTATTTCACTTATAATTCACTGTATCACAATTCCAGTGGGTGAGAAGTTTACGTACACTAAGTTGACTGTGCCTTTAAACAGCTTGGAAAATTCCATAAAATGATATCATGGCTTTAGAAGCTTCTGATAGGCTAATTTACATAATTTGAGTCAATTAGAGGCGTACCTGTGGATGTATTTCAAGGCCTACCTTCAAACTCAGTGCCTCTTTGCTTGATATCATGGGGAAATCAAAAGAAATCAGCCAAGACTTCACAAAAAAAATTATAGACCTCCAAGTCTGGTTCATCCTTGGGAGCAATTTCCAAATGCCTGAAGGTACCACGTTCATCTGTACAAACAATAGTACGGAAGTATAAACACCATGGGACCACGCAGTCGTCATACCGCTCAGGAAGGAGATGCATTCTGTCTCCTAGAGATGAACGTACTTTGGTGCGAAAAGTGCAAATCAGTCCCAGAACAACAGCAAAGGACCTTGTGAAGATGCTGGAGGAAACAGGTACAAAATTATCCACAGTAAAACGAGTCCTATATCGACATAACCTGAAAGGCCGCTCAGCAAGGAAGAAACCACTGCTCCAAAACCGCCATAAAAAAGCCAGACTACGGTTTGCAACTACACATGGTTACAAAGATCTTACTTTTGGGAGTAATGTCCTCTGGTCTGATGAAACAAAACTAGAACTGTTTGGCCATAATGACCATCGTTATGTTTGGAGGAAAAAGGAGGCTTGCAAGCCGAAGAACACCATCCCAACCGTGAAGTACGGGGGTGGCAGCATCATGTGGGGGTGCTTATCTGCAGGAGGGACTGGTGCACTTCACAAAATAGATGGCATCATGAGGAAGGAAAATTATGTGTATATATTGAAGCAACATCCCAAGACATCAGTCAGGAAGTTGAAGCTTGGTCTCAAATGGGTCTTCCAAATGGACAATGACCCCAAGCATACTTACAAAGTTGTGGTAAAATGGCTTAAGGACAACAAAGTCAAGGTATTGGAGTGGCCCTCACAAAGCCCTGACCTCAATCCCAAAGAAATGATGTGGGCAGAACTGAAAAGGCGTGTGTGAGCAAGGAGGCCTACATCCTGACTCAGTTACACCAGCTCTGTCAGGAGGAATGGGCCAAAATTCACCCAACCTATTGTGGGAAGCTTGTGGAAGGCTACCTGAAACGGTTGACCCTAGTTAAACAATTTAATGGCAATGTTACCAAATACTAATTGAGTGTATGTAAACTTCTGACCCACTGGGAATGTGATGAAAGAAATAAAAGCTGAAAGAAATAATTCTCTCTTCTATTATTATGACATTTCACATTCTTAAAATAAAGTGGCGATCCTAACTAACCTAAGACAGGGAATTTTTGCTAGGATTAAATGTCAGGAATTGTGAAAAACTGAGTTTAAATGTATTTGGCTGAGGTGTATGTAAACTTCAGACTTCAACTGTAGGTCCTGGATGGCAGGAAGCTTGGCCCCAGTGATGTACTGGGCCGTATGCACTACCCTCTGTGCCTTACGGTCGGATGCCGAGCAGTTGCCATACCAGGCGGTGATGCAACCGGTCAGGATTCTCTCGATGGTGCAGCTGTAGAACTTTTTAAAGATCTGGGGACCAATGCCAAATCTTTTCAGTCTCCTGAGGGGAAAAAGGCGTTGTTGTGCCCTCTTCACAACTTTCTTGGTTAGTTTGGACCATGATTGTTGGTGATGTGGACACCAAGGAACTTGAAACTCTCGACCCGCTCCACTACAGCCCCGTCGATGTGAATGGGGGTGTGTTAGGCCCTCCTTTTCCTGTAGTCCATGATCATCTCCTTTGTCTTGCTCACGTTGAGGGAGAGGTAGTTGCCCTGGCACCACATTCCCAGGTCTCTGACCTCCTTAAAGGCGGTTTCATTGTTGTCGGTGATCAGGCCTTAACAACGTTGTCGTCAGCAAACTTAATGATGGTGTTGGATTCATGCTTGATCACGCAGACTTTGGTGAACAGGGAGCACAGGGGACTAAGCACGCACCCCTGAGGGGCCCCCGTGTTGATGATCAGCGTGGCAGATGTGTTGTTGCCTACCCTTACCATCTGGTGGCGGCCTGTCGGGAAGTCCAGGATCCAGTTGCAGAGGGAGGTGTTTAGTCCCAGGGTCCTTACCTAAGTGATGGGCTTTGTGGGCATTATGGTGTTGGAACAATGAGCTGTAGTCAATGAACAGCATTCTCACATAGTTGTTCCTTTTGTCCAGGTGGGAAAAGGGCAGTGTGGAGTGGGATTGAGATTGCGTCATCTCCGAATCAGCTGGTGCTCTCATGCATGCTTCAGTGTTTTGCTTTCATCGAAGCGAGCATAAAAGGCGTTTAGCCAATCTGGTAGGCTCGCGTCACTGGGCAGCTCGCGGCTGGGTTTCCCTTTTGTAGTCCGTAATAGTTTGCAAGCCCTGCCACATCCGACCATTGTCAGAGCCGGTGTGGTCGGATTCAGTCTTAGTCCTGTTTAATGGTTCGTCTGAGGGCGTAGCAGGATTTCTTAAAAGCTTCTGGATTAGTGTCCTGCTCCTTGAAAGTGCTTTAGGGTTGGGTTCTGGTATAACACATCATATTAGCAAATAGCAAACTTTGTAACACTGCAGTTTGATAAAGACGCTGGAACAGAGGTAGATGATCAATTCTACAGTTACCCCTCTTGTTTTTTGTTGGATTTCCATAATAATTTCAATTTCCCAAACACCATCTCCTCAGATCTGGACTCGCAAGTCTCCTCTGAAGGGCTCGATCAGATTCTTGCGCCACCTTCCACTCAGCCAAAGATGCGCTCTTACTTCCAGTCGGTCACTGTCACCAAAGTGGTGAAGCCTGATGGGGTAAGCGATACGTCAGTGTACTTATTTTTGAATGTTGTTTCTTGGTCTACAGTAAAGTGCTCCCTGTTTTTTTCCAAGATAGTCAACACGGAGACACTCCGTTCAGGCCCTGGCCAAAAGTAATGCACTACATAGGGAATAGGGTGCCATTTGGGATGCACACCATGTTCAATCCACTGTTCGAAACCAATGCAGAGTTAACACTCTTATAGAGCTTCTATGACAGTCATGGATGTTCTGTTTGTATGTGTTTTTGTTTAGAGTGTTGAGGAGAGGCGCACAGTCCAAGATGGCCAGGGGAACGAGGAAACCACAGTGACTTATATAGGGGGGCGCGAGGGGGTACAGGATCAAGGCGGACCACTCTTACCACCAGGTCAGTGTCCTCCAGTACGGTTTATGTTTCTAGTCACCAAACTGATGCCCTGTTTACTGTATTATATGTCATTTAGCAGGTTCAGAAATGGCCAATCATATTCCTTTACATAGACCTATGATTTTACACAATTGTATGTGAAAATACCTTGACACCGAGAACCTTACATGGTCAAGGTTGGCAGCCATGTATTTATCACTGAATATGGGGGGAAACTGGATCTTGTGATGATACGTGAAATGCCTTATCAACCTCCAATCGAACGCTGTGCAACGGACTTAACAGTATATTAAAACACTTTTACCCCCAGGTGGCACAGACCCCTTTTCGAAATGCACGATCATCTTTCCTTGTTTTCCAAATTCTTTGGAGGCAGGAGGTGAACCTATCGATTGGGAGCTCGGAAGAAGAATAAATGTCAAATCATTTGTAGACATTATTTCACTGTATGGCATTGTGGTAAAGTAATGTTTAGGGTTGGTTATATCTTCAGTAAGGGTTTAATGAAGCCTGTTGTTTATTGCCTCTCTCTTAACTATGGGCAGGCTGGATCAACTAAGCCTGGTCCCAGATCAGTTTGTGCTCTTGCCAACTCCATTGCTCATTGTCAAGCCAAACATGACTTGGCATGACAATGAGTGACAAGGAGTTGGCATGATGGTACAACAGACTGGCACTCAGGCTAGAATCAACTATGATTTCCAAAAAAACCTGAGTATGTCTGTACAGTAAAACGTGTAGCATGGCAGTGTGATTCTTAATTGAACAATGACCACTAAGTGAGCTAGGCAGAAAATATTATGGAGAAAATTGAAGAGTCAAATAACCCTTTTGTGAATAGTTTGCAGAAAGAGCTCAACCTAAGTCATGCATAAGAAAATTCTCACTTCTCAATATGCATATTTTTGTAAAGTCCTTTTCAAGTTCTGCAATGTGAATTTATGACTGAACAATAAAGAGGCGTAATATATTTACAATGAGTGTTTTTTTTTTAAATAAAATTGCCATGCTTGTTTAAGTCTGTTGAAAAACAACCTGTCAAGGGCCCTGGTCAAAAGTAGTGCACTATTTAGGGAATAGGGAGTCATTTGGGATGCAGAAATACTCACATGAGGACCTCTGTAACCCTTTTGCCTCAATAAGCGTCATACTACTCAGAAGCATTAGCATTTTTGGTAGATCGCACTTTTTTTTTTGTTTCCATTTCTATGAAGTAAAAAAAAGAACTAGGCTCTTTCAACAATTTAAATGGTCTTTCCAGAAAACAAGCGTAACTTGTACCATTTTGAAGGTTGTTGACCTGCCTTCAACAAAAGCATTGCTACATGTACTCTGTAATATGGGTTAACTTTAATGTGATCTGCATGGTGACATCTGCTACCACATTTTCCCTTTGCAAAAGACCCAACCTGATGTATGGCTGGTGTATGTTTTTGCCAGATACTTCTCCAGGTGTGGTGTTAATGGGCTGTTAAACAACAGTCCAAGGCTTTGGATTTTCAAATGTACTTGATGTCATACACTTATTGCTTGAGAAGCCTTAGAGCTAGTAAAGGGGTTATGTCTGTAAAGAAAAGACAGGATGGTCATCTTATTGATGATGGCTGATTATCATCGTTTAGCTAAATGCTCATCTCTGACCTAATCTGTTCCGTTATATGGTCAGAGACTCAACTGGTTTAAGAAATAAAAAATGTAATCTGAAGTTTGTTTTTGACCTCGTGCTTGGCTACAGTAGTGTCAATTGTCTTACTGCAAGTAGCTTATCTAGCATAGTTTTGACTTTACTTGCTAGATTGTCCTACTCCCAGTAACCTACTTATTGTGTTCGAGGGTACATATTGAATGGACAAGCTGAGCTATCTGTACAGAGCCTCTGCAGACAGACGGAGGCTCAAGGGGATGACAACAGGCATACTCAGCCGGTTTAACCCCAGATTACAAGTCTAGAGTTAGTTGTAGGTATTTTTGCTTTAACACAGGACTACCTGGACAGGAGCCAATCGTAGATCTAAGAGGGTGATATGATAGAGAACAACTTGGGGGACTTGATTTGTTTGGGACAGACGGGTACGAAGGATGGAGGTACTGAAGGGAAGGCTGAGGGTGAGGAATATGCTGTTTAGGGAGTTAATGGCTGAGACCTTGGCTATGTTCGTCCTTATGGTGAGTACTTCATCTCAAAATGTCTTTCTTCGTATTGTTATCAATGATCAAGGGTTGTTACTGTTTTATGCATTCTTCAATCTCATATGAATTTGTTTATTCAATGTGTTTGAAAGTGCTTGGGAGCAGAAACTACCTCACCACAATTGAGGAACATATTCAAAAATGCTCTAGAGTAGCTGTTCCTCAAGAATCCATTGACCACTCAAAGATTTGTTTGGACACGGTCAAGACTTGAGTTGGAATCACATCCAGAAACGTGGCGCTGAACAGAGCAACCCTGGGTTAAAACGAAATGTTCTAGAACGTACTTCACTCTTCTATCACCTCCTCCATTGCAAGTGACTTGCCTGGTTAAAATATATATATATATGTAAGTCTACATGCTGCTTTTAGTTCTCTATAACCTTGTTGCAATTTCGGTCTTTTTCTCTTCCATCTTCATTGCTTTATCAGTGTGCTTTCTTTTGAAGACGTTTGGCATGCGTGCATGGTGACCTTGGAACATCTCTCTTCCCCATATCACGTCCACCCTTCCTCCTCTCTCCCTACTCCGTTCCTATCTCCTTCTCCCTCTCTCCTTCCTCGATCTCTCCCTCAGATGTTTGGCTGTGCGGCAATGGCCCAGGTGAAGTTGACTCGAGGGGCCAAGGGCGAGTACCTCTCTGTCAATATGGCCTTCTCAGTGGGCGTCATGAGTGCCATGTACATTGCCAGGGGCGTCTCTGGTAAGTGGTAATTCAAGACAACTACCGGTAGCCTCGTAAATGCATAACCCTTCCAAGTATAAGACAGACAATCCAAATTGTAGTGATAATCGAGTTATTGAACTCTTATGGAACCCTACTGTTAGTAACCTGACCCTTGTACTGTAGACTCACTACATATACTGAATGTTATCAATATCGTACCATACAAATCAATATGGTAGGCAGTGCAAATGGTGCTTCATCAGATTATTTATCATCTTGAAATAGAGACAGATTTTTCTCTTATCTCTTCTTCCCTCCCTCTTCCTTCCCCTCTCCCAGGAGCCCACCTGAACCCAGCTGTCTCCCCTAGTTGCTGTGTGCTGGGGAGGCTGCCTTGGTCTAAACTGCTGCCCTACTGCATGTATAACAGGTTCTGGGGGCCTATATAGCTGCTGCCGTGGTCTTCCTCATGTACTATGGTGGGTCTGCTAAAATGTATCGAAGGAAACACAGTTCTAACTCTCTTTCATGGTTTTCCTCTCTCTGTCCCTCTGTGCAGACGCTATTATGGACTACAGCGGTGGCGTCCTGACTGTGTACGGCCCAAATGAAACAGCCTCCATCTTTTCTACCTACCCATCCGACTACCTTTCTCTATGGGGCAGCTTCTTTGACCAGGTAGGAGAGGGAAAATAATCAGTGCATATAGTAAAGCATTCTTGAGGATTGTGGGTATTGTACCTCTGTTTGAGGATATTGTACAGATGTAGGGTCTTCATTTGACCAGTTGTACAGATGTGGGATCTTCATTTGACCAGTATTGTACCAAGAAAAAGAATCCTGCAGCAACACAATTTGAACGTTTAGTCCATGTTGCTTTATTGGTGGTTAGGTTATTAGCTGACCAAAATTAGGCTAAATGAAAAGTGCAATACTGTTAATATAACCGTGTGTTATTGCGTGTTTTCAGTTAATTTATGTCAATCATGGCGCTCATCTGCATTTCCTTCGGTTCAGGCAAATTCTCAGCAACAAAAGTGATCAAATTAAGATCCCACATCTGTACGTCTAACTTCATCTCTAGTCCTTTACACTGTACATGCTTTTAGTTTTCTATGTTATGTGTCTTGTTGTATCTACCATTCCTTCCCCACGCACAGTTAGTTCCCTCGCAGGAAATAAAACCTATTTGAAAATGTAATTGGACTTGTTGTTCACAACAGCTAATCCATACCTTTCTGTTGTTTCCTTCAGATGGTGGGCACAGGCATGATCATGATGTGCTTCCTGCCCCTGGATGACCGGCAGAACAAGCCTGCCCCCGCTGACCTGGTGCCCCCCCTCACCGCCGTGGTTCTCATGGGGATCTCCCAGTCCATGTCTTCAAACTGTGGGGGGAGGGATCAACCCTGCCCGGGACCTGGGGCCACGCCTCCTCACTCTGACCGCAGGATGGGGTACAGAGGTCTTCACGTGAGTAATCTCGGCAAGCCAGAACCAAAATCTCACGTCAGCTACTCAATTAAGTAACATAAATTTATGTACGTCTGTCCACAAGAGATTGCACATTAGTGTCTTTGGGGAGGGAGATGGAGGAGACGTAGTGAGACATATTTAGATAATGCAACATTAGATCAAGGGACTCACATGGAGGTTCAGCACCTCTTACATGCAAATACATTTGACATATAATATACATACTATGTGCACCGTCTAGAGCTCAACATAGCAATGAAAAACCTCCTTAATCTGCACTAACTAACCTCTCTCCCTACAGGTGCTATAACTACTGGTTTTGGGTCCCCATCGTGGCCCCAATGGTGGGGGCAGTGCTCGGCTCTGGGCTCTATCTGGTCTTCGTCCAATGGCACTTACCAGACTCTGAGATAAATGAAACCCATGACTTGCAGTTCAAGACAAAGGATATCAAGACTGTGGAAAAGCTGGAAATCGTCAAAAACAACAATGCTGTAGAGCTGGCTCACAAGTTCTAGTTGGCATAACCTTGTCCCCAGGCTCAATTGCTACACAGAGGGAGCTCCGGCTGGGTGGATGAGAGTAGAGCTGGTGGTACAGATGGAAGGAAATACTCGTTTTATCTATTCTTTAGCATTTTTATCAGAGCAAAGTAACCACCTGAATAACTGAACGTGGTGTTCAGAATATTAGATACATTTCCTTTGGTGTTGATAGAAGGGTGCTGTGGGACTTCATACAATATTTTGAAAAAGAATGAAAATGACATGCAATGGACTTGTAACAGACTGCTTTATGACATTCTCTTTCAACTATACAGTGCCATATATTTACAGAAATATATGGATCTTGAGCAATCTATAGATCACTTCATGCCATTTAACGATACTGTTGATTACAACAACAAAAGAACACCCCTCACCTTTCTGCATTGATGAACTATAGAGCTGGCAACCGGCATGAATGAGATGTCATACAGGGGTCGGTTCACAAATAGAGTACATTTTGTGTAGTGTAACTTGGTAAATTAAAAAAATCATCTAATTTTAACATTCTGTCATAAAGAGCACATGTTCAACTTCATTAAAAAAAAATGTTTTCCCATCAAGAAAAATAAATAATATAGTAAGTGCCATTAATTTAACAGGGTTGAGGTTTTCAGCCATAAATCCCCTTGTGGCAGGGGGAATGGACGCTTGTTGTGTGCAACAGGGAGGGGCAATTGAATGCAAGCTTCACAAAATGTAATTGTTAAAACATTTCTAGCCCATCTATGGGTAACAGTTTTGACATGTTATGTGTGACATGCTCAGTTTTTCACCACAAAACACCAGAAATGGCAAAAAGAGTAGAACCAGCTCACCTGCTTTTAAACTAAGTTGAGTATTATATGTTCAATGTTTCTTTTATAAAAAAAATATTTTAAAAGGAATAGTTTCACCATATTAAAATTGGAGTATATTTATATAGCAGGGTTGAACATAAAATGAGGGATAGGTATAAATTAAATTGATCTTTTGTAGAAAAACATTACGAGGACCATTTATAAAAATGTTCCATGAGGTACTGTATATACAGTTAATTTGGAAAGTATTCAAACCCCCTTATGTTTTCCACATTTTGTTACGTTACAGCCTTATTCTAAAATGTTATTTTTTTTAAATCCCTCATCAATCTACACACAATAGCCCATTATGACAAAGCAAAAACCGGTTTAGACATTTTTGCAAATGTATTTACAATAAAAAACTGAAATATAAAATTTACATAAGTATTCAGACCCTTTACTTAGTACTTTGTTGAAGTAGTGATTACAGCCTCGAGTCTTCTTGGGTATGACGCTACAAGCTTGGCATACCTATATTTGGGGAGTTTCTCCCATTTTTCTCTGCAGATCCTCTCAAGCTCTGTCATGTTGGATGGGGAGCGTCGCTGCACAGCTATTTTCAGGTCTCTCCAGAGATGTTCGATCGTGTTCAAGTCCGAGCTCTGGCTGGGGCACTCAAGGACATTGAGACTTTTCCCGAAGCCACTTCTGCGTTGTCTCGGCTGTGTGCTTAGGGTCGTTGTCTTGTTGGAAGGTGACCCTTCGCCCCAGTCTGGAGCAGGTTTTCATCAAGGATCTCTCTGTACTTTGCTCTGTTCATCTTTCCCTCGATCCTGTCTAGTCTCCCAGTCCCTGCTGCTGTAAAACATCCCCACAGCATGATGCTGCCACCATCATGCTTCACCGTAAGGATGGTGCCAGGTTTCCTCCAGATGGTTTCATCAGACCAGAGAATCATGGTCTGAGAGTCTTTGGCAAACTCCAAGCAGGCTGTCATGTGCCTTTTACTGAGGAGTGGCTTCCATCTGGTAACTCTACCATAAAGGCCTGATTTGTGGAGTGCTGCAGAGATGGTTGTCCTTCTGGAAGGTTCTCCCATTTCCACAGAGGTACTCTGGAGCTCTATCGGAGTGACCATCGGGTTCTTGGAATGTAGAATATCAAAATCTACAATACTAGAATCTAGTAGTGGCAAAAGTACCCAATTGCCATACTTGAGTAAAGATGCCTTAATAGAAAATCACTCAAAAGTGAAAGTCACCTAGTAAAATAATTGAGTAAAAGACTAAATGTATTTGGTTTTAAATATACTTAAGTATCAAAAGTAAATGTAATAGCTGAGTATCAAAAGTATAAATCATTTCACATTCCTTATATTAAGCAAACCAGACAGCACCATTTTCTTAATAATTTAAGGACAGCCAGGGGTACACTCCAACACGTCATTTACAAACAACGTTTTTGTTTTGTGATTCCATCAGATCAGAGGCAGTAGGGATTACCAGATGTTCTCTTGATAAGTGCATGAATTGGACAATGTTCCTATCCTGCTACAAGCATTCAAAATGTAACAAGTACTTTTGGGTGTCAGGGAAAATCTATGGAGTGTGAAGTAAAAGTTGTCAAAAATATAAATAGTAAAGATACCCCCAAAAAAACGAATTAAGTAGTACTATAGTGCAGCTGGAGGGGGTACATCCAGAAGAAGAAAAAACACCCTAAAGGACAGACTTAATGGGACCATCATGTGAAAGGGGAGAATACAATAGTGGCATTTGGGATTTTAAACAGTTATATCCCATAGGACTGTAGTATAAGATTAGTGTCTTGCAAAGGAAGTAATGTCTGTGTCAAGATTATGAACAGAGGAATGATGTAAACTTGTTCAAATTAAATATTTCATACCATACTCTCTAAACAGTTCTATAAAGCTTATTCAAAGACTGGACAGAAGTAAAGTTCTCCTTTACACATTTATTTTGAAACGGCACAAAAACTGTATGGCAATTCAGCAAGCAGACAACAGGCATAATGGAAAATAATAAAATGAAGCTTGTGGAATCATTATTTCTCTAATATAAATATATTGGGGGGAGGAAAAAAGGCTTTCTTCACGTGACAAGGTTTTTGAAACAGATACACAAGAAAGTGGGGTACAGCAAGCAGTTCGAAAACCATCATACCAAAGAGAGAAACGTTCGTACACATCATTAAAACACAATTACAACCCCTCGCACTTTCCCTCTGCTTAATTGTGAGTGACAATATAGCTAGCCGCCTCCCATAAAAATCTTTTTTGTTTCAAATTGGTAAAAAAAAAAATTATTACAATTGTTACGAGTACAAATACTATACTTAAATTCACATTGTCATAAGAAGTAAAACCCGAAAGCTTTCTTTTAGTGTATAATATGTATTTACAGAGCGACATACACCCATGTGCACCACAGGTAAAATCTCTCGTCCTAGCTACAATTTTGATGACACAATGTACCACTCAAAATAAGACCGGTTACAATAACCTGTGTAACCTCGTCTCCTACAGAAATGTGTATGGAACACAGATATAAATCTCACCTTTCACACTACTTCTACCCTTTCATCTTGATATAAGATTGCTGGCAAATGACTCCCACAAACAACAACAACGTGTTTCATATAAATAAATAGAACAATGTCATTAGTACTTAAAATCAGTGTTTAAAACTCTCCAAAAACTCCCATTTTTGTTTCCGATACATCTAAGGTTACTGAATTGAGAACAGTTTTATCCAGCCCTCACTGAAGAGATGGACCCACAGAAACGGATCTAGGACCAACCAGAGGAGTGCTGTACAGTGGCTCTGTGTGGATGTGAGTTTGACAATGCAATGCAAGGCAGAATACCTGTCAAGACACATGGCTCGGATAAGAAAATTAGTAAGAAAGACATGGACAAATGTGAAAAAAAATACAAGAATATCAGTACAACTGATAGAAAGACAATACAGAAGGAAACGCATGTATGGTTCACATGAAGACCGAGAGACAATAATATAAAAATGTACACAGTCATCAAAAAGTTGATGATGGACACATATGGCTGATGTAAATGCTATGATCAGGTGGTCTTGAACCTCAGAACTCCCATCCCCATCCAGTCCACTGCTCAGTCTGATGCTCAGCATGCGAGTTTAACTGCACAGACAAAGAAACACAGAGCTCAGGTGGCTCAAAACAGCACAGAAGTAGATCTGGGTCTGCTTTTATCCATCCAAATTCAGCTACCCAAGAATGATTTACAGTCAAAACCCCTCATCTCTCAGGGCCTGTCGGTCACTCCGAGGCCTCACCCCTCCTCTCCATACTAGGGCTTGTCCGGCTCTGGGGTGTTTCCCAGAGTTACAGATCTAGGATCAGCTTCTTCTCCCCCAATCCTAACCTTAACCATTAGGATCAGCAGGATCAGCATCTAGGGGCAGCTTCACCCTACTGGGGCTTGTCCGTCTTGTGGGCGGTGATGAAGGCCATGCCGTGGGTCCTCAAGTGGGTGTTAAGGTCGGAGGCCCTGTTGAAGCGCCGCCTGCACACCCTGCAGCTCATACTCCCCTTCCCGTCCTCTCCCTCCGGGGGGGAGGAGGGTGAGCCGTCCGGGGAGGAAGGGGTGCGCGGCTGCCTGCGATCGGACTCCCCCTGGGGGTCTCTCACGCGGTGGGTGATGAAACGGTGGCGTCCCAGGGAGCCGGCCGAGGCGAAGCACACGCCACACTGCAGGCACTGGAAGGAGGCGGCGTCGGCACGATGTTGCGGGATGTGGCGCTGGAACTCGGCGCCGTCCTCCGTGGCGAAGCCGCACGGCACGCAGCGGAACACGTTGTCGTCCTCCTCGGGCTCGGGAGGCGCTGACGCTCGCGTCCTCTTCACGGGACTGCTGCCCTCCTCGCCCCCCTCCTCGGTGGCCTCTCCGCTGTCCGTGTCACCCCCTTCCTCGTCCCCTGGTGGCCCCCCCTCCCCGTCAGGTTCAGACGAGCTGCCTGGCCCCTTACCCGGTGCTGAACGCTTCCTGGTCTGAGGGCCCTGCAGGGGGACAGAGGGGCGGTGGGAAAAAGCGAGAACATCAAAAAGCATTATCTTGATTTTTGGTTTAACAATATTCAGATCCAAGTCACCACACGATGGGTAACATTACAGACCAAAGTTGCAGAGAGCACACCGGAAACAAGAGTACAGTTGTCCAATTATGACAGACTGAAATGTACCCCCACCAAGTAATGGAAAGAAGAATGGACTCTAACTGACCTGTCCGTCAGTGGCTCTGACCCCGTGATGATGGACCTGGATATGCTTCTCCAGTATGAGCCGACTGCTGAAGGTCCGCTTGCCCTCTGTGCAATATCTGCAAACCCACAAGTACACAGAGTCTCTGAGGATGCTGTACACTGGGCTGATATTAGACTCAACATAACATTCTAAATGTCTTGTCCCATCCACTCTTACAGACATTTTCAAATATAATGTATGCCATTTAGCAGAATGTATGGGTGGTCCCGTGAATCGAACCCACTATCCATGCTCGACCATCTGAGCGTCAGGGAACCAAATATGGTGCTTTTGTGGATGTGTAGATGAGTATGGGGTTCACTCACTGGCAGTGGAAGACTCTCTTGTTGCCCTCGTGGATGACGCGTACATGGCGCCGCAGGCTGGAAGAGGTGCAGAAGGAGCTCTCGCACACGCGACACAAGAACTTCTTCATAGCCTACCGAGGCAGATACACACACACACACACACGGAAAAAGAGAGGCTGAGTCCTGTGTGCACACAGACACTGACATTACACTCTGGCCATGCAAAGTTGATTTTACTGTATAACAGATTTTATTTCGCCGGGAAACGTGAGGCGAGTGAAGAAAATAATAAAAACAAATCAACAAGTCGTAAAAATACTAAACAACCTTGCTACAAACACCCAGTGACCTCAGCACGAGATTTTATCACTGAAAGCCTGTCCCAGCTGAATTAGTCACAGCCATTTTTCAGAATTGATCATATACATATGTACAAAACATTAGGAGCACCTTCCTAATATTGAGTTGCACCCCCCTTTGCCCTCTGAACAGCCACAATTCATTGGAGCAGGGACTCAAGGTGTTGAAAGCATTCCACAGGGATGCTGGTTCATGTTGACTCCAATGCTTCCCACAATTGTGTCCAGTTGGCTGGATGTCCTTTGGGTGCTGGACCGTTCTTGATACACACGGGAAACTGTTGAGCGGGAAATTACCCAGCAGCGGTGCAGTTCTTGACACGCTTAAACCGGTGCGCCTGGCACCTACTACCACACCCCGTTCAAAGGCACTTAAAACTTCTGTTCTGCCCATCCACCCTCGGATAGTGTACAGTATGTGTGCAATTCAATGTCTTGTCTTAAGGCTTGAAAATGATTCTTTAATGATTCTCCTCCCCTTCACCTACACTGATGGAAGTGGATCGAACAGGTGACATCAGTCTATGTAATGGAAAGTGCTCCTAATGTTTTGTACACTCAAGTGTATAGCATTCTACTAAAGTAATCCTAAAGTAAACTTATTTGTACTATATTGAACTGCTACAGCTTTTATTTAGCTAGAATTCTACACATCTCCCACTACCGTAATCATGCAAATATTTTTACAGCTGAAGCAAGCACACCCTGTCTTCAGGAAATGTACCTATTCTAGGTTAGTCAGATGTCACTGCATGCGGACTAGCAGCTATTTAGCTGCAATGCCCAAATCAACTTAAAGTATTTACAGAACAAGTTGAACATCATCAGAAAAGAGGGCTACTAAACAAATCCCTTCATGTTTGCGATTCACAAATTATTATTTTGATTCCCATGATTCGATTCACTGAGCTCTTACCGAATCCCAACTACTACAATAGCGAAGCGAATCAATCAATTTGTCCAAAATAGTAGTTTAATAAAAGAGATTGACATGAATCAAATGAATATTGTTTTTCTTCTCTTTTTTCCAATTCATTACACTTGCCTGGCCTTACCTTTCCATGCTCTGTTTTCATGTGAGAGATGTAGTCGTCGCTCTGTGTGAAGCTCTTCTGACATTGCTGGCATTTCCATTCTGAGGGGGTCCCACTATGGCTGCCTGCCTCCATAGAACTAGACTGATTCTCATAGTCCTCATCCCCCTCTTCGTCTCCTTCCTCTTCCTCCTCCTCCTCCTCTTCTTCTTCTTGGTCTCGGCCCCAGTCCTCTCCGTCTGAGTTGTCTGTTTTTGCAGAGGGCTTAGATTTGGGGAGGGGGTGGAGGGGTTGGTGGGGGCTGTGGCAGGGGCGGAGGCATCTGATTGTCCCTCCTGTTTAACTGACAGCCCTCTGTGAGCAGTCTGGACAACAGTATAAGAGGAAGTGAGAGAGGAATGACCAATCAAACAAGAGAGAAGTGAGAATGGAAGACAACACTGACAAATTAGCAAATATAAAATGACTATTTTACCATCAGGGGGATTGAACAACTAACATAACACTTTCCTTTCCTGCAATCAGATGTTTCCCTGTGAGAATGTAACTAAACAAACCTTTATGTGTTCCATCATGGAACCTTTCTGCGCGTTAGAGTTTGGTGCAGTCAGGACACTTGAACACGTGCACTTTCTGCTTGGCCAGGTGGGTGTCGAAATGCATGTACAGTAAGGGTTTCTGGGTAAACACTGTATCGCACATCACACACTTGTAGATCATTCTGCAAATACAGACAAAGAGAGGAATAGCCGCGTGAATGTAGCGTTTTTGTCAGGGCTCAAATTTGGACAAAAACTGAGACGAGAGGCGTGCTTTAAAATACACTAAACCAGTGTGTCCCAATCCTGGTCTTGGGGACCCAAAATATGCACATTTTTGTTCTAACACACCTGAACACAGTTGAATTAAGTGTGTTAGTGCTAGTGCACTAGGACAAAACGTGCATCCCTCTGGGTCCTCAGGACCAGGATTGGAAAACACTGCTCTAAACCTAAAGAGACATAACATGGTTCAGTGACTGTGGGGTACGTACTTGGCCTGTCCCCCGGTGAGGGTGGGGTGCTGGGTGCTGATGTGTCCCTGTGCACTAGGGGCAGACTTGAAGGCCATGGGGCAGCTGGGGCACTTATGGAACACCTCGCAGTGGGCCGTCTGGATGTGGGACTTGATCGAGTTCAGACCCCCGAACACCACCTGGCAACTGGAGCACCTGGGGGAACGGATATGAACAAAAACAAAATGTTAAACACATAGGTTTAGTCGCTGTTGTCAATGATGCTAATATAGTGTCCATTGACAATTGGGTGGCTTGATTGTCATGTAACTACGGCGAGAATCTTCAACCGCACAAGTGTCTTTTCACAAAGAATGTTATATCTGTGCGTGAGAGGCATATTTGCATTTGATTATTGTAGGCATCTCTCTCTCATACATCCACCTGACAATGCTGCATCTAAGCAGTAGTTTGTGGTTTGCATTTCAGTGCAGATTACTTACACACTGAAAAAGGCTGCTAAGCGGAAACGTCTGTATAAGCTAGTGAAAAGACTTTTTGCGACATCATTTGTGTGCAGACCCATTACGTTTGTTTGCCGACTTATCAGTGCAGACGCTATCTCTTCACCTGTATCCGATGCGGCGGGCGAAGTGCAGACAGGCCTCCTCCAGGTGGGTCTGGAAGCTGGCCTGCCGGGCGATTCCCCCACACTCTGGACAGACGTGGGGCGCCCGGTGCTTATGAATCCTCTGGTGAGCCGACACACTGCACCAGTTAGGCAGCATCATGGGAGGGGAGCACAGGGTACAGGTCTGGGCAGGGAAGATGAGAGGGAACAGGTTTAACAATTGCCATTTAGTACACACAGAGGAATTAATCATAATTTTTTATAGTACACATTAGCAGCGTCATGGGAATGGAGCACAGCGCACAGGTTTGGATAGGGAGGAGAGAGGGGGAGAAAAGGTTTAACTACGGCATAACACTAGGAATGCACTCCTACTTCTAATACTGCAAAACTTCTACTAATACTAAAACCAGTATTGTGTAACAAGACAGTCATCACCCACACGTCTTGGGAGGGAGAGTTAAGAGGCATTTTGAGGCATTACAAACGACTTGTTTTCATAGTAAACACTAGTATTATGTAATAGTATTGACTAATTCAGAACGTAAAGCAGGCCATTAAACATATTCAAGTGGTTTCCCCAGACACAGATTAAGCCTAATCCTGGACTAAAAGGCATGTTCAGTGGAGGTTCTCCATTTGAAAGTGTTTCTTAGCCCAGGACAAGGCTTAATCGGTGTCTGGGAAACCACTTTAATATGTTTAATGGCCTGCTTAACCTTAGTCAATACTCATTCAGTCATTATACATGACTAAGCTTGACACTCGTAGTTTGCTAATAGCCTGTAAGTAATGCACACCCATACTTCAGGCTCTATATCAAAGGACTCACCGAGTTGGGGGTAGCTCTGATCTGCTGGAAGTGGGCGACCAGCTCGGCCTTGCCAGAGAACTGGGCCTGGCACTCAGGACACTTGAAGTTGTGGTACTGCAGCACTTCGCCCTTCTTGCAGGGGAGGGGCATCAGTGCCTGGGGGCTCTGGAGCGCGCGGCGGACCGGTCTCGGCAGTGCGGAGGAGGGAGACCGTGTGTCCTTCAGTGGGCTGTGGCTGGACGACACGGCGGGGACTCCGGACGTGGGGGAGGAGACTGGGGGAGGAGAGGAGATTGAAGAAGGGGAGAGCATGCCTTGTCAACAAAGCGAAGCAAAACAAAGAAGATGGAGGTGAATTGAACTTACTGACCACATCCTGACAGAAATAAAGCATTGTTTGTGAAGCCACATTGTACGCGTCCTAAACCTTTTTGCACTAGTTTTGTCCAGAGCCCCACTGTCACTAAAAACTATTCCGAAAGACACGCCTTACCGATGGGTGTGGTGTCCTGCTGGCCAATCATCTGCTCCACGGTGACGGGCCTCATGACGAGGTGAGAGCACTGCATTACCAGCCCGCGTTCCTTATGCTCCCTGGCGTGGAGCAGCAGGCTGCACTTGTTAAAGAAGGCCAGCCGCTTGGCACAGTGGTTGCAGGTCACCTCGATGCGCAGCGAGCGCCTGTCGTAGTGGCGGGCCAGGCTGCGCTCCAGGGCGAAGGCGTCGCCACATTCCAGACAGCGGTAGCCCGTGGCAGGCAGAGGAAGCCCCCACTCTGGGGGAGGAGGAGCCGAGAGGTCGGGTTTATAACTGGGCAGCAGGTTCTTGCTGTTGAGGATCTTGTTGAAGGCCTCCACCAGGCTAGACTGGCTGCGGGAGATGACGGCGCCCGTGCTGTTCACGATGGAGGCAGGCTTGGTTGGCTGGTGAGTGCCGGCTAGGACGCTGGCGGTGCCTCCGTTAGCCGTTTTAGCACCGACAGGACGTACGCTCATCCCACCAGTGGCTACTGAGAACTTAGGAGAGGAGGCGACAGAGGGAGCGGCGGGCAGGGCGGCAGACTTAGTGAAGCTAACAGCAGTGGCAGATACCATGGCTTTGTCTGAGGAGGCAGCCATCTTGTTCTGAGCCTTGGTTGCAGCAACTAGCATAGCGCTACTGGCTGCTAGCGTAGACACAGGTAGTGTGTTGAGGCTCTTTACTTTCTGCGGCTGGGAGGCTGCCATATGACCAGAGGGAGTGTCAGGCTTCCGGGACCTGTTGGCTGGGGCCTTGCGCCCCCCTGGATGAGCTTTGCTGGGGTCCAAACCCTTGGCTCCGGCAGCACCTGCTTTGGGTGCGACCCTGGTAACAGTTCTGGTGATTCCACCAGTGGAGGTTTTGATGGTCTTTATCCGCACTTTGAGGGGCCGGGCAGGAGCCGCAGGCCCTCCTGGAGTTGAGGTGCCACCTTCGGTGGTTGGAGGTTTAGACTTGCCATCATCCACCTCCATTTTCTCCTCTCCTGTTCTTGCACCCTCTTCCTTTCCAAAATCTGCCTTGCCATCCATAGCCTTCTCTATTCCATTCCCCACCTCCATCTCCTCCTCCTCCTCCTTAGGCTCCTGAAGGTCTGAGGGGGGCGGCGTGGAGGCTACTGCAGGGCTGGAGCACCTCTTGGCGGTTACTGGTGCTGCCGATTTGGGTCTCTCTGGCTCAGGACTTTCAGGCGAGTCCCGCTCTTCTATAACATGCTCTCGGTGTTTGTCTTCCTGTGGTGGACTCTTGGTGGAGCCTGACTGGGGAGTTGAGGAGGTCAAGCTAGTGCCCGAGGGAGTGTCCCCTGGTTTGGGGTGAGCTGCCAATGAGGCCATGGGATGGGTGGAGTCAGAGATGGCAGCAGGGGACCTAAAACGACGTGCCAGTTTAGG
This sequence comes from Brachymystax lenok tsinlingensis, assembly GCA_030435695.1. Taxonomy (NCBI): domain Eukaryota; kingdom Metazoa; phylum Chordata; class Actinopteri; order Salmoniformes; family Salmonidae; genus Brachymystax; species Brachymystax lenok. Next base: position 2,194,344 of record CM059806.1, on the reverse strand, counting down.
AGGGGTGCGGGAGGGGGAGTCTGGGGGTTCCTGGATCAGCAGCGGGGGCCCTAGTTCCGGATCGGAATCATCATCCTCTGAGTCTTGGGGACGAAATAATGCCGGGCTGGCTTTCGGTGCCCCGTTAAACGGCTGAGATGAGTGCAGCGGGTGTGAGGAGAGGGCGGATGACGGAGACGGGAGCAGAGGCTTGGAAGGCGGGAAGAAAGGAGAGGACAGTCCAACCGACACTCCTGGGACAAGAGGAGCACACACGACAGATGACGAGGAGGATAGCGACGCTTTGCCCTCATCTCCTCCTTCTTGGCCCGTCTCTTGCTGTGTATGCTGCTGCTGGTAGTGCTGCTGCTGTAGAAGCTGCATCTTCCTCGCCTTCCCTACAGGGTCTCCCGACCCCTGCACCATGAGAGGCTTCAGTCTGTTGAACACATTGCCAACCTGCTTGGCAGATTTCGTTGATCCAGCACCGCATCCTCCGCCCTCTGAAGCTGTTTTGGGGGTACACACAGACCACGGCTCCCCATTAGATTGGGTATGAGCCTGGGTTAGGGGCGGGGTCACACCAGAGGCCCCAAACCCATTGTGGTTGAGTGGTTCAGATTCCGCCATGCCTGGGGCACAGGCACCGAGCCGTGGACCCACAGCGACCCCAGCAATGCCGTCCATAGTGTCCTGGTCTGTGTCCCCATCCCCCCCATCGATGGTGTCGGGTCGCACACGGTTCTTTACGATAACGCTGACAATAGGGGTGTCAGCCTGGGGGTCCGGGGGGCTAGGTGGTCTCAGAGACGGCCCTACACCAACCCCACCGTCCGGCTTTCCCAGAGGAGCACCGCCTGGCCCGTGCGGGCCCTCAGCCTCATCAGGAGCAGATTGGATGGCCTCTTTAGCGTCAATGTCGGGAATGTCAAACGCTGCCAACAGGTCATCGAAATCTGGGGTCTTCATGTCCCCCATGCCGGGACCTAATCCTGCAAGACAGGGTACACCAAGTGGACAGAGAATGAGTGACACGATGGCACGATAACATCCTGTGTTTCTCATTGTACCTAAATCATGTATATCATCCTTACATCATCCTTACATGTTCCTGTTCAGTAAGCGTAACTAGCTGGCTAGTTAATACCTAAGCAAGCTAGCTAGTTAGCAACACAGATCCATGTCGATGGACAAGAGAGCAGGATTTCTTTGACCCGAGCAGTGGTAGCTACGACTGTGCTAGCCAGCTTCTCAAAGTATTGCATACAGTAAACATTGCGGGAAGGGGGCTATGTTGCCTAGCTAACATGAACACAATACCCGTTTCTGAAACAGACAGATCGTGTTGCCTACGATGTTATCAACAACTAGCCAATGCTAGCTAGGTAAAAGCTACAACATAGCTAGCTAAGAAATAAATGCATCTGTTTAATAGATTCATTCACTGAGTGAGGACATTAAATGCCGCATTTGAGCTACATATGGAATAGCCTGCAATGCTGAGTCATTTAGCACCACAAACGTCTTGCAGCTGTGAGTTTATGTATTCCCCTTCATCATATTCAGCCAGGCTAGCAGGGCGAGGGGTCCTTTAGCGGAGGCCGTTGTGTCCATTCATAACGGGCTACTGGGGAATAACCATGCACGATTGTCAATATGATGATCTTATGGGTTGATCATTGTCACTGTGGACAATTGGTGGGACCTGTATTTTCAGTCTCTATTGCACATATTGATTGTTTACCTGGATCTGTGATTCCCGACTATCGTCTCTCGCTCCAGACGAAGAGCCCGTACTTCCCGTCACATGAGGAATAGACGTCCTATCAGATCATTGGATCGATGCATTTTTTTTTTTTTTTACTGCCTATGCTACAAAAATAAATCGTCAAGGGAACGGTGCCAAATACGAACAAATGTATTTTTTCATTTCTAAATGGGACACTAAACTGGTGCCTACAGTTTGTATATAATAAAACCAGATATGTTCATTCTTGCCACAGATCACACGTCTCTCAATTCAATGTAAGGGCTTTATTGGCATGGGAAACATGTTCTCTTATTAAAACGTTCCTGTTCTAGCTATATGGGGTTCAGAGGGTCATAAAAGAAAACATTCATACGAACAAACTTCATCCATCTTTTTTATTGCAACAGAAGAAAAAAAAGAAATGAAAGAAGGATACTGTTTAGTTTACAAGCTTGGGGACCTGTCATTAAATGCCACTTATAATGCCAGTTAGCTGAGTCAGTCAGTGAGAAATCAGAAATGATGTCTATTACACTGAGATTATATGCAGATATGAAGATCATATCTAATTTCATGGCAGTAAAGACTGGTGGCATCCCAGTTTGTTGTCTGGTCTATTTGTGTGTGCTTGTGGGTTTCTTGTGGATATTGTCGACAGTCCGTCATCAGTATCATGCATTAGTGTCCGTACAACTGTGTTCCGGTATGTAACCTTGCATTAGTCTGTCAGTGTCAACTACCCTATATGTGTCACGTCTTTGTCTGGTTGTCCATGGCTTCATCTGAAATGGCACCCTATTTAGACCAGTGTGCTGTCAAAAGTAGTGCATTATTTAGGGAAAAGGGTGCCATTTCGGACGCAGTCCCATGGGTGTCGTCAATCTGTCTGTCCCCATTCCTCATTTCTTCTTCTCCTCATCCTTCTTGCTGTCAGGCTTGGGTGGGCCTGTCTGGGAGGCCAGGGAGCCCATGGCATTTCGGATGGCCTCATTGTTAGCGTCGACGCCTGGCAAGTTCTCCAGAACGCTCTGGAGGTACTCTGGGTCCTGCATTACATCGTAGTCATCGTCCTCCTGAGGAAGAGCCACAAGGCACATTATTAATGAAGGGCACTGATTGTATATTCTGTTTATTGTTGTCAGCATCATTTTATCAGGTCAAATTCCTGGTACCTGTAAACGTACTTGGCAAATAAAGGTGATTCTGATTGGAAGGGAGATACACAATCAAGAGTGTGATTCATAAAATGCAACTGGGAATTTTTTGCAGACCAATACCACACATGAATGTATTGAACAACAAATTGTATGGTTCCTGATTTCATTGATCATGCAAGTTACCTACCTTGGCAGTCTCAGTGTCCATGGGGGCACCTGTGTCCATAGCCATCACGTCTCCATACTCTGATCACAGGGACAGGTTGGTAGGGAGTGGAGGGAGGGTCAAAATGTATATGTATATCATATGGAAAATCAATATGTATCTGGCAATGGTAAGTGGCCGCATCTGTCCCTTTGATTTGGTTTGCAGTGCGTGCGTCAGTGTAACTACGCCAGTCCGGGTCATTGGTAGGTCCCAAGCTTTGAACCAAAACGGTCCAAAAAAAAGACCTACAATCACTTTTTAAAATCACCCACACAAGCTAACAAGTGTGTGGGTCAGTGGGTGCTATTCAGAAAGCATGAGTGTGGATGGTGATTATAACCCACCTTCTCCGGCCAGGGAAATCTGCATGGCGTATGCAATCTGCTCCTCCTCGGGTCATATTGCTGCAGTCAGGCAGCACTGCAGCGCCATCAGTCTCAGGCGGAGTCACCGACATCCTTAGCAGGGCCTCCTCAGATTCTGAGAGCGAGCGAATTGGTCAATTAAACCATCATACAGTACACACATCAGTATTCTCTTCTTTTATACCCTACATACTTTAGAAATGAGAATGGCTAGGCATTAAAAAAAAATATATACATCAAAGGGATACAAAACCTACTCACTAGAGAGACATCTATCGCTACCCTCCCTTTCCTTACCGTACACTGTGGCGACATCGGCTGCAGAAGCAACAGCCACCCGGCGAGCCTCATCCTCCTGCCTCTGTCTCTGCTCCTCCATGGACACACGCAGAGCCTGAGTAGATGGGCACACGGTTAGAGGCCAGGGAAACAGCTGGTTCACTTGACTAAGTCACTCTGGATAAGAACCTCTGCTAAATGACCAAAATGTAAAAAAAAAAAAATAACTATTGCCTTCTTACCAGAGCAAGCTCGGGGTCAGCGCTGGGGTCCACACCAAAGTCAAAGTCGCTGGCGCCTAGGCCCATCATGGAGCCTCCCTCCCCAGCCAGGATGGGGGAGGAGAGCAGGGCGTCAGCCAGGCTGGGCCCTGGGGGTACAATCACCAGGCGGGAGCCCGTCCCCTCCTTCCCGTTCAGAGTGTTGATGAAGGCGGTCAGCTTCTCTGTGTTGAACTCCTGGAGGAAGAGAGAGACAACAGAGAATATGGGAGAAGGGGAGGGAGAGAATTTTTTTAATTAGGCAAGTCAGTTAAGAACAAATTCTTATTTTCAATGAAGGCCTAGGAACAGTGGGTTAACTGCCTTTTTCAGGGGCAGAGAACGGCAGAGTTTTAACCTTGTCAGCTCGGGGATTCGATTTTGCAACCTTTCGGTGACTAGTCCAACGCTCTAACCACTAGGCTACTTGCCGCCCATTCAGGAGTTAATACTTGCCCTCAGATCAGCCTCAATGCGCAATTACAAGATTCTCAGGGATGCTGACCCATGTTGACGCCAATGCATCCCACAGTTGTGTCAAGTTGGCTAGATGTCCTCTGAGTGGTGGACCATTCTTGAAACACACAGGAAACTGTTGAGCGTGAAAACCTTGTCTTGGCTGTGTGCTTAGGGTCGTTGTCCTGTTGGAAGGTGAACCTTCACCCAGTCTGAGGTCCTGAGCAGATTTTCATTAAGGATCTCTCTGTACTTTCCTCTCTCTGTATCTTTGCCTCGATCCTGACTAGTCTCCCAGTCCCTGCCGCTGAAAAACATCCCCACAGCATGATGCTGCCACCACGCTTCACTGTAGAGATGGCGACAGGTTCACCTGGTTTCATCCAGACATTATGCTTGGCATTCAGGCCAAAGAGTTCAATCGTGGTTTCATCAGACCAGATAATTTTGTTTCTCATAGTCTTGACAATAAAGAGGGCTGTCATGTGCCTTTTCCTGAGGAGTGGCTTCCGTCTGGCCCCCCTACCATAAAGGCTTGATTGGTGGTGTGTTGCAGAGTTGGTTGTCCTTCTGGAAGGTTCTCCCATCTTCACAGATTAACTCTGGAGCTCTGTCAGAGTGACCATCGGGTTCCTGGTCACCTCCCTTACCAAGACCCTTCTCCCCCGATTGCTCAGTTTGGCATGGCGGCCAGCTCTAGGAAGAGTCTTGGTGGTTCCAAACCTCTTCCATTTAAGAATGATGGAGGCCACTGTGTTCTTGGGGACCTTCAATGCTGCAGACATTTTCTGGTACCCTTCCCCAGATCTGTGCCTCGACACAATCCTGTCTCGGAGCTCTACGGACAAGTCCTTCCCTCTCACATGTACTGTTAACTGTGGGACCTTTGCTTTCCCAAATCATGTCCAATCAAGTTGTAGAAACCTCTAAAGGATGATCAATGGAAGCAGGATGCACCGGACCTCATTTTCGAGTCTCATAGCAAAGGGTCCAAATACTTATTTTTAATACATTTGCAAAAATGTCAAAAGCATAGGTAGGTTGATAATCCTTTTTAATTTATTTAATCCATTTTAGAATAAGGCCGTAATGTAACAAAATGTGGAATAAGTCAAGCGGTCTGAATACACTGTATGTACACACACACACACACAAGGGCTCATTAAAAATATTGGCATAAGGAAACCATTCTTACCGCTTCCCCAGAATTTATAATATCCACATTGACCTTCTCTTTCTTGAAGCGCTTGGACATTTTTACAAGCTGTGAGGCGATAGATTGACAGGAACAGAAGCAGAGGTTGAGAAAAAGAGAGAGACAAGTAACCATGGTAACAAGCTGCATGCCTATTGTTGAAAACACTCAATACACTACCTTGTGTGGGACCAGCCATACTGGACATGAATTTCACAAGTACTTTATACAAATATTATATGTGACAGAAAATGGTACCATTGTGAGAAAAATGATCAAAGTGAGAAATATATAATTTTTAGAGAAGATCCTGGTAAGAGGCAAACTCACATCCTTGTCATTGTCCTCCACAGGGCTTCCTACAAAGGCAATGATCCTCATCTTGTGGTTCTTCCCTTGTCTGTGCTTTAGTGCCAGCTACATAGACACGTGGATGGAAACCCATTATGCATGAAACCCATAACACACACCCACAAACATTAGCCTGCTCAATTGTACACTTTGTGTAACTCAGAATATTGAAAAAATAAATAAATGATTTGGCATATGAAATTTTCTAAGAAATGTTCTGCAGGGGCAATGACACTCACATGGGCCACCCGGATGCCAGTGCAGAAGCAGATCTTGCCTTTGGGCTGGATAGCGTGCAGTTTGGACAGGATGCGGCCCGCGTCCGGGGTCAGTGTGGTCAAAACCTCACAGTTACTGCAGTCAAGCATAAAAAGTCCAAAACAAAAAGCATTAATTACAGGGACTGTGTCTGAATGTCAGTCAAGGCATCAGCTTGCCATCTAAACACCACTATTTGATGATAGAGGACTCCATTCATTTTATAGGCCACACAGTTCAATTCGTCTCAGGCTCAATGTTCATATGAAATAGAATAGTTTCAGAATTGTTATTTTGTTCTCCCAGTTCTGTCAGACAACTCAAGTTTCGAACACACAAAAAAACACAAGCTTACTTAGCCATCGAGATGAGGCCGACATTGTTCTCTGGGTTTGCCCGAGTTTTGGAGTGACAGACGATATTGACGGCATCTTGCTGGGCTTGTAGTCTAGTGGGCAGGAAGTCTCCATTGCGCATATACTCACTATTGTCCACACTGGCGATGAGAGAGCGACATAAATGAGTCTGACTGAAGAACATAGGATTATCAGAATGCTTAATGCTGCTATGTAGAGCTGGGACAATAAACTGAAAATTATCAACACCGACCACTTAACGCAAGCCTTTTGCGGATAACGTAGCCTGCCTATACTAGAGAAATGTGAAATTAAATAAGTGTACTAATATGGGTTATTGTTAAAGGTGCAACATGCAGAAATCGCTTGGCCATTTCATGGTCGATAGAATTCTAATAATTTGCCTAATTTCAGTTTATGTGAGAAAACAAGAGTATGGAATCATTGTACCGCTGTGAAATATATTTTCAATAACCAAAAATATTGTATTTTCAACTGTTTGAAGCTGGTGTACAAAACCCGAACAAAAGCCACGAAACTAAATTTAAGAATGGGAAGCATAGAAATAGCGCACATACAACAGATCTACCACTTCTTAGACTTGCTTTCAATGAGAATGAAAGATCTATAATTCACATTTCTTGAATTTGGTCAAGGTCGCCCAAAAAGTTACATATTGCAGCTTTAAATGGAACAATTGATGGCAACTACAACCATCAAACTAACCATAGTAGTTTAAAGGATCATTTAAAAAACCGATGCAAATTAATGTTACAAATGTATCGTTCCATTTACCAATACAGGCAATATCGCGACATGGATTTTTGTCCATATCGCCCAGCTCTATTGCTAAGCACCGGTTTTCACAATGGTGACAGTGCAAAAAAAGAGTAGCTAATGAAAGTTAATGTAGACAGCTAGATAAATCAAAACGCTATTCTTATGCCAATCTGGACTCTAGAGACAAGAATGTAGGACAACAAAAAGTGGGAGGTCTAGGAGAATTTATCAAACTTAGAGACCGGGGTGATAAATAGTCACAGGGCCAGGGGACTCTAGCCAAGCTACAGCACCCAGAAATATGAAATATGTAAAAGGAACCAAGTAATGTACACTCGGAAATATGAAGAACAGTGAGGAATAAATTGCAATCCAAAACTGAAACTGTTAGCTACAGCCAATGCCAGTCTGTCTAGCCAGCAGCTAACGTTAGGCAAACTCTGTTGTGATTAAAAACTAACGTTAAACTAAATGGCAGGTAAAGCTAGTTAATAACAGGCAAACGGGCGCCACTGGTTTGTTATCCATGTGTCAAGTAACGGTATGTGATAATGAAAACGGAATGTTGCCGGTCACCGATACTAGTGCCAGGGCAGTGAGACTGAGCCCCGACAGCCAGTCCACTAGAATCCCGCTATTTCACACATTAACTAGTATCAACAATCTTATCCCAAAAGGTACACAACCGCATCGACGTTTCCAGCCATTCGTTTGTACAATGAAATCCTTTATGGAACATGTATACATCACACAAGATGTGTGTTGTTCTTACCAGACCATAGTACTTTCGAGCCCCATTTGTCGTGTAAGAACGTTGCTTGTCTATTGGACAGAAGAGGTTAACAGGTCATGCGATTGGTTGACGGCACCACATTTCAAAGACATAAGAGAAAAGAGCCCGAACAATCATAACCCCATTATTACACCCAGAGGCGCAACATCGCGATACCACGGTTAGACCGGATTTAAAGCATCGCGATGATGATGATGGGGGGTGTAAAACACATTTATTCAACTAGGCAAGTAGGTTAAGTACACATTTTTATTTCCAATGACCGCTTATGTTCTAGTTATTGTTATGTTATTTTTCAGTTAGGGACCTTGTTTTAAAACTGACCACAAGCTGCTTGCCAGTGGGTGGCAGCTATCTAAACTGAACAAAAATATAAAACGCAACAATCAACGATTTTACTGAGTTACAGTTCTTATAAGGAAATCAGTCAATTGAAATACATTCATTAGGCCCTGATCTATGGATTTCACATGACTGGGAATACAGATATGCATCTGTTGGTCACAGATACCTTAAAAAAGTAGGGGTGTGGATCATAACCAGTCAGTCAGTATCTGCTGTTCACACCATTTGCCTTGCGACATTGCCTTGCGGTGCATTATCATGCTGAAACATGAGGTGATGGTGGCGGATGAATGGCACAATGGGCCTCAGGATCTCGTCACAGTATATAAAATGCAAGTGTTCGTTGTCCGTAGCTTATGCCTGCCCATACCATAACACCACCATAGGGCACTCTGTTCACAACGTTGACATCAGCACACCGCTCGCAGTTGTGAGGCCTGTTGGACATACTGCCAAATTCTCTAAAATCTCTCCTGCAACTTCCCCTGGTCGTTGCTGTAAATCAGAATGTGTTCAGTCAATTTACCTGCTAAAATAAGGGTTAAATACAAATATAAAAACATTCCTGCAGTCAGCATTCCAATTGCAAGATCCCTCAACTTGAGACATCTGTGGCATTGTGTTGTGACAAAACGTCACATTTTAGTGGCCTCAGCACAAGGTTCACCTGTGTAATGATCATGCTGTTTAATCAGCTTGTTGATATGCCACACCTGTCAGGCAGATGGATTATCTTGGCAAAGGAGAAATGCTCACTGGCAGGGGTGTAAACAAATTTGTGGCCAAAATTTGAGAGAAATAAGCTTTCTGTGGATTTAAGAAATGTGTGGGATATTTTACTTCAGCTCATGAAACATGGGACCAACACTTTACATGTTGCGTTTTATATTTTTGTTCGGTGTAGTTAGATATCCCTGCTTCAACCATTGCATTGCATATCTTGCCATCATGTATGGATGAATACAGATGTCAGTCATGTAACGTTAGCAAGCAAAGACGAGTAGTTTTCAATGAATAAGCTGGTTTGGTAGCACACACACATTTCCTTACCTAATGACGATGATGGTTTCTTCCATAGCCTGCCATATGTGAGTTGCTGAGCTGGGGTACGAGGTTATCAGAAAGTGTACTAGCTAGCTACTTGCCTTGCATAAGCCATAGTCGACATGTAGCTAGCTAATTGCAATATTTATTTGATAATTGTTTTCCTAATCTAGCTACCCGGTTTGGACTAGTTGCCTGCATTCGTTTTGTAGCTAATGTTACACAGAAAATAACCTTTTTAAAATACTAGTATAGAGTCCCACAGTGGAGGTGTCATAAAACCTAGTGGTCAAACAGGGAAATGGTTCCAATTGTTTTTCCAATAGGGAATTTTAGAAACACTACCCTGGCATGACGTTTTGATAACCTTGTAAATCTCTTGGACATGGTAACTTATCAATATATTTGGCTCTATTTACTCTGATATTTTTTGGGGATTTAATGTCAAAGTAAACATACAAGACTACAAATCCCTGCAAGCTCCTGCACGTCCCCTATGGGGAAAAATTAATGATGGAAAAATAATTGGAACCATTTCCTTGTGATATCCTTCATCTACGAATGAGTGCACAGGCTATTACAGCGTTTCCTAAACGTTACCCCAAGGGGTGTACATTTTGTTTTTTGCCCTTACACTATACAGCTGATTCAAATGATCAAAGCTTTGATTAGTTGAATCAGCTGTGTAGTGCTAGGGGAAAAAAACGAAACGTGCACCCCTTGGGGTCCAGAGTTTGGGAAACCCAGGGCTATCATATTATTGCTTGTTGTTTATTGAGAACTAACAGTTTTGGATGTGGCTCACTGACCTCGCATAGCCAGGTCATGGATGTAGTGGCTCACTATCGCCATCTACCGGATAATTGAGATTACACCATAAAATAGTACTGCGACATTTACTATAGTTCATTATTGAAAAGTAGATTTTTTTGGGGCTCCTTATCGTACTGCCAACTACATTATGCGATTACCGACTTGTAAACACAGAGCACAACCATGCAGATAACCATGCACAGTATGACATTTTCTCCACCCGGAACTAGGGGTGTGTCTGTAAAATTCATGAGTTATTCTGCACTCTGGCACACTCAAAGGGAGTGCTCTGAATCGTAGATAGCCAGAGTGAATTTACAAACGCACCCTAAATTTGATTGCTATTGTGACAGTACAGTATGAAGATGGGCTAAAACTGCTGTCTTTACTCAAGCTCCACCACATACCTTTATTAATAAACACAACATGAACGATTGAATAGTAGGTATGTGGTGGAGCTTGAGTGTGGGCTCTCCATTTCTTTTATACCTACTTTTTTCACCCCCGCACCCCACTAAAAGATGTACGTTTGATCCCACTTTACCTCAAAAGACCTTTGATTTTTTCTGATACCCAAATGTGTAATCATTGCACAAAGCATATTCATCATAAACATTTTGAATAATAAACAGCACATAGTAAATCCTGCAAAAGTATTTTCCACTTACAAGGCAATTATTTCATTCTTTATCTTTAATGAATTCAGGTAGGAATACAATATGAAAACATGCCAGTCCCTGAAGAACATGGAAAGGCAATTGACGACACATGAAAAAGGCATTTCAGTGATTCTCCCCCCACACGTAGTTTACACAAAGAAAAGCAATCATACCAGGTTGTTGAATTCATTAAGCATTTTAACAGGAATGTTAGTTGTAATAGTCACTACAAAAATACAGCCCAGAAAAATAGGAAAAGTTTGACAGTTGAATGTTAGTTTAATTACGAGAAATGCAATCTACCTCTTACTCAATATCGCATACAATCACTGCGGTACATAATACATTTTTGGAGAAGGCATTTTAAGACAGACGTAATAAATAATTAGAAAATAGTAATAAATATAACTATTTACAAACATAGGCTTTGTGTGTCATAGTTGCTCTAGAGGTTTAAAATGTGATGCAGCTGTATATTAAAATAGCTTGCTCATTTTAATATAGGGACAATGCATTGTCTGGCAGAACTATAATGAATATAGTAGTTAGCCAATAAAAAACATGACCCTTTACTGAAAGTATGAGTTGCCTTGATCCAGCTGGTTGGACCACGAATGTAAAAATTTAAACGGACTCGTGCTCTTTCAAGAGTCTTGAAGTTGATCATATTTCAAATCTCTAAAATGAGTTCAAGGCCTGGTGTGCAGTGTGTAACCCTGACAGCGCCAAATCACTTCTATTCCTATCCGTTTTCTAGTCCAGGAATCTACTACCTTATTAAACAAAGCAGGGGTAAGGCTCAGCCAGCACATGGACACTGTTGGAATACGTATACTTCAATAGAATAATATAAAATCACTGCATCTCTGTTGGAGGGGTACAACAGAGTATTGCATGGCATGTTCTGCAACCCAAACCTCATTAATCTCACTTTAATGTCGGTAAAGTGGAAAAATCTGCCGTTCTACCCTGTTAACCCCCCAACAACTGCTCCCCGGGCTCCGATGATGTGGACGTCGATTAAAGCAGCCCCCCACACCTCTGATTTAGACAGGTTGGGTTAAATGCGGTAGACACATTTCGGTTAAATGCATTCAGTTGTGAAACTAACTAGGTAGCCCCTTTCTCATTCTTTATACATCAAACAACCCTTTAACATTTGAACTGATTTTGAAGCCCCAAAAGGCCAACTTCATTTCAAGGAGAAAATGGCCTGCAAATCAGGCAATGTCTTTAAACATTCTAGAGCTTCTCTAGAGGTGTATATATACACACACACACTGAACAAAAATATAAATGCAACAATTTCTACAATTTTACTGAGTTACAGTTCATAAGGAAATCAGTCGATTGAAAAAGTAATTAGGCCCTAATGTATGGATTTTACATGTCTGGGAATACAGATTTTTTTATTTAACCTTTATTTAACTAGGCAAGTCAGTTAAGAACAAATTCTTCTTTACAGTGACGGCCTAACCCGGCCAAACCCGGACGACGCTGGCCCAATTATCCCCCACCCTATGGGACTCCCAATCACAGCCGGATGCGATGCAGCCTGGATTCCAACCAGGTACTGCAGTGACACCTCTTGCACTGGGATGCAGTCTTAGACCACTGCGCCACTCCAGAGCCCTACGATGCATTCAGACCCCTTGACTTTTTCCACACTTTGTTACGTTACATCCTCATTCTAAAACAGATAATTAAAAATCCTCAATCTACACACAATACCCCATAATGGCAAAGTGTACTTTTTAGCAAATTGATTAAAACATAAAACACCTTATTTACATAAGGAAAAAACATTTTATACATTTTAGAATAAGGTCTGAATACACTGTATGCATCTGTTGGTCACAGATTCCTTACAAAAAAGGTAGGGGCGTGGATCAGAAAGACAGTATCTGGTGTGACCACCATTTGCCTCACACAGTGCAACACATCTCCTTCGCATAGAGTTGATCAGGCTGTTGATTGTGGCCTGTGGAATGTTGTTCCACTCTTCAATGGCTATGCGAAGTTGCTGGATATTGGTGGGAACTGGAACATGCTGATGTACACGTCAATCCAGAGCATCCAAAACATGCTCAACGGGTGACATGTCTGGTGAGTATGCAGGCCATGGAAGAACTGGGACATTTTCAGTTTCCAGGAATTGTGTACAGATCCTTGTGACATGGGGTCGTTCATTATCATGCTGAAACATGAGGTGATGGCGGCGGATGAATGGCATGCCAATGGGCCTCAGGATCTTCTCACGCCATCTCTGTGCATTCAAATAGCCATCGATAAAATGCAATTGTGTTCATTGTCCATAGCTTATGCCTGCCCATACCATAACCCCTCCATGGGTCACTCTGTTCACAACATTGACATCAGCAAACCGCTCACCAACACGCCGCCATAATGTGGTCTGTGGTTGTGAGGCCGGTTGGATGTACTGCTAAATTCTCAAAAACTACATTGGAGAGAAATGAACATTCAATTCTCTGGCAACAGCACTGGTGGACATTCCTGCAGTCAGCATGCCAATTGCACACTCCCTCAAAACTTGAGACATCTGTGGCATTGTGTTGTGACAAAACTGCACATTTTAGAGTGGTATTCTGTCCCCAACACAAGGTGCACTTGTGTAATGATCATGCTGTTTAATCAGCTTGTTGATATGCAACACCTGTCAGGTGGATGGATTATCTTGGCGAAAGGAGAAATGCTCACTAATAGGGTTTGTGCATATAGAACATTTCAGGGATCTTTTATTTCAGCTCATGAAACATGGGACCAACACTTTACATGTCGCGTTCATATTAGTGTTCAGTGTACCTCTATGGCTGAACCTGTCATATTGTTTAAAATAACACCTTTATCATTGGGGGATCAATGGAAATATCAAAAGGGGACAACATTCCACACCTCAACCCTCAAGTATCACCTACAGGAGTGCTGTGGCTGCTTCCTGTTATAGAAAGGTATACACATAGGGATTGTAATGGTGTAAAATCATTACATATTGATTTTGGTTGTGGAATGAGTTATAAAAATGTATAGGGGATCATTAGTATTGTTGAGAAACTACTTGTTGATCCTTGTATATGTGCTTTTCCATAGTCAGTTCTTGTTCTATAAAGGGGACACTGTTTCCCGACTGAGTCCCTCTGGCCCCAACTGTCTAATGCCATGAAGCGCTAGCTAAGACCCATCTTTACACACCAGAAACTATAGGTCCTGCTGGCTTCATGCCCTAAAATACTTTCTTAATGGGTTTACCAAACACTGTACATTCTAGTCATTCCAGCATACAGGGTGTGTAGCATTCACAGTGAGCTTGTGAAGCAAGGCCAAACATCTAAATATGTCACAGGGATTTAAAAAAAAAACTTTTCTTCAAACAGTAGTTCTGAACACCAATAGTGGCATTCTGTCAGTGCCACAGTTTGGAATAAAATCATATATACCAATATAACGTAATGATAGTATAGTACAGGCAAGCTCAATATGGAAGATCTCCAGCAATCCAATTCACAAGCAGGATGAATGAATCACAAAAGGGAGAAACAGTCTTGGCGCCATTTGGTCACTGTTGTGAAGGCTTGTTTGGCCTGCTCGTCTCACATACGGCAAATTATTAATGTAGCATGTCTACCATTGCCTCGAATATAACAATACTAGGAGTCTCTTAGTTTCAGAGATGTGCAGGTCCTGACAGAAGCACCCGTTCGGAGACGCAATGCACCACAACTTAGATGTCCTTGTCTAATACACCACCAACTGTGGTCAAATAGCAAAGGCGCCCATGCACTCTCAGATACAGTACTACCTAATCCCGTGCAGGGTTTGGAAAGTTCAAACAAGAAGGATCACATCAATGGAATTTGGAAGTATGGTCCCCATAATAGCGTCTGGAGTGTGTAGCATCTCAAATGCATTCCCCTCTTAGTCTTTCTTTTCTCTGTTTCCCTTCTTTACCTCTGTCGCTTTATCCTTTGTTTCTCTTTCATAAGGCCTTCAAAAAGTTTCTGCTTTCATCTTACACTCATCCCATCTATCGACTTCCTTTGACCTAATTTCCCTCACATTACAGTCCATTTCAGTTTTTCACGGTGCGTTGTTCACTGCAAAAGAAAAGAGGTTGATTAGATAAGTTTCAATCCACAACAAAAAAAGAAAAAGTCCAGTTTGGCCTTTTCCCAGTCAATCATGAAACTTACCTTCAGAAGACAACACCTGTGTGCCATCTATGATTAGTATTTTCATTGTTTGGTACTGAGAGTATGAGGTATTTCAGAGGTTGAGGCTAGGACTGGGCAATATGGCCTAAAAATGATTTTAAAGTTTTTCAAACTTATGGGGATTCACAATATACATCTAGATTCTTTAAATGTTTTCTCTAAATAAGCTTTGTTGTACAATGAAAGGTCAAATTCACTGCATTTCAAACAGTCAGCAATAACGTAATGACTTCAGGGTGCTTGAAATTAGGCTAAATATAAGCCCCACTAATAATCTGATCAAACTAGTTTAACCTGCATCTGGCTTTCAAATCTATGAAAACACAATTTTTGCTACAAATTTAACCAGAACCATGCATAATGCACATTCACTAATAATGACTAACTTCTTATAGCAGGTATTGAGGCAGGGGGAGAGGCTTGGTGTCAGTGTAAACAGAAGAAGAGGCAAAGCAAGAGGTTTCACTCGCCAAAATCTATAAAAAAAATAAGCCCAATGGTTTTTATGGGCTTATTTTGGACCTAAGCTTGTCACCTGCTTTCCCGCCTTTGGAACAACGACTCCCATTGTTAGGGCGGAGACATGAGCATCTCGTCATTAGGAGCGAAAGACAAGATAACATGAGAACAAAATGGACATAAATGCCCATAAAACCCCCCCCAAAAAATAAGATGCACGTGATTCTTAGGACACAGGCATTTGGAATATTGCGCAAAACACACATTTAAATGAATCAAATTAATTTGATATATCGCCCAGGCCTATTTGAGGTATTGAGGGTGTTATGGAATATTATGTTAGGTAGGATAGGTCTTAGGAGCATGACTAGACACTACCACTTCCAAACTCCATTCCCAGGGGGGCAACAGCAACTGGGTTCAATTTGCTCTGTCAAGCCTTGATAAAGCCCACAGGTGCAGGCAATCATGAGGATCACAACTTGAGAGCCTATGCCCTCCCAGGCCCCGCCCAGTAGTGTGAAATCCAGAGATGATCTCCTTCTGAATTTATTTCCATTGACAGATTTCTTTATACGAACTGTAACTGTTCTCTTGAAATTGTTGCATTATACATTTTTGTTCAGTAGAATAGTGTAAATATAGAACGCTTATAGAAAGCAGCATCGTTGTCACCTAACATCTTTCTGCATCTGACTATGCAGACTGCAGACTGAATGGCAAGAAAGTGCTCGTAACTCAGTGGTCGAGCAACTGCTCTCTCATTGAGTGACAGGGGGGGGCGGGGCTCGGTGTGGGAAGCGGCATGCAGCAGGAGAGGGAGAAAGACGACTCAAGTAGCAAACGGAGTAAACTATCAAAACGGACATTACACACGCCGGAGTTGCTTATCACATTTAACAAACCAAACATTGAAATACCGTTATAGAAGGTAAAGACCCAACCCGGTCCATGCATCAATACTGGTATATAGTCAAATAAAGTATACCGCCCAGCCCTACCTGGTTGTCTAGGGCTTAATTGAAAGCCAACCGGATGATCACCAAATATTTCGGAATTCCAAGTCGGAAACTCTGCATCTTTCTGGGGCTCCGACTTTACGACCTGAAGATCACCGACGTCGTGATTTGACCTCGTTGACCATCAGACGCAGGTACCATCAGTCCAGTAAAATAAAAAAAGCTAATTTCAATTCTTTCTCCACAAGTGCTAAACCAACTGATCTATTTTGTTATCAAAGCTCGAGTTCTGAAATATGGTCTGATTAACAATAGTTGCAGGCCAATCATATAGCCAATATGCTGTGATAATGTATTAGGCCTACTGCCCAAACCTCATTCTTACAAAACAGTTTGGGTGAGGTTAATGTAAAACAAAACAAATCTGAGCAGTAGATCTCAGCTTGCTTTTTGACTGCGAAAGTGATCTTTACTCAGAAAAAGTTGGTGACCACTGCACTAGGCCATCCATGGAATGAGTTTGACACCCCTGGGTTAAGGTATTGAATACTTTCATTGTTAGGCACTGATAGGTTGAGGTATCGCATACTTACATAACAGCTACTTTTCTGAGGAACTATGTCACTGAGTGAGATGACGTCACATCCACCGACGCACTCGTCAACTGACGACAACGAGGTCACTGCTTCAAAACTGAGGACAATAGATATAATTTGTTTGTGTGTGTAGAGCATACAGTTGATGTCGGAAGTTTACATACATTTAGGTTGGCGTCATTAAAAGTTGTTTTTAAACCACTCCACAAATTTCTTGTTAACAAATTATAGTTTTGGCAAGTCGGTTAGGACATCTACTTTGTGCATGACACAAGTAATTTTTCCAACAATTGTTTACAGATCATTTCACTTATAATTCAATGTATCACAATTCCAGTGGGTCAGAAGTTTACATACACTAAGTTGACTGTGCCTTTAAACAGCTTGGAAAATTCCAGAAAATTATGTCATGGCTTTAGAATCTTCTGATAGGCTAATTGACATCATTTGAGTCAATTGGAGGTGTACCTGTGGATGTATTTCAAGGCCTACCTTCAAACTTAGTCCCTCTTTGCTTGACATCATGGGAAAATTAAATATAATCAGCCAAAAACTCAGAATTCTTTTTGGAGACCTCCACAAGTCTGGTTCATCCTTGGGAGCAATTTCAAAATGCCTGAAGATACCACGTTCATCTGTACAAACAATAGAACGCAAGTATAAACACCATGGGACCACGCAGCCGTCATTCCGCTCAGGAAGGAGACGTGTTCTGTCTCCTAGAGATGAACATACTTTGGTGCGAACAGTGCAAATCAAACCCAGAACAACAGCAAAGGACCTGGAGGAAACAGGTACAAAAGTATCTATATCCACAGTAAAACGAATCCTATAATCGACATAACGTGAAAGGCTGCTCAGCAAGGAAGTAGCCACTGCTCCAAAACCGCCATAGAAAAGCCAGACTACAGTTTGCAACTGCACATGGGGTCAAAGATCATACTTTTTGGCGAAATGTCCTCTGGTCTGATCAAACAAAAATATAACTATTTGGCCATACTGACCATCATTATGTTTGGAGGAAAAAGGGGGGAGGCTTGCAAGCCAAAGAACACCATCCCAACCGTGAAACACGGGGGTGGCAGCATCATGTTGTGGGGGTGCTTTGCTGCAGGAGGGACTGGTGCACTTCACAAAATAGATGGCATCATGAGGAAGGAAAATTAGGTGGATATATTGAAGCAACATCTCAAGACATCGGTCAGGAAGTTAAAGCTTGGTCGCAAATGGGTCTTCCAAATGGACAATGACCCCAAGCATACTTCAAAAGTTGTGGCAAAATGGTTTAAGGACAACAAAGTCAGGGTATTGGAGTGGCCATCACAAAACCATAACCTCAATCCTATAGAAAACTTGTGGGCAGAACTGAAAAAGCGTGTGCGATCAAGGAGGCCTACAAACCTGACTCAGTTACACCAGCTTTGTCAGGAGGTATGGGCCAAAATTCAAGTCTACCTGAAACGTTTGACCCATGTTAAACAATTTAAAGGCAATGCTACCAAATACTAATTTAGTGTATGTAAACTTCTGACCCACTGTGAATGTGATGAAAGAAATAAAAGCTGAAATAAATCACTAATATTATTCTGACATTTCACATTCTAAAATAAAGTGGTGATCCTAACTGACCTAAAACAGGGAATTTTTACTAGAATTAAATGTTTGTGAAAAACTGAGTTTAAATGTATTTGGCTAAGGTGTATGTAAACTTCTGACTTCAACTGTATAGTGGAAAGTTCGGAGAGAATGCATTTCCCTTCTTTACCTTTTGGGGGTGATAGCATCCTGCCCTGTGCTGGCTGCTTCATGCACCTCCTCTCCCACAGACCTGTGAGAGGACAGATTAATAAACACATGATTCAACCATATAAAACATGACACAGATGTGATGCAGTGATGAGACCATGGGAAATGTTCAATACAACAGCATAACAAAGACAGCTTGGCGAAAGACACACACACAAACCTGACGGATGGAACTGTGGTAGCGAGCTCTGAGCTTCCCAACAAGGAGTTGAAGAGGGTTGTTTCAACAGAGTTACTGGTGACATCGTGTGTAGGGGAATTGGGTGGTATGCCAGGGCGTCCTGACTGCACCACTGGGGGACGACGACGACACATAAATAATTTGTTTTGTAAAAGGTGTCAACCATGTGCTCTCAACTGCAACTTCCAAAGACAACTATATCCTTAATAATAAAATCACCAATGTCATCCACATTAAATTTCTTCCAAAACTCCCCTCCCATTGCTCACCACTGACTCCCTCAGTCTCTGTACTTTGGGAGTGTGGGACTCCTAGGCTGCTGCTACTGCTGGGCTGGGGGAATGGAGAGGGTCTGGAGCTAGCTGTGTTGGCCCTCCGTAAGCCTCCCTGGGCCCCAGTTCGGCTCTTCTTCGATGGGGATGTCTTCACTGGAGGGGAAGAGGAGAGGAAGGGGTGGTGAGAGGACTGCTCCTCTGGCTGCGTTCTGATTCTCTACCCTTCTCAAGAAGTGTACACTCGTTCACGCCCCATTATGCATTCAAAAACATTGTATTGGTGCAAGCATGGCTGGAAGGAGTTTCCACCGTAACCCTTACAATATTTCATTCCTTTTCCAATACATTACGGGGAGAGCACACTTCTAGAGAAGGGTAGAGAATCAGGATGTAGCCGTAGCGTAGAGGTTTTGTAGAGTAACACTCAAGCGCTTACATGGAATCTTCTTGAAGACTGTATTGCACATGAATTTCTGAAAGCGGTCTGCGTAGAAACCTGGTCTGTGCACAGACACTGTATCCTGGAAGAAAGAGGGGTTTAAAATACCAGATAGCTTATGAAAAAGGTCACCACAGAGGATAGTGTGTCTGAACTCTTACCCCGTCGTGGACCAGAGCTTTCCAGGAGTGCTCGATCTTCTTCACAAACCTGACCACAAACACAAGACATGGGTTGCTTACTACAGACCAGGGTTGAAGTCACTTCCATTTTAATTCCAGTCAATTCAGGAAGTAAAACCAAATTCCAATTCTTCCCCATTTGAAAAACATTAAAGAGAACTGGAATCAGTATACTTACGGAATTTACTGAAATTGAATTGACCCCAACCCTGCTACAGACCTAATCAATTCCTCCAGGACTCTGCAGCGTTTTCTTTAGTTGTGGGCCAAAATTCTTCATTTTGCAGAGACCATTCAGATATTTAGCTAGGCAGTTTGCAATGATTTTGTCCAATTTGTCACAAATGGGCTGACGGGGGAAAACATTTGACGTGTTGTTAGATTGAACCATTTTATGCTGTAAAACTATTGGTTAAACTATTGGCTAAAACTGCAAGCCCTCTTTGTTGCGCGGTGATCGGACAGTTATATAAGTTTACTGTTATATTCTGTAATAGTGCGGTGATTGGTCAAATTTGCAAGTCCTCGCATCAAATGCGGAGAATTGTTGATTTTGCTAAAAATCTTGCGATTGCAGAATTGCAAATTCCTGGAGGGACTGCCTAACGTATTCATAGTTTCACACATACTTCAGACAGACACAACTATTAATATACCACTACGTACAATGAGAGCAGTCGTTACCTGTAGGACTGCAGAATGTCGATTATGCCAATGTACACCAGCATCCTCTTGCCCTTGGAGTTGCGTGCCGGAATACCTCCCATGCTGCAAGGACATAGAGAATACATCATGCACTAACACACAAGTCATTTCAGTCTAAATTTGAACTTATCATCAGCCTACAATACATATCCTATTACTTCAGATATGCAGACGTAACGTGTCTAATTTTCTAATCGAGATGGGTAGCGGACATACAAGGTAACCAATCACTGGCCTTGTTTAAGTTCCTGAAAACAAAAGAGTACGCATAATACTCACTTGTCCTCAGTGTCCAGTGCTGCCTTGCCGTGCGCCTCTCCTTGGATGGCCTCTATGGCTGTGCAGTAGAGGGACTTCTGGCCCTGTGACGGTGGGGGCCTCGGGTCGGCCGCCTCCTCTCCAGCCCGCTCCCGGGCCGCCTGCTCCGGGTTGTGGATCCCCACCAGCATGCTGTAGTCCATGATCTTAAAGCTCTGTAGCAGCTACATGGGATAATGGAGTCAGGACTAGGGCTGTTGCGGTGACCGTATTACTGCCACACTGGCAGTCATGACAGTCAATTCTTCTCATTTAGAAAACATTGAAGAGAACTGGAATCAGTATACTTGATGAATTTAGTGAAATTGAATTGACCCCAACCCTGCTACAGACCTAATCAATTCCTCCAGGACTCTGCAGCGTTTTTTGGCGATAGTTGTGGGCCAAAATTCTTCATTTTGCAGAGGCCATTCAGATATTTAGCTAGGCAATTTGCAATGATTTTGTCCAATTTGTCACAAATGGGCTGACGGGGGAAAACATTTGACGTGTTGTTCGATTGAACCATTTTATGCTGCAAAATTGTGGCTATTGGTTAAAACGGCGAGCCCTCTTTGTAGTGCGGAGTGTTATATAGGTTTACTGTTTTATTTCGGTTCTCACTTGGTAGTCATGACCGCAGTCAAATTCCATGTCACGGTAATCTCCTCTTATGCACTCTGGACACGCGTTGGTAGTACCCAACTCACTAACTACCAACAGGCCGCTAATGGCCTGGTACTCAGTGCTCTATTGTTCCTCTAACCACTGACATCAATGTAAATGACATCAAAAAGCACATCAGAACAGTATCATGCTTTTAAAACTCACTGTTAGGCTACATTTTATTACCTCACCGTGATGATCAATTTGAAGAAAGAAGTTCAACAACAGGTGGAAACTGAGTGGAAAACATGGCTGTTGTGGATGTCGTTTCAGAGCCAAACAACGAATTGGACAGTGTTTTCTAAAGGTGATGATTCATTCAAAGCATTTAAGACGTTGCAAGTAGAACACCCATTCGCATATTAGAGCATATACAGTGCATTCGGAAAGTATCAGACCCCTTCCCTTTTTCCACATTGTTACGTTACAGCCTTATCCTAAAATGTATGATTTTTTCCCCCCTCAATCTACACACAATACCCCATAATGTCAATGCAAAAACAGGTTGACATTTTTGCAAATGTATTACAAATAAAAAAAGATACCTTTGTTACATAAGTATTCAGACCCTTTGCTATGAGACTCGGAATTGAGCTCAGGTGCATCCTGTTTCCAGTAATCATCCTTGATCTTTCTACAACTTGATTGGAGTCCACCTGTGGTAAATTCAATTGATTGGACATGATTTGGAAAGGCACAGGATTGTGTCGAGGCACAGATCTGGGGAACAGTACCAAAACATTTCTGCAACACTGAAGGTCCCCAAGAACACAGTGGCCTCCATTATTCTTAAATGGATGAAGTTTGGAACCACCAAGACTCTTCCTAGAGCTGGCCGCCCGGCCAAACTGAGCAATCGAGGTAGAAGGGCCTTGGTCAGTGAGGTGACAGAGCTCCAGAGTTCCTCTGTGGAGATGGGAGAACATTCCAGAAGGACAACCTTCTCTGCAGCACTTCACCAATCTGTCAGTTATGGTAGCGTGGCAGATGGATGGTAGAGCGGAAGCCACTCCTCAGTAAAAGGTACATGACAGCCCGCTTGGAGTTTGCCAAACGGCACCTAAAGGACTCTGACCATGAGTAACAAGATTTTCTTGTCTGATGAAACCAATATTTAACTATTTGGCCTGAATGCCAAGCGTCACATCTTGATGAAACCAGGCACCATCCCTACTGTGAAGCATGGTGGTGGCAGCATAATGCTGTGTGGATGTTTTTCAGCGACAGGGAGACTAGTCAAGATCGAGGTAAAGATGAACAGAGCAAAGTACAGAGAGATCCTTGATGAAAACCTGCTCCAGACCGCTCAGGACCTCAGACTGGATCGAACGTTCACTTTCCAACAGGACAACGACCCTAAGCACACAGCCCAGACAACGCAGGAGTGGCTTCAGGACAAGTCTCTTGAATGTCCTCGACTGGCCCAGCCAGAGCCCGGACTTCAACCCTATCTATGGAGAGACCTGAAAATAGCTGTGCAGCCATGCTCCCCATCCAACCTGACAGAGCTGGAGAGGTTCTGCACAAAATAAATGGGAGAAACTCCCCAAATACAGGTGTGCCAAGCGTGTAGCGTCATATCCAAGAAGACTTGAGGCTGTTATCGCTGCCAATGGTGCTTCAACAAAGTACTGAGGAAAGGGTCTGAATATTTATGTAAACGTGATCAGTTTATTTGTAATAAATAAAAAATAAATTTGTAATAAATAAACCGGTTTCTGCTTTGTCATTATGGGGTAAAAAACAAAACAATCTAATCCATTTTAGAATAAGGCTGTAACAATTCATGGAACAAGTCAAGGGGTCTGAATACAATATGCCTATACATGAGTCCAAGCCTGAAAAATAATTCCTGAATTAAAATAGATTGTGCAGTTATAAAATACATATCGTAATGGTCTACCGCATTTTACGCAAGGCAGGGGGAAAAAAAAACGTATTTAAGGTCTTTGGTACATTGGTCCAGCCTACAGTGCCTTCAGAAAGTATTCATACCCCTGGACTACGAATACTTTCTGAATGCACTGTAGGCTGGACCAATTATGTACCAAAGACCTCTTAAATATGTTTTTCTGCCGTGCGTAATATGCGGTAGGCTATCAGGCTATATATTGTAGAACTGCACAATCACTTTAATTCAGGGATTGGGCATATACATAGACATATGCATATTTATAAGCTCTAATATGGGTGTTCTACATGCAACGTCTTAAATGCTTTGAATTAATCAGCACCTTAGAAAAGGTTGTTAGGCTGGTTGTTAGGCTCTGAAACGACATCCACAACAACCGTGTTTTCTACTCAGTTTCAAGGCACTGTAGACTCCATTATGAAACTAATTCTAGTAGTGGACTGTATTATGTATAGTGGATGGACTGGTTACCTTACGCTACAGACTTTCTATCCATGACTCAGAGAGAACGTTTAGGAACTAATGCCGAGCAGTGCGGCTTACACAGTTACCCTACAATTGTAGTGAACTTGATTTTGAATAAGAGGGCTTTTATATTTTCATAACTAACAACCTGACAATACCTTCAGCTACAGAATATCTCACCACTGTGCGTTTCCATCTCCTTCATTCCTTTCTCGAGAGCGCAGAGATGGGGGCTGGCAACAGTTTAAATATGTTTCATTGTGAAAACATGTCACAATTGATGTTCCCAAACAGATTTCACCATTAAGCATTGGATAGCTGCAGGAACATGGTTGGAGAGCCCATGTCATACAGAGTTCGGGCGGAATATCACCTGTCGCGCAGCGAAAGGCTGCATGCTCCTCAAACACAGTGGTTGATGCGTAAAGTTAAATAAGTGTTCTTATAAGCCCAGACATCTCTACATGCGATCCCGTGTGAAAGCAGAGTTTTGATGGCTGCCACTAAAAAGAGGAGGATCCCAGCTGCTACTATACTTATTTCTCAGCTGCTCTGCTATAAAACCGAGTGGCCTCCACTTGGTGTTCCAGTGCATACAGATGACATGTATTTTTCCCCGTGCCCTTGTTCTTACCCATTTGATAAAGGGACATTACTGATATGAAAAATGTGTTAAGATTCAATTGAGAATAGTCTGATTAGTGAAAATATGATCACTTGATGAGAGAACAGGGTGTGCAGCCTGCAGCTAGGAACAGAGCACAAGCTTTTGTGACTTTTTCCAAATAGTCAATAGCCTATAGTCGCGTCAAGCAGCCCATATCTGTTTTGATCTCTAAGACAAGGTTTGTATCATTCACTAAATTTACCAAATAACTAAATCTAGCGTATAGGACCTGTTTCAAATTACACATTTTACACTCGACATAGCCACTCACTCTGGAATGGGAAAAATATAAATGATATTTTATTCAGCTAAGTTGAATTATATTATTCTTACAATAAAATAATGCCACAGGACTTAAGCATATCTTGTCTGCTAAATGAACTTGCCTACAGCCTATGGCATGGCACATAGCCTGATAACATACAGTAGACGGACTGATATTTGGTTCTTCTGAAATACATTTTCTTCATACATTTCTTTAGACCTGCCTAAAATAAATAATGTGACGGTTATAAATTAAATGGATTTATTCGACTTTTTAAAATGTAGATGTTCCAAAGGCGTGCATCAGCGGCTTGTATACCGGAAGCCCTGGAGATGGTAAACATGTTTATGTTCATTAAAATGGTCAATTACCGTGAGACCGGCAGGCATTTGCATGACAGTAACCGTCTGACAAAATGTCATGACTGCCACAGCCCTAGTCAGAACTTAGAAGAACTGTGAGTACCAATTTAGGATCAGTTTAGCATTTTACATTACATGGACAAAAGGGGACTAGATTCTAGAACTACACTCCAACTCAGATGTGCAACCAGATACAAAAAATAATAATTCTCTAGACCCCCTTTACTCCACACACGCTCTCCATTTGACAAATCGGACCATAATTCTATCATCCTGATTCCTGTTTACAAGCAAAAACTAAAGCAGGAAGTAGCAGGAAGTACCAGTGACTCAGATGCTATGCAACAGGACTGTTTTGCTAGCACAGACTGGAATATGTTCCGGGATTCATCCGATGACCTTGAGAAGTATACCATTGGGCTCCCAGGTGACGCATTGGTCTAAGACACTGCATCTCAGTGCAAGAGGTGTCACTGCAGTACCTGGTTCAAATCCAGGCTGCATCACATCTGGCCATGGATTACAGGCAACATCTGCACTGAGCTAAAGGCTAGGGCTGCCACTTTCAAGGAGCGGGACACTAATCCAGACGCTTATAAGAAATCCCGCTATGCCCTCAGACGAACCATCAAACAGGCATAGCGTCAATACAGGACTAAGATTAAGTCCTACTACACCGGCAGGGCAGGGCAGTGGCAGGGCTTGCAAACTATTACAGATTACATAGGGAAACCCAGCCTGGAGCTGCCCAGTGGCGTGAGCCTACCGATGAGCTAAATATATCTTCTATGCTCGCTTCAAGGCAAGCAACACTGAACCATACACGAGAGCACCGACGGAGTCTGTAATGCCTACATGTATCAAGTGCCCAAGAATGCCAAGGTAACATACCTAAATGACTACCACCCCGTAGCACTCATGTATGTACCATGAAGTGCTTTGAAAGGCCGGTCATGTCTCACATCAAAATCATAATCCCAGAAACCCTAGACCCATTACAAGTCGCATACCATCCCAACAGATCCACAGATGATGCAATCTCTATTGCCCTTTCACACCTGGACAAAAGGAACACCTACGTGAGAATGCTGTTTGTTGACTCAGCGTTCAAACACCATGGTGCCCTCAAAGCTCATCATTAAGCTAAGGACCCTGGGACTAAACACCTCCCTCTGCAACTGGATCCTGGACTTCCTGAGGGCCGCCCCCAGGTGGTGAGGGTATGCAACATCATCGGTCACGCTGATTCTCAACACAGGGGTGCGTGCTTAGTCCCCTCCTGTACTGCCTGTTCACCCACGACTGTGTGGCCAAGTACAACTCCAACACCATCATTAAGTTTGCTGACGACAATGGTAGTAGGCCTGATCACCAACAATGATAAGACAGCCTACAGGGAGGAGGTCAGAGACCTGGCAGTGTGGTTCCAGGACAACAACTTCACCCTCAATGTGAGCAAGACAAAGGAACGGATTGTGGACTACAGGAAAAGGAGGGCTGAGCACCCCCCCCACCTGTTTATAGCCTTGTATTGTTATTTAGCCTGTTAACCCCCCATGAAAGCTCCAGCCCTTGTCTTTTTGGAAATCATTTAGTATGTATGGAAAGAGCACACCCTGATGGTCATTGTAAAGCAACCCATCTCCATCCACATTACCTTCTATTCATCCTCCACACGCACCGTTGATCTAGCTCATCGTTTACAACAGGAAAAGTGAATGGGACAATAAGTTTGAAGTTATCTCCAATCTGTCTTATTAAATAACTCCATAACTTGAAAGCCCTGATTGCTAAGGTCAATTTAAGATGCCAGGCTTGAAAATCTTTTCAGCCATTTTGGCACAGTGACTAACTACCCAAACGCAGGTGGCCGAGAGACATCATGTGATCTCCTAATGCCATCTAGTGGACGAACTAGGAATCATACTGGAAATATTTACATAAAATCAATTCTTATTTGTCACATGCTTAATAAACAACAGGTGTCGACTAACAGTGAAATACATACGCCACCACCCACAAACACCTCTACAGACCCATTCTCCCTCTCTCTCACCAGGCAGTCTCTCTGGATGGTCTTGCTGAGGGCGTTGTAGTTGTCTGGCTCCAGCAAAAGACCGTCTGGAAGGTCCTGGATGAAGTCCAGGTCCTTGAATGTGGGCACGGCCCTTTCTCGCTCCTTGGCCGAGGCTCGTCTCTTATAGGTGGAGCCCTTCATGTCGTACTTGAGGTGCATGCGCACGGCGCGCGGGAGCAGGTTGTTCATGACAGCAATGCGGATGTTCTTTCCCCCTGCTTGGACGCAGTAGAGACCGTAGAACTTTGGCAGCAAGGTTCGCTTGTTCTGGTTCAGGTTCTAGAGAGCGAGTGTAGGGGAAAGGATTGGGGTACAACTATATCAATTAAATCCACTTTGGTACCGTTCTATTAGCATAGAATACAACACGCGCAATAAATCAGGAGACATTCAGGACAAAGATTGAATTGTGTAGCAACTACTAGGTCAACTTGGTAACTCAAAGGACAAAACATAAGGTGCACAATGGATCATCACACAGACACACACACTATTGCATGCACATGCGTACCCACACTCTTACCATGAAGTAGCCAGGCAATAGTTTCTGTAAGAACTCGGCCTCTTTGTGCTGCACAGTCTTAATGATGAACTCATCATCGCTGGAGACGTAGAACAGAGATCCGCTGGCTCCAGAGTTGGACAGCTCAATCAGTTCCTCGTTACACAGCGAGTACTGCAACAACAGTGATTCGTTATTTGTTACCGTAAAACTTAAATTTAATAGCCCAGGCGTTTTTTTTGCTTAAATCACTGGACACAACAGGCACTTATTAGAGACAGGCTTCTACAGTGGGGCAAAAAAGTATTTAGTCAGCCACCAATTGTGCAAGTTCTCCAACTTAAAAAGATGAGAGAGGCCTGTAATTTTTATCATAGGTACACTTCAACTATGACAGACGAAATGAGAAAAAGAAATCCAGAAAATCACATTGTAGGATTTTTAATTTATTTATTTGCAAATTATGGTGGAAAATAAGTATTTGGTCAATAACAAAAGTTTATCTCAATACTTTGTTATATACCCTTTGTTGGCAATGACAGAGGTCAAACGTTTTCTGTAAGTCTTCACAAGGTTTTCACACACTGTTGCTGGTATTTTGGCCCATTCCTCCATGCAGATCTCCTCTAGAGCAGTGATGTTTTGGGGCTGTCGCTGGGCAACACAGACTTTCAACTCCCTCCAAAGATTTTCTATGGGGTTGAGATCTGGAGACTGGCTAGGCCACTCCAGGACCTTGAAATGCTTCTTCTGAAGCCACTCCTTCGTTGCCAGGCGGTGTGTTTGGGATCATTGTCATGCTGAAAGACCCAGCCACGTTTCATCTTCAATGCCCTTGCTGATGGAAGGAGGTTTTCACTCAAAATCTCACGATACATGGCCCCATTCATTCTTTCCTTTACACGGATCAGTCGTCCTGGTCCCTTTGCAGAAAAAACAGCCCCAAAGCATGATGTTTCCACCCCCATGCTTCACAGTAGGTATGGTGTTCTTTGGATGCAACTCAGCATTCTTTGTCCTCCAAACACGACGAGTTGAGTTTTTACCAAAAAGTTCTATTTTGGTTTCATCTGACCATATGACATTCTCCCAATCCTCATCTGGATCATCCAAATGCTCTCTAGCAAACTTCAGACGGGCCTGAACATGTACTGGCTTAAGCAGGGGGACACGTCTGGCACTGCAGGATTTGAGTCCCTGGCGGCGTAGTGTGTTACTGATGGTAGGCTTTGTTACTTTGGTCCCAGCTCTCTGCAGGTCATTCACTAGGTCCCCCGTGTGGTTCTGGGATTTTTGCTCACCGTTCTTGTGATCATTTTGACCCCACGGGGTGAGATCTTGCGTGGAGCCCCAGAT
The DNA here is from genome assembly GCA_030435695.1 of Brachymystax lenok tsinlingensis. NCBI lineage: Eukaryota > Metazoa > Chordata > Actinopteri > Salmoniformes > Salmonidae > Brachymystax > Brachymystax lenok. The sequence goes on along the minus strand of CM059806.1, from coordinate 2,164,896 downwards.
CGAGGAAGATTATCAGTGGTCTTGTATGTCTTCCATTTCCTAATAATTGCTCCCACAGTTGATTTCTTCAAACCAAGCTGCTTACCTATTGCAGATTCAGTCTTCCCAACCTGGTGCAGGTCTACAATTTTGTTTCTGGTGTCCTTTGACAGCTCTTTGGTCTTGGCCATAGTGGAGTTTGGAGTGTGACTGTTTGAGGTTGTGGACAGGTGTCTTTTATACTGATAACAAGTTCAAACAGGTGCCATTAATACAGGTAATGAGTGGAGGACAGAGGAGCCTCTTAAAGAAGAAGTTACAGGTCTGTGAGAGCCAGAAATCTTGCTTGTTTGTATGTGACCAAATACTTATTTTCCACCATAATTTGCAAATAAATTCATTAAAAATCCTACAATGTGATTTTCTGGATTTTGTTTCCTCATTTTGTCTGTCATAGTTGAAGTGTACCTATGATGAAAATTACAGGCCTCTCATCTTTTTAAGTGAGAGAACTTGCACAATTGGTGGCTGACTAAATACTTTTTTGCCCCACTGTATTTGAGCCAGGGGCCTATTTCCTTAATGCACACAGCTCATATGCATAATTAATTGTTAATTCCAGCATTTCAATACATTTCCTGCACTAATGTGTTATCATTTACACACAGTGTCACGTTCTTGTCTTTAGTATGCCTCTATTTCAAGAAATAAATTATGATTATCCTCTGACTGTGCAATTTCTGCAGTTCTTACTTCGCCACTACAGAGCGATCAGCAGATTTCTGGGGGTCTGTACTCCCGAAGTGGTTGTCTGTTTTTGTGCTTGCCAGTTAGCTAGCAGCTGTTAGCAGCCAATGGCTAGCAGTTTTTAACTGGCAATAAAAACAGATGATTGCCATCATTTTTTTGAGTCACTAGTGAATTATTTAATGTAACAAATCAACCATTAAACCTTTCATGGTAACCTCTTAAATTCATTTACCAGGCGTTTATTTGAAATATCTGCCATTGCCCGGCTATTAAAAGGACAGGCGGCTAACTGGGGGCTCTCTCTCTATGACAGCAAGGTGGACTGGGCGGGTGTAGTACCAGGTAATCGTCTGGTCGGATACCAAACATCTCCCTGAAGTAGCGGAATGCGATGGGAGCGTAGGTCTTGAACCTGAAGTCACTGTAGTGGTGGGCTGGGGTCAGGTTACTGCCCTCACTAAAGACGAATAGAGGAGTGTGATTAATACGTCAATAAGTGACAGCAGACAGAGACCATGAACTTACATAAAACACAATTCTACACTTGTTAAGAATGCAATTTTGAAGCAGAGGAGAACATTATGGGATAATCAACGAGAGGCTATGCGTTCTTTGGAAAATAACGAACGAAGTGGAAGGCATGTTCCACGACCTGCTAGCAGAGTGGACCTAACCTTCCACGGAGTTGCATTATTTTCCAGAGAATGCATAGGGCCACAAGTTGAATATCCCTTTGATATCATGGCTATAATTAACACATTTGCCACTAGAAATGTGTTCAACATCCACTGAAGTAGCTAGAAAGTTTACCAGATAGCTATAGCAGGTGCCTTGGTAAACAAACAGAACTGCTAGTTTAGCTAACCAAACCATGAGTCCTAGCTTGCTATTATGAAAATGAAACAATACCAATGTTATCAATTTGACTTTTGCTTTCAAAAGTAGCTCAAACAGAGCATGTAAGAATGAACTATAGCCATTGAACACTACCGTTCAAATATACCGTGCGTTATGGGGAAATAATGCAAGCTCTAGAATGCCCTTCAAGCCAATCAGAAACGAGTATCTAACAATGCCACTGTAAAATTGGGGAGAACATTATTTAACCTATTTGTTTGTCACAATTCCAAACTTGCAATGTTGACGTAAAAACACAACAGAAACACATACTCCCTCTATAAACCACACACACCTGGGGAAAAAGATGCTCTCCACCACTTCAAAGTCCTGCATGAGTACATCTCTCTCAGGCTTCTGGCTCAGGCTGCCCACTGTGTGTGTGATGCCCAACTGGATGGCACCTTTCAGGGCAGACGAGGTAGTCTGGAGGAGGGCAGAGCAGGGATTGAGATTGAATAGAAAGGAAGAGAACGTATTTCCCAGGTTGAACATATGCACATGTTAAAGTCAGCTGAGGAGTGCTCTGAGTTGGAAGTGCATGGCTGGGGTGCACACCGTAGCGCATATATGTCTCAGATATTTATGTTTCTACATTTGAAGAAGTCTTAGCATTGTATTCACTAGGAACTAAACGGGACGAAATGGGGAGGGACATATCTGAATTTGTCTAATAGGAACACTAGTTTTCATATAATATATATATTTTATGAAAACTAGTGTTCCTATTAGACAAATTCAGATATGTCCCTCCCCATTTCGTCCCGTTTAGTTCCTAGTGAATACAATGCTAAGACTTCTTCAAATGTAGTAACATAAATAGCTGAGACATTTCGAAACCAGCAGATGAATCTTCACAAGACTAAACATGTGATTGGCAGTTATGTAATTAACTGACAAAGGGGACTGAATATGTTCATTCATAAGACCTAAGAAAAACATTTAAGTAGGAAAGATGAAGTCTGTTACAGTGTGTGAATGGGAGTTGACCAAGAACTCTGACCTTCTTGTAGGTGGTCTCACCACTGGGGTCAAGCCCACGGTGGCCAATAGTCTTCTTTATAGTTTGAGATGAGCTTGAGGACCCTAGACCCTTTGAGTGGAAGAGAGGAGAAAAGGTGAGTCACAGGAAGAGACAAAGGACATAACACAACCATTGGGTGAGCCTACTTTATATAAACGAGTGGCATGAAAATGATTGGCAAGAAAAGCACATTGTACATCATCTTCTCACCTCTAAAGAAGCCATCTTCCGAGTCCCAGTTGAGCCTACCGAGAAAAAAGAACAAGAAAAAAGATTTGAGAGCCATTGGTTACGGCACACACAGCACTGTGCAATAGACCGTAGAGCTGCTGTTGTGAATTGTTGCCGTTGATCATGCAAATCCAAACCAGTCTAAAAACACAAAAACCTAGTTCCCAGTTTAAACAAAAGGTGATTTGGCCATGAATACATTCAAAGGTGTCAAGACACCCCATTCTGTAGCCTAAGACTGAATACAAAATATAAATAAATAGCTAGGCTACTAATGATGATGATGTATTGCTTGTTTGTTGATTGCTTTCAAAGCACTTTGAAGGTATGAAAAGCGCTATAGAAATGTAATACATTATTACTATTATTAAAATGACATTGCCCAAGGACTAAGATGCATACATGAGATGTCATCAGTTACCAATTGTTACAGCTATTGGCAGCTGAATCAGTTTCCAAGACAACAAGGCATGCAAACATTCACAGGCCTAAATTGACAGAACCTGAATAGTTCATGTCAACCAGTTTTCACACAACACACGGGTACCTCTGAGGATAGTCTCCTCCAGAACTGAGTGTGCACATCTGTGGGGGTGGTAAACGGTTATGGTCCTGTTAGTAGCTGATATGTTGTGCCCTACTAAACAGTGCCAACCCTAGGACAAGGAGCTGTGTACTTGGCAAAGGTGGGTTCTGTCACACAGCTGTATTTAAAGAGCACACATACTACAGGATTGAGTCTCAAAAGACTTGATCTCCAAAACGAGTAACGTTGGCTATTAGGTGTAGAGATATCAGAGAGAATGTGCACTTACCAGTGGAACTCGCTGGACCTGAATGAACTGTCCCGGCTGTGGCCATTTCTGAAACGTGCACGGTTCTTGGTATATCGTTATTTTTCGTCGAAGCGAGCGTTCTGGTGCGTTTCCACACAGCTCTGATCCGGGGTCGTCAAGCCAAATAAGCTGGACCCAGTGACTGGGCAAAATTCGGGATAACCCACACTGTCATTACTCTCTGCTTGTTTTGCTGGGGTGAGCTGAGGGGTTGGGTCCTTATTCAGCTGGAAAGAAAAACATAGTTAGCAAGCAAGATAGCGCCCCTGACAATGACAAACTGTCGCGTTGCTAGATTCACCGGTGCTGGCTGGTCATTTCTAGCCAACATCGGCTAGCTAACGTTTCCATAACATTTGAGTCCTTAGCTGACGCGCTGATCCAGACACGTAGCTAGCTACAGCGACTAACTACCTTAACTAGTTGGTTCAAACTGCGAGCCACGCTGGCTTCCTGACTCCTAGCAATAAAAATGGCTTTGTTATTTCACATGGCTCACTAGCTAAGGATGGGGCATGGTGTCGGTGAGAGCAACCGCTAGCTAACAAATAACATGTTGACTAAGTAATACGTGACTTTTTTTTTTATATATATAATGACTAGCTAGTTGGTCTTACCGACACCATCTGACTTGTGTTGGTATCATTTTCAAACAGCCACGCTAACCTAGCTTGGTTTTGCCGGATAACGTCAGCCGAGACGCACCGCACTAGGTTTGTTTCCAGTTTGGATGTTGGTTAGATATTCGGAGCTTGCTCGTCGATACATCTTCCACTGAAGGTCCTAGAGATAACTAAACAATCCGATGGTAGAGAGCAAGGTGTAGCCCATGTTTTCTCCGTTTTCAGAAAGTGACTTTACGTTGGCTTTCTATGGGGTGGATGTTATGCACTCGTGGCTATGGGACGGTCTTAAAAGTGCAATCAGCAGGACTAGGGATAGGCTGGACAACTGAACAAGTCAACATTCAGAGAATAGCAAAATAACGTTGGCTGTGCTGGAACACTAGCGCGATCCCATCGCAGAGCCTGTTTTGACTGGAGTGGCGCTTAGAATTGCATTTAGCCTAAATGGCACCAAAAAAGGTGTCCCTTTCTATGTTACCACTACAATCTGTTTTTAGGACGAAACTGAAAAAGAACAACTCGTGTAGAAAGTAAACATTGATGGTGCCAAGCGTGCATATGTCTGCATAAAGAGGAAGTAGGAGAAAACTAATGCAACTTGACTATTTCTGGTCAAGCGATCGATGACAATGGAATACACTGCCCAGCCCTACATAATTAGAAAGATGAGATTATCATGATTAAAATAGTGTCCGATTTGATAAAAAACGAAATATACACATTGAGATATTTGGCAAAATATAACAGTATGACTCTCCGTAGGAAAACAATGGGGGGAGCTCAGCATTCCAAGGGCAAAAGGTATTTCGGGGCTAGCGTTTGATGACAACGGAATACACTGCCCGGCCTTTCGTAATTAAAGAGGATATTCTCATGATTAAAATGTTATCCAATGTAAAATAATCTAAATATACACATAGCGAAATAGACAGAGATACCTATATTTCCCTATAGTAAACAATGGGACGACCTCAGAGTAATTGTGTTGTTGTTTACATTTTAACTACAAACAACGTGGGCAGGTCTCCATTGTCAACAATAGCAAAGCAGGCATTGTGACCTAGAACAATAAACTGGGAATAGAACGTTCAGAAGGGGAGTTGGTGCCACGGTGCTCAATAGAACTATTAGGAGCTGGCAGGGTGAAAAATGCACTAAAATAAGGCTTGTTTTTTCGGGATTACTTCAAAACTACGGCAGGCAGCTGGGACATGTGGTAATATTATGAAACTGGGCTCCACGGCGGATGCAACGAAATAGTTTTATCAGAAAAAAGCCTTGTTAAAAATGGTTCTCTAATGATCAATTAGCTTTTTAAAATGATAAACTTGGATTAGCTAACACAATGTGCCATTGGAGCAGAGGAGTGATGGTTGCTGATAATGGGCCTCTGTATGCCTATGTAGATATTCCATTAAAAAATCTGCCGTTTCCAGCTACAATAGTCATTTACAACATTAACAATGTCTACACTTTTTTTCTGATCCATTTTATTATTGTAATGGACAAAAAGTGTGGTTTTCTTTCAAAAACAAGGACATTTCTAAGTGATCCCAAACTTTTGAACGGTATTGTATGCATACATACACATACCCACATATAAACATGCATACATATATACATACAAATACACATACATATCTTTTAAAAATATTTTACCTTTATTATTCCCCGCAAACCCTACCACCCCTCCCCTAATTGGAGTAAATTAATAAACAATAACACTTAGGCTTTTACTTCCAGCTTATACATACACTGGGTCTGTAAACTGTATATATGTTCAGAACTTTTGGGAAATAGCACAGTTACAAATAGAAATAGAGGAAGGCCAGGACTAAAAACAAACAAAATATAACTATTGTAAAATAGATTGTCTGTAAGTCCTGGCCTTCCTCTATTTCTATTTGCAACTGTGCTATTTCCCAAAAGTTCTGAACATATATACAGTTTACAGACCCAGTGTGTTTTACATTTGTTATCTTCTTGTTATTAGTCCCACCCTTCAGCTCCATTCAACCACTCCCATCTATCTCTTAACACCATCCATATTGGATTTCTATTTGCCATACATTTTTCAACTGTGCTGCATCACAAAAGTTCTGAACCTTTCTATTATCATAAGTTAGAGAAACATTTTTGCTAAAATAATTATTATATTATTGATCGATTGACTATGACCTTTCAAATCACCCAGTAGTGCTATCTGCAGCGTTAGCTCCAGTTAAATGTTGCAATTCTTTAGCCATTCCTGGACCTGTGACGAAAAACTAGCTACATATGGACAGTATGAAAATAAATTATTTAACGACTCTGTCTCCTTGCAGCAAAATCCGCCGAGCTGGGAAGGTTGTATCCCCCATATATAACTTTCTATTGGTTGCAATCATTTTGTGTAATCATTTAAATTCAAAAAGGTCTAAGTTTTGAATCGGGCATTGTTTTGCGTGTCAATTCATAAACCATGTGCCATGGAATCGGTACATCAAAAATCTCTTCCTAACTATTTTGCAATCTATTTGGCACAGCTGTACATTTTTTGGTCCTTAAATGAAACTGGTATACAGTTGAAGTCGGAAGTTTACATACACTTAGGTTGGAGTCATTAAAACTAGTTTTTCAACCACTCCACAAATTTCTTGTTAACAAACTATAGTTTGGCAAGACGGTTAGGACATCTACTTTGTGCATGACACAAGTCATTTTTCCTACAACTGTTTACAGACAGATTATTTCACTTATAGTGGGTCAGAAGTTTACATACACTAAGTTGACTGTGCTTTTAAACAGCTTGGAAAATTCCAGAAAATTATGTCATGGCTTTAGAAGCTTCTGATAGGGTAATTGGCATCATTTTAGTCAATTGGAGGTGTACCTGTGGATGTATTTCAAGGCCTACCTTCAAACTCAGTGCTTCTTTGCTTGTCATCATGGGAAAATCTAAAGAAATCAGCCAAGGCCTCAGAAAAATTATTGTAGACCTCCACAAGTCTGGTTCATACTTGGGAGCAATTTCAAAACGCCTGAAGGTACCACGTTCATCTGTACAAACAACAGTACGCAAGTATAAACATCATGGGACCACGCAGCCGTCATACTGCTCAGGAAGGAGGTGTTCTGTCCTCTAGAGATGACGTTCTTTGGTGCGAAAAGTGCAAACCAATCCCAGAACAACAGCAAAGAACCTTGTGAAGATGCTGGAGGAAACAGGTACAAAAGTATCTATATCCACAGTAAAACGAGTCCTATATCGACATAACCTGAAAGGCTGCTCAGCAAGGAAGAAGCCAGTGCTCCAAAACCGCCATAAAAAAGCCAGACTACGGTTTGCAACTGCACATGGGGACAAAGATCCTACTTTTTGGAGAAATGTTCTCTGGTCTGATGAAACAAAAATAGAACTGTTTGGCCATAATGACCATCGTTATGTTTGGAGGAAAAAGGGGGAGGCTTGCAAGCCGAAGAACACCATCCCAACCGTGAAGCACGGGGGTGGCAGCATCATGTTGTGGGGGTGCTTTGCTGAAGGCGGGACTGGTGCACTTCACAAAATATATGGCATCATGAGGAAGGAAAATTATGTGGATATATTGAAGCAACATCTCAAGACATCAGTCAGGAAGTTATAGCTTGGTCGCAAATGGGTCTTCCAAATTGACAATGACACCAAGCATACTTCCAAAGATGTGGCAAAATGACTTAAGGACAACAAAGTCAAGGTATTGGAGTGGCCATCACAAAGCCCTGACCTCAATCCTATACAACGTTTGTGGGCAGAACTGAAAGTGTGTGCAAGCAAGGAGGCCTACAAACCTGACTCAGTTACACCAGCTCTGTCAGGAGGAATGGGCCAAAATTCAAGGCTACCTGAAACGTTTGACCCAAGTTAATTAAGGAGCGGTGGGGTGCTAGCGCCCCATCCTTGACAACATCTGGAAAAATGTAGAGCGCCAAATTTAAAATGCAAATGTAGTATTATAAAACATTCATAAAAATACAAGTGTTGCACACTCTTCAAAAGCTTAGACGCTTGGCAATCTCACAGCGTTGTCAGATTTCAAAAAGGCTTTACGGCGAAAGGATAACATTTGATTGTCTGAGGACAGCTCCCCGTGTACTCCCCGAGCTCAAATAAATCGCTTACCTTTGAAGATCTTCTGCTGATGGTAATCCGAAGTGTCCAAGCAAGACATCCAATGTTCCTTTTGTTAAAAAAAAAAAGTCCCTATTTATATCCATAAATCTCAGTTTGGTTGGCGCGTTCTGTTCAGAAAATCCTTGCCCACTCGCCCAATATAGAAGACACAGAGACCGGTAACAGTATACCTATAAACTTTGTCCAAACAAATCAAACCACATTTCTAATCGATCCTTAGCTACACTATTATGTTTATTAACAATTATATTTCACACAGATAATATCTTGAGCGATAGAAAAGTAAAAATCCGAGGTGCGCACTCCCGGGTCCTGCGTGTCACAGACAGAAATTGCTTCCTCACTCCACTGATATAAACTTCCTGTATTCGTCTAGTTTTCAAGATAAACACATGAAACCTTGTCTAAAGACAGTTGACATCTAGTGTAAGTCATAGGGAGCTGGATTTCAGCAGATCCTATAGCAACTCATTGGAAAATGAGAAAGCTCACAAAAATGACATTTTCTTGGATGGATTTTGCTCGGGTTTTCGCCTGCCATATCAGTTCTGTTATACTCACAGACATTATTATTAACAGTTTTAGAAACTTCAGAGTGTTTTCTATCCAATACAACTATTATGTGCAATACTATTATGTGCATATCCTAGTTTCTGGGCCTGAGTACCAGGCATTTTACTTTGGGCACGCCAGACTCTCCAAAACTTCGAACACTGATGCCGTTCCCTATTAAACAATTTAAAGGCAATTCTACCAAATACTAATTTAGTGTATGTAAACTTCTGACCCACTGGGAATGTGATGAAATAAATAAAAGCTTAAATAAATAATTCTCTCTAATATTATTCTGACATTTCACATTCTTAAAATAACGTGGTGATCCTAACTGACCTAAAACAGGGAAATTTTACTTGGATTAAATGTCAGGAATTGCGAAAAACTGAGTTTAAATGTATTTGGCTAAGGTGTATGTAAACTTCAACTGTAGCTATACCATGATATTTGCATTGCTACTAAGTAAACTTTCAAATTGTCCCCACTATTCCACCCGCTAAAACCCCTCCTCATCCTGAGTTGGGTGACAGGCAGACCACCCGGATCTCATGGCCCCCGAGAGACCGGGACACATCCTTCGAAAAGAGCACCCACAGAACAGAAACAAATCAGCCGCCAAAAGCATTTCCATCGCCCCCCCACATCAATTTGTATTATATATATATATATATAGTTATTAAAAATATATACATGAAAATCCTGCTTATCTTAATTTCCATAATTATCAATTGTAATAATGTAGGTAGTTTAAGCAAAGGATTGTTGCCTCTTACCAGTATTGCCATTACAAAAATTACATTTTGGCAAGCAATTATTATTTTATCAAATAATTAGTGATTCATCCTATATATTGTCCTTAACATCTTTACTCGCTAGCAACACACACACACTCACACACTCACCCCCTTTCCCCCACAAACAATCATACACTCAGATGCTCAACAGTTGTTCCATCCCAGAGCCCAATTTAAGAAAGGCCTTGATTTATGAATGCATATACAGTTGCAGCTGTATGAGAAGGCATGTAAAAGTGAGCAAAAACCATTGAGATCAGATATACATACTTCCCCTAAATCACCGACACGTGGTCCCCCGTTGTGATCATATTCCCAAACATCTCTGTGCAGTCAGAACATTGATGATTTTGGGCCTCAAGGGCCTCAATAATATACCCTCTCACTGAATGTCTGAGTGTGACCCCCTCCCCATGGGTTACTGCAGCTAGTGTTGCCAGCACTGCCACTACCTGGGTGGTACAAGGTCGTCAAGGTTCTCATTAGCAGCTTTGAGAATTTCCTTGTATATTATGCTCTCCCATCAGGGGGCTTTGGCTTTGTAGGTCCAACCCTGCCAGGCAGGCTCAGAATCTTGAGGGGGCAGTGCTGCTTTAGTAGGTCTCTGACCACATTCATCTTTCTGATTTGGCTGTGTATCGGCTACTTACATTAGGCCCATGAAACAGATAAGGACTTCTCCTTAGTGTATGGGTCGCTTAGGTGGGTGACTAGGGTATAGGGTTGGGGACAGTTCCATCATAATAGGACAGTAAATAAATCATTTATTTACAAATGTATATCCCATATCTGCACAAAATTGAAAGCTCGCTCTCATAACCCCTGCTCACAAACACACATGGGCTCTGCAATCCGTATCCTTTTTCACTCACTTAACTCCACACTTTCCAAACACACACCCCACCTTCCATCACAATACATGTGCACATACCCACATACTGTGCCTTCCATGTCCTCTGTGTTATCTCTACCATGTTGATTGAGTACTTTTGTGTTCCAGTTCCTTATATTTGAAGATGTATTCTTTTGCAAATTTTCCTTTATTCTAATGCTTAGTCTTATCAATACTATAAATGGAAAGTCTAACACTAATGATTTTCCAACATTCCCTATCTAGAATGGTATAGTGTAGTTGTAGTTTATTTCTTTAACACTTGTTGTATTTTATTGCTTTTCTATATATATTTTTTTATTACAATCCCTACAATGTCTAGTATTGTGTGTTCCATTATTCGACTCCTCTATGGGTACTTTGTAATATTTAGAATAGCCATGGAGTAGTCTTTGTGTGTCTGAACATTTGGTTATCAATATACCGTTTATCGACTACGAGAGCTACACGTTTCCCTTTCAATCTATTTTACTTGAAGATTGAATACAGAACTTTCGGCCGTTCTGCAATTGGGAACTGATCATTCATACCAGCAAGTATTTTACCCAGGCATTTACACATTATTTTATCTTTAAAGAAACAACTTTGACAACGATTGGGCGTTCATACTTCTGCCAGAAACGGTGTGCACGTTCGAGTTGGATTTTGTCGACAGCTTCGCGTGGGATCTGAATCGCTGTAAGGAGGAATTCCCTCAGGAACTTCTTCTTATAACCCACCAGTTTGTGAAATGCTAATATTTAGTCTAACTTACCAATATTGAATATTACGTTTTTATCTTGGTGATCTACACTGCTGTGTTCAGTCCGCCGTCCTTTTCAGCCTCGGGTTTTTGCCAGCAGGCACTTTACAGCGGGTGCTTGCAGATCGGCATCTGGCGTCCCTCGATGAGTCAATGTTTTGGATGCAATCATCAGAAAAACGAACTAACATTCAATTTGCAAACACCATCGCACAACAGGTTGAAATCAAGAGGTGTTTCTTTGCCATCAATGGGTTCCCAAATACGAACGGAGCAATAGACAGCACGTACATAACCATAAAAGCACCAACCTAAAAATAGTTGAAATACACTATGTACAAAAGTATAGGACACCCCTTCAAATTAGTGGATTCAGCTAATTCAGCCACACCCGTTACTGACAGGTGTATAAAATCGAGCACACAGCCATGCACTCTCCATAGACAAACGTTGGCCGTAAAATTGCCTTACTGAAGAGCTCAGTGCCTTTCAACTTGGAACCGTCATAGGATGCCACCTTTCCAACAAAGTTTGTCAAATTTCTGCCCTGCTAGAGCTGCCCCAGTCAACTGCAAGTGCTGTTATTGTGAAGTGGAAACTACTAGGAGCAACAACGGCTCAGCTGCGAAGTGGTAGGCCACACAAGCTCACAGGATGGGACCGGCGAGTGCTGAAGTGTGTAGCGTGTATAAATCTGTTGAGGATGGATGGCTTATTGGTGAGTGTTGCCTACTCATTTGAAGTCAATTTGCTAAAGTAACCTCAAATTGTCCTAATGGTTCTCTCTTTGTAGCTATGTTTTTACTGGTCAAACTACGACGGAGTGAGCCAAATAAAACCTTTTTGGTTGTGCTCAATCTCTGACACCAGCACCTCTATTGCAGTATCAAAAAAACTATTTTAAGCTTTTTTTGGTAAATTCCCACTGGTTTAAATGGATTACTTTGACCATATATGGTTAATTAGGGGCGTTTCTAAATACAAATAACCAAGGTCATGCAGGCGCACTGAGGCTGAGAACAATTAGTATTTATCAACGGTTATCTCCTACCGGTGTGCGTATGACGCTCATAGGATTGTTTGATAAATCACACTTGTTCTATGCGTACGAACATTCTTAATTCCGTTAGTAAGTAGTATTTTAGTATAGTTTCTACTGTTAGGTTCTAATTATCAGAGTAAGAACTCAACGGACACTATGAAAGCTTAAACCAAGTTTATTCTTCCCAAAGGACTGAACAGCTGAACAGACAAAAACATGTTTACAATAGTGGTGTAAATGTACCCCACTTTGGGTGGAGTTTCCTCCTTCTCGCTAAACATTTAATCTTTATTGATAGGCAGGAATCTAAGTGATAAAATGTTCCTTCTCCCTTAACGTGACCTGACCTCGACCCCCTTCATCACTAATCCATGGCTCTCTCCCCTTATCAATGCCTGCTACGTGATCGTTTCCCCTAAATTCCAAGCTTAATTGCATCCACCATATACTTTCCTCCTACAGATAACCATTAACCTCTGGTGTAGCCCCTCAGCTATGGCACCCCTCAGGTCTCTAAATGTTATTCATCATTAGTTATAACAAAGTTCAGCAATCCAAACCCATCACTACGCAATATTGATAAATGAGGCCCCTGGTGTTTACAGGAAAACTTGATGTTTGTCTCAATTAAAAGATCTAGAGATTTTAAACCAACTCCCCCCCCCACAACAATTGCATTTTGAAATGTGATTTTGTTTAGGTCATAAAGCAAATGGGCTTGTTATCTTTAGTGTTTCCCCTAGGATAAAAAAAAAATCAAAGGTAGTGGTGGGGTGCTTTTTTTTGTGGTTGCTGGGTGGGGATAAAAAAATAAATATAGACTGTGACGATGTGACTTTTTAAAAATACATTCTACTCCAATGCATGAAAGTTAAATTGCCATCATCTGAAATTTAACTGACGTGTGCCACTGCAGTGTAGGGAGACGATGAGGAGCAAGCGGTGGCTGTACACTCATGGTTCTCATTCGATGTGATTCAGCCTGGATTCTAACCAGGTAACTGTGGTGTCACCACTTGCACTGAGATGCAGTGCCTTAGACTGCTGTGCCGCTCAACCCCTTGCACGTGGAGATTGACATATGAGGTATGGCGAAATTTACACCTAATCCTATGAGAGGGCAAATTGGAGCTATTGCCATATTGCTTACAACTGTCAAAGCCACTTAGATCTCCACAAGTGCATAGGGATTGATAGGGATCGATTTGGGATTGGGCCATACACCACTTACAGGACCATCTGGTGTGTAATGCCACATTTTTAACCAGATACGATAGGCAACCCAGTTCCCTTCATGCAGAGGCAAGACAGTATTTGGGGTGAAGGGATTTAATGTTACAGTGGTAAAAAAAAGTGACCTTAAATGAAGTGTTAAAGTTTCAAAATTTGGAAATAAGTGGAAGGCGCTCAACCAATGTGAGTAGAGGTGTAAATAAATAATTTTGATTATCCTTGAAAAGAAAAGACGCAAAAAAAATAATATTTTAAAAACTTTTAAGGATGTTTTCACACTTGGTCCCTTTAAGGCAATTTTTGTGAACTCATTGCAGTTTGCTTCATTTTTTGTGCAGTGTGAACACTCCAAAGGAACTCTGACCCCTCCAAAGAGCCCCCGAAGCGAACTGAACTGAGACCATCTCGAGAAGTGGTCTGAGTTCGGTTTCCTTTTCTAGGGCAATGTGAAGACAAAGCTCCCCAGGTTGGTTTGTCATTATTCCCGCACCACACACTAGACCAGGGGTGTCAAACTCATTCTACGTTTGCAGGTTTTAGTTTTTTCCTTTCAATTAAGACCTAGACAACCAGATGAGGGGAGTTACTAACATTTAATTAGTCAACCAAGAACAGGGGTGGAGCAAAAACCCGCAGACACTCGGACCTCCGTGGAATGAGTTTGACACGTGCACTAGACCACTGCAACACCGTTTCACCTATCATACACTCACATTAGTGCCACAAAAGAAAGAAGATGATCTGCAGGTTCACAGAAAAAACGTATTCTGCTTTTGAATATTGATTAGTGATGGTCAAGGATGCACAGAAACGCCAAAATATAGGATAGGAGGCGACTTCGGGATGCTGGCCTTCTAGGCAGAGTTACAAAGAAAAAGCCATATCGCAGACTGGCCAATAAAAAGAAAATATTAAGATGGGCAAAAGAACAGACACTGGACAGAGGAACTCTGCCTAGAACGCAAGCATCCCGGAGTCGCCTCTTCACTGTTGATGATGAGACTGGTGTTTTTCGGGTACTATTTAATGAAGCTGCCAGTTGAGGACTTGTGAGGCGTCTGTTTCTCAAACTAGACACTAATGTACTTGTCCTCTTTCTCAGTTGTGCACTGGGGCCTCCCACTCCTCTTTCTATTCTGGTTAGAGCCAGTTTGCCCTGTTCTGTTCTGTGAAGTAGTACAAACATTTCTCGCATGGAATAGCCTTCATTTCTCAGAACAAGAATAGACTGATGAGTTTCAGAAGAAAATTATTTGTTTTTGGCCATTTTGAGCCTGTAATCGAACCCATAAATGCTGATGCTCCAGATACTCAACTGGTCTAAAGAAGGCCAGTTTTATTGCCTCTTTAATTAGAACAACAGTTTTCAGCTGTGCTAACATAATTGCAAAAGGGTTTTCTAATGATCAATTAGCCTTTTAAAATGATAAACTTGGATTAGCTAACACAACGTGCCATTGGAACGCAGGAGTGATGGTTGCTGATAATGGGCCTCTGTACACCTATGAAGATATTCCATAAAAAATCTGCCGTTTCCAGCTACAATAGTCATTTACAACATTAACAATGTCTACACTGTATTTCTGATTAATTTGATGTTATTTTAAATGGACAGAAAATTTGCTTTTCTTTCAAAAACAAGGAATTTTCTAAGTGACCCCAAACTTTTGAACGGTAGTCTGTGTGTGTGTGTGATATATCCCCCAAAATAAATATATACCCCAAAAATATATGGGGGATTGGAAATGATGCAGACAATTACATTGATTGAAGCTACAATCTATCCGCAATATTAAAGGTGACCCAACCCCTAAAAAAAATGAGTGACCCCAAACTTTTGAACGGTACTGTAGGTCATCGGGATAAGGGAAGACAAAAGAGCCCCACAGTGGAGGTGTCATAAAACTTAGCAGTCAAACGGGGAAATAGTTCCAATCGTTTTCCCACCATTCATTTTTCTTTTTTTAGAAAACTTAAAATACACTACATGACCAAAGGTATGTGGACACCTGCTCGAACTTCTCATTCCAAACTCATGGGCATTAATATCGAGTTGGTCCTCTCTTTGCTGCTATAACAGCCTCCACAAACCATATATGTATGGACCTCGCTTTGTGCACGGGGGTATTGTCATGCTGAAACAGGAAAGGGCCATCCCCAAACTGTTGCCACAAGTTGGAAGCACAGAATTGTATAGAATGTGATTGCATGCTGTAGCTTTAAGATTTCCCTTCACTGGAAAGAGGGGGCCTAGCCCAAACCATTAAAAACAGCCCCATTCCTCCTCCATTAAACGTTATAGTTGGCACTATGCATTGGGGCAAGTAGTGTTCTACTGGCATCCGCCAAACCCAGATTCGTCTGTCGGACAGCCAGATGGTGAAGCGTTATTCATCACTCCAGAGAATGCGTTTCCACTGCTCCAGAGTCCAATGGTGGCAAGCTTTACAGCACTCCAGCTGACGCTTGACATTGTGCATGGTGTTCTTAGGCTTGTGTGCGGCTGCTCGGCCATGGAAACCCATTTGCTGAGAAAACAGCATATTGCCTCCTTTTTGGCAATAAGGTAAGAGTTCGACTATCGATAAAAACCTTGCTCTCTACCATCATCTGATTCTAGATACAGTATATCACTCATCGACCTAGGACCTTCCGTCCGAGAGCTTATTGACAAGCAAACTTAGAAGATCGAAAGTAAAAACTGATTTACTGTGGGGAGTAACGTTAGACTGGTAGTGCTAGCAACGAATCTTGATAACTTGGTAAGCAGAGAAATCCATTGTTAACACTGCGGTCAATTGAAGTACGTAGTAAGGAAAGTAGCTATTGGCTGTCCTAAAAGTCGCTAAATGACGTCATCGCCTAATTTGCATCATTGGCCATGTGCATGTAATTGTGATGGACGCTGTAGGAGAGAGGAAGAAAGTTTATTTGTAGTTCTAAACATATTTAGGGTGTTTTTTTACTCACTTTTTGTCTCTCCCACAATGTTATTCCTCTCTCCTAGATCACATGCAAGCATGGAACAGTGTTCAGCGATAGCTAATGCCATGGTGGCCTCAGACCTTTTTGCAGAGTACATTTTTTTAACCATAAATGGCAGCTTGTTTTTGGTGGAACTGTTATAAGGCTTTGCCTTTTGAGTATGTTTTTGAGTTGTCATGTGTTTTTTTTTACATCACTAAGTTTGACGTAGAAATCAGCCTTACAGTATGCCTGTGTATCATCTCCAATAAACGGCTTCAACCAGCCTTTGAATTCAGGGTTTGATTCCCACTCCTTTCTGTATTTTTGAGTGTACAGTTTAGACTGATAGATGTTTAGCTGATGTCACAAAGGCACACACACACAGTGGACAAGGTGAGTAAATGACTGAGGCTGTGTGAGTCAAATGCAGTGATTTATTTTTGTGCAGTGATTTATTTTAGACAAAGAACATTTTACATTTACATCCCGCCCTGAATGTAAGCCAGGGCGGGATCAACCAGCGGCGGCTTCCCACATGCACGATTCATTTGCAGTCTGGACAGCTGGGAGGGACTGCTGCGGGTGGACTGGGCCGCCTGTGAGTGCTTTGGGACTGGGGTGGGGCCCACGGCAGTGTTGAGAAGAGTAAGAACGATACGTGCTTTGACATCAGAGTCTCCAAAAGTCTTCAATAACACCAGAAAGTTGCTAGATTTGTCGCTAGTCGCTTTTTTGAAAATGTGTCGCTAGAGGGGTCTGAATACTGGCTAAATATAGCGACAAAGTTGCTAAGTTGGCAACACTGTCCTGGAGATTGTACAGTTAGCTAGTACTGCATAACCCTGCATCGAGAAACAAACATGCATATTTTTCTTCGATGAGGTTTAACGGCGGTTGGCATCCAATATGTTGCATTAACGCCACCTACTAGACTGGAGTACAACTCCCTTATACTTTGCTTGAAAAAATAAACAAATACCCTATCATTTAACACTACACTCACAAAAAAGAAAATGTAAATCTATTTAGGCCTTCCTCATGCCAACAACCTGAAAGGATGGGACCTCACCAATTAATACACCCTATAACTCTTCTGATGTCAAGTCGCACACACCCAAATACCTCTCTGCAGCTGCCACCACAACCTAAATGTTCTGCGACTTACGTTCCATCCCTGCAGTACAGTTGATAACTATTTCTATAAATGCCCAAAATCCAATCTTACTGAAGCCAATATCACTTGGTTTATCCCTCTGTACTGGTACAGATCTACTACTTACACCACTCCTCACAGGATACCTCCCCCTTGACCCATCTTCCTCTACTTTCTTCACTGCCTCAGCATATGACAACTTCTGCACTACTCTAACCCTGGAAACCTCAACCTGCATCTCTCGCGCGGGACATTTCTGATCCCCAGCCCCATGGGCACCCCTACAATTACACATACAACTACTTTCCCCAATGCTACACATTCCTTTGTCTCATGCCCTTCTGCACACTTCTCACACCTAGGAACCTCGCTCCTACACACTGCTACCATATGCCCATAAGCTTGACACCTGTAACAATGTAATGTATTTGGCACAAAACCTTGTACAGGATAACTTATATATCCTAACATCACTTTGTCGGGCAAAGACAACATCAAAACTCAAAAGAACAGACAATGACTGCTTCACCACTCTCGCCATCCTGTCTGCATTGCACCAAACGATGAGCATCAAAAACACCAGAAATCTTCCCATTTATTTGGTCAACATTTACATTTACTTTACATCACAAATTTCAATGGCGTCCTTTTCTTGAGAGTGAAACAATTCACATTTCTTGCCCCCATTCGTTTAACGCTGAGCGCCTTCTCTCTCTGACCAGCAGAAACAAACAATTATCACAAGACCACTTCTGGTTACCCTCACCGCTTCCACAGTACCCAACTCTGTTTTCACCCACCGTGAAACCACAAATGGATCAGCCAAAAGGCAAGGGTCCACTTTTTCCCAAAACCTCACTCCTGCTGTCAGACTCATCTTTATCCTGACCATCGGTGCAAGCCTCAGGCACCGAGAACTTCACCACACCTACCACCTCCGATTCTTCAACCTCATTCACTTCCATTTCTCCTCCTGTCTTCAGCTCATTCTGCTTACACTTTCTACCATTCTTCTTTAACAAACTATCTCCCTTTTTTCCGCCATTTTTAACAGACTCAAGCTCACAGTCTTCCTCTCTCTCTTCGACCTCCTCTGCCTCTCTTTTTCCCCTCCATTCCTCCTCCGTATTCCAAGTATACCTCTCCTTATGTTAATACTGCACTTCTCCTGACATACAGTGGGGCAAAAAAGTATTTAGTCAGCCACCAATTGTGCAAGTTCTCTCACTTAAAAAGATGAGAGAGGCCTGTAATTTTCATCATAGGTACACTTCAACTGTGACAGACAAAATGAGGAAAAAAAATCCAGAAAATCACATTGTAGGATTTTTAATGAATTTATTTGCAAATTATGGTGGAAAATAAGTATTTGGTCACATACAAACAAGCACAATTTCTGGCTCTCACAGACCTGTAACTTCTTCTTTAAGAGGCTCCTCTGTCCTCCACTCGTTACCTGTATTAATGGCACCTGTTTGAACTTGTTATCAGTATAAAAGACACCTGTCCACAACCTCAAACAGTCACACTCCAAACTCCACTATGGCCAAGACCAAAGAGCTGTCAAAGGACACCAGAAACAAAATTGTAGACCTGCACCAGGTTGGGAAGACTGAATCTGCAATAGGTAAGCAGCTTGGTTTGAAGAAATCAACTGTGGGAGCAATTATTAGGAAATGGAAGACATACAAGACCACTGATAATCTTCCTCGATCTGGGGCTCCACGCAAGATCTCACCCCGTGGGGTCAACATGATCACAAGAACGGTGAGCAAAAATCCCAGAACCACACGGGGACCTATTGAATGACCTGCAGAGAGCTGGGACCAAAGTAACAAAGCCTACCATCAGTAACACACTCGCCGCCAGGGACTCAAATCCTGCAGTGCCAGACGTGTCCCCCTGCTTAAGCCAGTACATGTTCAGGCCCGTCTGAAGTTTGCTAGAGCATTTGGATGATCCAGATGAGGATTGGGAGAATGTCATATGGTCAGATGACACCAAAATAGAACTTTTTGGTAAAAACTCAATTAAATCGTGTTTGGAGGACAAAGAATGCTGAGTTGCATCCAAAGAACACCATACCTACTGTGAAGCATGGGGGTGGAAACATCATGCTTTGGGGCTGTTTTTCTGCAAAGGGACCAGGACGACTGATCCGTGTAAAGGAAAGAATGAATGGGGCCATGTATCGTGAGATTTTGAGTGAAAACCTCCTTCCATCAGCAAGGGCATTGAAGATGAAACGTGGCTGGGTCTTTCAGCATGACAATGATCCCAAACACACCGCCCGGGCAACCTTGAAGGAGTGGCTTCGTAAGAAGCATTTCAAGGTCCTGGAGTGGCCTAGCCAGTCTCCAGATCTCAACCCCATAGAAAATCTTTGGAGGGAGTTGAAAGTCCGTGTTGCCCAGCGACAGCCCCAAAACATCACTGCTCTAGAGGAGATCTGCATGGAGGAATGGGCCAAAATACCAGCAACAGTGTGTGAAAACCTTGTGAAGACTTACAGAAAACGTTTGACCTCTGTCATTTGCCAACAAAGGGTATATAACAAAGTATTGAGATAAACCTTTGTTATTGACCAAATACTTATTTTCCACCATAATTTGCAAATAAATAAATAAAAATCCTACAATGTGATTTTCTGGATTTCTTTTCTCATTTCGTCTGTCATAGTTGAAGTGTACCTATGATGAAAATTACAGGCCTCTCTCATCTTTTTAAGTTGGAGAACTTGCACAATTGGTGGCTGACTAAATACTTTTTTGCCCCACTGTACATATGGACAGTACCAAAATCAATGATCTAATGACTCTTGTCTCCCGTAACAAAATCTTCAGAGCTGGGAAGGTTGTATCCCCCATATATCTAAAATTATATTGGTTGCAAGAATTTTGTATAATCATTTTTAATAGATTTTCTTTGGGAATCTGGTGTTTTGCGTATCAGTACCATGTGCCATGGAATTGGGATATCTAAAATCACTTCCCAAATATTTTGCAATCTATGTGGCACAGCTGTCAATTTTGTGGTCCTTAAATGAAACTGGTATACTTTTTTATTTATCACAATTTTCTTAAACCAATTTTGGTCTTTAATGCGGGGTCAACAGACAAGTTCCTTACTTTTTCAACCCTTCCACTTGCCTCTTCCATTTTTGCAGTAATGCTGCAGTTAGTTGGTTGTAATTTTGGGTAGAACAGACAATTCCATATATTTTTGTTAGCTGCATGTGTGACAACTACACCAGTCCTATTTATGATATAATTTACAAAGATTATACTTTTTTATATAAAAAAAGTGTTTTTATCAATGAATATTTTAGTTTAACAGCAATATTTGTTGTATTGGCAGTTCTGTCTTGGATTAAACTGACATTGCAACCAACCTTCCATGGCTTGTTTGAAAAATAGTAATATTTTGGAGATATTAGATTTTCAAATAACTGAAAGTGTAGGTTGTAATCCGAAGCCACGTCGCCGAGACCAACGTCTTGCTTGCACGCTTTGAGGATAACAGAGTGCCACCGACACGGCCCGCTACCAAGGACTGTGGGCACTCCTTTTCCGTGGCCGACATGAGTAAAACATTTAAACGTGTTAACCCTCGCAAGGCTGCCGGTCCAGATGGCATCCCTAGCCGCGTCCTCAGAGCATGCGCAGACCAGCTGACTGGTGTGTTTATGGACATATTCAATCTCTCCCTATTCCAGTCTGCTATCCCCACATGCTTCAAGATGGCCACCATTGTTCCTGTACCCAAGAAGGCAAAGGTAACTGAACTTAATGACTATCGCCCCGTAGCACTCACCTCTGTCATCATGAAGTGCTTTGAGAGACTAGTCAAGGATCATATCACCTCTACCTTACCTGCCACCCTAGACCCACTTCAATTTGCTTACAGCCCCAATAGATCCACAGGCGATGCAATCGCCATCATGCTGCACACTGCCCTATCCCATCTGAACAAGAGGAATACCTATGTAAGAATGCTGTTTATTGACTATAGCTCAGCATTCAACACCGTAGGACCTTCCAAGCTCATCATTAAGCTCAAGGCCATGGGTCTGAACCCTGCCTTGTGCAACTGGGTCCTGGACTTCCTGACAGGCCACCCTCAGGTGGTGAAGGTAGGAAACATCACCTCCACTCCGCTAATCCTCAACACTGGGGCCCCACAAGGGTGCGTGCTCAGCCCCCTCCTGTACTCCCTGTTCACCCATGACTGTGTGACCAAGCACACCTCCAACTCAATCATCAACCACCCGAGCCACTGCCTGTTCACCCCGCTATCATCCAGAAGGCGAGGTCAGTACAAGTGCATCAAAGCTGGGACCAAGAGTCTGAAAAACAGCTTCTATCTCAAGGCCATCAGACTGTTAAACAGCCATCACTAGCACATTAGAGGCTGCTGCCTATAGGCATAGACTAGGAATCACTGGCCACTTTAATAAATGGAACACTATTCACTTGAATAATGTTTACATATATTGCATTACTCATCTCATATGTACAGTAAATACTGTATTCTATACTATTCTACATTCTTAGTCACTTAATGTTTACATATCTGGCATTACTCATCTCTTGTGTATATACTGTTTTCTATACTATTCTACGATATCTCATTCACCTAATAATGCTTAATTGTCTTGCATTACTCATCTCATATGTATATACCATTCCGCTCTAACATCACTCGTCCATATGTATATAGTCTTAATTCATTCCTACTTAGATGTGTGTGTATTGGGTATATGTTGTGTAATTTGTTAGATATTACTTGTTAGATATTACTGCACTGTCGGAGCTAGAAGCACAAGCATTTCGCTACACCCGCAGTAACATCTGCTAATCACGTGTAGGTGACCAATAAAATTTGATTTGAGTAAAGGTAAAACATTTATTGGAGTGAGATATATATATATATATATATATATATATATATACCGAGTATGTCCACATCACTGTCAGACCATTTTGTTGGTAAACTACACGGTAATGTAAAATAATAAAAAAATGGGTGATCCAATATGATATATAGTACACTTATCATAATTTGGTTGTAATCCAGAGGTTAAAAGTATCTAGATCCTCTATGAGGCTGTGGAGTGATCCAAATTGTGGATTTAAAATGGTACAATGACACCTTAGTTTTTAAGACCTGGACTTCTTACCTGTTGATATTAATGTTTAATAGCCAACATTTCGATGGCAATAATAAATAGATACTGTATGCCGATAGTGGAAAACTCTGTTTTACTCCTCTTGCTAGTTTAAAACTTTCTGCGAAGTAGGCATTATTGACTATTTTACACCTATGGTTACTATACATAACTTTAACCCATTTTAGAAGAGATTCTCCAAAATTGAAATATTCCAGGCATTTATATATAAAGTCCAGTTGTACTTTATCAAATGCCTTTTCAAAGTCAGCTATGAATACCAGGCCTGGTTTCCCAGATATTTCATGTTCAGATGTTTCCAGTACTTGTCTCATATTATCTCCAATGTATCGTCCATGTAAAAAAAACCTGTCTGATTAGGATGAATAATATCCAACAATACCTTATTAATTCTATGAGCTATGCATGAAGTGTTAGAGGCCTCCAATTTTTTTTATGGACTGGATCTTTATTTTTACCACTTGGATCTTGTTTCAGTAATAATGAAATCAGACCTTGTTGAATGTCTGATAATCTTCCATTTATATAAGAGTGGTTAAAACACGCTAATAACGGTCCTCTGAGTATATCAAAACAAGTTTGGTATACCTCAACTGTTCTACAGAGGGGGTTTTGAACATTTGACCTGACAGCAGCAGTTGATACTGGTCCTTTAGTGTCTTAGTAAAATTGTGTGTCTTAGTAAAATTGTCTGGATTCATGGATGGTTCTTGATTTGTAGAGTGATGGGATGCTTTGAGACTTGACTCTGCCGAACCATACCACCCAAGGAAGCAGCAGGTTGGGATGCTTTCAATTCATGTCTTAAATAAAAGGTGAATCATCAGAAAGGCCATAGGAAGTTTCCTAAGTAGTCCTAAGCCAAATGTTTTTCCCAGAACCCAGGGAGATATTACAAAAAGACAAAACACTTTCTTATATTCATAGAATGCAAAACAGAACATTAATGACCCTCACCTCCACCACACTCTCCGACAGTCCAGTTCTGGTGGCTGCCTCAGCCAGCATAGGCGACCCTCTCCTGATCATTCCCCAGTCAAATAAGGCTTTCAAAACCTCTCTTTGATCAGGAAAAATGTATGATATTCTTTGTCCTAAGAACAGAATGACACTTCTTAAGACATACCTTAATCTAGTGTTATATATGGATCAGTATACATATCACAGACTTCATATGAGAAGTGGGCCATAATTAGCTAAGAAATCACTAAGGCATAATACAAGATAACGCATAAGGCAAACCCCATGGCAGATGATACGGACTTCACATTATTCACATCCAGCCATAGGTACTGTATGATGCAATAAGCCATGTTTCAATATAATCTTTGTGCCTTTAGCCATTAACACACTAAAAACCTACTCCACTGATTATTGCTAGGACTTACTAGTGAGGTTGTTTCCATGCATGTTACTTTACTGTGTTGTGTTGCTATTGACATGGTGATTTTGCTTGAGCAATGGCAGTTCAACACTATCCTCGAGTGGCCATCCTTCCAAATCTTGTCTCGTTGAATAGTGTTGGCAGTCTGGAGAAATCCAGTATAGGATTCTGGGTTTGAATGGAAGTGTATGTTTTTGTTCAAACCCTTATCTAGCGCACCTAACTAATTGGTTGATAAACTGAATCACAATAATTACTACTGGGTTTGGAGCGAAAACCTACAGCATGGTAGCTCTCCAGAAACAGAGTTGGTCAGCCCTGCAATAGTGATTTGTAATAAATAAATACAAGTAGAGGCCAATAAATCATAAAATAATCTAAACCAATTATGCTAATCTGTTATGTTAACTATCCAAGCGTTGTAATACACCCATAAATTAAGAATCAATGAAGTCGACCTGCAACGTGCCAGGGGAATAGCAACGCAACCACACCCTAGCAACGAATGCACCCGTGTCGACCTGCAACGCGCCCACAGGCTAGAAATGCCAGTCATGCTAGCCAGCTGGGTCACCAGTTGCCGGAGCTTGTTCAGAGGCGATGTCTAAAACTACGTTTGAAATGTTTTTATTAATTCAGGAGCTGCAAATTCTATGTTTACTTTATTATTTGTTATTGGTTGTCGGCTATGCTGGAAATGTGATATTTTGTGTCATTGTCAATGCAGTACATCTACACCACGATATGAAACGTTGATTTGAACCTTCTGAACAAGTATTGGGGCGCCGCCCCACTGTCCGATTCATATCGCGTGATTTCTGATGATTATATCGACTGATTGCTATTGTATTGGCTGTCATAACGTGGCTAATAGGCTAGCGTTTGTTTCAAATAGGACACACAAGCGAGTCAACAGTTGAGTCATCTAGTTTATGAAATGACAGCCTGGCGAGCTTGCATCTGTGAATTAAACTTCCATTGCGCTGCTTTCATTTGTCCCGTTTTAAGTATACAGACACATGCCACCGTCCGAGTTAGGCTTCTACAATGTTGCAGTCTGGCTTCAGTTTTCAAAACTTGACAGTGAATAACCAAAAATACGAAACCTGCATCAACACACCATTCAAAGGAGAAACATGTAGGCCTATTACAGCAACATTTGAGCAGTAGCCTAGGCTGGCTAGTCAATGATATTTTGAGTGCACCATACAGCAATGGGCATTCAACCGCATCCGGTGATCCATGCGGTGGCAAACAAATTAAAACTTGTTTAAATGGTACAACAAACCCATTGCTACATTTTGTTATTTGGAATTATTAAATACTTTTTGATTAGGGTCGCAGCATATTATGCACTGCAAGCATAGCAGCAAAGGCTTGACAAATATGTATCTTTTTTTTTTTACATTGTAGGATGCTGTATATAGCATTTTACAATGTGCATAAGTGGGCATTATAAAGTGTCAAACAATGACCGGTGTGGGTCACAGTTGCATGTTTCTTTGTAAAACAAATAGGCTATGTCTGGCCTGTGAATTTGTTGTGTTTTTTTTCAATATGGCCCCTGGCTGATCGAGTTTGACACCCCTGGGCTAGTGTATCTATTTAT
The DNA here is from genome assembly GCA_030435695.1 of Brachymystax lenok tsinlingensis. Classification (NCBI taxonomy): domain Eukaryota; kingdom Metazoa; phylum Chordata; class Actinopteri; order Salmoniformes; family Salmonidae; genus Brachymystax; species Brachymystax lenok. The sequence goes on along the minus strand of CM059806.1, from coordinate 2,138,841 downwards.
GTAGCTAGCTATTTATTAACAAAACGATAGAGTTAACAACACCTTAGAAACAGAGCGTGTCATGAAACTGGCAAATAAAGATGACAATGGAAAGGGAAATATTGATGATAGCCAGAAATTCAGTCAACACCAACTAGATCATTACTCCAGAGACAGAGACAGAAGATGAGGCAGAGACTCTGAAGGACAGGAAAGAGGGACAGAACGAGTGAGTGATGCTAAAAGAATGACCAGACCAAGGGCAAAGTCATTTTCCAGTTCTTTTAAGATGGACAGGTGGAAGAAAATAAAGCCCTACCAGGTACCTCAAATCTACAACAGCCATGGACAGATGTGCTTTATTGTGAATTTATTAAGGTCAATCCATGCTGCACCTTGGCTTTCAAATACCAGCATATCGAAGCTAGTCACAGCCGGAAAAAAGCCTCGCCTTACTTCTGTGCCTCGGCCACCTGCACCTTTCAGTCGCGTAAGGCGAGATACATGTTTAGACGACAAAAAAGGCCTAGCAAATATAGCATGTATGTCAACATCATGGTATTCAGATGTGGTGAGGTGACGCACCAACGAAGTGAGAGAAGATGTAGGCCTGTAAGATATAATCACAGAGGTGCAGTAGCAAAGGCAGTACAAAAAGGTGTCAGCAACTACCACTACAGACAGTTGAAAAACACACGTACAGAAGAGATTTTGGCAGGCAACATTACAAGAAGCCTTTCAAAAGATATTCTCAAAGGGTTCGGGGCTGAAATCAGAAAGTGCACAAGGCTGCACGATGACATGATGCTAGAGCTCATGCTTGCACAAAAGGTTTTGAAGGAGTGTGCCACAACTTCAGCTACTACATCTGGATACATGCAGCACCTCCAAGTCGAGCCGTTTGGCATTCACTTGTACACAGATGAGGGTTTGAAGATCCTAGTTGAACATCTGAGAAAGCGCAGTCCAGTGACTCTTCATCTTGGGGCTGCAGTGTAGCCTAGTGTTTAGAGTGGTGGACTAGTAAAACGAAAGGTTGCAAATTCAAATCCCCGAGCTGACAAGGTACAAATCTGTCGTTCTGCCCCTGAACAGGCAGTTAACCCACTGTTCCTAGGCCGTCATTGAAAATAAGAATTTGTTCTTAACTGACTTGCCTAGTTAAATAAAGGTAAAATAAAATCTTGATGCTGCTGGTGGAATGGTGTCTAAGATTAGCAATCAAAGTTAAAGAGTTCTGTACTATGCTCTGGTTCTGCCCGGAATGGGCAAGGATAAACTCCCCGTATCTGAGATGATTAGTGTTCAGCAGTCCATCCCAACAATAACCTTTTGGTTAATGGAGACTGTACGCAAGGTCTCACAAATGACAAGCTGCAAGGTGAGACAGGTGGAGACTGATTTCAGCTGGGCGCTGATTGGAAGTGTATTTTGTGTATTTAACAAAGAGAGCATCACTTCTTATCTAAAAAGAGCCCACAGCATAGATTCCTCAAATGTTAAAGGATTGTGATAGTTTGTTTTCAGTTCATGTTTAAGCGGACAACAACTCTTCTAAATGTGTTTAATTTGCATATTGCAGGTCACAGCTCTGTGGCGAAGAAACAATTGCGAGGTGGTGGTTGCTGTTGTGAGGTCTACAGACTAAAAGTCCTCTTTCCTTCTCCATCATTCAGAGTTTAAAACTAGTCATAACATGACAATAAGCATTTCTTCAGTCACAATTCTAAACATATTGTGTAAAACAATTCATACAGTATGAAGAATGAACATAGAAGTACCTTAGATGTGCACCTAACCAAGTCTAAGGACATGTAATATCATTATGTAGTTAACTGGAATTGGATTTGAATGTTTCTGATGACATGGCCCTTATTCTGTCACTTTAAAGTAAACAGTGAAGATGTGTCATCACGTAAACACAATATTTTCAGCAATAAATCACTTTTTTGACTACATAACACCTTATACATGATACCTAATCTCCCTAACAAGGCATATATATGTGACAATGACCCATTAAATTGCATGTAGAATGTATAATATATCAGACAAATAAAAACAAAGGCAAATGTAATTACTTTTGTTTTAAATCTCCATAAACAATCATTCTAACGAACCAATATTCTCTGAAATGTCTCTATATTTTAGTTTATGCTTAATTATTTGTATAATGTTCTTCACAGTCAAAGCATTTGTGGTTTTACTTTCTCTCCTTATACAGACAATCGAATGGTACTTTCAAGCAACCACAAAAATCTGCGGTCACCGGACAAAGATTTACATCCTAAATCATTACTCAGCCCAAGTCATTCTAAATGGAGAAAGAACTTTAGTGCGCAAGAAAAGTCTGCCCAAGGTACTAATACAATCTGTTAGTGGAATTTTAAAGGATTAACTATTGATTTAAAAAAAATTGTCTTAGTGGCAAGCATTTGAAATGATTTATTTCAGGTGAACTTCAGTAACTACAATGCTGTCATGAGTTTCTTGAATGTGAACCAGAACCACACAGGTTTCTCCTGAGATGTTCAATCGGGTTCAAGTCTGGGCTCTGGCTGGGCCAGTCAAGGACATTCAGAGACTTGTCCCAAAGCCACTCTTGCATTGTCTTGGCTGTGTGCTTAGGGTCGTTGTCCTGTTGGAAGGTGAACCTTCGCCCCAGTCTGAGGTCCTGAGCGCTCTGGAGCAGGTTTTCAACAAGGATCTCTCTGTACCGTTCATGTCTCCTTAGATCTGGACTAGTACCCCAGTCCCTGCCGCTGAAAAACATCCCCACAGCATGATGCTGCCACCACCATGCTTCACCGTAGGGATCGTGCCAGGTTTTCCTCCAGATGTGACTCTTGGCATTCAGGTCCAAGAGTTCAATCTTGGTTTCATCAGACCAGAGAAACTTGTTCTTTAGGTGTCTTTTGGCAAACTCCAAGCTGGCTGTCGTGCTTTTTACTGAGGAGTGGCTTCCATCTGCCCCTCTACATTAAAGGTCTAATTGGTGGAGTGTTGTAGAGTTGGTTGTCCTTCTGGAAGGTTCTCCTATCGCTACAGAGGAATTCGGGAGCTCTGTCAGAGTGACCATCGGGTTCTTGGTCACCTCACTCACAATCCGTCTGGCCCCGCAGCCTTATATGTATGTTGACCTGTTTAAAAGTCTTACTCACATCGGCTACGGAGAGAGTGATCACACAGTCGTCTGGAACAGCTGATGCTCTCATGCATGCCTCAGTGTTGCTTGCCTCGAAGCGAGCATAGAAGTGATTTAGCTCATCTGGTATGCTTGTGTCACTCAGCAGCTTGCGGCTGTGCGTCCCTTTGTAGTCTGTAATAATTTGCAAGCCCTGCCACATAAGACGAGCGTCGGAGCCGGTGTAGTATGATTCAATCTTAGCCCTGTATTGACTCTTTGCCTGTTTGATGGTTTGTCGCAGGGCATAGCAGGATTTCTTGTAAGCCTCCGGGTTAGAGTCCTACACCTTGGAAGCGGCAGCTCTACCCTTTAGCTCAGTGCAAATGTTGCCTGTAATCCATGGCTTCTGGTTGGGGTATGTACGTACAGTCACTGTGGGGACGACGTCCTCAATGCACTTATTGATAAAGCCAGTGACTGATGTGGTGTACTCCTCAATGCCATCGGAAGAATCCCGGAACATGTTCCAGTCTGTGATAGCAAAACAGTCCTGTAGCTTAGCATCTGCTTCATCTGACCACTTTTTTATAGACCGAGTCACTGGTGCTTCCTGCTTTATTTTTTGCTTGTAAGAAGGAATCAGGAGGATAGAGTCGTGGTCGGATTTACCAAATGGAGGACGAGGGAGAGCTTTGTACACGTCTCTGTGTGTGGAGTACAGCTGATCTATAATTTTTTCCCCCCTCTGGTTGCACATTTAACATGTTGATAGAAATGTGGTAGAACTGATTTAAGTTTCCCTGCATTAAAGTCTCCGTCCACTAGGAGCGCTGCCTCTGGGTGAGTGGTTTCCTGTTTGCTTATTTCCTTATACAGCTGGCTGAGTGCGGTCTTAGTGCCAGCATCTGTCTGTGGTGGTAAATAAACGGACACGAAAAGTATAGCTGAAAACTCTAGGCAAGTAGTGTGGCCTGCAATTTATCACAATATACTCTACTTCACGCAAGCAAAATCTAGAGACTTCCTTAGATTTTGTGCACCAGCTGTTGTTCACAAATATGCACCGACCGCCCCCCTCATCTTACCGGAGTGTGCTGTTCTATCTTGCCGGTGCAGCGTATATCCCGCTAGCTGAATATCCATGTCGTCATTCAGCCACAATTCTGATTTTTGATGTTCCGTTGGTAGGATATTCGTGATCGTACCTCGTCTAATTTATTGTCCAGTGATTGCACGTTGGCGATCGGTATTGACGGTAGTGGCAGCTTTCCCACTCGCCTTCTCCGGGTCCTGACCAGGCATCAGGCTCTTTGTCCTCTGTACCAGCGTCGCTTCCTCTTGTAAATAACGGGGATGGGGTATGTAAGACTTTCAAACATGTCAACATACACAAGGCTGCGGGGCCAGACGGACTCTGTGGGGTGTTTGTAGAATGTCTTGTGTCCTCCTTGTTGTAGAAAAAAATCTTTATCTAATCCGAGGTGAGTGATCGCTGTCCTGATATCCAAAAGCTATTTTTTTGCCGTAAGATACTGCCAAATTCTCTGAAACGACATTGGAGGTGGCTTATGGTAGAGAAATTAACAATAAATTATCTTGCAACAGCTCTGGTGGACATTCCTGCAGTCAGCATGCCAATTGCATGCTCCCTCAACTTGAGGCATCTGTGGCAGTGTGTTGTGTGACAAAACTGCACATTTTAGAGTGGCCTTTTATTGTCCCCAGCACAAGGTGCATCTGTGTAAGGATCATGCTGTTTAAATAGCTTCTTGATATGCCACAACTGTCAGGTGGCTGGATTATATTGGCAAAGGAGAAGTGCTCACTAACAGGGATGTAAACAAATCTGCACAGAAATAAGCTTTTTGTGCGTATGGAAAATTTTGGGGATCTTTTATTTCAGCTCATGAAACATGGGACCAACACTTCAAATCAAATTTTATTGGTCACATATTTAGCAGGTGTTATTGCGGGTGTAGCAAAATGGTTGTGTTGCATTTATATTTTTGCACTTCAATGCCACACTCCTGTCCATCACCACCATTGCCTGATTGGCAACATTGCCCTTGATGGTTAGCCCATCAATACCATTGCTTTTATTGTTGTAGTCCAAATGTTTCTTTATTTCCAACTCGTCAAACATGAGCAACACATTACTCATTCTTCATCAGTAGTTCCATCGTTTCAGTTAATTAAAACCTCTTAGGGATCAGCAGCAGTGGTGTTGGTTTTGGAGAGTCTGGCGTGCCCAAAGTAAAATGCCTGCCACTCAGGCCCATAAACTAGGATATGCACATAATTAGTACTATTGGATAGGGGACACTCTGAAGCTTCTAAAACTGTTAAAATAATGTCTGTGGGTATAACAGAACTCATATAGCAGGCAAAAACCCGAGGAATTTCTGTCCAGAATTCTTTTGTTTTGTGACATTTCCTCAGTTTGATAGGCTTCCTATTGAAATCCCAGTATAATAGCTCCCAGATTGCAGTACCTATGGCTTCCACTAGATGTCAACAGTCTTTAGACAGTGTTTCATGGCTTTATCATGGAACAGAACCGAATAGAAGAAGAATTGGTGAAAGAACCACAAATGTCAATAACTTTTCCTGGGCGTGAGACCGTGAGTGCGCTCCTCTTTATTTTCCTTTTATATTGTTTAGGATATCATCCGTGTGATATATAATCATTTATATTCATAAAAGTATACCTAAGGATACATTATAAATGATGTTTGATTTGTTTGGGCAAAGTTGATAGGTATAATTTGAACGCTTTCTCTTCACTGTACAACGTGCGACTCGACGGTGGATTTTCTGAACATAACGCGCCAACCAAAAGAGATTTATGGATATAATAAATTACTTTTTCTAACAAAAGAACCATGGATTTTCTTGTTTGGACACTTCGGATGCCCTCAGCAGAAGATCTTCAAAAGGTAAGTGATTTATTTTAGCTCTTATATGTGTTTTGTGTGACCCGCGTTGGTTATAGATTTATGCAAATGCTTAAAATATGAGAGGTGCTATCCTCAAACAATCAAATGTTGTGCTTTAGCCGTGAAGCCTTTTTGAAATCTGACTCAGAGCTTTTGATGACTATGCAACACTTGTATATTGATGAATGTTTAATATATCAACTTTTGGATTTTGAATTTGGCGCCTTACATTTCACTGGGTAGTGTCGGGAACGGGGCGCTAGCATCCCAGCGCTGCTTAATTTCCAGACCATTTACTCATGTTCGGGACCACCAATAATATTAAAATGGTTATGGTAGGTCACTCAGGGCTCTAATTAGAAGCAATAATAAAATCTGCTCCATGAATGAAGTGCAAAGTTAGCTTTGTGAGTGAATAATGTTATGAACCTGTTATGCTGACAAGGAAATGTCCCTGGGGGGAGGTTGAAATGTGTGTTCTGCACAATGTTAATCTTTCCTTTTAACAATGTCAAACAATCTCCATCCATCATTTAATAATTTGTGTGTGTTGGGTTTGAAGTTCCTGTAGGGTGTGACTAAAACAATGCTTTCATTCACCGCCCTGATCCTAAATACTGTAACTGTTATTCAATAGCATCACATACAATTTCCTCAGTGGCTAATGAGATAAAAACCATGAGTCACATCTGTCCATGAAGACCAGCTCAGAAAACCAATAGGTTAAAGGTGAAAATAGTCAGGAAACATTGCAGAAAAATAGAACCAAACATTGGTTCCACATCCTTTGAAATTAATGCATATTACAATAAGTGATTATGTAACCATTATATTATTATGTTTAACAATACATTTGTGAGGAGATGCATTAGCCAAGCGGGCTCGAACCTAAGTGGTAGGAGACAGTGGGGGTAAGTCGTTCCAAAGGGTTAGTTGAGCCATTCCTTGTTTCTAGGAAACCATACACAAAAGGCAGAATGTGGAAAATGTGGTAAGCAAGTTAGGTCCAAAAAACACATTTTAGTCAAGTAAAATTAATATATTGTGCTATAGGTTTCATGATACTTTTGTATATTTAGTGTGCAAGCATGTGGACACCCCTTCAAATGAGTGGATTCGGCTACTTCAGCCACACCTGTTGTGTATAAAATCGAGCACACAGCCATGCAATCTCCACAGACAAACATTGGCAGTAGAATGGCCTTTCTGAAGAGCTCAGTGACTTTCAATGGGGCACCGTCATAGGATGCCACCTTTCCAATAAGTCAGTTGTCTGCCCTGCTAGAGCTGCCCCTTGTTTTTGTGAAGTGTAAACGTCTAGGAGCAACAACGGCTCAGCCGCAAAGTGTTAGGCCACACAAGCTCACAGAACGTGACCGCCGAGTGCTGAAGTGCGTAGCGGTTGCAACACTCACTACCGAGTTCCAAACTCCCTCTGGAAGCAACGTCAGCACAATAACTGTTAGTCGGGAACTTCATGAAATAAGTTTTCATGGCTGAGCAGCCGCACACAAGCCTCAGGTCACCATGCGCAATGCCAAGCGTTGGCTGGAGTGGTGTAAAGGACGCCTTCATTGGACTTTGGAGCAATGGAAATGCGTTCTCTGCCGTGATGAATCCCACTTCACCATCTGGCAGTCCGACGAATGAATACAGGTTTGGCGGATGCCAGAAGAATGCTACCTGTCCGAATGCATAGTGCCAACTGTAAAGTTTGGTGGAGGAGGAATAATGGTCTGGGGCTGTTTGTCATGTTTTGCAGTAGGCCCCTTAGTTCCAGTGAAGGGAAATCTTAATGCTACACCATACAATGACATTCAGGACGATTCTGTGCTTCCCAGACGAGTGGAGGCTGTTATAACAGCGAAGAGGGACCAACTCCATTTCAATGCCCATGATTTTGGAATGAGATGTGCAACGAGCAGGTGCTCACATGCTTTTGGTCTAGTAGTGTATCTCAACTAAAGTGAATCCTTGTAGCGGTGTGGGCTAATATAGTCAAAATTGTTTTTTTGGGGTAAATGTTGTCGTCTGGCTAGGGGCATGTTGAGCCAATGGCTAATCATGCTTTCCCTGTCCCTATGCTCAATTTACCCCATGCCTGAGGTAAGTTGCACCAAGAGACCACTTTTTTTGGACAAGCTATATCAATTCTGATACAGGAATATCCAACATCCTGAAATATATGTTGATATCTTTGTTAAAAATAATACTATATTTCCCTTGACGTAGGGATGATGAATGTAAAAAAAAATACTCAACATACCAAACTCGTCCCTATAGCTAAAGCTTGTGTCTGAGGTCAAGCAGATGATCTATAGACAATACAGCACAACAACATGAAACCAACCTTTACTATGCAGTCTTTTCTTCATTATCGAGTGAGGAGTTCCCTCATCATTTTAGCTGCTGGACCTTGCATTTCCAAAGATCTTTGCAGGAAATTGTCATTTAGAAGAAGATGACAGCGCGTCAGTCACACAGCGCGACCTTAACAAAGATATACACACATACGAGAGGCATTTCTCACTTGGTACAAAAAGTGGATTTAATGTCTTTCTGATTATTTCCTAGTTATTGTCGTTCCATCTGCAACTGGAAACAGGCATTTGTTTATAAGATGCCGGTGCCTTCCAAATCTAGAATGAAGGAAGTATATCCAAGTAAAGGTATGTTGAAAGCGCATCCATAACCCATCCTACACTAGAACTTTACAGAGTAGGCCTACAGGGTTCTAACTAGAGCTAGAGGTTCATTTGGTGGGTGCTTATATATATGTTATTCTAATTCACATGTACAAGTGTGTAATTTATACGCATGTGTGAATTGTATGTGTTTTTTTTTGCATTTCCCACTCTCTGAGACACCCTCAGAGAGTGGGGTCACAGCAGGGTCTGCCATTGTGGATGGTGAAATTAGGGTTATGGTTAAATGTCTTGCTGAAGGGCACATAGACAGATTTTTCACCTTGTCACTCTAACCACTAGGCTAACCCATTTAATTTACACTTTCAGCAGTTTGATGATGATGATGATGATGATGATGATGATGATGATGACAATACATAGGTCTACACTTTACAATAATCCATTTCACCTAATGTCATAGGGATGCTGGATGACCAAATCAACTGCAATCTATTTGTTGGGGATTGTATGCCATTAGATATAACATCTACTGAATATTACAGTAACATTTCACTGAAGCTACCAAATGTCATCAATTTATCTATTTTTCATATTTATCAGTATGTTTTACTTAAACGCCCAATGCAGTCAAAAACATGATTTTCCTGTGTCTTATTTAGGTACACCACCCAATTAACGAAAAATGGTTTGCTCACGTGGCCGTGGCTTGCTATATAAAGCAGTCAGACAGGCATCAAGGCATTCAGTCACTGTTTGATTGAATGTTAGAATGGGCAAAAGGAGTGACCTAAGCGACTTTGAGCGTGGTGTGAATGTCGGTGCCAGGCGTGCTGGTATCTCAGAAACAGCCGGCCTCCTGGGCTTTTCACACGCGACAGTGTCTAGGGTTTACCGAGAATGAGGCGACAAACAAAAAACATCCAGCCAGGGACAGTCCTGTGGGCGAAAACAGCTCGTTGATGAGAGGTCGAAGGAGAATGGCAAGAATCGTGCAAGCTAACAGGCGGGTCACAAACAGGCAAATAATGGCGTAGTACAACAGTGGTGTGCAGAACGGCATCTCGGAACGCACAACTTGTCGGTTCTTTTCACGGATGGGCTACTGCAGCAGACGACCACACCTGGTTCCACTCCTATCAGATAAAAACAAGAAGCGGCTCCAGTGGGCACGCCATCACCAACACTGGACAATTGAGGAATGGAAAAATATTGCCCGGTCCGACGAATCCCGGTTCCTGTTGGATCATGCTGATGGCAGAGCCAGAATTTGGTGTAAACAGCAAGAGTCAATGGGCCCATTCTGCCTGGTGTCAACAGTACAGGTTGCTGGCGGTGTTGTAATGGTGTGGGGAATGTTTTCCTGGCACGTGTTAGGTCCCTTGATACCAATTGAGTAATGTTTCCATGCCCTGAAGAATTCAGGCTGTTCTGGAGGCAAAGGTATTAGATGGGTGTACCTAATAAACTGAGTGTATATTTCCACACTTTGAGGTTGGAATAAAATTGTGAAAATGTTGATAAAGCCTTTTTAGTGTAAGAGGTGCTTGAAAAGAACGCCTGAAATTTCAGCCTGTGGCAGTTTTTGCCAGCCTGGTGACATTAGTTAATATACCAATATTTTTTTTTATTTCTGACCAATTTAATTGAAAACACTGACAGTAAGGTACTTAATTGGTACCCAGAAATGATTTGATATTGAGATAAAAACGGCTGCATTGGACCATTAAACTCCGCATGGTTGTGAATACAGCAAATGGTTTTGAGTTTCTAATAGAATACACATTAACAGCAACCAAGCATCCGGAATGTATGGGTGTGTGTCGATATAAGATCTGATAAGTGATAACGTCTGGACAGAAGGGTTTGCCATGTACAGAGGTGACACCTGTCCTGGCAGGTGGCACCTGACGAAGGTGCCAGCTCTGTACTGATTGGCTCTTATTTGGAAGCCCAACCAAATATAAGGCATGCACCCAGATGGGCTCCATCAAGCCAGTCATCCAGGTAAGAGATTTCAGATTTGTTGTAAGTTTGTTGACTAGTAGGTCTTAAAAAACAACATTTTATTACTAATTTCTCTTGACAATACTATGTTTGTGGTGTTTCTGAAGTTGTCTTGTACACTAGTCTACCATATTTAGAATCCATTTGGCATGCCCTTTAGATGTTTTACTGCTTATACGTTCCTGTCCTTCTCACAGAAAGGTTGTTGTGTGGTGTCAGGGATAACCATTTGTATTTTTCTTTGGGCCGTAAGGATGAAGGGGTCACTGCAATGCTTCGCGGTTCTGCTGCTTGGTGGTAAGTACTAGATAGTGAGCAAGCTATTTTTTTGTAGACATGACTGTAGTATACTGTATTATAAACTGGGTGGTTCGAGCCCTGAATGCTGATTGGCTGAAAGACGTGGTATAGCAGACCGTATACACAAATGACAAAATATGCTATTTACTGTTCTAATTACGTTGGCAACCAGTTTATAATAGCTATAAGCCACCTCAGGGGTGTGTGGTATTTGGCCAATATACCATGGCTAATAGCTTTATCCAGGCACTCCTTGTTGCGTCGTGCGTAACAACAGCCCCTAACCGTGGTATATGTAAGGGATAATCAACGAGGGGCTATGCGTTCTATGGAAAATAATGAACGATGTGGAAAGTGTGTTCCACGATGCGCTTGCGGAGTGGAACTGACCTTCCAAGGAATTGCATTCTTTTCCAGATTGTTTACCGTGCAAATATACAGCGCGCTATAGGGAAATAATGCATGCTCTAGAATGCCCTTCAAGCCAATCAGAAATAAGTATTCAACAATGCCATGGTATAATCAAATATATTTTTGAACTATCTGTGGTATAATGGTCATATACCACACACTCTCGGGCGTTATCACTTAATTATACCATGGAATTGTGGCATACTCTTTTCTGATTGGCTTGAAGGGCATTCTAGAGCGTGCATTATTTAACTATATAACGCACTGTATATTTGCACGGTAGAATTCAATGGCTATAGTTCATTTTTACAAGTTTTGTTTGATCTGCTTTTGAAAGTAAAAGTCTAATTGAAAACAGTATTGGTATTGTTGAATAATGTTTTAATAATAACAAGCTAGGACTGATGGTTTTGGTGAGCTAAACTAGCAAGTCTGTTTGGTTGGTTACCTCGGCAACTACTATAGGTAATAAACTTGCTAGCTACTTCAGTGGATGTTGAACACATTCCTACCGGCAAATGTGTTTAAATTATAGCCATGATATAAAATGGATAATCAACTCAATGCGTTGTGTCCTGACCTCCGTGGAAGGTTAGCCTTACATATACTACAAAATACTAAAGTAAGCGCTGCATGATCGAGGGATACTACAATGTGAGTATAATATTCTATAGTAGGTATTACACATGTTGAGAGAGAATCTCACCACAGCAGTTCAGGAACAAAAAAGAGCAAGAGACATTGAAACTAACACCCTTCATAACATGAGATGAGTTGTTGACCAATAGTATTACTGTAAGGTTATAACCTCCAATCAGATATCAGACCTACATGATGTAATCACAACAGAACCTCTACTACCCAGAGGTGTGACAATGGGGGTTGGTGAGATCAACACAGAGAAAGCTGAATTTCTGAGAAGACAATAAAACCTTTGGCAAAGAGGGTTGATGAGAAGTCACTTCGGGGGCTGCCCTACAGCATTAGATGATCGAGGGATACTACAGTGTGTAGTATAGTTTTCTACAGTATACTACAAAATTAGATAGTAAGGGACAGATTGCTATTTACTTGGGGAAGAGGGGTGGTCCAAAATAGGGGAGGGTTGTAAAACTTTATTATTTTTTTGCTCTGGTTTACATTTGCTATTTGCAGGTTTTACTTGCATGTGCCTACCCTTTATCAAGGTGTTTAGGTACTTCCCTTTGTCAAGGTGTTTAGGTTCTTGCCTTATGCACAACACTTCCATATGCTAACCTTTAAAATACCACAGGTCACTATAGTCTACCTGTCTAATGGTCTATCCTGCACACTATCCACCATTCATAGTGACAGTAGTGGTAGGTGGATCATTGGTCCAGATCTGCAATAGACTAACTAGCAATCATACCACACATAAAAGCATTCAAAACTGCATCAATTGTAATATGAATCCATAAGAACCAATAGGAATAGCTGATAGGCAGCGGAGAGGCCAGGTGCATCATTGTGCATGAAAGAACAGTGAGGATGTGACACACAGCTCAAATCTCTTCTATTGATGTTGTTTAGGGACAATACAATTATTCTACCTAGACGAGCCTACAACACTACAATGCAATGAATAATAGCATTATTGTTTTCAAGCAAGTACAACATTCTACTCTAGGCTGCAGTGAAAATGTCATTTGAATAACTGCAAAAACAAACTGTTATCTGAATGTTGAATTCGATTTAGATCAGTTGTGAGTATACTCTCAAAAGTTGATAAGGCACAGTAGCAGGCCAGTCTGTCTGTATTTTTACTTCTGATACTCAATCTGTTGCTGATCAATCTCCCATTGGATCAGTCTCCAACTTTGCACATACACTGCTGCCATCTAGTGGCCAAAATCTAAATATCAGCAGGGCAGGAATAATATATGATGCCTTTTCTCTTGCATTTCAAAGATGATTGTACAAAAAAAATACAAAAGAACGGTTGCTTTTTTTCTTTGTATTATCCTTCACCAGATCTATTGTGTTATATTCTCCTACATTCATTTCACATTTCCGCAAACTTCTAAAGACACTGGCAAGTGCGCTAGTCCAGTATCATTTCCGCAAACTTCTAAAGACACTGGCAAGTGCGCTAGTCCAGTATCAATTTGATTATGCCTGCACATCATGGTTCACCAGCAGCCACAAGCATCTAAAGAATAGCTGATAGCTACAGACCAGACAAACAAGCTTGAAAGAATTGTATTTAAACTCCCCCCTCATTCTCAAATGGAGGTTGAGCATTTTGTTTGTCTCTATCTATGTAGCCTAATTGTATGCACTACCGTTCAACAGTTTTGGGTCACTTCGAAATGTCCTTGTTTTTGAAAGAAAAGTACATTTTTTGTCCATTAAAATAACATCAAATTGATCAGAAATACAGTGTAGACATTGGTAATGTTGTAAATTACTATTGTAGCTGGAAGCGGCAGATTTTTATTGGAATATCTACATTATCAGAAACCATCACTCCTGTGTTCCAATGGCACGTTGTGTTAGCTAATCCAAGCTTATCATTTTAAAAGGCTAATTGATCATTAGAAAACACTTTTGCAATTATGTTAGCACAGCTGAAAACTGTTGTTCTGATTAAAGAAGCAATACAACTGGTCTTCTTTAGACTAGTTGAGTATCTGGAGCATCAGCATTTGTGGGTTCGATTACAGGCTCAAAATGGCTTAGAAACAAATAACTTTCTTCTGAAACTCGTCAGTCTATTTTTGTTCTGAGAAATTAAGGCTATTCCCTGCGAGAAACTTCCAAGAAACTGAAGATCTCGTACAACGCTATGTACTACTCCCTTCACAGAACAGCGCAAACTGGCTCTAACCACAATAGAAAGAGGAGTGGGAGGCCCCAGTGCACAACTGAGAAAGAGGACAAGTACATTAGTGTCTATTTTGAGAAACAGACGCCTCACAAGTCCTCCACTGGCAGCTTCATTAAATAGTACCCGCAAAACACCAGTCTCAACGTCAACAGTGAAGAGGCAACTCCGGGATGCTGGCCTTCTAGGCAGAGTTCCTCTGTCCACTGTCTGTGTTCTTTTGACCATATATTTTTTTTATCGGCCAGTCTGAGATATGGCTTTTTCTTTGAAACTCTGCCTAGAAGGCCAGCATCCCGTAGTCGCCACTTCACAGTTCGTCTGTGGTGGTTGGCTAACCCTTAACCTTCTTGCCTGTAGCCCTAAACACAGGATCGCTACAGTTCTTGTTATTTGTTCTTGTAAACATTATTTTTAGTTAATTCTATGAGGGAGGAGGGTGTTCATTTTATTTTACAGTACAAGGGGAGGGTCATGTGGATATATTTTTTATGTTGGGAAGGGGGATGCAATTTTGAGGGGATGACACCTTGAGTTGGACCTGCCTCTCCCCCCAGTAAATTTCGATCTGTCCCTAATTTCTACACATGATCTAGGAATAATACAATGTGGAGCATAGTATTCTACAGTATACTGTACTACACTTTACTGCGGAATTTGATAGTAAACAGTAGTAATTCTTCATGTGGTGTGTTGTTTTCTCCTGAAAATTACCACGGTTGTCTTTGTCTTCAAGCTAAACTGAGTCAGATTTCCCTCACCAAATCATAATATTGTCATTATCTAGCACTATTTTAACCGCACTATTAACTTTACCTTCACTATTAACTTTACCTTTTGATGTTGCATCAAAAATAAATAGTGTGATGTTGGTGGCTTGCATAATTATTATCCTTCCATAGATTTTATGAAAAAAATTTGAAACCTTGTTTTCTAGGACTTTGCTCTGCTGGGCCGGCAGGGAAAGAGTTTGCCACAGCCTTCATGCAAAATTACATTGAAGACTATAAAGGCTCAAGCTTTAAGATTGAAGTGGCATCTCCCCCCACCTCCCTCCAACCCACTAAGGTCAAGGTAACTGCCCTTGGGAAGGTCTATGAGAAGACAGTTGACCCTGGTAAAAGCGTGACCTTTGAGCTACCCAAAGGAGTAGAGATGATTGGCAGCAAGAAGAACTTCCCCGCTGTCCTGATCGAAGCTTCCCAAGAGGTCACAGTGTTGTCATTCAACTACAAAAAGGAAACAGCTGACACCTCTGTCGTCTACCCTGTGAAGGACTGGGGAACAGAGTACTTCATCTTCACCCCCATGTCGACCGCTGGTGATAGGTTCTCCAAAGAGTTTTCCATCATCAACTACAAAGAGAAGAACTTTGGGGTTCAGGTCTATCTGACTGCCCCGGTGACATTCCAAAGGCAAAACTATTTTCCAGGCAGCATTCTGACAATCGACCTTATGCCCTTTGAGAGTGTACAGATTCAGAGCCAGTTTGATCTGAGTGGCACCAACGTGATCTCTAAGCTTCCAGTAGGAGTTCTCTCAGGACACAGCTGTACTAAGAAATATACTAGCTGCAACCACGTCTATGAGCAGCTCCAGCCCGTTAAGAGTTGGGGGAAGGAATTCATTGTTGCACCACTACCTTTCCATAAAGACATCAACAGATATGATAGTCTTTACATCCAAACATCTCAAATCACTCAAATCAAAGTGAGTCAACCTGGTGTTGATTTCTTTACACTACCAATGTTCCCAGGACAAACGGTTGAACTCATTGTCACCTGGCCAAATTCCTATTACTTGACCGCTGACAAAGGCATTCAGGTCCTGTATGAGTTCAACGGAGGTGACGTAGGAAATAATCAAATCTACGACCCTTTTCTGTTCACCATTCTACCAACTGATCAATTCAGCACTTCATACTCTCTAGAAGGGCAAGCTGGCTTCCACAACATGTTCGTAATGGTGGCTCTTACCAAGGACCAGGGTGGGTTCACGGTAGACAAGCTTCCAATGCCCTTAAACATCGAGTGGCACAAAGTGGACGGAACCGAGTACTCATGGGCTGAGGTCTTGTATGGTACTGGAGCTAGCTTCCACCAGATAGCCCACGCTAACTCCCCATTCGCTGTCTACAGCATTGGTGGGGCTTACAAAAATGGCTATGGATCCCCTGCTTCTGGTAACCCAGGTATGTCAATCAAATGTGTCATATTGTGTATCAAGCAACATTCTAGCTGTGTGACAGTGTAACCATACTTTTCTTATTATCTCTGCCCTTAATCCCCCCCAAAAGATGCCCCTGAATGCCCAGAGAACAGCCACTATGAGGTGTGTGCAAGGGGCTGCCCTGCCACCTGTGAAAACCCAGAAGGTCCCTCCATGTGCAAAGCCAGTTGTGTGAAGAGCTGTACCTGTGACAAGGGCTATGTGCTTAATGGGAAAAAGTGTGTGCCCAAGTCCCAGTGTGGCTGCCTATACAATGGTCACTTTGTGAAAGCTGGAGCATCCCTCTGGGGTGATGAGCACTGCATCGAGAGGTGTACTTGCACCTCATCCAGCTTGAAAATGGAATGCAAGAGCACTGGCTGTCCTCTTGGGCAGGAGTGCCAGATGGTTGATGGGAAGAGAGACTGCCACCCGATGGCCTATTCCACATGTATGGTGTCTGGTGACCCACACTACCGCACCTTCGATGGCCACCATTACAGCTTCCAGGGCACCTGTGTGTATCAGATGGCTGGCGTTTGCACCAACAACACAGCCCTTGAGCACTTTGATGTCCTAGTGCAAAATGATGGCCGTGGTAAAAAATCAGGGTCCAGCACCAAGTTGGTGGAGGTTGTTGTTTTTGGACACACCATTGTCATCAGTAACGAGCACAAAGGTTTAGTTCTGGTGAGTTATGTTGGGATATATTCACTCTTAGAAACTGGGTGGTTCGAGCCCTGAATGCTTATTGGCTGACAGCCATGGTTTATCAGACCATATACCATGGGTATGACAAAACATGGATTTTTACTGCTCTAATTACGTTGGTAACCAGTTGATTCCAGCAATAAGGCGCCTCGGGGGTTTGTGATATATGGCCAATATGCCACGGCTAAGGGCTGTGTACAGGCACTCCGCGATGCGCCGTAGTATATTGGCCATATATACCACACCTCCTCGGTCCTTATTGCTTAATTATTCACTGTTTGTTGTAAATAGATGTATCTGTATCTCTTCTTTATTCATCCATTCCACCCCATATTCAAACATGTTCTCTACAGGTAGATGAAGAGATGACCAACCTCCCAGTCAAACTGCTCAAAGGGAAGGTGCAAGTGTACCTGAGCGGTGGCTTTGCAGTGGTTCACACTGACTTTGGGGTGAAAGTGTCCTATGACTGGCACTCCATATCATTTGTCACCATCCCCCACACTTACGCTGGTGCAATGTGTGGCATGTGTGGTAACTACAACCTCAAACTCAACGATGACATGCAGATGAAGAATGGAAAGCAAGCCGCCACTCCAGAGGAGCTTGGCCAGAGCTGGAGAGTTGCAGAGATCCCTGGTTGCGTCCATGGCTGTAAAGACAAGAACCATTGTCCTAACTGTGACATCACGCAGAAAGACAATTTTGAGACCAACGAGTTCTGTGGTAAAATCCGAGACCCCAAAGGACCCTTCCGCAACTGCCACGCCAAGGTGGACCCCAGCAGCTTCTTCGATGACTGTGTTTACGATGTATGCCTCAACAATGGCAACAAGAACACACTATGCAGTAGCCTCCAAACATACACTGCAGCATGCCAGCAGAAAGGAGCTGAGGTCTTTGCATGGAGGTCCAAAGACTTCTGCGGTGAGTCAGACCTTCCATTATTCATATTGACCTTATATCAGTATTATTCTTCAGAGTTGTTGCCCAAAATGCATTAATCAAATGTTCATCAATTGTATTTATCTCCAGAGTTCAAACACCCTGCGAACAGTCACTATGAGATTTGTGCAAATGGCTGCCCTGCTACTTGTAATAGCCTGTCTGCCCCCACCAGCTGTAAGGCTCTGTGTCAGGAAGGATGGGCTTGTGATGCTGGTTTCATTCTCAGTGGAGACCAATGTGTGCCCTTCTCGCAATGTGGTTGTATTTACAACGATAGATACTACAAAAATGGCCAAGTCTTCCATCCCAATGGGCTCTGCCAGGAGGAGTGCACATGCAATGGCAAGGTAGGTTTACATTGGTCTTAGTAAGGCATGCCTAAAGTCATATATTTGCCTTTTGGTCCATTTTCTGTATTTTTGTTTAAATTCTGTAAATACTTCAAATGTAGCTGTATGTGTATTAACATTGTGAAACGATACATGGTTTAGTTGAACATTTAAATATTTGAGCAAAGAAACATGTTTGACCTTGATCAAATCAAGTGTTAAGCTATACATCCAAACAATAAACGTTTTGATGTGAAGGATATTTTCAAATCAAATCAAATCAAATGTATTTATAAAGCCCCCCTTACATCAGCTGATGTCACAGAGTGCTGTACAGAAACCCAGCCTAAAACCCCAAACAGCAAGCAATGCAAGTGTAAAAGCACGGTGGCTAGGAAAAACTCCCTAGAAAGGCCAAAACCTAGGAAGAACCTAGAGAGGAACCAGGCTGTGAGGGGTGGCCAGTCCTCTTCTGGCTGTGCCGGGTGCAGATTATAACAGAACATGGACAAGATTTTAAAATGTTCATAAAACAGGCAGAACCGTTGAAACTGGAGAAGCAGCACGGCCAGGTGGACTCAGGACATCAAGGAGTCATCAGGCCAGGTAGGCCTTGAGGAATGGTCCTAATGCTCAGGTCCTCCGAGAGAGAGAGAGAGAGAGAGAGAGAGAGAGAGAGAGAGAGAGAGAGAGAGAGAGAGAGAGAGAGAGAGAGAGAGAGAGAGAGAGAGAGAGAGAGAGAGAGAGAGAGAGAGAGAGAGAGACAGAGACAGAGACAGAGACAGAGAGAGAGAGAGAGAGAGAGAGAGAGAGAGAGAGAGAGAGAAAAAAGAAAGAGAGAGAGAGATAATTAGATAGAGCATACTTAAATTCACACAGGACACCGGATAAGAGAGGAGAAATACTCCAGATATAACAGATGGACCCTAGCCCCCCGACACATAAACTACTGCAGCATAAATACTGTGGGCTGAGACAGGAGGGGTCGGGAGACACTGTGGCCCCGTCCGACGATACCCCCAGACAGGGCCAAACAGGCAGGATATAACCCCACCCACTCTGCCGAAGCACAGCCCCCACACCACTAGAGGGATCTCTTCAACCACCAACTTACTATCCTGAGACAAGGCCGAGTATAGCCCACAAGATCTCCGCCACGGCACAACTCAAGGGGGGGTGCCAACCCGGACAGGAAGATCACGTCAGTGACCCACTCAAGTGACACCTTCCCCCCAGGGATGGTATGGAAGAGCACCAGTAAGCCAGTGACTCAGCCCCTGTAATAGGGTTAGAGGCAGAGAATCCCAGTGGAGGGGAACCGGCCAGGCAGAGACAGCAAGGGTGGTTCGTTGCTCCAGTGCTTTTCTGTTCACCTTCACACTCCTGAGCCAGACTACACTCAATCATAGGACCTACTGAAGAGATGAGTCTTCAAAAAAGACTTAAAGGTTGAGACCGAGTCTGAGTCTCTCACATGGATAGGCAGACCATTCCATACAAATGGAGCTCTATAGGAGAAAGCCCTGCCTCCAGCTGTTTGCTTAGAAATTCTAGGGACAGTAAGGAGGCCTGCGTCTTGTGACCGTAGCGTACGTGTAGGTATGTACGGCAGGACCAAATCGGAAAGATAGGTAGGAGCAAGCACATGTAATGCTTTGTAGGTTAGCAGTAAAACCTTGAAATCAGCCCTTGTCTTAACAGGAAGCCAGTGTAGAGAGGCTAGCACTGGAGTAATATGATCAAAGACAAGAACCATGTGTTTAGCACTAACTGAAGTTTATTTAGTGCTTTATCCGGGTAGCCGGAAAGTAAAGCATTGCAGTAGTCTAACCTAGAAGTGACAAATGCATGGATTAACTTTTCTGCATCATTTTTGGACAGAAAGTTTCTGATTTTTACAATGTTACGTATATGGAAAAAAGCTGTCCTTGAAACAGTCTTGATATGTTCGTCAAAAGAGAGATCAGGGTCCAGAGTAACGCCGAGGTCCTTCAGTTTTATTTGAGACGACTGTACAACCATCAAGATTAATTGTCAGATTCAACAGAAGATCTCTTTGTTTCTTGGGACCTAGAACAAGCATCTCTGTTTTGTCAGAGTTTAAAAGTAGAACATTTGCCGCCATCCACTTCCTTATGTCTGAAACACAGCTGAAATGTACAGCTGTGTGTCATCCGCATAGCAGTGAAAGTTAACATTATGTTTCCGAATGACATCACCAAGTGGTAAAATATATAGTGAAAACAATAGTGGTCCCAAAACAGAGCCTTGAGGAACACCGAAGTTTACAGTTGATTTGTCAGAGGACAAACCATCCACAGAGACAAACTGATATCTTTCCGACAGATAAGATCTAAACCAGGCCATAACTCGTCCGTGTAGACCAATTTGGGTTTCCAATCTCTCCAAAAGAATGTGGTGATCGATGGTATCAAAAGCAGCACTAAGGTCTAGGGGCACGAGGACAGTTGCAGAGCCTCGGTCTGACGCCATTAAAAGGTCATTTACCACCTTCACAAGTGCAGTCTCAGTGCTATGATGGGGTCTAAAACCAGACTGAAGCGTTTCGTATACATTGTTTGTCTTCAGGAAGGCAGTGAGTTGCTGCGCAACAGCTTTTTTTTTTTTTTTTTGAGAGGAATGGAAGATTCGATATAGGCAAATCGTTTTTTATATTTTCTGGGTCAAGGTTTGGCTTTTTCAAGAGAGGCTTTATTACTGCCACTTTTCATGGCTTAATTAAGTATGTCTTATGTTATTTATCAGGTGAAGTGTGTGAAGTTCAGCTGTGGCCCCCATGAGAGGTGTGAGGTGAAGAACGGTGTCAGGGATTGCCAGGCCGTTGGAAAGGGAGTCTGCACCATCTCAGGTGACCCACATTACAAGACCTTTGACAACAGATTATTTGACTTCCAAGGTACCTGCACCTACACTGCAGCTCAAGGCTGCTATCTAGAGGGCTCACGCCTCAACCCCTTCTCTGTTGTGGTGGAGAATGAGAAGTGGTACGCCATGTCAAATAATCCCAAGGTATCTGTTGCCAAGCTTGTGGCTGTAGAAGTCTATGGTAACACCCTGATTCTAAGGAGGAATCAAGTAGGAATGATAATGGTTAGTATTTCATTTGAATGGTATGACAAATGCACACATACTCTTTTTGTGTTTGATTAATTAGCATGAGACAATTCCGTAATAACTTTAAGAAAATAAGAGGTCATAAAGTGTATAACTAACCTAGTGCATATAATTAGAATAGGCTTGATACTAACCATTTGTTATTGTCATATTTGATATGCCATTCATCCAGGTAAATGGAATTATGATGAGTCTCCCTGTGAATCTAAACAACGGAGCAGTGCAGGCCTACCAAGAGGGAACCTATGATGTTATCACAACAGACTTCGGCCTGAGAGTCGCCTATGACCTTGTGTACCACATCATTGTCACTGTCCCTGGCAACTACCGGGGCAAGACCTGTGGTCTGTGTGGCAATTTCAATGACAACAAGACTGATGAGTTTCAACTGCCTGATGGGAAAATGACCATGGACCTCCTGACCTTTGGGGCAGCCTGGAAGATCAGTGTGCCGCATGTGGTTTGTGAGGATGGCTGCAGCGGAGAATTGTGCCCCAAGTGTGAGGCTAAGAAGAAACTCCTATTTGAGGCTGACTGTAGCATCATCACAAACCCTAAAGGTCCCTTCGCCGCCTGCCACAATGTGATAGACCCCACCTCTTACTTCAGAGATTGTGTCTATGATGTCTGCATGTCTGAGGGAGACCAAAAGGTTCTCTGTCATAGCATATCAGCGTACATGATCGACTGCCAGGACTTTGGGGTGAACATCAGTAACTGGAGAACACCAACCTTCTGTCGTAAGTATTTAGTAGTCTGTGGATTGGGACACATTTGACTTTGGTTTCTTTTGTATATATATTCTGTCTATATATTCGGATTTTTGTTTTCAGCACCATTTCATCAGGTCAAATTCCTGGTACATGTAAATGTATTTGGCGAAAAAATATGATTTTGATTCCTGCAGTCTGAAGTATGGAGTGTTGTGGCTGGACACAATATTGCATGTCTAATCACTTAATCTATTCCTGTGTAGCCCTGGACTGTCCTGCCAACAGCCACTACCAGAGCTGCTCTGAGATCTGTGCCACCCCATGTCCCGGCCTCTCTGACATTATCACCTGCCCCATCTCCTGTGCTGAGGGCTGTGCCTGCAATGCAGACTACTACTTCAATGGGACAGGCTGTGTTAAGTGGGACCTGTGTAGCTGTTACCACAACGGACGCACCTACAAGGTTGTTTACCTAGAACATATACCAACAATGTGTAGTGTTTACTTTACAATAGAAGAAAATGTACCACAAATACACATTATTGTCAGATATATATATTTCTGAAAATGTGTATACTGTACTGTATTGTAGTGTATAGTCCAAGAAGGTATTATTCAATGTAAATTCAAAGATAAAATGTATGTCCCGATAAGAACTGCATCCTTATAACGCTGCCGCAATAACAATGTACTGTACCTATTCATCTCCCTCAGATTGGTGAGTCTGTGTTGTCAGAGGATTGCCAGGAGCTCTGCACCTGCAGTGCCTCTGGTGATGTGAAGTGTGAGGCCACCAAGTGCAAGGCTGACGAGAGCTGCCAGGTCAACAATGGTCACCGGGGCTGCTATCTCAAAAAGTGTTTGTTGGACACTAATGGTGCCTTCACCCTTTTCAATGAAATAAGTGGCGCAATCACAACCATGGGGGCCTATGAGATCATCAAAGTTTGTGACAATGCTCTGGTGGAAGAGTGGTTCAGAGTGGTGGTGACCTTGCAGGCCTGTGGGAAGACTGGCCTCAAGAGCGTTGTTGCTGTGTATGTCTACTTTAACGACCTGATCGTCACTGTCAATAGCAAGCATGAAACTTGGGTGAGTCACCTCGTATATTTATTATTAAATATTGCATGGATGTCACCAATTCCCTTTAGTATCTAGGATTGTAAGATTGTTTACTATTCCATCAGTGTTACTTTATCTTTCAATGTTGTTCACAGATAAACGGTAAGAAGGTGACTCTACCACGCCTGCTGAGTAATGAGGTGTCAGTGATGGTCTCTGACAAGACAGTGATGATTGAGAGGATGTCAAGCCTTCAGGTGTCATACAGCCTCTCTCAGGAGATCATAGTGACAGTGAGTGCCAACATGGCTGACAAGGTGTGTGGAGCTTGTGGAAGACTGAATCCTTCAGGAGACATCCCTGGCCCTAGTCTCAACCTGACTATGCAGGAATACATGGACGGCTGGAATGCACCAGACTTCCCCACCTGCAGGTGAGTAACTGTATAAATCTGAAACTGATTCAAATCTGAAAAGCAATCAATAACGTTCAAGTTGTGAAAATGTTTACTTAATTAGGGTTAAAGCTACCTCAGTTGTATGCTCTTTGACCCCTTACAGTGGCGGCCTTTGAACACCTTGGAACATTCTTTCATCCACAAGGCCATTCAACTACCCAGATTAATCACCTCTGAAAGAGTCTTTAATAAATGTTTGTGATAACTTTCAGGAGTTATGCTTACCAAACAATTACATTTTGTGAAATGACTCTGTAAAAACCAAACAATAAAATGTCTACAAGAAAAGCATGAACAACTGATGTATTGTCTCTATTGTACTTCTCCAGATGATAATTCATTCCATGGTCTTTTACTATGTTCTGCAAATGGGATTACATTATGGACCTGTTATAGAAAAGAGTTGATTATGTACACAGAAGTATATGGCTTCCTTGTGATGTCATGGCAGGACATTTATTTTACCAGGCAAGTCAGTTAAGAACAAATTCTTATTTTCAATGACGGCTTAGGAACAGTGGGTTAACTGCCTGTTCAGGGGCAGAACGACAGATTTGTACCTTGTCAGCTCGGGGATTTGAACTTGCAGCCTTTCAGGTTACTAGTCCAACGCTCTAACCACTAGGCTATCCTGCCGACATACAGTGCATAGTGGAAGTCTATACACCCCTTGCACAATCTTCACATTTTGCTGTAAAAAGTGATGGACTCAGGACTCAGGACATCAAGGAGGACCCTAGAAAGAAAATTATAGAACATTTTCCTAATGAACAAAGATGTTTTGATCGTGTACACTCTTAGAAAAAAGGGCTCCAATAGGGTTCTTCGGCTGTCCCCATAGGAAAACCCTTTTTGTTTCCAGGTAGAACCCTTTTGTGTTCCCGAAAAGGTTCTACCTAGAAACAGGTAGATAGTATATTTTTTTCTAAGCGTGTACTGTATGTCTTCACACACCAGAGTTAATACTTGGTGGAAGCACCTTTGGCAGCCATTACAGCTGTGAATCATTTTGAATAAGATTCCACCAGCCTTGCCAAACTCTTATGGCAACATTTATCCATTGTTTTTGTCAATTGCTCAAGCTCATTACATTTTGTTGGGAATCATTGATGGACAGCAATATTCAAACTTTGTCTCTGATTTTCAAGCAAATTTAAATCAGGACTGAGACTGGACCACTCGGGAACACTCAACACGTTTTGGAAAGCCATTCTGGTGTGTCGTTGGCATTAAACCTTGTGAAATTGTCCCGCTGAAAAATAAAACTATCCCACTGTTAGGTTTTCAGAAGACTGAGCCAGATTTTCCTCTAACGTTTTACCTGGGCTTTGCTCCTTTCATGTCTTTCGATCCTGAAAAATATTTTAGATTTAATTTTAAGGCAGCAAAATGTGAAGACTGAGCCAGGGGTGTGTAGACTTTCACTGGTGACTGTAGTGTTTTCTGGCCATGGGGAATGTTTTACATGAACAAGGAACAAGCTTGTTGGTCACCACAGCATTATTTCCTTGTTGTAATATACACGTTTATGAAGGGAGATTTAATTGTATTTTTTATTACAAGAATGTGTATTCGGAAGGATACTTCTATCACAACAGTAATTTGTAATTCAGTATAATTTAGATATCAAAGAGATAATTAATCCAGCAAATCCATCTTAGTACTTTCTATTACATTGTAAATATTTTAAATCGACTTGATTACCATTGTAATGATCTGACCATTCCAAATCACTTTCTGGAATTGTTTAGAAAATCTGAGGCAAGGGTTTGGCAGAAAATGTAATTCCTTCTACAAATATTATAATTACTGTTTGTACAAATCATTGACAATTGGTCACAGTGATTTAGGCAATATGTATTCTTGGTGGGATTCTCCAATAGCAGATTGTTCTTCAGTTATAGCATGGTCAGTTCTCTCATATCACTGTAAAAGAGAAGGGGAGAGTTGTTGTGAGTGCATTTAATTTCCTACTGGAAGCTGTCATGTAAGCATGAATGCTAACAGCTGTTTCAAAAGACAGTGTGGGCTAACTTTCAAACCTTCATTATGGAAGTTAGAATCACATGTTTCAAGTCCATAATCCCACAAACACCATTGTTTGACACCATGATGGTAAACTAAGGCTCTATATTTGATTCCTTAGACTGAATAACAGTCCTTCAGTCTCATATATTGAAGGTTAGGTTCATAATCATGCAACTTTATAGTGAAGTGGCTCACCATTGGGGGAAGTCAGAGGCAACTTACTTAACCATGTATCCCTTTATTAAAGAGATGGGTGGGGCTGGCTTAAGAGGGTGTGAACCACGCTGAATGGGTGTAGACAAAGGAGAGCTCTCCAGTAGTAGTACCAAAACATTCAAAGGTCATTTTCTCAAAATTGAGGTTACAAGTTTATCAACTTTCAAAGCAGAATTATTTTCCCATTGTTCCTCAAAAATTGAGTGTATGATATACCATTTTGTAACTCTGTTTCTCTGCTTTTATCCAATATAAAAACACAATTTCAAATGTTGCTACATAAGACTGAATCAAGGTGGTCGGTCACATATGGACTTGATATTTTACCAAATAGGGCTATCTTCTGTATACCACACCTACCTTGTCACAACACAACGCATTGGCTCAAACATATTAAGAAGGAAAGAAATTCCACAAATTAACTTTTAACAAGGCACAACTGTTAATTGAAATGCATTCCAGGTGACTACCTCGTGAAGCTGGTTGAGAGTGTGCAAAGCTGTCATCAAGGCAAAGGGTGGCTACTTTGAAGAATTTAAAATGTAAAATATATTTTGATGTTTTTAAACTTTTTTTGGTTACTACATGATTCCATATGTGTTATTTCATAGTTTTGATGTCTTCACTATTATTCGACAATGTAGAAAATAGTAAAAATAAAGAAAAACCCTTGAATGAGTAGGTGTGTCAACTTTTGACTGGTACTGTATATATTTACAAAAAATTAAGCTTCAATCTATATGCAATATAAAAAACTATATATATATATATATATATATATATATATACATGTATAGTTTTTCTAAAGTATCCGTAATCTGATTATAATATTTTTGCTTGTAAAGTAACTGATTACAGTTACAGTATCTTTGTTTCTTTTGTTACATGTAATCAGTCCTCCTTGTATTATTGTTAATGTTCTATGGAGCTAATCATCACAAACAAAAGCATGCATGGCTACACACACACACACACACACACACACACACACAGGAAACAATATGGCCTATATATGTTTTTGTTATGGAATTCACCTTGAATAATCAGCAATAGGTTTAGATGTTGCAATAAATATTCAGTTACTGTTAGTTTAGTTTAGCCTACTGTTTGTTAGTAACTTCCGGCAGTACTTACATTTTTTTAAAGGAAAAGATTGCCCCTCTAAGATCTACATCTCTTTGTGCTATGTTGGTGTTGTCCCCCTGTCATTTGTTGCTCCTGCACCAACAGGTCAACTTTGCAAATCCGACACGTGCACCTTCGAGACTCGCGAGTCTCGGTCCGGAGCGGGACATTCCGTAGTAGCAGGACGAGAGAGAGGTGACAGGAACTCCGCCGTCATGACAACAATCCGATTACATTGAGACACTTATCTGTGCAGGCTATTTATGTGCATACCAGCAGTGCTTAGGAGCAAGACCCACTTAGAAGAACCGTCGCATGCACTGAACAAGGGGTATTTATTTAATTTTTTATACTAGTTGTAATAGAATAACTAAAGAGAAAGTATTTGTTGACAACGTTGCAACTTTTCTTTGATGATCTAGCCTACCTATTTTATCAATGTCGGAATGTATGGAGGAATTCTCTGTGGACATTTAGGCTATCCAGTGGAGGACACTACGCGCAAGAAAATGTAGCCATATTTTAAAGTTGTCAATCAAATGCATATTGTTGATTCGAAGTTTTCTTTTGAACAGTAATACTGTCAAATGTATGCATCTGGCTATATTTATGTTGGTTTTAGCGTGCATTCGCGCGTTTCGACGGGCTGCAGAATAGGCTGACCAGAATAGGCATAGGCCTATTTTTACTGTCGTTGTTTTGTTCCTTGAAGCAAGTTCTGAAAAACATATATAGAAATCTCATTTCTGTTTTTTATATTGGAAGAGAAAGAGACTGTGCTCATCCTCTGTCATTCAGGGGCTGATGAAGGTAAACTACATGGTGTAAAGATGGATACTAGTCCTACTAGAAGTATTGATGGACAGACAGGTGTGGGGGAGAGCCCTGCCCACAATGGGGAGTCCAGGCACCGAGGCAGCACCAGGAACAGCTTCCGTGCCTTTGCCACATGGAGCTCATCCTCCCAGTCTTCCCAAAAGGAAGATCTAGGGAGCAATGTTAGTAAGAGACTTAATTCCATTGTCAACTCCCAATACAATGACCATCACAGCACCACAGCAGATCCCAAGGGCCAACTGTGGGTGTCAGCAGAACCTGACACAACCACCACCAATACCGCCACTACCACCTTCTCCAAAGGAGCAGAAGTCATCACCTCTACTCAGGCCTCAGAGACGGAGGAGAATGACCATGTGGACCAGTCCACCTACTTTCAGAGGCAGTTTGGGGCGCTGCTCCAGCCAGGGGTCAACAAGTTCTCCCTGCGCATGTTTGGTAGTCACAAGGGCGTGGCGGCGGAGCAGGCCAGGGTCAAATCCTTTGGAGTGTGGATCATCCATCCCTACAGTGACTTCAGGTAACTCAGA
This sequence comes from Brachymystax lenok tsinlingensis, assembly GCA_030435695.1. Classification (NCBI taxonomy): domain Eukaryota; kingdom Metazoa; phylum Chordata; class Actinopteri; order Salmoniformes; family Salmonidae; genus Brachymystax; species Brachymystax lenok. The sequence goes on along the minus strand of CM059806.1, from coordinate 2,110,292 downwards.
GAAGTGGGAGTGGAACAGGGCTACATAGAGAGCACAGAGGATTGGGAAAAGAAAAAGAGGCCTAGACTGAGTGGCAAGACCAAGGCCGATCAGATTTTTCAGACTCAGATTAATAATCCGGTTCAGATTACAACCATCCATTATGCAATTTTGGTTCAGATTACATAGAACCATCCATGATAACATGCTATTTCTTGTCCATAACTTCTAAACATATCATAGCAACTTAAAAATGCTTTATTACTTAGGCCTATCACAAACGAGTTACATCAAGGGCAGTGTCCTGGACACAGATTACGCCTAGTGCTGGAGTCAAAAGCAAGAAAATGCTTTGTAGTCTAGAAAAAGCAAGATCAATGGAGAATCTGATTTGAAAAGCTTTTTAGTCCAGGAGTAGGCTTGACTTCTGTACTGGAAACTGTCCCCAAGTGTACAGTAAGTAGACGGATGGTAGAGGGCATAAACCTGCTATGGTTTATTTTTCAAGGGCAGCCTGCACTGTCGATAAGAAGATGAAGGGATTTGATTAGTGATACAGTATATTGAATGAGATCATCTGGATTAGAGCAGAACCCTGCGTACCTTTGTGTCTCGCCCTGTCTGTAAACCTAACCCTAAAGGAAAACGTTAAAATCCCATGCATGTACTAATCCAAACTCCCACAAAAGTTGCAATCAATTCAAGAATCTTATCGTTTTCAATGGGAGCGTGTTCAGATTTTAAGATTTTTATCCAAACACATGGAACATATAGTAAAGCCAGTCAATTTGGCTGTGGCAGTGGCTTTAATGTATTTTTACAAACATCATACATTTTCCATGTGTGCTCAACACTATATAGGTCAATGCCAGGTTAAATGAGGTTAAATCCATGCTAAGGGATTATTGCCAACAAGAAGAAACCCCATAATTCCAATCTTGCCCTGTATTATGTCATAAATACTGAGACAGATGAGAGGAAGATTACTGTAGGTCTGCCCTCTTCAACCTCATGTTCAACCTTCCCTTTATTGGGGGTGGGTTTTGAAAACATACGTCTATACATCCAATTGATTGCTTTACCAGAGCAATTAACAATTAAATCTACTTTCACCACTGCTTACATCCCAAATGGTACTCTATTCTAGCACTCTATTTCCATATATTCCTCGTGTTTATCATTCACTACTTTTGACCCGAGCTCAAAGGGCCCTTGTCAGACGTAATGCACTATAGGGTGCCATTGGACGCAGGCATTCAGTGGCAAAGACATCCACTGAGTGACTGAGACCGCTTTGGACATAGCAATAACACCCAAACCAAGTACACATTGCAAACCTAGACATGGGACAATGAGAGTTTATGTAACGACATGCGGTCATCTCTGTATGTACTGTAGAAGTCGTGGAGTGTTCCCAGCTTTAGTGTATTAACTAGTGCATTATTAAACCAATTTCTATTGTACTGTAGCAGACCATCCCCCTGTTTCCCTTCATGGAAGTTTGCTGAGGATGCTGTAGGCCTACTTGGTGTGATGTACATTTTTAATGAGCGGCTTTCCTTTTACAGCAGGGACTGTGTGCTAGGCTCAGTAGCACTCAGATACGACTCATTGGACATCTATCCCTGTTCTGAGTGGATGGGCTTGCTTGGCCTTTATCTTTGTGACACTATTATGTCAAGGGGTACTCCTGTCACTTGAGTTCAAATTTCACTCAACATACATTTCAATTTAGTGGCAACAAGTGTCTGACAGTTAGGAGAGCATTTAGAACAGGGGAAATGCTGATGTCATACAATAGATATGGGTCTTTCTATAAATAATGGGGACAATGTGTGACACTGGGATCAACATTTCAAAATGGTTCGCATTTTTTAAAAAACATTTGGATGCAGTTCCACATGTGTATTTCGAGGAATATATGGAAATTGGCCCATAACTTCACCTATAGAACAACATAGGCCTAGGACTATACATCCTTCAAGCAGGTTTCATACAGACATTGGCAAGTCAAATTCAAGGACATTCTGTGACTTTTTCAAACACTTCATTGTAATTTTCAAGGACCTCAATATTATACAATTGTATTTAATTGTACATATAGGGCCTAATACAGAACCCAACAAAAAGTAGGCCATCGCCACTTTAAGAATAATTACTTGCCAATGCATTGATATTCAAATTATTATTTTACATTCTAAAAGATGTGAGAATAATATGGACTTGCCTGACTAAATAAATTGGATGCATTTTTCTGTAGCCTATGTGGCCGAGCAGGCAAACATACTGTACTAAAGCCATGAATAGCGATAGGGTTAATCTGTTTTATTTTTTGGATTTAACCTTTATTTAACTAGGAGAGTCAGTTAAGAACACATTCGTATATTTACAATGACGACCTACCGGGGAACAGTGGCAGAACGACAGATTTTTACCTTATCAGCTCGGGGATTCGATTCAGCAACCGTTCGGTTACTGGCCCAACGCTCTAACCATTAGGCTACCAAAAACCAGGTTCCTTTTGTAATGGAAAGATTTTTATGGAAAGCCAAAATGAAGACAACATTGGATGTTGTTGTCCTCGTATTAACCGCACGTGGTTTTACCGCAACAGAGTAGCGCAACACCACTCAATTGAAGTTGCGGGAAAAAAACGAAAGTGGCCAGGCACATCTCACGAAAACAGATTCACGGATTACACCAAAATATTCTGGACATTCCCCCTGAACACCTTTTTCCCAGCACTTGGGCTTTTGTTGCATCGCCAGGGCCGGCGTTATGTGCGGGCCTTAGGGGGCCTGTTTGCCCTACCGTACCTCCTTGCCCATCCCACAAAAATATTGAAATGTTGATGATTTAGTTGACCGAGACGCGCGCCGACAGAATAGAGAAAGACACATCAATTTCAGTTAAAGCATCCGAGCGAGCGAAACAGCGCCCCTCTGTATCAGTATGTGTATGTATCTGATGTTGTTTGGACCAAAAGAGTATGCCATATCATACTATTTCTGTCCAGACAGCATCATATACATGGGCTACATATTAGAGAGGCGCTTTTTCGCTCGCTCGGATGCTTTCTCCGGCGATATAGTTTCAGCAGAGAGGAAGAGGCGAAGGGAGAGGGCTCACTCTCGCCTAAATCTGTCCAGTATAAACCCAATGCGTTTCAATGGGAATAATATGCAGACCCAAGCTTGTCGCCTGCAGTCCCCCGCCTTTGGGACAAGGATCCCATTGTTAGGGCGGAGACATGAGCATCTCGTCATTATATACAGATCTCTGGTTTCAGCCTCTTGCGAATTGTAAAGGAAAGTTGGCGGGTGCACAGTGCACTGTTAGGATGCTGGATTGCCCTACAGTAAATATATGTTTCGCCAAAATTATATAATTACTCCTGTCTAAATAAAATCATTTAAAATACTTCCACAGGCATCCGCTTCTTTAAACATTTTTGCTGTGGATTGTTTCAAATCACAAGTGTGTTTGGGAAGCCCGATATGCGGGTAGTGCACGTGGCAATAGGTCCAGCTGATTGAGTAGCGGCTGTCAGTGAAACGCGTCTAAAATATGTGTGAAGATCACGTGTCTTGAGTATAATAGAACATGTTGCACCAAGAAGAAGAGTGGGGGGCTGTGGCGAAGATGGTGCGTGTCCAGAATGCATGCATATAGTACTGTATGTAGGAAAGTGCCCATTTGGCAGTGTATCATTCCTGATTGTCTTAACTGACCACGTACAGCGCTATTTTTTGCTTCGCCGCAAACAAGTCAACAAAATCTTTTTTTTTAACATCCATTGCGAATGATAGTTCCTCAGTATCTGAAAAAGCACTCCCTGCCTCGATAACCACCAAACCTCGATGTGAAAGAGCAATATATCATGATCTGATGATCCCATATATCCAGTGGAAACGTTAAAAAAAATGCTTTCTGCCCGGAGCTCACTGGCGCAGGAAACTTTGAGGTCACGGAATAGGCTAGTTGATACAATGTTGCAAGTTCGTTAACTACAGCTTCTGGGCGGACCCTGTGATCATTTGATACAATGTTGAACTTCACTAGGAATAGCGCAAGTCAAGACAGATAGAAAGAGAGGCAAACAGACGGATAAGAGATTAATGTGATTGAAAGAATCAACATTTTCATCAGGATATTTTCTACTGTTTTTATTTTGTCGGCTTTAGTCCAATGTAATTTACTTAGTTGATGATGGAAATGATAGGCCTACTGTTGTATTGGCCTATACTCTATCTCTGAGTTATATACTCTCATTTATTTAGCCACCAATAGATCACAGTGCATCAATGTGTCCATATGGCAGAGGCTAGTGCTCTAGCCATAGTTGGAATTTTAACTTTTGGATTTTTATCATTTTACTTCAGATTTTTATGATTAACCACGGTGACAATGATTTTGAGAAACGAAAACATTATTGTTGAAATGAAACTGTTCCACGAAAATGTGCATATAAAAATATTCATAAGTGGCACGCAGAGCGGTAGAAATGGTAGGATAAATTGTAAGCTTCCCCAAACTTGAAACTCACGAGCTGCCTATGGTCTTTACTATTACACCCATTTAAAAAATGAGTGCAAGCGCGCACATAGGAGGTCCCGTGAAAAAATGGACCCGTCTATGGAAATCAAATAAATGCCTGTCCAACTGATTTTGGGGGCGATTTGTGTGCCAATGAAAACTGTTTTATCCCATAACCGGCCGTCATTGTAAATACGAATTTGTTCATAACTGACTTGCCTAGTTAAATAAAGGTTAAGTAAAAAAAATAAACAACATAAGGAGTTATGAAATGTAATGTACACTGCATTTCTGAGACCTCTATGCAAAAAACTGTCCTACAGCTAGATCCAGGATTCTTCCTGGGTTCAAGTTAGATGTGTGATTTCACTGATTCATGCTTAATATATGATATAACAACAATTTACATAGTCATAAATGCATTGACAGAAAAGTAATGATTTATGTCACAGCTGTAACAAGTTGCTCAGGGTAGTAAAGCCTCTCTGGTACCCGAGTTTATGGAAAGAGCCATATTCAATTTCACTATTCTGGACCCTGAAGTTTGACAGTAACTTTACATACTGTGGAAACACAATACTTTCATTTGATGTGGAAATACAAGATTTCTGTAACAATGGACTTCTCTCTCAGCCTGTTCCCAGATCTGTTTGTGCTCTTGCCAACTCCATGACCTCAACCCCCCGTCCCATCCAGGTTCTATTGGGACATTGTGATGCTACTCCTGATGATGTGTAACCTGGTCATCCTCCCCTTGGGAATCACCTTCTTCGAAGACCAGAAAACCTTGCCCTGGATCTCCTTCAACGTCATCTCTGACACCTGCTTCCTGGTCGACCTGGTCCTCAACTTCCGCACGGGCGTCCTAGAGGGAGACGACCAGATCATCCTGGACCCCAAGGTTACATTTCACTAATTTTCAAGACAGATGGTAACAGAGGGGGATATTGGCAAATGTGAGAACAGTAAGAAGGGTGGACACAAGGATTTCAAATCAAATTTTATTGGTCACATGCTGAGAATAGAACAGGTGTAGATTTTACTTTGAAATGCTCACTTATGAGCCCATTCCCAACAATGCAGAGTTAAAAAGTAAGACAAATAATTGCTAAATACAGTGGGGCAAAAAAGTATTTAGTCAGCCACCAATTGTGCAAGTTCTCCAACTTAAAAAGATGAGAGAGGCCTGTAATTTTCATCATAGGTACACTTCAACTATGACAGACGAAATTAGAAAAAGAAATGCAGAAAATCACATTGTAGGATTTTTAATTTATTTATTTGCAAATTATGGTGGAAAATAAGTATTTGGTCAATAACAAAAGTTTATCTCAATACTTTGTTATATACCCTTTGTTGGCAATGACAGAGGTCAAACGTTTTCTGTAAGTCTTCACAAGGTTTTCACACACTGTTGCTGGTATTTTGGCCCATTCCTCCTCCATGCAAAGATTTTCTATGGGGTTGAGATCTGGAGACTGGCTAGGCCACTCCAGGACCTTGAAATGCTTCTTACGAAGCCACTCCTTCGTTGCCCGGCCGGTGTGTTTGGGATCATTGTCATGCTGAAAGACCCAGCCACGTTTCATCTTCAATGCCCTTGCTGATGGAAGGAGGTTTTCACTCAAAATCTCACGATACATGGCCCCATTCATTCTTTCCTTTACACGGATCAGTCGTCCTGGTCCCTTTGCAGAAAACAGCCCCAAAGCATGATGTTTCCACCCCATGCTTCACAGTAGGTATGGTGTTCTTTGGATGCAACTCAGCATTCTTTGTCCTCCAAACACGACGAGTTGAGTTTTTACCAAAAAGTTCTATTTTGGTTTCATCTGACCATATGACATTCTCCCAATCCTCATCTGGATCATCCAAATGCTCTCTAGCAAACTTCAGACGGGCCTGAACATGTACTGGCTTAAGCAGGGGGACACGTCTGGCACTGCAGGATTTGAGTCCCTGGCGGCGTAGTGTGTTACTGATGGTAGGCTTTGTTACTTTGGTCCCAGCTTTCTGCAGGTCATTCACTAGGTCCCCCCGTGTGGTTCTGGGATTTTTGCGCACCGTTCTTGTGATCATTTTGACCCCAAGGGGTGAGATCTTGCGTGGAGCCCCAGATCGAGGAAGATTATCAGTGGTCTTGTATGTCTTCCATTTCCTAATAATTGCTCCCACAGTTGATTTCTTCAAACCAAGCTGCTTACCTATTGCAGATTCAGTCTTCCCAACCTGGTGCAGGTCTACAATTTTGTTTCTGGTGTCCTTTGACAGCTCTTTGGTCTTGGCCATAGTGGAGTTTGGAGTGTGACTGTTTGAGGTTGTGGACAGGTGTCTTTTATACTGATAACAAGTTCAAACAGGTGCCATTAATACAGGTAACGAGTGGAGGACAGAGGAGCGTCTTAAAGAAGAAGTTACAGGTCTGTGAGAGCCAGAAATCTTGCTTGTTTGTATGTGACCAAATACTTATTTTCCACCATAATTTGCAAATAAATTCATTAAAAATCCTACAATGTGATTTTCTGGATTTTTTTCCTCATTTCGTCTGTCATAGTTGAAGTGTACCTATGATGAAAATTACAGGCCTCTCTCATCTTTTTAAGTGAGAGAACTTGCACAATTGGTGGCTGACTAAATACTTTTTTGCCCCACTGTACAAAATGAAATAGTAACACAATAAAAACAATAAAGAGGCTATATACAAGGAGTACCAGTGCCGAGTCAATGTGCAGGGGTAAAAGGTAGTTGGGATAATACAGTATGTACATGTGGGTAAGGATAAAAGTGGCTAGGCCATCAGGATATATCATGTAAATTGTCCAGGTAGCCATGTTATTAACTGTTCATTAGTCTTAAGGCTTGAGGGTAGAAGCTGTTCAGGTGCCTTTTGGTCCCAGACTTGGCGCTCCCGGGACCGCTTGCTGTGCGGTAGCAGAGAGAACAGTCTATGACTTGGGTGAATGGAGTCTTTGACAATTTTTCCTCTGACACCGCCTGGCATAGAGGTTCTGGATGTCAAGGAGTTCGGCCCCAGTGATGTACTGGGCCGTACGCACTACCCTCTTTAGCGCCTTGCAGTCAGATGCCGAGCAGTTGCCATACCAAGCGGTGATGCAGCCAGTCAAGTTGCTCTCAATGGTGCAGCTGAACCCCAGTCTCCGGTGGGGAGTATATGTGACTGGCCGGGAGTGTTACCGCTAGTGACAGGCTTTGCTGCATCAGCCTCACAAGTCCACTGTTATTTTACTACTAATATCTATTTACACCTTGTCTAGAAATAATAATTATTATAAATGTTTTATTTTTTATTATTCATTCTGTAGCTAGGTGAAGCCCTTTGCACTGATGCATTTTATTGTATGAAATGTGCTTAACAAATACTGTTTGAGTCAGTGATTTAATGAAGGTCAAATCAATCAGTCAATCAATCATTTAATCATAGGTGATCCGTATGCGTTACCTGAAGACTTGGTTCGTGGTGGACTTCATCTCCTCCATCCCAATGGACTACATCTTCCTGATAGTGGACCTGGAGGCCCAGATGGAGGCTTCGGATGTGTACCGCACGGCCCGTGCCCTCCGTATCGTCCGCTTCACCAAGATCCTCAGCCTGCTGCGCCTCCTGAGACTGTCCCGCTTCATCCGCTACATCCATCAGTGGGAGGAGGTGAGTGAGAGGGGGAAGGGCAGAGTTTTATTGTGGACTGTGAGCATATTTCATGTAGGATAAGGCTATATACTTAAACGCTGTGTACTTACACACTCACATTGTAAAATCACTCAGTCAAAGATTCACTCATACTCATACTGTCTAGAAATGGATCCAATAGCCATACCTCTCTATTAGCATGAATACAGTGAGCTCCAAAAGTATTGGGAAAGTGACACATATTTGTTCATTACGCTCTGTACTCCAGCATCTGGAGTTGAAATTATTTAACTTAGGGGTATTTTTATTCATATCAGGTGAACCGTTTAGAAATTACAGCACTTGTTGTACATGGTCCCCCCCATTTTAGGGGAGAAGAGGTATTGTATGAAATACACCAAAAAAATTCACTGTCCCAATACTTTTGGAGCTCACTGTATACCACATAATTATTTCTGTGTCCCAAATGGCACCCTATTCCCTTTAAAATGCACTACTTTTGACCAGAGCCCTATGGGACCTGGTCAAAAGTATTGCACTATTAAGAGAGTAGGGTGCCATTTAGGAGACAGCCATTGTAAGTCCTTGCCAGTGTTGACATTTCTCTATAACTCTCCCTCTCAGATATTCCACATGACCTATGACCTGGCCAGTGCTGTTGTGCGTATAGTAAACCTGATTGGTATGATGCTACTGTTGTGCCACTGGGACGGCTGCATGCAGTTCATGGTGCCCATGTTGCAGGATTTCCCACCAGATTGCTGGGTTACCAAGAACAACATGGTGGTGAGTGAGGACTGGAAGGTGGCGAATTCCCATCGTGGTTTATAACAATAAATAATCATAATACATTTCATTATAAGTGCTTTTCAAAAGACCCAAAGTTACTTTGCATAGTCAGCAAGATAATCAGCCAGGTAAGAAAGCAATCAAATTATCCTGCACATTGAATACATCCTATTCAATATGACACCCCTTTGCTACCTCAGTCTTGCCTCCTCACCCCTTGTTTCTCTCTTTCACAGAATTCCACATGGCATTTGCAGTACTCATATGCCCTGTTCATGGCAATGAGTCACATGTTGTGTATAGGATATGGTGCCCAGGCTCCCGAGGGCATGACGGACGTATGGCTGACCATCATGAGTATGATTGTGGGCGCCACCTGCTATGCCATGTTTCTAGGCCATGCCGCCAACCTGGTTCAGTCCATAGACGCCTCCCGACGACAATATCAGGATAAGGTGCCCAGCTCTTTGTCTCACATGAGCAGAGTACTTTTACAAATAGATGAGAAACATATACTCTAGTACTTTGTTGTTCTTTCTTCAACACAGTACAGTGCCACATAAATCTACATTTTACATCAAATATGTACAGTCTGCTGCCCTTTTTTTTATATATATATATATTTTTTATTTAACCTTTATTTAACTAGGCAAGTCAGTTAAGAACAAATTCTTATTTACAATGCCGGCCTCTTAGCCAGGTCTCCCTTGTAAAAGAGGTCTTCTGACCTCAACAGGACTTACAGGAGAAGGTTAAAACAAATGAAACAGACCCACTCACAATGTTCTCTGTCTGGAACCCATGTTTTCAGTATAAGCAGGTGGAGCAGTACATGTCGTTCCATAAGCTGCCGGCGGACGTGAGGCAGAGGATCCATGAGTACTATGAGATTCGCTTCCAGGGCAAGATGTTTGACGAAGACAGTATTCTGGGAGAACTCAGCGACCCGCTCAAGGAGGTCTCTTCCATTACACCTCAATCTCTTCTCTGTCTCTCTCTCTCTCTCTTTCACTCTCTCTCTGTCTATACCCTTACATACTTGCCATTTCCCAAACATACACTAATGGACAAAATTTCTAAAACACCTACTCATTCAAGGATTTTTCTTTATTTTTACTATTTTCTACATTGTAGAAAAATAGTGAAGACATCAAAACTATGAAATAACACATATGGAATCATGTAATAACCAAAAAAGTGTTAAACAAATAAAAATATATTTTATATTTGAGATTCTTCAAATAGTCACCCTTTACCTTGATGACAGCTTTGCACATTCTGGGCATTCTCTCAACCAGCTTCACCTGGAATGCTTTTCCAACAATCTTGAAGGAGTTCCCACATATACTGAGCACTTGTTAGCTGATTTTCCTTCACTCTGCGGTCAGACTCATCCCAAACCATCTCAATTTGGTTGAGGTCGGGGGATTGTGGAGGCCAGGTCACCTGATGCAGCACTCCATCACTCTCCTTCTTGGTCAAATAGCCCTTAAACAACCTGGAGGTGTGTTGGGTCATTGTCCTGTTGAATAACAAATGATAGACCCACTAAGCCCAAACCAGATGGGATGGCGTATCGCTGAAGAATGCTGTGGTAGCCATGCTGGTTAAGTGTGCTTTGAATTCTAAATAAATCACAGATAGTGTCACCAGCAAAGCACCACCACACCATAACACCTCCTCCTCCATGCTTTATGGTGGGAAATACACATGCCGAGATCATCCGTTCCAAAAATATCCAATTTGGACTCCAGACCAAAGGACAAATTTCTACCGGTCTAATGTCCATTGCTCGTGTTTCTTGGCCCAAGCAAGTCTCTTCTTCTTATTGGTGTCCTTTAGTGGTGGTTTCTCTGCAACAATTCAACCATGAAGGCCTGATTCACACAGTCTCCTCTGAACAGTTGATGTTGATATGTGTCTGTTACTTGGGCTGCAATTCCTGACGCTGATAACTCTAATGAACTTATCCTCTGCAGCAGAGGCCACTCTGGATAATCCATTCCTGTGGCGGTCCTCATGAGAGCCAGTTTCATCATAGCGCTTGATGGTTTTTGCAACTGCAGTTGAAGAAACGTTCAAAGTTCTTGACATTTTCCGTAATGACTGACCTTCATGTCTTAAAGTAATGATGGACTGTCGTTTCTCTTTGCTTATTTGAGCTGTTCTTGCCAAATTAACTTTTAAGAAGGCACATCTGTTGATTGAAATGCATTCCAGGGACTACCTAATGAATGTGGTTGAGAGAATGCAAAGAGTGTGCAAAGCTGTCATCAAGGCAAAGGGTGGCTTTTTTGGTTACTACATGATTCCATATGTGTTATTTCATAGTTTTGATGTCTTCACTATTATTCTACAATGTAGAAAATAGAAAGAATAAAGAAAAACCCTTGAAAAGTTCTAAAACTTTTGACCGGTAGTGTAGAAAGGCAAAAGAAAGCTTTTTGCCAAAGATGTGGTCTATCTCTATTTCAGTTGAAGTCGGACGTTTACATACACCTTAGCCAAATACATTTAAACTCAGTTTTTCACAATTCCTGACATTTAATCCTAGTAATAATTCCCTGTCTTAGGTCAGTTAGGATCACCACTTTATTTTAAGAATGTGAAATGTCAGAATAATAGTAGAGATAATTATTTATTTCAGCTTTTATTTCTTTCATCACATTCCCAGTGGGTCAGAAGTTTACATACACTCAGTTAGTATTTGGTAGCATTGCTTTTAAATTGTTTAACTTGGGTCAAATGTTTCGGGTAGCCTTCCACAAGCTTCCCACAAGTTGGGTGACTTATGGCCCATTCCTCCTGATAGAGCTGGTGTAACTTAGTCAGGTTAGTTGGCCTCCTTGCTTTTTCAGTTCTGCCCACAAATTCTCTATAGGATCAAGGTCAGGGCTTTTGACTTTTTTGTCTTTAAGCCATTTTGCCAAAACTTTGGAAGTATACTTGGGGTCATTGTCCATTTGGAAGACCCATTTGCGACCAAGCTTTAACTTCCTGACTGATGTCTTGAGATGTTGCTTCAATATATCCACATAAGTTTCCTGCCTCATGATGCCATCTATTTTGTGAACTGCACCAGTCCCTCCTGCAGCAAAGCACCCCCACAACATGATGCTGCCACCCCTGTGCTTCGCGGTTGGGATGGTGTTCTTCGGCTTGCGAGCATCCCCCTTTTTCCTCCAAACATAACAATGGACATTATGGCCCAACAGTTCTATTTTCTGTTTCATCAGACCAGAGGACATTTCTCCAAAAAGTACAATTTTTGTCCCCATGTGCAGTTGCAAACCATAGTCTGGCTTTTTTATGGTAGTTTTGGAGCAGTGGCTTTTTCCTTGCTGAGCGCCCTTTCAGGTTATGTCAATATAGGACTCGTTTTACTGTGGATATAGATACTTTTGTACCTGTTTCTTCCAGCATCTTCACAAGGTCCTTTGCTGTTGTTCTGGGATTGATTTGCACTTTTCGCACCAGAGTACGTTAATCTCTAGGAGACAGAATGCGTCTCCTTCCTGAGCGGTATGACGGCTGCATGGTCCTATGGTGTTTATACTTAGGTACTATTGTTCATGCAGATGAACGTGGTACCTTCAGGCGTTTGGAAATTGCTCCCAAGGATGAACCAGACTTGTGGAGGTCTACAATTTTTTTTCTGAGGTCTTGGCTGATTTATTTTGATTTTCCCATGATGTCAAGCAAAGAGGCACTGAGTTTGAAGGTAGGCCTTGAAATACATCCACAGGTACACCTCCAATTGACTCAAATGATGTCAATTAGCCTATCAGAAGCTTCTAAAGCCATGACATCATTTTCTGGAATTTTCTAAGCTGTTTAAAGGCTCAGTCAACTTAGTGTATGTAAACTTCTGACCCACTGGAATTGTGATACAGTGAGTTATAAGTTAAATAATCTGTCTGTAAACAATTGTTGGAAAAATTACAAAGTAGATGTCCTAACCGACTTGCCAAAACTATAGTTTGTTAACAAGAAATTTGTGGAGTGGTTGAAAACGAGTTTTATGACTCCAACCTAAGTGTATGTAAACTTCCGACTTCAACTGTATCTACAGTACTCCTGTACTCTACAGACATTCTGTTCTTAATGATTCCTCTTTTCTCTTATTTTCTCCATTAGGAAATTGTGAGCTTCAACTGCCGCGGGTTGGTAGCCAACATGCCGCTGTTTGCCAATACAGACCCTCATTTTGTAACAGTGATTCTGACCAAGCTGCGCTTTGAGGTCTTTCAGCCTAATGACTTCATCATACGGGAGGGCACACTGGGGCGGAAGATGTACTTTGTCCAACACGGCTGCGTCACTGTGCTCCCCCGCGGAAAAAAGGAGATACAGCTTAGCGATGGAGCCTACTTTGGGGGTGAGCTGTTTGAAAGTTTGGTTTGAAAGTGTTCTCCACCAATGTTTTACAACCTCTTTTCTCATTCACCTCTTTGATTTACTCTTCTCTCAACTCTCTTCCTTTGTCCTCAACTCATGTTTCCACTCTCCCCTTTCTCTTTCTTCTATCCTTGCCTTCTTGATCTTCCTTTATATCGCTACTCCTCTTCCGTACTCTTTACTCAATTCTGTTTAATACCATAGCACCACAACACTGCGAAACAATCAATGTAACTGTTTTATACAGACAACTTTATTGGGAAATATTATTCACCTTAAACATCACATGTATGTTGAGTACATGGGATAAACTGAATAAAATCTCCTCTCCTCCCTTAGAGATCTGCCTGCTGACCCGTGGACGTCGGACCGCAAGCGTGAGGGCTGATACGTACTGCCGCCTCTACTCCCTGAGCGTGGACAGCTTCAACGAGGTCCTGGAGGAGCACCCGCTGATGAGGAGGGCCTTTGAGAGCGTGGCTGTGGACCGCCTGGAACGGGTACAGGGGCGAGATCCCCTGATGAGCTTCTCCACAGACTGACTGACTCTTATGGGCTCATAGAGGAGAGCTGACACAGGCAGCACAGTGGAAACCTATGTGACAAGATGGAGGGCATTCAACTGATAAAGATCAGACAGTCAATGGACAATGGACATGTTGCGCTTGTTTATAGTTTGGGAACCTACTTATAGAAAGTTCTACTTCAAATATGTTTTTTAAGAAGCATATTACAATGGAAAACAAGTGTATAAGCATATCAATGAGCTTCCCTTTTTAACAGATACTACAGTAATATACATCAAAACAAAATGGGCACATCAAAACCGACACTAAAAAATATATTCAATAAAAAATAATAGTACCCCCCTCCTCTTCACACCCAGTCCCCCACATACAGTGCATTTGGAAAGTATTCAGATCGTTTGACTTTTTCCACATTATGTTATGTTACAGCCTTATTCTAAAATTGATTAAATAATTTTTTCCCTCATCAATCTACCCCATAATGACAAAGCAAAAACAGGGTTTTCAGACCCTTTGCTCAGTACTTTGTTGAAGCACCTTTGTGCTTGAGATTACAGTCTCAAGTCTTCTTGGGTATGACGCTACAAGCTTGGCACACCTGAATTTGGGGAATTTCTACCATCCTCTGCAGATCCTCTCAAGCTCTGTCAGGTTGGATGGGGAGCGTCGCTGCACAGCTATTTTCAGGTCTCCAAATATCTTCGATCGGATTCAAGTCCGGGCTCTGGCTGGGCCACTCAACGACATTCAGAGACTTGTCCCAAAGCCACTCCTGCGTTGTCTTGGCTGTGTGCTTAGGGTCGTTGTCCTGTTGGAAGGTGAAGCTTTGCCCCAGTCTGAAGTCCTCAGCGCTCTGGAGCAAGGTTTTCATCAATGATCTCTCTGTACTTTGCTCCGTTCATCTTCTCCTCAATCCTGACTTGTCTCCCAGTCCCTGCCGCTGAAAAACATCCCCACTGCATGATGCTTCCACCACCATGCTTCACCGTAGGGATGGTGCCAGATTCGCTCCAGACGTGACGCTTGGCATTCAGGCCAAAGAGTTCAATATAGGTTTCATCAGACCAGAGAATCTTGTTTCTCATTGTCTGTGAGTTTTTAGGTGCCTTTCGGCAAACTCCAAGTTGGCTGTCATGTGCCGTTTAATGAGGAGTAGCGTCTGTCTGGCCACTCTACCATAAAGGCCTGATTGGTGGAATGCGGCAGAGATGGTTGTCCTTCTGGCAGGTTCTCCCATCTCCACAGAGGAACTCTGGAACTCTGTCAGAGTGACCATCGGGTTCTTGGTTACTTCCCTGACCAAGGCCCATCTCCCTCTCTTCAAGCTCTGTCAGGCTGGTTGTTGCTAGACACGTCTTGTCATAGATTTTCAAGACGATTTAAGTCCACTCAAGAACATTCAATGCCATCTTGGTAAGCAATTCCAGTGTATATTTGGCCTTGTGTTTTAGGTAATTGTCCTTGTGAAAGGTGAATTTGTCTTCCAGTGTCTCTTGAAAAGCAGACTGAACCAGGTGTTCCTCTAGGATTTTGCCTGTGCTTAGGTCTATTCCGTAAATGTTTATCCTAAAAAACTCCCTAGTCCTTGCCGATGACAAGCATACCCATAGCATGATTCAGCCACCACCATGCTTGAAAATATAAAGAGTGATACTCAGTGGTGTGTTGTGTTAGATTTGCCCCAAACATAACACTTTGTATTCAGGACATAAATATAATTTCTTTGCCATATTTTTTGCAGTTTTACTTTATTGCCTTATTCAAACAGGATGCATGTTTTGGAATATTTGTATTCTATACAGGATTCTTTCTTTTCACTCTGTCATTTAGGTTAGTATTGTGGAGTAACTACAATGTTCTTGATCCATCCTCAGTTTTCACCCCAATCATAGACATTAAACTCTGTAAATCCCTGAGCGGTTTCCTTCCTCTCCAGCAACTGAGTTAGGAAGGATGCCTGTATCTTTGTAGCGACTGGGTGTATTGATACACCATCCAGTGTAATTATCAACTTCTGTCTGCCTTTTTATTTTTACCCATCCACCAATAGGTGCCCTTCTTTGCGAGGCATTGGAAAACCTTTATGGTCTTTCTTGTTGAATCTGTGTTTGAAATTCATTGCTTGACTCAGGGACCTTACAGATAATTGTATGTGTGGGGTACAGAGATGAGGTAGTCATTCAAAAATCAGGTTAAACACTGTTATTGCACACAGAGTGAGTCCATGCAACTTATTATGTGACTTGTTAAGAAAATTGTTACAACTTATTTAGGCTTGCCATAACAAAGGGGTTGAATACTTATTGACTCAAGACATTTCAGCTTTTCTTTTTTAATGAATTTGGAATGAAAATCATAAAACATAATTCCACTTTGACATTATGGGGTATTGTGTGTAGGCCAGTGACACACAATTTCAATTGAATCCATTTTAAATTCAGTCTGTAACACAACAAAATGTGGAAAAATTCAAGTGGTGTGAATACTTTCTGAAGGCACTGTACATATGATGTTACTTCATCTCACGATGCCAGAGATAGTTTGCATTGGCTTCACTGGCTAGTAGTTTTCTGCATTAGGTTAGTGAGGACATTTGCGATAATGCTGTATAATATTTTACCTTTTGTAACCCCTTAAATTATGCTTTACCAATGCTCAACATAAATATAAATGCAACATGTAAAGTGTTGGTCCCATGTTTCATGAGCTGAAATAAATTATCCCAGAAATGTTCCATATGCACAAAAAGCTTATTTCTCTCAACTTTTGTGCACAAATTTGTTTACATCCCTGTTAGTGAGTATTTCTTCCTTGCCAAAATAATCAATCCACCTGACAGGTGTGGCATATCAAGAAGCTGATTAAACAGCATGGTCATTACACAGGTGCACCTTGTGCTGGGGACAATAAAAGGCCACTCTAAAATGTGCAGTTTTATAACACAACCCAATGCCACAGATGTCTCAAGTTTTGAGTGAGCATGCTATTGGCATGCTGACAGCAGGAATGTCCACCAGAGCTGTTGCCAGAGAATTGAATGTTCATTTCTCTACCATAAACCGCCTCCAATGTCGTTTTAGAAAATTTGGCAGTATGTCCAACCGGCCTCACAACCACAGAACATGTGTATGGCGTCGTTTGGGCGAGCGGTTTTCTGATGTCAACGTTGTGAACAAAGTGCCCCATGATGGCTGTGGGGTTATGGTACTGTATGTGCAGGCATAACAAACGGACAACGAACACAACTCCATTTTATCGATGGCAATTTGAGGTATCTGTGACCAACAGATGCATATCTGTATTCCCAGTCATTTGAAATCCATAGATTAGGGCATGATTTATTTATTTAAATTGACTGATTTCCTCATATGAACTGTAACTCAGTAAAATCTTAGAAATTGTTGCATGTTGCATTGATATTTTTGTTCAGTATAGTTTATTTCTATTTACTTCTGTTGCCCAAAATGTTATCTATCCTTTATGTTACGTTTCGTTTCTATTGACATAGTCTATCTTATCAATTTATTTCTCATTAGCTGAAGGAAATTATGCTTTATTTGATTGTATATTATGTGTATTATGGCACATGTAAATACAATTTATTTAGCTCTTATGAAAAGAAAATGTGCACTTATGAATTGAAAAAGAAGGACATTGCTAATGACCGATATGTTGACAGACAAACAGAGACAGACAGACACAAAATGAAGGTGCCTGGTTGAATAAAACATGAGGGTGGTGGTATACACTCAGAGGCCAGTTTATTAGGTACGCAGTTCACGAAAATGGTTCACTCCTACAGACAGTGAGTCACGTGGTCGTGGCTTGCTATATAAAGCAGGCAGACAGGCATTGAGGCATTCAGTTACTGTTCCATTGAACAGAAAGAGTGACCTAAGCAACTTTGAGCATGATTTGATCGTCGGTGCCAGGCGCGCCAGTTTCAGTATCTCAGAAACGGGCTTTTCACGCACAACAGTGTCTAGGGTTTACCGAGAATGGCGCGACAAGCAAATAACATCAAGTCAGCAACAGTCCTTAATGTCAACCTGACATACACAACAGCACTTATCTGTATAGCAACCTTTATCTTATCAATAAACAACTGAAATCTGATCAATGTCTTATTATTTCTGTTCTCCTAATGGACTTCCCCTTTTTTTTGTGACATAACAATCTGCACTTTGTTTTTTTTCACAACCTAACTCAAACATTCAAAGTCTTCGCATTAGGATAATTATTTAATGACAAAGTCTGTTAACTTCTGTGGCAGAATAATTTGTCTGTGAGGCCTGACTGGCATGGGTGTCTGTGCTCTTTGTGGAGATCCCTCACAGATGGTCTCTGGTTTGGATTCTATGTACTGTCTCAGATTAGTTGTCCTTTGATTGTGGATCCGACTCCTCAATTATTTACATCTTCACAGATGTTGTATTCCTTGAATTCCTGGCTCCAGTTGGAGATTGAACAACCACATTGTTTCCCTCTTTATTTATCACCGTGTGTGGTATCTTGTTGAAAGTTGTTGTGAACTTGTCTATTTTGTCCTGTTGTAGGAGAACCTGATCTCCGACGTCCACGTCAGAGTGTTTGGCTCTGCGACGGTTGTCTGCATAGATTCAGGATTTCCCTTTCTGCTCGGCATCATAGTCCCGTGTCTCCAGGTCACAGAGTGACCTGGAGATGCCTCCCTCAAAATGCCTCCCTCATGAAACGGATTCGCATTGCACAAGCTGAGGGCCTGGACTGAGAGCGGGAGCTAGGCAAGTACGTGACAGTTTAAAATAGGCATCGTTGTGAGTGCAGCGGAAGATTTTTTGGGACTCAGGGATGTTACAGCAGAGGCATTACAAGGAATCCCGTCGATGAATGTTGCGTCCACACAGGCACATGGGCCTGTGTAGGGATGTGATTTGGATTATCACTGAAGGAGTGGGGTGGGGATGTTTTGGATTTATTTGATTTTTGTATTGTATAAGACCTGACTGAAGGGCCAGAAGGGGGTGAGTGATTATGAGCCGGAGACTATGGCGAATTCCAGGACAGTAGGATTCCCTGTTATAGGTTTGGCTCAAGCTGTTGGATTAGCGTGGGGTACCACCTGTTCGTTTTTGTGTTGGTTTTGTTTGGATAACCAGTACCCTTGCCTTTGTTTGTACGGTCCCGGGGAGAGTTGAAAGAACTCCCAATACAGTTTCCTTCTTTTTGTTGAAGTCACGTCTCTGTGTTTCATTTCGTGCTGTCCCGCCCTGGATTTCGTCAGTGAATAGGTACGGCCTTTCACAATTATACAATAATAGTGAAGACAAAAAAAAGTGTTAAACGAATCAAAATATATTTTATATTTGAGATTCTTCAAAGTAGCCACCCTTTGCCTTGATGACAGCTTTGCATACTCTAGGCATTCTCTCAACCAGCTTCGTGAGAAATGCTTTTCCAACATTCTTGAAGGAGTTCCCACATATGTGGAGCACTTGTTGGCTGCTTTTCCTTCACTCTGCGGTCAGACTCATCCCAAACAATCTCAATTGGGTTTTAGTCAGGTGATTGTGGAGGCCAGATCATCTGATGCAGCACTCCATCACTCTCCTTCTTGGTCAAATAGCCCTTACACAGCTTGGAGGTGTGTTGGGTCATTGTCCTGTTGAAAAACAAATTATAGTCCCACTAAGCGAAAACCAGATGGGATGGCGCATCGCTGCAGAATGCTGTGGTAGCCATTCTGGTTGAGTGTGTCTAGAATTCTAAATAAAACAAATGAAATAAAACACTTTACACATCAGTGGTGTAAAGTACTTAAGTAAAAATACTTTAAAGTACTACTTAAGTACTGTTTTGGGGTATCTGCACTTTACTTTATCACTTATATTTTTTCCAACTTTTACTTGAATACATTCCTAAAGAAAATAATGTACTTTTTACTCCATACATTTTCCCTGACACCCAAAAGTACATAGCAGGATAGGAAAATGGTCAAATTCACGCACTTATCAAGAGAACATCCCTGGTCATCCCTACTGCCTCTGATCTGGTGTACTCACTAAACACACATGCTTTGTTTGTAAATACTATTCATCTGTATTTTTTGTAGCTGTCTATTGAGCTGTATACGGTCATAATCAAACAGGAAAACGCTCATCCAGAAGCGGCGCTCCTAGTGGCTGGGGACTTTAATGCAGGGAAACTTAAATCCGTTTCACCTCATTTCTACCAGAATGTTAAATGTGCAACCAGAGGTAAAAAAAAACTCTAGACCACCTTTACTCCACACACAGAGACGCATACATACAAAGCTCTCCCTCTCCCTATAATCCTTCTGATTTCTGCTTACAAGAAAAACTAAAGCAGTAAGCACCAGTGACTCGGTCAATAAAAAAGTGGTCAGATGAAGCAGATGCTAAGCTACCGGACTGTTTTGATAGCACAGACATGTTCTGTGATTCTTCCGATGCCATTGAAGAGTACACCACATGGCTTTATCAATAAGTGCATCGACGACGTCATCCCCACAGTGACTGTACGTACATACCCCAACCAGAAGCCATGGATAACAGGCAACATCTGCACTGAGCTAAAGGGTAGAGCTGCCGCTTTCAAGGAGTGGGACACTAACCTGGAAGCTTATAAGAAATCCCGCTATGCCCTCCGACGAACCATCAAACAGGCAAAGCGTCAATACCCCGGCTCCGACGCTCGTCGGATGTGGCAGAGCTTGCAGGCTACAGGCTAAAAATGGGAAGCACAGCCGCAAGCTGCCCAGTGACAAGAGCCTACCAGACGAGCTAAATTACTTCTATGCTCGCTTCAAGGCATGTAGCACTGATGCATGCACGCTGCTGCTACTCACTGTTATTATCTATGCCCAGCCACTTTAATAACTCTACCTACATGTACATAATTACATCAATTACCCCGACACCGGTGCCCCCTGCACATTGACACATTGACTCTGTACCGGTACCCCCTGTATATAGCCCCGCTATTGTTATTTACTGCTGCTCTTGAATTATTTGTTATTCTTATCTCTTACTTTTTAAAGGTATTTTCTTAAAATTTCTTAGGGATAGGCATCCCGTTAACGGGACAGTTGTAAATCATGCAACGCCGTGTGTCATGATCGCAGATTTTAGAGAAACAACAAATGTCCGTACATACAAGTGTCTTATATCGGCTGAAAGCTTAAATTCTTGTTAATATAACTGCACTGTTCAATTTACAGTAGCTATTACTGTGAAAAAATGCCATTCTATTGTTTGAGGAGAGCTCCTAACAACAAAACACTTTTTTCATATGTTTGATAAATTCACATCTGAAGGTGAAATGTGTACTTACATTCTGAAATCGTGCTCTGATTTATCATCCAAAGGTTCCCAGAGATAACATGAAGTGTCGTTTTGTTAGATAAAATCATTTTTCATATCCTAAAAAGGTCCATATAGCATGCACAATTGATTTTGTATTTCCACACGTTCAATTTGCAAAGAAAGGAATCTGTGAAAATCGAACCCTAAATGTTGTTTCAACCAGGCAAATCACGTTCGTATTTATTCCTCAGAGATCCTAGAACGTAACCAGACTTCACTATATCATTAGGAGTGTAGTATATCTGACAGGACACCAAATCTGATCAGAGAGCGTAACACTGTCAAATAAGCACCAATTGGGGTCAAACAAAGCTAGCTAGATAGCCAATGAGCTGGGCTTTACGGAAACACAGTATGTGTTGCTGCTAACCTTGTGCGACATCAAGCCCTTTCCTTTTGGACAAAAATTATAAGAATATAGAGAGTTATGAAGTTATGATGTTCAAACTTATAATATGGCTACTAATAATGGAAAAGCTAAATCAAAGTCCAAGTACACAGATTTGACAATATTATTGCAGAAAAATGTAATGTGAATGTAAATGGCTCCTTCACAATTTTCCCAAATGTACCTGGGTGACTTCACACTAAATGTTATGTAGTTTGCTCATACTTCAAGTTATCCGTCTGAAACTTTGCACATACACTGCTGCCATCTTGTGGACACACCATCGAAATTACAACCAGAGTGATGGCTAGATTTGGGACCTTTCTGTTGCATTTCAAAGATGGTGGTATTTTCTTCTACCAGATCTATTATGTTATATTCTCCTAAATTAAATTCACATTTCAACAAACTTCAAAGTGTTTTCTTTCAAATGGTATCAAGAATATGCATATCTTTGCTTCAGGGCCTGAGCTACAGGCAGTTAGATTTGGGTGTGTCATTTTAGGCTAAAATCCTTAACTGCATTGTTGGTTAAGGGCTTGTAAGTAAGCATTTCACTGTAAGGTCTACACCTGTTGTATTCGGCGCATGTGACAAAATGTGACAAATGCGACAAAATTGAATTCGATTTTCACGAGAGGCTGGACGAGTACAGGAGGGAGTGGAGGTGCTCACTAATTTAAGGTGGCCCCAGCCATCACAACATTGAAGCAAGAGGTGTGTGCTGTTATGCCTTCCACCATGCCTGCTGTTAGACCCGCCACTATACCACCTAACCCGATGCCTTTCCCAGCCCAGGCTAATCAGGGCTCCGCTGAGCCGATGGACCCTATCCTTGCAATGCTAGAGCGTGTGCTGGAGCAGAGGCCACAACAGTCTGTCACATCCAAAAAGGGAATAGGAACAAAGTGAGGTCTTATGGGCCATGTGAAGTGTGTGGGGATACTGGACACAATACACATTTTCACTGCAGGGCCATTCACCTCTGCTTTCTCTGTCATGCAGCTTGCCATGCACGCTCTCAGTGCCCCAGGGCCACAGCTCTGAGCCCAGCTGGTGGAGTACCCAAAGTAACCAATACTCAACTCCCGGAAAACTAGTAAGTCTGCATGTAGGAGGGGCAAGTGTTGGGCCTTTTGTGGAGCCCCCATCGTTGAAAGGTGTTGATTTGGAGTCTGCATATAAGGGTGCTGTGATGAAAGGGAGACAGCGAAGAGTATCATAACGCAGAACACACAGAGACTTCCTTTATGATGATTTATTTTATGCCAATGTGTTAATAGGAGGCAAAATAGAAGTGAGAGCTGTGCTTGACAGTGGGTCGATGGCCTGTACCCTGAGCTCTGGTGTCTTACCTGAGCTCTTGCATGCAGGAGTGTTGAGATGCTCTTCATTGAGTCCTACAGAGGTTGTTTTGGTTGGTTGTGGTGGGTCGAAGACGAGTCTTTTGGGAGTATGTCAGCTGGAGATGGAGGTGTACGGCTAAAGAGTTGCCGTGCCTACACTGGTGGTTGAAGGCCAGAGTGATGACCTCACCTCAGGCAGTAATCTCCTAAAGCACCTCATTCGCCAGCTGAAGACAACTGGAGACTTCTGGAAGAGGGTGTCCACTCCTGAGAGTGACAGTGGGGAGGAAAGCAAGCTAATCAGCATGATGGCTAATGTGGGGAGACTGTGAAGTACCTGACAAAGTTGGAACTGTGAGACTAAAGGGGGCTGCGACTCTGGAACCTATGCAGGACCACTTAGTCTGGGACAGACTACTAAACACTCAGCTGGCAGTACTGTCATTATCGAGCCCAGTCAACCCTAAGGTCAGCCCTGGTAGGCAGCTCTGTTGCGGAGGGATGGGTGGCTTCCTGTTAAAAGTGATAAATTCACCAGCAGCTTTGCAGTAACATGTACAGAGAACAACTGACTTACTTCACTGAGCGCCAAGATGACCTGACTATGGCATGATGGTTCCAGCCGACATGAGGATACTGACGGACCTGACAGTTCAAGCAGTCCGGGTGTTTTACATGAATTGGCTGATATTGACGTTGACTACTGTCAAGTGTCTCTTGTTGGTAAGGAGAAATGTATCCAGTTCATAGCTGAATACCAGTCCATCTTTTCCAGGCATGAGTTGGATTGTGGAAAAGCTAATGACTGTTTTCATCGCACCCGACTCAGTGACGAGAAAACCCTTTGCCATACCGACGACTTTCACCTAATCCGTATGAGAAGCTCAAGCAAGCATTGAATGAAATGGAAGAACGTCAAATCATAAGGAAGTCCAGTGAGTTCGCATCGCCCCTTGTCCGGAAACCTGAGAGACTATACTGACTTTTGTTGACTCAATGCTCGCACCATCAAAGACGCTAACTCACTCCCAGGCTGACACGCTGCCTGCTTTAGGTGGAAATACCTTTTTCTCAACGATGGACCTTACCTCCGTAAGTCAATCAAACAAGCAAAGCGTCAGTATAGAGACAAAGTGGAGTCGCAATTCAACGGCTCGAACACGAGACGGATGTGGCAGGGTCTACAGACAATCCCGGATTACAAAAAGAAAACCGGCCCCAATCGCCGGACATCGACGTCTTGCTCCCAGACAAATTAAATAACTTCTTTGCGTGCTTTGAGGACAATACAGTGCCACCGACACGGCCCTCTACCAAAGACTGTGGGCTCTCCTTCTCCGTGGCCGACGTGAGTAAAACATTTAAACGTGTTAACCCTCGCAAGGCTGCCGGCCCAGACGGCATCCCTAGCAGCGTCCTCAGAGCATGTGCAGACCAGCCGGCTGGTGTGTTTACGGACATATTGAAACAATCAGTATCCAAGTCTGCTGTCCCCACATGCTTCAAGCTGGCCACCATTGTTCCTGTTCCCAAGAAAGCTAAGGCAACTGAACTAAATGACTAGCACTCACTTCTGTCATCATGAAGTGCTTTGAGAGACTAGTCAAGGATCATATCTCCTACACCCTACCTGTCACCCTAGACCCACCCAATTTGCTTACCACCCCAAAAGGTCCACAGACGATGCAATCGCCATCACACTGCCCTATCCCATATGAACAAGAGGAATACCTACATCAGAATAATGTTAATGGACTATAGCTCAGCATTGAACACCATAGTACCCTCCAAGCTCATCATTAAGCTTGAGGCCCTGGGTCTCAACCCTGCTCTGTGCAACTGGGTCCTGGACTTACTGATAGGCCGCCCCTAGGTGGTGAATGTAGGAAACACCCTTGTGTTGATCCTCGACACAAGGGTGCGTTCTCAGCTCCCTCCTGTACTCCCTGTTCACCCACGACTGCGTGGCCATGCACGCCTCCAACTCAATCATCAAGTTTGCAGACGACACTACAATTGTAGGCTTGATTACCAACAACGACGAGACAGCCTACAGGGAGGAGGTGAGGGCCCTCGGAGTGTGGTGTCAGGAAAAAAAAACTCTCACTCAATGTCAGCAAAACAAAAGAGATGATCGTGGACTTCAGGAACTGCACTGCTCTCACAACCGCAGGGCTCTCCACAGGGTGGTGTGGTCTGCACAACGCATCACCGGGGGCAAACTTTCCTGCCCTCCAGCACACCTACAACACCCGATGTCACAGAAAGGCAAAAATGATAATCAAGGACAATAACCACACGAGCCACTACCTGTTCACCTCGCTTCCATCCAGAAGGCGAGGTCAGTACAGGTGTATCAAGGCTAGGACAGAGAGATCGAAAAACATCTATTTCAAGGCCATTAGATTGTTAAACAGCCACCTCTAGCACAGAGAGGCGGCTACCTACCTACACAGACTTGATATCATTGATATCATTGGGTTCTGTTGTGGAATTGTTAGATATTACCTGTTAGTTACTGCTGCACTGTCGGCTCTAGAAGTGTAAGCGTTTCTCTACACTCGCAATAACATCTGCTAACCATGTGTATGTGACCAATACAATTTGATTTGATTTCCACCGATCCAATGTACATTGCTCATGTTTCTTGGCCCAAGCAAGTCTTTTCTTCTTATTGGTGTCCTTTAGTAGTGGTTTCTTCACAGCAATTTGACCATGAAGGCCTGATTCACAGTCTCCTCTGAATAGTTGATGTTGAGGTGTCTGTTACTTGAACTCTTTGAAGCATTTATTTGGGCTGCAATCTGAGGTGCAGTTAACTCTTATCAACTTATCCTCTGCAGCAGAGGTAACTCTGGGTCTTCCTTTCCTGTGCCGGTCCTCATGAGAGCCGTTTCCCTTTGCTTATTTGAGCTGTTCTTGCCATAATATGGACTTGTTCACAACACAACTGATTGGCTCAAACGCATTAAGGAAATAAATTCCACAAATTAACTTTTAACAAGGCAAACCTGTTAATTGAAATGCATTTCAGGTGACTACCTCATGAAGCTTGTTAAGAGAATGCCAAGAGTGTGCAAAACTGTCAAGGCAAAGGGTGGCTACTTTGAAGAATCTCAAATATATTTTGATTTAAGGCTTTTTTGATTACATGATTTCATGTGTTATTTCATAGTTTTGATGTCTTCACTATTATTCTACAATGTAGAAAACAGTAAAAATAAAGCAAAACCCTGGAATGAGGTCTGTCCAAACGTTTGACTGATACTGTAGGTAGCTAGCAATATAGCTTCTTTGCAAAAAAACCTAGCCTCGTATTCATGGCACACTATAAATATCTGACTGCTACTAGGAAAGTATTCTGTACAAGACTAAATACATAAGACAATATGGAACAGTAAATTAAAATGTTCAATATATCTTTCGGTTTGGATCAAGTTAGCTAGTAATGACTGCAGGAGTATGCAGGGATTTGTAGTCTTGCACGATGTCAACTTCTACTGCTAAATAGCATTTTCGAATCAGAGGAAAGCTTATAATATTTATAAGTCACCTTGTCCGAGAGATTTACACAATTATCAAAACATCACGTCAGGGTAAGCCTACACAAAACACAACCCTTATTTTAAGGGTTTCTAAAATGTAATGGTGGAAAAAACTATTGGAACCATTTTCCTGTTTGACAGCTAGGTTTTATGGGTATTATGACTCATGTGGCATTGTATGTGCTGAATAGACCATGCGGTCATAGCTCCATTTCGCAGGGCAGAGAATCATTTGCAGTTTTATAGCTAAACTCATGCTATTTTCCACATTTGCCATGAGGCTGAGAGAAAATGTTACATTTTTAAAGCGAATTTAGTGTAAAATATATATATAGGCCTATGAAATGTTCATATACTATCTGAAGAGCCCGATCAAAAATGATATAAATAAAATGAATTAATTCAGTCAGATCACATGCCAGACTGTTCTTGGTCTGTTTCACTCTGACATGGTGGACTGGATTAATCTATTTCTGCTGTGAGAAAGTTAAAATGACCTCATAAGGCAATTGCAGGATACTGATATTCATTTGTATCATCAACAGCTGCAATTGCGTGTACCATGCTCCACAACAATGTTCTCCTGTTAAACGACGAGACAAACCCAGATTCATCAAAATGAAGATACAAATAGCAATTCCAAGATAGAATTTTCTTAAATGAACAATACATATACTGTTAATTTTTTTACTATTTTAGTTACATACAGCTTTATTGGCGACTTCAGACAAAGGCAAAAACGGGAAGGCAATTATTCACAATGAATGAGGCAACACATTCTTATTTAAATAATTTGTGAATAGAGGAAGGGGACAAAGGAGTGATTTAAGCCCTGGCTTGGTCCTGCTGGAACTCTGCAATTCGGGTCTCCATGATAGGCCTGAAGTGTCTGATCAATCCCTACAGAGAGAAAGAAGAGTAGGAGATAATGAGTTAAGAAAAGGGCAAGTCAGCCGACTACACTATTACCAACTATAGTCTGTTTAAAAATGTCAGTATCTCTGGAATAATGCAGGTACAGTCCATAGAAAACTGTATTACTTACCACCAACACACACACAAATAGCTTACTCTATAGGACTGACCCGAACCATACTGTGCTGGCTTGGATATTTTCACTATGAGGAATAGATGTGTAACCAGGCCAGCCCAGTATAGCTTGGCACTAGAATGTGAATCAGGCATAACAAGTTGAGCCTCAGTGAATGTATATACAGTCCATTCGGAAGTGATTCAGACCCCTTGACTTTTTACACATTCTGTTACATTACAGCCTTATTCTAAAAAGGATTAAATAAAAAATAAAACAAGACACAAGGTCGAAGGAATTGTCCGTAGAGCTCCGAGACACGATTGTTTCGAGGCACATATCTGGGGAAGGGTACCAAAACATTTCTGCAGCATTGAAGGTCCCCAAAAGCAGAGTGATCTCCATCATTCTTAAATGGAAGACGTTTGGAACATCCAAACTCTTCCTAGAGCTGGCCACCGGGCCAAACAGAGCAATAGGTGGAGAAGGGCCTTGGTCAGGGTGATGGCCAAGAAACCGATAGTCACTGACAAAGCTCCAGAGTTCCTCTGTGGAGATGGGAGAAGCTTTCAGAAGGACAACCATCTCTGCAGCACTCCACCAATCAGGCCTAATGGTGGAGCGGCCAGACGGAAGCCACTAGTCAGTAAAAGGCACATGACATCCCGCTTGGAGTTTGCCAAAAGGCACCTAAAGGCCTCTCAGACCATGAGAAACAAGATTCTATGGTCTGATGAAACCAAGATTGAACTCTTTGGCCTGAATGCCAAGCGTCACGTCTGAAGGAAACCTGGCACCATCCCTACGGTGAAGCATGGTGGTGGCAGCGTCATGCTGTGGGGATGTTTTTCAGAGGCAGGGACTGGGAGACCAGTCAGGATCGAGGGAAAGATGAACGAAGCAAAGTACAGAGACATACTTGACGAAAACCTGCTCCAGAGCGCTCAGGAGCTCAGACTGGGTCGAAGGTTCACCTTCCAACAGGACAACGACCCTAAACCACTCCTGCAGTCTCTGAATGTCCTTGAGTGGCCCAGCCACATCCAGGACTTGAACCTGATCGAACATCTCCGGAGAGACCTGAAAATAGCTGTGCAGCAACGCTTCCCTTCCAACCTTACAGAGCTTGAGAGGATCTGCAGAGAAGAATGGGAGAAACTCCCCAAATACAGGTGTGCCGAGCTTGTAGCGTCATACCCAAGAATACTTGAATCTGTAATCGCTGCCAAAGGTGCTTCAACAAAGTACTGAGTAAAGGGTCTGAATACTTATGTAATTGTAATTTCATTTTTATTATACAAAAACTTCTAAACCTGTTATTGTTTTCATTGTGTTATTGTGTGTAGATTGAAAAAAACTATTGAATTCATTTTAGAATAAGGCTGTAACATGACAAAATGCGGAAAAAGGAGTGTGAATACTTTACGAATGCACTTTGTATACAGCATCTCCTGTATTTACCTGTACGGGCCAAGCGGCTCCATCCCCCAGGGCACAGATGGTGTGCCCCTCAATCTGCTTGCTGATTTCCCAGATCATGTCGATCTCAGCCGCCCGAGCGTCACCCTTCACAAAGCGCCACATCATCTTGTTCATCCAGTCCACTCCTTCAGAGGACAGAGGGAAAGAGAGATGGAGAGAATAAGTCAGATAAATATGGGAAATATGGGAATAGGGTAGAAAGAGACAAACAGACTTGTAGCAGTCTTTAAAGGCACAACGTTTGGATCAAAATAGATAAGTAGCCTTTATTACCCTCCCTGCAGGGGGTGCACTGGCCACAGCTCTCGTGTTTGTAGAACTCAATCAAGCGGGCGATGGCTCTGATGACGTCAGTCTGCAATGAGAGTACATCTCTCAACAACATATCCCAATGTGTCAGATATAATTTCGATTATCCTAGATGTAAGAATCACTTTCTCATCAGTGTTATACTGTTACATACAGGGCCGGTTTCCCACACACAGATTAACCCTAGACCTGTCCTAAATATCCTTTCAATGGAGATTATCCATTGAAAGCGCTTCCTATTCCAGGACTAGGCTTGATCACTGTCTGGGAAACCAGCCCATACTGTGTGGAGGACAGCTTACAGATTTGTCCATGACTATGAGAGCGGCGGTGCCGAGGCCAGTCTGAGCCTGGACCAGGCCGTCAAAGTCCATCAGCACGGTTTCACACACTGAACGGGGGATGAGGGGTGTGGAAGAGCCTCCAGGGGATCACACACAACAGATTGTCCCAGCCACCGCGCACACCACCTGGGAGAGAGACATTCACTTTGGTCAGTTGAATTGAGGCTGCGTGTGTGTGCGTGTTAATGAGCAAGTACAAGATATATAGTGTGCCTTAATTCTGAAAAAGGTCTTGTGGCATTCGTGTTTACTAGGAAACCTGATTCAGGGCTTTGATACAAAACCACCTGATAATCTTAACTTGTTAGGGAGAGGCAGCTGAGGGGTCGGTTTTGGAGAGCCTGGCGTGCCCAAAGTAAAATGCCTCCCATTCAGGCCCAGAAAATAGGATATGCATATATTTGGTACCATTGGATAGGAAACACTCTGAATTTTCCAAAACTGTTAACCATTTGTCTGTGAGTAAAACAGAACGCATATAGCAGGCGAAACCCAGATGAATTTCTGTCCTGGAAAAAGTGATTTTGACACATTGCTCATTTGGGAACCCCTCCCTAATGAAAATGACCATATAAGGGCATATGAATGCAGTACCCGTCGCTTCCTTATGATGTCAACAGTCTCGAGACAGTGTATTTTTTTCATTTTGGATGAGTAAGACCAGAGAAAAAGACCAAACAAGGAAGTCCCCCCTTGATGACAACAGTAGGCTGGCGCGTTCCGTGAAAGCGCCGCAGTGTCTTTTTACCGTCGTTATCGATCAGTTTATATTCCGGTTGATTTATAATAGTAAATATACGTAAAAGTGTTCCTAAGGATACATTTAAAACTATGTTTGATTGTTCTTGGACAAGTTTATAGGTATAAGATGAACGAGTTCAATCACGTTTCAATGGACTAGTGGAGGCTGTCGCTTTCTGATTATAACGCGCAAACCAAATGGAGGATTTATGGATAAAATACGTTACTTTTTCTAACAAAAGAACCATGGATTGTCTTCGTTGGACACTTAGGATGACCTCAGCAGAAGTTCTTCAACAGGTATTTGATTTGTTTTCGCTGTGAAATGTGTTGTGTGCCATGATGGCTAATCGATACATGGCTATTGGAAAAATATGTGAGGTGCTACCCTCAAAACAATGAAATGTGCTGCTTTCGCCGTAATGCCTTTTTGAAATCTGACAACGCTGTGATATTGCCAAGAAACAGAGCTTTTGATGAGTATGGAACACTTGTATATTGGTGGATGTTTAATAATTCAACTTTTGGATTTTGAATTTGGCGCTTTACATTTTACCTGGTAGTGTCGGGAGGAGCCCGCTAGCGCTCCACTGGTCCCCAAGAAGTTAAAATCCTCTGGATTGCTTAATTACAAATTTAAGACAACATATTGATATCTTTGAACTGACATGTTTGCTA
Organism: Brachymystax lenok tsinlingensis; assembly: GCA_030435695.1. Classification (NCBI taxonomy): domain Eukaryota; kingdom Metazoa; phylum Chordata; class Actinopteri; order Salmoniformes; family Salmonidae; genus Brachymystax; species Brachymystax lenok. Next base: position 2,079,187 of record CM059806.1, on the reverse strand, counting down.
ACTGTAGTAACAATGGTGAGGTGGTTATTATACATTGGGAAGAGAGATGCAGCTCAGTTTTAAATGCTCACGTGGAGTTCGGTAAGGACGTACCTGCGTGTCTCTCGATGAGGTCCTTGAGAGGAATAGACATCTCCTCCTCCACTGTGCAGGGGGTGTTGACATGGCCTGAGATGTTGAAGAGCTTTGTGCCCGAATTCCTCTCTCTGCCAAAGCCTAGGAACCACGTGCCGCCACGGCGACAAATAGTGGGCGCCACAGCTACCGTTTCCACGTTGGCGACAGTTGTTGGGCAACCAAACACACCTTGGAGGGAACAAAATGGTCAACCAGTTTAGAACAACTTTTAGAAGAAAAGTCAAAGGATATTTGGATGTTATTGGTAATGATGTAGAAGGTGTTCTGTTGAACTTCTAAATTGACCTATTATCATCAATAACATATCATTGCCATGCCATGATTAGTTCTATATTCTGATATTACTACGTCATGGGGAGGACTCCATCTTCCTCTCCACCTCAGTAACTCACCAACGTCAGCAGGGAATGGAGGCTTCAGGCGGGGCTTCCCCTGCTTGCCCTCAAGGGACTCGATGAGTGCCGTCTCCTCTCCACAGATGTAGGCACCGGCCCCACGCATCACAAACACGTCAAAGTCGTAGCCAGAGCCGCAGGAGTTCTTCCCAATCAGACCAGCTGCATAGGCCTCGTTGATGGCCACCTGAGGTCAAAACCAGGATCAAAGAAGACGTCAATGAAAGTCATTCAAAACCAATTACCTTAAAAGGAACCATTTGATGTGTTGAACGTACTAAGAACATTGGGGGAAAAAATTGCCACATCTGAAAAGAGTAAACCTAACTGTCTAGAGATCAACCTCTAAACCTTTGTAGTTATGAACTTGTTTTCCCTTTTCATGCAGTCCACGCTCTCACCTGCAGGTTGGAGGACTCATTGTAGAACTCTCCCCTGATGTAAATGTAGGCAGCGCGGGCTCCCATGGCCCTCCCGGCCACCAGGCAGCCCTCCACCAGCTTGTGGGGGTCGTTACGCATGATCTCCCTGTCCTTACAGGTGCCAGGCTCTCCTTCATCAGCATTCACCACCAGGTACTTTGGTCTAAGGATCAGATGAAGGGGGATAGGAGTTTTAGACTCCTTTCTCAGATCAAAGTTGGCACAGAGTCAAATGGTGGTGTAGGGTAAAGTTGCCCATGGATTCTGATTTTGGGTAAGTTTAGCATTCTCCCCACTAAATGGTTAAGGTTCGTATTGGGGGAAGGGAAGCTGATCCTAGATCAGCACCTAGGGGAAACATCACAACGGAGCATCAAATGAGCAACATAGGCAGTGCCACTGACCTGCCATCACTGGGCTTGTTCATGAAGCCCCACTTCATGCCGGTGGGGAACCCGGCTCCACCTCTCCCCCGCAGCCCCGAAACTTTGATCTCGTTGAGGATCCAGTCCACTCCCTTCAGCAGGATCTCCTTAGTCTTGTACCAGTCGCCACGACTTTGAGCTCCCTTTAGCCTGGAACGACATAGGGAGAGCGTGATAATATGACACCTAATTCCTAAGAATACTATTACATTAGTATGAATAAGTAATATGCATGGAATGTTATATTATTGTACAGATGCAGAATGCTGGCCCAAGCTCTCATACCCCGAAGGCCAGCATTTCTGACATTGTGTAGAGTGTTATTGTGTATAGACAACCGTTTGTAATGGTACCTCCAGTCATGTCGGCCATACAGGTTGGTGAAAATTCTATCCTGGTCAGCCAGGGGTCCAAATGTGGTCTTCTTTGGTGGTGCCTACGGAGATTGCAAAACGTTAGGCCTACTAGTCTAAATACAGAATATTTGCTACCAGTAGTCTGCAGCGGTCAAGTTTGCACTTTACACAGCTTGTGGGGAAGGATACCTCAGCCGTTGTGCTGTTGAATCGTGTGATGGACGTCACTCTGCCTTGACAGACAGCAACTGGGGCCCGAGCCGCAGCACAGACCAAAGCCCACCGGGACAAGGACAGCATCCTGATAACTGGTTGCGGGACAGGATGCAGTCAAGTCAAATGTAGCCACATTACAATTAGGTACATTTGTCAACCTCCAGGGCAGGCTTCAGCTCCAACTCCATTACAAAAGCTCCAGCAACAACATTACAAAACCCAATGGCAATGTGACACGACCCAACTTAGCTAGCTAATCAGAGGTGTTAGATAAGGATGCATAGCACTGACATTTTAACCTGTCACGGGCCTAATGGTCAAATATCTAGCTAAAACCCGTTGTCCCCTGTCACTGCTCTAGCAGGACCTGCAAACGTCCCACCGTGACCTCCACTTTGATTGTGATAGCTAACGTTACAGTAGCTAGCATGCTGAACAGCCTACGACAATCCGACGTGTGACGCCTCGAACTGCTCCAAGTCTCAGAAGAATCGTATTATTTTTGTTGCGTTTTACATGATATATTAATGTAGCTATGAAAACAACAAAAAACACCTGTTTTTGTTGCAAAAGTGGTCTTCCTACCTTGGTGTTGTGTCCCGACCCTGTGTTACAAAATGACGTTCTTCTTCGATGAGGTTTAACGGCGGTTGGCATCCAATTTGTTGCATTACCGCCACCTACTAGGCTGGAGTACAACTCCCTTATACTTTGCTTAATAGATCAAATGTAATTAATAAATACCCTACCACCCCTACCACCCTCTAACACTACACTCAGTAATTTCAAAAGTATATAAAATAAAATTAACACCACCCTGCTCCACTAATTAAATGCATTTATTCCTACCTCATGTCATCATCCTGAATTTTAATTGAATTTGTTTTAAATTTAACCTTAATTTAACTAGGCACGTCAGTTAAGAACAAATTCTTATTTACAATTACAGCCTAGGAACAGTAGGTTAACTGCCTTGTTCAGGGGTAGAACGACAGATTTTTACCTTGTCAGTGCGGGGATTCGATCTAGCAACTTTTCAGTTACAAGCCCAACACTCGAACCACTAGGCTACCTGCCGCCCCAAGGAAAGGATGGGACATCATAATTTAACACACTCAACTCTTGATGTCAAATCTCGCACACCCAAATACCCCTCTGCAGCTGACACCACAACTTAAATGTTCTGCGACTTATATTCCATCCCTGCAATACAGTTGATAACTATAAATGCTAAAAATCCAATCTTACTGAAACACATATCACTTGTTGGCCTATCCCTCTGTACTGGCACAGATCTACTACTCACACCACTCCTCACAGGATACCTCCCCCTTGACCCATCTTCCTCTACTTTCTTCACTGCCTCAGCATATGACAACTTCTGCACAACCCTAACCTGCCTCTCTCGCACGGGACATTTCTGATCCTGAGCCCCATGGGCACCCCTACAGCCCTTCTGCACACTTCTCACACCTAGGAACCTCGCTCCTACACACTGCTGCCACATGCCCATAAGCTTGACACCTATAACAACGTAATGTATTTGGCACAAAAGCTTGTACATGATAATACTGCACTTTTCCTGACATACATCTTGTTCTTGCCTTCTCAAGGTACGCCATTTAACCGGCTGTCACAATCTCCATACGATCAGCACAAACCCCTTGTGATGTAGCGCTCAACAGTGCATCCTACTCATAAAGCAGCTGCTCCGTCTTGATGTTCTTCTTTATCTCCCTACAAAAAAATGAGCGGAAGCAGCAGCACCTTCTTCTTCTTCTTCTGTAATATCTTGACAGTCCGCAAACAATCGTTTTACGTGCATGCCACCACCGACTGTGCTGGAATGTACGATCACTCATGATGTGCCCAATTCTGTACTACCACGAAAATAAAAAATCCCTACTTACTTCTACCACACCATATGTCCCCCACAATTACAACACTTAACCTTCACATTGCTCCCACATTCACCGTAATCATGTTCCCCTCCACACTTGGCACATATTTTCTTTCCTTTACATTGAACAGCTACATTTCCCATTCTTTAGCTTCTTATTCTTCTTTAAGATAGCACAAACAATCATCAGTCAATTGGCCTCAGGTGAGCTCATCAGTAGTGGCTGTACTGCGGCCCACCTCCAGGAGAGGGCGCAGTCGGACCACTTGATCCGGCTAATACTTCACAATAGATATAAATAAAAATACAATAAAATAAAAGATGACATTTTGTATTGTTGCCTCATACTCATAATTTGTCTGATCACTTACTATCTAATGACTGACTTGGCTGTCTCAGCGGCTGCAGAAAATCCAGAGGTATTGTTGCTGTAAGAGATATTTAATGAACTTCAACACTCTGCTTTGATACATAAAATACTCACACATGAAAATTATTGGAAAAAATAAATACAAATAATAGCCACTATTTTACCTCCTGTTAGCTTCAACCCTCATCATCAGTGTTTTCAGGAGGAACTTGCTTGCTCCTGTGTGCCTTACTGGACAAGTGCAGAGGTCCATCTCCTTTCCACAGTATAGGTCTGGCCTGGTGTGGTGCCCTTTACCCTGTACTGCTTCTCCCCCACCTCACAGACATTAGGAGAGAGAAGATAGACAACTTATAAGATACAGCAAATAATAAAAGACCACATTATGTATTTTTGTAATATTACAAAACTGTGTTCATCACTGTTTTACCTGCTCGATGTCAGATGAGTTGACGATGCTCTCTTGGGCCAGAAAACGTGAGCGCTGAGTTGACCTTCTGACGTTGCCCAGCGGCCAAGGGCAATGTCAGAAGGTCAAATAAGGCAGGGAGATTAAATGCTTACGTCCTCTGGAGGATTTTATCCTTATGGACCCGCATTGCAGCCTCCACAAAGTTGTGTTGTTCCCTCGGGTTGGCAGCTCCTCCCGATAGATGAGTGCCCAACACTCTCGACGACTGAAAAGTGGATCGAAATAAGCCGTGAATTTCTTCTACCTGTAATTAGGGTAAAATATGTACTTGAACAATGTCTTGTACTATAACATATTGGTTACAAAATATTGGGAAAATGTATCCCAAATAACAACATATCCCAAACATGGACTGGGCAAATGTCAATGAGAAAAGACTCAAACTGATCAGCAAGTTCTGGTTTAATCGTAAAAAAGTTACTGAGAATAAAGCATAAATTAATAGATTGTCAAAGTCACCATTATTAGTCAGTTGTACAACCGAATGCCTTGAACCGAAATGTGTCTTCCGCATTTAACCCAATCCCTCTGAATCAGAGAGGTGCGGGGGGCTGCCTTAATCGACATCCACGTCTTCGGCGCCCGGGGAACAGTGGGTTAACTGCCTTGTTCAGGGGCTGAACGACAGATTTTTCCTTGTCAGCTCAGGGATTCGAACTTGCAACCCTCCGGTTACAAGTCCAACACTCTAACCACTAGGCTACCTGCCGAGATTGCACCTCATTATACTGTTATACTGCACTAACCTGGCTACAACTGGGTTTTGTTTGGCCTGCTGATAGAGGGGCTCAGCCATCTCTTCCCTGGAATACATGATGTCTTTGACAGTGAAGGGGTTCTGCCTGTCTCTCAGGTCTACTCCACTTTCTGTGCTCCACAGCCATCTCCACAGTCCCTGGAGTAGGTGGAAGGTTCAAAGGTTCAGTTTGGGTCCTCTGTAATGATGAGGCTAGAACCAGCGTGACCTCTCCCTGCAAAGGCGTCCTCCCTCAGTATGTCCTTCAAGAAAAAATCTCTGTGGCCGACGTGAGTAAGACGTTTAAGTGTGTTAACCCTCGCAAGGCTGCCAGCCCAGACAGCATCCCTAGTCGCGTCCTGGAGTGTTTACGGACATATTGAATCTCTCCCTATCCCAGTCTGCTGTCCCCACTTGCTTCAAGATGTCCACCATTGTTCCTGTACCCAAGAAAGCAAAGGTAACTGAACTAAATGACTATCGCCCCATAGCATTCACTTCAGTCATCATGAAGTGCTTTGAGAGGCTAGTTAACTTCTGCCGAGCGGCTGCCGAGGAGACGGTTTTGGAGAGTCTGGCGTGCCCAAAGTAAAATGCCTGCCGCTCAGGCCCAGAAAATAGGATATGCACATAATTAGTACTATTGGATAGGAAACACTCTGAAGTTTCTACAAGTGTTAAAATAATGTATGTGAGTATAACAGAAGTGATATAGCAGGCAAAAACCTAAGGAAAATCCATACGGATTTGCAGTTTCTTTTGTAAATTACCTTTTTCTCCATTGTGCCTATTCATTTTTCTGTTGTGTAGGACTGATACTGCAGTACCTATGGCTTCCACAGGATGTCAACAGTCTTTAGACAAGGTTTCAAAACAATAGGGCTAAAGGGAACCGTATAGAAGAAGATTTACTGAAGGAAGTGGAAATGAGAAATACTTTTTCTGGTCACGAGAACAAGAGCGCACCTCACTTTTATTTTCCTTTCTTAAGGATCATATCACCTCTACCTTACCTGACACCCTAGACCCACTTCAATTTGCTTACTGGCCCAATAGATCAAATCAAATCAAATTTTATTTGTCACATACACATGGTTAGCAGATGTTAATGCGAGTGTAGCGAAATGCTTGTGCTTCTAGTTCCGACCATGCAGTTGTATCTAACAAGTAATCTAACAAATTCACAACAACTACCTTATACACACAAGAGTAAAGGAATGAATACGAGTATGTACATATAAATATATGGATGAGCGATGGCTGACCGGCATAGGCAAGATGCAGTAGATGGTATGGAGTACAGTATATACACATATATATGAGATGAGTAATGTAGGATATGTAAACATCATAAATGGCATTGTTTAAAGTGGCTAGTGATACCTTATTTCATCCAATTATAATTATTAAAGTGGCTAGAGATTTGGGTCGATGGCCGAACGGCATAGGCAAGATACAGTCGATGGTTTAGAGTACAGTGTATACATTTGATATGAGTATGTCGGATACGTAAACATTATATACAAAATTGTTTAAAGTGGCTAGTGATACATTTGTTACATCCAATTCCTATGTTTAAAGTGGCTAGAGATTTAAGTCAGTATGTTGGCAGCAGCCACTCAATGTTAGTGATGGCTGTTTAACAGTCTGATGGCCTTGAGGTAGAAGCTGTTTTTCAGTCTCTCGGTCCCAGCTTTGATGCACCTGTACTGACCTCGCCTTCTGGATGATAGCGGGGTGAACAGGCAGTGGCTCGGGTGGTTGTTGTCCTTGATGATCTTTTTGGCCTTTCTGTGACATCGGGTGGTGTAGGTGTCCTGGAGGGCAGGTAGTTTACCCGGTGATGCGCTGTGCAGTCCTCACTACCCTCTGGAGAGCCTTACGGTTGTGGGCGGAGCAGTTGCCGTACCAGGCGGTGATACAGCCCGACAGGATGCTCTCGATTGTGCATCTGTAAAAGTTTGTGAGTGATTTTGGTGACAAGCCGAATTTCTTCAGCCTCCTGAGGTTGAAGAGGCGCAGTTGCGCCTTCTTCACCACGCTGTCTGTGTGGGTGGACCAATTCAGTTTGTCCGTGATGTGTACGCCGAGGAACTTAAAACTTTCCACCTTCTCCACTACTGTCCCCTCGATGTGGATAGGGGGGTGCTCCCTCTCCTGTTTCCTGAAGTCCACGATCATCTCCTTTGTTTTGCAGATCCACAGATGATGCAATTGCCATCGCACTGCACACTGCCCTATCCCATCTGGACAAGAGGAATACCTACTTAAGAATGTTGTTCATTGACTATAGCTCAGCCTTCAACACCATAGTACCCTCCAAGCTCATCATTAAGCTTGGGGACCTTGAGTCTGAACCCCGCCCTGTGCAACTGGGTCCTGGACTTCTTGACGGGCCGCCCCCAGGTGGTGAAGTTAGGAAACAACACTTACACTTCCCAGATCCTCAACACAGGGACCCCACAAGTGTGTGTGCTCAGCCCTCTCCTGTACTCCCTGTTCACCCATGACTGCGTGGCCACCCACGCCTCCAACTCAATCATCAAGTTTGCAGACGACACTACAATAGTAGGCCTGATTACCAACAATGATGAGACAGCCTACAGGGAGGAGGTGAGGGCCCTCGGAGTGTGGTGTCAGGAAAATAACCTCTCCCTCAATTTCAACAAAATGAAGGAGCTGATCGTGGACTTCAGCTTGGCCCTTAAGACCCTCACAAACTTTTACAGATGCACAATTGAGAGCATCCTGGCGGGCTGTATCGCCGCCTGGTACGGCAAGTGCACCGCCCACAACCGCAAGGCTCTCGAGAGGGTGGTGTGGTCTGCCCAACGCATCACCGGGGGCACACTGTCTGCCCTCCAGGACACCTACAGCACCCGATATCAAAGGAAGGCCAAAAAGATCATCAAGGACATCAATGACCCGAGCCAAGGCCAGAAGGTGAGGTCAGTACTGGTGCATCAAAGCTGGGACAGAGAGACTGAAAAACAGCTTCTATCTTAAGGCCATCAGACTGTTAAATAGCCATCACTAGCCAGCTTCCACCAGATTACTCAACCCTACTTCCCTATATACATAGACTTGGAATCACTGGCCACTTGAATGGAACACTAGTCACTTTAATAATGTTTAAATAATGTTTACATATTGCTTTACTCATCTCATATACATATACACACTGTATTCTATTCTACTGTATTTTAGTCAATGCCACTCTGACATTGCTCAATCTAATATTTATATATTTCTTAATTCCATTTTTTTACTTTTAGATTTGTGTGTGTTGTTGTGAATCATTTTTAGATACGACTGTACTGTTAGATACTACTGCACTGTTGGAGCTAAGAACACAAGCATTTCACTACAATCACAATAACATCTGCTAAATGTGTATGTGACCAATAACATTTGACTTGATTTTAAAAGTAATGTTTACTAGACCGCTATCATGGTAACAACAGTAATACAAATAACAAAACATGATTTAATGCTACTATTAATAATAATAATTATAATTACAATAATCAACTTCAGAGAACGTTTAAATCCAATTGTTAATTAGTACACAATTTCCTGTACATTGTGTCGAAGTAAGATGGGGGTCCATTCTATTCAGGAGCACCTCTATTTTCCAAATCGAAAGTGCACAACACAAGGAGCATCACCACTCTTTCTGCTGCCCTTAAAGACTGGCCTTTTAGCTTAAATCCAGGGGGGCATGTCCCCCATCACATTCTGAAATTGAATTACATTTTTGTCTCCCCAGTTTTATCATTGGAATGTGATACAAAACGAGGCAAAGGTTTGCTTTAGGACCATGCGGACGCCTCCAAGTGGTCAAGTAGGCTGTTTGGAGTGTTTATCCGACTGGATAAAAACAAATTAGATATATATGTATATATAGATGTTATGTCCCCCTCCCTCTTCTAAAACTAAAGTTGCGCCCCTGACCGCACACAGTTCCCTGTACATTGTGTCGCAGTAAAAGGGGTGTCCATTTTACTCAGGAGCACCGCAAGTTTCCAAATCCACAGTATACAACCCAAGGAGCGTCAATGTTCATTCTGCGGCCCTTAAAGGCCAATCAGCTAAATGGTTAACAATATTTTTTGTGTGTGTACTCCTATAATTTATTGCACCATTCTCAATATGTATGTCCAATATGAAAAATAAATAAAAATTCGATAGTTCCATCATTGCCCTAATTATTATTTTACAACGTACAGGACAGGACTTTTATTCTGAAGGATTCCAAAAATCCGTGACCCGGAAGTACTTTATAGGTAAGCAAAGGCTGTAGGTAGTTATAAAGATAAGTATACATTTGTACATTTATTTTTACATGTTAATTCCCAAAGCACTTTCACGAACACCTAATACAACATTATAATAGTATTTCAGCATGGTCCCTGAAAATGTCTGCTATCTTATTCCCCCCCTCGCGTTTGTTTTGTCTGCATTGCTTGACTAAAGTTTTAGCTAACTTTACTTTGCTTGATTATATTTGCCGTGTTTCTGGTTTGTTGTCATTGACTTTTTCTTTACTGTTCAGTAAAACATATAGCGAATGTTGGTTAGGTAAGTAGGTAACTGAATATCCACATTTGCTAGCTATTAGTTGCCAATTAACATTAAGGGTGCGTTCATAAATTAACTCTGGCCATAAACTCTGATTGAGCACTCTCTTCTGAGTGTGCCAGAGCGTTCTATTTTAGCAGAGAGAGCTACTATTAATAATATGCATGTAAATCTCTCTTGGCTCAAAGTGGAGGAGAGATTGACTTCATCTCTACTTGTATTTATGAAGGGTACTGACATGTTGAATGCACCAAGCTTTCTGTTTGAACTACTGGTGCACAGCCCGGACACCCATACATACCCCACAAGACATGCTACAAGAGGTCTCTTCAGTCTGCAAGTCCAGAACAGACTATGGGAGGCGCACAGTACTACATAGAGCCATGACTACATGAACTCTATCCCACATCAAGTAATTGATGCAAGCAGTAAAATTTGATTTAAAAAAACAGATAAAAATACTCCTTATGCAACAGCGGGGACTGTGAAGCAACACAAACAGGCACAGACAAATGCATACACACACACACACGATAACATACGCACTATACACACACTTACACATGGATTTTGTACTGTAGATCTGTGGTAGTGATGAAGTAGGGCCCTGAGGGCACACAGTGGGTTGTGAAATATGTTAATGTATTGTAATGTTTTAAAAATTGTATAAACGGCCTTAATTTAGCTGTACCAGGATTAGTAGCTGCAGCAGCTAATGGGGATCCATAATAAACACAAATGATTGAATAACATGTATGTATACATTTATTTTGCAACGCTCGCGCACGTGATGTGGGCAGTGTGTTAAGCATGTAAGAGTAAAATAAGACTATGCTACAGATATGAATGTATTCCCATATATGATTCCTATATTTTGGTTACAGCTCGACGTAAACTCTTTTGCATTGCTGGGTGGATTCAGACGTCAAAATGGAGTTTGGTAATGTTATGTTGGATTTGGAGCAGGTCGTTCTGAGGGAAGACGTGATGACCAGTGCCACAGCATCCATCATCAAACTACAGACTGTCCCTGCTCTCCAACCCTGTAAGCACACATTTTCATTTGATTATTTCAGATTGTTCAGATGTATGAATTTAAAGTGCAGTATTGGGGCGGCAGGTAGCCTAGTGGTTAGAGCGTTGGGCCAGTAACTGAGCTGACGAGGTAAGGTAAAAGGTAAAAATCTGTCATTCTGTCCCTGAACAACCCACTGTTCCTAGGCCGTCATTGTAAATAAGAATTTGTTCTTAACTGACTTGCCTAGTTAAATAAATAAAATAAATACAAATAAATAAATATCCTCTCATTGCAGATCAGCATGACAGCCTACAGTGTTTTCAGTGCTTCATTACATTCTGTAATGCCAAGTCCAAGGAGAGGCACATGAGGAAGAGCCATCGTGAGGAATACAAGCAGTCGCTCCAGCAGGTATAGAACGGAGAAAATAAATGCACGATGCATAGCAGGAGTAGGGTGAAGTTGCCCCTAGATGCTTATTTTGGGTGAGTTTAGCATTTTCCTCAGTAGTGATTAAGTTTAGGATTTGGGGGTAGGGGGGAGCTGATTCTACATCTGTACGACGTACCTAGGATAAACTTCACCCCGTAGCTGCAAAGCACACAGCTTAACAGCAAAATGCTGTAGGCCTATATGCACAGCATAACTAAGATGTACATGACCTCTAACACTGTTAATTATTTTCTGTTATTCTGCAGACCGATACGCTGTTCACCTGTTATGTGTGCGATCGTACCTTCTCCTCTCTGGAGCTGACGCAGCACCAGGCCTCACACAGCCTGGAAGACAAGCCCTTCTGCTGCACCCACTGCCAGGGAAGCTTCCGGACTTTCTCTGAGGTGAGAGCGGCCTTTCAATGAAAGTTGTAAAGTCTTTAGTCTGTAATGACTTTTAGTTGTGTGTAAGTGCCCCAGTAATCTCATTTAACCCAGAACTAAAATCTTGCGTAGTTCAAGTTTGAAACTTTCACATTTGGTCAGATGCTTAATTAGGTTTTGGGGAAAAGCCTAGGGTTGGGCCAAAATATCATATTACAATATTATGACAGTATTTTATGTTTTTGAATAATGAAAGTTCTAAATATGCTTTCAGTAGTTCATGACCCCTAAGGTGGCAACACATAAATTAAGTGATTTCAATGGGGCTTTATCCATTCTGATTTGTTTTATACTGTTTAATGCAACTTCAAACCAAAATAAATTTCATACATTTCTGCATTTCTTGCACTTTTATTATCATTTACCCACTGCCACGCAGGGCTGCATGATATGAAATCTAGGCCTAGTTAATTGGTGAACTGTTGGAATCATGGAAATATGATTAAAGTTGGAGTATAGCGGGCACCACCTTGAGTACATAGTTCTTTGACATGGCAACAAATGAATAAGTCAGGGAGGAATTATTGACAGGGTAGAGACCAATGCGTTGCTCCGTTTTTCCAGGGGACCCTAATTAGATGGTACATTACATGTTTTCTTACCTCGTGTAGTAAGCTAGCTAACATATTCACGCTTCGCCTATATAAGTCCTATCTGATTTAGAAGATACTGTTGCACAAACAACATGAATATCTTGGCATACGCCAGCACTGGTACTAGGCTATATTAGCTAGTTACGTTTGCTCTGACTCTTAGTTTATTTTGCAAGCTGGCTAGCCAGCTAACTAGCGATTAGCATTAGCGGCTAGAAATGTATTTGCAACTTGCTAAGACAAACTACCAGACAGTAGTTTTCAGAAAGTACGATACACACAAACTAGTGCAAATATAGAACGCTTGTGGAAGGCACCATTGTTCTCACCATATTTTTGCATCTATCTGACCATGCAGGCGTCAGAGTGAACAGCAAGAAAGTACTCATGGAGCAACTGCTCTCATTGAGTGACGGGGGGCTGGGCTCGGTGTTGGAAGCGGCATGCAGCAGGAGAGGGAGAAAGACGACTCAAGTAGCAAACGATCAAAACGAACATTATAGTGCCGGAGTTGCGTATCACATTGAAATACCATTTTATAGAAAGTCAATTACATCGCTGTAGTGCATCTGCCTTTTATTGTCCATTGGTGCCTCTGAGACCAGGGTTTCTGTTAGCCAGTAATAGCCGACTTTTGGCCGCGTAAAAAAAATGAGCTTCCCCTAGCCTTATGGACGCGCCGCCTATGTATTCTAATATCTTCAAATTGCTCATGGGAATTCGGTAAGATTGATGCACCCCATTGCATGTTCTATTAAGATGAATTACCATCAACTAAATGTGTTTTCTGTTATTCTAAGAACTAGGTGGACGCCTACTGATCATGTTACACAACCAATGCATATGGGTCCCGTACATTTTTTTTTAAATGTCCGGTAAATTTAAATGCTGCCAGGCAAATGTCCGGCGCCACATTTTCATAATGGAACCCTGCCTGAACCTCTTTGTAATTCTTTGTCTCTTGACGTCTCTCATAGAGTTGACAGTCCACCAGCGACATGTGTGCAAGAACTGTGTCATGGTATTGCGGGGCCCAAAACAGTTACGCACCCAGCACCCTCCTGGAAGAGGAGGGTGATGACACCAAGACTCATCGTTGTGGCAAGTGCGGCAGCGGGTTTGAGATGGAGGTGGCTCTTGTGCTGCATCAGGAGAACTTTGTGGGTCATCAGCATTGCGATTTTTTAAATTTATTTTATTTCACCTTTATTTAACCAGGTAGGCTAGTTGAGAACAAGTTTTCATTTACATCTGAGACCTGGCCAAGATAAAGCAAAGCAGTTCGACACATACAACAACACAGAGTTACACATTGGAGTAAACAAACATACAGTCAATAATATAGTAGAAAAAAAAGAAAAACATCTATATACAATGTGTGCAAATGAGGTAAGATAAGCAACGTAAGGCAATAAATAGGCAATGGTGGCGAAGTAATTACAATATAGCAATTTAACACTGGAATGGTAGATGTGCAGTAGATGAATGTGCAAAGTAAAAATACTGGGGTGCAAAGGAGCAAGATAAATAAATGAATATGGTAGGGGAGGAGGTAGTTGGTTGGGCTATTAACAGATGGGCTATGTACAGGTGCAGTGATCTGTGAGCTGCTCTGACAGCTGGTGCTTAAAGCTGGTGAGGGAGATCAGTGTCTCCAGTTTCAGTGATTTTTGTAGTTTGTTCCAGTCATTGGCAGCAGAGAACTGTAAGGAAAGGCGGCCAAAGGAGGAATTGGCTTTGGGGGTGACCAGTGAGATATACCTGCTGGAGCGCGTGCTACGGGTGGGTGCTGCTATGGTGACCAGCGAGCTGAGATAAGGCGGGGCTTTACCTAGCAGGGACTTGTAGATGACCTGGAGCCAGTGATGCAAAAGTCCCTGCCAAAAAACGCAGACGGCCTCCCAAGAAAGTGTCTGAGGCTGAGCCAAAGTCTGCTGAGGGAGAGGCAGCTAACAGAGAGAAGAGTGGGAAAGCTGACGACGGGGGAGAGGAGTTTGTGGCAAAAGGAGGGAAACAACCGGGTCTACCCCTTGAAGAGCTCCAAATTCCCTGTCCTGAAGCTGAGTGTGACCTCATGTTATCCTCTGTTACCCTTCTCCGGGCCCACAAGAAGGAGAAGCACAGGCGGCCACCTCCACCTCTCAAGACTCACCCCTGCTCTGAGTGTGAAGAGAGCTATGCTCAACCGGAGCAGCTCAAAGCCCACATGGCCAGGGCTCACGGCTATGGCCGACACAACTGCCCCACCTGCGGCAAGACCTTTGGCCGGGAGAGCAACCTAAAGACACACCAGAAGAGGGAGAAGAGGCAACAGACAAAGAAAATAAATAATCCGGGGAAAAGGGAATGTCATCATGGACAATTTATGTAATGGTTAAATGTGCAATATGCAGAAATTGCTTGCCATTTTCTGGTTGCTAAAATTCTAATAGTTTGCTTGTTTTGTCACAAACTAAAATTAGGCAATGTATAGCGTAGAGAATCATTGTACCATCTATATCGCTGTGAAATATATATTGTTGGCTGGTGTACAAACCCAAAAGTAAAAGTCGCAAAACGAAACTTAAGACAGGGAATCATCGAAATAGCGCACATAGAACAGATCTTGACTTGTTTTTGATGAGTGACAGATCTATAACTCATATTTCTATGTGCATTTGGTCGGGTTGTTTAAAAGGTTACATATTGCAGCTTTTAAGGGTTTGGAAAATATAATTAGGTTAAAACAGGCATTGATGTGGGTGGGTTTTTTATGTTCAAGATTGGAGTTTGGAGTATGTGACATACCATTATGCATAAGCACTCAGTTGGGTCATTAGCTTGTTCCTGGTTGCTCCCACTGATTATTTTAAAGCGCTTTTAGAACCCTCTAGTGATGTGTACATGATTGTGAATTTCAACTGCCCCCCCTTCCAGGGTAGGAATCTATTTCCATACTACCTCATATGTGAAGAATTTTTTTTTTATCTTATAATATTCATTTTGGTAGGAAATGAATGGGTTTTATGGTTTACATTTTAGTTGTTTAGCAGATGCTCTTATCCAGAGCAACTTACAGAACCAATTAGGGTTAAGTGCTTTGCTCAAGGGCACATCAACAGATTTGTCATCTAGTCAGCTCGGGATTCGACCTTTCAGTTACTAACCCATTGCTCTTAACCGCTAGGCTATCCGACGCCTTCAATATTCCACCCATCATTTAGTTTACGTTCCTGTCAAGGCATCTTCTGATCATGTACATTTATATACATTGGTTCGGAGATTATATTGTTCTGTGAAGGATGTCGTTGTTGTGAAATGATCTTGTACTTTTTTCATCCATAATGGAATAGTAAGGAGTGATTTTAAATTGCAGTCTGTAATTCATGTGAATTTGAGGTTATGGGAAACTAGTGTGTGAACCTGAAATGAATGGAAAATATGAGTACGGAGTAAGATTGTATGGTGCCTATCTTTTCCATTCATTGAGGTTGTTGTGGCAGAAGGAGCTAGTGAGGATGGAGAATGAGGAGGAAATCCAAATGCAGAAAAAGGAAAAGATGAGAGGTCAAGGATGAATGAAGGTAAAAAAATAAGCCTAAATTAAGGCAACTGCTTGTAGTTGAGAATGGGAAAGAGGAGAATAAACCTGGAACCAGCTAAGGAGTGAGCTGGAGAAGAGAAGTTGAGGAGAAAAGGAGACTGGGCTAAGGAGGGATGGGTCCAGGTCAAAACCATTCTAGAGAAGAGCAGCAGAGAAACGGGAAAGAGGGATGGTGCTGTGGAGGAGGAAAAGAGTAGATAGTTTTAGGAGGTATTGGCCGAGAAGCAGCAGAGAAAAAGGATGAGTAAGGGTGGTGCTGCTAAAGGAGATGGATGCTCTGGAGAGTCGCCATAAAAAAATACTGGCAGGTGTTGAGACACATGGAAATGATTATCATGGAGAAGGAATGCAGAGTGAGATGGAATGACATTGATTTGGGGGTATTTTATACTGCTGTGATCACCACTTAAGGTCCTCATTACAAATAAGAATCTGTGTGGTTACCTGCACAATAATATATACATATTATGGCAAAAAAGGAGAGGAACAAGTGGGCAGAAGGAAAAAAAAGGGTCAAAGTTGCAAACATTTACTGCAAGTACTGAATAAGAATGTATTTTACTATGTATGTTTATGTCCTTTTATTTCATTTTAATTCTTTTTTTACTTAATTGAAATATAAAACAAAATGCATACGTACTCCACATTCATAAACCCTCAAAAAGAACGCTGAGAATTCTGAAATTTTACAACGAACTCGTTTTCCCATGATGCAACGGTATTTCCTTCCTATCTCGCGCCTTTCCATCTTGTTTCACCACAAGCGCTACAGACACCGCGCTACGGACACCGCGCACCACCGCCGTTGTTGTTATAGTAGTGAATAATGGCGGCAGCGGGAGGAGGATTATCAGCTCCCGCTAATGTCGCGGGCTCTAGCACGCCGGCCGTAGCCCGGGCCCGTTTCCCGGGCCGGCCGTGGACATCTCGTACTCGGCTACGATCGGAGAAACGTCCGCAGCGGGGAAGGTTGGCCTCGGAAGGTGGAGGGATAGTCACTGGAGGCCGGAGGCCCATCAACATTGGACTAACGTTGAGCGAGGACCCGTCACTGCTGCGCTTACTCCGGATTGCTGATAAACATAGGCGCCAGAGAGACGCGGGTTTCTACTCGAGCGGGAGTGAGGAGGTGAGTTTCCAAGCCGTCAACAGCACCACACCACAGACCCTTCGCCGTGTAATATAGATTATTATTGAGAATCAAGTGTCTGATAACGTTCGTTATCTGGCTACAGTAGGTATCCAACTATACAATTGTTCCAACTTCAATTCTTGCTGAACCAGAATCTGGGTTCTAGCCGTATTCAACGCCTCTTTTATAAATACAGATTGTCGTTCAAATGTTTGCTAGTTACTGTACCAATCCAC
The DNA here is from genome assembly GCA_030435695.1 of Brachymystax lenok tsinlingensis. NCBI lineage: Eukaryota > Metazoa > Chordata > Actinopteri > Salmoniformes > Salmonidae > Brachymystax > Brachymystax lenok. The sequence continues at coordinate 2,061,736 of CM059806.1, read as the reverse complement.
TGTACTCGGTGACGAGTAAACGTTAGAAGCTAACAGTGACAACATCTCCAAGGCTGACAGCCTCCTAGACTCACATTAACGTTACCAGGATCTTTGATAATCGTTGATTTTAGGCGGTGAAATTGGCGGTAGCCAACATTGCTCTGTATGGATACAAGTTTTTCTGCCAATTTAACTAGCTATAGTAAAACAATGTAGTTAGTAAGTGATGCTATCTAGTTAGCAACTTTTGCAACACAGTCACATTTTCACACATCCACCATCACTCTACGTACTATCAACACGTTATAACGTCTTTGGTATCAACGTTGCCCCCGTTCAATCAGATTATGCCATCGAATGTGGCATTTAGTCCACTCCCGACAGCCCCCATCGTTCGTGAAAGATGTCTGGCCCTGTGGAACAGAAACGATCTTGAGACATTCCACTGCATGCTTGAAGTGGGATACACCAACAGCTTGGCCCGTGTCATTTAAACGAAGAGCAGTTTGTCCTAGCTTATATTTAACTGACTTCTCACACCATAGCCTACTAGTATTGACAGTTATCTTTTATGTGAGCATGTCATCGGATTATCAATCAAATTGGCGTTTATGCCATGCTCACAACAACTAGGCTAATTGCTGCGTGACATGCCCCATTAACCTATTAAAGCATTACTTTAGCAATGAGGTTTGTGAATCTGATAGCAACAACTATGATGGTTTGCTAATATGACTAGGATTGTGCCTTTGGCTTCTGGATAACAAAAGAGAGTTGATATGAAAATAGAACAGGAGAGAAATGCTGTTCAATTGCATGAGGATGTCTTTATAAAATAATTGCCTCCACGTTTCTACTGATGGATTTTTGCAAGGCAACTTTAAAGCAAGGTAAAACAGGCCTCATTATTCAAATAAAATCAAATTCTATTTGTCACATGTAAGGTCTACAACAGGTGTACATTTCATCTTACTTACAAGCCCTTAACCAACAATGCAGTTTTAAGGAAATCCCTAAAAAAGTAAGAGATCAGAATAACAAATAATTAAAGAGCAGCAGTAAATAACAATAGCGGGGCTATATACAGGGGGTACCTGTACAGAGTTAATGTGTCAATATGTGGGGGGCACTGGTGTCGAGGTAATTATGTACATGTAGGTGGAGTTATTAAAGTGGCTATGCATAGATAATAACAGAGTAGCAGTAGTATTGGGGGAATGCAAAGCAAATAGTCTGGGTAGCCATTTGATTAGCTGTTCAGGAGTCTTATGGCTTTGGGGTGTAAGTTGTTTAGAAGCCTCTTGGACCTAGACTTGGCGCTTCGCTACCGCGCGATAGCAGAGAGAACAGTCTGACTAGAGTGTCTGGAGTCTTTGAAAATGTTTAGGGCCTTCCTCTGACACCGCCTGAAATAGAGGTCCTGGATGGCAGGAAGCTTTGCCCGGGTGATGTACTGGGCTTTACGCACTACCCTCTGTAGTGTCTTGCGGTCGGAGGCCGAGCAGTTGCCATACCAGGCAGTGATGCTTTCGATGGTGCAGCTGTAAAACCTTTTGAGGATCTGAGGACCCATGCTAAATATTTTCAGTCTCCTGAGGGGCAATAGGTTTTGTCGTGCCCTCTTCAAGACTGTCTTGGTGTGCTTGGACCATGTTAGTTTGTTGGTGATGTGGACGCCAAGGAACTTGAAGCTCTCAACCTGCTCCACTACAGCCCCGTCGATGAGAATGGGGGTGTGCTCAGTCCTCCTTTTCCTGTAGTCCACAATCGTCTCCTTTGTCTTGATCACGTTGAGGGAGAGATTATTGTCCTTGCACCACACGGTCAGGTCTCTGACCTCCTCCCTATAGGCTGTCTCATTGTTGTCGGTGATCAGGCCTACCGCTGTTGTCATCAGCAAACTTAATGATGATGTTGGAGTCGTGCCTAGCCGTGCATTCATGAGTGAAGAGGGAGTACAAGAGGGGACTGAGCACGCACCCCCTGAGGGGCCCCCGTGTTGAGGATCAGCGTGGTGGATGTATTGTTACCTACCCTTACCACCTGGGGCCGGCCTGTCAGGAAGTCCACGATCCAGTTGCATAGGGAGGTGTTTAGTCCCAGGGTCCTTAGCTTAGTGATGAGCTTTGAGGGCACTATGGTGTTGAACGCTGAGCTGTAGTCAATGAATAGCATTCTCACATAGGTGTTCCTTTTGTCCAGGTGTGAAAGGGCAGTGTGGAGTGCAATAGAGATTGCATCATCTGTAGATCTGTTGGTGCGTGCGGTATGCGAATTGGAGTGGGTCGAAGTCAAGTAAAACATTCTGGTTTCAAACAATTAAACTGCCTCAAGCTCACATTGCAAAGTGGTGAGTGACGTGCTGATAGTCAGGCTATAGCCTATATAGCCTAATAGTTATCTTTTTTTGTGTGAGCTTGTCATTGTATTATAAATCAAATTGGCGCTTATGCCATGCTCAGAACTAAGCTAATTGCTGCTTGACATGCCCAATTCTGCAAGCATTTTAGAACTAGTCTACTGAGACCTGTGGTCACCAACCATTTCTGAGTGGAGATCACTTTCTGAGTCAAAATAAAAGTGGAGATCTTCAGATCAGATTTTTTTTTTTACATTACTTAAAAAACGTAAGCCTATGCAACATTTAACCTATTAAAAACAGTACTATAGCAATGAAGTTTGTGCAGTAGGCTATAGGCCCAATTAGGGATGCACATTTCGGTACATTTTGCTGCCGACTAAACTGACCCTCATTAACCAGTCAACAAACAGTTAAATTGTTTCCAAACAGTAAAATGAAGTGACCAACAGAAAATACTATTCGAGATCTGTATATAATAACGAGATGCTTATGCTTCCGTCCTAACAATTGTAGTCAGCCCAATGCGGGAAGGCAAGCGACAAGTTTAGACCCAAAATAAGCCCATATAAACATTGTGTGATTATTTTGGACAGATTTTTGCAAAAGTGAAACCTCTCGCTTTGCCACTTCCACACTCATACTATTCATGCATACAAGGACTGAACCTTTTTCATTAAGAGCTTCATGGAAACAGGCTAGTTATTGAAGCATATCGTCTTACAGTTCAAAAGGCTATAGCCTATTATTGAACATGCAACTACTGTAATGAAGCGGCTAATAAAACGTCATGTGTTGCTTATATGACTAGGATTGTACCTTTGGCTTCTGGACAACGAAAGAGAGTTGATATGAAAATAGAGTAGGAGAGAAATGCTGGTTAATTGCATGAGGAAGTCTTTATAAAATAATTGCCTCTACGTTTCTACGGATGGATTTTCGCAAGGCAACTTGGAAGCAAGGTAAGACCGGCCTCATTATTTGAAGTAAAATGGAACGTTCAGGTTTTAAACAATTATACTGCCTCAAGCTCACATTGCAAAGTGGTGGGTGACACGCTGATAGTCAATGGTAGGCAGGCTATAGCCTATACAAGCGGTTCCCAACCTTTTTCGATTACTGTACCACCAACTGAATTTTTGCTCAGCCCGGAGTACCCCTGAAGTACCCCCTGATGCATTTTACCAGTAGGCCTATGGTCTCATGAGTCTTCTCAAGTACCCCTGTGGATAGGCCAAGTACCCCTGGTTTGGAACACCTGGTCTATACACCCGAATGGGTGGCAAACCGGTTAACTCTTAACATCCCTAGTCCCAATACATTATCACTGCATATTGGCTTTGCATGAACTGCCCTGCCAATGCATTGTTGTTAGGACCAATTTGAGGTAGCCTATATGATCACACGGTTAGTAGATCAGTTGTTGTATTACTTGTGAGCGTATATTTGACTGGGCTGATGGTGTCTTCATCTGATGGTCAGTCTCAGTGGAGGGAGAGAGCAGGAGGAGACTGAGGTTCACCTTTCAATGTCCCCCCCGCTCTCCCTTTCCTCCACTGGCCAAAAAGGGACACAGTCTTCCACCTGATGGCGAAACTCGAGTCGCACCGCATTATTTCTGCCTCATACAGAAATTCATGTTGCTACTCCTATGAACAGAGAAAGTTAAATATTTCTACATATAAAAAAAAAACCAAGCCCCTAATAATAACGCAAGCCTATCAATACACTTTCCTACTCATTCATTACAGCTGCAGTATTGGTTGCAGCGCAAGTGGAAGTAGGAAGAATGCGCATTTTAATAGCCTATAAAAGTGTTGACAGTACTAAGTAAGAACTTAAACATGAACTCACTCATTAAAACAGCAGCTCTTTGCCTGTGTTCTTTGACAGTCTCTAGTCATGGTTTTAAAAGTTTTGAAATCTCACAGTATCAACTTTGCTGTACCTTTCTTTTACGCCTGCTACGTTTCTGCAGACATGGCAATCTGAGCCATCCGATTGGCCAGCGTTGGGCCTATAGTGCACTTGATTTGCTCTCTAGGCCCACCGGGAAGCAGAATTTGTAACTTCAGACACATGAAATGGTTAAAAATGGGAACACTGAGCCTTTCCGGCGTGCAGGGTGCAACTACCACCAACAGCGCAAGCTAAAAAATGTATAGGAACGCAAGGCTTTATCATTGCTTTTCTTACAGAAATGTTTGGCGATCGACTACGAATGCTTTAGAGATCGACCGGTTGGTGACAACTGTTAGACCAATGCATCTTAGATAACTTGTTACTCACTCACCATTTATTTTTTTTCAACAGGCTTTGTTGTTAACCTGTTGAATGGCTATATGTAGGCTTATTGATTCAACGCTATAGTTAGACGAAACTCACCGTTCATTTAATAGAGCAAACCATACTAATTTGTTGAATGGCAATGACATCTGTTAGATTCATGCTGTTAGATTAATGCTTAATCACCATGATCATGGGGCTTTACAGTGTGACATCACTTTGTTCTGACTGAACTGATGCAATCCTTTGTAGTGGACTGTAGTCACATTTTAAGTTGCTTCCTCTGGGTTTGCCAGACAGCTCTACGCAGTCACCTGATGTGGAGTACAACAGTGGCATGGTTTCTCTGGCAGGGATTTAATCATTCTGATTCATTTACATTTTGCCAATGCCAAGAGTGTGCAAAGCTGTCATCAAGGCAAAGGGTGGCTACTTTGAAAAATCTCAAATATAAAATATATTTTAAATTTGTTTAAAGCTTTTTTTGTTTACTACATGTTTCCTTGTGTTATTTCATAGTTTTGATGTCTTCACTATTATTCTACAATGTGGAAAATAGTGAAAATTAAGAAAAATGTTTGAGTGGGTAGGTGTGTCAACTTTTGACTTGTACTGTATTTTAGGGAAGCGCAAACATACTAATGTGTTGAGTTTGAATATTAAACCAAACTGTCCGACAGAGTACCTTGAATCAGTAGTATTTTGCATTAATGTGACAGTGTATAAATAGAGGGTGAATTTTCAGTAATGAACTAGATGAGTAACTTCCAACCTAATTGATGGGTGTTTTTATTTTATTGTACGAAAACTAGTGTGCAAGTGGATAACCTCATTGCAGCACAATAGCCTATAGGAGGAGGAGCCAAAATACGACTTCATCACATTTTAATGTGAGCTATTGGAACTTTTAACTCAATCAAGATGTTATTTTATGTTCACTCACATCTGGCATCACAATTTGTGTTTATCAACACAATCGTTTTTTTGGCAAAGTTGAAGGAAATTAACAAAGTGGAAAAGTGGAAGTATCAGCAAGATGTATCCTATATTCATGTGCTCTTTTGGTCTGCAATTTTGTGGTCAGCTAGTGTAGTTTGTTGATGACAGGTTTGTAACCAGAAGCAAGACTCTTCCTCAGTCCTGTGGCTCTGCTCTTTTGGCTACAGCCATGTGATTCTGGGACTGTATTCAAAAAACATCTGAGTAGGAGACGGAGTGCAGATCTAGCATCAGTTTTTCCTTTTAGATCATAATGAATAAGCTTATGGAGGGGTAGGGTTGCAAAGGGTCGGACATTTTCCGGTAAATTTCCAGAATTGTTCTGGAAATGTTCCATGGGAAGTTGATCGCGTAAATTTTTCTTAAATTCATCCAAAAGGTTTTTTTGTGGGATACACATAAGGCAATTCTAGGTCTTGTTGTATATTTGGGTTAAACTATCCCCAATTCAATGGAATTGCAACCCTCTGCATGCACAGTGCCTTCTTCCATCACATGTACAGCTGATTCTCAAGATCTTGCACACTAATGAGATGCTATTGAGCCCACACTACTACACTGTCTGAGCCAAGAGACTACATGCTTTCTGGTAAGTTTTAATTACAATACTGGGTGGGGTGAATATATTTTATGAGATACATGAATTTTTGTTAACTAGTAAATAGTAGCCTACAGCAAAGTGTTTAAATAATTTCTAATTTGTTAACAATTTCTGCTAGTTTGTTTTTGCTACCATGTGGGTTTTAACTTGAGCCTGTTAACCGAGGAGTGTTAATTCACCTGTTTCCATACATGTCTCATTTTAATACGTTTATCTTACAAAGGAGTTTAATCTAACTGCTTAACTATTTATCTGTACATGGAATTGTATTTTTTTTTTTTTTTTTTTTTTATCTACAGGAAAATGCCACGGGCACTATCTGATATCTGATTTTTCACATTTCACTGCAGCTAATGTAGAAGGAAAAGCTGTGTACATTTGCAAATACTGTGCCAAATCATATGTGAATCACATCAAGCAACCTTTGACTAAAGTCCCTCTAGAGTCGTAAGCAGCCTGAAACTCCTGAAACCTATAGCAGTAGCCATTGCACGGATTGAGGGAGACAATGCCATCCGGTCTGATGTTCAGACTCTGCCTACAGATGTAAGAGAAGAAATCTGTACTGCCCTGCCCACTTCACTGTTGCTCCAAGCAGAGGAAACTGCAGTTCTGAAATACATCAAAAAGCGTGAAGACTTCTGCCTGAAGCCCATACATGCCGCAGCGTACATGTTGGACCCCAAGTATGCTGGCAAGAGCATCCTGTCTGGTGTAGAGATCAACAAGGCCTATGGTGTCATCACTACCGTGTCTCACCACCTTGTTCTGGATGAGGGCAAGGTTTTTGGCAGTCTGGCGAAGTACACTTCCAAGCAAGGGCTTTTGGATGGAGAGGCAATATAGCAGTCGTGCCAAAATATCTCATCAGCCACCTGGTGGAAGGGACTTTGTGGATCTGAGGCTCTCTCCCCTGTTGCCTCCATCCTCCTCCAAATCCCACCAACATCAGCCGCCTCAGAGCGCAACTGGTCCTTGTTTGGGAACACACACACACCAAAGCACGCAACAGGATGACCAATACAAGGGTTGAAAAATTGGTGGCCATCCGGTCAAATTTGATTATTTTTAAGCCTGACAACGAGCCATCCTCAGAAGGTTGGACAGTGAAGATGAGGCCTCAAACTCTGATATTCAGGAGGTAGACATTGAGGAGGTCCAGGGGAGAAGACATGGAAGCTTGAATGGAAGACAACCAAGCTTTAGTTTCTAGACTATTATTTTACAGATGTAGGTTGAAAATGTTTTTGGGAGATGCGATTGATCATTGGGGGATCATTCAATATTCCCTTTTGTTCAGTGAAATCATCCCATGTGAAGAGTCAACCCATTTAATTAAAGTTCAATTTGTAACTAAATTGTTTATTTCTATTGAAAGGATTTAATCATTTGCAATTGTCTACTTATGATAAGGTAAAAGGTTTATGTTTCTGTCTCCATATGATATGGTAAATATATCCAATGCAAAAAAAAAAACGTACATACACTCATTAAAACTCGTTTTTCAACCACTCCACAAATTTCTTGTTAACAAACTATAGTTTTGGCAAGTCGGTTAGGACATAAACTTTGTGAATGACACAAGTAATTTTTCCAAGAATTGTTTACTGACAGCTTATTTCAGTTATAATTCACTGTATCACAATTCCAGTGGGGTAGAAGTTTACATACACTAAGTTGACTGTGCCTTTAAACAGCTTGGAAAAATTCCAGAAAATAATGTCATGGCTTTAGAATAGGCTAATTGACATAATTTGAGTCAATTGGTGGTGTACCTGTGGATGTATTTCAAGGCCTACCTTCAAACTCAGTAGCTCTTTGCTTGACATCATGGGAAAATCAAAATAAATCAGCCAAGACCTAAGAAAAATAATTGTAGACTTCCACCAGTCTGGTTCATCTTTGGGAGCAATTTCCAAATGCCTGAAGGTACCACGTTCATCTGTACAAACAATAGTACGCAAGTATAAACACCATGGGACCACGCAGTCGTCATACTGCTCAGGAAGGAGTTCTGTCTGCTAGAGATGAACGTACTTTAATGTGAAAAGTGCAACTTAATCCCAGAACAGCAGCAAAGGACCTTGTGAAGATGCTGGAGGAAACAGGTACAAAAGTATCTATATCCACAGTAATTCAAGTCCTATATCGACACCGCCTGAAAGGCCACTCGACCATTGTTATGTTTGGAGGAAAAAGGGAAAGGCTTGCAAGCCCAAAAACACCATCCCAACCGTAAAGCACGGGGGTGGCAGCATCATGTTGTTGGGGTGCTTTGCTGCAAGAGGGACTGGTGCACTTCACAAAATAGATGGCATCATGAGGAGGGAAAATTTAAGTGGATATATTGAAGCAGCATCTCAAGACAGGAAGTTAAAGCTTGGTCGCAAATGGGTCTTCCAAATGGACAATGACCCCAAGCATACGTCCAAAGTTATGGCAAAATGGCTTAAGGACAACAAAGTCAAGGTATTGGAGTGGCCATCACAAAGCCCTGACCTAAATCCCATAGAACATTTTTGAGCAGAATTGAAAAAGCGTGTGCGAGCAAGGAGGCCTACAAACCTGACTCAGTTACACCAGCTCTGTCAGGAGGAATTGGCCAAAATTCACCCAACTTATTGTGCAAGGCTACCCAAAACGTTTGACCCAAGTTAATCACTTTAAAGACAATGCTATCAAATACTAATTGAGGGTATGTAAACTTCGGACCCACTGGGAATGTGATGAAAGAAATAAAAGCTAAAATAAATCATTCTCTCTACTATTATTCTGACATTTCACATTCTTAAAATAATGTGGTGATCCTAACTGACCTAAGACAGGGAATCTTTACTAGGATTAAATGTCAGGAATTGTGAAAAACTGAGTTTAAATGTATTTGGCTAAGGTGAATGTAAACCTCTGACTTCAACTGTAAATGGTATTAATATTAATTTGCATATTTCTGTTAATTCCTGTTTATTCTCACCCCTGAATATTCCCCAAAATGTGCAACCCTATCGAGGGGGGGCCTGATCCTAGATGTTTTGTGATCACGGGCCCAGGTCCCCCCCTGTCAATTCATTATGATCTAAAAGACAAAACTGATCTTAGATCAGCCCTCCTACTCTGAGACGCTTTCTGAATACAGTTGGAATACAGGCTGCAACAGGCAGCAACGCATATTTATACAAAATCAGCTAGTCATTTATTTTCACAAATAAAGTTCCCTTTATGTCACCCAGGTCTTTCTATATCCGATCTGTTTTTACTTCCAGTTAAAAGGTATTCTCCATCCCCTATATAGTCTTTGCAGTTTCTTTTGTCACACTTGACTGACTGCATAAAACTGGGACAGATTGCATGGTGGTAGGTTGCTCTCTCGGATAGTGAGATGCTGGCTAAATTTAGCCTATTAAGCTGATGCAGTTTTAGTCTAGATACATTTTTGCCTTGCTATTTATTTATTGTTCCTTTTCTGACACATCCTCAACTTCTAGCAATGTGGGGAAAAAAACAGTATTTGTGAATATTGTACATTTCAGTGTACATTTCATGTGTATGTTTTCTGCGGAAAGTAGAGTTTGATCAATGATCACACTTTGCATTTGCAATAGCCTAGACCTAATTGAAATTGCACATTTGCAGTTATACCCCACTACATTTTGAAGCCTGATCTCTCAAATCAGTTCAGTGTGACAGTTTGCAACCAGATATCAGCTGGGTTGCTGCCCATGGTTTCATCTGATCCCAACCCTGTGATGAGATTGAATAGGCCTAAACATTTCATTATTAATTGTAAAGAAAGTTAGCTGATTGCATGCATACTACCGTAGGCCTTATAAAGTATTGCAATTCTGGTTGTTAGGGTCTATATTGTTTTTGTTGTTGTTGCTGAACACATTGCGTTGTGTGAACATTCAATTATGAATTGTGTTCCGACCCTGAGTTTTTATGTGTTTTAGGATGAGGATTTCCCTGGGTTTGGGACTGAATACCGGCCGACACTCTCAGCACACAATATCTCTGAAAGTAAGTAGGCTAAAGATGAACAATAATATCAACTGTGCTCAGAAATTCTATAATTTCCTAGCAGAAATATGCATTAGCCTTCATGTTTGGCATTTATAGCTTTGGTAGCATACCTAATAATATGCATCAAGTTATTGTCTGACATTGGTCTATTCGTATTAAGACCCTTATGTTTCCCTGTCTTGTTTCTAGGCAGGCCTCTCCAATTATCATTATTGAAGCCAGAAAATCCTACCCCAGCTCCGGAACTTACAGCAAAGCTTGAGAGAAGTGGAGTGAAGGGCTCCAAAGAAGACCCTAAGGTTGGAGAGGGTCAGGAAGAAGAAAACGCTGTGAAACCCAAAATAATTGCAAAACTGGCAGCCCAAAAAATGTCCCCCAGTTCTGGGATTAAATCTAGAGCAAAGCAGGCTACTGGTACAAGGGCCTCAAAAGGCAAGGGCAGTGCAAAATCAAATAGTTCCGGCAGGAAAAGGGTCAGTAAGGTGGTGGAATCATCTTCAACAGCCAGAAAGGGGAACAGGAAAGACCAAACAACAAAGGTGGGCAGGGGAGGCTCACGGTCCAGCACAGCCCGACCCCAAACCAGCAGAGACAAGCAGGGAAAACTGGTGTGGACCCTGACAGTGGTCAAGGGCAAAGGGAAGGCCTCCAAGAGCAAAGAGGCTGTGGAGGTAACAGCAGACAAAACAGAACCAGACCAAGCTGAGCCACAGATGTCTGGGAAGAGAAGAGGATCTCAGCAAGACCAAACAGGCCAAACTGGTGTAGACCCTGACATTGGTCAAGGGCAAAAGGAAGCACTGTCCCCTAAACCTGTGAATAAGCAGCAGCTTGTGTCCAAGGGAACAGGGGAATCCCTTGAGGCTGGAGCTGAGATGGAGCAGAATCCAGCATTGTCCCTGGAAAGAAAGAAACCAGCACCGTATAAGCGCAAGTCCATATTTGGCCACAGGAGGAAGCCTGGGAATGTGCAGAGGCTTAGTACGCCAGAGTCTGTTGTGAAACGCGTTCGTCGTAAGTTTGTCTTCTACACCTACGTGCCAGAGTACCTCCCAGACCCAGTGACGCAGGAGGGAAACGAGCAGCAGGCGCAGGGGGAAAGCACCAGGACAGAGGGCGAGCCTCTCCTGTCCCCTGTAGAGATCGAACAGAAAGCCAACAGTAACCTCTCCTCGCCTGTGGTGAGCGCCAGGTCTTCACGTGTCATCAAGGCACCCAAGAGGTTCCTCAATGACGAGATAATATCCTGGCCCAGGGGCTCCCTGAAAAAGAATAGCCAAGGCAAGGTGAAGGAGGAGGATGCCATGAGCCTATCCTTCTATGATTCAGACAATGATGACATTGACCACTTGTCTCGAACTCCAGGTCAAAATGAGTTCAAACCTAAAGTTTCCGGCTCAACTGGTAAAAAAACACTTCAGACCAGCCTGTCCTCAACCCTGTCTGTGAAGGACTCAACTCTCAGCCCAGGCTCATCCCACCTTGAGGTCTACGAGAGACTCAAGAAACTGACCCTTAGCCTGGCCGAGAAGAAGAAAGGCCTTGGTGCTGCTGAGGGTGAAACGGCAGAAGACGAAGAAGCCCAGGAGGACCGGAGTTTGACCTCGCCAGTTAGGAAGAGAGGGAGGTCCAAGCTGAAAATGGAGGACCTCAACTCTCCTGGGGTTGTGAGGAAACTGGCAGTGCAGGTCCGTAGCGCTTCCGCTGCATCCCAAGCTGCATCATCTGTGACTCTGGAGGAGGCAGAAAACGACACAGAACATTTCCAAGGTAAGGAATTTTGTGTGCTCAGTTACACACACACACACACACACACATACATATATATATATATATATATATATATACATACATACATACATACATACATACATACATACATACAGTGGGGCAAAAAAGTATTTAGTCAGCCACCAATTGTGCAAGTTCTCTCACTTAAAAAGATGAGAGGCCTGTAATTTTCATCATAGGTACACTTCAACTATGACAGACAAAATGAGGAAATAAAATCCAGAAAATCACATTGTAGGATTTTTAATGAATTTATTTGCAAATTATGGTGGAAAATAAGTATTTGGTCACATACAAACAAGCAAGATTTCTGGCTCTCACAGACCTGTAACTTCTTCTTTAAGAGGCTCCTCTGTCCTCCACTTGTTACCTGTATTAATGGCACCTGTTTGAACTTGTTATCAGTATAAAAGACACCTGTCCACAACCTCAAACAGTCACACTCCAAACTCCACTATGGCCAAGACCAAAGAGCTGTCAAAGGACACCAGAAACAAAATTGTAGACCTGCACCAGGTTGGGAAGACTGAATCTGCAATAGGTAAGCAGCTTGGTTTGAAGAAATCAACTGTGGGAGCAATTATTAGGAAATGGAAGACATACAAGACCACTGATAATCTTCCTCGATCTGGGGCTCCACGCAAGATCTCACCCGTGGGGTCAAAATGATCACAAGAACGGTGAGCAAAAATCCCAGAACCACACGGGGACCTAGTGAATGACCTGCAGAGAGCTGGGACCAAAGTAACAAAGCCTACCATCAGTAACACACTACGCCGCCAGGGACTCAAATCCTGCAGTGCCAGACGTGTCCCCTGCTTAAGCCAGTACATGTTCAGGCCCGTCTGAAGTTTGCTAGAGAGCATTTGGATGATTCAGATGAGGATTGGGAGAATGTCATATGGTCAGATGACACCAAAATAGAACCTTTTGGTAAAAACTCAACTCGTCGTGTTTGGAGGACAAAGAATGCTGAGTTGCATCCAAAGAACACCATACCTACTGTGAAGCATGGGGGTGGAAACATCATGCTTTGGGGCTGTTTTTCTGCAAAGGGACCAGGACGACTGATCCGTGTAAAGGAAAGAATGAATGGGGCCATGTATCGTGAGATTTTGAGTGAAAACCTCCTTCCATCAGCAAGGGCATTGAAGATGAAACGTGGCTGGGTCTTTCAGCATGACAATGATCCCAAACACACCGCCTGGGCAACGAAGGAGTGGCTTCAGAAGAAGCATTTCAAGGTCCTGGAGTGGCCTAGCCAGTCTCCAGATCTCAACCCCATAGAACATCTTTGGAGGGAGTTGAAAGTCTGTGTTGCCCAGCGACAGCCCCAAAACATCACTGCTCTAGAGGAGATCTGCATGGAGGAATGGGCCAAAATACCAGCAACAGTGTTTGTGAACCTTGTGAAGACTTACAGAAAACGTTTGACCTCTGTCATTGCCAACAAAGGGTATATAACAAAGTATTGAGAAACTTTTGTTATTGACCAAATACTTATTTTCCACCATAATTTGCAAATAAATAAATTAAAAATCCTACAATGTGACTTTTTCTCATTTCGTCTGTCATAGTTGAAGTGTACCAATGATGAAAATTGCAGGCCTCTCTCATCTTTTTAAGTTGGAGAACTTGCACAATTGGTGGCTGACTAAATACTTTTTTGCCCCACCGTGTGTGTGTGTGTGTGTGTGTGTGTGTGTGTGTGTGTGTATAGATAGATATATATATCTACAATCTCTTCGATGTTTTAGTGCGTATAGGCCTTTGTTGGAAACCACATATATACCATAGGATTGAGCAGTATAACTTGCCAGAAGGCTCTGGTCAAAAGTAGTGCGCTATCTTCCTGATTCTTGCTATCCTCCTGTTCCCTGCTTACAAGCAAAAACTAAAGCAGGAAGTACCAGTGACTCGCTTAATACGGAAGTGGTCAGATGACGCGGATGCTGCGCTACATGACTGTTTTGTTGTAACAGACTGGAATATGTTCCTGGATTCATCCAATGGCATTGAGGAGTATACCACCTCAGTCACCAGCTTCATCAGTATGTGCATTGACAACATCATCCCCACAGTGACCAATAGGTACATTTCCTAACCAGAAGCCATGGATTACAGGCAACATCCGCACCAAGCTAAAGGCTAGAGCTGCCATTTTCAAGGAGCGGGACACTAATCCGGACGCTTTTAAGAAATCCCGCTATGCCCTCAGACGAACCATCAAACAGGCAGCGCATCAATACAGGACTAAGATTGCATCTGACTACACCGCTCGTTGTATGTGGCAGGGCTTGAAAAATATTACAGATTACAAAGGGAAACCCATCCGCGAGCTGCCCAGTGATGCGAGCCTACCAGATGAGCTAGATGCATTTTATGCTCGCTTTGAGGCAAGCAACACTGAAGCATGCATGAGAGAACCAGCTGTTCCGGATGACTGTGTGATCACGCTCGCCGTAGCTGATGTGAGCAAGACCTTTAACAGGTCAACATTCACAAAGCTGTGGGACCAGGCGGATTACCAGGACGTGTACTCAAAGCATGCGCGGACCAACGGACAAGTGTCTTCACTGACGTTTTCAACCTCTCTCTGACCTACATGTTTCAAACATACCAACAAATTATCTGTGCCCGAGAAAGCGAAGGTAACCTGCCTAAATTTATTACTGCCCTGTAGCACTCACGTTGGTAGCCATGAAGTGTTTGAAAGGCTGGTCGTGGCTCACATCAACACCATCATGCCGGAAACCCTAGACCCAATTCGCATACCAACCCAACAGATCCATAGATGACGCAATCTCTATCGCTCTCCACACTGCCCTTTCCCACCTGGACAAAAGGAACACCTATGTCAATCAATCAAATGTATTTATAAAGGCCTTCTTACATCAGCTGATGTCACAAAGTGCTGCACAGAAACCCAGCCTAAAACCCCCAACAGCAAGCAATGCAGGTGTAGATGCATGGTGGCTAGGAAAAACTCCCTAGAAAGGCCAGAACCTAGGAAGAAACCTAGAGAGGAACCAGGCTATGAGGGGTGGCCAGTCCTCTTCTGGCTGTGCCGGGTGGAGATTATAGAAGAACATGGGCAAGATGTTAAAATGTTCATAGATGACCAGCAGGGTCAGATGTTAATAATAATCAGTGGTTGTAGAGGGTGCAACAGGTCAGCACCTCAAGAGTAAATGTCAGTTGGCTTTTCATAGCCAATCATTCAGAGTATCTCTACCTCACCTGCTGTCTCTAGAGAGTTGAAAACAGCAGTTCTGGGACAAGGTAGCACGTCTGGCGAACAGGTCAGGGTTCCATAGCCGCACCTGTGAGAATGCTGTTCATTGACTACAGCTCAGCGTTCAACACCATAGTGCACACAAACCTCATCACTAAGCTAAGGACCCTGGGACTAAACACCTCCCTCTGCAACTGGATCCTGGACTTCCTGATGGGCTGCCCCCAGGTGGTAAGGGTAGGCAACAACACATCTGCCACGCTGACGCACGGCCCAGTACATCACTGGGGCCAAGATTCCTGACATCAAGATAGATAGATAGATAGATAGATAGATAGATATATACTGAAAGGTGTCTCAAGAAGGCCCCAAAAATTGTCAGATCCCAGTCACCCAAGTCATAGACTGTTCTCTCTGCTACCGCACGGTTAGCGGTACCGGTGCTGTTCTCTCTGTTACCGAACAGCTTCTACCCCCACTTTACAAGTTACCTCGACTCACCTGTACCCCCGCATATTGACTCGCTACCGGTACCCTCTCTATATTGCCTCGTTATTGTTATGTAATTTTCTTGTTACTTTATATTTAATATTTACTTTATTTATTTAGTAAATATTTTCTTAGCTCTATTTCTTGAACTGCATTGTTGGTTAAGGGCTTGTAAGTAAGCATTTCACGGTAAGGTCTACACCTGTTGTATTTGGCTTATGTGACAAATACAATTTGATATAGGGAATAGGTTACCATTTGGGCCACAGACTGTCTCAAGTTTGACACAGTCCGCTTTTTGGAAGTTAGCCAGTGACAGTTGACTGATTTCTTTTCCCCAGGGGCAGAGTCCGCTGCTGAAGGAGTTTACGAAGGAGCGAGCCAGGCTGATGGGGGTGATGTGGGGGTGGAACAGGGGGGCACCAGCCATCGGATCAACCTCACCGGCACCAACAAGAGGATGTTCCATCTGCTGAAGAGGGCCAAGGTCCAGCTCATTAAGATCGACCAGCTGAAGAGAGCCAAGCTGCAGCTGGTGAAGATCGACCAGCAAAGACCGATGAAGTCATCACAGGTCAGAATCGGTGACATTGATTGACCCCGTCTGCATCCCAAATGGTGCACACTTCCCTATGGTGTGCCGTAGGGGGTCTGGTCAAAAGTAGTGCACAACATAGGGAATAGGGTTCCATTTTGGACGAAGCCATTGATTGACCCTGAATTAGCAGGGTTGTTGGTAACAGTTGAATTTAGGCTTGCAGTGTGTGAATTTGGCATAGATTTGTTGGATTAAAACCCAATTTCCATTATTAGGCAGTTTCATTAATATAATTTCACTTTTATACCCTTGTTTCTTTCAGCTCCTGTCTGGATCTGTAAAACTCAGTCCCAGAGATTTAAGAATAGGAGGGGGGAGGAGGATAGGAGGCTCTACTCAGGTGAGCCCCATGTTTCCTCACCCTGGCTGTGTTTGTGTTTTTTGATTTGTCTACCCACCTGTCTCTTTTTTTTCCCCCTCTCTGTTTTTAGATTTTGTCGTGTAACATTTATGTACTGTTGATGTTTGTAGTACAGTGTTTTGTTAGTGGCCTGTCTAGGGTTCTCTTGGATTATGCTTAGGCCATTTGTGCGGTGGCTGCATTTTGGTGTCTGTCTTTAGGGTAGAGTTTCATTATAATAGTTTAATTCATGACCGTGTTCCCCACATAATCCTGTTCCCATAGGACCAGCTCCTTGGTGGTCCACGCATCAAGCATGTCTGTCGGGCAGCAGCGGTGGCGTTGGGGCAACCCCGTGCCATGGTGCCAGACGATATCCCCAGGCTTAGCGCTCTGCCCCTCCATGAGAGAGAGGGCATCACCACCTCACCAGCTGTAGAAGGTAACCTTTATGTCTATGAAGCACACTGCTACCACTTGTTTCTCTTTTTCTGATGTTTAGCTTTCTGTCGATTTCAGGTATGTGACCTTAGCTCAGTCACCTATGTTTACAAATTATTTTTCTGATCTCTCTCTCGACGCTCTCTCTCTTTGTTTTTAGACATTGCTGATGACCCCTCTGATCAGGAAATCGAGAGCACTCAGGAGCACAAGACGACAAGACAGAAGCACAAGTACGGCAAGCACAAGTACAGCAAGCAGCGCAAGTTCAAGCAGAACTATAACGAGGTTGGTCCTGGGGGCCGTGCCACCCGCTGTGGGACCTGCCAGGGCTGCCTGCATGAGGGCGACTGCGGCACCTGCTTCAACTGCCTGGACAAGCCCAAGTTTGGAGGGCCCAACACCAGACGCCAGTGCTGTGTGTAAGTGCTCCTACTTTTCATCCACTATTATTCATCTACTCATGGACACACACACACTGTATTTTTACTTTCTAGCTTCAGCTGTGATTGTCTTGTGTACAAATTGAACATGGTACCCATTTAAAATGGTAATAAATATTTCCCTGTGCCACCAGGTTAAAGCGATGTTTTCGGATTGAGGCGAGGAAAGTAAAGCGCGGCCTCAAGCCATTCACAGGTTTGTAGGTGTTATGTTTAATACATCTGTATTTGTCATTTTACATTTTAGTCATTTAGCAGACTCTTGTCCAGAGCGACTTACAATTAGTGCATTCATCTTAAGATAGCCTGGTGCCTGGTCACAATCGTATCAAGTACATTTTTTTTATCAGCAAAGTATTTATCAGCAAAGTCAGTGCTTGTAGGAGAAGCCTTTAAAAAAAAATATATACTCTTCAAAGAGACAGGGTTTCAGATGATTTTGAAAGATTGGCAGGGACACCGCTGTCCTGACTTTAGGGGTAAGCGTGTTCCACCATTGGGGTGCTAGGACAGAGAAGACCTTTGACTGGGCTGAGCGGGAGCTGCCCTCCCATAGGTGGAGGAACAGAGTGCACAGGTTGGGATGTAGGGTTGGAGCATAGCCTGACGGTAAGGAGGGCCAGTTCCCCTTGCTGCTCCGTAGGCAAGCACCGGGGTCTTGAAGACGATGCGAGCTTCAAGTGGGAGCCAGTGGATCAATTACTAATACTACAAGCCACTTGTGTGTTTTTGCTGTTACTACCAATTACATTGGCACCGTTAACTGAAAACCACACGAACACGGTGATCTGCCTCATAGCCCAAATATTCAGCCAGCGATTTCAGTTTTACCATTGGGCTTTAATTTGTTGTGCAGTCCTTTCGAGGCAGCGGCGGAGGCGGCGGCGCAGGTCATCAGCCAATGTCTTTAAGTCCAACAATGATGAGGGGTCGGTGTCCTGGGAGGAGGGAGAGGCAGAGGAGGGGTTGTCCCTGGCAACCCTTGGAGACTGCCTGAGCCCTTCCACCAGAAAGCAGCCAAGGCGGAACGTGACACCTCGCTCCTACAGCAGCCTGCTGAAGTCCGACTCGGATGAGGACACGGGCGGAGAAGCAGCAGTCAAGAGTCCTGTAAAGAATCCTGTCGCCCCAAGCAACCAAGGTAATGCCGCACACAGGGATAGGAGCCTTAGTGTATGATGAAAATATAGGTCAATGCACATTCGCGCCTCTCCTTTTGAGTTGCACCACAACAAAATCCATTGAACTCCATCCTTGAAATGGAGTGATTTGACAGGTAGAGTTGAAGGATTCATAGCCATTAGCCAGGCAGATCAGAAGAAAAGGGGTGGATGTTAGAGACCATAGTGATTTTGAGATTGAGGATGACAGTGTTTGAGGATAGAAGTGCAGGTCAGAAATGCCAAAATACCGTTGTGGTTTCAGGGTATTGGTTTGAGTAGAGTTTGTTATTCATATTTATTTAAAACCCATTTGCTCTCTGACTGATGCTGCTCCCTCTGATCTCCTAGCTCCAGAGGAGGCCCCAGTGCCCAGTGAAGTTGTAAGGCACCGCAGACCTGGGCCACCCAAAGGACTGCTGGGCCGACGCAGAGCCGACAAGGTAATGACCCGTAGAACTGTCTCTGCCTGACATTACTCACTCACGTTAAATCAAATGTACTACTATTAGATTAACTTACCCCTAATCAGTCTCACACTCTAACCTCATCCTCTGTATGCAGGAGTGAGCAGCTCCAATAACCACTTCCATAAAAAAATCATAGTCAAATGTGCACTGTTTATTTTCTAGTGTTGTCCCCTTCTTTTTGGTGCCGAAGCTTAAAATGTAATGCTAGTGTTATAATATAATACAAGTCTGATGTTGGAAAAGCTTATGCCCTTCCTTTCACATTAATCGCCGACGCATGCATTATACCTTCATTCAAAAACCTCTGGATCCTCTGCGAACCTTGCAGAATTTTTCTGGAATTGAATCGTCTGGAATCCAAAGATGCCGTGACTCAATGTTTCAGTTAACACAGTTAACTACTGTGGGTAATGGGTCCTCTTTCTTTTCTTTTTTTCTGGTTTGACTAGGCATGCTTTAACCATGATGGGCTTATCTAATCCTCTCTTAACTCCTCTCCTTCACTTCTCGTATCTACACTTTTCTCTCAAAGCCAAAAGTAGTTTTGGTGGCTCTCCTCTTCCTCTACCTTGCTGCCGCTACCCGACGCCTAGCATGCGACCGTGGTCGTGCTGTAACGCTGGTCCCCCTCTTTGGCTTAAGCATTCCCCCCCTTCACATGCACAGGGGAGCAACTCAGAGGAGCACCATCCAGGGCTGCTGGTCACAGAGAGGCACATAACAAGGAGCCCCAGTGAGCCCTGCCCACCCAGGATCCCACTGTTGCGGTTACAGTGGCGGCTGCAGGTGCAGCTGCAACGGTTGCCCTCATGTGTGGTGCAGTCGGTCATGCAGGAGGAAGAGGAGGAGGAGGAGCCAGAGGAGGAGTCTTCACAGGAAGAGGAGGAGACTATTGTTAAAGAGGCGGTGCTGCAACATAATCCCAGAATTGATCCCCACTATGTCCTTCGTTCCCAGAATGCCGCGGAACACACACCAACTAACATCCTCGCCACGCTAATCAATGGAATCCCCCAAAAGGGCCACTTAAAGACCGGGACGCACAGGATCCGCGTAGACTTTAAGGTGAGGGTCTCTCTCATTCAGATTATTTTATTGGCTTGAAATACCATTTGTAAATATTGCCAAAGCAATATAGTGGTATAGCATTTCAGTAAATACAGTACAGTACTTGCTCACTATCTACCTCCCATACAAACATTCTTAAACACAATTTCACAATTTGTTTATTAACTCATCCCTCGCACTTATATACTCTTAATAAACTATATTTTGCAGTCGTTCATTAACTCCCACTATAATTGTGTTTCTCTCTCTCTCCCCCCCCCCAGGAGGACTGTGCCGTCCAGAACGTGTGGTTGATGGGCGGTCTGAGTATCCTCACCTCCATCCCAGTCACCCCTCATCCTGTCTGCCTGCTCTGTGCCAGCAAAGGACACCATGAGGTAATCATGGAAATGCATTTACAGAATATTCTGTGCCTGTGTTTGCTGTATTATCATTAAAATAATTACATTTCATTGTAGATAAGTATTACTTTTGACCGTTTTGAGGAAAACTAGGAAGCACACAGGAGGCTGCGTACGCTTTACTGAAGAGCTACCCTGGGTTATCTGGAAAACAGTAGGTTTAGTGCAATATGTGTTCTCCTGATGTTGACTGCCTTCTGCCTTACCACCTCCCCTCAGATGATCTACTGCCAGGTGTGCTGCGAGCCCTTCCACAGCTTCTGCCTCTGGCCGGAAGAGCGACCCCAGGAGGAGAACAAGGAGAACTGGTGCTGCCGCCGCTGCAAGTTCTGCCATGTGTGCGGCCGCAAGCACAAGAACAACAAGGTGTGCATGTCAGCAGGATCCTCAAAAGTGAACTGAGATTCGGTAGTGTTTTCACCCCAACTTTCACATTTTAAATGTGCTGTTTCTTCCTTTAGCCTGTGTTGCAGTGCAGGAGGTGTCAGAACTGCTACCACCCCTCCTGTCTGGGACCCACCTACCCAAAGCCCATCAATTGTAATATGCCCTGGGTAAGGAATGTACCAGGAATGTATTATTTATATTTCTGTTTAACTTTCTCTTCTCTCTCTGATCCCCATTCTGATTTACCACCATGTTTTTAACTTCACTGTGGGTTAATACCATACAATGCAAGTTTATTGTCCAATTTGCATTGGAAATGTGTAGTTTTGCTCTCTGTTGTTATCCCACGGGGGGGGATAAGCCATAGCGGAGGGTAAGCACAGGGTAAGCCACAGCGAAGCAGTTTTTCGGGATAAAGTGGTTTGCTCAAGGGCACAACAATTGTGGATATGCTAGTAATGATCTGAAACCAGCAACCCTCCGTTCTCAGCCAATTCAGTTCCCACTTTTCTTCGCCCTACCCTGGACTTGAACCAGCGACCTTCCGGTTACTTGTCCATCTCTCTAACCTCTGGGCTACCTGCCCCCCGTCCCAGGTGTGTATGACATGTATCCGGTGTAAGAGCTGTGGAGTGACCCCAGGGAAGACCTGGGACATGGCCTGGAACCACGAGCAGGACCTCTGTCCCGACTGCAGCACCCTCCACCTCAAAGGTAGGACCTCAGCGAAACACGTAATAAGTCAACCAAGGTTAGGTCAGAGCAAGGTATACAGGTCCTAAAATTAACTTTTTGGTCCACCAGCCTCTGGCTGGTAGATAATTAAAAAATAAATCTACCAGCCACTCAGATTTCTTACCAACCAAGTGTTTTTTTCCGGCTAAAATGACCCCAACACCAGAAAACAGATGAGCATGCTTTGTTTTAGAAACATTACAATCTGTCTATTACTAGTAAGAAGTAATGTGGTATTAACTAGAATATTACAGATGAGACGACAAAGTTCACCTGGCCCTTTAAGGGCAGGATGTTACCATGGTAACGTGACTTGTCATGTTTGTGCCTGTGAGATTGTCTGACTAGTAGAAGCGCTGTCTTCTCTTCCCAAGCAATTGAAACTCAAACATTGAAAAACAACCTAGATTGTCAACAAAACATTGTAAATGTCCAAGAAACAATTCCGTAGACTTTCATTTAAAGTAAATTAGAAAAACTTTTATGCCTGCGCACAGCGTTTCTAAAAATGTATCTTTCACTCAGCTCTTCACTTGCGCACAGCCCCCAGCCAGGCGGGGTTGCAGCGCGAGGTGGGATAGGCTATATAGGATTCGTAGTCCTTTGACTTTGTGCAATAATTTTACCAGCTATGGTGAAGAAATTATAATAATCACTAGCAGCATTTATTTGACTAGAAATGTGATCATACTGGACTGTTTATATTCACAAATGTGTCCTGAAATGCTTGCACTGTCAAGCCCTGACCAGCCGCCAACGTGGCTAGTGATATAGGCATCTTACCCGCCAATGACAAAATCGACCCGCATGTGGTGGGTGTTAATTTCATGCCCTGAAGGTATAGACAAACTCCAGGAACAGAGGGATGAGAGCAGTTGTATAGATGGACTGATACTTTGTCAGGACCTTCTTGTCATGTTGTGTATTTGTTTAATTTAACCATTGATTACTGTAGTACATCTTATTTGTTTTACAAGGGAACTTCTGCACTATCTGCTCAAAGTGTTACGAGGAGAACGACCACAACAGCCAGATGATGGAGTGCTCCAGGTGTAGCCACTGGGTACATTCTAAATGTGAAGGACTCTCTGGTGAGTGGGATTAATATTTCTGCCTCAGGACTGTCTTTATTAAGGGGATGTACAGCAGTGTTTCTGGTTGGTATGCAGGCTTTTGCTCCAGCCCTACACACACACCTGATCCAGAATCAGTGTTAGAGATAAGGGCTGGAACAAAATCCTGCAAGAGGGTAGCTCTCCAGGCAAAGGGGTGACCACTGCTGAATACAGTATGTAGGGGAAGATGCCACCTCAATCAAAATATAGACTCTACTTGAGGGATCAGAACAACTATCTCACTATAAGTCCACTCCGTGACATTGAAATTCTTCCCCTCTTCTGTCTGTCAGATGACCTGTATGAGATCATGTCCAGCCTGTCAGAGAACGTAGTGTACTCCTGTACACCCTGCAGCCAATCACAGCCCAGCTCCTGGAAGGATGAGCTGAAGGACAGGCTGAGGGCGGGGCTTGAGAAGGTGCTGGCCAACCTCCTTTCTGACTCGTCTGCCCAGCACCTGATCACCTGCAGGGAGGTACTGACTGCCTCCATCACAGTAGAGACATCAAGTAGTCACGAATCAGACATACTCTCTCACTTTCACAACATGGTTTTGCTCTGTATCCAAAAACAACTAAAATGTTTAGACTGTCTTTTCTATTGTATATCCCTCAACACTGCCCCTCTGACAGCAGTCTCCATGTACTATGCTGTTCTTTTCTTCTGTAGTGTGAGGAATCCACAGAACCAGATGCTTTCAGGGACCAACACCAGCCCATCTGCGACCTACATGCCGTGGGTCAAAAATTTGAAGGGCGCCAGTACACTTCACTGGTGAGATACCTCAGTCCTTTTTAAACATTTCAATTATGCCACATGAAAACTAAGACCTAGAGGTTGTTGATTTTGCTCTCAGAGCATCAATATTCCCCTGTGAATCATGCAGCTCTTTTCAGACCACATTCTGGTCTCTTTCTACAGTCAATGCTTTCAGGAAGTATTCACACCCCCTTTACTTTTTCCACGTTTTGTTGTTACAGCCTGAGTTTAAGATTTATTAAACAGAGCTTTTGTGTCACTAATCTACACACAATACCCCATAATGTCAAAGTGAAATTTTGTTTGTAGAAAACTCTAGAAATTATTCAAGAATTAAAAGCTGAAATGTTTTGAGTCAATAAGTATTGACTTTGTTATTGCAAGCCTAAATAAGTCCAGGAGTAAAAATGTGCTTAACAAATCACATAAGTTGCATGGACTCATTCCGTGTTCAGTAATAGTGGTTAACATGATTTTACCCCAGCTCTGTAACCCACACATACAATTATCTGTAAGGTCTCTCTATCGAGTAGTGAATTTAAAGCACAGATTCAACCACAAAGACCAGGGAGGTGTTAGGTTTTAAATTAACTGAGTAAAAACTCATGGACGATTTGTTAAAACTCAAACCAAGTTTATTCCCCCAAAGGGTCAGACAGCTGATCAGACAAAGACATGTTTCCACCAGCACAAGTGTGTGTATATATGTACCCCAGTTTGGGTGCAGTCTCCTCCTTCCCTCTAAACATTACGTCTTTATTGCTAAGCAGGAAGTTAAGTGATGCGGGCAGTAAACTGTTCCTTCTCCCTTAATCTGACCTGACCTCGGCCCCCATTCCTCACTAATCCACATCTCTCCATCCTTATCAGTGACTGACTGAAACCATGTGATTGCCTTTCCTTTTTTCGGTACATTCCAAGCTTAGTTGCCTCCACCATATACATTCCTCCTACAGATAACCAGTAATTTCTGGTGTAGAAACCATACTATGGCACTCTTAATTTCCATAGGATACCTGATGATAAACAATATTTCAAGTTTAGGAGTCCGAACGCATCAGTTGTTTTTTCAATCCCTCGCAAAATAGGGCACCGATTGGTAGATGTGTAAAAATAGAAAAAGCTGATGCTGAATTTCAAATAAAGATTTGTCACATGCCCCAAAAACAACCGGTGTAGACCTTACTGTGAAATGCTTACTTATGAGCCCTTAATCAACAATGCAGAGTAAAAAAACGAAAGGAAAAATACTAACAATAAAATAACAAATATGCGAGGGGTGCAGGAGTACGATTTAGTCGACGGTTTTGAGATAATATGTACATGTAGGTAGGGGTAGAGTATCTATGCATATATAATAGCAGCAGCGTGTTTGAAGGAATGTGTGTGTGCATCCGCGTCATCTGAACACTTCCGTATTGAGCGTGTCACTGGTACTCTTGTAAGCAGGAATCAGGAGGATGTGACATGCTGGTAGAAATGAGGTAAAAGGGATTTCAGTTTTCTTGAATTCAAGTCCCCTGGCACTAGGAGCACTGCCTCTGGATGAGCATTTTCTTATTTGCTTATGACCTGTTACAGCTCGTTGAGTGCGGTCTTAGTGCCGACATCGGTTTGTGGTCGTAAATGACGGGAATTTGGGCTTGGTCCGGGAGGAGCAGTATATCGTTCGCGTCTGACTCATTTAAAGAAAAAATCATCATCCTGTTCGAGGTGAGAAATCACTGTTCTGATGTCCAGAAGCTCTTTTCGGTCATAGGAAACGATGGCGGAAACATTATTATTCCTAACTCTGTTACCAGAGAGGAAGGAAACTGTTTAAGGATTTCGCCATGAGGACAATGGTGACTTTAAAACAGTTAGTTTAGTGGTTGTGATATGAAAACTGAGGATGGATCAACAACATTGTAATTAGTTCACAATAACCTAAATGACAAAGTGAAAAGAAGGATCCTGCATCCTGTTTGCAACAAGGCACTAAAGTAATACTGCAAAGAAGATACAAAGCGTTTTGTTTGGGGCAAATCCAACAACACATCACTGAGCACTACTCTTCATATTTTCAAGCATGGTGGTGTTTGCATCATGTTATGGGTATGCTCGTCATCTGTGTTGGACTAGGGAGATTTTTTCAGGATAAAAATAAACTGAGTACAGCTATAAGCGCAGGCAAAATCCTAGAGGAAAACCTGGTTTATAAAACACAAGGCCAAATCTATGCTGAAGTTGCTTACCAAGGCGACTTTGAATGTTCATGAGTGGCCTAGTTACAGTTTTGACTTGAATCGGCTTGAAAATGTATGGCAAGACTTGAAACTGGCTGTCTAGCAGTGATCAGCAATCAACTTTTTAAAATAATAGTGGGCAAGTATTGTACAATCCAGGTGTGCAAAGCTCTTAGAGACTTACCCAAAAAGACATTGCTGTAATTGCCACCAAAGGTGCGTCTACAAAGTATTGACTCGGCTGTGAATACTTATGTAAATTGGATATTACTGTATTTCCTTTTCAATGAATTTGCTAACATTTATAAAAACGTTTTTACTTGTTATTGTGGGTGAAAATAATTATATATTTAAGCCATTTTGAATTCCGACTAAACAACTATGGGGAATAAGTCACATTGTTGTTATAGTCTGAAGGCACTGTCTACATTTTGGTCATTTAGCAGTCTTTTGATAGGAGTAATTCCAAATCCAAGCTGGCTTCCCTTGACACTTTTTTTTGTTGGTGCGCCACGACCATTCACAGTTGCGCTCGCTCAGTTTAGCTGATTGGCTAATTTCATTTTTTTTGGTCAAGGGAGGTCAGATGCTCGCTGGCTTCCTTGCCTTCAATGCTACGGGCGGAAACAATGTCATACTCATTTGGACCAGACAGCATCAAATAGATGGCCTACACGTAGAGAGACAGGGGGCGCTGTTTCACTCGCTCTGATGCTTTTTCCTGTGAGATACAGTCAGCCTCTTGCGATTGAAGATAAATTATGAAACACGGAGACTACATATATAGATTTTTTTTTTGCCATTTTTTGAGGAAGCCTGGCTTACCTTGGCATCCATGAATACACACCACTGCATCAGTCTCCTAAACTTGACATTGTTTTTCCTTTTCTTTTTCACCCCAGTATCTTTACTTGCACATCTATCACTCCAGTGTTAATGCTAAATTGTGATTATTTCGCCTCTATGGCCTATTTATTGCCTTACCTCCCTAATCTTACTACATTTGCACACACTGTACATATACTTTTTCTATTATGTTATTGACTGTACGTTTGTTTATCCCATGTGTAACTCTGTTGTTTTTGTCGCACTGCTTTGCTTTATCTTGGCCAGGTCGCAGTTGTAAATGACAACTTCTTCTCAACTGGCCTACCTGGTTAAATAAAGATGAATTAAAAAAAATGTAATCCTGCTTTTGTCAACCAATCAGAAATCATTCCATGAGGATGTTGTCATGGTGATGAGGAAGTGGCTGAAGGAGGAGGAGTCTCTCCCCGAGGGCCTGAGTCCTACCTGTTTGGCCAGGTCTCACTACCTGAAGGTTAGTAGAAAGACCTTTCCTCCATTAATGCTATAGACATTATTATGGGCCATACTTGGCCAAATCATCATTGTTTGTTTGCATATTTACTCAGATTAGTAGTGTCCTCGTTCAAAAAAATTGATTTTCGGAGCTATTTTATTGATTTCCTCAATTCACAAAACAGCATGAAATAACTCTGAAAGTCTCTGTATTGGCCCTTTTGCTTATTGACTCCCCTTAATGATGTACAAATATCACTCACTGAGTACATCTGTCCTTTCAGTTGCTGGAGGAGACTTTCAGTTGGTTTCATAGCCAAGATCAGAAAATGTGGGACCCACTCTCCAAAGATTTTCCAAGGTAAATTGATATGCTATGTGTAGACAGTGTGACTGTTATACATTTTGACCAACTTTCTCACATTTCCGCAAAGAAGATAAGAGAAAGAATCTCCTTGAACAAATCAACTATGACAAGAAATAGTTTTGCCTAAAGATAAAGCTAGAAAAGAATACTACTTTAACCCCCTAGAGTTGATGGCCGCACCCCTCTGGA
This sequence comes from Brachymystax lenok tsinlingensis, assembly GCA_030435695.1. Classification (NCBI taxonomy): domain Eukaryota; kingdom Metazoa; phylum Chordata; class Actinopteri; order Salmoniformes; family Salmonidae; genus Brachymystax; species Brachymystax lenok. The sequence goes on along the minus strand of CM059806.1, from coordinate 2,033,974 downwards.
AATCTTGTTAGCATAATAAAAATAATCCCCATAAAAATGTCAGTGTAAGCTAGAGGTCGACCGATTTAATCGGTATGGCCGATTTAATTAGGGACGATTTCAAGTTTTCATAGCAATCGGTAATCGTCATTTTTGGATGCCGATTATGGCCGATTACATTGCAATCCACGAGGAGACTGCGTGGCAGGCTGACCACCTGTTACGCGAGTGCAGCAAGGAGCCAAGGTAAGTTGCTAGCTAGCAATAACTTATCTTATAAAAAACAATCAATCTTAACATAATCACTAGTTAACTACACATGATTTGATGATGTTACTAGTTTAACTAGCTTGTCCTGCGTTACATACAGTTAGTCGGAAGTTTACATACACCCTTTTTTTTTTTTTTTTTTCACAATTCCTGACATTTAATCCTAGTAGAAATTCGCTGTCTTTGGTCAGTTAGGATCACCACTTTATTTTAAGAATGTGAAATATCAGAATAATAGTGTAGAGTGATTTTATTTCAGCTTTTATTTATTTCACCACATTCCCAGTGGGTCAGAAGTTTACATACATACTCAATAAGTATTTGGTAGCATTGCCTTTAAATTGTTTAACTTGGGTCAAATGTTTCGGGTAGCCTTCCACAAGCTTCCCACAATAAGTTGGGTGAATTTTGGTCCATTCCTCCTGACAGAGCTGGTTTAACGGAGTCATGTTTGTTGGCCTCCTTGCTCGAACACACTTTTCAGTTCTCTAATTCTCTATGGGATTGAGGTCAGTGCTTTGTGATGGCCACTCCAATACCTTGACTTTGTTGTCCTTAAGCCATTTTGCCACAACTTTGGAAGTGTGCTTGGGGTCATTGTCCATTTGGAAGACCTATTTAAAAAGCTTTAACTTCCTGACTGATGTCTTGAGATGTTGCTTCAATATATCCACATAATTTTGCTTCCTCATGATGCAATCTATTTTGTGAAGTGCACCAGTCCCTCCTGCAGCAAAGCACCCCAACAACATGACGCTGCCACCCCCGTGCTTCACGGTTGGGATGGTGTTCTTCGGCTTGCAAGCCCCCCCCTTTTTCCTCCAAACATGACGCCCTTCATTATGGCCAAACAGTTCTATTTTTGTTTCATCAGACCAGAGGACATTTCTCCAAAAAGTAGGATATTTTTCCCCATGTGCAGTTGCAACCCGTAGTCTGGCTTTTTTATGGCGGTTTTGGAGCAGTGGCTTCTTCCTTGCTGAGCAGCCTTTCAGGCTATGTCGATATAGGACTCGTTTTACTGTGGACATAAATACTTTACCTGTTTCCACCAGCATCTTCACAAGGTCCTTTGCTGTTGTTCTGGGATTGATTTGCACTTTTCGCACCAGAGTACATTCATCTCTAGGAGACAGAACGCGTCTCATTCCTGAGCGGTATGACGGCAGCGTGGTCCCATGGAGTTTATACTTGCGTACTATTGTTTGTACAGATGAACGTGGTACCTACAGGCGTTTGGAAATTGTCCCCAAGGATTAACCAGACTTGTGGAGGTCTACAATTTATTTTCTGATGTCTTGGCTGATTTTCTTTTGATTTTCCCATGATGTTAAGCAAAGTGCCACTGAGTTTAAAGGTGTGTGTATATATCACACACACACACACACACACACACACACACACACACACACACACACACACAGGGGTTAAGTACACGTAATAAAAAATAAATAATTGTTTCCTGATCTTTCTTATACGGTATCACTCAGATATAAAGCGCATTCGGAAAGTATTCAGAACTCTTAGAACTATTTCCACATTTTGTTACATTGCAACCTTATTGTGAAATGGATGAAGTTGTATTTTTTCCTCATCAATCTAAACACAATTCCACATAATGACAAAGCACATTTTTTTTGGCAAATTTATAAAGAATAAAAATAATTAATACTGTGACTCAAAATTGAGCTCAGGTGCATCCTGTTAACATTGAGCATCTTTGAGATGTTTCTACAGCTTGGAGTCAACCTGTGGTAAATTCAATTAATTGGACATGATTTAGAAAGGCACACATCTGTCTATATAAGGTCCCACAGTTGACAGTGCATTTCAGAGCAAAAACCAAGCCATGAGGTCGAAGGAATTGTCCGTAGAGCTTTGAGACAGGATTGTGTCGAGGCACAGATCTGGGGAAGGGTACCAAAAAATATCTGTAGCATTGAAGGTCCCCAAGAACACAGTGGCCTCCATCATTCTTAAATGGAAGAAGTTTGGATCCACCAAGACTCTTCCTAGAGCTGGCTGCAGTGTCAAAACTGAGCAATTGGTGGAGAAGGGTCTTGGTCATGAAGGTGACCAAGAACCTGATGGTCACTCTGACATGGCTCCGCAGTTCCTCTGTGGAGATGGTTGTGCTTCTGGAAGGTTCTCCCATCTCTGCAAAACTCCACCAGTCAGGCCTTTATGGTAGAGTGGCCAGACTGAAGCCGCCACTCAATAAAAAGCACATGACAGACCGCTTGGAGTTTGCCAAAAGGCACCTCAAGGATTCTCAGATTCTCTGGTCTGATGTAAACAAGATTGAACTCTTTGACCTGAATGCCAAGGGTCATGTTTGGATGAAACCAGGCAAACCTGGCACCATCCCTACGGTGAAGCATGGTAGTGGCAGCATCATGCTGTGGGAATGTTTTTTAGCAGCAAGGACTGGGAGACTAGTCAGGATCGAGGGAAAGATGAACTGAGCAAAGTACAGAGATCCTTGATGAAAACCTGCTCCAGATTGCTCAGTACCTCAGACTGGGGTGAAGTTTCACCTTTAAACCGGACAATGTCCCTAAGCACACAGCCAATACAATACAGAGTGGCTTTGGGACTCTGAAGTGTCTAAATGTCCTTGAGTGGCCCAGCCAGAGCCTGGACTTGAATCCGATCAAACGTCTCTGGAGAGACCTGAAAATAGCTGTGCAGCGATGCTTCCCATCCAACCTGACAGCGCTTGAGAGGATCTGCAGAGAAGAATGGGAGAAACTTCCCAAATAAAGGTGTGCCAAGCTTGTAGCTTTATACCCAAGAAGCCTCAAGGCTGTAATCGCTGTCAAAAGTGCTTCAACAAAGTACTGAGTAAAGGGTCCAAATAGTTATGCAAATGTGACATTAACTTATTATTTTTTTAAACCTGTTTTGCGTTGTCATTATGGGGTATTGTGTGTAGATTTGTTTTTATTTTTTTTTAATCAATTTTAGATTAAGGCTGTGTCGTAACAAAGTGTAAAAAGTGAAAGGGTCTGAATACTTTCTGAATGCACTGTATAACAGACACTTCAGAACAAACTTCCTTTAGATTTTGTTGTTCCATGTAGTGAAGCAAAGTTATTGAATGCTCTTGTATGGGCTAATAGCAGTAAGGCCAAATAAAACGTTTAATCAAATGATTGTTATATATTTCTTTGATACTTTAAGGGGTCATAAAATTCAAAATAAAATAGCAAAATGATCCTAGGTATGACCTAATTAAAACAATCCCAGATACAAAGTCTATTCCAGAGTCTATTTCAGCCACACCCGTTGCTGATATGTATAAAATCGAGCACACAGCCATGCAATCGCCATAGACAAACATTGGCAGTAGAATGGCCTTCTGAAGAGTTCAGTGACTTTCAATGTGGCACCCGTCATACGAAACTACTGAATCTGTAATTCATTGTATGTGCTAATAGCAGTAAGGCAAAATACTATTTTTCTTATGTTTGCTTACTAAAGGGGTCGTAAAAATCCAAATCAAATAGCTAAATGATCCTTGGTATGACCTTCATAAAACAATTTTATATAGCTTGCATCCCCCTCCTCCCCTTTCCTGGCTTAGACAGGACTTAGACTCTTATGGGTTAAAACGCTCTGTTGCTGATCAAGTCTCCCCCTCTTCTGTCTCAGTGGTATGCTCCCTGAGGCAGTTCTTCCTCCATCTATGGAACACAGCTATGCACAGTGGCTGGAGAGGACGTACCAAGTTACCAGGGGTTCAGGGTTTCTCCAGCAGGGGGACAGCATCCCTCCCCCATCCTCAGTCACCACCCATCAGCCCTGGGCGCTGGAGGGCCACCCACTCAAATCCCAAGGTATGTAGTCTATGGCTGTTTCCTAAATAGGGTGTCTGGTCATAGGCATAGGGCTATGGTCAACAGTAGTGCACTATACAGCTCTGTAAATTTAAAGACCACTGCAAAATGATCAGTTTCTCTGGTTTTACTATTTATAGGTATGTGTTTGGGTAAAATGTAACATTTTTGTTTTATTCTATAAACTACTGACAACATTTTTCCCAAATTCCAAATGATGAATTGTCATTTAGAGCATTTATTTGCTGAAAATGACAACTGGTCAAAATAACAAAAAAAGATGCATTATTTGAGGTCTGACAACACTTCACCTTTTTTGCTATTTTGACCAGTTGTCATTTTCTGCAAATAAATGCTCTAAATGACAATTCTTCATTTGGAATTTGGGAGAAATGTTGTCAGTAGTTTATAGAATAAAACAAAAATGTAAATTTTACCAAACACATACCTATAAACAGTGAAACCGGAGAAACTTTGCAGTGGTCTCTTAATTTTTTCCAGAGCTGTATAAGGAATAGGGTGCCATTTGGGACAAAGCTTATGTCCTAGTCTTAAAGCAGACATGTAACCCCATTCACCAGCACAAGAAGATCTTTGTAGTTTGTAAAGAAATTGAGTGCAATGACTGATTTTGCATTTCCCTTGATCCTAACAATGTGAATGATTAATTAAATGATTAATGTGTTTGGTGTATCTTGTCTAGGTACAAATGGTGCTGTAACCGGGGACCTGGAACTCGACCGCACCAAAGATGAGAGGCAGTGTGCACTCTGCCAACAATGTGGAGACGCCACACCCAACGTGAGTTCCTCTGCCCACCTCTGTACAGATCCCACACAGTAAAACCGGATATCATACATAGAGCATTACACAGTGCATTAGGAAAGTATTCAGACCCCTTAATATTTTGTTACGTTACAGCTTTATTCTAAAAATGATTAAAACAGTCTCCTCAATCTACACACAATACCCATAATGACAAAGCAAAAACAGGTTTTAAAAATGAAATATCACAGTATTCAGACCCTTTACTCAGTACTTTATTGAAGCACCTTTGGCAGAGATTACAGCCTTAGCTCTTCTTGGGTATGACGCTGCAACCTTGGCACACCTGTCTTTGGGGAGTGTCTCATTCTTCTCTGCAGATCCTCTCAAGCTCTGTCAGGGTGGGGGAGCGTCGGTGCACGGCTATTTTCAGCTCTCTCCAGAGATGTTAGATCGGGTTCAAGTCTGGGCTCTGGCTGGGCCACTCAAGGACATTCAGAGACTTGTCCCAAAGCCACTCCTGCGTTGTCTTGGCTGTGTGCTTAGGGTCGTTGTCCTGTTGAAAGGTGAACGTTCGCCCCAGTCTAAGGTCCTGAGTGCTCTGGAGCAGGTTTTCATCGAGAATCTCTCTGTACTTTGCTCTGTTCATCTTTCCCTTGATCCTGACTAGTCTCCCAGTCCCTGCCACTGAAAACATCCCCACAGCCTGATGCTGCCACCACCATGCTTCACCGTAGGGATTGTGCCTCCAGACGTGGTATTCAGGCAAAAGAGTTCAATTTTGGTTTCATCAGACCAGAGAATCTTGTTTCTAATGGTCTGAGAGTCCTTGAGGTGCCTTTTTGGCAAACTCCAAGCGGGCTGTCATGTGCCTTTTACTGAAGAGTGGCTTCTCTCTGGCCACTCTACCATAAAGGCCTGATTGGTGGAGTGCTGCAGAGATGGTTGTCCTTCTGGAAGGTTCTCCCATCTCCACAGAAGAACTCTGTAGCTCTGTCAGAGTGACCATCAGGACCTTGGTCACCTCCCTGACTAAGGTCCTTCTCCCCCGATTGCTCAGTTTGGCCGGGCGGCCAGCTCTAGGAAGAGTCTTGGTGGTTCCAAATGTATTCCATTTAAGAATGATGGAGGCCGCTGTGTTCTTGGGGATCTTCAATGCTGCAGCCATTTTTTGGTGACCTTCCCCAGATCTGTGCCTCGACACAATCCTGTCTCGGAGCTCTACGGACAATTCCTTCGACCTCATGGCTTGGCTTTTGCTCTGACTTTTTTATATAGACGTATGCCTTTCCAAATCATGTCCAAACAGTTGAATTTACCACAGGTGAATTAAAGTTGTAGAAACATCTCAAGGATGATCAATGGGAACAGGATGCACCTGAGCTCAATTTCGAGTCTCATAGCAAAGGGTCTGAATACTTGATTGAAGTCGGAAGTTTACATACCCTTAGGTTGAAGTCATTAAAACTGTATCACAATCCCAGTGGGTCAGAAGTTTACGTACACTAAGTTGACTGTGCCTTTTAAACAGCTTGGAAAATTCCAGAAAATGTCATGGCTTTAGAAGCTTCTGATATGCTAATCAACATAATTTGAGTCAATTGGAGGTGTACGTGTGGATATATTTCAAAGCCTACCTTCAAACTCAGTGGCTCTTTGCTTGACATCATGGGGAAATCAGCCAAGACATCAGAAAAAATTATTGTAGACCTCCAAAAGTCTGGTTCATCCTTGAGAGCAATTTCCAAACGCCTGAAGGTACCACGTTCATCTGTACAAACAATAGTGTGCAAGTGCGTCATAATGCTCAGGAAGGAGACGCGTTCTGTCTCTTAGTGATGATTGTACTTTGGTGCAAAAAGTGCAAATCAATCCCAGAACAACAGCAAAGGACCTTGTGAAGATGCTGGAGTAAACGGGTACAAAAGTATCTATCCACAGTAAAACGGGTCGAATATTGACATAACATGAAAGGCCTCTCAGCAAGGAAGAAGCCACTGCTCCAAAACCGCCATAAAAAAGCCAGACTACGGTTTGCAACGGCACATGGGGACAGAGATCCTACTTTTTGCAGAAATGTCCTCTCGTCTGATGAAACAAAAATAGAACTGTTTGGCCATAACGACCATCGTTATGTTTGGAGGAAAAAGGGGGAGGCTTGCAAGCCGAAGAACACCATCCCAACCGTGAAGCATGGGGGTGGCAGCGTCAGTACGCAAGTATAAACACCATGGGACCGCACAGACGTCATACTGCTCAGGAAGGAGTTCTGTCTGCTAGAGATGAACGTACTTTAATGTGAAAAGTGCAACTTAATCCCAGAACAGCAGCAAAGGACCTTGTGAAGATGCTGGAGAAAACAGGTACAAAAGTATCTATATCCACAGTAATTCAAGTCCTATATTGACACCGCCTGAAAGGCCACTCGACCATTGTTATGTTTGGAGGAAAAAGGGCAAGGCTTGCAAGCCCAAAAACACCATCCCAACCGTAAAGCACGGGGGTGGCAGCATCATGTTGTTGGGGTGCTTTGCTGCAAGAGGGACTGGTGCACTTCACAAAATAGATGGCATCATGAGGAAGCAAAATTATGTGGATATATTGAAGCAACATCTCAAGACATCAGTCAGGAAGTTAAAGCTACAAACTTCAGTTACACCAGCTCTGTCAGGAGGAATGGGCCATAAGGCACCCAACTTATTGTGGGAAGCTTGTGGAAGGCTACCCGAAACGTTTGACCCAAGTTAAACAATTTAAAGGCAATGCTACCGAATACTAATTGAGTGTATGTAAACTTCTGACCCACTGGGAATGTGATAATTAAATAAATCATTATTTCACATTCTTAAAATGAAGTGGTGATCCTAACTGACCTAAGACAGGAAATTCTTACTAGGATAAAATTTCAGGAATTGTGAAAAACTGAGCTGTATGTAAACTTACGACTTCAAATGTATGTAAATAAGGTATTTCTGTTTTATTTTGAATACGTTTAAAAAAATTACAACTGTTTTTCGCTTTGTCATTATGGGTTATTGTGTGTAGTTTTGCTGAGATATATATATATATATATATATATATATATATATATATATATATATATATATATATATATATATATATATATATAATATACATATTTTTTTTTAATCAATTTTTAAATAAAACTAATGTAACAAAATGTGGAAAAGGGGGAAGGGGTCTGAATACCCTCCGAATGCGCTGTATTACAGTGTTTCTCAACTCGTCTTTTGAGGTCCTCCAACAGAACGTAATATTACGACAACTACTCTTCCCTGAAGGAGGGAAACGACGTACAACATACTAAGGGGGAGTCGTACTCTCGTGACATCGGTGAAAGTATCTAAAATCACGCCTGACAAGGCCAATGAAATGTGTGCCTTGCTGGAAGCCCCGCATTCCACAGTTGATAAGCGTGAGGCTCGTATTCATTCCTTCAATTGATAAAGCCTCACAATATTACGTGATGATGCCTGACTCGCCACAGCACAAATATCTCCTACAGTCAACTCTTTAAACAACGCCAGACCCCTGGTGGAGTGGGAACGTACACCGCTAGGTAACCCTTGCCCCTTGCTGCAATATTTCAGGGAGAGACTTGGTCACATACAGTGCCTTCAGAAAGTATTCACACCTAGGGCTGTGGCGGTCACAGAATTTTGTCAGCTGGTAATTGTCAAGCAAATAACTATCAGTCTCAAGGTAATTGACCATTTAATGAACATAAACACATTTAGCATCTCCTGGCTTCAACACACAGCCTACAAGCCACTGATGCAGACCTTTGGAACATCTACCTTTTTTTTTTTTAAAAGATCTACTAAATCCATGTAAAATGCTTACACCGTCACAATAAATCAATTTATTGTAGACAGGTCTAAAGAAGCATGATATGAAGAAAATGTAGTCTTATTTCAGAACAGAATAGCATACTCTGAGTTTGGCCCTGATCTGGCTATGGCTGTGGGCTTCACTAGTTCATTTAGCAGACACGTTTTGCTTTGAATTCCATGGCATTATTTTATAGTATGAAGAATACAACTGAATAAAATAGAAAGGATATTTTTTCCAAACGATTTGACGGAGTGCACACATGCGGCTATTCTGTGTTGAGCGGGTTAACAAAGAAATAGTTATTCCTATATTCTTAAGTTAGAGTTAAATTAATAATTTTAGTTCTACAAACGTTAGGCTATATGTTTAGAATTGTAATACATTGTAAGGCTGCATGATGCGACAATGATTTGGAAAAAAGTCGCTTGAAAGGCATGAGCTCTGCTTTGTTTTTTGCACAGGCTGTACCCACTTCATCAGTCTCTCATTCACAATTTGACAAGCACTTCACTGCGGCATCCCCTTTGTGTGGCGTAATGCAACCTAAAAAAAATCCATTCCTTTTGTAATGGAACCTCCGAAACTTTCTGTGACTGTGGCACATGAAAGTACTCTTCCTTTAGGTGGATGGTGGTGAACAAATCGCCGGGACGCACATACCTTAATAGCCTCTGATTTGTGAGAATTTTGAATGTGTGAACTCTGAAATGCTTGCTGAGGACACGTAAGTCTAGAACGGGGCGTAAAGTCCAGACCCCTTTCCAGAACCAGGAAATACCGGCTGTACCAGTAGTCCTTGATACGATATAGAAATCGTATTGCTCGCGTCTGGAGACGGGAGGATATTCCCTCCCTCAAAACGGGCACTGAGGCCCCCGAAACAGTAAACTTTTTGACGTCGCTGAAGCATGGGGGACGCGCAACAAATTGTAGCCTGTACCCTGATGTCAATGTTCACATGATCCAGAGCAACACTGCGCATGCGCGCCATTGGTTGGAGCCGACAGCGAGCGACGCGTCAAGTGTAGACTGGGAGATATGTTATTTTCCCCTTTCCACCACTCTCGACCACCACGTGTATAAATGTGGAGAAGGGACACTTTTCATTGTACCCACACGTGGGAGACGCAACACTTTTGACAACTGTGAACAGTGTGGAAGTTTCGGTTGACACAACTGTTTATGTGCCAAGGTTTGCCTGAAGCGCGGTCCGCTCTGGGTTCGGGGGCTCTGCCATCAGTGAAGTACCCTGATTTGCAGTGCCCCTTGGGGGTACTTCTGTCACAACGAGCCTCAGTCGGTTTAGGCGGTAGGATGCGTCCCAATAACCGGGTGGCACCCAGCACTGGACAGCACCCCTTAAACATTTACACAGGAGAAAACCGCTATCATGAAGGTTGTCATAGGTACGGGTGCCACAGCCCCTTGTAACCCAGCTGGAAAAGGGACAGACTGCTGTGAAAAGCTGATCCCTTCTGTGGTAAGACGGGTGATTTTTAATTGAATTTAATTCACAGGAATGCAACCAATCGCTTGTAGAACCCATAACCTGTATCACTAAGAACCTCATAGGGACTAGTGAGCTACAGGCAGGAATCAGCAATGAATCCCAGTAGTGAGCCACCTATGGGTGAATGCCCCCTTGTGGACTGAGAGCGAATCGCCCAATTTATAATTTGCCTCATGCAGCGATACACATTTCCTTCACATAGAGTTGATCAGGCTGTTGATTGTGGCCTGTGGAATTTTGTTCCGCTCTTCAATGGCTGTGCGAAGTTGCTGGATATTGGTGGGAACTGGAACACACTGTTGTATACATCAATCCAGAGCATCCCAAACATGCTCAGTGGGAGACATGTCTGAGTATGCGGGCCATGGAAGAACTGGGACATTTTCAGCTTCCAGGAATTGTGTACAGATCTTTGCGACATGGGGCCGTGCATTATCATGCTGAAACATAAGGTGATGGCGGTGGATGAATGGCACGACAATAGGCCTCAGGATCTCATCACGGTATCTCTATGCATTCAAATTGCTATGCCTGCCCATACCATAACCCCACCGCCACCATGGGGCACTCTGTTCACAACGTTGACATCAGCAAACCACTCGTCACACAACTCCATCTACCCGGTACAGTTGAAACCATGAAGAGCTCACTTCTCCAGGGTGCCAGTTGCCATCGAAGGTGAGCATTTGCCCACTGAAGTCGGTTACGACGCCGAACTGCAGTCAGATCAAGATCCTGGAGTCAGCCTGCCAATTGCACGCTCCCTCAACTTGAGACATCTGTGGCACTGTTGTGTGACACAACTGCACATTTTAGTGTGGCCTTTTATTGTCCCCAGCACAAGGTGCACCTGTGTAACCATTATGCTGTTTAATCAGCTTCTTGTAATGCCGCACCTGTCAGGTGGATGTAAACGCAAGCAGGGATGTAAACACATTTGTGTACAATATTTGATAGAATGGAACATTGGGAATGGTTATGGAACATTTCGGGGATCTTTTATTTCAGTTCATGGGACCAACACTTTACATGTTGTGTTTATATTTTTGTTCAGCATACTTCAATATATCGCCCAGCCCTACACAGTGGGCTCTGGCAATGGCTGACGTAGCACCCTGTTTGGCCATAACAAAACGACCCAATCCATCTCCGCGTCCTGTAGCCGAGGTACAGGCACCTGGGAGAGGAAGTCATTATCGTTAACACCAAGCCCCTTAAAGAATTCTACCACTAAGGGACAGTTTAGTTGCCACAACATAAGATTGTCTCGTGTACCAATTGTTTGTCTTAGTAGCGTGAAATGTTCCTGTTCACACCAAGGTGAAGAGCAGAATAACTGAAAGAGCGAATTCGAGTCTTATGCTTATAACCTGTGGAAGGAGGTGCTTCCAGCGAGGCACGATTTTAATTTGCCTAACTGTAGATCCTTCAACCGAAGCCACGAGAGGGCGACTCTCCCATAGTATGTTGTACTGAAGTTAACTGACTGAAAGGGAACACATTTCAACTAATCATCAAGCACTTAACTAGTTGAATTACGTGTGTGCTTTTATGCAGCTCCAACAAAAATGAGTTGTGAAGCACTTCTATAATACATCATTCCCACAGTAATGGTATTACCAGCTATTGTCTCGTGTCCACTCTAAATCTGAATGTCTTTGTCTTTTATTTTAGGACGCGGGCAGGCTGCTGTACCTGGGGCAGAACGAGTGGGCCCACGTTAACTGCTGCCTGTGGTCCGCTGAGGTGTACGAAGACAACGGAGCTCTGCTCCAAGTACACAGCGCTGTCTCCAGGGGGCGCCACATGGTAGGAATGCATAGAAATTCACCGTAGTTGCATCTCAAATGGCAACATGTTCCCTATAAACTGCACTACTTTTGACCAGGGTCCTATATAGTTCACTATTTTTGACCAGGGCCCATAGTGCACTATGTAGGGAATAGGGTGACATTTGAGACACCTCCCGCATATCAAAGCTGGAGTACATCCTTACCCCATAGGCTTTGTATTCAGGTGTAAGTATGCAGTTACCCGTTTGTAACATTGTCATAAGATATCGACTTTATTGTTCCAAAGAGAGAATTGTCAAGTCTGCTATGCCCATTTAGTTATAATCACTCTTCAGGGACTTTTCCACTAGTCTTTCTCATTCATTGTTTTCTTTCCTCTCCTTGCACTCGTTCCATCGTTCTGCCCTACAGCGCTGTGAGCGTTGTGGCCAGGCGGGGGCGACGGTGGGCTGCTGTCTCTCGTCCTGTCAGAGTAACTACCACTTCATGTGCGCCCGCGCCCGCAACTGTTTCTTCCAGGAGGACAGGAAGGTCTTCTGCTCCAGGCACCGCGACCTCGTCAGTGAGAAGGTGAACCTTTTATATATGGGCTAATGAGGAACACACACACACAAAAACAAACATATAGTTGTGTTTCCAACCTTGAGCACCACCACTTTCACTGTCAGCAGCATTCAAACTTCACACCTGGTGACTTATTGTGTAGCATTATGGCCAATGTTATGTCTCAAGACACACACACACACACACCTACTTCTCAGGATTTACGCTCCCATTTCCCCTCTTCTCCAGATGGTGTCTGGGAATGGGTTCGAAGTTCTCCGGCGGGTCTACGTGGACTTCGAAGGGATCAGCCTCCGTAGGAAGTTCCTGACTGGCCTGGAGCCAGAGTCTATAAATATGACCATCGGTGTGTATGGTACATCCCCAATGGCACCCTATTCCCTATGTAGTGCAAGACTTTTAACCCTTCACACTCGTGGGAATTGGCCTACAGTTGAAGTCAGAAGTTTACATACACTTAGGTTGGAGTCATTAAAACTTGTTTTTCAACCACTCCACACATTTCTTGTTAAAAACTATAGTTTTGGCAAGTCGGTTAGGACATCTACTTTGTGCATGACACAAGTCATTTTTCCAATAATTGTTTACAGGCAGATTATTTCACTTATAATTCACTGTATCACAATTCCAGTGGGTCAGAAGTTTACATACACAAAGTGCCTTTAAACAGCTTGGAAAATTCCAGAAAATTATGTCATGGCTTTAGAAGCTTCTGATAGGCTAATTGACAATTTTAGTCAATTGGAGGGGTACCTGTGGATGTATTTCAAGGCCTACCTTCAAACTCAGTGCCTCTTTGCTTGACATCATGGGAAAATCAAAAGAAATCAGCCAAGACCTCAGAAAATACATTGTAGACCTCCACAAGTCTGGTTCATCCATGGGAGCAAGTTCCAAATGCCTGAAGGTACCACATTCATCTGTACAAACAATAGTACGCAAGTATAAACACCATGGGACCACGCAGCAGTCATACCGCTCAGGAAGGAGACGCGTTCTGTCTCCAAGAGATACATGTATTTGGTACGAAAAGTGCAAATCAATCCCAGAACAACAGAAAAGGACCTTGTGAAGATGCTGGAGGAAACGGGTACAACGAGTCCTATAGCGACATAACCTGAAAGGCCGCTCAGCAAGGAAGAAGCTACTGCTCCAAAACCGCCATAAAAATACCAGACTACGGTTTGCAACTGCACATGGGGAAAAATATCCTACTTTTTGGAGAAATGTCCTCTGGTCTGATGAAACAAAAATGGAACTGTTCGGCCAAAATGACCATCGTTATGCTGGGAGGAAAAAGGGGGAGGCTTGCAAGCCGAAGAACACCATCCCAACCGTGAAGCACGGGGGTGGCAGCATCATGTTGTGGGGGGTGCTTTGCTGCAGGAAGGTCTGGTCCACTTCACAAAATAGATGGCATCATGAGGAAGCAAAATTATGTGGATATATTGAAGCAACATCTCAAGACATCAGTCAGGAAGTTAAAGGTACATATGTCGTTCTGCCCCTGAACAGGCAGTTAACCCACTGTTCCTAGGCCGTATTTGAAATTAAGAATTTGTTCTTAACTGACTTGCCTAGTAAAATAAAGGTAAAAAAGAAAAAGCTTGGTCGCTAATGGGTCTTCCAAATGGACAATGACCCTAAGCATACTTTCAAAGTTGTGGTAAAATGGCTTAAGGACAACAAAGTCAAGGTATTGGAGTGGTCATCACAAAGCCCTGACCTCAATCCTGTAGAGAATTTGTGGGCAGAAGTGGAAAAAGTGGGTGCGAGCAAGGAGGTCTCAGTTACACCAGCTCTGTTAGGAGGAATGGGCCAAAATTCACCCAACTTATTGTGTGAAGCCTGTGGAAGGCTACCTGACACGTTTGACCCAAGGTAAACAATTTTAAGGCAATGCTACCAAATACTAATTGTGTGTATGGTTTACATTGACCCACTGGGAATGTGATGAAAGAAATAAGAGCTGAAATAATCATTCTCTCTACTATTATTCTGACATTTCCCGTTCTTAAAATAAAGTGGTGATCCTAACTGACCTAAGACAGGGAATTGTACTAGGATTAAATGTCAGGAATTGTGAAAAACAGTTTAAATGTATTTGGCTATGGTGTATGTAAACTTCCAACTTCATCTGTATATGGATGGGGATAAATGTTTATATTTTTTACTTACTGAAGCAATATGGAAAGCATATGCATAACCATGGTAGCAATTAAAAGGGAACAGTTTGGACATTATGGGCAAATTATTAGACTAAAGGTGAGGACACCAGTTCACCTAACATGACTGAATCCAAACATTACACTTCATTTTATGTGCATTTACTGTACTTTTCACCACATTTGTTGATAACGAAATCTGAAAATACTATGTATACATTCAGTACCTTAATATGAATATTATAAAAAAAAATTGGGGTAGGTTCAACATAAGACAAAAAATTCAGGTCACTTTTATGACTTAAAGAAGAGTTTTTAACTATTAAGT
The DNA here is from genome assembly GCA_030435695.1 of Brachymystax lenok tsinlingensis. Taxonomy (NCBI): domain Eukaryota; kingdom Metazoa; phylum Chordata; class Actinopteri; order Salmoniformes; family Salmonidae; genus Brachymystax; species Brachymystax lenok. Next base: position 2,018,906 of record CM059806.1, on the reverse strand, counting down.
GCTTTTTTGAGCTCTCCTTGCTGTGCCGTTGAGGAACTAGAGAAACCACACCTGTAGTTGTTTTGTTTGGAACACAGCCCTGCATCCCCGCCATCACACAATTACTGTTGTTTATGCAATCCAAAAACTGTCCATTCTAAATTGCCATCTGGGTCAGGTGGGCATCATTTGAAAGCTTGTTCTATTACCAACATGACTAGCTAGATCTTAGTGTTAAGCTTTCACAAGGCAACTCAGAGAAGCAGATCGTAATTTTGGTGCGCATAGAATGGAGTCGAGTGCATTCAGATGCGTGGTCCGTGGCAAATTTGCTTCACAGTACAGCAAATGGCTCATTCGGTAAAACGCCATGTCATCGTGTAACTATACATCAAACATAGTGATCGTAAGCGTTGACTCTGTAAATTGCATGAGTTTTATATGGAAATGTGAAGTGCACTTTAAGACTTGCTTGTATGACACAAAACCGGTATTTATTATAATCCTCTACGTCTCATCTTTCAAAACACATAGTCCTCTTAATTTACAGCATTTCTCTCACTCAAACAACAAAACATTTGCAAAACCTCTTGTTGCCCGCAGTGCTCAAGTTCAGAACTGCGTTCAGTCAAAACCTGTAAAGCGGAGACCCTGAGCTCTGAAGTATAGCATGTTACTGTATAGCCACTGCGTTCCAATGTAGGAACATATCAGTGTCCAAATCTGCCATTTTCAACCGGTATACGAGTACGAGTGTAAAGGGTTAACAAGAGCCCCGGGCTCTGCTCAAAAGTAGTGCTCTACATAGGGAATAGGGTGCCATTGGGAACAAAGCCTATGTCAATGCGCTCCCTGCTTTTGATTTGGAAGGTGTGACCCATATGCTCTAAAAGTATGGCCTGTAAGGGATTTATATTACCGCCAACAATCATTCCCCTTTTTACATGTGAAACCCTCTGAAACCTTCCATCTGTCACCTTCTATATTCAGGCTCTCTGCAGATCAACAGGCTGGGTGTGCTGACTGAACTATCAGCCAATGGAGCGAGGTTGTGTCCTGTGGGCTATCAGTAAGTGACCAATAATCCACGTGACCAGACATCGACAGCATCCATTTTGATTCCTGTTGAATAATCCATTTCTGAATTATGTAATCAGGGTTGTCATTGTCTAATTTAATATACTGTTAATATAAGAAATGAATGGCCGTATAAAACTCCTGAGTTACTTTGTAGGATAGCTTCCCTCGAGTTCATTTTAGAATGATATTGGGTTGTTTATATATTTTACATTACTCACCTTTTTCCTCTTCTCCTTCCCCTCCCTCCCTCTTCCTCCGTCCAGGTGCTCTCGGCTGTACTGGAGCACAGTGGACCCTCGGCAGCGCTGTAAGTACACCTTTAAGGTGACAGAAGTGTGTTCTCCACTCCCAGAGAAGCCAGGGGAACCACTGTGGTGGGACAAGGAAGAGAACCGAACCATAGCCCACAGCCCCAGCTACTATCAAGGTCAGCAAACCCATACACCTACCCTGCCCCTATCTGGTAGTAGGGTGGAGCACTTAAATGGATAACCTTGATGTTCCCTATTTTATATTTGTTTATTTTCTATTGAAATCAATAACGGAAGGATAAGTATTACAACTTAAATACATGGGGATCATACAATATGTTCTATTCAAAAGGGACAATCTACTAATTCTCAAAGTGGACTCTTCAAAGTAAATAATGCTCCTTTTTTGTTCCTTGACCAGAAATGGAGATTCCAGAGCCTGTGATGAGTCCTACGCCCATTGAGGTATCTCCCAGCGCCACCCTGTCTACCCTGAAACAGGAGCCTGGGGCCAAAACCCCTGGTTACTCACAAACCAGGAGACCAGCAGGAGGAACATCTCGACCTCTTCCCTCACCAGGTAACACCACTCCCTTAGACATTAAGTTTATATCAGTAATATCTAGGTCAGTTAACAGCGAAATATCTCTGCTTTATTGAGGAAAGTTTTTACTTAATATAATATGTTGTCTTACCTAGCAACCTTAGTTTATTCAATGTAAGTCACATAGGATAAGAGAGTTTGCTAAATGACCCCAATGTAAAATGTTAATATCACTTTTCTGCCATGACACTGACTTGTGATACTTTTCTCTCTAGGGAGTGCCATGTCCAAATCCCACCACATCTTGACTCTCAGAGACCTGGACGATACCCGCCGGCCGCGTCGCCTGTCTCTGAGCTGCCACTCAGGGGACTCCTCCTCCCCCACCGACGGCCTCGCGGGACCAATGACGCTCCGTTCAGGGGGCACCCTCCAACCCAGGTCCCTCCCCTTCAGTTCCCCTCCCAGAACCAGCGAAAACCTCCTGAGTTCCCCTCGGCAAGTACGACCTCTCGCTGGCCCCTCCAGCTGGGGCTCCCCTCCCTTGTCCCCCTCCGGTCTTACCCACCCTTTCTCCCTGCGGTCTGGCGCCGCCGGCAGCCCCCCCTCCAACCTCCATCTGGCCTTCCGCCACTCCTCCAGGATCAGACAGCCATTCAAAATCCGAACTCCAGTGTCCGCTGAGGTGCCACAATACTTCTTAGCTTCATCCGAGTCAGAGAAAGCAGTGGTGGCGCCCTCAAACGGGATCACATTGACAGCAAATAACATGGAGGAAGACACAGACGTCAGCCCCCTAATGTCGGATCAGGACTTGCCCTTCACAACATTCGACGTGGCGGATGCCGACGTGGCGGTGGCCTCTGTGCTAAACGCCAAGCTGGAGTTTGACGAGGCCTTGCTGAACGAGACTGTGGCGCTTCACTGTGGAGGGTCCCATACAGGTGGAGGAGATATGGAAGAGGAGGAGGCACTAGAGGAGGAGACCCAGATCCAGACTCAGGGTAGGGACAACATGGATGCCAACAACAAGGCCCCAGTATTCACCAAAGCCATGGCCTCTAAAGATGATCTGGAGAATGGTTCCTCAGACGAAGACATGGATCACTACTTGAAGTTCTCACGTACGGTGGTGGTGTGCGAAGCCTCCAAGGACTCAGGGCAGGAAGGCCTCCCTCTCCCCCCACCACTTCCTACGTCTCAGTCCATCGCTCAGCTTGACGGAGCGGATAATGGCTCTGAGAGTGACTCGAGTGAGGCTACCGGCGATCAGGAAGAAACTCCCGAAGAGGGGATGAGTGGGGAAGCTCAGGGGGCTGACAGTCAAGAAGTGTTTGAAACCTGTGACCCAAATAATGACATGATGTCTATTGAAGAGGAGGTTCTGATGGACTCTGACCAAACAGAATCCCAGAATGAGGTTCTTCTGGACCCAAGTAGTGGCCATTTTGTTTCAGCTGACGACGGCACCAGAGTGTACCTGGCTAATAATAAAAAAGAAGCTCTTGATGACAGCGATAGTGACAGCTCTGACTCCTCTACAGATTCTCTCATTGGAGTGGACGACGAAATGGGAGACCCAGATTTTGAGCCGGAACCCAAACCCAACCCAAAACATCCTGTAAAAACCATCAAAGTCATGCAACGCCCTAGTCCTGTGAGCATGAAAACTATTCATCCTAAACCCACACCAACACAGAAGAAAATCATCAGGGTGTCCCTACCCTCTGGACCTGCTCTGCCTCTGAATGTAGCCTCCTCTTCCTCACCCATCGTTGTTCGAACCGTTCCAAGGACAGTCCCCTCCACCGCCTTCCCGACCCCGTTTGTAATAAACGGCATGAACTCTATACCCTTACAGACAGGGGCCACTAGGGGCAGAGCTATTGCTATCCGCCTGGCCTCCCCCAGACAAGAAGCTCAGCAGCAGCTGACGGCCACTATTCTGTCTGGTGCCTCCAACTCAGCTCCGTCCCCGCAAGTTCTGCTAGTCAACCGTCAAGGTCAGATTCTGATGAAAGATCCAAATACCAACACCTTCCAGACAGTCAGCACCAGTTCTCCTTCCTACAGCCGCATCAGCCAGATTGCCAAGATGATCCACAGCAGTGGTGCACTGCCGCGGGCAGTTCCCCAGGTGGTGGTCGTACCCTCTACGTCAACTCCCTCACCACGGACAGCAGTCTTCCATAGTTCACATCTCATCACCACTAACAGAAACAACACCACCACATCAACCACCATCTCTAACAGAAACATCACACCAGCAAGCAACACCAATCTCCTGATCAGGGCCCCACAGAGTTTGCATGATGGGCGAGTGCTGGTCCAAGCCATGCCCGTGACGAGTGGAGCAAAACCAGTGAGGGTCAAGTGTGTCTCTGTGCCCGGCAACCAGGCCCAAGCTATTTTAGACAGAGCCATGGCTACTCATCGCGAGCCCTCTCGGATACGGCCTAATATCCTCAGGGTGAGCCCATCTCAGTTGAGCCCATCCCAGTTCCAGGTCCACCCCTTCCTCAACAAACTCCAGTCCCCTGTAGCCATCTCTGCCGCTCCTGGACAGATGCTCCGCCACGAGCCGGCCATCGTACCAGAGTCCCAGTCCCAGCTCCGCGTCAAGAGAGTGTCCTCCGTCGCTGAGCGTCCCGGCAAGAAGAAATGCAAGACTGATTTCCTCCCGCAGTTGCCCTCTAGTGACCTGGATGACCTAGATGGCAGCAGGTAAGGCAGAGTACCATATCTACAAAATGAGATTCATTTTTTTTTTTTTTATGTTATAACCCTGACAGCACTACACATTTTCCAGAAATAGTGGCGTTCCGAATCAAAGCCCCAACAATGAAAGAGGTGCTGGATCTGGACCAGGAGAAAGTTGAGCTCAAGGTCATCTCACCACCAGAACCTGAGGAGATCAGGTTAGTTTCTTCTGAAACGCGACCATAGCAAGATGGATGCCACAAATACACACTGCAAGGTTGATTTTAAATCACCAAAATAATTGTATAATGCGTAGGTACAGAGAGCCTTAGTGGTCAAGGTGAAGAAAAAGAACAGCTAGACTAATCCGTTCCCTCTGGGTTTTTTTTATCCGTTCCCTCAATATAAAAACGTATTCCCTCAATATATTTTTTTCTCCCTGAATATCAAAAGTCGCTCCCTCCAATTGTATTAATCCATTCCCTTATTAATTTGTTCACTTGGATCAGAGTTCATTGAATTCTACTTCAATCTGGGCTTGAAATAAATCGAGCCAAAGTTTATTAGTTGCGTACACAGAAGTGCAGCAAAATGCTTGTTTCAACAAAGATTTTCTTCATTGTTTGAATATGTTATTGAGAACCTCACTCTTTTACTGCCTTTTTACTCCCCCTTTTAGAACCATGGCTGACTTGATAAATTATGGTTAAATTTAAAAATATATATATATTATTTCACCTTTATTTAACCAAGGAGGCAACTTGAGAACAAGTTCTCATGTACAACTGCGACCTGGCCAAGATAAAGCAAAGAAGTTGGACACATACAACAACACAGAGTTACACATGGAGTAAAACAAACATACAGTCAATAATACAGTAGAAAAAACGAATCTATATACAAAGAGTGCAAATGAGGTAGGATAAGGAAGGTAAAGGCAATAAACAACAGGCCCTCTGATTTGACACACTGAACTCTATCGGAGAAGTAGTTGGTGAACCAGGCGAGGCAATCATTTGAGAAACCAAGGCTGTCGAGTCTGCCGATAAGGATGTGGTGATTGACAGAGTCGAAAGCCTTGGCCAGATCAATGAATACGGCTGCACAGTAATGTCTCATATCGATGGCGGTTATGATGTCGTTTAGGACCTTGAGCGTGGCTATGGTGCACCCATGCCCAGCTCTGAAACCAGTGCATAGCGGAGAAGGTATGGTGGGATTCGAAATGGTCGGTAATCTGTTTAACTTCTTACGGAGTGGTGGGGCGCTAGTGCCAAATTCAAAATCCAAAAGTTGAATTATTAAACATGCAACAATATACAAGTGTTTCATAGTCATCAAAAGCTCTGCTTCTTGGCAATATCACAGCGTTGTCAGATTTCAAAAAGGCTTTACGGCGAAAGCACCACCTTTGATTGTTTGAGGGTAGCACCTAACATATTTTTTCCATTACCATCAATTCATAAGCGATCACGGTTCACAGAAAACACATTTCACAGCGAAAACAAATCAATTACCTTTTGAAGAACTTCTGCTGAGGGCTTCCCAAGTGTCCAACGAAGACAATCCATGGTTCTTTTGTTAGAAAAAGTAATGTATTATATCCATAAATCTCTGTTTGGTTGGCGCGTTATGATAAGAAAATACAGCCTCCAATCGTCCATTGAAACGTGAAGAGAACTCGTTCAACTTATACCTATAAACTTGTCCAAGAACAATCAAACATAATTGTAAATGTATCCTTAGGAACACTTTTATGTATAAATAGTATAATATTTCAACCGGAATATAAACTGGGCGATAAGAAAGGAAAAAACCAAAGAGCGTGCCAGCCGTGAACGCGTATTTACTGGTATTGACATCTGCGTGGACACTTCCTTATTCGTCTTCTTCTCTGCTCTAAAAGCATCTAATAAGAATCAGAACACTTTCTCGGAGAGATTGCCTCAATCTGTCAAAACCACTTTTTCCAGGACAGAAATTCCTCTGGTTTTAGCCTGCCATATCCGTTCTGCTATACTCACAGACAAAATGTTAACACTTTTAGAAAATTCAGTGTTTCCTATCCAATGGTACTAAATATGTGCATATCCTATTTTCTGGGCCTGAATGGGAGGCATTTTACTTTGGTCACGCCAGGGTCTCCAAAACGGTCACCTCGTTCGCTGCTCCCAAAGAAGTTAACTTGGCTTTCAAGGACCTTAGAAAGGCAGGGTAGAATAGATATAGGTCTATAGCAGTTTGGGTCAAGAGTGTCTCCCCCTTTGAAAAGGGGGATGACCGCAGCTGCTTTCCTGTCTTTGGGAATCTCAGACGACACGAGAGGTTGAAGAGGCTAGTAATAGGGGTTGCAACAATTTCGGCATATAAGTTTAGAAAGAAAGGGTCCAGATTGTCTAGCCCGGCTGATTTGTAGGGGTCCAGATTTTGAATAAATTTCTTATTGAAATTCTCAATTATTGTGGGTTTATCGGCGGTGACAGCGTTTCCTATCCTCAGTGCAGTGGGCAGCTGGGAGGAGGTGCTCTTATTCTCCATGGACTTTAGTGTCCCAGAACTTTTTTGAGTTTGTGTTACAGGAAGCAAATTTCTGCTTGAAAAAGCTAGCCTTGGCTTTCCTAACTGCCAGTGCATATTGGTTCCTGACTTCCCTGAAAAGTTGCATATCATGGGGGCTGTTCGATGCTAATGCAGAACGCCACAGGATGTTTTTGTGCTGGTCAAGGGCAGTCAGGTCTGGAGAGAACCAAGGGCTATATCTGTTCCTGGTTCTAAATTTCTTGAATGGGGCATGCTTAATTAAGATGGTGAGGAAGGCACTTTTAAAGAATAACCAGGCATCCTCTACTGACTGTATGAGGTCAATATCCTTCCGGGATACTTGGGCCAGGTCGATTAGAAAGGCCTGCTCGCTGAAGTGTTTTAGGGAACTTTTAACAGTAAAGAAGGGAGATCGTTTGACCGCAAACCCATTACGGATGCAGGCAATGAGGCAGTGATCGCTGAGATCTTGGTTGAAAACAGCAGGGGTGTTTTTGGAGGGCAAGTTAGTTAGGATGACATCTGAGGGTGCCCGTGTTTACGGCTTTGGGGTTGTACCTAGTAGGTTCAATTATGATTTGTGTGAGGTTTAGGGCATCAAGCTTAGATTGTAGGATGGCCGGGGTGTTAAGCATGTCCCAGTTTAGGTCACCTAGCAGCACGAACTCTGAAGATAGATGGGGGGCAATCAGTTCACATATGGTGTCCAGAGCACAGCTGGGGGCAGAGGGTGGTTGTCTATAGCAAGCGGCAAACAGTGAGAGACTTGTTTCTAGAAAGGTGGATTTTTAAAAGTAAAAGTTCAACTTGTTTGGGTACAGACCTGGAAAGTAAGACAGAACTCTGCAGGCTATCTCTGCAGTAGATTGCAACACCGCCCCCTTTGGCCGTTCTATCTTGTCTGAAAGTTTTGTAGTTAGGGATGGAGATTTCAGCGTTTTTGGTGATGATGAGCTACTCCTGACTCCTTGAGGATTTGTGTAGCCTAGGCTTATAAGAATGACATTCTCCTTATGTAGGCCTACGACAGTCCCGTTCCCACTTGGCCGATAACATACTGCAGCCTAAATGTAATTCTATTTAGTTAATTACATGTTTCACATGGTGATGATCACTGACCATTCAACAGCTTCTTTCCAGTTTCAGTGTTTTCATGTGCATACAAATCACGAGGGCAAATAATGGCGTGCAAAACCCGTTAATTAGGCAAAGTCATTTCAATAGCCTGAAAAGCCAGGAGCCTCGCTAGCAGTCATAACTGAATGATGCAAACCAAATACACTTTGTGCAAACTCCGATTCATGCCACTTATACAACATGAACATTGTCCATTTTGCACACCTGTCATCCCTGCGACAGTGTTTTACCGGCCTCATGCATATAGTTAGGGCTATACGTCCAGTAAAACATGGCACCAGCCAAGCGCTTGGATGTGTTTATGATTGTTAACAAGCATGTGACTCAAAGGCAGAAGGGAATGGCATGCACATTTATTGAGTATAATTTCCAAGAGGCTTCGGTGTTAACAGGTGCAATGATGTGCTCTCATCCCTGCGCTAGGCAGGAATTCCGTCTGGCTCTGCTCTATGATCTTAGCTGTTCTATAGCCTGTCTATACTCCGGCGGCGTTCGTTAGCTACCTATCCTAGCTTGGCAATTGGCTAATATCCAGGTGAACGTACTGTCATCGCAACAAAGCAAATAGCTATCAGTTTTAGTTATGAACAAAGATGGTTTAAGGCGGCTCTGGCTCTATCTGTGCCTGGTTGGCTAAGTCGCTGTACAGCTATAGCGACTAAGATGCCTAGCTAAAATTAGTCAGTCAGTCACGCACGCACGCATGCAAACACACACACAGCAGCATGTTTCTGAATTTCTGGGAAAGGGGTGAAGAGGGCGACAGAATGCCGATTCCGAGGACAATTACATGATTGAGGGAACAAATTCCTAAATTAAGGGAATGGATTAATAAAATTGAGGGAATTACTTTTTAGATTGAGGGAATTACTTTTTATATTGAGGGAACACATTTTTATATTGAGGGAACACATTTTTATATTGAGGGAACAAATGAAAAAACAGAGAGAACATATTAGCCTATCTGTTATTTTTGTCTCCACCATGACCCATTAAGGGTACATAGGTGCTCTTTTATTAATACAAAAAAAGATGCCGTCTTTTGACTTCAGTCGGTCCGCCATCACGTTTCTGTTTTGGAATGACTCAACCCAGATGAGCACCCGTTTCCATAGAAGCCTTCCGTTGCACAGCAATATCTAAACTCTATTACACCTTAGTTTGAATTAATTCTTACAACACCATGTCTGTGTGTCCTGTCTTATAGACCACCTCCCATACCTCAGATGGAGCGTCAGCCCAACAGTACTCTATGTCCACCCAGCAGCACCACTCAGAGTAGCAGCAACATCCATGGGAAAACCCACGTGTGGGTCAGCGCGCGCCATGGAGATCTCTCTGACTGGGGCCCCTACTCAGGTGGGCAACCTTGAGCAGTTTTAATAAAAAAAATAATAATCCCATTCAACCAAAACCCATATTTGAAGTCTGTTATGAATGATAAAAAATATTTATAATTTTTGACAAATAAAATCTGACTTAACCTTCCTATTCTTAACACACTTAAAACCTCTCAGGTTTTAGTTCAGACGACGATATGCCGCCACCTCAACAGGACAAGACGAGGTTCGCCCACAGGAACCAGCCCCACCTGCGCTTTGAAATCACCAGTGACGACGGCTTCCATGTACAGGCAGACAGCATAGAGGGTGAGAATCTCAGCCTCACTACGGAAACACTAGTTGTAACTTACATAGTTGTAGATATAGCTATTCCTATTTGTATGTAAAAGCGTTCTCTATGCAGAATCGGTTGCAGTGGCTTTTAACTCCAAGACTAGGCTAAATCTGAGTCCAGTAAACCGACCCTATGCAGTATAATTCTTTAACTTTTTTATTCATGTCCTTTTTTTTCCCCTTTCTTGCCTCTCCCTCCCTCAGTGGCGTGGCGAGCGGTGATTGACGGCGTCCTGGAGGCCCGAGCAGGGTTCCATCTGAAGGCGTTGCCCCTCGGCGGGGTGAGCGGGGCGCGGGTTCTGGGCCTGCTCCACGACGCTGTCATCTTCCTACTGGAGCAGCTACAGGGCGCCGCCGGGTGTAAACAACACCGTTTTCGCTTCCACCGCTACGACACCCCCGACGACGAGCTGCCCATTAACCCCAGTGGCTGCGCCCGCGCCGAGGTCTACTCGCGGTAAGAACCAAGTACTGATGTCTGTGGTTAAAATAGGTATGTTGAGGACCATAAGAGCGCCATCATTTTATCCCTTAATAGAATGTAGAGGTGATTTTAATTTTGTAAGCTTACTGTCAGATTTGTAAAGTCATTGAATCTGAATGTTGTAGCCTGAATCCTACATCTCCTGCTTTTAAACAAATTCCCTCTCTGCCTATGTCCCCTCACAGGAAGTCAACCTTTGACATGTTCAACTTCCTGGCATCTCAACACAGACAGCTGCCTGACATCATGTCGATGCCATGTGACGAGGAGGATGACGATGTCCCACTGAAATCCACTAGGTTAGACAACTCCACAATTACCCTTTGAGTTAATGCTGTAATTTAATTGTATCTTTAGTATTATTCCTTTTTTTTCTCTGAGTGAAATAAGTTCTAACCTACTGGATTCTCCATGTTCCTATCTCATAGACGAGCCACCAGCACAGAGCTTCCCATGGCCATGCGCTTCAGACACTTGGAGAAGACCTCCAAGGAAGCAGTGGGGGTTTACAGGTAACGAAGAAACTATTTTTAAACATTCTAATATTATTACTATTATGAGTACTTTGTTTTTTAGGGTAAAATACTTCATACTTACTACTTTAATTAAACCTTATCCTAGGTCTGAAATTCATGGACGTGGTCTGTTCTGCAAGAGGAACATTGAGGCAGGGGAGATGGTGATCGAGTACGCAGGCAACGTCATCCGTGCTGTTCTCACAGACAAGAAAGAGAAATACTATGACAGCAAGGTTGGTCAACAAAATCAATGGAGCGATCAGCATTTTACATATACTGGTTGTGCTGCGGATGTTTATGTTGAATACAGAGGAAAATACAGCAATGCATCTCATTTATTTCGATATCTAAATATATTTTTATCATTCGCAATGATACATTCGAATCTACTCACTCAGATTTTTAACATGCGTTTTAGTGTCTTTTGTGTATTGGTGTTTTAAAAGCTGGTGCAAACATTTCCCCTTAGTACTTTATTGAAAACCCAATCTTAAAACCCTCTTATCTCCTCGCCAGGGCATCGGCTGTTACATGTTCCGCATCGATGACTTTGATGTGGTTGACGCCACCATGCACGGCAACGCCGCCCGTTTCATCAACCACTCGTGCGAGCCCAACTGCTATTCGCGCGTCATCCTCGTGGACAGCCACAAGCACATCGTCATCTTCGCCCTGCGTAAGATCTACCGCGGCGAGGAGCTCACCTACGACTACAAGTTCCCCATCGAGGATGACGGCAGCAAGCTGCACTGCAACTGTGCCGCCAGGCGCTGCCGCCGCTTCCTCAACTAGAAGACCAACCTAACACACCACGTTGGAGTACTTGAATTCATAGTTGAATATCGAGAGATCAGGAGACGGGGAAATGCAATGATATGGCGATAGGAGTGTTGCCATAAGTACTGATGAATTGGAGCCTCCTCCGTAGTTAGTTTAATTTAAAGTCTGACTGATGTGACGCATTTTAATTTAAAGACTGGCTGGTGGACATTTTTGGGTTCTATCATACAGCAGGGTTTCCCAAACTCGGCCCTGGGTGCACGTTTTGGTTTTTGACCCAGCTCTACACAGCTGATTCAAGTAATCAAAGCTTGGTGATAAATTGGTTATTTGAATCAGCTGTGTAGAGCTAGGGCAAAAACCAAAACGTGCACCCAGGGGGAGCCCCAGGGCCGAGTTTGGGAAAACCCTGTCCTAGAGGGCTTCTTGAGCCGCTCCCTCTGTCGCAGAAACCAAAAAGGGCGCCAAATGATACAACACGTTTGTGGTATGAAGAGCTATCAGTGTTTGTGAGACTAAATGTCTACAGCTACATGCATTTATTCTAGGCCTGCAAGGCAACCCCGTTGATTCAGACCTCAGTAATTTCGGACACTGGTGACATTACGCAATCTCATGGTCAACTCGCTTGGTTTGTCTACGTTCTTGACTCAGTCGCCAATGGCCTCTGCTGAAAATGGAGCTAAATATTCCACAGTTGTGGTGCTTATCACTTGGACCAGAGATGTGGTTGGTTATGTAGTTCATTTCTGTTGTTTCTCATCAGTCAATTACTCTGTTTTAAAGAGGAATTCCATGTTTTTGTAGCTATGACAATAGAAGGCTACATTCAAGTGGAGGCAACCGATTTTAGCACCTTATTTTCCATGGTCATAAGCGCAAGCGTTGCTGTACATAAAAGGCAATACTGACCTGTTAATTGAAAGAAGAAAATCCTGTTTTATTTTTTTACTTTGACCCATGCCACCTCCAGTACACATTTTTAGAGCAGCTATATTTTAATTGTCCATTTCGATATTTTGGAGACCATTATAATAGTTTGCATCCCAAATTCCCTACATAGTGCACTACTTTTGACCAGGGCCCATAGGGAATAAGGTGACATTTAGGACATAGCCAGAGACTCTTATGAGCATGGGGCAGGTTCAGATTGTTCTTTTTATGAAGGTGCTGATGAAAACTACCCAAAAGGTTGCTTTCACCTATGTTTTTAATGAAATCCCTACATGATTAAGGGTAGACTCAGCGAAATGACGTTGCCACGAACAGCACCGTGAACATTTGAGATGCACGACTTCAATCTAACAAAGTGTCTGTACATGTGCACAAGTTCGGTTCACAAGGTTGCAGTATGTTAGCCAGGGCACCATACCAGTGGAGGAGTTGAACCTCGTTCTTAAGTGCTCTAGTTGTGGCGGAAATTGACCCACTATGCTGTTTACTTTCTGCATCTACGTCATATCGCCGAGTCTACCTTTAAATGCGTTCTCCACTCATTTCTCCCCTGTACTTGAAATTAGAATGTCATGCTTTAGATCTGTGAAAACATATCTTGTGACGCACCCCTCTAGAAATAATGAAACATGTTTTTAGTCTGCCAGGTATACCTTTTTTCACTATTGTTTTTGTGCTGTTTTGTTCATGATCTTCCAGACTTTAATATTGGGGAAAGTAATATGGTTTGGGGTGAGGGGGAAAAAAATGCTTTGATAGTACTCTACTTCCTCCCTATCATTTTACAACCCAATTTGTATATGTATTGTTGTATATTGGTATAAATTAATAATCAAAATGCTAATGAAAATAAATAAATATGTGTTGTCAAATATTAACCTGGTTTATATTCGCTACTGAACACCCACTAATTTTAAACAGGGGCATGAAACTTACAGCACAATACCTGGTCGAAGCCTATGTTCAGTTAGTCGTCCTTTATCTTCTCTGTTTTCCCCCTCTACTTACCTGAACGTGACACTCCTCTCCCCTGTCTCTCGCGGGTGTACTACCTCTGTGGCTCACCATGTCGGAAACAAGAGAAGATAATGTTTGGACTCTGTTACGATAACTGCTTCAGCCAGTGCTTGAGGTGCTGGAACTCCCTTTCTGTTTGTTCCAGCCCAAGTCAAACACTGACGGTAGCATACCACTTAGAATGCATGGCCAATCCAGCTTCATTCTAAGTGGTATGCTAATATGGATATTGTAACTTGCTCTTGGTTTCCAACTGGTGCTGTGCTGGCTCGAATGTGCAACCCGATTTAGGGCGCGGAGCTGGCTGTGCATGCATCAAAGGACGCAATCTACATGTTTTGGATTTTAGTTGGGGTTTGGAGGGGTCTCTGCCCCAGAAAAATGAATAAATGCAGTTTGTGTTATTTCTGTAGGAGTATTTAAATATATTTAAAATAAAAATGAATCTCTCACTGCGTGTTGAACATGGTTCTGTTGGCACAAAGCAAACTTTGTCTGTACATAGTTGTATACAACATTTCTAAACCTGTTACATTTTTTCTACGCACTTTTTATTTTATTCATGATGTTCTTGGCTTAATAAAGATCTTGAAAGGTTTGAAGAAATGTTAGTGAGGGATTTGTTGTTTTTGATTCGATTCAATACAACTTTAAATTATGATTATGTTCATGATTGTTATATAAGCTCTACTGTCTGTCTTGATGTACTCTTTCTGATTGTGTTAGGTAACAGGGTTGGGGAGAAATTAGTGGGAGCATGATTGAGCTCACACAGTGCACCAGATAGGACAGGCTGACCCTAGCCCCCCTGATACATACAAGCTATTGCAGCATACATACTGGGGACTGAGACGGGGGTCGCGAGACGGTGGTTCACCAGTGGTCAGTCATGCGTTGATTAATTGACAGTGGCCGTTTTGACACTTTTGCGTACTTTAAAATTTAGCCATGTCAGCTAACAATTTTTAGATTGGTAAATTAATCTAGCCAGTTACCTAAACTTGTAGTAATCATGGCCGAATACCGACCGGGTGCGCAGGGCACGTGCCCAGGGGCCCTGACCTCCAGGGGGCCCCCATTGGTTTTGTTAGTCACTCTCACTCAGATATCATTAACAGGACATAAGCAGTGGTGGAAAAAGTATCCATTTGTCATACTTGAGTAAAAGTAAAGGGTAACACTTTACTTGACATGTCATATGACATAAAAGCTGACAACTTGTCATAACCTGTTACGACATCTATTTAGACCTGTTGTGACATATTGCGTTATTTTATGGCTGATTATGACACCTGCATAAGTGTCAAAACCTACCACAAAAGGCAAAACATTCCATTACACCATAAACATACTGTTAACACGTAGGTTATGTTAACTTTTTTTTACTTTATTGACCATATTAATTATTGTAATTGCGTACACATTGATGTCAGACATGTGCCTACCCCAATGCTCTGTTGCTGATGACTGGGGTGAATGCAGGAGCAGGAGAAGGCACCCTCTTTTTTTTACTGATGACTGATATAACGGCATGTACGTGATAGGCCTATCTGGCTTATATGATTGGTCATAGTGCTTCTTGACGGTGTCATAAAGTGATTTAAAATATGAAAAAAAACATGACTAAAGAATTCATTGCAACAAGGAAAGGACATTTATTGACAGGGAAAAAAATGATGTCATGACCAGCCATAAAATAACGCAATATATGTCACAACAGGTGTAAATATATGGGTCATCACAGTGTTATGAACAGATTATACAACGAATGGGTCTAATCTGGAATGCTGATTGGTTAAAACCGCATTCCAGCCCGCAAGTTACAAGTGACTAAATCGGATTTGTTGGTGTTCGGACAGCAGTCATTTGCTGACATGGCTACTCTCGTTGTCATAGTAACAACGGGTGTATGTAGGCTGATTGGTGGTGGTGCTCGTGGTTCCTATCACTCTGAAGTTTTGTAGCAAGCTAAGGAGACGTGGAATGTTCAAAATCATAGTGTAAGAACACGTTTAAAGCCTCAAAAGGATAAGATGATCCAAGTCCTTTTTGGCTAGCCACAGCAGTCAACTAGCTACCTAGGGTGCGGTTTAGCTTTCTAGCACATTCAGTAATTTGTTTGTAAACAATTAACAAGCTAGTTAGCTACCACATCAAATTGTCAACAGAGTAGCTAGCAAGCCACAAGATGTGACAAATAACAGTCTGGATGGCAGGAAGCTTGGCCCCGGTGATGTACTGGGCCATACGCACTACCCTCTGTAGTGCCTTCTGATCGGAGGTCGAGCAGTTGCCATACCAGGCAGTGATGCAACCCGTCAGGATGCTCTTGATGGGGCAGCTGTAAAACCTTTTGAGGATGTGATGACCCATGCCAAATATTTTCAGTCTGCTGAGGGGGAATAGGTTTTGTCGTGCCCTCTTCACGACTGTCTTGGTGTGCATGGACCATGTTAGTTTGTTGGTGATGTGGACGCCAAGGAACTTGAAGCTCTCAACCTGCTCCACTACAGCCCCGTCGATGAGAATGGGGTCGTGCTCGGTCCTCCTTTTCCTGTTGTCCACAATCATCTCTTTTGTCTTGATCACGTTGAGGGAGAGGTTGTTGTCCTTACACCACACGGTACAGGAGGGGACTGAGCACGCACCTCTGGGGAGCTCCAGTGTTGAGGGTCAGCGTGGCAGATGTGTTGTTACCTACCCTCACCACCTGGGGGCAGCCCGTCAGGAAGTCCAGGATCCAGTTGCAGAGGGAGGTGTTTAGTCCCAGGATCCTTAGCTTAGTGATGAGCTTTGAGGGCACTATGGTGTTGAACGTTGAGCTGTAGTCAATGAATAGCATTCTCACATAAGTGTTCCTTTTGTCCAGGTGGGAAAGGGCAGTGTGGAGTGCAATAGAGATTGCATCATCTGTTGATCTGTTTGGGCGGTATGCAAATTGGAGGGGTCTAGGGTTTCTGGGATAATGTTGTTGATGTGAGCCATTATTAAGTTTGCAGACGACACAACAGTGGTAGGCCTGATCACCGACAACGACGAGACAGCCTATAGGGAGGAGGTCGGAGACCTGGCCGTGTGGTGCCAGGACAACAATCTCTCCCTCAACGTAACCAAGACTAAGGAGATGATTGTGGAATACAGAAAAAGGAGGAGCGAGCACGCCCCCATTCTCATCAACGGGGCTGTAGTGGAGCAGGTTGAGAGCTTCTTGGTGTCCACATCAACAAGAATGGTCCAAACACACCAAGACAGTCGTGAAGAGGGCACGACAAAGCCTATTCCACCTCAGGAGACTAAAAAGATTTGGCATGGGTCCTGAGATCCTCAAAAGGTTCTACAGCTGCAACATTGAGAGCATCCTGACTGGTTGCATCACTGCCTGGTACGGCAATTGCTCCGCCTCTGACCGCAAGGCACTACAGAGGGTAGTGCGTACGGCCCAGTACATCACTGGGGCTAAGCTGCCTGCCATCCAGGACCTCTACACCAGGCCGTGTCAAAGGAAGGCCCTAGAAATTTTCAAAGGCCCCAGCCACCCCAGTCATAGACTGTTCTCTCTACTACCGCATGGCAAGCGGTACCGGAGTGCCAAGTCTAGGACAAAAAGGCTTCTCAACAGTTTTTACCCCCAAGCCATAAGACTCCTGAACAGGTAATCAAATGGCTACTTTCTGTTTATCATATATCATATATGCATAGTCACTTTAACTATACATTCATGTATACATACTACCTCAATTGGACCGACCAACCAGTGCTCCCGCACATTGGCTAACCGGGCTATCTATCTGCATTGTGTCCCACCACCCACCACCCGCCAACCCCTTTTTTACGCTACTGCTACTCTCTGTTCATCATATATACATAGTCACTTTAACCATAGCTACATGTACATATACTACCTCAATCAGCCTGACTAACCGGTGTCTGTATGTAGCCTTGCTACTTTAATAGCCTCGCTACTGTATATAGCCTCGCTACTGTATATAACCTGTCTTTTTTTACTGTTGTTTTTATTTCTTTACTTACCTATTGTTCACCTAATACCTTTTTTGCACCTTTGGTTAGAGCCTGTAAGTAAGCATTTCACTGTAAGGTCTACACGTGTTGTATTCTGCGCACGTGACAAATACACTTTGATTTGATTTGATTTGGTATTGACCTCTCCATCTCAACCAACAATTATCTTCTGCTTGCATAGCTGCATCTGTGCCACTGAGTCTGGCTTTAATTCAAGTTTGTCTGCAAATTAATTATTGATATGTTGGATTCACATCTCCATTTCAATCAAAAATCTAAGTTAAAGAATAGGACTAAATCAAACTTTAAATGGACTTTAAATACAATTGGATTTGATTTAATCCTATTCTTTCCTATCAACCAAAGATTGAAACCCTAGCCTATATTGTCTAATTTTAGTTGTATACTGGGCTGAATTTAAACAATAGCTGTTGATGACTTCCCAAATGCTATATAAGCCTAAATAGGCCTAGCATGGTTGATGATATACACTGAGTGTACAAAACATTAGGAACACCTGCATATTCCATGACATAAATTGACCAGATGAAAGCTTATTGGTGTCACCTGTTAAATCCACTTCAATCAGTGTAGCTATCCAAGCAGAAGATAATTGTTTTGCACTGACTCCCTTGCACTGGCTCTATGCACCCTCACTAGACTCTACCCAAACACTCACACATACTACACTGACACTCCAACACACACACACACACACACACAACATACGCTCACACACACAAGACACATGCATATTGACGCCACACACTCGCACATAGACACACTTTACATACGCTACATACGCTACGCTACAACAGGTGTAGACTTTACAGTGAAATGCTTACTTACGAGCTCATTCCCAACAGTGCAGATTTGAAAAGTAAGACAAATATTTGCTAAATAAAAAAATGAAATAGTAACACAATAAAAACAATAACGAGGCTATATACAAGGAGTACCAGTACTGAGTCAATGTGCAGGGGTACGTGGTAGTTAAGGTAATTGAGGTAACACAGTATGTACATGTGGATAGGAGTAAACCTGACTAGGCAATCAGGATCAGTGGAGGCTGCAGAAGGGAGGACAGGCTCGTGATAATTCCTGGAGCGTAATTAATGTAATGGTATCAAACACAAACACATGACTTCTATTTGTTTGATGCAATTCCATTTGCTCCGTTCCAGCTGTGTTACCTCAATTACCTTAACTACCACGTACCCCTGCACATTGACTCAGTACTGGTACTCCTTGTATATAGCCTCGTTATTGTTTTTATTGTGTTACTATTTCATTTTTTAATTTAGCAAATATTTGTCTTACTTGTCAAAGCTGCACTGTTGGGAATGAGCTCGTAAGTAAGCATTTCACTGTAAAGTCTACACCTGTTGTATTCGACTTGTGACCAATAAAATGTCATTTGATTTGATATTTGGGTTCTTTGACAACCAAACACAATTCAATATCACTTTTGCAAATGATACTGTATGTTGGATTCACGTCTCCATTTCAACCAAAAATAGGACTAAGTCCAGTGGCTCTGATGGGTCTATCCAAGCAGTAGATTAATCTTGTTTTTAAATGTTGATACAAATTCAATACTACTTTTGTAAGACAGCCTTAACTTTAGGCTATTTACTATCTTACAAACTAATATAACAGTATTTATTCAACCTGAGTAACACATCCATTGCCACATTTTGAGGTTACTGTAACAGCAAATGTCTTCTTATGTAATCATAGAAAGTGTGCATGTTCAGAGTCACAGGTCTGTGAAAATCTTCACAATTGCTCAAATAATCTGCCCAGAATCTCAAACGACATTGATCAATGACCATGTACCTGAATGTAACCTCAACTAGTTGCAATCCAGGTAATTTGGTTGTGCTATTAGATCAAGCACAGGGATAACACATTAAGTTGTTGTATAAATAAACAAAACATCTGACATTGCATTGTGCCAGAGGGAGCCTAGCAGTTAATGCACTGGGCCAGTAACTGAAAGGTATCTGGTTCGAATACCCAAGACAATAAGGTGAAAAATCGGTCAAAGTGCCCTTGAGCAAGGCAATTAACCCTAATTTTCTCCAGGGGTGCTGTTCTACTGTGGCTGACCCTGTAAAACAACACATTTCACTGCACCTTTCTGGTTTATGTGATAATAAAACATTTGAACGTTGGTGTGCTTTAAA
The DNA here is from genome assembly GCA_030435695.1 of Brachymystax lenok tsinlingensis. NCBI lineage: Eukaryota > Metazoa > Chordata > Actinopteri > Salmoniformes > Salmonidae > Brachymystax > Brachymystax lenok. Next base: position 1,999,036 of record CM059806.1, on the reverse strand, counting down.
GGGTTGAAAGCTAAACTAAATAAAAAATCTGACATTGATTTTCTGAAAGCATAGTAATAACACAATGGGAATTCAACAAACGTTTGTCTGTCTTTTCGAGTGTGTGAAAATAGGTTGGAATCTCATTGATCAAAGTATCTACCAAATATTACCCAATTCTCCACGTTGAAATTACGTGGTGTGCCCAGTGGATACGCCGCATCCCTAAAAGCACCCTCCCACTGGGCACACACTGGTTAAATCCACATTGTTTCCATGTCATTTCAAATAAATTTTGTTGAACCAACGTGGAATAGACGTTGAACTGATGTCTGTGCCTAGTGGGCTATTTCCTATACGGCTCTGGTTAAAGTAGTTTGCTATAATGGGAATAGGGTGCCATTTGGGACATAGCCTAAAACTATATACAGTGAGGGGGAAAAGTATTTGATCCCTTGCTGATTTTGTACGTTTGCCCACTGACAAAGAAATGATCAGTCTATAATTTTAATGCTCGGTTTATTTGAACAGTGAGAGACAGAATAACAACAAAAAATCCTGAAAAACGCATGTGAAAAATGTTAGAAATTGATTTGCATTTTAATGAGGGAAATAAGTATTTGACCCCTCTGCAAAACATGACTTAGTACTTGGTGGCAAAACCCTTGTTGGCAATCACAGAGGTCAGATGTTTCTTGTAGTTGGCCACCAGGTTTGCACACATCTCAGGAGGGATTTTGTCCCACTCCTCTTTGCAGATCTTCTCCAAGTCATTAAGGTTTCGAGGCTGACCTTTGGCAACTCGAACCTTCAGCTCCCTCCACAGATTTTGGGATTAAGGTCTGGAGACTGGCTAGGCCACTCCAGGACCTTAATGTGCTTCTTCTTGAGCCACTCCTTTGTTGCCTTGGCCGTGTGTTTTGGGTCATTGTCATGCTGGAATACCCATCCACAACCCATTTTCAATGCCCTGGCTGAGGGAAGGAGGTTCTCACCCAAGATTTAACGGTACATGGCCCTGTTGTCCTGTCCCCTTAGCAGAAAAACACCCCCAAAGCATAATGTTTCCACCTCCATGTTTGACAGTGGGGATGTTGTTCTTGGGGTCATAGGCAGCATTCCTCCTCTTCCAAACACGGCGAGTTGAGTTGATGCCAAAGAGCTCCATTTTGGTCTCATCTGACCACAACACTTTCACCCAGTTGTCCTCTGAATCATTCAGATGTTCATTGGCAAACTTCAGACGGGCATGTATATGTGCTTTCTTGAGCAGGGGGACCTTGCGGGTGCTGCAGGATTTCAGTCCTTCACGGTGTAGTGTGGTACCAATTGTTTTCTTGGTGACTATGGTCCCAGCTGCCTTGAGATTATTGACAAGATCCTCCCGTGTAGTTCTGGGCTGATTCCTCATCGTTCTCATGATCATTGCAACTCCACGAGGTGAGATCTTGCATGGAGCCCAAGGCCGAGGGAGATTGACAGTTCTTTTGTGTTTCTTCCATTTGCGAATAATCACACCAACTGTTGTCACCTTCTCACCAAGCTGCTTGGCGATGGTCTTGTAGCCCATTCCAGCCTTGTGTAGGTCTACAATGTTGTCCCTGATATCCTTTGAGAGCTCTTTGGTCTTGGCCATGGTGGAGAGTTTGGAATCTGATTGATTGATTGCTTCTGTGGACAGGTGTCTTTTATACAGGTAACAAACTGAGATTAGGAGCACTCCCTTTAAGATTGTGCTCCTAATCTCAGCTCGTTACCTGTATAAAAGACACCTGGGAGCCAGAAATCTTTCTGATTGAGAGGTGGTCAAATACTTATTTCCCTCATTAAAATGCAAATCAATTTATAAAAATTTTCACGTGTTTTTCAGGATTTTTCTGTTGTTATTCTGTCTCTCACTGTTCAAATAAACCTACCCTTAAAAGTATAGACTGATCATTTCTTTGTCAGTGGGTAAACGTACAAAATCAGCAGGGGATCAAATACTTTTTTCCCTCCCTGTAGTTGATATGCACTGTTATGTTTTGTTGAGTTCTTACTCTGGCTGTGTTGGTATAACATGTTTTGAACTAATGCCCTCTCGCTCTCTCAGTACTGCCTGTGATGAAGTGACTAAGGTATATTAATTAACATTTAAGAAGAAATCCAGCTGAGGATGTAGAGAAATTATCTGTGCTATAGTACACCTAATAAAAGTAGATTTTTTTATTTATCCTGTTTTCTTTTAAACTCCTTCAGAAATGAGGCTCTGTTCTGCTTGTAAAGGGTCATCACACTCCAAAATCAAAGTTTGTCAGATGTTTTCAGACCTCAAAAGTGGACTTATGTTGAGATAGATCCACATCCCAGTCCAAATATTGTGTACATCCAACTGTATGCAGCCAACCTCAAATGAATGAAAAACATAAATACCATATAATGTTCTGATATTATTCGGTGCTAGTTCTAGCTCTACATTTATACATTGAATAAAAATGTTATATGGTGAAATATTGCCAATACAGAAACAAATAATTTCCCACTGCATTAAAGGTCCAATGAAGCTATTGATATACAGTTGAAGCTGGAAGTTTACATACACTTATGTTGGAGTCAATAAAACTCGTTTTTCAACCACTCCACAAATGTCTTGTTAAAAACTATAGTTTTGGTAAGTCGGCTAGGACATCGTCTTTGTGCATGACACAATATTTCACTTATAATTCACTGTATCACAATTCCAGTGGGTCAGAAGGTTACATACACTAAGTTGACTGTGCCTTTAAACAGCTTGGAAAATTCCAGAAAATGATGTCATGGCTTTAGAAGCTTCTGATAGGCTAATTGACATCATTTGAGTCAATTGGAGGTGTACCTGTGTATGTATTTCAAGCCCTACCTTCAAACTCAGTGCCTCTTTGCTTGACATCATGGGAAAATCAAAAGAAATCAGCCAAGACCCCAGAAAAAAAATTGTAGAGCTCCACAAGTCTGGTTCATCCTTGGGAGAAATTTCCAAACGCCTGAAGGTACCACGTTCATCTGTACAAATAATTGTACGCAAGTATAAACACCATGGGACCATGCAGCCGTCATACCGCTCAGGAAGGAGATGCGTTCTGTCTCCTAGAGATGAATGTACTTTGATGCGAAAAGTGCAAATCAATCCCAAAACAACAGCAAAGGACCTTGTGAAGATGCTGGAGGAAAGAGGTACAAAAGTATCTATATCCACAGTAAAACGAGTCCTATATCGACAGAACCTGAAAGGCCACTCACAGCAAGGAAGAAGCCACTGCTCAAAAAACACCATAAAAAAGCCAGACTATGGTTTACAACTGAACATGGGGACAAAGACCATACTTTTTGGAGAATAGAACTGTTTGGCCATAATGACCATTGTTATGTTTGGAGTAAAAAGGGGGAGGCTTGCAAGCCGAAGAACACCATCCCAACCGTGAAGCACGGGGCTGGCAGCATTATGTTGTGGGGGTGCTTTGCTGCAGGAGGGGCTGGTGCACTTCACAAAATAGATGGCATCATGAGGATGGAAAATTATGTGGATATAGTGAAGCAACATCTCAAGACATCAGTCAGGAAGTTAAAGCTTGGTCGCAAATGGGTCTTCCAAATTGACAATGACCCCAAGCACACTTCCAAAGTTGTGGCAAAATGGCTTAAGGACAACAAAGTCAAGGTATTGGAGTTTCCATCACAAAGCCCTGACCTCAATCCCATAGAACATTTGTAGGCAGAACTGAAAAAGCATGCGCGAGCAAGGAGGCCTACAAACCTGACTCAATTACACCAGCTCTGTCAGGAGGAATGGGCCAAAATTCACCCAACTTATTGTGGGAAGCTTGTGGAAGGATACCTGAAATGTTTGACCCAAGTTGCTATCAAATACTAATTGAGTGTATGTAAACTTCTGACCCACTGGGAATGTGATGAAAGAAGTAAAAGCTGAAGTAAATTATTCTCTTACTATTATTCTGACATTTCACATTCTTAAAATAAAGTGGTGATCCTCACTGACCTAAGACAGGGATTTTTACTAGGATTAAATGTCAGGAATTGTGAAAAACTGAGTTTAAATGTATTTGGCTAAGGTGTATGTAAACTTCCGACTTCAACTTTATCAATATCAAATAATTTCTAGTTGACAATTAAGTACCTTACTGTGATTGTTTTAAATTAAAATGGTTAAAAATAAATAGTTTCTTAGCAAAAAGCCATTTCTCAAGAAAGAATTTCACTAGGACTGTCTGTGAGTGGCCTGAGTGAGGGACCTAATTGGAGGAGCCTAATGGGAGGGATATGTAACTTGAAAACTACCTGTTATTGGCAAAGAGGTTTGAAACTCTCTGTTATGGGTCTTTTAACTTATACCGCACGGGGATGTCACCAGGCAGGCCAAAACTCCACCCATCGAAAACGAGCTGAAAATTCTGTATTTTCAAACAGCTCTTACACTAAAAGGGTATTATCATCATTTTAAAATGTCTAACTTCAAACTCTCAAAACTTCAAACTCAAATTTCTAACTCTCACTGCTTCCAACCGGTACCCTAACGGCCCTCATGCCCTGGCCCTGGCTCCAGACAAAGGGGATGAGGATGTCCTGTCCTACGATGGCGAGGTGTTTAGAATCCTCTTCGCAGCAGACGAGGAGGAGATGGAATATGAGGCGCAAGCCGACAGATCATCTTCCACCCTTAGCGGGGCATCGTCACTGGATGAGAAATACTATTCACTGCTCGATATCTGCAAACGGGCAGTGGTGAGACTCAACTTTTAGTGGCCCGAGCCATTGGGGAGCGACGATGCAGAGAGGGACTTTTACGATGGGCGGCATCTCCCTTCTGGTACTGTTCCAGGCAAGCAGTTCCTCCCAACCCCCTCACCTCCAAAGCTCAGACCAGACATTTTGCCAACATGGAGGTCAAGGACATGAAGGACCTGGGTGTCGGCAGTCCACTGGTAATTGACCCATAGTTGCCCAAATACCTTAACCCCGGTTCCTTGTCTATGACAGGGACACCTCCCTTCCTGGAACAGTGGATTGATTCTCCACTTCCATTTACCAGAAGGTCTATCTGTCCGCTGCACGTTCAGAAGAGCTCTGAATGTGGTGTCCATGCTCCTGGTGTACCAGGCCGAACTGATGTAAGGCTATCCAGGACGTCTAGGGGAGCCTTTCAAGGCTATGGCCGTGCCATTAGCCTGGCGGTGGTAGGAGAGAGCGCCTTGTGACTCAACCTTTCAGGTCCCTCGGACAAGGAGATTTCCTTGACACCCCCGTGGTGCCTAAGGTGCTGTTAGATCCTTCTGTTGCCACCATTTGGCAGAAGCGCAAACTTTACCCTGACGAGCCTTCAACTGCAACCCAGGCTACACCCACCAGCATATGATTTAAAATGATAACGGCCAACAATATCAGAAATGACTTGCTCGGTGGCCCTGAGGTGGGGGTAAGGGAAAAATTAGAGAAGGGGAACATTGAGTGAATATGGAATGGTGGATCACACAGAACTTATGGAAACACTACAGAAAGAAATTGAGCATGAGAGTGAGAATGAATTAACTGCAGTGGTAGCTGCGGTGAAGACTGCCGGGTTTGCGCCTCATCCTGATGATGACAAAGATGATTCTGGTCCAGTGGGAGAGAATGGATCCTTGCCTTCTGGCAGATTATTATGTGGGGTATTGTTGGGTGGAGAAGAGGTTGGGGACTGTTGAGTTGGTAAAAGTAACTTGAAGTGGACTTGTGATGATTTTTTGCGTTTCTTCTGTCCAGAGGGAGCGGGTGCACCGGACCACACGACTAGGGACAAGAGCTGTGACTTGCTTTGCTCTACGAAGCATGGCGCAGTTGAAAGGTGTGATAACGGGGGTGGCGTTAAAACTGTAATATGTTACTTTTTGGGAGACCCAACCAAATTGACATCGAAATGTGAGTTATAGATCTGTCATTCTCATTGAAAGCAAGTCTAAGAAGCTGTAGATCTGTTCTGTGTGCTCTATTTCTATGCTTCTCATTCTTAAGTTTAGTTTTTGCATATTTTACTTTTGGTTTTGTACACCAGCATCAAACAGCTGAAAATGCTATATTTTTGGTTATGGGGGAAAACATTCTGACCGGTTTAGATGGAACAATGATTCTCTACACTATAGTTGATTGTTTTGTCACAAATACTGAAATTAGGCAAACTATTATAATTTTAGCAACCAGGAAATGGCGTAGCAATTTCTGCATAGTGCATCTTTAAGTGTGGAGGAGGATCAACTTAAATTTAAGATTCTGTCACGTGGAGCGAAGGGGGGGAACCCAAGAGTGGACTCAGAGAGGAAGCCGGGATGAATGCACCAAAAATGTTTATTTAACAGAGAAAGATGGAGTGCAGAACCGGGGTAGTTAAGATGAGTTGCAAAAACCAGGAGTGTAGAGTGAGGGCAGGAGTAGGCTGAGTAGAACTGGGAAACAGGTCCTGAGTAAAGTCCAAGGTATGGTGGGGAGTGAAATCCAGAGCAAGGTGGTTGGTGGTGAGATGTGGAACAGGAGACAGGAGCCAGAGACAGAGTGGTACTGCAAGGAGAGGACAAAAATGGTGTAAGGCAGGAAAACAAGCACAGCAGAGCAACAGGATCTTGAGAAAAGACTAAAGGCTAGAATATACCAGACAATACAGTGCCACCGACACGGCCCGCTACCAAAACCTGCGGTGTCACCTTCACCGCAGCCAATGTGAGAAAAACATTTAAATGTGTTAACCCTCGCAAGGCTGCCGGCCCAGATGGCATCCTGGCGTGTCCTCAGAGCATGCGCAGACCAGCTGGCTGGTGTGTTTACGGACATATTCAATCAGTCCCTATCCCAGTCTGCTGTTCCCACATGCTTCAAGAGGGCCACCATTGTTCCTGTTCCCAAGAAAGCTAAGGTGACTGAGCTAAATGACTATCGCCCCGTAGCACTCACTTCCGTCATCATGAAGTGCTTTGAGAGATTAGTCAAGGATCATATCACCTCCATCCTGCCAGACACCCTGGACCCACTCCAATTTGCTTACCGTCCCAATAGGTCCTGAGCAGCGCAATCGCAATCACACTGCATACTGCCCTAACCCATCTGGACAAGAGGAATACTTATGTAAGAATGCTGTTCATCGACTACAGCTCAGCATTTAACACCATAGTTCCCTCCAAGCTCGTCATTAAGCTCAGAGACCCTGGGTCTCGGACCCAGCCCTGTGCAACTGGGTCCTGGACTTCCTGGCGGGCGGTCCCAGGTGGTGAGGGTAGGCTCTTATCTCCACCCGCTGATCCTCAACACTGGGGCCCCACAAGAGATGCGTTCTCAGCCCTCTCCTGTACTCCCTGTTTACCCATGACTGCGTGGCCAAGCACGCATCCAGCTCAATCATCAAGTTTGCTGGCGACACTACAGTGGTGAGGCTTGATTACCAACAACCGAGGGCGGCCTACAGAGAGGAGGTGAGGCCCTCGGAGTGTGGTGTCAGGAAAATAACCTCTCACTCAATGTCAACAAAACAAAGGGAGATGCGTGGACTTCAGGAAAACAGGAGAGAGGCACCCCCTATCCCATCGAGGGGACAGTAGTGGAGAAGGTGGAAAGTTTAAGTTCCTCGGCGTACACATCACGGACAAACTGAATTGGTCCACCACACAGACAGCGTGGTAAAGAAGGCGCAAGCGCCTCTTCAACCTCCAGGAGGCTGAAGAAATTTGGCTTGTCACCAAAATCACTCACAAACTTTTACAGATGCACAATCGAGAGCATCCTGTCGGGCTGTATCACCGCCTGGTGCGGCAACTGCTCCGCCCACAACCGTGAAGGCTCTCCAGAGGGTAGTGAGACTGCACAACATCACCGGAGTTAAACTACCTGCCCTCCAGGACACCTACACCACCCGATGTCACAGAAAGGCCAAAAAGATCATCAAGGACAACAACCACCGAGCCACTGCCTGTTCACCGCTATCATCCAGAAAGGCGAGGTCAGTACAGGTGCATCAAAGCTGGGACCGAGAGACTGAAAAACAGCTTCTACCTCAAGGCCATCAGACTGTTAAACAGCCATCACTAACATTGAGTGGCTGCTGCCAACATACTGACTTAAATCTCTAGCCACTTTATACATAGGAATTGGATGTAACAAATGTATCACTAGCCACTTTAAACAATTTTGTATATAATGTTTACGTGTCCGACATACTCATATCAAATGTATACACTGTACTCTAAACCATCTACTGTATCTTGCCTATGCCGTTCGGTCATCGACCAAATCTCTAGCCACTTTAATAATTATAATTGGATGAAATAATGTATCACTAGCCACTTTAAACAATGCCATTTATATAATGTTTACATATCCTACATTACTCATCTCATATATATGTGTATATACTGTACTCCATACCATCTACTGCATCTTGCCTATGCCGGTCAGCCATCGCTCATCCATATATTTATATGTACATACTCGTATTCATTCCTTTACTCTTGTGTGTATAAGGTAGTTGTTGTGAAATTGTTAGATTACTTGTTAGATACTACTGCATGGTCGGAACTAGAAGCACAAGCATTTCGCTACACTCGCATTAACATCTGCTAACCATGTGTATGTGACAAATAAAATTTGATTTGATTTGATTTGATTTGATTTATAACTGACTGAGCAGAGATTACGATCTGGCAGAGTGGAGTTGTCAGGAATGGTATTTGTAGAGGTCTTGATTACTGGACGAGTTGCAGCTGGTAGGGAATTGCTCTGACTCCAGCACACCTGTCTCCAACCACACAATTAAAACAGAGATGGATAGAGAGAGAGAGAGTACAGGGGAAGAACTGCAGGTCAGTGAGACACTGGCCGACCAGCAGAGAGCTTAGCAGGAGAAGATGTGACAAATTCCCTGTGTCTGTGACGCCCGCCGTTTGTTGCGACACAGACCCGGTGGAGAGCGTGGTGCAACTGGAGAGGACATTGTCTGCCCTGCTGAGTTTTCATGCATTGTCTTTGCCCGAAAAGGTCAAGTTAGGATGTGTAATTTATCCCATGAGAGCTTTTGTCCCGGACCCATTATGGTGTTTTAGGTGCCAAACTTATGGTCATGTTGCAGCGGTGTGTAGGAGAGAGATTCTTATATGTGAGAAGTGTGTAGGAGGGCATGACACAAAGGACTGTGTAGTATCGATTTAAAACGTTTTGTGTGTTAGCTGTGGGGGTGCCCATGGTGCTGGAATTGGAAGCATCCGGTGATAGAAAAGCATATTGAGTTTGCCAGGATCAGAGTAACCTGCTACTGGCTAGCTGGGTTGCAATGGAGCCCGCTTCGCCTGGAATAGTTAACACACATTTCCAGCGCTGTAGAAGCTGTGTTTATTACGCTTGGAACATTCTCGGGCCTAATGGATGTTTCCCCGCCTTGTCGTCTGTCCCTATTCAAATGGCATGTAATACCTGGAACTTGCCTGCATAGGAAGTCGTCTCCATCTGCTTCTCCTCCTCCATCTAGTAGTGGAGTAGATGGAGAACAGCAAGAAGATTTGTTCCAATCAGCGCTGGTCCCATGTCACAAGTCGTGGAAACCGAAGGCAGTGGCATGCTGCTAAGTGGATGGGAGTGACTGCGAGAGGTTCTTAGCAGATTGACATAAGGAATAGCTCTGCTGCACTGGTTCCTGATCTACCTGCGCCTTCATCGCTGGGATTCCTCGTGTCAGTGACGGCTGTGCTGACTCCAACTACGCTGACTAAATCAGCGGCTTCATCGTCGAGTTTGGCTCCTTTCTCTCTCTCTGGATCTGACGGGGGATTGCATACTGTGAGATGTTCGGACCTATCGCCGGGAGAAGCGGGCGTACGCTATCCTGCTTCTCGTGGGCCTGTGAAAGGTTCAACGAATTGTGTGATGGGTAGGAATGGGCAGATTGTTCCACCCCCTTCTCCGGCCGTTGTATTGGGTAGTTCAATGGTGAGAAATGTCTCAGTCCCTGGAGCAAAAATGTTGTGCTATCCAGGAACACGCTACAAGTCTATTACAGCTCTGTGGGTGTAACATTTATTGTCAATTTTCTTATAAGGATGGGATCCAACCAAATCATTTGGGTTCCTGGATCCTTTCAATGACCTTTATCAATGACCCAAGCCCAGCTCAGTTAATCCCTACCATTGTGTTTCTGAGTTGTCATAATGCTTCAGCAAATGTACATTATCCCAGGGGCGTTGGAAGACACAATGTAAGTAACCTAATTTATGTCCCTCTAATTGCCCTGAATGCCTCTGCTCATCCTACAGCTATTGTATGCAGTAATCATGTACCTATGAACCAGAGTTATACCCTGTTGCTTTTATCAATCTTTACTAATGACATGCCACTGGCTTTGAGTAAGGGCAGTGTGTCTATGTATGCGGATGACTCAACACTATACACGTCAGCTACTACAGCGACTGAAATGATTGCAACACTTGGCAAGGAATAAGTTAGTCCTAAATATTAACAAAACAAAAAGCATTGTATTTGGGACAAATCATTCACTAAACCCTAAACCTCAACTACATCTCATAATGAATAATGTGGAAATTGAGCAAGTTGAGGTGACTAAACTGCTTGGAGTAACCCTGGATTGTAAACTGTCGTGGTCAAAACATATTGATACAACAGTAGCTAAAATGGGGAGAAGTCTGTCCATAATGAAGCGCTGCTCTGCCTTTTGAACAACACTATCAACAAGGCAGGCTCTAGTTTTGTCGCACCTGGACCTATGTTCAGTCGTGTGGTCAGGTGCCACAAAGAGGGACCTTGGAAAACTACAATTGACTCAGAACAGAGCAGCTCAGTTGGACTTTACATTTACATGGTGTGGCGTACAGCAGGTTAGCCACCAGGGGGAGACTTGTCAAGGTGGACGTGGCAGGTCTCGATGGGCTCCCAGCCAGGACTACCGTACAAGACATGGCACCAAGTCATGCCACCAAGTCAAGAACAGACTATGGGAGGTACACAGTACTACATAGAGTCATGGCTACATGGAACTCTATTCCACATCAGGTAACTGATGCAAGCAGTAGAATCTGATTATTTTAAAAAATATATTAAAATATACCTTATGGAACAGTGGGACTGTGAAGAGACACACACAGGCACATACACATGATAAGACACACACTCTACACACGTACACATGGATGTTGTATTGTAAATATGTGATAGTGGAGTAGTGGCCTGAGGGAACACACTAAATCAGTGGTCACAATGCATGCCGAGATCTACCGCTCAGATTTTTTATTAACATGACTTAAAAAATGTGAGCCTATGCAACAATAACCAATTTAAAACAGTACTGTAGCAATGAGGTTTGTGCAGTAAGCTATAGGCCCAATACATTCTCCCGTATACTGGCGTTGCTTGAATTTACCTGCCAATGCATTGTTGTTCGGGACATTTGTTTTTATTATATTTCAAAATTTGAGGTGGGCTATATGATCCCACCGGTAATAGATCCATTGTTGTATTACTTGTGAGGCACAGCTGAGTGCGCATACATTTAAATCATTTGATTTTTATTTTACTGGGCTGATAGTGCCTGCATCTGATGGTCAGTCTCAGCGTAGGGAGAGAGCAGCAGACTGAGGGTCCGTCTCTCAACATCCCTCCGCTCTCCCTTTCCTCCACTGACACTGACCAAAAAGGGACAACGTCTTCCAGCTGATAGCAGTGCGACTGATAGAGTCGCACTGCATTATTTCTGCCTCATGCACAAATTCATGTTGTTACTTCTATGAACAGAGAAAGTGAAATATTCCTTGATATTAAAAAAGACCCAAGCCGCTAATAATAACAACAACGCAAGCCTATAGATACACTTTCCTCCTCATTCATTACTGCTGCAGTGCTTGTTGTAGCGCTGAGTGGAAATAGGAAGAACACGCATTTTATGGGTTATAAGTGTTGAATACAAAGAGTTGACAGTGCTGAGAAAGAACTTAAACATGAACTCACTCACAAAAACAGCAGCTCTTTGCTGTATTCGTTGACAGTCTCTCTCTAGTCATGGTTTTAAACGTTTAGAAATCTCACAGTATCAATTTTGCCGTAGCTTTCTTTTATGCCTGCTACGTTACTGCAGACTCGTCTGAGCAATCTGATTGGCCAGCGGAGGCGTAGTGCACTTGATTTCCTCTCCAGGCCCACCGGGAAGGCAGAGTTTGAATCTTCCGACACATGAAATGGCAACAGTTTGCCTACCCGGCGCGCAGGGCAGCTGAATTGGCTGCACCCACCACCAACAGAACCGAGACTAATAACAAAATAGGAACACAAGGCTTTAACGTTTTTTTTTTTTACAGAAATGTTTGGCGATCGACTAGAAATGCCTTGGAGATCGACAAGTCGATCGCGATCGACCGGTTGGTGACCGCTGTACTAAATGTATTGGATAAAGTGTTGTGAAATGTAATGTCATGTAATATTTTAAACTGTATATAACTGTCAATGTTGCTGGACCCCAGGGAGAGTAGGCAGCAGCTAATGGGGATCCTTAATAATTCCCAATCCTGAGAGGATTCCTGAGAGTAGGCCTAGGTCAATAGAGAGTGATAGGAATAATATTATTTTTTTTGCGTTCATACTGCAGAAAATAGAGGTTGTGATTGGGATTGCGAGATTTTACTGGAGAAGAGATGCATCGGGTGTTGAGTGGTCGTGTTCTGTGCTCCCAGGCCGTCGACCTGGTGTAGGATTAGATAGGGTAAAATAGTGGAATGGGGTGGTGGTGTTTTTAATGACGGTTAGTAGTTGGCAGGGTAATTGTCCTTTTATCGTCGTATCACCAAGTATAATGGTTTGTACAGTAGGCGGCGGCATGCACTTAACATTTGTTTGCGGACCGCCATAATACTATAGAAGAAGAAAAAGAAGAAGCGACATAACCAGTGGCTAGACATTTTCACGGGGCTAATCACGCTGTGATTGATCTTAAGATCTGTGCTATTGGTCGTGTTTTCTCAAGCCGCAGATGCCACAGCAAGGATGAGCGCCTTCACCAGTGCGAAGCCCTTTGGATCTTCGACTTAAAAACTTAATTAGAAATTGTAACGTTGTCTACACTCACAGGCAGTCCCTCCCCTGCGCTTTTTAGCGTACTAGTGCATTTCATATCTATTGCTTCTACTATTATGTAGGCTAGACCATTGTCTTTTTTCAATCATATGTGACATTTGAATTGTCCGTTTTTGATATTCTTCTACATATTCTTTGTTAATATGCATTGACTCTATTTGCCAGTATCTAATCAACTATCTGCTTGCAACTTTTGCTCTTGTTATGCATAGCAGGTTTGTCTCCGTAAGTACGCGTCTTCCTAATTTGTTTGTACAGCACTGATGAAGGCATAAGGATGAATCATATGCTCCGTTTTTGTTTTATAGCACTTTTTGTATTATTTTGAACATTGATTAAATTAAGTACATTATTTTATGCATCTCGGTCTCCTTGGGTTATTTCTTTTCATGGTTTTGAGTGCAAGTACCTTTTGAACACTTGATATTAGCTGAGCCACTTGGGGTGTGACTGCTTGTAAGCTTAGACTGCCAGTCCAGCTCAAGCGCTGGCCAGCAAACAACCATGGGCCTGTTGTACACCTGCACCAGCATGGAACTGAACGCAAAGTCATGAAATGCCTGAGTGCAACATGATCTTTGTTGTTGAGAAGGAGGACTGTGGCAGTTGTGTGAGAAATGCACCCAAAACATTGAACTAATGGATCGGGTCATTGAACTAAGCGAGGAGGAAAAGGAGCGCTTGGCATTGCTCAGAGACCAATAGGACACATGAGGCCTTTGGCCAAGTAGTCTAAGCAGAAGCAGCGAGTCCTACTGAGGACCTGTTTCTTCAGCTTGTCCAAACCACTGGCCCAAACATGGGGACAGCAGGCCACAGCTAACCCTCAAACCTCCTCCAGCTCCACTCCCCATGTAGTGGAGACAATACGTGGGAGGAAGGCGAGAGGGAGACATTACAACCTATACCCGTTGCCATCACGCCAAGAGCTACGGATATCTAGCAGCAGCAAGGCTCTGAGTACCCTCACTCCCCTGGCATCTTCAGAAATCTTTTGTGTGTGTGTTATCCCTTCTGTATTAGTTTTGCTCCATCAACAATAAGTGTGAATCTTTCAATAAACATTGGTGACAAAATATAGTTTAGATGCTGTCAACAATCTAATCCAACCCTGTCTGTTTTGTCCCATAGTTGGGCATGCACTGGTTTTGTTGCCTTTTATTATGTGAGAATATTACTTTTGTCATACAGTAGATAACATGTGACAGAGGAATAAGTGTGAGTCTGAATAATTTTAAGTCCCTAACATTCACATATCATTATCTTATGTTATTAAACAACACCTTTTTTTCAAACTACTGCACAGGCACATTTTTCAAGGATGACGAAACTCTTAGGACATGACATGTTATCTAATTTGCATCCCAACATTTCCCCTAGCTACTCAGAAGTACACTATATATACAAAAGTATGTGGACACCCCTTCAAATTAGTGAATTCGGCTATTTCAGCCACACCCGTTGCTGACAGGTGATAAAATCGAGCACACAGCCATGCAATCTCCATAGACAAACATTGGCAGTAGAATGACCTTACTGAAGAGCTCCGTGACTTTCAACGTGGCACCGTCATAGGATGCCACCTTTCCTTCAGTTTGTCAAATTTCGGCCCTGCTAGAGCTGCTCCGGTCAACTGTAAGTGTTGTTATTGTGAAGTGATAACGTCTAGGACCACCACAGCTCAGCCATGAAGTGGTAGGCCACACAAGCTCACACAACGGGACTGTCCTCAGTTGCTACACTCACTACCTAGTTCCAAACTGCCTCTGGAAGCAACATCAGCACAATAACTATTCGTTGGGAGCTTCATGAAATGAGTTTCCATGGCCGAGCAGCCCCACACAAGCCTAAGACCACTCAGCAAAGGGGGGACCAACTCCATATTAATGCCGATGATTTTAGAATGAGATGCTTGATTAGCAGGTGTCCACATACTTTTGGTCATGTAGTGTACATTTTAACAAACACAACTAATATGATAATGGCAGAACCGATGAGGTTATCTGAGTTGTCATAATTTGGCTTGCTGACCCTGGCTAGAAAAGGAGAAACCACAACAAATTTTTTTATAAATCAAATGTTTACTGGTATGTACAGTATTCCTATATGTTGCAAGTTTAGAGGGGCTCCCGAGTGGTGCAGCGGTCTAAGGCACTGCATCTCAGTGCTAGAAGCATCACTACAGACCCTGGTTTGATTCCAGGTTGTATCACAACCGGCCGGGATTGGGAGTCCCATCGGGTTAGGGTTTGGCCGGGGTAGATCGTCATTGTAAGTAAGAATTTGTTCTTAACTGACTTGCCTAGTTAAATAAAGGTTAAATAAAAAAATTAATAAATATAAAAGTTATTATCTGGTTGTATAGATGGGTTAGCAGACAACGTCACGAAAACAATGTGCACACTTCAATGGAGAAGAATGATTCTGTGATTCTGGATGGCCAGATACTGTAGCTAGCAACAATGACAAGAAGCTGCCATGTGGGGAATCATAGGGGGCTCATTTCAGCAAATGTTATCTTGTTCTTGAATCCATGCCTTGTTTTGACTGTCATGTCTATCCTAATATGTCAAAAATTCCCTAGCTAGCTAACCAACAACTGTAACAATGTATTTGAGACAACAAGTGGTCATTGTGCAAATGTATTTGTTTTCAATAAACATTGGAGATTATCTATAGTTTACATGCTGTCAGTCTAAGCAAATACCATCTGTTTTGACCCGTATCTGCGCACGAGTCGATTTTGTTGTTAAACAACGAAGCCGTCTATTACGTGAGAATATTACTTTTTGAGTCATTGAAAACACACAATTACTTCAGGTGTCTAGGCAAATGTCATTTTACTCTAGAGTCTAGTTTATCCTTACGCTTGGAATGTCATACAGTAGATAACATGATGTGACTCAGAGGAATAAGTGTGAATCTGAATAATGTAGGAGTCCTTAACATTCACATATCATTATCCTATGTTATTAAACACACTTTTTTTCAAACTACTGCACAGGCTCATGTTTCAAGGCATGTTAAACTCTTAGAACATGTTATCTCATTTGTGTCCCAACAGTTCCCAAGGCTACTCAGAAGTACATTTAAACAAACACAACTAATATGATAAGGGCAGAACTGACGAGGTTATCTGAGTTGACATAATATTCCTTGCTGACCCTGGCTAGAACAGGAAAGGAGCACCCAGAACAGTATTTATTTATAAATAAAAATAATGTGCTGATATTTACAGTATTCCTATACGTTACAAGTTATCATGTATTATGTGAGAATATGACTTTTTGAGTCACTGAACACACACAATTACTTCAGGTGTCTAGGTAAATGTCAAATTACTTGAGTCTATAGTTTATCCTTATGTTTGGAATGTCATACAGTAGATAACATGACGTGGCCCCTAGTTGGAGCCCTATTGGTTCCATACTACACCCGTATTGCATTAGGTAATGGCTCCATGTGTTCTGGAGCCATATGCCCTATTCCCAGGAAGAATTGGTTTTAACAGTACCTTGAAAAAGTGGAGATAGCGTGGAGTGGTACAGTATATAAAGACGGCTTGGTTGTAGCCTTGGTTGTGTGAGCGCCATACGTACAAACACAAACATGAAAGCCCTGATTCTTCTGGCTTTGCTCGGAGCAGTATGTAAGAAAAACGAATCACTCTACAGGAAAGTGGACTGATGTGCCTACCCTTGTTAACTAAACTGCTACAAAAAATCTTTGTTAATGGATCCATCAGCTTATGGCTCATATTATCTACTCTTCTGTATGTAAGTATGGTCGGGCTTAACTCCACACCTGATTGTTTCAGTTGCCGCCCCGGTGGAGGAGAGTGATGAGAAGGTTGTCGGAGGGTATGAGTGCCCTGCCCACTCCGTGCCCTACCAAGTGTCTCTGAACGCTGGCTACCACTTCTGCGGTGGCTCCCTGATCTCCAGCCAGTGGGTGGTGTCTGCTGCCCACTGCCACAAGTCGTAAGTACTGACAGGGCTTTACTAAACTGATGGAGGCCTATTTGATGTCGCCCCTTGGTGTTTTAGCCTTTAATTGAGCTCCGCTTGTTATAGTCTATAACAAGTGGGACACACAGTCTTTCTTGGTAAGATAATCATATGGTCAGGAAAGAGTCCGGTATAATAGGTGATGTTGGTCAGGTGATAGTCTAAATGTATTGTTTACTACAGACCCACATTTCAATATATATGCCATATCCCAGACGCTTCTTTCCAAAGCGACTTACAAGTAGTGTGTGCATACATTTTCGTATGGCTGGCCACAGCAGGATTTAATACAATCTTCGATATGTACTTTACTTTTCATTCACTCCAAAACGCTGGATTTCCTAAAACCCTCTCCTGATCCTCAGTCGTATCCAGGTGCGTCTGGGTGAGCACAACATCGAGCAGAACGAGGTCACTGAGCAGTGGATCAACTCCGCCAAGCTAATCAAGCACCCCAACTACGACAGTTACACCCTGGACAACGACATCATGCTGATCAAGCTGAGCAAGCCTGCCACCCTCAACAGGTGATTCATGAGCAGTGTTGTGGAGTAGTGAACTACATTTAGTTCAACTAGTCATTTAGTTAAGTCTTGTAGTAATTCTGTGGTCGTTGAACTAAATAAAAATATTGGATGTGTTTTCAGTAGTTAATTACTTTTTTGCCATGTAGTGGCGTACCTAACTACTGGAATTTTTTTCTAAAATAAAGTATGGGTAAAGTAGGCAAGAATTTACATACTTTCTTTTTTGGCATCAGACCTATCTAATTATCACTTATTGTGTTTAACAGGCTAAATTACACTTTCTGACTGGCAATTTGTAGTCTAAGACATTTGCACTACTTTTTCTACGTAATCAGTTATGTTTTTCTTAAGTGTAGCTTTAATGTATCTTAACTTCTTACAGTGTGAAGTAATTGGTAGCTTGGTAGACTATGTTTTCAGAGTAGCTTCCCCAACACTGTTAATGAGTCACTTTAAGTCTTGAAGATCCTTTTTTTGTCCTTTTATCAATTTATAAATAAATATGTATTTAGTTAGTTCTATGCCATTTGTATGCTTGTGGGTTTCAGTTTGTATTGACTGCTGATATTTAGGTGTAATAAAATTTGAACTTGAACTCTACAGCTACGTCCAGACTGTGGCCCTGCCATCCCGCTGCCCCCAGGCCGACGAGAACTGCCTAGTGTCCGGCTGGGGCAACACCATCCCCAATGGAAGTAAGTGAGAGGCTGGGAGCTAAAGGTAGAAGTTGCACCTAACCATAGGCTTAGGATGCGACTAGCCAACCCTCAATCTTAAACATAAAACTATTAAGTGAATACAAAATAATCTGATCCTGTATTAGTGGTTAGGGGCACTTTCTACAGTACCATAACTATGCCATGATAAAGAGGACACAAACTACAGAGGAAATCAGAGGGGATTGGGATTTGAAGTTAATAAGTGCTTTCTTTGATTAAAGCAAAGTCACTTGAAGGGTATGCTTTTTTTGTGTACATGATGCATAACATTTCAAACGCACACGGTCTAGGGCTGACTTGAATGCACACAACACAGCACCTCTTGTGAAGAATACTGGATGTTGAATGAGATGCTGTGTAAGTGTGGCATAGCATACTCATTGATTTTTTTTCTGCTTGGCCAGACAGCTTCCCTACTAAACTCCAGTGCCTGAGGCAGCCCATCATCGATCACAGAATCTGCGAGAATGCTTACCCCCATCTGTTCACAGAGAACATGGTATGCTCCGGATTCATGCACGGAGGAGCCAGCAGCTGTCAGGTTAGTCGGCCTAAACCACAGAGAAAAAGAGGGTGGAGATACCGATATAGGACTGTTCGACTATACTATCAGGTTCAGCTACAGCCTTTTCCTGCTTTCATTCTTCATCCCCTCTACCAGTTGTATTGATAATATTCTCTAACCCTCTACCCAACACCCTCCTTTAGATTATCTTACTACAGTTACAGTATTCTGTCTCCTGAGAATATTCACTTTAATTCTGACCTTTTTATCCTCTCTCTCTGTGTGTGTGTGTGCACGGCAGGGGGATTCCGGTGGCCCCCTGGTGTGTAATGGTCAGCTGCAGGGTGTGGTGTCCTGGGGTTACGAGTGTGCCCAGGAGGGACACCCCAGTGTCTATACCCGCGTTTGCCAATACAACATCTGGATCAGCAATATCATGAGCAGCAACTAAACACACACACATACACAGTGTTGAACACACACAAATGTACTGTAATGCTCACACTCTCATTCAAGGTCCCACTAACCATGGCAATCAGAAACATTCACTCTACCTCTGAGTCAACAGACAGTCTATCAAACAATACGTTTGGATACTGTGCACACTGTCAAACCCTGTCAGTAATATACCGTTTGGAACACACACACTATATCCTGCGCAGACTATAGCCTACCCCCAGAGAAGTTTTGGCTCTATCTATAAAATTACCTACAATAAATCCTATCAGTGTGTTTTTTCTTCTTCAAAATGATTCAAACTGTTCTTCATAACACAGACAGGTACAGTACATTGTGATGGGAACAGCATGTGAGCCACAGTTGTTGGGCGGTGTTGTTGTTTCACAGCAGTTGCTGTCTGAGAAGGTGATGTTCACAGACAGTTTAGTTGATAAATTTGTCTCCTTTCAGGAATACATGTTGACATTTTCAAAGAACATGTTTTAAGAGACCTCTCATCTCTCAATGAGCTGTAGCCTACAGTATGTTACCCCCCAAATGGCACCCTATTTCCTATTTAGTGCACTACTTTTGACCACGACCAATAGGACTCAATAGGTCAAAGTAGTGCACTATGTAAGGAATAGGGTACCATTTGAGACGCACACCAAGCCTGTCACAAGGGATATCAACTATTGTCTTTTTCAGGTTGTTTAGAATAGGTTGTAAGGGGGGAAAAATTAGCATTACTTTAAGGTTTATATAAAATATAGGTGTGTACAATCCTGTTACTGTGGTTGTGTATAAGTTGCTGTTTTCACATAACTCTGTACCTAATTCACCACGGCTCTGCACATCTCATGTTCTTACCGCCATTCTCTGTACACTGAAACCTGCACGTTTGGAACGAGGTGTCTCTGTTCCGAATGAAGTCTCTGCTTATCCTCTATTCTAAGAACAAGCAGTTCTTAGTACTCGCAGGAGAACACAGAGGACTCCGAATATAGATATCTGTTGGTTCGACACATTGAGATAGTTGTGGTGGATTAAAGAAATATAACAAGGTTGGGCTATATAAGGCAAGCCCCAACTCAGAATCATTGGTCTCTCAATGAATCACCTACGGGTGGGTCGTTAACCAGCTCAATTTTTGCAATAATTAATCGATTGTTGTTTGAAGAAATGACAAACTCTCTCTCACTTGATTAGGTTCACCTGCAGTTCAAATGGAGGTCAAAGTGCAGGGGAAACACGACAGGAATGTATGCTTCTCTTCTATCATACTTCTTGTGAACTTCACTCACTGCTTCTTGTTTGCAGAAGCAAGCTGTATATTGAGAGACATCCTTAAGTTGATCAGTATGGTACACCCTTCTAACCTCCATCTTCACTCCTCCTCCACATTTACTGGATTGGTTCAATAGTGCAGAAGAGAACCTCCCCAGAAAGAGAGAAACGCCGCTCAGACATTTATTTTACGCCTGCTACGTTAGGTTATGACCCACCTGACCAGCAATTCTGTCCAGCTCTCTTTGGGAGGAATGAGTCTTCACCCACTGCAAGAAAGAACAAACAACAAACATGATAACATCAACCAGTTGCGTCAAAGTGTCACTAAGAGGCCATTCATGAGCCTATTCAACACTCAAGACACCTGCAATTCAATCTAGTATAGGCTTATCTAAATGAACAACAGAGACGGAATGCAATATGACATTTTATTAAATAGTTCAGGGAATGGCTTTGTCTCCAAAGGAAGATCCTCGGAGCCAGAGGATGTGATGGAAGGTAGCCCAATGCCGGGCTGCTGGGAGAACGGAGTTCCAGTGACAGGCCTTATAAGGTTATTATAGCTGGTGGTGGTGGTGAGGTGGAGGTATGTCGGGAACTTTTGCTGTATCACAGCAAGAAAGAGAACATGGGTAAGTTTGACATGTGAATACATCCCAAGATTTACGACCCCAGAAAGGTGATAATTGCAAGAGTGAGACCGTATGTGAGAGGAATATGCGTTATTGTGCTCATAGGTTGAGGTAAATGGGTGAATGACAGTCCCCACGTGCTCATAGGTTGAGGTAAATAGGTGAATAACAGTCCCCACGTGCTCATAGGTTGAGGTAAATAGGTGAATGACAGTCCCCACGTGCTCATAGGTTGAGGTAAATAGGTGAATGACAGTCCCTACGTGCTCATAGGTTGAGGTAAATAGGTGAATGACAGTCCCCACGTGCTCATAGGTTGAGGTAAATAGGTGAATGACAGTCCCCACGTGCTCATAGGTTGAGGTAAATAGGTGAATGACAGTCCCCACGTGCTCATAGGTTGAGGTAAATAGGTGAATGACAGTCCCCACGTGCTCATAGGTTGAGGTAAATAGGTGAATGACAGTCCCCACGTGGCTAATAGAAAAGATTAGGAGAGATATGATGCTATGCTAATGATGATAACGTTTGTAACTTCTGACATATACACTGAGTATACCAAACATTTGCCCTCAGAACAGCATCAATTCGTTGGGGCGTGGACTCTACAAGCTGTTGAAAGCGTTCCACAGGGATGCTGGCCCATGTTGACTTCAATGCTTCCCACAGTTGGCTGGATGTCCTTTGGGCTGTGGACCATTCTTTATACACACGGGAAACTGTTGAGTGTGAAAAACCCAGCAGCGTCTCGATTCTCGACACAAGCAAATGCGCCTGGCACCTACTGCCGTACCCTGTTCAAAAGCACTTACATTTTTTGTCTTGCCCATTTACCCTCTGAATGGCACACATACACAATCCATCTCAATTATTAGAACGCTTAAAAATCCTCCTTTAACCTTTATCCTCCCCTCCATCTACTCTGAATGAAGTGGATTCAACAGGTGACATCAATAAGGGATCATAGCTTTGACCTGGCCAGTCTATGTCATTGAAAGAGCAGGTGCTTTTAACGTTTTATATACTCAGTGTACATTCCCACTATGCACACAGAATAGGAAACTGTGACATATATTATGCTTACTGTATTCAGTTAAAGCGAGCATTCAGACCTGCGTTACTGATTGAACTTTCGTAAACTACATTTCAATCTACAACAGAGACGGAATGCAATATGGCAGTTTATTAAATAGTTTGGGGAATGGCCTTGTCTCCAAGGGAAGATCTTCGGAGCCAGATGATGTGCGGGGCTGCTGGCATCAAAACCCTCCAAAAATAATATAAGTTACTCACCAGGGAGAAGCAACAATTGGATCTTAAGATTGAAAACAATGATTCATTAGATGTAAAAGATACAGTTGAAGTCTGAAGTTTACATACACCTTAGCCAAATACATTTAAACTCAGTTTTTCACAATTCCTGACATTTAATTCTAGTCTTAGGCCAGTTAGGATCACCACTTTATTTTAATAGCGTGAAATGTCAGAATAATAGTAGAGAGAATGATTTATTTCAGCTTTTACTTCTTTCATCACATTCCCCGTGGGTCAGAAGTTTACATACACACAATTAGTATTTGGTAGCATTGCCTTTAAATTGTTTAACTTGGGTCAAACGTTTCAGGTAGCCTTCCACAAGCTTCCCACAATAAGTTGGGTGAATGTTGGCCCATTCCTCCTGACAGAGCTGGTGTAACTGAGTCAGGTTTGTTCGCACAATCTTTGTCCCCATGTGCAGTTGCAAACCGTAGTCGGGATTTTTATGGCGGTTTTGGAGCAGTGGCTTCTTCCTTGCTGAGCGGCCTTTCAGGTTATGTCGATATAGGACTCGTTTTACTGTGGATATAGATACTTTTGTACTTGTATCCTCCAGCATCTTCACAAGGTCCTTTGCTGGGATTGATTTGCACTTTAGGATCTTTAGGAGACAGAACACGTCTCCTTCCTGAGCGGTATGACGGCTGGGTGGTCCCATGGTTTTTATACTTGCATACTATTGTTTGTACAGATGAACGTGGTACCTTCAGGCATTTGGAAATTGCTCCCAAGGATGAACCAGACTTGTGGAGGTTGTCACGTTGGTATAAATGGTCGGGAGACAGGCGCAGGAATGAGTAATATGGGTTTTTATTTATGCCCATATTACGGCGTGCCATGTAATTCACAGTGGCACGAAAGCCAAAACACACAGCACAGGTACTCACATGCACCAATGGACATTGAACAACAATCGACAGCCCAATGGAGAACCAAAGGGCACATATATTTAAAACACTAGTCATTGGAGCCAGGTGTGCGCAATGACAGTTCCGGAGGGATCCGTGACAGACGTCTACAAAAAAAAATCGGAGCTAATTTCTTTTGATTTCCCCATGATGTTAAGCAAAGAGGCACTGAGTTTGAAGGTAGGCCTTGAAATACATCCACAGGTACACCTCCAATTGACTCAAATGATGTCAATTAGCCTATCAGAAGCTTCTAAAGCCATGACATCCTTTTCTGGAATTTTCAAGCTGTTTAAAGGCACAGTCAACTTAGTGTATGTAAACGTCTGACTCACTGGAATTGTGATACAGTGTGAAATTATAAGTGAAATTATCTGTCTGTAAACAATTGTTGGAAAAATTACTTGTGTCATGCACAACGACTTGCCAAAACTATAGTTTGTTAACAAGAAATTTGTGGAGTGTTTTATTGACTCCAACCTAAGAGTATGTAAACTTCCGACTTGAACTGTATGTATGTGAAGAATAGAATAAAAGAGAGATTATGCTGTAATGAAAAGTATTTTATGAATTTTTTCAATAAAGCATGGCCTGCTGAGCGCGATAATCAAACATTGCTGTTTAGATGAAATGCTACGTATGCTTGTACGTAGAACCCAATTGCGCATGTTGTATTGATAAAATGAGACGTTTGCTTTGCGTCGAACACAGGCATGCATGCCGTAATGCAAAGCGATAGGGACACGTGCCCAAGAGAGTCTGACCCAATGCTGGTCTGCTGAGTGGCTTGCACTGTTACATTTGAGAAGGTGCAATAATGAATGGCTGCCACAGCTATATGCATGACGGCAGTTGGAAACTCGACAAGTGGTGTTGCCAACTGCTGTGGTTGCAGCTCCAGTTCTGAACGAGTGACCAGTGTAGCGTTGAGGTGAACGATTACACTGTTGCATTACTTAAAGGTGAGAAGTAAATCAGAATTTGGAAAGAATAGAAGAGAGACTTGAAAAAGGATGATGTGGAGCAGAGAGAGTTCAAGCGAGAAGATATTTAACATGGAAACGTAAGGAAATAATTTAATGTTTATGCAAGCTATAATGAAACCCATTAGAGTTCTTGAGAGTACGGAAATAATGAGTAGGGTGGAAAACCAGATCAGCCAAACATATGTCACGGGAAGGAACAAAACAAAAAATAAGTTGTAAACTCACCACAAAGATACCATAGGGAAGGGAAGGGAAGGCGATACCTAGTCAGTTGCACAATTGAATGCATCAGGAATCAGTGCCGGATTACCGGATGGGAAGCAACCGAAAAGCAACCGAAAAAATGCCTATTCGGCACCTCCGAATCATTCATTACTGTCATGCACAGGTCAGAAGTCTGCAACAGCTTAATACATTGGAGGTGCCGAAAGAGGCATTTTTTTCGGCTGCTTGCTAAATTTTAGTTCAATATTTTGGAAGTAGATACCGGCCGTAACAGGAGTAAATGAAAATAGTTGCTCAGCAAAACTCAATATTTTGTGAGTAACAAACGTATTTTGACATTACAACACTTACAGAGCTGACTAATGGGAGTGTGAATAAGAGCTTCCTGGTCGTTAGAGAAGGGACATGTCATACTCATAGTAGACATACAGTATCTAATGCATAGATACTGGGGCAACCTATTCCCCCTCAGGAGACTGAAAAGATTTGGCATGGGTCCTCAGATCCTCAAAATCAAAACAGACAAAGTCAGAGTGCATGCCCCCAGCCCACCACAAGGAGGCGCTAGAGCACAATGACATCCTGGCCAGCCAAACCCTCCCCAATTGTGCACCGGTCGCAGTCGGCTGCAACACAGCCTGGGATCAAACCCAGGTCTGTAGTGATGCGATGCAGTGCCTTAGACCACTGCGCCACTAGGGAGGCTATACCTACTAAATTAATAGAACACGATATTGACGTTTGGAATGCTGACCCCTTCCGTCAGCAGTTCTATAGAGTTCATCAGAGAATTTTTGTCCCTGAGTGTTGTGACGCATGCCAGTTGTTCACGTGAACGGCCACTGTTTATTTTATGTTGTTTTTTGTTGTCCTGGCGCTCCTGTCATCTGTTCCCTGCCGTCCTCGTTTTTTCTTTCCTATTAATGGTTGCTTCCTGTGCGCAAAGGTTATGAGGTCTGAGGAGGATGAGGTTGGCTGGGGCAGTGGGGTAGCGATAACCAGGGCAGTATTTTGTTTGTGTTTATGTACATCTTGGTGGTCACCGGGGGGGATATTCTGTCTGCTGTATCTTTCTCTCTGCTCTTGTTTTCCTTAATAGGATGTCGGTGGGCGGAGCTGGGAGGGTCGTCAGCGAAATGGGACATACAGAGACACTGTTGTTTTTTGTTGTGGCATTTTGGGTCTTCTTAGTGTCTATTTGTTTTTGCACCGTTCATTATCACCATCTATGCACGCATCCACTCACTTACACTACTGACTATACACACCATTGTTACTTGATATAGTTTACTTTGTGTAATAAATATATTTTTTGTTATTGCGTTGTCTACCTCTTTGTTATGGGCTACGAGCCGGTTCGTAACACTATCTATTGAATATACAATACAAGGCCAAAGGTATGTGGACACCTGCTTGTCAAACATCTCATTCCAAAATCATTGGTGTTAATATGGTGTTGTTCCCCTCCTTTACTGCTGTAAAATCCTCCACTCTTCTGGGAAGGCTTTCCATTAGATGTTGGAACATTGCCCATTCTGTGAGCTTGTGGTCTACCACTTCGCGGCAGAGCCGTTGTTGCTCCTAGACATTTCCACTTCACAATAACAGCACTTACAGTTGACCGGAGCAGCTTTAGCAGGGCAAAAATTTGACGAACTGATGTGTTGGAAAGGTGGCATCCTATGGCGGTGTCACGTTGAAAGTCACTTAGCTCTTCAGTACGGACCATTCTAGTATCAATGTTTGTCTATGGAGAGTGCATGGGTGTGTGCTCGATTTTATACACCTGTCAGCAAATCCACAAATTTGACAACTTCCCATGGCAAAGAACTGAAAAACAAGGAACTTTTTCTGGCGTGTGATGACCTTGTCACCACGCACAGTCTGCAGGTATTGGAAGAAAGTCAAACGACACTCCAAATCGCCCACCGGGCCCACACAAAATTGGCAATGACCATTCTGACAGCATGGCTAAGTCAGGTGCACTGCACGGTACGCCTTGGGTCTTCAACCTTCCAGTGCCGCCAGAAGACCACACACCTATGGTGTGCATAGTCATGCGTAGCCGCGCATCACCACCGACTGGTTCTTCCCACGACCATGGCATCCTGCTCACACACTCGTTCCAAAATACTGACTTAGTCGCCATGCAACACCAGGATTCTTCTCTTGCCTCCCTGGTTCAGTTCTTGTTCGACCCAGTCCATATATAGTAGTTCATCCTTTCAAAGTTGCAGTGTACTGCGACACAGCTTGCATGGATTCTACATTATTTAAGTGCCAACCACTGGTACCATTAATGCTAGTTAGTGCTAGTTGACCACCAGAGGGCATCTTTGAGAAGCATTTGATAGCCTTCAATAATGTCTGTACTAGAGATTGTGGGCACCCGGGAGACCGGGGTTAATCCCCGACGAGGAGGAAGGAGTAGGCTGTCCTTGTAAATAAGAATTTGTTCTTAAATTATTCCATATGTGTTATTTCATAGTTGTGATGTCTTCACTATTATTCTACAATGTAGAAAATACTAAAAATAAAGAAAATTCCTGGAATTAGGTGTGTCCAAACGTTTGACTGGTACTTGCTTAGCTAATTTGATTAATATAATGGTGTTTCCATTCCAAGGAAAACGCAACACCCTCTGGGTTTCCGTTAGGATGGAACGGAAAATATGGTGCTGTACAATGTGACGGTTGGGAGTACAGTACTGGGCTGTTTAGCTGAAGAATCCCCGGGGTTCAATTCCCTGACGGGGAGGAAGGAATAGGCTGTCCTTGTAAATAAGAATTTGTTCTAAACTGACTTGCCTAGTTAAATGAATGTTACACTAAGAGCATAACATTTATACATCCTAATTGTATAATTGTAGTTTAACCAATACCCAAACAGAGATTCTGTGAAAATAAAAATCTGATTGATTTATCAAGACCAGTCCCCATGCTTGTCTCAGAGCAGTGTAAAACGGTGCTGAAATAGTTGTAGGCTATTGCTTCAAATCCAATTGCTTCTAACTTCAATACGCTCTTTAAATAAATAAGACCTACACCACTTTTTACAGCACATCACTCAACACTAGTGAGACTCATGTCGCCTACGGTAGGCCTGCAGTTTATCGAAAAATATGAAGTGACTCCAATAATATGAAGTGAAGCCAATAATTCCATATAGAGGATTGGAGGATTCTAAATTAAAACCAAAAGCCGCCTCATGGGTCTCCCAGTATCGAACCAGGGTATAGATACCTGCATCTGTAGCAATGTATTTTGCACTGCGGGAGCCCCCATCCACTCCTGAGCACCCATCCACAAAGTATCAAAATACTGAGAGGTGTTGGTAAAGGTATTTTGTCCTGATAATAGCCCAAAATGGGCTATTATAATACTGTACATGGTGTCTAGGTCAGGATAACCAAAACATGTCTTTATTAAAGACTATCAGAAAGAATGTTGGTACTTATTTATTTTGATCCAAAGCGAGTCACTCAGCTTTATGTAGGTGCCGGGCTATATGACTGTGCCATCAACATTGAAAATATATATCGATATTTTGGAGATTATTTCATTTAAAAAAAAACTAAAGTGTGCGATTGTAATCTGAATAAAGGCCAAAACATTTACTTCTGTTTTTAGAGGGAGAGAAATGCTGGGCCAATTGAGTGCTGCCCTATGGGACTCCCAAACGCGGTTGGAAGTGATACATAATAATAATAATACTTTTTGTTGTATTATTTGTTTAGTCTTTTCTGGTGGATTAAACTGAAATTGCAGCCAATCACGGCCGGTTGTGACACAGCCAACCTAACTAAGAAATACATTTGACGATAGAATTCTCCCCCTACCCTCCTTCTAGACAAGTCTATTGTCCAGCTACCTGCTAATAGCCATAATGGCGCTGTACAACATGACCGTGTGTGTTTGAAAGAGTATTTTCCAGAAAGCAACAATTTGTTTACCTTCATTAGACATCTTGTTCCAATATTTCTGTAATTCAGTGATATGTATTACCATAGTAATTCGTTATGGATCCATAACTAAATAAACATCGGCATTTTGAAATAGTATTTTTATCATTATTTTATTAACGAAAGCATAAAGATGCCATTATTAGTTACATTGTTTTAGTTTGAATGTGCAGACTGGCACTAAGAACAGCAGGAACGTTTCCCTAGCCATTATTAGTGCAAAAACAACAATTATTTGGAGATTATTTAATTTTCAAATAATGTAAAATGAGCGAGAAAAAGGCCATTCTTGAACATGGAGACATTGTTACTAATTTGTAAATAAAGCCAGTTTTTTATTTAGAACTATTTATTTCTGTTCTTAGAGGGAGAGAAACCAAACACCCACAGTCATCTCATGGGTCGAGGGCGGCACGGGTATTGAGCCAGCATCTGTAGCAACACAGCTTGCACTGCTATGTAGTGTCTTAGACCATTGCCCCACTCAGGTACTGTACAATATGGCCAGTCGGGAGTGGGCTACAGTACTACAGAAAGAGCAAAATAATCCTAACAAAATAAAATAATAAAAACCGTTTTAGTAAGTAATATTAAAGTCGTGCACAATTATCAGTTTCTATTTAGGTTTATGTCGTCCATTCATTGTCAGTTAGAGGACCCAAAAGCATAATTAGTGCTCTAACTCCCCCTTGCGCTGGTCTGGAGCAATGAAGTGGTGACGCAGGGTACCGTACTAAACCACAAATTACCTCTAAATCACTGCAGCATAATTGCAAAACTTTTAGTGGAGCAACCACTGTACCCGGTCACAGAACAGGCCTTGGCAAGCTCAGACGATCTGCACTCACTGTACTCCACCAAACAACAACTCACACTTGACCTATTGGTTTATGTCACGGAGACCGACACCACTCACAGGTGGATGGTCCCTAAGACACTTCCGGGGGGCAATAGCCCATGCCCACGATGAGCTGTGCGGAGGCCATTGGGGGGTCAAGGCTACGTGTGACAGTAACCTGCGCATTCAAGAAGTGGGTAGAATGCCTGCCGGCCACCAACCACATGGCAGAAACCACTGCCGTTTTTCTGCTGAACCATATCTTCAGCCGTTTTTGCCTGCCAGGAGAAACCGCAGACAGCGACCCGCGGAACACATTTTTCAGTGGCCATAATGACCGAACTGTGGCAACTTCTTGGAGTTCGAGCTAAGCTCCACAATCCCAGAAGTTCTGGTCCGCTGGAGAGAAGCATGAGAACGATTGTTAGCATCTTGAAGAAGTATGTCAACCAATCACAAAGATTGGGACCTCAAACTCCCACTGGTGCTAGTGGCCATCAGAGCCACATGTCACAGGTCCACTGGTGTCACGCCTTTCGAAATCCTGACAGGCAGACAAATTACTCTCCCACTGCACCTCCTGTACCAACCGGGAGAAGTCACTGCAGCCACCGTGTACACTGCTCATCAATACGTGGTTGCAACATGTGGGAAAGACTCTCCAAGACACTATTCTGGTGGTTAACACGCACGCTACTCTCATTAACAGAACCCTCCATTCAGTAGGAATGTTGGTAGCGGTCATGTATCATGATTAGGCCCATGCACAACTGGTAAGGATGTTAATGGAGGACTTTCTTCGTGAGGTCAGCTCATCCGTCGATAACTTAGCCATGAACAGAATTCCCTCATATGCGTACCATGTAGATCAGCGTAGGCTGGTGGGAGAAGCTATAGGAGGACGGGCTCATTGTAATGGCTGGAATGGAATAAATGGAGTCATACATGTGGTTTCCATATGTTTGATGTCAACATACTGACTCAAATCTCTAGCCACTTTAATAATAAATAATTGTATGTAATAAATGTATCACTAGTCACTTTACGCAATGCCACTTTATATAATGTTTACATACCCTACATTACTAATCTCACATGTATATACTGTACTCTATACCATCTACTGCATCTTGCCTATGCCGTTCGGCCATCGCTCATCCATATATTTATATGTACATATTCTTATTCATTCCTTTACACTTGTGTGTATAAGGTAGTTGTTGTGAAATTGTTAGATATTACTGCACGGTCGGAACTAGAAGCACAAGCATTTTGCTACACTCACATTAACATCTACTAACCAGGTGTATGTGACCAATACAATTTTATTTTATTTTATACCGTTCCAATTATTCCATTTCAGTCAATACAATGAGCCCGCCCTCCAATAGCTCCTCCCACCAGCCTCCTCTGATGTCGACACTTGTAAGAACAAGGTGCGATTGTAACTGCCTGTAGCTCAGAACCTGAAGCAAGGATATAAGTCTTGATACCACTTGAAAGGAAAGACTTTGACGTTTGTGGAAATGTGAAATTAATGTAGGAGAATATAACACATTAGATCTGTTAAAAGATAATACAAAGGCAAAATTATAAAAAAAAATATCTTAAAAACGCAAGAGAAAGGCCATAATGCACTATTCCAGGTTAGGCACCATTTCTATTTTGGCCACTAGGAGGCAGCAGTGTATGTGCAAAGTTTTAGACTGATTCAATGAACCATTGCATTTCTGTTCAAAATGTTGTATCAAGACTGCCCAAATGTGTCTAATTGGTTTATTAATACATTTTCAAGTTCATAACTGTGCACTCTCCTCAAACAATAGCATGGTATTATTTCACTGTAATAGCTACTGTAAATTGGACAGTGCAGTTAGATTAACAAGAATGTAAGCTTTCTGCCCATATCAGAAATGTCTATGTCCTGGGAAATGTTCTTGTTACATACAACCTCATGCTAATCACATTAGCCTACACCGATCCCGTAGAGGTTAAGCTAGAGATATCTGATGTATCTCAATCCACTTCATCCTCCGATGATGCACTTCTGCATCTGCAGTAAAAGGTGACAGAGCTAGAGCGGTGTTTGTCTGACCATGAGACTTCCCAAAAATGGGTCTTCTCACAAAATCGTATCTAGAGGAGAGGAGACTCTCACATCTAGAGCAGACTCTCACAAACACAATGGTGTTCTCCGTTTTGCTCTATGACCCCCACAAGCGTCTTGGAACTTGTCTGAAGCGTCCGAACAGTATGGGCTACACACTAATATGACCCCTCTGCGGAAAGGTGAGACTCTCACGAAGACGTACATAAAACAGACGTACGTAAAACAGAAATAACATATTTACATAAGTATTCAGACTTATGTACGCTATGAGACTCAAAGATTGAGCTCAGGTGCGTCCTGTTTCCATTGATCATCCTTGAGATTTTTCTACAACTTGATTGAGTCCACCTGTGGTACGGTCAATTCATTGGACATGATTTGGAAAGACACACATCTGTCTATATATGGTCCCACAGTTGACAATACGTGTCAGAGCAAAAACCAAGTCATGAGGTCGAAGGAATTGTCCGTAGAGCTCCGAGACAGGATTGTGTCGAGGCACAGATCTAGGGAAGGGTACCAAAACATTTCTGCAGCATTGAAGGTCCCCAAGAACACAGTGGTCTCCCTCGTTCTTAAATGGAAGAAGTTTGGAACAACCAAGACTCTTCCTAGAGCTGGCCGCCTGGCCAAACTGAGCAATCGGGGAAGAAGGGCCTTGGTCAGGGAGGTGACCAATAACCTGATGGAGTTCCTCTGTGGAGATGGGAGAACCTTCCAGAAGGACAACCATTTCTGCAGCATTCCACCAATCAGGCCTTTATGGTAGATTGGCCAGACAGAAGCCACTCCTCAGTAAAAGGCACATGATAGCACACTTGGAGTTTGCCAAACAGGACAACGACCCTAAGCACACAGCCAAGACAATGCAGGAGTGGCTTTGGGACAAGTCTCTGAATGTCCTTGAGTGGCCCAGCCTGAGCCTGGAATTGAACCCAATCAAACATCTCTCTAGAGACCTGACAAAAGCTGTGCCGCGACGTTTCGCAATCCAACCTGACAGAGCTTGAGAGGATCTGCAGAGAGGAATGGGAGAAACTCCCCGAATACAGGTGTCCCATGCTTGTAGAGTCACACCCAAGAAGACTCTAGGCTGTAATTGCTGCCAAAGGTGCTCCAACAAAGTACTGAGTGAAGGGTCTGAATATTTATGTAAATGTGATACTTCATTAGATTTAAAAATATATATTTTTTAAATTGATAAACTGTTTGTGCTTTGTCATTATGGGGAATTGTGGATGTTGACCTGTTTAAAGGTTTTGTTCACATCGGCTACTGAGAGCGTTGACACACAGTCATCCAGAACAGCTGGTGCTCTCATGCATGCTTCAGTGTTGCTTGCCTCGAAGTGAGCATAAAAGGCATTTAGCTCTTCTGGTAGGCTTGCGTCACTGGGCAGCTCGCGTCTGGGTTTCCCCCTTTGTAGTCCGTAATAGTCTTCAAGCCCTGCCACATCCATCGAGCGTCAGAGCCAGTGTAGTAGGATTCAATCTTAATCCTGTATTGACGCTTTTCTTGTTTGATGGTTTGCCTGAGGGCATAGCGGGATTTCTTATAAGCGTCCTGATTAGTCTCTAGCCTTTAGCTCGATGCGGATGTTGCCTGTAATCGATGGCTGCTGGTTGGGATATGTATGTACAGTCACTGTGGGGACGACGTCATCAATACACTCATTGATGAAGCCGATGACAGAGGTGGTGTATTCCTCAATGCCATTGGATGAATGCCGGAACATATTCCAGTCTGTGCTAGCAAAACAGTCCTGTAGTGTAGCATCCGCGTCATCTGACCACTACCTTATTGAGCGAATCACTGGTACTCCCTGCTTTAGTTTTTGCTTGTATGCAGGAATCAGGAGGATAGAATTATGTTCAGATTTACCAAATGGAGGGCGGGGGGAGAGCTTTGTATGCATCTCTGTGTGTGGAGTAAAGGTTGTCAAGGATTTTTTCCCCCTGGTTGCATATGTGTCATGCTGGTAAAAATGTGGTAAAAATGATTTAAGTTTGCCTGCATTAAAGTCCCTGGCCACTAGGAGCGCCGCTTCTGGGTGAGCATTTTCTTCTTTGCTTATGGCCTTATAGAGATGGTTGAGAGCGGTCTTAGTGCCAGCTTTGTTTTGTGGTGGTAAATAGAAGGCTAGGAATAATATAGATGAGAACTCTCTTGGTAGATAATGTGGTCTGCAGCTTATCATTAGGTACTCTACCTCAGGCGAGCAATACCTCGAGACTTTAATATTAGACATCGCGCACCCGCTGTTATTGACAAAAAGACACCCCCACACCTCGTCTTCCCGGAGATGTCGTCTCTGTTCTGCCGGTGCATGGAAAATCTTGCTAGCTCTATATTGTCCGTATCTTTGTTCAGCCACGTCTCAGTGAAACATAAGATGTTACAGTTTCTTTATGTCCCATTGGTAGGATAATCTTAATAGTAGGTCATCAATTTTATTTTCCAATGATTGCACGTTTGCAAGAAGAATGGAAGGCATTGGGAGTTTACTCGCTCGCCTCCGGATTCTCAGAAGGATCCTCGATCTGCGTCCCCTTTTCCGGCGTCTTTTCTTCACGCAAAAGGCGTGAATCTGGGCCTGTTCCCGGGAAAACAGGATATCCTTCTCGTCGGACTCATTAAAGAAAAACGTTTCTTCCAGTGAGTAATCGCTTTTTTGATGTCCATGTCACGACTTCCACAGACATGGCTCCTCGCCACCAAAACTCCGCCCCTGTGCTTTCTTTTCAAGGAAGCTCAGTCTGGCGGAGCAAAACTATGATGTGGGGGACCAGGAGTTGTTAGCTGTGGTCAGGGCTCTGAAGGTGTGGAGACATTGGCTTGAGAGGGCTAAGCACCCTTTTCTCATCTGGACTGACCACCGTAATCTGGAGTATATCCAGGCAGCGAGGAGACTGAATCCGTGGCAGGCTAGGTGGGCCATGTTTTTCACCAGATTTCAGTTCACGATCTCCTATAGGCCAGGTTCCCAGAATACTAAGGCCGACGCGCTGTCCCGTCTCTATGACACCGAGGAGCGGTCCATCGAGCCTACTCCCATCCTCCCTGCTTCATGTCTGGTGTTTATGCTGCAGTAGTTTATGTGTCGGGGGGCTAGGGTCCATCTGTTATATCTGGAGTATTTCTTCTCTTATCTGGTGTCCTGTGCGAATTTAAGTATGCTCTCTCTAATTATCTCTCTCTTTCTTTATTTTTTCTTCTCTCTCTCTCTCTCTCTCTCTCTCTCTCTCTCTTGGAGGACCTGAGCATTAGGACCATTCCTCAAGGCCTACCTGGCCTGATGACTCCGATGTCCCGAGTCCACCTGGCCGTGCTGCTTCTCCAGTTTCAACTGTTCTGCCTGTTTTATGAACATTTTAAAATCTTGTCCATGTTCTGTTATAATCTGCACCCGGCACAGCCAGAAGAGGACTGGCCACCCCTCACAGCCTGGTTCCTCTCTAGGTTTCTTCCTAGGTTTTGGCCTTCTAGGGAGTTTTTCCTAGCCACCGTGCTTTTACACCTGCATTGCTTGCTGTTTGGGGTTTTAGGCTGGGTTTCTGTACAGCACTCTGTGACATCAGCTGATGTAAGGGGGGCTTTATAAATAAATTTGATTTGATTTGATTTGGTAGCACCGGTGGTATGGGAGGTGGACGCGGACATCGAGCAGGCACTACGGTTGGAACCTGCGCCTCCTCAGTGTCCTGCAGGTCGTCTGTACGTGCCGCTTGGTGTTCGTGATAAACTGATTCGGTGGGCCCATACGCTAACCTCTTCGGGTCATCCGGGGATTGAGAGGACAGTGCGGGGTCTTAGGGGGAAGTAGTGGTGGCCCACGTTGGCTAAGGACGTGAGGTTTTATGTCTCCTCCTGTTCGGTATGCGCTCAGAGTAAGGCTCCTAGACACCTGCCTAGAGGGAAGTTACAGCCCCTCCCCGTTCCACAACGGCCGTGGTCTCACCTGTCGGTGGATTTTCTCACCGATCTTCCCCCGTCCCAGGGGAACACTATGATCCTGGTCGTTGTGGATCGGTTCTCTAAGTCCTGTCGTCTTATCCCGTTGCCCGGTCTCCCTACGGCCCTACAGACTGCGGTGGCCCTGTTTACCCACGTCTTCCGGCACTACGGGGTGCCTGAGGACATCGTTTCTGATCGGGGTCCCCAGTTCACGTCCCGAGTGTGGAGGGCATTTATGGAGCGTCTGGGGGTCTCGATCAGCCTGACCTCAGGTTTTCACCCTGAGAGTAATGGGCAGGTGGAGAGAGTGAACCAAGAGGTGGGTAGGTTTCTGCGGTCGTATTGCCAGGACCGGCCCGGTGAGTGAGCGAGGTACGTCCCATGGGTGGAGGTGGTTCAGAACTCACTCCGTCACTCCTCCACAAACATGTCACCGTTCCAGTGCGTGTTGGGCTACCAGCCGGTCCTGGCACCGTTTCATCAGAGCCAGACTGAAGCTCCTGCGGTGGAGGAGTGGGTGCAGCGCTCAAAGGAGACCTGGAGAGCCGTCCAGGAATCACTGAGACAGGCTGGTGGGCGGCAGACGAGGAGCACTGACCGTCACCGCAGTGAGGCCCCCGTGTTCACACCGGGGGACCGGGTCTGGCTCTTGACCCGGAACCTGCCCCTCCACTTGCCCTGCCGGAAGCTGGGACCGCAGTGTGTGGGGCCATTTAAAGTCCTGAGGAGGATAA
This sequence comes from Brachymystax lenok tsinlingensis, assembly GCA_030435695.1. Classification (NCBI taxonomy): domain Eukaryota; kingdom Metazoa; phylum Chordata; class Actinopteri; order Salmoniformes; family Salmonidae; genus Brachymystax; species Brachymystax lenok. The sequence continues at coordinate 1,962,787 of CM059806.1, read as the reverse complement.
ACAAGGTGTGTTATAGGTTACAGCTTCCATCTTACTACCGTATTAACCCCTCGTTTCATGTGTCTCTCCTCAGGCCGGTGGTAGCTGGTCCCCTGCAGGAAGGTGAGGTGCCGGAGGTCCCTCCGCCCCCCTTTGGACATCGAGGGGTCCCCGGCGTACACAGTCCGCTCCATTCTGGACTCTAGGCGCCGGGTGAGGGGCCTGCAGTACCTCGTGGACTGGGAGGGGTACGGGCCGGAGGAGAGGTGCTGAGTACCGGTGGAGGATATCTTGGATCCATCACTGCTGAGGGAGTTTCACCACCTTCATCCGGATCGCCCTGCGCCTCGCCCTTTGGGTCGTCCTCAAGGCCGGTGTCGGCGCGCTGCAGGAGCCGCGCGTCAGGAGGGGGGTACTGTCACGACTTCCACCGACGGTGGCTCCTCTGCCTGTTCGGGCGGCATTCGGCGGTCGTCGTCACCGGCCTACTAGCTGCCACCGATCCTCTATTTTCTTTCTGTTGATTATCGTATTGTTTGCACCTGTTTTCGTTTTGTTTGTTAGGGCTAGTTAAGCGGGTTAAGCCCGCCTCCTTTTTGTGCGGGCTTATTTGCTGTTTTGTTGGTGTGAGTTCATGTCCTATGTTTGGGCTGCTCCTATTTTGTATCTTATTTTGCGCCTGTGTGTTTTGGTGTTGGAAACTCTGCAAACCGCATTAAAGTCGGTTATTCCGTTCACTCTGCTCTCTGCGCCTGACTCCACACCCACCACTCCTAGCTGTCGTAACAGTCCAGAAGTTATTTTCGGTAATAAGAGACAGTAGCAGCAACATTATGTACACAATAAGTAAAAAAATAAGTTATACAAAACGCAAAAAAATAACAAAATAGCACAATTGGTTGGGAGAATGTAAAACGCCAGCCATGTTCTTCGGCGCCATCTTTTGAATATATTTTCAATACATACACTTTGTCATTATGGGGTATTGTGTGTAGACGGTGAAAAATGTAATAGGTCTGAATTCAGGTTGTAACACAACAAAATGTGAAATAAGTCAAGGGGTATGAATACTTGCTGAAGGCTGAAGGCACTAGAATCTCTAGTCCTAGGTCTGAGTCAATACCAATCTTTGGTCTGCTGGCATGTGATCCCGAGACCCCTATAAACGTTACAGCCGCTGCTTCCCCAGAGGTCTCCAGGTCTGCCCTGTATGCCTCCCTAAACTGATGCCTTAGGACCTTATGACCTAATAAGTAATCTACAATTTATACTAGTGCCTTAAAAAACACACCATTGAAGTAGGATTACCCTAGGAAGGGAAAGGGAAAGGAGGATACCTAGAACACATTAGACAAGTGTCCTGTTAGAGTCATTTAGCCAAAGGTATGGACGGTATAAGAATTTCCACAGCGATTGTTAAAGCTACAATATGTAACGTTTTGGGCGACCCCCAATCTGTCATTCTCATTGAAAGCAAGTCTAAGAAGCAGTAGATCTGTTCTATGTAAGCTATTTCTATGTATCCCAATCTTACGTTTTTTTTAATCTTTTACTTTCGGTTTGGTACACCATCTTCAAACAGCTGAAAATACAATATTTTGGGTTATGGAAAAGATATTTCACAGCGGTTTAGATACAATGATTATCTACACAATGACTGCTTGTTTTGTCACATAAACTACAATTATTAGAAATTTTGCAACCAGGAAATGGCGCAGCGATTCCTGCATATTGCATCTTTAACCCTTTAACGCGTATGATCACATACTATTTGTGACCATTGTTGAGTGGTCCCTGCAGTGTCCTATCGCAAATATGTGATTGGAGCAGTAGCAACAGAATGTATGATGCAACAAACGCGTCTTAACAGAATTGTTGTCTGAAAAGCATCTAAGCAATGTTTTGTACTGATGGGAAATTGAGGATCACAACTTGATCCTCAATTTCACCTTTTATTGTGAAAGATAAATACAAACTTCATCGTCCAAGCATCACATGGAACACATCCACAGTCAAACTCATTCCATAAACCAGTCTAAATAACAGGTTGTGCGGACAAAAAACAAAACATAAGTTAGCGACCTAACAGCTAGACTTGTTAACAATATACCACAACTCTGGTGAGCACAAGGGAGAAATGTACTATTGTTAAGAAAAGAGATGTGTGTCAGCTAAGCTAACAGCAGCTAAATTCTTTATGATAACAGCCATGTTTGTTTATGTTTGACAAGCAAAAACTCCTTAATACCAGAATGCCATTTGCTATAATACGCAAATAAACAAAGTCAAAATCAAAGATGGTTGTGCCCATTGCCTGAAAAATATGAACTTAGTTTGGCCCACTATTAAGCATATTACAAATCTTTGATGTACTTGTGACAGAGTATAGAAGAACCGGAGCACATGACTTGACAAGTTGTTTATCGTTTTTGAAAAATCACAAAGCAAATAAAATGTTATCACCTCACAGATCAACACCCTAAATGCAAGCCTACTGCCTAGCCTAACCGTTGCACGGATGTCCATGGGGGGTAGAAATGGGGGAAGGTATCATGGGGGGATATGATGCAGGAAATGTTATTATGATGTGGGATTTATCAATAAATGGGGGGCAAACACAAATAAAACTCCTGGAAAGGGGGGTCTGAGCTGGCAACCCTGAGGTACCATAGTTACAATCTAATGCCGCATTCAAAACAACTGGGAATTCGGAACTTGGAACTCAGAAATCTCAGTCTTCCGAGTGTTCAAGACAACTGGGAACTCGGGGGGAAAAAACAACCTCCGACTGGGAAAAATTATGTTGAACGGTAATACCATCATAATTCCAACTGGGGAACTCTGAACTCTTTCTAGAGCTCCGACTTTCCAACCTGAAAATCACTGACGTCATGATTTGACTTCATATTTTTCAGAGTTTGTCTTGAAAGCACCATAAGTCAGTCGAGTGAACTATCCCTTCACCTTGTTTTGTTATAACATATTATTTCACACATTTACGGGACAACCAGAATGCATTGTATGACGTCAACAAACATGGTGCCACACACAGCTGGCAAATAGCTTAGCATTTGCTAATCGTAATCAGTACAACCTTCAAAAAAATATTTTACACACATCATACAGTATTTGTCCATCAAAATCTATGCAAGAATCAGAATGCATGATTTGTCACCAGAACTTGAAAACATGGGAACAAAACAGTAAATACATTATGCTCCATGCATGCATACAATATGCTACAGTAGAAATGACATGATATACAGAAAATAAGGCACTTACTTTGATAGGAACACACATTATAAGTATTATAAGTAAGGAAAACAAAAATGTGACTCGTTTCAGGACTAAAACTAAACTAAAATGTTTTATCAAAATGCTTTTTTGGTAGAAATGCCGTCTGGAACATTTGAACTTTCATGTGCCTTAATAACAAACGTATATGCCATGTAAATATGGATAAAATTGTTAAATAACAAGCATAGTTGGTTTAGCCACAGAAAAAGACAGGAACCTTCAACCTAGCCATGATTGGCTGAGACAATGGATGTAACACGCTTCTGTCTATAACATTAGCTGGTCAGTATGTGTAGGTATTCCTTTTTAACCAGGCTTTTTTGAAAGATATCACATAGTAGTGTTGCTCTCCGCTTTCTGGAGGACCGAGATTTGAAATCAGTGGAATGCCCAGTGGAATTAGAGTGTGATAGCTAAGGAGATGGAGAACATTTTGGTGTTTGATTGCAAATATGCAGAGGGAGTCGAAAAGAGAACACACAGAAGGCTATTGTATAAAACACCTGTCTCCAGATTACATCTTCAAACTAAGTGCAACCTTGGTATCCGTGACAGAGAGGGAGAAGCGTCCATCCATGTATACGGGTAAGATAGTCGAGCAAGCTACATTTTCAGATATTACACATTTCAATAATTTAAAACGTCCCGTTAGCTATCTAGCTAACTTTAGCTGGCTGGCTCGCTAGCTAACTCTACGTGTGCGATCTGTGTAGTAATATTATTCATATCTCAGAGCCATTTGCATTGCTAGTTACAGCCTAATGTTAGCTAGCTAGCTAACATTGAACCTGGTTGGTTAGCTACCTAAAGATTCATGCAGGGTAGTAATGTTATGAGTTAATTGCTTAGCTAGCTAGCTACATGTCTAAACAAGACTCCACTATGCAAGTAACCATTTCAATAGAATGTTCATGATGTCACTGTGACAACTGTCGATAGATGTAGCTTGTAAATTCGCTCTAGCTATCTACTCGATTTCAGAGCACTCTTGTCTGAGTGTGCCAAAGAGCAGAATAACTGACAAATTTAGGAACGCTCAACACCCCCTGAATATGGCTGGTGTCAGTAAATGTTGGGGGAAAAAAGGTGTTTTGGGTCATTGTCCTGTTGAAAAACAAATGATAGTACCACTAAGCGCAAACCTGATGGGATGACGTATCACTGCATAATGCTGTGGTAGCCATGCTGGTTAAGTGTGCCTTGAATTCTAAATAAATCACTGACAGTGTTACCAGCAAAGCACCCCCACATCATCACACCTCCTCCTCCTCTATGCTTCACGTTAGGAATTACACATGCCTACTCTGCGTCTCACAAAGACACAGCGGTTGGAACCGAAAATCTCACATTTGGACAGATTTCCACCAGTCTAATGTCCATTGCTAGTGTTTCTTGGAGCAAGCAAGTCTCTTCTTCTCATTGGTGTTCTTTAGTAGTGGTTTCTTTGCAGCAATTTGACCATGAAGGCCTGATTCAAGCAGTCTCCTCTGAGCAGTTGATGATGAGACGTGTCTGTTACTTGAACTCTGTGAAGCATTTATATGGGCTGAAATCTGAGGTGCAGTTAACTCTAATGAACTTATCCTCTGCAGCAGAGGTAACTCTGGGTCTTCCTTTCCTGTGGCGGTCCTCATGAGAGCCAGTTTCATCATAGCACTTGATGGTTTTTGCGACTGCACTTGAAGAAAGTTTTCTGGATTGACTGACCTTCATGTCTTAAAGTAATGATGGAGTGTTGTTTCTCTTTGCTTATTTGAGCTGTTCTTGACATAATATGGACTTGGTCTTTTGTCTATATATGCAAACGACTGGGTAAGGCAGGCAGGGGGTCGATAATCCAGAGTAGTGGGCAACGGTACAGGACGGCAGGCAGGCTCAGGGTACGGGGCAGGCAGAGAGGTCAGGCAGGCCGGCTCAGAGTCAGGACAGGCAATGGTCAAAAACCAGGAGGGCAAGAAACAGAGAGACTGGGGAAAAGCAGGAGCTGAGACAAAACGCTGGTTGACTTGACAAACAAGACAAACTGGCAACAGACAAACTGAGAACACGGGTATAAGTACCCAGGGGATAATGGGGAAGATGGGCGACACCTGGAGGGGGGGTGGAGACAAGCACAAGGACAGGTGAAATTGATCAGGGCGTGACAATATGTGTTATTTCATAGTCTTGATGTCTAGACTATTATTTTACAATGTAGAAAATATACAAAATAAAGAAAAACCCTGGAATGAGTAGATGTGTCCAAACTTTTGACTGGTACTGAATACATTGGTCCCAACAATCTATATACCAAAAAATATTTATATCTGATCACTTAAACATGTATTCACATGACTTGATTCATCACTGCGGTATTATTCACTGAAAGCCAGGGAAAGAGTACGCTATGCTATGGCACCTTACATACGTGAAGTATTCTGTGGGGAAAAAACATGGTATAATTGTGTAGTCCTAGCCTACTATTCAATATGTTGTTGACACAAGAGCCCTGGCCGAACATCCATAATCCATGCAAATACGTTTATCTAATACACACTTTCTAAAGTTCTACATTTTCGGATCCACTCCTTCATATTGAATAATGCAAAACTGTTTTCAATTGTTCAATTTCAAATTGTTGTACCCTGTAAAATGAAAATGTAGATATCGTTATTCAAGTTTTAGCTTCATTCGTTTGAAAAATCAAAGTTGAAATATTGGTATGGATCCGTGTACGGTTCGTTCAATCAGTATCTCTGCTTAAACAATGAAGACGGATAATAATTTAGACTGCATGAATTCATTTTTTTATGTTGTCTACAAAATTGAATTAGTTAACAGAGATGGTGTGGGCGTGGAGAAGAGAGGCTGCCACAGGATACAGTGGCAGGATAGAGGCAGGATACAGGATACCATTTTAATCAGGGGAATCTCCTCTTAGTAATTATGTAAATCTGGGCAGCGAGCTCGTTTGTCATCGATCGCTAGACCAGAAATAGTCAGAAGTTTTTATTTTTTCATTACTTTTTCATTACGCAGACATACGCACAGTTGACCCTATCGAGGTGCGGATGTTTACTTTCTACACAAGTATTTTTTTCCAGTTTCGTCCAATGAACAGATTGTAGTGGTAAAATAAAAAGAGATTAAAAAAATTATGGAATTCTAAGCATCCCTCCAGTCAAAACAGGCCCTGCGAACGTTCGATTCCATTAATCTGCTATGGGCCCACGCTATAGTGTTCCAGTTTAGCCAACGTTCTTAAGCCGTGGGTGAATTTTGACTCGTTCTATTGTCCAGCCTAGGCTATGAGGGGTGGCCAGTCCTCTTCTGGCTGTGCCAGGTGGAGATTATAACAGAACATGGCCAAGATGTTAAAATGTTCATAGATGACCAGCAGGGTAAAATAATAATAATCACAGTGGTTGTCGAGGGTGCAACAGGACAGCACCTCAGGAGAAAATGTCAGTTGGCTATTCATTGTCGATCGTTCAGCGTATCTCTACCGCTCCTGCTGTCTCTAGAGAGTTGAAAACAGCAGGTCTGTGACAGGTAGCACGTCCGGTGAACAGGTCAGGGTTCTATAGCCACAGGCAGAACAGTTGAAACTGGAGCAGCACGGCCAGGTGGACTGGGGACAGCAAGGAGTCATCAGGCCAGGTAGTCCTGAGGCATGGTCCTAGGGCTCTTGTCTTCCGAGAGAGAGAGAGAAAGAAAGAGAGAAAGAGAGAAAGAAAAAGAGAGAAAGAGAGAGAGACTTAGAGGGAGCATACTTAATTTCACACAGGACACCGGATAAGACAGGAGAAATACTCCAGATATAACAGACTGACCCTAGCCCCCCAACACATAAACTACTGCAGCATAAATACTGGAGGCTGAGACAGGAGGGGCGGAAGACACTGTGGCCCCGTCCGACGATACCCCCGGACAGGGCCAAACAGGCAGGATATAACCCCACCCACTTTGCCAAAGCACAGCCCCCACACCACTAGAGGGATATCTTCAACCACCAACTTACCATCCTGAGACATGGCCGAGTATAACCCACAAAGATCTCCGCCACGGCATAAACTACTGCAGGGTAGCACCTCCAATATTTTTCCATTAGCATAAATTCATAAACCATCGCGGTTCACACAAAACACATTTCACAGCGAAAACAAATCCCTTACCTTTTGAAGAACTTCTGCTGAGGGCTTCCCAAGTGTCCAACGAAGACATCCAATGATTCTTTTGTTAAAAAGTCATTTATTATATCCATAAATCTCAGTTTGGTTGGCGCGTTATGATCATAAAATACAGCGTCCACTCGCCTATTGAACCGTGAAGAGAACGCGTTCAACCTATACCTATACACTTGTCCAAGAACAATCAAACATCATTGATAATGTATCCTTAGGAACACTTTTATGTACAGTGGGGCAAAAAAGTATTTAGTCAGCCACCAATTGTGCAAGTTCTCCAACTTAAAAAAGATGAGAGAGGCCTGTAATTTTCATCATAGGTACACTTCAACTATGACAGACGAAATGAGAAAAAGAAATCCAGAAAATCACATTGTAGGATTTTTTATTTATTTATTTGCAAATTATGGTGGAAAATAAGTATTTGGTCAATAACAAAAGTTTATCTCAATACTTTGTTATATACCCTTTGTTGGCAATGACAGAGGTCAAACGTTTTCTGTAAGTCTTCACAAGGTTTTCACACACTGTTGCTGGTATTTTGGCCCATTCCTCCATGCAGATCTCCTCTAGAGCAGTGATGTTTTGGGGCTGTCGCTGGGCAACACGGACTTTCAACTCCTCCAAAGATTTTCTATGGGGTTGAGATCTGGAGACTGGCTAGGCCACTCCAGGACCTTGAAATGCTTCTTACGAAGCCACTCCTTCGTTGCCCAGGCGGTGTGTTTGGGATCATTGTCATGCTGAAAGACCCAGCCACGTTTCATCTTCAATGCCCTTGCTGATGGAAGGAGGTTTTCACTCAAAATCTCACGATACATGGCCCCATTCATTCTTTCCGTTACACGGATCAGTCGTCCTGGTCCCTTTGCAGAAAAACAGCCCCAAAGCATGATGTTTCCACCCCCATGCTTCACAGTAGGTATGGTGTTCTTTGGATGCAACTCAGCATTCTTTGTCCTCCAAACACGACGAGTTGAGTTTTTACCAAAAAGTTATATTTTGGTTTCATCTGACCATATGACATTCTCCCAATCCTCATCTGGATCATCCAAATGCTCTCTAGCAAACTTTAGACGGGCCTGAACATGTACTGGCTTAAGCAGGGTTTGAGTCCCTGGCGGCGTAGTGTGTTACTGATGGTAGGCTTTGTTACTTTGGTCCCAGCTCTCTGCAGGTCATTCACTAGGTCCCCCCGTGTGGTTCTGGGATTTTTGCTCACCGTTCTTGTAATCATTTTGACCCCACGGGGTGAGATCTTGCGTGGAGCCCCAGATCGAGGAAGATTATCAGTGGTCTTGTATGTCTTCCATTTCCTAATAATTGCTCCCACAGTTGATTTCTTCAAACCAAGCTGCTTACCTATTGCAGATTCAGTCTTCCCAACCTGGTGCAGGTCTACAATTTTGTTTCTGGTGTCCTTTGACAGCTCTTTGGTCTTGGCCATAGTGGAGTTTGGAGTGTGACTGTTTGAGGTTGTGGACAGGTGTCTTTTATACTGATAACAAGTTCAAACAGGTGCCATTAATACAGGTAACGAGTGGAGGACAGAGGAGCCTCTTAAAGAAGAAGTTACAGGTCTGTGAGAGCCAGAAATCTTGCTTGTTTGTGTGTGACCAAATACTTATTTTCCACCATAATTTGCAAATAAATTCATAAAAATCCTACAATGTGATTTTCTGGATTTTTTTTCCTCATTTTGTCTGTCATAGTTGAAGTGTACCTATGATGAAAATTACAGGCCTCTCTCATCTTTTTAAGTGAGAGAACTTGCACAATTGGTGGCTGACTAAACACTTTTTTGCCCCACTGTATATTTACTATAATATTTCAACCGGATTATAAACTGGACGATAGGAAAGGAAAAAACCACAGCGCGCACGAGCCCGTGAACGCGCATCCTCTTCTGTTTACATCCGATGACCAGTTCGAAATTCTTCTTCTATTACCATCCAGAGCAACTATAACATCACCAAACACTGTCTAGAGACTGTTGACATCCAGTGGAAGCAATAGGTACTGCAATCTTAAAAAATGGCTGTTTTCAATAGGGAGGGGTTCAAAATGAGGCAATGTGTCAAAAACACTTATTCCAGGACAGAAATTCCTCGGGTTTTCGCCTGCTATATTCGTTCTGTTATACTCACAGACATTATGTTAACACTTTTAGAAACTTCAGAGTGTTTCCTATCCAATAGTACTAATTATGTGTATATCCTATGTTCTAGGCCCGAGTGGAAGGCATTTTACTTTGGGCACGCCAGACTCTCCAAAACCGTCACCTCGGGAGCCGCTCCCTAAGAAGTTAATGCTTTATCCGGGTAGCCGGAAAGTAGAGCATTGCAGTAGTCTAACCTAGAAGTGACAAAAGCATGGGCATATTTTTATGCATCATTTTTGGACAGAAAACTTCAGATTTTTGCAATGTTACGTAGATGGAAAAAAGCTGTCCTTGAAACAGTCTTGATATGTTCGTCAAAAGAGAGATCAAGGTCCAAAGTTACGGTCCTTCACAGTTTTATTAGAGACGACTGTACAACCATCAATATTAATTGTCAGATTCAACAGAAGATCTCTTTGTTTCCTGGGAACTAGAACAAGCATCTCTGTTTTGTCAGAGTTTAAAAGTAGAACATTTGCCGCCATCCACTTCCTTATGTCTGAAACCCAGGCTTCCAGGGAGGACAATTTTGGGGCTTCACCATGTTTCATCTAAATGTACAGCTGTGTGTCATCCGCATAGCAGTGAAAGTTAACATTATGTTTCTGAATAACATCACCAAGAGGTAAAATATAACAATAGTGGTCCTAAAACGGAGCCTTGAGGAACATCGAAATTTACAGTTGTTTTGTCAGAGGACAAACTGATATCTTTCCAACAGATAAGATCTAAACCAGGCCTGAACTTGTCCGTGTAGACCAATTTGGGTTTCCAATCTCTCCAAAAGAATGTGGCGATCGATGGTATCAAAAGCAGCACTAAGGTCTAGGAGCACGAGGACAGATGCAGAGCCTCGGTCTGACGTCATTAAAAGGTCATTTACCACCTTCACAAGTGCAGTCTCAGTGCTATGATGGGGTCTAAAACCAGACTGAAGCGTTTCGTATACAATTATAAATATTTTTGGTCGTTAGGGCAAATCTAGTCTGTGATAGGAGGGGAGTTTTTCACACCTAGCTCGGCTATTAGATTATTCTTTAGTCAAGGTTGAATAGTCTATTGTTCGGCTACTAGCCCCCCCAAACTTCAACAAATTGCTATTCCCATCTCATTCCTTTCCCTCTTCCACGTGTCATCATTCTGCTCCTGAGTGGCTCGCTTGTGGGCGTGCTGGCAGGATATGGCAGTATCTTCGGTTGTGCGTCAAGAATTCTTCATACAGTAGCACGTTTGTATGAAGGTGTGGTTATTCACAGGCAAATTGTTATATGCTATGGAGATACATTTGTGTCTCTTTGTCGAGAGCAAAACCTTTTATATTTTCTATCAAAAATAATTGTTCTGAAAGCAACTTACTTCCGACACAAAGTCAAAGCGGGCACCTACGAAGATGGCATCTCAGGTAAGCAGCACTGGGCTGTATTGACCTATCCTGAAAATGACATCTGCTGCTTTAGATTGAACGGTCATATCTCAGTTATTGTTTTCACATCTATAAAAAATAAGCTGTTTTCTTTACTTTCAGAGAGCGAGCTGGCCAAGGGGTCGAAAATGTAGATATTGCCAGATGTTCACTGACCGAGGAACAGACCGTGGAAGCTTTATTGCTGGCAAAAGTGTCCATAACCAGAGGTAATGAAACTGTTCTGTGTTCTTTTTCTCTCTTCCTCTCTGCCTGTCTTGTTGTACATGGAACCTGTCTCACATGCATTAATTATAAAACCCTTAAGATGTCAGCTGCTAATTTTCAGATTTACACTTTACATCCATTTGTCACTCGTCTGCAGGTATGTTTTGATGTGAGAGAGGAAGCCAGTGCCGTCATCACCACCTCACCAGCTCATTTAAGTACAGATTGAACTTGTATTTATAATATTACAGTTATTATAATTATAATGCATATATGTATTTATAACACCTGGATAATGAACTTCTTTCAATAAAGCGTTTCACATTCTCCACTGGTTGAAATTAAGTATCTCATTGAAATACTATCCTGTGTCCTCAGATGAATGCAGATGAAGGGAGTTAGATATGCATAGGTTTGTTTCTGTATATATGAACTACAAATCAATCATGTTTCTAGTCTATTGCATAGTTACAATGTGTAATCATTGATGTCCCAGGAGCAGGAGTGGTAAACACTGTTGAAGTGTATCATTGTAATACATACATGCAGACACAGCATCATTCAAATATTGGAGTTTGATATGACTGAAAAATAATGTCTCAGAGATTCATACCTGAACCGCACCTTTATTTGCCAAGGAAGAGTACATGATCAGTGAATTCATAGCTCTTCAAGAACTCTTAAAACAATCCAAACATGACAACTTAATTCACACAGTTACATTCATTTTGTCGATTCAAGTTTCATCAGTCTTCACACCTCTCCTGGCTTCGGTGACCCCAGGACTTCTGTGGGAATGCCTCTTCATTGAGATTGCTACAGATACGGTGCGTTTGACACCTTTGACAGCCCACAGATGGTCTGTCATTCAAGCAATGCCATGAATCGTTATTGAGTCATCACGCTGAGCCTCAGCGCCAGCAAGTCGCCAGTCGCGAGTATCACTTTCTATCACTCCTTCACTACAGTTTCCCCCTGTGGATACTCTGTATTGTAGAAAACAATCAGATGAACCAGAGAAAAATAAGGCGGCAAGGTGGGGAAATCTGACGTCCCGCCTTTGAACAAGGCAGTTAACCCCCAACAACAACTGCTTCCCGGGTGCCGATGACGTTGATTAAGGCACCTCTGATTCAGAGGGGTTGGGTTAAATGCAGAAGACACATTTTGGTTTAATGTATTCAGTTGTGCAACTGACTAGGTATCCCATTTCCCTTAAGAACTCCTTTGAGTGCGATCATTTCAGTAACTTCTTTGGCTCTGATGTGATCACCCCAAACATTTGTTAGAATTAAGTTATATATATATAAAAAGTATAACTTTGCTGCCCTGATATCCTAGGGATATTGTCATGTATACTCTTAACACATATCAATTAATTAAATCTGGCAGCTGGCAAAGATGTTAAATGATTCATTAAATTCACAGAAGGCAATACATTGACAAAACATTTAAGGTTTTTATTGTAACATAAAAACATATAGCAGCAGCAACAACAACAACATATGGGGGTGGCAGGTAGCCTGGCGTGTAGAGTCCCCGAGCTGACAAGATCAAAATCTGTTGTTCTGCCCCTGAGTAAGGCAGTAACCCACTGTTCCCCGGGCGCAGAAGACGTGGATGTCGATTCAGGCAGCCCTCCACACCTCTCTGATTCAGAGGGGTTTGGTTAAATGCGGTTGAATGCATTCAGTTGTACAACTGACTAGGTATCCCACTTTCCAGAAATAAATGTAACATATAAAAAAACGTTTTAACATATAAAACCCAGGGTGCAGTGCAACCAACCAACACCTCCAATTGCAGGGTAACAGCAAAGAGCTGTGTGTGTGCTAAAACACTTTTAGTGAGATTTTGTGCTAAGACAGTGTCACGACTTCCGCCGAAGTTGGTGCCTCTCCTTGTTCGGGCGGCATTCGGCGGTCGGCGTAGCCGGTCTTCTAGCCATCATCAATCCATTTTTCATTTTCCATTTGTTTTGTCTTCCCACACACCTGGTTCCAATTCCATTCATTTTATGTCATGTATTAAACCCTCTGTTTCTCACATGTCCTTGTCCAGAATTGTTTGCTGTTTAGTGTTTGTTGCTCGTGTTATACTGGTGGCTTACGTGTTTTATTTAGCCCATATACTCTCATGATGTTTTTGTACTGTTTTGGTTGTATGATTAGTACAAAGTTTTGCTCTCCTGCGCCTGACTTCTCTGCCACCAGTTACGCAACCCTTACAGAATTTCGGACCACACATCTGGAGTCAGCAAGAGCTGGTAACACGGTTATAGGGGTGGAGGAGCGCGTCCGGGAGCATGCAGCAATGCTCCACCATCTAGGCAAAACCATGGACCACGTTGTGCAGACAAAGGACAGCTGGGAGAGACAGGGAGTTCTACCAGCGCCTCCACCAGCACAACCGGGGTCTCCCATTCTCAACCTTCCTTCTCCTGGTTCCAGTGGGATTCGTCTCTCCCTTCCCCGCGATCACGACGGGAGTGCTGCGAACTGCCAGGGGTTCCTATTGCAGCTAGAATTATACCTGGCAACTGTCCACCCAGCTCCTTCGGGCCGTGAGAGGGTGTCCGCCCTCATCTCGTGCCTCACCGGGAAAGCCCTGGAGTGGGCCAACGCCATGTGGACAGAGGGAGATGCGGCGTTGGACCAGTTTGAGGAGTTCACCTGCCCGTTCCGGGCAGTCTTCGACCATCCGCCCGAGGGTAGAGTGGCGGGTGAACGCCTCTTCCATCTGAGGCAGGAGACGAGGAGCGCCCAAGAGTTCGGCCTGGAGTTTCGGACCCTGGCTGCCGGCGCGGGATGGAACGACAGGACCCTGATAGACCATTATCGATGCAGTTTGCGCGAAGACGTCCGTCGGGAGTTGGTATGCAGAGACACCACCCTCACTTTTGACCAGTTGGTGGACCTGTCCATCCGGCTGGATAACCTGCTGGCTACCCGCGGATGTTCAGATCGGGGTCTGTTGGTTCCATCCCCCCGCTCTACCTCTCCGATACCTATGGAGTTGGGAGGGGCGGTGCGCAGGGAGACCGGAGGGGGTTCCAGCTTGTACATCTGTGGCCGCAGAGGTCACACTGCCGGTCGGTGCCGGATTGGTTCCTCTGGGTATCGAGGCAGCAGGCAGGGCGCTCTGGCGTCACCTCAGGGCGCCCCGCACCATTCTCACCCAGAGCCCTCTGTTGCATATACAGTGGGGCAAAAAAGTATTTAGTCAGCCACCAATTGTGCAAGTTCTCTCACTTAAAAAGATGAGAGAGGCCTGTAATTTTCATCATAGGTACACTTCAACTATGACAGACAAAATGAGGAAAAAAATCCAGAAAATCACATTGTAGGATTTTTTATGAATTTATTTGCAAATTATGGTGGAAAATAAGTATTTGGTCACATACACACAAGCAAGATTTCTGGCTCTCACAGACCTGTAACTTCTTCTTTAAGAGGCTCCTCTGTCCTCCACTCATTACCTGTATTAATGGCACCTGTTTGAACTTGTTATCAGTATAAAGACACCTGTCCACAACCTCAAACAGTCACACTCCAAACTCCACTATGGCCAAGACCAAAGAGCTGTCAAAGGACACCAGAAACAAAATTGTAGACATGCACCAGGTTGGGAAGACTGAATCTGCAATAGGTAAGCAGCTTGGTTTGAAGAAATCAACTGTGGGAGCAATTATTAGGAAATGGAAGACATACAAGACCACTGATAATCTTCCTCGATCTGGGGCTCCACGCAAGATCTCACCCGTGGGGTCAAAATGATCACAAGAACGGTGAGCAAAAATCCCAGAACCACACGGGGACCTAGTGAATGACCTGCAGAGAGCTGGGACCAAAGTAACAAAGCCTACCATCAGTAACACACTACGCCGCCAGGGACTCAAATCCTGCAGTGCCAGACGTGTCCCCCTGCTTAAGCCAGTACATGTTCAGGCCCGTCTAAAGTTTGCTAGAGTGCATTTGGATGATCCAGATGAGGATTGGGAGAATGTCAGATGAAACCAAAATATAACTTTTTGGTAAAAACTCAACTCGTCGTGTTTGGAGGACAAAGAATGCTGAGTTGCATCCAAAGAACACCATACATACTGTGAAGCATGGGGGTGGAAACATCATGCTTTGGGGCTGTTTTTCTGCAAAGGGACCAGGACGACTGATCCGTGTAAAGGAAAGAATGAATGGGGCCATGTATCGTGAGATTTTGAGTGAAAACCTCCTTCCATCAGCAAGGGCATTGAAGATGAAACGTGGCTGGGTCTTTCAGCATGACAATGATCCCAAACACACCGCCCGGGCAACGAAGGAGTGGCTTCGTAAGAAGCATTTCAAGGTCCTGGAGTGGTCTAGCCAGTCTCCAGATCTCAACCCCATAGAAAATCTTTGAAAGTCTGTGTTGCCCAGCGACAGCCCCAAAACATCACTGCTCTAGAGGAGATCTGCATGGAGGAATGGGCCAAAATACCAGCAACAGTGTGTGAAAACCTTGTGAAGACTTACAGAAAACGTTTGACCTCTGTCATTGCCAACAAAGGGTATATAACAAAGTATTGAGATAAAGTTTTGTTATTGACCAAATACTTATTTTCCACCATAATTTGCAAATAAATTCATAAAAAATCCTACAATGTGATTTTCTGGATTTTTTTCCTCATTTTGTCTGTCATAGTTGAAGTGTACCTATGATGAAAATTACAGGCCTCTCTCATCTTTTTAAGTGAGAGAACTTGCACAATTGGTGGCTGACTAAATACTTTTTTTCCCCACTGTATGTTTGTGTATGTCACTTTTCCAGATTTTCCCCCGCATTCCCAGCATAAGGCTCTCATCGATTCAGGCACGGCTGGGAATTTTATAGACAGATAATTTGCCCATAGTTTAGGGATCCCCGTTGTTCCCGTGGATGTGCCTTTCCCCATTCATGCCTTAGATAGTCAACCATTAGGGTCACCGCTCCTCTTAGTATGGTGACGCAGGGGGATCACAGGGGAGATAATTAGTCTCTTCCTCATTGATTCTCCTGCGTTTCCCGTGGTTCTAGGTCTACCCTGGTTAGCTTGTCATGACCCCACTGTTTTTTGGCAACAGAGGGCTCTCACGGTGTGGTCGCAAGAGTGGTGCGCAGGGTGCTTGGACGGTTATTGGAGCATGACCTGTACGTCAAGGCTGAGAAGTGTCTATTCTTCCAGCAGTCCGTCTCCTTCCTAGGGTACCGCATTTCCACCTCGGGGGTGGAGATGGAGAATGACCGCATTGTAGCCGTGCGTAATTGGCTGACTCCCACCACGGTTTCTTGGGTTTGCCAATTATTACCGGAGGTTTATCCGGGGTTTTGGTCAGGTAGCGGCTCCCATTACGTCACTGCTGAAGGGGTGTCCGGTGAGTTTGCAATGGTCGGCTGAGGCGGACAGGGCTTTTGGTCACCTGAAGGCTCTGTTTACCTCGACTCCCGGGCTGCCCCATTCTGATCCCTCTTTGGTATTCATAGTGGAGGTGGATGCATCCGAGGCTGGGATAGGAGCCGTGCTCTCTCAGCGCTTGGGTACGCCACCGAAGCTCAGCCCCTGTGCCTTCTTCTCTAAGACGTTCAGCCCTGCGGAACGTCTTGGTCGCACCTGTCGGTGGACTTTCTAACCGATCTCCCTCCCTCACAGGGTAACACCGCTATTCTGGTCATTGAGGATCGGTTCTCTAAGTCCTGTTGTCTCCTTCCTCTGCCCGGTCTCCCTACGGCCCTACAGACTGCGGAGGCCTTGTTTACGCATGTCTTCCGGCACCACGGGGTGCCTGAGGATATAGTGTCTGATTGAGGTCCCCGAGAGTAATGGGCAGGTGGAGAGAGTAAACCAGGATTTGGGCAGGTTTCTGCGGTCTTATTGCCGGGACCGTCCGGGGGAGTGGGTGGCATTCGTGCCTTGGGCCGAGATGGCCTAGAACTCGTTTCGCCACTGCTCCACTAACCTCTCTCCCTTTCAGTGTGTACTGGGGTACCAGCCGGTTCTGGTGCCTTGGCATCAGAGTCAGACTGAGGCTCCTGCGGTGGAAAAATGCTTCAGGCGCGCGGAGGAGACATGGCAACCCGTGTTCACCTTCAGAGAGCTGCTTTGCGTCAAAAGGAGAATGCAGACCAACACCGCAGTTGAGGCCCGGGTCTGGCTCTCGACCAAAAACCTGCCCCTCCGCCTGCCCTGCCGGAAGCTGGGTCCGCGGTTTGTAGGGCCATTTAAAGTCCTGAGGAGAGTGAATGAGGTTTGTTATAGGTTACAGCTTCCCCCTGATTACCGTATTAACCCCTCGTTCCATGTGTCTCTCCTCACGCCGGTGGTGGCTGGTCCGCTCCAGGAGTCTGAGGTGCGGGAGGTTCCTCTGCCCCCTCTGGACATCGAGGGGGCCCTGGCGTACTCCGTTCGCTGCATACTGGATTCGAGGCGTTGGGCGAGGAGCCTTCAGTATCTCGTGGAGTGGGACGGGTACGGTCCGGAAGAGAGGTGCTGGGTTCCGGTCGAGGACATTTTGGATCCTTCTATGCTGCAGGAGTTCCACCGTCTTCGTCCGGATTGCCCTGTGCCTCGCCCTCCGGGTCATCCCCGAGGCCGGTGTTGGTGGGCCGGTGTCGGTGCGCCGCTGGAGCCGTGCGTCATGGGGGGGTACTGTCACGACTTCCGCCAAAGTTGGTGCCTCTCCTTGTTTGGGGCGGCCTTCGGCGGTCGGCATCGCCGGTCTTCTAGCCATCATCGATCCATTTTTCATTTTCCATTTGTTTTGTCTTGTCTTCCCACAGACCTGGTTCCAATTCCATTAATTTTATGTCATGTATTTAATCGTCTGTTTCTCACATGTCCTTGTCCGGAATTGTTTGCTGTTTAGTGTTTGTTGCTCGTGTAATACTGGTGGGTTACGGGTTTATTTAGCCAATGTACTCTCGTGATGTTTTTGTACCGTTTTGGTTGTATGATTAAACAACTACGGTTAGTACAAAGTTTTGCTCTCCTGCGCCTGACTTCTTTGCCACCAGTTACGCAACCCTTACAGACAATTACTAAAAGCTTTTTTTCAACATGTTGCTCCCACCATGTCTCTGTCCCTGGGCCACAGTATCTCCCCCATCTCCATCCCTATAGCCTTGTGAATACCTAATGCTAACATGCATCCTTTGTCATGATCTTGTCCACATTCTGATTATGCCCAAATTTTTGACAGGTGTAGACGATTAAAAAGACGCATTGTGGTCTGATTATGATCAGATTTTCCTTGACCACCTTCGGACGTAGTCATGGAAAGCATTGTGTCTGGATATCTTACAAGTGTAGACGGATCTGGACAGTGAAACCATTTAAATCATTGTTATCATGCCTTCCTGCCTTGTCTTTACTGACATTTTCAACATCTTCTTGTCCCATTCTGAAAATCCCAACGTTTCAAGCAGAACACAATTGTCCCTGTTCTTAACAACTCAAAGGTCACCTTCCAAAAGACTATCAACCCGTAGCACTCACATCTGTAACCATGACATGCTTTGAAAGGCTGGTCATGGCACACATCAACACCATCATCTCAGACACCCTGGACCCTCTCCAATTCACATACCGCCCAAACAGATCCACAGATGGTGTAATCTCTATTGCACAGCACACTGCTCTCACACCGGGACAAGAGGAATACCTATGTGAGAATCCTGTTCATTAACTACAGCTCAGTGTTCAACACCATAGTCCCCTAGACGCTCATCACCAAGCTCAAGACACCTGAACACCTCTCTCTGCAACTGGTTCCTGGGCTTTCTGACGGGCCGCCCCCAGGTTTTGAGGGTAGGTAACAACACATAGGCTTGATCCCTGACGACAATGAGTCAGCCTACAGCAGGGATGGGCCTCCAGTCCTCGGGGGCCGCAGTGGTATCGCACTTTTTCCCCATCCCTAGCAAACACAGCTGATTAAACTAATTGCATTCGAAACTGAAGATCTGGATAAGATTATTTTTGGAGTCTAGGTGTGTTAGCTGGGGCTGGGGCAAAAGTGTGACACCAATCAGGCCCCCAAAGACGGGAGTTTCCCATCCCTGGCCTACAGGGAGGAGGTCAGAGACCTGACAGTGTGGTGCTAGGACAACAACCTCTCCCTCAATGTCAGCAAGACAAAGGAGCTGATCGTGGACTACAGCAAACGGAGGGGCGAGCATGCCTCCATCCACATCGACAGGGCTGTAGTGGAGCGGGTCAAGAGCTTCAAGTTCCTCAGTCCACATCACCAAGGACCAAGGCCCGTCAACGCCTCTTCCCCCTCAGGAGGCTGAAAAGATATGGCATGGGCCCTCAGATCCTCAAAAATGTATACAGCCGCACCATTGAGATCTGGCTGCATCACCGCTTGGTACAGCAATTACACTGCCCTCGATCGCAATGTGCTAAAGAGGGTGGTGCGAATGGCCCAGTACATCATTGGGACCGAGGTCCCATCCAGACCTTTATACCAGGCGGTGTCAGAGCAAGGCCTGGACAATTGTCACAGACTCCAGCCACCCAAGCCATAGACTTTTCACTCTGCTACTGCACTACAGGAGCACCACGTCTGGGACCAACAGGCTCCTAAACAGCTTCTACCCCCAAATGGCTACCCAGACTATTTGCATTGACCCTCTATCCACAACCACCACGGGAGGCTGCTGAGGGGAGGATGGCTCATTATAATGTCCGGAACGGAGTCAGTGGAACGGCATCAAACACATGTATTTGATACCATTCCACTTATTCCACTCCAAACCACTACCACAAGCCCGTCTTCCCCAATAAATGAAGAATTTGACAAAGTCCCAAATCTGCAATAGGTCAGGTATTGTTTATTCATGAGAATTCTGAATCCCAAATGTGAACACAGTCTTTTTATATTGTACAAGCTTTAAACTGAATACAAATGATACAAACGCTCCACCCTCTCTAGGCAATAGTACTTTCCCACAGTACACATTCATTGGCTTATCACTCTCTGTAACATAAGTCAATCTGGACAGCTCCTAGCCATTCCTCCCTTCCTGAAGACGAGAAGGCCTCTCTTCTGTAGTCTGGTTTCACAAAGAATTATTTGTTCTCCCAGATACTCCTTCTTACATTGCAAGATTGTACCGCCATGTTCCAGTCTCTATACAGTATACATTTCTAGACACACACACATCAATTGGATTATCATTGTCTTATAACCCTATCCCTATTGCAAACATTTTCAAATATTCTTAGTCATTACTTAAACATACAAATTTCCCTATCAGTCTTATCCTGAGTTCTGTTACAATCAATGCAAAAGTTATTGCGGACAAGAGATTTAACAGCGAATGTCTGTTGAATGTCTGATATAAAAACCCACTTGATCTCGCTGCTGGGTAGGGTTACTGCCTTTAGTTGGAGTAGATGTATTCTCAACATTTTGATATAGTCCTACCCTGCAACTTGGCCTGTAGCTTACCTGACAACCTTGTGACCATGTAATTAGGAGTTAGGTGTATTTAGACAGTTCCAAAGCGATATTGCAAGAGATAGCTATGAGTACAATTTAAATGCATGCATTTGGTTCTTCAGAGGATGAGGAATGGATGTACGGAATAATAGCCTACTATGCTATACCAGCAGAGGGCAGGCTTGTTCATGTTATGTCCATAAGTTTCTTTCACAAGCCACCATTCCTATACATGAAGTTTGGTGCAGTGGCCTCAGAGAGAAGATAGCCTACACCATTAGCAAGTTCACCGACCACCTACAAAGGTACCCTATATGAACAAACTGACCTTAGATCAATGCTTTCAGGCAACTTAACTGGTGCAGTGACAAGACAGGGTTTCGTCCCAAATGACACCCAAATCCCCATAGTTGATATAGTGCACTACTATTGACTAAAGCCCTAGTCAAAAGTAGTGCACTATAGGAATATGGTGCCATTTGAGATGCAGATAGGGAGAGGGGGTGAAATGACTTTTTGAAATGACCGGCACAACGCTGGCTATGGGCACAAACCCACCGTTGCTGGACCAGACAGGACTGGTAAAAAGTGCTCTTCACTGACGAGTCGCGGTTTTGTCTCAGCAGGGGGGATGGTCGGATTTGCGTTTATCGTAAACTGAATGAGCGTTACACCGAGGCCTGTACTCTAGAGCGGGATTGATTTGGAAGTGGAGGGTCCGTCATGGTCTGATTGTCTCAGAGTAGTACGCACCATATGTAATAGAGAGGCTAACAATACAAGAATGCACAATGCATGCTAAATATAATGCAGGAAAAAAAGCCCAACCCTAAACTGAAAGATATAAGACATTGTCACTGTTTGTGCTGTTATGGGAACTCTTGAATGTGTGCAGTCTTGAGGTCCCTGAAGTTTGCTGCTGTGGTTTTTTATGTTTTGATGATTTCCTCCCTCATAGTGGTTTCTTCTATATTTGCCATTGCCTCAGGCTTACCAATGTACCACACATTAAATCAAATTTTAAGACCCAAAGTATTAAGTAACAAAAATGACAAGTCACTCACACACACACACACACACACACACAGCTACACTCAGCTCCGAATCAGCCCTTCTAAGCCTCTTCCCCTCCCTCTCTTTACATCTCTCTCCCCTTTTTTGTCCCCCTCGCCCTCTCCATTTCTCTCTTCTGTTTAGCCTGCAAGCACTATTTCAATCCTCTGTCTAGGGAGAGAGAGAGAGAGAGACAGGCAGAGACAGAGAGCAAGTGCGCGTGAGAGAAAGAGGGAAAGGGGAGGGTATGGCAGACAGGATTTAGAGTTCAAGTGCACGTGTAGAAAATTGCCTGAATAAAAGGGAGACTGTGCGGAAAGTAAGCAAGGAGGAAGGGAGGCAAAAAGAGGCAGGACACAAAGCAGAGAGAGCAGTGCTCTTACTCTCTCTATCTGAGAGAACATTTATTAAACCAGGAATGAGGGAAGAAATGGAAGTACAAAAAATGAATACTGAGAGAGAGAAAAAATTCATTCCAGCAGCCCCCTCCCTTTCCCTCTCTCCCCAACAACACACTCCTCCTCTTCTATCCCTCCCTCCTGGATATTTCACCATGAAATCCCAGTCTCGCTCTAGCTAGCCTTCCCTTCTCTCCCCTCCCACCTCTACACACAGGCACACACACGAACACTCACACACACCCGGGCTGACTCCTTCCCTCATACGCCTACTATCCACTTTCGCTGAGACCGCAGCCAGCGCAGGGCTCAGTTTTCAATTTTTATTTGCTTTGCTTGCTTTGGGTCTTTCCCTCTTGTACAGCGAGACGAGTCCCATTTCACCGCTCCTCTGCACAGAGAGCGCCCCTGAAAACATAGGCCCTGGATTGTCCCTGCATCAGACTGCATGCTACCAACTGATTTGTGCATCTACTCCTCCCTATTATTTTAGCTCTTTATAAAAAAATAATTGCTCTCTAACTTTAGTGTAAAATTCGGTTCACTTTGAGTAATTTCTTCACATACCCATTCTGGAAGAGAGGACAAAGAACAGAAGAGAACGCTCGCGGAATGGACAGATGAAAGGGGACAGCAGAAAAAAGAGTGAGAAAATGGAGAGCATGTTCTGTGGGAGAGCAAGTGAGGTAGGAGAGAGAGTACCGGCACTACCAAGAAAAATTAGAGGGAGAGAAGAGAAGGGGGACCAGTAGGGGTCAAAATTGAGGGAAAATGAGGAGAAAAAGAGAAACCGAAAAAGAGAAGGAACAGGACTTATCTCCTAAACGTGTGCTGGTACTTTCTGTATTGCTTTTGTGTTTTTTTCCCCCTCACTTTTGCTCATTTTTTATAATTCCTTCAATGTCCCTCTCGCCTCTGTGTGTCTGTTCATATCCTTTTTTCCTCTTCATACATTTATCATTTATAGCTCTCTTTCTCTCAGATTCTCCTTTCTCCCCCCCTCCTCATGCCTTGCTCCATTTTTCAACTGTTTTCTTTTTGTTTGAAAAATGTGTTCTCTAGGATCCTAATCTCCCATCCTATCCCCTCTCTCTCTCTCCTTCTCTCTCTTCCCTATCTCCCTCTCTCTCTCTTACTCTCCCCCCTCTGCTGTTCTCTGACATATGCTATCTTAAGTGCCTCCCTGTAGGATTACCCTTGGTCACATTTAGATGGGGATTTTGGAGGGGGCTGCATTCAGAGCGTCCCGTTTTGGGGGTCCAGACAGAGGAGAAAAAGGGAGAGGGAGACCGGGTCTGGGGGGTTGGAGTGAGAGGTGCCTGGCGGATCACTCTGATGGCGGATCACTCTTCTGTGACTCCCTACGCATGCGTTGGGTTGTGCGGATCACGTTTCATGTTATATATCGATGTGTGTATCGAAAGGATGTTGTGTGTTATAATGAAGCGTTAAAGGAGGCACGAAGGGCATGTCGGCTTGGCTGATGACAGCCAGGTCTGATCATTTTAGTATTACAATATGGGGCGATGGTATTGGGAATTAGAAGTATAGGGTCGCCCCTTCTCTCTTTTCGTTATGTGCTCCTCCCCTCTTTTCCCCCTTTTCCGTCCCGTCTTCCATCCGTGTACCCCTCGATCTGTCTGTCCCCCTTTATCAAAAGACAATATTCACAAATCAAGATGTGGTCCGGTGTCATCAATAGATTCAAGGGGTAAATTAACTACTGGTTCCGAAACACTTAAACAGTTTTAAAAAGTTTGTTTGACTATCTTTCCTGCATTCTTGGGGATAACTTGTTTGATGTGGTGATACTTACTGGTAAAGAGAGAGGCTTGGTATGTTCATACAATTTCGACACAGAGCAATAGAAATAGTAGTATCTTGTGCTAATGTAAAGATATCGTGGTCATTCGTCACTTTGCCTCACATGCCATATTAATGTCATGACATGTGAGGCAATGGCGATTCACACTACATACGCTATTGATATGTGATTGTTGGTTAGAAAAAGACCCAAATCTGCTCTACCCAGCTGCTAATCCGTCCGTATGTATTGTATGTCCAGTACCAGTATGTAAAACCACCTTCTCCTCTCCATCTCCAGTGTCAGCCTGATATACACTACATAAACAAAAGTATGTGGACAACCCTTCAAATTAGTAGATTCGGCTATTTTAACCACACCTGCTTTTGACAGGTGTTTAAAATAGAGTGCACAGCCATGCAATCTCCATAGACAGACGTTGGCAGTAGATTGGCCTTACTGAAGAGCTCAGTGACACCTTTCCAACAAGTCAGTTTGTCAAAGTTCTGCCCTGCTAGAGCTGCTCCGATCAACTTTAAGTGCTGTTATTGTGAAGTGGAAACATTTATGAGCAACAACTGCTTAGCGCAAAGTGGTAGACCACACAGCTTACAGAACGGGACCGCAGAGTGCTAAAGCCTGTAGTGCATAAAAATCCTCTGTCCTCGGTTGCAACTCTCACTACGTCAGCACAATAACTGTTCGTCGGGAGCTTCATGAAATGGGTTTCCGTGGACGAGCAGCCGCACACAAGCCTAAGATCACCATGTGCAATACCGTGCGTCGGCTAGAAGGAGAGAGAGGGGATAAGATGGGAGATTACATAGAACATTTACAATGTACAAAATTACCAAAAATATTAAGAAAAAAATTGAGTACCAGCTTGCCGCCATTGGACTCTGGAGCAGTGGAAACGCGTTCTCTGGAGTGATGAATCACGCTTCACCATCTGGCAGTCTGACAGACAAATCTGGGTTTGGCGGATGTCAGGAGAATGCTACCTGCCTGAATGCATAGGCCAACTATAAAATTTGGTGGAGGAGGAGTAATGGTCTGGGGCTGTTTTTCATGGTTCGGGCTAGGCCCCTTAGTTCCAGTGAAGGGAAATCTTAACGCTACAGCATACAATGACATTCTAGTCAATTCTGTGGTTCCAACTTTGTGGCAACAGTTTGGGGAAGGCCCTTTCCAGTTTCAGAATGACAATGCCCCCGTGCACAAAGTGAGGTTCAAACAGAAATGGTTTGACGAGATTGGTGTCGAAGAACTTGACTGGCCTGCACAGAGCCCTGACCTCAACCCCATCGAACACCTTTGGTATGAAATGGAACGTTTAGTGGCGTTCCAGCCCTGGCCCCACCATGACCTCCCTCTGGCTTTTAAAGAAAGAGGGGGGGAAAGTCTTTGATGTCAAAGTTCACATGAGGCAAACGTCTGGGTTTGCAGCAGCATCAGTCGGGGGGGGGGTCCCATGCTCCGGCAGTACGCCTGTTTGATTCAAATCCACGGTCAGACAGTCAATGTCTCTGAATGTTCCTCAACCTCAACAAACCGCCTTTGATTTCAGTCCTGTAGGTAGTTGATGGTAATGCCAGTGTACTGTATTGGGACCCGGGTGTTATATAATCTTTACGTAACAGTGGCTGGATGGGGGTGCAGACTCATGATCAGTGGTAGTGAACTGTATGGGTCTACCCCTGGCATGGACTCAATGGCCCCTTCCTAGCACCTATAGTACAGTACATACCTGTGCTTGAAGTGGAAGAGACAGGTTGTAAATGACAAGAATACTATATGCCTCAGAGGGAGGTTGACATCACATCTAAATACACCAGAGTACATTATTATCATAATATATTAGAGACAATATTTAGTTGTACCAGATATCAAATTTACTAGATCTATCCAATTCAGAAATGTGGAAATCATTCATCATCACATTAGGCTCATATGGAGAACTTTAACGAATATATGAACAACGTCACCCTCCAGCAGCTCATGTGATATTCCAAACATGTAATAGAAATACATACTGTACAAGCCTACAGCTCTGATCTGTCTACATCTTGCTCTCTTAGGCTTAGTCTCAAATAGCACCATATACCCTTTGTAGTGCACTACTTTTGACCAGAGCTGTATGGGGGCTCTGGTCAAAAGTTGTGCACTACATAGGGAATAAGTGTACCATTGATGTGTACCATTGATGTGTACCATTGTTTTAGCATCCCAATGTTCCTCTCACTATCAGTTCCATTCTTCTGTATGTGAATCTGTTGTGTTGCTCATACTTAAGAGATGATATTCAACCCGCAGCATCATACTGGATCAGTGCAGACCTAATGATTTCCTCTGCAAGCTGGCTCTGTGTCAAATCAAATCAAATTTTATTTGTCACATACACATGGTTAACAGATGTTAATGCGAGTGTGGCGAAATGCTTGTGCTTCTAGTTCCGACCATGCAGTAGTATCTAACAAGTAATCGAACAAAGTATATACATATGAGATGAGTAATGTAGGATATGTAAACATTATATAAATGGCATCGTTTAAAGTGACTAGTGATACATTTATTTCATCAAATTTTTAATTATTAAAGTGGCTAGAGATTTGAGTCGATGGCCGAACGGCATAGGCAAGATTCAGTAGATGGTTTAAAGTACAGTGTATACATTTGATATGAGTAATGTCGGATATGTAAACATTATATACGAAATTGTTTAAAGTGGCTAGTGATACATTTGTTACATCCAATCCTATTATTCCTATTGTTTAAAGTGGCTGTGTGTGTCTGTGTGTGGATGGGGTTGACTCATTGAGATACAGGGCCTTCAGAAAGTATTCACACCCTTTGACTTTTTCCACATTTTGTTGTGTTACAGGCAGACTTTAAAATGGTTTCAATTGAGATTTTGTGTCACTGGCCTACACAATATCCCATAATGTCAAAGTGGAATTATGTTTTTAGAAATGTTTACAAATTAATTAAAAATGAAAAGCTGAAATGTCTTGAGTCGATAAGTATTCAACCCCTTTGTTTATGGCAAGCCTAAATAAGTTTGTTTAACAATAATAACGATTTTTGAATGATACCTCATCTCCGTACCCTACACATACAATTATCTGTAGGTTCCTCAGTCAAGCAGTGCATTTTAAACACAGATTCAACCACAAAGACCAGGGGAGCTTTTCCAATTCCTCGCAAATAAGAGATGGGTAAAAAAAGAAAAGCATACATTTAATATCCGTTTGAGAATGGGGAAATTATGAATTACACTTTGGATGGTGTACCAATACACCCAGTCACTACAAATATGCAGGCGTCCTTCCTAACTCAGTTGCTAGAGAGGAAAGAAACAGCTCAGGGATTTCACCATGAGGCCAATAGTGACTTTAAACAGTTACAGAGTTTATGGCTGTGATAGAAAACTGAGAATAGATCAACAGTTTAAATATTTTTATTTAACCTTTATTTTGACAGGGAAGTCATAACTAGGGTCTCTTTTACAGATGAGCCCTGCATGAATACATAGAACATTTACAATGTACAAAATTACAAAAATATTAAGAAAAAAATACATTTATCAACATAGAGATCATTACTCCGAACTGACCAAGGTGGACACCTAATTTCAGAGAGCTCTGTAGTTACTCCGCAATACTAACCTAAATGACAGCGTAAAAAAAAGGAAGCCTGTACAAAATAAAAATATTCCAAAACATGTATCCTGTTTGCAGTAAGGCACTAAAGTAAAACTGCAAAAAATGTGGCAAAGAAATTAACTAAATTGTTATGTTTGGGGCAAATTAAAAAAACAACACATCACCGAGTACCACTCTTCATATTTTCAAGCAATGTGGTGGCTGCATCATATTATGGGTACGCTTGTCATCAGCAAGGACTAGGGAGTTTTTCAGGATAAAAGAAACGGAATAGAGCTAAGCACAGGCAAAATCATGGAGGAAAACTTGGTTCAGTCTGCTTTCCAACAGACACTGGGAGACAAAATCACCATTCAGCAGGACAATTACCAAAAAACACAGGGCGAAATACACACTGGAGTTGCTTACCAAGACAACATTGAATGTTCCTGAGTGGCCTAGTTACAGTCTTGACTTAAATGGGCTTGAAGATCTATGGCAAGACTTGAAAACGGCTGTCTAGCAATGATCAACAACCAACTTGACAGCGTTTGAAGAATTTTGAAAGAATAATGGCCAAATGTTATACAATTCAGGGGTGCAAAGCTCTTAGACACTTACCCAGAAAGACTCACAACTATAATCACTGCCAAACATGATTCTAACACATGTATTGAATCAAGCATGTGAATACTTATTTAAATGCGATATCTGTATTTCATTTTCAATACATTTGCAAACATTTCTAAAAACATGTTTTCACTTTGCCATTATGGGGTATTTTGTGTAAGATCAAAAAAATATATTAATATTAATACATTTTTAATTCAGGCTGTAACACAACACAATGTGGAATAAGTCAAGGGCTTGGAATCTTTCTGAAGGCTGGCGTTAAATGTTACTTTTTACCCACAGAAATCTGTTGATAAGATATGATACACTGGTCATATATGATATATATATATCTGTGATGGTATGGAAAATGTCCCAGTGTGACAGTTGCAAAGAGTAGGAGCAATATCTCTGCAGAGCAATAGACAGATTGGTAGACATATACAGTAAGCGGACATGCAGATAGACATACTGGGAAACAGACAGGTGGATGTACAGTAAAAACAATGGGCAGCCTAACAGACAAGCAGAGACAAATATAGAGAATAGAGGCTACCTCTCTTCAGGGGTAGCGGGGGAGCAGCAGTCAAGGATACAGAATTAGAACGGGAAGTTTTCAAAAGAACTAAAGATGACTGCAATTTTTTTTTTCTCTTTTTCAGACCTGACCTACGCACCCAACATTGCCACTTCCCTTCCATGTAGCCCAAGACCTGAAAAGTAAGCAGTGGTGTAAAGTATTACTTAAGAAGGTTTTTTGGGGTATCTGTACTTTACTATTCATATTTTTGACTACTTTTACTTTTACTTCACTACATTCCTAAAGAAAATGATGTACATTTTACTCTGACACCCAAAAGTACTTCTTACATTTTGAATGCTTAGCAGGACAGGAAAATGGTCTAATTCAAATACTTATCAAGAGAACATCCCTGGTTATCCCTACTACCTCTAATCTGGCGGATTCACTAAGCACATGCTTTGTTTGTAAATTATATCTTAGTGTTGGAGCGTGTCCCTGGCTATCCGTAAATTAAAAAAACAAGAAAATTAGGCTGTCTGGTTTACTTATTTAAAAGCAAATACTTTTAGACTTTTACTCAAGTAGTATTTTACTGGGTGACTTTCACTTTAACTTGAGTCATTTTTTATTAAGGTATCTTTACTTTTACTCAAGTATGACGTTTGGGTGCTTTTACCCCCACTGAAAGTAAGGAGATCTTTTTGTTTTCACTCAAAACTAACCAACACAAATCATCCATCATACTTCACTTACCTTTCAGGGAGGTCATCTGAATGTGAATAGAATCAAGTGCTCTATCGGTCATCTTTTTCCTCAAACATCCAGCAGTGAGGAGGATCACTTGGTCAGCCATTTCGAGCTCGGAATCGATCGACCCATTGATTTACCACCAGAACAATTGAATTACAACTCCCTGAGTCATCCTATGATGATTCCCTTTAAGGTTGTTCTCCCAAGGAAGCTAAATAGCAAACTAATAATGTTCTACAGTGATGGGTATTTCATGTCACATTTGATCTTTGTACAATGTGGGTTGCATGTTTGGGCTTTGACATACTGTGTTTCTTATTGAGTTACAAGTGGGGAGGTTGAGTTGGTCATGTCCTGATCCTGCAGTATTGTATGTAGTGAATGGCTAGGGAATCATGGAGAAGCAGAGGGGTATAAAGAAGAGCATGTGGCTTTGAGAAGCTTCACATTACATTTTTGTCTTTCTAACCCCCCGTCCCCCGTCCCCACCAGCAGAATAAGAGCTACATTCTGCCCCGGCGACACAATAGAGCCCTTCATATCCAGATATTGTCACAATGTGTTTTTGCAGCACCATATGCACACACACACACAGTTCAATGGTTCACTTTGTTATGCTACGCACTTTACCTGATCAACCCATTCTTGTTTACTGTGTTCGTTTAGAAATGTGTATAGGCTCCCTTCAGCGTTTGTGTTTGTGTGTGCCGTGCCGTGCCAGTTCAGGCATCACAATTATTCAGGCTTCAATATGTGTCGATTAGTGGCTTTTCAGATACAGATTATGTGCTGATTTCTTGTGTGTACAGAACTAGGCTTGGTGAATGTGTGCACAGGACAGTACTGATGAAGAGTGGCTAGTGGTGGCCTGTGGTGGCCTAGCCGTTTACTGTGGCTGCTTTTGGAGCACTGTCTCCCTTCACTGTCTCTATCCAATAAAAAACAAATAAATAAAAACTTGAAAACAATGAGTTGCTAGTGTAGAGCGTAGTACAATGGTGCAACCCAGTGCCAGTAAGGGCTGCCAGTGTAACCCGCTCCATCCCAACAGGGCGGCAGCGCGTGGGTTAATGTCTGAGGACCGGAGGAATGTGTCCTGGTCGACAGGGGGAATTCCTCAGTCCTGCGTGAGTAGGTCACAGTGCTGACAAGAGCCTGCCTCTTATTTTAGCATGCACCCTCCCGCCTGCCCTCTCTCTCTCTTATCGCTCTCTTCTTCTCTATCTCTCTCTCTCTCCCCTAACCCAGGCCCTTACTGCCCCTCTCTCTTTCACAGGTAGTCTATTCCTGTCTATCAACCTCTCACTCATTCTTCCTGCTTCTCTGTCTTACTTTCTGCACTCTTCTCACATCTGTCTCATTTTTTCTTTATTTCCATGTTTCTCTATTCACATATCCTCCACTTATATTAGGTATCCTATTATCTTTATGCAATATTCCTACCTTTCATTGATCTCTTTCTCCTTCTCTCAATTCAATTTCAATTCAATTTTAAGGGCTTTACTGGCATGGGAAACATATGTTAACATTGCCAATGCAAGTGAAATAGATATATTCTCTCTCTCTCTCTCTCTCTCTCTCTCTCTCTCTCTCTCTCTCTCTCTCTCTCTCTCTGCATGCTGGGAGTGTTGGTGCATGCTGGGAATTGTGTGAGTGAGTGCGTGGCAGTGTTGTGAAGAGTTAGATATCCTGGGTTTTCTTTCGATTTTCCTTTTCTTCTACGCATGATTAAGGTTATTCTTTTTATTTACTTGTTGTGGTAGAATTAATTATATTGTTTTTTTCGTGTCGAAACTACCCTGACATTGGCGGGGATGGCTACCCGAATGGGGACGCCGTCCCTGTCACTTCGGCACGGCTTTAGGTGTGTTACTGAAGCTACTGTCACGGTGGAGGAGTTTCTGGTCGCCGTAGGAGAGAAGGTAGGATATGAGAATGTTGCTTATGCGTCACGGATGAATAAAGCGGTGGTGGTTTTCCTTAAAGAAGAGCGTCTTGTTGATCGTATGGTTGAGCATGGCGTACTTCTTAAAGGAATGTTTATTCAAGTCACGCCGCTTTTTTCTCCGTCAACAAGGGTAACGATTTCAAATGTACCGCCGTTTATTCCCAATGAGCTATTGGAGCGCGAGTTATTGCGGTTTGGGAAGTTTGCAAGCTCAATTCAGATTGTCCCGTTGGGTTGCAAACACCCGGCGTTGAAACAGGTTATGTCGTTTCGGCGACAGGTGTTTATGTTTTTGGATTCTCCGGAGCAGACTTTGGAGTTATCGTTTAAAGTTAAGTATGACAACAGACTGTATATGGTTTATGCTAGTACGGGTAGTCAACGGTGTTTTGAGTGTGGGGATGTTGGCCATAAGCGACATGCTTGCCCGAAAAGGGAGAAGGCGGAGGGAGGGGCGCAGGTGGTCCTCTTAACGCCTGGGCCCACTGATGTAGGGAGAGGTGGGCCGACAGCGGTAGAGCAGCCACAAGCACCTGTTGCTGAGGAACAAGTTGTCCGTGTTGAGGGAACTGTTTTCCAGCGTGTACCAGAGGGAAATGTTATGCATCAGGAAAATATAGCTATAGAAACTACGGATGGATCTGAAGAGACTTTTCCTCAAACCGGTGAGGAGTTGGCCAGTATGAGTAATGGGGTACAGGAGGGGGTTCATGTGGAGCTAGGCTCCCAGGTAGTGGAGGAGATGCCCACTATGAGTAATGGGGTACAGGAGGGTGTTCATGTGGAGCTAGGCTCCCAGGTAGTGGAGGAGATGCCCACTATGAGTAATGGGGTACAGGAGGGTGTTCATGTGGAGCTAGGCTCCCAGGTAGTGGAGGAGATGCCCACTATGAGTAATGGGGTACAGGAGGGTGTTCATGTGGAGCTAGGCTCCCAGGTAGTGGAGGAGATGCCTGGTACGAGTGATGGGGTGCAAGTAGGGAGTGTTGAGGGGGATGTGGTAGAGGGGACTCAGGGGTCTGTGGCCTCAGCTGAGGAGGATCAGGAGAAGGATATGGATATCTCTGTTGATACAAAGCAGCTGGTGAGGACTCAATTTATAATCTAGAGGAGATAAATGGGTTCCTGGATCAGACTTTTGGGAAATCTGTCAAATTGGCAGATTTTTTTGACGTTGATAAGTTTGTGAGGTCAGCTGTGATGTTACAGAAGACGGTGGGGTTAGACCAGTTGAGTGAGAAGAAGCGTTTTCGCTTGAGGAAATTTGTTACTGCTGTCACAGCAGCAAAAGGCACTGGGAAACGTGGATTGGTTAAGAGAAAATTTAAATAATGATGATGATCATGCCTCATAGGGTGTTTTCTTTCTCTTTGGTTTCTCTGTGGTTTCTTCTGCTTTTCCTTTCTCTTTTCTATATGGAGGTACTAAGGGTAGGTTCTCTCAATATTAATGGGGAAGGGACAGGAATAAGAGGGCTTGGGTATTAGAAGTAATAAAACAGAAAAGGCTTCATGTAGTTTTTCTGCAGGAGACACATAGTGATGAGGCTAATGAGGTTGACTGGGGTATGTGGTGGGAGGGCAGCATATACTCAGTCATGGTACTAATTTCAGTGCTGGGGTGGCAATCTTGTTTTCCTCAGGCTTAGGGGTGACTGTGGTATCTACAACAGAGATTGTCAAGGGCCGGGTTTTATTGGTCAAGGTGGATATAATGGGTTTCTTGTTTTTTTTTTTGAATGTATATGCTCCTAATGAGGGCACAGAGCGTATTGCTATATTTAATCAAATAAAGGAAACCTTAAGACAGTGTGACCAAGAGGGGTGTCTGGTTTTAGGGGGGGACTGGAACTGTACAGTGGATTTTACTGTTGATCGCACTGCTGAAGAACCTCACCTGCGGTCAGCAACTTGTCTGTCTGGTCTATTAACTGAGTTTGAGCTTTCGGATGTGTGGAGAGTAAGGAATGCTAAAGTTAGGCAGTACACCTGGCTCAAAGTTAATGAAGGTCATGTCAGTGCAGCAAGGCTAGACAGGTTATATGTATCTGAGCAATATTGTAGTAGGGTTGGAAGGTGTGACATTACTCCTGTGGGGTTCTCTGATCACCATATTGCTACTGTTGATATTCACTTGTCCTGTCCACGAAGGTCATCACCTTACTGGTATTTTAATGTTAAATTGCTACATGATGTCATGTTTTGTGAAAGGTTTTTGTTGTTTTGGGAAAAATGGAGGGTTACAAAAGGAAATTTTGATTCCTTGAGACAATGGTGGGAGGTTGGGAAGGCCCAAATACGAGTCTTTTGTCAACAGTATACTGCTCTGTCACGTATTGAAGTTCAAGAGACCATCAGGGCCCTTGAACAGGACATCAAGTCTATTGAATTGAAGTTGCTCACTCAGAATGACCCTGGACTAGCTATGAACTTACAGGACAGGAGACATGAACTGAAGTCGTTTCTACACGAAAGAGTGAAGGGTGCCTTGATTAGGTCTCGTTTTGCTACCCTCAAGGATATGGATGCCCCTAGCACTTTTTCTTTAACCTAGGACAGTCAACATTGCAACGTAAACAGATGGTCTGCCTTCGTCTCCTGATGGGAAGGTGACCACGGATGACAGCGAAATGCGCCAACATGCTGTGGATTTCTACTCTGCCCTCTATAAGGCGGAGGATTGTGATTCTCGGTGTACTGAACAGTTGCTACACGGTCTTCCTCAGCTGGGCCCTGAGCAGAGAGTTGCTTTAGACTCTGACATTACTTTGCAGGAGCTGTCCACAGCAGTTAAGCAGCTCTCAACAGGCCGAGCCCCTGGCATCGATGGTTTACCATCTGAGTTCTACAAGCACTTTTGGCGGTCTATTGGGGAGGATTTTTATGAAGTGGTGTGTGAATCCTTTCATGAGGGTTCTCTTCCTGTATCCTGTCAACGTGCGGTGCTTTCATTGTTGCCAAAAAAGGGGGATTTGGCTCTCATAAAAAATTGGAGACCTGTTGCTTTGCTGTGCGCAGAATATAAAATTGTATCTAAATGTCTCTCAAACAGGTTGAAAGAGTATCTGGGATTGTTGGTCCACAAGGACCAGTCTTACTGTGTACCTGATCGCTCTATTGTTGACAATTTGTTTCTAATAAGAGATGTTTTAGATATTTGTAAACTGTCTGATGTAAATGTGGGTTTACTTTCTTTGGATCAGGAGAAGGCTTTTGATCGTGTGGACCACCAGTACTTGTTCACAACAATGAAAGCCTTTGGGTTTGGGGATGTTTTTGTCTTGGATGAGTTTACTGTATGCTGGGGCCTCATGTATGGTGAAGGTGGGGGGGGGGTTGAGTTGCCCCATCCCTGTCCAAAGGGGCATCAGGCAGGGATGCCCAATTTCAGGGCAGTTATATAGCCTGGCAATTGAGCCAATGCTTTGTTTTTTAAGAGCGAGGCTTACTGGTTTCTCTGTGCCAGGTGTAATGAAGGGTCCCACGATAGCACTGTCTGCGTATGCAGATGACGTGACAGTTTTTATTACAGGGGATGAGGATGTTAAGGTTCTCTCAAACGCTTTAAAGGTGTATGAGGGGCCTCCTCAGCTAGAGTCAATTGGGAAAAGAGTGAAGCGCTGTGGGCAGGTCAGCTTCAGGACGGGGTCCGTTCCACAGTTACCTGGGGGGCTTCAGTGGGGCAGAGAAGGGATGAAGACTTTGGGGGTTTTTCTAGGCTCTGATGTCTTTCAGAAAAAGAACTGGGAGGGTGTAGTGGAGAAAGTGTGTGCCAGACTGTCAAGGTGGAAATGGGTGCTACCTCAGCTGTCTTATAGGGGAAGGGTGCTGGTAGCTAACAATCTTGCTGCCTCTACCCTGTGGCACAGACTAATAATACTGCAGCCACCGGGGGGTCTGATACAAGAGCTTCAGAGGACCCTTGTCAATTTCTTCTGGTCTGGACAACATTGGATCAAAGCTGCAGCCCTGTACCTGCCACTGCATGAGGGTGGGCAAGGCCTGGTGGACATTTCTTCCAGGATCATGGCTTTCCGGCTTCAAGCAGCCCAGAGACTGTTGTACTGTGACGGTTCTAGCTGGGTGGATACAGCCTACACATTGATGAGGAGAGCGGGCTGTTTGGGCTTAGACAAGCACCTTTTCCTCTTAAAGCTAGAGGGGGGTGAGTTGTCTGGCCTGACTCCATTCTATGAGTCTGTTATGCAGGCTTGGAGAGTTCTTGTAAAGTCCCGTAAGGCCGCACGCCACCAGGGATGTGGCTTTTTGAAGAGCCTCTGTTTTACAACACTGCCATCCAGTCCCGTGTTCTGGGTTCAGCCAGCCTACGTTCATGCCTGTTAGGTGTGGGGTGTACCAAGCTGGGTCATCTGATGCGGAGTAGGAGCAGATCGTTGGAGGAGCTGGGAGAAAGAGCGGGATCCGATCATCTCGCCTACTGAGGAAGGTCGTCGCTGAGGTCTGTGATTCCCTGCCAGTACTTCATCTGCAGTATGTGACTGACACTTCCAATTCTGATCGGTGGAAGGAGGGTCTGGACTATGTGTTCCCTGCACTGATTGTTAGAGCTGCGGCGGGGCATTCGAGGAAGACGTGGGGATGCTGCTTTCCTTCCATACCCCGGAGCTGGGGAGTTCAAGGAGGTGGGAAAGAAGG
This sequence comes from Brachymystax lenok tsinlingensis, assembly GCA_030435695.1. NCBI lineage: Eukaryota > Metazoa > Chordata > Actinopteri > Salmoniformes > Salmonidae > Brachymystax > Brachymystax lenok. The sequence goes on along the minus strand of CM059806.1, from coordinate 1,926,712 downwards.
CCTTGTACAGAATATGTGTGAAAGTGTCCCATGCCTCTTCCCTAGAAGGGGTAAAATCGACGAGGTGGGCGGGTGTGTTTGGTCCAGGTGCATCCCCAAAAGGCTGTTGGAGGACTTTATACAAACTGCCTATTGAAAAGAGGACAGCTGACCTCCAATGGAGGATAATACATGGAGCCATAGCCACTAATATGCATCTGGTACACCTGGACCCGACAGTTGGGGAAGGGTGTCCATTCTGTGCTGAGTCGGAGTCTCTGACACATCTGTTTTTACAGTGTCCCAGGTTGGTCGGGATGATTGACCTGATCAATAGCTGGTTCTCAGCTCTGGGAGAGGTTTCTCTTCTCAAGTGTTTATATTTGGGCTAAAGTACAGGTTTAGTCGAAGGGGTGTGTGTATGTTGCTTAATTTTGTGTTGGGGGCAGCTAAATTAGCGATATGGAAGACCCGAAAGAACAGTATTCGGGGACAGGGGTCTGTGGATGTGGTGGGAATGCTGGAGGGAATGTTGGCAGCGAGACTGAGGGTTGAGTTTGCCTATTATAAACTTGTTAACAACATTGATCTGTTTATGAGTATATGGGGTATTCAGAGGCTGTTTTGTTTAGTTACATTGGAGGAGGATCTGGAGTTGTGTTTTTAAAGTGATGTGCAAATATGGTTTTGTATGAGTGTTTACTGTGTTGTGGGTTCCCAGACCCAATAAAGATTATTTAAAACTCAAACTCTCTCTCTCTCTCTCTCTCTCTCTCTCTCACATGGAGTTCAGTATCTGCGGTGCTGGGGGGTTGGTTGAGAAAGGGAAAGATACAGACTGTGTGTCCTTGTTATTAATGCAGTGCGGTACAGTGTCTGTATAGTGTGCCTGGTGCTGCTGGTCATGTATGATTTATAAGATGTGTTCCCAAACACAGGAAGTTGGTGGCACCTTAATTGCGGAGCACAGGCTTGTGGAATAAGTGGAATGGTATCAAATACATCCGACACAAAATTTGAAATTGTGTTTTTTACATTGGATAAAAGTAGAGACTCAGAGCTTGAAAATGATATATCATACGCCACAGTTGAGGAACAACGGGAGAGTAATTTTGCTTTAAAAGTTGATAAACTTGTAACCTCAGTTTTGAGAAAATGGCCCTTGGATGTTTTGGTACACCTACTGTAGAGCTCTTCTTTGTCTACACGCATTCAGCATCATTCACACCCTCTTAAGCTTTAGCCCCACCCAGTTCTTTAAGGATTCACATGTGAAGCCATTTACTTAACTTTTTAGGGAGCGGCTCCCGAGGTGACGGTTTTGGAGAGTCTGGCGTGCCCAAAGTAAAATGCCTCCCACTCAGGCCCAGAAAATAGGATATGCACATAATTAGTACTATTGGATAGGAAACACTCTGAAGTTTCTAAAAGTGTTAAAATATTGTCTGTGAGTATAACAGAACGGATATAGCAGGCGAAACCCCGAGGAATTTCTGTCCTGGAAAAAGTGTTTTTGACACATTGCCTCATTTTGAACCCCTCCCTATTGAAAACAGCTAAATATAGTAGTAAGATTGCAGTACCTATTGCCTCCACTGGATGTCAACAGTCTCTAGACAGTGTTGGATGATGTTAGAATGCTCTGGATGGTAATAGAAGAAGAATGGGAAGTGGTCACCAGATGTAAACAGAAGAGGATGTGCGTGCACGCGCTGTGGTTTTTTCCTTTCCTATCGTCCAGTTTATAATCCGGTTGAAATATTATAGTAAATATACATAAAAGTGTTCCTAAGGATACATTATCAATGATGTTTGATTGTTCTTGGACAAGTGTATAGGTATAGGTTGAACGAGTTCTCTTCACGGTTCAATGGGCGAGTGGACGCTGTATTTTATGAACATAATGTGCAAACCAAACAGAGATTTATGGATATAATAAATGACTTTTTCTAAAAAAAGAACCATTGGATGTCTTCGTTGGACACTTGGGAAGCCCTCAGCAGAAGTTCTTCAAAAGGTAAGGGATTTGTTTTCGCTGTGAAATGTGTTTTGTGTGAACCGCGATGGTTTATGAATTTATGCTAACGGTAAAAATATTGGAGGTGCTACCCTCAAACAATCAAATGTAGTGCTTTCGCCGTAAAGCCTTTCTGACAACGCTGTGATATTGCCAAGAAGCAGAGCTTTTGATGACTATGCAACACTTGTATATTGATGAATGTTTAATAATACAACTTTTGGATTTTGATTTTGGCGCCTTGCATTTCACCGGCTAGCGCCCTAAGTAGTTAACTAGGGAGCGGCTGCATAGGTGACGGTTTTGGAGAGTCTGGCATGCCCAAAGTAAAATGCCTGCCACTCAGGCCCAGAAAATAGGATATGCACATAATTCATATTATTGGATAGGAAACACTCTGACGTTTATTAGAGTGTTAAAATCATGTGTGTGAGTATAACAGAACTGATATAGCAGGCGAAAACCAGAGGAAAATCCATCCGGATTTGCAGTTGTTTTTTGTAAATGCCCATCTTCTCCATTGTGTTTATTTGAACAGTGAGAGACAGAATAACAACAAAAAAGTCCAGAAAAATGCATGTGAAAAATGTTATAAATTGATTTGCATTTTAATGAGGGAAATAAGTATTTGACCCACTCTCAATCAGAAAGATTTCTGGCTCCCAGGTGTATTTTATACAGGTAACGAGCTGAGATTAGGAGCACACTCTTAAAGGGAGTGCTCCTAATATCAGTTTGTTACCTTTATAAAAGACACCTGTCCACAGAAGCAATCAATCAATCAGATTCCAAACTCTCCACCATGGCCAAGACCAAAGAGCTCTCCAAGGATGTCAGGGACAAGATTGTAGACCTACACAAGGCTGGAATGGGCTACAAGACCATCGCCAAGCAGCTTGGTGAGAAGGTGACAACAGTTGGTGCGATTATTCGCAAATGGAAGAAACACAAAATAACTGGCAATCTGCCTCGGCCTGGGGCTCCATGCAAGATCTCACCTTGTGGAGCCGCAATGATCATGAGAACAGTGAGGAATCAGCCCAGAACTACACGGGAGGATCTTGTCAATGATCTCAACAATTGGTAACACACTATGCCGTGAAGGACTGAAATCCTGCAGCGCCCGCAAGGTCCCCCTGCTCAAGAAAGCACATATACATGCCTGTCTGAAGTGGCAACTGGGTGAAAGTGTTGTGGTCAGATGAGACCAAAATGGAGCTCTTTGGCATCAACTCAACTCGCCGTGTTTGGAGGAGGAGGAATGCTGCCTATGACCCCAAGAACACCATTCCCACCGTCAAACATGGAGGTGGAAACATTATGCTTTGGGGGTGTTTTTCTGCTAAGGGGACAGGACAACTTCACTGCATCAAAGGGACGATGGACGGGACCATGTACTGTCAAATCTTGTGTGAGAACCTCCTTGCCTCAGTCAGGGCATTGAAAATGGGTAGTGGATGGGTATTCCAGCATGACAATGACCCAAAACACACGGCCAAGGCAACAAAGGAGTGGCTCAAGAAGAAGCACATTAAGGTCCTGGAGTGGCCTAGCCATTTTCCCATAGAAAATCTGTGGAGGGAGCTGAAGGTTAGAGTTGCCAAATGTCAGCCTCGAAACCTTAATGACTTGGAGAAGATCTGCAAAGAGGAGTGGGACAAAATCCCTCCTGAGATGTGTGCAAACCTGGTGGCCAACTACACGAAACATCTGACCTCTGTGATTGCCAACAAGGGTTTTGCCACCAAGTCATGTTTTGCAGAGGGGTCAAATACTTATTTCCCTCATTAAAATGCAAATCAATTCATAAAAATTTTCACATGCGTTTTTTAGGATTTTTTTGTTGTTATTCTGTATCTCACTGTTCAAATAAATCTACCATTAAAATTATAGACTGATAATGTATTTGTCAGTGGGCAAACGTACAAAATCAGCAGGGGATCAAATACTTTTTCCCCTCACTGTACAATCTTATGTAGGACTGAGACTGCAGTACCTATGGCTTCCACTAGATGTCAACAGTCAACAGTCAAAGACTGGGAATTCTAGGAGTGACCAGAACGGATAGGGACAGGAAGAAGTCACAGGACCACTTTTGTAAACAAGGTTTGACGCGCTCGAGATTGTGAATGCGCACCACTTTATTTTTCTTTCTTATCGTTCACGTTATCGTCCGGTTGAAATATTACAGCAAAAATACACAAAAGGATACCTAAGGATACATTAAAAATGATGTTTGATTTGTTTGTAGAATGTGTATAGGTATAATTTGAATGTATTCTCAGTTCAATGGGCGACTCAACGGTGGATTTTATGATCATAACGCGCCAACCAAACAGAGATTTATGGATATAATAAATGACTTTTTCGAACAAAAGAACCATTGGATGTCTTCGTTGGATGTCTTCGTTGAATTTATGCTAATGCATAAAATATGAGAGGGGCTATCCTCAAACAATCAAATGCTGTAATAATTCAACTTTGGGATTTTGAATTTGGCGCCTCACATTTCACCGGGTAGTGCTCCCTAAGTAGTTAAACCACCAAGACTAAAGGCAGGTTTAAACTACGTGTGTGTTTGTAAATTCAATCTGGAGTGCCAGAGTATGCGCTCTGGGCGTTTGTAAACTCAGAGTGTTATCAGATTGTCAGTTCGTAAATTCAGAGCGTTTCGCTCTCTGAGTGTTCAGAGCGCACACTGGACGCTCTGGCCGAGAAGTAGGGTTGATCCGAGCGTTCTGCAGTCAAACACCCAAGCTAACTGGCTAACTGGCTTGCTAGCTACTCCCAGACACAAATGAGGGAACACCTCACTCTGACTATTTTACTCGCCCTAGCAGAGCTGGTCAGGCAGTGTTTACATTATCCAGAGCGTTGGTGACTGCAACTGTGCTGCTTGCAACAATTGAATTACGCATTTTTGCAAACATTTACTGACACCGGCCATATTCAACGGGTGTTGAGCGTTCATAAATTTGTTTGTTATTCTGCGTTCTGGCACAGCTACGTCTATCGAAAGTTATTGTAGTGACATCATGAACATTATATTGAAATGGTGGAGTCTTTTGTTTAGACACGTAGCTAGCTAGCTAGCTAAACAATGTGCCATAATCCCAACTCATTATGTTACTTCCCTGCATGAATCTGCAGGTAGCTAAACCACCAGGTTCAATGTTAGCTAGCTAGCTAAAAGTACACTTTAACTTGAAATGAAAACGACTTTCTGACAAAATTAGAAATGTGTAACATCTGAAAATGTAGCTAGATAGACTATCTTACCCGTAGACATGGACACTTCTCCCTCTCTGTCACGGATGCCATAGTTGCCTTAGTGTGAAGTTGTAATCCGGAGACAGGTGTTTTATGCAACAGCCTTCTGTGTGTTCTCTTTTCGACTCAGTCTGCATATTTGCAATCAAACGCCAGACTTTTCTCCATCTTCTTAGCTATCACACTCTAATTCCACTGGTTCCTGTCTTTTTCTGTGGCTAAACCGACTAGGCTCGTAATTTAACAATTTTTTTTACAAATGGCAAATGTATCTACAAACGGCATACAAGTTTGTTATTAAGGCACATGAAAGTTCACTTTCCAGAAGGCATTTCTGCCCAAAAAGGCATTTTGATAAACATTTTTAGTTTATGTTCAAATGGCTCTGCTGTGAAGTAGTGACGCACGACATACGCCTAGTTTCCTGAAATGAGTCACATCTGGATATCTGTAGTAACCCAAAGATGTGATTCTCTCACTTTCTGTAACCCCCCTACTATCCCCAATCCTGATTGGTTCATATTGTGAGTGACAGACTCAAAAGATAGCACCCTCAGGTACGCTGATGTTCTTGCTTCTGTCAGATGGGGGATTTGACATACTTTAAACCTCATACACATGCTCCTTGAATGAAAGCACATTTCACATGCACAGATGTAGGGCATCTCATATCTCACGCAAAGGAAGCTTTTAATGCCAGATTGTCAGGGAATAGAACTTAGCACAGGGGGACAGACAGACAGAGGTAGGGAGGGCGGGAGAGAGAGAGAGAGGGGGAAGGGGGAAAAATGGATCAGAAAGAGAGAGTCTCCTGGTCTGTCTCACTCAGACACACACACACAAACATACACACACAGCTCTGTATTACTATACTTGTGAGGACTTTTTACCCTAACCCTAAACCAAACTCTTATCACAACCCTAATTCTAACCCTAAACCTTACCCTAAGCCTAAAATAGCCTTTTTAGAAGTGAGGACAGGCCAAATGTCCTCACTTCTCAGAATTTTCCTTGGTTTACCATTTTTGTGAGGACTTCCATTGCTGTGAGGACTTTGTGCGCTGAGGTGGGAGGGGTGGCAATATCTGAGGTGTGTCTTTTAAAACATGTGTCAACGTGCCAATTTCAGGCAGCGTTATTTAAGACCAACCAAAAGCTGGTCATAGCGGTTATGGCATGGACTTTGACGGAAGCACAGCCTATCCTGCGGTGATGCCCAGTTCCCATATGCGCATGGAGCAAGAGAAATGTGCTTTTTTTCCCCCATTTCTTTTAATTTGATTAAAAACCAAGCATAGCCTCCCCTTCTCTCAATGAAGGCTGTTTTTTGGTCGTGCCCAATGCATTCGCCAAGTAGTCAAGACTATCGGGGGGTTTGGTTTGGTTCGTAAGACTGCTTTGAAATAAATTTTAATCACCAAAGCTGTATTAAAAGATCAAGTCTGTATATTATTTTAGCCAGCCTCTGTTATTATTTTGGATGTGGTAAAACCCCCTCCATGTAGGTTACATGTCAATACCATATCATGGAACGAGAGATGAGCTGATGGCACTATTTAGAAACATTTAAGTTATTTTCCTTCAACAATTGCTTGTTTTCCGATTCATGTGAATAAAAAACAAGTCCTCAGTAAGCTACCCTTAGCCTAGGCCTATAACAAAAGCTGCTTCCACAGCAATGCATCGGGTGTATATCTTATCCTGGCCATGCAGTAGCCAAGCAGCCTATCCAAAAACGTTTTCTAAATGGTCTACTGTTGAGGTGTGGTGACTTTACTTTCATTAATCTGATAACTGTTTAATTATTTAATCCAAAAACTATGTTTAATTGTTACCCAATGAAATGAATCATGTAACAATGAACTCCAATGAACTCATTAGGATTTGGGGCACCACAGAAGAGGTTGTTAAAAGAGTTACCATCTCTCAAATTAAACTCTATAAGGTATAGCTCTATTTCATCAATCTTATTAATCATTACCTCTTATCATATCATCATTCTGACCAGTCGTAACCTTCTTGGAGCTGCAAAAAACCCCAGACTTGCACATTATTCAGTACACAAATTGGTTTAATTATTTATTTACCAGCTAACTAAATAATAAAACAGAATACACACACTACGAGAGAGAGAGAGAGAGAGAGAGAGAGAGAGAGACTGACTTATCTTGGACACATTCTATAACTATTCTCACAATAATATAGTTTGCACACGAACCGCCTGTTTGGACAAAGAAATCATTAATGTATTTACGTGTGGGTGCCCTTGTTTGTTGTTTAGTGCTGAACAGAACTACAGAGGTCACTCTTCCATTCACTCCAGTGGTGTGATTAGTGTAGTGTACTACGGTGATATGAGACTTGTAGTATGATGGGATGTTTTGAAGAGTTCGAGATATTTGACTTAGGACAGCTAATCAGCTGTGCCAGTGATTGTCTGAGAGGGGAGTTTGTCGCCTCTTCCTCCTCGTGTTGATTATTCAGGATTCAGGACTCAGACCACTATGGGCATGATCTGCAGCTCTTCGTCTCTGGTCTAAAGGAAGGTGAGTTTATTTCTTCGCATCGTGTTGAGGTTCAAAGTTTTAATCATTTTAAACATGTAGCTAACGCCTCATGTTTCCCTGTCTAATGTTAATTTCGTTACCAATACTTTTTTGCACTCTTAGTCAAAAGGGGCATTCCGTCATGCTGACAAGCTCTCTGACCTCACTAGGGGCGTGGCTAGTTACTGTGCAAAGTATTATGAAAAACAATTATGTTATTAGAAAACTAAAATCACATTCCTACCTTAACAACAATAGTTTAATAATTTTTCATATTGTATGCACAACATATTGGACGAAAACTTGACAGATAAAGGGGATATACTTTTCAAGTTACAGTATTTCCGTTATACCATTTTTATTGACTTCACAAAATAATCAATCATATGACATAAGTTTTCCATAGACCTCCACTGACCATTCCCCGCATTGTTATGTTAGAAATATTGTTTCATTATCCACGTTTAAACCGTGTTAGAGTTTTGGGTGGGCAAAAGTCTCTGGAGACAAATGATATTCCTTTAGCCAATACTGGAGAACAAGAGGGAGTCCTCTCCTGCTTAATTTACAACCGTGTGTGAGCTGTCAACCCGGCAGTTCCTTCCTCCCCCCTTTGCGGGTGGGAGAGGGTCTGGTTATTGTCAGTCATTGCCAAGCTGATTTGACCCATTGTGATCCTCACAGGACAGTCTCCCTTTGGTGGGTTCAATCTTGGAAGGATAATGCAAGTTGCAACCCACCATAAAAATGACCACGGGATGTCCTGGTTTGTGGATACTCGTAGCAGTCCCCCTCTGGTGGTTTACCCTGGTAGGATTTCTGCAAGCTGCATACCACCACAACAATGGCCAGGGGATTTCCTGGTTGTGGATAGTCGTTCCGGACCCGTCGTCCGGTTGTGCAGGCTGGTGGAGCTAGGTAGTAACTTGGACAGACATTAATAACGCACAACACTCACGCAATACATCATTACATTTCTTTCCCAAATGAGCAGCGCTGTGGCACTGACTGGTGGCTGTATGGGGACGTTTTTTGTGGCTCTATCACTTCCTAAGTGTCAAAGAAAATGAATCAAAAACGAATAAAAACACAAACAAAAGATATACAAAATATAGTTACCACACCATAATCATCTAATTGGACTATATTCTATATACGTCCATGGTCTTGGCTAAATTACTCTATCATGACATTTTGTCTAAAGTCATATCTAGGGCGATCCTACTTAGAGGTGTGTTGCTTAGGGCACTGTCCTAAGTGGATAACTACATGATAAGTATAGAGCTGTAAGGCACTAGCTTCAGACAGTCTACAGGGATTACCTATGGACCTCTGGGGAGAAACAGGTGATTAATCTAGCTGTCAAGTCAAAGGGGCTTCAGAGTAAATTTTCAACTTTACGAAGGCTAATATTTACCAAGGCACATGCCACGGGAAAGAAAACAGAGACTAGAGACTAGTTTTCTTTTGATCACGGCTCCCGAGAACCCTGGCTAGCACTACATAACCCACTACTCTCCTGGTCCACGGGACACATACTAGACTGGGGTAAGAACTGCCAGACTAAATGTCTAAGACCCCCACCTAGAGCCTCGCTGCGTCCCCCTGCATCCATTGAAGAATACTTCTCTGCTCTCCCTCCCGAATACTTCGACCTCCGCGAGGCCTTCAGTAAGAGGCAAGCCGCCACCCTCCGTCCATATGACTGCGCCATAGAACTCCTACCTGGCTCCAGTCTGCAGTCATGTCGCTGGAGGCAGGTTTCATTCGCTCCTCAACATCTCCAGCTGGTGCAGGTTCCTTCTTCGTGGGAAAGATGGATGGAGGTCTGCGTCCCTGCATCGACTACCGAGGGTTAAACAGGATCACGATTAAAAATCATTATTCCCTACCCCAGCCTTGGAGTGGTCCAGGGGACCCAATTCTTCACCAAACTGGACCTCCGCAACGCTTACAATCTGGTCAGAATCAGGGAGGGAGACGAATGTAAAACTGCCTTTAACACCCCTAGTAGCCAATATGAGTATTTAGTCATGCCATTCGGATTATTGAACTCACCGGCAGTCTTCCAAGCTTTGGGTTCCTTTTGTCCAGCTGTGAAAGGGCAGTGTGGAGTGCAATAGAGATTTCATAATCTGTGGATCTGTTGGGGAGGTATGCAAATTGGAGTGGGTCTAGGGTTTCTAGGATAATGGTGTTGATGTGAGCCATGACCAGCCTTTCAAAGCATTTCATGGCTACAGACGTGAGTGCTATGGGTCGGAAGTAATTTATGCAGGTTACCTTAGTGTTCTTGGGCACAGTGGTCTGCTTGAAACATGTTGGTATTACACACTCAGACAGTGAAGACACTTGCCAGTTGGTCTGTGCATGCTCGGAGTACACGTCCTGGTAATCCGTCTGGCCATGCGGCCTTGTGAATGTTGACCTGTTTAAAGGTCTTACTCACATCGGCTGCGGAGAGAGTGATCACACAGTCATCCAGAACAGCTGATGCTCTCATGCATGTACAGTGTTACTTGCCTCGAAGCGAGCATAGAAGTTATTTAGCTTGTCTGGTAGGCTCGTGTCACTGGGCAGCTCTCGCTGTGCTTCCCTTTGTAGTCTGTAATAGTTTGTAAGCCCTGCCATATCAGACTGAGGGACACCTGAGAGAGGCAAAGCCTGAAACCTTTTGTCGTCTTCACTCCTTTGTGTACCGAGCTCTGGTTGCGAGCTTGGCTGCTTGGTTGGGTTGTCACGCTGTAGCGCGTGACCGTTCTGGAATTCCTCATATGGTACCTAAGGGTGGTATTCTGCTGCATGGCAGAGTCCACTTGGGCGCTTAGAGTACTTAATCTAGACACGAGAGTGTCGCACTGTCTCCGTTCGGCCTCATACTTATCTGTCATGGTTTGCAGTTAGAGGTCTTGAGTGCGGAGCGAGAGATTCAGTAATGAGATTTCCTCCGCTTGCTTAAAAATATTTGTTTGCATCTTTCTCGCCTGGGTTCTCCCATCAATACTTTGATCAGCAACTTTAATGAGTTCCTCTGTTTTTTCATCCAACTTGGTCATGGTGTTCATTAATTGAACGTCTTTGGTTTGCAGCATTTGGACTAGAATATTACTGCTTTGTGTGTTGTTATTCAAAACTGCATGCATGTTATCAAGTTGTTCGCCCTTGTTTGTAGATAACTCGTCAGATTTATCTACTTTTGCATGGAATTCATCGTACTTAGTTTTGGCTAAATCGAGTTGTTCCTGTAGAAGACGAGTTTGCTGAAGAGTTTGTGCTCATTCGTCAAGTTTCTGTCATTACTTTTAATTGTTCAGTTTTCAGACGCAGTTTCACAGCTAGCAGTATTTTTGTCATTAGTTTCCCGGTTCTCTCCACCTGTCCCTTCATGTCAACCGTTTCTTGCTCATGCTTATGCTGTGCACTGAGGTACTCTGCTGGCGGCCATACATTAGGGCTAAACTGGAGAGAACCGTTACAAGGCCTGGGCCTGTTGATCTATTCACAATTTCTGCTGTTTTCTTGCTTATGGCATAGTTTGGGTTTATATTGCTGCTGAGAACAGCGAGCAATCTGTCCATGGGTGCGGGTTCACTAATTAGCTTGGGAATGGGGGCCACCCCCTCTGACTGCTTGCACATTATTATAAAAAATATATGGATATTTGGGGGTTTTGAGTCGTTGTAAGCTGCAAAAACGATTTGAATCTATTGCTAGACATTAATGAATCGTCAATACTGGATCAGTAATGTGGGAGATGGACGTCAATGATTTTGCAAAAGCTAATTTTATTGATTAATCAATGTTAATGATTAATTATACCTTTATAGACTATCTGAGAATTAACCTTTAATTAACCTGAATGCGTCACTGTATCGGGGTTAATGTGGGAAAGTGGAAAATGTCTCATTGGTTGAAACAAATAAATTTGGCCCTTATCCAAATGGTCAACCTGGTAAAAGGTATGTTTGGCTATTTAACTTTCTTCGAATGAGACAATGATATCCAATCAGTTGAGATTGGTTGGATATTATTAAAGTGTAACCAGTTTCAGAACAAAATTACTGCAGATTCTTCACCAGAAAGGGTCACTCACCCCTGAAAGCTGAACTCACAAGGGATTCCAGCAGAGGTGGGACTTCCATCACCCAAGGCACAGGGTTTCACCGTGAAAGCGAAAATCATAGGGGATTCCCGCAAAGTGTGGAATTTCGCTGTGAACGAAGGAAAATGGCTGCTCTCCCTTTGAAATGCAAGGCGCCAAATTCAAAATCCAAAAGTTGTGTTCCATACTCATCAAAAGCTCTGTTTCTTGGCAATATCACAGCGTTGTCAGATTTCAAAAAGGCTTTACGGCGAAAGCAGCACATTTGATTGTTTGAGGGTAGCACCTCACATATTTTTCCCCATAGCCATGAATTCATTAGCCATCACGGCACACACATAACACATTTCACAGCGAAAAACAAATCAATTACCTGTTGAAGAACTTCTGCTGAGGTCTTCCTAAGTGTCCAACGAAGACAATCCATGGTTCTTTTGTTAGAAAAAGTAATGTATTTTATCCATAAATCTCCATTTGGTTCGCGCGTTACAATCAGAAACGACAGCTTCCACTACTCCATTGAAACGTGACGAGAACTCGTTCATCTTATACCTATAAACTTGTCCAAGAACAATCAAACATAGTTTTAAATGTATCCTTAGGAACACTTTTACGTATATTTACTATTATAAATCAACCGGAATATAAACTGATCGATAAAGACGGTAAAAAACACAAAGCGCGCTTTGTCGGGAGCGCGCGCTGCCTACTGTTGACATAAATGGGACACTTCCTGGTTTCCTCTTCTTCTCTGCTCTAATGCATCCAAAACCAAAATGAACACTGTCTCGAGACTGTTGACATCCAGAGGAAGCGATCGGTACTGCATTCATATGCCCTTATATGGGCATTTTCATAAGGGAGGGGTTCCAAATGAGGCACTCTGTGAAAACCACTTTTTCCAGGACAGAAATTCCTCGGGGGTTTCGCCTGCCATATCCATTCTATTTTACTCACAGACAAATGGTTAACAGTTTTAGAAAATTCTGAGTGTTTCCTATCCAATGGTACAAAATATGTGCATATCCTATTTTCTGGGCCTGAATGGGAGGCATTTTACTTTGGGCATGCCAGGCTCTCCAAAACAGTCACCTCATGCGCCCATCCCTAAGAAGTTAAGTCCTATAATGCCATATCAACGGTAGGCCTAGTGTTATAGAAATTTCGTTCTCAATGTTCATAAACTGAACTTCAATTAAACAAACTCTGTCTGTTACCCAGTATTTGTAAGATACTGGTTGAAATGAGACAAACAGAGGCCCAATCTATAATGATCAAATGTGGATTATTTATTCATGGGAGAGCTCTGAGCTCCAAAAGGTGTACACAGTCTTTTATATGGTACAATGTTGAAATACAAAGATACAAAATTCCCACCACTTCCCCCACCCTCTCCAAGAAAATAGTGTCTTCCCACAGTACCCATTCATTCCTTATCACAATCTTTGCACATAAGTCAAACTTGGGCGGTTCTGTTAACTATCTCTCCTGTCTTCAAGGGCAGGGATCTCTCGCATGTGTCTGGTAGAATCAAAGAATTCTTTGTTCTTCCAGACACCCCCTAAATGAAGTCATACCAGCTTGTTTGCCCTTCTGCACACCAAGTTAATATCTAGACACACACACACATTAATTGGACTACCATTTGTCTTGTAACCCTATCTCTATTGCATACATTTTCAGAATGGAATGTTCTTAGTATTAAGTACAAACATTTAGTCATCAAAACATAAAATCTATAACACCTAGGCTATATCATGTTTAGAATGTGCCTCACACATACAATACAATTTATGGGAGCCTAGTATTTTTTATTTGAGGAGAAATGCGATGCTTAAAGACATACTCGTTGAAGCCAATTTCAACAATGTTGACTGTCAACACTCCAAACATATTGATCTTTTTTTTAATTTTTATTACTCGTTACTGTAGCCTGTGCTATTTAAAAAATCGTAGTATCAATAGAAAATAGACTAGGATGATAATATTCTGTGCCCCCAGCTGACTTGGAGTTGATGACAATGACAAGACCGTCAATAACCTAAAGAATTGAGACAACTGCAGTATTAAGCCATGAAATATGTTGATTGGCCAGTGAGTGGCCAAGCACTCATCACAACTCCAAATTTATATATTAATCAATACCCAGGTTGTGAAAATAGCAAAAATATTTCTGACATCCCAGAACCTATTGCGCCAACGCCAGCGCTAAGATTTACCATTAAGTTAGGTTTGTTAAAATAGAGCCCTAAATATGTTCATAATTGGTAGTCAATATAACTTGGAACGTAAACATATGTTGAATCCGCTTCAAAAAGATGCCAAGTTCTATGGGGGTAAAATAAGGATATTTCATGATAATATACAGTACCGGTCAAAAGTTTAGACACACTCTTAGCATTCTCTCAACCAGCTTCATAGTCACCTGGAATGCATTTCAATTAACAGGAGTGCTTTGTTAAAAATTTATTTGTGGAATTTCTTTCCTTCTTAATGCGTTTGAGGCAATCAATTGTGTTGTGACAAGGTAGGGGTCCTACAGAAGACAGTCCTATTTGATAAAAGACAAAGTCCATATTAGGGCAAGAACAGCTCAAATAAGCAAAGAGAAACGACAATCCATCATTACTTTAAGACATGAAGGTCAGTCAAACCAAAGAATTTCAAGAACAAGTTTCTTCAAGTGCAGACGCAAAAACCATCAAGCTCTATGATGAAACTGGCTCTCATGAGGACCGCCACAGGAAATGAAGACCCATAGTTACAGTTGAAGTCGGAAGTTTACAGACACCTTAGCCAAATACATTTAAACTCAGTTTTCCACAATTCCTGACATTTAATCCTAGTAAATATTCCTTGTCTTAGGTCAGTTAGGATCACCACTCTATTTTAAGAATGTGAAATAGTAGAGAGAATGATTTATTTCAGCTTTTATTTTTTTCATCACATTCCCAGTGGGTCAGAAGTTTACATACACTCAATTAGTATTTGGTAGCATTGCATTTATTTATAAATTGTTTAACTTGGGTCAAACGTTTCGGGTAGCCTTCCACAACCTTCCCACAATAAGTTGGGTGAATTTTGGCCCATTCCTCCTGACAGAGTTGGTGTAACTGAGTCAGGTTTGTAGGCCTCCTTGCTCGCACACGCTTTTTCAGTTCTGCCCACAAATTTTCTATAGGATTGAGGTCAGGGCTTTGTGATGGCCACTCCAATAACTTGACTTTGTTGTCCTTAAGCCATTTTGCCACAACTGGAAGTATGCTTGGGGTAATTGTCCATTTGGAAGAACCATTTGAGAAGCTTTAACTTCCTGACTGATGTCTTGAGATGTTGCTTTCATTATATCCACATAATTTTGCTTCCTCATGATGCCATCTATTTTGTGAAGTGCACCAGTACCTCCTGCAGTAAAGCACCCCCACAACATGATGCTGCCATCCCTGTGCTTCACGGTTGGGATGGTGTTCTTCGGCTTGCAAGCCTCCCCCTTTTTCCTCTAAACATAACAATGGTCATTATGGCCAAACAGTTATATTTTTGTTTCATCAGACCAGAGGACATTTCTCCAAAAAGTACAATCTTTGTCCCCATGTGCAGTTGCAAACTTTAGTCAGGCTTTTTAATGGCGGTTTTGGAGCAGTGGTTTCTTCCTTGCTGAGCGGCCTTTCAGGTTATGTCGATATAGGACTCGTTTTACTGTGGATATAGATACATCAGAAGTTTCTAAAGCCATGACATCATTTTCTGGAATTTTCCAAGCTGTTTAAAGGCACAGTCAACTTAGTGTATGTAAACTTCTGACCCACTGGAATGTGATACAGTGAGTTATAAGTGAAATAATCTGTCTGTAAAAAGTTGTTGGAAAAATTGCTTGTGTCATGCACAAAGTAGATGTTCTAACCGACTTGTCAAAACTATAGTTTGTTAACAAGAAATTTGTGGAGTGGTTGTAAAATGAGTTTTAATGACCCCAACCTAAGTGTATGTAAACTTCCGACTTCAAACTGTACCTCTGCTGCAGAGGATACGTTCATTAGAGTTAACTGCACCTCAGAATGCAGCCAAAATAAATGCTTCACAGAGTTCAAGTAACAGACACATCTCAACATCAACTGTTCAGAGGAGACTGCATGAATCAGGCCTTCGTGATCAAATTGCTGCAAAGAAACCACTACTAAAGGACACCAATAAGAAGAAGAGAGACTTGCTTGGGCCAAGAAACACGAGCAATGGACATTAGACCGGTGGAAATCTGTCCTTTGGTCTGATGAGTCTAAATTTGCGATTTGTGATTTGCAGAGTAGGTGTGTGGTTCCCGCATGTGTGGTTCACACCGTGAAGCATGGAGGAGGAGGTGTGATGGTGTGGGGGTGCTTTGCTGGTGACACTGTCTGTGATTTATTTAGAATTTAAGGCACACTTAACAAGCATGGCTACCACAGCATTCTGCAGCGATACGCCATCCCATCTGGTTTACGCTTAGTGGGACTATCATTTGTTTTTCAACAGGACAATGACCCGACACACCTCCAGGCTTGTTTCTATCCAATCGACGACAGCCTTTCATGCAAATGTAACAACATTTGCATAACGAAAATATGCTAATTTACCCATCAGTGGTGTGTTTCCACCAAACGGACTAGTTGCGGATAGAAATCAGTGTGTGATGATGTAGTCCACACAAAATGTAATTTTTCTCTTAATTTTCATGTATCGAATAAAAATCTAATGTTCTATTTGTTTCTATTGCATTTTCAACTTTACCCATAGTTTTATCACAAAAAGTGTTATGTTAAATAGCAAATGTGGTTCCCACCAGCTCCCAAGTGGCGCAGCGATCTAAGGCACTGCATCTCAGTGCAAGAGGCGTCACTATAGTACATCACTACAGCTCGCAGATGCAGTGCTGGTAGGCTGTGTGGTTAGGCAAGTCTACATGATGATATTATTATGGATAACAGCGAGAATATGTTTTGGTGTCAAATGGCAGTCAAGCATCGATCCTCATGTCACCAGAATAAGACCCTCTATATGTATTGGAAAGGAGCATCAAGATCAACATGCACTTTCACCACCCTGTGGAGTTCATCATAAGTTATTTCATCTGTAGCCTAATAAACTGCATGGCTTCCCAAGTCGTAGTGGGAAGACCACAGACCATATCATGACTTCAAGTGTACTTCAATATGATTTTTCCACAGCCATTTCTCGCATAATACATTTTACGGACACAAAAAGATCCAACTATGTCGAACAAACAAATTATTTGTCGGGATTTATAACATTTTCTATCACAGCTGTCGTGATTTTTTAATACGGTATAAAAACGGTGGATGGAAACGTGGTTATTGTTAATAGAAATGTACACCTGAACCTCCTGCTGAAGCTCAGCACTTAACACCACTATGCTATATTTCTACACAGATCATTCAGAAGAAATGGTCAGTTTGACTTGTATGTGGTGGCCTTTCTAATTAAAACTTGTCTCAAGTGCTGAGGAACCTTGAGCGAGATGGAGAGCAGGTTCAATAGCGCTCAGCAGCCAGGTGTTTTTATTTTCACCACTTCACATCAAAAAAAGTCTCATCCAGTATAGACACCTAAATGGCATTCTGCTCATTGATCTCGCCACCAAGCGATGAGGCGATGTAGAAACCCAAGTTATCCTGTTTCACTCTTGAGATGTGTGAAGACATTGGCTGAAAGAAATATTTGTCACGATAGAAAAATAATGCCAGTCTGAAAAGGAAATTGATACTTGCATATATGCATGATACTTGCATATATGCATTTCTAAAAACAAAAGATGGAGATTTGCTTTAGGCGGTGGGGTGACAGGTTGATGGTCAGAGTCCACTTGGCCCTCAGCTGTAGCATGTCTGCCTCTACCATACAGAGCCAGATTTCACTGACTTGGGTTCAGAGGTCAAGGATAGGTGACACACAGCCATACCCTGGACACCCTCCAAACCTTGTCTTTGTCCCAAATTGCACCATATTCCCCATATAGTTCACTGGTCAAAAACAAATAATGTCACTCAAACAGAAGGGGGAACTAACAAAGAGTCACTGACAACAACCAAAACGAAACAGGTGTGATTTTAGGAGAGGTTCTGAAAGACACTCCTGGGGGTGCCCACTGAAAGTTGACTAGCAACAACAACTGGAACCTAAAAGACACCGACCATAAGCTCCCACCAAACTTGCCCAAGAAGAGGCAAACAAAAGAAACCCCCCCACCAAACTTAAAGACAGGAAGCAAACCAAAAAGCTGGAGCAAAACTAAATCAGACAAAGGATTGTTTGTCTAGAAGTCAAAATAGGAATAGTCAACTAAAGGTGTTTAACGCTCTGCATCTAACAAGACAACTGGAGTACTGGGCCAGCCACTCTTAAATAGCACCTGGGCCAGCACAGATGAAACACCTTCCCACTAATGAGATGGACAAGCCACCACAGGTGTAACACATACTGACTAACGATGTGACACCAATCGGTACATCCTATGTGCTAATGTCCAACCTCAAAACATAAATGGAAAAACCAAAGCCTGTAATAATATCAAATTCCCTCTCTTCTCTCTGTCTGAGTCACTGCTTTAACAGAATGTCAATAACAATGCAGGAAGGTTGAATTAGTCTCCAGTATCTCTCTGCTCTCCTCTCTCTCCCCTCCTTGACCCTCTTTCTTCACTGTCACTGACGTCTAGAGTTTAAGTACTCAGGTTGTGCTGTAGAGATGACTGGTTCCTCCCCAGTGTACAGCTAGCACTAACAGTCAGTCCCCGTCCAACCCTCCAACACACCACCTCCCACTTCTTCATCCCCCTCCTCCCTTTTTCTCTCTCTCCCCTTCTCTCTCCTTCACTCTCTCACTTGGCTTCATATTGATCTGAATTCCTTTGTTTCTTATTGATCCTCCACTCCACCCTCTGCCGCATTAAACAAACACAAAAGAGACACACACACTCTGGAAAAGCACACACACACCCACTCACATAGGACATATGTGAACTGCGTCAATGCATGCACGTTGTGAAGACAGGTCTGTATCTGAGTTGTATTGAATGGCAATACCACTATGCATGCATAAACATGCACTCATACCACGCTATTCCAGTCAATGTGTGTACGTCTCTATCTCTCTCTGTCACACGCACACCTACGGAAACACTTAAAAAGGTCTCTCCTAAATGATCAGACAAGCTAATGACACAGAATGGAGACCAGATTCCATATTGACCCAACACTCCAGAGCTGAATTGAAAACAGAGAGTCAGACCTTGCAGGTAACACAATTAGGCTAAAGCTGCTGTTCATTTTTCAGTGTTGACATTTTTGTTTAGTGTTGCATTGTCTTTGTTGTTTTTTGGCAACACTGGCACCACACACATACAATTCATTCATAGAAGGATGTCTACACTCTTAGAAAAAGAGAGAACCCTTTGAAGATCCAGTTTAAGTTCCATACTGTATAGAACCATTTTGGTTCCAGGTAGAACTCTCTTGGGTTCCATGTAGAATCCTTTCCACAGAGGGTTCTACATGGAACCCAAAAGGGTTCTTCTATGGGGACAGCCGGAGAACCCCTTTGGGACCCTTTCTTCTAAGAGTGTAGTACGCATGGGGAAGTATGAAAGACACAAGTGAAAACTCAATGAGTATCCAGACCGAGATTCCCTTGAAAATACACTTTAAGAAGCATCAATATTTTAGGCTCAACTTCCTTCTTGCCGATTCAGAGCCAGAATGATGTGTCTCTGATAATGACCCCCTGACAGGTTGTCTGACCTCCCAAACCATCCCCCTCACAATCTCTGGTTGGTGGCATCAAGTTGCAGTAACACCTGACTGTTTGGCCTGGTCTTTGACCTCCTTTAAGGGCATGCTGAGCTCAATCAGACATCTCCAGCCATGGTTTCAATTCAAAGGGATGGGAGAGGCAGGGGAAGGGGCAACGCTTCCTTTGGTGATGTTAGATCAAGATGCACTGCAGGCAACACTGATCTCCTACTAATCTCTGATCTCATGCTTCCCATCTGAAACAGTTCGGAACAGTTTGTGCACATATTATGATGACATTTTGTGACATTGTCGTTCGTTTTGGCCTTCGGCAAGGTTTTTTTTCAGCTGTTCGTGCACACAAAAATGTTATCGAGGCAAGCCGAAGTTCGAAAGTTACATTTTGCGAAGTTTTTGTTTGTTTTGGCCTTCAACAAGGTTCGGAAGGTAAAGTCTACGCCCCTTCATCGGTAATTGGTCAACAGTAGGGATTATTCAGTGAAGAGTTTGTTGTCATTCAAAGATAGACGACTCATTTTCATATACATTTTTTCATTTGAGAAATACTGCACCAAACATCCTAGTTAAATGTAAAAATGCGCGACTAAGATCTCCTTGGCAAAAATGTAAAAGTGAATGACATATCTTGACTATTTTGAGGAAGTGTCTACTGGCTACCCGTCTCAAGATTGACAAACAGTACTAAGGATGCTTTTTTTCTTGTTTTTTAAGCAAAGTTATTTTCAAGCGAAGGTCGAAGGTATGCAAGCACACTCGTTCGGTTTGCCGCACCGAGTTCGGCTAGGTGCCAGCTGAACCGAAGCATGCAGAGGCCTTAAGTGCATGCAAACACTGTGTTGAGATGTAATAATTATTGCATTTGTTTGGCTCACTACTATTTAATTTATAATGTCGGATTGTGTTGTTCATCATTACTAATGTATTATTCATCACTATTGTCTTAAAGCATCTCTTCATGGCTTTGTATGTCATGTTCTATTCAGTCTTTGTCAATAGCACAAAATCATTGTAATATTTTCACTCTTCCATTTTCCCTTTCATTATCTACAAAGATAATATTGCGGATATACTCTGTTTCCTGACTTAAAGCTACAAAATGTAACTTTTTGTCAACCTGACCAAATTCGCATAGAAATGTGAGTTATAGATCTTTCATTCATATTGAAGGCAAGTCTAAAAAGCTGTAGATATGTTCTATGTGTGCTATTTCTATTCTTCTCATTATGAAGTTTCGTTTTTGCTCTTTTGCTTCAAACAGCTAAATGTACAATAGTTTTGCTTATTACTCTACATTGTTTTTTATTTTTTCCAAGATTTGCTTCACAAATGTTTAGCTTACATTATCCAATGCTCTATGTTTCCATCGGAAATAGCACCGGACAAGGTCAGGTCTGAACTGTGGACATATGAATTGATTTATTAATAGATAATAATAAACAGCCTATTCTCTGTTGCTTTCAGGAATGCTGTGGTCTACTCTTGTCTTGAGTCCGTGGAAACTTCCCACTAAGGTGGAACAATGGAAAGAATTTCAGTCCAGCCTCAGTAAGGTAAAGCCTCTCTCTCTCTCTCTCTCTCTCTCTCTCTCTCTCTCTCTCTCTCTCTCTCTCTCTCTCTCTCTCTCTCTCTCTCTCTCTCTCTCTCTCTCTCTCTCTCTCTCTCTCTCTCTCTCTCTCTCTCTCTCTCTCTCTCTCTCTCTCTCTCTCTCTCAGACACACACACACACAGAAATACACACATATGTGAATGTTCTGGCAACTTCAAATCTCATTCCACTCACACTAGTAGCTATTTCATACAGATGGTAGAATATCTAATTTACATAAAACACATGTTCCACACGTGCACACACACTCACAGGATTGGCACAATACCCATAGCAACTGAAAACTGCGCCATAGTTACCATTGGGCATCTTGCCAAGCCATTGAGGTTGCCAGGCAGTGTCAGTGTTCCCATGGTAACATCTTATGGGGGAAGAGAAAAGAGGGGTTGGCGGCTACTACAGCATCTCGTATCATCTTGAGAACGCTAATAATTTATGGTCTGGGAGTAGAAGATACTTACCCTGGCCTTGAATCAAGTTGTCATCTGGCTGAAGAGGGATAGTTTGTCTGCGGGGTGGTCTGAGCCTTGCTCTCCCATACAGAGAACCAGACCCAAACTCTAAAGAGGACAAGGGACTGAATATGACTCCGGAGAAGAAGGAAAAACAATTACCACATGTCCACACAGTATACACCGTTAATACTCCCACCTGCCTCAGCTCTGGTGAGGTAATATGTGTCACGTCGACTCTCAATCTGCTTTTCCAGTTAGAAGAGGAGACAATGATAGATTGAGTCAAGACTCTCCACTCAACAATTTATTTGTTGCCGTGCAGACTTCATGGACTGTGCTCTCTGGCTGTCTGGGTTTTGCCACACACAGTGGATTAGTTGTCTGTCACTCAAATCACAGTGGAGACACGTTATGTCTTAAGACGTGTCATTTTCTAAGTGTGTCAAAGGTGTATCTGTCACCTGAGCTCATTATTTGTAGATTTGTATCCAGAGAATTATCTCAGTTATTGACAAAGATCAGACAGGCACATTTGATACCAATGCAGCTGTCACGTCGATCTAGTGTCTCTATCCAGTCAAGTCAGAAGCATATCAATTCAAAAGCTTTTCTTTTTGCGTTCCCTCCCTGTTAAGTCAAACTGTTTTAAATGTATTATCTTCCTAAAATCCGCATCTAATTTAAGACTTTGTCAATCTCTCAACTTTTGACTACAAGAACAGATGTGTTATTAAGTTTATTATTTTTTTCAAACAAACAAGCGTTGGTTACTTTTTTTTATTTTTCTCTTCCTTATATCCTTAATGGATCAAAAAAAATGTAACTGCTGGTTCCTCAGAAGGGGACAATGTCCTTCTATCTTCAGTGAATATCCAGTGGGACACTGTTTGTGTCCCAAAAGGCATTCCCTACATAGTGCACTACTCTCGGCCCAGGTCAATGGCTGTGCACTATATTGGAAAACGGTGCCACTTGGGACGTAGACACTGTTAGTCACAGAGATGGACTGGGAGGGAGCCACCCACTGTGAAACAGCTGGAAGGTGTGACCATCCATCAGTCAACTGTGCAGTGCCAAATTTGGATTCTGTCGACGGATGTGCTTCCCTCTCTCACCTTCACATGCCCAACTCTGGTGTCTGGTGCAAAGTCACAGATTCCCAGACAGAGCCTAATAAGTGAATGTACTGTCACTTTCTGAGTATACAGAGAGGAAAATCTTTATTATATCTAAATATTCTTCTTCAATATTTTTCTTGACGGTGGAGCTCTATGCTACGATCCTTCGACCCTCTGACCCTACGACCCTCCCAATGAATTTGGTGTCAATCAAGTTGTTTGAATAGTAATCTACAATAGCTTCACCTAACCCCAAACCAACTGGGGTTCATAAACCATTGACTGGCATCCAACGCGAGGACTTTCCATCAGGCTTACATTGGCACACAAACACACACAAACAGACTGGCAGGGAACTGGCATTGGCACAACCATGCCGCATACACGCGTGATTCGACTACGAATGAGACAGTGAGAGAGATTGAAAGGGGAGGAGCGGAATCAAGGGGATGAAGAAGGGAGACCTGTATGAAAAGAGAGATTGTCCAACAACAACAAAAAGAGCTGGAAAAGATTTCTCAGACAAATGTTTGGCAATGAAGGACAACTGAGAGGCACTTAGAGACCGGGGAAGCCGGCCAATGAAAGCGAATGAAGGGTAGACAGACGGTCGGCTTTGTCGGGTAGACTGAAGGAGAAAGAAAGAAAGAGAGAAGTGGCGAATTGGGTTTGCAGTTGGATGCCGTCCAACATGAGTAAAAAAAAAGGAAAAGATTACGATCTGTAATGTCTCCACTGATCATACTTTCATAATAGGATAATGTTTGAAATTGGCTCTAAATCTATTGAAGGGCATAATAGTTGGTCTTTCCAATCTGATGTATCTGTATAATATATCAAACGAAGGGTAGAATCACTTGGCAAGATAGCTGGCGCACTGGCTCTGGTGATGGCATTTATGCTCATAGATAGTCCTAGACAAAAAGCCACTGACGTAATTGTCGCAATATGAATTTCCCAGTCAATATGAGTCAGTTGACATGAAACCTTGATCCTGCTCCTCAACCTTTTATTCAACAGAAATTCAGTAAGGCTTTAGCTAGCCAACTCAGAAGTGAAGGATGTTTTTTTGGGCGCATTAACCAAGCTGAACGGGGAGCCTAGCAAAGCTGTGCAGCTATCAAGTAATCAGTGAGTCCTTCAGGCACAAAGGAAGAGTGTCAAAACACCACCATTGACTTCCAACAGCCAATTTACTGCTTTTATCGGAGAGGAAAAGATCTGTACCTCACTCTGCAGTCATAAGTCTGTACGTGCCTATCAAAATCAGCTCCCTATGTTGTGCAGTCAGTTAGGTTGACCTAGTGGCGCTCAGAAATGTTGAGCTGTAGATCTGTGACCCATGATTACTCATGTTTTACAAATACAAAATAAGACCTGGATCTACCATCAGGGCAAGTTTCATTGATGAGATTGAGAGAAGGGAGTCAAATATATTAGTACATATTAGTAGTACATATTATGTACTCCCTGTTTTAGTCACTCCCATATGATTATTAAGACAGAATGTCCACTGATACAATAATTCATGTTGTGGTGATTGAAAGACGGTGCAAAAAGAAGATATCTAACATCATCGTTTCCAAATCACTACACTCTATGTCTTGATCATTCTTGTATCACAATCTTATTGCCGTCACTTGATAGTCCAGTGAATAGTGATCCTACAGACCTTTTTACCTGAGTAAAGTGATGATTCTCAATTCACGAAGAGAGACAATAACTCACATTCCAATGTTATTTTTGTGGTAGAAGAAAGAGGACGATACTGAACCCAGCATTTCTAGACTGCTTTAGAATAATGTAGTATTCTCAGCGTTCAAGGGGGTGAAGATTGTGGATGCACCACTTTATTGTTTAAGTAGGTCAGACAGACTGCAGGTAGAGTGCCTGGCTTTGTGCTGTGAGACAGTGACGGAACGCGTCCCAAATGGCACCCTATTCCCTTCATAGTGCCAGATCTGGTCAAAAGTAGTGCACTATAAAGGGAATAAAGTGCCATTTGGGACGTAATAAGGTCTTGCCATGAGTGAGTTGAAGGGGGAAGGGATGTCTTGAAGGTTCAATCACGTACCACAAGAGGGAGATAATACCACAGAAATGGGTGGATGCATTTCTTCACACACATTCTTTATCACTTTGGAATCTTTACATTTCATCATGTATCAGGATATAAGTTAACAAACCTTTTTTTATTATTCTTTTTTTATTCAGGATGACTTCCGAACCAATATTGAATTGTATGATCAATCGGGTGAAAAACACTGTATTTAGAGTAAAAATACTCAAAGGACAGACCATTAAAGAGAGATGCACAGTCATTCTGTCAGGAAACTCCAGCAGTGACCCTGCTCTAAGAGGGCTCTGCAGTGTGAGGTAGTTGGTTGTATTGTTTCGCATAATAAACAGCCTGGAGATAACTGTACAACCTTCTAGCTTTCCCTGCGGTGTCACCAATACAACATCCAAAGATGGACCCCTTCTCTCAAATCCCCTGTGGTAAGTATGAAGAGTCGACTAAAGACCCCACAACAGTTCTGGACATTTAGACAGAGTGGGCAATTTAGAAAGTGTCAGCTCTACGCTACGATGCCCAACTAATCTTGCTTTTTAGTCCAGGACTAGGTTTAATCTGTGTCCAGGAAACCGCCCCTAAAAAGACCTATGTATTGTTCTGTCAATTTATAATGAATCGTGTATAATAATGTGTAATACCACTGAGTAAGAAATGTGAAATAGGGCTGTGTCCCAAATGGCAGCCCCCAGGTGATGAAGGTAGGAAACAACACCTTCACTTCGCTGATCCTCAACACTTGGGCCCCACAAGGGTGTGTGCTCAGCCCCCTCCTGTACTACCTGTTCACCCATGACTGCGTGGCCACGCACACATCCAACTAAATCATTAAGTTTGCAGACGACACAACAGTAGTAGGCTTGATTATCAACAATGATGAGACAGGGAGGAGGTGAGTGCTCTGGGAGTGTGGTGCCAGAAAAATAACCTCTTACTCAACATCAATAAAACAAAGGAGCTGATCGTGGACTTCAGGAAACAGCAGAGGGAGCTCCCCCCTATCCACATTGACAGGACCGCAGTGGAGAAGGTAGAAAGTTCCTCGGCGTACACATCACTGACAAACTGAAATGGTCCACCCACACATACAGTGTGATGAAGAAGGCCCAGCAGCGCCTCTTCAACATCAGAAGGCTGAAGAAATTTGGCTTGGCACCTAAAACCCTCACAAACTTTTACAGATGCACAATTGAGAGCATCCTGTCAGGCTGTTTCACTGCCTGGGACGGCAACTACACCGCCCGCAACTGCAGGGCTCTCCAGTGGGTAGTGTGGTCTGCCCAACGCATCACCGGGGGCATACTACCTGCCCTCTAGGACACCTACAGCACCCGATGTCACAGGAAGGCCAAAAAGATCATCAACGACAACAACCACCTGGGCCATTGCCTGTTCACCCTGCTACCATCCAGAAGACGAGGTCAAATCAAATAAAAGTTTATTTGTCACGTGAGCCGAATACAACAGATGTAGACCTTACAATGAAATGCTTACTTACAGGCTCTAACCAATAGTGCAAAAAAGGTATTTGGTGAACAATAGGTAAGTAAAGAAATAAAACAACAGTAAAAAGACAGGCTATATACAGTAGCGAGGCTATATACAGTAGCGAGGCTAAATACAGTAGTGAGGCTACATACAGACACCGGTTAGTCAGGCTGATTGAGGTAGTACGTACATGTAGCTATGGTTAAAGTGACTATGCATATATGATGAACAGTGAGTGGCAGTAGCGTAAAAAAGGGGTTGGCGGTTGGTGGGTAGCGGGACACAATGCAGATAGATAGCCCGGTTAGCCAATGTGTGGGAGCACTGGTTGGTCGGCCCAATTGAGGTAGTATGTACATGAATGTATAGTTAAAGTGACTATGCATATATGATAAACAGAGAGTAGCAGCAGCGTAAAAAGAGGGGTCCAGGTGCATCAAAGCTGGGACCGAGAGACTGAAAAACAGCTTCTATCTCAAGGCCATCAGACTGCTAAATAGCCATCACTAGCACATTAGAGGCTGACGCCTATATATATAGACTTGAAATCACTGGCCACTTTAATAATGAAACAGTAGTCACTTTAACAATGTTTACATATTTTGCATTACTCATCTCATATGTATATACTGTATTATATTAGCCTATTCTACTGTATCTTAATCTATGCCGCTCTGACATTGATCATCTCATATGTATATAGTCTTAATTCTATTCCTTTACTTAGATTTGTCTGTATTGTGTGTACTGGTGTGAAATTGTTAGATATTACTTGTTAGATATTACTGCACTGTTGGAGCTAGAAACACAAGCATTTCGTTACACCCGCAATAACATCTTCCAAACACGTGTGTGACTGTTTGATAAGTAATTGGTGCAGCATGTGGACGTATAGAGCTTTTATCAATAATTTTCATGGCTGCATGCCTACACAGTTTGAGATTGCATAACTGCACTCTGTTAACTAGAGGTATACATACAATAATATATCCTAAACACCATTATCATGGTTTGTTCATGGTCACAGATTACACAGTGTATTGCCATTTTTATTGTTGCACTCCCCCATTGCCATTACAGGTTATGACTGCCTCTGGTCCCGTAATATAGAGCAAATGGAAATTTGTGGTGCTTTTAATAACCATTTTGCCTCAGCTGGCCACTTTTTTGAAAGAATAGTTTCTGAGAATTCCTATAATTTCTCTAGAGGGAGTTTATTTAACTTGAAACAGATTGTACAGATAATCTTATTTTTTTTAATTTCAAGTATTTTATGTCTATGATATATTTAGTACCTTGCTAAAGATCGATGTAAAAAAAAATGCCCAGGGGCTGATTCACTTGACCCCTTCTTGCTACATCTCTCTGCCCGACTCATTGTTGAATCATTAACCTGTATTTTTTACTTGACAATTGCTACTGGTGTTATCCCTAAGATCTGGAAAGTGGCACATGTCCTCCTCATACAGAAGGGTGGAGATTCTTCTGACTGTCACGTCCAGGCCTGAGTGACAGGCTGGAGTGTTTAGTTTTGTTTTGGTGTAGGGTTTTTTCTGTTCTAGGTTATATATTTCTATGTTGGAGTAATGGTTCCCAATTAGAGGCAGCTGAGTGTCGTTACCTCTAATTGGGAACCATATATATGTTTGTAGTTTTCATTAGGGGTTTGTGGGTTATTGTTTGTACATAGCTTTAGTGGTTTTCACGTGTTACGATCCAGTTACGTATCTAAATAAAGAAGTATACTGGATGCCTTGCTGCGCCTTGGTCTGTCCCTCACGGAGATCGTGACACTGACTTAGATAACTTGGAAATCGGGCAATAGTTATCTTGCCTAGCCAAGGTATTAGAATCCCTGACCAACTACCAGCCCTTGTTGATTTAAAACTTGTACTTACAGTAATGCGGGCAAAACTAAATATATGTTGCTCTCTAATTCACGCAAAGAAAATTCTCAGATGGACTACACACAGTGCCTTCAGAAAGTAATCACACCCCTTGACTTTTTCCACATTTTGTTGTGTTATTGCCTGAATTGAAAAGGTATTAAATTGAGATTTTTTTGTCAGTGGCCTACACACAATACCCCATAATATCAGTGGAATGATGTTTTTCAAACTTTTACAAATTAATAAAACATCTAAAGCTGAAATGTCTTGAGTGTTCAACCCCTTTTGTATGGCAAGCCTAAATACGTTAATTGAGGAAAAATGTGCTTAACAAGTCACATCATACTTGTGCACTACTCTCCTCTGAATCATGGACTCACTCTGTGTGCAAAAATAGTGTTTAACCTGATTTTTTTATGACTACCTCATCTCTGTACCCCACACATACAATTATCTGTAAGTACCACAGTCGAGCAGTGAATTTCAAACACAGATTCAACCACAAAGACCAGGGAGGTTATCCCCAGCTAAGAACTTTTTAAACTTCTCACTCTATTCTAAATTTGCATCAGTCTGGTTTTAGATCTGGTCAAAGCACTGTTTCAGCGACTATGCTTGTTTTAGATGATATGTCAAATTTCCTAGATCATAAAAATCATTGTGCTGCCTAATTTAGAGACCTTTCCAAGGCCTTTGACACCATTGACCATTCCCTACTCATTCAAAGACTGTCTGAAATGGACCTGGATCAGGAGTCTTGGAAATGTTTTAAGAACTATCCGACAACAGGTGTCTGTTGGAAAATAATTCCTCATGAAGCTGGTTGAGAGAATGCCAAAAGTGTGCAAAGCTGTCATCAATGCAAATGGTGTCTACTTTGAAGAATCTAAAGTATAAAATATATTTTGATTTGTTTCACACTTTTTTGGTTACTACATGATTCCATATGTGCTATTAAATAGTTGTGATGTCTTCTCTATTATTCTACAATGTTGAAAATAGTAGAAATTAAGAAAAACCCTTGAATGAGTAGGTGTGTCCAAACTTTTGACTAGTACTGTAAGTCTCTAAGAGCATTCCACACCTGGATTGTGCAACATTTGCCCATTATTCTTTTCAAAATTCTTCAAGCTCTGTCAAATTGGTTGTTGATCATTGCTAGACAACTATTTTCAGGTCTTACCATAGATTTCTAAGTAGTTTTAAGTAGAAACTGTAACTGAAAACATTCACCATCTTCTTGGTAAGCATCTTGTGTGTAGATTTGGCCTTGTGTTTTATGTTATTGTTCTGCTGAAAGATCATCTCCCAGTGTATATGGAGGAAAGCAGACTGAATCACGTTTTAAGTTATTTGAGTAAAAATGTGCTTAACAAGTCACATAATAAGTTGCATGGACTCACTCTGTGTGCAATAATAGTGTTTAAACAGATTTTTGAATGACTACCTCATCTATAGGCCACCTATTGGTAGATGGGAAGAAAAAAAAAGCAGACATTGAATATCCCTTTGAGCATGGTGAGGTTATTCATTACACTTTGGATGGTGTATCAATACACCCAGTCACTACAAGATACCGGCGTCCTTCCTAACTCACTTTCCGTAGAGGAAGGAAACCGCTCAGGGATTTCACCATGAGACCAATGGTGATAAAACAGTTACAGAGTTTAATGGCTGTGATAGGAGAAAACTGAAGATGGATCAAGAACATTGTAGTTACTCCACAATACTAACCTAATTGACAGAGAGAAAAGAAGGAAGCCTGTACACAATAAAACATATTCTAAAACATGCATCCTGTTTGCAAGGCTCTAAAGTAACACTGTACAAAATGTGGCAAAGCAATTCACTTTTTCTACTGAATACAAATTGTTATGTTTGGGACAAATCCAATACAACACATTACTGAGTAGCACTCTCCATATTTTCAAGCATAGTGGTGGCTGCATCATGTTATGGGTATGCTTGTAATAGTTAAGGACGGGCAAAATCCTAGAGGAAAACCTGGTTCAATCTGCTTTCCACCAGACACTGGGAGATGAATTCACCTTTCAGCAGGACAATAACCTAAAACACAAGGCCAAATCGACACTGGAGTTGCTTACCAAGAAGACTGAATGTTCATGAGTGCACTCTTAGTGTTCCAAAAGGGTTCTTTGGGTGTCCCCATAGGAGAACCCTTTTTGGTTCCAGGGAGAACCCTTTTTGGTTCCACGTAGAACCATTTTGGGTTCAATGTAGAATCATCTGTGGAAAGGGTCCTACATGGAACCCAAAAGGGTTCTATCTGAAACCAAAAGGGTTCTATAAAGGGTTCTCCTATGGGTACAGCCAAATAAACCTTTTAGGTTCTAGATAGTACCTTTTTTCTAAGAGTGTGGCAGAATTACATTTTTGACTTAAATCTGCTTGAAAATCTATGGCAAGACTTGAAAATGTTTGTCTAGAAATGGTCAACAACCAATTTGACAGAGCTTGTTGAATTTTGAAATGAATAATGGCCAATATTGTACAATCCAGGTGTGCAAAGCTCTTAGACACTTACCCAGAAAGATTCACAGCTGTAATCACTGCCAAATGTGACTAACACATATTTACTCAGAGGTGTGAATACTTCTGTGAATGCGATATTTCTGTATTTCATTCAATGCATTTGCTAACATTTCTAAAAACATGTTTTCACTTTGTCATTATGGTTTAC
Organism: Brachymystax lenok tsinlingensis; assembly: GCA_030435695.1. NCBI lineage: Eukaryota > Metazoa > Chordata > Actinopteri > Salmoniformes > Salmonidae > Brachymystax > Brachymystax lenok. Next base: position 1,895,662 of record CM059806.1, on the reverse strand, counting down.
TGTGTGTAGACGGGTGAGAGAAAAAAAAAATATTTAATCCCTTTTGAATTCAGGCTGTAAAACAACAAAATGTGGAATAAGTCAAGGGGTATGAATACTTTCTGAAGGCACTGTATTTACTCATTGGATGGTTCTCTCATCTAGCGGGTTCCCGACTTTAAATATCTGTGCGTTTGGATTGATAAAGATCTAATGCATTAAAACACCAAACCCGTTCACAGGGATGGTTAACTCGAGGTTCCACTAGTCTGCACCGATCTAGGTAGATCCGCTTTCAGTTTCAATGCCCCCCATTCTTGGACTAGCCTGCAGAACTCCTTGCATCTTGATTCCCTGGTGCTGCCAGGGCAGCTTAAGATTCCAGTATTAGATGTGTTGAATGAAAGTTGTTTTGATTGAATTAAGAGATTGTTTTGGTTGTAATGTTGAAAGTTGTAATGTAGATTTCTTTTGTTGTTGTATTGCTGTGCTCAGGGCACCTTTCAAAATGAAACCCTGGGCTCAATGAGTTTCCCATGACTAAATAAAAGTTAAATAAAAAAATTAAAAAAATAGGCACATGCCCTGGATTATATACAGTGAGGGAAAAAAAGTTTTGGATCCCCTGCTGATTTTGTACGTTTGCCCACTGACAAAGAAATGATCAGTCTATAATTTTAATGGTAGGTTTATTTGAACAGTGAGACAGAATAACAACAAAAAAATCCAGAAAAACGCATGTGAAAAAAGTTATAAATTGATTTGCATTTTAATGAGGGAAATAAGTATTTGACCCCTCTGCAAAACATGACTTAGTACTTGGTGGCAAAACCGTTTTTGGCAATCACAGAGGTCAGACGTTTCTTGTAGTTGGCCGCTAGGTTTGCACACATCTCAGGAGGGATTTTGTCCCACTCCTCTTTGCAGATCTCTTCCAAGTCATTAAGGTTTCGAGGCTGACTTTTGGCAACTCGAACCTTCAGCTCCCTCCACAGATTTTCTATGGGATTAAGGTCTGGAGACTGGCTAGGCCACTCCAGGACCTTAATGTGCTTCTTCTTGAGCCACTCCTTTGTTGCCTTGGCCGTGTGTTTTGGGTCATTGTCATGCAGGAATACCCATCCACAACCCATTTTCAATGCCCTGGCTGAGGGAAGGAGGTTCTCACTTAAGATTTGACGGTACATGGCCCCGTGGGTGATGCGGTGAAGTTGTCCTGTCCCCTTAGCAGAAAAACACCCCCAAAGCATAATGTTTCCACCTCCATGTTTGACGGTGGGGATGTTGTTCTTGGGGCCATAGGCAGCATTCCTCCTCCTCCAAACACGGCGAGTTGAGTTGATGCCAAAGAGCTCCATTTTAACAACACTTTCACCCAGTTGTCCTCTGAATCATTCAGATGTTCATTGGCAAACTTCATAGGTTTGCTCTTTTAAGGGTGGGAGTGTTACGGATACAGGTATCCTGTGTGTGTATTTGTTTTCTCTCCTTCTGCCCTAGTCACAGGTGTCACTCATCAGCTGTCATCAATCACCAATCGGTCCCAATGAGAAGACACACCTGCTCCTTTTCCCTTACCCAATCACATCCCCTTTCCCTTGGTTTAAAACCCAGTCAGTTATCGCTCTTTAGCTTATTCTTGGTATGTAGCACTCTTGGTTTGTTAACTCTCGTATGCATTACCCTCTGTTGTTTAGTAACTGACTCTTGTGTATGCATTGCTCTCTTGTTGTTTAGTAGCTGGCTTGTTTTGTAGCTACAGAGATCTAGCTCCGTTTAGTATTTGTTGAAGCCCAGTTGCTGTTGGTTTGTTTGTGCGCTCTGTCTCTTTGTTTTTGCGCCTAGATCTCACATTAGCGGTTGTCATGTGAGTATGTATTGATGTGGTTTAGTGTTTGTTGGTGGAAAAGGGGATAACCAGACAAGTCGCCCATGGGCATACATTACCCATAGGAAACCCTGTGTTAAATACATTAGTTAGAACTGGGTGGACCCCTCACTGTATTTACTTGGTTGGTTAGCTGTTTGTGACGCAGGTAGATTAGCTTAGGGGTTTTTGAATATCTATTTCTTTCCTTGGATCCAGCTCAGCCCCTTTTCCCCACACCACTTTACCGTGTGTTTAAAATAAACCATTTGTGTTTGACGGTAGATTTAATTTTTTTTTTCTGTTCTCACTGTTCCGTTTCACTATAATATTTTGCATAAGATATGTTGCGGGTCTCGATTCCATTCCCCCTAGACTGCGGGGTAAAGGGGATTCGTAACAGGCATGTATATGTGCTTTCTTGAGCAGGGGGACCTTGCGGGCGCTGCAGGATTTCAGTCCTTCACGGTGTAGTGTGTTACCAATTGTTTTCTTGGTGACTATGGTCCCAGCTGCCTTGAGATCATTGACAAGATCCTCCCGTGTAGTTCTGGGCTGATTCCCTCACCGTTCTCATGATCATTGCAACTCCACGAGGTGAGATCTTGCATGGAGCCCCAGGCCGAGGGAGATTGACAGTTCTGTGTTTCTTCCATTTGCGAATAATCGCACCAACTTGTCACCTTCTCACCAAGCTGCTTGGCGATGGTCTTGTAGCCCATTCCAGCCTTGTGTAGGTCTACAATCTTGTCCCGGACATCCTTGGAGAGCTCTTTGGTCTTGGCCATGGTGGGGAGTTTGGAATCTGATTGCTTCTGTGGACAGGTGTCTTTTATAAAAGTAACAAACTGAGATTAGGAGCACTCCCTTTAAGAGTGTGCTCCTAATCTCAGCTCGTTACATGTATAAAAGACACCTGGGAGCCAGAAATCTTTCTGATTGAGAAGGGTTCAAATACTTATTTCCCTCATTAAAATGCAAATCAATTTATAACATTTTTCACATGTGTTTTGGATTTTTTTGTTATTCTGTCTCTCACTGTTCAAATACACCTACCATTAAAATTATAGACTGATCATTTCTTTGTCAGTGGGCAAACGTACAAAATCAGCAGGGGATCAAATACTTTCTTCACTGTAGCCTTTGAATAAAATGGACAGGTTTCTACTGTGATCTCATACATTTGCTACCTTCACAATAGTCTACTGTTCTGTGTGGTTGCAGGAAGTACAGCTATTAGTATCAATATGTCCAAAAGCATGGGAGCTTGTGTTTGAGCTCCCCCCACCATACTGCCTTCCCCCTCTCCTCCTCCTCGCCTTACAACCCCCCTCCACTCCCTCTACGTCCCCCCCCCAGTGTGTCTGGCTAGTGGCTCAGACAGTCACTATCCGCATTGCGTTACAGTGCTCAAGTAAGGAGGGAAGAAGAACATATATCATTAATCTGCCTGCCGCTGTATTTCTTTAAGCACTCAAAGATTTTCTTGATCTTTCCTCCAACAGGAGAAATATACCCAGCATGGCACTAGTGCCAACTATTGTCTGCTATTTTGGAATTTTGTGCCATTCATAGGTTTGTGGGGGCACTTTATTTTTGACTTTCTGGCATTCCTTTCTGCCGTCAACTATTGATGTTCATTCTTGATATAACCAATTGTCTCATATGACTTTATCTTGATTGTGTTATATTCACATACAACTTGTGTTGGTTTAAAAGTGCTACACAACTGTGGCGTGGAATAAGTGAATCACGTAACATGAAAATAACAGTGAATCTGTTCATGTGCGCCTTTGAGATAAACGTGTCTGCGCCAAGTAGAAATGATCAATGAAGAGATGGCGGTTGTGCATATTATAATTGGGATTCTAACTGTAAAATATTTATAAGAGGCAGATTCTTAGGGACATATTTGCTGCAGAGGTACTGAGTGTTGTTTAGATGCCCAGTGTATAATAGTGAGGCGGGTGGCGGTCGGACAGAATGGGAGGTTAATCACCTTTGGGCTTGGTGTGGATTTGATCCTCATGCTGTGTGAGTACCACAGCCTCAGTCTCTGTCTGCTCCTGCCACTACAACCTTCCCCCCACTCCCTCCCTCCCTCCCTCCAGCGCTCACACACATTTAGTCTCTTTCCCAGATGCATGAGCACAGCGGTGTACGAGCACACACACCACACATGCAAGTGTGCATGCGCACATACGTACAGACAGACACACACGCGTAAAGACACATGCGCGCACACAGACTGCAAGATGGGCGAGACGAGTCGTCACGCCTGAAAAAAAACAGAGTGTGAGCGCGAGAGAGAGAGAAAGTGAGAGGGGGAGGAGGAAAAGGGAATAGATGGAGATGAGGGGAAAGGGGGTGGGAGACAGAGCAGGGGAGGCGGGGACAGAGCGGTGAGAATGTCAGCAGGCGAGAGAGAAAGATGGACTGTAAGCTTGCATATGTGTTTTGTGTGTGTTTGTGTGCGTGCGAGGCATATAGGTGACACAGATTCATGAGGGGAGGAGGTCAGAGATGGAGGCGCTGGCTGGTGTTTGTGGTATAGGGGGGTTGTGGAAGTATGGCTGTAAGTACAGCAGTAATGGCATTAATGCGATTGTCTGTGTGTACCTGTCTCACACAATGGCTGCTTGGACTCTAATTGCCCGGAGAATTAGGGATCTGACTTGGCACATGGAGACAATCATTAACAGAGCCAGGGACAGAGCCTGTGAGAGGGATAGGAGAAGGAGAGAGAGACAAAAAAGAGAGAGAAAGCTGGGGGAGTAGAACGGGCACCTTTTTCATGTTACTGTCTAGGCTACAGCCCTGAAAAAAGGAAGACAGTGAAGATGGAGCTGGATAGGGTTTATTGTGCTTTATTTCCTTTACCGATGGAATAATTGTCCTTTTTCTCAGTGGGGTAATGGATCAATAACTAATTGAGAGTGTGTGTGTGTCTCTGTGTGTGTGCTACTGTGCATGTTTGCATGTGTGTGTGTGTGCACGCTCTTGTGTATGTATGTACAGTATGTGCATCCATTTGTGTGCATGTATGTGCACACAGTCACGTGTGTGAGTGTGTGTTTACATAAGGAACACAAATTCTACACCAGCTAAAGCCGAAATGGTGAGTGGATACACTCGAGCGAATAGGCAAACGAAAAGAGAGAAGCTATCTATCTGACCTCTTCGGCTAGCCGCCGTTATTCTCTTTCCATTTCTTCTTTCACATTCATCCTGTTTCTTTTTGCGTTGTGTTTCTACTCCCTCTCTCTCTGGCTTTCTTCATCCACCTTCCTCTTGTGCTCTCATGCTTTGGAGAGAAAGGAGGAGCTCGTAAATCTGGGACAGAGAAAACCAGAGGGACAAGAGGAAATTGAAGGGGTCTAATTTCAGACAGTACATGCTACATGCACCTTCGTTGTGTTGGATTTATTTGCATTACATGTAATGTATTCCGTTGCATGAGCTCTGAGATGTGTTCTTGCTGCTTGTGAAGGCCATCTTCACCGTCTGTCTTTAACATGCATGCAGCAAACTTAGGCCATTGGTAGTTTTAAGCCTTTTTTTACTTTTTAAGAAAGCATATGTTTAGTTATGTTTCACTGTTTGTCTAATATAGACTAGTGTAGAAACGTGTCTGTAAATCAATGATATTTCTTCAATATAGATATTTAAACTAGAATATGGGTGTGGGTACGCAGTCCAATGAACCACTGCGGCCCCTCATGAGTAAAATGTTTTTGGCCCCCTCCCCATCAAAGTTGCCCATCCCTGGTTCAGACAATTAGTATGTCAGTCTCTTAAACAGTAACTTTTTCTCTGTCTGTCTACCACTAGGGGGTAACATTGGGTACATAGAAATTGGACAGCTAGAGGAATGAAATGCATATACAATATCTTAATGTCTTGAAAGATTAAAAGGAAAACACAAGAATAGTACTGCGCATCAATACCATCCAATGATTTCTTTCCCCTGTCTTCTTTTCATCTTCCAGGTAACATCTCTGGCAAGTTTGGAGGTTTAAAGATGAACCATTATGAGACGGAGCCGTTCACCAACCCAACACACAACACAATTATTTGTTATCCAAACTAGCGGCAGATTGACTCTTTCATTCAGGGATCGTCATAAGTATGTTTCCCATGAACTGCTGTTCGCTGCTTCGCTATAAAAGCCTTCATACCATCATTCAACCGATGACTCTGATTGTGACGTGATAATATGGAATACTCTATTGTCTTTGTTGTGTTGTACTTTTATCCTCAAATAGATTCACATAAGTCTATTTAGAGACTTATTTCTAAGCATGTTTCGTTGTCCCTGAGACCCTTAACCTGTGATTACTTTAAGGTCACAGGTGAGGTCCTTGGGAACAAGGCTGCAAGCAAGTTCATCAGAATTTTGGTGAATAAAAAAAACTATTAGGAGAGGGGTAGAATGATGTAATCGGGATCAAGAAGATGTCATTGGATGAACAGCCAAGAAAGCATGGAAATATCACCACCGAAAGCATCAGTTACCCTATTGGAAATTTGACGCAAAATCAACACATTCTGTTTGCAATTCTAACATGTTCCATCTCATGTGAAATTACTTGATTACCTGTTTCCTATGCATTTGTAATGTGTTTTGGAACTACAAAGGCAATCCAAACAACCTTTAAGGTGTTTATTAAAAAATTAAAAATGCAATTCAATTTGTGTTACAATAAATGTTATTGTGAAATGAATGTATATTCATACATTTTTAGCATGTACATTTATGGAAGGGGACACTCACAAAATTGTCTTTAATAGAACAATAATATTATTATTATTAGCAAATGTTAAGGCTAAACTCCAATGTACTGATAAAGGAAATACACATTTCCTCTGAAAAAATGTATAAGGGATGACATTGACATTGTAAATAAGGACACAGCAATTATGTCACACAAGCAATTAACAAAGATGGAGTATAACGACCTCATCGCAGCTCTGCCATGAAAATGGAAGAGGCAATTACTCAAAAGAGAAAGGAATGAATTGGTTTGTCTGCCTCCAACGAAAAACCGTGCATGGCTTAAAATGACTAGTAGAAATCGTAAAATGTATCAGTTTCACTTGAGGTCGAGATGTTTGATAACTAGATAGTTGGGAACAGATATTTTATGTCCCAATACCATGGCATCTGGTTTATGAACTGATTTACAAAACAACAATTGAAGCATGAATCCATTCTTTTTAATTTAATGTTATTATGTAAAATGATCACCACAAAAAGAATGCTCAATATATGGGGCATTGAACAGTCAGCCCTGTGCAGACTCTGCCACGAAGAAACAGAATCAATAGATCATCTCTTTTGGTACTATCCTTCGGTGGCTCGCTTTTGGAGTCAGGTCCACGAGTGATTGTTAAGTCATAAAGTCTGTGCTCAGATTGACATACAAACAGTACTGTTAGGAGATTTGAAAAAACACGATCAATTAATGGGAAATATGATGACACCCTTAGGTAAAGTATTTATTTTTAGGGGAATCTCGGTAGAAATGGTACAAATAGAGAGGTTCAAGACCCTCATAAAACATCAGAGTAAAATAGAAGGATGTATTGCAAAAGGAAATAATCAAATGTTAGTGTACTGGGAAAGATGGCTTAGTCTGTGGACATCTGAGAGCAGGAAATCAGATTTTTTTTAAATTTTTACATTTAACCTTTATTTAACTAGGTCAGTTAAGAACAAATTCTTATTTACAATGACGGCCTTCCCCGGCCAAACCTGGACAACGCTGGGCCAATTGTGCGCTGCCCTAAGGGACTCCCAATCACGGCCGGAAGTGATACAGCCTGGATTGGAGTTATTGGTTGATTTGCAGATACACTTGGAGTCCAGTGTAATTAGGAAAGAAACGTTATACACTGAGGGTACAAAACACGAGCAACACTTTCCTAATATTAAGTTGCACCCCCTTTTTGTCCCTGTGGAACGCTTGACACTTTGTAGAGTCCAATCCTCAACGAGTTGAGGCTATTATGAGGACAAAATGGGGTGCAACTCAATATTAGGAAGGTGTTCCTAATGTTTTGTACATTCAGTGTCATTCAGTGTACATTCAATGTTTTGTACATTCATATATATATATATACAGTTGAAGTCTGAAGTTTACATACACTTAGGTTGGAGTCATTAAAACTAATTTTTCAACCACTCCAAAATGTCTTGTTAACAAACTATAGTTTTGGCAATTCGGTTAGGACATCTACTTTGTGCATGACACAAGTAATTTTTCCAACAATTGTTTGCATACAGATTATTTCACTTATTATTCACTGTATCACAATTCCAGTGGGTCAGAAGTTTACATACACTAAGTTGACTGTGCCTTTAAACAGCTTGGAAAATTCCAGAAAATGATGTCATGGCTTTAGAAGCTTCTGATAGGTTAATTTACATTATTTGAGTCAATTGTAGGTGTACCTGTGGATGTATTTCAAGGCCTACCTTCAAACTCAGTGCCTCTTTGCTTGACATCATGGGAAAATCAAAAGAAATCAGCCAAGACCTCAGAAAATCAATTGTAGACCTCCACAAGTCTGGTTCATCCTTTTCCAAATGCCTGAAGGTACCACGTTCATCTGTACAAACAATAGTACGCAAGTATAAACACCATGGGACCACGCAGCCATCATACCGCTCAGGAAGGAGAAGTGTTCTGTCTCCTAGAGAAGTGAAATTCAATCCCAGAACAACAGCAAAGGACCTTGTGAAGATGCTGGAGGAAACAGGTACAAAATTATATATATCCACAGTAAAACTAGTCCTATATCGACATAACCTGAAAGGCTGCTCAGCAAGGAAGAAGCCACTGCTTCAAAACCGCCATAAAAAAGCCAGACTACGGTTTGCAATTGCACATGAGGAAAGAAAATTATGTGGATATATTGAAACAACATCTCAAGACATCAGTCAGGAAGTTAAAGCTTGGTCGCAAATGGGTCTTCCAAATGGACAATGACTCCAAGCATACTTCCAAAGTTGTGGCAAAATGGCTTAAGGACAACAAAGTCAAGGTATTGGAGTGGCCATCACAAAGCCCTGACCTCAAACCTATAGAATAGTTGTGCGCAGAACTGAAAAAGCATGTGCGAGCAAGGAGGCCTACAAACCTGACTCAGTTACACCAGCTCTGTCAGGAGGAATGGGCCAAAATTCACCCTACTTATTGTGGGAAGCTTGTGGAAGGCTACCTGAAACGTTTGACCCAAGGTAAACAATTTAAAGGCAATGCTACCATATACTCATTGAGTGTATGTAAACTTCTGACCCACTGGGAATGTGATGAACGAAATAAAAGCTGAAACAAATCATTCTCTCTACTATTATTCTGACATTTCACACTGTTAAAATAAAGTGAGGATCCTAAATGACCTAAGACAGGGAATTGTTACGAGGATTAAACGTCAGGAATTGTGAAAAACTGAGTTTAAATGTATTTGGCTAAGGTGTATTCAACTGTATATATTCAATTTTTATGTTTTCCAAACAGGGGAGAAGGGGGTAGGGGCATAATAATTGATGTGTATATAGTACCAGTCAAACATTTGGACACACCTACTCATTCAAGGGTTTTTCTTTATTTTCAATTTTTTTATATTGTAGAATAATAGTGAAGACATCAAAACTATGAAATAACACATAGTAAAAAGAAAAGTGTTAAACAAATCAAAATATATTTTAGTCACCCTTCGCCTTGATGACAGCTTTGCACACCTGGCATTCTCTCAACCAGCTTCATGAGGTAGTCACCTGGAACGCAGTTCAATTAACAGGTGTGCCTTGTTAAAAGTTCATTTGTGGAATTTCTTTCCTTCTTAATGCATTTGAGCCAATGAGTTGTGTGACAAGGTAGGGGTTGTATACAGAAGATAGCCCTCCCTATTTGGTAAAAGACCAAGTCCATATTATGGCAAAAACAGCTCAAATAAGCACAGAGAAATCATTACTATCATTACTTCAAGACATAAAGGTCAGTAAATCTGAAAAATGTAAAGAACTTTGAAAGTTTCTTCAAGTGCAGTCACAAAAATCATCAAGCGCTATGATGAAACTGGCTCTTATGAGGAAAGCCAGAGGAAAGGAAAACCCAGAGTTACTTCTGCTGCAAAGGATAAGTTCATTAGAGTTACCAGCCTCAGAAATTGCATCCAAAATAAATGCTTCACAGAGTTCAAGTAACAGACACATCTCAACATCAACTGTTCAGAGGAGATTGTGTGAATCAGGCCTTCATGGTCGAATAGCTGTAAAGAAACCACTACTAAAGGACACCAAAAAGAAGAAGAGACTGGCCAAGAAATATGAGCAATGGACATTAGACAAGTGGAAATCTGTCCTTTGGTCTGATGAGTCCAAATTTGCCATTTTTGGTTCCAACCGTCGTGTCTTTGTGAGACGCAGTGTAGGTGAACGGATGATCTCCGCATGTGTGGTTCCCACTGTGAAGCATGGAGGAGGAGGTGTGATGGTGCTTTGCTGGTGACACTGTCGGTGATTTATTTTGATTTCAAGGCACACTGAACCAGCATGGCTACCACAGCATTCTGCAGCCATACGCCGTCTTTTTTGTGCTTAGTGGGACATTTGTTTTTCAACAGGACAATGACCCAAGTGCTCAACATATGTGGGAATGCCTTCAAGACTGTTGGAAATGCATTCCAGGGGAAGCTGGTTGAGAGAATGCTAAGAGTGTGCAAAGCTGTCATCAAGGCAAAGGGTGACTAAAATATATTTTGATTTGTTTAACACTTTTTTGTTTACTACATGATTCCATATGTGTTATTTCATAGTTTTGATGTCTTCACTATTATTCTACAATGTAGAAAATAGTAAAAATAAAGAAAAACAATTGAATGAGTTGGTGTGTCCAAACGTTTGACTGGTACTGTATATACATGTACAGTGCCTTCGGAAAGTACTCAGACTCCTTGAATTTTTCCACATTTTATTACGTTACAGCCTTATTCGAACATGGATTTTGAAAAAACTCAGCAATCTACACACAATACCCCATAATGACAAAGCGAAAACAGTTTTTTTTATATTCTTCAAATCTATTAAAAATAAAAACTGAAACACCTTATTTACGTAAGTATTCAGACCCTTTGCTATTTGACTCAGAATTGTGCTCAGTTGCATCCTTTTTCCATTGATCATCCTTGAGATGTTTATACAACTTGATTGGACTAATTCAATTGATTGGACATGATTTGGAAAGGCACACACCTGTCTATATAAGGTTCCACAGTTGAAAGCGCATGTCAGATAAAATAACAAACCATGATCCCCAAGAACACAGTGGCTTCCATCATTCTGAAATGGAATACATTTGGAACCACCAAGACCTTTGCTAGAGGTGGCCGCTCGTCCAAACTGGAGATGGGAGAACATTCTAGAAGGACAACCATCTCTGCAGCACTCCACCAATTAGGCCTTTATGGTAGAGTGGCCAGACGGAAGCCACTCCTCCGTAAAAGGCACATGACAGCCCGCTTGGAGTTTGCCAAAAGACTCTCAGACAATGAGAAACAAGATTCTCTGGTCTGATGAAACCAAGATTATACTCTTGTGCCTGAATGCTAAGTGTCACGTCTGGAGGAAACCTGGCACCATCCCTACGGTGAAGCATGGTGGTGGCAGCATCATGCTGTGGGGATGTTTTTCAGCGGCAGGGACTAGAAGACCAATCAGGATCGAATAAAAGATGAACGGAGCAAAGTACAGAGAGATTCTTGATGAAAACCTGCTTTAGAGATCTCAGGACCTCATACTGGGGCGAAAGTTCACCTTCCAACAGGACCACGACCCTAAGCACAGAGCCAAAACAACTCTGGAGTGGCTTTGGGACAGGTTTCTGAATGTCCTTGAGTGGCCCAGCCAGAGGCCGGACTTGAACCCGATCGAACATCTCTGGAGAGACCTGAAAATAGCTGTGTAACGCCCCTGACAGAGCTTGAGAGGATCTGCAGAGAAGAATGGGAGAAACTCCCCAAATACAAGTGTGCCAGGCTTGTAGCGTCATACCCAAGACTCGATGCTTTAATCACAGCCAAAGGTGCCTCCAGAAAGTACTTAGTAAAGGGTCTGAATACTTACATACATTAAAAAAAATTTAATGTATACATTACTTTTTTAAATTGCAAAAACCTGTTAATGTTTTGTGATTATGGGGTATTGGGTGTAGATTTATGAGGGGGAAAAAAACGATTTAATCAATTTTAGAATAAGGCTGTAACGTAACAAAATGTGGAAAAAGTCAAGAGGTCTGAATACCTTCCGAATGCACTGTATATATTTAAAGGGAGATTAGAAATGATGTAAGTAATGTTATTTGATAGACTTTGTTTTACCTCCTTATCTACCTCCTTAAAAAAAGATTTCAAAAAATAATTGTCTTGGATAGATTATACATGAACCATAAGCTCAGTGTCAGACTTGTATCTTCGCATCTTCTAGATGCCATGAGCAACCAATGACCATTGAGACCACTGGAGGGGCAGTCCCTATTGGCCGGCTTTGTGCCCTGACCTCTAATATGGTCCAATGAGAAGAAGACAAAGGGTCATGACCCCGTATATGTTTCACCTGGGACTTTCAAGATAACCGCCCAGGTGCTGAAGACTTACATGATAATAAAAGTCCTTTTAGAGACAGAGAGAGCTTTGATAGTCATCTTGTGTTAGTTAGTGTTCATTGTGTGTTGCAAATCAATAAAAACTAAACAGTGGGATGGGTTGTTATAAACATGTTTCATTTCAATAAAGTAACATCTATAAAATGTGATTCATTTGGTTACTCCAATTATTTTACTGGTAAAGGAAACTGTAATATTCAGTGTCACTTAATTATGTAAATCATCAATGTACATTATGCATATATTTTACAATAACTGCAATAACTGAAAATATATACAGTCAGGTCCAAAATGATTGGAACCCTTGATAAAGATTAGAAAAATTTCTATAAAATAGATAATACAAATGCTGAGCTATATGGTGAAATACAGTGCATTCGGAAAGTATTCAGACCCCTTGACTTTTTCCACATTTTGTTACGTTAGAGCCCTCACCTCCTCCCTGTAGGCTGTCTCGTCGTTGTTGGTAATCAAGCCTACTACTGTTGTGTTGTCTGCAAACTTGATGATTGAGTTGGAGGCGTGCATGGCCACGCAGTCATGGTTGAACAGGGAGTACAGGAGGGGGCTGAACACGCACCCTTGTTTCCTACCTTATCCAGCTGGTGGCGGCCCATCAGGAAGTCCAGGACCCAATTGCACAGGGTGGGGTTGAGATCCAGGGCCTCAAACTTAATGAGCTTGGAGGGTACTATGGTGTTGAATGCTGAGCTATAGTCAATGAACAGCATTCTTACATAGGTGTTCCTCTTGTCCAAATGGGACAAGTCAGTGTGCAGTGTGATGGCGATTGCATCGTCTGTGGACCTATTGGGGCGGTAAGCAAATTGAAGAGGGTCTAGGGTGACAGGTAAGGTGGAGGTGATATGATCCTTGACTAGTCTCTCAAAGCCCTTCATGATGACAGAAGTGAGTGCTACGGGGCGATAGTCATTTAGTTCAGTTACCTTTGCCTTCTTGGGTATAGGAACAATGGTGGCCATCTTGAAGCATGTGGGGACAGCAGACTGGGAGAGATTGAATATGTCCGTAAAACACAACAGCCAGCTGGTCTGTCCATGCTCTGAGGACGTGTCTAGGGATGCCGTCTGGGCCGGCAGCCTTACGAGGGTTAACACGTTTAAATGTCTTACGTCAACTACGGAGAAGGAGAGCCCACAGTCCTTGGCAGCGGGCCGCATCGGTGGCACTGTATTATCCTCAAAGCGGGCAAAGAAGGTGTTTAGTTTGTCTTTGAGCAGGACATCGGTGTCCGTGACGTGGCTGGTTTTCCATTTGTAGTCTGTGATTGTCTGTAGACCCTGCCACATACGTCTTGTGTCTGAGCCGTTGAATTGCGACTCCACTTTGTCTCTATACCGACATTTTGCTTCTTTGATTGCCTTACACTGTTTATATTCGGCCATATTCCCAGTCACCTTTCCATGGTCAAATGCGGTGGTTCGCGCTTTCAGTTTTGAAGGAATGCCGCAATCTATCCATGGTCAGACCAGCTTTAAATAGTCCTTAGCACGGGTACTTCCTGTTTGAGTTTCTGCCTATAGGAAGGGAGGAGCAAAATGGAGTTGTGGTCAGATTTGCTGAAAGGAGGGTGGGGGAGGGCCTTGTAAGCATTGCGGAAGTTAGAGTAGGAATGATCCAGTGTTTTTCCAGCACAAGTGCAACAGTCGATATGCTGATAGAATTTAGGTAGCCTTTTTCTCAAATTTGCTTTGTTAAAATCCCCAGCTACAATAAATGCAGTCTCAGGATATATGGTTTCCAGTTTGCATGAAGTCCTGTGAAGTTCCTTGAGGGCCGTCGTGATATCGGCTTGAGGGGGGGGGATATACATGGCTGTGATAATAACCAAAGATAATTATCTTGGGAGATAATACGGTCGGCATTTGATTGTGAGTAATTCTAGGTCAGGTTCTTGAGTTCCTGTATGTTGTTACAGTTACACCATGAGTCGTTAATCATGAAACATACACCCCCGCCCTACTTCTTCCCGGAGAGATGTTTATTCCTGTAGGAGTGATGCACTGAGAAGCCAGGTGGCTGTACCGACTCCGACAGCATATCCCGAGAGAGCCATGTTTCCATGATACGGAGTATGTTACAATCCCTGATGTCTCTCTGGAAAGCAACCCTTGCCCTGATTTCGTCGACCTTGTTATCTAGGGACTGGACATTAGCGAGTAATATATTTGGGAGCAGTGGGTGGTGTGCGCGCCTCCGAAGTCTGACCAGAAGACCGCTCCGTCTTCCTCTTCTCTGGCGGCGTTGTTTTGGGTCAGCCTGTGGAATTAGTTCAAATGCCCTGGGTGGTGCGGACAAAGGATCCGCTTCAGGAAAGTCGTATTTCTGGTCGTTGTGCTGGTAAGTTGACGTCGCTCTGATATCCAATCGTTTTTCCCAGCTGCATGTAATAGCACTTAAGATTTTCTGGGCTAACAATGTAAGAAGAAAAAAATAAAAATACTGCAAAGTTTCCAAAGGACTAGAAGCGAGACAGCCCTCTCTGTCTTTTTCTACATGGAGGTGGAAGGTGTACGATCGCCCATACCCATGAGCGTGCCACCCTGTAGAAACATCTCAAGGATGATCAATGGAAACAGCGTGCACCTGGGCTCAATTTCGAGTCTCATAGCAAAGGGTTTGAATAGTTATGTAAATAAGGTATTTGTTTTTTTATTTTTAATCAATGGAGAACAAAAATCTGTTTTCGCTTTGTTATTATGGGTTGTTGTGTGTAGATTGAGGAAAAAAAATATTTAATACAATTTAGAATAAGGCTGTAAAGTAAGAAAATGTGGAAAAAAGAAATACTTTCCGAATGCACTGTATGTTGGGGATCTTTGATGTTTTGGGGTTATTTTGTTTCCACTGGTCCTGGTGCCATTGCTAAGGTCAATGGCATCATGAACTTTACCCAGTACCAGGACATTTTAGCAGAAAACCTGAGCTGTGTTCGAATACTCATACTAACCGCACTATTCTTGACGTGAATTGAGTACATATTATGCTTATTAGTCATTGTATGGATATAGTTAGTATGCCAAATGTTTCCGGATGTCGTACTAAATTCACCAAACTATGAAGTATACACGCAGAGGACACTATTTCCGTACTTTCGGGCCCATAATGCAATTCTTCAGGAAATGGGCGTGGCTTCACATTATTTTCAGATTTGAAGACATTTGGTGAAAAATATGCAGCCGAAGTACAACGAGAGTGAATACAAATTCATTGCTTTAATTATGACAAATGTAAAGAAAATTGAACAATGTAATAAAATAATGACTTTTCAAAGAAGTTACCTTACACGTTATGTTGGCCCACAATTTGTTAGCTACGCTGTCATTACGAACCACATAGCATATCATTAAAGCAGTATCCCAGCTAGCAATGAGGAATCGGCCCAGAAGCGGCCCTTTTCTGGGGGGCCGGAACTGATTGCATCGGCCCAGAATCGGGTGTCGGACTCGGCCAGGAATCAAAATGAATGACTGCCCAGAATCAGTCAAAGTACTTCGGGCCATTTCAGTCTACCAGAATTCAGCCGACATCTTACCAGAATCCCCCCAAAAGCGGCCCGATTTAAATAAATGTATACATAATTACCCAATTTAGTAATTTTAAATATTACTATTATACCTTTTTATACATACAAATTATACCCATCCACAAGAAAACAGAGGAAACAGCATACACCTGGTGACCGTGTCAGCGTGCATGCGCTTTTCCCTGCCTGCAACAGTACAGGCAGGGAAAAGGCTAGTAACGTCATCCGGGAGATCAGGCAATAGGTTGATAACAGGAAATCCGGGGAATAGGCATCGTTAGTGAGGCAGGCCGAAACTATCATACACGGGAGGATTAAATTACGGGAAAACCAGCGCTCCAAATAGAAGTGTGTCACAAAACAAACAATACCTCACAATGATGGGTGCAAAGAACTGAACTAAATAGTGTGTGATAATGACATACAGGTGTGTGAACAGGTGATCAGAATTCAGGTGATTGGGATCTGGATAGTGAGCTGCGTTCAGGGGATCTATGTGTTTGAGAGTGTGAGCTGGAAAGTGGGCTGGAAAGTGAGCTGCGTTCAGGGGATCTACGTGTTTGAGAGTGAGTTGGAAGCAGACGTTACAGGGAGGCTCCATCCACAAAGTTTTTAATGCTTATCAATTGCCTTGCACAAAGTATCAAAATACACAGGACTCTTAAAGAATTTCATTTAAATGTTAATTGTAGTTTTTGATCAAATTTTTTTTTTGAAAATATGGAAAAATAAACAATGACATGTTAATTATATAAAGCAGCCCTTGTAATCCTCTGCCAGAGAGTAGCCCCAATTGGCTGAGCCCCAAGAAATACATTTGGGCCAGATAACTCTCACCGGAATCAGCCCGAGCCCCAAGTAATACATTTGGGCCAGATAACTCACACCAGAATCGGCCTGAGCTCAATCCCACCATCCTAGCCATAAGTAATACTGGCTATCTACAGTACTCTGATTTCAGAGCACTCTCCTCTGAGTGTAATGAATTTATGAGCGCTCAACACCCATTGAATATGGCCGGCGTCTGTAAACTTCGGCAAAAAAGCGTCATTACATTGTTACCAGCAGCACAGTTACAGTCACCAACGCTCTTGAAAACTGCCTAACCAGCTCTGCTAGGGCGATAAAATGGTCAGAGTGGTCTCATTTGTGTCTGGGAGTAGCTAGCAAGCTAGCCAACGTTAGCTTGGGTGCTTAACTGCCATAAGGTCAGAAAGCTCAAATCAACCCTACTCCTCGGTCCAGTGTGTGCTCCGAGAGCGAAAGCTGACAATCTGACAATGCTCTGAATTTACAAGCGCACTATGGCACTCCACATTGAATTTAAGAACACAAGTTGTAAAATGTCTAACTAGTCATTTGTTATGATAACTAGCTAGCAAGAGGTTGCATAGCAACAGCATCAACTTCCGGTAGACAAGCGAAGAGCTAGTACGCTCAACTGAAAGCATACTGTTCGTTTACAGTACACTAAAATGAACTATGTAGTATTTACTCATTAAGCGTGTAGTATACAGTATGTTAGTATGGGTATTCGAACACAGCTCTGGCTGCCTCTGCCAGGAGGCTGAAACTTGGCTGCAAGTGGCTCTTCCAGCAAGACACTAACCCCAAGAACACATCATAATCTACAAATAAAAGGTTAATTGACCACAAAACCAATATTTTGCAATGGCCATCTCAGTCTCCGGACATGAACCCCATGGAAAACCTGTGGTTTGAATTGAAGAGGGCAGCCCATAAGAGCAGACGAAGGACCTGGAAAGATGCTGAGTGGAGGGATGGTCTAAGATCCCGCCCAATGTGTTCTCCAATCTCATAAACATTTTAGAAAAAGGCTCAGTGTCGTTATCCTCGCAAGGTGAGGCATTGAAAACAGGGATGACAATAATTTTGACCCCTATCTTTAATATATATATATATATATATATATATATATATGTTACTTGTTAAAAAAAAATATTTCTCTGAACAATAAAATGTTTGAGCATACAATAGCTCAGTATTTGTATTACTTATTTTATTGTCTTTTTTGCTCATCTTTATCAAGTGTGCCAATAATTTTGGACCTACGTATGAAAATAATTTACTGAAAACAAAAATAACTGTGATAGATCCTGTGTGTAGCTGGTGTAGCGGAGTTAGGCGCAGAATAGCAGATATGAGTAACAAACGTATTTACTCAAATATATTTCACAAAATACAACTCAATAATAATCGCGCCCACAATAACGGACCTTATCAACATACAAACAATTACTCACAAAAACCATGGGGGGAACAGAGGGTTAAATAATGAACAAGTAATTGGGGGATTGAAACCAGGTGCGTAAGACAAAGGCAAAACAAATGGAAAATGAAAAATGGATCGGCAATGGCTAGTAGACCGGTGACGTCGACCGCCGAACACCGCCCGAACAAGGAGAGGGACCGACTTCCGTGGAAGTCGTGACAAACTGACATAAAAAGGAAGCTCTTGTGCAATAAATTGCGCTAATATATTGTACAAAAATGAATTGAATAAATAATAATTTGTCTCTAATTACTCTTATTTTCTCTAACTCACAAACTAATTCTAAAAGCTTTAAGGAGAGCAAGGTATTTTGTTTCATTTAAAAAAAGCATAACATTTTATAAAAGAAGAATATTTCAGTCACCTTACACTATTCAGCCTTGCAGGCAGCTTGGTGGTTTCCCTGGCCCTCTGCTAGTGGTGGTGAATCCTGGGACAGTTGATATTGATTGTGCCATTTGCTGAGGAGACAGACGAGACACATTAGTACCCAGCTCACCCCTGCTGAAAAACACATTAACTGCCTGCATCGAGAGCCCTGTCTCGTAACCATGGCAAAGCATGCAGGGAGTAGGTAGGGGTATTAGGGGGCAGCGGGTTCAACACACAGTCTCTCTGGGATTGTCTCTCAAACTCTCTCCCTGTTTCTCTCCATATCCCACACACAGGCACGTACAGGGTCACACGCATGCGCACACACACACACACACACACACACACACATACAATTTGTATATATTTTTCTTATTCAGGCTGCTTCCATCACTCATCTGTTACCTCATACCTCTTATCTCCCTTAATCTCCTTACGTCATACTTTTTCCTGTCCATGGAGACATGAGAACAAAATATAGAGGTAAGGAAAAGAAAGGGGTAGCAAATCAAGTTGTGCAAAAATAAATTTTACTTTCTAAAAGGTTTAACAAAAGTAGTGCCTGATATACTGTATATTATCATTATTTCTACAGTTATAGACCTATGTCATATTATTTTATACAGAAGCTGTAAAAGTTCTCAGCTATACTGTAGTGATCCTCCCTAATGGGCCACCTTGCAATTCCCACCAAGTGGGTTAATCCTATTGGCGTGATGCGTAGGGGGCTTGCTTTTCCCGCCAGCGACACACTCCCTCCATCCGCTACACTGGTGTCAGAAGTGGGATGGTGGACATGAGGCCATCGGAACACACGGCCGGACGTGTGAGGGGACTGAGGTGGTCAAAGCACAGGACAAGCCTTCCCATTCCGAGGGGGCAGTATAGCGATCCTCGCTAATGAGCCACATTACAATTCCTAAGTGGGTTAACCCTATTGGCGCAATGCATATAGGGTGTTTGCCTTTCACGCCAGCGCCACAGGTTTATGTCTCTGTCCCTCCGTTTGCTACTCTCACTGATCTTTTTTTAAATTCAGTTTATATCTAAAAGTTTGCAATTTCAAGCTAACAGTCTCAAGAGCACAGGTACATCTAGCAATTAATAATTAATTGATGAGATATACATTTTCATGATCCAAAGACCAGTAGATCTAGCAGGGTTGGCTGCTGTTGGCACTGCACAAAACATTCACTCTCCATCATGGACAGATCATCGGTAAGAGAGGAGAAAAGTTGGCGGAAGCGGACGCTGATGTGGAGCGTGAACATAATGGCGGGTGAATCAAGGAGAATTGGAATATTGTCCAAAAGAATAGAAAACGGAGCAAAAAAGCAGACAGTGATGAGAATGTCCCTTCTTATCTTGTAGGAGTACGTTCATTGGATTGCCAATTTTAAAAAATCCATTTGAGATATCAAAACTGGTGGAGAGAGTGCTGGGTAAGGTGTAGGCTGTGAGGATCACTAGAGGCGAGCTTGTTTCGATTTTTTGTTCTTCTGAGTTTTAGAAGGAACGTGTGTCGCGTCTCACCCGATTTGAAACGTTTGATGTTTCCTGTGTGTCTCTTCGGAACAGGGCACCCCTCACGTGGGTAATATCTGGCGATTCGGTGGAAGTCGATGTTGCAGAGATTAATAATATTCCTGATTTGATACTCGTCGGATGAATTGTGGGGTGTATGAAGAAAAAGTGTTATTTTTGGAATCTCTCCCTACTCAAGTGCATTTGGGATATATAAACTACAGAGTCAGAGCATTTGTTCCAAGACCAATGCCGTGTGATCACTGTAAAGCTTTTGGGCATATTTCAAGTGTTTGCAGAAGGGAGAAGCCGATATGTCCAAGTTGTGGAAAAGATCATATCATGTGTTTAAAAAGTGATGAAAATATGACATGTTGCAATTGTGGTGGTAACCAATAAGCCACCTATTCGGAATGCCCAGCAAGGGTGAAAGAGAACGAGGTGACTGAAGTCAGGGCATTTCATACGCAGCGACTGTTAAAAGGGTTGAGGGTTCAAATGCTGCTCCTGAAGAGTCCATGGTGGTGGATAGGCCTTCACTGAAGGCTGCAGGGGTTGCCGTTCAACAGCAGAACCCAGATATGTTAAAGGTTAAGAAGGTGGACTTTGTGGCCTTTATAGCTATGGTGATTAATGGCACTGCCAAGGTGGAGAGGAAGTCCAGGAAAATAGACATCATTGTGGATGCAGCGAATGGTTCCTGGGACTGAAAGACTTCTTGGCGGAGGAGTTGCATGGAGTATTGTCACAAGCCATACCACACTCTCCGGTTATAGAGTCTGAGAATTAAAAATGAATACATTATTTAACTTTTATTTAACTAGGCTAGTCAGAAGAAGGGAGATATGGGGATTTGAAGGATGAAAGAAGTGGGTGTTTGGGGTTTTGGTTTTGTCAATGTGGTTTTTATTGTTTTATTTTCGGTGGATTAAGTTCGTTTTCACTATCATGTATGGGTTTTATTTTTAACTTGTTTTTTTCAACCTCGTCCAGTTGGTGGCGGTAATACACCTTTTGGGGTTGTATAATGTTCAGATCATCTCTTCTCCAGAGTATCCAGAAGAAGCCCACGCGTTTTCCCAGGCTTTCAAAGGAAATCAATCTGAGACATGATGCTATTATGCATTATTTTATTTTTTGGAATTGCTCAAGGAAAGAACTCTCCACACGTGTCACCAGTGTCCCGTGAAAGAGCAGGGGTCATAGACAACCTCTTTTTGTATTTCAGGGAACGGAACTGAAAAGCGCTGGTTCACTTGCCTTCAGTAGTAGGGACTTCCAAATCAGCTCCCACCCGCCACAACGTCCGGTTGAAAATTCAAATCGATAGCTGGCTAAACAAAAATACAACAAAGGCCGATTGAAACATCTGTCGACTTTCACGACTAACGGTATCTGATCGAAGTGTAGACAGCGCCGTCTTAAGCAAGGATCACACCAAGGTGAGGCGTGTGCTGTGCAGCGTGCTGTTTTCATTCAACTCGCGTCGCTAGCCTGAGATCCAGGGCTGTCGCATGGGCTACAGCTAGCTAGCTCTGGACAGATCTTTAGCTCGCTGCCTAGCGAAATAGCCGGCTATGCGACGTCGTTAGCCAGCTTATTTCAACGTCCATTTAGTTCGGTAGCTAGTTCGCCCCTGTCGTGGAAGGCGAGTGCGATGTTGCTTCGAAACGTCTGGTGAAGTTCGCTGACTGACGTTCGCTGCTAGCAACCAAGACAGTCACGGAGTCGGGATACTAAGCTAGCTAGATTCCAGTGTCGCTTCAATGCGTCAACTTCGGTTGACTCATGGAGGAGATGGAGACTGTCATATCAGATGGTGTTTATTGTGCAACTTTCCATATACATCATTGCAACGTGACCTATCGCACAATGAAGAAACTGCGATCAGTAAACACAATCTGTGTTTACGCTGTGCATATTACAAGACATGTTAGGCTGGACACGTACAATTTCAGATAAAACGATGTCTTTGCATCCGCCGTGGAGCCCAGTTTCGTAATATTACCCCATGTCCCAGCTGCTTGCCGTAGTTTTGAAGTAATCCCGAAAAAACAAGCCTTATTTTAGTGCATTTTTCACCCTGCCAGCTCCTAATAGTTCTATTGAGCACCGTGGCACCAACTCCCCTTCTGAACGTTATATTCCCAGTTTATTGTTCTAGGTCACAATGCCTGCTTTGCTATTGTTGACAATGGAGACCTGCCCACGTTGTTTGTAGTTAAAATGTAAACAACAACACAATTACTCTGAGGTCGTCCCATTGTTTACTATAGGGAAATATAGGTATCTCTTTCTATTTGGCCAAGTATCTCGCAATGTGTATATTTAGATTTTTTTCAAATTCGACACCATTTTAATCACAATAATCTATTCTTTCTAATGATGTAAGGCTGGGCAGCGTACTCTGCTGTCATCGATCACTAGACCAGAAATAGTCAAAAGTTGCCAGTTCTTCCCTACTTCCTTGTTATGCAGACATATGCACACTTGGCACCATCGAGGTGCAGATGTTTATTTTCTAGTTATTTTTCAGTTTCTTCCTAAGAACAGATTGTAGTGGTAAAATAAAAAGGGATACCTTTTTGGTGCCATTTAGGCATCACTCCAGTCAGAAGAGGCTTCGAACGTTCAATTTCATTCATATGCTATGGGTCGCGCTAGTGTTCCAGCTTAGCTAACGTTCTTTTGCCATGTTTCAGCCTTGGGGGAATTTTGACTCTTTCTATTGTCCAGCCTAGACATGTTAGCTACTCTTTCTCGTGCCCACGTAGGCCCGTTTTATGAAGGGGTGCACAAAGAACATTTTGTTTGTATTGTAACCTTCTCGTTATGACCTTTACAGTGGGAAGCCCTAAGTAGTTCACAAGACCTCCTAGGAAGTGAGCCAGGTTGCAAGAAAACAGATGAAAGAAGAAGCAACGATGTCGGAAGAAGGGGCAACGATGTCGGAAGAAGGGGCAACGATGTCGGAAGAAGGGGCAACGATGTCGGAAGAAGGGGCAACAGTGTTGGAAGAAGGGGCAACGGTGTCGGAAGAAGGGGCAATGGTGTCGGAAGAAGGGGCAACTGTGTCGGAAGAAGGGGCAACTGTGTCGGAAGAAGGGGCAACTGTGTCGGAAGAAGGGGCAACGGTGTCGGAAGAAGGGGCAATGGATGCCACTGGTACTGGTAGTGAAGAGGAGTCAGGTGAAGCCTTGTCTAATGGCAGCTCCATACCACGTAAGAGGGGAAGGGGTAGGCCCAAAGGATCAGGCTCCAAGAAACCCAAGATACTGAGGGTACTAGACAAGCGGCCACGGGGCAGGCCACGTAAAGTGGTTGACCCTAATGCTGTTTCAGCAGAGACAACTGCACCTTTGAAGCGTGGCCGGCCCAAAAAAGTTCAACAACAAAAAAAAAGGGGTAGGCCGAGGAAGAACCTGCTGTCAACCGAGGAGGAAGAGGAGAGAAAGATACCGAAAAACCAACCTAAGGGACCTAGAGTGTGGAAGCCGCTTGGAAGGCCGCGCATCCATCCCCGCGTGGATCCCCCCGCCACACCCACCTCTGCCGAGCCACGGGGAAGAGGCCGTCCGCGCAAGGCAATAACAGGTAAAGGTGCCCACTTACGGAAAAACCCACCTCCAACTTCTAAAGTTTCAAAGCCCCCCGCTAAAGATGATTCCCCGCGAAAGAGGGGCCGGCCCTTAGGCTCCTTCAAAGCCAAGAGAGCAGCAGAGAAGGATAGGTCCAACAGTGCACCCTCAGCCAAACACGGGTGCACTGTTTCTCCAATAGTAAGGCTTTACCGCTGCTCCAACGGTAAAGCAAATGTGTTAGATCAAGCTGCCTTCCAAGCCCAGAAGCAAAAAGGCAGGAGAAAGACTGTGAAAGTTGATTATGATTCAGAGGAGGAAAATGAAGATACAAAGAGAAATGAGGACGAAGACTTTTCTCCAGTAGAAGATGACGAGGAAGAGGAAATAAAACCACAAGATGGTCGTCACAAGGCTTGTACACCTGGTAAGGTAGCGGCAGCCATAAAGAAAAAAGTTGTGGTTGTTCCTAAGAGGCGGGGTAGAAAGCCTGGCTCAATCAAAAAGGTTGTAAAGTAAAAGGAAGCGAGGTGGAGCAGACTGAACGAGACAACTTGTTGCCAGGAAACACATTTCAGTAGCATCTTTTAAGATGAACGGACATGTTTTTAACATTTTATTAATGTGATAGCTCTTACCCAACTCTTTCTTGTTTTCTCAACTAACCTATGTGTCTGTTTGCTTTTGCTATTATTTTTTATGGTTTGATGCTGTTGTGGAAACCATGTGAAAAAACAAGTACTTTTTGTACTTCCTTGGTCATCCATAGCTTGAATGATGTGAAGACAATTTCATTGACAGTTGTTAATCTTGTATTGGTCTGTTCAGACTTATCCCATTTAGATTTTTTCACCGGTACGGTCATTGATACGGTTTCTAATTCCACGCGCATCCTATAGTTGATGATATTCTCATTGAGGTTTGTTAATCTTGTATTGGTCTGTGCAGATTTATCCAAATAAGCTAAAATGGTTTAAATCAATTGAATCAGTTAAGTATTTTGTTTTTCATTTTTCGTCTTATCTCCTTAAGCTCTGTAGTTTTCGAATTGCTAATGTCTTGTAATTTTAATTGCCGACGCTTTCAATGTAACCACTTCCCATTCCCCTTCCCAGCTCTCTTTGTTTCGATACAGATTTTGTTAGTATCACTATCATGGCACCCTTTTACCTATAAAGTGCACTACTTTTGACCAAAGCCCTATGGACCCTGGTCAAAAGTAGTGCACTATAAAGGGAATATGGTGCCATTTGGGACGGTGCCATAATCATAGTTGCGATTTCTTTCACTTGGCTCATTGCATACTTCACCTTGTGGAGTTAAGACGGTAACTGTAAACTTCCAATCCATCATCCTTAAGATTTCTCTCAGAAGATGTATGGTTATTGACAAGGGTGATGGTTTTGTTTGCCAGTATCATCCTTGTAATTCACTCACCATCACTCCTCAGTTATTTTTAAGACTTACTTTTTATGTTATCTGTCAGCTCTTTTTACTTATTTTTTTATCACTTGGCTTTCATCTGAAGTGGATGGCTTGGTTTCACAGACTCTGGGTGATGTTGTGCGTAAATGTTGTTCAAGATTGTATGTTAAACATGTCTTTATCTACCCTGGTATTTGTTTATTTAATCAATTCTGTGCTGGACCATGATATCAACAGTTCATACTGCATTACAACTTCGAAAATGATGTAATATAAAAATAGTAATTGAGGTACACAACAGAATCTATAATTTGTATGAATTCATGTTCCTGTGACCAACATTTGTTACAGTGTCATGTTTTCAACTTGGTCTGTTCTTCTCCAATGTTGCTTGGATTAATACAATGTTCTTGGCTTGTAACAATGTTTTTGAAGATTCAGTTAGAACTATAGAGATAAATACATACGTAAAACTTACAGTATGTATCTCTGGGATCAGAAACAGGTCTGTGAAACCTCCCCAACATTAGTTTGAGGGTAATGTTGAATTTCAGTTTTGTTAGAGAGCACATATTTAGAACGTTTGCTGTAATAAAGTGAAATGTCAAACTTTGTTTTTTTGTTGATGTTTTTTAATCTCAATAAAAACTAAAATATTACTTATTTTGTCTTTTAATTTGTAAAGCTTAATTGTTTGAAAGTCAGAATGTGGTGAATACATTGAAGATTTGATAGAAACATATCTTCCTGGCTGGTCAGGATCAAAAAGTTGGTGGACCCACTCGGTGCTTATCTCATTAGCATCATGGCAGCAACATTAAGACTTCTTAAAATGTTACAAAAAAATCTAAACTAAAGAGAATTACTACTTTATATAAATAAAATAAGGTGGAGCACATTGATAAATGGTTGGAGCTTAAGTAAATTAATGTAAAGAACATAACATTCTAAAGAATGTAGAATGATTTAGAGCTAGTCTATACAGTGCATTCAGAAAGTATTCAGACCCCTTCACTTTTTCCACATTTTGTTACGTTACATACTTATTCTAAAATTGATTAAATAAAAATGTTTCCTCATCAATCTACTCACAATACCCCATACTGACATCGTGAAAACAGGTTTTTAGACATTTTTGCAAATGTATTAAAAATACAAAACAGAAATACCTTACTTAGATAAGTATTCAGACCCTTTGCTTTGAGACTAGAAATGGAGGTTCAGGTTCATCCTGTTTACATTGATCATCTTTGAGATGTTTCTACAGCTTGATTGGCGTACACCTGTGGTAAATTCAATTGATTGGACATGATTCGGAAAGGCACACATCTGTCTATGTACGGTCCCACAGTTGACAGTGCATGTCAGAGCAAAAACCAAGCCATGAGGTCGAAGGAATTGTCCGTAGAGCTCCAAGACAGGATTGTGTCGAGGCACAATTCTGGGGAAGGGTACCAAAATATTAAAGGTCCCCAAGAACACAGTGGCCTCCATCATTCTTAAATTGAAGAAGTTTGGAACCAAGACTCTTCCTAAAGCTGGCCGCCTGGCCAAACTGAGCAATCGGGGGAGAAGGGACTTGGTCAGGGAGGTGACCAAGAACCCGATGATCACTCTGACAGTTTCTCTGTGGGGATGGGAGAACCTTCCAGAAGGACAAACGTCTCTGCAGCACTCCACCAATCAGACCTTTATGGTAGAGTGGCCAGATGGAAGCCACTCCTCAGTAAAAGACACATGACAGTCTGCTTGGAGTTTGACAATAGGCACCTAAAGGACTTACAGAGCATGAGAAACAAGATTCTCTGGTCTGATGAAAACAAAATTGGACACTTGGGACTGAATGCCAAGTGTCACGTCTAGAGGAAACCTGGCACCATCCCTACTGTGAAGCATGGTGGTGGCAGCATCATGCTGTGGGGAGGTTTTTCAGCGGCAGGGACTGGTCAGGATCTAGTCAGGATCGAGGGAAAGATGAACGGAGCAAAGTACAGAGAAATCCTTGATGAAAACCTGCTCCACGACCTCAGATTGGGGAGAAGGTTCACCTTCCAACAGGACAACGACCCTAAGCACAGAGCCAAGACAACGCAGGAGTGACTTCAGGACAAGTCTCTGAATGTCCTTGAGTGGCCCGGCCAGAACCTGATTGAACATCTCTGGAGAGACCTGATAATGTCTCTGCAGCGACGCTCCACATCCAACCTGAAAGAGCTTGAGAGGATCTGCAGAGAAGAATGTGAGAAACTCCCCAAATTCACGTGTGCCAAGCTTGTAGCGTCATACCCAAGAAGACTCAAGGCTGTAATCGCTGCCAAAGGGTCTGAATACTTATGTAAATTTGATTTTTTTTACTTTTATAAAACATGTTTTTGTTTTGTTATTATGTGTTGATTTATGATATATATTTTAATACATTTTAGAATAAGGCTGTAACGTAAGAAAATGTGGAAAAAGTCAAGGGGTCTGAATACTTTCCAAATGCGCTTTATATAGTGTTATTTCTTGAATGACTGGTCTAAGTACCCAGCAGCCCTTTTTACTCCGCCCATTCCATTGTCCCAATACCAAACTCTGTAGGCCTATAAATTGGCTTAGAGAGAAAAAAAGATTCTATGTGGCCTTGGGCATACTCAGTAGGGTCTGTAGAATCTATTTGTGGTGTCATTTCAATGGGGCTCTGAATAATACGGAGTGTTGCTGGCAATTTTTATTTACCTTTATTTAACTAGGCAAGTCAGTTAAGAACAAATTCTTATTTTCAATGATGGCCTAGGAACAGTGGGTTAACTGCCTTGTTCAGGGGCAGAACGACATATTATTACCTTGTCAGCTCGGGGATTCAACGCTCTAACCACTAGGCTACCTGCCGCCCGGCAATGTTCCCTAATGTTTTGGGGCACTGAGCGGAAACTTGAACCTTGTGAGTATTTTTGTGCAACTTCCTGTGCGCGTTTACAGTGGACACTGAGTACACTTACAGTTTTGGACAGTAGCCAATAGGCTTTAGTGGCTATTTGAGCATAATGTAGGCTTACCAATAAAACCGATGGAGCATATCCTGTAACATTCTCACATGGAAATAGTTTTTGATTATATAGTTTTCTATGATATAGGCTATATGTGGTGTTCAATGCAGGCCTACACTGCATGCGACTTTTAATAACTTTTAACTTTAATTAATTATTTTTGTCTTGGTCTGTAACACCATGGGCCGAATAGGTGACTGTAAATTGTATTGTCTTATGATGCAAGAAACCACTTTGCAAAATAAAAGTTATTATTATTATCATACAGAAATACAACACAATGCAATCACCAATTTGGTCACCTATTTGGCCCATGGTGTTACAGACCAAGTAAAAAAATCATGAATTTAAGTCAAGCCCTTCATAATGTAAAGATGTTATTAAAAATTGCATGCAATGACTACCACATATAGGCTACTGTAGGTTATATCATAGGAATCAAAAGCTATTTCCATGTGAAAATGTTATGGGATTTGCTCCATTGGTTTTGTTTTTGCTCAAATAGTCACAATAGTCTATTGGCTACTTTCTAAAACTGTAAGACTACAGCCTTAGTGTTCACTGTGAAGTTGCACAAAATTCTCATATGGTTCAAGTTTTCTCTCACAAGACCTCAAATTTGCTCAGTGCCCCAAAGAATTAGAGGGAACATTGCATCCAGGTCCTTGACTTTCGTCATTCCCACCCGTACCATCAGAACTATCATCCAGTGTTGAGAGAGTGAAGAGGGCGAAGGTACAGTAGTGAATAACAAAAGTAAGGATGTGTCGGAGTGGAAAGTTGCAATGGTGTTTGACACCCTATTCGATTAACCCATATATTCCCAAACTGGGGCTACGTGCAGTACTGTCGAGGGTACGCCAAATAAAATACAAATTCTTCACATTTTCAAACAGTCCATATATATTTTTCTCACCTGAGTAGTCTCGTTTCACTGCCAAAAATAAAATTAAACCTTCTAGTGTTCAGCGAAATAACAACACAATGTCAAATACCGGTAGCCTAGTCAAATAATTAACATCCAATCTCATTAACTGTTACTCTCTCGCGGGAATTCCACTAACGATCCGTATGTAGCGAAACGTAGCTGCTGCTCATGTTGGTATCTGTACTGATGGCGCAAAAGCCATGACAGGGAGACATAGTGGAGTGGTAACGCACGTGCAAGCAGTTGCTCCCAACGCCACCTGGGTACACTGCAGCATCCACCGAGAGGCTCTTGCTGCCAAGGGAATGCCTGACAGCTTGAAAGACATTTGGACACTACAGTGAAAATGGTTAACTTTGTTAAAGCAAGGCCCCTTAACTCTTGTGTATTTTCTGCACTATGCAACGATATGGGCAGCGACCATGTAACGCTTTTACAACATACAGAAGTGCGCTGGTTATCAAGGGGCAAAGTATTGTCATTTTTTTTTAAACTGAGAGACGAGCTAAATGTTTTCTTTACTGACCATAATTTTCACATGTCTGACCGCTTCCATGGTGACAAGTTTCTCACACGACTGGCCTATCTGGGTGGTTTTTTCTCGCCTGAATGATCTGAATCTAGGATTACAGGGACTCTCCACAACTATATTCAATGTGTGGGACAAAATTGAGGCTATGATTAAGAAGTTGGAGCTCTTCTCTGTCTGCCTTAACAGGGACAACACACTGGTCTTTCCATAATTGTATGATTTGTTTTGTGTGCAAATGAACTCAAGCTTACGGACAATGTCAAATGTGATATAGCGAAGCACCTGAGTGAGTTGGGTGCACAATTACGCAGGTACTTTCCCGAAACGGATGACACAAACAACTGGATTCGTTATCCCTTTCATGCCCTGCCTCCAGTCCACTTACCGATATCTGAACAAGAGAGCCTCATCGAAATTGCAACTGTGAAAATTTAATTTAATCAGAAGCCACTGCCAGATTTCTGTATTGGGCTGCGCTCAGAGTATCCTGCCTTGGAAAATCGGCTGTTAAGACACTGATGCCCTTTGCAACCACGTACCTATGTGAGAGTGGATTCTCGGCCCTCACTAGCATGAAAACTAAATACAGGCACAGACTGTGTGTGGAAAAAGATTTAAGACTGAGACTCTCTCCAATACAACCCAACATTGCAGAGTTATGTGCATATTTTCAAGCGCACCCTTCTCCTTAACCTGTGGTGAGTTATTCACAATTTTTGATGAACAAATAAGGTTTTATATATAAGATGGAAATAAAGAGCAAAGTTATTGATCATTATAATATTATTATTTGTGCCCTGGTTCTATAAGAGCTCTTTGTCACCTCCCACAAGTGGGGTTGTGACAAAAACTCACTCTTTCTTATGTTTAATAAATGTATCGTATAGTGTGTGTGTGGCAGGCTTACAATAATGGCAACAAAAAAAACAATGCCATTAAGAAAGAGATAGGTGAAGTCACATTAGCCTCGTCCATTGGTAAGGCACACTTGTTAATATTCTGTGCTGACCATGTTCAGCAAGCGAAGATTCTCAAAAGGAAAACTCTCAATGGGAAGAAAATCACAAGTCATGTCCCTGGAGCTTCGGCTAAGCCGAGGGGGATAATTTCTAGGGTTCCACTTTCTATGTCCATCGATTCATTCAAAGAAAATGTAGAGGGGAGCATAGTGGTTGAAGCCAAAAGTCTGTTCAGTAAGAAAGAGGGGCAAAGAAGTGAAAGTCAGTGCTCTTAATGTTTGAGAAGGTTTTGCCTAAGAAACCTTCTCAAATAGAAGTGCTTCCTGGCTTTCACTGTTAGAGTTTGGCTCACCTCCATTAAGGTATTTTCAATGCCAAAGAATGGGACATGTAGCGGCTCGGTGCAAAGGAAAGAAAAGATGTGCCAAGGGGAACATGATTATGGTGAATGTGGGAACAATGTCAAGGCTAACTGTTATAATTCTGGGGGGAACACAGGGGTTACACGGTTACGATACCTGTTCAGAAATCTTGCTCTCACAAATGTGTCGTGTCAAAGGACACCTAGATAGTTCATCAGATTGACTTCATACCTCATTGGAAAGGTTATCAACCGGGCTGCGTTTGTGGAAAGAAGAACTGCTAAATTGAAGATCATTGTGGAAGCAGCAGCAGAGTTTTTAGGAGTAACAGATGTTACTGTCGCCATGATTGTTGATATTTTGACTACTAATAATACCAATGATGGAATGTCTCAGTATAATGATAATTAGAGTTATGGGTTTTGTTATCCTTTCATGGAATGCCAGAAGCCTTATAAATCTCTGAAGCTGGAGCAGGGCGGCAGGTAGCCTAGTGGTTAGAGCGTTGGACTTGTAACCTGAAAGGTTGCAAGATCGAGTCCCCCAGCTGACAAAGTAAAAATCTGTTGTTCTGCCCCTGAACAAGGCAGTTAACCCACTGTTCCTAGGCTTGTTATTGAAAATAAGATTTTTTTCTAAACTGACTTGCCTAGTTAAATAAAGGTAAAATAAAAATAAATATCTGCATCGTCTATCACTCCAGTATTAAAGTTGTAATTTTTTTTCCCTCTATGGCCTATTTATTGCCTACGTGCTTACTATTCTACATTTGCACACACTGTACATAGATTTTTTAATATTTTTATTTTATTTTGTATTATTGACTGTACTTTTGATTATGTGTAACTCTGTGTTGTCGATTTTGTCACACTGCTTTGCTTTATCTTGGCCAGGTCGCAGTTGTAAATGAGAACTTGTTCTCAACTGGCCTACCTGGTTAAATAAGGTGAAATAAAATAAAATAAAAAGCCTTATTGCTAACGGTCAGGAGTTTAAGAAACATGTCATTTATTTAGAGATCAAACCTGATGTGATATGTGTTCAAGAAACCTGGCTTAGACCACATCTTGATTTTATTATTCCTGGTTATTGTTCAACCAGATCTGATAGATCAACTGGACAGAGTGGTGGTTGTGCTGCATTCATAAGGGAAGGTCTTGTATATTGTAATATACCTGTCCCATCTGAATACGAATGTGTGATGGTGGAAATCTAAAGTGCAGGTTGTAATATTAAGTAGCAACGTTTTTACAACTCTTGTCGTCAACTATCTGTAGCTATGTTTGATGAAATATCAGGAGAATTGGGCTCTAGGGAGTTGTGGTGCGGTGACTTTGGTGCATTTAAATCAACATTTGTAAGTTCCATACTAGTAGAAGCAGGTGAGATGTCTTTGGATATAGCTTGTTATTAGCTTATTGGGTTAGGCTGAAAAGCTGTGAGGTTGATCATCCCACTGCTTCTGTTCTAGATGACTGTTGGAAATATACTAGTAGACAAGGCAGTGGTTTTGGTTGGACAGTTGGAAAGCTTGCTGATGAGAGTGGTTTGATGGAGTTGGAGGTTGGCCCTTCTGTGGCGATAGGGGATGTTCCTCGGTGGTTACTACCGGATCCTGTTGTTGATCTAACCTTGGTAGAGAAAATAAAAGATTGGTCAGAAGTCAGTGATATAGATGGACCCAGATAGTGGGCGCACAGGAGCAGGTGTTTACATTCCTGAATTTGATGTGCAGATATTTAGAAGAGTAACAGGTGAACTGTCAGTATTTTCAGTTGAACTGTTGCCGATAGTAGTTGCCCTCCAATGGGTGGAGGACGTTTAACCTGTTAGAATTATAGTGTGCTCAGATTCCCTGTCTGTGTTGAATAGTTTATCATCTGGCAAATCTAATAGGAGTGACCTACTGTTGGAGGCATTCATGTTAGTATGGAGAATCGAGAGACTGGTTGTAGTATTGAAATTCTGCTGGATCCCAGCCCATTCGGGTGCGGAAGGGAATTAAATTGTTGACCAGATAGCCAAAAAGGCTTTAAAACTAAATGTAATTGATATTCATGTTCCACTGTGTAGAGGTGAGGCCAAATGTAAGATCATAGCCATTTTGATAGATGTGTGGCAGAAGAGATGGGACTCTGAGCCCAAGGGCCAGCATTTATATGCCCTCCAAAGGAACCAAGATTCAAAGGTCAGTTTAACAAGGAAGAGGTGGTGTTTGCTCGATTGCGTCTATCATGCTGACCACACCGCCCGCGTCGCGTGCGTGAGCGTTGCAAAATAAATGCACACATACATGTTATTCAGTCATTGCACCCACACTGCTTGTGCGCATCAACGAGCGTCTGCGTAGCCAGGCGCTAAAATAGAACTTGGTTCTATTTGTGATGCTTGACGCGCTGCAAGTCCCACCTCTCCCATCTCCTCATTGGTTTTTAGGAGCATATACCCACATGGATGATTGAACGATGAATTGAGGTCCACACTCCAGTCCAGTTGGTGGTGGTTATGCACGTTAAAGTTGGTTGCCAACTGCCATATGAAGTCCAAAGAAGAAGAAGAAGAAGCCTGAAGGAGGAAAAAATTACTAGAAATTAACTGTGGATTAATTGTCGGAGTGGAGGACCTTGTTCATTTCAGGTAAAATAACCCAATGTTTATGTCCCAGGACAAATTAGCTAGCAACAGCAAGCTAGCTAGCAAAATTGTCATAAATGTTGAATGCTTTTCGACCTGTCCCCAAATTAATATAGTTGGTTCAGAGTTTGTTTTGATATATCAACCTGCGTGTCCTGATCACATCTGGTGTGGGTGGACAAAATCAATATTGCGCGTGAGCGGTGTGGTCAGCATGTATGTTGCATGTACATTAAACGCGTCATTACATCTGGTTGGCAAACATGTAAATGATTTGTTTGAGTGTATGGTCGATGAAACAGTGGAGCATGAGTTGTTATTTTTGTAAGTATGTTAAAGAGAGGGAAAGATTGGAAGTGTAGGGTTGAATGGGGTGGTTGGGCAGGGTAGAAGGGATTTCGGGAATGGGTGAGGGTCATTTAGAAGTTAGTAGGGCTCTTTTTTAATTTTTTTATTTTCTCAGACGTACTAAGTTAGGTAGGAGGATTGAGAAATGTGGAGCTAAATGTTGTAAACCGTGATTGACCACAAACTCCAGCACAGTAGGTGGCGGAATGCACCTTAAACTTTTGTTTGCGTACCGCCAATATATCATAGAAGAAGAATACACTTCAGAATGAAATGTTGCCTATTCACATTGCCTGACTACAATATTTAATCTTGATAAGTTAATAAATACATGCTGTGTTAATAATTTTGGCATGTTTACCTGCTTACAATACCCACTGTAGTGTGCGTAGATCTCATGCCCATAATAAGCCAATAGGGCTAACTGGCTAGCGACTACTGTTGGCTAGCTACTACTGTTAACAAGCCAGACAACAACGAATAATTGACATCTACCTTGCATAACATTAGTTTTAGGTCATTTTTGCCTGTTAAACTATCTGGTTAGCTGCATAATACGATTCACATATAGCTCAGTGGAGGCTCCTCAGAGTAGGAAGGGGAGGACCATCCTCCACAGTGAATTTCATAAAAATAAAACATTTGAAACATTAAAAAAGTTTACCTTTTTAGATAAAACTATACTAAATATATTCAAACGTCACAGATAATTTATTAAAACACACTGCTTTGCAATGATCTACAGTTGAACAGTTTTGAACAAATTCATTTCTTCCTAAATTAAAGAGACGCAAGAGAGAGCTAGCTATATTTGGTTGTATTTTTTTTAAACTTTCCCTTTCCCTCAGCTAGTGTGTGCATCTAGCTAGTTTAGCCAGCTCAAACACCCGGCTAAAACAGAGAGGGATGCTATGTTAGCTTCCAAGTCAAGGTAAGCTTTTAGTTGTATTAATTTATTGCCACTGGGGCCCGCAAGTGTAACTGCTAAACTGCTTGCTGCTGACTGTACACTGTACTTTTGCCATATGTCTGGCAGAAGGTTCAGTAAATGGGGAGGTGCAAGCGTGAGGTAATACAGTAAGGGGAGTGTGAGTGCTTCTCAAATGTAATGTTTTGTGCACTCACCACCCTCTCGTCCTCACAAGAATGTACTCAAGAGAACGTCCTTGGAGATGCATATGCATATTGAGAAAACACCCATTGACTCATGACGAATGGGAGAGGGTCCATTCAGAGAGAAGTGGTAGGTATTTTAAAAAGTTCTCATTTGCACCACCGAGAAGCGGGGTCCAGAAAAGTCGGATCTGCAGCCTCTGCGTTTTTAAAAAACAGTAGCAGTTGTGGTGTTTATGTGTGCTTGTTCTCAAAGAGGGCAAGAGGGCAATGTGAATACACTTTTTCACAATGGCATGCAGGACTATGTTTTACATGAGTTAACAGAGAGGAAATTACTTAGTTGAAAGATGTTAAGATTTTAAACTTGAATGATAGAGCAGACTGATGAAATGAAGCTTTATACTTAACAATGAAATTATATTTAAATATAAATGTGTTATTTATTTCATATAGTGGTGGACACTAAATTTGATCATTTGATATTATATCAATAAGTGTTGTTTGCTCAGACAGTGAAGAGAGTAGCAGAGGAAGATGGGTCCAGGGTGAGGGATCCTAAGAAGATCCCTGTGAGTAGGCTGAGGCCAATAGAGAGTGATAGAAATAACATGTGCTTCAGTAAAGTCGTTTTTTTGGCATTCATGGCCATGGTTGTCAACTGTACCACAGGAATGGAATGTAAACCACTGAGGATATATGTTGTGGTGGCAGCTGCAGAGAAGTACATGGGTGTATGAGATTTTACTCCATAAGATTTAAGGTGTTTTGAACGATAGTGTCCCGTCCTCCCAGGCTGGTGTATGATCAGATAGGGTCAAAGCAGTGGAATAGTGGTGAGGTTTTAATGGGTGTAGGGTAAGTTGGTAGGGCACTTTTTCCACAAAGTGTAATGAATTCATTATACAGAATAGTAGGCTGATACACAGCCAATACAGTAGGTGGCGGCATGCACCTAACATTTCTTTGCGGACCGCCATAATACCAAAGAAAAAGAAGAAGCCCGTCGAAATGGACGTCTTTGATAATGTTGCCTCAATGTATCTCGAGTTGGTGATTTCGCAGTAATTTTTGCAACTCAGAGACTTCAAGAGTTCACTGTTCTATCAAATGGTACGTGCATCCATGCATACGAAATGGGGGGAGTGGGAATGTACGGTAACGGTATCGCTGCGCTCGCTCGTGTTAGCGCAGTGACTGGAAGTCTAGATTCCCGTAGACTTTCAGTCATTGTGCT
Organism: Brachymystax lenok tsinlingensis; assembly: GCA_030435695.1. Taxonomy (NCBI): domain Eukaryota; kingdom Metazoa; phylum Chordata; class Actinopteri; order Salmoniformes; family Salmonidae; genus Brachymystax; species Brachymystax lenok. Next base: position 1,859,268 of record CM059806.1, on the reverse strand, counting down.
AACGCTAGTTAGCATTAGCTCGTTAAACTACTGCTAACTTCCTTCATACTGGACACAGATACATAACAATGGTATCCACGAGTTCATCTGACTCGGGGGAGGTATATAAAGGGGAATCATTGCCAAAATCCCGAAGTATTCATATGCGATGAGAGGCGAGGTCCTAACGAGTTCAGGTAACGTTAGCCAAGCTGGAGCTCTGCGAGACATCAACAGCGATGGGGGCAGACGTTTTGATCAAGAGACCTTTAGAACGTATACAACTATGTCTTTTACAGTTATAATGAAGGGGAATTCTTCAAGTTGGTTTTATGAATTGATTATACTATATTTAGAAAAGACACGTAATTTCAAATATTTCATATTTGTGCTGTGTACTTGAGCTTGTGTCCTCAAGTGGCTACACCTCAGTAATTTATAACTATTTTTTTTACCAGAAATGTGAGATTTTAACATTTCTTGGAGTATGCAGTATGACTAGTTATTGTTTATGGCCCTCTCATGATAAATAATTACTTTTGGGGATTACGTAAATTACATTTTTGATTACGTTTAGTTACATTTAAGAGGTTTTTAATCAGAGAAGTGTGCATTCACAAAATAAATATGTACAATAATATGGACTGTTTGTTGTCAGGAGCATGCATGTGTTTCATGGACTTTACCATTTAGGAATGTGCAGGGGGAAATTTGGTTCATAGTAAATCCCACTTTTTTACTGCATTATATTTAGCCTATCCCAAAGGCCGGCAAATGGCGATATTGAGTCGTTTCATCTTACTGTCCGAAGGGAATCTATGCAACCGGCTATACACACACACACACACACACACACGTGTGTCCCTGTGGACTGGTTCGTACATTAAACATTCTCCATTCAGGCTGCAAAGGTGTCGATTTCCTCCTTAATTGCGAGAAGGTGGAAAATATGCATACTTTCTTTATGAAACACCATTTTCCACCACCATACTACAGTGGCGTGGCTATTTCTAATCCCTGTCCACAGTAGCGTTTGGAAACTATCACTACCAGTAGTGAAAATACAGACTACTGCAACCTGATTGGCTGAACGCGATCTGGGAACATCTGGGACTAGCATTAGCCACTTGTAGCATGGTGGTTAAAAATGGTGTTTCATACATCAAATGAATGGCGAGAAGGAGGAAATTGACGCCTTTGCAGCCTGAATGGAGAATGTTTTATGTACGAACCAGTCCACGGGGGATACAGGTGTATAGCCAGTTGCATAAATTCCCTTTGGACGGTAAAATGAAATGACTCAATAACGCCATCTGCCGGCCTTTGGGCTACATTATTACTGTACTAACGTCATATCATTTGATATGTTTTATCAGACATTCTACAACAAAAGTTACAGCATTTTCAAATGTTATATAATAATGTATTTATTCTTATATTTTAGCAATAGCCAACCAAGGAGCAACCCAGATAAGTGAAGGAGTCTGGATATGATCTGCAGTGAGTACATTTTAATATTTTTTATAAATGATGTAGCCTAGAAGGCTATTTTAATCATGAGGATGCCATTGCCAATGTTCAACCCCCCATACAATAGCACTGATATACGTGCTACTCCAATACAGTGCATTTGGAAAGTATTCAGACCCCTAGGCTTTTGATTAAATCTTTTTTCCCCTCATCAATCTACACACACTACCCCATAATGACGAAACAAAAACAGGTTTTTCTAAATGTTTGTACATTTATAAAAATAAATAAATGGATATCACATTTACATAAGTATTCAGACCCTTTACTCAGTACTTTGTTGAAGCACCTTTGGCAGCGATTACAGTCGCAAGTCTTCTTGGGTATGACGCTACAAGCTTGGCACACCTGTATTTGGGGACTTTCTCCCATTCTTTTCTGCAGATCCTCTCATGCTCTGTCAGGTTGGATGGGGAACGTTGCTGCACAGCTATTTTCAGGTCTTTCCAGAGATGTTCGATCAGGTTCAAGTCCGGGCTCTGGCTGGGTAGGGTTGCAAAGGGTGGGAAACTTTCCGGTAAATTTCTGGAAATTTTCCATGGGAAGTTTAGCTTGGGAATTTTGAGAATTTAGCTTAAATTCATCAAACAATTTAGCTTAACAGTGAATCTTTTTGTGGGATACGCATAAGGCAATTCTAGGTCTTGTGGCATATTTTGATTAAACTATTCCCAATTCTATGGAATTGCAACCCTCTGCATGCACAGTGCATTCATCCATCACATGTGCAGTGCACTCTTCCATCACATGTACAGCTGCTTCTCAAGATCTTGCACACTAATGAGATTCTATTGAGCCCACACTACTACACTGTCTGAGCCAAGGACTACATGCTTTCTGGTAAGTTTTGATTACAATACTGGGTGGGGTGAATATATTTTATACGACATAAACAATTTTATGTTAACTAGTAAATAGTAGTCTACAGAAAAGTGTGTTTAAATCATTTCTAACTTGATAACAATTTCTGCTAGTTAGTTTTTGCTACCATGTGGGTTTTAGCTTGCTTGAGCCTGCTAACTGAGTGTTAATTCACCTGTTTCCATACATGTTTAATTTTAAAACATTTATCTTACAAATAAATTGTTTAATCTAACTGCTTAACTATTTATCTGTACATGGAATTGTAATTTTTTATTTATTTTTTTAAACTAATTTTTTTCTAATGTTTACAGGAAAATGCCACGGGCACTATCTGATGTGTGGAGACATTTCACTGCAGCTCCCAGGCAATGTGTATTGGAAGAGATTCCTGAATGTTCTTCGCCCAGCATACAACCCGTCCAAACAGACATGCTTTATCTACTAATTTGCTGGATGCAGAGTTCAACAGAGTTCAAGTGAAGGTCAAGCAAATCATAGAGAAAGCAGACTGTATTGCAATCATCTCTGATGGGTTGTCGAATGTTCGTGTGCAAGGAATAATTAACTACATCATCTCCACCCCTCAACCAGTATTCTACAAGAGCACAGACACAAGGGACAACAGACACACCGGTGTCTACATTGCAGATGAGCTGAAGGCCGTCATCAATGACCTTGGACCACGGAAGGTATTTGCACTGGTGACCGACAATGCTGCGAACATGAAGGCTGCTTGGTCTAAAGTGGAGGAGTCCTACCCTCACAACGCCTATTGGCTGTGCTGCTCATGCAATGAATCTGCTCCTCAAGGACATCACTGAAAACAATGGATACACTCTACAAGAGAGCCAATGAAATGGTTAGGTATGTGAAGGGTCATCAAGTTATAGCAGCAGTCTACCTCACCAAGCAAAGTGAGAAGAATAAGAGCACCACATTGAAGCTGCCCAGCAACACCTGTTGGGGTGGTGTTGTCATCATATTTGACAGTCTCCTGGAGGGGATGATGTATTTTGGGAGAGAGTGGTAAGCAGCCTGAAACTCCTGATACCTATAGCAGTAGCCATTGCACGGAGTGAGGGAGACAATGCCATCCTGTCTAATGTTCAGACTCTGCTTGCAGATGTAAGAGAAGAAATCCGTACTGCCCTTCCCACTTCACTGTTGCTACAAGCAGAGGAAACTGCAGTTCTGAAATACATCAAAAAGCGTGAAGACTTCTGCCTGAAGCCCATACATGCCGCAGCGTACATGTTGGACCCCAAGTATGCTGGCAAGAGCATCCTGTCTGGTGCAGAGATCAACAAGGCCTATGGTGTCATCACTACCGTGTCTCGCCACCTTGGCCTGGATGAGGGCAAGGTTCTTGGGAGTCTGGCAAAGTTCACTTCCAAGCAAGGGCTTTGGGGTGGAGAAGCAATATGTCAGTCGTGCCAACATATCTCATCAGCCACCTGGTGGAAGGGACTTTGTGGATCTGAGTCTCTTTCCCCTGTTGCCTCCATCATACTCCAAATCCCACCAACATCAACCAACTCAGAGCGCAACTGGTCCTTGTTTGGGAACACACACACACCAAAGCACGCAACAGGCTTACCAACACAAGGGTTGAAAAATTGGTGACCATCCAGGCAAATTTGAGGCTTTTTGAGCCTGACAACGAGCCATCCTCATCATAGTTGGAAAGTGACTGAAGATGAGATCTCAGTCTGATGTTAGAGGTGGACATTGAGGAGGTCCAGGGAGAAGACATGGAAGCCTGAGCGAAAGACAACCAAAGCTTTAGTTTCTAGACTCATTTTACAGATGTATGTTGAAAACGTTTTTGGGAGATGCGATGGATCTTTGGGGATCATTCAATATTCCCTTTCTTTGTTGTTCAGTGAAATCATCCCATGTGAAGAGTCAACATTTAATTAAAGTTCAATTCGTTTTTTTTTTTTCATTTCTATTGGAAGGATTTAATCATTTGCAATTATATCTTACTTATGATAAGGTGAAAGGTTTATGTTTCTGTCTCCATATGATATGGTATTTATTTCCAATGCAAAAAAACATTTTAAATTGCATATATTTCCGTTAATTCCCATATATTCCCGTTAATTCTCATATATTCCCGTTAATTCCCACATAACGTTTCCACCTCAGAATATGCCCCAAAATGTGCAACCCTATGGCTGGGCCACTCCAGGATATTCAGAAAATTGTCCCCAAGCCACTCCTGTGTTGTCTTGGCTGTGTGCTTAGGGTCGCTGTCTTGTTGGAAGTTGAACCTTCAACCCAGTCTAAGGTCCTGAGCGCTCTCTCTGTACTTTGCTCCGTTCATCTTTCCCTCAATCATGACTAGTCTCCCTGTCCCTGCCACTGAAAAACATCCCCACAGCATGACACTGCCACCACCATGCTTCACCATAGGGATGTTGCCAGGTTTCCTTCATTCAGGCCAAAGAGTTCAATCATGGTTTCATCAGACCAGAGAATCTTGTTTCTCCTTTAGGTGCCTTTTGGTAAACTCCAAGCGGGCTGTCATGTGCCTTTTACTGAGGCACATGACTCTACCATAAAGGCCTGATTGGTGGAGTGCTGCAGAGAAGTTTGTCCTTCTGGAAGGGTTCTCCTATCTCCACAGAGGAACTCTGTAGCTCTATCAGAGTGACCATCGGGTTCTTGGTCACCTCCCTGACCAAGGCCCTTCTCCCCCAATTGTTCAGTTTGGCCGGGCGGCCAGAGTCTTGGCAATTCCAAACTTCTTTCATTTAAGAATGATTGAGGCCACTGTGTTGCAGACGTTTTTCGGTAGCCTTCCCCAGATCTGTGCCTCGACACAATCCTGTCTCTGAGCTTTACGGACAATTTCATTGACCCCATGGCATGGTTTTTGTTCGGACACGCACGGTCAACTGTGACCTTATATAGACAGGTGTTTGCCCTTCCAAATCATGTCCAATCAATTGAATTTACCACAGGTGGACTCCAAGTTCTAGAAACATCTCGAGGATGATCAATTGAAACAGGATGCACCTGAGCTCAATTTCGAGTTTCATAGCAAAGGGTCTGAATACTTATTTAAATAAAGTATTTCTGTTTTTAATTTTTTATGCATTTTCAAAGAATTCGAAAGACCCGTTTCCGATTGGTTATTATGGGGTATTTGTGTACATTTTAGAATAAGTCTGTGGAAAAAGTATGAATACTTTCCGAATGCACTGTAAGGGGTTGTGTGTTTCTCTGTTTGGAAAATAGCAGGAAATGCATTTAATATTTTGTTTGTCATATGAAGGTTGCAGATGAACTTCTTGTCCAAGTTCTCCTGGAAGCCTTTGACAACATGGAGGAAAGTTGGGACAGCATAGATGAAGCAGGAGACTACTCAACAGATGCTGCTAGACATTTACCAAGCTGTTCATGTCAGCAAATCACTGAACACAAGGTGGGCCATCCCCATTACAAAAATAAATGTATTCCAATAGATGTTTTAGAGACCTTATTCCAGCCTCAATAATAATAACTTATTTGTACTCATTCAAATTTTTCGACAAAAGGGAACAGAAGTGGGAGAAGAGACCCTGACTGACAATACATATAAGAGCATGGCAGCATTTAAGGTGAAGAATGATGAAGGCTCTGCTCCTTTTTCGGACATCCACAGTCATTCAAAGATCATGGCTCAAGATCTTCAACGAAAGGCGACAGAGAGGAGGGCAACAGAGGTCACCCACGATAAGTGCCCTACTTTCTCAGAAAGATCATGCCCTGTGGGCCTAACAAATGTTCAGGAAAGATGTATTTTGCCTTCTGGATTTGATGTAAAAAAGAACAGAGGGAGAGATTCTGCTGCAGTGGAGGTTGGCACTATAGTTTCTTTCCCCCCCTTTTCAAGCAATCTGTCAAAAAACATAAAGGGAAATGTCACACTTTCACCCACAGAGAAGATTGCTGCGACTCAAGGGCTATCGGCCTCTTCTCTAAGTGACCACACACAATATTCAAGAGAGGTAGTGGATGAGAGAACCTGTGCTGATGTTTCCCATCAAACGTTACCACTTGCAGATACCAAGAAAGGAAAAGAGAAAATGTCCTTTAATATCCTTTTGCCTGTGATGGAAAAGCAACAAAAGCGAAAAGCTGGTCGGCCATATAAGAAGAAAACTCTAGTGAAAATGGCTAAACTTTTAGCAATTGGCCAATTACGGGATTCAGATGTCACAGAAATACACAGGGTGACTCACCATAAGGATACTCCAACACCCTCATGCAAACAAACACAAGAGAAGAAAAAGGATGAAATGTTCGAATTTCCCCTAACTACCTCAAGTGACACATGCTTTGGATGCAATTCAACATCTGATTCTTCAAACCACCTAACTATTGCACCTTCAGATGACATCATTTCTGTATCTCAAATAGCTGGACCAAGTATTTCTATGGAATTAAACCAACCCTCCAGAAGACAGAAAACTTCAAAGACCACACAAAAAGAAGAATTCAAAATAAAAGAAGTGTCGGCGCTGAAATTGACCACTGCCACAAAGGGGCACTATTCTCCTATAGAACAAGCTCTGACACAAAACACCTTGGTGCAATCTGAGAATGCATTGAAAGTACAAAAGAGACCTGGAAAAAATAAAACGATGATATCCAAAGGAGGAAATAGAAGGACTCAGGCATTCAAAAGAAACAGAATGAATCCGAGCAGCCTCTTCACCACTCAGTCCCAGAGTAGCAATGCTACACCCCAAGAAAAAATAAATTTGGGACTCTCTCAAGATGCGACTCCACTTCAGTCATCAGATATAAAAATGAAGCCCAAATACTTGTCAGACACTTCTGTCTTGGATGTTGAGAACAATTTGAAGGAACACCAAAAAAGAAAATGCTTTGACTTGTCTATCACTCAAAAAGACCAGGGGGCACCAAGTGACATGAAGAGGGAAATCAAAGATAATGTAACTGCTAACATATCAGCTGTAGGAAACCAGGGGGAAATGACTCCAAGAACTCAAGAGCTCTCAAGACTAAAGAGTATTGAGGATGTGCTCAAATTGAAACGGAAAGCTGGTCGACCATTCAAGAAAAATACGTTGTTTAAAATGGATAAGCTGGTAGCGATAGCAGGGGAAGGCAGAACTAATGATACAGAGAATAGTGGCATGACTAAAGAGTGTGTTCCAAAAGTACCTGCATATCACCGCCTAAAGTCAAAAGTAAAGAAGGAAAAGACTGATACAAAAACCTTGGCATCAAATCCACCTTCAAGCCCCTCAAGAAAATCCAGCAGAACATGTAAAACTACCCCTAAAACTGTTCAAAAGATGCTCACCCAACCAGTTTTACCAGTTCCATCCAATCTTATTGAACCTATTCTCAAATCAGAGGATACAACTCTTATCTCCTCAACGGTCTCTCCAATTCCTTTATGTAGTTCAGAGATTCTCCCTCAACAGGAAAGCCACAGATGCGGAAAACCCCCGAAGAAAAACACAAAAGTTAACAAAAACATGACCACTGCAGTCCCACATCCTCCAATATTTGCAGTAGTTTCCAAGGCCCTTGCTGAGATTGTCTCTACAGGGAATGGTAAAGAAACAAAGAAAGACATTGGATCCAAAAGAAAATACAAACAGGTGCCTAGAACTTCTGGTGTATCAGAATTGCTGTGTACAAATGGAATTCCTCAGGAAGATATACATACCCAATCTAATAGGGATGAGGTATATTCCAAGACTTCAGCCCCAACTGTGCCACAATCCCAGAACACACGGAAGCGTGAGGTTCAAAATAAAAAAGGTACAGAAAAGGCAGCTGTCTCATTATCTGATGAAACTGTCCTTCCTGTTTCAGATTGCCAGTTGCAGGTGCAAAGTCACAGTGCATCTCAGGAAACGCCTTTACTGCCATCAAAGATTAAGGCAGAATCTGACACATTATACCTGACACCTAGAATGGTTAGGAAGAAAAATCCAAAGACGTGTAAGGAAAGAAAAAAACCTTCACCGAAAGTTGAGAAAGCACAGGTGCCATCTCTGGATCCTTCCCTTGGAGTGGAACATATATGTCATGATGTGCCACATGTGGATAAAATGAGACAAGTGGAAGAAGTGATAGAGTCAGTAATTGAGGATATTCACAAACCGCTGAAACATGTGAGTCATAGAAAAAAGATCAAAGAAGAGGCTAGCAATGTTTTTGCATTCACTCTGAATCCTTCACTTGGAGTGGAACATAGAACTCCTGATGTGCCACAAGTGGATCATATAAGACAAATGGAAGCAGTGATCGAGTCAGTGACCGAGGATCTCCACAAAAAAGAGGTCAGTGATGTTTCTGCATCAGCACACTCAACCTTTCCTGCCTCGGATAGTCTGTTTGAACAACATAACCATAGTACATTATCTCAAATGCTTCTGCTGCCATCAGAGATAAAGCCAGAATCAGGCAGAATCGATAATGCCATACCCAGAACTACTGATGTGCCACAAATGGATAATGTAAGACAAATGGAAGCAGTGATAGAGTCGGTGATTGAGGATCTCCACAAAAAAGAGGCCAGCAATGTTGCTCCGTTAAAACCAACAACCTTTTCTGCCTCGGATAACCTTTTGGAACAGCATAACCATAGTACATTACCTCAATCTTCATTTATGTCATCCGGAAAGACAAAATCAGGCTTGAAACATGCAACACCCAAAACGGCGGCAAAAAAGAGGTCAAAAACATTAATGAAAGAGAAACTTACCTGCAAAAGCCTATCAAAAAATCCTAAGAAAGCAGCTATGCAAACTTCACTTCCTACATCTGACACAATGCGTGTGTCAACAGTTAAGAAGAATTCCAAGATTTGTAAAGAAAGAAAAAGATCTTCACTAAAAGTTGAAAAACCACAGGTGTCATCTCTGGATCCTTCCCTTGTAGTGGAACATAGATATCCTGATCCAATAAGACAAGTGGAAGCAGTGATAGACTCTGTGATTAAGGATCTCCACAAACCACTCAAACCTAATGGACAACAAAAAAAGTTTAAAGAAGATACCAGTAATGTTGCTGCATCGGAACAAACAACATTTCCCGCCTCAAATAACCTGTCGGAACAGCATAATCATAGTACATTACCTCAATATTATTTTCTGTCATCTGGAAAGACAAAATCAGGCTTGAAACATGCCAAACCGAAAATGGCAACAAAAGTTAAGTCAAAAGCATGCAGTAAAGGGAAACTCTTTAAAAATGCTAAGAAAGCAGCTGTAATAACTTCAGATACTTCTATTGGAGCAGAACATGGATGTTTTGAAATGCCTTCCCACCTTACCCTAGCAGAGAAAGGAGGAAAGAATGATGGAAAAACCAATAAATATGTAGGAAAGCATGAAAAGGAAGCAGTGATATTAGTGACCGGTGATCATTTGGAAACAGCAGCCCACAAACCACGTCAACGTAAGGGGCCAAGAAAGAAGCTAAAAGAAGGGGACCGCAGTGTTTCCAAACCAGAACAAGTAGAATCTACTACTTCAGATAGCCAGCTAAAACAGCATGACCACGATGCATTACAGCAAGTTTCTTTGCTAGTATCCGAGGCAAAGACAGAATCAGGAATAGAGCGTATCATGCCAGAAATGGAAACAAATGAGCCAAAAACATGCAGGAAAAGGAAACTCCCTTCAAAAGCACTCTCAGGAAATGCTAAAAGAGCAGCGATGCGAACTTCAAATCCTACTCTTGGAGCAGAAGTTGGATGTCTTAAAATGCCTCCCCACCTCACCCATGCAGAGCAAGGAGAAAAGAGTGATGGGAAAACCAATAACAATGTAGTTAAACATAAAAAAGAAACAGTGACATCAGTGATGGAAGATCATATGGAAAGAGCCCACAAACGACCTATGGGGTCAAAACATTTTCGAAAAGAAGAGGACAACAACGTTTCCCTATCAGAACAAGCAGCAACTCTTACCTCCGATAAACATTCAAACCAAGTTGCTTTGTTGGCATCAGAGATACAGTCAGGATCGAGCAGTGGACAGGTCACACCCCCACAAGAAAAACATATTTCAAAGGCATGCAAGAAAAGGAAAATACTGTCCAAACAAAGCTCAAAGATCACTGAAACTCCAACCCCACCAAGTTCAAAACCATCTCTTGGAGTGGAATATAGATATTCTGAAATGGCTACCACTTTCACACATGTGGACCATGTTCAGAATATTCTTGATACTCCTAAAGGCTCCAAAGTGAGTAATGAAAATACTGGATCAAGCCGTCCAATCTCCAATGTAAGACATTCCAGACGGCCCTCCAAATCTAATGCACATATCACAACTGAGTTGATGCAAGATCAAGCAATTTTATCAGTTACATCACATCTCACTAATCAACCTACCAGTCCTGTATCAACAACAGTGTCCTCAACTGCAGCACAAGGACAGATTACTGAATTAGTGAGTGCTCTTTGCACAGAGAAAAGGCCGCATAAAATAGGGAGGCCTCCTAAGAAGAAAAAATCTCAGAGACCAAAAGGAACAGGTCTTGATAAGAATATCACAGATGACGACAAAGTGTGTGTTAAATTCTTATCAGCATTTGTAAAAGAGGAACTAATTGAGGAAGAAAAAAGTCTAGAAAATAGGGGGAAAGAAAAGAACGGCAAAGGGAAGAAAGGCAAAATTCCCCAAACAGACAATGTGAATACACCAAGTAAACCTAGCCAATCTCAGGTGAAAGATGGCAATGCATTAGCAGATGACAAATTAGTTGTACAAGTCCCTATAGATGAATCAGGGGACTCATTATCTATTGCAATAGACCCAATCAGTGCTGTTATTCCAAAACATAAAAAAAGGTGGTCGTATTGCCAAGGGTAAAAGAGTGCAAAGAATTGCATCCACCCCCAACATCCCCAGCAATATATCAGAAAAACGAAAAGTTGACAGCAGTGCTGATTTTGTTAATGCAGATACAAATGTTCTAAATCCGAAAGATGATCTTAGTGATAGATCTGAAATACTGGACTCATCCTTACTAGGGAATCGGAGGGTGAAGAACAAGGGTAAGAAAAAATCCAAGACGATTGCGGAAGAACAGACAGTGGCCACATCGGTGGTAAAAGAGATGGTGTGGCTAGATTTACTGACCACCTTAGCGGCACTGAAAAACAAACGAGGTCGGCCATTCAAGAAAAGTACCTTGATGAGAATGGCAAAACAGCGGTCATGTGAACAGAGGAAGTCAAACGCTAGCAGAAAACCTTCCGCGAATAAGACACAGAGCTGCAAATCAATGGGAACCTCTAAAGGAGGGAAAATGCACAAATTCAACCCAAAGTCAACAACTTCAAGAAGGCACACTAGAGCATCCGAGGCAATGAAGAATGAAGACAGTGTTCTTAAACAACAGCAAGATGACATGTGGGATATCATTGATGTATCCAGCAACATTTTCTCCCCAATTGTGACTAATTCCCACAGTATTTCAGTGCAAGAAATCGAAACTTCAGAAACGATCTTCTCTGTTGAAGCAGGGGCGACACAAGGAATCCAGCAAGTTGAGTCTACCCCATTAACAACCCCTCTCACAAAATTACCTCATAAAGTGACTGGCGTGAAGAAGAGACGCAGGAGAAATAAAACTGGATGGGCTACAAAAGTGAAATCCAAACGACCTCTCTCCAAAGTGAACTGCGGGGGGTACGCTTGAGGTGTTTGTTCAGTCTTCCATTGACAACACTGGACTCTCAATCAACTCTAGCCTCTGTAATTCGTTAACAGAAAATTACACATTGAGAAGTGTTGAACAAGAGAATGAATGTAGAGCACAAGAAGTGAAAGCAGTAACAAACAACTACAATAGAGTTTGTGTGGAGAAGGAGATCAACTGTGGCGGTCAACCCCTAACATCTCGTGCTAAATTGCAGCATTCAAGTGTACTCCTACACAATTTAAAGACCAGGAAACCTATGTCATGCCATTTCTGCGGTCGCTCATTCCGTCACATAACAGCATACACAATTCACAAGCGCATTCACACAGGTGAGAAGCCTTACAGTTGCCAGAAGTGCGGCAAGCGCTTTGCTCAGCTCGCCAAACTCAAATCACACTCAAACATCCACAAACAACATGGGCCCATTCAATGCCCATGTTGCGTCACTCAGTCTCCAAATAAAGATGACTTGATTGATCATTTCAAGATCCACATGAAGGGTACCAAGAGGTTCAGTTTGATTAATAAAACAAGAGACAAAGAAATCCAGATTCAACCTTACACTGATTACATAGAGTCCCCAGTCTCTCTTAATGGCAGGAAATCCCTTAGATGCTCCACTTGTTTGAAATATTTTTTCAATAAGGCCACATTGAAGATGCACCTACAAACACACAGTGGAGTGAGGCGTTTCACTTGCAAAGTCTGTGGCAAGATGTTTATCACGTTCTCAAGTTTCAATGCACATGAAAAAACACACTGGCCTGTTAAACCGTATGCTTGCTCTGTGTGTGGAAAAGGCTTTGTTCTGCTTAGGGAGCTCAAAACCCACTCTCGTATGCACTCAGGAGAGATGCCTTTCTTCTGTAACCACTGTGGACAGGCCTTTAGCAACTTCTCATCCTTGCGCACACATCAAGTCTCCAAAGTGTGTTTTGAGGCTAGAGATGAAGGGGATGGAAACAAGGTTGACATTGAGGGGTTCCTGGTGGAGCAAAGGACTGATGGGCAGATTAATACCCCAATGTACTTTAAATGTCAGATTTGCAAACAACTTAATCGTCACTGGTGTCAGTACATTCTTCATCTGCAAACGCACACTAATAACAAGCCAAACCTTTGTGAGATCTGTGGACAACGGTATGATCAGGTTCCTGAATTATGTGTTCATTGTAAGGTGTGCTGCAAATCAAGTGGAGAGGAGAGGGCATGCAATTCATCCTTGTCAGAGGTCTGGCATGAACCCCAATCTCTGCAAAATCCGATGCATGTGACTGAAATAGATTTTCTGTACCATGATAATCAGGAAAAGTTATCTACTGATGACCAGCATCCTAAATGTAAGGAGCCTGAGCCCCTGCCACCTCTGGAGACTATGGAGGAGTATTCCTCAGATGTGCTTCCACAAAACCCCAAACCTGCTTGCCAGATCCCAGGTAATGGGTTAGAGATAAATCGACATTCTCCCTCTAACTCCATGTGTGCAAGTTCTGCCCTATGTTCCCCCTCTGTAATGAGCTGTAATTCAGTACGTGTGGTTCAACAGCCTTCAGGTTTTCGCTCACGTTTTCAGACCCATGTTCCTTGTGACAGATATCCTCGTGGAAAATCCTTTAACCGGTGGAATAAGCTCTGGTTGCATCAGGAACTACACAGAGGAAAACGCTGTAGCTTCTCATGCACTCAGTGCAATTTAGAGTTTCGCTTCTTTGGCTCCTATAGGGAGCACATGCAGGAACATGCAGCGCAGAGACCCTATGCTTGTCCGTTATGTCCCAAAACCTATGTCATTGAAGAAGATTTAAATACCCATCTGTGCGAAAGTCACCAGCCGTGCGAAAGCCTGAAATGTGACACGTGTGGAAAGGGTTTCACCAGTTTCAGAAATTTGGAGAGACATAGTCTCTTACACAGAGGTGCTAGCTCGCACTATTGTCTCCCTTGCAAGCTCCCATTTCCTAGTAACCTAGCCTTAAAGAATCACTTGAAGGCTCACAAAGCCCGCCCTGTTATCCCTCTCCCTGAAGGGCCATTGGAACCACTTCGATTTCCCTATCACTGTAGAAAATGTAATGCCAGATTTACAACCACAGACTTGCTCCAAGCCCATCAGGTTTGCCATCTTATAGAGGGGAAGAAAACATATAGCGGTTCAGTTTCTGCTTCCCTGACCTCCAAGCTCTCGAACAAACCAAGAGAGAGAGTCACGCCGCTATCCCCTACGACAGTACCTAGTCTTCCTCTGTCAAAGAAAAGGAACATGTATAGGTATCCTCACCCTGATCGTCTGTATGTTGTCCCTAAAATATCCTCACAGCCACCGGTCGTTGTTTCAGACACAGAAGAAGAGCCTCAAGAGATTGTAAACTCTAGCTTATCCTCGGTCCACGGCTCGCCCCGTAACACTGTGTCCCTTGAACATGAAGGGCGAACCAGCCCTAGCAATATTTGTTGTGAGGCAAACAATTCTGATCTACCTCAACGCTCATGCCCCTCATGTGTCCTTATTTATGAACCTACTCAATATACGCCAAAAACGGACACCCCACCCATGCCGACTCATGAACCACCCTGTCCCTTGGATAAAGGTCCTCAGAATGTACCACCTCAAAGATGGAAAAAGTCTAAGGGTAATGATGATGCTTTCTTTAGAGCCTCAACATTTCTGATATCAAGGGGCAAAAACCAGCGCTATGATGGCTTTGAGTGTGCTGATTGTTGGGTAACATTTAGCGACGTCTCAGAGCTACATGAGCATTACTTACATCATGCCAGGGGGGTGAAGTGAAAATCAATGTTCTTCTTCCACTAATGTACATTTGCATCGGAAAGTATTCAGACCGATTTTGACTTTTTCCACGTTACGTTACAGCCTTATTCTAAAATGGATTTTTGCAAATGTATAAAAAAAAAAAAAGAACTGAAATATCACATTTACAAGTATTCAAACCTTTTACTCAGTACTTTGTTGAAGCAACTTTGGCAGCGAATACAGCCTTGAGATTTCTTGGGTATGACGCTACATGCTTGGCACACCTGTATTTGGGGAGTTTCTCCCATTCTTCTCTGCAGATCCTCTCAAGCTCTGTCAGGTTGGATGGGGAGCGTCGCTGCACAGCTATTTTCAGGTCTCTCCAGAGATGTTCGATCAGGTTCAAGTCTGGGCTCTGGCTGGGCCACTCAAGGATATTCAGAGACTTGACCCGAAGCCACTCCTGTGTTGTCTTGGCTCTGTGCTTAGGGTCGTTGTCCTGTTGGAAGGTGAACCTTCACCCCAATCTAAGGTCCTGAGCGCTCTGGATCAGGTTTTCATCAAGGATCTCTCAGTACTTTGCTCCGGTCATCTTTCCCTCAATCCTGACTAGTCTCCCAGTCCCTTCCTCTGAAAAACATCCCCACAGCATGACGCTGCCACCGCCATGCTTCACCGTAGGGATGGTGCCAGACGTGACGCTTGGCATTCAGGCCAAAGAGTTCAATCATGGTTTCATCAGACCAGAGAATCTTGTTTTTCATGGTCTGAGACCTTTAGGTGCCTTTTGGCAAACTCCAAGCAGGCTGTCATGTGCCTTTTTACTGAGGAGTGGCTTCCGTCTGGCCACTCTACCATAAAGGCCTGATTGGTGGAGTGCTGCAGAGATGTTTGTCCTTCTGGAAGGTTCTCCCATCCCCACAGAGGAACTCAGTAGCTCTGTCAGAGTGACCATAAGGTTCTCTGTCACCTCCCTGACCAAGGCCCTTCTCCACCGATTGCTCAGTTTGGCCGGGTGGCCAGCTCTAGGAAAAGTCTTGGTGGTTCCAAACTTCTTCCATTCAAGAATGATGGAGGCCTCTGTGTTCTTGGGGACGTTCAATGCTGCAGAATTGTTTTGGTGTCCTCACCCCAGATCTGTGCTTCGACACAATCCTGTCTCGGCGCTTTACGGACAATTTCATTGACCCCATGGCATGGTTTTTGTTCGGACACGCACTGTCAACTGTGGGACCTTATATAGACAGATGTTTGCCCTACCAAATCATGTCCAATCAATTGAATTTACCACAGGTGGACTCCCAAGTTGTAGAAACATCTCTAGGGTGATCAATTGAAACAGGATGCACCTGTGCTCAATTTCGAGTCTCATAGCAAAGGGTCTGAATACTTATGTAAATAAGGTATTTCTGTTTTTTATTTTTAATACATTTGCAAACAATTCAAAAGACCTGTTTCGCTTTGTCATTATGGGGTATTGTGTGTACATTGAGGAAAATGTTTAGTGTAATCCTTTTTAAAATAAATGTGGAAAAAGTCAAGGGGTCTGAATACTTTCCGAATGCACTGTTTATCATTGTTTTTGATGGTATTGTTTATTTACATCTGAGTACTAAATCTGTTTCTGAGTTAACCATGGTTGTCTTCATAGCTATAGCAATGGGTAAATTAATAATCCACTCAAAACCACAAATTCCTATGATTTATATTGTTAAATAACGCCAATATGTATTTTTGTCGTTATGTTAAGGTAGGAAGCATCTTCAAAATTGTTGTGGAAATTTGTTGGAGCTCAAGTCGACTACAAAACCCACAATGCAACATTCTCTCTCCGGGCAGGGGGGCTGGCTGGCTGGCTAGCTTGCTAGAAAACGTAGCTATACACAATACTACTAAAGTCAATATCAGCATGTGAAGTAGCTAGTTAGCTGTAAAATCTCAAACACTGCACTATCAATATAGGAGTTACAATCTCACCATGATCAATCTGGTAGAGATTTTGTCTTGCTCAAAATAGTAAGTGAGTGAGGTTGTGATGTCAAACACAATGGAACTGTGCTGCTACGGTCTCTGGCAGGGCCATTGGTACATTAGTTGAAGGAGGAAAGGATATTGATCTGATGGTGCACAGTGTACTTTGAGTACATTTGAAAGAAATAGACAGATGGATGTGTTCTAGACAAGTATGCCCATACCATCTATTGTCTGATTTGATGATCTGGCGTACAGGTCATTGTTTTAACCTGCAATATTTAACTTTTTGTGCGACCTGCCCAAATTCACATTGAATTGTGAGTTATACATCTGTCATTCTCATTGAACGCAAGTCTAAGAAGCGGTAGATATCCTAGTGGTTACCTGGGGTGGCAGGTAGCCTAGTAGCTAGAGCGTTGGGCCAGTAACTGAAAGGTTGCTGGATCAAATCCCTGAGCTAACAATATCAATATCTGTCGTTCTGCCCCTGAACAAGACAGTTAACCCACTGTTACCCGGTAGGCCGTCATTGTAAATAAGAACTTGTTCTTAACTAACTTGACTAGTTAAGTAAAGTAAAAAAATATATAAAGATATGTTCTATGTGCGGAATTTCTATGCTTCCCGTTCTTAATTTTAGTTTTTGCGTCTTTTACTTTAGTTTTTTTTTTACACCAGCTTCAAACAGCTGAAAATACAATACCTTTTTGTTACTGAAAAGCGGTTTGGATGGCACAATCATTTTCTACACTTGCTTGTTTTGTCACAAACTTAAATTATGTGAACTATAAAACAAATTGCAAATTGACAGGAGTTTCACTCCTGGAGTGGATTATCCATTTAACATTGATATGAACTTTTGTTTATTCCATTTTTTTTATATTCATATTTACACTGATTGTACAAAACATTAAAAACACTTCCTAATATTGAATTGCCCCTCCCCCCACCTGTGAAAAACACCCAGCAGCGCCTGGCACCTACTACCATACCCTGTTCAAAGGCACTGTCTGAATGGCACACACACAATCCATGTCTCAATTGTTTCAAGGCTTAAAATTCCTTCTTTAACCTGTCTCCTCCCCTTCATCTACACTTAATGAAATGGTTTTAACAAGTGACATCAATAAGGGATAATAGCTCTCACCTGGATTCAACTGGTCACTCTGTCATGGAAAGAGCAGGTGTTCTTAATGTTTTGTACACTCAGTGTATACTATTTGAATGTATCCGGCGGGAAAATAAATGTTTCTACCAGTAGCTTTTTTGTACACTACTGCAAAACTGTGCCTTTTGAATAGATTACAAACTTGTCATACTTTAAACAGTTATTCATATCCAGTGATGGAAAAAGTACCCAATTGTCATACTTGAGTAAAATTATAGATACCTTAAGAGAAAGTTACTCAAGTAAAAGTAAAAGTCACCCAGGAAAATACTACTTGAGTAAAATTATTTGGTTCTAAATATACTTAAGTATCAAAAGTAAAAGTGTAAATCATTTCAAATTCCTTATATTAAGCAAAGCAGACAGCACCATTTTCTTGTTTTGAAAATGTATTGATAGCCAGGGGCACTTTCCAACACTCAGACATTATTTACAAACGATGCATTTGTGTTTAGTTAGTTTGCCAGATCAGAGGCAGTAGGGATGACCACGTGTTCTCTTGATAAGTGCGGGAATTTGACAATTTTCCTGTCCTGCTAAGCATTCAAAATGTAACAAGTACTTTTGGGTGTCAAGGAAAATGTATGGAGTAAAAAGTACGTTATCATCTTTAGGAATGTAGTGATAAAAGTTGTCAAAAATATAAATTGTAAAGTACAGACCCCATAAAACTACTTAAGTAGTACTTTAAAGTATTTTTACTTAAGTACTTTACACCACTGTTCAAATTTGTCCTGCTGCTGTTGGCAAAGTTTTCTTTGTTCTATTTTTGGAAGAGCTTTATGTACATAAACGCCATGAGTGTCTCTTTATTATGCTTAACATTTGATAACGCACTCTAAGTTGCATCCTTTGGGGGATCTGCTTTCCAAACAGTCAATGGTTTGGTAATGGTGATTACTTAAACATCTTTGATTTCTGGAAGGTGGTTTGGCACATTATTGTAAATCGGTCATTTTTAAATGTCAAAGATTTCATTGGACATTCAGTAAGCATTACTCATTGAATCTTTAGGCACTGTGTGCATGTACAACATGAGTATGAAAATGTTTGAAATGTAATTGTCAACACAAAGATGTGATGAAAAATATTAGTTATATTGATTCTGTACTGGTATTCTTTAGATGTCACTGTCTCATTATCAATACAAAATGTGTTTTGCTTTTTACTTTTGATTTACAGTGTCTTACAATAAAAGTTGACATTAGATCAGGAGTAACTTGACTTTGACTTTTGTGCTGAGTTTCTCCACAGTAAGCACGTTTCCATCCACATTTTTAATGCAAGTAAAGTCATGCCATATACAAAATAATCACGACAGGTGTGGTGGAAACAAGAAGTTTGGTCGTTTGACATGGTGGGATGTCTTTGTGTCGGTACAATTTATTATGCAATGATAAACTGTTGTACTACCCCTATGATGTGGAAAAGCATCGTTTCTAGGCAGATGAAATAACTTATGAACTTCATGGTGGTTAAGTGATGGACAGTGATGTGCTTGATGCAAATGTCCAATAAATATTACCAGTTTTATTTAAATACTGGTAACCTGACGATCGCTGCTTGGCTGCCAATTATCAAAGGGAATGTTGATGTTATATCTTATATTACCTACCAAGGTTATTATAGTAAACTAAAACAAATCATGAAAAAACACATTTAGTTATTTAATTTCAGTTTACTAACAAACCCGTTTGAGAGAAACTAAAACTATACTGAAACAATCTTTAACTCAAACTAACTCAAATAAAATAGAAAACAATGATTATGTTCAGTTTTAGTTTCTTTTACAAGGGAAACATGTAATAGGGTTTTCAAGCTACTGAGTATGGCAGGTAAATGCTGCCAGGAGATGATGTTTCAAATAGGCCTAGCTCGTGCTGTCCCCCAGTTTTTAAGAATTAACATACTAGCCTCCAATTCATACTTTCTGTCCTTAACACTAAAATGAACTAAAAGAAAACATGAAATGAACTGCCACAGGCACAGGAGAGAGCTGTACATAATGCGCCCACAAAAATCAGCTTTCCAAAAATTACTCTTTTGGGGTGAAGTTCCCATTTATTGTGTATGTAAATAGCTCCAAAACACATATTCCTATACAAACGGTGCAGGAAGATGCATTCTATAAGCTATATATGTGATACGGTAAGAACTGTATGTGCTCTCCTCTCACCTGTGCTAACGATATGCACACAGACCAGTGACCCATGACCCCAACATATAGTGCCCTCTAGTGTACAAAACAAGTAAAAATAACCCTTGACAGAAAACATATAAACAGCTCATAAACAGGCCAAAATGGCTCCTACACACCGGCCCCTGTGTTGTTATGTGTTAATAACATTTAGACTACGTTACCCAGCAGGCTAGGCGGGGGGGTCACGTGGTGGGGGTTGAAGAATGCCTTGCATGGCTTAAGAACGGTGTTTGCTAGCTGAAGTATATGTTCATTAAAAAGTAGTTAAACCTACGCCCCGGTTTGTCATTATATAAAGGAACAAACATAACATGGTGTCAGAAGTGGGATGCCTCATCAGGATTCTGGCAAATGAAGCTAGACGATGCAAGCTCAAGGCTATGCACATTCAACACACCTGAGGGCAGGTACAGATTTCTTCGTCTACCATATGGGATTCTCTCAGCGCCAGAGGTCTACCACAAGACAATCCACATGATCTTCGAGCATATTCCTGGAGTGGAGACCATGATGGATGACATCATCGTCTGGGGGGCCACAAAAGAAGAACACGACGCAAGAGTGAGACAAGTGCTGGACCTGACACGGAAGGTCAACCTAAAACTAAACAAGGACAAATGCGAGTTTGGTGTGAAAACACTTACCTTCGTGGGAGATGTACTTTCAGAGGATGGAGTCAAACCAGACCCGAGGAAAACATCAGCCATCAACAACATGGAGCGCCCAAGAACAAGGACGACGTGAGACGCTTCATGGGCATGATCACCTACCTTGCAAAGTTCATACCTCAACTGTCAGCACAGTCCGCCTTCCACTCAGATGTCTACTGGAACAGAAAAACGAATGGGAATGGTCCCATGAACAGGAAAACTGCTTCAAAAACCTAAAGAAGACAATCACAGAAGAGCCAGTGCTCAGGTTCTATGATCCAGAGAAAAGCACAAGGATTTCTGCAGACGCTGGCCACAGTTTGGCCTGGGAGCAGTTCTTCTGCAACAGCATGATGAAACATGGCAACCTGTCGATATGCATCCAGAGCCTTGACAGGCGCAGAGACAAGGTATGCACAAATAGAGAAAGAACTACTGGCGAGCACATACGCTATGTAAAGGTTTCACCAATACGCCTATGGACGAGACTTCAAGTAGAAACCGACCACAAACCATTGGTGTCAATCATGTCTAAACCACTGAATGATTGTCCAATGAGAATCCAGAGAATGTTGATCAGACTGCAAAAGTATGATGTGAAGATGATCTATACCCGGGAAAGTTCATGTTCACCGCCGACACTCTTTCTCGAGCAGTCGACAAGAAAGAGAGCTTCACACACAGAAAAACACTGAGATTCAGGCCTACGTCGACATGATCGTAGCATCACTTCCTGTGTCTTCTGGAGAGAATGGAGCAGATCAAAAGAGAGACCGCAGCTGACCAAACAATGACAGAGTTGAAAGAAACAACACTGATTGGATGGCCCGCACAGAAAAACAACTGTCCAAGGAGAATACAGGATTACTGGATGTGCAGAGCAGAGCTCACCGTTGTAGATGACATAGTGTTCAAAGGCAACAAGATTGTCATTCCCATGACACTACGCAAAGAAATGCTACAGAAAATACATGAGGGCCACTTGGGTGAGGAAAAATGCAAACGACGAGCACGAGAAGTAATGTACTGGCCTAGAATGAACCAGGAAATCAGCCAGACCACTGCTTCATGTGAGCTGTGTTTGGCATGCAGGCCAAAGCAGCAAGCAGAGCCGCTAATGCCTCATCCAGTACCCAACAGACCCTACTACAAAGTTGGAGTTGACCTTTTTGACTGCAATGGCAAAAGTCACATTGTTGTTACTGACTACTACTCAAACTACCCTGAAGTAGCAACACTGCCAACTACCTCCAGCAAAGCTGTAATCACATACCTGAAATCAGTCTTTGCAAGACATGGGGTTGCGCCTGAACTGTACTCAGACAATGGTCCGCAGTTCTCAAGTTCCGAATTCCGATCGTTCGCTAACGACTGGGGATTCCGACACAACACCTCCAGCCCCAACTACCCAAGGTCCAACGGCTTAGCAGAGAGTTCAGTCAAAATTGTTAAAGGTCTGATGAAAAGGCACACGACGGAAAGGAGGATTTCCTAAAAGTCTGATGATCTACCGCAGCGCACCGCTGCAGAATGGACTTTCACCTGCACAAATGTTGATGGGACGTCGCATCAGAACCAACCTACCCATCCACGAGGACTTGCTGACACCCAGAGGTGCTCACAAAGTCAAACTCACAAGGAAAAACAGAAAGACAAACAAAAACAGCGACACGACAAAAGTGCAAGACACTTACCTGAACTGAAACCTGGAGATCAGGTACGACTCCGAGACATCACTACAGGAACCTGGATGCAGCAAGGGTGTGTGCAGAGAGAAGTTGCATCACATCCTATGTGATCCAAACGGAGCATGGATCACAACTGAGACGAAACAGAGTGGATCTAAGGCTTCAGCCATTCACTCAAGGGACTGAGGATCATCAGGAGGATACTGCTGAAGCGTCAAATTATTTCAGAAATGGACAATTCAGTCAGAACACCCTGACTGACAATGAACTGACTGACAACGAACGCTGTCCAGCTGTTACAGGAAGCACTTCAGCAGAACGACCAAAAAGGACTGTCAGAGCCCCTGAAAGGCTTATTGAGAATTGCTAAAAAGAAAACAAATAGAGACACTATAGAGTATTGTTGACTATATTTAGTTGAAAATAATAATACATCAGAATATGTTTAATGCCTCTTAAGTGATGAGAGTAATGTAAAAAAAATTACAAAAAAAAAAAAAAAAAAAATGTGGATAAGAAATGTGTGTTGAAAATGTTATGCAGGTTGAGTAAAGAAATGTGATGTGACAGGTGTTGGTACATAGAAAAGTAGTTATATTTTAAAGGAAGGAAGATGTGTTGTTATGTGTTAATAACATTTAGACTACGTTACCCAGCAGGCTAGGCGGGGGGGTCACGTGGTGGGGGTTGAAGAATGCCTTGCATGGCTTAAGAACGGTGTTTGCTAGCTGAAGTATATGTTCATTAAAAAGTAGTTAAACCTACGCCCCGGTTTGTCATTATATAAAGGAACAAACATAACAGCCCCTAATTGTTCTCTGACTTAGGAAAGAAACAATTACACAAATGCAACCCAAAAAAAGGAGCCAACAATGTATGT
Organism: Brachymystax lenok tsinlingensis; assembly: GCA_030435695.1. Taxonomy (NCBI): domain Eukaryota; kingdom Metazoa; phylum Chordata; class Actinopteri; order Salmoniformes; family Salmonidae; genus Brachymystax; species Brachymystax lenok. The sequence continues at coordinate 1,835,896 of CM059806.1, read as the reverse complement.
TTGTATGTGTCTTCCTGGAGGGATGATCTTTAGGACCAGAGGTTTCTAGCACTTAGCCCCACTGGGACACAGTAAGAAGAAATGCCTTAATATGCTGCCATTTGGGTTCATACCAATTTAACATGTCATTTTTTCTTCATCCTCAGGTATCATGTGATGATAGGAATCAATTATTTGAATCCATTCAACATTTCATTGAACTGGAGCATGTTTTTCTTTTTACAACTGGAATATTCTTATTGTCAGTCATTAGATCAGTAACAACGTTCATTTTGCGAATCAGCTTTCCCAGTTTACCCCTTCTGGATTTGCGCATTTGGGAAACTTTCTCCTTCAAGGCCTTTTTTGATAAAGGCTCCTCCAATAGCGCCATGTTACCTCCATACACAACGCTATCCGCAGTGGTAAAATTATTTTCAGCCATATTCCCCTCAATAGGCGATCACAATAATATATATTTCGATATGCAACCATGCACATAGATCAATAATCGCTCCAATGCGCTGTGCTCCTTCAACAGTGTCACTATATCATTCATCTTCACACGTCAATGTGAGCAGAGACTGGAAATCGGATTCTATGCATTCAATCCTTGTTCGTTGTCATAGGCATAGCACAAATGATTCCAATAATCCGACATGCTGAATGCAATGATCCATTAGTCTAATTTCCAACGAGAGTTTGTTCTTACTTTTGTAGTGGCGACTCCCTATGAACTGCCACTGGCACAGGAGAGCTGTACATAACGCGTCCACAAAAATCTGCTTTCCAAACGTTACTCTTTTGGGGTGAAGTTCCCATTTATTGCATATATCAATAGCTCCAAAACACATATTCCTGCAGAGAGATGCATTCTATACGCTATAAAAGTGACACGGTAAGAACTGTATGTGCTCTCCTCTCACCTGTGCTAACCCTTCGTACTACCTATAAGCACATGAGACCAGTGACCCATGGCCCCAACATGTGCCCTCTAGTGTACAAAACAAGTAAAAATAACCCTTGACAGACAACACAACTCATAAACAGACCAAAATGGCTCTTACAATATATATATATATATATATATATATATATATATATATATATATTAGTTTTTGTGACAGAACCATCAGTACCATAAATATAGTTCTCCTTCTACTGCTATGAGTTGGTAAACAAACTGAAAGGTTGCATACTGCCACCTATAATATGTTGTTTTAACAGGTATAAAGCCAAGGTTTGGCGATTTACTGCCACCTGCAGTTTGGAATGTGTTGTTACTAGTAAAATTCATTGGTTTATGCCTCCTGATTACCTGGATGGAATTATGTGATCCTTCCTTAACCTGTAGGAAGTCCCACCCAGTTGACTTCTTCAAAATGGTTAAGTCCTCAATGGCACTGCCTATGCTAAAATGGGCTTTGGGGACCGAGTCCTCTATCTCTGTGATGGAAACGCCTATGTTGGGAAAATGTGCATGTTTTTTATGATCATTACACATTGTGGCCTTAATGGCCATGTATTTTAATTAACTCCACCCGGCACAAAAAACGGCATATTTTAGAGTGGCCTTTTATTGGCCTCAGCACTGACTGCAGGAATGTCCACCAGAGCTGTTGTCAGATAATTGAATGTTAATTTCTCTACCATAAAATTAGAGATAAAATATATCGGTGCTCATCTGCCATTGTACATAAACATTACACAACAAGTTGGAAATATCAATTTCGACAGTGAGTGGTTTGGAAGGAATCAGTGGCTAACTGCAAGCATTGTTAAGCAATCGTTAGCCTGCTATTCAGTGGAGTGGCTGTGTGGTCCTAAGTCTAAGATTAAAGGGTCTCTTTTCCTAGGTTAAAATGACAAACTTTCAACATTGGCTATGCTGTCAATGAGCATGATTTGTGCCACACTCAAAACAGCTGTTAACTTGGAACTGCAAATCAAATCTGACTTTAGTGAGTTGGGAACTGAGAACTCGGGTAAAAAAAGCTATGACTGGGAAAATACATTTGAACTTTCATCCAACTCTGAATTGTAAATCGGGAACTCTGGCCTCTTTCTAGAGCTACAACCTGAAGATCACTGACGTCACTGACCATAAATCCAGAGAATGCCAGACTTTGATGACAAAATTTGCCCACGAAGAACTGCCGCGACACCTTCCTGTTCAAGGTGAGTCCAAAAATGTATTTGTAGTTGTATTTATTATGGATCCCCATTAGCTGCTGCCAAAGCAGTCCAGCAAAATAAAGGCAGTTTATACGATTAAAAAAAAATATTACAATACATTCACAGATTTCACAACACACTGTGTGCCCCCAGGCCCCTACTCCACCACTACCACATATATACAGTACTAAATCCATGTGTATGTATAGTGCGTATGTTATCGTGTGTGTGTATGCACATGTCTGTGCCAATGTTTGTGTTGCTTCACAGTCCCCGCTGTTCCATAAGGTGTTTTTTTTAATCTGTTTTTTTAAATCAAATTTTACTGCTTGCGTCAGTTACTTGATGTGGAATAGAGTTCCATGTAGTCATGGCTCTATGTAGTACTGTGTGCCTCCCATAGTCTGTTCTGGACTTGGGGACTGTGAAGAGACCTCTTGTGGCACGTATTGTGGGGTATGCATGGGTGTCTGAGCTGTGTGCCAGTAGTTTAGACAGACAGCTCGGTGCATTCAACATGTCAATACCTCTCATAAATAAAAGGAGTCATGAAGTCAATCACCTCCACTTTCAGCCAGGAGAGATTGACATGCATATTATTAATATTTGCTCTCTGTGTACATCCAAGGGCCAGCCGTGCTGCCCTGTTCTGAGCCAATTGCAGTTTTCCTTTTTTGTGGCACCAGACCACACGACTGAACAGTAGTCCAGGTGCGACAAAACTAGGACCTGTAGGACCTGCCTTGTTGATAGTGTTGTTAAGAAGGCAGAGCATCCCTTTATTATAGACAGACATCTCCCCATCTTAGCGACTACTGCATCAATATGTTTTGACCATGACAGTTTAAAATATAGGGTTACTCCAAGCAGTTTAGTCATCTCCAATTGCTCAATTTCCACACAGCGGTACGCTCATTTCAGTTTTGACGGAGTGCTGCCATCTATCCACGGTTTCTGGTTAGGGTAAGTTTTAATAGTCACAGTGGGAACAACATCTCCTATACACTTCCTTATAAACTCACTCACCGAATCAGCGTATACGTCGATATTATTCTCTGTGGCTACCCGGAACATATCCCAGTCCGCGTGATCAAAACAATCCTGAAGCATGGAATCCGATTGGTCAGACCAGCTTTGAATAGTCCTTCCACGGGTACTTCCTGTTTGAGTTTCTGCCTATAGGAAGGGAGGACCAAAATGGAGTAGTGGTCAGATTTGCCGAAAGGAGGGTGGGGGAGGGCCTTGTATGCATCACGGAAGTTAGAGTAACAATGATCCAGTGATTTCCAGCGCGAGTGCTACAGTCGATATGCTGATCGAATTTAGGTAGCCTTTTTCTCAAATTTGCTTTGTTAAAATCCCCAGCTACAATAAATGCAGCCTCAGGATATATGGTTTCCAGTTTGCATGAAGTCCAGTGAAGTTCCTTGAGGGCCGTTGTGGTATTCGGCTTGAGGGGGTGGATATACACAGCTGTGACAATAACCAAAGATAATTATCTTGGGAGATAATACAGTCGGCATTTGATTGTGAGGAATTCTAGGTCAGGTGAACAAAAGTACTTGAGTTCCCGCATGTTGTTACAATTACACCATGAAACATACACCCCCGACCTTCTTCTTCCGGAATGATGTTTATTCCTGTCGGCGCGATGCACTGAGAATCCAGGTGGCTGTACCGACTCCGACAACATATCCTGAGAGAGCCATGTTTCCGTGAAATAGAGTATGTTACAATCCCTGATGTCTCTCTGGAAAGAAACCTTTGCCCTGATTTCGTCAACTTTGTTATCTAGGGACTGGACATTAGCGAGTAATATACTTGGAAGCGGTGGGTGGTGTGCACTCCTCCGAAGTCTAATTAGAAGACCACTCCGACTCTTTCTCCTCCAGCGGCGTTGTTTTGGGTCGGCCTCTGGAATCAGTTCAAATGCCCTGGGTGGTGTGGACAAAGCATCCACTTCGGGAAAGTCATATTCCTGGTCGTAGTGCTGGTAAGTTGACGCCGCTCTGATATCCAATAGTTCTTCCCGGCTGTATGTAATAACATTTAAGGTTTTCTGGGCTAATAATGTAAGAAATAATACATAAAAAAACTAAATACTGCACAGTTTTCTAAGGACAAGAAGTGAGGCAGCCCTCTCTGTCGGCGCAATTTTACACTTTCCCAGGAGGCCAAGAAACTGGAAACACGTCTGGAGCAGGACCTGGATGCCATGGTCACCAAGCTATGCCGACAAGCTAAGTGGGGAAGTGGGGATGTCCAGAAACAGGAGGAGCTGAAGAAAGACATGACCCCCTACACAGGCACTCTCTACCCTATAACACTGAAGGCCACTATGCTCCAGAAGAACCGGGAGATGAACAGGAATCCATATAAAGACCTCCAGATCAAGCTGGACACCTATGTTGATGACCTGAAGCAGAAGATGGACGTAGAGGAGCTTTGTTCTCCAGACCGACCTTCCATAGACAGATTAAACAGGTAGCCAAAGGCTTAATGGGTTTTGGTGAGGAGCTTGGATTTGACCCTTTTTAAAAATGTTATCCTAAAATAACATACCCGAATCTAACTGCTTGTAGCTCAGGACCTGAAGCAATGATATTCATATTCTTGATACCATTTGAAAGGAAACAGTTTGTGGAAATGTGAAATGAATGTAGGAGAATATAACACATTAGATCTGGTAAAAGATAATACAAACAGCAGGGGTTCAAACTGTAGAACCCAGTTCCTACATTTGAATATAAAAATTGATTTTATCAAACAAAACTATCTCTGGGACCCTCAGCATGACAAATCAGAGAAAGATTACTGAATGTAAGTACATTATTTACCTTCAGAGGTGAATGTATCAAACCAGTTGCTGTGATAAAATATTTTTGTTGTTGTGCACTCTCCTCAAACAATAGCATGGTATTTTTTCACTGTAATAGCTACTGTAAATTGGACAGTGCAGTTCGATTAACAAGAATGTAAGCTTTCTGCCCATATAAGAAATGTCTATGTCCTGGAATGTTTTCTGTAACTTACAACGTCATTCTAGTTACATTAGCGCACGTTAGCAACAACCGTCCCGGTATAGGGACAACGATCCCATAGAGGTGAATGAGCCAGCTAAGACGGACATAGTCAATATAACTATTTGTTCAGCACTTTTGAAATGAACAGCGACAGAATTCAGAACATGGGCCGTTCTTACAGTATTCTCCCTGTACACCTGTCACATGGAATGATGCTGGAGACAAACATTTAATATATAACGGACAGGAACAGCGTCAGCAAACGGGTAACACAGACAAAAGACAATCAATGCAGCAGCGGGGAACAGAGCTGGGGAACTGACAAATATAGGGAAGGAAATAAACAGGTGATGAGTGAGTCCAATATCGCTGATGCGCGTGACGAGGGAAGGCAGGTGTGTGTAATAGATGGCAGGAGTGTGTGATGCAGGGCAGCCTGGCGCCCTCAAGCGCCAGGGTGGGGGAGGAGCAGGAGCAGACGTGACAACACCAAGTCAGAACCGTAGGAAAAATAAAGGGGGCATATAAGCAGACAATAAAAGCTCTTACAATTTTAATGATGACACTTCTCTAATACAGGCTATATGATACATGTACACCACCAAGTCATAACAGTAGGCAAAGTTATGAGGGGGAAAGGGACCAAATTATTAGGGTGTGGCACATAGGCTACTAACAGCCTACTACACAACATACACTCAGTTTTACTTTCTTAGCTACAGTATACATATCTCCCTGGCATAATACATAATTTATGCAGCAACATACAATACATTTTTGGACTCCCCTAGTTGTGCTCACTTGAACAGGAAGGTGGCATGCCGGTCCTTCTTGTGGGCAAATTTTGTCATCAAAGTCTATCATTCTCTGGATTTATGGTGCTTTCAAGACAACTGGGAACTCGAGAAAAAAACAAGGTCGAATCATGACATCAGTGATCTTCAGGTCGGAGCTCTAGAAAGAGAACCGAGTTCCCGACTTGGAATTCAAAACGTATTTTCCCAGTCGGAGCTTGTTTTTTTTCCATGTTCCCAGTTGTCTGGAACTCACTAAAATCTGATATTTCCCATTTCCGAGTTTCCAGTTGTTTTGAACGCGGCAGAAGTCAATCAATCAATCAATTACATGTATTTATAAAGCACTTTTTACATCAGAAGATATACTGTAAAGCACAAATAGACTGATATACTGTATAGCTATACAGAAACCCAGCCTAAAACCCCAAACAGCAAGCAATGCAGTTGTATAAGCACGGTGGCTATGAAAAACTCCCTGGAAAGGCAGGAACCTAGGAAGAAACCTAGAGAGGAACCAGGCTCTGATGGGTGGCCAGTCCTCTTCTGTCTGTGCCGGGTGGAGTTTATAAAAATACATGGCCATTAAGGCCAGATTGTTCTTCAAGATGTTCAAACGTTCATAGATGACCAGCAGGGTCAAATAATATTCACAGTGATTGTAGAAGGTGCAACAGGTAGGTACCTCAGAAGTAAATGTCAGATGACTTTTCATAGCCGAGCATTCAGAGGTCAAGACAGCAGGTGCGGTAGAGAGAGAGAGTCGAAAACAGCAGGTCCGGGACAAGGTAGCACGTCTGGTGAACAGGTTAGGGTTCCATAGCTGCAGGTAGAACAGTTGAAACTGGAGCAGCAGCACAACCAGGTGGACTGGGGACAGCCAGGAGTCATCAGACCAGGTAGTCCTGAGGCATGATCCTAGGGCTCAGGTCCTCCGGAAGGGGAGGGAGAGAGGAAGAGAGAATTATAGGGAGAATACTTACATTCACACAGGACACAAGATAAGACAGGAGAATTACATCAGATATAACAGACTGACCCTACCACCCTGGCACATAGACTATTGCAGCATTGATACTGAAGGCTGAGACAAAGGTGGGTTGGGGGACACTGTGACCCTGTCTGACGATAAGCCCGGACAGGGCCAACCAGGCAAGATATATCCCCACCCACTTTGCCAAAGCACAGCCCCAACACCACGAGAGGGATATCAACAGACCACCAACTTATTACCTTGAGAAAAGGCTGAGTATAGCCAAAAGATCTCCTCCGCCACACAAGCCCGAGAGGGTGCAAAACCGGTCAGGAAGATCACGTCTGTGACTCAACCCACTCAAGTGACGCACCCCTTGGAGGGATGGCATGGAAGAGCACTAGTAAGCCAGTGACTCAGCCCACGTAATAGGGTTTGAGGCAGAGAATCCCAGTGGAGAGAGGGGAACCGGCCAGGCAGAGACAACAAGGGCGGTTCGTTGCCCCGGTGCCTTGCTGTTCACATTCGCACCCCTGGGCCAGACTACACTCAATCTTAGGACCTACTGAAGAGATGAGTCTTCAGCAATTTTATGAAGATGGAAAAAAAGCTGTCCTTGAAATATTCTTGATACGTTTGTCGAAAGAGAGATCAGGGTCCAGAGTACGCCGAGGTCCTTCCCAGTTTTATTTGATACGACAGTACATCTATAAAGATTAATTGTCATCTCCAACAGCAGATCTTAGTTTTTTGGGACCTAGAACTAGCATCTCTGTTATGTCGGAGTTTAAAAGTAAAACATTTGCCACCATCCACTTCCTTATATCTGTAAAAAACTGTCTTCCAGGTGTTGGAGTCGAACTTCTAACTTGAAATATCTTACACTATTAGAACTGAGTGGATGAAATCTACTGAGTGAGACTGGGGAGTGCAGAAAGTGTACATTCTGTCAGAACATGTTATTGTCAAATCTCATGTATCCTATGGAGAGAGACAAATAGTAACAGTCTGGTTTCAGTCACTGATAAGGTTGTATAGCCGTGGATAGGGAGGAGTGAGGATTGTGGGCTGAGGTCAGGTCAGATGAAGGGAGAAGGAACTATGCCATACCCACATAGGAGGCAGGGCCATGACTACACTAATGAGAGAAACCACTTAAGTTCCTGGCTAGCAACAGAGATGTATTGGCTGTCTAGATGTATTGGCTGTCTAGATGTGCAAGGAATTGACTCTGCCCAGTAGAGGGTATAAATATATGTACTTGTGTAAACATGTCTTTGTCTTTTCAGCTGTTTGACCCTGTGGGTGAATAAACTTAGTTTGAGCTTTTTCTAGTTGTCCGTTTGAGTTTTTAACTGTTTGTCAGAACATAACACAGGGTAGGCTCATTTTGGGGCTTCACCATGATTCATAGAAATATACAGCTGTGTCGTTCGCATAGCTGTGAAAGTTGACATTGTGTTTCCGAATGACATCACCAAGACGTAGAATATTTAGTGAAAACAATAGTGGTCCTAAAATGGAACCTTGAGGAATGCCGAAACTTACAATTGATTTGTCAGAGGACAAACCACCTACAGAGACTAACGGATATCTTTCCGACAGATAAGATTTAAACCAGGCAAGAACTTGTCCGTGTAGACCAATTAGGGTTCTAATCTCTCCAAAAGAATGTGGTGATCAATGGTGTCAAAAGCAGCACTGAGGTCTAGAACAGGTATTCCCAAACTGGGGTACGCCAAATAAAAATGTTTTTACATTTTCAAAAAACATTTATATTTTCCAACGGGGCTATACATTTGGGGGAGGTTTTTTTTCTTGCCTGAGTAGCCTCGTTTCACTGCCCAAAATAAAATTAAACCATATAGTGTTCAGCGAAATAACAACACAATGTCAAATACCGGTAGCCTAGTCAAATAATTAACATCTAATAACATTAACCATTAACCTTAACCATTTACCACTCTCGCGGCAAACCTTCACTCTTGCGCAGACATTTAGAATAATCCACAGGGGTTTTTTGAGCGAGAATAAAGATGACTTTCGAGTAGTATAAAAGCAACAGATACCATTAATAAGAAGGGGCTAGAAGCGTCTTATATTGTGAGCTACCGAGTGGCCAGGAAGGGCAAGCCCCATACTATCTGCTGCCGCAGATATGGCTGGGACAATGCTGGTGGAAAAGACCCCAAAAACTATATCGACCATGCCTTCAGTAAACAACACTGTTTCATGACGCATAAGTGACATGGCAGGAGATGTTTTGAAACAATTACTGCTACGCATACAAGCCAGTGAATTATTTGTGTTACAGCTGGATGAGTCAACAGACGTGGCGGGCCTGGCACAGCTCCTGGTATATGTCCGTTACGTGTATGGGGGGTCAATTAAGGAAGACATCCTCTTCTGCAAACCACTGGAAACCAGGACAACATAAGAGGATATTTTTAAAGTACTGGACAGCTTTGTGACATCAGATGGACTTTGGTGGTCAAGAAGTGTTGGTTTCTGTACTCATGGCGCAAAAGCCATGACAGGGAGACACAGTGGAGTGGTAACGCGCGTGCAAGCAGTTGCTCCCGACGCCACTTGGGTACACTGCAGCATCCATCGAGAGGCTCTTGCTGCCAAGGGTCCAAAAAGACGTTTTGGACACTACAGTGAAAATGGTTAACTTTGTTAAAGTGACTAGTGATCCATTTATTAAAGTGTCCAGTGATTGGGTCTCAATACAGTATATAAATGTGATATGAGTAATGTAAGATATGTAGACATTAAAGTGGCATTATTTAGAGTGGCATTGTTGAAAGTGACTAGTGAGTGATCCATTTATTAAACAATGCCACTTTAATAATGTTTACAGTGGGGAAAAAAAGTATTTAGTCAGCCACCAATTGTGCAAGTTCTCTCACTTAAAAAGATGAGAGAGGCCTGTGATTTTCATCATAGGTACACTTCAACTATGACAGACAAAATGAGGAAAAAAAATCCAGAAAATCACATTGTAAGATTTTTTATGAATTTATTTGCAAATTATGGTGGAAAATAAGTATTTGGTCACATACAAACAAGCAAGATTTCTGACTCTCACAGACCTGTAACAACTTCTTTAAGAGGCTCCTCTGTCCTCCACTCATTACCTGTATTAATGGCACCTGTTTGAACTTGTTATCAGTATAAAAGACACCTGTCCACAACCTCAAACAGTCACACTCCAAACTCCACTATGGCCAAGACCAAAGAGCTGTCAAAGGACACCAGAAACCAAATTGTAGACCTGCACCAGGTTGGGAAGACAATCTGCAATAGGTAAGCAGCTTGGTTTGAAGAAATCAACTGTGGGAGCAATTATTAGGAAATGGAAGACATACAAGACCACTGATAATCTTCCTCGATCTGGGGCTCCACGCAAGATCTCACGCCGTGGGGTCAAAATGATCACAAGAACGGTGAGCAAAAATCCCAGAACCACACGGGGGGACCTAGTGAATGACCTGCAGAGAGCTGGGACCAAAGTAACAAAGCCTACCATCAGTAACACACTACGCTGCCAGGGACTCAAATCCTGCAGTGCCAGACGTGTCCCCCTGCTTAACCCAGTACATGTTCAGGCCCGTCTAAAGTTTGCTAGAGAGCATTTGGATGATCCAGATGAGGATTGGGAGAATGTCAGATGAAAGCAAAATATAACTTTTTGGTAAAACTCAACTCGTCGTGTTTGGAGGACAAAGAATGCTGAGTTGCATCCAAAGAACACCATACCTACTGTGAAGCATGGGGTGGAAACATCATGCTTTGGGGCTGTTTTTCTGCAAAGGGACCAGGACGACTGATCCGTGTAAAGGAAAGAATGAATGGGGCCATGTATCGTGAGATTTTGAGTGAAAACCTCCTTCCATCAGCAAGGGCATTGAAGATGAAACGTGGCTGGGTCTTTCAGCATGACAATGATCCCAAACACACCGCCTGGCAACGAAGGAGTGGCTTCAGAAGAAGCATTTCAAGGTCCTGGAGTGGCCTAGCCAGTCTCCAGATCTCAACCCCATAGAAAACCTTTGGAGGGAGTTGAAAGTCCGTGTTGCCCAGCGACAGCCCCAAAACATCACTGCTCTAGAGGAGGTCTGCATGGAGGAATGGGCCAAAATACCAGCAACAGTGTGTGAAAACCTTGTGAAGACTTACAGAAAACATTTGACCTCTGTCATTGCCAACAAAGGGTATATAACAAAGTATTGAGATAAACTTTTGTTATTGACCAAATACTTATTTTCCACCATAATTTGCAAATAAATTCATAAAAATCCTACAATGTGATTTTCTGGATTTTTTTTCCTCATTTTGTCTGTCATAGTTGAAGTGTACCTATGATGAAAATTACAGGCCTCTCTCATCTTTTTAAGTGAGAGAACTTGCACAATTGGTGGCTGACTAAATACTTTTTTCCCCCCACTGTACATATCTTACATTACTCATATCACATGTAATTTATATACTGTATTTTATACCATCTACTGCACCTTGCCTATGCCGCTCAGCCATCGCTCATCCATATATTTATGTACATATTCTCATTCACCCCTTTAGATTTGTGTGTATTAGTTAGTTGTTGCTACCATCTATCCACAGTTTCTGGTTAGGGTAGGTTTTAATAGTCACAGTGGGTACTACATCTCCTATACACTTCCTTATGAACTCAGTCACCGTATCCATGTATTCGTCTACATTATTTTCGCAAGCTACACGGAACATATCCCAGTCCACATGATCAAAACAATCCTGAAGCGTGGAATCCTGTTTGAGTTTCTGCCTATAGGAAGGGAGGAGCAAGATGAAGTCATGGTCAGATTTGCCGAAAGGAGGGTGGGGGAGGGCCTTGTAAGCATTCCGTTAGTTTGAATAGCAATGGTTGAGAGTCTTAGCAACGCGAGTAGTACAGTCGATATGTTGATAGAACTTTGGCAGCCTAGTCCTCAGATTTGCTTTATTAAAATCCCCAGCTACAATAAATGTGGCCTCAGGATATGTGGTTTCCAGTTTGCATAAAGTCCAGTGAAGTTCTTTGAGGGCCGTCGTGGTATCGGCTTGAGGGGGGATGTAAACGGTAGGGGCAATGACGGAGGAGAATAGAATTCTCTTGGGAGATAATGCATTTGATTGTGAGGTATTCAAGGTCGGGTGAACAGAAGGACTTGAGTTCCTGTATGTTCCTAGAATTACACCATGAATCGTTAATCATGAAACACCCCCTTCTGCTTCCCAGAGAAATATTTATTCCTGTCTGCGCGATGTACTGAGAATCCTGCTGGCTTTACCGACTCTTTCGGAAACATGGCTGGATACTCAAACCAAGTATGTTACAGGCCCCGATGTCTCTGGAAAGAAATCCTTGCTCTAAGCTCATGCAATAACATAATCAGCAAAAATAGTTATCATATCTATGTTATATCAAATTTATAACACTGAACATCAAAAATTAACACAATATGCAACAATTTCTAAGATTTTATTGAGTTACAGTTCATATAAGGAAATCAGTCAATTGAAATAAATTCATTAGGCTGTAATCTATAGATTTCACATGACTGGGAATACAGATATGAATCTGTTGGTCACAGATACCTTAAATAATAAAGTAGGGGCGTGGGTCAGAAATCCAGTCAGTATCTGGTGTGACCACCATTTGCCTGTGGAATTATGTCCCACTTCTTTTCAATGGCTTTGCGAATTTGCTGGATATTGGCAGGAATTGGAACACGCTGTCGTACACGTCGACCCAGAGCTTCCCAAACATGCTCAATGGGTGACATGTCTGCTGACTATTCATGCCATGCAAGAACTGGGAATTGTGTACAGATTCTTTCAACTTGGGGCCGTGCATTATCATGCTGAAACATGGTGTTGGTGGCGGATGAATGGCACGACAATGGGCCTCAGGATCCCGTCACGGTAGCTCTGTGCATTCAAATTGCCAGCGATAAAATGCAATTGTGTTTGTTGTCCGTAGCTTATGCAATCGGTTTACAATGTTGACATCAGCAAACCGCTCAACCCTATACATGTGATCTGCAGTTGTGAAGGCGGTTGGACGTACTGCAAAATTCTCGAAAACGACATTGGAGGCGGCTTATGGTAGAGAAATTAACAGGCAACGCTCTAGTGGACATTCCTGCCATCAGCATGCCAATTTCACACCTACTCAAAACTTGAGACATCTGTGGCATTGTGCACATTTGAGTGGCCTTTTAGTGTCCCCAACACAAGGTGTGACTGTGTAATGATCATGTTGTTTAATCAGCTTTTTGATATGCCACAACTGTCAGGTGGATGGATTATTTTGGTAAAGAAGAAATGCTCACTAACAGGGATGTAAACAAATTTGTGCACAAATTGAGAGAAATACGTTTTTTGTGCATATGGAACATTTCTAGGATCTTTTATTTCAGACCATGAAATATGGGACCAACACTTTCCATGTTGCGCCTATATTTTTGTTAAGTGTAAATGTATGTACCACTATTGTTGTCACATGATCAGTTATCAGACTCTCCATATCCTGACGAATATCTACTCGGGACTATATTACAGAAGCTGTGCAGGATCATAAATAGAATAATCACAGCTACTGTTGCCCTTTTGAAAAAGGGTCTCAATTTCTTCAAGCAAACTTTCTTACATCTCAGCATATTTGTCAGTATTATCATGTGTGATTTAAATAAATGAAACTCGAACAGCATTCAGCTCATTCTCATCAATTGAAACAATACAGGCTCTGTCAACTATGAGCAGAGAATTTGAAGCAATAAGAAACAAAACCAATTCTCTCCATTTTGTAAGAAATGGCATTTATCCTTTTCCCAATAGATATATACAGGTAATATATATGATTCAGAAAAAGATTTGCCTGCCCTCTGCCTCCCCAACCCTAAAAAAAAAAGAAAAAGAGAAAAGAAGCACAGACCATACAGCACAAAATAAATAAAAACAAACTGACTAAAACAAACCTGGACAGGCACTGACCTAAAAACAAAAGTACTGTAATTTGATAGTTTCCTAACAACAAAAGTGTTTTACTGAGTCTCTTTTACGGCTGTCTGCAACGTTGGTCTCTGTACGTTTGGACAATGGCCATATACTTCAGAGACAATCTCATCACCACATTGTCCTCAATCTCTGACCCATATGCATTTTTACCCCAATTTTGATAATTCGATTGATTATTTTAGTCCTAAAGATGCACTTTAATTACATATATTTGTTTAACCTTTCAATGATTATACACTACATGGTCAAAAGTATGTGGACACCTGCTCGTTGAACATCTCATTCTAAAATCATGGGCATTAATATAGAGTTGATCCCCCTTTGCTGCTATAACAGCCTCCACTGTTCTGGGAAGGCTTTCCACTAGATGTTGGAACATTGGAAGCAAGTCCCCACAGCATTCAGCCACCACAGCATTAGTGAGGTTGGGCACTGATGTTGGGCAATTAGGCCTGGCTCGCAGTCGGCGTTCCAATTCATCCCAAAGATGTTCAATGGAGTTCATGAAGCTCCCGACAAACAGTTATTGTGCTGACAACCGAGGACAGACAATTTTTACGCGCTTAAGCACGCGGCGGTCCTGTTCGGTGAGCTTGTGTGGTCTACCACTTCACAGCTGAGCCATTGTTGCTCCTAGACATTTCCACTCCACAATAACAGCTCTAGCAGGACAGAAAGGTGACAAACTGACTTGTTGTAAATGTAGAATCCTATGACAGTGCCACGTTGAAAGTCACTGGGCTCTTCAGTAAGGCCATTCTACTGCCAATGTTTGTCTATGGAGATTGCATGGCTGTGTGCTCTTTTATACACCTGTCAGCAACGGGTATGGCTGAAATAGCCGAATCCACTAATTTCAAGGGGTGTCCACATACGTCTGTATATAGTGTATATTTTAACATTATTTTGGAAATATGAACATTTGAAACCAACAATGAACTTCTTAGTAGTCAGATGAGGACAAACTGAAGTGATGTGAGACTTAGTGGTGAGTCCAGGCTTTGTCTGTGTCTGTCCTTTCTGTGAAGATTGCCTATAGGCTTTCCCCCACTCTGGTAAGTCTAACCGATGGTGATGCCAAAACCACATTGGAACTTGTTCTTCTTGTGGTTGAGGAAAGACCCCAGGACCAAAGAAAGAGGCAGAGGAAGCAGCTTCTTCTCTAGCGTGGCCCCCACCATCCAATTACTATCTATGGAGCCTGGAGTATTGGGGAGAGAAACAGAAAATTGGATAAGTGCTTTCAGAAAATACTCATAACCCTTGACTTATTCCACATTTTGTTCTGTTAAAGCCCAAATGTAAAAATGAATGAAATATATAAACATTCAACATTCATTGAAAATGAAATACACAAATCAAATTTACATAAGTATTAACATCCCTTTGCTATGATGCTCCAAATTGAGCTCTGGTGCACTCAATTTCCTTTGATCATCCTTGAGATGCCACTATAACTTGGAGTCCACCTGTGGCCAATTCAATTTTTTGGACATGATTTAAACATACCTGTCTGTGTAAGGTCCCACAGTTGACAATGCATGTCAAAGCAGAAACTATACCATGAAGTCCAAGGACCTGTCCCTAGATCTCCAAGATAGAATTGTGGTCAGGCATATATAACTTGGGAAGGGCATAAATCTAGAGTATTGAACGTTTCCAAAAGCACAGTGGTCTCCATCATTGGGAAATTGGAAAAAACATGGAACTATCCAAACTCTGCCTAGAGCAGGCCGTCCGACCAAACTGCTCAGCCGGGCAAGAGGGACCTTGGTCAGGAAGGTGAGCAGGAACCCAATACCCACTGACAGAACTACAGAGTTCCTTAGCTGAGATGGGAGAATATGCCAGAAGGACAAGTCTCTACAGCACTTCACCAATCTGGGCTTTATCGGAGAGTGGCCAGACGGAAGCCACTCCTGAGAAAATAGGCACATTACAGCACAATTGGAGTTTGCAGAAAAACGGAAGGCAAAATATTCTGTGGTCTGATGAGACAAACATTTATTTGGCCTGAATGCAAAGCGCTATGTCTGGAGAAACCCAGGCGCAGCTCATCACCCGTCTAACATCATGGTGGTGGCAGTATCATCATGCTATGGGGATGCTTTTCAGGGGTAGGGAGACTTGTAAGGTTAGTGGGAACAATGAACGGAGCCAAATACAGGCAAATCCTTGATAAGAACCTGCTTCAGAGTTCAAACAACCTTCGACTGGGGCGAAGATTTACGTTCCAACAGGACAATGACCCCAAACATACAGCCAAAGCAATGCTGGAATGTCTTCAGAACAAGAATGTGAAAGTCCTTGAATGGCTCAGCCAAAGTCCAGACATGAATCCGATTGAAAATCTGTGGGAAGACTTGAAGATTGCTGTTCACTCTGCATCCAACTTAACAGAGATTTAGAAAATCTGCCAGGAAGAATGGGAGAAAAATCCAGATGTGCATAGCTGATACAGACATACCAAAGACAACTCAAAGCTGTAATCACAGCAAATGGTGCTTCTACAAAGTATTGACTCAGGGGTCTGAATATTTACGTAAATCAGATATTTCATTTTCAAAAAATATGTCAATTTCTAAAAATGTGTTTTCACTTTGTCATTACGGGGTAGTGTGTAGATAGGTGAGAAAGAAAACATTTAATCCATTCTGAATTCAGGCTGTAACATGTCGAATAAGTCAAGGGGTAGGAATAATTTAAAGGAAATGTATATGAAAATACAAAAATAGCAAACAATGTAACAAAAGTCTCATATGCAGGAATATACATAGAAATCAGTGTCCATACAAGCAGAAGCCATACCTTTGAAGAGCAAATTGGCTTTAGGCACATCTAGCTGGTAGCCAAATGATACACTGGTCTCCTGCATACGGGTGCTAGCCTCAAACTCAACACCCAACTGCAACTGTGGGAGAAAAATATTGGTGATAGAGCTGAAAACACTAACCAACACATTGGTAAAAAGTAACACACACAGAAAGAAACCTATGGAATTGAGCAATACCGTGTCGTTGGCTTTGTGGTAGTAGGAGGCATGTGCCCCTGCTCCCCCTAGTGTCAATGTGGCAATGAAGTTACTGCCTGAAATAGAAATAATGCTGCATTATAACAACTGCACCTTAAAAAAAAATACATGTTTGTAGAGTGTCAAATTAACACATCCCCGCCAGATGCCAACTACAATAAGAACACACAAGGACCTATTCAGTGGCCAGAGAACAAAGGAAGATGAGCAAAAGAGGAGAAGGACAAGTCCTGCTGGGTGCTTGCTGTGAGTGGCCCCCCGCTTGTCTACGTCAAAGCTTCGATCAGCAAAAAAGGGCGGCAGGCTTGAACTAAAAGGGCACCCAGACTTCTGCCAGAGACATGGACACAACAGGGTTCTGACGTAGAGTGACCATGACTCAGCCAAGGAACTTCTCCATTGGAGAACATTATACTGCACGCAAAAGTGCCTCAAACTCTTATTTCCTCAAGCAAACAGCATAAACGGACTGAAAATGACAGAGTTAAATGTGCTGAGATGTGTTTGTGATAAGATAGAATTTTAGAATGTGGGGGATATGTTCTGGTATTACCCTTATTCGTCCACAAAAAGTACTGTTTGATATCTGTGCGATCAGTCTTAAAAAAAAAGGCGGTGGAAGAAAACCCTCCATTTATGTGAACAATTGATTCATTCATGCCCTGGCATTCAGTGCATTCGGACAGTATTCAGAACCCTGCCCTTAATTTTTTTTAAAGAATCCTCAATCTACAAACAATACCACATAACGACAAAGCGAAAACAGGTTTAGATTTTCTAAGCAAACATTTAAAAATTAAAAACAAATACATTATTCACATAAGTATTCAGACCCTTTGCTATGAGACTCGAAATTGAGCTCAGATGCATCCTGTTTCCATTGATCATCCTTGAGATGTTTCTACAACTTGATTAGAGTCCACCTGTGGTAAATTCAATTGATTGGACATGATTTGGAAAGGCACACAACGGTCTATATAAAGGTCCCACAGTTGAAAGTGCATGTCAGAGAAGAAAAACAAGCCATGAGGTCAAAGGAATTGTTCGTAGAGCTCCGAGACCAGATTGTGTTGAGGCACAGATCTGGGGAAGGACACCAAAAAATTTCTGCAGCATTGAAGAACAGTGGCCTCCATCATTCTTAAATGGAAGAAGTTTGAAACCACCAAGACTCTTCCTAGAACTTGATGGTCACTGACAGAGCTCATCTCTGTCAAGATGGGAGAATCTTCCAGAAGGACAACCATCTCTGCAGCACTCCACCAATCAGGCCTTTATGGTAGAGCGGCCAGACGGAAGCCACTCCTCAGTAAAAGGCACATTACAGCCCACGTGGAGTTTGCCAAAAGGCACCTAAAGGACTCTCAGACCATGAGAAACAAGATTCTCAGGTCTGATGAAACCAAGATTGAACCCTTTGGCCTGAATGTCAAGTGTTACGTCTGGAGGAAACCTGGCACCATCCCTACTGTGAAGCGTGGTGGTGGCAGCGTCATGCTGTGGGTATGTTTTTCAGCAACAGGGACTGGGAGACCAGTCAGGATTGAGGGAAAGATGAACGGAGCAAAGTACAGAGAGATCCTTGATGAAAACCTGCTCCAGAGTGGGGGCGAAGGTTCACCTTCCAACAGGACAACGACCCTAAGCACACAGCCAAGACAATGCAGGAGCGGCTTCGGGACAAGTCTCCCAATGTCCTTGAGTGGCCCAGCCAGAGTCCGGACCTGAACCCGATCTAACATCTTAGGAGAGGCCTGAAAATATCTGTGCACCAACACCCCCCCATCCAACCTGACAGAGCTTGAGAGGATCTGCTGAGAGGAATGGGAGAAACTCCCCAAATACAGGTGTGCCAAGCTTGTAGCGTCATATCCAAGACGACTCGAGACTGTAATCGCTGCCAAAGGTGCTTCAACAAAGTATTGAGTAAAGGGTCTGAATACTTATGTAAATGTGATATGCTTTTTTTTTTTTTTTATACATTTGCAAACATTTCTAAAAACCTGTTTTTGTTTTGTCATTGTGTGTCGATTGATGAGGAAAAAAATAATAATGTAATCTATTTTAGAATAAGGCTGTAACGTAACAAAATGTGGAAAAAGTCAAGGGGGTCGGTCACAGAACAATGCAGGCTGACCCAACCCCAGGAACTATTCTATCACCTAAGCCAATCACAGCGCTCCTGACAGGAGGGCTCACCTCTCACTGTTCTGTTTTACGAACCACAAAACAATCCAAGGACGCCCCATGCGGTGACCTTGTGGAATTCTGTAGACTACTGAAATTCTTAATTTTGGACTCTGTTCGCATGGAGAGTTCTCTGAATACAGTCCCAGACAGATGTGTAAGAGTTTCAGCTCAACCTCACCTTCTCCCAGATTTGATGTGAGCGTGTCATCTGTAGGCTTCAATCGTTTACTTTATATTTTAAACAAGTGTCTTGCTTTTGTCCTTTGAATCACAGGCTATAAATAGGTTAGACAAACTTCCATATACTTTACTTAATTCTGATTAATCTATAAAATCTCCACTATTCATTCATCCTGTACATTTGTTTTATCCTGGTTATTTATAAATAAGTCCTTTGTTTTGTAAAGGTATCTACTGTCTCCAAGCATACATTGCCTTGTCATTTTAAGAACTTAATAGCTTTCAGAATTATAAGTTAACTATTTTATAGTTTCTTGCTGATTTATAGTAATAAGTGTACACACTCCCTTACATGGTTTAGAATACACATTAACTCCTGAAATCTAAGGGTGGCACAGAGACTGGGTTGCTCCCATACTTCAGTGTGATTGTGGCCAACGCCTCACCTGTGTATCTGCCAGCTAGAGACATGACTGTGCCTTCCTCTCCTGGCCTGCGATGGTAAACCAGCTCCCCTCCCAAAGCCAGGGATGGGGTTATGGACTGGATGTAGTGTGCTACAATAATACCTGAAAGATGAAGTAGTAAGAGAAAAGGATAAGCTTAAGATAAAGTTACAGTAGGTGGTACATTTCAGTATTACAATATACCTCCATTCACAAAGCTTACCAGAGCCTACAAGGACATCTGGGTTGCCCAGGGTAACAGCAGCAGTAAAGTCCTCGCCCCCGGACCTCACAATCTCCTTGCCAGTTCACAAACTTTTGCTGCTGCGTCTGATGGCAGTACACACATTAATAAACATGTCATCAATCAGTCTGATGTAGTAACTCAAAAATGGGCTATATACATTTCGGAGGCTTGGCGACAGTGTAAGGTCCAGGCGTTGAAGCTCTACTTCAAAGTATTGTTCATTATCACCTAATTTCAATGGCAGACTAACCAAAAACTACCATAGAAAACCAAATATCTGTACCTGGAAGGCTAGTTTGGAGCGGACTCTGTTGGAGATCTGGTGAATGACCTGGGCATTGAGGCTGCCGCTGTTGTCCATGTCTCCCACCATGACTGGGAAGGACTGCAGACAGTAAACGATAGTTACAAAGTACAGGTAAAACTTTTCCAGAATTTGCACATTTCAGCAACAATAACTGTAATATAGTTGTCATTCTCATTCATAACTGGTAGTGTGTGTGTGTGCGTGAACTTAACTGTATAAATTTGAGGCTCTTTATCTACTTCCCCAGAGTCAGATGAACTCATGGACACCATTTTTATGGTAGCATGCTAGTAGATGCCCATAGACTTCCAGTCATTGCGCTAACACTAGTGAGCATTGGCTCACGAAACTACATACTGGACACAGCGACATACAAATGGTATCCACCAGTTCTTCTGGAGAAGTAGATAAAAGGCCTCACTGCCAAAACCCTGAAGTACCCCTTTAAGCACTCAAATGAAGGGTGACAACTTTATATAGCTGTAGTGTGTACAGGGCTAATGTACCACAAACAAATCTTTAGGTTGGGGTATTAGCTAACTGGCTCGGACTCACCTCTGCTGGACCCATCTGCTTAGTTCCCACATAGGTGGCACCGAACCTGTAACTGGAATCGCCTAGGGTGCTGAGCATTACCGTGTGATTCACCTGATGGGGTCAGGTCAGAGGGAGGACAACATTTCATGTTTCGGTCAGCAGTGCTCCTCAAGCAAACATCTGTGTGACGTGTAAAATGAAAAGACAAAAGCTTCCCAAGAGCTTGGTTGTTCCCTTATTTGGTTACGAGCGCAAGACCAGAACTAATAACACAGTATTATCAACGTTTCCAAACCCAGAGGCTCAACATAGCAAGACTTCAGGGAATGCTTGCGAAGCAGACTCGGCAGACCAGACCGGGGTAAACTTAATGAAATTATTTGCCAGGGGAGATCTATCTCTAGCAGGAATGATGAAATGAGGCTCAGGATCGTCAAAGGCCATTCACAACATCATTTTACCAGTAGAAAATACAGATGTGACCTTTACTGACCTGGAAGTGATTACTCAGGCCCTTGTTAACGATTAGTCTTACACCCTCCATCTGCATGGGGAACACCTCTGGAAAGACCGATAGAAAGGGGAACTGATTGAGATTAAGTGTAGGCATACGACATGAAGACAAAGAATCATTAAAAGGAGTGGTTCACTAGTTTGGTATATTGTGTGTTATAGAAGGGTCCAGACACCTGTTTTGGAAAACCAAAAAACACCCAATAGTGATGCAGGTCTTTAGATGTTGTACACATGAAACTGTGCAATTCCAAACTTTATCAGCAACATTATATTCCATATTGTGTGACTCGAGCCGTTTCCCCTACCAGCTGTGCTGCGAAGGCTACACGAGAGGGAGCACAGCTGGTAAGGGGAACCATCACAAATATTTAATACAATGTTATAAAATAAAGTTCAGAATTACACAATTTCATGTGTACAACATCTAAAGACCCACAGCACTATACTGACAGCTCTGCAGTTTCTAAAATGACGTGTTTGGAACCTTTGCTCGTGTTTTTCCAGAGCCCACATACTTCAGAACAAGCAATGAGGAAGTCTATAGTGGGTGCGGTAAGTTTCTCAAAACCAAGTGAAAAAGCTACAAAATAATTATAGTAAAATAAAAAGTGCCTGGACCCTTCTATCACATGCCATTTACAGTTGAAGTCGGAAGTTTACATACACTTAGGTTGGAGTCATTAAAACTTGTTTTTCAACCACTCCACAAATTTCTTGTTAAACTAGTTTTGGCAAGTCGGTTCAGACATTTGTGCATGACAAGTAATTCTCAACAATTGTTTACAGACAGATTATTTCACTAGATCACAATTCCAGTGGGTCAGAAGTTTACATACACTAAGTTGACTGTGCCTTTAAACAGCTTAGAAAATGTCATGCTTTAGAATCTTCTGTTAGGCTAATTGACATCATTTGAGTCAATTGGAGGTGTACCTGTGGTTGTATTTCAAGGCCTACCTTCAAACTCAGTGCCTCTTTGCTTGACATCATGGGGAAATCAAAAGAAATCAGCCAAGACCTCAGAAAAACATTTGTAGACCTCCACAAGTCTGGTTCATCCTTGGGAGCAATTTCCAAATGCCTGAAGGTACCACGTTCATCTGTACAAATAATAGTACGCAAGTATAAACACAATGGGACTAGGCAGCCGTCATACCGCTCAGGAAGGAGACGCGTTCTGTCTCCTAGAGATGAACGTACTTTGGTGCGAAAAGTGCAAATAAATCCCAGAACAACAGCAAAGGGCCTTGTGAAGATGCTGGAGGAAACCGGTACAAAAGTATCTATATCCACAGTAAAACAAGTCCTATATCGACATAACCTGAAAGGCCGCTCAGCAAGGAAGAAGCCACTGCTCCAAAACCACCAAAAAAAAAGCCAGATTACGGTTTGCAACTGCACATGGGGACAAAGATTGTACTTTTTGGAGAAATGTCCTCCGGTTTGATGAAACAAAAATCGAACTGCTTGGCCATAATGACCATCGTTATGTTTGGAGGAAAAAGGGTGAGGCCTGCAAGCCGAAGTACACCATCCCAACTGTGAAGCACGGGGGTGGCAGCATCATGTTGTGGGGGTGCTTTGCGACTGGTGCACTTCACAAAATAGATGTCATCATGAGGAAGGAAAACTATGTGGAAATATTGAAGCAACATCTCAAGACATCAGTCAGGAAGTTAAAGCTTCTCAAATGGGTCTTCCAAATGAACAATGACCCCAAGCATACTTCCAAAGTTGTGGCAAAAAGGCTTAAGGACAACAAAGTCAAGGTATTGGAGTGGCCATCACAAAGGCCTGACCTCAATCCCATAGAAGATTTGTGGGCAGAACTGAAAAAGCGTGTGTGAGCAAGGAGGCCTACAAACCTGTCTCAGTTACACCAGCTCTGTCAGGAGGAATGGGTCAAAATTTTCCCAACTTATTGTGGGAAGCTTGTGGAAGACTACCTGAAACATTTGACCCAAGTTAAACAATTTAAAAAGGCAATGCTACCAAATACTAATTGAGTGTATGTAAACTTCTGACCCACTGGGAATGTGATGAAAGAAATAAAATCTGAAATAATTCTCTTCACTATTATTCTGACATTTCACATTCTTAAAATAAAGTGGTGATCCTAACTGACCTAAAACATGTATTTGGCTAAGGTGTATGTAAACTTCCGACTTCAACTGTATGTCAACAATATAGATATGGTTCTAGAATAGTGAACCAATCCTTTAACACTAGAACTGCCTGGCCTTTCAGCCTAGAAGTACCTGCTAGAGGATGTTGCCGGGCATCACCTTCAGCATATGCATCAGATGCATATCAACCGGCAAGGTGCAGCAAACATATGCGCCAACACTTGATGAATAGTGCATAAACTATTGTAAAGGATTCATTGCATATAGAAATACACATACATCAAAAAAAAAAGAAAAGGTTTGATATACAAAACATCCTTGACTAATTCTACAAAGTACTACCAAAAAAAAAAAAAAAACCCTATAGGCTATTTTCGTTTCCCTTATAATAAAAAAACAGTGTAATCCATTTGACCAACTTCATTTGTAGATTTGATTAGTAGTTATAATAATTAATAACATCCAGGTACAGCTTCTTTTGACAAAGTAGAAACAAAAAAGATAATATCATAACCAGCCAGGTGAAATTATTTGCTGTATTCCTAAACAAATGCACCAGTGCATGAACAATTGTAATGGATGAATTGTATAAATAAATATATTCATGACAAAATATAAAAACTAATTTGTTGATCACATCATACACTGTATTGTGCCCTTATGCGTGCCTTTACATATGAATACTGCTCCCGAGTGGCACAGCGGTCTAAGGCACTGCATCTCAGTGCTAGAGGCGTCACTACAGACCCTGGTTCGATCACGGGCTGTATCATGGTCTCTCTGAAAAAGTTCACCCCATAGACCAAAATTACTCCACATCCATGGTCTTTCAGCCGTATGCCCTGCGGACATACAATACTGCAATAAATGCTTAAAGTTCATCCATAGACATGTTCCACCTGTTTCCTTTTCTTTGCGCATGAGCAACAGTACAATCTCTGATGTGCTGCAACACCTGCATGTCACATCAACTCGTCTCTACCCAAACCGTGCTATCCCTCCCAGACTCCTGTCTCACCGTGGCAGTTGGGATCACCGTCTCAGCTGGCTCTGTTCTGTTTTTTTTCTGCGGCGAGGCTCGGGCATTGGAGGCTTGAAGTCAACATCAGAATCAGATGTAGACTCTTAAAAATCAGCAACATCGATTTTAAGCTCAATATCTGATCCTCCACCCGACTCCAACTCATCTAAATTCTGCACCATTATCAGTTTCTATTGCCCATTCATCCATTGACAACAGAATAGCATATTTAAAATGTTAAGTTGATTATGTTACTAGTTTTTGCTTAGCAGCCAGAGCAATGCTGTAGCGCGAGTGGTCATGTGCTGAATGCACGGACAGCACTGATATTCAGAGAAAAAGTACTATTTGGAAATACAGCTGTGCCTCTTGAATTAAGAGTTATTTGATAAAGGTAAGAGTTTGATAAAGTGATACTCCTTTCACTGCATCTGTAAATGACAAGATGCACCCATCTCCTCATGTACAATTTGACAAATGATAGGCCTAATATCGTCACTCATCAGGTTATTGTCAATTGAATCTTGTCTATAGGCTAACTCTTATTATGTGTGAAATTAGTTTTGGTATAGTTTCGATGGGCCAGCTGTGCAGGCTCACTGGCGTCATTTGTTTCCCACTCATAAAGTTGGATAGAGTTAAGGATATGTTTTGCATTATTCTAGAGGCCTACTGCAACTATTACTAATCATATTTATTGTAACTAAAACAGTCCTGTAACAGTCCTGCTTATTTTTACAAAGAAAAACATAAGAGCATAGTATCAACCTGCAAGGCACGCTGTCAAATTATTAACATGAACGCCAACGCTGATAAATAGGCAAAACAAACTCATTACGCTACTGTTGTTCTAAATTAAATCAACCTCTTCACCTTCCTTATCACTCAGTTAGCCCTCATTTAAATTTGATTGTGAAGTAACTCGCACAATTATCGCCCATTCCCTACATTTGTCATTCATTCAGCGGGCTGGTATCATTTGCTTTTCTGGATAGTCATGGATATGTTTTGCAGAAGGCCTTCAGAATAATGCAATATGAAGCATGTTTTCGTTTCCCTTACAATAAATGTGATTAAATAGAATCAACTCCCAAGGCGCCCGGTGAAATTATTTGCTGCTGATAAATACACATAAAACAAACATCACACTATTGTCTTTCTAAATTAAATCAACCTCCTTATTCAGTTAGGCCTAATTTAAAATTCAATTGTGAAGTAAGGTGCACAATTATCGCCCATTCATCCATTTGTCATTCATTCAGTGAGCAAAGAGAGACATTAGATTAGCGCCTGGCTGGGTACCAACATCCTACAGCACATTGTTTTGGCAGGTTAAGTTGGGAATAGGTGTGCGAAAAAGGAAAATAAATTAAATGAAAAAAAACAAAACAGGTACAAACATTTAGGAAAAGTCAGGGAAGGAGCAGGACATTTTTATTAATTTAGAAAATCAAACAACAGTGGCCGTAGGCCTATTGAATAGTACAGCACTATTCAATTCACAGATCTCATCTACATGGTGGAGGACTTTCTCTAGATATTTCATGGACTAATCTGTTTACCTTTGCACTTGCGGTGGCACTCCTCAAACGTGCCAGGGTTGGGCAGAGGGCCTTCTGCCTCCACCTGCTGACTGGGTGCCGCATTGCCTGAAGGCAGTACAGGTGATACTGGGGGCATTGAGAAGCCGGGGGGTACCGTCATCCCTGGGCTGCCAGGACTACCACCGGCAGGAGCCGGTGGCGGGTTGGGGGAGCTGGCTGCCAAAACACTGCCCATTCTGTGAGAGAAGGAGATGATGAGACAGGGGTGGAGGTAGAAAAGGGGAAGGATAGATATGATGGTTTTCGTTGGAGGATGCTGGGCAGTTGTCCAGGAGGGGCGATAGAAAACTGGTACAGGAAGAGATGGGGCTGTTTGTCAAAAGAACAACAAAAGCGCACCACTTGTTTACATGTCAGCATAGATTACATTGCAGTGTTCCATTTACAGAGGGAACGCCTATAAGTTACAATTGTGGCCTAGCCATGAAAGCTGATCATGAGTTTTATAACATATCCCCAATGAGATGGGATGGATCAGTAGAGGTTTACATACAACGCATGTTAATTAGCTACATAGCTAGTAAGCACAGCTGGCATTTACGAGATGGTCATTATTGAATGGGTAGCTCAAAAACCATGCCAGCAATGAACGATTTCTTGTAGTAGTTACCATCTCACCCAGTGCTATGGTGCTGAATTAATTGTGATTATTTCTGGCTAATAGCGACAGCCAGACAGTTAAATAATTCAATCGGCTAACATGTATCTAGATGGCCAACCCGTTGCTGGTCAACTAGCTGGTCTGCTGTAACTAGTAGCTAGCTAACGAATGGTGTAGGAGGTATGTTGGAAAACGACGGCAATTTAACGTTAGCTAACTAGCTGCATAGGCTCTCCACATCTACTATATTCTGATGTTCTTATAGAAAACACGGATGCTACAGCTTCTCGGAATAATTCAAAGCCTAATTCACAAGATCCTCAACAACGCAGAAAAGGTACAGTCTTTAGGCTGTCTATTTCAAATTAAACCTCGCTAAAATTGCTACTCACGTTGTGATTTCCAGAGGACGATGCAACACCGGGCAGTAACGGAAGACCTCAAACTGCCGTGCGTCACAGCTAAGACCCCCCTACTTACTTGGATTGGGCAAGTGAGCCCACTTCTGAACAACGTGTGGCCGAAATACATGTCAATCTTTAGCGTATGCAACAAGCACGGACACCACTGAGATGTAAAACTCCAGCGTGATAATTCGAAGGCGTGGTTTTGTTATTTCGACCACACCTCCACTGGTAGCCAACTGGTTATTAGACGTTTCAGTCACAAGAGAACTGCAATAAGATTGGACAAATGCAATATCTGCCTTACCCGACCAATGCTTGCTGATAGATTGCAAAATTGACTTTTTCTGATTTGGAAAAGACAGCAAGGTTCTCAAGGCGCTGAAGGTAGGGTCATCACCGTTTGGAGGCAGCTGATTGGTGGACGAGGGGAGTCATTGAGGTTGGTTGCAGTTCAGGGATGTAAAGTAAAAAAGTGCTGCCTGTGAAGGTCAGTGACAGTATGAGGGTCTTGGGTCAAATTCATGAAAAACTAATGGAATAATAGCTCCTACACCACTTTTTCTGCAGGGCCGGATTACCACATGCTCTGGGTTCCCCCGACCTCCAGGGGTTGGGGCCCTTCTGGTGGTGGTGAGGGGGTCAGACAGCATTTGATAGCAAATGGTATAGAAACTACAACATTCTCTCAACCTAATGGCAAATTGTTAAAAGAATAAGATGTGCTATAAAAAAAAGTGTAGAATTGCAGACAATTTTCTTTAAAACATGACAAAATGTGTAGAATAGCATTATAAAACTGCAAATTTTTCACTCTGCACCATTGCAAAATGAGTGGACTTAACGTGCAACAATTCTCAACCATTAAACAAACGCAGCAATGTTGTGGATATGTGCTTTGTGCTGACACACGTCCGTCAATATCTATGGAAGCTTTACCTCTCAGTTACAATAATGACCTGAGCAGTCACTAACTTTACATCGCTCTGGATAAGAGAATCTGCTTAATTTAAATGTAAGAATGTAGGCCTAAACACTTGAGTGCAGACAGCTATGTGTAAAAGCATCACAAAAGCACAAAGCCTGGCATGTACACAAACCTTCAAAGACAGAAAATGAAAAACACCACGCTTTCAATTTAGTTCATTTTTATTACATTTTATAACCCCCTGCATTAATTCCAATGTCATTAAAGTACAGTTTAAAACTCTGATAGAAGTAGATAATTGAAGTACGCTTCTTGTATTGGCTGTGTTTCTAGGGTTACCGAGGGGGAGGTGTAATAAGCCAAATTGACATACAGTTGCATTTTAAATTGAAATATTGTAAGCAAATTAATGGTGCAACTTTACCCATCAACTTTCAATATAAATCAGATCAAGCATACATGTATGCTCCAATATAGTGGCTGTCTGACTTTTAAGAAACTACCTCGTCAAAGTTTCAGTGTTAAGACCTCCGTTTGTAATTATCACTCTACATGGGGCTGAACAGTTTAGAAAATAACAAATGAGAAAGTAAAAGGAATAGCCACCAAGGTGTGTACATTCCCACATACAGTGCCTTCAGAAAGTGTTCACACCCCTTGACTTTTCCCACGTTTTGTGAAAATCTGAATTGTCTCGAGTCAATAAGTATTCAAACCCTTTTGTTATGACGAGCCAAAACAAGTTTGGGAGTAGAAATGTGCTTAAGTTTCATGGACTCAATGTGTGCAATAGTGTTTAACATGATTTTTTTAATGACTACCTCATCTCTGTACCTCACAAGTATATTTATCCCTCAGTCAAGCTGTCAATTTCAAACACAGATTCACCACAAAAACCAGGGAGGTTTTCAAATGCCTCTCAAAAGGTGGTGAAGTTATTAATTACACTTTGGATGGTGTATTAATACACCCAGTCACTGCAAAGATACAGGTGTCCTTCCTAACTCAGTTGCCGGAGAGGAAGTAATCTGCTCAGGGATTTCACCATGAGGTCAATGGTGACTTTAAAACAGTTACAGAGTTGAATGGCTGTAATAAGAGAAAAATGGAGGATGGATCAACAACATTGTAGTTACTCCACAATACTAACCTAATTGACAGAGTGAAAAGGAAGTCTGTACATAATAACAATATTCCAAAACATGCATCCTGTTTGCAACAAGGCACTAAAGTAATATTGTAAATAATTTGGCAATGCAATTCACTTTTTGTCCTGAATACAAAGTGTTATGTTTGGGGAAAATCCAACGCAAACATTACTGAGTACCACTCTCCATATTTTCAAGCATAGTGGTGGCTGCATCATGTTATAGGTATACTTGTAATCATTAAAGACTGGGGAGTTTCTCAGGATAAAAAGGAAACAGAATGGAGCTAAACACAGGCAAAATCCTAGAGGAAAACCTGGTTCAGTCTGCTTTCCACCAGTCATTGAGAGATTAATTCACTTTTCAGCAGGACAATAACCTAAAACACAAGGCCAAATCTACACTGGAGTTACTTACCAAGAAGAAAGTGAATGTTCCTGAGTGGCCGAGTTATAGTTTTGACTTAAAATCTACTTAACTATGACAAGACCTGAAAATGGTTGTCTAGCAACGATCAAAAGCTTGCCGAATTTTGAAAACAATAAATGGGTAAATATTGACAATCTGACCCAGAAAGACAGTTGTATTCGCTGCCAAAGATGCTTCTACAAAGCATTGATTCAGGGGTGTGAATACTTATGTAAATTAGATATTTATGCATTTCATTTTCAATACACAAGAAAACACTTCTAAAACATGTTTTCACTTTGTCATTATGGGGTATTGTGTGTAGATGGGTGAGAAAGAAATCTATTTAATCCATTTTGAATTCAGGCTGTAACAAAATGTGGAATAAGTAAAGGGGTATGAATACTTTCTGAAGGCACTATACAATAACTACAGAAAAAACAGGACAACTGAATTCTGAAATGGCTTCTCCCCCTTAATGACCACAGAAAATGTTTCTCATGTATGTGACAAATTTAACAGTTTAAAAATTCCAAACAAATAATTTTTCAAATTAGAATTTTAAGACCAGTAATTCATCCAGTTTCCAGGAACAGAATACACAATTTTCTTTCTAGCTCTTGCAGAATTCAGTCTCTCAGTTTATTGAATGTAGAGTCTCTGCATGTAAGAGGAATCTGCATTAGAGAAGCACAACACAGTCATGCATGCAATTCAGAATTTGTGCAACTGGAGATTCTTTTGAGGCTTCGCTGTATTAGCTCTATTGCAATTTGGGAATCAGGGGGATTCTGGTTTCAAAATGATCTGTGCCAGTTTATTCTCTCCAAGCCCCATGCTGCAATACCATAATTCTTGTTTGCTTAATTGTATTATACCCCAAACCCCTTTTACCTTTCCCCACCATAGACCATATAGGCTAGCTCTTACTCGTGTTCTTAAGAGTATGAACATGATTACCCTATCCAAACATCTTGGAGTTAACGACAAGTGAACCTTCCCTCCCCCATTGTACTCATTCATTCACACAGTCACATCTTGACTCAATGGCCAAGAGCACGCACACACAGATCCACACAGGATTAGACAATGACATACACTCAGTGGCCAGTTTATTAGGTACACTACACCGCTCACGCAAATGGTTAGCTCCTACAGACAACGAGTCACGTGGCCGTGGCTTGCTATATATAGGCAATATAGCATATACAAGCATCGACGCATTCAGTTACTGTTCAACTGAACGTTAGAATGGGCAAAATGAGTGACCCAAGCATCTGAGCGTGCTATGGTCGTCAGTGCCAGGCGCGCCAGTTCCAGTATTTCAAAAACGGCCGGCTTCCTGGGCTTTTCATGCAAGACAGTGTCTAGGGTTTACCAAGAATGGTGTGACAAACAAAAAACATCCAGCCAGGGACAGTCCTGTTGGCGAAAACAGCTCGTTGATGAGAGGTCGCTGGTGAATGGCAAGAATCGTGCAAGCTAACAGGCGGGCCACAAACAGGTAAATAACGGCGCAGTGTAACAGTGGTGTGCAGAACGGCATCTCGGAAAGCACAACTTGTCGATTCTTGTCACGGATGGGCTATTGCAGCGACCACACCTGGTTCCACTCCTATCAGCTAAAAACAATAAGCGGCTCCAGTGGGCAACGATCACCAACACTGGACAATTGAGGAGTGGAAGAAAATCTCCTAGTCCGACAAATCCCGGTTCCTGTTGCGTCATGCTGATGGCAGAGTCATGATTTGGCATAAGCAGCAAAAGTCAATGGCCCCATCTTACCTGGTGTCAACAGTACAGGCTGATGGTGGTGGTGTAATGTTTTCCTGGCACACATTAGGTCCATTGATAGGAATTGAGCAATGTTTCCATGCCCCAAAGAATTCAGGCTGTTCTGGAGGCAAAGGTTGGGTCTGACCAGGTACTAGATGGGTGTACCTAATAAACTGAGTATACAGACATTTACCCACTGACATAAACTGAATATTCCATCTCTACACTCTTAACATTGCCTGTTTTCTAGTCCCCCTTTGTGACCACTGATCGGAAAGAACAGTATGTGAAAGGAATTTGAAAAACTCTGCCTTGGGCTAGTTTGGGGTTTACACTATATGGCTAGTGTTGACCTATTCTCTGCACAGTATGGGTCACAAAGTAGACTAGAAAACAGGCTAGGGACAACAGCCATAAGGGTATTAAGACATTGTATGTCACTCACAGACAAACAAGCACACAGAAACATTCACAATTGCATACAGAAATTCACATTTCAGCCAATTGAACACCCAAACAAACAAGACATTCATATACAGACACACAGGCAATCACATTCATAATGAGACGGGACACTAACTTACTCTTAAAACACACCAACCAACCTTGTTTCTCACACACCAAGTTTCACTCTGACACACACACACACACTGACAGTCACTTACAGTCACTTACTCACTCACGCAAAGCACACAAAATGCCATAATGTGACATTACACTTTTTTGGTTTCGGTTCAATATAAATCCTGAAAGTCAGTATTTAAAATCAAACAAAATAAAAAAATCTAATATTCAAAACTACCTCCACCATGAAGCAAATGTATATATTTTTTTGTTATTGTAAACGACTTGTGTAAACAACGAATCATTTACAAAACATTTTCCTCAAAATGATACCAACCACCTCGTAAAAAAGATTGACCTAGATAACCAGTATGACTGTGCTCAGATAGCATTCTCTCCAGTACTTAAAATAAGCAAACTAATGGTCAAAATATAATACTTTTTTTGTACTTTGGGGAAAAAAATTACAAATGTGTTGAGTTTCAGATCTGTTGTAAACCATATTGGTTGGTCCACTGTTGTGCTGGAGTTCTTAAGTACCAGAGAAAAGAAAAGATTCAAGATGACTCGCAAACCCACACAAACCCAGTGCCCCAAACCCTGCTCTTCCCCTCTCCCTGCTCAGCAAGCATTGTCAAAAATAATTTCAAATAGAAGCAAAAACAATATCACATATTCTTCTCTGCTTTCATCAGCTAAACATTTTTAGCAGGACCAAAAAAACGATCACAGCTGCCAGTTTGAAGATGCTACAATTCGCTTTCAAAAATAATTCTGATGCCAACCCACCCCACACACAATAATAGTCCCTCAGCTTTTCACAATAATAACAAAAAACTGTACGAACCCCCCCCAAAAAACTCAGGGTTTTCCCAACCTAATGAATAGCAGAGATAACAAATGAGAGTTCTGCCAAGTTCTCAGCTCTGTATGTATCATATCAAAATACCCTCCCTTCTCCCTTGGAACATCACCCAAGAGCTCTGAGGTTTTTAAAATAAAAGCTTGGTTTCTTGTTACCTAGTTTTTAGTCTAAATATACTATATTTTTAACCAATGGGCTGCATGTACCATTGGGCTGCACAGTACATATTGGCAATTAATACATTCACAACACTTTGGAGATTACATTTTTACATTTGGGTCATTCAGATTGATTCAAATTAGACCCTAAACCTAAGGACATACCCACAAAACTGGCCCAGTGTTACCAACATGAAATGTCTACCTCTAAAAAAACATATTATATTACTTTGAGGGACCCTCACATTGTGGAAGAAAAAGCAGGTCTTAAAAATATGTTAAACCATGTTGTTTTGTACAAAGAAAATGTCAAGATTGCCTCGAGGGAAATTCAGGCCAATGTTAGAGTTCATGTTATTGAGTTCATGCAGGGCTCATATGTGAAAGAGACTGATTAAAAAAAAATATCCCACGCTGATCGTAATCTCCAACAACACCTTGTGCGTCTTTCAGAAATTGGATGCATACGACTGATCAGATTGTAAATTCTACCTGTTCTTTCCATAGGTGCAGACATATGGGCCTATTTCCTATATAGTGCACTACTTTATGGGTCCTGGTCAAAAGTAGTGCACTACTTTATGGGTCCTGGTCAAAAGTAGTGCACTTTACAGGGAATAGGGTGATATTTTGACCCATATTCACATCACCACCGCAACCTAAGTATGAAAGCTCAGAAAATAGTTTTACTAGTAAAAAAAGCAGCACAAGCTCAGTAATTGGACGCTACTGTGACTTGTGTTTATGAACTTCTCCTGTACTGGTCTGAGATCGTTATATATATATATATAGGGGAATTCTTGTCCGGTGCTATATTATCTTGATTGTAGGCTACCATCCACAGTTTTTACAATGGGCCCAGTCTTATCTTCTTTAAGTAGTCTTATATCATATTTATATCTTATTCACACCATTGATTATTCATAGTGACAGGAAAACAGTCACGTTGCGTCTAGGTCAAAGCTGCCCCTTTTTTATTGCAAAGTTTACATTAAAAGTACTTTCGCATTCTAGATGAAGGCAGTCAGAGTTTGAGCCTTGGTTCTTGAACATCTAGAACATGAACAGGATTCCCTAGAAGGAGAGTGCACAACGAACGTTCTACTTGCATAATGGATATCTGAATCAACCAATGTTACAATTCAGCTTAATTGTGTTTGTATTCTGTCTGTTGTGTGAGAGAAAGACAGATGGATGAACTGATAGGAGCGCATGTGGGAGAGTAATTAAGGCACTTGAGTGACAAAAGGCATGTGAATGTAAGTGGGCAAGATGGCTAGTGTGAATGAGCCAATATAAAAAAAAAGAGTCCATCTTGTCTCTACAATGGAGGAAGAACGGCTTAAACGTGTGAAAACGCGCTTGGGCCTTGCAGCCCTGGCAACCGCTTCGGTCCCGCCCACAAAGGGTAAAGAAAAAGGAATCTCTTGTTGAAATGCATTCATTTTAGTGTTAAATGACTAAAAGTGTACTATTTTCATATTATCATGAATTCTATCTATAACGGAGTTGACGTCTGATGTGTGAGCCTCTATGTTGAATAAAAATTTAATAAAAACCTTTGACCCCTCATTTCAAGCTACGAAGCAAAGGCAGTGAAATACTAGCAATTCAATACAACTGCATGAACGAAGGTGTCGTGTACCACTGTAAAAACATACGTTTGGTGGTTTTCTATCTAGTGTGAGTGGGAGCACTATCACAGGCGGTTGCATCGCCGTAATTTGAAATAAACAAAAAATGTATTTTGTCTAGTGACATGCATGTGATGTATACCTCGGCAACTCTAGCTACAGTAGCCTGAGGCAAGGCAAAAACAGTGTCACTTTTCATCAGCAGAAATATTGTTGGGAGAAAAAAAATAAACTTACTTTGTGTGCAATTCAAAGACCTGTGCCAGCTAGTTGTCATCAATAACAAATCAAGTTTGAATAACCTACCGTAAACATTTATTTTACGGTTGGGACGGACTGAAAGTGTACATGACTCAAGCTGCTCATTTTGAACACGACCACTTTCAAGCAACCTAAAGCCATCAAGCTATGTAGCTATTTTCCAATACAGGCATTATTTTGATAACCCAGCTAACTATATACACGGAGTGTACAAAACAATAGGAACACCTGCTCTTTCCATGACAGGTGAATCCAGGTGAGAGCTACTGTATGATCCCTTAATGGATGTCACCTTCAATCAGTGTAGATGAAGGGGAGGATACGGGTTAAAGAAGGATTTTTAAGCTTTGAGACAATTGAGACATGAATTGTGTATGTGGTGCCATTCAGAGGGTGAATGGGCAAGACAAAAGATTTACGTGCCTTTGAATGGGTTATGGTAGTAGGTGCCAGGCGCACCGGTTTGAGTGTGTGAAGAACTGCAACGCTGCTGGGTTTGTCTCACTCAACAGTTTCCCGTGTGTATCAAGGATTGTCCAGCACCCAAAGGACCTACCAGCCAACTTGACAACTGTGGGAAGCATTGGAGTCAACATGGGCCAGACTACCTATGGAACACTTTCGAAACCCAACGAATTTAGGCTGTTCTGAGGGCAAAATGGGGTTGCAACGCAATATTAGGAAGGTGTTCCTAATGTTTTGTACGCTCAGTGTATGTAGTACAGAAGATAAATTATTAAAGTCGAAGTTGGATATTAGTAGTGCTGTAGCAAAGGATTTATTATCCAACCATTTGTGAATTTATTAATAAGTTTAAACCTACAAATATAGTATCTTAATTCCAAGCAAAAATTCATGTAAATGAATGAGCTTTCCAACATTCTGAAGCTTTCTTTACCCTTAGTGGTCGTTAACAATAGGCGTCATGTCATTGACGACACTAACCTGTTCTCCTCCAAAGCAGGCCATAAAAGTGGACGACATATTCAGCTGGAAACAATACAACTTGATCAATATTTTGCATTGTTCTTACTTTTTTTAAGACAATGTTCCTCACCCATCTCTGAAGTTTTTAAGCTGATATATTACCTCGCAATACCAGGATACAATCCCAAAAACATTAGCCTACATGTTTTAAGCCAAATAAGGACTGATTGATCTCATTCAGTGTGCATCGGGCAAATTACCTTTGGTGCAAAACAACATGGTTAAGCCAATTTAAATTTAAAAAATGCAGGCAGCTCATAATGAAATAACAAGGGGGAATAAGAACAGAACATACAAATCAGCAAAAAGTAAACTCGACCTTAACATCCATGTGCCAGATTTTGAAGGTTGAGAAAAGAGAAGTTGAAGAGGTGCCTGAAGCCTGTGTGCAAGAGCTGAATGTTGTGCAAAAGCCGGGTATGTCCTATTGTCCTGGATGGAAGATAAGGTGGCAAGGATTAAAAAGATGGGTCACACACTTCATAAGATGGGTTCCCAATTTGAAAAATCCCTTATCCCCTTGTGTAGATCCACAATTATTTGACAGACGTAAGAAATATGGTAATGAGCCATATTGCCTTCTAAGGAATTTACCAAATTGCTTACGACCCTTTCAGATCTAAGTTAGGGTCGACCTAAAATATTAGGCATTCTCACTGGCATGTCTAACTGATAGGTATAATATGCCCATATAAGCAATAAAGTACTGGGTCCATCTTGTCTTCTGAGGAATTTTACATATTGCTAGACCGGCTCAGTAGCATGTCAGAGTGAATGACTCACCAGTTGAGGGGTTCTAGGGCTCCCCCAGTTGGCAGCCTGTCTCCTTCAGCTCCTCCTCCACCTCGCAGTCTAGGTTGGCGGTGTGGAACTCCGCCACGTACAGGTTCTTGTCGATGCTGCCAGGGATGGGCTTGATGTCGGTGACCAGCTGGTCCTCGATGGACTTCAGGTTGAACCGGTCCTCAGAGGTGATCAGGTTGATGGCCAGGCCCAGGTGACCAAACCTCCCTGAGAAAGACAATACCACAGAGGGATGGAATGTACATGTAACCAGGTTTGCAAAACAGAGCATTCAGATATTAAAAGTTGATTAAAAGCATTAACATAATACCACAAGAAGCACATAAACACAAGAAAGTTTCCATACCTGATCTTCCAATGCGATGCAGGTATGTTTCGGCGTTCTTGGGGAAGTCGAAGTTGATGACGACATTGACGGCCTGGATGTCAATACCTCTGGTGAACAGATCTGTTTCAAACAGTAAACCAGAAAACCGTTAAATCAACTGATATTACCAAACAAAATATACAGAAACAATTCATATGGACTTTACATAAAGGGCTTTACATAAAGAAATGTCATTGGTAGCACTGGTGCTCCCAACTTATAAAAGGTTAAGAGCACAACATAACATTTTGGAGCACCAGAGCATTCATTGACGCTTTACGTTTATAAATAATTTCCAATCAATCAAATTCATCACGGTATATTATTGAGGGGGCACATAACCCGGAAGTTACATGCCTGGGTACGACCATGAAACTATTGAATTTGTGATTGTTTCATTCTCTAGGTCACTCAGAAACAACGGTAGAGCGAAGCCTAATCATTACAACAATTATCTGGTCGATTT
Organism: Brachymystax lenok tsinlingensis; assembly: GCA_030435695.1. Classification (NCBI taxonomy): domain Eukaryota; kingdom Metazoa; phylum Chordata; class Actinopteri; order Salmoniformes; family Salmonidae; genus Brachymystax; species Brachymystax lenok. Next base: position 1,798,335 of record CM059806.1, on the reverse strand, counting down.
TTCTTTCTAGGTGCACTGGTGCTCCCAAATTTATATTCCAGGTCGCACAACTAAATATTTAGAAGCACATTCAACCAAAATGGTCGTACTTTAGAGCCCTGTGGACACGTACCGGTGCAGACAAGATTCCTGCAGAGTCCATTTCTGAAGTCGTGGAACACACGGTTTCTGTACTCCTGTGAGGATTAAAAGAACACTGCATGAGAGCACTGAACACACAACCTCAGAAAAGCATCTCTTCTCATGGCTCCCATACATTGACAAGCACAAACTGATATATTCCCCATATTTCTGCCCAAAGTTCTGTCTCATCTCTGGTCAGGTTTTTCTTATAGGACAAATAATATGAATCTGAATCATCATTAAATCTGGTATGGTGTGTAGACCCACTAAATATGTTATTATTATTATTAATAATAGGTTGGAACCGGTCCGGGGAACAGAACCAAAAACTGGAAACTAACATTTTTCCAGGAACAGAATCACGAACTAAAGTAATCTATACAGTTCCGGAAACATAACTGTTATTTTAAAACCATGGGAACCGGTTAACAACGTTATTTTAAGTTGTGGTCATTTTTTTCCAGTCCCACAAAAAACACAAAGCACTTCTGCAAAGCCCTCACTCTGTCACTCAGAAACTTATTCCAGTGTCTGCCGGACAGAAAATCTTTGCCAGTGTGTAGGCAATCCTCTGTAGGTACAATTCTGTGGGCCTAATTATGATGACAACAAGGTGCACTGTGCTTCAAGCTATGCCTTCTCCTGTATCGCCTCTCGCTCTCTCCCCACCCACCAAATGTCAGTCGCATCTCGCGACTTACTCTCGTCTGTCCAATGCATGTAAATAGCTTGCCTGCTCCATAGCAAGCTGCTCTATCCGCACTGATTGGTCAAGTAATTAATGTCGAGCAACAATTCCTTCAGAAAGTATTCACACCCCTTGACTTTTTCCAAATGTTGTTGTGTTACAACCTAAATTTAAAATGTATTAAATTGTGATTTCTTTCCTCACTGGCCTACACACAATACCCCATAATATCAAAGTGGAATTCTTTTTCAAAATTTTTACAAATTAATAAATAATTAAAAGCTGCAATGTCTTGAGTCAATTAGTATTCAACCCCTTTGTTACGGCAAGCCTAAATAAGTTCAGGAGTAAACATCTGCTTAACAAGTCACATAATAAGTTGCATGGACTCACTGAGTGCAATAATAGTGTTTAACATAATTTTTGAATGACTACCTCATCTCTGTATCCCACACGTACAATTTTGTGTAAGGTCCGCAGGAGGTTGGTGGCACCAACATTTACATAAATACATCAAAACACATGGCTTTTAATAAACAAAATGTGAAGGTGTGGTTGGAAGCCCAGTGGCTTATATGAAAAACACACCACAAAAAAGCAATATAGAAATTTGTCATGACTCTCTCTCTTTGGTGAGGATCAAATGTGCCGGATCAGCTAGGCCAATGGCTGACAAACTCTCTCTCTCCTGGGGGAGTTGACCCGGTTTTATGACTTAACGCCAGTCGTAAACTTTCTCTCTCTTGCACTGCAGTATGGAGAAGTTAAAAATCCCTTTGTTGTAACAGAGAGAGACTTTGCCAAAACTTCAAACAATGAACATTGGGACAATATCCAAATGTTGGGAATTATGACAGATGTAATATGGAAATTAATGTCTATTTTGTGATGTCATTAAAATTATCAGAAAGACTGTAAAACAAGATAACTGTAACTCTGAAAGAGTACACGTCCTAGTGATCAGGTTTGCATCCAAAATAAATGATTAAGTATAAGAATACTTTTGAAAAGATATACATTTTACCCTTCTAAATGAGATCATGGCTTTTCATATAAACCTGGGCCAAATCAGTAACCACACCTATGTTAGCACAGACATTGTTTCAACATGACGAAACAGACTTTTCAAACCAGTGGTTAAAAGGACTCGCTGAAAAATTTACATATTAGACCAGACAGCGTGGAGCGGTGGCTACACGGTTTAAAACTACAAGACCAGAAAATGGTAAGACCCTCAAACTTTCGACGAGTGAAGGTGAAGACTAGACTACACATTCACAGCCTGCAGCTGTATATGTAAAATAGTCTAGGAAACTCGACCAAAGACAGGAGGCAAAGAACAGTTACCTCTCAACATCATGAGGTACCTATACTAACAAACATAGGGAAATACAGATCCCTCTCACTACTGTGTGGGACACCTCTGATGTATCTATTCTAACGAACACTCCAGAGAAAAAAGCCTACAACTAAGGACATTGTGACCTCTGGTGGACAACCAGAGACTTACATCGAACCACTTCCCATAGACGGATAGAGTTCAACAGAGAGACGACAACGACATCCACGCATAAATATATACACATCGCAATTATTTTCGAATGAGCGGTAGCTTCCACATGTATGTACGGTAAGTCCACTAACTTTGTCTCTCCCGCTCTTTATCTTTCCCCACCCCCTTTCCATTGTGTAACAAGCCTTCATATCGGGTTAGTCCACTAGGGACTTTTCATATGCATTATGTTAGTAATCGATAACCTATATCATGTGCGTTTATGTATTTCTGTGTGATTATTTAGTAGTATTTAAAAAAATATATATTAGGATCCCCATTAGCTGTTGCAAAAGCATCAGCTACTCTTCCTGGGGTCCACACAAAACATAATACAGAACATCTTTAGACATGAACAGCTCAAGGACGGAACGACATTTTTAAAAGGCACACATAGCCTACATATCAATGCATACACACAAACTATCTAGGTCAAATAGGGGAGAGCCGCTCTGTTCTGGGCCAGCTGCAGCTTAACTAGGTCTTTCCTTGACGCACTGGACCACACGACTGGACAATAATCAAGATTAGACAAAACTAGAGCCTGCAGAACTTGCTTCTTGGAGTGTGGTGTCAAAAAAATCAGAGCATCTCTTTATTACGGCTAGACCTCTCCCCATATTTGCAACCATTGAGTCTATATGTTTTGACCATGACAGTTTTACAATCTAAGGTAACGCCAAGTAATTTAGTCTCCTCATCATGTTCAACAGCAACACCATTCAATACCAGATTCAGATGAGGTCTAGCACTTTAGGAATGATTTGTACCAAATACAATGCTCTTAGTTTTAGAGATGTTCAGGACCAGTTTAACACTGGCCACCCATTCCAAAACAGACTGCAAATCTTTTTTAGGGGTTTCAGCACTGGCGGTTCTGTATGAAATAATTTTTGCATAACACATTTTTGCTATCGTTCTTTTTTTACATCCGTTATTAGACAGTGGCAACGCGGAACACTAATTAAACCCACACATTTACTAGAGGGACATGGTCTTTTGCCTGCTAATGCCTGCAATGCAGTGAAGAAAATGATATGACAACAATAACATCTAATGTAACTGGCACCTCTAACAGTACAACTGGCCCCAGCTTGGCCCCCCCAGTTGAAATGGTCTAGAACTGCCACTGGGTTTCAGTGACTTCATTAGCTGTGGTTGCTGATGCGTACAGTCGTGGCCAAAGGTTTGAGAATGACAAATATAAATTTTCAAAGTCTGCTGCCTCAGTCTGTATGATGGCAATTTGCATATACTCCAGATTGTCATGAGGAGTGATCAGGTGAACTGCAATTAATTGCAAAGTCCCTCTTTGCCATGCAAATTAACTGAATCCCCAAAAAACAATTAAACTGCATTTCAGCCTTCAGTTGATTCAGCTGCAGGATCGGGGAACCACCAGTACAGAGATTGCGCAGGAATGGCAGCAGGCAGGTGTGAGTGCATCTGCACGCAGTGAGGCGAAGACTTTTGGACGATGGTCTGGTGTCAAGAAGGGCAGCAAAGAAGCCACTTCTCTCCAGGAAAAACATCAGGGACAGACTGATATTCTGCAAAAGGTACAGGGATTGGACTGCTGAGGACTGGGGTAAAGTAATTTTCTCTGATGAATCCCCTTTTCGATTGTTTGGGGCATCCAGAAAAAAGCTTGTCCGGAGAAGACAAGGTGAGCGCTACCATCAGTCCTGTGTCATGCCCAACAGTAAAGCATCCTGAGACCATTCATGTGAAGGGTTGCTTCTCAGCCAAGGGAATGGGCTCAGCCATGAATACAGCCATGAATAAAGAATGGTACCAACACATCCTCAGACAGCTACTTCTCCCAACCATCCAGGAACAGTTTGGTGACAAACAATGCCTTTTCCAGCATGACGGAGCACCTTGCCATAAGGCAAAAGTGATAACTAAGTGGCTCGGGGAACAAAACATCAATATTTTGGGTCCATGGCCAGGAAACTCCCCAGATCTTAATCCCATTGAGAACTTGTGGTCAATCCTCAAGAGGCGGGTGGACAAACAAAAACCCACAAATTCTGACAAACCAAGCATTGATTATGCAAGAATGGGCTGCCATCAGTCAGGATGTGGCCCAGAAGTTAATTGACAGCATGCCAGGGCAGATTGCAGAGGTCTTGAAAAAGGGTCAACACTGCAAATATTGACTCTTTGCACCAACTTTATGTAATTGTCAATAAAATACTTTGACATGCTTGTAATTATACTTCAGTATTCCATAGTAACATCTGACAAAAATATCTAAAGACACTGAAGCAGCAAACTTTGTGGAAATTAATATTTGTGTCATTCTCGCTTTTGGCCATGACTGTATATAGTTGAATCATCAGAATACATGGACACATGCTTTGTTTAATGCCTGGAGGGCCTGGAGAGCTGCCCTGCGGTACACCACACTTTACATGTTTGACATTAAATAAATAATTAAGCCAATTTGTGTATCGCTGATTCATCACTTAGGCTAAGGTTCTTGCGGATTAAGATATTTGCGAAGTTCAGACTGAGACTGATATGAGGATTGATTGAGGACTGGTATATCAATATATTCTTATTCTTGAGTTAATTCAGGAAACGGTAACTCATTAACTTCTTTGGGAGCAGCGCACGAGGTGACCGTTTTGGAGACCCTGGCGTGCCCAAAGTAAAATGCCTCCCATTCAGGCCCAGAAAATAGGATATGCACATATTTAGTACCATTGGATAGGGAACACTCAGAACTTTCTAAAAGTGTTAACATTTTGTCTGTGAGTAAAACAGAACGGATATGGCAGGCGAAACCCCGAGGGATTTCTGTCCTGGAAAAAGTGGTTTTGACACATTGCCTCATTTAGAGCCCCTCCCTTATGAAAATGCCCTTATAAGGGCATATGAATGCAGTACCTATCGCTTCCTCTGGATGTCAAAAGTCTTGAGAAAGTGTTCTGATTCATTTTAGATGCTTTTAGAGCAGAGAAGAAGAGGAATAAGGAAGCGTCCACTGAGATGTCAATACAAGTAAACACGCGCTCCCGGCTTGCACGCTCTGTGTTTTTTTCCTTTCTTATCACCCAGTTTATATTCCGGTTGAAATATTATACTATTTATACATAAGTGTTCCTAAGGATACATTTACAATGATGTTTGATTGTTCTTGGACAAGTTTATAGGTATAGGTTGAACGAGTTCTCTTCCCGTTTCAATGGAGGAGTCGACGCTGTTTTTTCTGATTATGTAACGCCAACCAAGCGGAGATTTATGGATATAATACATTACTTTTTCTAACAAAAGAACCATGGATTGTCTTCGTTGGACACTTATGAAGCCCTCAGCAGAAGTTCTTCAAAAGGTAATTGATTTGTTTTCGCTGTGAAATGTGTTGTGTGTGAACCGTGATAGCTTATGAATTCAAGGTAATGGAAAAATATGTTAGGTGCTACCCTCAAACAATCAAATGTGGTGCTTTACAGTAAAGCCTTTTGAAATCTGACAACGCTGTGATATTGCCAAGAAGCAGAGCTTTTGATGACTATGAAACACTTGTATATTGGTGCATGTTTAATAATTCAACTTTTGGATTTTGAATTTGTGACCTCTGGCACCCCACCGCTCCGCTAGCGCCCCACCGCTCCGTAAGAAGTTAAATCAACTTTTCCCATGGTGCCCCAAATTACTAATGAATTAGTTACATGATAGATTTAATCAAGTAATAATTCAACGTAGGAGGTAATTAAGTACAAAAATAAAGGTAAAAAAAAAAGATAAAACCTACTATTCATAAATTAATTGATCAGTATTCACACAAATTATTTTTTTTGAAGTGTGTGTGCATATGAGTGTGAGAGAGGCTATACGGAGGATATTACTGAGTAGTTAGTTTCATCAGGCTGACCCCCAGTCTGTCCGTAGAGCTCCGAGACAGGATTGTGTCGAGGCACAGATCTTGGGAAGGGTACCAAAATATTTATTCGGCATTGAAGGTCCCCAAGAACACAGTGACCTCCATCATTCTTAAATGGAAGAAGTTTGGAACCACTTACTCTTCCTAGAACTGTCCGCCCGGCCAAACTGAGGAATTGGGGGAGAAGGCCCTTGCCCAGTGAGGTGACCAAGAACCCGATGGCCACTCTGACAGAGCTACAGAGTACCTCTGTGGAGATGGGAGAACCTTCCAGAAGGACAACCATCTCTGCAGAACTCCACCAATCAGGCCAGACAAAAGCATCACGTCTGGAGGAAACCTGGCACCATCCCCACGGTGAAGCATGGTTGTGGAAGCACCATGCTGTGGGGATGTTTTTCAGCGGCAGGGACTGGTAGACTAGTCAGGATTGAGGGAAAGATGAACGGAGCAAATTACAGAGAGATCCTTGATGAAAACCTGCTCCAGAGCGCTCAGGACCTCAGACTGGGGCAAAGGTTCACCTTCCAACAGAATATTGACCCTAAGTACACAGCCAAGACAACGCAGTAGTGCCTTCGGGACAAGTCTCAATGTCCTTGAGTGGCCCAGCCAGAGCCCAGACTTGAACCCGATCTAACATCCGTGGAGCAACCTGAAAATAGCTTTGCAGCGACGCTTCCCATCCAACCTGACAGAGCTTTAGAGGATCTGCTGAGAAGAATGGTAGGACCCCCAAATACAGGTGTGCCAAGCTTGTAGCGTCATACCCAAGAAGGCTCGAGGCTGTAATCGCTGCCAAAAGGTACTGAGTAAACGGTATGAAAACTTATGTAAATGTTATTTCATTTGTATTTATTTTTTGCAAACATTTCTAAAACCTGTTTTTGCTTTGTCATTATGGGGTATTGTGTGTAGATTGAGGAGGGAAAAAAATATTTAATCAATTTTAGAATATGGCAGTAACATAACAAAATGTGTAAAAAGTCAAGGGGCCTGAATACTTTCTGGATACATAGTAGATTGGGGACAACAAAGGTCCAATTATCGAACGCAGTGGCATGTCACAGAATATCTTGGCCCTGGTCAATGCACAGCCGTTTTCATAAACAAATTGTTCTCTATCATAAACATAATTATATAACCAATTATATGTATAATCATGAAAACCATAGTATTGCAATTTAGAAAGTAATATTTCATGATCAACCGTGTCAAACGCTTTGGGTAAATCAAAAAAAGATGCCAAGAGAGTATTCATTGTTGTTTAGGGCTGTAAAGATTTTATCCACAAGTTGTAAAAGAGCCATATCTGTGGAGTAGTTTTTACAAAAACCATATTGTAGCTCATATAGAATACAGTGTTGACTTAAATGTTTCAATATTCTCAGACACATTTTTCTAGAATTATGTGAAAAACATGGTAGTACAGATATTGGGCGATCATTTGTAAAATATCAAATTTTTAGGAACAATACGAGTTTGCGAGGCTCAGTAATCGAGGAAGACACTGATTTCACCAACAACGCCCCAATCTCATCATGACCTGCTGCTGATATCTTTTAAGTTACCAATCACATCCATTACATCAGGAGGATCAAACTGAAGCAGAGAAGGGTAATCCAAGGGATTTCCATCAGCTTTCTCTATTTTCTTTGACAGAGAAAAACCTACATTCACAAAAAGTTTATTAAATTCACATGAAATAACATCAGGATCACTATAGGTCTAATTTCCAACAATACATTGAGATGGAATAGTAGATGCCTTTTTCTTATTCAACAGTTGATTGATGATTTTCCAAGTTTAATTTATATTATTTAAGGATTCTTGGAATTTGTTGATAAAATATTTTTTTTGGGGGGGATATCTGAAGTAGGTGAGTCATTGTTCTTAGACTTTTTGTAATTTGCAGAATTCAGTGGAGAGGGATTTTTGAGAATCTTCTGATACTAGTTTTTTTTTACTGAGGATTTATTGAGACCGGTTGTAAAACAAGGTTTCCAGAACGCTTCGGCTGCTCTCTTACGTGATTTAACTAAGGGAAATACAGGGAAAAGTCTGGTAAGCAGACTCCACATCGGCCTGATTATAAAATGTATCCCATGAAATATAATCAATCAACATCTTAAAGCGCTCACAATTAATTTAGTTAAATATTCTACATTTACTGCTACTAATCAATACCATCTGTTCATTTCCAGTGACCAAAGAGAAGTGGAAGATTGGAAAGTGGTCAGAAATGTCAATATAAAGTATACCTGTATTAGCCACATTATTCAAAGAATTAGTAAAAATATTACCAATAAGGGTGTCAGATGAACTGGTCACTCCGTGGGCTTATAGATGAGGGGATACAGATAGCTGGAGTATAAAGTACTCAAAAAGTCAGATGTCAGTGAGTGGTTCTCACTTAAATAGGTTCATGTTGTAATCACCCAATAGAAATCACATTTTATCTTCATTGTTAATCAAATCCAAGGTTGATGCAAGGACAAATGAAACTCCCAATATCGGAATCGGGTGGCCAATAGATGCATTTACCACTCAAAAATGAACAGGAGAGAATTTCTATGAAAAGAGAATCAACGTTATCAGATCTAAGTGCAAGATACTTTATGAACAGAACAGAAATGGACACTCCTCCTCCCACAATGTTGTACAGTGGTGAACAGCATTTGGAGACATGTCATAAGTCTCTTCAGTCAACCATGCTTCTGAAAGGGCAACAATGGAATTATTCATGATTGAGAGAAGACAGATAATGAACAAAGTGGTCGTGACTTTTAGGAAGACTGAGAACGTTCAAATGAAAGGTAGAAAATAAGCTTGTCTTGGAATTGGATCAACAGGTTGTTACATCTTTTAACATTATAGTAATCACAAGTGATCGTCATCTCCGGTAGATTTCAGGAAATTTGAATCTGGATCAACACAATCATTATATTTATCGTTCGCTTCATTAATATATAAATGGGTTAAAGACCATGTTATCAGGGTTCATATCCTGCCCAATTAACTACTTAGGGAGTGGTGGGGCGCCACTCCCGACACTACCCGGTGAAATGCAAGGCGCCAAATTCAAAATCCAAAAGTTGAATTATTAAACATTCATCAATATACAAGTGTTGCATAGTCATCAAAAGCTCTGCTTCTTGGCAATATCACAGCGGTCAGATTTCAAAAAGGCTTTACGGCGGAAAGCACAACATTTGATTGTTTGAGGGTAGCACCTCCAATATTTACCATTAGCATAAATTCATAAACCATCACGGTTCACACAAAACACATTTCACAGCGAAAACAAATCCCTTACCTTTTGAAGAACTTCTGCTGAGGGCTTCCCAAGTGTCCAACGAAGACAATCCATGGTTCTTTTGTTAGAAAAAGTCATTTATTATATCCACAAATCTCCGTTTGGATTTTCTGAACATAACGCACCAACCAATGTCGAATCGCCCATTGAAACGTGAAGAGAACGCATTCAAATATACCTATAAACTTTTCCTAAACAAATCAAATACCAGTTAAAATCCTTAGCTATCCTTTTATGAATATGAGCGATAATATTTCACTCGGATGGTCACCTAAATGTTATATAAGTAAAATAAAGTGGGGCGCGCAGCCAGCCTTGCGCACAAGAAAACTTGTTGACATCTGAGCTACCTTGGCCATTTACTGTACCTATTCTTCCTGCTTCCTCCAATCTCTTTGAGGCTTTATATATAGACTGTTGACATCTAGTGGAAGCCATAGGTACTGAAATCTCAGAGCTGCTTGCCATAGAACTCAATAGAGAGACTGTCAAACAGAGCCAATGTGACAAAAAACGAATTCCGGATAGATTGTTCTCCGGTTTTCGCCTGCTATTTCTGTTCGATTATACTCACAGACATAATGTCAACACTTTTAGAAACTTCAGAGTGTTTCCTATCCAATAGTACTAATTATGTGCATATCCTATTTTCTGGGCCTGAGTGGGAGAAATTTTACTTTGGGCACGCCAGACTCTCCAAAACCGTCACCTTGGGAACCGCTCCCTAAGAAGTTAAGAGAGATACACAGTCGGAATCATCCAATGAGTGGAACGGAAACATAGAAGTGTATGCTTCACATGTCCAACACAACCACACATTTGTGATAAAACTATCAATAGGGATGCACTTCCTATGGAATGCACATTGACACAGTCCACATAACACCACTGAAGACTTCAGAGGGTTATGACATTTAGAGCAATGTGTGTTTTAGGTCATGAGGTTAGATGAAACACGTGTGTGTGTGGGTGGTGTAAGAATATTTAGAAGATAAATACACAACGCAGAGGACAAGCATGCGCAGACCAGCTGGCTGGTGTGTTTACAGACATATTTAATCAATCCTTATCCCAGTCTGCTGTTCCTACATGCTTCAAGAGGGCCACCATTGTTCCTGTTCCCAAGAAAGCTAAGGTAACTGAGCTAAATGACTATCACCCCGTAGCACTCACTTCCGTCATAATGAAGTGCTTTGAGAGACTAGTCAAGGATCATATCACCTCCATCCTACCAGACACCCTAGACCCACTCCAATTTGCTTACCATCCCAATAGGTCCACAGACGACGCAATCACACTGCCCTAACCAATCTGGACAAGAGGAATACCTATGTAAGAATGCTGTTCATCGACTACAGCTCAGCATTTAACACCATAGTACCCTCCAAACTCGTCATTAAGCTCGAGACCCTAGGTCTCGACCCAGCCCTGTGCAACTAGGTCCTGGACTTCCTGACGGGCCGGCCCTAGGTGGTAAGGATAGGAAACAACATCTCCACCCTGCTGATCCTCAACACTGGGGCCCTCTCCTGTACTCCCTGTTCACCCATGACTGCGTGGCCAAGCACGCCTCCAACTCAATCATCAAGTTTGCTGACGACACAACAGTGGTAGGCTTGATTACCAACAACAACGAGACGGCCTACAGGGAGGAGGTGAGGGCTCTCGGAGTGTGGTGTCAGGAAAATAACCTCTCCCTCAACGTCAACAAAACTAAGGAGATGATAGTGGACTTCAGGAAACAGAAGAGGGAGCAGCCCCCTATCCACATCGACGGGACAGTAGTGGAGAAGGTGGAAAGTTTTAAGTTCCTCGGCGTACACATCACGGACAAACTGAAATGGTCCACCCACACAGACAGCGTGGTGAAGGCGCAACAGCGCCTCTTCAACCTCAGGAGGTCACCAAAAACACACAAACTTGTCACCGCCTGGTACGGCAACTGCTCTGCCCACAACCATAAGGCTCTCCAGAGGGTAGTGAGGACTGCACAACGCATCACCGGGGGTAAACTACCTGCCCTCCAGGACACCTACACCACCCTATGTCACAGGAAGGCCAAAAAGATAATCAAGGACAACAACCACCAGAGCCACTGCCTGTTCACCCCGCTATCATCCAGAAGGGATGTACAGGTGCATCAAAGCTGGGACCGAGAGACTGAAAAACAGCTTCTATCTCAAGGCCATCAGACTGTTAAACAGCCACCACTAACATTGAGTGGCTGCTGCCAACATGCAATAGAAAATTGGATGTAACAAATGTATCACTAGCCACTTTAAACAATTTTGTATATAATGTTTACATATTACTCATATCAAATGTATACACTGTACTCTATACCATCTACTGAATCTTGCCTATGCCGTTCGGCCATCGACTCAAATCTCTAGCCACTTTAATTAAAAATTGGATGAAATAAATGTATCACTAGGCACTTTAAACGATGCCATTCGCATTAACATCTGCTAACCATGTGTATGTGACAAATAAAATTTGATTTGAGAGGAGTAAAGGTCAGGAGGACTAAAGGTCAAGAGAGTACTAACGATCAACAGGGAATTATCAATGGAAATAATTGGTTTTCAGTTCAACATCTGTTTAGAATGTGTAGGAATGTCAGTCCTGGACTCATAGCTATGTGCCACGTTTTCATCGGTCTGAATCGGCTGTACTGGAGCAGGATACTTGTTATTTGGCCATTGGCCCAATTGTACTGCAAGGAATTCTAATTGGTCAACCACAGGCTAGGGATGGGGGTTATAAATTACACCCTGTCGCTTTGTTCTGTGGAGAGAATCACTGAGGACAGGGAAGAAATGACCATCTACCATCTACTTCCAAGCATGATTTATCCTCTTTGAATAAACCTATTTTCCTCCACCTGATTTGCTTTGGGGTCTGTGTTATTGAAGAGTAACATCAACTGCTAACAGTGGGGATAAATATGTGTGTGTGGGTGGGTGCGTGAATACTTTCTGAAGGCACAGTAAATGTAAAAAAAAATAATAAAGATTTCAGAGGTATAAAAAAGGAAAATAAAGGAACGTTATAAACTAATTTTTGTTGTTGTTGTACGAACCCATTCAGAACTTTATTTTTCTGGTCGGAACAGTGGAACGGAACGAGAAAAAAAAATTATGTTCAGAACGAAAACAATAATGATGTTTTCCCTCTTTTCAGGAGGATGCAGATTTTTCTCTCGTCCGTGAATCTAAATCGCTCACCTGCATCATCTTGGCGTGGATGTAGAAGCAGGAGTAGCCCAGCTGGGTGATCTTCTTGGCCAGCAGCTCAACTCTCTGGGTGGAGTTACAGAAGATGATGGACTGATTGATCTGCAGCTGTGACAAACAAACCACAAGAGAAAATAAATGTTAAAACTAATAAACAATAACAAATGCACTTTATATAGCGCTTTTCATGAGAATCTTCAAGCTGTAAATGCTGTAAAAACAAAAAGAGAGAGTTCTGGCAGGTCTTAGGCGATGGTTTGAAAGATCAGAGTGGCTGCGGATCCAAATATTCCCCGACCTTTTCACCCCCCCCGACTAAAGACTGCGAAGCTTATGCGCATGTGCGGAACACGTTCTACACGTGTTTATTCTCTACGCAGTCTCTGCTCTACTAGTCTGACTACCAGTCTGACTACCAGTAGCTAACATTCCACTCGTCACAAGTCTAATAAAAACATTTAATATAGCCTAAACCAACACAATAAATCCATTATTAAAGAAACATGATATGAATCAAATATATCCTGTTTCAGAAGAATAGAATAGCATATTCTGAGTCGTCCTTATGTTAGGACCTGATCTGGCTGTGCCATATGGCTGTGGGCTACACTAGTTCATTTAGCAGACAGGTTAGAATTATGTGGCATTATTTCATAGTAGGAAGAATAGGCCTACAATTGAACATAGTTGAATATAATAGAAAGGATATTTTCCCAAAATGATTTGCGAGGGACCTCACACATGCGGCTATTCTGTGTTTAGCGGTTAACAAAGAAACATGTCCTCCTATATGCTTAATTTAGAGTTATTTATGCAACTTTAGTTGTGATACAAACGTTATGCTATATGTTTTGATTGTTAACACATTCTAAGGCTGCATGATGCAACAACTAATGATTTGAAAAAGTTTACGTTTTTAATATACAAGCACTTGCAGCGTGTCCACTACGCTAGGGGAAGCTACGCTTTACCTAATGTAAATTATATAGCCTAATTTGTAGGGATGCACGATATATCGGTGAACATATCAGAATCGGCCGATATTAGTTAAAAATGCCAACATCGTTATCGGCCCGATGTCTAGTTTAACGTCTATCTGCAAAACAAATGTCAAAGCTGAAGTGCATAAACATTTTGCGCAACACAGCATTCCTGACTTAGCCCACAATGTCTGCTGTCTGGATCGAGCAGTCAACAAGTCGAGCAGTCATTTGATGGAGTAAGAACATTTCTGAGAGACAACTGAAAGGCAAATTCCATTAAAACCAAGATAATGGAATTCATTGCCCTTGACAATCAACTGTTCTCTGTCGTGGGTGATGTTGGCTTTCGCCGACTGGTTGAGCACCGGTACACACTACTAAGTGCGTTATTTTTCAGATGTTGCCCTATTGGAGTTACACAGTAATAGCGTCACTGCTATTAGCTTCACGACATACATGCTATGGAACGCCGTTTGGGTCTTTGCGTGTCAAAAAAGATAGTTCCACTGTCAAAACTGTACAAAAGTCTGCAAACAAGCAAACACCGGCCACGAATTATGAGTTTTCAATACCGCGTTGGTAATAAAGCATAATTTGTTTGACCACAACTCCTGGGGTAGCTAGCTTTAGCTTTGTACCTAGCTGGCACCAATTCAACCAGCCTCAAACAATGACCAGTAGAAACTGCAGTCATTTTCATTATACTTAGCAATGATTTAGAAATCCTTGTAAGTATTAGCTAGGTTGCCACTTGTTGTTCGCCTATTGAAATTGAACTTCAGTTCATGAAAATAAATAGCTAGCCAGCTACTTAACCCTGCTGCCCAAAGCTAACGCAATAAGCAGCCAGCTAGCTTCATCTGGCTAGTGAGTCTCGACCGGACCGGGTTATGTGTTGTGAAGCGAGCCACAATAAGGATTAGGCACAATAGTGGAATTTGCGGTTTGCCTTCAAAATAAAAGTATGTCATTGACAGTGAAGCAGATGAATACAAATAGTAGAATTATGACATTGGGTCCGACCACCATTAATCAAATAAGAGATGTCGTGTAAATTAGGGTTATTTTAGATGATGACACCTAGCTATATAGTTAGCTAGCTAACTATAGCTACTGAAACAGATGTCGTTTTGCTTTGGGGGAAGAACATTGTTTGCATCCATGAGCTAGCTAGCTTTTTTTATGACCAATACTGTAGGTGCGTGAGACAACTTTACAAGCATCATAGCATACAGTGAGGGAAAAAAGTATTTGATCCCCTGCTGATTTTGTACGTTTGCCCACTGACAAAGAAATGATCAGTCTATAATTTTAATGGTAGGTTTATTTGAACAGTGGGAGACAGAATAACAACAAAAAAAAATCCAGAAAAACGCATGTTAAAAATGTTACCAAGTGGACAGTAGGCCTCTTGAATCGATAGAGGAAATCAACTAGATCCACAAGTATTCTTTCACAATAGCTGGCCTTATGTTATCTGCAGTTTTGAGCTGCACTGTCCCACTCCGTGGTGGATAGCACCCACTCTTTGTTTATGTAATGGACTGTAAGGTACAAGTATCCTATTTTTCGAAAATTCAGTCAACATGTCAAGTGTAATTGCGCCATTGTATTTACCCAAGTTCTCTCTACATTCCGGGACCTGGCCTAATGCAGGACTCTAGTGCGATAGGAGAGACTGACAAACATTCACACCTCCATTAATTTACAAAAGGATTGTCCAATAGTTCGGCTAGGTGCGAAAAATCCCCCAATTTGTGCCACAGTTTAGACTACAGATAGATGCTGCGGTCAGTCAGAGTTAAGTCCTATTGTAAAGTGTAGCCAAATGGAGCCCCCCAAAAAATGTCTTATTTTGAACAAAAGCCAGGAATGAGTCAGCCCTATAGTGTTCCTGCTTCTGTTGCCTATTTGGGTGTTTAATATCCTACTGATTCTGTGGTCACCAAGCCTCATGCAACTGCAAAATGTTGGATAAAGCAATTTCACAAATCCTGCTGTTTTTAAACGTTACTATGCTGTATTAAAGGCTTCACAATTGTTTCTTCATTAAAACAGACTCTCTGTTATTACTTACACTTTATTTAGTATTGTTTACACCGTTCCAAACTGGCAGATAAATAATATTTGTCATGCAACAAGTATCTCTTACGCTTTTGATAATGATTTTACATGAGGCCTAATTCACATGATATGCCTAAAATACTTATATCGACTAGGCTAATAAATAATAACTTTTACTTTTGATTATTTAATTAACCTATATCATGTTATGTCAAGTTATCCCTTTGGACCACATGCAAAAGCGATTTGGAGTTGTTGAACAGGAGAGACAAAATGTATTACAATATAATTTGAATGATCTGAATGAGGAGGATGAAGAAGAGAGTGATCGAATTTAGAAAAATAGTGTAAGAATTACTCTTCCTCTGTCCTGCGAGCACAAAAAAAAAGAAGAAGAAGCTGTAACTGGACCCTAACTTACTACTTACTAAAACTATTGTTACACTAAGGTTTTTATTCTAAGAGAAACAAAAACGGTCTGTTATATTCCACTATATTCTTTAAAATATACACTGCCGTTTAAAAGTCTGGGGTCACTTAGAAATGTCCTTGTTTTCCATGAAAACATACATGAAATTAGTTGCAAAATGAATAGGAACTACAGTCAAGACATTGACAAGGTTATAAATAATGATTTTTAATTGAAATAAGTCTCCTTCAAACTTTTCTTTCGTCAAAGAATCCTCCATTTGCAGCAATTACAGCCTTGCTGACCTTTGGCATTTTAGTTGTCAATTTGTTATGGTAATCTGAAGAGATTTCACCCCATGCTTCCTGAAGCACCTCCCACAAATTGGATTGGCTTGATGGGCTCTTCTTACGTAACATACGGTCAAGTTGCTCCCACAGCTCAATAGGGTTGAGATCCGGTGACTATGCTGGCCACTCCATTATAGACAGAATACCAGTTGACTGCTTCTTCCCTAAATAGTTATTGCATAGTTTGGAGCTGTGCTTTGGGTCATTGTCCTGTTGTAGGAGGAAAATGGCTCCAATTAGGCGCTATCCACAACGGTGTGGCATGGCGTTGCAAAATGGAGTGATAGCCATCCTTCTTCAAGATCCCTTTTACCCTGTTCAAATCTCCCACTTTAGCACCACCAAAGCACTCCCAGACCATCACATTGCCTCCACCATGCTTGACAGATGGCGTCAAGCACTCCTCCAGCATCTTTTCATTTCTTCTGCGTCTCACGAATGTTCCTCTTTGTGATCCGAACATCTCAAAACTTAGATTTGTCTGTCCATAACTTTTTTCCAATCTTCCTCTGTCCAGTATCTGTGTTCTTTTGCCCATCTTAATCTTTTCTTTTTATTGGTCAGTCTGAGATATGGCTTTTTCTTTGCAACTCTGCCTAGAAGGACAGCATCCCGGAGTCGCCTCTTCACTGTTGACGTTGAGACTGGTGTCTTGTGGGTACTATTTAATGAAGCTGCCAGTTGAGGACTTGTGAGGCATCTGTTTCTCAAATTACGTTGTACAGCTCCATATTTTCCTAACGGAAACCCTAAGGCCTACAGGGGCTACTGTAAAATGAATTTTAGTTTTTTTTTGAATAGAAACGCCATAATATTAATCAATTTAATTAAGCTACATTTCTAACAGTATACACAGCACAATATATACAACAATCATTTACAAACAAATGTATAATCAATCCCATAGTCTGTTAGCAAAAAAAGGTTTCAATGCCAGGCACCACAGACTAATAGGGATTTGTTTTATTCTTTACTCTCATCAGACTGAAACTTTCCAATGTTCAAAGTATACATAAAAACAAGAAATTGTATAAGTTATGTATTTTAAAATAAAAATAAACAAATTAGGCAAAACCTCCTTAAATATCCGGTAATTTCCATTTTACGAGAATCCGTTTAACTACTTAGGGAGTAGCGGCGCGCTAGCAGGCCACTCCCGACACTACCCGGTGAAATGTAAGGCGCCAAATTCAAAATCCAAAAAGTTGAACTATTAAACATTCATTAATATACAACTGTTGCATAGTCGTCAAAAGCTCTGCTTCTTGGCAATATCACAGCGTTGTCAGATTTCAAAAAGGCTTCACGGCCAAAGCACAACATTTGATTGTTTGAGGATAGCACCTCCATAATTTATGCATTAGCATAAATTCATATCCTAAGCGGGTCACACAAAACCCATATCAGAGCTAAAATAAATCCCTTACCTTTCCAATAACTTCTGCTGAGGGCTTCCCAAGTGTCCAACGAAGACATCCAATGGTTCTTTTGTTAGAAAAAGTCATTTATTATATCCATAAATCTCAGTTTGGTTGGCGCGTTATGTTCAGAAAATACAACGTAGAATCGCCCATTGAACCGTGAAGAGAACGCGTTCAAATATACCTAATCAACTTTTCCTAAACAAATCATAGATCATTTATAATGCATCCTTAGCTATCCTTTTATGAATATTAGCGATAATATTTCACTCGGATGGTAACCTAAACGTTATAAAAAGAAAAGTGGGGCGCGCACACGGTCTCGCGCCCGTAAAATCTTGTTGATATCTGAGCTACCTCGACTATTTCCTGTTCCTATTCGTTCTGCTCAGGGCTACAGCTTCCAAACTCTGTATAAAGACTGTTGACATCTAGTGGAAGCCATAGGTACTGCAGTCTAGGAGCTGGGTTCCATTAAAATCAATAGGGAGAGTATCAAACAGAGCAAAGGTCACAAAAAAAAAAATCAGGACAGAAATTTCTCAGGTTTTCGCCTGCTATATCAGTTCTGTTATACTCACATACATTATTTTAACACGTTTAGAAACTTCAGTGTTTCCTATCCAATAGTACCAATTATGTGCATATCCTATTTTCTGGACATGAGTGGCAGGCATTTTACTTTGGGCACACCAGACTCTCCAAAACAGTCACCTCTGCTGCCGCTCCCTAAGAAGTTAACATATTGCTTCAAGGCAGAATGTTGTTTTATTGTGATAAGACAGTCAAATGGTCAAACTTTTACAGATCAGTTTATCAAAATAGTCATTTCATGGAATTATTTAAAAAACACTATTCACATGTATGACAGATGCATATTTTGCAAATATTTACACATAAAATAACACTTAATATCAAAACGACACAAGATTCTAAAAAAAAGCCTCCGTAAGTCTGACTATAAGACCAAAGAACGTCTGTGTGGAATAATGTGAATGTACGTCCTTTGAAGACTGAGAAAAATGAATTGGCGCACAGGGAAAATGTCATTTTGAGAAAATGGCCGATAAAGATAGGCCAATGCAATTAAAATATACTTTCCATAAATATGAACATTTATTTTTTATAGGTTTTTGTGACAGGGTGGATCTTCATCTTCAAGGGCTCGCTGGTACCAGCACCAATGCATACACCTATCCCCTAGTTGGAAGTGAATCCTCTCTTGTACCAAGTGCCATCAAAGGATAAATGAATGTCTATGATGGCATCCTCGTCCAGAAACTCTGCTGTCTGGGTCTATATCTGCGTATGCTCTTCTAATCTTCGCAGCACTCTCTATTGACTGTGGCCCTCTCTGAACCTCTGCAACTAAAGTGTGTGTGTGTGGGGGGGGTACTTATGTCTGTCGGCATTAGTCACAACAGCAGGACATCATATCAGCATGTTACCTTGTGTAAATATTAGCATATCAGCACATACTTCTCATGTAAAACTAATTTCTCACTAATCACATTAGGCTACAGCCCTATGGCACTGTAGGCCTCCTATGTGACAGTCTCATGGTATAGTTATGCTGTCCTATTCACTTTTAATACATTTGCTGGAGCATTTGCTGGAGCAAGGAAATAAATATTATTCATACACAGCAAGTCACTTGACAATAATGGCCAACTACCTTTTTATTTACCTGTAATTTCCTGTCATGTCTCTGATATGAGCTAAGACGCAAGGAACGAATCCCTAGGACTTTGCTTATTTTCTTTAGAGTTGCATAACCAAGTTTGTGGTCTAGAAGAACCATCCTCACAATTTATATAAAATGCCACATCTCCCCTGGAGCACTCCTGCAGCCTGGAGAAAGTGTAAACACTCCTAAATTCATCACGATCACCTTCACAGTCTGCACATTCGATCATGACAGAAATACAGAATCCCTGGTTGGTGGGGTCTATGGTGATTTTCAGTCCAGTATTTAGACACTTAAAGCAAATCAAATCATGTACAATTTGGTTTATTTGTGACGTGGAATAAAAGCCACTGTTGGCTGTCTGCTTGATCGCTGCTAGTTATCTTAATCTCAACTAATTTGCGTCTCGACGTGCTGCTGCCGGCTACCTCCTTTTCCTCCTCTACCTGTACTGCCACTGCCTCGATCGGCTGATCAGACATTTTTTCTTTAATTAACTGCTTTTCTCACATTGGCTAACATTTTTTATTCACATACTGTAGGTATAATTCTTCAAGATTTTCTCATTGGCTCTTTTTACATGGATTCTTTGTGGGAGATATTTTCAAACAAGGAAAATGTGTTTGAAAGAAATGCCTTCCCGAACATGTGAACTTCATGTGCCTTAATAACAAACTTGTATGCCACCTGTAAATACGAATAAAATTGTGAAATTATGAGCCTAGTTGGTTTAGCCACAGAAAAAGACAGCGGCAGGTAGCCTAGTGGTTAGAGCGTTGGGCCAGTAACTGAAAGGTTGCTGGAATGAACCCCCGAGCTGACAAGGTACAAATCTGTCGTTCTGCCCCTGAACAAGGCAGTTAACCCACTGTTCCCCGGTAGGCCGTCATTGTAAATAAAAATGTGTTCTTGACTGACTTGCCTAGTTAAATAAAGGTTATATTTCATTAAAAAATAACAACCTTCCTGCTGATTGGCTAAGATAATGAGTGGGCTAGACATGCCGAGAGATGAGTTTGGATTGGTCTGCCATATAGCACGCTTCTGTCTATTTGAGCTGGTCAGTATGTCTAGGTAATCCTGTCTAAAGTGGCTTTAAAAAAATGTTTATCGTGTAGTAAAAAACTGTTGCTCACCACTTTCTGGAGGACCGAGTTTTGAAATCAGTGAATTCAAGGATGATAGCTAAGGAGATGGAGAAAACACCTGTCTTTGGATTACATCTTCAAACTAAGGGCAACCATGGCATCCGACAGGAGACGCATCCACCCATGAATGATGTATACAGGTAAGATAGTCTAGCCAGCTACATTTTCAAATGTTACATGTTTCTAATTGTGACAGAAAGTGGTTTAATTTCAAGTTAAAATGTGCTGTTGGCTAGCTAGCTAGCTAGCTAGTATGATCTTATTATTCGTATCTCAGAGCCATTTGCTTGGTTAGCTACTGCCTAGCTAACTGACATTGAACATGGCTGGTTAGCTACCTGCAGATTCATGCAGGGTAGTAACGTCATGAGTTGGGATTATGGTTCATTGTTTACCTAGCTAGCGTTACGTGTATGATCTTATTATTATTATCTCAGAGCCATTTGCTTGGCTAGCTATAGCCTAATGTTAGCTAGCTAACATTGAACCTGCTTGGTTAGCTACCTGCAGATTCATGCAGGGTAGCAAAATTCAAAATTCATGAGTTGGGATTATGGATTATTGTTTACCTAGCTAGCTAGCTACATGTTTTAAGAAAAGACTCCACAATGCAAGTAAAGACTTCAGGTGTGTTTGTAAATTCAGTCTGGCCATCTACTCTGATTTCAGAGCACTCTCATCTCAGTG
Source organism: Brachymystax lenok tsinlingensis (assembly GCA_030435695.1). Taxonomy (NCBI): domain Eukaryota; kingdom Metazoa; phylum Chordata; class Actinopteri; order Salmoniformes; family Salmonidae; genus Brachymystax; species Brachymystax lenok. Next base: position 1,776,779 of record CM059806.1, on the reverse strand, counting down.
TGCCAGAGAGCAGAATAACTGATGAATTTACGAACGCTCAACACCCGTTGAATACGGACGGTGTCAGTAAACATTGGTAAAAAAGCCTAATACATTTTTTGCCAGCAGCACTGTTACAGTCACCAACGCTCTAGACAACCAGCTCTGCTAGGGTAAGTAAAATGGTCAGAGTGGGGTGTTCTCTCATTTGTGTCTGGAAGTAGCTAGCAAATGTTAGCCAGTTAGCTTGGGTGCTTGACTGCCGTTGGGAGGTCAGAACGTTCGGATCAACCCTACTCATCGGCCAGAGCGTCCAGTGTGCGCTATTAACGCTCCAAGAGCGAAACGCTCTGAATTTACGAACTGACAATCTGACAGCACAGTTGCAGTCACCAATGCTCTGGATAACATAACAGCCTAACCAGCTCTGCTAGGGCGAGTAATGTTCAGTGAACTGTTCTCTCATTTGTGTCTGGAAGTAGCTAGCTTGGGTGCTTGACTACTGTTAGTACAGAACGCTCAGACCTTTAAAGAGATGAGTGGGGCTAAAGCTAATAGGGTGTGAACAATGCTGAATGGGTGTAGACAAAGAAGGGCTCTCCAGCAGTAGTACCAAAATATTCAAAGGCCATTTTCTCAAAAGTGAGGTTACAAGTTTATCAACTTTCAAGGCAGAATTATTTTTCCCATTGTTCCTCAACTGTAGTGTATGATATACTATTTTGTAGCTCTGGGTCTCTACTTTTATCCAATGTAAAAAACACAATTTCAAATTTTGATTCATAAGACCGATTTATACCTTATGCCGATTTATTTGTACATTTTATGAATGTACGGAAGTTAGAGTTGCAAATATCCCAACATTTGAAAATTGACAGATGTTACAAAATTGTGATTTTTACTTCCACGTAGCATGTTTTAGTTTTCCTTACAATAAATCGGATTAGTTAGGCCTTTAGAATATTGCAGAACATATCCTTGACTCAGCCTGCCCATCGAAACTACACCTAAATTATACCAAAACTAATTTCAGACATAAGAGTTAGCCTATAGACAAGATTAAATTGACAATCTGATGAGTGACAATAGTATCAGTTGTCAAATTGTACATGAAGAGATGGGCGCATCTTGTAATTGAGTGATACAGGGAAAGGAGCACCACTTCATCAAATCCTCCTTCAGGGTCGTGTGGATGTAGTCAGTAAGTGGTCAGTAGTGGTCAGCAGTTGTGTGCATGTGGTCAATTAGTTGTGCGATTGTGGTGGTGTACACACTACTGACCACAATTACTGTTGGTCAGTAGTTGTGGTTAAGTAATTGTAGTCAGTAGTGTGGTTGTGGTCAGTAGGTGTGTGGTCAGTAGTTGTGTGGTCAGTAGTTGTGTGGTCAGTAGTTGTGTGGTTTTGCTCAGTAGTTGTGGTCAGTATTTTTGTGGTTGTGATCTTTAGTTTGTGGTTTAGTAGTTTGTCAGTAGTGGTCAGTAGTTGTGTAGCAGGTTATTTGGACCCTACAGTATGGACATGGTCGGTAGTTGTGTCTTGTGGTCAGTTGTGTGGTTTTGGTGGTTTTGGTCAATAGCTGTGTGCTTGTAATTGGGCTGAGAAGTTGTGTTGTTCAGTAATTGTGGTCAGTAGTTTTGTGGTTGTGTTTAGTAGTTGTGTGGCTGTGGTTAGTAGTGCTGGTCAGCAGTTGTGTGGTTGTGGTTAGTAGTGCTGGTCAGCATGTGGTCATTTAGTTGTGTGATTGTAGTATAGTAGTTGTGTGGTTGTGGTCAGTACTGTGGTCGTGGTTGGTACTGGTAGTCAGTAGTTGTTGTCAGTAGTTGTGTGGTTAGTAGTGGTGGCCAGCAGTTGTGTACATGGGGTCAATTAGTTGTGGTCAGTACTGTGGTTGTGGTTAGTAATTGTGTTCAGTAGTTGTGGTCAGTGTTTTTGTAGTTGTGGACAGTAGTTTGTGATTGTGGTGTGGTTCAGTAATTGGTGTGGTCAATAGATGTGTGGTTGTGCGGTTATTAGTTGTGGTCAGTAATTATGTAGTTGTGTTGCAGGTTCTTTAGGCCCTACAGTATGGACGTGGTCAGTAGTTGTGTATTTAGAGTAGCCGCAGCTACTCTTCCTGTGTTCCAGCTAAATTATACAATTTAAAAAAACATTACAATACATTCACAACAGATTTCACAATATGTTATCGTGTGTATCTCTTCACAGTCCCCGCTGTTCCATAAGGTGTTTTTTTATCACATTTTACTGCTTGCATGAGTTACCTGATGTGGAATAGAGTTCCATGTAGTCATGGCTCTATGTAGTACTGTGCACCTCCCATAGTCTGTTCTGGACTGAAGAGACCTATGTTGGAATATTGTGTGTTCAGTAGTTGTGTGGTTATGGTCAGTAGTTGTGTTGGTAAGTAGTGTTGTGGTCAGTAGGGTTTGTAAGTAGGTCTGTGGTCCAGTAGATGTGTGGTTGTGCTCAGTAGCAGTGGTCATTATTTGTGGTTTATTCATGTTTGTCAGTAGTTGTGTGCTGCAGGTTCATTGGGCCTTATAGTATTGTCATGACGTGGCCCTTTTGGGTGAGGGTCATAGCCCCCCCTCTCTCTCCCACCACAGGTTTATGACGGTCGTAAATAGCGAAACTCCTTTCCCCACTCTGCCAAAATGAAAGTTGAGAATCCCTTTGTTACCACAGAGAAATACTTTGCAGTACGGTAACCTCAAAAAGGTTGAATAATGTAACAATATTTCTGTATTCCAACCAGTTGAAATTGTCCATGAGTACTTAAAGAACAATCATGTCAAATTCCTTACTAATTTGTAATGTAACTACCACAGCAGAACATCATAACTGTTTCTCTGAATGTGTATATTTCTCAGTTACCAGATATACATCTCAATATTGTGGAACGTTATATGATTAAATATGAAACTATTAGCCTTCTAAATGAGAAAATGTTTTTTCATATAAGGTTTTAACTAGTCAGTGACCACACCCGTGAGCACAGATATTTACATCGGCGTCATGGAACGCCCCCTTTTCTACTCCAGTATAAAAACCACTTCCAACGAAATGTACATTAGACCAGAAAACATGGAAGCTGTTGCTACATGTTGAAATGGTAGGCAACTCCAAAGAACAAAGACCAGAGAACGTGGAGATCCCCACGCTGAAATGGTTAAGAAATCTACAAACTAAAGACCAATTATTCAGGCTGCAGCTGTTTAAATACTTTAGTCTGATAAACGCATTCGATCGAACATTGGTACTCCGGAAAGATCCATTTTCAAGAACATTTCCGAATGGTACTCTGATGTATACATTATAACGAGCTACAATTACGAAAGACTGATCTCTGGTGGACAAACCAGAGACTTTCTGTCGACAATCTATCCAGCAGACAGACCGGCGATCACAGAGGGACAACAAAGGCATACTAAAATATGTACATTGGATTTCTAAAATCCAAATGAGCGGTTGTTAGGGTGCTAAATATCCATATTTACGATTAACGTATTGGGTTCCTTCTGTTCTCCCGCTCTTTCTTATCGGACCCCACCCCTTTACTTTGTCTACCAAGACATCATATCGGTTTCGTCCACTAGGGACATTTTCTTTGGATCATGTTAGTCAATGTATGACCTACTGTGTGTGTGTTTATGTAATTCGATTAGTTAGTAAATAAATAATTAAGCCAATTTGTATATCGCTGATTCATGATTTATGTTAGGGTTCGTGCATATATCCAAGGGTTTGCGACGTTCAGGAATGAGACTAAAATAATACATTAATAGAAGACTAATTGATAAGATAAAATATCTGGAGTTATATTCGGGAAATTGCAACTCTATAAACATGTTCCAGGGTGCCCCGACTTCCTAGTTAATTACTATTCCGTGATTTGTTTAATCAAGGAATAGTTACACAGAGAATTTATCTGATAATATAACAGTCTTCACATTTAATGAGAGCAAACGATACGACAGTATGGACGTGGCCATTAGTTGCGTGCATGTGGGTCAGTAGTTGTGTGGGTGTGGTCAGTAGTTGTGTGGGTGTGGTCAGTAGTTGTGTGGGTGTGGTCAGTAGTTGTGTGGGTGTGGTCAGTAGTTGTGTTCAGTAATTGTGGGGTTGTGTTCGGTAGTTGAAGTCAGTAGTGGTCAGCAGCTGTGTGCATGGGGCAGTAGGTCGCCTAATGGTTAGAGCGTTGGGCCAGTAACCGAAAGGTTGCTAGATCAAATCCCCGTGCTGACAAGGTAAAAGTCTGTCGTTCTGCCCTTAAACAAGGCAGTTAACCCACTGTTCCTAGGCCATCATCAAAGAAGAATTTGTTCTTAACTGACTCGCCTAGTTAAATGGTTATATAAAAAAACATTTGGTCAATTATTTGTGTGATTGTGGTACAGTAGTTGTGTGGTTGTGGCCAGTTATTTTGTGGTTCATTATTTGAGGTCAATAGTTTGTGGTTGTGGTCAGTTGTGTGGTGGTCAGTAGTGTTCATAAGTAGTTGTGTGGTTCATTAGTTGAGTGGTTGTGTGTTCAGTAGTTGTGGTCAGTAGTGTTGTCAGTTGTGTGGTTGTGGTCATTAGTTCTGTGGTTCAGTAGTTGTGTGGTTGTGGTCAGTGGTTGTGCGTTTCAGTAGTTGTGTGGTTTTGGTTAGTAATTGTGATCAGTAGTTGTGCGTTTCAGTAGTTGTGGTCAGTAATTGTGATGTTGCGTTCAGTAGTTGGAGTCAGTTGTGGTGAGCAGCTGTATGCATGTGGTCAATTATTTGTGTGAATGTGGTACAGTAGTTGTGTGATTGTGGTCAGTAATGGTGGTCAGGAGCTGTGGCGTCAGGAGGTGTGTAGTTTGGGTCAGTATTTCAGGTTGTGGTCAGTAGTTGTGGTTAATTAGTTGTGGTCAATAGTTGTGGTTAATTAGTTGTGGTCAATAGTTGAGCTTGTGGTCAATAGTTGTGGTCAGCAAGTGTGGTAGTCTGCTGTGGTCAGTATTTTTGGTCAGTAGTGGTCAGTAGTTGTGTAATTGTGGTCCTCTGTGTGGTTCAGTAGTTGTGTGCTTGTGGTCATTAGTTTGATTCAGTAGTTGTGGTCAATTAGTTGGGTGATTTTGGTTCAGTAGTTGTGTGGTTGTCGGTCCGTAGTAATTGTGGTCAGTAGTGTGGTTGTGGTCGGTTGTTGAGTGGTTGTGTGTTCAGTAGTTGTGGTCAGTAGTGTTGTCAGTTGTGGTCATTAGTTGTGTGGTTCAGTAGTTGTGTGGTTGTGCTCTGTAGTTGTGTGGTTCAGTAGATGTGTGGTTGTGCTCTGTAGTTGTGTGGTTCAGTAGATGTGGTCAGTAGTTGTGTAGTTCTGGTCAGCAGTGGTCAGTATTTGTGGTTGTTATCAATAGTTGTGGTTTAGTAATTTTAGTCAGTAGTTGTGTTGCAGGTTCTTTGGGCCCTACATTACGGACGTGGTCAGTAGTTGTGTCGTCAGTAGGTGTGAGTTTCACTCTGTGCTCTCCAACCGTGTTCCAGGGGTCCTAGATCGATAGGCTGTTTGGAGTCATTTTGCCACTTTAGTTGCGATATCAACCTTATCAAAACATACAGGCCTATGGGCTGGGCTAGATGACGTGTGTGACTGATTTGAAAAAGTAAAAAAAAAGGTATGTGCTGTTTCTTGCCTTATAAGCTGCACACACTGGGCATCATCCACAAATGAAAATACATAATTCACTAGTGATAATACTGTCACCCATCAGATAATTCTCAATATAATCTGGTCTTTAAATATACTAAATAATACATGTGTGAAATTTGTTTTGATTTAGAATGGACCATTATCAGGCACCTGGGGAACAGGGGCAGGGGAACAATAGCACGTCATCCATATGCACTTCACTTCTTAGGGAGCGGCAGGTGAGGTGACGGTTTTGGAGAGTCTGGCGTGCCCAAAGCAAAATGCCTGCCACTCAGGCTCAGAAAATAGGATATGCACATAATTAGTACTATTGGATAGGAAACAGTCTAAAATGTTTCTAAAAGTGTTAACATGTCTGTCTGAGTATAACAGAACTCATTTAGCAGTCAAAAAAAACATCCGGAAATCAGTTTCTGGTGACCTTTGGCTCTGACATCTGACTGAGACTGCAGTACCTGTGGCTTCCACTAGATGTCAGCAGTCTATATACAAAGACTCAGAGAGATTGGAGTAAACACAATGAATAGGTACAGGAAATGGCATGGGGACCTGAAATGTCAACAAGTGCTGGCGCACCCCACTTTATTTTACTTATTATAAGGTATAGGTGACCATCTGAGTGAAATATTATCGCTAATATTCATAAAAGGATAGCTAAGGATGCATTTTAACTGGTATTTGATGTCTTTAGGAAAAGTTTATAGGTATATTTGAACGCGTTCTCTTCACGTTTCAATGGGCGATTCGACGTTGGATTTTCTGAACATAACGCACCAACCAAACGGAGATTTGTGGATATAATAAATGACTTTTTCTAACAAAAGAACCATTGGATGTCAGAAGTGCAGAAGTTCTTCAAAAGGTAAGGGATTTGTTTTCGCTGTGAAATGTGTTTTGTGTGAACTAAGATGGTTTATGAATTTATGCTAATGCAGAAATATTGGAGGTGCTACCCTCAAACAATCAAATGTAGTGCTTTCACCGTAAAGCCTTTTTGAAATCTGACAACGCTGTGATATTGCCAAGAAGCAGAGCTTTTGATGACTATGCAACACTTGTATATTGATGAATGTTTAATAATTTAACTTTTGGATTTTGAATTTGGCGCCTTGCATTTCCCCAGGTAGTGTCGCCCCACTGCTCCCTAAGTAGTTAAATAGCGAATCAAGGATGTTTTTCCCACGGTAACTTTTCATGCCAGCCGGGTAGGCTACTCCAGTTATAAAGCAAAGCGCTTAATATTAGGAAATTTTAGAAATAAATAAAGCAGGTCTACCCTATAGAAAGCTGATGGGATCCTCTTTTTAATAGAGTCCATTAAAACTTCTCATGCAATTGCATAGCCTATAGAAATGTTGCGCAACATGAGCTCTCATTAAGTGTTTTATTTGACTTTGGATTGCAATTGGATGTCTCAGTGATTATAGGGACAATAGAGCGCTGCATACAAGGCATTAGCGACTGGCAGTTATAGCAAGTTCGGTAGGCTACTAAGGACCATCAGTGGCATCAGAGCGCAGTTTTGGAGAAGCCTAGTCACCGTGACTAAACGGGTCACGTGGAATTTGGCCGTGGTCATGACTCGTGTCCGCTGGCATGGCAGCCCTAGTTGGTATGCAGATGCTACTACTTTTTTTCCCCTTCACTTTTATTTAACCAGGTAGGCAGGTTGAGAACAAGTTCTCATTTACAACTGCAACCTGGCCAAGATAAAGCACAGCAGTTCGACACATACAACAAAGAGTTACACATGGAATAAACAAACATAGTCACTAATACAGTAGAAAAAAAAGTCTATATACAGTGAGTGCAAAAGAGGTAAGATAAGGGAGGTAGGGCAATAAATAGGCCATGGTGGCGAGGTAATTACAATATATCAATTAAACACTGGAATGGTTGATGTGCAAAAGATAGAGATACTGGGGTGCAAAGGAGCAAAATAAATCAATACAGTATGGGGATGAGGTAGTTGGATGGGCTGTTTACAGATGGGCTATGTACAGGTGCAGAGATCTGTGAGCGGCTCTGGCAGCTGGTGCTTAAAGCTAGTGAGGGAGATATGAGTCTCCAGCTTTAGTGATTTTTGCAGTTCGTTCCAGTCATTGGCAGCAGAGAACTGGAAGGAACGGCAGCCAAAGGAGGAATTGGCTTTGGGGGTGACCAGTGAGATATACCTGCTGGAGCGCATGCTACGGGTGGGTGCTGCTATGGTGACCAGTGAGCTGAGATAAGGCGGGCTTTACCTAGCAAAGACTTGTAGATGACCTGGAGCCAGTGGGTTTGGCAACGAGTATGAAGCGAGGGCCAGCCAACGAGAGCGTACAGGTCACTGTGGTGGGTAGTATATTGGGCTTTGGTGACAAAACGGATGGCACTGTGATAGACTGCATCCAATTTGTTGAGTCGAGTGTTGGAGGATATTTTATAAATGACATCGCCGAAGTCGAGGGCAGGGCCGGGCAGTGATCGGTTGAAGAGCATGCATTTAGTTTTACTTGCTTTTAAGAGCAGTTGGAGGCCACGGAAAGAGAATTGTAAGGCATTGAAGCTCGTCTGGAGGTTAGTTAACACAGTGTCCAAAGAAGGGCCAGAAGTATACAGAATGGTGTCGTCTGTGTAAAGGTGGATCAGAGAATCACCAGCAGCAAGAGCGACATCATTGACGTATACAGAGAAGAGAGTCGGCCCGAGAATTGAACCCTGTGGCCCCCATAGAGACTGCCAGAGGTCCGGACAACAGGCCGGACTTCACGATTGACAGTGAGAAATGTGAAGGAGACCATAAAAATGTGGGTACAGTAGAGGTAAAGAAAATGTGCACAACGTAATCTACACACGTGCAGAAGCTTCGGGACCTTTAGTCCGGGGGAAAAAAGATTGTCGAACTCATTACTACCGATGGTAATAAAGGCTGCCTGTAAAGGCTCTGTGGTACACTAATCTGTGCCCACATACAAGACTACAGTACATTCACATAAAAGAGAGAGTGGGTGTGTGTTCAATGTTTTCAAGGCTTACCCTGGAGAAGAGCGTGTTGAGACAGTGGACCTTTTGTCTCTCAGTGACGTAGGCGTAGTACTGTGTGATGCCCTTCAGAGTCAGCTCCTCCATCAGGTTGATCTCATAGGGCTTCTGCAGGTGCTTGGCCTGGTGGAGGAGAGAAAGATGACAGAAAGGGGGACAGGAAAAGAGAAAAAAGGAGGAGAGGGTTATTGAAGTGCCTGAGTAAATCAATGCTAGGATAACTACACTTGTGCATGGGCGCACACACACGGCTAGACCCTTGCAGCAACTTAAGACGAAACGGACAGACTTTTCTTGCATGCCACCAAGAGGAAGTGAAAACCCTGCAAAGCACAGTTAAACAACACATACATATTCTAAGCTAAGGACAACTACAAAAATAAAGTGAAAAAAAAATCCACACAGGGAATCTTAGGCAGGCCTGGCAAACCTTTTCGGGCCAGTCAAGAAGAAAACAAAAGGACGAGGAACAGTTTGCCAATGAACTCAGCGTTCATCTGATTCTGATGTTGACTTCGAGCCTCTGCTCTGATAGCTGAGCTTCGCTGCAGAAAAAAAACAGAACAGAGCCAGCTGAGACTGGCGGCCAGTTCTAGGAAGTCTTGGTGGTTCCAAACTTCTTCCATTTACGAATGATGGAGGCCACTGTGTTCTTTGGGACCATTAATGCTGCAGAAATGTTTTGGCACCTTTCCCCAGATCTGTGCCTCAACACAATCCTGTCTCGGAGCTCTACGGACAATTTCCTCAACCTCATGTCTTGGTTTTTGCTCTGACATGCACTGTCAACTGTGAGACTTTAAATAGATAGGTGTGTGCCTTTCCAAATCATGTCCAATAAATGTTTTATACATTTGCTAAAATTTCTAAAAACCTGATTTAGCTTTGTCATTATGGGGTACTGCATGTAGATTGATGAGGTTTTTTTTTAATCTATTTTTGAATACGGTGTAATGTAACAAAATGTGGAAAAAGTGAAAGGGTCTTAATACTTTCCGAATGCACTGTACCTATCGGACCAAAATGACTCCACATACATGCTCTTAGCGCCATATGCCCAGGAGACATAAGAGTGCAATAAATGCTTTGAATTCATACATAGACATGTCCCACGTATAGTTTCCTTTTCTGTGCGCATGAGCAACAGTACAATCTCTGATGTGCTGCAACACCTGCATTACCCAAACCCTGCCATCTGTCCCAGACTGATCTCACCGTGGCAGTTGGGATCACAGTCTCAGCTGGCTCTGTTCTGTTTTTTTTCTGCAGCGAAGCTCAGGTATCAGAGCGGAGGCTCGAAGTCAACATCAGAATCAGATGAACACTTCATCAGCAACGTCGATTTCAATTTAATCTTGTCTAACTCGTGTGTGAAATTAGTTTAGGTGTAGTTTTGATGGGCCAGCATTGCAGGCTGACTGCATCATTTGTTTCCCACTCACAAAATTGTATAGTCAAGGATATGTTTTGCATTATTCTATAAGCCTACTGCAACATCTAACATGTTTTCGTTTACAGTAAACAAAACAGTCCTGTAATAGCTTATTTTTACAAAGTAAAAAGCATGGTCTGCATGGTCAAATTATTAATAATTTAAGTTCAATTGTGATACACAATTGTTGCCAATTCATCATTCAGTGAGGAGAGAGACATTAGCGGGTGGCTGGGTACCAACGTCCTACAGCACATTGTCTTGGGGGGTTAAGTTGGGAATAGGTTTAAAAAATATATATTAAAAAGTCTCTAAATGATTTAAAAATTCTGACAAATGAGTAGTGTAAAACAAACATTTAGGAAAAGTTAATTTATAATTTTTTTAATAAAATCAAACATCAGTGGCCGTTGGCCTATGCCGGTTCTAGTGTTAACAGCGCCTTCTCAGAATACATGGTTCCCTCACTCTGGAAGACCTGAGAGCCGACCAGTTTCAATGAACAATCCAGCAGAGCTGAATGACTATCATCCTGTGGTGTCAAAGTCAGTCGTTGTGAAGTGCCTTGAGCGCTTGATATTCACATTTCAAGTCTCATGTGGATAGAGCCCTTGGCCCAATGCGGTTTGCATACAGGAAGAACAGTGTAGGATGCAGTCCTGACGGTGTTGTGCAGCGCCATGACACGCCTGGAGGACTCACGCCTGCATACTTTTCCTGGGCTTCTCCTGTGCATGTAGCCTCACCAATGCTACAAACTCTCCCATCTACAGATGGAACCCAGCATTACCTTGTGGGTGCTGGACAGGGGGCTGTATGTTAAGTTCAACAACATCCCTCTGTGTACATTTACCCTTTGCCCCTCAAGGAACTGGCATCTCTCAAGCGCTATTTGCCATGAACACCAATGACCTGAGAAGCTCCGACGGGGACTGCTTGGCAGTGAAATATACAGATGACAGCATTTATAAACCTCAGATGACACAATGCATTTACAAACAGAGGTAAACAGGGTTCATGACTGGTGCAATAACTACGTTACACTAAATATCAACAAAACAGGTGCACAATGATTTCCGGAGGAAGGCAGATCCAGTGAGCCACCTAGTCCTGGGAGGTGAAGCGGTAGAGTGGGAGTTAAGTACCATCATGGACAACACACTCTTAATGCAAACACTCAGAACAGCAATAAAAAAATGCCAACAACAACTGTACCGCCTGCGCAGAGACAACTGAATGTCAACACCACAATACTCTCCAACTACACAGAACAAAAATGTAAAATGCAACATGTAAAGTGTTGGTCCCATGTTTTGGGCTCCCGAGTGGCGCAGCAGTCTGAGGCACTGCATCTCAGTGCTAGAGGACACACCCTGGTTCGATTCCAGGCTGCATCACACCCGGCCGTGATTGGGAGTCCGATAGGTGTAGGCAGTCATTGTAAATAAGAATTTGTTCTTAACTGACTTGCCAAGTTAAATAAAAAGTAAAAAAATATATTTCATGAGCGGAAATAAAAGATACCATACATTTTCCACACGCACCAACAGCTTATTTCTCTCAAATTCTGTTCACAAATTTGTTTACATTCCTGTTAGTGAGCATTTCTCCTTTGCCAAGATAATCAATCCACCTGACAGGTGTGACAGGTCAAGAATCGGATTAAACAGCATGATCATTCCACAGGTGCACCTTGTGCTGGGTACAATAAAAGGCCACTCTACAATGTACAGTTGTCACATAACACAATGCCACAGATGTCTCAAGTTGAGGGAGCGTGCAGACATTCTTCCAGGCTGACTGCAAGAATGTCCAAAAAAAGTCATTGCCAGAGAATTGAATGTTAATTTCTCTACCATAAGCGACTCAAACGTCATTTTTGAGAATTTCGCAGTACGTCCAACTGGCCTCACAACCGCAGACCATGTGCAACCACACCAGCCCAGGACCTCCACATCTGGCTTCTTTACTTACAGGGTAGTCTGTCTGGGTGGCTGATCTCAGCTGATGAAACTGGGTTTGCACAACCAAAGAATTTCTGGACAAACTGTCAGAAACCATCTCAGGCAAGCTCATCTGCATGCTCATTGTCCTCACCAGGGACTTGACCTGACTGCAGTTCGGTGTCTTAACCAACTTCACAGGGCAAATGCTCACCTTCCATGACCACTGGCAGCTGGAGTAGTGTGCTCTTCACAGATAAATCCCCGGTTTCAATTGTACATGGCAGTTGGCAGACAACGTGTATGGCGTTGTGTGGGCGAGCAGTTTTCTGGTGTTAACGTTGTGAACAGTGCCCCATGGTGGCGGTGGGGTTATGGTATGGGCAGGCATAAGCTACGGACAACGAACACAATTGCATTTTATCGATGGCAATTTGAATGCTGAGTTGACGGGATCCCGAGGACCATTGTGGCGGATGAATGGCACAATCACCTCATGTTTCAGCAGGTCACAAGTCAGACTTACAGCCATACAAGCCATGTACACAATTCCTGGAAGCTGAAAATGTCCCAGTTCTTCCATGGCCTGCATACTCAGACATGTCACCCATTGAGCATGTTTGAGATCCTCTGGATCAATGTGTACAACAGAGTGTTCCAGTTCACGCCATTGAAGAGTGGGACAACATTCCACAGGCCACAATCAACAGCCTGATCAACTCTATGCAAAGGAGATTCATAGAGTGGTGGGTCACACTAGATACCAACTGATTCTCTGATCCACGCCCCTACTTAAAAAAAAAATTACATCTTAAAAAGGTATTTGTGACCAACAGATGCATATCTGTATTCCCAGTCATGATTAGTCCATAGATTACAGCCTAATGAATTTATTTTAAAAAATTGACTGATTTCCTATTATGAACTGAAACCAGGGCCTGAAATGAACACCCGCCACTTATGGGTAGATTGTGGCATTGGCGAGAGATGTCTATTTCACCAGCCACATTGGCAAGTGGTCAGGGTTCCAAAGCGCAAGTATGTCACTTGCATTTGTGAATAAAAATGATCAAGTACGATCAAATTTATAGTAAAAAAAAACAGTGCCAGTCCAAAGTTTGTGTTTTTACTATTTTCTACATTGTAGAATAAGAGAAGACAAAACTATGAAAGAACACATGGAATCACATAGTAACCAAAAGTGTTAAACAAATCAAAATATATATTTGAGATTCTTCAGAGTAGCCACCGTTTTCCTTGATGACAGCTTTAGACACTTGGCATTTCTCAACCAGCTTCACATAGAATGCTTTTCCAGTCTTGAAGGAGTTCCCACATATGTTGAGCACTTGTTGACTGCTTCACTCTGCACTCTCATCCCAAACCATCTTAATTGTGGAGGTCAGTTGACTGGAGGCCAGGACATCTGATGCAGCACTCCATTACTCTCCTCCTTGGTCAAATAGCCCTTACACAGCCTGGAAGTGTGTTGGGTTATTGTCCAGTTGAAAAACAAATGATAGTCCCACTAAGAGCAAACCAGATGGGATGGCGTATCGCTGCAGAATGCTGTGGTAGCCATGCTGGTTAAGCGTGCCTTGAATTCAACAACATATCAATGTCACCAGCAAAGCATGCCCACACCTCCCCCTCCATACTTCATGGTGGGAACAACACATGCGGATATCATCCGTTCAACTACTCTGCGTCTCAAAAACATGAAGGTTGGAACCTAAAAAAAAATCTAACATTTTGAATCATCAGTCCAAAAGGACAGAGTTCCTTGGCCCAAGCAAGTCTCTTCTTCTTATTAGTGTCCTTTAGTGGTTTCTTTGCAGCAATTGGACCATGAAGGCCTGATTCACACAGTCTCCTCTGAACAGTTGATGTTGAGATGCTTCAAGTAAGCATCAAGTAACAGCCACATTTATTTGGGCTGCAATCTGAGGTGCAGTTAACTAATAAACGTATCCTCTGCAGCAGAGGTAACTCTGGCTCTTCCTTTTGTGACGACCCTCCCACTCTGTCTGCCGAATTCTCTCTCTTTGCTCTTGTTTTCCTTAATAGGATGTCGGTGGGTGGAGCCGGGAGGGTCGTCAGCGAAATGGGACATCTGGGCTCGGGTGTGTCCCGGGATAAATACACCACTTCCCCATTCATTGAAGAGACTCTCTCCATGTGGACACTGATAGATTTTGGTTGTGGCATTTTTGTGGCTATTTTGTTTGTTTGCTTTGGCACCTTTCAACACCCCTCATTATCACATTTATGCTTGCAAACACTCACTTACACTACTGATTACTGACTACACACCATTGTTAAACGTATTTAGTTTACTTCAGTTAATAAATGTACTTTGTTATTCCTTATCTCCACATTGTCTTCCTTTTTGTTATGAATTTTGAGCTGGTTCGTGACACTTTCCTGTGGCAGTCCTCATGAGAGCCAAAACTGCAGTTTTCCTGATTGACTGACCTTCATGTCTTAAAGGAATGGACTGTCGTTTCTCTTCGCTTATTTGAGCCGTTCATGCTATAATATGGACTTGGTCTTTTACCAAATAGGGCCATCTTCTGTATACCCCCCTACCTTGTCACAACACAACTGATTGGCTTAAACACTTCTTGGGGACCAGTGGGGCGCTAGCGGGCTCCTCCCGACACTACCAGGTAAAATGTAAAGCGCACAATTCAAAATCCAAAAGTTGAATGATTAAACATCCACCAATATACAAGTGTTCCATACTCATCAAAAGCTCTGTTTCTTGGCAATATCACAGCGTTGTCAGATTTCAAAAAGGCTTTACGGCGAAAGCAGAACATTTCATTGTTTGAGGGTAGCACCTCACATATTTTTCCAATAGCCATGTATCGATTAGCCATCATGGCACACACATAACACATCTCACAGCGAAAACAAATCAATTACCTGTTGAAGAACTTCTGCTGAGGTCATCCTAAGTGTCCAACGAAGACAATCCATGGTTCTTTTGTTAGAAAAAGTAACGTATTTTATCCATAAATCCTCCATTTGGTTGTAGCGTTATAATCAGAAACGACAGCCTCCACTAGTCCATTGAAACGTGGACGCTAACTCGTTCATCTTATACCTATAAACTTGTCCAAGAACAATCAAACAGTTTTAAATGTATCCTTAGGAACACTTTTACGTATATTTACTATTATAAATCAACCGGAATATAAACTGATCGATAACGACGGTAAAAGACACTGCGGGCTTTCACGGCACGCGCCCAGCCTACTGTTGTCATCAAGGGGGGACTTCCTTGTTTGGTCTTTTTCTCTGGTCTTACTCATCCAAAATGAAAAAAATACACTGTCTCGAGACTTGACATCATAAGGAAGCGACGGGTACTGCATTCATATGCCCTTATATGGTCATTTTCATTAGGGAGGGGTTCCCAAATGAGCAATGTGTCAAAATCACTTTTTCCAGGACAGAAATTCCTCGGAGTTTCGCCTGCTATATGCGTTCTGTTTTACTCACAGACAAATGGTTAACAGTTTTGGAAAATTCAGAGTGTTTCCTATCCAATGGTACCAAATATATGCATATCCTATTTTCTGGGCCTGAATGGGAGGCATTTTACTTTGGGCACGCCAGGCTCTCCAAAACCGACCCCTCAGCTGCCTCTCCCTAACAAGTTGAACGCATTAAGGAGGAAATAAATTCCACAAATGTACTTTTAACAAGGCACACCTGTTAACTTCTTAGGCAGTGGTGGGGCGCTAGCGCCCCAATCCCGACACTACCAGGTGAAATGCAAGGCGCCAAATTCAAAATCCAAAAGTTGAATTATTAAACATCCACCAATATACAAGTGTTCCATACTCATCAAAAGCTCTGTTTCTTGGCAATATCACAGCGTTGTCAGATTTCAAAAAGGCTTTACAGCGAAAGCACCACATTTGATTGTTTGAGGGTAGCACCTTTACTATTTTTCCCCATTACCATGAATTCATTAGCTTTCACGGTTCACACAAAACACATTTCACAGCGAAAACAAATCAATTACCTGCTGAAGAACTTCTGTGTCTAACGAAGACAATCCATGGTTCTTTTGTTAGAAAAATTAATGTATTATATCCATAAATCTCAGTTTGGTTCGTGCGTTATAATCAGAAACTACAGCCTCCACTCCTCCATTGAAACGTGAAGAGAACTCGTTCAACTTATACCTATAAACTTGTCAAAGAACAATCAAACATCATTGTAAATGTATCCTTAGGAACACTTATGTATATTTACTATAATAAATCAACCGGAATATAAACTGGGCTATAAGAACGGAAAAAAAACAGAGCGTGCCTTATCGGGAGCGCGCGTCCTCTCCTATTGACATCCAAGGGGACACTTCCTGTTTTCTCTTCTTCTCTGCTCTAATAGCATCCCAAAAAAATCTGAACACTGTCTCAAGACTGTTGACATCCAGAGGAAGCGATTGGTACTGCATTCATATGCCCTTATATGGGCATTTTCATAAGGGAGGGGTTCCAAATGAGGCACTCTCAAAACCACTTTTTCCAGGACAGAAATTCCTCTGGGTTTCGCCTGCCATATCCGTTTTGTTTTACTCACAGACAAAATGGTTAACACTTTTAGAAAATTCAGTGTTTCCTATCCAATGGTACTAAATATGTGCATATCCTATTTTCTGGGCATGAATGGGAGGCATTTTACTTTGGGCACGCCAGGCTCTCCAAAACGGTCACCTCGTGCGCTGATCGCTAAGAAGTTAATTGAAATGCATTCCAGGTAGAGGTCGACAGATTATTCAGCATGGCCGATTTAATTAGGGCCGATTTCAAGTTTTCATAACAATCAGTAATCGGCATTTTTGGACGCCGATTATGACCGATTACATTGCAATCCACGTGGAGACTGCGTGGCAGGCTGATCACCTGTTACGCGAGTGCAGCAAGGAGCCAAGGTAAGTTGCTAGCTACAACACTTGTATTTGCCACAGTTGCTGGTGGACAAAAAAATTAAATAATGTTATGGCCTGACTAACTCTTCGAATGCATTTCGCATTTATATTCGTGTTCAATGTACTACACCTGCCATTTAGAGAGCGTGCTGACTTTCAGTTTCCTGGCCTGGTATGGTGGGCTGTCAGTGGCTAACAAGGGTAACCTCAAGCAGACTGTGAACCTGGGGTCGAAGCTCTGTGGGCTGCAGTGCTGGAGCTTCAGGGCCTCTGATAAACGGGCAAGGGAGAAGGCCAAGCGCATCAGATGACCCCACACACAATCTTGCCAAATGTTTTGAGCTGCTGCTCTCCGGAAGGAAATCAAGGGTAACACTGTTCAGCAAGAATAGGAGCATTTTCCATGTAAATGGACAATAAAGTATATTTTATCATTACGGAATAGCAGAACAGAACGGCCTGTTGGTGATACCACATGGCTGCCAACATGTGGCACACTCACCATGAACTTCTGCACGCTGATGGGGAATGTGGCAGAGTAGAGTAGGATCTGACGGCCCTTGGCCAGGAAGCTGATGATATCCTCGATGAGCACTACAAAGTCCTGAGACAGCAGCTTGTCCGCCTGAGAAGAGAAAACATTCAAATGGAGCATTAGCAGAGTCACACAGTATTCTAATAAGTCTGTTTTACTTGTGTATTTCTATGAATTTGCTACTACTGGTATGTAATTTGGCGCTGGTTGCCGGGGAAAATGTTACAGGGTAGCTCCTTTAACCTCTTTGGTAGGTTGATGAACCAGATGAGATTTGAAGGCCCTGATGAAGAATAGTGAGTGGCTCGTAACAAAATAGATCAAGAGGACTGTTTCTCTGGAGTCATCTACAGTAGTTGGACTCAGGTACCACATATATTTAAACACTAACCTCATCCATCACCATCATTTGGACTCTATCCACTTTGGCCACGCCCTTCTTTATCAAGTCTAGGATCCTGCCGGGTGTGGCTATGACCACATGCACTGAGAGAGAGAAAATCAGAAGCACCACCAGTACAGCTTTGAGGTTTTGTGACTTGTTTGTAGTGTACAGCGTGGTCAGAAATAATTGACACCCTTGATGAAGATCAGCAACAATGACTATCAAATAAATCATTCAAATATGGAGTTACGCTATATACACACACAGCGCATTCAGAAAGTATTCAGACCCTTTCCCCAAATGTTGTTACGTTACAGCCTTATTCTAAAATGTATTAAAATTGTCCCACCCCCCCTACACACAATATCCCATAATTACAAAGCAAAAACAGGTGTAGAAATGTTTGCAAATGTATAAAAAATATATCCTCCATTTCCATAAGTATTCAGACCCTTTACTCAGTACTTTGTTGAAGCACCTTTGGCAGCGATTACAGTGTCGAGTCTTAGGTATGATGCTATAAGCTTAGCACACCTGTATATGGGGAATTTCAAAAAAAATTCTCTGCAAATCCTCTCAAGCTCTGTCAGGTTGGAAGAGGAACGTGGCTGCACAGCTATTTTTCAGGTCTCTCCAGATCTGTTCGATCTGGTTCAAGTCCGGGGCTCTGCAACATTTGCCTATAACTAACGCTGCAGATAGCAATACTGGGTGAATTGAAAAGCCATAGTCAATCAATAATATAATAATTATTTTAGCAAAAACTGT
Source organism: Brachymystax lenok tsinlingensis (assembly GCA_030435695.1). Taxonomy (NCBI): domain Eukaryota; kingdom Metazoa; phylum Chordata; class Actinopteri; order Salmoniformes; family Salmonidae; genus Brachymystax; species Brachymystax lenok. Next base: position 1,758,091 of record CM059806.1, on the reverse strand, counting down.
TATTTATAATTTACAATCTGTAGAAGCTATGAGAATAGAAATGTTCAGTACTTTTGTGAAGCATCACAGCAGTTGAAAAATATATGGAAAATAAAAATCCAAAATGGATGGTGTTAAGAGATAGATGGGAGGGGTTGAATGGAGCTGAAGGGTGGGACTAAAAACAAGATAACCAATGTAAACATACAGGGTCTGTAAAATGTATATAGGTTCAGCGAAATAGCACAGTTCCAAATAGAAATCAAACTGGACAGACATCAGAAATAGAGTAAGGACTAAAAACAAACAAACTATTGTAAAATAGATTGTCTGTAAAATGTGTATAGTATGTATAAACTGAAGGTAGGAGCCTAAGTGTTATTGTTTATTGGTTTACTCCAATTGGGGGAAGGGTGGTAGGGTTTGGAGGAATAATAAAGGTATATAATTTTAAAAAGTAATTATAGCTACACTGTTCAAAAAAATAAAGGGAACACTTAAACAACACAATGTAACTCCAAGTCAATCACACTTCTGTGAAATCAAACTGTCCACTTAGGAAGCAACACTGACAATAAATTTCACATGCTGTTGTGCAAATGGAATAGACAACAGGTGGAAATTATAGGCAATTAGCAAGACACCCCCAATAAAGGAGTGGTTCTGAAGGTGGTGACCACAGACCACTTCTCAGTTCCTATGCTTCCTGGCTGATGTTTTGGTCACTTTTGAATGCTGGCGGTGCTTTCACTCTAGTGGTAGCATGAGACGGAGTCTACAACCCACACAAGTGGTAGTGCAGCTCATCCAGGATGGCACATCAATGTGAGCTGTGGCAAGAAGGTTTGCTGTGTCTGTCAGCGTAGTGTCCAGAGCATGGAGGCGCTACCAGGAGACAGGCCAGTACATCAGGAGACGTGGAGGAGGCCGTAGGAGGGCAACAACCCAGCAGCAGGACCACTACCATCGCCTTTGTGCAAGGAGGAGCACTGCCAGAGCCCTGCAAAATGACCTCCAGCAGGCCACAAATGTGCATGTGTCTGCTCAAACGGTCAGAAACAGACTCCATGAGGGTGGTATGAGGGCCTAACGTCCACAGGTGGGGGTTGTGCTTACAGCCCAACACCGTGCAGGACGTTTGGCATTTGCCAGAGAACACCAAGATTGGCAAATTAGCCACTGGCGCCCTGTGCTCTTCACAGATGAAAGCAGGTTCACACTGAGCACGTGACAGGCGTGACAGAGTCTGGAGAGCGCCGTGGAGAACGTTCTGCTGCCCGCAACATCCTCCAGCATGACCGGTTTGGCGGTAGGTCAGTCATGGTATGGGGTGGCATTTCTTTGGGGGGCCGCACAGCCCTCCATGTGCTCGCCAGAGGTAGCCTGACTGCCATTAGGTACCGAGATGAGATCCTCAGACCCCTTGTGAGACCATATGCTGGTGCGGTTGGCCCTGGGTTCCTCCTAATGCAAGACAATGCTAGACCTCATGTGGCTGGAGTGTGTCAGCAGTTCCTGCAAGAGGAAGGCATTGATGCTAAGAACTGGCCCGCCCGTTCCCCAGACCTGAATCCAATTGAGCACATCTGGGACATCATGTCTCGCTCCATCCACCAACGCCACGTTGCACCACAGACTGTCCAGGAGTTGGCGGATGCTTTAGTCCAGGTCTGGGAGGTGATCCCTCAGGAGACCATCCGCCACCTCATCAGGAGCATGCCCAGGCGTTGTAGGGAGGTCATTCAGGCACGTGGAGGCCACACACACTACTGAGCCTCATTTTGACTTGTTTTAAGGACATTACATCAAAGTTGGATCAGCCTGTAGTGTGGTTTTCCACTTTAATTTTGAGTGTGACTCCAAATCCAGACCTCCATGGGTTGATAAATTTGATTTCCATTGATAATTTGTGTGATTTTGTTGTCAGCACATTCAACTATGTAAAGAAAAAAGTATTTAAGATTATTTCATTCATTCAGATCTATGATGTGTTATTTTAGTGTTCCCTTTATTTTTTTGAGCAGTGTATATGTATTAAAAAAAAAAAGATATGGGTGATTGGAAATAATGCAGACAATTACATTGATGGAAGCAACAATCTTTCCGCAATATTAAGCTGATCCACCCCTTAAAAAAAAAAAAAAAAAAAAAAAAAAAGTGCTCTGGCCTGGGCCACTCAAGGACATTGAGACTTGTCCTGAAGCCACTCCTGCGTTGTCTTGGCTTTGTGCTTAGGGCCGTTGGAAGGTGAACCTTCGCCCCAGTCTGAGGCCCGGTGCTCTGGAGCAGCTTTTCATCAAGGATCTCTGTACTTTGCTCCGTTCATCTTTTCCTCGATCCTGACTGGTCTCCCAGTCCCTGCCGCTGAAAAACCTCCCCACAGCATGATGCTGCCACCACCATGCTTCACAGTAGGGATGGTGTCAGGTCTCCTCCAGATGCGACACTTGGTAACCAGGCCAAAGAGTTCCATCTTGGTTTCAATCTTCAGTGACCATCGGGTTCTTGGTCACCTCCCTGACCAAGTCCCTTCTCCACCGATTGCTCAGTTTGGCCAGGCCTTGGTGGTTCCATTTATGAATGATGGAGGCCACTGTTCTTGGGGACCTTAAATGCTGCAGAAATGTTTGAACCCGTGGCTAGGTTTTTCCTCTGACATGCACTGTCAACTGTGGGACCATTTTATATAGACAGATGTGTGCCTTTCCAAATCATGTCCAATAAATTGATTTTACCACAGGTGGACTCCAATCAAGCTGTAGAAACATCAAGGATGATCAATGGAAACAGGATGCACCTGAGCTCAATTTTTAGCCTCATAGCTAAGGGTCTGAACACTTATGTTGTAAATGACTATAGTAGCTGGAAATCGAATATCTACAGTTGAGAATGACACAAATATTAATTTTCAAAGTCTGCTGCTTCAGTTTGTATGATGCCAATTTATTACACTCCAGAATGTCATGGAGTGATCAGATGAATTGCAATTAATAGCAAAGTCCCTATTTGCCATGCAAATGAACTGAATCCCCCAAAAACATTTCCACTGCATTTCAGCCCTGCCACAAAAGGACTAGCTGACATGTCAGTGATTCTCTCGTTAACACAGGTGTGAGTGTTGACGAGGAGATTACTCTGTCATGCTGATTGAGTTCGAATAACAGACTGGAAGCTTCAAAAAGAGGGCGGTGCTTGGAATCATTGTTCTTCCTCTGCCAACCATGGTTACCTGCAAGGAAACACGTGCCGTCATCACTGCTTTGCACAAAAAGGACTTCACAGGCAAGGATATTGCTGCCAGTAAGATTGCACCTCGGATCATCAAGAACTTCAAGGAGAGCAGTTCAAATTGTTGTGAAGGAGGCTTCAGGGCGCCCAAGAAAGTCCAGCAACCCCAAGGACCGTCTCTTAAAGTTGATTCAGCTGCGAGATCGGGGCACCACCAGTACAGAGCTTGCTCAGGAATGGCAGCAGGCAGGTGTGAGTGCATCAGCACGCAGTGAGGCGAAGACTTTTGGAGGATGACCTGGTGTCATGAAGGTCAGCAAAGAAGCCACTTCTCTCCAGGAAAAACCATCAGGGACAGACTGATATTCTGCAAAAGGTACAGGGATTGGACTGCTGAGGACTGGGGTAAAGTCATTTTCTCTGATGAATCCCCTTTCCGATTGTTTGGGGCATCCGGAAAAAAGCTTGTCCGGAGAAGACAAGGTGAGTGCTACCATCAGTCCTGTGTCATGCCAACAGTAAAGCATCCTGAGACCATTCATGTGTGGGGTTGCTTCTCAGCCAAGGGAGTGGACTCACTCACAATTTTACCTAAGAACACAGCCATGAATACAGAATGGTACCAACACATCCTCAGACAGCTACTTCTCCAAACCATCCAGGAACAGTTTGGTGACGAACAATGCCTTTTCCAGCATGATGGAGCACCTTGCCATAAGGCAAAAGTGATAACTAAGTGGCTTGGGGAACAAAACATCAATATTTTGGGTCCATGGCCAGGAAACTCCCCAGATCTTAATCCCATTGAGAACTTGTGGTCAATCCTCAAGAGGCGGGTGGACAAACAAAAACCCACAAATTCTGACAAACTCCAAGCATTGATTATGCAAGAATGGCTGCCATCAGTCAGGATGTGGCACAGAAGTTAATTGGCAGCATGCCAGGGCAGATTGCAGAGGCCTTGAAAAAGATGGGTCAACACTGCAAATATTGACTCTTTGCATCAACTTTATGTAATTATCAATAAAAGCTTTTGACACTTGCTTGTAATTATTCAGTATTCCATAGTAACATCTGACAAAAATATCTAAAGACACTGAAGCAGCAAACTTTGTGGAAATTAATATTTGTGTCATTCTCACTTTTGGCCATGACTGTACATAGGCGTACAGAGGCCCATTATCAGCAACCTTCACTCCTGTGATCCAATGTGTTAGCTTATCATTTTAAAAGGCTAATTGATCATTAGAAAACCCTTTTGCAATTATATTTGCACAGCTGAAAACTGTTGTGCTGACTAAAGAAGCAACACAACTGGTCTTTTGAATAGTTGAGTATCTGGAGCGTCAGCATTTGTGGGTTTGATTACAGGCTCAAATGTCCAGAAACAAGGAACTTTCTTCTGAAACTTGTCAGTCTATTCTTGTTCTGAGAAATGGTTATTCCATGAGAGAAATTGCCAAGAAACTGAAGATCTCATACAACGCTGCGTACTACTCCCTTCACAGAACAGCGCAAACTGGCTCTAACCAGAATAGAAAGAGGAGTGGGAGGCCCCGGTGCACAACTGAGCAAGAGGACAAGTACATTAGTGTGTCTAGTTTGAGAAACAGACGCCTCACAAGTCCTCAACTGGCAGCTTCATTAAATAGTACCCGCAAAATACAAGTCTTAACTTCAACAGTACAGAGGCGACTCTGGGATGCTGGCCTTCTAGGCAGAGTTCCTCTGTCCAGTGTGTGTTCTTTTGCCCATATTAATCTTCTCTTTATATTAGTCAGTCTGAGATATGACTTTTTCTTTGCAACTCTGCCTAGAAGGCCAGTATCCTGGAATCGCCTCTTCACTGTTGACGTTGAGACTGATTTCTCAGAACAAGAATAGACTGACGAGTTTCAGAAGAAGGATCTTTGGTTCTGGCCATTTTGAACCTGTAATCAAACCCACAAATGCTGATGCTCCACATACTCAACAAGTCTAAAGAAGGCCAGTTTTATTGCTTCTTTAATCAGAACAACAGTTTTCAGCTGTGGTAACATAATTGCAAAAGGGTTTTCTAATGATCAATTAACCTTTTAAAATGATCAACTTGGATTAGCTAACAATGTGCCATTGGAACACAGGAGTGATGTTGCTGATAATGGGCCTCTGTACGCCCATGTAAACTGGGCAAAAAAAGAAACATCCCCTTTTCAGGACCCTGTCTTTCAAAGATACTTCGTAAAAATCCAACTTCACAGATCTTCATTGTAAAAGGGTTTAAACACTGTTTACCATGCTTGTTCAATGAACCATAAACAATTAATGAACATGCACCTGTGGAACGGTCGTTAAGACACTAACAGCTTACAGACGGTAGGCAATTAAGGTCACAGTTATGAAAACTTAGGACACTAAAGACGCCTTTCTACGGACTCTGAAAAACACCAAAAGAAAGATGCCCCGGGTCCCTGCTCATCTGCGTAAACGTGCCTTAGGCATGCTGCAAAGTGGCCAGGGCAATAAATTGCAATGTCTGTACCGTGAGACGCCTAAGACAGCACTACAGGAAGACAGGACGGACAGCTGATCGTCCTCGCAGTGGCAGACCACGTGTAACAACACCTGCACAGGATTGGTACATCCGAACATCACACCTGCGGAACAGGTACAGGATTGCAACAACTGCCCGAGTTACACCAGGAACGCACAATCCCTCCATCAGTGCTCAGACTGTCCGCAATAGGCTGAGAGAGGCTGGGCTGAGGGCTTGTAGACCTGTTGTAAGGCAGGTCCTCACCAGACATCACCGGCAACAACGTCGCTGTGCGTTACAGGGAAGACATCCTCCTCCCTCATGTGGTACCCTTCCTGCAGGCTCATCCTGGCATGACCCTCCAGCATGACAATGCCACCAGCCATACTGCTCGTTCTGTGCATGATTTCCTGCAAGACAGGAATGTCAGTGTTCTGCCATGGCCAGCGAAGAGCCCAAATCTCAATCCCATTGAGCACTTCTGGGACCTGTTGGATCGGAGGATGAGGGCCATTCCCCCCAGAAATGTCCGGGAACTTGCAGGTGCCTTGGTGGAAGAGTGGGGTAACATCTCACAGCAAGAACTGGCAAATCTGGTGCAGTCCATGAGGAGGAGATGCACTGCAGTACTTAATGCAGCTGGTGGCCACACCAGATACTGACTGTTACTTTTGATTTTGACCCCCCTTTGTTCAGGGACACATTATTCCATTTCTGTTAGTCACATGTCTGTGGAACTTGTTCAGTTTATGTCTCAGTTGTTGAATCTTGTTATGTTCATACAAATATTTACATGTTAAGTTTGCTGAAAATAAACAGTTGACAGTGAGGATATTTCTTTTTTTGCTGAGTTTAGATAATCCATTAAAAAGCATCCATTTCCATGTACAGTCATTTACAACAGTAACAGTGTCTACACTGTACTTTTGATCAATTTCATGTTATTTTAAAGGACAAAAAATGTGCTTCCCTTTCAAAAACAAGAACATTTCTAAGTGACCCCAAACCTTTGAACGGTAGTATGCATATACACACGTCTAAAAACCTATTTTGGCTTTGTCATTGTGGAGTACTATGTGTAGATTAAAGCTGTAACATAACAAAACGTCAAGGGTCTGAACACTTTCCAAATGCACTGTAACACAAGGTGCCATGCTGCTGTTGGGTAATTACCAGTCTCGTCCAGGCGCATGATATCATCTCGCAGGTTGGTGCCACCCGTGGTGGCCATGACTTTCACGCCGCCCAAGTGCTTACTGATCTGGATACTGATCTGGCTCACCTGCAGGGCCAGCTCACGAGTGGGCACCATCACAATGGCTTGGGAGAGAGGGAGAGGTATAGATAGGGCAAGACAATGTTACAGAGGAGTAATAGTAGGAGTAGTAGTAGTATGGCTCCAGACAGCGAACCATTTAGTCACATTTTGCAACCCTTTGACTTGACTGTGTGAGTTAAAATGTCCAGTCAATGTTCCCTCTAAGCACCAGTCTGAACTTCACTCAACTTTCTAGTTATCAACATACCGAAACAAAACGAACTATGCAAGACTAAATATGCAAAACTAACTAGGCAAGACATTTTGATGTAGTCAGAACGCATCGGAGTATGATTTTATTGCATTGACAGACTCAGCCCATACTCTATACAGACCGGTGCGGTATAACCATCAGAGCTGCAGAGGCCTATATGCAAATAGACCATTGCCGTATACGGATCTCAGCTATTTACATTGAACTGTTTACAGCATGAGCAGTCGTGAATAGATAAGCTTGTTTTGAGATGTGGCCACGTGTGCACATTTTGTTAATATGTTTTGCTAGTTCGTGAGTTATTAGCCCAGTTATAGATATTTGTAGTAAACAATAGGGGAGTGATGGCTTCCTACAAGAGAACAAAACAAGTACATTTCTCTTTTAAAAGAGCTCTTAAAAGTGAGGCAGGTAAAGAGCTTTTTTGTCTTGAAGGGGCAGTACTGTATTTTCAGACAGGTTTGAATAAGGTAAGTAGCCAATAGCAGAGAGTAGCATAATTTGTCTGATTCTCTGTAATAATGGTATGGGAATAATAATGTATTTTATTTTCCTGCATCAAACAACATTTTCAGTCACCTCCTTGTCTGAAGGACAAGTGGATAAACAGGTTAATGTCAAGCCCTGCATGTTTTTTTTCAAAAGTCTCATGGAATGTGGGCCTACATTGAACACCACACATTTGCTGCTAATGTAGGCTGAATGATATAACATTTTAACATGGAAATAACTGTTCTGGGATGCATTTTCTCCATTGTTTTTGATGGTAGGCCACTCTGGTAGGCCTAGATTATGATCAAAAACACAAAGTAGCCTACTTGGCCACTGTTAAAACTGTAAACTTAAAGCGGGTACAGCCTCAATGTTCAAAGTAAACACGCGCTGAAGTTGAACAGAATTTCAACAATGATTAAGTTTGCACTCAGCAGACCTGAAATTTGCTCAGTGCTGAAATTCTTTTGAGGGAACATTGTGTCCAGTGCTTCCATATTTCAATGAAATATGACCTAGAATTACTTACAAATGGTAATTAGGTATGTTAAAAAGGATATTTTCTGTGTTGGGATGGTTTGGGCATACCCCAACAGAATGGTGTGGGCATATACCAGTCAAAAAAATATGAATACAAGTATACCGCTGATTGGCCAGCTCATCGTCCTCAGGAGTATGACATTTATTTATTTGATTTAACTAGGCAAGTCAGTTAAGAACAAATTCTTATTTACAATGACGGCCTACCCGGGCCAATTGTGCGCCACCCTATGGTACTCCCAATCACGGCCAGTTGTGATACAGCCTGGAATCGAACCAGGGTCTGCAGTGACACCTCTAGCACGGATGCAGTGTCTTAGACCGCTGCGCCACTTGGGAGCCATCATACTCCATGAAGTAGCAAGCATTTTTTTAAAACAGTCTGTTTGATATACAAGTTGGACGAGTTTTTTTATTAGTTGTTTTTTCTCTCCAATTTATGCTTTGGCCACAAATATGAGTATAGGGTGTGTCAACAACATTATTTGGGTATGACTTAACAGAATACGAACTTTTAAAGTTAGATTTTCACTGGACAGTTACTTTAAATGTTTTATTGGTCGCGTCAGTGAGAGCTGCCCATTCTACATGGTCACCTCACTCAAACATGATTTGATCAAGCAGTAAGTGCATTATGCTCATGATTCCTGTAATGAAAGTGTCTGCCCTGACGCTCTGCCTGTTTCCCTGGGGCCCACTGCTGTGATGATCAACCCACTCTCCCTACCTCTCCCACTTTGCTATAGGGAGAAAAAAATATACATTTTGATTGTATAACATTTAAAAATACAATTGCAGGAAAATATACTTGTCACAGTTGAAGAGAGGAGGTTCTACGATTTCTGTAGGTATATTTTTTATTTCTCAACTCTCAATTTGTAGCTCTATAGCAACTATTTTACAACCACGATATTTGATATAGCGTTGGGATTTGGAGTGTGCGAAATGCACATTGGCCATTACGAGAGTATGGGGCGGCTGATTGGGTAGTAGGCTACGACTGCAAAGTTATTTATAGGACATTCAAATGTACTGTTAAGCCTAATATGGCTACTACCAGTGGGTATTATATTTATTTTACATCTAGCTAATGTGTTTTGAGTTTACACTTACTCATGTGGTGAATTGGACCCAAATAAAACATGCCTATAATTAGTGCAAATTACAAATCCATCTCTATTTTAACAGTAAAAGTCAACAAGTCGAGTATAAAAGGAGGGAAAGAGTAAGGTGAAGAGCCTTGACTCACCCTGTATATAGTCCTTCTTCAGGTCTATTCTCTCCAGCATGGGGATGAGGTAGGCCCCACTCTTTCCTGTTCCATTCTTGGCTCGGGCCAGGATGTCTCGTCCTGACAGGGCTATGGGAATGCTCTCCTCCTGAAAAGTGACAAACTCTGGTTTAATGTAATTTTATTTAAAACATATGTAACTGTAACTATCACTATGACAAACTACAAAAGCTAAGTCCAAAGACTTCAGTTATAACTCAGACGCAATCCGGGATGTTAAACTCAACAAATTTGCAACATATTGTACGAATTTTTGTGGGAAGTAACATATCATACGAAACGGATGACGTAGTACACAAAAAACAGGGACCTGTTTTGGCTCTTGAGCACCACTTTCAAAACTACTGGCTGAAATTAAACAAAAGTTCTGGAGCATCACTTTAAAGTATCTTTATAGGTTATAGGCATCAGAATCAGGAGCCAATTTACAGCAAGGGAATCCCCCAGTTTCAACAGGTGATCTTCGGGCAGAGAAGCTCCCAGTGAGTGTCGTACCTGGATAGGGGAGGGCTTCTCCCAGCCCATCTCAAAGATGCCCATCAGGAGCTCTCGTTTCAGACAGTAGTCCTCAAACTCATTCCCCTTAGTGGACGTTACATCCTTGGACACAGCAAGAAAGAGGTTAGACAACAGAAGTAACAGACTTGATTAAAATGACACTGGGAAAATCCATTTGAGCTAGTGAAAAAGCATGCTGCATTGTACCATGACTTACAGAGGTTCTGACCCTGGTGTCTTTGGGAGGGAGCTGTAGACTCTTTTTCCAGTCATCTCCAAACCTGACGTAGGGCAGAAGAGAGCAATTAAAAGAACACCTGCACACACTTACTGCTGATTTCTAAAACAAAATCTACTGGGTCATCACTTCTAAAACCTGGTATGAAGGTATAATAAATTATATGAGCAGAACACAATTGTTTCAGTCACTGGGTGAAACAGGGGTGTGAGAGAGAAATGTGTACCTAATCCCAGTTCCCTCCTGGGCAACACCCGCTTTCTGGGGTGCACCTGTGGCCTTGTCTGACAGAGAGCCCAGGACGAGGGGTCCTGATTGGGGAGAAGACGGTTTAGGCGGCCCCCTAAGCTGCCCGTTCTGCTTGTTCAGTCCCATGACGACAGGACCAAGGTTTTCTGTTCTAGCAGTTGCCATTTCTGCTTTCCTTTGTTTTTATTCTCAAAATATTAATATTTTTTACCCCACTGTTTTTTTGACCCCTTAAAAAGCCTCTTCAAAAGTAGAGGGAATCTAATAAAGCATTAACAAATATGAACTTGTTTTTTGTCCAAAGCTTTTACAACAGAAGTCTATTTGTAGTTTTTACACGTACGTGCAGTTCGGTCCCCTTCAACAGAGTTTACTGCCGTATGAAAAAAAATAGTATTTATACAAGAGCTCTTCCAAATGAAGAGATATATGCATTCAAATGCATAAATATACTGTATCTGCACACAATATAGAAAATTATATGTGAACAAGAATCAAGGAGTTTAATTCCTGCAATAGAACTGCTAAGACAATTTGAAGTGGGGGAATAGCATCGGTAATATAATCTTTGTTAAACGTTACATTTATATATTTTTATTTCCTTGTTTTGCATCAAGTCCATTTGAATTGCTCAACATCGATGTCCTTTGTACAAATACGTCTTCAAAATAATATGGTCCTTATTGTTCAACATTTGTTTTCCACTGTCTGTATATGTCCATCCACGTGTTAAAGTAGTTTCCGGATGTTGAAAATCAAACAAGGGTAACTGTAGTCCAAAAGCAACACAGCTTTAAGTTCCCCTTGGGCTCCTTTCGGTCGGTCCCGTCTGCTCCAGGTGAGTCTCCCTCCTCTCTCAGATCTTCTGTCAAAGTGTGTAGCTGTGTGTGAGTGGGGGTGTATTCAGCTCATTTCGTATGCAGCAACTCAAACCTGTGCCACCTGACAGGAAGAAGGAGAATTGTATTTTAGAAGTAAAGTCAGAGTGAATACTATATAAGCCCTAGACTTTGCTTCAACGGGCATAATACAATGTAGAATAGATGCCCAAACGTTCTATTCAAATCCCCAACTACATCATGTCAAAAATGTATTTGGCAGGCACAAGGTAAAATTGCTTTTCTAGTGTAGGCTTGGTGGATCAGTCTGTAGTGTATTCCAACCAATTCGTGTATTGCATGACCACAGATGAGTTGGCTACACTACATGCAGTATGAGACCAGACCATAGGAGAGTAACGTTAGGCTATAAATGTCAACAATGTGGGACTCATAGCTACTTTATAGCCGTAAACACGTGCGTAGTTTCAAGTTACTTTGAGGAAATCAACTAAAGTTAGCTAGAAGCATCTGAACTTAAATGAAAGTCGAATGCAAATGTATGGACAACAAAAACGCCAGTCTTTAGCTAGCTAGCTAACGTTAACTAAATAAAGTTAAAAAGCCAGCTAATGTTACCAGTCAGTAGTTAACTCTAGCTCACTTACCTCAATTGTGCCAACTGCAAAAAGTGATTCAAACTTAACTAATAGCGATTTGATGCGACAAAGGCCATTCATCTTGCCAACTTGAGAGGAAGATATTTAGTTAGCTAGTAATATAAGTTAACTGGCTATCTAATGACGTTAGTCACTTATAGCTTTGCCATAAACATGCAAGTCGGCTAGTAAGTTACGTTAGCTAGCTATCTGAATAATTTAAATACTAATTTAGTAAGCTATCTAGGTATCGTTACATCACTGCTAAAAGGGGTTAATATAAATTAACTAGTCAGTTTAGTTAACTTGGACGGCTTGTGCTTTGGGCTGTCGTTTTCCATGTCTGAATGTTAGCTGGCTGGCTAAATTATTTAGCTGACAATCTAACGTCGACTATCAAATCTGTATGATGCAAATTGAATATAGCACCACGAAGCACTCACCTTTCTCTCACGTTGATTTTATATATCATAAATGTTTGCGGCAGCTCAATTACTTATTTGCTGTTCGATTAAATTCACTCCAAATAAAACGCTAATTCAACATGGTCTCCTGTTCTTCATCGCCTTCTTCTTCCTCTATGATACCAAGGCGGTCCACAAACAAACGTTTAAAGTGCATGCCGCCACCTACTGTGCTGGAATGTCGATCAATCATGATCTGCCAAATTATGTACTACCATGAAAATAAAATGTTAAGTAAAATAAAAAATTAAAATAACACCACCAATTACAGCACTTAACCTTCATATTGCTTCTACATTCATTCCAGTCCTTGACCCTCATCCTCCCAATCCATACCATCAGAACTGACACCCGTATTGTTTGCATTCGAACACAGCTGTTGCTTCCCCAACTTTTTCTAAATTTTGTCTGCACTACTTGCCACAATTTCCGACCTCCTACTTAAGACATTACTCTATCCCAGGGCTCTCCTACCCTCCTGTTGTTGTTGTTGTTGTTGTTGTTGTTGTTGTTGTTGACTCTCCTGCGTTTCCCGTGGTGCTAGGCCTACCCTGGTTAGCCCGTCATGACCCCACTGTTTCCTGGCAACGGAGGGCTCTCACGGGGTGGTGTCGGGAGTGCTCGGGGAGGTGTCTAAGGGTTTCCGTTGGTGCTACTACGGTGGAAAGTCCAGACCAGGTCTCCACCATGCGCATTCCCCCCGAATATGCCGTTTTGGCTCTCGCCTTCTCCAACAAGAAGGCCACTCAATTACCACCCCATCGACGGGGGGATTGTGCAATAAATCTCCTGGTAGACGCTGCACTTCCCAGGAGTCACGTGTATCCCCTGTCGCAGGCGGAGACGGAGGCTATGGAAACATATGTCACTGAATCCCTGCGTCAGGGGTTCATTTGGTCCTCCACTTCACCCGCCTCCTCAAGTTTCTTTTTGTGAAGAAGTAGGAGGGAGGTCTGCGCTCGTGTATTGACTATCGAGGCCTAAACCAGATCACTGTGAGGTACAGTTACCAGCTACCTCTTATCGCCACAGCGATTGAGTCAATGCACAGGGCGTGCTTCTTCACTAAATTAGATCTCAGGAGCGCTTACAACCTGGTACATATCCGGGAGGCAGACGAGTATAAGACGGCGTTCAGCACTACCTCAGGGCATTATGAGTACCTCGTCCTGCCGTACGGGTTGATGAATGCTCCATCAGTCTTCCAGGCTTTTGTAGACGAGATTTTCAGGGACCTTCTCAAGGCTGAGAAATGCCTGTTCTTTAAACAGTCCGTCCCATTCTAGGGTACCACATTTCCACCTCAGGGGTGGAGAGTGCGTAATCAGCCGTGCGTAATTGGCCGACTCCCACCACGGTAAAGGAGGTGCAGCGGTTTCTAGGGTTTGCCAATTACTACCGGAGGTTTATCTGGGGTTTTGGTCAGGTGGAAGCTCCCATTACCTCACTGCTGAAGCGGGGACCGGTAAGTTTGCAGTGGTCGGCTGAGGTGGACATGGCTTTTGGTCACCTGAGGGCTCTGTTTACCTCGGATCCCGTGCTGGCCCATCCGGATCCCTCTTTGGCGTTCATAGTGGAGGTGGATGCGTCCGAGGCTGGGATAGGAGCCGTGCTCTCTCTCTCTCCGTGCCTTCTTCTCGAGGAAGCTCAGCCCGGCGGAGCGAAACTATGACGTGGGGGTCGTCAAGGCTCTGAAGGCGTGGAGACATTGGCTTGAGAGGGCTAAACACCCTTTTCTCATCTGGACTGACCACCGCAATCTGGAGTACATCCGGGCCAGGCAAGGTGGGCCATGTTTTTCACCCGTTTTGTTTTTTCCCTATCCTACCGACCACTAAGGCAGACGCACTGTCCCGGATGTTTGACACAGAGGAGTGGTCCATAGATCCCACTCCCATACTTCCGGCCTCTTGCCTGGTGGCACCGGTGGTGTGGGAGCTGGACGCGGACATCGAGCGGGCGTTATGTACAGAGCCCACTCCAACTAAGTGTCCAGCTGGGCGTCTGTATGTTCCGTCTGCTGTCCACGACCGTTTGATCTATTGGGCCAACACGTCACCCTCCTCTGGTCATCCTGGCATCGGTCGGACAGTGCGCTGTCTTAGTGGGAAGTACTGGTGGTCCACCTTGGCCAAGGATGTGAGGGTTTATGTTTCCTCCTGCTCGGTGTGCGCCCAGTGTAAGGCTCCTAAGCACCTGCCCAGTTAACCAGGATGTGGGTAGGTTTCTGCGGTCATATTGCCAGGACTGTCCGGGGGAGTGGGCGGCTTTCATCCCCTGGGCAGAGCGCCGACCGCCACCGCAGTGAGACCGGGTCTGGCTCTCGACCCGAAACCTGCCCCTCCGCCTGTCCTGCCGGAAGCTGGGGCCATTCAAAGTACTGAGGAGACTGAACGAGGTGTGTTATAGGTTACAGCTTCCCCCAGATTACCGTATTAACCCCTCGTTCCATGTGTCTCTCCTCAGGCTGGTGGTGGCTGGTCCACTCCAGGAGTCTGAGGTGCGGGAGGTTCCTCCGCCCCCTCTGGACATCGAGGGGGCCCCGGCGTATGCTGTTCGAGCCATCTTGGACTCGAGGCGCCGGGGCGAGGGGTCTTCAGTACCTCGTGGAGTGGGAAGGGGTATGGTCCGGAGGAGAGATGCTGGGTGCTGGTGGAGGACATCCTGGACCCTTCGTTGATACAGGAGTTACACTGTCTCCGTCCGGATCGCCCTGCACCTCGTCCCCCGGGTCGTCCCCGAGGCCGGTGTCGGCGCACTGCTGGAGCCGCCATGGTTTTGTGCGTGTTTGTATATTGTAAAGTTGGTCTGATTTTGTGAGCGTGTTGTAATACTACTACTTGGATTTTTTGTAGTTTTTGAGTAAAGATATGTGACTACTCATCTCTGTTGTCCTGCGCCTGACTCTGCTTTTCTTGCTACACACAGACGCTTTGACAGAGATCACCCAGTCCTCTGGGACGGCGGGGCCCTTTGTGCACTGCTCAGTGTTGTTTTTGTCGAAGCGTACATAAATTGCATTGACTTCATCTGGTAGAGGCACAGTGGATGGAGAACAGCTAGGTCTACCATCATGTACTGTAGCCCCTGCCACATGTGTTGAGCGTTGGAGCCAGAGTAATAAGATTCCACCTTGTTCCTATATTGTCATTTTTCCTGTTTGATTGCTCTGTGGAGGTTGTAGCAGGACTTCTTGTACACGTTGGTGTCCTCATCCGTAGTATCGGGGTTGATGAATGTAATTTTCAGGATAGTTGGTCAATAATATATTTTCTGTTCTTGCCAAGATATTGAAGCCATTACACTAGACTAGTGCAATAAGTTAGAATATAATTAATTACCTTTATGATAGCATGAACTAGAGGACATCATGCCCATGTTGACTACTCAGTGGAGTTTGTCGTGGAAATTCAGTACTGAGAGAGACTTGGTCATTTCTTCAAACCATCATCTTTATTTAATATCAATTAATTATTGCAATAATGAAACCGGTCAACTCAACAGTTTTAGTATAAACATAAAAATATTGTTTAAGAAATTCTCAGCAATCTAAATCAGAGTACATTTTACATCAGTACAAAACAATTCATCATGACGATACTGAGCATACCTCCATTGGTTAGCATGGTAGAAATAACAATTTCCATCCCCATAGCACCATCTGTAAATACTAAAATGAGCATATCTTGTTGGACAAATACAGGTAGTGACTCCCTGTTTAAGTAACATTTCTTCAATTTAGTGCCTAATGAACATGACCCAGGACAAGCATCATGATTACACTATGTATAAGGCAATGCCTAAGGGATGATTTAGTTCCTGAATATTATCATTATCAACAAAAAATGCGATTTGGATATATATCAAATAGATTAGGATCAGTTTCACTCTCAGGACCAGAGTTCACCCTATCTATTCACCAAGGCATGCTGAGAATAAGTCTCAACGACCCTTCCTGTCTCAGCCTCCAGTATTTATGCTGCAATAGTTTATGTGTCGGGGGGCTAGGGTCAGTCTGTTTTATCTGGAGTATTTCCCATGTCTTATCTGGTGTCCTGTGTGAATGTAAGTATGCTCCCTCTAATTTTCTCTCTCTCTTTTTCTCTCTCTTTTTCTTTCTTTCTCTCTCTCTCTTTCTCTCTCTCTTTTTCTCTCTCTCTTTTCTCTGTGGAACCTGAGCCCTAGGACCATGCCTCAGGACTACCTGGCCTGATGACTCCTTGCTGTCCCCAGTCCACCAGGTCATGCTACTGCTCCAGTTTCAACTGTTCTGCCTGTGGCTATGGAACCCTGACCGCTCACTGGACGTGCTACCTTGTCCTGGACCTGCTGTTTTGGACTCTCTCTCTACCTCACCTGCTGTCTCTAACTCTGAATGATCGGCTATGAAAAGCCAACTTACATTTACACCTGAGGTGCTGACCTGTTGCACCCTCTACAACCACTGTGATTATTATTATCTGACCTTGCTGGTCATCTATGAACATTTGAACATCTTGGCAATGTTCTGTTATAATCTCCACCCAGCACAGCCAGAAGAGGACTGGCCACTCCTCAGAGCCTGGTTCCTCTCTAGGTTTCTTCCTTGGTTCTGGCCTTTCTAGGGAGTTTTTCCTAGCCACCGTGCTTCTACATCTGCATTGCTTGCTGTTTGGGGTTTTAGGCTGGGTTTCTGTACAGCACTAGGCTGATGTAAGAAGGGCTTTAGAATTACATTTGATTGATTGATTGATTGATAGTCCACAACTTCTTTACCCATGTCATCATTTGCATGACAACAATCAAAACAATCAATCCATAATACATTAATTGCTCCGATTAACATACAAAAATTTACTCAAATCAATCAGTCAGTCTTAAAAATTATTCAGCTTCCAAATCAATGACATTGCTCAGTGATTCACATTGGTTCTATCACTCAAAATGTCACACCCTGACCGGTAGGAGCCTGTTTATGTCTCCTTTTGGTTTGGTCAGGGTGTAATTTGGGGTGGGCATTCTATGTTATAGTTTTTGTATTTCTTTGTGTGGCTCTCAATCAGGGACAGCTGTCTATCGTTGTCTCTGATTGGGAACCACACTTAAGCAGCTATTTTTTTTCCCTCCTTTCCTTGTGGGAGGTTGATGCTGTTATTGCTACACCTATTTGATCTTTGTTCATTGTTTTTAGTGAGTAACAATAAACATGTTTAACTTAACCCGGTACGCTGCGCCTTGGTCCGTCAATGAAGAGCGTGACAGAACCTCCCACCACCAAGAGACCAAGCAGCGTGCCTACCTAGAGTCCTGGACATGGGAGGAGATCCTGGACGGGAGGGGACCCGGGAGGCAGGCGGGGAAATACCGCCGTCTGGATGAAGCTAAGAAGGAGCGGCGCTTCTACGGACAAAAATATGCGGGAACACGGCTGGCCTTTAAGCCCGCAGCGAGGGTGCCCAGTCCGGGGCCCACAGCGAGGGTGCCCAGTCCGGGGCCCGCAGCGAGGGTGCCCAGTCCGGGGCCCGCAGCGAGGGAGCCAGAGGTGGTGCAGGGTCTACATCCCGTACCAGAGCCGCCACCGCGGATAGATGCCCACCTAGACCCTCCCCAATAGGGTCAGGTTTTGCGGCCGGAGTCCGCACCTTTGGGGGGGTACTGTCACGCCCTGACCGGTAGGAGCCTGTTTGTCTCCTTTTGGTTTGGTCAGGGTGTGATTTGGGGTGGGCATTCTATTCTATGTTATAGTTTTTGTATTTCTTTGTTTTGGCTGAGTGTGGCTCTCAATCAGGGACAGCTGTCTATCATTGTCTCTGATTGGGAACCACACTTAAGCAGCTATTTTTTCCTCCTTTCCTTGTGGGAGGTTGACGCTGTTATTGTGTATGCTGTTGGTGCTACACCTATTTGATCTTCGTTCATTGTTTTTGTTTTGCGTGAGTAACAATAAACATGTTCAACTCAACCCGGTGTGCTGCGCCTTGGTCCGTCAATGAAGATCGTGACACAATGAACATCCTCAACTTAACACACATCAACACTGGCAGAATGTACATTTATATTAACATACAATATATTCACCTTATAATTAACACACTCATCAGGGTTATAAATACAGATCAGTATCAATGCATTCTTAGCCTAAATTACTATAAATGTGTGTGAACCTCAATCAACCTGATACCCCAAATAACAATTTCAGACAAGTCTAAATCAATTACGGGCACAGTTGACCAACCCCCTCCCTTTCCCGGTATTCTTCTGGCATGTCTTCATTTTTCTTCCTCAGATAGCTTCACAGTTCAAACTGGATGGCCCATGACAATGTCCCAATTTCAATGTCTCACCTGAGCCCCATCTCAACTCACGTCTTGTCCATTTGTCAACCAGTATACCAGCAACATATGTTTTAGAACGGCTCTCTCTCCATTCTCACTCCACGTGGACTTCTGTTGCACACCTGAGAGAACGCATGAGAGAAAAGGCAGTCAATAGCTTCAACTGGATGCTGTACACTGGTTGCTGGCTCGGACTCAGGTCTCTCGATAGAAGTGGCGCAAGGACAAGGCTGTAGTGAACGCCATTTCTTCAGCCGGTTAGAGGTGTTTTGAGGTCCACACCGTTTGGTCAAATAACTCTTCGATGCATTTAGATACCAGCTGTAGTCATCTCTCCATAATCTCGAGAAAGGACAGATCAGAAGTACAGTTTAGTTCAGTTCACTTCTGATTCAGGAAATCCAGACAAGCATTGACTGTATGACAAATTATTACTTAGGACCAACATTCTTAATACAAATTTCAAAAACAAAACACATTCCATAAAAAAAAATTGCTTATCACACTGTCAACCTCATTGCAGAGTCATAAGATCAGGAAATTATCCCGGTCATCCAGCAGACCCAATCTGGTGGATCGAATTACAATCACTACCCATAATAACGCCATAAAGAACATTTGTACCCATAACTTTAGACAGCCTCCACTTATTCAAGGGATCGAATCACAAATAGGGCTTTGAACTTTGAACCTCTTCATAATTATCAGCATTACAAATGAGCTTAAATTCATAATCCAATGTCTCTCAATGGCTATCCAGTGAGGACGATCAAACCACACTAGAAAGCCAGGACAGAGGTCAAAGGTCATTCAAACCCTTCAAATAAGTGTTTATTACTATATTAATTAATTATGTAAAAATAGTCAAACATTCTATACATTTCAATTTCCAGGTTCACAGTATGTTTATTCTGTACAATTTTTATCAAGATAATTCACGTGTTCAATTAAAACTCAGAAACTTCTGAAAACTTCAGAAAATTCCATGTGTGTGTGTGTGTGTGTGTGTGTACCCTTTAGGATACCTTGGCACTAAGACAAATGGGAAACCCACTAAACCCAAATGAAATAGAACAGTCACAATAAATCAGACATAGTATTTTAAAAACATGAACAAATATTCATAACAAGTGTGTTGTGTGTGGGTGCCTGCAAACAATATGGCAAAAACAAACAAAAATGGTCTTATTTAATTTGGTAGTTTACGGCCTAATCTGGATACCTTTATACTAACTACACTGCAGAATTTCACTCACTGCTCTCCCAAAGAGAGAACAAATGACTACCCCATTCTCCTGGAAAAGAAACAGTCAATTTCCTTAGCATTCACTATACTAATATCATAATCAGCAAACCAAAAGTTTTAACTACAAACAAAACATGATAATAATAAGCCCACTGTACTCCCTCAAATCATTAATCGTTTGTTTTAATCTACCCCAACGTATGTGCGCTTAATTTAGCATGCGCTACCCTTTGACACAGCAACATGTATCTCTCAACCGAGTCTAACAATTCACTACCATATATTATATGACTGGTCTCTCTTTTCCATAACCATGTAAAATTATCCTGGTATCGTTACTAGACCAATGTCCAATGACATTTGTAATAGCTGTTTCGTCTTAGATTGTTCCTGCTTACCCCTCTAAATGTAATATTTTTTTCTGTCGCAAATGTAGTCAATTTCTCAGCGTAAGGAATCAATGATATTTGATCCCAGGCATCTATTAAAAAGTATTTTGAGACGTGGTCTCTTACGTCTCCCTTAACGTACATACTGTAGTGGACTTTCATCAGTCCTGGAAGAAAGAATACAACTCAAGACACATCAGATAATACAGTGTTCCATTAAGTGGAAACGACACCGTCTAAAATAAACAATCAACAAACCCCTAACCCCTTTCCGGTAGTCTAATAATTTAAACCTGTTGCATTCATTTAGTAAAAATATAAACCTTTTGTTTAACAAACCTTCAAAAAGTTGGTGTTGTCTCATCAGCGTAATAGTCAAAACTAACTGCAATCCACTTTAATGACCGGACACTGTTCCACGTAATGGAAACAGATTACAATGTTAGAATACATTAACTTCCTGCTCAAATTCACTGGTGTTACCTAAACTATAAAACCCAGCAAAAGTAATCAGAAATTATCAAAGAACGTTTCAGATTCAACTATTCAGACCTCTACTGCAAATGTCCCACTGCATCCCTTACAGCCCGATATAGCCCAGCCAGCACAACTCTGGCGGAATAAAACATGGCATTAGTAGTCTATCCAAAAACCACCAATAACTAATAACAAAAACCTATTACCTCGAAATCGCATCGCTATTCATGTTGAATAAATTAGCCTTCCAATTTGAACTGAGTACACTGTTAAAATGTTCAGTTTAACATCTTAAAACAAACCCTGGCAGCAGTATCTGTCTAGGCAAAACATACCAATAGTTGAATTACAATCAGAAACCCAGATTTTAGTCAATACCATAGACCCAATGCTATTAAAATGACAAAGAAATCCCGCAAATAACCCAATTACAATGGTCTGTAGTAGTAACATAATAATGACACAATTCCCAGAACATAACCTTACAGGTCCAAGAGTTTCTCTGCAGAGATTCTCACATGCACAAAAGGAATAGATTAGCAGTCAACGAGTTAAATCGACATTCATTGATTAGGAAACAGATCTTACGCCTTTTAATAACCGCAAGCTCTGGACATTTTCACCTGGATCTTGCAGCTAGCTAGCTGCTATCCGAGTGACTATTGGCTAACGTCGGTCCCGGAGCAAGCACCAATTAGCCTGAAGCTAGCTCATGCTAGGCCCATCCTCCGGCTAGCTGAAGAGTTCCATTAGCCACTCCTGGGCTACAACACTTATCCGGGACCCGTTTTTACTGCCGGTGCGGATCCCCACCAGGCCTTCATGACTGGACTACCGGCGTTATCTGCCCGAGGGGGTTATTCAACCGAACCTCCATCGCGACGTCACCTGAACGCTCATCAGCTAACTGTGGCCTGCTAACGTTAGCTGTCTAGAGCATATCGGCTGCTAGCTAAATAGGTCCATCGGACTATTTCTTGGGCCACTATACCTATTTTGCCAATTGGACTGGTCCCCTTTACAACACGGAACCCCACTAATCCATCACGACTGGTCTACCGACGGAAACGCACGAGGAGGCTATAAACAGACTTCCTCCGTCTTCTGCTAGCTTGTTAGCCGGCCTGCTAGCCTTCTGCTGGCTTGCTACTCCCGGCTAGCTGTCTGAATCGCCGTGTCCCCAACCAGCCTCACTACTCACTGGACCCTGATGATCACTCGGCTAAGCATGCCTCTCCTCAATGTCAATATGCCTTGTCCATTACTGTTCTGGTTAGTGTTTAATGTCTTATTTCACTGTAGAGCCTCTAGCCCTGCTCTATATACCTTATCCAACCCTTCAATTCCACCACCCACACATGCGATGACATTACCTGGTTTAAATGTTTCTAGACACAATATCTCTTTCATCATCACTCAATGCCTAGGTTTACCTCCACTGTATTCACGTCCTACCATACCTTTGTCTGTACATTATGCCTTGAATCTATTTTATCGCCCCCTGAAACCTGTTCCTTTTACTCTCTATTCAGGATGTCCTAGACGACCAGTCCTCATAGCCTTTAGCCGTACCCTTATCCTACTCCTCCTCTGTTCCTCAGGTGGTAAAGTTATTAATCCAGGCCCTGCAGTGCCTAGCTCCACTCCTATTCCCCAGGCGCTCTCATTTGTTGACTTCTGCAACCGTAAAAGCCTTGGTTTCATGCATGTTAACATTAGAAGCCTCCTCCCTAAGTTTGTTTTATTCACTGCTTTAGCACACTCTGCCAACCCGGATGTCCTAGCCGTGTCTGAATCCTGGTTTAGGAAGACCACCAAAAACCCTGAAATCTCCATCCCTAATTACAACATTTTCAGACAAGATAGAACGGCCAAAGGGGCCAGTGTTGCAATCTACTGCAGAGATAGCCTGCAGAGTTCTGTCTTACTATCCAGGTCTGTACCCAAACAATTTGAACTTTTAAAAATCCACCTTTCTAGAAACAAGTCTCTCACCGTTGCCGCTTGCTATAGACCACCCTCTGACCCCAGCTGTGCTCTGGACACCATATGTGAACTGATTGCCCCCATCTATCTTCATAGCTCGTGCTGCTAGGTGACCTAAACTGGGACATGCTTAACACCCCCGGCCATCCTACAATCTAAGCTTGATGCCCTCAACCTCACACAAATCATCAGTGAACCTACTAGGTCCAAGCCCAAAGCCGTAAACACGGGCACCCTCATAGATATCATCCTAACTAACTTGCCCTCTAAATACACCTCTGCTGTTTTCAACCAAGATCTCAGTGTTCACTACCTCATTGCCTACATCCGTAATGGGTCTGCGGTCAAACAACCTCCCCTCATTACTGTCAAACGTTCCCTAAAACACTTCAGCGAGCAGGCCTTTCTAATCGACCTGGCCCGGGTATCCTGGAAGGATATTGACCTCATCCCATCAGTAGAGGATGCCTGGTTATTCTTTAAAAGTGCCTTCCTCACCATTTTAAATAAGCATGCCTCATTCAAGAAATGTAGAACCAGGAACAGATATAGCCCTTGGTTCTCTCCAGACCTGACTGCCCTTGACCAGCACAAAAACATCCTGTGGCGTTCTGCATTAGCATCGAACAGCCCCCGTGATATGCAACTTTTCAGGGGAAGTCAGGAACCAATATACACAGGCAGTTAGGAAAGCCAATGCTAGCTTTTTCAAGCAGAAATTTGCTTCCTGTAACACAAACTCAGAAAAGTTATGGGACACTGTAAAATCCATGGAGAATAAGAGCACCTCCTCCCAGTTGCCCACTGCACTGAGGATAGGAAACGCTGTCACCACCGATAAATCCACAATAATTGAGAATTTCAAAAAGCATTTTTCTACGGCTGGCCATGCTTTCCACCTGGCTACCCCTACCCCGGTCAACAGCCCTGCACCCCCCTCAGCAACTTGCCCAAGCCTCCCCCATTTTTCCTTCTCCCAAATCCAGTTAGCTGATGTTCTGAAAGAGCTGCAAAATCTGGACCCCTATAAATCAGCCGGGCTAGACAATCTGCACCCTTTCTTTTTAAAACTATCTCCCGAAATTGTTGCAACCCCTATTACTAGCCTGTTCAACCTCTCTTTCGTGTCATCTGAGATTCCCAAAGACTGGAAAGCAGCTGCGGTCATCCCCCTCTTCAAAGGGGGAGACACTCTTGACCCAAACTGCTACAGACCTATATCTATCCTACCCTGCCTTTCTAAAGCCAAGTTAACAAACAGGTTCCCGACCATTTCGAATCCCACCGTACCTTCTCCGCTATGCAATCTGGTTTCAGAGCTGGTCATGGGTGCACCTCAGCCACGCTCAAGGTCCTAAACAATATCATAACCGCCATCGATAAGAGACATTACTGTGCAGCCGTATTCATTGATCTGGCCAAGGCTTTCGACTCTGTCAATCACCACATCCTTATCGGCAGACTCGACAGCCTTGGTTTCTGAAATGATTGCCTTGCCTGGATCACCAAATACTTCTCCAATAGATTTCAGTGTGTCAAATCGGAGGGCCTGTTGTCCGGGCCTGTGGCAGTCTCTATGGGGGTGCAACAGGGTTCAATTCTTTGGCCAACTCTCTTCTCTGTATATATCAATGATGTCGCTCTTGCTGCTGGTGAGTCTCTGATCCACCTCTATGCAGATGACACCATTCTGTATACTTCTGACCCTTCTTTGGACACTGTGTTAACTACCCTCCAGACGAGCTTCAATGCCATACAACTCTCCTTCCGTGGCCTCCAATTGCTCTTAAAACTAAATGCATGCTCTTCAACCGATCTCTGCCCGCACCTGCCCGCCCGTCCAGCATCACTACTCTGGACGGTTCTGTCTTAGATTATGTGGACAACTACAAATACCTAGGAGTCTGGTTAGACTGTAAACTCTCCTTCCAGACTCACATTAAACATCTCCAATCCAAAATTAAATCTAGAATTGGCTTCCTATTTCGCAACAAAGCATCCTTCACTCATGCTGCCAAACTTACCCTCGTAAAACTGACCATCCTACCGATCCTCGACTTCGGTGATGTCATTTACAAAATAGCCTCCAAAACTCTACTCAACAAATTGGATGCAGTCTGTCACAGTGCCATCCGTTTTGTCACCAAAGCCCCATATACTACCCACCACTGCGACCTGTACGCTCTCGTTGGCTGGCCCTCGCTTCACACTCGTCGCCAAACACACTGGCTCCAGGTCATCTACAAGTCCCTACTAGGTAAAGCCCCGCCTTATCTCAGCTCGCTAGTCACCATAGCAGCACCCACCCGTAGCACGCTCTCCAGCAGGTATATCTCACTGGTCACCCTCAAAGCCAATTCCTCCTTTGGCCGACTTTCCTTCCAGTTCTCTGCTGCCAATGACTGGAACGAACTACAAAAATCTCTGAAACTGGAGACACTTATCTCCCTCAACCGCTTTAAGCACCAGCTGTCAGAACAGCTCACAGACCCCTGCACCTGTATTTAGTCCATCTGTAAATAGCCCAACCAACTACCTCATCCCATACCGTATTTATTTATTTATCTTGCTCCTTTGCACCCTAGAATTTCTACATTGCACATTCATCTACTGCACATCTACCATTCCAGTGTTTAAATGCTATACTGTAATTACTTTGCCACCATGGCCTATTTATTGCCTTACCTTCCTTATCTTACCTCATATCTTACCACATTGCTTATAGATTTGTTTTTCTACTGTATGTTTGTTTTACTCCATGTGTAACTCTGTGTTGTTGTATGTGTCGAACTGCTTTGCTTTATCTTGGCCAGGTCGCAGTTGTAAATGAGAACTTGTTCTCAACTAACCTCCACATCACCAGAGGAACAGAGGAGGAGTAGGATAAGGGTACGGCTAAAGGCTATGAGGACTGGTCGTCTAAGACATCCTGAACAGACAGAGTTGAGTTGATAAGAGGAGCAGGTTTCAGGGGGCGATAAAATAGATTCAAGACATAATGTACAGACAAAGGTATGTTAGGACGTGAATACAGTGGAGGTAAACCTAGGCATTGAGTGATGATGAAAGAGATATTGTCTCTACTACCTGGTTAAATAAAGGTGAAATAAAATAAATAAATAAATAAAAAATAAAAGCGGATTATGTTTTCTCATGCATCATATTTCAATTAAAAATCAAATCAAATCAAATTTTATTTGTCACATACACATAGTTAGCAGATGTTAATGCGAGTGTAGCGAAATGCTTGTGCTTCTAGTTCCGACCATGCAGTAGTATCTAACAAGTAATCTAACAAATTCACATCAACTACCTTATACACACAAGAGTAAAGGAATGAATACGAGTATGTACATATAAATATATGGATGAGCGATGGCTGACCGGCATAGGCAAGATGCAGTAGATGGTATGGAGTACAGTATATACACATATATATGAGATGAGTAATGTAGGATATGTAAACATTATATAAATGGCATTGTTTAAAGTGGCTAGTGATACCTTATTTCATCCAATTATAATTATTATACAGTGGCATGTATTCATGGATGCCAAGGGAATCCAGGCTTGCCCAAAAAATCTACCAAGAAAAAGAGAAAAAAAGGAAGAAAGACTTATCTTTCGTCTCTCTGTGTTTCATAATTTTCCTTCAATTCGGAAGAGGCTGAATGTATCTCACTGGAGAAAGCATCTGAAACAAGTGAAACAACCCCCTTCTGTTTCTGTACGTGTAGCCCATCTATCTGATGCTGTCTTGTCAAAAAGAGTATGATATTGTTGCCGCCCGTAGCATTGAATGTAATGGAAGCCAGCGAGCATTTGGCCTCCCTTGATAAAAAATTATAATAATAATAGCCAATCAGCGTTGAGCTAAACTCAGCGAGCTCAACTGTGAATGGTACTGGCGCACCAAAAAAAAGTTTAAAGGGAAACCAGTTTGGATTTGGCCTCACACCGATCACATCACATCACATCAAAAATGTAATTGTTGCATCTCGTTGTGTTGTTGTCCTTCGGTGGCTAAAATAGGCCCTTTCCTAAATTAGCCATGGATGGAGATATCGATTTAGACTTGTGGTTTTACTTCATTTTCTGTACTGGCCAATGATTATAACGATGATTCTGACGGCTATTCTTGGCTGAGAGGATGGAAGTTCAATATGTAGATAGATGCAGCTTAAGTATGTAGCTTACGTTGATGGGACTAAATTGTTTTTGGTATCTTTTCATTGTCACTGTATTAGACTAAGCATAGGTGAGTTGATAATGATGAAATGTTAAAGTTGAAATGGTGTTGGAATATTGGAGGCAGCTCCTGTTTTCTTTGCGACTTGCGGTAGTCTAACTCTCCATGGTTCTAAATCTATAGTTGTTTAGTAATTAACTTGCTTGACCATGCTGTAGGTCATATAACTGTTTGTTACATGCAATATGCTTTGTGGACTTCACTGGACAAATGTTGCTCTCCGGTTTTGCGATGAAACGCAGGTGTGGTTGAATTTCTTCTGCCTCTGTGTCATCTTTGTCTCGGCCTTAGGCCTATATAGCATGGTGGCAAGGCATATGAACTAACAGGTTGCAGAGCAAACAACCCAATTATCACAACACATAGGTTGTAATATGGCCATTTTTTCCTGGCTTGGCTTCCCCAGTGATGTTACCCATGCACCGCCACTGCCTGGTTACTAGTTTTGGTTTAATATCTCCCTTATGTCATCCAGCTTGGGATTTTAGAATGTAAAATCCTGTGCACTTTCAGAAAGGATTACATTTCTATGATGCAAATCCCTTCACATACAAGAGCTAGCTTTCAATCATCCAAAGCATAACTCCAGGGCCTGGCCAAACAGATCTTTTGACAACCCCATGGTTTCACTGATGCAACCCTCTCCACACTCCCTTTGTTAGACCTTAAGGGCTGAGTAAAGAGTGAATACTGGTGTTAATATTTATTCAATGGTGACTTTAAAACAGTTACAGAGTTTAATGGCTGTGATAAGAGAAAACCTAGGATGGATCAACAACATGGTATTTACTCCACAATACCAGCCTAAATGACAGAGTGAAAAGAAGGAAAAGAAGAATTGTTTGTGTGTAAGTGTTGTGCACGTTTATGGTATGCTACGGGTTATGTTACCCATTCATTCTATTTGTTCTGTTTTTCGGTTGGTTTTATTATTAAACTACTCCGTTGCGAAAACAGAGTTCTGCTCTCCTGCGCCTGACTTCTCTATCGCTAGTACGCACCCCTTACACAGTGACACAACATCTAAATTGAATCCATTTTAAATGCAGGCTGTAATATCAAAATGTGAAGAAGTCAAGGGGTGTGAATGCTTTCTGAAGGCACTGGAGTTGCAAAAAAGCTTGTCTTAGTTTCTTTTATCATCCAATTATTACCTTAGTGCATTTATTCCTAATTTCCATTAATTGAATGACAACCTTTTTGTCTGTGGATCTGTGGCGTGCCAATTGGCCACCCTGATTGACAGATTTCTCATCCTTTTTGGTTTGGTCTCTCATCCTGTCTGGTTTAGTCACAATGGCTGCATTTACACAGGCAGCCAAATACTGATATTTTGCCCAATTATTGGCAAAATATCTGAATTGGACTGGCTCTGTGAACATAGTCTAAGTGCAGTACGTCACCAGTAGTTGATTACGTAGCCACATTAGCTGACACTGGATAAGACGCTGGATAAGACTGTCTGCTAAATAAAAACAAGTTCCTGTAACCTACTACACATTGTTAAATGTTAAAACAAACAACAAAATCAAGAGGATCTTATGTTGATGCAACTTATCAGGTGGAACATGACTGCATCTGCTGCTGTTATACAAGCAATGTATTTTCTCCCTACTATGCGATACCACAAACAATTATAGATCAATGGAGGATAAAGGATACATTTTTCATCACCCTGATAAGTTGTTACCAGCAGGAGGGAGGAATACTATTTGTGTTTCTGTTCCAAGACTGGGCAATACCGAGCCCCCCCAAACGATTTTTATAAAATCAAACAAAATGGAATCTCCATTAACATTCTATTTTCTAATTTAATCTCAGCTGTATTGTCTTAAAACATCTTATGGATAGCCCCCTTTTTTTCAATTTTCGCCTAAATGACCCAAATCTAACTGCCTGTAGCTCAGGCCCTGAAGCAAGGATATGCATATTCTTGGTACCATTTGAAAGGAAACACTTTGAAGTTTGTGGAAATGTGAATTGAATGTAGGATAATATAACACACTAGATCTGGTAGAAGAAAATACAAAGAAAGAAAACAATTTTTCTTTGAAATGCAAGAGAAAGGTCCCAGTTCCAGCCATTACTCTGGTTGTAATTTTGATGGTGTCCACACGATGGCAGCAGTGTATGTGCAACGTTTCAGACGGATAACTTGAAGTATAAGTCAGCTACATGACATTTAGTGTCAAGTCACCCAGGTACATATGGGCAAAGAGACATTTTTCTGCAAGAATATCATCAAATCTGTATACTTGGACTTTGATTTAGCTTTTTCAGTATTAGTAACCATATTATAAGTTCAACATGTGCAAAACAAGCAGTTTTCATAACTTCATAACTCTGAATATTCTTATAATTTTTGTCCAAAAGGAAAAGGCATGCTGTCGCAAAAGGTTAGCACCTACATTTTGAGACAGACACAGGGTTTCCAGACACTTCCGTAAAGCCCAGCTCATTGGCTATCTAGCTAGCTTTGTTTGACCTCGATTGGTGCTTATTTGACAAAGATACAGTCGATCAAAGGATGACCGGCCGCGTCATCGGCATGCCATGAAGGCGTCGCTCTCTGACCAAATTTGGTGTCCTATAGGATATACTACATCCCTAATGATATAGTGAAGTCTCGTTACGTTCTAGGTTCTCTGAGGAATACATACAAATGTGATTTGACTGGTTGAAACAGCGTTTAGGGTGAGATTTTCACAGATACCTTTCTTTGCAAATTGAACGTGTGGAAATACAAAATCAATCGTGCATGCTATATGGACCTTTTTAGGATATGAAAAAGGACTTTATCTAACAAAACGACACTTCATGTTATCTCTGTGACCCTTTGGATGATAAATCAGAGCAAGATTTCAGAATGTAAGTACACATTTCACCTTCAGAGGTGAATTCATCAAACCTATCGTGGTGAAAAACGTGTTTTGTTAGGTGCTCTCCTCAAACAGCATGGCATTTTTTTGCAGTAATAGCTACTGTAAATTGGACAGTGCAGTTATATTAAGAATTTAAGCTTTCAGCCGATATAAGACACTTATATGTACTGACATTTGTTGTTTCTCTAAAATCTGCGATGGTGACACAAGGTGCTGCATGATTTACAACTGTCCCGAACTCACAAATGAAAAGAGACAAATGGTTGTTGACTTTCATGAACAGGCAATGGCACAAGCCGTGAAAGGCCACATCACCAAAAAACGAATATACCACTGTTAGGGCAACAATTATGAGGTTTAAAACCACTGGAATTTGCCTGGTAGAGGACCCAAGTGTATCTTGTCCTCGCACACAGTGAGGAAGATGTTACAGGAGACAAAGAAACGTCCAAAGACCACAGTTGGAGAATTATAGAACTTAGTCGCATCTTGGGGCCACCAAGTCTCTAAATCTACAATTAGATGCCACATCCATGCAAAAATGTTGTTAGGAAGGGTTATTGAGAGGAACCAACAAATGTAAACGCCTGGAGTTTGCTAAACGGCATTGGATTGGAACCGGGTGCTATGGTTAGATGAGACAAAAAATTGAGCTTTTTGGCCACGCACACCAGTGGTGGGTTTGGCTTCAAAAGAAGGATGCATATGCAGAAAATAACCTTTTACCTAACCTTTCTTCACTCTCATAAAACAATATACTGTAGATAAAGGCTACGTGCTGTTATCCTCGCAAGGGAATGCTGCACAAAGTATTGAAAACGGGTGCCAATCATTTTGACACATATCTTTTAGGAACATGTTTTATTACTTGTTTAACAAAATACGTTTTTCTGGTATTAGTATAAAATAATATAATTTTCCAGTTTTTTTTACACACAATATGTCAGTATTTGTATTACTTATTTTATACAGTCTTTTTTGCTTGTCTTTCTCAATGTTTCCAGTCATTTCAGACTGTATATGATGACAATGACGGTGTACAGAAATCAAAACATTACTTATGACAGCAAGTTTAGAGTTTCATCAATTCTGTACAGGACATTTCGCCAAACTAAACAGTTATAACTGGCATATTTTGGAGCTTATATTGACACACCTCTAAAAAGCCTCCTTGCCTCCAGGGACATAGGAATGAGGAAGATACCAGTAGATTTATTTTGTCTGAGAGATGTTTGAGTCTTTGAGGACAGAAGCCTTAGCTGTGTTCAAATACCCATACTAACATACTGTACACTACATACTTAATGAGTATATACTACATACTATATACTATTAGTTGATTTTAGTATTCTGTAAACGAACGGTATCGTTTCAGTTGAGCGTACTAGAGCTTCGCCTGTCTACCGGAAGTTGATGCAGTTTCTATGCAACCTCTTGCTAGCTTGTTAGCATAACAAATGACTAGCTAAACATTTAACAATTTTGGTTGTGTTTGTAAATTCAATAAGTGTGCCAGAGTGCACTCTGGGAATTCGTAAATCCAGAAATTAGGAGCGTTGTCAGATTGTCAGTTCATAAATTCGGAGTGTTCAGAGCGCACACTGGACGCTCTGGCCGAGAAGTAGGGTTCGCTAGTCAAGCACCCAAGCTAACTGGCAAACGTTGGCTAGCTACTTCCAGACATAAATGAGACTGTCAGGATCCGTGTGTGTAGCTGGTGCATGAGAGTCAGGTGCAGGAGAGCAGAGATAGTGAACGAAAGCGCTTTACTGTGGCACAGTACAAACACTGAATGCAAAATGCGTTACAAAAACAAATGCCTACAGGAAAAAGTGCGGCAGCACAAAGTACAAAATACCAGTGTGGCGCAACCAGATGGAAACGTGCCACTGACAATAAACAATTATGGACAAGGACATGGGGAAACCATTTTGCTCGCCCTAGCAGAGCTGTTAAGCTGTTTTCATGTTATCTAGAGCATTGGTGACTGTAGCTGTGCTGCTGGCAACAGGCTGTGTAAGAGATATTGGAGGCGGCAGGTAGCCTGGTGGTTAGAGTGTTGGGCCAGTAACCGAAAGGTTGCTAGATTGAATCCCTGAGCTGACAAGGTAAAAATCTGTTGTTCTGCCGCTGAACAAGGCAGTTAACCCACTGTTCCTAGGCTGTAATTGTAAATAAGAATTTGTTCTTAACTGACTTGCCTAGTTAAATAAATTTACTGCCTTTAAAAAAAACTGCTGATATGGCTGACCTGCTTAAACAAATGTGGTTTCTACTGACAGTTGAGATGTACAAAACTATGGCATAAGGGGACGACAAGCGGAGAAGAGGCTAACCGTAATTTCGATTAAGACATTAATGAGCGAGCGACGACGGACTTAGTCAATATAACTAATTGTTCAGCACTTTTGAAATGTACAGCGACAGAATTCAGAACATGGGCCATTCTTACAGTGTACTCCCTGTACAACAAGTCAGAACCGTATGATAAATAAAGGGGGCATATCAACAGACAATGAAAGCTCTTACAATATTCAATGATTACATTTCTCTAAAACAGGTTATAGGCTACATGTGCACCACCAAGTTAGAACAGTAGCTGAAAATATATCAAATTATTAGGGTGAGACACATTGAACGGCGTTTGGGTCTTTGCGTGTCAAAAAAGATACGTCATATAACACTATTTGACGCGTTAAATAAGTTTTAAATTTGACACGTCAAATAACACAATTCTATAATAGAATGTTGTGTGTTCTGAATTTGCACATGCAAGCCAAGTGCCACCACTTCTATCAGTGACACTGTCAAAGCTGTACAAAAAAAGTTGGCAAACAAGCACACACCAGCCACGAACAATGTGTTTACAATGCCGCATTGGTGAAAATATAGAATAATTATTAGGCCGGAATCCGCACCTTTGGGGGGGGGGGTGTACTGTCACGTCCTGGCCATAGAGAGCCCTCTGGGTTCTCTATGGTGTGTTAGGTCAGGACGTGAATTAGAGGCAGCTGTTGTTCCCACCTGCATTTGTGGGATATTGTTTTGTGCTAGTGCCCGTGAGCGCTACGTTATTGTCCGATAAGTTATTTCTTTGTTGTTTTTGTATGTTTCACATTTAATAAATATGTGGAACTCCATGCACGCTGCGCCTTGGTCCATTTATGTAAAAGACGATCGTGACAATAATGACATCACAAAAGTCTATGTACAGACTCCTGTTGGCCTCCGTATGTGTATCAACATTCTTTCTAGTCATTAGTTTATTGATAATATTTCTTTCATGTTCACTCTGGTGCGTTCAGAGTAAAGACAGAGAGGGAGAGAGAGAGCACGAGGATGCCGACAGGGCAGGGAGAGCAGGTGACATGGAGGTGAGTGATGGTTAATAAGACATCACAACAGTCTAATCCTAATGCTCATTTAAGATGAGATATGCCTCTAAGTATGGCTTCTCATGTGTATTTCAGATAATACAATAAAGCAGGGAGAGTGAGTTTGAGACAATGACAGATAGAGAGCAGACAGGCAGGCGAAGGCGAAGGCGAAGGTGCAGGAGAGGGAGGGGAGGAGCTTGGACTTCGCCCAAATCAGCCAAATGTGAATGTCATACCTAGTCAAATCCTATCAAATTATACTTGGCAGATTATACTTGGCTCCATTACAGCCCCTCCTTAAAGGGGGTGTTTCTATTGTGCTAAAGCAGATTCAGCTTTTGTCAAGACTCACTTTCAAAATTGGAGGAAGGCACTGGAGAAATTTAGTGCGCAGAAAGACAGCCAGTGTCACAAATTAGCTGTGATGACTCAGATTCAGGAGCCAAAGCCTGTTAATGTGCAACTTTCACGTGAGCTTGAAAGACAGCAGCAACAAGCAACGAGAAATCTTATGAAGATTGTTGGGTGTGTGAAGTACTTGGCGGCAAGTTCAGGCTTTTCGAGGCGTTGATGAGGAGAGTGGGAATTTCAGCCAGCTTCTAAAGTACAAGGCAGAGGGTGATGCAGAGCTGACCACCTGGCTGAAAAGTCACTTTGATTTCACCAGTCCCCAAATGCAAAACAACATTTTGAAGCTGGAGGGCGATACAATCGTCAAAGAAATTGTGTCGGAAATAACATCAATGCCAGTGGTCCAGTTCGGACTTATTATTGATGGCACCCAGGATATATCAGGAGTTAATCAGGAGTCAATATGTTTGCGCTTTGTAGACGCAGATCTACAACCAAAGGAAGAATTCCTGGTACTCTACGAAGTGTCATCAACGACAGGGCAAAATATAGCCAAGATGGCATGTGATGTGATGATGTGTCTAGGCCTTCCTCTATCCCAACTTTGAGGACAAACATATGACGGTGCAGCAAACATGGCTAGACGATTGCAAGCCATTTTAAGGAAAGAACAACCGCTGGCTATGTATTGTCACCGTTGTCCACACTGCGTGAACTTAGTTACGCAGGCTGCCTGTGTAGCCTCTCCACTAGTAGAAGATTCAATGGGTCTGGTGCATGAATTGGGGGGCTTCTTTAATCAATCTGGCAAGTTCAAAGTGTTTTTCCAGGAAATCGCAAAATCAAAGCATGATTTCACCTCGTTGAAACCGCTCTGTCCCACCAGGTGGACTGTTCGCACCCCTGCCATCTGCTCAGTTCTCAGCCAGTATGAGTCAGTGCTGACAGCCCTTGAAGAAATGGCATCATGCAGCTCATCTGACACTTCAACTAAGGCTAATGGTCTTCATGGAACATTTCCTAAAAGGGAACACTGTGCTCGGCCTTGTAATGGCTGAAGACCTGATGGGGGATGTGGAGTGCCTGAACACCTCCCTGCAGCTTAGGAAACAGACAGTTTCAGGCATGTTGGAGGCTGTGGACCATGTCAAAACAAGCAGGCAGGACAAGCGAACAGAGGAGCACTTTGATGTCTTGTTTGCAAAAGCAACTGCTATGGCAACAAAGTTGGACCTACAACCTATTCAAACGCCTCATATCTGCAAACCTACAAAGCGTTACACCGGTAAGGCTGCAGCCCATATCCATCCGAATGCCCAGTCTTTGTACAGAGCCCAATTCTACAATGCCTTGGATATAGTGAATACCCAATTCATAGAGAGGTTTGATCAAGCTGGATTCCACAAGCTGCAGCAGCTTGAAAATGTGCTGCTACGCGGAGACATGGACAAGGTGGTAGGCGAGTGTCCTGAATTGAATTCAAGACTACTGCAGGTGTATCTGGCCATGTTTGGGGCTAATTACACATATCAAACGAGCTCAGCATTATTCAGGAAATGGTGCCAAAGGTGAGAGGTCTCTTCAGTCAGGTGGAAGCTTTAGTAAGGCTTCTGCTGGTTGTCCCTGCCTCCTCTGCAGAGGCTGAGGGGAGT
The DNA here is from genome assembly GCA_030435695.1 of Brachymystax lenok tsinlingensis. Classification (NCBI taxonomy): domain Eukaryota; kingdom Metazoa; phylum Chordata; class Actinopteri; order Salmoniformes; family Salmonidae; genus Brachymystax; species Brachymystax lenok. Next base: position 1,722,665 of record CM059806.1, on the reverse strand, counting down.
TTTAGTGCCGTAAAAAGGCTTTCGGATTCTTGGCTTGAAGAATGGCACGTCAAAACGCATGTCATTGCCTGGAGAGGAGATGAGAGGATAGGAGAGGAGAGCAGAGGAAAGGAAAGGAGAAGAGATGACTGGAGAGCAGGGGAGATGTATGGGACATTTACCTGTGAACCAAGGATGTTATTGTTTTGTGACTTATTGATTGTGTGATTATTGTGATAATACAACAAACGTAAAAGAAGTGGCTTTGAAGTTATTTCCAATGTTTTAAGGGTTTATGAAAAGTGTATTTCCTTACTGACTTTTACATAAGTCCTTTGTATTGGTGTAGACTTGACAGACCGGACGGGACTCATTCCCTCTCAAACAAAAAGGAGAAATCAATATTTGTGGGGGCTTTACTTGGCTCATCGCGCACTAGCGACTCCTGTGGCGGGCCGGGCGCAATGCACGCTGACACGGTTGCCAGGTGTACAGTGTTTCCTCCGACACATTGTGCGGCTGGCTTCTGGGTTAAGCGGGCGGGTAATAAAAAGGGCGGTTTGGTGGTTCATGATAACTTAATTGGATATCATGAAAAAGAGGGTTAAATACAAACAAATTCTCATATATATATACAGTTGAAGTTGGAAGTTTACATACACCTTAGCCAAATACATTTAAACTCAGTTTTTCACAGTTCCTGACATTTAATCTCGGGAGGCCGTGTTTTTGACAATTTTAAGGGCCTTCCTCTGACCCTGAATGGTATAGAGGTCCTGGATGGCAGGGAGCTCGGCCCCAGTGATGTACTGGCCGTATGCATTACCTTCTGTAGTGTAGTTGGATGCCAACCAATTGCCATAGCAAGCGGTGATGCAGCCAGTCAAGATGCTCTCAATGGTGCAGATGTATAACCTTTTGAGGATCTGAAGGCCAATGCCTTTCAGCCTCCTGAGGGGGAAGAGAGGTTGCCGTGCCTTCTACATGACTGTGTTGATGTGTGTGGACCATGTTATTCCTCAGTGGAACTTGAAGCTCTCGACCCGCTCCACTACAGCCTCGTCGATGTGGATAGGGGCGTGCTTTCCCTCCATTTCCTGTAGTCCGCAATAAGCTCCTTTGTCTTGCTGATGTTGAGGGAGATGTTGTTGTCCTGGCACCCTAAAGGCTGTCTCATCGTCGTCGGTGATCAGTCCTACCACCGTCGTGTCGTCAGCAAACTTTATGATGGTGTTGGAGCCATGTGCGGCCACACAGCTGTGGGTGAACAGGGAGTACAGGAAGGGACTAAGCACGCACCCCTGAGGGGTGAGGTGGATGAGGGTGAGGTGGATGTGTTGTTGTCAACCCTCACCACCTGGTGGCCAGTCCAGGATCCAGTTGCAGAGAGAGGTGTTCAGTCCCAGGGTCCTGCGCTTATTATTGAACTTGGATGGTGTTGAACACTGAGCTGTAGTCGATGAACAGCATTCTCACATAGGTGTTCCTCTTGTCCAGGTGGAAAAGTGTGGACAGCAATAGAGATTGTGTCATCTGTGGTCTGTTGGGGCGGCATGTGAATTGGAACGGGTCAAGAGAGTCTGGAATGATGGTGTTGATGTGGGCCATGACCAGCCTTTCAAAGAATTGAATGGCTACAGATGTGAGTGCTACGGGGTGATAGTCATTTAGACAGGCTACCTTGATGTTCTTGGGCACAGGGACTATAGTGTTCTGCTTGAAACATGTAGGTATTACAGACTGGCTCAGAGAGAGGTTGAAAATGTCAGTAAAGACACTTGCCAGCTGGTCAGCGCATGCTCTTAGTACGCATGCTGGTAATCCATCTGGCCCCACGGCCTTGTGAATGTTGACCTGTTTAAAGTTCTTACTCACATCGGCTACTGAGAGCAAGTTAACACAGTCATCCAGAACAGCTGGTGCTCTCATGCATGGTTCAGTGTCTGGTAGTATCGCGCCACTGGGCAGTTCGCTGCTGGGCTTCCCTTTGTAATCTGTGATAGTTTGCAAGCCCTGCCACATCTGCCAAGCGTCAGAGCCAGCATAGTAGGATTCGATCTTAGTCCTGTATTGACGTTTTATCTGTTTTATGACTCGTCGGAGGTTGTAGTGAGATTTGCTATGTACGTAGCGGGATGTTTAATCTTGATATATGTACTATTGGATGAATCCCGCAACATATTCCGGTCTGTGCTAGCAAAACAGGGCTGTAGCTTCCCTATCAGACCACTTCCATATTGAGTACATCATTGGTACTAACTGATTTAGTTTTTACTTGTAAGCAGGAATCAGGAGGATAAAGTTATTGTCAGATTTGCCAAAGGGAGTGCGAACTTTGTATGCGTTTCTGTGTGTGGAGTAAAGGTGATCTAGAATTTTGACGCCTCTAGTTGCACAGCTGACATGCTGGTAAAAATGAGGTCAAACAAATGTCGGTTTCCCTGCATTAAAATCACGGGCCACGAGAAGCGCCACCTCTGGGTGTGCATTTTCTTCTTTGCTTATGGCCTTTTCACTCAGTGTCACGCCCTGATCTGTGTCACCTGTCCTTGTGCTTGTCTCCACCCCCCTCCAGGTGTCGCCCATCTTCCCCATTATCCCCTGGGTACTTATACCTGTGTTCTCTGTTTGTTGCCAGTCATCCAGCCTTTTCTCAGCTCCTGCTTTTCCCCAGTCTCCCTTTTCCTTGCCCTCCTGGTTTTGACCCATGCCTGTCCTGACTCTGAGCCCACCTGCCTGACCACTCTGCCTGACCCTGAGCCCGCCTTCTGTCCTTTACCTTTTCCCCACTACTCTGAATTATCGACCCCTGCCTGCCTTGACCTGTCATTTGCCTGCCCCTGTTGTAGTAATAAATATTGTTACTTCAACACAGTCTGCACTTGGGTCTTACCTGAAATGTGATACAATGAGCTGTATGTCTTAGTGCCAGCATCAGTTTGTGGTGGGAAATAGTATGGTCTGCAACTTATGAGGTATCCTAACTCTGGCGAGCAAAACTTGAGACTTCCTTAACATTAGAGATTGTGCTCCAGCTATTGTTCACAAAGAGACACACCCCTCCCCTGTCATCTTACCCGAGGCTGCCCATCCGGTCTCGACGATGCATGGAAAATCCAGTGAGATGTATATGTTCCATATCTTTGTTCAGCCATCACTCTGTGAAACACAGAATATTACAGTTCTTCAGGTCCTGTTGATGGGATAGTCTCAAACGGAGCTCGTCCAGTTTGTTCTGTAGTGACTGTATGTTCGCCAACACAACTGAGGATAGAGGCGGTTTATTTGCACGCCCACGTAGTCTAGGTCAGGATGCTGGCTCGTCTGCCTCTTGCACCGTTGCTCGCTCTTTCGAGCCCCGGGGATAAGTGCCTGGTCCGAATTAAGCAGAACGTCCAGAGCTGCCGACTCGTTGAAATTGCCATCCAAATTGAGGTTAGTGATTGCTGTTCTGATCTCCAGAAGCTGTTTTCGGTTATAGGGATTATGTACACAAAAAAGTTATTGGGAAAAAATAGCATAATTGGTTATAAAATGGCTGCTATCCACTGCAGCGCCATCTTAGATCAATTGAGTTCTATTTTACCACTAGGCTACTTTCTGTAATTTTTGCCTCAATGTGGTTCATGTGTGACGTGTGCAATGATATGCCCAGTCTGTGATTTAGTGCACTATTGGGTAAGCATGATAAGCCATCTGAATAGCCTACAGTATTAGCAGCCATAGGTGGTTTTCAGATGTAAGAAAGTATTCCTTTTTTACATTGTCACCTTAGTTACATTGATATTTCTTAGTTGTACTGCCTTTCTCCTTTCTAAATCCACCTTTCCAGTGGAATCAAGAAAATCCAGATTTTCTTGATTAAAGGTCAGATTAAAGGTCAGATAATCCGAATCCCTATCCAGAGGATCTGAATCAAAAATCCCAATTCTGTGGAAGCTTGTTCCCGCCACCAAAAGAATAACACCTGACTAATAGTTATGAGATAGAAAGTCATTATTATGAGTTATACCTTGGCATTGTTGAATCATTTTTTTTCTTATTGGCTTGATGGGCTTTGTAGAGCACGTATTATTTCCCTATAAAGACGGTATATTAGCATGATAGAATTCAATGGCTATAGTTAATTCTTACATTCTATGTTTGAGCTGCTTTTGAAAGTAAAGTTGAATTCAAAACATTATGGGCATTGTTAAATTCAATTTTCATGGTAGCGAGCAAGGACTGATGGTTTGGTTAGCTAAACTAGCAAGTCTGTTTGTTTGGTCACCAAGGCAACTACTGTAGCTACATTTGAAGTCTGAAGTTAGCCAAATACATTTAAACTCAGTGTTTCACAGTTCCTGACACTTAATCCTAGTAAAAATTCCCTGTCTTAGGTCAGTTAGGATCACCACTTTATTTTAAGAATGTGAAATATCAGAATAATAGTAGAGAGAATTATTTATTTCAGCTTTTATTTCTTTCATCACATATCCAGCGGGTCATAAGTTTACATACACTCAATTAGTATGTGGTAGCATTGCCTTTAAATTGTTTTACTTGGGTCAAACGTTCCAAGATAGCCTTCCACAGGCTTCCCACCATAAGTTGGGTGAATTTTGGCCCATTCCTGCTGACAGAGCTGGTGTAACTGAGTCAGGTTTGTAGGCCTCCTTGCTCACACACGTTTTTTCAGTTCTGCCGACACATCTTCTATGGGATTGAGGTCAGGGCTTTGTGATGGCCACTCCAATACCTTGACTTTGTTATCCTTAAGCCATTTTGCCACAACTTTGGAAGTATGATTGGGGTCATTGTCCATTAGGAAGACCCATTTGCGTCCAAGCTTTAACTTCCTGATTGATGTCTTGAGATGTTGCTTCAATATATCCACATAATTTTCCTCCTCATGATGCCATCTATTTTATAGAACGCGCCTCCTTCCTGAGCAGTATGACGGCTGCGTGGTCCCATGTTGTTGTTGTTGTTTATACGCACCCTAGTTTGTACAGATGAACGTGGTACCTTCAGGCATTTGGAAATTGCTCCTAAGGATGAACCAGATTTGTGGAGGTCTACAATTTTAGGTAGGCCTTGAAATAATGAAGGTAGACCTTGAAATACATCCACAGGTACACATTCAAATGATGTGAATTAGCCAATCAGAAGCTTATAAGTGAAATAATCTGTCTGTAAACAATTGTTGTAAAAATTACTTGTGTCGTGCACTTGTGACTTGCCAAAACTATAGTTTGTTAACATGAAATTTGTGGAGTGGTTGAAACACTTAGGTTGGAGTCATTAAAAATAGTTTATGTAAACTTCTGATTTCAACTGCATCTAGTAAACCTGCTAGCTACTTCAGTGGATGTTGAACACATTTCTAACGGCAAATAAAATCATTTATGACGGAAAATGTGTTAAGTTGGAAATGGAATAATCAACTCTGGGAGTTAAATATTTGCATTTTTAATTTCATCAATAAGACCAACGTATTTACAATGAAAGATGTAATAATGTTATTACTCAAATTAAAACAAAACCACTGAATTAGTTGTTAATTTCTTCATTCTCTCTGAAAGACTTTATGTACGCAAAAACAAATATTTTAAATCTGTCCTTAAATGCAATTCATTTTTACTTGAAATCCAATATCTACTAAAATCTCTTGAATTAGTCAGTAAAAAAAAATTAAAAACACTATTCTTATAACTCCATCATACGTTTATACAACTGTAACCCCTGGCTTTTTGTCCTTTTTTTTTGTTATTCTCTTTTAGGAACTTTAACTTTTGAAAGTCAATCCTTGTGATACATTTTTTTTTACTTAATGCTACTTTATGTTTATTCAGAAAAAATATACATGTAGTGATGTCTTATGTTTGTATTGTATTGTAATTTGAAATGTTATGTAAAAAATCAACGATCAACTCGGGTATCTATGCGTTCTCTGGAAAGTAATACAACTCTGTGCAATGTTAGTTCCACTCCTCTAGCACGTCGTGGAGCACACCTTCCACATCGTTCATTATTTTCCATAGAACGCATAGCCCCTCGTTGACTATCCCTGAGATAGTAAGTCACAATTATGAGATAGTAAGTCATAATTTTGACATAATAAGTCATTAATTGTAAGTAAGCCTGGATCATGGACATTGAATAGTCCTGCTGGTCGACCCCTTTTAACCCCCTAAGGTCGATGTCTGCGCCCGCCTGGAAATCGAATTAGCATAATACAAATCTGTCTGTTTAAGCTAGAGATATCTGTTTTGCATTGGATGCGTCTCAATCCACCACATGTGCCTATGTCGCGCTTCCGCATCTGCGGTGATAAGTGACAGAGCTAGAGCTATGTTTGTCAGACAATGAGAAATGTTGAAAATCGTCTGTTTCTTCTATGACCTACACAAGTGTCAGGAGACTCATCTGGTACAACCGATCTGCCAACTTCTGTCTGTAGTGTCCGAACCGTTTAGGCTACACACTAATATGACCCCTCTGTGCAAAGGTGAGACTCACACAAACATGTACATGTCAGTTTTGTTTTACTCTAGGACGCCCACAGGCCTCACAAGACTCGTCTGAAGGTCCCCGGTACTAGTTGAAAAAATATATGGAAGTACAGTATATGGAGACTGTTTATTGCCAAAAATATTGGTTTAAGTACATGTAAAATAATCCTGACCTTTATTATCGCTCAGATATACTCTCAAACTTCCTTTTTATATTTTTGGGGACTATCTGTTCCTTGTAGTGAATCTCTTATTCACTGCATTTGTATGGGCTAATTATTTTTTCCTCTTTTTTACATTCAGTACCAGTCAAAAATTTGGACACACCTACTCATTCAAGGGTTTTTCTTTATTTTTACTATTTTCTACATTGTAGAATAATAGTGAAGACATCAAAACGATGAACAAATCAAAATATATTTGAGTTTCTTCAAAGTAGCAACCCTTTGCCTTGATGACAACTTTGCACACACTTACGATGCATGTACACTAGATAGAGGTAAATTGTCGCGTGCTACTTAGGCGTTGTGACTCGCTTGTGGGCGTGCTGGCAGCATATAGCAGTTTGTATGAAAGTCTGGTTATTAACTACTTAGGGAGCAGTGGGGCGCTAGCACAACATTTCATTGTTTGAGGATAGCCCCTCTCATATTTTATGCATTAGCATAAATCCAGCTAATATAAAATCCCTTACCTTTCGAAGAACTTCTGCTGAGGGCTTTCCAAGTGTCCAACGAAGACATCCAATGGTTCTTTTGTTAGAAAAAGTCATTTATTATATCCATAAATCTCCGTTTGGTTGGCGCGTTATGATCATAAAATCCACCGTTGAGTCACCCATTGAACCGTGAAGAGAACACGTTCAAATTATACCTATACACTTTCTACAAACAAATAAAACATCATTTTTAATGTATCCTTAGGTATCCTTTTGGGTATATTTGCTAAACTTCAGAGTGTTTCCTATCCAATAGTACTAATTATTTGCATATCCTATTTTCTGGGCAGGCATTTTACTTTGCGCACGCCAGACTCTCCAAAACCGTCACCTATGCAGCCGCTCCCTAAGTTTGTATAAACGTCTGGTTATTAAATGGGTACATAGTTCAATAGTAATATCCTCTAAAACGCTCTGGTGACAAACAAACTTTGCAATCTCCAATTGTCCACATGGCTGGGAGAACGTATTCAAGTAAGTAAATACATTTCGAAAATGTAAAAAAACATGTATTATTAGCTAACTAGCTACAGTGCAGGCTAACTCAAATGAGCTGCTAAAGGAGATAGCTAGCTATCTAGCCAACTTCACATACTGTATATATAGTTAGCTAAGTCAACGAAATATCACCATCTACCTAACTTCATATTAGCTAGCTATCTTGATGTATTTATCACTGTAAAAAAACAAACTCCAAATGCATTTGTAGGTAGCTAGCTAACAGCCATGGAGAGGGTGAAAGGATAACCGCTCCAGCTGTCAAAGTGAGAGAGTAGGCTATTCTGGATAGGGCATGTACTTTTGTGTAGTTCCTGTCCCTAGAAGTGAGGATAATAATATTTAGTGCGGTGTAATTTGACTATAATGAAGTCTGTTTCTTGTGAGGTTTTCTGTCCTCAGATAAAGAGAGCTATGAATGTCTGTCTACATATGAAAAGGTCCCAATGAAGAGCAGTGGTTCTCAGTCCTGGTGCTGGGGACTCAAAGGGGTGCACATTTTTGTTTTTGCCTTAGCACTGCACAGCTGATTCAAATGAGGAACTCATTATTAAGCTTCAAGTGGTATTTATGTATTCATTTGTGATGCTATCCTTGATATGATCCTATTATTTTCACATGTTACACATGCACATATGTGTGCCCATGAATCTATCAATCCAATGTTATCATGATTTGTTATCAGGGATATTATACTTTAGTAATTCACAATGACCTGGTGATGTAAAAGTCTAACAATTACATTGTCTTCCATATTCCTACAGATACCTTGTAACTGGAGATTCCTTCAAAATGATTGCCTCCAGTTAACGTGTAGGGCACTGCAAGGTTGGGTGGGACTGCCTCCTAGAGGAATTCAGGTGTGTGAAGGCTACCTGTGTCCTGCATAACTTCATGAGGATGGACACAAGGACCAGGAGGGGATCTGCAGCTCGCAGCCGTGTGCCAGAGGAGAAGTCTGCTGCTCTGCAGGATGTTTCAATCAATCATATTTCAATCAAATGTATTTATAAAGCCATTCTTACATCAGCTGATGTCAGCATATTGACTGACCTTCATAAAGTAATGATGGACTGTTGTTTCTCTTTGCTTATTTGAGCTGTTCTTGCCAAAATATGGACTTGGTCTATTACCAAATAGGGTTATCTTCTATATACCAACCCTACCTTGTCACAACTGGTTGGCTCAAACGCATTAAGATAGTAAGAAATTCCACAAATTAACTTTTAACAAGGCACACCTGTTAATTGAAATGCATTCCAGGTGACTACCTCATGAAGCTGGTTGAGAGAATGCCAAGAGTGTGAAATGTTGTCATCAAGGCAAAGGGTGGCTATTTGAAGAATCTGAAATATATTTTGATTTGTTCATAATTTTGATGTCTTCACTATTATTCTATGTAGAAAAGAGTAAAAATAAAGAAAAAAAAAACTGGAATGAGTAGGTGTGTCCAAACTGGTACTGTGTATAATTTTATACTTCAATGGGTCTTAGAATTCAAAATCAAATGGCTAAATGATCCTTGGTATGACCTTCTTAAAACAATTCCATATAACTGTGTCGAACCACCTCCCCCCTCCTCCCCCCTAACAATATTAAAGAGTACTCCCCACCACTTTATTTGGTAGAGCTGAGGAATAGTGCAAGAGAAATACAACCACTCTCAAATACATATAGACGCAAGGACTCTCACATATGGATGCAAGGACTGACCATCCATGAGATCAGAATGATAGTTTTAACCATGTTTTAAAGCTACAGTGTTGGTTTACAATTACATTGTTTACAAACAGTTTAGGAATACAAGCTTTTTAGGGGTTTCTGACAGGGTAAGACCGTTGCTCATGAGGCATTTCTACTTACATTCTTCAAGAATCAATGGCTATATATTTATAATTTAAAACTCCAAAAATTGATGTACCAATCCCATGTTTCCCCTTTAATGGATTGAATTGAATTAATGAATACATCAGATAGCCACAAGCTCACAACAACTCTCCAATCCATTAATATGGAACGATATCACCACAAACTCTCGCTCTCGCTCTCTCACACACACTGTGTGATTGACAATAGGACATACATAAGGTTATCCTTGAAAGTTGAGGAGGGCCTGATGCAAGGTGCACATTGGATTCATGTGATACTGATCACCTAAACAGATTTCATAATAATGGCTTACTATCTTATAATTATGACGTGCATATCTCATTACTTGCATATCTCATGACTTACTATCTCATATTATGACTTACTATCTCATAACTCGTAGTCAGATTTGTTTTGGGTGACGGGAACAAGCTTCCATAGAATTCTATCATTAACTTTTGAAAAACTAGGCCCAAGCTGTAAGTGTCCTTCCTGCAGGCTAGGCCCCCCCCAATGCGTAAGTTGGAGAATTTTTCAAACACCTGCAATTGAGAGCCATAATCATTATGGCTAATTCTATGTAAAATCATGTTTATTTTTCTACATATATAAGCATACCTCTTGAGCTGTCTGTATCCTTTTGACTGCTTTTTTATAAAGATTCTAAATGTATCTGGGTAAAAGATTTGAAGGAATGTGAGTTTTATTTAGTAAATGCTTGCTTTTCTAAAGTCTACCAACCTTGCCAGCAGGCATGCCGGCTAAGATAGTTAAACAAGCTACTTAACTACTCTAACTTGATTGATAGCCTGAAATGGCTTCTTGGTAGCTAGTTATGAGTTTGGGAGATTGGGAACTTACCTGGGCTAGCTAAAGCCAACTTCATAAAATTGCTAGGTGGCAAGAAGTGTTAGAGAAACAAAAATCTGAGGAGCCACATGTCCCTGTGCCAACCCCAAAATAAATAGTGGGCCCACTCAGATTTATGTTGAATCTCTAACACTTTCTAGCCAAGTAGCAATTTTATGAAGTTGGCTTTAGCTAGCCCAGATAGGTTCCCAACCTCATAACTAGACAAGAAGCCATTTCAGGCTATCAAACAAGTTAGAGTAGCTAGCTTAGCTGGCGTGCCTGCTGGCAAGGTTGGTAGACTTTAGAAAAGCCTCTGGTGTCCTGAGCCAGTGAGTACCAAGAGGGTGGCAAGGTGGGGCTGAACTTTCATCCCTGCCATTGAAGAAGTGGCCCAACTAGCTGGTCCGGCTAAAGAGTGGGAGGGGCTTTCACCTGTAGTGAAAAGGTCTACTCTGGCCTGAGCGAGGAGCAAACATACTTAGGGCCAGCACTGAAAATCCAGTGACGGTGAGAGAGGACAGAGAGGGAGGGTATGAGAGACAGACACCAAGATCGATCAAAGAGCAAAAGATTTGAAAAGCATCCAGCTCCAAGATGGCAGCTCTATGGCACTCCACGTTCTTCCTTGTGATGGTGCTGCTGGCCATCAGTAGGCCCAGCCTGGCATCTCAGGCAGGGAATGATGACCTTCAGATGGGCACAGAGCACAGGACTAACAACGGCACAGTAAATGGAACAGAGAACCTTATCACCACCCTGCCCATCGTCACCTGGAACTGGCAAGAAATTAAATTCCCGTACCTGGTAGCACTCTGGATCCTGGTCAGCTGGCTCTGCAAACTCGGTGAGTACCATACATGTACATCCCCTTCCCCAGGCTACTTATCTTAATAGCACTTCATCGTACCATAGCTCGCTGTCCCCTATTCACTGTGAGTTTTAACAGATGTTATAAACCAAGCTGATGTCAGCTTAAGACCACTGACTTCACACTGTCATGACACAGCCAAATAACTGTGTGTTAGTGTAACATTTTACAGGATTTATTTGTGTTTCGACAGGAAAGCTGAGGACAACTTTGGTAGAGTCTGGCAAGTGATAATGTAATTTGTGCTAATGTGTACGTAGGTACAGATGTGAGTTATGGAGTTTCAGCTTTTGAAGGTGAATGGTTAAAGGTCATGGAGCATTCACAGTTGTGTTGACATGTTGGTCATTAGCGTTGTGAGTGCACACGACAGGCACTCTTTAGATGTGACGTTGGTTACACTCTGTGTATAGGTACATATACATGTGAGAGTGTGTTTTCCATGCATTTGATGGAGGAAGGTTACAGCCGTGATGTGTTGCTGGCAGATATAGACTTCCATATAGATTTAGGTATGGCTCTGCTTGCAGATCAACTGAAATTTAGCTGGTCATTATTCCCTTCAAATTACCCTATGCTGACGTCTGTGAAACAGCTCCTCAAAACGTGACCACAGCATTTACACTGGTGACTTTGAGGAGTGCTTATCAAACCGTGATAATGTAACAGTCTCGGATAGACCCTAGGATGGGTTGTGTCAGGTCCCTTTTCATTTAATTTGTCTACATGAATAAAGGGTTGTCTGTTAATGAGTCAATGGAGAACTCTACAAACATGCTTAAATTCAATTGTAATAGCAATCCATCACTGTTACGCAGAATGTTTCTGTAAAGAATGAATGGTTTTTAACCCTGGGACATAAACTTTTTGTATTGCACAAGAGTCGTGGTCTACTGTAGACAGTGTGTTTTACCCATAACGGGAAAGATCTGGCATTTTTGCTTGCGTTCTTCCATCCTCTTCTCCACCAGCATTCTCAGTCAATTTAATTGGGGACAATGGACCATGTCTGGTTCGTGTGCTTAGTAAAGGGGGCCAGGATGGAGTCATACCTGCTCCAATCAGTATAAAATATGCACTGTAAAATGACCTGTTGGATGCCTCACCATGCCTCCTGTGAACATCTACATGAAGTAGAGAGGAGATTCAGCAACTCTTGGAGGACAATGGAAGTGAGTAAAAAATATGATTTTACTTTTAACAATAATTGTTTTATTTACTTTCATTGTCATGCAAAAGTTGCTGAATCTCCTCTTTACAATTCATGCACCTTGGTTGAAGAGTGAGGTAGTAGTGCTCCCTTCCCTTAAGATCTACATGCAGAACATGATCAACTAATAAACTGTTGACTGTATTGTGCACTCATCCTCTGTCACCAGTCTAATCAAAACACAGCCAGGCTATAGCCACGTCTTGTCCACATTCTGATTGTGCCTACATTTCTAGACAGGATTAGTGTAGACAATTAAAAGACGCATTGTGATCAGATCTTATAAGTGTAAACAGACAAGATTAGGTCAAGATCAGGACGCATGCTAGCGGCAGGTATAAACAGGGCTTCTGAAATTAATTCCCAGCCTATTGGCCTTGTTCTGGTAGAAATGGGTAGAAGAGGAATGGCTGATTAGCCTAACCTATCTGGAATCAAGGTAAGACCCAAGTGCAGTCTGTGTGAAGTAACAATGTTTATTGTAACCACAGGGGCAGGAAAATGACAGGTCAAGGCAGGCAGGGATCGATAATCTAGAGTAGGAGCAAAGGTACAAGACGGCAGGCAGGCTCAGGGGCAGGCAGTGTGGTCAGGTACAGGACAAGCAAGGGTCAAAAACCAGGAGGACGAGGAAAAAGAGAGGCTGGGAAAAGACAGGACGAACACTGGTAAGCTTGATAAACAAGACACACTGGCAACAAGACAAACAGAAAACACAGGTATAAGTACACAGGGGATAATGGGGAAGATGGGCAACACCTGGAGGGGGGCGGAGACAAGCTCAACGACAGGTGAAACAGATCAGGGCGTGACATAACCTAGGGTTGAGAACTTGTAATGGACTGATTTCTTGTATTTATGTAATTCAGTCATCACAAAAATCTCTTGGGTTGGCTTCACTGTTTGGCAGGAGGTAAAAGACCATTTCTGGTAACTCCTGATTAGTAATCTGTAAAGAGACCTTAGAAAAAAGGGTTTTCCCATGGGTAGAACATCAAAAACATATTTGCCAGTGGTAGCTTATGGAAATGTGCTATCAAAGCATTTAATTGCAGGCGTAACATCCTTTTGCACAATGATGAAAATGTAAAGAACATTACAAAGCACATTAGTATTTTGAGGTTGCTGTAGGTCGCATTCAGCAACCTGTAGGTCGCCTTTAGGGCATTAGTAGCAGAAAAGCAGAAGGGTTAAAAGAAAACCTGAATGCTATAGCTCATAGTGACTCAATTGCAACTGGTATGAACTTCGCAAATGTTAAATATACATACAAAGATAAAATGTTCTATTCCACAAGAATATGTACTGTGTCTACAACGTCAGGCCCAAAAATGCCCTTTGTCTAACCTTTCCATCTTTCCAAGACTGAACCTTTCTAATCAGGTGTTAAAAATTGCATATGTATACATGCTTGGAGGAACATGGGACTCAAGGCCATAATCCTGTTTAACATTTAAAAGCTAAACAGCAGGCTGTGGGCTGGTTAAAAATTATGCATTGGGACATTAGTTCATTTATATGGCTAATAATGTGAATTGATGCATGCCATATTTTTCCACCCTATTTAGCCATGGAGTTAAACATTTGGCTGTAAATCAAGTAGAAAATAATAAACCCACCTCTAATTTATGTTAAAATAACATTTGACTTATTTACAATGTGTGCAAATTAGATTACTCAAAGGGTCTGTTATGCAAATGCATCCCCAAGTTAATGGCTTCAGTTTCGAAACACTTCCAGTTGTTAGGCCAAAAGGCTTATGTGAGCACTGTGTTGCATTGACTGCTGAAAAAGTCACTATATGTACACATATACTGACACATACTGTATACTGACTTATGATTTATACACATATTACAAGCTATGATAACAAACACAAACAATTCCAAGTTAAAAAAAAATAGTTTCAGTTGGATTACCTGTGCCACCTGTGTAACGAGTATTATTTATTATGCTGATTGAGTACAGTAAATACCCAGTGACAGATAGTATTTAGTGTTGTTTAAGGAAATAAAACACATATCCTAAATAATATGTGAAGTCATGATGCCTCTGGACCAAGCTCCTGACCAAAACAACCTTGTCACTGTGGAGTTCACCAGAATGGGAATAGTGTTCACATCACAAATTAATCTTGTCAAGTATCCTACTTGACAAGTTTCTGTTGTACACTATATCAATTACGTTAACATACAAATACGTATCCACAGATTTCTTGTCTCATGTACACACACCTGCGTGAGAATGTGGGCATGAAACAGCTCTTGTGGGCCAGGCAAACAATGAACTGAAATTGCACACCAAATGTAAAAACTTTTAATCTGGCTTGAAAGCACAGATTAGTATGAAGTTTCCTCCTTGAGAGTGGCATAGTAATCTCTGCCCTTGATTGAGTACAGTAGAGACTGAGAAACACAGAGAGAGAGTCTCTGCCCTTGATTGAGTATAGTATAGACTGAGAAACACAGAGAGAGAGAGAGAGAATCTCTCCCCTTGATTTGAGTACAGTAGAGATTTTTTTCTGCATTATTTATTTAGTGAAATTCCATGCAGACCTTGTTGCTGGGGGCAGCGTTGCTGACTTGCACCAAGGGCCTGGTGGTTGAGGTTATGGAGGTGGGAGCACCCCATGGGTCGCATCTAGATTCAGGGGTGGTGGGATCGAACCACAGCCAGGCTGGAGGGGACCGGGTCCAGCCTGTCAGGGTTACAAATTGTGACTTTTATGTGGTACCATGTGGAAGCCCCCTACCTCATTGTCTTACGAATACTGGTGGCTGGGGTATCCAAAATGGGTATGTATACAGGGGGATGCAGTCAGCTTTAGAGGTCTTGAGGATTAGATGACACAGCTGCAGATTTACTGTTAGACAATGGTGATTGATAAATTGTTTAAATAGAGTGTTTTGAACTTTTGGGGAGAGCAGTTGTGATAAAATAAAAGCTTAAAAAGAGGAGACAATACTACTCAGACCAAATCCAGGGTCCACTTCTGCCACAGTTTAAAATAATGTTACAGACACAAACTATGTCAGCGAATATATCGCAGAGTTGGTAGTATTCACAATGATTCTGGCAGACAGTTGTAATGACTTTCTCTGTGGCCTGGACTCAAAGATGACTCTTTCATGATCATAAAACATAATCAAGAATTTGTTCTTAGATTCTGACCTTCCATGTATCTTTAAATTTAAATGTTTATTTTACCTTTATTTAACTAGGCAAGTCAGTTAAGAACAAATTCTTATTTTATGTACACTTTGGGTCTCATTTCAAACAAGAAAGTAAACTTTCATAATTCAGTACAGTGATCATGGGAGGAAAGATGTAGGCCTAACTGGGGGAATAATAGGATTTTAAGTAAATTGTAAAACATCAGACAGATCGAAGGGAGCAGGCAATATCATCCAGTGAGAATGAAAGCTGTGTTTTGTAAAGCATTTTGGCCATGAAATAGGCTCAACATAATTCTACTGCTGTCTGGCAACTATAGCCCTTGTCAGTGTTATCAACAAGTATAAGTAGCTGCGTCCCGGACTGGTCTCGGAGTAGTGGGTGTATGGAAAGGAGTGGGTGTGTCAAAAGCGCTCTGCTATAGCTTAGACGCACTTTATTGAACGGTGTGGTCTATGCCATTAAGTGTTCCCATTGGTCAATTCCAGACTGTTCTCTACCTGCGGAGACCTCTGACACGCTGCGTTGTTTTAGAGCTAATATATTTCCTCTGTTTGCTTTTGCCGATTTTCAAAGTCACTTACTATCCAGAGCAACTGCATCACCATATTTGTCTAAACAGCGGGTAACACCATAACAAAAGCTTTTTCCATGCAATAACCAATGTACCAGTAGTTATAGCACACAAGTAGGTTGCCTACAGTGGATGACTAAATATAGCATGCACGCACAACCTTACAAATATAGTTTAATTATAAGAGAAACACACAGAGTATAAATTATCAATCGATAGACAGAATAACATAATTTACATAGGTAATACGGAACACAGAAATCCTAAGATGGTAAAGTAGTGTACATATGAGTCTGAAAGTGCTATGTCCCTGTAATCCTTCTACACTCTGACCCTCTTTATCTTTCATTCACTCTACGTATCTCTGATTTTGTCTATTTTGTCCTTGTCTCTCTCTCTTCACCAACAGTGTTCCAGCTGAACCCCAGCCTGACCAGTGTGATCCCGGAGAGCGCCCTCCTCATTTGCATCGGTTGGGTCCTGGGCGGCATCATCTACTGGGCAGACAAGGTGCAGACCTTCAAGCTGCAGCCCTTCATCTTCTTCTTCTACCTGCTGCCTCAGATCGTCCTGGACGCGGGCTACTCCATGCCCAACAAGCTGTTTTTCAGCAACTTGGGCTCCATCCTGGTTTACGCAGTTATTGGCACCTGCTGGAACGCTGCCACTTTGGGACTCGCCCTTTGGGGGTGCTGCTTGGGCGGGGCCATAGGTAAGGCAGCCAATGTGTGTCCAGAATTCCTATTCTAGTGCACTACTTTTGACCAGGGGGCCCGTAGAGCAGATCAACATAAAATATGTGTTCTTCTATAGTTTTCCGATGATTGAAACCGGCATTTCTGAGGTTCTGAGAGTTAATGTGTAAAATAGATGAAAGATCTGAGATCATAACTCCTTTTACCCTGGGCCTCTGTAGGTGATATCGACATTGGCCTTCTGCAGTTGCTGTTGTTTGGGAGTCTGATTGCTGCTGTGGACCCCGTGGCTGTGATTGCCGTGTTTGAGGAGGTCCATGTCAACGAGGTCCTGTACATTCTGGTGTTTGGGGAATCCCTTCTCAATGACGGTGTCACAGTGGTCAGTCTCACAAACGTCCTCCTCATTTATCCCAAATTGTACCCTTTTCCCTATGTCAGCCATACTGACCAAGAACGGTGTCAATACGGAACGAGGCCTACATTTTAAAAAAATAATTGGAACTCAGTAGGGCTTTCAACTTACTCTTCTTGAAAGTTGTAATCGTAGAATACACAAGCTGCAATTTTGTAATTTGGCAGTGGTTCAGCAGTTTTACTCTTATGTCAGTCATTGCTAACCTTAAAGAGCTATTTATGACAGTTGATCAACTAGCCCATGTTAGCTAACGTTTTTCAGCCCGTTGGTTTTGTTGTAATGTTTGAGTCACTCAGATATCACATGAACACACATAAGACATGGCAAGATGTATAGAATTGCAGGAAATTCGCTTCCATCCAAATGTTCCTTCCACCCAATGACAAAATGAGAAGTGGGGGTTTGTTACTACGCTGATAATGACAATATCCATCCGGACCTTTGCCGTCCTAGGAAATTTGTGTGATTGGACTTTCTCAAATAGTATTTGATTACCCCTGTCCTACTGTATATAGTGCACTACTTTTGATCAGGTTCCCTTCAGTTGGTAGCCTACAGTTTGTATCATTACATTTCATTACATTTGCTGAATCTATAAACGCTGTCACATCCGTGTTGTTGTTGCTGAGGATCACTAGCAGTAGTTCATCATATTTCATGTAAAAAAAATGACATGTAGGCTAATTAAGTCATTATGGAGCGCAGACCAAGCCGTAACAGTTAGAACCTGAGGCATGGCACAATACTTGGCCGTGCAATCCCACTGGGAACACCACGTAATTTCAAGGTGGACATTTGGTTGAGACGTTCATCAATGAGATTTAAACCTTTATTCACCCACTCAAAAATACGTTTGTTGAATTCCTAATGTGTACAACTTAATTCCAATGGAAAAACTGTCCGATTTCTGGTTTAGTTATCATCTAAATGTGTCATCACTGCACTTTCAACCATTTTAAAAGCACAACAGCGTTCAAATGGGAATGCAATGTCCGAATCGTTTTTATTTATACAACAGCTTAATGTGTTATCACTGTGCTTCATCTAGAAACAACCAAATGACCTGGATTGCAGTTGAGATTAGTGCATTCAGAAAGTATTCAGACCCCTTTTTCCACATTTTGTTATGTTACAGCCTTATTCTAAAATGGATTAAATAAAAAATAAAAATCCTCATAAATTTATACACAATACCCCATAATGACAAAGTGAAAACAGGTTTTTAGAAATGTTTGCAAGTGTATTACAAATAAAAAACTGCTATCATATTTACGTACGTATTCAGACCCTTTGCTATGAGACTCAAAATTGAGCTCAGGTGCATCCTGTTTCCATTGATCGTCCTTGAGATGTTTCTACAACTTGATTGGTCCACCTGTGGTAAATTAAATTGATTGGACATGATTTGGAAAGGCACACACCTGTCTATATGAACCTGTTTTTGCTTTGCCATTAAGGGGTATTGTGTGTACAGTCGTGGCCAAAGGTTTTGAGAATGACACAAATATTAATTTCCACAACGTTTGCTGCATCAGTGTATTTAGATATTTTTGCCAGATGTTACTATGGAATACTCAAGTATAATTACAAGCATTTCATAAGTGTAAGGCTTTTATTGACAATTACATGAAGTTGATGCAAAGAGTCAATATTTGCAGTGTTGACCCTTTTTTTCAAGACCTCTGCAATCCGCCCTGGCATGCTGTCAATTAACTTCTGGGCCACATCCTGACTGATGGCAGCCCATTCTTACATAATCAATGCTTGGAGTTTGTCAGAATTTGTGGCTTTTTGTTTGTCCACCCACCTCTTGAGGATTGCCCACAAGTTCTCAATGGGATTAAGGTCTGGGGAGTTTCCTGGCCATGGACCCAAAATATCGATGTTTTGTTCCCCGAGCCACTTAGTTATCACTTTTGCCTTATGGCAAGGTGCTCCATCATGCTGGAAAAGGCATTGTTCGTCACCAAATTGTTCCTGGATGGTTGGGAGAAGTTGCTCTCGGAGGATGTGTTGGTACCATTCTTTATTCATGGCTGTGTTCTTATGCAAAGTTGTGAGTGAGTCCACTCCCTTGGCTGAGAAGCAACCCCACACATGAATGGTCTCAGGATGCTTTACTGTTGGCATGACACAGGACTGATGGTAGCGCTCACCTTGTCTTCTCCGGACAAGCTTTTTTCCGGATGCCCCAAACAATCAGAAAGGGGATTCATCAGAGAAAATGACTTTACCCCAGTCCTCAGCAGTCCAATCCTTGATCTTTTGCAGAATATCAGTCTGTCCCTGATATTTTTCCTGGAGAGAAGTTGCTTCTTTGCTGCCCTTCTTGACACCAGGCCATCGTCCAAAAGTCTTCTCCTCGCTGTGCGTGCAGATGCACTCACGCCTGCCTGCTGCCATTCCTGAGCAAGCTCTATACTGGTGGTGCCCCGATCTCGCAGCTGAATCAACATTAGGAGACGGTCCTGGCGCTTGCTGGACTTTCTTGGGCGCCCTGATGCCTTCTTCACAACAATTGAACCGCTCTCCTTGAAGTTCTTAATGATCTGATAAATAGTTGATTTAGGTGCAATCTTTCTGGCAGCAAAATCCTTGCCTGTGAAGCCCTTTTTGTGCAAAGCAATGGTGACGGCACGTGTTTCCTTGCAGGCAACCATGGTTGACAGAGGAAGAACAATGATTCCAAGCACCACCCTCCTTTTGAAGCTTCCAGTCTGTTATTCGAACTCAATCAGCATGACAGAGTGATCTCCAGCCTTGTCCTCGTCAACACTCACACCTGTGTTAATGAGAGAGTCACTGCCATGATGTCAGCTGGTCCTTTTGTAGCAGGGCTGAAATGCAGTCGAAATGTTTTTTTGTGGATTCAGTTCATTTGCATGGCAAATAGGGACTTTGCAATTAATTGCAATTCATCTGATCACTCTTCATGACATTCTGGAGTATATGCAAATTGCCATCATACAAACTGAGGCAGCAGACTTTGTGAAAATTAATATTTGTGTCATTCTCAAAACTTTTGGCCACGACTGTAGATTGAGAATTGTAACCTAACAAAATGTGGAAAAAGTCAAGGGGGGCTGAATACCTTCCGAATGCACTGTACATTAAAAGTACATTGTGCAAATCATCAATGCTGTTTGAGATTCTGCTCAGATTATTATAGCAATTGTGAAGATCAATACAGACCTGCAACCTTTTCATGCTATCTTGAAAACGAATGCCCTCTATGATAACATGAGGACATTTAGTTACAGTAACTTCAATGTGGCCATGAATGTTAATCATTTTAAGGTTGAACAAATGCTACATTAGTTAGCCTTAACTTTACGCTATTTACTGTATTACAAAACTGATATTGAAATGTGTTTTGTAGACAACGCCACCAAGTTGTCACGTCCTGGCCATAGATAGCTCTTTTTGGCTTCTCTATGGTGTTTTTGTTCAGGACGTGACCAGGGGGTTTAGTTTCTATGTTTGTAATTTCTATGTTGGTTTGGTTGGGTTCCCAATTAGAGGCAGCGGTTAGTCGTTGTCTCTAATTGGGAATCCTATTTAGGTTGTTCAGTCCCCCCCCACCTGTGTTGTGGGATGTTATTCATTTGTATGTAGTTGCTGTGTTGCGCTAGACAGTGCGTTACGGTCGTTGCAACGTTCTTGTGTTTTTGGTGAGTGTCAATAATTAAAACATGTTTCACTCAACCCTGCACGCTGCGCCTTGGTCCACTTCTGTTGACGGTCGTGACACAAGTATTAAAATCTAAAGGAGATGTCTCTAATGTTTGGATAATTTGAGATGGAGATGTGAATCCAACATATCAATTATTCATTTGTAGAAAAGCTGGAATTAAAGGCAGGCTAAATCTGTGGCACAGAAGATGCATCTCCTTCAAATGTTGATATTTGGTTGCGTTGATAATCAAAAACAATTCAATAATCCAGTTTGTCTAAATTATATGTAGGATTTCCATCTCAACCAAAAATGTAAGTTAAAGAATTGCACTAAATCAAATCAAACTTTAAATGAAGTTAGTCCTATTCTTTAACTTAGATGTTTTGATTGAGATGGAGACGTGAATACAACATATTAATGATTAACCTGTAGATTAAACTTGAAATCAACCAAAGCTTGAAACCCTAGGCCTGTATGTATTGTCTTAACATTTATTTTTTATCGTGGGTTGAAATATAATTTGTATTTATTATGGATCCCATTGTCTGCTGCCGAGGGAGGGAAAAGATTTTCCCAGCAGCAGACTATGATCCATCATGTCAAAAGCTGCATTGAAGTCTAACAAAACAGCCCCCACAATCTTTTTATCATCAATTCTACAAGGTGTCAAAGGTGTTCCCTTTGGGTGGTGGACCATTCTTGATACACAGAAACGGTTGAGCGTGAAAAACCCAGCAGCATTGCAGTTCTTGACACACTCAAACCGGTGTGCCTGGCACCTACACTCTTAGCACCTTTTTTTCTATCTAGAACCTAAAAGGGTTATTTGGCTGTCCCCATAGGAGAATGCTTTGGATAACCATTTTTGGTTCCAGGTATAACCCTTTTGGTTCCAGATAGAACCCTTTTGGGTTCCATGTTCTACCTTTTCTAAGCGTGTACTACCATACCCTGTTCAAAGGCACTTAAATATGCTGTCTTATCCATTCACCCTCTGAATGGCACACACACAATCCATGCCTCAAGGCTTAACAATTATTCTTTAACCGGTCTCCTCCCCTTTAACTACACTGATTGGAAGTGGATTTAACAAGTGACGTCAATATGGGATCATATCCTTCACCTGGTCAGTCTGTCATGGAAAGAGCAGGTGTTTCTAATGTTTTGTACACAATATGGTTACATTTCATTTGAAAGAGTTGCCATGGCACTTTGGTAGCAGCCTAGACAGAGCTCTTGTAAATGTGTACATATTTAGTTATTTTCAAATGTTTTTATCCATTGTTTTTGAAACCAACATTTATATATTTTATGAGTTTTTATTGCATATACTGTATATTGCAGATCGACTGACAGGTCAACTCTTTTTGGCTTGGCTAGCTAGCTGGCTAATGTTTTTGTTTATGCATCTGGACACAGTACCAGCTTTTATATTTCACCTGGCTGCCAGTTTCTGATATTTTGAGAACATCGTGAGAGGAATGGGAGCTGGACGAATACAGTGCTGAGGCAGAGGGTTCGTAGAGAGGATGACTGGCTACTATTCTGAACTATGTGTGGTGAGCATTCTGGTGCCCAGAGCTGCCGAGGCATCACCCAAGTGGGTTCTTCACAGAGTGGAAGAGGTGAAGTCCAGTGGCTATATGACTCAGGCTGGTTCCCAGACTTGCCCAATACAAGACCACCAGCAGACTCCATCACCATCATTTGAAAGATTTGGCCTGTATTGGTTGACCTGACCTGTCATGATATATTGTTTGTTCTTTGCTTATGAAGCACTTTGAGATTTCTAAGCGCTATAGAAGTTACATTTATTATTTTCTCTGTTAAACCTTTAGAATGGCTGATAGCAACAGTGAATCTATTTAGTAGAGATCTCTCAATCATTCTCACAATAGCACATTGGTAGTAGTCAGTGACACATGTCAAAGCTAAGCAGGGCAGGGCTAGGTTAAAACCCTGGGTGGTAAGACCATAGGGATAGCTATAGGCCAACTTTCCATTAGGAGGTGCTGCCCAATGTATTTTCTCTGATAGTGGATATAACGTCAAAGATCTATGTTTGTCTATGTTGAATGATGAAACAGTACTGGTTGACTTTTTGCAAATCCACGTGTTTTACATTGAAACAATGTTGATTCAACTAGTTTGTGCCTAGTGGGATCACACAGTCCCATGGTCAGGGCGACCAATAGGCTAAGGTATACTATTGTACACTACTCTCCCTATTATAATTATATGTACATAATTTTCCAACATTACCATGGGTTGAAGACCTGAATGTGGCAATTTTCTAAATGAAAAATGTTTTTTTTTTTTGGCAAAAACATTTGCTTCACTTTTTTGCAATGTGATAAATAAGAATTATGATGAGTTCCAAATGTAATGCTATTCATCATGGGAAACCTAAACCTGACAAATTAAGTACAAAGGCAATACACAAGACACGGCACCTTTACTGAACTGCACCAGTCAGTCACATGATTTACTTCTGGGAATGCTGTCTGTCTGTAGGTCGACACAACAACATCAATCACATACAAATAGACCAATAATAAAATTGTCATCTAATGAATTACATTACACAATTGATTAAATTAATTGTAACATTAAATAACGTAATGTTCAATGGATTTGGTTGCTTATCCTCCCCACCACAGACCGGTCATCTTTATTTCCATGTTCCCTCAGGTGCTGTTCAATGTGTTTAATGCATTTGTGTCGCTTGGAGGGGCACAAATCAACGCTGTAGAGATCATCAAAGGCATAAGTACGTAAGAGTCACACCTTGGCTACATCCCAAATGGTACCCTATTCTTTATGTAGTTCACTTCTTTTGACCATGGCCTATTGTGCAGTACTTTTTACGAGAGCCCTGTGTAGGGAATAGGGTGCCATTTGGGATGCAGTGTTTGATTTTTAGGCCAACTAATAGAGCCCTGTCACGTAGTCAACAGGGACAGCTTCTTGTGCCAACTTGAAGCAAACTGATAGGATAATGCAATCAAGTATGCAATCTATCTAACCCAGGGGTAGGCAACCCTGGACCTGGAGAGCTGTTTTTGATTTAACCGACCTGAAAGACCAGGTATGTTGAATTTAGGCAGTCACTGAACTGATCAATTAGCTCAGTTGGTCAGGTATGGTGCCTATTTGGGACAGAATCCTGCAACACCTCTCCAGGAACAGGTTGTATGTATTGTATTAATTCATGAAATAATTATCTTTGTTCCCTGTTTGCCTGTCCATATGTCATTCTGTCTCACTTCTTCCTCTTCTTTCTCGCTTTCTCCCTCTTTCCCTTTTCTCCCTCTCATCACCATCCTCTCTCTTCCTCCTCCGCCCTGGGTAGTCTCGTTCTTCGTGGTGGCGCTCGGAGGCTCCCTGGTTGGCGTTATCTTTGCTCTGCTGATCTCGCTCCTGACCAGATGCACCAAGAACATCCAGATTATCGAGCCAGGCTTCATCTTCATCCTGGGCTACCTCTCTTACCTCACAGCCGAGATGCTCTCGCTATCTGCTATCCTGTCGTAAGTCCTTCTGAGTGTTATGTTGATTTATTAGGCATTTTACAACCTTTCCATTAAGGGGTTTTCCATTGAAAACCTAACATGATATTCCCACTTACCTTGGCTTAGTTTTTAGATACAGTATGTATTTCAGTTACATAGCTCCTTTTTGTCTATGTGTGTACTACCTAGAACCTAAGAGTTCTTCAGCTGTCCCCATAGTAGAACCCTTTTTGGTTCCAGGTAGAACCCTTTTTGGGTTCCAGGTAGAACCCTTTCACACAGAGGGTTATACATAGAACCCAAAAGGGTTCTACGTGGAAACAAAAAGGGTTCTCCCTTGAACCGAAAAGGGTTCTACTATGGAGACAGCCGAATAAACCTTTTTTCTAAAAGTGTATGTATGAGCCATGTATGACCCTTGAGGTTGACTCTGGTCGACTATGGCAGAGCTCTCTACATACCATTATATACAGTACCTACTGCGTAGGTGACATGACCCTTTTCTTGCTGTGCCCTAGGTGTACGTTCTGTGGCGTCTGCTGTCAGAAGTATATCAATGCCAACATGGACGAGAGGTCAGTCAGCACGCTACGATACGTAATGAAGGTGTTCGCAAATGGCTCAGAGACCATCATCTTCGTCTTCCTCGGCATCACAGCCATAGATCCATCTATATGGGTGTGGAACACAGCCTTTATCCTCCTCACACTCCTCTTCATCTTTGTGTTCAGGTTCATAGGTGAGTCAATCTTTAGTATTATTTTGTGAGCGGGGGAATCAATGGAGATTCTATTTCGCTCAAATTCTATAGGATGAACGATATTGTAGTTGACACTGTGTGTGTACGGAGAGATAGGCAAAAGATACATCTAAAAGTATTTTGTTTTAAATACAAAATACCCGACTGACCAATGAAGTAAAATAAAATCTACTTTTGCAAGGTATTGTATCTACACTGAGTGTACAAAACATTAGGACCACCTTGCTAATATTGAGTTGCATACCCTTTTCCCTCAGAACAGCTTCAATTTGTCGGGGCACGGACTCTACAAGGTGTCTAAAGCATTCCATAGGGATACTGGCCCTGACTCAAAGGCTTCCCACAGTCATGTCAAGTTGGCCGGATGTCCTTTGGGTGGTGGACCATTCTTGATACACACGGGAAACTGTTGAGCATGAAAAACCCAGCAGCGTTGCAGTTCTTGACACACTTAAACCGATGCGCCTGGCTCGGGCAGTTGCGGTGACCATATTACCGCCACACCGGCAGTCATGAGTCAAGACCTGATACTCAGGGCTCTATTGTCCCTCTAACCAAATGCAATCGAAAATCACACAAAACACTTAACTCGCATCACTGTGATTGAGCAATTTGAAGAAAGAAGTTCAACAACCGGTTGAAACTGAGTGGGGCTAGCTGTGCCACTAGAGATTCTGGGTTCGAGTCCAGGCTCTGTCACAGCCGGCCGTGACCGGGAGACCCAATTGGCCCAGCGTCGGCCGGGTTAGGGGAGGGCTTGATCGGCAGGGATGTCCTTGTCCCATCGCGCACTAGCAAGTGGGCCGGGCACAGTGCACGCTGTAGTGGGCCGGGCACAGTGCACGCTGACACGGTAGCCAGGTGTACAGTGTTTCCTCTGACACATTGGTGCGACTGGCTCCCGGGTTAAGTGGGCATTGTGTCAAGAAGCAGTGCGGCTTGGTTGGGTTGTGTTTCGGAGGACGTTGTAAGAATGTGAAATAAAAGAATAGAGAATGATTTATTTCAGATTTTATTTCTGTCATCACATTCCCAGTGGGTCAGAAGTTTACATACACCCAATTAGTATTTGGTAGCATTGCCTTTAAAGTGTTCAACTTGGGTCAAACGTTTCGGGTAGCCTTCCACAAGCTTCCCACAATAAGTTGGGTGAATTTACAAGCTTCCCACAATATGTTGGGTGAATTTTGGCCCACTTCTCCTGACAGAGCTGGTGTAAGGTTTGTAGGCCTCCTTGCTCAGACATGCTTTTTCAGTTCTGCCCACAAATGTTCTAAAGGATTGACGTCAGGGCTTTGTGATGGCCACTCCAATACCTCAATTTTGCCACAACTTTGGAAGTATGCTTGGGGTCATTGACCCCCTGGAAGACCCATTTGCAACCTTTAACTTCCTGACTAATGTCTTGAGATATTGCTTCAACATATCCACATCATTTTCCTTTCCTCATGATGCCATCTATTTTGTGAAGTGCACCAGTCCCTCCTACAGCAAAGCACCCCACAACATGATGCTGCCACCCCCGTGCTTTACGGTTGGGATGGTGTTCTTCGGCTTGCAAGCCTCCCCGATTTTCCTCCAAGCATAACGATGGTCATTATGGCCAAACAGTTATATTTTAGTTTCATCAGACCAGAGGACATTTCTCCAAAAAGTATGATCTTTGTCCCCATGTGCAGTTGCAAACCGTAGTCTGGCTTTTTATGGTGGTTTTGGAGCAGTGGCTTCTTCCTTGCTGAGCGGCCTTTCAGGTTATGTCGATATAGGACTTTTTTTTACTGTGGATATAGATACTTTTGTACCTGTTTCCTCCAGCATCATCACAAGGTCCATTGCTATTGTTCTGGGATTGATTTGCACTTTTCGCGCCAAAGTACGTTCATCTCTAGGAGACAGAATGTGTCTCCTTCCTGAGCGGTATGAAGGCTGCATGGTCCCATGGTGTTTATACTGCGTACTACTGTTTGTACAGATGAACGTGGTACCTTCAGGTGTTTGGAAATTGCTCCCAAGGATGAACCAGACTTGTGGAGGTCTACAAATGTTTTTATGAGGTCTTGGCTGATTTCTTTTGATTTTCCCATGATGTCAAGCAAAGAGGCATTGAGTTTGAAGGTAGGCCTTGAAATACATCCACAGGTACACCTCAAATTGACTCAAATGATGTAAATCAGAATCTTTTAAAGCCATTACATAATTTTCTGGAATTGTAAACTTCTGACCCACTGGAATTGTGATACAGTGAATTATAAGTTAAATAATCTGTCTGTAAACAATTGTTGGGAAAATTACTTGTGTCATGTCCTAACCGACTTGCCAAAACTGAGCCCAACTCAAGAAAGGACTTGATTTATGAATGCATACACAGTTGCAACTGTTTGAGAAGGCTTGTAAAATTGAGCAAAATGGGGAGATCTGATTGATGATTGTCATGTCCTAGGTGATGGAGATCAGATACACCCCCTTCCCCTGAAACACACACACGCTGGTCCCCCGTTGTGACCCTTTTCCCAAGCATCTCTGTGCAGTCAGACCTTTGATTATTTTGTGCCATCATAACATGCTCTCCCTCTGATGGTACGAGTGTGAACCCCTCCCCATGGGTTACTGCAGCTAGTGTTACCAGCACGATGTACATGAGCTACAGTTCTTCATCTCTCTGGTCTAAAGGAAGGTGAGTTTATTTCTTCACCTCATATTGAGGTTCAGTTTCAACCATTTCTAACATGTAGCGAACACCTCATGTTTCCTGGTCTGATATGTTAATTCTTAGCCAGTCCTTTCAAGCACTTTGGTCAAAAACAACGGTTCCATCACACTGACACGTGGCTACTTAATGTGCAAAGGATATGATTAGAACTTCTCTTATGACTCCTAAAATTACATTCCTATCTCAACAAAAATGCTTTCAGCATTTTCCATATCTTATTGGATGGAAACTTGACAGATAAAGGGGGTTTCCTTTCTAAGTTAGTTTTTCGTCCATACAGTTTTTAATGACATCACAAAATGAAAAACAATCTGACATTAGTGTTATATCTCCCCACTGACCATTACTCACATTCTTTATGTTATAATTATTGTTCCATTATCTACTTTTTGGACGTTAGAGTTTTGGGTGTAAGCAAACAAGTGTTATAAACAAACAAGAAATGCTCATCCAGAGGCGGCGCTCCTAGTGGCCGGTGATTTTAATGGAGGAAAACTGATATTCAGTTTACTTAATTTCTACCAGCATGTCACTTGTGCAACTAGAGGGGGAAAAAATACTATATCACATTTACTCCACATACAGAGATGCTTACAAAGCTCTCCCTCGCCCTCCATTCGGGAAATCTGACCATAACTCTATCCTCCTGATTCTTGCTTACAAGCAAGCAAAAACTCAATACGGAAGTACCAGTGATGTGCTCAATAGTGAAGTGATCCGATGAAGTGGATGCTAAGCTACAGGACTGTTCTGCTAGCACAGACCGGAATATGTTCCCGGAATTCATCCGATGGCATTGATGTGTTTACCACATCAGTCACCGGCTTCATAAATAAGTGCTTCGATGACGTCTTACCCCACAGTGACCGTACATACATTTCCCAACCAGAAGCCATGGATAATAGGCAATGTCTGCACTGAGCTAGTGGCTAGAGCTTCCGCTTTCAAGGAGCGGGACACTAATTCGGACGCTTAGCTGCCCAGTGACACGAGCCTGCCAGACGAGATAATGCCTTAGATGCAACACTGAACGATGTGGAAGAGCACCAGCTGTTCCAGACAACTGTGTGATCTTGCTCTCCATAGCCGATGTAAGACCTGCACGCCACACTGCCTTTACTCAGCTGGGTAAAATTAACACGTGAGAATGCTGTTCATTGACTACAGCTCAGCGTTCAACACCATAGTGCCCTCAAAGCTCATCACTAAGCTAAGGATCCTGGGATTGAACACCTCCCTCTGCAACTGGATCCTGGACTTCCTGACGGGCTGCCCCCAGGTGGTAAGAGTAGGCAATAACATGTCTGCCACGTTGACCGTCAACATGGGGGCCCCTCAGGGGTGTGTGCTTAGTCCCCTCCTGTACTCCCTGTTAACCCACGACTGCTGAGCCAAGCACGACTCCAACACCATCATTAAGTTTGCCTATGACACGACAGTGGTAGGCTTGATCACCGACTACGATGAGACAGCTTATAGGGAGGTCAGAGACCTGGCAGTGTGGTGCCAGAACAACAACCTCTCCCCCAACGTGAGCAAGACAAAGGAGCTAATCGTGGACTACAGGATACGAATACATCGATGTGGTTGTAGTGGAGCAGGTTGAGAACTTAAAGTTCCTCAGTGTCCACATCACTAAGGACCTATCATGGTTCAAACACACCAACACAGTCATGAAGAGGGCAGTATATCGCCTCTTCCCCTTTTAGGAGGCTGAAAAGATTTGGCATGGGGCTTCAGATCCTCAGAGTTCTACAGCTGCACCATTAATAGCATCTTGACTAGCTGCATCACCGCTTGGTATAGCAACTGCTCGGCATCCGACCGCAAGGCGCTACAGATGGTAGAGCGTACGTCCCAGTACATCCCTGGAGCCAAGCTCCCTGCCATCCAGGACCTTTATACCAGGCAGTGTCAGAGGAAGGACCCCAAAATTGTCAAGGACTCCTGCCACCCAAGTCAAAGACTGTTCTCTCTGCTACCGCACAGCACGTGGTACCGGAGCGCCAAGTCTTGGACTAAAAGGCTCCTCAACAGCTTCTACCTCCAATCCATAAGACTGCTGAACAGTTCATCAAATGGCTACTCTGACTATTTACTTTGACCCACCCTTTCTTTCGTTTTTTTTGCACTGACTCTCTTGCACTGGTTCTATGCAAACTCTAACCACACATACTACACTGACACTCTTTACATGTGCTGCTGCTACTCTGTATCCTGATTGCCTTGTAACTTTTACCCCTACTTACATGTACATATTACCTCAACTACCTTGCACCCCTGCACATTGCCTTTGTACCAGTATATAGCCTCATTATTGTAACTTTTTTTCTATTAAGCAAATTTTCATGTAGTGGGGAGGGACGTTAAAACCTGAAGAGAGAGGATAGGGCGGGGAGCCGTCAGCTTTGCGCATTATCTTCCACTGCCGTAAGAACTGCGCTCTAGATCCACTGGGGTCAGCTGGGTGGCAGGGACGAGATGCATTGACCAACAGGCTGCCATGAGGCCCAGGTTTGTGGGGCAGGCAGAAGTTAAACTCTTCTCCTTCTGGTTTACGCATTTCACACTTCTGCCATATGTTGTGGCTGTGGGCTCGAAGAAGAGGTCTACCTTTTCTTTGTCTGTTAAGCTGGATACGTTTAAACAAATGGCCCTTTTGCCTACGACTGCTAAGGTCATGGTATGACCACAGCTTTGGATAGCAGTGTGGGAGACATGGAGGGTGAGGTCTGTGATATTACAGATCTCTCCCCAATCCTCTGGGTTTAGGGTATCTGAATGCAGCTGTCTCCCCACCTCCTCCAATAGTTCAGCCTGGTAAGCCATCAATAAAAAGGTCTTGTTGAGAGCTCTGACTGACTGGGACGAGGCTTTGTACTGTTTCTGGAAAATGGAGGCGGTTAAGCGATCCATCTTATCAGGGAGTGAGGCGTCGGTAGTGGTACATTTAAGGCGTGAGGGGTAGAGGTGGTTAGCCAGAGATGATTCATGGAGATTTCGGCGATCGCAGTGGCCATACAGCATTTATGGCAATGCGGCCTCCGCAGAAGTCAGGGAATTCATACTTCTTGCGCTTCACAGAGTGGAGTGTCACTTGGTCTGCAACACTTAAAGAGCACCACTCATAGTGATTCAGGGCTAATCTCTATAGCCAGTCAGCTAATTAGAGCAGCTGGCTAAACAAAAATACAATACCTTACCTCTTCTGAGATGTTGGAGTCGGTTTCTCGGTTGGAGTCGGTTTCTCGGTGCTTGACATAGGAGTTCAGCCAAAATAGCATGAAATAAAAACGTAGCACCGTTTTCCCACCTGTATCTCCACTTCGACCGTAAATATATATATTTTTGCTTTACGGGCAGTCCCGCAACTGCCTCCACTTCTTGTGGCAAGATTCCATTCCCATTACCTCCCTGATCTCTTTTTAAGGAGATGTTTATATTTGCAAACTTGTTCTGATAGCCTTTTGTCAAAGTTCTTCATGTTTGTTGACAAAGAAGTTATCCCACAAGCGCTTAGCTTCCCGTAGGCAAGCTGCAACTGCAGGTAGCAGTTTCTTTACTGGAGCTGCACTAGTGGAAAGTCTCCTCCCATCGTACAGATTCCTTTTTCGGTTTCTGTTCCCCAGGGGATCCGCCCACTCGATCTGGTCGCGGTTCGCCTACAGACATCAAAGAACCCAAACTCCAGTGGAGGAATGGCGTCTTCTCTGTCTTCGAGGCTGTTCCATCTAAAAGACTGAGCGGGTGGGACCTGATCGACCATCATCCTCATTGTCCCCTAGTTTGCCTTCCCCCGAGAGGGGGTCGTCGGACTGATAGAGGGAGGAATTGAGGCTATCTATGATCTCGTCCCAGCTGGTCGTGGGGGGCATAGCTACAGCTCCCGCTAGTGGCTCGGAGGCGAACCAGGCTACCAAGAGAGAGGCCTGTTTTGCCTCAGTTAGCGACTTGCAGCACTTGTAGGACTCTAAGTCCTTGAGCACCGCCTTGGCATGTTTCCGTCCCAAGCACATGATGCACAGGAGGTGATAATCCTTCCTATTGTAGAACCGAAAGCACAATAACTTGGTGATTCATGTCCTGAGCTAAGCTGGTTTTGGGTATGGGTAGCGGTGGTTAATGTGAAGAAAAAAGCCTTGCGGCTGAGGGCTAGCAGTGATTAGCACAGAAGAGAATGCTATAGCCATGAGGCTGAAACGTGTTAGCTAGCTAGCAGCTACCTGGAGGTGTACTGTAGCTAGCTCAGTGCTAGCTGAAAGGGTTCGAGCTAGGATAGCATTAGCCTTCAGGTTAGGCTACTCCCACGACTTGAAGATCTGTGTGGCTGGGTCGACAGTCTAGTTAGTACCGGTGAATGAACACAGGTTAAAACTAGGCGAGGGGAGAGCTAGCAATGCTACAGTGTTGCAGGTAGAGTTGCGTGGTTCGCTTGCCTTGCAGCTGGCTAGCTGAGTTAGCCTGAGCCTTGCAGCGTGGGCTAGCTGAGTCATACTAGCTAGCTAGCCGGAGGTTGACAGAGGTAGAAAGAAGACTTCTACATAACCAATGCTGTCATCTTGCAGGTAGAATTGTGAGGTTAGCTTCGCTTGCAGCGAGCTAGCCAAGTTAGCTTAACTTGCAGGTTGGGCTAACCAAGTCACACTAGCTCGCAATGCAGCTAGCTAGCAGGAAGGGGGACCGAGGTAAAGAGATTTCTACATGTGCAGTACTACCGTGTTGCAGGTAGAATAACCTGGTTATCTTGCCTTGCAGCATGCTAGCCAAGTTAGCATGGACCACGCAGTGTGGGCTAACTGAGTCCCAATAGCTAGTTGTGAAGCCAGCTAGCAAAGGTAGAAAAGTACATTTTACAAGCAATATGGTTACTGCTCAGCCTCACGACATTTGGCAGCGATAAGCCTTGCGGGTTGCACTTTTAAGTGGAAAAACAGAGAACCAGTCACAGTAGAATAGAGCAAGAAGTGTCTTCAATGAGAAAGAGAAACGAAAATTGTCAGTGTGCGGGAGAGTGACTTTTTCTGGCAGGATGAGGGTGCACCCTATTCACTGTTTTTCCGGTCTGTTTCGCTAAATATGTTTTGTGATTTGGTTACGTCAAGTTATGGGCATTCCGGAATGAAATCCTATTGTGAAATACAAAATGTGACTTGAAAGAGAATCTCTTTAACATTGACACTATATTCAGAGTAGCTACATTATCCATATTGATAAGGTTGTCGTTGTCAAACTGATTTGTTGTCATCTTTTGGTTGAAAAGGTAAAAGGTCAGTGGAGAAATGCCACAACTCGGGTAACATTTTCTGAGTTTCCCCACTTGTAATTCCGACTTGGATGGTCATTCATTTCCCACTGAGAACTAGGAGTTTCCAATAGCATGTGAACGCGGCATAACTCTGAGGTGTGAGGACATACACAATCAAGACATTTAAAAAATATATGTAATTCATTAGGAACATTTTCTATCATTTTATTTCACTTCGAAAAATGTGAAGTAGGTTGTGTATCAGTAGGAAAAAAATCTAATTTGATCCTTTTTTATGGCAGCAAAATGTGAAGACTACAAGGCACATGTAACAGAAACACTGCCTTTCTCTGTGTGTTTATGTCACAGGGGTCTTTTTTCTCACCTGGATTCTCAACCAATACCGACTGGTTCCCTTGGAGTTTATTGATCAGGTAATGATGGGCTATGGTGGCCTACGAGGGGCAGTAGCCTATGGCCTTGTGGTCTTGCTGGATGAGAATAAGTACAAGGAGAAGAATCTGATGATCAGCACCACCCTCCTAGTGGTGTACTTCACTGTCATGCTGCAGGTAAAATAGCTTGTTTAAATGTCAAACTTCAGTCCATAGATATTTCACTATTTGTTGTTTTCTTTCAGTGTAAGATGTCTTCACTTGAACAGACTGGTATATTTTAATTTGGCGCCGGTTGGTTGGTATATTTTCTTATTTGTTGCAGGGAATAACCATGAAACCACTGGTCACCTGGCTGAAAGTGAAGAGGGCAGCAGTGACAGAACGCACACTAGCTGAAAAAATACAGAATAGGGTAAATATTTTGTCAGAAGTCTTTGTTGTTCATCAACCCCAAAGAATCAGACAACAAACCTTACATCTCTCTAATAAATCTAAAGTAAAGTGTTTACTTTTTGTAAACTGTACTACACCACCTTTTTTATACACAAGGGGAGGTCCTCGGGACAAGTCAATCACAGGTCTGTCAAATGAATGACAAGGTATATTAAGAGGAGAACACACAAATAAATTAGTAGCAGGGCAAGATTCATGCAGACTTTAAATAAAGCACACTCGTGATGAAATACTCTTTGTTAGCTAGTACACTCGTGATGACAAACACTTTGTGAGATTTGTGCACACTCATGGTATAATATTCTTACAATATAATAACACACTGGTGGTAATTGGCATGTGAATGCACACTGCTTTTGAGTTAAATAGCACCCTCTTAAGAACAGCCAGCCCAGGAGGTCTCTAGGGAAGTGGTGACACAACATACAAACAAACATTTATATGACAAAGAAAATTGTGCTAATCTGCCTGCTAAGGCAACCCCAAATCATTTCCCTGGATACCAGATCATTTGCCAGGGCAGACTACACATAAAAAAACAAAAACCTACCTATCGGGAAACACACTAACTCAACAGTAAGAATAGCACTCCAAAAGCTCTGTGAAAAATTAAAACATAATTATAACCCAGGCTCATTTACACAATAGCAGTATCAAACATGTTATATTTTAGTAGCCCTTTCCTGCAGTCAAATGACCTAGTGGCCTCATGAGTGGAATGTGATTTAATATTTTTGTTATATTGCAGTCTTTTGTGATGTATATTATCAAGTTTAATATTGGGATGCAAACTCAAAATTGAAAACATTTCAACTTTTTTTAAGCCCATAACCATGTGTGTGAAGTGTATACTTTTGTTTTAAAAGAATTTGCTTAAGACTACCAAGAAACACTCTGTGACCCTAATTTAGCCCACTGCAGTAAAAGGTTAAAAATAAACAGCATTATTAAATAGACTTGATTCACATTACAATGTTAAAAGTGAATACCATTAAAATGGATGAGCTATACCGGTCTCCCAGCTCATACACTCACTACCGGCTTCCAAGCCGCTTCTCCCCATTAAAAAGAATAAGGGAATGGGCATGTTTTTCCCTAGATAACACACTCACAAAGTCAAAATTGCTGACAAATTAGAATAACGAGGAGACTGTAGGTCAAGTTGAACCGGCGAACCAGGTTTTAATGCCCTCAAAATACAGGCTAACAGAGGGTTGCCCAAAACAAATGCATCTGGCTGTCAAATAACTCAGAGGATATGTTATTGTGTCCCATTCAGCCTCTCAGACACCCTCAACCCCCCCAAAACTAGTGGCCTATCAGCTATCTGAAATAGGGGCAACTCCTCCCCCCATACTTTACCCATGAGCCCCCAACATGACCTTTGGTATTTTTGGCATTTGGTATTTTATGATGGCGCTAGAGCAGTGTTACTCACTATTTTTTGTAAGGGGGCCACTTTGGGTTGAGACAATCATTCAGAGAGCCGCACAGATCTTTAATTTGTTGTACTTTTTCTTCCAATATTATAAATGATCAATTGAGAGTAAATTCAGAGCAATAGAGCACATGCAATTGACTTGATGTACAGCACATCACAAATACAGTGGTTCTTCCTTTAAAAGTAACAAGCTTATGCCGCGACCGTTAGTGGTAGATGGTGGCATTCTGTTATTGCACCACACTATCACAAGGGGGAGTTAGAATGCTGATCTATCGGTAGTCTAAACTGTGGCACAAATTGACTTTTTTTTTTTCATAAATTAATGGAGGCGTTTTCAGTCTGAGAGTCTCTCTTCTCTGGCACTAGAGTCCTGCATCAGATAACAACAACAAAAACTGTCGGTGGTCCTGGAGTTAAGAGAGATCTTGGGTAAATACAATCGGGGAATTATACTTGACATGTGGACTGACGATTTTAGTTAACCTCTTGAGGATCATTAAGGAGCTCTGGCGCGCTAGCGCCCCAATCCCGACACCACTCGGTGAAATGTAAGGCGCCAAATTCAAAATCCAAAAGTTTAATTATTAAACATTCATCAATATATTCATCAAGTGTTGCATAGTCATCAAAAGCTCTGATTCTTGGCAATATCACAGCGTCAGATTTCAAAAAGGCTTTACGGCGAAAGCACAACATTTGATTGTTTGAGGATAGCACCTCACATATTTTCCACATTAGCATAAATTCATATCCAGCGCGGGTCACACAAAACCCATATAAGAGCTGAAATAAATCACTTACCTTTCGAAGAACCTCTGCTGAGGGCATCCCAAGTGTCCAAACAAGAGAATCCATGGTTCTTTTGTTAGAAAAAGTCATTTATTATATCCATAAATCTCTGTTTGGTTGGCGCGTTATGTTCAGACAATCGACTGTCGAGTCGCCCGTTGTACAGTGAAGAGAAAGCGTTCAAATTATACCTATCAACTTTGCCCAAACAAATCAAACATCATTTATAATGAATCCTTAGGTATCCTTTTATGAATATTAACGATTATATTTTACACGGATGATATCCTAAACGATATAAAAGGAAAATAAAGAGGGGCGCGCTCACGGTCTCGCGCCCAGGAAAAGTTATTGACATCCGTGGTCCCTTCACTATTTCTTCTTCTATTCAGTTCTGTTCAATGATAAAGCTTTGAAACTATGTCTAAAGACTGTTAACATCTAGTGTAAGCCATAGGTACTGCAATCTGGGAGGTATTTTACATGGATTCAATAGGAAGCCTATCAAACTGAGGAAATGTCACAACAAAATGTCACAACAACAACAGCAGGTTTTCGCCTGCTATATCAGTTCTGTTATACTCACAGACATTATTTTAACAGTTTTAGAAACTTCAGAGTGTTTCCTATCCAATAGTATGTGCATATCCTAGTTTCTGGGCCTGAGTGGCAGGCATTTTACTTTGGGCACGCCAGACTCTCCAAAACCGTCACCACTGTTGCTGATGCCTACAGAGTTAGAGAAAACCAGTTTAATTTAAGGACAAAAATATTGACAGCTGTGCCATATTGATTGCAAAATAGTTGAAGAAATGTTAAATGTATCGATTCCATGGCACATTGACACACAATTTTATGTTTATTATAACCTACTGCAGGCCTAAAACCTATGGGTTAAACATTCTGAATGAATGATTATATTGAAGATAGAAGCCGCCTCTTAATGAGTTCCGAGAGTCCATCTGTTATCCAACGATTATTATTATTAACCCTGCATTATAATTTTAGAACAGCCCCTTAGATATTCTGTGTTTTTATTTACATTAGTGATGGACACCTGAAGGCATTTTGTTTTTCACAAGCGTAGCAGGCTGTGAATTCTGCAAATAATGTTTCCAGGATTCGCTATTAGCAGAACAATAGACTCTTCAACCTTTACAAAAGGATGGTCTAATAGCTTGTCTATTGTCGGTGTGAAAAAAAAATCCCCCAACTTGCAATGTATTAAGTACTCTAAAGTTTTACATTTCTAACTCCAAACCTCATGCAACCGCAAAATGTCGGATCAAGCATATATACTGTACAGTATTTATGATTTCGTTAGTAAAATAATGATAAAAATAGTCTTTCAAAATGTAGATGTTTATTTAAACTGTCAGCATGCCAACAGGGAATACATATCACTGAATGACAGAGCATGGGGACTGGTCTTGATAAATCAATCAGATTTTTATGTGGAAATGGTAGGATTATTTTTGCTCTTCACTCGCAGTCACTTAGTAGCCTAGGCCTACTCCCGACCGGTAACGTTGTACAGCATCATATTTTCCAAACTGAAACCCTTAATTAAATCGCTTTAGCCATGATGGAAAAAATAATCAAGCCTCCCTTTATTATTTAGTTTTATAAATAAAATGCTGTACTTAAAGACATGGATTACTTGTATGCTGTGTGATGACATGCACAAATTAATGAGTGATTGGTTGATGTACTGTATATTTAAGTAGGCCTTTATGTCAATAAGTAAGTTACGCTAAAAAAGCTACAGTAACAAATGCATTTTTATTTTCTTGGAATAGAAACACGTTGTACAGTGCCATATGTTCCTAACGGAAACCCTTAGGCCTACAGTACATCGGCTACAGTAAGAAATGCATTTTCATTTTTCTTGGAATAGAAATACCATAATATTCATCAAATGAATTAAGCTACATTTCTAAAAATCAATCCCATATAGTCTGTTCTATTCAAGGCTCCCTTTTATTTATACTTTTTAAAAACGTTTTACCCACACCAATGTGTCGGAATAAACACAATACACCTGGTGACCATACACCATACATCAACGTGCATTCGCCCGGCCTGCCACAGGATTCGCTAGAGAGCGATGGGACAAGGACATCCCTGCCGGCCAAACCCTCCCCTAACCCGCAAGATGCTGTGCCAATTGTTCGCCGCCCTGGTCGCGGCCGGTTGCGACAGAGCCTGGACTCGAACCAGGATCTCTAGTGGCACAGCTAGCAACTGCTATGCAGTGCCTTAGACCACTGCGCCACTCGGGAGGCGAAGCTCCCTTTGACTCTTAGGCCTACAGCTCAATGTCATTTCAATAATTATCTTCTCAAAGATGCCCTCTGGTGGGCAAACTAGCACTAACTACTATTAATGGCAACAATAGCTGACACTTAAATAACGTGACATTGAA
Source organism: Brachymystax lenok tsinlingensis (assembly GCA_030435695.1). Lineage (NCBI taxonomy): Eukaryota > Metazoa > Chordata > Actinopteri > Salmoniformes > Salmonidae > Brachymystax > Brachymystax lenok. The sequence continues at coordinate 1,683,904 of CM059806.1, read as the reverse complement.
TTTTGCGGCAGCCCGCAAGGTGTGCTGCGGTATGACGCAACTTTTAAAGGTAGAACCACTGTATATACATACACACATCAAATAGGCTACATCACATGTATAAGACTTAAGGGTTAACTCAGTAGTTGGATAAGCGAAAATGTCCCTTTTTGACTGAATTCATTCAAAATGTATAGTCTGTTGCTATCTTTGTGGGGCAATCTAGGTGTGAATTGGTCAGTCTGTTTCTCTGTTTTTGTTTCACAATGTTCATTGTTGAAAATGTTACTTCACATGAATAAGTGTTGACAAAAAAATGACACTTTTTGCACACACTGCTTCAGAAGTGGATACTCTGTCACAAGGCTCCAGAAATGGGATCTTAGATCTTAACACCTGATCTTCGTTCACCTTGCAATGTGACATTTGCCTGCAGCTCCACTATCTCACTCTCTAGTCCAGCACGGTCAGGACAGAGGGCTATGATGACTGGGGTTGGAGATGACACTGGCACATGAAATGGGTTCTCAATGAAGTTGAAAAAACTCCTTGTACTCCATGATATCCTTGAATCTTGACCCAAACTTCAACTCTTCCAACACACATTCACAAATGCATCATAGCTAAAATGTTGCAGTATGTCTGGGTTGGATGTGGTGACTGCTCTTGAGTTTTGAGAAATGAACAAACTGTCAGGTATGAACAGTGTGGTGATTTTATTTTGAAATGCTGTGACCACACGCAGCATTTTGCCCAGAGTTGTAGCTTTCCCTTGCAGCTGGAGATTCACCGTGTTCAGGTGGCAGGTGATGTCAGTTTAAAAAGCCAGATTTAATATCCACTGTGGATCATCCAGCTCTGGCTCCCCTTGCTTGCAACAAATTCACGGATTTGAGAGAGAGAGAAATCTTTCCAAAACTCGAGACAGCCATCTCACCTCATTGTAAAATATCAAGTCGCCGTATTCTGTCTGGTATTCCTCCAGAAACTCACGGAATTGCCAGTTATTCCGTGCTCTTGCAATAATAATGTTCACCACGCGTACGACTTGCATCACATTCTTTAAGTCACAGTCTTTGAGTTTAGCCACAAGTGCTTATTGATGAATAATACAATAAAACGTAACAAATGAGGGAATATCCTCTTTCTCATCAGGCTTATGAGTCCCTTCTTCCCTCGCATGTTTCGGTCGCCGTCAGTGAACACAGATGCCAGATTTGACCAGTCAATAATATTATCAGCAAAAAAATTGACAATGGCTTTCAAAATATCCTCTCCTCGTGTTTGTCCCTGAAGGGGCAGTAAAAATAAAAGTTCCTCTTTGAACAACTCGTTTCGAGCGAAGCGGACCCAAACACATAATTGGGCAATGTCACTTCCATCAGTGCTTTCGTCAAGCGCAAAACTAAAACAAGGCATCATGGATATGTCAGTAATCAGTTGCTTACCGATGTTCTCGCCGATGTCTTCTATGTGTCTTGTTATGGTCGAGTCTGAGAGTTGCAGTCCCTTAATTTGCTTTAAAATAGCTTCATTGTTTGTGAAATCAGCATACAATATTTTGGCTGAGGCCAAAAAACATTATTTGACAATCTCTGCATCTGTGAAGGCCTTCTTGTTTCTCGCGAGTATCCAAGCAATCTCATATGTTGCCTTTGTCGTTTTCTCTGCAACAGTGCTAGATCTGTCCATTTGTTGTTGTCCTTTGAGCTGTCCTATGAGTTGTGCTATTTTGTTGTTTCTGAGGTTGCCTTGTGGCGGATATGTTTTGTCAAAGTGGGCTTGGTGTGACTGGAAATGTCTCTCTAAATTAACTTGTTTAAAACAATTGACTGCCTTCTGGCAAATAAGACAAAGTGAGCTAGTCCCATCATTAGGTACAAAAAAAAACTTGTCTGTCCAATTCTCTTGGAACTTTCTGTGTTCTTCTTGAATCGATCGTATCCTTCTCTTAGACACTGGTGCCACATTAGCTAGCTGCATTTCACCCGCCGCTATCTTCCTGATTTTCTTGGTTCTCCAGTGTTTGTTCATTCATAGCTGTCACATTGTTCTCCAGCTCTTCCCCCTCATTTTCATTGTCATTAGATTTACGTTTTTTTCTACAATAAATCGATCCATGTTGACCGGACTGCAAAATTAGCTAGTAGCAAACTGATGTGTCGGTCGCTGAAGCTGAGCGACAAACGTTCTATTTCAGCCTTTCTGTTCAACAGCTACGCTATACTGCCATCTATCTGCCATCCAGGGAACAATAGATATATTCAATGAAGTGATTCAGTCCTGCATTAAACACATTGAATTGAAATTGTATCATTGTTTTGTATTATGAATGGACAATAGGAAAATCACGTAGGCCGGGCAATCAGTACCTACTGCGCTAGAGAGTCGCTACATTGATCTTTGTTACTCCAAAGTGGCCAACGACCGGGATCCATGATGTGCCTACAACACCTTTTCTCTAAGATCCTTGTACACCACCACTTGCCAACAGGGTTCACAGGTGACTGGCAGGAGCTGTACACCAGGTCATTGAGACCATAGACCTTGGACAGTGGCAGACTGTGTCACTACTTCTTCCCAGGATGGCCAGGACCCTTCCTCCAGCCAACCCATGACCATCCTGAGGTCAGGATTATCCAGCTGCAGTTTTCTACAACTTTGTTCATTTGCTGGTAGCAGTACCCGGCACTTCATATCTTCGACATGCAGGTTCACGGCCTCACGTGCTTCTGCTCAGTTGCAGATGTGGCATTCTGGTGCACATGACAGCCGAGACAGGCTATCTGCATTAGTATGTCTTTCCCCGGCTCTGTGCTGAATGGTGAATTGGAATGCCTGGAGCTGGTGATCCACCGAGATACTTGTCCTTCTGGCTATTTGAAGGACAGGAGCCACTTCAAGGCAGCATGATCGGTGCACACGGTGAAAGGAAGGCCACAGAGGAGATGCTTTAAGTGCTCAGCTGAGTCGACGACTGCCAGAAGCTCCCGGCGGGTTACACAAGAATTATTATCAGGCTTGTCAAAGGTGCGACTGTAATATTCAACAACTCATTCTCCTTCTGGGATTAGCTGCGACAAGACTGCACCGAGGCCTTCATTGCTGGCATCTGTATCGATGAATGGATTTCCCGGATCTGGGGATCTGATGCACACAGGGTCCTGACACAAAACCTGCTTCAGGATGTTATAAAGGGTGTATGTTGGTCCATCCCCCACTCAAATGGGGTATTGACTTCCATGTGGATATCAGTGAAAACTTGAAACTTCCACAACAGGTAGTAAAAGGGTGCGGCCATAGTGGTGAACCAAGCAATGAAGCATCTGTAATAGGAGGCTAGCCCTAAGACCGAAGCTGGTGACTTGCCTAGTTAAAATAAATAAATAAATATGTATGGTGTAAGCCAATCCCTGACAGCGGCGACTTTGTCCAGCTTTGTCATGACTCCTGCCTGGCTGACTCAGTGTCCGAGGAAGGTAACCTCTTTCTGCATGAAACTTCACTTTTCTGTCTGAAGCTTCAGTCCAGCTCTTTGGATTCGGCGCAGAACTTCCTTCAAGTTTTTCTACGCCGTCTCAAAGCTTGTCCCATGCACCAGTAGATCATCGAAATACACCACACAATGTTCCGGGGGCACACCTTTGAGAACCTTCTCCATATGCCTCTCGAAGGTGGCAGGGGCATTACACAAGCTAAAGGGCATAGTGGTAAACTGCCACAGGCCTCGTCCTATGGTGAAGGCAGTCTTTTAGCATAAATTCATAAACCATTGCGGTTCACACAAAACACATTTCACAGCAAAAACAAATCCCTTACCTTTTGAAGAACTTCTGCTGAGGGCTTATATCCATAAATGTCAGTTTGGTTGGCGCGTTATGTTCAGAAAATCCAACGTTGAATCGTCCATTGAAACGTGAAGAGAACTCGTTCAAATATACCTATAAACTTTTCCTAAACAAATCAAATACCAGTTAAAATGCATCCTTAGCTATCCTTTTATGAATATTAGCGATAATATTTAACTCGGATGGTCACCTATACTTTATATAAGTAAAATAAAGTGGGGCGCGCCAGCCAGACTCGCACCCGAGAAAACTTGTTGACATTTGAGGTCCCAATGCAATTTCCTGTACCTATTCGCCCTGCTTTCTCCAATCTCTCTGAGGCTTTATATATAGACTGTTGACATCTAGTGGAAGCCATAGGTACTGCAGTCTCAGTCCTGGTAACAAATGGATTCAATAGGGAGTGTGTCTAAGAGAGCCAAAGGTCACCAGAAACTGATTTCCGGATGTTTTTTTCTCAGGTTTTTGCCTGCTAAATGAGTTCTGTTATACTCACAGACATTATGTTAACACTATCCAATAGTACTAATTATGTGCATATCCTATTTTCTGAGCCTGAGTGGCAGGCATTTTGCTTTGGGCACGCCAGACTCTCCAAAACCGTCACCTCACCTGCCGCTCCCTAATAAGTTAAGGAGCAACAATAAAATTACGGTAGCGAGGCTATATACAGGGGGTACCGGTACAGTCCATGTGCGAGGGCACAGGTTAGTCGAGGTAATTGAGGCCATTTGTACATGTAGGTAGAGGTAAAGTGACTATGCATAGATAATAAACAGAGTAGCAGCAGAGAAGGGACTGACCTCCTCCCTCTCATCATTGTCGGTGATCACGCCTACCACTGTTGTGTCGTCGGGCAAACTTAATGATGGAATTGGAGTCGTGCTTGGCCATGCAGTCATGGGTGAACAGGGAATACAGGAGGGGACTGAACATGCACCCCTGACGGGCCCCCGTGCTGAGGATCAGCGTGGCAGATGTTGTTACCTACCCTTTCCACATGGGGGCGGATCCAGTTGCAGAGGGAGATGTTTAGTCCCAGGGTCCTTAGCTTAGTGATGAGCTTTGAGGGCACTATGGTGTTGAACTCTGAGCTGTAGTCAATGAATAGCATTCTCACGTAGGTGTTCCTTTTGTCCAGGTGGGAAATGGCAGTGTAATAGAGATTGCATCATCTGTGGATCTGTTGGGGTGGTATGCAAATTGGAGTGGGTCTAGGGTTTCTGGGATAATGGTTTTGATGTGAGCCATGACCAGCCTTTCAAAGCAGTTACAGTTGTGAGGGTCGTTAGTCATTTAGGCAGTGTTCCTTGGTGTTCTTGGGCACAGGGACTATGGTGGTCTGTTTGAAACATGTTCGTATTACAGACTCTGTCAGGGACAGTTTGAAAATGGAAATGAAGACACTTGCCAGTTGGTCAGCACATGCTCGGAGTACTTGTCTTGGGGATCCGTCTGGCCCTGCGGCCTTGTGAATGTTGACCTGTTTAAAGGTCTTGCTCACATCGGCTATGGAGTCCGGAACAGCTGATGCTCCCATGCATACTTCAGTGTTGCTCGCCTCGAAGCGAGCATAGAAGTTATTTCACTCATCTGGTAGGCTTGTGTCACTGGGCAGCTCACGGCTGTGCTTACCTTTGTAGTCCGAAATAGTTTGCAAACCCTGCCACATCCGACGAGCGTCAGAGCCGGTGTAGTACGATTCAATCTTAGTCCTGTATTGATGCTTTGCCTGTTCGATGGTTCGTCAGAGGGCATAGCGGGATTTCTTATAAGCGTCCGGGTTAGAGTCCCGATCCTTGAAGGCGGCAGCTCTACCCTTTTAGCTCAGTGATGTCATCAATGCACTTATTGATGATGCCAGTGACTTATGTGGTGTACTCCTCAATGCCATTGGAATAATCCCACAACATATTCTAGTCTGTGCTTGCAAAACAGTCCTGTAGCTTAGCATTTGCGTCATCTGACCACTTCCTTATTAAGCAAGTATCAGACGGTTCGATGGTGTCGGTAGATGCCATCTGTTCTATGAGCTCATGCGCTGCGGCTTGGTGGGAATAGGGCATCCGTCTGGCACGTTGTTGGATAGGGCATGTTGCCTGTCAGTGGTGCACTGCACCAAGTGGGTTCAACCTACATCATTAGGGGTGACAGCAAAGCTGTGCAAGAATGTGTTAAGTAGGTCCCAGACTTGTTGTCGCTCCCACATGGCTTTGACGGCGGCGACTGCTGCCGATTCTGCATCTGTGATGACACTTGGCGTCTGTATAACTGGTGTAGGCAGGGGCTGTAGTTGCTTCTGTGGCTCCATGGTGGTGGGGCTATCATTGGAGAGAGGGAACGTGCACTCTGCAAAGGAGGCTTCCCACTGAAGGCTAGAGCTTGTCGGTTGCCAGGGTTGGTTTGCTCCACTAGGGGCGTCACTCTTCTGGTCAGTGGGCATCATGAGAAAGGCAGACTCACTGAAAAGGGGAATGGGTTTATCATCCTTGGAACATATTGGTATTTGTCTGGAAGTCAAGCTTTGCCTCAGGCTTACATAGGAAAGCAATGCCTAGTAAACAGTGCTATTTAACTTCAGCATCCCTGACAGGGTGACGTGCAGAGTAGTCACCGACCTGTATCAAGACTTCACACCTTCCCAGAATAGGTGCTCCTTCTCCAGTTACTGTGATCAAGGGAACTTTGGTGGCTTGGGGTTGAGCACCAGGAGGCAGAAGGTCAGGATGGATGACGGTTGTTGTGGAATCTGTGTCCAGTAGTGCGCATGTCAACAGGCCCTCAACCAAAACATGAACTTGACAGCAGTTAGTGGCAAAGGGGGTAAGTGTATAAAGGGCAGTGGTGGAAAAAGTACTCAATTGTCATACTTGAGTAAAAGGAAAGATACCTTAACTACTTAGGGATCAGCAGCAGTGGTGTCGGTTTTGGAGAGTCTGGCGTGCCCAAAGTAAAATGCCTGCCACTCAGGCCCAGAAACTAGGATATGCACATAATTAGTACTATTGGATAGAAAACACTCTGAAGTTTCTAAAACCGTTAAAATAATGTTTCCGAGTATAACAGAACTGATATAGCAGTTTTTTTTTAGTTGACCTTTTTCTCCTGGCTGCCTCTGGGATTCAACGTTATCTAGGACCTAGACTGCAGTACCTATAGCTTCCACTGGATGTCAACAGTCTTTAGACAGGGTTTCATGACGTTAGGTTGAATTAGAAGCCAATAGAAGAAGAATTTAGAAGTGGACCCCGGAACTCAATAGAATGACATGCGCGTTCACAGTTTCGCGCGCTCTGTGTTTTTTTCCTTTCCTATCATCAGGTTATAATCCGGTTGAAATATTATAGTAAATATACATCAAAGGATACTTAAGGATACATAAAAAAAAAAATATTTGTTTGGACAAAGTTGATAGGTATAATTTGAACGCGTTCTCTTCACGGTTCAATAGGCGACTCAACGGTGGATTTTCTGAACATAACTCGCCAACCAAACAGAGATTTATGGATATAATAAATGACTTTTTCTAACAAAAGAACCATTGGATGTCTTCGTTGGACACTTGGGATGCCCTCAGCAGAAGTTCTTCGAAAGGTAAGGGATTTATTTTAGCTCTTATATGGGTTTTGTGTGACCCGCGCTGGATATGAATTTATGCTAATGCATAAATATGTGAGGTGCTATCCTCAAACAATCAAATGTTGTGCTTTCACCGTAAAGCCTTTTTGAAATCTGACAACGCTGTGATATTGCCAAGAACCAGAGCTTTTGATGACTATGCAACACTTGTGTATTGATTAATATTTAATAATTCAACTTTTGGATTTTGAATTTGGCGCCTTACATTTCACCGGGTAGTGTCGGGAACGCTAGCGCCCCAGCGCTCCTTAATTATCCCCAAAAGGTTAACAGAAAATGACTCAAGTAAAAGTGAAAGTTACCCAGTAAAATACTACTTCAGTAAAAGTACAAAGTAAAAGTAAATGCTTTACATCAAATTCCTTATATTAAGCAAACTAGACGGCACTATTTTCATACTATTTTAAATTACGGACAGAAAGGGGCACTCCCCAACACTCAGACAATTTACAAACACAGTAGTGGTGTAATTGTAAGTCTGCCAGATCAGAGGCAGTAGGGATGGCAAAGTGTTATGGTGATAGGTGCCATAATTTTGTCCTGCTTGAGCATTCTAAATGTAACAAGTACTTTTGTGTCAGGGAAAATGTAAAGAGTAAAAAGTACATTATTTTCTTTAGGAATGTAGTAAAGTAAAAGTTGTCAAAAATATAAATTAGTAAAGTAAAGTACAGATACCCAACAAAAACGACTTAAGTACTTTATACCACTGTAGAGGGGGAAGGGGTATGGACAATTTAGGGTGTTTATCAAGGGCTGAGTGTCAGCTGCTAAACCCCTCTTTTGTAAAACATCAACCAGCTCATCTAACAGTGTTGAAAATGGTCAACCTAAATATCACCATTCCTTTTAATTTTTTCAGACCTTTGACCACATTCTTGTCGCCATAGAGGATATTTCTGGACAAATAGGACATAACTACATGAGGGACAAGTATGTGGACACTAACATCATATTGTCAACTTCAATACGTTATTATCATATTATAAGTATTATTTAAATTAATTTATTACATACCATACCTTCAAAGATTAAATTTAACACTAAATTGTTTTGTTTTTACTCTCTTCTCGCATCCTTCTAAGGTGGAATAACTTTGAGGAGAGGTGGTTGTACTGGCTCTTGATGACGCCCTCTGCCAGGAAGTCTTGTGACCACATATTCAACATCTTCCACAAGCTCAACCTCAAGGATGCCATGAGCTATGTGAAAGAGGTAAGAGTGACTCACAAGGTTGGAGAAAACCATGACAACTTAATACTACTGTAATTACGATTCTACACAATAGATTAACCAGCGGGATCACTGCTTTACATTAACATTACAATTTTTTATTTTTGTTATTTTATAGCAGATGTTACAGCAGGTGCAGAAAAATGCTTGAGTTACTAAAACTGTTAAGAGCTAGTAACACAAGCAAGCTACCATCTGCTAATCTGTGTACGTGACCAATAAACTTTGATTTGATTACGTATTTTTTATCCCATCATCATAGGGAGAACGCAGAGGCTCATTGGCGTTCGTTCGGAATGAAACCAAGGCTGATGTGGATTTCAATAAGAGGTTTAGTGCCAACTTCTCAGCGATGATGCCTTACATCATGGCAGAAAATATGGGATCGGATCATGTTCCAGTCTCCTCCATCTTGTAAGCAACATTGCCTGACTTAGTCCGCATCTCAATGGCACACTATTCCATAGGGCTCAGGTCAAAAGTAATGCACTATAGGGAATAGGGACATTTGACATGGCCAACGAAAACAGGTTGAGGTTGAAGTAACCTTGGACAACCCTGGGGCAAAGTACAGGCACGGATGGTGAAACTGACATTAGTAAAAATGATGTTGCAGGACAGTTTGATGGAAAACTAGTGACCAGCCCGAGGAGATTGTATATGAGCCTAGTGGATCCTTGATTGAACCTTTTAAGATGTGCTCCACACCCACATGAAAAAAGATTATACTATACTGTAGTGTTTTTGCTGACTTTACTGTAGTTTTTCCTGTAGTGTTGCAGACATGACTGTAGTATAATGTAGAATTTAAAGATTACTATAGTATAAATACTGTAGTAAAAAAAGAACCCAAACTACTATGGTTAATACTACAGTATTTACTCTTGTGTTTTTAGGACATTACTGTAGTATTTACTATAGTGTTTTTTTAATTATCTTTTACATAGCAGTGGGGACTTTCGCCTTGAGGAACTGGACTGAACTGCTCTTTTCATAACTTGTAGGAAATGCAATATATGGTCTATACTTGGCATGTAGGTTTCTCACTAATGAGTGGCACAAATTGGGATATGGGGGAAGGGAATGGGCAGGGTATATGCAAATAAATACTGTAGCATATACTATAGTAATTACTGCAGTGTTTTGCAGACGATAGTATTTTTGCAAACATTACTGTAGTATTTACAGTGCATGAGGAAAGTATTCAGAAAGTATTCACAGCCTTATTCTAAAATTGATAAAATATTTTTTTCTCCTGATCAATCTACACACAATACCCCATTATGACAAAGCGAAAACAGGTTTTTAGAAACCAATCGGAACCCATACTTTAAGATTGTTTTGATCACGCGGACTAGGATATGTTCCGGGTAGCCTCGGAGAATGACATTGATGTATACACGGACATGATGACTGAGTTCATCAGGAAATATATAGGGGATGCTGTTCTCAATGTGACTATTAAAACCTACCCAAACCAGAAACCGTGGATAGATGGCAGCATTCCCGTTAAACTAAAAGTGCGAACCACCGCATTAAACCATGGCAAGGTGACTGGGAATATGATTGAATACCAACAGAGTAGTTATTCCTCCGTAAGGCAATCAAACAGTCAAAACGTTAGTACAGAAACAAAGTGGAGTCGTAATTCAACATCTCAGACACAAGACGTACGTGGCAGGGTCTACAGACAACCATGGATTACAAAGGGTAAACTAGCTATGTCGCGGACACCGATGTCTTGCTCCCAAACAAGCTAAACACCTTCTTTGCCCGCTTTGAGGATAACACAGTGCCATCGACGTGGCCCGCTCCCAAGGACTGTGGGCTCTCATTCTCCGTGGACGACGTGAGTAAGACATTTAAGGATGTTAACCCTCGCAAGGCTGCCGGGCCCAGATGGCATCCTGTCATGAGAATTTTGGTCTTAATTGTTGACATAAACTATCAATCAGGCTTTGAATAATTCCTAGAGGTTGTAAAGCTCTAGTTAATGACAAATTAGACAAAGTCCCATATCTGCAATTTTGGTCAGGTTATTTATTCATGAGAATTCAGATTTTCAAAGGTGTACACAGTCTTTTTATATTGTACAAGTTGAATACAAAAGATACAAATGCCCCACCCTCTCTAGGAAATAATATTTTCCCACAGTACCTCCCTCGGCCTAACACCATGTCACGATGTTCAGAAGGGACAGACCAAGACGCAGCGATGCTTCCAGTATACATTTTATTTATGACGAACGTAACTGGGAAAATAACAAAATGAACGTAACGAAGATCGTGATGTTGGACATAACTAAACAAACTACAAGCTATGCACAAACAATAACCCACAAAACCTAATAGAAAACCCCAAACATATATATGGTTCCCAATTAGAGACGACACACAGCTGCCTCTAATTGGGAACCATTACCCCAACATAGAAATATATCACCTAGAACATAAAAAACCCTACACCAAAAACAAAACTAAACACACCAGCCTGTCTTCTCAGGCCTGGGCGTGACAGTACCCCCAAAGCGCGGACTCCGACCGCGCCACAAGTCCATGGGGGGGGGGTCTTCGGGTGGGTCTTTTAGTCCCAGGTGGCGGCTCCGGTGCTGGCCGTGCTGACTCGAGGTCACGCACCGGAGGCCCTGGGCAATTATCCGTACATGGGACGCGCACTGGCCCTCTGGTGTGGGGAGCAGGAACCGGCCGTATTGGCCTCACTAAGCGCACTGGCACTCTGGTGCGGGGAGCAGGAACAGGACGTGCTGAGTCCACGACGGGCACAGGGATCCTGGAGCGTGGAACGGGGACAGGGACAGGACGTGCTGGGTCCACGACGGGCACAGGGATCCTAGGGCGTGGAGCAGGGACAGGACGTGCTGGGTCCACGACGGGCACAGGGATCCTGGAGTGTGGAGCAGGGACAGGACGTGCTGGGTCCACGACAGGCACAGGGATCCTGGAGCGTGGAGCAGGGACAGGACGTTCTGGACTCTCTAAGCGCACAGGGGCCTGGTGCGGAGCCGAACAGGACGTGCTGGACTCTCTAGCGCACAGGGGGCCTGGTGCGAGCCGAACAGGGCGTGCTGGACTCTGTAGCGCACAGGGGGCCTGAGTGCGGCGGGCAGGAACAGGGGCGTGCTGGTCTCTCTAAGCGCACAGGGGGCCTGGTGCGCGGAGCCGTAACAGGACGTGCTGGACTCTCTAAGCACACAGTGGGCCTGGTGCGCGGGGCAGGGACTGGATGTACTGGGCTCTCTAGGCGTACAGGGGACCTGGTGCGTGGAGCCGGTACTTCTCTCCCCGGCTGTTCACTCGCCCTTGCCTCATGGATGATGGGAGCTGGAATGTCACGCACTGGGCTGTGGATGCGAACCGGAGACCCCACATGCAGAACCGGTGCAGGATATCTCGGTCCCAGAAGGTGTACTAGGGACCTCGCTCGCAAAGCCGGCACTACTCTTCCAGGCTGCACACTCACCTTAGCCCGACAGATGAGTGGCGCTGGAATTTCGCGCACCGGCCTATGCATGCGCACTGGAGACACCGTGCGCAAAACTGCATAGCACGGTGTCTGCTCAGTGCAACGCTCTCTCCAACGCTCCCTCCAGAGAGCACGAGGAGTTGGCTCAGGAGCATCCTGAACCGGCCAAACTCCCCGTGTGCCCCCCCCCAATTTGTTTTTAGGGCTGCCTCTCGGGTTTCCCCACCAGGCGAGTCCCAACATATCTCTCCCTCTCCTTGTTCCACGCTCCATATATATCCTCATAGTTCCCTCGCTCAGTCTTCGCCGCTTCCATCTCCTTCTTGGGGTAACGATGCTCCGTCGTCTTCCTCCAAGGCCCCTTTCCAGCCAATATCTCCTCCCAAGTCCAGGACTCCTTTAAACATCGCTGCTTGGTCCTTTTGTGGTGGGTTATTCTGTCACGACCTCCTGAAGTGACAGACCAAGACGCAGCGATGCTTCCAGTATACATTTTTATTTCGAACGTAACTGGGACAAAACAACAAAACGAACGTAACGAAGATCGTGAAGCTGAACACAACATCAAACAAGTTATGCTCAAACAATAACCCACAAAACCCCAAACATATATATGGTTCCCAATTAGAGACAACGACACACAGCTGCCTCTAATTGGGAACCATTACCCCAACATAGAAATATATCACCTAGAACATAAAAAAAACCCTACACCAAAAACACAACTAAACACACCAGCCTGTCTTCTCAGGCCTGGACGTGACACACCATCTTGCAACATAAGTCAATTCCAGACATCCTCCCTTCCCAAGATCGAGAAGGCCTCTTCTCCTAATCTAGTTTCACAAAGAATTCTTTGTTCTCACAGACTCCTTCTGGCAAGTCGTACCATCCTGTTCCACTCTCCACACAATATTCATTTCTAGACACAGACATCAATTGAATTACCATTTGTCTTATAACCCTATCTCTATTGCATACATTTTCAAAATGGAATATTCTTAGTATTTTCTTAAATGTACAAACATTTAGTCATTAAACATATAATCCATAACAATCCACCCTTTTGACTAAATTTTTTTACATGCAATCACCCATCTATATTGATTAGAATTAACAATCACACCACACCAAATAAAAACAAAACCTATAAAGAAATAACACCACATCTGTTTTGATTAGAATTAACAATGACACCCAAAACGATTACACAAAACCAATACATGTATTTACATCTGACCCTCATCAATTACTGTTCTAGGCCTAAATCCAATCATAACTCTTCTAGGTAGGATTTTCATTATGATCTTCATGAAAAGAAACAGCATAATATTTAAGGTCTAATCTAAACATTGAAAATTGTCTCATCGAACATGGGTTCCTCATAGGTAAAGGAACTGGAGCCATCTACTAGGTCAGTAGGCATGTCCACTGGTCAGGACTCAGAATCGGTCCGTATCTCACCATCTGTTGTCTCATTGATTTCTCCAGAGTCCTGGAAATGAGATCTCTCACACATGGAATCACACAGCATCCACACAACACCAACACAGTCATACAGGTGAAAGTTGCCCACAACACAGTGATCATGACATTTTTCCATTGTCCAAACATATTGTCAAACCAACTCGTCAGAGAAGTATCTACCCTAGAGTTCCCCGCTAATTCGTGAGCTAATGTAGTTAAACCAGCCATGGCCTTGGTCACTGATCCGTCTGGAGCTGTGTTATTTGGGATGAAGGTACAGCACATTATTCCCCCACCATTCTGCAGACGCCACCCTTTCAGCCAATAACATATCTAGAGCCAAACTATTTTGCCAGGTCATGAGGGAGGTGGAGGATAATTGTTCAGAGATTCCCATCACTGCATCTCTAGTCTTATTCACAAATCCTTGTTGATTATAATACATATAATTGATCCAATCAACATTTTTATTTATCGTTACCCACCAGAAGAACGTAGTGATAAAACACTTCCCAATCTGATTCATAGTTTTGTATTCGTCTGGAACTTATCTTGCGATGCCTATGACATCATCCAAATAGAACTGCCTTCATTAGAACCTAGATTTATCCTTTTCCTAGTTATCCCGTCCAGAACTGGCCTCTGATGTCTAATCCTAACTGGTTGGACCAATAATACCGGAACACAAGTGCCCCTCCACCCTTTAGGTAATGCCTTTCTTAGGCCTCCTTTATTGGTACAAGCCCACCACACATCAGTTATAGGAGCTGTTGAGAATTTTCTTCTGTACTTCTGAACCCAAATCAGTCACATTAACAACAGACTTACATCTATTGAGATCCACTACAAGACCTGGGTCTTTCGTGAAGTTGGTCTCTACCGACTGGATTAGTGAACAGGAAAAATCGTGTCCATAATCATCAGCGTAAGCCCAATACTTCCATTCCGTGTCTATTTCTGTGACTCTTTGGAGGGTTACTACTACATCTACTCTACAGTCATTAATATCCAAACTTTGTTTAAAACCCCATTGGGATCACTTTCCATTCACATACCCCGGTCCCCAAGTTTGTTTAATTACCTAGGCCAGGAACAAGATGAAGTGAGTCCCAAACAGAAATAAGTTCGAATCCCCGAGCTGACAAGGTAAAACTCTGTCGTTCTGCCCCTGAACAAGGCAGTTAACCCACTGTTCTCCGGGCGCCGAAGACGTGGATGTCGATTAAGGCAGCCCCCGCACCTCTCTGATTCAGAGGGGTTGGGTTAAATGCGGAAGACACATTTCAGTTGAAGGCATTCGGTTGTACAACTGACTAATAATGGTGACTTTGATGTACCCATATTCCTGCTCTATTAGGGAAAGGTTTAATATTTATCTTAAATCTCACATCATCACCTATTTGGACTCCTTTTTTATATCCTTCTTATTCATGAGTGGTCGGGTATTATATAACTTGTCTTTTACTTCTTAAACCTGTCAGTGACATCATATAATTTACACTGGAGGTGTTGAATCAGGATGTATAAAAAAGATAATCAAAACTATGATGCAGCTCAAGGTTCCCCATATTCCCAAAAACCGCCAACCCTCTCCTGCCCTTAACCAGTCTGCTAGGTACCACCCTTTACTCACACCTCTAGGGAACACACTACAGTGATGATAGGTCGGGGTAGGAAATCTTCGTTAACTGAAGCGACCCCCAGACCCTATCGGTCCAGTTCTGCTCTCTAACTCTGCGTGTGTTCCACGGTGTTTGTATGTGTTCCTACCTTTTTGCAGTGGGTAACAAGGACCCTGGTTGCTCTTTCTGCTATTCTAATGGCAAAGGCTGTGACCAACATAACCTGGTAGGGACCTTCCCAACGGGGCTGCTTCCAGTCCTTTTTCTTCAGAGACTGGACCCACACCCAGTCGCCTGGCTGGATCGTATGGCTCACCTCCTTCTGTAGTTCTTCTGTTGGGCATAAAATCTCTGACATACGGGTGTAGTTAGCAAACAACTTCTCATGTGATCTGCTACTGTATCTTCCTAACTCTCATTTTAAAAGGTCTACAAATACTTTCTCAAATGGAGATAATCCCTCCTTGTCTGTGGTTTTCCGAATATCTCATTAATACTATTAGTAGACATTTTACCCAATTTCATCCTGTACTCAGGTGTGTCTATCTTAACTTCTCAGGGATTGCTGGGGCGCTAGCGGGCTGCTCCCGACACTACCAGGTGAAAATGTAAGGCGCCAAATTCAAAATCCCAAAGTTGAATTATTAAACATCCACCAATATACAAGTGTTCCATACTCATCAAAAGCTCTGTTTCTTGGCAATATCACAGCGTTGTCAGATTTCAAAAAGGCTTTACGGCGAAAGCAGCACATTTGATTGTTTGAGGGTAGCACCTCACATATTTTTCCCATAGCCATGAATCGATTAGCCATCATGGCACACACATAACACATTTCACAGCGAAAACAAATCAATTACCTGTTGAAGAACTTCTGCTGAGGTCATCCTAAGTGTCCAACGAAGACAACCCATGGTTCTTCTGTTAGAAAAAGTAATGTATTTTATCCATAAATCCTCCATTTGGTTCGCTGCGTTATAATCAGAAAGCGACAGCCTTCACTAGTCCATTGAAGCGTGGCGCCAAACTCGTTCATCTTATACCTATAAACTTGTCCAAGAACAATCAAACATAGTTTTAAATGTATCCTTAGGAACACTTTTACGTATATTTACTATTATAAATCAACCGGAATATAAACTGATCGATAAAGACGGTAAAAAAGACACTGCGTGCCTTCTCTGGAGCGAGCGCGCTGGGTACTGTTTACATAAATGAGTCACTTCCTGGTTTGCTCTTATTCTCTGGTCTAATTCATCCAAAATGAAAATGTACACTGTCTCGAGACTGTTGACATCTAAAGGAAGCGATGGGTACTGCATTCATATGCCCTTATATGGTCATTTTCATGAGGGAGGGGTTCCCAAATGAGCAATGTGTCAAAATCACTTTTTCAAGGACAGAAATTCCTCGGGGTTTCGCCTGCTATATGCGTTCTGTTTTATTCACAGACAACTGGTTAACAGTTTTGGAAATTTCAGAGTGTTTCCTATCCAATGGTACCAAATATGTGCATATCCTATTTTCTGGGCCTGAATGGGAGGCATTTTACTTTGGGCACGCCTGGCTCTCCAAAACCGACCCCTCAGCTGCCACTCCCTAACAAGTTAACCTACTTTTAATCATAGAATTCATGCGTTCTATAATTATAATAATAATTAAACACTGTTTCTTTCCTTCGCTCCTGGTGAGCTCTATAAAATCAATTTCCAACAAAAAAAATGTATTAAGTAATTTGTCTTGTCTAACAATCTCTACCATATCTAACAATCATCTCTACCATATCCCTCCTGTTGATACAAGGCTCTGCCCCTGTATCAAAACACTACCATAGCAATCATAACAAATAAATCCATTTCTGCCTGCTGCACAAAATAGTGACTAGGTAGTGATTCAGCCTCTAAGTTTTTAGGAAGAGTAGCAACATCATACCCAGTTGCATTCAAACCATTTACCTTGAACCATCTACCTTGAATTCTACCTTGAAGACCTATCTATAAACATAGTAATTTCTTTCCATCTGGTAAAGACCAATCTGTCAACTCAGGCCTATGCAACACAACTTTCTCAGTTACACAATCATGTGGGCTCCCATCAGTAGCTATTAGAATAAGGGTGGAAGTGTTCAGAATAGCACATCTCTCAATAGTCAAATTTGGCATGTCTAACAATATAATCATACAAGATACAAAGGACTCCACCTTATCCAAAGAAGAGGAGTGACAAGCCACTGGCTTATCCTTCTTCCCCCCTGTTTCTAGGTCAAAGCTGACGTCATGAACCCCTCCCTACAGTCCACAGTCTGAGTAAACGAACGGTCATATCTAGGGAATGCCAAACAAACTTCCTACGGTATCTGTCTGCGGATGGGCTGTGCTCAACCCCTCCCTCCACGGATACCCAGTCGTTAATCTTCTTTCCCTTTGATACCAGTAACCCATACTCTCCCACCGTTCTGACTAAGTCCTGACTATACCAGCAACAATGTTTGTTGTCCCCACAGATGACCATATTGTTCTTAACTATGTGGGCCTTCATGCCCCTTTCAGTGGGTGTTACAGCTATATTCAAAAGTGTCATCACATCCCTTCCCTGCAGGTTAACGGGACACAACTTAGAAATTAGCACCAGTACCATTGCTTCCCCCCCTGAAGCCTTCTGAGTCAGAACAATGTTAAAAATGGTTTCTGTTCCTGTGCTAAGGCCAAATCTACTGTAGCTAACTCAAATACCTCACATTCAGTATCTATCTTGTCCTCCTCATCTACACTGTCTGGCGATGGGCGCCTACCCTTTTCACCCCTCTACTCCCTACTGCCTTAGAACAATCCTGATGGTTGTCTAACTGCATGTTCTAGCTCACGTGTGTTCAGCCCAAAACTCTCTCTCTACTGCTCCTGGCCTCCCCCCTCCTCTTTCTACTCATAAGGCGGGGGAGCCTTTCTCTGTCTGACTTTTACTACTTAATCATATTGGTTATCTGCCCAAGCATAATCACCTATAGCAGGGTACTTTCTATATGCAGACTGAACAAGGCTCTAATTCCCAAAAACTATCCATATAATTTCCTAAGGAGATAATAATAATCTCCTATAGTAATAGTACAATTTGGATAGAAAACGGTGTTTCTCACAATTGTTAAAATTAAATTCTCCTGTTTTTTTCAATTCGTAGTGAAGGTGATCAGTCTTCACCAGGAATTGTTCAACTATTCAGGGCTTTTCAAAACAGTTCTATACAAATTAAATCCCACACTTCAGTGAGACCTCCGCAATCGCATTGATTGTCTGTGTGTACTTGGGGGTGTGTGTTAAACCATATGTTGAAATCAAACAGAAATGTCCAGGGCTTTTCCATGCTCCTATTAGACATTCCTACATTCATTCACATCACACACACACACAGTATTATATGGTTGGTCTATCACTGCCATAATCATGTACAAACACTCTGTTATCGTTAATAGACCAATTTCCAATCAGTACATTTGATAGCTATTATACAGTAGATTATTTCTGTTAACCATTATCTATGTCTCCCTTAATTAAGATACATACACACGTATTTGACTTCCATTCTTCCTGAAAGCAAGCACTATATTCAAACCTCATCATATAATATAGTTTTCCATTAAGTGGAATTGACCTTACTTTAAACTAACTAATCCCAGAGCCCCTTTCCACTAATCCTATCAGTTTAACCTTTGCATTAGTTTAGTCAAATACAAAACTATTATTTAACCAAATGTTGAACCTTCAAAAAGTTGGTGCTGCCTTATCAGCTTGATTGTCAATACTTAATTCATTCTACTCTTATTAATAGTCACTGTACCCCGTACTGGAAACAGATTATCATGTCTAGAATACATAACAATTCTGCACAAATTTACTAGTGTTATCCAACTATGAAGCCAAACAATAGTAATGTTTTATTCATACCTTTACTTTTAAACATCCCACTAATTACTTGCTTCCAACCACCTTTCTTTTTGCTAACGTTATTTGCCAGTTAAATTTTATATTTTTTAAATATAGTTAAAACAAACCTATTTCTGCTTTTTACAGGGAGGACACTTTAATTACTTATTATATCCTCCTCCCATGTGTCAATTCTATGCATTTATTTCGAATAAGGAAAACAGAGACTGAAGTTTTTCTTGAGTTGCATGGTTCTTAGTACTTTACCATAGCTATAACTCCTCGTGTTTCTGCTCTACCACATAGCATACATATTTTATCAACATTGAACCTCAAATCTAAACTATTAGCGATGGTTTGAATGTGGCGAAATATAACGTTAGACTCCGTAAAACATTACTTAGTTGTGCACTCGCCCATTTTAATGTTAATATTCATTTTAAACCTAATATCCACTGTCCTTGTTTCTGACAAGGATAATTCAACCCCAAAATCCACTAATGAACAGAGTGGATTCAAACTTTCTAAATCATAATTCCTACTATTTTTCCCACACGGCAGTCAAACACCTAAACTAATCGTGACTAACTCATTTAGCTAACGTTATTTCCAGATACAAGAAAATACAAGAAAAATCTTCAACCTACTCACCTCGCAAAGCTAGTTAGGCTCCTCACTTATCATTTAAACACGTCAAATTATGTTATTTCCCTTAAATTTACTTACACCAACAATTTTCAAACCAAATAGCATTCGTGAACTCTATAATTATTCTGCACTCTGGTATATCCAATCTAGTGCTTACTAACTCCAACCAAAATAACCTTAACGACATTACTAAGCATCCCGTTTTACACCATCCATTCTCAAAATAGTTCTATGAGCGTAATAACGCTAATAGAAGCGCTAAATTCAATACACTTACTGAGCTTTTTATTCTGGTTCTATGTTCTTGTTCCAATTCATAATTACCTCCCTGAATTCTTTATTTAATTTGAATTCTCCTGTTAATAGGGTAACTTTGCCTTAACATATCTAGTTTACTCTTTCATCTTCGAGACGAATTGGTAGAATTTACGTGCACTTCTTTTAGCAACTCCATGGTTTTACAATAACTATTTCCAAACCATATCATTATACTATGATATTCATAATCATTCTTTGAACTATATTATTTCCTATTTTTTCCTTTGTAGTTCTATCTGTTTTAAACTTAATTCTAGCTTTTCTACATCTAGATGTCCATCAAATTCATATCCTCCTTCTCCACCTTGGACCATAATATATCTCCCATCTCCCGTAAGTTCGGGAACCTCTTTTGAGGAATTACCTCCCATGCTGATATTACAAATATATCTCAGATGTATCTCAAACTGCTTGGAAACACTTTTCCCTTGGACTTTATCATTAGATGTGACTTTTGAGCAAACTTATGATTAAATATAATTAAGTCATATAAATCATCCAACCAGTAACCCAGAGGTTATGAAGACTCTAGTTTCATGAAACCAGTTAAACGACCGTTATTTCTCACACTACCTATTTTAAATCCCATGTTGTTTCTTCACATTGTTTCCACATACTTCAATCATACTTTTGACCATTGATTTTATTTCTCACGACACCTATTTTATATCCCCTCTTAATAATCGACCTTATCCATCTAAAAGGTCTCCGAATTATTATTTTATATCCCCTTTTAATAATCGACCTTATCCATCTAAAAGGTCTCAGAATTATTAATGTTATATCCCCATTTAATAATCGACCTTGTCCATCTAAAAGGTCTCTGAATTATTATTTTTATATCCCCTCTTAATAATCGACCTTATCCATCTAAAAGGACTCAGAATTATTATTTTTATATCCCCTCTTAATAATCGACCTTATCCATCTAAAAGGACTCAGAATTATTATTTTTATATCCCCTCTTAATAATCGACCTCATCCATCTAAAAGGTCTCAGAATTATTAAGGTAGTTTAGTTGTGGCGTCTTTGCGGACCTGTTTTACGCATACCGGTTTTACTTGAGGTATTAGTGCCGTCTCTCGTAAGCATAGAATACTCGTTATTTTCTAACTTTTTCTACGCAAATCTCTTGGACACGGTTAACCAATACTCAAATATTCCTAAGATTTAGATCGTATTAACTTCCGCTGATACCAGTATTCTAAACAACATTTTTACAAGTTATTTTAAATATCTAGTACAAGTGTTAGATTCTACCCCCAAATCTATGAATAAAGATTACTGATCTTATTCTTGCAGACTGGGAAAAGCAATATGGGTTGGATCTCGTCACCGTCTCTGTCGTTCTTAGATATACACCGGCCTGCAATAGTTCCCCAATGTCAGGGGGCAGGTCTTTGATCTTACGGATGCGATCATCCGCCCGTGCACGGTATTCGACGTGTTATCTTTGGACGACAGACACAGATATTGAGATCCGGCTCGAAAGGACCAAATTGTTATGAGAATTTTGTTCTCAATTGTTGACAAACTATCAATCAGGCTTTGAATAATTCCTAGAGGTTGTAAAGCTCTAGTTAATGACAAATTAGACAAAGTCCCATATCTGCAATTTTGGTCAGGTTATTTATTCATGAGAATTCTGATTTTCAAAGGTGTACACAGTCTTTTTATATTGTTGTAATACAAAAGATACAAATGCCCCACCCTCTCTAGGAAATAATATTTTCCCACAGTATCTCCCTCGGCCTAACACCATCTTGCAACATAAGTCAATTCCAGACATCCTCCCTTCCCAAGATCGAGAAGGCCTCTTCTCCTAATCTAGTTTCACAAAGAATTCTTTGTTCTCACAGACTCCTTCTGGCAAGTCGTACCATCCTGTTCCACTCTCCACACAATATTCATTTCTAGACACACACACATCAATTGAATTACCATTTGTCTTATAACCCTATCTCTATTGCATACATTTTCAAAATGGAATATTCTTAGTATTTTCTTAAATGTACAAACATTTAGTCATTAAACATATAATCCATAACACATCCCTAGCCGCGTCCTCAGAGCAAGCGCATGCTGGAGTGGTTACGGCCATATTCAATCTCTCTCTAGTCCAGTCAGCTGTCCCCACTTGCTTCAAGATGTCCACCATTGTTACTGTACCCAAGAAAGCAAAGGTAACTGAACTAAATGACTATTGCACCGTAGCACTCCTGTCATCATGAAGTAATTTGAGAGGCTGGTTAAAAGGATCATATCACCTCTACCTTACCTAACACCCTAGACCCACTTAAATTTCCTTACTGCCCCAGATCCACAGACGATGCAATCACCATTGCACTGCACACAGCCCTATCCCATCTGGACAAGAGGAATACCTATGTAAGAATGCTGTTCATTGACTATAGTTCAGCCTTCAACACCCTAATACCCTCCAAGCTCATCATCAAGCTCGGGCCTGGGTCTGAACCCGGCCATGTGCAACTGTGTCCTGGACTTCCTGATGGGCCGCCCCCCAGGTGGTGAAGGTAGGAAACAACATCTCAACTTCACTGATCCTCAACACAGGGGCCCCACAAGAGTGCGTGCTCAGCCCCCTCCTGTACTCCCTGTTCTGCCACACACGCCTCCAACACAATCATCAAGTTTGCAGACGACACAACTATAGTAGGCCTGATTACCAACAATGATGAGACAGCCTACAGAGAGGAGGTGAGGGCCCTGGCGGAGTGGTGCCAGGAAAATAACATCACCCTCAACGTCAACAAAATGAAGGAGCTGATTGTGGACTTCAGGAAAAAGCAGAGGGAGCACGCCACTATCCACAGTGAAGGTGGAAAGCTTCAAGTTCCTCGATGTACACATCACTGACTGAAATTGTCCACCCACACAGACAGTATGGTGAAGAAAGCGCAACCTCAGGAGGTAAAAAAAAAATTGGGCTTGGACCCTAAGACCCTCACAAACTTTTACAGATGCACAATTGAGATTATCCTGTCGGGCTGTGTCCCCGCCTGGAACAGCAACTGCACAGCCCGCAACCGCAGGGCTTTCCAGAGGGTGGTGCGGTCTGCCCAACGCATCAACGGGGGCTTACTGCCTGCTCTCCAGGACACCTACAGCATCCGATGTCACAGGAAGGCCAAAAAGATCATTAAGGACATCAACCACCCGAGCCATGGCCTGTTCGCCCCGCTATCATCCAGAAGGCAAGGTCACTACAGGTGCATCAAAGCTGGGACCGAGAGACTGAAAAACAGCTTATATCTCAAGGCCATCACTGTTAAATAGACATCCCTAGCCATCTACCACCCGGTTACTCAACCCTGCACCTTAGAGGCTGCTGCCCTATATATAAAGACATGGAATCACTGGTCATTTTAATAATGTTTACATACTGCTTTACTCATTTCATATGTTTATATACTGTATTTTAGTCAATGCCACTCCGACATTGCTCATCCAAATAAATAAATATATATATATATATATATATATATATATATATATATATATATATATATATACCCATATACACACACAAAAAAAATATAATTCAGGGGACCAGCTTTAATATTTCAATTTTTTAATTCCATTATTTTACTTTTAGATGTGTGTATTGTTGTACATTGTTAGATATTACTGCACTGTTGGAGCTAGGAACACAAGCATTTCGCAACACCTGCAATAACATCTGCTAAATATGTGTGTGACCAATAGAATTTGAGCTCAGGTGCATTTTGTTTCCATTGATCATCCTTGAGATGTTTTTAGAACTTGGAGTCCACCTGTGGTATATTCAATTGATTGGACATGATTTGGAAAGGCAGACACCTGTCTATATAAGGTCCCACATTTGGCAGTGCATGTCAGTGCAAAATATCCCATTTGTCATTATGGGGTATTTTGTGTAGATTGATGAGGGAAAAATCTATTTAAGAATAAGGCTGTAACATAACAAAATGTGGAAAAAGTCAAGGGAATGCACTGTATGTATACCCGTCTCTCAGCTCATACACTAATGGAAGGGAGTGTGTACACTTATTATTACTATGAAATTATTAACGGGGCACCACTTGGTATTATTCAAAATAGTTACAATTATATATACAGTTATTTTGTAATTATGTTCTCAAAATGACAAGGCATTGCATTCTTGGAGACAGTAAATATTATAATCAGTCACAGACAGGTAATGGGGATTAGAGGGACTGAATTCAAACAGTTATTCTTGATATTTCAGAATGAAACAAGGCAGGGATTATAGGAAAAATGTACTTTGAGGCCTGTGTCCCACCTAGCTATTTTAAGATGAATGCACTAACTAAGTCACTCTGGATAAGAGTCTGCTAAATTACTTAAATGTAAAATTATAGGAGAAATACAGATAGTAATAATAAAGTAACAGATACACGTTCACATTCAAATCAGGGAAAAGATATGTGAAATTGAGCTGGACACTCTTATGTGTATATACTGTCTGGAACTAACGATCTTCAGAGAACTCTCCAAAACAAAGGATTTCAGAAGTCCAGTACTTATCCACAGTCATTTTTAATCTTCATCGGGTCCCAGCTGATTCCCTCTCTGGCACTTTGGTTCAAACCTGCCACCCTTGTTGCTGATAGGGGAAGCTTTGATGTAGACTACAGTTGTGAGATGAGCAAAAGAGGGGAAGGACGACTCCTGCCGGGAGATTGCTGTGGGTGGCCCCCCTCTTCCTTTGTTCTCTGGCCACTGAATAGAGGTCCTTGTGTATTCTCATTTTGGTTGATGTCTGGCGTGGATGAGTTAATTCGAATCTCCTCTACACTAACAACCCGGCTTCCAAACTGCTTCTCCCAAAAACAGCATAGAAGACGGCACTGCAACACAAACCATTGTTTTACATGGCTGTGCTTTACTTTAGAAAGTAGTAAAACATTCACAAAACAAGAACCAAAAAGTTAGCTTACCAAACGTTTGACGAACTGCCACAACAAAAGCCCATGGGTAGTGATGGGATGATTGAGCTCTGACACTCCCATGCAATTTTCAAAGCACTACTGATATGACACAACGTGCCAATGCTTGTAATAATTAAAGTAACAATACCCCGTGATTTGATGACGTCCGAAGCCTCAGACGTGACACTACCATCTGACAGGTGTCAAACTAGTAACTGAGCGCACCGACCTCTGCTGGAAGCTCTTTGTTTTAATCTAGATATTATTTTACCTGCTTAGTAGGTGGAAAGAACTCAGAGTGGAGAACCACATGGCAGAGGAATCTATCTTGAAATCGAAGCACACTAGTATCGAATCTTACATTTATTTTATTTTTTAAACATTGATTGTAAATTAAACAGCTCTATTAGTTGTTATTTTGGATCCAGTTTTTTTTATTTAAAAGTGACTTAAGTTTAATTCAAACCCAAAGCAAAGTTGATAAGGTCATGTGACCTTATCAACGTGCAAAGCTTTGTTTGATCCTTTGATCCCTCAGTGGATCCCGCTGTGACTTCCCAAAAATGTACCTCCGCTGGACAGGGGTTGTTAAAGACAGTCTAGATATTCTCCCCTACATCTTACCTGACAGGTGGGTCAGCCTGTAGAGCAGTGGTGAGTTTCTCATCTTGTGGAGACAGGATAAAATCCCTGTATTTATATATTTTTTTATACATATTCTTAGAAATACAATGTAGCCAGTGTTTCAAACTGTTAATTGACAAGTTTAACATCCTAAATCATGCAATGGAGCCACCGTCTTTTGTAAATTTAGATACTTTTTTTTACTAGGTTGCCCATTTAAAAGCATCGATGGTATAGTCACAGATAGTTTCAAAGTAACTTTACCATGTGATCAATGACGTCTGAAGTTTTGTTTGATTACATGCTTTTTTAAACCGTATTTTGCAAAATGCGAGATCCCACAGATGTTGCCAGTGCTTTCTTCGATGCCAAGTTGCTTTCAAACCCCGACCTCTACTGGACACATTTACCAATGTAGTTCGATTTTTATCATCACTGCCCACGGGTATGCACCCTCCCTTGTCATCTGTGGCAGAACCACAAGCTCGCTAGTCAAGAGTTCTGTCTCGCTAACTTATTCTCAAATCTCACCTCGTCTCACACCAGCCACTAGGTGCCTGCCACTGACTACAACTTACACCTAGCCTATCAGAGGGCAAGGTGGAGCAATTACAACATTGCTTACCTACCAGAGTCTGTGCTTACACTTGTCAAATGGACTCAGATCTCCACAAATGCTTAGGGTTTAGGGGTCAATTTGGGATTGGGACTGACACTACAACGTTTTTGTAGTGCGAGATCCTCCTCCTTGCTCCTTTAATGTAAGACGTACAATATGTAGGTCAGGGCCCGGTTTCCCATTAGCAATGGAACTTAGGCTTATGAGTGTTTTAAAGATGCATCTTTCCTACAACGGCAGATGATATAGCATGCATTAACCAAAACACCACGCAGGGAGAACGTTCGTTAAGTGTGTCGTTGAGGCATGTGTCAATACTGATAGGATCGAAAGAAAGGCAGTGCTGCTCTCGGATCAGCTTTATCCAGTCAAATCTTATCTTAACATAATAATTATTCCACAATACTGATGACGGATCAGCTCCTAGAAAGATATCACCTATGGCTGCAATTATTCTAATTCTTACACTATAATAATGCACTAAATTAAGATTTGGCACATAATTGTGCATGGAATATATTGAGGCTAAAATTACAAACCTATTTTAGCCAAAAAATAGCAGCCAGCAAATTACCAACAGTGAACATTTATGTTTCTTCCCTTCTAGATGGGACAGTGTGCACTCTGTCTGCCTGGACATGCATGAGAAGGACCTGAAGATGAGGGAGTCAGAGGACTTTAATGCACACCATCTACTGGAGCAGCACTTGTACAGAGGGAAGAAACAGGTATTGCTTTGTCGAAGACAATTAGACCCCCAAAAAAAATATATAATCTCAAGGGCGCTAAAAAGCTCTGTTTTTTACCCTCTTTCTCTCATTACTTTACCTAACAGCACAGACACAGGTACAGTCGTGGGTACCTCGAAGTCAACAAGGACAAGAATGAGGTGCAAGAGATCTTCCAGAGAACCATGAGGAGCCGTCTAGAGTCCTTCAAGTCAGCCAAAATGGGTGTCAATCCACCCAAGAAGGTAAGTTATCATCTAAAGAAAGACCAGCCACAAAAGGTCAGGGACGACCAAACCTTTTCTCCTTCCCCTTGTCTTCATAGCCGTACTCTTTGAGGCAATGTGATAATATGTACAGTATGTTGTGTATTTTATTTTTAGATGCCAAATGGAAAATCCACGGATAACCGCCATGCTTATGGGAATGAAGGTACTTTTTTGCTCTTGCTTTTAACTTCTCTTTTGCATTATATAAGAGGCTTGAGGGAAGGGGCATTCTTGAATTACGGTGGTGTTTTTCTAGATTTTATGGGGGTACCTATTCTCAATCAACTACAATGCCCTCAGAAAGTATTCATACCCCTTAACTTATTCCACATGTTGTTGTATTACTGGCAAGTGTCTTCACTGACATTTTCTCTCCCTGCCCGAGTCTGATATACCTACATGTTTCAAGCAGACCACCGTAGTCCCTGTGCCAAAGAAAGCGAAGGTAACCTGCCTAAATGACAACCGCCCATAGGACTCACGCCGGTTGCCATGAAGTGCTTTGAAAGGATGGTCATGGCTCACAACACCATCATCCCGGAAATACTAGACCCACTCCAATTCACATACCGCCCCAACAAATCCACAAATGACGCAATCTCAATCGCACTCCACACTGCCCTTTCCCACCTGGACAAAAGGAACACCTATGTGAGAATGCTGTTCATTGACTACAGCTCAGCGTTCAACACCATAGTCCCACTAAGCTAAGGACCCTGGGACTAAACACCCTCCTCTGCAACTGGATCCTGGACTTCCTGACGGGCCTCCCCCAGGTGGTAAGGGTAGGCAACAACACATCTGCCTCACTGATCCTCAGGGGTGCATGCTTAGTCCCCTCCTGTACTCCCTGTTCACCCATGACTTCATGGCCAAGCAGTGCCAAAACAACATTTTTTCCATCAACGTGAGCAAGACAAAAGAGCTGATCGTGGACTAGAGGAAAAGGAGGGCTGATCACATCAACGGGGCTGTAGTGGAGCAGGTTGAGAGCTTCAAGTTCCTTGGTGTCCACATCACCAACAAACTATCATGGTCCAAACACACCAAGACAGTTGTGAAGAGGGCACGACAAAACCTATTCCCCCTCAGGAGACTGAAAAGAGTTGGCATGGGTCCCCAGATCCTCAAAAGGTTACACAGCTGCACCGATCGAGAGCATCCTGACCGGTTGCATCACCGCCTGGAATGGAAACCGCTTGGTATCCAACCGTAAGGCGCTACAGAGGGTAGTGCATACGGCCCAGAACATCACTGGGGCCAAGCCTCCTGCCATCCAGGACCTACAGTTGAAGTCGGAAGTTTACAGACACCTTAGCCAAATACATTTAAACTCAGTTTTAAACAATTCCTGAAATTTATCCTAGTGAAAATTCCCTGTCTTAGGTCAGTTAGGATCACCACTTTATTTTAATAATGTGAAATATCAGAATAATAGTAGAGAGAATGATTTCAGCTTTTATTCCCAGTGGGTCAGAAGTTTACATACACTCAATTAGTATTTGGTAGCATTGCCTTTAAATTGTTTACCTTGGGTCAAACGTTTCGGATAGCTTTCCACAAGCTTCCCACAATAAGTTGGGTGAATTTTGGCCCATTCCTCCTGACAGAGCTGGTGTAACTGAATCAGGTTTGTAGGCCTCCTTGCTCGCACACGCTTTTTCAGTTCTGCCCACAACCTTTCTATAGGATTGAGGTCAGGGCTTTGTGATGGACACTCCAATACCTTGACTTTGTTGTCCTTAACCCATTTTGCCACAACTTTGGAAGTTTTCTTGGGGTCATTGTCCATTAGGAAGACCCATTTACGACCAAGCTTTAACTTCCTGACTGATGTCTTGAGATGTTGCTTCATATCCACATCATTTTCCTTTCCTCATGATGCCATCTAGTTTGTGAAGTGCACCAATCCCTCCTGCAGCAAAGCACCCCCACAACATGATGCTGACACCCCTGTGCTTCACGGTTGGGATGGTGTTCTTCGGCTTACAAGCCTCCCCCTTTTTCCTCCAAACATAACGATGGTCATTATGGCCAAACAGTTCTATTTTTGTTTCATCAGGCTATTTCTCCAAAAAGTACGATCTTTGTCCCCATGTGCAGTTGCAAACCGTAGTCTGGCGTTTTTATTGCGGTTTTGGAGCAGTGGCTTCTTCCTTACTGAGCGGCCTTTC
This sequence comes from Brachymystax lenok tsinlingensis, assembly GCA_030435695.1. NCBI lineage: Eukaryota > Metazoa > Chordata > Actinopteri > Salmoniformes > Salmonidae > Brachymystax > Brachymystax lenok. The sequence goes on along the minus strand of CM059806.1, from coordinate 1,654,383 downwards.
AGGTTATGTCGATATAGGACTTGTTTTACTGTGGATATAGATACTTTTGTACCTGTTTCCTCCAGCATCTTCACATGGTCCTTTGCTGTTGTTCTGGGATTGATTTGCACTTTTTGCACCAAAGTACGTTCATCTCTAGGAGACGGAACGTGTCTCTTTCCTGAGCGGTATGATGGCTGCGTGTTCCCATGGTGTTTATACTTGCGTACTATTGTTTGTACAGATGAATGTGGTAGCTTCAGGCATTTGGAAATTGCTCCCAAGGATGAATCAGACTTGTTGAAGTCTACAATTATTTTTCTGAGGTCTTGGCTAGTTTCTTTTGATTTTCCCATGATGTCAAGCAAAGAGGCACGGAGTTTGAAGGTAGGCCTTGAAATACATCCACAGGTACATCTCCAATTGACTCAAATGATGTCAATTAAGCCTTTCAGAAGCTTCTAAAACCATGACATCATTTTCTGGAATGTTCCAAGCTGTTTAAAGGCACAGTCAACTTAGTGTATGTAAACTTCTGACCCACTGGAATTGTGATACAGTTAATTATAAGTGAAATAGTCTGTCTGTAAAGAATTGTTGGAAAAATGACTTCTGTCATGCACAAAGTAGATGTCCTAACCGACTAGCCAAAACTACTGTTTGTTAACAAGGTATTTGTGGAGTGGTTGAAAAACGAATTTTAATGACCCCAACATAAGTGTATGTAAACTTCCAACTTCAGCTGGAGGCTTGTCATAACAACGGGGTTGAATACTTATTGACTCAAGACATTTAAGCTTTAAATTTTAAATTATTTTTGTAAAAATTCTGAAAAACATTATTCCACTTTGACATTGAGTTATTGTGTGTAGGCCATTGACAAAAAAAAAATCAACATTTTATCTATTTTAAATTCAGGCTGTAACGCAACAAAATGTGGAAAAGGTCAAGGGGTGTGAATACTTTCTGAAGGCACTGTAACATGGCAGTTTAATGACTTTATTTACTACCATTATGATAACATTGTGCCACCAGAGAGTAGTAACACCAATGACACATGTTTGGTAATTGAGGGTTTTCTTTAATGGAGGCCACGATTTACTAAAGCGATATGATTAATAATTTTGCTCATAATGTAATTTCCCTTAATTTAAATTGAGTAACACCAATGACACTTTATATTTATGTAGAAGTATTGCTTCCGTCCCTCTCCGTGCCCCAACCTGGGCTCGAACCGGGGACTCTTTGTACACATCAACAACAGTCACCCACAAACCATCATTGCCTATTGTTCCACAAAACGCCCCAGCCCATGCAGAGCAAGGGAAACAACTACTTATAGGTCTCAGAGCGAGTGACATCACAGTAACCATAAATGCCACCACAATCCAAGACCTACCAGGGGAAAAAAAGAGGATGAGGCTGATTACATTTTCTTTCTGCCATTCAGGTTTAGATACCTCTGCATAAATAAATATAACTTAATTGTTTTCTGGTTGGCTGTTTCTCTCTGCCTTCAGATTTGCATTTTTCTGAAGGAGACAGTGCCTCTGGTTGCGAGGCTGCTGGCGGTTCATTCCCCATGAGAGCCCATAGAGGTGGTAAGTCTTCAGTATTTTTGAGTTGATGTGAAGTAAACCTGTTAAACATGTCAGTCAGACACAAACAACACTTCAGTCACTAAACAACAATAAGCTCACCTCTTAGAGATCTTTCATTTCATTGAAATCTCCTTCCTATTCTAGCTGGAATCGTGAACCCAGCCTTCAATGCAGAGATGGACCCCATGCCACCAATGCAGCAGATTCTGCCATGGCTGGCTGAAGCCGAGGTGGACAGCAGCGCCGTGGTCCCTTCTCAGAGGGCTCAGCTGACACTGCCCTGTACACCTAGCAACCTCCACCGCCTGGCTCCTCTGCACCTCACCACCCACTCCTTCCTGCTGGCTGACTCCCCTGCCACACAGGAGGACACCTCTGAGCCCCCACCACCACCAGTTGTGTAATCATAGTCTTGTATTCCAGACAAAATATCCCAGGTCCTGTCAACCTTGTGCTCTCCAAATAAAGCTTTGGGTTTTGCACAATTTACTGAACTATTCCCTATTCTTACTGTATGTTTAGTTGTAGGTTAGGTTAGGAAATGGGACTGTACTGTATGCAACTCCATCGTAACACAGGGAGATAATCATGAGACCAACACCAAATAAGAATGATTGCACATGTGACCTCGCCATCAAAATTCATGGTAAATTCTGACTGTTTACCTGACAAAACCAATCCCTTAAACAACCCAGGCTTTGACTGGCTCGCTTAGATCCCATATTGCCTGACAGGAAAAGTTCAACCACACTGAATGACACCAAACAAGCAAGTTTATCCATGTATTCACTCTCCTTTTGGTGACAACCTCACCCCTCAAAAGAACCAACATTTATATTGTAGATATAGCAATTTTAGATATTGCAATTTTATCAATAGAAAGTCTTAAATGCCTTGTTTTTTGTATGCAACTCCATTGGGTAACAATAAAACCAAAATAAAACATAGCTCGTCTTTGAGTTTTTCTACACAGGTTTCCGGTCCCTCTCTGTGACCAGACAGCTAAGCTGTTAACCGGCGTATCCAACAAAAGTAACGTCCCTTAGGTTCCTGTCCAGTTGAGTTCGATATTCATCCCAGGGTTGGAGGGCCCTGCATGTCAGCTCTTGCTGCCCCAGACCAACAAAAAATATCTGAACCAAAGCCAGGCTAAAACAGAGACCGCCCACGCTAATTAGATTCAGGTGTGTGTAATTAGGCTCTTACCCTTCCGGGCCATCCTCTTTCCTGGCCAACAAATGTAGCCAACAAGCAGGAATATACAGGCCTTCACACACCCACCCTCTCACTCCATCACATAATCAAAGCAGAATATTTATCAGGGGAGACATATTCACAGATGGTGAGGCTGCAAAACTCATTCACTTACAATGGTGTCATTCATAATAGCCAGGAAATTTACCACAATGACTAGCTTGGTGCTTCTTTCTATAGCTGGAGGACTCCTGATATCTCCAGGAGTGATAAGTATACTTTTTCTAGACGTTGTCTAGTACTGTATTTTTGCTAGCTAGGGCCATCTACTTGAAGTGCTGCCTGCCTTCCCAGTAGCCTACTACTTGGTGTGTGAACTGCTGGCAGGGCAATTTGTGAGGCATTTCAATTGTTGACCACTCACTTTGAAAATTGTTTCTCTTGCTCTGCAAGGGCCGTGGCTTTTGTGGAGCGATAGGTAATGATGATTTGTGGGTGACTGCTGTCTGTTTGCAGATGGTCCCTGGTTCAAGCCCAGGTTGGGGCAAGGAGAAGCGATATAAACCTGTATGCATGTCCCAACCGCTAATAGTGGATATTGACTGTTACTCATGTTATTAAGGTTCTGTGAGCTAAAGGTACATTCTGCTGACTGAGTGAACACAAATTGCACAACACATACAGTACCTTCAGAAAGTATTCACACCTCTTGAATTTTCCCATATTGTAGTGTTACAGCCTGACTTTAAAATGTATTAAATTGAGAATGTGTCACTGACCTTCACACAATACCAATAATGTCAACGTGAAATAATGTTTTTAGAAAAAAAAAAAAATGAAAAACTGAAATGTCTTGAGTCAATAAGTATTCAACCCTTTTATGGCAAGCTTAAATAAATTCAGGAGTAAAAATGTACTTAAGTCACATAAGTTGCATGGACTTACTGTGTGCAATAATAGTGTTTAACATGATTTTAAAATGACTACCCCATCTCTGTACCCCACACATACAATTATCTGTAAGGTCCTCAGTCTAGCAGTGAATTTCAAGCACAGATTCAACCACAAACACCAGGGAGGTTTTCCAATGGTTTGCAAAGATGGACACCTATTGGTAGATGTGTAAAAAAAGCAGACATTGAACATCCGTTTGAGTATGGTGCAGTTATTAATTACACTTTGAATGGTGTATCAATACACCCAGTCACTACAAAAGGTACAGGCGCCCTTCGTAACTCAGAGAGGAAGGAAACCGACTCAGGGATTTCACCATGAGGCCAATGCTCAGAGTTTAATGGCTGTGATAGGAGATAACTGAGGATGGATCAACAACATTGTAGATACTTCACAATACTAACAAATTACAGGGTGAAAAGGAAGCCTGTACAAAATAAATATTCCAAAACATGCATCTTGTTTCAATAAGGCACTAAAGTAATAATCTCTGTCCTGAATACAAAGCATTATGTTTGGGGCAAATCCAACACAACACATCACTGAGAACCACTCTTCATATTTTCAAGCAATGTGGTGGTTGCATCATGTTATGGGTATGCTTGTCATCAGCAAGGACTAGGGAGTTTATTAGGATAAAATAAACGGAATAGAGCTAAGCACAGGCAAAATCATGGAGGATAACTTGGTTCAGTCTGCTTTCCAACAGACACTGGGAGACAAAAATCACCATTCAGCAGGACAATTACCTAAAACACAAGTTGAAATATACAATGGAGTTGCTTACCAAGACAACATTGAATGTTCCTGAGCGGTCTAGTTACAGTTTTGACTTAAATGGGCTTGAAAATCTATGGCAAGACTTAAACGGCTGTCTAGCAATAATCAGCCACCAACTTGACAGAGCTTGATGAACTACGAAAAGAATAATGGGCAAATATTGTACAATCCTGGTGTGCAAAGTTCTTAGAGACTTACCCAGAAAGACACACAGCTGTAATCGCTGCCAAATGTGAATATAACATGTATTGACTCAGGAGGTTGACTACTTATCTAAATGAAGATAATCTATTTTATTAATGGAAATTTAAACTGTCAAAGTGGAAGAAAAATTCAGAGTATTTTGTGTAGATCGTTGACAATTAAATCAATTTTAATCCACTTTGTAACAACAAAATGTGGAAAAAGTCAAAGGTTGTGAATACTTTTAAGGCACTGTAAATTTGTGACTGACTGGCTCGATTCGGTCTTATGTAGATACATTTGAAAGTGTTTTTTACATTGGATATGAATAGAGAGGATCAATGGGAAAGTTATTTTTCTTTGAAAGTTGTTACACTTGTAACCTCACTTTTGAGAAAATGGCCCTGTTTTGGTACCTACTGGAGAGCTCTTCTGTCTACACCCATTCAGTATCGTTCACACCCTTTTAAGCTTTAGCCCCACCCATCGCTAAGGATTCACATTTGTGGCTATGTACTAAACAACCAAAGCTTTCAATACTAAAGGCTGGATTATACTACGGGTGTGCTCTGGGCGTTCATAAACTCAGAGCGCTGTCAGATTGGCCGTTCGTAAATTCTGAGCGTTTTGCTCTCAGAGGACACACTGGACACTCTGGCCGAAAAGGAGGGTTAATCTGAGTTTTCTGACCTAAAAACAGCAGTCAAACACCCAAGCTTACTGGCTAACGTTAGCTAGCTTGCTAGCTACTTCCAGACACAAATGAGAGAACAGCTCACTCTGACCATTTTACTCACCCTAGCAGAGCTGGTTAGGCTGTTTTTATGTTATCCAGAGCGTTGGTGACTGCAACTGTGCTGCTGGCAACAATGTTTGCCAACGTTTACTGACACCGGCCATATTCAACAGGCGTTGAGCGTTCGTAAACACAGACGAGAGTGCGCCGAAATCGGAGTAGATAGCCAGAGCAAATTTACCAGCTACATCAAACATTCTATTGAAATAGTTACTTACATAGTGGCATCTTTTGTTTAGACATGTAGCTAGCTAGCTAAACAATTAACCATAATCCCAACTCATAACGTTACTACCTTGCATGAATCTGCAGGTAGCTAACCAATAAGGTTCAATGTTAGTTATAGCCTAATGTTAGCTAGCTAACTAGCTAGCCAGCCAGCTAAAGTTAGCTAGCTAGCTAACAGTACCCTTTAACTTGAAATGAAAATGACTTTGACAAAATTAGAAATGTGTAATATCTGAAAATGTAGCTAGCTAGACTCTCTTACCCGTATACATAGATGGACGCTTCTGCCTCTCTGTCACGGATGCCATGGTTTGAAGATGTAATCCGGAGCCTTCTGTGTGATCTTTTCTACTCCGTCTGCATATTTGCAATCAAACGCCAGAATTCTCTCCATCTCCTTAGCTATCATACTCTAATTACACTGATTTCAATACTCGGTCCTCCAGAAAGTGGAGAACACTTATTCAGTTCTACTACATATCTTTTAAAAAAACTGCATTAGAAAGGATTACCTACATATACTGACCAGCTCATATTATAGACAGAGGCGTGCTACATGGCAGACCAATCTGAACTCATCTCTTGGTATTTCTAGCCCACTCATTATCTCAGCCAATCATGGCTAGCGAGAAGGTTGCTGACTTTTTCAATAGCTAAACCAACTATGTTTGTAATTTAACAATTGTTTATCAAGGCACATGTACCAGAAAGCATTCCTTCCAAAAAACACATTTAGATTAAAAAAGAAGAAGTTTACATTCAAATGGCGTTCCTGTCTTCACAGAAGTGACGTGCGTCATATACCAGTATTTTAACAAAGTTACTGACATTTTCAGTAATTTTGGTACAGTTGATCTATAGAATACAGTAATTTTTATTTGATTAACTATTCATATAAAATATATTTTCCTTAAATCGTTCTAGCTGTGTCTATATGATCTACGAGTTTCTAGTGGATATACCATAAGGTTCAAGAGACAATAGTCTAAATAATCGAATCAACAATGACATCGGCAATTAACTCTACAACTCATCCAACTGCCAACAGTTTGGTGCCAAAACACTTTACAACAAAGATATGACATATTAAAAGGTGCTACATAGAATTTCTCCCCTATGTGGAAGTTGTGAATTGTAACAGCACTAGGTTGCATTCATTACAAGTCTCCACCTCCCGGCATCCCTATAACGTGCCGGAGACTTGAGCTTGAACCTTTTACTTTCGGTTATGGTCCACCAGCTTAGAACAGCTGTAATTGAAAATGTATTTCACAGCGATTTAAATAGTACGATTCCCTACACTATTCAGTGCTTGTTTTCTCACATAAACTGAAATTGAGTGTAGAATTTATTTTAGCAACCAGGAAATGACAAAGCGTTTTCTACATTGGCCGCTTGACCCGATTTCCACAGCCACGAAATCAAAACAGATAGTGTCTAACAGTGAACGTCAGAAGTTACATCAGAACTCCATAATTTGCAAATAAATTCATAAAAAATCCTACAATGTGATTTTCTGGATTTTTTTTCCTCATTTTGTCTGTCATAGTTGAAGTGTACCTATGATGAAAATTACAGGCCTCTCTCATCTTTTTAAGTGAGAGAAATTGCACAATTGGTGGCTGACTAAATACTTTTTTCCCACACTGTATAGTTTCCTATTAGTCAGAAGAGAATGAACTGGTTCCTCTTAATCGATTGAAAACCGAGCAAAGTGTTGTATCCCGAGCACCATTGATAAAGCTGTGGTCCTGGTGATAGCCTATTGCTGGGCAAAAGGTTCATGCTTATGTATGTGTGTGTGAAACCATTATCATCTCTGCAAGCATCAAAAGGCGGTTGCTGGCTACTTTATGAGGAAATATGTCTAGAAGTGACTTCTTGTTGCTTTGATACCCATTGTCCTTTGTCCTCACTATAAGATTAGAATAACCAGCCGATGCTACAGAACGACCAAATTCACAGTTAGTCTGTACCTTTTACCCCAGTTTCATCCTGTTTCTCCACACGTCCACATACCAAGATCACGTGTTTTGTATGCATAAGACAGTCTGACTATATAAGATTCCTGCACTCCTTTGAGCTCTCTGAATTCCACCTCAGCTCCATTGTTATTTCTTCTTTAATAAGAATTGCAATAAAGTGTCTCCTTATTGGTTAGAATTTCCACAACATTCTTGGCGACGAGGATGGGAACTGCAAAACAAAAGTCGACAATCAACAGTCACTTCGAAATAGGCAAAGCATATGTGACCTGATTCAGGAAACTAGGCGTATGTCGCAAGTCACGACTTCACAGGAGAGCGGTTTGAACGTAATTTTTTTTTTAATCAAAATGTTTTGCGTAGTAAAACTGCATAGACCTAATGTCAAAGTGTCCTGTTAGCTAGCTAAAGTTAGCTGGCTGGGTTGCTAGCTAACATTGTGGGTCGCTAGCTAACACATTCTTCGTATCTCATACACATTTGCTTGACTAGTTATAGCCATAGAACGTTTGGTTAGCTACCTGCAGATTCATGCAGGGTAGTAACGTCATGTGTTGTGATTAAGGTCCATTGTTTAGCTAGATAGCTACATGTCTTAACAAAAGACTCCACTCTAATTTTGACAAAGTATTTTCATTTCAAGTTAGTGTACTGTTAGCTAGCTAACTAACATTAGCTGGCTGGCTCGCTAACTAACTAACGATACGTCATGCGTTGGGATTCATTGTTTACCTAGCTAGCTAGCTAAATTTCTTAAAATATTTGTCTTAGTGTGCGCCAGAGCGCAGAATTCAACACCTGTTGAATATGTCCGGTGTCAGTAAATGTTGGCAGGAAGCATAATTCAATTGTTGCCAGCAGCAGCAGTTGCAGTCACCAACGCTTTGGATAACCAGCTCTGCTAGGGTGAGTAAAATGCTCTCATTATGTGTCTGAAAGTAGCTAGCCAATGTTAGCCAGTTAACCTGGGTGCTTGACTGTTGTTGTGAGGTCAGAGCTTTCAGAACAAACCCTACTTATTGGCCAGAGCATCCAGTGTGCGCTCTGAACACGAAACGCTCTGAATTTACAAATGGACAATCTGACAGCACAGTTGCAGTCACCAACGCTCTGGATATCATAACAGCGTAACCAGCTCTGCTAGGGCAAATTGATTTTGTCACCCAACACCAAACGCGATCACGACACGCAGGTTGAAATATCAAAGCAAACTGAACAAAATTATATTACATTTGGGGACAGGTCGAAAATAATCACACATTTATGGCAATTTAGCTAGCTAGCTTGCAGTTGCTAGCTAATTTGTCCTATTTAGCTAGCTTGCTGTTGCTAGCTAATTTGTCCTGGGATATAAATGTTGGAGTTATTATTTTACCTGAAATGTCCTCTACTCCGACAATTAATCCACACATAAAACAGTCGACCGACATCAGTTAGTCTTTCAATCACCCACGTGGGTATAACCAATGAGGAGAAGGCATGTGGGCATCTGCTTCTATAAACCAATGAGGAGATGGGAGAGGCAGGACTTGCAGTGCGTTCCCTTTCACAATATATTATTAATTACATTTTTATACATGACCCTAACTGCAATCATATCGCTAATGATTACTATTATTTACGTCCAGCTCACAAGGCCCATCGTTGATGTGAGGCCTGTGGCAATTGCCTCTTCTGTCTAATGGTATGTTCGCCACTGCATAATTTATTGTGTTGACATTCCCATTCACTACCCTAGGTTAGAATCCCAGTTGAGGATACCTCCGAATTTGCTACAATACACTTCCATAGTTGGTTTCATTCATTGGTTTGTATTTATTATGGATCCCCATTAGCTGCTGCCAAGGGGTCCAGCAAAATTAAGTCTGTTTATACAATTTTAAAAACATTACAATACATTCACAACACACTGTGTGCCCTCAGGCCCCTACCACATATCTACAGTACTACATGTGTATGCATAGTGCGTATATTATCGTGTGTCTGTGCCTATGTTTGTGCCTATGTTTGTGTTGCTTCACCGTCCCATAAGGTGTTTTTCTTTTTTTTTTATCTGTTTTTGAAATCAAATTTTACTGCATTAGAGTTCCATGTAGTCATGGCTGTATGTAGTACTGTGTGCCTAGTACTGTGTGCCTTCCAGTTTCCAGAGTCAGTTTCCAGAGTCAGATGAATTCGTGGATGCCATTTTTATGTATATGCACCCAGTATGATGGAAGTTTGAGGTCGTTTTGTGTGAAAATGCTAACTAACTTATCACAAAGACTAGAAGTCTACAGGAACAGCTAGCATGCTAACACTTTTGATCATAACACAAAAGTGACAGATGCACAGATGGTGCAGAAACTGGCACAGATGTTCACCAACCTCCTCAAGGACATCAGGCTCAGCAGAATGTCATTGGTACAGTAATGGTAACAGACTAAGTCCCAAATGGCACCCTATTCCCTATACAGTGCTGGTCAAAAGCAGTGCACTATAAAAGGGAATAAGGTGCATATTGGGAGGCAAACATTTGTATACATAGAGGACTATATTGACTATAGCTCAGCATTCAACACCATAGTACCCTCCAAGCTTATCATTAAGCTTGAGGCCCTGGGTCTCAACCCCACCCTGTGCAATTGGGTCCTGGACTTCCTGACGGGCCGTCGCCAGGTGGTGAAGGTAGGAAACAACATTTCCACTTCACTGATCCTCAACACTGGGGGCCCACACGGGTGCGTGCTGTCAGGAAAATAACCTATCACTCAACATCAACAAAACAAGGGAGATGATAGTGGACTTCAGGAAACAGCAGAGGGAGCACTCCCCATCCACACCGACAGAACAGCAGTGAAGAAGGTGGGAAGTTAAGTTCCTCAGCGTACACATCACTGACAAACTGAAATGGTCTACCCACACAGACAGCGTGGTGAAGAAGGTGCAATAAATTTGTCTTGTCACCTAAAACACACACACTTTTACAGATGCACAATCGAGAGCATCCTGTCGGGCTTTATCACCGCCTGGTACAGCAACTGCACCGCCCACAACCGCAGGGCTCTCCAGACTACCTGCCCTCCTGGACACCTACAGCACCCGATGTCACAGGAAGGCCAAAAAGATAATCAAGGACAACCACCTGAGCCACTGCCTGTTAACCCTGCTACCATCCAGAAGGCGAGGTCAGTACAGGTACATCAAATCTGGGACCCCAAAAAACTGCTTCTATCTCAAGGCCATCAGACTGTTAAACAGCCATCACTAGCTGCTGCCTACATACAGACTTGAAAACATTGGCCACTAATGGAACACCAGTCACTTTAATGATGTTTACATATCTTGCATTACTCATCTCATATACTGTATTTTATACTATCTATTGCATCTTAGCCCATGCCGCTCTGTCATTGCTCATCCATATATTTATACATTCTTATTCCATTCCTTACTTAGATTCGTGTATGTGTTGTGGAATTGTTAGATATTGCTGCACTGTCGGAACTAGAAGCACAAGCATTTTGCTACACTCGCAATAACATCTGCTAATCATGTATATGTGACCAATAAAATTTGATTTATTTTATTTGAGGACTAGTCAGGCAATCTCTCTGGATTCCATTTTAGGCTGTAATACATCTTATATCACTCGTAAAATCCTAAACACATTGGCTAGACTCACATGGTCAACAAACCCTACTTCCATCATATGCATTATTGATCAAAGGCATACATACTACTGTTTATTGGACTCCTATTCTTCAAAAATTAAGTAAAACTGGTTGTGTCACTTCACTGAAAATGTAACATGATACATTTATTTTACTGCCACTGTGCCCTTCATAGCTACAAGTAGTCAATTTCCGCCATCTCCAGATACTTTGTGATGTAGTCCAATATGACCTTCTCATTGGCTGCATCTTTTAAGTAAAAGTGAGCTCCAGGTAGCATTTGCACTGTAAAATCTCCAGATGATATGTCTTTCCATGCTGTTGAATGAGAAAAAGGAAAGACGCATACCACATTTACAGTTGCGATGGAAACAGATCACAATCAGATCACAATAAAGCAACTTCAAAAGGTTCTAAAAGGATCACAGAATTTATGAAGAGTTCTCTCAAAACCTTACACAAACAGCCTGAACTGTGCTCATAACTTAGGACTATTAATGGCCATGTTTTTATGTACACGTGCAGAACTCATACAGTCATGCATTTTGTGTTAATCACAGGGTGTTACAGCAGTGTAAATGTCATGGAGAGAATTGCTAGACATCACATGGAAAGCAGACATGCACGAGACATCAGAGCTCTGACCTTGTAAGTCATGAGGCATGTCCTGCTTTCCATCGAAGCATGTGACTGGGCATGAGAGGAGAGGACTCTCTGGCCTGTCACACCTGGAACACAAGAACAATCTTTATTACATATTTGTACATGTGTAATCATTTATACAAAAGCAGCTAAAACATAGAACATGTAAGAGCGACTGCCTTTAAAAAGCAACGAATCCCTTTGAAAACGGGCTAAGTAGCATCGATTCGTGTCAAAAACAGCTATTTTTGTTATAAAGTCAGTCTCATCTAAAATGGAGTTTGGAACATCCTTGCGCTACAATGGGTAAATTAATTTGACTGTCTATTTTCCACTAACATGGGGTGAACAGCTGCGATGATTGTGCTCTATCCAATAGCATAGACAGTGAAACAGACCTGCCCAGAAGCTCAGACTGTTGAAATAATAATAAAAAAAATGTTTACTTGAGAATTACTCCAAACTGAAACATCCGACAAAAAACATCAACAGTTACTACAGATTTCTTGAGTTATCTTAGATTCATTCTGAGGATTTTGAGGAAGTGAAATAGGCTAGTGTCTCAAAGGGGGACAAACATTAACCAAAACACGGAATCGGTCAAGAAACACACCTCCAAGACTGAAATCTTGTTTTTCTAATGAGCAACAGAAAAACACGTGTTAATCGGCGTGTTCAGATGCTCTTTAACTTCATAGCCTTTGAATTATACAGTGCATTATAGGTAAATAATGCACGCTCTAGAATTCCCTTCTAGACAATCAGAATTTAGTATTCAACAATGCCATGGTATAAGGGGTAATAAACGTGTTGCTAATTAACATTTACAGGCCAGAGATGCTAATAGAATGTGCGTCCCAATAATATCTCCTATCTTCTGAAGTGTGCACGTGTTCACTACTGCCCACAAATCTACAATAATTGGATTCATGGAGGCTTGGGCTAAGGGAAATTTCCACCCTACTTTTTATACAGGAATTTCCTTTCAAATTAGTGAAAGTGCACACTTTGGGAGGAAGGAGAGAAATGTGACAAAGCTAGAGATGCCCACCTGTAGTTCTCCACCACGTGGAGGTCGGCTTTCAGCGAAGGGAGGAAGAGCTTTACAACATCAGGATTGGCCAGTATCTCGGGGGGAGTCCCACCAATCCTGGTCATCCACTGGAGGAACTCCTCGTCTGATAAATCACTTCTCTTTGGGGCTTGGATACGCATCTCAGACTAGAAATCAAGGAAAAACTAAAGGATGACTGCTTTAGGTCAAATCAAATTTTATTTGTCACATACACATGGTTAGCAGATGTTAATGCGAGTGTAGCACTTGAAAATAAAGAGCCGCACACTCTAGGAGCTCAGATGCAAAATATATTTTATGTCCAACGTTTTGACAGGCAAGCTGTCTTCATCAGAGTATAATAATGCGAGTGTAGCGAAATGATTGTGCTTCTAGTTCCGACCATGCAGTAATATCTAACAAGTAATCTAACAAATCCACAACAACAGGTCAGTACATTAAGTGATAGCATTTCAAAAGTTAGCAGAAATGCCCATATGATTACATGTCATACAAATGTCGTAGTAAAGTTATATTGTATAAACGCTGTTCCGTTTTTACATGATTGCTATTATAGTACTCACGTAGGGTGCAGAGGCACCAGACAGGAAGATGTGAATTGGTTCCAGCTTGTGGACTCTTTTCAAAGTATCTGCTATAGCAAAGCTGGTCATGGCGCCAAAGCTGTGACAGTGCAGAGGAGGTATAAAGGTAATCACAATTCTGACAACTTTGGATAAATAAAATGTATCTTCAGGTAAGAAAGGACCATGATGACGATGACTATAGATCAAACAGTGCCATCAGTAATAAAGTGTGCCATCAAAAACGAACTGTACTCGTGACAACCTGATTTGGTTCTGGGTGACGACATTCATACTTAAGTGACACTGATGACATTTTTCTACTTGTACCTGTGGCCAAAGAGGGCAAACGGTTTCTCCTTGAGCACCGGCAGTAGCACATTGATGACCTCATCTACAATCTGCTCCATGCTTTGAAAGAAGGGCTCTTTGGCTCGAGCCTCCCTGCCAGGAAGTTTAACAGCAAACACTAGCAAAGAAAAAAAGTGGGAGATAAAATGTCTATAAAACATACACAATGTCTTTCTCCTTTCCCTTCACTAAACCTACAGCTCATAAATCATGTTGCAATTTCAATGAACCAATCCAATTTTTATAAAATAATTAGAGCCCGAACAATATGGGTTTCTTGGGTCCGATACTGATTTTAGGGAGGAAAAAGTCCGAGTTTTTTTGGAATGAAAAACAACTTGTTTTTAGGATTAACATATACTCTAAATGATTTATTAACTAAATATTTAAAATTATTTGTGGTTTACATCAAAAAGCTACTATATCCTCTATAATTACAAAACACTTGTTCAGTTTACCTTCTTAGGTAGAACTTAAAGATTTGTCCATCTATAGCAGAGGATAAAAATGCAGAATTGTTTTGTTGCTGAAGCACCACAAGCAAACTAATAAACAAGAAGGGATGAATGAATTACACGGTCTCAATAAATCTGAAACTTCACTGTTCACAACCTATGCAGTGAAATGCAGTTCATAATGTCACCACTCATTTGTTTTGAGTAGATTCAATGCAGTGCTTTTCAAATCAAATCAAACAATTTGTCACACGCGCCGCCGAATACAAGTGTAGACTTTACCGTGAAATGCTTACTTACAAGCCCTTAACCAACAGTGCAGTTCAAGAAGGGTTAAGAAAATATTTACCAAGTAGGCTAAAATAAAAACGAACATAATAAGAATAACAATAACGAGGCTATATACAGGGGGCACCGGTACCGGTCAGTGTGCGGGGGTACAGGTTAGTTGAGGTGATTTCTACATTTTATTAATTGTTCAGCAGTCTTATGGCTTAGGGGTATAAGCTGTTGAGGAGCCTTTTGGTCCTCCGGTACCGCTTGCCGTGTGGTAGCAGAGAAAAGAGTCTAGGACTGGAGTCTCTGACAATTTTATGGGCTTTCCTCTGACACAGCCTAATGTATAGGTCTCCGATGGCAGGAAGCTTGGCCCCAGTGATGTACTGGGCCGTTCGCACAACCCTCTGTAGCGCCTTACGGTCAGATGCCGAGCAGTTACCATACCAGGCGGTGACGCAACCGTTCAGGATGCTCTCGATGGTGCAGCTGTACAACCTTTTGAGGCTCTGAGGACCCATGCCAAATACTTTCAGTCTCCTGAGGGGGAAAAGGTGTTGTCGTGCCCTCTTCACGACTGTCTTGGTATGTTTGGATCATGATAGTTCGTTGGTGATGTGGACACCAAGGAACTTAACTCTCGACCCGCTCCACTACAGCCCCGTCGATGTTAATGGGGGCCTGTTTGGCCCGCCTTTTCCTGTAGTCCACGATCAGTTCCTTTGTCTTGCTCACATTGCGGGAGAGGTTGTTGTCCTGGCACCACACTGCCAGTTCTCTGACCTCCTCCCTCCTCATCGTTGTCGGTGATCAGGCCTACCACTGTTGTGTCGTCAGCAAACTTAATGATGGTTTTGGAGTTGTGTTTGGCCACGCAGTCCTGGGTGAACTGGGAATAAGTACACACCCCTGGGGGTGTAGTCAATGAACAGCATTCTCACATAGGTGTTCCTTTTGTCAATAGTCAAAGGTCATTTAAACAAACACTTTATGGAAACCTTGCATTGAGATGTTGGTTAGTACACATGCTAGCTGTTCATTACACCATTGTTTTCTTACCAAAACCAGAATGTAAATCACAGTACATACAACATGTACTGGCTATACACTGAGTGTACAAAACATTAGGAACACCTTCCTAATATTGAGTAGCACCCCTTTTTGGCACAGAATAGCCTCAATTTGTCGGGGCATGAACTCTACAAGGTGCCAAAAGCGTTCCACAGGGATGCTGGCCCATGTTGACTCCAATGCTTCTTACAGTTGTGTCAAGTTGGCTAGAAGTCCTTTGGGTATTGGACCATTCTTGATACACACAGGAAACTGTTGAGTGAAAAATCCAGCTGCGTTGCGGTTCTTGACACACTCAAACCGGTGCGCCTGGCACCTACTACCATAACCCGTTCAAAGGCACTTAAATCTTTTGTCTTGCCAATTCACCCTCTGAAAGGCACACGCACAATCCATGTCTCAATTGTCTCAAGGCTTAAAAATCCATCATTAAACATTTCTCCTCCCCTTTATCTACACTGATTTAAAAGGATTTAACAAGTGACATCAATAAAGGATCATAGCTTTCACCTGTTCAGTCCATGTCATGGAAAGTGCAGGTGTCAATGTTTTGTACACTCAGTGTATATTTAAATTGCAAATGGCATACGCTGATGACTGAAAACGTTAATGCAGTTAAATCCTTGCCACAATGGTTTTAGTCATACACCTAATTTAGCTATCTATCTCATCATGGATGCAAGCACATGACCCGAATGATAGATCTACGCCAACTATCTTGCTTTTTGCAGATTGTGGAAAACTAACTAAATAAGCCCACTAACATAATAGGCCCACATAGTAAGTGCTATTTTTGTATCAAGGAGTGTTCACTTTGGCGCCAGTCCAGTGTTCGCACATAAGTAGCACAGAGATTGCTAGCTAGGTTAACTACAATATATATAAAGAAGTATGTGGACAACCCTTGGCAGTAGAATGAGCTCAGTGACATTCAACATGGCACCATCATAGGATGCAACCTTTCCAGCACAAGTCATTCGTCAAATTTCTGCCCTGCTAAAGTTGCCCAGATCAACTGTGCTGTGAAGTGAAGTGGAAAGTTCTAGGAGCAACAACGGCTCAGCCGCGAAGTGGTAGGCCACACAAGCTCACAGAACGGGACGCCCAGTGCTGAAGCACGTAAAAATAGTCTGTCCTCAGTTACACCACTCACTACCGAGCTCCAAACTCCCTCTGGAAGCAACGCCAGCACAATAACTGTTTGTCGGCAGCTTCATGAAATGGGTTTCCATGGCCGAGCAGCCACACAAGCCTAAGATCACCATACGCAATGCCAAGCATTGGCTGGGGTAGTGTAAAGCTCTCTGCCATTGGACTCTGGAGCAGTGGAAACGCGTTCGCTGGAGTGATGAATCACGCTTCAGCATCTGGCAGTCCGACGGACAAATCTGGGTTTGGCAGATGCCAGGAGTATGCTACCTGCCCCAATGCATTGTACCAACTGTAAAGTTTGGTGGAATAGGAATAATGGTCTGGGGCTGGGTTTTTTTATGGTTCGGGCTAGGCCACTTAGTTCCAGTGAACTAAAATCTTAACGCTACAGCATACAATGACATTCTAGCCAAATCTGTGTTTCCAACTTTTTGGCAACAGTTTGGGGGAGGCCCTTTCCATTCTCAGCATGACAATGCCCCTGTGCACAAAGCAAGGTCCATACAGAAATGGTTTGTCGAGATTAGTGTGGAAGAACTTGACTGGCTTGCACAGAGCCCTGACCTCAACCCAATCAAACACCTTTGGAATGAATTGGAACGCTGACTGCGAGGCAGGCCTAATCGCCCAACATCAGTCTCCGACCTCACTAATGCTCGTGGCTGAATGGACGCAAGTCTCTGCAGCAATGTTCCAACATCTAGCGGAAAGCATTCCCAGAAGAGTAGAGTCTGTTATACAGCAAAGGTGGGCCCAACTCCATATTAATGCCCATGATTTTGGAATGAGATGTTCGACAAGCAGGTGTCCACACACACTACATGACCAAAAGTATCTTGCCGGCTAGATACAGCCTAACTACATAGCTGTCTAGCTAGCCAGCTAACGTTAACTAAGTGAGAATGGGATGAGGACAGGGCTGTTTGCTTGGTGAAGTGTAATTTTGATTATTTTATTATTCAAATATGCCGTCACTGGCTGTGGCAAGCTACTCACCATCAAACCACTATGCCTACTCTCTCTCGACTTAGGGCTGAATGATGTTCAATGAGCAGCTCGTAGATCTTCAGGCAACCATTGAACATTTCAAAAAAATGACAGCAAATGAGAAGACATACTGTATTTGTTAATTCTATGTACAGTGGGGCAAAAAAGTATTTAGTCAGCCACCAATTGTGCAAGTTCTCTCACTTAAAAAGATGAGAGGCCTGTAATTTTCATCATAGGTACACTTCAACTATGACAGACAAAATGAGGAAAAAATAAATCCAGAAAATCACATTGTAGGATTTTTTATGAATTTATTTGCAAATTATGGTGGAAAATAAGTATTTGGTCAATAACAAAAGTTTCTCAATACTTTGTTATATACCCTTTGTTGGCAATGACAGAGGTCAAACGTTTTCTGTAAGCCTTCACAAGGTTTTCACACACTGTTGCTGGTATTTTGGCCCATTCCTCCATGCAGATCTCCTCTAGAGCAGTGATGTTTTGGGGCTGTCGCTGGGCAACACGGACTTTCAAAGATTTTCTATGGGGTTGAGATCTGGAGACTGGCTAGGCCACTCCAGGACCTTGAAATGCTTCTTACTTCTCACTCCTTCGTTGCCCGGGCGGTGTGTTTGGGATCATTGTCATGCTGAAAGACCCAGCCACGTTTCATCTTCAATGCCCTTGCTGATGGAAGGAGGTTTTCACTCAAAATCTCACGATACATGGCCCCATTCATTCTTTCCTTTACACGGATCAGTCGTCCTGGTCCCTTTGCAGAAAAACAGCCCCAAAGCATGATGTTTCCACCCCCATGCTTCACAGTAGGTATGGTGTTCTTTGGATGCAACTCAGCATTCTTTGTCCTCCAAACACAACGAGTTGAGTTTTTACCAAAAAGTTCTATTTTGGTTTCATCTGACATTCTCCCAATCCTCATCTGGATCATCCAAATGCTCTCTAGCAAACTTTAGACTTGCCTGAACATGTACTGGCTTAAGCAGGGGACACGTCTGGCACTGCAGGATTTGAGTCCCTGGCGGCATAGTGTGTTACTGATGGTAGGCTTTGTTACTTTGGTCCCAGCTCTCTGCAGGTCATTCACTAGGTCCCCGTGTGGTTCTGGGATTTTGCTCACCGTTCTTGTGATCATTTTGACCCCCACGGGGTGAGATCTTGCGTGGAGCCCCAGATCGAGGAAGATTATCAGTGGTCTTGTATGTCTTCCATTTCCTAATAATTGCTCCCACAGTTGATTTCTTCAAACCAAGCTGCTTACCTATTGCAGATTCAGTCTTCCCAACCTGGTGCAGGTCTACAATTTTGTTTCTGGTGTCCTTTGACAGCTCTTTGGTCTTGGCCATAGTGGAGTTTGGAGTGTGACTGTTTGAGGTTGTGGACAGGTGTCTTTTATACTGATAACAAGTTCAAACAGGTGCCATTAATACAGGTAATGAATGGAGGACAGAGGAGCCTCTTAAAGAAGAAGTTACAGGTCTGTGAGAGCCAGAAATCTTGCTTGTTTGTATGTGACCAAATACTTATTTTCCACCATAATTTGCAAATAAATTCATTAAAAATCCTACAATGTGATTTTATGGATTTTTTTTCCTCATTTTGTCTGTCATAGTTGAAGTGTACCTATGATGAAAATTACAGGCCTCTCATCTTTTTAAGTGAGAGAACTTGCACAATTGGTGGCTGACTAAATACTTTTTTTCCCCACTGTATATAATATCGCAGCTTTATATGCGGAATAAAGACCGACACAAATATTTCTGTGAAAGGCTAATATTGGCCGATAATATCGGTCAAACGATTTATCGGTTGGGCTCTAAAAATAATAGTACCTTATGTAGAGCGGCGTTGGCTCTTAGAAAATGTCGATGTAAATCCAATGTATTATTATTATCATCATCATCATCATTACCTTCAATGGAGGTGAGGATCTTCCCCCAGCGTGCATAGTGTATGGAGCCTCCACCTGCCCATGGGAAGCATATCAGCCTGGCAATGGCATCAGGTCTCTTACTGAAGCAGTTGATCACCTTGTCCATTCTACTGTATTTGACAAGAGAAATGAAGATAAGGAATAGGCCTATGTATAATGCGCTAAAATTGAAGATGCTACTTGGTAAGGCCAGGATCCCGGAGTCGCCTCCTCACTGTTGACCTTGAGACTGGTGTTTTGAGGGTACTATTTAATGAAACTACCAGTTGAGGACTTGTGTGGCGTCTGGTTGGTTTCCGATTGCACAATGTCAAACAAACTAAAACGCCTAAACAAAACCATGTGTTCATGCAAGTAATTTGTTTATTGGAGAAAAACGCTCATGTTAAATCCATTATTGATTATCAAGAAGCATAACTTGTCTCAAACTTCATATCACTTTCGTTTTCCAACAACATGCAGAAGAAAACAGCGCAATAGCCCCTCGCCTCTTAACCGCGCAGTGAATAGGGTATATTCAGTAGTCTTTATCCCTGGTATAGACTCAGGCCCTAATCAGCATGCTCTCATAGATGCGCTGACTACTCACATAATGTTTCAGAGATATCAAGTTATGGTAAGCTACTGCGTGAGTATCCTCGAATGTTCGCAGTCAAACAATAGTGCGTGCCTCTCGTTATTTTCCCGTTTTTGGTCCAGACTGGCACCACGTTCCGAATGGAATCGGACCGAGACCATCCTTTTTGAGCGAACCACGGATGCGTTGTTGGTGCGCTCCCGTGTGCTGATAGAGTTCACACCCGTCCAAACGAACCGAAATAAGGGCAAAAATGCGCCAGTTAGTAAAAAACGCTCGAAACCAATTTGGTGCGAAAGCCCCCTTACTTTCCTGTGCATCAGGATGCAAAGGTATAATGGAACAAACTGACATCTATAAAAAAAAACACACCAAAACGTAAACTTCTTTTTTAAACCAGATGCAATGTATAGGTTTATAAGATAACTCAAACTAAAGTAGCAAACTAACCATGTTTGTTTGGATTTTGGTCACATTACTGCCAGATCCAGTTCTTACACTTGATGTAGCTTACTAAATGGACATCTCACGGCACTGAAGAATTTCTAAGAGTAAACTAGTATGTCATACTGTAAATACCTGTTAAATAGTCGTGGCACCTCACATTTTCTCAAAGAAATTCCTAAAATGTGAAAGCTTCCTGGTTCTTCTTCTTCTTCGCGAATTGGTTGGCGGATCACATCCAACTTTAAGATGCATACACCGCCACCTACTGTACTGGTGTGTGAGGCCATTCACGGCCTGCCGACATGAAATTCTTAATAAGATAATACAAAATTGGGAAAAAGGAAAATTGCCCTGCAAACGATTAGCCCTCTCTAAAAAAACACACAAACCCATTCCACTATTTAACCCTATCTAGTCCTATTCCAGAACCAATGGAGGCTGAAGGGAGGACAGCTTAAAATAATGGCTGGAACGGTGCAAATGGAATGGCATCAATCACATGGAAACCATGTGTTTGATGTATTTGATATCATTCCACCTACTGCGCTCCAGTCATTAACACGAGCCAGTCTTCCCCAATTAAGGTGGCACCAACCTCCTGTGTCAGAACACTACCACTCAACACCCCCAGCAGCTGTTCTGCAGCAAATCCTTACAATCCCAAGTACTTCTCTGCCTCTGCCACCACAGCCCTGGTTCTTCTCTTCTTCAGGTTTGGTTAGTAAACGGATGCTGAAATAGATCAAAAGTGCCATTTGATGTCTGGAGTGTGGAATTACATGGTACTTTAATTTAATATAATTTATATATATTATATTAAATATATAAATAATTTAATTATGGATGTACAGTACTATATATCATATTAAATATATAAATAATGTTATTCTGGATGTATAGTACTGAGGCCAGTGATAAAGTTTGGACCAAAGAGATGGAAGTGTGTTTTTTTCCCCATAGGGTCTTTACCACTTTTGCTATGTACCCTGTCCCTATGCATTGTCAAATCCCTTATAAATAAAGGATCACTGACAACTTTTTTTCTTTCACAAAGTGTAATTCTCTTTCAGTCGATTCGGTTCAACATCTCACTATGGGACATGCCCTCTTTTGCGGGTCATTGGTTGAAGCCTTATTCAATCATGCCTAACAGGCCAATCCACGCTTTGTGGGTGTAAGGGAGAACAGATATGTTTATCCCATTTCTACAATAAGCATCACTCCATCAAGGGAAATATACTATTCTTTCTAACAAAGATATGTGGGATAAACGCCGACGTTCTGTACATTAGACGTTCTGATATACATGAATATACAGAACAGAAGCGTTTATCCCGCTTATACCACAGTTGCCCCCCCAAAATATTAAAGCACACATTTACCGGTATTAAAACATATTCTTTGGGCCTGCGTTTTTTAAGCTGTTTATCCAGCTCATACCGCAGTTGCCAAAGAAAGCAAATATGAAAGCACACATTTACCGGTAGAAATATAAAAAAAAATGTCATTGATATTTTCATTTTTATAAGCAAATTCATACTTTCTCATCTTTTGGTTGCTATAGACGCGACTCAGTCATTTGTTCGATTAGTTTGATATTTATGGACGCAACCCAGTCGTTCATTCTTTATGTTCCGTTGCCAAGCTCTCTGGCAATGTTCTTATCCCTTGCTTGCTAACTAGCCAACTAGCTACTGCTAACACAGTCAAAATAACAGCAATGTAGCTGTTTTTTAATTACATTTTTTATTTTTTTTAATTTTTTTATTTAACTAGGCAAGTCAGTTAAGAATAAATTCTTATTTTCAATGACGGGCTAGGAACAAGTGGGTTAACTGCCTTGTTCAGGGGCAGAACAACAGATGTTTTACCTTGTCAGCTCTAACCACTAGGCTACCTGCCGCCCCCAATTGGATACATCCATAACAACAAGCTGATAATGCCTGATTTTGCCTGGCATAGCTAGAAAAGTTTGCCTTCTCGTCAGGACAAACTAGAAATGTGCGAGAATTTGCCAGCTTTAGTGGCAGAGGGGACAGGACAAATCCATATTCATCTCTCACCACTTAGGTCATCAGATACTCCAAAAAATATATATATCTGCAAAAGCAAATCAATGCTAGCTATCTAGCAAAGTTTTTTCCTTGTTGGACCTGCATTTACAATGTATCCAATTTCTGTTTGTGTAGTAGCAAGTAGCAAGTGCATGATTGCAAGGTGTCCCAATATATTTTCCAACTGTCCCATTATCTGGTTTTAATGTCTAATTTTAGAATGTCCTTCTAGCCAATCAGAAACTAGTATTAGTCAACATTTAACTAAACTAGAAACTAGTAAACATTTATTTTTACTCTTGTATCCAGGCACGACGGGCCTCATAGCTTAAATATTTCAGGATGTTGTGCATCCCTGGAGATGATCAGAATTCATGTAAACATTACAGTTTTGAAAACATGGCTTTTCCCAAAAAAAAGTGGTCTCTTGGCACAACTTATGGGGTAAATTGAGTTAAGCCTCAGACACATTTCTCTACTGAATGAAATATTACCGGTACCTTTTTAAAACCATGTCTATCTTTTTTTACCAAGCACAATAAACACAATTACAATCACTTTTTGTCTTTGTCATGACTTCCGCCGAAGTCGGTCCCTCTCCTTGTTCGGGCGGCTTTCGGCGGTCGACGTCACCCGCTTTCTAGCCATCGCCAATCCATTTTTCATGTTCCATTTGTTTTGTCTTTGTTTTACACACCTGGTTTCAATTCCCCAATTACATGTTCATTTTTTAACCCTCTGTTTTCCTCATGTTTTTGTGCGAGATTGTTTTATGTTCTACGGTCCGTATTTGTGGGCTTCGTTTTCTCGTGTGTTATTGAGAACTTTATTGAGTAAAATTACTTGTGGTACTCATCTCTGCTGTCCTGCGCCTGACTCCTCTGCACCAGCTACACCCAGATCGTTAAGTCTTTTTGTAATTTTAAGCATCTTTTAACTCAGGCTTAACACCTAACAAACACTTTGTATTTATTTTTATTTTTATAACATAGGCCCTGTTACCTCATATCCCAGCGATAATGCCTTGCATTAAGCCTGGGAAAAAAACACTTGCCATTGGCTCAACAATTGGCTCAACTTACCCCAAGGCAAACATTTTGACTATATTAGCCGACACAGCTACAAAGATGCAGGCGTAGGACCTCATATTGAAGCTTATTGAGACCCCAACTGATTTATAGAACAATCTTAAAATGATCTTTCGTTTAGATACAAGCCTCATAAAACCTCTAATACAATACATTTATTTGACTGGGTGAAAATGCTTTTTTTGCACTCAACTTGCTTACTACTTTTCCCATGTGGTTTCTTCCTTCACATGATGACCTATTCCTAAATATTTGGTCAAATGATTCATTTTGTGTATGGTTTTTTAGAAACAAGGGTGGCTCAACTTATCCCTTTGGCTCAACTTACCCCACTCTCCCCTTCGCCTGCATGCCTATAACACCCTGCAATGCTCTGGTTTCCTCATTCTTCACCTCTTCACAAGTCTATTTTGGTAACTATTTGGTTAGTAACCTGTTAAGCAACTTTCTTCAGAAAACTAGCGCTCAACTTAACTGTCTGAGTGTGGGTTACCACCCCACCACGGTGCGTTGAGTGGCTTTGCTATTTTCAAGAATTCTGCTAAATTTAGCTTAACTTTACCAAGTGAACTTACCTCAGTTAACTCGTTAGCAGTGCTTTTTGTCATTGGCTAGCTACACTAGCTAGCCTGCTTTAGCAGATTTCCACTCGTTTTAGCTACTTCTACCCGTGGTCTCTAGCGCTCTGTCGGTTAGCTGAACTTTCGGGTGTCTTAGCTAGCTAGTGGGATAATGGCACCACAGTTTTTTTTTAGCTAGTGTTGGGTTTGAGAATATGTTTCTTTGCTAATTGTTGGGTTTGAGAATATGTTTCTTTGCTAATTGTTAGGTTTGAGAATATGTTTCTTTGCTACACAGGAATATGTTTGAGCTAAGGCTGATAAATTGTGGAACAATACAGTGGATTGTGCAGACACCTGGTGTCTGGCTAAGGGGCAGTATAACCTTGGGAGATAACAGTATGTTGAGCTAGGAACATATGAAAAGAAAGATGTGGAGACGCAAACAGGACCGAGCCTGTGGCCTCAGTAACCCCGGACAACAAGCGCCAAGAGGCTGGGACCAGCCTGTGCGCCTACTATTGGCCAGGCAAGTCTAAACCACGCCCAGCCACTGTTCTGATAGGCCCATCCCGAGGTGGGAACTAACTCTGTCAGAACATACATATATCAATGCATTTAGCAGAAAGGGCAGTTCTCTGTTAACCCTACGTGGTACTACATGGAACCCGTATATACGAAGATTGCATTTACCATTTATTGCTTGAGTGAATTAAAATAATTAGAACTTACTTGGTGACTCTGTGTCACCTTTTGTCCTGATACCAGATTTGATTTTCGAAACCCTAACACTAGGAACCTCTGGGCTAAACCCCCATTCGGTTTGTTTGGCTAACACGAGAGGTGCTGTTTCTTCCCAGTGTGTTACCCCACCATTAAAGCACCATCCCTTTTACATTCCCCTGTAAAAGATAACCTAGCCGTGTGTTTCTATCTCAAGTTACTTGGCTTACACACAGAGTCAGCACTTTGTATTTCACGCGATGGCTTGGCTAGCGAGCTATCGTCGCACAGGTGACGATAGCTTGCATCCCTGTTAGCTCTACTTTCACTACACCGAAAGTATAAAAGCATTTATTTCCCACCACCCTGGTAAATACATCTTTCTGTTTCTGCTTACCTGGCTCAAGCATACGTGTCCCAGTGTCAGCCAATGTAATTCCATTTGCTTTCATCTGTCCTGCCGAAATGAGATGTTGACAGGCCTAGCAAAGCTTGCCCTGGCAATTGTGGGCATTACCTGTCCAGGTCTGGTAATTGTGCGGCTCTGTGCTACTTGTCTTGGCGTAGACCACGCTTTGG
Organism: Brachymystax lenok tsinlingensis; assembly: GCA_030435695.1. Lineage (NCBI taxonomy): Eukaryota > Metazoa > Chordata > Actinopteri > Salmoniformes > Salmonidae > Brachymystax > Brachymystax lenok. Next base: position 1,628,476 of record CM059806.1, on the reverse strand, counting down.
AGGCTCTCTTTGACCCCGCTAGCTGTGTGCATTACGCTAAGCTGGGCCTTGGTGTCATTAAACCATAAGAGTTAAGTTCCCTGGAAAGCACTGCTCAGGCCTAGCTCTTGGTCGAGGATGATTCCGTTGAGAACAAGGTCCCAGATGAGGGAGAGGCTATACAGTCTTCCCCTCAGTTCGAGCTCTTGACAAATTCAGAGGTCACCCATCTTTCCCAGGGGGAGAACCTTTCTGACGAATCCAGAAGTGAGGACGATGGCATTTCTCTTGCAGCATCAGTCAGTGCTCCTTCTGACCAGGAAGGGAATAATGCCTGGGATTGCAAAGTTCTGTGAACTTTCAATAAATGCGCTGGTCTTTCAGAAATCGTGGTTGGAGGATTCCGGATTTCTTGCTTGTTCCCTTCTGATTTCGGTAAACTTCCAAAAGGGGTTTAGGGACAACCAGGGAATTTATTGAAAGTTCCAGGAATTTTGCAACCCTAATTACGCCCCTGAAAAAGGGTTGTGCTGCCCGGCCAAACTGACGAGTTGAGTCAATAATTAATATATCCTTCTTCGAGGCACTGCCACCAAACTCAAGGTCAGGTATCCTACGCCTAGAAGACTAGGATGGGTACAATCACCTCTCAGGGTAATTCCACATCCGTCCAACAATGTGTTTCAGACTGTATGTCGTGGGTGTTTTCCTGGGCAGAGCCATTTAAGTCACTTTCTCTGGTGACTGGCTACCCTCACTTGGATAGTGTATTCCTCCTCCCGTGGAGCCTTTCCTGGCGAAACATCTCGACCCAAGGTGCAGGGACTCTGGGAGCTAGCTGAGCTCCTCTGTACTTGATGACCAGTCTCCTCAAGAGTGGACACTGTTAACAATCTCACATGTCTGTAGCTAACTCTTTCAGAACAGACACCTACCACAGGAGGTTGGTGGCACCTTAATTGGGGAGTAAGGGCTTGTGGTAATGGCTGGAGTGGAATAACTGGAATGTGCCATTCCATTAGCTCCGTTCCGGACATTATTATGAGCTGTTGTCCCCTGAGCAGCCTCCTGTGACACCAACAGTAGCTAATTAGCTAGCTTGAATACTCCTTTTTCTATTCAACTGTGTCTAACCCAGCTAGCTAGCTAGCCTCTACTAGTTTTGGCACATCTGAAGTCCCTCATTACAAACCATATTGAATAGTGTTTCATGCATAGTGTACATGATCTGCAAAAGGGACTTTATTATTGTGGCCATTGCCATGCAGTTGGCTTACAAAGCTTGCTGGCTAACATAGCATGATTCGATGCCCATGTCAAAACTACGGTAATGTTTAACACAGCTAGACCTTGCTCACTGAATGAATGAAACGAGTGCAAGTAGGTTTTTTGACTGGACTATATACGCTTATTCGATGCTAGCTACCTGCTTTGTTATTGTGTACATCATGCATTTCGCTAGTTTACTAATGTCAGGTACAGTAACAGTAGATCCTATGCCCCTGCCCATATAACGTAGTCTACAGCTGAATGAGCTCAAAAACATATGCAAGTACATTTTCTACCAGTGTTGTTAACATGGTTGTCAGTATTTTATTGTTTTTCCATCGCATATTGGTCGTTTTAGCTTTTAGTTTATTCACTTCTTGAGCAGATTCTTGATCAAAAAGCCATGAGTAAAGTAGCCGCGAGGATTATCTACCATTCCCATGAGGTTGTTTCAATATGGCTGCAGCCACATCTCTCAGCTTGTGTGAGGCACTTGAAAAACTTAAAATATGATGTTCTGAAAGCATTTTCATAGGTTACCTAAGTGTAAGTTCCTCTTACAAGACGGCCCTGTTGCTCACATTGGCAACTGCCAAGCTTGTTAGCAACCATCATACACTCTGATTGCCCCTGATTACTTCAAGGTTACGAGACGTTCTAACGCTGCGTTCATTCCTAAAGTACTTACCATAATGTATAGTAGTCAAGCCACTGATCGATTTCCCTTCCACCCATTCTCTTCCCCAGAGCAGTGAAATCTGAACACGTTGTTTCTGGTGTGTGCCCTGCACATCTACATGGACAGGACTAGGCCATGCCAGAGTTGTGACCAACTTTTTGCTTTTCAAACCCTGCTAGGGGTAGGGTTTTGTCAAAGCAACTCCTCTTCCATTGGGTAGTGGAGTCTATCGCCAAGATGTACTGTTTTCGGGGTTTGCAGTCTCTCCTGGGTGTCCGGGCGCATTCCACGAGAGGAATAGAGGAATTGGTTTTGTAAGATGGCACCGGAGCAGAAGGCAGACGTTTTACATGCCCCCAACCGATTGTGGGGGAACACGTAAGAAAGAGAGGCCGGAGAGGGGGCTGCCTTCTGAGAAGTCGGAGGCGATCAAATAAACCCCCACTTCCCTCAATTCTGCTAGCAAACATGCAATCTTTGGACAATAAAATGGACGAGTTACTGGGAAGATGAAACTACCAACGGGACATTAAAAACTGTAACATCTTATGCTTCACGGAGTTGTGGCTGAACGATGACAATATCAACATACAGCTGGCTGGTTATACGAAGAACTGGCAGGATAGAACAGCAGCGTCTGGTAAGCCAAGGGGCGGCGGTCTATGTATTTTTGTAAACAACAGCTGGTGCACGATATCTAAGGAAGTCTATAGCTATTGCTTGCCTGAGGTAGAGTTTCTCATAATAAGCTGTAGACCACACTACATACCGAGAGAGTTTTCATCTGCATTCTTTGTAGCCGTTTACATACCACCACAGTCAGAGGCTGGCACTAAGATAGCATTGAATGAGCTGCTTCATCAATAAGTGCATCGATGACGTTGTCCCCACAGTGACCATACGTACATACCCCAACCAGAAGCCATGGAACACAGGTAACATCCACACTGAGCTAAAGGCTAGAGCTGCCGCTTTCAAGGAGCGGGACTCTAACCCGGAAGTTTATAAGAAATCCTGCTATGCCCTCCAATGAACCATCAAACAGGCAAAGCGTCAATACAGGACTAAGATCGAATCGTACTACACCAGCTCCAATGCTCAACGGATGTAGCAGGGCTTGCAAACTATTATAGACTACAAAGGGAAGCACAGCCAAGTGCTGCCCAGTGACACGAGCCTACCAGACGAGCTAAACTACTTCTATGCTCGCTTCGAGGCAAGTAACACAAACATGCATGAGAGCATCAGCTGTTCCTTACGACTGTGATCACGCTCTCCACAGCCGATGTGAGTAAGACCTTTAGACAGGTCAACATTCACAAGGCTGCAGGGCCAGATGGATTATCGGGATGTGCACTGCGAGCATGCGCTGACCAACTTGAAAGTGTCTTCACTGACATTTTCAACCTCTGTCCGAGTCTGTAATACCAACATGTTTCAAGCAGACCACCATAGTTCTTGTGCCCAAGAACACTAAGGTAACCTGCCTAAATGACTACCGACCCGTAGCACTCACATCTGTAGCCATGAAGTGCTTTGAGAGGCTTGTCATGGCTCACATCAACACCATCATCCCAGAAACCTTAGACCCACTCCAATTTGCATACCGCCCCAACATATCCACAGATGATGCAGTCTCTATTGCACTCCACACTGCCCTTTCCCACCTGGACAAAAGGAACACCTATGTGAGAATGCTATTCATTGACTACAGCTCAGCGTTCAACACCATAGTACCCTCAAAGATCATCAACTACAGGAAAACTACAGGAAAAAGAGGACCGAGCACGCCCCCATTTTCATCGATGGGGCTACAGTGGAGCAGGTTGAGACATTCAAGTTCCTTGGTGTCCACTTCACCAACAAACTAACATGGTCCAAGCACACCATGACAGTCGTGAAGCGGGCACGACAAAACCTATTCCCCCTCAAGAGACTGAAAAGATGCACCATTGAGAGCATCCTGACTGGTTGCATCACTGCCTGGTATGGCAACTGCTCGGCCTCCGACCGCAAGGCACTACAGAGGGTAGTGCGAATGGCCCAGTACATCACTGGGGCCATGCATCCTGCCATCCAGGACCTCTATACCAGGTGGTGTCAGAGGAAGGCCCTAAAAATTGTCAAAGACTCCAACCAGCCTAGTCATAGGCTGTTCTCTCTGCTACCACACGGCAAGCGGTACCGGAGCGCCAAGTCTAGGTCCAAGAGGCTTCTAAACAGCTTCTACACCTAAGCCATAAGACTCCTGAACATCTCTTCAAATGGCTACCCAGACTATTTGCATAATAGCTCTGACTGGCCTATTAGGCGTGATTGAATAAGGCTTCAACCGATGACCCACAAAAGAGGGTGTGTCCCATAGTGAGATGTCTCCCTCATCTCCTTCAGAGAACCAGGGTTACACACCGTAACCCAAAGGCTTCTTTACAGGTGTAGTGGAAGAATGAGAGAAGGTGATACTCACGACTAGTGACTGGCTAGCGTGGGAGCACAGCGTGATGACTCAATACCGATTTATGACATTCTTGAATGACAGACCATCTGTGGGCTATCACAGGGGTCAAACACCTTATGTGGCAATCTCAATGAAGAGACCTTCCCACAGAGACTGATGAAACTTGAATTGACTAAATGAATTTTAATGTGTGAATTAAATTGTCGTGTTTGGATTGCTTCAAGAGTTCATGAAGAGCTATGGATTTTGATATTTTTAATTGTACTGTAAGTGCTATAGATTTATTGTTACCGAGAAACTGTGTTATTCTGTTCATCGGACAGCAGATAGTTCAAAGAGGAGCGACACCGGGGTGTGCCCGTATAATTTAGATAAGAGTTGTGATGATTAGATCTAAGAAATGTGTATGTTGTTTTCATGCCTTTGTTTTAATGTTTTGGGCAATGCAAAGTGATGTTTTTCTGTCAATGACGTATGCTCTCAATGGGATTTGATAGGAGTGACGCCAAAATCCAAGCTGGCTTCCCCTGACACTTTTTTTGGTGCACCAGGACCGTTCACAGTTGAGCTCTACGCTGATTGGATAATTTCTTATAAATATTTTGTCAAGGGAGGCCAGATGCTTGCTGGCTTCCCTTGCCTTCAATGCTACGGGCAGTAACAATGTCATACTCATTTGGACCAGAAAGCATCAGATAGATGGCCTACACGTAGAGACAGAGGGGCGCTGTTTCACTCGCTCAGATGTGTTCTCCTGAGAGGTACATTCAGCCTCTTGCGAATTGAAGGAAAATTATGAAACACAGAGAGACAAACATTTTTTGGGGGAAGCGTGGCTTCCCTTGGCATAAATGAATACACACCACTGCTTCTTTGGGAGGCATTGGAAAACATCTCTGGTCTTTGGGGTTGAATCTGTGTTTGATATTCACAACTGAGGGACCTTACAGATAATTGTATATGTGGGGTAGAGATGAGGTAGTCATTCAAAAATCATGTTAAACACAATTATTGCACACAGATTGAGTCCATGCAACATTATGTGACTTGTTAAGCAAATGTTTTACTCCTGAACTTATTTAGGCTTGCCATAACAAATCAAATCAAATTTATTTATAAAGCCCCCCTTACATCAGCTGATGTCACAGAGTGCTGTACAGAAACCCAGCCTAAAACCCCAAACAGCAAGCAATGCAGGTGTAAAAGCACGGTGGCTAGGAAAAACTCCCTAGAAGGCCAAAACCTAGGAAGAAACCTAGAGAGGAACCAGGCTGTGAGGGGTGGCCAGTCCTCTTCTGGCTGTGCCGGGTGCAGATTATAACAGAACATGGACAAGATTTTAAAATGTTCATAAAACAGGCAGAACAGTTGAAACTGGAGAAGCAGCACGGCCAGGTGGACTCGGGACATCCAGGTAGGCCTTGAGGAATGGTCCTAATGCTCAGGTCCTCCGAGAGAGAGAGAGAGAGAGAGAGAAGAAGAAAAAAAGAAAGAAAGAGAGAGATAATTAGAGAGAGCATACTTAAATTCGCACAGGACACCAGATAAGAGAAGAAATACCCCAGATCTAACAGACGGACCCTAGCCCCCCGACACATAAACTACTGCAGCATAAATACTGGGGGCTGAGACAGGAGGGGTCGGGAGACACTGTGGCCCCGTCCGACGAAGGGGTTGAATCAGTGGCGACCCGTATTTGGAAGTAATACGTGTCACATATCAGCTTGCAAACAATGTCAAAAATATATATACAGTGGGGCAAAAAAGTATTTAGTCAGCCACCAATTGTGCAAGTTCTCCAACTTAAGATGAGAGAGGCCTGTAATTTTCATCATAGGTACACTTCAACTATGACAGACGAAATGAGAAAAAGAAATCCAGAAAATCACATTGTAGGATTTTTTATTTATTTATTTGCAAATTATGGTGGAAAATAAGTATTTGGTCAATAACAAAAGATTATCTCAATACTTTGTTATATACCCTTTGTTGGCAATGACAGAGGTCAAACGTTTTCTGTAAGTCTTCACAAGTTTTTCACACACTGTTGCTGGTATTTTGGCCCATTCCTCCATGCAGATCTCCTCTAGAGCAGTGATGTTTTGGCGCTGTCGCTGGGCAACACGGACTTTCAACTCCCTCCAAAGATTTTCTATGGGGTTGAGATCTGGAGACTGGCTAGGCCACTCCAGGACCTTGAAATGCTTCTTCTGAAGCCACTCCTTTGTTGCCCGGGCGGTGTGTTTGGGATCATTGTCATGCTGAAAGACCCAGCCACGTTTCATCTTCAATGCCCTTGCTGATGGAAGGAGGTTTTCACTCAAAATCTCACGATACATGGCCCCATTCATTCTTTCCTTTACACGGATCAGTCGTCCTGGTCCCTTTGCAGAAAAACAGCCCCAAAGCATGATGTTTCCACCCCCATGCTTCACAGTAGGTATGGTGTTCTTTGGATGCAACTCAGCATTCTTTGTCCTCCAAACACAACGAGTTGAGTTTTTACCAAAAGTTATATTTTGGTTTCATCTGACCATATGACATTCTCCCAATCCTCATCTGGATCATCCAAATGCTCTCTAGCAAACTTCAGACGGGCCTGAACATGTACTGGCTTAAGCAGAGGGACACGTCTGGCACTGCAGGATTTGAGTCCCTGGCGGCGTAGTGTGTTACTGATGGTAGGCTTTGTTACTTTGGTCCCAGCTCTCTGCAGGTCATTCACTAGGTCCCCGTGTGGTTCTGGGATTTTTGCTCACCGTTCTTGTGATCATTTTGACCCCACGGGGTGAGATCTTCGTGGAGCCCCAGATCGAGGAAGATTATCAGTGGTCTTGTATGTCTTCCATTTCCTAATAATTGCTCCCACAGTTGATTTCTTCAAACCAAGCTGCTTACCTATTGCAGATTCAGTCTTCCCAACCTGGTGCAGGTCTACAATTTTGTTTCTGGTGTCCTTTGACAGCTCTTTGGTCTTGGCCATAGTGGAGTTTGGAGTGTGACTGTTTGAGGTTGTGGACAGGTGTCTTTTATACTGATAACAAGTTCAAACAGGTGCCATTAATACAGGTAACGAGTGGAGGACAGAGGAGCCTCTTAAAGAAGAAGTTACATTTAATCTTGCTTGTTTGTATGTGACCAAATACTTATTTTCCACCATAATTTGCAAATAAATTCATTATGTGATTTTCTGGATTTCTTTTCCTCATTTTGTCTGTCATAGTTGAAGTGTACCTATGATGAAAATTACAGGCCTCTCTCATCTTTTTAAGTGAGAGAACTTGCACAATTGGTGGCTGACTAAATACTTTTTTGCCCCACTGTATATCATTGAGTAAAATTTTTGTGTTATAGCCCCACTACGATTTACATGCTAAAACCGCCACTGGGTTGAATACTTTGTAATATTTCACTCGGATGGTCACCTAAACATTATATAAGTAAAATAAAGTGGGGCGCGCATCCAGACTAGCGCACGAGAAAACTTGTTGACATCTGAGCTACCTTGGCCATTTCCTTTCCCTATTCTTCCTGCTTCCTCCAATCTCTCTGAGGCTTTATATATAGACTTTTGACATCTAGTGGAAGCCATAGGTACTGAAATCTCGGAGCTGCTTAGAACTCAATAGGGAGACTGTCAAACAGAGCCAATGTGACAGATTTTTGTTTCTGTTCTGTTACACTAACAGACATTATGTTAACACTTTTAGAAACTTCAGTGTTTCCTATCCAATAGTACTAATTATGTGCATATCCTATTTTCTGGGCCTGAGTGGGAGGCATTTTACTTTGGGCACGCCAGACTCTCCAAAACTGTCACCTCGGGAGCCGCTCCCTAAGAAGTTAAAGTACTACTTAAGTCATTTTTTGGGGTATCTGTACTTCACTATTTATTTTTTGGACAACTTTGACTTTTACTTCACTACGTTCCTAACGAAAAGAATGTACTTTTTACTCCATACATTTTCCCTGACACCCAAAAGTACTCGTTACATTTTGAATGCTTAGCAGGACAGGAAAATGGTCCAATTCGTCATTTCAGTCGCTGTAGTAGCTGACCTGTAGCTGACCTGTGTTGAGTCATCCGCATACATAGACACACTGGCTTTACTCAAAGCATGTCGTTAGTAAAGATTGAAAAAAGTAAGGGGCCTAGACAGAGATAGCTGCGCTGGTGAATTCCTGATTCTACCTGGGTTATGTTGGAGAGGCTTCCATTAAAGAACACCCTCTGTGTTCTGTTAGACAATATAGCAGGGGGTGTAAAGCCATAACACATAGGTATTTCCAGCAGCAGACTATGGTCGATAATGTCAACAGCCGCACTGAAGTCTAACAAAACAGCCCCCACAATCATCCAACGTTTCACATTGTATCTATTAACTACAAAAAGGTAAGACTTGATTTTAATTCTAATGCTGCTCTGCACCAGGCGTTGGATCCAAAATTATTTTTCAATCGTATCATTCTGAACAGAACCACTCTTTTTTTATTCGTTCTGACCAGAACTGGTTCAAAACAAAAAAAGATACCTGTTCACATCGTTCCATTCGGTTCCTTTTTAACCTGTGAAATTAACAGTTTTTTATATTTAACTCATTAAATTTCTTTACCAATCAGTGCGAATAGAGCAGTCAAGATAGTTGTTTACGTGCGTGATGGACAGACAAGCGTAGCCTATGGCGCAAATTGTGGATTATAAAAATATCAGATAAACTGATGAAGATGAAGAGTGTAAATTGTTTAAATATCACAGTATTTTAAACGGGGAGGGGACTCTGTTGATCCCCCCCCCTCTCATATGGTTGTTGATAACACATTATTTACCTGTTGATAACACACGTTAGGATTTTGCATTTCAGTGGGATTGGGATGATAGGAAAATAACCTAGGCTCTATATAACATGCTCACCAGACTGCTTGGGTGTGTATGTTGTTTTTGGTCGGAGGTAGGACAGGCTGAAAAGCTAAATTGGGTCATGTTTTCTAGTTGTGCCGTGTTTGGCTCAGTGTTCTGTCACTCATGGGGACACTACGTCACCACCAAGTCTAAGGGTCAAATAAATAAGTCCCTTGTGTGCTGCCATAGAGTTACATTAGAAGTGCCCATCCAAGAAGGCTCAAGGTCATTGGCCACAGATAAAATGACATAAAATGACGTTATATCCACAGTAGCTTTGATTGGACTGATACTTTCAAAATCTTGAATCAAGATGACAATCTACTGGCTAATGCTTTTTAATCCTTGTCATATGAAGATAAATAATAAAGAGAAATTATAGATAAAACGTTTTGGTGCTTATCGACCATTGGACATAAACATTACACAACAAGTTGGGAATCGCAAATTTCACAATGAGTGGTTTGGAAGGAATCAGTGGCTTGGAAGGAATCAGTGGCTAACTGCAAGCATGGCAAAGAAATCACTAGCCTGCTATTCAATGGAGTGGGTGTATGGTCCCAAGTCTGGGTTTAAGGGTCTCTTTTCCAAGCTTAAAAGGATAAACATCCAACATTGGCCATGCTATCAATCCAGCATAACCTCTGCCGTGCTCGAAACAATTGGAAACTCAGAACTGAGAAATCTGACTTCAGTGAGTTCAACTGGGAACTCGGGAAAAAACGATCTCAGGCTGGGAAAATAAGTTTTGAATGGTCATCCAACTCGGAAGTCGGGAACTCAGGCCTCTTTCTAGAGCTCCGACCTGAAGATCACTGACGTCATCATGATTTTTCCCTAGCTAACCAAGCCTAGTAAAATACAGCGGAGACAATAGCCTATTGACTGTTTTGTTTTTTTGATTCGTTTGTGGAACCTGGAAGCCCGCAAGGAGTCTCTTCGTGCGAGGGAACGATGCATTGCCAAACAAGGGCATGGATTTCCAAAACTCATGTCATGGCCAGGCTTAATCAGATGCAGGACTACAACACAGTGGCTGACATGAATGAAAGACTGATGACACAAGTAGCTCAACTATTCCAACAACAGCAGCAGCTTCAGCAGACCACTTCTTCAGTGAATGCACCGGAACAGATAACAGGTGTTCCTCGAGTAAGACAGAATGAGCTAACCGCAAGTTACATTTTACTTTTACCACTTGCACATTGGTGGTAGCAAGCTAATGTTGAATATTTAAATCCTGTTAATTTGCTACTTATGGTCCAAATATGTTACATGAAATAGTGGTACAAATGTCATGCATAAACTTAATTTCCTTTTTTTCCTTTGTCATGTCTCAGGAATAACAGTCCGCACAACACCCATGTACTTACTGTCTGCTGGCCAGTTTGCTGAGAATAAGGTACAAAGATGGAGTGTGGAGCATGGCAGATTTTGAAGTTGAGTAGTCCCATAAAGACATGGACTGACTGTAACATAGTTCTACATCTAACAAGACATAGACTGCAGTGGTGGTCGGTGCTGTTTAAAATGAGGGAGAATAAAAAAAAAATTATGAGCATGGCCTTATTTCTATTCCAGCACATTGGATGACTGTCATTCATATTCCATTCACCCAACTCAATGTAACATTGATAGGTTTAGGCTGCTACATGATATTTACATTTTCCTTGTACCTACCCATCATGAGGTTGCTACAACCTAGCCTATGAATGAAAGTTTAAAACGTAGGTGCACAGGTCGAGAGAATTTTTAGTAATCAAGGTGAGTGACACATTCAATACAGCCTTGCACACTTTTGCCTGCATCTAGCTGATCTAGGGTGTAATCATTAGTCCAACAGCTGCAAATGAGAGTTTCTATTGGACAAATTCAGGTATGTTTATCCCTGTTTCGTGCCGTTTGCTACCATTTAAAAAAACGTTTTTTAACAGAATCAGCGGAATGAATACAACCCTGATCACAAGTAAATAGTTCACTTTCATAGCAGCAGCAATTAAGGTCACAGTTATGAAAACTTAGGACACTAAAGAGGCCTGTCTACTGACTCTGAAAAACACCAAAAGAAAGATGCCCAGGGTCCCTGCTCATCTGCGTGAACGTGCCTTAGGCATGCTGCAAGGAGGCATGAGGACTGCAGATGTGGCCAGGGCAATAAATTGCAATGTCCGTACTGTGAGACTCCTAAGACAGCGCTACAGGGAGACAGGACGAACAGCTGATCGTCCTCGCAGTGGCAGACCACGTGTAACAACACCTGCACAGGATCGATACATCTGAACATCACACCCCCCGGGACAGGTACAGGATGGCAACAACAACTGCCCGAGTTACACCAGGAACGCACAATCCCTCCATCAGTGCTCAGACTGTCTGCAATAGGCTGAGAGAGGCTGGATTGAGGGCTTGTAGGCCTGTTGTAAGGCAGGTCCTCACCAGACATCACCGGCAGCAACATCGCCTACGGGCACAAACCCACCGTCGCTGGACCAGACAGGACTGGCAAAAAGTGCTCTTCACTGATGAGTCGCGGTTTTGTCTCACCAGGGGTGATGGTCGGATTCGCGTTTATCGCCGAAAGAATGAGCGTTACACCGAGGCCTGTACTCTGGAGCGGGATCGATTTGGAGGTGGAGGGTCTGTCATGGTCTGGGGTGGTGTGTCACAGCATCATCAGACTGAGCTTGTTGTCATTGCAAACAATCTCAACGCTGTGCGTTACAGCAAAGACATCCTCCTCCCTAATGTGGTACTCTTCCTGCAGGCTCATCCTGACATGACACTCCAGCATGACAATGCCACCAGCCATACTGCTCGTTCTGTGCATGATTTCCTGCAAGACAGGAATGTCAGTGTTCTGCCATGGCCAACGAAGAGCCTGGATCTCAGTCCCATTGAGCACGTCTGGGACCTGTTGGATCGGAGGGTGAGGGCTAGGGCCATTCCCCCCAGAAATGTCTGGGAACTTGCAGGTGCCTTGGTCGAAGAGTGGGATAACATCTCACAGCAAGAACTGGCAAATATGGTACAGTCCATGAGGAGGAGATGCACTGCAGTACTTAATGCAGCTGGTGGCCACACCAGATACTTACTTTTGATTTTGACCCCGCCTTTGTTCAGGGACACAGTATTCCAGTTCTGTTAGTCACATGTCTGTGGAACTTGTTCAGTTTATGTCTCAGTTGTTGAATCTTGTTATGTTCACACAAATATTTACATATGTTAAGTTTGCTGAAAATAAACGCAGTTGACAGTTTTTGCTGAGTTTATCTATGCGCTCTCCTCTTCTCACCTTTTTCCTTTGCTTGTGTACTCGTGGACAGTGCACAAAACGTCAACGGTCTGTGACCAGATGAAAAAGCTTACATTGTTGTCACTTCATAGTCAACTAGAACTAACACATTAGTAAACCTGCTACAATCATGCAATACAGTGTGCAGTCAGAAAGAGGTTTAGCAGTTACATCAGCGGTCCCCAGTGGCAATAAATTCATAACACCAAAAGCTAACTTGACTTGGATTAGTTCCAGTGTTGGATAGCCATAGCCAGCTAGCTAACATAGCATCCCTCTCTGTTTGAGCTGGCTAAACTAGCTAGCTGCATTTGATAGCTATGTGAAAGTGAAATAAATACAACATATAACTAGCTCTCTCTTGCTTCTCCTTCATTTTGGAAGAAATGAATTTGTTCAAAACTGTGCAACTATTGTCTTTCTCTCTCCTTTGAGTCAACTACTCACCACATTTTATGCACTGCAGTGCTAGCTACCTGTAGCTTATGCTTTCAGTACCAGATTCATTCTCTGATCCTTTGATTGGGTGGACAACATGTTAGTTCATCCTGCAAGAGCTCTGATAGGTTGTAGGACGTCCTCCTGAAGTTGTCATAATTACTGTGTAAATCTATGGAAGGAGGTGAGAAACATGAGTCTCCCAGGTTTTGTATTGAATTCAATGTACACAGCGGAGGACTTACTTACTGACTGACTTTATTGTCCCCATGGGGAAATTTTGTTGCAGTGTCATGTACACATTTAAAGTGGCGTTTAAATACAAAACAAAATTGACAATACAACTTTCATAACAGTTACATACCAATAAAAAGACCCTGACCTTAAAGATCTCATCCAAGCCTGTCTGTTTCACTCCAAGTACCGTGCTTGCTGTGGTGATAATCCTTCTCAGCATATTTCTCTGACTGACAGTTTTAAATACAGTACTGAGTTTAGAAAAGTTGAGACTTGTTCCACAGATTTGTGTGTGCTTTTTTTGCTTTGAGATTCCAGTGTTACTTATTGAGATTCTAGTTTTGTTTATTGGGCAGAATAAGTTATTGTCTCCTCTAATTTCACAGGCTCTGGCAAGTCGATCAAAATAACACTCTGCTGAAGCAGACCGTAGAAAAAGGGCAAGAGCGCTTATGGCGAGAAAATGCGCCATCAGAACGAAAACTGGAGCAACTGTCCACATCCAACGCTGCCCTACCCAGAACATCTGATTGTGCAATAGAACACTGACAATAACCCGCACCTTAAGGCCACTACAAGATCTACTCCGTTGATCTACGTGCGTGCGTGCACATGTTTGTAGTCATTTTTGGGGGGCAGCGGACTCTTTTCCAGGTAAGATACGCTAAATATATGACTATACAGTGCCTTCAGAAAGTATTCAGACCCCTTGATTTTTTCCCACATTTTGTTACGTTACAGCCTTATTCTAAACTGGATTAAACAGTTGTTCCCCCTCAATCTACACACAATACCCCATAATGACAAATCAAAAACAGGTTATTAGATTTTTATGCAAATGTATATAAAAAAGAGGTCCCGAGTGCTCTGGAGCAGGTTTTCATCAAGGATCTCTCTGTACTTTGCTCCGTTCATCTTTCCCTCTATCCTGTCTATTCTCCCAGTCCCTGCCGCTGAAAAACATCCCCTCAGCATGATACTGCCACCACCATGCTTCACCGTAGGAATAGTGCCAGGTTTGCTCCAGACGTGATGCTTGGCATTCAGGCTAAAGAATTCAATCTTGGTTTCATTAGACCAGAGAATCTTGTTTCTCATGGTCCGTGTCCTTTTAGGTGCATTTTGGCAAAATCCAAACGGGCTGTCATGTGCCTTTTACTGAGTGGCTTCCGGGGCTTCCGTCTGGCCACTCTACCATAAAGGCCTGATTGGTGGAGTGCTGCAGAGATGGTTGTCCTTACTTTGTCACATGCGCCGAATGCAACAGGTGTTGACCTTACAGTGAAATGCTTTCCTACAAGCCCTTAACCAACAATGCAATTTAAATGTATATATTAAAATTATAATAGAAATATAATGAATATTTAAGGAGCAACCATAAAATAGCGAGGCTTTATACAGGGGGTAATATGTATATGTAGGTAGAGGTAAAGTGACTATCCATGGATAATAAACAGAGAGTAGCAGCAGCATAAAAATGGGGTGGGGACAATGCAAATAGTCTGGGCAGCCATTTCATTAACTGTTCAAGAGTCTTATGGCTTGGGGGGTAGAAGCTGTTAAGAAGCCTTTTTGACCTAGACTTGGCACTCTGGTACCGCTTGCCGTGCGGTAGCAGAGAGAAAAGTCTATGACTAGGGGTGGCTGGAGTCCTTGACAAATTTTTGGGCCTTCCTCTAACACCGCCTTGTATAGAGGTCATGGATGGCAGGAAGCTTGGCCCCAGTGATGTACTGGGCCGTACGCACTACCCTTTGTAGTGCCTTGCGGTCGGAGGCCGAGAAATTGCCATACCATGCGGTAATGCAACCACTCAGGATGCTCTCGATGGTGCAGCTGTAGAACATTTTGAAGATCTGAGGACCCATGCCAAATCTTTTCAGTCTCCTGAGGGGGAATAGGCGTTGTCGTGCCCTCTTCACGACTGCCATGGTGTGTTTGGATCATAATAGTTTGTTGGTGATGTGGACACCAAGGAACTTGAAGCTCTCAACCTGCCCCACTACAGCCCCATCGATGAGAATGGGGGCATGCTCGGTCCTTTTTCTGTAGTCCACAATCATCTCCTTTGTCTGGATCACGTTGAGGGAGAGGTTGTTACAACCCATCTGCAGACCTTGTCTGAGGACAGACAGCATGACAAAGAAACAGGCTTCATTATAATACAATTAGACAGCCCTGACTATTATCTCTCTGTCTGTCTTCATAGTTTTCCTTTCTAGGGACTAGAACTGGAAAATCCTTTCATAATGTTCTCCCACAACCTGCCCTATCTAACTAGTACACCTACTCCCTTTTCTGACAGCTGGAGCAGCACATCCTTTCACCCTCTTCCATTGCTGTTATCTACAAATGCATTTGGAGCATGTATTTTTTATTTACATTTTTTTTTTTTTTTTTCACCTTTATTTATTTAACCAAGTAGGCCAGTTGAGAACAAGTTCTCATTGGCAATGATAAATAGGCCTACACACAACATTTTTTTCCTTGAGGCAAGTCAAAGTTTAGTCGCTGAAGTCTATGCCCCTTCGTTGCTGATTGGTCAACAGTATTACTGTCACGACTTCCGCCGAAGTCGGTCCCTCTCCTTGTTCGGGCGGTGTTCGGGGGTCGACGTAACCGGTCTACTAGCCATTGCCGATCCATTTTTCAATTTCCATTTGTTTTGTCTTTGGTTTTTTCACAACTGGTTTCAATTCCCCAATTACATGTGCATGTATTTAACCCTCTGTTTCCCCCATGTTTGTGTGCGTGATTGTTTATGTTCTGGCATTTCTGAAGGCTGGTTTTGTTATAGGGTTTGTTATATTTACGCCTGTAGTGTTTTTGTGATAGGTATTTTTTCCCGCACCTGATTAGATTGTATTTTTGGTACTGGTGCGTCTCTATTAAAATACCTTGTACACGCATTTCCGCTCTCCTGCGCCTGACTCCTTTCACCAGTCACACTTAGCCTGACAATTACTCCTAGTGTGAGTGGGAACTATGGACGGGATTCTTCAATGAAGTGTTTGTTGTCATTCAACGAGAGACGACTCGTTTTCATGCACATTTTTTTCACTTGAGAAATACTGCACCAAACATCTAGATGTAAAATAGTGTGGCTAAGATCTCCTCTGCCAAAACGTCTAAATTAATTATAGATTTCTATTTTGAGGAAGTGTATACTGGCTATGTTGTTGCTATGGCATCTCAAGAGGGACAAACAGCAATATAGGCCCACAATTGAATATATTATAGTTTGATACAATATACACTGAGTATACCAAACATTAGAAACACCTTCCTAGTATTGAGTTGCACCTCCCCCCCCCCTTTGCCCTCAGAACAGCCTCAATTAATCAGGGCATGGACTCTACAAGGTGTTGAAAGCGTTCCACAGGGATGCTGGCCCATGTTGACTACAAGGCTTCCCACAGTTGTGTCAAGTTGGCTGGATGTCCTTTGGGTACTGGACCATTCTTGATACACACGGGAAATTGTTGAGCATGAAAATCCCAGCAGCGTTGCAGTTCTTGACACAAACCAGTGCGCCTGGCACCTACTACCATACCCCCGTTCAAAAGCACTTAAATATTTTGTCTTGCCCATTCACCCTCTGAATGGCACACATACACAATCCATGTCTCAAGGCTTAAAAATCATTATTTAATCTGTCTCCTCCCCTTCATCTACACTGATTGAAGTGGATTTAACAAGTGACATCAATAAGGGAGCATAGCTTTCACCTGGATCCACCTGGTCAATATATGTCATGGAAAGAGCAGGTGTTCTTAATGTTTTGTGTACTCAGTGTATATAAAATGTGATACATAACTTTATGGGCGTCACAAAATCATATACTAAAATATGAAAATACTTCATGTCATGTCTCAATATCAATATCTACCTTATCTCTAAATTGTTTTATGTCCTTTGGATTCAAGAAAAAATAAGAGTTTAATGGTGAGCCTGTCAGTTTGCCCTAACTCTCGCACAGCATCCAGCCTAGCTGACGCAATGCCATTTTCCTGATTTTGTAGCACTTTTTTTCTCTGGCCTACATTGATTTAATCACCCTAATCTTGACCATTCTACAACAGTAAAAACTTCAATAACTTTTGAACGGATTATGGTAGAGACATGAGGTTTAGACCATTGGTTTTCCTTGGAGTAGTATCTACACAACTGCATTTTTGATTGGACACCCTATGAAAAATAAACAAAGAAATCACATATCTTATAGAAATACTTTTAATTATTATTCTTTGTATGATAATTTGTTTAAAATATATCGACAACTGTGCACATTGTCACCCGAATTATTCATTAA
This sequence comes from Brachymystax lenok tsinlingensis, assembly GCA_030435695.1. Lineage (NCBI taxonomy): Eukaryota > Metazoa > Chordata > Actinopteri > Salmoniformes > Salmonidae > Brachymystax > Brachymystax lenok. The sequence goes on along the minus strand of CM059806.1, from coordinate 1,610,912 downwards.
CAAAGTGCATAGGATAGGACTCATATTCTGAAGGACTCCAAAAATGTGTGACCCTAATGGAAGTTGGAGAAAGGACAGTTTGGCTGAGGAGTGCGACGTTTCAGTAAGGTAAAATTGCGGAAGTTCAAATCAATTTAGCGTGTCGAGCAAAGTTAATGAAGATGAATGTCCTGAATGGACAACAGTAGTGTGGAAAACTGGAACAAAAAGGAAATAGTCTAAAATTGGAGTGGAGGATACGTCTATGAATGATAATGAATCGCTTCTTGTTGGGATGCGCTTGTTGAGGAAGGATGCCATATGTGGGAAACCCGTTTGCGGTTTGAATGCGCAGGGAAAAGTGGAGTCTGTCTGAGTGACCAGGAGTGGTCTTATTTTGATTGATTGTATTTATGAAAAACAGAGGAAGATTGCAGTAGGCCTCAAAAGAATACAGACAACAGAAGTTTCCTGCGTTGAACTTTGGAGTAGAGCACCCGTCAAAGGAGTCATCTTAGGGGTGACAACAGATGTTCAGGAAGAGAATTGCTGGTGTGGTTGGTGCCAGGCGTCTGACCCGCTGGGTGAATGGCGAAAAATAAGAAAGTCTGTCGGCCCTGTTCTTTTTGAAAAAAAGAGCACATACCTATGCATGTGAAGCTCAGTTATGTAAGAGCTTTCGTCCCCAAACCAAATAAAAAATAAAAATATTGGTCACATACACATGGTTAGCAGATGTTAATGCGAGTGTAGCGAATTGCTTGTGCTTCTAGTTACGACCGTGCAGTAATATCTAACAAGTAATCTAACAATTTCACAACTACTACCTTATACACACACAAGTGTAAAGGAATGATTAAGAATATGTACATATAAATATATGGATGAGCGATGGCCGAACGGCATAGGCAAGATGCAGTAGATGGTATAGAGTACAGTATATACATATGAGATGAGGAATGTAGGGTATGTAAACATTATATAAAGTGGCATTGTTTAAGTGACTAGTGATACATTTATTACATCCAATTATTCATTATTAAAGTGGCTAGAGATTGAGTCTGTATGTTGGCAGCAGCCACTCAATGTTAGTGATGGCTGTTTAACAGTCTGATGGCCTTGAGATTTTCAGTCTCTCGGTCCTAGCTTTGATGCACCTGTACTGACCTCACCTTCTTGATGATAGCGGGGTGAAGAGGCAGTGGCTCGGGTGGTTGTTGTCCTGGAGGGCAGGTAGTTTAGCCCCGGTGATGCGTTGTGCAGACCTCACTACCCTCTGGAGAGCCTTACGGTTGTGGGCGGAGCAGTTAGCGTACCAGGCGGTGATACAAGGAACTTAAAACTTACAACCTTCTCCACTACTGTCCCGTCGATGTGGATACGGACAGATTATACTGCAGAATGATGTGTAGGACAACGTTGTTGCAATTGTGGTGGGATCATGATACTGAGTTCCTGGAGTGCCCTGTAGGGGTGAAGGAGATTGAGGTGGCAAAAGACCAACCAATCGAATCTCCTATGCGGAGGCGATTAAATTAATTGAGAAAACAAGTGATGCTAGTGAAGATATGGTAGTGGATGCACCACAGCCTGTAGTAAATGTTTGCTGCCAGTCAAAAGATACCCAGTGTGTTAAAAATGTGGATTTTGTGGCATTAATTGCCACAGTTATAAACTGTACGGCTCAAGTCTCAAAGAAGTCAAAGAAACTGGACATTATTGTGGCTGTGGCAGAAAAGCTTTGGGGAATTAAGGATTTTACATCTGAAGACTTGCAGGGGGTTATGTACCCCCTTTTTCTCACCAATTTCGTGATATCCAAATGCGATCCAATTACAATCTTGTCTCATCGCTGCAACTCCACAACGGGCTCGGGAGAGGCGAAGGTTGAGACATGCGTCCTCCGAAACATGACAAGCCAAAGACAACAAGTAAAGTTGTTTGATTTAGTTAATTTTTTGTAGTTTGGTCGTTTTGGTGGGAATCCTGTTTCCATCCCGCACAGTAGGTGGCGAGATGTACATTAAATTGTGCAATAGCCAATATACCATAGAAGAAGACGATATCCGTGACCCGGAAAGTACTTAGTTAATCTTGCCTGCTTCACAGCGGTAGTACCGAGAACGCACCGGGGAGTGAAACACCAATTTGCCGGCAGAAGAACACCAAAAGGTTCACTTTTATGGTCCGAAAAACAAACACGATGTTGATATTATCCTGGCAACTAATGACAAGGCGAAACCCTAAACGATTGAGATATAGCCTTAAAACGGTTCAGGAATAGGAGCAGTAGAGTATCCGAGGCTCTGGGAAATATTTTCTGGGAGACTTTGAAAAAATATATATATTTTGTCAGCTGAGAACAATTAGTGGTTTAACGAACGGAAGGGGACACGTCGTTCAACTTGTGCCGGTTGACAACGGGGGCAATTTGGGAGGATATCGGGTTAAGCGGACACCCCAGCGGCCCGTGTCCAAATCAGCGACAGAAGCCGGGGTGTCGGCTTGAGAGAGTGGTCGGGTGGAACATCTCCAACGCTCAGTAAATAGCGTCAGACGAACCGGAGCTGCGTTGAGATTTGACCATTGGGAACCGGAGACAGAGACCTCATGAATGGAAATCGGAACTTCAGGTATATTCATACACCTGTCTGTCATACCCCTTATTCTTATTAAATTGTTGAAGTTTTGTTGGCTGACTATCAGTTGCTATCCAGTCAACTCAAAAGCCTAGTAGGCCTAATAATCAGATAATGAATGAAAATAAACACATTCAGGCCTTTCACTCTACTGTCTGGGTTAAAAAACGAGTTTGGGTGACCAGACATACCGTCGGTAAGATGGTTTGCCGGATCAGTGTCTCGTCGGCAGCAACAATAAAGTACTTCCGGGTCACAGAATTTGTGGACATTTCTAAATAAAAGTCCCTCACGTAATACTAGAAAAGTGGAAATAACCTGTATTTATTTATGATATGACAAATTATTCATATTTAAGAAATAATTTGCATTCAATTTGGGTCAAATAATTCCCCTCAATGTGAATCACTGTATACGGAATACATATTGGCTTATAGAGCAAAAACTATTCTGGGTGCCGTAGTAAAAGTGTTATAGGGAGTACTCAGTAGGGTGTGTAGAATGTATATACAGTGTCATTTCAAGGGATCTGAATAATACAGAGTGTTGCTGGCCTTTTACTCCACCCATTACATTGGCAGCCACAATGCAAATCACTATATAGAGCAAAAGATATTCTGGGTGCCGACGTAAAAGTATTGTAGGGAATACTTAGTAGAGTCTGTAGAATTGTATATGTTGGTGTCATTTCATCGGGCTCGGAGTGTTATTGGCCTTTTACTGTGGTCAAATAGCTTATAAATGGGCTGCCTGGACACTATACAGTACAAATAGAGCACTGTACAGAAAAAAAATGTGTTCTGATGTAAAATGGTGTTATTTCATGGGGGACTGAGGTCTATATGCCCAGCAACACTTTCTACTCCACCCACTCAAATGGTCCCAATGCAATACACTGTAGGCCTAAACATTTACATATTGGAAAAACTATTCAATGTTCAGAGGTACAACTGTGGTTGGGACTAGGCCTGTTGCGGTGACCGTATTACCGCCACACCGGCGGTCACGAGTCATGAAGGCAGTCAAATTCCATGTGACCATTTAGTCACGGTAATTAGGCTTCTCCAAGCTCTGATGCTCCTGATGGTCATTAGTAGCCTACCAAACTTGCTAACTGCCTGGTATTCAGCACTCTATTGTCCCTCTAATCACTCTGACATCAATGCAAATGCATCCTCCATTCGCTATTTAAGTGCATAGGTGACATGTATTTTTTTTCCCACTGCCCCTGTTTCGAGACAGGTGCATGAAAAGTAAATGTGGACAGTTCTTCCAATATCTTCAATATGCACCTCAGAGTTGATAATAAAGACATTTGAAGTTGTGTCGGTCTTCACTTGTAGCCTGTGAGAAAGACCCAATCGTGATTGAGAGCCATGTGAGTGAGAGGTGCTTCGGATTGCGCAGCACTCTGGGTCAAGGGCACAACAACCATTGGCCGCAAAAGGCATGGATTTTTTAGGGTGCGTTATGGCCACAAAGGGGATGCCGCCGTGAAATTCGAGGCATTATCAAGTGCTTGTCAAATTGTGAATGAGTGACTGATGAAGTGGGTACAGCCTGCGCAAAAAACAAAGCAGAGTTCATGCCTTTCAAGCAACTTTTTTCCAATCATTAGAGTTGCATCATGCAGCCTTACAATGTAAATGATGCAAATCTTGTGTGCTAAATTAACTAGTGTAACCCACAGCCATTTGGCGTAGCCAGATCAGGACCTAACATAAGGACAATTCAGAGTATGCTATTCTTTTCTTCTAAAATAGACTACATTTTCTTCATATCATGCATCTTTAGAGCTGTCTAAAATAATTAATGGATTTATTGTGAAGGTGTAGGCTATATTATATGGATTTATTACACAAACATTTTTTTTAGATGTTCCAAAGGTCTGCTTTAGTGGGTTGTAGGCAATTTGTGGAAGCCAGGAGCTGCTAAATGTGTTTATGTTAATTAATGGTCAATTACCGTGAGACCGACAGTTGTTTGCTTGACAATCACCGTCTGACGAAATTTCTTGACCGTTTATAGCCCTAGTTGGGAGCACTCAGTATGGTCTGTAGAAGCAACCCGGTGCTATCCATAATCCTGAAGTTGATGCCTATATACACACACTAAACTGTCAACGATCCCAAAAAACGAACACAAGGCAGAAATCACATTTATTTACAATTTAAACGTAATGAACATCAACCAGGCTATATTCACAGTCACTACAGTCACCAAGAAAAAAAGGGGGGAAAAAAAGAATGTGTCTGTTAAAATTCATGATCAAAAACTCTAGGATGCATTCATTCATTCATTTCAGTCCTATATTTAATGAATTGTATTATGGCCTAACACACTTTGACACATTCATTCGTTGCAATACCTCATAAAATAAATCCATGAAATTAGTGATGGGGGCCGATATAGAAAATCGATAACATTTGCATTTTTCGATTCAATATTGATATAAACTGGATAAACGAAAGTATATAGACACCCCTTTCAAATGAGTGGAATCTGCTATTTCAGCCACACCAGTTGCTGACAGGTGTATAAATTCGAGCACACAGCCATGCAATGTCCATAGACAAACAGTAGTAGAATGGCCTTGCTGAAGAGCTCAGTGACTTTCAATGTGGCCACCTTTCCAACAAGTCAGTTCGACAAATTTCTACCCTGCAAGAGCTGCCCCGGTCAACTGTAAGGACTGTTATTGTAAAGTGGAAACATCTAGGAGCAGCAACGGTTCAGCCGTGAAGTGGTAGACCACACAACTTCACAGAACAGGACCGCTGAGTTGTCTATCCTCGGTTGCAACACTCACTATAGAGTTCCGAACTGCCTCTGGAAACAACGTTAGCACAATAACTGTTCGTCGGGAGCTTCATGAAATGGGTTTCCATGGCCGCACACAAGCCTAAGATCACCATGTGCAATGCCAAGTGTCTGCTCGAATGGTGTAAAGCTCGCCGCCATTGGACCCTGGAGCTGTTCTCTGGAGTGATGAATCCCACTGCAGTCCGACAGCCTAATCTGGGTTTGGCGGATGCCAGGAGAACGCTACCTGCCCCAATGCATAGTGCAAACTGTAAAGTTTGGTGGAGGAGGAATAGTGGTTTGGGGCTGTTTTTCATGGTTCGGGCAAGGCCCCTTAGTTCCAGTGAAGGGAAATCTTAACGCTACAGCATACAATTATGTTCTAGATTATTCTGTGCTTCCAACTTTGGCAACAGTTTGGGGAAGGCCCTTTACTGTTTCAGCATGACAATGCCCCCTTGCACAAAGTGAGGTCTTGCACACCTTTGGCATTCTCTCAACCAGCTTAACCTGGAATGCTTTCTCAACAGTCTTGAAGGAGTTCCCACATATGCTGAGCACTTGTTGTTTGGGATGAGTTGAAGGGAAAGCATCCAATCTCAATTGCGTTGAGGTCAGGTGATTGTGGAGGCCAGGTCATCTGATGCAGCACTCCATCACTCTCCTTCTTGGTCAAATAGCCCTTACACAGCCTGGAGGTGTGTTGGGTCATTGTCCTGTTGAAAAACAAATGATAGTCCCACTAAACGCAAACCAGATGGGATGACGTATTGCTGCAGAATGCTGTGGTAGCCATGCTGGTTAAGTGTGCCTTGAATTCTAAAATAAATCACTGACAGTGTCACCTGCAAAGCACCACCACCTCCATGCTTCACGGTGGGAACGACACATGCGGAGATCATCTGTTATCCTACTCTGCGTGTCACAAAGACTCTAACATTGGGACTCATTAGACCAAAGGACAGATTTCCACCGGTCTAATGTCCATTGCTCGTGTTTCTTGGCCCAAGCAAGTCTCTTCTTCTTAATGGTGTCCTTTAGTGGTGGTTTCTTTGCAGTAGTTCGACCCATGAAGGCCTGATTCACGCCGTCTGCTCTGAACAGTTGATGTTGAGATGTCTGTTACTTGAACTCTGAAGCATTTATTTGGGCTGCAATTTCTGAGGCTGGTAACTCTAATGAACTTATCCTTTGTAGCAGAGGTAACTCTGGGTCTTCCTTTCCTGTGGCGGTCCTCATGAGAGACACAGTTTCATCATAGCGCTTGATTGTTTTTGCGACTGGACTTGAAGAAACTTTCAAAGTTCTTGAAATGTTCCGCATTGATTGACCTTCAAATCTTAAAGTAATGATGGACTGTCATTTCTCTTTGCTTATTTGAGCTGTTCCTGCCATAATATGGACTTGGTCTATTACCAAATAGGGCTATCTTCTGTATACCACCCCTACCTTGTCACAACACAACTGATTGGATCAAACGCATTAAGAAGGTGATATATTTGACAAATGAACTTTTATTAAAGACACACCTGTTCATTGAAATGCATTCCAGGTGACTACCTCATGTAGCTGGTTGAGAGAATGCCAAGAGTGTGCAAAGCTGTCATCAAGGCAACGGGTGGCTACTTTCAAGAATCTCAAATATAAAATATCCTTTGATTTGTTTAATACTTTTTTGGTTACTGCATGATTCCATATGTGTTTCATAGTTTATGTTTTCACTATAATTCTACAATGTAGAAAATAGTCAAAATAAAGAAAAACCCTGGAATGAGTAGATGTGTCCAAACTTTTGACTGGTACTGTATGTTAGATCGGGTTCAAGTCCAGGCTCTGGCTGGACCACTCAAGGACATTCAGAGACTTGTCCCGAAACCACTCATGCGTTGTCTTGGTTGTGTGCTTAGGGTCATTGTCCTGTTGGAAGGTGAATCTTCGCCCTAGTCTGAGGTCCTGAGCGCTCTGGAGCAGGTTTTCATCAAGAATTTCTCTGTACTTTGCTCCGTTCATCTTTCCCTCGATCTTGGCTAGTTTCCTAGTCCCTGCCGCTGAAAAACATCCCCACCACATGGATGCTGCCACCACCATGATTCACCGTAGGGATGGTGCCTGGTTTCCTCCAGACATGACACTTGACATTCAGGCCAAGGAGTTCAATCTTGGCTTCATCAGATCAGAGCATCTTGTCATGGTCTGAGAGTTCTTTAGGTGCCTTTTGGCAAACTCCAAGCGGGCTGTCATGTGCCTTTTACTGAGGAGTGACTTCCGTCTGGCCACTCTACCATAAAGGCCTGATTGGTGGAGTGCTGCAGAGATGGTTGTCCTTCTGGAAGGTTCTCCCATCTCCACAGAGGAACTGGAGCTCTGTCAGTGACCATCAGGTTCTTGGTCATCTCCATGACCAAGGCCCTTCTCCCCTGATTGCTCAGTTTGGCTGGGCGGCCAGCTCTAGGAAGAGTCTTGGTGGTTCCAAACTTCTTCCATTTAAGAATGATGGAGGTCACTCTGTTCTTGGGGACCTGCAATGCTGCAGAAATGTTTTTGGTACCCTTCCCCAGATCTGTGATCAGACACAATCTTGTCTCGAAGCTCTACGGACAATACTTTCGAACTCATGGCTTGGGCTTTGCTCTGACATGCACTGTCAACTGTGGCACCCTATATAGAAAGGTGTGTGCCTTTCCAAATCATACCTAATCAATTGAATGTACCACAGGTGGACTCCCAATTAAGTTGTAGAAACATCTCAAGGATGATCAATGGAAACAGGATGCACCTGAGGTCAATTTCGAGTCTCATAGGATAATTTTAATGTATTTCTATGAGATATTTTGTGATTTGCTTATTTTGTGTGTTCCTATCATTTATTGCAACGTACACAATTTTATGTATGTTTTGTCGCAGTAAAAGGTGCGTCCATTGTACTCGGGAGCCCTATTCCTTTCCAAATCCACAAAGTTTTGAGTCACTCATTCTACAAACAAACAATATGTCGATTCAAGAGATGCAATTTGGTAAAAAAAAAAAAAAAAGCATTCTTTATTCATGACATATCACAATACAGTTAATCAGTCATACTTTTCATGAAACTGTAAAATCAACAGTAAAACAGAAGATTCAAGTTGTATGCAAGATCCTCTTCAGCTAGTCTCAGCCCAGTGGGCACAAACTGTTTCCATGTCATTTTCAGAACAAAATCTATGTGATTGGGGTTATACCAACATGTAGAAATATATGATTTTTTTTCTTCGGATACTTCCTAAAAATAAAAGTTTTTTTGACCAAAACACTTGACCTGATGCATGTTTTGGCACGCCCTGCTGACTAATTTAAATGTATAAAGCCTGCAGCCTTCTCATCATTAGGATAATATGGGTGTACTTGTATGCCAGCCAGTTAACACTCCATCTACTGATCACTTTGTTTGCATTGTTTCACTTAGGCTGTTAGCTTCTCACCTAATCACGTGACACCACACTCCAAAAAGCAAGTTCTGCAGGATCTAGTTTTGTCTAATATTTCTTATTGTCCAGTCATGTGGTCCAGTGCTGCAAGGAAAGACCTAGTTAAGCTGCAGCTGGCCCAGAATAGAGCGCCACATCTTGCTCTTCATTGTAATCAGAGGATTGATATAAATACTATGCATGCCAGTCTCTCTTGGCTAAGAGTTGAGGAGAGACTGACTGCATCGCTTCTTCTTTTTATAGGAAACATTAATGTGTTGAAAATCCCAAATTATTTGCATAGTCACCTTACACACAGCTCTGACACACACACTTATCCCACCAGACATGCCACCAGGGGTCTTTTCACAGTCCCCAAATCCAGAACAAATTCAAGAAAACGTACAGTATTATATAGAGCCATTATTGCATGGTACTCTGTTCCATCTCATATTGCTCAAATAAACAACAAACCTGGTTTAAAAAAACAGATAAAGCAACACTTCGCGGCACAACGCCTCTCCCCTATTTGACTTAGGTAGTTTGTGTGTATGCATTGATATGTAGGCTACGTGTGCCTTTTACATTTTTTTTTAATGTAGTTCTGTCCTTGAGCTGTTCTTGTCTATGAATATTCTGTATTATGTCATGTTTCATGTTTTGTGTGGACCCCAGGAAGAGTAGCTGCTGCTTTTGCAACAGCTAATAGGGATCCTAATAAAATACCAAATGGTCAGAATTTTTCACCTCCATTTTAGGGCAAGCCAAGAGTGCAAGTCTGGAATAGATTTACATTTTATTTCACACTGGAAGCAAACATTGTTAATTTATTGTTTTGTAATTAAGATATAGTCCTGAATTAGTCAGTCAGCAAAGAGTTAAAGCGACAGTACAAAAGGGCCTTTTTTTATAGACACAAACAATTGATAATTGACCTTCCTGTGACATCGGGTGTTGTAGGTGTCCTGGAGGGCAGGTAGTTTACCCCCGGTGATGCGTTGTGCAGTCCTCACTACCCTCTGGAGAGCCTTACGGTTGTGGGCGGAGCAGTTGCCGTCACAGGAGGTGATACAGCCCGACAGGATTCTCTCGATTGTGCATCTGTAGAAGTTTGAGTGTTTTAGGTGACAAGCCGAACCTCCTGAGGTTGAAGAGGCGCTGTTGCGCCTTCTTCACCACGCTGTCTGTGTGGGTGGACCATTTCAGTTTGTCCGTGATGTGTACGCCGAGGAACTTAAAACTCATGGGTAAACAGGGAGTACAGGAGAGGGCTGAGAACGCACCCTTGTGGGGCCCCAGTGTTGAGGATCAGCGGGGTGAAGATGTTGTTTCCTACCCTCACCTAGGGTCTCGAGCTTAATGACGAGCTTGGAGGGAACTATGGTGTTAAATGCTGAGCTGTAGTCGATGAACAGCATTCTTACATAGGTATTCCTCTTGTCCAGATGGGTTAGGGCAGTATGCAGTGTGATTGCGATTGCGTCATCTGTGGACCTATTGGGACGGTAAGCAAATTGGAGTGGGTCCAAGGTGTCTGGCAGGATGGAGGTGATATGATCCTTGACTAGTCTCTCAAAGCACTTCATGATGACGGAAGTGAGTGCTACGGGGCGATAGTCATTTAGCTCAGTTACCTTAGCTTTCTTGGGAACAGGAACAATGGTGGCCCTCTTGAAGCATGTGGGAACAGCAGACTGGGATAGGGACTGATTGAATATGTCCGTAAACACACCAGCCAGCTGGTCTGCGCATGCTCTGAGGACACGACCAGGGATGCCATCTGGGCTAGCAGCCTTGCGAGGGTTAACACATTTAAATGTTTTACTCAAATTGGCTGCAGTGAAAGTGAGCCCGCAGGTTTTGGTAGCAGGCCGTGTCGGTGGCACTGTATTGTCCTCAAAGCGAGCAAAGAAGATGCTTAGTTTGTCTGGGAGCAGGACGTCGTGGTCCGCGACGGGGGCTGGTTTTCTTTTTGTAGTCCGTGATTGACTGTAGACCCTGCCACATTCCTCTCGTGTCTGAGCCGTTGAATTGTGACTCTACTTTGTCTCTATATTGATGCTTAGCTTGTTTGATATAGCTACACTGTTTGTATTCAGTCATGTTTCCGGTCGCCTTACCCTGGTTAAAAGCAGTGGTTCTCACTTTCAGTTTTGCGCGAATGCTGCCATCAATCCACGGTTTCTGGTTGGGGAAGGTTTTAATAGTTGCTATGGGTGCAACATCACCGATGCACTTGCTAATAAACTCGCTCACCGAATCAGCGTATACATCAATGTTGTTAGTAGTAGCATTATAAATAAGGTTTTGTTATTTGTATTACTGTTAATTTTTTATTTATTTTTTTTTCATATTGTTAAAATTCTGTCTGCTTACAATTCCTTGTAAAATATTACGACCATTTGATTTTTTTTTTTCCCGTACTGCATGCTGGCGGAACGGAGGTGTTTGCTGGTTGGTTGCCTATGCCGAGTCCCCAACAACCGGATGTTCTGGTTTTCAGGGGAAATGGAAAGAGAGCCTGTGACGTGACTTACGCTTTAGGACGTTAACAAAGCGACACTCCATCTTAACTCCTCCACATTTACTGGATTGGTTGAACAGTGCAGAAGAGAATCTCCCCCGACAGTATCTAGTTTCAAGTTTTTTTTTCACGCCTAAATTAGGTTTGCCAACGGCTGTCATAAGCAGGTGGCAAGCCCGTCAGGTGTGTCTAATTATCTCAAGCCCATGAGAGGCTGGCTGGCTGGCTGTTTGGGAGTTGCCTGCCTGCCTTCCACACCAGCTGGTGTCAAAGTTATTGAATAGTGCTTTTTTTAACCTTTATTTAACTAGGCAAGTCAGTTAAGAACGAATCCATTTTTTTTACAATGACTGTCTACCCCGGCCAAATCCTCCCATAACCCAGACGATGCTGGGCCAATTGTGCGCCGCCCTATGGGACTCACGATCACGGCCGGTTGTGATACAGCCCAGGATCGAACCAGGGTCTGTAGTAACATCTCTATAACTGACATGCAGTGCCTTAGACCGCTGCGCCATTCGGGAGCCCACTCACTGTGGACTCACTTAATTATAAATCAATTCAGCATGAAAGCCACAAAGTCAGTTAACTATCACCTAGGGGCAGCTGCTTTGTGAGAAAATTAGTTGTTGGCATACTTTTGAGCTGTCAACATTGAAACCAACCATGATTGGAGATGGATGATATGATTTGTGCTGTCTGCTTTCTTAGCACTCATTCGACAGTCTGTTGGATCGTCATGTTTTCCGATTTTATGCCAGTTTGATATCAACTCTTAATCTGTATTTGGTGTCTTAAGTGAGGCCTGGGAGATAAATGCCAAATAAAGTTGCCTACTTCCTCCAAAGGACACTTTGTTAGGCTGTATTTTAAGGGAAATAAATATTTGGGTACATTTTGCACACACCGAATGACCCATGTGTGTTAACATGCCTTGAGAGAGGAGCCATAGATGTAGGATACAGCTGCTGAGTGCCTGTACCTGGCTGAACACTGGCAGACTCACTTTGATGATCTATGTTGTATAGGCCTACAACTTTCACATGGTGTTTATCGTGTAGGTTCTGTATGTGTAAGCCAAGCGAGCCCATGATCCAGAGCTCTGTGTGGGTAGACTTGCAGCCTAACTGTACATGGAAGAGGATGAGAAAGAAGAAGAGGCAGGTAGTTAGCCATCCACACCTCCATTGCCGCCCACTCTTGTACACTTGGTTGTTTCTTGTTAGGTTTAGGTTCAGTAGCTAGCTATTTGTTTAGTAGTGCAGTCAGTGTATGAGCTAAGGTTTGAGTGTATAGGCTAATTGTGTTCCTGTCTGGCAAAACCATTCATTGTCCAACTCATGATTAGACCATCTTCTTTTGAGCTGGACCCTTGATTAGGTGGTATGTGTGTCTGTTTTTCCTCTTGTCAACATGGTCTGTGTTGCCATGGAGAAGTAGCAGCCACATGGGTGCTGTTGGCATGGCAATGACACACATGGGAGCGAGTGATAGACACTGGGGACACGGAATCACAGACGATACAATCTGACTCTACAAAACCGCATTACAATGTACATTTGTTGATTGCTAGACATACAAATACGATTATTTGTTACATTTGAAACGAGGTCTAGTTGTGGCCACAACCGGACTAGATTGTGAACGACCGTTGGCAGAATGCATTGCTTGACTGCCGTGTGGGTGATAAGAACGACATAATTTATGAACTGCAGCACCCCAAACCATTCGTTGTCTATTTAGTTGAGCAGAGGCTGTGTATGTTTTGGTTCTACAAAGCTGTGTCCATCATAACATTCAATAATTAAATATTGCACAATGATGCGATCAATTGTCATGCAACAATTTCACTGAGTTACAGTTCATATAAGGAAATCAGTCAATTGAAATAAATTCATTAGGCCCTCGTCTATGGATTTCACATGACTTGGAATACTAATATGCATCTGTTGGTCACAGATACCTTAAAATAAAAAGGTAGGGGCATGGATCAGAAAACCAGTCAGTATCTGGTGTGACCACCATTTGCCTCATGCAGCTTGCGAAGTTGCTGGATATTGGCGGGAACTGTAACACGCTGTTGTACATTTGCCCACTAAAGTCTGGTATGATGCCAAATTGCAGTCTGGTCAAGACCCTGGTGAGAACGACGAGCATGCAGATGCGCTTCCCTGAGTTTGTGACAGTTTGTGTAGAAATTCTTCAGTTGGGAAAATCCACAGTTTAATCAGCTGTCAGGTTGCTGGATATTGGTTGGTCTCAGACGATCCCGCAGGTGAAGAAGCCAGATGTGGAGGTCATGGGCTGGTGTGGTTACACGTGGTCTGCAGTTGTGAGGCTGGGGATGTAAACAAATAAGAGAAATAAGCTTTTTGTGCATATGGAACATTTCTGGGGTCTTTTATTTCAGCTTATGAAACATGGAACACTTTACATGTTGCGTTTTATATTTTTGCTCAGTGTACATTCTACAGACCCTACTGAGTATTCCCTACAATACTTTTACTGTGGCACCCAGAATAGTTTTTGCTCTATATGCCAACATGTATTCCACCAGTCCTAGTCGATTGCCAAACATTTCTGTAAAGAAAACAACCTTACATGTTGCGTTTTATATTTTTGTTCAGTATATTTTGCCTGTGCATTTGTTGGTCCGATCCCATCTCCTGAGTCACCGGAGGAGCGCGTGCTAATCCTGCTGTAGAATTCATTGCGGCCAGAAGGTCAAACGAACGACTAAAATGAACAAGTCACTTAGAAATACAAACCATGACTCTCGAGTCAGTAGAAAGAGTAGTTAAAAAAGAACGAATCGTTCGCGAACTGCACATCACTAGTGTCATGTCTTTTGTGTCGGTGTCAGAGTAGGTAGTGTGCGGCTCATCTGAGTTGTAAGTGTGGGTAGTGTGTGTGGTTTTGTGACGTGATTACCGGAGTAGTTTTCAAAGAGGCTGTCATGACAGCGCTTTGGGAGAGTATGGGTGTAGTGTGGTTGGCACACCCTTACTCTACTCTCCAACGAAGTTTGTGTTAGTCCGGGAGAATTCTCACTCACTCTCACCCTCCTCTCTCTAGGAGATGTTGGGGCCCAGGCCCTGTTCTCAGTTCCGCGGCGGCCTGGCTTTGGCACCATGGGGAAGCCTATCAAGCTGCTGGCCAACTGCTTCCAGGTGGATATCCCCAAGATGGACGTCTACCTCTATGAAGTAGACATCAATCCCGAGAAGTGCCCGCGTCGCGTCAACAGGTATACAAGCTGCGCTCGATCAAACCCACCAACCTATCATATGTCTCAGCATGAACATTCTCAAAACAACACTGGCTGCAGATCTTTCGTGTGATCACATGAACTGTTCTCAGCATCACTTTACCCACATTAGACCAGGGTTATGGATCAGTGCTGGAGTGTTGATATATTTGTCTCTCTGGTGCCCCTATAGGGAGGTGGTGGACTCCATGGTGAAGCACTTCAAGGTGACCATCTTTGGGGACCGAAGGCCAGTCTACGATGGGAAGAGGAGCCTCTACACAGCCAACCCCCTACCAGTCGCCACAGCAGGGGTGAGATGCGCACACACACACAATAACATTTGTAGTGTAATTTACCATGTTGAATGTCAGATGTGTGTTCTGGTGATTCATTGAGTTGCCATAGCTTGAACTCCTATCTATTATTGTCCTCAGGTGGATCTGGACGTCACCCTGCCAGGGGAAGGGGGTAAGGATCGCCCCTTCAAAGTGTCCATCAGGTTTGTGTCGCTTGTCAGCTGGCACATGCTGCACGAGGTCCTGACGGGGCGCACCATGCCTGAGCCCTTGGAGCTGGACAAGCCCATCAGCACCAACCCTGTACACGCTGTGGACGTGGTGCTGCGACACCTGCCCTCCATGAAGTGAGTCACTGCCGCCCTACTGGACAGCAGTGGTATTACAGATTTCACTTTATGTATGGTCCCAGGGCCTAGGAGTGTTCATGAACTGTAGAACTGCTGTCAGAAGCTTTTGGCTCTGTTTTAGATGTGGAACGAGCTATTCTGTTGGTTGTGTAATTTAAGAGTGTGTATTTATCAACACTCATAGTCCACAATATAGTAGTCATTTATAGTATAGATTCCTTCAAAAAAGATATACAACCTAATGAAGCTATGTCTTGAATAAAACATGAGTAGAGTAATTCAATACATTTTCTGGCTGTGAAAGGTGACCCTCTCTTTTTTCTCCCCAGGTATACCCCAGTGGGGCGCTCATTCTTCTCCTCCCCTGAGGGTTACGACCACCCCCTGGGTGGGGGCAGGGAGGTGTGGTTCGGCTTCCACCAGTCGGTGCGGCCTGCCATGTGGAAGATGATGCTCAACATTGACGGTGAGGGCCTTTTCCCTTGACTGTAAGGAACATGGACACTAATAAAGTTTACAATAATGTATTCTTCACTGGTGGCAGGGACTTGTTTGCGTCCATGTTGTCTGGATGACGATGATGTAGCATCTCAGTCAGTCTGTGATGTCTGTGTTTTTAGTTGCATTTTGTTTAGTCAGTCATGTCTATGATTGGTCCAAATGATATAGAATTCAGCTTATCCCTCACACTTTTACTCAGAATTTGATCCTTAGCTACATTCGAAGTCCCCGATTTTTAAATTGACATACTCTAACTCTTGCTATTTGAATTTGGTTGTAGACTATCATAACATGGATCCTTAGCCACATTCAAGTACCTTATTTTAATTTGACCACTTCTCCTCTATAGTTTCGGCCACAGCATTCTACAAGGCCCAGCCGGTGATCCAGTTCATGTGTGAGGTCCTGGACATCCACAACATAGACGAGCAGCCCCGGCCCCTCACCGACTCCCACAGGGTCAAGTTCACCAAAGAGATCAAAGGTAGGCAGAGTGACGTCACCACCACCACCCCAGGCACAAGAATGCTAACTAGCACTTTAGTGGAACACGCTGCTAGACTCCTTGCATCACTATTGAAATCCAGGGCTAATGTTTTTGTCATAACTTTGCTTTGGTTGTAGGGATATTGGTATTGTGATAGTTCACTCACTCCTTTCTGTATTGCTGAATCGTTTTATACTGAACAAAAATATAAGACCCTAATCTATGGCTTTCACATGACTGGGCAGGGGTGCAGCCATGGGTGGGCTTGGGAGGACATGTCCCACCCACTTGGGAGCACGACTGCACCCCTGCCCAGTCATGTGAAATACATAGATTAGGGCCATAATTAATTTTGAATGGATAGTTCTTCTCAAACATATGCACCTCCTCCTTGCTTTGCTGTGTCCAGGTCTGAAGGTGGAAGTGACCCACTGCGGGACGATGCGGAGGAAGTACAGAGTGTGTAACGTGACCCGCCGACCTGCCAGCCACCAGACGTGAGTACCTATAGACAGGGATAACTGAAGTTTGGCTGCAAGCAGACCAGCAGTTAAGAACGTTGGCCCAGTAACCAAATCCCATAGCTGACTAGGTGAAAAATCTGTCGATAAGCAAGGCACTTAACCCTAATTGCTCTGGATAAAATTTCAAATATATAAATGTAGGTTAACCTGTTATGGATCCAATCCCGTGAACTGGATCGATTTTGACAACATCCGGTGAAATGCAGAGCACCAAATTCAAATTACAAAAATACTAATTTCAAACATTCATGAAAATACAAATGCTGCACACCCTTCAAAAGCTTAGACTCTTGTTAATCTAACAGCATTATCAGATTTCAAAAAGGCTTTATGGCGAAAGCAGAACATTTGATTGTCTGAGGACAGCACCCCCACTCAAACTCAATTAGCATAATAACATAACCAGCAGAGGTGTCACAAAACTCAAAAATAGCATCAAAAGGTAAGCGATTTATTTTATGATCTTCCACTGATGGCATATCAAAGTGTCCAGGTTACACAATAAGAGGTCCTTTTGTTCGATAAAGTTCCTCTTTATATCCATATAGCTCCGTTTGGTTGGCGAGTTTTGTTCAGTAATCCACCTGCCCAAAGGCTTTCATCCATGCAGACAAAAGATATCCCAAAATTTAGTCGAAAAAAGTCAAACAGCATTTGTAATCAATACTCAGTTTATATTCATTTTAGGGTATCTATAATATTTCAGACGGAATATAACCTTCTGAATAGAAGAGAAAAAGAACTGAGCACGCATTCCCTGTTACGCGCAAAATCCAAAACAGTACACTTGACGTGAACTCAGGAACAAGTGGTCTTACTCCCTTGATTTTCATGATTGAACGTTCCAACCTTTTTCTAAACACTGTTGACATCCAGTGGAAGCCATAGGAACTGCAGTCTGGGAGCTAAAATACCCTGCATTGAATAGCTTGCCAATTGAAAACAGTGTGACATGACTGATTCAGACATCCCGGATAGATTTTGCTTGGGTTTTTGCCTGCCATATCAGTTCAGTTATTTTAACAGTTTTAGAAACTTCAGAGTGTTTTCTATCCAAAGCTACTAATTAAATGCATATCCTTCTGGGCCTGAGTAGCAGGCAGTTTACTTTGGGGACGTTTTTCATCCGAACTTCAAAATACTGCCCTCTAGCCCTAAGAAGTTAACTCGGACACAGCCTGGACCGAAGCCTTGAATTGCCTATAAATTGGACTAATGGGCAGCTCCCTGGATAGATATATTTATATTTTTTTATTTAACCAGGTAGGCCAGTTGAGAACAACTTCTCATTTACAACTGCGACCTGGCAAAAATAAAGCAAAGCAGTGCGACAAAAACAACAACACAGAGTTACACATGGGATAAGCAAACGTACAGTCGTGGCAAAATGTTTTGAGAATGACACAAATATAAATTTTCACAAAGTCTTCTGCCTGTATGATGGCAATTTGCATATACTCCAGATTGTCATGAGGAGTGATCAGGTGAATTGCAATCACTTAGTCACTCCACTTGGAAAAACTTCCTGTATTTGGCTGTTTTTCAAGGTAAACTCTTGAAACCTTGTCTAAAGACGGTTGACATCTAGTGGAAGACATAGGTACTGCATAGGTACTGCAACCTGGGAACTGGAATTCAGCAGATCCCATAGACAACCATTGGAAAAGAGGGCATGTCACCAAAAAAATTCCAGATTCTGCTCAGGTTTTTGCCTGCCATATCAGTTCTGTTATACTCACAGACATTATTTTAACAGGTTTAGAAACTTCAGAGTGTTTTCTACCCAATAGTACTAATTATGTGCATATCCTTTCTGGGCCTGAGTGGCAGGCATTTTACTTTGGGCACGCCAGACTCTCAAACTCCCAGCACTGCCACCGCTCCCTAACTAATATTAATGACCTCAGTCAGGACACCCGTTTTAATAACGTCCCATCTGAAAGACAGAACCCTAC
Organism: Brachymystax lenok tsinlingensis; assembly: GCA_030435695.1. Taxonomy (NCBI): domain Eukaryota; kingdom Metazoa; phylum Chordata; class Actinopteri; order Salmoniformes; family Salmonidae; genus Brachymystax; species Brachymystax lenok. The sequence continues at coordinate 1,592,162 of CM059806.1, read as the reverse complement.
ACAGGGCAATGTCCCCAATCACTGCCCTGGGGCATTGGGATATTATTATTTTTTTGACCTGAGGAAAGAGTGCCTCCTACTGGCCCTCCAACACCACTTCCAGCAGCATCTGGTCTCCCATCCAGGGACTGACCAGGACCAACCCTGCTTAGCTTCAGAAGCAAGCCAGCAGTGGGTTGCAGGGTGGTATGGTGCTGGCATAGAAAAATCTATGTACAGTGAGTGCAAATGTAGTAAGATTAGGCAATAAATAGGCTATAGTGGCGTTAACACTGGAGTGATAGGGATACTGGGGTGCAGAAGAGCAAAAATAAATAACAATATGGGGATGAGGTAGTTGGGTGGGCTATTTACAGATTGGCTGTGTACAGGTGCAGTGATTGGTAAGCTGCTCTGACAGCTGATGCTTAAAGTTAGTGAGGGCGATATGAGTCTCCAGCTTCAGTGATTTTTGCAATTCATTCTAGTCATTGGCAGCAGAGAACTGGAAGGAAAGTTGGCCAAAGGAGGTGTTGGCTTTGGGGATGACCAGTGAAATATACCTGCTGAAGCGCGTGCTATGGGTGGGTGTTGCTATGGTGACCAGTGAACTGAGATAAGGTGGGGCTTTACCTAGCAAAGACTTATAGATGACCTGGAGCCAGTGGATTTGGCGACGATTATGAAGCGGGGCCAGCCAACAAGAGCATACAGGTTGCAGTGGTGGGTAGTAATGGGGCTTTGGTGACAAAACGGATGGCACTGTGATGGACTACTTCCAATTTGATGAGTAGTGTTGGAGGCTATGACATCGCCAAAGTCAAGGATCGATAGGATAGTCAGTTTTACGAGGGTATGTTTACCAGCATGAGTGAAGGAGTCTTCGTTGCGAAATAGGAAGCCGATTCTAGATTACATTTTTGATTGGAGATGCTTAATATGAGTCTGGAAGGAGAGTTTACAGTCTAACCAGGCACCTAGGTATTTGTAGTTGTCCACATATTCTATGTCAGAACCATCCAGAGTAGTGATGCTAGTCGGGTGAGCGGGTGCGGGCAGCGATCGGTTGAAGGGCATGCATTTAGTTTTACTAGCATTTAAGAGCAGTTGGAGGTCACAAAAGGAGAGTTGTTTGGCATTGAAGCTCATTTGGAGGTTTGTTAACACAGTGTCCAAAGAAGGGCCAGAAGTATACAGAATGTTGTCGTCTGCGTAGAGGTGGATCAGAGAATCACCAGCAGCAAGAGCGACATCATTGATATAAAGAGAGAAAAGAGTCGGCCCAAGAATTGAACCCTCTGGTGCCCCCATAGACTGCCAGAGGTCCGGACAACAGGCCCTCCGATTTGACACACTGAACTCTGTCTGAGAAGTAGTTGGTGAACCAGGCGAGGCAGTCATTTGAGAAACCAAGGCTATTGAGTCTGCCGATAAGAATGCGGTGATTGACAAAGTCGAAAGCCTTGGCCAGGTTGACGGCTGCACAGTACTGTCTTTTATCGATGGCGGTTATGATATCGTTTAGGACCTTGAGTGTGGCTGAGGAGCACCCATGACCAGCTCAGAAACCAGATTGCATAGCGGAGAAGGTACAGTGGGATTCGAAATGGTCGGTGATCTGTTTAACTTGGATTTCGAAGACAGAAAGGCAGGGCAGGATAGATATGGGTCTGTAACAGTTTGGGTCTAGAGTGTCTTCCCCTTTGAAGAGGGGGATGACCGTGGCAGCTTTTTTCTTTAGGGATCTCAGACGATATGAAAGAGAGGTTGAACAGGTGACAGTGTTTCCTAGCCTCAGTGCAGTGGGCAGCTTTGAGGAGGTGCTCTTATTCTCCATGGACTTTAGTCTCCCAAAATGTTTTGGAATTTGTGCTACATGATGCAAATTTCTGTTTGAAAAAGCTAGCCTTTGCTTTCCTAACTGACTGTGTATATTGGTTCCTAACTTCCCTGAAAAGTTGCATATCGCGGGGGCTACTCGATGCTAATTGCAGTATGCAACAGGATGTTTTGTGCTGGTCAAGGACAGTCGAGTGAATCAAGGTCTATATCTGTTCTTAGTTATAAAAAAATAAATAATTGGGCATTCTTATTTAAGATGGTGAGGAAAGCACTTTTAAAGAATAACCAGGCATCAGCTTCTGATGGGATAAAGTCAGTATCCTTCCAGGATACGCGGGCCAGGTCGATTACAAAGGCCTGCTCGCTGAAGTATTTTAGGGAGCGTTTGGGTGGTCGTTTGCCTGCGTCCGTAATGGGTCCGCGGTCAATGAGGCAGTGATCGCTGAGGTCCTGGTTGAAGACAGCAGAGATGTATTTAGATGGCAAGTTGGTCAGGATAATATCTATGAGGGTGCCCGTGTATACGGATTTAGGGTTGTACCTGGTAGGTTCCTTGATCATTTGTGTGAGATTGAGGGCATCTAGCTTAGATTGTAGGACGGCCGGGGTGTTAAGCATATCCAAGTTTAGGTCACCGAACAGAGCAAACTCTGAAGATAAATGGGGGGGCAATCAATTCACATATGGTGTCCAGGGCACAGCTGGGGGCTGAGGGGGTCTATAACAAGTGTCAACCGTGAGAGACTTATTTCTGGAAAGGTGGATTTTTAAAAGTAGAAGCTCGAACTGTTTCGGCACAGACCTGGATAGTATTGCAGAACTCTGCAGGCTATCTCTGCAGTAGATTGCAACTCTTCCCCCTTTGACAGAAAATGTTGTAGTTGGGGATGGAAATTTCTGAATTTTTGGTGGCCTTCCTAAGCCAGGATTCAGACACGGCTAGGACATCAGGGTTGGCGGAGTGTGCTAAAGCAGTGAGTAAAACAAACTTAGGGAGGAGGCTTCTGATGTTAACATGCATGAAACCAAGGCTTTTACGGTTACAGAAGTCAACAAATGAGAGCGCGCCTGGGGAATAGGTGTGGTACTGGGGGCTACAGGGCCTGGGTTAACCTCTACATCACCAGAGGAACAGAGGAGGAGTAGGATAAGGGTACGGCTAAAGGCTATAAGAACTGGTCGTCTAGTGCGCTGGGAACAGAGAATAAAAGGAGCAGTAGAATAGATTCAGGGCATAATGTACAGACAAGGGTATGGTAGGATGTGTGTACAGTGGAGGTAAACCTAGGTGTTGAGTGACGATGAGAGAGATTGCATCTCTAGAGGCACCAGTTAAGCCAGGTGAGGTCTCCACATGTGTGGGGGCTGGGACAAAAGAGCTATCTTAAGGCATGTTGAGCAAGACTGGGGGGCTCGACAGTAAAATAAAACAAGTACTAACTGAGACAGCAGTAGATAAGGCATATTGACATTAGAGAGAGGCATAAAGCAATCACGGGTGTTGATCGGGAGAGTTAAGACAACAACAGGTAAATGGCGATGAATGGGCAGAGAGGGTCAGTTAGGTACGCACAGGACCTGAGTTCGAGGCTGTGGCCGACAGAAACAGAGGTACGGCGTTAGTGAATAGTCCAGCAGGCATCAGCTGTGTAGCCGAGGGATCATAGGGTCCAATGAGCAGCAATAGGTGAGTCGGAGCCGTTCGGTAGTCGCCACTACGCTAGGCGAGCGGGATACAACGGCGTTCAGAAAGCTAGCGGGCCGGGTCTTCGGCGACATCGCAACGGAAAAGCCTGTTGAAACCACATCGGACGATTACGTCGGCAAACCAGTCGTGATGGATTAAGTCTAGTCCTGGTCTAAAAAGCAAGCTCAATGGAGAATCTCCATTGAATATGCTTTTTTTGTCGAAGACTTTGCTGTGTCCCTAGAAACCACCCCTAAGAGTTAAAAATGAAAACTAGATGAGCACAAAGTCACAGAAACTCCATGTTTCTCCTCTCCAAACCCCCAGGTTCCCCCTGCAGCTGGAGAATGGTCAGACAGTGGAGCGCACGGTGGCCCAGTACTTCAGAGAGAAGTACAGCCTGCAGCTGAAGTACCCCCACCTCCCCTGCCTCCAGGTGGGCCAGGAGCAGAAACACACCTACCTGCCCCTGGAAGTGAGTACCAATAATAGTATTGCCATTGGCTCTTTGTAGAGCCCTGAGTTGTTGTCTTTCCTGGTCAGATCATCTGGTCAGGATAAACTCAGGGCCCCCATAAAACTGTACCAATACGGCTCTCTACTGTATTAAATTACTTTAACTCACATTCCTATGTGTGTCTCCTTGCAGGTGTGCAACATAGTAGTTGGCCAGCGCTGTATTAAAAAACTCACTGATAACCAGACGTCCACCATGATCAAAGCCACGGCCCGCTCTGCCCCAGACAGACAGGAGGAGATCAGCAGGCTGGTGAGTACTGTCTAAAGCGCCCTCCAATGACTGGGAGGTATTACGACTACTGAGTGACATGTCTTAATAGTTAATCATAGTTATTGATTGCATTAATATAGTGCTTTTCCAGATGCTCAAATTCGCCTTATCCACCATCAACTAATGATTTCCAGTTTTGCTACTACCCCTCCCTCTATCCTCCTCCTCTCTCATTCCCCTCTCTGTGTCCAGGTACGGAGTGCGAACTATGAGGTGGACCCGTTCGTCCAGGAGTTCCAGTTCCGCGTGCGTGACGAGATGGCTCAGGTGACGGGCCGTGTGCTGCCAGCCCCCGGGCTGCAGTACGGCGGCAGGGTGAGCTCGGAACACTTCATGGTATCTACCCTTTAAATAATCCTTCATCTGCATGTCTCTGTGCATGTCTGTGATTTAGCTTCCCCGTCTCTCGCTCTCTTTCTTGCCCCTGGCTCTTTCACATTTTTCTTTCACATTCACATCGCTTTTGACAAACTGTCAAAACTTGACAAAATACCACCATTTCACCCACCTCTGTTTTTCTGTCTCTGAAAATAATAATTTCTACTTTTCTTGTGTGAAGGCTATAACAAATGGCATGACAGTGTTTTTAGATACATTAAATGATACTCTCCCCCTTTCTGTGTGTGTGTGTCTGTCAGCCCCAGCAGATGAACCCTGTGGTGTCATTGCAGAACCGCACGGTGGCCACGCCCAGCCACGGCGTGTGGGACATGAGGGGCAAACAGTTCCACACCGGGGTGGAGATCAAGATGTGGGCAATCGCCTGCTTCGCCACGCAGAGGCAGTGTCGCGAGGAGATCCTCAAGTGAGTGCTGTCTGTCTCACACATGCGTACATATACTGTACATCATAAACACACACACCGAGGTCTCTGTTTCAACAGTTAAATACTCAGCCCAATGCAATAACATTGTTATTATTACATATTATTGTTATCATATCTATGTTATTTCACATTTTTTACACTGAACAAAAGTATAAACGCAACATGTAACAATTTCAAAGATTTTACTGAGTTACGTATAGTTCATATAAGGAAATCCGTCAATTGCAATAAATAAATTAGGACCTAATCTATGGATCTCACATGACTGTGAAATGCATTTGTTGGTAACAAAGGTAGGGGCGTGGATCAGAACACCAGTCAGTATCTGGTGTGACCACCATTTGCCTCATGCAGCGTGACACCTCTCTTTTGCATAGAGTTGATCAGGCTCTTGATTGTGACCTGTGGAAGGTTGTCCCACTCTTCAATGGCTGTGTGGAGTTGCTGGATATTGGCGGGAACTGGAACACGCTGTTGTACACGTCACCTCATGCTGAAACATGAGGTGATGGTGGCGGATGAATGGCACGACAATGGGCCTCGGGATTACGTCACGGTATCTCTGTGCATTCAAATTGCCAACAATAGAATGCAATTGTATTCGTTGTCCATAGCCTATGCTTGCCCATACCAGAACTCAGATTAGCTTCGCTGAGAATTATTTGGTTGTGCAGACCCACAGTTTTATCAGCTGTCTGGGTGGCTGGTGTCAGACGATCCAGCAGGGGAAAAAGCCGGATGTGCAGGTCCTGGACTGGCGTGTTTACAGGTGGTCTGCGGTTGTGAGGCCGGTGTACTTACTGCCAAATTCTCTAAAACAACATTGGAGGCAGCTTATGGTAGATAAATGAACATTCAATTCTCTGGCAACAGCTCTGGTGTACATTCCTGCAGTCAGCATGCCAATTGCACACTCCCTCAGGACTTGAGACATCTGTGACATTGTGTTTGACAAAACTGCACATTATACAGTGGGGCAAAAAAGTATTTAGTCAGCCACCAATTAAGTTCTCCAACTTAAAAAGATGAGAGAGGCCTGTAATTTTCATCATAGGTACACTTCAACTATGACAGACGAAATGAGAAAAAGAAATCCAGAAAATCACATTGTAGGATTTGTTATTTATTTATTTGCAAATTATGGTGGAAAATAAGTATTTGGTCAATAACAAAAGTTTATCTCAATACTTTGTTATATACCCTTTGTTGGCAATGACAGAGGTCAAACGTTTTCTGTAAGTCTTCACAAGGTTTTCACACACTGTTGCTGGTATTTTGGCCCATTCCTCCATGCAGATCTCCTCTAGAGCAGTGATGTTTTGGGGCTGTCGCTGGGCAACACGGACTTTCAACTCCCTCCAAAGATTTTCTATGGGGTTGAGATCTGGAGACTGGCTAGGCCACTCCAGGACCTTGAAATGCTTCTTACTTCTCACTCCTTCGTTGCCCGGGCGGTGTGTTTGGGATCATTGTCATGCTGAAAGACCCAGCCACGTTTCATCTTCAATGCCCTTGCTGATGGAAGGAGGTTTTCACTCAAAATCTCACGATACATGGCCCCATTCATTCTTTCCTTTACACGGATCAGTCGTCCTGGTCCCTTTGCAGAAAAAACAGCCCCAAAGCATGATGTTTCCACCCCATGCTTCACAGTAGGTATGGTGTTCTTTGGATGCAACTCAGCATTCTTTGTCCTCCAAACACGACGAGTTGAGTTTTTACCAAAAAGTTATATTTTGGTTTCATCTGACCATATGACATTCTCCCAATCCTCATCTGGATCATCCAAATGCTCTCTAGCAAACTTCAGACGGGCCTGAACATGTACTGGCTTAAGCAGGGGACACGTCTGGCACTGCAGGATTTGAGTCCCTGGCGGCGTAGTGTGTTACTGATGGTAGGCTTTGTTACTTTGGTCCCAGCTCTCTGCAGGTCATTCACTAGGTCCCCCTGTGTGGTTCTGGGATTTTTGCTCACCGTTCTTGTGATCATTTTGACCCCACGGGTGAGATCTTGCGTGGAGCCCCAGATCGAGGAAGATTATCAGTGGTCTTGTATGTCTTCCATTTCCTAATAATTGCTCCCACAGTTGATTTCTTCAAACCAAGCTGCTTACCTATTGCAGATTCAGTCTTCCCAACCTGGTGCAGGTCTACAATTTTGTTTCTGGTGTCCTTTGACAGCTCTTTGGTCTTGGCCATAGTGGAGTTTGGAGTGTGACTGTTTGAGGTTGTGGACAGGTGTCTTTATACTGATAACAAGTTCAAACAGGTGCCATTAATACAGGTAACGAGTGGAGGACAGAGGAGCCTCTTAAAGAAGAAGTTACAGGTCTGTGAGAGCCAGAAATCTTGCTTGTTTGTATGTGACCAAATACTTATTTTCCACCATAATTTGCAAATAAATTCATTAAAAATTCTACAATGTGATTTTCTGGATTTTTTTTTCCTCATTTTGTCTGTCATAGTTGAAATGTACCTATGATGAAAATTACAGGCCTCTCTCATCTTTTTAAGTGAGAGAACTTGCACAATTGGTGGCTGACTAAATACTTTTTTGCCCCACTGTATAAACAAATATATATATATATATATATATATAACAAATTTGTGCACAACACTTAAGAGAAATAAGCTTTTTTGTGCATATGGAAAATGTCAGGGATCTTCTATTTCATGTGCATGAAACATGGGACCAACACTTTACATGTTGCATTTTATATTTTTTTTCCAGTATAATTTACTTGGGTTGGTTTCTGCCACACTTTGTCTCTCTGTGTGTCCGTCCAAATCGTCTCTTTGGGTCTCCTTGTCCTCTCTCTCCTTCTCATCCTCTCTCCTTCCCTCCGTCTCTCCAGGGGTTTCACTGACCAGCTGCGTAAGATCTCTAAGGATGCTGGGATGCCCGTCCAGGGCCAGCCATGTTTCTGTAAATACGCCCAGGGATCAGACAGCGTGGAGCCCATGTTCAGGCACCTGAAGAACACCTACACTGGCCTGCAGCTCATCATCGTCATCCTACCTGGGAAGACCCCTGTCTATGGTACGGTCCCAGACTATAAACTGTTTCAAGTAGCCACCCTTTGCTTTGATGACAGCTTTGCACACTCTTGGCATTCTCTCAACAAGCTTCACCTGGAATGCTTTTCCAACAGTCTTGAAGGAGTTCCCACGTATGCTGAGCACTTGTTGGCTGCTTTTCCATCACTGTGGTCCAACTCATCCCAAACCATCTCAATTGGGTTGAGGCCGCGTGATTGTGGAGGCCACGTCATCTGATGCAGCACTCAATCACTCTCCTTCTTGGTCAAGTAGCCCATACACAGCCTGGAGGTGTGTTGGGTCATTGTCCTGTTGAAAAACAAATTATAATCCCACTAAGCGCAAACCAGATGGGATTGCGTATCGCTGCAGAATGCTGTGGTAGCCATGCTGGTTAAGTGTGCCTTGAATTCTAAATAAATCACTGACTGTGTCACCAGCAAAGCACCCCCACACCATCACACTCCTCCATGCTTCACAGTGGGAACCACGCATGCAGAGATCATCCGTTCACCTGTACTGCGTCTCACAAAGACACGGCGGTTAGAACCAAAAATCGCACATTTGGACTCATCAGACCAAAGGACAGATTTCCACCGGTCTATTGTCCATTGCTTTCTTGGTCCAAGCAAGTCTCTTCTTATTATTTGTGTCTTTTAGTAGGGGTTTCTTTGTAGCAATTCAACCATGAAGGCCTGATTCACGCAGTCTCCTCTGAACAGTTGATGTTGAGATGTCTGTTACTTGAACTCTGAAGCATTTATTTGGGCTGGTTTTTGTGACTGCACTTGAAGAAACTTTCAAAGTTCTTGAAACTTCCCTGATTGACTGACCTTCATGTCATGAAGTAATGATGGACTGTCATTTCTCTTTGTTTATTTGCAATAATATGGACTTGGTCTTCTGTAGTGATACCCCATGCCATCTGATTTGCGCTTAGTCCCACTATTCTTCAAAGTAGCCTCCCTTGATAACATCTTTGCAGTCTCTCCACCAGCTTCATGAGGTAGTCACCTGGAATGCATTTCAATTAACAGGTGTGCCTTGTTAATTTGTTTACATTTCTTTCCTTCTTAATGCGTTTGAGACAATCAGTTGTGTTGTGACAAGGTAGGGGTGGTGTACAGAAGATGGCCCTATTTGGTAAAAGACCAAGTCCATATTATGGCAAGAACAGCTCAAATAAGCAAAGAGAATTGACAGTCCATCATATTACTTTAAGACATAAAGGTCAGTCAATCAGGAAAGTTTCATAAACTTGTGCAGTCACAAAAACTATCAAGAGGTATGATGAAACTGGCTCTCATGAGGACCGCCACAGGAAAGGAATACCCAGAGTTACCTCTGCTGCAGAAGATAAGTTCATTAGAGTTACCAGCCTCAGAAATTGCTGCCCAAATAAATGCTTCAAAGTTCAATAACAGACACATCTCAACATCAACTGTTCAGAGGAGACTGCGTGAATCAGGCCTTCATGGTGGAATTGCTGCAAAGAAATCTCTACTAAGGACACCAATAAGAAGAAGAGACTAGCTTGGGCCATGAAACACAAGAAATCAACATTAGACTGGTGGAAATCTGTCCTTTTGTCTGGAGTAAAAATTTGACGTTTTTGGTTCTAACCGCCGTGTCATTGTGAGACGCGGAGCAGGTGAACGGATGATCTCCTTATGTGTGGTTCCCACCGTGAAGCATGGAGGAGTGTGATGGTGTGGGGGTGCTTTGCTTGTGACACTGTGATTTATTTGGAATTCAAGGCACGCTTAACCAGCATGGCTAACAACATTCTGCAGCGATACACCATCCAGTCTGGTTTGCGCTTAGTGGGACTATAATTTGTTTTTCAACAGGACAATGACCCAACACACCTCCAGGCTGTGTAAGGGATATTTGACCAAGGAGAGTGATGCATCAGATGACGTGGCCTCCACAATCACCTGACCTCAACCCAATTGAGATGGTTTGGGATGAGATGGACCGCAGAGTGAAGGAAAAGCAGCCAACAAGTGCTTAACATATGTGGCAACTCCTTCAAGACTGTTGGAAAAGCATTCCACATGAAGCTTGTTGAGAGAATGCCAAGAGTGTGCAAAGCTGTCATCAAGGCAAAGGGTGGCTACTTTTAAGATTCCAAAATACTGTGGCAATAAAGTATGTGAACCTTTTGGAATGACCTGGATTTATGCATAAATTGGTCATCAAATTTGATCACAACAATAGACAAACATAGTGTGTTTAAACTAATAACACACTAATTATTGTATTTTTCTTGTCTATATTGAATACATAATTTAAACATTCACAGTGTAGGTTGGAAAAAGTATGTGAACCCCTAGGCTAATGACTTCTCCAAAAAGCTAATTGGAATCAGGAGTCAGCTAACCTGGAGTCCAATCAATGAGACGAGATTGGAGACGTTGGTTAGAGCTGCCTTTCCCTATACAAAACACTCACAAAATGTGGGTTTGCTATTCACAAGAAGCATTGCCTGATGTGAACCATGCCTTGAACAAAAGAGATCTCAGAAGACCTCAGATGAAGAATTGTTGACTTGCATAAAGCTGGAAAGGGTTACAAAGTATCTCTAAATGCCTTGATGTTCATAAGTCCACGGTAAGACAAATTGTCTATAAAATGGAGAACGTTCAGCACTGTTGCTACTCTCCCTAGGAGTGGCCGTCCTGCAAAGATAACTGCAAGAGCACAGCGCAGAATGCTCAGTGAGGTTAAGAAGAATCCTAGAGTGTCAGCTAAAGACTTGCAGAAATCTCTGGAACATGCTAACATCTCTGTTGACGAGTCTACGATACGTAAAACACTAAACAAGAATGGTGTTCACAGGAGGACAACAATGAAGAAGCCCCTGGTGTCCCAAAAAAACATTGGTACACGTCTGTTTGCAAAAGTGCACCTGGATGTTCCACAGCGCTACTGGCAAAATATTATGTGGAAAGATGAAACTACAGTTCAGTTGTTTGAAAGGAACACACAACACTAAGTGTTGAGGAAAAAGGCACAGCACACCAATGTCAAAACCTCATCCCAACTGTAAAGTATAGTGGAGGGAGCATCATGGTTTGTGCTGCTTTGCTGCCTCAGGAAAAAATGAATTCCCAAGTTTATCAATACATTTTGCAAGAGAATGTTAGGCTATCTGTCCTCCAATTGAAGCTCAACAGAAGTTGGGTGATGCAACAACCCAAAACTCAGAAGTAAATCAACAACCGAATGGCTTAAACAGAAGAAAATACACCTTCTGGAGTGGCCCAGTCAGTCCTGACCTCAACCCGATTGAGATGCTGAGGCATGACCTCGAGAGCAGTTCACACCAGACATCCTAAGAATATTGGTGAACTGAAACAGTTTTGTAAAGAGGAATGGTCCAAAATTCCTCCTGACCGCTGTGCAGGTCTGGTCCGCAACTACAGAAAATGTTTGGTTGAGGTTATTGCTGCCAAAGGTTGACCAACCAGTTATTAAATCCAAGGGTTCACATACTTTTTCCACCCTGCACGTTTACACGGTGTGTTCGATAAAGACATAAAAACGTATCATTGTTTGTCTGTTATTAGTTTATGCAGACTGTTGTGACCTAGATTAAGATCAGATCAAATTTTAAGACAAATTTATGCAGAAATACAGGTATTTCCAAAGGGTAAACATACTTTTTCTTGCCACTGTATAAAATATATTTGTATTTAACACTTTCTTTGGTTATACATGATTCCATATTTGTTATTTCATAGTTTTGATGTCTTCACAATTATTCTACAATGTAGAAATAAAGAAAAAACCTTTAATGAGTAGGTGTGTCCAAACTTTTGACTGGTGCTGTATATTCACAGTGCATTCGGAAAGTATTCAAACCACTTGACTTTTTCCACATTTGGTTATGTTACAGCCTTACACAGAACCCAAACCGGCTGCACGGGTGCGCCATCGTGCATAAATGTATTTTGTAACCCCACACCAAACGGCATCACGACACACAGGTTAAAATATCAAAACAAACTCTGAACCAATTACATTAATTTGGGGACAGGTCGAAAAGCAGTAAACATTTAACGTTATGGCAATTTAGCTAGCTTGCACTTGCTAGCTAATTTGTCAAATTAACTAGCTTGCTGTTGCTAGCTAATTTGTCCTGGGATATAACGTTAAACATTGAGTTGTTATTTTACCTGAAATGCACAAGGTCCTCTACTCCGCCAATTAATCCACACATAAAACGGTCAACCGAATCGTTTCTAGTCATCTCTCCTCCTCCAGGCGTTTTCTTCTCTTGACTTTATATTGCGATTGGCAACTTTCATAAATTAGGTGCATTACCGCCACTTGACCTCGTTCGTCTTTCAGTCACCCACGTGGGTATAACCAATGAGGAGATGGCACGTGGGTACCTGCTTCTTTAAACCAATGAGGAGATGAGAGAGGCAGGACTTGCAGCGCGATTGGCATCAGAAATAGAACTGACTTCTATTTTAGCCCTTGCAACGCAGACGCTCGTTGGCGTGCGCGCAGTGTGGGTGCAATAATTGAATAACATAGAGAACGCTCGCGCACGCGACACACAATACCCAATAATGACAAAGCAAAAAAAAGGTTTTTACAAATATTACTACTACTACTTTGTTGACTCACCTTTGACAGCGATTACAGCCTCGAGTCTTCTTGGGTATGACGCTACAAGCTTGGGGGAGTTATTTGGGGAGTTTCTCCCATTGTTCTCTGCAGATCCTCTCAAGCTCTGTCAGGTTGGATGGGGAGCGTCGCTGCACAGCTATTTTCGGGTCTCACCGGAGATGCTTGATTGGGTTCAAGTTCAGGCTCTTACTGGGCCATTCAAGGTCATTCAGAGACTTGTCCCGAAGCCACTCCTGCGTTGTCTTGGTAGTGTGCTTAGGGTCGTTGTCCTGTTGGAAGGTGAACCTTCGCCAACAGTCTGACGTCCTGAGCACCCTGGAGCAGGTTTACAACAAGGATCTCTCTGTACTTTGCTCTGTTCATCTTTCCCTCGATCCTGACTAGTCTCCCAGTCCCTACCGCTGAAAAACATCCCCACCACATGGATGCTGCCACCACCATGCTTCACCGTAGGGATGGTGCCTGGTTTCCTCCAGACGTGACGCTTGGCATTCAGGCCAAAGATTTCAATCTTGGTTTCATCAGACCAGAGAATCTTATTTCAAGGTCAGAGAGTCCTTTTAGGTGCATTTTGGCAAACTCCAAGCGGGCTGTTGTTTGCCTTTTACTGAGGAGTGGCTTCCGTCTGGTCATTACCATAAAGGCCTGATTGGTGGAGTGCTACAGAGATGGTTGTCCTTCTGGAATGTTCTCCCATCTCCACAGAGGAACTGTCAGAGTGACCATCGGGTTCTTGGTCACCTCCCTGACCAAGGCCCTTCTACCCCGATTGCTTAGTTTGGCCGGGTGGCCAGCTCTAGAAATAGTCCTGGTGGTTCCAAACTTTTCCATTTAAGAATGATGGAGACCACTGTGTTCTTGGGGACCTTCAATGCTGCATAAATGTTTTGGTACCCTTCCCCAGATCTGTGCCTTGACACAATCACCACAGGTGGACTGCAAGTTGTAGAAACATCTCAAGGATGATCAATGGAAACAGGATCCACCTGTTCAATTTTGAGTCTCACAGCAAAGGGTTTGAATACTTATGTACAGTGGGGCAAAAAAGTATTTAGTCAGCCACCAATTGTGCAGGTTCTCTCACTTAAAAAGATGAGAGAGGCCTGTAATTTTCATCATAGGTACACTTCAACTATGACAGACAAAATGAGGGAAAAAAATCCAGAAAATCACATTGTAGGATTTTTTATGAATTTATTTGCAAATTATGGTGGAAAATAAGTATTTGGTCACATACAAACAAGCAAGATCTCTGGCTCTTACAGACCTGTAACTCCTCTGTCCTCCACTCGTTACCTGTATTAATGGCACCTGTTTGAACTTGTTATCAGTATAAAAGACACCTGTCCACAACCTCAAACAGTCACACTCCAAACTCCACTATGGCCAAGACCAAAGAGCTGTCAAAGGACACCAGAAACAAAATTGTAGACCTGCTCCAGGTTGGGAAGACTGAATCTGCAATAGGTAAGCAGCTTGGTTTGAAGAAATCAACTGTGGGAGCAATTATTAGGAAATGGAAGACATACAAGACCACTGATAATCTTCCTCGATCTGGGGCTCCACGCAAGATCTCACCCTGTGGGGTCAAAATGATCTCAAGAACGGTGAGCAAAAATCCCAGAACCACACGGGGGGACCTAGTGAATGACCTGCAGAGAGCTGGGACCAAAGTAACAAAGCCTACCATCAGTAACACACTCGCCGCCAGGGACTCAAATCCTGCAGTGCCAGACATGTCCCCTGCTTAAGCCAGTACATGTTCAGGCCCGTCTGAAGTTTGCTAGAGAGCATTTGGATGATCCAGATGAGGATTGGGAGAATGTCATATGGTCAGATGAAACCAAAATAGAACTTTTTGGTAAAAACTCAACTCGTCGTGTTTGGAGGACAAAGAATGCTGAGTTGCATTCAAAGAACACCATACCTACTGTGAAGCATGGGGGTGGAAACATCATGCTTTGGGGCTGTTTTTCTGCAAAGGGACCAGGGACGACTGATCCGTGTAAAGGAAAGAATGAATGGGGCCATGTATCGTGAGATTTTGAGTGAAAACCTCCTTCCATCAGCAAGGGCATTGAAGATGAAACGTGGCTGCGTCTTTCAGCATGACAATGATCCCAAACACACCGCCCGGGCAACGAAGGAGTGGCTTCGTAAGAAGCATTTCAAGGTCCTGGAGTGGCCTAGCCAGTCTCCAGATCTCAACCCCATAGAAAATCTTTGGAGGGAGTTGAAAGTCCGTGCCCCAAAACATCACTGCTCTAGAGGAGATCTGCATGGAGGAATGGGTCAAAATACCAGCAACAGTGTGTGAAAACCTTGTGAAGACTTACAGAAAACGTTTGACCTCTGTCATTGCCAACAAAGGGTATATAACAAAGTATTGAGAAACTTTTGTTATTGACCAAATACTTATTTTCCACCATAATTTGCAAATAAATAAATAAAAAATCCTACAATGTGATTTTCTGGATTTCTTTTTCTCATTTCGTCTGTCATAGTTGAAGTGTACCTATGATGAAAATTACAGGCCTCTCTCATCTTTTTAAGTTGGAGAACTTGCACAATTGGTGGCTGACTAAATACTTTTTTGCCCCACTGTACACTACCGTTCAAAAGTCTTTTTTTTTTTTTTTTAAAGAAAAGCACAGTTTTTTCCGTTTTTAAAATAACATCAAATTGATCAGAAATACAGAGTAGACATTAATGTTGTAAATCACTATTGTAGCTGGAAACGGCAGATTTTTTGATGGAATATCTACATAGGTGTACGGATGCCCATTATCAGCAACCATCACTCCTGTGTTCTTTAACCAGGATAGAAAGAGGAGAGGGAGGCCCCGGTGCACAACTGACCAAGAGGACAAGTACATTAGTGTCTAATGTAGTTTGAGAAAATGACGCCTCACAAGTCCTCAACTTGCAGCTTCATTAAATAGTACCCGCAAAACACCCGTCTCAACGTCAACAGTGAAGAGGCGACTCTGGGATGCTGGCCTTCTAGGGTATGAATGTACAGCATTTTGGCACACTCCCCCCTCTTGTGCTAGCAACATATCAAGTGCTACCCTATTCTGTATAGCTGTGAGATGAGCGGCTTGCAATTCCGGTCTTATTATCGAAAATCCTTTAGTGAATAAATTTACCAAAGATTCTAAATGATATCCTAATCGATCTATATCATGGGCATTTTTGTGACTCAATTGATCAAATTGGAACATCATTCCATTGTGAAATGCTCCTTCAAACCAGTCTTAATCTGCTTGGAATGGAAAGGTTGGTTTTATGCATTACAACAATGGATATATTTAGTTCACCAAAAACACAGCACCATGTCCAATTTGTTGGTAAATAAAGATATGCCTCATCACCACAGATCCAATAATGATCAATAAACGTGGCTGAGCCATATTGATGTGGAGAGTGAATGTCTGTTTCTGTCTGAATAGTGGTGTACCCCACATTTAGTTTAACGGGAATGCTAGAAGCACATGTTCCATTTATTCAGCTACATCCTATTGGGAAAACACTGTAATTAACACATGTTGACATTCCCAGATAGGATTAGTTGAATTGTGCTATGGAGATATTACTTGGGTTGTGACAATGACAGGTTTGGAATGGGGTTCACCGGGTTTGGATTAGAGTAGGTTCTGGTACAGTGTATGGGTTCTAAAATAATTTTGGTGGACAATCAAATCCACCTCTATTTTTTGTCGATGACAAATCACCATCAATGCGTTTTACCCTGTGAAGGTTTACCCCATGAAGTTTCATTTGATAAGATCATTTCAAGTGCACATAGTGTCATTAATGCTGGCCTCTACTGAATAATGTAAGAGTTGTGAGATCGCTGATGTGGAAAGACTACATACATAGCAGGAGCTGTTTTCTACCATCAGTTCAGTTTTTACTGTCTGATTAAGCAGTGACCATCAAGTGTTTCCTCGTGATTCCGTCTGTGATGCTCATCAAGTGGATGCATCGACATCCTCCTCCTTCTGGCATCTGGGCGACTATTGTTTGCTGGACTCCCATCCTGAGCCTGCCATTGGCTCGAGCTGGAGCGGCTGTTACTTAAGTCACGCCGTGGGACTATGCTGGTGTTGTATTCTTCAGTTGCATAATGGCCACTTCTCGCTCTGGGCTGTTCTGCTCCTCCCAGGGCCCATACAACAGCTGCAATGAGAAGACTGACCACGAAAGCAACAAACATGATGCGTAGAGTCCGGTCCTGGTCCTCCCATGGCATCTGGGGTTGTTTACGACGGGACATCGGCTGGTACATCTTCATCTGGGTTGTGGTGCACCTTCCTGCAGTGGTTGGCGTGAACCCACATAGACCTCTCTGCAACTTTCACCTCTGTCTGGGTTGTCAGGAGCACTTGGACTGGACCAGTCCAGCCCTGTTGGTGCCAGGCCTTTCTGCGGAGGTCCTTGATGACCACCCAATTGCCTGGTTGAAGTTTGTGGAGTGGTCCTTCCTTTGATTCAGGTAAAGCCGCTTTCACCCTGGGAAAAATAGACTTCAGGACATTAAGTGCAGCACAGTAACTTACCATTTGATCCTTGCAACCCATCAATGTCAACCTGTTCTGTGGGAATGGAGTGTTAAGCTTTATCATGGGTCTTCCTGTGAGTATTTCATGAGGTGCTAAACCAGTGGTACGATGCGCGCGTCCACATATGTACATCAGAGGCATTACTGTTACCCATGGCAATCCGGTCTCAGCCATCAGTTTAATCAATTACATTTTCAGTGTTTGGTTGGGTATCTCTACGAGACCACCACTGGACGGATGATAACTACAATGAGTTCACAGGTCAATCTGCAAACTTTCAGAGATGTTCTGAATAACACTATTTACAAAATGAGAGCTGTTAATTTGGACGGCAGACCCCACTTAGGGATGGTTCTTTGCTACAGCCATTGCTGTGGCATTTTACAAAGAAATGCTTCTACCCGTTTGGAGAAGGCATCAACTAGGCAGTACTTATACCCCTGGCATGGAGTAAGCTCAATGAAGTCCATCATTATGTGCTCAAAAGGTCCTTCAGGCCTTGGGTGGGCTGACATATGCAGCCTCTGCCTGCATTGTTAGTCATACAAATCAAATACTTATCACAAAATCAAGGAGCAAAGCAAAAATTATGTAAAATTTTTACTACTTTTACTACTTTTTACTACTTTGACACATGGTCTTGGCCATGTAGCAACTTAGCCACAGGGGAAGCAAGACCTGGGTAAAACAGGAAGGCCGTCAAAGGAACATTTCTTCCTCCACTGTCTCACCTCCCCAAGCTCTGCACCTAATTGCAGATCAGAAACATCCTGTAATGAAAACATATTTGCTGCAGAAACAGGAAGGGAAACCATTTGGAGAGTGAGGGAAACAATTGACATGGCAGCTGCTTTTGCAGCCATATCAGCCATAGCATTCCCTTTAGAGACAGTTTCAAATAGGTTCGCAATAAGTTTAGAATGTGAAATTGTCTTACCAGATGATGTAAGGAACCCACGATGCAGCCACAATGTTCCAAAATTGTGCACCACCCCGAACGCATATCTGCTATCAGTATAAATGGTAACAGTTGTATCCTTAGCTAGAATGCACGCCCTAGTCAGTGCAAACTATTCTGCCTGAGCTGACAGATGTGATGGCAGTTTTGCACTCTAAAGTATCTACAGCAGTAGTAACTGTGTAGGCAGTGGTGGAAAAAGTACAAAATTGTCATACTTGAGTAAAAGTAAATATACCTTAATAGTCACCCAGTAAAATAATACTTGAGTAAAAGTCAAAGTATTTGGTTTTAAAAATAGTTGCCAACTGACAATGATGGGGAACCACACGATTGTGCTGGCCTTGTGGACCAGGTCTGTAAACCCCACCCTGACCTCTCTGATGTGCCATTTTCAACAAGAAACACCAACAGAACTCTGGTGTAGACTTCGCATGCTTGTTCAGAACACAGTAACAGGTCGACATACTGTATTAACATAATTTTGCACCAAAGCAGCAGAAAATACCACCGAAGATTCCGAGTAACCTTTGGGGCAGACGGTCCAAGTCCAATGCTTGTTTAAAAATGTAAACACGAACCAGAACTGTGATTCTGGTGCAACGGGAATGCTAAAAAAGCATTAGCCAAATAATTTTGCCGGCACAGAAGATAGAATTGTAATGGGGTTTTGCACAACAGGAGCCATTGCATAAACTGCATCGTTAACAGGTCTGAGATCTTGAACAAAACACTAATCACCTGAGGCTTTTCATACAGGAAGAATGGCGGTATTACAGAGAGAGTCTGGACAAGGCACAATAGCTACTCTTTCTACCAATGAAGCATGTACAGGGGTAATCTCCTTGATAGCTTCTTGACTTAGGGGATACTGAGTTCAGCTTGGTCTGTGTGTGCCCTTAGGTGTGACAGTAAGCGGTTCGACATTGCAGCGTGAGTATCTACTAAAAATTAGATTGACTCACCACTGACGAAGAGATAAACCATTGGCTCCTCGCGGGGGTTTGAAAAATATCTTTAACTGCTGTCTAAGGGTGTCCGCTGGCTCTACCTCGCGCCAGTCCATATGTGGGTTGTAAAGGGTTGTTTTCGGTGGAGGTCCGGTTTTCCTACGTCCCCCCCGCTGCCCCCTGTTCGGTAGGTTCGTTTTGACATGTTCTGGCGAAATGTCCCTCCTTTCTGCAGTTGTAACAAGAAAACCTGTTGCTCTTGCCTAGCCCATCCATTAGCACTGGCTCCCCCTCCTCTTCCTCTACCCGTTCCTCTGTCCATCATTTTGAGGTCTTCACTGAGCCTGCCGCTGCTGGCCCTGTCCTTGATTAAAAAGCCAGCTGTGCAGCTTGTAACTTCCCTCCCTCTTTTTCTATTCTCTGTTTTGTCTTGTCTTCTTGAGACAGTTGCTGCCTCTCAGCATGTTTGCAGTGTTCAGTAACTGCTTGTAGACTGGTAGTTTCCCAGCCATTGCAGGTAGTTTTAACCTGTTTACCAAGGGCTGGCGAAAGTCCATTCATTAGGGCAGATTTAAAGAGGCTGTCGTAGTCATTGTGGCGGCCATCAGTCATTGGTTTGAGCCCGCTTTGCTTACAGTAGCAGGTTTCTAGCCCATGTCTGTAGTGTTCCAACGACTCTTTAGCTTTCTGAGTGCAACTATGGATAGCTGCCCAATCAGTCATGGGTGGGTAATGTTATTTTATGCGATCACACAGTGTAGCCAGATGGGTCTGATACACTCCACCCTCTTCCCATTGGTAGTTTTCATCAAAGCCTCCCTCCACGTCTGCCCATTGCAACCTCATCTTGACATGGCAAATGTGCGTGATCTCAGATGCAGATGGCTTGTAAAGCCGGGCCATCTTAAGTAGCTGTTTGGTAAAATCACCAGTGTCCTTTGTAAGATTTGGAAGTTCTTTAGCAATGTCCTTCATTTCGTCCTGTCTCCAAGTCTTCTGGATGTCGATGAGCGGGTGCCATTCGTCATGGCCCTCCGCACCGTCCACAGATCGCGTTTGTGAATTAGAGAACGTTACCAGAGGTGCCTGGAGAAAGGTTGTGTTCGGGTCCCCTTTTTTTACCTGTTCTGGCTGGGACCGGTGCGGGTGAGGTACTTAGCTGCGTGGTAGGGGTCGGTGTCGATGGTGGCCGAAGATGTGGATGTCGATTAAGGCATTCAGAGGGGTTAGGTTAAATGCGGAAGACACATTTCAGTTGAAGGCATTCGGTTGTACAACTGACTAATAATGGTGACTTTGACTTTGACTTTGAGTGCTACGGGTTGGTATTCATTAAGGCAGGTTACCTTAGTGTTCTTGGGCACAGGGACTATGGTGGTCTGCTTGAAACATGTTGGTATTACAGACTCGGTCATGGACAGGTTGAAAATGTCAATGAAGACACTTGCCAGTTGGTCAGCACATGCTCGTCCTGATAATCCGTCTGGACCTGCAGCCTTGTGAATGTTGACCTATTTAAAGGTCTTACATCGGCTGCGGAGTGCGTGATCACACAGTCGTCTGGAACAGCTGATGCTCTCATGCATGTTTGTGTTACTTGCCTCGAAGCGAGCATAGAAGTAGTTTAGCTCGTCTGGTAGGCTCGTTTCACTGGACAGCACTCGGCTGTGCTTCCCTTTATAGTCTATAATAGTTTGCATGCCCTGCCACATCCGTTTGGCATCGGAGCTGGTGTAGTACGATTCGATATTAGTCCTGTATTGACGCTTTGCCTGTTTGATGATTAGCCGGAGGGCATGGCGGGTTAGAGTCCCGCTCCTTGAAAGTGGCAGCTCTACCCTTTAGCTCAGTGCAAATGTTGCCTGTAATCCATGGCTTCTGGTTGGGGTATGTATGTACAGTCACTGTTGGGACGACGTCATCGATGCACTTATTGATGAAGCCAGTGACTGACGTGGTGTACTCCTCAATGCCATCGGAAGAATCCCGGAAAATATTCCAGTCTGTGCTAGCAATTATCATAGAATCACAGCCTACTTTGCCAAACGGGTGGTGATTTAACAAGCGCGTTCGCGAAAAAAGCACTGCCGTTGCACCAATGTACCTAACCATAAACATCAATGCCTTTCTTAAAACCAATACACAAGTATTTTTTTTTTTAAACCTGCATATTTAGTTAAAAGAAATTCATGTTAGCAGGAAATATTAACTAGGGGAATTGTGTCACTTCTCTTGCATTCTGAGCAAGCAGAGTCAGGGTATATGCAGCAGTTTGGGCCGCCTGGCTCGTTGTGAACTGTGTGAAGACCATTTCTTCCAAACAAAGACCGTAATTAATTTATCAGAATTTGACATGATTATGACATAACATTGAAGGTTGTGCAATGTCACAGCAATATTTAGACTTATGGATGCCACCCGTTCGATAAAATACGGAATGGTTTTATCGAACGCATTTCACTGAAAGAATAAACGTTTTGTTTTCCAAATGATAGTTTCCGGATTTGACCATATTAATGACCAAAGGCTTGTATTTCTTTGTGTTTATTATAATTAAGTATATGATTTGATAGAGCAATCTGACTGAGCGGTGGTAGGCAGCAGCAGTCTCTTAAGCATTCATTCAAACAGCACTTTCCTGCGTTTGCCAGCAGCTCTTCGCAATGCTTGAAGCACAGCTCTGTTTATGACTTCAAGCCTATCAACTCCCTAGATTAGGTTGTCAATACTATAGTGCCTATAAGAACATCCAATAGTCAAAGGCATATGAAGTACAAACGGTATAGAGAGAAATAGTCCTATAATAACTACAAACCGAAAACTTCTTAACTGGGAATAATGAAGACTCATGTTAAAAGGAACCACCGGCTTTCATATGTTCTGAGAAAGGAACTTAAACGTTAGTTTTTTTACATGGCACATATTGCACTTTTACTTCTCCAACACTGTGTTTTTCCATTATTCAAACCAAATTGAACATGTTTCATTATTTATTTGAGACTAAATAGATTTTATTTATGTATTATATTAAGTTAAAATAAGTGTTCATTGTTCATTCAGTATTGTTGTAATTGTCATTATTACAAATATATATATAAAAATCATCCGATTAATCGGTATCAACTTTTTTTGGTCCTCCAATAATCTGTATCGGAGTTGAAAAATCATAAACGGTCGACCTCTACTAATTATGTAATTTTCCACGACTGTGTGTGTTTATTTTGGTTATTTCCATAGCCAGAGTATACTATGTACAAGATGGCATTAGGTGAAAGATGTTTACCGGTGTCTACAATATTGCATTGGGTGTAAATAGTTACCTGTGTCCTACAATATGGCACCAGGTTTAAAATGTTTCCCTTTGTCTCTCCAACAGCTGAGGTGAAGCGGGTTGGAGACACCCTCCTGGGCATGGCCACTCAGTGTGTCCAGGTGAAGAACGTGGTGAAGACGTCCCCCCAGACCCTCTCCAACCTCTGCCTCAAGATCAATGTCAAACTGGGGGGCATCAACAACATCCTGGTCCCACACCAACGGTAAAGCAAAGTGAAAGAGCGGGTGTGTGTGGCCACAGGCAGAAAACCCCTATTTAGCAGAAACTCATATATACTTTATAATGGAAAACACCTATGTAGTGTATGACAAACACCTATTTGGACTGGATATACACAACTGTTCAAAAGTTAGGGGTCACTTAGAAATGTCCTTGTTTTTGAAAGAAGAGCAAAAAAAATTGTCCATTTAAAATAACAGTGTAGACATTTATTTTTATTTTACCTTTATTTAACTAGGCAAGTAAGTTAAGAACAAATTCTTTTTTTCAATGACAGCCTAGGAACAGTGGCAGAACGACAGATTTTTACTTTGTCAGCTCTGGGTTTTGACCTTGCAACCTTCCGGTTACAAGTCCAACGCTCTAACCACTAGGCTACCTGCCGCCATTGTTAATGTTGTAAATGACTATTGTAGCTGGAAACTGAAGATTTTCTTTTAAATTGAATATCTACATGGGCATACAGAGGCGTAATTATTGGAAATTTCTCGCATGGAATAGCCTTCATTTCTCAGAACAAGAATAGACTGACTAGTTTCAGAAGAAAGGTTTTTGTTTCTGGCCATTTTGAACCCACAAATGCTGATGCTCCAGATACTCAACTAGTCTAAAGAAGGCCAGTTTTATTGCTTCTTTAATTAGAACAACAGTTTTCAGCTGTGCTAACATAATTGCAAAAGGGTTTTCTAATGATCAATTAGCCTATTAAAATTATAAACTTGGATTAGCAAACACAATGTGACATTGAAACACAGGAGTGATGGTTGCTGATAATGGGCCTCTGTACGCCTATGTAGATATTCCATAAATAATCAGCCATTTCCAGCTACAATAGTCATTTACAACATTAACAATGTCTACACTGTTTTTCTGATCAATTTGTTACATTAATGGACAAAAAATGTCAGTGACCCCAAAGTTTGAGACTGTACAGTGAGGGAAAAGTATAGTATACAGTGAGGGGAAAAAAGTATTTGATCCCCTGCTGATTTTGTACGTTTGCCCACTGACAAAGAAATGATCAGTCTATAATTTTAATGGTAGGTGTATTTGAACAGTGAGAGACAGAATAACAACAAAAAAACGCATGTGAAAATTTTTATAAATTGATTTGCATTGTAATGAGGGAAATCAGTATTTGAACCCCTCTCAATCAGAAAGATTTCTGGCTCCCAGGTGTCTTTTATACAGGTAACGAGCTGAGATTAGGAGCACACTCTTAAAGGGAGTGCTCCTAATCTCAGTTTGTTACTTGTATAAAAGATACCTGTCCACAGAAGCAATCAATCAATCAGATTCCAAACTCTCCAACATGGCCAAGACCAAAGATCTCTCCAAGGATGTCCGGGACAAGATTGTAGACCTACACAAGGCTGGAATGGGCTACAAGACCATCGCCAAGCAGTTTGGTGAGAAGGTGACAACAGTTGGTGCGATTATTCGCAAATGGAAGAAACACAAAAGAACTGTCAATCTCCCTCGGCCTGGGGCTCCATGCAAGATCTCACCTCGTGGAGTTGCAATGATCATGAGAGCGGTGAGGAATCAGCCCAGAACTACACGGAAGGATCTTGTCAATGATCTCAAGGCAGCTGGGACCATAGTCACCAAGAAAACAATTGGTAACACACTACGCCGTGAAGGACTGAAATCCTGCAGCGCCCGCAAGGTCCCCCTGCTCAAGAAAGCACATATACATGCCCGTCTGAAGTTTGCCAATGAACATCTGAATGATTCAGATGACAACTGGGTGAAAGTTTTGTGGTCAGATGAGACCAAAATGGAGCTCTTTGGCATCAACTCAACTCGCCGTGTTTGGAGGAGGAATGCTGCTTATGACCCCAAGAACACCATCCCCACGATCAAACATGGAGGTGGAAACATTATGTTTGGGGGTGTTTTTCTGCTAAGGGGACAGGACAACTTCACCGCATCAAAGGGACGATGGACGGGGCCATGTACCGTAAAATCTTGGGTGAGAACCTCCTTCCCTCAGCCAGGGCATTGAAAATGGGTCGTGGATGGGTATTCCAGCATGACAATGACCCAAAACACACGGCCAAGGCAACAAAGGAGTGGCTCAAGAAGAAGCACATTAAGGTCCTGGAGTGGCCTAGCCAGTCTCCAGACCTTAATCCCATAGAAAATCTGTGGAGGGAGCTGAAGGTTCGAGTTGCCAAACGTCAGCCTCAACCTTAATGACTTGGAGAAGGTCTGCAAAGAGGAGTGGGACAAAATCCCTTCTGAGATGTGTGCAAACCTGGTGGCCAACTACAATAAATGTCTGACCTCAGTGATTGCCAACAAGGGTTTTGCCACCAAGTACTAAGTCTTGTTTTGCAGAGGGGTCAAATACTTATTTCCCTCATTAAAATGCAAATCAATTTATAACATTTTTCACATGCGCTTTTCTGGATTTTTTTAGTTGTTATTCTGTCTCTCACTGTTCAAATAAACCTACCATTACAATTATAGACTGATAAATTCTTTGTCAGTGGGCAAACGTACAAAATCAGCAGGGGATCAAATACTTTTTTCCCTCACTGTATGTCTGATGTTTGTCTCTCTCTCCACCCAGTCCCTCAGTGTTCCAGCAGCCTGTTATCTTCC
The DNA here is from genome assembly GCA_030435695.1 of Brachymystax lenok tsinlingensis. Lineage (NCBI taxonomy): Eukaryota > Metazoa > Chordata > Actinopteri > Salmoniformes > Salmonidae > Brachymystax > Brachymystax lenok. Next base: position 1,566,717 of record CM059806.1, on the reverse strand, counting down.
TGGGGGCTGACGTCACTCATCCTCCAGCCGGAGACGGAAAGAAGCCATCCATCGCAGCGGTCAGTCTTTTCCTGTCACTCTAGTTTCCATTTCCACTTTCCTCACAAACACTGCCTTGTCTGTCTATCTAGTTGTCATGGAGTCTGATGGATCTAGTCCATTGGTAATCTACTCGTTTGTTTTGTTACATAGACCCCCTGCAATAGCGTTCTGAAAACATGGTGTCAGAAGTCATGTTTCTGACCATCTTTCTCTCTCTGGCCCTATCCAGGTGGTGGGCAGTATGGATGCCCACCCCAGCAGGTACTGTGCCACCGTGAGGGTCCAGAGACCCAGACAGGAGGTGATCCAGGACCTGGCCTCCATGGTGCGGGAGCTCCTCATCCAGTTCTACAAGTCCACCCGCTACAAACCCACCAGAATAATATTTTACAGGGATGGCGTGTCAGAGGGTCAGTTCAGACAGGTTAGTTAAAAAAAAAATTGTACCCCTCAATCTCTCATTTAAAGTTGACAGCCAAGCCAAATGATGTCCCTATGTTGAGAAAACATTTATAACAAATAGCAATGTTCTTCTTAGACTATTAGCCTTAAACTTGAATTCTTTACTGCTCGCCACTCTTTGCTGGTGAGTCGGCTTCTCTCTGTGTGGCAGGTGCTGTACTATGAGCTGCTGGCCATCAGGGAAGCCTGTATCATGTTGGAGAAGGAGTACCAACCGGGCATCACCTACATCGTGGTGCAGAAACGCCACCACACACGCCTCTTCTGTGCAGACCGCAATGAGCGGGTAAGCGGTGCTATGGATCTCTCCATTAATGATTGACTTCATCTGCTAGGCTTAGATTGGTTGTTGAACTGTTTTTAAACGGGGTGTTGTTTCTTTGGAAGGTTGGACGGAGTGGTAACATTCCTGCAGGCACCACTGTGGACACAGATATCACTCACCCCTATGAGTTTGACTTTTACCTCTGCAGCCACGCAGGAATACAGGTGTGTGTCAAGAATCATACCAGGGTTGTGTTCAATAGGCATAAATTGGGAAAATGTTCAAATACTAAAGTCCGCATTCTTATTGGACAAGTTCAGGTAGTATATCCTGCTTATTTCTCCCTAATGTCGACTCTTGCCGTCATTGATACTTTCTCAGAGGTTCGTCGGCCTCTTGCTTTCCACTACACTTCATTGTCAGTGTTGAATCAATGCTGATATTCTCTCCATGGAACCTGCATTGTCCCTGTGGTATTACAGACTTAGCCTTCTCCCTACAGGGTACGAGCCGACCATCCCATTACCACGTCCTGTGGGACGACAACTGCTTCACGGCTGACGAGTTTCAGCTGCTCACCTACCAGCTGTGCCACACCTACGTCCGCTGCACCCGCTCAGTCTCCATCCCCGCGCCAGCCTACTACGCCCACCTGGTGGCCTTCCGCGCCCGCTACCACCTGGTGGACAAAGAACATGACAGGTGAGGGGGAAAGGGATTCATTTCGGTGTGATCGGTATACTTTTCCGTAGGGCTAAAATCAATGCCTCGTGCTGTTTATCAGGTAAAATGAAACTGGAGGCCGATGTCATGTTTTAATTATAAAATAATATTCAAGCTCATTCAAGATAAATGTTCTCTCCCTCTCTTTCTGTCCTTTTCCCTTTCTTGTTTCCTCACTTCCTTCTCTTCAACACACGCAGTGCGGAGGGCAGCCACGTCTCGGGGCAGAGTAACGGCCGAGACCCCACAGCCCTCGCCAAGGCTGTTCAGATTCACCACGACACACTGAGGACCATGTATTTCGCCTGAGAGGTAGAATACCCCTCCCAACACCCCACCCTATCAGCCTCTGTGTCCTAGTGGGGGTCAGCCTTATCGGTCTCATATCGGACCCTGGGCTGGCGCAGCTCTGGTCCTGATGAGGGGATGCCAAGCCGCTAAGGATAACAACAACCAGAGGGGAGTGCAGCAACGTTATGCAATACGAAACCAGCCAATCCTCTCCCAGCCTGTTCTCCTTTGCTGTGTTTTTAATTAATGGATCATCTCTGATACTGCTCCTTGAGCTGTGCTCAACTTTTGTTTTGTCTTACTTTCAAAATGCCAGAGTGTAGAAGACAAGAGGGGAATTGATAAGGATGGTTTCAGGGGGTGGGTGGGGACATAGCAGGTCCAGTGAGGATCAGTCTTGTTCCTCAACCCAGTGCTGATATGATGACTTGCCTATCCATGTTCAATCGTATAGATTTACCTCTTTTAAATGTCTTCATTAGCTTGTTGTCGTTATATGTGCGTCTACGTATGTTCTGTAGAAGTCTGATTGCCATGGCGATGTCTGTTAGTCGAGAACGCTTGTGAATCACAGCTATGCCCTTTTTCATACGGCAAGCTGCTCGCCCAGTTACTCTACTCTCTCTAAGCCAATGGTGATTTACTTGCAGTCATTGCGCCTGTCAGAGTTTAACACGGCAATCTCTATCAATATCAAAAGGTTTATTTTGTATTTTTTTTATTTATACAGCTATTGTTTTGGGGATTATCTGTTGAGTACTTTTAGAATATCAACCCTGGCCACACCAGGGACCTACTCAGAACCTTTACAGAGTTCACTGTGGTAGCTACAGATTTCACTTCATCTTTGTTTTATTCCTCCTTCTGTGATTTGAGATTAATCTTATTTATCATTCATTTTCAGCAATAGAGCACTGTTCGTTTTGTTTGTCAAATTTTAACTGAGGAACTGATGTCACACCTTTTTAGTGCAATAAGTCGTTAATGCAGAAGAGGGGTTCTATGGTTAACATACTGATTTTGATATTTTTGGGCCATTATGATTGGATATGGGCAGGTGATAACGGATAAAGAATGTAAACTGGGGCAAGGATTCCTGCCACAAAATGGTTATGTGGGGGTGACATGACAAAATACATGTGCGTTAGTAAATGGGGTGAATTATTTGCCCTTTTAGGTGGAAAGAAGAATTTGAAAGACCAAGGATGTATCTATTTTAGTTGGAGTTCCTCTGAGATCAGTTAGATAGTTTAAATAATCTCATCCAGGCATTACTGTAAGCATGATATGTTGTCTAGCAATGTCTGGGGTTCGAGAGCACAGTGTGTATGGCTGCATGGATTCAGTTTCTTGATTTCATTTTTAATGTGAATAATTTTTTAATATGTAGACGTTAATTTTAACCCTCTAGTGGTAGGACTCATTTTGCACTGTTCAAAGTAAGCCTTCAAATTTCTGAGTTTTATCAAGCCGTTTTGTCACATTTTGAAGGGCATTGTCTCTCTCCCTTTGCCTTGCTGTGCAGTATCCTCCAGGTGAGGCCTTTGGTTTGGTCCAACTGGAACGAGACGAAACTCAATGTGCCTCATGGGATTGTGAGGGGGACGACTGGGGTCATCTGCATGGGTCTTGAGGCATGGGTGGTATGAGTCTTGTCCGACTGGGACACAGTTGATCCCTGCTCTCACTGCCTTTGCAAAGAAAGCGGCAGTGTTGTAGCATGGCCAGCACTCTGCCACACTCATTGTCCTATAGCTACGTGTTACCAGAAACCAAACTAGCTGCTATACCACATTTAATTTTGTTCATATATATTTGTACAAAGAGAGACTATAAAAATATATGACAATTTACTGCACTTAAATATGCATGTGTTTCAGGTAAGACACATGCCCTGGTGCTGAGAGGTGCAGTGGGGGAGTAGTAGACCCCCTCTGTTGTAGGCAGACATTATGAGCTTCATTGGGTGTTTTAAAAGATCAGGAGTAACAATAGAGAGGACTTTCCACTTATGATACAGGGGACATGCTTTAAATCCCAGAGGGTGTGATCTTTTAGTCGTCAATACCCCGGAGGCCAAACTGTATGTGTGAATTAAGTCCCAGCAAAATGTACACTTTCCTGCAAGATGTCAGACATTACCAGCATTTGATTTTACTTAAAGAACAGTGTAGGTATGATCTCATCAACTGTAACTGTGGGCTAATGTGTAGCTGCCCTGCTTGTGTGATTTAAAAAAATATATAATAATTGTCTGTACAGCAGTAAAACGGGAAGGAATTATCTCTCTACGATGCCACGGAATCGACCTCTAGAGCCCAGTGGGCGGGGTTTTGCATCTGGGGGAACTTATGCTGCCGTTTGTAACTCATGCTGCCGTCCGTGGGAGGTGGGAATTTACCAGTTGTGAAATCGTAAATACTAGTTGGATGCATTCACGAGCTTTGAACTCATTGAGAAATGCTGATTGGCTAATGGCTAACAAGCTGCGTAAACCATAAATTAATTGTAAACAAATTAGTGTTCAAAAACCATATTAATAAATTTATATTTAAAAATGTTTTGTTGCATTTAACTGCCGAAAATGCTGTTATCGAGGTAATTTCCTTAGTAGGTGACAGCGGTCACCATGTGGGAGCACAGGATGATGGACAAATTTCCTACTAGTAATTACCAGTTGGAGGGCCGTTCAAGTGGATTTTCCCAGTTGTATGTGGTAAATTCCCACTTGGTTTACGAACGCAGCATTATTCTGAGGCTGGGGGATAATACAGGGGAGACACATGGCAGCCTACAGTGCATTCGGAAAGTATTCATACCCCTTTTCTACATTTTGTTACGTAACAGCCTTATTCTAAAATCTATTTTCTCCTTATGAATCTACACACACTACCCCATAATGACAAAGCAAAAACTGGTTTTTGCACACAAAAAAATTATACTTTTATTTACATAAGTATTCAAACCCTTAGCTATGAGACTCTTTGAAATTGAGCTGTGGTAAATTATATTGATTGGGCATGATTTGGAAAGGCACAGACCTGTATATATAAGGTCCCACAGTTGACAGTGCATGTCAGAGCAAAATCCAAGTGATGAAAGTTGAAGGAAATGTCTGAGCTCCATGACAGGATTATGTCAGCACAGATCTGGAGAAAGGTACCAAAAAATTTCTGCAGCATTGAAGGTCAGCAAGAGCATAGTGGCCTCCGTCATTCCTAAATAAAAAAAGTTTGGAACCACCAAGACTCTTCCTAGAACTGGCCACCTGTCCAAACTGAGGAATCGGGGAGATGGGCCTTGGTCAGGGAGGTGACCAAGAACCTGATGGATACTCTGACAGAGCTCCAGAGTTCCTCTGTGGAGATGGGAGAACCTTCCAGAAGGACAACCATCCCTGCAGCACTCTACCAATCAGGCCTTTTATGGTAGAGTGGACAGACGGAAGTATTCCTCAGTTGAAGGCACATGACAGCCCGCTTGGAGTTTGCCAAAAGGCAACTGAAGACTGACCATGAGAAACAAGATTCAACTTTTTGGCCTGAATGCCAAGCGTCACACCTGGAAGAAACCTGGCACCATCTTTACAGTGAAGCATGGTGGTGGCAGCATCATGTGGGGATGTTTTTCTGCTGTATGGACTGGGAGACTAGTCAGGATCGAGGAAAAGAATAACAGAGAAAAGTACAGAGAGATCCTTGATGAAAACGTGCTCCAGAGCGCTTAGGACCTCAGACTGGGGCGATGGTTCACCTTTCAACAGGACAACGATCCTAAGCACACAGCCAAGACAACGCAGGAGTGGCTTCGGGACAAGTCTCTGAATGCCCTTGAGTGGCTCAGCCAGAGCCCGGACATAAACCAGATGAAACATCTCTGGAGAGACCTGAAAATAGCTGTGGAGCGATGCTCCCCATCCATCCTGACAGAGCTTGAGAGGATCTGCAAAGAAGAATAGGAGAAACTCCCCAAATACAGGTGTGCCAAGATTGTAGCGTCATACCCAAGAAGACTTGAGGCTGTAATTGCTGCCAAAGGTACTTCAACAAAGTACTGAGTAAAGGGTCTGAATACTTATGTAAATGTGATATTTCAGGTCATTTTCTTTTTTAAACCTGCTTTTGCTTTGTCATTATGGGGTATTGTGTTTAGATTAAGGGGGAAAAAACAATTTAATCCATTTTAGAATAAGGCTGTAACATAACAAAATGTGGAAAAAAGTCTGAATACATTCCAATTGTACTGTATTTCCTATATAATGGCAGCCTATGTAATACAGTACTTTTGACCAGGGCTCTGGGCAAAAGTAGTGCACTATGTAGGGAATGGGGTGGCCCATAGTGCACTACTTTTGTCAATAGCCCTATATAGGTAATCAGTGGCATTTGGGGCTCCTCCATGTGATGCCCTCCCCTCTCTAAACGCTGGACATCAGATGCCTTCTTTCGTGTTGTTCTATTTAAAATTCTGAAATATATTGAGCTATATTTGTATATTATAATCAAAACTTATTTTTGCTAACAAATTCTATAAAAATAGAACAATAATGATAAAATATAGAAGACAATGGTCACTAATAATAATCCAAGTGTAATAATGCAATAGACTGATATGTTTATTTGTTCCATGTTAAAGCAAAGCGTGTCATACCGAAGCTACATCTGCAGCATTTAAATGACCTACTGTGAGGGGGGGGATTGTTGATTTTTCGGGGCAGGTGTTGTTCTGTAGTGACTGATTGGATGAACCTCCCCCTATTTCCCATCACCCTCCTCTCTGTTCATTGAACTAATAATCTCTGGAGAGAAGCCTTGCTTCCATTCAGTAGATTCCATTCATCTCACAGAGCCTGGTCTACTAGAACAGGTAGTGAATGTTGATTTCATCTGAGACATTTTGTCTGATTGGGTGTGTGCATCTCTCAAAAGTTTTTTGAGGGAAAGGGGTGAAGGTTCATCCTTGGAAAATACTCCATAGACCGTGCCTTTTTCTGATGGTGCTGAAAACAAGTAAATCAAAGAAGATATCTTACTTTCAAGACATTGAGGGCAATATGCCCCTCTACATTGATACGTATATATTGATATATGACAATACTGGCCGTGTGCATGTATGTGTGCGCCTGGGTGTCTGTCTGTGTGTACCACTGACATACTGTATGCCAAGAACACAACAATATGCAGAACCAATCAGTTTTGAGGTGTCAGGACCAAAAAAGCTTGTGGGGATGATAAGGTGGGCAGGCACTCACATTGCACAACCAAAAATGTGGCATTTAATAACTGGACACTACAGTGGATATTTTAGACTGCCTCCCTAGTGAACTGTTTACTGTAATGCATGGGATTTTCACCCCTGGTCCCCTTTAATCATTTACTAGATGTTCTGTGAAAGTGTGTTCTAAAGTGAACAGCAATAAACAATGTGATCTTTAGGCTCCGAGCAACTGGCTGTTGGGTTACATCAGGATTGCTTCCCAAATTCCACCCTATTCCTTATATAGTGCACTACATTTGACCAGAGCCAAACGTAGAGTACTATAAAGGGAATAGGGTGCCATTTAGGAGGCAACCCCGGACTTTCACCTCTTCTTTTTAATTACTGTCCTGTGAGAGCCACTTGCATTCCATTTGCCACGTTTTGGATACTAAATGCTCTCAAACTCATTGGCCATGTCCCAAATGTCACCCTATTCTCGTTATAGTACTCTAATATTGGCTCTGGTCAAAAGTATTGCGCTATATAGGAAATAGGGTGCCATTTGGGAAGCAACCCTAGTGTAACCCAACCATCATTCTAGGCTAGACAGAAATACATTATATTTGTTTAGAACCACTGCTCTGGCATTATACATTTGTATACATTTCTTCTCAAGATCTTTATTGAAATAACTTTTACGTGGTACAGCTAGAGGTTTATAAACAGAGAACAACATGCAGTGGTCCAGTTGTGCCACATGAGTGCCCGCTTGCCTAAGAAAGGATTCCTCTGGAAAATCTCCAAACCCTGCATCTCTATTGTGGTTGGCTGCATATCGTACTTAATAAGATACAACTGACAAATTGCTTCGGTAACAGTATGTGCTCGATTTTTTTTGCCTGATTATGAAATTGTGACACTTTTAGAAGTATAATTATGTGTAAAAAAAAAAATTGTTGGTCTTTGTCTGATCCTGGTCATAAGTTAAGCCTTTGTATTTGGTTGTCATATTTAATTGTTTTAATTAAATACTCTGTATGAAATCTGTGTTGGTGTATTCATTGAGAATGGAAGAGTAATGTATGTTGATTCTTGCAGTCTTTTTATGCTTCATTCCTAGCCAGACTGAGATATGGTTTTCAACTGTGATGGTGCTGGAGTCACGTGTGTAATATGCGGGGAGGTCAAGGCCCCCAATATTAGAGACAAGCCAATTTGACCCCCTCAATAATATACCATGATGGATTGGAAATTTATTTTCCCATCGTAGCTACTTTATTTCTCATGATCCCAACATAAGTTGTTTTGTCAAGATCCCGAAATAAACTCTAGAAATAGGAGTGGACATATTGATGATAGATTGACAGTATGGCTGAGGCAGTGAGCCCATGGTGGATCAGCACATATGTTTTTATTGATCGCTACACTAAGGAATGGCGAACATCATGCTTTCATTTGTGTAAGTGAGGACTTGGTAAACTGTATATTCTTTAGTTTAGGTTTTACTTTGTGTTCGCTCCCGTGTGCTGGTAAGGGCACAGATGACAGACGGGTAGGATTCCAGTTGAGGTGATATAATAATGCTGAAGATGCACGGGCACGGAGCCGCACAGTGGATGAAGTATGGATGGGCAAAGGCACTTAGTGGTCTGGCAACTTGCCTCAACCAAAGTGTGTGTGGCCTGCAAGTAAAGAGCGAAATAAAGATACAATAGTGAATGACAGAATACAATCTCCAATTCACATCTCTTATAGACAATTAGCATGACTATAACATGACTATGATAACTTGATGCTATACAGGACCATACAACGCAATTCAACGCGACTGTGACTGCACTCATTAAGATCAAAGTGGTGCTGCTGCATGTGTACTACAAAGCATAGCACCATCTTCAGTACAGGGTTACAACGGAACAATTAACTTACCTCTAAACAGTCAAATACAACGTAATGCCTATATAATGATGTGCCATATACCTACAGTTGAAGTCGGAAGTTTACATACACTTAGGTTGGAGTCATTAACTTGTTTTTCAACCACTCCACATATTTCTTGTCAACAAACTATAGTTTTGGCAAGTCTGTTAGGACATCTACTTTATGCATGACACAAATAATTGTTTACAGACAGATTATTTTACTTATAATTCACTGTATCACTATTCCAGTGGGTCAGAAGTTTACATACACTAAGTTGACTGTGCCTTTAAACAGCTTGGAAAATTCCAGAAAATGATGTCATGGCTTTAGAAGCTTCTGATAGGCTAATTGACATAATTTGAGTCAATTGGAGGTGTACCTGTGGATGTATTTCAAGGCCTACCTTCAAACGCAGTGCTTCTGCTTGACATCATGGGAAAATCAAAAGAAATCAGCCAAGACCTCAGAAAAATAATTGCCTTGTTCATACTTGAGAGCAATTTCCAAACGCCTGAAGGTACTACGTTCATCTGTACAAACAATAGTACGCAAGTATAAACACCATGGGACCAAAGAACACCATCCCAACCGTGAAGCACGGGGGTGGCAGCATCATGTTGTGGGGGTGCTTTGCTGCAGGAGGGACTGGTGCACGTCACAAAATAGATGGCATCATGAGGGAGGAAAATTATGTGGATATATTGAAGCGACATCTCAAGACATCAGTCAGGAAGTTAAAGCTTGGTCGCAAAGGGGTCTTCCAAATGGACAAAGACCCCAAGCATATTTCCAAAGTTGTGGCAAAATGAATTAAGGACAACAAAGTCAAGGTATTGTGGCCATCACAAAGCCCTGACCTCAATCCTATAGAACATTTGTGGGCAGAACTGAAAAAGCATGTGCGAGCAAGGAGACCTACAAACGTGATTCTGTTACACGAGCTCTGTCAGAAGGAATGGGCCAAAATTCACCCAACTTATTGTGGGAAGCTACCCGAAACATTTGTTTGACCCAAGTTAAACAATTTAAAGGCAATGCTACCAAATACTAATTGAGTGAATGTAAACTTCTGACCCACTGGGAATGTGATGACAGAAATAAAAGCTGAAATAAATAATTCTCTCTACTATTATTCGGACATTTCACATTCTTAAAATAAAGTGGTGATCCTAACTGACCTAAGACGTTAATTTTTACTAGGATTAAATGTCAGGCATTGTGAAAAACTGAGTTTAAGTTTATTTGGCTAAGGTGTATGTAAACTTCCGACTTCAACTGTATACAATAACACCGCATATAAACAACACACTGGGGGTCATTTTCCTTTACACATACAGGGTTAAATGTGTGAAATGATATGACAGCCAAAACAGAGCTAGCCAGCTCGCAATTGCTAGCTCTCAGTAGAAACGACTAATTAGCATAACCATAAATATGACATTATTGTCGCAGAGTGCATCTTCAGACATAAACACCTGAAAGATATGAAATATGTACTTGCATATCAACAAGGACGCACACTGGCCTTGGCTAACACACAATGAAAGCTAACTGGTGGGAAAACACAACAATGGCTGGAGCTTTCTCTCTTGAATTCTCACGAGCTGATATTCTCTAAACTGGAGATTAGTGATGGGTCGTTCGCAAACGAGTCGGCTCTAAGGGCCGGCTCTTGTAGGTGAACTATGGGAGCCGGCTCGCATATCAGAAGAGCCGAATCTATTTATAAAAATAAAATAAAAATTAACATATGAATATTCAAAAGATTGAAATGAATAGAATTAACTAATTCAAAGAACTAAATAAAATAATATAGGTCTAAATGCTCAAGCACACATTCGTTCTGACTGTCTGATCAGACTAATAGCCTCACCTGCTGTTCCTGTCAAGATGCGTGAGGGAGCGCTGAGCCAACTCACTCAGTCACACACACCGAGGAGAGAGAGGAAGGACAGCTGTGAAAACAACAGCTGGAAAATGAGTCGGAAGCACAGTAGCATTTGGATGCATTTTAATAATGTAGACAATGTTAGAGCACATTTCCCAAAACAAAATCTCATATAAAGCCGGTTCTACGCACAACCGCACAACCATATGCGAACTGTGCACCCAACTGTGAAGCTAGCTGTAGTGGAGCTTCGAGAAAATAGCGGGCCTGCTAGTGATAGTGGTGGAGCCAGCACCTCCACACGTGGTGCAGTATCCACTCAGTCAAGTAGGCCTACTCCGCGACCCACAGCATCGCAGTCTTCTATGGACCAGTTTATGCCAAAGTCTATGTCTGTAGTAAAACAAGGCCAAACTGATATTGCATTGGCTAAAATGATTGCCACCAATTTCCAGCCATTTTCGATCATGGAGGACAGAGGTTTTAGAAATTATAGCAATAGTCTAAATCCAATGTACACAATTCCAAGCAGGAAAACTCTTTCAAAATCACTTATTCCACAACTGTACGAGAGCACACAGGCTTCAGTGCGAGAAAGAGTCCAAAAGCTACTGCAGTTTGTCTTACCACTGACTGCTGGACATCAAGGGTAACCACTTCTTACATGTCGGTTACATGTCACTTCATTGAAGATTTTTCGATGTCTAGCTGTCTTCTGGACTGCTTTGAGTTCAGCGACAGACACCTCAGAGAACTTGGCAGAGGAACTGTTGAGAGTGGCCAGAGAATGGCAAGTAGATGGAAAAGTGTTCTGTTATGTTAGCGACAATACAACATAACCAAAGCCATGAAAATGTTGAAATGGACCCATCAGCCATGTCTTGCCCACACAATCAACCTGATCGTAAGAGATGCTCTGAAGGTGATTAAGCCTCACGGTGGACAAAGTGAAAGCAGTTGTGGAATACTTCCACAGGAGCACAGTAGGTGCTGCAAAACTAAAGTCTACACAACACCAGATGGGGATGCCTGAGCTGAGGCTTAAACAAGACTGCACTACAAGGTGGAATTTTATATGTTGAAGCAGTTTCTTGAGTCAAAGAATGCCATCATCTCTACCCTGGCCATTGTCAATGCACCTGTTGATGCTCTGACCCACGAGGAATGGGAGGTAACCACAGGACATGCGACAGAGTTGATGGACACCCTACGTCCATCAATGGACAGAAAGTTCCACAGAATGGAATATAATCACGTGCTATCAGAAACCGCTGCACTTGACCCCAGGTTGAAGAAGTCAGCCTTCAGTGATGCCAGAGCGATTGATGAGGCTCTTCAAAGAATAACCTCAGCAGCAGGGAGGGACAGCCCCAGCAGTCAGCTGGCTCAGGCACCAGGGCAACAGGAAGAAGAGGGAGTAGAAGCACCAGCAGTAGTGCCACAAACGTCTGCTGTTTGGATGCTATTTGACAAGAGAGGAACTGGGGATGGAGCGCGAAGGAATCCCTCAGCAAATGCCATAATGGAGGTCCGATCCTATTTGGAGGAGCCCCTCCTCCAAAGATCTGCATTTCCTCTGAGCTGTTGGAAGAACAAGGCCTCTGTCTACCCACGGCTTACTAAAGTCATGACAGGGAGACTGCATAGTGGCCACATCCGTTCCCTCTGAGAGGGTCTTCAAAAGTGAGGCAGCTTGCATTTCTGAATGCAAATCTCTCATAAAAGCAAAATATGGTCAGCATTGCTGTGTGCTGCTGGTTATAACATGGCAATAAAGAACGAGAGAGAAAAGAGGGACCAGTTAAATGTTTTAAGTGGGATGCTGCAGTTTTGCACATTGTTATTTCTTTGATATGGTGCACTATTCTATTATTATGTTGTTCAGATTGTATTTGTTTTGAATTGTTACATTTAAACTCAGCAAAAAAAGAAACGTTCTATCACTGTCAACTGCGTTTATTTTCAGCAAACTTAACATGTGTAAATATTTGTATGAACATAAGATTCAACAACTGAGACTTAAAGTGAACAAGTTCCAAATACATGTGACCATCAGAAATTGAATAATGTGTCCCTGAACAAGGAGGGGGGTCAAAATCAAAAGTAAGTCAGTATCTGATGTGGCCACCAGCTGCATTAAGTACTGCAGTGCATCTCCTCCTCATGGACTGCACCAGATTTGCCAGTTATTGCTGTGAGATGTTACCTCACTCTTCCACCAAGGCACTTGCAAGTTTCCGGACATTTCTGGGGGGAATGGCCCTAGCGTTCACCCTCTGATCCAACAGGTCCCAGACGTGCTCAATGGGATTGAGATCCGGGCTCTTCACTGGCCATGGCAGAACACTGACATTCCTGTCTTGCAGGAAATCACGCACAAAACGAGCACTATGGCTGGTGGCATTGTCATGCTGGAGGGTCATGTCAGGATGAGCCTGCAGGAAGGGTACCACATGAGGGAGGAGGTGGTGAGACAAAACTGCGACTCATTAGTGAAAAGCACTTTTTGCCAGTCCTGTCTGGTCCAGCGACGGTGGGTTTGTGCCCATAGGCAACGTTGTTGCCGGTGATGCCTGGTGAGGACCTACCTTACAACAGGCCTACAAGCCCTCAGTCCAGCCTCTCTCAGTCTATTGCGGACAGTCTGAGCACTGATGGAGGGATTGTGCGTTCATGGTGTAACTCGGGCAGTTGTTGTTGCCATCCTGTACCTGTCCCGCAGGTGTGATGTTCGGATGTACCAATCCTGTGCAGGTGTTGTTACACGTGGTCTGCCACTGCGAGGACGATCAGCTGTCCATCCTGTCTCCCTGTAGTGCTGTATTAGGCATCTCACAGTACGGACATTGCAATTTATTGCCCTGGCCACATCTACAGTCCTCATGCTTCCTTGCAGCATGCCTAAGGCATGTTCACGCAGATGAGCAGGGACCCTGGGCATCTTTCTTTTGGTGTTTTTCAGAGTCAGTAGAAAGGCCTCTTTAGTGTCCTAAGTTTTCATAACTGTGACCTTAATTGCCTACCGTCTGTAAGCTGTTAGTGTCTTAACGACTGTTCCACAGGTGCATGTTCATTAATTGTTTATGGTTCATTGAACAAGCATGGGAAACACTGTTTAAACCCTTAACAATGAAGATCTGTGAAGTTATTTCGATTTTTACGAATTATCTTTGAAAGACAGGGTCCTGAAAAGGGACGTTTCTTTTTTGAACCATAAACAATTAATGAGCATGCACCTGTGGAACGGTCGTTAAGACACTAACAGTGCTTTGAGACATTGTGCTTTCTTTTGTGTTTAGAGCTCATCAGTTTATAAGTTAGAACATTAGCAAGCTAAATGTCCTTTACCTTGAGCTAAGAGCTCATGTGGCATTATGCCCTCATGGGGCATACACATCAGTTATGGAAGCTAACAACCAGCATTGACAACAAGACTACCTAGCTAGCTCACAAGACTAGCCAAGTTAGCTGCGTTGTTCCTTGCATGACATTGGCTGTGGTCTTGGGGGCACCACACAGCCTGGGAGACCATGTTGCCTCTCTGGTATCATTCTGGGCTTCAATGAACCCACGAGCGCATTGCGATCAATGCAGCGGCAGCGTGATACTTTTGATTATCTTGGCATTTGTTATGTCGTGATCACAAGATAATTATCTTGATCTGACAAAACCTTTGTGTTGTAGTGATGATGAGATAAGTTGTGATCTTGACATAACGAGGGAATTCTATTTATTTATTCATATGTCTGAACTTCCGTAGAGAACTGAGCAATAGCTCTTCTTTCGCTCTCTGTCCTCTTTCTTCTTAATAAACCCTTATGTGAGCTTGTAACACATCAATAAGTACAGTCACATTTAACATGGTAAATTCATAAGCACAAATAAGAATTGTATAGAAAAGGATATTGGAGAAAGTTTCTATTCTGACAAGATGCGCATCTCACGAGTGAGCGGTAATTCCTAAAAATGAGTGATAATTGGTCACACTTACATTTGAAGTCAGAAGTTTACATACACCTTAGCCAAATACATTTAAACTCAGTTTTTCAAAATTCCTGACATTTAATCCTAGTAAAAATGTCAGTTAGAATCACCACTTTATTTTAAGCATGTGAAATGTCAGAATAATAGTAGAGAGAATGATTTATTTCAGCTTTTATTTCTTTCAACACATTCCCCGTGGGTCAGAAGTTTACATACACTCAATTAGTATTTGGTAGCATTGCCTTTAAATTGTTTAGCTTGGGTCAAACATTTTGGGTAGCCTTCCACAAGCTTCCCACAATTAGTTGGGTGAATTTTGGCCCATTCCTCCTGACAGAGCTGGTGTAACTTGAGTCAGATTTGTAGGCCTCCTTGCTCGCACACGCTTTTTCAGTTCTGCCCACAAATGTTCTATGGGATTGAGGTCAAGGCTTTGTGATGGCCACTCCAATACCTTGACTTTGTTTCCCTTAAGCCATTTTGCCACAACTTTGGAAGTATGCTTGTGGTCCATGTCCATTTGGAAGACCCATTTGCGACCAAGCTTTAACTTCCTGACTGATGTCTTGAGATGTCTCTTCAATATATCCACCTAATTTTCCTCCCTCATGATGCCATCTATTTTGTGAAGTGCACCAGTCCCTCCTGCAGCAAAGCACCCCCACAACATGATGCTGCCACCCCCGTGCTTCACGGTTGGGATGGTGTTCTTCGGGGCTTGCAAGCCTCCCCCTTTTTCCTTAGAGCAGTGGCTTCTTCCTTGCTGAGCGATCTTTCAGGTTATGTGAATATAGGACTTGTTTTACTGTGGATGTAGATACTTTTGTACCGGTTTCCTCCAGCATCTTCACAAGGTCGTTTGCTGTTGTTCTGGGATTGATTTGCACTTTTCGCACCAAAGTACATTAATCTCTAGGAGACAGAATGCGTCTCTTTCCTGAGCAGTATGACGGCTGCGTGGTCCCATGGTGTTTATACTTGCGTACTATTTTTGTACAGATGAACGTGGTACCTTCAGGTATTTGGAAATGGGAGTGGTTGAAAAACGAGTTTTAATGACTCCAACCTAAGTGTATGTAAACTTACGACTTCAACTGTATTTGCAGTTCTCCATGGCTAACATAATATATTTCGGAAAAAAACTGCAGTGCGAGCAGTTCATTTTATAGACACAAGATGCAACACTGACCAATCCAAACTCATCTCTCGGCATGTCCAGCCCACTCATTATCTCGGCCAATTATGGCTAGCGGGAAGGTTTTCTGTGGCTACACCAACTAGGCTCGTAATTTAACAATTTTATTTGTATTTGCAGATGACATACACATTTGATATTAAGGCACATGAAAGTTCACATGTTCGAGAATGCATTTCTGCCAAAAAACGCATTTTGCTAAAAAATATTTTTTTACGTTCAAAAGGCTGTGAAGTCGTGACTTGCAACATACATCTAGTTTCCTGAATCGGGTCACATTTAATAAATGTGCAAATATTTATAAAAACCTCTTTTCACTTTGTCATTATGGGGTATTGTGTGTAAATTGATGAGGATTTGTATTTATTTAATCCATTTTAGAATAAGGCTGTAGCGTAACAAAATGTGGAAATCGTCACGGGTTCTGAATACTTTTCAATGCACTGTATTTATGTTTAGAAAACACATTTGAAGGCCAAAATTATGTTGAGGAAAGAACTTATGTTTATGCAACCTAGTAATCACCCTAGAAGGGGTTTGTCCCTGGAACCCATTGACCTGGATCACCCCCAATATGCCACACAGAGTTAAGCTTTTGGCTGGAGTTACAAATGTGTAGGATTCTATTATGGAGTTCCTCATCTAAATTACTCGGTTATTCTAGATTATGTAGAACTAGAGTAATACCACAGCTAGCTTCACTGAAAAGAATAGCATGAGTAGGGGAGCACAGAGCAGTAATAAGTAGTCTAGGCTACTGGAGACAGTAGAGACATTTCTTTACCCGAGACAAGTCTGTGACAACTATTCTATTTGGCTACCTTTTTGCGTCATCTGACAGTCAAGGAGCTCCACAGTATGATGTAGATAGGCTACATTGTTGCGTCGTCTGACGGTTACAGAGACTGTCAATCACTAAAGCCCTTAAATTATTTGTTGAACATTGCCATGGCATTTAAATTATTTAGTAGTCGTGTTTGACTGGTTGCGTCTGTTTGTTACCTGGAAACAAGAGTTGGTGCGGAAACCAGCCCTTTGAATTTGGACACACATTTTTGTGCGATAATGCCAAAGCTATTTTGAATAATGGAATACATTTGTCTACTTAGGTTCAATATCAAATGAACACCAATTAATTAGGCTAACTATTAAACAGAACCACCATAAATACAAGACGGCAGGCATTTCCCATTATTCAAACACCTGAGGTGAATTACCACAAACAATTAGCATAGTCTGTGTGCTGAATTAAGCATAACTTTTCCCCTTAGCCTAGCTTGCCTATAGTTTCAATTTTATTAGGCCTAGTATCTTTTCTGAGAAAAAAAGTTGAGTAATAGGAAGGCTGAATTGCCTTATGTCTTATTGCACACCAATATTGTGCATTGATCTACTGTCATGGCTCAATCATATTAGGTTATTTTATATGAAAGGGAATGAATTGTTCAACATTTTACATGAAAGGGAATTAATTATTCAACATAATGACTGGTTCATACTGAAGTTAATGTAATAAGTAATATTGAGTTTTGTAGTGCACACTAGCCCAAGTTTTCATATAGCCTAAAAGCTAGTCTTAATCAACCAAAGGTTGCTGTTAAACAGAGGTTATACCGAGTTAATTTCCTCCTTGAGTGAGTAGATCGTTTGATCATTGGACTGTGGGTAGAGAGGGTGGAAATACACTTCCATGTAAATTATGATTTCAACCAGATTACTCATCACAGACAGCACTGTAGTCCCACAGGTGGAGGCTGGTGGGAGGTGCTATAGGAGGACAGGCTCATTGTAATGGCTGGAATTGAATATAGTCATATGTTTGTGTTTGATACAGTTCCATTCATTCCATTCCAGCCATTACAATAAACCCGTTTTTCGATAGCTCCTCCCTCCAGCCTCCTCTGATTCCCACAACCTCCCCGGACATCACGTTATATCAAATGTCAGTTTTGTCAATACTTGTCCCTCATGTAAACATAGTCTGCATCCCAACTGGCATCCTATTCCCTATAGTGCACTACTTTTATAGTGCACTACTTTTGATCAGGCTCCATCAACTTGTTTCCAGTCTCATCATATCTGTGTGTGTCACCTGTTTCCTTTAGTTCCGTGACACTGCGAGTATCATGGCCACGCTAAGTGCCAAGCCTGGGCTCAGGTACAGTGTTTCCAACTGGGACCCCAGTAACAAGCTGATGTCTGACACAGCAGAACAGAGGCGACACATCTCACATGAGACACGCCAGGAAGGGAGGATCTTACGCAATGAGACAAACAGCAAGGTAAGATGTTGTGACTATGTAATGAAACAACCAATTCAGTAAGGGCTTGCTTGACGTTGTGACTTTGAATTGTAACATTTGCTTATACAAAGTTAGTTTTCACATCATAAACTGTTATGGACTATTATTTATTCTCATCACACGTATTCATGCCATCTCTCTTTCCTCTCTCTAACCTGTCATCTCTCTCTCGCTATATCTCTCCCCCTCTCCCTCTCTCAGACTAACGGGATGAGAGTGACAGGCTGAGGGATAGGATCTGGGATATCTCCCACTAGAGAGAGACTTTGGAATCCTGCGCACAGGAATTGGACAAAGAGATGGATGCCTTAACCCTGATGAGATTTGCAATTCAATTTCAAATTAGTATTAATCTGGTATGCAGTTGTTTCAATGTACCTGGTAAAAAAAAACAAGCCAGGTTTTGGGGTGATGTATTGACTTTCTAGTACAGCTTAGGTGAGTTTGTGTGCTCTGTCTCGGGGGAAGGAGGAGACGGAGCGGGCCATCACAGTGCCTCTGGAGGTCATGGTGGAGTGCCTGACCCTGAGGGAGGGTCGCCCTGGAAACGAGCTTGTCAGCGACCTGGTGGAGGTGATCGACGGAGCACAACAGGTGCTCCAGCAGCGCATCGACAAAGCCTTTCAGGAGCTGTTGTAAGAAACCGTTTGACCAAATGGTACTCTATTTCCTTTATAGTGTACTACTTATGTGTCTTATGTGCTCTGGTCAAAAGTAGTACACTAGGGAATAAGGTAAGAAAAAAGGAGGATGAAAGATGTCACATATTTTGCTGTCTCAGTACTTATCATTGGCTGTTCTTTCCAGTCTTCTTCAGGAGTCCCGGCAGCAGCTGACCCATGAAATTCAGAACAAGATGGAGGCCCAAGACATTGACCTGTCCTGCTTGTCACTCACTGTGACATCACCTGAGATTCTCTCAAGCCTAACCCCCTGCACATACCCATAAGGTGAGCTGGAATGAGGGTGTACAATACAATACAAAGAAATAATAGACCTTCTGAAATTCGGAGCAGGATATCTAGATCAAACCTACTTACAGTATGTGTTGTCAATGAGAATGATAACGTGCATGTACATGTCTGTAACTAGCTACAATATTAATTCACCACGCACTCAACTCATCAAAATAGTTTCTGTAATGCCACCATTTGCCTTTCAAATTAATTGAATGTACCTGTAAAATACCTGTACCTGTATGTGTAAATGTGCTGTTGCAGTTCCACCACCTCCCAGCAGTGGGAGCAGTTCAGCCAGTACAACATGGCCCAAGCACAGGAGACGATGCAGGCATCACATCAGCTGAGGGAGGACGTGAGAGTCACTAGGGTACAGGTATAAAAGAAAGCCTGGGGGAGGGAGAGGGGTGTAGCGTTACCATATGGCCAGGCCTATACCAATAGCACTGTTCTGTATTGACTCCTATAAAACAGCACGGTCTGTGCGTCCCAAAAGGCACCCTATTCCCTTTATAGTGCTGCACTACTTTTGACCAGGGCCCATTGGGTGCCATTTGGGACACACACCCTGTCTGCTTTCACACGGCTCTCTGTTGTTGTTTAATATCTGCTTCATAGGTATTGCTAAAAGTATATGTGTGAGTGTACAGTAAGTTAGGGGAATATGTGTGTTATATCTGTGTTTTCTTACCTCATTTGCGGAATTAACTGAAGGCTCAGCGCATTGCCACAGAGTTCGCCATCTGTGAATGCACTCGCCACCTGGAGCAGGCCCGCGACGAAACGCAGTGGCAGATGAAGAGCATGAGTCTTCCACCTCGGTGCCAAACTGATTTTGTCAACGTTGATGACATGCAGGGATTGAACTTGCAGAATTAGGCAGAAAGCTTTAGGCAAAACTAAATGTGGCTTGGCCTGACCAGGCTTGACAGTGGGGGGAAAAAAATGTATGTTTAGAAGAGTGGCCAAGGTCATATGGATGTCTGTTTTGTTTGTCAGGTGAGATCTCAGATATGGAGAGGGACATCTGTAGAGGATGAGGTCTAGAGGATGATCTCCAGGCTAAGATGGGCCCACTAAATCTGGTCCACACCTGGCTGGAGAACAGGACCAAGAGGCCTGGACTGGATCTCTGTAGGGACGAGGTAGGCTACACCTGGATGGGCACTGGCCCATTTAGAGATGCTGTCATTTTCAATAGGTTTTGTGGTCTTGGGTAAATGTGTTGTTTTCCACTGTACTGTATACCAATTGTAAGAATTAACAGGAATTCTGTATCGGAGAGGTCAACAGGTTGAAACAGGACTTCATCAGCTTGTTGTGTTTGAACCAGGTTCAGTATGGGCTTCTGGTTGAAGACAAGCACCTGGAGGCCACCATTCTGGCTCTGAAACAGATACTGAGTAATGTGAGTAATGTCTTTGTGAATTACATGTACTCAGACAACTATTGACTCTTACGAATAACTTTTTCAGTAAATAACTAAATGGAAATAACCCATCGTATTCCAAAAACAGGTCCCATGTCTATTTTCCTTTTTCTCCTCCTCCTTCTCCCCAGGCACTCCCTCCAGGCCCATAGTCTTATGCCTATCTTCTTGTTATCAATTGAAAGTTGTTTATCAAAAAAGATAAATTGTATTGAACCTTTTCAATGCAAGTAATTATCCTAGGAGTTTATTCAGTTCAAATGTGTCAGCAACAATTGTAAAGATATTGATATCAATAGAATGGGACACTATTGACAAGTTATACTGAACAAAAATATGAACGCAACATGAAAAGTGCTGGTCCCATGATTAATGAGCTGAAATAAAAGATCCCCGAAATGTTCCATATACCCAAAATGCGGATTTCTCAAAATAAGATTGCACAAATGTCTTTACATCCCTGTTAGTGAGCATTTCTCCTACACAGGTGCACCTTGTGTTGGGGGCAATAAAAGGCCAATCTAAATGTTGCAGTTTTGTCACACAACACAATACCACAGATGTCTGAAGTTTTGAGTGAGCTTGCAATTGGCGTGCTGACTGCAGGAATGTCTACCAAAGCTATTGCCAAAACATTGATTGTTAATTTCTCTACCATAAGCAACGTCGTTTTAAGGAATTTGACAGTACGTCAGGACCTTTACATCTGGCTTCTTCACCTGCAAGTCTGGGGACTTTATTTACAGTATGTCTGTAATAAAGCCCTTTTGTAGCCAAAAACGAATTCTGATTGGCTGGGTCTGGCTCCCCAGTGGGTGTGCCTATGCCCTCTCAGGCCCACCCATGGCAGTACCCTTGCCCAGTCATGTGAAACCCATAGATTAGGGCCTAAATAATTTATTTCAATTGACTAATTTCCTTATATAAAGTGTAAATTGTTGCATGATGCGTTTATATTTTTGTTCAGTATACATGGTCATTTTTCAGATTAATCTGAAATAATTTCCCAATTGACAGGTTGACCCAAATATGTAGTTTCTCAGAGAGGCAGATTGCATCTCCGAACATGATCACGTTTAAGAAACACGTCTGATTCACGCATGTGTTAAGAAACCAGCTAGCTTGCCTACTGACATTGTTTCACTTGCTAAGTCTAGGGGTCCTAGACCTAGCTAAATAGTCTGTTACCTGATTTAATGTGTGCATTTACGTGAGACTTCAGAGTATGCAGACCGTGTTGTATGCATGTGCTCCAAGAGACAGCAACCTTACCTGGGTCCAGGGGTATCTCCAAGCGGCTTATTTTTTATTTCACCTTTATTTAACCAGGTAGGCCAGTTGAGAACAAGTTCTCATTTACATCTGCGACCTGGCCAAGATAAAGCAAACTGCTATTGTGTGTTCAGTTTATGGTATATATACAAATATATGGTATATATACAAAAAGGTCAAAAGTTTCAAACAAAAACCTCATGGCCATTCCTCAGCTCTGCAAGCTGCTACATCCTCTGCTCACCCACACCTTTGCACAATCAACACTTCACAAGACTTTCTGTCAGAGTACAGCACCTGACCAGTTGCTGCTGCCACCTGGGGATGGAGATTGGAAGTGTTAGTGTAGGGTCTAATTGTGCTCTTAAGAATTAAACTACCTAACCTATTCCATAAACCATATTTTAAGGTGATTTATGTATATTGAGCATTAGCATTAATGACCCTGTTTATTCTCCGTCTATCCACGCATTGTTTGGCCAAGACTACGTCCCAGATGGCATCCTATAAAGTGCACTACTTTTGATCACAGCCCCGTGGTCAAAAGTAGTGAACTATACAGTATAGGGAATAGGGTGCCATTTGGTATGCAGTCCAAAAGAGGTTGTTTTGATCCAAAGTCCTGGGCATGGTGTTTATTAGGCCGTGATCTTTGTATCATACGAGGAGGTAGCTAGATAAAAACTAGGTAAACAAACACTGGAAAGAGAATCATTGATAATAAACCGCCCTAACAGCCTGTGGTAATGTCTCCAAATGTGCTTGTTTGTGTCAGATGGTATATTTTAAAGAGGAAGAAGACAGATTTTTCTCAGAATATTTATAGTGCAGCCACAAGTGCTGTGCAGAATGTAGAACATAGAACATGTTTTCTATATACACTATTTATACAAAAGTATGTGGAAATTAGTAGATTCGGCTATTTCAGCCACACCCGTTCTTGACAGGTTTATAAAATCAAGCACACAGCCATGCAATCTACATAGATAAACATTAGCAGCAGAATGGACTTACTGAAGAGCTCAGTGACTTTCAACGTGGAACCGTCATAGGATGCCACCTTTCCAACAAGTCAGTTCATCAAATTTCTGCCCTGTTAGAGCTGCCCCGGTCAACTGTTGTTATTGTGAAGTGGAAACGTATAGGCCACACAAGCTCACAGAACAGGACCGCCGAGTGCTGAAGTGAGTAGAAATTGTCTGTCCTCAGTTGTAATATTCACTACCGAGTTCCAAACTGACTCTGGAAACAAAGTCAGCACAGGAACTGTTCATCAGGAGCTCCATGAAATTTGTTTCCATGGCCGAGCAGCCACACACAAGCCTAAGATCACCATGCGCAATGCCAAGTGTCGGCTGTAGTGGTGTAAAGCTTGCTGCCATTGGACTCTGGAGCAGTGGAAATGCATTCTCCAGAGAGGCCTCCTTGCTTGCACATGATTTTTCAGTTCTGCCCACACATTTTCTAAAGGGCTGAGGTCAGGGCTTTGTGATGGCCACTCCAATACCTATACTTTTCTGTCCTTAAGCCACAACTTTGGAAGTATGCTTGGGGTCATTGTCCATTTGGAAGACCCATTTGCGACCAAGCTTTAACTTCCTGACTGATGTCTTGAGATGTTGCTTCAATATATCCGGATAATTTTCCTCCTTCATGATGCCATCTAGTTTGTGAAGTGCACCAATCCCTCCTGAAGCAAAGCATACCCACAACATGATGCTGCCACCCCATGCTTCACGGGTGGGATGGTATTCTTCGGCTTGCAAGCTTCCCCCTTTTTCCTCCAAACATAACGATGATCATTATGGCCAAACAGTTCTATTTTTGTTTCATCAGACCAGAGGACATTTCTCCAAAAAGTACAATCTTTGTCCCCATGTGCAGTTGCAAACCGTAGTCTGGCTTTTTTATGGCGGTTTTGGAGCAGTGGCTTCCTCCTTGCTGAGCGGCCTTTCAGGTTTTGTCGATATAGGACTTTTTTACTGTGGATATAGATACTTTTGTACCTGTTTCCTCCAGCATCTTCACAAGGTCCTTGGCTTTTGTTCTGGGATTGATTTGCACTTTTCGCACCAAAGTACGTTCATCTCTAGGAGACAGAACGCGTCTCCTTCCTGTGCGGAATGACCCCATGGTGTTTATACTTGCGTACTATTGTTTGTACAGATGAACGTGGTACCTTCAGGCATTTGGAATTTGCTCCCAAGGATGAACCAGGCAATTCTTTTTCTGAGGTCTTGGCTGATTTCTTTGGATTTTCCCATGATGTCAAGCAAAGAGGCACTGAGTTTGAAGGTAGGCCTTGAAATACAATCACAGGTACACCTCCAATTGACTCAAATTATGTCAATTAGCCTATCAGAAGCTTCTAAAGTCATGACATCATTTTCTGGAATTGTCCATGTTGTTTAAAGGCACAGTCAACTTAGTGTATGTGAACTTCTGACCAACTGGAATTGTGATACAGTGTATTATACGTAAAATAATCTGTCTGTAAACTTACTTGTGTCATGCACGAAGTAGATGACCTACCCGACTTGCCAAAACTATAGTTTGTTAACAAGAAATGTGTGGAGTGGTTGAAAAACGAGTTTTAATGACTCCAACCTAAGTGTATGTAAACTTCCAACTTCAACTGTATGTGTGTGTGTTTGTGTCAGTGCTGTGGAAACCAAACCAACAGCTATGATACATATTATTCTCCTTTGTGTTTTCTAATTGTGTTATTTTTATTTTATTTAACATTTATTCATCTAGGCAAGTCAGTTAAGAACAAATTCTAATTTACAATGGCGGCCTACCAAAAAGGCAAAAGGCCTCCTGCGGGGACGGGGGCTGGGATTATGAAAATAAAGATAGCTGAGCTGAGGATCGACCCAGGGATGCGAGTGCTTTGGGGACCTTTAACAGAATGTGACTGGCAGAACGGGTGTTTTATGTGAAAGATGAGAGCTGCAGTAGATATCTCAGATAGCGGGGGAGTGAGGCCTAAGATAGTTTTATAAATAAGCATCAACCAGTGGGTCTTGTTACGAGTATACAGAGTATACAGATGAGTATACAGATGACCAGTTTACAGAGGAGTATAGAGTGCAGTGATGTGTCCTATAAGGAGCATTGGTGGCAAATCTGATGGCCGAATGGTAAAGACAATCTAGCTGCTCGAGAGCACCCTTACCTGCCCATCTATAAATTACGTCTCCGTAATCTAGCACAAATGGGATGGTCATCTGAATCAGGGTTAGTTTGGCAGCTGGGGTGAAAGAGGAACAATTACAATAGAGGAAACCAAGTTCAAATTTAACCTTAGCCTGCAGCTTTGATATGTGCTCAGAGAAGGACAGTGTACCGTCTAGCCATACTCCCAAGTACTTGTATGAGCATCAGTGGGGAGAGGGGCATTCTTCTTACCAAACCACGTGTTTCATTCAATAAAGGAAAAAGGCTAAATTAAAAACCAATTCAGACAAAGTAAAACGTAAAGGGTAGGTTTCCCCTGACACATATTAAACTTAGCTTGGACCAAAAATTATTTCAATGGAGATTCTCCATTGACCCTGCTTTTTAGTCCAGAACTAGGCTTTATCTGTTTCCAGGAAACTGGCCCATAGTGCTCTTACACATAAATGTAGATAAGGATAGCTTTTTTTTTCTTTGAACAAAGCTGCACACTGAGGGGGGGAGAATTGTTTTTCTTTATGATAAAACTCACAAGAGTCATCCTCTATTCTGATGACATTTTTATTTGCACACACAACTATCCAACCTCTCTCTAATCTTCTCCCTTCCATGAAGAGTAATTTATGTCACTTACACACCCAAGCGCACACATACAAATAAACCAGGTTGTTTTCCTACAGCTATAAAGCATAGAGAATCTCCCTTGTGCCACAAAGTAGGCGCCCAACCCTAAAGCCCTACTACCCTGCTCCCACGCGATGACCATCATTCCTAGCACTTTATGACTTTACTGCCTGACCCTCAAGTTAATTTAGAGTGGCTGCGCCATGGCTGGATGGGCATGCGCTTCCTGACAAGCCCAATTATTCTGAATCATTTCACTAAAGGGTCCAGATGCTGCCTTGCTGTCGTCTCCGATCCTGGGGGCCATTAAGACACGCTGGTGCCTCCTAAATGCCATACACTTCTGCTTGAATGGGCACCTCCCCATATATGTCTACCTGTCATGCTGCACCCTGCCCCTTCATGCCCACACATACATACGCACGCCAGTATCACCCCACTTCCGCTCTCTATACTATTGTCACCAAAGGGTTGTCTCTGCCTCCCTGCTCTATCTCGCTCAGTGCCAAGCCTGTGTGTGCAGGAGAGAGGGGTTTGCTAAAGAGTGATGTGCTCGCATGGTGGGAACTGTCCTATTGATGCGCGTTGCAACTTCACAAGAGGAATGCTGTCCACAAATGGAAGCTAGAGGACTGAGGAACAAGAGACAATCTGTGATTGCGCATAGAGGAATGCTGTCCACACATGGAAGCTAGAGGACTGAGGAACAGGAGAGGATCTGTGATTGCGCATAGAGGATCTATGTACTTTGGAATTTGTTTTCAACCGAGTCGCTTTAAGAGATCTTACTTTTAACATCCATTACGTCTGCCACATGACTGGTGTGTTTCTCTACCCATCTCAAATGATTTTACTTGCAGAATCGAAACTTCAGTTGCTTCTGATGCAGTGCCTCCGATGCTCCTGAACTCCTGAGCAGGAGGTGTGAGCTGAAGCGATGCAAGTGCCCGTCAAGGACTGTGTCTCCCTGACGGTCTACTCCTTCACGTTCCTGCTGGGCCTCCCCCCTCCAACCTGCTGGTGCTCTTCGTGTACGTCCGGAAGGCGCGCAAACGGGGTGCCACGCCCAACGTGGTATACGCACTCAACCTCTGCCTGGCTAACCTGGTACTGGTGGCCTGGCAGCCCGTCAAGGCCCTGGAGACTTTCCTCCAGGACTGGGCTCTTCCGTCGCCCCTCTGTCCCGTCTACAGCTTCTTCTTGTTCTCCTCGATCTTACGGCAGCTGCCTCTTCCTCACGGCCGTGACGGTGGGCCGCTACCTCAGCATCGCCTTTCCCATCAGCTACAAGCTGTATCGGCAGGGCCGCATCTCCTGCTTCATCAGCGCTGCCCTCTGGGCAGTGGTACTGTTGCACCTGAGTCTGGGCCTGGTGGCAGAAGGCGGGGGCGGCTTCGTGTCCACCTCCAGCCATAATGTGTCGGTCTGCTTCGAGAACTTCACCCAGGACCAGCTGGACCTGCTGCTGCCATTGCGCCTGGAGATGGCGCTCCTCCTCTTCCTAATGCCACTGGCCGTTACCGCCTTCTGCACACTGCGCTGCGTAGCCCTGGTGTGGCGGTCCTGCTTGCCCGTCCTGGGAAAGAGGCGCGTCTTGGCCGTGGCCCTCTCCACGCTGGCTGTGTTTGTGGTGTGCTACGCGCCCTACAACGCCTCACACATCGTGGGCTTTGTGCTGCAGGAGAACGTCCACTGGAGGACTGAGGCCATGCTGTCCAGTGCCTGTAACGTCTTCCTGGAGCCTGTGGTCATGCTGATGCTCTCCCCGGCAACGCCCCGCTGCCTCATGGGAAGGCTCTGTGGAAGGCTCAGCAGATACAGCCGGACAGAGGGGCGTCATTGTAGCAAAACCATCACACGGGACCCTCTGGCTAATGTGAGGGGAGTGGCGTCACTGACCGACAGACAGACGGGAGCAAACATTTCCAAGTTAAATCAGGAATAATTTGCACAAACAAGACAAGAAAGACGTGAGTGGAACTCAAAAAGGAAATAGTTTAGGACAAAATTAAGTGGAGAACTGAGGCTGATGTGGAATACACTGCTCAAAATGGGCAGAGCTGAGGTTGGAACATGTGACAGTCTAAAAACCTGCACAATTATTGATCACAAAATAATATATTGTGTTTTCATGATACTGTATGCTTTCTATGCTCTGAAATCTTTATAAAGTTCTACATCACAAACCACAGTGATCATATGAAGAACCTTTGTGGCTTATGAACTGAGAAGCTGAAAGATAAGTGAGACGTGGAATAGGTCATCTGAGATGAGCCAGTGATGAGTCCTCTACTGTGATGGTCTAGATTGCGCCACCAACAGCTAGGGCAGGAGGACTATTTCAACTGAGTGACTAATTACAATGGAGCCGTTGTTAAAAAATTAGATTCAGAAAAAGAGTTTAAATTTATTCCATTATATTTTTGGGTTTCCTGTAAGAAACTGGGTATCTTTCTGTATCTTAAAAAGAGTGGTGATAGAAATTCCCTGTCAATTCTCTGTCCAAATATTCTGGAGATAATTGATCAAAGGGCAAGTGGTATTAAACAGATAAATGTAAATGGAACCATCATTTATTGATTGTTATTTACAGCTTACACTGGGAGCTTTAAGGAGTTTACGAAGATGAATGTAAAATGCACTAATTCATTCTGATCTGACACTCTGCTGAACATGAAGTTAATCAGAAACATGTCCTCATTTTATACCTGACAGTCTGAGAATCAATACATTTGACATCTCAACCAGAAACAGTTATGACTATAATGAATGTTTCTCTAATCTCGAAATGTGAATTATCTGAGCATTACTTGTTTATTGAACCTGCTTCTAATTGAGGATTTGACTTTGCAATATTTACATGTAAATCACTACCTTCCTTGTGCAAGAGAAATGACTGAATAAAAGATAAACTGAGCAAGTACTGTGTTGTGTATATTTCTTCTGAATCCAAAGTGCCTGGGGGTTGCTTTTGAATTCAGACATACCCATTTAAGAGAGACATTATGAAAAATGAATAACTTGATTAATTCAACGGGATAGTGTTCAGGGTTTCGGTTAAATGATCTACCCTATTCGTAGGCCTAATTGAGAGTACCTAAAGTTGATAAAATATTATAAGCATTCAGTGAAGTCCCTCAAACTGTTTATCATTTCATCATGTTCTTGTTAGTCACTTCCTCATCATAGATACATCCTAATGTGAGTATAAAAAAGTTGAGGTCAGTTGAAGTGCATTTATGGTAACTAGTGAGGAAAAGGCCTTCTTTGGTGAGTAAATTCACTTTAATAATTTCTTACTTTTATTTGAGAGTACCATCAGTGAGGGATGGTTTAGCAAATGTATCATGGTTCACAGTCCTCATTCATAGCCGTTAATCCATGACTTTTGTACGAGAGATACTGAAAATAATCTTTAATCACTTCAATCAAACAAATACGTTGTTACTCATGCAGAACTGTGTAATTATAAATCTACCATGTAATATCTTAGTATGGGGTCGCATTTGTTGTGTAATGCAAATTACCTGTACCATAATGTGTATGGCTTTTATGCATGCCTTTGTTAAAAATGCTGCAAATAAGCCAAATGCTGCATTCATGAAAATAAAGAATTTACATGATTTTGACATTTCTCAGGGCATCTGCAAGGTTTGGGTTAAGAGATAACAAGAAGGGGTCCCCTTTTTTGTGTCTAATAGCGGTGTCATTTAGAGTAGCACTTTTCAATTGAATACAACTTTATTAATCACTGAGGGGCTTTATTGTGTTATGTTGACGAAGTTAACCACATTTGCAACTCCAGTAAGAGAACTCCAGTTTGAGACATCGGTTCCTAGAGTGCGCGATTGATCAGTATTCTCAGCATAAAACAAGCATTACTACTACAGTACAAACTATGCTGGGAACCATACTCATGAATAAAGGGGGTTTGATATTTTGAGGCCTCAATCTAAGAAGAATGTGTATTTTAAAATGGCCATAACATTTAAGAAAAATAGTACAAGTGCAAGGGGCAAATGTAACCTCTTTAATAATTGATAACTAAAGTTAGGATATTCTGAATATTCCGTTTATATATTCATACGTTTAACTACGTCAGATTTCTCTGTGTAGCAGGTAGGCAGAGGCAGGCGCAGGACAACGGAGATGAGTAATCACGTAACTTTACTCAAAGTACAAACTTAACAAAATTGGTAGGAAAATCCAAGCTCACAATAACAAGAACATCTAACATAGAACAAACACGCACAAAACCATGAGGGAAACAGAGGGTTAAATAAGGAACATATAATTATAGGATAAAAACCAGGTGTGCATAATAAAGACAAAAAATGAAAAGTAGATCAGCGGTAGCTAGAAAACCGGTGACGTCGACCGCCGAAAGCCGCCCGAACAAGGAGAGGGACCAACTTCGGCTGAAGTCGTGACAAACTATGGACTCTAGAGGATTTGCTAATAAAACAGTACACAAACAGGGTGTGCACTATGGGGAAATAACCTCGTAGCTTAGTTTATTTTAAGAATGCCCTTTTTGTGTGACTAGAAATAATGAACAGTCATTATAGAAATAGCATAACTGTTTTGTGGTGCGTCTCCATGGTAATAAAGTAATGACAGGAAGTGAATGAGACAACAATGTCATTTCAGATGTTAGTTGTGCAATTCCGTTCAGATAGCTGTCTCCCAATAGTTTTGGGTTGAAATGTCAGTATTTCATGATGCTTTTCTCTCTTGTAGTGACAACAACGCTAACAGTACCCGCCAATATGAGGCCAGCAGATCGCGTTTCAGGCAGCTTTGCGCTGTTCGTCTACATCACCACCTTCCTGATCGGGGGTACCTGCCAACATCCTGGCATTCTTCACCTTTTGCCAAAAGGTGCGTCGCAAACCAGCCCCCATCGACATCCTGCTACTCAACCTGACTATCTCCGACCTCATCTTCCTTGCTTTCCTGCCCTTCAAGATGAAGGAGGCTGTCGATGATTTTAACTGGACCCTCCCTTACTTCCTGTGTCCAGTCACTGGTTTCCTGTTCTTCTCCACTATCTACAACAGCACCCTCCTCCTGACCGCGGTGAGTGTGGAGCGCTTCCTCAGCGTGGCGTATCCCGTAAGGTTCTCAGCACCAGGCAGGGTTGTCCAAGCACGGTCGGCCTGTGTAGTTTTCTGGATCCTGTCCCTTGCCCACTGCAGTGTTGTCTTCGTAATGCAATTAGACAAAGATGCCGACAACACTACCTGCTATGGGAATTTCAATGATGTCCAGCTTATTACCCTTCTCCCAGTACGCTTAGAGTTGTGCCTGGTTCTCTTCTGTGTCCCCTTCCTGATCAGCACCTTCTGCTATGTCAACTTCATCCGTATCCTGTCTAGGCTTCCCAACATCAGCCAGCACCGGCGCCTGCGTGCCATCGGGCTGGCATTGGGGACTCTGCTGGTTTTCACGCTCTGCTTTGGGCCCTACAACATGTCCCATGTGGTGGGGATCATGCAGAATAAAGTCCCTACTTGGCGCAACACGGCCATTCTGCTTACCACCTTAAATGCCTGTCTGGACCCCATCATCTTCTACTTCTCCTCCTCAGATGTTAGGAGCACTCTCAGCCTCTGCCTGAAGCGAATCAAGGCTAAGCTCAATCCAAAGGCCACAGCCTCCCATGCTGGTAATACACCAGACCCTATGGACTCCACCCATTCGTCCAGCCAGAGGTTTGTCGCTGCTGCCAAAAGGGGGACAAATTACACCCCATGATGAATCTGTGACTAGTAAATCAGTGTTGTCCATCCATACAACGTGTACACAAAGCATTGAAATTGTTTATTATAATTATAATTATATTATTATACCATTATAATGATAAACTGTGAAATATGTTATTAAAGGGAATAAAGAAGCTTCCAATTTGTATTTGTGGCTAATCTTATGTCATGCCTATTGAGACTGTAAATGCCAGAATATCAATATGCAATTGCTGCACAAATTATTTATAAAACAAAATCTGTATCAGAAAAGTCACATTGTGGTCATTGCACTTGAATTTACAGTATATCGTATATGCATTGCTACACATGTAGTTTGTCATGCTTTATTAGTGAAAAGTTATTATTGTCAATAAACTCCTTATTAAGGCATTATCCATACCTAATATTATTGTTTTTCTTGCCAACTATCTTTTAGATTACTCATCAAGTCATTCATGTCAGAAGCAAATATAATGCTTATCAGTGTAGCAGTCAAGAACCTTGAGGGTCATCTTTATCTGGAGAAGAGGAAATTGTAAGAGGAGCTTGTAGAAAGGAATATGTTTATTTGTGTATAGTGTATATTCTCCTGTGTAT
Organism: Brachymystax lenok tsinlingensis; assembly: GCA_030435695.1. Classification (NCBI taxonomy): domain Eukaryota; kingdom Metazoa; phylum Chordata; class Actinopteri; order Salmoniformes; family Salmonidae; genus Brachymystax; species Brachymystax lenok. The sequence continues at coordinate 1,534,634 of CM059806.1, read as the reverse complement.
TTTATCTGATATAGTATTGATTCTGTGCTCTTTTTAAGAATCTATTCTGGATTTGACACGTTTATTTTCTTTCCTTTTTTATATTGAATACTGCATTGTTGAGGAAGAGCTTGCAAGTAGCATTTTACTGTACTGCTATATCCTGTGCACGTGACAAATTTGATTTAGGTCATTTCCGGACCTCTTCGTGACATAGGGGCCCAAGTTTCAAGTCAGCAAAGAACAATACCACAACACACTTGTATGTACAGTATTGGTGTTCGCCTACGAGTTTTCTTAGGGTCTTTTTTGGTGTTTTATTAGGATCCCCATTAGCTGTTGCAAAAGCAGCAGCTACTCTTCCTGGGGTCCACACAAAACATGAAACATGACATAATACAGAATATTCATAGACAAGAACAGCTCAAGGACAGAACTACATAAAACATTTTTAAAAAGGCACATGTAGCATACATATCAATGCAGCATACATATCAATGCACACACACAAACTATCTAGGTCAAATAGGGGAGAGGCATTGTGCCGTGAGGCATTGCTTTCTGTTTTTTTAAACCAGGTTTGCTGTTTATTTGAGCAATATGAGATGGAACAGAGTTCCATGCAATAATGGCTTTATATAATACTGTACGCTTTCTTGAATTTGTTCTGGATTTGGGGACTGTGAAAACACCACTGGTGGCATGTCTGGTGGGGTACGTATGTGTGTCAGAGCTGTGTGTAAGTTGATTATGCAAACAATTTGGGATTTTCAACACATTCATGTTTCTTATAAAAAGAAGACGTGATGCAGTCAGTCTCTCCTCAACTCCTAGCCAAGAGAGACTGGCATGCATAGTATTTATATCAACCCTCTGATTACAATGAAGAGCAAGATGTGGCGCTCTATTCTGGGCCAGCTGCAGCTTAACTAGGTCTTTCCTTGCAGCGCTGGAACACACGACCGGACAATAATCAAGATTAGACAAAACTAGAGCCTGCAGAACTTGCTTATTGGAGTGTAGTGTCAACACTGAAACTGAAACTGAACATGTATGTAAGGGAGAGTGGGGTAAGTTGAGCCAAAGGGGTAAGTTGAGCCACCCTTGTTTCAAGGAAACCATACAGAAAATGTATAATTTGACCAAAGATTTAGGAAGACGTCATAATTTCATTGAGCCTGTGAAGGAAGAAACCACGTGGAAAAAGTGGTAAGCAAGTTAGGTCCAAAAAAACGGATGTTCACCAAGTCAAATGAATTTTTGGGTTAGAGGTTTCATAACGCTTGTATCTAAACCAAAGTAGATCATTTAAAGATGTTTCTGTACATCAGTTGGGGTCTCTATAAGCTTCAATAGCAGGTCCTAAACGTACCATGATAGAGCATCCTTGTAGCTGTGTGGGCTAATATGTTTGAAGTATTTTCTACGCAGGCATAATGCAAGGCACTATTGCTGGGATATGCGGTAACAACAGGGCCTGGCCTATGTTAAAAGTGTTTTAAAAAGGAGAAAGTGTTTGTTAAAAATAAAATATAACATTTTATGTCACATGCTTGGTAAACAACAGGTGAAATGCTTACTTACGGGCCCTTCCGAACAATAAAAAGAACAGTTGAAAAATTATAGAAAGATTAAAGAAATAAATACACAATGAGTAATGATTGGCTATATACACGGGGTACCGGGTACCGAGTCGGCGTGCAGGGGTACAAGGTAATTGAGGTAGATATGTACAGTTGTCGTCCAGGAAGTAGTCCATCACTACTTTTTCCCACTGACCTTTGTCGATAGCGCCTGATAAATTCAGGGCAGAAATGTTATTGAGAGCAGTAGCAACATACAGTTGAAGTCGGAAGTTTACATACACCAGTTTTTCACAATTCCTGACATTTAATCCTAGTAAAAATGCACTGTTTTAGGTCAGTTAGGATCACCACTTTATTTTAAGAATGTGAAATGTCAGAATAATAGTAGAGAGAATGATTTATTTCAGCTTTTATTTCTGTCATCACATTCCCAGTGGGTCAGAAGTTTACATACACTCAATTAGTATTTGGTAGTATTGCCTTTAAATTGTTTAACTTGGTTCAAACGTTTCGGGTAGCCTTCCACAACCTTCCCACAATAAGTTCGGTGAATTTTGGCCCATTCGTGCAACTGAATCACGTTTGTAGGTCTCCTTGGTCGCACACACTTTTCATCAGACCAGAGGTCATTTCTACAAAAAGTACGATCTTTGTCCCCATGTGCAGTTGAAAACCGTAGTCTGGCTTTTTTTATGGCGGTTTTGGAGCAGTGGCTTCTTCCTTGCTGAGCGGCCTTTCAGGTTATGCCGATATAAGACTCGTTTTACTGTGGATATAGATACTTTTCTACCTGTTTCCTCCAGCATCTTCACAAGGTCGTTTGCTGTTGTTCTGGGATTGATTTGCACTTTTCGCTCCATTCATCTCTAGGAGACAGAATGCGTCTCCTTCCTGAGTGGTATGACGGCTGTGTGGTCCCATGGTGTTTATACCTGCGTACTATTGTTTGTACAGATGAACGTGGTACCTTCAGGCATTTGGAAATTGCTCCCAATGATGAACCAGACTTGTGGAGGTCTACAATAGTTTTTCTGAGGTCTTGGCTGATTTCTTTTGATTTTCCCATGATGTCAAGGAAAGAGGCAGTGAGTTTGATGGTAGGCCTTTAAATAAATCCACAGGTACACCTCCAATTGACTCAAATTATGTCAATTATCCTATCAGAAGCTTCTAAAGCCATGACATAATTTTCTGGAATTTTCCAAGCTGTTTATAGGCACAGTCAACTTAGTGTATGTAAACTTCTGACCCACTGGAATTGTGATACAATTCAGTGAAATACAGTGAAATAATCTGTCTGTAAACAACTGTTGGAAAAATTACTTGTGTCATGCACAAAGTCGATGTCGTAACCGACTTGCCAAAACTATAGTTTGTTAACAAGAAATTTGTGGAGTGGTTGAAAAACAAGTTTTAATGACTCCAACCTAAGTGTATGTAAACTTCCGACTTCAACTGTACATATAGGTAGGTGTTAAGCCTGTTAAAAGATGCTTAAAGGACAAACAGCAATTGTGATTGTGTTGAATTGTGTTTGGGAAATAAAGATATACATGGTTTTAAAAAGGTAGAGGTATTTAATTCAGTACATAAATGTATAGGTGGCTTAATTTACCCTGTGCCGCAGCTCAACTTACCCCATACCCAGGGTAAGTTTTGCAAGAGACCACTTTTTGGGGACAAGCTATGTTTTCAAAATGTTTATGTTTACATGAATTCTGATTATTTCCAGGGATACACAACATCCTGAAATATATGTAGATATCTTTGTATATATAGAATACTATATTTCCTGCTGAATGCAAAAAAAGGGTAATTTTACACCAGTCTCTCCTAACCAATAGTAGACGACCAATATATATGTTTTTCTCCAAATAAGGAAGAAGGGTGAGTTGTGACTGACAGGGGCCTTCCTAAGACTGTTTAATTTTATCTGATTGTCTGGTTACCGTAATGTCTAAGTGGATCTGGGCTACTGAATAGGTGTGTTTGAAGAAAATTGTGGAAGGTGCAAATGTATCCTGACTAATTATTGATACCTCAGGTTAGTATTTTCAGAATATTAAGTTTGAGTATTCAAAAGTTTAACTTCATGGACACTTAGTTGAACTGCTAAAATATAAGTAATACTGTAAATAATATTTGACAACTATGACAACTGTCACGTCCAGGCCTGAAAAGACAGGCTGGCGTGTTTTGTTTTGGTTTTGGTGTAGGGTTTTTATGTTCTAGGTGTTATATATCTATGTTGGGGTAATGGTTCCCAATTAGAGGCAGCTGAGTGTCGTTGTCTCTAATTGGGAACCATATATATGTTTGGGGTTTTCATTTAGGTTTTGTGGGTTATTGTAAGTTCATAGCTTTGTTATGTTAGGTACGATCGTTGTTTGTGTTAGTTGTGTATTTTCCCAGTTACGTCTGTTATTAAAATGTATACTGGAAGCATCGCTGCGTCTTGGTCTGTCTATCCCGAAGATCGTGACAATAACACAACTCATAGTAGCTACACATCCGAATCAACGTTGTTTCCACGCCATTTCAATGAAATTACGTTGAACCAATGTTGAATAAATGTTGAATTGACATAGTTAATACATTGTAAGGCTGCATGATGTGACTCTAATAATGATTTGAAAAAAGTTTCAAAAACATACAGTACCAGTCAAAAGTTTGGACACACCTACTCATTCAAGGGGTTTTCTTTATTTTTACTGTTTTCTACATTGTAGAATAATAGTGAAAACATACAGATTGACTGACCTTCATGTCTTAAAGTAATGATGGACTGTCGTTTCTCTTTGCTTATTTGAGCTGTTCTTGCCATAATATGGACTTGACTAAACCTCAGCATTCAAGACCATAGTACCCTCCAAGCTCATCATTAAGCTCGGGGCCCTGGGTTTGAACCCCGCCCTGTGCAATTAGGTCCTGTACTTCCTGACGGGCCGCCCCCAAGTGGTGAAGGTAGGAAACAACAACTCCACTTTGCTGATCCTCAACACAGGGCCCCCACAAGGGTGCGTGCTCAGCCCCCTCCTGTACTCCCTGTTCACCCATGACTGCGTGGCCAAGCACGCCTTCAACTCAATCATCAAGTTTGCAGATGACAACAGTAGTACTGTAGGCCTGATTACAAACAATGACGAGACAGCCTACAGGGAGGAGGTGAGGGCCCTGGGAGTAAGGTGCCAGGAAAATAACCTCTCACTCATCGTCAACAAAACAAAGGAGCTGATTGTGGACTTCAGGAAACAGCAGAGGGAGCACCCCCCCTCGTCCAAATATTGCTCATCCAAATATTTATATATTCTTAATTCCATTCCTTTACTTTGGATTTGTGTGAATTGTTGTGAAATTGTTAGATATTAGTTGTTAGATATTACTGCACCGTTACAAACACAAGCATTTCACTACACCAGCAATAGCATCTGCTAAACACGTGTATGTGACTAATTACATTTGATTTGATTTTGATTTGATTTGGTATTTTACCAAATAGGGCTATCTTCTGTATACCACCCCTACCTTGTCACAACACCACTGATTGGCTCAAATGCATTAAGAAGGAAAGAAATTCCACAAATTAACTTTTAACAAGGCACACCTGTTAATTGAAATGCATTCCAGGTGACTACCTCATGAAGCTGGTTGAGAGAATGCCAAGAGTGTGCAAACCTTTCATCAAGGCAATTTCTTTTACACAATGTGGCTGACGCAACAGATCAGAATGTTTAGCTTAAAATGTTGATAAACTCTTAGGCTATTTCTTCACATTATAAACGCGGCAATGCGCAACACGGCAGTAAGCTACAAATGTCATCTATGCACTTAAATGGCGAATGGAGGACGCTTTTCCTGTGGTTAATTTTCATGCCAGCCAGGTAGGCTATACTCCTGTTGTAAAGATAAGCAATGTGCTTAATATTAGGAAAGTTGATAAATAAATATAGTAGGCCTCCTCTGTTTTCTCACTTAATTGCATAGCCTATAGAAATGTTGCGCAACATGAGCTCATGGGCTCTCATGAAGTGTTTGATTAGATTTTCAATTACATTTGCATTGATGTCAGAGTGATTAGAGGGACAATAGAGTGCTGAGTACCAGGCAGTTAGCAAGTTTGGTAGACTACTAATGACCATCAGCAGCATCAGAGCTTGGAGAAGCCTAATTACCGTGACTAAACGGTCATGTTGAATTTTACTGTCTTCATGACTAGTGATCGTCGGTGTGGCGGTAATACGGTCACTGCAACAGCCCTATTTCTACACCACAATCTACAACAGCACCCTCCTCCTAATAGTAGTGACTGTGGAGCGCTACCTTGGTGTCGCTTATCCCATAAGACTCACAGCATCAGGCAGGGTTGGCTACGCTCTGTTGGCCTGTGTCGTTTTCTGGATCCTTGTCCACTGCAGTGTTGTCTTCGTAATGCAATTCCAAGGTACCAATGATAATACTATGGAGATTTCACAAAATTTACAGCTCAGTATCCAGCTCAGTATTTTCCTAGTTCTCTTCTGCATTCCATTCCTGATCTGCTGCTTCTGCTATGCCAACTTCATCCGTATCCTGTCTTGCCTTCCCAACATCCGCCGGCAGCAGCGCCTGCGTAACATCGGGCTGGCTCTGGGTACTCTGACGGTTATCATCCAAAACCAGCGTTTTGGGCCCTACAATGTGTGACCCATGTCGGGGGGTTCATGTCCAAAGTCCCTACTTGGTGCGACAAGCCAACCTGATAAACACCTTTAACTCTTGTCTGGACCCCATAGTCTTCTACTCCTCCTCTGCTGCAAAGAGCAAGTTCGGACATTGCCTTTGTAACAGCGTTAAGAACGTGCCTTAAGCTCACTTCACAGCTTGAAATGGCGCCAATGAAGAGGATCCTTTTCGATGGTGCAACTGGTTAGTAGTCAAGGAAGGCATTCATGTGGTCGGCGACTGCGGCACTGATTATATAAAAAATATATATACTTTTTTTATTTGTAATCTTATCAGAAAAGTTATATTGTCGTCATTGCGTATAGTTTGTCTTATGCTATATTGCATGCATTTTATTGTCATGTTTTGATACTCATCTTAAAACTCGTTTTCGTTCATATGCAGATAAGAACCTAGTGCCAATAAAATCCTCATTAAGACTTACCAATATCATTATGTAACAACATTGCTTTTCTCTTTTATCATTAGTTGAAAACAAACATTGACATGTGACGGCGGTTTCAGTCATTTAAGAGCCTGTATAGTGAGAGCAGTGTAAATGTGATTGACCACCCATCACCAACCCCCCAGTCAGTCAGATGTGACTCTTTACCAACAACATAGGTGTTTAAAAACATATATGATTGACTCTACCATCTGGTGGGCAGAAACATCTGATTATTCCCAGATTATTTCAATATCTCATATTTTCACAATCAAAGCCCAATGATTTCATTCCTGACCAACTATCTGCCATGTTATTTTACACTGATATTAATGTGATTGCAACACATTTCCATGTAAATATATCTTACATTGGACATTCAAGGGTTGCTGAGAGACAATGTTTGGAGAGCTTTGGGAACAAAGATTGCGACAGGAGTTTATTACATTTGCGCAGCATATCACATCACAGCCACTTGTCAGTGGGTAATGCAGTGAGGGAGTGTTTGTGCTGACAAAATGTGGTTTTCAGACACTTTGTGCTGCCAGTGCATTTGAGGATCCAGTCAGATGACATCGTGATCATGAGGCTACAGATTTTCAAGATCCATGGAGGTGAGTTTGTCATTAGAAAACTGACACTTACTTTTCCTCTGACATTAGTTACAGTATGAATGAGGTATCATTAAGAAAATATGGGTTATTAATAAAACTTTACCACAACAGACAATGTATCACCTACTTTTACCCCCTATAAAATTAATATTGAATAGCATCTATTCACTCTTTTACTGTATATCTTGTTAACATTCTAAGTAAATTCTGAATTTATGCTTTAATCCAATCTCTACTAAATATGTAACTTATTCAATACACAGGTGATACACTTACAGTAACTAAAGTTTTATAAATAACCCCAAAGTTAAGGCTTATGTTTTATACAGGTGAACAATCAAATCAAAACACAAAAGCAGACAAAAATATGGCTGACGAGTAGTGCTTCCTACTGCTGACAGATAATGTCTGAAAGATAGTATCTCATAGGACATTTCATAATATATTTTTATGGAACACCTTTTCGGTAACACACAGTGCCTTCAGAAAGTATTCATATCTCTTGACTTATTCCACATTTAGTTGGAATAAGTATTAAATAGCTTTTTTTCCCTCACCCATCTACACACAATACCCCATAATGACAAAGTGAAAACAGAAATATCTCATTTACATAAGGATTCACACCCCTGAGTTAATACGTGTTAAAACCCCTTTGGTATCTGTGAGTCTTTCTGGGTAAATATCTAAGAGTTTTGCACACCTGGATTGTACAATATTGCTAGACAACCATTTTCAAGTCTTGCCATAGATTTTAATGCAGATTTAAGTCAAGACTGTAAGTCGGCCACTCCGGAACATTCACTGTCTTCTTGGTAAGCAACTCCAGTGTAGATTTGGCCTTGAGTTTTAGGTAATTGTCCTGCTGCAAGGTGAATTCATCTCCCAGTGTCTGGTGGAAAGCAGATTGAACAAGGTTTTTCTCTAGGACTTTTCCTGCGCTTAGCTCCATTCCATTTATTTTTTCATCCTGAAAAACTCCTGTCCTTAACGATTACAAGCATACCCATAACATGATGCAGCCACCACTCTGCTTGAAAATATGTAGAGTGGTACTAAGTAATGTGTTATTTTGGATTTGCTCCAAACATAACACTGTTTTCAGGACAAACGTGAATTTGCAAACAGGATGCATGATTAGGAATATTTGTATCCTCTATAGGCTTCCTTCTTTTCACTCTGTAAATTAGGTTAGTATTGTGGAGTAACTACAATGTTGTTGATCAATCTTCAGTTCTCGCTTATCACAGCTACTAAACTCTGTAACTGTTTTAAAGTCACCACTGGCCTCATGGGGAAATCCTTGAGCGGTTTCCTACCTGTCCGGCAACTGTGTTAGGAAGGATGCCTGTATCTTTGTAGTGACTGAGTGTATTGATACACCATCCAAAGTGTAATTAATAACTTCAACATGCCCAAAGGGATATTCAAATGTCTGCTTTTTGAATTCTTACACCTTTGCCCTTCTTTGCGAGGCTATGGAAAACCTCCCTGGTCTTTGTGGTTGAATCTGTGTTTGAAATTCACTGCTCGACTGAGGGACCTTACAGATAAGTGTAAGTGTGGGGTACAAAGATGAGGTAGTCATTCAAAAATCATTTTAAACACTATTATTGCACACAGAGTGAGTCCATGCAACTTATTATGCGACATGATAAGCACGTTTTTACTCCTCAACTTATTTAGGCTTGCCATAAATAAGGGGTTAGAATAATTATTGACTCTTTTATTGACTTTCTTATGAATTTGTTAAAATGTCGACATTTGACATTATGGGGTATTGTGTGTAGGCCAGTGACAAAAAACTATCAATTTAATGAATTTTAAATTCAGGCAGTACAAAATGTGGAAAAAGTCAAGGGGTGTGAATACTTTCTGAAGGCACTGTATTGCAGCAACAGCCCCACAACTGATGTTACACATTCCAACACAGCCTTTTCTCTTTCCAGTTGTATCGAGAGTCTCCAAGTGTCAGTGACTGATGGAGTAGGCTAATCGCCATGCCAATCCCTCATCTGTTGCTGGTTGTTTACATTGCCACCTTCCTGATCGGGGTACCTGCCAACATCCTGGCATTCTGCACCTTTTGCCAAAAGGTGCGCCGCAAACCTGCCCCCATCGACATCCTGCTACTCAACCTGACTATCTCCGACCTCATCTTCCTCGCTTTCCTGCCCTTCAAGATAAAGGAGGCTGTTGATGACATGAACTGGAACCTCCCCTTCTTTTTGTGTCCAGTCACTGGTTTCCTGTTCTACTCCACCATCTACAACAGCACCCTCCTCCTGACCGCGGTGAGTGTGGAGCGCTACCTTGGTGTGGCCTTCCCTATCAGATATGCCCTGTGTCACAGGCCACGCTATGCTGTGGTGGCCAGCATCATATGTTGGGTGGTGTCATCACTGAACCTTAGCGTTGTGTACATTGTGCCTTGCTCCCACTGGATATATAGCAATGGGACCGTTATGGACGATCTCCCGACAACGTGCTACCTGAACTTCACCCAATACCAGCTCAGCATCCTTCTCCCAGTGCGTCTGGAGCTATTCCTGGTCCTCTTTTGCGTCCCCTTCCTGGTCTGCACCTTCTGCTATGTCAACTTCATCCGTATCCTGTCTCGGCTGCCCAACATTGGGCGGCGCCGGCGCCTGCGGGCCATTGGGCTGGCACTGGGCACCCTGTTGGTGTTTGCCCTCTGCTTTGGGCCCTACAACGTATCCCACGTGGTGGGGTTCATCCGGAAAGACAGCGAGAGTTGGAGGGATGTAGCGTTGCTCTCCAGTACCCTCAACGCCTGCCTGGACCCCATCATCTTCTACTTCTCCTCTGTGGCTGTCAGGAGTATGCTCAGTCACTGCTTCAGGAGCTTCATGGTTACACTACACATTTTCAAGTGTGAGAGGGGTCAAGTCTGATAGGGGTCAGCCTCAAAGACTCATAAATCCAGAAAAACATGACCCCCTTGAGTGTTTATTTTCCAATTAGTCATGTATGAAGAATGATGTATGTTCAGTGCAATTATGTATATTATATGTATTAGGTGTATTCTGTTATGTTATGTAACTGTTAGCAAAGATAATTGAATTCGTACCTATGATAAATTACGTTCCCTAAAGGTGTACCACTATTTATATTTAATTTAAAAAATCATGAATAAATCGATCACCCGTATCACTTAAATTGTTTATATTACAGTACATGTGCTCTAACCAGTTGGTTACATCCAATAAAAAATATACTTGTTTTATGGGAATAAATTAATTAGAACCAGAAGCTATAAGAGCACAAAGGTGGGTGTGAAAGATGTCAAATTTTGAGTTAATTTTGTATAACAAGCGTGTAAAGCAGGATGTGCAAACATTGGGAGATTATACAGCGCTGAGTCACAGCATCTCATGCTCGTCTTTCCGTTGCTAGGAACTGTAAACAAATCGACAACCGCTGTCCTTTGTGCCGGTCTAGATAAATACAGATAACTGCTCTTTATAGTGTCCTGTGAACTAGTTATGTTAGTTATTAGTTTACCAATTGTACACTCAGTAACATTATAGATTCAATGGGATTGAATTCAGAGGGAAATAAATGAGTGCTTTGTTTGACATGGCAGACTGGCAATTAGGGCTGACCCCATTTAGTCGACTGGTCGGTTGTTTGGTCGATAGGCTGTTGTTCAACAGAGATTATTTTAGTTGAGGGGTCAAACATTTTTGTTATTTTTTTATGCCATACGAGACACACGTCTGTTTTGTGCCTGTCTCAGTTGACTAATCCATTGCGGAGGCCGCAGGGATGGCACAGTCCATCACTCTAAGACATATATGTGCTACAGTGGAGGCTTGTGGGAGGAGCTATAGGAGGACAGGCTCATTGTAGTGGCCGGAATGTAAAAAATGGAACGGAGTCAAAAATGTGGTTTCCATATGTTTGATACGTTCCATTTATTCCATTCCAGCCATTACAATGAGCCCGACCTCCTATAGCTCCACCCACCAGCCTCCACTGATGTGCTACTGAAATTGTACATGATAATATTATGTACGAACAATGGTGCAACACTAATAATTTATATTTTATAACAAATGTGATTTCCTGAATTGAATGTTTATTACTATTAACATATAATGCCAAACATCCCCTTTCATCCCCTGTGTAGCCGCCTGATTTCTTTGCAGACAGCACACGCAAATGAGTCTAATTGTAGCCTAAGACTTCTTCTGGTTATCTTGATCTCGGGCTCCCTCTTGAGTCAGTCAACCAAGATTATTTTTAGTCGGGGACAGCCCTATTGGCAATACAAGACAAATTCAGCTACAAGCTTCAAATTACACAGCAACTACACTAAGTATACCAAACCTTAGGAACAACTTCCTGCTTTTGTGTTGCAACCCCACCCCCCACAGAACAGCCTCAATTCGTCACGGCATGGACTCTACAAGGTGTCGAAAGTGTTCCACAGGGATGCTGGCCCATGTTGACACAAATGCTTCTCACAGTTGTGTCAAGTTGGCTGGATGTCCTTTGGGTGGTGGACCATTCTTGATACACACGGGAAACTGTTGAGTGAGAAAAACCCAGAAGTATTGCAGTTCTTGACACAAACTGATGCGCCTGGCAACTACTACCATATCCTGTTCAAAGGCACTTACATGTTTTGTCTCGCTAACTCACACTCTGAATGGCACAAATACACAATCCATGGTCTCAATTGTCTCAAAGCTTAAAAATCATTCTTTAACCAGTGCTCTCTCCTTCATCTACACTAATTGAAGTGGATTTAACAAGTGACATCAAGTCAAGGCTCTGGCTGTGCCACTCAAGTACAGTCAGAGACTTGTCCCAAAGCCCCTCCAGGGTTGTTTTGGCTGTGTGCTTATGGTCGTTGTCCTGTTGGAAGGTAAACCTTTGCACCAGTCTGTGGTCCTGAGCACTCTGGAGCAGGTTCTCCTCAAGGATCGCTCTGTACTTTGCTCCATTCATCTTTCCATCGACCCTGACTAGTCTCCCAGTCCCTGCTGCTGAAAAGCATCCACACAGCATGATGCTGCCACCACGCTTCACCGTGCCTGGTTTCCTCCAGACGTGATGCTTGGCATTAAGGCCAAAGAGTTCAATCTTGGTTTCATCAGACCAGAGAATATTTAGGTGCCTTGGTCACCTTCCTGACCAAGGCCCTTCTCCCCCGATTGCTCAGTTCCAAACTTCTATTTAAAAATGATGGAGGCCACTGTATTCTCGTGGACCTTCAATGCTGCAGAAATGTTTTGGTACCCTTCCCCAGATATGTGCCTCGACACAATCCTGTCTCGGAGCTCTACGGACAATTCCTTCGACCTCATGGCTTGGTTTTTGCTCTGGCAACTGTGGGACCTTATATAGACAGGTGTGTGCCTTTCCAAATCATATCCAATCAATTAAAATGACCACAGGTGGACTCCAGTCAAGTCGTAGAAACATCTCAAGGACGATCAATGGAAACAGGAAGCTCAATTTCGATTTTCATAGCAAAGGGTCTGAATACTTATGTAAATAAGGTATTTCTGTTTATTTTTTATAAATTTGCACCAACAAAAACTTTTTCATTATGGGGCATTGTGTGTAGATTGATGAGGACAATTTTAATTTAATACATTTTAGAATAAGGATGTAACGTAACAAAATGTGGAAAAAGGGAAGGGGTCTGAATACTTTCCGAATGCACCTTATAAGTGTGTACCTGTTGTTTGAGTAGCTGGTTGTCCGCCTGAACTCTCAACACCTCTTTGAAGCGGTCCTGCAGTCGCTGGTTATTCTGTCTCCGCACCCAGATGTAGTCACACACTTTCGACAAGATCCCTCCTTTCTTCTAGAGAGAAGAGATATAGTGGGTTCTATCCCTATAGAATAATTGACCACACTCACTGCTTCAGTCTTAGTACTTTCTATGTTGCAGTCTAGGATGATCGTTGAGAGAGTGACAATCCGGTTGTTGATCTTGTCTCTTCTCCGGCCTCTCCACTGCAAATACAAGAATCCCATAGCTTAGTTGTTAAAGCTACAGTGGTTCTTCCTGTAAAAGTTGCGTCATACTGCAGCATACCTTGCGGGCTGTCGCCGAATTCTTTGGCACGTTATTTAATTGTCAGCCATTGTTGCAATTAATGCTAGTTTGACCACCAGAGGGCCTCTTTGAGAAGCATTTGACAGTCTTCAATATTGTCTGTACTAGAGAATTTAAACGTTTTTTTGTAAGAACATAGTATATGGGACTGATTTTAAGAAATGTAGCTTCATTCATTTGATTAATATTATGGTGTTTCTATTCCAAGAAAAACGAAACCCTCAGGGTTTCCGTTAAGAAAATATGTCGCTGTACAACGTGACCGGTCGGGAGTAGGCTACAGTACTAAGAGCATAACATTTCCACACCCTATTTGTAGTCTAACCAATACCCAAATGGTGATTCAGTGAAGATAAAAATCTCATTGATTTATCAAGACCAGTCCCCATGCTGCTCAGAGCAGCGCTGTCTTGACCTCTGAATTCTGTCTTTTCCCCCATCCACTTGCCTCTTCCAATAATTTTGAAATAGTATTTTCCAGTAAGCATAATCAGTGCTCTAACTCCCCCTTGCGCTGGTCTGGAGCAGTGACGCAGTGACGAAGGGTACCGTACTAAACCACAAATGACCTCTTAGTCCCGCAGCATAATCTCAAAACGTTTAGTTGAGCAACCACTGTACAGCATGAGCCATACTCACATTCGGAAGCTAGTCAATACCACTTACACAAGATAATCAAAATAATTTTGGAAATACATGAAAACATTTAGTAAGGCTCCTCCTTTTTCTCTCTATGCCCATAGTAAGTCTGAACTTTTACTTTTAAGTCTCCATTTGCCAGATAAATAATTTTTTACTTTCATTGTGTTGTGCTCTTCTCATCCCTAGGTGCCCGTGGGCCATCCATCTTCCTGCATAGAGAGACCAAGACAAATAAATGGTGCAACTTAATGTCACTGAGCATAAAACCTACGCTCATAAAAACAAACAAATTGACAGTGTATACAAATACATTGTCCACAAATCCTATAGTACTTTTGCATTTAGGATTTGCCTTTATTTCTCATACTGCATTTAAGACACCATTTATTTTACATGACAACACTTTACATTTGTGCACAACAGTCAGGACAGTCTACTTGGAGACGTTTGTCATATTTTATTTGGATAGTCCAGATAGTATGACCATCTGTTGATAAGCAACTGCTTCAGAAGGTAAGGGTTAAGTTTAGGATAAGGGTAAGGGTTAGTTGAAATGTTACTGATAGTCTGTAGAGCATTTACAGATGGATTATCCAAATAAAGTGTTACCGAGACGTTTCCTTGCCCCAATGAAGAGGACTCCTTCGGTCATCCTATAACCCAAATCTAAATATACCATATATCACATTCACCTGACAAGGACACTAAAACGTATAATTCATCACCACTAGTGGATTCATCACATGTCTGTCTACCAAATGTGGTAGGGGGGCAGTTTTAGGGGACGTGAGCAAACGTAGTCCTCACCAATTTGAACTTCCATGCTGTAGAGTCTACTTTTCACTAAGGTCTCTGGGGATGGCAGGTAAGTAGGACAGTTTTTGTTTTCACACGTTTTAATTTATATTTAATGTTTTGTCATGATACACACAATCACAAACCAATTATGCAACATAGGAGGGTAAATACAAAGAGGGCATAATTTCCTGAAGATTTAGCTAGGGAAAGTCCATTCTAATGTGGAGTTGGAAGGGAGAAGTGAGGCGAACCAAATACAGTTGAAGTTGGAAGTTTACATACACCTTAGCCAAATACATTTAAACTCAGTTTTTCACAATTCCTGACATTTAATCCTAGTAAAACTTCACTGTCTTAGGTCAGTTAAGATCACCACTTTATTTTAAGAATGTGACATTTCAGAATAATAGTAGAGAGAATGATTTATTTCATCTTTTATTTCTTTCATCACATTCCTAATTAGTATTTGGTAGCATTGCTTTTAAAATTGTTTAACTTGGGTCAAACGTTTCGGGTAGCCTTCCACAAGCTTTCCACAATATGTTGGGTGAATTGTGGCCCATTCCTCCTGCAGAGCTGGTGTAACTAGTCAGGTTTCTAGGCCTCCTTGCTCGCACATGCTTTTTCAGTTCTGCCCACACATTTTCTATAGGATTGAGGTCAGGGCTTTGTGATGGCCACTCCAATCCCTTGACTTTGTTGTCCTTAAGCCATTTTGCCACAACTTTGGAAGTATGCTTGGGGTCTTTGTCCATTTGGAAGACCCATTTGCGACCAAGCTTTAACTTCCTGACTGATGTCTTGAGATGTATCCACATAATTTTCCTCCTCATGATGCCATTCTTTTGTGAAGTGCACCAGTCCCTCCTGCAGCAAAGTAACCCCACAACATGATGCTGCCACCCCTCGTGCTTCACGGTTGGGAGGGTGTTCTTTGGCTTGAAAGCCTCCCCCTTTTTCCTCAAAACATAACAATGGTCATTACGACCAAACAGTTCTATTTTTGTGTCATCAGACCAGAGGACATTTCTCCAAAAAGTATGATCTTTGTCCCCATGTGCAGTTGCAAACCATAGTCTGGCTTTTTTATGGCGGTTTTGGAGCAGTGGCTTCTTCCTTGCTGAGTGGCCTTTCAGGTTATTTCGAAATACGACTTGTTTTACTGTGGATACAGATACTTTTGTACCTGTTTCCTCCAGCATCTTCACAAGGTCCTTTGCTGTTGTTCTGGGATTGATTCGCACTTATCGCACTTTTCCTTAATCTCTAGGAGACAGAACACGTCTCCTTGCTGAGTATGGGCATCTTACTAGTAAGTAAATACATGTCTTTAGGGGTACATTACTTTTTAGGTGGAGGCACTTGAACTACTGTATTTATGGTTATGCCCATACATGTTTACACACATTAACCTTCACATGCTAACTACTTGCAGACTAAATACTGCCACACCTAGATACTAGGTCAACACTGATTAGAACTAAGGTCCCTCAGAAGACAGGGTTAAAAACTGAATTTTTAAATATCTATATATAATAATATATAATAATAAATAATAATAAAGAGTTGCCTCCGTAATTATTGTGACAGTGACACATTTTTGTTGTTTTGGCTCTGCATTCAAGCACTTTGGATTTCAAATGATACAATGAGGTTAAAGTGCAGGTTAAAGTGCAGTCTGTCCGCTTTCATTTGAGGGTATTTTCATCCATATCGGGTAAACCATTTGGAAATTACAGCACTTTTTGTACATAGTCCCGCCATTTTAGGGGACGAAAAGTATTGGGACAAATTCACTTACTGTATATGTGTATTAAAGTAGTCAAAAGTGTTGTATTTGGTCCCATATTCCTAGCACGCAATGATTACATCAAGCTCGTGACTCTACAAACTTGTTGGATGCATTTGCTGTTTGTTTTGATTGCGTTTCAGATTATTTTGTGCCCAATAGAAATTAATGGTAAATAATGTACTGTGTCATTTTGGAGTCACTTTTATTGTAAACAATAATATAATATGATTTGAAACACTTCTACATTAATGTGGATGCTACCATGATTACGGATAATTCTGAATGAATCGTGAATAATGATGAGTGAGAAAGCTACCTATCTCCGGCCTGTGTGAATATTGGCTCAGCCTGCATCGACACTGCTTTGGCTGCCCCATCTCTGACTGTGTCAGAGGAGAAATAGGCAAAACGCATCTCCCCTCCCACCATCTCCTCCACTGGACTACCACAACTACTGAAGGAGTTCTGAATGACAAAAGAGGAGAGAAGAGGTCAATTAAACATCAATACTTCCCTAAGATGATATTGTGTATGCCATGCGTAATAGCATGCCCACTAGTGCACACATGTTTATAGAGCTGTTATCTTCCGAATAAACTCTTAAAGACCTATTAATCTTTTACATCAGTAGCAGTCAATCCTTAACTTCTTAGGGAGCGGCTGCATAGGTGACGGTTTTGGAGAGTCTGGCGTGCCCAAAGTAAAATGCCTGCCACTCAGGCCCAGAAAATAGGATATGCACATAATTACTCTGAAGTTTCTAAGAGTGTTAAAATAATGTATGTGAGTATAACAGAACTGATATAGCAGGCGAAAACCTGAGGAAAATCCATCCGGATTTGCAGTTTCTTTTGTAAATGTCCATCTTCTCCATTGTGCCTATTGCATACAATGTTATGTAGGACTGAGACTGCAGTACCTATGGCTTCCACTAGATGTCAACAGTCAACAGTAAAAGACCCGGAATTCTTGGAGTAACCAGAATGGATAGGAACAGGAAGAAGTCAGAGGACCACTTTTGTAAACAAGGTTTGACGCGTGCGAGATTGTGAACGCGCATCACTTTATTTTTCTTTCCTATCGTTCACATTATCGTCCGGTTGAAATATTACAGCAAATATTCACAAAAGGATACCTAAGGATACATACAAAATTATGTTTGATTTGTTTGTAGAAAGTGTATAGGTATAATTTGAACGTGTTCTCTTCACGGTTCAATGGGCGACTCAACGGTGGATTTTATGATCATAACGCGCCAACCAAACGGAGATTTATGGATATAATAAATGACTTTTTCTAACAAAAGAACCATTGGATGTCTTTGTTGGACACTTGGGAAGCCCTCAGCAGAAGTTCTTCGAAAGGTAAGGGATTTTATATTAGCGATTTTACACGTTTTTTGAGACTGCATACCTTTCTACATGAAACCCAACCATTTGAAATTCATCCTGTAATGAAATAGATAATTAAGAGACAGTTGTTTACTTATGTTGGTTATGGATTTATGCTAATGCATAAAATATAAGAGGGGCTATCCTCAAACAATCAAATGTTGTGCTTTCGCCGTAAAGCCTTTTTGAAATCTGACAACGCTGTGATATTGCCAAGAATCAAAGCTTTTGATGACTATGCAACACTTGTACATTGATGAATGTTAATAATTCAACTTTTGGATTTTGAATTTGGCGCCTCACATTTCACCGGGTAGTCTCAACCAAGAATTCTACGATGTTCAGATATCTTCACAAACCCTGGCTAAAAAGTTGAATCAGCAATACAAACTTTGGTTTAATTATTTATTTACTAAATACCTAAATAATCACACAGAATTACATATACACAGGATGGATCATACATTGATTACTAATTATGTCATACATAAAAGCATCCCTAGCGGACGGAACCGATATGACGGCTGGTTATGACAGCGCAGGAAGACTGGAGAACAAAGGGATTCGGTCTCTATCGGACCTTATGAAGCCATGCTATCGTAAATACAGAATCTTATGCATTCTAAACAACCGCCCATTTGGAAAAGGAAAATGCAAGACATATTTACTCTGAGCTGCGCTTCGATAGATTGGTCATAGATGGAAGGCTGGGTTGCCCAGCAGAGATTTCTTGTCCTTTGTAGAATGTCTGGTAGAACGGATGCGTTGTAGTACTGTTGGGTGTTTGGTAGAAGAGATACTTTGTCCGTCCTTTCCTAGCCCCTGTTTACAGCTGCGGCGGCTCACTCAACAGCTAGGAGGTATCACTTCTTTAGTGAATAAGAGTTCAAAGTTCATACCAAGTTGCCATACTTTAAGCTCACGCTGAAGTTGGCATAGTTCTGTAGTTTGATCTTAGCCCTTTTAACGTAGGACCATCGTCCTAATGTCCTTGGAACAGAAAATGATTAGCCCTTTTAACGAAGAGGCTGCAGGCCTCACGTCCTTGGAACAGAAAGTTACATTTTTGTCAACGGACTTATACAGTAGTGGGTGAGAGAGGCGTGTTTCATAGTTTACAGCCAATGTCTGTTCACTTGAGCAGACTTTTGACTCTATGAAAATTATTCTCTCATTTAAGAGCTAAATTACATTTCATCTTTCCACAAATAGTTTCATATTTAAACCTTTAAATTGCACAACAATTCCATTTGAATCTTTCCCCACCCTTTTGATGTTAACATACTCTCTCTATGTTAACAAAGGGATTTGAAGAGTCAACCCTATAAAGTGGAGAGAGAGAAGGGGGGGAGGTATTTATGGGGTCATAAACCTCACCAACAGGCCAACGTCATGACAACACACGTTTTCAATACTTTATATTGTTTTCTAGACCCCCTCAAACATTTTAAGACATTATTTGGCTGTATGTACCAATTATTTATGTAGATATGGCCATGTGAATCGTGTACAATTACGGCCCTTTACAGTTGGTTGGCACCTGTACTACTGAGATGAACTTCATTAACCAAGTTGATTTCACCTGTTGACTCTCTAAATGTCACACACTTGTCACTAATTATCAGGACTGCCTTGATAGGCTCATAAAAAATATTGTTTGTTAAGTCATAATGTTAAGATGTCATGTAATTTCCTTATTTGAGATTTATTGGTTTAATAGATTCATACTTATCATCTTTACCTTTTATGTTATGCAACCTGCTTATAATAAAGCCCCACAGTGGACGTGTCATAATACCCATAAAACCTAGCGGTAAAACAGGGAAATGGTTTTTCCACCATCCATTTTTCCCATATGGGATTTTAGAAACACTTAAAATAAGGGATGTGTTTTGATAACTGTGTAAATCTCTTTCGGACATAGTAAGTTTTATCATATATTTGGCTCTATTTACTCTCATATTCAAAAATGCTAATTAGCATCAAAGTAGACATCATGCAAGACTACAAATTCCTGCACGTCATCTTTAGCTGACACCTTTGCAAACAGGTATTGTGTAAATTTGCAACTTGCCCAAGACAGTTCACAGAATTGTACATTTAAGGAAATAAAGCCAATTTATGAATTACTAAATGTAGTTAACGTTAGATAGTTAATCCAGTTATTCTTACCTTTGCCTCGATTCGACAGCCTCATCCAGATCATCATGGCATTTGAATTTCTATATGATAGCCAAATAGAGGCAAATATATTGATAAAAGTCACCTTGTTCGAGAGTTACACGGCTATCAAAATGTCACGCCAGGGGAAGCCTAAAATGAACGGTGGAAAAACTATTGGAACCATTTAGGGGTGACCCCATTTTGTTGACTGGTCAATTCTTCGGTCGACAGGCTGTTAGTCAACCAAGATTTTTTTCAAAAGTATGGACACACCTACTGATTCAAGGGTTTTTCTTTATTTTTACTATTTTATACATTGAATAATAGTGAAGACATCAAAACTAAACAAATCAATATATGTTAAATTAGAGATTCTTCGAAGTAGCCACCCTTTGCCAGCTTTGCACACTCTTGGCATTACCTCAACCAGCTTCATGAGTTAGTCACCTGAAATGCATTTAAATTAACTGGTATGCCTTGTTAAAAGTTAATTTGTGGAATTTCTTTCCTTCTTTAATGCATTTGAGCCAATCAGCTATGTTGTGACAAGGTAGGGGTGGTATACAGAAGATAGTCCTAGGGCCTCCGACTCCTCTTTATATTCTGGTTAGAGACAGTTTGCGCTGTTCTGTGAAGGGAGTAGTACACAGCGTTGTACGAGATCTTCAGTTTCATGGCAATTTCTTGCATGGAATAGCCTTCATTTCTCAGAACCCGAATAGACTGATGCGTTTCAGAAGAAAGTTATTTGTTTCTGGCCATTTTGAGCCTGTAATCAAACCCACAAATGCTGATGCTCCAGATACTCAACTAGTCTAAAGAAGGCCAGTTTTATTGCTTCTTTAAATCAGGACAACAGTTTTCAGCTGTGCTAACATAATTGTAAAAGGGTTTTCTAATGATAAATTATCAACTTGGATTAGCTAACACAACTATTGGCTTAAAAAGGGAGAAATGTGCCTTCAGCCTCATTGCAAAATGTGCACAAAAGCATGAGATGAGATATAAAAGAGCACATTGTTATCTCTGACCCATGGCAAAAAGAGTAGAATTACAGACAATTAGCTTTAATACTGCATTATTTTCTCTTAGCCTCAAGACAAAGTGTAAAATAGCATTATAAAACTGCAATAATTAAAATCGTTCAGGAAGTTAGCTGCCCACCCAAAGAAAAATGTAAGTGCTTTTTATTTATTTATATATATATATATATATATATATATATATATATACACACACACATAAACACACACACAGTGCATTTGGAAAGTATTCCGATCCATTGACTTTTTCCACATTTTGTTACGTTACAGCCTTATTCTAAAATGGAATACATTTCTTATCAATCTACCCATAATACCCAAAATGACAAAGCGAGTCACAAGTCATGTGAAATTTAATACATAATTATTCAGACCCTTTACTCAGTACTTTGTTGACGCACCTCTGGCAGCGATTCTTCTTGGGTATGACGCTACTGTAACAAACGAGACTCCCGCGGTTCCTCCTGCTCACCACCAGAGGGAACCCTCTCCTGAATATTAAGCCCTGGACTACAACTCCCACATACCTGGTTCCAATCACCGTTGCACCTGTCTCCCATTAATAGACTATTTAGGCTCTCTCTCCCTTTCTCTCCTTGCAAAGTCTTGTTTTCCCTGGTGATCAATTCTGAGCGTTTTCTCCCGTGTCTGTCATATCGTGGTTATACTCTGGACTGTTTTCCCTGGTGATCAATTCTGAGCGTTTTCTCCCGTGTCTGTCATATCGTGGTTATACTCTGGACTGTTTTCCTGTTTTGATTCTTGCTGCCTGCCCTGGACTATATTCTTTACTGGACTGATTTTTGTAAGCTTGCTGCCTGCCCTGACCTCATGCCTGTACCTGGATTACGATTTGCCTTATCCCTGCTGTTGTGTTTGCTGGCGATTGACCCTGTTCGTGCATTTACCAAGATTGTAATAAAACTGCAAATGGATCCTCACTCTCAGGGTGCTTCATTACAGAAGACTTCGCCACTCGCCGATCCAGCAGCTCTGGTCCAAATGTCCACGGAGATCTCCACTCAAGCAAACCAGCTCGCCGTTCATCAACAGCAGCTAACCCATCTAACTACGGTAACGGAGGAACTCGTCCGACGCTACAGAGGTTACAGATGTCGCCCGAACTCAGCCCCTCCTCAGCCGAACGCAGGTATGGGCACCTCTCCACCACCGGCACCCACAGATAACCCACGTCTGGCTCTCCCTGATAAATTCGACGGTAACCCCACTAAGAGTAAGGGATTTCTACTGCAATGTTCATTATTCATTGATCAACAACCAGCGATGTATGTCACTGACACTAGCAAGATTTCCCTGGTATGTTCTCTCCTCACTGGCAGAGCGTTAGAGTGGGTAACAGCGGTTTGGAGAGAGGATGGCACGGCTTTTCCCTCGTTCGGTGCCTTTCTACA
Organism: Brachymystax lenok tsinlingensis; assembly: GCA_030435695.1. Lineage (NCBI taxonomy): Eukaryota > Metazoa > Chordata > Actinopteri > Salmoniformes > Salmonidae > Brachymystax > Brachymystax lenok. The sequence continues at coordinate 1,511,971 of CM059806.1, read as the reverse complement.
ACGCTTCGGGAGGTATTTGAACACCCGGAGGGAGGCATGAGAGCTGGTGACCGACTACTCGCGTTGAACCAGGGCGGAAATACTGCAGCAGAATATGCCTTGACATTTCGCACTCTGGCAGCTCAAACCGACTGGGTTGAGAGCACGCTTAAACTGCTCTTCGCAAGGGACTCAGCTTGGAATTACAGTCTGAACTGGCCTGCCGAGATGAGGGGAGATCGCTGAATCAATTCATCGAACTCACCATACAGCTTGACAATCTGATTCGATCACGGCGCCCACTCAGAACGGGACCCACCAACACACAATGTCCCGTGACTCTGCCTCCAACCGAACCCATGCAGCTCGGATATACTCACCTGACTCCGGAGGAACGTGAACGCCGCATACGTCAACATCTCTGCCTCTATTGTGGTCAACCTGGCCATCTAAGGGCGTTCTGCCCCACAAGACCACCTCCTCGTAATCCCTCTTCGGTGAGTCCGTGCGTCCAAGCACACCACTCCAGTTCTTGTATCAAAGTGCCGATTGTATTATCTCTAGAGGACAATCATATAACCACATCAGCACTATTAGACTCCGGAGCAGCCGGCAACTTTATGTCTCATGAGTTTGCCCAACAACAACAAATTCCATTAATCACCTGTGACTCTCAATTGGCAGTGGAGGCGCTAGATGGACGACCTCTCGGCGATGGGAGGGTCCTGCACACCACCGTGGACCTCCGACTCCAGACCGGGACCCGCCACACGGAGGTAATTCGCTTACGTCATCACATCACCCCATAACCCGGTAATCCTTGGGCTTCCTGGCTACGGCAACATAACCCGCTCATCTCATGGAGGGAGGGTCGTATCATCAAATGGGACCCGTCATGCCACTCCAACTGCTTAACGGGCAGCTCTTCACTCTCCATTCAGGCCGTTACGGTAAAGGACGAGCCAGCTCTTTTCTCCACTCTACCCATTGAATACTCTGACCTCATCGAAGCTTTCCAGCAAGACCAAGGCGATGGAACTACCCTCACCGATCAAGCGACTGTGCCATCGAGCTGCTACCAGGTACAAAGCCACCCAAGGGCCGAATCTTTCCCCTATCTCAACCCGAATCAGAAGCCATGAAGAACTACATCGAGGAAGAACTATCGAAGGGGTTCATTAGAGCATCGACATCACCTGCAGCCGCGGGCTTCTTCTTTGTTAAAAAGAAAGACGGTGGTTTACGCCCCTGTATTGACTACCGGGTCTCAACGACATCACTGTCAAGTTTCGATATCCGTTACCGCTGGTTCCAGCTGCCCTAGAACAACTCCGCCAAGCCAAGTACTTCTCCAAACTGGACCTCCGCAGCGCCTACAACCTCATTCGCATCCGGGACGGTGATGAATGGATGACAGCCTTTTCTACCAGCACTGGGCACTATGAGTATCTGGTTATGCCTTTCGGGCTGTCTAATAGTCCCTCCGTGTTTCAATCATTTATCAATGACGTCTTTCGGGACATGCTGAATCGCTGGGTAATTGTGTACATTGATGACATTCTCATCTATTCCCACACCTATGAAGAACATGTGCAACATGTGAGAACAGTATTGCAACGACTCATAGATCACCAGCTATACGCCAAAGCAGAGAAGTGCGAATTTCACCAGACTTCCACATCCTTTTTGGGCTACATCATCAGCCAGGAGGGAGTCGCCATGGACGAGAAGAAGGTCAAGGCCGTTCTAGACTGGCCCCTGCCTGTAACCTTAAAGGAGTTACAGCGCTTCTTGGGATTTGCTAACTTTTACCGACGCTTCATCAGGAATTTCAGCTCGGTAGCCGCTCCCTTAACCTCTATGACTAAAAGAAACTCATCACACCTCACCTGGTCAACTACAGCACAGGAGGCTTTCGCAGAACTCAAGGCACGTTTCACATCGGCTCCCATCCTCCACCACCCTAATCCTGAACTCCGTTTACAGTTGAGGTAGACGCATCTAATACGGGCATTGGAGCTATTCTTTCACAGCGGCACGGATCCCCACTCAAGCTCTATCCGTACCTATTATTCCCGCAAACTTAGTCCAGCCGAGCAGAACTACGACGTCGGAAACCGGGAACTGTTGGCCATGAAAGCAGCTATGGAGGAGTGGCGTCATTGGCTGGAGGGAGCTAAACATCCCTTCGTGATTCTAACGGACCACAAGAACCTGGAATACTTGAGGTCTGCCAAGAGACTGAACCCCAGACAAGCGAGGTGGGCACTCTTCTTCACACGATTTGACTTCACTGTTACCTATCGTCCCGGTTCCAAGAACACCAAGGCAGACGCATTATCACGCCAACACGACGGTATAGCGCCCACTGAACCCAAGGAAACCCTGCTTCCTGAATCGTTAATCGTGGCCCCGATTCAGTGGGACATCATGACAGAGCTCACCCAAGCCAACTCACAAAGGACCCCTCCGCCCGAATGCCCTCCTAACAAAACGTTTGTACCTCAGGACCTCTGTCAGAAAGTGCTAAAGCAAGTTCACTCCGCACTCAGCTCCGGTCATCCAGGAATCGCGGCCACGGTTCACCTGCTTCAGAACAGCTTCTGGTGGCCAACCTTGCGGGCAGACGCAATAAAGTTCATTAACGACTGCACCATCTGTAACACAAATAAACATCTCAGACAACTACCATCGGGCCTACTGCAACCACTACCAGTTCCCCACCGACCATGGTCCCATCTCGCCATAGACTTCATTACCGATCTCCCAAGTCCAATGGGAATACCACAATACTCACTGTCATAGATCGCTTCTCCAAGGCTTGCCGGTTGATTCCACTCCCAAACTGCCTACAGCATTGAAACTGCCGAACTCATGTGCAACCTGGTGTTCCGCTTCTATGGTCTGCCAGAGGACATCGTGGTCGGACCGAGGGCCCCAATTCACATCCAGAGTATGGTCAGCATTCTTCCAACAACTCAACATCAACATTAGCCTCACTTCTGGGTATCACCCACAATCTAACGGTCAAACAGAACGCCTCAATCAAGAAATCACCCGGTTTCTCAGATCCTACTGTCATCAGAACCAAGCAGACTGGAGTCGATTCCTCATGTGGGCGGAGTATGCACAGAACTCACTCCAGAAACCCTCCACCGGTTTAACCCCATTCCAGTGTGTAATGGGCTTCCAACCTCCCTGTTTCCTGGTCAGGGGAACCCACCGAGGTACCCTCTGTCAATGACTGGCTCCAGAGAAGCGAGGACATCTGGAGTCAGGCCCATACCCACTTACTACATGCAGTCAGGAGACAGAGGGTGCAGGCCAATCGCCACCGCCGCCCCAACCCCGAATATACTCCAGGTCAATGGGTTTGGCTATCCACTCGAGACCTACGCCTCAAACTCCCCTGCAAGAAACTCAGTCCCAGGTATGTGGGTCCTTTCCAAATAGTCAAACAAATCACACCAGTTTCCTTCCGCTTGGCATTACCCGCTAATTACCGTGATCTCTCCTACTTTCCATGTATCTCTTCTCAAACCCGCTGGTGGTCCGAGAGCGGAGGAGGAGGAGCAGACCAGTGAGCAGGGCCCCCCACCCATCTTGGTGGACGGCGAGGAGGTATATCGGCTTCGAGATCTACTCGATTCCAGACGCCGGGGCAGGCTCCTCCAATATCTGGTAGATTGGGAGGGGTACGGACCGGAGGAGCGATCCTGGGTTAATGCAGAGGACATACTCGACCTCGCACTCATGACTGAGTTCCATAGGACGCACCGGAGAAACCGGCCCCCGACCTCGAGGAAGACCCCGGCGTCGTTCGCCTCTTCGCGTCAGGAGCCGCTCACAGGGGGGGGGCTCTGTAACAAACGAGACTCCCGCGGTTCCTCCTGCTCACCACCAGAGGGAACCCTCTCCTGAATATTAAGCCCTGGACTACAACTCCCACATACTTGGTTCCAATCACCGTTGCACCTGTCTCCCATTAATAGACTATTTAGGCTCTCTCTCCTTTCTCTCCTTGCTAAGTCTTGTTTTCCCTGGTGATCAATTCTGAGCGTTTTCTCCCGTGTCTGTCATATCGTGGTTATACTCTGGACTGTTTTCCTGGTGATCAATTCTGAGCGCTTTCTCCGTGTCTGTCATATCGTGGTTATACTCTGGACTGTTTTCCCGTTTTGATTCTTGCTGCCTGCCCTGGACTATATTCTTTACTGGACTGATTTTTGTAAGCTTGCTGCCTGCCCTGACCTCATGCCTGTACCTGGATTACGATTTGCCTTATCCCTGCTGTTGTGTTTGCTGGCGATTGACCCTGTTCGTACGACCAAGATTGTAATAAAACTGCAAATGGATCCTCACTCTCAGGGTGCTTCATTACAGCTACAAGCTTGGCACAAGCTTGATGCTACATGCTTGGCCTGTATTTGGGGAGTTTCTCCCATTCTCTTGATTGAGAAGAAATAAGGTCAAATCAAATCTAAGTTTATTTGTCACGTGCGCCGAATACAATAGGTAGACCTTAGAGTGAAATGCTTATTTACAGGCCCTAACTAACAGTGCAATTTTTAAGTAAAAAATAGGTATTAGGTGAACAATAGATAAGGAAATTAAAAAAAGACAGTAAAAAGACAGTGAATAATAACAGTAGCAAGGCAATATACAGTAGCGAGGCTATATACAGGCACCGGTTAGTCGGGCTAATTGAGGTAGTATTTAAATGTAGGTATGGTTGTAGATATACAGTTGAAGTCATCATTGGAGTCATTAAAACAAATTTTTCAACCACTCCACAAATTTATTGTTAATGAACTATAGTTTTGGCAAGTCGGTTAGGACATCTACTTTGTGCATGACACAAGTAATTTTTCCAACAATTGTTTACAGACAGATTATTTCACTTATCATTCACTGTATCACAATTCCAGTGGGTCAGAAGTTTACATACACTAAGTTGACTGTGCCTTTAAACAGCTTGGAAAATACCAGAAAATTATGTCATGGCTTTAGAAGCTTCTGATAGGCTAATTGAGGAAACGAGTCCTATATCGACATAACCTGAAAGGCCGCTCTGCAAGAAAGAAGCCACTGCTCCAAAACCGCCATAAAAAAAGCAAGACATGAGGACAAAGATCGTACATTTTGGAGAAATGTCTTCTGGTCTGATGAAACAAAAACAGAACTGTTTGGCCATAATGACCATTGTACTGTTTGAAGGAAAAAGGGGGAGGCTTGCAAGCCGAAGAACACCATCCCAACCTTGAAGCACAGGGGTGGCAGCATCATGTTGTGTGGGTGCTTTGCTGCAGGAGGGACTGGTGCACTTCACAAAATAGATGGCATCATGAGGAAAGGAAAATTATGTATTATATATATATTGAAGCAACATCTCAAGACATCAGTCAGGATGTTAAAGCTTGGTCGCAAATGGGTCTTCCAAATGGACAATGACCCCAAGCATACTTCCAAAATTGTGGTAAAATGGCATTGGAGTGGCCATCATAAAGCCCTGACCTCAATCCTATAGAAAATGTGTGGGCAGAACTGAAAAAGCATGTGCGAGCAAGGAGGCCTACAAACGTGACTCGGTTACACCAGCTCTGTCAGGAGGAATGGGCCAAAATTCACCCAACTTATTGTGGAAAGCTTGTGGAAGGCTACCCGACACGTTTGACCCAAGATAAACAATTTAAAGGCAATGCTACCAAATATTAATTGAGTGCATGTAAACTTCTGACCCACTGGGAATGTGATGAAAGAACTAAAAGCTGAAATAAATAATTCTATACCATTATTCTGACATTTCACATTCTTAAAATAAAGTGGTGATCCTAACTGACCTAAGACAGGGAATTTTTACTAGGATTAAATGTCAGGAATTGTGGAAAAACTGAGTTTAAATGTATTTGAATAAGGTGTATGTAAACTTCAGTCTTCAACTGTAAGCCTATCTCTCTGTCCATTCTTAGCCTGTTATTTCGGTAAATTGTGTGGTATTAAAAAATATTCTGCTAAATGATGTAGAATTGCATGACATTTTTATAAAAAGGCTATTTTTTTCTCGGACCTGCAAATTCGATGATAGATTCATGCAAAGATTGTCTTTCCACCCATACTCTTGTCCACGCTAGTCTGCGAACCCGAAACCTTCTGTTCCACAGCCCTGTGCACTATCAACATTTTTGCGTTGCCATGTAATGCTTACAGGACAAAGAACAGTTTCTAAAACTGCATATATAAGGCTCTGGTCTGTCCAAGAAGTGAGGGTAAAGAGTAGACATGTTATCTGGTATCCACTTTTGTTTTATTATTTGGGGTATAGGGGAGGGCCACTAGTTTTTTTTCAAGTGTTAAAGTAGGATTTAGGTAAAATATATTTTGCTGAAGGGAGGGCCATCCATTTTCATTTCAGGTAGGTCCTATTTTCTCTATTTAACCATTATTATAAATAACGCTCACTTCCTGAGCAAAACAACTGGCACGTACATGTTGGTGAGAGTCTCACCCTTCCATAGAGAGGTCTAATGCACACCTTCCTATGAAGACCCCTGCTGTGTGTGTGTCACAGGAGGTTGGCGGCACCTTATTTGGGGAGGACGGGCTTGTGGTAATGGCTGGAGCAGAATCAGTGGAATGGTGTGTGGGCGTGCGGGCGTGCATGTGTATGGATGTGTGTCTTTAGAGTGTAGGGAGAGAGGTGGAGCATTGACATGCCAATCAGTTGAAGTGAGTTTAGTATTATTAGACTATTAATTAGAGTAAGATCGTCTGCTTACACCCTTCTGTGACAGCCATGAAAGTGTGTGTGGTGGTTGAGCATTGTGGTGGTTGAGTTTTAAGGTGTCAAAGTTTACAGCCACCATGTCTCCGGTGGTTATATAACAACCCTTTGCCCACTGGGAAACCAACTCACGGGAATACATTGAACAGCTGAATGACAAAGTCTGATGTTTAGATGGACATTTTGTCTCTTTCTCTCTCTTAAAACTGTATGCAAATATAAGGTTTCCTAAGATCTAAACAGATGTTTTGCATTGTATCCCCATTCTTTTGGGAACTGTAATGCTCGGATGCCTTTTGAAAACGTTGTTCTGATTGGAAGCTTGTTTGTCTTTGATACAATTGAATCAGCCCCTAAGCACATGTGGATTAGCCTGAAAATGTATCACTTATCATGCATGACAGGATTTAAAATGTTAAAAATGACACTGTTTCTGTCCTTATTGGGGTTGGTGAGTAAGTAGGCGGGCTTTTCAATAACATATAGTTTGCCTACGCACATCCACTTCCTATGCCTTCTGCATGTGTCCCATGATGCATTTTCTTTTATAATGCCTTCATTTTCATGATGAGGGGCACCCTGGTTAGACCACTCATTCACATTCTCCTTATTGCTCACTGCAGTTTGACTTTAACCATCATCCAACCGAACAGCTCCCATCCCATTCTACTATACAGCATCCAAGCCCAGTGACTAACACTTTCCCGTTTGTACTTTCCAGTCATTATGTTTCCATGGCAAATGGCACCCTATTTCCTACATAGTACACTACTTTTTCCCATGATCCTTATGGCTCTGGTCAAAAGTAGTGCACTGTGTAGGGAATAGAGTGCCATTTGGGAAACAACCTAAATGTACAATACATGGCAGTATTTGGAGTGTTCCACTCCCCACTGCCATTATTTTTCCATAAATATTGAGATGGTGGCTGCTGTGTCACTGGATGGATATAGATATAACTATGAGTCATAGCACAAGGCTGGAAACACCCTCCCAGTCCCAGGCTTTTCTCCCCTTCTCCTCCAGGTTTTCATCTCTACCCCCAAGACAACTCTCGTTTGGCTTCATTTCTTAATGACCAAGCCAAACAACGAGGTCAAATCAAGAAGTTCAGACCCTCTTTTTAACTTGTACATTTTTTATTTAACCTTTATTTAACTAGGCAAGTCAGTTAAGAACAAATTCTTATTTACAATGATGGCCTACAGAGGAACAGTGGGTTAACTGCCTCGTTCAGGGGCAGAATGACAGATTTTTTTACCTTGTCAGCTCGGTGATTCAATCCAGCAACCTTTCAGTTACTGGTCCAACGCTCTAACCGCTTTAATCCTAGTCATGAACTAAAATACACGTTCAATAGAGGCTCTCTATTGAGAATTATTTTCATCCAGGAACAGGCTTATTCTGAGTCTGGGAAACCGGTCCTTAAGATTTTATTTTGTTGGTAAATCTCTTACAGGAGCTGTGAGAAATGAAGCGACGCCATGAGTGTTACTGTAAATGGAAAAATGGAATGGTAATGGAAAACAGGAGGGGGCAGCTCAGGTGGGGGCAGCTCATGAGGAGCTGCAGCAGACCAGAGTACGCATCGAGTCCATTTCTGCCACCCTCAGCCAGCTGCAGAAACAGGTACAGTATTTGTGCAGGTTTGTTATAGACCTTTTCAACTGTCAAAACAATGACACATTCTATAAGCATGTGCAACCAAAAGGTTCCCCAGTTAATCTTGGTTATCTGTTTGTCATTTCCTGTTTAACTTCTGGGGGGAATTCCATTAACAATTGTGATTACCTTAGTGCAAAAGGAAGGAAGCTAAGTCTCTTCCGTCGCAAATGGAAACTCTCTGTTAAACCCTCTCTTTCGCTAATTTCACCCATGTTTATCATGGCCAAAAAGCACATTTTGTTTAATATCCACATAGAGGCTTGAAAATCACTGCACTAGTTTAAGCACCACCTTCACCCAGTCCTGATTCGTCCAAATAACCAATGACGAGAACCCAAAACCAGGAACTACTGCTGCTCTTAATCACAATTCTATGTGAGCCTTGACAGATTCCATTATACTGGAGTTACAGGTTTGCCTACATCGCCTGGAACTGGAGATACCATCTTCATTCTCGATTTGTAGAAACAGGAGTCTCATAAAATGTCAATGACATGCATGTCAGCCTCAGACAGTTTGGTACTTCAACACATCAACACCTGCACAAAGACAAATAGTGATGCAGTCAATCTCTCCCTCAACTTTGAGCCAGGAGAGATTGACTGCATCACTATTTGTCTTTGTGCGAGGTGTTGATGTGTTGAAGGTACCAAACTGTCTGTTAAAGCAGTTGGCACACAGTTCGGACACCGGACACTCATTGGTATTACACAAGACATGCAACCAGAAGTATTTTCACAATCCCCAGGTCTAGAACAGAGGCTGGGAAACACAGTAATAATTAGAGCCATAACTAAATGGAACTCTCTTCCACCAGATTCCAAAACGAGATAAAAGAACACCTTACGGCACGACGGGACTGTTAAACGACACACAGACGTTTTTATGCATTTTGTATTGTATTATGTACAGTACCTGTCAAAAGTTTGGACAGACCTACTCATTCAACATTTTATCTTCATTTTTACTATTTTCTACATTGTAAAATAATAGTGACTCTGCTTATTTCAGTTGTTCTCGCCATAATATGGACTTAGTCTTTACCAAATAGAGCTATATTCTGTATACCACCCCTACCTTGTCACAACACAATTGATTGGCTCAAACGCATTGAGAAGGAAGGATATTGCACGGCGCGACAGAGATGGCAGCCTCGCTTCACGTTCTCAGGAAACTATGCAGTATTTTGTTTTTATGTATTACTTCTTACATTCTTACCCGGGAAATATTAAGTTTTATTACATACAACCGGGAGGAACTATTGGATATAAGAGCAACGTCAACTTACCAACATTACGACCAGGAATACGAATTTCCCAAAGAGGATTCTCTGTTTGTTACCCTTATGATCCTTATGGCTCTGGTCAAAAGTAGTGGACTGTGTAGGGAATAGAGTGCCATTTGGGAAACAACCTAAATGTACAATACATGGCAGTATTTGGAGTGTTCCACTCCCCGCTTCCATTATTTTTCCATAAATATTGAGATGGTGGCTGCCGTGTCACTGGATGGATATAGATATAACTATGAGTCATAGCACAAGGCTGGAAACACCCTCCCAGTCCCAGGCTTTTCTCCCTTCTCCTCCAGGTTTTCATCTCTACCCCCAAGACAACTCTCGTTTGGCTTCATTTCTTAATGACCAAGCCAAACAACGAGGTCAAATCAAGAAGTTCAGACCCTCTTTTAACTTGTACATTTTTTATTTAACCTTTATTTAACTAGGCAAGTCAGTTAAGAACAAATTCTTATTTACAATGATGGCCTACAGAGGAACAGTGGGTTAACTGCCTCGTTCAGGGGCAGAATGACAGATTTTTTTACCTTGTCAGCTCGGTGATTCAATCCAGCAACCTTTCAGTTACTGGTCCAACGCTCTAACCGCTTTAATCCTAGTCATGAACTAAAATACACGTTCAATAGAGGCTCTCTATTGAGAATTATTTTCATCCAGGAACAGGCTTATTCTGAGTCTGGGAAACCGGTCCTTAAGATTTTATTTTGTTGGTAAATCTCTTACAGGAGCTGTGAGAAATGAAGCGACGCCATGAGTGTTACTGGAAATGGAAAATGGAATGGTAATGGAAAACAGGAGGACTTTGAGAGCAGGCTGGCCTGAGGCCCTAATGGAGATGCGCTCTCCCAGCACGAGCTACAGATCAAGATGTATAAGGATGACATAGAGAAAACCTATACATCTAAGGTAGCCCATCCACATGATTTTGATGTTGAGAAAGAAAGCTTCATGACGTGCAATGTGCCTACTAGTAGTGTATTCAGAACGCTGTAGTCCAACATGCATGCTACTGGTTGAGAGATTTGAGCACAAGTGATTGATTGATTGAGTACATTTCATCAGTTTACCCCATCACTGATTCTGGTCCCCATGCTCCCAAGTACTGATGCCCTAATGTTGTTCTCTGCCAGTTGGAGAACACCCATCAGTCTGTTGGCAGGACCAGCCACCTGGTGGGGCAGCTCATGAGGAGCTGCAGCAGACCAGAGTACGCATCGAGTCCATTTCTGCCACCCTCAGCCAGCTGCAGAAACAGGTACAGTATTTGTGCAGGTTTGTTATAGACCTTTTCAACTGTCAAAACAATGACACATTCTATAAGCATGTGCAACCAAAAGGTTCCCCAGTTAATCTTGGTTATCTGTTTGTCATTTCCTGTTTAACTTCTGGGGGGAATTCCATTAACAATTGTGATTACCTTAGTGCAAAAGGAAGGAAGCTAAGTCTCTTCCGTCGCAAATGGAAACTCTCTGTTAAACCCTCTCTTTCGCTAATTTCACCCATGTTTATCATGGCCAAAAAGCACATTTTGTTTAATATCCACATAGAGGCTTGAAAATCACTGCACTAGTTTAAGCACCACCGTCACCCAGTCCTGATTCGTCCAAATAACCAATGACGAGAACCCAAAACCAGGAACTACTGCTGCTCTTAATCACAATTCTATGTGAGCCTTGACAGATTCCATTATACTGGAGTTACAGGTTTGCCTACATCGCCTGGAACTGGAGATACCATCTTCATTCTCGATTTGTAGAAACAGGAGTCTCATAAAATGTCAATGACATGCATGTCAATCTCTCCTGGCTCAAAGTTGAGGAGAGATTGACTGCATCACTATTTGTCTTTGTGCGAGGTGTTGATGTGTTGAAGGTACCAAACTGTCTGTTAAAGCAGTTGGCACACAGTTCGGACACCGGACACTCATTGGTATTACACAAGACATGCAACCAGAAGTATTTTCACAATCCCCAGGTCTAGAACAGAGGCTGGGAAACACAGTAATAATTAGAGCCATAACTAAATGGAACTCTCTTCCACCAGATTCCAAAACGAGATAAAAGAACACCTTACGGCACGACGGGACTGTTAAACGACACACAGACGTTTTTATGCATTTTGTATTGTATTATGTACAGTACCTGTCAAAAGTTTGGACAGACCTACTCATTCAACATTTTATCTTCATTTTTACTATTTTCTACATTGTAAAATAATAGTGACTCTGCTTATTTCAGTTGTTCTCGCCATAATATGGACTTAGTCTTTTACCAAATAGAGCTATATTCTGTATACCACCCCTACCTTGTCACAACACAATTGATTGGCTCAAACGCATTGAGAAGGAAGGATATTGCACGGCGCGGACAGAGATGGCAGCCTCGCTTCACGTTCTCAGGAAACTATGCAGTATTTTGTTTTTTTATGTATTACTTCTTACATTCTTACCCCGGGAAATATTAAGTTTTATTACATACAACCGGGAGGAACTATTGGATATAAGAGCAACGTCAACTTACCAACATTACGACCAGGAATACGAATTTCCCAAAGAGGATTCTCTGTTTGTTACCCTTATGATCCTTATGGCTCTGGTCAAAAGTAGTGGACTGTGTAGGGAATAGAGTGCCATTTGGGAAACAACCTAAATGTACAATACATGGCAGTATTTGGAGTGTTCCACTCCCCGCTTCCATTATTTTTCCATAAATATTGAGATGGTGGCTGCCGTGTCACTGGATGGATATAGATATAACTATGAGTCATAGCACAAGGCTGGAAACACCCTCCCAGTCCCAGGCTTTTCTCCCCTTCTCCTCCAGGTTTTCATCTCTACCCCCAAGACAACTCTCGTTTGGCTTCATTTCTTAATGACCAAGCCAAACAACGAGGTCAAATCAAGAAGTTCAGACCCTCTTTTTAACTTGTACATTTTTTATTTAACCTTTATTTAACTAGGCAAGTCAGTTAAGAACAAATTCTTATTTACAATGATGGCCTACAGAGGAACAGTGGGTTAACTGCCTCGTTCAGGGGCAGAATGACAGATTTTTTTACCTTGTCAGCTCGGTGATTCAATCCAGCAACCTTTCAGTTACTGGTCCAACGCTCTAACCGCTTTAATCCTAGTCATGAACTAAAATACACGTTCAATAGAGGCTCTCTATTGAGAATTATTTTCATCCAGGAACAGGCTTATTCTGAGTCTGGGAAACCGGTCCTTAAGATTTTATTTTGTTGGTAAATCTCTTACAGGAGCTGTGAGAAATGAAGCGACGCCATGAGTGTTACTGGAAATGGAAAAATGGAATGGTAATGGAAAACAGGAGGACTTTGAGAGCAGGCTGGCCGAGGCCCTAATGGAGATGCGCTCCCAGCACGAGCTACAGATCAAGATGTATAAGGATGACATAGAGAAAACCTATACATCTAAGGTAGCCCATCCACATGATTTTGATGTTGAGAAAGAAAGCTTCATGACGTGCAATGTGCCTACTAGTAGTGTATTCAGAACGCTGTAGTCCAACATGCATGCTACTGGTTGAGAGATTTGAGCACAAGTGATTGATTGATTGAGTACATTTCATCAGTTTACCCCATCACTGATTCTGGTCCCCATGCTCCCAAGTACTGATGCCCTAATGTTGTTCTCTGCCAGTTGGAGAACACCCATCAGTCTGTTGGCAGGACCAGCCACCTGGTGGGGGCAGCTCATGAGGAGCTGCAGCAGACCAGAGTACGCATCGAGTCCATTTCTGCCACCCTCAGCCAGCTGCAGAAACAGGTACAGTATTTGTGCAGGTTTGTTATAGACCTTTTCAACTGTCAAAACAATGACACATTCTATAAGCATGTGCAACCAAAAGGTTCCCCAGTTAATCTTGGTTATCTGTTTGTCATTTCCTGTTTAACTTCTGGGGGGAATTCCATTAACAATTGTGATTACCTTAGTGCAAAGGAAGGAAGCTAAGTCTCTTCCGTCGCAAATGGAAACTCTCTGTTAAACCCTCTCTTTCGCTAATTTCACCCATGTTTATCATGGCCAAAAAGCACATTTTGTTTAATATCCACATAGAGGCTTGAAAATCACTGCACTAGTTTAAGCACCACCTTCACCCAGTCCTGATTCGTCCAAATAACCAATGACGAGAACCCAAAACCAGGAACTACTGCTGCTCTTAATCACAATTCTATGTGAGCCTTGACAGATTCCATTATACTGGAGTTACAGGTTTGCCTACATCGCCTGGAACTGGAGATACCATCTTCGTTCTCGATTTGTAGAAACAGGAGTCTCATAAAATGTCAATGACATGCATGTCAGTCTCGGACAGTTTGGTACCTTCAACACATCAACACCTCGCACAAAGACAAATAGTGATGCAGTCAATCTCTCCTCAACTTTGAGCCAGGAGAGATTGACTGCATCACTATTTGTCTTTGTGCGAGGTGTTGATGTGTTGAAGGTACCAAACTGTCTGTTAAAGCAGTTGGCACACAGTTCGGACACCGGACACTCATTGGTATTACACAAGACATGCAACCAGAAGTATTTTCACAATCCCCAGGTCTAGAACAGAGGCTGGGAAACACAGTAATAATTAGAGCCATAACTAAATGGAACTCTCTTCCACCAGATTCCAAAACGAGATAAAAGAACACCTTACGGCACGACGGGACTGTTAAACGACACACAGACGTTTTTATGCATTTTGTATTGTATTATGTACAGTACCTGTCAAAAGTTTGGACAGACCTACTCATTCAACATTTTATCTTCATTTTTACTATTTTCTACATTGTAAAATAATAGTGACTCTGCTTATTTCAGTTGTTCTCGCCATAATATGGACTTAGTCTTTTACCAAATAGAGCTATATTCTGTATACCACCCCTACCTTGTCACAACACAATTGATTGGCTCAAACGCATTGAGAAGGAAGGATATTGCACGGCGCGGACAGAGATGGCAGCCTCGCTTCACGTTCTCAGGAAACTATGCAGTATTTTGTTTTTTTATGTACTTCTTACATTGTTACCCGGGAAATATTAAGTTTTATTACATACAACCGGGAGGAACTATTGGATATAAGAGCAACGTCAACTTACCAACATTACGACCAGGAATACAAATTTCCCAAAGAGGATTCTCTGTTTGTTACCCCAGCCAGGACAATAGACTGGATCGTACCGGGCGACTCAAAACAACGGCGGCGCCGGAGAAGAGGGAAACTTCGCCGGTCTTTTGGTCAAGCTACGCCGATGGGCGATCGTGCACCTCTCCCAGTATTTTAATCGCCAATGTACAGTCTCTTGACAACAAAGTAGACGAAATCCGATCGAGGGTTGCCTTTCAGAGAGACATCCGAGACTGCAACGTTCTTTGCTTCACGGAAACATGGCTAACTCAGGACACGTTATCTGAGTCGGTACAGCCACCTTGTTTCTCCACGCATCGCGCCGACAGAAACAAACATCTCTCTGGTAAGAAGAAGGGCGGGGGTGTATGCCTTATGATTAACGAGTCGTGGTGTGATCATAACAACATACAGGAACTCAAGTCCGTTTGTTCACCTGACATAGAATTCCTTACAATCAAATGCAGACCGCATTATCTACCAAGAGAATTCTCCTCGATTATAATCACAGCCGTGTACATCCCCCCTCAAGCTGATACATCGACGGCACTGAAAGAAATTCATTTCACTCTAGGTAAATTGGAAACCACATATCCTGAGGCTGCATTTATTGTGTCTGGGGATTTTAATAAGGCTAATTTGAAAAAAGGCTTCGAAATTTTACCAGCATATCGAATGTGCCACCGGGCTGGTAAAATCCTGGATCATTGTTATTCCAACTTCCGTGATGCATACAAGGCTATTCTCCGCCCTCCTTTCGGCAAGTCTGACCATGACTCCATTTTGTTGCTCCCAGCCTACAAACAGAAACTAAAACAGGAAACGCCCGTTCTCAGTTCTGTTCAACGCTGGTCCGACCAATCCGCTTCCATGCTGCAAGATTGCTTCGAGCACGTGGACTGGGATATGTTCCGGACAGCATCTGACAACAACATTGATGTATATGCTGATTCGGTGAGCGAGTTTATTAGCAAGTGCATTGGTGATGTTGTACCCATAGCAAATATTAAAACCTTCCCCAACCAGAAACCGTGGATTGATGGCAGCATTCGCAAAACTGAAAGCGCGAACCACTGCTTTTAACCAGGGTAAGGCTACCGGAAACATGACTGAATACAAACAGTGTAGCTATTCCCTCCGCAAGGCAATCAAACAAGCTAGCGTCAATATAGAGACAAAGTAGAGTCACAATTCAACGGCTCAGACACAAGAGGAATGTGGCAGGGTCTACAGTCAATCACGGACTACAAAGAAAACCAGCCCCGTTGCGGACCATGATGTCCTGCTCCCAGACAAACTAAACAACTTCTTTGCTCGCTTTGAGGACAATACAGTGCCACCGACACGGCCGGCTACCAAAACCTGCGGGCTCTCCTTCACCGCAGCCAATGTGAGAAAAACATTTAAATGTGTTAACCCTCGCAAGGCTGCCGGCCCAGATGGCATCCCTGGCCGTGTCCTCAGAGCATGCAGACCAGCTGGCTGGTGTGTTTGCGGACATATTCAATCAGTCCCTATCCCAGGCTGCTGTTCCCACATGCTTCAAGAGGGCCACCATTGTTCCTGTTCCCAAGAAAGCTAAGGTAACTGAGCTAAATGACTATCGCCCATGCACTCACTTCCGTCATCATGAAGTGCTTTGAGAGATTAGTCAAGGATCATATCACCTCCATCCTGCCAGACACCCTGGACCCACTCCAATTTGCTTACCGTCCCAATAGGTCCACAGGCAGCGCAATCGCAATCACACTGCATACTGCCCTAACCCATCTGGACAAGAGGAATACTTATGTAAGAATGCTGTTCATCGACTACAGCTCAGCATTTAACACCATAGTTCCCTCCAAGCTCGTCATTAAGCTTGAGACCCTGGGTCTCGACCCAGCCCTGTGCAACTGGGTCCTGGACTTCCTGACGGGCCGGCCCCAGGTGGTGAGGGTAGGAAACAACATCTCCACCCCGCTGATCCTCACCACTGGGGCCCCACAAGGGTGCGTTCTCAGCCCTCTCCTGTACTCCCTGTTTACCCATGACTGCGTGGCCAAGCACGCATCCAACTCAATCATCAAGTTTGCTGACGACACTACAGTGGTAGGCTTGATTACCAACAACGACGAGACGGCCTACAGGGAGGAGGTGAGGGCCCTCGGAGTGTGGTGTCAGGAAAATAACACTCAATGTCAACAAAAAACAAAGGAGATGATCGTGGACTTCAGGAAACAGGAGAGGGAGCACCCCCCTATCCACATCGAGGGGACAGTAGTGGAGAAGGTGGAAAGTTTAAGTTCCTCGGCGTACACATCACGGACAAACTGAATTGGTCCACCCACACAGACAGCGTGGTGAAGAAGGCTGAAGAAATTCGGCTTGTCACCAAAATCACTCACAAACTTCTACAGATGCACAATCGAGAGCATCCTGTCGGGCTGTATCACCGCCTGGTACGGCAACTGCTCCGCCCACAACCGTAAGGCTCTCCAGAGGTTAGTGAGGACTGCACAACGCATCACCGGAGGTAAACTACCTGCCCTTCAGGACACCTACACCACCCGATGTCACAGGAAGGCCAAAAAGATCATCAAGGACAACAACCACCCGAGCCACTGCCTGTTCACCCCGCTATCATCCAGAAGGCGAGGTCAGTACAGGTGCATCAAAGCTGGGACCGAGAGACTGAAAAACATCTTCTACCTCAAGGTAGAAAGTATGTCGTATAAGTAAACATTATATACAAAAATTTTTAAATATGTAAACATTATATAAATGGCATTGTGATGGCTGTTAGTGATGGCTGTTTAACAGTCTGTGCCAACATTATATACAAAATTGTTTAAAGTGGCTAGTGATACACTGTTACATCCAATTCCTATGTTTAAAGTGGCTAGAGATTTAAGTCAGTATGTTGGCAGCAGCCACTCAATGTTAATGATGGCTGTTTAACAGTCTCTCAATTTTGTATATAATGTTTACTTATACGACATACTTATATCAAATGTATACACTGTACTCTAAACCATCTACTGAATTTTGCCTATGCCGTTCGGCCATCGACCCAAATCTCTAGCCACTTTAATAATTATAATTGGATGAAATAATGTATCACTAGCCACTTTAAACAATGCCATTTATATAATGTTTACATATCCTACATTACTCATCTCATATATATATATATGTGTATATACTGTACTCCATACCATCTACTGCATCCTGCCTCACTCATCCAAATATTTATATGTACATACTCGTATTCATTCCGTTACTCTTGTGTGTATAAGGTATTTGTTGTGAATTTGTTAGATTACTTGTTAGATACTACTGCAAGGTCGGAACTAGAAGCACAAGCATTTCGCTACACTCGCATTAACATCTGCTAACCATGTGTATGTGACAAATAAAAATTGATTTGATTTGATTTGAAATTAACTTTTAACAAGGCACACCTGTTAACTGAAATGCATTCCAGGTGACTACCTCATGAAGCTGGTTGAGAGAATGCCAAGAGTGTGCAAAGCTGTCATCATGGAAAAGGGTGGCTACTTTGAAGAATTTTAAATATAAAATATATTTTGATTTGTTTAACACTTTTGTGGTTACTACATGATTGCATGTGTTATTTCATAGTTTTGATGTCTAAACGACAGTCCATCATAACTGTAAGACATGAAGGTCAGTCAATACAGAACATTTCAAGAACTTTGAAAGTTTCTTCAAGTGCAGTTGCAAAAACCATCAAGCGCTATGATGAAAAGGGCTCTCATGAGGACCTCCACAGGAAAGGAAGACCCAGAGTTACCTCTGCTGCAGAGTATAAGTTCATTAGAGTTACCATCCTCAGAAATTGCAGCCCAAATAAATGCTTCACTGAGTTCAAGTAACAGACACGTCTCAACATCAACTGTTCAGAGGAGACTGTGTGAATCAGGCATTCATGGTCGAATTGCTGCAAAGAAACCACCACTAAAGGACACCAATAAGAAGAAGAGACTTGCTTGGGCCAAGAAACACGAGCAATGGACATTAGACCGGTGGAAATCTGTCCTTTGGTCTGATGAGTCCAAATCTGAGATTTTTGGTTCCACCCTCCGTGTCTTTGTGAGATGCAGAGTAGGTGAACGGATGATCTCCGCATGTGTGGTTCCCACCGCTTAGAATTCAAGGCACACTTCACCAGCATGGCTACCACAGCATTCTGCAGCGATACGCCATACTGTCTTGTTTGTGCTTAGTGGGACTATCTTTTCTTTTTCAACAATACAATGACCCCAAACACACCTCCAGGTTGTGTAAGGGCTATTTGACCAAGAAAGAAGAGTGATGGAGTGCAGCATCAGATGACCTGGCCTCCACAATCACCCGACCTCAACCCAATTGAGATGGTTTGGGATGAGTTGGACCGCAGAGTGAAGGAAAAGCACCCAACAAGTGCTCAGCATGTGTTGGAACTCCTTCAACACTGTTGGAAATCTATTCCTCATGAAGCTGGTTGAGAGAATGCCAAGAGTGTGCAAAGTTGTCATCAAGGCAACGAGAGGCTACTTGAAGAATCTAAAATATAACATGTATTTTGATGTGTTTAACACACTTTTGGTTACTACATGATTCCATATGTGTCATTTCATAGTTTTGATGTCTTCAATATTATTCTACAATGTAGAAAATAGTAAAAATAAAGAAAAATCCTTGAGTGAGTAGGTGTGTCCAAACTTTTGACTGGTACTGTAAGTGATACTTGGTTGGGATATGACTGTGATATGTGGTTGTTTCGCCTGGCTATCTTGAGATGAATGCACTAGCTGTGGGTCGCTCTGAGTTGGAGCGTCGGCTGAATGGCTAAATTCTAATGTAAATGTAGCGCTATGTATATTTATGTACATGATGTATTTTATTTGTTATGTTGTTTCCTGTTTTGACCCCAGGAAGAGTAGCCACTGCCTCGGCAGCAGCTAATTGGGGATCCTAATAAATACTTTATAGCCATTGTGTGGTAATGTCACCTGAGTAGATGTAGGGAGGCTTCTTTCAAACTGTATTTCACACCTCGTCATTTATGAGGGTTGTCTGGAGGCAATTCAATTAGGTAATAAAATTAGATAACCAAGTGGTTTCACCCATGGTTGTAAGCGTCCAGTTTGTGGGGGACTGATTTTGTGTGGATGGTGATTAAGTAGGGCTGTGTTTTCTTGTGCCTTTAGTTACGTTAATTGGGACTCTAGTGTGAATTAGGTTTTTGTGGGTGTTGTCTGTGATTGATGTCTGTTTATATCATATGATGTAAGGTAGAACCTGACCCCGGAGTTGTAACTTTTGACCACAAATGTCAAATCTGTGATTAGGGACTGATTTCTTGTTCTTCCCAGGTTTTGTGAAATCCAATTGGTAGTTAGTCTTGTCCTATCGCTGCAACTCCCATATGGACTCGGGAGAGGCGAAGTTCGGAGCCATTTGTCCTCCGAAACACGGGGACAAGGGTCTGTAGTGACCGCCTTAGACCGCTGCGCCACTCGGGACTGATTTCTATAGAAGGGTATTTGTACTTACAAGAATATTATGTTAGACATATTAACATACATATACTGTAGAACATGTAAAATATTATTAGATTTGTAAGATCATTCAAGATATCTTGCATATAAAGTGCTTTCGGAAAGTATTCAGACCCCTTGACTTTTTCCACATTTGCTACATTACAACCTTATTCTACAATGGATTAAATAGTTGACATAATATTAAAGCAAAAAATATTTTTACATTTTTGCTAATTTATCAAAAAAGAAATAAGCTGAAATATCACATTTACATAAGTATTCAGACCCTTTACTCAGTACTTTCTTGAAGCACCTTTGGCAGCGATTACAGCCTAGTCTTCTTGGGTATAACGCTACAAGCTTGCCACACCTGTATTTGGGGAGTTTCTCCCATTGTTCTCTGCAGATCCTCTCAAGCTCTGTCAGGTTGGATGGGGAGCGTCGCTGCACAACTATTTTCAGGTGTCTCCAGAGATGTTCGATCGGGTTCAAGCCAGGACATGCCAGCATCATGCTTCACCGTAGGGATGGTGCCTGGTTTCCTCCAGACGTGACGCTTGGCATTCAGGCCAAAGAGTTCAATCTTGGTTTCATCAGACAACAGAATCTTGTTTCTCATGGTCAGTCCTTTAGGTGCCTTTTGGCAAACTCCAAGCGGGCTGTATTTGTATTTATTTTGGATCCCCATTAGCTGCTGCCAAGGCCTCTGGTGGCATGTCTTGTGGGGTATGCATATCCGAGCTGTGTGCCAGTAGTTCAAACAGACAGCTCAGTACTGTCAATACTTCTCACAAATACAAGTAGTGATGAAGTCAATCTCTCCTCCACTTTGAGCCAGGAGAGATTGACATGCATAGTATTAATGTTAGCTCTCTGTGTACATCCTTGGACCAGCCGTGCTGCACTGTTCTGAGCAAATTGCAATTTTCCCTCTTTGTGGCACCTGACCACACAACCGGACCTGCCTTGTTGATAGTGCTGTTAAGAATGCAGAGTAGAGCTTTATTATGGACAGACTTCTCCCCATCTTGGCTACTGTTGTATCAATATGTTTTGACCATGACAGTTTACAGTCCAGAGTTACTCCAAGCAGTTTAGTCATCTCAACTTGCTCAATTTCCACATTATTCATTACAAGATTTAGTTGAGGTTTAGGGTTTAGTGAATGATTTGTCCCAAATACAATGCTTTGAGTTTTTTTAATATTTAGGATAAATGTATTCCTTGCCACCAATTCTGAAACTAACTGCAGCTCTTTGTTAAGTGTTGCAGTCATTTCAGTCACTGTAGTAGCTGATGTGTATAGTGTTGAATCATCCACATACATAGAGACACTAGCTTTACTCAAAGACTCATGACTAAAGACTGAAAAAGGTAAGGGGCCTCGACAGCTGCGTTGGGGAATTCCTGATTCTACCTGGATTTTGTTGGAGAGGCTTCCATTAAAGAACACCCTCTGTGTTCTGTTAGACAGGTAACTCTTCATCCACAGTATAGCAGGGAGTGTAAAGCCATAACACAAGTTTTTCCAACAACAGAATATGATCAATAATGTCAAAAGCTGCACTGAAGTCTAACAAAACAGCCCCCACAATCTTTTAATCATCAGTCATTTGTGTAAGTGCTGTGCTTGTTGAATGTCCTTCTCTATAAGCGTGCTGAAAGTTGGTTGTCAATTTGTTTACTGTAAAATAGCATTGTATCTGGTCAAACACCATTTTTTCCAAAAGTTTACAAAGGGTTAGAAACAGGCTGATTGGTTGGCAATTTGAGCCAGTAAAGGGGGCTTTACTCTCCTTAGGTAGGAGAATAACTTTTACTTCCCTCCAGACCTGAGGGCACACACATTCTAGTAGGCTTAAATTGAAGAAATGGCAAATAGGAGTGGCAATATCATCTGCTATTATCCTCAGTAATTCTCCATCCAAGTTGTCAGACCTCCGTGGCTTGTCATTGTTGATAAACAACAACAATTCTTCCCCCCTATTCCACACTTTCTTTACGGAATTCAAAATTACAATGCTTGTCTTTCATAATTTTGTCAGATATACTTAAATGTGTAGTGTCAGCGTTTGTTGCTGTTATGGCATCCCTAAGTTTCCTAATCTTTCCAGCTCTGATGCCGCAAGATAAAGATAATTCTGTCCTACTTCACACATATTTTCATACTGTATTTTTGAAACAAAAGTAGGAGTGTGTTGTTTTAGTAGTTATTTACACCGCTACTACTGAAAAAACTGCCAAGATTTGAATTTAGTTCAACTACCACAAAGCTACTGCAAACTGTATTTAAATAACTCGTATTAGTATATGGGATGTAAAATGTTGTCCTTAAATCTAGAAAACAGATGTATGCAGCATCATTGGATATAATTGTGTGTGTCTTTGTGATCTTAAAAATCTGATCTAATAATATTTTACATGTAATATGTTCATAGTACTTACTGGTATTTGTGTGTATACATACCCTTATATGCATTTGACCTTTTTGAGGTTACATTAATTAATTCTATGTGAACCCAGACTTTGAGGTTGTCAACATTGGTACCATCAGACAATATCCACTTTAACATGTCACCAAATTTCTCCCCATTTACATCTACCACACAGACTCACAACCAGGCTACAGCGACAAGTCCAGACACACCACCCCCCTGTCTTGTCAGTGAATCAGCCATGTGTATTTATTTTATTTAACTAGGCAAGTCAGTTAAGAACAAATTCTTATTTACAATGACGGCCTACCCCGGCCAAACCCTAACCCGGATGACGCTGGGCCAATTGTGCGCCGCCCTATGGGACTCCCAATCCCGGCCAGATTTAACCCTTGCAAAGGCTTCTGGGGGTGAGAAACTGTATCACTTGAGTGAAAAGATCTTTCAAAAAAGTATGGCAACCTCCCCTATACCAATTCCTCTCCAATTTACCCCCCCCCACCTATGTTGGGATAAGTAGTCTATTCCCTTTCTGGTTAACAGGGAGCCATGTAGGATTAAGACTTCTAAATTGATCACTGGCAGGACTGAGTTCCTAGTATATACTTCACTAGCCATAATGTGAAAGATTGGACATGTCATTTTTATTTATTTCACCTTTATTTATCCAGGTAGGCAAGTTGAGAACAAGTTCTCATTTACAACTGCGACCTGGCCAAGATGAAGCAAAGCAGTTCAACACATACAACAAAACATAGTTACACATTGGAGTAAACAAACACACAGTCAATAATACAGTAGGAAAAAAATGAAAATCTATATACAATGTGTGCAAATGAGGTAGGATAAGGAACATAAGGCAATAAATAGGCCATGTTGGCAAAGTAACTACAGTATAGCAATTTAACACTGGAATGGTAAATGTGCAGTAGATGAATGTGCAAAGTAAAAATACTGGGGTGCATAGGAGCAAGATAAATAAATGACTACGGTAGGGGATTAGGTAGTTGGTTGGGCTATGTACAGGTGCAGTGATCTGTGAGCTGCTCTGACAGCTGGTGCTTAAAACTAGTGAGGGAGATAAGTGTCTCCAGTTTCAACGATTTTTGTAGTGCGTTCCAGTCATTGGCAGCAGAGAACTGGAAGGAAAGGTGGCCAAAAGAGGAATTGGCTTTGGGGGTGACCAGTGAGATATACCTGCTGGAGCGAGTGCTACGGGTGGGTGCTGCTATGGTTACCAGCGAGCTGAGATAAGGCGGGCTTTACCTAGCAGGGACTTGTAGATGACCTGGAGCCAGTGGGTCTGGCGACGAGTATGTAGCGAGGGCCTACCGACTAGAGCATACAGGTCGCAGTGGTGGGTGGTATAAGGGGATTTGGTGACAAAGCGGATGGCACTGTGATAGACTGCATCCAGTTTGCTGAGTAGAGTATTGGAAGCTGTTTTGTAGATGACATCGCCAAAGTCAAGGATTGGTAGGATAATCAGTTTTACTAGTGCAAGTTTGGCAGCATGAGTGAAGGAGGCTTTGTTGCGAAATAGAAAGCCGATTCTAGATTTAATTTTGGATTGGAGATGTTTAATGTGAGTCTGGAAGGAGAGTTTACAGTCTAGCCAGACACCTAGGTATTTGTAGTTGTCCACGCATTCTAGGTCACAGCCGTCCAGGGTAGTGATGCTAGTCGGGCAGGGCGGGTGCAGGCAGCGAGCGGTTGAAAAGCATGCATTTGGTTTTACTAGCATTTAAGAGCAGTTGGAGGCCTCGTTTGGAGATTAGTTAACACAGTGTCCAAAGAAGGGCCAGAAGTATACAGAATGGTGTCGTCTGCATAGAGGTGGATCAGAGAATCACCAGCAGCAAGAGCGACATCATTGATGTATACAGAGAAGAGAGTCGGCCCAAGAATTGAACCCTGTGGCACCCCCATAAAGACTGCCTGAGGCCCGGACAACAGGCCCTCCGATTTAACACACTGAACTCTGTCGGCAAAGTAGTTGGTGAACCAGGCGAGGCCATCATTAGAGAAACCAAGGCTGTTGAGTCTGCCGATAAGGATGTGGTGGATGTTGACCTTGGCCAGATCAATGAATACGGCTGCACAGTAATGTCTCTTATCGATGGCGGTTATGATATCGTTTAGTACCTTGAGCGTGGCTGAGGTGCACCCGTGACCAGCTCGGAAACCGGATTGCACAGCGGAGAAGGTACGGTGGGATTCGAAGTGGTCAATGATCTGTTTGTTAACTAGGCTTTCAAAGACTTTAGAGAGGCAGGGCAGGATTGATATAGGTCTATAGCAATTTGGGTCTAGGGGTGTCACCCCTTTGAAGAGAGGGATGACCGCGGCAGCTTTCCAATCTTTTGGGATCTCGGACGACACCAAAGAGAGGTTGAGCAGACTGGTAATAGGAGTTGCAACAATGGCAGCAGATAGTTTTAAAAAGAGAGGGTCCAGATGATCTAGTCCAGCTGATTTGTACGGGTCTAATGTACGGGTCTAATGTATGTTTTCCATTACCAATGTAACTTCTTGAAAACTGTTGTCTACAGCATCAGAGGCTAGATTTATATTCATATGTGCAAGAGATCTTGAATGATCTTACAAATGTAAAATATTATTGTTACTTAATTAATGCTAATATGTGTAACATAATCATCTTGTAAATACAAATACCCTTCTACAGAAATCAGTCCCTATTCACAGATTTGACATCTGTGGTCATAAGTCACGACTCCTGACATTACATCATATGAACGCAATTCACTCTAATTTGTAGTCTTAATTAACATATCTACAGCCACAAGAGAACACACCCCTATCTAATTACCGTCCCCCCACATACCAGATGTTTGCAACCATGGGTGAAACCACTAATTTAATGACGTAATTTAATGACCTCTGGACACGCCCCCCTCATAAATCACGAGGTGTGAAATACAGTTTGACAGAAGCCACCTTACATCAACTACTCACCCGCTCTGAGACCCAAAGTGCTGTTATCCAAGCACAATCAATATCATGGTTTTGGTAGGATAATGGGCGCTGCTTTGTGTGTATGAAGTGCTTTTGTGTACAGGGATTGCCTCCCAGGTGTTGGCATCAACTCAACTCGCTGTGTTTGGAGGAGGAGGAATGCTGCCTATGACCCCAAGAACACCATCCCCACCGTCAAACATGGAGGTGGAAACATTATGCTTTGGGGGTGTTTTTCTGCTAAGGGGACAGGACAACTTCACCGCATCAAAGGGATGATGGACGGGGCCATGTACCTCCTTCCCTCAGCCAGGGCATTTAAAATGGGTCATGGATGGGTATTCCAGCATGACAATGACCCAAAACACACGGCCAAGGCAACAAAGGAGTGGCTCAAGAAGAAGCACATTAAGGTCCTGGAGTGGCCTAGCCAGTCTCCAGACCTTAATCCCATAGAAAATCTGTGGAGGGAGCTGAAGGTTCGAGTTGCCAAACGTCAGCCTCGAAACCTTAATGACTTGGAGAAGATCTGCAAAGAGGAGTGGGACAAAAGCCCTCCTGAGATGTGTGCAAACCTGGTGGCCAACTACAAGAAACATCTGACCTCTGTGATTGCCAACAAGGGTTTTGCCACCAAGTACTAAGTCATGTTTTGCAGAGGGGTCAAATACTTATTTCCCCCATTAAAATGCAAATCAATTTCTAACATTTTCACATGCGTTTTTCTGGATTTTTTAGTTGTTATTCTGTCTCTCACTGTTCAAATAAACCTACCATTAAAATTATAGACTGATCATTTCTTTGTCAGTGGGCAAATGTACAAAATCAGCAGGGGATCAAATACTTTTTTCCCTCACTGTACATAAAGCTGAGTGACTCACTCATTCATGGATTTGGATCTGAATCTCATTTACATAAGTATTCAGATTCTTTACTCAGTACTTTGTTGAAGCACCTTTAGCAGTGATTACACCGTCGAGTCTTCTTGGGTATGACGCTGCAATACTTATGTAAATTTATAAATGTATTTCTGTTTTTTATTTTTAATACATTTTTATAAAAACCTATTTTCGCTTTGTCATTATGGGCTATTGTGTATAGATTGCAAAAAAATGTTTTATTCATTTAATCAATTTTAGAATATGGCTGTAAGGTATCAAAATGTGGAAAAGTCAAGGGGTCTGAATACTTCCAAAGGCACTGTATATGGGGGATACAACCATCCCAGCTCTGCACATTTTGCTTTGAAGAGACAGAATCATTAGATAATTTGTTTTGGTACTGTCCATATGTAGCTTGTTTTTGGTCACAGGTTCAGGAATGGCTGAAGAATTGCAACATTTACCTGGAGCTAATCTGCACATAGGACTACTGGGTGATTTGAGTCATAGTCAATTGATCACTAATATAATAATACTTTTAGCAAAAATTTTTATCTTTAATCTATAATCAAGAAACTATGAGAAAAAAAGGTTCAGAACTTTTGTGAAACAGCACAGTTGAAAAATATATGGCAAATGGAAATCCAATATGGATGGTGTTCAGAGATAGATGGGAGGGGTTGAGTGGAGCTGAAGGGTGGGACTAATAACAACAAGATAACTAATGTAATATATATATATATAGTGTATATATAAGCTGGAAGTAGAAAAAGTGTTAAACAAGTCAAAATATATTTGAGATTCTTCACAGTAGCACACTCTTGGTATTCTCTTAATTAGCTTCCTGGAATTCATTTCAATTAACAGGTGTGCCTTGTTAATTAAAAGTTAATTTGTGGAAGTTCTTTCCTTCTTAATGCGTTTGAGCCAATCAGTTGTGTTGTGATAAGGTAGGGTTGGTATACAGAAGATAGCCTATTTGGTAAAAGACCATGTCCATATTATGACAAGAACAACTCCAATAAGCAAAGAGAAACGACAGTCCATCATTACTTTAAGAAATGAAGGTCAGTCAATCCGGAAACTTTGAAAGTTTCTTCAAGTGCAGTTGCAAAAACCATCAAGCGCTGTGATGAAACTGGCTGTCATAAGGACCGCCAGAGGAAAGGAAGACCCAGAATTACCTCTGCTGCAGAGGATAAGTTCATTAGAGTTAACTGCACCTCAGATTTCAGCCCAAATAAATGCTTCACAGAGTTCAAGTAACAGACACATCTCAACATCAACTGTTCAGAGGAGACTGTGTAAATCAGGCAATCATGGTCGAATTGCTGCAAAGAAACCACTACTAAAGGACACCAATAAGAAGAAGAGACTCGCTTGGGCCAAGAAACATGAACAATGGACATTAGACCGGTGGAAATCTGTCCTTTGGTCTGATGAGTCTAAATTTGAGATTTTTGGTTCCAACAGCCGTGTCTTTGTGAGACGCAGAGTAGGTGAACGGATGATCTCCGCATGTGTGGTTCCCACTGTGAAGCATAGAGGAGGAGGCGTGAGGGTGCTTTGCTGGTGACCCTGTGATTTATTTAGAATTCAAGGCACACTTCACCAGCATGGCTACCACAGTATTCTGCAGCTATACGCCATCCCATCTGGTTTGCGCTTAGTGAGACTATCATTTGATTTTCAACACCTCCAGGCTGTGTAAGGGCTATTTGACCAAGAATGAGAGTGATGGAGTGCTGCATCAGAGGACCTGGCATCCACAATCACCTGACCTCAACCCATTGAGATGGTTTGGGATGAGTTGGACCACAGTGTGAAGGAAAAGCAGCCAACAAGTGCTCAGCATATGTGGGAACTCATTCAAGACTGGAAATGCATTCCATGTGACTACCTTATGGAGCTGGTTGAGAGAATGTCAATAGTGTGCAAAGTTGTCATCAAGGCAAAGGTTGGCTACTTTGAAGAATCTGAAATATAAAATATATTTTGATTTGTTTAACACTTTTTTTGGTTAGACATGATTCCGTATGTGTTATTTCATAGTTTGTGTCTTCTATTATTCTACAATGTAGAAAATAGTAAAAAAATAAAGAAACACCTTTGAATGTGTGTCCAAAATCTGTTTTTCCCAATTTCTACCAGCATGTCACCTGTGCAACTAGAGGCTAAATAACTCTAGATTAGCTTTACTTAATAAGTGCACTGATGACGTCGTCCCCGCTGTGACAGTATGTACATATCTCAACCAGAAGCCATGGATTACAGGCAACATCTGCACTGAGCTAAATGCTAGAGCTGCGGCTTTCAATGAGCAGAACACTAATCCGGACGCTTATAAGAAATCCTGCTACTTCCTCTGACGAACCATCAAACAGGCAAAGTGTCAATACAGGACCGAGATCGAATGTGCCAGGGTTTGCAAACTATCACGGATTACAAAGGGAAACCCAGCTACGAGCTGTCCAGTGACACAAGCCTAACAGATGAGCTAAATACCTTACATGCACATTTTGAGGCTAGCAACACTGAACTATGCATGAGAGCACCAGCTGTTCCGGACGACTGTGATCACGCTCTCCGTAGCCGATGTGATCAAGACCTTTAAATAGGTTAACATTCACAAGGCCGCAGGGCCAGACGGATTACCAGGATGCATACTCAGAGCATGTGCAGACCAGCTGGCAAGTATCTTCACTTACATTTTTTACCTCTGCCTGAACCCGTCTGTAATACCTATATGTTTCAAGCAGGCCACCATAGTCCCTGTGCCCAAGAATGCTATAGTAACCTGTCTAAATGACTATCGCCCCGTAGCACTCACATCTTTAGCCATGAAATGCTTTGAAAGGCTGGTCATGGCCCACATCAACACCATAATCCCAGACACCCTGGACCCACTCCAATTCGCATACCGCCGCAACAGATCCACAGATGACGCAATCTCTATTGCACTCCACACTGCTCTTTCCCACCTGGACAAAAGGAACACCTACGTGAGAATGCTGTTCATTGACTACAGCTCAGCGTTCAACATCATTGTGCGCCCTAAACTCATCACTAAACTAAGGATCCTGGGATTAAACACCTCCCTCTTCCACTGGATCATGGACTTCCTGGCGGGTCTCCCCAGGTGGTGAGGGTAGACAACAACACATCCGCCACGCTGACCCTCAACACAGGCTTACTCCCCTCCTGTACTCCTGTTCACTCACAACTGCGTGGCCGCGCACGACAGCAGCACCATCATTAAGTTTGCAGACGACACAACGGTGATAGGCCTGATCACCAACAACGATAAAACTGACAACAGGGAGGAGGTCAGAGACCTGGCAGTGTGGTGCGAGGACAACAACCTCTCCCTAAACGTCAGCAAGACAAAGCAGCTGATCGTGGACTACAGGAAACGGAAGGCCGAACACGCACCCATCCACATCGACAGGGCTGTTGTGGAACAGGTCGAGAGCTTCAAGTTCCTCGGTGTCCACATCCCTAAGGAACTATCATGGTCCACACTCATCAACACAGTCATGGAGAGGACACAACAACACCTCTTCCCCCTCTGGAGGCTGAAAAGATTTGGTATGGGCCCTCAGATCCTCAAAAGGTTCTACAGCTGCACCTTTAAGAGCGTCTTGACTGGCTGCGTCACCGCTTGGTATGGCAACTGTTTGAGGGTAAGGCACTATAGAGGGTAGTGTGTACGGCCCAGTACATCACTAGGGCTGAGATCCCTGCCATCCAGGACCTCTATATCAGGCGGTGTCAGAGGAAGGCCCCAAAAAATGTTGAGACTCCAGCCACACGGCAAGCGGTACCAATGCACCAAGTCTGGAACCAACAGGACCCTGAAAAGCTTCTACCACCAAGCTGATAGGACTGCTAAATAGTTAGTTAAATAGTTAACCAATAGATACATGGAATATCTACATTGACCGTTTTTGCACTAATCTCTTTAGACTCATCACTTACGCTGCTGTTACTGTTTATTATCTATCCCGTTCTCTAGTCACTTTATCCCTACCTATATGTACATATCTACCACAATTACCTTGTACCCCTGCACATCGACTGGGTACTTGTACCCTGTGTATATAGCCAAGTTATCGTTACTCATTGTGTATTTATTCCTTGTGTTATTATTTTTCTATTCATTGTTTGTTATTCTTTTTCTATTTTATTTTAATTTTTTTCTCTTTGCATTGTTGGGAAGGGCCCATAAGTAAGCATTTCACTGTTAGTCTACACCTGTTGTTTACGAAGCATGTGAAAAATACAATTTTATTTGAAAATAAAATACTGTATGGTTAATAGATATATCTCTGATGCCCCCTGCAGGTGGCCCATAGCACGTGGCCTGCCCGCTGACAGCAAGTCCAGCAGCGGCTTCTGTGTCTGCCTCCCACTCCATCTGTAGTGGGAGCATTGCTGGAGGTCTCCTCCCACACTCCTATGTTGTGAGCAACAACACGCCTCATAGGTTAGGTCCTATAAGTCCCACAGACGCACAACATCTTTTGTCCCTATAGGTAGGCCCATTTGAATACTACAATTAATCTGCAGGACATGTGGAAAGAACACACACCTGATTAATGACACAGAACTCTGGTTGTATAATCATTGAGCTATTCAACATATTAATATATTTTGCACAACAAACAGCGTATGTTAAAAAATAAGAGGTTTTTTTTTGAGAGTGGATCTAGAATGGAGAACTGCCCCATCATGTGAAGCCTTGAATTCAAACTGGGGGGAAAGAAAGAGTAAAACAAATCTAAATTAATATTGAAAATACTGACACATGGTTTCTTAGATTACCTGTTTTTATTTTTCATAGTTTGGGATTTAGAATTACAAGTAAATTAATTGTGAAAAAATGAGGGTTTAATGCCTTTCCACTTGCATCTTTGAAAATACATATTCACATAATTACTCCCATTTACATGAATGTCCATGATAATTTTTGATATAATCCATTTAATGATTATATTATTTGTTATGACTCTATACTTTTATTATGACAGCTATGACATCACTTCCTCCCTTAAATTTTGAAACATGGTTTCTGGTGATACAGGAAGTAAATGCTAAGCAGTTCACATATTTGCAGCAGTCACACGGCTTCAAAGCCGATATAAATTGTATCATTTGATTCGTAAATTGTGCAATTTCTAGTTTAAAGTTTGCATTATATATATATGGACTATTTGATTATACATTTGGTGAGTTTTACTAATCATCTCTCAAATCACTTTGTTATGGAGTTGAGCAAGTCAAACTAGTATTCGAGTTGGAGGTTTTCATTGTTGTGCTTGCTTGATATTAGGCCTATTTCTGTATAAAATGTGTTATTTAGAAATTTTGCTGCAGAGCTGTTTCTTTATAACAATTTAGTTATAGTTATGAAGACCATAGTAGCTAAAAGCATACACATGCACACAGCACAATAACACTAACCAGGTCCCAGATATGTTTGTGCTCCTGCCCATTCCATTGCTCATTGTGAAGCCAAAATGTTTGCATAAAAATTCCATAAGGAGTTGACAAGAGGGCAGAAACAGACTGGCACCCAGGCAATAACAATAACACCAGTTTACTCATCTTCAGGGTTGATTACATTCTAACATGGGTCTCTGTCATTGAAATGTGAATGTGTTCCTCCTCCTCCAGGTGTTTGAACCAGCTGGACGTTGATTTGGTTTGGGTTCCTTGAGACATCACAGGCAACAACAGTCCTCTCCCACTGGGAGGCATGTCCATTGGTCATTGTGACGAATAATCTAAATAAGGAGTGCTTCAGTCGACAAGCATCCACCATGGCACAGTCCATAAAATACTTTGGGTAAGGAACAAGGATGAATGTGTGGTACATAGCAGTGTGTGTGTGTGTGTGTGTGTGTGTGTGCGCGCGCGCACGCCTGCCTTTCTGCCCGCCTGCATGCCTGCCTGCATATGTGTGAACTGTGTGTATATTTATCTGTATCCCCCAGGCAGGAGGAGGCTCAGCACATTGACAAGGAGCTGTTCTCAGAGTACAGCTTCAGTGTGGACCAGCTGATGGAGCTGGCTGGGCTCAGCTGTGTGACAACAGTCACCAGGGTCAGACTCAACATTTACCCTAGTAGTGTCTCTTACAATGACTGGTATTGCCCAAGGTGCTGTGAGATGGTGGCTGCCACAGCTGTGGGATGTTCAGCACTGGAAAATCTCAGAAGCACGAGTTGAACAAAATTTAGTCTAGGTGTAGATTCGAAATGTCACAGTTTGAAGTCATGAGGGCCCTACTTTTGGCTGGTTTAAATGGTTTTAGGCTTGACGTGTTTTAAGTGTGGCTTTCAGGTTACCTTTTTATTCACCTGTTGCTTTCTTCTGTCCAGGCCTACCCCACCAGCTCTCTGGTCAAATCCAGACCCTCTTTGCTTGTGATTTGTGGCCCAGGTAACAATGGAGGAGATGGCCTGGTCTGTGCCAGACTTCTCAAATTCTTCATGAGTGTCTCATCCTTCTCATCCAATATGTTTCAGAAATGCAGTAGAGATTAGAGAATTGGTTCATGTTATAATGAACCAATTATTCTTAAAGGCATATATTGCTTTTAGAATCAATGCTGTGTTTTGCTTTTTCTGTAATAGTGACTGTCAAATAGGCAAATAGCCCATTAGTATATATTACTAAATAACATACCTACAGTCTGTGGTTCTGAGTGTATACTGACTATGCTTTGTGTGTGACTACAGGGCTATGAACCCACCATTCTGTACCCAAAGAGGTCAAATAAACCATTGTTCCAGGGCCTGACCACCCAGTGTGAGAAGATGGACATCCCTTTCCTGACTGAGATGCTTGAAGAAGTAGTGAGCCGTGGCTCCTGGGTTAATCTCACAGCAGTCTATTTGATTGTTAGGTGTGTGTCCTGACTCCTGGGCTACCTCACATGAGTTTATAGGTGAGTGCCAGTGTTGTTGAATGCAAGGTTGTTGATGTATTTATCTTGGAGTGTGTGCATATGTGACGCTGTGCGGGTTGTGTTAATGCTGACAGTGACAGAGATGCTCCTCTTAGGCAATGGTGATTGACGAGGCTTACAACCTGTGATAGATGCCATCTTTGGCTGCAGCTTCAAGGGTACAGTGCGGGACCATTTTGGCTCCATCCTGGACGTGCTGAAGAAGACCACTGTACCCATAGATAGTATCGACATCCCCTCAGGTGGGTGGGCATCTAAGTCACATCAAACTAAAATCTAGAGAACAGATATTGGTGTTTTTTTACTGATAAGCTAGTTGAGTAAAAATATCCAGTCTATACTAAACTCAGCAAAAAAAAAAAGAAACGTCCTCTCACTGTCAACTGCGTTTATTTTCAGCAAACTTAACATGTAAATACATGTAAATATTTGTATGAACATAACAAGATTCAACAACTGAGACATAAACTGAACAAGTTCCACAGACATGTGACTAACAAACATTTAATAACGTCTCCCTGAACAAAGAGGGGGTCAAAATCAAAAGTAACAGTCAGTATCTGGTGTGGCCACCAGCTGCATTAAGTACTGCAGTGCATCTCCTCCTCATGGACTGCACCAGATTTGCCAGCTCTTGCTGTGAGATGTTACCCCACTCTTCCACCAAGGCACCTGCAAGTTCTCTGACATTTCTGGGGGGAATGGCCCTAGCCCTCACCCTCTGATTCAACAGGACCCAGACGTGCTCAATGGGATTGAGATCCGGGCTCTTCGCTGGCCATGGCAGAACACTGACATTCCTGTCTTGCAGGAAATCACGCACAGAACGAGCAGTATGGCTAGTGGCATTGTCATGCTGAAGGGTACCACATGAGGGAGGAGGATGTCTTTCCTGTAATGCACAGCGTTGAGATTGCCTGCAATGACAACAAGCTCAGTCCGATGATGCTGTGACACACCGCCCCAGACCATAACGGACCCTCCACCTCCAAATCGATCCCGCTCCAGAGTACAGGCCTCAGTGTAACGCTCATTCCTTCGGCGATAGACGCGAATCCGACCATCACCCCTGGTGAGACAAAACCGCGACTCGTCAGTGAAGAGCACTTTTTGCAAGTCCTGTCTGGTCCAGCAACGGTGGGTTTGTGCCCATAGGTGACGTTGTTGCCGGTGATGTCTGGTGAGGACCTGCCTTACACCAGGCCTAGAAGCCCTATTGCAGACAGTCTGAGCACTGATGGAGGGATTGTGCGTTCCTGGTGTAACTTGGGCAGTTGTTTTTGCCGTCCTGTACCTGTCCCGCAGGTGTGATGTTCGGGTGTACCAATCCTGTGCAGGTGTTGTTACATGTGGTCTGCCACTGCGAGGACGATCAGCTGTCCGTCCTGTCTCCCTGTAGCGCTGTCTTAGGCGGCTCACAGTACGGACATTGCAATTTATTGCCCTGGCCACATCTGCAGTCCTCATGCCTCCTTGCAGCATGCCTAAGGCACGTTCACGCAGATGAGCAGGGACCCTGGGCATCTTTCCTTTGGGGTTTTTCAGAGTCAGTAGAAAGGCCTCTTTAGTGTCCTAAGTTTTCATAACTGACCTTAATTGCCTACCGTCTGTAAGCTGCGCGTGTTTTAACAACCGTTCCACAGGTGCATGTTCATTAATTATTATGGTTCATTGAACAAGCATGGGATTAGGTGTTTAAACACTTTACAATGAAGATCTGTGAAGTTATTTAGATTTTTACGAATTATCTTTGAAAGACAGGGTCCTGAAAAAGGGGCGTTTCTTTTTTTGCTGAGTTTATATCTCAATTGCAAAAGGTACTGTCCTTGGCTTGATAAAAACAACATTTGGGGAGTATTTTGTTGAGAAAACATAAGGAATATTATCTGTTGAATACAGAGGTTCAATACAGTGTGTCTTATGGCTATTAGCGGGCCCAAAATGTTTCCATTTGGGATAGTGATAGCCTCACATACTGTATGTCTTCTTCAGGTTGGGATGAGGACCAGAGCAGCACAGATGGTCTCCAGCCAGACATGCTCATCTCCCTGACTGCCCCTAAGAAGTCACCAACATACTTCCGTGGACGCTACCACTGTCTGCGGGGACGTTTTGTGCCTCTTGCCATGGATCATTGTGAAAAGTGATTAAAGTAATGCTCCCATTTACGCGTTTACCCTCCGCTAAACCACTGGTGCCAACTGTATAGAAAGGGCTGGGTAAGTACACTTGGTTTTGAGACGTTATCAACGTCAGTGGATCTATTATGAATTTGGTGAGATGTTTACAATGGCAAGATAAAGTATGTGAACCCTTTGGAATTACCTGGAATTCTGCATAAACTGGTCATAAAATTTGATCTGATTTTCATCTAAGTCACAACAATAGACAAACAGTCTGCTTAAACTAATAACACACAAACCTTATATGTTTAAATTATGTGTTTTCATGTCTTTATTTAACACACCGTGGGAGCGTTACTTTACTCACAGTACAGGGTGGGAAAAGTATGTGAACCCTTGGATTTAATAACTGGTTAACCCTCATTTGGCAGCAATAACCTTAACCAAATGTTTTCTGTAGTTGCGGATCAGACCTGCACAACGGTCAGGAGGAATTTTGGACCATTCCTCTTTACAAAACTGTTGCAGTTCAGCAATATTCTTGGAATGTCTGGTGTGAACCGCTCTTTTGAGGTCATGCCACAGAATCTCAAACGGGTTGAGGTCAGGACTGACTAGGCCAGTCCAGAAGGCATATTTTCTTCTGTTGAAGCCCTTCTGTTGTTGATTTACTACTGTGTTTTCAGTCATTGTCCTGTTGCATCACCCTACTTCTGTTGAGCTTCAGTTGGCGAACAGATAGCCTAATATTCTCCTGCAAAATGTCTTGATAAACTTGGGAATTCATTTTCCTGTCGATGATAGCAAGCTGTCCAGCCCTGAGGCAGCAAAGCAGCCCAAACCATGATGCTCCCTCCACCATACTTTACAGTTGGGATGAGGTTTTGATGTTGGTGTGCTGTACCTTTTTTTTTCTCCACACATGGTGTTGTGTGTTCCTTCCAAACAACTCAACTTTTGTTTCATCTGTCCACAGAATATTTTGCCAGTAGCGCTGTGGAACATCCAGGTGCTCTTTTGCAAACTTCAGACGTGCAGCAATGTTTTTTTTTTGGACAGCAGTGGCTTCTTCCGTGGTGTCCTCCCATGAACACCATTCTTGTTTAGTGTTTTATGTATCGTAGACTCGTCAACAGAGATGTTAGCATGTTCCAGAGATTTTTGTAAGTCTTTAGCTGACACTAGGATTCTTCTTAACCTCATTGAGCATTCTGCGCTGTGCTCTTGTAGTCATCTTTGCAGGACAGCCACTCCTAGGGAGAGTAGCAACAGTGCTGAACTTTCTCCATCAAGGCTTTTAGAGATACTTTTGTAACCATTTCCAGCTTTATGCAAGTCAACAATTCTTCATCTTAGGTCTTCTAAGAGCTCTTTAGTTTGAGGCATTGTTCACATCAGGCAATGGTTCTTGTGAATAGCAAACTCAAATTTTGTGACTGTTTTTTTATAGGGCAGGGAAGCTCTAACCATCATCTCCAATCTTGTCTCATTGATTGGACTACAGGTTTGCTGACTCCTGATTCCAATTAGCTTTTGGAGAAGTCATTAGCCTAGGGGTTCACATACTTTTTCCAACCTACACTGTGAATGTTTAAATTATGTATTCAATATAGACAAGAAAAATACAATAATTTGTGTGTTATTAGATTAAGCAGACTGTGTTTGTCTATTGTTGTGATTAGATGAAAATCAGATCAAATTTTATGACCAATTTATGCAGAAATCCAGGTAATTCCAAAGGGTTCACATACTTTTTCTTTCCACTGTATATACTGTTTGCAGAAAAGGTTATACCTAAATTGATGGCATTTTGCTGTAGCAGTTTGATTGAAATGTTTTGGCATTCTGATAAGAGTTCTTATGGACATCTGTTATTGCACTCTGATTGTTATTTAAATAATGAAAATTAAAAGTTCAATATTAAAAAACGGCCAATCTTCACTTAATTAATTGTATGATTTTATTTGTCATTATAATCACATAACATTGTACATTGTAGGCCTAAGTCTTCATTAAATTTACATTTAGCAAGACCAGTCGAACTGAGAAGACATCATAGTCGATCACATTATATACCTTTTGAAGTTTAGTACATTTCATGATGATTGTGCATAATTTATAAGACATACAACAGATGGAGTGGATGGATTGATTAGGGATTCTTTTATCGCTTTGGTGCTATTTTCACAAGAGTGTGGGGAATTTTTCAAACTTAAGTACAAGATTCTAAACTGACAACACTTGTAATACCCCCGATCTTATGTTCAGAACCTTTAATTGTGCATTCATTGGTGCATACCCCCCATCTTATGTTCAGAACCTTTGATTGTGCATTCATTGGGGTCTTTCACCCCTGAGTCATTCGTGCAAAATCTTTTCTGTGAAATACTATGAAATACTAATATTTGTTTAGTCAGCAATACCTCAGATAATACTCACTATTTAGTAATTGTAACTACCATTAATTAAATCCATTAGCAAATAATACAAGATATATTATTTTTAAGGTGATGAATAGAGTGAAATGGTAAATATGATTTTCCATGCAGTTTGACTATAACTTGACATGTACCATTTTTTTTATAATTTGTATCCACTGGCAGGTTTTCAGCATGTTGAGAAATATGTCAGTCTTGCAGTTTAATTACCCTTATACAATACATAATACAATACATAAAGTATGTGGACACCGTGCTCGTCGAACATCTCATTGCAAAATCATGGGCATTAATATGGAGTTGGTCCCCACTTTGCTGCTACAACAGCCTCCACTAGTGAGGTCTGGCCCTGATGTTGGGCGATTAAGCCTGGCTCGCAGTCAGCGTTCCAATTCATCCAAAAGGTGTTTGATGGGGTTGAGGTCAGGGCTCTGTGCAGGCCAGTGAAATTCTTCCACACCGATCTCAACAAACCATTTCTGTATAGTCCTCGCTTTGTGCACAGGGGCATTGTCATGCTGAAACAGGAAAGGGCCTTCCCCAAACTGTTGCCACAAAGTTGGAAGCACAGAATGGTCTAGAATGTCATTGTATTCTGTAGCGCTAAGATTTCCCTTCACTGGAACTAAAGGGCCTAGCCCGATTCATGAAAAACAGTCTCAGACCATTATTCCTCCTCCACCAAACTTTACAGTTGGCACTATGCATTGGTGCATGTAGCGTTCTCCTGGCATCCGCCAAACCCAGATTTGTCAGTTGGACTGCCAGATGGTGAAGCGTGATTCATCACTCCAAAGAACGCTTTTCCACTTCTCCAGAGTCCAATGGCGGCGAGCTTTACACCACTCCAGCCGACGTTTGGCATTCCGCATGGTGATCTT
Organism: Brachymystax lenok tsinlingensis; assembly: GCA_030435695.1. Classification (NCBI taxonomy): domain Eukaryota; kingdom Metazoa; phylum Chordata; class Actinopteri; order Salmoniformes; family Salmonidae; genus Brachymystax; species Brachymystax lenok. The sequence continues at coordinate 1,472,876 of CM059806.1, read as the reverse complement.
AGGCTTGTGTGTGGCTGCTTAGCCATGGAAACCCTTTTCATGAAGCTCCCGACAAACAGTTATTGTGCTGACGTTGCTTCCAGAGGCAGTTTGGAACTTGGTAGTGAGTGTTGCAACCATGGACAGATGATTTCTTTGCACTTGCTGGTCCCGTTCTGTGAGCTTGTGAGGCCTACTACTTCGCAGCTGAGCCATTGTTGCTCCTAGACATTTCCACTTTACAATAACAGCACTTACGATTGATCGGGGCAGCTCTAGCAGGGCAGAAATTTAACAAACTGACTTGTTGGAAAGATGGCATCCTATGATGGTGCCATGATGAAAGTCACTAAGCGCTTCATTAAGGCTATTCTACTGGCAATGTTTGTCTTTGGAGATTTCATGGCTGTGTGCTAGATTTTATACACCTGTCAGCATAGGGTGTGGCCAAAAACGTCCGAATCCACTCATTTGAAGGGGTATCCACATACTTTTGTATAGATAATGTACGTAGGACAAATCATCAGAAATAGGGGTATTGTAAAGCAGTTGGCTGTTTTAAAAACATAGCACTGCCCCATGCAACATTGTACAAGATCACCTTTTCTACGGGACTTGTCAACTGATACTGTATCACATCTCTCTCTGCTTGAAATGAATCAGCTTACAGTGTTTCAATGAAAATCAGATGATGAGTGGAATCTCTTGTTATTTACAACCCAGACCTATGTGTTTCAGCAGTGCATTGTACACTACAGTATAATTCCAAATGGTAGCACATACACTACCGTTCAAAAGTTTGGGGTCACTTAGAAATGTCCTTGTTTTTGAAAGAAAAGCACAGTTTTTTCCATTTAAAATAACATCAAATTGATCAGAAATACAGTGTTAGACATTGTTAATGTTGTAAATGACTATTGTAGCTGGAAACAGCTGATTTTTATTTTATTTTATGGAATATCTACGTAGGCGAACAGAGGACCATTATCAGCAACCATCAGTAGTGTGTTCCAGTGGCACGTTGTGTTAGCTAATCCAAGTTTATCATTTAAAAAGGCTAATTGATCATTAGAAAACCCTTTTGCAATGATGGCATTACAGCTGAAAACTGTTGTTCTCATTAAAGAAGCAAGAAAACTGGCCTTCTTTAGACTAGTTGAGTATCTGGAGCATCAGCATTTGTGGGTTCGATTACAGGCTCAAAAGTGAAGAGGCGACTCTGGGATGCTGGCCTTCTAGGCAGAGTTGCAAAGAAAAAGACTGGCCAATCTCAGACTGGCCAATAAAAAGAAAAGATTAAGATGGGCAAAAGAACACAGACACTGGACAGAGAAACTCTGCCTAGAAAGCCAGAATTCCGGAGTCGCCTCTTCACTGTTGACGTTGAGACTGGTGTTTTGTGGGAACTATTTAATGAAGCTGCCAGTTGAGGACTTGTGAGGCGTCTGTTTCTCAAACTAGACACTCTAATGTACTTGTCCTCTTGCTCAGTTGTGCACCGGGGCCTCCCACTCCTCTTTTCAGCTGTGCTAACATAATTGCAAAATGGTTTTCTAATGATCATTTAGCCTTTTAAAATGATAAGCTTGGATTAGCTAACCCAACATGCCATTGGAACATAGGAGTGATGGTTGCTGATAATGGGCCTCTGTACGCCTATGTAGATGTTCCATAAAAAATCTGCTGTTTCCGCTACAATAGTCATTTACAACATGTCTACACTGTATTTCTGATCAATTTGATGTTATTTTATTGGACAAAAAAATTGCTTTTCTTTCAAAAACAAGGACACTTCTAAGCGACCCCAAACTTTTGAACGGTAGTGTACATGTAGAGTGACTCTTTTCGATTTTGTCCTATTGAAGCACACTGGCTGATGGAAAAATTATGATGTAGTATTTACAGACATTTATCCATATATGATTGGGTTTACCTTCCACCATAAATTGATGTCAAATTGATACATTTTATATATAATTTTTCACTGTTCAGCAGTGAAAAACTACATACGCTAACTAGGCACTACATATTTGTGGTTCAGTATTTATCCGTTTTGAGCGGCTGATTTTTTTATCAGTTTTGATTAAGTGATAGTTAATTGTGTTGTTAACAAATGACAAGAATATCATATCAACAGCAAAGTGAATATTGCATTTTGAAAAACGGTTATTGAATATGTATACAAATTGAAAGAGTGATTTGGTGCAGTGACTTTGAATTTGTTTGTTGTACTCAGTCAATTGAAAATGTGCTTAGAGTTTTGAAACATGATTTTTGTGATTAGAGTTGTGAAAATGTACCACATACTTGTGAAAATTGCACCAAAGTTATTGAAAAAAAACTGAAATACAGTGTGTGACAAAGTTATCTTGATAACCATTCAATCAGATTAATTCTCCCACAATACCTCTTAATATAAATGTAAATACACTTTAGAAACCAATCATTACAACCGAAAAAAACAAAACCTTGATGCAGGATACACAATGATTAATTAGTTGAATTAGAAACATGCTTTTGTGTGTAATACATACAGAGGTGCAGGCATAGCTGCTGGAAGTAGGGGTGCAGCACCCCTGAAAAACCATAATTAAAAAACTATATAAAATAAAAAAAAGTATATATTTTTTTCTCACAAAAGTAGTGTGTATTAGCTGACCGATATCCACCTCATTTTAGAACACTTTTAAAACACAGGAGCCAAATGCAGAAACTATGGATACAACTTCCTCCATGCTCATGCATTATCATAATTCATATGTGCACCACTAGAAATCCCTGCATTTAATAGCAGGTTTCTGTTAGCTGATACATAATGACAAAATACACCATATTACTGTCCTGCTAATGTGCCTGGACTTTGTAGGCTAAACTGCTTTGGGAAAAAAACATAACTGAGGCAAATGGTTGCCCAATCAGGCAACCTAGATGCATTTATTTCAAAATGTATATGCATTCTAAATGACAGGTTTTGAGTGGTTATTCAAATGACAGGCTATTCACTGCCGTTTGCAGCCTAGACTAGAGTTTGTACTCACTTGAAAACAATAACATTCTTCATTACATTGTGTTGTAGCCTATACATTTTTCTTGTCCCTAAACAACTGAAACAATAGGGTATCTTTTCGAGCATCGTACATGGGGACTGGGAGGGAGCGCGCACATAGTGTAAACTACCTATGATTTATTTTAATTATACAATTATACATTTTTCCTTTGACTGGATATATTCAATGCAGTATTAAGCCTAACATTGGCTTATGAATAATGTCGAATATGCATACGCTTCTAACTTAGGCTATAGGGTACATGTCGAGCCTGTCTGTCTTCATTGTTCTGTTGCGAAATTATGCATTTGGCCTCTCCGCTGTCACGGCTATTCCTTTTAAATTAAGAGTCCCTGTAAAAGCCAAAGGCTTGTTGGACACTTGTTTCAACGTATTTTTATTCACCTACTAATATCCTATTGGAGTTGAGATGCATGCTTGCTCTTGCTTGCTGAATGTAAAACATGCTACAGCATTAACGGGCGGGGAGTTTTAACACTGGGCTACATCCTGACAAAATAGGTCTACACCATACGAGTGGCCTGCTAATGTACCTTTCTGGACCTTATACACTGAGGATAGACCCAAATTGATCCAAATGGTTATATAATCAGGCCTACGCTGTTGACTTATGCAGTTATATCGGCATGTGTGAGCAGTTATTCAAATTAGCCTAAATCACTGCAGTTTACAGCCTACGGACAATAATTGCGTATTCACTGGATAACAATAACAACAACAACAATAGTGTTGTTGTAGACCAGGTATAATTATTTTCTTGGCTAAAAACGTAGGCCTAGGACTAATCAATTGTGGAGATTTGCGTGCCTGGGGACAACAGAGTGCAGCCTGCAGGAATGCACTACAGATCTGCCATATCATAATCTGTTAATTTATTTTTCTCGCACTTTGACAGGTAACTATTTAACATATAGTTTAATATTTAGCTAGTGAATGGCCTAATATCTAGCTAATATTTAGCTTCTTATTCCGGCTAAACGTCAATAGCCTCTCTCTTCCAGTTGTTCCCGTGCGCAACAGGCTATATTCCGCAAGCCTCTCGAAATAGACCATTCGTCTTCGTGTGAAATCCCAGAGAAAGTTCTAGTCTACAAAGCTATAGACATTTATTTTGATGATTTTTATATTAGGCCTAATAGCCTATTTGGGGAAAGAAGCAGGCTTGCTCTTGCTAATTGCTTAATGTAAAACAGGCCTACAACAGCATAGAAAAAGCATGTCTAGGAAAGGGGAAAGGGAAAGTGCATTGGTGTGATCACTTTTGGCCAGTTATGATAACGTTGTTGCACTGATGCATTGCAAATAGTTGCACAGAACATACAGAGATGAGCACAATGAAAAAGAAGACCTCAAAAAATGTACAACCATTAGAAAAATGGAAATCACTTGCAAACCACTTGAGCAAAAAGGCTATGGTATGCAGTAAAATATGTGCAGGCTAAATGGCATTTGTTGTTGAATTTCTACATTTAAATAAAAGTTACTATATCATTTTTCACTAGGCTTACATGTACATTGAAGTAGCCTATTATTTGCAGTTGACAATAAACACACCCTGAAAGCACTGAATGTTCACTGTGAACCAGTAGCCTATCTGTGAGTTAGAGACCTCATGAATGGTCTTGATCTTGATGAATGCTTTGATCAGTTGATTGACAGGTGTAGGACTGTAGAACGATCAACTTTCCTCTAGGATGGAAGCTCACCAACGTTGTATAGTTATGTAGTCTATAGTTTATCATTATAGTCAACATTAGAGTTATTGGCTTGGTGGATGGCCCAGGCCTTAGTTAACTCTACCACAACAGAACCAGCCTACTAGAAGTTCTAGCTAACATTAGCGAACTTGAATTAAATAAAATGAAATTATACTTATACTCTTAAACTTGAAATTGTTTACTTGACTTTTATACTCTATAAATTGACTCTTTCAAATCATTGACTCTGGAAAGTGGAAGTGGAATCCGTCACATACACTGTTTGGCTGTGCCCATTGCAAATTTCACTCCGATACTTGAATTGTGTGGGCTACTATGTGCTGCGCTGCATTTACATTCTTTATGCTTTGAGTTTACTTATCCTTTTACTTGCTAATAACAGTTTTTTTCATGATATACCTGTTCTATTCTGCCACTTGCACTCCTGCACAGTTATCTTTACTCTCTGAGGCTATAGCTAAATATTCTGCATTCCTGAAAAGAAAGGAGAAAGAGAAGTGGTTAGAAATTCGTCAGCTTATTATCTAAAAACCTGAGCGATTTCATCCCATAGACATAGATAGAGGACTTTAGTGCCCAAAAGCCCATTTTAGCATGGGCAGAGCCATTAAGGGCATTCACCCTTTTGACGTAGTCAACTGGGTGGGACTTCCTATGGGTTAAGGAAGGATCACATAATTCCATCAGGAGGATTAATTATACTTGTGAGCAAACATTCCATAACTGCAGGTGCCTTGGCTTTATACCTGTTCAAACAACCCACTCCAGGTGGCACTATGCACCCTTTCAGTTTCTTTATCAACTCAGAAGTATTAGAAGAAGAAGATTGACTACTTCAAAGTGGAAATGGCTCAAATGGCACCGCCATGCTCTGACAGATGCCATAGCGGGACATATACAATGTTGCTTCCTCTAACTATCTCTATGTTTCATCCTAACCTTAATCATTCATCCCTCCATTCATCCATCTATCCATCTATAACCATTCTAACCACTGTCATTACTTAAAGATTTTCAATAAATCAAATACATTTTATTGGTCACGTACACATATTTTGCAGATGTTATCGCAGATGCAGCAAAATGCTTATGTTTCTAGCTCCAACAGTGCAGTAATACAAAACAATACACAACCATAATACCCCCTCAAATAAAGAAATGAAGAAAGATAAACATACTGTATAGGATGAGCCTACATAAACAGTTCATAACCTCTTTATCAATCCACTTAGCCCTCTAAACCTCTCTATCCATCCAACAACCCCTCTAACCTTCATTCAACACGCCATCCTTTTTCCATTCATCCATAATAACTTCCTTTATCCTTCAATCAAGCAACCATCCATCCAACTTAAGTAAACAGACGTATTGCTTTAATGTAGCAAAGCGAAGCAAGCAGTGTCAGCTGAGCTAACATTCAATCAAAGATTGAACATAATTGGTTTTAATGGCAGCTTATTCAGTTGGGCCATTCAGCAAACATCATCGCTTGTAACTGCAGCGCTTTTGCCAACCAGCCCCCCTGCCTCCACCTGCTTTTGTTCTGTTCTTCTAGAACCCTACCTATAGCTTGGTTTTGATCATTTAAATTCACTGAGAACTTTCCCCAAGTAGGTAGCACCCCACGGAGCACAGCCTGAATACCAAGGCCATATCTATTATCATACACATTTCTATGTTCAATGAAATGTGATGTCAATGGAATACATGAGTTTCCTCCTGACACAACTATATTTCACTCCTTTACCTTCTATTCAGCTTTAAGCAATTACATTTTTTTTTTACACAACTACAAAACATAGTTCTAGACTGCTGAAGCAAGCAAACAAATGTTGTACCTTCTTTGGCTTTTCTAGAGGGGCAAATGTGACGATTGAGGGACAGAGGGATGGGAAGAGTGAGAAAATGGTAGTGGCAAAGAAGACGAAGATAGAGAGAAAGACTGAGTACAGGAAGAACATATTGAACAAGGAAGAACAGAGGAATTGCACTACTCAGCACTATGGAAGAGAGGAGAGAACACAAATCAACAGGATGAACAGACACAGAACAGACAAGAAAAGGACAGTGAGATTATGTGGAGGGAGACAGTAATAGAGGACCTAAAACGAAAGGATACAGCTGCAGGAGAGGAAGTAGGGTTGCAGTGTTACTTACGCGCTTTCTCGTAATGCTTCCTCTCCTGCAGCTGAGATCTTTCTGAAGCAGTATACCATCTCTATGTAGAGCCAAGCCTGTAGCCCGATGATGGACACGTACATCATCACCTCAGAGACTATGGAGGCCGTCCCTCTGGTGGCTAGAGAGAGAGATGGTGGGAGAGAGGGTGGGAGTCAAAGCACTCAAAAGGCACCACATAGGCTCTTAGCTTAAAACCTTAAAAGCTTCAAATTGCATACAAAACATTTGTCTGTATAGTAATACTGAACCTTTAGCCACCACTTTCAGGTGCACAACCTTGCTGACAACGGACTGGTATTCGTAGAACTCGTACGTCAGGAGCCGGTGGAAGTGGCAACTGTAGGTGCCCGAGTCATTGAAGGTGACATTGAAGACGTAGATGGACGCATCCTGTATGTCTTGGCTCCTCTTACTGCCGTTCCAGTCCACGCGGTCCTCGAAGCGCTCATCCACAATGTGGGGGCCCTCCTCATTGTAATTATATATCTAATGACACAATGACATCTTGGTCGTTCACGTGGCACTGAAAATCTCTCCGGTTTCACTTCCTAGATCGCCAACCGTATCTGGCAACATCCAAGATAATGGACTCAAAAGGATACAACTGTGTTTTGAGAGAGGTTCTTTGAGTAGGAAAGTATACTCAAAGTTCCACAAAGTAGCTGTGATCCTATCTGCCTATCGGCTGTCCCAGCTGCCTTTGTGATCTCTGAGATCTAAAATGTCTTCCAGATTAATTCCATTTGAACCGCACTCAAAACTCTGCCATATAATGTGGTTGGGCATTGTGGTGTGTTCGTGAGTGTGCATGTGTGCGTGCATACCTTTGTGTGTTGTGCCTTGTGGTTGTGTGCTCAGGGACATGTGGCGTAAGACAGCATTGTCTAGAGGACTACTGCTGGCATACTCTAAACAGACTGTGGACTACGGTGGCAACATGTCTACTGTCTACTGCAGTTTGTAGTAATTTGGAATACTATAGCAATCATAATCAGTCTCAGATACTCACATGTGCATAGTCAGCTTCCCCTTTGGCCTTGAAATACCAGTCGACTGTGGCAGACGCCTCCACCTCGGGCCTCATCTTACAGGAGATGCAGCCCAGTTTGAACCCTTTGCCTGCAACGGCCTCAGTGTCCGAGTCCACCTCTGAACAGGCCCCATGGCACAGGGACACTGTTGTTGAGAGGAGAGATGTTATTAGTACTTAATATTTTGATATTAGAAACGGGTAGCTTCATAATTCAACAGTATACAGAAGAATATCCATAAATTGAAAGATGATGTCTATCCACAAATGGTCAATCCACTAAGGTGGTCAACTCCACTTACCAAAGTGGGAACAAAGCAGAGACAGGAGCAACAGCCGCACAGCAGACATGTCCTCAAGTATAATGTAGCAACGATAGTAGAGATCTTACGGCTGAGAAGCCTCAAAAGGTATCAAAAAATATCCCAACAGTCTCTTTGAACACTTGCGATTAAGATATTCCTTTGAGATGTTATCCAGAAAGACTTTGTTTGAGCAAAGTAAGAAATGGTAGGGACTGAAGTTGCTTCCTCCGAAATGACCTTAGAAATAACAAAAATAGGAGTCCCAATTCCTTCAAATGTTAAATTCCTTCAACCAACACTTGATATTATAATAATAATATATGCCATTTGGCAGATGCTTTTATCCAAAGCAACTTAGTCATGCATGCATACATTTTACTCACGGGTGGTCCCGGGAATAGAACCCACAATCTTGGTGTTGCAGGCGCCATGCTCGTTGTGCCATGCTCTTAGTGCCATGCACTTCTTTAAATGGAAACAATCTTCTTATCAAAGACTATTGCGTTAATGAATTGACTGTTACATAGGCTGCTGTTTTCATATGCTTGTTCATGCAGGATACATGCAAGTTTTACCATGACTATTAGTTTACAATTAAAGTGTTTTAGGAAAACTCTGGAGCTTGATTTCAATTCAATAAAGTGCAAATATAAGGCCAATAGGCCAAGGCTAAGAGTGCTAATCTAATACACAGTAGGCCTATTTAAATCCTCACTTAAAAAGATGACTGCAGCCAATATACACTTTTTTTTAAACATTTAAAAGTGCTTCACTTCTTTGGCTTGAATCAACGAGTTAAACATAGGTTAGAATGTTTACTGCAACATTGATCTGATTACTGATTAAACAAAAGAGCCTACACCTCCCTTAACTATAGCTATGATTATGTTCTTTTTTTTTCTATTGTTCCAGATCTTTGTTGACACAGTGTTTACAAATCTACACCCTGGCCTGGGATTATCAGTTCCCTGAAGTCTTAATATCAAATACACTATGCTATTATTATCTTTATAGGCTATTTATACCAACTGTAGTCTGATATTCTATTCGAATAACAGGCCTAGTTCTAAATTATATTGACACGGTTATATATGACGCTTATTTGAATAATCTGCCGACATTTTAGGCCTTTGGTTTAAATAGGCTAGTGTAAAATCGCAAGCCACTGCATAGGCTAAATTAATAATTAATTGCATGCCAGAAGAAAGAAGGCTTAGGCTATATAAGAAACATACCAATTGTATTTTTAATTTTTTTAGGAACACTGTGAATGTGTTATTGCGCTATTTGGTTTAAATAATCATCATTTGCGTTGTCTCACATTTTACTGTCCTCACGTTGTCCCTTCTGAACAAAATTGCCTCCTTATGCCGATTTGTCCTTTCTCCGGGGGAAAATGTTGGCTATCCTTTCCTTCTGATGGATTATTATTATTGTTGATCCTTTTGAGTGGCAACAATTATTCCACCCCCCATCAAATGACCCTGTATTTGTAGGCCTAGAAGAGATGTTTCACCCGGGATTGCATTGCGAATAATACAGACTTCTCGCCCCTGTCTGGCGTTATTGTTTTTTACCGCAGTGCATTTGGCTGCAGCATCCTCTAAACAGGACACCTGTGTGAAACTAGCCACAATAAGGATCAGCCACAATAGCTGAATGAGCTTCGTCTTCAGAATAAAAGTCCCCCATTGGAAGTGATTCAAATGGATACAAATAGTGGAATCATGCCATATTTGGACTAGATAGGCCTAATGCTAAACAAGGTCGGAATGTTGTTTTATAAGTTCAACAAAAGACCATAATTAGTTAATTTGACACAAATGTATAAAACATCTGTAGAAATCGCACTGTGGATGTATTAGACTTTAGAATTGCATTACTCGGTGACACCGACAGATTACAATTCTGAAGAGTTTACACAAATATTATAGTAGGAAAATTGAACTGTGGTTAATCACCTTACTATACAGCGTATTGTGCGTATTGACATTCATATTGAAATGTACAGCCTTACCTATGGATCTTGGGATCTTGGGTTCCACATTTATGAACCCTTTAAAGCATGACATATGGTTATAGATGCTTTGTAACACCCACAGCCTACTCAGTGACACCCACAGAGCACAACTGTGAAGGGTTTACACAAATATTAGCGTTGTAGCTCATATTAGGGAACTTTAAAGAGCAACTGCCCCTAGAAACCAACCAATCCCTTTGAAGAAGGCCTATGTGGCATTGACATGAGTCACATTACGCTGGCCCGGCATGAACCGGGAAATGGCCGTCCAATCATTTGGTGCAAGCGGGGAAGGAGGTGCGCTCTTCTCACATTAGGCTAATCTGCGCCACTCAGCCATGATGTCAACAAGGCAGCTAGGTGCATCGTCCAGAAACATCTCTTTTCCATAAAATAAATGTTTGAATTTTCAGCCCCACTTTAAATGATGTTCAGTTTATAAAGGCATCACAAAGCCTTCATAATGCCTTCATAAGCACTACATAAATGTGTTACAAAGCATCTATTACCATATGTCATGCTTTAAAGGGTTCATAAATGTGGCATAACCCTGTGACATAATCACCAATGTCAAATGTGATATAACCCATTATGTCGAATATGATTTAAACATGTTCTTGCCTTTTCTTGTGAGTGTTTCCTAGCCACCGTGCTTCTACATCTGTATTGCTTGCTGTTTGGGGTTTTAGGCTGGGTTTCTGTATAAGCACCTTGTGACATCTGCTGATGTAAAAAGGACTTTATAAATACATTTGATTGATTGATTGACATGACTATGAGACGTGGCTGTATCTAGGAGGATTTTTATTTAGCTGAGCCTGTTAGCTAGCTAAATTCTATTGAAATAACGATTGAGGTAACTATGCAATCTAACACAACACTTATCTATTACACAGTTTTTCACTGTCCAGTGGCACCACAAGTGGGCATTTGATTTGCAAAATCATCACGTGTGCTTACTACGCTGAAGATGGCGTCGACAGAGATGGCAGCATCGAGACTAGCTCTTAGGAAACTTTGCAGTATTTAGTTTTTTTATGTACTATTTTTTACATTATTGTCTCAGGAAATGTTTTGTGTCATTACATACAGCCGGAAAGAACTATTGTATATTAGAGCGGCGGTGACTCACCAGAACTACCAGGAATACAACTTCCCTGGAGCAGATCCTTTGTTCACTCTCCCAGGAGCAATTAAACTTATTCCAGAGGCCGACCTAAAACATTGCCGGCGGAGGAGAGGCACTCGAGGCGGCCTGCTGGTTTGACTTAGGAGGGGCGCACACCACCTACCGCTTCCGAGTATATTACTCGCTAATGTTCAGCCTTTGGATAACAAAGTTGAGCTTCGAGCAAAGATTTCTTTCCAGAGAGACATCGGGGCCTGTAACATACTTTGTTTCACGGAAACATGGCTCCCTCTGGATACTCTGTCAGAGTCGGTAAAGCCAGCAGGATTCTCAGTACATCGCACAGACAGGAATAAATATTTCTCTGGGAATCAGAAGGGCGAAGGGGTGTGTTTCCTGATTAACGATTCATGGTGTTATTATAGGAACATATAGAAACTCAAGTCCTTTTGTTCGCAACAGAGCCTCTTCCCCCGCAGCTATCTGATTCGGAGGGGTTGAGTTAAATGCGGAAGACACATTTCAGTTGAATACATTCAGTTGGACAACTGACTAGGTATCCCCATTTCCCTTTCTCTTTCCCTTTCAACCTCAGGAGGCTAAAGCAATTTGGCTTGTCACATAAAACCCTCACAAACGTTTACAGATGCACAATTGAAAACATGCTGTCGGGCTGTATCACCGCCACGCATTACAGGGGCCAAAAAGATAATCAAGGACATCAACCACCCGAGCCACTGCCTGTTCACCCTGTTATCATCTGGAAGGCAAGGTCAGTACAGGTGCATCAAAGCTGGGACCGGGAGACTGAAAAACAGCTTCTATCTCAAGGCCATCAGACTGTTAAACAGCCATCACTAGCCCATTAGAAGCTGCTGCCAATAGGCTTAGACTAGGAATCACTGGCCACTTTAAGGAATGGAACACTAGCCACTTTAATAATGTTTACATATCTGGCATTACTCATCTCATATGTATATACTGTATGCTATACTATTCTATGTTATGTTAGTCACTTAATAATGTTTACATATCTTGCATTACTCATCTCATATGTTTATACTGTATTCTATATTATTCTACGGAATCTTAGTCACTTAATGTTTACATATCTTGCATTACTCATCTCATATGTATATACTGTATTCTATACTATTTTACTGTATCTTATTCTGTTCCGCTCTGACATCGCTCGTCCATATGTATATAGTCTTAATTTATTCCTACTTAAATTTGTGTGTATTGGGTATATGTTGTGTAATTTGTTAGATATTACTGTACTATTGGAGCTAGAAGCACAAGCATTTCGCTACACGTGCAATAACATCTGCTAATCACGTATATGTGACCAATAACATTTGATTTGATTTGAGATTCACTGCTAACCAAGCAACAGCGCAGGGCATGCACACTGATATAAGGCCTGTTAAACTTTGACCCCCTCTGGTGGCATTTTCTAAACGTCACATAATATTGTATATTATCCTCTGTGACAAAGCTGACTCGGTAGCTCTCGACAAACTCACAAGGCCCAAAACAACCACTAAAAAATCTAAGTTTCTTACATTTTTACCAGACCTCAAAAGTTGTCTGCTGATGTGGTTTAAGCATTGTTGTGAACACAGAAAATCAAATGTACTGCAAATTGAGAAATCATGTGACTAAACTAAATAAAAAGAAGAAGAAACTATACTATGAAACAATGACACATTTTATAAATAATGATAGTAAAAAGCTTTGGAGCACCTTAAATTAAATTTAGGGAAAAAAGGCAAACTCAGCTCCATCATTTCTTGAATCAGATGGCTCATTCATCACCCACTGATATTGCCAACTACTTTAATGATTTTTTAATTGGCAAGATTAGCAAATGTAGGCATGACATGCCAGCAACAAATGCTGACACTACACATCCAAGTATATCTCACCAAATTATGAAAGACCAGCATTGTAAACTTTTGGAAAAAATGGTGTTTGACCAGATACAATGCTATTTTAGAGTAAACAAATTGACAACAGACTTTCAGCCCTCTTATAGGGAAGGACATTCAACAACCACAGCACTTACACAAATGACTGATGATTGCCTGAGAGAAATTTCGGATAAAGAAATTGTGGGTGCTGTTTTGTTAGACTTCAGTGCGGCTTTTGACATTATCAATCATAGTCTGCTGCTGGAAAAATGTATGTGTTATGGTTTTACACCCCCTGCTATATTGTGGATAAAGAGTTACCTGTCTAACAGAACACAGAGAGTGTTCTTTAACGGAAGCCTCTCCAACATAATCAAAGTAGAATCAGGAATTCCACAGGGCAGCTGTCTAGGCCCCTTACTTTTTTTGTCTTTAGTAATGGCATGCCACTGGCTTTGAGTAAAGCTAGTGTCTCTATGTATGCGGATGATTCAACACTATACACATCAGCTACTACAGCGACTGAAATGACTGCAACACTTAACAAAGAGCTGCAGTTAGTTTCAGAATGGGTGGCAAGGAATAGATATTATAAATAAATATTTCCAAAACTCAAAGCATTGTATTTGGGACAAATCATTCACTAAACCCAAAACCTCAGATAAATCTTGTAATGAATAATGTGGAAATTGAGCAAGTTGAGGTGACTAAATTGCTTGGAGAAACCCTGGATTGTAAACTGTCAAGGTCAAAACATATTGATACAACAGTAACTAAGATGGGTAGAAGTCTGCCCATAATAAACCGCTTCTTTGCCTTCTTAACAGCGCTATCAACAAGGCAGGTCCTACAGGCCCTAGTTTTGTCACACCTGGACTACTGTTCAGTCGTGTGGTCAGGTGCCACAAAGAGGGACTTAGGAAAATTGCAATTGGCTCAGAACAGGGCAGCACCGCTGGCCCTTGGATGTACACAGAGAGCTAACATTATAATATGCTTGTCAATATGCATTAAATTTACAAAACAGAAAAAAATACACGGGGACTGTGAGGAAACACAAACACAGGCACAGATATGTGGTAGTAGAGTAGTGGCCTGAGGGCACTCACTTAATGTGTTGTGAAATCTGTTGTGAATGTATTGTAATGTTTTTAAAATTGTATGACAGCCTTAATATGGCTGGACCCCAGGAAGAGTAGCTGCTGCCTTGGCATCTGTTATTCAGAGCCCCATGAAATGACACCATGTATACATTCTACAGACCCTACTGACTATTCCCTACAATACTTTTACTGTGGCACCCAGAATAGTTTTTTCTCTATAAGCCAATATGTAATTGATATGTAGTGTTTCGCATTGGTGGCATTTATAGGACCTTGGAAAGTTTTAAAACCCACATTTAATGCACATGTCACTTAAATATGAACAAATATCAATTCTTGTTAATGTTTAAACAATAATTTATCATATATCATTAATAAATAAAGGTTATTATATTGACACTTTTCTACTATTACGTGGGGTACTTTTATTTAGAAATTGTTCAACGTTTGGCGAACCGGAAGTTGTTTTTTTAGTGTTGCTGACGAGACGCATATTAGATTTATCAGATTTAGTTGATTTCGTAAAAATGTGTGGGCCTGTGCGATGGTTGTGTGATATAATGCTATATTATTCCAATTCGCAATGCCAGCCCGGGCGAAACATCTCTTCTACAAGTAGCCTATCCTACGGTGTTGCTCCATAAGAGAACAGCGCTGTATAGAACATTTTGTTGATCCATCAGAAGGAAAGGGTAGCCTACATTTCTTCCCCCGGAGAAAGGACAAATCGGGATAAGGAGGCTATTTTTCAGAAGGGACATCGTCAGGACAGTAAAATGTGAGACATTGCAAATTATGATCATTTAGCCTAATACAAATAGAGCAATTTAACACTCTTACAGTGTTTAATATTATTATTTTTTATAATTGGCATGCAATGTATTATTAATGTGTGCAAGTGGCATGCGATTTTACTGTATTTAAACAATACAGTGTCGACACATTCAAATAAGCATCATGATGAGTACGCTATTTAAACGCATTTACAGTCTATGCCCTCTTCTGTGGTGCATTGCATAAACGTGTTAATATCATTTAGAAGTAGTCCTATTATTCTTATAGAAAATTAGGCTACAGTTGGTATAAATAGCCTATAAAGATAATAATAGATTAGAGTATTTGATATTTGACCTTGCCATTTTGAGATCCTTGGGACGTCCAACTCTGACGTCACCCCATGGAAGTTGAACGGTAAAATGCTTCAAGGTAAGGGTTAAGGTTAGTGTTACGGGTAGGGACGTTCCAAGGAACCGCCATACCACTATTTGATTTTAGGACTTCAGGGAACTGATAATCAAATACCAGGCCAGGGTATAGATTTGTAAACACTGTGTGAACCAAGATCTGTAACAATACAAAAACCGACCATAACAGGCTGACTACACCGCTCGCGTCGCGTTGCAAAATAAATGTAGAAATCTATATTATTCAATTATTGCACCCACACTGCTCGTGCGCGCCAACGAGCGTCTGCGTTGCCAAGAGCTAACACGGAACCCAAACCGGCTGCGCATCGTGCGCCATCGTGCATAAATGTATACGCGATCATACATGCAGGTTAAAATATCAAAACAAACTCTGAACCAATTACATTAATTTGGGGACAGGCCCGAAAAGCATTAAACATGTATGGCAATTTAGCTAGCTAGCTTGCACTTACTAGCTAATTTGTCCTATTCTAGATAGCTTGCTGTTGCTAGCTAATTTGTCCTAAACATTGAGTTGTTATTTTACCTGAAATGCACAAGGTCCTCTGCTCCGACAATTAATCCACACATAAAACGGTCAACCGAATCGTTTCTAGTCATCTTTCCTCCTTCCAGGCTTTTTCTTCTCTGGACTTTATATTGTGATTGACAACTTTCATAAATAAGGTGCAATCCCGCCACCGACCTCGTTCGTCTTTCAGTCACCCACTCTAAATAGGACAAATTAGCTAGCAAGTGCAAGCTAGCTAGCTAAATTGCTATACATGTTTAATGCTTTTCGACCTGTCCCCAAATTAATGTAATTGGTTCAGAATTTGTTTTGATATTTTAATCTGCGTGTAATGATCGCGTTTGGTGTGGGGGGGGACAGAATAGATATATGCATGATGGCGCACGCGCGCAGCCGGTTTGGGTTCCATGTAACAGCTATATCCTAGGGGGGACATATATCAGTTCAATATCGGAATAAACATTGTAACCAATTTTTTTTACAAGTTGACCTGAGTAAATGAACTGAAGCAATTTTAGTTGCTCGATTAAAATGTAAAAAAAAAAAAAAAAAATAGTATATTCACTGCAGCAATCTTTTTAAGGGAGGCTTTTAAATAGGTCTACTGTATATTACATTACCACTCTTACCCTGTATGTTCTCTAGAAAGTCTCTCCTTGGACAATTGGCATTTATTCGTTTGCACTTTAATTTAAATTTAATTGAAATGATCAAGCTCCAGTCTTCCTAAAACATTATCATTTTAAACAGATGTTCATTGTAAATACTTGCATGTATCCTCAAAGTGAATGAAAAAGCCTATAAAAACAGTAGCCTATGTAACAAGTCAATTAATTAATGCAATTGTCTGAGAATATTTCTTCCATTAGAAAATAAGTGTTGGTTGAAGGAATTAAACCCACATCAAATGTACTATTTTTGTTATTTCCAAGGTAATTTCGGAGGAAGCAACTTCAATCCCTACCATTTCTTACTTCGCTCAACAACAACTTTCTATTTAACATCTCAAAGGAATATCTTACTCTCAAGTGTTCAAAGAGACTATTGGGATATTTTTTGATACCTTTTGAGGCTTCTCAGCCCTAGGATCTGTACTTTTGTTGCTACATTACACCCGAGGACATGTCTGCTGTGCGGCTGCTGCTCCTGTCTCTGCTTTGTGCCCTCTTTGGTATGTGAGTGTAGATGTGTAGACTGAACGTTTGTGGATAGTCACAACATCTTTCAATATGTGGATATTTGTCTGTATACTGTTGAAATATGAACCTACCCATTTCTACAATCAAAATAAAGCGCCAATAACAACTCTTCTCTCTCCTGTAAACAAGTGTCCCTATCTCATGGGGCCTGTGCAGAGGTGGACTCGGACACTGAGGCCGTTGCAGGCAAAGGGTTCAAACTGGGCTGCATCTCCTGTAAGATGAGGCCCGAGGTGGAGGCGTCTGCCACAGTCGACTGGTATTTCAAGGCCAAAGGGGAAGCTGACTTTGCTCATGTGAGTATCTGAGACTGATTATGATTGCTATAGCATTCCAAATTACTGCCATGGTAGTAGATTGTAGAATTAGGGTTTGGGTTTTGTTTGCTCTGGTGCCCACATAAAACATGCTGCCACTATATTCTGCAGTCTGTTTAGAGTATGCCAGTGCTTTTTAAAATGGCTAGGGTTAGGTTTACATAGTCCTCTAGACCAGGGTTTCCCAAACTTGGTCCTGGTGCACGTTTTGTTTTTTGCCCTAGCACTAC
This sequence comes from Brachymystax lenok tsinlingensis, assembly GCA_030435695.1. NCBI lineage: Eukaryota > Metazoa > Chordata > Actinopteri > Salmoniformes > Salmonidae > Brachymystax > Brachymystax lenok. The sequence continues at coordinate 1,454,965 of CM059806.1, read as the reverse complement.
ACAGCTGATTAAAATAACCAACTCATCATGAAGCTTTGATTATTTGAATCAGCTGTGTAGTGCTAGTGCTAGGGCAAAAACCAAAACGTGCATCCAGGGGGGCCCCAAGAACGAGTTTGGGAAACCCTGCTCTAGGCAAACCTCTTACTCCACTTTGCCCAGAGCCCATCCCTAAGCACACCACAAGGCACAACGCACAAAAGTATGCACACACACACACACAATGCCCAACCACATGATATGGCGGAGTGCTGTATGCGGTTAAGATGGAATCAATCTGGATGACATTTTAGCCCTCAGAGAGCATAAGAGCCACTGGGACAGCAGATGGGCAGATAGTGCATAGCTCACAGCTATGTAACCTTGAGTATACTTTCCTACTGGAAGCCTTTTCAAAACACAGTTGCATCGTGTTGAGTCCATTTTCTTGGATGTTGCCAGCTACGGCAACATCCAGAAACTGGTGACATTTTCAGTGCCAGGTGAATGACCCAGATGTCATTGTGTCATTAGATATATAATTACGATGAGGAGGGCCAGCACATTGTGGATGAGCGCTTTGAGGACCGTGTGGACTGGAGCGGCAGTAAGCAGAGCAATGACATACAGGATGCGTCCATCTACCTCTTCAATGTCACCTTCAATGACTCGGGCACCTACCGTTGCTTCTTCCACCGGCTCCTGACGTACGAGTTCTACGAATACCAGACCGTTGTCAGCAAGCTTGTGCACCTGACAGTGGTGGCTAAAGGTTCAGTATATTACCATACAGACTAATGGCTTTTCATGCAATTGGAATTACGATGTCAATTATCCCAATTGTTAGGAAACATTTATGACCTGAAATTCAATTCAAAAAGTGCTTTGTAAGTGCTTAGTAAGAGACTCTGTGGTGCCTTTTGAGTGCTTTGACCCCTCCCTCTCTGTCTCTACAGCCACCAGAGGAACGGCCTCCATAGTCTCTGAGGTGATGATGTATGTGTCCATCATCGGGCTACAGGCTTGGCTCTACATAGAGATGGTATACTGCTACAGAAAGATCTCAGCTGCAGGAGAGGAAGCATTACGAGAAAGCGCGTAAGTAACACTGTAACCCTACTTCTTCTCCTGCAGCTGTATCGTTTCATTTTAGGTCCTCTATTACTGTCTCCCTCCACATAATCTCACTGTCCTCCCTTTCTTGTATGCTCTGTACCTGTCCATCCTGTTGATTTGAATTTTCTACTGTCTTTCAAAGTGCTGAGTAGTGCAATTACTCTGTTCCTATTTGTTCAATATTCTCTGTTTTTCTCTCTATATTTGTTTTTCTTTCCACTCCCATTCTCTCTCAATCTTTCCATCCTTGTGTCCCACAATCGTCACTAATGCCACTCTATAAAAGCCAAAGTTAGGTACATTTCCTGAAGAAAATGTGTGTGCTTGCCTTGGCAGTCTTGGAAGTGTTTTGTAGTTGTGGAAAACTTAAAATAGCTTAAAGGGTAGAATTCAAACTGAACAGAAGTTGAAGGAGTTAAATATAGTTTTGTCAAGAGAGCTCATATATTCTGTTGACATCACATTTAAATGAGCATAAAATGTGAACGATAATACATTTGGCCTTGCCGTTTAGGCTGTTCCCCATGTGGGGTTAGTGCTCAGTTATTTTGATGTGATCAAAACCAAACTAAAGGTAGGGAGCAGAGACAAAAGAACCAAGCCATAAGCAGGTGGAGGCTGGGCCAAAAATGCAGCAGTTGCACGCGATGATGTTTGCTGAATGGCCAAACTGAGTAAGCGGCCATTAAAACCAATTATGTTCAGTCTCTGATTGGATGTCAGCTCAGCTGACACTGCTTGCTTTGCGCCTCTACATTAAAGCAATAGGTCTGGTTACTTAAGTTGGATGGATGATTGCTTGATGGAAGGGTAAATGGATGCAAAAAGGCTGGAGTGATGAATGAAGGCTAGAGGGGTTGTTGGAGATATGCAGTGTAGTTGAAGTTATTGAAATGCTTTAAGTGATGAGTGGCTTGAATGGTTATACTGTAGATGGATAGATAGATGAATAAAATGTGAATGGAGGGATGAATAAGCAGATGATGATATTCTAACCATATCTATCTTTCTCCTTTCTTTCCAGGAATGCAGAATATTTAGCTATAGCCTCGGAGAGTAAAGATAACTGTGGTGTGCAAGTGGCAGAATAACCCAGGTTTGTCATGAGAAAAAACGTAATCAGCAAGCCAAAGGAAGCATAGTGTAGTTGCCTTGTTTGGCTCCCTCACATGGGCAAGTCAGAATAACCTAGAAAGAGTGGTGCAGGTCAGTGGTAAGATTGTAGGGAGAAACCAAAAGGCTCTCAGAGACATTTACGAAGATGGCACATCTTTTTGGATCTTGGATCTAATTTTGGATCTAACACATCCACTGAACAATCAATATGCAGTACTGCCATCAGGGCGCAGACTCAGGTGTTTACCTCATAAAAACAAGAGAGGCACTAACAGTTGTGCACCAGCATCAGTATGGCTTTTAAATGAAAATTGATTTGTGTGATTTTGTAAGGCACAGCTCTTGAATGAAAAATTATTTTTGTGACTCAGGGACAGTTCGAAAATTACAGGGGGGGGAGGCATGTAACCTTTTTTTGCTTTGGGGAGGGTTGTGTGGATTTTATTGGGCACAGGGGAGGGTAGTGTGTTTTTTTACATTTGCCATTTTGTAGGTTTTCCTATATAATTTATTCAATTTGAGCAAACTTTTTCCATCCGCTTTCATGCGCCTTCCCTATCAAAGGGTTTTGGTTCTTTCCTTATACACTAGCCTACGCCACAGTATCCACATGGGTTGCCGCCGTCGGCTCGGGCTCATATTCGCCACACTGCCACTTTTGGTATTTGCCTCTCCAAAGGCCATGAAACAATATGTTTTGTTGATGAGGCTTTTTTATCAGAGTTATTGACTTCTCAATAAGCCAGATTCGAGTATCTTCCATGACAGCTGAACATGAAGCGGCAGCTGAACATGAAGCGGCAGCTTCGGCGCAATCAGTCGGGAGGTGGACAGCACATGGTGCTGAAATTAGGATAATTCAAGTAATTAATTTCAACAGTCTTGTAGGCTATCCATAGATTTGTCAGCCAATTCCTCCAATAGTGTCACCACTCCTTTAAAACCTCTGTGTCCGTGATGGGCTTGGTGTGGTAAGTTAAAACGAGTGCTCGAATTGAGGGGGTAGGCCTTTGAGGGTATGCCATAGCCTACTTTTTGTCAAAGAACATGTCAAAGCGCATACTCCTTGTTAGTTTAAGACTAAAACAGGTTCTGATTATATAAAGAGATTTATAACGACGGTTTCCTCCACTATGCTCTTTGCTAGAAGCAAGCAACACAAGACATATGTGTCTGATGCATATGGGGATATCTTTGGTTCATCTCTGTGGCATTCAGAGGCTGAGCCAGGAAGTTAGCCGAGAAGTAGAAAAATGTAATTTGCCTTGGACGTGGGGGAGATCGGGGAACAAAGTAACACAGGTCAGTTGTAACAGCTTAATAACTCACAACAGAAACCACATAGAAAGCTGTTATTCAATGTGCTAATGTTTGGTTAGTGTCTAAATGCCTAAGTTTTGTTTAACTCTATCAATTATTTTGTATTATATTGGAATGAAAACAAGTAAATATACTTGCTGCCTCTCTTTTTAAAATGATTGACCTGTGGAACATGTCTACATGTATCTAAACATATATCATCTTTATCAGTAAGATGGGGTCTTTTGATTGGTATACTTGATGACAATTATTGTTGTATTTTTGTCAAAAGATTCAGATTAGTAGAGGCTCTTATGTGGGGAGTTAGATGTAACACAAAACCGTATATGGTATTTAGACACATTCACATCATAAAATAAAATGTAACTTCTTTACATCAAGTTTAGCAGTACAGCTAAGACAAAAATCCAATAAAAAGTCAAATTCATACTTCTGAATGTTAGTATAAAATAGGCTATATACATTTTGGTAAATTTTGAGTTTTTGGTCAATATGACATGCCTAAAAGATAAAATCAAAATATCAGTTTCAAATCATAATCTTTTACCATTGAAGACAGTGTTACATTTAACCCCACATACTGGGTTAATTGTAAAATTTTACTCCCGCCACTTTCGGTTGAATTGTAAATGACTGGTATGTTCTAGTTACAGTGTGTAATGGGAGCTGAGATATGTAAGTTGTTTGTATAACAATATTGTTCATCTAACTCAATATTTTTCATAATAAGCCAAACCCTAAAAGTATTACTTGGTTCCCCTGGTCTCCTTTAATCAAATATGCCTACAATGTGTAAATCCGTCGCTTTCAATTGAGCTATTCACTTTCTGTTAAAGAGATGTTTAAATGCCCAGGGCAGACGTTTTTATATCAATATAATTTCTGGGTAACAATTAGGTACCTTACTGTTATAGATTTCCGTTAAAATTGGCAAAAAAAATGGCTTTATAGCAAAACTGAAAACTAGCTGTTATTGGCAGAAAGGTTTGGAACTCTCTTTGTTGTTATTGTTCTATTAACCTATTTACCACATGGTGATGTCACCATGGAAAGCCAAAACTCTTGCCCATGCAAACCTGCTGATTAGAAGGTCCTGTGTAGATTGTATTTTCAACCAGCAACAATCAAGAAATAACACTGATAAAAAAATTTCAGACTTTTTTGTTTGTTTCATCAACTGTTGACAGGAAAACAGAATTTTTCTCTTTTTGGGTTAAGCCACGGAAGAGTAGTGAGTAGTTAGCAGTTAAAGCTTAAATTGTTCTGCATCGGACCTCTGTCTGGTGTGGAAAGGTAACTTATGAAAGTAGGCTACAATGCTTAGAGTTATATGACGTCTCAGATCAAATTATTTGCAAACAGTGGCAGTTTCGTTGCAAACAAGACACACTGGTTTGGCATGGGGAAATGTGGTAAGATGAACGCAGATCTCTTCCCTGAAAAGTTTATTTTCTAAATCTGCCTTTCTTTTGGGACATTTTGAGAGTGACATTTTCTCTTGAAAGCAAGCTGATTTGTTTTGAGCTGATAGAAAGTAGAGTACCAAGAAAGACAAAACTCATTCATTAGAGACATTGTTGATTTTATCAAAATGATTATGTTATTGTCATTGAATTGATTATGTACTTACCAGATGCCAGATGTGTTAAAAATAGTGTAGGTCTATAAATTGGGCTGCTATTATATTATGTTCTGGTCCGACGACTAATAGCTCAGAAAAACTGGAATTAAAAACGACATTCTGCTAATGTCTTTAGTCGTAAAATGACAAGAACAGCATGAAATCTGTTTCTAGAAGGATATTTTTTTCAGGACCCTTTTGTTTTGCCCCTGATTGTAGTAGTAAGGTAGGCCTACGTTGTCACTGTTACTGTTGTCATAATCAATATTTTGAGTTTGAATTCTAATAAGGTGGAGGGTATTATCATTTTTTTTTCAAGTACAAGGGGAGGGTCATGTGGAAAAAATATATATGTTTGGGAGGAGGGTGCGTTTTTTTGAGTGACATCTTGAGTTGGATAATTTTCTAACGATCCCTACATTTATCTTTTATTTACCGTCTAAGCATTTGTATCTGTCATGTGTGAATGTCACTGTTAATATGTTTACAATATACACTACATGACCTAAAGTATGTGGACACCTGCTTGTCAAACATCTCATTCCAAAATCATGGGCATTAATATGGAGTTGGTCCCCCCTTTGCTGCTATAACAGCCTCCGCTCTTCTGGGACATTCTCATTTACAGCAACAACCTGGGGAATAGTTACAGGGGAGAGGAGGGGGATGAATGAGACAATTGTAAGCTGGGGATGATTACTGCCCTGGGGCATTGGGATATATATATTTTTTTGACCTGAGGAAAGAGTGCCTCCTACTTGCCCTCCAACACCACTTCCTAGACGTTTTCACTTCACAATAACAGCACTTACGGTTGAACGGGGTAGCTCTAGCAGGGCAGAAATATGACTTGTTGGGAAGGTGGTATCCTATGACGGTTTCATGTTGAAAGTCACTGAGCTCTTCAGTAAGGCCATTCTACTGCCAATGTTTGTCTATGGAAATTGCATGGTTGTATTCTCAATTTTATACATGTCAGCAACGGGTGTGTCTGAAATAGCTGATTCCACTAATTTGAAGGGGTGTCCACATACCTTTGTATATATATCTTTATCTTATCCGACTTGCCATAACTGAAGTTCCTTCTGGAAAAAAAGTGACTCTATTCTATGCACACAATACAAACAGATTCAAGCATCAAGTGAGTGGAGAGGTAATTATTGTAGAATCGAGGCTTGTCATGGATATGCACATTTACATCTAACAGAGTTCAACTGTCCTAGATCTCTCTCTTGTCACAGGATGTACCATGTGTAATGTATTGATGTTTAATTCTGCTTTCAGGAATTCAAGCGGTGCCATCTACAGACTGGCCTCATCACCGATACAACCCCTTGTTTTGCATGAAGACACCCTGAAGATGTATCGTATCTCTGAGTCTTTATTACCTTTCCTGTTACAATGTTAATGGATAAATGTGATATGATGACATGATTACTGTTAGAGTAGTATGTGTATGAATCTTATTTGTTCAGTTTTAATGGTATCTAATGGTATCTCTCTCTAAAGTGTATGTACATTTATATTGTGAGCATAAGGACACAAGGAGAGACCCAAATGCAGACACAGGAAGCAGATGGTTGAGCTCCGATATTTATTAATCCAAGGGGTAGGCAAAAGGTAGGTCCGGGACAGGCGAGAGTTCATGAACTGGGTCAGAGTCCAAAACAGTACCAGACGAAGGGCAGTCTCGCGGTCAGGCCAGACGGGTTCAGTAACCAGATCCGAGTCCAAACAGTACAAGGGGATAGGCAGGCTTGAAGACAGAACAGGCAGAGTGGTAAGGCAGGCGGGTTCGGAGTCAGAACAGGCAAGGGTCGAAACCAGGAGGACTAGAACCAAAAGAGACTGGGGAAAAAATAGGAGCAAGAAAAACCGCTGGTTGACTTGGCAAACAAGACAAACTGGCACAGAGAGACTGTAAATGCTGGGATATATACACCGGGGATGATAAGCGACACCTGGAGGGGTGGAGACAATCACAAGGACAGGTGAAACAGATCAGGGTGTGACAGTGAGAGAATGAATCTGATTGAATGGTTATCAAGAGAGCTTTATCACCGTGGAATTAGAATACTAGAATGGACATGAACGTTCCTATGATTGTATAAAAGGTCAGCCATTTTGGTAAAGGAGTTGGTCAACCACAATGGTCAGCAAGTGCTGTGAGAAGATATTATTTAAAATAATGAATTTAAAACAATGACTTTGAAAATTATATGCACAGTAATGATTATTAGCTAGATAGCCTGCCAGTTTTAGTAGAATGATTCCATCCTTTTTTTTTCTAAATGACTGCCAATATCCCGACATTCCAAACAAACAATGCAGTCAATACACTGGCTGAAATCAGCTGGTGATATGACTTAGACAAAGTGTAAATGCAACAAGTAACTGATATTGTATTATATTATAAGATTCACAGCTTTCCAAGAAAACAAACATTGACATTTTTTTTTAGGCAATTTATACAGAACATTTGTATAAAACCTGTATTTATTTTGTAATTATGACAATATTTAGGTTGACAATAATTCTATTACACAATTTCTGATATATCACATGCCTTACTTTTATTTTCCTGCATAAGTAAAAGCAGGAAATGCATCACCTATGCCTCTACTGCCATTCATTCCAATTTTATTTTACTTCAATGACTGCCATTATCATCCCATTCCTGAACTTTGAGGGTTTATTACAAAGCCCCCTCAAGAAATTTCATAGGATCTCTCTGTTTATCACACTCTGTATGAATAAATCTATCCACTCCACCTGTTGTATGTCTTCTAGATTATGCACAATCATCATGAAATGTACTAAACCTCAATAGGTATTTTCATAATAGAATGTGATTGATTATGATAGACTGTCTACAATGTACAATGTTATGTGATGATAAATCAAATAATAAAATTCATTGAAATGAAGATTGATCTTACCATTTTTTATACTGAACTTTTAATTGTCCAAATTTAAATAACAAATCAGAGTGCAATTACAGCTGTCCATAAGAACTCACAAGAACGGCAAAACATTTAAAGCTAACTGCATCAGCAAAGGACCCAATAATTTAGGTATAACCTTTCCTGCAAACAGTACATACAAATCTCACCAAATTCATAATAGATCCACTGATGTTGATAACTTCTCAAACCCCAACTTTACTTACATAGCCTTTCTCCTATACTGTTGGCACCAGTAATGTAGTGGAGTAAAATGCAAAATATTGGGAGCGTTACGTTACTACAAACGACGATCACCGTTTACCCCCTCCAACATTTGTTTTTGCCACTACTGCAGCTGGTACACACAGTCAGTATTGGGGTACTAAGGTAGGTTGAGCTGGTACTCAGGAAACGTCCCCTAGATACTGGTGGCGTCCACGGAAGTGTGTTGCTGACTTCTTAGGGGCAGTCAGGGTGATTAGCATACCTGGCTGGAGTCCATCTTTGCTACCCTGCTCCACGTCCCAACCTGAAGAGGACATGTATTGTATATTCTGAAAGTATTTAGACCCCTTGATTTTTCCACATTGGGAGTTTCTCCCATTCTTCTCTGCAGATCCTCTCAAGCTCTGTCAGGTTGGATGGGGGAGCGTCACAGCTATTTTCAGAACTCTCCAGAGATGTTCGATCGGGTTCAAATCCAGGCTCTGGCTGGGCCACTCAAGGACATTCAGAGACTTGTCCCGAAGCCACTCCTGCATTGTCTTGGTTGTGTGCTTAGGGTCGTTGTCCTGTTGGAAGGAGAACCTTCTCCGCTCTGGAGCAGGTTTTCATCAAGGATCTCTCTGCACTTTGCTCTGTTTATCTTTCCCTTGATTCTGACATCCCCACAGCATGATGCTGCCACCACCATGCTGCTTCACCGTAGGGATGGTGCCAGGTTTCCTCCTGACGCTTGTTTCTCATGATCTGAGAGTCTTTAGGTGCTTTTTACTGAGAAGTGATTTCCATCTGGCCACTCTACCATAAAGGCCTGTTTGGTGGAGTGCTGCAGAGATGGTTGTCCTTCTGGAAGGTGTAACCATCTCCACAGAGGAACTCTGGAGCTCTGCCAGAGTGACCATCGGGTTCTTGGTCACCTCCCTGACCAAGGCCCTTTCCAAGATCTGTGCCTCGACACAATCCTGTCTCGGCACTCTTCGGACAATTCCTTTGATCTCATGGCTTGGTCAGGGTGGGGCCCACCTATGTAAGGGGATGTCGATACTAGCAATTTTTTTTATTTAACCTTTATTCAACGAGGCAAGTCAGTTAAGAACAAATCCTTATTTGCAATGACGGCCTACAGGGGAACTGTGGGTTAACTGCCTTGTTCAAGGGCAGAACGACAGATTTTTACCTTGTCAGCTCAGGGATTCGATCCAGCAACCTTTTGGTAACTGGCCCAATGCTCTAACCACGAGGCTACCTGCAGCCCCTAGGGTACAGTGGTCTTCTTCAGCAGGTCCAGGATGGAGCCAAAAGGCACACGAAAGAGGATTTCAACACTTACCATCTCAGATTGTTCTGAAATTGTTTCTGTAGCTTGAAACAGATAAGATTAGCTTTCCTGCAACATTATTTTGTTGAAGTATAATGTGAACTAATTGCACCCAAATTAATTTATAGGATTCATATAATAATCAATAAATATAGTACCTAACATTCGGTTTGGACTAAACTTTTTTTTCTAACAATGAGTTAGACATGAGGAATCCAAATACATTTTGAAAATCCACCCACGGACCCCCCATACCAATCCCACCCAAACAACATGTACAGTTGAAGTCGGAAGTTTACATACACTTAGGTTGGAGTCATTAAAACTCGTTTTTCAACCACTCCACAAATGTCTTGTTAACAAACTATAGTTTTGGCAAGTCGGTTAGGACACCTACTTTGTACATGAAACAAGTCACTTTTCCAAAATCAGATTATTTCACTTTTCACTATATCAAAATTCCAGTGGGTCAGAAGTTTACATACACTAAGTTGACTGTGCCTTTAAACAGCTTGGAAAATTCCAGAAAATTATGTCATGGCTTTAGAAGCTTCTGATAGGATAATTGACATCATTTGAGTCAATTGGAGGCCTACCTTCAAACGCAGTATCTCTTTGCTTGACATCATGGGAAAATCAATCGAAATCAGCCAAGACCTCCGAAAAAAAATTGTAGACCTCCACAAATCTGGTTCATCCTTGGGAGCAATTTCCAAATGCCTGAAGGTACCACGTTCATCTGTACAAACAATACTGCGCAAGTATTAACACCATGGGACCGCACAGCTGTCATACCGCTCAGGAAGGAGACGCATTCTGTCTCCTAGAGATGAATGTACCTTGGTGCAAAAGGACCTTGTGAAGATGCTGGTTGAAACAGGTACTTAAGAATCTATGTCCACAGTAAAACGAGTCCTACATCGACATAACATGAAAGGCCGCTCAGCAAGGAAGAAGCCACTGCTCCAAAACCGCCATAAAAAAGCCAGACAAAGGTTTGCAACTGAACATGGGGACAAAGATTGTACTTTTTGGAGAAATGTCCTCTGGTCTGATGAAACAAAAATAGAACTGTTTGGCCATAATGGCCATCGTTATGTTTGGAGGAAAAAGGGGGAGGCTTGCAAGCCGAAGAACACCATACCAACCGTGAAGCACGGGGATGGCAGCATCATGTTGTGGGGGTGCTTTGCTGCAGGAGGAACTGGTGCACTTCACAAAATAGATGGCATCATGAGGAAGGAAAATTATGTGGATATATTGAAGCAACATCTCAAAACAGTAGTCAGGAAGTTAAAGCTTGGTCGCAAATGGGTCTTCCAAATGAACAATGACCTCAAGCATACTTCCAAAGTTGTTGCAAAATGGCTTAAGGACAACAAAGTCAAGGTATTGAAGTGGCCATCACAAAGCCCTGACCTCAATCCTATAGAACATTTGTGGGCAGAACTGAAAAAGCATATGTGAGCAAGGAGGCCTACAAACCTGATTCAGTTACACTAGTTCTGTCAGGAGGAATGGGTCAAAATTCACCCAACTTATTGTGGGAAGCTTGTGGAAGGCTCCCTGAAACTTTTGACCTAATTTAAACAATTTAAAGGCAATGCTACCAAATACTAATTGTGTGTATGTAAACTTCGGACCCACTGGGAATGTGATGAAAGAAATAAAAGCTGAAATAAATCATTTTCTCTACCATTATTCTGACTTAAAATAAAGTGGTGATCCTAACTGACCTAAGACAGGGAATTTTTACCACGATTAAATGTCAGGAATTGTGAAAAACTGAGTTTAAATGTATTTGGCTATGTTAATGTAAACCTCCGACTTCAACTGTATATAGTATCAGTTCTCTATAAAAAATAATACAAATGTTTGTGCCGTCTGGTTTAATTCATATAAGGAATTTGAAATTATTTTGATACTTAAGTATATTTTAGCAACTACATTTATCTTGATAAGTGTGTGAATTGGAGCATTTTCCTTTCCTGCTAAGCATTCCAAATGTAACAAGTACTTTTGTGTGTCAGGGAAAATGTATGGAGTAAAAAGTTAACTTTCCTGTTTACCTAACCGTGGGACAGACTATGTTTGTTTATTCCCACACTCGGGACTCTGACTCTCTATTGGTTACACAGACTTCTGGCCTCCCATCCTATTCTAAACACCTCTTGCCGGCTTTGTATTCATGTTACCTGATGAAATTGCTGTACAATTATGATCTTGTTGCCATCTGATGCACATTCAGATGTCATAAATCAACACTGCAGAGCGCTCCCTGTCCTCTGCTGTGCCATGATTGTATTACTGTTGATGATATCTGGAAATAGGCATGTACACACTGGCCCATCTACTGTTGCTAGCCCCAATTCTGATTTATGCTCTGATATCTGTTTCCCTGATTTCTGCTCTCGTAAAAGCCTGGGTTTTCTGCACGTTAACACTAGAAGCTTATTATCTAAATGGATCAATTGAAAGTGTGGGTTTACAGCTCCAATCCAGATGTTTTGGTCATTACTGAGACGTGGTTCAGAAAGAGTGTTTCGAATACTGATGTTAACCTTTCTGGTTATAACATTTTCTGGCAAGACAGATCTTCCAAAGGTGGGGGAGTGGCAATCTTTACCAAGGATCACCTTCAGTGCTCGGTTGTCTCCACCAAATCTGTCCCCCAAAAAATTTATTTGCTGATTTTAACTTTCAAATAGCTCTATGTTGACTGTTGCTTGGTGTTATCGTCCTCAATCAGCACTGGCCTGTACCCTACCTGCCCTAAGCTCTTTCCTGGCCCCTTACACTAAGTCTGAATTTGCACTGCTAGGTGACCTAAACTGGGACATGCTTAAACCACCTGTCGAAGTCCTAAAGCCAGGGGACTCCCTAAATATTTCTCAGATTATTACCAATCTCACAAGGTATGACTCCAAACACAGAGAAAAGGCTACTCTCCTCTGTGTTATCCTCACAAATAATCCTGATAGGTATCAGTCTGGTGTTTTCTGTAATGACCTTAGTGATCACTGTTTTACAGCCTGTGTTCGTAATGGATGACAAGGTATGACTCCAAACACAGAGAAAAGGCTACTCTCCTCTGTGTTATCCTCACAAATAATCCTGATAGGTATCAGTCTGGTGTTTTCTGTAATGACCTTAGTGATCACTGTTTTACAGCCTGTGTTCGTAATGGATGCTCAGTGAAACAACCTGTCCTGATTTGTCTTAGACGCTTGCTAAAAAACTTTAATGAGCGAGCCTTCCTTCATGACCTGGCCTCTGAAAATTGGTATAGAAGCAGCTTGATCCACTTTGTCGAAGACGCTTGGACCTTCTTTTTTTATATTTTTTGTGATATTGTTAACAAATACGCCCCTGGAAAGAACATTTGAATTAAAAACAGGTTCAGCCCCTAGTTCGACCGTGATCTTGCAGAGTTGCAAATTGCATTTGGCGAAGGGCTCGGCACACGCATACTCAGGCTAACTGGCTCTCGTTCAGGCAAATGAGAAATAAGTGCACTCGGGCTTTCCGGAAGACCAAAGTTAGTTACTTTAAGGAGAAGTTCTATCTCTGTGGGTCTAACCCCAAGAAGTTCTGGAAAACGATTAACGACCTGCAGAATAAACCCTCCTCCTCACAGCTGCCCATGTCCCTTAATGTTGATGATGTGGTTGTTACTGACAAGAAGCACATGGCTGAGCTCTTTAATCACCACTTCATTAAGTCAGGATTCCTATTTGACTCAGCCATGTCTCCTTGCCCGTCCAACATTTCCTCATCTCCCACCCCTTCTAATGCGACTAGACCCGATGCTCCTCCCTCTTTTTCCTCTGCCCCGCTACAAAGTGTTTCCCTGCAGGCAGTCACTGACTCTGAGGTGCTAAAGGAGCTCCTTAAACTTGACTCCAAAAAACATCTGGGTCAGATGGTTTAGACCCTTTCTCCTTTAAGGTTGCTGCCCCTATAATCGCTAAGCCTATCTCTGACATTTTTAATCTGTCTCTCCTCTCTGGGGAGGTTTCCATTGCTTGGAAGGCAGCTACGGTTCGTCCTTTATTTAAAGGGGGAGATCAAGCTGATCCTAACTGTTATTAGGCCTATTTCTATTTTGCCCTGTTTATCAAAAGTGTTGGAAAAGCTTGTCAATAATCAGCTGACTGGCTGTCTTGATGTCTATAGTATTCTCTCTGGTATGCAATCTGGTTTCCGCTCAGGTTATGGATGTGTCACTGCAACCTTAAGGGTCCTCAATGATGTCACCACTGCCCTTGATTCTAAGAAATGTTGTGATGCTATTTTTATTGACTTGGCCAAAGCTTTTGATACGGGAGACCATTCCATTCTTGTGGGCCGGCTAAGGAGTATTGGTGTCTCTGAAGGGTCTTTGGCCTGGTTTGCTAACTACCTCTCTCAAAGAGTGCAGTGTATATCTGCTGTCTCAGCCACTGCCTGTCACCAAGGGTATACCCCAAGGCTTGATCCTAGGGCCCACGGTCTTCTCAATTTACATTGACAACATAGCTCAGGCAGTAGGTAGCTCTCTCATCTATTTATATGCAGATGATACAGCCCCTCCCCGGATTTTGTGTTAAACGCTCTACAACAAAGCTTTCTTAGTGTCCAACAAGCTTTCTCTTAACCTTGTTCTGAACACCTCCAAAACAAAGGTCATGTGGTTTACCTCTGAGGGTTTAGAGCTTGAGGTAGTCACCTCATACAAGTATTTGGGAGTATGGCTAGACGGTGCACTGTCCTTCTCTCAGCGCATATCAAAGCTGCAGGCAAAAGTTAAATTTAGACTCTATCGTAATAGCTCCACTTTCACCCCAACTGCCAAAGTAACCCTGATTCAGATGACCATACTACCCATGCTAGATTACGGAGACGTAATTTATAGATCGGCAGGTAAGGGTGCTCTCGAGCGGCTAGATGTTCTTTACCATTCGGCCATCAGATTTGCCCCCAATGCTCCTTATAGGACACATCACTGCACTCTATACTCTTCTGTAAACTGGTAATCTCTGTATACCCGTCGCAAGACCCACTGGTTGATGCTTATTTATAAAACCCTCTTAGGCCTCACACCCCCCTATCTGAGATATCTACTGCAGCCCTCATCCTCCACATACAACACCCGTTCTGCCAGTCACATTCTGTTAAAGGTCCCCAAAGCACACATCCCTGGGTCGCACATCTTTTCAGTTCGCTGCACCTAGCGACTGGAACGAGCTGCAACAAACACTCAAACTGGACAGTTTAATCTTAATCTCTTCATTCAAAGACTCAATCATGGACACTTATACTGACAGTTGTGGCTGCTTTGCGTGATGTATTGTTGTCTCTACCTTCTTGCCCTTTGTGCTGTTGTCTGTGCCCAATAATGTTTGTACCATGTTTTGTGCTGCTACCATGTTGTGCTGCTGCCGTGTTGTGTTGCTACCAGGTTGTTGTCGTCAGTTTTGAGGTCTTCACTATTATTTTACAATGTAAAAAATAGTAAAAATAAAGAAAAACACTTGAATGAGTAGGTGTATCCAAACTTTTGACTGGTACTGTTTAAAAGGGATTGCAAAATAAAGTTGGGGATTTTTTTTCCATTGTGGGCCTTATTTTTTATTTTCTTTGCAAAATTACAGTTTTTTGGGGTATCTGTACTTTATTATTTATATTTTTTGACTACTTTTACTTTACTACATTCCTAAAGAAAATAATGTACTCTTTACTCCATATATTTTCCCCGACAGCCAAAAGTACTCGTTAAATGTTGAATGCTTAGCAGGACAGGAAAATGGTTTAATTCCCGCACTTATCAAGGGAACATCCCTGGTCATTCTTACTGCATCTGATCTGGCGGACTCACTAAACACACATGCTTAGTTTGTAAATGATGTCTGAGTGTTGGTGTGCCCCTGACTATCGTTAAATAAATAAAAAATATTAATACAATGGTGCCGTCTAGTTTTAATAATAATATAAGGAATTTGAAATGATTTATACTTTTACATTTGATATTTTAGCAAAATACTTTTAGACTTTTGCTCAAGTAGTATTTTACTGGGTGACTTTTGCTTTTACTTGTCATTTTCTATTAAGGTGTCTTTACTTTTACTCAAGTATGACAATTGGGTCCTTTTTCCACAACTGAGAAACCGCCAGAAGCTTCTATTTACCAAAGAGAGTGTTTGATTATATCTGGTCTCCTCTACCCTTCCTGGCTATGTTTTCTCTGGTTTTGAATCTGAATTTAGAGAACAGAATTTCTAAACTGAATCTGAATGTATCTGAGGAAGTTGAATATATGACATTTTGATAAACTTGAAATGATAGTTTGTAAACTTGATACAGACTATGAATGCAATTTCTGCAATATTGAAACTGAATATATAAATATTGAATTTTAATATTCAATTAAATAGGAATTTAATTTTAAAACAACAATGCAATATTCATTCAATTCAGTTTGAAATTACGAAATTATGTTCAATTTATGAATTTAATTATTCAATTTGTGCAATAATTCAAAATGATGGAATTAAAATACAATTTCTGTTGGTATTGAAATCGCTCCATAGTAGCACCCAGGCACACCGCGCCCAGTTTATCTCACTACTCATAATGGGGAGCACACCTATGTTGGGATTGTTCTTGTTGTGTGTGGCTCTGTGCAGGAAGAAGGCCTGTGGAGCGAGATGAGACTGCCATGTGTTCTGCTAGTGTTCCCTTTCCCCTGACAATAGGAAATACATTGAAAATGATTGCAACTGCTCCAGATCTCATTGGGATCTGCTACACTATATGCCAAGAGGTCTGAATATTCATGGCACAGGTGACAGTGTGCTCACCCTTAGGAGGGTTGTTGGTTCATGCCACACCATGGAGCTGTTACCAACAATATCGCTACATTGGTAGTATAATCCCTGTAGTCTCTCTCTCAGGGCTTTGTTGTCAGTAAACACATTTACTGCAGGTGGCAGTAAATGTGGCTTTATACCTTTTCAAACAACACACTACAGGTATGCACCCTTTCAGTTTGCTTGCCAACTCATAGAAGTAGCAGAAGAAGAAAATGGACTACTTCAAAATGGAGATGGCCTTAATGGCACTTCCCATGCTCTCAGAGACACCATAATGGGACATATACAATAAAGCAATGTCTATCTAAGTCTATGGGTGGAAGTCAAAGCACACAGTATTCTGGTTCCTTTACCACATGGTCATTGATGTAGTGGTAAAAACAATAAGTGGTAAACGCTGATCATCGGGTGCGGTGTAAAAAGTAATGCTCCCAATTCTTTCAATAAATTTTTCTGCAAAGTAAACTGCATTTACCCTCCAATAAAATTACTGAAACCTACAGACACAACAGGCTAAATGATAAGATGCTTATGGTAATGAAAAAAGGGACAAGAATGTAGCAGCCAGCCTTTTTATAGGGATATTCTAATGGTAAAATCAAAGATGAAGTAGTCCGCATTCTTTTAAATGAAAATCATCCAGTCACAAGTATTCTTGTCTTTGTATTATGTTCATTGTAATGATAGGCCTAAACTCCTAATAAATATATTAATAAATAGATAATTCATTACTAAAAGTGCCAAGGCTATAATGACCATGCCTCTGAAGATTATCAGCCTCTGATATGGGATGGATAGTTCTAGGAATCGGGTATATTGACAATAAATAAAGAGGGGTAGATAGCTGCCCAAACCTAAATTATTTTAGTTATGTGCTACTGTAACTGGTTGCTACATGAGTTAGCAATGGTTGGAACTTGGTACATGATGGGCAGTCACAGACAAGCTCTACACTCCCACCCTACACCCACTTGACATGATGGAACTGTGTCGAGTTGAGTGTGCGTTACCAAACGAGAAGGACTGGGTGATTGAACAACGCTGCAAAGAATGTGCTTTAGCTGAAATCACTGGCATATTTTGAAGACTCGTTTCGCGTTTGGAGAACCTGAAAACAGAGGTAATTCGCTAACGGAAGCTAATAGAATTGCACACGTTTGTGTTTCATGCTAACTTAGCTAGCCTGACTAGCTAGCTACCGACTACGAGTTGAGTGCACTGGGTTGAACGGACTAGATAGACACGTGTCGGTCTTGCTAATGTTCACTGTTCCTGGCTATATTAGACTGCCAATGAATTTGCGCAAGGTTAGGGCAGCGAAGATTGCCGTTGGGCCTTTCAACCCCTTCTGGTTGTAGCTAGCTAGCTAATGTAGCTAGATAATATTAACAAGCTAGCTAGCCACAGATGGAACCAGACGTTTCACCGGATGTATAAATCTGAAGCATCCGGTTGGCGTTTCCATTCGGCGATGAGAGCAAGCCCAGCGGCCGGCAGTGAGAGAAGATGGAGCGAGATGGTTCCCAAAGTCCTACCGTACCTCCTTGTCCGTCCAAATAAAATATTGAAATATTGTTCATTTATTTGACCGAGACGCGCACCGACAGAAAGACGCATCCGGGCGAGCGAAAAAGCGCCCCTCTGTCTCAATATTTGTAGACCATGTATCTGATGCTGTCTGGATCAGAAGAGTATGACATGACACTATTTCTGGCCGTACAGCTTCAGATACATTGCCTACATATAGAGGGGCGCCGTTTCGCTCCCCCGGAGTCGATAATTACCAAGTCTCGGAGTGAAAGAGCAAAATATCATGATCTGATGATATATCCTGTGGAAATGTCATAAAAAAACGCTGTCTGTCCCAGGAAACTGAGGGCACAGAATAGGCTAGCTGATGCAATGTTGCAAGTGAAGCTGTAGCTAGTGAACTTGCAGTGATAATTTGATTCAATGAGGATGGTTACAGGCACACACAAATGTGATGATTGTGGATAGTCATACTAATATAATAGTTCGATAAAAACGTTTACATGCTTTGCAAGAACGATTCCCCTAATAATCCTGTTTACATGGAAACATCGGAAATCAGGCTACCTGATGGCACTCTGATAAATGCAGAAAATTGCCAATCAAAATAAACATTCTACCACAGCAAACATGTTATTTTTGGGAAGCATATTTGATTCGGAGTTCGCGCATATAAAGTTTGCATGTGAAAACTACTTCTAATACACATACATTCAGTTGTTTACAATTCACTTCACTCACACTAAGAGTGAGGCTTCTCAGTGAGCAAAACCTGGTTGCAAATAAGTCAATATGACATCTTTTTAGGACGTCTTATTAAGGTCGCAAACTGGTTGAAAAAGTATGTTTTTTTCAACGTCTTTTTACTGACCAGAATATGGTTTCTTTTCTGACTGCCATATGTAGCCTACTGGTCATAGTTAAGACCTTGTCATGAACTGGTAATAACCCCCTGACTATAGATTATTACCTACACTCTTTGAAAAAACGGTTCCAAAAGGGGTTCTTTGGCTGTTCCCGTAGAATAACCCTTTTTGGTTCCAGGGAGAAACCTTTTGGTTTCCATGTAGAACCCTCTGTGGAAAGGGTCCTATATAGAACCCAAAAGGGTTCTCCTATGGGGACAGCTGAATAACCCTTTTAGGTTCTACCTTTGTAAAAAGTATTGGAGAGGATAAAGTTGGATATTGGAGACATTGTTCATTACATTTCTATTTGTTTCCATAGTCCCAGATAAAGTTAATCAGCAACATATTCTTACATTAATTTTTTTTTTTTGTTGGCATATCTGCATACAGTAATTGTTTCATAATGCATAGAAATACTGTGAGTATATAAAGGCCCATTGTTTTATTTGATTAATGATTAATTAGAGTGGTGTGATGGGGTAGATCCTCATCAAGGAACTCTGAGCACAGAAGGCGATCAAGAGCGTAGTGGCCCTCTTGCAGAGTTGTGTGATGGGTCAGCTCTGCAGTGAAGAGAATCAGCGCATCAATTTGAGATTTTATAAGCAAACTAGAAAAGGAGATTCTTGAAGAAACTTTGTGGACTCAGCTGACTGAAAGTATTTCCATGGTACTAGTTTAGTTTTGTGGCAGTTATAGTTTAGAGATGTCTTTTAAAAAAGAGCAACTTGCTCATAGACATACTTTGCATCCTTCTCCAATATGACTTAAGGGCACATTTCGGGAATTTCCAGAGGTCCCGCAACACATCAACCTCCTGAGTTTTTTGGCTTTTCATGACACTGTAAGCCCCCCCAAAAAATACAAAAATAATGATTGGCATAATGTGAGCATGCAGGACACGACATAACGGTATCGCACAGTAAAATATATTTATTTGGTAAAGTTTTGCTTATTCCTAATACATGTTGTAAATCAAACAACTTTTTAAAAACACACTACTCCATAATCCTGAGGACATTGTTCTTGTCAGAGGTTTCCCAATTGAGGACAGCTTGGCAGTCTTAAAAAATAAAGTTAAATGCAACAATTCAAGTATGTACACAACCGTTCAAAGGTTTGGGGTCACTTAGAAATGTCCTTGTTTTTTAAAGAAAAGCAAAAAAATGGTTCCATTAAAATAACATCAAATTGATCAGAAATATAGTGTAGACATTGGTAATGTTGTAAATGACTATTGTAGCTGGAAACGGCAGATTTCTTTATGAAATATCAACATAGGCGTACAGAGGCCCATTATCAGCAACCATCACTCTGTGTTCCAGTGGCACGTTGTGTTAGCAATTTTATTTATTTATTTTACCTTTATTTAACTAGGCAAGTCAGTTAAGAACACATTCTTATTTACAATGACAGCCTAGGAACAGTGGGTTAACTGCCTTGTTCAGGGGCAGAACAACAGATTTTTACCTTGTCAGCTCAAGGATTCGATCTTGCATCCTTTCGGTGACTGGCCCAACGCTCTAACCACTAGGCTACCTGCCGCCCCGAGTTGATAATTTTAAAAGCCTAATTGATCATTAGAAAACCCTTTTGCAATTATGTTAGCACAGCTGTAAACTGTTCTTCTGGTTAAAGAAGCAATAAAACTGGCCTTCTTTAGACTAGTTGAGTATCTGGACCATCAGCATTTGTCGGTGCCATTACAGGCTCAAAATGGCCAGAAACAAATAACTTTCTTCTGAAACTTGTCAGTCTATTCTTGTTCTGAGAAATGAAGGCTATTCCATGCGAGCAATTGCCAAGAAACTGAAGTGCTCGTACAACGCTGTGTACTACTCCCTTCACAGAACAGCGCAAACTGGCTCTAACCAGAATAGAAAGAGGAGTGGGAGGCCCAGGTGCACAACTGAGCAAGAGGACAAGTACATTAGAGTGTCTAGTTTGAGAAACAGACGCCTCATAAGTCCTTAACTGGAAGCTTCATTAAACAGCACCCGCAAACATCAATGTCAACAGTGAAGAGACGACTCCAGGATGCTGTTCCAACGTGCCATTGGAACACAGGAGTGATGGTTGCTGATAATGGGCCTATGTAGATATTCCATTAAAAATCAACTGTTTCCAACTACAATAGTAATTTACAACATTAACAACGTCTACACTGTATTTCTGATCAATTTGATATTTTAATGGGCAAAAAACTTATTCAAAAACAATTTCTAAGTGACCCCAAACTTTTGAACGGTAGTGTATAAAGAGACAATAATGTAGGATATTGTTCAAAGGTTGTCTGTCATAACATTCCTGCAACAAACAGTGCTAGGAATGGGTGTAATTGGTAAATCTCTTCCTCTTCTCTGCAACTGCACACGTGTTTGAGTGAGCGACAGGGATAATGAGCAAGAGAGAATTGGCGAAACTTTACATGAATGTGGCAGAATGTGGAATGTGTCAGAATAGGACACTGGTAACTGAGTGGGTGGACAAGCACTGCTGTAGAGGCATCAGGTCATTGACATATTTCAGGAAATGTAAAGACAGGTAATTGTTGATAATGATCAGTCTCTAAGGTCTTCACTAAGTTAGACTTAGCCTAGCAAGTACATTGACCATGTTGCCCCTCAGCAATCTGGCAGTTAGGCAGACAGACAGAGAGAGAGAGAGAGCCTGTGCTTTGCTGTCTATTTACATTTCTTAGTCAGCAGGCTGGATAACTTCTGTAGTCCTTCCATTTGTTCCTTCCATCCAAGCTAGAAGATTCCTGCAAAAACAGAGAATCAAGAATTGAAAAGGGCAGTTGAGAGGTGTAACCTTGGCATGTGTGTTGATGGAGAGCAGGGATTGGCAAAACGTACGGTATTTTCAAATACAAAGTCTCTGATGAATCAAGAAAATGTTCACATCCATATTGGGGGTACAAGTTTCAAGAATGAGCCTAGTTTACTGTCTTACACACACACAAACAATTAATGTTTTGTGTATTCATGTACCATCCCCCTCTCTTTTACACACACACACACACACACACACACACACACACACACACACACACACACACATGACAATGTTGACATGATGACAATATTTTCTACAAGTTATTGTGATCATAAGCATTATCTCTCTCCCCTCTCTATCTGACACTAGGCTGGACAATAGAACGCATCAAAATTCACCCAAGGCTGAAAAACGAGCAAAGAACGTTGGCTGAGCTGGAACAGTAGCACGAGGCCATAGCAAATGAATTGAAACGAACCTTCGCAGAGCCTCTTCTGACTGGAGTGATGCTTAGAATTCAATGTCCTCTAAATGGCACAAAGAAATGTGTCCCTTTTTATTTTACCACTACAATCTGTTCTTAGCACGAAACTGAAAAAGAACAACTCGTGTAGAAAGTAAACATCCGCACTTCGATGGTGTCAACTGTGCTTATGTCTGCGTAAGTAGGGGAAAAAATTGGTCTCGTTGCCCAGGCTCTCCATAGGAAAACAATGTCCGGAGCTCAGGGTTCCAAGGGCAAAAAGTATTTTGGGGCTAGAATTTGGTGACAACCGAGCTCGCTGCCCAGACTTACATCATTACAAAGAGGATATTCTCCTGATTAAAATGGAATCCGACTTGAAAAAATCGAAATATACACATTGTGAGATAATTGGCAAAATAGACAGACATGTCTGTGTAGAATATCCCCATAGGGAAACATCCTTAGAGTTCCAACAGTAATGTGTAATTTTTGACATTTGAAAGGCTAGCATTTGATGACAGCAGAGCTCGCTGGTATTTACTAACATAATATTATTAGTGAAATTGTTTTCTAAAAGTGTTCTAGGTTACGTTACACAAGAATTATGGTTAGGGTTAAGGCTAAAATAAGTTATACCTAGGGTTAGGACTAAAATATGAAATTGGGCACCAAGGCGGATATAAGGCAAAAAAAACTGTATAGGTTTATGGCTCTCTTGTTCCTCCCTGTGGCCTTCTGTGGGTACTACATAACTCATTCGCAACACTTGCGAGGCTCATAATCTGAGGTAGCAACTGCATCAGATCTACAAAACAATGAGATAGACCTGTTCATTTGGTTTGCAACTCAGTGAACCTGCGCAGCATTCGCTCAATTCGATGCCTACGAACGGACATATTTTGACGCATATGAAATTACCCAGCAGCCATTTAGAAACAACAAATCGTTAAAAAAAAGTAATTTCTTCATACATTTCTTTTTTCTGACTGTTTAAAATCGGCCACATCTTGAAAAAGAGGACAGGAACACACGTTTAGGTTTTACACTTTTGTAAAATAAACAACTATTGTTTAACATTTGATGGATATGCGCCAGCTGTCGCTAGCACTGTGGGTCAACACGTGTACCCAGGTGAACAGTGAGCTTGCGCAGCAAGTAGTCGTAACCTTGTTAATAATAAGTTACCTGAGGCAAGCCTACGATGTTGACGTGGGCATGTCTCATTGCCTGCAATAGCGAAGCAGGCATTGTGACACAAAACAATGTGATGGGAATAGAATGTTCGGAAAGCGAGTTGGTGCCACGGTGCTGAATAGATCTAAAAGGAGCTGGCAGGGTGAAAAATGCCCTAAAATAAGGCCTGTTTTTTTGCGATTTCTTGAAAACTACTACAAGCAGCTGGGACATATGGTAATATGAAATTGGGCTACAAGGCGGATGCAATGAATGACTTCTTAGGGATCGGTGGCACGCTAGTGGTCCACCTACGACAACATCCGGTGAAATGCAGAGTGCCAAATTCAAATGATAAAAATAGTAATATTAAACATTCATGAAAATACAAGTGTTGTACACCATTCAAATGCTTAGAATCTTGGTAATCGAACTGCGTTGTCGGATTTACAATAGGCTTTACAGCGAAAGCAGAACATTCGATTATCTGAGGACAGCGTCCCACAATATTATTCAAACCAGCACACGTGTTACAAAATCAAATATAGCGATAAAATAAATCACTTACCTTTGAAGATCTTCTTCTGTTTGCAATCACAAGGGTCCCAGGAACACAAAGAATGTTTGATAAAGTCCTTCTTTATAAACCCAAAAAGTCAGTTTAGTTGGCGCCATGGAGTTCTGTAATCCAGTCGTTCAACATGCAGACAAAGAAATCCCAAAAGTACCGGTAAAGTTTGTCCAAACAAGTCAATCGATGTTTCTAATTAATCCTCAGGTTGTCAAACATCTAAATAAACGATAATATTTCAGGCGGAGAATAGTCTGTTCAAAAGGGAAGAAAAATATCGAAGAGCAAAACAGTAGTGTCCGTTTCAACAGCCACTTGGAAGAACTTCGATTTCTTGTTCGTTTAAAAAAGAACAAGCCTGAAACCATGTCTAAAGACTGTTGACATCTAGTGGAAGCCATAGGAACTGCAATCTCGGAGCTAATTCCCTCTATAGACAATAGCAAGTCAATGGAAAAACTGTGACATAAAAAAAATACATTTTCCGGATGGAGTTTCCTCGGGTTTTCGCCTACCATATCAGTTCTGTTACTTTGGGCACGTCAGACTCTCCGTACTTCCGAACACTGCCCCCTAGCCTAAGAGGTTAAAAATGTAACGTGTCCAGCCAGCTAAATTAACTAGCTTTACAGTAGCCCGCTAGCAAATCTTTCTTTCACGTTGTTCTCCCCAAGAAACCAACGATTTACTTACAAAAGTAAAACAAGAATGCAGGAGAACAGGGACTACCACTTAGCAGTCAAATCTTTAAAAAAAAAATGTGTGTAGATTTCTAGAAACCAGCTGTGTTCCAGCTGTGTTGTTGTTGTATAGCTTTACCGGGATTCCATATGGAATCATATTGGAAGGTTGACGGATGCACTCAAGCTGGCAGCCTGCGCGTGAAGCACAGATTTCAATCCAAGTTTTAGTTAGAGCGTCTGCTTCTTCAGGTTTTATGGCAGACTACACCTACAGTGGCTTGCTAAAGTATTCACCCCCCTTGGCATTTTTCCTATTTTTCCTAAACTTGAGCGTGCATAACTATTCACCCTGCCAAAGTAAATACTTTGTAGAGCCACCTTTTGCAGCAATTACTGCTTTAAGTCTCTTGGGGTATGTCTCTATAAGCTTGGCACATCTAGCCACTGGGATTTTTGCCCATTCTTTGTTTGCATGTTGAACGACTGGGTTACAGAACTCCATGGCAAAACTGCTCCAGCTCCTTCAAGTTGGATGGGTTCCGCTGGTGTACAGCAATCTTTAAGCTTTGACTAGGCCATTCCAAGACATTTAAATGTTTCCCCTTAAACCACTCGAGTGTTGCTTTAGCAGTATGTCCTGCTGGAAGGTGAACCTCCGTCCCAGTCTCAAATCTTTGGAAGACTGAAACAGGTTTCCGTCAAGAATGTTCCTGTATTTAGTGTCATCCATCATTCCTTCAATTCTGACCAGTTTCCCAGTCCCTGCCAATGAAAAACATCCCCACAGCATGATGCTGCCACTACCATACTTTACTGTGGGGATGGTGTTCTCGGGGTGATGCGAGGTGTTGTGTTTTCTTTTAAGCAATGGCTTTTTTTCTGGACACTCTTCCGTAATGCCCAGCTCTGTGGGGTGTAGGCTTAAAGGGGTCCTATGGACGGATACTCCAATCTCCGATGTGGAGCTTTGTAACTTCTTCAGGGCTATCTTTGGTCTCTTTGTTGCCTCTCTGATTAATGCCCTACTTGCCTGGTCCGTGAGTTTTGGTGGGCGGCCCTCTCTTGGCAGGTTTGTTGTGGTGCCATATTCTTAAAACTTTTTAATAATGGATTTAATGGTGCTCCATGAGATGTGTCTTTATAACTCAACCCTGATCTGTACTTCTCCACAACTTTGTCCCTGACTTGTTTGGAGTGCTCCTCGGTCTTCATGGTGCCGCTGGCTTGGTGGTGCCGCTTGCTTGGTGGTGCCGCTTGCTTAGTGGTGTTGCAGACTCTGGGGCCTTTCAAGAACAGGTGTATATATACTGAGATCATGTGACACTTAGATTGCACACAGGTGGACTATATTTAACAAATTATGTTAATTCTGAAGGTAATTGGTTGCACCAGATCTTATTTAGGGGCTTCATAGCAAAGGGGGTGAATACATATGCACGCACCACTTTTCAGTTTTAATATATATATTTTTTTTTTACATTTCACTTCACCAATTTGGAAAATGTTGTGTATGTCAAATTTAAATTACAGGTTGTAATGCAACAAAATAGGAAAACTTTTGCAAGGCACTGAATTTGTGTACTGCTGCCACCTTCTGTACGGGGTAGTGAAACAAATAAATATTTAATTGCTTTAGCTGGAACTGATATGCCTACTTCTTTATTTAGCTACTGAAATTAATATTGTCACGACTTCCGCCGAAGTCGGTTCCTCTCCCTGTTCGGGCGGCGTTCGGCGGTCGACGTCACCGGTCTACTAGCCATCGCCGATCCATTTTTTATTTTCCATTTGTTTTGTCTGGTTTTCACACACACCTGGTTTTAATTTGACTCGTTACTGTTGGGTATTTAACCCTCGATTTCCCCCCATGTCTGTGTGGGGAATTATTTGCTGTATGTCGGTTACGCCGGGTTGTATGTTTCCACCCGTGCCTTTTGTATAGCCGTATTTGTGCAGTTTATTGTACTGTTTGCTGCCTTGCTTGTTTTGGGCATTTGTTTTATGAACGAGGTTGCGTTTTCAGTATTTGCCTAGTAAAGTGCTTTGTCCACTCATCTGCTCTCCTGCGCCTGACTTCCTCACACCAGCTACACCCAAAGCTTTTACAAATATACAGTTACTGCACGCATTGTTATTTGCTTAAAACCTTTAAGGAAAAATATAATAGTCATATTTTCCGGGTCAAATTCAGGTGCAATCATTTTTGAATAATTATTGATGGAAATAAATACAAATAGGGTTTTGTAAATCCTGGTGGATTGTAGGCAGGCTACCCCACTCAGATCCAGAGGCCTTGAAGCCCCCTCCTGCTGTTCAAAGACCATCCACTGGCATTTTCTACAATAAATCTGCCTTCAGAAATAAAAGCTTTTCCCAAGTGGGTGACACCTACTCCCATTGCTTGCTGCACTGCTGCTTGGATTCCACCTGCCGATCTGTTCACCGTCTGTCCTGGCCTGTCTCCACCTGTCTGGCCTGTCTCCCAAGCTTTCGCTCGCCTCCAGCACACATGCACTGTTGGGGCGAGTGACTCTGAACTTACAATGGCTAGCCCCAGGTCGTTATATACACTGCTCAAAAAAATAAAGGGAACACTTAAACAACACAATGTAACTCCAAGTCAATCACACTTCTGTGAAATCAAACTGTCCACTTAGGAAGCAACACTGATTGACAATAAATTTCACATGCTGTTGTGCAAATGGAATAGACAACAGGTGGAAATTATAGGCAATTAGCAAGACACCCCCAATAAAGGAGTGGTTCTGAAGGTGGTGACCACAGACCACTTCTCAGTTCCTATGCTTCCTGGCTGATGTTTTGGTCACTTTTGAATGCTGGTGGTGCTTTCACTCTAGTGGTAGCATGAGACGGAGTCTACAACCCACACAAGTGGCTCAGGTAGTGCAGCTCCTCCAGGATGGCACATCAATGCAAGCTGTGGCAAGAAGGTTTGCTGTGTCTGTCAGCGTAGTGTCCAGAGCATGGAGGCGCTACCAGGAGACAGGCCAGTACATCAGGAGACGTGGAGGAGGCCGTAGGAGGGCAACAACCCAGCAGCAGGACCACTACCTCCGCCTTTGTGCAAGGAGGAGCACTGCCAGAGCCCTGCAAAATGACCTCCAGCAGGCCACAAATGTGCATGTGTCTGCTCAAACGGTCAGAAACAGACTCCATGAGGGTGGTATGAGGGCCCAACGTCCACAGGTGGGGGCTTACAGCCCAACACCGTGCAGGACGTTTGGCATTTGCCAGAGAACACCAAGATTGGCAAATTCGCCACTGGCGCCTCTGTGCTCTTCACAGATGAAAGCAGGTTCACACTGAGCACGTGACAGACGTGACAGAGTCTGGAGACGCCGTGGAGAACGTTCTGCTGCCCGCAACATCCTCCAGCATGACCGGTTTGGCGGTGGGTCAGTCATGGTGTGGGGTGGCATTTCTTTGGGGGCCGCACAGCCCTCCATGTGCTCGCCAGAGGTAGCCTGACTGCCATTAGGTACCGAGATGAGATCCTCAGACCCTTGTGAGACCATATGCTGGTGCGGTTGGCCCTGGGTTCCTCCTAATGCAAGACAATGCTAGACCTCATGTGGCTGGAGTGTGTCAGCAGTTCCTGCAAGAGGAAGGCATTGATGCTAAGGACTGGCCCGCCCGTTCCCCAGACCTGAATCCAATTGAGCACATCTGGGACATCATGTCTCGCTCCATCCACCAACGCCACGTTGCACCACAGACTGTCCAGGAGTTGGCGGATGCTTTAGTCCAGGTCTGGGAGGAGATCCTCAGGAGACCATCCGCCACCTCATCAGGAGCATGCCCAGGCGTTGTAGGGAGGTCATTCAGGCACGTGGAGGCCACACACACTACTGAGCCTCATTTTGACTTGTTTTAAGGACATTACATCAAAGTTGGATCAGCCTGTAGTGTGGTTTTCCACTTTAATTTTGAGTGTGACTCCAAATCCAGACCTCCATGGGTTGATAAATTTGATTTCCATTGATAATTTCTGTGTGATTTTGTTGTCAGCACATTCAACTATGTAAAGAAGAAAGTATTTAATAAGATTATTTCATTCATTCAGATCTATGATGTGTTATTTTAGTGTTCCCTTTATTTTTTTGAGCAGTGTATATATATTTTTTCTTGTGCATTTTGCTATTTGCCTCATGCACATTCAGATGATGCACATTCAGATGTTATAAATCAGCACCACAGAGCTCTCCCTGTACTATGCTGTGCCATGATTGTATTACTGTTGATGATATCTGGAAATGTGCATGTACACCCTGGCCCATCAACTGTTGCTAGCCCCAATTCTGACTTGTGCTCTGGTGTCTGCTTCACTGATTTCTGCTCCCGTAAAAGCCTGGGTTTTCTGCACGTTAACACTAGAAGCTTATTATCTAAAATGGATCAATTGAAAGTGTGGGTTCACAGCTCCAATCCAGATGTGTTGGTCATTACTGAGACATGGTTCAGAAAGAGTGTTTCGAATACTGATGTTAACCTTTCTGGTTATAACATTTTCTGGCAAGACAGATCTTCCAAAGGTGGGAGAGTGGCGATCTTTACCAAGGATCACCTTCAGTGCTCGGTTGTCTCCACCAAGTCTGTCCCCAAATAATTTGATTTGCTGGTTTTAAGTATTAAACTTTCAAATAGCTCTTTGTTGACTGTTGTGGGGCGCTATCGTCCTCCATCAGCACCGGCCTGTACCCTACCTGCCCTAAGCTCTCTCCTGGCCCCTTACACCAAGTCTGAGTTTGTCCTGCCAGGTGACCTAAACTGGGGCATGCTTAAACCACCTGACCAAGTCCTAAAGCAATGGGACTCCCTAAATCTTTCTCAGATTATTACCAATCCCACAAGGTATGACTCCAAACACAGAGAAAAGGCTACTCTTCTTGATGTTATCCTCACAAATAATCCCGATAGTTATCAGTCTGGTGTTTTCTGTAATGACCTTAGTGATCACTGTTTTTCAGCCTGTGTTCGTAATGGCTGCTCAGTGAAACAATCTGTCCTGATTTGTCATAGACGCTTGCTAAAAAAATTTAATGAGCAAACCTTCCTTCATGAATTGGACTCTGTAAAATTGGTATAGAATCAGCTTGACCCCCTCTGTTGAAGACCCTTGGACCTTCTTTTTTGATATTTCGAGTGATATTGTCAACAAACACACCCCCATTTTCGCGTGCCACACGCCTATTCAGGCTGACTGGCTCTCGTTCAGGCAAATGAGAAATAAGTGCACTCAGGCTATCCGGAAGGCCAAAGTTAGTTCCTTTAAGGAGCAGTTCTCTCTCTGTGGGTCTAACCCCAAGAAGTTCTGGAAAATGATTAAAGACCTGGAGAATAAACCTTCCTTCTCACAGCTGCCCATGTCCCTTAAAGTTGATGATGTGGTTGTTACTGACAAGAAGCACATGGCTGAGCTCTTTAATCACCACTTCATTAAGTCAGGATTCCTATTTGTCTCAGCCATGCCTCCTTTCCTGTCCATTTCCTCATCTCCCACCCCTTTTAATGTGACTATCCCCGATCCTTCTCCCTCTTTTTCCCCTGCCCCACTACGAAGTTTCTCCCTGCAAGCAGTCATTGAGTCCGAGGTGCTAGAGGAGCTCCTGAAACTTGACCCTAAAAAACCGTCTGGGTCAGATGGTTTAGACCCTTTCTTCTTTAAGGTTGCTGCCCCTATCATCGCCTAACTCCGACCTTTTTAACCTGTCTCTCCTTTCTGGGGAGGTTCCCATTGCTTGGAAGGCAGCCACAGTTCGTCCTTTATTTAAAGGGGGAGATCAAGCTGATCCTAACTGTTATAGGCCTATTTCTATTTTGCCCTGTTAATCAAAAGTGTTGACTCAAATTATGTCAATTAGCCTATCAGAAGCTTCTAAAGCCATGACATCATTTTCTGGAATTTTACAAGCTGTTTAAGACGCAGTCAACTTAGTGTATGTAAACTTCTGACCCACAGAATTGTGATACAGTGAATTATAAGTGAAATAATCTGTCTGTAAACAATTGTTGGAAAAATTACTTGTCATGCACAAAGTAGATGTCCTAACCGATTTGCCAAAACTATAGTTTGTTAACAAGAAATTTGTCGAGTGGTTGAAAAACAAGTTTTAATGACTCCAACCTAAGTGTATGTAAACTTCCGACTTCAACTGTAGCCTATAGGCCAATGCAGCCGTAGGCCTATACATTAGATCGTCAACTAAGTAAAATATATAGACCTAAAGCCGACAAATAAAAACAGTAGAAAATATCCTGATGAAAATGGTCTTTCAATTACATTAGTCTCTACTCCACCTGTCTGCCTCCCTTTCTATCTGTTTTGACTTCAGCTATTGCTAGTGAAGTGCAACATTTAGTACGTTTACATGCACACTAATAATTTGATATTAAATGGATTATAGCAGTAAACAGATTATGCAATAGTCACAAACTACTTACTCTGCTTATCTTAATCAGCGTACGGTCAAAATGGAAGTAATTATACGCCGATTTAAAACGCCTGGTTTTCTGAGCTATCTTTCTAATTATTGGGACATGTAAACATCTTATTCGGTGTTCCAGCAGTGTATTTGTTATGTGCATGTGCTAGCACCGGCCGAGCAGCACAGTGGGCATACGACGAGATAAAGACGTCTTTTACTGGTTGAAATCTTGTCGAGACATCATATAACCAGATCACAGCCAGATTAAGACGTTTTCTTCATATTGTCTTTTTGACGTCATGTAAAATATTTTTGGTCTTATTTTGGTTGATATCTGGTTTTTGGTTGGAATCTGGTTAAACTACTGACCAGTTATCTAAATGCTACTCAATTAATAGAAACCAATCTATATAAACATGTGCATAGTGTTTGAGGGCCATGCACCTATTGCATTATAAGACACTAACCATTACAATTATACAAATTTGAGTAATTTCAGTAATCCGGCGGAATCCTATTACTCTGGGTTCCGGCTAATGGTACTCGGGCCGAGTCCACTTCAGCTTATCCAGCCTGCCCTTACAAAAAAAGTGCAGTTTTTACTACAGTAACTATGCAATATAACTGCAGTTACCGTGCAGTATAAATGCAGTTCAACTGCAGTAAACTGCAGTTATTCTGAAATTACTGTGTCCAAAATACCACAGATGACTGCAGTCACTGCACTTTTACTGTAGTTTACTGTAGTCTTTTTTGTAAGGGTGCGATTAACTTTTTCAGGAGTAGGGCCATTTGACGTTTTTATGCAGCGGGTGATTAAATACCAATTTTCAAAAACACCTCCAAGTCATCAGATTTGCTAGGTCATTAGAAGCTCATATGTGTGACAGTCTTTGCGGTCCTATAGCTATCAGAGATGGTCTGTAATTTAGAGAATCTCCAATGCTATAACTTTTACTACAGGCTATGGCAGTGTTTTTTGTAATTACTGTCCATCCAATTGAAAAGTGCACATTCACTTCCATAACATGTGTTCTAGGCTACCAGCATGTAAGATAGATATGCACAAAATGTCACTGCCATTAAAATGCAGTAACACTGCAGTACCTCCTTTCCGCCCTCCTTTCGGCAAGTCTGACCATGACTCCATTTTGTTGCTCCCAGCCTACAAACAGAAACTAAAACAGGAAACGCCCGTTCTCAGGTCTGTTCAACGCTGGTCCGAACAATCTGATTCCATGCTTCAAGATTGCTTCGAGCACGTGGACTGGGATATGTTCCGGATAGCATCTGACAACAACATTGATGTATACGCTGATTCGGTGAGCGAGTTTATTAGCAAATGCATTGGTGATGTTGTACCCATAGCAAATATCAAAACCTTCCCCAACCAGAAACCATGGATTGATGGCAGCATTCGCGCAAAACTGAAAGCGAACCACTGCTTTTAACCAGGTAAAGGCTACCGGAAACATGACTGAATACAAACAGTGCAGCTACTCCCTCCGCAAGGCAATCAAACAAGCTAGCGTCAATATAGAGACAAAGTAGAGTCACAATTCAATGGCTCAGACACAAGAGGAATGTGGCAGGGTCTACAGTCAATCACGGACTACAAAAAGAAAACCAGCCCCGTCGCGCGACCATGACGCCCTGCTCCCAGACAAACTAAACAACTTCATTGCTCGCTTTGAGGACAATACAGTGCCACCGACACGCCCGCTACCAAAACCTGCGGGCTCACCTTCACCGCAGCCAATGTGAGAAAAACATTTAAATGTGTTAACCCTCGCAAGGCTGCCGGCCCAGATGGCATCCCTGGCCGTGTCCTCAGAGCATGCGCAGACCAGCTGGCTGGTGTGTTTACGGACATATTCAATCAGTCCCTATCCCAGTCTGCTGTTCCCACATGCTTCAAGAGGGCCACCATTGTTCCTGTTCCCAAGAAAGCTAAGGTGACTGAGCTAAATGACTATCGCCCGTAGCACTCACTTCCGCCATCATGAAGTGCTTTGAGAGATTAGTCAAGGATCATATCACCTCCATCCTGCCAGACACCCTGGACCCACTCCAATTTGCTTACCGTCCCAATAGGTCCACAGACGACCATCGCAATCACACTGCATACTGCCCTAACCCATCTGGACAAGAGGAATACTTATGTAAGAATGCTGTTCATCGACTACAGCTCAGCATTTAACACCATAGTTCCCTCCAAGCTCGTCATTAAGCTCGAGACCCTGGGTCTCGACTCCAGCCCTGTGCAACTGGGTCCTGGACTTCCTGACGGGCCGGTCCCAGGTGGTGAGGGTAGGAAACAACATCTCCACCCCGCTGATCCTCAACACTGGGGCCCCACAAGGGTGCGTTCTCAGCCCTCTCCTGTACTCCCTGTTTACCCATGACTGCGTGGCCAAGCACGCATCCAACTCAATCATCAAGTTTGCTGACGACACTACAGTGGTAGGCTTGATTACCAACAACGACGAGACGGCCTACAGAGAGGAGGTGAGGGCCCTCGGAGTGTGGTGTCAGGAAAATAACCTCTCACTCAATGTCAACAAAACAAAGGAGATGATCGTGGACTTCAGGAAACAGGAGAGGGAGCACCCCTATCCACATCGAGGGGACAGTAGTGGAGAAGGTGGAAAGTTTTAAGTTCCTCGGCGCACACATCACGGACAAACTGAATTGGTCCACCCACACAGACAGCGTGGTGAAGAAGGCGCAACAGCGCCTCTTCAACCTCAGGAGGCTGAAGAAATTTGGCTTGTCACCAAAATCACTCACAAACTTTTACAGATGCACAATCGAGAGCATCCTGTCGGGCTGTATCACTGCCTGGTACGGCAACTGCTCCGCCCACAACCGTAAGGCTCTCCAGAGGGTAGTGAGGACTGCACAACGCATCACCGGGTTAAACTACCTGCCCTCCAGGACACCTACACCACCCGATGTCACAGAAAGGCCAAAAGATCATCAAGGACAACAACCACCCGAGCCACTGCCTGTTCACCCCGCTATCATCCAGAAGGCGAGGTCAGTACAGGTGCATCAAAGCTGGGACCGAGAGACTGAAAAACAGCTTCTACCTCAAGGCCATCAGACTGTTAAACAGCCATCACTAACATTGAGTGGCTGCTGCCAACATACTGACTTAAATCTCTAGCCACTTTATACATAGGAATTGGATGTAACAAATGTATCACTAGCCACTTTAAACAATTTTGTATATAATGTTTACGTATCCGACATACTCATATCAAATGCATACACTGTACTCTAAACCATCTACTGTATCTTGCCTATGCCGTTCGGTCATCGACCCAAATCTCTAGCCACTTTAATAATTATAATTGGATGAAATAATGTATCACTAGCCACTTTAAACAATGCCATTTATATAATGTTTACATATCCTACATTACTCATCTCATATATGTGTGTGTATATACTGTACTCCATACCATCTACTGCATCTTGCCTATGCCGGTCAGCCATCGCTCATCCATATATTTATATGTACATACTCGTATTCATTCCTTTACTCTTGTGTGTATAAGGTAGTTGTTGTGAATTTGTTAGATTACTTGTTAGATACTACTGCATGGTCGGAACTAGAAGCACAAGCATTTCGCTACACTCGCATTAACATCTGCTAACCATGTGTATGTGACAAATAAAATTTGATTTGATTTGATTTGAAGTACAATGAAATAATGGTTGATATCTGGATTGCTTGCTTGTGTGTTGGTTTCTAATGGTAATCTTTTGTAATGTGTTAGCTAACTGCACTGTTTATTGTACTGCACATTTTCTTCTGTTCCACTGAATACAGTTTTGACGTTCTATTATTTAATTTTCAATTTTAAAATAATTTAACAAATAAAACGTAGGTATTTTATTTCAAAATCCTACTACAATCCACCAGGATTTACAAAACCCAATTTGACCCGGAAAATATATTATATTTTTTCTTAAAGGTTTTAAGCAAATAAAAATGCGTGCAGTAATTGTATATTAATTTCAGTAGCTAAATAAAGAGGTAGGCATATCAGTTGCAGCTACCCCGTACAGAAGTACACAAATACAGTGCCTTGCAAAAGTTTATCTGTCACGATCGTCGTTTGAATAAATGGACCAAGGCTCAGCGTGTGTAGAGTTCCACATATTTAATAAAGGTGGAACAATATCCCACAAATGCAGGTGGGAACAGAACACACTAAGTATGATCCCCAATTAGAGGTAAACAGCTGCCTCTAATTGGGAACCATACTCAACACCAACATAGAAATAAAACAACTAGAAAAAAAACCTTAGTCACGTCCTGACCTAAAACACCATAGAGAACCCCGAGGGCTCTCTATGGCCAGGGCATGACATCATCCCTCTTGGTGTTTTTCCTATTTTGTTGCATTACAACCTGTAATTTAAATGGATTTTTATTTGGATTTCATGTAATGGATATACACAAAATATTCCAAACTGGTGAAGTGAATTAAAAAAACAACTTCCAACAAAACAAGAAAATTCCTTGAAAAGTGGTGCGTGCATATGTATTTGCCCCCTTTGCAATGAAGCCCCAAAATAAGATTTGGTGCAACCACTTACCTTCAGAAGTAACATAATTAGTTAAATAAAGTCCACCTGTGTGCAATCTAAGTGTCACATGATCTTAGTGTATATATACACCTGTTCTGAAAGGCCCCAGAGTCTTCAACACCACTAAGCAAGTGGCACCATGAAGACCAAGGAGCACTCCAAACAGGTCAGGGACAAAGTTGTGGAGAAGTACAGATCAGGGTTGAGTTATAAAAACACATCAGAAACTTTGAACATCCCACGGAGCACCATTAAATCCATTATAAAAAAATTGAAAGAAGATGGCACCACAACAAACCTGCCAAGAGAGGGCCGCCCACCAAAACTCACGGACCAGGCAAGGAGGGCATTAACCAGAGAGGCAACAAATAGACCAAAGATAACCCTGAAGGAGCTACAAAGCTCCACAGCGGAGACTGGAGTATCCATCCATAGGACCACTTTAAGCCGTACACCCCACAGAGCTGGGCTTTACGGAAGAGTGGCCAGAAAAAAAGACATTGCTTAAAGAAAAAAATAAGGAAACACGTTTGGTGTTCCCCAAGAGGCATGTGGGAGACTCCCCAAACATATGGAAGAAGGTACTCTGGTCAGATAAGTCTAAAATTGAGCTTTTTGGCCATCAAGGAAAACGCTATGTCTGGCGCAAACCCAACACCTGCATTCGCCAGTAAATTGAAGATTATCCTAAACCTAGGAATATGAAACACACTAGCTAACATCTTGGGTAAACCATCCTCCACCACCATAATCAGACTGCTAGCTATATATCTTCTTTGCTATACGGTATCCTTGGGACGTCCCTGCCCCCACTGAAGCAATAGTGTGTGATTGCGGCCAGCAATTCGGGGCATTCCTGCATGAACGCCTATCCCATTGGTTCCAGCATTAACACCGCCTATCGTGCACAACGTCTTTATGCTTGTGTGTCACTTTTGAATATGGATCAAAATGCTAATTAAAGTATTTGTTTTTTGCCCCCGCCTTCTGTGTACCGGAGGCCTCCTTACTAGCTTGCTATCTGGATAGTTAGCACACAGTGTCACCCCCACCTGCTGTGTACCGGAGTCCTTCTTACTAGCTAGCGGGAGGCGGGGGCGACACCGGTGTCCTTCACTTCCGCCGGCTGAACACCTGCCCTGACCATATTTAACAGAACTGTGGGAAATCAGTGCCCCAACCGGCGGGTGCAAAGGACACTGCCTACCGGTCATCCCCACTTCCCTCTAGCTACTGCGGTACACAGCAGGCGGGAGGTGGGGACAACACTGTGTGCTAACTAACTAGCTAGCTTGCTAGTTAGCGACACTGTGTGCTCGCTAGCTTGCGACTCTGTGTGCACACGGTGTCACAGTGTCGCTCCCGCATGCTGTGATCCGCAGACTTCCTAGGGCTAGCAAGCTAGCACACAGTGTCATTTGCTCCCGCCGGCCAAACACCTGCCCTCGCCGACAATAACAAAACTGCAGGAAAACAATGCCGACAAGAGGGGACGAAGGACACTGTCCACCATTGTCACCCTCGCCTCTTTTTCTTCTGCTGTGGGGTTTATCGGCGGTTGGCAACCAACGGGAACCTATTGTACTGGTGCGTCCCCACCTCTCGCCTGTCCTAGCTTAAATTGACCAATAGAAGTATAAAGAGGGGTTCCTGCAGATGCAGGAATTCCGACATGCAGGAACGCCCCGAATTGCGGGCTGCAATTGCACCCTTCTCCATTGAATTTGAAATTTAAAATGGTGTTAGGTTCTAATTTTCAGAGTAAATAACTCAAGGACACTAGCGATACTTAACCAAGTTTAATTCTTCCCAAACAACATTTCACACAAGCACTGATATTTAACCCTTTTTCCTAGGCTGAGTCTCCTCCTCCACAACTGAACAGCCAATGCGTCTCTGTTGCTAGACAGAACCTTAGTGATATCTTTTCTTCCTCACTTCATCTGACCTGACCTCTACCCCAATGTAGTCACTCCTCCCCAACTCAAGGCTGTCATGGTTATTGATACCAGACTGTGTTTCTTCTCCTCCCAGAGGATCCCTGATGGCTAAC
Source organism: Brachymystax lenok tsinlingensis (assembly GCA_030435695.1). Classification (NCBI taxonomy): domain Eukaryota; kingdom Metazoa; phylum Chordata; class Actinopteri; order Salmoniformes; family Salmonidae; genus Brachymystax; species Brachymystax lenok. Next base: position 1,417,267 of record CM059806.1, on the reverse strand, counting down.
AATAATATATCCTGACATAATGTAAACATTATACATTCCCTCTCTCCCTCAGTGACATTGTTATTTTCTAAGATCTCTACCCGTCTCCCCTTATCAATGCCTACCACATGTAATCGCTTCCCTGCACTCAACACATTCCAAGCTTAGTTGCACACACTATATACCTTCCTCTTATAACCCGTCTGGTGTAGAGCCTCTAAACCTCAGCACTCCCTCAGTGACATGAATAAGTAAATTTCACATTCTCAAAACCCAACAATGGCAAGGGTAGGGGTTCATGTTATGGTTTAGGGTAGGGAGTTCAGGGACGTCCCAAAGATCCCCGGATAGCACTAACCGTAAATGCTAGCTAGCTAACAGGATTGTATTCTTCTTTATTCTTTAGGCACAATGGATCAGGACTGCATTGTCTCTGGTGCCCCTGCTGGCCCGGTGGTCCAAGTATGCTTCCCCAGTGTGCGTGCAGCAGTTTTGGACAGCCTGAATCGACAGCGGGAGGAGGGCCGGCTCTGTGACCTCTCAATCCAGGTGCAGGGACAGGTGTTCAGGGCCCACCGCTGTGTGCTGGCTGCCTCCTCACCATACTTTCACGATCAGGTTTGTCTGTCTATGTGCAAATGAGTGTGTGTATTTGTAGTCTCTCTCGGGTTGCCTCTGCCAATGTACCAATCTTCCGGCTTACACCTCTGTTCGTAAACAACGTCAGTTTAGCATAGAGGAAAAATTAGCTTAGGAGTTAGCCTATCTAAAGAGGACCCTCCACTGAATTCTTTCCCCCCCTTTTCGAAGGTACCAAGAGAGTCCGTCATTGATCCCAAACATAGGCTAGTCACTGCTGTTGTCTGGGTTTCCGTGACTAGTGTATTAGAAAGCGACGTCTGTCTTTGCCTGTCTCTACACAATAGTAGTTTTTGTCTTTGCTCTGTCATGTGCATTGTTGTCTGGAAAAATAGCTGTGAAATCCTCGTCTTTTTCTCCACTTTCACCAGGTGTTGCTGAAGAATGTGACGACAGTGTCTCTGCCCTCTGTCATGGACCCTGTGGCCTTTGAGAGTGTTCTGAGTTCAGCCTACACCGGCCAACTGAGCATAGTGCGTGATGACATTGTCAACTACGTAACGGTAGCCAGCTTTCTCCAGATGTGGCATATTGTTGACAAATGCACAGAGATCTTGAAGAGTCCTCGACCCCCAACAGAATGCAACCCTATGAATGTTGCAGCTGCCACACACCATGGTGCCTCCTCAAGGCAGCAGTCCCCAAGCAGCACCGACTGCCTATACATGGAGAGAGAGGGGAAAGAGAAGGAGAAGAGGACCTACGGCCAGGAGCAGAATGCTCTGCCTCCATTGGCCACGTGGAGGAGGCCCCATCAGTTCCCCAGGTGGGGCCACCCCAGGTCCTCACCCCAGCCAGCCATGTCCATGCCTGTCCAGCACCTAGCTGACTCACAGCTGGACTCCCACCATGCTGGGGAGAGTGACTACACCAGCTGTGATGAGGTGTGGATGTCCAACCACAGCAAAGCCAGCCCCTTAGGTCATCATGATGGGAGAGGACTGGATCATAGCCACACCAGGCACGGGGGGTTTCCTGGTGAGGCATTGAGACTGAGAGCTAGACTGAGACAGAGGGCAGCACCACCAAGTGCTGAGAAACTGCATGGCAGGGATAGAGGAAGTGGAGAGGGCTTTGGGGAAGGTCCTCAGGAGAAGAGGGGGACTGAAAGAGTGATTGAAGCAAATGAAGGAATGGGAGAAGAGTTGGAAGAGGAGAAGAGGGAGGGTCCTGAGCTGAGAGGACACTCTGGTAAGTAGTCCTAGAATGTGAAATGTAAACAGGACTTGGACATTGATACGTGTTTATAAAGTGTTTATATTTGTTTATATATTTGTTAAAATATACAGTGTGTAAACGCACATTTTTTGTCCATTAAAATAACATCAAATTGATCAGAAATACAGTGTAGACATTGTTAATGTTGTAAATGACTATTGTAGCTGGAAATGGCAGATTTCTTAATGGAATATCTACATAGGCGTTCAGAAGCCCATTATCAGCAACCATCACTACTGTGTTCCAATGGCACGCTGTGTTAGCTAATCCAAGTTTATCATTTTAAAAGGCTAGTTGATCATTAGAAACCCCTTTTGTAATTATGTTAGCACAGTACCATTGGAACACAGGAGTGATGGTTGCTGATAATGGGCCTCTGTACGCCTATGTAGATATTCCATAACAAATCTGCTGTTTCCAGCTACAATAGTCATTTACAACATTAACAATGTCTACACTGTATTTCTGATCAATTTGATGTTATTTTAATGGACATAAAATGTGCTTTTCTTTCAAAAACAAGGACATTTCTAAGTGACCCCAAACTTTTGAACGGTAGTGTATATATATATTATTTATAAGTTATATTCTTCAATAATCAATGGGTACATATCATTCATTTATAAGTCGTAACCCATCAGAAGCCAAAATATAACCTTGTTTTACTCCAATGTTTGTACACAAAGTAATGTAAACAAACACTATATAGTCTCAAAACATGGTTACAACTATATTTTTGATATCATGGATGGTCAGTCCTTGCATCCGTAGCTCTGTGTATGTTTTTGAGAGTGGCTACATTTATCTAGCCCCATCCCTTAGCTTTTTACCGAAACCGGGGGCCGGGAATCGCTTTGTTATTGTTTCAACTGCTGATTGTCCCTATAAACATTTGTCTCATATTTATGAGAGGATAAGCACTTATCCGTGATAAGCACACCTCCCAGTGCCTTAAATACAGTATCTTTATATATTCCTCTGTCTATTGTACATCTCTCTGTTTGTCTTTCTCCAGTAGACTTCCACTCTAGTGTACACCAAGGTGAGGAAGGAGGACAGCCAGAGGGGAGAAAGACCTCAGAGGAGCTGCAGAAGAAAGAGGAGAGACAGCTGGGGAGAAGTTCAGCCCTTGCTGGGGAACAAGATGAGGTGATTCCTGGACCCTCCAGCTCAGCTTCTACACCCTCTACCCAAAAGCAGTGGCAGGCGAGTCCCTGGTCTCAGAAAGTAGCTAGGCCGCAAGCTGGAGAGGAAGACTACAGAAGAGAAGACAACGAAGAAGATGACGAGAGGGAAGTGGACTTTGGCCGATTTGCAGATGGTGCCTTTGGAAGGGAAACCTATGATGAGATTGAGGATGGCACCGGACAAGTTTCTCAGAGACCCTTAGTACCTACCTCTCCTGATGACAATGACTTTATCCTGGGGGTCCCAGAGTTGAACTGGCCCAATGGGGCAAACATGACCCATGGTGGTGTTACCCCAACCTCCAACTCCAGCTGCCACCTGTCCCCATCTCCTGCTCCAGTCCCCCCTTCCTCCTCACCCCCCATCCCATCTTCCTCCTCTTCCATCTCCCTTGCCGGGGCCCCTTACACAGGAAAAGTGCACTTCTGCCACTGTGGGAAGGCCTATACCCTGAAGAGTATGCGCGACCGCCACGTCAAGATGCAGCATCTCAACCTGCGGCCCTTCGCCTGCCCCGTGTGCGCCAAGAGCTTCAAGATGAAGCACCACCTGACCAAGCACCTGAAGACCCACGGCGGGCTGCGGCCCTACGAGTGTGGCCTGTGTGGGAAGAAGGTCATCTGGAGGGATAGTTTCCTGCGCCACCAGGCCCGCTGTGAGAGACTGGCCGCTAGCTATGATGGAGCCGCTGCCAGTAGTAACACCACAGCGGCTGCTGACATGGACGATGGTTATGCCTATGGGTTCGAGGTGGGGGAGGTTTTTTTTTCACAGGGCGGGCAGGTGAAAGTGGAGCAGGCAGACTGTCAGGGGGAGGCGGAGTCTGGGATGAGTGCGTTGTTAGCGGGTGGGGTTGGGCCTGAATTAGGCTCTCAGTCAAGGACTGTGGTTAGTCACAGCTTTAAGGAGGAAGCCAGCGACAGGTTTAGCTGAAGCTAAAGAAGGGAGAATGGTGAAATATTGTGGAATATAGCAGCACTTGAAATTTGTATTAGATAGGGTGATGATGTGATGCTCATAATGGTCCATGTGTGTAAACCATTAACACTCAGATCAATGTTGATACACCTGTTTGAACAACTATTCTATGAGGGAGATTTCTGCTTTATTATTTCTTTAAAGGACTAACCCATCATGTCATTGATATCTCGAAAGAGGGGAACAAACGTCATTTGCTCGATGTGAATCATGTGGTTTTAAAAGTTTGTGAAGTGTGATGTGAGCACCAGTGAGTGTGAGTATATTTTGCAGGGGCGCAACTTTTAGAAGTGTGGGGGGGGGACATAAAATATATATATATATGTGTATATGTATTTATTTATACACTACCATTCAAAAGTTTGGGGTCACTTAGAAATGTCCTTGTTTTTGAAAGGAAAGCACAGTTTTTGCCCATTAAAATAACATCAAATTGATCAGAAATACAGTGTAGACATGATTAATGTTGTAAATGACTATTGTAGCTGGAAAGGGCTGATTTTTTATGGAATATCGACATAGGCGTACAGAGGCAACCATCACTCCTGTGTTCCAATGGCACGTTGTGTTTGCTAATCCAAGTTTATAATTTTAATAGGCTAATTGATCATTAGAAAACCCTTTTGCAATTATGTTAGCACAGCTGAAAACTGTTGTTCTGATTAAAGAAGCAATAAAACTGTCCTTCTTTAGACTAGTTGAGTATCTGGAGCATCAGCATTTGTGGGTTCGATTACAGGCTCAAAATGGCCAGAAACAAATAGCTTTCTTCTGAAACTCATCAGTCTATTCTTCTTCTGAGAAATGAAGGCTATTCCATGCGAGACATTTCTAAGAAACTCTGTGTACTACTCCCTTCACAGAACAGCGCAAACTGTCTCTAACCAGAATAGAAAGTGGAGTGGGAGGCCCCGGTGCACAATTGAGCAAGAGGACAAGTACATTAGAGTGTCTAGTTTGAGAAACAGACATCTCACAAGTCCTCTAGCTGTGCCGCTAGAGATCCTGGTTCGAGTCCAGGCTCTGCCACGACTGGGAGACCCATGGTGCGGCGCACCATTGGACCAGCGTTGTCCGGGTTAGGAGAGGGTTTGGCCCGGCAGTGATGTCTTTGTCCCATCGTGCTCTAGTGTACGGTATTTCCTCCCCCACATTGGTGTGGCTGGCTTCTGGGTTAAACGGGCATTGTTTCAAGAAGTGCGGCTTGGTTGGGTCATGTTTCGGAGGACGCATGGCTCTCGACCTTCGCCTCTCCCAAGTCCATACGGGAGGTGCAACGATGAGACAAGACTGTATGTAACTACAAATTGGATACCATGAAATTGGGTGAAAAATAGGTACACATTTTTTTTAAAGAATTTTTTTAAATAGTGAAGTACAGATACCCCAAAAATATTTTTACTTAAGTACTTTAGACCACTGAGTGTATGCAGGCTAAATGCAGTTCTACAATAATTATGAGTAGCAGAACTCACAAGGAGTCTCTCTTTCTAAACACAGCAAGGGTGATGTACTGTGATCCTCATAGTTTGCTGCTAGGTCTGTTTTCATGATCAAACACACACATAGGCTTTGTCCCAAATGGCACCATATTCATTATATAGTGCAGGTAGTGCAACATCTGGTCAAAAGTAGTACACTATATAGGGGAAAGGGTGCCATTTGGGATACACACATAGTATACACAGAGTTGATCAAAACCCTTACAAGGACACTATGCCAAGAAAGCCTTGAGCTTAAATACTAGACATTGAGCCAGTAAGAGATAATGGACTGATAGTGTTTTGATGTGTTCAGGTGCACAGTTTATACCAGGGGGTATAGAGATTTCCACTTCAAAGGGACATGCAGTATTGGGAAAAAGAAGACCCCTACACGATCCTACAATGAGTTTCTGAGTTGGTATTAGATGATGCTTATACAGTGCCTTCAGAAACCATTCACACCCCTTGACTTTTTCCATATTTTGTTGTGTTACAGCCTGAATTCAAAAGTGATTAAATTGGGATGTTGTCACTGGCCTACACACAATACCAAAGTGGAATTATGTTTTTAGAATATTTTACAAATTAAGAAAAAAGGAAAAGCTGAAATGTCTTGAGTCAATAAGTATTCAACCCCTTTGTTATGGCAAGTCTAAATAAGTTCAGGAGTAAAAATGTGCTTAACAAGTCACATAAGTTGCATGCACACTCTGTGAGCAATAATAGTGTTGAATAAGAGTTTTGAATGACTAGCCCACACATACAATTATCTTTAAGGTCCCTCAGTCAGCCAGTGAATTTCAACCACAAAGACCAGGGAGGTTTTCCAATGCTTCGCAAAAAAGGGCACCTATTGGTAGATGGGTAAAAAAAACTCACACTGTGTGCAATAAATCAAATCAAATTTTATTGGTCACATTCACATTTTTAGCAGATGTTATTGCAGGTGTAGCGAAATGCTTGTGTTCCTAGCTCCAACAGTGCAGTAATATCTAACAATGTACAACAACACACACATCTAAAAGTTAAATAATGGAATTTAGAAATATATCAATATTAGAACGAGCAATGTCAGAGTGGCATTGACTAATCTACAGCAGAATAGAATACAGTATGTAAACATTATTAAAGTGCCTAGTTTTCCATTATTAAAGTGACCAGTGATTCAGCCTCTTAGGTGCAGGGTTAAGTATCCGGGTGGTAGCTGGCTAGTGATGGCTATTTAACAGTCTGATGGCCTTGAGATAGAAGCTGTTTTTCAGTCTCTCGGTCCCAGCTTGGATGCACCTGTACTGACCTCACCTTCTGAATGATGGCGGAGTGAACAGGCCGTGGCTCGGGTGGTGGATGGCTTTGATGATCTTTTTGGTCTTCCTGTGACATCGGGTGCTGTATGTGTCCTGGAGGGCAGGCAGTGTGCTCCCGGGAACATTGGGCAGACTACACCACCCTCTGGAGAGCCCTGCGGTTGCGGGCGGTGCACTTGCCGTACCAGGCGGTGATACAACCCGACAGGAGGCACTCAATTGTGCATCTGTAAATGTTTGTGAGGGTCTTCGGGACCAAGCCGAATTTCTTCAGCCTCCTGAGGTTCTTCTTCTTCACCACACTGTCTGTGTGGGTGGAGCATTTCATATTGTCAGTGATGTGTACGCCAAGGAACTTGAAGCTTTCCATCTTCTCCACTGCGGTCCCGTGGATAGGGGCGTGCTCCCTCTGCTGTTTCCTGAAGTCCACGGTCAGGTCCTTCGTTTTGAGGATGAGCGAAGAGGAGGTGTTTTTTCCTACCTTCACCACTTGGGGGCGGCAAGTCAGGAAGTCCAGGACCCAGTTGCACAGGGCGGGGTTCAGACCCAGGGCCCCGAGCTTAATGATGAGCTTGGAGGCTACTATGGTTTTGAAGGCCGAGCTATAGTCAATGAACAGCATTCTTACTTAGATATTCCTCTGGTCCAGATGGGATAGAGCAGTGTGCATTCGATGGCGATTGTATCGTCTGTGGATCTATTGGGGTGGTAAGCAAATTGAAGTGGGTCTAAGGTGTCAGGTAAGGTAGAGGTGATATGATCCTTAACTAGCCTCTCAAAGCACTGATGACAGAAGTGAGTGCTACGGGGCGATAGTAATTTAGTTCACATACCTTTGCTTTCTTGAGTACAAGAACAATGGTGGACATATTGAAGCAAGTGGGGACTGCAGACTGGGATAGGGAGTGATTGAATATGTCCCTAAACACTCCAGCCAGCCGGTCTGCGCCTGCTCTGAGGACGCGGCTAGGGATGCCGTCTGGGCAGGCAGCCTTGCGAGGGTTAACACGTTTAAATGTCTTACTCATGTCGGCCACAGAGAATGAGAGCACACAGTCCTTGGGAACGGCAGCGTAGGTGGCACTGTGTTATCCTCAAAGCTGGCGAAGAAGGTGTTTAGCTTGACTAGGAGCAAGACTTTGGTGTCCGCAACATGGCTGGTTTTCCCTTTGTAATCCGTGATTGTCTGTAGACCCTGCCAAATACGTCTCGTGTCTGAGCCGTTGAATTGCGTTTCCACTTTGTCTCTGAACTGATGTTTTGTCTGTTTGATTGCCTTACGGAGAGAATAAATACACTGTTTGTATTCAACCATATTACCAGTCACCTTGCCATGGTTAAATGCGATGGTTTACGCTTTCAGTTTTGCTCGAATGCTGCCATCTATCCACGGTTTCTGGTTTGGGTAGGTTTTAATAGTCACAGTGGGAACAACATCCCCCTATACACTTCCTGATTAACTCAGTTACCGTGTCCGTGTGTATATCAATGTTATTCTCAGAGGCTACCGGAACATATCCCAGTCTGCGTGATCAAAACAATCTTAAAGCATGGATTCAGATTTGTCAGACCAGCATTGACCTTAGCACGTTTACTTTCTGTTTGAGTTTCTGCCTGTAGGAAGGAAGGAGCAAAATGGAGTTGTGATATGATTTGCCAAAGGGAGGGTGGGGGGAGGGCCTTTGTCTTTGCATTTCAAAAGGGGGCATAACAGTGGTTGAGTGTTTTACCAGAGCGAGTACTACAGTCAATTTGTTGATATAACTTCGGTAGCATTTTTCTCAAATGTGCTTTGTTAAAATCCCCAGCTACAATAAATGCGGCCTCAGAATATGTGGTTTCCAGTTTGCATAACGGCCAGTTTAGTCCAGTTTGCATAACGTCCAGTGACGGCCTTGAGGGCCGTCGTGGTATCGGCATGAGGGGGAATATACACAGCTGTGACTATAACCGAAGATAAGGTAATACGGTCGGCATTTGATTGTGAAGTATTCTAGGTTGGGTGAACAAAAGGACTTGAGTTTCTGTATGTTATTACAATCACACCATGAGTAGTTAATCATGAAAGATACACCGCCTTTCTTCTTGCCGGAGAGTTCTTTATTCCTGTCTATGCGATGTACTGCAAACTCAGCTGGCTGTATGGATGGGGACAGTATATCCCGAGAGGCATAATTCCGTGAAACAGAGTATGTTACAGTCCCTGATGTCTCTCTGTAAGGAGATCCTCGCCCTGAGCTCGTCTACTTTATTCAGAGACTGAACATTAGCGAGTAATGTCCTCGGAAGCGGTGGATGGTGTGCACGCCTCCTGAGTCATACTTGAAGTCCACACCGAATACCTCTTCTCCGCCAGCGGGCATCTTGGAGCAGCCTCTGGAATAAGTTAAATTGCCCTGGTGGGTTCGAACAAAGTTACTGCCGCTCTGATATCCAAAAGTTATTTCCGGCTGTATGTAATAAAACAAAATACGTTCTGGGCTAATAATGTAAGAACACAAAAAAACATAATACTGCAAGTTACTTAGGAGCTAGAAGATTTTTCCACATTCTGTTACGTTACAGCCATATTCTAAAATGGATTAAATAGTTTTTCCCCCTCATCAATCTACACAAAATACCCCATAATCACAAAGCGAAAACAGGTTTTTAGAAGTGCATGTCAGAGCAAAAACCAAGTCATGAGGTCGAAGGAATTGTTTGTAGAGCTCCGAGACAGGATTGTGTGAAGGCACTAATCTGGGGAAGTGTACCAAAAAAATGTCTCTCACTTTGAAGGTCCACAAGAACACATTGGCCTCCATCATTCTTAAATGGAAGAAGTTTAGAACCACCAAGACTCTTACTAGAGCTGGCAGCCTGGCCAAACTGAGCAATCAGGGGAGAAGGCCCTTGGTCCGGGAGGTGACCAAGAACCCGATGGTCACTCTGACAGAGCTTCAGAGTTCCTCTGTAGAGATGGAAGAACCTTCCAGAAGGACAACCATCTCTGCAGCACTCCACCAATCAGGCCTTATGGTAGAGTATCCAGACGGAAGCAACTCCTCAGTAAAAGGCACATGACAGCCCGCTTGGAGTTTTCCAAAAGGCACCTCCCTGGTCTGATGGAACCAAGTTTGAACTCTTTGGCCTGAATGCCAAGCATCACGTCTGGAGGAAACCTGGCACCATCCCTACGGTGAAGCATGGTGATGGCAGCATCATGCTGAGGGGATGTTTTTCAGTGGCTGGGACTTGGAGACTAGTCAGGATTGAAGGAAAGACGAACGGAGCAAAGTACAGAGAGATCCTTGATGAAAACCTGCTCCAGAGCGCTCAGGACCTCAGTCCGGGGCCAAAGTTTACCTTCCAACAGGACAACGACCCTAAGCACACAGCCAAGACAACGCAGAAGTGGCTTCGGGACAAGTCTCTGAATGTTCTTGAGTGGCCCAGCCAGAGCCCGGACTTGAACCCAATCGAACATCTCTGGAGAGACTAGATGTGCAGCAACACTCCCCAACCAACCTGACAGAGCTTGCTAGGATCTGCAGAGAAGAATGGGAGAAACTCCCCAAATAAATGTGTCAAGCTTGTAGCGCCATACCCAAGAAGACTCAAGGCTGTAATCGCTGCCAAAGGTGCTTCAACAAAGTACTGAGTAAAGGGTCTGAATACTTATGTCAATGTGATATTTACGTTTTTGCTTTGTCATTATCGGGTATCGTGTGTAGATTGATGAGGGGAAAAAATATTTTATATGTTTTAGAATAAGGCTGTAACGTAACAAAATGTGGAAAAAGTCAAGGGGTCTGAATACTTTCTGAATGAACTGTATAATAGTTTTTTAACATGATTTTTGAATGACTACCTTATCTCTGTACACCCCACATACAATTATCTGTAAGGTTCTTCAGTCGAGCAGTACATTTCAAACGCAGATTCAACCAGAAAGACCAGTAAGGTTTTCCAATGCCTTGCAAAAAAGGGAACTTATTGGTAGATGGGTATAAAAAGAAGCCAACATTGAATATCCCTTTGAACATGGTGAAGTTATTATATAGTTACACTTTGGATGGTGTATCAATACACCCAGTCACTACAAAGATACAGGCGTCCTATCTAACTCAGTTGCGGAAGAAGAAGGAAACTGTTCAGGGATTTCACCATAGGCCTATGGTGACTTTAAATCAGTACAGAGTTTAATGGCTGTAATAGGAGAAAACTGAGGATGGATCAGCTACATTGTACTTACTCCACAATACTAACCTAAATGACAGAGTAAAAAGAAGGAAGCTTGTACAGAATAAAAATATTCCAAAACAGGGAACCTGTTTGAAATAAGGCACTAAAGTAAAGCTGCAAATAATATGGCAAAGAAATTAACTTCATGTCCTGAATACAAAGCGTTATGTTTGGGGCAAATCCAACACAACACATCACTAAGTACCACTTCATATTTTCAAGCATGGTGGTGGCTGCATCATGTTATGGGTATACTTCTCATCGGCAAGGACTAGGGAGTTTTTTTGTTAAATAAAATAAACAAATTAGAGCTAATCACAGGCAAACTCCTACAGGAATACCTGGTTCAGTCTTCTTTCCAACAGACACTATGAGACAAATGTATCTTTCAGAAGGACAATAACCTAAAGCACAATGCCAAATCAACACTGGAGTTGCTTACCAAGACGAAATTGAATGTTCCTTAGTGGCCCAGTTACAGTGTTGACGTTTACATCCCTGTTAGTGAGCATTTCACCTTTGCCAAGATAATCCATCTACCTGACAGGTGGATTTTGGACTTCAATTTCAGTTATTTAAATGTATGATTCTGAGAACTTGTTGGCAATTTAAAAAATCTTTATTTCAAAGAGCATTTTACAAGAAACACATTATTCTGGTTTTCAATCTGTTTCTTCACTTTTAGCACCAAGTGTATGTTATTTAGCACCCTCAGAAAAATGTATGATTTTATAAGTTTTAATCATATTTTTTATTTAACACTCACAGTGAACAGACAGATATGTGCACACAAGGGAAGTGACAAATTAATCAAACACATAATACAATTGTTTGAGAGAGAATTTGCAAAACTACATGCTCTCACCCGCTTTTTTACTTCCTCAGACCTCTTAACTTCTTAACTTCCCATTTCACCATCTCTTTTACTCAAAAAGCTAACTTCAAATTAACCAATGCGTTGAAACTACAAATGTAAAGATTACTCAGAAAATATGTTAAATGCTCTTAAACAGATTTGAAATATATATTTGCAAAGTTTAACAGTGCAGTTTGGAAGGGCATTTGTTTTAATTAATTGTTTTAATAGGCTTGGCCACCATAACACTATACAACATTGATGATTTAAGTGCCTAAATAAAACACAACTTTTGTAATATGGCTAAACGAATCAAATGTAATTGTTATACTACATAATGTTAGTTTATAACTTTTACAGGTTTTCCCATTACATTTTCAAATACGCAAGTACTGCATTCATAACACACTTTACACAAGACAATGTTGACTATTGCATGCACGACAAGACCCACAAACACTTTCTTAGACTAGATTTCACATAAATCGCGACATACAAAACGAAACACAGTCGTGTGTTTGAGCTCCTAAAAGCAACAAGGGGGAATATAAAGCATATTTCTACACGTAGAATAGATCATCCATGTACAAAATGCAGACAAATAGAAAAACCCAACATGAACAACCCATTAATAGCAGACACACCAGAACAGGGTGCTAGATGAGGCGAATAGCCCATTGAGCCAAATGTTAGAGTAGAATAATTGTGTTGCTTTTCGAAAACTCTAAAGGAGAACTTTCCCTTAAAGCTCAGATTATAAGACTATTGACAAACTCAACAGCTCCCACTCTCAATGACTGCACATTTTCATCCCAGCATGCTAAATATTAGGTGCCAAGATTGTGTCACTATCTACAAACAAAGAAGACATGCTGGTGTTAGTGTATTAAAGTTGTCAAGGGTTGTTGTGAGTCTGTCAAATGGAGAACTTTCTCCTCTTTCTCCTTTTCCATGGTTTTCTCATCTAAGGAGAGCTCAGAAGATGGTGCTCCAGCGTTTGGGGGGAAGGCGGGACTTGGTCTCCTGTAAACAGAGGGAAGCAGAAGTAATACATTAGACTGATATCTGAAATGTTAAATTCTATACAACCAAAAGAGGAAATATAGAGCTTGAAAAGTGCTTGGCATGGTTGGACGAGTGTCTCTATTCGATGAAAAGAACAATTTCTATTTTCTATGAGAAGATTGAGGTTTAAATTGTTATTTGTATTTATATGATTGTCATAAGTCAAATTTTCAGGGATTCAAAGTTAGTACATACTCTCGGGAAAGAGGGTTGAGGTAGGTATAAAGACATCAATAAAAATGAGTTGTGCAATAGAGATTAAACTGAAAAGGCATTGATAACAAAAGACACCATCCACTTTACCATTAATTTCCCTAATACCTATGCATTTACATGAACATTTCATAGCCAGGTACAGTGTACTTACATACCTGTTTGCTTCCTGTTATACCTGTTTATATCAATGTGTATCTACACTGTAATTATACTTTAACTATGCAAATATATAGGAACATACTGTATATCAAAGTGTAGCCCAACCAGTCAAGTTAAACATATATAATGTTGTCCATTTAATTAATACACATGTTAGTTTAGTATGATGTCAATTAAATCACAATGTAATTAGCTTTTTTTTTGTCTTTTTTGTGTCGAAATGAATGAAGATTCAGGATGGAAATGGCTAGGTTACATCTCTAATTTACTCACTTTGATAATATCACCACTGTTGTTTTGAGAGGTAAACACAAATAAGAAACAACGTTTATCAGGTGCACTCTTCAGACAGTGCAACTGTGTAGCGACAAGATAACCTTGGGACACAAACATCAGGATGTCTCACCAGGTTGAAGATTCTGGACAGTGTTCCTTGGTCTCTGCGGCGTCTGTAAGACGACTTTGTGGCATCAGCATGCGATGGCGAGGCCTAGAACAAGATGCTTTATAAACACATGGAACATAGCTGGACCTGGGTATAAATCAGTGCTCAGCTCTTATTGGATGAAGTAGGGACAGAGGACACCAAAATGGTGTTGAACTAGTAGTTATATTGAGTTTGAATATATTTTGATAAACACAATGGGTATATATGTTACATTACTACAACGCTCTTTTTTCATTAAACCCAGAAATGTCATGTTGCTATCAAAATCAGTTTACTTCATTCAGTGGTATGGTATGAATGAGACAGGAAGATAAATAAATGAGGAATGGCCAACATTACAGCAACCTTTAGGGGGTAAGATGGAAGACAAAGGCATGCATTACTTCAGAGCACACCTAACACAGAGAACTGGTGAGGAGCACATTTCAATTCTTACACACTGGACAGCTCACTCTGTGGACACAGAGGAGTTGAATGAAGAAACACACTAATGCAGGAGTGAGTCACAATGAACAGAGAATGGGGCAGAGATGAAAGAGTCTCACAGACTGGTAAGGAAAGGAAAGGTGGAAAGGAAGGCGGAAACTGTTGTGGATAGGGGTCCCTGAGAGAGTGTCTTTATCCGGCTGCAGTTCAGAAATAGTTGAGCAGTGTCAAAGTCATCCAGAAGCAGTGACTCTAAATTAAAATGTCAGAAAAACGGAAATCATGAGATGTAATGCCACCACAGTATAAGCTGTATTTGAGCTTTTCATCAGCCACTACTCTCCATGAATAATTCCAATGTGAGGAAAACTGTGTTCGACGTTGATTCATGCATCTGACATTTTCCATTAGAGTAAGAATAGTAAGGTAAACAATGTTTGTGCTTAGCAAAATGTTATTTAGGCTTTCTAAGAGAAATATATATATTATTTTGGATGTTAACTGTCTTGAAGAATCACACAAGGGAAGGAAGATGCAGAGTTGGGAGAGTAAAAGTTAAATAAGAGGGAAGAACACAATCAAAACGCTCACAGAAGGACATTAGAGAAAGTCTTCAGACAGAGGGAAACATTAAGATGTCATTGTCAAACACAGGGCTGTGAGGTCAACAGTGTTTTGGGGGTTCAGGGTTGAGTTTGAATGACCTACCAAGCCCAAGACCTCCCTCCACTAGACATGAAAGAGAAAGAGAGAATCAGGAAGATGCATGAAGGCCTACTGGAGCAGCACCTGTTACTATAATAACAAAAAAATGTAGGTCTACTATACTAGCTAGCCCACTTGCACAGGCCCATGAAGAAATGCAAGTCATGCGCTGTAAAAAGCAAAGAACAATTTAAAGCTAATTACCACCTAAAGAAACAGTAACCACAGTAAAGTAAAATGTTTTTTAAAGGAGGTAATGGAACTCACCCTGGACTTGGGACGGGGAGAGGCTGTCTCCTGATGATACAGAACACAACAATTGATAAGGTCCTATTCTATAAGTTCAAAGACGGACATTGGCTAATGGGGAAAACACTTTGCAACAGCAGAGAGTTTAATAAAAAAAACGTACTTTGAAAGTTTGAAGCAGTGGTGCAGGCCTAGAGAAACTGACTTGTACTAGATAACTACTCTACCCAATATCTTGTGAATATGTCTCCTAATGAGGACCAGGGCTGGGCAAAACATCTGGTCTGTCTAGATTATGAATAATGAAACCAAAAGTTGGTGGAGAACTTCAATGGGTGAAAAATAACTTTGTCCAAGTTTACATTTATATTGATGAGAGAACAAACATACTGTTACATTATTCTCTGAGCAGTATGTTCTCTCATCAATATAAATAGGAACATGAATGGTTGAAGATGAATACTGTATGCACTACAAACCGCTTATTTACAGCTACAAGTAAATCTTGTTCCAACTGTATGGCAAGTTTGGTCATGCCCTACTTATACTGTATCAAACAATCACCATTGACCTAAGCGGAGGTCTCTACAGTGCTTCAGGTGAGATAAATACCATTGAGAATTAAACTAGTTTATAATTCTTCGACAAAAAAACATTGTGTGTAAGAGTGTGTAAGAGTAAGTTCAATATATTTATTTCATAACCTTTTCAGCTTTACAATTGCAATTTGTTTAAATAAAACAAATATAATACATGTTATAATATATAAAATCACACTGAGGTAGTCAATCTAAGATACTCACGCTCAAGCTCCTGAAGAAATGCATTACGGCATTCTCATTAGCCCGACGTCGAGGGGCTGGCTTGGGGGAGGTGGCGTGACCCCGGAAGGACCCCTAAAGGTATAAACAGTAGTCAAGAACTCACCGAAGTCTCACTGCTAACGTTGGACAATCAGGCTCAATTAAATGGCAATGAGTACATGTTAACCTCTATGGGATCGGTGTGCCTATACCGGGACAGTTGAGCTAAAGTGCGCTAATGTGATTAGCATGACGTTGAACATTTCCCAGGACATATGTGGGCAGAAAGCTTAAATTGCACTGTCCAATTTACAGTAGCTATCACAGTGAAAAAATACCATGCAATTGTTTGAGGAGAGTGCCCAACAGCAAAAAAATTATCAAGGCAACAGGTTTGATACATTCACCTCTGAAGGTAAATAATGTACTTACTGTCACACCCTGATCGGTCTCACCTGTCTTTGTGCTTGTCTCCCCCTTGTCCCCCCTCCCTGTGCATTTCAACCTGTTCTCTGTTTGTCTTTTGCCAGTTCGTATTGTCTTGTCAGGTCTTACCAGCTTGTTTTCCCATCTTCCTACTTTCTCACGTTTCTGTTTCCTAGTTCCCCTGGTTTTGACCATTTCTGCCTGCCCTGACTCCGAGCCTGCCTGCTGTTCTGTACCTTCCTGACTTTGACCTGATTACGAACCTCTGCCTGCCCTGACCCTGAGCCTGCCTGCTCTTCTGTACCTTATTGACTCTGCCCTGGATTACGGACCTCTGCCTTCCCTTGACCTGTCTTTTGCCTACCCCCTGTTTGGGTCAATAAACATCTTTGATTCTATCTGTCTGCATCTGGGTCTTATCCTGAGTTCTGATAGTAGGAACTGGCCATGACTGACCCAACAGCTCCACAATGCTGCCTCCCAGCAAGGAGCCATCATTGGAAGACACAAGGAGTTACTGCAATGCCTTATGGAGGGACTCCATACCATGGTGGAACGCCATGACCAGGCGTTCGATACATTACTGGAGCAATTCCGCGTATTCCCTACAAGGCAGCAAGCCACACCAGTTATTCCCCAGACTCCCAGCAATCCTTCCACCAGTGACGCTTCTTCCCAGCCTTCCCCAGTGTCCCGAGAACCCCGCTCCTCCTGAGCGTTACGCTGAAGATTCTGGAACCTACCGGGCCTTTGTCTCCCAGTGCTCCCTCGTCTTCGAGCTGCAGCCTTCTTTGTTCCCCTCGGGCCGCTCGAGGATAACGTACATCATAACGCTGATGTCCGGGAGGGCATTCGCCTGGCGGCGGTGTGGGAGCAACAGTCTGCCGTCTGTCTCAGTCTGGAGGAGTTTGTGGTGGAAGTACGGAAGTTCGAGTCTCCGTTGTCCGGGAGAGAGGCTGCTCGTAAATTGCTCCAACTACGTCAAGACGCCCGTAGTGTGGCAGACTATGTGGTGGATTTTTGCACGTTGGTGGCTGAGAGTGCCTGGAACCCGGAGACATTGTTCGACATGTTCCTTCACGGATTATCAGAGGTGATCAAAGATGAGCTCGCAGCCCGGAGCTGCCCATGGACCTCGACTCCCTCATAGCCATCACCATCCGGATCGATGGGCGGCTACGAGAATGTAGGAGGGAGAGGGAATCTGTCCCCTGTCGCCTTCGCTCCCCCTCGATTCCCACCTCGACTCCTAGGAATCCGCCTGAAGGCATTTCCGAGAGACTCCGACGTCACCCGAGTGCTCACGGGAATCGCCAAGGGCGGTCAACTCGCCTTCTCCAGATCCCAAGCTACTGCGAAGGGCTCGATTGCCTCCGGATGAATGTTTACGCAGACTGAACACCAGGAGCTGTTTGTATTGCGGGACTACAGGACATTATATTTCCACCTGTCCATTGAAAAGACCAGGCTCATCAGTAGGCACGAGTACTCTGGTGAGCCGTATGGGGATTTTCCAATCTCCCATTACTCGCACCCCTCTCGATACCACCCTGTTATGGGGTGACCAGGCCAAATCACTCCGAGTGCTCAATGACTCTGGAGAGGGGCCGACGAAAGCTTTAACGATGCTACCTTGGTGTCGGAGCTTGGTATCACCACTCAGCCCCTCTCCATTCCAGTGGATGTCAGAGTGCTGGATGGGCGCTCTATTGGCAGAGTCACCCGCAATACGATTCCTATCGACCTATGAGTTTCAAAGTGTATGCAGTTCCTGCTCATTGAATCTCCGCATGTACCCATGGTTTTGGGATATTCATGGCTACAGATGCACAATCCCCTGATCAACTAGGTTACTGGTGCTATTGTGGGTTGGAGCCCGTTCTGCCATGCTCATTGTCTCAAGTCGGCCCAGTCTGCCCCGGGACATCTCCATGCAGGCTTGAGAGAATCCTCTGACCTCTCCACCATGCCCGCGGAGTATCTGGACCTCAGGGAGGTCTTCAACAAGGCCAGTGCTACTTCTCTCCCTCCGCATCAAACCCTATGTCTGCGCCATTGACGTTCTCACGGGCACTACACCCCCTCGGTGGCGGCTTTACTCTCTGTCGGGTCCGGAGACCAAGGCTATGGAGGAGTACATTGAGAATTCACTCGTTGCAGGAAGTATTCGCCCATTGGCCTCCTATGCCGGTGCAGGGTTCTTCTTTGTGGAGAAGAAGGACCAAACCCTGCTCCTGTGTATCGACTACCGGAGTCTTAATGACATCACTGTAAAAAAACGTTACCCTCTACCACTCATCTCCTCAGCTTTCGAAACTCTTCAGGGAGCGACCATCTTCTCCAAGTTGGACCTTCGGGTACGCCTACCATCTGGTTCGGATACGGGAAGGAGATGAGTGGAAGACTGCCTTTAACACAGCTAGCAGGCACTATGAGTACTTAGTTATGCCATTAGGGCTGACCAACGCTCCCGCTGTGTTCCAGGCCCTGGTCAACGATGTGCTCCAGGATATGCTGAACCGGTTTGTGTTTGTGTACCTCGACGACATCCTGGTCTTTTCCCGATCAGCTCAAGAACACGTCCTCCCTGTTTGACAAGTCCTTCAGCGTCTCCTGGAGAACCAGCTTTTCGTTAAAGCGGAGAAGTGTGAGTTACATCGCTCCACTATCTCCTTCCTTGGACACATCATCGCTGCAGGACATATACAGATGGATCCAGACAAGGTGAGAGCGGAGGTGGATTGGCCTAAACCCACATCCAGAGTGCAGCTGCAACGTTTCCTTGCTAACTTCTACTGCCGCTTCATCCATGGATACAGCATCTTGGCTTCCGCCTTCTCAGCACTCACCTCTCCTAAGGTTCCCTTCACATGGTCGCCAGCAGCTGACCAGGCGTTCTTGGGCCTCAAACTTCAATTCCCTACAGCCACCATCTTAATCCATCCAGACCCGTCCCGTCAGTTTGTGGTGGAGGTCGATGCCTCGGATGTCAGAGTGGGGGCCACCCTTTCCCAGCATTCTGACCAGGACCAAAAGCTGCACCCCTGCGTTTTCCTGTCCCATCATCTTACCCCTGCTGAGAGGAACTATGATGTGGGAAATCGAGAACTCCTCGCCATCAAGATGGGAACTGGGTTCTACAGTTTGAACCCCTGCTTTTGTTTGATAAAATGCATTTTTATATTCAAATGTAGAAACTGGGTTCTAAAGTTTGAACCCCTGCTGTCTCCGGCTCCACACCTAGATGTGTTAAAGTTAGTGTATGAGCTAATGATCCATCACGTATGACATTCCTGGGAGCGTGTAAACTTAC
This sequence comes from Brachymystax lenok tsinlingensis, assembly GCA_030435695.1. Classification (NCBI taxonomy): domain Eukaryota; kingdom Metazoa; phylum Chordata; class Actinopteri; order Salmoniformes; family Salmonidae; genus Brachymystax; species Brachymystax lenok. The sequence continues at coordinate 1,397,584 of CM059806.1, read as the reverse complement.
ATTTTGTATTACCACATCATTTTTGTATGTTCTCTATAGTTATGTACTTGAAAATGTATTAATTGACCAACTCGGCACATTTGGGCAGACTTCACTGCAATTCTTCACTGGATCAATCTGAAACTTTGCACACACTGCTGCCATCTAGTGCCCAAAATCTAAATTGCGTCTAAACTGCAATATTTTATGATGGCCTCTTTCTTGCATTTCAATGATGATGAAAGAAAATAATAACAGAAAATGCATGTTTTTTTGTTCGTATTATCTTTTACCGGATCTAATGTATTATATCCCCCTACATTAATTTCACATTTCCACAAACTTCAAAGTGTTTCTTTCAAATGGTATCAAGAATATGCCTGTCCTTGCTTCAGGTCCTGAGCTACAGGCAGTTAGACTTGGATCATTGGATGTCATTTTAGGCGAAAATTGAAAAAAAGGGTCCATAAACGTCTTTGTACAGTATGTACTCTATGTATTTTAAATCAATTTTTCAACTTGAGGTGACATTCTGAACAGATACTATGCTCTGTATTTCTTCGTAATGTTATGCATCCTAGTTCATAGAGTTAGTTTTTTTACATGGTTTGCTCAAGGGAATTAGAAAGTAAATTAAATGCACACAGAGTTAGTTTTTTTCACATGGTTTGCTCAAGGGAATTATAAATTAAATGAAATGCACACAGATGAGTACAAAAAAAAGGTTGCATAACCAAATGCTCCCTTACATTAAGGTGATTAGGAGTTGTTTTTTAAAAGCTGTCTGTCTGGAGGATTGCACCTCAATGGAGATGTTCAAAATTTGTATAAATAACCTATTCTAGAAAGGTAAGTATAATTGTGCAGAAAGAAAATAAATCAGATATCCAAGAACCTTACTACAACAAGAAAATTCAGCATGAATTCAAGCTTTTTCAAGGCCCCTCCCTCCAGATATAGGTTTTAATTGGATAACTTTTTTGTTGCTAAGAATTTTCCTGCACTGCAGGAAATGTGGATGAGCTTCGTGATTTACACAAATTTTCAGAAAACCCCCGATTATATTAACAGAATTGCACTTTGTAGCCTACTTTTGTCCAGCCTATAACCACAGATCAAGCAACATTATGGACTTAAGGTTCAAATCCTGTTGCGGCAGGATTATTTATTATTTTGCTATGACAATACTGGTCAAAATAAGATCCTAGATCTGTAACCCAATCTACAGCATTATGTTAATTCCCATTATCATAGCTGACAGTGATTAAAACAAGCGCTGAGTGGAGAAGACCGGATATTCTTTTAGAATGTCTGCAATGGGAAAATGCTGCAATTTTCTGGGCTAAAATGCATATATATTGACAAGCAGTATATATGCTGAGTGACATCACTCAGCTTCCCTAGTTTTGGTTGCAATAAACTATAGAGAGAATACGCTGAAGATGAAGCTCAGAATAATTTGGTGGTGTTTGATCGACTTGCTTAGCTTTAATAAAAAACATGAGACCTTGTAACCTGCAGAGGACCAACTGGTGCATGATGCAGACAGATCACATTGGATATTCTGTTTGCTATCAAGTCTGTACAGCTAAATCAATGGTGGTCAAAGTTTTATGAATTCAAGCTATGCAGTAGTTGTACATTAGACACCTGATTTCAAACTGTGATCATACGAAACACACCTGTCCATTTCAAAAGTTAAATTCTCACACTTTCCCAATGAGGAAGCTTCTGGAGAATTTGTAACAATGCGTTTATGACAGAAAACATCCAGTCAAACAAACAACTATCCAGGTTGGGGTCAGTAAAAACAATTCTGTGGTCAATTAAAATTCAGTGGTCAATTAAGATTCAAGCCTAACTAAAATGGAAATTAGATGGACCCTTTGGAATGTACTCAACTTGATTCTGACCATTGCAATAATTTACTATATTTTAACTATATTAGGTAAGATTTTTAAAGGTTGGTCATAAACATTAAAGACATGCCTCGGAACTTTGACAACTAGTAAATATTTTTTAAACCTCCCGCTTTAGGTTGAATGTGTCAACATGCATAATCTATGAGCAGAATTACTGTTTTACCACAATTGGCCACAAAATTCCCAGTTTGAAAGCGACAGTTTACAGGAAGCTGTGCGGCACCATTTTCCCTCCATTTTCCCACTTGTGGGCCAGCCGCCATCCAATTCGAGTTCCAGTCAATGAGCTTTAGCCCCTCACCATTTGAGGGACAGCTAGCAGGATGCACACACAGCAGAGCAAGAGTGACAGCAATGACGTACGCAATTTTCGTGGACCACTTTTGGCTCATGAGCGCTACTTTAAGAACTACTGGACAAAAAGTATAAAAATGTACCCGAGAATCTCTAAGAGATTGTCAGCAAATAAAGATAAAGATAAATCCCTGTTATCTTTAGCGGTTCTATAGCTATCCATTCCCCCCACGAAAAAATCCTCAACATGGAGAAACAATGCCAAACAATCTGTAGAGCAAGTAGTCCATTTGATATTTTGGGTAGATCTAGAATAAAAATTAAATGACCAATTATCTAAGATTATTACATCAGGTATTCTACAAGTATTTTAGCTCTGCACAATAAATAAATCACCTTTTTTCAAAGAATCTCTCTCGACTGCACACAAAACTGGCCAGGTCTATCCTTACCATCGTTATATTAGAACTCTATAGACTGAAAGAGTCTTGGTGAGGCCATTGGTAATAACAGTCGGTAACCCCAGATGCTCACCTTGCCCCTTTTCTTTTTGTCACCTCCAAAGAACGTGCTAATCTGATCCATCAGGCCAGGGGCCTTCTTCCTCCTGCTCAGTCCAAATGAGCTTTGCCCTGAGGTACTCGCTGTAGCCATGCTGGATAGTGGTTGTGTAGGGTGGGGACGACCGCTCTGTATCTGGGATTAAGACCTTTCAAACCAACTCTGTAAACGCTCTGCTGTTGCTCCTTGGATACTTTTCTATCTGTCTGACGTTGAATGGGCAGTCTTTGAAGGTGTCGTACCCGTGCCCCAATGTATCATGGGAGATGAGGCAGGTCAGGTGGGGGTAGGCGGACACAGTGGCGTACATGGTGCTGGCCTGACTCCAGGCGTTCTTTGGCCCCTCAGTGCCTGTGGAGTCAGTCACTACCGCCCTCTGCATGGGCCAGCCATTGTACTCCACCCCCCTGCCTCACCCGGCCTGAACTAAGGCCCTGATGCAAAACAGTCTCTGGCACTGTGAGGCCATTGTTTAAATGGACCCCATATATTTTTTTGATAGATTATATTCAAATAAGATTCAAATTAGCCCTGTTTTCCATACAGTTGACTAGAAAAGGAAACACGTAAATGCTAACTAATGCTGAAACATATGGAAATAATTTCTCGATGAAATAAGTTGTTAATCACAACTACACAAAGGTTATGGTCAGTTATGGAACAAAAACCATACCTACTTATTTATCTCATAATTCATAAGAAATTCTATGCATTTAATAAATAATAGTTATTATAGCTGATATTCACTCATGCTGTTTTGACAATGCAATATATACGTTTACCAAAATTGTTTTTGTCAAACTCGATTGTGTTGTTTTAATCCATAGAAGCTGCAGCAGCTGTGGAACAAAGCGGATTCTGTTAGAAAACACCCTAACATTAGCATATTCATATTTTGGAACAGATGCCTTTTGTTTTTCGTGTTTCTTTTTTTCTTTTTTTACAAAGAAAGCTATGTCAAGAAGGTAACTTTAAGAGCAAAATAACCAACTCTTCAAAACTCTAGTTGTACAGTGATACTTTGGGGTGAATTCCAAATATTTAATACCATTTTAAAGTTAAACAGTTCACAATGCAAGATATTGACCAAGTAGTATTAACCTGCAATGGCCTTAAAGATATTCCAAATACTACTTTCACAGATCTCACTCCGGTGATTGATGGTGTCTGAAGTTTCTGTTTTCCGATAAACTCATAGACCTCTGCTCTGCACAACAAATGAGAGTACAGATAATAACTTTGACGAAGTCAGATTAGAGTGCTGTGAAAGATCAGAAGAACAGATAATCTAAAATAAAAACATAGTGTTAGAAGGAACTTAAAAGATACTGTTTCTTCAGAAAATGTGAACTACACATTGTATGCCATGTAAAAAAAAAAGCAATTATCCTTAAGCCTGACACATAGGCCTATAAACTGAAGGTAGGAGGTGTGTCAAACTAAATCTGCACAATGCACATTTTTCACTGCATGCTGGTCATTAGTCAAAACTTAATGAGAACAGACTGTGGCTTGCCCAACAGTTACAGTTAATTTTATAAAGGACCAGACTCACTGACATGGAACAATCCGCGTAGGAACCATGAAGGAACGTGAAGAAGAGTTTGAGAATTTGAGTTATGCTATTCCATAGAGTTATGGGTAGGCACATTGCTTCGTGTGCTACACACGTGCCTCCTTACTCTATATAGTATGTGGCCTAGATGGTGCCTAAATAGTAGCACGGTTTTAATGGCTTTTGGACAATCTATAAAGGGAGTACACTTGGAGGGAGACATGTTAGTCCATTATGTCATGTCTACAGTAGTCCACCTGTTTTGTCAGGGAGGGTCTCTGAACAGCGCCCACATGACTGATAGAGAGCAGGAATGCACAGAGTGGGTCGACCGCACTGCATGTGCCCTCGTGTCTAGTAGACTCTTGGCTTTGTCCCACCAGTTTGGAGGGTCGAGAGAGACCGCAGGGAAAACAATACGGGCCATGGAGGAAAACTGTGGGACACAAACACGGGAGATATCCTTGAACCACGAGAAGAATGTAGATCTAGAGACCAGGACACCCACCTAGGGTAGCAGATGAGAATCTACTACTTAACAAGGCATTGTGTTGCCAATGTGCCCACCAGTCAGGGAGACAGCTCTCCTCTGTTTCATCACATGTGGCTGGGGAAAGACAATACAGGAGGTTGTTTGGTAGGCCTCTTATCACAACAGCAGTTATACTGGTTCTTGAACATACTGTATCAGTACATACAAAAATAACAGCAGCAAGGCTGTGAATAGTACTGTGACATATTTTAGGGCTCGTCCATTGTAACATGTTGGTTGTTGGAAATTGTTAAATTGTCTCTCCAAGATCATAAATTGAAACAGTATAATCTGGTATTCAAAGTCTTGACTGACCATTAGGTCTGTAATGATAACAGGGATTTCAAACGATAAACTTGATAACAGATATAACTGTCATCTGTCTGTTATCATGAGTATGCTATCTCATGTCACAAATGTGAGAAGAACTTAGGAACTTGTTTATTAGTCTTCTATTTACATTGTTTTTTATCAAAGCATCTTGTAGCAGCACAATATGTTATTTGGCTTTTGGGTCGAAACAAAAGAGCATGACATTGTTGTGACCAAAAACAAATGGCAGCATTATGCTTGGGCCTGGGCAGTGGCCTCTGCCAAGTGTTGATGGAATCGCTGGCTTTCTACAATTGAGAGATTTACATTGCCAGCCAAAAGGATCTGAGGACACTCAGTGGGAAAAACTAAAGTCTTACAGCTGATCTGATGAGTTCAAAGGTCTTAAGAGTTCACAGCCAAACAATGGGCTCTTTCCAGAAACCAAGCCAACACTTTACATCAAATTCATTAATCACTCTGTACAGCAAAACTATGCTTTAAAGATACTACATAAATATTGTTCTATTTGAGTGCCATGTATCACATCCTAACGATCCAACAGACAATAACCACAGACAGACAGTGTTTTAAAAGGCACAGGAAACAGTCAAAAGCCCCATTCTCGGCCTGTGTCAATTGAATGGTGAAAGCTTACGGCCATGCCCATGTCCTCATCCACAGGCTGCCTAAAACATGGAAAGGTCATGTAGGGCTAGGACACCAATGTCACACGTATTAAGGCCTCATAGAATAAGTTAATGGGACAAGTGTGTCATCCAGGTCAGATTGAGGGGCATCAGCGAGACACCACAATCAGCATATATGTATAGCAGAGCCTCATAATGATCCTTTAGTGTGTCTCATAAACAATAAATATAAGTGTTCTTCACCTGTATTAGCTGGGACTGACAGTAGAAATGGTTGGACTGTAGCCTCAGAAACCCTCTGAAAGAGAGCATAAGCAAGAAAGCAAGCATTATCTAGCAGCTGTTATATTATTTATTATTATATATTCAAACTCCTTGATGGCGACTGTACCTTTACACCATGGCTATTACTCAATAGCTTAATATCAGACATTCTACTTGGCTCGTTTACAGTCGTGGCCAAAGGTTTTGAGAATGACTCAAGTATTCATTTCCACAAAGTTTGCTGCTTCAGTGTCTTTAGATATTTTTGTCAGATGTTACTATGGAATACTGAAGTATAATTACAAGCATTTCATAAATGTCAAAGGCTTTTATTGACAATTACATTAAGTTGATGCAAAGAGTCAATATTTGCAGTGTTGACCCTTCTTTTTCAAGACCTCTGCAATCCGCCTTGGCGGATTGATGGCAGCCCCTTCTTGCATAATCAATGCTTGGAGTTTGTCAGAATTTGTGGGTTTTTTGTTTGTCCACCCGCCTCTTGAGGATTGACCACAAGTTCTCAATGGGATTAAGGTCTGGAGAGTTTCCTCGCCATGGACCCAAAATATTGATGTTTTGTTCCCCGAGCCACTTAGTTATCACTTTTGCCTTATGGCAAGGTGCTTCATAATGCTGGAAAAGGCATTGTTCGTCATCAAACTGTTCCTGGATGGTTGGGAGAAGTTGCTCTCGGAGGATGTGTTGGTACCATTCTTTATTCACGGCTGCGTTCTTAAGCAAAATTGTGAGTGAGCCCACTCCCTTGGCTGAGAAGCAACCGCACACATGAATGGTCTCAGGATGCTTTACTGTTGGCATGACACAGGACTGATGGTAGCGCTCACCTTGTCTTCTCCGGACAAGCTTTTTTCCGGATGCCCCAAACAATCGGAAAGGGGATTCATCAGAGAAAATGACTTTACCCCAGTCCTCAGCAGTCCAATCCCTGTACCTTTGCAGAATATCAGTCTGTCCCTGATGTTTTTCCTGGAGAGAAGTGGCTTCTTTGCTGCCCTTCTTGACACCAGGCCATCCTCCAAAAGTCTGCACTCACACCTGCCTGCTGCCATTCCTGAGCAAGCTCTGTACTGGTGGTGCCCCGATCCCGCAGCTGAATCAACTTTAGGAGACGGTCCTGGCGCTTGCTGGACTGTCTTGGGCGCCCTGATGCCTTTTTCACAACAATTGAACCGCTCTCCTTGAAGTTCTTGATGATCCGATAAATGGTTGATTTAGGTGCAATCTTACTGGCAGCAATATCCTTGCCTGTGAAGCCCTTTTTATGCAAAGCAATGATGACGACACGTGTTTACTTGCAGGTAAAACAAAGTGGAGAGCAGAGAACATGCATACCATTTACCTGCACTCCTAGGACAGACCAGTCTTATATATGCAGTTTTAAAAACTGTTCTTCGTTTTGTAAACATTACATGGCAAAGTAGCCAGAAGGTTCCAACAAACTGTCGCCAACAGAGAGGGCTACCTCACTTCTACTGTAGTCCTTAGGAAACTTTGCAGTATTTTGTTTTTTTATGTATTATTTAAAAGCTCTGACGAAGGCTGCGAGGCCGATACGTAAGCTTATTAAAGATCAGCGATACTATCAAGAGCAGTGTGCAGGTTCCCTCTTTTTTCTCATCTTATCCAACTGTTACCAGATGTGCAAGTGCCTTTTGAATTATGAATTATTTCTTACATTGTTATCCCAGAAAATCTTAAGTGTTATTACATACAGCCGGGAAGAACTATTGGATATCAGAGCGGCGTCAACTTACCAGCACTACGACCAGGAATACAACTTTCCCGATGCGGATCCTTTGTTCACACCACCCAGGGCATTTGAACTGATTCCAGAGGCCGACCCAAAACAAAGCCGCCGGAGGAGAAGAAGTCCGCTTCCGAGTATATTACTCGCTAATGTCCAGTCCCTAGATAACAAAGTTGATGAAATCAGGGCAAGGGTTGCTTTCCAGAGAAACTTCAGGGATTGTAACATACTCCGTATCACGGAAACATGGCTCTCTCGGGATATGTTGTCGGAGTCGGTACAGCCATCTGGATTCTCAGTGCGTTGCGCCAACGGGAATAAACATCTCTCCGGGAAGAAGAGGGTTGGGGGTGTATGTTTCATGATTAACGACTCTTGGAGTAATTGTAACAACATAAAGGAGCTCAAGTTCTTTTGTTCAGCTGACCTAGAATTCCTCACAATCAAATGCCGACAGTATTCTCTCCCAAGAGAATTCTCTTTGGTTATTGTCACAGCCGTGTATATCTCCCCTCAAGCCGATACCACGACAGCCCTCAAAGAACTTCACAGGACTTTAAGCAAACTGGAAACCATATATCCTAAGGCTGCATTTATTGTAGCTGGGGATTTAATAAACAAAAAAAAATTGAGAAAAAGGCTACGTAAATTCCATCAGCATATCGACTGTAGCACACTCGCTGGAAAAACACTGGACCATTGTTACTCTAACTTCAGCGATGCATACAAGGCCCTCCCCCACAATCCTTTTGGAAAATCTGACCACGACTCTATTTTGCTCCTCCCTTCCTATAGGCAGAAACTCAAACAGGTAGTACCAGTGCTAAGGACTATTCAACGCTTGTCTGACCAATCGGAATCCACGCTTCAAGATTGTTTTGATCACGTTCCGGGTAGCCACAGAGAATAATATCAACGTATGCGTTGATTCGGTGAGTGAGTTTATAGGGAAGTGTATAGGAGATGTTGTACCCACTGTGACTATTAAAACCTATCCTAACCAGAAATCGTGTATAGATGGCAGCATTTGTGCAAAACTAAAAGCACGTACCACCGCATTTAACCATGGCAAGGCGACTGGGAATATGGCAGAATACAAAAAGAGTAGTCATTCCCTCCGCAAGGCAATCAAACCAGCAAAATGTCAGCATAGAAACATTGTGGAGTCGCAATTCAACGGCTCAGACACAAGACGTATGTGGCAGGGTCTACAGAAAACCACGGACTACAAAAAGAAAACCAGCCACTGTAAAACCAGCCACTCTGGACATCGAGGGGGCCCCAGCATATGCTGTTCGAGTAATCCTGGACTCGAGGCATCGGAGGAGGGGCCTTCAGTACCTCGTGGAGTGGGAGGGGTACGGTCCGGAGGTTTTTCCTTGTTTAACACACCTGATTTCAATCCCACAATTACCTGTTCATTATTTAACCCTCTGTTCCCCCATGTTTGTTTGTGAGTGATTGTTTATTGTATTGCGATCCGTTATGTTGGGCTTGGCATTATTTTGATGTGTTTTGTGATTTTATTTGAGTAAAATTGCTTAAATTACTCATATCTGCTGTCCTGCGCCTGACTCCTCTACACCAGCTACACACAGATGCATTACAGTGGCTGGTTTTCTTTTTGTAGTCCGTGGTTTTCTGTAGACCCTGCCACATACGTCTTGTGTCTGAGCCGTTGAATTGCGACTATACACCGGGGCCTCACTGCGGTGGCGGTCGGCGCTCGCCTTCTGCCGCCTCATGGCCCGTTGCAGGTGCACATGGGCGGCGTCCCAGGTCTCCTCTGAGCGCTTAAACCATTCGTCCACCGCAGGAGCCTCGATCTCACTCTGATGCCAAGGTGCCAGAGCCGGCTGATACCCCAGTACGCGCTGGAAAGGAGAGAGGTTAGTGGAGGAGTGGCGGAGTGATTTTTGGGCCATCTCTGCCCATGGGATGAACGCCGCCCACTCCCCCGGCCGGTCCTGGCAATATGACCGCAGAAACCTACCCACATCCTGGTTTACTTTCTCCACCTGCCCGTTACTCTCGGGGTGAAACCCCCAGACGTTCCATAAACGCCCTCCAGACCCTGGACGTGAACTGGGGACCCCGATCAGAGACTATGTCCTCAGGCACCCCGTAGTGCCGGAAGACATGTGTGAACAGGGCCTCCGCAGTCTGTAGGGCCGTAGGGAGACCGGGTAAAGGGAGGAGACGGCAGGACTTAGAAAACCAATCCACAATGACCAGGATTGTGGTGTTGCCCTGTGAGGGAGGAAGATCAGTAAGGAAGTCCACCGACAGGTGCGACCACGGTCGTTGTGGAACGGGTAGGGGTTGTAACTTCCCTCTGGGCAGGTGCCTAGGAGCCTTGCACTGGGCGCACACCGAGCAGGAGGAAACATAAACCCTCAAGTCCTTGGCCAAGGTGGACCACCAGTACTTCCCACTAAGACAGCGTACTGTACGACCGATGCCAGGATGACCAGAGGAGGGTGACGTGTGGGCCCAATAGTTCAACCGGTCACGGACAGCAGACGGAACGTACAGACGCCCAGCTGGACACTGAGAGGGAGTGGGCTCTGTAGGCAATGCCCGCTCGATGTCCACATCCAGCTCCCACACTACCGGTGCCACCAGGCAAGAAGCCAGGAGTATGGGAGTGTGATCCATGGACCGCTCCTCTGTGTCATACATCCGGGACAGTGCGTCTGCCTTAGCGTTCTGGGAACCTGGTCGGTAAGACAGGGTGAAAACAAAACGGGTAAAGAACACGGCCCACCTTGCCTGGCGAGGGTTCAGACTCCTCGCCGCCCGGATGAACTCCAGATTGCGGTAGTCAGTCCAGATGAGAAAAGGGTGTTTAGCCCCCTCAAGCCAATGTCTCCACACCTTCAGAGCCTTGACGACAGCCAACAGCTCCCGGTCCCCCACATCATAGTTTCACTCCACCGGGCTGAGCTTCTTCGAAAAGAAGGAGAAGGCACAAGGGTGGAGCTTTGGTGGCGTACCCGAGGGCTGAGAGAGCACGGCTCCTATCCCAGCCTCGGACGCGTCCACCTCCACTATGAACGCTAAAGAGGGATCCGGATGAGCCAGCACGGGAGCCGAGGTAAACAGAGCCTTCAGGTGACCAAAAGCCCTGTCCGCCTCAGCCGACCACTGCAGTCGCAACGGTCCCCCCTTCAGCAGTGAGGTAATGGGAGCTGCTACCTGACCAAAGCTCCGGATAAACCTCCGGTAGTAGTTGGCAAACCCTAGGAACCGCTGCACTTCCTTTACCGTGGTGGGATTCGGCCAATTACGCACGGCTGAAATGCGGTCACTCTCCATCTCCACCCCTGACGTGGAAATGCGGTACCCTAGGAAGGAGACGGCTGTTAGAAGAACAGATATTTCTCAGCCTTGACGTACAGGTCATGCTCGAATAGTCGACCAAGCACCCTGCGCACCAGGGACACATGCTCGGCACGTGTAGCGGAGTATATCAGAATGTCGTCGATATACACCACAACATCCTGCCCGTGCAGATCCCGGAAAATCTCGTCAACAAAGGCCTGGAAGACTGATGGAGCATTCATCCACCTGTACGGTATGGGTGGACACGCTCTCACGTCCCGAAGGAGCCGGGTGGACGGTCGCCAGGTAGAGTTCCAGCTGGAGTAGGAACCCCTGGCATCTGGCAGCCGTCCCATCATACTCCCCCTGGCATCGCAAGCGAATCCCGCTGGGACCGGGTGAAGAAGGGGTGGACAGTGGGGCCTGCTGTAGTGGGGCTGGTGGAGGCATTGGAAGACCTCCTTCTCTCTCCCATCGATCCATTGTCTGCAACACGCGATCCATGGCGGTGCCCAGACGTTGCAACATGGTCGCGTGCTGCTGGACGTTCTCCTCTACCGACACAGGGAGGGAGTCTGCTCCTGCTGACTCCATTTGTCCGGTGAGTGATTCTGTAATGCGTCTGTGTGTAGCTGGTGTAGAGGAGTCAGGCGCAGGACAGCAGATATGAGTATTATAAGCAATTTCACTCAAATAAAATCACAAAACACGTCAAAATAATGCCAAGCCCAACATAACGGATTGCAATACAATGAACAATCACTCACAAACAAACATGGGGGAACAGAGAGTTAAATAATGAACAGGTAATTGTGGGATTGAAACCAGGTGTGTAAAACAAGGAAAAACCAATGGAAAATCGTCATCACACTTTACACTTCCCTATCCCATCTGGGCAAAAGGAATACATAAATGACAATAGCTCAGCATTCAACAGCATAGAACCCTCCAAACTCATCATTAAGCTTGAGGGGTCTCAACACAGCCCTGTGCAATTGGGTCCTGGACTTCCTGACGGGGCCATACCCAGGTAGGAAACAACATCTCCACTTCGTTGATCCTCAACACTGAGGCCCCACAAGGGTGCATGCTCAGTCCCCTCCTGTACTCCCTGTTCACCCATGACTGCGTGGCCATGCACGCCTCCAACTCAATCATCAAGTTTGCAGATGACACAACAGTAGTAGACTTGTCTACCAACAACGACCGAGACAGCCTACAGGGAGGAGGTGAGGGCTCTCGGAGTGTGGTGTCAGGAAAATAACCTCACACTCAACGTCAACAAAACAAAGGAGATGATTGTGGACTTCAGGAAACAGCAGATGGAGCACCCCCCCTATCCACATTGATGGGACAGCAAGGGAAAAGGTGGAAGTTTAAAGTTCCTCTGCGTACATATCACTGGCAAACTGAAATGGCCCACCCACAAAGGCAGTGTCGTGAAGGCGCAACAGTGCCTCTTCAACCTCAGGAGGCGGAGGAAATGTGGCTTGTCACCTAAAACCCTCACAAACCTTTACAGATGCACAATTGAGAGAACCCTGTCAGGCTGTATCACAGGCTGGTACGGCAACTGCACCACCCACAACTGCAGGGCTCTCCAGAGGATGGTCTGCACAATGCATCACCGGGAGCAAACTACCTGCCCTCCAGGACAACAACCACCTGAGCTACTGCCTGTTTACCCTGCAACCATCCAGAAGGCGAGGTCAATACATGTGCATCAAATCTGGGACCGAAAGACTGAAAAACAGCTTCTATCTCAAGGCCGTTGTTAAACAGCCATCACTAGCACAGAGAGGCTGCTGCCTGCATACTGACTTGAAACCATTGGCCACTTTAATAATGCCACTTTAATAATGTTTACATATCTTGCATTACTCATCTCATATGAATATACTGTATTCTATACTATCTATTGCGTCTTAGCTTATGCCGCTCTGACATGCCGCTAAAAACACTGCATGAATCTATCATCTTATTTGTGGTTAGAAAAATAATAATTTTACATGACTTTATGGAGACAAGCAGAATCTTTAATTCCACAAAAGAGCGCATGCTGAAGCCCTGGAGACAATTTTGATTTCTAAATAAGCTATTGCTAAAGAAAGAGGATTGTCTAAATTTGGAACAGTGCTAAAGTTGTTCATCAACTGTAAACATTTAGCACAACAGAACCAGTTACACCTGAAGTATCTGATCATCAATGAATTAGAGAAAAAGCCATTCATTTTTTAATACAGCAGCCCAGACCCGGCACCAGGATAAAGTGACTAAAGGGGGCTGTTGAAATCACTGAGGGGATCTTGCATGGGAATTATTTTGAATTCTGCTTATATATTCACACCATAATACACATAAAGTTAAAATGCCGAGACTCTGAGATCATTGAGTGCTTTTGAAATCTGTAGCCTCTGTCTGCTGCGCTGTATCAGCACAACGGACAGCCCCCTACAGCAATGCCATTTAGATGGGCAATTACCCAATTACAAACAGCCTATGTAAATGCGCCGTACACACACAGCTGGCTCATCAAAATACTGTAAACTACAATGAGGAAAGTATTAGCCTAGTTATTCATGCATGCAAACGAATGCGAACATAACAAAACAGTGGTACCAAGTAGTTGGTCGATGCAATAAGGCATGACAAAATCTACTCTACATTACCAAAAGTATGTGAACACCTGCTTGTTGAACATCTCATTCCAAATTCATGGGCATTAATATGGAGTTGGGTTCCCCATTGCTGCTATAACAGCCTCCACTCTTCTGGGAAGGCTTTCCACTAGATGTTGGAACATTGCTGCAGGGTCTTGCTTCCATTCAGCCACAAGAGCATTAGTGAGGTCGGGATGTTGATGTTGGACGATTAGGCCTGGCTCGCAGTTGGCGTTCCAATTCATCCTAATAGGTGTTCGTCGGAGTTGAGGTCAGGGCTCTGTGCAGGCCTATGAAGTTCTTTCCCACCAATCTCGACAAACCATTTCTGTATGGACCTTGCTTTGTGCACGGGGGCATTGTCATGCTGAAACAGGAAAGGGTCTTCCCCAAACTGCTGCCACAAAGTTGGAAACACAGAATCGTCAAGAATGTAATTGTACCGTTACTTTTTTGGGGTTCTAACCGGTTCATAACTTTATTTTGCAAATTGACATGTACCAAAGAGACATTTACAGAAATGATGTAAAAGGACTTGTAACATAGTGGAGGATACAACTCCCTTACTCCTTCAGCTGTTGAGTTGAGGTACTGCTGTCACCCATACTATTCTCCCATCTGCAGCACATTGTCACATTAGAATAGATACTGTCTATTCTAATAACAATACATTAGTTTCACAAAAGCAAAAAAGTATGCAACGTATCAATAACCCGGAATCACAAAATTGCTAACCTGCACAAGGACACCAAACCCATTTCAGATAATCTATCAGGAAATAGGTCTGCTCCTCCTTTTCACTGTTTGTTGCCATGGTAACAAGTCCTAATGGCCCATACAGAAAAGCTGGAGCAGACCCAGGCCTCTCTAATAGGGCATCACTACCTGTGAGCAACAGAATACATCCTTTTGGTTCATTTTTTATGAAAACTAATAGCAGTGGCATACTTTTCAGACCGAACACTTGCACAAGAGGCCCTTCAAAGGGCTCCTGATTTGATCTGGTGAACCCTGCACTCATGTCCTATCTATAATCTAGTGGAAGATATACATAAACACATGTTGTTCATAATATTCATGAGAGACACATGATTTTCTATGATGTGTCTCTCAAATGATGAGAGACATCATTTTACGCTGTGTCTTATAGGGAAGTGGGATCTGTAAGAAAGGTAAACTCTCTTGCAGTCACTCCTTCAGGAAGTATTCACACCCCTTGATTTATTACACATTTTGTTGTGTTACAGCCTGAATTCAAAATTGATTAAAACATTTTTCTCACCCATACACACACAATATCTCATAATGACAAAGTGAAAACATGGTTTTAGAATTTGTTGAATTTTTTTGAAAATGAAATACAGGAATACATCATTTACATTAGCGTTTACACCCCTGAGTCAATACTTTGTAGAAGCACCTTTGGCGACGATTACAGCTTTGAATTGTCTCGGGTATGTTTGTATCTGCTTTGGACATCTGGATTTGGGGATTTTCTCTCATTCTTCCTTGCAGATTTTCTCAATCTCTGTTAAGTTAAAAAGGAGCAGCGGTGAACAGCTTATCACCCATGCTAACAAACTATAGTTTTGTCAAGTCGGTTAGGACATCGACTTTGTCCAGCAATCTTCAAGTCTTTCCACAGATTTTCAATGGGATTCAAGTCTGGGCTTTGGCTGGGCCACTCAAGGACTTTCACATTCTTGTTCTGAAGTCATTCCAGCGCTGGTTTAGCTGTATGCTTGGGGTCATTGTTCTGTTGGAAAGTAAATCTGCGCCCCAGTCTAAGGTCATTTGCACTCTGAAACAGGTTCTCATCAAGGATTTGCCTGTATTTGGCTCCTTTCGTTGTTCGCTCTATCCTTAACAGTTTCCCAGTCCCTAACACTGAAAAGCATCCCGATATCGTGATACTGCTACCACCATGCTTCCCCGTATGGGATGGTATTAAATGGGTGATAAGCTGTGCCTGGTTTTCTCCAGACAGAGCTTTGCATTCAGGCCATAGAGTTCAATGTCTATCATCAGACCACAGAATCTTTTGCCTAATGCTCTTTCACATGCCTTTATGCAAACTCCAGGCTCTATGAAGAGTCTTGGTGGTTCCAAACTTCTTCCATTTAAGAATGATGGAGGCCACTGTGTTCTTGTGAACCTTAAATGCTGCAGAATTTGTTTTGGTACCCTTCTCCAGATCTGTGCCTCGGAGCTTTATGAACAATTCCTTCGACCTCATGGCTTGATTTTTGCTCTGACATGCACTGTCAACCTTATATAAACAGGTGTGCCTTTCCAAATCATGTCCAATCAGTTGAATTTACCACAGGTGGACTCCATTCAAGTTGTGGAAATATATCAAGGATGATCAATGTGAACAGGATGCACCTGAGCTCAATTTTGAGCCTCAGAGCAAAAGGTCTGAATACTTATTTAAATAAGTTTATTGTTAACAAATTTCTTGCTAACAAACTATAGTTTTGTCAAGTCGGTTAGGACATCGACTTTGTCCATGCATGACACAAGTAATTTTTCCAACAATTGTTTACAGACAGATTATTTCGCTTATAATTCACTGTATCACAATTCCAGTGCGTCAAAAGTTTACATACACTAAAATTGACTGTGCCTTTAAACAAATTTCAACCAGTAAAATACGTCTTTATCTTGTTGTATACCCACTGTGCTGCTCGGCCGGTGCTAGCACATGCACAGAACAAATACACTGCTGGAACACCGATTAAGGTGTTTACATGTCCTAATAATTAGAAAGATAGCTCAGAAAACCAGGTGGTTTAATAGGCATATAATTACTTCCAATTTGACCTTACGCTGATTAAGTAGTTTACATGACTATTGCATAATCTGTTTACTGCTATAATCCATTTAATATCAAATTATTAGTGTGCATGTAAACGTACTAAATGTTGCACTTCACTAGCAATAGCTGAAGTCAAAACAGATAGAAAGGGAGGCAGACAGGTGGAGTAGAGACTTTATTGTAATTGAAAGACCATTTTCATCAGGATATCTTTTACTGTTTTTGTCAGCTTCAGCCCTATATATTTTACTTAGTTGATGATCTAATTTAGGCCTATGGGCTACAGTTGAAGTCGGAAATGTACATACACTTAGGTTGGAGTCATTAAAACTTGTTTTTAAACCACTCCACAAACTTCTTGTTAACAAACAAGTTTTGGCAAGTCGGTTAGGACATCTACTTTCTGCATGACTGTCACGACTTCCGCCGAAGTCGGTCCCTCTCCTTGTTCAGGCGCCGTTCGACGGTCGACGTCACCGGTCTTCTAGCCATTGATTACAGGCTCAAAATGGCCAGAAACAAATAACCTTATTTGAAACTCATCAGTTCATTCTTGTTCTGAGAAATTAAGGCTCGTACAACACTGTGTACTACTCCCTTCACAGAACAGCATAAACTGGCTCTAACCAGAATAGAAAGAGGACTGAGCAAGAGGTCCTCAACTGGCAGCTTCATTAAATAGTACAATCAAAACACCAGTCTCAACGTCAACAGTGAAGAGGTGACTCCGGGATGCTGGCCTTTTAGGCCTTCTACGCCTGGAGGTGTGTTGGGTCGTTGTCCTGTTGAAAAACTAATTATAGTCCCACCTAGCGCAAACCAGATGGGATTGCGTATCGCTGCAGAATGCTGTGGTAGCATTGCTAGTGAAGTGTGCCTTGAATTGTAAATAAATCACAGACAGTGTCACCAGCAAAGCACCCCCACACCATCACACATCCTCCTCCATGCTTCACGGTGGGACCCACACATACAGAGATCATCCGTTCACCTACTCTGCGTCTGACAAAGACACAGCCGTTGGAACCAAAAATCTGACAAAAATACAGATTTCCATCGGACTAATATCCATTTCTCGTGTTTCTTGACCTAAGCAAGTCTCTTCTTCTTATTGGTGTCCTTTAGTAGTGGTTTCTTTGCAGCAATTATGAAGGCCTGATTCATGCAGTCTCCGCTGAACAGTTGATGTTGAGATCTGTATGTGAAGCATTTATTTGGGCTGCAATTTCTGAGGCTGGTAACTCTAATGAACTTATCCTCTGCAGCGGAGGTAACTTTAGGTCTTCCTTTCCTGTGGCGATCCTCATGAGAGCCAGTTTCAACATAGCGCTTGATGGTTATTGCAACTGCACTTGAAGAAACTTTCAAAGTTCTTGAAATTTTCCGGATTGACTGACCTTCATGTCTTAATGTAATGGTGGACTGTCATTTCTCTTTGCTTATTTGAGCTGTTCTTGCCATAATATGGACTTGGTATTTTACCAAATAGGGCTATATTGTGTATACTGTACCACCCTTACCTTGTCACAACACAATTTATTGGCTCAAACGCATTAAGACGGAAATAAATTCCACAAATTAACTTTTAACAAGGCACAGCTGTTAATTGAAATCCATTCCACACCTCATTTTTTATTTTACCTTCATTTAACTAGGCAAGTCAGTTAAGAACAAATTCTTATTTTCAATGACGGCCTAGCAACAGTGGGTTAACTGCCTTGTTCAGGGTCAGAACAACTGATTTTTACCTTGTCAGCTCGGGGACTCGATCTCGTCCAACGCTCTAACCACTAGGCTACCCTGCCGCCCCAGCATGAAGCTGGTTGAGAGAATGCCAAGAGTGTGCTAAGCTGTCATCAAGGAAAAGGGTGGCTACTTTGAAGAATCTCAAATATTAAACATATTTTAATTTGTTTTACACTTTTTTGGTTACTACATGATTCCATATGTGTTATTTCATATTTTTGATATCTTCACTATTATTCTACAATGGAGAAAATAGTGAAAATAAATAAAAACCCTTGAATGAGTAGGTTTGCCCAAACTTTTGACTGGTACTGTATATTTGTGTGCATGATATCGACTGTGATGGTGGGCCAGATCAGTATATCCAATTATGCTCCACCATGCCTTTAATGCACTTACTAACTGATAAGCTGCAGCATTTCTCATTTGACTCAGTGGCATGCAGCTGAGGTCTCTGTTGGTCTCCTGAGACACCTGCCCTGTCTATTATACGTGTCATGAATAATATGTGCTAATGAGATATGAATTGATTGTGTTTAAAAAGTGGACATTTTCATCCATCACTCTAAATGCTGTTTAACAATAGATTACCACCCAATAACTCCCCTGATATGAGAGTGAAAGGAATAGCAGTGGCCCTTGCTATTGGATGTCATACATCTGCTGAATAACAAATTATATTACCGATCCGTTCTCTCAATGCTAAAGGTACTCAATTTATTATTTCAGTCACTGTGTGAATGGGTGCCATGATTTATTTAACAATTAGTGAGAATGATAGACACACTGGTTATGGGGGTGATATTTTCATTTTTATTTTCACCTCAGTGTATGTTTTGTTAACCTGGGTGCTTGTGTTGAGGATTTACAGTAAATGTTTGTAATTAATGTTTTGTGTTAGTATTCATTATTCCTTTATGATGTAAGCCCGCTGTTGGTATTTGTTTGTTATATTGGTGTGGCTGTTGAACACGTTGAGGAGACTTAATTACTTGGTGTTACCTTAGATCGTAAAGTGTCATGGTCAAAGCATATAGATTCAATGGTTGTAAAGATGGGGAGAGGTCTGTCCATAATAAAGAGATGCTCTACTTTTTTGACACGAGACTCCAAAAAGTAAGTCCTGCAGGCTCTAGTTTCGTCTTATCTTGATTATTGTCCAGTCATGTGGTCAAGTGCTGCAAAGAAAGACCTAGTTAAGCTGCAGCTGGCCCACAACATGTCTTGCTCTTCAGTGTAATCACAGGGCTAATATAAATGCCATTCTCTTGGCTAAAAGTTAAGGAGAGACTGACTGCATTACTTTTTCTTTTATAAGAAGCATTACTGTGTTGAAAATTCCTAATTGTTTGCATAATAAACTTACACACATCTCTGACACACACACTTACCAAACCAGACATGCCATCAGGGGGTCTTTTCACAGTGCCCAAATCAAGAACAAATTCAAGAAAGTGTACAGTATTATACAGTGCCTTCGGAAAGTATTCAGACCCCTTGACATTTTCTACATTTTGTTACGTTACAGCTTTATTCTAAAATTGATTAAATAAATACAAATCCTCAGCAATCTACACACAACTGTACCCCATTATGACAAAGCGAAAAAACAGGTTTTTAGAAATGTTAGCAAATTTATTAACAAATTTAATTGCAAACTGTCCCCCCAATAAACCGGGGGGACAGTTTGCGGGACTCCACCTGGAGGGGCAGATCTTGGGAGGCTACTTTGAAGAATCTAAAATCTAAAATATATTTTGATTTGTTTAACACTTTTTTTGGTTAGTACATGATTCCATATGTGTTATTTCCTAGTTTTGATGTCTTCACTATTATTCTACAATGTATAAAATAGTACAAATAAATAAAAACCCTTGAATGAGTAGGTTTGTCCAAACTTTTGACTGGTACTGTAAATAAAACTACTGATAAACCATCAATGACAGGACTAAAGTACATAAATACTGCAGTATTTACACTGTATGATTGTCACAAAGGTGAAAAGAATTCCTTCCTCTATCCACCTGTCCTAGACTCGCTGCCTGTCGTTGTCTCCGTCCCCATCTACAGCTTGTGGAGAGGTGGGGGTGGTGGTGGTGGTGCAGGCAGACCTCTTGGCTGCAAATGGGAAAGGTTTGGCTGTCACCTCGTCTGATTAATGACCTTGTTGAAACATGTCCAGCCACATTAGAAGCCCATGTATCTCCCAGAGTCCACACAGGCCTGCCTGCTTTGTTCTGATGGGAAATGGTGTCAGCGAACCCACTGCTGCTTCGCCCATAAAGAGATAAAGATTTACTGTCATCAGAGGCCAGATTAAATCGCACAGACGCAGACATTGATTTCAGAGAGAGGGAGAGAGAAAAAAAAAATCCACATTTTGGGGAGGAAACTCATTCCAGGGTCGGCGGAGATATGATCAGCTTATTTGGGAGGAGGATAATATGGAGCCCTCTCCCAGAATGAACTTTGAAAGAAGTAAATTGTAAATATTGATTTTAAAATGAACTGTCAGTCTCGCTCTTAGAGATTATTCCTATCATCGTGTCGAGTGGGGGACGATTAAATCAAAACTGCTGACAAAGTGGGGGTGTATGGTATTTCTGTTAAGGAGCAGTCAAGAGTGCTTTATTCGCCTGTGCTTAGTAATAATGGTTGTTAAATTTAATCCAGGGCTATCACAGCCAATAAGAAGTATGTGGGAAGGTAGCCTAAAACCTGCGTTAACCTGCTGTACACTTTCTATTGTCCATTACTTCCCCATGTGGACAAATACATTTAATCTGTTTGCTGGATAATTATCTGGTAGAAACTTGATGCCATTTTCTCTCCTTTCCGAAAATGGCTCAAAGCTGAAGCAAATTGGATGAGGCCTCTAACAAGGAGTGTCACGGAAGCATAGTGCTTTCACAAACCTGTATGAATTTATACCTTCTTATCAGCCTACCACCCCTCTCTCACACTTTCTCTCTCTTTCTCTCTCTTACTCAACAAGTTGTCTTGGTCCACGGCAGTATGTTCCTGTCATAACCGCTGAAATGATTTAATGCTGACACCTAGCGTTGTGATGAACAGCTTGTCAGAGGTGAGGAACACACTGAGGGTACGTCTCAAATAGCATCCTATTCCCTACATAGTGCACTACATTTGACCAGAGCCTTATTGGCAATGGCCAAAAGTTGTGCACTAGCACTATAGGGAATAGGGTGCTATGTGGGATGTAGATATGGGCGCTGAGATATTTATCTCCCACCAAAAGGGGACTGGGAAAAGAAGAAGAATGATGTTGTTTCCAGGAAGAGAACTCCATAAAGATCATGTTTCATCATTAAAAAATACTTAATAGCATGAATTATGAGTTTGACTAAATGAAAATGTATTCATTTTGTTAGGTTCTAATATTGAGTAAATAACTCACGGACACTAGAGAAGCTTAATCAAGTTGAATTCTTCCCAAAGGGTCGATGCAGCTGTAATTCAGACAGACATGGCTTCCCCCCACTTTGTCAGCAGTTTAGGTGGAGTCTCCTCCTTATCGCTAAATATTGCATCATTATTGCTAAGCAGGGAACTAAGTGATATGAGCCTTCAACGGTTTCTCCCCTTATCAGTAATGTCACATGCGTTCATGTTCCCTGCACTCAACACATTCCAAGCTTAGTTGCACCCACTATATACCTTCCTCCTATAACCCTTCTGGTGTAGAGCCTCTAAACCTCAGCACTCCATCAGTGACATGAATAAGTATATTTCACATTCTCAAAACCCAACCATTTTTATTGATTGTCGTACTGTAAATGTTGTTTACAGTACAGCCCTTTATCTGGCAGCTGGATGATAACAAAGTACGTTTTAAGTTGTAATGTTATTGGATTCAATATTTAGCATTAAACCTATACAACTGTATCAATGCAAACATTTATTTGTGAAAAAGTGAATTTTCGATCAAATAAACCATGCCGCACCATACTATAGGTACCTGTTAAATTTCACACAGAGTAGACATTCTCACTAGATGGCAGCACTCTCCTATGATGCAAATCAGGTGCAAATTAACTCGCTCTACTATGGAGAGATGCTTTTTAGATTTGTTAGTTTAATTACTATAATGGGCAGTTTTTTCCACATTAAAGATGAGGTTATAAAATGCATGCTAAATTACAATAAAACTGTTTGAGTTACGTATGAACATTGCTGTAAATTGTTTTACTCCTAGCCCCTTCTTCCTGCCCCCCATAGATACACTAATGATGTTAAACGAATTATGCACATTTTCAACTGTATGCCACAGCATTCTTTTGACTACTTCCTGTATTTGTCATTGTTATATTCTAACTAGGCTCAAAAGTATGTTTGTGTGTGTGTGTGTGTTAAGTTAAGTAACAATCTTTTATAAAAAAAAATAATTTCACCTTTATTTAACCAGGTAGGCTAGTTGAGAACAAGTTCTCATTTACAACTGCGACCTGGCCAAGATAAAGCACAACAGTTCGACACATACAACAACAAAGAGTTACACATGGAATAGACAAACATACAGTCAATAATACTGTCGAAAAAATAAAAAAATAAGTCTATATACAGTGAGTGCAAAAGAGGTAAGATAAGGGAGGTAGGGCAATAAATAGGCCATGGTGGCGAGGTAATTACAATATAGCAATTAAACATTGGAATGGTAGATGTGCAGAAGTTGAATGTGCAGGTAGAGATACTGGGGTGCAAAGGAGAAAGATAAATAAATAAATACAGTATGGGGACAAGGTAGTAGGATGGGCTGTTTACAGGTGGGCTATGTGCAGATGCAGAGATCTGTGAGCTGCACTGACAGCTGGTGCTTAAAGCTAGTGAGGGAGATATGAGTCTCCAGCTTCAGTGATTTTTGTAGTTTGTTCCAGTCATTGGCAGCAGAGAACTGGAAGGAAAGGTGGTCAAAGGAGGAATTGGCTTTGGGGATGACCAGTGCTGCTATGGTGACCAGTGAGCTGAGATAAGGCGGGGCTTTACCTAGCAAAGACTTGTAGATGACCTGGAGCCAGTGGGTTTGGTGATGAGTATGAAGCGAGGGCCAGCCAATGAGAGCATACAGGTCGCAGTGGTGGGTAGTAAATGGGGCTTTGGTGACAAAGCGGATGGCACTGTGATAGACTGCATCCAATTTGTTGAGTAGAGTGTTGGAGGCTAATTTATGAATGACATCGCCGAAGTCGAGGATCGGTAGGATGGTCAGGGTAGGGTATGTTTGGCAGCATGCATGAAGGATGCTTTGTTGCGAAATAGGAAGATGACTCAAGATTTAATTTTGGATTGGAGATGCTTAATGTGAGTCTGGAAGGAGAGTTTACAGTCTAACCAGACACCTAGGTATTTGTAGTTGTCCACATATTCTAAGTCAGAACCGTCCAGAGTAGTGATGCTGGATGGGCGGGCAGGTGCTGGCAGTGATTGGTTGAAGAGCATGCATTTAGTTTGACTTGCATTTATTAAGAGCAGTTGGAGGCCACGGAAGGAGAGTTGTATGGCATTGAAGCTCGTCTGGAGGTTAGTTAACACAGTGTCCAAAGAAGGGCCAGAAGTATACAGAAGGGTGTCGTCTGCGTAGAGGTGGATCATAGAATCACCAGCAGCAAGAGCGACATTATTGATGTATACAGAGAAGAGAGTCTGCCCAAGAATTGAACCCTGTGGCACCCCCATAGAGACTGCCAGAGGTCCGGACAACAGGCCCTTTGATTTGACACACTGAACTATCAGAGAAGTAGTTGGTGAACCAGGCGAGGCAATCATTTGAGAAACCAAGGCTGTTGAGTCTGCCAATAAGAATGTGGTGAATGACAGAGTCGAAAGCCTTGGCCAGGTCGATGAATACGGCTGCACAGTAATGTCTCTTATCGATGGTGGTTATGATATCGTTTAGGACCTTGAGCGTGGCTGAGGTGCACCCGTGACCAGATCTGAAACCAGATTGCATAGCAATGTTAACTTGGCTTTCGAAGACCTTAGAAGGCAGGGCAGGATAGATATAGGTATGTAGCAGTTTGGGTCTAGAGTGTCTCCCCCTTTGAAGAGGGGGATGACCGAGGCAGCTTTCCAATCTTTGGGAATCTCAGACGATACGAAAGAGAGGTTGAACAGGCTAGTAATAGGGGTTGCAACAATTTCGGCAGATAATTTTAGAAAGAGAGGGTCCAGATTGTCTAGCCTGGCTGATTTATAGGGGTCCAGATTTTGCAGCTCTTTCATCAGCTATCTGGATTTGGGTAAAGGAGAAATGGGGGAGGCTTGGGCAAGTTGCTGTGGGGAGTGCAGGGCTGTTGACCGGGGTAGGGGTAGCCAGGTGGAAAGCATGGCCAGCCGTAGAATAAATGCTTATTGAAGTTCTCAATTATAGTGGATTTGTCGGTGGTGACAGTGTTTCCTAGCCTCAGTGCAGTGGGCACTGGGAGGAGGTGCTCTTATTCTCCATGGACTTTACAGTGTCCCAGAACTTTTTTGAGTTAAGTACCTCACTTTGATTTAAGTACCTCACTGTGATTGTTTTCAATTAAAATGAGTATCTTCTTAACAAAGAGCAATCATTTTCACAATTTGACAGTATTATTCCAACCTTATAGTGTTGAAATATATATAAAGCACAGGAAAATCACATTTTGGACTGCACTGGATTATTATTTTTTGACTAATGAATGTCAGAGGCCATTGGTTTTCAGATAGCATCTGGGTGAGTTCCTATTGAAACTTACGACAAAAAGTAAGGACAATGCCTGCAGAACTTTAATTTACATTTACATACTAGGCTAATCATAAATGTTCTTACCGTATGTCCCTGATTATCCCCTATTCTCACTTTCCATGGTAACATCAAAACCTTTCCACCTTCTCCACTGCTGTCCCTTCGATGTGGATAGGGGGGTGCTCCATCTGCTGTTTCCTGAAGTCCACGATAATCTCCTTTGTTATGTTGACGGTGAGTGAGAGGTTGTTTTCCTGACACCACACTCCGAGTGCCCTCACCTACTCCCTGTAGGCTGTCTCGTTGTTGTTGGTAATCAAGCCCACTACTGTTGTGTCGTCTGCATACTTGATGTTTGAGTTGGAGGCGTGCATGGCCACGCAGTCGTGGGTGAACAGGGAGTACAGGAGGGGGCTGAGCACGCACACTTGTGGGGCCCCAGTGTTGAGGGTCAGCGAAATGGAGATGTTGTTTCCCTTCTTCACCACCTGGGGCGGCCCGTCAGAAAGTGCAGGAACCAATTGCACAGGGCAGGGTTGAGACCCAGGGCCTCCAGCTTGATGATGAGCTTGGAGGGTACTATGGTGTTGAATGCTGAGCTGTACTCAATGAACAGCATTCTTACATAGGTATTCCTCTTATCCAGATGGGATAGGGCAGTGTGCACTGTGATGGAGATTGCGTCGTCTGTGGACCTGTTGGGGCGATATGCAAACTGAAGTGGGTCTAGGGTGGCCGGTAAGGTGGAGGTGATATGATCCTTGACTAGTCTCTCAAAGCACTTCATGATGACAGATGTGAGTGCTACGAGGCGGTAGTCATTTTGTCTGAGCCATTGAATTGCGACCCCACTTTGTCCCTGTACCGGCATTTCACTTGTTTGAGGGAATAAACTACACTGTATATATTCAGCCATATTCCCAGACCTCTTTCCATGGTTAAATGAAGTTGTTCTTTCAGTTTTACGCAAATGACGTATTCCATCCACGGTTTCTGGTTAAGGTAGGTTTTAGTAGTCACAGTAAGTACAGCATCTCCAATGCACTTCCTTATAAACTCACTCACCGAGTCAGCTTATAGATCAATGTTGTTTTCTGAGGCTGACCGGAACAGTGTGGATTCCAACTGCGGAATTTAGAGTAGCAGTGATCGAGTGTATTACCCCCGTGAGTTCTACAATCAATATGCTGATAGAATTTCGGTAGCCTTGTTCTCAAATTTGCTTTGTTAAAATCCCCAGCTACAATAAATGCAGCCTCAGGATATATGGTTTCCAGTTTAAATAGAGTCCAGTGAAGTTCCTTGAGGGCCGTCGTGGTGTCTGCTTGAGGGGGAATGTACACAGCTGTAACGATAACTGACGAGAATTCTCTTGGGAGGTAATATGGCCGGCATTTGATTGTAAGGAATCCTAGGTCCGATGACTTGAGTTCCTGTATGTTGTTATAATTGCACCAGAGAGGTGTTTATCTCTGTCGGCACGATGCATGGAGAAGCCTGGTGGCTGAACCGATTCCGACAACATATTCGAGAGAGCCATGTTTCCGTGAAACAGAGAATGCTACAATCTTTGATGTCTCTCTGGAAGGCAACCCTTACTCAAATTTCATCTACCTTGTTGTCAAGAGACTGGACACTGGTGTTTAGTATACTCGAGAGCGGTGGGCGATGTGCACGTTCACGGAGCCTGACCTGGAGGCCGCTCCGTCTGCCCCTTCTGCGGCGCCGTAGTTTTGGGTTGGCTTCTGGGATTAATCATGAAGCCTCTAACAATGTTACTTGTGTGGACAAGCTAATGACTTTCACATTCAGTCGGGTCCTCACTTACAGTCGTTGAATATGTCTATCGCTATTTGTGTGTCAGATGAACCGTTAGGTTAGAGGCTCAAAGGACAGGCTGACTTGGTTGTATCTGCCCTTGTAGCACTACCACAGTGTAATAATGACAAAGCAGCGGTGTTTACGAATGAGTAGAATAAATGCTTTTGCTTAATTAGCAAGAGCAACGTTTATGGTTTCATTTAAATATTTTGGGTGTTGGGGGACTAATCATTATTAATGAGGGTAATTGCTGCGGGGGGTTGGGCCTACAGCCCTACAGCCCTACAGCCATATTCATCAGGCTGTGACAAAGCTCCATTACCTTGTCTGATGGCATTGGCTTGTGATCTATTAGCATCATCTAAAAGCTTAATTAGGATGAAGAGGGGAACCTCATAAACACTGCACTTTGATTAGGCCTTCAAGTGGATCGTTGGTTTTACATGTAACCTCCCTGGGTTACGCCCCTCAGTTTTGGGGGTTAATGTTAATTCATTTTCAAGTGCCCACAAGACACCACTCAAATGACAGCGGGTGAGGTGTATCAGTAGATTCAGTAGATCAGTAGAGGTCTCTCATACTTAAATACCTGTACGGGTAAATAATAATGCAAAATAAATTTTAGCTAGATGTTTACTTATTCAAAATGCATTTCCGAGGAACATCAATTGGACGATCTGGGCACATTTCTAGTCATTTTTATATCATTAATGTATCTGTTATTATGAAGCTAACTTATATCATGTATTTGATGTCAAGTTGTATCCTGAGTATGTTTTGGTTATTTCAGAGCCATATGTGGATCTGGATTATATCATTACTTTTCCTGTCCTTAATATGGAAGACATTAATATTATGATGTAATGACGACGTAATCATAGCCTGGATAAATACTAATCAAATTAGATATTCTCCCTGAGACTGTAATACTTCAAATGCTTCAAAGCTTTCATTACTAATAACAAGACATTGGTATCTGAAGGGCACGGAGTAAATCTATTATTTTCAGCAGCTTTGGACCCATACATGTAAATGAGACTACTTACAGATGTCGGATCTTAATATGACCCATTTCGTCGCAGGAGGAAAATAATCCTGCAGCAAGAGGATTTGAATGTCTATATAACAATTAGAATCTCAGCCAGGGGGCAGCTTGAAGCGGTGTTTGTAGGCTAATATAAATTAGACTGCAGGTCCACTGGGCGCCAGATCAAGTAGACTATGTAGGTTACGTGCAGGTTACAGCGCGTCTCGTGTGAAATCTTATGTGGATTACAATAAATTGACAATACTTGTAGGGCGTAGATGTACCCCCGCACACTGACCCGGTACCGAGTCAGTGTGCAGGGGTACAGGCTAGTTGAGGTAATCTGTACACATAGGTGGGACTATGGATAGGTAACAAACAAACAGCGAGTAGCAGCAGTGTACAAAAGGGAGAGGGGTGGGGGTCTCAATGTAAATTGTCCAGTATCGATTTGATTAATTGTTTGGCAGTCTTATGGCTTGGGGGTAGAAGCTGTTGAGGAGCCTTTTGGTCCTAGACTTGGCGCTCCGGTACCGCTTGCTGTAAAGTAGCAGAGAAAACAGTCTATAACTTAGGTGACTGGAGTCTCTGACAATTTTATGAGCTTTCCACTGACTGCCTATTATATAGGTCCTGGATGGCAGGAAGCTTGGCCCCAGTGATGTACTGGGCCGTTTGCATTACCCTCTGAAGCGCCTTGCGGTCAGATGCAGAGCAGTTGCCATATCAGGCGGTGATGCAACCGGTCAGGATGCTCTCGATGGTGCAGCTGTAGAACCTTTTGAGGATCTGGGGACCCATGCCAAATCTTTTCAGTCTCCTGAGGGGGAATAGGTTTTGTCATGCTCTCTTCACGACTGTCTTGGTGTGTTTGGATCATGATAGTTTGTTGATGATGTGGACACCAAGGAACTTTAAACTCTCGACCCGCTCCACTTCAGCCCCATCGATGTTAATGGGGACCTGTTCGGCCCGCCTATTCCTGTAGTCCACAATCAGCTCCTTAGTCTTGCTCACAATGAGGGAGAGGACTTTCAGTTCTCTGACCTCCTCGCTCCTCATCGTTGTCGGTGATCAGGCCTACCACTGTTGTGTCGTCAGCAAACTTAATGATGGTGTTGGAGTCGTGTTTGGCCATGCAGTCGTAAGTGAACAGGGAATACAAGAGGGGACTAAGTACACACCCTTGATGGGCCCCAGTGTTG
This sequence comes from Brachymystax lenok tsinlingensis, assembly GCA_030435695.1. Lineage (NCBI taxonomy): Eukaryota > Metazoa > Chordata > Actinopteri > Salmoniformes > Salmonidae > Brachymystax > Brachymystax lenok. The sequence goes on along the minus strand of CM059806.1, from coordinate 1,368,416 downwards.
ACGATCAGTGTGGCAGATGTGCTGTTGCCTAATCTTACCACCTGGGGACGGCCCGTCAGGAAGTCCAGTTGCAGTGGGAGGTGTTTAGTCCCAGAGTCCTTAGCTTAGTGAGGAGCTTTGTGGGCAACATGGTGTTGAACGCTGAGCTGTAGTCAATGAACAGCATTCTCACAAAGGTGTTCCTTTTGTCCAAGTGAGAAAGGGCAGTGTGGAGTGCGATTGAGATTGCGTCATCTGTGGATCTGTTGGGGCGGTATGTCAATTGGAGTGGGTCTAGGGTGTCCGGGAGGATGCTGTTGATGTGTGCCATGACCAGCCTTTCAAAGCACTTCATGGCTACCGACGTGAGTGCCACGGGGCGGTAATCATTTAGGCAGGTTACCTTCGCTTCCTTGGGCACAGGGACTATGGTGGTCTGCTTGAAAGATGTAGGTATTACAGACTCGGTCAGGGAGAGTTTGAAAATGTAAGTGAAGACACTTGACAGTTGGTCCACACATGCTTTGAGTACACGTCCTGGTAGTCCGTCTGGCCCAGCGGCTTTGTGAATGTTGACCTGTTTAACCTCTCTGGGATCTGGGGCATTGGTCGGAAGTTCGGAGAGTCTGGTGTGCCCAAAGTAAAATGCCTGTTACTCAGGCCCATAAGCTAGGATAGGCATATAAATAGTTGTATTTGATAGAAAACACTTTGAAGTTTCTAAAACTGTTAAAATAATGTCTGTGAGTATAACAGAACTGATATGGCAGGCGAAATCCTGAGGAAAATCCATGCTTTTTTTGAGCTCCCATGCAATTGGTATGGTTTCCTATTGCACAATGAAAAGAATAGCTCCCAGATTGCAGTACCTATGGCTTCCACTGGATGTCAACAGCCTTTAGACAAGGTTTCAGGCTTGTTCTTTGAAAAACGAACAAGAAATAGAAGTTATTTTAAGTGGCTGTTGAAACGGACACTGCTGTTGTGCGCGCTCTTCATTATTTTTCTTCCATTTTGAACAGACTATTCTCTGTCTGAAATATTATAGTTTATTTTGATATTTGACAACCTGAGGATTAATTAGAAACATCGTTTGACTTGTTTGGACAAACTTTACCGGTACTTTTGAGATTTCTTTGTCTGCATGTTAAACGACTGGATTACAGAACTCCATGGCGCCAACTAAACTGACTTTTTGGGAACATAGTCCAGTCTGTGCTACTTGTACTCTTACTCAAGTAATTTCTGAAGGAAGTAACTTACTTTTTACGCAGTTACATTTGACCAAATCACTAGTCACATAGCTGTATATTGCTATAATGATGCTGTCAGATGAAATTAATCAATACCATTCGTTCCCCTTTACGTCTGTATGAACGTTTCACAACCCCTTTACCAATGTAATGTATTCAAAATAGCTTGTCATCAGAACTCCACTGGCTCTCAAAGTTGTCCATCTATCCAGTTTTATATCCACCATGGCTCTTGAAATGAAGTGCACTCCTGAGGATATTTTAGTTCTTGGGTTCTTAGCTAGACACACTTGAATTGCCTTTGTAATATTATATATACTTCTGGAGTAAGATAAGTATTTCTAACATATAATTATGCTGTTGAAATTGTGTTTTGAGGACAAGTACAAATCAAATGGTTAGGTTTGGCTAACAAAGAAAATAAAATACCCTTCAAAGTGGAAAGGAGAGGTTCGGAAGAGATGGAGGGTACTGTAAATCAAGTTTTGTCTAGAATTATGCAGCTTTTGTCAAAAATAGACTTTTCGTAGCAAGCTAGGATAATTAACGTTGCAGGTTAGGAGGAGTAGGTTAAGGTTAAGAAAAGGGTTAGGGTTAGCTAAAATGCCCCCCAAAAATCTACTTTTGACTTAAATTGTATTAAATATTGAAATGTGTCTGATATGCATAAATATTGGAGGTGCTATCTTCAAACAATCAAATGTTGTGCTTTCACCGTAAAGCCTTTTTGAATTCTGACAACGCTGTGATATTGCCAAGAAGCAGAGCTTTTGATGACTATGCAACACTTGTATATTGATGAATGTTTAATAATTCAACTTTTGGATTTTGAATTTGGCGCCCATCAATATACAAGTGTTGCATAGTCATCAAAAGCTCAGAGTCTTGGCAATATCACAGCGTTGTCAGATTTCAAAAAGGCTTTACAGCGAAAGCACAACATTTGATTGTTTGAGGATAGCACCTCTCATATTTATGCATTAGCATGAATCCATAACCAGCGCGGGTCTCACAAAACACATATAAGAGCTCAAATAAATCGCTTACCTTTGATGATCTTCTGCTGAGGGCAATTCGAAGTGTCCAAGCAAGACAATCCATGTTTCTTTTGTCAGAAAAAGTCATTTATTATATCCAAAAATCTCAGTTTGGTTGGCGCGCGTTAAGTTCAGAAAATCCACCGTTGAGTCGCCCGTTGTACAGTGAAGAGAAAGCGTTCAAATTATACCTATCAACTTTGCCCAAACAAATCAAACATCATTTATAATGTATCCTTAGGTATCCTTTTAAGTATATTAACAATTATATTTCACACGGAGAGCATCCTAAATTATATAAAAGGAAAATAAAGAGGAACGCGCACACGGTCTCGCGCCACCGAAAATCATATTGACTTCCTGGGTTCTCTTACCAATTCTTCTTCTATAAGGCTCTGTTCCATGATAAAGCCATGAAACACTGTCTAAAGACTGTTGACATCTAGTGGAAGCCATAGGTACTGCAACCTGGGAGCTATTTTACTGGAAATCCCATAGGCAGGCATTCAAAGTGAGGAAATCTCACAACAACAACAAAAAATCTGGACAGAAATTCTCCTGCCATATCAGTTCTGTTATACTCACAGACATTATTTGAACCGTTTTAGAAACTTCAGAGTGTTTCCTATCCAATAGTACTAATTATGTGCAAATCCTTTCTGGGCCTGAGTGGTAGGCATTTTACTTTGGGCACGCCGGACTCTCCAAAACCACCTCTGCAGCCGCTCCCTAATAGGTTAAGTACAGATTTTCAGTACTCTACCCACCTCTGCAAATTATACATAGCCTAACTATAAAACGTTGGTGAGCATCCACAGTGGAGGAAAGTTTAGCATTCTACAGTAGGCCTACATCTGTCAACCAACTGATTGCCCAAATCAGCTCATGAATTTAGACAGGGAAACACAAACAGTAGATTATCGGTTTTCACACCTTTCATTATGTGATTATTGATAAGATAACGGGTAGCCTACAAAATGTAGCCTATTGGAATATAATCAAATAAGAAGTGGCCTATCACAAACATTGATGGCACTAGATTATCCCCAACTGATGTCTTGTTAAACCACTAATATCCGCTAAATTCACCCGCACAGCTGATCTCAATTGTAACATTGGTCACCTCTACTGCTCCCTAAACGATGATGTCGGTGTTACCATAGTCAGAGATCTGTATATAATGACGAGATGCTCACGTCTCTGAACTAACAATGGGAGTCATCCCAAAGGCAGGAAACAAGCGTAGGTCTGTATATTAAGTAACAAGCGTAGGTCTGCATATTAAGCACGTAGAAACGCAATGAGCTTATTTTGGCGAGAGTGAGCCCTCTCGCTTAGCCTCTTCCTCTCTGCATTAGTCCTGCTTGCAACCAAAGTTTTTCAAGATATGTTCGCCCTCTGGTTGGTATTGTCATCAGAACAAAGTAGTCGTTTTTTAACAGACTATGGGTGATTTATCTATTTAACAATCTGTACAATTTACATCAAATCTAGTGTGGCAATTTAAACACTGTATGAATGGAAACAAATGTTGGTGTACTGTTACTATTTTATTTATTTACTAGTTATGTTATTCAAAAGTGTCTGGTATGGTCATTTATTATCAAGAGAGAGGGTAAAATAACCCTGGACCGTCCAAATGTGTAACTACATCAAGTCAGTCGGGAGACTGCCTTATTTGTGCCAGAAGGGCTTGGGCCAGAATCGAAGCGGCCCTAAGCACTAGACCACCCCATGCCATGATTGAATTCAATTTTGACAGTTCATTTGTACTCTTAGGAGACACTAGACATGTATGTCATAGACTAGTGGAGACCAATATCTATGTTGTGTTATTAAAACCCGCTAGTGTCGATTCACAATGTAAATAGCATAACCGTTTTTTAAATTTTGCTTTGGATGTGTCTCAATCCACCGCACACGGCAGTGTCAAACTTCCGCATCTGCGGTGGTAGAGCCTCCCCCCAACCCCCCAACGTCTTAGACTCCAAAAAATTAAGCCATATACACTGAACAAAAATATAAACGCAACATGTAAAGTGTTGGTCCCATGTTTCATGAGCTGAAATAAAAAAAATCCCAGACATTTTCCTTATGCACAAGAAGCTTATTTCTATAAAATTGTGCATAAATTTGGTTACATCCTTGTGAGCATTTCTCCTTAGCCAGTATTGTGTGCTGAGGAGAATTTCTGTCTGTAATAAAGACCTTTTGTGGGAAAAAACTCATTCTGATTGGCTGGGCCTGGATCCCTAGTGGTTGGGCCTGGCTGCCCAGGGGGTGGGCCAATGCCCTCCAAGGCCCACCCATGGCATGATGCATCTGGAAAATGATCCGCAACAGGAGGAGTGATCAAGTTAAGATCGGACAAGAGTCTTGATTTAAAATGTTATTAGGAGCAACCATCAACACAATGGAATGAACTTGAAAAACGAAAGAATATAGACACTGTATATACAAAAGTATGTGGACACTCCTTCAATGAGTGGATTCCACTATTTCAGCCACACCAGTTGCTGACAGGTGTATAAGGTGTATAACATCAAGCGCAAACATTAGCAGTAGACAAACATTAGCAGTAGAATGGCCTTACTAAAGAGCTCAGTGACTTTCAACTTGGCACCATCATAGGATGCCACCTTTCCAACTAATCAGTTCATGAAATTTCTGCCCTGCTAGAGCTGCCTGGTCAACTTTAAGTGCTGTTATTGTGAAGTGGAAACGTCTAGGAGCAACAATGGCTCAGCCGCAAAGGGGTAGGCCACACGAGCTCACAGAACGTCTGTCCTTGGTTGCAACACTCACTAAGTTCCAAACTGCTTCTGGAAGCAAAGTCAGCACAATAACTGTTCATCGGGAGCTTCATGAAAAGCCTAAGATCACCATGCACAATGCCAAGCTTCGGCTGGAGTGATAACTCTCACCGCCATTGGACTCTGGAGCAGTGGAAATGCGTTCTCTGGGTTTGGCGGATGCTAGGGGACCTGCCCGAATGCATAGTGCCAACTGTAAAGTTTGGTGGATGAGGAATAATGGTCTGGGGCTGTTTTTCATGTTTCAGGCTCATAGTTCCAGTGAAGGCAAATCTTAACGCTACAGCATGCAATTAAATTCTAGCATGACAATGCCCCCGAGAATGAGAGTGAAAAGTAGTAGTTGAGCATTTTTGGTTATTATTCAATAAAAATGTGTTTCTTTAAATTACAGGAGACAAAAGAGAGATTTATAAATGCTTTTTTTTAACTTTACTATTTGTATCCATTTAATGCAATACATTTCCATGTGATTTGCTAACTTAAGTAGCTGTAGCTGGCTAGCTACCAGCACGAGCATGCAGTTTTCGCCACCAGAATGGAGAATGCTACCGAAAATGTTGTGGACTTTGTGTTGAAGAACCCCTTTCATTCTCTGGGGTACACGGAAAAGGTGTGAATTAAAACTGAGGGTCGACCTCTGCCTGAGATTAGTTTCATGAAGAAGGATGAAAATGTGAGGGCGTTCAATACCAATTGGTATCAAAAGTATGCACTGGAGGCCTGATGCGTGGAGCCGGAACAGGACGTACCGGGCTGGGACAACGCACTGGAGGCCTGATGCGTGGAGCCGGAACAGGACGTACCGGGCTGGGACAACGCACTGGAGGCGACCCCACCGGACTGACGACCCGCACCTCAGGGCGAGTGCGGGGAGCTGGCACTGGACATACCGGGCTGGGGAGGCGCAGTGGCATCCTGGTGCGTGGAGCCGGCACCATGTGCCCCCCCCAAAAGAAATCCTGGGACTGCTGTGGCCGCGAACCCCTCAGGAACTCTCGCCAAGGCAGGGTCTCCCAACCCCCCTTTATCTCCTCCCAGGTCCAGATCACCTTGTCCTCCTGGCCACGCTGCTTGGTCCTGGTTTGGTGGATTATTCTGTCATGATCCAAGGAAGGAGAGGACCAAGGAGCAGCGTGTATTGCGTTTCACATCTTTTTAATTGAAAGAATAGTGAAACTTCAAAAAAACAACAAAGAACAAACGGATCGTCACATACGGTGTACATACAACGAAACACATTCAATAACCCACAACCCAGGTGGGGAAGTGAGCAACCTATATAGGATTCCCAAATAGAGGCAACGAACAACAGCTGCCTCTAATTGGGAACCAACTCAAAAAACCAACATAACGAATGCCAAACACCCCTGGTCATGTCCTGGCCCAAAACCCCATAGAGAACCCAGAGGGCTCTCTATGGCCAGTACGTGACATCAGCTTCAAGCTTCTGAGAAAAAGATGCATCGATCATGTAGGTCTGCATATTCAAACGAGAAAGTAAGAAGAAACAGGGATGTTCTCAAGCGGTTTATCGACATAAACCGTAAGAATTTGCTTTTAGAGGACAGGACAAGAGAGAAAGTTCCGTTAACAAGAGCAACTACAAGGAGCTTGAAAAGGTAATTGCACATTATGATGCTTTACTTGCTGAACATATGGAACTTTCAACTGTCTTTTCTGGGATGTCGAAATCAATTCAGAATTATTTGATAGCTTCCATCACATCATCGATTAAAAGTCAGATTAACGCCTCGATCACACCGAAAGTTTCACTTCATTTTGGTACACCGGAAGTACATTCATTACCAATGGAACGCTGCGTTCGCCTTGCAGCATTGTGTTGCAGAGGCAGTTGCAGTGTGTTCTGTGTGGTGAGTACGTGTTGAACGTATGCGTCAAACTATGCGTAGACGGCTTGACAGAAATGGTAGCAAAAGGTGAATGTTGAACTTTTGTTGCACACATATCCAGATGATGCTGCATACTATTGATCAAGGCCTAAAGAGAGAGGTTAGTTCAAAATGGTGCCGACAGAGAGGGCTGCCTCACTTCTAGCTCTTAGAAAACTTTTTTTTAATGTATTATTTCTTACATTGTCAGCACATCATTTTGTTATGTTTTTACAAACATCCGGATAGAACTGTTGGATATCAGAGCTGCGGTTACTCACCAGCACTACCAGCATTACCACAAGGAATTTTCCCAAAGCGGATTCTTTGTTCGCACCCCCCAGGGCAATTGAACTGTTTCCAGAAGCCGACCCAAAACAACGCAGGCAGAGGAGAGGTACTCGGAGTGGTCTTCTAATCCGACTTAGGAGGCGCGCACACCACCCACCGCTTCTGAGTATATTTCGAGGTGAGGAGAGAGGTGTAGAAGACAGAAAGGGAAAGAGGTAAGAACAGAGGCAGACAGCATATGATTAATGAATTACAGTGCTACCATAATATTCTCTCAGCTCATCACAATTGCGGTGTCTGCTAACCAGCCTTGGGCCCCCAGTTGGCCTGAAGGTTATCTTAAGAGCGGTTGAGGTGGTGATGACGGGACTGGCTTCCTATCTCACATCAAAACATACCTGCAGACGAGTGACAGATGGATAGAGAGAGAGCATGATTAAGCCTTGTTTTTTTTTATTCTAACATGGTCAGTCATCATAATCATCAGGAGGTGAAATGCAAAACTGACCTTGGATCATTAACTCTGGTACTACTACATCTCTGTCTGTATTTCAATGTAAAGCATCTCTTTAATAATACTTCCTGTTGACCCGACCAAGTGACCTCTCACCTATGATCATGCTGTGCCCTCTGTGTCAGCCAGTTCAGATGCGGGAGGGGTTCACCAAAACAGCTGGTATAACCTAAAGGATTTAGGGAGAAGTGGGAGAGGGATCAAGTGAAGAAGAGAGACTGTTATTTCCTTAGGCTAACCCCCAGGGAAATCATGACTTGCCAGCGACAGATAGCAACAGATAGTCCAGTGAAAATGGCTGTGTTTATGTGGTGTAAATTTGAAAATTAGCAGCTGACATCTTAAGGGTTTTTTAATTAATGCTTGTGAAACAGGTTCCATGTACAACAAGACAGGCAGAGATGAAGAGAGGAAAAAAAACACAGAACAGTTTAATTACCTCTGGTTATGGACACTTTTGCCAGAAATAAAGCTTCCACGGCCTGTTCCTCGGACAGTGAACATCTGGCAATATCTAAATTTTCGACACCTTGGTCAGCTCGCTCTCTGAAAGTAAAGAAAACAGCTTATTTTTTATATATATGAAAACAATAGCTGAGATATGACCGTTCAATCTAAAGCAGCCAATGTCATTTTCAGGATATGTCAATACAGCCCAGCACGCCCGCGAGGGTGCCACTCAGGCGCAGAATGATGACGCGTGGAAGAGGGAAAGGAATGAGATGGGAACAACAATTTGTTGCAAGTTGGAGTTGGCTGAAAGCTGAACAATAGACTATTCAACCTTTACTAAAGAATAGTCTAATAGCCGAGCTAGGTGTGAAAAAAAAACTCCTATCACAGATCAGATTTACCCTAATGACCAAGGGGTATCTTGCTACTCAATGTAAAAAAGTTACCTTACACGTTATGGTGGCTGACAATTTGTTAGCTACGCTGTCCTTACGAACCACATAGCATATCATTACAGCAGTATGTACCGGTATGTTAGCTAGCTACCTAACGTTAGTAGCTTTACATCAACTTGCCAGTATATTAACTATAGGCTATCTAACTACCCAACGTTTATTGACTTGATTATTCCCGTCATTCTTAACTAGCTAAATGGTATAGTCGCTGTGGTTTCTCACTGGACATTCGGGTGCTTTCGTAAATTCGCTCTGGCTATCTATAGGCTGGACAATAGAACGAGTCAAAATTCACCCAAGGCTTAAAAACGGCTTAAGAACGTTGGCTAAACTGGAACACTAGCGCGAGCCCATAGCAAATGAATGGAATCGAACGTTCGCAGAGCCTGTTTTGACTGGAGTGATGCTTAGAATTCCATTTTGCCTAAATGGAACAAAAAATGTTTATCCTTTTTTATTTTACCACTACAGTCTGTTCATTCGACGAAACTGGAAAAAAACTACTTGTGTAAACATCCTCGATAGGGTCAACTGTGCTTATGTCTGCGTAATGAGAAAGTAAGGAAAAAATATAAACTTCTGACTATTTCTGGTCTAGCGATCGATGACAACGGAGCTAGCTTCCCAGGCTTACATAAATAGAAAGAGGAGATTCTCATGATTAAAATGGCGTCCGACTTGAAAAAATCTAAATGCACACATTGCGAGATATTTGGCGAAATAGACAGACATGCCTATATGTATTGTAGACTGCACAGTAGCCTAATAAACAAATAAACACATTTCGTTAATAAAATAATGATAAAAAATGCTCTTTCAAAATGCAGATGCTTATTTAGTTATGGATCCATAACGAATTACTATGGGAATAAATATCACTGATTTACAGAAATATGGAACAAAGTTGTCTAATGAAGGCAAACAATTTAGAATCATCCAATCCTGTAGCCTACTCCCGACAATCACGTTGTACAGTGCAATATTTTACATTCCATCCAAACGGAAGCCCTGAGGGTTTCGTTTTCATTTTTCTCTGAATAGAAACACCATAATATTAATCAAATTAATTAAGACAAATGTCTTAAAATCAATCCAATGTACTATGTTATTACAAAAAAGGTTTTAAATTCTCTGGTAATGCCAATACGGAATACTATCAAATGCTTCTCAAAGATGCCCTCTGGTGGTCAAACTAGCAATAACTTGCAGTAACAGAAAAATGGCTGAGAATTAAATGACGTGCCCCAGTTTGACACAACTTTTAAAGGAGGAACCACTGTACAGCCTATTCGCCCTGTCCATCTGGTCTGGGTCAACAAATTGGTAACGTTATGTATTTATAGTCCATTTGTGTGTCAGGAGATAATGTAAATTATTAACTGGAATTAATCAATCAACATAATAGTTATGACAGATAACAGTTCATGTTTTATTAGGCCAACAGTTGCATAGGCCTGCATGATGCAAACATGCATGAAGCAAGCTCAGCCCTATGAGTTCTATTGTCTATCAGTTGTTGTCTCTGTCTGTGTAGAGGAAATCCCCCTCTTAATCTAGTTTAAATATAATGCATATAATGCATATTATTTCTTTTCAGGATAAACTGGTCCCATCATACTCCATATAAAACTGTTTCACAACTGATCAATCACTGTCATGCCTTACAGGGTCCATAGTTGTCTTGGTGAAGTTAACAAATAGGAAAAACTCCAGGCCCCAGGGGGGGGAAATTTGCCCCAGCTACGATAGCGCACCTGTAATGGAATGTATCTGCTATTTGTATACAGCTAAGTCCCTTCCTGTTCCCTGATTAAGAGGTGATGACCACTCCACTCCACTTAGCGGCCAAGTGGTCTTTCAACATAACATTGGTGATGTGATGTCTTCTGTAAATAAATCAGAGCCTCCAAGGCTCTAGATAATGGGCAGGTCTGTGTTACTGTCTGTAGGTTCTGCTGCTACGATTGGATAGAGCGCAATCAGCACAGCTTTTTACACTTTTCAACCAGATAACTTTTTTTTTTTGTTCAGCTGCCCTTTAAAAAACTATAGCTAGCAAGTGTGTCACGACTTCCGCCGAAGTTGGTCCCTCTCCTTGTTCGGGCGGCGTTCAGCGTTCGATGTCACCGGCTTTCTAGCCATCGCCGATCCACTTTTCAGTTTCCATTTGCTTTGTCTTTGTCCAGTACTAGAGGTTGAGGAGCGCGTCCAGCAGCATGAGGCGATGCTACACCGTCTCGGCACTGCCATGGATCGCGTCCTACAGACTATGGAGTGCTGGGAGAGAAGAGGAGTTCCTCCAGCGCCTCCACCAGCACCACCACCACAGGCACCACTGCTCAGCCCTCCTTCACCCGGTCCCAGTGGGATTCGGCTCGCGCTCCCGAGGGAGTATGATGGGATGGCTGCCGGATGTCAAGGGTTCCTACTCCAGCTGGAGCTCTACCTGGCGACTGTCCACACGGCTCCTTCGGGCCGTGAGAGCGAGTCCGCCCTCGTCTCCTGTCTCTCAGGGAAAGCCCTGGAGTGGGCCAACGCCGTATGGGGGGAAGGAGAAGCGGTGTTGGACCACTACGAGGATTTCACCAGCCGCTTTCGGGCAGTTTTCGACCACCCGCCTGAGGGTAGAGCGGCGGGTGAACGTCTGTTTCACCTGAGGCAGGGGACGAGGAGCGCACAGGAGTTCGCCTTAGACTTCCGGACCAGCGTGCGATGGAACGACAGGGCCCTGATCGATCACTACCAGTGGAGTCTGCGCAAGGACGTCTGTCGGGAGTTGGCCTGCAGGGACACCACTCTCACATTCGACCAACTGGTGGACCTGTCCATCCGGCTGGACAACCTGCTGGCTACCCGCGGACTTCCAGATCGGGGTCTGTCGGTTCCATCCCCCAGCACCACCGCTGCGACGCCGAGGGAGCTGGGAGGTGCTGCACTTAGGGCGACCGGAGGAGGGGCCGTTCCTTGCACCATCTGTGGCCGCAGAGGGCACACTGCTGGTCGGTGCTGGGAGGGTTCCTCTGGGATTCGAGGCAGCAAAGAGCAGACAGTGCAGTCCGCACCAGGCTCACCCAGAGCCCCCTGTTGCTCACATGTTTTTGTTTATTAATTCCCAGCATAAGGCGATCGTAGATTCAGGCGCAGCTGGGAATTTTATTGACAGATCATTTGCCCATAGTTTAGGGATCCCCATTGTTCCTGTGGATATGCCCTTCCCTGTGCACGCCCTAGATAGTCGACCATTAGGGTCAGGGCTGATTAGGGAGGCCACCGCTCCACTGGGCATGGTTACGCAGGAGGGTCACAAGGAGAGAATCAGTCTCTTCCTGATTGATTCTCCTGTGTTTCCTGTGGTGCTGGGCCTACTCTGGTTGGCCTGTCATGACCCCACTATTTTGTGGCAACAGAGGGCTCTCAAGGGGTGGTCGCGAAAGTGCTCGGGGAGGTGTTTAGGGGTTTCGGCAGTGCTACGACGGTGGAAAGTCCAGACCAGGTCTCCACCGTGCGCATCCCTCTGAATATGTCGATTTGGCTCTCGCCTTCTGTAAAAAGAAGACGACTCAATTACCACCCCATCGACGGTGGGATTGTGCGATAAATCTCCTGGTAGACACAGCACGTCCCAGGAGTGTATCCCCTGTCACAAGAGGAAACGGCGGATATGGAAACATATGTCTCCAAGTCTCTGGGGCAGGGGTACATTCGGCACTCCACTTCACCTGCCTCCTCGAGTTTCTTTTTTGTGAAGTAGAAAGATGGAGGTCTGCGCCCGTGTATTGACTATCGAGGCATCAACCAGATCACTGTGAGGTACAGTTACCCGCTACCTCTCATAGCCAGTGCGATCGAGTCAATGCACGGGGCGCGCTTCTTTACAAAATTGTATCTCAGGAGTGCTTACAACCTGGTGCGTATCCGGTAGGGGGACGAGTGGAAGACGGCATTTAGTACCACCTCAGGGCACTATGAGTACCTCGTCATACCGTACTGGTGGATGAATGCTCCATCAGTCTTCCAGGCCTTTGTAGACAAGATTTTCCGGGACTTGCACGGGCAAGGTGTAGTGGTGTATATCGACGACATTCTCAAATACTCCGCTACACGCGCTGAGCATGTGTCCCAGGTGCACAGGGTGCTTGGTCGACTGTTTTTTTAGGGTTTTCCAACTACTACCGGAGGTTTATCCGGGGCTTTGGGCAGGTAGCCGCTCCCATTACCACACTGCTCAAGGGGGACCGGTGCGTTTGCAGTGGTCGGCTGAGGCGGACAGGGCTTTTGGTCACCTGAGGGCTCTGTTTACCTCGCATCCGGTGCTTGTTCATCCGGATCCCTCTTTGGCGTTCATAGTGGAGGTGGACGCGTCCGAGGCTGGGATAGGAGCTGTGCTCTCTCAGCACTCGGGTACGCCACCAAAGCTCCACCCCTGTGCCTTCTTTTCGAAGAAGCTCAGCCCGGCGGAGCAAAACTATGACGTGGGGGACCGGGAGCTGTTGGCTGTCGTTAACTACTTAGGGAGCAGTGGGGCGCCCACTCCCGACACTACCCGGTGAAATGTAAGGCGCCAAATTCAAAATCCAAAAGTTGAATTATTAAACATTCATCAATATACAAGTGTTGCATAGTCATCAAAAGCTCTGATTCTTGGCAATATCACAGCGTTGTCAGAATTCAAAAAGGCTTTACGGCGAAAGCACAACATTTGATTGTTTGAGGATAGCCCCTCTCATATTTTATGCATTAGCATAAATCCATAACCAAAGCGGGTCTCATAAAACGCTTAAAATTGCTAATATAAAATCCCTTACCTTTCGAAGAACTTCTGCTGAGGGCTTCCCAAGTCTCTAACGAAGACATCCAATGGTTCTTTTGTTAGAAAAAGTCATTTATTATATCCATAAATCTCCGTTTGGTTGGCGCGTTATGTTCATAAAATACAACGTCCACCCGCCCATTGATCCGTGAAGAGAGCACGTTCAACCTATACACTTGTCCAAGAACAATCAAGAGATTGTCTAGAGACTGTTGACATCCAGTGGAAGCAATAGGTACTGCAATCTTACTCCCATATATGGCTGTTTTCAATAGGGAGAGGTTCAAAATGAGTCATGTGTCAAAAACACTTTTTCCAGGACAGAAATTCCTTGGGTTTTCGCCTGCTATATCAGTTCTGTTATACTCACAGACAATATTTTAACACTCTTAACACAAACTTCAGAGTGTTTCCTATCCAATAGTACTAATTATGTGCATATCCTATTTTCTGGGCCTGAGTGGCAGGCCTTTTACTTTGGGCACGCCAGATTCTCCAAAACCGACACCTCTGCTGCCGCTCCCTAAGAAGTTAAGGCCTTGAAGGCGTGGAGACATTGGCTTGAGGGGGCTAAACACCCTTTTCTCATCTGGACTGACCACCGCAATCTGGAGTACATCCGGGCGGCGAGGAGATTGAACCCTCGCCAGGCAAGGTGGGCCGTGTTTTTTACCGATTTTGTTTTCACCCTGTCCTACAGACCACGTTCCCAGAGCACGAAGGCAGACGCACTGTCCCGGATGTATGACACAGAGGAGCGGTCCATGGATCCCACTCCCATACTCCCGGCCTCTTGCCTGGTGGCACTGATAGTGTGGGAGATGGACGCGGACATCGAGCGGGCGTTACGTACAGAGCCCACTCCCCTCCAGTGTCCAGCTGGGCGTCTGTACGTTCCGTCTGCTGTCAGCGACCGTTTGATCTATTGGGCCCACACGTCACCCTCCTCTGGTCATCCGGGCATCGGTCAGACAAGTGGGAAGTACTGGTGGTTCACCTTGGCCAAGGACGTGAGGGTTTATGTTTCCTCCTGCTCGGTGTGCGCCCAGTGCAAGGCCACTAGGCACCTGCCCAGAGGGAAGTTACAACCCTTACCTGTTCTACAACGGCCGTGATCGCACCTGTCGGGTGGACTTCCTGATGGATCTTCCTCCCTCACAGGGTAACACCACGATCATGGTCGTTGTGGATCGGTTCTCTAAGTCCTGCTGTCTCCTCCCTTTGCCCGGTCTCCCTACGGCCTTACTGCAGTGGCCCTGTTCACACACGTCTTCCAGCACTACGGGGTGCCTGAGGACATAGTGTCTGATCGAGGTACCCAGTTCACATCAAGGGTCTGGAGGGCATTCATGGAACGTCTGAATAACCCCGAGAGTAACGGGCAGGTGGAGAGAGTAAACCAGGATGTGGGTAGGTTTATGCGGTCTCATTGCCAGGAACGGCCGGGGGAGTGGGTGGCGTTCATACCCTGGGCAGATATGGCCCAGAACTCGCTCCGCCACTCCTCTACTAACCTATCCCCCTTCCAGTACGTACTGGGGTACCAGCCGGCTCTGGCGCCGTGGCATCAGAGCCAGATCGAGGCTCCTGCGGTGGACGACTGGTTTAGGTGGTCGGAGGAGGAGGAGACATGGGACGCATGTCATGTGCATGGGACGTGTGCTCATGTGCATCTTCAGCGGGCCGTGAGGCGTCAGAAAGCCAGCGCAGACTGCCACCGCAGTGAGCTCTCCAAACATTTTTCACATGTGTTTTTCTGGATTTTTTTGTTGTTTTTCTGTCTCTCACTGTTCAAATAAACCTACCATTAAAACTATAGACTGAACATTTCTTTGTCAGTGGGCAAATGTACAAAATATGCAGAGGATCCAATAATTTTTTCCCTCACTGTATGTGTTTTCATGGATACAAACAGTGATTTTGGTGGTTCTTATCAACATTTCAGAAAAAAGGCCTATTTAATTCAGTTTAATTGTATGTAGTGGCCTGTTAAATTCTACTAGATGTCAGATATGAACAAAATTATTGAAAATGAAATACAGAAATAGCTCATTTACATACGTTTTCACACCACCGAGTCAATACATGTTAGAATCACCTTTTACAGTGGTGAGTCGTTCTGGGTAAGTCTCTAAGAGCTTTGCACAACTGAGTTGTACAATATTTGCCCATTATTATTTTAAAAATTCTTTAAGCTCTGTCAAATTGGTTGATGATCATTGCTAGACAACCATTTTCTTGCCATAGATTTTCAAGTAGATTTAAGTCAAAACTGTAACTTGGCCACTCAGGAAAATTCAGACTTACAGTTTTAACTTAAATCTGCTTGAAAATCAATGGCAAGACTAGAAAATGGTTGTCAAGAAATGATCAACAACCAATTCAACTCTAGTCTAGATTTGGCCTTGTGTTTAAGGTTATTGTCCCGCTAAAAAGGTGAATTCATCTCCCAGTGTCTGGTGGAAAACCAGACTGAACCAAGTTTTCCTCTAGGATTTTGCCTATGCTTAACTCCCTTCCATTTCTTTTTTATCCTAAAAAACTCCCCAGTCCTTAACGATTACAAGCATACCCATAACATGATGCAGCCACCACTCTGCTTGAAAATATGGAGAGTGGTACTCAGTAATGTGTTGTATTGGATTTTCCCCAACATAACAATGTGCATTCAAGACAAGTTCATTGCTTTGCAAACATTTTTGCAGTATTACTTTAGTGCCTTGTTGCAAACAGGATGCATGTTTTGGAATATTTTTATTCTGTACAGGTGTCCTTCTTTTCACTCTGGGAATTAGATTAGTGTTGTGGAGTAACTACAATGTTGTTGATCCATCCTCAGTTTTCTCCTTTCACAGCCATTAAACGCTGTAACTGTTTCAAAGTCACCATTGGCCTCACAGGGAAATCCCTGAGAAATTTGCTTCCTCTCCGGCAACTGAGTTAGGAAGGACGCCTGTTTCTTTGTAGTGACTTGGTGTATTGAAACAGCATCCAAAGTCTAATTAATAACTTCACCATACTCAAAGGGATATTCAATGTTGGCTTCTTTTTTTACCCATCTTCCAACTGGTGCCCTTCTTTGCGAGGAATTGGAAAACCTTGCTGGTCTTTCTGGTTGAATTTGGACTGAGGAACCTTACAAATAATTATATGTGGGGGGTACAGAGATAAGGTAGTCCTTCAAAAATCATTGTTGCACACAGTGTAAATCCATGCAACTTATTATGCGACTTGTTAAGCACATTTTTACTTTTTTATGCATTTTACTTATTTAGGCTTGCCGTAAGATTAATTATTGACACAAGACATTTCAGCTTTACATTTTTATTAATTTGTAAAAATTTCGAAAAACACAATTCCACTATGAAATTATGGGGTGTTGTGTGTAGGCCAGTGACAAAATATCTAAATTTAATCAATTTTATATTCAGGTTGTTGTCACACCCTGATTTGTTTCACCTGTCTTTGTGCTTGTCTTCGCCCCCCACAAGGTGTCTCCCATCTCCCCTCCTTTTCCCCTGTGTATTTATACCTATGCTCTCTGTTTGTCAGTTGCCAGTTTGTTTTGTTTGTCAAGCCTAGTAGCATTTTTCCCCTTTCTCCTGTCCTTTCTATAGTTCCTGTTTTCTCGTTTTCCCGGTTTTGACCATTCTGCCTGCCCTGAGCCTGCCTGCCGTCCTGTACCTTGCCCCACCACACCACTCTGATCTGAATTACTGACCTCTGCCTACCCTTGACCTGTCGTTTTGCCTGTCCCCTGTTCTAGTAATAAACGTTTGTTACTTCGACACTGTCTGCATCTGAGTCTTCTCTAAAACGTTATAGTACGAAATGGCCATGACCGACCCAGCAGACTCAGACCGGCTCCACAATGCTGTCTCCCAGCAAGGAGCCACCATTGGACAACACGAGGAGTCACTGCAATGTCTTATGGAGGGACTCCATACCCTGACAGAAAGCCATGACCAGGCGTTTGAGACTTTGCTGGAGCGTTTCCGCGGATTCCCCACTGGGCAGCGGGTCACACCCGTAATCTCCCAGCCTACCCCAGTGTCCCGAGAACCCCACTTACCTCCTCCGGAGCGCAACGCTGGAGATTCCGGAACCTGCCAGGCTTATCTCTCCCAGTGCTCCCTCCTAATTTTTTGATCTGCAGCCTTCTTTGTTCCCCTCGGACCGCTCGAGGATAGTGTACATCATAACGCTGATGTTTGGGAGGGCACCTGCCTGGGCTACGGTAGTGTGGGAGCAGCAGTCCGCCGTCTGCCTCAGTCTAGAGGAGTTTGTGGCAGAAGTTCGGAAGGTTTGATTCTCTGTTGTCCAGGAGAGAGGCTGCTCCTAAGCTGCTCCATCTACGTCAAGACTCCCATAGTGTGGCAGACTACGTTGTGGATTTTCGCACATTGACGGCTGAGAGTGCCTGGAACCCGGAAGCATTGTTTGACATGTTTCTTCACGGATTATCAGAGGTGGTCAAAGATGAGCTTGCAGCCCGGTAGTTGCCCCTGGACAATGACTCCCTCATAGCTTTGACCATCCGGATTGATGGGCAGCATTAAGAACGTAGAAGGAAGAGGGAATCTGTGCACAGTCGTCCTCATTCGCCCTCGATTCCCACCTTGCCTCAGAAGAATCCCGGAGACCCCCGAAGTCTACATGTCAGAGTGAACCCGACGTCACCCGAGTTCTCTCGGGAATCACCGAGGGCTGCTGACTCGCCTCCTTCGGAGTCCAATCACCTGGGCAGGGCTAGATTGACTCCGGCTGAGCGCTTATGCCAAATCCACACCCAGAGTTGTCTATATTGTGGAGCTACGGGACAGTTCGTAGCTACCTGGCCATTAAAGAACCAGGCTCATCAAGAAGGGGCGAGTACTCTGGTGGGCCTTATGGAGAACTTATTCCTCTCCCCTTACTCGCACCCCTTTCCATGCTTTTAACCAGCTGGAACGGTAAGTGTAGAAACCGACTTGCTAAAGTTGATAAATGATAAATTCTGTAGCCACAAAGTTCTGTAGCCACTCTTCAAAGTGAATAGACTAAAAGGGTAACATGTAGCTCTCATAGTCGATAAACTGTACATTGATAGCCAACTGTTCCGAGACACCAAGACTACTTCATGGCTATTCAAAATATTACAAAGTTCCCATAGAGGAGTTGAAAAATGGAACACCCAATACTATCCATGGTAGGGATTGTAATAAAAAACAGTAAAACAATAAAAAATACACTATACCCTTCAAGATAGGGAATGTTGTAAAATAATAAGTATTCAACTTTCTATTTATAGTATTTATAAATGTGGTTGTGGTGGGAGAATGGGTGTGTGTTTTTGTGATTGAAAAGTGTGAAAACATTTTTAAAATGCAGGGAGCCCATATGTGCTTGCTAGCAGGAGTTGTGACAGAGAGAGTTTTATATTTTATGCAGATATGGGATACACTTTAAAATAAATTACAAATATAGTCTATTTATTTATTGTCCTATCATGAGGGAACGATCCCCAACCCAATACCCTAGACACCTACCTGAGTGACCCACACACTAAGGTAGTGTCCTTATCTGTTTTATAGGCCAACTGCAAGTCGTCTATCCGCAGCCAAGACAGAAAGATAAACATGGTCAGAGACCCACTAAGCAGCACCACCCCCTCGAGTCTGCGCCTGCCTGGCAGGGTTGGTCCAACAAAGCCCCCTGATGGGTGAGCATAATATACAAGGAATTTTCTCAAAGCTGCTAATGAAAACCTTGACGACCTTGTACCTAGCCGGTGGGAATTCTGGTGGAGATCCCCACCCAAGTAGGGGCAGTGCTGTCAACACTAGAGAAGGGGAAAATGATTGTGGCCCTGGCGGCACAAAATAATAAAAATGTCTGGTACGTTTTTCCAGCAACAGACTGATCGAAAATGTCAAAAGCCGCACTGAAAACAAAACAGCTGCCACAACATTTTTTTCATAAATTTCTCTAAGCCAATTATCAGTTATTTGTGTAAGTGCTGTGCTTGTTGAATGTACTTCCCTATAAGCGTGGTGAAAGTCGGTGTTCAATTTGTTTACTGTGAAATAGCATTGTATCTGGTCAACTATTTTTTTCAAAAGTTTACTATGGATGGTAAACAGGCTATTTGGTCCGCTATTTGAGGCAGTAAAGGGGGCTTTACTATTCTTAGTTAGGGGAATGGGTGTTTGTGGGGGAAGGGTGGGGAGAGTGTGTGTATATATCCCACATCTGTTGCTAAGGGGTAATTGTGTTATGGGATGAATCCAAATTCATTTTCCCAAAATAATAATTACTTGCCTCCCCAAAAAGGGGTCCTGGTTACAGGTAACAATCGTTCGTCTGAAGTGCCTACATTATTAAAACATTTTTTTGTTAATTGTGAAAATAAATTAAGATATTCATGTTTGTTATATACAGTACCAGTCAAAGGTTTGGACACACCTACTCATTACAGGGTTTTTCTTTATTTTTACCATATTCTGCATTGTATAATAAAAGTGAAGACATCAACACTATGAAATAACACATATGGAATCATGTAGTAACCAACAAAGCTTTAAACAAATCAAAATATATGTTATATTTGAGATTCTTCAAAGTAGCCACCCTGCCTTGATGACAGCTTTGCACACTCTTGGCATTCTCACAACCAGCTTCATGAGGTAGTCACCTGGAATGCATTTCAATTAACAGATGCGCCTTGTTAAATGTTAATTTGTAGAATTTATTTCCTTCTTAAAACCTGTTAGGGTGCGACATCAGTGTTCTGAGTTTTTGAGAGTCTGGCGTGCCCAAAGTAAAATGCCTGGTACTCAGGCCCAGAAACCATGATGTGCATATAATTAGTAGTATTGGATAGACACTCTGAAGTTTCTAAAACTGTTAAAATAATGTCTGTGAGTATAACAGAACTGATATGGCAGGCGAAAACCCGAGCAAAATCCATCCAAGAAAATATTTTGTGAGTTTGCTCATTTTCCAATGAGTTGCTATAGGATCTGCTGGTTTCCAGCTCCCAGGCTGCAGTACCTATGGCTTCCACTAGATGTCAACCGTCTTTAGACAAGGTTTGATGCGTTTATCTTGAAAACTAGAGGAATACAGGAAGTTTATATCAGTGGAGTGAGGAAGCAATTTCTGTCTGACCCGGGAGCGTGCGCCTCGGTTTTTTACTTTTCTATCCCTCAAGGTATTATCCGTGTGAAATATATTCATTAATAAAAAATGTGTAGCTAAGGATCGATTAGAAACGTGGTTTGATTTGTTTGGACAAAGTTTATAGGTATATTTTTACCGGTCTCTGTGTCTTCTTATTTAGGGCGGTTGAACGGTGGATTTTCTGAACAGAACGCACCAACCAAACTGAGATTTATGGATATAAATAGGGACTTTTTCGAACAAAAGGAACATTGGATGTCTTGCTTGGACACTTCGGATTACCATCAGCAGAAGATCATCAAAGGTAAGCGATTGATTTTAGCTCTTTTTATGTGTTTTGTGACACCCGCGCTGGTTTTATTATTATTCTAATTGGGAAGTACACTGGGTGCTGTCCTCAGACAATCAAATGTTATGCTTTCGCCATCAAACCTTTTTGAAATCTGACAATGCTGTGAGATTGTCAAGAGTCTAAGCTTTTGAAGAGTGTGCAAGACTTGTATTTTTATGAATGTTTTATAATACTACATTTGCATTTTAAATTTGGCGCTCTAAATTTTTCCGGATGTTGTCAAGGATGGCGCCACACCGCTCCTTAATTATCCCTAAGAGGTTAATGTGTTTGAGACAATCAGTTGTGTTGTGACAAGGTAGGGGTGGTATACAGAAGATAGCTCTATTTGGTAAAAGACAAAGTACATATTATGGCAAGAACAGCTCAAATAAGCAAACAGAAACAACAGTCCATCATTACCTTAAGACATGAATGTCAGTCAATCCGTGAAAATGTGAAGAACTTTTACATTTTATTCAACTGCAGTCGCAAAAACCATCAAGCGTTATGATGAATCTAGCTCTCATGAGGACTGCCACAGGAAAGTAAGAACCAGAGTTACCTCTGCTGCAGAGGATAAGTTCATTAGAGTTAACTGCACCTCATAATGTAGCCCAAATAAATGCTTAATAGAATTCAAGTAACAGACACATCTCAACATCAACTGTTCAGATGAGACTGCGTGAATCAGGCCTTACATGGTCGAATTGCAACTACTACAACTAAGAAACAACTACTAAAGGACACCAGTAATAAGAAGAGACTTGCTTGGGCCAAAAAACACGAGCAATGTGCATTAGACCGGTAGAAATCTGGCTTTTGGTCTGATGAGTCCAAATGTGAGATTTTTGGCTCCAACCGCTGTGTCTTCGTGAGATGCAGAGTTGGTGAACGGATGAGCTCTGCATGTGTGGTTCCCACTGTGAAGCATGGAGGAGGTTTGATGGAGTGGGGGTGCTTTACTGGTGAATTAGTTTATGTTTAATTAGAATTCAAGGCACACAACCAGTGTTGCTACCACAGCATTCTGTAGCGATACGCCATCCCATTTAGTTTGCTCTTAGTGGGACTATCATTTGTTTTTCAACAGGACAATGACCCAAAACACACCTCCAGGCTGTGTAAAGGCTATTTGACCAAGAAGGAGAGTTATGGAGTGCTGCATCAGATGACCTGATCTCCACAATCACCCGACCTCAACCCAATTGAGATGGTTTGGGATGAGTTGGACCGCAGAGTGAAGGAAAAGCAGCCAACAAGTGCTCAGCATGTGTGTAAACTCCTTCAAGACTGTTGGAAAGCATTCTAGTTGAGCTGGTTGAGAGAATGTCAAGAGTGTGCAAAGCTGTCATCAAGGCAAAGGGTGGCTACTTTGAAAAATCTGAAATATATTTTGATTTGTTTATCACTTTTTCTTTTAATACATGATTCCATGTGTGTTTTTGTCTTCACTATTATGCTACAATGTAGAAAATAGTAATAAATAAAGAGAAACCCTTGAATGAGTAGGTGTTTCCAAACTTTTGACTGGTATTGTATATCAAACCTTTTTCCTTTACTCAGAGCACCGTTATTATCATGTCTGAACCACTCCTTTAAAATGGTTGATTATCAGATGCTCAACAGGAAGGTCTGATTTCGCTATTACTGAAATAGGATCCAAGTTGTAAATATAAAGATCTAGTCCTTAAAAAAAAATTGGAGACCCCTTAAACTTTGGTGTTGTGATGCAAGAATTTGAGCAAAATGCATGGCGTATTGAATTAAACATTTATTATCGGATATTATTCATCCTAATCAGACAGTTTTTTTTTTGCATGGACAATACATTGGAGATAATATAAGACAAGTACTGGAAACAATGGAACACTATGAAAAATATGGGAAACCAGGTCTGGTATTCATAGCTGATTTTGAAAAGGCTTTTGATAAAGTACGACTGGAATTTATATATAAATGCCTGGAATATTTCAATTTTGGAGAATCTCTTATACAATGAGTTAAAGTTATGTATAATAGTAACCCTAGGTGTAAAATAGTAAATTATAGATACTTCTCAGAAAGTATTAAACGGTCAAGAGGAGTAAAACAAGGTTGTCACTATCGGCATGTCTAATTATTAGGGCCGTCAAAATGCTATTAAAATCATATCCAACAATAATATTAAGTGGTTAGAAATCCAGGGCTTAAAAACAAATGTGTCATTGTACACTGATTAATGTTTTCTTTTAAATCCACAATTTGGAACCCTCCGTAGCCTCATAGAGGATCTATATCATTTTTCTAACCTCTCTGGATTGGATCACAAAAAAATCCAACTTGTACATTATCGTGTAGTTTACCAATAAAATGGTCTGACGGTGAAGTGGAAATGCTCGGTATTCATATCACACAAGAAAGAAATGATCTCACTACAATACATTTGAATCGAAAGTTAGAAAAATAGATAACATCTTGCTACCATGGAAAGGAAAACACCTGTCTAATTGTGGAAAAATCACCCTGATTAACTCTTTAGTCATATCCCAGTTTACCTATTAGCTTATAGCCTACACCTAACGACTAGTTTTTTAAATTATATGAGCAAACATTTTTCCATTTTATTTGCAATGGCAAGCCAGACTAAATGAAACGGCCTGTTTATATAATGACTATGAATTTGGACGGCAGAAATTATTAAATATTAAAACATTAGACCTCTCACTAAAAGCTTCAGTTATACAGTTATAGCTTAAATCCGGACTGGTTCTGTAGCAGATTAGTAAGAATGGCTCACCCCGTGTTCAAGAATGGCCTTTTCCCCTCTCAATTTCGGTGATGAAAACATCTCCAAAATATAGTTATTTTTAAAGCAAGCCATAGAAAGTTGGTTGTCAATTTCAGTTTAATCCACCAGAAAAGACAGAACAAATATTACATCAAATATACTAATTGATAAAAAAAATATAGGAAAACATGTTTAAAAAAGTTATCTTTGTAAATTATATCATAAATAGTACTGGTGGAGTTTTGTCACACATGCAGCTAACGAAAATATATGGAAATGTCTGCTCTATCCAAAATTACAACCAAGTAATTACAGGGTTACCATGAAAATGAAAGAGGCAAGTGGGAGAAAGTAAGCAACTTGTTTGTTAGCCCTGCATTAAAGACCACAATTGGTTAAAGAAAATTGTGATGAATAAAAAAGTACACCAGTTTCATTTAAGGACCATAAAATGGACAGTTGTGCCATACAGATTGCAGTAGGAAGAGTAGTTAGTTAGGAAGAGATTTTTGATGTACCGATTCTATGGCACATGGTTTATGAACTGATTCATAAAATGACGCCGGATTCAAAACTTAAGTTATTCAATTGAAATTATTATACAAAATTCTTGCAACCAAAAGCATGTTATGTATATGGGGGATACAACCATCCCAGCTCTGCAGATTGTGCTGTGAAGAGACAGAGTCATTAGATCATTTGTTCTGGTACTGTCCATATGTAACCTGTTTTTGGTCACAGGTTCAGGAATGGCTGAAGAATTGCAACATTTACCTGGAGTTACTTCTGCAAATAGCACTGCTGGGTGATCTGTAAAGTCATAGTCAATGGATTAAAAATGTTTATCATTAATTTACAATCTGTAGAAACTATGATAATACAAAGGTTCAGTACTTTTGTGAAACATCACACCACAGTTATATATATGGCAAATAGAAATAAAAACAGGATGGTCTTCAGAGATAGATGGGAGGGGTTGAGGGTAGATGAAGGATGGGACAAAAAAATCGAATAAAATATAACTAATGTAAAATATACTGTGTTCATAAAATGTATATAGTATCTATAAGCTGGAAGTAGAAGCCTAAGTGTTGTTTTCCATCAGTTTACTCCAATTTGTCCTGAAGATGGAGGTGTCATTTCAGACTGAGGGCTACTGTAGCTCTGCTGGTGTTGCTATTCTGTCTGTCGAGGGCATGGGCTCAGGAAAGGAGGAGGGATAGGGGAGTGGTCAGAGAATGGCATCACTCAACAGAGTGACAGTGAAGAGCAAGGTTGTAGTGCTGCCGAAGTGTGGGGGGAGCGGCGGCCCTCACTTTTTTCAATTTGAGAATACATGGAGTTGGTAAAACTATTTCTGGAAAATGTATTCTTAATAATAGGGGCCTCCCGAGTGGCGCAGCAGTCTATGGCACTGCATCACTAAAGACCCGGGTTCGATCACGGACTGTGTCACAGCCGCCGCGACCGGGAGACCAATGAGGCGGTGCACAATTGGCCCAGCGTCGTCCGGGTTAGGGGAGGGTTTGGGCGGCCTGGATTTTCTTGTCCCATCTATCCAGCCTTATAAACATGAGAAGCTGCATGTTCACAACCACAAACTTTAAAGGCACGTCCATAGCGGACCAGGCTGCAGCTCAGTCCGAGTACAAACACCTGAAATGTCAGGCAAACATCCTGGAGAGAGAGAGCTGGCCAGATCCTCTCCCTCCGGGATTCAGGGAAAAAGACATTCGCATCCTGTGCTGGGCCAATTGTGCACCGCCTCATTGGTCTCCCGGTCGCGGCGGCTGTGACACAGTCCGTGATCGAACCCGGGTCTTTAGTGATGCAGTGCCATAGACTGCTGCGCCACTCGGGAGGCCCCTATTATTAAGAATACATTTTCCAGAAATAGTTTTACCAACTCCATGTATTCTCAAATTGAAAAAAGTGAGGGCCGCCGCTCCCCCCACACTTCGGCAGCACTACAACCTTGCTCTTCACTGTCACTCTGTTGAGTGATGCCATTCTCTGGCATCCTGTGCCAGTGCTTCTCCCGCCCGTGCGCCTACACAATCAATGGCTTTAGGGACTTTAGGGGAGAACATGTGCCACACGAGCTGAGACCACTGCTGAACTGTACATATCTCCATTGCTTGACTTGGGCAGGAGCTCACCGGAGCTCAGTCCCGGCACCTCAAATATTCTACTGCTTGAGCTCCTGTTCCTCTTATAGAATATTAGCGCAAAAGTATTCTGGAGCTCCTGCACCTAAATATAAACAGTACCAGCACCTAAAATGAGTACCGGAACCTTTTTCAGTCTAAGTCCTGCATATCTAATTTCCTGTAGCTCCACAGTGTGAGAGGGGTTTAGATACATTAACCATATCATCACACCAACGAGTTCTAGGATCCATATTCATCATGTCTGCCATGTCTGCCTTGCCTTCATAAAACTCCATGGTTCCCCTCTTGCGCAGTAGAACACAGATCGATATGTGACCAGGCCAGAGTAGCCACCGCAAAGCCCAAGGAGCCTGACCCTCTCTGGAAGTTGCTGTAGCCCGGCTTGGGTTATTTAGCCTATATTGGCTATTGGTTGAGAAGCAGGGCCTGTTCTAGCTTGGTATGTCAGGGTGGGCAACTGGAAATGTGAATTGGGCCAAGTTGGCAGTAATAATGCATTAAGGTAATAATTTATTGCACCACACCAAAAGCTTGATTTAATTGTTTTTCTGCAATTCTATATAGTAATGATTTATGTTCACTACTTGGCCGTTTGATTTTATACCATTTTTAATCTCTGCAAATGAATTATATGAATTGATAGTTCACCTCTTTTCTTTTATTCTGCAATAGTATTTATTGTAACCATGTGTTCAAGCTAATCAAATCAACTTAAGCTCTCCTCGTAAACAATGCAATGATATTAGGGAATGTGTTTGTATTTACATTAGGCTATAGCCTACAAATAGCTACAGTATACCATGTAGTCGTAGACCTATGTAACGTAAACACAGGGAGTCTGGAAGCAAATGCAGTGTGAGTTTAATGAAAACAAACATGGAACTAATATAAAACAAGAGACGTGTCTAACAAGGAAAACATAACCAATACTTCCTGAAGAGTGACACTAGGGAGTGCTAGATATCAAATTGTATTAGTCACATGCGCCGAATACAACAGGTGTAGACCTTACAGTGAAATGCTTACTTACAAGCCCCTAACCAACAATGCAGTATAAAAAAAATACAGATAAGAATAAGAGATAAAAGTAACAAGTAATTAAAGAGCAGCAGTAATTAAAGAGCAGCAGTGAAATAACAAGAGAGAGACTATATACAGGGGGGTACCGATACAGAGTCAATGTTATTTGAGGTAGTATGTACATGTAGGTAGAGTTATTAAAGTGACTATGCATAGTTGACAACAGAGAGTAGCAGTGATGTAAAGAGGGGGTGAGAGGGGGTGAGAGGGGGCACTGCAAATAGTCTGGGTAGCCATTTGACTAGATGTTCAGGAGTCTAACAGGCTGACTACAAAATATATATGTAGAAATCTATATTATTCAATTATTGCACCCACATTGCTCGCGCGCGCCAAAGAGCGTCTGCATTGCCAAGGGCTAAAATAGAAGTCAGTTCTATATGTGATGCAGATCGTGCTGTAAGTCCTGCCTCCCCCATCTCCTCATTGGTTTATAGAAGCAGGTACCCACGTGCCATCTCCTCATTGGTTATACCCATGTGGGTGACTGAAAGACGAACGAGGTCAGTGGCGGTAATGCACCTAATTTATGAAAGTTACCAATCGCAATACAAGGTCAAGAGAAGAAAAAGCTTGGAAGGAGGAGAGATGACTGGAAACGATTTGGTTGACAGTTTTATGTGTGGATGAATTGTTGGAGTAGAGGACCGTGTGCATTTCAGGTAAAATAACAACTCAATGTTTATAGCCCTGGACAAATTTGCCAGCAACAGCAAGCTAGCGAAATGGGACAAATTAGCTAGCAAGTGCAAGCTAGCTAGCTAAATTGCCATAAATGTTTAATGCTTTCGACCTGTCCCAAAATTAATGTAATTGGGTTCAGAGTTTGTTTTGATATTTTAACCTGCGTGTCGTGAATGCCTTTGGTGTGGGAGGACAACATTTCCAAGGACACGATGGCACACGATGGCGCACACACGCAGACGGTTTGGGTTCCGTGTTATGGCTTGGGGGTAGAAGCTGTTCAGAAGCCTCTTCAAATCATATCAAATCAAATTTTATTTGTCACATACACATGGTTAGCAGATGTTAATGCGAGTGTAGCGAATGCTTGTGCTTCTAGTTCCGACCATGCAGTAGTATCTAACAAGTAATCTAACAAATTCACAACAACTACCTTATACACACAAGAGTAAAGGAATGAATACAAGTATGTACATATAATATATGGATGAGCGATGGCTGATCGGCGTAGGCAAGATGCAGTAGATGGTATAGAGTACAGTATATACATATGAGATGAGTAATGTAGGATATGTAAACATTATATAAATGGCATCGTTTAAAGTGGCTAGTGATACATTTATTTCATCCGATTATAATTATTAAAGTGGCTAGAGATTTGAGCCGATGGCCGAACGGCATAGGCAAGATTCAGTAGATGGTTTAGAGTACAGTGTATACATTTGATATGAGTAAATGTCGGATATGTAAACATTATATACACAATTGTTTAAGTGGCTAGTGATACATTTGTTACATCCAATTCCTATTTTTAAAGTGGCTAGAGATTTAAGTCAGTATGTTGGCAGCAGCCACTCAATGTTAGTGATGGCTGTTTAACAGTCTGATGGCCTTGAGGTAGAAGTTGTTTTTCAGTCTCTCGGTCCCAGCTTTGATGCACCTGTACTGACCTCGCCTTCTGGATGATAGCGGGGTGAACAGGCAGTGGCTCGGGTGGTTGTTGTCCTTGATGATCTTTTTGGCCTTCCTGTGACATCGGGTGGTGTAGGTGTCCTGAAGGGCAGGTAGTTTGCCCCCGGTGATGCGTTGTGCAGTGCTCACTACCCTCTGGAGAGCCTTACAGTTGTGGGCGGAGCAGTTGCCGTACCAGGAGGTGATACAGCCCGACAGGATGCTCTCGATTGTGCATCTGTAGAAGTTTGTGAGTGATTTTGGTGACAAGCTGAATTTCTTCAGCCTCCTGAGGTTGAAGAAGCACTGTTGCGCCTTCTTCACCACGCTGTCTGTGTGGGTGGACCAATTCAGTTTGTCCGTGATGTGTGCGCCGAGGAACTTAAAACTTTCCACCTTCTCCACTACTGTCCCGTCGATGTGGATAGGGGGGTGCTCCCTCTCCTGTTTCCTGAAGTCCACGATCATCTCCTTTGTTTTGTTGACATTGAGTGAGAGGTTATTTTCCTGACACAACACTCCGAGGGCCCTCACCTCCTCCCTGTAGGCCGTCTCGTCATTGTTAGTAATCAAGCCTACCACTGTAGTATCGTCAGCAAACTTGATGATTGAGTTGGATGCGTGCTTGGCCACGCAGTCATGGGTAAACAGGGAGTACAGGAGAGGGCTGAGAACGCACCCTTGTGGGGCCCCAGTGTTGAGGATCAGCTTAATGACGAGCTTGGAGGGTACTATGGTGTTAAATGCTGAGCTGTAGTCGATGAACAGCATTCTTACATAAGTATTCCTCTTGTCCAGATGGGTTAGGGCAGTATGCAGTGTGATTGCGATTAGTCAGTCTGTGGACCTATTGGGACGGTAAGCAAATTGGAGTGGGTCCAGGGTGTCTGGCAGGATGGAGGTGATATGATCCTTGACTAGTCTCTCAAAGCACTTCATGATGACGGAAGTGAGTGCTACGGGGCGATAGTCATTTAGCTCAGTTACCTTAGCTTTCTTGGGAACAGGAACAATGGTGGCCCTCTTGAAGCATGTGGGAAAAGCAGCCTGGGATAGGGACTGATTGAATATGTCCGTAAACACACCAGCCAGCTGGTCTGCGCATGCTCTGAGGACACGGCCAGGGATGCCATCTGGGCTGGCAGCCTTGCGAGGGTTAACACATTTAAATGAAGGAGAGCCCACAGGTTTTGGTAGCAGGCCGTGTCGGTGGCACTGTATTGTCCTCAAAGCGAGCAAAGATGTTGTTTAGTTTGTCTGGGAGCAGGACATCATGGTCCGCGACGGGGCTGGTTTTCTTTTTGTAGTCTGTGATTGACTGTAGACCCTGCCACATTCCTCTCGTGTCTGAGCCATTGAATTGTGACTCTACTTTGTCTCTATATTGACACTTAGCTTGTTTGATTGCCTTGTGGAGGGAATAGCTACACTGTTTGTATTCAGTCATGTTTCCGGTAGCCTTCCCCTGGTTAAAAGCAGTGGTTCGCGCTTTCAGTTTGCGCGAATGCTGCCATCAATCCACGGTTTCTGGTTGGGGAAGGTTTTAATAGTTGCTATGGGTACAACATCACCAATGCACTTGCCAATAAACTCGCTCACCGAATCAGCGTATACATCAATGTTGTTGTCCGACGCTATGCAGAACATTTCCCAGTCCAATCAGATTGGTCGGACCAGCGTTGAACAGACCTGAGAATGGGCGTTTCCTGTTTTAGTTTCTGTTTGTAGGCTGGGAGCAACAAAATTGAGTCATGGTCAGACTTGCCGAATAGAGGGCGGAGAATAGCCTTCTATGCATCACGGAAGTTGGAATAGCAATGATCCAGGATTTTACTAGCCTGGGTTTCGGGAGCCTTGTTTTCAAATTAGCCTTATTAAAATCCCTAGCCACAATAAATGCAGCCTCAGGATATGTGGTTTCCAATTTACATAGAGTCCAATGAATTTCTTTCAGTGCCGTCGATGTGTCAGCTTGAGGGGGGATGTACACGGCTGTGATTATAATCGAGGAGAATTCTCTTGGTAGATAATCCGGTCGGCATTTGATTGTAAGGAATTCTATGTCAGGTGAACAAAGGGACTTGAGTTCCTGTATGTTGTTATGATCACACCACGTCTCGTTAATCATAAGACACTCACCCCCCGCCCTTCTTCTTACCAGATTTGTTTCTGTCGGCGTGATGCGTGGAGAAACCAGGTGGCTGTACCGACTCTGATAACGTGTCCTGAGTGAGCCATGTTTCCGTGAAGCAAAGAACGTTGCAGTCTCGGATGTCTCTCTGGAAGGCAACCCTCGCTCTGATTTCGGCCACTTTGTTGTCCAGAGACTGGACATTGGCGATTAAAATACTCGGGAGTGGTGCACGATGCGCCCGTCTACGTAGCTTCACCAGAAGACCTCCGCGTTTCCCCCTTCTCCTGCGCCACCGTTGTTTTGAGTCGCCGGCTGGGATCCAGTCTATTGTCCTAGTTGGGGTACCAAACAGAGAATCCGCTTCGGGGAAAGTCGTATTCCTGGTCGTAATGTTGGTTAATTGACGTTGCTCTTATATCCAATAGTTCCTCCCGGTTGTATGTAATAAAACGTAATATTTCCTGGGGTAACAATGTAAGAAGTAATACATAGAAAACATCTCTGCCATCTCTGTCGGCGCCGGAAGTGATCAATCTTGGACCTAGACTTGGCACTCCGGTACCACTTGCCGTGCGGTAGCCTCGAAGCGAGCATAGAAGTTCGTCTGGTAGGCTCGTGTCACTGGGCAGCTCTCGGCTGTGCTTCCCTTTGTAGTCTGTAAGGGTTTGCAAGCCCTGCCACATCCGACGAGCATCAGTATCAGTATCATGTAGTACAATTCGATCTTAGCCCTGTATGGACGCTTTGCCTGTTTGATGGTTCATCGGAGGGCCTAGCAGGATTTCTTATAAGTTTCCGGGTTAGAGTTCCGCTCCTTGAAAGCAGCAGCTCTAGCCTTTAGCCCGGTGCGGATGCTGCCTATAATTCATGGCTTCTGGTTGGTGTATACACGTACAGTCACTGTGGGGACGATGTCATCAATGCACTTATTGATAAAGCCAATGACTGATGTGGTGTACTCCTCAATGCCATCGGAGGAATCCCATATTCCAGTCTGTTCTAACAAAACAGTCCTGTAGCTTAGCATCTGCTTCCTCTGAGCCCTATTTTATTGATCTAGTCACTAGTGCTTCCTGCTTAATTTTTTTGCTTGTAAGCAGGAATCTGGAGGATAGAATTATGGTCAGATTTGCCAAATGGAGGGCGAAGGAGAGCTTTGTACGCATCTCTGTGTGTGGAGTATAGGTGGTCCAGAGTTCTTTTTCCTCTGGTTGCACATTTAACATGCTGATAGAAATTTGGTAAAACGGATTTAAGTTTCCCAAATTAAAGTCCCCGGCTAGTAGGAGCGCCGCCTCTGGGTGAGCGTTTTCTTGTTTGCTTATGGCAGAATACAGCTCATTCAATGCTGTCTTAGTGCCAGCCTCTGACTGTGGTGGTATGTAAACAGCTACAAAGAATACAGATGAAAACTCTCTAGGTACAGTGGGGGAAAAAAGTATTTGATCCCCTGCTGATTTTGTACGTTTGCCCACTGACAAAGAAATGATCAGTCTATAATTTTAATGGTAGGTTTATTTGAACAATGAGAGACAGAATAACAACAAAAAAATCCAGAAAAACACGTGAAAAATGTTATAAATTGATTTGCATTTTAAT
Organism: Brachymystax lenok tsinlingensis; assembly: GCA_030435695.1. NCBI lineage: Eukaryota > Metazoa > Chordata > Actinopteri > Salmoniformes > Salmonidae > Brachymystax > Brachymystax lenok. The sequence continues at coordinate 1,336,038 of CM059806.1, read as the reverse complement.
GAGGGAAATAAGTATTTGACCCCTCTGCAAAACATGACTTAGTACATGGTGGCAAAACCCTTGTTGGCAATCACAGAGGTCAGACATTTCTTGTAGTTGGCCACCAGGTTTGCACACATCTCAGGAGGGATTTCATCCCACTCCTCTTTGCAGATCTTCTCCAAGTCATTAAGGTTTCGAGGCTTACGTTTGGCAACTCGAACCTTCAGCTCCCTCCACACATTTTCTATGGGATTAAGGTCTGGAGACTGGCTAGGCCACTCCAGGACCTTAATGTGCTTCTTCTTGAGCCACTCCTTTGTTGCCTTGGCCATGTGTTTTGGGTCATTGTCATGCTGGAATACCCATCCACGACCCATTTTCAATGCCCTGGCTGAGGGAAGGAGGTTCTCACCCAAGATTTGACGGTACATGGCCCCATCCATCGTCCCTTTGATGCGGTGAAGTTGTCCTGTCCCCTTAGCAGAAAAACACCCCCAAAGCATAATGTTTCCACCTCGATGTTTGACGGTGGTGATGGTGTTCTTGGGGTCATAGGCAGCATTCCTCCTCCTCCAAACACAGCGAGTTGAGTTGATGCCAAAGAGCTCCATTTTGGTCTCATCTGACCACAACACTTTCACCCAGTTGTCCTTTGAATCATTCAGATGTTCATTGGCAAACTTCAGATAGGCATGTATATGTGCTTTCTTGAGCAGGGGGGCGCTGCAGGATTTCAGTCCTTCACGGCGTAGTGTGTTACCAATTGTTTTCTTGGTGACTATGGTCCCAGCTGCCTTGAGATCATTGACAAGATCCTCCCGTGTAGTTCTGGGCTGATTCCTCACCATTCTCATGATCATTGCAACTAAATTATAGACTGATCATTTCTTTGTCTGTGGGCAAACGTACAAAATCAGCAGGGGATCAAATACTTTTTTCCCTCACTGTAGGTAGTGTGGTCTACAGCTTATCATGAGATACTCTACCTCAGGCGAGCAATAGCTTGAGACTCCTTTAGATATCGTGCACCATTTGTTGTTTACAAAAAGACATACTGTAGATCTCCGCCCCTTGTCTTACCAGACGCCACTGTTCTATCCTGCGGTACATCGTATAACCAGCCAGCTGTATGTTGATGTTGTCGTCATTCAGCCACGACTCCGTGATGCATAGGATGTTAGTTTTTAATGTCCCGTTGGTAGTTTAATCTTCCACGTAACTCGTTGATTTTATTGTCCAAAGATTGCATGTTTGCTAGCAGAATGGAGGGAAGTGGGGGTTTATTCGATCGCCTACGAATTCTCAGAAGGCAGCCCAACCTTCGCCCCCTCTTTCTCCACCTCCTCTTCACGCAGATCACGTGGATCGGGGCCTGTTCCCGAGGAAGCAGTGTGTCCTTCGCGTCGGGCTCGTCAGTCATGAAAGGGGAGTAATCAGGGTAGTGATTGAGTCCAGGTGTGCCTTATGATGAGGAGCAGGTGTGCGTAATGAGGGTTGCCAGGTGTGCATAATGATGGGTTGCTAGGACCGGTGGTTAGTAAACCGGCGACGTCGAGCGCCGGAGAGAGGGAGCTGGAGTAGACGCTTTACAGCCTATTAGGCTATACTGCATATTATTGTTGTTTTTTCCTGAACTGGCCGAATGTCAGAGCTTATCCTTCAGCACGACAAGTTGGTTTAACTTCTTTAACATCATTGCACGATCCTGGCGCTGTCCTTTCAGAACAATGAAGGGTACTCCAATCACTTTAAATAATACTCATCAAGATCTGTTGCCTATGCCTAATAGTTTTACTCATCACTTGTAATTATTATTACAAATAGAAGATTATCACTTGTCACAATGGTGCTCATTTAGTAAAGTTAGATCAAAGCTGAATCAATGTCTCCAAGATCACATAATAATTAATTGGCATTCTACATAACGTAACTGAATATAGTAGCAAAGTAGGCCTATAATGTTACTTTTACACCGAAAACACCTCATTTCGATTGAAACAAAATACAAGACATGTTAGTCTTTTGTAAATACCATCTGCTCTAATTCGCTCACAAAACACCTTACAACTGGTAACGGAATCACTTTTACTTCCCTCCAGGCCTGAGGTCACACACTTTCTAGTAGGCTTAAATTGAAGATGTGGCAAATAGGAGTGGCAATATCATCTGCTATTATCCTCAGTAATTTTCCATCCAAGTTGTCAGACCCCGGGGGCTTGTCATTGTTGATAGACAACAATAATATTTTCACCTCTTCCACACTAACTTTACAGAATTTAAAATGTCAATGCTTGTCTTTCATAATTTGGTCAGATATACTTGGATGTGTAGTGTCAGCATCTGTTGCTGGCATGATATGCCTAAGTTTGCTAATCTTGCCAATGAAAAAAAATATTAAAGATGTTGGCAATGTCAGTTGGTTTTGTGATCAATGAGCCATCTGTTTCCCTGAATGATGGAGCTGAGTTTGCCTTTTTTCCCAGAATTTCATTTAAGGTGCTCCAAACTTTTACAATCATTCTTTATTTCATTTATCTTTGTTTCATAGTGTAGTTTTTTCTTATTTTTCTTCAGTTTAGTTACAGGATTTCTCAATTTGCAATGAGTTTGCCAATCGGTTTTGCAGCCAGACTTATTTGCCATTACTTTTGCCTCATCCCTCTCAACCATACAATTTTTCAATTCCTCATCAATCCACTGGGATGTAACAGTTTTTACAGTCATTTTCTTAATGGGTGCATGCTTATTAGCAACTGGAATAAGACATTTCATAAATGTGTCAAGTGCATTGTCTGTTTGCTCTCATTACACACCACGGACCAACACATATTCTATACATCAACAACATAGGAATCACTACAAAACTTCTTGTATGACCTCTTATACACTATATTAGGCCCAGCCTTTGGAACTTTGGCTATTATATTGTGATCACTATATCCTATGGATACTGCTTTAAAGCAGATTTCTGCTGCATTAGTAAAGATGTGATCAACACTTGGTGGTTTATAGCAGCTTCCTAACAGAATGGGCTTTAGGTGAGGCAGATGAATCTGTAGCCATATTACTTCAACAGTATTTGACATGAGATCCTCTCTAATCTTTATAGGAATGTGGTTCTGAATAGAAACAGCAACACCTCCACCACTGGCATTTCCATCTTTAAATGTTATATGTTCATGTAAATGTTATAACCTTGTATTGTTACCACTGTATCGTCAAAGGTATTATCTAAATGAGGTTCAGAGATAGTCAGAACATGAATGTCATCTGTTATTAGCAAATTATTGATTTCATGAACCTTGTTTCTTAAGCTACATATATTAACGTGGGCTATTTTGAGCACTTTTCTTCTGGGATGCTTACTTGCTTTCATTGCTTTACTGGGAAGCTTAGCAGCAGTAGATGTGCTTATGTTCGGTATGCTTTTACAATAGTCATGAAGGAGTTCCCACATATGATGAGCACTTGTTGGCTGCTTTTCCTTCACTCTGCGGTCCAACTCATCCCAAACCATCTCAATTGGGTTGAGGTCGGGTGATTGTTGAGGCCAGGTCATCTGATGCACCACTCCATCACTCTCCTTCTTGGTCAAATAGCACTTACACAACCTGGAGGTGTGTTGGGTCATTGTCTTGTTGAAAAACAAATGATACTCGCTCTAAGAGCAAACCAGATGGGATGGAATATCGCTGCAGAATGCTGTGGTAACCATGCTGGTTAAGTGTGCCTTGAATTTTAAATAATCACAGACAGTGTCACCAGTAAAGCACCCCCACACCATCAAACCTCCTCCTCCATGCTTCACGGTGGGAACCACACATGCAGAGATAATCAGTTCACCTACTCTGGGTCTCACAAAGACACGGCGGTTGGAAACAGAAATCTCAAATTTGGGGTCATCAGACAGAAGGATGTTTCTTGGCCCAAGCAAGTCTCTTCTTCGTGTTGGTGTCCTTTAGTAGTTGTTTCTTTGCAGCAATTCAACCATGAAGGCCTGATTCACACAGTCTCCTCTGAACAGTTGATGTTGAAATGTGTCTGTTACTTGAACTCTATGAAGCATTCATTTGAGCTGCAATTTCTGAATTTGTTAACACTAATGAACTTATCCTCTGCAGCAGAGGTAACTCTGGGTCTTCCATTCCTGTGGCGGTCCTCATGAGAGCCAGTTTCATCATAGCGCTTGATAGTTTTTGCGACAGCACTTGATTGACTGACCTTCATGTCTTAAAGTAATGATGGACTGTCGCTTCTCTTTGGTTATTTGAGCTGGTGTTGCCATAATATGGACTTGATATTTTACCAAAAAGGGCTATCTTTTGTATACCACCCCTACCTTTTCACAACACAACTGATTGGCTCAAACGTATTAAGAAGGAAAAAATTCCACAAATTCACTTTTAACAAGCACAATTTAAATGCATTCCAGGTGACAACCTCATGAGGTTTGCTGAGAGAATGCCAAGAGTGTGCAAAACTGTCATCAAGGCAAAAGGTGGCTACTTTGAAAAATCTCAAATGTAAAATATATTTTGATTTGTTTAACACTTTTTTGGTTACTACATGAATCCATATGTGTTATTTCATAGTTTTGATGTCTTCACTGTTATTTTACAATGTAGAAAATAGTCAAAATAAAGAAAAACACTTGAATGAGTAGGTGTCCAAACGTTTGACTGGTACTGTATATATATTAATATTTATTATATTTTCCTACTGTTGCTCTGGCTCTATAATAATCACGTTGTTGCTGTACACATGTATCAGAATCCCACGGTTAGTACCTTTCTAAGAGTACTAAGAATGCATTTGTAGGACTTGTAGTTTTGAAATCAAAATGTATTTAAGGAATGTAGTTTACAATTTGTGTCACTGACAAAATGCCACCAGAGGGTGTCAGAGTTTAAAAGGTTAAACAATTTTTAAGGGAATCACTATTATTTAGCTATCACAAGATTATGATGGAGAAAAAGTCTGAGCTGTCGGCCTAAATTGTTTGAAGTATATCCAAGGCTTTGTATTCTATATGGTAAATTATGGTTGGCATTGGTTACAATCTGCTACAATAGCAATGTTTCCAGCTATATGAGGGGATAGTAGGCCTAGTTGAACAAGGCTATCTTAATGTGCACATTATGGAAGTTACAGGTAAATATGAGTTATTTCATGGAGAAAGAAAAGTTTAGTGTGATTAAAATGACTGTGACTAAAACCAGACAAAAATTGTCCAGAATTTTTGCAGATTGATAATGACGACAACTATGAACGATGAAATTACAAAAATGGGACTAAGACTAAAAAGTATTTTAGACAAAAGAATAAGACTAAATTTAAATCTAAAATAGCTTCCAAAATGAACATTGTTTAGCACATCTCTTCCATTTCACCCTAGCAGGCTGATAGTGAAGCAGAACAGTTCTGGTTCCACCTCAGAGTATAGTTGTGAATAGCTGGAGACCTGCTGTAAATAGTGAAAGGATATACTGTAGCTTGGGGCATTTTTCTAGTCTAGCAATATATACTGTTGTTTTGGCTGTATACCATCATTGAATACGAATACCAATGGTTAGCTAAGTAGATATATCCGTTGGCAGCCAACCATTTACAGTAACAGCACCCCCAGAGTCTAAGGGCCCAGGGCTAGGTTTCTACTAAGCTAGCAAATGGAATTGTTTTAAGATGGTCATACCAAGGATCATTTAGGTATTTGATTTGGAATTTTAGGACCACTGTAAGTATAAATATATATATTTTTTATTCAATGAAACATTGAATTTGGCCTTACTGGTTTTAGCCCATAGAAACACATTGAATAACATATTCATACATGGCATAACAGATAGTCCAAAAATAAATTGAAGGAAGTAGGTTTTGAAGTGTCTGTCCTATGATTTTGTTTTATACATTTTTTATTTACCCATATTTAACCTATTTTGGGGGGGGCACTAAAGTACTTCCATACTTTCAATTATTTTTTTAAACTGGTACCGGATTACCTTCAGATGAGTCTTGTGGGCGTCACAGAGCAAAAGATGTACATGTTCATGAGAGGCTCAGCTTTCGCTGGTGGGGGGTAATATTAGTTTGTAGCCCAAACCGTTTGGACGCTAAATAAGTTTTCGTGAGAAGACACTACTATAGCTCTGCCACATTCCAATGCAGATGCGAAAGGCCGACCTTAGCCGATGCGGCGGATTGAGATGCAGCGTATTAATCTCCATACATTTTTGGTAGCTGGGATATACACTATATATACAAAAGTATGTGGACACCCCTTCAAATTAGTGGATTTGGCTATTTCAGCCATATACGTTGGCAGTTAACCCACTGTTCCTAGGCTGTCATTGAAAATAAGAATTTGTTCTTAACTGACTTGCCTAGTAAAATAAAGGTACAAAAAAATTATCACTAGCAACTGGTTGCATTGCATCCACCACCATATCTTGCCCCTTTGACTCTCTTCACTGCCTCCACATCTGCTGCACAGCCCTGATCCTTGACACCTCAACCTCCTTCACCCTAACAGGACACTCAAGGAAGTCTGGAGTATGATCCCCACCACAGCTGCAACATTTTCCATAGACAGATTCTTCAATACTATACTTCTACCGTCTGCAAACATCCAATTCCCACACTGTAATGTTTTGGAAACAAATGCTCTCACTGCATACCTCACATATCCAAGCTTTACATATTCAAGTAGTCACCTCAAACTACAAAAATATCGATAGGCATTTCTTCTTCCTTCCATTTACCATACGGGTCAGGCGTGCACTGACCACTCCTGGGATTTGCTGACTAAGATACTCATCATCTACAGTACCTACTCATTCCAGGGTTGTTCTTTATTTTTACTATTTTCTACATTGATAAATAATAGGGAAGATATCAAAACTAGGAAATAACACATAGGGATTCATGTAGTAACCAAAAAAAGTTAAACAAATCAAAATATATTTTATATTTGAGATTCTTCAGAAGCAGCCACCCTTTGCCTTGATGGCAGCTTTGCACGCGCTTGGCATTCTCAGCTCCATGAGGTAGTCACCTGGAATCCATTTCAATTAACAGGTGTGCCTTGGTAAAAGTTAGCACCATCCCCCTGTGTTCTTGAGGACCTTCAATGCTGCAGACGTTTGTTGGTACCCTTTCTCAGATCTGTGCCTCAACACAATCCTGTCTCGGCGCTCTACAGACAATTCCTTCGACCTCATGGCTTGGATGTTGCTCTGACATGCACTGTCAACTGTCGGACCTTATATAGACAGGTGTGTGCCTTTCCAAATCATGTCCAATCAACTGAATTTACCACAGGTGGACTCCAATCAAGTTGTAGAAACATCTCAAGGATGATCAATGGAAACAGGATTTACCTGAGCTTTAGTTTGAGTCTCATAGCAAAGGGTCTGCATACTTATGTAAATACGGTATTTCTGTTTTTTTGTGGCAATTTCTCTCATGGAATAGCCTTCATTACTCAGAACAATAATAGACAGACACGTTTCAGAAGAAAGTTATTTGTTTCTGGCCATTTTGAGCCTGTATCGAACCCACAAATGCTGGTGCTCCAGATACTCATCTAGTCTAAAGAAGGCCAGTTTTATTGCTTCTTTAATCAGAACATTTTTCAGCTGTGCTAACATAATTGCATAAGAGTTTTCTAATGATCAATTAGCCTTTTAAAATGAAAGTAGTCATTTACAACATTAACAATGTCTACACTGTATTTCTGATCAATTTGATGTTATTTTAGTGGACAATTTTTTTAGCTTTTCTTTCAAAAACAAGGAAATTTCTAAGTGACCCCAAACTTTTGAACGGTTTATAAAGTGTAGTATTGGGATGCAAAATTGAATACATTTCAACTCTATATCTGACATGGTACAGTACAGGAGACTTTGGGTATCTGGTAAGGTGAAATCAGGCGCAGGATAGCAGTGATGCGTGGACAAGTTATTTAATCAAACAAAGCACCAGTATACAACAACATACTAAAGGTGCATAAAAATAACGGTCACACGAAAAATACACGAGCATACAAAATCAAACACCCTGCAACCACTACCAGCCTCTAACAAAACAAACCTGAACTGAATTATAAACACGCACACAAACATGGGGGAAAGAGAGGGTTAAATACATGCACATGTAATTGGGGAATTGAAACCAGGTGTGAAGAAAACAAAGACAAAACAATTGGAATTTGAAAAGTGGATCGGCGATGGCTAGAAGACCGGTGGCGATGGCTAGAAGACCGGTGACGTCGACCGCCGAACGCTGCCCGAACGAGGAGAGGGACCGACTTCGGCGGAAGTCGTGACACCCATAACCATGTGTGTGAGGTGTATACTTTTGTTTCAAAGTAGATTTGTTTAAGACTACCAAGAATCACTCTGTGTGACCCTGATTTAATCAAATAAAGGTGACATTTGTGAGATGATTTATAATTTTGTTCTGATTTAAACACTCTGGGTTACAGTGGTGATAACATTAACAACATAATCAACATGATGGATTTCATGCCAAATGTATTCTCTCATTTTCACACAAAGAAAACATGGAAAATAGGAGAGAGAATGGTTGAATATCAATATATAACAGACAAAAACTTGATTTGTGTAAGGGGAAACGTAATCAGAAGAGAGATATAAACTGTGTACTTGAGTGTTCAGCTCTCAAATAAAATCACAATGATTTACTTACTCAGCGACACTGAGTTTGTGATGTTAGGGTCAACAAGGGGCCATGAATAATGTGACATGTGTCCCCAGAACCATACATCAGGGTAAGAAAGACAATCCCTCCAGTAGACTCATTTCTCAGTCTCTGCAGTCAGTCAGGCAGGTTGTGCTGGAGAGGTATGTCTGGTGGCGGCTGAGAGCTAGGAGCTCAGCCCACCCTCTCAGTCAGGCGACAGGCCCTGACCCTGAAAAAGTATGAGGTGATTGGCTCTTTGTGGCACTTGTGTCAGTAGAACAGCACCAGGAGCTTATGGTGAACACCTTAAAAAGCAAAGCCCTGCTATCCATCTCCCTTTGAGCCCGTCACTGCTACTTTGCTGAAGGATGATTTGATGGCTGGAAATGGCTCCCCCACCTTTCGTCCAATGAGAATGATGGATGGGCAGTGAGGCGTCCATACAGTCATCCAATAAAAGACAGTCGAGTAACACAAGTGCTATTTTTTGGCTAACTGCTTTGGTATATCTGGGTTGAATAGTAGTGAGAGTTGTTGTGCAGCTGCAAAAGGGTCTTTCTATAAACTAGTGTACCAGTGAGTATTTCCTACACTGGACAACTTGTTACAGCTGTCGATAAGCCACTGATAATAATCTGCCAGTTTTTTTTACGTCATAAAAATGTTTAACCTTTTATCATAGTTGGTGTCTTGACAGATTCATCCAAAAACCCGGACTTTTCTGTCCTTGTATTTATGGCAGTGTTGTCATTATATCATATTAAGCATTAATCAGTTAAATTAGAGATTGACCTTGAACCCTGTAAGAATCCTGGATCTAGTTATCGGACAGTTTTTTGTACAGAGATTTCAGAAATGCAGTGTATCTACGTAACGTTTATGTTACAGGGTGAAAACTGTTTTTATAGGCAGACAAATCCCAAATAATAAATGCAATTGCAAAATCGAATGCTTCTAAACGAGTCACCGTACCATGACACGTAAAGCTGCAAAATGTAACTTTTTGAGCTACCTGACCAAATTCACATATAAATGTGTGTTATTTAACTCATTCTCATTGAAAGCAAGTCTAAGAAGCGATAGATATGTTCTGTGTGTTATATTTCGATGCTTCGTTTTTGCATCTTTTTCTTTCAGTTTTGTACTGCTGAAAATACAATATTTTTGGTTACGGAAAATATTTTGCACAGCGGTTTAGATGGTACAATGATTATTTACAGTATACTTGCTTGTTTTGTCACGTTCAGGCCTGATTTTGACAGGCTGGCGTGTTTAGTTTTGTTTTGGTGTAGGGTTTTTTCTGTTCTAGGTGTTGTGTTTCTATGTTGGGGTAATGGTTCCCAATTAGAGGCAGCTGTGTGTCGTTACCTCTAATTGGGAACCATATATATGTTTGGGGTTTTCACTAGTATTTTGTGGGTTATTGTTTGTGCATAGCTTTGTTAGTGTATGTGTTATGGTCAACGTCACGAGCGTCGTTCGTTATTTTTGTTGTTTTGCCACTTACGTTGTTTTGCCACTTACGTTGTTTTGCCACTTACGTTGTTTTGCCACTTACGTTGTTTTGCCACTTACGTTGTTTTGCCACTTACGTTGTTTTGCCACTTACGTTGTTTTGCCACTTACGTTGTTTTAATAAAGAATGTATACTGGATACCTCGCTGCGCCTTAGTCTGTCCCTCACGGAGATCGTGACAACTATTACAATTTGAGCAACCAGGAAATGGCAGAGCGATTTCTGCATAGTACGTCTTTAAAACCTCAATTGATACGGTCCTTAACGTGGTTCTTCAATAATTATGCATAATACATGTTGGATGCGCATTTGGTGTTCAGCTGATTAGTTACGCCATGATATTTTCACACATCATCTGATCCAGGAAGGACATTTCCGAATGTCCAAGTGAGCCAAGTGACAAACAGCTGTTGTGATGCATGCAATGCAACAACAGCCCAAGTGCTGGAAAAAAGGTGTTCGCGAGGAATGTCCAGAATATTTTGGTGTTTCATTCGTTATGCCAGTGAAGATAGTTGTGCCTGGATCCACGTTGGATCTAATATAGGTTGATCATCTGTTGCTGTCTGCTTGATTTACAACAGGGTCTCCTTAGATATACCAGCGAGAACATCAAGGTAGTGAGGTCATGTTTTCATGTGCTTTTGTGCCTCAGATTGGACACTGAGTCTATGTTCTTCCTTCTAATTATTCTGGAATAGGCCTACCTTGAAAATCAGACATTTGGTCCAGCACAACAAAAAAATGCACCTCCCTCCCCACAGTAAAATAAATTGAATACTCTCCCCCATCAGAATTAACTCAAAATAATGTTACCGACCACAAATAATATCTAGCAATCCTGTGTTTATAAACGTGGATATCTACTTTGCTTTTGTGGTACAGTTGATGCCACGCAAGGCTACATTCCAGAAGGTTGAGGGTTCGCCGACCACCACAGAGGAGCTCACTTTCCCTGCCTGTTTCATTACTTTAAGATCAGAGCCAGTTGCAGGGGGAAATCCGATTTTCAACATTTTGATGGCAGAATTATTCAAGTGATAATGCTCGAGAAGCCGGTGTTTGGAGGATATTGGTCTTGGACCGGCAAACCGTGCCAATATATCTTCCAAACCCTGGCTTGAGTTACCATTATTACCATTATTCAAATAATGATTGACATACAGTACCAGTCAAACGTTTGTAGAATAATAGTTAAGACATCAAACTATAAAATAACACATGGAATCATGTAGTAACCAAAAAAGTGTTTTATATTTCAGATTCTTCAAAGTAGCCACCCTTTGCCTTGATGACAGCTTTTCACACTCCATTCATCAAATTGCCTCTGCACAGTTTGGATTGATTGATTTTATTTGTCAGTTCAAATATATATTTTTTTAAAGTGACCGGGATTGCACAATAAAGTCGTGGACTTATTTCCATTGTCGTCCCTACATTTGCTGCAGCATAAGCTACATTAATAAAAGGACTGAATGCACGTTTAATCTCCATCTGACTTTCTGGGATCATCTAATTTTTTTACAGACAGTGCCCTCCATAATAATTGAGACAGTGACATATTTTAGTTTTTTGGTCTGTACTCCAGCACTTTGGATTTTAAATGATACAATGACTATGGGGTTAAAGTGTAGCGTGTCAACTTTAATTTGAAGGTATTTTCATCCATATCAGGTGAACCATTTAGAAAGCAGTTTTTGTACTTAGTACCCCCATTTTAGGGGACCAAAAGTATTGAGGCGAATTCACTTATGTGTGAAAGTAGACAAAAGTTTAGTATTTGGTCCGATTACATCAAACTTGCGACTCTATAAACTTCTTGGATGCATTTGCTGGTTGTTTTGGTTGTGTTTCGGAAAGTATTCAGACCCCTTGACTTTTGTTGTTGTTGTTACGTTACAGCCTTATTTAAACATTTATTAAATAAATACAAATCCTCAGCAAAAATTTAAAAAAAAATGTTTGCACGTTTATAAAAAGTTAAAAGCAGAAATACCTAATTTACATATGTTTTCAGACCCTTTGCTATGAGATTCAAAATTGAGCTCAGGTGCATCCTGTTTTCATTGATCAACCTTGAGATGTTTCTACAACTTGATTGGAGTCCACCTATGGTAAATTCAATTGATTGGACATGATTTGGAAAGGCACACACCTGTCTATCAAAGGTCCGACAGTTGACAGTGCATGTCAGAGCAAAAACCAGGCCATGAGGTCGAAGGAATTGTCTGTAGAGCTCCGAGACACTGTGTTGAGGCACAGATCTGGGGAAGGGTACCAACAAATGTATGTAACATTGAAGGTTCCCTAGAACACAGTGGCCTCCATCATTCTTAAATGGAAGAAGTTTGGAACCACTAAGACTCTTCCTAGAGCTGGCCGCCCGTCCAAATTGAGTAACTGGGGGAGAAGGCCTTGGTCAGGGAGGTGACCAAGAACCCGATGGTCACTCTGACAGAGCTCTAGAGTTCCTCAGTGGAGATGGGAGAACCTTCCAGAAGAACAACCATCTCTGCAGCACTCCACCAATCAGGCCTTTATGGTAGAGTGGCCAGACGGGAGCAACTCCTTAGTAAAAGGCACATGACAGCCTGCTTGGAGTTTGCCAAAAGTCACCTAAAGAATCTCAGACCATGAGAAAGAAGATTCTCTGGTCTGATGAAACCAAGATTGAACTCTTTGGCCTGAATGCCAAGCGTCACGTCTGGAGGAAACCCAGCACCATCCCTACGGTGAAGCACGTTGGTGGCAGCATCATACTGTGGGGATGTTTTTCAGCGTCAGGGACTGGGGGACTAGTCAGGATCAAGGAAAAGATGAACAGAGCAAAGTACAGAGAGATCCTTGATGAAAACCTGCTCCAGAGAGCTCAGGACCTCAGACTGGGGTGAAAGTTCACCTCCTTTCAACAGGACAACGACCCTAAGCACACAGCCAAGACAAAGCAGGAGTGGCTTCGGGACAAGTCTCTGAATGTCCTTGAGTGTCCCAGCCAGAGCCCGGACTTGAACCCAATCGAACATCTCTGGAGAGACCTGAAAATAGCTGTGCAGCAACGCTCCCCATCCAACCTGACACAGCTTGAGAGGATCTGCAGAGAAGAAAGGGAGAAACTCCACAAATACAGGTGTGCCAAGCTTGTTGCGTCATACCCAAGAAGAGTCGATGCTGTAATCACTGCCAAAGGTGCTTCAACAAAGTACTGTGTAAAGGGTCTGAATACTTATGTAAATGTGATATTTCCGTTTGGTTCCAACTTTGCGGCAACAGTTTGGGGAAGGACCTTTCCTGTTTCAGCATGACAATGCCCCCGTGCACAAAGCGAGGTACATACAGAAATAGTTTGTCGAGATCAGTGTGGAAGATCTTGACTGGCCTGCACAGAGCCCTGACCTCAACCCCATCAAACACCTTTGGGATGACTTGGAACGCAGACTGCGAGCTAGGCCTAATCGCCCAACATCAATGCCCGACCTCACTAATGTTTCTGTGGCTGAATGGAATAAAGTCTCTGCAGCAATTAATTAGATTTTTGACGAGCAGGTGTCCACATACCTTTAGTCATGCAATGTAGATCTAAAGCAGCTATCCCCCATCTCCACCAGGGGCAGTAGCAGCTCTGATGTATAACAGCAGAAGTGGAGCAGGAAGGATGTTGTTTATTGTGGCAGTTGGACCTCCAGCCTGGCTTTGGCTGCTCTTAAGGTAGGACTGAGCAGCAAGAATATTTACATCAAGTTAAATTACTTACTGTGTACTCTACACAATAATTTAAACAAAGTTGGACAGAGATCTTCCTCATGCACAAGTCCCTATCAAAAGTTACTTTCACTTGACATTTCTCAGCACTGATGAAGTGAGTACCAAAGTCTTGCGCAAGCAACTTGAGCAACGGTGGATATAATTGAGCTGGACTGTGTTTGAATAGAATATGAAGTTGAGACCCAACTTAATCACCTGACACTAGACAGGAGTAATTGAAGGCTTCTCAGAGGACAGATCTTTACACTTTTCCACCGCAGCACCTCTCTCTCTCTCTCTCTCTCTCTCTCTCTCTCTCTCTCTCTCTCTGGCATTATCTCCCCTGAATATTTCCCCCCATATTTGAAGTATATTTTAAATACATCTGTCTATAGTGAACCCGTGCTTTGTGACAGGTTGTGTCTATATCTCCGGTGCAGGGTAGCAGAGCTAATGTCACTGTGACGTAACGTGGCCTCCCATCTCCCACTGACAGCTCAGGGCTTCCCTGGAGGGAGAGCCCCTTTGTTCCCGCAGTCATCGTGAGCCACTCCTTTCAGGAAGCGATCATACCAGAAGGTGAGGTCAACTATAAGCAAACTCCAGACAATAGGAGCTGGAACCTGATTTAATGTTCCACAAAGCAGAGCTGTGTTCTTTGAAGATTTTGTTTCCCCCTGTAAGGTCTAATTAAACAACAGACAGCTTGGGGGTCAACATCCTTGGCTGGACAGATGAAAATAAAGACTAAATTCTGGAAACATATGGAGAATTAGCAGCATCATTATTATCATATGTTTAGAGCTTGCAAAAAAGGAATTTCACTGTACATGTGACATTAGAACTTGAAACTTGTTGTGGATTAATTTAATATTATAGATTATGGCTATTTCAAAAACAAATAAAAGACATATGTCCCAGATCCCAAATAATAAATGTCTCAAATAAGATTATCTGCGCAACCAATACAAAAAAAGTCAATGAATGAAAATATGAAAAATATTCATATCAGCAGAAAGAGGTGTGTGTCCATTATTTTAAAGTGACTTCTTCCATCGTATAAATAACATTGAACTGAGGAATGGCATAATGTCCCTTCACATAGATTTGCCCGTCTGTCAAACATTTTAGAGCATCTTTGAAACTCAAATTCTCTGTAATCTCACATTTTTGTGTTGTCTGCCCTTCCATGTCTTGTGTTGTTGCTTTCTGGGGCCCTCAGTGGGATGGTTAGTTTGTGAAATGACAGGACATGCCAACAAATTGCATCACTTCTGGCTAAGCGGCCAAGGACAATGCCATGCCATATGCCAATGAGGGGGGTGAATGAATGGGTCTCATTTCCATGGGCCCCCCCTCCGTACCCCCCTCACCCTGCCGGGAGCCTGCCTAGCCAGTAGTGTGACACAGATGAACGAGCTGACACAGCCATTAGCCAGAGTAAAACATCCAGAGATACATTTCAATACACAAACGGGCCTGAGGAATACCACTGTTCCCATAGTAGGCTGTTGTCCTTACCCTCCCTGACTGAAGTCAACTTTGTCACCTGTATAAAGAGCATCCTCCCTCCGTTTTTAGTCCTCTCCATTGTTAGTTACCAGGACACAATACAGTAAGGTAGAGATTTAGAGAGCATAAAGCAATGCTGTCCTCTTGTCTGTCCTCACCTGACGCCATGATGACAACCTACGTCTCTTCTGAGGGTGGATGATGCAGGTGTTAGACACGTGTGTGAGTGTGTGTGTGTGTGTGTGTGTGTGTGTGTGTGTGTGTGTGTGTGTGTGTGTGTGTGTGTGTGTGTGTAGTGTACGTGTGGTGTACATGTGTGTGTGTGTGGTGTACATGTGTGTGGAACAACTGAGGAATGATGGTTGGTGATTAAGCAGCTATCTCTCAGTTGACATGAGATACTAATTAGGCTGAAATTAAAGGTCAGGACCTGGATCGGGGCATAATGCACCCTTTGCCCCAACACACACTCCCAGGCACTTAGTACCATCACTAACATTGTAATAAGAACAATATGTTCATAATCATTCACAATGTGTTAGCTTTGCTGGTGTCCCCCTATTCAAATGGAGGATTCAGACATCTGTTAACTAAAAAAGGTAAATGTATTGTTTAAGTGGCTATGTATTATAGATGTATTATGAATGTATATATTACAATTCAACATTGAACTTCCTCTTTGTAAAAAAATATTGTTTTAGCAATAGAGAGGGAGTGTGAAGCGAGTGTGAAGGGGCAGCAGGGTAGCCAAGTGGTTAGAGCGTTGGACTAGTAACTGAAAGTTTGCAAGTTCAAATCCCCGAGCTGACAAGGTAGAAATCTGTCAATCTGTCCCTGAACAGGCAGTTAACCCACTGTTCCTAGGCTGTCATTGAAAATAAGAATTTGTTCTTAACTGACTTGCCTAGTGAAATAAAGGTAAAATAAAAAGTTATGGTAGCTTTAGATGGTGAGATGTTCACTTCTATTTCATTCACACTATCAGGTTTGTATATCAAGTTTGTACAGATCATATCCTGATACATTTTTGCCCTAAACTAGTTTAAGGTTCGAGGTGACCAGATGCCTGTGACCATATGTTCTGTGCTGGTGAGGGAGGAGGACAAACAGGGATTGGTTTTTAACCTTCTGTGGAGGCCATTTTGTGCGATTACTCTAGCCACCTCTTCCTTGGGCCAATGCCAGGTGTTCTTTCAACCTTAGCCTGGCTTGGTGTGGGATGGGCCCACACAGATGCTTTCAATCAGTCCCTTGTACTTAGTAGCCAGATGCCAAGAGTACAACCCCAGGTAATTTTAGGACCAGGATATTGGGATTGTGGCCAATAACACTGAATGCCACGATACAGGTCATTAGCAGCAAGCTTAATTTGTGACGCTATTAGTTTTTGCATTGCATTAGCATTAGCACAATCACATGTAACAACTGGTAAGGCAAAGCAAAATCATCATCCTGGTAATACACACATACAGTATATGCCAGTTTCAAAACATAATCAAACATTTCATCTGTCTTTGACTTTGCATGTGTGACAATGTTTTAAATATGTTTAGTTAATGATTTTCAACAGAATAGTCTTAAACTACAGATTAAGAAGTGTAACTAGGGATATTAAAATGGAAATCAGCAGGCATCGATACTACCTGTTGGGCAAGACAAGACTGTGAGGACTGTTATAGAAGAGCAGAAGAGAAGCAGAACTGCACTGACAGATACATTGGTGGTTTAAATTCTGAACACTTCATATACAGTGCCTTCAGAAAGTGTTCATACCCCTTGACTTATTCCACATTTTTGTTGTGTTACAGCCTGAATTCAAAATGGATTAAAGTAGATTTTTTTCTCTCTCACCCATCTACACACAATACCATATAATGACAATGACACTAAACACACAGCTAAGACAACGGAAGAGTGGCTTCGGGACAAATTTTTAGCAAATGTATTGATAATGAAACACAGAAATATCTAATTTACATAAGTAATCACACCCCTTTGCTTTGACACTCCAAATTGAGCTGAGGTGCATCCAATTCCCTTTGATCATCCTTGAGATGTCACTACAACTTGATTGGAGTCCACCTGTGGCCGATTTAGAAGGACCACACCTGTCTATATAAGGTCCCACAGTTGACAGTGCATGTCAGAACAGAAACTATACCATGAAATTCAAAGAACTGTCCCTAGATCTCCAAGATAGAATTGTGATGAGGCATATATCTGGAGTGTTGAACGTTTTCAAGAGCACAGTGGTCTCCATCATTGGGAAATTGAAAAAATATGGAACTGCCCAGACTCTTCTTAGATCTGGCCATCCGACTAAACTGAGCAACTGAGCAAGAAGGAGCTTGGTCAGGGAGGTGACCAATAACCCAATGACCACTCTGAATGAACTACAGAGTTCCTTGGCTGAGATGGAAGAACCTGCCAGAAGGACAACAGTCTCTACAGCACTTCACCAATCTGGGCTTTATGGGAGAGTAACCAGAAGGAAGCCACTCCTGAGAAAGGCACATGACAGCACACCTGGAATTTTCAAAAAGGAATGTGAAAGACAGAGGATAAGGCAACAGATTCTGTGGTCCGATGAGACAAACATTTTACTCTTTGGCCTGAATGCAAAGCGCTATGTCTGGAGAAAACCAGGCACAGCTCATCAACTGTCTAACTTCATCCCTACCGTGAAGCATGGTGGTGGCAGCATTATGCTATGGGGATGCTTTTCAGCAGCAAGGACTGGGAGACTGGTAAGGATAGAGCAGGGTTTCCCAAACTCGGTCCTCGGGACCCCAAGGGGTACATGTTTTGGTTTTTGCCCTAGTACTACACAGCTGATTCAAATAATCAACTAATCATCAAACTTTGATCATTTGAATCAGCTCTGTAGTATTACGGCAAAAAACTAAATGTGCACACCTTGGGGTCCCGAGAATCGAGTATGGGAAATGCTGGGATAGAGGGAACAGTGACTGGAGCCA
Source organism: Brachymystax lenok tsinlingensis (assembly GCA_030435695.1). Taxonomy (NCBI): domain Eukaryota; kingdom Metazoa; phylum Chordata; class Actinopteri; order Salmoniformes; family Salmonidae; genus Brachymystax; species Brachymystax lenok. The sequence goes on along the minus strand of CM059806.1, from coordinate 1,317,609 downwards.
AATACAGGCAAACCCTTGATGAGAACCTGCTTCAGAGTGCAAACCACCTTAGACTAGGGTGACGATTTACATTCCAACAGGACAATGACCCAAATCATACAGCCAAAGCAACGCTGAAATGGCTTCAGAACAAGAATGTGAAAGTCCTTGAGTGGCCCAGCCAAAGCCATGACGAGTCTTATTGAAAATCTGTGGAAAGACTTGAAGATTGCTGTGGAAAGACTTGAAGATTGAACTTAACAGAGCTTGAGAAAATCAGTAAGGAAGAATGGGAGAAAATCCCCAAATCCAGATGTGCATAGCTGATACAGACACCCAAGACAACTCAAAGCTGTAATCGCCGCCAAAGGGGCTTCTACAAAGTATTGACTTAAATTAGATATTTCTGTATTTCCTTTTCAATAAATTTGCTAAATATTCTAAAAACACATTTTCACTTCACCATGGGGTATTGGGTGTAGTTGTGAGATAAAAAAAATATAAATATTTAATCAATTTTGAATTCAGGGCGTAAGACAAAGTGGAGTAAGTCAATGGGTATGAATACTTTCTGAAGGCACTTAAGTTTATCCTCCTACTTTTTGAGCAAACATTTTATTGATATGGATTAATTTATTAATATGATTTTTGAAGCAGTCCTTCTAAAACTATCTATTGAGAACTAACTAAATCAGTGTTAGCTATCTATTAAACTGGTCAGAAACATCCCACGGACTGAGAGAAGTGAATAAAGGTTGAGAAGTGAACAAATATGTCATCCGACTTATTTATAAAAGGAAATGTTTTTCCCTCAAAACACATACGTTTTTGTACTTAGTGTCTTTTTTTTAGGTGAAACTATAAAACATTTGACTTTCATTGCATGTTGAAATGGGGGAAGGTATCGCAATTAGATATGCAAATGTGTTTATATTTACATATTGTCTTTTTTTCCCATTTTCTTAACAGACTTTTAAGGAGGGAGGGCGTCCTGTGGGTGATTGGCTTCTTCTTTTGGCCCCTTCCTTTTTCCCCACTTTATTTTCTCGAAAAAGATTAAATATTTCTGCTTGAGAAAGTCTTTTTAAGTCTGTCGCTGACTGCTGTCCTGGCCCCTCTGTCATTGCTTCTGCACACAGAACCTCCTCCAAATCCCATAGTTCTCGCTCATTTTGTCATTCCAAAATGTGGTGAAAAAATGTAATCTTCTGACAAAGAATAGAAAAGGAGCCTATAAAGGAATTTTTCTGCAAGTGACCTCTTTATTGGGTGGGGGATGGGTGAGGGCCTTAAACCAATGGGTCCTACACAATATCCACACACAATACGGTTCCAATCTGTCAAATAATTAGCCGGTGTGGAAGGACAAAGGTATTATTTGCGTGGATTTCATACATCACTGCTTGAATACTTCATCACTGTATTGTGATAGGTCATGGGAACTTCAACTTTGGGGGGGGGGGCGGAAGAGAGAGCTATTCACAAAAGACAGAGAAATTGACAGCTAAGAGAGCATATTTAATTCCTAATTTATACATTTTCATACTTTTTTTGATGGATGCCCAGGCTATATTAAGGAGACTTGTTGATATAGAAGTCAAGATTTTTTGTGTGCAATGGACTGTATTAAATAAATGCAACAGTCACACCTGTAATAAACAGAGTTTACATTGCATACTTAATATGTGCTTAAATGTTTACATCAGATACAATACTTGTAAATCCAGGTGTAGTTGTACCACATACTTAACTACTTAATTTATTTTGCGCTTAACTTCTTTACTAATACATTAAACATACACTGAAAGAGAAGGATAGAGGGGAAGAGAAAAGAACATTACCTGAGTGGAATTGAGAACAGTCATTAGTAAAAAAGATGGATTGCCTTCATTTTCCACCAATCACACAGCCTCGTACTGGCTCCTTCATTGATTGATGAAGTGTTTAGGTCATCCCGCTCCCATCACCTCTCCAATGGCTGTTAAGAACACTTAAATGGCCACTTGGTCAATTCCAGCTTCTTCTGTGGCAACATTAAGAATGCTTTGTTTAAGTACAGTGTTCATTATGAAAAAAAAAACAAGTTTTCAATACACAACCGAACTGTGTTTTCTTTGTAGTGTTGGTAGTGTTGGTGCAAGTAGTGAATTAAAATTGCATTAGAAACTGCCGATTTTTTTTGTAAAATCACTGAATTCTACAGCCCCTTGAAACACTATCAGATATGGTCCAACCATTGTCTTTTCAATCTTAACAGTGTATAAGACAATGTCAATAGTGAGGAGTTAAATTCTCTCTAAAGTATTCTGAAAGCATTCTATTTTTGAAATCTACTTCAATATTATTTGTTTGGATTGAAGCCAGATAAGGATTTTTACTCCTACTGCTACACCTTATTGTCTGCGTCTGTCTTTCCCCTTTTCCTACCTTTCACCATTCAATTACTAGGCCAGGGTATCAGACCTCTATATGCCTATTGTTTGGTATCATTGAAGCATTGCACCAGTCTATCAAACATTTATCTTCAGAACTGAATTGATCCAGGAATGATGTTAGAGGGACTTTATTTCTCAGGATCATTAGTGTCTCCATACTGTATGTAGGTGAGGGTATAAATAGAGGATTACAGGGTTACTTTGGTGGGGGGCAACAGCAACAGGGGAACAGCTCAGCTCTGCTTCCATAGTCCTTACCTTAGCTGGGCTGAGAGAAGTTGGCTTTGCCCTCAGTCACAGACAAACATTGATTACTGCGGAGCCAAGGCTGCTGAAAATCAGCTTAGGAAGAGGTGATGTTATCTGTGTTGGTGGTGAGGGGGTTTTCTAGAGATTGGGAGGGGAACATGGGTCAACTGTGAACACTGACCACAGTCCGGACCTATAGGTTGACTTATGCTGGCCTGGTAAAGTGATATACTGTTGTCTACTGGGTCTCACATAATGGGTTGAAGAAGATAACTTTGGCATTAAAGACATGACTTTGGCAACTACTAAGTATTTTTTCAAACTCCCGCTCCTCAAACGTTTTCTGTAAGTCTTCACAAGGTTTTCACACACTGTTGCTGGTATTTTGGCCCATTCCTCCATGCAGATCTCCTCTAGAGCAGTGATGTTTTGGGGCTGTCGCTGGGCAACACGGACTTTCAACTCCCTCCAAAGATTTTCTATGGGGTTGAGATCTGTAGACTGGCTAGGCCACTCCAGGACCTTGAAATGCTTCTACGGCCACTCCTTCGTTGCCGGGCGGTGTGTTTGGGATCATTGTCATGCTGAAAGACCCAGCCACGTTTCATCTTCAATGCCCTTGCTGATGGAAGGAGGTTTTCACTCAAAATCTCACGATACATGGCCCCATTCATTCTTTCCTTTACACGGATCAGTCGTCCTGGTCCTTTTGCAGAAAAACAGCCCCAAAGCATGATGTTTCCACCCCTATGCTTCACAGTAGGTATGGTGTTCTTTGGATGCAACTCAGCATTCTTTGTCCTCCAAACACGACGAGTTGAGTTTTTACCAAAAAGTTCTATTTTGGTTTCATCTGACATTCTCCCAATCCTCATCTGAATCATCCAAATGCTCTCTAGCAAACTTTAGACGGGCCTGAACATGTACTGGCTTAAGCAGGGGGACACGTCTGGCACTGCAGGATTTGAGTCCCTGGCGGCGTAGTGTGTTACTGATGGTAGGCTTTGTTACTTTGGTCCCAGCTCTCTGCAGGTCATTCACTAGGTCCCCCCTGCAGTGGTTCTGGGTTTTTGCTCACCGTTCTTGTGATCATTTTGACCCCACGGGTGAGATCTTGCGTGGAGCCCCAGATCGAGGAAGATTATCAGTGGTCTTGTATGTCTTCCATTTCCTAATAATTGCTCCCACAGTTGATTTCTTCAAACCAAGCTGCTTACCTATTGCAGCTTCAGTCTTCCCAACCTGGTGCAGGTCTACAATTTGGTTTCTGGTGTCCTTTGACAGCTCTTTGGTCTTGGCCATAGTGGAGTTTGGAGTGTGACTGTTTGAGGTTGTGGACAGGTGTCTTTTATACTGATAACAAGTTCAAACAGGTGCCATTAATATAGGTAATGAGTGGAGGACAGAGGAGCCTCTTAAAGAAGAAGTTACAGGTCTGTGAGAGCCAGAAATCTTGCTTGTTTGTAAGTGACCAAATACTTATTTTCCACCATAATTTGCAAATAAATTCATAAAAAATCCTACAATGTGATTTTCAGGATTTTTTTTTCCTCATTTTGTCTGTCATAGTTGAAGTGTACCTATGATGAAAATTACAGGCCTCTCTCATCTTTTTAAGTGAGAGAACTTGCACAATTGGTGGCTGACTAAATACTTTTTTTCCCCACTGTATGTGACATAGTACAACATTTTCGGGGACCACTTTTGGCTCATGAGCTACTTTCAGAACTACAATGCATTCGGAAAGTATTTAGACCCCTTGACTTTTTCCACATTTTGTTACGTTACTGCCTTATTCTAAAATGGATTAAATAATTTTTTTGCCTCATAAATCTACACAATACCCCATAATAACAAAGCGAAAAACTGGTTTTTAGAAATGTTTGCAAATGAATATATATAAAAAAACATCACATTTACATGAGTATTCAGACCCTTTACCCAGTACTTTGTTGAAGCACCTTTGGCAGCGATTACAGCCTTGAGTCTTCTTGGGTCTGACGCTACAAGCTTGGCACACCTGTATTTGTGGATTTTTTCCCATTCTTCTCTGCAGTTCCTCTCAAGTACTGGTTGGATGGGGAGAGTTGCTGCACAGCTATTTTCAGGTCTCTCCAGAGGATGTTCTATAGGGTTCAAGTCCGGGCTCTGGCTGGGCCACTCAAGGACGTTCAGAGACTTGTCCCGAAACCACTCTTCCGTTGTCTTAGCTGTGTGTTTAGTGTCATTGTCCTCTTGGAAGGTGAACCTTCGCCCCCAGTCTGAGGTCCAGAGAGCTCTGGAGCAGGTTTTCTCTGTTCATCTTTCCCTCAATCCTGACTAGTCTTCCAGCCACTGAAAAATATCCCCACAGCATGATGCTGCCACCACCATGCTTCACCATAGGGATGGTGCCAGGTTTCCTCCAGATGTGATGTTTGGCATTCAGGCCAAAGAGTTCCATCTTGGTTTCATCAGACCAGATAATGTTTCTCATGGTCTGAGAGTCCTTTAGGTGCATTTGGCAAACTCCACAGCTGTCATGTGCCTTTTACTGAGGAGTGGCTTCCGTTTGGCCACTCTACCATAAAAGCTTGATTGGTGGAGTGCTGCAGAGATGGTTGTCCTTCTGGAAGGTTCTCCCATCTCCACTGAGGAACTCTGGAGCTCTGTCAGGGTGACCATCGGGTTCTTGGTCACCTCCCTGACCAAGGCCCTTCTCTCCAGATTGCTCAGTTTGGCCTGGCGGCCAGCTTTTGGAAGAGTCTTAGTGGTTCCAAACTTATTTCATTTCAGAATGATGGAGGCCACTGTATTCTAGGGGACCTTCAATGCTCCAGAACTTTTTTGGTACCGTTTCCCAGATCTGTGCCTCGACACAATCCTGTCTCTGAGCTCTACGGACAATTCCTTCGACCTCATGGTTTGGTCTTTATATAGACAGGTGTGTGCCTTTCCAAATCATGTCTAATCAATTGAATTTACCACAGGTGGACTCCAAACAAGTTTTAGAAACATCTCAAGGATGATCAATGCACTTAGGCTCAATTTCAAGTCTCATAGCAAAGGGTCTGAATACTTGTGAAAATAAGGTATTTCTGTTTATATTTTTTTATAAATATGTCAGAATTTCTAAAAAAACAGTTTTTCACTTTGTTATTATGGGGTATTGTGTGTCGATTGATGAGGGGAAAACATATTTAATCAGTTTTAGAATAAGGCTGTAACATAACAAAATGGGGAAAAAGTCAAGGGGTCTGAATACTTTCCGAATGCACTGTACTGGTTAAGAACTATACAAAAGTACCAGAGAATCCCTTTAAAAAGAAGCAAAATACTAGGACCATGACTAAATCAAGCTTACCAGAAGAAAATTATAATTGATATTCAAAAATGTCTGTAATAGGATGCTAAAGATTTCCATTCTAAATGTTGCTATATGTTATAATACAATTTTTAAGAACTAAACTTACACAATATTCTTATTCTGATATCAAGGGAAAGTAACATTCTCAGTTCTCATCTTAGAGAGTGTTTTTCTTTCTCCCCATTTTGTTCTCAGCCTCTTGATTTATACCCACAACATGTTGCACAAAGGGAGCCTTGTTTGCTAAATGGGATAGCCTTAATGGAGACTTATATTTCCAGGATTATATCTGTATTCAGTTGCAAATTATTTTGGGGGTGTTTAAATTCTCTGCCTCTGTCTCTATGAATAATAGTATCATTTGAATTAAGTGGACACCTGGTGCAGTGGCTAAGACTCTGAGGCGGGCTGTTGACCCGTCACCACTGCCAACTTCCCTTTTTCCCAGCCTGTCCTTATCCATCCCACTGAGCCTCCAATTTCATTCTCCCTCTGCAAAATGCCACACACTTGTAACTTTATTCTCCCTGGGTAAAAACTTGCTCTCTTGTGAAAGACAAGGGAAAGAAAAACTTTAAGAGAGAAGGAGTGAAGGGGGAGGGAGGAAATTCTTATCAAGCTCCTCTTAGATTTGGGCAAAGTCATTTGGAAGCGGGGTGTAATGTTTCAGGAAAACCTTCCAATTAAATACTGCAAAAAGATAAAATAACAGTAGCCTCGGCACTGCCCAGTGGTCGTATTAAAGCCCTCTTTTGTTGATTTATTGTACATTAACCACTGAGCCATGCAGGGAATGGGACATTTTAGAGGGGCTTCTATTTGTATGCATCCTGCGTCTACTCCACACACAATAAGGTCTGTATTGCGTTTTGCAAATTTATACCAGGATGTAGGTTTAGAGTGTTTTCCTGAAAAAAAGGTTTTCAAGTGTCTGCTTTCATGAGCACAAGTGATCGAGGAACACAAACAAACCATTGTTTCAAAACTCAGAGATGTACGACCCAAGCCTAGCTTTGTCCTCCGCTCCTGAGAAGTATTCATAGATTTTGTGTTTGAGTACAACACTGAATTGTTCAAAAATACTTTTTGAATGGATGTCCAATACTAACCTAAGCTTTCCCAGGACTATATTTTCCACCCAAGAGGCTCTTTTCATTTTATTAGATCAGATAGAAAGGCAGGAGTCTTTCTCTTGCTCTCAGATTGTTTTCTTCTTTTAATTGACTTTTTCTAGTCTTGGGTAACTAATAGGACATTAAGGTTTTTAATCTACTAAATGTAATTTATTTGATTTGATTTATTAGGATCCCCATTAGCTGACGCCAATAGCGACATTTAGTCTTACTGGGGTCCAACACATAACAAAAAATACATTACTGACAAAATAATTTACAATTTACATAAGGTACAAGTCAAACGTTTGTCAAATCTTGGCATTCTCTCAACCAGCTTGATGAGGTTGTCACCTGGAATGCATTTCAATTAACAGGTGTGCCTTGTTAAAAGTTAATTTGTTGAATTTTTTTCCTTAATGCATTTGAGCCAATCAGTTGTGTTGTGACAAGGTAGGGATGGTATACAGAAGATAGCCCTATTTGGTAAAAAACCAAGTCCATATTATGGCAAGAACAGCTCAAATAAGCAAATAGAGATGACAGTCCATCATTACTTTAAGACATGGTCAGTCAATCGGAAAATTTCAATAACTTTTAAAGTTTCTTAAAGTGCAGTCACAAAAACCATCAAGCGCTTTGATGAAACTGGCTCTCATAAGGACCACCACAGGAAAGGAAGACCCACAGCATGATGCTGCCACCACCATGCTTCACCATAGGGATGGTGCCAGGTTTCCTACAGAAGTGATGCTTGGCATTCAGGGCAAAGAGTTCAATCTTGGTTTCATCAGACCAGTTTCGCATGGTCTGAGAGTCCTTTAGGTGCATTTGGCAAACTCCAAGTGGGCTGTCATGTGCCTTTTACTGAAGAGAGGCTTCCGTCTGGCCACTCTACCATAAAGGCCTGATTGGTGAAGTGCTGCAGAGATGATTGTACTTCTGGAAGCTTCTCCCATCTCCACAGAAGAACGCTGGAGCTCTGTCAGAGTTACAATCTGGTTCTTGGTCACCTCCCTGAACAAGGCCCTTTCCCCCCGACTGCTCAGTTTGGCCTGGCGGACAGGTCTTGGAAGAATCTTGGTGGTTACAAACTTCTTCCATTTCATAATGATGGAAACGACTGTGTTCTAGGGGACCTTCATTTTGATACCCTTCCCCAGGTACCCACGGCCCTTCCCCCCTGATTGCTCACTTTGGTCGGGCCACACTCTTGGCATTCTCTAAACCAGCTTCACCTGGAATGCTTATCCAACAGTCTTGAAGGAGTTCCCACATATGCTTAGCACTTGTTGGCTGATTTTCCTTCACTCTGCGGTCCAACTCATCCCAAACCATCTCAAATGGGTTGAGGTCAGGTGATTGTGAAGGCCAGGCCATCTGATGCAGCACTCCATCACTCTCCTTCTTGGTTAAATAGCCCTTACACAGCCTGGAGATGTGTTTTGGGTCATTGTCCAGTTGAAATACAAATGATAGTCCCAATAAGGGAAAACCACAAACTGGCATTCCTGTCTTGCAGGAAATCACGCACAGATCGAGCAGTATGGCTGGCGGCATTGTCATGCTGGAGGATCATGTCAGGATGAGCCTGCAGTAAGGGTACCACATGAGGGAGGAGGATGTCTTCCATGTAACGTACAGAGTTGAGATTGCCTGCAATGACAACAAGCTCAGTCCAATGATGCTGTGACACACCGCACCAGACCATGACGGACTCTCCACCTCCAAATCGATCCTGCTCCAGAGTACAGGCCTCGGTGTAATGCTCATTCCCTCGACGATAAACGCAAATCCGACCATCACTCCTGGTGAGACAAAACCGCGACTCGTCAGTGAAGAGCACTTTTTGCCAGTCCTGTCTGGTGCAGCGACGGTGGGTTTGTGCCCATAGGCGACATTGTTTCCGGTGATGTCTGGTGAGGACCTGCCTTACAACAGGCCTACAAGCCCTTAGTCCAGCTTCTCTCAGCCTAGGAACTGTCCATTCCTGGTGTAACTCGGGCAGTTGTTGTTGCCATCCTGTACCTGTCCCGCAGGTGTGATGTTTGGATATACCGATCCTGTGCAGGTGTTGTTTTTTTATTTTTTAATTTTTTATTTTATTTCACCTTTATTTAACCAGGTAGGCAAGTTGAGAACAAGTTCTCATTTACAACTGCGACCTGACCAAGATAAAGCAAAGCAGTTCGACACATACAACAACACAGAGTTACACATTGGAGTAAACATATAGTCAATAATACAGTGGGGGGAAAAAACAAATCTATATACAATGTGTGCAAATGAGGTAAGATAAGGAACATAAGGCAATACATAGGCCATGGTGGCGAAGTAATTACAGTATAGCAGTTTAACACTGGAATTGTAATGTGCAGTAGATGAATGTGCAAAGTACTCTGGTGCAAAGGAGCAAGATAAATAAATGACTATGGTAGGGGATGAGGTAGTTGGGCTATGTACAGGTGCAGTGATCTGTGAGCTGCTCTGACAGCTGGTGTTTAAATCTAGTGAGGGAGATAAGTGTCTCCAGTTTCAATGATTTTTGTAGTTCGTTCCAGTCATTGGCAGCAGAGAACTGGAAGGAAAGGCGGCCAAAAGAGGAATTGGCTTTGGGAGTGACCAGTGAGATATACCTGCTGGAGCAAGTGCTACGGGTGGGTGCTGCTATGCTTACCAGCGAGCTGAGATAAGGCGGGGCTTTACCTAGCAGGGACTTGTAGATGACCTGGAGCCAGTGGGTCTGGTGACGAGTATGTAGCGAGGGCAGTGGTGGGTGGTATAAGGGGCTTTGGTGACAAAGCGGATGGCACTGTGATAGACTGCATCCAGTTTGCTGAGTCGAGTATTGGAAGCTGTTTTGTAGATGACATCGCTGAAGTCGAGGAACAGTAGGATGGTCAGTTTTACTAGTGCAAGTTTGGCAGCATGAGTGAAGGAGGCTTTGATGCAAAATAGAAAGCCAATTCTAGATTTAATTTTGGATTGCAGATGTTTAATGTGAGTCTGGAAGGAGAGTTTACAGTCTAGCCAGACACCTATGTATTTGTAGTTGTCCACGTATTCTAGATCAGAGCCGTCCAGGGTAGTGATGCTAGTCGGGTGGGCGGGTGCAGGCAGCGAACGGTTGAAAAGTATGCATTTGGTTTTACTAGCGTTTAAGAGCAGTTGGAGGCCACGGAAGGAGTGTTGTATGGCATTGAAGCTCGTTTGGAGGTTAGTTAACACAGTGTCCAAAGAAGGGCCAGAAGTATACAGAATGGTGTCGTCTGCATAGAGGTGGATCAGAGAATCACCAGCAGCAAGAGCGACATCATTGATGTATACAGAGAAGAGAGTCGGCCCAAGAATTGAACCCTGTGGCACCCCCATAGAGACTGCCAGAGGCCCGGACAACAGGCCCTCCGATTTAACACACTGAACTCTGTCGGAAAAGTAGTTGGTGAACCAGGTGAGGCATTCATTAGAGAAACCAAGGCTGTTGGGTCTGCCGATAAGGATGTGGTGATTGACAGAGTCAAAAGCCTTGGCCAGGTCAATGAATACGGCTGCACAGTAATGTCTCTTATCGATGGCGGTTATGATATCATTTAGTACCTTGAGCGTGGCTGAGGTGCACCAGTGACCAGCTCGGAAAACGGATTGCACAGCGGACAAGGTACGGTGGGATTTGAAGTGGTCAATGATCTGTTTATTAACTAGGATTTCAAAGACTTTAGAGAGGCAGGGCAGGATGGATATAGGTCTATAGCAATTTGGGTCTAGAGTGTCACCCCCTTTGAAGAGAGGGATGGCCGCGGCAGCTTTCCAATCTTTTGGGATCTCGGACGACACCAAAGAGAGGTTGAGCAGACTGGTAATAGGAGTTGCAACAATGGCAGCAGATAGTTTGAAAAAGAGAGGGTCCAGATTATCTAGTCCAGCTAATTTGTACGGGTCCAGATTTTGCAGCTCTTTCAGAACATCTGCTATCTGGATTTGGGTGAAGGAGAAGCTGGGAAGGCTTGGACAAGTAGCTGCGGGGGGGGTGGATCTGTTGGCCGGGGTTGGGGTAGCCAGGAGGAAAGCATGGCCAGCCGTAGAGAAATGCTTGTTGAAATTTTCGATTATCATGGATTTATCGGTGGTGACCGTGTTACCTAGCCTCAGTGCAGTGGGCAGCTGGGAGGAGGTGCTATTGTTCTCCATGGACTTGTCAGTATCCCAGAACTTTTTGGAGTTAGAGCTACAGGGTGCAAACTTCTGTTTGAAAAAGCTAGCCTTTGCTTTCCTGACTGATTGCATGTATTGGTTCCTGACTTCCCTGAACAGTTGCATATCGCGGGGACAATTCGATGCAATAGCAGTCCGCCACAGGATGTTCTTGTGCTGGTCAAGGGCAGTCAGGTCTGGAGTGAACCAAGGGCTGTATCTGTTCTTAGTTCTACATCTTTGAAAGGGGCATGCTTATTTAAGATGGTGAGGAAAAAGAGAAGGTCCAGATTATCTAGTCCAGCTAATTTGTACGGGTCCAGATTTTGCAGCTCTTTCAGAACATCTGCTATCTGGATTTGGGTGAAGGAGAAGCTGGGAAGGCTTGGACAAGTAGCTGCGGGGGTGGATCTGTTGGCCGGGGTTGGGGTAGCCAGGAGGAAAGCATGGCCAGCCGTAGAGAAATGCTTGTTGAAATTTTCGATTATCATGGATTTATCGGTGGTGACCGTGTTACCTAGCCTCAGTGCAGTGGGCAGCTGGGAGGAGGTGCTATTGTTCTCCATGGACTTGTCAGTATCCCAGAACTTTTTGGAGTTAGAGCTACAGGGTGCAAACTTCTGTTTGAAAAAGCTAGCCTTTGCTTTCCTGACTGATTGCGTGTATTGGTTCCTGACTTCCCTGAACAGTTGCATATCGCGGGGACAATTCGATGCAATAGCAGTCCGCCACAGGATGTTCTTGTGCTGGTCAAGGGCAGTCAGGTCTGGAGTGAACCAAGGGCTGTATCTGTTCTTAGTTCTACATCTTTTGAATGGGGCATGCTTATTTAAGATGGTGAGGAAGTTGCTTTTAAAGAACGACCAGGCATCCTCGACTGACGGAAAGAGGTCAATATCCTGGCAGGATACCCGGGCAGGTCGATTAGAAAGGCCTGCTTGCAGAAGTGTTTTAGGGAGCGTTTGATAGTGATAAGGGGAGGTCGCTGAGATTGACTGAGGGCCCATAGCGGATGCAGGCAATGAGGCAGTGGTCGCTGAGATCCTGACTGAAAACAGCAGAGGTGTATTTGGAGGGCAAGTTGGTCAGGATAATATCTATGAGGGTGCCCATGTTTACAGATTTAGGATTGTACCTGGTGGGTTCCTTGATGATTTGTGTGAGATTGAGGGCATCTAGCTTAGATTGTAGGACTGCAGGGTGTTATGCATATCCCAGTTTAGGTCACCTAACAGAACGAACTCTGAAGATAGATGGGGGGCAATCAATTCACATATGGTGTCCAGGGCACAGCTGGGAGCTGAGGGGGGTCTATAGCAGGCGGCAACAGTGAGAGACTTATTTCTGGAGAGATTAATTTTTAGAATTAAAAGTTCTAACTGTTTGGGCATAGACCTGGAAAGTATGACAGAACTTTGCAGGCTATCTCTGGAGTAGATTGCAACTCCTCCCCCTTTGGCAGTTCTATCTTGGCGGAAAATGTTGTAGTTGGGTATGGAAATCTCAGAATTTTTGGTGGCCTTCCTAAGCCAGGATTCAGACACGGCCAGGACATCAGGGTTGGCGGAGTGTGCTAAAGCAGTGAGTAAAACAAACTTAGGCAGGAGGCTTCTGATGTTAACATGCATGAAACCAAGGCTTTTACGGTTACAGAAGTCAACAAAAGAGAGTGCCTGGGGCCTGGGAATAGGTGTGGTGCCCGGGGCTACAGGTACTGGGTTTACCTCCACATCACCCGAGGAACAGAGGAGGAGCAGGATGAGGGTACGGCTAAAGGCTATCAGAACAGGTCATCTAGTGCGTTGGGAACAGAGAATAAAAGGAGCAGATTTCTGGGCGTGGTAGAATAGATTCAGGGTATAATGTGCAGACAGGGGTATGGTGGAGTGAGAGTACAGTGGAGGTAGGCCAAGGCACTGAGTGATGATAAGAGTGGTTGCATCTCTGTAGGTGCTGGTAACACTGGGTGAGGTCACCGCATGTGTGGGAGGTGGGACAAAGGAGGAATCTGAGGCATGTAGAGTGGGCCTAGGGGCTCCACTGTAAACTAAAACAATGATAACTATCCTAAACAACAGTAAACAGGGCATATTGACACTTGAGAGAGACATAAAGCAAGGCATAAAGCAAACACAGGTGTTGGTTGGGAGAGCTAGCTTGGACAACAACGGGTAAGACCGCAATGGCTAGTCAGCTAAGACAACAACAACAGGTAAAACTGGCGATGAATGGGCAGAGGGTTGGTTAGCTACACAGAGGGCCTGAGTACTCGCCTGGGGCCGACAGATAAATAAAAAAATTAAATAAACAGAATGGAGTACCGTGATTAATGAATAGTCCTGCAGGCATCAGCTATGTAGCCGAGTGATCATAGGGTCCAGTGAACAGCAATAGATGGGGCAGGGAAGCCGCGAGGTAGTCGTTACTACGCCAGCACGCAGGAGACACAGCGTTTAAAGTTAAGAGTTAGCAGGCCGGGGTTGGTAGAACCATCTCTTCTGACGTCCGACGGAGGCCGGTTGCAGGCACAGCGGATGGAGTAATCGTCGGCAGACCAGTCGAGGTGGTACAACGGGGCGTCGTGTCGAGAGGGATCCAAGCCAGATGGCGAGAGGTATCGTTGTTGCTAGCCGGGCGATGCGCCTGGCTCGCGGATAACTGGAGCTAGCTCCGGGGCAGGGGCGTTAGCCACTATAGCTATTCGGTCACTCAGTGGCAGCTAACTAGCTGTAGAGATCAGGTGTAGTGGTCCAGGGTTTACGGCAGGGATCCGGCGTTGTAGTGGAGAAACAGTCCGATGGTGGCAGGCTGGCGAATATTATCCGGGCTAAAAAAGGCTGGTGTCTGTGCAGTAGGTAAAGGCCGCTAGCGGTGGCTAACAGTGACTGAATAGCTAGTAGCTGGTTAGCTCGCTAGCTTCCGATGGATTTCTGTCTAAAAAGGTCTAAAACAAATAGCGGTTCCGTAACACATTGGGTGAGACAGGTTACCGGAAGGTATATTTAATATAAAAAATGGAAATGAGATTGAAAATAAATTTGAAATATATACAAAAAAAGATGAAAAATACAAAAGTACACGAGGGGACAAACAAAAACACGTCTGCACTGCTACGCCATCTTGGATTCACTGTTACACGTGGTCTGCCACTCCGAGGATGATCAGCTGTCCGTCCTGTCTCCCTGTAGCGCTGTCTTAAGCGTCTCACAGTACGGACATTGCAATTTATTGCCCTGGCCACATCTGCAGTCCTCATGCCTCCTTGTAGCATGTCTAAGGCACGTTCACGCAGATGAGCAGGGACCCTGGGCATCTTTCTTTTGGTGTTTTTCAGAGTCAGTAGAAAGGCCTCTTTAGTGTCCTAAGTTTTCATAACTGTGACCTTAATTGCCTACAGTCTGTATGCTGTTAGTGTCTTAACGAACGTTCCACAGGTGCATGTTCATTAATTGTTTATGGTTCATTGAACAAGCATGGGAAACAGTGTTTAAACCCTTTTTAATGAAGATTATTTGGATTTTTACGAAGTATCTTTGAAAGACAGGGTCCTGAAAAAGGGACGTTTCTTTTTTTGCTGAGTTTATTTCCACCGGTCTAATGTCCATTACTCATGTTTCTTGAACCAAGCAAGTCTCTTCTCATTATTGGTGTCGTTTAGTAATGGAATCTTTGTAGCAATTCGACCATGAAGGCCTGATTCACCAATTCTCCTCTGAACAGTTGATGTTGAGATGTGTCTGTTACTTGAACTCCGTGAAGCATTTATTTGGGCTTCAATCTGAGGTACAGTTAACTCTAATGAACTTATCCTCTGCAGCAGAGGTAACTGTGGGTCTTACTTTCCTATTGCGGTCTTCATCAGAGTCAATTTCATCATGGTGCTTGATGGTTTTTGCGACTGCACAAGTTCTTGAAACTTTCCTGATTGACTGACCTTCATGTCTTAAAGTTATGATGGACTGTCGTTTCTCTTTGCTTATTTGAGCTGTTAATAGGGACTTGGTCTTTTACCAAATCAAATCAAAACTTTATTTGTCACATGCGTCGAATATGACAATATAGACCTTACCGTGAAATGCTTACTTACAAGCCCTTAACCAACAGTGCAGTTCAAGAAAGAGTTAAGAAAAATGTACCAAATAAACTAAAGTAAAAATTATAAAAAGTAACACAATAAAATAACAATAATGTGGCTATATACAGGGGGTACCGGTACCGAGTCAATGTGCGGGGGTACAGGCTAGTCGAGGATAGGGCTATCTTAATGCGTTTAGGCGAATCAATTGTGTTGTGACAAGGTAGGGGTGGTATTGTATTAAGAAAGAAAGAAATTCCACAAATTAACTTTTAACAAGGCACACATGTTAATTGAAATGCATTCCATGTGACTACCTCATGAAGCTGGTTGAGAGAATGCCAAGAGTGTGCAAAGCTGTCATCAAGGCAAAGGGTAGCTAATTTGAAGAATCTCGAACATACAATATTTTGATTTGTTTAACACTTTTTTGGTTACACATTTGAGTTATTTCATAGTTTTGATGTCTTCACTTTTATTCTACAATGTAGAAATAGTAAAAATAAAGAAAAACCCTGGAATGAGTAGGTTTGTCCAAACCTTTGACTCGTACTGTACTTTTAAAAACATTAACATGTAGTGTGTGTGTGTGTGCATTTATCAATTGCACATACATGTCAGTACATACTGTACAAACACCAAGTAGGTCACATGGGGACGAGGCGTTGTGCCGTGAGGTGTTACTTTATTTGTCTCACATATTCAACATAAACATGTAAAACAAATATATGTGTAAGCATAAAAAATGTTTAAATAAGTGAACATATTCAACAAGAGCCGTTACAATTTTTTTATTTTCATGAGTATCTCTTATTATCCTCTTACAGTATGTAACACCATTGGAGCTCTATCTTTATCCAAGTTTTTTTTTCTGAATATCAATCAAAACATCTATGGTAAAATAATTATTGTCACAAAAAGGTGACAGGGTGACAAAAATATATGGCTCTTGTCAAATGTAGTCCACTACATAGGTAGTGTTCCACTACATTGGGATGTAGCCCTAGTGAATCTGCCAAGGTGATCTGGGTTTGTTTAAATGCAGTTGTAAATCTATTACTGGTAGAAGGTAGTTATGGATTAGCTTGCCTGAAGTGGATGCAGCTGATTGTGTGATTAAAACAATAATCGCTCCTTGATCCATTCCTGTGTGGTTCTAAGGCTTAGCAATTTGCCTCAGTAAAAAGCAAGGATGTTGGTATCGTTCGCCCAAAAATCATGCGTTTTTGTTGCGTATAACAACAAGCGGTTCTGTCAAAAGTATATGATGAATTAATGTATGGGAATATAGAAAATATGTTTAAAAACATTACATTTGAGTAAAGTAAGCCTTTGACAAGTGAGTCATGTCAGAGCCAGAAAATAAATCAATTACATTCTACATAACATTTTATACAAATGGCATAACCGTTTTTTATGTATTGTTTATTTCAGATTTTTCTTTAATTGTCCCCTTTTTACTGTAATTTCCCTGTCAAAGATTTTCAGTGCACCCCCCCTATACTATGCCTCTGCCTCCTTTGTTGTGTCTAGACTACAGGAAATGTGAATTGCATTTGTTTACAACCATTAGGAAGTCAAAGCGGGTGGCGGTTTAAGTGTAGCACCCAGTGAGGATGGCTAAGAGAAGAGGAGAACAACACATTGCTGTTTTTCTGAAGGGGGCCGGATATGAGGCAGGTTTGACTGCAGGCAGTCAGTCAGATCCAGCCCAGGATGTGCTGTAAAACTGCTGTAAAGTATATTGGACTATTTTACTGTTTACATCACGTAACGTTTTTTTTTTCTTCCCTTCTTTTCTGGTAAATGGCCTGTTTGACACACATGCTGCCATTTTGTGTGTTTGTCAGCCGTGTTTTAAACGAGAGCAAAGGCATATAACCAGGTAACAAGAGATAAACATCAGTGGTTCTTATTCTTGCCTTAGGTTTTACAAGAGAATGCATGCGTGCAAGTGTGTGCATGTGGATGTGTGTGGCCGTAGCAATTAAATCGGCATTCACAAAGGCAACAGCCCTGTGAAACATGTGTCAAGGTGGTATGATATTACTGGTGTTCACACATCCAGTGCAGGATGACCAGACATATTGTAAACATTACATTGATGACAGACTTTGTCCAAGCAGTCTCTGCTGTCCGGCTGCCTATCCCTGGATTTTTTTACTTTTTCTCCACAATTTCATGATATCCAATTGCGATCCAATTACAATCTTTTCTCATCACTGCAACTTCTTAACGGGTTCGGGAGGTACGAAGGTCGAGTCATGCGTCCTCCAAAACATGACCCAACAAACCACGCTTCTTAACACCCACTCGCTTAACCAATGTGTCGGAGGAAACACCGTTCAACTGACTACCTGAGTCAAGGAGTCGCTAGAGCACGATGAGCCAAGTAAAGACCCCCCCGGCCAAACCCTCCCCTAATCCAGACGACACTGGGCCAATTGTGCCTATGGGACCCCCGGTCATTTGTGCCTATGGGACTCCTGGGATCGAACGCCAGGCTGTAGTGACACCACAACACTGTGATGCAGTGCCTTAGACAGCTGCGCCACTCGGGAGGCCCCTATCCCTGTATTTCTATTGATTACCTTTCACAAAGAGGTCATAAATAACCCACCATCATCTGGGTCAAAATATATTAACAACATCTGACCTGTTACTAGAGGTTAATCAAATAAACCATCCTAACTCCATCTACCGTGACTTTGCAATTATCCGTAACTTACCCCTATACAGTGTTTTATTGGATCATCAATGCGTGTTTTAGCTAGATAGAGGTCTAAAACCAGTCAAGAAACAATGTTTTATTTGATCTTTAGGACTAATTTGGGCACGATGAGGTGTTTAATCCCTACAACATGATAGAAGATTACATTGTTTGATGTTGATACTTTTTTATAAAAGTCTGTCTTTATGTGTTCTGACACACATATGTTTAAACCCATGCCAAGAAAAACTGCAAGTGCCAGAGAAAAATGCTCACAGGGTGGCTGAACTTCCTGATTTGGCCTTGTTTTTCATTTTGGTCGTTAAGAAATGCAGCGGCCATGACGAGAGTTGTCTTAGGGTGGTGATTTAATGTGGGTGTCTCTTGTGTATGTGTGTTCGTACATGGTAAGTGTACAGTCGCTCTGCCAAAACATTCACTCTGCCAAAACAGTACACAGTAACTCCGCCTTCAAGATAGCTTGAAACAGTCTAACCAGGTCTCGTGTCTTGAAGTAGCCTAGGCTAGCTAGTGCTAGCCAACCTCTTTAGCCAATTAGCTTCAGCCTGCTGGTGTGCAACCGTGACATAGTTGGTTTGACATTACATAAGCTATCTCTGGGGCTAGTTAGGGACCGTCAATAAAATACACAATGTAAATGGAGCAATATTTTCATGTTGCACATCTTTTAGTTGCCTCAATAAATGCTTTCAATATGAATTTTTACAATTTATAGTTGGTTTGAAGCTTTTAAGCCATTGAAATTTGGAGCTATTGACCATTAAAAGTATTGTCCTTTATACATACATTGTGTTATTTACTGATGGTCCCTAACTAGCCCCATAGGGATATCGAATCTCAAACCCAATTGACCATGGGCATTACAATTGGGTCGTGTGCAGCTGCTCTCTGAACGTATGATTACTTGGGTGCTGCCAACTGTGGGCATGTGGGCAGGATTGAAATAAACCCAACCCAAGGAAAACTGTACAGTACCCTTCATCCTGTGACATACACTTTTTTCCTGTCCTCTTGCAAATCTCAGTTTAGGACAAGAATGACTTTATGACCAAAATGATCCCATTTACACTTTGTAGTCGATTTTGACATTACAATAAATGTTTCAGACTCATATTGATGCCACATAGGTCGTTTCAAAATGAGAAGTTGCTTTTTAAGGGAAGTAGCTCTTTAAGAATTGTACAATTGCACAACACATGCGAAATCCACAGGTAATAAAAAAGAAAACTCCTACCAAGAAATGATAACCCCAATTTATGAATTTTCCAAAACAAACAAGTTATATATTTTACAGTCAGATTGTAAAAGAAGAACATCTCACTGTAGCAGAGGAAAACCGTCATAAAGTCTATGGATGGAACCTTTACAGTCTCTCCTAATCTAGTGGTCTCCATCTTCTTAGCCCTTTGATGCTGTGGCATTTATTTACAATCTCAATAAGGAGTTGCAGAAACCCATCACTCCAGTATCCTCCCTGATAGATGGAGGATGCTAACTTTAAGGGTGGTGTCATAGAGAAACACTAATATCACCGAAGAGGACAGGAGAGCAAGGGAGAGGAAAAGAGACCCTGGGAAGCTGTCGTGCTGTTTATGTCTCCTGATCCCCTGGGTTTGTTTGGACTAGTTAACTTTTTCTCTGAACCCCTGAACATGTCATTATGTGGAACCCTATAAAACAAAGCCTGCATTAATGAGGATATTCAGAAGAACATGAGAAAGATGGCTTATGACAGACTTATAGAGGCACTGTAAATTTCCATAGTAAAAATGAGGGGATATGGAAAACATTGTTATTGAACCTGTTATTGAGTTCTCTTGATCACTAAGGTGTGTAGGTGTGACCCTACTTTGTATATGAGACTAATATATTCATGAATCTTGTTCTTGTTTATCTCAAATTTACATGAGAAGGCAGCATTATGATCATATCTTTGGACTTTTGGATAAAAAAAAGATGTCTTCCAGGCACTGAAATGTACAGTAATTTCATACTTACAACTTTAATGGGGCAATCTGCAATAGCTACATCTGGTTTTGGACTTATACATGTATGATATGTGCCCATTAATTGTGGAAGAATATAACTCATGAGCTCAACTGTACCCTATCAGAACTCAAAATATAAGCTTATTTTATTCCAATGTTTGTAAACAAAGTAAATGTAAACAACCACTCTGTAGCCTCAAAACATGTTTAAAACTATACTTTTGATATCATGCATGGTGACTCCTTGCCTCCATAGCTGTGGTCAAAAACATTTGCCAACCAGTGATGGGGAGTAAGCTTTGTTATTATTTCAACTGCTGATTGTCTCTTTAAAAGTGAGCTTTGACTTAACTAGGGCATTTTAGAGGTAGAAGACACTGACCTGTATATATTATGGGACTCAATGTATAGGAGACCAGTAACAAAGCGTAACCATGGGAATGTGTGCCATCTTGCATGATAAATATCTTTGATTGCTTCAGGCTTCAGACTGACTCACAGGAAGTCCCCGTTTCAGACGGTTTACACAGATGGAGACCATTCTTAGTCAACATTCACATAAAAAAGGGTCTGAGACTTTTTTCACGTCTCTTTTTCAATGTATGCAGACAGTGACAAAGTTTTAGAGTGTAAAAGTGTTTGAATGGGCAGGAGTAAAATCATTATTTGTTTGCCAGCCTTTCTGAACTTCATTCAATTCTATTTATTTTCAAACTCCCCTAGCCGTCTCTGTTTTTTTAACCTACACCAATTCAAAATATTTTTGGGGCAAGGTAACACTTATTTCAGTGAAGAATAAATGCAATCCTATTCAAATAATTGTTTAGACCTCCCAGGTTCTGTGTTGTTTGAAATCTCTGTTTGAGGAGATTTTACAGGCAGAGAGGAATCCAGTTAATTTATAAATTCAGCACAGACACATCATTGCCACCGTCTGTTAATTCCTGATCGGTGTACAGAGCTTTAAAACTGCAAATGCAAGCATCTGTGATCTCACACCAGTGGCATGTAAGTAGGGGAAACTATTTTCAGACACAGCCTTTCTAAAAACCTATTATATGCATCTGAAATGCACTATGCTTTACTTTTGCTGTACTTATGAAAAGTGTAGATGTACGAATGTAGAATGACATTTCTGTATTTAAAAGTGCAGGAGTAAGTGGTTTCATTCTGGTTAGTTTCTGGTGTTTATGCTATACCATCTTTGTTCATGAGTCATTCATTTATGTGGGTAATCAGGTGACAGTTGTATAGGTGAATTATGAGTACTTAAACATGGTTATGTGTTTCTCCCAGCATGCTTTAGGGATGAGTTTCCTAATCGTTATCTTGTCCCGTCTCCTACTGAGACTCACATGCTGGATAGAGAGGCTCCAGAATCTTTACATATGTTGCTTTAATGTGTCAAAGATGCTAGTTAGTGTAGCATTACAACTTAAGTAAATGTTTCCCAGTTTCCATTTCAATGACATATGCCAATGTCAACATCGAAAACATAGAGGGATTCTTGAAATTCGGGACAATCCTTGTCCAGCAGGGAACATTAATTGTTAAATTGATTTATTTTTATTTTGCATTATTTGAGATACAAAATAAATGTAGTGGAATTGTATAAAGGTAAATTATTGTTTTTGGAATATTCTAAATATTTTCTATATTATTCATTTCCATGTCGACTCTATGCCAGGAAATGCCCTTCTCTGGAGCAAGGGATCCCATTTTTAAACTCTCCAGAAAAGCAATAATTAATATTAACTGAAAATAGATCTTATGTAGTTTCTTGCAATAGCCCTCTCTGACTTTGTAGCCCTCTCTAAAAAGTTTGTCTGGACATATTGACAGCTAAATTACAATTGGACTGGTATAAAAACTTGGTTTTGCTAAAGCTAGAAATCAACAAAGGGATATCAGTAGGTAAGCTATTAGAAAAAAGGGTTCCAAAAGGGTTCTTCAGCTGTCCCCATAGGAGAACCCTTTTTGGTTCCAGATATTGCCTTTTTTGGTTCCATGTAGAACCCTCTCTAGAAAGGTTCCTACATGGAACTCAAAAGGGTTCTAACTGGAATCAAAAAAGGTTCTTCAAAGGTTTCTCCTATGGGGCCAGCCGAAGAACCCTTGAAGGTTCTAGATAGCACCTTTTTTTCTAAGAGTGTAGGATGATTTTTGAGGAAGGCTATGAAAGGACTCCTTGGTTGTCCTTTTATCTGAAAAACATTAACGGGACATCCTCAAACAACACAAAAGACATCCTACTGGTACATCCAAGAATATATTCCCCTTTTTTTTCAAGAAAACAGCTATGATAGAGGTCTACAATACTCTCATTTGTACTATTCAAAATAGTTACAACGACCTTATATATCCTGTAACTTTTGGAGAGGCTGGTCTCACATGGTATCAATATAGGGTGCTACTAAATAACCTTTGCCACATTAGGACACACTGAGATCAACACATAAATGATTTGATACCTTCCCATTCTCTGTAATAACAGGGTCTGTTCTAGTTCAAGCCTTAAATGTGTCTGAATTATATTGTGCCTTGAGTCTTCTTTTGCCCACTGTTAGACGTTATATGCTCACAGGCTTTATTTAACCACTGTTATATTGCACTCATTGTTGTAATTTCTATGTACTCCCTGGAGGTGGTGAAAATAAATAATTGTATTTTTTCTCCTTAAATCCACCATTTTGTTTCAGATGGGGGTTATCATGCAAGCTTAAATGTCAACAAAGCTCCCAACCCTATCGTGTTTGAGGATGTCAGTCCAAGAGGTGTTATAATGCAATTTTTATCCAGTCTGTTACTAGATGTGTTAAATTAGAGAATTAGCTAAACACCTTGTCTCTGGTGTAACTGCAAAATGAGTAAATCCATTCACTTAATAAGGAGAAAATTGTTGTATATTTCTGAGGTAATCACACCTATATGTTAAATACACCATAATGTTAGTTATAAGAAATGTGCATAGTCATAATTGGAACTGGGCAATTGATTGATACATTTACAAATACATGACAATGTCATGACCATATGCATAGTCAGAGAAAATGTTTACAACAGTCATGTCCCATGCAGAGGTAGAGCGTAGATTTATTTCATTTTCAACTATTTATTTTTCTTTTGTTGTGGTTTCTATCTAAGCTCATCTCCTCTTCTTTATCCCAGGCCAGTGGTACCGTCATCCAGCTTGTTTATTTCTGGAAGGCAATCCTGACACACTGGACATCATGTGAAACCATGAACGACAGGAGGCAATAAGGTGGAGAATAGCAGCAATCTGGAGGAAAGCTCTCCATTCACTCTGGCTCCCTTAGCGCTCTGTCCTGTTATCCAGCATTAAAGATAAAAAAAAAATCAATACTGTAACACAGTGCCAGATAAAAGCAATGGGTGAGAGAGAAAGAAAGAGAGAGGCTCCCTGGTCGGATATGGTGAATTAAAGCGATCAGAAATTTCTAGTCGCCTCAGCCCCGCTCTACATAACCTAAAGCTGTCTATCACTCTCTGTTCATTCCCTTCTTTGTTCACTTGTGATTTATTTTTGAGTTTTGTGATGAGGTACAGTAGCTGCACCCATTTAATTTCAATGGCAGTTGAATTAAGGTTTGGTATATTAGCTTGCCTGTCTGAGCTGTATTATCAACTTAACAATAGTATATTGGGGTCTTGAAGAACATATGTAGTTCTCCTTCTTGTTCGTCCTTGTTGGGGCAAAGGCATACTGTACTTGTAGCATAAAACAACAGTACAGTTTCATTCAAAGAAGTCATGCCAATAGGGGGCACAAGGGCACGTGTCCCCTCAGATCTGTCCTGTTTAAAAAGAAATTGGATGTTAAATTAACTACTAGACTTAATTTTTAAGCCCACGATCATAATTATTTATACAAATATTTGTCAGTGGTATTTTG
Source organism: Brachymystax lenok tsinlingensis (assembly GCA_030435695.1). Classification (NCBI taxonomy): domain Eukaryota; kingdom Metazoa; phylum Chordata; class Actinopteri; order Salmoniformes; family Salmonidae; genus Brachymystax; species Brachymystax lenok. The sequence continues at coordinate 1,293,590 of CM059806.1, read as the reverse complement.
CGGAGGGGGCACACTGACTGGACCAGACAAAAAGTACTCTCCCCTATTCTCCCTAGTAAGTGGTTCCTTCCAAGGTGCACCACGGAGCAGAGATATGCTTGGCAGGACGCTAGATACTCTAGTGCATGCAGACAGTACCGTCAGTGGAGGAGGATCAGTGTAGAGTGACACACACAGCGTTTGATTTTATTTTAGCTGTACAGGACTCGCAAGAGGTATGTTTGTAAATTAATTTGTAGCCTATTGATTCCTTCTTGATGAATAAATAAAACAAAAATGTTTTGTTATTTCTCTGTAATACTAGCCACCTAGCAATTTTATGAAGTTGGCTTTAGCTAGCCAGCTAGATAGGTCCCAATCTCCCAACCCCATAACTACACTCTTAGAAAAAAAGGGTTATTTGAAAGGCAAAGGGTTCTACCCAGAACCTTTAACCTCCTAAGAACTGATTTTGGAAAAAAGGGTTCTTTGATGATTATTTAGAAGGCAAGAATGTTTTTTTTGGAGACAAGAAGGGTTCTACATTTAGCCATATTTCCCAGTATGCTCTATTGTGTTTTTGCATGTGCATTGATTGGATGATTCATTTAATGTTACACAAAGATAAATAAATAAAAAAAATCTAAACTAATCCAATCTGTTAGTAATTATACCACTTATTACACCCGGTACTGGGATGGCTGTTCCAGTTTATATGACTGAGTTAGTCTAAGTATTCAATCTTTCCTACCCTGGCAGTCATTTTGAATGCAAGTGGCAGGTGATTAAAAATTCCACTTGTTGGATATCCTAACTCTGGCTGATTCCAATAGGAATTATACATAACTTTGCAAGCCAGCATAATGTGACTTGCAGGCCTGATGTGGCCGGTAAACTGGGAGTTTCCTAATCAATCAATCAAATGTATTTATAAAGCCCTTTTTACATCAGCCGATGTCACAAAGTGCCATACAGAAACCCAGCCTAAAACCCCAAACAGCAAGCAATACAGATGTAGAAGCACGTGGCTAGGAAAAACTCCCCAGAAAGGCAGGAACCTAGGAAGAAACCTAGAGAGGAACCAGGCTCTGAGGGGTGGCCAGTCCTCTTCTGGTTGTGCCAGGTTGAGATTATAACATTACATGGCCAAGATGTTCAAACGTTTATAGATGACCAGCAGGGTCAAATAATAATAATAATCACAGTGGTTGTAGAGGGTGCAACAGGTCAGCACCTCAGAAGTAAATGTCAGTTGGCTTTTCATAGCCGAGCATTCAGAGTCAGAGACAGCAGGTGCGGTAGAGAGAGTGAGTCGAAAACAGCAGGTACGAGACAAGGTAGCACGTCCGGTGAACAGGTCAAGGTTCCATAGCCGCATGCAGAGCAGTGTGTTAGGGTATAACTAGGCCCTCAAAGAAAAGCCTTTTGTACTTATTGTCATAAAGAATTTTATTGTAAAGGCTGGAAGAACCCTCCAAAGATAAAATGGTTCTCGGTAGAACCCTTCATAGATGGTTCCAACAATTGCTCTTGGTAGAACCCTTCATAGAGGGTTCTATGCAGTACCCTTCATAGAGGGTTCTAGGTAGAACCATTTGCAAAAGGTTCTACCTAACACCAAAAAGGTTTCTCCTATGGGGACAAACCGAAGAACCCTATATGGTTCTATTAGTGTAGCTATCAAGCCAATTCAGGCTATCAATCAAGTAGCTTGTGTAATTATCTTAGCTGGCATGCCTGCTGGAAAGGTTGCTAGACTTCAGAAAAGTAAGCAATTACTAAATGTACTGAATAAGACTCACATTGCTTTCAATCTTTTCCCCAGATTTTAGCAGAGATGCAGAGAAGCATATTTTGTTTCTTTAAAAAAAAAGAACCACCAATCAGGAGGATACAGACAGCTCAAGAGGTATGCTTAGATTTGGGGTGGCAGGTAGCCTAGTGGTCAGAGCGTTGGACTAGTAACTGAAAGGTTGCAAGATCAAATCCCTGAGCTGACAATGTAAAAATATGTTGTTCTGCCCCTGAACAAGGCAGTTAACCCACTGTTCCTAGGCCGTCATTGAAAATAAGAATTTGTTCTTAACTGACTTACCTAGTTAAATAAAGCTTTAAAAAATGCTGAAAAATACTTGGTTTAAATGTAATCTGGCACCTTATGATAATATCACATTTGTGTATTAATTATGATGCCATGTTATATGCCTGTATTGATGGCATGTGTTGTGATCCCATGGCATGTGTTGTGATCCCATGTACTGTGTTGTAATTTGGATGTAATATCCTAGGCGTTAGTGCAGTATATTGATATGTGTGATTTACAACGGTCAGAATGACACCCTCATTAAATTGATAATTGAACAGGTGAAGAGGTATACTTAGATAAATTATGCAGAAAAATATATATAAAATATTTTTTTATGATTATGGCTCTAGAATGCAGGAAAAGGCTGTTGTGCCCCCTCTAAAATAATGGTTTCATTACTGGGGGAAATATATCTATATATATTTTTTAAATATTTTTTAAAACCTTTATTTAACTAGTCAAGTCAGTTAAGAACAAATTCTTACCCCGGCCAAAACCTAACCCGGACGACGCTGGGCCAATTTTGCGGCGCCCTATGGGACTCCCAATCACTGCCGGTTGTGATACAGCCTAGAATCGAACCAGGGTCTGTAGTGACGCCTCTAGCACTGAGATGCCGTGCCTTAGACCGCTGCCCCCCTTGGGAGCCCCCCACATTCATGTCAAGGGATGTGTGGACAAAAACAAAACCCTTCTTTCCCACGCACATGCTGTAATGTATAGAAGGCAGAGCTGAAGAAGCACACTTGTGCACACACACTCGCACGCACACACACACACACACACACACATACACACACACATACACATGAACACACACACACACACTATACCGACTCTTGTTTCACAAACTCTTTACAACAATAGGTTCTTGAACCCAACTACATCTGATTAACTGTTACAGATATCAAGAACATCTTTGGTGCACTAAATGGACAGAGCTTAGATCATAATATTTCATGACATAAGGTCTGACTCTCTGTCATGTATGAATTAAAATCCAAATACCCAGTATTGATTGTGTTATCAGGCCATTGCAGCCAGGCCCCACTGTATTGATCCAGGCTGTGATTTATGAACATTTTCAAGAAAGATCTCTTTCTGTGATTATACGAGGAAACAGACCCTTAGTATGTGTGTAATTATTTTTTATCTATTTTGTAACGGTGTAGCGTGCAGGCAGACTGCACAGAATGTTGCCAAATATGGTGCTCCTCTGAGAACCCTTTTGTGGAATGATATTTTCGAATAAGTAATAACCAGTGATAACTATAGAAGCTTACTATCAATAGTACCAAACTGATATGTAACATGCTTATGTAATGTTGCTACAATAGTAATTACACCGTTACTACACAGGTGCAAGTTAATGTAAGGTGTTCCTTATGTGGTAAATTATACAATGTTGCTCAATGGCAGAGAAATAGTGTTGTCTCTCCAAATAGATTTGAAAGTGTCCCAAAATAATTCAATTGTTCTTCCTTGCACAGCCCTCACCAGGCCTGCTGGTGTCAGTCATCTGTTGTCTAACCCATAATGCAAAGCTTAGCATTTTGCTGTTGCTGTCTTGCTGATCAGTGTCTTTGAGCACAGACAGGGACAGGGCTCACAGGATGTCATATCTTCATCGTAGGTCACCAAACCCACATAGTACACACATTCCTCAGCTGACAGATCCTGACCGGAGGGGGTCAAATCTGTTCATCCATTTGGCCAGTAGTAAATCACACACCACTGTAAACAATGCACACAAAAGCATGCCACAGGAAGCACTTCAAAATGTACACTTGAGCACTTGCCTCCAAGACGTTATTTACCTTGAAGCGAGCTTCTTGTTTCGTTTAGACTTTAGTGGCACAGACAAAATGCAGTAAACATGTTTTTTATACACATACTTTACCACAATTGTTTACCATCTAATGTATTTTGGAAAATATTTTTTTTCTGCATGCACATATATCAGGATTGAGAGAGTCTAACTGTGTCCCACGGTGAAAACAATCTAAAGTAGGCTGATACTGTAAAAAAAAAACACAAGTTTGAACGGAACACCACAAATCTCACTGGCCCCTGGGAAAGAAACACTTCCCTAAACCCCTCCCTCTACTGGAGCTCATGCACTTTTTTGTTATAGCGTGCATGTGATGTACTATCCTATTGGATTAAATAATTTACTTATGATATGTAGGTTCATACATTCAGCTTAAGTAGGCTGATCTGTGTCTGTACTGTAAGTTATTGTGCTTCTCTTTGGTAATAGTACAGTACTGAAATGAAGTCATACAAAGTGTTTCAAAATATGATTTTCTTTGCAGAAGCAGGAGATCAGTGTTCCAGCACTGTAGTTGTACATGATAGTGGTCAAGTAGTTAGTTTGTGTGCCGAGCTAGTTATAAAGAATCAATATTATATCAAGGAGGGTTAAGTTTTGAGATAAGAGAGCTCTCAACCACTCTGGCTGTTCATCATAAGTGTGTAGAAAGCTGATAGGTCAAAATAAATTGTATTCCTCAAGGAGTGGGTCTTCTTACCTCTCTATACCAAGGGTATGGGAGACAAGGCGATCAATACAAGGCTGTTGTGTAGTAGTCCTATACGCAATTATTAACAGCTGATTCTGCTCTCTCCAGGCAGGTCACATATTTTAATACCATAATTACCGACTTTATTAGAGGGCCACAACTAAAACACCCACTTTGATACATTTAATTTAAAACATAATATTATCTCAGAGAGGGAATGATTAGTGAATGTGTCCACACAACTCTTACAACAGTGTATCCTTAGTAAGACATCAAACCTCAAAAATGGCATTTGTAATTGTATTATCTATAGGCTAATGTTAGTTGCACTCAGTTTGATTGTTTGAGAAAAGAACTTATCAACCCAGTAAAATGGCTCCATAAGCCAACTGAAACATCAACTGTGGGAGGTCGCTGAAACTGAAGTAACGCGTCCAACACCTTCTGTGGTATCCTAGCGGTCGCCTATCACATTCGGCTACAGGGCTTCTCATAATGGACTAGAGGCGGAGGCTTCTAAAGAATAGCAGCTGCGGGCAAGGAAGACCAAGAACCCGCTCCTCGGAACGACCATCGCATTGAGATTCGCCGTCGGCCTGAGAATTGGAACATTACTTTTACGCAATAACTAGATTGTTATGCACGAAAACAGAGATAAGTATTCGATCACGGCCCCGTGGCATCTTTTTGGGCACCTGAACCGGACTCTTGCTATCTTTTTTTTTTACTTTCCCCCTCTGCTCAGCTTCATGAGAAATAGAAGACGAGGAGGATAAAGGCACTGGGCAATAATTTTCCAGCCAGGACTTTCTTATCCATGTGTAGATCTCCAAAATAAAGTACTATAGTCAAAGCGTGGAAAAAAACAGAAATGGAAGTGTGGAGTAAATGAAAAGAAAGGACTTGTGATAACAATGAGACTTACTTAAACATAAAGACGCGTTGGGGAAAAGGTAGGCTACAATAAAAACGAAGGGCACAAATACATTTACAAAAGTGTGGCGGGTAAAAACAGAACAAAACCAACCAGAAGGGAGAGAACTGTTCTAGACCGTGAAAAACTTAGTAATGTCCATCACTGTTGAATGGTGGACCTTGCGGAAGGACAGGTGGATAGGAAGTAAAGTATAGTGTAATTATCAAACCCATTCCTCATTTCCATATCTAGTGTGGGTCAGCTGGACCTTAGCCAGTCCCCCATCGAAATCCACCAAGAGTCATCAAGCATTATCCTCCATCATAATTACACCGACATGCGCAATCTGCACATGGGTAAGTAACACCAGCTAATAGGTTATCCCTTATTTCACAGACCCGACTCTCTGACGGCTTTTATTTGTTAGATGCCGATGTATCCGCCAAAGGCAACAAGAGCTACTAGCAGAGAACTGACAACATGTCCCGCCGCAAGCAAGCGAAGCCACAACATCTCAAATTGGACGAAGAAGCGTTGCAAACTGGCGTCGCCACAGAACATGGTACGTGAGATCCACACACACTTTTATGCAACAAAAAAAAGCATAAAAAAGTTCTCATAGGCATATTTGATTGCCAGACTATAATAGGCTACAGTAGGTCTATTTAGCTTGAATAGTTATTAATTAATAACTTATTATAATCCTTCCTAACCATTCATATATTATCATAACCCATTGCCTTATTTAAAAAATATATATATATTTAACCTTTATTTAACAGGGACTTAAAAAAACGATTGAATATTTCCTTTCCTTCCCAAGTTGTTACAAATATAGGACTACGGGAGCAGATTTTCAACGTTTTTTAACCTGCACCTCGGGGATATTTCTTATTCAATCTAAAAAAGTGGTATAAATAAATGGTAGTTTATAGCCTAGATAATTAATATAAATGAGCATAAATACATTCAATTGCCCTCGGATATGATAAGATAACTCTGGATAGACTATTGTCTGATCGATATCAAAGCCCACGTTGATGAGCTATGCGTGCAATTTTGCCCATAGGTAACGGTAGAAATGTGTCCTGAGAGATGTGTAGCCTATCTATGGGCTATATCCTTTCGGTGTGAAGGAATACTGAAAACAGTTAGGCCCTACATAAACAGAAAAAACATGTACTGTTGTTGTTATTACATTTGTCATTAAATCATATCTGACATTATTTTGACACATTTATAAATAGGAAATAGTTTCACAGAGGATCCACATCAGCTCCTTATCTGTGTGTATTATACTTTAGTGTAACTGTATAATGTTCATGAAAAACTATATAATAAAAATGTTTAATTGTCACACATATGGTAGGCAACTATGGTACAATTGACATATGATTTACACAATGAGCTAAAAGTCTAGAATGAGAGTTCGGTTTTGGATTATGTGTCCATGATAATTAGGGCAGGTCTTACAAGCCTACTTCGTTTTTTGAAAGAGGTAGGATTTATAGGCTATTTTAGTTTTTTTTTATTAGACTATATTGTTCCTCAGGTATGGAAAATAAAACGTGTATGTCATATAATTTTTCATATTCTACTGCAATTGAAATTGGGCACAATGTATTTTGTAAACATAGAGTGATGTAACATCTACATGGAAAATACATTGTATTTGAAAAAAAGCATCAAAGTAAACTGTTGTTTTGAGGGTGAAATTGAAACCACAGGATTATGTCATCATGGTAACCAAATATTAACATAGACAAACCTAGTATAAAATATGTTGAATTTGTACCTTTAAAACAATGTCAGATCTTCAACATTATTTCCACTATCAGAAAAAATAACAGTAGGCTGGGCAGCACCTCCTACTGGAGAATTGATCTACCTACAGCTACCCTTTGATCTCCCAAGCCCTGTTTAGCTATGCTATTTGTCACTGACTATGACCAATGTGCTATCGAGAGAATGATTGTTGAGAGATCTCCACTGAAAAATGAAATAGATTTTCTGTTGCTATCAATGTCATTCCAAAGGGCAGATTTAATAGAGCAAACTAAATGTGACCATACTTTATCACTCATATCATCAATTATGCTATTTAGGCCTATATAGCATTTACAAAATCATCAACAGCTATTGTTTCAATTCATCCCAGGATTCAACAACAAAAATCAACAATAAATAGGCCTAGGGTTCAAAGCTCTGGCTGATTTCAAATGTATTGAATTGTGTTTGGTTGTCAATGCAACCAAATATCAACATTTGAAGGCAATGTATGTTCTAATTAGATAGTTTCATCTGTGCCACTGACCTAATTCCAGTTTGTCTACAAATGAATCATTGATACGTTGGATTCACGTCTCCATCTCAACCAAAAATCTAAGTTAAACAATAGGACTGTGATTTTAACTAGTTCAAAGCGTAGTGATAGACATTTGGGTGGCAACTAAACCAAAAATCATACATTGTTTTTCCAATGGAATTTGGTTTTGCTTTTAGATGGTTGAAAACATAGTGATAACACAATGGAAATTCAACTAACTTTTGGATGTCTTTTTGAGTGGGGGAATATAGGTTGTAATCTCATTGATCAATGTCTCAACCAAATATTACCAAATTATCAACGTTGAAATGACGTGGTATGCCCAGTGGGAGGCTATTGGTGTGAAAATGTTTCCGTGATTAGATACATATTTTACAGATACAGTAGCCTTAATGTATGAAATATAAATATAAACAAAAATATAGTATTCATCCTGTTAATCTATTCAATCCATTTAAGGCAAGAAATTGCATTGTTTAAATATTTATCTGAGCCACTCAAACATTACTATTTTAATTGAGTTCTATTTGAGACAATGTATTTTATGCTTTCTGCACATTTCCTAAATAGTCTTAAAGTATATTTTCCATTTTCCATAGATATAAATTCTAGATGACAGTTTTTGTTTTGTTTAAGATATTTGTCATTTGTACCAATGCTATTCCCTCCCTCCAAAGGCTACATGTTTTTAAAGTTTTCAGGACAGCACGTACGTGTAGGCCAATATTGTTGATGGATATATCAACTTAAATATTTTACAGTAATAGCACATTTATCCTTATGATAATATAGTACATATTTCATGGTAACATTAATTTGTGATAAAATATATATTTTTAAATACTTACAGGTCAAATTAAATAATCTAGTTTTGATATGTTTTAGAAGTGTTATGGTGTTAAAGGGGTTGTAATAGGGTTTGGCACAATGATTAAATCAGAATCATCAGAATCTTGCTCAGAGGTCCTTAAACTCAAAATGATTCATTACTATCAGGTTTATTAAATTATCTGCATGGTATTTACTTTAGTAATTATTTTTAATATTTCTCCCCATCTCAGTCAAAGATTGTGTGGGATTTATCAGTTATTCAATGTTAGGCAACTCATCAGGCCATTTCTTCGTCCTTGGCCTGTATTGTTGACAAATGTGGCAGATTAGTACTATGAAAAGGTGGGATTGCAGTGAGTGCCAACAAGACTCTTTTTTGTCCCTTCCCCCCCAAGCAGGGGGTGTGTTCTGAGATGAGCTTTGATTGAGCCTGCTGACTTAACCTTTGTCCACCTCACCCTACAAGGGGCAAGTGCTGTATGTCAGGATCATAATGCAATTAGTACATCTGTGCCGTTGACCTCTGAAGCATGTATGCCACACTGTCGAGAGGGAACCATTGCTGTGTAAACTGATTCCTCACTCTGTTTGTTTGTTTGTTTTCATTTCAAAATCTCAATTGCTGTGAATGATTTTGCTATCCACAGTAAACAAACGATACAAATATATTTTGGCCATCCTTTGTTCCTGTGTTTGGATAGTGCATTGTGTCATTTATTTCTGGTAAGAGCCATAATATATCCACCTAGATTGTGAAAAGTTTTTTTTCGTTTTTGTTGTTGAGGTAGCTTTCTGATATAGCAACAACTTTCCCTGTATTAACTATGAAGAATGATAGTATTTGAATTATCAATTAGAAAAATATGTTTAATCTGTTTAGAAAATCCAACTGTAGCTAATCATGGCATCATGGTCTTACTTCTGTTTGCTAAGTGACTTGACATTGGTGATCTTGAGGCCACCCACTTAGATGAGCAATGACACTGATTCTCTACTCAAATGTTTTGTATGCTGTTTAGGTTATTAAATCAAAACAAATAAAATTGTTTTTGTCACATGCTCCGAATACAACAGGTGTAGACCTTACTGGGAAATGCTTACTTACAAGCCCTTAACCAACAATGAAACATATTTACAGATTAACTAAAGTAAAAAATAAACGAGAAACAACAAAAATAATAATAACGAGGTTATATACATGGTGTACCGGTAACGAGTCAATGTGTGCGGGTACAGGTAAGTCGAGGTAATATGTACATGTTGGTAGGGGTAAGTGACTCTGCATAGATAATAGATAATATATTTTTTTTTAAGGGAGGGGGTCAATGCAAATAGTCCGGGTTGCCATCTGATTAGCTGTTAAGTAGTCTTATGGCTTGGGGGTAGAAGCTGTTAAGATACCTTTTGGACCTAGACTTGACGCTCCGGTACCGCTTGCCGTGCGGTAGCAGAGAGAACAGTCTATGATTAGGGTGGCTGGAGTCTAGCAAGTTTTAGGGCCTTCTACTAACACTGCCTGGTATAGAGGTCCTGGATGGCAGGAAGCTTGGCCCCAGTGATGTACTGGGCCGTACGTACTACCCTCTGTAGCGCCTTGTGGTCGGAGGCCTAGCAGTTGCCATACCAGCCGGTGATGCAACCAGTCAGGACACTCTCGATGGTGCAGCTTTATAACTTTTTGAGGATCTGAGGACCCATGCCAAATCTTTTCAGTCTCCTGAGGGGGAATAGGCGTTGTCGTGCACTCTTTATGACTGTCTTGATGTGTTTGGACTATGATAGTTTGTTGGTGATGTGGACACCAAGGAACTTGAAGCTCTCAACCTGCTCCACTACAGCCCCGTCGATGAGAATGGGGGTGTGCTCGGCCCTCCTTTTCCTGTAGTCCACGATCAATTATTATTGAAATTGATGTGACAATTAATTAGTGCAGAAATGTCAGTTATTGTCTGGGTTTTAAACAACTAATTGACCAACATCATTTCAATTATTTTTATTCTGCTTCGTTTAGTTTTTTTCTGTGCGCTCAATGCTCACATTGGCAGTTTCTCTAAAGATAAATCAGATCAAGCCTGAACTGTGTCATGTAGTAGGGAGTTGTAGTTCCCAACAGGCAATATTCTACATAGTTTAGAGTTGGAAACAAGGTTAATTAACTACAATGACCATAATCCACTACGCACCTACTTGTCTAGTCTGTGTGTTTCTTTTACGCCTGGCACGTTAGGTTAGTGTGGTCCAGACACTGACAGTGAGAGAAGAATGTGCGATCAAGAGGTATAGAGAGAAGTTGCTTCGCGAGGTATCTTTACCTAAAAATACATGATATGATTGTTAGTTGGTATTCAGCAGTCATAAAAGTATGCCTTATTTACTTTGAAGAACTACTAAAATTGTGATTTTATCAAACAGCGTAGGCAGCAGCTCTATAGAGATGAGATGATGACTTGGAATTAAATAATAAAGTCATCAAATAAAACAAATGTAATAAACACAACAACTGAAATATTTTATTAAAGTGAAGTAATGTGAACAAATGATGGTTAATAAGTGATAAGCAGTAACGCGACTTGTATTAATTATTTTATTATGTGTTGTTACAGCATTGCACTCTTATGATGCATAGTGCATTTAATGTTATAACAACAACAATCGGAATTGAAATTGAAAACCGTTCTTTTTTTATAATCAAACTGAAACCGAACTGACTTCAAAAAGCACTCATCACTAATCCCTCAGAACCACAATTTATTTACCACACAGTATGCCAGACATTGTCGGACACACGCATACAAACACACACATTCTAGACAGACACACACACACATGATCAAAGCTGTTTTGTGTATGTGCTGTCACATTGGCCCTGTTTTTCAACCAGTGCCATGAAGCCACTCAAAAAATGGTTTTGCTACAATTTTTAGTTGTTTGAACAAACAGATATCAAAAAAACATTTCAAATGTATTTATTTGATGTATTAAATAGACAACACCTTGGATAGATCATAGCACTCATGTTTTGATGATACGTTTAAGCCATATTTCCATTCTGTCTTATTCTATAGAAGGGTAAACATGCACAGTTATCCATTTTATTCTGATTTTATAGACTTTATAGACTGAATTTATTCATTCCACAATGCCCATTGAAAAGCAACTTGAGTGTATGTGCAGTAAAGGTTAGGTTGAAAATGGAACCCTATGGGCGCTGGTCAAAAGTGCACTATAGAGGAAATAGGATGCCATTTTGGATGCACATAAAGGATTGTTTACTCTGGAACTTCCCAGCATTACCCAGCTGGCATACTCATCTGCCTCCTAACAACACACAGCTTTAACAGATGCCATGGCGATTTTCCCTGTCAACTGCATTGATTTGAGGACATTTAGAAGAAGCTTAATGTCTAAAAGAATTAAAGGTTTTTACGGTTACTGCAGCTGCCGGAATATCACTCAGGATACTGAACAAGAGGACATGAGATTGTGTGAAAGTCAACATAGCAGTAGCTATTGCATGTCCAAGATCTAGATAAATATCATGTTAAAATATAATTTTCTGTGTGCGAGGGAGATATTTGTATTAGTGAAGTTATTTAATATCAACACCAGACCAAGAAATACATATTTTAATGATCTAGATTGATAACATGTTAAACTAATTATTACTTTCAAATATAAGCAGCATTATAGATTAATAATTTAAAAGGTTCCTATAGAATTGATTAAATGAAGATCAATTATTGGGTTTTCCCTGTTTTGTTCTTTAAATTACTACACTATAAATATAATCTCCCAAGAATTCACAGAATGTAGTAATTCGAATTAACTAGAATTTTTTTTTTTTTAATATTGCTGTTGTATGTTTTCAGCTTGTTTACAGAAGGTCATTTTGTAAACAATTTCACAAAGATTGCATTTTTCCCAGGCATGCTCTAATAGACAATGATTTGTTTGTTTGACAGAGCCAAGTGTTGTGGAATAGCATATGAAATTCCTGCTGCGGAAATTAGAGTGGTTGATTGCAATAGGGAATGAGCCAGTCAAAGACCCAATTTGTACTCAACCGACATGGCACTAACTGTATGAATGCATTGGAAATCAATAATCAATCAATTTCATTAAGTTGCAGTATGCACAATTGGTAGGTCACATCATTTGATTGATTAACCAAATCAAATTAGCAGCTGCATGCAAGGAGATTGAATTTAGTAGAAACTGGGTCTAATATGATGCAATTAATCTATACATTTAGAATGAAAACTATAGATTTAGTTTATCATTGAACATGTTTACTCTTACTGTAATTGAAGGTTTATAGTCTGTCATCCTAGTTATATTAACTAACAATTATTTTCTTCTCCCCCCTGTTTTCCATGCAGCTCTATTGGAGGGAATGGATGAGGAGGAGCGCCGCAATGGCATTGAGGAAACGCACGTGTGTAAAACATTTCCTGAGTACTTCACCTGGGCCGAACTGTATGAGCACCAGAGAAGCTGCACAGAGGACCTACCTCAGGTCCTCATTGTGAAGGAAGATGAGGGGATCCCTGAACCTGAGGGATCCCCAGCTGGATCCTCTCCAACCCACAGCCTGGCCATTCTTAGCCTGGCCCACAGTGACTCAGCAGACATGGAGTCAGCGGACGGGGGGCCTTGAATTGGTGGAGCCTATGAATGATAATGATAATGACAGCACAGATATGTTAGAGGAGATGAACATGGGAGAGAAGGAGGATGAATCCATGGAGGTGGAGCAGCAGCACCACGACAAGTATAAGTCATCTAGCCTCCAGAATCTCCCAGATATAACTGAGTTAGCCGTCCCTTCATCTCAGTCGTCCGCTGTGACCAGCAGCATTCCCAGTACGAACGTAACGCTGGAGATCCTCCACAGTACCCGGGTGGCTGTTGCCCAGTTCTCCCAGAGCCTCCACTGTAGTGGGGCAGGAGGGAAGGAGGCCACAGCGGCCATCCCAGTGATCCTAGAGCACCTGCTGGCTTTGCAGAAGCAACAGGTCCACCAGCTGCAGCTTATTGAGCAGATCCGTAGCCAGGTGGCCTTCATGAACAGACAGCCCACACAAACAGCACTAAACCCAGTCTCCAGGGCCCTATCACTGGCACCAAACCCTTTCCCTTCCCAAGGCCTCATCGCTCCCCCTGTCCTACCACTGTCTGGGACCATACCCTCTGCTGTCAATGGACAAGCGTCTGTGTCTTCGGCATCTGTGCTTGAAAGGTCCCACACACTCTCCAAACAAACTTCATATGGACAGGCCCACATGCGAGATGCTAGATGTACCTCAGCTCCCTCTGACATCTCTGCCCCTCCCCCTACCAGCTGCAACAATATTTCCTCATTACTTCCTCCCATCATGGGTTCATACTCACACACAAGCAGTAGCTGTACTCAGACCCTTACCTCGTCCAGCCCACTCTCCATGCAGGATCAGAGCAACAGTCTCCTCAGCTCACCATCCAGCCTGCCGTTTTTACCTCAGAGCCCCCCCAGCAGTGTCATCTTCCCCAACCCCCTGGCCAGCATCGCAGCCACGACTAATGCCCTCGACCCCCTCTCCGCCCTGATGAAGCACCACCGGAATGGCAAGCTGCCCAGTGTGTCCATGTTCGACACCAAGCCCAGCCCGGAGGAACCCTTTTTCAAGCATAAGTGCAGGTTCTGCTCCAAAGTGTTTGGCAGCGACAGCGCGCTGCAGATCCACCTGCGCTCTCACACCGGGGAGAGGCCCTTCAAGTGCAACCTCTGCGGAAATCGCTTCTCCACTAAAGGGAACCTGAAAGTCCACTTCCAGAGACACAAAGAAAAGTATCCCCATGTTCAGATGAACCCTTATCCAGTGCCGGAATATTTAGACAATGTGCCAACGAGCTCTGGTATTCCCTATGGCATGTCATTCCCTCCTGAAAAACCAGGAGCCACTTGGCTGGATAGCAAGCCTGTTGTAGCGACGGTACCCACCTCTATGGGCATTCAGCTTCCCTTCACTCTCACTACTATGGGAAGTTCAAGTGGATCTCTAAGTGTCACACCACCCATCAAATCTCCTTTTAGGCCCTCCCCAGCCTCAAGTGAATGTGTGTCTTTGTCGCTGAACACTACAGGCAATGAAACCAGTGTTCCCACAGCTTTAGAGTCACCACAGTCTAATCAGGAGGGGGAATCTTCCCATGTCTTGAAAGCAGAGGAAATTCATCTGCCCCAAAACTGGATGACTAGACCCAGGGTGAGTCCATTTACTGTGGCAACAAGTAAAGCCATGACTATTACCACATCCACACCTGAGCCCAGTGCTCTGACTTCCAACTTCTCACCACTTTCCCTGGCTTCTGACCCGTTCAAAGCAAAGTTTCCATTCGGTGGCCTCCTGGACTCTATGCAAACATCAGAGACCTCAAAGCTCCAGCAGCTGGTGGAGAACATAGACAAGAAGATAACAGACCCCAACCAGTGTGTCCTCTGTCACCGCGTGCTCAGCTGCCAAAGCGCGCTGAAGATGCACTACCGTATCCACACTGGGGAGAGGCCCTTTAAATGTAAGGTGTGTGGCAGGGCTTTCACCACCAAAGGAAACCTGAATACACACATTGGCGTCCACAGAGCAAACCCCCCTCTCCGGGTTCAACATTCATGTCCCATCTGCCAGAAGAAGTTCACCAATGCTGTAGTTCTACAGCAGCATATCCGCATGCATATGGGGGGTCAGATCTCAAACTCACCCTTAATGGATGGCCTACAGGACCTCGACACTGATCTCTCCTTCGATGAGAAGAACTTTGACAGCCTGAATAACAATGACCTCATGTATGACAATTCCATGGGGGAGGAAGAGGATGATGAAGAAGAAGAAGAAGAGGTAGAAAATATGGAGGGGGGTGTAGATACCCTTAAACCCCTAAGCTCTGTCTCTAGTTCTCCTCCCAACTCTGATGCTGTTGTCTTCAGCATAGCTGCACTGGAGAACCAAATGAAAATGATAGACTCCACCATGAACCTAAACCACTCCTTTGGACTAAAATCAATGATTAATGGTTTCATGGACAGTGAACGCCATGCTACTATCCACTCCTCTATAGTGGGAGAAGGACAGAATCACAATGCAGCCGGCAGCCCAACCGTGTCTGAATCGTCCACCTGCATGCATGTACCAGTGTCACCTGCACAAAGCAACTCTGAAGTCCACCTCTGCAATTCCCCATCTGGAAAGCACAGAAGAGAGTCCCAAGAGATCACAGCCTCAGTGAAGAGTGAGCAATTTGATTCGCCCACCTCAACTCCGGTACTGGAAAATGGAGTGACCCTGGATCTGAGAGGGATGCAACCTAACAGGCAGTGTGTGAAACAGGAGAGTCCTTACAGTACGCTGTTCCTGAGTAAAGAACGTGGTAAGATAACAATATCAACTGATAATACCTGTTGTATAGAGTAGGTTTAAAAACAATGTAAAAAGGTGTTCCATTTTTAAATGCTCTATATCACTACAGTGGTTGAATATTTTGTTTTCCCACTTCACTATCCAGCAAATTTAGATCTTACTCAGTTATCCCCACAACATATTAAAACTCTAAAACATCCCTTTATCTAATTGTTTTAGCTTCTAGCCAAAGCATTCCTAGCCTGATTACCAGCATGGCGCCAAGGATGATAAAATCTGAAATGAATGGGCACCATCGACCAACAAACTTCAACGAGGGGCTGCATCATCCATTCGGCCTCCGGGTCCCTGCTGCTCCTCCATCTCTGGTGAGCCCAGGAATCACCTCTCTGGTTGGGCCACCTCAACTTCGACGGACCCCCAAGCAACACAACTGCCAAGCGTGTGGGAAAAACTTCTCCTCAGCCAGCGCTCTACAGATCCATGAGCGGACCCACACAGGGGAGAAACCTTTCGGTTGCTCCATCTGTGGCAGGGCATTCACAACTAAAGGAAACCTGAAGGTACTACACATTTTGATGGAATTGTAATTACTGTATTTTCTCCCCAAACACTCTTAAGACTCAGTACCTGTTGTTCAAACTATTTCAGAATATTTTTAGCTTAGCTTATAGCTTAGCTTATAGCTATGACTCATTTGTATTTGGGTTTTATCTCCTCCATCCCCTCTCCCCCATTCCTCTTTAGGTACACATGGGCACTCATATGTGGAACAACGCACCAGCCAGAAGAGGCAGGCGTCTGTCGGTGGAGAACCCCATGGCCTTGCTGGGTGGGGAAGCTGCCATGAAGTTCGGAGAGATGTTTCAGAAGGACCTGACGGAACGGGCCATGAACGTGGACCCAGGGTTCTGGAACCGCTACGCATCAGCTATAACCAACGGCCTAGTCATGAAGAAGAATGAGATCTCAGTAATCCAGAATGGGGGGATTCTACAGCTTTATCCCATGACGGCAGGCATGGACAGAGTCAGCACTGGGGGTAACCCACCAATGACCAGTCTTGGAAAGACAGCCATGGACCTTGGAATTAACCGACCTGACACTTTTCTATGTTAATTGATGACAGTAAAGAGATTGGGATCAATTGAAATAAATTGAATGGCAGATTAATAAGATAAATAGATTATACAAACAATGTAGAGAATTGATTGATTTATTTGTAAAAACAATTTGACTATGTATTATATAGAGATAAAACATGTTTTATTATTTCACAGACCTACAGTATTTTATTATTGTTTTATTGAATTGTCCATTTGCAAATGTTGGTTTTGCCCACACAAACAGGTTGTTTCACTTTGTCCATGGTGCTTACTATAGACACTTACTCTATTACTCTAAAAAGGGTAAATGTGACATGAAAATGTGATATAGAAACGCAAAGAGAGGAATCTGTCGGTTGCTCACTGCTGCTAGTTGGTGCAAAGCACAAATGTCTTTATAACGAGGCCTCACATGTAGGCCTGCAGCATTTCAAATTGAAGAATTTGTGGAAGTAATTGTGCAACCCTAAGGTTGGACAATCATTTATTGAATTTACTTCAGCTTAAATTGCATGTCCCATTTCTTCACTGGACTTTACTCTTGACTTTATGCAGTCTATCAGCATTTATTTCAGCTTCCTCATGTAAGTTATTTTCTCAGCATCCAAAATGTATATTAGATAAAAATGTGAAAACAATCAATTGGCTTACAGATGCATACATAAACAGAATGTAAGCTATATGGTTTAGTCATAAAGTTTTTTTTTTGTTTATCTTGTTGTTAGTGATTTCAGCATTTTATCTCCTCCCCTGAGAACTGTTTTTTAGATTTCTAAATTGGATGTACAGAAGAGGCATCAAAGATACAAACCCGAGACATTTGCCTCTTTTCTGCATGAAGGCTACAGACAACATCAACAAATTAGTGTGCATATGGTAGGATAGCCTAAAAAGCAGTGGAAGTGGATCCTCTCAATCTCAGTAAATATTTTTACAAGCAACATTTGCTGGGCCGACAGACATCTCCTGAAAGAAAATAATTTATTTGTCTAGCTTACAATATTTCATGCTACTTTAAATAAATATCTACAATTTGAGAAGTGTGATTTTTCCAACTTTTACTGTGTTAAGCATTACTGCTTAACATGTAGCGACATTAATTCATAATTATAGACTCCAAAACGAACTGAGCTAATAAAATCCACACATTCGCATCTGTCAATCCACTCAAACCGAATAATGGTGCGTTCAAGACAACTGGGGACTCGGAAACGTACCAGGGGAAATCATGACGTCGGTCAGTGATCTTCAAGTCGGAAAGTATGAGCTCGAGAAAGAGGCCCGCGTTCCCGAGTTGGATGACCGTTCAAACGATTTTTTTTCCCAGTCGGAGGTGGGAGATTTCCGAGTTCCCAGCTTGCTTTGAACACAGCATACTGTAAACTTTTTTCCCGGAACGTCAATGTTGTTGGACTGGCAGTGACGTCACCATGTGTCTAGTCCAGCCAAGATGGCTGACAGCATCCCGCTAAACACGGCAAGACATTCTAGGTATGGGACGCGTTTTGTTGGTTCAACCGGTGGAGAGACGTCGTTAGAAGTATTTATTTGGCATTTCAGTAGTGTGGGGACGTTGAAATAATAGTTGTTTCGCGACTAGCCGCGCGAGCTAACAGGCAATTCGTACCCCTGGCCTCGACAAAACGGAGCAGGGTTCTTTGCTAGCTAATGCTAGCTGTGTGATAACTGCTAATCTCGGGACTAGGAAAAGTAGACAAGACCTATTGCTATTTTAGGAAGGACTAGGACTCAGGAGCACTTTATTTGCCACGCACCGCTAGATAACAGAACACCTTTGCTGACACGCCAAGCGTCACATCGCGTGTTTCTACAACTCGCCCCTTCTTTGTCGTCTGGTTATTTATTTTTTACATTTAACCTTTATTTATCTCGACAAGTCAGATAAGATTTATTGGCAAACAGTGCTTATAATACCACATTTCCAAGTGATTACTCATGATTTACTTAAGGAAAGTAGGTAATAGAGTGTGACCCCATCTGCTGGTCCGGATTTGGCTGGGCGAGTCGCAGAGTAGGAAGAGGATTGGAGACGGAGCGGGTGACTAGCTCACTGATCAGCTGCGGAGGATATGTCCTTGCTGATGGACCTCGAATGTGGTCATTATAGAGACATTCACTGCTGAGTCTGTTAGTGCATTTTTAAGAAAGCAATGCCAGCAAACGTGCTCCCCTGCCTCCTTACACCATCACAATCCTACTTGCGTGGTGGTTTATATTGAAAAGGTGTTGTCCCTTACTTTCACTCTTCATCTAGCCATGGACATTCAGCATGGTCTGAGTTTGGAAATGTCACATTTATTTTTTTCTAGATATGATTATATATGCCTAGCTTAGTCCTAATCATTTTTGTTTTCCAATTAATCAAATCCTCAATGATGCTGTCATCAGTGCAGTTTCTTTTGGAATGACTTCCAACTAGGCTAACTCTCTCCACCACAGCCCCTCCACATCATATGTCTGACAGAAACCCTTACGTTTCTGATAAGCCGGAACATTAAAAGGGAATCTCCCTGATTTACCAGTTCATAGAATCGTCTGCCTTGGCGTATTGCACTGCTCGGTAGAGTTTAAATGCATCAAGTGCTACTGTATGGGATGGCTTGGCCCTGAGAGTTAACTAAAGCCCTCCATCTGCGCTTCATGATAATATCTTTTACAAGTACAACAACACCACATTTTCATCATCAGTTGTTGCCTTTGTTCATTTTTGTGTAGTTGTTGGTGGAATTAAAAGATTACTCAGCAATTACTTGGCCAGATTATTATGCAAGGCCTACAATTTGTCTTGGGCATGGCTCCTCACTCCTCCATTCGAATGTAGAGGAACCATATTTTCATTGTTGCATTAGGTAGGCCTTGGCAATGCATTGGAATTGATACAGTGCAGGTATCATATTTCGCAAGGTTTCATGATGTTGCATTGTTGAAAATAAATGCTATACAATGTAGGCTGACCCAAATTAGATGGGTCCTTTGCACTTGCTAGCAACTTTCAATTATTTATCAATTATCCCTTTGATATTTTGAACGGGCAAATTATTACTCAAGCAGAGTGGTTTGTAAATCATTTTACAAAGGATCTAATTGAAGAAATGGAATAGCTTATACCTACTTATAGAATAACACGAACACAGAAAGGAAAATAGCCAGGGGTTTACAGTAACCAGGGGAGAAGCTCTTCTAATCACCAGTATAGCCTAGTGTTAGTGAATCTGATGCCCTCATGAGACTAAACCAGTTGCATTGTAGCTTATCTATCAACATTTGTCTGTGTTGCATTGGAGAGTTGTGGACCCATTCAATGACTGAGGCAAGATTAAGAAGAATGTGCAAATGTTCTCAAATCTACAGTATTATGTGTAGTTAGTCCTGCTCATTGAGAGGCCCTCCTTTACCTGGTATTGTAGTAGACCTGCTTCAAATTCCTTTAGTCCTTATGGATAAGACATTATGTCCCTAAGAGAGTTTCTTTTGTGCTCTTAGTGTTAATGTGAACTGTGTATGCTACTCCAGGACATAGGAACCAAGCCAACCTCTCCTCTGGCTTAATTATATTTGTCAGTAGTCTTTCATTCCTACATCAGCGATATCAAAGCTTTAAAATGCAGTAGAGATTAGTTTACATGCATCAAGACTGTTAGGGTCCATACATGTTTGGAGCTGGATGCTAGGATCCTATTTGTTAAGTGAAAAATGTGGCCCAGTGGAATCGATGTCATGCAATGAAGTAGGAGGAGTGTGTCAGCAAATTAATTAATTGAACCTTTTCTTTATCAGAGTGGTAGTGAATCAGTGAAACCAACTGACAAATGTTCGAGTTCCCCTGCTTTAAGGTTGCAATCAATACAGATCCTCACCCTGATAGGCCTTTGTTGTTGTCTGGGTAAACAACTGTCTAAAATGTTCTGCCCTCGTCTTCATTATTGTTAGTTTCCAAGTTCTCACTTTAACCATGAGTTCCTTCCTGTTTTTGTAAATATTTTGCTCTAACAACAAGCCCAGTTGTCAAACGTCTGTATTTTGTAGGCATACATGCATTTGCTGGAAGGTCTCTTCTGTCAATATGTTCACTGCAGGGTTGTTAGTATCTGTGCCTGCTTGGCATTAACTTGTAAATAGCTATATTATTTACAGTAAAGCCTATTGTTTTTCCTTTCCAGGTATTCTTTAGAAGATGAACCCTCTAACTTGGACGAGATGCCCCTGATGATGTCTGAGGAAGGTTTTGAGAATGATGAGAGCGACTACCACACCCTGCCTCGGGCCAGGGTCAAGCAGAGACAGAGAGGCCTGGGGTGGCTCCTCATGGGAGGCTGGAAGATCCTCTGTGGCAGGTAGGCGGGAAGTGGAACCACTAACTGTTGGGCTGCGTCCCGATTCTCCACCCTTCTTCTGAAGTGTGCACTTGCACACTCCCCGTCAAAGATTTAACAATGGTGGAAACTTCCTCTAGCTAATGCTTGCACAAATCTAATGCTTTTAAATCCATGCCGGGAATGTGTAAGTGCACACTTTGGGAGGAGGGTGCAGAATTGGGATTCAGCCTTGGTCATCCAGGGGCTCTCGAAAGGTCTTAGTTTTTTCATCAAGCAACCAGTGGCTTTATTGAAAGATGAGCTATACTATATATTTTTAAAAATATATATATATTTAACAAGGCAAGTCAACAAATTCTTATTTACAATTACGGCCTACCCCTGCCAAACCCGGACGACGCTGGGCCAATTGGCCGCCGGCCTATGGGACTCCCAATCAAGGCCGGATGTGATACACTTGCACTGAGATGCAGTGCCTTAGACCGCTGCGCCACTCGGGAGCCCTATATGGTAAGGTCGTTTTAGGGACTTCAGTTCAAATCACAAAAATATTGGCATTCCCTGCCCCAAAGTGTGTGTGTTGGGGAAGAGGGAGGGGTGTTATTGGTATATTTGTATTGTATGCCAGAGAGGCTCAGTTTGGATTTCCAACGCACTGTTAGCTGTGCATGAAGTGAGCAGAGGGGATGTTTTTGGTTGAGTTCCTCGATACGCACTACCAGTCCCAAAATACTTTGAGGTCAAACAATACAATGCGGCTTATCCAGTTAATGATTTATTTGACGGGTTTTGTCCTCTACTAAAATACAATTTACCATGTTAGAGTGAAATATTTATCAGCACTAACACCAATAAAATGTAATAAGGTTTGTAAACAAATGGAAGAGGGATATTTTAATGCTAAACAAATAACTTTTAGCTATGTTTATGTATGAATTTGATAGAATATTACGTTTTCAGTGTCGTTTGATTATCAGTGGTGCATCTCCAGCCCAAAACTGCGTATTGATCTTTTCCCTAATGAACAAATCGGATTTTTCACAGCTGACCAGTTTGATGCTTTCCAGTAATTTTATGTATGCTTAGCCGAGGATTATAAAACACAAATAATTCACGCAGAATAACCCCTGCTTATTCAAATGTCCTATTATTTAAATAGTATTCATTTGAGCAAATAATCTCACTTATGAATCTGGACGGTGGAATGTAGAGAGGGGTTACATAGAAGCCAACACAAACACATTTTTCCCAAAGTTGATTTATGTTGTTTTGTGTTTTGCCAACGTGCTTAAAGAGTGTAAATGCCAAGGCAATCAGCATGACAGTGTACACCATGAGGCCAGACTTTCTCTTCTCTCTAGTGCCAGAGTTTAGGGCATAGGCCTAGTCAGATGCATCTGAATATAGACCCATACGTGTCAGCTATCCCTACCACTAGCTAGTTGTCTGAGGACAAGCAATGCGGTTTGTGTCACTCAAAGTCCAAGTCACTCAGCCATTATGAAGTAGCCATTACGTATGTCAAATGTGTTTGCAGAGACTGTACTGAAACAGATATCTTCGCCTCTTTGCAACCTCTTGTAGACTCAGATGCATGGGAAATGCCTAATCTCTGGATGTTACCAGTGCCACTCAGCCACCCCTGGCAAAACTCACAAAGAACCTGTGGAGTAGACAATCTATGCAATTATTACATAACGTTCTAAAAAGCATTTATTCCATATGTCTGGCTCTTGAGTGGGACTTGACTGGTCTCTTCAGCTGGCAATGAAGTCTGGCTGCCGTAACATTCACATGGGAATCCGCCCTGGAGTGCTCCTAACCTTTTCAGTTAATTTAAAGTGCTAAAAGAGCTTTGTTATAAATTGTGTCAAAGCAACCCAGTAGATCTAATTAACAGTGACATGGCCCAGGATTTAATTAGCAGGCTGGAACACCACATTGTTTCTCCTCAGCGATGCTATGAACGATGAGAGACCTAGCCTGCTCTGGGAGAATGTGAATGTGTACTCGAGAATCTGCACTAGTCTCTACTATGCAGTATCCAGGCTGAACCCCAGTAATACAGTAACAGTCCCATGATAATTGTGTAAAGTAACCGTTCCATAGCTAGAGGTTTCTTTACATGATCAAATCTACCTGTAAACATTACGCAACTTCCTTTGGTAGCTCACCTGACGTGTTTTATTTCCATAGCAGTGATGCCACACTTCAGACCTTTACGAAGGCCGTTTGAACAAAATCATTAGTGTTAGGCTATTTATTTCGGTTTTTCTGTTTAATTGAAGATAACCATGAAATCAAAAACTTTGTTTGGGACGTATGTAGATGTCTTAAGATGTCATTCTTTCTCCTTTTCTTTGGATTACCTGGCTGGAACAGCTTTTTTGCCCTTCTGTTCTTGGACTACTGCTCACTGGAAATAAGTGATTCTTGTGATAACGTCACCCGTGGCTTGTCTTTCGCGGCACATTTCTTTGTGATGATGACTTTTTTCATTCTGTCCCTCAGCTGCTGTGACTGCTTGGCTCGTACGTGTCGGAGGACAAAGGAGCTGAAAGCCCGGACAGTGTGGCTGGGCCACCCGGAGAAGTGTGAGGAGAAGTACCCCAAGAACGCCATCAAAAACCAGAAGTACAACTTCTTCACCTTTGTGCCTGGGGTGAGTTTACACACAGTGCTGTATGTTAGCTTATCTATCAGGATGCTCTTTAGACATATTTGATGTGTCGTTCTAAAGGACAAAATAAAAACTTATTACAAACTTATATTAGATGTGTCATGTACCAATTTATAATAGTTCAGGGTGTGTACAATTCCAACAGATATTTAGAAAAATGTATAGAACATGCTGTGAAGAAATTGCTGTCACGAACTGAGGTGTATGTTAGGTTTCCAACATATTTTTACTCAAATAAAATAAAATTTTATTTGTCACATACACATGGTTAGCAGATGTTAATGCGAGTGTAGCGAAATGCTTGTGCTTCTAGTTCCGACCATGCATTAGTATCTAACAAATTCACAACAACTACCTTATACACACAAGAGTAAAGGAATGAATACGAGTATGTACATAAATATATGGATGAGCGATGGCTGACCGGCATATGCAAGATGCAGTAGATGGTATAGAGTACAGTATATACATATGAGATGAGTAATGTAGGGTATGTAAACATATAAATGGCATCGTTTAAAGTGGCTAGTGATACATTTATTTCATCCAATTTTTAATTATTAAAGTGGCTAGAGATTTGAGTCGATGGCCAAACGTCATAGGCAAGATTCAGTAGATGGTATAGAGTACAGTGTATACATTTGATATGAGTAATGTCGGATATGTAAACATTATATACAAAATTGTTTAAAGTGGCTAGTGATTTGTTACATCCAACTCCTATTATTTAAAGTGGCTAGAGATTTAAGTCACTATGTTGGCAGCAGCCACTCAATGTTAGTGGTGGCTGTTTAACAGTCTGATGGCCTTGAGATAGAAGCTGTTTTTCAGTCTCTCGGTCCCAGCTTTGATGCACCTGTACTGACCTCGCCTTTTGGATGATAGCGGGGTGAACAGGCAGTGGCTCGGGTGGTTGTTGTCCTTGATGAACTTTAGGCCTTCCTGTGACATCGGGTTGTGTAGGTGTCCTGGAGGGCAGGTAGTTTACCCCCGTTGATGCGTTGTGCAGTCCTCACTACCCTCTGGAGAGCCTTGCAGTTGAGGGCGTTGCAGTTGCCGTAGTTGCCGGTGATACAGCCCGACAGGATGCTCTCGATTGTGCATCTGTAAATGTTTGTTAGTGTTTTTGGTGACAAGCTGAATTTCTTCAGCCTCCTGAGGTTGAAGAGGCGCTGTTGCGCCTTCTTCACCACGCTGTCTGTGTGGGTGGTGTGGATGGGTGGTACTGTCCCGTCGATGTGGATAGGGGGGTGCTCCCTCTCCTGTTTCCTGAAGTCCACGATCATCTCCTTAGTTTTGTTGACGTTGAGTGAGAGGTTATTTTCCTGACACCACACTCCGAGGGCCCTCTCCTCCTCCCCGTAGGCCGTCTCGTCGTTGTTGGTAATCAAGCCTATCACTGTAGTGTCGTCAGCAAACCTGATGATTGAGTTGGGAGGCGTGCTTGGCCACGCAGTCATGGGTGAACAAGGAGTACAGGAGAGGGCTGAGAATGCACCCTTGTGGGGCCCCAGTGTTGAGGATCAGCGGGGTGGAGATGTTGTTTCCTACCCTCACCACCTGGGGCCAGCCCGTCAGGAAGTCCAGGTCCCAGTTGCACAAGGCTGGGTCGAGACCCAGGGTCTCGAGCTTAATGACGAGCTTGGAGGGTACTATGGTGTTGAATGCTGAGCTGTAGTCGATGAACAGCATTCTTACATAGGTATTCCTCTTGTCCAGATGGGTTAGGGCAGTATGCAGTGTGATTGCGTCGTCTGTGGACCTATTGGGACGGTAAGCAAATTGGAGTGGGTTCAGCGTGTCTGGCAGGATGGAGGTGATATGATCCTTGACTAGTCTCTCAAAGCACTTCATGATGACGGAAGTGAGTGCTACAGGGCGATAGTCATTTAGCTCAGTTACTTTAGCTTTCTTGGGAACAGGAACAATGGTGGCCCTCTTGAAGCATGTGGGAACAGCAGCCTGGGATAAGGACTGATTGAATATGTCCGTAAACACACCAGCCAGCTGGTCTGCGCATGCTCTGAGGACACGCCAGGGATGCCATCTGGGCCAGCAGCCTTGCGAGGGTTAACACATTTAAATGTTTTACTCACGTTGGCTGCGGTGAAGGTGAGCCCGCAGGTTTTGGTAGCGGGCCATGTCGGTGGCATTGTATTGTCCTCAAAGCGAGCAAAGAAGTTGTTTAGTTTGTCTGGGAGCAGGACATGGTGGTCCGCGACGGGGCTGGTTTTCTTTTTGTAGTCCGTGATTGCCTGTAGACCCTGCCACATTCCTCTCGTGTCTGAGCCGTTGAATTGTGACTTTGTCTCTATACTGACGCTTAGCTTGTTTGATTGCCTTGCGGAGGGAATAGCTACACTGTATGTATTCAGTCATGTTTCCAGTCGCCTTACCCTGGTTAAAAGCAGTGGTTCGCGCTTTCAGTTTTGCGCGAATGCTGCCATCAATCCACGGTTTCTGGTTGGGGAAGGTTTTATTAGTTGCTATGGGTACAACATCACCGATGCACTTGCTAATAAACTCGCTCACCGAATCAGCGTATACATCCATGTTGTTGTCTGATGCTATCCGGAACATATCCCAAACCACGTGCTCGAAGCAATCTTGCAGCATTGAACAGACCTGAGAACGGGCGTTTCCTGTTTTAGTTTCTGTCTGTAGGCTGGGAGCAACAAAATGGAGTCATGGTCAGACTTGCTGAAAGGAGGGCGGAGAATAACCTTGTATGCATCACAGAAATTAGAATAACAATGATCCAGGATTTTACCAGCCCGGGTGGCACATTCGATATGCTGATAACATTTAGGGAGCCTTGTTTTCAGATTAGTCTTGTTAGGATATGTTGTTTCCAGTTTACGTAGTCCAATGGATTTCTTTCAGTGCCGTCGATGTGTCAGCTTGAGGGGGGATATACACGGCTGTGTTTATAATCGAGGAGAATTCTCTTGGTAGGTAATGCGGTCGGCATTTGATTGTAAGGAATTCTATGTCAGGTGAACAAAAGGACTTGAGTTCCTGTATGTTGTTATGATCACACCACGACTCGTTAATCCTAAGACACACACCCCCGCCCTTCTTCTTACCAGATAGATGTTTGTTTCTGTCGGCGCGATGCGTGGAGAAACCAGGGCGATGCGTGGAGAAACCAGGTGGCTGTACCGACTCAGATAATGTGTCCTGAGTGAGCCATGTTTCCGTGAAGCAAAGAATGTTGCAGTCGCCCATGTCTCTCTGGAAGGAAACTCTTGCTCGTATTTCGTCCACCTTGTTGTCCAGAGACTGGACATTGGCAAGTAAAATACAGGTGCACGATGTGCCCGTCTACGTAGCCTGACCAGAAGACCGCCGCGTTTCCCCCTTCTCCGGCGCCGCCGTTGTTTTGAGTCGCCGGCTGGGATCCAGTCTATTGTCCTGGTTGGTGGACCAAACCGAGGATCCGTTTCGGTAAAGTCGTATTCCTGGTCGTAATGTTGGTAAGTTGACGTTGCTCTTATATCCAATAGTTCCTCCCGGTTGTATGTAATAAAACGTAATATTTCCCGGGGTAACAATGTAAGAAGTAATACATAAAAAAACAAAATACTGCATAGTTTCCTGAGTACGTGAAGCGAGGCGGCCATCTCTGTTGGCGCCGGAACATATCACTCTGAAGAAAAAGCTTAAGATCAACCAAAGCTCAATTTTAAAAACCAAGTGGCTTCATGATGAAGAGACTGGTCTTCAGCCAGAGTCATAAAATGTCAACTGTCTCTCAAACAGATATTCTCAGCCATATTGAGCCAAACCCTCTGCTTTTCTCCTACACTTTGAATTGTTAAATGGTTTAGCAGTGTGTTAATTTGGCTATCTGAACTAGTGGGAGTCATATGGCAACCTTTTTGAAAGAAGATCTTTCCTGCATCTCTAATCTGAACTCACTCTGCTAAAGAAGTTCTGACTCCCCACAGAAGTATGACCCACAAGTTGATAGTGTCTGTAAAGTGTGGTCGATTCACCACACCTGGGACTCTTGTGTGACACTTGTCCCAGGTGTGTGTTGTGTCGTGTGTGCCATCTGACACATTTACTCTTGCAATTTCCCCTGGAAATATCTTCCACTTGAAACAAACTGTGATCTAGACAAACACAATAGAGTACTATCAAGACAATGAGCACCTTACTTAGGCTCAGTTATTGAACCTGTTGCTCTGCTTCATAGATTAGGACGTGCCCATCACTGCTATTGGGAACACTCTGTGACTCTGCAAAGTTGAAATCTCAATGTTTTTATCGAGAGAACATAAAAATACACTGTTTCCTTCTATCCCTAATCAGCCTAATGTGTAACAAGTAAGAGCAGAGCTGTTGTATCTTTTTCCACTTCGATGTGCAAATGGCGCCGGAGGGGATGGCTGACTTTTTACGGGCTCCTAACCAACTGTGCTGTTTTATTGTTTTCTTTGTGTTCTTTGTAACTTATTTTGTACGTAATTCTGCTGCTTCCGTCTCTTTTGACCGAAAAACTTCTGGACATCAGAACAGCGATTACTCACCTCGAATTGGACAAAGATTTATTTCTTTAACGAGTCCGACAAGGAGGGTATACTGAGAAAAAAGTGGCGGAGGTCGGGCTGCCTTCTGAGAAATCGTAGGCGAGTGCGTAAACTCCCACTGCCACCCGTTCTATTGGTCAACATGCAATTATTGGAAAACAAAATTGATGAAATACGACTATCCTACCAATGGGACATTAAAAACTAATATCTTATGTTTCACAGAGTTGGGGCTGAACTCTAGACCACCTTTTCTCCACACATTCAGACACATACAAAGCTCTCCCTCGCCCTCCATTTGGCAAATCTGCCCATAATTCTATCCTCCTGGTTCCTGTTTACAAGCAAAAACTAAAGCAGGCAGGACCAGTGACTCGCTCAATACGGAAGGGATCAGATGACGCAGATGCTACGCTACAGGACTGTTTTGCTAGCACAGACTGGAATATGTTCCGGGATTCATCCAATGGCATTGAGGAGTAGACCACCTCAGTCATTGGTTTCATTAATAAGTGCATCGACGACATTGTCCCCATAGTGACCGTACATACAAATCCCAAACAGAAGCCATGGGTTACAGGCTTCATCCGCATAGTGCTAAAGGCTAGAGCTGCTGCTTTCAAGGAGCGGGATACTAATCCGGACGCTTATAAGAAATCCTGCTACGCCCTCAGACAAACCATCAAACAGGAAAAGCGTCAATACAGGATTAAGATTGAATCCTACTACACCGGCTCTGACACTCGTTCGACGCGGCAGGGCTCGAAATCTATTACCGACTACAAATGGAAACCCAGCCACGAGCTGCCTACCAAACGAGCGAAATACCTTTTTATGCTCGCTTCGAGGCAAGCAACACTGAAGCATGCATGAGAGCACCAGCTGTTCCAGATGACGATGCCGATGTGAGCAAGACCTTGAAACAGATCAACATTCACAAATCCGCGGGGCCAGATAGATTACCAGGACATGTACTCAAAGCATGCATGGACCAACTGGCAAGTATCTTCACTGATATTTTCAACCTCTCCCTGATCGATGTTTCAAGCAGACCACCATAGTCCCTGTTCCCAAGGAAGCTGGGGCCAAGCTTCCTGCCATCCATGACCTATTTACTCGGCGGTGTCAGAGGAAAGCCCCAAAAATTGTCAGACTCCAGTCACCCAATTCATAGACTGGTTTCTCTGCTACCGCACGGCAAGCGGTACTGGAGCGCCAAGTCTAGGACCTGTATATAGCCTCATTATTGTTATTGTTACTTTTTATAATTTTATACTTTAGTTTATTAAGTAAATATTTTCTTAACTCTTTCTTGAATTGCATTGTTTTTTAAGGGCTTCTAAGTAAGCATTTCACGGTAAGGTCTACAGCTGTTGTATTAGGCGCATGTGACAACCCATCTGGTGTGCTATGACTGTTGTCTGCGTTCTTTCTTCAGTGCAGATATTCACTCATCATTTTCTTATTCTTCTCAGGTTCTCTACCAGCAGTTCAAGTTCTTCCTGAACCTGTACTTTCTAGTGGTGGCCTGCTCCCAGTTCGTGCCATCCCTAAAAATAGGGTACTTGTACACCTACTGGGCACCTCTGGTAAATGTGTTTTTCACTTTTCAGGATTAGTGTGAATGCTTTGTATAGGCTACCCTTTGTGTTTTTGAACACAAAAACTGACGTTGTCCCAGTCCTAAATATGAACACTCTTCTATTACTTGTATTACATCAATCAATCACATTTATTTATAAAGCCCTTCTTGCATCAGCGGATGTCACAGAGTGCTGTACAGAAACCCAGCCGAAAACCCCAAGCAGCAAGCAATGCAGGTGTAAAAGCACGGTGGTTAGGAAAAACTCCATAGAAAGGCCAGAACCTAGGGAAAAACCTAGAGAGGAGCCAGGCTGTGAGGGGTGGCCAGTCCTCTTCTGGCTGTGCCGGGTACAGATTATAACAGAACATGGTCAAGATTTTAAAATGTTCATAGATGACCAGCAGGGTCAAATAATAATAATCACAGTGGTTGTCGAGGGTGCAACAGGTCAGCACCTCAGGAGTAAATGTCAGTTGGCTTTTCATAGCCATTCAGAGTATCTCTACCGCTCCTGCTGTCTCTAGAGAGCTGAAAACAGCGGGTCTGGGACCGGTAGCATGTCTAGTGAACAGGTCAGGGTTCCATAGCCTCAGGCAGAACAATTGAAACTGGAGCAGCAGCACGGCCAGGTGGACTGGGGACAGCAAGGAGTCATCAGGCCAGGTAGTCCTGAGGAATGGTCCTAAGGCTCAGGTCCTCTGAGAGAGAGAAAGAGAGAAAAAGAGAGAGAATTAAAGAGAGCATGCTTAAATTCACACAGGACACCGGATAAGAGAGGAGAAATACTCCAGATATAACATATTGACCCTAATCCCCCAACACATAAACTACTGCAGCATAAATACTGGAGACTGAGACAGGAGGGGTCGGGAGACACTGTGGCCCCGGAAAGGGCCAAACAGGCAGGATATAACCCCACCCACTCTGCCGAAACACAGCCCCCACACCACTAGAGGGATATCTCCAACCACCAACTTACCATCCTGAGACAAGGCCGAGTATAGCCCACAAAGATCTCCGCCACGGCACAACCCAAGGGGGAGGCGCCAACCCGGACAGGAAGATCACGTCAGTGACGCACCCCCCCCAGGGACGGCATGGAAGAGCACCAGTAGGCCAGTGAGCCCCTGTAATAGGGTTAGAGGCAGCGAGGGGAACCGGCCAGGCAAAGACAGCAAGGGTGGTTCGTTGCTCCAGTGCCTTTCCGTTCACCTTCACACTCCTGGGACAGACTACACTCAATCATAGGACCTACTGAAGAGATGAGTTTTCAATAAAGACTTAAAGGTCGAGACCGAGTCTGCGTCTCTCACATGGATAGGCAGAACATTCCATAAAAATTTAGCTCTATAGGAGAAAGCCCTGCCTCCAGCTGTTTGCTTAGAAATTCTAGGGACAGTAAGGAGGCCTGCGTCTTGTGACCGTAGCGTACGTGTAGATATGTACGGCAGGACCAAATCGGAAAAAGATAGGTAGGAGCAAGCCCATGTAATGCTTTGTAGGTTAGCAGTAAAACCTTGAAATCAGCCCTAGCCTTAACAGGAAGCCAGTGTAGAGAGGCTAGCACTCGTGTAATATGGTCACATTTTTGGGGTTCTAGTCAAGATTCTAGCAGCCGTGTTTAGCACTAACTGAAGTTTATTTAGTGCTTTATCCGGGTAGCCGGAAAGTAGAGCATTGCAGTAGTCGAACCTAGAAGTGACCAAAGCATGGATACATTTTTCTGCATAATTTTTGTACAAAATGTTTCTGATTTTTGCAATGTTACGTAGATGGAAAAAAGCTGTCCTTGAAACAGTCTTGATATGTTCGTCAAAAGAGAGATCAAGGTCCAGAGTAACGCCGAGGTCCTTCCCAGTTTTATTTGAGACGACTGTACAACCATCAAGATTAATTGTCAGATTCCACAGAAGATCTCTTTGTTTCTTGATACCTAGAACAAGCATCTCTGTTTTGTCCGAGTTTAAAAATAGAACATTTGCCGCCATCCACTTCCTTATGTCTGAAACACAGGATTCCAGAGAGGGCAATTTTGGGGCTTCACCATATTTCATCGAAATTTACAGCTGTGTGTCATCCGCATAGCAGTAAAAGTTAACATTATGTTTCCGAATGACATCACCAAGAGGTAAAATATATAGTGAAAACAATAGTGGTCCTAAAACAGAGCCTTGAGGAACACCGAAATTTACAGTTGATTTTGAGTTGATTACATCCTGTCAGTACTTGTTATGTGTGTTAAATGTCAACTGTGCGTTTTTATTTCTGCCACCCAGGGCTTTGTGATGGCGGTTACAATGGTACGTGAGGCCGTGGACGAGGTCCGACGGTACCAGAGGGACAAGGAGATGAACTCCCAGCTCTACAGCAAGCTCACAGTGCGAGGTTCATAACAAAACATGTTTCCTCCTTCTCTGTATAGATGAAGATACTACTGTAACTGTTATGGAAATGGCTACTCCTCTGCTCACAATTGATTGGTCACATGATGCTGAATGATATTGTAGTTGTACTTAAGCTTGCCCCATGCAATTAAGGAACAACACTCTCAGGGTTCTGCATTCTAACGAAAGTCATTCTACTTGCTGTAATTGCGTCGATTTCTTTCCAAGACTGGAAACAGTTGTGTGTGTGAGGAAATCCTCTAGTGTGATATTCATTACACTTTTCACACAGAGAATGTGTGTTTGTCTAGTGTGTGTGTGTCTAGTGCAGGGAAGGGCAACTTGGGTGGGGGCCACAAAAAAAACGGAACTCATCATGAAGGGCTGCAGGGTCTCGTGGGTCTGCGTACACCCCCTCCCCCCACACACCTTGCGGGCACAACATTTTAGCGGCCGCCCTCGTGACAGCGAAGATAACCAAATTTAAGTTCGCTGCAATTCGACACATTTTGCCGTAGGATGGAAGCAAATATTTGCAGTTTTTAACATGATAACTGATAATCAGTGGGCCCTACCCCAGTCGGTATTTCGATCATGCTTACTACACGATTAGATAGCTGGCCACTATATACTAACTTACCAATCTAAAAAATATTAGCTGACATGGGCAAATTGAGTGACTGCTGATGCAATTGAAATTGCATCAGCAATTGTATTCTATTACTCTCAAGAGTCCCCCAAAAAAATAATAAAAATGAATGAATACATTTTTGTTTTGTTGTAATTGGTCCGCTAGCCAACAAAAGGAATGCAGGTCGACAGTATCCCATACATGATCTATTGTGTGTGTGTGTGTCTGTCTAGTGTGTGTCTATGTGTCGGAAAGAGGGTATTGAAGGGATATAATTGAGAGTGACCTGGTGTGCCCATGTTTTTGTCTATGCCTCAGACCAGGGATCAAAACAGAAGGGTATTACATTTGCATGGGCAAGGTAATCAATCTCTTGAAAACTGAGGGAGCGAGAAGAAGAGTGATAGAAAAATAGGGTTGTGGTTTTAAGAGTCAGCATCATTTTCAAGGACCAAAGATCAATACATGCATTTTATTTCACCTCTGTTTAAACATTCATAGTGTGTCTTATGAGGTAGTCAATCTACAGTCAATGTGTCTGTAAAGGAACCACTTTCAGTTTTTCTATCTATTTACAGACGTTTGTGATCTTGGTTCTCTTTATTTTTCTCTCAGGTAAAGTTCAAGTGAAGAGTTCTGACATACAAGTTGGAGACCTCATCATAGTTGAAAAGGTGGGTCTCTTATAGCTCTTGTGAGCAATGTTGCAATCCTGTAAATTTGAGTATCATATGGCCCTGAGTGATTCATATGACTGGATCACGGTAACTGCCTGGTCAAGGAAGTGACCTTGTTCAATTATTCAGGAATATCCCAGGACTACTGTTACTGCGCTCGCTAACATTTTGACTCCCGTACTAAGCTCACTTAGTGGCCTTAGTTGACTAGCTAATTCTCACCTCATCTTTTTCTGTTTTTATCTCATTATAATGTTTTGTTGCAGAACCAAAGGATCCCTGCAGATATGATATTTCTAAGGACATCAGAGAAGACTGGTGGGTTGTAGGGTCTCAAAGTGTCTATAACATGGAATAAACACAACAAATACCATCAGTGTAATTATACTGAACAAAAATATAAACTCAACATATAACACTTTCAATGATTTTACTGAGTTCATATAAGGAAATCCCGCAGGTGAAGAAGCCGGATGTGGAGGTCCTGGGCTGTCGTGGTTACGCGTGGTTAGACGTACTGCCATTTATTAAAATGACATTGGAGGCAATTTACATTGTGCATTTATAGTGTAGATAGTAAAGTTTGACATTAACAGACCACTACAAAGTTATGTAGTCCATATAAATGATTAGGGGAAGGGATTGTTTAAATAGAGTAGTGTTATTACATTATCCAGTCAGTAACTTTATGCTTTCCCCCCTGTCATGTTTATCATGGCTAATATTTACGGGCAATTTTGGTTATACAATAGAGCAGAGAAAGTAAAGTCATGACAGTTCAAATATCCCACCTTATCTTTCTATCTAATTCAGCTGTAGCTCACTGAAACAAACCTTTCTGGAAAAGTAAAGTTGGGTTTCGTACAAATTTTACTCGAAAAAAGTACTGTAGCTTGAATAAAGAGTTAAACATTCAGATATCAGATTTGGGAATGATAAACACCTGAACAAATTCTTTACAGTTATGATAGTGATAAAATGTATTTGATATAAACACGTTCCAATTTCCAAAGCATTAGATATTCAAATACAGGACTGCCAAAGCCTGTCCTCACAGAATTAAACAATCCTCACATTATAGTAAAGTAGCAGGATTTACCCTAGATCTGGCTCTCTGTCCAGAAAAACACAGATTATGATTTATCATAGATTTAGGGACTGTCTCCAGTGACCTATATGTGTAATGAAAAACCCTGCCCACGAAAGTACGGTATTAATTAAAATCTTAACTATTTTGCATTTACAAGCAGTAAAACAAGCATGTCAACCTTTTTGAACAGAAGTAATAATAAAAAACTCAACATCATTATTATTATCACCATGATTTTACTATAGATACAGTACTACAGAATGTAATGCATGAGTGAAATGAGCCTTTGACGGACGATAAGGGACAGTATTGAGCTCAGTGTGGTATTACTGACTCATCTCACCAGAGGCCTCTGCGTTCTCTACCATCAGCTGATTGGCTGGGGAATGTAAACGATATCCCAGACTCCTCCAGTGACTGATGATCTAAATATCAATTAATCAATGGTCCCATCAGGTCTCGGACTCCTCTCTGAGAGGTATCATGAGAAATAAAGGCTCTGGACATAATTTCCATCGATCTCCTATGTGCCAATATGCCCTCGCAGGGAGCACTGATGTCTTTATGCCCTCACAACATCTCAGTGGTGTTATGTGAGCAGAGTCATCATAGCAGCCGGGGGGTAAGGAGACATGAATCATCCTCAGCGATATGTTTTCCATGGTGCTTAACCCCCTGGGCCCATTTAAAGCTGCTCTTTAGCCTCTCTGTCAAATAGCCGTCGTCCATCAGTTTCATATGGAATATTACCTCAGATCCATACAGTTCATGACCTCTAAGCATTTGTTAGGCTCTTGTGGACGGCTAAGTGGCTTTCTCATGGCTCTATATCGTGCGGTGCCCACATGTTGAAAGCAGGCATACTGTAATGGTTTGACCATTAGTACATGAATACTTTGACTAAGAACTGATATTTATGATATGTATACATTTTCTGTCACTGTACTACATATCTTTCATATTTGAGGTACTGACTAAACCCAAACGTTTCTGATTACACTTATTTTTTATGAGGGATTAAAAGCATACCGACTGTAAAACATTTTGTTTTTCTAGGTTCATGTTTCATCAGGACGGACCAATTAGATGGAGAGACAGACTGGAAGTTGAAAGTTGCTGTTGTTTGCACACAAAGACTACCTGCTCTGGGGGTATGTACATGACCTGTTCTCAGTATGTGACTAATATAACTGACAAATGTCATGTTATATTCAGTGATTTATATTATGTTAACTATTTTGTGTTATTAAAAACGTTATCGTCAGTGTTAGGTTGTCTTTAATGTGGCATGGAAACCTTATCCTCATGACAGCCAGAATACCCTAGAACACAGCACCTTCTTTCTCTACGATGAGATGATACTAAACACTTCAGATTTATGTTTGTTTTTTTGTCACTACTTAATGTGACCACAGAATTCAAGTTTCAGCATGTCAACTGGATGATTGCATTACCATATAAGGTTTCCAGTCGATGGGGGATGGCAATCATTGTAGTATTACTTTTTACCCCAATTAAACCCATCCTCCCTACTTACTCTAACAGGATGATTTTTAGAAGGCTGTGAGGTCATTTTAACGTTCAGTGAATTGTGACAAGCTTTTGAAAAGATCCATACAGTTTTTAACCAAATCATATTCTGTCAATTTGATGAGGTCTTTTGAGCTGCTTGGTTCTATTTTATTAGTTATATGTCCCATGTGGTATGATTGAATTATCTTTATACAGGGATAACCTTTCACCCAATAACACTTGAGAGTGAATTTAATTTATGTTGGACAGAGGGGAAAAACAACATATCAAGTATCGCTATTTGACCAGATTACTAATCGAGGTTACAAATCCTAACTTCAGATACACTTTTCTCATAAAACTCTCTTGTCCACATAAGCACATTATTTATTTGAACGTTTGATTCGGAACCCCATCCATTTCCTTTTTCATTTCCTATCTTGATGAGACATTTAGTCTATGTGGGAAGACACTGCAACTGTGTCTCAGAAAGTGACATAATTCTGCCTCTATTGTGTCTGGCTCTAGAGTGTCTGTATTTCATCAGTAGGAGACATCTACTGGCAACAGCCTTACACTGGGGCTGAGTAAGATAATCTTCCCCTCTCTGCCATGTTCTCACCCTGAGAGCACTATGTGAGCGTAACTGAGGGTACCCAGTGCATAGAGGCAGCCTGGCTGAATAATTTAATGTTTACAATCAATTCTTTTCCACCAGGGGAGTGGGCTGCAGTAAGATCAGCGGTAGGTCACACAACTGAAATGGTGCTTTTTAACCTTTTATTTAACTAGGCAAGTAGGTTAAGGAAAAATTCTTATTTACAATAAATGGCTTCCCC
Source organism: Brachymystax lenok tsinlingensis (assembly GCA_030435695.1). Lineage (NCBI taxonomy): Eukaryota > Metazoa > Chordata > Actinopteri > Salmoniformes > Salmonidae > Brachymystax > Brachymystax lenok. The sequence goes on along the minus strand of CM059806.1, from coordinate 1,256,160 downwards.
GGCCAACCCTAACCCAGACGACGCTGGGCCAATTGTGCGCTGCCCTATGGGACTCCCAGTCACGGCCGGTTGTGATACAGGCTGGAATTGAACCAGGGTCTGAGATGCAGTGAACTGAGATGCAGTGCCTTAGACCGCTGCGCCACTCGGGAGCCCCCAGCTTGATACAGTTTTTGAGGGGGTTGGGATAATAGAAGAGAGTAAGGGAGTGTCTGTACTGTATGTGTGTTTGCGGTTACATATTTTTGGGGGTTGTTTTTACTGTGTCACACACACACACTACATTTAGCAGTCACTATAATCCCATCCTTTTATAGCAGGTGTTATCTTTGGCAAACCTCACAGGTTTCTTCAACACCTGACCTGACCCTTTGATACTCTCTCTCTGGGAGAGTTAGGAAGGCTTTTTATGAAGTGAAAGATTTACTCGATTACTTTACTCAGGTAATTTCTACCCCTCTCTCAGGACCTCTTTTCCATCAATGCTTATGTCTATGCCCAGAAGCCTCAGCTGGACATCCACAGTTTTGAGGGAAACTTCACAAGGGTAAGTGGCTCACTGACTTCACACTGTCAAACAAATGTGAAAGGTACATGACATGAACACAAAAAGAGGATCAACATCACAAAGGGATATACCACGTTGACAAATGGCAACAATAAAGAATAGTGTGAGCAGCAGCAGTATCTCCAGGAGGCATGGTGCTGAGTGCTGACATCACAGGAAGGTCCTCCCTGCTCTCTTCTGTCCCCTCAGGGATTTTATTTTATTTTATTAATAGCAGATTAGTGCAGCCCCCAGAGAGAGTAGCCCCAACACAGAGGGGCTTTGTGTATCGCCTTCACTCTTGGCCACACACCAGGCTTAGTGAGCGAGCACTTCCTCTGCTCATTCATCCTCCGCTCTGCTCCGAGGCCTTCCTTTGCATAACGTGTACTTTTAGTCCCGGCCATTCCCACTGACCCCCTTCAACTAAACATACCTATTTATGAGGCTTTCCTTTCCTTCCTCGAGACGGATATGAAGCTTTGTTTCTTTCTGTGTTCCCTACTTCTACATTCAGTGGTCAGACTCTGAGAACAATGTGGAAAATCATGTCAATGTCAGAGCGGTCAAGCATTCAGCCAACCTGACATTTCATTTTTCATGTACCTCTTCCCCTGTTTTAATGAACTGACCGGATGTGGGCGCTTGGGTATCATAGTTATCATATCAGGCATGCAATTTGAGCTGAAACCGGGAGCCCCTGCCTCGACTCTAGCTGTTTTCAGCGTCCGTCTTTATTTAAGAGCATCGGGGGTGGGGGTACTACTCTGAAACGAGGCCCACTGGGGGCTTATGTATCACTGAAATCTCATCTGCAACCCCCCCCCAGGACTCTTTTTAAAGGAGCCTCTTTCCCCACTATCGCCACATCTAGTGAAAGTATCGATAAGGGAGTATGTAGCTACAGTATGTAGCTCGGACCCATGGTAGCAGGTACTTATGGAAATTGAATGGTACTGAATGTCTTTCTGGTATTCTGGCTGCACCGTCTAAGGATGGGTGGTCAGGTATTACCCTATAAAGTAACCTTTTACTTCTTAAATGTTGAGCAAAGATAAACAGATTTTTGAATTCTCCCCTTGTAGGAAGACGGTGACCCACAAATCCATGAGAGTTTGAGTATTGACCACACTCTTTGGGCCAGCACTATTGTGGCATCTGGTAAGTAAAAAAACTTCTCAACTGTGTGGTTTATGATATGTTTACTGTCAAAGGCCAAGATAACTCTTAATTTTCATTTTGCATCCAAAGTTTGCACTTAAGCTTTATGTAGACATTTCTGATGTATAGTTGTTTATGACTTGGGATCACATTCCCCATCCAACCCAATGACTTTTTGTAGTGAGATACAATGATGTGGAAATGGGAGATTTAAATACATTTAAATTAAATGTGTGAGCTTACAGTATATAGCTTTCTCCTACCTCAGCCTGCTAAGCTTAATTCCCCCACACCACAGTTGTCTCAGTAGAAAGGGTTTGACGCTTTCTCAGTCATCTTCTCCACAACATTGATCTGCGGTTTCCCTCTCTCCCTTGGCCTGACCTTGAACACAAAAACACACATCCCCTTTATAACCCCCGACCCACCTTTACACACACACACCTAACTTAGACCTCTGACATCATTCCTGTAAGGCTTTGTCATTGTCCACCACATAACTCTCCTTGGCTTTCATCAGAAGGGCACTCGATAGACTTAGGTCTGGGACTGGTAAAGCACTCCTCAGATGATCACGGTTTTGCTCTATTAGGTGTGATAAGTCAAGTTGTGAAAACTCGTCTGTGCCAAAACCATTTGTCAAATGTTTGCCTTTTTATCTTCAGTCAAGGTGATTCATTACATTTGATTTGTTTCCTCGCTGAATGTTCTCTCCTCCTCATCTAATCTTTCCCAGTTTATTTCTCTTTACCCTTTTTCTCACCCAGTCGTTCCCTCTCTCTCCCTCTTAGCCTTTATAGTTGGGGGGGCTGCATTTAAGTTTATTAGTGGTCTTGCTCTCCCATTTAAGCTAATTTAATATTAATGGCACATTTGTCTTCTGTAATAAGGGTGCCTTAATGAATCTGCAAATAAAGATGGTGGCGTATCGATTGGCTTTTAAGAGCTGCTTCCATGGGAAGAGTCGGGCCAGGGCCCAGGAGCCTAGCACATTAAACCTCTGTCTGTGGGGCTGAGCAGCTACAAGCATAGAGCATAGCAGCTATCGCCGCTCTGCATAATTTTTGAGTTTCAGTCCATCTTATTTTTAATTTATTTGACCTTTATTTAACTAGGCAAGTCAGTTAAGAACAAATTCTTATTTTCAATGACGGCCTAGGAACAGTGGGTTAACTGCCTTGTTCACGGGCAGAACGACAGATTTTTACCTTGTCAGCTAGATTATTCGATCTTGCAACCTTTCGGTTACTAGTCCAACGCTCTAACCACTAGGCTACCTAGTGCTTAGAGCGTAGCTACCGCCCGCGTACTTGACAAAGATGAGTCTGAAATGTGTGTGTTCCAGTTAATGAGCAGCATTGCTTTCCTGTCTCTGTTTGACAGGCACAGTGATAGGGGTGGTGATCTACACAGGAAAAGAGACCAGGAGTGTACTGAACACATCCTCGCCCAAGAATAAGGTGAATGTTTTTTGTGTACAGGCAGAAAGAAGTTGGAGATTTGTGTGTCTGTGTGTTTATATGTGCTTTTGTGTAAGAGAATTGTTGTATGAACAGATAACCCATAACGTTACACCAAATATAACCCCTCTATTTTATTTAAAGGGATTCTTCGGGGGTTTGGCAATGAGGCCCTTTAGCTACTTCCCCAGAGTGAGATGAATTCATTGATACCATTTTTATGTCTCTGCATGCTGTTTGAAGGAAGTTGCTAACTAGCGCTAGCGCAATGACTGGAAGTCTATGGGGGTCTGCTAGCATGCTAGTAGATACCCATAGACTTCCAGTCATTGCGCTAACGCTAGTTAGCACTGGGTCTTGAAACTACCTCGAACTTCCTTCATATTAGACACAGAGACATAAAAATGGTGTCCACGAGTTCGTCTGCCTCTGAGGAAGTAGATAAGGGCCTCATTGCCAAAATCCCGAAGTGTCCCTTTAAGGCTCCTTTTATTAAAGATGTACAGTAAGCAACTACAAAAAAACTGAAATGTTGTCATACCATTTATAACATTTCAGTGGTGACAGATTTGTAAGATACGCAAGCGTATAAGCCTCAAAAGTTTCAAGGCCCGTACAGCATTGAGAACCACAGAACTCCTCTCTCCGTGCTGCTGCCTTCCTCTAATCAGTAATCAATCACTGATGACCTGTCAATTCTAAAGGTCACCCCCATGCTAATTAACCTGGAGGGAAATTAACCAACCCAGGATAAATTACATTTTCAGCACAAACTTAATCCTGCAGAATCCCCATTGAGCGTTTCTTTCTACCCAGAATGAGGAGATGAATGAAAACGCGTTTCTAAATATAAGATTTCAAACCCAAGATCTTCAGATTAGGTGGACGCGGGTCAACTGATAGAGGGCTATCGATTAGATCCCGCCGTCTGGCACTGTTTTGGCAAGAGTAGAAGGAAGAATATCTCTGGCATGCACTGATATGTGTACAGAGTTTTTACCTAAAGATTTTTGCCACAACCACACTCTTCTGTGTTAACCTTTTTGTTGGTTGACACTCTCCTCACTATGGACATTTTTTGACACAAGTTCCTTTTAATAAGATCGCTGATGTTGTTGGTCTAACAGCAAGGGCCAGTGTTTTGTGTAAGCTCCGCGGCTGAGAGGAATTCAATATTTCAGGGAGATGTGCCCTGAAGTGCCAATATGGAGACTGAGATTGGGGAGAAAGTCAATACAGTGTGGCTAAAGTCACAAGAAGGTTTTTGCCTCATAATCTATTGTGACACAAGCCAGCACAATGCTTGCACTTGATCTCAGTGACAGGACATCAGGTGTAGCTTCACTCTTTATTTTGATGTTGTTATACAGACTTTGTGAAGGACATCAACATTCTGTGGTGAGACATTCCCCAACGTCCTCATTGAACCCTGTTGATGCAAGTTCTTTTGCACATATTATTTCCACTGGTGCCTCACAGAGCACGTTGGCAGTTACTAGAATGATTAGCATGATAAACAAAAAGATCTGAAATACTTTCTCTGTTTTGTCTTTTTCCCTTTTCTTTTAAGCACAATCATGTGGAATGTTACTGAATGTACTACCTGCTTATTTTTGCCATGGTCTTAGTGTTAGGATTCTTTGGCTTTTGCTCAATGAATATGCATGTCTCAAGGCCGTAATTCATCATCAAATTTCACACAAACACAGCCGTGCAGCCAGATTAAATCATTCCTTTCACTTTTAATGGGTTCGGGATGAATGGAGTAAAATATGCACTTTTATTCATTGATAGCATCTTTAGGTTGAGGTAATTGAGTCCTTTTCCCCCCCTGACTGAATTAATAGTGACTTCATCTGATCCTCAGCGATCCTCAGAAAATTAAGGTTGGTTCATTGTTCAGGCAAAAGGGTATCCTTTGCTTTTCAGCCATTAAACTGTGTCCTCTGTCTTAACTTTTTCTTAATTTTAATCTACCAAACCCCCTATTTTTCTCAATAGCTCAAGCATGAACCATGTAGTGAGGCACTGGGGTGGGGAGGATATTTCTACCCCCCTCTACAGTCACTGCTCTCTCAGTGCTCTCAGTTCTCTGGGGAATGGGGCTGGTAGGGGCTTAGCAGCACTGGAATTCACCTGCTTTATATACACCCCCCATCCTCCTCCTCCCCCCTTTTCAATCCAAGTTCCTTTATTTAGGGGGAGATGTTATGGTTTGCTGTTTTTGTTTGCATGGTGCGGAGATGAAAGACCTCTGTGTTCGGTGCTTTGCTGCGAGCCCTGCCAGAGAGGGGAAGGGCACTTCTTTTTTTGACATAATTTTCCCACATACTCCATTGGCTGAGCGATGCACTCGAGAAATAAAAGAAAACTTGGGACCTTTTGAAGGAAAAGCCATTTCAATATGGGAACTTTCTCTTTTTTGGCTCCTTTTTGTGGTATTCAAGGAGGTTTGTGACAATGCAGTTTATGGTTTACCAGGAAGTGCCACCAAGAAACTCATCTCTACCCAACAACACGGTTTGCATGATAAAAGACTGCAGTGGAGACTTTTGCCTGATTATTCCCGTGTTTTTCACCCTTGACGTAATAAGGTTGAGGAACTCATTATGCTAGGAGGGGATAAAAAAAAGATATGTCCTCTCTTGAAAGTGAGACTTTTAAGAAATGGCTTAAGAATTATTTGCCTATCAGTACCTAGCTTTATAAGTTCATACACTAGGGAGACTGCTGTCTCTATATGAAGGAATACTTCTATATGAATGCCTCTGTCAATCCTACAGCTATTGTATGCAGTAATCATGCGCCTGTGATCCTGAGTTATACTGTTAGCACTGAGGCGGTTTGCCCTCATATGAAGTCCACTGTGTACACCTCACCCTGCATTATCAGCTCAAACATAAATATCACTGTCATGTCTATCTCTGATGAGCCTCGCAGTAAAGCAATAAAAACAATCAAGAATCCCAGAAAAGTACAAATAAATTGCCCACATCAACATATGGATCCTAAGGTTAATTAAATCGATTATTTTCTAGTAACCAGGTTTGGGTAGGTTACTTTCTAAATTTAATTTGTTAGTTACTAGTTACCTGTCCAAAATTGTAATCGGTAAATTTTGGATTACCCAAACTCCGTAACGTTCCATTACGTTTAGATTACTTTCCCCTTAAGAGGCATTAGAAGAAGACAAATGTATGTTACCAAATGAACAACATCTATTGCAGGATAAATCAATGTTAAAAGTTTAAATAATTATTGGGATGTCTGGTGTGAACCGCTCTCTTGAGGTCATGCCACAGCATCTCAATCGGGTTGAGGTCAGGACTGACTGGGCCACTCCAGAAGGCGTATTTTCTTCTGTTCAAGCCATTCTGTTGTTGATTTACTTCTGTCTTTTGGTTGACCTGTTATATCACCAAACTTCTGTTGAGCTTCAATTGGCAGACAGATAGCCTTACATTCTCCTGCAAAATGTCTTGATAAACTTGGGAATTAATTTTTCCGTCGATGATAGCAAGCTGTCCAGGCCCTGAGGCAGCAAAGCAGCCCCAAACCATGACAGCAGTGGCTTCTTACATGGTGTCCTCCCATGAACACCATTCTTGTTTAGTGTTGTACATATTGTAGACTCGTTAACAGAGATGTTAGCATCTTCCGGAGATTTCTGTGAGTCTTTAGCTAACACTAGGATTCTTCTTGACCTCATTGAGCATTCTGCAGTGTGCTCTTGCAGTATTCTTTGCAGGATGGCCACTCCTAGGGAGAGTAGCAACAGTGCAAAATTTCTCCATTTATAAACAATTTGTCTTACCGTGGACTGACTTTTAGAGATACTTTTGTAACCCTTTCCATCTTTATGCAAGGCAACAATTCTTAATCTTAGATCTTCTGAGATCTCTTTTGTTCGAGGCATGGTTCACATCAGGCAATGCTTCTTGTGAATAGCAAACTCAAATTTTGAGTGTTTTTTATGGGGCAGGGCAGCTCTAACCAAAATCTCCATTCGCGTCTCATTGATTTGACTCCAGGTTAGTTGACTCCTGACTCGAATTAGCTTTTGCAGAAGTCATTGTGAATGTTTAAAAAAATACAATAATTTGTGTTATTAGTTTAAGCACACTGTGTTTGTCTATTGTTTTGACTTAGATGAAGATCAGATTTTATGTCAAATTTATGCGGAAATCCAGGTAATTCCAAAGAGTTCACATACTTTTTTTTGCCACTGTATTCTTTACCTTTTTGTTGGTGACACTGATATCTTGATAATATGCAGCTGTTTAAAGGGCAAATCCACAGATTAATTTATAAATCCAAAAATGTATGTAGCAACAACAGACTTAAAAAAGGGGCAATCAAAAGTGTGCAAGTTTGAGCACATTTTTCACTGGCTGTTCACTGGTTTCAAAAACAATGATTGATATGCATCTTAAACTTTTTGAATTCAACCATTATTGGGTTCAAATGCACATTTAGGTTTGTGAACAGCCATCCACAACAAGCACAATCTGTAAGGCGCAAATAGCTAAATGAGATGGCAGCAGTGTGATTCACATCTATGCGCTATGTAGATGTCAATAATAAGTGATCGCCGTAGACTACACCAATGCTGTCATCCTTACCTCCAAGCGTTTATTCAAGTTGGATAATCATTGGATGCCGACAGCAGTCGCACCATTGGAAGACATAGCTTGGACTGTAGCCTAGAAAAAGCATTTTCCTGCGTCCATCAAACACATTTGGTGTGTCATCATGGTGATTTCTGACTTGTGGTCAGACTCGCTCAGGTGGAACAAACTTAAACTTTCCCTTTTTTTCAATGCTGATTTGAAAGTGTCAAATATTTTTTCCCACAAACATCCTTTCTGAATTTAAAAGTAATCATCTAGTTTTTCAAAAGTATCTGTAATCTGAATACAATATTTTAGCTGGTAATGGATTACAGTTACCGTAAAAAAAAAAAAAAAGTTTTTTTTACATGTAATCCGTTACTCCACAATCCTGCTAGTAACAGATAACATTTGTGTACTGACTATCTCTTGAACTCTATTAGATAATACATTTTGATGAAGTGGTAGCAATACATGCTTTCAACATCTTCAGAAGAGACAGGAATGCCAATGGTGGAGGTGTTGCTGTTCATGTTCAGAGTCATATTCCTGTAAAGCTTAGATAGGATCTCATGTCAAATGCTGTTGAAGTAATATGGCTACAGGCTCACCTGCCATACCTAAAGCCCATTCTTGTGGAAAGCTGCTCTAGACCACCAAGCTCTAACAGTCAGTATATGGTTTATATGTGGGAAGCTAAGATGCCAGTGTTTTTCTCAAATGTTCTTACTCAATTTGTTTTGTGCATTACTTCATACACCCGGGCAGAACTATTGGAATATGAATTGTTGGGTACTCATTGTCCTCTCGACCTTACCGGAGATGCTGGAACAATGGGCAAGCCTTTTTCGGTGAGACCTCGGCGTACCTGAGAGTCCTACCGGAGAGTAGGAAGCGGAGACGCCTGATGGAGAGGTAGACGTGGCGGGGTCTTACTGAGACTTAAGATGCCGGGCGTCTCGTCCTCCATTACCGAGCATACTACTCGCCAATGTTCAATCATTAATGAATAAACTTGGCAAACTCAGTGCGAGGATCTCCTTCCAGAGGGACATCAGAATCTGCAACATACTCTGTTTTTCTGAGACTTTGCTCTCCCCTGACATCCAAATAGATTATATACAACCGGAGGGTTTCACAGTTTTTTGAGGCGATAGGGAGCGGGCGGGCTCTGTTTTTATGACCAACAACATATTTAATACTTGGTTATCAAATGTCACCATTTTTACCTTCTGTGTCTAATTCTGTGTTGTTGTTTTTGTCGCACTGCTTTGCTTTATCTTGGCCAGGTCACAGTAAATGAGAACTTGTTCTCAACTGGCCTACCTGTTTAAATAAAGGTGAAATTAAATTGGAAATTAAATTGAACTAGAGACCGCATACTCGGGAAGCAGCGTTCATTGTTGTGGGGGACTTTAACGATGGTAATTTAGGTCCATGCAAATTCTTACCACCACATTGACTGTCCTACTCTCTTATCCCGCCTACAAAGACTCTTGGGATGTTCCGGTTTGTCAGGTCTGTACAGCGTTGGTCTGACCAAGCAGAATCCATGCTCAGACTGTTTTGATCACGTGGACTGGAATATGTTCCGGGTCGCCTCGGGATAAAATCAACGAATATGCAGATTCAGTCACCGGTTTCATAAAAAAAGGGAAAGAGATGCCGCTTAGAAACATGGCAAGGTGACCGGGGACAATAGTATGGTTAAACAGTCCAATTACGACCTACGCAGATCGATCTAGATGGCGATACACAAGTATAGGGACAAAGTGGAGGAGCAATTCAGAGGGTCGGACACGAGGCGTATGTGGCAGGGACCGTTAACGATCACGGATTACAAAAAGAAAGCCAGCCACATCGTGGACAGCTAAACGCCTTTTTCCTCACACTTCGAGCACAACGAGGATTCTTAATTGCCAAGGAGAGCCCCAGAGGACAACGTGGGCTATGTACTTACTGTCTCCACGGAGGACGTATCTAAGTCATTCAAACGTGTTAACCCTTGCAAGGCTGCCGACCCAGACGGCATCCCTAGCCGTGCCTTCAGAGTATGAGCAGACCAGCTCGCTGTTGTGTTTTCGAACATTTTCAATCTCTCGCTAGCTCAGGCCGCTATTCCCACCTGCTTCAAGATGTCTACTGTCATCCCCGTGCCCAAAAAAGGAAAAGTAACTGAACTGAATGACTACTGTCCTGTAGCACTCACCTCCATCAAGTGCTTTGAGAGGCTAGTCAAAGACCACATCCCCTCCTCCCTGCCCAACATACTCGGCCCTCTCCAATTCACCTACCGCCCTGACAGATCCACAGACGACACAATCTCCATTACACTGTGCACTGCCCTGACCCACCTGGACAAAATATATGCATATGTGAGGATGCTGTTCATCGACTACAACTCTGCCTTCAATACCAGACCTGGCTAAAAGATTACTGTATCTCTGTTGGAATAACTTTGATAGATAACTTTGACATCTTCTGGAAACAGAAGATGCTCTACAGGAATGACTGACTCCTTCCAAATCATCTTGGCTCCTGGACTCCATTGCAAGGCTGCGTTGAGAAAATACTGTTGAAGTAGTATGGATACAGGTCCACCTGCCTCACCTAAAGCCCATTCTTGTGGGAAGCTGTTATAGACCACCAAGTGCTAACAGTCAGTATCTGGATAATATGTGTGAAATGCTTGATAATGTATGTGATATCAACAAAGGTAATTTTCTGGGTGACCTAAATACTGTGACTGGCTTTTCATCAAGCTGCCCACTCAAGAAAAAGCTTCAAACTGTAACCAGTGCCTGCAACCTGATTCAGGTTATCAGTCAACCTACCAGGGTATTTACAAACAGCACAGGAATTAAATTATCAACATGTATTGATCACAGCATTACTAATGCAGCAGAAATCTGCTTTAAAACAGTATCCAAATTCATTGGATGTAGTGATCACAATATAGTAGCCATATCTAGAAAAACCCAAGATCCAAAGGCTGGGCCCAATATACTGTATAAGAGGTCATACAATACGTTTTGTTGTGACTAAACTCAACAAAAAGAAGAAGAAACTGTATTATGAAGCCAAGATCAATGAAATAAAGAACGATGGAAAAAAACGTGAGTACTTTACATGAAATTATGGGCAGAAAGACATTCAGCTCCATCTTTCATCGAATCTGATGGCTTTTTCATCACAAAACCATTTGATGTTGCCAATTTTAATAATTACTTCATTGGCAAAGTGACCAAACAAGATTCTCTGGTCTGATGAAACCAAAATTGAACTCTTTGGCCTGAATGCCAAGTGTCACGTCTGGTGGAAACCTGGCACCATCCCTATGGTGAAGCATGGTGGTGGCAGCATCATGCTGTGGGGAAGTTTTTCAGCGGATTGAGGGAAAGGTGAACGGAGCAAAGTACAGAGAGATCCTTGATGAAAACCTGCTTCAGAGATCTCAGGACCTCCGACTGGGGCGAAGGTTCACCGTCCAACAGGACAACGACCCTAAGCACACAGCCAAGACAACGCAGGAGTGGCTTTGGGACAAGTCTCCGAATGTCCTTGAGTGGCCCAGCCAGAGCCCGGACGTGAACCCGATCGAACATCTCTGGAGAGACCTGCAAATATCTGTGCAGCGACGCTCCCCATCCAACCTGACAGAGCTTGAGGGGATCTGCAGAGAAGAATGGGAGAAACTCCCAAAATACAGGTGTGCCAAGCTTGTAGCGTCATACCCAAGAAGATTTGAGGCTGTAATCGCTGCCAAAAGCGCTTCAACAAAGTACTAAGTAAAGAGTCTGAATAGTTTTTATTTTTAATTCATTTGCAACAATTTAAAAAAAATCATAATGTGGTATTGTGTGTAGATTGAGGGGGGAAAAAACTATTTAATTTTCAAATAAGGCTGTAACGTAACAAAATGTGGAAAAAGTCAAGGAGTCTGAATACTTTCCGAATGCACTGTAGGTTTTATTGGACTCCATCAAGACTTCATAAGATTGGGCTGACCAACAATTCTCTGTGTTGGAAATGCCAAAAAGAAACTTGGACATTTTTACACGTAATATGGGAATGTACTACCTTTCTGGAAGGATGTTTTGAAATATCTGGAGGAATGGTTGGGGTTAACAATTCCAGTTTCACTGATATGTCTCTTGGGCGATAGAACAGAGTTACTTAATGTAACAAATGAGGAATTTGCACTGATCATTGTTGGTATAGTTACAGCAGCTAGAGTTATCCTTAGAATTTGGAAGGGTCATGCCACTCCAACTCTGCAACAGTGGATAGAATAAATGTTGGAGGTTAGCATCTCATGAACAAATGCTTGCTAGGATCACTGGTAGAAACAACAATTCTCGAAGCTGGATACATTTTTATTTGTAATGTTGTTTCTAAGACTGGGAGTTGATGACTTATGTTTTTGAACCCAGTTAGTTCTGTATTGTAGCTTGTGAGATACTATTTGACTGTGTGTGCTATGTTGGAGGATATGCTATCATAACAATGCTATCATCAAGGCAGGCCCTAGTTTTGTTGCACATGGACTACTGTCCAGTCGTGTGGTCATGTGCCACAAAGAGGGACTTAGAAAAAGGACACTTAGCCCAGAACAGGGCAACACGGCTGGCCCGTAAATGATTGAGTCAAAGTAGAGGAGAAATTAACTTAATCACTACTTGTATTTGTGAGAACTATTGACATGTTGAATGCACCAAGCGGTCTGTTTTAAACTACTGGCACACAGCTCAAACACTCCTGCATACTCCACAAGACATGCCATCAGAGGTCTCTTCGTAGTCCCCAAGTACAGAACAGAGTATCGGAGGCGCACAGTACTACTTAGAGCCATGACTACATGGAAATCTATTCCACATCAAGTAACGCATTCAAGCAGTAAAATCAGATTAAAAGAATTTATAAAAATACACCTTATGGAACAGCGGGGACTGTGAAGACTCACACAGACACGCATACACACACACGATAACATAAGCATTATACACACACGTACACATGGATTTTGTGTTGCAGATATGTGGTAGTAGAGTAGTGGCCTAAGGGCACACACTTAATGTGTTTTGAAATCTCTTGTGAAATGTAATGTTTTTAATTGTATATAACTGCCTTAATATTGCAGGACCCAAGGAACAGTAGCTGCTGCCAATGGGGATCCATAATGAATACATGCACTCATAAAGAGAACGAAACCAAGCATATCTAGTCCCAGTGGATGATTTGTCTGTCTTTTTAACCTGTGGCTCTGACCCTGACCTTTAACCTCTGAACCCTGACCTATTTTGCCTCTACAGGTGGGTCTGCTGGACCTGGAGCTGAACCGCCTTACCAAGGCTCTGTTCCTGGCTCAGGTGGTCCTGTCTATTGTCATGGTAGCGCTGCAGGGCTTTGTGGGCCCCTGGTTTCGCAACCTGTTCCGCTTCATTGTGCTATTCTCCTACATCATCCCCATCAGGTACAGCACATAGAGGTAGACACAGTATAGATAGTGTATCTAACTATGGTACAGCATGGCATCCATTTCACTGCTCCAATTAGTCTTTGATTGACTCTTGTTGGGTAACATTATTATTTATAATTATTTTATTTTTATTTTTTATTAACCCCTCCACCACCCCCTCTTCGGAGGACAAATTTCGTAGTTTTTTTTTACAGCTTTTCTTCTACATTTCCATACATTTTACATATACATTTTACGTACATGGTACTTTTATATAAAGCAGTCACAACAATAATACATACCGAACATAAGCTCTTTAACCCCAACCCTCAGCCACTCTCAGCCCATCCCACCTATCACCATGTGCCATATATTTTTCCATTGTGATGTTTAACATTTTTTTTTAGCTTTCTAATCGTTTATTATTGAGTGACATTGTTGAAAAGAATCATGCTAGTTGGATTTAATTTTGCTTGCTTAAAACATATTTTGCTTAACACATATTTGACTTGACCTCTGTTTTATTTGTATCTGCAGCTTGCGTGTCAATCTGGACATGGGGAAGTCGGCCTACGGTTGGATGATCATGAAAGATGAAAACATCCCTGGTACCGTGGTACGGACCAGTACCATTCCTGAGGAGCTGGGCCGCCTGGTGTACCTACTGACTGACAAAACAGGTGACAGGACACACAGCCACTGTAGTATGACCAAATGTAACCATCAGGGATGTAAGCTCGTTGCTTTTCTGCGATATTCGCTGTTTTGATCTCAAAATAGGCCATCCACATGAATCGTGTAGATCTGTGTAGTTTCTCATATCGAAATCATTGACTGTGCGCATAATGCATCCCTACAAAAAGAATGTCAAAGAAAGAGTTGTCAGCTATGTCATATCAGAGGGAGTGCTACGTGGGCAGGCTCTGTCATCTCTCCACGCCACAAACTGTTGGGCTTTTTGTTATGTTACAGCCTTATTCTAAAATGGATTAAATACTTTTTCCCCCTCATCAATCCACACAATACCCCATAATGACAAAGCGAAAAACAGAAATACCTTATTTACATACGTTTCAGACCCTTTGCTATGAGACTTCGAAATTGAGCTGAAGTGCTCCGTGTTTCCATTAATCATCCTTGAAATGTTTCTACAACTTGATTGGAGTCCACCTGTGGTAAATTTAATTGATTGGGCATGATTTGGAAAGGCGGACACACTTGTCTATATAAGGTCCCACAGTTGGCAGTGCATGTCAGAGCAAAAAACCAAGCCATGAGGTCGAAGGAATTGTCAAGGCACCGATCTTAGGGAAAGGTACCAAAAATGTCTGCAGCATTGAAGGTCCCCAAGAACACAGTGGCCTCCATCCTTCTTAAATGGAAGAAGTTTGGAACCACCAAGACATTTCCTAGAACTGGCCGCCTGGCCAAACTGAGTAATCGGGGGAGAAGGGCCTTGGTCAGGGAGGTGACCAGAACCCAATGGCTCCACTGTTCCTCTGTGGAGATAATATATATATTTTTTAAATATTGAACCTTTATTTAACTTTATTTAAGTCAGTTAGGCAACTTATTTACAATGACGGCCTACCCCGAACAAACCCGGACGACGCTGGGTCATTTGTGCACCGCCCTATGGGACTCCCAATCACAACCGGATGTGTTACAGCCTGGATTCGAACCAGGGACTGTAGTGACGCGTCTTGCACTGAGATGCAGTGCCTTAGACCGCTGCGCCACTCGGGATTCCTTCCAGAAGGACAACCATCTCTGCAGGACACCAATCAGACCATTATGTTAGAGTGGCCAGACGGAAGCCACTCCTCAGTAAAAGGCACATGACAGCGCGCTTGGAGTTTGCGAAAAGGCACCTAAAGGACTCTCAAACCATGAGAAACAAGATTCTCTGGTCTGATGAAACCAAGATTGAACTCTTTGGCCTGAATGCCAAGCGTCACGTCTGATGGAAACTTGGCACCATCCCTACGGTGAAGCATAGTGGTGGCAGCATCATGCTGTGGGGATGTTTTTCAGCGGCAGGGACTGGTAGACTAGCAGGATCGAGGGAAAGATGAACGGAGAAAAGTACAGAGAGATTCTTGATGAAAACCTGCTTCAGAGATCTCAGGACCTCCGACTGAGGGCGAAGGTTCACCTTCCAACAGGACAGCGACCCTAAGCACACAGCCAAGACAACACACGAGTGGCTTTGGGACAAGTCTCCGAATGTCCTTGAGTGGCACAGCCAGAGCCCGGACTTGAACCCGATCGAACATCTCTGGAGAGACTTCCAAATATCTGTGCAGCGACGCTCCCCATCCAACCAGACAGAGCTTGAGAGGATCTGCAAAGAGAAGAATGGGAGAAACTCCCCAAATGCAGGTGTGCCAAGCTTGTAGCGTCATACCCAAGAAGACTCAAGGCTGTAATCGCTGCCAAAGGCGCTTCTACAAAGTATTGAGTAAAGAGTCTGAATACTTATGTAAATGGGATATTTCAGTTTTTTTTACATTTCAAAAAAACTGTTTTTGCTTTGTCAACAAAAGGTGGAAAAAAAGTCAAGGGGTCTGAATACTTTCCAAATGCACTGTATGTACAGTACCAGTCCAATGTTTGTCAGAGCAAAAACCAAGGTTTTTCTTTATTTTTACTGTTTTATGCATTGTAGAATAATAGTGAAAACATCAAAACTATGAAATAACACATATGGAATCATGTAACCAAAAAAGTCTTAAACAAACCTTTCTATATATATGTATGTATATGTTTGTGTGTGTGTGCATATATATATATATGTGTATATATATATATGTGTGTGTGTGTGTGTGTGTGTGTGTGTGTGTGTGTGTGTGTGTGTGTGTGTGTGTATGTATGTATGTATGTATGTATGTATGTGTGTATATATATGTATGTATGTATGTGTGTGTGTGTGTGTGTGTGTGTATGTGTATATATATATATATATATATATATATATATATATATATATATATATATACACATACACACACACACCATGAAAAAAGTATTTGATCCCCTGCTGATTTTGTACGTTTGCCCACTGACAAAGAAATGATCAGTCTATAATTTTAATGGTAGGTTTATTTGAACAGTGAGAGACAGAATAACAACAAAAAAATCCAGATAAAACGCATGTGAAAAATTGTATAACTTGATTTGCATTTTAATGAGGGAAATAAGTATTTGACCCCTGGCTCCCAGGTGTCTTTTATACAGGTAACGAGCTGAGATTAGGAGAACACTCTTAAAGGGAGTGCTCCTAATCTCAGTTTGTTACCTGAAAAAAAGACACCTGTCCACAGAAGCAATCAATCAATCAGATTCCAAACTCTCCACCATAGCCAAGACCAAAGAGCTCTCCAAGGATGTCGGGGGACAAGATTGTAGACCTACACAAGGCTGGAATGGGCTACAAGACCATCGCCAAGCAGCTTGGTGAGAAGGTGACAACAGTTGGTGCGATTATTCGCAAATGGAAGAAACACAAAAGAACTGTCAATCTCCCTCAGCCTGGGGCTCCATGCAAGATCTCACCTCGTGGAGTTGCAATGATCATGAGAACGGTGAGGAATCAGCAAAGAACTACACGGGAGGATCTTGTCAATGATCTCAAGGCAGCTGGGACCATGGTCACCAAGAAAACGATTGGTAACACACTACGCCGTGAAGGACTGAAATCCCGGGCTCAAGAAAGCGCATATACATGCCCGTCAGGTCTCCAGACCTTAATCCCATAGAAAATCTGTGGAGGGAGCTGAAGGTTCGAGTTGCCAAACGTCAACCTCGAAACCTTAATGACTTGGAGAAAATCTGCAAAGAGGAGTGGGACAAAATCCCTCCTGAGATGTGTGCAAACCTGGTGGCCAACTACAAAAAACGTCTGACCTCTGTGATTGCCAACAAGGTTTTGCCACCAAGTTCTAAGTCATGTTTTGCAGAGGGGTCAAATACTTTCCGTCATTAAAATGCAAATCAATTCATAACATTTTTCACATGCGTTTTTCTGGATTTTTTTGTTGTTATTCTGTCTCTCACTGTTCAAATAAACCTACCATTAAAATTATAGACTGATCATTTCTTTGTCAGTGGGCAAACGTACAAAATCAGCAGGGGATCAAATACTTTTTTCCCTCACTGTGTGTGTGTGTGTGTGTGTGTGTGTGTGTGTGTGTGTGTGTGTGTGTGTGTGTGTGTGTGTATATATGCATGTATGTGTATGTATGTATTTATGTGTGTGTGTGTGTATATATACACTGCTCAAAAAAATAAAGGGAACACTAAAATAACACATCATAGATCTGAATGAATTAAATAATCTTATTAAATACTTTTTTCTTTACATAGTTGAATGTGCTGACAACAAAATCACACAAAAATTATCAATGGAAATAAAATGTATCAACCCATGGAGGTCTGGATTTGGAGTCACACTCAAAATTAAAGTGGAACACCACACTACAGGCTGATCCAACTTTGATGTAATGTCCTTAAAACAAGTCAAAATGAGGCTCAGTAGTGTGTGTGGCCTGCACGTGCCTGAATGACCTCCCTACAACGCCTGGGCATGCTCCTGATGAGGTGGCGGATGGTCTCCTGAGGGATCTCCTCCCAGACCTGGACTAAAGCATCCGCCAACTCCTGGACAGTCTGTGGTGCAACGTGGCATTGGTGGATGGAGCGAGACATGATGTCCCAGATGTGCTCAATTGGATTCAGGTCTGGGGAACGGGCGGCCAGTCCTTAGCATCAATGCCTTCCTCTTGCAGGAACTGCTGACACACTCCAGCCACATGAGGTCTAGCATTGTCTTGCATTAGGAGGAACCCAGGGCCAACCGCACCAGCATATGGTCTCACAAGGGGTCTGAGGATCTCATCTTGGTACCTAATGGCAGTCAGGCTACCTCTGGCAAGCACATGGAGGGCTGTGCGGCCCCCCAAAGAAATGCCACCCCACACCATGACTGACCCAACGCCAAACCGGTCATGCTGGAGGATGTTGCAGGCAGCAGAACGCGTTCTCCACGGCGTCTCCAGACTCTGTCACGCCTGTCACGTGCTCAGTGTGAATCTGCTTTCATCTGTGAAGAGCACAGGGCGCCAGTGGCGAATTTGCCAATCTTGGTGTTCTCTGGCAAATGCCAAACGTCCTGCACGGTGTTGGGCTGTAAGCACAACCCCACCTGTGGACGTTGGGCCCTCATACCACCCTCATGGAGTCTGTTTCTGACCGCTTGAGCAGACACATGCACATTTGTGGCCTGCTGGAGGTCATTTTGCAGGGCTCTGGCAGTGCTCCTCCTTGTACAAAGGCGGAGGTAGTGGTCCTGCTGCTGGGTTGTTGCCCTCCTACGGCCTCCTCCACATCTCCTGATGTACTGGCCTGTCTCCTGGTAGCGCCTCCATGCTCTGGACACTACGCTGACAGACACAGCAAACCTTCTTGCCACAGCTCGCATTGATGTGCCATCCTGGATGAGCTGCACTACCTGAGCCACTTGTGTGGGTTGTAGACTCCGTCTCATGCTACCACTAGAGTGAAAGCACCGTCAGCATTCAAAAGTGACCAAAACATCAGCCAGGAAGCATAGGAACTGAGAAGTGGTCTGTGGTCACCACCTTCAGAACCACTCCTTTATTGGGGGTGTCTTGCTAATTGCCTATAATTTCCACCTGTTGTCTATTCCATTTGCACAACAGCATGTGAAATTTATTGTCAATCAGTGTTGCTTCCTAAGTGGACAGTTTGATTTCACAGAAGTGTGATTGACTTGGAGTTACATTGTGTTGTTTAAGTGTTCCCTTTATTTTTTTGAGCAGTGTATATATACACACACACACACACACATACATACATACATACATACATACATACATACATACATATACATACACACACACATATACATATATATATATACACATGCATACATATACACACACATATATATATGTGTGTGTGTGTGTGTGTATGTATATATATATTTATATATATATATAAATATATATATATATATGGGTGTGTGTATATATATATATATATATATGTGTGTGTGTGTGTGTGTATATATAATTGTATATATATATATATATGGGTGTGTGTATATATATATGTGTGTGTGTGTGTATATATAATTGTGTATATATATATATATATATATATATATATACACACAATTATATACACACACACACACACATATATATATATACACACACCCATATATATATATATATATATATATATATATATATATATATATATATGGTGTGTGTATATATATATGTGTGTGTGTGTGTATATATAATTGTATGTCTTGATGACTGCTTTGCGCACTCTTGGCATGCTCTCAACCAGCTTCACCAGGAATGCTTTTCCAACAGTTTTGAAGAATGCCAAGAGTGTGCAAAGCTGTCATCAAGGTAAAGGGTGGCTACTTTGAAGAATCTCAAATATATTTTGATTTGTTTAAAAAAATGTGGGTTACTGCATGATTCCATATGTGTTATTTCATAGTTCTGATATCTTCACTATTATTCTACAATGTAGAAAATAGTAAAAAATTAAGAAAATCCCTGGAATGAGTGTGTGCCCAAACTTTTGACTGGTGCTGTATATGTGTGTATATGGGATGTATAGTCAATATCGACAGTATATGGATAGAATATGTATTATATCTGAAGAAAAGTAAATGTACAGCGATAGTTAAATAGGATATTCCTTGACTAGAATACAGTATACATATGAAGTGGGTAAAACAGTATGTAAACATTATTAAAATGACCTGTGTTCCATGACTATGTACATAGGGCAGCAGCCTTTAAGTTCTTTCATTGTGCTAATGTACTATTTTCATGTGTGTATTATGGACTTGTTGTTCTCCGAAAATAAGCAAATGTTCTTGCACTTCACATGGATTCTTCACTCATTTCCGTGCTCAAAAAATGTGGTCACCTTTTGGGGCCCTCACCAGTTTGCATCCCTGAACAATATAGAATTCACATGAGATTGTTAGTTCATTTCTCTTTTGTTTATTCTAAATGTATTCTTTCTCTGACTCTTTTAGAGCAAATTAGTGTCCTTTCCAAGAACCAAACCTTATATCAAAGTGATCAACTCTGGGGGTGGTCCCGACATGCTTCTTTGTCTTACCAGGCAGAGTAGGAATAGATTAGCCAGCCTCCTTACCTATTTATCCCAGTTGATAGTTAAACCACATGGAAAGAAAGCAAAAACGGTCAATCCATTAGAATTGGATAACCTTGTGGGCCCGTGATGTTATTGGAAGGTAGTTGCCCCCTAATCAGGTTTACGCTGTATCAATACACATTCTGGCAAGCAGCATCCATTAAACGAGAGCCGCTGCCTCCATTTTCAGTAGTTTTTAGTCGGAACGCTCAGTATCTCTTGTATGCTGTGTTGGGTTGGTTGGAAAGGACAGGGAGTCCATACGGGTAATGAGATTAGGGGAATAGGAGGTGAGCCACAACCCACAACAACCCATGATGGTACGTGATGGTACGTGGTCATTAGGCATTATTCTGAGGACAAACGTCCGTCCGTCCCACTAAACTCTGCCACCAATGCTGAAAGAAATCCTAGGGGTAACACTGTAGCTATAAGAATACGTACATGACCCACTCAAAAATGACTCGATGAGCAGCAGTATGTGAATTATGTGCTGGAATAGAGACTCTCTCGCTCATTAACCTGTTGTTTGCCTGTAATACAAATCTGACTTCATTCTGCTTTGTGAATTGAAGGCACTCTGACACAGAACGAGATGATCTTCAAGCGGCTGCACCTGGGGACGGTGTCCTATGGGACGGACACCATGGACGAGATACAGAGCCATGTAGTGCAGTCATACGCACAGGTGATCATACTCTTACCAGTTAGGGTCACATTCTTAGTATTGTCCTAAATGGTTCACTGAATTTGAGAAACTATAGTAAACATGTGCAAACATCACCTGTCATTTAGGGGAATAAACAGGAGAAAGATTAGCTATTTATCTCTTTGTTTTATTAACTTTTATAGGTACCAGGAGAGATCATGGCTCACGACTCCTCATAAAGAGACACTTAGTTAAACCTCTCTCTCTACTACTTCTCGTCTTGGCCTTTTCATTGTTCATTCAAGCTCAGTCTCTAAGCGTTACACCGACGTACAGTAAAAACCAGCGTTCCCTCTAGGTGGTTGATCTCTAGACGAAGGCATGACAGAATGATATTGTTCACACTCAGGCAGGCCCCTAACAGCTGTGCTGAGGATGGAACCATCTGCCTGCACTCTGTTTAAGCTTGGCTAATGAAAGATGAGTCTTTTTAGCACACTACTCAATAGCAGCTAGCGCTTCAGCCCCATTGATTTGTCGTGCTGGTGTGTTTCATGTTCCCTTTATTACTGAGATGACAGAGAGTGTCAGAGGTTGATTGTAACGCCACATGGAAATCTATCATAACCTCGTTATAGGTCCCTGCGGGAAATGGTTTGTGACGAACAAAGGGCATATAGATATCAATGTGTGAAATTGAATTATGCAGGCATCTGTAAACAGGATGTAATTCATAGGAATAAATCAATTTAATATCACGTGCAAAGCTATGGTGATGCCATTGTTACATTGAATGTACACTATAGAGCGCAGTTGTGTACAGATCTGCTCGGTGGAAGTAATCTATTAAATACAGATGTCAAGGTAGACATAGAGGAATCAAATAGAGGTTTAACCCTTTAATCAGACAATTCTTTACCCACCCCGGTGTGTGATTGAAACAGAGAGAGAGTGAAGGGTATTCTGAAAAGAGAGAGATGAAACATGATGTTAATGGCAGCTGGCAATAGAAGGAGCTCTCATAACTTCACTGACTACCTCTCCCATTCTTCATAGTGAAGTGAGCACTCCATTGTAGTAGGCTTGCTGAAGTGTTTCCATTTTGCGTCTTTGTAGGAGTCTCTCTTTCTAGCAGCAATAAGGGTTAGTAAGGTGAAATCATCCGCTTCAGTGGAACACGTCAACTCTGTCAAACCTAGCTGGCACAGTGGGCTGCCCGTGAGATGCCACTGAGTTCAATTGATGGGAGTTGTCAGAGAACACAGCGTTTTTGAACATTCAGATATAAATATGTTATGTAGAACAAACATACTAATCCGACATGTAGAACAAGGAGTCATGTCGACTCTAGTCATGGCATTTCTATCTGCAACATTCGAGAATGTTTGGCAACTGAATGTGGCCCAGTGCTATGTGGAATTCCCTATAGGGAATGTCTGTTTTTCATGTCATCACAGTCCTCTCCCTGCAGAATAATAATACATGTGGTGTACTTTGCCTCCACAGCCGAGCTCCCAGACCCAGCAGTCCAACGTCTGCAACAGCAGCACCAGCTCCACCGTATCCAGGAAGCCCCAGTCAGCCCAGGCCCCCAAGGCGGCGCCCCCCCCCAAGGTCCGCAAGAGCGTCAGCAGCCGCATCCACGAGGCGGTGAAGGCCATCGCGCTGTGCCACAACGTCACGCCCGTCTACGAGTCCCACGCCAGCGTCAACGGGGAGACGGAGTCCACTGCCGCCGAGGCCGACCAGGACTTCAGCGACGACAACCGCACCTATCAGGCCTCCAGCCCTGACGAGGTCAGCTCTAACTCCACCGGGTTGTATTCATTACGCACACCGAAGCAAAATGTTTTGCAACGGAAAACCGAAACAAGCGTTTCTTATTGGACAAGTACAGGTAGCCCCTCCCTGTTTCAGTCCATTGTTTTCAGTTTAGTGGCTACTGAATACGACCCAGGTTTCTCTCTGATGTCCGTCTTCAACACTAAATTATCTTTGTAGTTTGTCATAATGGACGTTCCATTGAGGCCCGGGATAACTCAGAGGCCATAAAGTTGTGTCAGAGGTTAAGCTATTTTAATCAGCGGCGTTTGTGTCCTTTAGAATTTATAGCTCTAATTAAGGAAGAATCTGGACTGATAAAGACCCCAACGACAGTCCTGTGGCGTCACCTTCCTCTGCCTGTCTGTCTGTGTAATCCTAGAGTAGGGCCATTTATGAGTACCTGGCGCTGCTTACCCAATTATTTACTGCCCATTCTGATGGGAATATGGTTGCTATTTTTTTGAGAAATCCAAGAAAGTCCTGGATCAATATTGAATATATATACAGGACACAAGGACAGATTGCTGGATGAGGAGGAGTCTTCGCCGTATAACTTTGTCATAAATATTCAATACATATCAAAGGATCGCTAATTCCACCATATAGTACAGTGTTCAGGGCCATTGAAGTGTTTCTCACCCATGACCCAATGATTTTGTGAAGCCTTTGTGAAACTTACCTTGACTTGCACTGGGCTCGAGTTCAGCCTAGCAGTCAAAATGAAGATAAAACGGTTACAAAAGACATATCTCGGTTTCCCTTTTTGTCTGCTCTGGAATTGCCTGCCTGCTCGCCCGTCCTGTCCCACCTTCATGTGTATATTTATTTATTTCCCTTTACACTCGGCTCTATCTCCCTCTATTGTCTGGCACTGCTTGGATTGATCAATATTTAATTTTCTCTGAGAGACAATGAGAAGGGTCTGTGGTTGTTCAGTTCCCCCTCACCCGTATCTGTGTCTCTTTTCCTCTCCATCTCTGCTCACATCTCTCCTCACATCTCTCTCTCCTCTTCGCTCTCTCTCCTCCTCGCTCTCTTTGTTCTTTCTCTCTTCCCTTAGCTCTCCTTTCCCTCTCTCTCTAGTCTCAGCCTCATTGACAACAGTGGCAGAGCCCTGTCAGCGCAGCACTATGAGACCCATATTTAATTCGCTGACTCTCTCTAATGTAATGAGCTGTCATTAAGGAGATGAAGTGAGGCCGACCCGAGGTCAGGGGTCAGTTGACCTTCTGGTCAACCATGCTGTGAACAGGGCCCTGCTCTAACCTCTGACCCTGTGATGTCAGAGGAGGGTTGCGTCTCAAATGGCACCCTATTCCCTATGTAGTCCACTACTTTGGAACAGGGCCTATAGTGAATAGGGTGCCATTCGGGACTGGCCCGAGAATGTTTGACCATGGCATTTAATGACCGTGGAGTCTCATGAAGTAGGAGTTTATCATCTCCAATAGGAGGTAATAGGATATCAGATGGAAAAAGTGGACCCCAATGGGAGTACCAGGCAAAGGAGCAATTCATTGGTTTGGCTGGTTGAGTATTGTCACTTGCATATGCAAGTCCGTGATTGACCTTTTCAGTAGGTGACCAAATATGGACATTTATCTACAGAATCACCATGTATTTATGTTTTACATAAATGCACAGTTTTAATGTGATAGCTACAGTGCTACAAGCTAGTATTTTGAATGTTGACCACCCTAAATCAAAATGATATTTAGTGAGTACTGTTAAAATCCTCGTTCTGATTGGTAATGACATGGTGGGAAGAATTTAGCTATTACAGATCCATTTTCATCATGAAATGCTTAGCTGCTGTTCATTTTAAATGCAGCACTGCCATGTTGATATACATGATCACTAGAACTTTGGGAATGCTATTGAAATGATTGATTGGGTACTTTAAACCGGTCTGCCATTGTCGTCAAGTAGTCACGGGTAGTCTCTTACATAACTTGTGTAACACATGATTTACATACAGCTTGTATAAAAGTTGACATGGCTTTAAACAGTTCCCATGGAGCTGATAAACTAGATTGAGGAGGTAGGTTATTAAATCCTGACTCTGTACGCATTTGTACACACATACGTGCCGCACGTACGCCCATGCGATTATGATTCACAGATGTGTGTTAAGTAAATATAGCCAGCTCTAGCACGGACCTCAAAGGGGAACCAGAAAGAAATTATGGGGTATTAGCAGGAAGTTCCAATTTGTAGGTCAGGAGTATAATAACAACCTTTTGAGTGAGCAAATTGAAAATGAACCCGTGGAGAATTGAGTCGTGTGCAGCTGAACGCTCACTTGGGGGGCAGGAGTTCCTGCTGAGGAGAGGAGGGAAAAGACGAACAGAAAAACACTCCTCTGTTTGGGAATGTACTCCACTTCAGAGATAAGGCACCTAGAGCATTGTATACAGAGTATTTGTATGGCAACAAACTATCAGTATTACAACTGTGGATGCTTTAGGATTTGGGGTTATATCCAGTAAAGGGCTGTACTGCATCACATTAGTGTACTGGACTCTATTTTGAAATGCAAAGCATGTTGTTGTTGTTCAATGTTGTTAAACCACAGTGTAGGTTGTTTACATGAAGCTCTCATTATTGGGGGAAGGGACACACACAAAGATCCCCATTCATTATGATAACCTTGTTAGTTAAGACCTAAGTAGAGGCCAGTTTTAGTGCGTACCTTTCTGTTTGTCCAGATAATTGGACAAACAAATTATCCAAATGTGCATATTTGTTTTGTTTATCAGCCATTGTAATGATCCTGGATAACACATTTGTCCCTTCACCATATGTCTTCATCTAAAGCATAGCCTATGACTTCAGGATTATTCACCATTCTGCTTCTTCTATTGTGTAATAATTTGACTCTGAATTATAGTTTAATAGTCCTTCTGTTACTATGAGGCCAACCGCCTTCTTCTGTGTCTCATTGTATTCACTCTCAGCTGTGAATGATACCTAACAATGAACCAGTTACTTTCCTGTGTGTTTCCTTTGATTCAAGGCCATCAGGAAGTTGACCCTGTGAGTGTACACAGAGCCCCTAACCTTGACCTCTGAACCCTCTATGTGGACCCGTAGCTAGCCCCTAGTGAGAGGCACAGAGGGCCTGTGTCTGTGTAGAAGTGCAGGTGTGTTCCTGACCATTGACCTTACTGTTTGTGTGCACGTTGCTCCTCTTCAGGTGGCGTTGGTGCGGTGGACGGAGAGCGTAGGGCTGACTCTGGTGAACAGGGACCTCACCTCCCTGCAGCTGAAGACCCCAGCAGGACAGATCCTAACCTACTACATCCTGCAGATCTTCCCCTTCACCTCAGAGAGCAAGAGGATGGGCATCATCATCAGGGTATGGATGTAGTTACCACCCATGTAATGGTCAACAAAACTACAGTACCAGTAAAAAGTTTGGACACACCTACTAATTCAAGGGTTTTTCTTTATTTTACTTCTACATTGTAGAATAATAGTGAAGACATCAAAACTATGAAATAACATATATGGAATCATGTAGTAACCAAAAATGTTTTAAACAAATCTACATTTATTTTATATTTGAGATTCTTTAAAAACCTTTTGCCTTGATGACAGCTTTGCACACTCTTGGCATTCTCTCAACCAGCTTCACCTGGAATGCTTTTCCTACAGCCTTGGAGTTCCCACATATGCTGAGCACTTGTTAGCCACTTTTCCTTCACTCTGCGGTCCAACTTATCCCAAACCATCTCAATTGGGTTGAGGTCGGGGGATTGTGGAGGCCAGGTCATCTGATGCAGCACTCCATCACTCTCCTTGGTCAAATAGCCCTTACACAGCCTGGAGGTGTGTTGGGTCGTTGTCCTGTTGAAAAATAAATGATAGTCCCACTAAGTGAAACCAGATGGCATGGCATATCGCTGCAGAATGCTGTGGTAGCCATGCTGGTTGAGTGCCTTGAATTCTACATAAATAACATACAGTGTCACCAGCAAAGCGCCATCACACCTCCTCCATGCTTCACGATGGGAACCACACATGGGAGATCATCCGTTCACCTACTCTGCGTCTCACAAAAACATAGCGGTTGGAACCAAAAATCTCAAATTTGCACTCATCAGACCAAAGGACATATTTCCAGCGGTCTAATGTCCATTGCTTGTGTTTCTTGGCCCAAGCAAGTCTCTTCTTATTGGTGTCCTTTACTAGTGTTTTCTTTCGACCATGAAGGACTGATTTGCGCGGTCTCCTCTGAACAGTTGATGTTAAAATGTGTCTGTTACTTGAACTCTGTGAAGCATTTATTTGGTCTGCAATTTCTGAGGCTACTAACTCTAATGAGCTCATCCTCTGCAGCAGAGGTCTTCAGCGTCTTCTTTTCCTGTGGCGGTCCTCATGAGAACCAGTTTCATCATAGCGACTGCACTTGAAGAAACTTCAAAAGATCTTGAAATTTTCCACATTGACAGACCTTCATGTCTTAAACTAATGATGGACTGTTGTTTCTCTTTGCTTATTTGAGCTGTTCTTGCCATAATATGGACTTGGTCTTTTACCAAATTGGGCTATCTTCTGTATACCACCCGTACCTTGTCACAACACAACTGATTGGCTCAAATGCATTAAGAAGGAAAGAAATTCCACAAATTAACTTTTAACAAGACACACCTGTTAATTGAAATGCATTCCATGTGACTACCTCATGAAGCTGATGAGAGAATGCCAAGCGTGTGCAAAGCTGTCATCAAGGCAAAGGGTGGCTACTTTGAGGAATATCAAATATATTTTGACGTTTTTGGTCACTACATGATTCCATATGTATTATTTCATAGTTTTGATGTCTTCACTATTATTCTACAATGTAGAACATTTTTTTAAAATAAAGAAAATCATTGAATGAGTAGGTGTGTCCAAACCTTTGACTGGTACTGTGTGTGTGTGTGTGTGTGTGTGTGTGTGTGTGTGTGTGTGTGTGTGTGTGTGTGTGTGTGTGTGTGTGTGTGTGTGTGTGTGTGTGTGTGTGTTAGTCAGTCCTGAGTTTAAATACTATTTGAAATCATTTCAAATACTTAAGCTGTGCTTGATTGAGCTTTCCTGCTCTAATGGAACCAATAGAAAAGTCATAATGGTGCAAGCCCCATCTAGACATGTTAACAAATTCTATTTGAATTCAGGTCTGGTGTTAGTATGATATGGCACTGCTTTTTATATGATTATGCATCTACATTTCCTCTCATATTTTGCTCTAGGAGGAGACCACAGGTGACATCACATTTTATATGAAGGGTGCTGATGTTGCCATGGCGAGTATCGTGCAGTACAATGATTGGCTGGAGGAGGAGGTAAGGCTTCCATCCAAACTGTTGTACGTATGAACAAAATGTATTGAACACATGCAGGGTAATTACCTCTGTTGTTAACCAGGACATTCATTCATCACAAGATCAACAGGCCCACCCATGACTGGGTGTGCAATACTGTATGTTCATAATTGTATTGGCAATATTGAGTCATTTAGGACCAGGGGCTGTTTTTGATTTAATTAGTGACCAACATGAAGTGGATTCCTTTCCTAGGAGGCATTAATGCATGCGTCCCAAATTGCACCCTATTCCCTATTTAGTGCACTATTTTTGACCAGGGCGCTGGTTTAATATAGTGCACTATATAGGGAATAGGGTGCCATTTGGGACACTGCCAGTATGTCATATTCCTAACAATGGTGTTAATGATGTTCCATTGACTGTAATATCCCGAGGACTGTCCAAGCAGTGGTGCTATATGGGTACCATGTCAATAAGCAATCAGCGCGTCAGTTTCAGCTCATTGGCGTTTCATATAAAACAATAAAATGTGGGTTTTGTGTCCCTTCTCCCGAGGCGACGTTATTCCCCATTGATTTCTGTCTCTGTTGTTGGACAGTACGTGCTGTTCTGATGCAGCTGACTCTCAATTAGATTAAATGATCTATGCTTGTACTGTATGCTATTCAGCGTTAAACCTACTGTATGCCATATGAAATTAGTTAAATGTTGTTTGTTTAATAAATATATATCTGGCTGGACTATAGAGATTAAGTTTGTCTCTACAAATGTTCAGTAATTTCTGGTTTTATCATATTACATCACTCTTTCCTAACTATCCCCTCTTTTATTCGCAGTGTGGGAACATGGCCAGGGAAGGGCTTCGGACCCTGGTGGTGGCTAAGAAATCTCTGTCTGAAGAGCAGTATACAGACTTTGAGGTGCAAAACATAATGTCCCTCCTTAATGAATTCAAAATAATCTTCAAACCGAATGAGCTGCCTACTTGCCCTCATTCCACTTATTTCCTTTCCTCTCTTGCCCTATGCTCTACACACTTTGGCCATGGTTATTTATTACTCTCTGAATTTCTCCCTTTGACTCGATTTCTACCTCCCTATCTCTTTCATTATCACTTCCTTTCTCATCTCTGCCTCCCTCACTGACTGACTATCTTTCCCTCTGTGTTGGTGTAGAACCGTTACAACCAGGCCAAGCTGAGTATCCATGACCGGGCTCTGAAGGTGTCAGCGGTGGTAGAGAGTCTGGAGAGGGAGATGGAGCTTCTGTGTTTGACTGGGGTTGAGGACCAACTACAGGCTGACGTCAGGCCAACCCTGGAGCTCCTCAGAAACGCTGGGATCAAGGTATGAGACCACACTATCCTTTTGTGTTTTGCTACAACTGTGAACGTACTGTTATATGTTGGCTGCATTTATATTGCGCTGTCCTTTCCATGTACAGTATAATGTTAGCTGTGAAAAAGAGGCATTCCATGTCATACCAGAATCTGACTGGTTCTTGTATAATATGAAGTACTGTAAAATGGTGCTTTTAATGCCATTGCGGACACTCTGTCACTGATTCCATGTCATGGTTATGTTTTCTGTTCAGATATGGATGCTTACTGGGGATAAGCTGGAGACAGCTACTTGTATCGCTAAAAGCTCCCATTTGGTGTCCAGAAGCCAAGATATTCATGTCTTCAGATCGGTACGCTTCTCTTTCTTTTTCATGTTAAGATAATAATCTGTCACTTGATGAGTGTTAAAGGGATGAGGAAATGGTCTTGTATCTGTCCTTCCACTAATTGTATTGCCTGGCTCTCGAGCAGGTCTCTAACAGAGGAGAGGCCCATCTGGAGCTCAATGCCTTCAGAAGGAAACACGACTGTGCTCTGGTCATCTCTGGAGACTCCTTGGAGGTACTACAGCACAAACACTTCTCACAGACCACTCAAAGCAGATTGTAATGTAGATGCAACCAAAAAAACATAAACTGGGTGGTTTGAGCCCTGAATGATGATTGGCTAACAGCCGTGGTATATCAGACCGTATACCACGGGTATGACAAAATATTTATTTGAACTGCTCTAATTACATTGGTAACCAGTTTAGAATAGCAAAAAGGCACCTCTGGGATTTGTGATATATGGCCAATATACCACGGCTAAGGGCTGTATCCAGGCACTCCGCATTGCGTCGTGATGAAGAACAGCCCTTAGCCGTGGTATATTGGCCATATATCACACCCCCTCTGGCCTTGTTGCTTAATTCTAACACCATTGATCTGAAGAGATGGTACAGTAAATACTTCATTATGTAAATGTAGTTGTGTGGGTCCAGATGTGTTTGCATTTTCCCAATCGATATGTTTATCTTCCCACAGGTGTGTCTGCGGTACTATGAGCATGAGTTTGTGGAGCTGGCGTGTCAGTGTCCGGCGGTAGTCTGCTGTCGCTGCTCCCCCACTCAGAAAGCCCAGATCGTCCACCTGCTCAAGCAGCACACAGCCAACAGAACCTGTGCCATAGGTGAGCCGCTTTGCACCCTGGGCAAGACCCAGATGCATAACAACTAACCACTCTCATCCTTTGCATCAGACACAACTGCTACAATGATCTGTGTACAATGAATGCCAAATGATTAAATAAGTCAATTGTAGAAAATGCCTCTCTATTGACTAAACTAGACCCAGTAGGAGAAGGTACACACCTATTATGTCCACAAGATGGCAATCAAACAGCACAAGCATCATTGTTAACATTGTTCTGTCATCATCCTGGGGCATAAGCCTTATTTCCATGTGTCTCTTTTCCATTTTATTATTGAGCCTGTGGCTGACGTGTGACTCTCTTGTCTCTCCCAGGTGATGGAGGTAATGATGTCAGTATGATCCAGGCAGCAGACTGTGGTATCGGCATTGAAGGAAAGGTAAACAACCCATATCACTCCTCCTCTTATCCTATCCACATATTATTACATAAAATAGTCAAATAAAATAAAAAATTAAATGCAAAACCTGTTATAGGTGCCGGATATGGGGTATTTAGTCGGATATGGGGTGTGTCCTTCCGTAGAATAACATTACGCACTTATGCTCTCCCCATGCAGGAGGGGAAGCAGGCATCCCTGGCGGCAGATTTCTCCATCACTCAGTTTAAGCACATTGGCCGGCTGCTTATGGTCCATGGCAGGAACAGCTACAAGCGTTCAGCAGCCCTGGGCCAGTTTGTCATGCACCGAGGCATGATCATATCAACCATGCAGGTAACTGACCTGAACATGTTTACGTTAGTAGTACTGAATATGGAAGGACTTGAATGAAATGTGTCATATCTCTCCCTCTTTGCAGGCAGTGTTTTCCTCCATTTTCTACTTTGCATCAGTCCCTTTGTACCAGGGGTTTCTCATGGTTGGGTATGTGGTTGTCTATATTTCTACTGCAATTGTTTCCATTTGTGCGTACAGTATGTGCATGAATCTAAACATGAGAAGGGGAGACCCTTTCTATTGATGCTCTGGTACAGTGTTCTGTATTAACTCAGTCCTGTGTTCTCCCCTTCTGTGCAGGTATTCTACCATCTACACTATGTTCCCTGTATTTTCCCTGGTGCTGGACCAGGACGTGAAGCCAGAGATGGCCCTGCTGTACCCTGAGCTTTACAAAGACCTCACCAAGGTAAAATGTCAACCTCTCCTATATAATACAGGCTGACAGGGGGAATGGATGGTCAATTTACACTGACTCTATTTTCATTAAGGGTTTAACAGGTGAAAGTGAATTCAAAAGTTGTAGTTTGACAGGAATTAGATTATAATGTCTGCAATTCTGTATTTTTCTCTTCTTCTAGGGTCGTTCCTTGTCTTTCAAGACTTTTCTCATTTGGGTGTTAATCAGTATTTACCAAGGTAAGAGGATTGACAGGATACTGCTGTAGCTTTCTGAGTTAGACTTCCTTAACACAGTTCTAATGATGAAGACTAACACACAGGGGAGGGTGCTTGGAAACATGCTGGATATTATGAAGGTGTCGGCCAGGTGCCAACTCTTATATCCAAATGATCCATTCGCACATTATGGCAGCTTTTCTGAAAGCAACCTGAACGACGCGCAGCGTAGTGGCTTAACCACCTTTTATTACTGACCGTTCATCCAGGCACCACACTTATATTTCATCATTTTTACTATGTGCGATACTTCAGAACCCCTGGCCCCCTGACTCTCAGGCGGTCCTGTTTCTCAGTAGCTTAGGTTTCCAAGCGTCATCTGCAGTTACACGCAGGCTTTTGTCTGTCCAGTAAATCGATATTTCTGTAATCGCTAAGCCGTGCAGCGTGTTGAGAAAGATCTATGTTCTTACTGAAGCGTCACTTCCTGACAGCTCTCGTTTTTTAATTAAAGGTCTATTACCAAAGTCCAATGAAAAACAGGGAGATATGAGGAGGGGGGAGGAAAAATATCAGGCCACGATCGTCGGATTTAATTTATTACAGAGTTTAACTCCCAGGAATGCACTGTATGTGGACTGTATGGAAAAGGCAATTATGTGATCAGTAATAGGCTATTAAGCTCAATTTGTGGCGTGTTATAATTAAATGAAAGGCTATCAAAATACAGTAGGCACCACCATAGTATAGATTAATGAGTGTCAAGCTACAGTACTCAAAGTGGTTTACCTGGGTGGTTTTGGGATACACTTGGACACATTGTCTGTTTGCCCTCATAAATAATGTAATTGAGTCAAATCCTGTGTCTTAAGACTTACTGTAATCCTAATACATATTTTGAATAACAGACTTTCAGTGAGCATTTCTTTGATCAAAGTAACTTAAGAAAT
Source organism: Brachymystax lenok tsinlingensis (assembly GCA_030435695.1). Classification (NCBI taxonomy): domain Eukaryota; kingdom Metazoa; phylum Chordata; class Actinopteri; order Salmoniformes; family Salmonidae; genus Brachymystax; species Brachymystax lenok. The sequence continues at coordinate 1,223,114 of CM059806.1, read as the reverse complement.
AAACCAAAACAAAGGCCAAATGTACTTGTCATATTTGGTTCCCTAAAAGAATGAGCCGATACATTTTATGCTAGGTCTTATTATTAACTAGAAACATATTGATTCTAGTTGATGAGTAGAATACATTCTAGTTGATCATTCTCTAGTTTCTTTCTCAAGCTGGTTAAACAGTTACTCAACCAGTACTACGTCACTAACACTTCTTTGTGGCGCCCCCAGGTGGCATCCTGATGTACGGCGCACTGGTGTTGTTTGAGTCTGAGTTTGTGCACGTGGTGGCCATCTCCTTCACTGCGCTGATCCTCACCGAGCTGCTCATGGTGGCGCTTAACATCCGTACCTGGCACTGGCTCATGGTGCTAGCAGAGTTCCTCAGTCTGGGCTGCTACATAGCCTCGCTTGCCTTCCTCAATGAGTACTTTGGTAAGCAAATGTTTACCTGAGGGGGAAAAAAAATGACTCAATTAAATGTTATTTATCCCCTTAGGGCCAAAGTAAAAAAACAAAAAAATGGTATGCTGTTTGCTATTGTGCTGATAAGTTTTGAGGAGAGAAGCGTACCGTAAATTATTTTATGTTGCTCTTTGCTTTTTGTTATGTGGAGGGCAGTTCTTTACAAACACTTTACTCCTGTAGTGAAACAGTCTCACCCTTTGCACTACACTGCACTGCAGCTTGTGTGTTTTAGTTTGATGCACTTATGTTTATGAGTTAACCCAATTAAACCTTGGAGGTCTGTGCTTTGTTCGTGTCTGCCATATTCTCTCTCCCTCTCCCCTTCTCCCTCGCTCGCTCCTGTATCTCTTTCCCTGTTTTTTTTTCTCTCTCATGCTAGCACTCACCTGGTGTCTCTCTCTCTCGCTCTCTCTCTCTCTCTCTCTGCTGCTCATCCTCTCTTTTGCTACTGTATGTGTCCTTGGGACAGGCATAGGCAGGGTGTCCTTTGGATCATTTCTGGGTAGGTGTGCAGCACTGTGGAAACACTACTTCTTCTCTTCCACTTCCTTTTCACACTTTCCTCTCATCACTGTTTTTGACCGTGCTGTGACTGCTCAGCCCTGTTCATGTTCCTTTAGTGACCATACTCTGACCATGTCTTTTGCGGCCCTATTTGATGTGATGTATTGAGCCTATTTGCCTGCTACTTATATTGTTTTACCATTCCACTCAGTGATGTCTCATTCCAGGCATGTGTGCAAAAGCTCTTTTAAACAGAAAACATGGATCCATAATTATCAACTAAATGTGATAATAAATTAATGTACACTGCTCAAAAAAATAAAGGGAACACTAAAATAACACATCATAGATCTGAATGAATGAAATAATTGAATGAATGAAAAATTTCTTTACATAGTTGAATGTGCTGACAACAAAATCACACAAAAATTATCAATGGAAATCAAATTTATCAACCCATGGAGGTCTGGATTTGGAGTCACACTCAAAATTAAAGTGGAAAACCACACTACAGGCTGATCCAACTTTGATGTAATGTCCTTAAAACAAGTCAAAATGAGGCTCAGTAGTGTGTGTGGCCTCCACGTGCCTGAATGACCTCCCTACAACGCCTGGGCATGCTCCTGATGAGGTGGCGGATGGTCTCCTGAGGGATCACCTCCCAGACCTGGACTAAAGCATCCGCCAACTCCTGGACAGTCTGTGGTGCAACGTGGCGTTGGTGGATGGAGCGAGACATGATGTCCCAGATGTGCTCAATTGGATTCAGGTCTGGGGAACGGGCGGGCCAGTCCTTAGCATCAATGCCTTCCTCTTGCAGGAACTGCTGACACACTCCAGCCACATGAGGTCTAGCATTGTCTTGCATTAGGAGGAACCCAGGGCCAACCGCACCAGCATATGGTCTCACAAGGGGTCTGAGGATCTCATCTCGGTACCTAATGGCAGTCAGGCTACCTCTGGCGAGCACATGGAGGGCTGTGCGGCCCCCCAAAGAAATGCCACCCCACACCATGACTGACCCACCGCCAAACCGGTCATGCTGGAGGATGTTGCAGGCAGCAGAATGTTCTCCACGGCGTCTCCAGACTCTGTCACGTCTGTCACGTGCTCAGTGTGAACCTGCTTTCATCTGTGAAGAGCACAGGGCGCCAGTGGCGAATTTGCCAATCTTGGTGTTCTCTGGCAAATGCCAAACGTCCTGCACGGTGTTGGGCTGTAAGCACAACCCCCACCTGTGGACGTTGGGCCCTCATACCACCCTCATGGAGTCTGTTTCTGACCGCTTGAGCAGACACATGCACATTTGTGGCCTGCTGGAGGTCATTTTGCAGGGCTCTGGCAGTGCTCCTCCTTGCACAAAGGCAGAGGTAGTGGTCCTGCTGCTGGGTTGTTGCCCTCCTACGGCCTCCTCCACGTCTCCTGATGTACTGGCCTGTCTCCTGGTAGCGCCTCCATGCTCTGGACACTACGCTGACAGACACAGCAAACCTTCTTGCCACAGCTCGCATTGATGTGCCATCCTGGATGAGCTGCACTACCTGAGCCACTTGTGTGGGTTGTAGACTCCGTCTCATGCTACCACTAGAGTGAAAGCACCGCCAGCATTCAAAAGTGACCAAAACATCAGCCAGGAGGCATAGGAACTGTGGTCACCACCTTCAGAACCACTCCTTTATTCTTGCTAATTGCCTATAATTTCCACCTGTTGTCTATTCCATTTGCACAACAGCATGTGAAATTTATTGTCAATCAGTGTTGCTTCCTAAGTGGACAGTTTGATTTCACAGAAGTGTGATAGACTTGGAGTTACATTGTGTTGTTTAAGTGTTCCCTTTATTTTTTTGAGCAGTGTATATCAACATGTTAGTGCCTAGCACATATTGTATGTGCTGTTATTTGGACCGATTTCTAACCTGTGTTGTTTTTTTATCCCAGACCTGGGCTTCATCACGACACCAGCCTTCCTGTGGAAGGTGTCAGTGATCACCGTCGTCAGCTGTCTCCCTCTCTATATCATCAAATACCTGAAGCGCAAGTTCTCACCACCCAGCTACTCCAAGCTGTCCTCATGAGCCATTTTAAGCTCTGTCCTGCTTACAGAACTCCCCTAATTGTCTTTCTTACGCTCTCTATGATCCAACCTTTCTTTTCAGAGCTTTTTTTACTGATCCACAGTGATTGACAGACAGGGAACCTCAAGAGGTCACTAGAAGCAAAAACATGAATAGAGTATTGTATGGATTTATGTCACTGGAATGTGGTGATACTTGTAAAGACAGCGCCACACAAATGCTAAAAAGGGACAGGGAAGGGGTAAAAACAACAAATAACCCTTTGATGCAATGGTAAAACAATTGACCCGAGGAAGGCTCGGGTCAATTTGCCTTCTGTTTAAATGCACTTCCAACCGAATCGCTTCAAGTGTCTTTTTTTTATTTTTATAGCTGGATGACTATGGTTTCCGCGTTTAACTTTTTGTATATGTAGTTCTGGATAAAAGTGTTTTATTACATTCAACGTTATTCATCTCTATACTGAGTAGAGATACCAGTATGATGGTTTAATTTGTGATTTACAACTTTGATTCCTAAGTACTGTAAATACGAACTTAACGCGTGCAGCATTTTACTACTGTACCCTGACGCTTAACTGTACTTACACTTTTAGAACACCTACTAATTCAAGGGGCTTTCTTTCTTTTTACTATTTTCAACATTGTAGAATAATAGTGAAGACATCAAAACTATGAAATAACACATATGGAATCATGTAGTAACCATATTTGGGATTCTTCAAATAGCCACCCTTTGCCTTGATGACAGATTTGCACACTTTTGGCATTCTCTCAACCAGCTTCACCTGGAATGCTGTTCCAACAGTCTTGAAGGAGTTCCCACATGCTGATCACTTGTTGGCTGCTTTTCCTTCACTCTGCGGTCCGACTCATCCCAAACCATCTTAATTTGGTTGAGGTCTGGGGATTGTGGAAGCCAGGTCATCTGATGCAGCACTCCATCACTCTCCTTCTTGGTAAAATAGTGCTTACACAGCCTTGGAGGTGTGTTGGGTCATTGTCCTGTTGAAAAACAAATGATAGTCCCACTAAGCCCAAACCAGATGGGATGGCGTATCGCTGAAGAATGCTGTGGTAGCCATGCTGGTTAAGTGTGCTTTGAATTCTAAATTTATTTACAGATAGTGTCACCAGCAAAGCACCACCACTACATAATACCTCCTCCTCCATGCTTTACGGTGGGAAATACACATGCGGAGATCATCCGTTCACCCACACCGCGTCTCACAAAGACATGGCGGTTGGAACCAAAAATCTCACATGTGGACCTCAGACCAAAGGACAGATTTCTACTGGTCTAATGTCCATTGCTCGTGTTTCTTGGCCCATCCAAGTCTCTTCTTCTTATTGGTGGCCTTTACTAGTGGTTTCTTTGCAGCAATTCAACCATGAAGGCCTGATTCACACAGTCTCCTCTGAACAGTTTATGTTGAGATGTGTCTGTTACTGAACTCTGTTTATTTGGGCTGCAGTTTCTGAGGCTGGTGACTATAATGAACTTATCCTCTGCAGCAGAGGTAACTCTGGGTCTTCCATTCCTCTGGCGGTCTTCATGAGAGCCAGTTTCATCATAGCGCTTGATGGTTTTTGCGACTGCACTTGAAGAAACTTTCAAAGCTGTTGAAATTTTCCGCATTGACAGACTTTCATATCTTAAAATAATGATGGACTGTAGTTTCTCTTTGCTTATTTGAGCTGTTCTTGCCATCATATGGACTTGGTCTTTTACCAAATAGGGATATCTTCTGTAAACCCCCCCTACCTTGTCACAGCACAACTGACTGGCTCAAATGCATTAAGAAGGAAAGAAATTCAACAAATTAACTTTTAACAATGCACACCTGTTTATTGAAATGCATTCCAGGTGACTACCTCATGAAGCTGGTTGAGAGAATGCTAAGTGTGTGCTAAGCTGTCGTCAAGGCGAAGGGTGGCTACTTTGAGGAATTCCAAATATAAAATATATTTTGATTTGTTTAACACTTCTTTGGTTACTAGATGATTCCATATGTGTTATTTCATAGTTTTGATGTCTTCAATATTATTCGACATTGTAGAAAATAGTAAAAAATAAAGAACAACCGTTGAATGAGTAGGTGTTCTAAAACTTTTGACTGGTAGAGTACCTATGGAAAACGTACATTAACCAAAATAAGCTACATTTTGCAACTAAAAGAGTGAAAAGTGCAAATTATTTGTTTTGGGAACAACACCCAACTGGCTTTGGATGTTCTCTCTTTGTACAATAAGTCCTTTACATTTCCAGATGCTGAATATCATATAAAATATCTTCATGAATTCCTGATAGTAGAAACCAGCACTCCATAGTTAATTTGATTTAGGCAATTGTATTCCTTGCATCCTGGCCTTGAACACAGTGTATTACGCTATAGGGATGTGTATTTGTCATTGGCTGCCAGCCCTGGTTGCTGGACATGCCAGTTTGCGTTTGTGCCTCATTGTTTGATTGTTGCATTTGGAAATCGGCTCTCATAGCTCCGATTTGTCAGTCACAGGATTAGATAGATTAGCTAGTGTATTCTGTTTCTTATTTGCAAGATCTCCCGGGCCAGCAGCTTGACCACAAGGGATATATATACCTTGCTGTAACCACTCACTTCTGACAATATTTCACAATGACTACTGTTCTTTCTCAATCTCAAACAAACACCGAATATTAAGGCCGTAGTTTTGTAGGCATCCTCTGACAATTACTAATATGACAGTATCTTTATTAACCTCTGATCATGTCTTCTGGGCTTGAGATGAAACTGACTTTACCCTGCTATGAATGCAAAGACGAATCCTGACAGCGGTTTTGAGGAATTAGTTTATCATTCTTGCCATGCGAGTGTGTGCGTTTAGTTAGATATAAGTTCCTAGTCCAAACACAATTGAATACATGTATCATCATGCTCACACTGATATCTTTTCCTGATTGTCTTTCTTTGTACAGTAAGTGTTGTATATTTCTCTGTGGAAGAGGTTGTCATGTTTTTATATACCATTTGAGTTGAACTCAGGTAAATCATTCCTGTATGTTCTGAATAATATAAATAGAATTGTGGCAACCATACTGTACATGGCAACGCTGTATGAGGCAGACTGGGCTGTTATGTTTATTTATGCGTGAAGTATGGACATGGCTGTCATTTTAATACAAATATATATTTTTTAAAAGTTGTTAACTTGATCCAAATTGTCTAACGATGTGTTTTCTGTTGATACTTGTGCTCTGTTTGGTGTTATACAGGTTTAATCTTTTGAGGACTTGCATTCCATGTCATAGACTGCAATTTATGGTATTACTATTGATTAATGAGCAATAAATTTAAATTTTAACAAATAATTGCTTCATATGGTGTGATTGCTTAACAACCTTAAGGTAAAAAATATTTTATTTGATATAATATTGAATTTGTCCTTTACTACTTTAGGCCTTAGAAACGCATTGAATAACACATTCATAAATGGCTAAAAAGAGTCGGAAAGTAGATCAGAAGCAGTGGCGACCCATCATTTTGAGCCCCACATTTTTAGCAACAAAATAAATTATCTATATATATTTCTTTTTGGGGGGGGAGCTTGCCAATTTTTGCATGTTATTTTGGCATTAATACGTGTCACATCAATTTGCAAACGATGTAAAAAATATATATATATATATATATATATATATATATATATATATATATATATATATATCATTGAGTTAATAAAGCCGCATACAAACATGGTCTCTTTTTTGTGTTCTTGAGTAAGGCAGCTCCAAAATGCAGGTGTTTCAGCCTAGCTCAGTGCTTTCTGTGGTGGTGGGGCAAGCCAGCAGACAATAGGAGCATTGCGCTGTGATTGGCTCAGTGTTCTGTCACTTATGGGGACACTACGTCACAGGCCAAGTCTAAGTCTTTAGTAATGGTAGGCATCGAACATTTAAGCCCTTTGTGTCCTGCCATAGTTTTTCATCCAAAATCATCTTGGCTCCTGGACTCTGGCGATGCATTTCTAGGGGCATTGGCAAACACAATGTAAGTAACTTCATTTATGTGCCCCTAATTGCACCGAATACATCTGTTTATCCTACAGATATTGTATGCAGTAATCATGAGCCTATAAACCAGAGTTCCACTGTTGGCACTGAGGTGGTGTGCCCTAGTAGGAAGACCACTGTGTGCAGCTCACCCTGCACTATCAGCTCCAATATAAATAACATAAGTCTACTTCTGATAAGCTTCCCAGTAAAGCATTAAAAACAATCAAGCAACCAAGAAAAGTGCTAAAAATAGCTCATATTAACATAACCCGGATGACGCAGATAACATTCATATTCTATCTCTGAAACTCACTTAGATAATACCTTTTGATGATACAGTGGTAACAATACATGGTTATAACATATACCGAAAATACAGATTGTCAACGGGGGCGGTGTTGCGACCTATATTCAGAACCACATTCCTGTAAAGCTTAGAGACGATCTAATGTTAAATACTGTTGAAGTAATATGGCTACAGGTTCATCTGCCTCACCTAAAGCCCATTCTGGTGGGAAGCTGCTATAGACCACCAAGTGCTAACAGTCAGTAGCTGGATAATATGTGTGAAATGCTTGATAATGTATGTGATACAGAAGTGTATTTTCTGGGGGATTTGAATATTGACTGGTTCTCATCAAGCTGCCCACTCAAGAAAAAGCTTCAAACTGTAACCAGTGCCTGCAACCTGGTTCAGGTTGTCAGTCAACCTACCAGGGTAGTTACAAACAGCACAGGAATTAAGTCATCAACATGTATTGATCACATCTTTACTAATGCTGCAGAAATTTGCTTTAAAGCAGTATCCAAATCCATAGGATATAGTGATCACAATATAATAGCCATGTCTAGGAAAACCAAAGTTCCAAAGGCTGGGCCTAATATAGTGTAAGAGGTCATACAATAAATGTTGTAGTGATTCATATGTTGATGATGTAAAGAATATTTGCTGGTCTGTGGTGTTTAATGAGGAGCAACCAGATGCTGCACATTTATGAAATTGCTTATTCCAGTTACTAATAAGCATACACCCATTAAGAAAATGACTGTAAAAACTGTTAAATCCACTTGGATTAATGAGGAATTGATAAATGGTATGGTGTGTCGTCCACACACAGCTGTACATTGCGATGAAACATGGTGAGCCCCAAAATTGCCCTCCCTGGAAGCCTGTGTTTCTACTTTTAAACTCGGACAAAACAGAGATGCTAGTTCTAGATCCCAAGAAAGAAAGAGATCTTCTGTTGAATCTGACAATTAATCTTGATGGTTATACAGTCGTCTCAAATATAACTGGGAAGGACCTCAGCGTTACTCTGGACCCTGATCTCTCTTTTGACTAACATATCAAGACTGTTCCAAGGACAGCCTTTTTCCATCTACGTAACATTGCAAAAATCAGAAACTTTCTGTCCAAAAATGATACAGAAAAATGTATCCATGCTGTTGTCAGTTCTAGGTTGGACTACTGCAATGCTCTACTTTCCGGCTACCCGGATAAAGCACTTAATAAACTTCAGTTAGTGCTAAACATGGCTGCTAGAATCTTGACTAGAACCCCAAAAATGTGACCATATTACACGAGCGCTAGCCTCTCTACACTGGCTTCCTGTTAAGGCTAGGGCTGATTTCAAGGTTTTACTGCTAACCTACAAAGCATTACATGGGCTTGCTCCTACCTATCTTTCCGATTTGGTCCTGCCGTACATACCTACACGTACAATACAGTCACAAGACTCAGGCCTCCTTACTGTCCCTAGAATTTCTAAGCAAACAACTGGAGGCAGGGCTTTCTCCTATAGAGCTCAATTTTTATGGAATGTTCTGCCTATCCATGTGAGAGACGCAGACTCGGTCTCGACCTTTAAGTCTTTATTGAAGACTCATCTCTTCAGTAGGTCCTATGATTGAGTGTAGTCTGTCCCAGGAGTGTGAAGGTGAACGGAAAGGCACTGGAGCAACGAACCGCCCTTGCTGTCTGCCTGGCCGGTTCCCCTCTCTCCACTGGGATTCTCTGCCTCAAACCCTATTACGGGGGCTGAGTCACTGGCTTACTGGTGCTCTTCCATGCCGTCCCTAGGAGGGGTGCGTCACTTGAGTGGGTTGAGTCACTGACGTGATCTTCCTGTCCGGGTTGGCGCCCCACCTCTGGTTCGTGCCGTGGGGGAGATCTTTGTGGGCTATACTCGGCCTTGTCTCAGAGTTGTAAGTTGTGCTTTGGCAAAGTGGGTGGGGTGATATCCTTCCTGTTTGGCCCTGTCCGGGGGTATCGTCAGACGGGGCCACAGTGTCTCCCGAGCCCTCCTGTCTCAGCCTCCAGTATTTATGCTGCAATAGTTTGTGTCAGGTGAGGTAGGGTAAGTCTGTTATATCTGGAGTATTTCTCCTGTCTTATCCGGTGTCCTGTGTGAATTTAAGTATGCTCTCTCTAATTCTTTCTCTTTTCTCTCTCTTTTTCTCCCTTTCTCTCTTTTTCTCTCTCTTTCTCTCGGAGGACCTGAAGCTTTGGACCATGCCTCAGGACTACCTGGCCTGATGACTCCTTGCTGTCCCCAGTCTACCTGGTCGTGCTGCTGCTCCAGTTTCAACTGTTCTGCCTACGGCTATGGAACCCTGACCTGTTCACCGGATGTGCTACCTTGTCCCAGACCTGCTGTTTTCAACTCTCTAGAGACAGCAGGTGTGGTAGAGATACTCTGAATGATCGACTATGAAAACCCAACTGACATTTACTCCTGAGGTGCTGACCTGTTGCACCCTTTACAACCACTGTGATTATTATTATCTGACCCTGCTGGTCATCTATGAACATTTGAACATCTTGGCCATGTTCTGTTATAATCTCCGCCCGGCACAGCCTGAAGAGGACTGGCCACCCCTCATAGCCTGGTTTCTCTCTAGGCAAAAGGTATGGCAAATAAGTCTGGCAGCCCAACTGATTGGCAAACTGACTGCAAATTAAAAAATCATGTGACTAAACAAAACAAAAATAAACTATACTATACTATGAAACAAAGATAAATTATATAAAGAATGATAGTAAAAAGCTTTGGGGCACCTTAAATGAAATTTTTGGGGAAAAAATCAACTCGGCTCCATCATTCATCGAATCAGATGGCTCATTCATCACGAAGCCCACTGATATTGCCAAGCACTTTAATGACTTTTTCATTGGCAAGATAAGCAAACTTAGGGATGACATGCCAGCAACAAACGCTGACACTACACATCCAAGTATATCGGACCAAATTATGAAAGACAAGAATTGTACTTTTGAATTCTGTCAAGTCAGTGTGGAAGAGGTGAAAAAATTATTGTTGTCTATCAATAATGACAAGCCACTGGGGTCTGACAATCTGGATGGAAAATTAATGCAGATAATAGCAGACGATATTGCCACTCCTATTTGCCACATCTTCAATTTAAGCCTACTAGAACGTGTGTGCCCTCAGGGCTGGAGGGAAACAAAAGTCATTCCACTACCCAAGAATAGTAAAGCCCCCTTTACTGGCTCAAATAGCTGACCAATCAGCTTGTTACCAACCCTTAGTAAACTTCTGGAAAAAAATTGTGTTTGACCAGATACAATGCTATTTCACAGTAAACAAATTGACAATAGACTTTCAGCACGCTTATAGGGAAGGACACTCAACAAGCACAGCACTGATTAGCTGAGAGAAAATTATGATACAATTATTGTGGGGACTGTCTTGTTAGACTTCAGTGCAGCTTTTGACATTATTGATCATAGTCTTTTTGCTGGAAAAACTTGTGTTTTGGCTTTACACCCTCTGCTATATTGTGGATAAAGAGTTACTTGTCTAACAGAACACATAGGGTGTTCTTTAATGGAAGCCTCTCAAACATAATCCAGGTAGAATCAGGAATTCCCCAGGGTAGCTGTTTATGCCCCTTGCTTTTTTAAATCTTTATTAATGACATGCCACTGACTTTGAGTAAAGCCAGAGTGTCTATGTATGCGGATGACACAACACTATACACGTCAGCTACTACAGCAACTAAAAATGACTGCAACACTTAACAAAGAGTTGCAGTTAGTTTCAACGTGGGTGGCAAAGAATAAGTTAGCCCTAAATATTTCTAAAACTAAAAGCATTGTATTTGAGACAAATCATTCACTAAACCCTAAACCTCAACTAAATCTTGTAATAAATAATGTGGAAATTGAGGAAGTTGAGATGACTGCTTGGAGTAACCCTGGACTGTAAACTGTCATGGTCAAAACATATTGATACAACAGTAGCTAAGATGGGGAGAAGTCTGTCCATAATAAAGCGCTGCTCTGCCTTTTGAACAACACTATCAACAAGGCAGGCTCTAGTTATGTCGCACCTGGACTTCTGTTCAGTCGTGTGGTCAGGTGCCACAAAAAAAGACTTAGGAAAATTGCAATTGACTCAGAACAGTGCAGCACGGCTGGCCCAAGGATGTACACAGAGAGCTAATATTAATAATATGCATGTCAATCTCTCCTGGCTCAAAGTGGAGGAGAGATTGACTTCATCACTACTTGTATTTATGAGAGGTATTGACATGTTGAATGCACCGAACTGTCTGTCTAAACTACTGGCACACAGCTCAGACACCCATGCATACCCCACAAGACATGCCACCAGAGGTCTCTTCACAGTCCCCAAGTCCAGAACAGACTATGGGAGGTGCACAGTACTACATAGAGCCATGACTACATGGAACTCTATTCCACATCAAGTAACTGATGCAAGCAGTAAAATTTGATTTATAAAAACAGATACAAAACACCTTATGGAACAGCGGGGACTGTGAAGCAACACAAACATACGCTATACACTCACATACACATGGATTTAGTACTGTAGATATGTGGTGGTGGTGGAGTAGGGGCCTGAGGGGACACAGTGTGTTTTGAAATCTGTGAATGTATTGTAATGTTTTTTAAATTGTATACACTGCCTTAATTTTGCTGGACCCCAGGAAGAGTAGCTGCTGTCTTGGCAGCAGCTAATGGGGATTCATAATAAATACAAATACAAAATATGTACAGTAGCTTTGATTGGACTGATCATGTCATTGCTTTCAAAATCTTAGCTTGCAGTCATGAATCAAGTTGACAGTCTACTGGCAGATCCTTTTTAATCCTTGTCATATGAAGAGAAATAATGAAGAGAAATTATAGATAAAACGTATCGGTGCTCATCGGCCATTGGACATAAACATTACAGAACATGTTGGAAATCGCAAATTCAACAATGAGTGATTTGGAAAGAATCAGTGGCTAACTGCAAGCATTGCAAAGCAATCACTAGCCTGCTATTCAATGGGGTGGCTGTGTTTTTTTCAGAGTTCCCACCATAAATGCAGAGAATGCCAGACTTTGATGACAAAGTTTGATGACAAAATTTGCCCACACAGAACCGCCGCACCAGGAATATGTAATTGTTTTTTTTATTATACCCCAAATTACGGCGTGCCGTGTAAAGGCATGGGGACGCAGACCAAACAAACACTATACAAAAACACAGGGTTGAAACCCAAACAAAAGAGCGAGTAGTACCTTGAATAAATAACACACGCGCACAATGATTAACACACGAGACGAGACCCGTAATCGTCTGCGCAATCCACAAGGTCACGGAAGCACAAAACACACAGCACAGGTACTCTCACGCACCAACGGACATTGTAATAATAAGCGACACCACCATGATGGACAAAGGGCACATATAGGGTCAACCGATTAATCGGCATGGCCAATTAATTAGGGCCTTTTTGGACGCCGATTACATTGCAATCCATGAGGGAACTGCGTGGCAGGCTGACCACCTGTTACGCAAGTGCAGCGTCAAAAGGACCTTGTGGCTGCAAGGAGCCAAGGTAAGTTGGTAGCTAGCATTAAACTTATCTTATTAAAAACAATCAATCTTCACATAATCACTAGTTAACTACACATGGTTGATGATATTACTAGGTTAACTAGCTTGTCCTGCGTTGCATATATCCATAAACATCAATGCCTTTCTTAAAATCAATACACAGAAGTATATTTTTAAAGCTGCATATTTACTTAAAATAAATTAATGTTAGCAAGCAATATTAACTAGGGAAATTGTGTCACTTCTCCTGTGTTCAGTGCGAGCAGAGTCAGGGTATATGCAGCAGTTTGGGCCGCCTGGCTCGTTGCGAACTGTGTGAAGACCATTTCTTCCTAACAAAGACCGGAATTCATTTGCCATAATTTTACATAATTATGACATGACATTGAAGGTTGTGCAATGTAACAGAAATATTTAGACTTAGGGTTGCCACCCGTTCGATAAAATACGGAACGAATCCATATTTCACTGAAAGAATAAACGTTTTGTTTTCAAAATGATAGTTTCCGGATTTGACCATATGAATGACCAAAGGCTCGTATTTCTGTGTTTATTATATTATAAGTCTATTATTTGATATTTGATAGAGCAGTCTGACTGAGCAGTGGTAGGCAGCAGCAGGCTCGTAAGCATTCATTCAAACAGCACTTTACTGCATTTGCCAGCAGCTCTTAGCAATGCTTGAAGCACAGCACTGTTTATGACTGGCAATACTAAAGTGCCTATAAGAACATCCAATAGTCAAAGGTATATGAAATACAAATGGTATAGAGAGAAATAGTCGACGCGTCATAATTCCTATAATAACTACAACCTAAAACTTCTTAAATGGGAATATTGAAGAACTGGGAATATTCAACCACCAGCTTTCATTTGTTCTCATGTTCTGAGCAAGGAACTTAGGTTAGGTTTTTTACATGGCACATATTGCACTTTTACTTTCTTCTTCAACACTGGGTTTTTGCGTTATTTAAACCAAATTGAACATGTTATTTGAGACTAAATAGATTTTATTTATGTATTATATTAAGTCAAAATAAAAGTGTTCATTGCTCATTCAGTATTGTTGTAATTGTCATTAATACAAATATATATATAATAATCGGTATCGGCTTTTTTTTGGTCATCAAATAATCAGTATCGGTGTTGGAAAATCATAATCGGTCGACCTCTAATATATACAAATACAATCAGTGGGAATAGGGGCCAGGTGTGCGCAATGAAAGTTCCAGAGAGATCCGTGACAGTATGCTTGTTTGCAGAATTTTTTTTGCACAGCTTTGACTGCTACTGATTGTAGTGGTGGTGCTTGGCTTGCGCATGCAAATTCAGCACACGCAACGTTCTATAATAGAATTGGGTTATTTGACGTGTCAAATTAAAAAGCTTGTTTAACACGTCAAGTAGTGTTATTTGACGTGTATCTTTCTTGACACACAAAGACCCAAACAGCGTTCAATGTGCCTCACCCTAATAATTTGGTCTATTTTTATCTCTTAATTTTGCCTACTGTTCTAATTTGGTGGTGCACATAGCCTGTTTTAGAGAAATGTAATCATTGAATATTGTAAGAGCTTTATCCTACGGTTCTGACTTGGTGTACAGGAGCACACTGTAAGAACGGCCCATGTTCTGAATTCTGTCGCTGTATATTTCAAAAGTGCTGAACAAATAGTTATATTGACTACGTCTGTCGTCGCTAGCTCATTATTGTCTTAATCGAAATTACGGATTGCCTCTTATTCGCTTGTCGTCCCCTTATGCAATATTTTGTCCATCTCAATTGTTAGTAGAAACCACATTTGTTTAACCTCTACGGGATTTTATTTCACCTTTATTTAACCATGTAGGCAAGTCGAGAACAAGTTCTCATTTACAACTGCGACCTGGCCAAGATAAAGCAAAGCAGTTCGACACATACAACAACACAGAGTTACACATGGAGTAAAACAAACATACAGTCAATAATACAGTAGAAAAAATGAATCTATATACAAAGAGTGCAAATGAGGTAAGATAAGGAAGGTAAGGCAATAAATAGGCCATGGTGGCAAAGTAATTACAATATAACATTTAAACACTGGAATGGTAGATGTGCAGTAGATGAATGTGCAATGTAGAAAAACTGGGGTGCAAAGGAACAAGATAAATAAATAAATACGGTAGGGGATGAGGTAGTTGGTTGGGCTATTTACAGATGGGCTATATACAGGTGCAGGGGTCTGTGAACTGCTCTGACAGCTGGTGCTTAAAGCTGGTGAGGGAGATAAGTGTCTCCAGTTTCAGAGATTTTTGTAGTTCGTTCCAATCATTGGCAGCAGAGAACTGGAAGGAGAGTCGGCCAAAGGAGGAATTGGCTTTGGGGGTAACCAGTGAGATATACCTGCTGGAGCGCGTGCTGCTATGGTGACCAGCGAGCTGAGATAAGGCGGGACTTTACCTAGCAGGGACTTGTAGATGACCTGGAGCCAGTGGGTATGGCGACGAGTGTAAAGCGAGGGCCAGCCAACGAGAGCGTACAGGTTGCAGTGGTGGGTGGTATATGGGGCTTTGGTAACAAAACAGATGGCACTGTGATAGACTGCATCCAATTTGTTGAGTAGAGTATTGGAGGCTATTTTGTAAATGACATCACCGAAGTCGAGGATCGGTAGGATGGTCAGTTTTACAAGGGTATGTTTGGCAGCATGAGTGAAGGATGCTTTGCTGTGAAATAGGAAGCCAATTCTAGATTTAATTTTAGATTGGAGATGATTGATGTGAGTCTGGAAGGAGAGTTTACAGTCTAACCAGACACCTAGATATTTGTAGTTGTCCACATAATCTAAGACAGAACCGTCCAGAGTAGTGATGCAGGACGGGCGGACAGGTGCGCGGCAGCGATCGGTTGAAGAGCATGCATTTGGTTTTACTTGTGTTTAAGAGCAGTTGGAGGCCATGGAAGGAGAGTTGTATGGCATTGAAGCTCATCTGGAGGGTAGTTAACACAGTGTCCAAAGAGGGGCCAGAAGTATACAGAATGGTGTCATCTGCGTAGAGGTGGATCAGAGACTCACCTGCAGCAAGAGCGACATCATTGATGTATACAGAGAAGAGAGTCGGCCCAAGAATTGAACCCTGTGGCACCCCCATAGAGACTGCCAGAGGCCCGGACAACAGGCCCTCTGATTTGACACACTGAACTCTATCGGAGAAGTAGTTGGTGAACCATGCGAGGCAATCATTTGAGAAACCAAGGCTGTCGAGTCTGCCGATAAGGATGTGGTGATTGACAGTCGAAAGCCTTGGCCAGATCAATGAATACGGCTGCACAGTAATGTCTCTTATCGATGGCGGTTATGATTTAGTTTAGTACCTTGAGCGTGGCTGAGGTGCACCCATGACCAGCTCTGAAACCAGACTGCATGCGGAGAAGGTACGGTGGGATTTGAAATGGTCGGTAATCTGTTTGTTAACTTGGCTTTCAAAGACCTTAGAAAGGCAGGGTAGGATAGATATAGGTCTGTATCAGTTTGGGTCAAGAGTGTCTCTTGAAAGAAAGGGTGCAGATTGTCTAGCCCGGTTGATTTGTAGGGGGTCCAGATTTTGCAGCTCTTTCAGAACATCAGCTAACTGGATTTGGGAGAAGGAGAAATGGGGAGGCTTTGGCGAGTTACTGGGGGGGGTGCAGGGCTGTTGACCGGGGTAGGGGTAGCCATGGCCAGCCGTAGAAAAATGCTTATTGAAATTCTCAATTATTGTGAGTTTATCGGTGGTGACAGCGTTTCCTATCCTCAGTGCAGTGGGCAGCTGGGAGTAGGTGCTCTTATTCTCCATAGACTTTACAGTGTCCCAGAACTTTTTTGAGTTTGTGTTACAGGAAGCAAATTTCTGCTTGAAAAAGCTAGCCTTGGCTTTCCTAACTGCCAGTGTATATTGGTTCCTGACTTCCCTGAAAAGTTGCATATCACGGGAGCTGTTCGATGCTAATGCAGAACGCCACAGGATGTTTTTTGTGCTGGTCAAGGGCAGTCAGGTCTGGAGAGAACCAAGGGCTATATCTGTTCCTGGTTCTAAATTTCTTGAATGGGGCATGCTTATTTAAGATGGTGAGGAAGGCACTTTTAAAGAATAACCAGGCATCCTCTACTGACGGGATGAGGTCAATATCCTTCCAGGATACCCGGGCCAGGTCGATTAGAAAGGCCTGCTCGCTGAAGTGTTTTAGGGAACGTTTAACAGTAATGAGGGGAGATCGTTTGACCGCTAAACCCATTACGGATGCAGGCAATGAGGCAGTGATCGCGGAGATCTTGGTTGAAAACAGCAGGGGTGTATTTGGAGGGCAAGTTAGTTAGGATGACATCTATGAGGGTGCCTGTGTTTACGGCTTTGGGGTTGTACCTAGTAAGTTCAATGATGATTTGTGTGAGGTTTAGAGCATCAAGCTTAGATTGTAGGATGGCTGGGGTGTTAAGCATGTCCCAGTTTAGGTCACCTAGCAGCACGAACTCTGAAGATAGATGGGGGGCAATCAGTTCACATATGGTGTCCAGAGCACAGCTGGGGGCAGAGGGTGGTCTATAGCAAGCGGCAACAGTGAGAGACTTGTTTCTATAAAGGTGGATTTTTAAAAGTAAAAGTTCAAATTGTTTGGGTACAGACCTGGATAGTAAGACAGAACTCTGCAGGCTATCTCTGCAGTAGATTGCAACACCGCCCCCTTTGGCCGTTCTAGCTAACGTGTGCTAATGTGATTAGCATGGAGTTGTAAGTAACAAGAACATTTCCCAGGACATAAACATGTCTTATATGGGCAGAAAGCTTAAATTCTTGATAATCTAACTGCACTGTCCAATTTACAGTAGATATCACAGTGAACAAATACCATGCTATTGTTAGAGGAGAGTGCACAACAACAAACTTTTATCACGGCAACTGGTTTAATACATTCACCTCTGAAGGTAAATAATGTACTTACATTCAGTAATCTTGCTCTGATTTGTCATCCTGAGGGTCCCAGAGATAAAATGTAGCATAGTTTTGTTTGATCAAATATATTTTAATATTCAAATGTAGGAACTGGGTTCTACAGTTTGAACCCCTGCTGACAGTTTGAACCCTCTTGACTTTTTCCACATTGAGTTATGTTACAGCCTTTCTAAAATGGATTAAAAAAATTGGCACAAAACTACCTCCGTACTTTCATTCGTTTGCAAGGGTTACATTCAGACGAGTCCAATGACACTTGTGGGGGCCGTAGAGCAAAACAGAAAACACCATTGTGTTTGTGAGTCTCCCCTTTTCATAGTGGGGTCATATTAACTCAAATGGTGCAGACAGAAGTTGGCACATCAGCATTACTGTCTTCCGAGGAGTCCCGTCTGAGGGGTCTGAATACTTTCAGACCCCTTGACTTTTTCAAAATGTTGTTACGTTACAGCCTTATTCTAAAATGAATTAATATGAACCCACTATGGAAAGGGGAGACTCACGAACACGATGGTGTTTTCCAAGTTCCAAACTGCCTCTGGACGCAACGTCAGCACAATAACTGTTTGTTGGGAGCTTCATGAAATGGGTTTCCATGGCCGAGCAGTAGCACACAAGCCTAAGATCACCATGCACAATGCCAAGCATCGGCTGGGGTGGTGTAAAGCTCGCCGCCATTGGACTCTGGAGCAGTGGAAACACGTTCTCTAGGGTGATGAATCACGCTTGACCATCTGGCAGTCCGATCGGACGAATCTGGATTTGGTGGATGCCAGGAGAATGCTACCTTCCCACATGCATAGTGCCAACTGTAACGTTTGGGGGAGGAGGAATAATGGTCTGAGGCTATTTTTTAAAACAAATCACACATACACATGGTTAGCAGATGTTATTGTGAGTGTAGCGAAATGCTTGTGCTTCTAGTTCCGACAGTGCAGCAATATCTAGCAAGTAATCTAACAATTCCACAACAGGTACCTAATACACACAAGTCTATGTAAAAGGTATGGAATAAGAATATGTACATATAAATATATGGATGAGCGATGACCGAGCGACATAGGCAAGATGCAATAGATGGTATAAAATACAGTATATACATGTGAGATGAGTAATGCACGATATGTAAACATTATCAAAGTGGCATTATTAAAGTGACAAGTGATCCATTTATTAAAGTGGCCAATGATTTCAAGTCTGTATGTAGACAGCAACCTCTCTGTGTTAGTGTTGGCTGTTTAACAGTCTGATGGCCTTGAGATAGAAATTGTTTTTCAGTCTCTCAGTCCCAGCTTTGATGCACCTGTACTGACCTCGCCTTCTAGATGGTAGCGGGGTGAACAGGCAGTGGCTCGGGTGGTTGTTGTCCTTGATCTTGTTGGCCTTCCTGTGACATCGGGTGCTGTAGGTGTCCTGGAGGTCAGGTAGTTTGCCCCCGTTGATGCGTTGTGAAAACCGCACCACCCTCTGGATATCCTTGTGGTTGTGGGCGGTGCAGTTGCCGTACCAGGCAATGGTGATACAGCCCGACAGGATGCTCTCAATTGTGCATCTGTAAAGGTTTGTGAGGGTTTGTGAGCCAGATTTCTTCAGCCTCCTGAGGTTGAAGAGGTGCTGTTGCACAATCTTCACCACACTGTCTGTGTGGGTGGACCATTTCAGTTTGTCCGCTGAGGAATTTAAAAGTTTCCACCTTCTCCTCTGCTGTCCCGTCGATGTGGATAGGGGGTTGCTCCCTCTGCTGTTTCCTGAAGTCCACCTCCATGTACTTTGTTTTGTTGATGTTAAGTGAGAGGTTGTTTTCCTGACACCACACTCCGAGTGCCCTCACCTCCTCCCTGCGGGGTTGAGACCCAGGGCCTCGAGCTTAATGATGAGCTTGGAGGGTACTATGGTGTTGAATGCTGAGCTGTAGACAATGAACAGAATTCTTACATAGGTGTTGCTCTTGTCCAGATGGGATAGGGCAGTGTGCAGTGTGATGGCGATTACATTGTCTGGGGACCTATTGGGGAGGTATGCAAATTGAAGTGGGTCTAGTGTGGCAGGTAAGGTGGAGGTGATATGATCCTTGACTAGTCTCTCAAAGCACTTCATGATGACAGAGTTGAGTTCTACGAGGCGATAGTCATTTTGTTCCGTTACCTTTGCCTTCTTGGGTACAGGTACAATGGTGGCCATCTTGAAGCATGTGGGGACAGCAGACTTGTATAGGGAGAGATTGAATATGTAGACCCTGCCACATAAGTCTTGAGTTTGAGCCGTTGAATTGTGACTCCACTTTGTCCCTCTACCGACATTTTGCTTGTTTGTTTGCCTTGCCAAGAGAATAACTACACTGTTTGTATTTGGCCATATTCCCAGTCATCTTTCCATTGTTAAATGCGGTGGTTCGCGCTTTCAGTTTTGTGCGAATGTCGCCATCTATCCGCGGTTTCTGGTTCAGGCTAGGCCCCTTAGTTCAAGTGAAGGGAAATCTTAAATCTATAGCATACAATGACATTCTAGACAATTCTTTCCTTCCAACTTTGTGGCAACAGTTTGGGGAAGGCCCTTTCCTATTTCAGCATGACTATTCCTCCATGCACAAAGCGAGGTCCATACAGAAATGGTTTGTCGAGATCGGTATGGAAGAACTTGACTGGCCTGCACAGAGCCCTGACCTCAACTCCATTGAACACCTATGGGATGAATTGGAAGGCGGACTGCGAGCCAGGCCTAATCGCCCAACGTCAGTGCCTCACTAATGCTCTTGTGGCTGAATGGAAGCAAGTGGAAAGACTTCCCAGAAGAGTGGAGACTGTTATAGCAGCAAATGGAGGACCAACTCCATATTAATGCCCATGATTTTGGAATTAGACGTTTGATGAGCATGTGTCCACATACTTTTGGTCATGTAGAGTATCTCTAGCTTAAACTGATGGATTTTGATGGGGTTTTGTATCACATTACTTAGATTGACGCACCTTAAAAACAATTCCCTAATGTCATCATGCTCAGGGAACTAAGTGGATATTTTATATCTCGTTAACACTCTTCTGGTTTAATTTTTTCTGATTTGAGTTGTATCAGAGAGTTTAGAGAGAGTTTAGAAAACCTTGCTACTGTACTGTCTTTGGTTATGATACTGGTAACCCTCAGAATTGTATTCATGCAGATGAAGAATAATTTTTGACCACAAGATGGTGGCAAAGACCAGACACTGGAAAGATATGATAATGAATCTAAAAAGGTTGTTTAAGAATCAAGTATTTTAGAGTACACTTTTGAAGTCTGTTGAAGTGTTTGCTTCGTCCCGCAACGGGCCATTCTAAACAATGGCTCGTTGAGGCCGAAGCAATTGAAGTGTATGCAGGACTATGCTCTTAAAATTTGTGGTGGAGCACACGTTTCTGCAACGATCTCTGTGGTATCCATCCCTCATCAGGTTGCCTCATGTTAGTCTGTGGGCTAATCTATTCCTCCTTAGGCACCTCCAAATAATCAGACTAACCCAACCATTTAATCACCTTTTCCCAAGGCAGTAATTGATTCCGAATGTAAAGTAAATACAAAGGAATGACTTGATCAATAGAAAATGTATCAATATGCAGAAGCAGTATATACACTGTTTTCTTATATTTTACCCTCAGAGAGGGTATTCAGGTTTGAGCTGCTCACTAAGCAGAAGACAATGTGTTATCAATTTCCCCCCTCGAGAGTACTAGGAAACATTGTGGATGGTGGGTGACCCAGCGATGAATATGATGGTCTGATGGCTCATGTTAGGAAACCTTCGCTTTCATCTCCCCCTTATTTTCACACACAGCTTCACATTCACAAAGATGAAAAGGTACTGTAAGTAGAAAGAATTGCCTTTTCTATGTGGTTATTTGGAAAATGGCAATACTGCTGGTTTACTTGACATTGCAGTATACTAAAGAGAGGATGCTGAGATAAATACAGGGTTTCAGGCACTGCAAATCAGCTTGTTTATTTTGTGACCTTTTTTGCTTAATAACACAACTAGCTAATGTGTTCTATGACTCCCTGGTTTGGATGTTTTCTTTGTCAGTCAACAGGTTTGGCAGTCAAATCAGATTCTGTACACGTGTTGTGGAAAGTCTACACAGGTGAGTGCACAATGTCAAAGCCCATTACTCCCAATAATATAATTACCTTCATTAGAATGAAATATAAACTGGGCCTCCCGAGTGGCACAGCGGTCTAAGGCACTGCATCACAGTGTTGTGGCGTCACCACTGCCTTGGGTTTGATCCCAGGCTGTGTGACAAAGGCCGGGGGGGCTTTACTTGGCTCATTGCACTCTAGCGACTCCTTGTGGTGGACCGGGCGCCTGCAGGCTGACTTCGGTCATCAGTTGGACGGTGTTTCCTCTGACACATTGGTACAGCTGGCTTCTAGGTTAGTCGAGCGGGTGTTAAGAAGCACGGCTTGACGGGTCATGTTTCGGAGGAAGCATAACTCAACTTATCCTGAGCAGCGATGAAACAAGATCATAATCACAAAATTGGGGAGAATAAGAGGGTGAAAATTACACACAAAACATTATTAAATAGAAGGTACTAGGGAGTATTAGTCAACGATCAGCACATTGGAGCAAATTATCAAAGTGCTGTAATAAGTGTCCAAATTTGATTTTACAGTAAACAGAAAATTCATGTTATTAATAATTTGTAAGATGGTTGTGAGTGAGAGAATTTTACATGCTACAGGATGATGCATCTATTTGACATTTCTTGAGAAAATGATGTTAGCCATCCCCTGGGTGTAAAACTATAACATCGCAGAAATGTTAGATTTGTGGAGGAACATTTTGTCAAATGTGTATTTTCGATGACATTTTCAGCATTTTATACACTGAAAAGACCTACCATTATGCTATTATGCTGCTGTATCTTGTTACTAAATGACCAAATGCCTTATTCCATTTGACTGGGTTGTTCTAGATTTCCAATGCAACCTGTTTGAATTAAGTAGGCGTGACCAACACAAATCAAATCAAATGTTATTTGTCACATGCTCCGAATACAACAGGTGTAGACCTTACCGTGAAATGCTTACTTACAAAGCCCTTAACCAGCAGTTCAAGAAATAGATTTAAGAAAATATTGACTAAATAAAATGTTATTTGTAGTATTTGTAGTTGTCCATTCTAAGTCAGAACCGTCCAGAGAAGTGATGCTGGACGGGCGGACAGGTGCGGGCAGTGATCGATTGAAGAGCATGCATTTAGTTTTACTTGCATTTAAGAGCAGTTGGAGGCCATGGAAGGAGAGTTGTAGGCATTGAAGCTCATCTGGAGGTTAGTTAACACAGTGTCCAAAGAAGGGCCAGAAGTATACAGAATGGTGTCGTCTGCGTAGAGGTGGATCAGAGAATCACCAGCAGCAAGAGCGACATCATTGATGTATACAGAGAAGAGAGTCGGCCCGAGAATTAAACCCTGTGGCACCCCCATAGAGACTGCCAGAGGTCCGGACAACAGGCCCTCCGATTTGACACACTGAACTCTAAATGGGTGGCCATTTGATATTGTTTAGTAGTCTTATGGCTTGGGGGTAGAAGCTGTTAAGGACCCTTTTGGACATTGACTTGGCACTGTGGTACTATTTGCTGTGCGGTAGCAGAGAGAACAGTCTATGACTTCGGTGACTGGAGTCTATGACAATTTTTTGGGCCTTCCTCTGACATCGACCTAGTATATAGGTCCTGGATGGCAGGAAGCTTGGCCCTGGTGATGTACTGGGCCGTACACATTACCCTCTGTAGCGCCTTACGATTGGATGCAGAGCAGTTGCCATACCAGGCGGTGATGCAACCGGTCAGGATTCTCGCGATGGTGCAGCTGTAGAACCTTTTGAGGATCTGGGAACCCATGCCAAATCTTGTCAGTCTCCTGAGGGGGAAAAGGTGTTGTCGTGCCCTCTTCATGACTGTCTTGGTGTGTTTGGACCATGATAGTTTGTTGGTGATGTGGACACCAAGGAACTTGAATCTCTCGACCCGCTCCACAACAGCTCCGTCGATGTTAATGGGGGACTGTTCGGCCCGTCTTTTCCTGTAGTCCACGATCAGCTTCTTTGTCTTGCTCACATTGAGGGAGAGGTTGTTGTCCTGGCACCACACTACCAGTTCTCTGACCTCCTCCCCATAGACTGGCTCATCATTGTCTGTGATCAGGCCTACCAATGTTGTGTCGTCAGCAACCTTAATGATGGTGTTGGAGTCGTGCTTGTCCACGCACGAGGGGCCCCAGTGTTGAGGATCTGACTGGCAGATGTGTTGTTGCCTACTCTCACAACCCGGGGGCATCCCGTCCAGGATCCAGTTGCAGATGGAGGTGTTTAGTCCCAGGGTCCTTAGCTCAGTGATGAGCTTTGTGGGCACAATGGTGTTGAACGCTGAGCTGTAGTCAATGAACAGCATTCTCACATAGGTGTTCCTTTTGTCCAGGTGGGAAAGGGCAGTGTGGAGTGCGATTGAGATTCCGTCATCTGTGGATCTGTTGGGGCGGTATGCAAATTGGAGTGGGTCTAGGGTTTGATGGTGTTGATGTGAGTCATGACCAGCCTTTTAAAGCACTTCATGAATACCGACGTGAGTGCTAAGGGTCGGAAGTCCTTTAGGCAGGTTACCTTTGCTTTCTTGGGCACAGGGACTATGGTTGTCTGCTTGAAACATGTTTGTATTACAGACTCAGAGAGAGGTTGAAAATTCTTGCCAGTTGGTCTGTGCATGCTCTAAAGTATACATCCTGGTAATCCGTCTGGCCCGCGTCTTTGTGAATGTTGACCTGTTTAACTTCTTAGGGAGTGGCAGGTGAGGTGATGGTTTTGGAGAGTCTGGCGTGCCCAAAGCAAAATGCCTGCCACTCAGGCTCAGAAAATAGGATATGCACATAATTAGCACGTCTGGATAGGAAACACTCTGAAGTTTCTAAAAGTGTTAACATAATGTCTGTGAGTATAACAGAACTCATTTAGCAGGCAAAAATGCAAGAAAAAAAACATCCGGAAATCAGTTTCTGGTGACCTTTGGCTCTCTTAGACACACTCCCTATTGAATCCATTTGTTACCAGGACTGAGACTGCAGTACCTATGGCTTCCACTAGATGTCAACAGTCTATATATAAAGCCTCAGAGAGATTGGAGTAAGCAGGGCGAATAGGTACAGGAAATTGCATTGGGACCTCAAATGTCAACAAGTTTTCTCGGGCGCGAGTCTGGCTGGCGCGCCCCACATTATTTTGCTTATATAAGGTATAGGTGACCATCCGAGTGAAATATTATCGCTAATATTCATAAAAGGATAGCTAAGGATGCATTTTAACTGGTATTTGATTTGTTTAGGAAAAGTTTATAGGTATATTTGAATGCGTTCTCTTCACGTTTCAATGGACAATTCGACGTTGGATTTTCTGAACATAACGCGCCAACCAAACAGAGATTTATGGATATAAAAAAAAGATAAATTCTAACAAAAGAACCATGGATTGTCTTTGTTGGACACTTGGGAAGCCATCAGCAGAAGTTCTTCAAAAGGTAAGGGATTTGTTTTCGCTGCGAAATGTGTTTTGTGTGAACTGCGATCGTTTATGAATTTATGCTAATGGGAAAATATTGGAGGTGCTACCCTCAAACAATCAAATGTTGTGCTTTTGCCGTAAAGCCTTTTTGAAATCTGACAACGCTGTGATATTGCCAAGAAGCAGAGCTTTTGATGACTATGCAACACTTGTGTATTGATGAATGTTTAATAATTCAACTTTTGGATTTTGAATTTGGCACCTTGCATTTCACCGGGTAGGTTAGCGCCCCACCACTCCCTAAGTAGTTTTAAAGGTCTTGCTCACATTGGCTATGGAGAGCGTGATCACACAGTCGTCCGGAACAGATGGTGCTCTCATGCATGCTTCAGTGTTGCTTGCCTCGAAGCGAGCATAAAAGGCATTTAGCTCGTCTGGTAGGCACGCGTCACTGGGCAGCTCGCGGCTGGGTTTCCCTTTGTAGTCTGTAATAGTTTGCAAGCCCTACTACATCTGACGAGCGTCAGAGCCGGTGTAGTAGGATTCAATCTTAGCCCTGTATTGACGCTTTTCCTTATGATGGTTCGTCTGAGGGCATAGCTGGATTTCTTATACGCTTCCGGATTAGTGTCCCACTCCTTCAAAGCAGCAGCTCTAGCCTTTAGCTCGGTGCGGATGTTGCCTGTAATCCATGGCTTCTGGTTGGGATATGTATGCATTGTCACTGTGGGGACGACGTCGACTATGCACTTATTGATGAAGCTGCTGACTGAGGTGGTATGCTCCTCAATGCTCATTGGATGAATCCCGGAAACATATTCCAGTCTGTGCTAGCAAAACAGTCCTGTAGCGTAGCATTCGCATCATCTGACCACTTCCATATTGAGTGAGTCACTGGTACTTCCTGCTTTAGTTTTTGCTTGTAAGCAGGAATCAGGAGGATAGAATTATGGTCAGATTTGCCAAATTGAGTACGAGTTAGAGCTTTGTATGTATCTCTGTGTGTGGAGTAAAGGTGGTCTAGAGTTTTTTCCTCTGGTTGCACATCTGACATGCTGGTAGAAATGAGGTAGAACGGATTTAAGATTAAACTTCTTAAGGATCGGATCCCATTAGCGGGCTCTTGTCTGCATTAACCTCTTAAGGAGCAGCAAGGTGCGCTGGGGCGCTAGCGCCCCAATCCCGACACTACCAGGTGAAATGCAAGGCGCCAAATTCAAAATCCAAAAGTTGAATTATTAAACATGCATCAATATACAAGTGTTTCATAGTCATCAAAAGCTCTGCTTCTTGCGTTGTCACAGCGTTGTCAGATTTCAAAAAGGCTTTACGTCGAAAGCACCACATTTGATTGTTTGAGGGTAGCACCTAACATATTTTTTCCATTACCATGAATTCATTAGCCTTCACGGTTCACACAAAACACATTTCAAAACAAATCAATTACCTGTTGAAGAACTTCTGCTGATGGCTTCCCAAGTGTCCAACGAAGACAATACATGGTTCTTTTGTTAGAAAAAGTAATGTATTATATCCATTATTCTCAATTTGGTTTGTGCGTTATAATCAGAAACTACAGCCTCCACTCGTCCATTGAAACGTGAAGAGAACTCGTTCAACTTATACCTATAAACTTGTCCAAGAACAATCAAACATAATTTTAAATGTATCCTTAGGAACACTTTTATTTCAACTGGAATATAAGCTGGGCTATAAGAAAGGAAAAAAACACAGAGCGCGCCTGTCTCTGGGGACACTTCCTGATTCCTCTTCTACTCTGCTCTAATAGCATCTAAAAAAAATCTGAACACTGTCTCGAGACTGTTGACATCCAGAGGAAGCGATAGGTACTGCATTCATATGCCCTTATAAGGGCATTTTCATAAGGGAAGGGACAAATGGTTAACACTTTTAGAAAATTCAGAGTGTTTTGTATCCAATGGTACTAAATATGTGCATATCCTATTTTCTGGGCCTGAATGGGAGGCATTTTACTTTGGGCATGCCAGGGTCTCCAAAACGGTCACCTCATGCGCTGCTCCCTAAGAAATTAAAGTCCCCAGCCACTAGGAGTGCCGCTTCTGGATGAGCATTGTCTTCTTTGCTTATGGCCTTATACAGCTCGTTGAGTGCGGTCTTAGTGCCAGCATCGGTTTGTGGATGTAAATAGACAGCTACGAATAATATAGATGAAAACTCTCTTGGTAGATAGTGTGGTCTGCAGCCTGCTCAGGCGAGTAATACCTCGAGACTTCTTTATAATATTAGACATAGAGCACCAGCTATTATTGACAAATAGACACCCCCCCACCCCCCGATGCACGGAAAAACCAACCAGCTCTATATTATCCGTGTATCATCCAGTTTATTTTCCAGTGATTGCACGTTGGCCAATTAAACCGATGGTAGAGGCGGGTTACCCACTCGCTGATGAATTCTCACAAGGCACCCCGATCTCCGCCCCCTGTATTTCCGTCTTTTCTTCATGCGAATGACAGGGATTTGGGCCTGGTCTCTGGGAAGAAGTATATCCTTCCCCGTCGGACTCATTAAAGAAGAAATCTTCATCCAGTTCGAGGTGAGTAGTCGCTGTTCTGATATCCAGAAGCTCTTTTTGGTCATAAGAGATGGTAGCAGCAACATTATGTACAAAATCAGTAAAATTACCAGATATATTTCCAGGCTTGTCCAGGCTATGTCCAGGCTTCTGGCAGGAGTTCAGTTTAGGGATGCTTAAAGTAGGTATCTCAGTATAGTAGTCTGACATTGCCAGTATTTACACTGTACTCTATAAGATAGGGAAATTCTCTGTGCTCAAGGAAAGGAAGATCCGTAAACACCTATTAAAATGCTGAAGCATACTGTGTGTTTAATGTGTGTTTAGTGCAGTTAGGGAGCTGTTGGTCAGTGTTTTGTCTGGGCTTCATGCTGGCTTTTGCGCCGTTCTCACTCAGCCTTTGGGGAATCGCTGTTTCAGAAAACTCCCTATCCACTGGATGCCTGCCATTGTTACCTGGCAACCACCCTACACAACAGGAAATGGACTGGGGGATTCCGTCACAGCACCAGAGAAAAATGGAGCGCATTGATGGGAGACAGGAAGGCTGAGTGGGAGGGAGGGAGGAGGGTGGGCAGTGCACCCTCCAGCCCCTCCATCCATCTACCAGCCTTTCCAATCCACTCCTAACCCACACCCCCTCCCCATCCAGATGACAAAATACCATGTCGTTTTACGCTATTTTTAGGGTCATTGGGCTGTAACCATTTGAACTTTCCTACAGTGCTTGTAATTGGAAAGATAATTTAAAATGTTTATGATATTGAATCAAGAAACCCATCATAGAATCCCAGTCATGATGAATTTATCGCTAGTTATGGAAATAAAATCTCTCTGCACACAAACACAGAATCAGGGATATTCAATTTCCTACCAAATCATATTTCCAAAGCAAACAGGTGATTCAGCATCATGGCCAACATTTGTGTTGATCATAGCTCTGTTTGGAAATCTGTTCAATGTTGACATTTTCTACCATGTTTTTGTCCATAGACAAATAAAGCTGGGCACTGGATTTAGGGCAAGCGTTATGGAAAGAAATGCGAGTCAAGGTCTTTTCCACTATGCGCCGGCCAACCCACGTCATACCAGGGATGTTAACCCACCAAACGGTTGAGGCCAGATATGGAACAGCAGGCGAGGTGAGTAGGATTGTGACATCAGAGACCCCCCTCAAAGGGCCCTACTCTGTCCAGACTGAAGGGCTGTCAGGGAGAGAGGGGTGGGTAAGGAGAGGTTTTGGGGTTGTGAACATGCCACTGTTTATCTGTAATAATCACTTGTAGGGTTCAGCCAAAATACTCTCCATAAACCATACTGAACTGTAGTGTGTAGTAGTCTTTGGGAAGAAATCTCACAGATGTGAGGGTCCCAGTCCTTTTGAACTTTTGAGGAATGCACTTGACTTGATCTGCAAAATCCACATTAATTATTGGAATGTAAGTAATGTATGTATCAAGCCCATAAGACACAGCTAATGAAAGTGAACTTTGATAATGTAGTGGTGGGTCTGCTGGGGTAGACCTACTACTACATCAGAATGTTAATAAAGTATTGGGTCTTGTACCGACTACGCCACTAAGACAAGACACTTGCGTTGTTCCCCATTGCTGCTGAACAATTAATCAAATGCCCACCCTAACTATTTGCATTTACCCCCCTATGCGTCGTCACTTTACCCCTACCTCCATGTACAAAGTACCTCAACTAACTTGTATCCCCGCACATTGACCTGGTACCGGGTGTATATAGCCTCATTATGTTATTTTATTGTGTTACTTTTTTATTTTTTACTTTAGTTTATTCAGCAAATATTTTCTTAACCCTATTTTCTTAAAACTGCATTGTTGGTTAAGGGCTTGTAAAGTAAGCATTTTGCAGTAAGGTCTACACCTGTTGTATTCGGCACA
The DNA here is from genome assembly GCA_030435695.1 of Brachymystax lenok tsinlingensis. Lineage (NCBI taxonomy): Eukaryota > Metazoa > Chordata > Actinopteri > Salmoniformes > Salmonidae > Brachymystax > Brachymystax lenok. Next base: position 1,193,204 of record CM059806.1, on the reverse strand, counting down.
TGTAAAATTTGCTTTGATTTTGAATATCTGTTCTTAGTTACAGTATCCTGCTTTCGGGGATGGTCCTGACCAGAGTGCCTGCTAACCAGGAGCAGGCATGGGTGGGAAAACCACAGTGATCCGACGCTGCCCTGACGTAGTTGGAGCTGCGCGTCAATCAGCAACAGTGGTGCTATTTATTAACTGCAGATGGGGAAGTGTTTACTGCAGCACATGTTTCAGTGACACATAAATTCAGAGCAGGAGGAGCAATGATACCCTCTGCCACAATTAGGCCCCATGCTTTGGGAGAGAGATTTCCATGAGGTCAAAGAAATAAGGGGGGCTCTTTAAATGAATGGGGAAGTGCACTGAGCCAATGACCCCACGATGAAATAGACAGCTACCATTTCATGGCTGGCTGGGCTGGCTTGCTGGCTGGCTGCAACCTGGTATTATTCTGTACATAAATCCATGACAGTCCATTTAGTGTTACTTTTCATATGGTATGTAAAATGTATACCCATTTTGTATGATATGTTACAAATTACAATTAGAATTTCCAAAAAGTAATATATGTTACGAATTTGCAAAACGTAGGATATGTTACGGATTATAGTTAGCTGGATAACATTAGCTGGGTTAGGGTTAAGGTTAGGGTTAAGGTTAGGGTTTGCTTAAAGGGTTAGGGGAAGGGTTAGCTAACATGCTAAGTAGTTGCAAAGTAGCTAAAACGTAGTGAGTAGTTGGAAAGTTGCTAAAATGCTTAAATTGCCCATAATGAGATTCAAACTCGCAACCTTTGGGTTGCTAGACGTTCACCTTATACACCCACCCACCCATCCACCCCAACCAACCACCCTACTTTCATTTTTGCCTTGAGCAACCATCTGTCTTATGTAACCATACCAAACAACATATTATACTAATTTGAGATCCTGGATGTACATTTACTATGTTACGTCTAGTCTATGAGACCAGGCTGCAACACAAGGGTCGTCGTTCATAAGGATACTCTAATATACTCAATTGAAATGGGATCCCCTCCCCATGGGTGAGAGGAAATGTTACACTCTAAAAGAAATGCGGGGTTGTTTGGATGACCCATTTGCTTGGTTGCAGGCATTGGGTAACTTAGTTGGGTTGTTTTCTTTAAACAGAGCAAGGTTGGGTACTTGGGTTCATAGGAGGCTGGTGGGAGGAGCTACAGGAAAACAGGCACATTGTAATGGCTAGAATGGAATAAATGGAATGGTATCAAACATATTAAACATATGGAAACCACAACCCTTCCAGCCATTACAATGAGCTCGTCCTCCGATAGCTCCTACCACCAACCTCCTCTGGTTGGGTTGTTAATGCTGGGTTATTGATGTTGGGTTATTGAGATATGAGTCAGTCAGTGGGTTAATTCTCCCTCCAAATCGTGAAAATCGAATTTATCTGTCAAGCTCCTAAATGAGGATTAGTTGTAGCTGTAGTCTACCAGATAGTTCAGCAGTCGCTGACTGGAATATCTTTTCGACTGACAAATGGGCAAGGCATTGTGGCTCACCAAAAGGCTAACTATTATTACAAATGATCCATTCAGGTTAAATAAACCTAGTTACTAAATGACATATCTGAGTTATTGACAATTTTAGATAATGTTAGCTAGCAAATGACCCCATGCATGCTAGCTCCATAATTGTTCATCCAAGTTTGGGCTATCAATTTTCAACTCTCCACTTAAACTATGTTAACTTTGTCTGCATTAAAGACCAAAATTGGTTAAAGAAAATTGTGATAAATAAAATATATACCAGTTTCATTTTTTGAAAAACAGACGCCTCACAAGTCATCAACTGGCAGCTTCATTAAATAGTACCCGCAAAACACCAGTCTCAATGTCAACAGTGAAGAGGCGACTCCGGGGCCTTCTAGGCAGAGTTGCAAAGAAAAAGCCATAGAACGCCAGCATCCCGGAGTCGCCTCTTCACTGTTGACGTTGAGACTGGTGTTTTGCGGGTGCTATTTAATGAAGCTGCCTGTTGAGGACTTGTGAGGCATCTGTTTCTCAAACTAGACACTCTAATGTACTTGTCCTCTTCCTCAGTTGTGCACCGGGGCCTCCCACTCCTCTTTCTATTCTGGTTAGAGACAGTTTGCGCTGTTCTGTGAAGGGAGTAGTACACAGCATTGTATGAGATCTTCAGTTTCTTGGCAATTTCTCGCCATGGAAGAGCCTTCATTTCTCAGAACAAGAATATACTGACGAGTTTCAGAAGAAAGTTATTTGTTTCTTGCCATTTTGAGCCTGTAATCGAACCCACAAATGCTGATGCCCCAGATACTCAACTAGTCTAAAGAAGGCCAGATTTATTGCTTCTTTAATCAGAACAACAGTTTTCAGCTGTGCTAACATAATTGCCAAAGGGTTTTCTAATGATCAATTAGCCTTTTAAAATGATAAACTTGGATTAGCTAACACAACGTGCCATTGGAACACAGGAGTGATGGTTGCTGATAATGGGCCTCTGTGAGCCTATTTATATATTCCATTAAAAATCAGCTGTTTCCAGCTACAATAGTCATTTACAACATTAACAATGTCTACACTGTATTTCAAATCAAATAAAATTTTATTGGTCACATACACATGGTTAGCAGATGTTAATGCGAGTGTAGCGAAATGTTTGTGCTTCTAGTTACGACGTCTAGTTATGACTATGCAGTAAAATCTAGAGGTAATCTAACAAACTACCTTATACACACAAATACACACAAATGTGAAGGGATGAATAAGAATATATACATATAAATATATGGATGAGCGATGGCTTGCGGCATAGGCAAGATGCAGTAGATGGTGTAGAATACAGTATATACATATGAGATGAGTAATGTAGGATATGTAAACATTATTAAAGTGGCGTTATTTAGAGTGACTAGTGATACCTGTATTAAGTCAGTTTATTTAAGTGGCCAGAGATATGAGTCTATATGTTGGCAGCAGCCTCTCTATGTTAGTAGTCGCTGTTTAACAGTCTGATGGCCTTGAGATAGAAGCTGTTTTTCAGCCTCTCGGTCCCATCTTTGATGCACCTGTTCTGACCTCGCCATCTGGATGATAGCGGGGTGAACAGACAGTGGCTCGGGTGGTTGTCCTTGGTGATCTTTTTGGCCTTCCTGTGACATCGGGTGCTGTAGGTGTCCTGGAGAGCAGGTAGTTTCCCCCCGTTGATGCGTTGTGCAGACCGCACTACCCTCTGGAGATCCTTGCGGTTGAGGGCGTTGCAGTTGCCGTACCAGGCGGTGATACTGCCCGACAGGATGCTCTCGATTGTGCATCTGTAAAAGTTTGTGAGTGTTTTAGATCCTGAGGTTGATGAGGTGCTGTTGCACCTTCTTCACCACGCTGTCTGTGTGGGTGGACCATTTCAGTTTGTCTGTGATGTGTACACCGAGGAACTTAAAACGTTCAACCTTCTCCACTACTGTCCCATCGATATGGATGGGGGGGGGGGGTGCTCCCTCTGCTGTTTCATCTCCTTTGTTTTGTTGACATTGAGTGAGAGGTTATTTTCCTGGCACCACACTCCAAGGGCTCTCACCTCTTTCCTGTAGGCTGTCTCGTTGTTGTTGGTAATCAGGCCTACCACTGTAGTGACGTCTGCAAACTTGATGATTGAGTTGGAGGCGTGCATGGCTACGCAGTCATGGGTGAACAGGGAGTACAGGAGAGGGCTGAGAGCGCTCCCTTGTGGGGCTCCAGTGTTGAGGATCAGCGGGGAGGAGATGTTGTTTCCTACTTTCACCACCTGGGGGGGCGGCCCGTCAGAAAGTCCAGGACCCAGTTGCACAGGGCGGGGTCTCGAGCTTAATGACGAGTTTGGAGGGTACTATGGTGTTAAATGCTGAGCTGTAGTCAATGAGCAGCGTTCTTACAGGTATTCCTCTTGTCCAGATGAGATAGGGCAGTGTGCAGTGTGATGGCGATTGCATCATCAGTGGACCTATTGGGGCGGTAAGCAAATTGGAGTGGGTCTTGGGTGTCAGGTAGGGTGGAGGTGATATGGTCCTTGTCTAGTCTCTCAAAGCACTTCATGATGACAGACGTGAGTGCAATGGGGCGATAGTCATTTAGTTCAGTTACCTTAGCTTTCATTGGGAACAGGAACAATAGTGGCCATCTTGAAGCATGTGAGGACAACAGACTGGGATAGGGATTGGTTGAATATGTCCGTAAACACACCAGCCAGCTGGTTTGCGCGTGCTCTGATGACATGGCTAGGGATGCCGTCTGGGCCGGCAGCCTTGTGAGGGTTAACACATTTAAATGTTTTACACATGTTGGCCACGGAGAAGGAGAGCCCACAGGCTTTGGTAGCGGGCCGTGTCAGTGGCACTGTATTGTCCTCAAAGCGAGCAAAGAAGTTGTTTAATTTGTCTGGGAGCAAGACGTCGATGTCCGCGACGGGGCTGGTTTTCTTTTTGTAATCCATGATTGACTGTTGACCCTGCCACATACGTCTCGTGTTTGAGCCGTTGAATTGCGTCTCTAGTTTGTCTCTTTACTGATGCTTTGCCTGTTTGATTGCCTTGTGGAGAGAATAGCTGCACTTTGTATTCGGTCGTGTTTCCGGTTGATTAAAAGCGGTGGTTCGTGCTTTCAGTTTTGCGGGAATGCTGCCATCAATCCACGGTTTCTGGTTAGGGAAGGTTTTAATGATCACAGAGGGCACAACATCTCCAATGCACTTGCTAATAAACTCGCTCACCGAATCAGCGTATGCATCAATGTTATTGTCTGATGCTATCCGGGACATATCCCAGTCCACGTGATCGAAGCAATCTTGAAGCGTGGAATCCGATTAGTCAGACCAGCGTTGTATTGACCTGAGCACAGGTGTTTCCTGTTTATGTTCCTGTCTATACGCTGGGAGTAACAAAATGGAGTCATGGTCAGATTTGCCGATGGCAGGGTGGGGGAGGGCTTTATATGCGTTGCGGAAGTTTGAGTAGCAATGATCCAGAAAGCTACCAGCTCTTGTCGCGCATTCGATATGCTGATACAATTTAGGAAGTATGGTTCTTAGGTTAGCTTTGTTAAAATCCCCAGCTACAATAAATGCAGCATCAGGATGTATGGTTTCCAGTTTACATAGAGTCCAGTGAAGTTCTTTCAGGGCCGACGAGGGATCTGCTTGGGGGGGATATACACGGCTGTGACTATAATCAAAGAGAATTCTCTTGGAAGATAATGCGGGCGGCATTTGATTGTAAGGAATTCTAGGTTGGGTGAACAAAAGGACTTGAGTTCCTGTATGTTTTTGTGATTACACCATGAGTCGTTAATCGTAAGGCATACACCCCCGCCCTTCTTCTTACCAGAGAGATGTTTGTTTCTGTCGGGCGCGATGCGTGAAGAAACCGGGCGGCTGTACCGACTCTGACAACATATCCCGAGTGAGCCATGTTTCTGTGAAAAATAGAATGTTACAATCTCTGATGTTTCTCTGGAAGGCAACTCGTGCCCTAATTTCGTCAAACTTGTTATCTAGAGATTGGACATTGGCGAGTAATATGCTCGGAAGCGGTGGATGGTGTGCCAGCCTTCTGAGTCTGACCAGTAGACCTCTCTTGCGGCGACCGCGTTGTTTGTGGTCGGCCTCTGGGATAAGATCGCATGTCCAGGGTGGAGGTCCGAACAAAGGATCCGCTTCGGGAAAGGCGTATTCCTGGTCGTAATGATGGTAAATTGGCATTGCTTTTATATCCAATAGTTCTTCCCGGCTCTATGTAATAACACTTGAGATTTTCTGGGCTAACAATGTATCAAATAATACATAAAAAAAAAAATAACTGCATAGTTTTCTTAGGACCTGAAGCGAGGCGACCCTCTCTGTTGGCGCCATCTTGCTAGAGATCTGATCAATTTCTTTCAAAAACAAGTACATTTCTAAGTGACCCCAAACTTTTGAATGGTAGTGTATATATTTACCCAAGAAATGTATGTGGGATTGGAAACGATGCCGTCAATTACATTAATGGAAGCTACAATCTATCCGCAATATTAAAGCTGATCTACCCCCTTAAAAATACTTTGTCCCCCGGATAGTAGAGGCTGCATGGCCCAGAGTGTTTCCCCCACCACCAGTGTACCGAGTGCAAGTAGCTACATATCGAAATGAAAGTAGTGTCTCAAATGTTCATCCACTTTTATCGATCTTAACTGTCCACAAACACCTATTTATGTCTTTGTCCCCCAGATACTAAAGATTACGTGGTCCTGAGAGTTTTTCTCCCAACACCAGTGTAATGAGTTGGAAAGAAGACTGCCATCTCATTGAGGCCCGAAAGTCATATAGTAGTGTAAGTATACATGTGGATTATTGAATACTGTAAACCAGAGGTGGGAAGTAACTAATTACACATTTTCTCGTTACTGTAATTTAGTAGCTTTTCCAAGCACTTGTACTTTGTTGAGTCTTTTTCAAAGTCAGTCATTTTACTTCTACTTGAGTAACATTTCATTAAAGTAATACTACTTCTACTTGAGTAAGATATTTCAGTACTTTTTCTACCACTGATTGTAAGTTCTTTGAATGTTTATATATTTTCAAATGTTAGTATATTTTGGACAAATCCTTTTTTGCATACAGATGTCTTATTGCAACTCATAAAATAAATGAACCTAGTTCCTAATGTACATACAGTGGGGCAAAAAAGTATTTAGTCAGCCACCAATTGTGCAAGTTCTCTCACTTAAAAAGATGAGAGAGGCCTGTAATTTTCATCATAGGTACACTTCAACTATGACAGACAAAATGAGGAAAGAAAATCCCGAAAAATCACATTGTAGGATTTTTTATGAATTTATTTGCAAATTATGGTGGAAAATAAGTATTTGGTCACATACAAACAAGCAAGATTTCTGGCTCTCACAGACCTGTAACTTCTTCTTTAAGAGGCTCCTCTGTCCTCCACTCGTTACCTGTATTAATGGCACCTGTTTGAACTTGTTATCAGTATGAAAGACACCTGTCCACAACCTCAAACAGTCACACTCCAAACTCCACTATGGCCAAGACCAAAGAGCTGTCAAAGGACACCAGAAACAAAATTGTAGACCTGCACCAGGTTGGGAAGACTGAATCTGCAATAGGTAAGCAGTTTGGTTTGAAGAAATCAACTGTGGGAGCAATTATTACGAAATGGAAGACATACAAGACCACTGATAATCTTCCTCGATCTGGGGCTCCACGCAAGATCTCACCCGTGGGGTCAAAATGATCACAGGAACGGTGAGCAAAAATCCCAGAACCACACGGGGACCTAGTGAATGACCTGCAGAGAGCTGGGACCAAAGTAACAAAGCCTACCATCAGTAACACACTACGCCGCCAGGACTCAAATCCTGCAGTGCCATACGTGTCCCCCTGCTTAAGCCAGTACATGTTCAGGCCCGTCTGAAGTTTGCTAGAGAGCATTTGGATGATCCAGATGAGGATTGGGAGAATGTCATATGGTCAGATGAAACCAAAATATAACTTTTTGGTAAAACTCAACTCGTCAAGTTTGAAGGACAAAGAATGCTGAGTTGCATCCAAAGAACACCATACCTACTGTGAAGCATGGGGGTGGAAACATCATGCTTTGGGGCTGTTTTTTTCTGCAAAGGGACCAGGACGACTGATCCGTGTAAAGGAAAGAATGAATGGGGCCATATATCGTGAGATTTTGAGTGAAAACCTCCTTCCATCAGCAAGGGCATTGAAGATGAAACGTGGCTGGGTCTTTCAGCATGACAATGATCCCAAACACACCGCCCGGGCAACGAAGGAGTGGCCGTAAGAAGCATTTCAAAGGTCCTGGAGTGGCCTAGCCAGTCTCCAGATCTCAACCCCATAGAAAATCTTTGGAGGGAGTTGAAAGTCTGTGTTGCCCAGCGACAGCCCCAAAACATCACTGCTCTAGAGGAGATCTGCATGGAGGAATGGGCCAAAATACCAGCAACAGTGTGTGAAAACCTTGTGAAGACTTACAGAAAATGTTTGACCTCTGTCATTGCCAACAAAGGGTATATAACAAAATATTGAGATAAACTTTTGTTATTGACCAAATACTTATTTTCCACCATAATTTGCAAATAAATTCATAAAAAATCCTACAATGTGATTTTCTGGATTTTTTTTCCTCATTTTGTCTGTCATAGTTGAAGTGTACCTATGATGAAAATTACAGGCCTCTCTCATCTTTTAAGTGAGAGAACTTGCACAATTGGTGGCTGACTAAATACTTTTTTTCCCCACTGTAACAAAGTATTGAGATAAACATTTGTTATTGACCAAATACTTATTTTCCACCATAATTTGCAAATAAATAAATAAAAAATCCTACAATGTGATTTTCTGGATTTCTTTTTCTCATTTCGTCTGTCATAGTTGAAGTGTACCTATGATGAAAATTACAGGCCTCTCTCATCTTTTTAAGTGAGAGAACTTGCACAATTGGTGGCTGACTAAATACTTTTTTCCCCCACTGTACATTTCCTCTCCCTTTTTCAATTTAATGAATGGAAAAGACCACGTATAACAACGTTCAGGTAACCTCAGTGAAATTTGCAAATTGTGAAGGTCTATGTTTTTATTTTAAAAGTCACTTTTTAAATGAGCTACTTTTACTTGAGTAGTTTTTTTTACGAGTAGTTTTACTTCTAATTGAGTACATTTTTATTGAAGTAACAGTACTTCCACTTGAGTAGGATATTTCATTACTCTTCCCACCCCTGCTGTAATGTTGTGCTCAGATGCTCAGATGTTGTGTATGATGCCAGAAGGAAGAGATGGAACGATGCTGGATGAATTATGACTAGGGACAGGGAGGGTTACGAATGACCCAGGTATCTGGGGGAGTGAAAATAATACAAGCATTGAAAATATTAGTTAACAAGGGTATCGCCATATTAAAGTTTAATGTTGGTCATACCCACTGTTTTTAGAGCACTCCCAAGAGACAAGCTTGTAAATAGACACACAATCAAGTATATGGAAAGGACAGGGTCCACATATTTGATGTGGATGTGTTTCCTGCAACTCAATTTAATGAATGGAAAAGACCACGTATAACAATGTTCAGGTAACCTCAGTGAAATTTGCAAATTGTGAAGGTCTATGTTTTTTATTTTAAAAGTCACTTTTTAAATGAGCTACTTTTACTTGAGTAGTTTTTTTTACGAGTAGTTTTACTTCTAATTGAGTACATTTTTATTGAAGTAACAGTACTTCCACTTGAGTAGGATATTTCATTACTCTTCCCACCCCTGCTGTAAAACTACACACAAAGTGGCTGGACTCAACTCAATGCGTATTAACATCCTGCACACAGCAATAGACTATATAGGAGTATAACATGTTCTGAGCAATAGGAAATGCCTCAATTTGTGTGTGTGCACGCGCGGGCTTGTGCAAGAGTGTGATGAGTGTCTTGATTATTGTTCAACATTTTAGTCATTCTCTAATCCTCAGGTTGGAACCAATATGGCTGAATATCTCTGCCAGGCGATCAAAAGAACAAGAGACCCAAACCCTTCGTTCTGACTCAGGGACAATCGCCTCTACTCCCTGGCATTCACCATCAGGCACTGTAGTAGAAGACATTGTTTCATTTAATTGCTTTTATTTGATTTTTTTACATAATTTCATATTGAAACTTTATACCTGATAGGGGTTGGGGGAGTAGAGGGTAAAGTGTTCTTTACTTTTCTTCAGCGCCATTCCTCAGCTTTAACTGGTAGGGCTGCTGTGATTTTCAAATTATGAACTGTCCTTCTAAAGTTTTTGTTTATTTGTGTGTTCCTTATTAGTTAGCTTTCGCATGACTTCATTTTGTAACTGAAATGAATATCTGAAAATAAATATTTAGTACTTTATCTACAATTTGTCATGATTGGCCATATGTCATTTAAGAACTTTGTAGACTGTGTAGTAACATCTTAACATTGATTGTTAGAATTATTTGTTCCTTTAGAAAATTAACAGATTCTGTAATAGAAAGGTGGAAAAGAATAACCACATTTTTGGGAAAATCAAGTAACCCAAGATGTTGGGTCATTCACATAACCCAACAGTGCTGGGTTAAAATAATGCAGTGCTGGGTTACATTTGGCATTCACAGCGCATTGTTGCGTAGAGAAATAATTTGAGTGAAGTACCACTATCATGACCTACTCTGGAAAGTGCAACTTCAACATCTGAATGAGGCAAGCAGTGCTGGCAAGCAGTGCTGTGTTCTGAAAGACACCCACATAGTGTCTATTGAAGGTGATTACTGCATGGCACCTCTGCACCCCTAAGGCCTACACATTGTATGGAGCAGCTGATGGGCAGACTCTTTGAGAGTCACCATGTGATAGACATGTGACTAATGTTGTGTGTTGTCACAGAAGCAGTTCCCAAAGCCCTGAGATGTCCAGACCTGCCAAAGATATCTGACTGCATTATGAAGTTGCATTATGAGGTTGGATAAGTGTACAGCACACCACCATAGATAATTCTGTATGGAAATAAGAAAAAATGTTTAAGAAGATTCCAAATGCCAAATTACTGGGTTATGGCACCAACTTTATACATCCATTATACTGTTTGTAACTACAGATAATTATGTGTTTCTTTCCCAGCAGATATGCACTTAGTTGTTCAGTCAAAGGAAGTGGGAAAGTGATGATTTGCTCTTGCAAGTTCAGCAACATCCATAAGAAGATCAGAAGGAACTCATCCTGTATGATGTTTGAAGATATAGCAGCACCCATATTTATCTAGCTTCAAATCAGAGCCAAGCTAAGCTCATGTATGTTTGGTTCAGATCATCTGGTCCTCATACTGTACTGCATTCCTTCTTCCAGAAGAAAGTAAGCAGATTGGGCTCTTTAATGCAGCTATTTAACTGAACAGACAAGCATCTGCTTGCTGTAATGCCATGTGATGAATGTCTATATCGGGGTGAAAATGGCAGTGGTTTAATGTAAAACATTAGCCAGGATTAATCTGCTTGTAAATCTTGACTAAGAACATTCCTTCTGTAGAATGTCACACTCCCATCATACCATGAGGCATGAATGACTGCTCAGATGTTGTGTATGATGCCAGAAGGAAGAGATGGAACGATGCTGGATGAATTATGACTAGGGACAGGGAGGGTTACGAATGACCCAGGTATCTGGGGGAGTGAAAATTGAAGCATTGAAAATATTAGTTAACAAGGGTATCGCCATATTAAAGTTTAATGTTGGTCCTACCCACTGTTTTTAGAGCACTCCCAAGAGACAAGCTTGTAAATAGACACAAAATCAAGTATATGGAAAGGACAGGGTCCACATATTTGATGTGGATGTGTTTCCTGCAACTGCTTATTTATATATTAGAGAATAGATTTAAGGTCAACAAGATTTTTAAAGCTGATGCAGCTGTGGCACTGGACAATGGCATATCCATTATCTGATCTTTCTTCTCATTATCTTTACATCTAAATATTGCATAACATTTTCCACTAGCCTGCGTCTCTCTCTGAACTGCAACTGTACACTGCCAGCCCAACTAGTCAAGCACGTCTGAAAGCAGCTGGAAACCCCAGAGAGTGGAGAGAGTCTCAATTAAACGCATCTGTTGGTTGGTCAGACGTGGAGATGCGTCAGTGTTCGGGGGGCGGTGCGCTCGCGCCGGAGGTGATCCCCAGGTTTATAAGTGCTGAGGAGCTCTCTGCAACCGAGCAGTGCGTCACACAGACCAATACCAGCTAGGATTCCTTTTCACAAAATCAAGTCCGATATTTCAAATCAGGCACTAAAAGAATATTTACTCTCAATCATAAACTGAAACCCGACTCAGCGTTTTGATTTATTTGCGGTATCCAATTGTATCCAAAAGTTTTTCTCTGCAGATACGATTAGTTTTTTTCTTCGAGTCACTTTTTAATTAATCTACATTTATTTATTATTTCTCATTAAGGACATTTGCTATAGTTTCGAAGTTTGTTAGCATATAGCGAGAGAGCATCGCCATCGTCATTGGAGGGGTAAAGCGCCGTTTTATGGATATTGGATAACGCAGACAAAAGTTCGATTTCAGACATTCCGTTACCTTATCTGGCAGGAAAAATGAAATCTGCTGAAAAGGGTGAGTAGGCTGTTACTGTTACTTTTGAATGTCAGACTGTGTGTAAGAGTAATATAGCATTCATAAACGGTAATTCAATCGCCATTTGAACAGATGCTTCTGCAGATTGGATAGCTGCCTGTCTTGTCTAGTGGCGCACTTTCTCCTCAGGTGTCAGTCAATGGGTTTATTCTCTGTTTAGATAGCCTACTATTATACAGGTATGACAATGTAATGCAGCGTACTGAATAATGACATGATTCTAGGATAGGCTACGTCATTGTTATCATATTCATGGTAGCTACTTACATTTTGAAATAAATATTTGGTTTCATCAAAAGGTTTATTTAAAGTACCTACTAACATTGTATGTATTGAAAAGAAATATGTTGAGATTGCCGTAAGGAATGATGAACTTGAAACACATTATTATGAGCTCTATATTACATTATGAGGTGCCTCTCCTATGAGTAGGGAGGGGTGGGCGTGGCAGTGGTGGCACCAAAGCTCATCCATGCCTCAATGCCTCTTCTTGCATGAGTAAACAGACCCCATTTGAAGATACATTTACACCAAATGCACAGTGTTTCAGTGTGCATGTCTAGATGTACTACAATTTAATCAGCGAGCATACACATAACTACCAGTGGTTCCCATTGGTAAAGTGGCATCTTCTGCAATCCATCAAGAATTTGCATAAAGACATTGCAATGCTGTGACACCACTGTGATGTTAAGGCTATTACATTGTGATTATGTTGTGGGAGTCATGCGGTGGTGCAGTGATGTCATGTCTTTATGGTTGTGATTATGTTTCTTAATTCACAGCAGACAGGAGCTCTGGCAACTGCATGCTGTCTGAGACTGGACTAGTCTTAAGAGCTGACTGTAGTAAGATTACTCAGGTCCCTGTACCCTTAACCACCCCTTCCCCCATTCTCTTCTGTCTGTGCCACATGGGTAGTCAGTCTGTCTCTTATGCCCTCATACCCAGTGGGGGAGCTGGCATCTTGGCTGGCATCATGAGGCTCCCGTGTTGGGATAGAGCTTGCACCTTTATTCATGCAAACAAACTAGCACACACAGGTGATACATTTTCCTATAGCTTTTGAAAATAAACTAGCCAGCAAAAAGTATAGCATTTGGTTCAATGTTTTGATTGCTGTGGTATATAAAACCAGAGGCAATGTGAAATTGGAAAAAAGTTATAGTCTACATCTGCTTTCCAATTGGCTTATTCATCCCCCCTCTTCTCCCCTGTAACTATTCCCCAGGTCATTGCTGTAAATGACAATGCGTTCTCAGTCAACTTACCTGATAAAATAAGGGTTAAATAAATAAATATATTACGGCTTTGGTTATTTTTTGTGTAATTATTTTTGCCACTTATTTTTATACCTCTCACCTTAGTTATTTTGTGAAGGTTGTGGCTTTCAGGGCTGGTGTGTTGAACTGTGTGTTGGTGGTAGTTTTCTTTCTGTGATTGGGGAAACCAATTTAGTTTAGAGTTCTCTGGTTTTGCTCTTATTTGGATACAGGAACATGTTTGCTTTCTGAATCAGCGTGTAGATGCAGTTTACACTCTATCATGAGCAACACCATCACAGCAGCTTTCTTTGTTATTAACTGGCGACTACAGCATGTGTTTTAGTCTGTGAGACATTGAGAGTGTGTATGGACCATAATTCTAACTCATTCCATGTATTTGCTTTTCAGATGCATACAGCCACACCCCCAACGTCAGTCTCTCCCAAGGCAACCCCTGCCTGCCTTCCCAATACCACAATCTCCAGTCTGGTCCCACCATCTCAGTCTCCATCAGCCAGCCTCCCAGCTACGGCGCCCACAACAACATGAGGACAGTGGGTTACTACTCCTCCCCTAGCATCCGTCCAAATGGGGCGCCAGCCCTCGAGAGCCCTCGTATTGAGATCACAGCCTACGGGCAGTTTCCTGAGGACAAGGTTGAAGAGAGCAACAACCTTACTGTGGCTAAAAGAGTCAACTCCATCGTGACCCTGACGCTGCCCAACGCAGATGGCTACCGTGACCCCAGCTGCCTCAGCCCGGCCAGCAGTGTGTCGTCACGCAGCTGTCACTCCGAGGCCTCGTCCTATGAGTCGGGCTTCTCCTACAACTACGAAAACTCACCCCAGAACTCACCCTGGCAGTCGCCCTGCGTCTCACCCAGGGGCTCCTCCTCTCTCGCCCTTCCGGGTGATGCTTGCACCAATGTGGGCTCCCCCCGGCACTCCCCCTCCACCTCCCCCAGCACCAGTGTCACGGACGACAGCTGGATGGGCCAACAGGGCTCCAGGCCCAATTCCCCTTGTGGTGGAAAGAGGAAATACAGCTTCAACGGAACCGCAACCTCCAAGTACCCCTACTCCCCAAACCACTCCCCCGGGCCATCCCCTCACACCTCCCCACGCCTCAGCGTCACAGGTGAGTCCTGGATGCCTAACAACACCAACCAGTACACCAACTCAGCCATAGTTGCAGCCATCAATGCTCTGACCACAGACGGTGTGGCGGACCTGGTGGAGGGCATCCCTCTGAAATCCCGGAAGACCAGCCTGGAGCCTGGGGCAGTCAGCCTGAAGGTAGAGCCTGGAGGAGAGGAGCTCAGCCCTGGGGAGCTCTGTCAGGATGAGTACCCCTTCTCCCGCCTGCCCTTTAAGAAGGAGAACTACTGTGGGGGATTCCTGGATGTGCCACAGCACCCATACTCATGGTCCAAGCCAAAGCAATATGTCAGGTAAGCTGAAGCAAGACTTTGACTGACTGAAAGAATATTCATTATAAGGTTGACAGCTCCTAACAACTGAACGTTTTTTAGGTCAATGTGAAGTCAACTCCGAAATATACAAGCAAAGCATTGACAATCTGCAGTTGTGTCTTGTTACACTGCAAACTTGAAATATACTCTCTCCACCTTAGCCCATCTCTACCAGCCCTTGACTGGCAGCTGCCATCCAGCTCGGGGCCGTACAGCCTGCAGATCGAGGTGCAGCCCAAATCTCACCACCGTGCCCACTATGAGACCGAAGGGAGCAGAGGGGCAGTCAAAGCTCTGGCAGGAGGACACCCTGTGGTGCAGGTCTGCTATCCTCTTTATACTAACATACAGTACTCTAATATAGACTTGTCTGGATGTAGTACTATTAGCCCCATCACTTATTGGCTTAGCACTTTCTCCGACCTACAGTGAGCTCCAAAAGTATTGGGAAAGTACAAACGTTTTTGTGCATTTACTGTTTGTTTTGGTTGTGTTTCAGATTATTTTGTGCCCAATAGAAATGAACGGTAAAATAATCTATGGTGTCATTTCGAAGTGACTTTTATTGTAAATAAGAATATAATATGCTTCTAAACACATCTACATTAATGTGGATGCTACTATGATTAGAGATCATCCTGAATGAATCATGAGTGAGAAAGTTGCAGCAGCACAAATATCATACCCCCAAAACATTCTAACCTCTCACTATTACAATAACAGGGGTTAGCATTTTTGGGGGGTCTGTAACTTTGTGTGTCTGTAACTTTAAAGTTCAAAGTGCTGGAGTACAGAGCCAACTAAAATTGTCACTGTCCCAATACTTTTGGAGCTCACTGTATTTCTCCCATCACTTTCTTTCCAACCTATTTATATCGCCAGCCCTTAAATAGATTAGTGGGTATGTGTTTTATCATTACACGTCTATGATGTTATTTGAAAGACGCCATAGTTCTGAATGAAATACCATAGGTATGCTATTAGACAGACCCAGTGCGTTCAGTCAGTTCCTGTCCAGACGAGGGTTACTCAAACTTTTCCATTACGTCTGAAGTGCAGACAGACAGTCGCAAAGCGAGGTAGTGTGGCCAGTAAAGCTTAGTCATGAGCTTAAACCACAGTAGCTTTGGTGGTCAAGTCAGAAGAAGTATTGAGTAATTGTAATTCTTGGACTACAAGGCTGGTCTTCCCAGTTATTGTACCACATCACTGACTTGACTGAATAAACCACAGTGTCTACGTTGAGAAGAGAAAGTAAGCCGTCAAAGGTTTCAGCAGGCAAAGTTTGCATGTGTTGAATAGTATCCGGGCGGTTGAACTTCTCACATGTCCTTGTGTGGTAACACCCCAAAGTTTGCATGTGTTGAATAGTATCCGGGCGGTTGAACTTCTCACATGTCCTTGTGTGGTAACACCCCAAAGTTTGCATGTGTTGAATAGTATCCGGGCGGTTGAACTTCTCACATGCCCTTGTGTGGTAACACCCCAAAGTTTGCGACCAACTTGGGATTCTAACCAGGAATTCTACAGTGGGGCTGAATGGGAACCTGAGAGCGTGGCTAGCTAAGCATGTTGTATGGTCCTGTGTGCCTAAACATCAGAATGCACATCTGTACTGGGAGGCATGTTTTTCTCTGTGATTAGGTGCTAATTATTTAATGACATGGGGTCTGGGTTACTCTCATCATGAAATAGTGTGTTCTTTCAAAACTTCCACCTCCCTCCCCTCGTCTTCCTTCCCTCCCTCCACCAGCTTCCGACCAAACACACAGGCTTCCCTTTGTTTAGGAAAGTTCCCGTCTGTAATGCTGACATCATCAACAGTGGCGTCCTGTGGAGGCGGCCAGGCCAGGCTCAAACCACACACGTTTCTGGCAGCCTGATAGAGATGTTAGAGGGAGCCTACGGACACTCAATCTCTCCCTAGCTTCCTGATTACATGGTACACTGTGGGCTGTGGAGCTGTGGACACTGGCTGACTGGCCCTTCTCTCTAGCTCTTTCTCTGAGTCAAACCTTGCCCAAACCTTGTACAGAGTTTGTTCTCGAAGTCACTCTGGTTCCCTCCATGTTGAGCACAGCTAAGCCTGGTGTTTTCTAATGCCACGGCTGCTGCTGCTGTAGTCACACGCGCCATTATGCAGATGGCAGACTGAGTTATGCTCTCCTAAAGGACTGTATATCCTGGGTTTTAGGCTTAGCTTTCATAACTGGGTCCGAGGGAATACCCCATACTCAAGTCTGTGGAGGCTTTTATGGCGAAAATCATTAAGTGATGTAAAATAAAGTGAGTGAAAATATCTAAAACTGGCCAAAGATAATACTGTAAATGTAACCACTGATAGATTCATTTTTTATTAGATAAATGTTGATTTTCTAAATCTTAACTATGAACGTCATGTAACCATGTTATTTTAAATTATAATGCTTATTTTTTTTTTATGTGTTCAAGAAAACAAAATTTGAGGTCATTTGAACCATATTTTCAAAATCACGATAGGACTGTGAAGTCAGCTGGAGGGGTGGCGAGAACGAGAGAAAGAGAGAGAGGGTGCCCCTGTTGCCCTCTTCCTTCTCTCCCTTTTTAATCTCTTTCTGGTGCCATGAGCGGCCAGTCTTGACATTCCTCTAGTAGGTGATAATAGGATCTAGGGAGGGGAGACGGCACTGCCTGTGCCGAAACAAGCGTCCTCCAGTGGTGGTTGTTATAGGGGGCTCCATAGTTTGGGATGTGGTAGTCGCGGAAGCAAGGGGCCACTGCTTCCCTGGAGCCCGTGCTCGTGACAGACATCAACAGGTCCCCGTTGTGATGGAGAAGCACCCAAATGCTTACACAGTATGTTGGTACAAACAACATCAATCTTCACAAATCAAAGCAATTCAAAGATGACTTTATAGGGCTTACAGATAGGCTAAAGGAGACAGAGAAGCATTTTTTCTTTTCCAACAATAGGTCACGGAATAGAACACTTTAGTCGTCTCCTCTGGCTACAGTACAGGCTTAAATTCTACAGTTCCTCAATGGATTTGGAGTACATTGACAATTTTGACTACTTTTGGGAGAGGCTCCAGTTTAACAAGAGGGATGTCTAGCATCCAAATAGGAAAGGGGCAAAAGTTATCTTGTCCAACATCGAGGAGGCGCTTATAAAACATTGAGTTAATAACAGCGCAACCCCTGCTCAGGTAATTCTTCCTATTCCCACTATTTCACAGCGTTGTCATCGTACTGCTACCATATTCCCAAGGGTATTGTCAGTAATAATCGTGTGACCATAAAATTGAATTCCACACTCAATTAGTATTTGGTAGCATTGCCTTTAAATTGTTTAACTTGGGTCAAACGCCTTCCACAATCTTCCCACAATAAGTTGGGTGAATTATGGCCCATTCCTACTGACAGAGATGGTTTAACAGAGTCACGTTTGTAGGCCTCCTTGCTCGCACATGCTTTTTCAGTTCTGCCCACAAATTTTCGATAGGATTGAGGTCAGGGCTTTGTGATGGCCACTCCAATATCTTGACATTGTTGCCACAACTTTGTTGTCCTTAAGCCATTTTGCCACAACTTTGGAAGTATGCTTGGGGTCATTGTCCATTTGGAAGACCCATTTGCAACCAAGCTTTAAGTTCCTGACTGATGTCTTGAGATGTTGCTTCTATATATCCACATACTTTTCCTGCCTCATGAGTCCATCTATTTTGTGAAGTGCACCAGTCCCTCCCTCCTGCACCCCCACAACATGATGCTGCCACCCCCGTGCTTCACAGTTGGGATGGTGTACTTTGGCTTGCAAGCCTCCCCATTTTTCCATCCAAACATAACGATGGGCGTTATGGCCAAACAGTTCTATTTTTGTTCATCAGACCAGAGGACATTTCTCCATAAAGTATGATCTTTGTCCCCATGTGCAGTTGCAAACCGTAGTCCGGCTTTTTTTATGGCGGTTTTGAAGCATTGGATTCTTCCTTGCTGAGCGGCCTTTCAGGTTATGTCGATATAGGACTCGTTTTACTGTGGATATAGATACTTTTGTGCCTGTTTCCTCCAGCATCTTCACAAAGTCCTTTGCTGTTGTTCTGGGATTGATTTGCACTTTTCGCACCAAAGTACGTTCATCTCTAGGAGACAGAACGCATCTCCTCCCCTGAGCGGTATGACGGCTGCGTGGGTCCCATGGTGTTTATACTTGCGTACTATTTTTTGTACAGATGAACGTGGTACCTTCAGGCATTTGGAAATTGCTCCCAAGGATGAGCCAGACTTGTGGAGGTCTACAATTCTTTTCTGAGGTCTTGGCTGATTTCTTTTGATTTTCCCATGATGTCAAGCAAAGAGGTACTGAGTTTGAATGTAGGCCTTGAAATACATTCACAGGTACACCTCCAATTGACTCAAATTATGTCAATTATCCTACCAGAAGCTTCTAAAGCCATGACATCATTTTCTGGAATTTTCCAAGCTGTTTAAAGGAACAGTCAATTTAGTGTATGTAAACTTCTGACCAACTGGAATTGTGATACGGTGAATTATAAGTGAAATAATCTGCCTGTAAACAAATGTTGGAAAAATTACTTGTGTCATGCACACAGTGGTTGTCCTAACAAACTTGCCAAAACTATAGTTTGTTAACAAGAAATTTGTGGAGTGGTTGAAAAACGAGTTTTAATGATTGCAACCTAAGTGTATGTAAACGTCCGACTTCAACTGTATGTGAAATCAACTCTTGTGGCATCATGTAATCTAAATATCACTATCCCCCCAAAGAAATTGAGCTTTTGGTTATAGATGTAGCCATAAGCCAAAATACGCATTAATCTGTTGCAGGAATTTACCACCCCCCTGCACTAGCGGGGTGCTGTTGGTCCTATTTCTGAGTGTTTTAGACCTGTTATGTCATCTGAATTAGTCGTTTTGTGGGATTTTAATTTAGATTTGCTTACCCTTCTTAAAATGCTTGTAAATATTGTAAGCTTTTATTGCATCGTATGATTGTGTGCAGAGCGCCCTTGAAGAAGAGGACTTGATCTCAATTGGATTCCCTGTTTAAATAAATGCTACGGTAACCCCTTTTCGGGCGGCAGGTGGCCTAGTGGTTAGAGCGTTGGACTTGCCGGAGGGTTGCAAGTTCAAATCCCCGAGCTGACAAGGTAAAAATCTGTTTTTCTGCCCCTGAACAAGGCAGTTAACCCACTGTTCCCCGGGTGCTGAAGACGTGGATGTTGATTAAGGCAGCCCCCCGCACCTCTCTGATTCAGAGGGGTTGGGTTAAATGCGGTAGACACATTTCAGTTGAAGGCATTCAGTTGTACAACTGACTAATAATGGTGACTTTGACTTGACTTTAAGTTAATGCGTAAAGTAGACTACCGTAACTCAATGCCTTTGCTTCTTTTTATTTTATTATGTCAGTCTGACCCCCCCATGCCAAGTTTTCTCTGCTAATGCCTCCACTGTCATAGCGTACAGATAACATACAGTGGGGCAAAAAAGTATTTAGTCAGCCACCAATTGTGCAAGTTCTCTCACTTAAAAAGATGAGAGAGGCCTGTAATTTTCATCATAGGTACACTTCAACTATGACAGACAAAATGAGGAAAAATAATCCAGAAAATCACATTGTAGGATTTTTAATGAATTTATTTGCAAATTATGGTGGAAAATAAGTATTTGGTCACATACAAACAAGCAAGATTTCTGGCTCTCACAGACCTGTAACTTCTTCTTTAAGAGGCTCCTCTGTCCTCCACTCGTTACCTGTATTAATGGCACCTGTTTGAACTTGTTATCAGTATAAAGACACCTGTCCACAACCTCAAACAGTCACACTCCAAACTCCACTATGGCCAAGACCAAAGAGCTGTCAAAGGACACCAGAAACAAAATTGTAGACCTGCACCAGGTTGGGAAGACTGAATCTGCAATAGGTAAGCAGCTTGGTTTGAAGAAATCAACTGTGGGAGCAATTATTAGGAAATGGAAGACATACAAGACCACTGATAATCTTCCTCGATCTGGGGCTCCACGCAAGATCTCACCCGTGGGGTCAAAATGATCACAAGAACGGTGAGCAAAAATCCCAGAACCACACGGGGACCTAGTGAATGACCTGCAGAGAGATGGGACCAAAGTAACAAAGCCTACCATCAGTAACACACTACGCCGCCAGGGACTCAAATCCTGCAGTGCCAGACGTGTCCCCCTGCTTAAGCCAGTACATGTTCAGGCCCGCCTGAAGTTTGCTAGAGAGCATTTGGATGATCCAGATGAGGATTGGGAGAATGTCATATGGTCAGATGAAACCAAAATATAACTTTTTGGTAAAAACTCAACTCGTCGTGTTTGGAGGACAAAGAATGCTGAGTTGCATCCAAAGAACACCATACCTACTGTGAAGCATGGGGTGGAAACATCATGCTTTGGGGCTGTTTTTCTGCAAAGGGACCAGGACGACTGATCCGTGTAAAGGAAAGAATGAATGGGGCCATGTATCGTGAGATTTTGAGTGAAAACCTCCTTCCATCAGCAAGGGCATTGAAGATGAAACGTGGCTGGGTCTTTCAGCATGACAATGATCCCAAACACACCGCCCGGGCAATGAAGGAGTGGCTTCGTAAGAAGCATTTCAAGGTCCTGGAGTGGCCTAGCCAGTCTCCAGATCTCAACCCCATAGAAAATCTTTGGAGGGAGTTGAAAGTCCGTGTTGCCCAGCGACAGCCCCAAAACATCACTGCTCTAGAGGAGATCTGCATGGAGGAATGGGCCAAAATACCAGCAACAGTGTGTGAAAACCTTGTGAAGACTTACAGAAAACGTTTGACCTCTGTCATTGCCAACAAAGGGTATATAACAAAGTATTGAGATAAACATTTTTGTTATTGACCAAATACTTATTTTCCACCATAATTTGCAAATAAATAAATAAAAAGTCCTACAATGTGATTTTCTGGATTTCTTTTTCTCATTTCGTCTGTCATAGTTGAGGTGTACCTATGATGAAAATTACAGGCCTCTCTCATCTTTTTAAGTTGGAGAACTTGCACAATTGGTGGCTGACTAAATACTTTTTTGCCCCACTGTACATACTCTGTGTCGGTAGTAGTCGGTAGTAGTCTCTATTATCAGGTTTCAGAGTGGGTTTTAGGCTCCATGCCTTTGCTCGACTTTCTGGGTGGCTGTCAAGAAACACCTATGGAGGTCTGGGATTCTTTAAGAAACATTTTGTACTGCAGCCTTTCTGAATGCTGTCCAATTAAATAATGATGGGATTGTCTCGCTGATAAAAAGTTAACTCCGTCCACCCCTACAAAAATCTATCCCTGACCTTGGTCAATGAGAGTATGTGTAAGTGACATGGAATACGTCCCAAATGCGCACTTTTCCCTCTATAGCGCACTATTTTTGACCAGGACCCACTGCACTACTTTTGACTAGAGCCCATAGGGCTCTGGTCAAAAGAAGTGCACTATGTAGGGAATAGGATGCCATTTGGGAGACAGCCATAACCTTTAGTTCACTCTAACCCGGGCTTAGTCCTGTCAACAGGGTAAACTACCCTGTGAAATCACAGGGCCGTTTGTCTCAGATGGTTAACTGGCTCTTGGGCAGCCAGCGGAATGCTGGGGATGGAGCTATTGTACTATCATGCTGTGTCGCAGCCTATCAGTACTGACACGGACTGACATTAATGGAGGAAATATGTGTATGGGTTGTTGGCCTTGGATAAAGAGTGAGGAGAAAAATGTAAACTGTGTTTGAAAGGTATCCGTGGGTTTTTTAACAAGTTCTCAAGAGTTGTGTGTGTGGGGGGATACTAGACATACGTTGTTTCTTATCTATTAACATTGTAAAACAAATTCTTATTGACCGTTGTTGATTGGCAATAAGTTCTTAATTTAATACAATTGAATCTCTGTCTTCTCCCTCCAGCTCCAAGGCTACAGGGAGAGTGAGCCCCTTACCCTGCAGCTGTTCATTGGTACAGCAGACGACCGTCTCCTGCGGCCCCATGCCTTCTACCAGGTCCACCGCATCACCGGCAAGACTGTCTCCACTCCCAGCCATGAGGTCCTGCAGTCCAACACCAAGGTGCTGGAGATTCCACTGCTGCCCGAGAACAACATGCGCGCCATGTGAGTAGTGTGTGAAAGTGCTTGTGAGTGTGTATTTATTCGCCTCTGTGTCTGTCTTTTTGTTGTGCCTATCAGTCAGCCAGACATTTATGCTCCTCCTCAAGCAACTCAAATGATGTGTGAACATCTGTAGAGTTATGTCCATGATGGCTGATCAGCACCAGCTTGAGTGTGTCTGTCTGTGTGTGTTTGTGTGGACTGGATTTACCCCTCTGTACCATCTGTACAGATGGGTTTCCCATTACACGGTATAATAAGCCCTGGAGCTCATATTACTGCTAACTCGGTCTGCACTTAAACGTATGTTATAGAACCGTTTTCACTTCAGTGTTTGGTTTCAGTAGTCTTTCTGGAGAACACACCTTAACGTGATTTTAGTTATTTAACTAGGGAAGTCAGTTAAGAACAAATTCTTATTTACAATGACGGCCTACTCCGGCCAAACCCTAACCCGGACGACGCTGGGCCAATTGTGCACCGCCCAATGGGACTCCCAATCACGGCCGTTTGTGATACAACCTGGAATCGAACCAGGGTCTGATGTTTGTGTAAGCAAGGGCATTCTTGGGGTTTATACATTTTTAAGTTTATTCCCATGTGACTTTGTATATTTTATACAAGTAAAATAATATATCACAAGGATTAATTCATAGTGATCTGGGAAGTTACCAGTAATAGCATGTCATAAATGATGGTAAAGTTTTTATTAACTTGAACACGTGACAAGTCTTTCAGTATTATTTGGGCACCAATGCTGACGACTTAATTTGACTCGATTAGAGATCAATTCAATGCTTTTGTTACCAATGACCGACTACACTCCAAAAGCCAAACACTCTTACATGGGTTGCATAGGGTTCAATGGAGAAAAGTTTTTCTTCCTGAGATTGGCATTGAGTTGGCACAGTTGACTGAGACTTCGTCTGTGTCCGAAATGGCACCCTATTCTTCATAGGCTCTGGTCAAAAGTAGTGCACTATATAGGGAATAGGTGCCATTTGGGACGCAACCTTCTTCTCAGGCGTTCTATAGAGACGCCTCAGTAGCCTCAGCCTGTGCTTTGTTCACTCATCACACCCCAAGCTGTCTGGCTGTAGGCGGAGGGAGAGCTGAACAGCTGGGGTCCTTAGCCTCAACACCTGATTGCCTCACCAGTGGAGCAGCCCCCAGTGTTTGGCAAAGAATTTTCGGGAGTGTTCAGTTAGTGTAAAAGTTGATATTAACTACATTATAAGGAATGTAGCGTCGAGGAGCACTGACATGGAAAAACTAACATTTGTTTGTTAAAGCTAACGCCATAAAAGTCTGAAATGTTAGAAGTGAGTGCACAGCAAAAGGGAGGGGGTGAGATATTAGACATTTATAAAGTGTCTGATGAAGGCTCGGAGACTGTGTAAAAAGCATAATTACAGCCAATGGGCTGGCTGGGAAAGCCGTAGAGGGACCAACATTGGATCAACATCCCATGGGTGTTCTCTTTTGGTCCATTAAAAAGCTATTCATGAAACTATTAACATTCCCAGCGTTTGGGTTGCTGGATGGTTGGAAGCATCCTGAAAGCAGTGGTTGCTGAGTACACAGTAAACCGTCCATTGAGTACATGGATAATAATCTTCTGCTGAAATACTGTTGTCTGATGACTCTATTGATCTATTCTACAGTGAAATTCCTTTTTGGTGCTAGAGAGAAACTCTTAAACTATACCTTAATTAACTGTTGATAGTTACTGTATGTGGTAAGTGTCACAGGGATAATGATTTGGGATCTCAGTAATGATGGGATCTATCTAACGTGATGATAGCTATGAGCCTCTCTAAGGTCTAACTCAGTTTCTTTTCTATCTGTTTAATGTAGAATTGACTGCGCCGGCATCCTGAAACTTCGCAACTCAGATATCGAACTGAGGAAGGGCGAGACGGACATCGGGCGTAAGAACACACGTGTGAGGATGGTGTTCCGGGTTCACATCAACCAGCCCACAGGAAGGACATTGTCCCTGCAGGCTGCATCCAACCCCATAGAGTGCTGTGAGTACACATTCACTATCAGCCTGCTTTAAAATGTATGAATGCCTTTTTGGGCTGACAGCCATGCTACGAAGAGTCTTTCATGTGAACTATTTTTCCAATTGTGCAATATCTTATACAGAGGGGGAATGGTTTAACATGGCAGATCATTTTGACTTTGGTAGATAAGCACCATTGACCTTGAAAGAACTGGATATACATCTGAGCAGATCTGGTAATCTCATGGGTTTATGGCTAAGAATCACACCACAGAGATCAAGTGCTATGAGGTAAATGAGAAATGTGGTTAACCATGATCTCAGCTCTGAAGAATAGACCATTGTCGGTCGCTGATACACTGCCACAAAACTGTTATTGACTGAGACTCTTTCTTTCTATTGTTGAGAATAATTGTCCGAAAGATTATTTGCCAGATACATTTTCATTTGCAAACATTAGAGTTTTATTAAGGAATATCACACACTTCACGCCAGTTGAAGATAACCAGGAGGTGATGGCCAAGTATGGTCATGATGCCAATAAATTATTTGTAAAAACAATAATTTGAGAAAATGATACAATATCAAATACTAAATGGATCCATGCCCTCACCCTCAGGTCAGAGGAGCCCTATGTCTCTAGAGCTATTGGCTCATGTCATTGCTAGTTGTGATGATTATTTTAAGAGTTGTCAAGCTTGTGAAAATGACTTGGTCTGGATGCTCGGGGCTGCATGGGGAATGGGTTTCTATTGACTCTTTCGTGAGGATAGTGTTTGTCCTCCTCCTACAGCCCAGAGATCAGCCCAGGAGCTGCCCTTGGTGGATAAGCAGACCTTGGAGACGTGCCCTGCTGCTGGGGGAGAGAGGATGCTCCTCAGCGGACACAACTTCCAGCACGACTCCAAGGTGGTGTTCGTGGAGAAAGCCCAAGGTAGGAGCTGGAGACAGAGCAGGAGCTAACGCAGTGCAGATGTAGCTGTATGTGGGTTAGTGTGCATGTGTATGTGTGCATGTGTCTACACAAGTGTGTGTGTGCCCGTGTGTGTGTGCTTGCACGCTTGTGTGTGTGTCTACTCAAGTGTGTGTGTGTGCTCCAACTCCCTCCCTCTCTCTCTGGGTTGGAGAAACCTCAGGACTACTCCCTCCCTCCTCCCTCCTCTTCCCCCGCCATCAAAATATCCCCCATCCTGCCAGAGTGCCACATGTGGTGCACATTAATGCGCTGTATTTTTAACACAGCAGATTTACATTTGCAGAAGTTTCCATTGCCTGTTCAGCACAGGAATGGATCACAAATGCACTATAGGCTGTGTGTGCTGCTGTGCTGTCCCTCACAGTTCTGTATTTGTTTCCTCTCCTCTCTCTAAGCCCTCTCGGTTAAGAAGGAGGGAGGGACTGCTCCGAGATGTTGACGCTTAGGGTTTACTAACAGCAATGTCCTTGATTTGCTTTAGAAAAGTAACGTGAGGTATGGTTTGGGCCAAGTTTGTGCAATGTGAACACATCTAATCGTATCGCTTGGTGAGTCATTCATAACAGAGGGGAATCCATTGCCAATGTTCCACCTGTGAGGAGAGGAATTCTAGGTGGGTTGGGTAGGGTCTCAAGCCCCACTGTTATACAATACAGTAGTGTGAGATTGTTTTTCAAAACAAGAAGTGATTTTGTGAGAGCTTTGCTATATCTCTTCCTACATCTCTTGATTTCTCCTAATCTCTTCTAGCTAGGTGAGGAACTAGTGGATTGCTGTTGATTCAAAACATTTACCTTGCCTAGAATCTACATAACTCCCTTTTTGGTTTATAGTTTTTTGTCAGTTTGAAGAAGATTAGTGGCTCCCTCAGATCTGTTTAGGTTTAGCAGACTGTCTTTAGGGCCTAGTGCAGCCTCTGGGCTGGCGTTGATGCTCCCTTGTATTTGATGAGGGTTTCCCTTCGTCTGGCACTAGAATTAGGATTCCTGGGCAATCCTACCATGGAAACACCCTTAAGCCAGCCTTCCACCCCTTCTCTCTCACTCTCCTCTGCCTCCCTCCATTGAGTCTCCCTTTCAGCCTCAATATCCCAATTAATTAACACTGTGTGCTGTGGAATACCCTGTGAATCTTCAGTTCAGCTGTTGCCCTGTCTCCAGTACTACTTAAGTAGTTTTTGGGGTATCTGTACTTTACTATTTATATTTTTATACTTTTACTTAACTACATTCCTAAAGAAAATATTGTACTTTTCACTCCATACATTTTCCCTGACAACCAAAAGATTATAATGGCGCCCGGGGGAGATGGCTGTCGTTTTACGGTCTCCTAACCAATTGTGCTATTGTGTGTGTTTTTTGTTACATCATTTGTAACTTATTTTATGTTTCTGCCACCGTCTCTTATGACCAAAAAGAGCTTCTAGATATCAGGACAGTGATTACTCACCGCGTCCTAGACAGAGATTTTTTCTTTAACTAGTCGGACGCGAAGGATTTACTTCAGACACCCGACAAGGCCCAAATCACTGTGATTTGAATGAGAAATAGACAGAGATATCGGGGAACGTAGGTCGGGGTGCCTTGTAAGGATCCGACGGCGAGTGGGTAGTCTGCCTCGGCCATCAGTCCTATTAGCCAACGTACAATCATTGGATAACAAAATAGACGAACTACGATCACGAATATCCTACCAACGGGACATTTATAACTGTAACATCTTATGTTTCACCGAGTCGTGGCTGAATGACGACATAAATAACATACAGCTGGTGGGTTTTACCCTTCATTGGCCAGATAACTCAGTCGCCTCCAGTAAGACAAGAGGTGGCGGTCTGTGTATATTTGTAAACAACAGCTGGTGCACAAAATCTAATAGTAAGGAAGTCTCAAGGTTTTGCTCGCATGAGTATCTGGGCTCCAGAATGGTGCAGCAGTCTAAGGCACTGCATCTCAGTGCTAGAGGCGTCACTACAGACCCTGGTTCGATTCCAGGCTTTATCACAACCAGCCGTGATTGGGAGTCCATAGGGCACAATTGGCCCAGCGTCGTCCAGGTTAGGGTTTGGCCGGGGTAGGCCGTCATTGTAAATAAGAATTTGTTCTTAACTGACTTTCCTAGTTATAAATAAAGGATAAATAAAAAATAAAAATGTAATGTCAGGATAAGCTATAGACCACACTATGTACCAAGAGAGTTTTCATCTATATTCTTCATAGCTGTCTATTTACCACCGATGCAGGCACTAAGACCACACTCATGAGCTGAGTATGGCCATAAGCAAACAGGAAAACACCCATCCAGAGGCGACGCTCCTAGTGGGCGGGGACTTTAATGCAGGGAAACTTATATCTGTTTTACCTCATTTCTACCAGCATGTCACATGTGCAACCAGAGGAAAAAAATCTCTACACCACCTTTACTCCACACACAGAGACGCGTACAAAGCTCTCCCTCGCCCTCCATTTGGCAAATATGACCGTAATTCTATCCTTCTGATTCCTGCTTACAAGCAAAAACTAAAGCAGGAAGCACCAGTGACTCGGTCAATAAGAAAAGGGTCAGATGACGCAGAACCAGAAGCCATGGAACACAGGTAAAATCCGCACTGAGCTATAGGGTAGAGCTGCCGCTTTCAAGGAGCAGCACTCTAACCCAGAAGCTTATAAGAAATCCCGCTATGCCTTCCAACGAACCATCAAACAGGCAAAGTGTCAATAAAGGAAGGCTCCGATGCTCGTTGGATGTGGCTTGCAAACTATTACAGACTACAAAGGGAAGCACAGCCGCGAGCTGCCCAGTGACACGGACATACTAGACAAGCTCAATTTGTAAGGACAGACGCTGGAGATGAGAAACAAGTACAGGGAGTGAACACTTAATGAAACGGACAGGAACAGAATACGGACAGCGTCTGGACAGGGGAAAACAAAACGACAATAATGCTGACACAGGGATCTAACCGAGGAACAGACAGATACAGTACATACACTCAATTAGTATTTGGTAGCATTGCCTTTAAATTGTTTAACTTGGGTCAAACTTTTCGGGTAGCCTTCCACAAGCTTCCCACAATAAGTTGGGTGAATTTTGGCCCATTCCTCCTGACAGAGCTCATGTAACTGAATCACGTTTGTAGGCCTCCTTGCTCGCACATGCTTTTTCAGTTCTGCCCACAAATTTTCTATAGAATTGAGGTCAGGGCTTTGTGATGGCCACTCCAATATCTTGACTTTGTTGTCCTTAAGCCATTTTGCCACAACTTTGGAAGTATGCCTGGGGTCATTGTCCATTTGGAAGACCCATTTGCGACCAAGCTTTAACTTCCTGACTGATGTCTTGAGATGTTGCTTCAATATATCCACCTAATTTTCCTGCCTCATGATGCCATCTATTTTGTGAAGTGTACCAGTCCCTCCTGCAGCAAAGCACCCCCACAACATGATGCTGCCACCCCCGTGCTTCACGGTTGGGATGGTGTTCTTCGGCTTGCAAGCCTCCCCCTTTTTCCTCCAAACATAACAATGGTCATCATGGTCTTCTATGATGAGTGGCCTTTCAGGTAAATGTCGATATAGGACTCGTTTTACTGTGGATTTAGAGACTTTTGTACCTGTTTCCTCCAGCATCTTCACAAGGTCCTTTGCTGTTGTTCTGGGATTGATTTGCACTTTTCGCACACAAAGTACGTTCATCTCTAGGAGACAGAACGCGTCTCCTTCCTGTGCGGAATGACTGCTGCGTGGTCCCATGGTGTTTATACTTGCGTACTATTGTTTTTACAGATGAACGTGGTACCTTCAGGTGTTTGGAAATTGCTCCCAAGGATGAACCAGACAATTTTTTTTCTGAGGTCTTGGCTGATTTTCTTTTGATTTTCCCATGATGTCAAGCAAAGAGGCACTGAGTTTGAAGGTAGGCCTTGAAATACATCCACAGGTACATCTCCAATTGACTCAAATTATGTCAATTAGCCTATCAGAAGCTTCTAAAGCCATGACATCTTTTTCTGGAATTTTCCAAGCTGTTTAAAGGCACAGTCAACTTAGTGTATGTAAACTTCTGACCAACTGGATTTGTGATACAGTGAATTATACGTGAAATAATCTGTCTGTAAACAATTGTTGGAAAAGTTACTTGTGTCATGCACATTTTAGTTGTTCTAAAGGACTTGCCAAAACTATAGTTTGTTAACAATAAATTTGTAGAGTGGTTGAAAACGGGTATTAATGACTCTAACCTAAGTGTATGTAAACTGTATCTGTTATTTTTTACTTATCTATTTTTTACTTAACACTTTTTTTTCTTGAAACTGCATTGTTGGTTATGGGCTTGTAAGTAAGCATTTCATTGTAAGGTCTACACCTATTGTATTCGGCGCATGTGACAAATTACATTTGATTTGCTTAGATTTTTGGTTTGTGTTCCCCCGGCTATTCATACATTTTAAAAACAAGAAAATTGTGCTTTCTGCTTTGCTTAATATAAGTAATTTTAAATGATTTATACTTTTACTTTCACATTTTCATACTTAAGTATATTTTAGCAATTACATTTACTTTTCATACTTTAAAACCAAATACTTTAGACTTTTACTCAAGTAGTATTTTACTGGCTGACTTTCACTTTACTTGAGTATCTTTCTATTAAGGTATCTATACTTTTACTCAAGTATGGCAATTGGGTACTTTTTCCACCGCTGCCTGTCTTTATACAAATAAAGAAATTCAATTTTAGTGCTTGTTCTTTTATATTGTTTTAATTGTAATGTTTTTATTATTGTTTTGTCCATGCCAAGGCATAGGTCTAAAAACTGTTTAACGATACTTCTCATAAATCCTGCCACAGAGGGTTTACCCATTTCACCAATATCCTATGAATATTCCAATAAACAACACACAGAAATTTGAGGCTCCTACTGTAGAGAATAACTAGCCAATATTGCATGAAACTCTTTTTTTCTATTGTCGAGAATAATTGTCAGAAAAATTATTTGACAAATGTATTTTTCATTTGCAAACATTAGCGTTTTATTAAGGAATAATGTCCCTGTAGAGAGGCCCGCTGACATTTAAGAGGCCCACTGGCATTTACCTGCTTCTCAGAACAACTCCAGCCCCATAATAAAAACAGCAGCTCATTATGACGACACAGTCCTGCCTCGGAGCTCCTGTCCACTCTGTTTCAGTACTGTTAGAGGGACCAAAGATAACATCATTTTATAGCAGTAATAGAGCAGTAATATTCAAAGTCGGGTCGTGGGGTTTATTGTATGGGACAGTATACAAACGTCTTTAAGAAAGATCATTTGAAAAATACACTTTTATTGAGTAAATGTATTAATTGGTTTCTTTTCATTTTAATAAGAGATTAGTTGAAGGTTATTTGTTGATGTAATGATGTCAATTTACCGATTTAAACATTGTGTCATTAGATTTGGGCGTGGGGTCCCACGAAATGGGGGTCCCCGCTGAAAAAGTTTGAATACCACTGGCGTAGAGCATGGAGAGCCTTATAGGAGATTACACTACAGCCCTCAGAGCTCCCAGAAGTCAGGCTGTAATCTGAAACTGCCTCAATCTGACATTGCTTCTTTCCAGCCTCAGCCTGCCCAGAGATGGGCTCTTTGATTAGCCTCAGTACCGCTAGGGGAAATTGTTAATCGCTTAGTCACTTTCTCAAGGTTTTTCCCCTGAATTTGTTTTCAAATTGATTTTGGCGGATGATGTTTGTTGACTCAAAACACAACCTTATGTAAATGTGTGAAATAGAGACGGATTTTGTTTGGATTTGCATCTCCAGGCCAAGATTGATAGAGTAAGGATTGTCACCGGAATCATTTGCACTTCTGACATTTTAATGAGGACCATAAATAATGCTGAATAATAATTCCTTTTCAAAATGGTAAAAACGTTTTTTAAAGCATGTGTCAAGTTGCGTGCTTGTGTTCACACAACAGTAAGAGTATTTGCATGGCGTATGTCTATGTCTGCACAGTATTTCCTAGCTACCATGAGTTATGGCTGAGAGCAAAGCTGTGAGGGAATCCTCCTAGCAGAAAAGTGAGACATAGTGAGAAAGTCGCTTATAAAAAGAGTGCTTTCACATCTGGGCCTGGCTGTCTGGATGGCTGTCTGGTCTACTGCAGGCAGGCTGGAGCAACCATGGAGAAATACTCACTGTGTCAGTCAGAGACCCACTGGCCTTCAGTTTCACCAGTTTTCCCTGCCTGAACCGACTGACTACTTTGTGACACATGACCCAAAGTTCACCGTCTCCCTGTGAGTCAGAGGCAATGAGGACAGTCAGTCTAAACAGGTACTGTACAGACCTGCCCTGGAACAGCAACAGACCCAGACAGGCCTGGTTGTTCTTGGCCAGAGGTGCCGTCTATATCTACAGTATGATCAAGGACCTCCAAATTTTATTCTATGAGGATTATCAAACTGCATGAACCTTGCCAGATGGTGTCTGGAATTACCTGAGAAAATTATAGCTAACCTGTAACGTGTATGCTAATAATCAGGAGTCGGAAAGCAAGTACAGGGGGTGCAAATGTTATAATAAATAGAACATAGTACAAAACAAGAAACACACAAACATGAAACAGAAACAGAGTCAATAACACCTGAGGAAAGAAACAAATGGAGTGACAGATATAGGGGGAGGTAATCAGGAAGGTGATGGAGTCTAGGTGAGTGTCATGAGGCGCAGGTGCGCGTAATGATGGTGGCAGGTGTGCGAAATGATGAGACAACTGGCGACGTTGAGCGCCGGGGGAGCGGGAGTAAACGTGGCATTACCATCCGTCTTCCTCAGAGTAATAATTAACCTACACTCAGTGGGAGGGGTGGAACAAATTGCAAAAATCCCTGAAGTTGGAGACTTATATCTCCCTCAATAACTTTAAGCATCATCTATCTGAGCAGCTTACCGATCGCTGCAGCTGTACACAGCCCATCTGTAAATAGCCCATCCAACTACCTACTTCATCCCCATATTGTTTTTATTTACTTTTTGCTCTTTTGCACACCAGTATTTCTACTTGCACATCATCATCTGCACATCTGTCACTCCAGTGTTAATTCGCTAACTTGTAATTACTTCGCTACTATGGCCTATTTATTGCCTTACCTCCTTATGCCATTTGCACACACTGTATATATACTTTTTCTATTGTGTTATTGACTGTACATTTGTTTATTCCATGTGTAACTCAGTGTTGTTGTTTGTGTCGCACTGCTTTGCTTTATCTTGGCCAGGTCGCAGTTGTAAATGAGAACTTGTTCTCAACTGGCCTACCTGGTTAAATAAAGGTGAAGTAAAAAAATAAAAATAAAAGCCTACACTCAGTGGGAGGGGTGCTCTACTCTCTGTTACATGACTGGTCAGTGCTTCTGGATTTAATTAATTGCATTCACAGAACAGTGACTTCCACTTTGAAACCGTTCAGCGGTTTGGCCGGCCTCGACACTTCAGAGAACAATGGCTGTTTTCATAAACAAATCTATTATATGCACATAAACAGGGAGTTTATGTTTTTATAAATTACAGCATACAGTTCATATTTGAGGAAAACCAAAGACATATTTTTTATGAATTGATGGTGGCATAGAGTGTAAAGTGATATATTGTAAAGTAAAAGACAGACAGTGTGCTGTGCTGAGATGCAGATGCAGAATACAAAACTGTGTTGTATTGAGTAGTGAACTTCACTATAGCAAACACAGTATCCCCTCCAGCTGCAATTGATTGAAGCAGTTTGAAGAGCTGGCTTGCCTCAATTAGCGCCCTTCCCTGCGACAGCATGCTTGCATGCAATACCCACAATCCACGTGTTCTGGGGGTAGCACTGGAAGGAAGAAGTTACAGTCATCAGAACCAGGACAAGGGTTCTCTTTCACCATGCCACATGGGCCTGGGTAGCGCATGTGTTTATATTTACTGTAAGTTATGAGAGCTTTGGGTATACGCCACCCTGCTGTTTGGCTAAGGGCACTAGAGTTTACTCCACCCCACTCCAATTAAAGAGCACAAGGAGCTGTTTGATTCCCTTTATAAACTCTGCATGACAAATAGCTGTATTGTATACTACTTCATTCAAATCCACGCTGGCTGCCATAACAGTGTAGTACATCACCAGTGTTGTGTCTATTGGCTACCCTGTGTTATGTCTGCCTTAAGAAAGGTCAATACTCCTGGGTTTGTTGAGGTGAGGGAGTGGTCTGGTTGGCACTGTTACCAAGGGTTTTGATGGTGCCTATAGACACTTTTTCAGGCAGAGGGGCAACAACAAATTGCTCAATTAAATGTTTTGCTTCTGCATTAAAAAAAGAGAGAGAGATAAGAAAAGGGGAGACGAGGGCCTCCCGAGTGGTGCAGCGGACGGGGAGACCCATGAGGCGGCGCACAATTGGCCCAGTGTCGTCCAGGTTAGGGGAGGGTTTGGCCGGACGGTATTTCCTTGTCCCATCGCGCTCTAGCAACTCCTGTGGTGGGCCGGGCGCCTGCAAGCTGACTCCCGGTCGCCTACAAGCTGACTTCGGTCGCCAGTTGGTCGGTGTTTCCCCCGACACATTGGTGCGGCTGGCTTCCGGGCCAAGCAAGCAGTGTGTCAAGAAGCAATGTGGCTTGGCAGGGTCGTGTTTTGGAGGACGCATGACTGTCGCCCTTCACCTTTCCCGAATCCGTAAGGGAGTTACAGCGATGGTACAAGACTAACTACCAATTGGATATCACGAAATTGAAGAAAAAAAAAAAAAAAAAAGAGGACTCGGGAAATGAGAGGGGAGATCTGAAAAACATGTTTACTTTTTGCGTAGCCATCTAAGGTTTCCCTTTTGGAGTGGTTCCCAGAGAAAGATAGAGGGAGAGGGAGAGAGTGGAGGTGGACGTGGAGAGGTTCCCTCCTGCCTCTAGTCTCCAGACATAATGGGAGGCTTTAGGAGCTATCAGTGCCAGCCTCAGTCTCTGCCTCTGCCACATCACAGCCTAAGCAGACCCAAACCAAGGATGTCCTATCTGCAATGGGCTGTCTGCTCCACTGCTTGTGTGTTGACCTCTGTCTCACTTTAAAAGACCAGACAGCCTTCAAAATAACATCTGTCATGATATAGACATAATCAAGAGTGTTTCTATCTGTGGAGTTAAATCTGTTTATCCTTAATGGGAAAACTGCCACGTCCGTTTACAATATTACAACAACAAAGTGATACTGCAATCAACGAACACTGTTTATTTATTTGAACAGGAAATGCATATTGCGACCTACAGTAGGTCTCTTTTTCAAATGTGCACTGTATGATACAACATAAATATACACATTATTAACAAAAAAATATATATATACATACAGTGCATTCCGAAAGTATTCAGACCCTGGACTTTTTCCGCATTTTGTTACGTTACAGCCTTATTCTATAATTTATTCAATCGTTTTTTTCTTCATCAATCTACCACATAATGAAAAAGAAAAAACAGGTTTTTAGAAATTTTTGCTATTATATATTTATTTAAAATATCACATTTACATAAGAATTCAGACCCTTTACTCAGTACTTTGTTGAAGCACCTTTGGCAGCGATTACAGCCTTGAGTCTTCTTGGGTAAGACACTACAAGCTTGGCAAGCTGGTATTTGGGAAGTTTCACCCGTTCTCTGCAGATCCTCTCAAGCTCTGTCAGGTTGGATGGGGAGCATCGCTGCACAGCTATTTTAAGGTCTCTCCAGAGATGTTCGATCGGGTTCAAGTCCGGGCTCCGGCTGGGCCACTCAAGGACATTGAGACTTGTCCTGAAGCCACTCCTGTGCTGTCTTGGCTGTGTGTTCTTAGGGTCGTTGTCCTGTTGGAAGGTGAACCTTTGCCCCAGTCTGAGGTCCTCAGCGCTCTGGAGCAGATTTTCATCAAGGATCTCTCTGTACTTTGCTCCGTTCATCTTTCCCTCAATCCTGACTGGTCTCCCAGTCCCTGAAAAACATCCCCACAGCATGATGCTGCCACCACCATGCTTCACCGTAGGGATGGTCCCAGAATTCAGGCAAAAGAGTTCAATCTTGGTTTCATCAGACCAGAGAATCTTGTTTCCCATGGTCTGAGTCCTTTAGGTACCTTTTGGCAAACTCCAAACGGGCTGTCATGTGCCTTTTACTGAGAAGTGGCTTCCGTCTAGCCACTTTACCATAAAGGCCTGATTGGTGTAGTGCTGCAGAGATGGTTGTCCTTCTGGAAGGTTCTCCCATCTCCACAGAGGAACTCTGGAGCTCTGTCAAAGTGACCATTGGGTTCTTGGTCACCTCCCTGACCAATGCCCTTCTCCTCCGATTGCTCAGTTTGGCCGGGCGCCCAGCTCTACGAAGAGTCTTGGTGGTTCCAAACTTCTTCAATTTAACCCTTGTGTGATGTTCATATTTTTGTTATTCATCCAATGTTCTCCGGTCTGATGGACCCACGATTTTATTGGGTTTTTAAAACAATACAGCCATAAAAATTTACGTAAAAGTACTTCATTACCAGTCAAAAGTTTGGACACACCTACTCATTCCAGGGTTTTTCTTTATTTTTACTATTTTATACGTTGTAGAATAATAGTGAATACATCAAAACTATGAAATAGCACATATGGAATCACGTAGTAACCAAAAAGTGTTAAACAAATAAAAATATTTTTTATATTTGAGATTTTTCAAAGTAGCCACTCTTTGCCTTTATGACAGCTTTGCACACTCTTGGCATTCTCTCAACCAGCTTCATTAGGTAGTCACCTGGAATGCATTTCAATTAACAGGTGTGCCTTGTGGAATTTCTTTCCTTCTTAAAACTTCTTAGGGAGCAGTGGGGCGCTAGTGCCCCATCCTTGATAACATCCGGAAAAATGTAGAGCAACAAATTTAAAATGCAAATGTAGTATTATAAAACATTCATGAAAATTCAAGTGTTGCACAATCTTCTAAAGCTTAGAATCTTGGCAATCTCACAGCGTTGTAGATTTCAAAACGGCTTTACGGCGAAAGCATAACATTTGATTGTCTGAGGACAGCGCCCCGTGTACTTCCACCATTAGCATAATAATAAAACCAGCGCGGGTGTCACAAAACACATAAAAAGAGCTAAAATAAATCGCTTACCTTTGAAGATCTTCTGCTGATGGTAATCCGAAGTGTCCAAGCAAGACAATCAATGTTCCTTTTGTTCGAAAAAGTCCCTCTTTATATCCATAAAGCTCCATTTGGTTGGCCCCGAACTGTTCAGAAAATCCACTCGCCCAATATAGAAGAAATAGAGACCGTAAAAAATATACCTATAAACTTTGTCCAAACAAATCAAACCACGTTTCTAATCGATCCTTAGGTACACTATTATGTATATTAACGATTATATTTCACACGGATAATATCTTGGACGATAGAAAAGTTCAAAACCGAGGCGCACGGTCCCGGTCCTGCGCGCCACAGACAGAATTTACACCCTCACTCCTCTAGTTTTCAAGGTAAACGCTTGAAACCTTGTCTAAAGACTGTTGACATCTAGTGGAAGCCATAGGTACTGCAACCTGGGAGCTGGATTTAAGCATATCCTATAGCAACCCATTGGAAAATGACCCAGCACACAAAATGACATTTTCTTGGATGGATTTTGCCTGCCATATCAGTTCTGTTATACTCACAGACATTATTTGAACAGTTTTATAAACTTCAGAGTGTTTTCTATCCAATACTACTAATTATGTGCATATCCCAATTATGTGCATATCCTTCTGGGCCTGAGTATCAGGCATTTTACTTTGGGCACGCCAGACTCTCCAAAACTCCGAACACTGATGCCGCTCCCTAACAGGTTTTATTGCGTTTGAGCCAGTCAGTTGTGTTGTGACAAGGTAGGGCTGGTATACAGAAGATAAGTCCATATTATGGCAAGAACAGCTCAAATAAGCAAAGAGAAACAACAGTCCATCATTACTTTAAGACATGAAGGTCAGTCAATAGGGAACATTTCAAGAACAGTGCAGCCGCATAAACCATCAAGCGCAATGATGAAACTGGTTCTCATGAGGACTGCCACAGGAAAGAAAGACCCAGAGTTACATCTGCTGCAGAGGATAAGTTCATTAGAGTTACCAGCCTCAGAAATTGCAGCCCAAATAAATGCATCACAGAGTTCAAGTAACACACACATCTCAACATCAACTGTTCAGTGTCAACCGTGTGAATCAGGCCTTTATGATCGAATTGCTGCAAAGAAACCACTACTAAATGACAGCAATAATAAGAAGAGACTTGCTTGGGCCAAGAAACTTGTGAAATTGACATTAGACCTGTGGAAACCTGTCCTTTGGTCTGATGAGTCCAAATTTGAGAGTGAAGGAAAAGCAGCCAACAAGTGCTCAGCATATGTGGGAACTCCTTCGAGACTCTTGGAAAAGCATTCCAGGTGAAGCTGGTTGAGACTTAACTATTATTCTACAATGTAGACTTTTGGCTGGTACTGTGAATGTATATATATATATACAGTTGAAGTCAGAAGTTTACATACACTTAGGTTGGAGTCATTAAAACTCATTTTTCAACCACTCCAAAAATGTCTTGTTAACAAACTATAGTTTTGGCAAGTCGGTTAGGATATCTACTTTGTGCATGACACAAGTAATTTTTCCAACAATTGTTTACAGACAGATTATTTCACTTATAACTCACTGTATCACAATTCCAGTTGGTCAGAAGTTTACATACACTAAGTTGACTGTGCCTTTAAACAGCTTGGAAAATTCCAGAAAATGATGTCATGGCTTTAGAAGCTTCTGGCAGGATAATTGACATAATTTGAGTTAATTTGGAGGAGTACTTGTGGATGTATTTCAAGGCCTACCTTCAAACTCAGTGCGTCTTTGCTTGACATCATGGGAAATCAAAAGAAATCATCCAAGACCTCAGAAAAGAATTGTAGACCTCCACATGTCTGGTTCATCCTTGGGAGCAATTTCCAATTGTTTGAAGGTACCACCTTCATCTGTACAAACAATAGTATGCAAGTATAAACACCATGGGACCACTCAGCCGTCATACCGCTCAGGTAGGAGATGCGTTCTGGTCTGATGAAACAAAAATAGAACTGTTTGGCCATAATGGCTGTTTGGCCATAATCGTTATGTTTGGAGGAAAAAGGGGGAGGCTTGCAAGCCAAAGAACACCATCCCAACCGTGAAGCACGGGGGTGGCAGCATCATGTTGTGGGGGTGCTTTGCTGCAGGAGGGACTGGTGCACTTCACAAAATAGATGGCATCATGAGGCAGGAAAATTATGTGGATATATTGAAGCAACATCTCAAGACATCAGTCAGGAAGTTAATGCTTGGTTGCAAATGGCAGCTGATGCTTAAAGTTAGTGAGGGAGATAACCAACTTCAGTGATT
This sequence comes from Brachymystax lenok tsinlingensis, assembly GCA_030435695.1. Classification (NCBI taxonomy): domain Eukaryota; kingdom Metazoa; phylum Chordata; class Actinopteri; order Salmoniformes; family Salmonidae; genus Brachymystax; species Brachymystax lenok. The sequence goes on along the minus strand of CM059806.1, from coordinate 1,153,794 downwards.
TTTGTAATTCGTTCCAGTTATTGGCAGCAGAGAACTGGAAGGAAAGGCGTCCAAAAGAGGAGTTGGCTTTGGGGGTGACCAGTGAAATATACGGGTGTGTGATCCAATACATTATATAGAACACTTATCATAATTTGCTTGTAATCCAGAGAGGTTAGATCCATTCTTTACTATTTTACACCTAGGGTTACTATACATGATTTTAACCCATTTTATAAGAGATTCTCCAAAATTGAAATGTTCCAGGCATTTATATATAAACAGTCATATTTTATCAAAAGCCTTTTCAAAGTCAGCTGTGAATAGCAGGCCTGGTTTCCCAGATTGTTCATAGTGTTCTATTGTTTCCAGTACTTGCCTTATATTATCTTCAGTGTATCGTCCATGTAAAAAATCTGTCTGATTAGAATGAATAAGGTCCGACAATACCTTTTTAATTCTATGAGCTATACATTTTGCAAGTATTTTTGCATCACTGAAGTGTAAGGGGCCTCCAATTTTTTTAATGGACTAGATCTTTATATTTCCCACTTGTATCCTGTTTCAGTAATAATGAAATCAGACCTTCTTGTTGAGTGTCTGATAATCTACCATTTATATAGGAGTGGTTAAAACATGCTAATAACGGTCCTGAGTATATCAAAACAAGTTTGGTATACCTCAACTGGTATGCCATCCAGCCCTGGTGTTTTCCCAGGCTTAAAGACTTTAATTGCATCAAGAAGTTCCTCCTCTGTAATTTGTCCTTCACATGAGTCTTTCTGTACGGCTGTTAATTTGACATTATTAATAGAGAAAAAATCCATACAATTAGCTTTGGTTAGAGGAGATGGAGGAGACTGAAACGAAAACATATGCTTAAAGTGCTTTGCTTCCTCTTTCAAAATATAATTTGGTGAATCAGCTCCGTCATTTGTAACACGTTTCAGTAAATTATTTTTGGTAGCATTTCTATGTTGAAGATTAAAAAAGAATTTGGTGTATTTTTCCCCATATTCCATCCAGTTTGCTTTATTTTTATAATATATTACATGACCAGAATTGTTACAAAGGCACTTCTTAGAAAGTTTAAGGACATTTTTTATGTGATTTAATTTCTATTTCAGGCTTTGTTAATGAGTCATTGGTGTAAGAGAAAATAGTGCAGTGGTTACACTGTTTCTTATAAACTGTGTGAAAATGACTTTATGTTGATGTCTCATAGAAGAATAGCAAAATATGACCTTTTTTAGGACCCCTGTTTCCAACAGCTGTGATGCACTATTTTATTGCCTGATGGGAAAGCCTATTAGTTACGACAAGTTGAGTGTTAAAAGAAGTTTAATTAACAGAATATAAAACAAGAAAAACATTTAATAATACTTTAATGAGCATGTCAAAAGCACCGATATTTGAATATGAGCTATTTAAAACAGGGGTTGGGGAGAGAGACTCAACGGCACGGCTTCACTTTCCAGTCATTCATAGCCCATTGGTTATCGGAATTCACATTTTATAACCTCATTAACAAGCCCACAAGTCACAATTGGTCATGCAGTTTGGGATTCCACAAAGGAATGAATTCAGGGTTTCTCTCATCGACCAAAGACGTCACAGATCCCTTTGGTATGGCCTATGACTCGGGTCTCAGAGGTGCATCAGATCTGCCCCCTTGGCCCAAGTGGGTTAGCCAAGACTGAGACTGAGGATATGAGTTCATCGGCAGACTCAACTGATGTTGGTGATAGCCTTGGTTCTGTTGGAGATTTTTAATAGATCACTGATGTCAGACAGAGCTAATAATAACATAATTCACAACATCATGGCTTGTGATGTCAACATACATTAATTAGTCTAGCTAGTTTTGGTAGTTACTCATTTGTGCAAATCTGAGTACTGGTACATTTGTCACATTGAATTTTTCCACATGCTCACCCTCTCTTTTCTACTCTCCCTTCTGTAGATGGCCATCACCTATGGGAGACAGAGGCCAAGGTTGACAAGGACTCTTCCAAGTCTGTAAGTCCAATAAACAAGGCATTCCTTATTTTTGATAGGTATTTCACAGCAATGTTTGTGTTAGTTGGAAGACACTCTGCTGAGTCTCTGTTACTCTCTCTGAAACACCCAGCATATGACCTGTGTCTGGAAAAGACAGTACAGTAGACACACTACTGATTATTTTTCTTTCTGAATTAAGGATACTCCTGGGGAAACAGTGTTGAGCAAAAATGTTCCAAAAGGTTCTGAGGAGTTCAGCGTTTCCTTGTGGGAGTGTATGTTTGACAGGGTGTGCTAGCTGTCTTGCTCTGGGACAGCTGGGTGGTGTGTTTGGATGCTGCTGCAGGTAGGCCAGGGGCCAGGGGAGTCACCCAGAGCACTCTGTTCTTCTGGGACACTGGGACTGAGACTAGGCGATTAGAGTGTGTGTATACATTTGGAAAGTATTCAGACCCCTTGACTTTTTCCACATTTTGTTACATTACATCCTTATTCTATAATTCTTTTTTTTTTAATTGCTCATGATTCTACACACAATACCCCATAATGACAAAGCGAAAATGTATAAAAATAAGAAACAGAAATACCTTATTTACGTAAGTATTCAGGCCCTTTGCTATGAGACTCGAAATTGAGCTCAGATGCATCCTGTTTCCATTGATTGTCCTTGAGATGTTTCTACAACTTGATTGGAGTCCACCTGTGGTCATTTTAATTGATTGGATATGATTTGGAAAGGCAAACACCTGTCTATATAAGGTCCCACAGTTGACAGTGCATGTCAGAACAAAAACCAAACCATGAGGTTGAAAGAACTGTCCGTAGAGCTCCGAGACAGGATTGTGTCGAGGCACAGATCTGGGGAAGGGTATCAAAACATTTCTGAAGCATTGAAGTTCCCCAAGAACACAGTGGCCTCCATCATTCTTCAATGGAAGAAGTTTGGAACCACCAAGACTCTTCGTAGAGCTGGCCACCCTGCCAAAATGAGCAAACGGGGGAGAAGGGCCTTAGTCAGGGAGGTGACCAAGAACCTGATGGTCACTCTGACAGAGCTCCAGAGTTCCTCTGTGGAGATGTGAGCACCTTCCAGAAGGACAACCACCATCTCTGCAGCACTCCACCAATCAGGCTTTTGTTATAGAGTGGCCAGACAGAAGCCACTCTTCAGTAAAAGGCATATTACAGCCCGCTTGGAGTTTGCCAAAAGGCACCCAAAGGACTCTCAGACCATGAGAAGATTCTCTGGTCTGATGAAAACAAGATTGAACTGAATGCCAAGCGTCACGTCTGTAGGAAACCTGGCACCATCCCTACGGTGAAGCATTGTGTGCCAAGATTGTAGCGTCATACCCAAGAAGACTCAATGCTGTAATCGCTGCCAAAGATGCTTCAGCAAAGTACTGAGTAAAGGGTCTGAATACTTATGTAAATGATTAAACTGTTTTTGCTTTGCCATTATGGGGTATTGTGTGTAGATTGATGAGAAAAAAAAACAATTTAATAAATTTTATAATAAGCCTGTAACGTAACAAAATATGGAAAAAGTCAAGGGGCCCGAATGCACTGTATGTGAGGTATTGCACTTGCTCCCTGTGTCCTCCCCTGCACACACATGCACGCACACACACACACAGTCATACACACACAATTGTTCTCTCTGTCTCTCTCTCTCACCTTTGCCAGCGATTACAGCCTTGAGTCTTGTTGGGTATGAAGCTACAAGCTTGGCACACCGGTATTTGGGGAGTTTCTCCCATTCTTCTCGGCAGATCCTCACAAGCTCTGTCAGGTTGGATGGGGAGCGTTGCTGCACAGCTATTTTCAGGTCTCTCCAGAGATGTTTGATCGTGTTCAAGGCTATGGCTCGGCCACTCATGGACATTCAAAGACTTGTCCCAAAGCCACTTCTGCGTTGTCTTGGCTGTGTGCTTAGGGTCTTTGTCCTGTTGGAAGGTGAACCTTCGCCCCAGTCGGAGGTCCTGAGTGCTCTGGAGCAGGTTTTCATCGAGAATCTCTCTGTACTTTGCTCTGTTCATCTTTCCCTTGATCCTGACTAGGCCAAATAGTTCAATCTTGGTTTCATCAGACCAGAGAATCTTGTTTCTCATGGTCTGAGAGTCCTTTAGGTGCCTTTTGGCAAACTCCAAATGGGCTGTCATGTGCCTTTTACTTCCTTTTACTCAGTTGCAAACATCCCTGTTTCGTTTGCTTACATTTAAGAAACGTTTTTCAACAGAATTGACGGAATGAATACACCCCTGATCACGCATAAACACAGTTCACTTTCATAGCAGCCACACTGTATTCCTTCTCGCCTCTATGCACTCTCCTCCTCTCACCTTTCCCTTTGTTTGTGGACTTTAATGAACAACACATCAGCTATGTGACCTGCAAAAAAAACTTTCCAAGATAAACCATGTCATAACCGCTACACACAGCCTACATTGTTGTCCCCACATTAGCCAAAGTAACGTCGTAGTCACAATAGCTAATAGAACTAATGTGTTAGTAAACCCGCTACAATCATGCAGTAACGTTGCAGTGTAAAGTCAGTAAGCAGTTACACCGGCAGGCCACGGTGGCAATGCATTAATAAAATCAAAAGCTTACCTTGGACTTGGAAGAGTTCCAGTGTAGTGTTGGATAGTCATAGCCAGCTAGCTAACATTGCATCCCTCTGTTTGAGCCGGGTGTTTGAGTAACTAAACTAGCCAGTAAGTGAACTGAAAGTGAAAAAAATTACAATCTTTCTCTCTCTCGTTCTCTTGCTTCTCCTTCATTTTTGAATAAATTAATTTGTTGAAAACTGTTCAACTATTGTCTTTCTCTCTCTTTGAGTCAGCTACTCACCACATGTTATGCACTGCAGTGCTAGCTAGCTGTAGCTTATGCGTACAGTACCAGATTCATTCTCTGATCCTTTGATTGTGTGGACAACATGTCAGTTCATGCTGCAAGAGCTCTGATAGGTTGGAGGACGTCCTCCGGAAGTTGTCATAATTACTGTGTAAGTCTATGGAAGGGAGTGAGAATCAAGAGCTTCCTAGGTTTTGTATTGAAGTCAATTTACCAAGAGGAGAACGGAAGCTAGCTGTCCTCCGGTTACACCATGGTGCTACCCTACAGAGTGCTGTTGAGGCTACTGTAGACCTTCATTATGAAATTCACTGAGGAGGATGGTCCTCCCCTTCCTCCTCTGAGGAGCCTCCACTGATACATACACACAGATGCATACACACACACATGCAAGCATGTGCGCACACACATGGCCATACACACACACACTCTCTCTCTCTCTCTCTCTCTCTCTCTCTCTCTGACACGCTCGTACACCCTGCTGAAAAAAACAGCTTAGACCAGCATACATTTCAAGTGGGTCCATGCTGGTCTATGCTGGTCAATGCTGGTCAGATGCTGGTCAGGCTGGTCTACCAGCATGGTCTAACTGGTTTTGCTAGTACATCAGCATGGTCTAACTTGTTATGCTGGCAGACCAGCCTTCATTGGGTTTTTGCTGGTGACCAGCATTCGTTGTGTTTTGGACACTGGTGGCCAGCATAAGCTAATGCAAAATGAGCATCAAGTCAAATGATGCTGGCTTGCACAGTGGTGTTTAATTCCTGTTGGAATCCAGCCAGAGTGGAATCCAGCCAGAGTGGATTCACACAATCTGCATTCAGAATGACTGTCAGGGATAAAAAATACTAATGAATGAGACTACCTAAACCAGGGGTGTCAAACTCATTCCATGGAGGGCCGAGTGTCTGCGGCTTTTTGTTTTTTCCTTTCAATTAAGAGCTAGACAACCAGGTGAGTTCCTTACCAGTTAGTGACCTTAATTCATCAATCAAGTACAAGGGTGGAGTGAAAACTCGCATACACTTGGCCCTACGTGGAATGAGTTTGACATGTCACCAAAACTATCTAAACTGGAACAACCATTTCTGTAACAGAATGGATTAGTTTAGAAAAATTCATGTTATTCATCTTTGTGTAGCATAAGATAAATTAATGTTTTAATGAATCAATCAATACACATTACCGTTCAAAAGTTTGGGGTCACTTAGAAATGTCCTTGTTTTTGAAAGAAAAGCAATTTTTCTGTCCATTAAAATAACATAAAATGTATCAGAAATACAGTGTAGACATTGTTAATGTTGTAAATGACTATTGTAGCTGGAAACGGCTGATTTTTAATGGAATATCTACAAAGGCGTACAGAGGCCCATTATTAGCAACCATCACTCATGTGTGCCAATGGCACGTTGTGTTAGCTAATCCAAGTGTATCATTTTAAAAGGCTAATTGACTTGATTCTGGGCAACCTTTAGCAAAGTGCAGAAGTGTATTCCAATCTCAGGTCATGAGCAACCAAGAGGTTGTGAGTTCAAATCCCAACTGACATATAGTCTCAAGTAACCAGCATTCATCAGCATACTGTTCTTTTACTGCAATGACACCTTAATTCAGCTGTACAAATTCAGTAACTTGTTTACCTTACCTTCACTGCAACCAGTAGCCTGTAATGTCCGATAAATTATAGGAACTTTTTAACAGTGTAGCTTTTCATGACATAAAAGAAAAACATGGCGAAGAGGGAAAGCACAGGATGGTTCTTCACAACCATCTCAGCAGTAAAGAACCCTTACTGATATGCATATATATATATATATATATTATTATTATTATTATTTTTACACATATCACCCTCACCCCTGACAAAGAACCTCTCAATAACTTTTTTTAGAGTGTATGCTGGTCCAGCATGGTCTGTAAAACCATGACCATTATCATATTTCCCAGCATGCTCTATTGTAATTAGATTTTTAGAATTGTTTGTTTCAATATCTATGTTTTGACATGTACATTGATTGATTAATTAATCAATTAATTTATCTTATGCTACACAAAGATAGATAACATACATTTTTCTAATCTAATCTGTTAGTTGGAGCTGTTAGTTGCACCCATTACTGAAATGGTTGTTCCAGTTTTGATGGTTTAGGTAGTCTCATTTATTCATCTTTCTAACCCTGGTAGTCATTACGAATGCAAATTGTGGGTGAATAAAAGTTCCAATTGTTGGATTTCAATAGAAATTAGGCATCACTTAGCCATCCAGCGTAATGTGACTTGATGCTAGTTTTGTGGGTGACCAGCACATGCTGGTACGCTGATCATCAGCTCATGTTGATCACCAGTGTCCAAAACACAGCAAAGTCTGGTCACAAGCAAAAACACAATAAAGGCTGGTTACCAGCAGCAACACAACGAACGCTGGTCACCAGTGAAAACACAATGAAGGCTGGTCACCAGTGAAAACACAACGAAGGCAGGGCACACACTCAATGTTGCTGTTGGGACACATCTGTGTGAATCTCAAACAGACGAGGGGCCTTCTCCACAGTCCAGACTACTGGATCAGTCCCATTCTAAACACCGACAGAGCCTTGGCCGGGTTTAACCTTGCCTATTGTGCCACAAAGCTGCGAGACAACACATTCAACACTGAAGAATTTAAAACACCTCAAAAATGTTAAACAGACTCAAAGAGGAGATTAAATCATAATTTACAGGTGTTACTCCAAAATGAAGAGATGATTAGATCTACTGTAACTTCTCAATGTCTGCTATGTCAGTCTTTAGTCTATGGTTAGTCATATAGACAATTTTCTGTTGTGACGGGAGTTACTCACTTATACTTAGGTATAAGGTGTGCAATTAAACATGTCATTGCTTATTAACTCAAAAGTTAGTTTTTTGAGCAACTGACAAATAGTGGTTGTAGCACAATTGCCATCTGGTAGGAATGACAAAAAAAAGTATAATGTGTGTGTTTTTGATCCTCTCAATAGCTACCTCCCTGCTCACTTTCTTATTGTTTTCCACCCTCTCTATAAAATAAATGATGTCTACAGTCCCTACCACGGCTGAAAGTATGATGGATTAAACAGTAAACTCTATATTGACCCTTTTTCATGAACTAATCCTCTGACGCATTATCAGGGCGGAGAATAGAGCGGAGTGAAGCCGGAACGTGCAATGCAACAGAAGTGCTTCATCTGGCTTCACTTTAGTTTACGGCTGTACTGATTTTATGTAAAGTGTGTCAGGCCTTACCTGCACCTGCCAGGGGAAGCCTTCCTCCAAAGCCTAATGCCAAGATAAATGATTTCCAGTCTGGCTACTGCTCAGCACCTCCATAAGTCTGCAATAGATTGTGTTAACCTCAAAAACTCTAAGCCTTTGTGGGGGAGTTCTACTAACTAACATATGGAATTGTTTTAAGATGGTCATACCAATGGATCATTTAGCTATTTGATTTTGAATTTTAGGACCCATGTAGGTAGCAGTTATTGTATTGGCCTTTTCTATTAAAGCCCATAGAAACGCATTGAATAACACATTCATAAATGGCAAAATAGACTGTCCAAAGATAAATCATAAGGAATGTGGTTTTGTAGTGTCTTTCCTATATCTAGGAGAAATATTTCGTTTTATGGATACATATTTAACCCATTTTTTTGGCACAGAACTGCCACCATACTTACATTAATAACATTTTTCAAAAACAGTACTGGTTACCTTCACGAGTCCCGTGACACTTGTGGGGGTCGTAGAGCAAAACAGAGAACACCATCAGGAGAGTCTCATCTTTCCATAGAGTGGTCATATTAGTTTAGACCAAACCGTTCAGATGCTACAGACGTTTTTGTGAGAAGACCTGATAAAGACCGTTGAAGCTCGGCCACCTTCCACTGCAGATGCGAAAGGCCGACATAGGCGGACGCTGTGGATTGAGACGCAACCCATGCAAAAAACAGGATTTTTTCATTATGTTACTTAGATTGACGCACTGGTGCGTCAATAGACTCTTAAGGATTAAACTCCAGACATGGGTAGAAATTCTATTCAAGTTCATTTCAAATACTTGAGCTGGGATTGATTAAGGATAGTCTCAAAACTGCACCAGCACCAGTCCCGTCCACTTGGCACTCCAGGCACACTAAAGGAAAATGTGTAAGTATTAGTATGTTTTCCGAATAGTATTTGAACCCAGGTCTGTAAAACTCCATGCAGTGTAGTACTGTGGTATGCTCACAGACTGGGCTGAACCAAGTCACACACGTTCCGTCTTGGCCTGCGCTCCCCCCACAGACAGCAGGGAGCAGTGCTGGGGGAAATGAAATGTCTGGATACTCCCTGTATGAATTTAGAGTTAATCACAATGAAAACCACCATGGTTTACTTTATAACCTTACCTAATGTATGGGCTTTCACCATCTGGACTGGAGTATCACATACAGTGAATTCGTAAAGTATTCAGACCCCTTGACTTTTTCCACATTTTGTTATGTTACAGCCTTATTCTAAAATTGATTAAATACACAAAAATCTCATCGATCTACACACAATAGCCCATAATGACAAAGCAAAAACCTTTTTATACGTTTTTAAACATTTATAAACAAACAAAATATTAAAAAATACCTTCTTTACATAAGTGTTCAGACCCTTTGCTATGAGACTAAAAATGTATATCAGGTGCATCCTGTCTCCATTGACCATCCTTGACTTGGAAAGGCACACACCTGTCTATATAAGGTACCACAGTTGAAAGTGCATGTCAAAGCAAAAACCAAGCTATATGGTCGAAGGAATTGTCCGTAGAGCTCCGAGACAGGATTGTGACGAGGAACAGATATGGAGGGTAACAAAGGGTAACAAAAAGGGTAACAAAATATGTCTAAAGAATTGAAGGTCCACAAGAACACAGTGGCCTCCATCATTCTAAAATGGAAGAAGTTTGGAACCACCAAGACTCTTCGTAGAGCTGACCACCCGGCCAAACTGAGCAATCGTGGGGAGAAGGGCCTTGGTCAGGGAGGTGACCAAGAACCCGATGGTCACTCTGACAGAGCTCCAGAGTTCCTCTGTAGAGATGGGAGAACCTTCCAGAAGGACAACCATCTCTGCAGCACTCCACCAATCAGGCCTTTATGGTAGAGTGGCCAGACCGAAGTCAAACTCCCATTTGGAGTTTGCCAAAAGGCACCTAAAGGACTCAGACAATGAGAAACAAGATTTTCTGGTCCTATGAAACCAAGATTGACCTCTTTTGCACCATCCCTACGGTGAAGCATGGTGGTGGCAGCATCATGCTGTGGGGATGTCTTTCATCGGTAGGGTCTGGGAGACTAGTCAAGATCGTGGGAAAGATGAACTGAGGAAAGTCCAGAGAGATCCTTGATGAAAACCTGCTCCAAAGCGCTAAGGTCGTCAGCCTGGGGCGAAGGTTCACCTTCCAACAGGACAACGACCCTAAGCACACAGCCAAGACAATGAACGAGTGGCTTCAAGACAAGTCTCTGAATGTTCTTGAGTGGCCCAGCCAGAGCCCAGACTTGAACCTGATCAAACATCTCTGGAGAGACCTGAAATAGCTGTGCAGCGATGCTCCCCATCCAACCTGACAGAGCTTGAGAGGATATGGAGAGAAGAATAGGCTAAACTCCCCAAATACAGGTGTGCCAAGCTTGCAGCGTCATACCCAAGAAGACTCGATGCTGTAATCACTGGCAAAGGTGCTTCAACAAAGTAAAGGGTCTGAAAACTTACACTACCGTTCAAAAGTTGGAGGTTACTTAGAAATGTCCTTGTTTTTGAAAGAAAAGTACATTTTTTGTCCATTAAAATAACATTAAATTGATCAGAAATACAGTGTAGATGTTAATGTTGTAAATTACTAACGTAGCTGGAAACGGCAGATTGTTTATGGAATGTCTACATATGCGTACAGAGGCACCATTATCAGCAACCATCACTCTTGTGTCCCAATGGTACGTTGTGTTTGCTAATCCAAGTTGATCATTTTAAAAGGCTAACTGTTCATTAGAAAACCCTTTTGCAATTATGTTTATTAAAACTGTTGTCCTGATTAAAGAAGCAATAAAACTGGCCTTCTTTACTACTCCCTTCACAGGGAAGGTTTCACAGGGAAGGTTTCTGTTTCTCAAACTAGACACTCTAATGTACTTGTCCTCCTGCTCAGTTGTGCACCGGGGCCTTCCACTCTTTCTATTCTGGTTAGAGCCAGTTTGCGCTGTTCTGTGAAGGGAGTAGAACACCGCATTGTTTCAGTCAGTTTCTTGGCAATTTATCACATGGAATAGCCTTCATTTCTCAGAACAAGAATAGACTGACTAATTTCAGAAGAAAGGGCATTGTTTCTGGCCATTTTGAGCCTGTAATCGAACCCACAAATGCTGATGCTCCAGATACTCAACTAGTCTAAAGGCCAGTTTTATTGCTTCTTTAATTAGAACAGCAGTTTTCAGCTGTGCTAACATAATTGCAAATGGTTTTCTAATGATCAATTAGCCTTGATAAACTTGGATTAGCTAACACAACATTCCATTGGAACACAGTAGCTATGCCTGCAATGGCTTTCCAAAATGTATTAATGGATAGCCAGGGGCACAATGTACTTAAGATATCAAAAGTAAAAGTAAAAATGTAAACCATTTCAACTTCCTTATATTAAGCAAACCAGACAGCACACTCCAACACTCAGACATAATTTACAAACAAAGCATTTGTGTTTATTGAGTCTGCCAGATCAAAGGCAGTATGGATGACCAGGGATGTTCTCTTGATAGGTGTTTAAATTGGACAATTGTCCTGTCAAAATGTAACAAGTACTTTTGGGTGTCAAAGAGGGAGTAAAAAGTACATTATTTTCTTTAGGAATGAAGTGAAACAGTAAAGCAATGTACGGATACCACAAAAAACAACTTAAGTAGTACTTTAAAGTATTTTTACTTAAGTACTTTACACCACTGCCCAAATGCCTTCACACCAGTACATTAGCATACTTGATAAACTGTTACACATGCACTTATCACATAGTATTCCATACATAAGTTAAGGCCATGCAACCTGAGTTGAAACCTGAGTGAGGTGCACATGTACAGTACATAAACAGAATCATGCGCCAAATATTTAAGTGGTGGACACGTAATACGGTCACATGATATTGTTGTGGTATGTCACAAAACCATGTTACGACCACACACATCAAAATTCCTTTTATATATCAATATTTTGCTAAGTCTTGCTAAAGTGGATGGTCTCTACAGAAGGTGTAAATGGTACAGCCAAATGGTTACTTGCATAGTAGCAATATCAGAAATAGATAGTGTCATTATAAATAAAATTTACAGTATGTAGAAGAATAATATCAATAACGATATCAGTGATAGACGAGGTAGTTATATGCATACAATCAGGGGTAAAGTGGCTGAGCAGCAGGATAAAAAAAATTGGAGCAGCAACGTGTGTTAGGAGAGAGTCATGTGAATAGAGGCACTGCAGATAGTGTTGATGACTGGTCCGTCCAAACCACGCATGAACAATGGAATCTATATTCAGAGAGCCTGTTTCTGTCCTGCCCTTGACTTTGGTGCAGGGCATGTGATGTCCATAGACTCTTAGTCATAAAACTCCCTGATCTTGTCAAAAATATATTGTCTAGCTGTGTCCAGTCCAGGTGGTGCTTGTATAGACAGACCATCAATGGGAGGAAGGATGTCAGCGTTGTGCAGCAGTTGAAACCTGGTCCCGAGAGTCCGAACGCTCCTTGGCGACAACACCAGGCTCCAGAGCATCGAAGCTGTAAAACAGGGAATACAAAAAAAAAAAAACAGAAGATCAATTCACCTCCCAAGTTTAGATAAGAATAACCTCATACAAATAAAATTATTTTTTACCTGAAGTGCTGGTACTGCTTGATCTGTGGCAGCGGCCTGAAGTACGGAGTCAGGTGTTGTTTCCAGCCATAGCTTTCCACCAGCACCGTACCATCCTCCAGTCCAAACAGCTGTGGTATGTTGACCCCCGTCACAGTGCTGTCCTTCACAACACCAGCAATCTCAGACAAAGTGTTCACTCTGGTCTTTCTGAAGCGCTGCTTGATGAGACCGAAGCACAAGTCAGGGGCAAACTTGGGTTTGTCCTGTGATAAGGAAGTGAAGGTCCAGATTGTGGTGGAGCTTGTGCATGGTCCACCAGACACAATACCAGAGCACAAACTTGTTCTTGTTTTGGCCACTGCAGTTATCACAATTCAGGTCCACACGTGTTTTCCCAACTCCGTAGTTGGTGAAGAAATGTTGCATGTAGTTGATGACTTTGCTGCTGCCTTTGCTTGCTTGGGCCATCTCTCTTTTGGATGACTGTATGACTGGTGGATTAGTCAGGCGTGTCTTACTGATTAATTCTGAAAGACAAATTCCAGATACAAATATTTTAGCATTATTATACAATATATACGAAATGGCATTCTGAGATATCACTACACACAGTTCACACAGGTAATTTTAGCTACTGTTGCTAGCCAGCCATCTAACGTCAGCTGGCTAGCTAACAGAAAGTTTTAACTAGCAATACAGACCGATTGTCATAGCTAGCTAAAGTTAACCAATAAGTTCAATGTTAGCTAGCTAACATTAGGCTATAACTAGCAATGCAAAATGGCATTCTGAGAAAATATCACTATGCGTTACACACACTTCATACACATAAATTTATGTTAGCTAGCAATCCAGCCACCTAACCACAGCTAATGTTAGCTAGCTAACAGCATGTCACGTTAACGATAGCTAGCTAGCAAAAAAATTGACTATAATCCCAATCCATAGAGTAACGTTACTATCAATACAAACCGATTGTCATAGCAAGCTAAAGTTAACCAAATAATGTTTGGCTCATTGTTAGTTAATAAGCCAGCCTTCGAACTCCAGCTGGCTAGCTAACAGAAAGCTTTAGCTTGCAATGAAAACAACTTTATGACAAAATTAGAAAGGTATAATATCTGAATATGTAGCTAGATTCTTACCTGTATACATGGATGAAAGGTTCACGGCAGACTGCAACCCCTTTAATCAGACATCCTGAGTTGTTTCCGTTTAGTTTGCACAGCTTGTTTGGCCCGTTGTGTTCCACTGATTTCAAAACGTGCTATGAAATAAGAGAGCCAGCATTGCATGGCACGATCATCGTCCAGAAACTCAGTCCATCACATCTTTTTCCCACTGACCTTTGTCGATAGCAATAGAAACATATTTGCAGTTCTCCATAGCTAACATAATATATTTTGAAAAAACTGCAGTAGAAAGGATTATTTACGCATTACGAGCAGATCATTTTATAGACACAAGATGCAACACCAAAGACCAATCCAAACTCATCTATCAGCATGTCCAGCCCACTCATTATCTCAGCCAATCATGACTAGCGGGAAGGTTGCTGACTTTTTCTGTAGCTTTTTCTGTGGCTCATAATTTAAAAATGTTATTTGTTTTTACAGATGACATACACATTTGATATTAAGGCACATGAAAGTTCACATGTTCGAGAAGGCATTTCTGCAAAATAAACGCATTTTGATAAAAATACATTTTACTTTCAAAAGGCTCTCCTGTGAAGTCGTGACTTGCGACAAACGCCTAGTTTCTTGAATTGGGTCACATTTTAGAATAAGGCTGTAACGTAAACAAAATGGGGGGTCTGAATACTTTCTGAATGCACTGGACACTCCCTGAACTGGATCAAAAATGACAGTGCAAGATAAAGTGGCTGATTTAAAGAAACATACCTGATGGCCATCTGTGACATATCTCAGGTGTCTTTACTTCACAAAATAAATGTTTTACGATATTTTGGCCAGTTTTGTGTGTACACTGAGTATACAAAACCTTAAGGACATTTCCATGACATAGACTAACCAGGTGAATCCAAGTGAAAGCTATGATCCCTTATTGATATCACTTGTTAAGTCCACTTCAATCAGTGTAGATGAAGGGGAGGAGACAGGTTAGAGAAGGATTTTAAGGCTTGAGACAATTGAGACATGGATTGTGTATGTGTGCCATTCAGAGGGTGAATGGGCAATGCAAAAGAGTTAAGTGCCAGGCGCACCAGTTTGTGTCAAGAACTGCAACGCTGCTGGATTTTTCACACTCAACATGTGTATCAAGAATGGTCCACCACCCAAAGAACATCCAGCCAACTTGACACAATTGTGGGAAGCATTGGAGTCAACATGAGCCAGCATCCCTGTGGAATGCTTTCGACACCTTGTAGAGTTCATGCCCCGATGAATTGAGGCTATTCTGAGGGCAAAAGGAGGGGTGAAACTCAATATTTGGAAGGTGTCCTTAATGTTTTGTACACTCAGTGTATGTGTAACTATCAGCCTCTGTTTGCATCTGTGTGCATTGTGGCAGATGGCAGGGAGAGGTGAGGGGAGTGGTGATTGAAGGGAGATACCTTGCAGCCCGCTGGTTCCACCCCCAAGCCTTATATGGACTTCCTGCCCCAAAGAGGCGAGCTTGTGGATCATTAAGCCAGGGGAGTGCTTGGGGATAAAAGAGCAAGCGGCCTGCACAAAAGGGCAGAGAACGGAGAGTGTTGCGGAAGAGTGTTGCGGAAGAGTGTTGCGAGAAGAGAGAAATATCGGTCTGATTACCCCCACTGTGTACTGAACTGGATTGGCTGAGGACCTGAGTTTTAGGATTACCCCTGGAGAACGGAACGGACAAGACTGTATTGTGGACTGTGAAATGGTTGGTGAATTCCCCCCCCCCCCCTTTTCCCCAGTGTGCAAAACTCCTAATAAACTTCCCATTTGCATTCTAGTTGTGCTCCTTGTGCGTGTTTGGTTATTGAACTTGGTCATGTGGAAACCCCACACCTTTGAACCTGCTACATGTGGTGGAGAATGTGGGGACCCAAAACCAAGCTCAATAATGAAACAGACACCGAGCACCATGGAAGCATTGGTGAAACAGCTGGTGGAGGCGAACATAGCCCAGCATGTATCGGGAGCTGCTGGAGGAACAGCGTCAGCAGACCTCTCTCCTGCGAGCTGAACTCAGCCAGCTGACAGCCGCCCAGGCCGGCAGGGCCGCAGGCGCAGCAGTCTCTCGTCCCAAACCCAGTAGGTTTATACTGAAGGCTGACGACATCGAGGGTTACCTCCAAGCCTTTGACAGGATGGCGGCTAGGGATAAATGGCCACATGAGCAATGGGCCAGCCTGCTAGCACCCTTCCTGTCAGGTGCGGGACAGAAGACCTATCAGGATCTGAAGGATGACAAGGCGACTCATTACGAAGGGATGAAAAAAGAAATCCTGCGGCGGTATGGTTACACCCTGATTAGCAGGTCACAAAGATTCCATGATTGGGCGTATGATCCTACAGCGTCCCCCTTATCGCAAATGCATGATGTAAGTAGGCTGGCCAAGAGCTGGCTAACTGCTGAACCACTGACTCTCACACCCATCAAGAAAGTGGTCGTAGATACATTTCTACGCACTCTCCCACTCGCAGCTAAAAGGTTAGCAAGCCAAGCTAACCCGCAGAGAGCAGATCAGCTGGTGGAACTGGTGATAGGACAACAGGTGGCTTTGGAGGTCCTTCGCAGCTGACAACCACGAAGGTGGAACCCGCTACTCGACCGAAGGAGTGAAAAAGTGCGGAGGACCTTTAGTGTGGCGAATTGGGACATATCGCCTGGAACTGTCCAAACCGCGATGGCTTCGATGCCTTCAGTCCCTGTCACCACGGTAAGAGCCACACCACAGCACTTGTGGACTCCGGGAGTATGGTGACCCTGATTCGACCTGACGTCACCCAGTCCCCGAACCTGACTGACACCATGGCCATCACGTGCATACACTGTGAGACCAAGGACTACCCTACCACACTTCTCCACCTACAGACCACAAAGGGACAATACACGGGGCTTGTGGGATTCGTCCCGAACCTGCCTATGCCGGTCCTTATCGGAGGATTTCCGATGTTCCGCCAACTATGGCCAGTATGTCCGGAGGCGTGGGGAACCGAGGGAACCAGAAGCGAGGAGGAAGCCAGAGAGGTTAGGAGGGACGCCAGAAGGAGGGAGGCACAGATGTGTGGATTCCAGGAAGTGGACCCCCAGGCGTCAACAGAAACCGTCTCGAAGGATGACTCGGGTGAAGCCAGACTGTAGGGAGAGGTGGCGAGTCGAAGACATGTTCCCAATGGACCGTGAGGTGGTGCCAGAGCTCGCGTCTCTAGCAGGCCGGTTCAGCACGGCCCAATTGGAGGATCCCAATCTGGCCAGCGCTCTTCAGCAGGTGACCGTGGTGGACGGAAAGCCCATGGAGGGGATAAGTCAAATCACCTAACCCCATTTTTCAATAAATAAGTTGGTGTATCAGGTCGTGAAGAAGAATGACGAATGTATGGAGTTGTTGTTGCTGCCCCGTCCCTTTGTACCATCTGTCCTGCAGTTGGCCCACCTGGTGGGACCTCTACCCAAGGGCAACCGAGGGCACCAATACATCGTGGTGATTTTGGATTATGCCACCACGTAGCCGGAAGCCATTCGCCTGCGCACCATGGCCACCAAGGGAATTGCATGTGAGTTAGTCAAGCTGTTCTCCCGAGTAGGCATCCCCGACAAGTTATTGACCAACCAGGGCACCCTGGTCATGGGTGGATCTATGCAAACTAATAAAAATAACCCAGTTGCGCACCTCAGTTTATCACCCGAAGACCGATGGGTTGGTGGAAAGATTCAATCGCCAGTGTGCAAAACTCCCTAATAAACTTTCCATTTCCATTCTAGTTGTGCTCCTTGTGCGTGTTTGGTTACTGAACTTGGAGACGTGGAAACCCCACATCCTTGAACCTGCAACAGCATGTGCAGTGCCTTCAGACAGTATTCATACCCCTTGACTTGAATTCAAAATGGATTAACCTTTTACTGCAGTGGGCTAAATCAGGGTCACAGAGTGTTTCTTGGTCTTCAACAAATCTACTTTGAAACAAAGGTATACCTGCCACACACATGGTTATGGGCTTAAAACCTCTTAAGGATCCGCCCCTTGTTTTTATTGAAATTGAAATACAGAAATATCTCATTTGCATACAGTGCCAGTCAAAATTTAGTACATCACTGGGGCCAAGTTTCCTGCAATCTATGACCTATATAATAGACAGTGTCAGAGAAAGCCCATAAAATTCTCAGTCTCCAGTCACCCAAGTCATAGACTGTTTTCTCCATCACTCTCCTCTTGGCATTCTCTCAACCAGCTTCACCTGGAATGCTTTGTTGGCTGCTTTTCCTTCATTCTGCGGTCCAACTCATCCCAAATCATCTCAAACGGGCTGAGGTCGGGTGATTGTGGGGGCTAGGTCATCTGATGCAGCACTCCATCACTCTCCTTCTAGGTCAAATAGCACTTACACAGCCTGGAGCTGTGTTGGGTCAGTGTCCCACTAAGCGCATGTGGAGATCATCCGTTCACCTACTCTGCGTCTCACAAAGACACGGCGGTTGTAACCAAAAATCTTAAATTTGGACTCCGGTCTAATGTCCATTGCTTGTGTTTATTGGCCCAAGCAAGTCTCTTCTTCATATTGGTTTCCTTTAGTAGTGGTTTCTTTGCAGCAATTTGACCATGAAGGCCTGAGTCATGCAGTCTTCTCTGAACAGTTGATGTTGAGATGTGTCTGTTACGCATTTATTTGGGCTGCAATCTGAGGTGCAGTTAACTATAATGAACTTATCCTCTGCAGCAGAGGTAACTCTGGGTCTTCCTACCCTGTGGGGGTCCTCATGAGAGCCAGTTTCATCATAGCGCTTGATGGTTTTTGTGACTGCACCTGAAGAAACCTTTTCCGCATTGACTGACCTTCATGTCTTAACTTCTTAGGGAGCGGCAGGTGAGGTGACGGTTTTGGAGTCTGGCGTGCCCAAAGCAAAATGCCTGCCACTCAGGCTCAGAAAATAGGATATGCACATAATTAGTACTATTGGATAGGAAACGCCCCACTGCTCCCTAAGTAGTGAAAGTAATGATGGGACTGTCATTTCTCTTTGCTTATTTGAGCTGTTCTTGCCATAATATGGACTTGGACTTTCTGTATACCACCCCTCCCTTCTCACAACCCAACTGATTGGCTCCAAACGCTTTAAGAAGGAAAGAAATTCCATAAATTAACTTTGATCAAGGCACACCTGTTTATTGAAATGCATTCCATGTGACTACCTCTTGAAGCTGGTTGAGAGAATGCCAAGTGCAAAGCTTTCATCAAGGCAAAGGGTGGCTACTTTGAAGAATCTCAAATCTCAAATATATTTTGATTTGTTTAACACTTTTTTGGTTACTACGTGATTCCATGTGTTATTTCATAGTTTTGATGTCTTCACTATTATTCTACAATGTAGAAAATAGTAAAAATAAAGAAAACCCCTTGAATTAGTAGGTGTGTCAACTTTTGACTGGTACTGTAAGTATTCACACCCTTGACGGAATACTTTTGGCAGCCATTACAGCTGTGAGTCTTTCTGGGTAAGTCTAAGAGCTTTCCAAACCTTTATTGTGCAACATTTGCACATTATTATTTTCAAAACTCTTCAAGCTCTGTCAAATTGGTTGTTGGTCATTGCTAGACAACCATTTCCAGATCTTGCTTTAGATTTTCAAGTAGATTTAAGTCAAAACTGTATCTCGGCCACTCAGGAACATTTACTGTCTTCTTGGTAAGCATCCCCAGTGTAGATTTGACTTGTTTTAGGTTATTGTCCTGTTGAACTGTGAATTAATCTCCCAGTGTCTGGTGGAAACCAGACTGAACCAGGTTTTCCTCTAGGATTTTGCTTGTGCTTAGCTCTCCTGAAAAACTCCCCAGTCCTTAATGATTACAAGCATACCCATAATATGATGCAGCCACCACTATGCTTCAAAATATGGACTCAGTAATTTGTTGTATTGGATATTCCCCAACCATAGCACTTTGTATTCAGGATAAAAACTTTTTGAAGTATTGTTTTGGAATATTTTTATTCCGTACAGTCTTCCTTCTTTTACTGTCATTTAGGTTAGTGTTGTGGAGTATCTACAATGTTGTTAATCCATCCTCAGTTTTCTCCTATCACAGACACTCTGTAACTGTTTTAAAGTCAACATTGGCCTCAAATCCCTGAGTGGTTTCCTTCCTCTCCGGCAACTGATTCCAGACGCCTGTATCTTTGTAGTGACTCGGTGTATTGATACACCATCCAAAGTGTAGTGAATAACTTCACCATGCTCAAAGGGATATTCAATATCTGATTATTTATTTTTTACCCATCCACAGTGCCTTGCAAAAGTATTCATCCCCCAAAAGTATTCATTCCTATTTTGTTGCATTACAACCTGTAATTTAAATTTATTTTTATTTGGATTGGACATACAATGGACATACACAAAATAGTCCAAATTGGTGAAGTGAAATGAAAAAAATTACTTGTTTCAAAAAATAAATAAAAATGTTAATACGGAAAAGTGGTGCGTGCATATGTATTCACCCCTTTGCTATGAATCCCCTAAATAAGATCTGGTGCAACCAGTTACCTTCAGAAGTAACATAGTTAGATTGCACACAGGTGGACTTTATTTAAGTGTCACATGATCTGTCACATGATCTCATATATACACCTGTTCTGAAAGGCCCCAGAGTCTGCAACACCACTAAGCAAGGGGCACCACCAAGCAAGCGGCATCATGAAGTTGGTCTAATAATTGTATGTGTGGGGTACAGAGATGAGGTCATTTAAAAATCATGTTAATTAATTTGAAACAATATTATTGCACACAAAGTGTTTCCATGCAACCTATCATATGACCTGTTAAGCACATTTTTACTCCTGGACTTATTTTGTCTTGCCATACCAAAAGTGTTGAATACTTATTGATTCAAGATATTTCAGCTTTACATTTTTTATTTATTTGTTTAAAAAAAATGAAAAACATAATTCCACTTTGACATTATGGGGTATTGTGTGTAGACCAGTGACCAAACAATCTAAATGTAATACCATTTTAAGTTCAGGCTGTAACTGAAAAAGTCAAGGGGTGTGAATACTTTCTGAAGGCACTCGGTTGCGTCTCACTATGGATGGCATTGCCTTTGACTTTATATTGCAGACATCTCTTCTCATTGAAATCCCTCCTTATCGGAACCAGAGGATATCCAATCCTGTTCAGGTGAACTTCTATGTGTGCAATGGCAAGAGGAAAAGGAGCCAGTACCAGCGCTTCACCTACATGTCTGCCAATGGTAAACTATCTTTCTTTCTGTCTGTCTCCGTCTCTCTCTTTCTCTCTCTCTCTTTTTCTACCCATCACCCTATCCCCTACTCCTCTTTTGTCTATCCTTGTCCTTTCATATCCCAGACCAATAAGAAAACTTTAAGCACCATTTTTATATCTGAGGAAAAGAACACAAACATTCTGTATTCCGTCTTTGGTGGTTTTCAAGTGAGGAACAAAGCAATGGTTTGAGTTATTCCCAATGTAAAAATGGATCTCCATAAAATATATTATTTTCCATACCTGCAGCTATAAGAACACTTGGAGTGGACTGCGCCAGGGTGGAAAAGGGGTACGGGAACACTGCTTTTTGAATAGCCAAACTGTTGCCAGACTAAATGAAAAACGAAAATGTAAAAAAAGAAACACTTATAATTGCAGCCGGCTTGGAGAAACCTAGTATCCAGTGGGTGGTTCAAAGCTCTGATTCAACTGCGGTCCCAGTCCTGTATGTGGGCGCTGACGTGCCTCAGTCGCTTTCCCCTCTGAAAGTGCAGCATTATCCTCAGCCTCTGGTGAGAGTCAGAGAGGGGGGAGATAGGGGACACTGTGCCTGGTCAGTGTCTCTTAAAGGGTTAGACTCAAGTCTCTTCATTAAACAAGCTGTCTGGACAGTGTGGTATGTGAAGTCATGCCACACACTCTAGTAGTCTACACATTAGGTCCAGACAGCTAAACCTACAGTAAAAGAAGATTTGATATCCCTCCAAAAAATATGTGGATTAAGCCTACACCTAATGAGATGGAAATGATTGTCTCTTAGAATTTTTTATTTTTACTTTCATATATCAATAAAATTTGCAGAAGTACAAACATTTCTGTTACAGTACACTTACCCGGGCTTTTCTAACATTAAGCTTAAGCAGATTTGTATTGCAGAGATGCTAAGGCACACTCTCAGGTTTTGTGGTAACACAAACATTGCACTCATCCTACTCATCTGTGTGTTGTGTCTCCGCGTTAGTCTATCATGTCGCATACAGACACACCTCCTCCTACTGGGTCTAAAATAGAAGCGGTTTGCTATTGTAAACCTGCTGTTGGCATGACTCGTCTCATCAGAATTCACCTTGTTCACTTAACAGCGGGCTCAGCAAGGCTGGGTGTTGCAGGATGTAGCTTGGTTTCACTCGTTTTAGGTGTGCAAAACGAGTTTAATTTTTTATGCACGATAAATCTCAGGTTCAAAAACTAACTGTGCTAACTGTCGGTTGTCAGTGGACTGCGGCATCAGCCGTTAAACGAGATTGACCGAGAATCATACAGGAGGTAATGTTCAACACGTGTGGATCTTGTTGAAATGTAATATTCAACACGATCCACACAGGAATTTGGTATTGGTAGCCAAGGGCTGGGAACTGAGAACAAGACAGTGGAGAGAAGGGGCCCTTCTGAACTCAACCATGGTCACCACAAGCATAATCATTGCAATCTTCAAAGCATTTTGTAGGCACCATTTTGTTTCAATACTGAGCCACGTCTTGAAATATTGGGGTTTGAAGGAGCAATACATAGCATATTGGGTAAAACCGATTTTTGTGTGTGTTTTTGAGAGAGCAGTAATGTATTTCAAGTTTGGGTACAGTATGAAACTTCTGCAGCAGCAACATACTTCATAATGCATATTTATAGGATATTATTGCCGGGGTCTGATCCAAAGAAAATAGGCATTTTTATTGTAGAACCAGCTGGAAGTCTCTTGTGGTGATGATTCATCCCTTTTGTCTCCCTTTTTTCATTTTTGAATATTTTCAACAGGGTGGAAAAGACTCATTGATGAGAGTGTTTGTTTGGCTGTCGGTATCCTAGCCACAAACCCACTCACTCACTCACTTATTCACTGACACTTGCTCACTCTCTCACCCGCTTACACTCGACAGGAGATCGAACCGTATGTTGATTCATTTTACTCCTTTTCCACTCCTTTCTCTTTTTCTTTCAGTTCCATTGATAAAAACGGAGCCGAATGATGACTACGACCCCCCTCAGGTGTGTCCCCAGCGTGGCCCTGGCCTGGCGCTTCACCCCAAGCTCTACTTCACCCCACAGGTCATGACCTCCATTATATCCACAGAACTCCGGCCGTGTGTGGGGGGCGCCTACTCCACCTGCCAACGGAGACTGAGAGGGAAGCCTTCCTCACTGTCCTCCTCATCCTCCCCCAGCACCAGTCCCAAACTGCATGACCTGTCACCCACCACGCCCTTCTCCAAGTGCCTGTCAGCAGGCTCATCCCAGTCTCCGATCCCACATGTCTCCATCATCCAGGAGACTCCTGTATGCTACCAGCTGCAATCTGTCCTCTACCCGCCCAGTAGTGCTTCGTCCTCACCAGGCTCACAGCCCTCCACCCCTGGCACCAGCGGCCCGGAAGCCCCGTTCTCCTCCACCCACTGCCTAACGTCGCCCCAGCCCATCAGTGGCAGCTCCAGCCCAGTGACCCAACAGCTCTCCAAAGTGCCAGAGAGAGGCAGCCGCTCCTCGAGCCCCACGCTGGCCATTAACATCAAACAGGAGCCAGAGGAACTGGACCAGATGTACCTAGATGATGGTGAGTTATTAATCATAAACCTCTCCAGATTATCCTAATGCACTGTGACAATTAAAGCCACCATTGAAACATACAGAAAAGCATATTATTGGCATATGGTAAATCATTCTTTGCATAGCCAGCTGCTTAGAAGCTATGTAAATGCACACTTGATGTAATGCAATACTATGCTATGCTACTATCAGTCACTATTTACAGTAATTGCCTTCTCATGAACTTAGTGAGAAAGGCTTTTATGATTAACACCCTCTGGTCCTAGTCCTCCCACTGCTATCAGCCGACTAGAACAGGAATTTACCGTACTTTGAAGCCCCTGAATAACGGCCTGGCCTTTTTAAAGTCCACTGATAAAATAAACAACTCTCCTCTACCTCTTTTATTCCTCACAAGCAGAATGCAAGCTGGGGATTTTTAGAAACCCAGTTTTATGATCTCATTGGTCTGGGATTCCAGCATTCACCACCACTAAGGGTTCTGGGCTGTGTGCTGATTTGCAATAAATGGGATAAATGATCTTCCCTGGGGTTAGCTAGACAACAGTGCTGCCTGGCCCCATATCAATCACTGGGAGGAAACCATCCTTCAGACCTGGAGCTGGGAGAGTCGCTAACCAGCAGCTATCAGCAGCAGTGAAAGTAGAGCTCTTTGATGTGATCTGCACCAGACCCCAGCTGAACTGAACTGAGCTCAAATGTCTGGCTGGGTTGGGCTGGGCCTTCCTAGCCCTGGTGGATTGGTTGTTATGCTGGAGCTACAGTCCAACCATTCTAATTGCCCCCTTCCTGCTAACAGTCTGGTTAAATAACACACTGACTGAAGCTCTGTTTAACCTGCTCTGTCTGTCTGGGGAAATCAAGCAGCTGAGCTCATACAGTAGTAGGTTATTTACATCGCTCCTCTAATAATCATGTCATCCCTAACCACATTTATCAGGAGTTGTGCTTCACTTGTACACTTAGTGAACAATGTTGGATTTGGACCCGGAGTGGTATAATTACAGTAATGTGGACAGGAGTTTTGGCACGGTTACATGTGGATTTGTATTTTATAGACTCACTCAGGTGTGGTGTTACGTTAATCAATTGTCGTCCATGCTCGTTAAAGTTCACATAGACAAATAGAAGCTTTTTCTTTTGTGCAGAGACGCCTACTGTCCATGGACTAGTAACTTATTCTGTTCAATTCGTTTCAGCACTAACAGGAAATTTGATTTGTGAAAATGATCATTAGAGTTGGCTGCTGAAGTCATACTTCCTAGCTTTTTATTAGTTTAAAATGGTGAGATACTGTATATATATTTTTTTATTTAACCTTTATTTAACTAGGCAAGTCAGTTAAGAACAAATTCTTATTTACAATGACAGCCTAGGAACAGTGGGTTAACTGCCTTGTTCAGGGGCATATGTATACAACAGACCTCTAATATTTTGACCCCCATGCTGAATGACTGTCTTACCACACCACCAAGAGGTATCGCTGTCTTCCATCCTCCCAGTATCTCCCTCACAGTGCTATCTTTTAACCTACAGTCTCAGGATCCCCCCTGTCTGTCTACCATTTCTCAGATTCTCCTGTAGGAGGTTCCAAACCTCTTTCCTCATGGAAACTCTGACTTGGCCACGTGGCTATAAAAGCTACTGACTGGAGCTCATGTGTTCTGGATGCTGCCTGAGTCTGCTGCCACTGTGGCCTGAGGCAGTGGAGGAGTAGAGGACCAGGGCACATAGGGCTAGAAGAGGAGAGAGACCTGAGGGAGAGGGGGGAGGGAGTCTAAGGTTATAGCTTGAGATTGTGATTCCCTCAACCTTTGGTAAATATTCTCAACCTAAGGAAGGAAACAAAACCACTTTTACAGTTTTGGTTAGGAGGTATGATGTGGCTTTTGGATTACCATGATCCAATATTGAATACCAACTGGTTTTATACTGTTCACAGGGAAGTCGCCAGTCAATGCTGCATTTCCAGATATTGATATGGAATGTTATCCGCATGATAACATTTTTGCGCTCTCTCTCTCTCTCTCTCTCTCACACTTGCCCTCCTTTTTCATATATTTTTCATATCTATTTTTAAGCCTTTTCCCGTATTTCAGTATTTCTCCATTGTTCAGGCAATTTGCATCTATAAAATACCTGGTTGGAAAAGGGTTTTCATTTCACTTGCTGAACTAGCCAACTGCACTCAGGAACTGACTAACAGTAATACAGCAGGAGCCCCAGCCCGCACGGGCCAAGAACATCTTGTGGCTTGTGGCCTGGCCCAGCCATGTGGCCATATTCTGGAGGACTGTGTGTGCATGCGTGCGTGTCCACCACCCTTCCTCCCTGTTTCAGGGCTTGTCTTTTTCTGTGAATATGAATAGGTTTTAAAGATGATAGTTAACTTGTTAGTGGACCGGCTGTCCTGTAGTACAGATCTATTGTGTTGACAGAAACACTCGTTACTGGCAGGGTTGTTGATGCTCTGGAACACTTAATGAGGCTAACAGCGCTGTTCTGCTAATTGTTTTGTGAATGGTGTGACTGACTTTGTTTCTCTAGCTGTTTAGACTCATTGTTTTCCACCGTTCCTTCAGTAGCGGTCCTTGCCATTCACACAAGAAATTCCCATCTGGGGTGTTTGCTTTGAACAACACAGAGTTTTTCTAAATGTCTCTATTAAAAGATTCTGTATTGAACATCGTCATAGTAACCAGTTCCACATGCTACTGTCACTTTCATACGGGAGGCTATTTTTAGTGTTTTGCTGAGGGCGGGGAGCCTGAATCATCCGTAAACATACACAGATCAACGGCTAGAGTTTTTCAATTAGATCCCTCACATGAAATGTGGCAACAGAATGAAATGTAGTCCATGGCAACAGACGTAAACAGACGACGGTGTGGGCTTGGTGGGGGTAACCCATGGTGTTTTCTGCTTGTAGTCAGTGGGTCAGCTTGCTTTTGCAGTGTCAAAATGAACAGCACTGATTCAGAAAAGGGGGCATTGTTCTTGTTACAGCGCTGTAGAATCTACCACCAACATAGTTGGTGTTAAACTCAACACTTACATTTAATAATCAATCCCAGATTTAGATTCATGTAAACTGATGTCAATATTTTTTAAATACAATGTTTTTACAGATGTATATTTTCTATATTCAGCAGATATCTAGAACCTATTGAACCATTTGTGGCATATTTCTGCAAATCTATTCAACCTCCGTAATCCATCCACCATGTTGGTCATTAAATGGGCAGGTGATGATATGGTGTGGATGTTTCTGATGTATTAATGTCTCCGATTTATGTCTGACATCATGACTTGATGTATGTACTGTATGTATCGAGACGTTGGAGCACAACTCGTCCCTGGTTGTTTGAGTTTGGAAAAGGATATCCCATAACCTCCAGATGCAGAGAAGGTTAATGCCAGATCAAATAGACGACTGACGGCCGGGCCAGTGGACTGAGTTCTGGGAAGGACACACGTGGCCGGGGTTGGGGAGAATAAAGTGAAGGGGTGGGGATTGAGGTGGGAATCCATTTGGGAATGTGGTTATTTCTTCACTTTGTGGTTAATGGCTGTTCTTTTTTGAAAGGCCAAGTTATACAACTTGCTGCTGACAAAGACTAAGAAGTAGTGTGGGGCTGAAGATCATGTTGAAATTAAGCTATGCACCTTGTATGCATTAGAAAATGTAATGATGTAAATTTGACTTGTACTGTACTTAAATAGAATTGTTAAAGATTTCAATCAAATTCAAGCTGAGGCCTAGTATGGTACATTATCCCCACAGTAGCACAGATCTTCCATCTTACTGAATGGGAATACTCCAAGGTCTCCCTTGAAGGATGGCTAGCCTGCTCTCATAGCACATGCGTTTGCTAATATCTGAAAGATGGGCTTGGAAATTGTCTGCTGGTGATGTATTACAAAGATAAAAGTTTAGCACAGAGGTGAACCATTGGAAACTGAATAGCCATTTTTTTCTAGATCCACTATTATGACAGATCAAGAGGTGATTTCTTGTGCCTGAATATAAATGCCATAACTCCACTATCAAGTATCTGCTCTTGCCAAGTTCCTCATGAAGTCATATCACATTGTCCTCAAAGACACATAATAGGTTCAGTGTGTCTGTGTGTTTCTATGACACACACGTATGAGAGCTCTACTCCGTAATTTTGCCAACACAGATCATTTTCCATTTTTTTTTATTAATAGCAGTCAATCAGCTGGCCAAACATATTAACTTTATGTCTAGACAACTTGACGGCTCAGATTCAGGGAAGTGTGTACTGTACTCTGTAGCCATAATAAAAGAGCTTCCCTATTATCAAAATTCAAGTGATTTGTCTTCGAAATCCCTGAACATGTTATGAAATGCCTCTTTAGTTTAGTTTATTGGTTGCTTATGTGGGTCTCGGTTTCTCACATTCAGCTCTGTCCTCTGTACATTTTATACCACAGGTGGTGATCATGTCAAGTTAGTTTGACCTGCACATTGTTTGGACCACAAAGACTTCTCTCTACCATGTAAACACCTCTGGGATTTTCCTCTGGGACCAAACACTGCTAGGCACACCCTGTCACTCTTATTGTGGAGGGAAGTGAGGGAGAAGGCTGAGAGGAAGTGGCTATGTCCCGGCTGGGCCTCACAGGGAAGAGCTGCACCGCACCACCATAGATGAAAAAACACCACCCCATTTTTTGGGAGGGAATCTCACAATTCCAGGCTGCTTTTCCAGGCCCCAGCTCCTGGCTATGATGGGAGAGAGCTAACGGTGCAGGCCTAGTGTCCGGTCAAAGGGAATTCCTCTGTAGGCTCGTGGGCTACAGGCTCCAGGGGTGTTCCCCTCACTCATTTCCTATCTGGCTGCTATCTGGTGGAGCTGTGAGACATCCTTGGCCTGTGGCTAGATCTGAGTCCAGGAGGAGCTGCTGGCGAGGTGGTTAGAGACTCAGTCCCAAATACCACCTTATTCTCTATATAGTGCACTACCTTTGACCAGGGCCCATAGCGCTCTGGTCAAAAGTAGTGCATATTTAGGGATTATGGTGCCATTTGGGATTCGGACAGAGGCTGTTAAATGTTAGTGGTGCTGGTTCATTCAGTACTATTAAATGATATATCCTCTGAATAAAGTAAGGAATTTTCCTCCAAGCTTCTCAATCAGGTGTCTGTGTAAATGAAAAAAAGGGCCTTGTACTATTGACCCTTTATCCTATCATCGTCATAGGAAAATAATGTTTATTTATATACAGATACTGAAGCAGCTATAACACAGATGGTGATTCGGTCTCACAAGTAATGAAGGGGCATAGCTTGTTCTAATATGGAGACCCTTTCTTGCTAAAAACTTTATGTTATGCAGATGTTACCAGATTGTGAAATATTGCCAGACTCCACCATAGAGCTGCCAGAAGGAGGCTTGCCAGAAAAAGCACTATAAAGGGAGAGTCAGGTCCCCTTGGTGAGTCTGACACTGCTGGTTCATGGTGGACTCCTCAATCAAGATGGCTGCCTTTGCCATCCTCTTTTTCAGAAGGCACACACTGGCACATTGCTGTTTGTTTAGTTCCAATTGGTCCCTTCTGTGTTTGGTCACTTCCCTCCCATCAGCCAAAAAACACGGCTCATAAAAGGGGACAGGCTCTCCAACTGTGGGGACACTGAAAGAGTGGCAGTAGGCAGGAAAGGGGGAGAGACAAGTTCATTTTGATCCTCTGTAGAGGGCAAGAAGCTGCATCCTCTCCAAACCAAACAGTCAGACTTCTATTCATCTGTGTTAACAAGACTCCATTTATTTTCCGTTTGAACAAATTACTATATTTTGCACACTGAACGCATCATGACGTATTACCTGCTAAAACACCTAGCTATATCTCTCAAATACTATAAACTGTACACTCTTCAAAAAAAAAAGTGCTATCCAGAACCTAAAAGGTTTCTTTGGCTGTCCCCATAGGAGAACCCTTTGAAGAACCCTTTTTGGTTCCAGGTAGAACATTTTTGTGTTCCATGTAGAACCCTTTCCACAGAGGGTTTATCATGGAACCCAAAAGGGTGCTCCTATGGGGACAGCCGAATAACCCTTTCCGAACCCTTTTTTTCTAAGAATGTAACGGAGATGCTTTGATGTAGATTAGGAGATATTCACATTTTTCTCCTTTCTTCACAGTTAATGAGATCATCAGGAACGACCTCTCAAGCATCTCTGTCCACAGTCATGCGTAGCACCACTTTCATCATGGACACCGGAGGACTGAGGCAGAAGAAAGGGAAATACCATACCGTACCAATAAGTTTTACATCTGCATGCTTGGACTACAGTATGCAGGAAGCCCAAAAAACTGCCAAGGGGAACAGAGATTGAGCATCTTAAAGATTAGAATCTAACGTGTGCCTTTCAGAAGATGCCGTTTCAGAAGATTCGCCAATGTATAAAAATTTAAGATGATATGAAATGGCTGATCTCTCAAAATAAATACAGGCATAGTATGCAGCACCGCACCTTCCAGCCTCAACCCCAATAAGTATGCTTTTTAGTGGACCAAGAAATGAGTTTTTTTACTTCTGTCTGCAGATATTGTAAATGATTCAGTGCCTAAGTGTACATTTTGTGTACAATGCTTCAGATTGTTTTGTGTATCTGGCATGACAATGAGATGATTTCAACCAAAATAAGTGCCTTTGACTGGAAATAGGGAATGATGAGAATTAAAGGGCGACTGTACATCCTGATTTAGCCTTGTTTTTCATCAATGCTCATAAAGAAATGCTAGCGGAATCACAACAAGCAAGCTAGCTTTTCTATGGAGAGAACGACGTTCTGAAGTTGAGGACTTCTCCCCTTCTGACTGACTCGCCTTCTCAAGAAGGTCAGCTAATTCAGTTCTACAGTATGTGTCAGCTTATGTTTAGTCAAGCTGACAGCAGGTAGCTAGCGTAGCCAGCTGCAGCTATCTAGCTAATATTTCTCTGTCAAATCAGTTATGGCAAGATAGCAAGTGCCAGTGTCTGGAATGTGTTTCATAAGACATTCGTTCTACAACACCTTGCTACAAAATTAGCTTAGAACTTAGTTTCAGTGTCTCATCAAATCATGTAATACATGTTACTGTGGAAATGGTTTAAACTGCGAGTTGAACGCCTGGTCTTAAGTCAGCTCAGCTGTCCACCAACACAATATTCTATAACGGTCTAGTTTTGTCTCATCTCTCCTTATGTCCACTGTTACATCTTTTCCAGGGAGACAAATCCCAAAACTACTAATATCCCTACAACAGGTGTCGCCTAGGCT
Source organism: Brachymystax lenok tsinlingensis (assembly GCA_030435695.1). Lineage (NCBI taxonomy): Eukaryota > Metazoa > Chordata > Actinopteri > Salmoniformes > Salmonidae > Brachymystax > Brachymystax lenok. The sequence goes on along the minus strand of CM059806.1, from coordinate 1,122,790 downwards.
ACATCTGGACATTGCACAACCATAGACCAGCTTGACATTTATCCCCCCCAAAATAAAAAGCGATGAGTGTGTTTGTTACAAAGACAAAGTATTGTATAATGTAAATATCATATTGATGTGCCTACACTTAGCTAGCAAATAAAAATGTGTTGTGTAGAGTACAATTTCAGCTGTCTAACCAGAACGGCATTCTATTTGGCCAAATATAAGTATTTGGCTGTCTAACCACACACTGACATGCAAAACTCTGGGTGAGGAGGGCCCTTTAATCTATGTAATGTATTACAGGTTATAGACAAGTGCAGTCAGGTGGCAGAAGGGTTGGAGTGCATGACAGTCCATCCTGGATATGACCGAGTTTGCCTCTACCCATGGGTCCTGCAGGCAGAGTTCAATAACTACAGGCAGATGTGAGATGCACTCTTTTCATACCACTCTGTAGGCTAAATTCAAAGCTCCATCCAGGAGCCTACAGAGGAATATGAGAAGAGTGCAATTGTTAAACTTATGTAGATATTCTAAACTAAGTGTTTTGATAACTTTCAAGTGTAACAGTTCCATATATAATAAACCATACTTCACATAATACTGTAGAAGAAGTGTTCTGATAATGTGCAAATATTGTACCTTCCTGTATGGTGTCCCGTATAAGACAAGAGTTCCCTGACATGTTTGAAGAATACACAGTGTCCCTCCCCCCTATTGATAGTACCATTCAATTCAATAGTAACAAAAGACGATACAAAGTAATAGATGTGTCTTGTATCATTTTAATGCTGAGTGCAACGTCTCTCCCAATTCAGACATCAGTATCAACCTGTCTTTCTGTCAGAGGACTCCATTTCAAAAGCATCTCTTCTGCCCATCTGTAGAAAAACGAGGAAGAGTTAACGAGTGACATGTATTGAAAGGGTGATATTACTAAACACTTGCGATGTACTGTCTTATTAGTGATCACCTTTTGTCCCTTCTGAGGTGTTTGCCAACACCTGATGGGCGTGGCAGCGTAGATCAGCTCCAGGCCTCTCTCGTCACAGATACTGGTCATGAAGGAGCCCGACTTCGGCTCCGATATGGGACCCAGTTCCTATATCACAAAGGGAGAGAGAAAGACTGTCACCATACAGTCATGGAAGCCAACAGTTATTTCACGGTTGAACATAGCCACTCAGAGATCCTGATTCATGGCTAATTCACAAGGGACACGTGTCAGCATGGCACTGACTGGTTGGAATTACTCACGGGGGCCCAGGAGTTGTCCATTGGCACAGGGGAAGGGGCTACCTCCTTACAACATACAAGACATGCATATATACACGGCACTCATTATATTATGAATGGTGATTAGGTTAATTTCAGGACGGATAGTAATTTTGACCATTGACCAGACCAAATGTGACCAACCTGATTCAAGTGTCCTACATTACTCTGAAGCAGGACTGGTGCCTGACCACTGCCTCAGCCTTCTGTAACAGCTCCTAATATGGTATGGGGTTCCTCACGAAGCTGCTGAACAACAAATCCACCAGATTTTGTATGTAGCCTGTGAATGGAATAACATCACTGAATAATATAGTGAGAAAAATAACTTTCTCTAGTTTGGAAGTAATGCTATCTAGAGACCTAACTTGCAAATCCGGGTTAGTTATCATATCTTTGTACAATTAATTGGCTAGCTAGCTAACGTAACATTAGCTATCCAGTTCGAGTTAAAACATTATTGAAAACAAGCTGGCTACATCCTATGATTAACTAGATGCTTGTATCCAAGTGCTTGCCCTGTTATTGACCCTAAATACCAATGGGCTACAGTTATCTGTTGTTACCAAGGTAGCTAGCTAACGTGAGCTATGCACATCCTTCTCTGACATGCTACATCACACGTTAGAGTAATGTATTTATCTAGTTACAGTATCATTCCCCTTTCATCTGTGGTATCACAGCTAGCCTGGCTCGCTAGCATTATCAAATAATGTTTTATAATAGGGTGTCCTGTGAAAACGTGCTTTGGTGATGAAATTTCACTTCCTTATGTTATAGAATACATTTTACCAAGACAAATATTATTATTTATGTTCTGAATCGTTCAGTGGGGTCTTTCTTTAACATTAGTAACCTAATACATCCAATAATAAGCACTGAGCTCTGTTGACATAGCGGTGAAGTAAATATAAAAACTTTGAAAATAAAACGCTTGTTATACACTCAGTACTCTGTTGAGTACTGAGTGTACTCAACATTTCACAGAGATATGTTTGTTTTTGTGAGAAATCCCCCCAAAAAATTAATAAGAATTTCGAATTAATATGAAAAGCAAAAAACTAAAATATGAAAATACTACATGCCATGTCTCAAAATCGATATCCATCTTACCTCGATATTGTTTTATGTCCTGTGGATTCGAGAAAAGATTTGAGGATTTCAACAGGAAGTGAGGTAGCCAGTAGCCTTAATTCTTGCACAGAATCCAGCATAGATGACGATGCAATTTTCCAAACTTTTGACCACTTTTTTTGTCTGGCCTCCATTGATTTAGTCATCCTAATTTTGGCCATCCTACAAGGGTAAAAACACCAATAACTTTTGAACGGATTATGATAGAGACATGCGGTTTGGACCATTGGTTTTCTTAAGAGGATTAGCATTTTTCACACCCTATGTGTAACCAAAAGTAACTACTAGATAACTAGTACCATTTATCTATTTAGCTAACGTACTCACCAACACCAGTCGTTTGACGGTTGACAGGCAGCAGAATTGACTGTCGGGTACAATCTATTCCTGGCCATCTGGCAATATTGTTGAAACGCATTGGGAGTTTACAGAAACTTTGTGTAAGCCTATTTTCACTCCTGTTTGCTGAGCGAAATGTGCATGTGTTGTATCCATATGCAGACTTGACATCAAAATGTCCACATTGTATGACAACGTGTTGTCTCTAGGCAATTGGGCATCATCTGCAAAAGTGGGCATGTAAGTAAGCCATACCCAACCCTCTAGTAAAGTTGTGACGAACGCACTTACAAAACTCTGTTTTGGACAACACTGACTTTATAATAAAAATTATTCTATTTACACTTTGCAGTCAATTTTGACACTAGAATGAATTTGACTCATATCAATGCCACATAAGCCATTTCAAACCAGTGAAGTTGGTTCTAAGGGGCAGTTGACCTTTAAGCACTTGTTCACACTCGCCAATGATAGCTTTACCTGCATATTCAATTTTACTTTTGATCGGTTGTTTAGTACAGCTTTGTATGTTTGTGACTTGAGCCATCTCGTCAAGTCACCCAAGGACTGAGAAATGGCATCATCCTTGAGTACAGTGAGTTAAAAGCACATGCCTTATAAAAGACAGAGACCTCAATCTGTTCAGGTGTATATTTATTTTAAGGAAATACAACTAGGGCAATGTGCTGGCTATTTTGTCAAGAGGATTTAGAAGATATTCAAGGCTAGTGCCTTTTGGAAAGCCAACATGTCATCTCAAGTACCAGTGCTGCCTCTGTCCTGTTGGGACAATGCAATGTTTGCATTTCATATGCTTGATTAGCCAATAGTCAGCTTGTGATAATAACTCTGTTGCTTACTGGCTAATGCTTGATTTGCTAACTCAAATGAATTGCCTTTACATAGTTATTACATAGTTGTATAGTTCTTGTCTACAAGAAACTGAGGGAAATAATTATGCTTGAAAAAATACGTGAATGGGATAGAGCATATACAGCAGGTTTTCTCCACACTAATCATGCCATCCCTGAAATTCAGTTTGTTTTTTGTTTCGCTTGTACAAACAGTGGGGAAATCTGGTAATACATACACTAGCAATAAATTCTTTCATTCCTATGAAAGGAAGAAATCATCTCACTTTGGTTAAATTGTCAATTCAAAAATAATTCCTGGATACCTATGCAATATGCTGGTATAGCGTTTGTCCCTCAAATAATGTATGCATTTAAGACTGTAGTAGAAAAAGGTGTCTCTTATGTACATTTATTATTTTCTTTAATCCAAAGAATAGGTAACAATGGTGAAAAGCAATATTCTCACGTAAGAGATCAAAAACTTTTACATTTTTCTACAAGTATGTGTTTATTCTTATAGCATGTACTTTGTTTATTCAAGTGTTTCATGTAGCTCCTCATATTACCAAATGGCTAACTATATAATACACTACAATATATAGTATTCTAAGATTCAGTTTGTAGAATGCACTATAGCTAGACTGAATAATGCTAAATAATCAGATTTCTGCTTCATTGTATCATTAGCTCGCATAAGTTCCCTTATTACAACTGCATTTATTTATGTTCATTTATATTAAGTCTTAATCCATGAATTTAAAGGAAATGAACAAAGCCATCAAGCCACGTTTACTGTAAAGTTGACTATTATATTGTTCAGATATGCAGATTAATTGTTCAAAGTTTTTTGTGGGCTCCAATTCTGCTTCATGTACTGTATGTATTGTCAATAATAAATACAGTCTCTTTTGAATGCTACAGTTGTCTCAATTATTTATATTGAATATTACATTCATGTAGTTTAGATTTTAGAGAGTTATATTTAGTTAATAAATAATACACTCAGTTAAATGTAGTAATAGATTATATAGATATACACACAGACAGACATACACTACCATTCAAAAGTTTGGGGTCACTTAGAAATGTTCTTGTTCTTAAAGAAAAGCAAATTTGATCCATAAAATTAACATCAAATTGATCAGAAATACAGTGTAGACATTGTTAATGTTATAAATGACTATTGTAGCTGGAAACGGCAGATGTTTTTATGGAATATCTACATAGGCGTAAAGAGGCCCATTATCAGCAACCATCACTCGTGTTCCATTATCAGCAACCATCACTCCTGTGTTCCATTATCAGCAACCATCACTCCTGTGTTCCAATGGCACGTTGTGTTAGCTAATCCAAGTTTATATTTTTAAAAAGGCTAATTGAACATTAGAAAACACTTTTGCAATTATGTTAGCACAGCTAAAAACTGTTGTTCTAATTAAAGATCTGAATATCTCGTACAACGCGGTGTTCTCCCTTCACAGAACAGTGCAAACTGGCTCTAACCAGAATAGAAAGAGGAGTGGGAGGCCCTGGTGCACAACTGAGCAAGAGGACAAGTACATTAGAGTGTCTAGTTTGAGAAACAGACGTCTCACAAGTCCTCAACTGGCAGCTTTATTAAATAGTACCCACAAAACACCAGTCTCAAGGTCAACAGTGAGGAGGTGACTCCGGGATGCTGGCCTTCTAGGCAGAACTCCTCTGTCCAGTGTCTTTGTTCTTTTGCCCATCTTAATCTTTTCTTTTCTTTTTATTGGCCAGTCTGAGAGAGACAAGAAAAAGCAGGCCAAACAAGCCCCCATTAACATTGATGGGGGAGTGGGTCGAGAGTTTAAAGTTCCTTGGTGTCCACATCACCAACGAACTATCATGGTCCAAACATACCAAGACAGTCGTGAAGAGGGCACAACAAAAACTTTTCCCCATCAGGAGACTGAAAAGATTGGGCATGGGTCCTCAGATCCTCAAAAGATTCTACAGCTGCACCATCGAGAGCATCCTGACCGGTTGCATCACCGCCTGGTATGGCAACTGCTCGGCATCTGACCGTAAGGCGCTACAGAAGGTAGTGCGTACGGCCCAGTACATCCCTGGGGCCAAGCTTCCTGCCGTCCAGGACCTATACAATAGGCGGTGTCAGAAGAATGCCCATAAAATTGTCAGAGACTCCAGCCACCCAAGTTATATACTGTTTTCTCTGTTACCGCACAGCAAGCGGTACCGGAGGGTTAAGTCTAGGACCAAAAGGCTCCTCAACAGCTTCTACCCCCAAGCCATAAGACTGGTGAACAATTAATACAATCGCCCCCGGACAACTTACATTGACCACCCCTCCCTTTTGTACACTGCTGCTACTCGCTGTTTATTATCTATACATAGTCACTTCACTCAACCTACAGTTGAAGTTTACATACACTTAGGTTGGAGTCATTAAAACTTGTTTTTCAAAAACTCCACAAATGTATTGTTAACAAACATTTGGCAATCTACTTTGTGCATGACTTTTTCCAACAACTGTTTAGACAGATTATTTCACTTATAATTCACTGTATCACAATTCCAGTGGGTCAGAGGTTTACACACACTAAGTTGACTGTGCCTTTAAACAGCTTGGAAAATTCCAGAAAATGATGTAATGGCTTTAGAAGCTTCTGATAGGCTAATTGACATCATTTGAGTCAATTGGAGGTGTACCTGTGGATGTACTTCAAGGCATACCTTCAAACTCAGCGCCTCTGATTGACATCATAGGAAAATCAAAAGAAATCAACCGCAGAACTAAAATTGTAGACCTCCACAAGTCATGTTCATCCTTGGGAGCAATTTCCAAACGCCTGAAGGTATCACGTTCATCTGTATAAACAGTTGTACGCAAGTATAAACACCATGGGACCACACAGCAGTCATACCGCTCAGGTAGGAGATGCGTTCTGTCTCCTAGAGATGAACGTACTTTGGTGAGAAAAGTGCAAATCAACCCCAGAACAACAGCAAAGGACCTTGTGAAGATGCTGGAGGAAACAGGTACAAAAGTATCTATATCCAAAACGAGTCCTATATTGGCATAACCTGAAAGGCCGCTCAGCAAGGAAGAAGCCACTGCTCCAAAACCGCCATAAAAAAGCCAGACTATGGGTTTGAAACTGCACATGGGGACAAAGATCGTACTTTTTGGAGAAATGTCCTCTGGTCTGATGAAACAAAAATAGAACTGTTTGGCCATAATGACCATTGTTATGTTTGGAGGAAAAAGGGGGAGGTTTGCAAGCCGAAGAACCCCATCCCAACCGTGAAGCACGGGGGTGGCAGAATCATGTTTGTGGGGGTGCTTTGCTGCAGGAAGGACTGGTGCACTTCACAAAATAGATGGCTTCATGAAACAGGAAATTGATGTGGATATATTGAAGCAACATCTCAAGACATCAGTCAGGAAGTTAAAGCTTGGTCGCAAATGGGTCTTCCAAATGGACAATGACCCCAAGCATACTTCCAAAGTTGTGGCAAAATGTCTTAAGGACAACCAAGTCAAGGTATTGGAGTGGCCATCACAAAGCCCTGACCTCGATCCTATAGAACATTTGTGGGCAGAACTGAAAAAGCGTGTTAAAGCAAGGAGGCCTACAAACCTGACTCAGTTACACCAGCTCTGTCAGGATGAATGGGCCAAAATTCACCCAACTTATTGAGGGAAGCTTGTGGAAGGCTACCCGAAAAGTTTGACCCAAGTTAAACAATTTAAAGGCAATGCTACCAAATACTAATTGAGTGTATGTAAACTTCTGACCCACTGGGAATGAGATGAAAGAAATAAAAGCTGAATTAAATAAGTCTCTCTACTATTATTCTCACAATTCACATTCTTAAAATAAAGTGGCGATCCTAACTGACCTATGACAGTTTTTTTTTACTAGGATAAAAAAAACGGAGTTTAACTGTATTTGGCTACGGTGTATGTGAAGTACCGACTTCAACTGTACATGTACAAATTACCTCAACTAACCTGTACCCCCGCACACTAACTTGGGTACCGGTGCCTCGTTATTGTTATATAACACTTGTTGTATTCGGCATGTGACAAGTAAAGTTTTTTTCAACAGGACAATGACCCAACACCCTTCCAGGCTGTGTAAAGGTTATTTGACCAAGAACGAGAGTGATGGAGGGCTGCATCAGATGACCTGGCCTCCACAATCCCCCAACCTCAACCAAACTGAGATGGTTTGGGATGAGTCGGACCGCAGAGTGAAGGAAAAGCAGCCAACAAGTGCTCAGCTTTTGTGGAAACTCCTTCAAGACTGTTGGAAAACCCTTCCAGGTGAAGCTGGTTGAGAAAAATATGAGTGTGCATAGCTGTCATCAAGGCAAAGGGTGGCTACTTTGAAGAAATTCAAATATAAAATATATTTAGATTTGTTTTAACACTTTTTTGGTTACTACATGATTCCATGTTTTAATTCATCGTTTTGATGTCTTCAATATTATTCTTACACTGTTACCCCAGGAAATCTTAAGTTTCATTACATACAGTCGGGAGGAACTATTGGAGGAGCTACTGGACATAAGCCGGGAGGAGCTATTGGATAGAAGAGCAAAGTCAAGTTTGCGAGTTTATTTGCAAGTGCACCCTGTGCAACTGGGTCCTGGACTTTCTGACGGGCCGCCCCCAGGTGGTGAGGGTAGGAAACAAAATCTCACCCCGCTGATCCTCTACACTGGGGCCCCACAATACTGCGTTCTCAGCACTCTCCTGTACTCCCTGTTAACCCATGACTGCGTGGCCATGCAAGCCTCCAACTCAATCATCAAGTTTACAGACGACACTACCGTGGTAGGCTTGATTACCAACAGCGATGAGACGGCCTACAGGGAGGAGGTGAGGGGCCTCGGAGTGTGGTGTCAGGAAAATAACCTCACACTCAACGTCAACAAAACAAAGGAGATGATCGTGGACTTCAGGAAACAGAAGAGGGAGCAGCCCCCTATCCACATCGACGGGACAGTAGTGGAGAAGGTGGAAAGTTATAAGTTCCTCGGCGTACACATCACGGACAAACTGAAATGGTCCACCCACACAGACAGCATGGTGAAGAAGGCGCAACAGCGCCTCTTCAACCTCAGGAGGCTGAAGAAATTTGGCTTGTCAACAAAAACACTCAAACTTTTACAGTTGCACAATCGAGAGCATCCTGTCGGGTTGTATCACCGCCTGGTACGGTAACTGCTCCGCCCACAACCGTAAGGCTCTCCAGAGGGTAGTGAGGTCTGCACAACGCATCACCGGGGGCAACCTACCTGTCCTCCAGGACATCTACGCCACCCGATGTCACAGGAAGGCCAAAAAGATAATCAAGGACAACAACCACCCGAGCCACTGCCTGTTCACCCCGCTATCATCCAGAAGGCGAGGTCAGTACAGGTGCATCAAAGCTGGGAACGAGAGACTGAAAAACAGCTTCTATCTCAAGGCCATCAGACTGTTAAACAGCCATCACTAACAGTGAGTGTCTGCTGCCAACATACTGACTCAAATCTTTAGCCACTTTAATAATTAAAATTGGATGTAATAAATGTATCACTAGTCACTTTAAACAATGCCACTTTATATAATGTTAACATACCCTACATTACTCATCTCATATGTATATACTGTACTCTATACCATCTACTGCATCTTGCCTATATGCAGTTCGGCCATCGCTCATCCATATATTTATATGTACATATTCTTATTAATTCCTTTACACTTGTGTGTATAAGGTAGTTGTTGTGAAATTGTTAGATTACTTGTTAGATATTACTGCATGGTCGGAACTAGAAGCACAAGCATTTCGCTACACTCGCATTAACATCTGCTAACCATGTGTATGTGAACAATAAAATTTGATTTGATGTAGAAAATATGATTTATTTGGAGAACATTGATCAGCATACTTCAGAGGGTAAAAAATAATAATTGTATTTGTGGCATAATGGATTTTGGGATAGTTTTCTTTATGTTTGTGATTTTAAAATGATAGTCACTACTTTTTACTGCCATATTAGTGAAATTAGAAGCACTGTATAAAATGCATGCTTGAATGTAGAACACTAAAAACTACAAATTAATCTCAAATTGAAATACACTGCCATTGAGTTTAATCAATTTTAGTGATTGAAAATGAGAAAATATACACTTTTATTCAAATTATGTATTATCTCCAGCTACTGTAAGATGTTAGGAAATAAACAGAAGAATAAACAGATGTTGAATGAGACTGAAAGTCCAATGTCTCCTATGTGAAAAGGTGTTAGTATGGTGTATACGGACCTCCAGTGGCCAGCTTCTCTCTGTCAGGCATGACTCGTTACTGGTGCAGACCTGGGTTAAAATACCTCAATTACTTTCAAATACATTCAAAGTAAGTATTCAGAATTATTTCATTAGAAAAGACAAGTAGTTGGATATTTTTCTATATTTTGAAATACAAATCGGAAAGTATTTGAAAAACTCAAATACACTCCAATGCATTTTAACTCAGGTATTTGAAATAAGTATTTAAACATACTGTCAAATATAATTTGGCAGTCTATTTAGTTTTTACAAATAGTCATTCAAATAAAAGTAGTTGTTTTGGGCTGTGTGTTTGAAAATACTCAAAGTATTTTAAATACGAGATACTCAAATACACACATATTTGAACCCAGGCCTTGTATGGTATATTAGGGAACGTTGACTTTACATTTCAATCTAGCTATACTGCTGATCTTCTGAGATACTTCCGCGACATGTAGTGAATCCAGCCAATGTTAAGCATATGAAAAGCATAAGAAATCTTACAAAAATTGCAGAACACATATGGAACAAATATGCTGCTTTCACTTAAATCTCTTCCACTACGACTTTCACCAAACCCTTCCTGCTATGCAAAATGTGTCAGATTCCGAATAGGTGTTCCTTTTGTCCAGGTGGGAAAGGGCAGTGTGGAGTGCAATAGAGATTGCATCATCTGTGGATCTGTTGGGGCGGTATGCAAATTGGAGTGGGTCTAGGGTTTCTGGGATAATGGTGTAGATGTGAGCCATGACCAGCCTTTCAAAGCACTTCGTGGCTGCAGACCAGAGTGCTACGGGTCGGTAGTCATTTAGGCAGGTTACCTTAGTGTTCTTGGGGACAGGCACTATGGTGGTCTGCTTAAAACATGTTGATATTACAGACTCGGACAGGAAGAAGTAGAAAATGTCAGTGAAGACACTTGCCAGTTGGTCAGCGCATGCTCGCAGTACACGTCCTAGTAATCCGTCTGGCCCTGTAGCCTTGTGAATGTTGACCTGTTTAAAAGGTCTTACTCACATCAGCTGCGGAGAGCGTGATCACACAGTCTTCCAGAACAGCTGGTGCTCTCATGCATGTTTCAGTGCCATTTGCCTCTAAGTGAGCATAGAAGTAGTTTAGCTCGTTTGGTAGGCTTGTGTCACTAGGCAGCTCTCGGCTGTGCTTCCCTTTGTAGTCTGTAATGGTTTGCAAGCCCTGTCACATGACGAGCATCAGAGCCGGTGTAGTACGATTCGATCTTAGTCCTGGACTCCATTACCTTGTTGATTGCCCCTCCTATATCTGTCTGTTCCTCGGTTAGATCCCTGTGTCAGCATTATTGTCGTTTTGTTTTCCCCTGTCCAGACGCTGTCCGTATTCTGTTCCTGTCCGTTTCATTAAGTGTTCACTCCCTGTACTTGCTTCTCATCTCCAGAGTCTGTCCTTACAAATTGAGCTCGTCTAGTATGTTTGTGTCACTGGGCAGCTCGCGGCTGTGCTTCCCTTTGTAGTCTAATAGTTTGCAAGCCACATCCAACGAGCATCAGAGCCTTCCTTTATTGACACTTTGCCTGTTTGATGGTTCATCGGAAGGCATAGTGGGATTTCTTATACGTTTCTGGGTTAGAGTCCCGCTCCTTGAAAGCGGCAGCTCTAGCCTTTAGCTCAGTGAGGATGTTGCCTGTAATCCATGGCTTCTGGTTGGGGTATGTACGTACGGTCACTGTGGGGATGACGTCATCGATGCACTTACTGATAAAGACAGTGACTGATGTGGATTACTCCTCAATGCCATCGGAGGAATCCCGGAACATATTCCAGTCTGTGCTGGCAAAACAGTCCTGTAGTTTAGCATCTGCTTCATCTGACCACTTTTTTTTTATTGATTTAGTCACGGGTGCTTCCTGCTTTAATTTTTGATTGTAAGCAGGAATCAGGAGGGTGAGGGACAGCTTTGTTCGCATCACTGTGTGTGGAGTAAAGGTGGTCCAGAGTTTTCTGGCCACCTCCGGGTGAGCGTTTTCTTGTTTGCTTATGGCGGAATACAGCTCATTCAATGCTGTCTTAGTGCCAGCCTCTGACTGTGGTGATATGTAAACAGCTACAAAGAATACAGATAAACTCTCTAGGTAGATAGTGTGGTCTACAGTTTATCATGAGATACTCTACCTCAGGCAAGCAATAGCTTGAGACTTCCTTAGATATCGTGCACCAGATGTTATTTACAAAAATACATAGCCCGCCGCCCCTTGTCTTACCAGGCGCTGCTGTTCTATCCTGCCGGTACAGCGTATAACCAGTGACGTTGTTGCCGGTGATATCTGGTGAGGACCTGCCTCACAACAGGCCTACAAGCACTCAGTCCAGCCTCTCTCAGCCTATTGCGGACAGTCTGAGCACTGATGGAGAAATTGTGCGTTCCTGGTGTAACTCGAGCAGTTGTTGTTGCCATCCTGTGCCTGTCCCGCAGGTGTGATGTTTGGATGTACCGATCCTGTGCAGGTGTTGTTACACGTGGTCTGCCACTTCAAGGATGATCAGCTGTCTGTCCTGTCTCCCTGTAGCGGTGTCTTAGGCGTCTCACAGTACGGACATTGCAATTTATTGCCCTGGCCACATCTGCAGTCCTCATGCCTCCTTGCAGCATGCATAAGGAACATTCACGCAGATGAGCAGGGACCCTGGGCATCTTTCTTTTGGTGTTTATCAGAGTCAGTAGAAAGGCCTCTTTAGTTTCCTAAGTTTTCCTAACTGTGACCTTAATTGCCTACCGTCTGTAAGCTGTTAGTGTCTTAACGACCGTTCCACAGGTGCGTGTTCATTCATTGTTTATGATTCATTGAACAAGCATGGGAAACAGTGTTTAAACCCTTTACAATGAAGATCTGTGAAGTTATTTTGATTTTAAGAATGATCTTTGATAGACAGGGTCCTGAAAAAGGATGTTTCTTATTTTGCTGAGTTTGTCGAAAACACCCACATGCACCCACACACGCACCCACACACACATGCACACAATTATAGGCTCTCATATTCAATCATTTAAAAAAGGTACAAAAACATATAGTTATTAGATATATGACTTCACACAAGCTTAACAAAGCACATTGTTATATGCATTCGTATGTCTATTGACTTACCTAGTTAGTTAAATAAAGGTTAAATATAAATAAAAAGTAAATTCCAAAGTGGTTTTCATGTTTTCTGTATGCTTGTGCAAGCCTGACATCTGCTGAACACATTCTATAACTGCAAGCAAAGATTTGGAACATTTTGCAGAATAGGCTAATTAATAGCAAGAAAATACACATAAAAAAATTGTAAACCATGCACTATGGAACAAAGATTTTGCTTTTACATGAATCTCTTCCACTACAACTTTCACCAAACCCTGTCTGCTATGGAAATCATCTGTGATGATTGTGTAATGTTCAGGTGGACATCAACTTTACATAACACCTGCTGTTTAAAGAATGCAATGAGTGTGTACCCTTCTGTCTACTGAGCAGGTTCCTCATAATATAGAGGTGGTTGATGGGCTAGTAGTCTTTTCCTGGCTGCCCCTTGCAGCTGTCTGAAGCTGACACCTGATGGGTAAGGAAATAAGGTGTCAATCATGTTTTGATAATAAATTGGAGCTACATGTCAATCTGTAGCTACACTTTGACCTGTCATCAGAGCTCCTCTACAGCAGCAAAGGGAACTTGGTAAGCATATACATATATTTAAGAAATATTTAGTAGACCTGGGGCCTCATTTATAAAACATTCATACTCACATTTTACCGTAAATTGTGTGTACAAGGAAAATCCACAGCAACAATGTGATGTATAAATAATTACATTTAGATTTTGAATGAAATGTTGGGATTAACACAACTTTATTTATTTGTGTAGACCAGCAGTTCCCAACCTTTTCTGTTCTGAGGACCACCAAATCACAGTCAAAAGCTTGAGGACCACCATTTGAGGAATCTCAGATTGATTTTTTTACATGACATATCTTCATAGTCAAAGTTAGTCAATTTTAGCAGTGAATGTAACAAATTAAAAACCTATTATTTTTTATTATACAAAGTAATGTACTTGCTTATAATACCTTTATTTTTGTAAGAAAATTCATTTTTTAAAACGTTTTTTTAAACCACCTTTTCTGATATTCTAAGAAATGAGCATATGCAGACAAATCTGTGATTGGTACATACATTTTTGGACTTTAAAATATATGTTATATACCCATTGATTCTTAAAGAATATAACTCAAAGTCTCGTTCCCTATCAGAACCCAAAACATAAGCTTATTTTTTCCCTGTAGCTCTGTCTATACATTTGAGAGTGGATACATTTCTCCAACTCCATCCCTCAGCTATTTACCAAAACAGTGGTGGGTTGAACCTCAGATTGCCCCTTTAATGTTTTCGGGGGATTTTATTCATTGGCACCTCAACATAACGGTGACAATATCATCGGTTGAAAAAAAGGGCTCGATAGGCAACCTGGGTGTGGCATTTTCCTGTGCTGATAATTGTCAAATTATTGTCATTTGTCAGATTTTCAAATTGCTGGGTTACAAACTCCATGTCTTCAGGTTGTTAGAAGTCTGAAAGAATAGGTCAATCATCCATCACTTTCATTCTGTAGCTTAACAGCAATCACAAAACTTCTGTGGATCTCCATTACAGCAAAGAGAACATTGGACATCCTAAATTTAAATCTCTCCATCTTCCTCACAATGAAATACTGTCAGTATTTCATAGACTTCCTTTCTATCATTTTTCCACTCTTCACTCATTTAGAACTAGGGCATTTATGTTTGGGTATTCGCTTATAGGGGGACCCATGAATTTGTGTTTTATCTGCATGGAGTGCTACGTGGCAGTGACACGCCCCACAACCTACCCATCGCTGAAAAAGTACAGGTTTACAGAGGTGTGCAATTTGGCTGTGTGGGTTCTAGTATTGCCAATTGCCCTGGCAAAGAGTTTCTTAGAAATTGATGAGAATGGATAGATTGTATGTGGGATTGTGAATTTCCTTATTGTGATGTGGTGGTGCAACATGAGTTTTATATTTGCTTTAAAGAAGTTAAGTATCTTGCTACAACCTGTAAAATTCATTGTACTGCATATACTATTTTACCTATTTACTCAAGCAAAACTGTTTGCCTGTTCAAAACAAGTTGAATAAAGAAAAGGCAGTAATTAGGGTACTACTCTGACCTTTTGATTGTGATCTAGAATATAGCTAGAATTTAGTTATCTTAACTTTGTGGCCTTTTATGGATCGGTGTAGCCCAAACATTTTAGTTGACTGTTCTTGAATATGTAACGTTTGTTGCCATCACCTGTCAAATCCATTCTAAACACTTAAAAAGCCACTGCAATATATTTATTAACTGTAATAGGTGTACAGTATACTACAATACATTACGTTACAATACAGGGTGGTAGGTAGCCTAGTGGTTAGAGCATTGCGCCAATAACCAAAAGGTTGCTGGTTCGAATACTTGAGCTAACAATATGAAAAATCTGTTGATGTACCCTTGACCAAGGCACTTAACTCTAATTTGCTCAATGGGTGCTGACCCTGTAAAACACCACATTTTACACCTATCTGGTGTATGTGACAACAAAAAATATTTTTGTCAATATACATAAATGACTTGTACAGTGTAAGAATAAACATGTGATTTCTGAATTAATCAGGTTGAAAATCATTATCTGAATCATACAACCAGGCATGATGTTCAGGCAGAAAAACTAAACACCCTTGTCTTTCTTACTAGCGCTGATTTTGCTGATAGCTGCTTTATTTAGGAACGTTTTTCCTACCGAACTACCTTAAGTTAAATGCACTAAGTCGCTCTGGATAAGAGCGTCTGCTAAATCAGCACTTTTTGTGTTTTGTTTTTTGGTCACCTAACTTTTTTTCGTTTTTTTTAGCACATAGATAGTAATTTTTGAGTGACTCAAATATCACATGAATACGCATTAGACATGGCAAAACGTAAAGAATTGCAAGAACATTTGCTAACGTGTAGAATAGCAGGAATAAACCGTGGGCGCAGGGGGGACGTGGGATATTCCCCAATGCGGGAAGGGGGGCCCAGAGTGACAACGTTTGGGAACCCCTGTGCTAAACATTTTTTTAATCAAACCTTTATTTAACTAGGCAAGTCAGTTAAGAACAAATTCTTATTCACAATGACGGCCTGATGTGATACAGCCTGGATTCGAACCAGAGACTGCAGTGATGCCTCTTGCACTGAGATGCAGTGCCTTAGAACGCCGAGTAAATAAATTAGTCCAAATTAGTAAATAAATGACCAAATGTTAAAATTACTACATAAATCACTGAATTCCTATGAAAGATTCTCCACTGTGATAATGGTCCATTCAAGACCCCCGCATAACTCTTGTGAAGTCCAAACTGTCAGACATTAGATCAGGGAAACCATAATAGTTGACATAGTTAATCACAAATCCATTAATTCAATGGCGTCTGCTACAATAACACTAGGCTTTTATCTTCCGGAGAGCTGAATGTTCTTTCTATCTACCTGGTATGTGCTACTCTCTGAATGTGCTTATTCGCTGCCTGGTATTATTTGCATGCACTGACAAGTCCCTAATTTTACTATCCACAAGCTGCTAGTGTAAAGTGAAAAGAGGCTCTGATGTTAGCTTCTCAAATAGCACCAATGTCACATGACAAGGTATTTGGAGGGTGTTGTCCAAATAGTAAATCACCCTGAACCTTATATAGGGTATACTTACTTTGGTTGAATTCTGTTCACCTTACTAGTTAGTTGTTCAATTGCATTTTACTAATAAGGTACACACGCTTCGGAAGAATTAATCAAGTATGTTTCTCAGAATATGCCTGGATTATCGTAGTTTAGCATAATTTAAGGGCACTTTGTATTACATGGGTCTCCTGATAAAAATAAACTATACACACTGACCAAGGGAAACATGGTGACTGCACCCATCAAGGAGCCCAACTGCACCACTGCTCCACACCACACGAGGGCACTGTGGCCCTCATCACGGAGGATCACTCCAATGATCACCTTAACATAGGACAAAGTGAGGATGAAGAAGATCCAGGAGCCAACCTGAGATAAGGGACAAATATAACATTTACTTATTCAATCCATTGTAATGTTTACCATATATTGTATGTGTAATAATTACTTCTATGATATGTAGTCCTCTATGTTATGCTTTCATCTGTAGCTATATAACTACAGCTGGGTTCGAAATTATTGACACCCTTGATAAAGATGACTTTATAAAATAAATAATCCACATACTGAGCTATATCGTATTTCTTTTTTTTTTTTTAAGGGGAAATTATATTTTTTATATTAATACAATTGCTCAGAGGGGGGAGGTTAGCATGTCTTGGGGATATGATCTTTGACCAATTTTCTGTCTACGATATACAGTAGCTAAGTATTTGAATTATTTAATTTATAGTCTTTATTGAGCATCTTTATCAAGGGTGTCAATAATTTCCAACCACACTGTCCATTATGAATTTATGTTGTGGAAACATACAATGAGGAAGGTTCCTGAGGTTTCATTGACCAGCAGAGGACATGGACTCAGCACTGCCATGCCCATGATGTAGGCTCCAACCCCACTTCCAAACACTGTGAGAGCCCCCAACAGCAATAAGGACCTGTGACAGGATGACAGTATTAGCGGGTTACGAGGTGCAGTTTAATAAAAGTCCCATTTTGTTGGACATAAAATAAGCCTACAAATATTAAGTTGATAATGAGTAAATTAAATAACGATTCATTCATATTTATTGGAAATACATTTGAACAAAACTGACCTTGTTGGGAAAAACATGGCAATAAAGCAGGCTAGAGGGTTGGACACTGCAGCCATGGTGGCCGATAAGTGGTAGGCACTGTTTCCATAGGGCAGACAAGAGTAGGACTGCACTGAGGGAAGCACAACGTTAGTCAGTCCATTGACCCAGGCCAGAATGAAGAAAATGTACAGCACCTGTATCCGGCTGTACGTCCCGGTACCAAAGCAGCTTTTCCGCTTGATATCAGACTGTTTGATCATGGGCTTCTGCTCTGTCGGGTTCATCTGAGCTGCCTCGTCTTTCTCCAGCACCCTGTTAGGGTAGCGGGCATTTGGGCATTCCCGGGCTACGGCAGGGTGGTAGTTCAGAAGGATGAAGGCTCCCAGGCACACCAACATCATGGCACTGAGGAAGAAGAAGAACACCCTAGCTGAGAAGTTGGCCGGCTGGTAGTGGGCCTGAAGTTCGTAGCTAACACTGACTGAGCCAGTGTCATTTATCATCCGAGTGCAGTTGTTACAGTGGACCACCCCCAACCCCTGGATCAGGGCTACCAGGGCGGGTAGCAGGCCACTGACGCCCTCCCCCACAAAGTAGGTGGTGAGGTACTGGGGCTTCAGACGCATCATGAAGGGAAGGAAGGTGACAGAGGAGGTGCAGTCCACAGTGGAGAGGAAGAAGGTAAGGAGGAGGAGGGCCACGCTGCGAGGGACGCCCGCCACCACCAGCGTCTCCTTCCAGAAGAAGGCCAGGAGAAAGCTGGCCACCATGCCCAGGGAGATGATCACATAGATGACCACTGTCTCATTGAGCGCCCCGGGGCGGAATCGGTGCATGAGGGTGATGAACAGGGGCCCCACGTTGGCCATCTGTATGAGGACGGATAGGTAGGACGGCAGGTACCAACCCTCAGGGATCTGGGGCACGATGAGAGGCAGCTCTACCCATAGTCCGTTGATAGACACCCAGGAGCCCATGCCAAACAGGCAGGCCAATATATGGGTGAAAAATGACATTGTGAATCTGAGTACTGAACACTGGTGTGCTCGCAAGTGGGTTCTAGAATGAGATAGAAATAAAAAATTAGGGCAGCATAAAATACAATGAAACACAGATTATGTTTATACTTTGTCTGTTCTTCACAGAAATGTACTTTACGTATAGAAAAAAAGCAATGGGTTCCAATATTGAATTGATGCAACGCTTGAGGTAAAAGAGTAGAATGCCAAATCCACAACAATGGCTGACACAAACACACGTGTCTCGACCACATCTAGCTGAAAACGAAACATTGTCTCACTCACCCCAAGCAGCTGGTAAGGAATACTCCTTTCAGCTTAGTGACTTATTCCTGTGTTTACTCAATGACTGCTCTGGTATGTGACATTTAGTACACCCAAAAACTAGCCATGATGTTATTGGTTAAAATGCAGGCACATCAGTAAACATTATCATGATGTCTATGGTGGGTGGGAACCATTGTCCCTTTACCATAAAAGTTATAAAATTGCTTTAGTCATTCGATGCGGACCCTGCGCATTTCACCTTTGTTTAATCCCTTTTCAGCTAAGCAAATACCAAACATTCTTTCCTGATAGTTATTATTCAGCTGAATACATTTAGGAGCTATGTGGCTCAACTCATTGAGAAGAGTCTACTTCTGGTTATGTAAAAAAATACATGCCAAATGATTTCCCAGTATTTAAGACAGGATTCAATCCCAGGTGTGTTACAGAGCGGTCTAGTGCGCTGCTCTAGAAAATGCGCTTTGGATTGAATCTCAGCCTTACACAAACACATTTTTAAAACATTGGGTTTTGTAACCAAGGGTCCAGACAACATCTTGTCTGAAGGTGTGTTGTAAAACGTTATTTTAGTGTTGACAGATATTGGCCACTTAAACCTGTAGTGTCATCTGGGAGAAGATTCTTACCAGTTGAAGCTCTCTGAAAGGTGACAATGTCAAATTCATTACAGATTCTTACAAGGCTTCAGATGTGAAGTAACAAATGATTATGTAAAAAATGCTTTAGCGAAAAATCACTTTGATGCTTCCAATACGGAAAGACCCGCCCAATATACTTTATGACAAAGTTAATTGAACACTGTCACAGTTGCATTTCCTTAATTTACTTCAAATATAACCATGAAGCAGCCAAAAGGTAACATTGGGTACTTATACTGTAAAAGTATTGTATAACTACTATAAAAACATCTGAGCAGGATATTGTTTATTGACAAGGAAACCAGCTTGCTGCAGTGTCTTTGATCTGGTACAAAAACAACTCAAAAGGAATGGAGAAAAAATATAGGAAACTATTTTGTTACAGCGTGTCCTCTAGGTTAAAGGTAAGAGGAGATGAAAGCAAGGCATTGAAACAGATGTCTCAGACTTTTATGTCAGCAAAAATAACATTTTCAGGTAAAAAAATTTAAAAATAAAAAGGCAAAAAAAGTAGACTACACATATATGAAAAAGCATCAGAAAATATATTCCATCTACAAAAATTATATTTTACACCTTTGCAAGTGCACAAAGTAAACCAAAATATAAGAGTACAGATTGTTCACTTCATTTAAAAAATTAAAAAAAGTTAACTGTAAGAAGAGGATAACATGCATCCGTGCACATATACTCACATTGGGTAGACAGCAGGGAGATCAGTCAGAGATCTCTGCAGAGAAGCCAAAGTCCTATGCACTGAAGGATTCCTCTGAGGGAACCTGGGGATAACAGCCCCATTCCTTGGTGGGTGTGCTCTTGTCAACCAACCAAGACACATGTTTGTTCAACACCCGAGTTGATATTTCATCCACAGTTCCCTTAATATGCACATTTGATGACATTTTTCATTGACACATCACATGTAAATAAATGGTTAACAAAAGTTACACCAACACCAAGCATTTCATTGTTTCTTTTCAACTTATGGCTGAGTCAACACATTCTTGTACCTAAGCATTGCTCTAATTCTCCCTAAGGAGATCAAGGGAACTAGCTAAGCTGGAAGATGGAAGTACAGTAGAACTAGCTAAGGCTTAGAATGTTTTGTTTTTCCCGATATACACAAATTCCATCTATTTCCCCAGAGCGCATTATAAAATTAGTTTTAAAATGGTTTGATCTTCAACTTTTGTTGAGGTTATACTTGATTACTTTTCACTTATTTCACTTTCTCTTTGGTTCACAAACTGCTTTGCAGAGAAAGTTAAATTGGTTATGATCTTGAAATGTAATCCATAACCACAGTAACAGGTGAAAAATTTACCAAAGCAATAAAGCTAGCCAAACAGTGCTTTAACTTCATCTACATCTACTGGAATGTTGACCAAATTACACTAAGGAGTAGGCAAAACTGTCCTGAATGTAACAAAACAGATCTGAATAAAATTCCATAGGAAAAACATTATACATACTGAATGACCCAAACAATTATCATTAATGATAATGTAGGCCAAAATACTATCCTGGTTAAAAGGCATGTCAAATGCACATTCATATGTCTCGATAACTCTTCTGTAACATTTCCCGAGAATGCATAGCAACAGGATGAGACCTGTGCTTTGCATTAGGGATTTGTTCACCCATAACAATGCAACTTTAGTCCATAGAAGGCAATTCCTGTGAGGAGTAATAATGAGTCTCAAGAGGCAACAGAAAACCTGCTACCTCCACCCTTCCTGTCATTGGAGCCAAGTAGTAACTACTTTGCCATATTGTCAAAGCTTACCAAACAAGTAGCTATTGGTTGGAAGTTAACTGCAAACCTCTCATTGAGATTGAATCATCGATGCTGATTCCTTTTTCTGAGTAGGTGACTTGCATTATGTGGTGATTTAACATCACATTCTGAAGAGCAAAATGTAACAGATTCTTCAACACTCCACTCTTTTATTGGTTTTCCAAACATCCCAAACTTGTGATGTCAATTGATTTTGAGTCACCATATCTGAAAGGCAGACAGTCAAAAGGATTGTTAATACAGCGATCTAAAGATAATTAGCTGATTGTCAACAAAATGACTTGGACCTAAGGCAGGAAAGAATTTTTTTTTTTTAACGGAAATGTCAATTCAGTGCCTGAAAATCTAGTTCACCTTTCATTTCACATGAAAAAACATATACAAAAATGGTCATATAGTAAATGTATAGTAAAATATTGGCGTCATCTGACGAAAACCTTTAACTCCGTTTTTGACTATTTTAATTATTAGTCAAAAAGGGTGTTCCATTTATTGAAAGCAGTAACTTCCCTCAATGTACATTTCAAGACTAGGGCCAAGAAAGTGTATTCAAAATAGCTTGATGTCTCATAATTGTATGCTCGTTAATGGGAAAATAAGGTATTTTTCATCAGATAGTGGTTTTCATCAGATAGTGACGATATAAACATGACTAAAGAGTCAAGGCATGTTGGACCGATACCATTCCTATATTGTCAACATAAAGTCTATAAATTCCATTGAGCAGAAAGTTTTCCAATATTAGTCACTGTAGGAGGTACTAAGGCGTAGCAGATTTTTTTATTTTCTTTATTCCTTCCAAAGCTGAAATCACAAAACCCCTTGTGCCTCAGTCATGATGTATTTAGTAGGCTAACTTAGGACGCATTTACATGATCAGACTTAGCACTGGTGTTTGGCCTAAAAACATATGCTTCAACATTACCGAAATGTTTTAGATAGCAAGATAGCCTTCAGTTAAATTAAATGTTAACCTTTGGCATTGAATTTGGAATGGTTAATAATTCAAAAAATGGTCATCAAGAAGGATTCAACACCAAATTACATGGATGATGATACGCAACAGGAGACTAAGGCATTAGTAGAAAGAAACAATCACATTGTGTATGGAGAAATATTCTGGAGGGAAATGAACAAGTATTTGTTCATAATGATCAGAACACAAAATAAGCTTCAACTATAATCTCTCTGGAATGATGATTCTGACATGGCAGACATGAGGGAAATATAAATATCACATAGAACAGACAAATTCAAACATGGACCTCAAAGCCAATTCCACTGCTGATTTTCATTCTTCCCCTCTAATCAAGGACTGATTTAAACCTGGGACACCAGGTGAGTGCAGGTAATTATGAGGTAAAACAGAAAAACAGCAGTACTCTGGACCTCCAGGCTTGGATTAAAACACCTCTGTACTACAGCCATAATAATGATTGGCTACATAACAGTGCATAATAACAATGGTTATTAAAACCCCACTCAGCAGCAAAACCAACTCAACTTTTACTACAGTACTCAGAACCAAATTGTGTATAATCAATTACATGTTATATTCAACTGCTCCAATAGTAAATCAAAATTTGAATGTCAATTTATTAAATGCCTGCCCTTGATTTTAGCAATGTGGGAAAAAGTGGATTTGGGCAGCATTTGTATTACAAAGAACAAGTAGAGGAATAAAATTAAACACTTCAGTCAATGGCTGAAAGTGAATAGCTTACAGTTACATTTTAAATCCTTCAATGGCATGGATAAAATTATTTACTTGTATCCATTAATTGTTGGTTAGCTTTAGGATATACATTTGTACTTGAGAAACAGTAGAATTAAAACTTGTCTATAGCTTGGTTTCCATCCAATTGGTGACAGATTTTCATGTGAATATAAAAAAAACCTGCATTTAAAAAAAAGAAGAAAGAAAATCCACCAGTGGTGTTTCCACCTAATGGCCTTGTTACGGGCAATGACATAGCACACACAAAATGTACGTTTTCATGTAACAAATAAAAATATTTTGTTGAATGGGTTTCCATCGCATTTCAAATACTCTAAACTCTCAGATAGTTGTCACAAAAACTGTTGCGTTAAATAGCAAATGTGCCTACTCTGGTCTTTGCACGTGCCAACATTTAGCAGATAAGTACGGACAGGCTGTGCGGGTGGGCTAGTCCACATGAGATTATTATGGATAAGAGCGAGAATCTGTTTATTTGTCAAAAAACATTCAAGCATCATGTCACCAGAATAAGATAAAGCATCAAGATCACTTTGCACTTTCACCACCCTGTGAAGTTCATAATTGATTTAATCTGTAGCCTAATAAACTGCACGGTTTCCCCGAGACGGAGTGAGAGGACCACACACCATATCATCACACAACTCCAAAGTTTACTCCGATATGATGGTCAATATGCCATTTCTCGCATTATTAATTTTAGACACAAATAGATCCCACCTTGTCGAACTAGGAAATTATCTGCCAGCATTTATAAAATTGTACCGACCTGTCCTGTTTCCATCACAGCTGTCGTGATTTTTTTTTATATAATATGACTTTAATCACATGAAAGCTGTGGATGGAAATTAGGTTATTGAGTTTCATAGGGCCACTTTCCAAGTCAAAGATTAAGCCCTGTCCAGGACTAAAAAGCATTCTCTGGAGATTCTCCATTGAGCATACATTTTAGTTGAGGACTGGGCTTATTCTGTGTCTCTGAAACTGGCCATTAATGTGTTTGTTTCTTACTCCTAAGGAGTAACTGGATGAACCTAACTGGATGAATGGGTGTTATTGATTCAGTCCCTGAGTAAACAAGACTTGTTACATGATTTAGTGGGAAAACATACCGGTAATAGCAGCTCCTTCAGCAAATCAAGAAACTAGATCAATAGTTTTTTTTAATCCCTTGAGGCACTGCATCACAGGCACTTATACATCCCCTTAACCAGGACACAGCAACTCAATGCTCCCATTACCTCTGGAATGCCTTTCCTCAGCCCTTACAGAACCCCCCCATTAACCCTTCTGGGCCTGGAAAGGGGTGTTCCATCTCCCATCCCTGGTGTGATCACCCAGCTAGCTGTGGTTCCTGGTGTCTAACTAACTGCAGTTGTCCACGCAGTCCTGAGACATGGCAAACATGTGGTAGATGCTGACCAGGGGGAACATGGAGAGGGCTCCTATGAGTGAGCCAATTTGGATGAAGACACCGCACCACAGCAAAGCAGCATGGCCAGCCTCGTGGAGCAGCGTCCCTATAACTACCTTCAGGTAAGAGAACAGACCAGTGAAGATGATCCAGGACACCACCTGTGTAGAAACAGAGAACTGTCAGTGTATAAATCATTCGGGTTACAGATACTCTAAATATGCTGCACATTGTGTTGATCACACCAGACCTGGGTTCAAGTACAATTTTAATTACTTAAATTACTTTCATAAACATTTTAAAGTAAGCATTTGGATTTTTTTTCTTTGAAAATACAAAATAGTTAAATATTGGAATGTATTTTGATATGCATTTACAAATACACTTGGAAAGTATTGGCATGCATTTTCAAATAAAAATACTCCCATACATTTTATATCAGGTCTGTTTGGTCCTAGGGTTCATGGAAATAATGTATTTGGAAACAATTATTTGACAAAAGCTTCAAATAGCAGGTAATTTATAGAGAATGATCTAAAAAAAATACTTTAAAATAGTTCAAATAGAAGTAGTTGAATTGGAAACACATTATTTGAAAACACTGAAATACACAGATCATAAGTATTTAAATGACAAATACTTAATACACATGTATTTGAACTCAGGTCTGGATCACACCTAATCTAAAGCCATCTTAAAATGTCGTCATTACAGGTACACACAGTACACAAGACATTGGCAACCCAGGAAGTGAATGCACTTCAAGACAAAAAGTTATTTCAATATTAATAGAGCCTCAATCAATGTTGTTGTGAACAAGGTCCACAATGATAGCACTGATAGGCCTAGTTGTTAATAGACGATGGTTGAAATAACTTGCCACCAAGGATACACCAGCAGGGCTCCCCAAGAGAGGAGGGCAGGGGCTGAGCACTGCAAGAGCCATGAGGTAGGCTGCAAAGACACCACCTGCTACAGACATGAAACCAAGACCCACAGACGACCTGCAACACAGAGAAGAAAAACACACCGACATGTAAGATCATCTGATTCAAGACTAATAAACCATGTACAATTATTCCAAACCATATCTAGGCCTAGTGTCCGTCCATATTTACATTATAATATTCATTCATCAATAGTAATATTTCTATCAATCAATTACTGTACATGAGGGTGCAACACACAACTGTGGTATAGGCCTACACACTAATCATGCAGCCTAACTCAGTCATATCCACTCACCTGCAGAGGAAAAACATGGCCACAAAGCAGGCCAGTGGGTTTGCAATGTTGCCAAGGACCACAGAGAGGTGATAGGTCATGCTGCCGTAGGGCAGACAGGAGAAGCTCTGGACAGAGGGAAGGACTCCGTTGGTCAGGGCGTTGGACACACATAGTAGCACCAGCAGGTAGATGTTGCGTGGCGTCCAGAAGGTTTGGATCGGGGATGCTTTCTCCAACTCCACCTGGTCCTCAGACACCGGTGTTCCTCCATTCTGGAGTGGGTGGGTCTCCTCCCCGTTATCCTTTGTCATCACCTTCTCAGGCTCTGGGGTCTCCTGTGATGCTGGCTCTGTTATTTCTCTACGCGTCAAAGCCATGAAGCAGAGGGCTGAGATTGTCAGCATTACAAACAGGAACCAAAAGAAGTCCTGGGCAGGGAAGTTT
Source organism: Brachymystax lenok tsinlingensis (assembly GCA_030435695.1). NCBI lineage: Eukaryota > Metazoa > Chordata > Actinopteri > Salmoniformes > Salmonidae > Brachymystax > Brachymystax lenok. The sequence goes on along the minus strand of CM059806.1, from coordinate 1,096,519 downwards.
TCTTCCAGGTAGTGTGCCTGTATCGTGCCATTGTTCATTTTGCACTCTAATTTCCCCACACCCTGCCCCAAAGCGACAACACATGGGAACAGGGCACTGAGCCCCTGGCCAACAAAGAATGTGCGGATGTATTGAGGGGGGTAGCGGAACATGAAGGGCAAGAAGGTGACATTGGACGTACAGCAAACCAGAGCCAAAACGAACGTGAGCAGCAGATATGGTACAGATCTCACTTCCCCTGCCACAGTGGCCACCTGTGACCAAAAGATGGCTAGGAATATTGATGCCACCACTGCCAGAACCTGGATACTGTGGATGACCAGGCGCTCGTTTAACTGTCCTGGGGCACAGTGATGGGTTATGGTCACAGCAATCGGACCTATATTCCCAAAGGCTATCAGTACTGACAGATAGGCCGGCAGGTTCCACTCTACATATAGAAAACAATGGTCAGTGTCAATCAGAATACACTGCGGGATTAAGCTACCGTCTTTTCGCCTAGACTTCATGCAACAGTGTCTGTACTCAATAATACTGTAAAAGGACAAAACAACAGTATTTATTATAGAACGCTATAATTGAAGAGGGTACCATGCATTGACAATGAGAGAACATAACAAAAAAGAAAACATGTTTGGAATCAGATACTGACCTTCAGGCAGAACTCTGACAACCACGGGTAGCTCAACCCAGAGACAGTTCACGGAAATCCAGGAACCCATACCGAAAAGAGCCACAAGGACGTGAGTAAAAGCGGCACTGTTACACCAAGTACCCGCCATTTAGCCGCTCTGACGAAGAATGTGCGTTATGTATCGTTTGAAAAGTGGGACCGATGTCTTATGGGCACTTGTCCTTTGTTATTAAAATGTCAGCTGGAAGGATATTCGACTTGAGTAAATGCGTCCGCATATAAAATCTATGATTCGTGGCGTGTTATGTGAAGAGTAGATTCTCCTCCCCTTCCCATGTAGCCATTCAGAGAGCTTCTAGGGGTTGTGGAGGCGGGCATTCCTGCACTTCAGAGGCAAAATACAGTGCATCCGGTTTAGTTGGACGCGCATGGCACCGGAAAAGTGCGGCACATTTCCCTAGGCAGAGTGAACACTGATCCACCCGATCGGTGCTTCGATTTAGTGCGCTGGTGTGAATATCGAGTGCACTGATACGTATCAGAATTACTCAACAAGATGTGTTCCGATCATTTATAAATTCAATTGTATTGTAGTACGGTGTACATAAATCCACTGATATAATTGACTACAACTGCATTATAGTCTGTGTGTCTAATACACCTTCCCTTGTCTAACAAATAAAGCATTTCATAATATCGAACTAATTTACCTACTGGGCTATATAACCACAAAAACAAACCCTTCAGAATGTCACGTGATCCCTATTCTAATATTCAGAACAGAGTTGATTCGGTAAAAGGGGTAATCTGCGTTTGGTGCATCGATTTGAATTAAATGAATGATACCCATTGATTCTTGAATAATTTAACCTATTAATGCCTCATGACCTTAATTCAACTGTCATACCCCATCAGAACCCACAATACGCTTGTTTTACTCCATTTTTTGTAAACAATATAATTTTTAAAACAAACACTAAAACCTCACCATGACAAACTATAATTTTGATCTCATGCATGGTCAGTCTGTATCCATAGTGCACTATGAATTTGAGTGTGGTTACATTCCTCCATCCCCATCCCTCAGCATTTTGGGGGGAAAACAGTGGCAGGTTGTGCTTTGTTCATATCTAAACATCAGATTACCCAGTGTGACAAAAGGGCAAACAAATTGAAGACACCCACTGTGCACCCTCAAACGAATGTTTAAATGTTCATTCAATATATCACAGGTTGCGTAAAAGATAAATGGCATCTCAGTGTAAAACTGTCAAACCTTACATTTTTTTTTACCTTTACATCTGGAAATTGTGGCCTGATAACTATTCTTTTTCCCACAATGTTGATTTTTTTGGGCAGTAACTCCCAGCACCACAAACAAGATAAGCTTGGTAGTGTGTGTGAGTTAACTTTTCTATAAGTTATAGTGTGGTAGACAGAACAAATGTAATATGTAGAGTAGTTTTATTAGGCAATATACTATAAATGCATGCAGTTAGCCTTTTTTCAGCAAGTCAATAATTATTGGCACCAATAGCTAGGTTTCCATCCAATTGACAGCAGATTCATGCAAATATATGCTGAACAAAAATATTTTAAAAAAAATCAAAGACTTTAGTGAGTTACAGGTCATAAGGAAATCAATCAATTGAAATAAATGAGTTAGGCCCTAATCTATGGATTTCACATGACAGGGAATACAGATGTGCATCTGTTGGTCACATACCTTTGTGGATCAGAAAACCAGTCAGTATCTGGCACCTCATACAACGCAACTCCATCGCATAGATTGACCCCTATCTTTTTTTTATTATTACTTGTTATAATCTTTTTCTGAGCAATTGTATTAGTATAAAATAATCCCCCATTTTTTCATACAATATAGCTCAGTATATTTGAGCCTTTTTTTGCTTATCTTATCAATAACCATGTTTCCATGCGAGTAAAGTCATACAGTATGAAAGAAAAAAATAATAATCAGGACAGCTGTGATGGAAACAGGAAGTTTCAGTACAATTTTATAAATGCTGACAGAATTTGTTTGTTCGACATGGGATTTTTTTGTGTTGGTAAAATTAATTATGCGAGAAATGGCGGCGGAAACGCCTTTATCCGCAAATATTGATATAACCATCATATCGAAGTAAACTTGGGAGTCTCGAAGACATGGTGTTCCTCCCCCTTGCGAGGATAACGACACAGCCTTTTTCTAGAATGTTTTGAGATTGGAGAACTCGTTGGGAGGGATCTTAGACCATTCCTCCATACACAAACTTTCCAGATCCTGGGGTTCTAGTCAGCAGAAGGAGATGGCCATTTCAAAATGTTTCTCAGTCTCTGGACTTGAACCCCATTGAAACCCTGTGGTTTGAATTGAAAAGGGCAGTCCATGTCTTTCTGCCCCTGAACAAGGCAGTTAACCCACTGTTCCCCAGTAGGCCATCTTTGTAAATAAGAATTTGTTCTTAACTGACTTGCCTAGTTAAATAAATAAGAACAGATCTGGGAAGATTCTGTATGGAGGAACGGTCCAAGATCCCTCCCAACTTGCTCGCCAATGTCTTTTCTTTTAAGGCTCAGTATTGGTATTATTTTATACAGGCTTTTTTGCTCATCTTTATCAAGGATGCCAATAATTATGGACCTTACCGTATGTGCATGTATATCAATTAACATTGTGACAAAAAGGGAAAGTATACAAAACTTTATTATATTTTTTGCATTCCATCTTCTTTCCAGGTACAAAATATAAATATAGGTGAAATTATAAAGACAATTTCACATAACATTTGATTGGAATCAAAACAGAAATATTGATGATTTATAAAAAAACGTAAAGAAAATTGAGGGGCTGGGGGCGATAGAAAATATGTCACTTACAATTAATACAGGAGTTGCAACACACGTGATTATGTCTGTTTACATTAAACATCAACCATACAATTTTATGATGGTACAAACATGTCTTGAACACACATTTCCCACAAAAAAGGAAAACTTCCCTGCCTAAAATGGCAAGGGGCATATAGGACCAACCAATACAATTGGGATGGGTGACATACTGGGCATGTACCATTTACAAAAGAGCAATGACAGCCATCAGCAATCAATAAGCTCTGTCAAACTCGGGGAAGTTGCTTTACTTGCTTTTGCTCAAATATTGTGTGACATATCAAGCTGGCCTCAACCCACAAGATTCCTGCGAAGCTAGCATACCTATAGACGGGTTAGCTGACAACATCACGAAAACAATGTGTGCGCTTCAAAAGGGGCAAAAGGCTGTGTGTTATGGTTCTGGATGGTCAGATAGCTAGTAACAATGACAATAAACTGCCATGTGGTGAATTGTAAGCTCGTTTGATCTCTTTCTTGATACCATACCGTGCCTTGTTTTGACGATGTCTAATTTATGCTAATATGGCTTAAATTTGCTAGCTAGCAAGATAACCAACAACTCTAACTATGTATTCGAGAGACAAGTGCTCATTGAGAAGCTTTGTTTTCAATAAACATAAGAGACAAAATATAGTTTACATGTTATCAAAAGTCTAAGAAAACCGTCTGCTTTTCCCCATAGTTGTGCATGCGTCGGTTTTGTTCCTAACTTCCTACAATATCTAGGGAAATTCATCAAAGTTACCTCTGTAGCTCTGGTAGGAAACAATGTTTTTGTTTCCACCCAAGTCAATACCTCTTTGACCCTTTCCCCAAATCCCTTTGTTGCTTTCATAGTCAACACTCTGACCAGATTGAGCATCAGCAGGGGTTGTAGTGACAGTTTCATGCTCGCTCTGTTGTTCATTGTGCTCGTTGGCATCGTGCTCATCCTCTTGTCCAGAGGCTGAGACATCATCCAAACTACAGACTTCGCCAGGCAACACACTTTTCAGCTTTGAGATCATGTCTGCGAGTGAAAAACCAATATGATTCAGGCTTGGGTCTCTGGAGTCCAGGACCAGTTTTTGGTAACTGATCTCACAGCGGATTGCTTCGCGCTTTTGAGCATGGCTTGTCCCATCTAATCGGGCCAATAGTCTGTCAACATCTTGCTCACAGGTGCAAGGTCCTCCGTTTTTTGCGACAGCAGCAATGACCGCGTTTCTGTTTGTTTCGTCTTGCTGGTCCTTTGTCACTGAACCAGGATATTTTCTTGGACGTCCTACTGGTCTCTTCTGGGCCTTGCTTTGGTCAAGAGACTTTTTCTTGGAAGGAGGAGAGTACTCTTCTCTTGGAACAATGTCGGATGTTGCCCTCTCTGCATTTGTTGCACCAGCAGGAGAACCACTTTCAGACGGAATAGAGTGGCCCTCTGGTTCTTCGTAGGTACTTGATGCAAGGTTCGTAAGTCGATCTGGCCTCTTCCTTTTGTATGGGTAGGCATGACCAAAGGGGTATTCGGCCATCAAGACGCAAAATGTGCAGGTTGTCAGCTGTGTGGAAATTTCCAGAGGGGGGTTGTGACAATGTGCACCTCCAGGCAAAAAATCACTCAGATTGACCTCAGTGACAGCCGCGATTACTTTCACCATCTTCTGCAGACAGACCCTTATTAGGTCAACATGGATGTGTCCTGAGCCAGTTGTGAAGTATGAAAAAACTCCATCAAAGGTCTTCTCTTGCAGAGGCAACTGGAGAAACACATTTGCAATGGTATCTGGCTCAAGGAGGGCTGAGGCATCCTTAGCCCACTCAAGCAGTTTTTGGTAGAGGCAGAGTATATACTGGCTAAAAAGTGAGTACTCTCCTCCGCTCTTCAGAAGTTGCCAGTAAGGCCCCAGGATTTTGCAGTAGACAATGGCGAGAACGCATACAAGTGACTGTATGACATCATCATTGGCATCATCAGTAACACTCTCCAGAATGACATTGGGGCATTCATCGTTGTTCAGTAAGAGAAGGTCGGAAAAGAAAAGGGCAATTTCACCATGATGGTGAATGAGACCCGCTGCTGCTTCAAAGTAGTTATTAAATCGGTTTGAGCGGTTGACTGTTAGTTTGGAGGGATTGTTCTTCTCTTCACAGAAAGCTATCCAGTGTTTTCTGTAGTTTTGCTTTGATGCAGCACGAGGACTCAAGACATCACAGGCCATGTGGATGTAGCGTGACGTAGAACTTTCAGAAAAGTTCACAAATCGTCGGAATTTCGGGTTCCTGTCACGGCCCAGTTTCTCTCCAGTAGACTGCATGATCTCGTTTTCGAAGCTCATCATCTGCTGTTCAATTGCGTCATGAATGTCAACAAGAAAATGGGCATTGTAGTGTAGGAAACGCAAGGGTGATGCCATAGAATGTTGATCTTTAAGAGATGCAACTTTCTCTTCAAAGAATTTCATTGCTACATTTTCTTTACATGTTAGTGTGTACTGGTTCTTGAGAAGATCAAGGGAAACTTGTTTGGAAGCATCAGTTTTTCCACCATACACACTTGACAGTTTTTGGACAGAGAGCATAGCGATGTCAAGCAGTGTGAGGGCTTCTCCTTTGCTTGCATCAGGATTCTCTATCAAATCGAGAGAGTTTTGGTTTATTGCATGAGGACTTTCTTCAGTTGGAGACTCGTATTCTTCTTTCACTTTCACCTGAGAGTAAGGTTCCCATACACTCTCTTCGTTTGGTGTTATGGCAAAAGTCTCATTTTCTTCTTTGAAGACTTTCACCACTGGCTTATCAAGTTTTGACAAAAAGCTTATTTTCTTTCTTCCTCTTTTGCCTGATTTCTTTCCGTCAGTTGGGTCTTTAACAAGCTCAAATGGACTTTGAAGGAAGGTTTCCATCTGAGCATTTCTTCTATGTCTGGTTGTTTGGTAATTGCGGTAATGTAGTCTGAATTTTTTTAGCTTTGCCTGAAGGACTTTGCTAGCTTTCTGGATGTTACCATCACTACAGAACTCTGGGTCAAATTGACGTAGCCAAGACACCAAGACAATGGGGTCAATTTTCTCCCTGATGACAAAGTTACTCAACTCAAGTATCAAACCATTTGTGACCTCAATAGACTCTGCTTGCTCAGAAAAATCTGTCATTTCCAAAAGATCAGCTCTACCAACTCCAATGCTGTCACATATTGGGCCAACGAATTCAAAGTTAACATTTGACTCAAGAAAGGCTTGTCTTGCATCGCCACTCAAACTTAAAGTTGTTGTAATGCCTCTTTCAATCAGACAACGGAAATCAGCAGACTGATACATTGGGAAAATCTTTTGAAGCCAGTCTACCACTACCCCCCAGGAGAGTTGGTTGTCTTCTCTCAGAAGTCCCACTTGGATCAGAAGTCTGTTTTTACATGGTTTTTCATTTAGATTCAATGCTTCCCCAGTCTGAGATCCGAAGTAGTCTGCAGCAAGCTTATCGAAGTTGTCATCCCCTGAAAGAAATGTTGATTTATATTAGAACAGAAAATAATTAAATACATATTCTAAAAGATAGTTCTTTAAAGTGGTGGTTCACTCCAAAATCAAAGATCGTAAGACATAAGGGTGGGTGATTTGGCCTGCATTTATCAGCGTTCTGCAAAGCTGAACTTCATGAGAATACGCTGAAAGTAACCAGGTAGTGACTGCCCCCTCAGCCTTGTAATTACTCAACTTTAGTACTTTTTTTTTGAATGAATCTTCAAATGAGAAAAAAAATGTAGCGCATGCACAAAAACTTCATAAAAAAGGCATCTGGTAGAAGTAAATTCAAACACATTATATACACTACCGGTCAAAAGTTTAAAACACCTACTCATTCAAGGTTTTTTCTTTATTTTTACTATTTTCTTCATTGTAGAATAATAGTGAAGACATCAAAACTATGAAATAACACATGGAATCATGTAGTAGCCAAAATTTGTGTTAAACAAATCAAAATATATTTCATATTTGAGCGGGTGTTGAGCATTCGTAAATTCATCAGTTATTCTGAATTTACCAGCTACGTCTATCGATTGATGTCGCTGCGACAACTTAAACATTCGATTGAAATAGTTACTTGCATAGTGAAGTCTTTTGTTTAGACATGTAGCTAGCTAGCTAAACAATGAACCATAATCCCAACTCATAACATTACTACCCTGCATGAATCTGCAGGTAGCTAGCCAACCAGGTTCAATGTTAGCTAGCTAACATTAGGCTATAACAAGCAATGCAAATGGCTCTGAGATACTAATAATATTACTACACAGATTATACACCTAACGTTAGCTAGCCAGTCAGCTACCATTAGCTAGCTAGCTAACAGTACACTAACTTGAAATGAAAACGACTGACAAAATTAGAAACATGTAATATCTGAAATTGTTGCTAGACTATTTTACCCATATACATGGATGGATGCTTCACACTCTCTATCACAGATGCCATGGTTGCCCTTAGTTTGAAGATGTAATCCAGAGACATGCGTTTCATTCAACAGCTTTCTGTGTGTTCTCTTTTCGACTCAGTCTGCATATTTGCAATCAAACGCCAGAATATTCTCCATCTCCTTAGTATCATACTCTAATTCCAATACGCGGTCCTCCAGAAAGTGGAGAGGAACACTTATGCAGATCTACTACGTGATATCTCAAAATCTGTATTAGAAAGGATTACCTACACATACTGACCATCTAATGTTATAGACAGAAGCGCGCTACATGGCAGACCAATCCAAACTCCTCTCTCAGCATGTCCAGCCCAATCATTATCTCAGCCAATCATGGCTAGCGAGAAGGTTGACTTTTTACATGGCTAAATCAACTTGGCTCAATCTAACAATTGTATTCGTATTTACAGATGGCATACAAGTTTCTTATTAAGGCACATGAAAGTTCACAAGTTCCAGAGGGCATTTCTGCCAAAAAACAGATTTTGATAATGACATACGCCTAGTTTCCTGAAATGAGTCACACACACACACACACACGTTTTCATGAATTTGATGATAATCTTGGTAGCCCAATCAAATCAGCAAGGGAAACTAAGAAAAGCAGAATTGGCCATCACTTTCACAGCTAATTATCAGTGAAACAAAGCACGACAACCAATCAGAGGAGGGTCTCATTAGCTAGCTCTGACAGTGCTGGATAGGCTACAACAAACAGTGCCGTTTCGAATGGTGTTCAGAAGATTCAATAAGTGATCTCAAACGTGGTCTAATGTCAATGTCCCACCCCATCTGGCCTTTCTAGGGAGTTTTTCCTAGCCACCGTGCTTCTACACCTGCATTGCTTGCTGTTTAGGATTTTAGGCTGGGTTTCTGTACAGCACTCAGTGACATCAGCTGATGTAAGAAGGGCTTTATAAATATGTTTGAAATTTTATTTTGATCTGTGGTCTATCCAGCACAAACCTTTCCTATTTGTTTGAGGAACTTGAGCTACAAACTTGATGGACCACTAATTGAGGTTTTAAAACAGGCTGACACATTTTGATTTTGGAGCGAACTATCATCTTAATATAGTTAAGTATGTTATCTGTTATTAACTGGAGCCTATAAGACTTGTAAAAAAAAATACTTCACATGCTTTTAGGATTAGCTACAATATTTTGATTAATTTAAAATGGTACTTAAAATATATGCATCATGACATTGAGCATTAAACTCTTCAAAAAAGGCAATATTGTGCAACTGCAGCCTGCAATTAGGGGTTTTCCTGCATGTCGGCCCCGCTCCTTCTTCTGCGAGGTTTATCCGCGGCTGGCATCCAACACTATTGTGCATTAACGCCAACTACTTTACTAGAGCGCCCCCGCCTGTCCTAGTTTAAAAACGGACCAATGGAAGTACAAAGTCCTGCACATGCAGTAATGCACCGAATTGCAGGCCGCAATTGCACATGTAGTTTGTCTTTAGCTAGATAAATGCAACTGATAAATCCATACTCACTCAAATCAGCATCAATCCTGGCAGCATTTGGACCGCTCAGAGTAAAGTCCTGTTCTTCCTCCATGAGATCTCAAGAATGACTTGGAGGCAGGTATTCACACATCTGGAGGAACACCGAGGTAACCGTCACCTTTCTATGTAGTCGTAAATATGAGCTCGGTCCAACGAGCAAAATAGCTAGTTAGCTAACTACAAACACGCCTGTTGACCAAGCTAACTGGCTAGCTAGAACAATGCTAGTTAATATGCTAGCGCTACAAGCTAAAGGAGCAATAGAATGGACTCACCTATTTAGCTGGAACGATATAGTTAACTATAAATAGTTTTATATAAAATAAGGGAAAAGCTAGTTAGCTAACGCGCTAGGCTGCATACAGCTGACTGTTAGCTAGCGAACGTTACCTAGAAAGATATGTGCGAGTCGATTATCTTATATGAAAGCGAACAGATTCTGAACATCTACACTTCAAGCATACGTTACAACTTAGTGCAAAGCGGCTTACCGCGTATCTCCTTTTTTTAATTGAAATACTTTTTCATGCCTTTCAGCCAGAATGCTAGTAACAGCTGCGGTGTTTTCCCTCCACAGAGTTAGCCAGGGAGATCCTTCCTATGTCAATCCTATTATGGCGTTGTGAAGCAGTGTCTTCGATGAGGTTTAACGGCGGTTGGCATTTACTATGTTGCATTACTGCCACCTACTAGACTGGAGTACAACTCCCTTATACTTTGCTTGAAAAATAAATAAACAAATACCCTGCCATAACAATACACCCACAAAAAGAATTACTACAAAAATAACCCCACTATTTAAATATATTTAGTCCTACCTCAGGCCAACAACCACCACTTAACACACCCTGTAACTCTTCTGATGTCAGGTCTAACCTCTCTGCAGCTGCCACCACAACCTCAATTTTCTGCAACTTACATTCCATCCCTGCAGTACAGTTAGTTGATAACCATTGCTATAAATGTTAAAAATCCAATCTTACTGAAACATATATCACTTGTTGGCCTATCCCTCTGTACTGGCACAGATCTACTACTCACACCACTCCTCACAGGATACCTCCCCCTTGACCCATCTTCCTCTACTTTCTTCACTGCCTCAGCATATGACAACTTCTGCACTACTCTAACCCTGGAAACCTCAACCTGCCTGTCTCGCACGGGACATTTCTGATCCCCAGCCCCATAGGTACCCCTACAATTACACATACAACTACTTTCCCCATTGCTACACATTCCTTTGTCTAACACCTAGGAACCTCCCTCCTACACACTGCTGCCACATGCCCATAAGCTTTACACCTGCAACAACGTAATGTAATCGGCACAAAAGCTCGTACAGGAAAGCTTATATATCCTAACATCATTGTCGAGCAAAGACTCAACATAAACTCAAAAGAACAGACAATGACTCTTCTGTTTCACCACTCACTCCACCCTGTCTGCGTCGCACCAAAAACGAGCATCACAAACACCGGGAATCTTCCCCTTATGTTGGTCAACTTTTACATTTACTGCTACGCCAGTAATCACTCCTTTCATTGGTGCCTTTTCCTTGAGACAAAACAATTTAAATTTCTTGTCCCCATTAGTTTAACGCAGAGTGCCTTCTCCCTCTGACTAGCAGAAACACAAACAATTATCACAAGACCACTTCTGGTTACCCTCACCAATTCCACAGCACCCAACTCTGTTTTCACCCACCTTGAAACCACAAATGGATCAGCCAAAAGGCAAGGGTCCACTATTTCCAAAAACTTCACTCCTACTGTCAGACTCATCTTTATCCTAACCCTCGGTGCAAGCCTCGGCCTCCGAGAACTTCACCACACCTACCACCTCCGATACTTCACCTCATTCACTTCCATTTCTCCTCCTGTCTTCAGCTCACTCTGCTTACACTTTCTACCATTTTTCTTTAACAAACAATCTCCTTTTTCCCCTCCATTTTTAACCGACTCAAGCTCACCCTCTTCCTCCCGTTCTCTCTTAGACCTCCTCTGCCTCTCTTTTTCCCTCCATTCTTCCTTCGTATTCGTCTCCTTATGTTAATACTGCACTTCTCCTGACATACATCTTGTTCTTGACTTCTCAAGGGACGCCATTTGACCGGCTGTCACAATCTCCATACAATCAGCACAAACTGAAGTAGCGTCTCCTCAGAAACACAAAATAAGCACCAAATTTCATACATTTTCTAAATAAAAGTCCCCCACGTAATAGTAGAAACGTGTCAATAACCTGTATTTATTCCTGATATATTACAAAAATATTAATGATATATTTGTTCATATTTAAGTGACATTTGTATTAAATGTGGGTTTTAAAACATGTTCCAAGATCAAATAAATGGCCACAATGTGAATCACTGTATATGGAGTACATATTGGCTTATAGAGCAAAAACTATTCTGGGTGACACACTCATGCACACTGACGCAGATCATGTAGCCTACTACTGCTAGTTTGGCCTAATATTTTGGCTGTATATTGTATGAAATATATTTCATACCTACTATAGTAGGCTAATTAGGGAAGGGAGATTCTGGGGAACATTTAGACACTAGACTACTTGCTATATCCTAACAAGTCATTAGATTGGCGTTTAATACATTGGTAAGGCAATAGCCATCTACTAGACACTTATTCCAAGATGGCGTAGCAGTGCAGACGTGGTTTGTCGTCCTCTCGTTTACTTTTAGTATTTTTCGTCTTTTTTGTATATATTTCAATTTATTTTCAATCTCTTTTCTATTTTTAAATTAAATATACCTTCCTGGAACCTGCCTCTCTCAATGTGACACGGATCCACTATTTTTCTTTAGACCTTATAGCCAGAATCTCCATCAGAGGCTAGCCATCAGAAGCTAACCAGCTAGTCATTGTTAGCCATTGCTAACGGCCTTTACCTTCTGCACAGGCAACAACCGTCTTTTTCTAGCCTGGATAATACCTACCAGCCTCGGACTGTTTTTCTCCACTACAACGCCGGATTCCTGCAGTAAACCCTGAACCATTACTCCTGATCATCACAGCTAGCTAGCTGCCACCGAGTGACCTAGCCCTGAGCCAGGCCCACCTCCCGGCCTACTCTGTGATCACCCGGCTACCCAGCCGATGCCTCCCGGACACGGCTAGAATCCACTACTCCACCGGATACTTGCCGTAAACTCTGGACCTTTGCAGCGGATTATCGCTGCTAGCTAGCTACTACCAAGTGGCTATAGTGGCTACCGCCCCTGCCCCGAAGCTATCACAAGTTAGCCGCGAGCCATGGGCATATCCCGGCTAGCAAACGAAATACCTACAACTACAATACCTCTTTCGCCATCTGCCCAGGACCCTTTGTCGACACGATGCCCTGCCGTACCACCACGACTGGTCCGCAGACGTAATTCCATCCGCTGTGCCCTCAACCGGCCGTTGCCAGACGTCGGAGCAGACACTTCTACTTACCCCAGCCTGCTAACTTCAAACGCGGTGTCTCCCTCGTGCTAGCGTAGTAACGACTACGCCGCGGCTCCCCTGCCCCATCTATTGCTGTTCACTGGACCCTATGATCACTTGACTACATAGCTGATATCTGCTGGACTGTTCATTTATCACGGTACTCCTTTTTGATTATTATTTTTTTTGTTTGTTTATCTGTCGGCCCTAGCCCCGAACTCAGGCCCTGTGTGTAGTTAACCCCATTAATCTCTATTTTACCTGTTGTTGTCCTAGCTGATTAGCTGTTGTTGTCTTACCCGTTGTTGTCTTAGTTAGCTTTCCCAATCAACACCTGTGATTGCTTTATGCCTCGCTTTATGTCTCTCTCAAATGTCAATGTAAACTGTTGTTTAGGATAGTTATCATTGTTTTAGTTTACTGCGGAGACCCTAGTCCCACTCAACATGCCTCAGATACCTCTTTTGTCCAACCTCCCACACATGCGGTGACCTCACCCAGTATAATCAGCACGTCCAGAGATGCAACCTCTCTTATCATCACTCAGTGCCTGGGCTTACCTCCATTGTACCCGCACTCCACCATACCCCTGTCTGCACATTATGCCCTGAATCTATTCTACCATGCCCAGAAATCTGCTCCTTTTATTCTCTGTCCCCAACGCACTAGACGACCAATTTTGATAGCCTTTAGCCGTACCCTCATCCTACTCCTCCTCTTTTCCTTGGGTGATGTGGAGGTTAACCCAGGCCCTGCGTGTCCCCAGGCACTCTCATTTGTTGACTGTAATCGAAAAAGCCTTGGTTTCATGCATGTTAACATCAGAAGCCTCCTCCCTAAGTTTGTTTTACTCACTGCTTTAGCACACTCCGCCAACCCTGATGTCCTTGCCGTGTCTGAATCCTGGCTTAGGAAGGCCACAAAAATTCGGAGATTTCCATACCCAACTACAACATTTTTCGTCAAGATAGAACTGCCAAAGGGGGAGGAGTTGCAATCTACTGCAGAGATAGCCTGCAAAATTCTGTCATACTTTCCAGGTCTATGCCAAAACAGTTCGAACTTCTAATTTAAAAAATGTAACTCTCCAGAAATAAGTATCTTACTGTTGCCCCCTGTTATAGACCCCCCTCAGCTCCCAGCTGTGCCCTGGACACCATATGTGAATTGATTGTCCCCCATCTATCTTCAGAGTTTGTTCTGTTAGGTGACCTAAACTGGGATATGGTTAACACCCCGGCAGTCCTACAATCTAAGTTAGATGCCATCAATCTCACACAAATCATCAAGGAACCCACCAGGTACAACCCTAAATCTGTAAACATGGGCACCCTAATAGATGTTATCCTGACCATCTTGCCCTCCAAATACACCTCTGCTCTTTTCAATCAGGATCTCAGTGATCTCTGCCTCATTGCCTGCATCTGCTATGGGTCCGCGGTCTAACGACCACCCCTCATCACTGTCAAACGTTACCTAAACCACTTTTGCGAGCAGACCTTTCTAATCGACCTGGCCCGGGTATCATAGAAGGATATTGACCTCATCCCGTCGGTAGAGGATGCCTGCCTGGTCGTTCTTTAAAAGTAATTTCCTCACCATCTTATATAAGAACTAAGAACAGATATAGCCCTTGGTTCACTCCAGACTTGACTGCCCTTGACCAGCACAAAAACATCCTGTGCCGGACTGCAATAGCATCGAATAGCCCCCGTGATATGCAATTGTTCAGGGAAGTCAGGAACCCATACACGCAGTCAGTCAGGAAAGCAAAGGCTAGCTTTTTCAAACAGAAACTTGCATCCTGTAGCTCTAACTCCAAAAAGTTTTGGGACACTGTAAAGTCCATGGAGAACAAGAGCACCTCCTCCCAGCGGCCCACTGCACTGAGGCTAGGTAACACGGTCACCACCGATAAATCCATGATAATCGAACATTTCAATAAGCATTTTTCTACGGCTGGCCATGCTTTCCTCCTGGCTACCCCAACCCCGGCCAACAGCTCCGCCCCCCTGCAGCTACTTGCCCGAGCCTCCTCAGCTTCTCCTTCACCCAAATCCAGATAGCAGATGTTCTGAAAGAGCTGCAAAACCTGGACCCGTACAAATCAGCTGGGCTTGACAATCTGGACCCTCTCTTTCTAAAACTATCTGCCGCCATTGTTGCAACTCCTATTACCAGTCTGTTGCGGCCGCGGTCATCCCCCTCTTCAAAGGGGGTGACACTCTAGACCCAAACTGCTATAGACCTATATCCATCCTGCCCTGCCTCTCTAAAGTCTTCGAAAGCCAAGTTAATAAACAGATCACTGACCATTTCGAATCCCACCGTACCTCCCCCGCTGTGCAATCCGTTTTCCGAGCTGGTCACGGGTGCACCTCAGCCACGCTCAAGGTACAAAACGATATCATAACCGCAATCGATAAAAAAAAGTACTGTGCAGCCGTCTTCATCGACCTGGCCAAGGCTTTCGACTCTGTCAATCACCGTATTCTTATCGGCAGACTCAATAGCCTTAGTTTCTCAAATGACTGCCTTGCCTGGTTCACCAACTACTTCTCAGACAGAGTTCAGTGTGTCAAATCGGAGGGCCTGCTGTCCGGACCTCTGGCAGTCTCTATGGGAGTGCCACAGGGTTCAATCCTCAGGCCGACTCTTTTCTCTGAATATATCAATGATGTCGCACTTGCTGCGGGTGATTCCCTGATTCACCTCTACGCGGACGACACCATTCTGTATACTTCGGCCCTTCTTTAGACGTTGTGTTAACCTCCGAACAAGCTTCAATGTCATACAACACTCCTTCCGTGGCCTCCAACTGCTCCTAAACGTAAAACCAAATGCATGCTTTTCATCCGCTCGCTGCCCGCACCCGCCCGCCCGACTAGCATCACTACTATGGACGGTTCGTACCTAGAATATGTGGACAACTACAAATACCTAGGTGTCTGGCTAGATGGGGGTGAGTGGGCATATAACCCGAAGATTGCGTGTTCAAATCTCATCACGGACAACTTTAGCATTTTAGTTAATTAGCTACTTTTCAACTACTTACTACTTTTGAGCTACTTTGCAACTACCTAGCATGTTAGCTAACCCTCCCCCTAACCTTAACCCTTTAACCTAACTCCTAAACCCTAGCCTAGCTAACGTTAGCCACCTGGCCACCTATCTAATGTTAGCCACATTGAATTGGAATTCGTAACATATTGTACGTTTTTCAAATTCGTAACATATCATGTGAATTGTTATTCGTAACATATCATACGACATCCACAAATTAATACATACCACAAGAAATGTAACATATCACACTAAACAGAGTTCTCAGATGTACATACATAATAATACGAAATGCTCTGAGACCAGGTTGTGTAGAAGGGGAGGCTAGCTCACATTTTGATTGACTTTGAGCAACTTTTGGATTGGTTCTCATATGCAGGCGCAATGCAAACCCCCCCCCCCCCCTTCCCACATTGCCTTGTCAATTTGCTGTGCACTCTCCTCAAACAATAGCATGGTATATTTTCACTGTAGTAGCTACTGTAAATTGGACATTGCAGTACATTAACAATAATTTAAGCTTTCTGTCCATATAAGACATGTCTATGTCCTGGGAAATGTTCTTGTTACGTACAACGTCATGCTAATCCCATTATCTCACGTTAGCAAAACCGTCCCACGGGGGGGGGGGGTAATTTGTGGATGTCCATCATCCATTTCATATGATATGTTAAGAATAACAATTTGTATGATATGTTTTCAGAATTCGCAAAATGTACAATATGTTACAAATTTTCAAAATATATGATATTTTACAAATTCCAATATGGTTCCCGTTAGCTAGCTGTCTGGCCTTAGCTAGGCTAGGGGTTAAGGTTACAGTTAACGTTAGGAGTAGGTTAAAGGGTTAAGGTTAGGGGGAAGGGTTAGTTAGAAGGGTTAGATAACATGCTAAGTAGTTGCAAAGTAGCTAAAAGTATTAAGTAGTTCAAGTTGCTAATTAACTAAAAGGTTAAAGTTGTCCATGACGAGATTCGAACACGCAACCTTTGGGTTTCTAGACGTTTGCGTTATACATCCACCCCCGACCAACCACCCTCATTTAGATTTGCCTTAAATAACCTTCTGTATAATGTAACCATACCAAATATAACATATCATCCTAATATGATTATCCCAGATTTACATTTACTATGTTACTTCTGGCGTTACCAGACCAGTGAGTCACAGCTTGCTGTGTAGTCAGGTGGGTCGCATGTCTGCCAGGATTAAACTGTATTAAACAAAAATAAACGCAACATGCAACAATTTCAACGATTTTACTGAAAAATTCCTTAGGCCCTAATCTATGGATTTCACATGACTGGGAATACAGATATGCATCTATTAAAAAAAGGTAGGGGCGTGGATCAGAAAATCAGTCAGTATCTGGTGTGACCACAATTTGCCTCATGCAGCTCAACACATCTCCTTCACATAGAGTTGATCAGGCTGTTGATTGTGGCCTGTGGAATGTTGCCCACTCCTCTCAATGGCTGTGCAAAGTTGCTGTATATTGGCGGGAACTGGAACACGCTGTCGTACACGTTTACCCAGAGCAACCCAAACATGTTTGAGTATGCAGGCCATGGAAGAACTCAAATCAAATTTTATTTGTCACATACACATGGTTAGCAGATGTTAATGCGAGTGTAGCGAAATGCTTGTGCTTCTAGTTCCGACCATGCAGTAGTATCTAACAAGTAATCTAACAAATTCACAACAACTACCTTATACACACGAGTAAAGGAATGAATACGAGTATGTACATATAAATATATCGATGAGCGATGGCTGACCGGCGTAGGCAAGATGCAGTAGATGGTATGGAGTACAGTATATACATATGAGATGAGTAATGTAGGATATGTAAACATTATATAAATGGCATTGTTTAAAGTGGCTAGTGATACATTTATTTCATCCAATCAGAATTATTAAAGTGGCTAGAGATTTGAGTCGATGGCCAAACGGCATAGGCAAAATTCAGTAGATGGTTTAGAGTACAGTGTATACATTTGATATGAGTAATGTCGTATATGTAAACATTATATACAAAATTGTTTAAATTGGCTAGTGATACATTTGTTACATCCAATTCCTATTATTTAAATTGGCTAGAGATATAAGTCAGTATGTTGGCAGCAGCCACTCAATGTTAGTGATGGCTGTTTAACAGTCTGATGGCCTTGAGGTAGAAGCTGTTTTTCAGTCTCTCGGTCCCAGCTTTGATGCACCTGTACTGACCTCGCCTTCTGGATGATAGCGGGGTGAACAGGCAGTGGCTCGGGTGGTTGTTGTCCTTGATGATCTTTTTGGCCTTCCTGTGACATCGGGTGGTGTAGGTGTCCTGAAGGGCAGGTAGTTTACCCCCAGTGATGCGTTGTGCAGTCCTCACTACCCTCTGGAGAGCCTTACGGTTGTGGCCGGAGCAGTTGCCGTACCAGGCGGTGATACAACCCGACAGGATGCTCTCGATTGTGCATCTGTAGAAGTTTGTGAGTGATTTTGGTGACAAGACGAATTTCTTCAGCCTTCTGAGGTTGAAGAGGCACTGTTGCGCCTTCTTCATCAAATCAAATCAAATTTTATTTGTCACATACACATGGTTAGCAGATGTTAATGCGAGTGTAGCGAAATGCTTGTGCTTCTAGTTCCGACCATGCAGTAGTATCTAACAAGTAATCTAACAAATTCACAACAACTACCTTATACACACGAGTAAAGGAATTAATACGAGTATGTACATATAAATATATGGATGAGCGATGGCTGACCGGCATAGGCAAGATGCAGTAGATGGTATGGAGTACAGTATATACACACATATATATATATATATATATATATATGAGATGAGTAATGTAGGATATGTAAACATTATATAAATGGCATTGTTTAAAGTGGCTAGTGATACATTATTTCATCCAGTTATAATTATTAAAGTGGCTAGAGATTTGGGTCGATGGCCGAACGGCATAGGCAAGATACAGTAGATGGTTTAGAGTACAGTGTATACATTTGATATGAGTATGTCGGATACGTAAACATTATATACAAAATTGTTTAAAGTGGCTAGTGATACATTTGTTACATCCAATTCCTATGTTTAAAGTGGCTAGAGATTTAAGTCAGTATGTTGGCAGCAGCCACTCAATGTTAGTGATGGCTGTTTAACAGTCTGATGGCCTTGAGGTAGAAGCTGTTTTTCAGTCTCTCGGTCCCAGCTTTGATGCACCTGTACTGACCTCGCCTTCTGGATGATAGCGGGGTGAACACCCACACCACGCTGTCTGTGTGGGTGGACCATTTCAGTTTGTCCGTGATGTGTACGCCGAGGAACTTAAAACTTTCCACCATCTCCACTACTGTCCCGTCGATGTGGATAGAGGGGTGCTCCCTCTCCTGTTTCCTGAAGTCCACGATCATCTCCTTTGTTTTGTTGACGTTGAGTGAGAGGTTATTTTCCTGACACCACACTCCGAGGGCCCTCACCTCCTCCCTGTAGGCCGTCTCGTCGTTGTTGGTAATCAAGCCTACCACTGTAGTGTCGTCAGCAAACTTGATGATTGAGTTGGATGCGTGCATGGCCACGCAGTCATGGGTAAACAGGAGTACAGGAGAGGGCTGAGAACGCACCCTTGTGGGGCCCCAGTGTTGAGGATCAGCGGGGTGGAGATGTTGTTTCCTACCCTCACCACCTGGGGCCGGCCCGTCAGGAAGTCCAGGACCCAGTTGCACAGGGCTGGGTCGAGACCTAGGGTCTCGTGCTTAATGACGAGCTTGGAGGGAACTATGGTGTTAAATGCTGAGCTGTAGTCGATGAACAGCATTCTTACATAGGTATTCCTCTTGTCCAGATGGGTTAGGGCAGTATGCAGTGTGATTGCAATTGCGTCGTCTGTGGACCTATTGGGACGGTAAGCAAATTGAAGTGGGTCCAGGGTGTCTGGCAGGATGGAGGTGATATGATCCTTGACTAGTCTGGGACATTTTCAGCTTCCTGGAATTGTGTGCAGATCCTTGCGACATGGGACCGTGCATTATCATGCTGAATCAGGAGGTGATGGCGGCGGATGAATGACATGACAATGGCCCTCAGGATCTCGCCACGGTATCTGTGTGCATTCAAATTTCCATTGATAAAATTAATTTGTGTTCGTTGTCTGTAACTTATGCTTGCCCATACCATAACCCCACCGCCACCATCAGCAACGTTGACATCAGCAACGTTGACACCGCTCACCCACACAAGGCCATACACGTGGTCTGCGGTTGTGAGGCCGGTTGTACGTACTGCCAAATTCTCTTAAACGATTTTGGAGGCGGCTTATGGTAGAGAAATTAACATTCAATTATCTGGCAACAGTTCTGGTGAACATTCCTGCAGTCAGCATGCCAATTGCACGCTCCCTCAACTTGAGACATCTGGCATTGTGTTGTGTGACAAAATTGCAAATTTTTATAGTGGCCTTTTGTCCCCAGCACAAGATGCACATGTGTAATGATCATGCTGTTTAATCAGCTTCTTGATATGCCACACCTGTCAAGTGGATGGAGTATCTTGTAAATGAGAAAAGAACACTAACAGGGATGTAAATATTTGTGCACAACATTTGAGAGAAATAAGCTTATTGTGAGTATTGAACATTTCAGGGGTCTTTTATTTCAGCTCATGAAACATGTGACCAACACTTTACATTTGTGTTCAGTGTTGCTAGCTGTGAAGGGCTCATCAGGACTACTGACTGAACTTTACTGACTGGCCCGAATCTGTTAGCAAAGATTTTTATAAGCCTGTCGTTTCCAATGGGAGCAAATTAATCATAGTGGGCAGAACAAGCAAAGGAGGTGGGCAGAGCCAATCACGAGCTAGTGAGATCCAACTGGCGTGTTTTAGCATTTATTTGAATATTTCAGCTACTCTGAAGTGCTTGTGTACAATAACTCATTTTGTTCTCCTAAACAACGTCATTTTTTGGCAAAGGGCAAAGTGTACAAACACAATCTACTCTGTTTGTTACTAATTCTATTTTTGGAAACAGAAAACTGTATGGATATCAAATGTTTAACCGATGAGAAAATGTGCAGAATTTGGGCCAAAATCCATCTATCTATCTTCTCCCACTGCCGGTAACTGGGCTTCCTCTCATCACCATATTTGGTAGTGAGTGAAACGTCAACCAGATGCTTCACAATAATACATCCAGTGAAATATCTGTCTCAATGTTCTATCTGTCTGGTGCTTTCATGACCACTTGGAACTCGGACAAATACGAGTTCAAATCATGACGTCGGTGATCTTCTGGTCGGAAACTCTGAGCTCTAGAAAGAGGCCCGAGTTCCCAAGCTGGAATTTCGAGTTGGGTGACCATTCAAAATATTTTGTTCAGTCGGAGCTCGTTTTTTCCCGAGTTCTCAGTTGTTTTGAACGCGGCAGTAGACTCCACTCGACTCGTAATACATTTGGGCACCAGGCAGGCGCGTACTGTATGTATAGCGTCTCCTTTGTTTACAAGCAGCCTAGCTAGCTACTCCACGACGTGCCTTTTTTTTAATTATTTATTAATTTATAAGTAAAAATTAATGATGTAGCTCATTTAAAGGAATACACATGCAGGTATGTCCGCTAAATATTGGTTATTTACATTTGTAGCTTACTAACTTCGCTGCGCGGTTATGTTTAGCTAGCCAACGTTAGCCAGTTACCGGTAGCTACTGTAGCTAGCTAATCGTTTCTGCTGTCGGTTCTGTCTAACCCTGCAATGATTGGCATTGCTTTTAGCTAGCTAAATAGACAATGACTTTTAATGTGATATTTATTTGTATTATTGCTGTTACATGTATTTTTTGTTTGTTTACACGTACAGATTGTTTTTGAAGATAGGAAACGTCAAGTGTTTGTGTAGACAAGGTGAAGATTGAGGACGAGATGGAAGATGGTACACCTGTAGGACTAGCTGTGGGAATTGCAGACGCTGACAATGCTCCCTCAAGCTCATCAGCAGCATCAACAAGAAAGAGGAAGTCTGATGTGCTCAGAGTTGCTAAGCCCAATAAGAAAAAGAAGGCCAAAGTCAGCCGCCCCCCAAGGCTTGGCTACACTGTTGAACAAGGAGAGGATATGCTTCTGATCATATCGAATACAAATCAGTATGATAACATATGGCGGCCGAAAGCGAAAGGAAGAAAGAAAAAGAAAATCCTTAAAGGAAAAGCCAAAGTCACTCCAGCAAAGAAGAAGAATAAGGTTCTTCCAAAGAGTAAAGCCACAAAGAAGCCACTGATCAATAAAGGTGAATTGGAGCTCACACTGCAACACCACCAGGAGGAGGGCTTTGACAGCTGGGGTCAGAGCCTACCAGTGGAAGTGTTGGTTAATATTTTCAAGATGGTAGTTCACCAAGATGGTGCAGTACCATTCCTGTGCAGGTAATGCAATGTTTCATGTAGCCTGCCCTTCTCATGTTGCCTCTGTCTCAATTCTCTTAAATGGGAGATTCTAGACATAAAACTTAGATGAAAATAAACAATCAAGCTCAATACAAGCTGCAATGAACATGGAAACTATCTGATGCCACTTATATAATGTTTACATATTATACATTACTCATCTCCTATGTATATACTGTACTCTATACCATCTACTGCATCTTACCTATGCCGTTCGGCCATCGCTCATCCATATATTTATATGTACATACTCATATTCATTCCTTTACACTTGTGTGTGTATAAGGTAGTTGTTACTTGTTAGATACTACTGCATGGTCAGAACTAGAAGCACAAGCATTTTGCTACACTCACATTAACATCTGCTAACCATGTGTATGTGACAAATAAAATTTGATAACTGATTTGTAAACATTCTGCTCACTGTTTTAGGGTGGCTAAGGTGTGCCACCTATGGAATGCTGCTGCAGCCAGTCCTGCTCTGTGGCGCAGTGTGTCTGTGGGTTACTGCTGGTTGGAACCTGGTAAAACCCACTTACCTAAAACAGAACTGAAGATCAGGCACACTGTAAGCTGGCTTGCACAGAACCGGTCAGTACTATTTGGTAAAATTTCAAACTGAATAACATAGTTTCAGAAACTGTGGGGAATTCTGTATATAGGCCTACTAAGTAAAATGTGGATAGTATATAGGCTTGTTATGGGGTTTCACAGACACTGATTAAGCCAAGTCATGGACTAAAAAGCACTCAGTCCAGGGCATAATTTGTGTGCATGAAACAGACCCATAGAGTAAATGTATTCTAAGCCCTAACAACAATTTAGTAATTGAAAAAGGAACATTAACTGACCTAACTATGCCTCTATAAATAAGTAATAATGGTACATTTTACATTTACATGTTATTTTGTTTTTAAGATTCTCCCAACTAAGAGACTTTTCTCTTAATCACTGGAAAAATAATGTTGACCATGTTGTGGAGGTAAGTTCTAATCTACACAATACAACTGTAATGTTACTGTTTTGCCATTTTAAGGCCTCAATGAGGCTGTTTGTGTTGCCTCATACCTGTTCTACATTTTTATTGGATCCATGCACTTTACTAATGTAGACTTAAGTATAAGAAATAGTTTGACATAGAAAGGAAAGCTATCACTGTTTGATAATAACTTCACATAATGAAATGCAGTATGAAATTAGCATTAGTTATTATTTCCTGTTGAAGTCCGCTTATGTTTCAGTTTTTTTTATTAACATCCCACTGTTTACCTAACAGGTTGTGTCCCAGTCCTGCCCCCATCTCCGCTCACTCAAGCTGTCGTACTGTACAGGCGTGACTGAGAAGGCCTTTCAGAGCCTCAGTGGCAGCTGTCGGTCACTGGATAGCATTAACGTCCAGTACTCTGAGGTAGCACACGAAGGTCACACTATAGCACACAAAGGTCAAAATACTGCACCATAATAGGCCAGATACTGTGCCTTCGGAAAGTATTCACACACCGTAACTTTTTCCACATTTTGTTTTTTTACAGCAGGGGTTCCCAAACTTTTTTGGCCCATTTTGATTTAAAAAATACAAATAATTTGCAACCCCACCATGTTAAAAATACTTCAGAGATTTTCTTTTCTTAAAGTGTGGCTATGACAGTCTATTACAAATCGGTCTGACAGTACTTTTTCAAGTATTTACATCTGAAGGAAGTGTGGTTTGACGTGACTTAAATCAGAATCGGAAAGGTATTGGAAAGTTCAGAAGATCATCAGGAATTTTTGTATGATCTTCTGTGTAGAAAAGTCCATAATTGATGGACATCATCTCCCCCCCCCATTCTGATTTAGTTCCTGGTCTTATCCACTCTGTTCTAATGAGTCCTGCGCGGCTTGTGGGCATTGTAGAGGGAAACATCACACATGCATTTTCCTAGGGTCAAAATATTTTTTATCTTAAACCGTTCAAAGGATAGAGCCGCATTTGTAGGAAGAAAACAGAAACCACTCTGTTTATTACAATCACATCTAGCGGCTACTTGAGGTTACTAACGTAACCGCGGTTCTATGAACCAAGCATGTTTTTTGGGGGCGAGTTTCTCTCGACCCCATTTTAAAATCCGCCGACCCCAAGTTTGGGAAACGTTGTGTTACAGCCTGAATTTAAAATAGATTATGTTTAGATTTTGTGTCACTGACCTACTACACACAATACTCCATAATGTGAGTGGAATTCAGGTTTTAGAAATGTTTACAAATTAATAAAAAATGAAAAGCTGAGATGTCTTGAGTCAATAAGTATTCAACCCCAAGCCTATATAAGTTCAGGAGTAAAACTGTGCTTAACAAGTCACGTACAGTTGAAGTCTGAAGTTTACATACACTTCAGCCAAATACATTTAAACTCAAGTTTTTCACAATCCCTGACATTTAATCCTAGTAAAAAATTCCCTGTCTTAGGTCAGTTAGGATCACCACTTTATTTTAAGAATGTGAAATGTCAGAATAATAGTAGAGAAAATTATTTATTTATTTCAACTTTTATTTATTTTGTCACATTCTCAGTGGGTCAGAAGTTTACATATACTCAATTAGTATTTGGTAGCATTGCCTTTAAATTGTTTAACTTGGGCCAAATGTTTCGGGTAGCCTTCCACAAGCTTCCCACGATAAGTTGGGTGAATTTTGTCCCATTCCTCCTGACAGAGCTGGTGGAACTGAGTCAGGTTTGTAGGCCTCCTTGCTAGCACACGCTTTTTCAGTTCCACCCACAAATTTTCTATAGAATTGAGGTCAGGGCTTTGTGATGGCCACTCCAATACCTTGACTTTGCTTTGTTGTCCTTAAGCCATTTTACCACAACTTTGGAAGTATGCTTGGGGTCATTGTCCATTTGGAAGACCCATTTGTGACCAAGCTTTATCTTCCTGACTGATGTCTTGAGATGTTGCTTCAATATTTCCACATAGTTTTCCTTCCTCATGATGTCATCTATTCTGTGAAGTGCACCAGTCCCTCCTGCAGCAAAGCACCCCCACAACATGATGCTGCCACCCACGCGCTTCACGGTTGGGATGGGGTTCTTCGGCTTGCAAGCCTCCCCCTTTTTCTTCCGAACATAGTGATGGTCATTATGGCCAAACAGTTCTATTTATGTTTCATCAGACCAAAGTCAAAGTCAAAAAGTCAAAGTCACCATTATTAGTCAGTTGTACAACCGAATGCCTTCAACTGAAATGTGTCTTCCGCATTTAACCCAACCCCTTTGAATCAGAGAGGTGCGGGGGGCTGCCTTAATCGACATCCACGTCTTCGGCGCCCGGGGAACAGTGGGTTAACTGCCTTGTTCAGGGGCAGAACGACAGATTTTCACCTTGTCAGCTCGGGGATTCGAACTTGCAACCCTCTGGTTACAAGTCCAACGCTCTAACCACCAGGCTACCTGCCTCCCCCAGAGGACATTTTTCCAACAAGTACGATCTTTGTCCCCAAGTTTAAAACCGTAGTCTGGCTTTTTTATGGTGGTTTTGGAGCAGTGGCTTCTTCCTTGCTGAGCGGACTTTCATGTCGATATAGGACTCGTTTTACTGTGGATATAGATACTTTTGTACCTATTTCCTCCTGCATCTTCACAAGGTCCTTTGCTGTTGTTCTGGGATTGATTTGCACTTTTCGCACCAAAGTACGTTCTTCTCTAGGAGACAGAATGCGTCTTCTTCCTGAGCGGTATGACGGCTGCGTGGTCCCATGGTGTTTATACTTGCATACTATTGTTTGTACAGATGAACATGGTACCTTCAGGCATTTGGAAATTGCTCCCAAGGATGAACCAGACATGTGGAAGTCTACAATTATTTCCTGAGGTCTTGGCTGATTTCTTTTAATTTTCACATGATGTCAAGCACTGAGTTACTGAGTTTGAAGGTAGGCCTTGAAATACATACACAGGTACACCACTAATTGACTCAAATGATTTCAATTAGCCTATCAGAAGCTTCTAAAGCCATGGCATCATTTTCTGGAATTTTCCAAGCTGTTTAAAGGCACAGTCAACATCTGACTCACTGGAATTGTGATACAGTGAGTTATAAGTGAAATAATCTGTCTGTAAACAATTGTTGGAAAAATATATTGTGTCATGCACAAAGTAGATGTCCTAACCAACTTGCCAAAACTATAGTTTGTTGACAAGAAATTTGGGGAGTGGTTGAAAAACAAGTTTTTAATGGCTCCAACCTCAGTGTATGTAAACTTCCGACTTCAACTGTAATAGATAAGTTGCATGAACTTACTCTGTCTGCAATAATAATAATGTATAACTTGATTTTTGAATGACTACGTCATCTCTGTACCCCACACATACAATTATCTGTAAGGTCCCTCAGTCGAGCAGTGGATTTTAAACCACAAAGACAAGGGAGGTTTTCCAATACCTCGCAAGGAACCTATTGGTAGATGGGTAAAAAAAAAAAGCAGGCATTGAATATCCCTTTGTGTATGGTGATGTTATTAATTACACTTTGGATGGTGTATCAATACAGCCAGTCACTACAAAGGTACAGGCGTCCTTCCTAACTCATTTGCCGGATTTGAAGGAAGCTGCTCAGGGATTTCAGCATGTGGCCAATGGTGACTTTAAAACAGTTACAGAATTTAATAGCTGTGATAGGAGAACTCAGGATGGATCAACAACATTGTAGGTACTCCACAATACTAACCTAATTGACAGAGTGAAAAGAAGGACACCTGTGAGGAATACAAATATTCCAGAACATGCATCCTGTTTGCAATAAGGCACTAAAGTAAAACTGGAAAGAAAAATTGGCGAAGAAATTAACTTTATTTCCTGAATACAAAGCGTTTTGTTTCGGGTGGCTGCATCATCTTATGGGTATGCTTGTCATCGGCAAGGACTATGGATAATTTGTTTTTAAATACAAATAAATGGTATAGAGCTAAGCACAGGCTATATCCTAGAGGAATACACTACCGTTCAAAAGTTTGGGGTCACTTAGAAATGTCCTTGTTTTTGAAAGAAAAGCAACTTTTTTTTGTCCATTTAAAATAACATCAAATTGATCAGAAATACAGTGTAGGCGTTGTTAATGTTGTAAATGGCTATTGTAGCTGGAAATGGCTGATTATTTATGGGATATCTACATAGGCATACAGAGGCCCATTATCAGCAATCATCACTCCTGTGTTCCAATGGCACGTTGTGTTTGCTAATCCAAGTTTATCATTTTAAAAGGCTAATTGATCATTAGAAACTCCTTTTGCAATTATGTTAGCACAGATGAAAACTGTTGTTCTGATTTAAAGAAGCAATAAAACTGGCCTTCTTTAGATTAGTCGAGTATTAGTAACAAAATGTGAAATAAGTCTGAATACTTTCCGAATGCGCTGTAGAATGGAGTTGCTTATCGAGACGATATTGTGGCCTAGTTACAGTTTTGACTTAAATCTGCTTGAAAATCTATGGCAAAACTTCAAAATGACTGTCTAGCAGTGATCAACAAACAACTTGACAGAGCTTGAAGAATAAAAAATGTTATGTGGTAATATTGTACAATCCATGTGTGTCAAGCTCTTAGAGACTTATCCAGAAAGGATCACAGCTGTAATCACTGCCAAAGGTGATACTAACATTGACTCAGTGGTGTGAATGTTTATGTAAATTAGATTTCTGTATTTCATTTTCAATAAATTTTCAGACCTTTCTAAACATGTTTTCACTTTGTAATTATGAAGTATTGTGTGTAGATGAGTGAGGGAAAAACATTTAATCAATTTTGAATTCAGGCTGTAACACAACAAAATGTGGAATAAGTCAAGGGGTATGTATACATTCTGAATGTACTGTACATGACAGTAGAGTGAGCTTATGATATACACTTCTGCCTATTGATTGTATCACTTTTCATTAGACGTACCATCATTAAAGTAGGTAGAACTTCTTTGTGCAATATTCAATTCCTAAAATCCTATACTCTCTCTTGTTGCTGTAGATACAGGTTGAAGGGCTTGTCACCTTCTTGGAATCCTATGGCAGTCAAATTAGACAGATTCTGTTCACCCATGGGCCCAGGAATGACCGACTTCTCACTGCTATCTCCGTAAGTGCTATTTTAATTCTTACAGTATTTGACGACTTGCATATAATACAGAGACTTCCTTGACTTTTTCCACATTTTGTTGTGTTAAAGCCTGCATTTAAGTGGATTACATTGAGATTTTGTGTCACTGGCCTACACACTATACTCCATAATGTCAAAGTGGAATTATGTTTTTAGAAATTGAGAAATTACAGTTTTTTCTGATTGCTTATCTTTGAAACTATAGGTTATGTTTTGCAAAACTCTACACACTAACCACAAAACCTTACACCAAACCAGCAAAACATTATACATCTCTTGCAAAAGCAAACAATTCTTGCAAAACTCTTCAAACTCTTTTAAAATAAATTGTTTTTGGATCAATACAGTACACACAAACGATCATTTGAATAAGCACATGAAGCACCAACTACGCACTGATAGTATAAATGCAAATGTAAGAAGAAATCCGTACTGCCCTGCCCACTTCACTGTTGCTCCAAGCAGAGGAAACTGCAATTCTGAAATGCATCAAAAAGCATGAAGACTTCGGCCTGAAGCCCATACACGCCGCAGCGTACATGTTGGACCCCAAGTATGCTGTCTCGCCACCGTGGCCTGGATGAGGGCAAGGTTCTTGGCAGTCTGGCGAAGTATACTTCCAAGCAAGGGCTTTGGGATGGAGATGCAATATGGTAGTCGGGCCATCATATCTCATCAGCCACCTGGTGGAAGGGACTTTGTGTATCTGAGGCTCTTTACCCTTTTGCCTCCATCATCCTCCAAATCCCACCAACATCAGCCGCCTCAGAACGCAACTGGTCCTTGTTTGGAAACACACACCAAAGCATGCAATACAAGGGTTGAAAAATTGGTGGCCATCCGGGCAAAGTTTAGGCTTTTTGAGCCTGACAACGAGCCATCCTGATGTTCAAGAGGTGGACATTGAAGAGGTCCAGGGAGAAGACATGGAAGCCTGAGAGGAAGACAACCAAAGCTTTAGTTTCCAGACTATCATTTTATAGATGTATGTTTAAAATGTTTTTGGGAGATGCGATGGATCATTGGGGATCATTCAATATTCCCTTTCTTTTGATGTGCATTGAAATCATCCCATCTGACGAGTCAACTCATTTAATTAAAGTGCAATTTGTAACTAAATAGTTTTTTTCATTTATTTTGGAGTGATTTAATCATTTGCAATTATGTCTACTTATAAGGTAAAAGGTTTCTGTTTCTGTCTCCATATATGGTAAATATATCCAATGCAAATCCAATACATCCAATACATTTTTAAATGGTATTAATATTAATTTGAATATTTCCGTTAATTCCCATATATTCCCGTTAATTCCAACAAAAAGTTTCGACCTCTGAATATTCCACAAAATGTGCAACCCTATTCATTACACTTTGAATGGTGTATCAATGCAGCCAGTCCTTGCTAACTCAACTACTCTTCTTGGGGACCAACAACATTTAAGTCAGTTATACATTTAAAAAAAACATTACAACAGATTTCACAACATTAAGTGTGTTCCCTAAGGCCCCTACTCTACTACCACATATCTACAACACAAAATCCATGTGTACGTGTGTGTATAGTGCAGTGCGTATGTTATCATGTGTTTTGTATTCAGAGAGAACCCTGGTTCAGTCTGCTTTCCAACAGACACTGGGAGACATATTCACCTTTTCAATAGGACAGTAACCTAAAACACAAGCCAAATATACACTGAGTGTACAAAACATTATGAACACCTGCTCTTTCCATGACATTCACAGACCAGGTGAAAGCTATGATCCCTTATTGATGTCCCTTGTTACAGTGCATTCGGAAAGTATTCAGACCCTTAACCTTTTCCACATTTTGTTGTTACAGCCTTATTCTAAAATGGATTAAATAAATAAAAAATTCTCAGCAATCTACACAAAATACCCCATAATGATGAAGCAAAAACAGGTTTTTAGAAATGTTTGCAAATTTATAAAAAATAAACTGAAATACCTTATTTACATAAGTATTCAGTATTTGCTATGTATTTAATTTAATATTTGTATTTAATATTTGAAATGTATGTCCCATACTGTATGTCATTTTACTAGAGAGGATGCTGCCCTGAGTTGCAATTGCTGGAAATTAACACAAAGCTGGACAGTGGATATTGCCAGCTTCCAATCTGCATCCAAGCTTTGCAAAATGGCTGTCCTAAACTGCAGGTATTTATTCTTTACACCTAGTTGCTTATTATGATTACATTGTTTTATTTTAGTCATTTAGCAGACGCTCTTATCCAGAGCGACTTAGTGGATTAATCTTAAAATGGGTTAACCATATATCACAGGCATAGTAAATATAAATGAGCTATCAGTAAAGTCAGAGCTAGAAGGGGGTTCTTATTCAATGGCTTTTTATTTGTTGTTTAAGGACAAACACTGCAGACCTTTTTGATTTATTTTATCTTGTGGCTCAGACTTTCCGGATGCTGAATGTCATTCCGATGCCTAAAATGACTCGGAATGGGTCGGGTTCCACATCTGGCTTCCCTTTACTGGAGGAGCTGTGTATGGCCACCACAGCTGTTTCCTTCATGACTGACCAAGACCTGACTAAGATTGTCTACAACTCCCCTAAACTGCGTGTGCTGGACCTGAGAGGTTGTTCCCGGATCACAGCAACCGGGCTCTCTTCTCTACCATGTGAAGGTACAGTATATCCAGACAAACCCATCCATTGTTGATGCTATGGATGGCTTTTGCACAAACAATCAATCAAATGCACAATTTGGCCAAGTCTGTTGCTACCCTCTTGGTTAGTTATCAATGATTACATTGGTTCATGTCAACGTTGTAAACTCATGCTTTAAATATCAATGATTACATTGATTACGTTATATGCTACTATACTCTGCTGTGTTTTTTATTAGAGCTTGAGTGTCTGTACTGGGGACTGTACTTCAGCAGCAATGTCACAGTATCGTTGTCCAAGAAGGGAATTCACCTGCTGACCCAGAAATGGAGTGGCACCTTGCAGGAGCTAGACCTTGCCAACCAGCTCTTCTCTGAAGAGGACATGGAGATTGCCATGGGCCATCTAGCTCAGAGAACCGGAGCAAACCCCCTACGTTCGCTCAATCTTAGTGGGACCAAGGTCACAACACCTGCCCTCCGGTAGGCAACACATTGGTCTTTTTTTTCAACATAAAACTCACTATGAAATGCAATAGCCAATACATTACGCTTTATCTATTGTTTGCACAATACCTTTTATTAGGATTGTTATCATAACAGTTGCAAGTATTTGTGAAATAAAGTATTTGAATTTCTCACAAGTACGGGCAGCACATCAGTGGTGTAATGGAGGTTAAGCACAGGTCAACGCTGTGTGCACCTTTTTTTATTTTGCGCGAGTGTTCACCCACCTTTTGTGGGAAAATGTATTGAAACTAATGTATAGGGAGTGTCACTTTACTCACCGCGAACCACGATCAGTGTTTACCCACTTGTTTTTTTTAACACCACATCACTGCAGCATATGCTATATCAGCATGCAATGTGATTTACCTAGATTGTCTTGAACTGGAGATAAAATGTATTTTCTTTGTTTTGCAGGTTAGTTATAGGCCAGTCTACAGCACTCGATTACTTAAACTTGTCGTCATGCCGTTACCTTCCAAGAGGTCTGAAGAAACTGTATCGTGGCCAAGAAGAAATCCACCAGCTGCTGGACAAATTAGAGTAATCTATTGGTCCAGTTATTTGTTCTAAGAATGCCTGCAAAAGGACATTGTCTTCAAACCAATCATACAAATGAATATGAATCCCCCAATAGCTTAGCTTTAGAACATGGATACTATTGAATAATTTTTAAAAATCTTTTACCATGACCGCTCATATTTTTTATCTGTATGTTGGCATTATGATTTTATACTTGACTCTAACATGACTGGAATGCTCTAAACTGATGTGTAAATATGTTGAATAAAATGTGGTTTTATATACCTTGCTAAATATATCTCAAATTCCGTATTACTAATAAGAAAATGTGAATAACCTTGTGTACTTATTTGTGAACATTAGAGCTGAATTAACTAGATTAGTGATTATAAACTTGGGCTAATCTGTAACAAAAACCCAGAGTGTATACAATTGTGCATGAGAATGTATTACAGGGGTTTCTCCTATTTCTAGTAGTGCCAAGTTATCCACAAGTAGGAGGGATAGTCTCACTCTTGAAATGAATATACCAGTATATACTGTATCTTGCTGCTTAAGTGGATGTCTCATTTCATATTTTATACACACCCCACTTCTCTTATTTTTACTCCGTCTTATTTAAGGGTACAGAGCTAAGCAAAACAATCTTATGTGTGCCATATTGATATCAATAAGCAGTTTTTAACCTTTTTGTTAACATTAGCTTCAGTATTTATTGCATGTAAACAGTATACCTGTGGATTATTTTACAATTATGAAATTCTGTTAAACATTTTTTTATTATATTCAATTCAGATTAATTTGGTCCTAACAACACCGAAATGAATTATATTTAGGAAAATATGTAATGGATTCAAAATAATATTAAAATACTTTTGAATTATATCCACAGCTTAGATGACAACTAGGTTTTCTGCACAAAGAAAACATTTTCAGGGACAGTAAGCTAAGACCAGTATCTGGGTCTCACACACACCTCACCACAAGCTGCAGGTAGGTGTCAGGGTCATCGAGGATCTGGTTCATTTCCTCATCAAAGTATCCTCTCTGGTACGCCAAACCTCTACAGGCACTCTATGACTACACTGGATTGGTGATTCTACCAGTTGCAATCTGTGCCTTGTGATGACTGTTATGACTGTCATTAATGTGATGACTGTTTAATTGTTACTCGATTCAATTAATTATGTAACAATTAACTCATTAGGTATTTGGAGCACCAACAATAAGTTGTTTAACGAGTTACCATCTCCTGAATTAAACTCAAAAGATATATAAATTATAAATCGCTAAGTCACTTATTAATCATTACTTCATATCAGTCTCATTCTGAACGTCCCAGAACCATTGAATCCGAAATCTCCATGGATAATCTGTGTGAAGAGTTCCTTTGAGATTATTTTTGACTCATACAGTTCACTTCCTGAAACCTGCTTCCTCAGTCCTTTGAACTTTCTTTGTTTTGATGTCACGTTGTGTATTATTATGGTGACTATTTATATTATCTCATCCATTGTCAACGATCTTGTCTTGTATTGCTTCAAGAGCTGCTCTCTTCAGTTTTGAAATATTTTCAGAGTAACACATCCCACAGTGACACTTGTTTGCCTTCAGATTTACCTGCATTGATGACCACAGTTTTGTCTTTGAATGCCTTCTCTGTTTGTTCATCTGTGTGAAACTCACTTCCACCTTCTCCATGTAGTGGTAGAAGTAACAGTCCTGTCTGAGAATCATTTTCACACCTCTCTTTTAGCTGAAGGTATGTTATGTTTTCCTTGGTATTGGGGTCAAATAATCATTTCGTGCCATCATTTGGATTGGACATTATTCCATTTGTTTCTTCATCAAGGTAGCCTTTTTTTCTTGGCAACATGAACAGGTATCCTGTGACTGTTGACTTGCTCAGTTATTCCCCCTGTTACAATTTGTGCTTCTAGCAGACACATCCCATGGCCTTTCTCAATCAGATATTTTTACATTGCTTCAAATAAAGATATTGTGGCATATGTGTATGGATCTACATATCCAGTGACTGTTTGTTCAGCTGAAAGTAGTTTTTCATGTATTTCTAGTCCAATTAGCCGTTCTCTTGCGGCCTCATCAACAGATAGTTATTTGTTCTTTATTGGATCGATGAGAATCCCTGTGGCAGCCTGAGCCTCAAGCAGTACTAGTGCAATACCAGGTGTTAGCAAATCTTGCGTCTTAGCCTCATAAATGCTCATTATTTTTTGGGATGGAAGAACCCAGACGCCAGCAACACTTCCTGTACCTCATATGTATTGCTTCACAGATTCCAGTTGGGCCACTTGTTCAAGAGTTCCTTTTCCTTCCTCCAAACTGCTTGATTATGCTTGATTCCAATAGTTGTTTTGCAGAGACCGGCTTTCTCAGACCTGTTGTTTTCAGAGTTTGATTCTTCTCCAGTTTTGTAATAGTGAAATTTACCAAAGTGATGATTACTTGTATGGTTATCGTCTTTGTTCTGTATTTATCAAGGAACTGGAGTCTCTGATCATCAGTAAAGTATCCAGAGTGAATCAAATCCCAAAGAGAGACTATCATTCCTGAAACGCTGTCTTTCCCTTGTAAGTACATTTTAACAGTTTTATCCTCTGACCTCCTTCACTGTCTTCTTCCCACTGTTGAGTTCCTCCAGGACATTCTCGCTAATGATATCTGCCTCCACCAGCTGCATTGCTGTGACAGTCTCCCGGATTCCTTCAAAAACGACATCAGAGAGAATAAAGTAGCCGGCATCAGTCAAACGTGTTATTTATGGCTTTTTTATGGCCCCCCGGGGGGTGTACATCCTGTACGGAAGTTCCCACGGTAGGGGGAGGGGGTTTATGATCCTATATGTACATCTGTTCCTTTGAAGTGATGCGTTTGTAGTTTTATGGTCCTGTAGTTATGTCCCTTTGAAGTGATGCGTTTGTATTTTATGGTCCTGTAGATATGTCCTTTTGAAGATATGCCTGTGTTTACATTAAAGCTGTCAAGGTGATTGAAGTGAGCTCTTTGAACTGGGGAATGTGTTTCTGAAACAGTAATTGTCCGGGGTATTAGGCAGCCGCACTATAAGTAGCGCTGTCGACACTACCCGCGAACTCAGAGATAAACCCCAGAACACAATAGAAATTAAACATGGATTTTGTGATCACCCACACACACGTGATGACCGTAACAACTGAAGCAGGACCTTGGTTAAAACAGAGAAAGGACAGTGTATAAAGCAACAATATACGATGCGCCAAAAGCGTTTTCTAAATATGTATAGAACCCAAATACCTCCTGCAACTGAGCTGAAAGATCAAGTGTTGATGTCTAATGGACAACTATGGGGTTATCTGTTTGATTACCCGGCCTATAGTGTGAAGCTCTATACCGTAGCCGAAGGAGAAGAATATACAGACCAGACTTTAGGAGTGGACTACAGGCTTGAAGACTGGCAAGTGTTTCGCAAGGTGGTGTGTCCCAAACTGAGAGTTATCACAAAGGGTTATAGCTTGTTCACGGGCTACGACACCCATTGGGGAGTTGAGCAGGACTTCTCAGGAAGAACTTTCCATATGGTGAATATACAAAGAAAGAATGGACTTCGGTATGTGTGCGTGCAGTTCTATATCGACAGTGAGAAAACCCGCAAAGGCAACAACCGTGATGCAGGACCGACTCGCGTATGCGTATTCCGTTTCAAAGTTGGGATATGATGGAATTGAGAATGTTTGAGGCATTGGATGCTCTTTTTGTACAGAGCCAACGCCGACAGAGTATTGTTCAGCTAAGGAAGTGCATAATATATACAAATCCTAAGGATTATGATTCAAAGGAACCCCAAGAAGGTTAATCCAAAGAAGTACGCGGCTGTTCCGATAACCACGCCCCGATACCATAGGCGTGGTTCAACAATAAAAGGGGCGCCCCTAAAGCCTCTGGTTCTTAATTTCATCATATACCATGGATATTTATATCCCATATCAGGACTCCGATACGTTATGGGTGCCAGACCCTAAGGACTCTATGCCTCACAATCCTCCTCTCTACGCCCCCCAGGCAACCCCCCCGACACCTCTAACATGTCCCCAGCCTGAGGATGTGTTTGACGGGGCGGTCAGTACTATTTTTGTGGACACCATCAAGGCCTCTGTATCCGCACTTTTAGATGTGGTGATTGGAGAGTATATACGAGAAAAATGCCACGGTTGTGAGATCAATCACCCCAGCCAATGAAGACATCCGTGTCTATATGACCCACCCCGGTACTACTTCTTCAACCACTTTGAGGAGCTGGTGAAAAGACTGTGGTCCTGACGCTTTATACCATCGATGGTCAGAGCCATGGAGTCTATGGGTCTTGAGCCGTCTATTCCCAGGGTTCACGGTGTAACCAAGGCGTTCCTACACGAACTGAAGGAGGTTACCTTCATCCATGAGAAACTCAAAGAAATCAGGACCGCCATGGTGGACAACAACAAATACAACGAAGCTTTGGTGGCCGATGTGGTGACTTTCTGGCTCAATAAACCCCAAGAGACCAAGTAACCGTATATTTTTTTATTTAGATATAAAGCAATGGGTAACAGTATGCATACGATGTTAGAGAGAATACATTTTTTTTTTCTTTTGAGAGAATTTACAAATGTTATGCACCAAATTATTGAGAATAAAGTGAACAATGTATCGCTCTACACAGCCCGCAATACAGGGGTTAATGCCGGGCGTGTGCTAAAAATGGAACAAATCATGAGTCACGTAAGACAAACGGGGGAAACTCTACAGTGGTCACAACTGGTAGCCCGTCTTGGGGATGATTCTGAAGAACTAGAAACAGCCTTGTCTAAGATTTTACTTTATTTGTTTGAACCATCATTTTATTGTAACATGTATCATATTTGTTGTTTATATACTTATATAACGGATGTTTGTGTCTTAAAAATTCAGCGATATAAGCCTGTAAATGTAACCCTGGTATACCAAATCTTACATGCATGGATCATTGAGAAAACGGGTCCTAACATCCTGCTACGTATCCTGAATTGTATGGATACGTAATACTTGGAAAAAATAAATTAAAAAAAGCAAAAAGAAAATGAAATGATCACGTTATTTGAAATGGGCTCATTAATGTTATTGTACATCAGAGAGGCAAGAAGGATGGTGGACAGATGATGAAAAACATTTATTATACCCCCTCTAACCCAGGGTCTTATGGGGGGAAGGAGAGGTTCCAGAGAGCTATAGCCGAAGAAACAGGTAGCAGGTTAGGCGATGCTCAAGTGAATGAATGGTTAGCAGAGCAGGATGCTTAAACTCTACATAAACCTGTGCGAAAACAATTTCCACTAAATAGAGTTTTTTTCTACTCACCCCCGGTCCCAGTTTCAGGCGGATCTATGTGACATGCAGGCCCTTGCCGATAAAAACGATGGAAATCGATACATGCTAACGGTTATAGATACAGTGAGGGAAAAAAAGTATTTGATCCCCTGCTGATTTTGTACGTTTGCCCACTGACAAAGACATGATCAGTCTATAATTTTAAAGTGGCTGGAGATTTGAGTCAGTATGTTGGCAGCAGCCACTCAATGTTAGTGATGGCTGTTTATCAATCTGATGGCCTTGAGATAGAAGCTGTTTTTCAGTCTCTCATTCCCAGCTTTGATGCACCTGTACTGACCTCTCCTTCTGGATGATAGCGGGGTGAACAGACAGTGGCTCGGGTGGTTGTCCTTAATGATCTTTTTGGCCTTCCTGTGACATGGGGTGCTGTAGGTGTCCTGTAGGGCAGGTAGTTTGCCCCCGTTGATGCGTTGTGCAGACCGCACTACCCTCTGGAGAGCCTTGCAGTTGAGGGCGTTGCAGTTGCTGTACCAGGCGGTGATACAGTCCGACAGGAGGCTCTCTATTGTGCATCTGTAAAAGTTTGTAAGTGTTTTCGGTGACAAGCCAAATTTCTTCAGCCTCCTGAGGTTGAAGAGGCGCTGTTGCGCCTTCTTCACCACTCTGTCTGTGTGGGTGGACCATTTCAGTTTGTCCGTGATGTGTACGTCGAGGAACTTAAAACTTTCCACCTTCTCCACTACTGTCCCGTCGATGTGGATAGGTGTTATAGAAATTTTGTTCTCAATGTTCATAAACTGAACTTCAATTAAACAACTCCGTCTGTAACCCAGAATTTGTAAGATACTGGTTGAAATAAGACAGACAGGAGCCCAGTCTACAAAGGTCAAAGGTAAATTGTTTAATTCACGGGAGAGCTCTGAGCTCTAAAAGGTGTACACAGTCTCTTATATGGTACAATGTTGAAATACAAAAAATACAAAGGCCCACCATATGCCCCACCCTTTCTGGGAAATGGTGTTTTCCCACAATACCCATTCATTCCTTATCACAATCTTTGCAACATAAGTCAACCTTGGGACAGCTCCTAACTGTCCCTAGGACCAGAAGCCTTCCCACATATGTCTGATTAGAACTAAGAATGCTTTGTTCTCACCAGCCTGTTCCACTCTCCACACAAAGTTAATATCTAGACACACACCTCAATTGGACTACCATTTTGTCTTATAACCCTATCTCTATTGCATAAATTTTCAGAATGGAATATTCTTAAGTCGTACAAACATTTAGTCATTAACCATAAAATCTATAACAATAGGGGGGTGCTCCCTCTGCTGTTTCCTGAAGTCCACGATCATCTCATTTGTTTTGTTGACGTTGAGTGTGAGGTTGTTTTTCTGATACCACACTCCGAGGGCCCTCACCTCCTCCCTGTAGGCCGTCTCGTCGTTGTTGGTAATCAAGCCTACCACTGTAGTGTCGTCTGCAAACTTGATGATTGAGTTGGATGCGTGCATGGATACGCAGGCATGGGTGAACAGGGAGTACAGGAGTGGGCTGAGAACGCATCCTTGTGGGGCCCCAGTGTTGAGGATCAGCGGGGTGGAGATGCTGTTTCCTACCCTCACCACCTAGGGGCGGCCCGTCAGAAAGTCCCAGGACCCAGTTGCACAGGCGGAGTCAAGACCCAGGGTCTCGAGCTTAATGACGAGTTTGGAGGGTACTATGGTGTTAAATGCTGAGCTGTAATCGATGAACAGCATTCTTACATAGGTATTCCTCTTGTCCAGATGGGACATGACAGTGTGCAGTGTGATTGCGATTGCATCGTCTGTGGACCTATTGGGGCGGTAAGCAAATTGGAGTGGGTCTTAGGGTGTCTTGGGAACAGGAACAATGGTGGCCCTCTTGAAGCATGAGGGAAAAGCAGACTGGGATTGATTGAAGATGTCCATAAACACACCAGCCATCTCGTCTGCGCATGCTCTGAGGACGCGGCTAGGAATGCCGTCTGGGCCGGCAGCCTTGCGAGGGTTAACACGTTTAAATGTTTTACTCACGTTGGCTGTGGTGAAGGAGAGCCTGCAGGTTTTGGTAGAGGGCCGTGTCAGTGGCACTGTATTGTCCTCAAAGCGAGCAAAGAAGTTGTTTAGTTTGTCTGGGAGCAAGACGTTGGTGTAATCTGTGGTTGACTGTAGACCCTGCCACATACGTCTCATGTCTGAGCCGTTGAATTGCAACTCTACTTTGTCTCTATACTGACGCTTAGCTTGTTCGATTGCCTTGTGAAGGGAATAGCTACACTGTTTGTTTTCGGTCATGTTTCCGGTCGCCTTGCCATGATCAAAAGCAGTGGTTTGCGCTTTCAGTTTTGTGCGAATGCTGCCATCAATCCACGGTTTCTGGTTGGTGAAGGTTTTAATAGTCACCGTGGGTACAACATCACCGATGCACTTGCTAATAAACTAGTTCACCAAATCAGCGTATACATCAATGTTGTTGTCTGAGGCTATCCGGAACATATCCCAGTCCACGTCCCAGTCCACGCAATCTTGAAGCGTGGAATCAGATTGGTCGGACCAGCTTTGAACAGACCTGAGCACGGGCGTTTCCTGTTTTAGTTTCTGTTTATAGGCTGGGAGCAACAAAATGGAGTCGTGGTCAGATTTGCCGAAAGGATGGCGGGGGATGGCTTTGTATGTGTCGCGGAAGTTAGAGTAGCAAAGATCCAGAATGCTGCCAGCCCGGGTCGCGCATTTGATATGCTGATAAAATTTAGGGAGCCTTGTTTTCAGATTAGCTTTGTTAAAAGACGCCGTAGATGGGCACACAATAAATGCAGCCTCAGGATATGTGGTTTCCAGTTTACATAGAGTCCAATGAAGTTATTTCAGGGCCGTTGAGGTGTCTGCTTGGGAGGGGATATACACGGCTGTGATTATAATCGAAGAGAATTTTCTTGGTTATTAATACGGTTGGCATTTGATTGTAAGGAATTCTAGTTCAGGTGAACAACAGGACTTGAGTTCCTGTATGTTGTTATGATCACACCACAACTTGTCAATCATAAGGCGTACACCCCCGCCCTTCTTCTTACCAGAGAAATGTTTGTTTCTGTCGACGCAATGCGTGAAGAAACTAGGTGGCTGTACCAACTCTGATAACATCCTGAGTGAGCCATGTTTCCGTGAAACAGAGAATGTTACAATATCTGATGTATCTCTGGAAGGCAACCCTTGGTCAAATTTCGTCTACCTTGTTGTCAAGAGACTGGTCATTGGTGAGTAGTATACTCGGGAGTGGTGAGCGATGTGCCCGTCTACGGAGCCTGACAAGAAGACCACTCCGTCTGCCCCTTCTGCGGCGCCATTGTTTTGGGTCGCCTACTGGGATCCGATCGATTTTCCTGGGTGGCGGTTCAAACAGAGAATCCGCTTTGGGAAAGTCATATTCCTGGTCGTAATGTTGGTAAGTTGTCGTTGCTCTTATATCCAACAGTTCTTCCTGGCTGTTTGTAATAACACTTAAGATTTCCTGGGGTAACAGTGTAATAAATAATACATAAGAAAACAAAATACTGCATAGTTTCCTAAGAACGCGAAGCGAGGCGACCTTCTCTGTCGGCGCCATATTGTCCCAGGATTGTTGACCATGTTGATCAGGATTGGGGAACACTGCTGTACTGAAAGTCCTCTATCTTAAGAACCTCACAGCTGAAATGCTGGGATTTTTGGGATTGTATACAGGTTGAGGAAATCATTGTGTACATTTGTGATTTGATTGAACTATACCTGTAATCAGATGTCCTGCATTGCATTTGATCTGAGCATGTGCTATAAATAAACATTCATTTATTTTATAAAGATCTTCTTTTGTGATCTCTTAAGAAAGCTTGCTCGTGCAACAACATCTGAGGCCGTCATGGAGACTGAGAACAAAAGCAATTTGGTCCCAGGTGGACAGCCTAATTGAAAACCACATTTACAGCCTTCTTATTTCCCAAATAGGTCACTCTACACACCCATTTGGGTAAACACCTGGGACCCATGTGGGTAAGTGTAATAACCCACATGACCCCCGAGGTTTTAGCTCTGGTGGGATAAAGGGTTAACACTTGGGCCCCTTCATAGAATATCCAGAAGAGGCCCACACAGTTTTGTCCTCAGTATCCACGTTGGGCCTACGTGGTTGCCATTTTGGGCTTTATGTTGGTTCATATTATGTGGGCTAAAACCTGGGGCCCACATTGGTCATAACACATTTGCCTACTGGAGTCACTCAATAAGCCTAACATGAACCCACAATAAGTTCAACATGGCAACCACATATGGGGCCAACTTGGATACTGAGGTCAAAATGTTGTTACCAAAAAATAAACTCCAAAAACCTTCCCAAAAAAGGTATGACAAAGGTTCCAAAAAGAGAAAACAAAAAGTCCAAAGATAATCCAAAAGGAATTAGAAAAAGATTCAAAGAACAGTGAGAACTCCAAAAATGTCAAATAACAAAAGTAAATAAAACAAAACAAAATAACCCTACCAGGTACACAAAGTAGAATAAGGACACTCCAAAGGAGACACAGCATGGGAATGACCTAGACACGGTCATGGCATAGAAACACTCAGCAAAGAACTCAGGAGAAGGGTAACTTAAATACACAAACAGGGAACAAGGCACAGGTGACAACAATAAGACCTAATGACAGAGACTGAAAACTAACCAAAGACGCAATGGGGACCTCTAGTGGCCAAACATAAATCTAAGACCCTGACAGTTGGGTAGTTATTGTGTTAACCAGCTAGCTGTAAAAGTGCATGCTAACACCAAAGATTTTTTAAATAAATAACCCAAGATAGACCACAGCCTGTTGTTTCCAATGGGAAGCTAGGGAGTCGAGTGGGCAGAACAAGCAAGGAGGTGGGCAGAGCCAAGTATGAGCAAGCAAGATCCTGTTCTAGCATGTATTTGCATATTTCCATTAGAGAACGCCTAGTCTATGAAGTGCTTGTGTGTAATAACTAAATTCGCCCTTGCACTCTTTCTAAACATCGCATTTTTTTATACCTTGGCAAAGGGAGTCCATTCTGTTCATAAAATATTCTTGAACACCATTTTTGTCGGGAAGAGGAAACTCCAACCGGATGCTTCACATTTATTCACCTAATTTTCAATGGAAATATGGGCGGGTCTGTTTCGTTTTTTTTTTGTGGGGGACTTCCTGTTAAGTACTTTAGTAGTTCGCAGCTAACTAGCTAGCTAACTAACTCAGTATCGCTTCACCCAACTTTCCCAAAAATGTATTGACGCACAACGGGTATTTTATGTTTGGTAAGGGGATGCCACAATATCTGGCAGAAAGGAAGCTGTTCATGGAGCAGGAGTGTTTTGACCACCAAACTTTTTAGAGGAGCGAGTGCAGTTGTGAGGCGCCTTTTGATTTGCACCCACCTCCTAAGGATGAGGAGTCTCTTCGGCTTTGGCTCAAAGCATTGAACTTGAAGAAACCACCAAACTGACCCTATTTGTGTTCCTATCACTTTGTGGACAAGAGGCGACTACTATCATCACAGATGGGTGTCCTGAATCAGGCAGAAGTTAGCTATCTTAGCTTATTATGTTACTAGTTGGTAGCCACTAGTTGGTAGCCACTAGTTGGTAGCCACTAGTTGGTAGCCACCACAAGTCCTAACATACTGTAGCTTGCTAACTGTTGTCTAGCTTACTCACTTAGCTGGCTAGCTTGAGGGCAGCCATCTGATAAAGTTTTGTTTGCAAACTAGCCTAGCTAGTTAGTCTCTACATTGTTAGCAATCCAACAACTTCTGTCTGACAATGTCTCCCCCATGCCATGATTATCCCCATAATTGCTGGCATGCCACTGGTGATGCTCATTACATTTCTAACATTGAGTGGCTGCTGCCAACATACAGACTCAATCTCTAGCCACTTTAATAATTAATAATTGGATGTAATAAATGTATCACTAGTCACTTAACAATGCCACTTTATATAATGTTTACATTACTCTTAACAACACAATGTGTTCTATGCAGCTGTCAACATTCTACAAGAAAAGAGCCACTTAATCAATTATATAATCATTAACCAGATTACCCCGGACACCAGACTTCTAGAATGAGAATGAATCAAAAAAATCTATTAACATTCAGAATTGACTTTGT
Organism: Brachymystax lenok tsinlingensis; assembly: GCA_030435695.1. NCBI lineage: Eukaryota > Metazoa > Chordata > Actinopteri > Salmoniformes > Salmonidae > Brachymystax > Brachymystax lenok. Next base: position 1,052,757 of record CM059806.1, on the reverse strand, counting down.
TTAGACCTCCAGCCTGTATTGTAGTTTCATGACCAGAGACAACCTATTTTGGCGGTTCACAATATCGGCCGTACAGATGTGGAATGCGAGTGTGGGAAGCCAACCGTGCCCAACCAGGTGCAGTCAGTGGAGGACCTGTACACAGCCAAAGACTACAACCCTATGTCCCGAGAGCCCACAGAGGAGGATATTCATTGGCTGAGGAACCGTGTCTGGGTCAGGTTCAGTGGAATGGCATGTGTCCTTGAATCTGAGCCAGAGCAACCGCTACCCTCCCTGTAATCCTTGTCTGTACCGGACGTTGTTAAAAAACAAGGGCACCTGGGGCATGCAAGCATCCGAGCAGGAGGAGGCTATACCGCAGGCAAAAGTTGGATAGCGCACCAACCCCAACTGGCACACCATGAGGAGAGGAAGGTTGACGGCCAGCAATTATGATTAGGACAAGCGTATTACTCCGTCGCTGATAAACAGGGTCCTCCGATCACAGTCGTTGGGTGTGGTGTTGTCTGTAAAGTGGGGCACAGATAACGAAGAGGAGGGCACCAGACCATCAAATGGCTACAGGGTTGATGTGCAGGAGTTAGGGCTTTAGATCCTGGGTGCCTCACCGGACGGTCTGGTGGGCACCACAGCAGTGGTGGAGGTCAAGTGTCCCTATGGTGCAAGGGACCTTACCATTTAAGGGGTAGTGAAGTTGAAGAATTTCTATATGCTGTGTATAAAATGCAGTACAACAGGATCTTTATCAAACGTAGCTCTTTATTAGGTAACTATAATTGGCATGTTCATATGTCTCCGGCCATGATCAACTGAAAATGCCCTCACAATCTGGGTGATCTTAACCAATTAAAGCGCAGTATGATATGACGGTAGAATGCAACCAATTACAATTCAGTATGTTGACACATATGAATATTACATCCCCCTTCTTTAAAAAAAGAAAAATGTTCGACATACTTTTGAATACACACTCTGTAGTTTGAACTCAAATTAAGTAACAATGTGTACTGCATACTGTGATTCAATGAACAATGATTCAACATACTGTTACTTTTAGAACCAATATTTCTCAGCAACTCAGCTTTTCACTGTAGCAATGACATCTCAACATTTCAAACAAATACAATACCAAAGCATTTCAAGTTAACTTTTAAATGCCGACAGTCGACAGTCTGGATCTCTTTTAGGGCAGCGATCCGCCTACACCCTTTGACATTTCACAGGTCTAGGACATCTCTAGGCTTGACCTCTTTTCCTGGCTTTGTGTGGTATGAAGCTGAGCATGCTTCTGTGTCAGTCAACAGCTCTTGTGGTGTTGCAGGTAAGTATGGTGTGTGTTGTTTTTGTGTTTAGTCCATCATGGTCTCTTTCTGTGAAACAGTTCAGCTTGTCCGTTTGTCGTTCTTTTGTGTTCAGTAGGTGACGACAATTGCAGCGGTACACCACTCCTTCTGTGGTGTGGACATGATATGAACATTTAGTGTCCGCTGGCTAGATGACGACTGCTGGCTTCCAGAGGCCATGCTCCTGGATTCTAACTGACTCTCCGTCGATCAGTGGTGGCAGTGGTCTAGCTGACCTGTTGTAGAATTGTTTTTGGTGTTGTTGTCTCTGTGCATGTTTTGCATTCATTTCCTTTTAGCTGACGACCTCAGGTTGCAGCTGCTGGTTGGTGCTGGAAAGGATTGAGCGAGGTCCGCGACTCATCAACAGCTGGGCTGGTGATTTGAAGTTGTCAACTGAAGTGTTGTGGTACTCAAGGAGCCTGAGGTAGGGGTCTCTCTTGTCTGATATTGCTTGTCCATGAGTGATTTAGCAATCTGCACAGATATTTCAGCAAGGCCTTTACTTTGAGGGTACTGTGGGCTTGTGGTGACGTGTGAACTCCCATTATTTTGTGAAGGATTCAAACTCATTTGATTTGTAGCAGGGGCCATTGTCAGATATTAAAGTCTGCAGATGTGGTGCTGTGAAGTTTGTCGAGTTTGAAGTATCTGCTGTAGTAGTTCACTGTTATGATGTAGTCCTCGCTGTTCCAGGTGAACAAATCGGTTGCCAGGACCTGCCAGGGTCGGTCTGGGATACAGCAAAATAATTTTGGCTCTTTGGTGTTTCAGGGGCGTCATTTATGACAGGGGGCATTTACCAACAATGTCCTCTATTTGTTAGCACATTCCGGGCCAAAACAAAATATCCCGTGCCCTCTGTTTCCCGTTTCCATGCCCAGCATGGATTTTTGTCAAAATCTCTTCTCTGAGACTGGTAGGAATTATGATTTTTTGACCATAAACAAGGATGTCGTCCACAATTGCCACAACTCTGTCGAGGCCTTCGTACATCTTTCGCTGAAACTCGTATTGGGCTGAGATAATCCCAAAAGGCCTGTAGCGTCCAAACGGTGTGTTGAACGTTGTGATTTTAGATTACTCTTCTGTGAGCTTGTAATACATGTAGGCTGATCTGGCGTCCATGACACCGCAGTAGCGTGCTCCTGCTAGCTTGTGTGTGATGTCATCTAGCGTCGGTAAGGGATAATGGGGGCGTTTGAGTCGAGATATACTCTGAGCTTGCTTGTGCGTGGTTTCTCCGCCACCACTAACGCGTTAACCCAATTAGTCGGTTCTGGAACCTTGGTGACGATGTCAGATTGCTCCATCTTTATCGGTGGGTAGACCACAGGGGTTGCGTCTGGGTCAAGGTGAATAGTACATTCTCCTAGGAATAGTCTTATTCCTGTAAAAACATCAGCAAACTCTTCCATGACATTATCCGTCTCTACTGGTGCTGTCTCTAGCTTGAGGTCCATGTCTAAACATGCTTTAAGAGCTAGCACAGCAGATGCTCAAGTGTCAACAATGTAAAAGTCCAACATTATGTCACTTTGCTTATATTTGCATTTGAAAGTGCATGTGCCCTTTATTTGGAGCTGTTCACCACCATAAATAGTCAGTCTGCACGTGGTGGTCTGTAGCTTGCACTCAGATGTGATACTTATTCAGAGGAATAATGTTTACTTGTGCACCAATGTCTAGTTTGAACTTAAGCTATGTGCCTTGTGTTCCTATCTCTGTCACACCCTGATCTGTTTCACCTGTCTTTGTGCTTGTCTCCACCCCCTCCAGGTGTCGCCCATCCTACCCATTTTCCCCAGTGTATTTATACCTATGTTCTCTGTTTGTCTGTTGCCAGTTTGTTTTGTTCATCAAGCCTACCAGCGTTCTTCCTCTTGTTCCTGTCTTTTTCTAGTTCCTGTTTTCTAGTTTTCCCGGTTTTGACCATTCTGCCTGCCCTGACCCTGAGACTGCGTGCCGTTCTGTACCTTTTGGACTCTGATCTGGATTACTGACCTCTGCCTGTCGTTTTGCATGCCCCCTGTTCTAGTAAAACACTTTTGTTTGTTCGACACTGTCTCCATCTGGGTCTTCCCTGAAACGTTAAATTGTTTGGAGTGTAAGTATCTACATGCAAACATATTTGCATTAGGAAAAACATTGAATTACTCAAAAGATATTGCATGGACTTTTGTGTTGATGCCTCATAAGTTTATTTACATTCTGTTAGGTGTTACATTAAAATACAATGTCACCCTTTCAAAAAGCCATTTTAAGCATGCCTGATAACCCAACTTTAAAGTAAATCCTTCAAACAATTTTAAAAGGCTTCACAACCAAAAATTTTATTCTCAAATGGATACAACTATTTATATTTTCAACCAAGCTAAATGTCCCGCTTTAAATGACGTGCAGCTTTTAAAGGCTTCATAAACACTACATACATGTGTTACAAATAATCTACAAGCAAATGTCATGCTTTATAAAGGGTTCATAAATGTGGCATAACTGTGTGACATAACCACCAATCTCACATGTGACATAACCAACTATGTCAAATCTGACAAACCTGTGCTTTATAAACGGTGGCATTAGCACCGCTTAATAAAGGCTTTATAAATCATATTAAATTGAAGCTTCACAAAGCATTTATAACCCTGTCATGCATCTTGGTAGAGCATTGCAATGCCAGGATAGTGGGTTCCATTCCTGAGAACACCCATACATAAAAATATATTCACGCATGACTGTATTCACGCATCACTTTTGATAAAAGTGTCTGCTAAATTTGATATATTATTTTAAAACATTTCTAGGATTTCCCTCATGTGCATAGTCAATACTGGACCTGACCTCAACTTTCCCCCAAATACTGTGCTGCAGGTTGACACACACTCTGTTTCGTTTTCCCAAATAAAATGTTCTCAGTTTTGTTTTTCCAGGTTTCAGATTTCCCCAATTGTTTCAGGTTCTCCCTCATTTTTTTCACAAGTTTTTAATTGAAAAACTACAACATTTGATTTTCTGTGTTCACAACAATGTGTAAACCGCATTAGGGGATGACTTTTGATGTATGTGAAAAATCTAAGAAACTTATAATTTTGAGTGTAGTTGCCCTTTAATTCAGTGTTCATGCCCTGCACTGTTGTTTGGTTAGAGGGCTTTTTGTTACGGAACAATCGCACATGTGATGATTATGTATTCCATATGCAGTGATTCGCAGTATGACCGCCAACTGTAATGGGTGGAGTAAAAGACAACGCTCTGTACTATTCAGAGCCCCATGAAATGACACCGTAAATACATTCTACAGACTCTACTGAGTACTCTCCTACAATTTTATTGCGACACCCTGAATAGGTTTTGCTCTATAAGCCAATATGTATTCCATACACTGGACAATGATTCGCATTCCAAATTTAATACAAATGTCACTTAAATATGAACAAATATGAATCATTGTTAATGTTTAGACAATAATTTTTCATATATCATGAATAAATACAGGTTATTGACACTTTTATACTATGAATTCAATACATGGCATACTAGTTTTATTGACAGATGCTGATCATGTGATGAGTTTGCAAATCAAAATGCCCAATTGTGGTGCCACTGGACAGTGAAAAACAAGTTAACCTTTATTCATTGTAATTTCAATTAGTAGTTGTGTTGAGTTAGATTCCATACTGTAGCTACCTCAGTCGTTGTTTCAAGTAATTTTGGTGACTTCACAGCAATTTCTAGCTAGCCGAAATTATGCTAGCTAGCAGGCTCAGCTAAATAAAAATCCCCTTAGATACAGCTATGTCTCATAGTCACGTCAAATGGAGTCTCCCCATTTAGAGTTTCTGGCGCTGCACAGAAAAACAGACCTGCTAACTTTCTTTGTTGTTACTTTTAAGGTTGGAACCAACATGCAGTACCTCCATCAGGCAGAGAGGCAAGAACCATTCATCCACTAGCTCAGGGACAAGCTACACTATTCACATTACTGTGTAATGTTCAATATAATTGCTTTGCTGGACTTTTTTTAAACTTAATGTATTTGTCTTTAATGTTTATTTGTTTTAGCTTTTAGTGATAATTTCTTAAGTGTTAATACATTTGTGTTTACATCATTAAGCCTTTATGTGTCTGTTATGAATGGCCAAAGGTGTCAGACTTAAGTACAGCGTAATGCGATATAGAGTCTTTACAGATGTGGTATGAATGACAAAAGGTGTCTCACTTCAAACTAAGTATTACAGGACACTACATAGTGTCAATAAATAGGTTATTAACGTTCTACTGAATTATGAAGGTTCTCTCATGATCCAAAGGTTACTGTAGGTGTAAGAGGTATTTAAATGGGCTGATGGACCTGCAAAGACCTGATGGGCCCAACACTGCACGATATGGCTTGTTTTTGTTGTGTGTGTGTTTGTGTACTGAGGAACATGTAACTTGGTGCCAGAAGACAGCCATTTTCAATGCCTTTAGGTTGGAGGCTTTCATCAAGGTAAGTGTTTCTTGGTGTAATGTCGTCCCCAGACTATTGCACACACCGCACATATAAGCCTTTGATATCAACCATTCAAAGCTGCCCTTAGTGGAGTGACCATAGAGTTCTATAGGAGTGACCTTACAGACCTTGTCATCATCACTAGTTAACACCGTAAAAAAAATCATACTTATGGCTAAACCCTGCCCATTTCCACAATTGATCTTCTTAAAATTTGATTTAAACCTAACCCTAACTAATGAAGGCCAAGTTGAATGTGTTGGTCAAGCAGACCTTCCGTACATTTGGCCGGAAGAGTCTGGGAACGAGATTAGATGTAATGTGACTAACACGACTTCTCTTTAGAGCGTATTCCAATCCCTTGACCCAACATGTCTCCCTTTATAAAGCACATGTTGATATCATATTCGACATAGAGGGTTATGTCACATTTGACATTGGGGATTATGTCACACAGTTATGCCACATTTATGAACCCTTTATAAAGCATGCCATACGGTCATAGATACTTTGTAACACTTATGTAGTGCTTATGAAGGCATTATGAAGCCTTTATAAGCTGAATGTCATTTAAAGGGGGACCAAACATGCAAAGCAATAATAAAATATGTATGACAATATAATGGAAATTTAGATGATTTACAAAGGAAAGTACTTTTAAGGAACAATAAAACAAACAATTGTGGTGGAAAATATGAACACTGGTTTAGGAGGCAACAAGTGGTTAAGCTTAAAGATATTTTTCAAATATACACTGAGTGTACAAAACATTAGGAACACCTGCTCTTTCCATGATAGACTGGCCAGGTGAAAGCTACGATCCCTTATTGATGTCACCTGTTAAATCCACTTAAATCAGTGTAGATGAAGGGGAGGAAATAGGTTAAATAAGGATTTTTTTGCCTTGAGACATTTGAGACATGGATTTTGTGTGCCATTCATAGAGTGAATGGGCAGACAAAACATTTACTTGCCTTTGAACATGGTATGGTAGGTGCACCGGTTTGAGTGTGTCAAGAACTGCAACGCGGCTGGGTTTTTCACACTCAACAGTTTCCCATGTGTATCAGGAATGGTCTACCACCCAAAGGATATCCAGCTGACTTGACACAACTGTGGGAAGCATTAGAGTCAACATGGGCCAGCATCACTGTGGAACGCTTTCAACACCTTGTAGTCCATGCCCCGACGAAATGAGGCTGTTCTGAGAGCAAAAGGGGGTGCAACTCAATATTAGGAAGGTGTGCATAATGTTTTGTGCATTCAGTGTATAATACAGTGTATAGTACATAGCTTGTCAGTACATTTCAAATGTTACAATAATTGTTTGGATAAACATTTATTTAAATATTAGCCCTGTACAAATGTTCTTAGTTTTATTCTATTGAAATAAAAGGGTGTTGATGCGGTATGAATACTGTATGATGCATAAATTGTGTCATGAACTTGGAAAATACCTGATAAAATGATGATATATAATTTGAACTATGGGAAGTGTGTGTCAGTTTTTTCTCCAGTTGTGGATCACTCAATTTACAGTACAATTTACACCTTGTAATCTATGCAACCCTTTGATGCACTGAATATGCAGGCACTTACAAAAACATTTCAATACAGCAATTGTGGTTCGTGTGGCGGTGTTTAAGACTGTTACTGAGATCAGGTGTAGGTGAGCAAGCATAGGGTCAAAGGTTGAAGACGGTCAAAGCAGCACAGTGATTAATTCTATTTTGCTTAGTTAACATCAACATCATCCTTTATTTTTTAATAAATGGCTGAAAAATAAAAAGTCTAAAACAAATGATGGAAATGTATGTCGGTGCATTCTTGAGTGTGAACGTTGCCGGTGATCTCAGGTAAGTTCTTCTTTTTGACTTAAGGGTCTCAGGATATCGGAAGACATCAAAGCATCAGGACACAGAGGAGGAGTGGAGATGGCTAAGGGAGTAAAATACAGACAAAACTTAGGTTTAAAAAAAATGACAAAAATACTTGAAGATACAGCATTTATTTAAGATTCATGTCTAGCAAAAAATATAAAATCAAAGAAAAGATTTAGATACTTACCTTTCAAAAGTCTCCAGAGAAGCAATGGTTCTGCTGAGAAGTTATTTCAGCTTGAGATGAGACCAAGCTGCTTCATGGTGATTTGGGGCATTTTTCACTTCAAGGGAGTTTGTCCACGTTTTATTATGTTGGGATTGCCATCCTTGGAATGCTCTCTCCATAAGGTGCTTGACTATAAAGACTGCATAGTTTTAACTGATTGGTAGTCCATTGTATATTACAAGAAGGGGATAGGTAGAATCCAAACATTAGCAAAGTATTAGCGGCACTGTAGCCGAGATGAGAAAAGATCTTGAAGCTTGATTTTTGTTGAAGCATTTCTTCCAGTGTTATAATAATGAATTGTCCCGTGACTCCTTATTCTGCTCTGCAGATTGGATGCTTTCCTTTCTATTTCTATATATTTGTAATGACAGATATCAGTTTAACAGCTTTTACATCTAATTTGTTTTGCCATAAAAAGGTATACTTTATAACAGATATTGTTATTTCTTTGATGGAATTTAACAGAAACATATATCAAAAATCAAAATATAATTTTTACTCAAATGTCTGAAAATGTAACTATAGAAGAATAATGAATTAAAATGAATAACAAGCTGGATTACAAATAGAAAAATATGTCAATATGTCTAACACTGAAAACGTTATTATCAATGTCATTGTAGTTGCTAAAAATAAAAAGATAATAGGTTGAATATAGCTCTTCTGTATGTAAGCATATAAATAATGGCAACATTGCAGTTAAAGTCTACAAAAATGTGACTTCTCAGACTACACAAAACAAAAGAGAGCAACCGAAAATGCACTTACATTTTTTTTAACTGAATAAACTATGGACATAATGTAAAGCCAGCAAAAAGATGTATAATATACTGCTGAAAAGCCCCATAATAACGACATGCAGAGCAGAATAAAGGTAGTCTATTTTTCTAATAAGAATTAGGCAACTGGTGAGTAATTGGGTTGTATTGTGGTGAATATTCTCTCTTTAGAACTGCAGTTCCTGCCCATTGCTAATGATGTCAGGGCCTGTGCTAGCTCATCCATGCTAAGTCCGCTTTGTGATCCTGCATTATATCTGCGCCCATAGCTCGGCGAGCTGAAGGAGGAGGAGGAAAAGTTAGTGGAGAAACCAGAGCCAGTGGCATCAAAGCTCCCTCGTCTGGAGCCTGACCTGGAGCCAGTTCTTGAGTCGGGCCGGGAACCGGATGCTGACCCAGAACCGCTAACACTGTAGGGACTGTAAAGGCCTTTACTTGATTGAGAAGAGGCTTCCAACAGACGCAGACCAGAACCCTCCTCAATCATGCTTCTATCCATGGCATCCTTGTAGGAGATCTTAAGCTTTGTCTTCGGGCAGGTGAGGTATTTGGAGTATCCACTGACATCTCGTAGCTTTTGTGCAGTACGTGCATCTAGGGTGCCCTTGTTGACTGCAACGTCTAGTGGAACTCTGCCAGTGACCTCTGGTTCGATCAAACCACCAGTTAGATATTGTACTTCCAGGAATCTCTGACCAGCCTCATAGTACAACCACCCTTTTTTTAATGCTTGTGCAGCAGACATTTTGGTTTTGGTTCTGGGATCCTCAAATCCATTGAAGGCCTTCTGTGCCAGGTTGATTCGGTCAACCATGATCTTATCCACAAGTCCCATGTTCATTGCATCTGAAACTGAGAACTTCTCTCCAGTGTTTGGATCAATGATGCCACCAACGCAAGCCTGAGCCTCCAGCAATCTTTGACCTGTGATATTGTCCACAAGATTTCTGTGCATGGCTTCTGTGACAGACACCTTTTCCAATGTGTCAGTATCCAGTATTCCAGCCACAGGCACGGTTTCTTCTGTTGGGTCATTCCATATTGTTGCTGGGGGTTTGATAGAGGGAGCTGGGCTACTGGAGTAAGATGATGTGGACCCAAAAGAGGATGACCTGGATCTGGTGCCACTTATGTTTCCGGACAGCATGTCTGCAAACTCTGTGATGGACAGAGTTCCAGCACGGTATTGATCCAGAGCAGACTGGTCAATGAGGCCCTTTGCGATTGCATCATCAATGTCATACTGTCGGCCAGACCTTCTATCAATGATCATGGACTTCACAACACCATCCGATGAGGATATAGTAATCTCCTCCCACTCACACTCCTGCTCTGCAAGCTCCATGTAGGTCTGGTGATCTATAAGTCCTTTGCGATATGCCTCATACACAGACATCTCTTTGCCTGTCTCTGGGTCAACAATGACTACTCTGCGTTTACGCACTGACGATTTAGAGGATGTCTTCCTCTCACGTTTCTTTTCTTTCAACAGCAAAAGTGCTAGTCCAGTTTCTGGGTCAATCATGCATCGCTCCATCAGCTGCAGGTAAGTGAGGTTCTCCTCAGTGTTAGGGTCAAAGAAGCCTTTAGTGTCATCAGATGGGTCTGTAAGAATGCCATTCATCTCCTCATCAAACAGACCACGTGTGTAGGCCATCTCGACTGGCAAGCGGTGACTCTCTTCTGGATCAATGATCCCACCAGTGGCAATTTGGGCTTCCAATAGTCGAATGCCGTGGTCTTTCAGAATGAGACCCTTTTTCATGGCCTGGAATAGAGAGATGGTCTTGCCAGAGTACGGATCCCTGTAGCCTGTAACAGCACGCTCAGCAGAGATGAGCTTGTCTTTGAACTCTGGACCAACAACTCCCATTTTAACAGCTTCACCGACATTCAGCTTCAGGTTCTTTATTGGGTCAATTATATATCCTGTTGCTGCTTGAGCTTCAAGAAGTTCAAAGGCTGTCCCGGGTCTTATCATGTTCTTTTTCATTGCTTGGTAGATGGACAGACGGTCTTTGCTGGATTCTACATATACTCCAGCAATGCAGCTTGTGCCCTCAAGGTACTTCTTCACTTGTTTGCTGACCTCTTCTACTGAGATAAGGCCTTCAATGAGATCATTGTATGTCTTTTGGTCAATAATCTGTGAACGAAGCAGCTCATCTAAGGTGATTTGCTTTCTGAGACCCTTGAAAAGCAGACTTCTGTCAGCCAGTGAAAGTAATCGCAGACCACTCTCTTTATCAACTTTGCATCTCTTCAGCAGCTGGGCATAAGTCTGTCTCTCCTCTGTGGTTGGATCAACATAACCTTGTACATCACTGTTTGGATCTGTGATCCTGTCATGCGTTTCCTTATTGATGTATCCGCGTTGCATTGCAACATCTGTGGGAAGGTGGAAGTAGTATTCTGGATCCATAAGTCCCCCAGTGGAAGCCTGGGCTTCAAGAAGCCTCAGGGCATAGTCCTCAGGAACAAGGTCTTTTTTCATCGCTTGGAAGAGAGAGATTACTTTTCCACTGTAAGGATCCTTGTAGCCAGTGACTGCCCTCTCGGCAGAGAGAAGTTTGTCATGGATTTCGGGGCCGACTAGCCCTTTGCGCACAGCTTCGTCAACTGTTAGCAATTCTTCTTTCACAGGGTCAATGATGAATCCTGTTGCCGCTTGGGCCTCCAGGAGACTGATAGCAAAATCAGGCTTAATGAGACCTCTCTTCATGGCCTGGTAAATACTGACCTTAGAGGGTGAGTCTGAGAGGATTCCAGCAATACTGCCAGTGCCAAACAAATACTGCTTTACAGACGGCATTTCCATTACCTCACGGATAGTTTTCTTCTCTTGCTTCAACATGTTGTATGTTTGAAGGTCGATAATGCGAGAACTATAGAGCTCCTCAATAGTGACTCTTCGTCTGATCACATCACAGGACATGCTCTGCTCTCCTTTCAGTATCTCCCTTTGTTCAATGATTTCAATGACGATGATGATCATTCTCTCCTTTGTGATTTGCCCAAGGCGATACTGCTCCAGGAGCCTTAGCTTTTCCTCCTCAGGGAGAAGGTTTGACCCCATGACATCCCATAGGGTCATTACCTTCCCTGCATAGCTCTGATGAGGGATATCCACTTGAGTGTTAGTCAAGTCTGTCTGTGCCATTTCTTCTGTGTATACGTATGACTTTTCCACTGGACTTTGAGCTTCAGCCTTTGATAGCGGCAGGAAGCACAGACCGGTATCTGGATCTCTTATGCATTTCTCTTGCAGTTGTTTGTAGGTGGAACTTTCATTATTGTTGGGATCAATGAAAGCTTTGATATCCCCTGAGGGGTCAGTGAAGTTATTAGCCATCTGCTTATTGAAATAGCCACGTTGGAAGGCCACATCATTTGGAACACAGTGGCTGCTGACTGGATCAATAATCCCTCCTGTGGCCACCTGAGCTTCCAACAGAGGAATAGCATGTTCTCGTAGCACAAGCTCCTTCTTCATGGCTTGGAAGAGGGAAATCATGTTGCCTGTGTATGGATCTCTGTAACCAGTCACTGCTTTTTCAGCTGACAGAAGATTTTCGTGAACCTCAGGACCAACAACTCCTGCTTTCACAGCATCATCCACAGTGTACCTCTGGTTTGTGACAGGATCGATAATGAAACCAGTTGCTGCTTGTGCCTTGAGCAACGAAAGACCTGTATTTTGTCTCAATATGTTCTTCTTCATTGCTTGATAAATGCTAACCTTTTCCTTTGAATCCCCCATATAGATGCCTACAATCTGTCCATCTGTTCCTTGCAAGTATTTCCTGACTGAGACCATGTCACTGATTTCTTTGGGTTTCTTTTTGCCCTGTTGGAGTTGATCATATGTAGCTTTATCAATTATTTTGGATTCAAACAATGAGCTGGCAGTGACAGGTGCTCTAAGCCCTTCAAAGCTGGCCTGTTCCTTTTCCTGTTTCTTGGTCTCCTTTTCATCGACCATTGTGACAATGATTGTAATCATTCTTTCAATAGTCACTGTTCCAGTTCTGTACTGTCGAATCAACTCGATTCTTTGTTCCTCTGTAATATATTCAGAGTTTATTATCTCCCAAATAGTGACTTTCCTTCCTTTGAAAGGTCCATAAGGCAGCTCCATAGTTGCCTGGTTCAGGGCATCTTTGATCTGGACCTCAGTGTATTGATGTTCCTCTTTTGACTTATAATGTTCCTCTTTTGACTTTTGAATTGCTTTCTCTGAAAGTGGAAGAAATGGAAAGCCAGTCTCTTTGTCAGTGACACATTTTTTCATGAGTTGTACATAAGATGCATTCTCCCACATGTTAGGATCAAAGAAGACTTTAGTTTCATCAGTGTTGTTACTCAAGGTCTTGTTTGTTTCATCGTCAAAATATCCACGTTTGCAGGCAACATCATGTGGGATGTGATAACTTTTAACTGGATCAATTATACCTCCAGTTGCAAGCTGAGCCTCTAGCAGACGGATACCCTGGTCTTTCTTAACAAGGTCTTTCAACATTGCCTCAAATAGGGATAGATTCTTTCCAGTGTAGGGATCTTTGTACCCATTAACAGCTCTCTCTGCAGACATAAGTATTTCATGCATCTCTGGGCCAACAAGACCTGATTTAACAGCCTCATCCACAGTGAGCTTCTGATTTTTGACAGGGTCAATTACAAATCCAGTCCCAGCTTGAGCCTCAAGAAGAGTCAATGCAGTCTCGGGAGAGAGCATCTGTTTCTTTAAAGCTTGATAGAATGGTATTTTCTCCTTTGTTGACTCAACGATCACTCCAGCAATGCTATGTGTTCCCCTTAAGGCTTTCTTAACAGGCTCCATCTCAGAGATTTCTTTGACAGTTGTTTTACCATTATTCAATTTGTTGAACAGGTCTTTATTGAGGATCTTAGATTCTAGAAGTTCAGCTGCAGTGACAGGAATCCTCAGACCGTCAAACACAATTTCATTCCTCTTCTCTTTGTCTTCCACGACGCTAATTACAATTTTGATAATTTTTTCCACAGTAATTTTTCCGGTCTTGTACTGGCGAATCAGATCTTTCCTCTGTGCCTCTGTGAAATACTCTGAGTTAATGATTTCCCAAATGGTCACAGTCTTTCCTTGGAATCTTCCAAATGGTACAGAGATATTTGCTTTAGTGAGTACATCTTTAGTTTCTTCAGTTGTATAGGTCTTGTCACTTTGTGCCGCGTTCTCTGTGATTGGTAACACAAGTAGGCCTGTCTCTGCATCTGGGGTGCACCTCTCCAATAGTTGCTGATACGTGAGGCTCTCCTGAGTGCTTGGGTCAATGAATAACTTTGAGTCATCAGTAGGGTTTGATAGAGTTTTGCTCATCTCAGCATCCAATTGGCCCTGCTTATAGGCTGTCTGGAGAGATACACGGTGACTATTGACAGGGTCAATTATTCCACCAGTTGCAATCTGAGCATCCAGAAGTCTAAAGGCCTGGTCTTGGTCAATCAGACCTTTTTTCATGGCCTCAAAGACTGAGATTTTGTCTCCAGTATAAGGATCTTTGTAACCAGTAGCTGCTTTTTCTGCAGAAAGCATTTTGTTATGGAGTTCTGGACCTATTAATTCCTCCTTTACAGCTTCATCCACAGTGAGCATTCTGTTTTTCACTGGATCGATGATGTACCCAGATGCTGCCTGAGCTTCAAGAAGCATTGTGGCAGCGCCAGGAGAAAGTTTATTCTCTTTCATGGCCTGATACACACTCATTTTTTGCTTGGCTGGAGTCAAGACTCCGCCAACACTATTCTTGCCTTTGAGACATGTTTTCACTTTCTCAGTCTTGCTCAGGTCTTTCACTGTGGTTTTGCCTTTTTTCAGCTTATCAAAGTCTTTCTTGTTCAGTATACCAATGTCATGGAGCCTGCTGGCAGGAACCTTCTCCCTAATCCCATCAAAAGAAAATGGTGATTCTTCATTTTTCTTTTCACCATCTACTACTGCAGACCCATCGAATACTTTCTTTGTAGTTCCCACCATTGTCATTGCAATTAGCTGATCTTCAGGGACCTCATCAGTTTGCATCTCCATTTCTTTAGTGTGGGATGTTGCAGATTTTTTTAATGTAGAAAGTTGCTGCAGCTTCTCTCGAAGCTTTTCATTCTCCTCACCCAAAAATTTCTCTTGTTCAAGCCTTTTCTTTTCAAGATCCTGCATCTCTTTCTGCTTGTTGCACATCTCCTGCTCAGCATCCTTCTGCTTTTTCACAGCGGAATCCATGGTAGCGTGGAGTTTCTTCTTCTCCTGTTCCATCTGCTTCCTTAGACGATCCTGCTCATCTTTGAGATCTTTGGCCTTCTTAACCTCATCCTCAAACTGTTTCTCAAGCTTATTTTTCTCTTCTTCAATGAGCTTTTCTTTTTTCAACAACAATTGTTTTTCTGTCAGGAAAGTCTGCTCAAGAACGATCTTTTCCTTTTTAACTTGTTCCTGTTGGGCATTGGCCATCTAATTTGGAGAAGAAAAAAAAAGACAAAATTAATACAACTCCAAACAAAATATTTTCACATGGTCTTTCACTGTGGTTTTGCTATTACACTGATTATAACTGCTAAATAATATTTTCAATATATTTATATATAAATGATATTGTATATACAGCATATAACTTTATTTTGTATTCTATGATTGGAAATTTATTCGAAATCAGTTTCATTTTGAAATGCAATTATAAACATATGCTAGAAAACATAATTGCATTTACAAAATGCAGCAACATTTGGTAATTCATGAGAAATTGCTGGACACTTAGTATTGTTTACAGTCTCTGCAATTCACATGAATAGTAACTTTGGACCTCCTTTATGTGTTAGTGTTTTTGAGAAGGTTATGGATATTTGCAAAGGGATTTTCACTTATTGCACAATATTATTTCACACTCTGCAATACCTCTTTAGACTTGTTCTGTAGATCTGCAGCCTCTTTTTGTAATTTCTCATTTTCTTTCTGAAGGTCTGCTATGGCTTTGCGTAGGTCATCAGACTCTTTGTTGCTCTGTAATCTCTGCACCTCCAGTTTCTCTACAATTACATTTTCTGAAGCGTGTTGCTCTTTCTCTTGGAGACGAACCCTGATCTCATCTGCTTGTTTCTTGAATTTCTTGGCCTCCTCTTCTGCTTTAGACTGAGCATCACTAAGCTGTGTCACCCTAAGCTTCAGTTTCTCTGCCTCTGCCATAGCTTCATGCTGCCTCTTGCGCTCAGCCTCTAGGGATTTTTGGAAGCCCTCTGTCTCCTCCTCAAAACGTTGCTGCATCTGCTGCTTGTCCTCCAACAGTTTTTGGGCCTGCTCCTGAGCCTTGTCCTTTTGTTTCTGGAGATTCTCTGCCTCAGCTTTCAGTTTAGTTGCTTCTTGAATTGCTTGCATTTTCTCCTTCAGCATTTTGTCAGCAAGAGCCCTCTGTTCTTCAAGCTCGGACTCTGTAATCTGTCTCTCTCGGGCTGCCTCCTGAGCTTCGAAGCTTAGCCTGGCAGCATCCTCCGCAAGCTTCTTCATGTTCTCAGCTTCCTCTTCCAGGAATTTCTGAGTATTATCTTTGTCTTTACTCATGAGACGCTGGTTTTCATTCTCAATTCTAAGCTTAAGTTTGACCAGCTCCTCCATCTGGACCTTGATCTTGAATAGCTCATCCTCCACTTGAGCCTTCTGCTTGACAGCATTGCTAACTTCATCCTTCTGGCGCTGAAGCTCTTCATCCAAAACAGATTTTTGCTTATCGGTCTCATCCAGTCGCAGTTTCACCTTTGTCAGCTCCTGCTCAACCTGTTTCTTCTGCTTCACTGTTTGTTCAGCTAGCTTTTTGTGCTTGGCCATCTCTGCATCTGCCTGCTGTTTCTGTTTCAGAGCAGCAGCCTCAGCTTCTGCTTGCTTTGCAGCCTCCTGCTCTGCTTCCGTCCTCAGTCTCTCAGCATCCCCCTGAGCCTTGACCTGTTTGGCAGCCTCAGCTTCAGCTGCTATCTTCTGTTTCTCAGCATCCTCTGCTTTTTGACGGAGTAAAGCAGCCTCTTTCTCAGCGTTCTCCTTTGCCTTCTCAGCTTCTTGTACAAGTTTCTTAGCCTTGTCAAACTCCTCTTTGAGCTTGGCCTGTAAAAGATTGTCCTCTTTCTGCTTGACCAGAACAGCCTGTGCTCTCTTTTCTGCAGCACTACATTTCTGTGCAGCCTCTTTGGCTAGACTAATTTGTTTCTCTGTTTCTTTGTCAGCATCCTCCTTTTGCTTGTTAGCATCAGCAGCAATCTTTTTGAGGCGCTCAACTTCTTTCTGAGCTGCCTGGCATTGTCGCGCTGCCTCTTCCTCTGCAGCAGAGATCTTTTTAACTTTTTCTTCAGCTTGCTTCCTTTTGTTCTCCTCCTCTAAAGCATGCTTTCTGAATTTCTCTGCTTCTTCCTCAGCCTTGACTTTGTTCTTATGTGTCTCATCTGCAATGCCTTTAAGCTTGTTCAACTCCAACTCAAGATCCAACTTGCCTGTTGATGCCTCCTCAAAGTTTAGTTTCAGTATGCGAATCTCCTCTTCGACCACCCTCCTCTGCTTAAGAGTTTCCTCTACAATTTTCTTCTGCCTCTCCAATTCAGAATCAGAAGTATTCTTAAGCTGGGTGATCTTTTCATCAATGTCTTGCTTGTGCTGTTTTGCTTGGTCTTCCAGGACCTTTCTCTGATAAGCCTCATCTTCGGCTTTTCTCCTAAGTCGCTCATTTTCTGCCTCTTTATCCTTCAGGGCAATCTCAGCTTCAGTTTTCAGAGAAGTTGCTTCATTAATGGCTGCCAGTTTTTCCTTGAGTATCTTCTCAGCCTCTCCTCTTTGCAGAGCCGCCTCATCCTCTGCTACCTGCCTCTGCTTCTTTGCATCTTCAGCAATTGATCTCAGCTTAGTCGCCTCTTCAGCTAGTTGCCTCATTTTCAATGCCTCAGACTCAAGGAGATTCCTGCTTTTCTCTGTTGTAGACATGGTCTCCTTCTCAGCTTTGGACTTCATCTGAAGAAGAACTTCCATTTCACGTCTTACTTTGGCCAGTTCGTCTTCTAGCTCTTTTCTTTGTTTTACAGCAGAATTCGACTCATTTTTCAGGCGCTGGAGCTCTTCATCCAATAGAGACCTCTGTTGCTTACCATGGTCAAAGTCAGCCCTTAGGCGAATTAGCTCTTGCTCTGCAGAGAGTTTCTGCTGGGCCATTCCCTCTGCCAATTTCCTCTGTTTCTCCAGCTCCTTCTCTGCCATTTCCTTTTGCTTAAGAGCAGCCTCTTCAGCCTTAGCCCTTTTCTTTGCCTCTCGCTCAGCTTTCTCTTTCTGCTTCTCTGCTTCCTCCTGAGCCTGGCTCTTCTTGTGGGCATCTTCCTCAGCCTGAAGTCTCAAACGGAGTGCCTCGTTGGCTTTCTGCCTCCACTTCTCAAGCTCCTTCTCTGCTTCCTCCCTGGCATTGTTGGCTTCCTCTTGCTGCTTCTTGAGGCGCTCTGCCTGTTCCTGCAACTGAATAACAGTGTCCTGTTCTTGTTTCAGTGATGCCTCAAGCTTTACTGCCTTCTCGTTAAAAGACATGCGTTTGGTTTGCAGCTCGGTGGCAGCACTCTTCTGTGCCACCTCCTCTGCAACCATGACCTGCCTCTGCTTCTCCTCCTCTGCCTGTTTCATGCGCCTCTCTGCCTCTTCAGCTTGCATCTTGAACTTCTGCAACTCATCCAGGGCCTTCTGCTTTTGCTTGGCAGCCTCTTGTTCTGCCTCTGCTTTGTGTTTCAGCTCCTCCTCCGCGTTGCGCTTTTTCTGAGTCTCTTCATTCACCTGCTTGCGAAGCTTCTCTGCCTCCTCCTGAGTAACTTTCCTCAGTCTCTCAGCCTCGACAGCCATGTCCCTGAGCTGCTGAACTTGGGCCTCAGCTGTGGCTTTCTGCTTTATGGTGGTCTCTAATTGGATTCTGATGATGTGGATCTCCTCTTCTATCTTGGTGTGACTATACAGTGCTTCCTCAACCTGCTGGCTCTTGGATTGGATCTCTTGCTCTGACAGATTCTTGAGTTCGTGCAGCTGCTGCTGTATGTTCTGCTTCTGTTTCTCAGAATCCACTTTCACAATCTCCCTCCTGCTGACCTCTTCTTTCATTTTCAACTTGAGCTCTTGGGCTTCTTGTTCCGCTTTAGCGATAGCTTTTGCGTGTGCCTCAGCTAACTGTTTTTGTTTGTCTAATTCAGCCTGCATCTCAGACAGCTTTTTTCTCTCCTCCTTCTTTAGTATTTCAGTAGCTTTCTGTATTAGTGGAAGCAAACAGTAAAGGGAAAAACAATGTTAAGTATTACAGTGTTAGAATATAAATGTTTGAGTTGATTGAATTACAAAAAAAAGTCAAATGTTTAAGTACATGTAGGTAGACATACAGTGGGGTCCGCAACTATTGACACCCATGATAAAGATGAGCAAAACTGACTTAAAAAAATAAATAATTAAAAAAGTTCCAATGCTTTTGAACATACAATATAGCTCAGTATTTGAATGATGTATTTTATAGAGTAATTTCTGCTAATCTTTATCAAGGGTGTCAATCATTTCGAACCCCATTGTAGATGTAAATACACAAACAAAATGTTACTTCAAATGAATAAATATTTGTTATCTAAGGGGAGAAATGTTTGTTATTTGCTTTAGGGAAATAATCACAAATGTCTTGTCACATTTACTTAATGTATGGCCCACAGAATGAGACATTACTTCACAACACGACACTATTGGGAATGGTATCATGCCAATTAGGTATTTTTCCTTGGGTCTTTTAAAGTAGCCATTTAATATTTCATTACTAAGATCAAATAAGAATCAATCAAATAACACTTTTCAATGTACTGACTTAGCTACTACTTTTCAACTTTACCTCGGACTAAGATTGTATTATCTTTTACAAATTAAATCCATCACGTTTAAAAATTTGAAATAAACTTGAAAGGACAGAATCAGAAAAATAATAATTTGCAAAGAGTGTATTACCCATAGAGGGTATGCTTAGATTGAGTTGAACTTTTCAGAACTTTTCTATTTTTAGGCAAAATTCTGAGCACCTATTCAACTCCGGCCATGTACAGAAGTTCGTAAAATGTCAAAGCTTTAGCGCAAGTCAATCCCAATTACTGTGCTTTAGAGAAAATAGCTTAGTGATGCAGCAAATAAAGCATGGGACTCATAAAACAAAAGGCACCACAAAATGACTATGTAATCAAATGTCATTAAGGCTATGAGACAAAATAATTGAAATGCAGAACCTAATCCTTTTATGTAAGATATTGTGGAACTTTACAGTTAGACAAGGTCCAAAAATGTGGATGTATATTTGGGAAGTATGGGGATTAATCTTTGAATGTTAATGGCATGTTGGTTCACTGGTGTGAATGAAACACAGATGCCTAATGATCACAGGGATAAACTGTAAAATAATGATAGTGATATGTGATATGGAGAGGGGGATTTATTCAAATATCTGGTGCTTTGTGGATTATTCACATTTTAAGCGTCCAAACATGATGACAAAGCACTGGCAAGGTTAGAAAAGAAAGGGGGAAACAAAACTGGTCATTTGAAATAATCATTCTGAGGTGGTAGTTAGTCAGACTGCAGCGTCCTAATCACCAGATCAGAGAAAAAAAATGTGTGCAAAAATATTTTGTTTCAAGAGTGAAATAACTAATTAAATGGCAGAACAAAAGGCTATTTAAAAAAAAAGACTGGGGTTGAATTGGGAGTCTAATGTTTGCTTCAGACTTGAGGGGATACTGTAGCAAAGCTAACTTGCAAGTGTAATTTAAAGACTGATTACACATCCATGCACCACAGTATAGGGGGGAATGAGAGACAGATACTGTTAGTGAATGGGATGTGCTGCAGCACCAGTATTTTAAATTACTCAACACTTTCCATACTGCGATGAGCTATACCAAAACGAATTCATTTCCTCATAGACCACATCAGCTAAAATATTTTGAACCCTTTAATTAATACATTAATAAATAAAGAGTAATTGTTGTTATAGCCTGGGTATTCAAGTCTGTGTGTGGCATCATGCCACTCCTTGACATGCCAAACATCAAAATAGTTGACATGCGCGCACAAACAGATCTTGGACCAGGCTATTGTTATTATGATTAGTGGGTTTAATTAAGTTGTCGGGAGCAGGGAGCTGCTGCCTGTCTTCAATGTGTCCCTCAATTACCTCCTCGTCCTCAAGGCGGCGCTGTGTCTCCGTGATAAACTTGATGTACTGGCTGGTCAGAGTCATCAGCTCACTGTAGCGGGTTCTTAGAGTCACATACTGAAAGACAATTCCAGATGTTTAGTAATCCCATATAATTGTTAACAACTTTAAAGCTACTGTAGCTGTAAAATAATATTACATAAATTCCCCATCATGTCTATATGACCTACCTCTTGGATTATATTGTCAGATGCACACTCCATTTTGGTTTTTCTAAGGGGCGAAGCCAGGGGCTCCACCAGAGCTTTGTACGTCACCACCTGAAGCTCAAAGTCCTGGGGAAAACACATGGACATAATATGTCATGGACATAATATAATAATTTGACTAATTCAACAAATCTCCATATGCATGATCTTGTTTTAAGTGATTTGCATACGCACCTTGACTGCATCAATATAAGCCCTTGCATGTTTTTGACACTCCTCAACCTTATCTTTGTTCTTCTCGATCTCTTCCAGGAGTTTCTGCAATGATAAAAGACTCTAACACTGACTGTATTGATATCGTAACATTATATTCCATCATCGAGCAAAGAAGCTTCATCTCAAATATTTGTAATGGAAGCCTCCTGCTACCTTGTCCTGGGTTCCTCACATTGGTGGTGGATGAGGTGAGTTTCCCCTTTACTATGTAAAGCGCTTTGAGCATCTAGGTAGAAAAGCGTTAAATAAATCCAATCAATTATTCTAATTATTATCAGTCGTACAGTACCTTCTCCTGTGCCAACTGCTGCTTAAGGGCCTTGCTGTCGCCGATGGGCACGGCCTGGATCTTCTCCTGCCTCTGCTTGGCATCACCGAGCCATCTGATGAGCCAGTCATAGCTCTCGTGGTAGGCGCACATCTGCCTCCCCAGCAAGTCCAGTTCCTGTAGGCGCAGGTCTATCTGGGCAAACACGGCCTGCCAGCGCTCCTCTAGCCCGGCCACTAGTTGGCGGTAGTGTTCCAGCTCGGTGTTGTGCTCACTGTGGACCAGCTTAATCCGCTCATTCACAGCCGCCGCCTTCTTCAGTTCCACCTGGAGATTGTCGAACGTCTTCTGGTCATCCTCTGCCTCGCCACGCATTGTCTACCAGAGTGAAAGAGGGAGACAAAGAGAGAGAGAAAAATAGAGTGGGAGAGCGAGAAAGAGAGATGGAGAGAGAGAGAGAACGAGAGAGATAGAGAAAGAAAGAGTGGGAGAGACAGGAACATCACTACAAATGCATATAAATCATTAAGTTACTGTCGGATAACCAGTCCATATAAAAGCATTGTCTATACACCAACGGATAGAATACAGTTAATTCTAACAGAGACGCAGTACCTTTAGCTGGGTGTGGTAGTTCTCCACCTCTTTTTCATCTGTTGGCATCTTGTTGACGTCTCGTAAACGGGCTTCATACTTTTTGAGGGTGTCCTCTGCTCCCTTTGTGCTGCGGATCACTATGTCGATGGTCTTCAGTCTGAACAAGGAATGGTGTATAGTGTAAGCTGTGTGTGTAACATGATTCAGATCTACTATTTAGATTGAAGATGTTACTTATTGGTTCTATGGTTTTGATATGCATGCTGTAACAATCAGAGTCAGGGGGGACTCACTTGTCCAGGTACACGGAGGACAGGCTGTAGATGTGCTCCATCTTCTTCAGCGTAACATCCAGCTCAGAGCGCAGTACTGGGGCGGAGCTGGACTGCTGAGGAGATGCCAGCACCTCCTCTGTCTTCTCAGCCACATTGGTCAGGTCTTTCTTCAAGCCCTCCAACTCTGACTGGACTTTCTATGAGCAAAAAAGGGAATAATGAACCATAACTGGCTATTCCACCTGTGCATCCAACCAGTCTTTTTTTCATGGAGTTGTTAACAAGCCAACCAGCAATATACTGTAAAGTGAAATAGGGATACAAAGGTCTTCTGAAACTTCTTACGATCAGAAACGAGCAGATGGAACATACTAAACAGCATGACTGATTTAAAAAAAAAAAGTGTCCCTTCTACTGTCTAACTTAATTTACTTGACACAAGGGAACTTTAAATAGTTTCCTAAACAATAACCCCATGTTGTATTTGGCCTGGCTCTGTTTCAAATAGGCATGTTATCTAATTTGGGCTCACACTTCATTAAAGATCTACAATTAACTCTGTTTACTTTGGGATTGGATGTGTGATTTATGATAACCATTTACCAGTGGCCTGGCCACTCCAGTCTAAATTACATAGATACTGATTTGTTTCCATAGTGAAGTGCCCTAAAACTGCCAAGATGCCCCTATAATGTAATGTTGTATTGTCTTTTTGTTCTTGTCTGTTATGTACTGTGTCATGTATTATTTTGTATTTTGTGTGGACCCCAGGAAGACTACCTGCAGCATGTGCAACAGCTAATGTGGATCCTAATAAACTAGACAAAAAAATGTCACTGAGGGGTGACGTCACTGCAGTACCTTCTGCTCAGTGGTCCTCTGGGCGCAAGCCTTGAGCGGCTCCTTGTCCACGGGCTGTCGCAGATGTGCGACGGTGCGAGTCTCACAGCCCTCCAGCTTCAGACACAGGTCCTTGATCTTGGTCAGGTAGCTCCGGCACTCAGATTCATCTTGCTCACCTGAACAGAATGGAGCAACCATAACAAACGTGTATAAGAAGATGCATTTTTAGACAGATCAATAGAACTAGAATTCTGGATCATAAAATTGTGCTCTGTTCCCTGATTAATATTGAAGGTTACAAAGAGCATATAGCCATGTATTTGCTTAAAATTATTTGGTTACATGGGCTGCATACCAAATGGCACCCTATTCCCTATATAGTGCATTACTTTTGACCAGGGCTCATAGGGATGTGGTCAAAAGTAGTGCACTATGTAGGAAACAGGGTGCCATTTGGGATGCAGCCACAGTTATGGTACAATAGCACAGTCAAAATAAAATTAAATACAATCACATTTTATTGATCGCATAGACATTTTTAGCAATGTTATTGCTGGTGTAGCGAAATGCTTGTGTTCCTAGCTCCAACAGTGCAGTAATATCTAACAATACACAACAATACACACAAATCTACGAGTAAAAGAATGGAATTAAGAAATATAAATATTTGGACGAGCAATGTCGGAGTTCGGAGTATATATATATATATATATATATTTTGTGGCAGAGGGCAGGGAGATATGAGGGGAGTGGTAATTGAGAGATATCTTGCAGGTAGCTGGCTCCACCCCCAAGCCCTATATGGACTTCCTTCCCCAACGAGGAAAGGCTTTGGGTCGTTAAGCCAGGGAGTGCTTGGGGATAAAGGAGGAAGCAGCCTGCACAAAGGGGGCAGAGGAAGTGAGAGACAAGAGAGGTATGAAGAGTGAGAGAAGTGAGAGGTATGAAGAGTGAGAGAAACGAGAGGTATGAAGAGTGAGAGAAACAAGAGGTATGAAGAGTGAGAGAAACAAGATGTATGAAGAGTGAGAGAAACAAGAGGTATGAAGAGTGAGAGAAATGAGAGCAAAAGCTGTGTGATTGCCTGTTGTGACCTGGACTGTTGGACTACTTCAATTGATTGGACATGATTTGGAAAGGCACACCTGTCTATATAAGGTCCCACAGTTGACAGTACATGTCCGAGCAAAAACCAAGCCACGAGGTCGAAGGAATTGTCTGTAGAGCTCCGAGACAGGATTGTGTCGAGGCACTGATCTGGGTAAAGGTACCAAAAAATGTCTGCAGCATTGAAGGTCCCCAAGAACACAGTGGCCTCCATCATTCTTAAATGGAAGCAGTTTGGCACCACCAAGATTCTTCCTAGAACTGGCCGCCCGGCCAAACTGAGAAATCGGGGGAGAAGGGCCTTGGTCAGGGAGGTGAACAAGAACCCGATGGTCACTCTGACAGAACTCCAGAATTCCTCTGTGGAGATGGGAGAACCTTCCAGAAGGATAATCATCTCCGCAGCACTCCACCAATCAGGCCTTTATGGTAGAGTGGCCAGACGGAAGCCATTCCTCAGTAAAAGGCACATGACAGCCTGCTTGGAGTTTGCCAAAAGGCACCTAAAGACTCATAGACTATGAGAAACAAGATTCTCTGGTCTGATGAAACCAAGATTGAACTCTTTGGCCTGAATGTCAAACGTCACGTCTGGAGGAAACCTGGCACCATCCCTACGGTGAAGCATGGTGGTGGCAGCATCAGGCTGTGAGGATATTTTTCACCGGCAGGCACTGGGAGACTAGTCAGGATCAACGGACCAATGTACAGAGAGATCCTTGATGAAAACCTGCTCCAGAGAGCTCAGGACCTCAGACTTCGGTGAAGGTTCACCTTCCAACAAGTCAATGACCCTAAGCACACAGCCAAGACAACATAGGAGTGGCTTTGGGACAAGTCTCAATGTCCTTGAGTGGCCCAGCCAGAGCCCGGACTTGAACCCGATCTAACATCTCTGGAGAGACCTGAAAATAGCTTTGCAGCGACACTCCCCATCCAACCTGACAGAGCTTGAGAGGATCTGCAGAGAAGAATGGGAGAAACTCCCCAAATACTGGTGTGCCAAGCTTGTAGTGTCATTCCCAAGAAGACTCAAGGCTGTAATCGCTGCCAAAGGTGCTTCAAAAAAGTGTTTTTATTAGTACAATTTTTTTTAAACCTGTTTTTTGTTTTGTCATTATGATGTATTGTGTGTAGATTGATGAGGGGGAAAAATATTTAATATATTTTAGAATAAGGCTGTAACGTAACAAAATGTGAAAAAGGTCAAGGGGTCTGAATACTTTCTGAATGCACTGTACATATGAAATGGGTAAAACAGTATGTAAACATTATCAAAGTGACCAGTGTTCCATGTCTATGTACATAGGGCAGCAGCCTCTAAGGTGCAGGGATGAGTAACCGGGTGGTAGCCGGCTAGTGCCAGTGAGTAAGTTCAGGGCAGGGTAATGGGTGGAAGCCGGCTAGTGGTGGCTATTTAACAGTCTGATGGCCTTGAGATATATTTTGTTCTTGGTAATTTCGATCATGAATTCATTATTTATGCCCAAATAATTGATTAAATTTTCTTGAGCTATATGTCTCATGAAATCCATAAAATCACTCAAGCATTTGCTTATCAACGCATAGTTTCAAAATCAAACTCAATCCACTGACAGCTTCATGCAGGAGAAATTATTTAACAACATGATTAAACAACACAATGCATCAACACACGCAAACTCATGCGATTGGACAAGGTGGCTAATGCAATGAACAGCAAAGTTAGAGAAAAATCTTGGATGGTGATCAATGATGGATAGGTTGAGTGAAGTTGATGGAATGAAATGAATCAGAACTATCAGAAAAAAGCTAAGCCAGTCAAAAATGTGCTCAATCTGACACTGCGACTAGGACACCTTACCTCTAGTGGGTGACACATAGCCTGTAATGTGAATTCAACAGTTAACCACTATTTCTAGATGAATGGGCCGGTGATGAATTAAAACATTCCCAACAACGAATATTGAAATCATGATGTTCATGAACGGAAAATGCAACGAAAACTCGTAAGGTGTGCAGTGCAACAAAATGTGCAATTAAGTGTGCATAACAAAGTGCAACACTGATGTCATCAAAAATAACATGGTTTGACGCTACTTCTTGTACTATACAGATCCTCTACCTGCCCAGATGTCCAACACTCACCTTTCTCCACAGAGTACAGCAGTCCTTCGTAGTGCTGGCTAGCCTTGTTGTAGCCACTCTCCACCTGCATGCGGTCGTCTGCACCAAACAGCTGGGAGTCCTGGCTGTCTCTTAGGAAGTCTTGGTAGTGGAGTTCCAGGTTCCTCAAAGCTAGCCTGTACTCCTCCACCCTCAGGGTCTTAAACTGTAGTGATGGGGAAGAAAGATAGGAAAGGTGAGCGTGGTTAGGAAGAGTGTTATATTCTCTTTGGCTGAATTCCATCCGAACCCCGCACCATCATTCCAGGGCCTTTGGAATTGTATAGCTAAGAATAAATCATTCTGTGGGCCTAATTCAATTCTACAACCAAGAGACACCATCTAATAACTAAAATGTCCTTTATTCTCTGATCTACTGTCTCCCAAAAGTATGTGTGTACATCCCAAATGGCATCCTATTCCCTATGTAGTGCACTACCTTTGACCAAGGTGCACTAAATATGGAATAGGGTTCCATTTTGAGACACAGCCTGTGTGAAACTATGAGCTCACCATAGTGATATTCCATGAGGTGATGAGGTGGATGTCTCTCATCAGGTACTGCCAGGACATGAGGCTCGTCATGTCTTGGTACAGCATCTGCCACAGGACCAGCAGGTTCTGGTGACTAGTGTCCAGACTGTGGGGGGAGGTTAGAGGTTAGTGAACTATACAGGTGCTGGGGTCAAAGGTCTTTACGAGACATCAAAGGTCTATCAAAGGTTAAATCAAATGGCTAAATCAAAGGTTTTAGCCATGTTATTTTATTCTGGGAGCCAGTCTGTTTCTGCTCTTTTGCCAACTCCTTATGGAATTGTCATGCCAGAGATGTTTGGCATGACAATGATAATGGAGTGGGCAAGAGCACAAAAAGATCTGGGACCAGGCTAATGCTAATGTTGTTAATAGCAATGCTAAATCAAACGTTTTGTCCATGTTGTTTCATGGTAATGCTGAATCAAAGGCTTTAGGCATGTTGTTTATGGTAAGGCTAAATCCGAGGTTTTTGCCATGTTGTTTTATTGCAAGGAGATGATTGGTTGCCTCACCCTGAGACGCCGCTCACTGCGTCATTATTGGTGGGAGGAACCAGGAAACAGATGGAGGGCATGGTGGCCTTGCTGCCTTTGGGGTTCTGCACCTTCCACTTGTACGGTTGAGAGTTGTCCAGCAGTGCACACTCCTCCCCTCTGTGAACTGTGAGCTGGAAAGAGGTACAAAATGGACGCCCACATTGTACTGTATCGGACCAGTTCTCATGACAAGCCTTCGAGCATGACTAATAAGATAAATAGAGAAAAAAAATAAACATATACTACTGCTTTTCTACTTCTAAGTGTCTACACTGAGTGTACAAAACATTAGGAACAACGTTCTGCCCTCAGAACAGCCTCAATGGACTCTACAAGGTGTCGAAAGGATTCCACAGGGATGCTGGCCCATGTTGACTCCAATGCTTCCCACAGTTGTGTCAAGTTGACTGGATGTCCTTTGGGTGGTGAACCATTCTTGATACACACAGGAAACTGTTGAGCGTGAAAAACCCAGCACTGTTGCCGATCTTGACACACTCAAACCGGTGTGCCTGGCACCAACTACCACACCCCGTTTAAAGCCACTTAAATATTCTGTCTTGCCCATTCACCCTCTGAAGGGCACACATACACAATCCATGTCTCAATTGTCTCAAGGCTTACAAATTCTTTTTTTACCTGTCTCCTCCCCTTCATCTACACTGATTGAAGTGCATTTAACAGGTAACATCAGTAAGGGATCATAGCTTTCACCAGTCACCTGGTCAGTCTGTCATGGAAAGAGCAATGTTTTGTACACTCAGTGTATGCTTTGAATAAACACTACATTTCCGCTGATTCTGATAGATTGTGCTTATACACTGTAAAACCGGATAAGTCCTGGCTGCTCAAACATTTTGAGGAAACCGATCACCTCAAAAAGTTATGAAACTTAAATAGCTGAAGTGAGCAGTACTACCTTCATATTAGTAATACAAATGCAGTTTTTTTGAGTAAGGTATATTTAAATTTAACACCCCTCTCTAAGCCAGTGCCTCTAATCATTTCCTGTGTGCCTTGGCTATTCAATTGAATTGTAGAGTTACCACCCATGACTATATTTGTTAGTGACAGAGACATGGTTGTAAAATTCATTAATTTTCAGTCCTGTGTCCTTCACCAAGTGAGTTCCTAGGCGAATATTATCATTATAATAAAACCATTACATATACATAAGGCCTTATACAGTGGCCTGTAAGTAGGGTTGCAAAATGACACAAACTTTCCCAAAACTAATTGTAATTATCATTATGCTGGCTTGCAAAGTGATGTGTAATTCCTATTGGAATCTAGCCAGCATTAGGCTATCCAAAAATATACATTTGTATTCACCCGCATGACTTAGGAGACTACCTAGCAATTTAAACTGGAACAACCATTTCAGTAACAGGTGCAAAAATGTAATGATTGAATTAGACATTGTTAATGTAGACATTGTTAATGTTGTAAATGACTATTGTAGCTGGAAACGGCAGATTATTTATGGAATATCTACATAGGCGTACAGAGGCCCATTATCAGCAACCATCACTCCTGTGTTCCAATGGCACGTTGTGTTTGCTAATCCAAGTTTATAATTTTAAAAGACTAATTGATCATTAGAAAACCCTTTTGCAAGTATGTTAGCACAGCTGAAAACTGTTGTTCTGATTAAAGAAGAAATAAAACGGTCCTTTTTTAGACTAGTTGAGTATCTGGAGCATCAGCATTTGTGGGTTCGATTACAGGCTCAAAATGGCCACAAACAAATAACTTTCTTCTGAAACTCGTCAGTCTATTCGTGTTCTGAGAAATGAAGGCTATTCCATGTGAGAAATTGCCAAGAAACTGAAGATCTCGCTATGTACTACTCCTTTCACAGAACAGCGCAACCTGGCTCTAACCAGAATATAAAGAAGAGTGTGAGGCCCCGGTGCACAACTGAGCAAGAGGACAAGTATATTAGAGTGTCTAGTTTGAGAAACAGACACCTCACAAGTCCTCAACTGGCAGCTTCATTAAATAGAACCTGCAAAACACCAGTCTCAACGTCAACAGTGAAGAGGCGACTCCGGGATGCTAGCCTTCTAGGCAGAGTTGCAAAGAAAAAAGCCATATCTCAGACTGGCCAATAAAAAAATGAATATGGGCAAAAGAACACAGACACTGGACAGAGGAACTCTGCCTAGATGGCCAGCATCTAGGCAGCGTCACCTCCTCACTGTTGACGTTGAGACTGGTGTTTTGCGGGTGCTATTTAATGAAGCTGCCAGTTGAGGAGGCGTCTGTTTCTCATTGGAACACAGGAGTGATGGTTACTGATAATGGGCCTCTGAACGCCTATGTAGATATTCCATAAAAAAACTGCAGTTTCCAGCTACAATAGTCATTTACAACATTAACAATGTCTACACTGTATTTCTGATCAATTTGATGTTATTTTAATGGACAAAAAAATGAGCTTTTCTTTCAAAAACAAGGACATTTCTAAGTGACCCCAAACTTTTGAACGGTAGTCTCTATATATTTTTTTTAATCAACCTGCAGTAGAGCATTCTGGGAAAAAGTTCATTTTTTATCATATCTTTAAAAAACTGAGTTGGTGTTACTTCTCATTTAGTTTTGAGTCAGACTTAATAGAAGTATTTGAGTTACAGTGTACTAAGTAGTAGCCTCACCTCCATCTGTTTGAAGTCGCAGACGGCCTGGACAGGCACTTTGCCCTTGACTGGTGTTGCAGGGTTACGTGGCTTCAGCTGGACAATGGTCTTGGCCCTCCGGTTCAGCCCATCCAAGTGGGTCTTAAACTCTTTCAGTTGCTCCTTCTCATCCTATAGGAAACATCACATTGTATTTAATAAAACAAACAATGACAGGTGCTGTTGCTTTAGTAATGTCACTGAAGTAGAGTTGCTGAATTTCCTCTTCACTTCTTCAAGTAGAGTAAGTCAACCTACAACTGCGTCCTGTAACAAGTCCTCGAGTCGTGTCACAGTGATGTTACGGTTGCACGTGTATTTCTTCTTCATTGTCTTATCCATCTTTTTCATCTTCTCCTCTGCCTCTTTCACATCAGAGAAAAACTACAACGGGTAGAAAAGGAAGAGCACAAACCGCTTTAAAGATTATGTATTTTAAGAAGTGTTTTATGCTCATTGGACCATCTGAGGGGGATATATGAGTTGGCATACTTGGAAGTAGACAGTGTTCTCTTTGAGGTGGGACTCGATGCAACAGCAAAGCTGCAGGATCCAGCTCCACTGGGTCTGCAGGGCTGCAGTGAAGGCCTTTGGTGGAGAGAGAGAGAGAGAGAGAGAGAGAGAGAGAGAGAGAGAGAGAGAGAGATGGGTGTGAGACAACCATTGGCCTCTTAAAAAAAGCGCTTTAACAACCCACCTATCCTCATGTCCTCTGCTTTTAGAAATAAAAGACAAAGTGAAAGACAAATCCCTGTTAAATATATTCTGTGATGCAGGGGCAGGCCACTAGATTTAGCCGCGGGAAGATTTTTTTGTCTGAGTGTATGGTCAGGGGGCCGGAACATAATTAGAATATTTTGAACACTGTAAATTGAACACAAGTAAGCCCAAAAAGAGAAGATAACATGATTTGAAGATAACATGATACTTTCATACCTTTATTACATTAAGACACATTTTACAAATCTTTATTTTTATTAATGGGAAGACTTGGTAACATATTTACTCAATAAATTTTAGCTGAATTCCTGGTGATATTGTCTTTTTTTTCTCACCTCTACAGTCGTCTTGGCAGGGTGTCCCTCCTTCAGCAGTTTATCTCCTTGGACCTGGACACTGTTGACCCTCTTCTCCCTGTGCTCCAGCTCTTTCATCAACCCCTGAAATAAACCAAAAGAAAACACAGGAGTTATGGCAAGAGGGGGGGATATTACTAGATATGCAATTGCATCCCTAATCATAATAAATTAATTACTTTAATGATTTTTTAATTGGCAAGATTAGCAAACTTAGGCATGACATGCCAGCAACAAACGCTGACACTACGCATCCAAGTATAACTGATCAAATTATGAAAGACAAGCATTGTCATTTTGAATTCCGTTAAGTGAGTTTGGAAGAGGTGAAAAAATTATTGTTGTCTATAAACACTGATTGAAGATATGGCATCTAGGAGTAGCAATATCGTCCGCTATTATCCTCAGTTGTCAGACCCCGGTGGCTTGTCAGTGTTTATAGACAACAATAATTTTTTCACCTCTTCCAAACTCACTTAACGGAATTCAAAATGACAATGCTTGTCTTTCATAATTTGATCAGTTTTGTCGCAGCTGGACTACTGTTCAGTCATGTGGTCAGGTACCACAAAGAGCGACCTCAGAGAATTACAATTGGCTCAGAACAGGGCAGCACGGCTGGCCCTTAAATGTACACGGAGAGCTAACGTTAATAATATGCATGTAAATCTCTCATGGCTCAAAGTGGAGGTGAGATTGACTTCATCACTACTTGGTTTGTAAGAAGTGTTGACATGCTGAATGCACTAAGGTGTCTGTTTAAACTACTAGCTCACAGCTCAGACACCCATGCATACCCCACAAGACATGCCACCAGAGGTCTCTTCACGGTCCCAAAGTCCAGAACAGACTATGGGAGGCGCACAGTACTACATAGAGCCATGACTACATGGAACTCTATTCCACATCAGGTAGCTGATGCAAGCAGTAGAATCAGATTGAAAAAAACAGTTAAAAATACACAGCGGGGACTGTGAAGACACACACAGGAACAGACACACGCATACGCACACATACTTTAGCACACGCATTCTACACACACGTACATTGTAATATTGTTGTATAGTGGTATTATTATTTTTTTATTGTAGATATGTAGTGGTGTAATGTACCGTTTTATCTTTTGTTTTATGTGTTTGGACCCCAGGAAGAGTAGCTGCTGCCTTGGAAGCAGCTAATGGGGATCCCATTTTATTTCATTATACAGAATCTGATCAAAAGCTCATTTAAGATGGCATTACTACTGTTCTGTAAAGTGCAATAGCTTTTTACTTTACTCTACAAGATACCGTATTATGCTTAACTCTTTTCGTATTTAACTGAAGTTGAACTTTCCAGGTATTGTGAGGATGAGAACAGCCATACCGAGTAGTTGTCTTTCTTGGCGGTCATGTTGGTGTTGCGTTCGCTCCAGTCATAGTTAACCTCCTCCTCTTCCTTTTCATTCAGCCACATCAACTCCTTGGTGGCTGCAGTGACAAAGGCATGAAGCCCGTCCAGGCTGCGCAGACGAGCCTTGGAAGAACTCTGAGGAGAAAATAATATAAATGAGATTGGAGAAGACACATTAGATAAATGGCAGATAGTTGAACAGTTGTAGTTGTAAGTTAATATCTTGAGTCCAGAACATACCAGAAGCTTGCCATAATGCAACTCTAGCTTGGATAAGTTGTCTCTGTAGGCACCTTTGCTGACAGGGGAGAGCTGACTCTGAAGGAATTGAAAAAGAGACTAAAGATTAGAGAAGAAGCAGGGTTAAAAAAAAAAACAGTCAGACTACTTTGAGCATTAACCAAAGAGGATCAATGATGGTATGACTGAATCAGTCCAACTCCAATCCCATCCCAGGTAGTTTTTCCCAATGTACCTCGTCTGCTTTTGCCCTGCCAATCTTAGCATGGAACTCCTCCACTGACTGGTGAAGGCCTCGGTGGCTGCCCAGCTGGGACTCCACGGTGGGCAGGTCTGAGCCCCATTCCCCCCGGTCCACCCGCCTCTGGTTCTCCTCCACCCAGGCCAGCAGGTCCTGGATGTAGCGCAGGGTCACCTCATCCAGCTCAGGACGCACCCTCATGGGTGCCTGCTGAAGGGTCTGCATCTGGGACATGGGTATCTGGGTGATGGTTACCCCGGACTTCAGGCGCAGGTTGTACTCACTGCGCAGGTTCACCAGCCGCTCATGGAGACGGTACACTCTGGAGGTAAAACAGCAGGAACAATGATGACTTGTTCAATGACAACAAAACAACTTGTCATGAATATGTAAAGACAGGGTAATAATAAAATAGTTGCACTACAGTAAGGGCTTAGGTGTCGTCACGTGTCGCACAAGGCCTCACAATAATACAGTAATGCTCTGAGTGAATGATGTGGCGCTGAAATGGTTTTACTCAGTGGTTGTTCTGACCTGCGGTACATCTGTTCAGCTTGTAGGTGGCGTCCATCCTTCAGCAGCTGCACATCGTTGAAAAGGTACCGGATCATGCCCTCGGCCTTGTCCAGATCTGTCTCTACCTCTGCTGTGTGCATAGCAGGCTTTCCTGAGTTCAGCAAACGGACATCCTAGAACATAGATACAGTATAAACACCATGACACCATGTGTTCCATCTTGAATACAGCATCAGTAAACATCAGTCCATCAGCGTGAGAATGCTTTTGAACATCAGAACACATCCAATCTGCGGGGTATTCATTCACTGTATCATTGACTAGACTCAGTCTAGCATGGGCTTGTGGTTACAGAATGTACATTATACAGTCTATATTGGCTAGTGACTGTTTGCCCCGGCAGGGTGTGAGACTCACCATCTGTAGCAGGCCCTCAACCTGGTTGAGCTGCTCCTCACACACCCCAGACTCCATCTGGACCTTACTGACAATCCTCTGCAGCCGCTCCAGCCTGAGGGTCAAAGGTCAACACATCAGTTGAGACATGTTCCACAGTCTATCATAACTCAGCTATTGAGGTATTGTCTAATGAGGTAACGATTTAACTCAATGATAGTACTGTAAATCATGACTGGCAGTACTCTACTCAAAACCCCTTGGCCAGATCCCTTGTGAAACAAGTATTTTGACCTCAATGGGACAACCTGGTTGAATAAAGATACAATAATAAAAAAAAATAATATATATATATATATATATATGTGTGTATAAATTAATTTCAATAGCTTCAATAAAATATCTGGAGAAAAAAAACTTCAGCAAATTACAGCAAACATCCAACAATCTTCTCAGAAACATTATGCAGGCACGGTAAAGCACTCACTCCTTCTCGATCTTTTTGCGTAGTAAATACTCTAAACCATAGATCTGACTGGCAAAGGCCATGATGGATTCACTGACAGCTTGTCCTCCCCAGTAGATATGATGACAGTCCACACAGGATGTTGTAATGCGATAAGGTGTTGTGTGGTTGGCTGTTGCGTGACTCACAGACCACAGTAGTTTCTCCGACCGCTGCCCTGACTGCTTACTCCAAGACTGGAAGCCTTGTGATGAGAGACCAACCCTTACCAAAAACTACATACGCCCCGCTTGTGACTTGGAAAAGATTGTCCTACAATAACTTGCTTAGGACGCAAACAATCACATTATTGAAAGGTTTTGAACTCTCCATGGCAACGGCAGTGCATGGATCTTTCAGTGAGTCATGGTCGGGTTGTCCAGCTATCTTTATCTCACAATGCCTTCTCACATCTACCGAACTGGTTATAATCCACATAGTTACTGCAGCCACATAGTTACAGACGCCTTTGGGGTTTAAATGCTATTTTCTCCAATGCTTTAACAACTGAAACACAACAGAAACACCATGTGACAGAGTCCCTAAATTGAGAATTTCTCCTCAAAACTGCATCTAACAAAAAAACACTTTTCAGCATCATCTCAAAAATTATCTCAAACACCATAGGCCCTCCGACCACAGTTTTGTACGTCTGTATAGTGGCTGACCCACCTCTCAAATTCTGTCCTTAGAAGACGCTCTCTCTCCAATATGGCTACATGCAGACGGCCCCACTCCTTCTCCACATCGATAGGGTGGTATCCAGGGGGCACCTTGACATGACCCACCTGAACTGCACCCTGCAAGGACAGACACAGACAGGCACAGTCAGGAAAGCTTTCAAAAAAATGGCCAGCATCTATTTGATACAGTTAACTATTCACTCTGGGTGTTTCGGCTTCTTCTCTTTATAGAGGATTATTTGCTAACCTCAAATGACTTGTAGACGTGTTTGGATCGATTCTTGTCAGCTTCCTTTGCAGGCAGCTCTGTCTCCTTGAACTTCAGAAACTGGCGCCAAAGAACCTGTAGATTTAAAATGTTGCTGATTTAATTCAACATGAGAACTGAACATAGCTCTTGTTTCATCACATCCCCCAGACAATTTTCAGAAATCAGAGACAAACAGTTAGAGTATTTCCTCATCAAGCGAGATATAAGGTATTATAGAGGCTAGTACCACTTCCATAACTGCTACTCCACAATCGCCCCAATATGAAAAAATCATGCTAATTAATTCACTGTTACAACTGAACATAGCTTTTGTCATATACAGTATCAAGTCTCTAAGACAATTATTATAACAATTAAATAAACAGACAATTAAAACATTCACTTACATGTATCAAGCAAAAGATTTCCCCAACAGGTGAGGAGACTTACCTCAATCTCCTCATAGCTGGTAGGGAACTTCCTCTCCTCAAACACAATGATGTGGTGTCTGATCCACTGCAACAGCAGGGTCACTAGCTCATAGTACTCCTGCCAGCGCAGCTCCAGCTCCTGGGGGACACACAGGAGAAGGTTCATTAGAGAAAAGTTTAATGAAACTATATTGAACAAAAATATAAACGCAACATGTAAAGTGTTGGTCCCAGAAGTTTTCCATATGCACAAAAAGCTCAATTCTCTCAAATGTTGTGCACAAATTTGTTTACATCCCTGTTACTGAACATTTCTCCTTTGCCAAGATAATCCATCCACCTGACAGGTGTGGCATATCAAGAAGCTGATTAAACAGCATTATCATTACACTGGTACACCTTGTGCTGGAAACATTGTTTCAAGTTTTGAGGGAGCCTGCAATTGGCATGCTGACTGTAAGAATGTCCAACAGAGCTGTTGCCAGAGAACTGAATGTTCATTAGCTGGGCTTGGCTCCCAGTGGGTGGACCTGGCTCCCAAGTGGGTGGGCTTATGCCCAACCATAGATTAGGGCTTAATGAATTTATTTCAATTGACTGATTTACTTCTATGAACTGTAACTCAGTAAAATCATTGAAATTGTTACAGTGAGGGAAAAAAGTATTTGATCCCCTGCTGATTTTGTACATTTGCCCACTGACAAAAAAATGATCAGTCTATAATTTTAATGGTAGGTTTATTTGAACAGTGAGAGACAGAATAACAACAAAAAAATCCAGAAATACGCATTTGAAAATCTCAGGAGGGATTTTGTCCCACTCCTCTTTGCAGATCTTCTCCAAGTTATTAAGGTTTCGAGGCTGACGTTTGGCAACTCGAACCTTCAGCTCCCTCCACACATTTTCTATGGGATTAAGGTCTGGAGACTGGCTAGGCCACTCCAGGACCTTAATGTGCTTCTTCTTGAGCCACTCCTTTGTTGCCTTGGCCGTGTGTTTTGGGTCATTGTCATGCTGGAATACCCATCCAGGACCCATTTTCAATGTCCTGGCTGAGGGAAGGAGGTCCTCACCCAAGATTTGATGGTACATGGCCCCGTCCATCGTCCCTTTGATGCGGTGAAGTTGTACTGTCCCCATAGCAAAAAAACACCCCCAAAGCATAATGTTTCCACCTCCATGTTTGACGGTGGGAATGGTGTTCTTGGGGTCATAGGCAGCATTCCTCCTCCTCCAAACACAGCGAGTTGAGTTGATGCCAAAGAGCTCCATTTTGGTCTCATCTGACCACAACACTTTCACCTAGTTGTCCTCTGAATCATTCAGATGTTCATTGGCAAACTTCATATGTGCTTTCTTGAGCAGGGGGACCTTGCGGGCGCTGCAGGATTTCAGTCCTTCACGGCGTAGTGTGTTACCAATTGTTTTCTTGGTGACTATGGTCCCAGCTGCCTTGAGATCATTGACAAGATCCTCCCGTGTAGTTCTGGGCTGATTCCTCACCGTTCTCATGATCATTGCAACTCCACGAGGTGAGATCTTGCATGGAGCCCCAGGCCGTGGGAGATTGGCAGTGCTTTTGTGTTTCTTCCATTTGCGAATAATCGCACCAACTGTTGTCACTTTCTCACCAAGCTGCTTGGCGATGGTCTTGTAGCCCATTCCAGCCTTGTGTAGGTCTACAATCTTGTCCCTGACATCCTTGGATAGCTCTTTGGTCTTGGCCATGGTGGAGAGTTTGGAATCTGATTGATTGATTGCTTCTGTGGACAGGTGTCTTTTATACAGGTAACAAACTCCCTTTAAGAGTGCTCCTAATCTCAGCTCGTTACCTGTATAAAAGACACCTGGGAGCCAGAAATCTTTCTGATTGAGAGGGGTTCAAATACGTATTTCCCTCATTAAAATGCAAATCAATTTATAACAAATTTCACATGCGTATTTCTGGATTTTTTTGTTGTTATTCTGTCTCTCACTGTTCAAATAAACCTACCATTAAAATTATAGACTGATCATTTCTTTGTCAGTGGGCAAACGTACAAAATCAGCAGGGGATCAAATACTTTTTTCCCCTCACTGTACATGTTGCATTTATAGTTTTTGTTCAATATAAATCAATGATGGTAGTCTCCATACCACTGCATTAAAAATCACTCCACTGGTCAAACATGGTGTTGGGTGAAGTTCCCTCTAGATGCTAATCTTGGTTCAGTTTTGCATTTTCCCCACTATTGGTTAATGTTAGGATTGGGGGAAGGGAAGCTGATTCTATACCTGTACATAAGGGAAAATTCCCTCTGGAGCGTCAAAGACATCTTAAAGTTTGGGAAGATGTGACCTCATAGGTGAGACCAGGAGGAAGCCCCTTAGTGGTGATGACCTATACGGTTCCAAGAAGAGGACACTCACATTGGCTTTCACCCCATCCTGGACGTCAGGTACACGGGGCATGACGTCATACAGGGAGGACACGTATGTGATGATGGACTTCTCTCGTCTGGGTGTGGCACATCCACATCTTAATAGAGGGGAGACAATGAACATCAGTTAAAAACAGATTTTTTTAGAAGCTAAATGCAAGTATTCATACAAATACACTTACAGATATCTGTGAATAGTATTGACAGTAATGGAGAAAACAATACTCGCACATTCCGTTACCTTCTGGGTCGAGCAACCGAGTGACTCCCAGGTCTCTCTCTGCCACACTGAAGGCCTGCTCCAGGTTCTCTACATGGGTCTGTCGGTACACCTTACTCATGTCAATCAGAGTAGGCCTGGGGACAGAACATAGAGAAGACTGTTAAAACTATAAAATTGCATCTCAGACACTGTATTTTCTTAAAGAATATAGTGCAAATGGATGTATTATATTCATCTTTGCAACCCCCCAAAAAATTTGTGCAGATGGTCGGGGGGGCCGGAACATAATTACAAATAATTTGTAGATTGCAAATTATCTGCAAGAAGCCCAAACAGACATAATATTTGACTAAAACATAACCATTTCAAACATTGCTTACATTTGTATATGATCACGTGTGTCTCTCTATTATGTGTGTGAATACTTCGGAACAGATTTCCCAAGTTAAAATCACTTGATTTCCTGGTGTTTTTAGTCTTTTATGTCCAACAACGAAGAAGAAAAAAACTAGTTGGGGAACCCTGCTGTAGGCAGTTTAATCCTGATGGAATGCCTACATTAGATCCTGATCGACATGCCTCTCTCAGAGGAATGTGAATACAGACAAGAGTAGGGCAGGAAAAAACAAGAGCTCCTACCAACCAGTAAGTTAGAAATTCCCCACACCGTTTCATGCACAAAGAAAACATGCAAGTAATTCCATGTACACTGCCAATAAAGGTGTTGCAGTCAAATAACATGCAGACACAAGCTTTGACTGCTTGGAATGAGCACAGGTCATCTCATATTTTCCAAGGGATTTAGTCTGGCATGGTTAGACAAAATACAGGGGTTTTGTAAACAAATTATAAAAAGGTGAAATATGCATAAATTGTTCTATTCCCTGTTAGAAATTAACTCATGTCTAGAAGTAGGAAACAAAAAAGGAAACGGCTATCAAAGTTAATCCCAACCACCACCTTAATGAAAAAAATCACATAAACCCTCCATACCCTTGCACAACTCTTTGCATGTTGTAGTCTCCATGGCCAGTGGGCCATTGTCTGTCCCTGCTCAGGTGCACTATGCGAGGTTCTGACCCTGACCCAAACCCTGCCTCCTGCTCCCCGTTCTGGGAGCCTCGGCTGGAGAACTTTCCCGGGCTCTGGAACCCCTGACCCGAGTCAAAGGAGCTGCTCTCAGCTGGGATTTCCTCACACAGCATGACCACCCGGTCCTCCAGGTCACTGACGGAGCCCTGGGTGCTGCTGGAGGTGCTGTTCAACCGTCTCTTGGAGGAGCGGAACTTCTTCTTCAGACTGTACATCATGGTGAGGGTGTGTGTGGGTGTCCTCAACTACAACAGTGTCCAAATAGTATTCAAACTCTCATCTTGCAGTTTTTCCTTTCAGTCTTACAAATCCATCAGCGTATGAGACTGTGACAGATGTTTTTCAGATTTTACAAGGTTCATGATGCATGCTCACCCTCCAGATACGAGAAAATAGACATTCATACTGTAGCGGTGGTTACTCCCCCAAAACACAACTATCGTTCAAGCTTTCCAGTCCTTTTTCCGTTCAGTGTCTCATGTATCCACATTGCCTTTGATGTAGCATCCCCTTTCCACAGCTAGATAATGCGCAATCCTTGGGTGTTGACGGTCATAGAATTGAGAGATTACTTTCTCATGCATTTCCCAAATTCAATTTGTTGTGTGTGAGCCCAGACTACTTTGTTGATTTGTCGTTCTGCAGTCTGTTTCTGTCTTGCTCTTGGTCTGTGTGGAGTTTGTATGGCAGACACACCTGAGACACCTGGGCGTACCTGAGCTGTGCTGCTACTTGCTGAGACTTAAAAGCACAGCCCTGTGGGCATCATATTTTCAAATTCATGGGACACAACCCCTCAGTCACAATCCTCTCTCCTTTCATGCAACTAAACACTACTTTAAAGCTGCCTTGCCACCACCTGTGCCTTTCTCCTGAGTTGTGTGTGTGTAATGTGTGAGCCTACAGGGTGTGTGTTTATACAGTATGTGCAAACATGAAAAGTCTGTTCTCAAAATCTACCCTGAGCCCTTATGGTAGTTATGTCTATTCTTTTTACACAGGTATTAAGCTAACTCTTTCATGATATGTGACCTGTTGGACTTGCACCTGCCTCTATGGATGACTGAGGAAGAACACCTTCCTAATATTTGCACCTTCCTAATAGTTGCACCCCCTTTGCCCTCAGAACAGCCTCAATTAATCGGGCCATGGACTCTACAAGGTGTTGAAAGCGTTCCACAGGGATGCTGGCCCATGTTGACTCCAATGCCTCCCAAAGTTGTGTCAAGTTGGCTGGATGTCTTTATGGACCATTCTTCACACACACGGGGAAACTGTTGAGAGTGAAAAAATCCAACAGCATTGCAGTTCTTGACACAAACCGGTGTGCCTGGCACCTACTACCATAACCCGTTCAAAGGCACTGAAATCTTTTGTCTTGGCCCATTCACCCTCTGAATGGCACACATACACAATCCATGTCTCAATTGTCTCAAGGCTTAAAAATCATTTTTTAACCTGTCTCCTCCCCTTCATCTACACTGATTGAAATGGATTTAACAAGTGACATCAATAGGGGATCATAGCTTTCACCTGGTCAGTCTATATCATGGAAAGAGCAGGTGTTCATAATGTTTTGTGCACTCAGTGTATTAATGCTATGTGCTGAATGCATACCTGGACATGCGTGATTGCTACAGCAAATAAAATGTTTTCATCAATGAAACTACTTCCAAATAAAATAATGAGAAGTACTTGTAATGTTTGACTGAATTTGATTGACGACTGATTGCGTAACTATGTGAAGAGGTCAGCCGTTCTACAATGTGACAGTGAACATGAATTTCACATTCTTGTCTTTGTATGTACAGTAATACATATAAAATGTAACAAGGAGCACAGGGGCTCACTAGGACGTATATAATAGCAGGTCCAGGCAATCGCATGTAATCACAAAATGGTTAGGCATAGCTTAAAAAAAATTGTTCTTGCATGTCCATGTATCCCCCTGGCACAACCTCCGCCCTGTGACACCCACAATGTCCTCAAGCCCCAGTCAGATCACCTCAATACTACTCCTTCAAGGATGCATCTCACCTGTGTTTGTGTATGACAGC
Source organism: Brachymystax lenok tsinlingensis (assembly GCA_030435695.1). Taxonomy (NCBI): domain Eukaryota; kingdom Metazoa; phylum Chordata; class Actinopteri; order Salmoniformes; family Salmonidae; genus Brachymystax; species Brachymystax lenok. Next base: position 1,010,829 of record CM059806.1, on the reverse strand, counting down.
GTTAAAGAGCTTGCCGTCCCTCCAGCTAGTGGTGAAGTTGTCGCAGCGCATCCCGTGGTATCCCTCCACCATGCGCTGGGACCACAGAAGCAGCTTCTCCTTGGCCGTCATGTCGTCTGACTGGCCATTCACCTGGATGTCGGAGATCTGGGGGCCGGGGGTATTGGTAAGCATTTGTATTGGTAAGGCAGGCTATCAAGTGTTGGTCCTGAGGATCCATAGGGTATACAGGCTTTTGTTCAATTCTAAAGGTACAAACACATCTTTATTTTTTATTTATTTAACCTTTATTTAACTAGGCAAGTAAGTTAAGAACAAATTCGCATTTACAATGACGGCCTACCCCGGCCAAACCCTAACTCGGACGACGCTGGGCCAATTGTGCACCGGTTTATGGGACTCACAATCACGGCCGGTTGTGATACAGCCTGGAACTGATTTAACTAGTTTGATGATTAGTTAATTATTTGAATCAGGTGTGTTAGAACTGGGCTTGAACAAAAGCTTGCACACCTTGTAGGTCTCCAGGACTGAATAACAGTGTTATAGATGGTTCAAGGTGTGGTGGGTTGGCAAAATGGCTGGCAAAAGGGTTATGGGCTGTGGATAAAGGGGCACATAATGGAAGAGTACTCTGCGTTCTTTGGTATAATCATTATGCATTGATTTCAAGTTCAAAGGCAGGGAAACCTTTTCCCAATAAGCAACTTGACTTGATCCAGGCTTAAGATGACTCACATTTTCAACCTCAATAACCAACAGTCAGATGCAAAATGCATATGAAATCCATTGCAGTTTGCTGCTGTGAAAACACCCCAAACAGCTATATGTTCCCGGTTGCAGAATCCAAGTTGTGAGAGTAAAAACATCCATGGGGCACAGAATTTAATAAGGTGCAGTGAATTCCTGCAGCAAATTCCTGTTTAAACGAAGTTGGAAAATAAAGCTATGAGTCACAGGTGCAGCCTTGAGAATCTCTCAGCAGTCTATTTCCCTCTGGTGAGAGAGATGATAACTATTGCATCTACAGGAAGATTCAACAATACTGAGGTAACTTAAGGTAAATGGTGGAGCTGTGTTTACTTGAGTGTTTTGCTGCTGTTACTCAATGCTCAATACTACGTGTGCATTGCATAATGTGTTCAATGCATTGTTAAATAATGAATGTATTGCCTCGCTAGAAATACAATGCATAACCCAAACCCCTCTCAACCACCAAAAATAAAACAATAACCAAAGAAAAAATGGATGATCCATGGAGTAGTGGTGACTTTTAGTCATAACAAGGACACTTTATAGAGCCTTAATGGAACAAGAAAGATTGCTTTATGACCAATGTGACACGTTCAATGTTTGGCCGGTGGTGGAACACCGTCAGTGGTTCTAATATCACTTTCAGGCTTTTTTTTAAGGAAAGGGTGGAGAGAGGAAAAATGTAGGCCTTACCATCCCTCAAGGCCTTACCATCTCTCTCCCTTCTTCTCTGTAGTGGGGGAACCCCACTTCTATGTAGGTACTCATGATGTGACTCACACACACACCACACGGAAACATCAATTCGCCTTCATAAGAATCTATAGAGATTCCCGCTTACTTCCACTTCCTCAAGGCATCCAACCGTAAACCAAAGGATAATCATGTTGTGCCTATGGGCCGAAGTAGTGAGCTACATAGGGAATAGAGTGCCATTTGGGACGAAGTCAGATTCCTCTCATCAAAAACAAAGTAGAGCCAATGGTGGGACTTGAAATGCTTATATCCGCTACCTGCCACACCCACCTCTCTTTCCTGCCTCCCCACGGGAAACACTGAGTCACCCTGGAGTGGACAGAATCCCAAATGATGGTAATCCCAGTATAACCAGTATATCCATTATAGAATCAAAGAATATCCTTGCCCTTCTTTTCCATATTTCAAAATACTCTCAAATGCTAAACAAATAACCAAATACTCCCAGCATCTCCCATTTGGGGAGAAATAATTTCAAAGTCACCATTATTAGTCAGTTGTACAACCAAATGCCTTCAACCGAAATGTGTCTTCCGCATTTAACCCAACCCCTCTGAATCAGAGAGGTGCGGGGGGCTGCCTTAATCGACATCCACGTCTTCGGCGCCCGGGGAACAGTGGGTTAACTGCCTTGTTCAGGGGCAGAATGACAGATTTTTCCATGTCAGCTTGGGATTCGAACTTGCAACCCTTCGGTTACAAGTCCAACGCTCTAACCACTAGGCTACCTGCCGCCCCCTAATTTCTATCCTTTATAGAGTTATATTGAGGATGAAAACCTCACATGGTATTCAAATTAGAGTATCAATATGTTTTTTCAATGTTTAGTCTGAAATCCTTCAGACATATGGGAATAATGAGTAGTAGAGTTGTGTATAGACAGCGGGTGCCAAATGCCAAAAGAGGCCGTTTTTATATTAAAAAAAGGATTCTTGTCTGCTCTGTCAACAGAAGCGGTGGGCTTGGAGTTGATTAGTTGGCCCAGAAAAGTCATAATGTACAACTGTAGCTTTCCCTACTACTGCAGGCAAGGATCAAAAAATAATCCTTCCAGGTCAAATATACACTACATGGCACTACAAAAGTATGTGGACACCTCTTTAAATTAGTGGATTCAGCTATGTAAGCCACACCCGTTGCTGACAGGTGTATAGAATCGAGCACACATTTATGCAATCCCCATAGGAAAACATTGGCAGTAGAATGACCCGTACTGAAGAGCTCAGTGACTTTCAACGTGGCACTGTAAGAGGATGCCACCTTTCCAACAAGTCAGTTCGTCAAATTACTGCCCTACTAGAGCTCCCCGGTCAACTGTAAGTGCTGTTATTGTGAAGTGGAAATGTCTAGGAGCAACAAAGGCTCAGCTGCGAAGTGGTATGCCACACAAGCTCACAGAACGGGACCGCCGAGTGCTGAAGGGCGTAGCATGCAATCATTGTCTGTCCTTGGTTGCAACACTCACTACCGAGTTCCAAACAAGCCTCGGGAAGCAGTGTCAGCACAAGAACTGTTCGTCGGCAGCTTCATGAAATAGGTTTCCATGGCCGAGCAGCTACACACAAGCCTTAGATCACCATGCGCAATGCCAAGTGTCGGCTGGAGTGGTGTTAAGCTCCCGCCATTGGACTCTGGAGCAGTGGAAATGCCTTGTCTGGAGTGATGAATCACACTCCACCATCTGGCAGTCTGACGGACAAATATGCGTTTGGCGGATGCCAGGAGAACGCTACCTGCCCGAATGCAGTGCCTACTGTAACGTTTGGTGGAGGAGGAATAATAGTCTGGAGCTGTTTTTCATGGTTCAGGCTGGGCCCCTTTGTTCCATTGAAGGGAAATATTAACGCTACAGTATACAGCGCATTCGGAAAGTATTCAGACCCCTTCACTTTTTCCGCATTTTGTTAAGTTACAGCCTTATTCTAAAATTGATTCAATTGTTTTCCCCCCTCATCAATCTACACACAATACCCCATAATGACAAAGCAAAAACAGGTTTTTAGAAATTCTTGCAAATGTATGAAACGCAAAACTGAAATACCTTACATAAGTATTCAAAGGACTCTGAGTACTTTCCGAATGCACAGTACAATGACATTCAAGACGATTTCGTTTGGAGAAGCCCCTTTCCTGTTTCAGCATGACAATGCCCCCGTGCACAAAGCGAGGTTCAAACAGAAATGTTTTGATGAGATTGGTGTGGAAGATCTTGACTGGCCTGCACTGAGCCTTGACCTCAACTCCATCGAACATCTTTGGGATTAATTTTCCATCTACGTAACATTGCAAAAATCTGAAACTTTCTGTTAAAAAATTATGCAAAAAAATGTATCTATGCTTTTGTCACTTCTAAACTCAGCAAAAAAAGAAGTCTTCTCATGGTCAACTGCATTTATTTTCAGCAAACTTAACATGTGTAAATATTTGTATGAACATAACAAAATTCAACAACAGACATAAACTGAACAAGTTCCACAGACATAACTGACTAACAGAAATTGAATAATGTGTCCCTGATCAAAGGGGGGTCAAAATCAAAAGCAACAGTCAGTATCTGGTGTGGCCACCAGCTACATTAAGTACTGCAGTGCATCTCCTCCTCATGGACTGCACCAGATTTGCCAGTTCTTGCTGTGAGATGTTACCCCACTCTTCCACCTAGGCACCTGCAAGTTCCCAGACATTTCTGGGGGAATGGCCCTAGCCCTCACCCTTCGATCCAACAGGTCCTAGACGTGCTCAATGGGATTGAGATCCGGGCTCTTCGCTGGCCATGGCAGACACTGACATTCCTGTCTTGCAGGAAATCACGAACAGAACGAGCAGTATGGCTGGTGGCATTGTCATGCTGGAGGGTCATGTCAGGATGAGCCTGCAGGAAGGGTACCACATGAGGGAGGAGGATGTCTTCCCTGTAACGCACAGCGTTGAGATTGCCTGCAATGACAACAAGCTCAGTCCGATGATGCTGTGACACACCGCCCCAGACCATGACGGACCCTCCACCTCCAAATCGATCTCGCTCCAGAGTACAGGCCTCAGTGTAACGCTCATTCCTTCTACGATAAACGCGAATCCGACCATCACCTCTGGTGAGACAAAACCGCGACTCGTCAGTGAAGAGCACTTTTTGCCGGTCCTGTCTGGTCCAGCGACGGTGGGTTTGTGCCCATAGGCTCTACTTACCGGCTACCCGGATAAAGCACTAAATAAACTTCAGTTAGTGCTAAACACGGCTGCTAGAATCTTGACTATAACCAACAAATGTTATCATATTGCTCCAGTGCTAGCTTCTCTACACTGGCTTCCTGTTAAGGCTAGGGCTGATTTCAAGGTTTTACAAAGGATTACATGGGCTTGCTCCTATCTATCTATCTTTCTGATTTGGTCCTGCCGTACATACCTACACGTATGCTACGGTCAGAAGACGCAGGCCTCCTTACTGTCCCTAGAATTTCTAAGCAAACAGCTGGAGGCAGGGCTTTCTCCTATAGAACTACATTTTTATGAAATGGTCTGCCTATCCATGTGAGAGACGCAGACTCGGTCTCAACCTTTAAGTCTTTATTGAAGACTCATCTCTTCAGTAGGTCCTATGATTGAGTGTAGTCTGGCCCAGGAGTGTGAAGGTGAACGGAAAGGCACTGGAGCAACGAACCACCCTTGTTGTCTCTGCCTGGCCGTTTCCCCTCTCTCCACTGGGATTCTCTGCCTCTAACCTCTAACCCTATTACGGGGGCTGAGTCACTGGCTTACTGGTGCTCTTCCATGCCGTCCCTAGGAGAGATGCGTCACATGAGTGGGTTGAGTCTCTGACGTGACCTTCCTGTCCGGATTTGCGTCTCCACGGGTTCGTGCCGTGGGGGAGATCTTTGTGGGCTATACTCGGCCTTGTCTCAGGGTAGTAAGTTGGTGGTTGAAGATATCCCTCTAGTGGTGTGGGGGCTGTGCTTCGGCAAAGTGGGTGGGGTTATATCCTGCCTTTTGGCCCTGTCTGGGGGTATAGTCGGACGGGGCCGCCGTGTCTAGCGACCCCTCCTGTTTCAGACTCCAGTAACTATGCTGCAATAGTTTGTGTCAGGGGGCTAGGGTCAGTCTGTTATATCTAGAGTATTTCTCCTGTCTTATTCGGTGTCCTGTGTGAATTTAAGTATGCTCCCTCTAATTCTCTCTCTTTCTCTTCTCTCGGAGGACCTGAGCCCTAGGACCATGCCTCAGGACTACCTGGCCTGATGACTCCTTGCTGTCCCCAGTCCACCTGGTCGTGCTGCTGCTCCAGTTTCAACTGTTCTGCCTGCGGCTACGGAACCCTGACCTGTTCACAGGACGTGCTACCTTGTCCCGGACCTGCTGTTTTCGACTCTCTCTCTCTACCACACCTGCTGTCTCTCACTCTGAATGATTGGCTATAAAAAGCCAACTGAAATTTACTCCTGAGGTGCTGACCTGTTGCACCCTCTACAACCACTGATTATTATTATTATTATTATTTGACCCTGCTGGTCATCTATGAACGTTTGAACATCTTGACCATGTACTGTTGTAATCTCCACCCGACACAGCCAGAAGAGGACTGGCCACCCCTCAGAGCCTGGTTCCTCTCTAGGTTTCTTCCTAGGTTCCTGCCTTTCTAGGGAGTTTTTCACAGCCACCGTGCTTCTACATCTGCATTGCTTGATGTTCGGGGTTTTAGGCTGGGTTTCGGTATAACTCTTTGTGACATTGGCTGATGTAAAAAGGGCTTTATAAATACATTTGATAGAAATTTGATTGATTGGAACGCTGACTTTGAGCCAGGCCTAATCGCCCAACATCAGTGCCCGACGTCAGTAATGCTCTTGTGGCTGAATGGAAGCAAGTCCCCGGAGCAATGTTCCAACATCTAGTGGAAAGCCTTCCCATAAGAGTGGAGGCTATTATAGCAGAAAAAGGGGACCAACTCAATATTAATGCCCATGATTTTGGAATGAGATGTTCAACGGGTTTCCAAATACTTTTGTAGTGTAACAAACAGGTTATAGGATGTTTTACCTGGATCGCATTACCCTGGCCTAGGCCTATCATTTGAATAATAATAAACATATTGGTTTGTTTAATGTTATGAGTGAAGCATGACATACCTGGAAGTGAAGGATGATGGTCCATATCAGGCCCAGGGTCAGCTTGGGGTTTCCATCAGCGATGTCATCATTTCTGATGTTGACCAGTTTGACCTGTCACAAATGGGCCACAAGTATGTACAACCATCTTATAGAAAATTGGCCCTCTAGATGAATTTATATCTAAGTGGTTTTCTAATTAATTATAAGGTATTGGCACTGTTAGATTACATTATAAGAATCAGTTCAAGTGGGATGTTTTTTTTAACTTAAAAAACAGATATATTGATCCATTTAATCATCACACTGTACCTGTCTGTGTTTGAGGAAGTCCAGTGCGATCTGTACATTCTGCAGTTTGTGAAAGCGCATGCGCCCCTTCTCCCTGGGCTGTGAGATGTGAGAAGAGATCAAACTTTAGAGGGAGATGAAAACACATACAGTACCACTAGGACAGGGAAGAGCAGGCCCCGCGACTGGAGGCAAGGTATTTCTGACTGACATTTTATATGGATTACAAGCAGCAGTCTTGGTCCTATATATATGATTTTTTTTGCAGAGAAATTATACCTAAATGACATTATCATACTTTGATCTACAACACAATCCATTCTTACCAAGCAGATACCTGGAGTCAAGCAGCAGTGATTAGAGTCGTTATGCTTCTCAATCTCTAGATAATGGTCAAGTGTGCAGGAGACCTGCGTATCTGGTCCACCATTACATGCATAGGTGCAGCAAGTCACAAGCTCTCAGCCAATCACAAGCTCATCTACCATACAGGTCGATCTCTTATTGGCTTGCAGTGATGTCACTCTGGCCTTGGTTTACAGTAAATTGTCAAATGACCGAATGCCTACATCTCTTTCTGAGACCTCAGACTAATATGCTAAGACTTGGATGGAACTAGCAGACACAGATGGAACTAGCAGACTGCACATTAAATTATCTAGTGCTGAAACTAAAGGAAATATCCCAGCTTTATTCATCATCTTTCTAATAAGTAACTAAAGATGGCTAAATGCCTTCTAAGGCACCTACTCCACTAACATAGGTTATCAAAGCACAATGACTAGGCACTACCAGTAATTTACCACACAATATCCCCAAATCCATGGGAAAACACAAAAAAAATATAATCTTTCATCTGCGTTCCCTACTCAATGACCCAAATGGCATCCTATTCCCTATATAGTGTACTACTTATGAACATGGCCCATAGGGTTCTGGTTACAAATAGTGCATTATGTAGGGAATAGGGTGCAATTTGGGACACAACCCAAGTCTCTGAAAGCTCTTCAACAGATGGAAGAGGACAACGACGTTGCGGACACAGTGACAAGGAGGTGACATCAACATGCACAACCCGGCAGCCACCTGGGGGAGTGACAGATGCCACGCCCCGAAGAGGCGCTATACAGTCCAGGCCCACTCACCAACCGCGAGTTCCTGACAACGTCACGCTCCCTCGGCTATCACAGCAAGACCATAGCAAGAGAAGAGGCAGAAGCAAAGGGGGCAAAGGTCAGGGCAAGAAAGGAATTAGAAAAGGAAAAACAGGGGTCAAACAAGTGCAAAAAGGTTAGAGAAGCAAATTATGAAACTTGTGTTAAATTAATGCTATGAGATATTACTTAGAAAATGCATTATTACCAAAAACAACTTCAAATCAGTGCCATGGATAGGTTAAGTAAAATCGTGAGGCATTCTTAAGCATGTACTGTATTGTTTGTGGACCACATACTGTATCTCCGCAAGTTTCAACACGTGCAAGAAGGTGGTGAAAACAAAACCTACCAGCCCAGGTTGTGTATTACATGTGACATCGAGTATAGGAAAGATTAAAAAAGATCTAATGCATCATGACTAATTAAAATATTATAGTATAATGGACTGAAAAGCAACTTATGTGAGTAGGATGGGGAAAAGGGACAGAAAGAAATGAGAGGTTGGGAAGGAAGGTTGGATAGTTTGTAGCAGAAACAGAGGTCCTTCTCCTTCCAGTCAGAGGGCAAAGGTTACAGGGACTCACCAGTGTCTCTCCAGAGAGCACTTCCAGCAGGGAGATGAGGTTGTGTCCATCTCGGAGGTCCTCGTACAGGTCAGTGATATGCCGCTGGGCCTGGGGAGGGGAGAGGTCAAAAGAAACAGTTAGAGACGAGTCACAGAGAGTCACAATGGATTCATTATGGTTCAATGCACTTGAAGTTAAAGGGTTTCTCTGTTATCTATAAGATGATCAGCTGTGAGGATGAGGAATGAATACTGCTTACGTACTGTAAATACTCGTGATCTAACAAGACCGGTGCTCTGTTTGTCAAGGAACAACACTGTTCTTGACAATATAATCAGGGATTAGGAATCAAACTGAGAGCCCTGCAATTTTCCATAATAACTAATAACCAAGACTTTTGCTATTTTTAACAGTCATTCAGGCTAAAAACACTCTAGCAATCACTACTTTGGCAGACTGGAGTCCCCACTGTATTTGAAACTAAAGAAACCTCTAGTAATGCAACAGTATCTCTGTCGGTTTCATTTAGTAACAGTCAGTATCTCTTGACTGTATTCATACTATACTACTCACACACAGCCAGTTTGTCTGGGGATCTGAAGATGCATTGCTTAGATCAGTGGTACCCAACTTTCTTTGGTTACTGTACCACTAACTGAAATTTGCTCTGCCTGGAGAACCCTTGAAGTACCCGCTCATGTGCATTTTACATGTTCTATGTTCTCATGAGGCTTCTCAAGTACCCCCTGTGGATAGGTCAAGTACCCCTAGGGGTCCTAGTACCCCTGGTTGGGAACCACTGGCTTAGATGAGTGACCTGAATAGTTTACTTTAAACATTTTGATTTACAGATTGATTGATTTTGGGGTGGCAGGTAGCCTAGTCATTAGAGCGTTGGACTAGTAACAAACATCTGTCGTTCTGCCCCTGAACAAGGCAGTTAACCAATTGTTCCTAGGCCGTCATTGTAAATAAGAATTTGTTCTTAACTGACTTGCCTAGTTAAATAAAGGATTAAACGACTTGTTTTTCTTCTTATCCTAATTTGATATAAACTAATAGCTATGCAACTTATAAAAAAGGGTCACACAACCTCCTGCTGTAGCAATCACAGTGACTTTGTCCAAAGTCAAACGTTTCAGCGTTTTTGAGAGTTAATTTGATAATAGGGAATCTTTCATATGCCTCCTAATAAAATAGCACTTAGGCCTAAGCGATTGCCAGATTGGTTTGATGGTACATGCTCTGGTCAGCCACGTTGCTCTGCAGAGAGGAAGAAGCAGTGATTACATTAGGAAGTTAAGAGAGGAGGGAAAGAGACAGAGACAGGACAGAGGTTAGAGATTTAGGTGCCCGGGCTAGAACGCCTAAGGAGAGGAGCAGCAAAAGAAATCCATGCAGAAAATAACGCACGTCCACTCAGCACTCTGAACAGGCCTGCTCACAGACAGTCTGCACCTACCTCTGCTCTCCAGTGCTGATGGAGGGATGGAAAGACAGGATGAGAAACGGAGGAGAGGAAAGAAGAATGAGCAAAAAGGTGGACGTTAATTTGACTGACATTTGGAGAGATGTAAAAAAAAAGACTGTGTGAGACTGTTTGGGTAAAATATACTGTACAGTACTGTCTGCAATGCTGACTGCTTTTGTTTTCGTATCATGCCAATCATATGTAAAAAAGTTTGTCAGAGTAAAATGTATGCACTGAACTTAAATCTAAATTTCACCATAGTGAAAAAGACCATAAGAAGAGTGCCATGTCCCACTTGATTTTGCCTGAACAACAGCCCTTAGGAATGAGAGGTGTCTGACTGGAAATGATCCACAACTAGACCTGTGTATCTCCCTCCCAGTTAATCCCATGGTTCTGAACAAGGCCCAAACAGCCCGGGGGCAGCCAAAACCCTGAACCACACAGGTCCACTGGATCAACATGAGAGGGATTTCCTTTACAATGGAGTACAAACTCAGGACAACCGTCCCCATGCCAGAGGATATCTACGCCTCTCTCGCATGAATCGCACAGACATTTCACACAGAGTTTGACACACTTGAGTTCACCGGTGAAAAACAAAAAAAAAGAGGGAAATAGGGACTCCTCACTTTGACTTCTCTGGTTCAGCAATGAGATACAGTACAGCAGACTGCTGGGGCGGTTGAGTTAGTTGAGTTGATTCCACATTGTTTCAAATATGTGAAATCCCACATTTTCTGTTCACTGACACTTACGCAGTCCCTATATACAGTATATTCCAACCTCTTCTGAGGGCAGCAGCAACTATCCATCCATACTGTACGAGGCCCATAGAGTCCCTTGCTAGGGGCCTCAGCATATACTGAGTGTAACATAAACATCTCTCCAAGAGAAACTAATTGAAAACTCACTAGTCCCACTAGTCAATCACCTCCACCCTGGTTGTAACGCCCAGTCCCGAGTTTCAGGCTGGAGCGTTTTGGTTTTGTCTTTGTGTAGGGTTTGTTCATTCTAGGTGTCGTATTTCTATAAAGAGATGGTTCCCCAATTAGAGGCAGCTGTGTGTCATTGTCTCTAATTGGGAACCATTTAGGCTAGTAGGTTTCACTCTGGGTCTCGTGGGTTATTGTATGTTCATAGCTGTGTTTGTTTGTTCAGTTATGTTCATCGCATGCTTCTCCGCTCTTTGTTTTGTTCCGCCTTGTTCTCGTGGATTTATTAAATCATGTATTCTGGCTACATCGCTGCCTTTGGTCTGTCCCTCAGTAGAGAAACGTGACAGAATAACTCATCAAACAAAGACCAAGCAGCGAGAGACCCGGGAGCTTAGGTCTTGGGAGAAGGAGCTATTCTATGGGAGTGCTTGGGACCAGCCTGGGGAGTATCGTCGACCCAGAGAGGAACTGGAAGCAGCGGCGCGAGCGGCGCAGGTGTGAGGATCGGATGGGAGCATGGGATCCGTGAGTGGCAGGTTTCTCGAACCTGGCTAGGGAAGCCCGTAAGGCAGTCCCAAGAAACTTTTGGGGGTACACGAGAGGTTGGCCGTTCAGGAGGGACTCTGAGCCAACTCCTCGTGCCTTGTGGAGAGAGCGTTGGGAGAACGCCGTCGACCGAGGGGACACCGTGCTATGCTGTATTGGCGCATCGGTTTCTCACGGAGTCAGAGGCCGGGTGCGAGAGATTCCCGCCCACTCATCAGTCGGGTAAACGGCGTTCAGCCAGGAAGAGTGGTGCCTGCTCTGCGCGCGCCAAGTCTCCGTGCGCCTGGGACCCGGATATCCTGCTCCAGTTCCGTGTGCGTGTCTCCGGTACGTGTCCGCAGCCCAGTGCAAGAGATCCCAGCGCCACTCATTGGTCGGGCCGAGGTCTGTGTGCTACCTGGGAGAGTGGTGCCAGCTCTGCGAGCCAGGTCTCCAGTGCGCCTTTTGGGGCCATGTTATCCTGTGGTCTCACGGGCAGAATTCTCCGGCACGGATCCACAGCCCAGTCCGAGAGATTCCAGCCCACTCACCCATGAGGCCAGGGTTAGTGAGCTAGCTGGAGATATGGTGTCGGGCTCTCCATATCAGGTTCCCGGTCCGGGTAGAGGTTTCTACACGCCCAGTCCCCTGCCCACGCCCGAGACCCTGTTCCACGCTCCGAGATCCCTGTTCCACGCCCGAGATCCCTGTTCCACGCCCAGATCCCTGTTCCACGTTCCAAGATCCCTGTTCACGCTCCAAGATCCCTGTTCCACGCCCAAGATCCCTGTTCCACATTCCAAGATCCCTGTTCCACGCTCCAAGATCCCCTGTTCCGCTCCAAGATCCCTGTCTCGCGCTCCAAGATCCCTGTTCCGCGTTCCAAGATCCCTGTTCCGCGTTCCAAGATCCCAGTCCGTGTAGTGGTGTCTACACGCCCAGTCCCTGTTCCACGCACTCCAGCTCCCGCGCGCGCCCGAGAGTCCAGCACGCCCTGCTCTCGCCCCGCGCACTCCAGCTCCCCCCGTGGCGCCCGAGTCCAGCACGCCCTGCTCCCGCCCGCAAGCATCTGTAGCCCCTCGCGGCGCTCCGAGAGTCCAGCACGCCCTGCCCGGCCCGCGCACCAAGCTCCTCGCATGCTCAGAGAGTCAGGCACGCCCTGCCCGCCCTCAGCACGCACCAAGCTGCGGCGCCCGAGTCCAGCACGCCCTGTTCGCCCGCCGCACCAAGCTCCCCGTGCGCTCCGAGAGTCCAGCACGCCCTGTTCCGCCCAAGGCACCCAGCTCCACGTGCGCGCCCGGAGTCCAGCACGCCCTGTCCTGCCCGCACCAAGCTCCCCGGCGCTCAGAGAGTCCAGCACGCCCTGTCCCGCCCGCCGCACCAAGCTCCCGCGGCGCTCAGAGAGTCCAGCACGCCCTGTCCCGGCCCGCCGCACCAAGCTCCCCGCATGCGCTCAGAGAGTCCAGCACGCCCTGTCCCGGCCCGCCGCACCAAGCTCCCCCGCTCAGAGAGTCCAGTACGACCAGTTCCTGCTCCACGCACCAGAGTCCCAGTGAGCATCACGAGTCCAGTACTGCCAGTTCCTGCTCCACGCACCAGCGCCCCAGTGAGCATCACAAGTCCAGTACGACCAGTTCCTGCTCCACGCATCAGAGTTCCAGTGAGCATCACAAGTCCAGTACTGCCAGTTCCTGCCCACTTACCAGAGTACCAGTGAGCATCACTAGTCCGGTACTGCCAGTTCCTGCTCCACGCACCAGAGTTCCAGTGAAAGCATCACAAGTCCAGTACTGCCAGTTCCTGCTCCACGCACCAGAGTTCCAGTGAGCATCACAAGTCCAGTACTGCCAGTTCCTGCTCCACGCACCAGAGTTCCAGTGAGCATCACGAGTCCAGTACGACCAGTTCCTGCTCCACGCACTCAGAGTCCCAGTGAGCATCACGAGTCCAGTACGACTCAGTTCCTGCTCCACGCACCAGAGTCCCAGTGAGCATCACGAGTCCAGTACTACCAGTTCCTGCTCCACGCACTCAGCTGTTCCAGTGAGCATCACGAGTCCAGTACGCCAGTTCCAACTCCACGCACCAGAGTTCCAGGAGAAGGCCCAGGGCCTCCGGTTCTGGATGTCAGACCAGCACGGCCAGCACCGGAGCCTCCACCTGGGACAAAGCGACTACTCAAGACCCCCCATTAGACTTTTTCGGTCCGAGTCCGCGCTTTGGGAGACTGTAACGCCCAGTCCCGAGTTTCAGGCTGGAGCGCTGGTTTTGTCTTTGTGTAGGGTTTGTTCATTCTAGGTGTCGATTTCTATAAAGAATGGTTCCCAATTAGAGGCAGCTGTGTGTCGTTGTCTCTAATTGGGAACCATATTTAGGCTAGTAGGTTTCACTCTGGGTTCGTGGGTTATTGTATGTTCATAGCTGTGTTTGTTTGTTCAGTTATGTTCATCACGTTGTTCTCCGTTCTTTGTTTTGTTCCGTCTTGTTCCCGTGGATTTATTAAATCATGTATTCTGGCTACATCGCTGCGTCTTGGTCTGTCCCCTCAGTAGAGAAACGTGACACTGGTGCTCTCTCGCTCAGTCTGCCCACTACAGGGCACTTCTTTTGAACTGTGCCCTATGGGTCCTGGTCAAAATTAGTGCACTACATAGGGAACAAGGTGCCATTTGGGATGCACATTACAGCCCCAGAAGCCAGACTGTCTGTGGGACAGATGTGTTTGGAACATGACCCATGCCCAAAACTCCAGCCCACCTCGCTCTCCTTCATAGAGCTAAAGCGAGACCAGATGCTTGTGACTCACTCCCACACATAGCACAGAAATAGCATGCGTGTACGTACTGCCATAGTGCTGAGAACAAAATCAAAACTGGTACGAAAATATGTTTTTAGCACAAGTAGGGTGATATTTTTCCAAGTAGCTCCAAATATTATTTGGGAGACTATGTGAGTCACAATGGAATTGTATGGTGCATATCCATATTTTCCAGTAAAAGTACAGTGGTAAACCAAGCTTCTGTTTGAGGAATGTCGGATGATTCATACTATTCATGCGGCAACACAGGCCTGTGTTTTCCTCTTCTTACCATAGACACTTGGGACTTCAACAACAGGCAACCAAAAATATGTTTTTGTGACTGTCACTGTAGAAATATGACGTGGCCTGCATGGGAACCATTGTACAGGCTCTCTAGGACATCTCAGGCCATCTGAGGCCGTCCTTTCACTTGTCTACAATTATCGTTAAGTAGACCCCTAATAGTCTGCACTTAACAAACCGCTCAAGCAGTGATAATTGTAATAACGGATGGATGCTGTAATTTGGCCATTGGCATCGTTATACAGTATCATTATGGTACCGTCTACGTCAAAAGTAGATTCAGAGATGGACGGTTGGACAGAACATAAAATATTTGAGCCCATTTGCTTCTAATCAACCTAATGGTCAACATTTGTTTTTTCCTATCTTGCAGTTTTCAAAGTCGCTATCATGTGAACAGCTGTGGGGTTTGAGTGAACCAAGATGAGTCAAGAAAAATGCTGTAATTGCAGCAAGGAAATCAAAATAAAGAATCTCTTTACTGCTCATATGATCAACTGACGCATTTTTAAAAGCTTTTGGTCAACAGTTTGCCAAGAGGCAGAGAGCATGCATTAGCAAGAAGCTTTGCACCGCGTGCCCTCCAGTCAGCCAGAGTAGCGACTCATAACAGAAACATTCATCTGCGGCCACCGACAGAAAACAAGACCCTCTGGTTACGTCCCAAATGGCACCCTATTACCTATATAGTGCACTACTTTTGACCAGGGCATTGGGAAAGTATTCAGACCCTCTGACTTTTTCCACATTTTGTTACGTTACAGCCTTTTTCTAAAAATGATTCAATTATGGATTTTCTCATCAATCTAAACACAACACCCCATAATGACAAAGTTAAAACAGATTTTTAGACATTTTTGCAATTAATAAAAAAACCAAAAAAACTGAATGATTTGTAAAGGCACACAACTGTCCATATAAGATCCCACAGTTGACAATGCATGTCAGAGCAAAAACCAAGCCATGAGGTCGAAGGAATTATCCAGTAGAGCTCCGAGACAGGATTGTGTCGGGGCACAGATCTGGGTAAGGGTACCAAAAAATGTCTGCAGCATTGAAGGTCCCCAAGAACACATTCATTCCATTCCATTCCATTCTTAAATGGAAGAAGTTTAAAACACCAAGACTCATCCTTGACCTGGGGGAGAAGGTCCTTGGTCAGGGAGGTGACCAAGAACCCGGTGGTCACTCTGACAGAGCTCCAGAGTTCCTCTGTGGAGATGGGAGAACCTTCCAGAAGGGCAACCATCTCTGCAGCACTCTACTAATCAGGCTTTTAATGGTAGAGTGGCCAGACGGAAGCCACTCCTCAGTAAAAGGCACATGCCAGCCCACTTGGAGTTTGCCAAAAGGCACCTAAAGGACTATGAGAAACAAAATTCTCTGGTCTGATGAAACCAAGATTCAACTCTTTGGCCTGAATGCCAAGCATCACGTCTGGAGGAAACCTGGTACCTATGGTGAAGCATGTTGGTGGCAGCATCATGGTGTGGGGATGTTTTTCAGCGGCAGGGACTGGGAGACAGAATCAACGGAAAGATGAACAGAGCAAAGTACAGAGAGATCCCTTGATGAAAACCTGCTCCAGAGCACTCAGTTATTCAGACTGGGGCAAAGGTTCACCTTCCAACAGGACAACGACTGTAAGCACACAGCCAAGACAACGCAGGAGTAGCTTCGGGACAAGTCTCTGAATGTCCTTGAGTGGCCCAGCCAGAGCCCGGACTTGAGCCCAATTGAACACCTCTGGAGAGACCTGAAAATAGCTGTGCAGCGACGCTCCCCATCCAGAGCTTGAGAGGATCTGCAGAGAAGAATGGGAGACTCCCCAAATACAGGTGTGCCAAGCTTGTATCGTCATACCCAAGAACACTCAAGGCTGTAAGCGCTGCCAAAGGTGATTCAACAAAGTAAGGAGTAAAGGGTCTGAATACTTATGTACAGTACCAGTCAAAAGTTTGGACACACATACTCGTTCAAGGGTTTTTCTTTATTTTTTAAAACATTTCTACATTGTAGAATAATAGTGAAGACATCAAAACTATGAAATAAACACATATGGAAACCTGTAGTAACCCAAAAAGTGTTAAACTTAAAAAATATTTTATATTTGAGATTCTTTAAACTAGCCACCCTTTGCCTTGATGACAGCTTTGCACACTCTTGGCATTATCTCAACCAACTTCATGAGGTAGTCACCTGGATTGCATTTCAATTAACAGGTGTGCCTAGTTAAAAGTTCATTTGTGGAAAAAGACCATATTATGGCAAGAACAGCTCAAATAAGCAGAGAAATCACAGTCCATCATTACTTTAAGACATGAAGGTCAGTCAATCGAAAAATGTCAAGAACTTTTAAAGTTTCTTCAAGTGAAGTAGCAAAAACCATCAAGCGCTACGATGAAACTGGCTCTCATGAGGAACGCCACAGGAAAGGAAGACCCAGAGTTACCTCTGCTGCAGAGGATAAGTTCATTAGAGTTACCAGCCTCAGAAATTGCAGCCCAAATAAATTCTTCACAGAGTTCAAGTAACAGACACATCTCAACATTAACTGTTCAGAGGAGACTGCGTGAATCAGGCCTTCATGATTGAATTGCTGCAAAGAAACCACTACTAAAGGACACCAATAACAAGAAGAGACTTGCTTGGGCCAAGAAACACGAGCAGGTGGAAATCTGTCCTTTGGTCCAATTTTTGATATTTTTGTACCAACCGCCATGTCTTTGTGATTTCCTCAATGAGTCTCTAAACTGGTATGTTGTCCTGTGTATCACATATGTATGTGCACTGCAATGTTATAACTCCCTTGTTGCTGCTTTCCTACAAAATTGCTGAATGAATTACGGACCCCTATAAAATGGATGAGATGACCACATGCTGAATCTAGTTGTGCATGTTTTTTGGGAACACACCATTACAGCTTTGGTTATTGTCAAGTTTAGAGTAGATGGGGGATGAGCTCAAGTGAGGTGTTATATGTCCTCATCTTACCTTCATCAAGTGCTTGTTGACCCATTTTGTGAACGTCTTTTTCTGTACCCGGTCCCGTTCATCTATGGGACAGAGAAAAAGTGATGGTCAATATCAACAGCATACAGACACTCAACTTCAAATAAGAGACCAAGAGTTATATAGATATAGAATTCTGTCGTTTTTGAGGTAATGTCTATGGGGATCACAAAAAGTGTGGATAGTTCATACAGTTAAGTGCAGCGGTATGCTCACGTCCATAACACATTTGACCCAAGTGCTGGATCAGAGAGGACAATAACGTATAACTTTTTTTTAAAAATATGCTCCCAAAGTTTAATCGGACAGTTCTTACAGTGCTTTGGAAACATATGATGGGTGAGGGGCAGTACTTTACAGTGTTACCATTTGTAGCTCAACCGGGGAAGAGCATCCTCCCTGAGTAATACTGTTCTCAGGTCTGTTTTTGATTCCACCGTGTGATTACTAACTCTAGGGGACCGTCAACACATGTTTGATTATGGGCAAGAGTGAAAACTGTCCTGTTATCACAATCCACATCTACTAGCAGCAGGCATGAGTAGTATAATGTTTTCTACACAGCCTAACAAGGCACCTAATCCAAGCCTGGCAAGTCCAATGCCAAAGCAACCCAACTCTCACTTCCCTATTCAGTCTCATTCTGTACAGTAGTTTAACGAAGCATTAAGATAATACAGTTGCCGGTTATATGTTCTTATCTATGGCTGAAATATAGAGACGGCTTGAGAAAGTAAGCATTGAGTACAACTCAACTGTATCAAAGCACAGACTAGCATGGGAATTTAAGCTATTATTCCTTCATAAGCCATCTGTGACTTGAGGAACAGAGTTTGATTTCATCCTCAGGATAAGCTCTTAGATCAAAGCAGATCTTGTGTGACAATGAGAAAGAACAGAACAATGTCAGGGACTGGTGAGTCATGGGGCAGGGCGACAGAGGAGAGGATGTGCCCCACCAATGCCAAATCCCTTTACTGGTACTGCCTGTGAATCACACATGCATGGTGTCTTGGAAAAACTGCACCAACACAGAAGTGGCATCGTGAGGCACCACACACAACCTTTCCTGTCGTGCCAATGCAGCATCCCCATGGTAGGCAGCCAAGTCAAATCCCCCTCAGATATGTTTTTAACAGTAAGGCTACATCCAAATGGCACTCTATTCCCTATATAGTGCACTACTTTTGACCAGGACCCATAGGAATCTGGTCAAAGGTAGTGCACTATACAGGGAATAGGGTGTCATTTGCGACACAGACTAAGAGTCCCACTGCTGTGACACTGACTTTGATCTACAGAAGCAAAGGTCAAGGTGTAATTGAAAAAAACACTAGATGTTCCAGTTAAAAAAATAATAATGGGAACTTAAATCCATTTATTCTGATTGTGTGTTTTTGGATGTAAAGCTCGTATACAGTCTGGAACACTTTACTCCGAGCCCTGGCTATAGCCTTTCATAGTCTGAGATACTGAAACAAGGGTTAGAGTTACGGGTTAGCCTTTTTCATAGTCTGAGAAACTGAGACCGAGGTTAGATTAATTGGGAAGTTATCTGATCTCCTACAAAACCTTCAAAGTCTACTCCTACTGCCAAAAACAGACAGACTATTTTTATTGGTCTATTCTCTCAGCAAATTTAGCAGTGGTGGAAAAAGTATCCAATTGTCATACTTGAGTAAAAGTAAAGATACTTTAATAGAAAATGACTCAAGTAAAAGTGAAAGTCACCCAGTAAAATACTACTCGAATAAAAGTTTACAATTATTTGGTTTTAAATATTCTTAAGTATCAAAAGTTAATGTAATTGCTAAAATATACTAAAGTATAAATAATTTCAAATTGCTTATATTAAGCAAACCAGACAGCTTCATTTTATATAAATGTTTTATTTACAGATAGCCAGGGGCACATTCCATCACATAATTTACAAATGAAGCTTGTGTGTTTAATTAATCTGCTAGATCAGAGGCAGTATGGATGACCAGTTATGTTCTCTTGATAAGTGCGTGATTTGGACGATTTTCCAGTCCCGCTAGGCATTGAAAATGTAATGTGTATTTTTGGGTGTCAGGGAAAATGTATGGAGTAAAATGACATAGGTTTTCTTTGGGAATGTAGTGAAGTAAAAGTAAAAGTAGTCACAAATATAAATAGTAAAGTAAAGTACAGATACCACAAACTTTACACCATTGGTATTCTTTACACCACTGGTATTTAGATATGGTCCACAACCTTATGTTTTAATTGGCTGTCCTAAAGTAATCTGCTAAAGTAAACTTGATTGACACTTTAATAAACCAATAAGGCTGGACAAAGCCAGTGACACATAAAGGGGTGTGGCCCTTTGATAGCCATAACATGGCAGTGCTGTGACTGTAATGGACAATGTCTCTGTTTGTATATTTTACTTACATGAAACATAAACTAATTTGGCCTAGTTGTTTATAATTACATAGACATAAATTGTCATATCTGCCAACAGGTAATCCTATGCAATACAAGCTAACAAGTGAAAGTGAAATATTTCAACACAGATACATACATGAGTTACACAATTCTTTAGGAAATCATAACTCAGGAAAAAATATCAGTTACTCAATCAAATAAAAGCTCAATAAAGTGAAGCATTTCTGCCAGATGAAACCAAGCAAAGATCTGTCTTTCTTTTTGATAAAAATGAAATCTCCAACTAGACTAGTCAAAACTATTAGACACCATGATAATTCTACCTTTCCTTCCATCGGTGGCCTTGAGCATCCCCTGGTAGTAGTATCCCTCAGTGAAGACCCTGTCACTTCCCACACTGTCACTGGAGTCGGTTCTGTACACCGGCTGCATTGACATCCCACTGTCAGTTAGGTGCAGTCACTCAGAGAAATAACAGTAACAAATACAGTTTGTAAGGTTACTCTGCCTAGTCTCTGAGACTTCTGCTTCTCCTTACTGCTCAAAACGCTGCTTCATAAAGCGCGCAGAGAGAGCATGTAGTCAAGTGGGTGTGTTCTAGCTCAAGCCTGTCCCTGCACAAGCCTTCTCTCCCCTTTTTCCCTCTCTCTTTCCCTTCTCTGTTCTCACTCTCTTGAGCCTTTTTTTCCCTCTTGCCTTTGCAAAATGAATGCCTGCAGGCTACAATGTCAGGGCCCGTCATTCACTGCTCTGTGTTGTGTGTACTGAAAGGGAACTTCCCATATCCTTCCAGCCCAGCCCACCCAAGCCCACCTTGGCCAAACGTCTGCCTAGCCCAGCACCTCCCTGAGGGAACAGATAAGGAGGCTTACAGATAAGGAGGCTTCCAGCTAGACAGATTTACTAGAGATAAATACAGAACCACAGGTTTCACCCTGAAAGAAATGTTTTTGTTAAAAGCGCCATAAAAATAATTGTGAAGGTTTCATATCCATACACATTTTTCATGAAAATACTTATGCGCTTCACCTGCAAGACAGTGTATTCTGCTTAATCCTATTCCAACGACTTGACAATCCTAGATGAGTGGACATCCCATACTCTTACTCATGAAGGAAACGTTTAGCCATACAACCATATAGTAACAGTCCACTAGAATCTGCCCTAGCCACTCAGGGCTCTATGTGCTCTGGCCAGTGGTAAGTGTGTGGTGCGAGAGAGGAAGACTGTACATGCAACTAAAACTACCACAGCCCACACTGAATGAAAGGCCTGTATTATAGCAGACCAGACCAGACCAGGGTATAGTACAAGGCAATGGAAATAAGTCATCAGATGGCACATTCACAAGGGAACCCTTAATTATGAATGGTCTGTTTCCATCAGTACATAATTAGAGGGAAACCTCCATCAAGAAATGTTTTCATCAAGGAGTCAGTACAATGTGGAGGGTTGACTCGGAGCAGACTCCAAGTCTGTGTCCCAAATAACACCCTATTCCTTTTATAACAAGGAAGCCAGTGTCTGAATTTAATGGAGGACATCAAAACAATACTGATTTGGTGCTGTGAGTGTGCCTCACGTGATAAAAACATCCCATATGTCCAAAACTAATGCAAAAAGATATATCTGGTGAAAGTTGAAACTGGACATGCACTTCACTCAGAAGACAATTATTATGATTTGGAGGGGTCAAGGCCATAGCACACGTCCAGGCAGACATGCTAGCGGCCGGCAGAAAGCCCCTTCTCCCTTCACAGGTCTCCACAGGTGTGCTCCATAGCACCCAAATACCTCTTACACCTTCATCCCTCTAGACTACACATCTTTCTCTTTCAAAGGGGACATTCATGATCATGAAGAAGAGCAGAGAGAATACTTTGGATGCCTGCTTAAGGCACTGGTTTGTTTGGGCTTGAGTAGTGGGAGGTGCCGACACTGCTCTTCTGCCAAGCCCTGTATCTCCGCAGGGCAGGTAAACTTAGAAAGCATGAAAAGCGCATATACATATCTATATATCTTATATCTAAATCTATATATATAGAATTGAAAGAGGAAATGTAACCCTATGGAGAACTGACAGAGAAACCTATGAATGGAGGTGCGAAGTCAACGAACAACTACTGTCAACCATTAACAAACATGATAAATTGAATATGAACAGACCCCCCCTGCATGCAGATACAATGCCAAGACATGAGAGATGTGATAGCAGTTTTATTATGACTGCTTTAACGGGAGGAGATGCCTGACACTCTATAGTACATTCCTGCTCAGGGTGTAGGTGTGCGGTACCCACCCTCCCTACAGATGGGGAGCCTCCTTCCCTTGATAACACACCAATGGCTCCACAACAACTCCTCCGACCCACCAAATTTCTCTGCATGTGATAGCCATCGAAAACGAAGATAGGAATTTTAAGAAAACACAAGAGATAATATGGCTCACACACAGCTGGTTCTGATTTACGATGTAGATGTAGGAATGCTATGAATCTTGGGGAGCTCCTTAAAGCAAGGCCAAGGTATTGAAGCCCGTGGGCATCGGAGGGCCGAAAATACTAGCTAGTAAAATTCACTATTGTCATTGTTATTGCTGCAGCACAGTCTCTTGGCTCTGCAATACTTGAGTTGGATTTGAATCTTAGAGCATATATGTGCCCCTGGTTTTTCATGAGAAAAGAAAACTCCAGTACCCAAACTATATTCTCATCTCATATATTATACATGTGTTATTGTATCCAAAACTACCACACAATCCTGTGACAAAACAAATCTGATGTGATGCATATTTTATTTATTAATAATGTTTAAATCATAAACAAGTGTAAAAACGGCATACTTCCCAAATGCAACCAAAAATACTGCAAGGAACAGATCTCAAATACCGGTATATTAGTTTGGAAGAGGTCTATTTAAGACGGTCATTTTTAATGAGTGTAATTGATTAACTGTTTTATGAGGTCATTCTACTGGAAAATGTTGTTGTCCGTTTTCCCCCAGAGTAGGAAAGAAAACAGCACTTGAAACAGACTATTCCTTTTAGGGATACTATGGTTGGTGCATGTGCCTTTGTGTCTCTTAATGTGTTTAAAAATATACATATATATAATGTTGTGGTCATTGTTGCATGTCCTGTCATTGATGATGCATACTGTTTTATTTTATTTTTTTACCAGGCAAGTCAGTTAATAACAAATTCTTATTTTCAATAACGGCCTAGGAACAGTAGGTTAACTGCCTGGTTCAGGGGCAGAACGGCAGATTTTTACATTGTCAGCTCAGGGATTCGATCTTGCAACCTTTCAGTTACTAGTCCAACGCTCTAAACACTAGGCTACCTGCCTCCCCTGTGTTAAAACAATTTCACAAATTGGGATTAATAAAGTAATACTCTACGCTCTCTACTCTACTATAATCTCTCTACTCTCTCATATTTCAAGAATGAAGACGAGGCCAAATTGTATCCCAGGCATAAGTGAGTGGAATTAAATGTCTCCCTCTTCTGTTGAAAACAAGGCACTACAGAAACATGCCGCTGTTGATCAGAAATGTTCATTGACACCCTGAAGAATTTCAAAAAAAATCATCAAGTTAATCAGTGTTAATTAAACTTAAACTCTTAACTTTATTTCAATACTTTTTAGTGAGTCGTCCAAAGACAGTTCATCCTTACACCATAAAGAAACATTTGATGTCTCACTGTAACCTTTACCTCTGCATGTCTAGTCTACCACCTAATCAGCATTTTGACTACTAACATCATAGGTCAACATTTAATAGAATTCTGGCAAATGTTATTCGACAGTCATGTGGAAAAATGAAATGTGAGAGCTGTTTCCAGGACAACAGACCAAAACACACAGGAGCCGGGAGCCCATTAACTAATATTTATAGATGTGTGGTTTTGTCCAAAAACCTCTGGAGAACCAGAAAGCCTGAGTCTGTGGGGAAAGGGGGGATAGGTTACATAAGAGAAGGTTACTTAAGGCAAAAACAAAAGTAGGGTGGGTGGGCATATAGTGCGAATGTCTAGCAACCCAAAGGCTGCGTGTTCGAATCTCATTACGGACATGTTTAGCTACTTTGCAACTACTTAGCATGTTAGCTAACCCTTCCCCTAACTCCTAACCTTAACCCCTAGCCTAGCTAATGTTAGCCACCGTCTCATATATTTTGCAAATATTGTACGAATTGCAATTCATAACATACGAATTGTAATTTGTAACATATCATACGAAATGGATGATGGAGATCCACAAATTATTACATACCACACGAAATGTAACATACAATACTAATTGGAGTGTCTCAGATAGTAAATGTCAATGTTACGTCTACCCCTAAGTCCAGGTTGTACTGTTATGCATTGGTCTACTTGCACCGAAATCAGATAATCAACATACTATTTCAGACACACTAGTGAAAGTCACAAACAATAAACAACACACACTGTAGGTCTTGATAATTAAGAGGTTGACTGGTTTTTCACCAAAATAATAAAGCACTTTTTGTCATATAGTAACACCGCAGCTATAACAATACACTCTATATAACTTGTATTTCAATATTACTGCAGAGATTACTTACAAGTTACTTATAAGGTTATTCTGAGATGGCTCATTTTACAGTTTTGCTACCCTGAGCCAAGAGTCCTTTACAGTCTTGTTTACTAATGATGGCATGGAATAGGTTAACGTTATCTGCCCAGACCAACGCTCCACTGCCAGATCTCCTCCTCTCCAGTCCAGCAGTGCTATAGTGACGGAGTGTTGGACACTGCTTACCTGCGCAACACATTCTGCTGTACAAATGGGACCCCACTTCTCCACAGCTCATTTCATTGATGTAATTTGCACGTCCATAAATAATTTCCTGTTCGAAACCGCTATACCGAGAAGACATAGCAGCGGCGATAGGAGTATCTTTACCGTTCGCCATACCAAAACGGAGCACCCGGGGCACAAGTTGTGTCGAAAGAAGTGCCCCTGGAACTAACGGCGTTCGAAACAAAAGATGTCTTTATTTTCTATCTCTCCAACATACAATGGAAAAACAAGGGGCTGTCGTACTAAGTTACAATGAGTCAAATCTTCACTTTCTCAAGCCCAGCCCACATTATTTTGTTTAGGAAATTACCCAGTGAGCGCAGTCTCCCGTAGCTTCATTCTGCACCCGCCCGCCTCTGCGGGTCAATGCGTTCTTAATCGGTGCTATTGAAATGCGATACTAAAGGCCATCCCCAATATAACAATCTGTCTGGACTGTTTCAGTTTAAACGGTTTCAGCCCGACACGCGATGTCTCTTTTACTAGCTGCTAGAGGGTGTTTCTTTTAAAACTTTTACATAATGCTCCCTGAAGGAATGGTGTCAATAGTACCTGTCACCAATGCGCATATTATGTCACAGGTGAGATGCATGTTACTAAACGTCTCACATTTTTATTGGTCATTTCACATATTAAACTGCCTTTTGTCACTATTTCCCTTGTGCATTTTACCAGTGGTCCTAGGGTCTCACAAGTCTTCTCAAGTACCCTCTGTGGATAGGCCAAGTACCCCCAGGGGTCCTAGTACCCCTGGTTGGGAACCACTGTGCTAAATGAGTACAATGTACTACATCTATTTTTCTACATATTTTTTCCAGGTTGTAGAATAATAGTGAAGACGTCACAACTTTGAGATAACACATAAGGAACCACGTAGTAACCAAAAAAGGGTTAAACAAATCAAAATATATTTTAGATTATAGATTCTTCAAAGTAGCCACCCTTTGATGACAGCTTTGCACACTCTTGGCATTCTCTCAACCAGGTTTGTTCAACTGGCAGGGCTGTCTTTCATGTACAATATTACTCTCCACCCGGTTTTCATCTTATGTTGACAAGGGCATTGTTTGACAGTTAATAGAAGGTGTGATGATGTGTTCATTTCCTCCTCGCTGTGTTGGTTAAGGAAAACAGCAATGCATCATTTATTTTCCAAAGTGTCTTTTAATGATGTTAAAAATAAGACAAACAAAGGGGTACATTTCCTGTGAGAAGAAGCCATTCCCAAACACCTGTCATTCATTCAAAACCCTTTTAAATTGATAAAATCCATTAGGAGTCAGTTAATTTTCCAAACTTTATTATGCTTACTTAGTTCCTCAATGCATTCAGTGTAATATTGTCATAACAGACTGAAGCATTGGGTGTACATGCATTGTGAGTTGTTGGTTGGTTTTAGACTGAGCAGCTATATTTTCATCATCCATGTCATTAAACTATGTTATAGCATTTTTAACTAATAAATTAACTAACAGAGAAAATGAAAAAGAAAGAAAAGGATGATAACAAAATGCATATTTAGGGTTCATGTATTTTTTGAGCCATAAAGAATGTTTGGCTGCATTCAATTGAGAAAACATTTGACTGAACCGCTTATGCATAGAGAGAGAAGGACATACAGGATTTATTAGAACCCGCCCTTTCAGGTCACCTAATGTCCTAATGTATGTATGGACAATCTGATAGGATCAATATATAGTGTGCTATAAAATAGTTTCCAAACTTTCATAGAAAACTACAAACTATGTTTAAGGCGATAAGTTTCACATTTCAAAACATTCCTAATGACTAGTCACATAATGTAGGCATTTACTGTCAATGCTGACTATAAACCTATTAATCAATCTATTTGGAATACTCCATTTTCATCTTTCTAAACTTTAAGTGCTGTTTTGTTGGAAGTTGTGAGTCAAGCGTTTCGCAGAGGTAGTTGAAGGCATTTCCCTGAAAAGAGCGAGACAGTTTTGTTCTATGAGGGTTGTGGCAGGCGTGGCCGGATCTTCATCCTATGAAACACATTTAGACAGTGCTCAGAGAGGCGGTGCCACCTGGACATGGAACAGTGCCATCCCATCGGCAAGGACATGCGGCAAATGAGAGAGGTTGAGGACATGCCAAGATGCTGGAGAGGGACAAAGATGTAGGCACATCTTTGTGCACACATGTGCATATAAAATTCTGGAATTGGAGTACTGTGTATTCGGTTGAGTATTTAATATTGGTGGAATCTTGAATATTGGTGGAGTACAGTGTATTGGTGGAATTGTGTGTATTTTTCGAGACCCAGTGTCCTCAAATAGCATTAGATATTGCCAGGGTGTGTCATTTATTACATTAGATCAGGGGTGTCGAATTGATTTTACACCGGGTGCCGCATTCGGTCTTCAACGAGGTCCAGAAGGCCACACTGGAAAATGGTTATATTTCCTTGCCTCTATCCATCATTTTTGGAATTTTCTATGCTCCCTGACTGTGTAGTGATTATTAGCAAGCTAGACAGTCAAGAAACTGTTTGAATGTAGGACCATTGACTGTGCACTGGGATTATTAGCTGGACAAGCTGGACAGTCAAAAAACTTTATGAGTATAGGTCCTTATCATTTCTACACAGTTTCAATTTGGTTCTAGTCATTTTAAAGTATATTGAGTTAGAGTTTTTACTCAAACCACCCGTGGGCCGTATGTTTGACACCCCTGGATTAGATAAAGATACAATCAAGAACTGCATGATAAAAAGTACAATACCAAAGTAATCAAGGATATAGGTGCAATAAAAGAATAACATCTGAGAAAAGAACACAACAGGAAGTGTTTCTCATCACATCTCAATGAAACTCGTAAACAAAGACAGTCTACCGCTTTGGCTTCTTGAACAGATTGCTTTATTATCCACTATTACTATTAGGAGAAGCCATTGCCAAGATCAACTCAAATCCCACGCCAAAGCTCTTCAATGTGGCCAAAGATTGATACATAAATACTGTTTTCTTGGTCTGGGCAAGGTACAGTAAAAGCTGTACAAATACAGACATTCACTCAGCAGTGACGCTAAGACCTTACACTGTGGCTGTGCTAATGGTTCTTTGATTATTAAAGCACACACACTGGGTGCGTCTAAACTGCACCCTTTTCCCTATATGGCTGTGCACTATGTAGGGATAGGGTGCCATTTGGGACACAGCCACTGAATAGCACACATGCCTAGAGATCCACAGAGCCAGTCTGGGACCCTGAGGAGAAGTCAAGGGGAACTTCCAGTCTGTTATGGTGGTATCCAGGATACACACACAACACATGCCATGCGCACGGGGTTGAGTAAGGCATCACCCAACCTCTGCTGTGTGTGTGAGTCGGCCAGTTCTTTATTTAAACTGTTTGGGGGGTAAACTCCCTTCTCCCGCTGCACTCTCACCTCCCCTATAACTGAAATATGTCAAAGGCACCCTTGTCAATCAAAGTACTGCCTTATACAAGTGCTCTCTGCCAGGGCGGCCATGGTTATCCCTCCCCCGTCATCCAACATGTGACCAATAGAAGTATTTATTTTGAATGTGTAATATGTTCATCAAACACAAAAACCATCCAATAATCTGCTGAAATAAGTCCAATACGGTATGACAACAAGTGAAAACAGTGCACCTAAGGTAGCATTGGCAATGAAACCACAAACGTGATAGACTTCTGCCCTTCCCTATGCATTGTCTGCAGTGCAACAGGTGCAGTGCTGAAAGTTAGGGTTAGGTCAAATGCAAAGCAGCTAAATATTAACACGCAGAGGTAGAGATAACCCACAGCCTAGTTTTGCAAAGAAATGTTTGCCTGACATTTCACAGTCAAACCAACATATTATCAGTTAGCATGTCTAGTTGTGGATTCAATAGAAATAAAGTGTGAACTTAATACGATTTGGGTCATACAGTAAGGATATTACTTAAAAAAACAAGTAGGGCTCACTTGAAAAAGGGATGTCAATGTCAATGTGACTTCCCTGGTTAAATAAAGGATACATGAAGTAGAACGCTGTAGAAATCCCTTATCTAAATATGTGGGTCCTCTAGTGACTTCCTGTGAGATTGACTCGTCAGTCTGGACAGAGTCGCTAAGAGCCAAGAGTCATTACCAGCCAAGGTACTCTAATTTAAAGAAGCATGTGCATCAGATAAAGAGCTACTCAGACTGGTGACGATGTTAGCATCCTCTTATGGCTAGCTGGCTGCATTTACCACTTTACTTTATTGTCCTGTCCATCAGACTCATCGATTTAGAGTAGGGGGGTATATGGATGAGTGAGCAAGGCGTTTCTCATTTCACAAGTGCAGGTAATTGTCCCCTCTCTCGCTCAATATCTGCAGCCTTAAACTCAGGCATCCTGTATTTGCCTAAGGGTGTGGTTGTCCCACTGTTCTGCAGAAGAAAGCCTGACAGGCTCACTGTGACAAGCTGTGTCAACAATACATTACGTTTGAAAGAGGTGTCTGCCACAGGTATAGAGACGTAGCAAGCTAAACTTTATGAGGTTAACTGAGCCGAATTGTGTGTGATATTTTTCAGAGACCAGAAGGCCTGAGAATAGCCCATGTCAATAATTCTTAACATTGTGAACATTCCATATAGGACCAAAAAGGTGACAGCATGTTGAACATGTTCATAAACAAATGGAGAGTCGTTCGAAGAACGTCTATACTACACAAGATCATTCAGATTTACCATGTAATAGATGAAACGTTATTAAATGATCAAGTTCTCTATCCCATTTCACACCACAACACATAACTGTTCCACTCTCACAAATAGAACAAATGATCTTCACGTGAAACAAAATGATAATATCTGTCTTGAGGTTATTTTTCAATGATAGGGGAATAATTTATTTCTCCTTAGCGCATGTAACTTCATAACTACTTCAGATAAGTGAGACAAGACTGAGACGGAACTACATGTCGTGAATCCAACTGTGAAGCAACGTCAGTCAACAAAATACTACAGCTCCTACATCATCATATTACAGCCAGCATTTACAGGGTTAACACCACCAACTCTACACGTCAGGAAATTGAGATGAGAGGGAGAAAAAGAGGGGGAGCAGCGTGCACCACAAAAGCACAGAGAGTAGAGAGGGAAGAGAGAGCAGACCATTTAAGACAAATGGTGAAGACTAGAGACCTCACCAGACCCATTCACGCAGCAAGCTTCTGATCTCTATTCATGTGCCCCAAGGACATATGACTTACAGTAGCATTACCTTTCCTGAAGTACAGTAAGCCTCGTAACAAGTTTGTTTCCCAGCTGGTCTTACCTTCTCTTAACTGCGTCCTACGTTGCCTCCACTGCCAAACAGCGATCAAAGTGACAATATGTCCTACAACCACCAGGGTTGGGAACACGCTTCCAGGGGGCCTTGCCGACATCAGGCCTGGGACCGAGTGGGGTCTCACAGGATCCAGAGACAGGTGGGAGGGCCCGGGTGAAAGGTGAGGGTGTATGGAGGAAGGGGGCCAGCCAGGGTGTGGTGCCGCCGTCCTGCACTTCAAACCAAAGAGGAAGCCAACATGCCTGCAACTTACGAGAGAGCAGAGCGAAAGAGCACCGCTCCCACCTTTTTTTCTCCTTCTGACTCAGACTGCTGGCAAAAGTGGCCGAGCTCCCACCCACTCTCTCTCGCTCGTTCCCTCTCTCCCTTCCTTCCTTCCTTCCTTTCACAATCTCTCTGCTTCTCGTTCGTTCACTCAGACTTGCATTATTTTGTTCTTCACTTAGCCAGGTACATTGAAGTCTATTGATTGTAGCCTTCAGGTAACAAAGTAAAGAGTCGATAGGGTGGATTTACATTAGTCAAATATGTCTAGTCCGATCGATCTCTCTTCAACATCAGATTTGCAACTTTTCTGTTTACAATAGCCTTAGTTGGATATAGTGTGGCCAAAGCCACATTCCTGCGTCATGTGAGAGCGCAGCTATTAGCATACCGTAAATATCATACTATATAGACAAACAAAATAATGATAATAACGTTTTAAACCTGCAGTTTTAGCTTTCTTTTGTACTATGCACCATTTGAATTTCCATGAATTGTTATGTTTTTGCTGTGTCTTTAAGTTGTGTTTACTATGTATGGTGCTTTCTTGGCTTTCTTGTAAAAGAGGTGTACATTTCAATGTGACCTCTCTGATTAAATAAAGGATGAATAAAAAAATAAAACACCATCTCCGAAGGTAGTGTGGGAGATCTAGATCGGTCTCTTTACTTACACAAGTATCTCTCCTGGACCTAGTTTCTGTCGTCAAAGTAGTGTAGTGTAAAGTGATCTTCTGTTGCTACTCCAAATGGTTTGCTCCATGGGAAGGCTCCTAAACCTCTAGCAGTAAGCTACTAATTATTTTCCACCCTCCCCATGAGTCATAAAAACCAAGGATTTCACTTTTTTTCTCCAAAGGTTTATGTTCCTATTTACAAAGATTCCCATTTAATTTCCCTAGAAGCTATGTCTCAACTCCATACTCATGTCCATAGGGTTTCCAGAAGCCTATAGAACTGGGTCTTGTTTCTTGACCACTAACCAATAAAAACCCTCCAACCTCCAAATACCAACTCACTGTTTAAGCCTTCTGCCTGTAAATCCAAACACCTACCCCATTCTTTCTGGACCAAGAATGCCATTAAAGACCTGAAGGTGAAATATCTTAGAGAAAAGCCAACCCCGGAGTGGGAATGTTCCTTAAAACACGGATCCTGTTTTCATGGCTCTCTCTTTGTGAAGGGGCTCTCTTTGCAGAGCCACACAATGCATAAGTCCTTGACATTGGAACATATCCCCCATCACAAAACAAACTATGACTTGTAACCCTCCCAAAGCCACAAAACACACAAATAAAACCTACAGACACACTTCACATGACACGCCCCAAAACACAACATCAAAAGCTTCATTCTGTGGGCAAAATAAGTGAGAGTATTGCTTCCAGTGCTTTTAGGCTACAAACTAAACTACATACAGTATGATCTAGCCGAATTAGTAAGCCTTCCGGTCGGTTACGCCTCTGCCAAAGGTGCGAAGCCTGGAGCCGAGGCTAGTTTCCCAGTAACGATAAGCAACACACAGGCACACTTTTATCAACCTACCAGGTATGATCTTCATCTATAGAAGATATCGCAAGAGGGATATTTAGCCTAAGAGGAGATATTCAGGATGCCAAAGACAGACCTGGTCTGAAGAGACAGAGGTGATTTCTCTCGTATCTCTGTCTGATATCTCTATTATGAGGGGGGTCCCTTTCACACTATTTTGAGGGTTGCCTATTTTACCCCTGCTGGTAAATGTCAACCAAAACACTAGTGACCAAAACAATTGTCAAGGGGATATGGAATAGTCGATCTGGTTCAAGTCCGGGCTCTCGTTGGGCCACTCTGGTTGGGCCACTTGTCCCAAAGACACTCCTGCATTGTCTTGGCTGTGTGCTTAGGGTCGTTGTCTTGTTGGAATGTGAACCTTCACCCCAGTCCTGAGGTCCTGAGTGCTCTGGGGCAGGTTTTCATCAAGGATCTCTCTTGTACTTTGCTCCGTTCATCTTTCCCTCGATCCTGACTAGTCTCCCAGTCCCTGCTGTTGAAAAACATACCCACAGCGTGATGCTGCCACCACCATGTAGGGATGGTGCCAGGTTTCCTCCAGACATGTAGCATTCAGGCCAAAGAGTTCAATATTGGTTAAATCAAACCAGAGAATATTCTTTCTCATGGTCTGAGAGTCATTTATGTGCTTTTTGGCAAACTCCTAGTGGGCTGTTATGTGCCTTTTACTGAGGAGTGGCGTCTGCCCCCTCTACCATAATGGCCTGATTGGTGGAGTGCTGCAGAGATGATTGTGCTTCTGGAAGGTTCTCCCATCTCCACAGAGGAACTCTGGAGTTCTCTATGAGTGACGATCGGGCTCTTGGTCACCTCTCTAACCAGTTTGGCTGGGCGGCCAGCTCTAGGAAGAGTCTTGGAGGTTCCAAACTTCTTCCATTTAAGAATGAATGATTTGAGCGTTCTGGCCTTACAACGGCAGTCAAGCACCCAAGCTAACATTGGCTAGCTACTTCCAGACACAAATGAGACCACTCTGACCATTTTACTCGCCCTAGCAGAGCTGGTAAGGCAGTTTTCGATGTTAAGAAGAGCGTTGGTGACTGTAAATGTGGTGCTGGAAACAATTTAATTACGCGTTTTTTCCCAGACCGTTACTGACACTGGCAAAAATTCAACGGATGTTGAGTGCTCGTAAAGTAATTATTCTGCCCTCTGGTACACTCAGATGAGCGTGCTCTGAAATCTGTGTAGATACAGTGAGGGAAAAAAGTATTTGATCCCCTGCTGATTTTGTACATTGGCCCACCCAGTGACAAAGAAAGGATCAGTCTATAATTTTTATGGTAGGTTTATTTGAACAGTGAGTGACAGAATAACAACAAAAAAATCCAGAAAAACGCATGTGAAAAATGTTATAAATTGATTTGCATTTTATTGAGGGAAATAAGTATTTGACCCCTCTGCAAAACATGACTTAGTACTTAGTGGCAAAACCCTTTTTGGCAATCACAGAGGTCAGACGTTTCTTGTAGTTGGCCACCAGGTTTCTCAGGAGGGGATTTTGTCCCACTCCTCTTTGCAGATCTTCTCCAAGTCATTAAGGTTTCGAGGCTGACGTTTGGCAACTCAAACCTTCAGCTCCCTCCACAGATTGTCTATGGGATTAAGGTCTGGAGACTGGCTAGGCCACTCCAGGACCTTAATGTGCTTCTTGAGCCACTCCTTTGTTGCCTTGGCCAAGTGTTTTGGGTCATTGTCACAACCCATTTTCAATGCCCTGGCTGAGGGAAGGAGGTTCTCACCCAAGATTTGACGGTACATGGCCCCGTCCATTGTCCCTTTGATGCGGTGAAGTTGTCCTGTCGCCTTAGCAGAAAAACACCCCCAAAGCATAATGTTTCCACCTCCATGTTTGACGGTGGGAATAGTGTTCTTGGGGTCATAGGCAGCATCCCTCGTCCTCCAAACACGGCGAGTTGAGTTGATGCCAAAGAGCTCCATTTTGGTCTCATCTGACCACAACACTTTCACCCAGTTGTCCTCTAAATCATTCAGATGTTCATTGGCAAACTTCAGACGGGGCATGTATATGTGCTTTCTTGAGCAGGGGGACCTTGCGAGCGCTGCAGGATTTCAGTCCTTCACGGCGTAGTGTGTTACCAATTGTTTTCTTGGTGACTATGGTCCCAGCTGCCTTGAGATCATTGACAAGATCCTCCCGTGTAGTTCTGGGCTGATTCCTCACCGTCCTCATGATCATTGCAACTCCACGAGGTGAGATCTTGCATGGAGCCTCAGGCCGAGGGAGATTGACAGTTCTTTTGTGTTTCTTCCATAATCGCACCAACTGTTGTCACCTTCTCACCAAGCTGTTTGGCGATGGTCTTGTAGCCCATTCCAGACTTGTGTAGGTCTACAATCTTGTCCCTGACAACCTTGGAGAGTTCTTTGGTCTTGGCCATGGTGGAGAGTTTGGAATCTGATTGATTGATTGCTTCTGTGGACAGGTGTCTTTTATACAGGTAACAAACTGAGATTAGGAGCACTCCCTTTAAGAGTGTTCTCCTAATCTCAGCTCGTTACCTGTATAAAAGACACTTGGGAGCCAGAAATCTTTCTGATTGAGAGGGGTTCAAATACTTATTTCCCTCATTAAAATGCAAATCAATTTATAACATTTTTCACGTTTTTCTGGATTTTTTTGTTGTTATTCTGTCTCTCACTGTTCAAATACACCTACCATTAAAATTATAGACTGATCATTTCTTTGTCAGTGGGAAAATGTAGAAAATCAGCAGGGGATCAAATACTTTTTTCCCTCACTGTAGTAGGCTGGACACATGACATTTGTAACAACGTTCTTTCCTGATAAAAACTAGTTCATTGCATCCGCCGTGGAGCCCAGTTTTATAATATGACCATATCTCCCAGCTGCTTGCCGTTGTTTTGAAGTAATTGTGAAAAAACAGGCCTTATTTTAGTGCATTTTTCACTCTGCCAGCTCCTATTAGTTCTATTGAGCACCGTGGCACCAACTCGCCTTCTGAACGTTCTATTCCCAGTTTATTGTTCAACGTCACAATGCCTGCTTCGCTATTGTTGGCAATGAGACCTGCCCACGTTGTTTTATAGTGAAAATGTAAACAACTAAATGTAAGCAACAAAAATAATATTGGAACTCTGCGGTCTTCCAATTGTTTCCTATGGGGGAAATATAGGCATGTCTGTCTATTTTGCCAAATTTCTCGCAATGTGTATATTTAGATTTTTTTCAAGTCGGGTGTAACCGGTGTGAAATGGCTAGCTAGTTAGTGGGGTGCGCGCTAATAGCATTTCAATCGGTGACGTCACTTGCTCTGAGACCTTGAAGTAGTTGTTCCCCTTGCTCTGCAAGGGCCGAGGCTTTTGTGGAGCGATGGGTAACGATGCTTCGAGAGTGGCTGTTGTCTATATGTGCAGAGGGTCCCTGGTTCGAGGCCAGGTAGGGGCAAGGAGTAGGAAGGAAGCAAAACTGTTCCACGGGCACTATTTTAACTGGGAGAATCTCCTCTTTGTAATTATGTAAGTCTGAATGTCTTTCTGCAGTGGAGACACAGCATCCCTTTTGACCAAAAATAGCGCACTATAGGGGGAAAAGAGTGCACCACTTGTAGTGCACTATAATATATAGCTAACATTACACTTTAACTTGCAATGAAAACAACTTTCTGACAAAATTAGAAATAATAACATGAAAATGTAGCTAGACTCTTCCCCTTATACATGGATGAACGCTTCATGACAATGTGTCTTTTCCGTTCGGTTTGTGGCTAGCTACAGCTTGTTTGGCCCGTAGGTGTGTCAAGTCACATTGACCTTGTGCATAAAAGTAGTTCATCACAACTTTTTCCCACTGATCTTTGTCGATTGCGCCTGCTAAATTCTGGGCAGCAATGTTGTTGAGAGCAGTAGCAACACTTGCAGATCTCCATGGCTAACGTTATATCTTTCAAAAAAGCCGCAGTAGCAAGGATTATCTACATATACTGAGCAGAGGAGTGCTACAATACTCTCACCCATCCATTATCTCAACCAATCGTAGCAAAACCAACTTTTACGTGGCTAAACCAACTGAACTTTCATGTGCCTTAATAACAAACGTGTATGACATTTGTAAATATGAATAAAATTGTTAAGTTACAAGCATAGTTGGTTTAGCCACGGAAAAAGTCAGGAACCTTCCCGCTATCCATGATTGGCTGAGATAATGGATGGACTGGACATGCTGAGAGATGATTTCAGGTTGGTATGTAGCCATGTAGCACCTTCGGTCTATAACATGTGCAGGTAATCCTTTCTAACACGGCTTTTTTGAAAGATATCACATAGAACTGCAAAAGTGTTGCTCTCCACTTTCTGGAGGACCGAGATTTGAAATCAGTGGAATGCCCTGTGGAAGAAAAGTATGATAGCAAAGGAGATGGAGAAAATGCTGGTGTTTGATTGCAAATATGCAGAGGGAGTCAGTCGAAAAGAGAACACAAAGAAGGCCCGTCTCTGGATTACATCTTCAAACGAAAGGCAACCATGGCATCCATGACAGAGCGGGAGAAGCGTTCCTCCATGTATACTGGCTCGATCCCACTATGCAAGTAACCATTTCACTGTACCGTTTACACTTTCTGTATCCTGTGCATGTGACAAATAAAGTGTGATTTTATTTTTGGCTTGCGAAAGTATTCACCCCCCTTCGCATTTTTCCTATTTTGTTGCCTTACAACCTGGAAATAACATGGATTTCTGGGGGGTTTGTATCATTTGATTTACACAACATGCCTACCACTTTGAAGATGCAAAATATTTCTTATTGTGAAACAAACAACAAATAAGACAAAAAAACAGAAAACATGAGCGTGCATATGCACGCACCGCTTTTCCATTTCTATTTTTATACATTTTTTTTTAAACTTGTTATTTTTTTAATTTCACTTCACCAATTTGGACTATTTTATGTATGTCCATTACATGAAATCCAAATAAAAATCTATTTAAATTACAGGTTGTAATGCAACAAAATAGGGGAAACGTCAAGGGGGATGAATACTTTTGCAAGGCACTGTATGTGTTTACCAGAGACTGTAATGTAAAGAACCACATGACCTGCACCAAAGTCAAATTAGGATATAACGTTAGGCCAACGAGACAGTGTCAATGTTCTAAAATGAATGGTTAGAATGCCCTGATTTTATTTCGTCATACTCACATCCATAAGCTATTTTCTGTCATTGGCTCGCCAGTTACTTTGCCACCATGGCCTATTTATTGCCTTATGTTCCTTATCCTACCTCATTTGCACACATTGTATATAGATTTGTTTTTTTCCCTACTGTATTATTGACTGAGTGTTTGTTTACTCCAATGTGTAACTATGTGTTGTTGTATTTGTTGAACTGCTTTGCTTTATCTTGGCCAGGTCGCAGTTGTAAATGAGAACTTGTTCTCAACTTGCCCACCTGGTTAAATAAAGGTAAAAGAAAAAGAAAATTAACTTGGAAATAATGATGTTGTTGTGAGTTTATTTTCCTACAATAATGAATAAAAATGAGCTAAAGTGAAGATGTTGTCAGCTACTGTATATAAATTGACATATACTAAATACATTTTTAAACAGGTGGGTTTATTGGTGTTAAAATACACCAGTTATGCAATTTTGGACCACCAGGCTGTAAATGTCATGCAGCCTGTAGTTTTTGTGTTTATACTTTTTCATAACGACAAAGACAAGTTTGATGTTGGACGACAACAGAATGTTCATGGTGTCACTGCGACAACTGTCTATAGACGTATTATAAACCAACCTTTATTCTTGAAATGTTTGGTTGTTTAGTACATGTAAATCCTTAAAGAGATGGGTGGGGCTAAGGCTTAAGAGGGTGTGAACGACACTGAATGGGTGTAGACAAAGAAGAGCTTTCCAGTAGGTGTACCAACAAATTGAAGGGCCATTTTCTCAAAAGTGGGGTAACAAGTTTACTACCTTTCAAAGCAGAATTACTTTCAAATTGTTCCTCAACTGTAGTGTATGATATACCATTTTCTAGTTCTCTACATTTATCCAACGAAGGACCGAATTGAGCCAGTCAGTCACATATAGGGAATGGAGTGCAACTTTGGATGCAGTCACTGGCTCCTTTACTGTGACGGCTAGCAATTACCCATACTGCCCCTGCATAGGGGTGCTACAGGCTGCATCCCAAATGGCACTCCATTCCCTATATAGTGAACTACCTTTGACCAGAGCCCTATGGCAGTGCTGGAAAAAGTACCCAACTGTCATTCTTGAGTAAAAGTAAATATACCTTAATAGAAAATGATTCAAACAAAAGTAAAAGTCACCCAGTAAAATTCAACTTGAGTAAAAGTCTAAAAGTATTTGGTTTAAAATGTACTTAAGTGTCAAAAGTAAAAGTAAAAGCATGAATCATTTCAAATTTCTTATATTAAGCAAACCAGACGGCACCATTTTCTTGTTTAAGGACAGCCAGGGGCACACTCCAACATTCAGACATAATTTACAAACAAATCATGTGTTTAGTGACTCTGCCAGATTAGAGGCAGTATGGATGACCAAGGATGTTCGGTTGATAAGTGCGTGAATTTGACTAGTTTCCTATCTTGCTAAGCATTAAAAATGTAACAAGTACTTTGAGTGTCAAAGGAAAATGTACGGAGTAAAAAGTAAAAATTTTCATAAGGAATGTAGTGAAGTAAAAGATAAAGGGAAAAGTAATGTACAGATACACCAAAACACGACTTAAATAGTACTTTAAATGATTTTTACTTAGGTTCTTCACACCACTGCCCTATGGGAACCCTATGGGCCCTGGTCAAAAGTAGTGCAAGTAAATAGAGAAGGCTGTGGCTGCGGATCCAACTTTTCACAGATCTTTTTCTCAAAAGTATCTCTAGCACTAAATTACCTGAAGGTTCTGCGCGATCACGTTCTGCACATGTCTTTCTTTACCTCTACCTTACGCACACATTTTTGTCGTCCCCTTCTCATCTCAATTACTTCAATGGGGATATGCATTTGGGAAAATCCCCCGGTAACAGAACGACACAGACTCTGACATTTTTCACTTTATAAGTATGCCAAACAAAAACTATTGACAGCAAAGTTAAACAAACCATACAATTCTATGCATATGTACTACCTTTAACAATTTCAAACATTTTATAAAAACACATTTACTCGAAGAACAATGCAGATGTAAAGTTTGGTAACAGAATGGCAGTAAAATCTCCCTCAGTTTTTATTTGATCAAATTTTTCCAAAAAACTCTTAAATGTTTACTCCAAATTAAGATCTAAAGATGTCTGCAGAAAGAATGGGTGTCAGCTGACACCTTGATATTGAAAAATATCTATTTTGGTTATTGAACTACAGTAAGTGACAGAATGATTGTAATAGAATGACACCATGGGTCCCTGATCTGTACTATACATTATTTTGAATGTCCTTCTCTTCATGGTGATGTATCCTGAATAGCTACACAAAAGGCTCTAGAGATCATCACACTATCAACAAACTATCTGTTGATAAGCAACTGCGTGCTAAGGTTACGGTTTGGGTTAGGTTTAGAATAAGGGTTAAGGTAAGGTTTAAGGTTAGGGTTAGAAGATAGTTAGCTGAAATGTTACTGTTTGCATGTTTGGGTATTATTCTACACACTGGCTATTATTCTAATGAGCTCCGGACCAAAACCACATTTGGTTATTCCAGTCCACATTTTACCTTGACATGTTAGTCAGTTAGCAGATGCTCTTATGAGGGAGAGAAATTCAAAAGTATCTTAAAGATATGTGGGTTTTTGGTAACAGAATGACAAGACACAAGGCAATATTTTTTAAACTTACATAACTCAAATAATTTCCGCAAAACTAAATATAAATGTTTATATTAGTTGGCAGGGGTCTTTACTTCAACATTATATATTTTATAAAATGTTTTTCTAATACCTTTTAAGACATTTTCTGCTAGATGTTGTTCTCTAATACCTATTTTACATCTGTTTGGTGGAAAATCAAAGCCTTTGCTTAATAAAATTTTGGGATGGAAAATGGTTGAAAATGCCTTAACTTCTTAAAAATATAGACTTAGCTTTCATTTGACACCAACTTTGATGTGCTCCTGTGAACTTCACGTTACAGCTCATGGGGCTTTATATATGGAAATGCCCATCCAGATCTTAATGAGTTTTACAGTGTTGTTTTGAATGATGTAAATTGAGAGAATTTGAGAGCAGATGATGTTAACAAATCTTTTGCCTAGTGGTGCGCGCTGTTGAGTTTTGGCCACGAGAGAAAAATACGGTAGTGTTTTTGTCTTACAGTAACATTATAATATGCTATTATATTCGGTTCTGTTATGCAGAATAGCCTACTATCATTACGTGATCTTGCAGAAATTGATTCAGCTTTGATCGAACTTCATTAAACGAGCCAGAGTAGCCTGTTCTCTAAGAGTAGAGCAGAGAATAAACACATGTGCAGAACATAATCTGCACATGGCTAAAGCTTTGGGACCTTTAGCACCAGAGATACTTTTGAGAAAAAGGTCAGGGAATAGTTGGATCCGCAGCCACTCTGAATAGAGAATAGGGTGCCATTTGGGACGCACCCACTGCCTCTCATTGGAAAAAAAACAGGACGGGGAGCAGCCGCTCAGAGGAGTTCATCTGGTTCACACCCCCTGGATTTAGCCAGCTCTGGGGAACCTGATCCCTGGCAGAACCAGACTGTATGAGTGGGAGGAGCCTGCCCTACAGCTCTTGCTCTTTCCATAGAGTTTGTGCTACAACTCTGCTTCACAGCTAATACTAATAAATCAGCAACTCCAAATAGATGGAGTGTAGGCTATGTGTCGTAAGCTGTCAATTTATTGACCACAAATCTCAACTTTCACTAGTGAAACTAGTTTACCACATAATCGCATCAAAAACCAATGGAATCTATCTAAATACACTACTTGATCAAAAATATGTGGACACCTGCTCGTCGAACATCTCATTCCAAAATCATTGGCATTAATATTGAGTTAGTCCCCCCCGTTGCTGCTATAACAGCCTCCACTCTTCTGGGAAGGCTTTCCACTAGATGTTGGAACATTGTTGTGGGGGCTTGTTTCCATTCAGCCACAAGACCATTACTGAGGTCGGGCACTAATGTTGGGCGATTAGGTCCTGCTCGCAGTCGGCGTTTGATGGGGTTGAGGTCAGGGCTCTGTGCAGGCCAGTCCTGTTCTTCCACACCCATCTCGACAAACCATTGTTGCCACACAGTTGGAAGCACAGAAAATTCTAGAATGTAATTGTATGCCGCAGCGTTAAGATTTCCCTTCACTGGAACTAAGGGGCCTAGCCCGAACCATGAAAAACAGCTCCAGACCATTATTCCTCCTCCACAAAACTTTACAGTTGGCACTATGCATTGGGGCAGGTAGCGTTCTCCTGCATCCGCCAAACCCATATTTGTCTGTCGGACTGCCAGATGGTGAAATGTGATTCATCACTCCGGAGAATGTGTTTCCACTGCTCCAAAGTCCAATGGCGGCGAGCTTTATTCCATACGATGCTTGGCATTGCGCATGGTGATCTTAGGCTTGTGTGCGGCTGCTCAGCCATGGAAACCCATTTCATGAAGCTCCCGACGAACACTTCTTGAGCTGACGTTTGGAACTCGGTAGTGAGTGTTGCAACCAAGGACAGACAATGTTTACGTGCTACACGCTTCAGCGGTCCCGTTCTGTGAGCTTGTGTGGCCTACCACTTTGCGGGTTGAGCCGTTGTTGCTCCTTGACGTTTCCTCTTCACAATAACAGCACTTACAGTTGACGGAGGCAGCTCTAGCAGGGCAGAAATTTGCCAAACTGACTTGTTGGAAAGGTGGCATCCTATGACTGTGCCACGTTAAACGTCACTGAGCTCTTCAGTAACGACATTCTACTGCCATTCTACTCAATTTTATACACCTGTCAGCAACGGGTGTGGCTGAAATAGCCAAATCCACAAATTTGACGGGGTGTCCACATACAATATATATATACACAAAAGTAGCTTAAATGTGAACCATATGCTACAGGTTTATCACAATGGAATGCCACTACTGTTATGTGATACACTAGCAGCATTAGATACCAGCTTTAGCAATGCAAACCTAATG
Source organism: Brachymystax lenok tsinlingensis (assembly GCA_030435695.1). Taxonomy (NCBI): domain Eukaryota; kingdom Metazoa; phylum Chordata; class Actinopteri; order Salmoniformes; family Salmonidae; genus Brachymystax; species Brachymystax lenok. The sequence goes on along the minus strand of CM059806.1, from coordinate 968,653 downwards.
CTGACACCTCTTGGTAAGAATACTGTACTGTACCAGTAGTTAAAGTGTCCTACCTTGGCCCTGTTGAATCATTCTTCCAAAAAGGATCTACCATAATCAATCTTCATAATAGCTAATAAAAAAAATATATATTCACAATACAACTGAGAGAAAAAGATACAACTAGCTACTAGAGTCTAGTCTCTGTGTGCACTTACTCCATTATACACTCGTCTCCCTACTGTTAGAATTGAATATCTCCAGCAGCAACAGCCTAAGCTGAAACAGGGAGTTGAGGTCAGATTTAAGGTGGCAGCTGCCACATGTTCCCATCTGGGCTCCATCATGTAGGAGCTGAGGTTTCGCCCCATTTAGCTGGAAAAATGGCAGAAAAAGCGGTGTTCACTAATTGGACTCACATTTCCCGATATCTTGCTGAGTCATTTATCAGCCTGCAGAGAATGGAAAGTTCTCAGGGTGCATGGATATCAGGGGGGCTGAAACAGGCCATGTGGAGGAAGGATCCACAGGCCAGGACCGAAACAAACAAAAACAGTCACCCATTTACTTTTACCACTTAATAAACACAACTATTTGAGTATCCATAAACATGAATGTACAATAGGTCATGTTTTTCACTTGAATGTTTTGTTGTCTATTTATCAATGCAATATCCATGTATTCAGTGTCTATGACAACTATGTGGGTATTATTACAACTTTATCCATACTGTAAACAGATGGGAGAGTAGAGCTGTTACCCGGCAGATGGCAGCAGCAAGTCCAGCGAGTTTTACAGCTCGTGGACGTTGGGTGTGAGTGTGGGAATGTGGACGTGTTGTGTGTGGATGCATATTGATGCAGTTGCCCCATGCAATTGTCTTTTTTGAGGCATCTATCTTCGGAACTACATTTTAACAATGCATTAATTGTCCTAGAAATGAATTATAACATATAATTGTCGCTACTTGCAGGATTCACACGCACACACAGGATCATCGGGTTCAGGTGAGTGCACCGTTTATTGTCTGGTAATAAAGCAAACACCGTAGGTGATCAAGTTAGGAACTGACAATTCTCCAGCTCTGTATTCGCCTTAATCATAAAGAATTACAGAATGTGATCGTATAGTTTTAATCTTGTGCTTCTCTGCGCAGGCTCATATTTCTTCTGCCGCACGCGCGCAGCTTAGAGGGAACATTGCTCAACACCATCATCAACTCCATCATCCCAGACACCCTGGACCCACTCCAATGTGCATACTGCCCAAAAAGACCCACAGATGATGCAATTTCTATTGCACTCAACATTGCCCTTTTCCACCTGGAAAAAAGGAACACCTACGTGAGAATACTGTTCATTGACAAAGCTCAGCGTTCAACACCATAGTGCCCTACAAGCTCATCACTAAGCTAAGGACCCTGGGATTAAATGCCTCCCTCTGCAACTGGATCCTGGACTTCCTGATGGGCCGCCCCCAGGTGGTAAGGGTAGGTAACAACACATCGCCACACACGGGGGCCCCTCAGGGGAGCGTGCTTATTATCTTCCTGTACTCCCTGTTCACCCATGACTACGTGGCCGCGCATGACTCAAACAACATCATTTAGTTTGCCGACGACACGATGGTATTAGGCCTGATCACCAACGATGATGCCAGGACAACAACCTCTCTCTCAACGTCAGCTAGACAAAGGAGCTGATCGTGGACTACAGGAAACGGAGGTCCGAGCACATCCCCATCAACATCGATGGGGCTGTAGTGGAGCGTGTCGAGAGCTTCAAGTTCCTCGGTGTCCACATCACTAAGGACCTACCATGGTCCAAACACACCAACACAGTCGTGAAGAGGGCACGACAATGCCTCTTTCCCCCTCAGGAAGCTGAAAGGTTTTGGCATGGGTTCTCAGATACTCAAAAAGTTCTACAGCTGCACCATTGAGAGCAAATTGACTGGCTTTTTCACCGCTTGGTATGGAAACTGCTTGGTATCTGACCGCAAGAAGCTACAAAGGGTTGAGCTCCCGGTCATCCAGGACCTCTATACTACACGACAGGTACGGGATCGCAAAGTCTGGGACCAAAAAGCTCCCGAACAGCTTCTACCCCCAAACCATAAGACTGCTGAAAAGTTAATCAAATGGCTACCTGGACAATTTGCATTGACCACTTTTTTTTTTGCACTGACATTCACTGGCTTTATGCACACTCACTGGACTCACACAGACACACTTTCACACTCTTCACATACGCTGCTGGTACTCTGTTTTTTTTATCTATCCTGATTGCCTACACAATTTTATCCCTACCTATATATACACATATTACCTCAATTACGTCAACTACCTCATACCCTTGCACATTGACTCGGTACCGGTATTCCTTGTATATAGCATCGTTATTATTATTTTATTGTGCTAATATATCCTTTTTTCCCTTATTTGCACGTTTTTCGTACTTTTTAACTCTGCATTGTTGGGAAAGGGCTTGTAAAGTAAGCATTTCACGTTAAATAGCACTGCAAATAGTACTGCTGGGTGATTTGAAAAGTCATAGTCAACCAATCAATAATATAATACTTTTAGCAAAAAAAAAGTCTCTTTAATTTACAATCTGTAGAAACTATGAGAATATAAAGGTTCAGAACTTTTATGAAACTTCACAGTACAGTTAAAACACACAGCTGAAGTCGGAAGATTACATACTTTTAGGTTGGAGTCATTAAAACTCGTTTTTCAACCACTCCACAAATTTCTTGTTAACAAACTATAGTTTTGGCAAGTCGGTTAGGACATCTACTTTGTGCATGACACAAGTCATTTTTCCAACAATTGTTTACATACAGATTATTTCACTGTATCACAATTCCAGTGGGTCAGAAGTTTACATACACTCAGTTGACTGTGCCTTTAAACAGCTTGGAAAAATCCAGAAAATGATGTCCTGGCTTTAGAAGCTTCTGATAGGGTAATTGACATCATTTGAGTCAATTGGAGGTGTACCTGTGGATGTATGTTCCCCTCCTCGTTCGGGCGGCATTCGGCGGTTGACGTCACCGGTCTTCTAATCATCACCAATCTACTTTTAATTTTCCATTTGTCTTGTCTTGTTTTTCACACACCTGGTTTGCATTCCCCATCATTATCTGGTGTGTATTTAACCCTCTGGTTTCCCCCCCATGTCCTTGTGTGTGATTGTTCCTTGTGAAGCCGTTTCTTTCCGGCTGGTGCATTTCTTATATGCCTCGCCTGTTTTGCGTATGGCATGTTTATTTTTATTTACGCATTTAGCGTTTTGCATGTATATTTGTTTGAGCAAAGATTTTTGCTCACTCAGTACTGTTCTCCTGTGCCTGACTTTATGCACCAGCTACACAAGAACCTGTCAATGTATTTCAAGGCCTACCTTCAAATGCAGTGCCTCATGAGGCAGGAAAATTATGTGGATATATTGAAGCAACATCTCAAGATGTCAGGAAGATAAAGCTTGGTCGACAAAAAGGGGTCTTCCAAATGGACAATGACCCCAAGCATACTTCCAAATGGCTTAAGGACAACAAAGTCAAGGTATTGGAGTGGCCATCACAAAGCCCTGACAATCCTATAGAAAATTTGTGGGCAGAACTGAAACAGCGTGTGTGAGCAAGGACTCAGTTACACCTGACTCAGTTACACCAGCTCTGTCAGGAAGAATGGGCCAAACGTCACCCAACTTATTGTGGGAAGCTTGTGGAAGGCTCTCCGAAACATTTGACCCAAGTTAAACAATTTAAAGGCAATGCTACCAAATACTAATTGAGTGTATGTAAACTTCTGGCCCATTGGGAATGTGATGAAAGAAATAAAAGCTGAAATAAATCATTCTCTTTACTATTATTCTGACATTTAACATTCTTAAAATAAAGGGGTGATCCTAACTGACCTAAGACAGGGAATTTTTACTAGGATTAAATGCCAGGATTTGTGAAAAACTGAGTTTAAATGTATTTGGCTAAGGTGTATGTAAACTTCTGACTTCAACTGGATATGGCAAATATAAATCAAAACTGGATGGTGCTAAGAGATAGATGGGAGGGGTTGAGTGGAGCTGAAGGGTGAGACTAAAAACAACAAGATAACTAATGTAAAATATGCTGGGTCTATAAAATGTATATAGGTTCAGAACTTTTGTTAAACAGCACAGTTACAAATATATGGCAAATAGAAATACAAACTGGATGCTCTTCAGATATAGATGGGAGGAAAGAAAACTATTGAAAAATACATTGTGTCCGTAAAATGTATACTCCAGTTCAAATCTTTGGGATCACTATGAAATGTCCTTGTTTTTGAAGGAAAAAAAATTAAAAATCTCAATTAAAATGATGTCAAATTGATCAGAAATACAGTGTAGCCGTTGTTAATGTTGTAAATGACAGTTGCAGCTGGAAACGGCAGATTATTTATGGAATATCTACATAGGCATACAGAGGCACATCATAAGCAACCACCACTCCTGTGTTCCAATGGCACGTTGTGTTAGCTAATCCAAGTTTATCATTTTAAGAGGCTAATTGATCATTAGAAAACCCTTTTGCAATTATGTTAGCACAGCTGAAAACTGTTGTCCTGATTAAATCCTCTTAGGGCTAGGGGGCAGTGTTCAGAAGTATGGAGAGTCTGATGTGCCCAAAGTAAACTGCCTGTTACTCAGGCCCAGAAGCTAGGATATGCATATAGTATAACAGAACTGATATGGCAGGCGAAATCCAGAGGAAAATCCATCCAGATTTTTTTTTTGAGGTCACAGTCTTTCCTATGACTCCCTATTGACTATACAGAGAAATAGCTCATCGATTGCAGTTCCTATGGCTTCCACTAGATGTCAACAGTCTTTAGACATGGTTTGTTTTTTGAAAAACGAACAAGAAATTGTAGTTGTTCCAGGTGGCTCATGAATAGGACACTGTTTAGGTGCGCGTGAATGGGTGCGCACTATTCGTTATTTCTCTTCCCTATTGAACAGACTATTCTCTGTCTGAAATATTATTGTTTATTTAGATATTTGACACGTGAGGATTGATTAGAAACATTGTTTAACTTGTTTGGAAGAACTTTACCGGTAAGTTTTTGGATTTCTTTGTCTGCATGTTGAACGACTGGATTACAGAACTCCATGTTGCCAACTAAATAGACTTTTTGACTTTATCAAACAAAACAACCATTCTTTGTGTTCCTGGGACCATTGTGATTGCAAACAGAGGAAGATCTTCAGAGGTAAGTGATTTATTTTATCGCTATATTCAATTTTGTAACACCTGTGCTGGTTTGAATAATATGTTGTTGTGGGGCGCTGTTTTCAGACAATTGAATGTTCTGCTTTCGCCGTAAAGCCTATTGTAAATCTGACAACGCGGTTCGATTACCAAGATTCTAAGCTTTTAAATGGTGTACAACACTTGTATTTTCATGAATGCTTAATATTACTATTTTTGTCATTTGAATTTGGCGCTCTTCAATTTCACCAGATGTTGTCAAATCGATCTCGTTAACAGGATCCGATCCGTAAAGAACCAATAAAACTGGCCTTCTTTAGACTACTTATATCTGGGGGATCAGCATTTGTGGGTTCGATTACAGGCTCAAAATGGCCAGAAACAAAGAGCTTTCTTCTGAAACTCGTCAGTCTATTCTTGTTCTGAGAGATGAAGGCTATTCCATGCGAGAAATTGCGGTGTACTACTCCCTTCACAGAACAGCACAAACTGCCTCTAACCAGAATAGAAAGAGGAGTGGGAGGCCCCGGTGCACAACTGAGCAAGAGGACAAGTACATTAGAGTGTGTAGTTTGAGAAACAGATGTCCTCAACTGGCAGCTTCATTAAATAGTACCCGCAAAACACCAGTCTCAACGTCAACAGTGAAGAGGCAACTCTGGGATGCTGGCCTTCTAGGCAGAGTTGTAAAGAAAAAGCCATTCTCAGATTGGCCAATAAAAAGAAAAGATTAAGATGGCAAAAAAAACAGACACTGGACAGAGGAACTCTGCCTAAGAAGCCAGCATCATGGAGTTTACACTGGGTTCCAACCCCCTTTTAGCTGGTTTAATTTATTTGCAAATAAATTCATTAAAAATCCTACAATGTGATTTTCTGGATTTCTTTTCCTCATTTTGTCTGTCATAGTTGAAGTGTACCTATGATGAAAATTACAGGCCTCTCTCATCTTTTTAAGTGAGAGAACTTGCACAATTGGTGGCTGACTAAATACTTTTTTCCCCCACTGTATAATGGATGGTCCCTTAGCTAACTTTAGGGAATCCAAAACATGCTTTGCAGCCCCATACAAACAAGATTACGCCAAAAGATTGTACAAACTAGCAACACATCAATTAAACAGACTTGACAAGACGTCAGCAAGCAAAGAGCGCAATCTCTCATTTTATATTTAACCAACCTGGTACGAAAAGTCTGCCATAGCAACACAGAGGTGCAAGGTTTTTACCTACTAGTCTGATAATAGTGTCTAATAATCAGTGGTGTTTTCAGTGGATCTTTTCAACTAGGAGTGAATGTTGTGTTGTGTGGTTTAATCCTTGTGTGTTTAAAATATGTATTTCTCCAGCATTTTGGCAGTCCTCTGTACAATGGCACATAATTTCACACAGTGAAAACAAATACACAAAATCATGCAACAGGTCAGGCAAATAAAATCGAAAAATGAAATGCTACCGGTCAAGTCTTAGAACACCAACTCATTCAAGGGTTTTTCTTTCTTTTTACTATTTACTACTTTGTGGAATAATAGTGAAGACATCACAACTATGAAATAACACATATGGAATCATGTAGTAACCTGGAAAAGTGTTAAACAGAAATCTAAATATATCTTATATTTGATGACAGCTTTGCACACTCTTGGCATTCTCTCAATGTGCTTGACCTGGAATGCTTTTACAACAGTCTTGAAGGAATTCCCACATATGCTGAGCACTTGTTGGCTGCTTTTCCGTCACTATCCGGTCCGACTCATCCAAAACTATCTCAACTTGGTTGAGGTCGGGGGATTTTGGAGGCCAGGTCATCTGATGAAGCACTTCATCACTCTCCTTCTTGGTCAAATAGCCCTTACACAGCCTGGAGGTGTGTTGGGTCATTGTCCTGTTGAAAACCAAATGATAGTCCCACTAAGCCCAAACCAGATGGGATGGTGTATCGCTTCAGAATGCTGTGGTAGCCATGCTAGTTAAGTGTGCCTTGACTTCTAAATAAATCACAGACAGTGTCACCAGCAAAACCACCCCCACACCACACCTTCATGTCTTAAAGTAATGACGGACTGTCGTTTCTCTTTGCTTATTTGAACTGTTCTTGCCATAATATGGACTTGGTCTTTTACGAAATAGGGCTATCTTCTGTATACCACCCCAACCTTGTCACAACACAACTCAAACACATTAAGAAGGAATGAAATTCCACAAATTAACTTTTAAGAAGGCACACCTATTAATTGAAATGCATTCCAGGTGACTAGCTCATGAAGCTGGTTGAGAGAATGCCAAGAGTGTGCAAAGCTGTCATCAAGGCAAAGGGTGGCCTTTTGAAGACTCTCAAATGTAAAATATATTTGGATTTGTTTAACACATTTTTGGTTACTACAGGATTCCATGTGTCATTTCATAGTTTTGATGTCTTCACTATTATTCTAATGTAGAAAATAGTAAAAATAATGAAAAACCCTGAGTAGGTGTTTTGACCGGTAGTGTATGTGTTCTGAAAATTACATTTCATGTTACAAGAAGGGCTACATTTAGTTAAGTGCAAAGCAAGCAAGCAACAACCATGCAGTACCAGAAAATTATATCATGCATCCTGCAAGTGACATATGATTTAGAGAGTCTGGTTATTGTTTTGCCTCATGGAAAATGACAAGTGCATTACTTGTATCGTTATTGGATCTAATTAACCACAGATCACCCTCCCACACATTCACAAACAAACAGTACCCATAGAAACGCCTGTGATGTCACTGATGCAGTAAAAGACTGTAGTTGAAGAAGGGTTAACTAGAAAGAGCTCAAACCTTGTAGTGTATCAGGCCAGATCGTCTTCACCTCCTCCTCCTCCTCCTCTTCCTCCTCCTCCTCCTCCTCCTCCTCCTCCTTCTCAGGTTCTTCTGTGAGAAAGGCCCAGTCACCCTGGGGAAGGGAATTTTTCAGAGTGGCGATGGGGCACTCAGAGGGGGCGATGGGACACTCAGAGGGGATGACAAGGGCAGTACACTCAGCCCCAAAGAGAGCACTGGCCTCTTTCTCAAGTCCAAGCTGTGAGACAATGCCTGCCATTCCAATGGAGGGGGGTTCCATGAAGGCCTCAGACTGTGAGATTTGGGTCTCAAACACTGTGGAATACACTGTGGAGCTTACTATTTGGGAGGTTACCTCCAGTGGCATCTCAGATCTGAAGGTTGCCATAGCGGGTATTTCTTGAGTGATGTGCTCTAGCACTGTCTGCTGATGGTACTCTGTGAGGTCTGTGAGATCCTCTGTGACTGGGGGTAGAGGGGTGGGAAGGTCAGTGTCAGAGTCTGGCTCAGTGGAATCAGCTTTGGTCAATGGGACGGAGGCCTTAACCTCCGGTATGGCTTCTGTAATTGTAACTGGTTTACTTTCGGCTTCTACGGCGCCTTCTGTGGTTGTAGATGGCTCACGCTCAGCTTCAATGTGTTCTGTGATTGTAACTGGTTCACCCTCGGCTTCAGTAGCAACTGCAGCTGTGATTGGTTCAGGCTCAGATTCCTCAGAATCAGAAGAAGCCTCAAACGAAGAGGCCTCAGGCTCCTCATGAGTGGATGGTTTCTCCTCAACTTCTTTGGGCTCTTTGAGTATCTCAGTATCAGTATCATGTGGGAGGTCTTTGGGAGGAACTTCAGGGGCATCCTCGACAACCACCGCCTGAATGGCAGCGGCTTCTTCAACAACCACCACCTCCGTGGCAGTCACTTTCTCAACAACATCTTCCACCTCTTCAGCGGACTCTTCGGCAGACTCTTCAGCAGACCCTTCAGCAGACCCTTCAGTGGATTGTTTGGTCTCTTCTTCAAACACTTCAACAGGTGCGGTGGCCTCAAGGACCTCCTCCTTAATGGCCTCACCCACCTCAGGCTCTGGGGCCTCTTCAGCCACTTCTTCCATCTCCTCCACAACTGGCGTTGGCTCCTTCTGTTCCCACACATCTGAGAGCACCTCTGCAACTTCCACAGTGGTGACCTCTTCCTTTTCTGGCTCAGCCTCTTCAACAGGCATGGGGGCCTCAACTGACACTTCCTCAACTGTCACCTCCTCCACCACTTTCTCTAATTCTAGGGCTGGGGCTTGAGCCTCTGGTTCCACTGCAGGGATGAATGCTGGTTCAATGATCTGTGCAAAAGCCACGAGCACAGCAACAGGAGCAAGGGAAAGAACTTCAGGCACAAATGGTTTGACATCTCCTGCTGGGGCAGGGGATCTGATAGGCCTAGCCTCCAGAGGAGGAGGATAAGCAGGGCCACTTGGAGCAAAGCCTCTCCTCTGGCCCTCTTCTGGCACACACTTTTCCTCTCTGTGGAAACCTTGGCCTCTTTTGAAGAAAGTCTGGGTATCAGCTCCAGGCTCCCCTACGGCTCCGCGGCCGCGGCTCTGGTAGGAGCCCCTGAACCTCATGGCGGGCCTCTCACTCGAGGTCTCCTCCTCGCCGGGGAGTCCCCTCTTGTGGCGGTAGCCCTGGCGGTCTATCATGCCCTCCTGGCTCTCCTGTCCGACCCTGGGTTTGGGGGCGTAGGAGGGGGGGCCCTCCACGGTCTGGACAACTCCACGGCCAGCCCGGCGCATCACGTCCAGGGTGGACGCGGGGCGACGCACGCGCTGCAGGGAGGAGGGCACGATCTCAGGTGGCAGACGCAGGTAGTCCCGCAGGTACACGATACCCTCGTTGGTGAGGTACCAGTAGGAATACTTCCATGCAAAGGTCTCCCGCACAAATCCTTTGGATTTGAGGGAGCCCATGGCCCTCATCACCTTCAGGTTGGCGACCCCCTGGATCTCGGGGTGCATGCACTGGGGACGCCTATCTTTCTTGGCCACCATGACACCATCCCGAAAGAGGAGTTCATAAATGGCCCTCAGATCTGCCAGGGGCATTACCATGCCAGCAACCATTTTGACTTCTTGGGTTAAGGCCTAATTAACTTCTTTTTTTAAATGCAGAGCAAACTGAATGCAGTCACTCCTGGTTATACAACGGCAGGACCGGCTGCCAACCATTAAGACTTTTAAAATGTTTTAAAGTCTTACAGTCTTAATGCTGTCCTGTTCCTTATTTCTTCTATTGTGTTGGGAAAATCTATATATTTTAGTCCCACAAAACACAGGAAATGTTCCCTATGAATCAGTTTCCCTTGGAAGTTAAAAGGTACCGAAGTGCCTGAGTCAGTGTGGCACAAAAAGCAAGCCCACAACCCCTCCTACCTTCTCTCTGGTCGGTGGAGAAACAGCCTGGCCGAGACGAGTAGGAAAGAAAGGGGGAAAAGCGAAGGGGGTGTGTGCACACGCGGGATGCAGGGAAAAAAGGAAGGAAGCTAAGCAGGCGAGCTAGCAAGAGAGCCAGGAGTGACACACCTCTGCCGCACCATAGCACATGTGTTTGTACACTGTGTGCCTAAAGGGGACACCCCCACCAGAGCTCTGCCACTCCCCCTTTGGCTGCTGGAAGCAGAGGTCTAGGCAGAGTGGGCTGGGCTCCAACGCACAAACAAAAGAACACATAGGAGATACCCTGTCCTGTACAGTCAGCAACAGCCAGACATTCACTCATCTTAGTGCAAACCTCTACAGCCAATCCAGAGCACATCTCTTGCACTCAGTGACATTTAGGTTTAGCCTATACTTTACACTCCCACCCCTGTAAGTAATACCCAAATCAAACCCCTTTCCCTGGGGCATATAGGGGACGTCCACCATGTTCCTCCTGTTTTCACTTACAGTATATATTTCTGAAGCTTACACACTCACATTTGAATATCCAAAGAGGGTGGCAAAGTACTGCTTAAAGAGAGAGAGAAAAATTACATATAGACAGTCCAAACTCCAGGGAGAGTTTCCCAAAACGGAGAAAACATGATTAAGTCGGAAGTTTACATACACTTAGGTTGGAGTCATTAAAACTTGTTTTTAAACCACTCCACAAATGTATTGTTAACAAACTATAGTTTTGGGAAGTCGGTTAGGACATCTACTTTGTGCATGACAAAAGTAATTTTACCAACAATTGTTTACAGACAGATTATTTCACTTATAATTCACTGCATCACAATTCCAGTGGGTCAGAAGTTTACATACAGTAAGTTGACTGTGCCTTTAAACAGCTTGGAAAATTCCAGAAAATGATGTCATGGCTTTAGAAGGTTCTGATAAGCTAATTGCCATAATTTGGGTCAATTGGAGGTGTACCTGTGGATGTATTTCAAGGCCTACCTTCAAACTCAGTGCCTCTTTGCTTGACATCATGGGAAAATCAAAAGAAATCAGCGAAGACCTCAGAAAAAAATAGTAGACCTCCACAAGTCTGGTTCATCCTTGGGAGCAATTTACAAATGCCTGAAGGTACCACGTTCATCCGTACAAACAATTGTACGCAAGTATAAACACCATGGGACCACGCAGCCGTTATAGGAAGGAGACGCGTTCTGTCTCTAGAGATTAACGTACTTTGGTGCGAAAAGTGCAAATCAATCCCAGAACAACAGCAAAGGACCTTGTGAAGATGCTGAAGGAAACAAGTACAAAAGTATCTATATCCACAGTAAAATGAGTCCTATATCGACATAACCTGAAAGGCTGCAACATCTCAAGACATCAGTAAGTTAAACCTCAGTCGCAAATAGGTCGTCCAAATGGACAATGACCCCAAGCATACTTCCAAAGTTGTGGCAAAATGGCTTAAGGACAACAAAGTCAAGGTATTGGGGTGGCCATCACAAAGCCCTGACCTAAATCCTATAGAACATTTGTGCCCAGAACTGAAAAAGTGTGTGCGAGCAAGGAGGCCTACAAGCCTGACTCAGTTACACCAGCTCTGTCAGGAGGAATGGGCCACAATTCACGCAACTTATTGTGGGAAGCTTGTGGAAAGCTCCCCGAAACGTTTGACCCAAGTTAAACAATTTAAAGGCAATGCTACCAAATACTAATTGAGTGAATGTAAACTTCTGACCCACTGGGAATGTGATGAAATAAATAAAATCTTAAATAAATCATTCTCTCTACTATTATTCTGACATTTCACCTTTTTTAAATAAAGTGGTGATCCTGACTGACCTAAGACAGGAAATGTTTACTAGGATTAGATGTCAGAAATGGTGAAAAACTGAGTTTAAATGTATTTGGCTAAGGTGTATGTAAACTTCCGACTTCAACTGTACATGGAGCACATGTGTGTCTGCGTTTGCACATGCGAGTCTAGTAGGGGAACAGTATGTCCCTCAGAGCACTTTAAGGAGGTGGAATTATTATTGGTTCTTTGCTCCAGCACTCTCTACTGAATTGTCAACACTGCATTCCTTTAAAAACTGCTCCCTCTTTAAAGGCCCAAAGCAGCCATTTTATATCAATTTAATTTCTGGTAACAATTAAGAACCTTACCATAATTGATTTTCAATAGCTTTTTAGCAAAAAACTATTTATCAAGCAATACTTTTTCTAGGACTCTGGGAGTGGTTTGTGTGGGAAGGATAAAACTGAAAACTAGCTGTTATTGGCAGAGAGGTTTGGAATGCTTGTTGCTATTGGTCTATTAACCAATTTACCGCATGTTGATGTTGCCATGCAAAGCTGAAACTCCTGTCCATGAAAACCTTCTGATTAGAAGTTCCTCTGTAGATTGTATTTTCAACCAGCAACTATCAGGAAATAACACTTATCAAATGTTTTCACACCTTTAGTTTCATCAGCTGTTGTACAGCTGTTCTACAACACAGGCAAAACAAAACTTTGAACAAAGTTTAAAACTGTTTAATCTTAAATTTATTTATCTTGCATTCATAAAACACCATGATTGTAATTAGTGGTTCGTTTCTCATTACTAGCCAAAATGCCATGCTGAGAATGTTTTGAAAGCCATTATTGTAGTCTTTCTATAAGGTAAAAGTGTATTAAAGCCCTTAGGCTACTAGTGATTTAACAATAAGGAATTGTGCTGACTATGCTGTGCTCGTAGAAATAGAATGAATAGAACTCATTCTAGATCTGTCGCTGTGCTGCACACTTTCACTTGATCAAATAGTACAAATCTAGTGAAATCAAACTGCTAACTACCGCTAACCATGTATAAACTGCTGTACTGAACAAGAATACCCTCACTTTCCCAATTTGAGTCAGCAGCCAGGAACACGACATTTAATATCTAATGCCTGTGAAGATCACATATCAACTTGAACATGTATCTGTCTATGCATGTGCACATGTGCAGTTCACTTGGTGGTTGTAGGGTGTGTGTGAGAGCTGGAGAGGGTCTGAGTGTTACCTGTTAAACCTGTCTAAATGGGGCCTCAGAATTAGGGCTGTGACGGTCATGACATTTTGGATTAAGGTAATTGGCCAAATGACCGTGGTCACCATAATAACCATTCAAATAGCCCCCAAAAAGTTGTACTTATTATTTTTTTTATACACACATTCTCCTCTCCTCCGCTCCTGACCGCATGCGCTACCTTAGAAATACACAACACATCAGTCATTGGCTTCATCAATAAGTGCATCGATGACGTCGTCCCCACAGTGACCGTATGTACATACCCCAACCAGAAGCCATGGATTACAGGCAACATCCACACCAAGCGAAAGGCTAGAGCTGCCGCTTTCAAGGAGCGGGACTCTAACCCGGAAGCTGATAAGAAATCCCACTATGCCCTACGACGAACCATCAAACAGGCAAAGTGTTAATACAGTACTGAGATCGAATTGTACTACACCGGCTCCAATGCTAGGCGGACGTGGCAGGGCTTGAAAACCATTACAGACTACAAAGGGAAGCACAGCCGAGAGCTGCCCAGTGACACGAGCCTACCAGACAAGCTAAACTACTTCTATGCTAGCTTTGAGGCAAATAGCACTGAAACATGCATGAGAGCACCAGCTGTGCCGGACGACTGTGTGATCACGCTCTCCACAGCCAATGTGAGTAAGACCTTTAAACAGGTCAACATTGAAAAGGCTGCAGGGCCAGACGTATTACCAGGATGAGTACTGCGAGCATGCGCTGACCAACTGGCAAGTGTCTTCACTGACATTTTCCACCTCTCCCTGTCCGAGTCTGTAATACCAACATGTTTTAAACAGACCACCATAGTACCTGTGCCAAAGAACACTAAGGTAACCTGACTACCGACCCGTAGCACTCACGTCTGTAGCCATGAAGTGCTTTGAAATGTTGGTCATGGCTCACATCAACACCTTTATCCCAGAAACCCTAGACCCACTCCAATTTGCATACCGCCCTAACAGATCCACAGATGACGCAATCTCAATTGGACTCCACAATGCCCTTTCCCAGCTGGACAAAAGGAACACCTATGTGAGAATGCTATTCATTGACTACAGCTCAGCGTTCAACACCATAGTGCCCTCAAAGCTCATCAATAAGCTAAGGACCCTGGGACTAAACACTGGACTTCCTGGACTTCCTGACAGGCCGCCCCCAGGTGGTAAGGGTAAGTAACAACACATCCGCCACGCTGATCCCCAACACAGGGGCCCCTCAGGGGTGCGTGCTCAGTCCCCTCCTGTACTCCCTGTTCACTCATGACTGCACGGCCAGGCACGACTCCAACACAATCATTAAGTTTGCCGATAACACAACAGTGGTAGGCCTGATCACCAACAACGACGAGAGCCTATAGGGAGGAGGTCAGAGACCTGGCCGTGTGGTGCCAGGACAACAACCTCTCCCTCAACATGATCAAGACAAATGAGATGATTGTGGACTACAGGAAAAGGAGGACCGAGCACGCCCCCATTCTCATCGACGGGGCTGTCGGGGAGTAGGTGGAGAGCTTCAAGTTCTTTGGTGTCCACATCACCAACAAACTAACAAACCAAGCACACCAAGACAGTCGTGAAGAGGGCACAACAAAAACTATTCCCCCTCAAGAGGCTGAAAAGATTTGGCATGGGTCCTCAAAAGTTTTACAGTTGTACCATTGAGAGCATCCTGATGGGTTGCATCACTGCCTGGTATGGCAACTGCTCCGACCGCAAGACATTACAGAAGGTGGTGCGTACGGCCCAGTATATCACAGGGACCAAGCTTCCTGCCACCCAGGACCTCTATACCAGGCGGTGTCAGAGGAAACAATATTGTTGGTTAGGGGCTTGTAAGTAAGCATTTCACTTTAAGGTCCACACCTGTTGTTTATATGTCCAAAGTAGTGCACTATACAGAAAATAGGATGCCATTAGGGTCGCATTCTAACAACAGTGGTAGTTGTGAGGAGGGAGGAGGGGATGTACAATCACACTAATGCAACTCCAGACATTAACAATAGTGTCTCAGAGTTAATCTTCTGACAGGGGAGGCAGAGGCTATACAGTAAGCCAGTCATCTAGGCTGTACGCTCCTGTCAGGGATGAACAAGACACACAGATCATTTGAATGTCAAAAGTTTTGACAGTCAGAAAGCCTCTGCTAAACAGGTGTCCACATAGTGCAACAACTGTAAAGTATCAAACATCTATAGGCAGTCATCCTGACAAAACACTGAACTACAGTATCAAACTACTAAAACACACTACTTCATTATTCTAACCGTGACATGGAATGATGTAGCCTAATCAGTAGATATGAAGCAAATTCCTAAACTGTACACGATCACCTATATGTAAATCACATCACACCCTTCATGAGTTATCGCATACATTCCACAGTACCTACACCTTCAACCCTGCATATCCATCTCCCCATTATTTTATCAACTCTGCCTGTGTCCCAAATGGCACCCTATTCCCTATGGGCCCTTGTCAAAAGTAGTGCACCATGTAGGGAGTAGGGTTTCATTTGGGACGTAGATCTGTCACACTTTATTAGTTATCACTATACATACTACAGTACCTACACCTGCATATCTCCCCATTCCTTTATCAACTCTTGTCTCGCACAACACACCAGTCCCAGGACTCTGACACAGTGTCCGTGTCCCAAATGGTACTATGTTCCCTACAAAGTGCACTACTTTGAAATAGGGAATAGGGTGCTACTTCGGATGCACACAGCCCAGTGATGCAGATCCCTGCTGCTAATCAACAACCACCAGGGACGGTGCTGCTGCCAGAGGGAGGATTTCACGCACTGATTATAAACAAAGGAGTCTCTAACAACCTATCGCAGTGGATCTCTTCACCGTGTTCATTATTCCCGGCTACAGCCAGACTGGCATGCAAGATAGCTTGTGGCCAGGTTAGAACCATCACGGAACCATTGACTGCTAAGATTTTCCTCTCTCAGGACAGGATGGAGATGGAGAGATACGACACCCTATTCAGCCTAGACTTGGACATGAACACAACTGCAGTAAACATGCATTAATCAGGTCTATTGGATTGTGTTACTTTTCATAAAAATAGTACAATATACTGTACAGCCCTACAGCAGGCACTGGAGCAATGTGTTTTGAAAAATCATCTGAGAATAGACCAAAAGCTATGACTTTCTCCTATGTGGTCCACTGAAACCTTCGCAAACATGTAGCCCCAGTTCATATTTCCAAAAAAGATGGATAAGAGGACAATTTTTTTCCACATTTTTACAGTGAGGAACTATAACACATTTTCAGACCTCGTTGAAGACCGAATTCGGCCCCCGGGGGCAAAATGAGTTAGACACCACTGGCCTAACGGATCCCCTGAGCAATGCTTGGGCACACCCTTTCAGTCCTGTTGCTTCCATCCACCACCACCCAAAATAGCAATGTCGGTCACAGCGGCCGCTGCTAAATAATTGCTGTCACGGCAAAAAATATTATTATAAATATTATTATAAAATAATACAAATTTTAAGTGAAGGTCAAATGTTTTCAGTGGAAACGAAAATGACTAAAACCAGATATAAAGTATGTAGAAAAGATAATGGAGCTTTATAAGATCATCTTTGAGAACTAACCACCACCAAAATAAAAACTAGACACCAGGGAGAATCCCCCAAAAATTATGGCATGGGGCCCAAATAATTTTATTATAATGTTTTAGTCACTCAGATAGCATAAGAAAAAACACATAAACCATGTCAAAATATGTATAATATAAGTCTACTCATGTTTTACTTTAACAGAAAAAACTATTTTTGTGTGTGTCAATTTCGAACACCCAAATGGTCCAGCCCAGCTGTCATTTGCCAGAATTGCCAGATGGCCAATCAGCCACTGAGTGAACCCTGCACAGCATGGCACAAAAGTTCTTATTACACAGGTAGCCATGTGTAGTCACAGTTCATATGCTGTAGGTCTATACCACTTGAAACAGACCTAGGCCTACATCCTTCAAAAATGCACAAATTCTGTTAGAACCACTTCAGGGTGTTGCCATGGTCACAAGTAGTGCACTATAGGGAATAGGGTGACATTTGGGATGCGGACTGAGTGAAAGCGAAAGGAGATAATATCTACTCTGATTAATGACCTGTCCCATCATCTTCCTGATATTCTCCTCCTCTATTCTCAGAACTGCTTAGCTGTGGAGCCTGACATACCTATACCGTAACCAAGGGTTGTTAGAGTGTACTGTAGGTACTTTTTTGTTGTCACTTGTACTTCCGTAACCTCGTCCCTAGGCTCAATTGCTTCCGAGAGCCTGCTGGTGGACGAGACTTTCATGAAATTGCTTGTTCATAACAAAACATGTTTAATCATTACTCAATGCACTGAAATGACACTTCTCACAAACTAGTCATCAAACCAGTTTTTCTGCAAAGCAAAATCTGGTAAATATCAATTATGGGGATGTTAGGGCCCCACATACTTCAAGTTGGGACTGACAAGACTGCATATATGGTGCAGATTAGCGAATGTCTTGTAGTGTTTTTCAGTGAGCTTGGTTTTGTACCAGTGAAACATTTTACAGAAGTGTAGCATGCCGCTTAATGTGACATTGTAGCAGTAGTACAGCTTGATTTAGTACCTATTCTAAAAGGAGGACAGTGTACCAATTGGCACTATATTCCCTATACAGTGCACTACTTTTGACCAGGGCCCTATGGGCTCTGGTCAAAAGTAGTGCACTAATTGCATAACAACATCCCTAGGCAGCTACCCAAATGGCACCCTATTCCCTAAACAGGGCACTACTTTTGATGGGCCCATAGGGCTCTGGTCAAAAGTAGTGCACTATGTAGGGAATAGGGTGCCATTTGGGATGAAGCCCTAGTCTCTGATTTACGCATGATCAGTGCAGACACAAGCCCTACCATGGTGAAGCCGATGCTAAGGAAGGCTTACCATTACTCAATAAATGGAATGTAATGACAGTTTTTAATTAGTAATGCACTTATCTTTGGGACTCTGTGAGAACCACAGACATTTGGAGCACAGCTGGGATTTAAAATAGAAAATATCTGCCTCAATGTTTAAAAGAGAAAATTGGCATAGCTAACCACTGAGCTGTTAGGTAAATGAGGAGTAAACCAGTTGGGTGAGAGAGGCAATGGGCCCACTGAAGGAGATGATAGTAGCTGACAGATAATCGGGGAGTTCCAGAGTAGTGGTGCCAGGAACCACATGCCATCTACATTCAATAGCCAAAACAGGCCTAGCCTGGGGGGAACCAGTCCCTGAGAAACAGCACAGACACACAAGAAGGCCAGTGTCTTTTGGCTTTTAACACAATTGAAAAACATAAAGACGTTGTTGATTATAGACCATGTGACCTGGCCAGGAAAAAGACAGTTCTTTTTTCGAGGAACAGAATCAGAAGCTGGAACGAAAGTGATCTATACTGTTCCGGAACAGAAACATTATTTTATGGGAAGTATGAGAACCGGTTAATAACGTTATTTCACATTCCAGGCTTTTTTTCAGTCCCACCAAAAACGCAACAAAGTGACTTTGCAAAGCCTTCACTCTGTCACTCAGAAACGTATTCCAGTGTCTGCCTGCCAGCTAAAAAAATCTTTGCCAGTGTGTAGGGTACCTGCCTCTCCCCCTCTGAAGCATAGCCTACTGAAGTTATAAGTGTGATTCAGAAACTAGGGAGAGATTTTTAATTACAGAATAATGGATCAACTTTTTCAATGCTAGTTATGAAATATATTAACTACTAAAGGTGTGTTTTTAATTCTGGTGCTGCTCTGCACACACAAGCTTGTTAGCTAGCTAGCTAGCACTGGTCCAACTCTTGGAAGTTCAAAGTCATTCAAAGTTCCTCCATAGAAGCTGCTCCTCCGTAGGTATAATTCTGTGGGCCTAACTCAGATATTCCATGTCATAACAAGATGCCCAGTGCTTCAAGCCAAGCCTCCGGCTTCACCCTCTCTTGCTCTCTCCCCGCCTGCAAAATTTCAGTCGCATCTCGCACCCTACACTTGTCTGGCCATTGCGCATCTAAACAACTATAGCTTGGTGAAGTAACTTAGTGTTGAGCTAAATGTACAAAAAAATACATTTCAGAGGTTTAAAAAGGAACTGTCACGATCCTCGGAAAGGACAGACCAAGGCGCAGCGAGGCATCCAGTATACATGCTTTATATTAAACGAACGTAACTGGGCAAAACAATAAACAGAACGAAGATCGCAACATTAACATAGACTAATACACACGAAGAAGCTATGCTCAAAACAATAACCCACAAAACCTATATGAAAAGCCCAAACATATATATGGTTCCCAATTAGAGACAACGACACACAGCTGCCTCTAATTGGGAACCATTACCCCAACATAGAAATATAACACCTAGAACATAAAAAACCCTACACAAAAACCAAAACTAAAAACACACCAGCCTGTCTTCTCAGGACGTGACAGTACCCCCCCCCCAAAGGCGCAGACTCCGACCGCGCCACAAGTCCATGGGGCGGGTCTTCGGGTGGGTTTTTTAGTCCCAGGTGGCGGCTCCGGTGCCGGCCGTGCTGGTCCGAGGTCACGCACCGGAGGCCCTGGGCCATTTGCAGGACTGGGGACCCTCTCTGGCGGCCACCGGACTGGGGACCCTCTCTGGCGGCCACCGGACTGGGGACCCTCTCTGGCGGCCACCGGACTGGGGACCCTCTCTGGCGGCCCCGGACTGGGGACCCTCTCTGGCGGCCCCGGACTGGGGACCCTCTCTGGCGGCCCCGGACTGGGCTCATTACGCGCACTGGCACTCTGGTGCGGGGAGCAGGAACCGGCCGTACTGGGCTCACTAAGCGCACTGGCACTCTGGTGCGGGGAGCAGGAACCGGCCGTACTGGGCTCACTAAGCGCACTGGCACTCTGGTGCGGGGAGCAGGAACCGGCCGTACTCGATCCACGACGGGCACAGGAATCCTGGGTCCACGACGGGCACAGGGATCCTGGAGCGTGGAGCAGGGACAGGACATGCTGGGTCCACGTCGGGCACAGGGATCCTGGAGCGTGGAGCAGGGACAGGACGTGCTGGGTCCACGACGGGCATAGGGATCCTGGAGCGTGGAGCAGGGACAGGACGTGCTGAGTCCACGACGGGCACAGGGATCCTGGAGCGTGGAGCAGCGACTGAACGTGCTGGACTCTCTAAGCGCACAGGGGGCCTGGTGCGCGGAGTCGGAACAGGACATGCTGGACTCTCTAAGCGCACAGGGGGCCTGGTGCGCGGAGCCGGAACAGGACGTACTGGGCTGTGGATGCAAACCGGAGACCCCACACGCAGAACCGGTGCAGGATATCTCGGTCCCAGAAGGTGTACTGGCAACCTAGCGCGCAGAGCCGGCACCACTCTACCAGGTAGCACACTCACCGTAGCCTGACAGATGAGTGGAGCTGGAATCTCTCGCACAGGGCTGTGGACACGCACCGGAGACACAGTACGCAGAACCGGTGCAGGATATCTTGGTCCAAGGAGGCGCACCGGAGACCAGGAGCACTGAGCCGACACCACTCTTCCAGGCTGCACACTCACCCTCCCCTGACAGATGAGTGGTGCTGGAATCTCTCGCACCGGGCTGTGAACGCGCACTGGAGACACTGCATAGCACGGCGTCTTACCAGTGCGACGCTCCCTCCGACGCTCCCTCCAGAGAGCACGAGGAGTTGGCTCAGGAGTCCATCCTGAACCGGCCAAACTCCCCGTGTGCCCCCCCCCAAAAAAAGTTTTTGGGGGCTGCCTCTTTCGGGCTTCCTAGCCAGGCGAGTCCCAACAAACTTCTCTCTCTCTGGACTCCATGCTCCGTAATATTCCTCACACCTGCTCCGCTCAGTCCCCGCTACTTTTTCCTCCCTGGGGTGACGATGCTCCTCCGTCTTCTCCCAAGGTCCCTTTCCAGCCAAAATCTCATCCCATGACCAGGACCCCTTTCCATCCAAAATCTCCTCCCAAGTCCAGAACTCCCGGGTCTCTCGCTGCTTGGTCTTTTTATGGTGGGTTATTCTGTCACGATCCTCGGAAAGGACAGACCAAGGCGCAGCGAGGCATCCAGTATACATGCTTTTTATTAAACGAACGTAACTCACGTAACTGGGCAAGACAATAAACAGAACGAAGATCGCAACATTAACATAGACTAATACACACAAAGAAGCTATGCTCAAAAAAATAACCCACAAAACCTATATGAAAACCCCAAACATATATATGGTTCCCAATTAGAGACAACGACACACAGCTGCCTCTAATTGGGAACCATTACCCCAACATAGAAATATAACACCTAGAACATAAAAAACCCTACACCAAAACCAAAACTAAACACACCAGCCTGTCTTCTCAGGCCTGGACGTGACAGGAACCATATAAACCACCACTTTTTGGGGTTGGAAAAGGTTCAGAACTTTATTTTTCAGTTCAGAGCAGTGGAATAGAACGAAAAAAACAATGGTTCTGTTCAGAACGAAACAAACCCCTGCAGAGTACTGACACCTGAGAAAGTCCATAATCCTGCACGCTCACTCCCTTTTCCTCGGCAGTCACAAAACACTTTCCAACTGTGCGAACCTTAATGGAATAGCCACAAAGTGATTTCTTTGCCTTTAGAAGGTCAATTGTGTCTGTGTTCCATTCAACATGAGTCACTCGTCATCCATGCCTCCCCTGAGAGAGCAGCGAACGTGGAAAGAAATATGGAGCCCATGCAGGCACACTATGTACACCCATTGCAGGGCAAAAACTATGCTGCAGGGGCAGGGGAATGGTCAAATATTTGCTTTCCTATTTTCTGAGAGTTAGATGGTAGAATTGTGCCCTCCTCTGACTCTTGAAGTGCTTCTCTACTGCTATTCCACCAATTACAAGTCTGTAGAGTGGAGTGGACAAAACCATCAGTAGAGTGTGGTGCAGTATAATGTGGTGTACCAGTAGCCTACATGTCAACTCACACTGCCCTCTATTGGAGACAGGATCCTAGTGGGGACAGGACCCAAAGCACTCTGGGGTTCAGGTGACAACACAACACAACAAAGCTTCCAACAAGTATAAAGGTCCTACGGTGTGTTCCAATTCCAAATGGCAGCCTATTCCCTATTTAGTCCACTACTTTCAATGAAAGTACATTATACTGCACCACACTCTACTGGTAAAAGGAGTGCACTATATAGTTAAAGGGGTAGGGGAAAGTGGGTTTAATTGAGCCAAAGGGGTAAGTTGAGCCACCCTTGTTTCTAGGAAACCATACACAAAATGTATAATTTTACCAAATATTTAAGAAGAAGTCATAATTTCATGGAGTTTGTGAAGGAAGAAACCGCATGGAAAAGGAGGTAATCAAGTCAGGTAGAGATTTTTTTTTTTTACCAAATCAAAATAATTTCTTGTGTTAGAGGTTTCACGATGCTTGTATCTAAACCAATGTAGATCATTTGAAGTATTGTTCTATACATCAGTTGGGGTCTGTATAAGCTTCAATATGAGGTCCTAACAATGGCGCCAATGGTGCCGTTTTATCGTCTCCTAACCAACTGTTCTATTTTGTGGGTTTTTTCACATTGTTGGTTAGTTATTTTGTACATAATGTTGCTGCTGCCGTCTCTAAGGACCGAAAAGAGCTTCTGCATATCAGAACAGCGATTACTCACCTCAAACTGGATGAAGATTTTTTTCGTTAATGAGTCCTATGCGAAGGATATACTGCTTCTTCGAGACCAGGCCCAAATCCCCGTCATTCGCATGAAGAAAAGATGGAAATACAGGGGGCGGTGATCGGGGTGCCTTGTTAGAATTTGTCGGCGAGTGGGTAACCTGCCTCTACCATACGTTCTATTGGCCAACGTGCAATCACTGGAAAATAACCTGGATGATCTCAGTTCAAGACTATCCTACCAACGGGACATTCAAAACTGTAATGTCTTGTTTCACAGAGTCGTGGCTGAACGATGACATGGATAATATACATTTGGCTGTTTTTTTTTTATTTCTACCAGCATGTCACGTGCAACCAGAGAGAAAAACCTCTAGACCACCTTTACTCCACACACAGAGACGCATACAAAGCTCTCCCTCGCCCTCCATTTGGAAAATCTGATCATAATTCTATCCTCCTGATTCCTGTTTACAAGCAAAATCTAAAGCAGGAAGTACCAGTGACTCGCTCAATATGGAAGTAGTTGAATGATACGCTGTTTTGCTAGCACAGACTGGAATATGTTGCGGGATTCATCCAATGGCATTGAAGAGTATACCACCTCAGTCCGGCTTCATCAATAAGTGCATCAACGACATCGTCCCCACAGTGACCGTACGTACAAATCCCAACCAGAAGCCACGGATTACAGGTAACATACGCACCGAGTTAAAGGCTAGAGCTGCCGCTTTCAAGGAGGACACTAATCCGGACACTTATAAACAGGGCACTACTTTTGATGGGCCCATAGGGCTCTGGTCAAAAGTAGTGCACTATGTAGGGAATAGGGTGCCATTTGGGATGAAGCCCTAGTCTCTGATTTACGCATGATCAGTGCAGACACAAGCCCTACCATGGTGAAGCCGATGCTAAGGAAGGCTTACCATTACTCAATAAATGGAATGTAATGACAGTTTTTAATTAGTAATGCACTTATCTTTGGGACCACAGACTGTGAGAACCACAGACATTTGGAACACAGCTGGGATTTAAAATAGAAAATATCTGCCTCAATGTTTAAAAGAGAAAATTGGCATAGCTAACCACTGAGCTGTTAGGTAAATGAGGTGTAAACAGTTGGGTGAGAGAGGCAATGGGCCCACTGAAGGAGATGATAGTAGCTGACAGATAATCGGGGAGTTCCAGAGTAGTGGTGCCAGGAACCATCTACATTCAACAGCCAAAACAGGCCTAGCCTAGGGGAAACCAAATCCCAACCAGAAGCTATGGATTACAGGTAACATACGCACCGAGCTAAAGGCTAGAGCTGCCGCTTTCAAGGAGCGGGACACTAATCCGGACACTTATAAGAAATCCCGCTCTGCCCTCAGACTAACCATCAAATAGGCAACGCGTCAATACAGGACTAAGATTGAATCCTACTACACCGAAAACTTTTACGGACTACAAAGGGAAACCCCGCCGCGAGCTGACCAGTGGCGCGAGCCTACCAGACGAGCTAAATGTCTTTTATGCTCGCTTCGAGGAAGACAACACTGAAGCACGCATGAGAGCACCAGCTGTTCTGGACAACTGTGTGATCACGCTTTCCGTAGCCAATGTGAGAAAGATCTTTAAACAGGTCAACATTCACAATGCCACAGGGCCAGACAGATTACCAGGACTTGTACTCAGAGCGTGCGCGGACCAACTGGCAATTGCCTTCACTGACATTTTCAACCTCTCCCTGACCGAGTCTGTAATGTTTCAAGCAGACCACCACCATCAAAACCATAATCTCGAAAACCATAGACCCACTCTAATTCGCATAACGCCCCAACAGATCAAGCATTCTCAATCGCACTCCACACTGCCCCTTCCCACCTGGACAAAAGAAACACCTATGTGAGAATGCTGTTCATTGACTACAGCTCAGCGTTCAACACCATAGTACCCACAAAGTGTATCTCTAAGCTAAGGAACCTGGGACTAAACACCTCCCTCTGCAACTGGACCATGGACTTCCTGACGGGCCGCCCACAGGTGGTAAGGGTACGCAACACACTGATCCTCAACACGGGGGCCCCTCAGGAGTGCGTGCTTAGTCCCCTCCTGTACTCCTTGTTCACCCACGACTGCATTGCCAAGCACGACTCCAACACAATCATTAAGTTTGCTGACGACACAACAGTGGTAGGCCTGATCAACGACAACAATCAGCCTATAGGGAGGAGGTCAGAGACCTGGCAGTGTGGTGCCAGGACAACAACCTCTCCCTCAACATGAGCAAGACAAAGGAGCTGATTGTGGACTACAGGAAAAGGAGGGCTGAACACCCCCCCATTCACATCGAGGGGGCTGTAGTGGAGCGGGTCGAGAGTTTCAAGTTCATTGGTGACCACATCACCAACAAACTATCATGGTCCAAACACACCAAGACAGTCGTGAAGAGGGCACGACAACACCTTTCGACGCAAGCGGTAACGGAGAGCCAAGTCTAAGTCCAAAAGGCTCCTTAACAGCTTCTACCCCCTGAGTTTTTACACTGCTGCTACTCACTGTTTATTAACTATGCATAATCACTTCATCCCTACCTACATGTACAAATTACCTCGACTAACATGTACCCCCGCACACTGACTTGGTAACGGTACCCCCTGTTTATAGCCTTGTTATTGTTATTTTATTGTGTTACTTTTGATTTTTTACTTTAGTTTATTTAATAAATATTTTCTTAACTCTATTTCTTGAACTGTATTGTTGGTTAATAAGGGCTCGTAAGTAAGCATTTCACGGTAAAGTCTACACCTGTTGTATTCGGAGCATGTGACATATCAAATTAAAGTTTTGATTTGATTTTAACATAGCATGAAAGTGAGCCAATGGTTGAGGCAAACGCAAGTTGAACAAAGTTAAGTGTTTTCTTCCCAGGCGTAAGGTAAGGCATTATTGCTGGGATATGAGGTAACAACAGGCCCAAGCCCATGTTAAAAGAGTTAAAAAGTACAAAGTGTTTTTAGGTGTTAAGCCTGTGTTAAAATATGCTTCAAATGATGAAAATAAAAAAATATATATATTATGATTGCGTTGAATTGTGTTTGGGAAATAAAAGATAAACATGGTCGTAAAAAGGTAGTAATATTTAATTCAGTACAGAAATTTGTAGGTGGCTTAACTTACACTGTCCCGCGACTCAATTTACCCCATACCCGAGGTAAGTTGTGCCAAGTGAAAACGTTTTTGGGACAAGCTGTTTTCAAAACTGTAATGTTTGAATCAATTATGATTATTTCCAGGGATACACAACATCCTGAAATATATGTAGATATCTTGTTAGAAGTAATACTATATAAAGGAGTGATGCTGAATGCGAAAAATGCCAACTTACCCCACTCTCCCCTACCATTTGGGAGGCAACCCTAATCAATGATGAGTGGTAGTTTCACATTTCACATGAACAAGGAAAACATCAGGCCCTAACCATTTATACATAGAAGCTTCAAATGATTTATACATAGAAGCCCTTTCATAATTTATCCATAATGAAAATAATTTCTAAACGTCATTAACTACTTACGGAGTGGTGGGGCGCCCCACTCCCGACACTACCCGGTGAAATGCAAGGCGCCAAATTCAAAATCCAAAAGTTGAATTATTAAACATTCATCAATATACAAGTGTTGCATAGTCATCAAAAGCTCTGGTAATATCACAGCGTTGTCAGATTTCAAAAAGGCTTTACGGCGAAAGCAAAACATTTGATTATTTGAGGGTAGCACCTCAAATTTTTTACCATTAGCATAAATTCATAAACCATCGCGGTTCACACAAAACACATTTCACAGCGAAAACAAATCCCTTAACTTTTGAAGAACTACTGCTGAGGGCTTCCCAAGTGTCCAAGGAAGACATCCAATGGTTCTTTTGTTAGAAAAAGTCATTTATTATATCCATAAATCTCTGTTTGGTTGGCACGTTATGATCATAAAATACAGCGTCCACTCGCCCATTGAACCGTGAAGAGAACGCGTTCAACCTATACCTATACACTTGTTCAAGAACAATCAAACATCATTGATAATGTATCCTTAGGAACACTTTTATGTATATTTACTATAATATTTCAACCGGATTATAAACTGGACGAAAAAAACACAGCGCACGCGAGCCCGTGAACGCGCTTCCTCTTCTGTTTACATCCGATGACCACTTCTAAATTCTTCTTCTATTACCATCCAAAGCAACTAAACATCATCAAACACTGTCTAGAGACTGTTGACATCCAGTGGAAGCAATAGGTACTGCAATCTTACTCCCATATATGTCTGTTTTCAATAGGGAGCGGTTCAAAATGAGGCAATGTGTCAGAAATTCCTCGGGTTTTCGCCTGTTATATCAGTTCTGTTATACTCACAGACAATATTTTAACACTCTTAGAAACTTCAGAGTGTTTCCTATCCAATAGTACTAATGATGTGCATATCCTATTTTCTGGGTCTGAGTGGGAGGCATTTTACTTTGGGCACGCCAGACTCTCCAAAACAGTCACCTCGGGAGCCGCTCCCTAAGAAGTTAACAACAAAAGACAGGGCTCATTTTAGTTCTTGGGCTAGGTCCCAAATGATCCACTATTCCCTACTGTATATATCTGCACTACTTTTAACCAGGGCCATAGGGCTATGGTCAAAAGTACTGCACCTCATAGGGAATAGGGTGCCTTTTGGGACGTAAACACTGTGAATATGAAACAGACCCTTGTATCCATTGGGAGCGGAATATCAGACTTAGGCACCACATCAAGCAGCGTGCAAGAAAGGCATTATGCCTTCTCTAGCAGCTTTTAATTATTTATTGCAACCTGGAGGACTCCAATGCATCTCATTCCAATTAAAACTACCAATCAAATGTACAGAGCCACTTCTTCACAAGCCTTTCATGACTTTTGGGATTGAAGTCAAAGTCAAAACGTAAAAGACAAATCATAAGTAGTTACTGGAATGGTCTTAACTGGATATTCCTTTTCAAGTAAGGATTTAAAATATCTGACACAAACTGAAAATGCAACTTTTTCAACTCAAAAGAAGGTTGTGAAAGCATCCATAAAGATTGAGCAAACTCAACACTGATGCCGGAGGCTTCTCTGTCACAGAGTACTGTAGACCATGCCAGAGTATCCGTTTCCATCTGCTCCCCATTGCCTCTGCTATGGATCCAATTTAAATGGAAGTAGAGCAACAAAGGCCTTTTGTTTTCATACCAACTGACTCCCAGATGTAGCAAACAGAATCATCCTCAACCCCTGTCAAATATCTACTAGGTTGTGGCCCGCACAAAACCCATATACACATACAGATGCAAATATACAGTGACTAACAAAGCTACACATACTTTAATAATCATTAATAGAGTAGACTATACTGTATGAAAGTTTGTTCCGATTGGCTGTATTTGAACAAGCTTGACATTCAAACCAAATACAACTTTTTTTCTAGCATTCCAACTCTCAGTTTAAAGAGAGTAATTTATGCCGCATGGCTATATTCCAAGTCATTAAAACAAACTTAGCATGTTGACATTTGGAGCAGTGGGAAAAAATGCTACGATGGATGTTCTTACAAACAACATATGATGCACGCACGCACACACACACACCAAGCCGTATGGCTCAACCAACCCTCACACTTTAATTATCGTACATTACTCATCTCATATGTATATACTGTATTTTATACCATCTATTGCATCTTGCCTATGCCGCTCCGTGATTGCTCATCCATATATTTATTTGTATATATTCGTTTTCCATTCCTTTACTTAGATTTGTGTGTATTAGGTAGTTGTTGTGGAATTGTTTGATTACTTGTTACTTGGAATTGTTTGATTACTGCACTGTCGGAACTATTAGCACAAGCATTTCACTACACTCGCAATAACATCTGCATGTGACCAATAACATCAGGAATCAGTGCATTTAACCATAAACTTTATTTAATTTGATTTAATTTAAGTTTAAAGAAAGGAACTTATTCAGGGGAAAAGCTCAGGGAAGGAAATGTAGACAATTTGCAAGAAATAAAAAGCTTAATAAGCTTGCATGGCATAGATTTGAGAAAAGGGTTAGACAAGTCTCCGGAAAGAAAAGGGAACAGATATCAACATTCCTAGCATAACAACTGAAAGTCAGATGAAAGCAGCAGCAGTACATTTTTGCCAAAATGGCTGACCAGGCAAACAGACAGAAAATGGCAGCTTGTTGCCAGACCTGCCCTCTGGACCCACAGGGCACAACAGAAACTGTAGAATTCCTTCCTCTAACAGACACTGCTCACTCGGACACTGTTCACACATCTAGAGTGAGTCAACATCAAACCCTCAGCAGGGTGTGGTTGGTCAAAATTCCGCTGTTGTTGCCCCGGCAACATGACTCATCATCCTCACCCTCCATAATATGAGTAAATAAATGAAAAGCCTGGCCAGGGCAGTGTTCAGAAATAGTGTGGTTGTTATTGGTAACAGAAAGAATAGATACTGGACAATAACTCTTCCTGGAAGTGAGTGTGCCTCAAGAGCTCATCATGTGATCATAACATAAATATGAATAACCTCTGTATTTTAATTGAGATAGATCATATCATGAAAGCTTGAGGGTTGGTAGACTGGCAGTGCCAACAGGGTCTGGCACATTCAGTACGGATTCATGACGGTTATGAAAATAACAATTCTTTACTTCTGCAATGTGATGTGCAAGACTAACTGAGCTGTGGTCGAGAACATTTTCCTAAAAGCCTTGGTCTGTTGCTTCCTCGTGACTGAAGATAGCACAACATTGGCTATGCCTCTCAAAGTAGTCTTGGAAATACCAGACCTACGCTGGAACATTGGTTACATTGTGGGAGGCAACCCGTCTGTCTAGACTCAGGGAATGGGCAACTTTGATATGGGTGGGGGGCCACAAACAAAACGGAACTTATCATGAGGGGGCGCAGTGGCTCGTGGGTTTGCGTACACACATCCACACCCCCCCACTTTGCAAGTGAAACATTTTAGCGGCCCCCATCGGAGGAAGCGAAGAAAAAACATTTACGTTTTAAAGTTCATTTCCTGCTATTCCATACATTTTGCCATGGACCGAAGAGAAGACTTAATTAGCAGTTTTAGAGCTAATTTCCTGCAATTTTACAAATTTTGCCAGCGGGTGGAGGCAACATGATAACTGATGATCAATGGGTCCCACCCCGGTCAGTAATTTGACAGTGCTTACTACCAGTTTGATAGCAGCCCGCAATACTAACTTACAAATAAAACAATTTGCTGACATGGGCTGACTGAGTGACTGCTGATTCACAACCAAATTTCGAAATCTCACCTTGTGTATTCTATTATTCTAACTCTCAACAGTAAGTTGAAACCCTGACTGAGTTCCCCCAAAAATTAAGCAGACTTGAAACCACCCCCCTTAGCACAACACCTTCAATCACAACATGACTGCGCTTGTCAAAAGTCCAACAATTCATTCATTGAGGTAGCTATGTACAGTGACTGTCTATTCTCTATCCTGTTGCTTTGTCACTCTACCCCAACCTATATGTACATAGCTACCTCAATTACCTCGTACCCCTACACATCGACTTGGTACTGGTACTCCATGTATAACCATGTTGTTTTTACTCGTTATTGCTATTCGTTATTCACTGTGTATTTATTGCTCATGTCACTATTTACATTTTTTTATTGCATTTTTTATCTTTAAACTCTACATTGCTGGTAATTATCCCTAAGTAAGCATTTCACTGTTAGTCTACACCTGCTGTTTACAAAGCATGTGACAAATAACATTTGATTAGATTTGATTGATTTGAGACTGAAGAACCCCTTTGCATATACAAATGAGGGAGTACAGTAGTTGTCAAGTTCTGCTGGCTTCCATTAAGCTTTTGTTTATCTATGGGACAGTCAATGTTTAACTTTGTTCACATAGTTAAACTTGGTACTCCTTTTCTCCATTACTGTTCTGGGGCCTCCCACACCAACATCCTCTCTCTGCTCTCGCCGCTGGGAATGCAGCGCCTAGTCATGGCCCATTAAAGAAGATGGATATCGTCCCTTTTTGTGGTGGGATGGACACCATCACTCTGGAGCGCCACTCTGGAGCGCCAAGGGCAGGACTTATGTTTATCAACAGGGACTGCTCCACTCAGTCTGCATCCCAAATGGCACCTTATTCCCTATCAAGTGCCATGGGGGCCCTGGTCAAAGGTAATGAGCTATATAGGGAATAGGGTGCCATTTGGACAACACCTCAGTCAGAGGATGTTTTGGAGCTGCCACTGCCCAGTCTTGGGGTGATACTTGGTGTGACTATGGTGCTCGAGACTGATGAATATGCAAAATAAACAACTAAGGGACAGTATTGCTGTCCCAAGACAACAGTCCCTGACTTACAACCCACCTCACCAAAGCCAAAGACATGTGATGTGGTCTTTTTCTTGGCTCTTCATTGATAGATTGCCATTAGCAGGGTCATATATAATGCCTTTCCCTCCTTGTGAACCCAGCTTTTGACAGTGTGAGAGCCCACTCCTTTAAAAGACCCCTTTCAGTCTAAACACCACCTACCAGACCCCATGGACCCACAACCCACGCCCTTCACGGTCTGAGTTGCATTTGCACAGTACTCCTAGGCTTGACACCCCTATGAGAGAAATCCTGGATATCCGCGATGATCTGCCTTCCATAACACAGGAGGAAGGGCCTCATTGGTAGATTGCCCATTTTTTGTACTCTGAGTGAGGCGCCTCCCTGGGAAGTGGTCCATGTGGTAAAGGCTTGGCAAACAAATAGTCTCTGAGGGGTTTTATAATAATCAGCTCATGCCAGGCGAGCATCAGGGCTGAGAATGGCACAGGGTTGAAGGCTATATAACTCAAAACTGACAAGTTAAATGTTAATGTCAGTGGGAGAAAAATTCAAAACAAGTGTGAGTTACTGAAAATAAGTGGAGGCAAAAGTGAAAAACAGCCTTATATAAGAGCAGAAGGCACATCTAAAATACGCAGTAGAAGTCTTCAAATTGTCACTTTGTCTCATAGCGCAATTCTTTTGACCAAAGCCCTATGGTGTCATTTGGGACGCAGATAATGCTTCAAACTTTTCCAGAGACAAGAACTATTTGACCCAGTGACCACCTGAATGGCCCATGAGTGGCTGCAGTGACTTGAGTTATCCTGCCCCTTCACTCAGTACGGAAATGACTGCTAGCTTACATTCCTGGTGGACTGCAAGGTAAATCTGATTGATTTACGACAACGTGTCGGTGCTGTGTATGACATGGTGACAGACAATCCCCCGATCAATCATTGTACCTTAGTGTAAAGGCTTGCCAACCATTATTATTAGAGGTGAAGATCAAATAACACGG
The DNA here is from genome assembly GCA_030435695.1 of Brachymystax lenok tsinlingensis. Taxonomy (NCBI): domain Eukaryota; kingdom Metazoa; phylum Chordata; class Actinopteri; order Salmoniformes; family Salmonidae; genus Brachymystax; species Brachymystax lenok. The sequence goes on along the minus strand of CM059806.1, from coordinate 936,035 downwards.
CTGTCATTTTTAGAAGATGACGTTGATCCGTAATGGTAGACAGTGTCCCAAATGGCACCCTATTCCCTAGCCATCTGGGATGCAGCCGTAAAGTATGCTGAAAGACACGTCATTGCTATGGGGTGTTGTTTTCAACTCTGAGAAACCAATCTGTGTGCACATATCAACCAGCGGGTAATGGACAGAGTATATAGTGTGTGTAAGGACCTAGATAAATAAGTGGAATCATTCAGTCTGAGCAGACCACATAAAGATCACTCCTCCCTGCTTCTGGGTGAAAAAACCTGACATACGTTCTTCATTTCTATATTATAGAGACAGGCTGATGTGGTAATCTTGCTCAAAGTACACTTCTGCACTTCTGGCGACTTCATGTTTTGTTGTCACATACACTGGATAGGTGCAGTGAAATGTGTTGTTTTACAGGGTCAGCCATAGTAGTACAGCGCCCCTGAAACATTGTCCTTTTCTCATGAAACACTTTGGGATGTATGCATTCAACAGCTTTAAACACTGCTGCACTTTACCCTCTCTCTGACACCCATTCATTACCTTGCTCCATGTTGACCTTGCCACACCCAAAGTCATACAACAGCACTGGAACAGCAGCTTACCTGCAAATGAAAATAAACAAGAACACACACATTGTTCAGCCTTGTTCACACTGCAGGCCTTCTTCTAATCTGTTTTGGAATACTGCCTGTCCAAACAGCAAGTTACAAGTGACCAAATCATATTTGTGTGTTCAGACAGCCATCATTTGCTGACATGGCTACACTAGTTGTCATAGTAATGGCAGGTGTGCGCACAGTGGTTATGTAGCAAGCTAAGGTGACAACAATACCTGCCATAGACGTTTCCCAGTTGCTTAGAATGTTCAAAATCATAGGGTAAGAACACTTTTAAAGCCTGAAAAGGTGATCCAACTTTCAAAACAAGTCATTTTTGGCTAGCCACAGCAGTCAACTAGCTAGCTAGTTAGCGGTTTAGCTTTCTAGCACATTCACTCATTTGTTTGTAAACAACAAGATGGTAAGCTTCGATGTTCTTGTCAAACTGTCAGAGTAGTGAGCAAGTAATAAGATATGACAAATAACAGTCTAAAAACCACTAGAGGGCAGATTCATCATATTTGACCATTTGCATGGTTAGGAATCAGATTTGAATCTGGCTTGATACATCCAATTCCATGTGCTTTTGGGTGTTTAAACTGCAGGAAAATGAACAGATTTGAATCAGATATGCCAAAAGAATTGAATTTGAGTCACTTCACACTGCCAATGTGAACAAGATTTTAGACACAATGCACACATTGCAGTATTGAAATAGAATAAAACCATATGCAGTTGTCGTGTCTTTACGACCACAGCCCAAGCAAGGGCAAAAAAAAACTAAGAAAACACCTCCTCCCAAATGTTAAGTGTTATTAGTTTTAATGAATTAAAAGCTGCCAGGTTTATAGGGGGAAAAGTGTTATTTTACGACATGAGACAGGACACACCCACACAATGTGCAAGCTATTATAAAAATAGGAAGGATCAAACAAAAGACAAATAAACCTCAGGAGGAAGTTGCAGTAAATGTACCATGGACAACTTAGACAGGGAATGGCAATCCACATCATAACACTTAAACTCTAAAAAAGAATATATAATGTTAAGAAAAGAGGCCTCGGCTGGGGGTGCCTGGGTAGTTATCACATGGTGAGCTGTGTAGCAAACCAGAACGGTCTGCAGTGCCACCTTCTGGTTGGTTTAAGATAACATTTGCTGAGAGGCATTGTAATCTGTTACAGTCTGTTTTGTGAGCTCTGGGGTGAAGTTTCCCCTTTGTACTGGTCTAGGACCAGCAAATACAAAACTGACCCAAGATCAGCATCTAGGGGCAACTTCACCATACCCCCCTACTCCCTGACAAAATACAGCGTGAGCAATGCGATTACATCCCACTGGGTCATGGATTAGAAGGAGTGGATAATTGCGGAGGATGTGTTGGATTACGGAATTACAACAGACCTGGGATTAGATTAAGTAGTAATCACATCAGATAACACATCTGGGACAGAGCCCAGACCAACCCTTTAACCAATATGAGTGGCAGGCTGTCTCACTGACAGACAAACACACTGACAGGATTACTCAGATTGCCACTGAGGACTATTGACTCAAAATCGAGATTCTCAAACACCTGTATGAGGAGTTTCAGATAATTATACTGATAATATACAGTAAGAGGCGAAAGCCACAAATTGCACAAAATGTCAGTTACATTTTGGATGATAGTCATTAAATTGTGCCGCAAAATGGATACTGCCTTTGATAGATTTGGACCTGAACATTTAAACCTGTCTTCATCCCGTAACATATCAATCAATTGGAACACATCTGAATTCAAACATATTGCCGTAATCCATCATCTTAAATCAACTCCATAGAGCACCATTTTACCTATCAATCATGTTTTTAAAAGGGCTGCCGTTGATAGCTCTAGCAGTTTGCCTCAGTTCCTGAAATGGCACCCGCCACATCCCTCTTGCACAACCCTCACTGCCACCTGCCCAAGACCCATGATGCAGTTGGGCTATTTCCCACCAAGCTGCTGTCAGGCGAGATGCAAGTTCTTCAGTCTTAAAATAGATCGACGTCACTCTGCATTGAGGAATCCTGAAGAGGTGGATGGATATCTAGAGCAAGGATTCCACTCTCAGGGGCTAGTATAAACTACAGATAGAGGAGGTATTCGATTAGCATGTGTGATAAAAATAGTGTACTACATGACCAGTCCATAGGTTTTTGTTTTCGTTAGAGCAAATTTCTAAAAACTTTTGAGACTATATGATTGGTTACTTATAATGTCCTACCGATAATTATTTGAACATTTTATTACCACAGAGGAGAAGGACTGCATATCAGTCAAAGCCAAAGGCCATCCATATGGGGCTAGTAGGTGATAGCAGCAGAGAGTAGCTTAGACAGGGGTTCCTAACAGGAAAGATCAGGAGCCATATGTATCAAGCGTCTCAGAGTAGGAGTGATGATTTAGAATCATTTTTGCATTTTAGATCACAATGAATGAGACAAACAGGTGGTACCTGATCTTAGATCAGCATTTCTACTAGTAGATGCTTGATAACCATGCATACAACATGGTCACTGATCTAATTCCCTATGGGCTCAGATAACTACAGAGGCTTCTTTAAGCTGACTGCAGCTACTGATGTTGCTTACAGGCTGTGTGACTAGTCTGATTCAATTATAAATCAGTAACTGACGTAAACAACATTCCACTGTTTAAACAGGCGTAAAGTTACTAAAAAAACACAGTAAATAAGAAGTGATTTTTAACCAGAGACTGGATGACTGGGTGTCTGTTCTGGTCTGCATTGCCTTCTCTCTAGTCAGTGATGTGACACGTTCAATGATTGGGACTAAAGATGCCGATAAACTAAGATAAATGATTGCAACAAAGAAAATGAAATCTATTGATCTCTCATGTCCTCATCTCATTTTATGCTGGGAAAGCAGCCATTCTTGGCATCCAAAAAGTGCAGCGAGGGAGAAAAGAGAAAACGCTGATCAAATACTGTCCCTCCATCCCAAATGGTACTCTGTTCCCTACATAGTGCACTCTTTTTGACCAGAGCCCTATGGGTGCCATTTGCAATGCAACCTGTACCGGAGTGTAATATGCTGGTTCAAGCAGAGCGTGACCATGACTGTCTGGATGTTGCCAACAGGATTGTGGCTCATAACAAGAGCTAAAGAATGATTGTTTTTCATACTTCTCAGGGCTTGACATGAACCTTTTTAGCCACGTGTCCTTCGGACAAGTAGAACATATTTTTTTATTGTCCGAAAGCTTCTTAATTTGACATATCGGTATGATATGAGAGTCAAAGTTGAGTTCCAAACAGATGACAAGAGGGTATCACATTTTAAAGGACCAATATATCAATATTCCAGGAACAGAAAAGCAGCAGTTCTTTGAGTTCCAGTAAAGTGAGTGTCTGATACAGATGATGTCACACATACCCCTCTTCAAAACAATGATGTCAAGCTCATCATCAACATTGATGAGCCCTCTGTCCCTCTGAGCTCTCTGCATCCCAAATGAACCCTATTCCCTACACAGTGCACTACTTTGGATTAGGGCCCTAGTAGTGCACTTAGTTGGGGCCCTGGTCAAAAGCAGTGCACTATGGAATTGGGTGCCATTTCGGAGGCTGGCCGTGAGTACTGTATCTAACAAGCAGATCAAAGTATCTCAACAGGTGTCAGGGTCAGAGAGAGGAGAGGAAGAGGTCACAGGGTCAGGGAATTTGATCTGAAAGTTGACTTTGAAGAGTGCATGTCAGGAAGACCACTCCCCAGTAGTTTCAAGGATCACTCTCAAACTTTTAAAATGCAGACTATTTTGAATAGGGAGATTCTCATGCACGGTCATCAGTTAATACACAGTTAATACACATAGAGTGAGGGGTTTATTTGAATCAGAAAACAGGTACATGATACTTAAACCTCAGTTCCTAGTGAGGAAAAACTTCAGGCCGTACTTAGCCTATGCATCCTTTTGAGTCAACCCTTAGTTTTTTCCTGAGTAGTTATAATAGAGAACTAGCGTCTGGACCCTGGGCTGGACAGCCACTGCTCACAGAGTCAATGTCTGTGTTCCAAATGGCAGCATATTCCTTATGCAGGGCACTACTTTTTACCAGGGCCATAGTCTATAATAGGGTGTCATTTGCATCACAAACAATGGATAGGAATCCAGAGTGCTGAGAGGACTACAGCCCTATAGAATACTGTGGAGACCTGGGGCCATCACACTCCTCTCTAGAGGCCATCCCAATGGATCACATGAGGGATGCGTCCCAAATGGCACCCTATTCCCTACATAGTGTACTTCTTTTGACCAGAGCCCTGTAGGCCCTTATCAAAAGTAGTACACTATAGGGAATACGATGCCATTTGGAATACAGTGCCATTCGGGATGCAACCCTGATGAGCTCGCATGTTGAAAAACACACGCCTGAACATTTCCCCCAAAACAAAGCCCTTCAAAAAGGGGTCAATCAAAACAAACATACTGCACTGTTTGGAAAAACAAACTGAGAAGAGGCTAAACTGGACACTGGAGTGGTGGGGTTTTTTCACGCCAGACCCACTGGGATAGACGAAGCATTGAGGGGCCCCACAAAGGTCAAAGGTTTCTGCAGGCTAAAATATTAGCTCAGTGTCAATGGAACGTGCAATCATAGAGGTAGACAAAAGATTACCTTTTTAAAAACACAGGCTAATAATAATGATAGTTATGTTATGCTGCATTTCCGTGGTCAGGCTTTGCACCAGTGCTGACACCACTGCTGCAGTGGAAAAGCCATATTAAAGTACCCATTCTCTCATCTGGACATTTCAGGCCTTATGCACTTGTTTCAGCATCTCACCATCTTTCACAGTAGTTTGTGGTCTGTTCATGCAGTGACATAATGACAGCCTTTGTATCTAGTAAACAACCGATTTGTCAACCCTGTAATAACTAACTTCACTCTAAATTCCTGTACCCCTCCCACAGCTTATATAGTAAAGCAGGCCCCCACATACAAACCCTGGCTTCAAAAAGCCTGTTACCTATGCTGATTAGAGAGCTGCACTAAGCTCAGAGAATGTAGGTCAAGACCCAGAACTGGTCATGAGAGTGGTATAAGACGGGCAAAGCTGAGAGGAATCTGATGCCATTCTACTTGGAGCCAGAGCGTGTCACAAATGTCACCGTATTCCCTATATAGGGAATAGGATGCCATTTGGCACACAACCCCAGTTTCTGTGATGCCAACCCCCACTATGACGAATGTGAACACCTCTCCCCAATACAAAACCTATTTGGTGAGTAATATAGGTAAACATCTTCAAAACTGCATAGCTGCTGGCCTGATGGTCAGCTTTTTAGGATGTTATGCAGCATGACACCTTAAAAAGCTGAACATCAGGCCAGCAGCCATGCATTGGACTCTCCTTGGTGAGGACATGCTTTCAAATGAACCAACTGAGCAATCAATGTCAAACATATTACGTTACTCCAATGGGCAGCGTTCAATAGCGTGAGTAAGCTTTTGTCTCATCTCCTCTGGGTAAAACATTGACTTGTGTACCAAATGGCACCCTATTCTCTATATAGTACACTATGTAGGGAATATTGTGCCATTTGGGACACATCCATTCTCAGCAGATCCAAGTGCTGGAGACATCTTAAGCCGCCCGCATACTAGTTTAGAGTAGGCGAAGTGAATGTCTGTACCTTGCATACTCTAACAGACCCTCATCTGAAAAACTGCAATATTATCGTTTGTCCCTCTTGAGATGCCGTAGCAACAACATAGCCAGTATACACGTCCTCAAAATAGTCTGAAAATAAATCAAGAAATCTGTAATAACTGTTTTTTGTTGAGGTCTTAGTCACACAATTTTACATATAACTACACATAATACAGTATAATGCAAATGTGGGTATTATGCTACAGGCGTGGCAGACCTGTATTTGGAGAGTTTCTCCTATTCTTCTCTGCAGATCCTCTCAAGCTGGGGAGCGTCGCTGCACAGCTATTTTCAGGTCTCTCTAGAGATGTTAGATCGAGATCAAGTCCGGGCTCTGGCTGGGTCACTCAAGGACATTCAGAGACTTGTCCCGAAGCCACTCCTGCGTTGTCTTGGCTGTGTGCTTAGGGTCGTTGTCCTGTTGGAAGGTGAACCTTCGCTCCCAGTCTGAGGTCCTGAACGCTCTGGAGCAGGTTATCATCAAGGATCTCTCTGTACTTTGCTCTGTTCATCTTTTCCCTGCCCCTGAAAAACATCCCCCACAGCATGATGCCGCCACCACCATAGGAACGGTGCCAAGTTTCCTCCAGAAGTGAAGCTTGGAATTCAGGCCAAAGAGTTCAATCTTGGTTTCGTCAGACCAGAGAATCTTGTTTCTCATAGTCTGAGAGTCTTTAGGTGCCTTTTGGCAAACTCTAAGGGGGATGTCATGTGCCTTTTACTGAGGAGTGGCTTCTGTCTGGCCACCATAAAGACCTGATCGGTGGAGTTCTGCAGAGATGGTTGTCCTTCTGGAAGGTTCACCCATCTCCACAGAGGAACTATGGAGTGCTGTCCTAGTGACCATTGGGTTCTTGATGAGGATTTTTTAAATTTAATCAATATTAGAATAAGGCTGTAACGTAACAAAATGTGAAAAAAAGCTAAGGGATCTGAATACTTTCCGAATGCACTGTAATTGAAGAATCCTGTCCATAGTAATTGAAGAATCCTCCTACTAAGAGTAGTACTGTTGAACAATAACCGACGAAGGGGCGTAGACTTCGGCTACCGAACTTCGTCTTGCCTCAAGAAAGAGGTTGTAAGGATCTGACCCTTTTTTTCAATATCCGCCTAAAATGACATACCCAAATCTAACTGCCTGTAGCTCAGGGCCTGACACAAGGATATGCATATTCTTGATACCCTTTGAAAGGAAACACTTTGAAGTTTGAAATTAATGTAGGAGAATATTACACATTAGATCTGGTAAAAGATAATACAAACCAAAAAACATGCGTTTTCTATTTTCATCATCTTTGAAACGCAAGAGAAAGGCCATGCATTCAGATAGGAGTCTAGTTGTCATTTAGATTTTGGACACTGGATGGCAGCAGTGTGTGTGCAAAGTTTCAGACAGATCCAGTGAATGATTACATCATTACACAATATTTTGTATCTGCCAGGAATTCAGGAATTTGCCCAAATGTGCCAAATTGGTCAATTAATAAAATAAATTAAGTACATAAATATAGAGAACATACAAAAATGCTTAGTTTACACACTTCCAGGAATGTCATACATGATGGATAATTAGCTTCCCTACAGAAAAGACACAAACCTTCACACATCTAGATGGCCGGGCGGGGTGGGTGTGGGACCAGAGACAGCAGGGGTTCAAACTGTAGAACCCAGTTCCTACATTTTAATATAAAAATTGATTTTATCAAACAAAACTATGCTACATTTATATCTCTGGGACCCTCAGGATGACAAATCCGAGCAAGATTACTGAACTTAAGGATATTATTTACCTTCAGAGGCGAATGTATCAAACCAGTTTCCGTGATAAAACTGTTTTGTTGTCGTGTTGTCTCCTCAAACAATAGCATGGTATTTTTTCACTGTAATAGCAACTGTAATTTGGACACTGCAGTTAGATTAACAATAATTTAAGCTTTCTGCCCATATGAGACATGTCTATGTCCCGGAAAGTTGGCTGTTGTTTACAATGACATTCTAGTCACATTAGCAACAACCGTCCCAGTTTAGGGACACCGATCCTGTAGAGGTTTTAAGGGACCCATTTCTTAAAGTTACAGTCTGCAATTCGGAAAAACAACAAAATGGCAGCCCCACCACTTGTTTTGAGGGATGGGGTGGATAAATGTATCCACTCTCAAATTCATGGACAGAGCTATGGATGCAAGGACTATCCATGAGATCAAATTATAGTTTTCAAAACCATGTCTTGAAGCTATACAGAGTTTGTTTACAATTATATAGTTTACAAACAATGGAGCAAACAAACTTATACTTTGGATTCTGGGGTATGGCATTTGAACTAAGCCTATGAGACCTTATACTAAGCTATATTCTTCAAGAATCAATTACTGTATATCATTCATTTAAAAGTTCAAAAATAGATATACCAATACCAGATTGCCCCTTTAAGGGAGAGAGAGCTAGATTGATAGTCTGAATAAATTAAGAAGCACTGCAAGGTTCAATCTGAGACACAAACTCCCTAACGCACCCTTAATGCTGGGTGTGGATGCCATGACGCCATTACAAATGACAAAATTTCACTCAGCATTTTTATTGAAACTATAGCCTAAACAGAGTGAATGCATAACTAGGTCTAAATCCAGACTTCTTTCTTGCGACTAACTAACAGGTCTAGGCGATAACATTAGACCTGTGTTCTGAACTTGTTCAATTAATATTACTGTAACCCCCACTCAGCCAGTTGTGGTGAATGTTCAACATTTTCTACTCTTGCACTGCACAGCCAATCGATTGCTGTGCTAGGCTAGCAAGAAATCACAAAAGGTGGACTGATTCAAACCTAGTAGAGACTCTAGAGAGCCTGTCAAGCGCCGAGTGTAAACTATCCTTATCAGCATTTTTAGATTAAGAGATTATAAATGAGTTATATACTGTCAGTATCCTATAATTATCATTATTCAATTACTACTAATTGCAAACAGAAAAAAATAACACATGGAAACAAAGCACTGTATTACAAAAATAAATGTATCCTGCATTTCGTAACATGTCTTCTTCACAGTAATATTGAAAGTCTCAGTTCTATCCCAGAGTGCAAGTGGTTGATGATCAGTGAGATAATCATAGAGTAACAGTCGGGTGGGAGGGGGCAGTGGCTAACACCTCTAGGATGTAAACAAATGCAGTATGAAGTGAGCTGCTCCATGACACACTGCAGTGCATCAAGTCAAAATGAACTGAGCTGAAGAAACATTTCCATACATTATAGGGTAGATTATTTACAAAATGTAATATTGTCTGGTTTTATATGTTATTTGTCCTGTGTCCCAATGGATCCTCTCCCGCTACAGGCAGGGTTATCCACAGCCAAAGGGCAGGGTCGTGGTTGGTCAGATCGTAGCGTTGTCGCGGCGATGCAGCAGCACTCTGCAGACCCCAGCGTAGCGCAGACGCACTCTGTGTGCCGCATGCAGCAGCCGTAAGCTTGCACCACTCACCCTTCGCACCAGTGCATTCAGAACACAATCACACACATATTATGAACACACGCACAAAAACACATAACATGAAGCTGTCTACAACATACCAGCTCAACTACACCATCATCAATACCAATGCTATCACCACCCCCGACCGAGCCCCTCCAGGCACGCTTTAACACATAAGCCATTCTCTCCCTTTATTCTCAACAAAACGCTGAAAGGGAGAGAGAGGAAGATAACTATTTAATCTATACACCAAAAGCAGCACAGATCCTTTGATCAAACTTTCTCCACAGATTCACAAGACGAGGTACTCCTCTGCGAGTGGTTGTGGGAAAATTAGGCGGTCCTGTCCTGAACATCACACTTGATAAAGAGGGAGACAGAGAGGAGAATACCTTTGAGAGAGGTGATCTCATGCTGGATAGACCTTGCGGTGTCCATGCTCTCCCTCCCACTGCTCCTTCTGTCCCAGTCCCAGTCAGGCTTTGAGGCTGCCTGCCCCTGAGTGAGCACTCCTGCTCCGTCTGGGAGGCTATGAACTGCAAAGTCAGCCTAATGCTACACAGCACTCTGCTGGAGGAGGATTTCGCTCTATAGTACCAGAGTTGTTGCTGCTGCTAGCTGGCTGGGCTGCGTAGCTGCTCTGTTTTGAACCGCTCTCTCTCTCTCCACCTCTCTCATTGCTCTCCCTCCCTCACTCTCAAACTGAAAGAAATGAAGTACACCTCCCTCCTCCTCCCCTTCCTCCCTCTACCTCATTCCATCCCCTATGCTTTTAACAGACCAATCACAGTTCAGCTCAGCCATCACATCTCACTGATATGTAGGATGGCTTCACATAGCCATCGCGGATACTGTAAAGTAAAAAGTGTTTTCTGAGCTACAGACAAAAGGAAGACAGAAAGACTAAAATGACTTTGCTATATATAGGCCTATACTGTATAGCCTATATATCGGTTTGTTCTTTGTCAATGGAGACCTGGTGAAGACGTGAGTGGACGAAACATTGTCACCAATAAATCACATGGGAGCATAGACTGCAGTGTGCAGTCTCTTTTCACCCTGCCCTTCCCTTGCACCCATATGGATGACGCTGTGAGTCGACAGAATCCTAATCTCCAAGAAAAGTGTGTAGTCACTCAATACTACTCTATATTTTATGCCAGTGCTGCAGAGGGGCAGGGAGCTCAGACTTACAGTAATGTAGGATGATGCAGCACCTTTTAGTGAGTGTGTTCTTTACACAGCGCCTTCAGAAAGTATTCCTACCCCTTGACTAGTTCCACATTTTGTTGTGTTACAGCCTGAATTCAAAATTGATTAAATATTTTCTCACCCATCCACACACACACAATACCCCATAATGACAGCTCATTTTTTCCCCCCAACATTTTTTGCAAATTATATGAAAAGTCTATGCAGAAATATCTCATTTACATAAGTATTCAAACCCCTGACTGAACCAGGTTTTCCTCTAAGGATTTTGACTGTGCTTAGCTCCATTCCATTTCTTTTTTAGCCTGAAAAACTCCCCAGTCCTTGATGACTACAAGCATACCCAAAATATGATGCAGCCATCACTATACTACTATTGCTTTGCCACATTTTTTGCAGCATTACTTTAGTGTGTTGATGCATGTTTTTGAATAGTTTTATTCTGTACAGGCTTCCTTCTGTTCAACCTGTCATTTCAAATCCCCCAAAAATATTGGTCGCATACACATGGTTAGCAGAGGTTAATGCGAGTGTAGCAAAATGCTTGTGAGAAAATGTAGGTTATTATTGTGGAGTAACTACCGTTCTCCTATCACAGCCATTAAACTCTGTAACTGCAACTTTTACACTTCCTACTACTTTTTAGCTACTTTGCAACTACTTAGCATGCTAGCTAACCCTTGCCCTAACCCTTAAACGTTTTAGCTCAACCTTCCCATAACCCTAACCTTAAACCTTTAACCTAACTCCTAAACTTAACCCTAACCCTTAACCCTAACCCCTAGCCTGGCTAACGTTAGCCAGCTAGCTAACCTTAGCTACCTAGCTAGAATTTGTAACATATAATTCTTAATATTGTACGTTTAGCAAAATCGTAACATATAATACTCATTGTAATTCGTAACACATCATACAAAATAATACATACCATACAAAACAGAACATATCATACTAAACGGACTGTGTCGGATTTATGTACAGAATAAAATGAAATGCTCTGAGACCAGGTTTGGGGCCCAATCTCCACAGGGTGTCACAGCATCTAAAGGCTTGTGTGGGGGATGAGACCAATAAGACTAAATTCCTGAGAGGACCATAAAAGCCCTTTGCATAGGGTAATTCAAGTTTACCCTGTACAGATACAAAAGTAACCACAGAGATTATACAGTAGCTTCAGAGTCCGCTTTAGGGGACACGTTTAGCATACCAGCTAATCTGCATTAATACCAATTGTTACGCTTTATTACAACAAAACCTGGTTGGAAATTAGATGGTTGACACTTTCTTGGCAACGACATACTGTAGGCACCAATGCTGAGATTTCATCAGGCACGAAGTATGTGTTCATTAATGTATCATCACTAGTTATAAGGAGGAGTCAATGGTTGTGTCTGAAATGGGCCCTGGTCAAAAGTAGTGGACTTAATAGGGAAAAGGGTGCCATCTCAGACTCAAACAAACACAAGTGCATGCTGACAATCCCCCAGCCAGAACAACACAGCTGTTTAGGGACTGTTTGACTTGGCTGTGAGCTTGTCTGAGGTTTGGACCTACATGGCCTTGCTTGATGTTGTCACGGATGCCTCTGGAACTTTCATCACGCACACCTGTCCCCTATTCCCACTGATTAGTACTTGTATAAGTGTGCCCTTTGATTTCCCTTGTCTGTCGATTATTGTTACAATTTTCGTTGGTGCGTGTAATTACCTGTGCTGTGTGTTTTGGGCTTTCGTGCCCTTGTGGATTGTGCAGATGATTACTGGTCTCGTCCCGTGGGTTAATTATTGTGCGCGTGTGTATTTATTCAAGGTACTCCTCGCTCTTTTGTTTGGGTTTCAACCCTGTGTGTTTGTTTGGTCTTCGTCCCCGTGCCCTTACACGGCACGCCGTAATTTGGGGCGTAATAAAAATTCCTATTACGTATTCCTGTGCCTGTCTCCCGAATCATTGTTACCAACGTGACAGAATAATCAACCATTAAAGGAGACAGCGGGAATGGCCCGTCCGACGACGCTGCGACTGGTCCGTCCGGCGCCGCCGCATCTTCTGCAGCTGCAACTGGGCTGTCAGACGTCGCCACAACGGGTCCGTCCGACAACGGCACTTAAGCAGCCACAACTGGGCCGTCCGATGCCGCCACAACCGGTCCGTTCGACACCACTGCTACTGGTCTGTCTGACGCCGCCGCAACTTTGGCAGCGGCAACTGGCCCGTCCGACGACGACGCAACTTTGGCAGCTGCATCGGGTCCTGATCGACCCGCACTGCGTTCCTGTGATCGTCCTCGAGACCGGTATCGTTGCGCTGCGCGTCAGGGGGGGGGCTACTGTCACAGATCCCTCTGGAACTTTCATCACGCACACCTGTCCCCTATTCCCACTGATTAGTACTTGTATAAGTGTGCCCTTTGGTTTCCTTGTCTATCAATTACTGTTACAATGTCCGTTGGTGCGTGTGAGTACCTGTGCTGTGTGTTTTGGGCTTTCGTGCCCTTGTGGATTGTGTAGATGATTACGGGTCTCGTCCCGTGTGTTAATCATTGTGCGTGTGTATTTATTTGAGGTACTCCTCGCTCATTTGTTAGCGTTTCAACCCTGTGTGTTGTATATGTGTTTGTTTGGTCTTCGTCCCCGTGCCCTTACATGGCATGCCGTCATCTGGGGTGTAATAAAAAAACGATTACGCATTCCTGCGCCTGTCTCCCAAATCATTGTTACCAACGTGGAAATGGATTGTATACACAAAATGCTGTGCATCAATTTTGTGCATTTAGTAGCTGCCATGTTACTCATGCCTTGAATTTGAGGCAAGTGAAGCATGTTCAAGTTAAAAAAAACACCTGATATGTCTCAGTGGTCAAAGCCACAGTCCATGAATGCAACGCAAGCCTATGTGTCAATCAAATGTTTGATAGAGACTCTATGGTATGAATTAGGTTGTGTTATGCAGTGGATGGGACACTGTTCAACCCTGAAACACTGTCTGAAGCATGGTTTTGCCAGCTGCATAGAATTACAATACATGGCATATCTTCCATAGCAAGCAAATTGACTAGGCAAAAAAATTGCAGACTCAGTTCAGTGAGTTACGTCATTGGAGGATAACTAAACGAGTGTACCAACCATCTATCTTTATTCACACATAGCCAGACTAGTTGGCCATTAATTGCATGGACATCAAAACAGGATTCACTTGTAAGAGAATAATACAATTAAACGGATCACGGAAAGTTACACTAGATTTGTTTGATCACCAGCCAGAGCAAGATGCAGAGAACAGATGCTAGGCAATTAATAACGGTCCCAAATATTTGTCAGTCGGAGAAAAACATTTTAGCAGCAAATAAAGAAAAAATATTTGTTGTGGCATGATATCAACTGTGCTTTGATCAAATATTATTTCTGACCTAGATGGATGTCGCAATTTCAGATTTGGACATGATTTGGACATGAATAATTAACAATTCTAATATTTTGGATATTGACTGTGCCACAAATGCTAAAAAGCTAGCATTTGGAGAAAGTGTCCAGGTAAACAAAACTAAAGCATGGATGCTGTAATTACTGGAAAACCAATATGTAATTTTGTAATTTGGGTGAACTATCCATTTAACCTTCATCATACTCAATGAAAGATAAGTAGGAAGATTCACAACGGAATTACTGTTTGACCGCTACAGGCATTTCTAGTAAAAAAAACCAAAAACAACCCAAACCCCGCATTTCTTTCTTTCTAGCTCATTTCGGCATGGCTTTGGACTTGACATGACACACCTGGGTAAGAATCTTATTTTCTCCTCTCACAAAACCCTGTTGAATTCAGCAGACGGTCTCTGCTGGTCCACTTTTTCATACACTTATCTCTCATCCTGTCCTCTTGTCAGGAGAGAGGCCAGGAGAGAGGCCAGTAGTTGTAGAGGACGGTGAGAAAATGGAAAACATGGAAAACATCCAAATGCGTACATTTGTGTGAAGGTGATGTGAGGCATAATGACTATGCAGCTTTCTTCGCCAAGCCCTGTGCTAAATCCTGCACTACAACAGCCTTACAATTATTCAGACAAGGCATCAAGGGCTTCTATTCCAATCAATATATAACCAATGAATGGCTGTCAAGCTGAAGTTATGGCATGGATCGTGTTCCAACTTCTAACAGAGATGGGGGGGTGGGGGTTGAGATTCAAGTGGGATAGGGGTGGGGAGTAGGGAATTGAGAATCTGGGAGGAGTGAAATAAAGAATTGACTGAGCGAGGGGGTTATGGAGAGAAGGATGAGGAGGGGGGGAAAGATAAGGGAAGATGGGAGAATCTCTACTATAGTGACAGCGGTCCATCGGAGGGACACAGTGGTAGCACATTCCAGTCAGGCAAGGCAACGCCCCAAAGCTCCAGCCAACAACATTCCAACCCTGTGAGGTCACAGAGGGCTGTAAATCTTGCCCTAATGTGCCAACTCTATTAGCACTGCCCACAGCACAGACATGGGATGTGTCCCAAGTGGCACCCTATTCCCTACACTGTGCATTACTTTTGACAAGATCCCTATGGACCCTGGTCGAAAGTAATGTACTATAATGGGAATAGGGTGCTTTTTGGGATGCAGACAGACATGGGGGACTGAAAGGGTTCAGTGTCATCCATGTCAAACAACACCACACCACAGAGTGGCTCTGTTGGTCCCTCATAAGAACCAAAGAGTGGGTGGGGGCAGGAAAGCCATACAAATCAGCTAATCAACATCATTCCAACATCTATCTATCCCTCCACACAGGAGGGGAAATAGAGTACAGTCGTGGCCAAAAGTTTTGAGAATGACACAAATATAAATTTTCACAAAGTCTGCTGCCTCAGTTTGTATGATGGCAATTTGCATATACTCCAGAATCTCATGAAGAGTGATCAGATGAATTGCAATTAATTGAAAAGTCCCTCTTTTCCATGCAAATGAACTGAATCCCCAAAAAACATTTTCACTGCATTTCAGCCCTGCCACAAAAGGACCAGCTGACATCATGTCAGTGATTCTCTCATTAACACAGGTGTGAGTGTTGACGAGGACAAGGCTGGAGATCACTCTGTCATGCTGATTGAGTTCGAATAACAGACTGGAAGCTTCAAAAATAGGGTGGTGCTTGGAATCATTGTTCTTCCTCTGTCAACCATGGTTACCTGCAAGGAAACACGTGCCGTCATCATTGCTTTGCACAAAAAGGGCTTCACGGGCAAGGATATTGCTGCCAGTAAGATTGCACCTAAAAATGTATCGGATCATCAAGAACTTCAAGGAGAGCGGTTCAATTGTTGTGAAGAAGGCTTCAGGGCGCCAGCAAGCACCAGGACCGTCTCTTAAAGTTGATTCAGCTGCGGGACCAGGGCACCACCAGTACAGAGCTTGCTCAGGAATGGCAGCAGGCAGGTGTGAGTGCATCTGCACGTACAGTGAGGCAAAGCCTTTTGGACAATGGCCTGGTGTCAAGAAGGGCAGCAAAGAAGCCACTTCACTCCGGGAAAAACATCATGGACAGACTGATATTCTGCAAAAGGTACAGGGATTGGACTGCTGAGGACTGGGGTAAAGTCATTTTCTCTGATGAATCCCCTTTCCGATTGTTTGGGGCATCCGGAAAAAAGCTTGTCCGGAGAAGACAAGGTGAGCGCTACCATCAGTCCTGTGTCATGCCAACAGTAAAGCATCCTGAGACCATTCATGTGTGGGGTTGCTTCTCAGCCAAGGGAGTGGGCTCACTCACAATTTTGCCTAAGAACACAGCCATGAATAAAGAATGTTACTAACACATCCTCTGAGAGCAACTTCCCCCTACCATCCAGGAACAGTTTGGTGACGAACAATGCCTTTTCCAGCATGATGGAGCACCTTGCCATAAGGCAAAAGTGATAACTACTTGGCTCGGGGAACAAAACATCGATATTTTGGGTCCATGGCAAGGAAACTCCCCAGACCTTAATCCCATTGATAACTTGTGGGCAATCCTCAAGAGGTGGGTGGACAAACAAAAACCCACAAATTCTGACAAATTCCAAGCATTGATTATGCAAGAATGGGCTGCCATCAGTCAGAATGTGGCCCAGAAGTTAATTGACAGCATGCCAGGGCGGATTGCAGAGGTCTTGAAAAAGAAGGGTCAACACTGCAAATATTGACTCTTTGCATCATCTTCATGTAATTGTCAATAAAAGCCTTTGACACTTATGAAATGCTTGTAATTATACTTCAGCATTCCATAGTAACATCTGACAAAAATATCTAAAGACACTGAAGCAGCAAACTTTGTGGAAATTCATATTTGTGTCATTCTCAAAACTTTGGGCCACGACTGTACAATTGATAAATAACAGTTAGCAATGACATTGGAGAGGAGATATAGCATCAGGGAAACACAAACAGAAATACAGCTGCAACCAGCAATAACTTGGGTATCAAGTATTTTCTCCCTCTCAAATATTATGTCCTTATTTTACAAGTCAACAAAGTAGGTTCTGGCACAACACCAACAATCCCTCACTGTCCAGGAATGTCTATCTGAAAGCCTCAGTGGTGGGATTTGAACCCAGGCTGCCATTGGTTGGTATGTATTACAACACAAAGGCACTAAGCCTCAGCCATTCTCACATAATGACAAAAGTCAGGATCGAACACTATGGAAGTGCATGCATGTATGTATGAATTGCAGGTTCCAGTCTTGACTCCATCTCTTTCACTTACATAAATCTTATAACATACATTATAATAATGTAACATATCCATTTATGCAGGTCACTTTAATCCAAAGAGTAATGTGTGCATACCTTCTTTACATTGATTTCGAGAATCGTACCCACAATCCTGGCATTGCGCCATGCTCTACCAACTGAGTTACAGACGACCACCACGTGTGTAGTAGACAAGTGCACACTTCAGGAAAAAGTATTGAGATGCATAGCCAGCAGGGAGCTCCAACCCTCCAAGAGCCCAAACACAGACGCATATTTGGTTCTACTCCACTATACTGTGCTCTAGTGTATTTGTTTAACTCTTTAGGCATCATCAGCCGAGGTGTCGGTTTTGGAGAGTCAAACGTGCCCAAAGTAAAATACCTGCCACTCAGGCCCAGAAACTAGGATATGCACATAATTAGTACTATTGGATAGGAAACACTCTGAAGTTTCTAAAACCGTTAAAATAATGTGAGTATAACAGAACTGATATAGCAGGCAAAAACCTGAGGAAAATCCATCCGGGAAATGCAGTTTTTGGTGACCTTTGCTCTGTTTGACACTCTCCCCATTGACTTCAAGTACCTATGGCTTCCACTAGATGTCAACAGTCTATATACAAAGACTGGGAATGATTGGAGTAAGCAAAACGGATAGGAACAGGAAATGGTAAGGGGACCTGAAATGTCAACAAGTTTTCTCGGGCGAGAGTCTGGGTGCGCGCCCCACTTTATTTTACTAATATAACGTTTAGGTGACCATCCGAGTGAAATATTATCACTAATATTCATAAAAGGATAGCTAAGGATGAATTATAACTGGTATTTGATTTGTTTAGGAAAAGTTTATAGGTATATTTGAATGCGTTCTCTTCACGTTTCAATGGGTGATTCGACGTTGGATTTTCTGAACATAACGCGCCAACCAAACAGAGATTTATGGATATAATAAATGACTTTTTCTAACAAAAGAACCATTGGATGTCTTCGTTGGACACTTGTGAAGCCCTCAGCAAAAGTTCTTCAAAAGGTAAGGGATTTGATTCGCTGTGAAATGGGTTTTGTGTGAACCGCGCTGGTTTATGAATTTATGCTAATGTTTAAATATTGTAGGTGCTATCCTCAAACAATCAAATGTTGTTCTTTTGCCGTGAAGCCTTTTTGAAATCTGCCAAGAAGCACAGTTTTTGACGACTATGCAACACTTGTATATTGATGAATGTTTAATAATTCAACTTTGGGATTTTGAATTTAGCGCCTTACATTTCACCGGGTAGTGTCTCCAGCCCCACTGCTCCCTAAGTAGTTAACCGGCGCTGACCTCCACTGCTACGTAACTATACTCTACGGATCTATACTCTACTGAACTATACTCTATCTTACTGTATTGTACTTTACTAACATCAGCAAACGGCTTGGAGATAATAAGCTATCTCTGCACTAACTAAAACTGAGGCAATTATTTTTGGTTCCAGAACAAACTTGTGTATGTCCTCTGAAATCAGTGGAGTTAGGGGGTGAGGTGCTGACTACTAAAATCTCTGTTAGCTACCTGGGATGCATCCTTGATGGAAGCTTGGGAGGTATGAGCATGGCCACTAAAGTGCTAGGGATGATTAATGCCAGGACTAAGTTTTTTGCCAGAAAGTCCAAGCTGCTTGATAAGGACTCTGCCCTTATTCAATGCCATTTTGACTATGCTAGTACTTCCTGGTTTGGGGGCGTATCTAAGCTTCTGAAGGGAAAGCTCCAGATAGCCCAGAATAAGCTGACCAGGGTAGTATTGAAGGTGAGGCCACGTACTCACATAGGCAGGAGCTGCTTTCAGGAACTCAACTGGCTGCCTGTTGAGGCTAGGGTGTCCCAGATTAGACTGGGTTTGGTTTACAGGAGTATTTATGGTTCTGCGACCAGATATCTAGCCGATTACTTTCCTCATGTTAGGGATGCAAACTATCACAGCACTAGATCAGGTGTTGCTAATGTGTGCTTATACAGGTTCAGGAGCAATGCTGGGAAAGATACTTTCTTGTATACTGGAGCCTCAGAGTGGAATGTGTTGGCTCTGCCCATAAAAACGACATCCTCTCTGGGCAGCTTTAAAAATATGTCTTCTGTGCCCATTTCAATGGACCTTACGATGCAACTGCAATGATGAGATAGATTTTCTTCTTTGTTTTTATGTTTTATTATCTCCCTGTCATACTGTGTGCAACTGTGATGGATCTTGCCTAGCCATCTTGTCTCAAGAGGACCACAATGGAAATAATTCCCAAACTTTGTGTGTTCTCCTCAAAAATTTTACTCATGGCTTTTCAAGTTTTATGTGTGCTTTAAAAAAAAAAGATGTCCGAATTAATAAACTAAATTAAACTGCACTACTTGAGTTTACCATACTGGATCTGGTTTTCCCCCATTTAAACTGGTCTTGGTCTGGTCATGGTCTCAATACCCTGGTCCTTGGTCTAGGTATAAGAAAGTCTTTGGATCTAAAGGGTTTCGGTCTTCATCTCTGGTACTCGCAACACTTTTATACTTTTGAATCCATGTAGGTAGTGGACAAATGCACACTTCAGGAAACATTGTAGAGTATTGAGATGCATGGCCAGCAGGGGGCTTCATTCCCTCCCAGAGCAGCTTGAATTGTCAGGCCCAACCTTTCTCAACTTAATTAACTCACAGCAACCATGACATTTCAGACATCAACTGTCACACCCTGATCTGTTTCACCTGTCTTTGTGATTGTCTCCACCCGCCTCCAGGTGTCGCCCATCTTCCCCATTATCCCCTGTGTATTTATACCGGTGTTCTCTGTTTGTCTGTTGCCAGTTTGTCTTGTTTGTTAAGTCAACCAGTGGTTTTTTTCCCCCTCAGCTCTTGCTTTTCCCAGTCTCTCTTTTTCCCCTCACCTTCCTGGTTTTTACCCTTGCCTGTCCTTACTCTGAGCCCGCCTGCCTGCCACTCTGTCTGACCCTGCCTGTCGACCTGTACGTTTGCCCCACCTATGGATTATTGACTTCTGCCTACCCCTGAGCCTGCCTGCCGTCCGGTATCGTTGCCCCACCTCTGGTTTTCTGACCCCTGCCTGCCTTGACCTGTCTATTGCCTGCCCCTGTTAGATCACAGTGCCACCATGTGTAACCAGATGTATTTGTGAACCAACTTACACCATCCCACTTAGTTTGGTCTCTGTAGATCTTACCATTTAAGAACTGTAGCTCTCCAAAGATGGGAAAATAATAATAGGGTTCCAGCCAATGTTCCCTCTAAGCTGCGCGTGGGCAAGTTCTTCAAAAGGTAAGGGATTTGTTTTCGCTGTGAAATGTGTGAACCGCGATGGTTTATGAATATATGCTATTGGAAAGATATTGGAGGTGCTACCCTCAAACAATCAAATGTAGTGCTTTTGCCGTAAAGCCTTTTTGAAATCTGACAACGCTGTGATATTGCCAATAAGCAGAGCTTTTGATGACTATGCAACACTTGTATATTGATGAATGTTTAATAATTCAACTTTTGGATTTTGAATTTGGCGCCTTGCATTTCACCGGGTAGTGCCGGGAGTGGCGCCCCACCACTCCCTAAGTAGTTAACACTATCAACGTTTCTCTTTACTGTGGGAATTGTGATAAAATTTATGCAATATTAGCCACTTTCAATGGAACATACCGTAACAAAACAAACTCTGCAAGATATTGTTGTAGGCAGAACTCATCGGAGTAAGATTCTATTACATTGACACGCACGACTCAGCCTGTACTCTACAGACTTGTGCGGCATAACTAATCAAAGCAGCAGTAGGCCTATATGCAAATAAACCATTGCCATACATGGATCTTTGCCACTCTATTTAAACTGGACTGTGTTTACAGCATGAGGTCGTGAGTAGATGCGCTTGTTTCGAAATCAAAGCTAGAGATGCATGTAGCCACGTCTGCACATTTGTTCATATCCTTTGCTAGTAAGTGAGATATTATCCCAGTTATAGATAATTTGTCGTCAGCAATGGGGGAGTGGTTGCTTCCTACAAGAGCACAAAACATGTACATTTCTAGACATCTTTAAAAAAAGGGAGTCAGGTTAAGAGTTTTTTTGTGTCTTAAAGGGGCAATGTCTTTTGAGACAGGCTAAAATAAGCTAAGTAGCCAATAGGCAGAGGGTAGCATAATTTGTCTGATTCTTTTGTAATAATGGTATGGGAATAATAATGTAAAGTGGTTTACTGCATCAAACAACAACATTTTCAGTCACCTTCTTGAATGAAGGACAAGTGGAAAAACAGGTTAACTACTTAGGGAGAAACGGCGCTAGCGGGTCGCTCCCGACACTGCCCTGTGAAATGTAAGGCGCCAAATTCAAAATCCAAAAGTTGAATTATTAAACATTCATCAATATACAAGTGTTGCATAGTCATCAAAATCTCTGATTCTTGGCAATATCACAGCGTTGCCAGATTTCAAAAAGGCTTTACGACGAAAGCACAACATTTGATTGTTTGAAGATAGCACCTCTCCTATTTTCTACATTAGCATAAATTCATATCCAGCGCGGGTCACACAAAACCCATATAAGAGCTAAAATAAATCACTTACCTTTCGAATAACTTCTGCTGAGGGCTTCAAGTGTCCAACGAATACATCCAATGGTTCTTTTGTTAGAAAAAGTCATTTATTATATCCATCAATCTCCGTTTGGTTGGCGCATTATGATCAGAAAATCCACCATCGAGTCGCCCATTGAACCGTGAAGAGAACTCGTTCAAATTATACCTATACACTTTCCCCAAACAAATCAATTTTTTTATGTATCCTTAGGTATCCTTATGTATATTTACTGTAATATTTCAACCAGACGATAACGTGAACAATAGGAAAGGAAAATAGTGGGGCGCGCTCACAATCTCGCGCCCGTGAAACGTTGTTGACAAATGTGGTCCCCTGACTGTTTCCTCTTCCTATCTATTCTGCTTAGTGCTAGAGCCTCCAGACACTGTATAAAGACTGTTGACATCTAGTGGAAGCCATAGGTACTGCAGTCTCAGTCCTAGTTAACATAGAAATCAATAGGCAGCCTGGAGAAAAAGGTAATGTACAAAAAAAATGGCAAATCCGAGTGGATTTTCCTCGGGTTTTCGCCTGCTATATCAGTTATGTTATACTCACATACAAAGTTTGTTTCCTATCCAATAGTACTAATTATATGCATATCCTATTTTCTGGGCCTGAGTGGCAGGCATTTTACTTTGGGCACGCCAGACTCTCCAAAACAGTCACCTCTGCTGCCGCTCCCTTGTCAAGCCTTACATTTTCTTTCTCAAAAGTCTCATGGAATGTAGGCCTACATTTAACACCATACATTGGCTGCTACTGTCCTGTAGGCTGTATGATAGAACAGCTATTTCCATGTTAAAATGTTATGGGATGCATTTTCTCCATATCTTTTAATGTAAGGCCACTCTGGTATGCCTACATTATGATCAAAGTCAAAGTCACCATTATTAGTCAGTTGTACAACCAAATGCCTTCAACCAAAATGTGTCTTCCGCATTTAACCCAACCCCTCTGAATCAGAGAGGTGCGGGGGGCTGCCTTAATCGACATCCACGTCTTCGGCGCCCGGGGAACAGTGGGTTAACTGCCTTGTTCAGGGGCAGAATGACACTTTTTCCTTGTCAGCTTGGGGATTCGAACTTGGGGATTCGAACTTGCAACCCTCCGGTTACAAGTCCAACGCTCTAACCTCTAGGCTACCTGCCGCCCTACAAGTAGCCTACTTGACCACTGTCTGAAACTGTAACTTAAAGCGGGTACAGCCTCAGTGTTCACTGATGACAGACAGTAAACATGTACAAACTGGAAGGACATTCCCATGCTACAAGATTAAGCAGGGTATCAGAACATCAGTCAAGTGCATCAGATATCATCAGAATAGACGGTCCATATCAAAACAATGTTACAAATACTGTTGTGATTAACCTGACCAAACTTCCAGGAAGTGTGTGCTTTCATTGAGGATGCTGTTTCCATGAAGCTGCCCAAGTCCACACTTCCCATCTGAACACACAGGGGGTTGTAGGAACCTCATATACACCCTTGTACTGGGGTGTGGTTTGCCCCAGTCCACACACTGACCAGCCAACTCCCACACTGACGGGGGCGACTGGGTTAGGTCAGGCTGTTTGGCTCAGATGTAGAATGTGATGTCTGATCTTGGCTGTGATCTAAAGAGGCCAGATAATGTCTGGAGTGCCATCTAAACTTAGCAAAGATATATCCAACTCCAAGTGCAGTTGTTACTCATTTTCACTCCACTGCACACTCTCACAAATCAATACAAACCCATACATCACTGACAGAGACTCTTGAAATGCATCCCCAATACAAAGACACTGAATGTGAGGGGGAAATGTACTTTTGAACAATATTACATGACAAAAATCAAGGACAAAGTTTCCCGAATCCATGCAATAACTTCAACTTGACAGTCATTCAATGATTATATATTGATTTGAAAATATGTCTTGTCTGAATCATTCTAAGGCTGTTCCTCTTGTGCAGGATTTAGCACCGGGATTGGTGAAAAATGCTACATCGTCATTATACCATACATCACTTTCCACACAAATGTACAGGTGGCATTTTTGTAGCTCAGACAAAGCTCCACTAGGGGCTGTTCTAAGGCCACACTGAAGTAGATGTTATAGCCTGGGGTGGAGATTGGGAACAACACATTTTATCTGTGTGAGATGGACCTAATGACAAAGGCCATAGAAGAGCAGAGGTTGGGACAGGGGATGTTTTGTTTCTGATAGTTTGATTTATTAATTACTCATGTCCAAAATAATTATCAATATTATAGCGTCCATTTATGTTGTAAGTCTTTGACAGGTTTCCAATAATCTTAAAATCAACTGGTGAAAATGTGTTTTGGCACCCTCTTTCACCTTGACATAAACAAGATCAGACATTTCTGTTTATTTTATAAGCTGTTGAATTAACGGGCCAGCAGGATGGAGTGACAGTGGAGGGTGTATGTATAGCTTATAGGTGTTTTGACACTAGCATGATGGCTTGGAAATGAAAGGGGGCAACAGCTGCAGTTGAAGTCAGAAGTTTACATACACCTTAGCCAAATATATTTAAACTCAGTTTTTCACAATTCCTGACATTTAATCCTAGTAAAAATTCCCTTTCTTAGGTCATATAGGATCACCACTATTTTAAGAATGTGAAATGTCAGAATAATAGTAGAGAGAATGATTTATTTCAGCTTTTATTTCTTTCATCACATTCCCAGTGGGTCAGTGTTCTTCAGCTTGCAAGCCTCACACTTTTTCCTCCAAACATAACAATGGTCATTATGGCCAAACAGTTGATTCATCAGACCAGAGGACATTTCTCCAAAAAGTACGATATTTGTCCCCATGTGCAGTTGCAAACTGTAGTCTGGCTTTTCTATGGCTGTTTTGGAGCAGTGGCTTCTTCCTTGCTGAGCGATATATGTCGATATAGGACTCGTTTTACTGTGGATATAGATACTTTTGTACCTGTTTCCTCCATCTTCACAAGGTCCTTTGCTGTTGTTCTGGGATTGATTTGCACTTTTCGCATCAAAGTACGTTCATCTCTAGGAGACAGAACAAGTCTTTTTCCTGAGCGGTATGACAGCTGTGTGGTCCCCTGGTGTTTATACTTGCGTACTATTGTTTGTACGGATGAACGTGGTACGTTCAGGCATTTGGAAATTGCTCCCAAGGATGAAACAGATTGGTGGAGGTCTACAATTATTTTTTGAGGTCCTGGCTGATTTCTTTTGATTTTCCCATGATGTCAAGCAAAGAGGCACTGAGTTCGAAGGAAATGTGTGGAGTGGTTGAAAAACAAGTTTTAATGACTCCAACCTAAGTGTATGTAAACTTCCGACTTCAACTGTATAGCCTCCAGCACAGGTAGGCCCCCCCTAGAACATACAGTATGTACCAGCCAAACTTAGCACCCACCTTTTTAATAGACTATTTGAGTAGAGCACATAGGAAGGGGATAAATGACAGGATACAAAATTGGCCTAGCGTTGCCCAAGGAAGGGGAGGGTTTGGCCGGGGGGGGGCTTTACTTGGCTCATCGCGTTATAGCGACTGCTTGTGGCAGGCCGGGCGCCTGCAGGCTGACTGTTTCCTCCGACACATTGGTGCAGCCGGCTTCTGGGTTGAGCGGGTGTTAAGAAGCGTGGCTTGGCGGGTCATGTTTTGGAGGACACAAAAGGTAGTGTACTATGTAGTTAATAGACTACCATTTGGGAGCTATACCCAGTGAACCTCATTCGTACTGTATCTCTACTCACTGTGGAAACTCAGAGACCACTCAACAATCTCCAATCTCCACTGATTAATCACCCTGTACAGGACCCATATGGCTCTGTTCAAAAGTAGTGCACTATAGGGAATAGGGTGCCATTTGGGATGAAGCCTGTGTCAAGAAGAGTTCAGGTGAGAGAGGATTATTCACTGCAGACTCAATATTCATAAGACATATCCAACAGTAGGGCATGGAGAGCCTCACAAATAATGTTTAGCAAAAAGGAACAAAGTAAATACATTATTTTTAACTTGTTAGATTTATATTCAAAAAGGCCAAGTCATTACTGGCAAAGCAGGGTGACATGACCAATTGGAGCTATGCTGACAAATCACTTGTGGTGCCTAATGTAACAAGCATGCAACAGGGAAAGACCCAGTAACACCAAGATACGAACACGCGCACACACACACCTCAAAGTCACAGGAGGTTGGTGGCACCTTAATTGGGGAGGACGGGCTCATGGTAATGGCTGGAGTGGAATGGTATCAAATACATCATACACAGCTTCCTCCACAAAAACAGCTTCCTCCACTGCACAAAATACGCCTGTGTGTGTGAGAGAGAAGCAATACTATGGGAAATGACAGAACAGGCATACCTCATCACATTACGCCACCATGTAATAAATCACCCTGTACATTCAGGTTCACATGTAAACAGCCAGACAAATGGGGCTTCTGATCTGACAGGACCATGTGAAATAGCAGAGAAGTGATGAAGGCCCTGTATGTCCTGGGACTATCGTGCCCCACCCTCTGACAGTGAGCCAAAACAAGGCCACCTGTAAAAACAAGCCCCCCCCAGGCCTAAATATGTTTAATAGAGGCTAGGTGTGAACATACACTGTGTATAAAACATTGGGAACACCTGCTCTTTCCATGACATTAAAGCTATGGTCATGTATTGATGTCACCTGTTAAATCCTCTTCAAATCAGTGTAGATGAAGGTTAAAGAAGGGTTTTTAAGCCTAGAGACACCATAAACCCGGTGCAAGTCAGCGGTTTTTGGTGAACGGGGATGAAATAGTCTTGGGTTGGGGGATCCCATCCTGCTGACCAACAGTTCCGGCCCCCACTTGCTTCCAGAGACTCCTGCTCCTTCATCCTCTACCCTATCTCCTGAGGGTCCTCTCACTTCAGGCCTTGAGGATGTCTGAGGCTCAACCCTTTCCCCCCCGTTTTCTCAAAGAGGCACAGAAAAGGCCTGACATCCACGGCCACTCACCTTCCTCCAGACATCATCATTGGTAGCTCCATGGTGAAGAACACCTTGGTTCCTTTTTGCAAAAACCCTGTGCTACCCGGGGGCTACGGTGAAGGATAGCACAGGATTTCTTCCGTCCATACTACATCAGCAGCCAAGGTGCATGTGGTATCAAATTATATCAAAAAGGGTCAATTGAGCTGATCAACACCCTGAAAAGCAGCAGATTATCTCTGGCCCCGTGCCGTCGGTGGGTCGCGGCTGCGAAAGGTTCATCAGGCTCTTAGCACTTCATATCTGGCTTAAAGACTACTACCACTCTCATTAGATCACATTGAATGATTGCCAGTACACAGCAATTGCTCCCACTGTGGGGTCCACACAACCACCCATAAGAGGCCTGAAGAATTTCACCGAAAGACTCCCATAGGGTAATGTAAATACAGTACAGACTGAGTAATATGAAACTTTCAGGCTGACCACAAGCAAGCTACTAAAGTCTTACGGTATACTGTAGCTTGACAGACGTGGACACCCAGCTGGGAATGAGACTGCGACTGCGACTAGATCAAAATCAGGCCTACATTCATGTTCACTGGTTCAACAGCTTCTAATAAACTTCTCTGATTGTTAGTCACAACTCACAACCACACTCCAATAATTTAGAGACAATTTCAAATATTTACACCATGTCTCACAATGTTGCAGTGCCAACAGGATCTGAGAGTGCTCTCCTTTCCCATGGCGAACAGGTGTGAGTGTATGCTATGTTGTAGGTGTGCATGCTTGTATGCGTGTGTGGTGTTGGTGTGTGCGTCTACACTGAATGAGACCTACCATATCTGTCGATTGAACAGTACAGTGTGAATGCATTTATTTTCATAGTCGTGTGTATGTGTGTCTTTAAAAGGATACTATTTTAGAGTGCAAGGTCATGTTGCATGAAACTGATCTTGCACAAGGACTGGAAATGAGGGAGGAGGACTGCTCTGCTTACTGTACTAGTCAGCTGTCCAAACACAGCACAGATTCACAAACATATCGATCTCTTTAATACTACAAAATGATCCCTTTTGCTATTTACATGCACATAGCCTAATTCACAGTCCAAACTCAAACCAGAATGTCTAACAGCAGTGTTTTGCACCGGGCTGTTTTGGGTATTTAAAAATCTAGGTGGGACGGGGGCGGAATTCCATTGAAATGACCCTTAACTGGAAGTTTTTGTAGAGTGCCTGCACTTAACTAAGCAAACAAAGATCTGTACAATCAGTCGGGGCGACAGGACATCCTTTGTCCTCTTCACCCTGGCCGTGGTTTACCTGGGGGCAAAAATGACCCGACTGAAACTGAGGCATGGTGGGAGATGAGATGAGCTCACTAACTTCCTGAGGGACGGAGTCCACCCGTGATGGTATGCAAGCCAGGGACTAAAGATGTTTGGGTCAGCATATGTTTGTGGTGCAGTAGGGTACTACTGGGGTACCAAGGAGTTGATTAGCTTAATATTTGAACTGCAGGAATCATTTTGATCTAGAGTTGTGAGTTATTTGAAATCAGGTTTGGGTGGTAAGCAAAAACGTAATTGTAGTTTAATAAGTTAACAAATTATAGTATAGCAAGTCTGCCCGAGAGCGCGGCGATGCATGTCTACTGTTAAAACAATACCAGCTGGCTGGAGTCATATTGCAACAGGCTTGACAAGGGGATTGTTGTACTTAAGATTTACTGTTCTATAGATAAAGGTAAATACCAAGCCTGAAGACTGTATTGTTATTAAACATGTAATATGACAAACTAATATTGAAGATACTTAAATCTACAAGTAAATAGCATGCCTAGAGACTACTGTTCTCATTGATCAATATTTCTTAATCTTGTAATAAGACATAAATAACATGCCTGGGTGAATATTATTTTAAGTGCTTTTTAAAGAAATTAATAAACTAAAATTAATAATTCAACACAACGCCTAAATGTAATAAACTTGCCTTTGTGACAGCTCAAAATATTTATCATAAAAAATAAGATATTTCCACCCAACCTTTTTGTGAGATTATGATAACAACCATATTATTTCCCTATCTAAAACAAATCAAGCAATGTAAATTATACATAATATACTAATTTAGCAAAGAAAATATGGGTGTGGTGGAAATGACATCTATGTAAAATGTAAAAACAAACTTATGAAAACAAAATTTTATTGCAAACATTTTGAACAACCATTGTTAAACATTTAATTAATTTAAGATTCCAAAAGTGGGCAGAGCTCAAGGAAGTAGGCCAGTGTTTTTGAGAGATGAGCCTAGATTGCAGAGGGGTCATCCGCATTTAAAAGCTCAGTGAGCAAAGTGAAACGGTGTGGAGGGTCACCTGCATGTCACCAAAGTGATTTCACTGGTGTATTTACACAGGTAGTTCTCTCAGTGGTGCAACTTTGGTTTTAGAAGTGGGGGGGATCATTATTATAATTTGTTTTATCCAGTCGGATAAACACCCCAAAACAGCCTTATCGACCGCTCGGCGGTGCCTGCATGGTCCTAAAGCACACCGCTGCCTCATTTTGTATCGCATTTAAATTATAAAACTGAAGGGGACAAAAATGCAATTTCAGAATGTGAGGGAGACATCCCCCGTCCCCAGTGAAAGTTGCGCCTCTGAGTTCTCTGCAAAGTCATTATGCACAATCTCTTTCTGCAGATTCTCTTTTAATTATTTTAGTTTTGGAGTATTGGTGTCGAATGTTGTACATGTGTTTCCGCAACTTCTTTCAATCCTTTGGATAGTAGAATATGCAGTGTGCCACACACCTTTTCTTATACTGTCAAATGTACAGTGAAGTTCTCAATGTTTCCCTCTTTTGTTTTTCCTTCTCTCCCTCTCTCTTCAGCTTTGTTTTTCCACTCAAACCAGCTCACCAGCATCAAAGTCAGATGTTTAAGCTCTTTGGCTTGGCAAAGGGAGCACTCTGTGTACATGCACTCTTTCTTCAGGTTCTCACAACACAAAGACTCAATAAGGTTCTCATTGTTGCTGCAGCTGATCACTTTGAGATACTGTAGTTTGTCCCCAATGAACTGGGTTTTGCAAAGGCATGTGTCCCCATCCTGGACTGTTGGCTTGACAATTCAAAAAGTAGTCTTTTGCAGAATTTATAGTAGGACATTTTAATCTCTGAATATTAAAATCCTGATCAAGGTTCTGAAATGTGCCATTCAAGAAGCGCTTCTGCATTTATTTCTTGTTCCTTTTTCCCTGTTGTTGCTCTACTGTTGACATCAAATCTAGTGATTTTCTGTTCTGTGGCTGTGCTAATTATGTTACACTGCTTTTTCCTGGAGTATTGAAGACTTGTTGGCCTGTCTTCATTTGCCCTCAACGCTTTTGCTGAAAATCCAAATTGGGGGCAGCCAGCGGAAAATATGGAGCGTAGGGATTGGTAATGTTCTCTAGTTGCGCCGTGATTGGTTCAGTGTTCGGTCACTCATGGGACACTAGATCACTGCAAATTTACGGGGAGAGCTGTAAAATTCAAGCCCCTTGGATGCTGCCATAGAGTTACATTAGAAGTGCCCATCCAAGAAGGCTCAAGGTCATTGGCTTCCGTTTTGAGGAGAATACAGTGCCACCAACGCGGCCCGCTACCAAAGACTGTGGGCTCTCCTTTTCTGTGGCTGACGTGAGTAAGACATTTAAACGTGTTAACCCTCGCAAGGCTGCCGGCCCAGACGGCATTCCTAGCCACGTCCTCAGAGCATGCGCAGACCAGCTGGCCGGTGTGTTTACGGACATATTCGATCTCTCCCTATCACAGTCTGCTGTCCCCACATGCTTCAAGATTGTCTTCTTGGTTACAGGAACAATGGTGGCCAAGGTAACTGAACTAAATGACCATCGCCCCATAGCACTCACTTCTGTCATCATGAAGTGCTTTGAGAGTCTAGAATCATAGCACCTCCACCTTACCCGTCACCCTAGATGCACTTTAATTTGCTTACCGCCCCAATTAGGTCCACAGACGATGCAATCGCCATCACACTGCACACTGCCCTAGGAATACCTATGCAAGAATGCTGTTCAACGTCTATAGCTCAGCATTCAACACCATAGTACCCTCCAAGCTCATCATTAAGCTTGAGGTCCTGGGTCTCAACCCCACCCTGTGCAACTGAGTCCTGGACTTCCTGACGGGCCGCCCTCAGGTGGTGAAGGTAGGAAACATCTCTACTCCGCTGATCCTCAACACTGGGGCCCCACAAGGGTGCATGCTCAGCCCCCTTCTGTACTCCCTGTTCACTCATGACTGCGTGGCCATGCACGTCTCCAACTCGGTCGTCGCCTTTTTTTTTTTACATTTCTTTTACCCTTTTTTTCTCACCAATTTAGTGGTATCCAATTGGTAGTTAGTTGTCTCATCGCTGCAACGATGGTCGAGAGCCGTGCATCCTCTGAAACAAAACCCAACTAAGCCAAGCCGCACTGCTTCTTGACACAAATGCTCACTGAACCCGGAAGCCAGCCACACCAATGTGTCGGAGGAAACACTGTGCACCTGGCAACCGTGTCATTGATGGGACAAGAATATCCCTGCCGGCCAACCCTCACCTAACCCGGACGACGCTGGGCCAATTGTGCACACCTTGGAGCCTTCTCTGGATTAAAGTGATTTAAAATATGATTAAATAATTATGTTATTTAAAGTAATAACATAATGGATTTGTCATTTCCACCACAGTTAAGTTAGTGATGGAAATGACGCTTCTACTGTTTTTGGAAAAAAATGACAGACTGCTTAGCATTCTTTGGCTAGTATTACAGCTAGCATATACACTAAATACATCAAATATATTTAAAAAAAAATCAAAATTCTACCACAAATTAAAGAAATTATAGCCTGTTTGGAAATGACTGACAAAAATATTCTATACACAAGCAATATTTACAGATTTTTCTTCAACTTCTGGGCATCACTTCAGGAACAACGGTCCTCTGCAGCCATGTGCTTCAGTGTCACAATAATTTTCCATGGTTAACATTCTCTTGACAACTTTATTCATGAGGAATTTGCCCTCAGTGGTGGAAATGACACCAGTACCAAAGGACAGGTATATTTATTGTAAATAACAATATAAAGGGCATACTCACAATAAATATTGATATAGATGTTATTTAATTGACTCCTTCTCTAGAAGATAACATGACATAATGTGTAATTATTAATGTTTTCTCATAGAAAAACATAGTAGAAGCTCGAAAGTCTGGGTCAGGGGCAAAACATTGAAATTGAGGTCTAAAATACTTGATAGAGTGGTGTTGAAAAAAATATTGGGTGATTGTAGTGAACTTCACATATAAAGAATAAAAACATTATTTTATAAAATCCCCCAAATTGACCCTGAGGACATAGAAGTTCCCGTAGTCGCAGAATCGCCCGCCTACAGACTGTACTGTCGTTGAAAAGCCGCAAATACAAAATTAGGGCGGCCATCAATACAGACCCAAGCTACAACTAATCACATATCTAAACAAGTTCGTCTTAAGGTAAATATCACGCCTAGATCCTCTACTGTTCTAATCGTTATTTTCTTAAACATGTAATCAGACAAGCTAACATTGAAGAGACATAAATCTTCCTAAATAAGATTTCATTCACATGGACCTCAGTGGACTAACAGGTCTGTGCCTTTCAACCAGAATAACTGAGACTGACTGACTGCTATCACAAGATATATTGGTTAGGAGTAGTTAGAACAAAGCAGCGTGTTCAACACTAATAAAACAGTACAGCAGTTATTATTATGACAGAGGAAGAGTAGTAAACTACCGCTTCATCGGTCCAATTGGCAACCTCATGTACCAGATCACTGTAAATGGAACAGATGAGAGTTAGACTATAATGACTGGACAAAACTGACATACAAAAACACGAGTCCCCCTTGAAACAACTGTGCATACCACTGAATGACAAGGATGCCTTGAAGGGAGATACTGTATGGCAGGGTTTCCCAAGCTCGAAACTAGGGCCCCCCCCTTGGAGCACGTTTTGGTTTGCCCTAGCGTTACATAGGATTTCCTACACTGGGCAAATTGTTAGAGCTGTTGATAAGATATTGATAATCAGTCTTTTTTTTCCCCATGTCATTACATGAAGATATAAGATCCTGTCCATTTAAAAAAATTGTTGGCCCCTTACACTACAGTATTGTGATGCAAAACGTATAGCACATAGAATTAAAAAGGTATTTGTCTGACATTATTCAATCTAATAAGACAACTTTTATACATGGACGATACATTGGTGATAATAAGGCAAGTACTGGAAACAATATGAACAATCTGGGAAACCAGGCCTGCTATTCACCCTGCAGATAGCATTACTGGGCGATCTGAAAAGTCATAGCCAATCGAGCAATAATACTTTTAGAAAAAATATTTATTTTCTATTTACAATCTGTAGAAACAATGAGAATGGAAAGGTTCAGAGCTGTTGTGAAACAGCACAGTTGAAAACAAATCGAAATCCAATATGGATGGTGTTAAAGATCGATGGGAAGGGATTGAATGGAGCTGAAGGTTGGGACTAATAACAAGAGAACCAATGTAAAAGGGTACCCAAATGCAGACACAGGAGGCAGATGGTTGAGCTCTGATATTTATTACAAAGGGTGTAGGCAAAGCTAGGTCGGGGACAGGCGAGAGTTCATAAACCAGGTCAGAGTCCAAACAGTACCAGACGAAGGGAAGTCTCAAGGTCAGGCCAGGCCAGGCAGGGGTCAGAAAACAGATCAGAGTCTAAAACAGTACAAGGGGATAGGCAGGCTGGTACTCAGAAGAGGCAGAGTGGTCAGGCAGACTGGTTCAGTCAGGACAGGCAAGGGTCGAAACCAGGAGGACTAGAAACACAGACTGGAAGAATAGGAGCAAGGAACAACGCTGGTTGATTTAGCAAACAAGACAAACTAGCACAGAGAGACAGGAAACACAGGGATATATATACACCGGGGAAAATAAGCGACACCTGGAGGGGGTGGAGACAATCACAAGGACAGGTGAACCAGATCAGGATGTGACACAATGTAAAACATACTGTGCCCGTAAAACGTATATACAGTGAGGGTAAAAAGTATTTGATCCACTGCTGATTTTGTACGTTTGCCCACTGACAAAGAAATGATCAGTCTATAATTTTAATGGTAGGTTTATTTGAACAGTGAGAGACAGAATAACAAAAAAATTCCAGAAACACGCTATGAATTGATTTGCATTTTAATGAGGGAAATAAGTATTTGACACCTCTGCAAAACATGACTTAGTACTTGGTGGCAAAACCCTTGTTGGCAATCAGAGGTCAGACGTTTCTTGTAGTTGGCCACCAGATGGCCCCGTCCATCGTCCCTTTGATGCGGTGAAGTTGTCCTGTCCCCTTAGCAGAAAAAAACACCCCCAAAGCATAATGTTTCCACCTCCCTGTTTGACGGTGGGGATGGTGTTCTTGGGGTCATAGGTGGCATTCCTCTTCCTCCAAACACGGCGAGTTGAGTTGATGCAAAAGAGCTCCATTTTGGTCTCATCCGACCACAACACTTTCACCCAGTTGTCCTCTGAATCATTCAGATGTTCATTGGCAAACTTCAGACGTGCATGTATATGTGCTTTCTTGAGCAGGGGGACCTTGCGGGCGCTGCAGGATTTCAGTCCTTCACGGCGTAGTGTGTTACCAATTGTTTTCTTGGTGACTATGGTCCCAGCTGCCTTGAGATCATTGACAAGATCCTCCCGTGTAGTTCTGGGCTGATTCCTCACCGTTCTCATGATCATTGCAACTCCACGAGGTGAGATCTTGCATGGAGCCCCAGGCCGAGGGAGATTGGCAGTGCTTTTGTGTTTCTTCCATTTGCGAATAATTGCACCAACTGTTGTCACCTTCTCACCAAGCTGCTTTGCGATGGTCTTGTAGCCCATTCCAGACTTGTGTAGGTCTACAATCTTGTCCCTGACATCCTTGGAGAGCTCGTTGGTCTTGGCCATGGTGGAGAGTTTGGAATTTGATTGATTGATTGCTTCTGTGGACAGGTGTCTTATATACAGGTAACAAGCTGAGATTAGGAGCACTCCCTTTAAGAGTGTTCTCCTAATCTCAGCTCGTTACCTGTATAAAAGACACCTGGGAGCCAGAAATCTTTCTGATTGAGAGGGGGTCAAATACTTATTTCCCTCATTAAAATGCAAATCAATTCCTAAAAATGTTCGTGTTTTTCTGGATTTTTTTGTTGTTATTCTGTCTCTCACTGTTCAAATAAACCTACCATTAAAATTATAGACTGATCATTTCTTTGCCAGTGGGCAAACATACAAAATCAGCAGGGGATCAAATACTTTTTTCCCCTCACTGTAGGTTAGTAACTATTTTGAAAGAGTACAGTTTGAAAGATATGGAAAAAGGAAATCAAACTGGATGGACATCATAAATATATGGGAGAGGTTGAGGGTAGAGGAAGGACGAGTTAAAAGCAAACAAAATAAAACTATTGCAAAATAGACTGTGCCCATAACATGTATAAACTGGAAATACAGGCATAAGCGTTGTTGTTCACTAGTTTGCTCCAATTGGGGAAGGGTGGTAGGACTGGAGGGTAATACAGGAAACATATATTTTTTTTAAAGATGTATTTGTATGAGTATTGTCATGACTCTCCTGTGAGGATCCGAAGGATCAGGTTACAGTGGGTCCGTTGGACAGTTGGATGACGATCGTAAATACCTTGCAGAAACTATGCCTTTGGGCTCCGCAGGATTGAGAGGAAAGAACCCTTTTGTAACAAAGACATTAAATCCACTAAAGCTCCATCATCCAAAAGTAGAGAATGAAACAATATTTCTATAAAGAATGTTGGAAATGGTGGGGTGGACTTAAAGAACAATCATGTAGAATTCGTTACTATTTTGTGATGTAACTAAGGACAGTAGAACAACATCATCTCTGAATGTGGATTTCCCAGTTATCAGATTTACATCTAAATGTTATGGAAATTGTATGATTAAATATGAAACTATTTGTGAGAAGATGAAATGTAATCTTAGCCTTCTAAATTAGAAAATTGTTTTTCATATTAAGTTTATTCAGTCAGTAACCACGCCTTCGTGAGCACAGACATTATTATGCCTTATGTAATGGAACCGCCCTTTTTTCAGTGTATAAAAGGACCAGTGATGAAATTCACATCAGACCAGTACATTGCCGGGTTGCTACTGGCGTGTAAAATGGTTCTAGCAGTACCCTGAACTTTCAACCGAGAAGAAAATCTCTATGAGACCAGTATTTGTGCAGCGCCAGCTAAATACGTTACAAACGGTTTAAAAACTACGAGAGGAGACAAGTATATAGACGGTAAGCCGGACATTGAAAATGGTAAGACACTACATTAGACCAGCGTGACCGACAGCGTAAAAACAATTTACTCTCACCACCATAGATACCTCTAATCTAACGAATGGAGCCCGCTGAACAATGTGGGATAGACCTCGAAGATCCATTCTAACAGACACTCAGAGACAGAGAAGCTACAGCTACAAAACAGATTGACTTCTGGGGGACACAACCAGAGACTTCTGATGAACTACTCACCACAGACTGATCGAGTGATTTCAACAGAGCGAGACGACAAAGACATACAATGGTAAATATGTGCATTGCATTTCTAAATCCGAATGAGCGGTTGTTGGGGTGGTAAATATCCATATTTACGATGAACGTATTATTCAACTGTACGTACGATATGGGAATTCCTTTGTCGATTCTACTCTCGCTCTATCTTATATGCCCCTCCTTTTTCATTGTGTAACAAGCCGTCATTTCGTTTTAGTCCACTAGGGACCTTTCATTGCATTGTGTTTGTAACCATTTACTACAGTGTGTGTGTGTTGTGTATTTCTGTATGGTTAGTTAGTAAATGAATAACTAAGCCAATTTGTAAATCGCGGATTCATCATTTATGCTAGGGTTCGTGCAGATATCCAAGACTTTTGCAACATTCAGAATGAGACTGATGTGGTAAATAAGAATTCATGAATTGAGTGTGACTGATGTAAGATATATTTAACTCTTTAGAGTTCAGTCAAGATAGTAACTCGTTAACTTTTCCTATGGTGCCCCAAGATTACTAATGACTTAATTGATACATGATTAATTTAATCGTAATAATTAAACGTAGTTAATTGATTTGATAAAATAACACATTAACGATAGCAACGACACAACAGTATGTATGTACACTACCGTTCAAAAGTTTGGGGTCACTTAGAAATGTCCTTGTTTTTAAAAAAAAAAAAAAAGCACTTGACAATTTTATTTATAACAGCAAATTGATAAAAAATGGTGTAGACATTGTTAATGTTGTAAATGACTATTGTAGATGGAAAAGCCTTAAAAATAATAATAATATCTACATTGGTGTACAAAGGCTGATTATCAGCAACCATCACTACTGTGTTCCAATGGAACGTTGTGTTAGCTAATCCATGTTTATCATTTTTAAAAGGCTAATTCATCATTAGAAAAACCATTTGCAATTATGCTAACACAGCTGAAAACTGTTTTGATTAAAGTAGCAATAAAACTGGCCTAGTGCCCTCAAAGCTCATCACTAAGCTAAGGATCCTGGGACTAAACACCTCCCTCTGCAACTGGATCCTGGACTTCCTGACGGACCGCCCCCCAGGTGGTGAGGGTAGGTAGCAACATCTGTCAAACCGAAGAGGCGACTCCGGGATGCTGGCCGTCTAGGCAGAGTTGCAAAGAAAAAGCCATATCTCAGACTGGCCAATAAAAATAAAAGATGGGCAAAAGAACAGACACTGGACAGAGGAACTCTGCCTAGAAGGCCAGCATCCCAGTGTCGCCTCTTCACTGTTGACATTGAGACTGGTGTTTTGCGGGTACTATTTAATGAAGTTGCCAGTTGAGGACTTGTGAGGCGTCGGTTTCTCAAAATAGACACCAATGTACTTGTCCTCTTGCTCAGTTGTGCACCGGGGCCTCCCACTCCTCTTTCTATTCTGGTAAGAGTCAGTTTGCACTGTTCTGTGAAGGGAGTAGTAATTTCTCACATGGAATAGCCTTCATTTCTCAGAACAAGAATAGACTGACGAGTTTCAAAAGAAAGAGCTTTGTTTGTGGCCATTTTGAGCCTGTAATCGAACCCACAAATGCTGATGCTCCAGACACTCAAATAGTCTAAAGAAGGCCAGTTTTATTGCTTCTTTAATCAGGACAGCAGTTTTCAGCTGTGCTAAAATAATTGCAAAAGGGTTTTCTAATGATCAATTAGCCTTTTAAAATTATAAACTTGAATTAGCTAACACAACGGTGCCATTGGAACACAGGAGTGATGGTTGCTGATAAATGGGCCTCTGTACACCTATGTAGATATTCCATTTAAAGAAAATCAGATGTTTCCAACTACAATAGTCATTTTCAACATTAACAATGTCTACACTTTCTGCTCAATTTGATGCCATTTTAACACAAACACACTTTTCTTTCAGTCTCTCAGTCCCAGCTTGATGCACCTGTACTGTTAGCGCCTTCTAGATGGTAGCGGGGTGAACAGGCGGTGGCTCAGGTGGTTGTTGTCCTTCATTATCTTTTTGGCCTTCCTGTGCTGTAGGTATCCTGGAGGGCAGGTAGTTTGCCCCCGGTGATGCGTTGTGCAGACCGCACCACCCTCTGGAGAGCCTTGCAGTTGTGGGCAGTGCAGTTATCTTACCAGGCTGTGATACAGCCCAACAGGATGCTCTCAATTGTGCATCTGTAAAAGTTTGTGGGTTTTAGGTGACAAGTCAAATTTCTGCACCGCCTTCACCACACTGTCTGTGTGGGTGGACCATTTCAGTTTGTCCGTGATATGTACGCAGAGGAACTTAATTTTCCACCTTCTCCACTGCTGTCCCATCGATGTGTATAGGGGGGTGCTCCCTCTGCTCTTTCCTGAAGTCCACGATCATCTCCTTTTGTTTTGTTGACATTGAGTGAGGTTGTTTTCCTGACACCACACTCCAAGTGCCCTCACCTCCTCCCTGTAGGCTGTCTCGTCGCTATTGGTAATCAAGCCTAAGGGCCTCCAGAGTGGCGCAGTGGTCTAGGGCACTGCATCACACTGCTAGCTGTGCCACTAGAGATTCTGGGTTAGAGTCCGGGCTCTGTCGCAGCATGACCGGGAGACCCATGGGGCGGTGCACAATTGGCCCAGGGTCGGTCGGGTTAGGTGAGGGATGGCCGGCAGGGATATACAGTGGGGAAAGAAAGTATTTAGTCAGCCACCAATTGTGCAAGTTCTCTCACTTAAAAAGATGAGAGGCCTGTAATTTTCATCATAGGTACACTTCAACTATGACAGACAAAATGAGGAAAAAAAATCCAGAAAATCACATTGTAGGAATTTCTATGAATTTATTTGCAAATGATGGTGGAAAATAAGTATTTGGTCAATAACAAAAGTTTCTCAATACTTTGTTATATACCCTTTGTTGGCAATGACAGAGGTCAAACGTTTTCTGTAAGTCTTCACAAGGTTTTCACACACCGTTGCTGGTATTTTGGCCCATTCCTCCATGCAGATCTTCTCTAGAGCAGTGATGTTTTGGGGCTGTCGCTGGGCAACACGGACTTTCAACTCCCTCCAAAGATTTTCTATGGGGCTGAGATCTGGAGACTGGCTAGGCCACTCCAGGACCTTGAAATGCTTCTTACGAAGCCACTCCTTCATTGCCCGGGCGGTGTGTTTGGGATCATTGTCATGCTGAAAGACCCAGCCACGTTTCATCTTCAATGCCCTTGCTGATGGAAGGAGGTTTTCACTCAAAATCTCACGATACATGGCCCCATTCATTCTTTCCTTTACACGGATCAGTCGTCCTGGTCCCTTTGCAGAAAAACAGCCCCAAAGCATGATGTTTCCACCCCCATGCTTCACAGTAGGTATGGTGTTCTTTGGATGCAACTCAGCATTCTTTGTCCTCCAAACACGACGAGTTGAGTTTTTACCAAAAAGTTATATTTTGGTTTCATCTGACCATATGACATTCTCCCAATCCTCATCTGGATCATCCAAATGCTCTCTAGCAAACTTCAGACGGGCCTGAACATGTACTGGCTTAAGCAGGGGGACACGTCTGGCACTGCAGGATTTGAGTCCCTGGCGGCGTAGTGTGTTACTGATGGTAGGCTTTGTTACTTTGGTCCCAGCTCTCTGCAGGTCATTCACTAGGTCCCCGTGTGGTTCTGGGATTTTTGCTCACCGTTCTTGTGATCATTTTGACCCCACGGGGTGAGATCTTGCGTGGAGCCCCAGATCGAGGAAGATTATCAGTGGTCTTGTATGTCTTCCATTTCCTAATAATTGCTCCCACAGTTGATTTCTTCAAACCAAGCTGCTTACCTATTGCAGATTCAGTCTTCCCAACCTGGTGCAGGTCTACAATTTTGTTTCTGGTGTCCTTTGACAGCTCTTTGGTCTTGGCCATAGTGGAGTTTGGAGTGTGACTGTTTGAGGTTGTGGACAGGTGTCTTTTATACTGATAACAAGTTCAAACAGGTGCCATTAATACAGGTAACGAGTGGAGGACAGAGGAGCCTCTTAAAGAAGAAGTTACAGGTCTGTGAGAGCCAGAAATCTTGCTTGTTTGTATGTGACCAAATACTTATTTTCCACCATAATTTGCAAATAAATTCATAAAAAATCCTACAAATGTGATTTTCTGGATTTTTTTCCCCTCATTTCGTCTGTCATAGTTGAAGTGTACCTAAAAAATTACAGGCCTCTCTCATCTTTTTAAGTGAGAGAACTTGCACAATTGGTGGCTGACTAAATACTTTTTTTCCCCCACTGTACTTGTCCCAACAATGACACAGTCGCCAGGTGCACAGTGTTTCCTCTGACACATTGGTGCGGCTGGCTTCCGGGTTCATTGGGCATTCAAGAAGCAGTGCAGGTTGGCTTGGTTGGGTTTTGTTTCGAGGATGCACGGCTCTCGACCTTCGCCTCTCCTGGGTCCGTACGGGAGTTGCAGCAATGAGACGACTAACTACCAATTGGATACCACTAAATTGGGGAGAAAAAAGGGGTAAAAGAAATAAGAAAGAAAGAAAGAAAAAAAAAAAGACATGACCGAGTTGGAGGCGG
Organism: Brachymystax lenok tsinlingensis; assembly: GCA_030435695.1. NCBI lineage: Eukaryota > Metazoa > Chordata > Actinopteri > Salmoniformes > Salmonidae > Brachymystax > Brachymystax lenok. Next base: position 894,580 of record CM059806.1, on the reverse strand, counting down.
GCATGGCCACGCAGTCATGGGTGAACAGAGAGTACAGAAGGGGGCTGAACATGCACCCTTGTGGGGCCCCATTGTTGAGGATCAGCGAAGTGGAGATGTCGTTTCCTACCTTCACCACCTGGGGGCGGCCGGTCAGGAAGTCCAGGACCCAGTTGCACAGGGTGGGGTTGTGACCGAGGGCCTCAAGCTTAATGATGAGCTTGGAGGGTACTATGGTGTTGAATGCTGAGCTGTAGACGATGAACAGCATTCTTACATAGGTATTCCTAGGGCAGTGTGCAGTGTGATGGAGATTGCATCGTCTGTGGACCTATTGGGGCGGTAAGCAAATTGAAGTCCGTCTAGGGTGACAGGTAAGGTGGAGGTGCTATGATCCTAGACTAGCCTCTCAAAGCACTTCATGATGACAGAAGTGAGTGCTATGGGGCGATGGTCATTTAGTTCAGTTACCTTGGCCACCATTGTTCCTGTAACCAAGAAGACAATCTTGAAGCATGTGGGGACAGCAGACTGTGATAGGGAGAGATCGAATATGTCCGTAAACACACCGGCCAGCTGGTCTGCGCATGCTCTGAGGACGTGGCTAGGAATGCCGTCTGGGCCGGCAGCCTTGCGAGGGTTAACACGTTTAAATGTCTTACTCACGTCAGCCACAGAAAAGGAGAGCCCACAGTCTTTGGTAGCGGGTCGTGTCGGTGGCACTGTATTCTCCTCAAAACGGAGCCTTCTTGGATGGGCACTTCTAATGTAACTCTATGGCAGCACCCAAGGGGCTTGAATTTGAGCTCTCCCCGTAAATTTGCAGTGATGTAGTGTCCCATGAGTGACCGAACACTGAACCAATCACGGCGCAACTAGAGAACATTACCAATCCCTACGCTCCATATTTTCCACTGGATATTTTTGATATTTTTTTTCTCACTTTTGTTTGTTTCCTGCCACATAAATGGAAGAGTGTTGCGGTAAAACCACGTGTGGTTATTATAACGACGACAACATCTAATGTTGGCTTTAACTTGTCTTCCCATACAAATCCTTTCATTAAGTAAGGAACCTGGTTTTTGGTCGCTTTCTCATTATAAAAACAGCGATGGTGAGATTCTAATGGTGAGATTAACGCTACCACTATTCATGGATTTATTATGTGTGCCTGTGTCGGCCACAGACTACAGAAAAATCACCATGAATCCAATCTATTTCGTCAGGCAATGACCACATATATTCTATAATGTATTAAATCTCAATGCATGTGCAAGGCCTAGAAAAATGCATTATTCTTAAAGTGGTAATGGCCTACTTTTTTTTTACACTTTTTGAGAGAGGTGGGGGGTTCTATATTAGGCCCTATATGTACAATTATATGAATTATACCATTGTATAACATTGAAATTCCTTGAATTTGACTTGCCAATGTCTGTATGAGCCCTCTTTAAAGGATGTATAGTCCTAGGCCTTTTATTCCTCTACGTACACATGTGGAACTGCATGAAAAAATAAAAAAACTTCAAACCATGTTGAAATGTGTATCCCACTGTCACACACTGGCCCCACACATTGGTTCCATCACTATGCCTTTTTTATGCGCTTTTAAAAAAGGCTATAAAGGCATAGCTCAGCACTCCTAATAAAGCAGATAGGGTGTGTCCCAAATGGCACCATATTCCCCAAAAGTGAATTGACCTACTTCATCTAAGGTAGTGCACTATAAAGGAAATAGGGTGACATACGGGACGCATCCATACTCTCATTTCATATACAGTAAACTTTGGTAACTACGCCTCCTGAGATGGAGAAACCCAGCCAAGGCATTGTACAGCTCTTTCTGGTTGTCTGAACCTCTCTTTCTCCGTGATAAAATATTGGGCCTGTATTTTAGAAATCACATTGGGATGAAGCAGGGGAGGATATGAATAATAAACATCAGCCAACACCGCAGGAGGGATGGGATCCATGTAGGTTTTCCTTTAACTTGTTTCTAAGTTACGGAGATGCAAATGTAAACAACATTGCCAAAGGTGTGAAATAAGTTATGTTGAAAGGTAGGCTATGTAATTGATGGTATACTGAGAGCTTTTATCAACATTAAAGCATTGGATGAGCACCAACATCTTCTCTTACTGACTGGTACAGAAAACATCACTGAAATGTTTTCCTGAAATACACATGATTAGAATAGTAACTGTGGGAACTTTGCAGTGACACATGATTTATTATATTGCAATCTGGAATACATCACAGTCAGACATGGAGCAAACAATATGGATTTAAGTCTTTCATAGGTGATTGACGCATTGGACAGCCGAGTTGGGGTCAATTCCATTTAAATTGTCTCAGTCTCCAGTAACTATGCTGCAATAGTCTATGTGCCGGTGAGATAGGGTCAGTCTGCTATCTGGTGTAATTGTCTTATCTGGTGTCCTGTGTGAATTTTTTTCTGCTCCCATTAATTTTCTCTCCCTCTCCTCCCGGAGGACCTGAGACCTAGGATCATGCCTCAGGACTACCTGGCCTGTTGACTCCTGGTTGTCCCCAGTCCACCTGGTCGTGCTGCTGCTCCAGTTTCAACTGTTCTGCCTGCGGCTAGGGAACCCTGACCTATTCACCGGACGTGCTACCTTGTCCCGGACCTGCTGTTTTTGATTCCTTCTCTCTCTCCCGCACCTGCTGTCTCAACCTCTGAATGCTCAGCTATAAAAAGCCAACTGACATTAACTCTTGAGGTACTGACCTGTTGGCCCTGCAGGTCATCTATGAACGTTTGAACATCTTGAAGAACAATCTGTCCTTAAATGGCCATGTACTCTTAGAATCTCCACCCGGCACAGACAGAAGAGAACTGGCCACCCTTCAAAGCCTGGTTCCTCTAGGTTTCTTCCTAGGTTCCTGCCTTTCTAGGGAGTTTTTTCTAGCCACCATGCTTCTACATCTGCATTGTTTGCTGTTCGGGGTTTTAGGCAGAGTTTTTGTATAGCACTTTGTGACATCTGCTGGTGTAAAAAGGGCTTTACAAATACTTTTGATTGATTGAATTCCAGTCAATTCAGAAAGTAAAACAAATTCCAATTCCAAATTTGGACAGTTTTGCAGGTCCGAGACGGGAGAAACATCAACTCATGTTACCATTCATCGGACACAAAAGATAAAATCAAATCAAACTATCGGTCGCGTACACATATTTTGCAGATGCTATTGTGAGTGTAGCGAAATGTTTATGTTCCTAGCACCAACAGTGCAGTAATACCTAACAATACACGTTAAATTCAAAAGAAATGAATTAAGAAATATTACAATGAGCAATGTCAGAGTCCGGAATATAAATATATATGGGGGGATGTTTTTCAGCAGCAGGGATTGGGAGACTAGTCAGGATTGAGGGAAAGATTAACAAAGCAAAGTACAGCGAGATCCTTGATAAAAACCTGCTCAGGACCTCAGACTGGGGTGACGGTTCATCTTCCAATAGGACAACGACCATAAGCACACAGCCAAGACAACGCAGGAGTGACTTCGGGACAAGTCTCTGAATGTCCTTGAGTGGCCTATCCAGAGCCCGTATTTGAACCCAATTGAACATCTCTGAAGAGACCTGAAAAAAGCTGTGCAACGACGCTCCCCATCCAACCTGACAGAGCCTGAGAGGATAAGCTTTGACTAGAATAAGGTGTATATACATATGAAGTGGGTAAAACAGTATGTAAACATTATTAAAGTGACCAGTGTAAAGCAATGTAGCGACCTTGAGCTATGGAAAGGCGCTATATAAATAAAACTTCTTCTTCAGTGTTCAATCACATAGGGCAGTAGTCTCTAAGGTGGATAGGTTGAGTACGGGGTGGTAGCCGGCTAGTAACAGTGGCTAAAGTTCAGGGCCGGGATACTGGGCAGAGGCCAGCTAGTGGTGACTATTTAACCTGTTACGGGATCGATTTTGACAACATCCGGTGAAATGCAGAGCGCCAAATTCAAATTTAAAAAATACTCATTTCAAACATTAATGAAAATACAAATGCTGCACACCCTTCAAAAGCTTAGACTCTTGTTAATCTAACAGCATTATCAGATTTCAAAAAGGCTTTACGGCGAAAGCAGAACATTTGATTGTCTGAGGACAGCGCCCCACTCAAACTAAATTAGCATAATAACATAACCAGCAGAGGTGTCACAAAACTTAAAAATAGCATAAAATAAATTGCTTACCTTTGATGATCTTCCTCTGATGGCATACCCAAACGTCCAGGTTACACAATAAAAGGTCATTTTGTTCGATATATATATCCATATAGCTCCATTTGGTTGGCGCGTTTTGTTCAGTAATCCACCTGCCCAAAGGCTTTCATCCATGCAGACATATCCCAAAAGTACCCGTAAAGTTTGTCGAAAAAAGTCAAACCGCATTTGTAATCAATACTCAGATACCCTAAAATGAATATAAACTATAATATTTCAGACGGAATATAACCTGCTGAATAGAAGAGAAAAAGAACAGAGCGCATTCCCTGTTACGCGCAAAATCCAAAGCAGTACACTTGACGTGGACTCAGGAACAAGTGGTCTTACTCCCTTGATTTTCATGATTGAAGCTTCAAACCTTTTCTAAAGACTGTTGACATCTAGTGGAAGCCATAGGAACTGCAATCTGGGGGTTAAACTATGAGGCTTTGAATAGCTGGCCTATTGAAAACAGTGTGACATGACTAATTCAGACATCCCGAATGGATTTTTCTTGGGTTTTTGCCTGCCATATCAGTTCTGTTATACTCATATACATTATTTTAACAGTTTCAGAAACTTCAGAGTGTTTTCTATCCAAAGCTACTAATTATATGCATATCCTAGCTTCTGGGCCTGAGTAACAGGCAGTTTACTTTGGGCACGTTTTTCATCCGAACTTCAAAATACTGCCCCCTAGCCCTAAGAAGTTAACTGTCTGATGGCCTGGATGTAGAACCAGTTTTTAAGTCTCTCGGTCCCTTTGATGCACATGTACTGTCTCCACCTTCTAGATGGTAGCGGGGTGAACAGGCCATGGCTCTGGTGGCTGAACGCCTACTGTACAGGGCATTGTATAGCCTACCTTCTGATACATTGTGATCAATGATCAATAACAAAATTCTTGCAATGGCTGAATCTTAATTTACCACTATTGACGTTGACAGGACGCTTACCACTATTCTGATGAGGAACAATAGTTTCCCATTGCACTGCGAGTAGCCCTGAAATACACCACATCTGTGCCAATCAATATGGAACCACTTAACGCCAGTCAGCTACCCGAGTTGCCCACACACACACACACACACACGGCCCCTTCCCAACCAACCCTGTACCTCACATACCCTGACATACAGAAGTGATTACAATTCACGTCATTAGCGCTGTACCAGCCACTCAGGGATATTAGAGGGGGTCTTTACCTTTATATTTCTCCCTGACGTTCTCATACGCCTGAACATAGTTCTGCTCCTCTGCATGGGCTGGTCGGCTGGCTGGATCATACATGGACATGGCCCTGGCTGCCACTGTAGTAGGGTCAGGTCACCCTCTCTCCTCTCTCCTCTCTCGTTCCTCTGATCCCTCTCTTTTTTCCCCCACTGTCTGCTGTCCAGTAACTTTTCAAAAGTACAGTGGTGTCTGCCGGTCCCCCTTTCCTTCTCTCACACACACTCTCTCAGTGGGGCGGCATGTAGCCTAGTGGTTAAGAGTGTTGGCCCAGTAACCAAAAGTCTGTGCCCTTGAACAAGGCGCTAAACCCTAATTTCTATGGATAAGAGCGTCTGCTAAATGACTCAAATGTAAATGTAGGCTATTCCCTTTTAAGCAGTGGATTTGATTCCAGACCACTAGCACCACCACTCCCCTCCTCTCTCTGCTTGAGAAATACCAACACACACAACAGGCCCTCCTCTTAAAGGCACAGAGGCAGACACTGAGATCTCCCACACAATCAGAGTCGGTCCAACCCCCCACCCCTCCAATACAGACACTCACACAGCTAACTCAACGAGAAACAAGTGACTAAGCTACACAGGGCTACACAAGTTCCTCTAACAGAGGGGAAACAGAGAGCACGCCAGGGGTATCAGATGCATCACAACTTCCCATCCACACATGGCTTCAACACCCAGCACTCTACACCACACCTTCCCAGAACTGGATGACGACAGACTACATATAAAGACTGATGCCAGAGAACCACACCTCTTCAGAAGAGGATAACCCTGATACAACTTGTAGCTGTAGTATACCAGAGATAATGACAATATGCTGTCCATTTCAGAAAAGTCCCCAGAAGGATATTGGATTTTTCAGCTGCAACTGAAGCAGCACCATAATACAATGGGGAGATACAAAACATAAGCTTTTCAACAAACGACATGATAGCATGCTACAGCTCAGTTACAAATGATTCACATGATATGCAAAAACAAGAAATGTTTTGTCTATGTGCATGAAGAGCTAATGAACCTAAATAGCCATTCTATTGACAAATGTTTGTTTCGATCCCCTTCTCTGGGAGTTTTAGCCTGCTGGAAAAAGCAATGCAAAGTGCTAATCTGATCTTAATAGTAAACAGAAAGACTCAAGAAATCTGTGCAAGTACATCACAACTAAAAGAGCCACTGTGGATGACAAGACATGTTGCATCAACAATGGAACCTTCCTGAAAGGAAACTGCGCTTGGGAAGCATGTCAGAGTTCCCTCCATCAGGAAAAGAGAGAGCGAAATAGGAGGAAATGTAATAGAATTCCCCTATTACAGGAGGAAATGGAAACATTATGGCACAGCACTGGCAGAACATTCTTCTTCAAGGTGCTTGTGTGTGTATGTTTGCATTGTGTATTTTTGAGTGTGCAACCACGCATGCGTGCATGTGTGTTCTTAACTTCATTATAGTGAAGGGTATGTAAACACATATGGGTGCAATGTGATCTGCATCTTGACAGACTTCATTCAGCAGAGAGATTAGGAGAGGAAGTCTTCAAGTTCACACTAGTAAACAAGATCAACTGCCGAAATGTACTAATTGCAAAACATTTACCATGTCTGGTATGTGAAAATATTTCACTAACCTAGTGCATAGCAAGGTAACTAGTTGGAGGACATGTAGCCTAGCCCAGATAACCTCTTAGGGATCCAATCCCGTGAACGGGATCGTTTTCGGAGAAAACAAAGCGCGCCAAATTCAAAATAAAAATTTGTAATATTTAACATTCATGGAAATACAAGTGTAGCATACGGTTACAAAGCTTAGTGTTTTGTTAATCTAACAGTGTTGTCAGATTTCTAAAAAGCTTTACGGCGAAAGCAAAACATTTGATTATCTGAGGTCAGCACCTCACACAAAAATTGCTTTTTTTCAACCAGCACTGGCGACACAAAATCACAAATTAAAGATATAAAAACTCACTTACTTTTTAAGATCTTCTGATGTTTGCAACCAGGAGGGTCCCTGCTACACAACCGCTGTTCGTTTTGTTCAATAAAGTCAATATTTATATCTGAAAAAACGCTGTTTAGATGGCGCCATTGAAATCAGAAATCCACTCTGTCAAAACGACGACAAAAAAGTCCAAAATGCTCCCGGTAAACTTAGTCTATTTTTGTCAAACAAAGACTCTATATAATCCTTAGGTTGTCTAAAATGTTAATAAACGATAAAACTTCACGCGGAAAGAACTATGTTCAATAGAGAAGGCAAATTCCCATGCGTGTGCTCTCCCCAGCGCGCGCCAAAACCGTGTTTTTCTTCCGGGGCTCTATTCTCTCCAAGTGAAAATACTTATTCATTTTTCAAAATACAAGCCCAAAGCCCTCAATGATAGACTCCTACCATATAGGGGGAAGCCATAGGAGTAGGAAAATGGTGGACGGATTCAATGGTTTTCAAAATAAGATCTTGTCGGATTTCCTTCAGGGTTTCGCCTGCCAAATCAGTTCTGTTATAGACAGACATCATTTTAACGGTTTTGGAAACTCCAGAGTCTTTTCTATCCAACAGTACCAATTATATGCATATCCTAGCTTCTGGGCCTGAACAACAGCCCGTTTACTTTGGGCACGTCAGACAGGCGGAAACTAGGAATTCTGCCCCCTAGCCCTAACAAGATAACCAAGGTCATTATGACCTCAGAGGAAGAAGAGTCTCACTTGTGTCTCCCTTTGTTAGAGAGCCTGCCTTGGGCTCTCATGACTGACTGTGCTGCCAGGCAGCTAACCCTCCCATGCCTCAGTAACTACATTGGCTATGGAGCACAGTAGTTCTACTGTCTTATCTTAAAACATTAAAAGGCAGGAGAATCAAACGAAATATTTAAGGCGGACACTGTCCTCAGTGTTCATTGATTGTATCCAGGTATTCTTTCTGATCTGTTTGGTAACAACACACTGTTTTCCAACCACTGCAATAAAATCTAGTTGATGTCTTCCTAGCAGGTTGAACGCTAATAGAAAGGGAAAAGCTTTACACTTACATACGTTTCTCAGGTTTTGCTTGGCTTTCATTAGCTGGACATGGTCCCAGGGAATGTTGTTTGTAAGGCTATATATGCTATAAACAAGGTAGTTTGGGTCCTGGATGCTGATTGGCTGAAAGCCGTGGTACTGTATATCACACAATATACTATGGGTATGAAGCAAAATGACTTGTTTACTGTTCTAATTACATTGGTAACCAGTTTATACATGTAACAGCAATAAGGCAACTCAGAGGTTTGTGGTATATGGCAAATATACCATGGCTTAGGGCTGTATCCAGGCACTATGTGTTGCGTTTTGCCTATAAACAGCCCCCTGCCGTGGTACAGTATATTGGCCATATACCACACTCCCTCTGACCTTATTGCTTGATTAACTGTAGATCTAGTCTAAAGTAGTAGTACAGCTGAAGTTGTCCTGAAACTTAATTTTAAGATTACAGCTGAGTTAGGTTGGCATAGAGCACAGAAAAACAACCCCAAAGCAGGCCTATCTGGGTATCAAGGCTTCTTTGAGACCTGAAGCCACTGATGCATAAAATATTGAACAGAGATCACAAACAAATCATACTAGAGATACTTTAGCTTTGGCTACTGTCCTCTTGTGGCATCAGTGAGCATTACATGGGTCAGCAGCCTCTGTATGCACAGCAGAATCCCCCCTCACTGCACTTATGTACAGTAAGTATGGGATTCCCTATTATGTTTTTTCCTGCACACAGTGCGGTGGACATTATGACGTCTTGATGGACTAAGACCCAGTGGGCACAGAGAGAAGGGGTACATCCTAATTTGTACCCCTGGTTAAAATTTGTGCACTATGCAGGGATGCCATTTAGGACATAGAAGGTCTGGCGTGTGAAACTACTTTACATTGCAGGTTCTGATGTATGGTTACTTGTTTACACCACTTTCTAGTAGAATCCCTCAGCTACTCATTCACATGTAGCACAGGGGTGCTTTTAGTAGGTTGGAAATAACTATTTGAAACTTATGATGAATAATTGATTGGACATCAGAATGTTCAGAGGAGCAAGTCATGGTATTCAGTAAATCATGTTTTATATGTCAGTACATTTACAGCATGTTGACTGAAGTTTTTTTACTCCAAGCTTTCAATGAGAATGCTTGAGAAAAACACCAAAATAAGGATTCTCTCTATCATATACTGTAGTGTACACAAACCTCTCTAGGCAATTACCTCTTTGGCAATGCCTCCTCTGAAGGTATAGGGGCAGTCTCCAGAATAAGCAAGGCGGTGGTGCAGAACAAGCAAGGAGGTGGGCAGGACCAAGCATGAGCTAGCGAGATCCTATTGGCGCATTCTAGCATGTACTTGCACATTTCCGCTTGGGAACGCCTACTATGTGAAGTGCACAATACTCAATTCGCCCTTGCACTCCTATTTAACAACAACATTTTTAGAAACTTTGACAAAAGGGTCAAGTCTAAGTTTCATCTAGCTCCATCTTCTCCCATATCCTGCCACTGAACTTCCTCTCCTCACCATTTTTGGTGGTGAGAAGAAGTTCTAAAACGGACGCTTCAGATTTATACATTCTGTGAGATATCCGTCTCCTTCTATCTGTGGCCTAGTACTGACTAAATAAAAATGTCAGATGGAGATTCTCCACTGAACTTGCTTTTTAGTTCAGGATTAGGCTTAATCTGTGTCCGGAAAACCGCCCCTTAGTGTTAAACTAGTTCTCTCTTCAGTGTAGTCTCTGGATGGTATTTGGACATGGGATACCATGGTACCACACTAACACCAACATTGCATTCCTCTCATAGGCTTATCATAATGCTTGCAAGAGTAAACATCTGTCCAGTGAACCTGTTCTTCCTCCAGAAGGAAGGGTTAATGTTTAATGTGTCCTTATAATGAATAACTGACTAAGGTCACACACCACCAGGGGTGTCATTTGTACAGATAAGTCTGCATAGTTGGGAAATGGGTAATAATTGTCTACACTGGCACCATTAAGTCACCTCCCAAAACCTTGTAAATTTCCCCAGGGTCAAATGCCTGGTATTCCAGGCATAACTGGAAAGTGAAGCATTTGAGATATAACAGACTGCCGATGGCTTGCATAAAAAGGAACTGGTTTAACTAGCCCAAACCATCTACAGTAACTTCTGACATGTAGGGGTCAATTGAAGAGGCCTGCTCCACTAGGGTCAGAGGTCAGTGAAATGTCTGTGGGAAAGTAGGCTACCACACGACACCCTCCTCAACAAAACATAAGCGTACAGTGGTTCTGCTGAAAATAACTTTAGAAAGCTATCCATTACCAGTAAATGGAGACTATTCTGCAGTCTTTGCACAACAGCCTTTTGTATACAGTACTACTACGTGCAAATTAATTTGCCTGTATGGCTGTTAGCTGTAAAAGCAGCGGGATAACAAACGGTCCTGTCTCCAGTTGTTGTGAGTTAAGGTTGCTGTGGCCTAGCTTGTCAGTCACACAGCTGATGTACGAGACCAGTGCTATTGTGACTGCAAACCTGTGAGTCATAACCACCCCCTTTATCTAAATGCATCTTATGTTTAGATGCCCTGGTCATACCATTCAATTTCAATGAGCATCTGTCTGGGTGCGTAGTCTACTTCTTTATGTACTAGGTTATCAATTACTCTCAGCCCACTTCTTTAGCTTACACATTGGTCAATCAAAACCATATTTCCCTCTATCACACGGAATATAAATATTCAACAGCCATATAGATCCTTACCTACACCATAGCTGTGAAGCATAATTCCCTGACACTCTTCACTGCAGGGAGACCACCATGCTGCAGTACTCAATTAGAACCACAGGGTGTTAGCCAAGAGAGCGTACTTGTACCACCCATCCCTGTACAGGACAGAACTAGCAGCAAGTTATAATTAAACAGACATAACTAAGCAGATTAGAATAGATAATAGCTTTGAAATAAAATGTTTGATACAGTTAATAAAATTGGGGTCACAGCCAGAGTCATTGTGGTTAAGTGCCTTGCTTAAGGGCACAACTGCCCAACGCTGTAACCTCAAAGCTACCTGCCACCGTGCAGCTGAGTGAACATGAATACAAATAAAAAGCTTTCAAAAGAAACCAAACTGCATCTTCCAAATCGACCATTTCTGAGAGTGCTTCCTGACATACTGTAGTATACTCTTGTTGTGCTGACCAATGAGAATATCTAGTCACAATGCTACTGCAGTCTAAGGACCCCACCCCACTGAATCAAATCAATGCTGTTTATTCCAAAGAGAGAATCTGAGTCAGTGCCTGCTGACACAGCAACATAATCACACCACAGTATCAGTGGCCAGACACAGACTGTGGCCAGACACAGACTGTGTCCCAAATGGCACCATATTTCCTATATAGTGCACTTCTTTTGAAGTCAGTGTCATATTGTGGACTCGAAGTTGGAGCCAAGGAAAGAGAGCCCTGAGATTGACAGAGACAAGCTCTGACAGCCTAGTACACCCTATGGAATTCAAATGGGAAACTTAGAGTTGTTACCATAATAGCTTAGCTTCTAAAGCCTCATTAGCAATGCAATGGCAATGTCATTACTGAATCACAAGCTGTATATAACATTTATGAGAGCACCTGTTAAGATGAATGTATCAGTCCTCTGCTCTTGTCCAAAAGTGTGTGATGTGCAGGTAAGTATAGTGCATCTGATTAGTGGTGTGTGTGTGTGTGTGTGTGTGTGTGTGTGTGTGTGTATATATTTTACCAGGCAGGTCAATTAAGAACAAATTATTTCTGACTCTGTGTGTGCGTCCCACACTCTTTAAGTCCAAGCTTACCTGCGATACGGAGAACGGCCCTCTCCGCCGAGTCCAGCACGTGCACGTCTCCAGAGGTAGACTTGGAGCGTTTGATCTGGTGGTGTTTGGAGAGGTTCCAGGGCATGGTGTCTCCTGGGAACGGAGAGCTGCTCAGCTCACTGGAGCTCTCCTCCGATGCAGCCCGCACCAACGGATACCTCTTAGTATTCTCCTTCAGCTCCTCCATGGCCTGCATGAGCAACAAAGGAATAATGAAGATGTGCAGTATAGGATGGTGGGAAAACAAGGGTGTGTTGTGCTGTGGACTCCAAGTTCAATGGAGCACCTTGGTACCTAAAATGGTAAATTCTCCTAGGTGATAACACAGACTAGATGGATTACATGCCTATTGTATATTAGTACTGGGGGGAACACAGAAAATCAGGTTCAGAAACTGTACAAAAGATACCCACTTCAGCTAGATAAAACTAAAATATAACCTTGTACAGATACAGTGGACTGTAAATGGTCAGAGCGAGAAAGTGAGCATTCTTAAGCTACACTCTCCGTGATGATGCACCAAGTCAGCTAACCTTCTTTTCAGCTGAGTCACCATACAGTACTCGAGCTGCTCTCCACAGGGGCGCTGGCTGCCTCACCAGCCCGGCACTGATTGGACGAGAGCAGACAGGACCATGGTCCCAAGGGTAACCAGGCATAGAGCGCATCAGGCACGGTTTACACAGTGGCGATGATATCAGTGTAGCCTATCCCTCCACCGGCTAGGATAGCAAAGTGACAGCAACAACATGCTTTAATAAAACCTACGCTACATACAGTATCAACACATAGGCTATGCAACATCACAAGACAGCCTGCTGTAAGATCGCTTACTGTATTCCTGTCTAGTAGGAATATTCAATAATATAGAGCAATGGGCACGTAATGAACATACAATAACATGAGCTGGCGCACACCCAGAACAAAGTTTGTGTGGAGGTGCTGACTAACGGCGAATAAACTGTACACTATCAAATTAAAGAAAGTCGCAGACTACATATATACTCTCCCAACAGTTTAATGGGCATTTACCAAAGTTTCGGCATCACTATGGTAAGTAAAGTGATACAATTGATCACTATGGTAAGTAAGGTAATACTGTGAAGGAAAATGTTATGTTTGTGCTTTTCTAATAACCAATACAACTGGGTTCATGCAAGTGACTGATTAATCGTGCCTGGGAGGAATCCTCACTATAAGCATAAGCAATTTAGCAGGATGCTCAGAATATTGTTTTGAGAACGGAAAGGGATACCTCAGTTTCAAGGTCTCAGCTTGGAGAGAAGAAGTCTCAAAAGGTATTGGTCGGTCACATGCATAAACCAAAATTTTATGATGAATAATGCAAATCATGCACATATAACTTATATAATAAGCAGTATATAAGAAAACAAACCGGACTACCCGACAGAGCCCACTTCAGACCGGTACTTGAGGCAGATGAACCTGTAGCCATATTACTTCAACGGTATTTTTACAGGAATGTGGTTCTGAATATAAACGGAAACTCCACCTTTGGCATTTTGGGGTTTTCTGTAGATGTTATACCCACGTATTGCTACCACTGTATCATCAAAGGTATTATCTACGTGAGTTTCAGAGATTGTCAGAATATAGATGTCATCTGTTACTAGCAGATTATTGATTTCATGAACCTTGTTTCTTAAGCTACATGTGTTAACGTGGGCTATTTTTAGCACTTTTCTGGAATGCTTGATTGTTTTAATTTCTTTACTGGGAAGCTTAGCAGAAGTAGACATGCTCATGTTATTTATGCAGGGTGAGCTGCATACAGTGGACTTCCTACTAGGGCAAACCACCTCAGTGCTAACAGTATAACTCTGGTTCATATGCAAATTGTTACTGCATACAATAGCTGTAGGATCAGCAGAGGCATTCAGGGCAGTTAGAGGGACATAAATTAGGGTGACTTACATTGTGTCTTCCAACACCAATGGGATAATGTACATTTGCTGAATCATTATGACAACTCAGTGACACAATGGTAGGGATTAACTGAGTTTGGCTTCGATCTTTGATAAGTCACTGTCTCAACACAGCCTTATAATGCTGTGAAAGGATCCAGGAACACAAAGGATTTGGGTGGATCCAATCCTCCTTATAGACCAAGCATTGTTTCCAGAAGGTATTACATTGTCAATAAATGTTACACCCACAGAGCTGTAATAGTCTCGTAGCCAGTTATGGAGGGCTAACAGTCTGCTGAACAGTTCAATGCCACAATTTAGGGAGGGCCAGATATTATGGGGTGTTTGTGTCAAACAGAGACCCAATCAGTTCTTTAAAATCCATCTTCAGCTGTTCTGAGCTGCCCTTCACAATGTCATTGAATCCAACATGAACTATGATAGACTCAATTTGCTGATGCAGGTTTACAATGTTTGGGAGCAGTTTATTGATGTCCTGTACTCATGCTCCAGGGAGTGAGACATTTCTCACCATTGAACTGTCCAATACAACAACCAGAGGGGTTGGAGAAATCTGCCCAGTCCTACCCCTCACACAATTCCCCCTTACAGGCCCACGAGAAGCAGGATAGCGTATGCCCGCTGCTCCCGGCGATAGGTCCAGACCTCCCACAGCAGGCAGTGCCCCATCAGATCCAGAGAGCGGGAAAGGAGCTGAACTCGACGATGAAGCCGCTGCTGTAGTCAGCGTAGTTGGAGTCAGCACATCTCCAAGTCACTCCCATCCACTTAGCAGCATGCCACTGCCTTCGCTTACCACGACTTGTGACATGGGACCAGCGCTGATTGGAACAAATCTTATTGCGGTTCTCCGTCTACTCCACTACAAGATGGAGGAGGAGATGCAGATGGAGACAACATCCTTGGCAGGCAAGTTCCAGGTAGCACAGGCCATTCGGATAGGGACAGATGACAAGGTTGGGGAAACATCCATCAGGCTGAGCGGCATCCAGTCACAGGAGTTGAGAACGAGAAGGTTTATTGCATTTTTCTCATAAGTTCGCTCATAATTGAAATTTCCTAGCTAAGCATAGACACCTCATTCTTATAATCCTCAGCTAGTAAACAATTGTCGCATTGGATCTCCGGATTGTCAATATTGTCCCAAACAAGAGCGTAATAAACACAGCTTCTACAGCGCTGGAAACGTTTGTTAGCTATTCCAGGCAAAGCGGGCGCCATTACAACCTAGCTATCTAGCTAGCTGGCTAGTTGGTAACAGGTTGATGCAAATACTTACGAACAAAATACAATTAAAACAAAATATAACTTGGGAAACAACAGGCCAAAGCAACAGGTTGAGGCACAGGAGATATCAGAGTTTGTGACAAGAAATTACACGTGACAGGTGACTAAGGCATGTCAAGGGAAAATTAACCCCCATAAGCACAAAATATGACTGACCCTGTCCAGTCTGTCTGCACTTGTCTATGTAATACAGAGTGTGATTAGTAACAACAACTGAAAGATCCCGCTCTGTGTCCTCACTTATTACTGAGGGTGGACCCTGGTCGAAAGTAGTGCACTATATAGGGGATAGGGTGCCATTTAAAATATTTAACAAGTTGTCCTTTTCAGATAATACCATACTAAATATTCACGTCAGCTAGTTTAGCCTACTCAAACACCCTGCTCAAAGAGAGGGATGCTATGCTAGCTGCTATGACTATCCAACACAACACTGGAACTGTTCCAAGTCAAGGTAAGCTTTTGATTTTACTAATTTATTGCCACCGGGGCACACCAACGTAAGTGCTAAACTGCTTTCTGACTGTACACTGTAATGTTACTGCATGATTGTAGCAGGTTTACTAACACGTTAGTTCTGCTCAAACAGAGGGATTCTATTAGCGATGTTGATTATGACGTTACTTTAGCTAATATGGTGACAACTATGAAGCTGTGTGTAGCGGTTATGATATAATTTGGCTTGGAAAGGTTTTTTTGCCTGGTCACATATAGCTGACTAGTTGTGCATTGATGTCCACAAGTGAAGGAAAAAGGTGAGAGGAGGAGAGCTTATAGATGCGAGAAGGAATACAACGTGGCTGCTATGAAAGTGTTAATGCATGATCAGTGGTGTATTCATTCTGCCGATTCTGTTGAAAAAACGTTTCTTAAACGGAAGCAAACGGAACGAAACAGGGATAAACATACCTGAATATGTCTAATAGAAACTCTCATTTGCAACTGTTGGTTACACTAATGATTACACCCATCAGCTAGATGCAGGCAAGAGTGTGCAAGGCGGTATTGAATGTGTTACTGTCAGTCAATGTGTCACTGTCTGTCACCTCAATTTTCTCTCGATCAGTGTGCACCTGTAAAATTTAATTCATAGGCTAGGTTGTAGTAACCTCATGATGGGCATATGGAAAATTAGAGTACCATGTAGTAGCCTTAACCTATCGCTATTACATTGAACTGGGTGAATGGGATATGAATGACAGTCAACCAATATGCTCCCTCATCTTAAACAGCACCGACCGCCACTGATGTGTCAAGTTTGAGGGTCTTGTGCAGCTCCTCGTTCCGGTTGTTTGTTGTGTATGTAACAAGGGCCAGTTGACCAGGGTGTAAAGGTCACAGTGATGAGTGTTGAAGGGGGCACTCGTAACAAAGAGGATGGCAGTGTGATATATGACGTCAAGTTTATTGAGGGAAGTTTTGGGGGCAAGCATGTAAACTACATTGCCATAGTCCAGGATTGGCAGGGTGGTTATTTTTAGAGTGTGCTTGGCAGTGTGGGTGAAGGATGCTTTGTTTCTGTACAGGAAACCAATTCTGGATTTAACTTTAGACTGAAGGTGGGTGATGTGGGCAGAGTTGTAGTACTCAAGTCCAGGACCCGATTTTCATGACTTGCAACTCGGACTCACCTTTCCGTGACTTGTATTTAAACTTGGACTGGATAGGCTATGATAAGCAGAATATTACCAGCACTGGGTGCACAGAGCAGCGAGGGTTCTGTTCTCTAGCAGTGGGAGGGACACGCCACACCGGCACAAACAGCCTACATCAGATCGTGAGCTGTAGAGATGCAATCGATGAGTGTGGGCAGGCAGGCCAACAGTGTGCAACTGCAGTCTGTATTTCGGGGCATTCCTGCATGTGGGCATTCCTGCATCTGTTCTTATATCATTAACACTTCGCTCTAAGTATAAGCAAGTGCAAGTAAATGAGCTGCGACAAGGTAGGCCTTCGTTCAGCACTTTCAAAATGGACACAGACAGAAATTCAGATGGACGTTAGTTCAGATAATTTCAGCATAATGTTGAGGCCTTAACTTTACTCTTCTTTAAGTCACCACACACGGAGAGAGTGAGAGACGCGGTTAGCCTACTATTTGTCTAATATTAAAGAAGTCTCAACGTATTTTTTTTTTTATTTTACCTTTATTTAACTAGGCAAGTCAGTTAAGAACAAATTCTTATTTTCAATGACAGCCTAGGAACAGTGGGTTAACTGCCTTGTTCAGGGGCAGAACGACAGATTTTTACCTTGTCAGCTCACCTGAGGTAGAGTACCTCATAATAAACTGTAGACCACACTATCTACCAAGAGAGTTCTCATCTATATTATTCGTAGCCATCTCTGTACCACCACAAACCGATGCTGGCACGAAGACCGCACTCAACGAGCTGTTTAAGGCCATAAGCAAACAAGAAAATGCTCATTTGGAAGCAGCGCACCTACTGGCTGGAGACTTTAATGCTAACCCAAACCCTAACCCAAAACCGTTTTACATGTACAACCAGAAGAAAAAGAAAAAACTCTAGACCACCTTTACTCCACACACAGAGACACATACAAAGCTCTCCCTCACCCTCCATTTGGCCACTATGTCCATAATTCTATCCTACGGACTCCTGCTTGTAAAAAAAAAAAAAGAAAAACGAAAGCAGGAAGTACCCGTGAATCGCTTCAATACCGAAGTGGTCAGATGATGCGGATACTACGCTACAGGACTGTTTTGCTAGCACAGACTGGAACATGTACCGGGATTCATCCAATGGCATTGAGGAGTATACCACCTCAGTCACCGGCTTCATCAATAAGTGCATCGACGACGTCGTGACCGCACATACATATCCCAACCAGAAGCCATGGATTACAGGCAACATCTGCACCGAGCTAAAGGCTAGAGCTGACGCTTTCAAGGAGCGTGACACTAATCTGGCTACGCCTTCAGACAAACCATCAAACAGGCCAAGCGTCAATACAGGACAAAGATTGAATCCTACTACACCGGCTCTGACACTCATCGGATGTGGCAGGGCTTACAAACTATTACGGACTACAAAGGGAAACCCAGCCGCGAGCAGCCCAGTGGCACGCACCTACCAGACGAGCTAAATGCCCTTCATGCACGCTTTGAGGCAAGCAACACTGAAGCATGCATGAGAGCACCAGCTGTTCCGGATGACTCTGTGATTACTCTCTCGGTAGCCAATGTGAGCAAGACCGTTAAACAGGTCAGCATTCACAAAGCCGTGGGGCCAGATGGATTACCAGGATGTGTACTCAAAGCATGAGCTGACCAACTGGCAAGTGTCTTCACTGACATTTTCAACCTCTCCCTGACCGAGTCTGTAATATCTACATACCGCCCCAACAGATCCACAGATGACGCAATCTCAATCGCACTCCACACTGCCCTTTTTCACCTGGACAAAAGGAACACCTACAGTGAGGGAAAAAAAGTATTTGATCCCCTGCTGATTTTGTACGTTTGCCCACAGACAAAGAAATGATCAGTCTATAATTTTAATGGTAGGTTTATTTGAACAGTGAGAGACAGAATAACAACAAAAAAAATCCAGAAAAACACATGTGAAAAATGTTATGAATTGATTTGCATTTTAATGAGGGAAATAAGTAGTTGACTTAGTACTTGGTGGCAAAACCCTTGTTGGCAATCAGAGGTCAGACGTTTCTTGTAGTTGGCCACCAGGTTTGCACACATCTCAGGAGGGATTTTGTCCCACTCCTCTTTGCAGATCTTCTCCAAGTCATTAAGGTTTCGAGGCTGGCGTTTGGCAATTTAAACCTACAGCTCCCTCCACAGATTTTCTATGGGATTAAGGTCTGGAGACTGGCTAGGCCACTCCAGGACCTTAATGTGCTTCTTCTTGAGCCACTCATTTGTTGCCTTGGCCGTGTGTTTTGGGTCATTGTCATGCTGGAATACCTATCCACGACCCATTTTAAATGCCCTGGCTGAGGGAAGGAGATTCTCACCCAGGATTTGACGGTACATGGCCCCGTCCATCGTCCCTTTGATGCGGTGAAGTTGTCCTGTCCCCTTAGCAGAAAAACACCACCAAAGCATAAGGTTTCCACCTCCATGTTTGATGGTGTTCATAGGCAGCATTCCTCCTCCTCCAAACACGGCGAGTTGAGTTGATGCCAAAGAGCTCCATTTTGGTCTCATCTGACCATAACACTTTCACCCAGTTGTCCTCTGAATCATTCAGACGTTCATTGGCAATGTATATGTGCTTTCTTGAGCAGGGGGACCTTGCGGGCGCTGCAGGATTTCAGTCCTTCACGGCATAGTGTGTTACCAATTGTTTTCTTGGTGACTATGGTCCCAGCTGCCTTGAGATCATTGACAAGATCCTCCCGTGTAGTTCTGGGCTGATTCCTCACCGTTCTCATGATCGTTACAACTCCACGAGGTGAGATCTTGCATGGAGCCCCAGGCCAAGGGAGATTGACAGTTCTTTTGTGTTTCTTCCATTTGTGAATAATCGCACCAACTGTTCCTGACGGGCCGCCCCCAGGTGGTAAGGGTAGGCAACAACACATCTGCCACACTGATCCTCAACACTAGGGCCCCTCAGGGGTGCGTACTCAGTCCCCTCCTTGACTTCCTGTTGACCCATGACTTCGTGGCCATACACAACTCCAACACCATCATTAAGTTTGCTGACGACACAAGTGGTAGGCCTGATCACCGACAACGATGAGACAGTCTATAGGGAGCTCAGAGAACTGGCAGTGTGGTGCCAGGACAACCTCTCCCGCAATGTGACCACGACAAATGAGCTGATTGTGGACTACAGGAAAAGACAGGCCCTCATTAACATCGACGGGGCTGTAAAGGAGTGGGTCGAGAGTTTCACATATCTTCGTGTCCACATCACCAACGAACTATCATGGTCCAAACACACCAAGACAGTCATGAAGAAGGCACGACAACACATTTTCTCCCTCAGGAGACTAAAAAGATTTGGCATGGGTCCCCAGATCCTCAAACAGTTCTACAGCTGCACCATCGAGAGCATCCTGACTGGTTGCATCACCGCCTGCTATGGTAACTGCTCGGGATCTGACCATAAGGCGTTACAGAGGGTAGTGCTTATGGCACAGTACATAACTGGGGCCAAGCTTCTTGCCATCCAGGACCTTTATTAGGCGGTGTCAGAGGAAGGCCCAAAAAAATGTCAAAGACTACAGTCACCCAAATCATAGACTGTTCTCTCCGCTACCGCACGGCAAGTGGTACCGGAGCGCCAAGTCTAGGACCAAAAGGGTCCTTAACAGCTTCTACCCCAAGCCATAAGACTGCTGAACAATTAATCAAATGGCCACCTGGACTATTTACATTGACCCCCCTCCTCCTCCTCCATTTTACACTAGTGCTACTCGCTGTTTATTATCACTTTACCCCTACCTACATGTACAGTGGGGAAAAAAAGTATTTAGTCAGCCACCAATTGTGCAAGTTCTCTCACTTAAAAAGATGAGGCCTGTAATTTTCATCATAGGTACACTTCAACTATGACAGACAAAATGAGGAAATAAAATCCAGAAAATCACATTGTAGGATTTTTTATGAATTTATTTGCAAATTATGGTGGAAAATAAGTATTTGGTCACATACAAACAAGCAAGATTTCTGGCTCTCACAGACCTGTAACTTCTTCTTTAAGAGGCTCCTCTGTCCTCCACTCATTACCTGTATTAATGGCACCTGTTTGAACTTGTTATCAGTATAAAAGACACCTGTCCACAAACTCAAACAGTCACACTCCAAACTCCACTATGGCCAAGACCAAAGAGCTGTCAAAGGACACCAGAAACAAAATTGTAGACCTGCACCAGGTTGGGAAGACTGAATCTGCAATAGGTAAGCAGCTTGGTTTGAAGAAATCAACTGTGGGAGCAATTATTAGGAAATGGAAGACATACAAGACCACTGATAATCTTCCTCGATCTGGGGCTCCACGCAAGATCTCACCCGTGGGGTCAAAATGATCACAAGAACGGTGAGCAAAAATCCCAGAACCACACGGGGACCTAGTGAATGACCTGCAGAGAGCTGGGACCAAAGTAACAAAGCCTACCATCAGTAACACACTACGCCGCCAGGGACTGAAATCCTGCAGTGCCAGACGTGTCCCCCTGCTTAAGCCAGTACATGTTCAGGCCCGTCTAAAGTTTGCTAGAGAGCATTTGGATGATCCAGATGAGGATTGGGAGAATGTCAGATGAAACCAAAATATAACTTTTTGGTAAAAACTCAACTTGTCGTGTTTGGAGGACAAAGAATGCTGAGTTGCATCCAAAGAACACCATACCTACTGTGAAGCATGGGGTGGAAACATCATGCTTTGGGGCTGTTTTTCTGCAAAGGGACCAGGACGACTGATCCGTAAAGGAAAGAATGAATGGGGCCATGTATCGTGAGATTTTGAGTGAAAACCTCCTTCCATCAGCAAGGGCATTGAAGATGAAACGTGGCTGGGTCTTTCAGCATGACAATGATCCCAAACACACCGCCTGGGCAACGAAGGAGTGGCTTCAGAAGAAGCATTTCAAGGTCCTGGAGTGGCCTAGCCAGTCTCCAGATCTCAACCCCATAGAAAATCTTTGAAAGTCCGTGTTGCCCAGCGACAGACCCAAAACATCACTGCTCTAGAGGAGATCTGCATGGAGGAATGGGCCAAAATACCAGCAACAGTGTGTGAAAACCTTGTGAAGACTTACAGAAAACGTTTGACCTCTGTCATTGCCAACAAAGGGTATATAACAAAGTATTGAGATAAACTTTTGTTATTGACCAAATACTTATTTTCCACCATAATTTGCAAATAAATTCAATAAAAATCCTATAATGTGTATTTCTGGATTTTTTTTTCTTCATTTTGTCTGTCATAGTTTTTAGTGTACCTATGATGAAAATTACAGGCCTCTCTCATCTTTTTAAGTGAGAGAACTTGCACAATTGGTGGCTGACTAAATACTTTTTTTCCCCACTGTAAGAATTACCTTGACTAACCCCAGCACATTGACTTTGTACCGGTACCCCCTTTATATATCCTCGTTATTGTTCTTTTGTTGTGTAACAGTCTTCATTTTTTTTTTTTTTACTTTAGTTTGTTTAGCAAATATTTTCTTAAATCTTTCTTGAACTGCATTGTTGGTTAAGGTCTTGTAAGTAAGCATTTCACTGTAAGGTAATACCTGTTGTATTCGGTGCATTTGATAAATAACATTTGATTTGATTAATATGACTTCCTTAGCTACAGTATACATATCCTGGCATATGACATAATTTATGCAGCAGCATACAAGACATATTTTTGGACTCACCATTGTTGTGCTCACTTGAACAGGAAGGTGGTACGGCGGTCCTTCTTGTGGGCAAACATTCATCAAACTTTGACATCAAAGTCTGTCATTCTCTGGATTTATGGTGCTTTAAAGACAACTTGGGGGGAAAAAATTTGGTTGAATCATGAAGTCAGTGACGTTCAGTTCGGAAAGTCGGAGCTCTAGAAAGAGGCCTGAGTTATCGGCTTCGAATTTCAATTTGGATGACTGTTCAAAACTTATTTTCACAGTTGGAGCTCGTTCCCGGTTGTCTTGAACACACTGAAGTCGGAAGTTGGAGATTTCCCAGTTCCGAGTTCCCAATAGTTTTGAACGCGTCAGATATCATGCTGGATTGACAGCATGGCCAATATATTCAACTTTTTCTGTCCCATGCGTGTGAATGCGTGTTGCGTGTTAATGTTTTTCCTTTTAAGCTTTGAAAAGAGACCCTTTCAAACCGATGTTTTAAATCCTTAAACCCAGACTTGGACCACACACCCTCTTCACCGAATAGCAGGCATGGGAAGTAAAACAGTGATTGCTTTGTAACGCTCGCAGTCACCAATTCCTTCCAAATCCCTCATTACTGAATTTTGTGATTTCCGACTTGTTGTGTAATGTGTATGTCCAATGGTTGATGAGCTCCAATACGTTTTATCTATAATTTATCTTCATATGACAAGGATTGAAAAGGATATCCCAGTAGATTGTCAACATGATTCATGACGATACCTGCTTGTCCAGCTAGCTAGCTTGAAGTATAATGTTGACATGATCAGTTCAATCAAAGCTACGGTAGATATAACATCATTTGACATTTTATCTGTTGGCAATGACCTTGAGCCTTCTTGGACAGACACTTCTACTGTAAATCTATGTCAGCACCCAAGGGGGCTTGAACTGCCTAGCTCTCCCTGTAGATTACGCATTGACGGAGTGTCCCCATGAGTGACAGAACACTGAGCCAATTACGGCGCAACTAGAGAAGATTACCACTCTGTGCTTGCCCTGGCTGCCACTGCACCACAGAAAGTACTGAGCAAGGCTGAAACACCTTTTTGGAGCTGCCTTACTCAAAAAAAGAGACCATGTTTGTATGCAGCTTTATCATCTCAAGGATTGATTGCAAACTGTAACACGAATTAATGTCAAAATAGCATACAAAAAGGTGTTTCAGCCTAGCTCAGTACTTTCTGTGGTGCAGGGGCAGCCTGGGAAAGCACAGAGACTTCTTTATTTATTTTTTGCTAAACAGGTGGGGATCAAAACAGAAAAAGACGAGATTAGAAAGAGTTACAGTATAATGAAATTCTTGAATTATACATTGAGAATGCAACAGAAGGTGCACTGACAATAACAGCACGGGCCTGCCTACAAATTGAAATCACAAGGGATTACTCATACTGTATCATTCATTGTACTTTCTCAGCCTATCAAAAACACTAATTTGTTGTCCAGGCCACTTTCCAACAAGATTTTACAAGTAATAAAAGTACCCCTCTCAGGAAGATAATTACTTCCCATTATTCCTAAACTACATTTCTATTCAGAGCAGCATTGCCTTCTGCCTGGATAGCACCCAAGCATGTCCAAGGTGAAGGCAACTGTTTGAGTTACTAGGCAACCTTGAGGAGTTGTAAAGGGTATGCTACTCCTGAAAGTTCTCTGGATGTAAAAGAAACAGGGAAAGTCATCCGTTTTGAATAGACTTTTTCAGTTTTGAATAGAACATTTGAATAGACTTTGGCAGTGCATGAATCGATCTCAGATCATTGGGTGAGGTCAAGAAGTTGTAGAAAGTAGATGTGGATGTGTCTGTATAGTCTTAGACAACTCCCTTTCCTCCTCTACTTTCCTTTATGCTTTAAATGACTCAACCTGGTCTCAGAGCATTTTGTATTATTCTGTGTTTAAATCCCGACATCCATTTTTTTTTTCACCTTTATTTAACCAGGTAGGCAAGTTGAGAACAAGTTCTCATTTACAACTGCGACCTGGCCAAGATAAAGCAAAGCAGTTCAACACATACAACAACACATAGTTACACATTGGAGTAAACAAACACAGTCAATAATACAGTAGGAAAACAAAAACAAATCTATATACAATGTGTGCAAATGAGGTAGGATAAGGAACATAAGGCAATAGATAGGCCATGGTGGCAAAGTGACTACAGTATCGCAATTTAACACTGGAATGGTAAATGTGCAGTAGATGAATGTGCAAAGTAAAAATACTGGGGTGCAAAGGAGCAAGATAAATAAATGGACTACGGTAGGGGATGAGGTAGTTGGTTGGGCTATGTACAGGTGCAGTGATCTGTGAGCTGCTCTGACAGCTGGTGCTTAAAACTAGTGAGAGAGATAAGTGTCTCCAGTTTAAACTATTTTTGTAGTTCGTTCCAGTCATTGGCAGCAGAGAACTGGAAGGAAAGGCGGCCAAAAGAGGAATTGGCTTTGGGGGTGACCAGTGAGATATACCTGCTGGAGCGAGTGCTACGGGTGGGTGCTGCTATGGTTGCCAGCGAGCTGAGATAAGGCGGGGCTTTACCTAGCAGGGACTTGTAGATGACCTGGAGCCAGTGGGTCTGGCGACGAGTATGTAGCGAGGGCCAGCCGACTAGAGCATACAGGTCGCAGTGGTGGGTGGTATAAGGGGCTTTGGTGACAAAGCGGATGGCACTGTGATAGACTGCATCCAGTTTGCTGAGTAGAGTATTGGAAGCAAACTTACTAGTGCAAGTTTGGCAGCATGAGTGAAGGAGGCTTTGTTGCGAAATAGAAAGCCGATTCTAGATTTAATTTTGGATTGGAGATGTTTAATGTGAGCCTGGAAGGAGAGTTTACAGTCTAGCCAGACACCTAGGCATTTGTAGTTGTCCACGTATTCTAGATCAGAGCCGTCCAGGGTAGTGATGCTAGTCGGGCGCGGGCAGCGAACAGTTGAAAAGCATGCATTTAGTTTTACTAGCGTTTAAGAGCAGTTGGAGGCCACGGAAGGAGTGTTGTATGGCATTGAAGCTCATTTGGAGGTTAGTTAACACAGTGTCCAAAGAAGGGCCAGAAGTATACAGAATGGTGTCGTCTGCATAGAGGTGGATCAGAGAATCACCGGCAGCAAGAGCAACATCATTGATGTATACAGAGAAGAGAGTTGGCCCAAGAATTGAACCCTGTGGAACCCCCATAGAGACTGCCAGAGGCCCGAACAGGCCCTCCGATTTAACACACTGAACTCTGTCTGCAAAGTAGTTGGTGAACCAGGCGAGGCAATCATTAGAGAAACCAAGGCTGTTGAGTCTGCCGATAAGGATGTGGTGATTGACAGTCGAAAGCCTTGGCCAGGTAAATGAATACGGCTGCACAGTAATGTCTCTTATCGATGGCGGTTATGATATCGTTTAGTACCTTGAGCGTGGCTGAGGTGCACCCGTGATCAGCTCGAAACCGGATTGCACAGCGGAGAAGGTGCGGTGGGATTCAAGTGGTCAATGATCTGTTTATTAACTAGGCTTTCAAAGACTTGAGAGGCAGGGCAGGATTGATATAGGTCTATAGCAATTTGGGTCTAGGGTGTCACCCCCTTTGAAGAGAGGGATGACCGCGGCAGCTTTCCAATCTTTTGGGATCTCGGACGACACCAAAGAGAGGTTGAGCAGACTGGTAATAGGAGTTGCAACAATGGCAGCAGATAGTTTTAAAAAGAGAGGGTCCAGATTATCTAGTCCATCTGATTTGTACGGGTCCAGATTTTGCAGCTCTTTCAGAACATCTGCTATCTGGATTTTGGTGAAGGAGAAGCTGGGAAGGCTTGGACAAGTAATTGCGGGGCGGAGCTGTTGGCCGGGGTTGGGGTAGCCAGGAGGAAAGCATGGCCAGCCGTAGAGAAATGCTTGTTGAAATTTTTGATTATCATGGATTTGTCGGTGGTGACCGTGTGCAGTGGGCAGCTGGGAGGAGGTGCTATTGTTCTCCATGGACTTGACAGTATCCCAGAACTTTTTGGAGTTAGAGCTACAGGATGCAAATTTCTGTTTGAAAAAGCTAGCCTTTGCTTTCCTGACTGATTGCGTGTATTGGTTCCTGACTTCCCTGAACAGTTGCATATCGCGGGGACTATTCGATGCAATAGCAGTCCGCCACAGGATGTTCTTGTGCTGGTCAAGGGCAGTCAGGTCTGGAGTGAACCAAGGGCTGTATCTGTTCTTAGTCCTACATCTTTTGAAAGGGGCATGCTTATTTAAGATGGTGAGGAAGTTGCTTTTAAAGAACGACCAGGCATTTAGTATGTATTAATTTGTGGGTGTCCATCACCTATTCCATATGATATGTTACGAATTACATTTTTTTATTATATGTTACGAATTTGCAAAATGTACAATATAGTACGAATTTGCAAAACATATGATATGTATTGAATTCTATCTAGGTGGCTAGGTGGGACAGGAGAAAGGAAGGAAGAAAAATCCACATCGGGAAACAGGTGAGCGAGTGTCGGAGAATGTGAGGGATGAGGCTTGTGGAACCTTGCGTTGGCAAGGGAAGAAATGCCACCGTGTGTCACGTGTGCTCCCTCCCCTGCTCGTTATGGTGCACACCTGTCACCATCGTTACACGCACCTGCGCATCATTAGACTCACCTGGACTCATCACTTCCCCTGATTACCTTCCCTATACATGTTACTCCCTTTGGTTCCTTCCCCAGGTGTCATTGTTTCTGTTTCAGTTTCATGTCTGTGCGTTGTTCGTGTTTCTTGTTTTGTATTATGTTTTCATTTATTTATTAAATTATTCACTCCCTGGACTTGCTTTCTGACTCCCAGCGCACACGTTACACCGTGGACAATTTCTTCACGTCACTGTCATTGGGAACACCATGAACAAAGCGAGACGGGAGCTCACTCCCTCTGCGCAAAACAAGGCACCTGCACTGCCGTTATACTCCACAACGATGCTGAAGAATGACAAGACAACACTTACACTATACCAACGCAAGGCAAGAAAGAACATTTCTGTCATGAGCACCATGCATCCGACAGTTGCCATAGACAGGGACTCAAAGAGAAAACCGGATACTATTACGCACTACAACCAAACGTATGTCAATATTACATAATACACATCGCCATATATAGATAAACTTATGCAATGCTGTTCTACATAACACATGCAGTTTTTCCAATGGGAAAATAATCCTAAATTGTGTTTGAATATCCATACTAAAGGTATTCCCAAACTGGGGTACGCGCAATGCCATCGGGGGGTACACCACAGAAAAAATAAAAATAAAACATTTTCAAACAGTACATTTACATTTTCCAACAGGGCTATACATTTGGGTGAGTTTTTTTTTTCTTGCCTGAGTCACCACCAAAAATAACATTAAACCATCTGGTGTTCAACGAAATAACAATGTCAAATAATTAACATCCAATCACATTAAACGTTACTCTCTCGTGGGAATTCCACTAACGGTCCAATTGTAGCCAAATGTAGCTGCTGCTCATGTTGGTATCTGTACTGATGGCGCAAAAGTCAAGACAGGAAGACATAGTGGAGTGGTAATGCCCGTGCAAGCAGTTGCTCCCGACGCCACCTGGGTACACTGCAGCATCCACCGAGAGGCTCTTGCTGCCAAGGGAATGCCTGACAGCTTGAAAGACGTTTTGGACACTACAGTGAAAATGGTCAACTTTGTTAAAGCAAGGCCCCTGAACTCTCGTGCATTTTCTGCACTATACAATGATATGGGCAGCGACCATGTAACGCTTTTACAACATACAGAAGTGCCCTGGTTATCAAGGGGCAAAGTATTAACATGTTTTTTTTTTATTGAGAGACAAGCTTAAAGTTTTCTTTACTGACCATAATTTTCACTTGTCTGACCGCTTGCATGATGATGAGTTTCTCACACGACTGGCCTATCTGGGTGATGTTTTTTCTCACCTCAATGATCTGAATCTAGGATTACAGCGACTCTCCGCAACTATATTCAATGTGCGGGACAAAATTGATGCCATGATTAAGGCACAAGAAAGTTCGCTTTTTTTTTTAAATGTTACGTTCAAATGCCGCTCCTGTGAAACTAGTCACATATATGAAATGTATTAATTACGATGTTAGAATGTTGCAGTCAGAATGACTGCTTGTCAACTTGAAGGAGTGTCTCTCGAGGCCCCAGTGGTTCTAGTGTTAATAACCATCGGTCTTATGTAACCATACCTAACCGCATACTATGCTGAGCATCACAGATTTACGTTTACTATTTTACGTTAGTCTATGAGACCAGGCTGAATGACAGGGCAAATGATCGGATACTGTAGACACAGTCTGTGGCGGTCCTTTGACAGGGGGAAGGAGTGTCCATTTTATTACCTGTGATGTATTATCTGAGGTAACAGTGGGATCGGAAAAGGTCCTACTATTATATTCTATTAAAAGCTAGAGAGAAGCCTGACCTCAACAGTGACACGGCCAGTGATCGCTTGCTGAGGGAACTACTGCACCACAACTTTCTGTTGGTTATATCTGCACTGTTTTAAATTGCCATTGGTTTGTATTTTCTTTCATCTTCCCATTGAAATTATTTCAAAGACAGTACTCAAATGAATAAACACTTTCCTAAACAGTCCCAGGGCATTCACGAGAAAGCATTTTTGTTGTTTTCTTCGTACTGTATCATTACAGGTGCATGATGCCATGACGTTAGGTTGTAGCGAAATGACATGCTGGATGTTATTGATGCTACCGCATGATCTAGTGTCATACACCAAAAACGCAAATGATAACTTGTCAACAATATGGGAGAAGTCATAACCATTTCGATGACACAAGCCCACATTATACCTTACGAAACCACATCGATGATGCGGCAAGATAGCCCCGGGAGTCATTCGGTAAAACCATGGATGCTTGTATACTCACGGTAACAACCTTGACTGCACTGGTCCAACCGCGGTATCGCTCCACGACTTGTTATACAGCAATTAAATGACGCTACCAGGTTGACTTGGGAATGTCCTCCGGCCCTTTTCACCCAAAAAATTAAAGAGCCATCGAAAGGCAACCCCTTGGTCAGTATCCCGCGTTGGGTTGTTTAAATTGATGGTCCCCCGAGAGACAGACAGGTTTCGGGGAAGATAACCGAGGCTGCCACACACCACTCGCCAAGTAATGGTTGAATCAAGCAGTGTAAAATATCTAGTTTGAAGAGATACACATGACATGCTATAGCCTGCCTTACACCGTCGAACAAAATGCTAATTTGCAGGTTCCTTCTCAATCTCACTGATAGATTCGCAGAGGCGCATGGGCAAAGTTATGAGATCAGACTGTATAGATACTTCTAGAAGCACTATGGAATCCAATAAGTAGTCAACGGGATGATGAATACGATTAGAGAAGAAATGCAAACGATGCAAAATATGCCACTTTACGGCATAGGACATTAAACGCAGTCTGCTCTGGTCATCATCATCAGCTGGTCTTCTCCGTGGGAATGTGTAAACTCATAAATTACGGCACCCTGTTCCCTTTATAGTGTTGAGCTCTGGTCAAAAGTAGTTTTTTAAAAACATTTATTTAACACTTATTTTACCAGGTAAATTGACTGAGAACACATTCTCATTTACAGCAACGACCTGGGGAATAGTTACAGGGGTGAGCAATAAACCAATTGAAAGCTGTTGTAAAAGCCAAATTGGGAATTTACAATGAGGTTGACACCCCTGCCGCCAATCACTGCCCAGAGGAAAGAGGGCCTCCCCACATTGAGCCCCACATGTATTGCCCCCAAAAACATGCAAAACAGGGGGCTTGCCTGTTTTGCATGTTATTTTGGCATTAATACGTGTCACATATCAGTTTGCAAACAATGTTAAAAAAAATCACGTTATATCTACAGTAGCTTTGATTGGACTGAAAATGTCAACGTCATACTTTCAAAATCTTAGCTAGCAGTCATCATCGTGAATCAAGTGGACAATCTACTGGCAAATCCTTTTTAATCCTTGTCATATGAAGAGAAATAACGAAGAGAAATTATAGATAAAACGTATCGGTGCTCATCGGCCATTGGACACAACAAGTTGGAAATCGCAAATTCAGCAATGAGTGCTCTGGAAGGAATCAATGGCTAACTGCAAGCATTGCAAAGCAATTGTTAGCCTGCTATTCAGTGGAGTGGCTGTTGTGTGGTCCCAAGTCTAAGATTAACTTGTTGGGGATTAGCAGCTGAGGGGTCGGTTTTGGAGAGTCTGGCGTGCCTAAAGTAAAATGCTTTCCACTCAGGCTCAGAAAATAGGATATGCACATAATTAGTACTATTGGATAGGAAACACTCTGAGGTTTCCAAAAGTGTTAACATTTTGTCTGTGAGTGTAACAGAACTCATTTGGCAGGCAAAAACCAGAGAAAATTCCATCCGGAAATTTCATTCTGGTGGCTTATGGCTCACTTAGAGAGACTGCCTATTGAAAAGTGTTTATACCAGGACACTGAATGTAGTACCTATTGCTTCCACTGGATGTCAGCAGTGTATAGGTAAAGTTTAATGGACATCGGAACCATTGTGTTCAATCGGTAGACGTTTTAGTCAGGGGAGCTATTTTTCAGTTGCACGTTTTTGGGCGCACGTTTAGCTGAGCGGTCCACTTTATTTGACTTATATAATGTTTAGGTGACCATCCAAGTGAAAGATTATCACTTTTCTTCATAAAAGATAAGCTAAGGTTGCATTTTAATTGGTTTTTGTTTTGTTGAGGGAAAGTTTATAGGTTTAAATGAACGCGTTCACTTCACGTTGGATTTTCTGAACACAAGGTCCCAACCAAACAGAGATTTAAGGATATAATAAATTACTTTTTCTAACCAAATACCCATGGATTGTCTTCATTGGACACTTAGGAAGCCCTCTGCAGATGTTCTACAAAAGGTAAGGCACAGGTTTTCCCTGTGAAATGCATTTTCTATCGACCGCGCTGGCTAAAGATTTCATGGTTATGGAAAATATTGAGGTGTGCTACCCTCAAACAATCAAATGTAGTGCTTTCGCCGTAAAGCCTTTTTGAAATCCGACAACGCTGTGATATTGCCAAGAAGCAGAGCTTTTGATGAGTATGAAACACTTGTATATTGGTGCATTTTTAATAATTCAACTTTTGGATTTTGTCTTGCTTTTCACCTGGTAGTGTCGGGAGTGGGGCGCTAGCGCACCAAATCACCTTGCTGATCCCTAAGAAGTTTTAAGGGTCTATTTTCCTAGTTTAAAATTATAAACATTCGACTTTGGCCATGCTGCCAGTGAAGCGTGATTTGTGCCGCGCTCAAAACAACTGTTAACTCGGAACTATAAAATCGGACTTTTGTGAGTTCAAGACAACTGGGAATTTGGGGAAAACGAGCTAAGACTTGGAAAATACGTTTTTAACTTTCATCCAACTGGAAATTGTAAATCAGGAACTCAGGCCTCTTTCTAGAGCTACGACTTGAAGATCGCTGACGTCATCATGATTCAACTTGTTTTTCTTTTTCAAGTTCCCAGTTGTCTTGAAAGCACCATGCCAGAGAATGCCAGACTTTGATGACAAAGTTTGATGACAAAATTTGCCCACGAAGGACCACCTTCCTGTTCAAGTGAGCACAGCACAAGAAGGTGAATCCCAAAATGTCTTGTATGCTGCTACATAAATGATGTAATATGCCAGGGAGATATGTATACTGTAGCTAAGTAAGTTATACTAAGTGTATGTTGTGTATTAGTAGCCCATGTGCCTCACCCTAATAATGTGGTCTATTTTTTTTTTATCTCTTAGTTTCGCCTACTGTTCTGACTTGGTGGTGCACATGTAGCCTATAACCTGTTTTTGAGAATATTGAATATTGTATAAGAGCTTTCATTGCCTGCTTATATACCCCTTTATTTATCCTACGGTTCTGACTTGGTGTACAGGGAGAACACTGTAAGAATGCTCCATGTTCTGAATTCTGTCGATGCACATTTCAAAAGTGCTGAACAAATAGTTATATTGACTACATCCATCCTAGCTCGCTCATTAACGTCTTAATCAAAATTACGGATTTCCTCTTATCCACTTGTTGTCCCCTTTGCTTTCCAAAGCTAGCCCTTGCTTTCCTAACTGACTGTGTGTATTGGTTCCTGACTTCCCTGAAAAGTTGCATATCGCGGGGACTATTCGATGCTAGTGCACTCCGCCACAGGATGTTTTTGTGCTGGTCGAGGGCAGTCCGGTCCGGCGTGAACCAAGGGCTATATCTGTTCTTAGTTCTACATTTTTTGAAAGGGGCATGCTTATTTAAGATGGTGAGGAAATTACTTTGTACCACTGTACATAAGATACAGTAGTTCAGCTACACTGCCAGACTCAAGAAAATTATGATGTGCAGGTTTGCGAAAAAAAAGAGGTGCTGTTTTTGGATATTGATTAGCAATAGGACGTCCATAAATTCCAAAATGTGTGGATGTTTTTGTTCAGATTTATTTGCAATATGTGAACTGTAAGCTAAGGTAGCTTCATAAGCTGTTTATTGATTGTGGGGTTTGAATAGTGTGAAAAGACAATATATTTGGTGAGAATCTATTCTAGCTCTTAAAGGGGCAGTAGCCTACCTTGGGGGTCCAATGTTCAATTGCAGCGTTATTTATTCTGCAGTTATTCTATTGCTATAGATTCTGTTACCAATCAGATTTACATGTTAATGGTATCTTCTGATTACAATTATTATGTCTCATATTTTAACTAAATGCAATCTATTAGGTTACAAAATGTAAGTAGCGGGCCTCCCAAGTGGCACAGCGGTCTAAGGTACTGCATCACAGTGCTTGAAGTGTCACTACAGACCCGGGTTTGATCCCAGACTGTCTCACAACCGGCCATGACCGGGAGTCTCATTGGGCAGCACACAATTGGGGAGGATTTGGCCGGGGGGGGACTTTACTTGGTTCATCGCGCTCTAGCGACTCCTTGTTGCGGTCACCTAAAGGCTGACTTCGGTTGTCAGTTGAACAGTGTTTCCTCCAATGCATTGGTGCTTCTGGGTTAAGAAGCGTGGTTTGGCGGGTCATGACTCGACCTTCGCCTCTCCCGAGCCCATTGGGGAGTTGCAGCTATGAGACAAGATCGTAATTGGATCGCAAATTGGATATCACAAAAAGGGGAATGTAAGTAAACTCATCTAAAAAGAAACGTCCCTTTTTCAGGACCCTGTCTTTCAAAGATATTTGTAAAAATCCAAATAACTTCACAGATCTTCATTGTAAAGGGTTTTAACACTGTTTCCCATGCTTGTTCAATGAACCATAAACAATTAATGAACATGCACCTGTGGAACGGTCGTTAATCTGTTTGGGCTAGGGGGCAGTGTTCGGAAGTTTGGAGAGTCTGCGGGGCGCTGTCCTCAGATAATCAAATGCTATGCTTTTGCCGTAAAGCCTATTGTAAATCGGACAACGCAGTTCAATTACCACGATTCTAAGCTAAAGAATGGCGTACAACACTTGTATTTTCATGAATGTTTAAGACACTAACAGCTTACAGACGGTAGGCAATTAAGGTCACAGTTATGAAAACTTAGGACACTAAAGAGGACTTTCTACTGACTCTGAAAAACACCAAAAGAAAGATGCCCAGGGTCCCTGCTCATCAGCGTGAACGTGCCTTAGGCATTTATTTTACCTTTATTTTACTAGGCAAGTCAGTTAAGAACAAATTCTTATTGTCAATGACGGCCTAGGAACAGTGGGTTAACTGCCTGTTCAGGGGCAGAACAACAGACTTGTACCTTGTCAGCTCGAGGAAGCATGAGGACTGCAGATGTGCCCAGGGCAATAAATTGCAATGTCCGTACTGTGAGACGCCTAAGACAGCGCTACAGGGAGACAGGACGGACATCTGATTGTCCTCGCAGTGGCAGACCACGTGTAACAACACTTGCACAGGATCGGTACATCCGAACATCACACCTGCGGGACAGATACAGGATGGCAACAACAACTGCCCGAGTTACACCAGGAACGCACAATCCCTCCATCAGTGCTCACACTGTCTGCAATAGGCTGAGAGAGGCTGGTCTGAGGGCTTGTAGGCCTGTTGTAAGGCAGGTCCTCACCAGACATCACCGGCAACAACGTCGACTATGGGCACAAACCCACTGTCGCTGGACCAGACAGGAATGGCAAAAAGTGCTCTTCACTGACGAGTCGCGGTTTTGTCTCACAAGGGGTGATGGTCAGATTCGCGTTTATCGTAGAAGGAATGAGCGTTACATTGAGGCCTGTACTCTGGAGCGGGATCGATTTGGAGGTGGAGGATCCGTCATGGTCTGGGGCGGTGTGTCACAGCATCATCAGACTGAGCTTGTTGTCATTGCAGGCAATCTCAACGCTGTGCGTTACAGGGAAGACATCCTCCTCCCTCATGTGGTACCCTTCCTGCAGGCTCATCCTGACATGAACCACCAGCATGACAATGCCACCAGCCATACTGCTCGTTCTGTGCGTGATTTCCTGCAAGACAGGAATGTCAGCGTTCTACCATGGCCAGCGAAGAACCCGGATCTTAATCCCATTGAGCAGGTCTGGGACCTGTTGGATCGGAGGGTGAGGGCTAGGGCCATTCCCCCCAGAAATGTCCAGGAACTTGCAGGTGCCTTGGTGGAAGAGTGGGGTAACGTCTCACAGCAAGAACTGGCACATCTGGTGCAGTCCATGAGGAGGAGATGCACTGCAGTACTTAATGCAGCTGGTGACAACACCAGATACTGACTGTTACTTCCCCTTTGTTCAGTGACACATTATTCAATTTCTCTCAGTCACATGTCTGTGTGTTCAGTTTATGTCTCAGTTGTTGAATCTTGTTATGTTCAAACACATATATACACATGTTAAGTTTGCTGAAAATAAACGCAGTTGACAGTGAGAGGACATATTTTTTTGTTGCTGAGTTTAGGTATATCTAGTTGTCTGATAACACATTCTGATTGAATGGTTTGTCCTGCACTTTGTAAAAATCCTGAGTGCATGTTGGAAAAAGATCTTGGTTCGTTTCTAAACATAGCATTGTGAATTCAAAGAGGACTCGGTCCACAAAATAGGTGAAGTGAACTGGCAAAACAGTTGAGTCCTCATTCAAAGGCAAGGGCAGTGTCAATACAATAATAATATTTTGAATTTCTTTACACCAGAGTACACTTAAAGAAGGACTATATGTGAAAACACCCTGAGGTTAAGGTTAGGAAAAGAGAGCAAAAATGCTCTCCTAACTTCCTACGAAAATCACTTCATATCAAAGTGGTGTGAAAAGAATGTATCGCGTCCGTACTTGGAAGAGGGACTGTTCAGGTCATCTTTGCCATACACCTGACCTGGGCTACAATGCACAAAATGTGGAATTATCATAGTGCCTTATTGATATTGCTATAGGTCTATATTGTAAAAAAAGGTAAAGTGACTTGAATAATTACATTTCAAACCATTGAAGCCCTAAGCAGTAGAGGTTTGTTTATTAACATTGTGGTCAGATGTTAGCGGGACACCAGTCGACAACATCAGGTGAAAATGTAGGGTGCGCAATTCAAATAGATAATCGTAACATTAAACATTTATGAACATACAAGTATCTTATATAATTTAAAAGCTTAAATTCGTGTTAATCTAACTGCGTTGTCCGATTTACAATAGGCTTTTACAGCGAAAGCATACCATGCGATTGTCTGAGGACGGCGCCCCACATCAACATATTTTTAAACCAGCACAGGCTTCATAAAATCACAAATAACGATTAAATAAATCACTTACTTTTGAAAATCTTACTCTGTTTGCAATCCAAAGGGTCCCAGCTACAACATGAATGGTCGTTTTGTTAGATAAAATCCTTCTTTATATCCCAAAAAGTCTGTTTAGTTGGCGCCATCGATTTCAACATGCAGACAAAGGAATCCAAAAAGCTACCGCTAAACTTTGTTCAAACAAGTCAAACTATGTTTCTATTCAATCCTCAGGTACCCTAAAATGTAAATAAACTATAATATTTTATACAGAAAGTAGTATGTTCAATAGAAAACTGACAGACAGACAGACTGATATTGTACCGGGACTCAAAATTCTTTCTCATTTTGGAAGAAACAAGCCTGAAACAATGAACAAAGACTGTTGACATCTAGTGGAAGCCATAGGAATTGCAATCTGGGAGCTGGAATTATTTAGGACCCATAGATTTCCATTATATGAGCCTGGGACCTAAAAACAATTTCAGGTTAGTTTTTCTTTGGATTGTCACCTGCCATATCAATTGTGGTATAGTCTCATGCATTATTTTAACAGTTCTACAAACTTAAGTGTTTTCTATCCAATTCTACCAATTATATACAATCCTTGCTTCTGGGCCTGAGTAACAGGCAGTTTACTTTGGGTACGTCAGTCAGGCGGAAATTCTGAAAAAAGGATCCTAGCCCTAACAAGTTTTAGTCTCCCTAGCCAGCAAAACCTAGTCTGGCTAACTCAAAGTCCTCCTGACTTCAGTCTGGAAAGGCTATTTTGATGTTGCCGGCAGGATGGGTCGATAATGAAGAGGATCTGATGTTTTATTGATTGATTCTCTTCTGTGTCTTTGTCACTGAAACCCACGTGGACAGCCCCCCAAGGGTCACCCCCTTCTAATACAACTGTTGCATTTTCAAATCCAAACAACGCAAGTTCTCAACCCCTCAGGGGAGAAAAACTAAATATTTGACAGAACCAATCAAAGCTAGCCAGAAATAAGCACAACTCTTTGTGAATACTGCATTTACAATAGCCTTCTGTCCAGACCAGTGTGTAACAGCTCTTCTTCGCTGTGAGTCATGTGAGTTGTGTTAGCCAGGCTAAGCAGAGCCATCATATGATATCCAAAATAGCCATGGCAAAATGGCATGTAACACAGTTCTTGAGTGAATCCTGTCCAGACACTTTGATTAAATCATCTACTGAGGTTTTGACACTCTAAGCCCTTGTGTCTTCCAGTGAAAGGTAATTTATTTGTGCACCACATTAGTTTCTTTGTCACCCACTTGCAACTTGGATGGTGCTGGACAAGTAAAGAGGGTGATAGTGATGCTGGCTGTCCTCCCCCTTGTATTAGTGAACTATGTGTGCCATCTGTCCTGTGTGCCAGTCTTGCTGCCAGCTTTACCCCATTATGCAAAGAGCTCATCCTGATCAACCAACCACATTGCTCCATTCTTGCCTGCAGAGCACTAGTGAGAATAGGCCCCGAACAATAAAGACTGTATATAGACATCTGAATCACTGCTGGTAGGAAAGCTGCATGGTAGCCTATTTCAGGGAGAAGATAAGTTCTCTCTCGCTGTGAAGACTTAAAAAAAATGTGAATGATAAAATGGAACACTACATGTCCTGAAAGTGACAAAGTGTACCCTTGGTTAAAAGTCTTAAAACCTCTTAAGGATTGGACCCTTTTTTAAGTTTTCGCCTAAAATTACATACCCAAATTTAACTGCCTGTAGCTCAGGACCTGAAACAAGGATATGCATATTATTGATACCATTTGAAAGGAAACACTTTGAAGTTTGTGGAAATGTGAAGTTAATGTATGAGAATATAACACACTAGATCTGGTA
This sequence comes from Brachymystax lenok tsinlingensis, assembly GCA_030435695.1. Classification (NCBI taxonomy): domain Eukaryota; kingdom Metazoa; phylum Chordata; class Actinopteri; order Salmoniformes; family Salmonidae; genus Brachymystax; species Brachymystax lenok. The sequence continues at coordinate 856,055 of CM059806.1, read as the reverse complement.
AAAGATAATACAAAGAAAAAAACATGCATTTTGTTTTTTGTTCCATCATCTTTGAAATGAAAGAGAAAGGCCACAATGTATTATTGCAGTTTAGGTGCAATGTATATTTTGTAGTGTATGTGCAAAGTTTTAGACTGATCCAATGAACCATTGCATTTGTTACGTTCCCCAGTTTCTGTGTTGTTTTGGGTTTGTATTTGTTTGTATGTGTGTATTTCAGGATGGCTTCCCGGATTCCAAAGCAGCTGATTGGTCGGCCCATCACTAATTTGAGCTCTGACCCCGCCCTCTCGTCAGGGGATACAGCTGTCTGCAATTACCGACTCCTTCTGCAGCTTGAAAAGCCAGTGTTCCTTTGTTAGGAGAGAGAGCTTCTTTGTATGTCCTGTGTTGGTTGTTGGTCAGAAAGTGTTGGAAAGTATTTTGTAGCCACTCCTGCAGAGGTATGTGTATACCGTAGGACTTAGTGTTTTTTGGTTTATTTAAATTGTTCACTAAGTTTGAATTATAGTGTTTCATTTGTTCCCAGGGGGGAAGGGGAAGGCACCTTGGGAGTGTTTAGGTAAGAGGCCTGCGGGCATACATATACCCGTAGTATTTACTGTCTATGCTCACCAGGTAAGACCTGGGCAGACCACCCCCTGCATTTTGGTTAGCGTGCCAGGTGGTGCTAAGATTAGGTAAGTAGTGGGTAGGTAAGGTAGGAGAGGGTCTCTTTAACTTTTACTTTCTTTGCTTTGGTTCTGTCCAGCCCTTTTTCCCCAGTTCACCGTGTGAAGGAAATAAATTCCCTGTAAACAGTAATATTCTCTCTCCACCTACAATCACATACCTTTTTTTTTCACTCCACAGGGAGTTGAGTTGTAGCAGGGTGTTGCATTCCCTCCTACAAGAGGCATTTGTAACAGCATTACTGTTTAAAATGTTGTGTAAAGTCTGCCCAAATGTGCCTAATTGGTTTATTGATGCATTTCCTGTCCAGAGGACACTCACGCCTCTGCTACAGATGTGACATGCTTCTCTTTTGGTTTCTTCTTTCACCAAAACTGGAAAATGCATGTTAATACAGTAGTACACAACTTTTATATTGTATGTTGAACTAAACTGTGTTAAATTTCTATTATCACATTTGAATGAGTTCAAGTAGCTCATTCTAAACTGTTATTGAAAGCTCAATACACACTGTGGCTAGAGAGATCTCTACATTAGTTTGAAGTAATAATAATGACAGTTCTCTCCATTGGAAAACTGATATCTGGCATGCCGTTTCTGGCTCAGACAAGGACATCCTTGTTGAGAAGCCACTAATTGTGATTGCAGTTGTCACTAACAAGTTGAGTTTCTCCAGTGATGGGGGGGGGGGAAAGGATGCAACAGGATCAGCATCATGCAGTGTCAATCATATTCCTATTGAACAGAGGGTGTGTCCCAAATGGCACCCTATTCCCTTTATAGTGCACTACTTTTGACCAGGGGCTATGGGGTTCTGGTCAAAAGTAGTGCACTATGTAGGGAATAGGGTGACAATTGGGACACAAGTGGGAGCCTCCCAACATATTGAATTGACTGAATGAATGCTCCATGCCTATGACAGAATAGAAACCTCCTACTGGGTAGGCTAGTGTAATGCATGAGTAGATAATTGGCCAAGTATGACAGTACCATAGAGGTCAGTCAGGGCCCTTATTTATAAATGTAGGATCAGTTTAGCTTTTTAAATCATAATGGATAAGATAAGGACAGGAGGACCTGCTCCTAAGTCAAAACTCTTAGATGCTTTATGAACACAGGCCTAGAGGTTGTATGCAATTATTCCTACATATATTCAACAGATATTTATTTGCTGTGATCCCAAAAATCTTCACTCAGTCAGAAAAGAAACCCACGCACAATCATATGAGATCACGCATCCGTATGATATATCACAGATAGGAATGTGAGATCATGCATCCGTATGATATATCACAGATAGGAATGTGAGATCATGCATCCGTATAATGTATCACAGATAGGAATGTGAGATCATGCCTTGCGGATCTCTACAGTAGCAAACAACCATGCATCATTCTTGATCTCTTTTCTCCGTATGCATCCTAATTGGCATCCTATTCCCTAAATGGTGCACTACTTTGGACCAGAGCCCTATGGGCCCAGGTCAAAAGTAGTGCTCTATACATGGGGAAATACTGCCATTTGGGATGCAACCTCTGTGTCCACCCACTTGGTTAAGTCAGTGGGAGGAAATGAACCGTAGCTTCCTCATTACTGAGAGGAAACACAAAGGCTCTCCCTCAGGGCCTGGGCCTGAGCCATCTCAGTGTCTTTGTCTATCCAGCACTACATCAAACTGTATCTCAGCAGACAAAGGGCTCACAGTGCCTTGATTCACCAGAGCCATTGGTACAATGCTAGCTGTGCCGGACTGAACAGTGTTAGGATTCTGTGAAAGTATCAATAGTAATGTTCCATGTTCATGTATTGCATTGCAGAGGACTTGGCAGATTGGGTGGTCTACATGTTAAACTGTCACCTTCATCAACACCCATCAACGCTGTCCTCAGGACTGCCACCCATTTGGAATAAGAAGTAATGAATATATTTATGTGTTGAATGCCGTTTCTCTGTTGGAACGAGCCCTCCCTCTGAAGAATGTTGGTTTGGTTAGCCTTTCCTGTGGGCCACTTGTACGTGCTCTGATGGTCACAATGTCCTTCTTAGTTGTCCGGTCTCCATTCCTCCTCGTGTTGGCATTCAGGATTCGGACCATGATGGACATGAGCTGAAGCTCTTAGTCACTCTGGTCCTAAAGGAAGGTCAGTTTATTTATTCACCTCGTGTTGAGGTTCAAAGTTTCAACCATTTAAAAACATGTAGCTCTCGCCTCACGTTTCCTGGTCTGATGTTAATTTCTCTTCCAAGCCTTTATGCTCTCTCTCTGAAAGGGGCGTTCCATCATCCTGACACGATCTCTGAGCTCCCTCATGGCGTGGCTTCTTACTGGTGCAAAGTATCATCAAAACTATGATCTCGTTAGAAAACTAAAATCACATTCCTATCTTTAACAAAAATACTTTCATCATGTTTCATGTCTCACGCACAACATAAAAGATGAAAACCAGACATATACATTGTGTATTCTTTTCAAGTTACAGTATTTTTTCATGTTTTTGTATTTTTTTTATGACATCCCAAAATAGACCTTAGTTTTCCATAGACCATCTCTCATCATTCTCCACGTTCTGATGTTAGGATTATAGGTTCCAGTGTTCACTTTTTGGACATTAGAGTTTTGGGCGGGCAAAAGTCTTTGGAGACAAAGTGACATTCCTTTAGTTGATACTAAAGGGTAAAAGAGAGAGTCTCCCTCTCTTGTAATTTACGATCAGTTGTGAACTGTCGACCATCCAGCAGCCCTCTCCCCTCTGTGGGAGAGAGAGAGGCTTGGTTACTGTCACAATCCCACCAGTCTGATCTGATTCATTCTGATCCTCACAGGACAGTCATGACAACCCCCAAAATGTTACGTGAATTATCACTCAATAGAATACTTTTTAAAGTGCAATCATCCACAAGCAGCAGCTAGTGCCAAAATGCAGGTTACCATGACAGCGGGTCACTGTAATGAGATTAGGCCTACATTTTTAACCCTGACATTACCAAATGTCAACTATGTTGTGGAAATTCGTACACAGGGACACTCTAAGTCAATCTTAAATGAATCATTGTTTAATGTCAGCGCTCTGGAGAGGTTCCAACAAACTTGATGCACCATAGTTCACATCCACATTTATTTAATACTATTCGCAAACACACTCGATAATCTCACTCATTGTGCATCTTCAACGTTATCTTGTCGTTACTTGCTATACACCATATGTATACTGCTATACATATAAATAACACCCCATATTCAAAAATACCTTGTTATTTGTAGTGGCTGCAATCCACATAGACGTTTCTTATAAATGCCTACAGACAGTTGTCAGCGGGGCTTTCTATGGTATCGTTACACCCTCGCACTAGTCTTCTCATAAAACTAGTGAATAGCCTTTTCTATATAAGACGATGGGTACCTTTTTATACCTTACTCGCCTTGATTTTATTTTATATAGATTAATTTAAATTGATTTACTGAAATCAGTTGTTGTCCCTCAATTCTTCGCAGATGATGGGCAGCTCACAGAAAAGGTCTGTTCTGGGTGGGTCTTGTCGTCTTTTGATCAGGTGGGAATTTCCCTCATGCGTCATATAATTCACAAATCCTCACAGACCCCCACTGGAAAGCAGGCAGGATCAATCATCCTGTTCGTTAATGCCAAATTGTTGTGGAATTTCTTACACAGGGACAAATTAATTTTTAAATGAATCATTGTTTATTGTCAGCGCGCTGGAGAGGTTCCAACAAACTTGATGCACCATAGTGAATGTCTGTCAGGAGCTCTAACGCGCAAGTCCCGTTTAGTTCTCTTATCTACCTCAGACAAATCATATTTGCATGATTTAGCTTATTCACAATGAATTAATCATTAACGTTTGCTTCACTGTACTGGGTCATGCATGTGACAGACCAATAGCTCACAAGGCTTCTTCTCTCTAAGCTGAGACCTTGAAACTGAGATATCCCTTTCCCTAAACAAGGTTCTGGGCGTAATGCGAAATTGCAGACACTGATAGTGAAGATTCATTCAATCAGTCACTTGCATGAACACAGAAATTGGTTTATAGAAAAGCACAAACAGAGAACACAGAAATGTATAAATAGAAAAGCACCAACATAAAATGTTCCATCACTGAAGCATTAGTGCCATTTAGAGAGTTTGGACATTAAGGTTTCTGTTTATGTGTATTTTAAAGTACCTTCTTATTCAGAGTATTAAGATAGTTACAGTGTATCTACGCTGAACAAAAATATAAATGCAACGTGTTGGTCGCATGAGCTGAAATAAAAGTTCCCAGAAATGTTCCATATGCACATCAAGTTTATTTCTCTCAAATGTTGTGCACAAATGTGTTTACATCCCTGTTAGTGAGCATTTCTCCTTTGTCAAGATAATCTATCCACCTGACAGGTGTAGCATATCAAGAAACTGATTAAACAGCATGATCATGTCACAGTGTCGTGTCTTTGGCATCATTAAAAGTGAAGACTGTTATTTTATCAAATCAATTCTCTGTAATTATTATTACGTGATTAAACTAATCATGTAAATGTAATTAACTAGGACGTCGGGGCACCACAGAAAATCTTCAGATTACAAAGTTATAATTTTCCGAATATAATATAAATCAATTCGTCTACTATTAACAAATTATTCTTTACCTCACGTTAGTCTCATTCCAAAAGTCGTAAATTGTTGGTTATCTGCATGAACCCAGCCTTTACTTTGAATCATCCATACACCAATTGGCTTAATCATTTATTTACTAACTAACTAAATAATCACAGAAATGCATAAACAAACAAACAAACAGTAGATTTGTTACCAAAAAATGATAGGGAAGATTCCCTAGTGGACTAAGCCGATATGACGGCTTGGTGGACAAAGGAAAGTGAGTGTGGACTGAGAAAGAGAGGGAAAAAGTAAAAAGATCACTACACACAGTTTATAACTATATTAATTGAAATGCTAATCCTTTGCACATGAACGCTCACTCAGTAGGGAATAATTGCAATCAATATATAATTACCCCCATGTGTCGTGATCTTCTCTGTTGGAATCCGGTCTGTCTGCTGGATAGTTCATCCGAGTCTCTCTCTCTCTTTTTGTTTCCCTGAAGATCAAAGTATTTCGTGGTTAAAATGGATACTTCAGAGTACCATTCAGAAATCTTCTCATAGAATAGCTGTTTCGGTGGTTGTCGGTATTCGCATCCCAGGTTTACATAATTTCTAGCTGCAGACTAGTAATTAGTATCTAAGATTTGCTCTTATTCTGTAGGGATCGATAGTCTCAGAGTTGAACCATTTCCAGCTGTGTAGCCAATGTTCCATGTGGTATGGTTAGGAACTCAATAACTATTCGCATTCACAGCTCACACTGTGGGTTTGCTTAGTATTGGTACTCAAACCTGTGCCACTTCAGCTTACACCAAGGTATGGGTGGTCTGAAGAGGATTTCCTCATGAGGGGGTTTTTATTCGTAACAGTAGAAAAGGTGGTTCTATGACGCCTGATCATGTCTGTGTTCATGGGGGCGGAACAATGACTTAGTTAAACTTTAAAGGGAACATAAACATAATTTAAATTATTTTATACAAGAATTAGATGCAAACCCAATAATGTAGAAATGTACACATTCAGAGATATAGTTATGTGTGTTTCCTGTCCTCTCTGAGGTCACCAAATGAAAAACACTCCATACCCAGAAAGGGCCACGTCATGACAACAGGTTCACCTTGTGTGGGGGACAATAAAAGGCCACTCTATAAAAAGGCAGTTTTGTCACACAGCACAATGCCACAGATGTCTCAAAGTTTTGAGGGAGAGTGCAATTGGCATTCTGACAGCAGGAATGTCCACCAGAGCTAAGATAAACAGTATTTCAAAAATATGTATATACTGTATATAGTAATTTATCAACTCTACAAGCAACACTAGATTCTATTATTATGGTGGGAAATTTGAATGCGGTTTTAAATACCTCTATGGACCGTAAAGGAAATCACACTACAAACTATCACCCTCAGGCACTTAAGGAAATCATGAATGTCATGGATATATTGGAATTAGTGGATATATGGAGACTTAAATACCCTGACCTAGTGAGATATACATGGAGGAGACTTAATCAAGCTAGTCGTCTTGACTACTTAAGTCATTCTCTCTGGCACCAAAAGTTAGTGTTGACGGGGGACAGAATGCCATCGGATCATCACATAATTGGCATATATATTACTCTCACAGAATTTCCAAGTGGGCGAGGATATTGTAAATTCAATCAAAGCCTACTGGATGATAACTTGTTTGTATGTAGGACAGAAGAACTTATAACTGACTTTTCCGATATAACATAGGTACAGCAGATCCCTTTATTGAATGGGACACTTTTAAATGTGCCTTTAGAGGCCATGCAATTCAGTACTCATCTATAAAACAAAAGCAATTTAGGTAAAAAGAGTCCATATTAACAAAGGAAATTGAAGGAGAGTTAGATAGGAATAAAAACTATACCATAGAGGCACAGAATAAGTCAGCGGAAAAACTTTAAAAGATTGAGGAACTTATTCAAGAAAGATTCAGTGTAATATATTATAAAAATAAAGGGAACTGGATGGAATATGGGGGAAAATGCACCAAATTATTTTTCAATCTTCAATATAGAAATGCTACCAAAACATTTTTATTGAAACTCGTTACAAATGATGGAGTCACTCTTGATTCACGGAACAATATTTTGAAAGAGGAAGTAAAGTACTCCATCTCCTCTAACCGAAGCTAATTGTATGGATTTTTTTTCCTATCAATAATGTAAAATTAACATCTGTACAGAAAGAGTCATGTGAAGGCCAAATTACAGAGGAGGAACTTCTTGATGCAATTAAAGACTTTAAGCCTGGGAAAACTCCAGGTCTGGATGGCATACCCGTGGAATTATACCAAACTTTTTTTGATATACTCAGAGGACCATTATTAGCACGGTCCTATATAAATGGTAGATTATCGGACACACAACAAGAAATTCTGATTTCATTATTACTAAACAGGATCCAAGTGGTATACATAAAGATCCAGTCCATTAAAAAAGGCTAGGCTTTTTTCTAGGCTTTTACACTTCAGTGTTGTGATGCAAAAATCGTTAGCTTTTAGCTGTTACAATGAGATCTAACAATAATATTAAGGGATTAGAAATTCGTGGCTTTAAAATAAATGTGTCATTGTACGCTGATGCTTCATCCCTCCACAGCCTCATAGAGGATCTAGATACTTTGGCTAACCTCTCTGGATTAGAACCAAGTGTACTATATCGCATACTAATTGTCTGACGGGGATGTGGACATACTCAGTATACATATCCCGAAAGACAGAAATGCTCTCACTCCAATAAATGTATATAGAAAGTTAGCAAAAATGGAAAGGAAAATACCTATCTATTTGTGGAAAAACCACACTGATTAACTCTTTAGTCATATCACAGTTTACCTATTTGCTTATGGTTTTGCCTACACCTAGTGACCTGATTTTTTAAATATATGAACAAAATATATTCAATTTTATTTGTAATGGCAAGCCAGACAAAATTAAAAGGGCCTATTTTTATAACTAATATGAATTCAGAGGGCAGAAATTATTAAATATTAAAGCATTAGACCTCTCACTAAAGGCATCAATCATACAAAAGTTATACTTAAATCCAAATGGTTCTCTAGTAAATTAGTAAGAATGTCTCACCCCATGTTCAAGAATGGCCTTTTCCCCTTTATTCAGATTACAACTGCTCACTTTCGGTTATTTGAAATTGAAATAATCTCCAAATATTGTTATTTTTTAAACAAGCCTTAGAAAGTTGGTTGCAATTTCACTTTAATCCACCAGAAAAGACAGAACAAATAACGCTTTAAATATTGTGGTTAAACTCAAATATACTAATTGATTGATATTTTTTTTTTTATCGATATAATGTTTAAAAAAGGTATAATTTTGGTAAATTAGATCATAAATAGGACTGGTGGAGTTATGTCACACATGCAGCCCATTAAACTATAGGAGGAAATTTTGAAATCATCTATAACCACTGCAATCATCCACATGCAGCTAGTACAGACAAATCAAACAAAATGTTATTTGTCACATACGCATGGTTAGCAGACGTTATCGCGAGTGTAGCGAAATGCTTGTGCTTCTAGTTCCGACAGTGCAGCAACATCTAACATGTAATCTAACAATTCCACAACAAATACCTAATACACACAAATCTAAGTAAAGGAATGGAATAAGAATATATACATATAAATATATGGATGAGCAATGATAGAGCGGCATAGGCAAGATGCAATAGATGGTATAAAATACTGTATATACACTACCGTTCAAAAGTTTGGGGTCACTTAGAAATGTTCTTGTTTTTGAAATAAAAGCACATTTTTTGTTCATTAAAATAACATACAATTTATCAGAAATACAGTGTAGACATTGTTAATGTTGTAAATGACTATTGTTGCTGGAAATGGCTGATTTTTTCATGGAATATCGACATAGGCATACAGAGGCCCATTATCAGCAACCATCACTCCTGTGCTCCAATGGCACGTTGTGTTAGCTAATCCAAGTTTATCATTTTAAAAGGCTAGTTGATCATTAGAAAACCCTTTCGCAATTATATTAGCACAGCTGAAAAATGTTGTTCAGATTAAAGAAGCAATAAAAATGGCCTTCTTTAGACTAGTTGAGTATCTAGAGCATCAGCATTTGTGGGTTTGATTACAGGCTCAAAATGTACAGAAACAAATAACTTTCTTCTGAAACTCGTCAGTTTATTCTTGTTCTGAGAAATTAAGGCTATTCCATGCGAGAAATTGCCAAGAAACTGAAGATCTGGTACAGCGCTGTGTACAACTCCCTTCACAGAACAACGCAAACTGGCTCTAACCAGTATAGAAAGAGGAGTGGGAGGCCCCAGTGCACAACTGAGCAAGAGGACAAATACATTAGAGTGTCTAGTTTGAGTAACAGATGCCTCACAAGTCCTCAACTGGCAGCTTCATTAAACGTCAACAGTGAAGCGGCGACTCCGGGATGCTGGCCTTCTAGGCAATTTCTCGCATGGAATAGCCTTAATTTCTCAGAACAAGAATAGACTTCTGTGCCAGGTTGATGCAGTCAACTATTTACATTTTGGATTTATTTAACCTTTATATTGAGACCTAGGTCTCTTTTTCAAATACATCCTGTATAACACAACATAAATATACACCTAACTATGAGCTCATCCACAAAGTTCCATGTCCATTGCATCTGCAAGTGAGAACTTCTCTCCAGTATTTTTTGTCAAGTGCATACCTGATCTTTGACCTGTGATACTGTCCACAAGATATCTGTACATGGCTTCGGTGACGTACACATTTTCCCAGGTCGCTGTACTCATACCACAGGACTACTGTATTCATTTATGGATGTCTATCATCCATTTTGTATATGTTAGGAATTGCAATTTGTACAATATTAATTCACTCGTCAGTTAACTGTACTAGCAGAGCGCCCATTCTGAGGTCTGGCTCTGTCTGTCTGTGTGCTAGTCTATCTTCAGCAGGGCTCCTATGGGATGAATCTGTGCCCAGGGAGGCACAGCAGATACAGCAGCAGGAACAGCAACAGTAGTAAAAACAGATGGGTTCCAGCTGTTTCAGATGGGAGCCCTCAGACCTCAGCCCACGTCAGCTCTGACTTGCGCTGTGTGTACACGTGTGTGTCTTACACAGACAGAGCTCAGACCGTGTGTGGATGAAGCGAACTGCACAACGAAGGAGTGGTGAGGCTATATAACAGAGAGAACACACACATACTAAACGCACACACAAAACCTGAAAGGATGCCTGTGAGCGTGGGTCTGCCTGTCATTCCTGGCCTCCTCCCTCTGCCTGTTCAGTAAGCATGTTATTTTTTACCTTTTAGGATGAAGTACAATATGCTACTGGAGTTGACAGGTTTCACCAGAACTAAACATAACCCTAATATTTACAGAAAGATGCTGGGCTATGTCCATAGGCAACTGGGTGTGGAAAGTAACCACTGGTACAGTGTGGTTAAGTAAAGTATATCTGGTTCCTCTGTAACTTGTGAGTCACTGTCACAAGAAACCAGAAGACTTTCCATTCCCGTTTGTTTCTATGACAACAGCAGCATGACATTTCAAAGATCCAAAATGACCTAAACCTGCCAAATGCCAGTCAAAGCTTCCCACATTCTGAGAGCCAAAAGGCAATCTATCCATGTCTGTACCACAAATAATGGGACAGTACGTTCAGTACAAGCTTACCTTTTAATAAGAAACTTCGATATGGTAACCTTTTTGTGAAATTGAGAAACACAAGCCATTTTGAAATTGGCATGTGAAATAGTTTATGCAGCACATTAGTTGAGGGAAAGTAGAAAAAAGGCCAATGCTGCCATCTAGTGGACAAAGGAGAAACTGGATTACATACATTGTAAACAAACATCTGGTGTAGTTTCATAAAAGAAAGTGAATGTGAGAGAAAAACCAGTATTGCTACATTGATTGTTTTTGTAATTTTCTCGCTGGCTCTCCAGTTTGGAGTAGATCTTGGTGTCTAGGATGGCGTCGCGAATGAGGTTGACGATCCACTGCTCTGCCTCCTCATGTGTCATGTTGAGCTTGTCTGCCAGCATGCTGAGAGGAGAGAGAGTGTAATGTTTACTGTTATTATCTATTTCACTTGCTTTGGCAATGTAAACATGTTTCCCATGCCAATAAAGCCCCTTGAGAGAGAGGAAGAAAGAAAGAGAGAGAAAGAGAGTAAGAGAGAGAAAGAAAGAGAGCGAGGAAAAAAAGAGAGAGCGAGAAAGAGAGCGAGAAAGAGAAAGCGAGAAAGAGAGAGCGAGAAAGAGAGAGAGAGTGCGAGCGCGAAAGAGAGCGCGAGAAAGAGACGAGAAAGAGTGAAAGAAAGAGAGAGAAAGAGAGAGAAAGAGCGAGAGAAAGAGAGCGGAGAGAGACAAAGGAAAGAGAGGGAGAGAGGGAGCGTGTATGTGGTCACTGCATGACAGGGGAGGTAGAAACAGAGATGCACTTTCTCCTTTACTGTGATAAATATTCCTCACCAAGAGATTCATTATTCACAGAAATGACTACATTTATTCAAAATTTTAACTCATTAAACCCAGAGGAAAAACTAAAAATACTCATGGGCGAAGGAGCAATGGCTCCTCTTGCAGCCAAATATGTATTTGCCTGCCATAGCCTGAGGGACACTGAATAGTAATAGTAAGCAGTATAACTTACTTATTATTGCTGTTATTGTTATTACTATTATTGTTACTACTATTATTATTGTTGTTTATAATTCCGTATAGTAGTGGTAGGGGTGGTAATGGTAATGATGGCAGTTTAATGATGATGGTGATGGCAGTAGTAGTGATGATGATGGTAGTTGTAGTACAGATGTAGATTACCGTTATTTAGTTATAAGTTAGTTATAGTTTAATTTTCCATATTTAGATTTTTTCAATTTATTACATTTTTACTATTGACTGTTACCATTTTATTGTTATTATTTTTGTATTTTTTTTTTTGTATGATTATTTACTACCATTTTATATTATTATTTGTTATTGTTTCTAATTTTTTTACAATGTATATTGTATGCATTGTTGCTTTGGCAATATTGACACAATGTTTTTCATGCCATTAAAGCAGCTTGAATTTGAATTTGAGTAAGAGAGAGAGCGCGCGAGAGAGAAAGAAATAGAAAGAAAGAGAGGGAGGGAGAGGGAGAGAGAGAGTAAGAGAAAGAAATAAAGAAAGAAAGAGAGAACGAAAGAGCGAGAGAGAGAGAAGAGAGAGCGTGCGCGAGAGAGCGTGCGAGAGAGAGAGTGCGAGGGAGACAGCAAGAGAGAGAGTGAGAAAGAGAGAGAGAAAGAAAGAGAGAGGAAAGAGAGAGAGAGAGAAAGAAAGAAAGAGAGAAAGAAGAAAGAGAGAGAGAGAAAGAAAGAGAGCGAGAAAGAGAAAGAGAGAGGAAAGAGAGGAAGGAGAGGAGAGAGAGAGAAAGAGAATCAAAGAGAGAAACAAAGAAAGAAACAAAGAAAGAGAGAGAAAGAAAGAGAGAAAGTGATAAAGGAAAGAGAAGAGAGAGAGGAAAGAAAGGAGAGAAAGAAATAAGCAAAGTAAGAGAGAGAAAGAGAGAGCGAGAACGAGAGAGCGAAAAAGAGAGAGAGCGCGAAAGAGCAAGAGTGCGAGAGCGAGAAAGAGAGCGAGAAAGAAAGCGCAAGAAAGAGTAAAAAGAGAGAGAGAGAGAGAGAGAGAGAGAGAGAGAGAGAGAGAGAGAGAGAGAGAGAAAGATTGCGAGAGAAAAATAAATAAACAAAGAAAGAGAGCAAGAAATATAAAGAGAGCGAGAAAAGAGAAAGATAGGAAAAAAAGAGGAAAGATAGGAGAGAGAGCGCGAAAGAGAGAGCGTGAAAGAGAGAGCACGAAAGAGAGCGAGAAAGAAAGAGAGAGAGAGAGAAAGAGAGTGAGAAAGAGAGAGAGCGAGAGAGAGAGAAGAGAGAGCGTGCGCGAGAGAGCGTGCGAGAGAGAGAGTGCGAGGGAGACAGCAAGAGAGAGAGTGAGAAAGAGAGAGAGAAAGAAAGAGAGAGGAAAGAGAGAGAGAGAGAAAGAAAGAAAGAGAGAAAGAAGAAAGAGAGAGAGAGAAAGAAAGAGAGCGAGAAAGAAAGAGAAAGAGAGAGGAAAGAGAGGAAGGAGAGGAGAGAGAGAGAAAGAGAATCAAAGAGAGAAACAAAGAAAGAAACAAAGAAAGAGAGAGAAAGAAAGAGAGAAAGTGATAAAGGAAAGAGAAGAGAGAGAGGAAAGAAAGGAGAGAAAGAAATAAGCAAAGTAAGAGAGAGAAAGAGAGAGCGAGAACGAGAGAGCGAAAAAGAGAGAGAGCGAGAAAGAGCAAGAGTGCGAGAGCGAGAAAGAGAGCGAGAAAGAAAGCGCAAGAAAGAGTAGAGAGAGAGAGAGAGAGAGAGAGAGAGAGAGAGAGAGAGAGAGAGAAAGATTGCGAGAGAAAAATAAATAAACAAAGAAAGAGAGCAAGAAATATAAAGAGAGCGAGAAAAGAGAAAGATAGGAAAAAAAGAGGAAAGATAGGAGAGAGAGCGCGAAAGAGAGAGCGTGAAAGAGAGAGCACGAAAGAGAGCGAGAAAGAAAGAGAGAGAGAGAGAAAGAGAGTGAGAAAGAGAGAGAGCGCGAGAGTGAGAAAGAGAGTGAGAAAGAAAGCAAAGAAGAGTGAAAAAAAGAGAGAGAAGAGAAAGAAAGAAGCAAAGAAAGAGCGAGAAAGAGAGAGAGCGCAAACGAGCAAGAGTGTGAGAGCAAGAAAGAGTGAAAGAGAGAGAGAAAGAAAGGAGAGAATCAAACAAACCAACAAAGAGAGAGTGAGAAAGAGAGAGCGCAAAAGCGAGAGCAAGAAAGAGAGCGAGAAAGAAAGAGAAAGAGAGAGAGAGAAAGAAAGAGAGTGAGAAAGAGTGAGAGCGAGAAAAAAAGAGAGAAAAAGAGGGAGAGAGAGCGAGAGAAAGAGAGTGAGAAAGAGAAAGAGTGAGGGAGGAAAGAGAGGAAAAACAGGAGAGAGAGGAATGAGAGGAAAGAAAGAAACAAAGAGAGAAAGAAAGAACAAAGAGAAAGTAAGGAAGAGAGAGGGAAAGAAAGAGAGAGAGAGAAAGAGCGAGAGAGAAATAAAGAGAGAGCGAGCGCGAGAGCGAGTGTGCGAAAGAGAGAGCGATAAAGAGAAAGGGAGCGAGAAAGAGCGAGAAAGAAATTAAAAGAAAGAGGGAGAGAGAGAGGGAGAGAGAAAGAGAGAAAGAGCTAGAGAGAGAGTGCGAGGAAGAGCGCGAGAGAGAGCGCGAAAGAAAGCAAGAATTAGATTGAGAAAAAGAGAGCGTGCGAGAGCGAGAAAGAAAGAGAGAGGGAGAGAGGGAGGGAGCACAAGAGAGAGAAAGAGCGAGAGAGAGAAAGAGCGAGAGAGAAAGCGCGAGAGTGAGAAAGAAATAGAAAGAAAGAGAGAGGGAGAGAGGGAGCAAGAGAGAGAGCAAGAGAGGGAGCAAGAGAGAGCACGAGAGAGAGAGCGCGCGAGATTGCGCAAGAGGGAGCGCACGAGAGAGAGAGAGAGAGAAGAGCGTGAAAGAGAAGAGATTGAGGGAAACAAAGAGCGAAACAAAGAAAGAAACAAGGAGACAAACAAAGAGAGAAAGAGAGAGAGGATAGAGAGGAGAGAGAGAGAAAGAAAGAGAGAGGGAGAGAGGGAGCACAAGAGAGAGAAAGAGTGAGAGAGAGAAAGAGCGAGAGAGAAAGCGCGAGAGTGAGAAAGAAATAGAAAGAAAGAGCGAGGGAGAGAGAGGGAGCAAGATAGGGAGCAAGAGAGAGCACGAGAGGGAGCGCACGAGAGAGCGCGAGAGAGTGCGCGAGAGAGTGGGCGAAAGACAGAGCGCAGCGTGAAAGAGAAGAGATTGAGAAGGAGAGCGAGAAAGAGAGCGCGAGAGAGAGAGCGCGAGAGAGAGCGCGAGAGAGAGAGAGAGAGAGAGAGGGCAGGAGAGAGAGCGCAAGAGAAAGAGCGCGAGAGAGCGCAAAAGAGAGCGAGAAAGAGATCGAGAAGAAGGGTGAGAAAGAGAAAGGAATAGAAAGAAAGAAAGAGAGAGGGAGGGAGGGAGAAAGAGGGAGAGAGAAAGAGACAGCTAGTGAGAAAGAGAGAGCCAGCGAGAAAGAGAGCGAGAGAGAGAGCGAGAGAGTGAGAGAGCAAGAGAGCGAGAGAGCAAGAGAGCAAGAGAGCGAGAGAGAGAGCGAGAGAGCGCCAGAGAGAGAGCAAGAGAGCGCCAGAGAGAGAGCGAGAGAGCGCCAGAGAGAGAGCGCCAGAGAGAGCGAGAAAGAGAGAGAAAGAGAGAGAGAGAGAAATAAAGAGAAAGAAAGAGAGAGAGGAAGAGAGGAAGAGAGAGGGAGAGAGGGAGGGAGCACAAGAGAGAGAAAGAGTGAGAGAGAGAAAGAGCGAGAGAGAAAGCGCGAGAGTGAGAAAGAAATAGAAAGAAAGAGAGAGGGAGAGAGAGGGAGCAAGAGAGAGCACGAGAGGGAGCGCTCGAGAGAGAGCGAGCGAGAGCGAGAGAGCGCGAGAGAGAGCGAGAGAGAGAGCGAGAAAGAGAGAGGGAAATAAAGAGAAAGAAAGAGAGAGGAAGAGAGGAAGAGAGAGGGATAGAGGTAGAAAGGGGGAGAGAGTGAGAGAGCGAGAGAGCGAGAGAGAGAGCATGAGAGCGAGAGAGAGAGCGAGAGAGCGAGAGAGCGCCAGAGAGAGAGCGCCAGATAGAGCGAGAAAGAGAGAGAAATAAAGAGAAAGAAAGAGAGAAGGGGAGAGAGGGAGAAAGGGGGAGAGAGCGAGAGAGCGAGAGAGCGAGAGAGCAAGATAGCTAGAGAGAGAGCGAGAGCGAGAGACCGAGAGACCGAGAGAGAGAGAGAGAGAGCGCCAGAGAGAGAGCAAGAGAGCGCCAGAGAGAGAGAGAGAGAGAGCGAGAGAGAGCGAGAAAGAGAGAGAAAGAAAGAGAAAGAAAGAGAGAGAGGAAGAGAGGAAGAGAGGAAGAGAGAGGGAGAGAGGGAGAAAGAGTGAGAGAGCAAGAGAGCGAGAGAGAGAGCGAGAGAGCGCCAGAGAGAGAACGCCAGATAGAGCGAGAAAGAGAGAGAAAGAGAGAGAAAGAAAAGAAGAAGGAGAGAGAGAGGCGAGAGAGCAAGAAGCGAGAGAGGCGAGGCGAGGCGAAGCGTAGAGAGAGAGCAAGAGGCGCCAGAGAGAGAGCGAAGCGCCAGAGACAAGCGCCAGAGAAGCGCCAGAGAGAGAAATAAAGAAAGAAAGAGAGAGAGAGCGAAAGCGAGACCGAGAGAGAGAGCGAGAGCGCCAGAGAGAGAGAAACAAGAGAGCGCTCAGAGAGAGAGGCGAAGAGCGCCAGAGAGAAGGCATCAGAGAGCTGAGAAAGAGAGAGAGAGAAAGAAAGAGAAAGAAAGAGAGAGAGGAAGAGAGGAAGAGAGAGGGAGAGAGGGAGAAAGGGGGAGAGAGTGAGAGAGCGAGAGAGCGAGAGAGAGAGCGAGAAAGAGAGAGAAAGAGAGAGAAATAAAGAGAAAGAAAGAGAGAAGGAGAGAGAGGGAGAGAGGGAGAAAGGGGAGAGAGCGAGAGAGCGAGAGAAGCGAGAGAGAGAGAGAGAGAGAGAGAGAAATAAAGAGAAAGAAAGAGAGAGAGGAAGAGAGGAAGAGAGAGGGAGAAAGGGGGAGAGAGTGAGAGAGCGAGAGAGAGAGCGAGACCGAGAGAGCGCCAGAGAGAGAGCAAGAGAGCGCCAGAGAGAGAGCGAGAGAGCGCCAGAGAGAGAGCGAGAGAGCGCCAGAGAGAGAGCGCCAGAGAGAGAGCGCCAGAGAGAGAGCGAGAGAGAAAGAGAGAGAGAGAAAGAAAGAGAAAGAAAGAGAGAGAGGAAGAGAGGAAGAGAGAGGGAGAAAGGGGGAGAGAGTGAGAGAGCGAGAGAGCGAGAGACCGAGAGAGAGAGCGCCAGAGAGAGAGCAAGAGAGCGCCAGAGAGAGAGCGCCAAAGAGAGAAAGAGAGAGAGGAAGAGAGAGGGAAAGAGGGAGAAAGGGGGAGAGAGCGAGAGAGAGAGCGAGAGAGAGAGCGAGAGAGAGCGCCAGATAGAGAGAGAAAGAGAGAGAATAAAGAGAGAGAAAGAGAGAAGGAGAGAGCAAGAGAGCGAGAGAGCGAGAGAGAGAGCGAGAGAGCGCCAGAGAGAGAGCAAGAGAGCGACAGAGAGAGAGCGAGAGAGCGCCAGAGAGAGAGCGCCAGAGAGAGCGAGAAAGAGAGAGAGAGAGAGAGAGAGAAAGAAAGAGAAAGAAAGAGAGAGAGGAAGAGAGGAAGAGAGAGGGAGAGAGGGAGAAAGGGGAGAGAGTGAGAGAGCGAGAGAGCGAGAGAGAGAGCGAGAAAGAGAGAGAAAGAGAGAGAAATAAAGAGAAAGAAAGAGAGAAGGAGAGAGAGGGAGAGAGGGAGAAAGGGGAGAGAGCGAGAGAGCGAGAGAGAGAGAGAGAGAAAGAGAGAGAGAGAATAAAGAGAAAAGAAAGAGAGAGAGGAAAGAGAGAGGAGAGAGGGAGAAAGGGGGAGAGAGTGAGAGAGGCGAGAGAGAGGCGAGACCGAGAGGCGCCAGAGAGAGAGAACAAGAGGCGCCAGAGAGAGAGCCGAGAGAGCGCCAGAGAGAGAGAGCGCCAGAGAGAGGCAGAGAAGCGCCAGAGAGAAGAGAGAGAAAGAAAGAGAAAGAAAGAAGAGAGAAAGAGAGGAAGAGGGAGAGAAGAGAGGGAGAAAGGGGGAGAGAGTGAGAGAGCGAGAGAGCGAGAGACCGAGAGAGAGAGCGCCAGAGAGAGAGCAAGAGAGCGCCAGAGAGAGAGCGCCAGAGAGAGAAAGAGAGAAAGAGAGAGGAAAGAGAGGAAAGAGGAGAAAGGGAGAGGGGAGAGAGAGCGAGAGAGAGAGCGAGAGAGAGCGAGAGAGGCGCCAGATAGAGAGAGAGAAATAAAGAGAGAAGAGAGAAGGAGAGAGAAGAAAGCGAGAAGCGAGAGAGAGAAGCGAAGGCGCCAGAGAGAGAGAGAGAAGAAGGCGCCAGAGAGAAGGCGAGAGAGGCGCCAGAGAGAAGCGCCAGAGAGAGAGAGAAAGAGAGAGAAATAAAGAGAGAGAGAGAGCGAGAGCGAGAGACCGAGAGAGAGAGCGAGAGAGCGCCAGAGAGAGAGCAAGAGAGCGCCAGAGAGAGAGCGAGAGAGCGCCAGAGAGAGAGCGCCAGAGGAAGAAGAGAGAAAAAGAGAGAGAGAGAGAAAGAAAGAGAAAGAAAGAGAGAGAGAGAGAGAGAGGAAGAGAGAGGAGAGAGGGAGAAAGGGGGAGAGAGTGAGAGAGCGAGAGAGCGAGAGAGAGAGCGAGAGAGAGAGCGAGAGAGCGCCAGAGAGAGAGCGCCAGATAGAGCGAGAAAGAGAGAGAAAGAGAGAGAAATAAAGAGAAAGAAAGAGAGAAGGAGAGAGAGGGAGAAAGGGGACAGAGAAAGAGAGAGAAAGAGAGAGAAAGAGCGAGAGTGAGAAAGAGCGAGAGAGCGCCAGAGAGAGATCGTGAGAGAGAGAGAGAGGGAGTAAAAGAAAGAGAGAAAGGGAGAGAGGGAGAGAGAGCGAGAGGCGAGAGAGAGAGGAGAGGAAGCGCGAGAGAGGGCGAGAGAGAGCGAGAGACAGAGCGAGAAAGAGAGACCGAGAGAGAGGGCGGGAGAGAGAGCGCAAGAGAAAGAGCGCGAGAGAGAGAGAGCGCGAAAGAGAGCGAGAAAGAGATTGAGAAGAAGGATGAGAAAGAAAGAAAGAGAGAAGGAGAGAGAGGGAGAGAGGGAGAAAGGGGGAGAGAGTGAGAGAGCGAGAGAGCGAGAGAGAGAGTGAGAGAGAGAGCGAGAGAGAGAGCGAGAGAGAGAGAAAGAGAGAGAGCGAGAAATAAAGAGAAAGAAAGAGAGAGAGGAAGAGAGGAAGAGAGAGGGAGAGAAGGAGAGAGGGGGAGAGAGTGAGAGAGCGAGAGAGCGCCAGAGAGAGAGCGCCAGAGAGAGCGAGAAAGAGAGAGAAATAAAGAGAAAGAAAGAGAGAAGGAGAAAGAGGGAGAGAGGGAGAAAGGGGACAGAGAAAGAGAGAAAGAGCGAGAGTGAGAAAGAGAGAGAGAGAGAGGAAAGAGAGGAAAGAGATAAAGAGGGAAACAAAGAGCGAAACAAAGAAATAAACAAGGAGACAAACAAAGAAACAAAGAAAGAGAGAAAGAGAGAGTGGATAGAGAGGAGAGAGAGGAAAGAGAGGAGAGAGGAGAGAGAGAGAAAGAAAGAAAGAAAGAGAAAGAGAGAGAGAGTGAGTGAGAAAGAGAGAGCGAAAAAGAGAGAGAGCAAGAGTGAGAGCAAGAGAGAGAGAAAGTGCGAGAGCGAGAAAGAGAGCGAGAAAGAAAGAGTGAGAGAGAAAAATAGAGAGAGAAAGAGAGAGAGAGCACTGAAGAGAGCGTGTGGGGAGCGCGATTGAAAGTGAGAAAGAGAAAGAAAGAGAGAGGGGGAGAGAGGGAGTAAGAGAGAGAGTGTGAGAGAGAGTGCAAGAGAGAGAGTACTGAAGAGAGCGAGAAAGAAAGAGAAAGAAAGAAAGAGTGAAAGAAAGAAAGAGAGAGAGAGAAATCCTCTGCCCCTGGTGTTAGTCTCCACAATTCAGAGGTTAAATGCCTGCTCTTCGCAGATGACCTGTGTCTGCTGTCACCCACAGCACATGGCCTACAGCAGAGCCTGGACCTGCTAGAGCAGTACTGCCAGACCTGGGCCCTGGCAGTAAACCCCAAAAAGACTAAAATAATGATTTTTCAGAGAAGATCCAGATCTCAGGGAATTAGACCAAAGTTCTCAATTGGTACAAAATATATAGAGTACTGCACACACTACAACTACTTAGGTTTAAAAATAAGCTCAACTGGACACCTTAATGAGGCAGTGAATGAACTGAGAGAGAAAGCACATGGGGCATTCTACGCCATTAAAAACAAATTCAAATTGAAATACCTATTAAAATTTGGCTAAAACTTATTGAATGTGTCATTGAACCAATTGCACTTTATGGCAGCGAGGTGTGGGGTCCACTTGCAAAACAAGATTTCACCCAATGGGACAAACACCCCATTGAAACCCTGCATGCTGAGTTCTGTAAGATTCTCCTACATGTCCAGAGGAAAACTACAAACAATGCATGCAGGGCAGAATTAGGCCAATATCCACTAATAATAAAAACTCAAAAAAGAGCAATTAAGTTTTGGAAACATCTAAAAATACAGTGACCCCTCTCATATCATTACCAAGCCCTGCAATGCCAAGAGCTGAGCAAAGAAAAGAGTCCCCTCATCCAGCTGGTCCTGGGGCTGAGTTCACAAACCTGTTCTACTAACACACTGAAGCCTCAGGACCAGAACATACAATCAATCAGAATAAAACAAATTACATCACAATCAAAACAAAACTACATTGCTCATTGGGAAACACAAGCACAAGCACAAAGCAAAATGCAGTGCTATCTGGCCCTAAATCGACAGTACACCGTGGCAAACTATTTGACCACGGTTACTGATCAAAACCTTAGAAAAACCTTGACAAAGTACAGGCTCAGTGAGCACAGCCTTGCCATTGAGAAGGGTAGACACAGGAAAACCTGGCTGCCTGTAGAGGAAAGGCTGTGCAACCACTGCACCACAGCAGAACCTGAGACAGAGCTGCATTTCCTGACAAAATGTCAAAAATATAAAACAATTAGAGAGTGTCATTTCCCCAAATTTGAAACCCATATTCAAGGTTTCAAAGACCTCTCTGATGAGAATAGGCTACCCATCCTGTTGGGGGAGGAAACAGAAAGCTGTGGGCTGGCAGCGCACTACATCACTGCCTGCCATAAGATGAGGGACAGTGTCTGACAGACCAATCAACCTGCACATGTCTTCTACTGTATGCTTATTGTTGTTGTTCAATGTGGTTATTGTTGTTACTGTTGTCCTGTTGACAATTTTGATTATTAATTATGTTCATATTATAAATATCAAATGTAAGCTTTGGCAATATGTACATTGTTACGTCATGCCAATAAAGCAAATTGAATTGAATTGAATTGAGAAAGAGACAGAGAAAGAGAGAGAGAAAGAGTGAGAAAGAAAAATAGAGAGAGAAAGAGAGAGTGAGCACTCAAGAGAGCACTCAAGAGAGAGATAGAGAAAGACAGCGAGAAAGAGATCGAGAAGAGAGAGAGTGCGCAAGCGAGAAAGAAATAGGAAGAAAGAGAGAGGGAGAGAGGGAGTGAGAGAGAGAGAGTGCGAGAGAGAGAGTGCAAGAGAGAGAAGAGTGCAAGAGAGAGAGCGAGAAAGAAAGAGAGAAAGAGAGAAAGGGAGAGAAAGAGAGAAAGAGCAAGAGAGAGAAAGAGTGTGAGAGCATCAGACAGAGCAAGAGTGAGAAAGAGAGAGAGAAAGAGAGAGAGGAGAGCGAAAAATAGAGCGTGAATGAGAGAGAGCGAGAGAGCGAGAAAGAAAGAGTGAAAGGAAGAGAAGAGAGAAAGAGAGAGAGAAAGAGAGAGAGAAAGAGTGAGAGAGAGAAAGAGATGGTGAATGGAATTATTTACTACCATTTTATATTATTATATGTTATTGTTTCTAATTTTATTACAATGTATATTGTATACATTGTTGCTTTGGCAATATTGACACAATGTTTTTCATGCCAATAAAGCAGCTTGAATTTGAATTTGAATTTGAATTTGGTGAGAGAAAGGGAGCGAGAAAGAGAGAAAGAACGAGAAAGGGAGCGAGAAAGAAATAGAAAGAAAGAGAGAGGGAGGGAGAGAGAGGGAGAGAGGAAGTAAGAGAGAAAGAGAGAGAAAAAGGGAGAGCAAGAGAAAGAGCGAGAGAGAAAGCGCGAGAGAGAGAAATAAAGAGAAAGAAATAGAGAGGGAGAGATGGAGAAAGGGGGAGAGAGAAATAGAGAGAAAGGGAGAGAAAGAGCGAAAAAGCAAGAGAAGGAGCAAGAGAGAAAGCGTGAGAGCGAGAAATAAAGAGAAATAAAAAGAGAGAGAGAGAGTACGAGAGAGAGAGAGCGCGAAAGAGAGAGAGTGTGAGAGCGAGAAAGAAATAGAAAGAAAATCTAAATCTACAACATAAAACAATCGTACAGATTGGCTCAAAACAGTGCAGAGAGATTCATTGAAACATTGAACTCAAATGAAATGATGAACTCTATACAGTTTTTCAATAACTCACAATACCAAAACAATAAAGAAGGTGTCAATTCGGCTACTCAAAACATCAATTGCATATTCAAAAAGCAGCATTGAAAGCAAATTTGAGAAAACCAAAGAAATGCAACATCAGAAACAAAAAACAAAATGTTTCTGAAAAATGATTTGATAACGAATGTAAAACAATTAGAAAACACCTAAGACAAATGTCAAATGAAAAACATAAGCAGCAAAACAACCCAGATCTACGCTATGAATACTGTGAAACTCTGAAACCGTATGAACATACTGGAACACAAGAAATAGAATTATACCGACAAGACACTTGATGAAATTGAAAACGCAATTGACCAAAATCAGTTCTGGGACATGTGGAACAATTTAAGCACAACAAAACCACAAGAATTAGCCATACAAGATGAAGGAATTTGTAAAACTTATTTTGACAATCTATACAAAAACATTCCACAAAAAGACTTACAACAGAACCAATTAGAAATTCAAGAAAAAATGTAACTTCTTAGGGAGCAGCAGCCGAGGTGTCAGTTTTGGAGTCTGGCGTGCCCAAAGTAAAATACCTGCCACTCAGGCCCAGAAACTAGGATATGCACATAATTAGTATTATTGGATAGGAAACACTCTGAAGTTTCTACAACCGTTAAGATAATGTCTGTGAGTATAACAGAACTGATATAGCAGATGAAAACCCGAGGAAAATCCATCCGGATTTGCAGTTTTTTTTGTAGATGACCTTTTTCTCCAAGCTGCTTATAGGATTCAATGTTATGTAGGACTGAGACTGCAGTACCTATGGCTTCCACTAGATGTCAACAGTCTTTATAGAGTGTTTGGAGGCTTTAGCACTAAGCAGAACTGATAGAAAGAGGAAATAGTCAAGGGACCACATTTGTCAACAACTTTTCTTGGGCGCGAGATTGTGAGCGTGAAACACTTTATTTTTCTTTTATATTGTTTATGATATCATCCGAGTGCATTATTATCGCTAATATTCATAAAAGGATAGCTAAGGATGCATTATAAATGATGTTTGATTTGTTTGTGCAAAGATGACAGGTATATTTGAACGCGTTCTCTTCACTGTACAACGGGTGACTCGACGGTGGATTTTATGAACATAACGCGCCAACCAAACAGAGATTTATGGATATAATAAATGACTTTTTCTAACAAAAGAACCATTGGATGTCTTCGTTGGACACTTGGGAAGCCCTCAGCAGAAGTTCTTTGAAAGGTAAGTGATATTTTTTAGCTCTTATATGGGTTTTGTGTGACCCGAGCTGGATATGAATTTATGCTAATGATTAAATATTGGAGGTGCTATCCTCAAACAATCAAATGTTGTGCTTTCACCGTAAAGCCTTTTTAATCTGACAACGCTGTGATATTGCCAAGAATCAGAGCTTTTGATTACTATGCAACACTTGTATATTGATGAATGTTTAATAATTCAACTTTTGGATTTTGAATTTGGCGCCATACATTTCACCGGGTAGTGTCGGGAGCGGCCCGCTAGCGCGCCGTTTCTCCCTAATTAATATCCTTGAATCAGTCATTAAAAACAACCAAAATCCATTAGATTACCCAATAACCCAACAAGAACTAAATGAAAAGCTCAAATCTATAAAATCAAAGAAGGCGTGTGGTCTAGATAACATCAGAAATGAAATGCTGAAAAACAGCACACCTGAGTTGCAAAATGCTATGCTTAAATTGTTCAACATGGTTTTAACTTCTGGCTCATCTCCCCTATCCACAAAAGTGGAGACAAATCAGACCTCAATAATTACAGGGGAATTTACGTAAACAGCAACTTGGGAAAAGTTTTCTGCAGCTTTTTGAATGTAAGAATTCAAACCTTTCTTTGTAATAAGTAAATGTAAAATTGGCTTTCTCCCTAACCATCGCACTACTGACCATATATACACCTTACACACACTAATTAATAAACACGTCCACCAAAAAAAAAGAGGGCAAAATCTTTGCTTGCTTTATTGACTTTAAAAAAGCATTTGATTCTATTTGGCACAAAGGCCTATTCTACAAAATTCTCCAAAGTGGGCTTGGTGGTAAGGTGTATGACTTTATAAAATGTATGTACACAGAAAACAAGTGTGCAATTAAAATTAAAAACCAAAGAACAGAATTATTTTCACAACGTTGAGGTGTGAGACAAGGCTTCATTTTGAGTCCAAAACTTTTCAACATTTATATCAATGAATTAGCAGACACGTTGGACCATTCTCCAGCCCCAGGACTCACACTATTTGACACAGAGGTAAAATACCTGCTATATGCTGATGACTTGGTACTTCTATCACCAACCAAAGAAGGTCTTCAACAGAATCTTGCCATTATTGGGCCCTGGCAGTAAATGTCAAAAAAACTAAAATCATGATTTTCCCCCCAAAAAACAGATGTCAGAAACACAACTATAAATTCACCCTGAACAACACCATAATTGAACACACTAAAGATTACACATACCTTGGTCTGACCATATCTGCAGCGGGAAACTTTAATATGGCAGTGAATGCACTCAAAGAAAAAGTCTGCAGAGCATTGTATGCAATAAAAATGAAATGAAAATGAAATTAGAATTTGGACCAAAATATTTGACAGTGTAATCCTACCAATAGCTCTTTACGGAAGTGAGGTTTGGGGGCCACTCAATAAACTGGACTTTAAAATGTGGGACAAACATCCAATTGAAGCCCTACATGCAGAATTCTGATGGAACATTCATAGAAATACACCAACTAATGCATGCAGGGCAGAATTGGGCAGCTTTCCAGTAGTAATGAAAATACAGAAAATATCATGACATTTTTGGCTACATCTAAATTCAAGTCCAAATTCAAGTCTGAAATTTAAAGCACTTCAAACCCAAGAGCTGAGCCTAGAAACGAGCACTCTCAGTCACTGCTTCAAAATAAAGAATTTCAATAAACAAAATCCTAAACCAATCAAAGGACTCATATTTACAACGATGGAAAAGCTAAACAAAATCCCAAAGCCGACTAAATTGCTATCTGACACTAAACAGAGAATATGAATTGGCTGATTATCTCTACTCTGTCAGAGATACGAAGCAGAGACAGATCCTTACCAGGTACAGGCTGAGTGACCACCAATTGACAGTAGAAACCTGCAGATATAAAAAGGCTACCCAAAGAGGAGCGTGTATGTGGTCACTGCATGACAGGGGAGGTAGAAAAAGAGATGCACTTTCTCCTTTACTGTGATAAATATTCCTCACCAAGAGATTCATTATTCACAGAAATTACTACATTCATTCCAAATTGTAACTTATTAAACCCAGAGGAAAAACTAAAAATACTCATGGGCGAAGGAGCAATGGCTCCGCTTGCAGCCAAATATGTATTTGCCTGCCAAAGCCTGAGGGACACTGGATAATAACATCTGCATAGTAAGCAGTAACCTAATTATTATTACTATTATTGTTATTACTATTATTGTTATTGCTATTAGTATTGTTGTTTAGCATTCCAAATAGTAGTGGTATGGGTTGTAGCGCTATCCCGCTGGACAAGAACTGGTTGAATCAACGTTGCTACCACGTCATTTCAACCTAACAAAATATACAAGATGACTTTAAATCAATGTGGAAAACTGATTGGATTTTCAAAAAATCATCAAGTAAGGAAATTTAGTTTTTTTTTCATCCAACTTTTAACCTAAATCCAATAACAGGGTGACATTTTTGGTTGATTTCACATTGAATTCACATTAGTTGAACTCACCTCTGTGCCCAGTGGGATACTCGTTGAAGCCAATAACAACAATGTTTACTGTCAACAATCCAAACATATTGAGCAAAGACTGGATGTTTTTTTTTACTGTTGCTATCACTTGTGACTGTAGCCTATGCTATTTAATAAACTGTAGTATCAATCCAATGGAATAGGACAAGAATATTTCGTGCCCCCAGCCAAATTAGAGTTGATGACCTACAGAACTTGAGACATGTATATTAAGCCATGGAACGCCTTGATTGGCCAGTGAGCTGCCAAGCCCTCATCACACCTACAACTTGTTCATTTCGCACTACCGCCATCTATTGCGCTCATAATAACAGCTGTGAAAATAGCAAAGAATATTTCTGATACACCCCCTGACCTATAGTGCTACAGCCAGCGCTTAGATCCACCACTGCGCTATTTTAACAAACCTATAGCCCAATTTATGATGACAAGAGTATAGACTAAATGATGTTATCGAATAATATACTGACAAATCATATATTGACAATAAAATAGTGATTTGTAATGGAACGAACCATAATGGCTGATCCACGAATGGATACAAAAGGTCTACAGTGGAGGGTTTATTTGTGTAGCTAATAGCCTTGTCAGTATACTGGGTTTTTTATATTTGTAGCTACTTTTTTATTAAATATCTGCAGTCAACTTGTGCAATACGTTAGGCGAAAAAGCAAATCATGTTCTTCATTTCACCTGTGACATTATTTTACATTATGAAGCTTACCATAGTTCCCCAGAACAGTCAAGTCAAGTGTTTCTTTGCAAATAGCACAATAGCACAGGTGAGTCCAGCTGTGTATTGACAGGGGTTGTGTTTTATATTGAAAGTAAAGTTGTTGTTTTTTGCTACATTAGTTTTCCTTCGCAGAAAATACATCAGTGCAACACATTCGGCAGAAAATAGCTTAATTTTCATCAGATGACAACAGAAGTGCAACGCAATCTGGCTGGCAGCCACACAAGTAAATGAGCTTACAAAGTAGAGGTGCGTGGGTAAAATCACCGGGGAAGCCAATCCAGAAAAAGTCATATTAAAACATCTGTGTTGTGATATTTGCATTAAATTCAACCACGCCTTTGTTTCATTACAAAACCTGAGAGCAACATCTGTCCGGTGAAGTCCACAAAACATATTGCATCTAACAAACAGTTACATGACCTACAGCATGGTCAAGCAAAGTAATGTATCCGACATTTTTGGACTACTAAACAACTGTTGATTGAGAACCACAGAGCGTTACCGCAAAGAAAGCCAGAGCTGCCTCCACTATTCCAGCACCATTTCAACTTCAGCATTTTAACATAATCTAATCACCTATGCTTAGTTTAAGACAGTGACAACTAAAATATATATTTTTAAACTATTCAGTCCAATCAACGTAAGCTAAATATGATGTGGCTGTCCATGGCACTGATTTGTGTGCGTGCATGCGTGTGTGCAAGTAGAAAAGAAAATGTTGACTCACCTTAACTTGTAGAGAAACGCCAATGCCATTTCCTAAACGGTCTATGACTCTGTGATACAGTACACGCTTTACATTTTTGTTGACCTAGGCTACCTGGCCAAAATACTTCTCGCTAGCCTAACTTCCTTTCATGGGCAAAGATACGCCAGGCATACTACATCTAGCTACATGTTGAACTTCCATACTCTCAGGCCAAGGGCACAATGTAATGAATTTATGGTTGGATCAGAATTACCGTTATAATCATTGGCCAGTACGGAGATTTAAGTAAAACCACAAGTCCAAATCACTATCTCCATCGATGGCTAATTTAGGAAAGTGACGATTTTAGCTAGCTAGCCACCAGAGGAAAAAAACACAATGAGATGCAGCAATTCAATTTTTGTTCTGTCAATAATAACACTTGGCTTGTAATGTGATTGGTCTGAAGCCAAATCCAAACTGGCTTCCCTCAACACTTTTTTTTGGGGCGCCAGGACCAATCACAGCTGAGCTCACTCACTCGCATTCTGAGACGAGAATTGGAACAAAATTAGTCTGATGTCAAGCAGAAATTACAATTAGAAGCATTTTAGATCTGCATTTACAAAACATAGCAAGAGATTTTATATTTTGTTATATTTTTTCCCTGCATGAAAAATGAAGACTGCGTTAATGCGACCCCTAAGGGTCTAAGTAAGTTACTGAATTAAGAAGGTGATGGGGCATCATATTGTGTAAGCTTTCTGCCATGTTTGAGAAGTCAACACCCTTTGTATGAGTTATCTGTACAGCTGCCATTGCTATCTTGATTTCCTTGCGTTTTTTTTTCTCCTCCATTCTCGGCCCCTCTGCTCATCCCTCATCTTCTCCAAGCAGAGCAGGCTGAATTAAGAAGGTGCCCTAGACAGACACACTCCAGACAGACACAGCGTGTACACATCCTGCTTTAGAGCAGACAAGCGTGCATCAAAACTTTGTTCATTTGAACAATGTCTCTTGTTCACATTCGCTTGCTTGTAAATGTCCAAACTCAACAAAAATAAAATTTGGTAGCTCCTACCTGTATAACTTTATGGGCTAGATTGCCTGTCTTTGCGCACTTTAGCATATTCAGCTAGCAGCCTCCATGGAAATGTGCTATTACTTGAGCTAATTTTGTTAGCGTTCTGGTAAGACGCTCAACAGTCTGAGTTTTTGGCGCCTTCTTGTGTTCTAAACCTGTAAATCCTAGAATGAGAGAAGGACTCTATCAAAATGTGAAAATCTGGAAACATTCCAACCCTAGTCGCTAACAAGAACTGTGTCGTTTTTTAATTTGTAATTTCATCAATTCATAGTTCAAGATCAAATTCTGTAGATAAAGTGCTCTGCATGCTGATTGAGTTGATTTGTCATTTTCTATATGACCTTCCACAGACTAACTACACAAAAAATAACAGCACGGCTCGGTCGATCATTCCAATAAACTGGACAGCGATCAGGCTCAGCCTAGATGGAAACAAATGTGTACACTAAAACTAATGCAAGAGTCGTACTGTACAGTTTCAGCAATTACTCAGCTGGAGGAAAAACATGAGAGGGAAGAGGAGAGACTGAGATGAGATCATCTGCATTACAAGGGAGGTAAACACATAAACCTGAGACTGAATAACGTCTGATGTTTCCAGTGCTGCCTGTAGAGTGTAGTGTGTGTGTGCTCGTTAGTTTCTCCATGTTCTTGCTGTTTCCATTCCAGATACAGGAGCAAAACAAAAAATGAAATATTTTTTTTACACAATTTTGAGGTCAGGTAGTATCATTTATTCATCCCATATTGGAGGGGCGAGTAAAGAAAGAGCACTAAGAACATTTGGCTTTTTTTGCTGCTGATGGGAGCGCTTCAAAAAAGGCACATTATGTATTCAAACCTAGAAACAGGATTTACTCAGGCACCACATTTCATTAAATCAGCACAAAATTGTTGCCTCACACTAATTATATCATAATAATCATAGCAATTGTTATAGTAAATGGCAAATTAATTAACTGTATCAAATCTTGAGATATATACCCTTTGAATCACCCATTCAAAAAATTATTAAGAAAGAAAACTAAGAGCTTGATACATAGGGCACATTATCAATTTGTTTCAAATAAAACACCATGACAGCTTGTAAGCCTTCCAAGGCTTTTGTAGTGTCCGTTACCCCGAATATTCCCTGTAATGCCACATTGAGCTGCTGGCAGGGATGGAGTTGAGACTCCTGGGGATTCAGCTTTAGTCTGCTGGACAACTTAAATGGAATCAATATGCAGTGGAAACTTTTTATGTCCCTAACTAGGTGCTGGGAACTGCTGTGGAAGCCTGGCACACTGAATAAATTGCAGCATAAATCAAGGACAAGGTAAGCAAAGCTGTCCCACTATAAGATTCATTCTACACCTTCCTCACTGCTAAATTATAAATTTCCAAGAATTATGGGACATGGGCAATAAGATTCCACTTGGAGATAAATGCTTGCTTGCACATGCTCAGCTCGGCTCTGAGTCAAACCTTGATGGCTCTGCATTTCTAGAGTTAATACACATGGAGTACCGGTCATCCACTCCATGACAGATTAAAGTAAATCAGATTTAAAATGAAAAATAATAATAGTAATGGGAATTAAATGCCATGGCATCAGGTTGACATATATCCAAGACCATATAACACACTATAAATGTTCTCATTTCAATAATAAGAAATACCATCTACAGCTGATCCATGCGCAATTCATTATTTAAGTACTGAAGCAATGGTAGCCTAGTGATTACATGTGCTCCAATCTGAGTGAAAGTATCCTCTCTGTGTGCAGTGCAAGCGACTTTAACCGTAAAACATACACTGAATTGAGAGAAGCCCTGTTGACTCTACAAGCACTGCATGGGGAAATCACATATTTTAATCCCTTTCAAAGAATCCTCACTGTGGTGAACTGTGGCTTCTCCTTAGCAACAGGCTGACCCCGTTTCTATGGTTATGGTGCCCTCTCTGTGCTTCAGTCAGGACAGCGATGGCACAAAGGGACAAGACTATGTGGGCGACGTTAACTCAAGAACAGCTGACACAATTAATCACTGCTGCCTACAATGAATATGAGGGAAAGCAACATGATACAAACAGATAAGTCGTGACTGGAAAACTGGGCTGTTAATTATAGCTTTCAGAAACTTTGATTGAAGTCAATCAACTTTACCAGAGGCAATTCTATACTGAACAAAAATATGAACACAACATGTACTGTAGTGTTGGCCCCATGTTTCATGAGCTGAAATAAAACATAACAGAAATGTTCCATATGCACCAAAGCTTATTTCAACTGATGAAAAACTCATTCTGATTGGCTGGGCCTGGCTCCCATGTGGGTGGGTCTATGCACTCCCAGGTCCACCAATGGCTGTGTCCCTGCTCAGTCATGTGAAATCCAAAGATTAGGACCTAATGAATTTATTTAAATTGACTGATTTCCTTATATGAACTGTAACTCCATTTGTTCTGTATATTTTAACTGCACTATCTGAAATATTATTTCTAGTGCATGCAGCACATAAGATAATACGAAATATGAAAATAGAAGAAGTCACTGTAGTGTGATGTTGCTGCTTCTTGTGTATTCCCTTTTAACCAAAAGTCAATGTCACCATTATTAGTCAGTTGTACAACTAAATGCCTCCAACTGAAATGTGTCTTCCGCATTTAACCCAACCCCTCTGAATCAGAGAGGTGCGGGGGGCTGAATTAATCAACATCCACTTCTTCGGCACCCGGGGAACAGTGGGTTAACTGCCTTGTTCAGGGGCAGAATGACAGATTTTTACCTTGTCAGCTCAGGGATTTGAACTTGCAACCCTCTGGTTACAAGTCCAACACTTTAACCACTAGGCTACCTGCCACCTACCTAACCAGAGAACACAATGGAAATAAGCCATTACTTTGGGCTTTATTGTGTTTTTATCCTTGATCAATTATAATGTATGTAATGTTATCTCTGGCTGGAGCTGCCTACTACTTTATACATTCAATGAGATATGGCTATTCATTAGGTGCTATATTCACACTTCTCCCTTGTCTCAGTAAAAACATCTCATTTGTCACTTCTTCCCTAGTCTTCCTTTACTCTGCCTGTCGTTGCTATGCAACAAAGTCTGGGTAATGAGAATCATTATCGAACAAGCTATTAACTAAGGTTATGAATCCAGAAAGGAATTTTTAAATTGCAAGAATGACCTCACTGCCAACTCATTAAGCAAAAAAAAAATTGAACACTTTCCTTTCACATGATTTCATGAGACTTGACGCAGCGGATCCTAGCCCCTCACTCTCCTGAAGGGGCTGCTCTTCAAACAAGCAAAGAGGTACATCATCTTTCACTGTTGTTGTTATGACAGTTGATGATAACTGGATGCCACACCAGAAAAGATACATTGGCTATGTCTCAAAATTGCACCTTGACCCTATTTACTATATAGTAGTGCACTACTTTTGACCAGGGCCCATAGTGAATATGGTGTGATTTGAACCGCAGCCATTACCACCGCATGTGTCTTTACTTCCTTATCCCCAGGGGTGACAGCTGCCACACCCCAGCTCTTGACCCCATGTGACCCCTGCAGCACTCCAATTCCATTTCCTGCTGCCAGCTGGCCTGACGGATTACTCAGTGACTCCGTTCAGGGGAAGGGGGCTTGCGTGTGAGTGAGTGAGTGAGTGAGTGAGTGAGAAAGACAGTGGGTGGTTGTCAGCTGTAGTGCCCAGCCCCCACTCAAGATATAACTAAGATCTGCTCATTTAAAATAAATAGCCTACCTTTGAAGCCTTTTCAGCTTCGCTTAAATGACACAATATACATCTATATCCTCTCACATCTAGAGCACACCTACTTATACCCTCAGGGAACAACACTAAATGAGGATGGATCATAAGTCCACTTAACATTTAGTTAATATAGAGACAGGCAAGTCATACATTAAATTACAGAGCTAAGAGATAAAATAAGTGCATCTTGGCAATGGTTAGTGCTACTTGCTTGCAAAGGCTGGTGAGTATAATCTGATCCTGCATACTGTAAACATTCTATTACTGAACCTGCACAGCATTATGCTCACCATAAGCAAGGGACACAATGTCTGCGTCCCAGATGGCACCTGATTCCCTAGGAGCAAAAAGTAGGTCAAAAGTAGTGTACTAAATAAGGAATAGGGTGCTATTTGGGACACCTACAATGGTGTGTTCAGAGCACTTTAACCGGCTAACCCTCCTAAGGCGTGTGTGTGTGTCGTGTATCATTCGTGTTGTTGAATATCTGCTGTCCAATATCCTAGTGTATTGAGTCTCTACTGAGCTACTCACACACATAACCCTTGTATTATTATTTGTCTTCTCTTAGTATTTGCATTTTGTATGCATAGGAAAAAACAAAATGGACACAATGTATGTTTGTATTTCTAGTGTTGATCATGTAATTGTCTTTTAAACCTGACACAACATGATATCCCATTTAAACTTTTAGACACTACATACACAGAATAAACCATTGCTTTTACAAAATGATGAATGTCATGCTAATAAGATGTTATGGTCTGCACAACACAAACTTATATATCTGAGGATAAATTCAGTCAATATTTCAAATAATACCCATCCATTTTAGGCATGGAGCATTCTACATGGGGAATGGAATATTCCCAGTAGGCTACATGAATGAAATGCACAAATCAAAGAAGCATTATCTTAAGACACCATTGGCAACAGCTGCAGAGGGACTTTCTGTGTGATAGGGATTAGTCAGTGTCTTTACAATTGTACATAATGTCAATTTAAGACCTCTTCCAAATCTTCAACAGACAATTGGGAGGGGACATGAGGTGGGTTTGAGCCCCCTCTTAAATTGATAGAGCCATATAATTGTGCAGACTGCTTGGAGTAGGTGAAGGCCCTTCTCCTCAACATCTCCCCTTTCCACATAGACACCATGAGCAAGGTGGAGAGGACCACACCCCCGAGGGTGAGCAGGCACAGCCCTGCTATAACCCACCGGTCCAGGTGAACCCCTACCAGGGCGTTCTCCCTCTCCAGTCTCTCCATCTCCCGGGCCGACACACTGTCAGGGTTCACCTTAACTTCCCGGGGAACACTGTAGGAGATGGCTACTAACGATATGCCAGTCACCAGGCAAGTAACAGCACTTATGAAACCGTAATCCACTGACTTCCCCGAGGCTTCGGATGTAAACTCATTGTCTGACAACATGGCCAGTTCCGGGACACCGTCGTGGAGTTCGCTGAAGGAGCTGTGACTCAGGCTTCCGTTGTTGCTCCTCGCTAACTGCTGCGGACTGGTCTCATCCTGTTGTAAATCGACATCCTCAGATGTCTCCAATTCCTCCTGGCAATATACGGTTCTCTCAGCTCCTGCTCCCCGCTGGCTGATTGCTCCGGGCTGCCCGTCTCCTGAGGCAGTTGGCCATGGTCCTGAATCCGCGCAGGCAGTCTTCCAATTCCCCGACTCGCAGCGATGCTCGTTGGAAAGTGACTTTTTATTGATGTGTTGGTAGTTTGAAGCCCATGGGAGGCTTTTTGTGGGATCTGACGGACTGTCCTCTTGATCAAAGTAGAGGTGTTCTTGATCAACTATTTGAACATGTTCCATTTCCAGCTCGCTGTAAATGCAGATAATGAACATGCAGGCCTATTAGTTCACAATTGCCAGCAGCACACACATATATATGTAGGCTATTGCTAAGAAAGTGGATGTCCTCGTTCATTTAAAGTTAATTCAAATGACTGCTCATTTAAATCGCTGACACACTATTCAGACAATTCATATCACACAAAGTTACATTTAATAACTCGAGCATGGTGGATTATTTTCGACCAATAGGTACCTACCTATAAATTCCTTGACGCATTGGTATCCAAATTTCTAAATGTAAAAATCCCCCAGAAATCAATGTAACATCTCTAAATCTGTTTTAAGTGCAGTGGAAGCATATCTTTTACTTTTGAATTGTAACACCGAAAAAAGCATAAAACTGAGACAAGTGAATCGAATGACTTGGTAAAAAATGTCCTAATCCTATCATGTATCCAGGATTAACAAACGTTGCATTTTGTACAACGCTGCTTTACCAAAACACTTCACCAAACACTAGCCGTTCATAGTTCTCTCGCTCGGTATAGCCTACACAACCACAACATAAGTGAATGGCAAAGCCTACGCGTCCTCATTCACAATCTCATTAACAGTAGAGTGAAATATTTCTACTCAAATGATCGTGGTAATTTCTAATTATCATTCCTATTGTATATACCTTTTGCTTTCCCAGAATATGTCTGCTGGTCGCCTCCCCGTCCCTGGCTTCTATTGCTTTGGTAATTAGAGAGCGAAATCTTTGACAGACCCCTCCCACGCGCAGGGCTCAGTCAGGCTGCCTCACGCAGGGACTGAATTAAATTCTGTAGGCTATTTCTCAGCACACATTTTCACGAACAGAACAGAGCACCGACGAGTCAGATGAGGGAAACCTAACACAGCATTGTGAGAAACTAAGTGCATGTTGTTAGAACACTAATATTCAGTGGCGGTCCCTCATTCAGGGCAGGGCAGCTGGGGCATAGCTCCATCACTCTCCTTACACAGCCTGGAGGTGTGTTTTTTGGTCATTGTCCTGTTTAAAAACAAATTATAGTCCCACTAAGCGCAAACCAGATGGGATGGCGTATCATTGCAGAATGCTGTGGTAGCCATGCTGGTTATGTGCGTCTTGAATTCTAAATAAATCACTAGTGTCACCAGCAAAGCGACCCCACACCATCACACATCCTCCTCCATGCTTCATAGTGGGAACCACACCTGCAGAGATTTTCCGTTCACCTACTCTGTTGTCTCACAAAGACACGGCGGTTGGAACTTGAGAGCCAGTTTCATCATAGCGCTTGATGGTTTTTGCAACTGCACTTGAAGAAACTTTGAGAGTTCTTGAAATTCTCCGTATTGACTCAAAGGCATTATAAGAAGGAAAGAAATTCCACAAATTAACTTTTAACAAGGCACACCTGCTAATTGAAAAGCATTCCAGGTGACTACCTCATGAAGCTGGTTGAGAGAATGCCAGGAGTGTGCAAAGCTGACATCAAGGCAAATATAAAATATATTTTGATTTGTTTAACACTTTTCTGGTTACTAGATGATTCCATGTGTATCATTTCATAGTTTTGATGTCTTCACTATTATTCTATATTGTAGAAAATAGTAAAAATAAATAAAAACCCTGGAATGAGTATATGCGTCCAAACCTTTGACTGGTACTGTAACTACATATTTTTGTGCCTGTTTTGCATGTTATTTTGGAATTAATACGTGTCGCATATCAGTTTGCCAACAATGTAAAAAATAAACTAACCGCCATCGATAAGAGACAATAAGGTGCAGCTGTATTCATCGACCTGGCCAAGGCTTTCAACTCTGTCAATCACCACATTCTTATCGGGAGACTCAACAGCCTTGGTTTCTCAAACACCTGCCTCGCCTGGCTCACCAACTACTTCTCAGACAGAGTTCAGTGTGTCAAATCTGAGGGACTGTTGTCCGGACCTCTGGCAGTCTCTATGGGGGTGCCACAGGGTTCAATCCTCGGGCTGACTCTTTTCTCTGTATACATCAATGATGTCGCTCTTGCTGCTGATGATTCTCTGATCCACCTCTACGCAGACGACACCATTCTGTATACTTCTGGCCCTTCTTTGGACACTGTTAACCAACCTCCAGACGAGCTTCAATGCCAAACAACTCTCTTTCCGTGGCCACCAACTGCTCTTAAATGCAAGGAAAACCAAATGCTCTTCAACCGATCGCTGCCCTCACCTGCCTGCCCGTCCAGCATCACTACTCTGGACGGATCTGACTTAGAATATGTGGACAACTACAAATACCTAGGTGTCTGGTTAGACTGTAAACTCTCCTTCCAGACTCACATTAAGCATCGCCAATCCAAAATTAAATCTAGAATCAGCTTCCTATTTTGCAACAAAGCATCCTTCACTCATGCTGCCAAACATACCCTTGTAAAACGGACTATCCTACCAATCCTTGACTTCGGCGATGTCATTTACAAAATAGCCTCCAACACTCTACTCGGCAAATTGGATGCAGTCTATCACAATGCCATCCGTTTTGTCACCAAAGCCCCATATACTACCCACCACTGCGACCTGCATGCTCTCGTTGGCTGGCCCTCGCTTCACATTCGTCGCCAAACCCACTGGCTCCAGGTCATCTATAAGTCTTTGCTAGGTAAAGCCCCGCCTTATCTCAGCTCACATGTCACCATAGCAGCACCCAAACGTAGCACGTGCTCCAGCAGGTATATTTCACTGGTCACCCCCAAAGCCAATTCCTCCTTCGGCTGCCTTTCCTTCCAGTTCTCTAATGCCAATGACTGGAACGAACTGCAAAAATCACTAAAGCTGGAGACCTATCTCCCTCACTAGCTTTAAGCACCTGCTGTCAGAGCAGCTCACAGATCACTGCACCTGTACATAGCCCATCTGTAAATAGCCCATCCACCTACCTCATCCCCATACTGTTATTTTTGTTTTTGTTGCTCTTTTGCACCCCAGTATCTCTACTTGCACACTAATCTTCTGCACATCTATCATTCCAGTGTTTAATTGCTATATTGTAATTATCTCGCCACTATGGCCTATTTATTGCCTTTACCGCCCTTATCCTACCTCATTTGCATACACTGTATATAGACTTTTTCTATTGTATTATCGACTGTATGTTTGTGTATTCCATGTGTAACTCTGTGTTGTTGTTTGTGTCGCACTGCTTTGCTTTATCTTGGCCAGGTCGCAGTTGTAAATGAGAACTTGTTCTCAACTAGCCTACCTGGTTAAATAAAGGTTAAATAAACAAGTAAATAATAATAATAAAGCTGCATACAAACAGTGTCTCTTTTTTGCTTTCTTGAGTAAGGCAGCTCCAAAATGCAGGTGTTTCAGGCTAGTTCAGTGCTTTCTGGGGTGGTGGGTTAGCCACAATGGCATTCTAGACGATTCTGTACTTCCAACTTTGTGGCAACAGTTGGAATGACAATGCCCCCATGCACAATGCGAGGTCCATACAGAAATAGTTAGTCAAGATCGGTGTGGAAGAACTTGACTGGCCTGCACAGAGTCCTAACCTCAACTCCATCGAACACCTTTGGAATGAATTGGAACGGCGACTGCGAGCCAGATCTAATCATCCAACATCAGTACCTGACCTCACTAATACTCTTGTGGCTGAATGGAAGCAAGTCCCTGCATCAATGTTCCAACATCTAGTGGAAAGCCTTCCCAGAAGAGTGGAGGCTGTTAAAGCATCAAAGGGGGGACCAACTCCATATTATTGCCAATGATTTTGGAATTCGATTTTCGACAAGCAGGTGTCCACATACTTTTGGTCATGTAGTGAAACTGAAAACAGAGCAGGGAGGGAGGGAGAGATGAGTTTGAGTTTGTGTATGTGTGAGTGAAAGGGGCTACATGGTCAATCTGACATCTGCATTGGCCGTGCAGAATTTATGGTGATACAGCCTCTGCAGAAGTCAGGGCATTCATAGTTTTTGAGTGAGTTTGTATTTACAGTTGAAGTCGGAAGTTTACATACACTTAGGTTGGAGTCATTAAAACTTGTTTTTCAACCACTCCACAAATTTCTTGTTAACAAACTATAGTTTTGGCAAGTCGGCTAGGACATCTACTTTGTGCATGACACAAGTAATTTTTCCAACAATTGTTTACAGACAGATTATTTCACTGTATCACAATTCCAGTGGGTCAGAAGTTTACATACACTCAGTTGACTGTGCCTATAAACAGCTTGGAAAATTCCAGAAAATGATGTCAAGGCTTTAGAAGCTTCTGATAGGCTAATTGACATAATTTGAGTCAATTGGAGGTGTACCTGTGGATGTATTTCAAGACCTACCTTCAAACTCATTGCCTCTTTGCTTGACATCATGGGAAAATCAAAAGAAAATGGGCCAAGACCTCAGAAAAAAATTGTAGTTCACCACAAGTCTGGTTCATCCTTGGGAGCAATTTCCAAATGCCTGAAGGTACCACGTTCATCTGTACAAACAATAGTAAGCAAGTATAAACACCATGGGATCACGCAGCCGTCATACCGCTCAGGAAGGGGACGCGTTCTGTCTCCTGGAGATGAATGTACTTTGGTGCGAAAAGTTCAAATCAATCCCAGAACAACAGCAAAGGACCTTGTGAAGATTCTAGAGGAAACAGGTACAAAAGTATCTATATCCACAGTAAAACTAGTCCTATATTGACATAACCTGAAAGGCTGCTCATCAAGGAAGAAGCCACTGCTCCAAAACTGCCATAAAATATCCAGACTACGGTTTGCAACTGCACAGGGGGACGAAGATCGCAATTTTTGGAGAAATGTTCTCTGGTCTGATGAAACAAAAATAGAACTGTTTGGCCATAATGACCACCGTTATGTTTGGAGGAAAAAGGGGGAAGCTTGCAAGCCGAAGAACACCATCCCAACCATGAAGGTGGTGGCAACTTCATATTGTGGGGGTGCTTTGCTTCAGGAGGGACTGGTGCACTTCACAAAATAGATGGCATCATGAGGCAGGAAAATTATGTGGAAATATTGAAGCCACATCTCAAGACATCAGTCAGGAAGTTCGCTTGGTCTCAAATGGGTCTTCCAAATGGACGATGACCCCAAGCATACTTCCAAAGTTGTGGCAAAATGGCTTAAGGACAACAAAGTCAAGGTATTGGAGTGGCCATCACAAAGCCCTGACCTCAATCCTACAGAGAATGTGTGGGCTGAACTGAAAAAGTGTGTGTGAGCAAGGAGGCATACAATCCTGCTCAGTTACACCAGCTCTGTCAGGAGGAATGGGCCAAAATTCACCCAACTTATTGTGGGAAGCTTGTGGAAGGCTAACCGAAACGTTTGACCCAAGTTAAACAATTTAAAGGCAATGCTACCAAATACTAATTGAGTGTATCTAAACTTCTGACCCACTGGGAATGTGATGAAAAAAAATAAAAAGAAGTGTTTGTAAACATGTTTTCAAAATGCCTACAGCTGTCCATCACTACTGTAAATAAAAACACAGCATCTAAAAAAAATTCACATAATGCTAGTTTACATTTTTCATTGTAACCACAATGTCACAAAAATTTGTGACACACACAACATGAGCAGATTGACTTGGTCAAAACAGTTAAAGCATTTTTCTTTAGGGCAAATCTGGTTCGTGAGAATATCTGAGGTGCTTTTATATCATTCTAATGCAGGGTTAATTATAATAATAATAATCGTTGGTTAATAGATCGGCTCTCGGAACTCATTAAGATGTGACTCTCCACCAATATCACCATTACCACCTGTCTCAAAATAGCAAAATTGCAGGACTTTAGTGCAAGAGGAAAGACTCTCAGACTTAAAATGTCTTTGTTAATTGCCACAGTTTAGACTTCCAATAGATCAGCATTCTAACTCCCCCTTGTGATAGTGTGGTGCAATGACAGAATGCCACCATCTACCACTAACGGTCGCGGCATACGTTTGTAACTTTTAAAGGAAGAACCACTGTACCTCATGAAGCTGGTTGAGAGAATGCCAAGTGTGCAAAGCTGTCATCAAGGTTAAGGTTGGCTACTTTGAAGAATCTCAAATATAACATATATTTTGATTTGTTTAACACTTTTGATTCCATTTGTGTTATTTCATAGTTTGGATGTCTTCACTATTATTCTACAATGTAGAAAATAGTAAAAAATAAAGAAAAACCCTTGAATGAGTAGGTGTCCAAACTTGGACTGGACTGGGACTGTATGTAGGTAAGGGCAATCTACTTGTACTGCACTAAGATGACTGATGATTGGCTAAAATAAATGGAAAGTAAGATGATAGTTGGAGCTGTTTAGTTAGATTTCAGTGCAGCCTTTGATGTTCTTGATCATTGGGGTTCCCGAATGGTGCAGCAGTCTAAGGCACTGCATCTCAGTGCTAGAGGCGCCACTACAGACACCCTGGTTTGAATCCAGACTGTATCACAACCGGACGTGAATGGGAGTCCCATAGGGCGGCGCACAATTGGTCCAGCATCGTCCGGGTTTGACCTGTGTAGGCCGTCATTGTAAATAAGAATTTGTTCTTAACTACTTACCGAGTGGTGGGGCGCTAGCAAACAAAATAGCATGGTTGGTTAATGGACTTGCCTAGTTAATAAATATAAAATAAAATAATAATAATTTGTTATTGAAAAAACTCACTTGATACGGCTTTATATCACCTGCCATCACATGGTTGGAGAGTTACTTATCTAATAGAACTCAGAGTGTATTCTTCAATGGAAGCTTCTCTAACATCACATATATATAGTGCGGTATCCCTCTGGGCTGTATGTCTTGGGCCGTTACTTTTCTCTATTTTTACAAATGATTTGCCACTTGTCTTACAAGAAGCTAAAATGACTATGTATGCTGATGACTGCACACTCTACACATCAGCACCTACAGCCAGTTATCTCACTGAGACTCTTAGCAAGGAGTTATAGTCCGTGATTTCTGAGATACTAATAACATTACTACACAGATCATACACGTAACATTCGCTAGCTAGCGAACAGTAC
Organism: Brachymystax lenok tsinlingensis; assembly: GCA_030435695.1. Taxonomy (NCBI): domain Eukaryota; kingdom Metazoa; phylum Chordata; class Actinopteri; order Salmoniformes; family Salmonidae; genus Brachymystax; species Brachymystax lenok. The sequence continues at coordinate 814,674 of CM059806.1, read as the reverse complement.
ACTTTAACTTGCAATGAACATGACTTTCTGACCAAACGTACAATATCTGAAAATGTAGTTAGACTTTTACCTGTATACATGGATGAATGCTTCACGACAGTGACTCTTTTCCGTTTGGTTTGTAGTTAGCTACAGCTTGTTTGGCCCGTTGTTGTGCCAAGTCACTCCGGTTCACACTGACCATGTGCAGAAAGTAGTCCATCACTACTTTTTCCCACTAATCTTTGTCGATAGAGCCTGCTAAACTCAGGGCAGCAATGTCATTGAGAGCAGTAGCAACACTTTTGCAGTTCTCCATGGCTAACATTATATCTTTCAAAAAGGCAGCGGTAGCAAGGATTATCTACACTTGCTGAGCAGCTCATATTATAGACATAAGCGTGCTACATGGCAGACAAATCCGAACTCATCTCTCGGCATGTCCAGCACATCCATTATCTCAGCCAATCATAGCTAGCAGGAAGATTCCTGTCTTTTCCCGTGCCTAAACCAAATGGAGTGAAACAAGGAGAGATTAAGGTACCTGAACTTGTCCAACAAGAAATGCATATTTTCATTTTCCTTTGCACATTGTGCTCTAAATAACATTACCCTGGGTTACTGATGATGAGGAATCCAATTCTGTTCTCTGATGCTCTCTCTCTCTGCTTCTCTTCTCAACACTCTTTTTTTAATTTTTCCTTCTTTAGGAACCCCTCATTTTCTGTCCATCTCTCTACTCTCCTTCTTACCTCCAATCTTGATGTTACTTTCTGTGCCTTTGGTCATCTAACCTCCCCTACATCAACCCACCTCCAAACCTCTCTCTGAGCCCTCACTTTTAGCCTCTTAAGGCCCTTCTCTCCTACTCTCAGATCCTCTCCTCCTCACCCCTACCTCTTCAGTTCCTCAAAGCACCTCTACTTCTCCCACTCATGCCATCATGTCCAGTTCTCTTGAGCTGCCTCCGATTTTAAATAATATGTTCAGTTCCAACTTGTTTAACCCCTCAATGCTCATTTAGGGATTTTGCTTTCCCATCGCCATTGGCTTCTAATGAATGAATTCAATGCATCCTTTCACTCTTCTTTGACTGTTAACTCTACCCACTATCTCTCCATCCATCTCCCTGTGGTCAGAATGCCAACCCAGAGGAGGACAATCCCTCTGCAACGCCCAGGAGCTGGAGGACTGTGATGGCTTTCAGGAGGATAGCTCCAACCTGACGCACTTCGATGGACGCGCCCACTCATGTGGTGAGACCCTTTTCTCCTTCGTTACTCCTTTACTCCACTCCCTCCTTCATCTTTATCAGTGAGCCCTTATTGGTAGTATCCCCATCAGCCCTTCTCCATTAAGAGGCCTCACAGTGGCACAGTAGAACTTAAACACGCACAATTCAACATGGATTTGACCACACAACTGACTTAAGGTTCTTTAATTAATTGAAATTCAAAGTCTTGAGTCTAGAGAGCTATCCATTAGGCTCAATTAAGATGCCTAGAATGTCTCTCTGGCTGCTGTGTGAATAGAACCAGCTGAGTACACTTGGCATTGGCTCAGAGCCGCTGGAAAATGTGTGGTGAGACAGCATTTGCCCCAGTACCTTTCATTCTAATGTGGCGCTGCCACACCACTTTCAAAGCAGCAGCACCAACCGAGCCAGTTACTTCTCAGTGCATTTTTGCATTCCAGCTCAACATTTACCTGCTCTGTCACATTCTACCATTGAAAACCATTGAAGACTACACACAGAGAAGTTCTGCTGTTTGTATTTGAGCAATATGATCGGCTGTTCATTCAAGCACCACTACGCTTCAGCGAGTCACAACTTCTCGAGCACTAGAGCAGTAAAGAGGTTGATAGCTACGTTTACACAGCACACGCGAGCTGTCCTGAGCAAAAATAAGTGCCCATCTATCTACTCACTGATCTTATTTATTTAAAGGAAAGTGATTTACAAAATAGTGAACATACTAGCAATATGCTGGCTACTGTTGATAGTCTGTAAAAAGAAAGCTACAAAAATACACTCAGTGGTGTAAAGTACTTATTTGAAAATACTTTAAAGTACAACATCTTTTCGGGGTATCTTTACTTTACTTTACTATGTATATTTTTTTGACAACTTCTACTTTTACTTCGCTACATTCCTAAAGAAAATAATGTACTTTTTACTCCATACATTTTAACTGACATCGAAAAGTACTCATTACATTTTGAATGCTTAGCAGGACAGGAAAATAGTCAAATTCACGCACTTATCAAGAGAACATCCCTGGTCATCCTACTGCCTCTGATCTGGCGGTCTCACTAAACATACATTCTTCGTTTATAAATGATGTGAGTGTTGGAGTGTAAAAAAAAAAGTAAAATTTTTTTTTAAAAAAAGGGTGCCGTCTGGTTTGCTTAATATAAGGAATTTGAAATGATTTATACTTTTATTTTGACTTTTGTTACTTAAGTGTATTTAAGCAATTACATTTACTTTTGATATTTAACCCTCCTGTTGTGTTTGTTTCATGTTAATTAATTCTGCGTTCCCGGTCCAAAATTACCGCCCCATTATAGCTGTTTATAAATCCATAATAATACATATATTATCACCTAATGTTGTTGTTAGATCTTTTTATCATCTTAAATTCTTGTGAACATTACAAGTTTTGAAGTTCTATTTGCTAGTCAGGGTCTGTAGGCCACATTGACCTGAGCTCATACAACTCGTTTTTGAGTAAAAAAAAGCATAATGTATGGATTATTTTGACTATAACAAATACTCAGATGAAACATATTGTGCTATTTATCACAGACTACTCTGTGTCAAAGTTTAACAAGGACTCTCTCCTCAGCAGTGTCATGATCAAAGCTTCAAATACAGCATATCGTTTTGTGATTGTGCTGCCACAGAATGAATTGTGAGCAAGGCCTAAAAAAAGCTTTATATACCAGAGCTGCGAGAAAAGTTCTATATATTATTGAAACAATGTTGCGATTGTTTTTTGAGAATGCCAACATGTGTGGTTCCCATGGGGGAAAGAATCTATTGGGGAAAGGTTCCCGTGGGGTTTGCCATGGAAGCAAAGAAGGGGAGTGAGATGTGTGTGCTCAAACACACATGCATGTGGGGGTCTAGGAGAGGAAGTGTGTCCATCTGATGAATGGGCATGTGCCTGAACTCAATTTTATACACTAATTGTAGTCTCACCCATTAATTTCTAATGACCGGTCATTTTTGACCGGGAACACCACAGGTGTACAAAAGTTAAATAAAACACACAAAATGTAATGAAAATCATCAAAATGTATTTGTGGACAAAGTCATGGAACGTTATGACAATCAGATTAAATGAACAAAATTTTTCAGCGACAAAACTTCGGTCCAATTCGACCGGGAACACAGCAGGAGGGTTAAGTATATTTAAAACCAAATACTTTTAGACTTTATGTAAAAAATAATCTCAAAATGACTTACTTTAGAGACAGAAATTAATGCAATTAATACGATGCAATTCTAAAGAATAGAGTAATTCTAAAAATAAACTAGATTCTTGCGATACAGGGATTTGGAATATCGCGAAAAACATCAAATGAATTAGATATATCGCCCAGCCCTACTGTATGTTGCTCAATTATATTTAACAGCTTTTTGCTACATATCATAATAACCAAATATAGCCTATTGCATTGACCCCCTCCCCTGTTTTATGGTATTTATGTTTAAAAAAATTATACATGTTCTAAAATGTTCTCAAACCCTGTTTTCGCTTTGTCATCACGTGGTATTGTGTGCAAATTGCTGAAAAAAATATCAGATTTAATACATTTTAGAATAAGGCTGTAACGTAACAAAATGTGGAAAAAGTCAAGGGGACTGAATACTTTTCGAAGGCACTGTAGAGAAAAAGCTTGCCAAACTGTAGGCCCTGCATGACTCTGGCAGGCTAAGTATGTGTATGGGCAAAATGTGTCCATCCATATAACTGTTAGGAGCTGAAGGGTAGGTAATAATACCTATTTAAAAGTAATATTGAGAAAGTGAAGGGATTCAGAGGGATTTGCTATCTGCTCCAGACAAAGTCAGATTTTCCCGTCTTTCATTTTAAAGGGGCAATCTGCAGTTGCTTCTTCCATTTTTGGACTTCTGAATTAATGAAGTGTACCCATTTATTCTTGAAGAATATAACTTAGAAATGCCTCATGAGCATAGTTCAACTGCCGTACCCCATCAGAACCCAAAATATATGTTTTTTCACTCCAATGTTTGTAAACAAATAAATATAAACAAACATTTTAGCCTCAAAACATGGTTAAAAATATAATTTTGGTATCATAGATGGTCAGTCCTTGTATCCATAGATCTGTCAAAGAGAAAATTAAAACAAAGCTTTGTTTGAGTGTTTATTTTCACCTCTTCCACAAGGAGCCCTCTCCTCCTCCCCCTCACGCCCCCATTTTACGCATCAGCCCTTCTTAAATCGCTACCCTGCATGCTGGGAAATATCCTGACCTTTTAGAAAAGCACTCGGCCTCAAATTGCCTTAGCGTTCTCTTGTCACCAAGGCTCCTCGACAATCTCCTCTCTCATAGAAATAGAATGATTATATTTCTATGTCTGCTCCCGTTATATCCACTCCTGAGTCCTAAGTGGTGAGATGGAGCTTCCGTCTGTGTCTCTCAGAAGGAGAGTCTGAGTCAGACTCTTACGGCATGGATACAGGATGTTGTTCCTTATAAAAGAGTTGTGTATATACTCTAGTCTGTAGTACGATATTGTTGTTTGTTGTAAAAATTTGACCCTTATCATTTCTCTGAACTATTATTATTAAATTGCATAATTAAATAAACAGTGAAAGGTGAAATTCAGAAACACCAACAACCTGAGGGAACTGATGACTCGGGCAGGAAAAGGAGCTGGCATTTAGAATCATGTTAGTGACATCTGGCATTTCTGAGCCAGGGCATCTGTGTTTGCTCCTCTGTCTTTGTTTCCATCTGCAGTGGAACCACCGTGCTCAATTAGATAGGATGCCTAGGTTAATACGTCTGTGTCCCAAATGGCACACTATTCCCTTTATCGTGCACTACTTTTGACCAGAGCCCTAAGTAATGCAATATGTAGGCAATAAGGGTGACATTTGGGATGTAGACTAAGACTTGCGTTCAGTTCGCTGTAGTTCCCTCTGCCAAAACTAATGGAAGACTACAAAACAAACTCCAATGACCTTACATAGGTCAGAAGTGGGATGGCGACTGTGAGGCGAGTACATTTTTGTTGTCCCGGACAAACTCACCATGGCAAAGAAATAAGTTAGCCCTAAATATTTCAAAAACTAAAAGCGTTGTATTTTGGACAAATATTTCACTAAATACTAAACCTCAACTAAATCTTGTAATGAATAATTTGGAAATTTAGCAAATTGAGGAGACTAAACTGCTTGGAGTAACCCTGGATTGTAAAACTGTCCTGGTCAAAACATATTGATACAACAGTAGCTAGGAGTAGCTTTCTATAATAAAGCGCTTCTCTGCCTTCTTAACAGCGCTATCACCAAGGCAGGTCCTACAGGCCCTAATTTTGTCGCGCCTGGACTACTGTTCAGTCATGTGGTCAGGTGCCACAAAGAGGGACTTATGAAAACTGCAATTGGCTCAGAACAGGGCACCACGGCTGGCACTTGGATGTACACAGAGAGCTAACATTAATAATATGCATGCCAATCTCTCTTGGCTCAAAGTTGAGGAGAGATTGACTTCATCACTACTTGTATCCTAAGAAGTGTTGACATGCAGAATGCACCAAGTTGTCTGTTTGAACTACTAGCACACAGCAGAATTAATAGGCTGACACATTACCTTTAGCTACAGAATATCTCACCACTGTGCATTTCCATCTCCTCCTCTCTCTCCCTAATTCCTTTCTCAAGTGCGCAGAGAGAGGAGCTGTCAACCGTTTAATGAGTATGTTTTGTTGTGAAAACATGTTACTATATCGATGTTGCCGAATTAAGCACTGGGTAGCTGCAGGAACAGGGTTGGAGAGCCCATTTCCTACAGAGTTTGGGTGGAATGTCACCAGCTCCTCAAACACTGGTTGATGCGTGGAGTGAAATAAGTGTTCTTATAAGCCCAGACATTTTTATATGCAGTCCCGTGTGAAAGCAGTTTTGATGGTTGCCACTAAAAAGAGGAGGATCCCAGCTGCTAGTATATTTATTTCTCAGCTGCTCATATTAAGCACATGCTATACTATAAAACCGGAGTAGCCTACCCGGCATGATTGAAAAACGAATCAGCGGGAAAGCGGCCTCCATTTGCTAGTCGAGTGCATACAGATGTCTTTTTTACCCTGCACTTGTTCTTGCCCATTATTAAATTATTAAATGGGCAGGAATTCCAAATACAAATTTTATACACTACATGACCAAAAGTATGTGGTCACCTGCTCATCGAACATCTCATTCCAAAATCATTGGCATTAATATGGAGTTGGTCCCCTCTTTGCTTCTTAACAGCCTCCACTCCTCAGGGAAGGCTTTGCATTAAATGTTGGTACATTGCTGCGTGGACTTCCTTAAATTCAGCAACAAGAGCATTAGTGAGGTCAGGCACTGATGTTGGGCAAAAAGGCCTGGCGTTCCAATTATTCCCAAAGGTGTTCGATGGGGCTGAGGTCAGGGCTCTGTGCAGGCCAGTCAAGTTCTTCTACACCGATCTTGACAAACCATTTCTGTGTGGACCTCACTTTTTGCGCAGGGGCATTGTCATGCTGAAACAGGAAAGGGCCTTCCCCAAACTGTTGCCACAAATATTTTCCTTCACTGAAACTAAGGGGTCTAGCCCTAACCATGAAAAACAGCCACAGACCATTATTCCTCCTCCACCAAACTTTGATGTTGGCACTATGCATTCGGGCAGGTATCGTTCTCCTTGCATCTGCCAAACCAAGATTTGTCCGTCGGACTGCCAGATGGTCTGTCGGACTGCTTGATTCATCACTCCAGAGAATGCGCTTCCACTACTCCAGAGTCCAATGGTGGCAAGCTTTACACCATTCCAGCCGACGCTTGGTATTACGCATGGTGATCTTAGGCTTGGCCATGGAAACTCATTTCATGAAGCTCCTGATGAACAGTTATTGTGCTGACGTTGCTTCCAGAGGCAGTTTGGAACTCGTTAGTGAGTGTTGCAACCGAGGACAGAAGATTATTACGTGCTACGCGCTTCAGCGCTCGGTGGTCCCCTTCTGTGAGCTTGTGTGGCCTACCACTTCGCGTCTGAGCCGTTGTTGCTCCTGTCTTGTCAGACGTTTCAGAAAGAAGAAATACAATAACATTTTACTTCAAAAACTATATTTAAGAACTGTTTGTTAAACATATTTCCTTTCTCACAAACAAGCATTTTCTGTTTCCCCAAGTAAAACTGCTCCACTTTACTACAGCACACACTTGTTAACGTCGTACGAAAATCAACCAGGCAGTATCTCTGACATTTTCTGGCATTTGTGCACATATAGTTAATCAGATATCACTTCACAAATAGTTAATATTTAATTGTCTGAGATACCCAATAATTTGCTTCCGCCATCGTATTAAAATCCCCACATATAAAAACTGAATATCACACATATAAACAGGCCTTAGTTTCATAAATAATAACTATTTCTTATTTGCATCAGGTGCTGGTCCAGGAGTTTTTGTTTGTCTTTTGTTTTGTTGGTGACGTCGGGGTGGATTCCGCCACCGATGGAACCGGGGGTGCCTAAGCCAGCACGTTGGGCTTCCACGCCCTGGCTGGCTCGAGAGGTTTCCTTGGCTCCGCGGCTTCCCAACCCATGTCACTCTCCGCTGGATCATCGGGCTCCCCTTCTGCAGCGGGATCGACAGGCGTCTTGCCTCTGCCGGATCGTGAGGCTCTCATGCCTCAGCCCGGTCGCCAGGCTCTCACGCTCCTGCTGGTTCGTCTGGCTTTCACGTCCCAACCAGCTTGCCCAGCGCCCATGTCTCAGCCGGTTCGCCCAGGTGGGATGCTGGGTGGCGCCCCAAGAGGGGCGGTACTGTCACGTCTGCTCCCGCTCTTCCCTCCCCCTGCCACTTGAGGGCGCCAGATTACCCTGCATCACGCACACCTGCCTTCCCTCGTCACGCGCATCAGCGATATTGGACTCACCTGGACTCACTTATCACATGTTCATTTCCTCCCCTATATTTGTCTGTTCCCCGCTGCTGCATTGATAGTTTTTTTGTCTTTAGTTTTAGTTTAGTGACGCTGTTCCTGTCTCGTGCCATGTCTGTTATTCATTAAATGTTTACTCCCCGTACCTGCTTTGTCTCACCAGCTACATCATCATGTAACAATTTTCTTACCTATTACTTTTCCTTGCCATTATCAGTATTCGCCTGATGATAAGACAAGATGTGACTTTTTTTATGGGGGTCCCTAGGTCGCCGGTTTGCCTGGGAGGGAATCCCAGGGCAAAAAAAGGTTGAGGCCATGAACATCTTATGAATTATCTTATGAATCATTAATACATAATATTAAAAAGTTGTTTATAAATGTGTGAATAATTTGCTTACTAACATTGACAAATGTGGGAGTAATGACAAAGAAATGGTGAACAAACTGTTGGTAAATGCCTTAGAAATAGTTTATTACTGAACATTATAAAGTGTTACCGTTGTGTACTCTACTCTTATATAATGTATTATGCTCCCACGTCCTTGCAGACTATAAATAACAGCCAAAGTTGTTATTGACAACGTTAGTTGTCACTCCATTTACACAAACAAGTCTCATGAAAGCCTAATTGGCTGATGTGACGTAGCCACAAAAGGGTGATAGAAAAGTGGGAGGAAAGTAAACTGTAGCTTTGAGGAGTTTGTACGTCCTAAGTGCGTGAAACTGTCACCAACCGCCAACTAGCAAACACATATGGGCCAGTTTATGATACGAATTTTCAATGGCTGTCAAGTGAGCATGGAAACGGGAGTGGAGAGCTGTCTACCTATAAAACACGTTGGCAAAGAGTGAAACACTGGATGTAATGAGGATGTCACAGATGAGACCTGCGGGCATTTTTATTCTTAGTATCTAAAGTGTATGAAGCATTAATACAATAATAGCACAAGGATGTGTAGAAAGAGAACAACGTCAATGTTCACACACCTCATCAGTGTGTGAGAACATGTACCTCAAAATGGGACTCTCTCTGGCTTTGTCTTTCTCTGTCTTTTCTCCTTCTCAGTCTTTCTCAATCTCTTTCTCTCTAGCTCTGTCTCTCTCTGTCTCTCTTTCTCTCTGTCACTCTTTCTCTCTCCCTTTGTCTCTCTTCCCCCCTCCACTATGGGAGGAATAATGAAGACTGATGCGTTCTGGGAAACTGATCACTTGTCCTCGTTCCTTGTCCTCTCCTGATTGGAACACTTAGATTTTCTGTCCCAGTTGATTAAGATTGTTTTATGTGCTTTATGGATGTTGCTGTTTACGCACAAATTGATTGAAAGGAGGTAGCCATTTTACATTTTTTTTCTCTGAGTCACTCAAGTCGAGATTCACTGGGCTGTAAATGCTATAATGGGAGAGAGACCTGAAGGGATGAGACCTTACATCAAAAATAAACTTCTTCAACACTCAATGGCAGATGTAGAACTGCATATCTTTAGGATAAGGGTTAGGGTTAGTTGACATGACTGACAATTACATCTACAAACCATCTATTTGAGACTAATAAAATGTTACCATATCTCTTTCTCCAGCTGAACTTGGGAGACATCAGTGCCTGCTCACGGTGGAACCCGTCTGAGATGCCCAGCCCAGTGACATGTGGGAACACATCGTCACCTTCAACGCTTTCGGTACGTGTAGAACCTTTTTTAGGTTAGTAATTACTAGTACTGGCAGTTCTGTCAACACCTCAGAGACACCTTAAAACGTTAAGGGAAATACATTTGTTTTTAGATGGCATCTTTGTGCTAGTCTCAGGACATTGCCTCAGTATGCTCAAAACATAGACAAAACCCTCATGAAAATCGACCCATGGCTTACTTTTGGTATTGCAGCCTGCTATCTCTTTCTGAGGGTCTTCAAAAATGTAAAGAACGCAGGTATGGTCATGAAGAATAGTCATACGTTAGATACAAGGACATTGCATCAGTATCAGTCTATTTAGCTTTCTGAAAATGTAGACAAAACAACCATTGAAATCACCATTAACGTCAAGCTTTGTTTAGGAGTAATATTTGCTGGATGTGTCAGGAGTGATTGCTAGATGCCATTATTGCAATGTCCTCTTTGTGTGAAGAGGAGTGAATGTAGATGGACACCTTTAAACTACTAGAGAAATGGCAACATAGTACTTGTATGCTAGTTCCCTTGTGGCTATTTGTATTTGTATTTATTATGGATGGCCAATAATAAAGGCAGCAGCTACTCATCCTGGGGTCCAGCAAAATTAAGGCAGTAACATAACATTACAATACATTCACAACAGATTCCACAACACATTAAGTCTGTGCCCTCAGGCCACTACTCTACCACCACATATCTACAACACAAAATCCATGTGTACGTGTGTATGTATGTTATCGGTCCCCGTTGTTCCATAAGGTGTATATTTACCTGTGTTTTAAATAAAAATTTACGGCTTGCATGAGTTACTTGAAGCGGAATAGAGTTGTAGTCATGGCTCTATGTAGTACTGTGCGCCTCCCATAGTCTGTTCTGGACTTGGGGACTGTGAAGAGACCTCTGGTGGCATGTCGTGGGGTCTGCATGGGTGTCTTAGCTGTGTGCCAGTAATTTAAACAGACAGCTCGGTGCATTCAACATGTCAATACCTCTCACGAATACAAGTGGTGATGAAATCAATCTCTCCTCCACTTTGAGCCAAGAGAGACAGACATGCATATTATTAATGTTAGCTCTCTGTGTACATCTAAGGGCCAACCAAGTTGCCCTGTTCTGAGCCATTTGCAATTTTCCTAAGTCCATCTTTGTGACACCTGACCACACGACTGAACAGTAGTCCAGGTGCGACAAAACTAGGGACTGTAGGACCTGCCTTGTTGATAGTGCTGTTAAGTGCTTTATTATGGACAGACTTCTCCCCATCTTAGCCACTGTTATATAAATCAATATGTTTTGACCATGACAGTTGACAATCCAGGGTTACTCCAAGTAGTTTAGTCACCTCCACTTGCTCAATTTCCACAGGATTCATTACAAGATTAGTTGAGGTTTAGGGTTTAGTGAAAGATTTGTCCCAAATACAATGCTTCAGTTTTTGAAATATTTAGGACTAACTTATTCTATTCCATTCTGAAACTAACTGCATCTCTTTTTTTTCTTTTTTTACTTTGTTTTTAATTGTGGAACACAAGGAAAGCACAAAGAAAGTACAGTAAGAGAACATCAACAAAGAAAAATAGAAAAAAAATAAAAAATGATAATAATAATAATAATAATAATAAGATCTGGCAGATACAGTGCATGTCATACCTTCATAACAATAGTTACTTTGATATCTTTTGTAATTAGATCATTTCCATATACTTAGTCCATTTTTCCCAGTATTCCTGTCCTCTCTCCTCTTGAGTTCTTAAAGCAAAGGTCATACGTTCCATGTGGTGTATTTCTTTAACAACATCTATCCATTGTGTCACGATGGGAGGGTCTTTTTGTAGCCATTTCCTAGTGACAGTCTTTTTACTGGCTGCCAGTAGGACCTTCAAGAGGTACTTTTCTCTATTATGCAAGTTATCAGGTATTCCACTCAAATACAGAGAAATGAATGTTTGTTCTATGTCAAATCCCATTATTTTCCCTATGTTAGATCTTATTTCTCCCCAGTAAGTTTCTATCGCGTGGCAGGCCCAAAAGATATGGGAGTGATCCGCCCTCAACTGACCACACTCTCTCCAACAAGGGTGTAGGGAGCCAGTCTGTTTTGATTTCAGTTTAGGTGTTATGAAGAAGCGTGTAACATTCTTCCAACAGAATTCTCTCCATGACCTTGAGTTGGTGGAGCTTTGTTGAGTCTCTAATATGTTCAACCATGTTTCATCAGTTATTTTAATGTTGAGTTCCTCCTCCCATTTCTTTTTAATGTAGTTTGTAGAATGTTTTTTTGAGGCTTGAATACCTAAGTAGAGATTTGAGATCGTTTTTTTGCTACTTCCCAAATTGTATGCGTTAGTGAATACTTGGATAAATTCTTTAGGTGTTCGAGGGTCATTCCCTTTTTTCTCCCTCAGGTAATAGTGTCGAACTTGTAGGTATCTGTAAAAATCTTTATCCAGGCCATGTTTTTACTTAGGTTCTGGAAGTTATCTAGGTCCCCATTTCGTATGATTGTACTGAGAGATGTGATGCCTTTCTGCGTCCATTGTTTAAATCTGTTATCCTGAATTGCAGTGATGAAGCTGGGGTCGTATGCGGGCCAGCTCAGCAGTTTAACCTCTCTGTCTAAATGATATTGCTTAACTACCCTAAGCCATGTCTTTAGTGAGAAATTAATCCACTGATTTTGTCTATTGTATATTTCTATTACCATGTCATTATTTCCCAATACTGACTGTATGGGTATCTCTGTCAAAGTAGTCTCGATATCTTTCCATTTGGATTCGTATTCTGAATTGCACCAACACACCAGAGGTCTCAATTGAGCTGACACAAAATAATCTTTTAGGTTTGGTAAGGCCATACCCCCCCTGTTTTTTGGTAATTGTAATGTTGTATATCTAATTCTTGGTCTCTTACTGTTCCAGATAAATCTTGATATTAGTTTATCCCATTCCCTGAATTGTTTAGGTGGGATTTCTACGGGCAGTGATTGGAACAAATACAGTAGCCTCGGCAGGATGTTCATTTTGATTGTTTCTATTCTAAGATCTAAGGGAAGTGAATTCCACCTGTCCAGGTCTTCGTGTATTTTCTTGTTAATATGATTGTAATTCATGCAATAAAGTTTAGATGTATCTTTAGGTAGATATACTCCAAGATATTTAATGGATGAAGAGGTCCAGTGGAAGTTATACCTACTCTTTAGCTCTTCCTGTGGGGTATGATTGTATACTAGGGCTTGGGTCTTGTGTACGTGAAGCACATACCCTGAGTATGTTCCAAATGTTTGTAAGACATCCATCAATCTAGGTACGCTTGTGCTTGGGTCTTTAAGGTATAACAGAACGTCGTCAGCATACATATCTTATGTTCACTGTCTCTTATTGTTATTCCCTCTAAAGTTGGGTCCTGTCTTATTGCCTGTGCTAATGGTTCGAGGTACAGGGAGAAGAGCGTGGGTGAGAGATTACAGCCTTGTCTTGCCCCTCGCTATAATTGTATCGGTCGTGACAAATGTCCATTAGTCTTTATTCTAGCAGTCGGATATGAATACAGTGATTTGATGCACTGTATCACTTCTCTGTTGAAACTAAATCTTAGGTCATCCCATCCCACTGAATCAAATGCTTTTTCTGCATCTAGACTGATTAATATTGCACTTGTCTTATTCTGAGTAATGTGGTCCATAATATGTAGTGTTCTCCTTATATTGTCCTGTGTCTGCCTATTTTGTATGAAACCAGTTTGGTCTCCGTCAATCAATTCTGGGATTATATTCTCCATTCTTTTGGCTATTATTGATGCGTATAGTTTATAATCCGTGTTAAGAATTGCGATAGGTCTATATGAACTGCATTCCTTCTCATTTTTACGCTCCTTTGGGATGACAGATATGATGGCCTCTCTCCATGATGGTGGGAGATCCCCCTCCCGCAGAGTCCAGTTAAAGCAGGTCTGGAGTAGAGGTGTTAGTTGCTCTCTAAAGGTCTTGAACCATTCTGAAGGGAAGCCATCAGTGCCTGGAGACTTGTTTACTTTTTGTTGAGATATTGCTTTATTCATTTCTTCTGTGGTTATTTCTGAAGTAAGTCTATCATTTTGCTCTGTCCCAATTGAAGGGAGATCAAGTGAGTTCAAAAAATGCTCTATTGTCTGTGCATCTGCCTTCTCCGGTTGCTTGTATAGATTTGTGTAATATGTTTCAAATGCGTTCTGTATTTTATCCAATTTGCATGTGACCTTCTTTGTTTTGGGGTCTTTTATTTAGAAAATGGTATTCTGTGCTTGTTGTTTCTTGAGTTTCCATGCTAGTAATTTGGTTGCCTTTGAGCCTGCTTCATAATATCGTTGTTTCAGGAACCTGAGCTTTTTCTCTACTTCTTCTCTATAAATCTGGTCTATTTCTTGTTTTACCTTTTGTATCTCTCGTAATGTAAGAGGGTCTTTGTTTTGACTATGGGATCGTTCTAAGTTTCTTAGTGTTTCTTGTAATTCCAGCAGTTTCTGTGCTTTAATCTTTTTCTTGAGAGATGATGTGGCTATGATCTTTCCTCTAATGACTGCCTTAGCTGCGTCCCACAGTGTAGCAGGGGATACTTCCCCGTTATCGTTATTCTCCAGGTAGATGTTCAATTCTGCCTTTATTAATTCTTTGAATGCTGGATCATTCAGCATGCTTGTGTTAAGTCTCCATAGAGTATTTCTTGGTTTGCTATCAAGGTGTAGAGTAAGGTAAACTCCGTTATGATCTGACAAGTCGCTCTGCCCGATCCTGCAATCCTTAAGCCTGTGTCTATCTGCATTGTACATGAAAAAGTAGTCTAACCTGGAGTATTCAGTGTGGCGGGCTGAGTAAAAAGTATATTCCTTATCTGTCATGTGGATGTCACGCCATACGCCGAGCAGTCCTAGATCCTGCAATATCCTATTTATCTTTTTAGCAACTAGACTAATTTTCCTATTTTGGTTTGTGCTGTCCAATTTTGAGTTTAATATCGTATTGAAATCCCCTCCGCAGATAAGAGTGCCAGAGGTTTCTGTGCCGATCAAATCAAACACCTTCCCATAGAAGATCATGTCACTCCCTGGGGGTGCGTATACATTAAATAATGTAACTTCCTTGTTGTCCAGTTTGCATTTGACAAGAATAAATCTACCCTCCTTGTCTTTTATTTCTGATATAAACTCAAAATTAACTGAATTTGGGATCAAGATTGCAACTCCCCTTCTACCCATTTTGTATGAAGAAAAATAAGTATTCCTGTTCCCATTTTCTTGAGTTTCTCGTGTTCAGGTGTGGATAAGTGAGTTTCCGGCCAGAATATTATGTCAACTCTCTCCCGTTTCATCTTTGGTTTACTTTAACAAAGTAAACCAAAGTGAGAAAGTACTTTGGTATTTGGACTCCCATGTCAGAGGATTGTCTCTTGCCTCTGGGGTTTGAGTGGATGAGCCTGTCTGCTGGATGGGCCCCTCGCTCTGATATGGTAGTGCGTGACGTGGTCATAAACAAGACCTACTGGAACCGGAAATAATGGGGGTGCCTGTTTCGTCGCTTATACACATCGGGTAATTACAAGTGTAAACAATATCGGTCATGCGTGCTTATCATGAATCCTCCCGTAGGGGAGTTATTTTACCTTTTGCAATGTCAACCGTAACAACCCAACGTCTTAACTGCTCACGGTGATTTCATTCTGTTAAACCCGATTCAGTGTATTCCGTCTTCCCGTTGGAAATGTCTGAGTCTCTCTCGAATGTGAACGTCCTCTCGCCGAGGTTGTTTCCCTCTTTCCCCATGACTCTGCTTGCCGACAACGATCCATGGGAAAGCCTGCTCGAGTCTTTCCGCGGGTGACGTCGCCTTTCTCCTGGTGGTATACTCCACTGGGATACCCCTCCTCTTCAGGTCCTCAGCCGCCTCGTCTGCATGCTCGTATGTGACCGGGCCATTTTCCAGATATACCCGCATTTTTGCCGGGAATGGTGTTTGGAAGCGGATACCTTTCTCTTTAAGTGTTTTCTTAATGGGGGTGTATTCTTTCCTTCTTTTTAGTATCTCCCCCGCGTAGTCATGGTCAAAGAACACTCGTCGGCCTTGGAAGTTAACAGGCTTTTTCCAGGTTGCGTTTAGGACTTTCTCTTTGATTGCGAATTTTAGGAACCGTATTACTATGGATCTTGGTGGGGCGCCGCTGAGGGGTTTTGAGGTCAGAGCTCGGTGTGCTCTCTCGATTCCCAGGTCAGTGTCGTCTTCAAGTATTTCTTTGAATAGACCCTCCACGAATTTGGGCATAGAGTCTTTTTATGCGCCTTCTGGCACGTTGTAAAGTCTAATGTTGTTTCGGCGTGAGATACCTTTGAGTTCTGTCACTTTGGCCTGTAGTGCGTATTGGCTTTTCAGCGACTGTTCAAGTATTTCCTTGACTGCGGAGTTCCATGTGTCCGTTTCCCCGATGCGCTGTTCTGCGTCCCCCATTCTTGTAGATATGTTGTGAAGTTCTTCATTGTTTTCCTCGAGTTTCTGGTTAATGTCCTTTTTGAACTCATTTAGTTCTTTCCTTACATCTTCTCTAAGTTCCTCTCGCAAGCCTGTGAGCGCCTCGCGCAATTCTTCCTTTATCACCTCACGAAAAGAGGGTTCTTTTGCTGCTGCTAGCTTTTTTGCGCTAGCATTAGCCATCTCGGTTTCCTCGACGATTATATCTTCTGCTGTCTTGTTACGGGCTGTTGTTGTAGCTCCGCGACCTTTTCCTATTTTCCCCTTTTCCATTTTTGTGTAAGTTATTATAATGCTCCTAGTAAATATTTGAATTTAGAGGGGAAATACTCAACCCATGTGCAGCTCGAATAACTAGGCAGCCATTTCCTAAGTTGCGTCACCGGAAGTTCCTGCATCTCTTTTTTTGTAGTCGTTTCAGTTGCTGTAGTAGCTGACATGTATAGTGTTGAGTTATCCGCATACATAGACACACTGGCTTTACTCAAAGCCAGTATCATGTTGTTAGAAATATTGAAAAAAGTAAGGGCCTAGACAGCTGGCTTCCATTAAATAACACCCTCTGTGTTCTGTTAGACAGGTAACTCTTTATCCACAATATAGCAGGGGGTGTAAAGCCATTACAAATGTGCTTGTTGATTGTCCTTCCCTATAAATGTGCTGAAAGTCAGTTTGTTTACTGTAACATAGCATTGTATCTGGTCAAACACAATCTTTTATCCAAAAGTTTACAAAGGGTTTGTAACAGGCTGATTGGTCAGGTATTTGAGCCAGTAAAGGGGGATTTACTATTCTTAGGTAGGGGAATTACTTTTGGTTCCTTCCAGGCCTGAGGGGACACACGTTCTAGTAGGCTTAAATTGAAGATATGGCAAATAGGAGTAGGAATATCATCCGGTATTATCCTCAGTAATTTTCCATCCAAGTTGTTAGACTCCGGTGGCATTGTTGATAGACAACAATATTTGTTTCACCTTTTCCACGCTCACTTTCCGGAATTCAAAATTAGAATGCTTGTCTTTCATAATTTGGTCAGATATACTTGGATGTGTAGTGTCAGCGTTTGTTGTTGGCATGAACTTCTCCTACGCCAACCTGGGGGAGTGTCTTCACCGCGTGATCATCTACAGGCAGCCATCGCCTGTCGACACAGTCCAGTAGCGTCATTCAATCAGTGGTATGGGTTTGATGTGTGTCAGCAGTGTGTCTACACTTTCAAATGTCTATCCTCATACGTTTTCCAATGTCATCCAAGTGTTATTCTGTGAATATTCTCCTGCTGTTGACACTGTATAGGAGCACAAATGTAAACTCAGCAAAAAAAGAAACATCCTCTCATGGTCAACTGCGTTTATTTTCAGCAAACTTAACATGTGTAAATATTTGTATGAACATAACAAGATTCAACAACTGAGACAAAAACTTAACAAGTTCCACAAACATGTGACTAACAGAAATGGAATATTGTGTTCCTGAACAAAGGGGGAGTCGAAATCAAAAGTAACAGTCAGTATCTGGTGTGGCCACCAGCTGCATTAAGTACTGCAGTGCATCTTCTCCTCATGGACTGCACCAGATTTGCCAGTTCTTGCTGTGAGATGTTACCCCACTCTTCCACCAAGGCCCCTGCAGGTTCCTGGACATTTCTGGGGGAATGGGCCTAGCCCTCACCCTCCGATCCAACAGGTCCCAGATGTGTTCAATGGGATTAAGATCCGGGCTCTTCGCTGGCCATGGCAGAACACTGACATTCCTGTCTTGCAGGAAATCACGCACAGAACGAGCAGTATGGCTGGTGGCATTGGCATGCTGGAGGTTCATGTCAGGATGAGCCTGGAGGAAGGGTACCACATGAGGGAGGAGGATGTCTTCCCTGTAACGCACAGTGTTGAGATTGCCTGCAATGACAACAAGCTCAGTCCGATGATGCTGTGACACACCGCCCCAGACCATGATGGACCCTCCAACTCCAAATCGATCCCGATCTAGAGTACAGGCCTTGGTGTAACGCTCATTCCTTTGACGATAAACGCGAATCTGACCATCACCCCTGGTGAGACAAAACCGCGACTCGTCTGTGAAGAGCCCTTCTTGCCAGTCCTGTCTGGTCCAGGACTGGCAAGCCCCCAGTCCAGCCTCTCTTAACCTATTGTGGACAGTCTGAGCACTGATGGAGGGATTGTGCGTTTCTGATGTAACTCGGACAGTTGTTGTTGCCATCCTGTACCTGTCCCGCAGGTGTGATGTTCGGATGTACCGATCATGTGCAGGTGTTGTTACACGTGTGGTCTGCCACTGCGAGGACGATCAGCTGTCCATCCTGTCTCCCTGTAGCGCTGTCTTAGGCGTCTCACAGTACGGACATTGCAATTTATTGCCCTAGCCACATGTCTAAGGCACGTTCATGCAGATGAGCAGCGACCCTGGGCTGCTTCCTTTTGGTGTTTTTCAGAGTCAGTAGAAAGGCCTCTTTAGTGTCCTAAGTTTCATAACTGTGACCTTAATTGCCTACCATCTGTAAGCTGTTAGTGTCTTAACGACTGTTCCACAGGTGCATGTTCATTAATTGCTTTTGGTTCATTGAACCAGCACCACTTGGTGATGTCATTCGGGAAACATAATGTTTAAACCCTTTGCAATGAAGATCTGTGAAGTTATTTGGATTTTTACGAATTATCTTTGAAAGAAAGGGTCCTGAAAAAGGGATAGTAGTTTAGTAGTTTAGTATGATTCATGTTCTCATAGTAAATTATGCTCTCAGAAACATTGACCAATGGAAGCAGAATGTAATGCAAATATTCCAATAAATCCAAACAATGTTATACATTTTTTTTGTGGATTTTTTTTTTGTACTTTTTATACCCAGAATGTCAAACTCAATTCCTGGAGGGCCATGTGTCTGCTGGTTTAAGTTATTTATTTTTATTTTGTGTCCGATTAAGACCTAGTCAACCAACTGAGGTTGCAACCCCAGATGTAAAATAGTAAATAATGGTTACTTCTCAGAAAGTATTGAGCTTTTAAGAGGAGTAAAACAATGCTTTCTGTTGTCTCCATATCTATTTATTATGGTCATTGAAATACTAGCTAGATCCAACAAGAACATCAAGGGGTTAGAAATCCTGGGGATAAAAACGAAAGTGTCAATGTATGCCGATGACGCTAGTTTTTTCTTAAGTCTGTCATTTGGATCCGTGCACAGTCTCATTGAAGATCTTGATCACTTTTCTAGCCTCTCTGGATTAAAACCTAATTACGTGTACCATAATTACGTATTGGATTGTTAAAAAATACAGTGTTTACACTACCTTGTAGTTTATCAATAACATGGGCGGATGTTGAAGTAGACATACTTGGTATTCCATCTCAACAGAAAATAAATACATTTACCACAATTAATTTCAATAGAAAGTTAGCAAAAATAGATAAGATTCTGCAACCATGGAGAGGTAAATACTTGCCTATTTATGGAAAAATCTAATTGATTAACTATCACAGTTTACTTAATTACTAATGGCAACGCCTACTCCAGATTACTCGTTTTTTAAAATACAAAAATGTCATTTTATTTGGAATGCTAAGCCAGACAAAATTAGATATGCCTATTTATGTAATGAATATGAGTTTGTGGGGCTAAAATTATTAAATATTAAAGCTTTAAACTTCTCACTAAAAGCTTCACTCATACATAAATTATACTTATACCCAAAATGGTTCTCCAGTAGACTATTAAGAAAGGCTCATCCTTTGTTCAAAAATGGCCTTTTTGCCTTTATACAGATTACCGACTAATTGAAAATGAAATTTTATTTAAAGTATCGCCCTTTCTTAAACAAGCCATACAAAGCTGGTTAAAATGTCAGTTTTATCCTCCAGAAAAGAGGATAAAAAACATACAATAAATAAATAAAAATCCATTGTCACGTCCAGGCCAGAGTTTAGGCTGGCGTGTGTTTGTTTCATTTTGGTGTAGGGTTATTTTGGTTCTAGTTTGTCTATTTCTATGTTGGGGTAATGGTTCCCAATTAGAGGCAGCTGTGTGTCGTTGTCTCTAATTGGGAACCATATATATGTTTGGGGTTTTCGTATAGCTTGTTGTTTGTTTAGTTATGGCCAACATCACGATCTTCGTTACGTTCGTTTTGTTACTTTTGTCCCAGTTATGTTCTAAATAAACATGTATACTGGAAGCATCGCTGCGTCTTGGTCTGTCCCTTCTGAAGATAGTGACATCCATAAAGTATTATATGTATTAATGATATTATAAATAGAAACGGAGGAGTTATGTCACATATGCAGTTATGGAAAATATATGGGAATATCTTCTCAATCCAAATTTACAACCAACTGATTGCAGCACTCACAAAAATGGAGGCAAGTGGAAATGGGAGAAGGTAGGGAACTTGTTTTCCTGCCGTATATGAAAGATACAAATTGATACAATCTGTGGATACTGTACGATTAGAAAGGTAAAAAAATTATGTTAAACATCACAGCACAATTGAATAATGGAAACCTAACGAGGGTGGTGAATGGTGATAAGTGGGATGTGCTGAGAGTGGCTGAGGGTTGGGATTAAAGAGCTTATGTTTGGTAATGTATTATTATTATGTGACTGCTTTATATAAAAGTACCATGTATGTACCCACAAACAGGACCAAGCCTGGCCTGTTGAGGAGTGACGGACTCCATCCTAGCTGGAGGGGTGCTCTCATCTTATCTACGAACATAGACAGGGCTCTAACTCCCCTAGCTCCACAATGAGATAGCCTGCTGCCTGGCCTGCACCCTGTTAGCCAGCCTGCCAGCTTAGTGGAGTCTGCCACTAGCACAGTCAGTGTAGTCAGCTCAGCTATCCCCATTGAGACCGTGTCTGTGCCTCGACCTAGGTTGGGCAAAACTAAACATGGCGGTGTTCGCTTTAGCAATCTCACTGGAATAAAGACCTCCTCCATTCCTGCCATTATTGAAAGAGATTGTGATACCTCACATCTCAAAATGGGGCTACTTAATGTTAGATCGCTCACTTCCAAGGCGGTTATAGTCAATGAACTAATCACTGATCATAATCTTGATGTGATTGGCCTGACTGAAACATGGCTTAAGCCTGATGAATTTACTGTGTTAAACGAGCCCTCACCTCCTGGTTACACTAGTGACCATATCCCCTGCGCATCCCGCAAAGGCGGAGGTGTTGCTAACATTTACGATAGCAAATTCTACTTACAAACCCCAGTTTTCGTCTTTTGAGCTTCTAGTCATGAAATCTATGCAGACTACTCAATCACTTTTTATAGCTACTGTTTACAGGCCTCCTGGGCCATATACAACGTTCCTCACTGAGTTCCTATCGGACCTTGTAGTCATGGCAGATAATATTCACATTTTTGGTGACTTTAATATTCACATGGAAAAGTCCACAGACCCACTCCAAAAGGCTTTCGGAGCCATCATCGACTCACTCGGTTTTGTCCAACATGTCTCCGGACCTACTCACTGCCACAGTCATACTCTGGACCTAGTTTTGTCCTGTGGAATAAATGTTGTGGATCTTAATGTTTTTCCTCATAATCCTGGACTATCGGACCACCGTTTTATTACGTTTGCAATCGCAACAAAAAATCTGCTCAGACCCCAACCAAGGATCATCAAAAGTCATGCTATAAATTCTCGGACAACCCAAAGATTCCTAGATGCCCTTCCAGAATCCCTCTGCCTACCCAAGAACGTCAGAGTACAACAATCAGTTAACCATCTAACTGAGGAACTTAATGTAACCTTGCGCAATACCCTAGATGCAGTCGCACCCCTAAAAACAAAAAACATTTGCCATAAAAAAACTAGCTCCCCATCATAGCACTGAGACTGCACTTGTGAAGGTGGTAAATGACCTTTTAATGGCGTCAGACCGAGGTTCTGCAACTGTCCTCGTGCTCCTAGACCTTAGTGCTGCTTTTGATACCATTGATCACCACATTCTTTTGGAGAGATTGGAAACCCAAATTGGTCTACACGGTTCTGGCCTGGTTTAGATCTTATCTGTCGGAAAGATATCAGTTTGTCTCTGTGGATGGTTTGTCCTCTGAAAACTTCGGTGTTCCTCAAGGCTCTGTTTTGGGACCACATTGTTTTCACTATATATTTTACCTCTTGATGATGTCATTCGGAAACATAATGTTAACTTTCACTGCTATGCGGATGACACACAGCTGTACATTTCTATGAAACATGGTGAAGCCCCAAACCTTCCCTCCCTGGAAGCCTGTGTTTCAGACATAAGGAAGTGGATGGTGGCAAATTTTCTACTTTTAAACTCTGACAAAACAGAGATGCTTGTTCTAGGTCCCAAGAAACAAAGAGATCATCTGTTGAATCTGACAATTACTCTTGATGGTTGTACAGTCGTCTCAAATAAAACTGTGAAGTACCTCTGCATTACTCTGGACCCTGATCTCTCTTTTGACAAACATATCAAGACTGTTTCAAGGACAGCTTTTTTCCATCTATGTAACATTGTAAAAATCTGAAACTTTCTGTCCAAATATGATGCAGAAAAATGTATCCATGCTTTTGTCACTTCTAGGTTAGACTACTGCAATGCTTTACTTTCCGGCTACCCGGATAAAGCACAAAATAAATTTCAGTTAGTGTTAAACACGGCTGCTAGAATCTTGACTAGAACCAAAGAATTTGATCAAATTACTCCAGTGCTAGCCTCTCTACACTGGCTTCCTGTTAAGGCAAGGGCTGATTTCAAGGTTTTACTGCTAACCTACAAAGCATTACATGGGCTTGCTCCTACCTATCTTTCCGATTTGGTCCTGCTGTACATACCTACACGTACGCTACGGTCACAAGACGCAGGCCTCCTTACTGTCCCTAGAATTTCTAAGCAAACAGCTGGAGGCAGGGCTTTCTCCTATAGAGCTACATTTTTATGGAATGGTCTGCCTATCCATGTGAGAGACGCTGACTCGGTCTCAACCTTTAAGTCTTTATTGAAGACTCATCTCTTCAGTAGGTCCTATGATTGAGTGTAGTCTGGCCCAGGAGTGTGAAGGTGAACGGAAAGGCACTGGAGCAACGAACCACCCTTGCTGTCTCTGCCTGGCCGGTTCCCCTCTCCATTGGGATTCTCTGCCTCTAACCCTATTACAGGGGCTGAGTCACTGGCTTACTGGTGCTCTTCCATGCCGTCCCTGGGGGGTTGAGTCACTGATGTGATCTTCCTGTCCAGGTAAAAAATAAAAAATATAATAAAAAATAAAAATAAAATGAGGGGAGTTTATGACTAATCAATTACCTTAATTGATCAGTCAAGAACAAGGAAGGAGCGGGCCGGTGGGAAGCCTTGAGATGTCAGTGGCTGAGTCCCAAATAGTGTCCTATTTCCTTTATAGTGCATTACTTTTGACCAGGCCCCGTAGCCATGTATCCAGAGCCTCTGAACTCAGACTTCCTATATCAGTTGGAGCGTAAAAGCATTGTCCAATCAGCCTGGATTTTTCTTTGCATGTGAAATGTATTTTCATACAGTTTCATAAATGTATTTTCATAAATTGGCAAACAGGAACACGCAAACCACCCTCTACATTTTGATAAAATTATAGAATGGCTGGCAGTAAATGAAAAAACTCATGCCCAAAATGTGTCATCATAACCACCTGTGGTTTTCCATTTGCTCCTTTCCTATTTTGACTTGAAAAAGTATTGAAAATTGTAAAAGGTAATGCTTGTGCAATGCTGTAATGGTGATCAATATAGAATGTGCCCATATAATTTATGTACAGTACCACATTCGTAATAAATAATTATGCTGAGTTTATGAAGCACTCAAAAGTTTTGAAGTTCCAAGCTTTGCCTAATTGCTCAATTCGTTTTTCAGGGAGCATTTAACACAGCAGGCTTGATTATACAAAATGCTGTTTGCTGTTCATCTGTTTCATGTGCTTACCACTTCATTTGCTGCTTCACTCTCTCTGTTTGATTTTGTTCTGAAGCCAAATGTAATCAGAAAATCTGCCGTGCAGCCTTGATTAGAAGTACCATTTAAGTGTGAGAAGCTTTTTATCCCTGTTCTACCTCAGCTGGAGAAAACAGGATAAGTAGTAATGATTTGGATGGAGATGTAATCAAGTGAGACACTAATGGACTCTAATTCCTTCTCTGTTGCTTTATCACTGTCAGTCAGTGGTCTCAGTTAGACTATACCTTTCTGTCTCAAGTCAATAGCTCCTCCCATGCAGAGCAAACCTGGAAAGGCATTTTACAAAACCAGCCTTTCTGACCATCAGATAAAAGCATCAACTATTATATATGGTATGATTATATTTACTTTTAGAGCTTTTAGATTTACTTTTAGGAAATGGTTCCTGCGTTGATTTCATAATGCATAACAAAGGATTAATATACTGCACTTAGGCTGACAAGCTTTACTCAAACAAACAAAAGACTGACAGTGCAGCCAACAATGTGGGTACTCAAATTCATTCAAGTTTTCAATATGCTACTCCTTAGCTGTGCAATTCTGTCAGGAGCAGCCAGTCTGCAATACATATTCTTGGCCCTCCCTTACCCTCTCAGTCCTAAACATATCTGAGGTAATTTGTTTGCCGCAGTGAAGCTTCCCTGGAGGTAGCCTAATGTGTAATCACTTTGTCGTCTTGGCTGTTATTCTTTTGCAGGGGAAAATCGAGTTTTGCTCTTGGTTGTGATTTAATTATTGGTGCGGAATTTAATTAGCCAGCACCACTTGTTTCTATTAGTTGTACCAGCATGCCTGGATTACTGGGAGATCCACTGATGACTCCACAGATTGCCTCTGTCTACGCACAAATCAAATGTTATTAGTCACATAAACATATTCAGCAGATGTTATTGCAGGTGTAGCAAAATGATTGTGTTCCAGGTAACAATTCACAACAAAATCTAAAAGTAAATTCTAAAAGTAAAAGAATGGAATTAAGAAATATCAATATTAGGACGAGTAATGTCGGAGTGGCATAGACTAAAATACATAAGAATAGAATACAGTATACATACAGTTGAAGTCGGAGGTTTACATACACTAAGGTTGGAGTCATTAAAACTCGTTTTTCAACCACCACACAAAGTTCTTGTTCACAAACTATAGTTTTGGCAAGTCAGTTAGGACATCTACTTTGTGCATGACACAAGTCTTTTTTCCAACAATTGTTTACAGACAGATTATTTAACTTATAATTCACTGTATCACAATTCCAGTGGGTCAGAAGTTTACATACACTAAGTTGACTGTGCCTTTAAACAGCTTAGAAAATTCCAGAAAATTATGTCATGGCTTTAGAAGCTTCTGATAGGGTAATTGACATCATTTTAGTCAATTGGAAGTGTACCTGTGGATGTATTTCAAGGCCTACCTTCAAACTCAGCGCCTCTTTCCTTGAAATCATGGAAAAATCTAGAGAAATCAGCCAAGACCCCAGAAAATAAGCCAGACTATGGTTTGGAACTGCACATGGGGACAAAGATCGTACTTTTTGGAGAAATGTCCTGTGGTCTGATGAAACAAAAATGTTACTGTTTGGCCATAATGACCATCGATATGTTTGGAGGAAAAAGGGGGGAGGCTTGCAAGCCGAAGAACACCATCCCAACCGTGAAGCACAGGGGTGGCAGCATCATGTTGTGGGGGTGCTTTGCTGCAGGAGGGACTGGTGCACTTCACAAAATAGATGGCATCATGAGGCAGGAAAATGATGTGTATATATTGAAGCAACATCTCAAGACATCAGTCAGGAAGTTAAAGCTTGGTTGCGAATGGGTCTTCCAAATGGACAATGACCCCAAGCATACTTCCAAAGTTGTGTCAAAATGGCTTAAGGACAAAAAAAGTCAAGGTACTGGAGTGGCCATCACAAAGCCCTGAGCTCAATCCTATAGAAAAGTTGTGGGTAAAACTGAAAAAGCGTGTGTGAGCAAGGAAGCCTACAAACCTGACTCAGTTTCACCAGCTCTGTCAGGAGGAATGGGCCAAAATTCACCCAACTTATTGTGGGAAGCATTGTGGTATGCTACCCGAAACGTTTGTCCCAAGTTAAACAATTTAAAGGCAATGCTACCAGATACTAATTGAGTGTATGTAAACATCTGACCAACTGGGAATGTGATGAAAGAAATAAAAGCTGAAATAAATGATTCTCTCTACTATTATTCTGACATTTCACATTCTTAAAATAAAGTGGTGATCCTAACTGACCTAAGACGGAATTATTACTAGGATTAAATGTCAGGAATTGTGAAAAGTTTAAATGTATTTGGCGTATGTACGGTGTATGTAAACGTCTAACTTCAACTGTATATATACACTTCCGTTCAAAAGTTTGGGGTGACTTAGAAATGTCCTTGTTTATGAAAGAAAAGCAATTTTTTTGTTCATTAAAATATTATAAAATGTATCAGAAATACAGTGTAGACATTGTTAATGTTTTAAATGACTATTGTTGCTGGAAACGGCAGATTTTTTATGGAATATCTACATAGGCGTACAGAGGCCCATTATCAGCATCCATCACCACTGTGTTCCAATGACACATTGCGTTAGCTAATCCAAGTTTATCGTTTTAAAAGGCTAATTGATCACTAGAACCCCCTTTTGCAATTATGTTAGCACAGTTGAAAACTGCTGATAAAGAAGCAATAAAACTGTCCTTCTTTGGATCTGGAGCATCAGCATTTGTGGGTTCGATTACAGGCTCAAAATGGCCAGAAACAAATAACTTTCTTCTGAAACTCATCAGTCTATTCTTGTTCTGAGAAATGAAGGCTATTCCATGCGAGAAATTGCCAAGACACTGAAGATCTTGTACAAAGCTGTGTACTACTCCCTTCACAGAACAGCACAAACTGGCTCTAAGCAGAATAGAAAGAGGAGTGGGAGGCCCCTTGTGCACAACTGAGCAAGAGGACAAGTACATTAGTGTCTAATTTGAGAAACAGACGCTTCACAAGTCCTCAATCTGCAGCTTCATTAAATAGTTCCCACAAAACACCAGTCTCAACGTCAACAGTTAAGAGGCGACTCTAGGATGATGGCCTTCTAGGCAGAGCTCCTCTCTCCAGTGTCTGTGTTATTTTGCCCATCTTAATATTTTATTTTTATTGGCCATTCTGAGATATGTCTTTTCTTTGCAACTTTGGCCAAAGGATGTGTTGGCTTTGGGGATGATGAGTGCAATATACCTGCTGGAGCGCGTGCTATGGGTGGGTGTTGCTATAGTGACCAGTAAGCTGAGATAAGGCAGGGCTTTACCTAGCAAAGACTTATAGATGACCTGGAGCCAGTGGGTTTGGCGACGGATATGTAGCGAGGGCCAGCCAACGAAAGCATACAGGTCGCAGTGGTGGGTAGTATATGGGGCTTTAGTGACAAAACGGATGGCACTGTGATAGACTGCATCCAATTTGCTGAGTAGAGTGTTGGAGGCTATTTTGTAAATGACATCGCCGAAGTCAAGGATCGGTAGGATAGTCAGTTTTACAAGGGAATGTTTGGCAGCATTAGTGAAGGAGGCTTTTTTGCGAAATAGTAAGCCGATTCTAGATTTAATTTTGGATTGGAGATGCTTAATGTGAGTCTGGAAAGAGAGATTACAGTCTAGCCAAACACCTAGGTATTTGTAGTTGTCCACATATTCTAAGTCAGAACCGTTCAGACTAGTGATGCTAGGGTCTAGAGTGTCTAGAGTAAGACAGAACTCTGCAGGCTAACTCCACCCCCTTTGGCAGTTCTATCTTGACAGAAAATGTTGTAGTTGGGGATGGAGATTTCAGAATTGTTGGTGGCCTTTCTAAGACAGGATTCAGACAAGGCTAGGATATCATCGTTGGTAGAGTGTGCTAAAGCAGTGAATAAAACAAACTTAGGGAGTAGGCTTCTGATGTTAACATACATGAAACCAAGGCTTTTACGGTTACAGAAGTCAACAAATGAGAGCGCCTGGGGAATAGGTGTAGAACTGAAACCTAGGCATTGAGTGATGATGAAAGAGGTTGCGTCTCTGGAGGCACCAGTTAAGTCAGGTGAGGTTTCCGCATGCGTCGGGGGTGGGACAAAAGAGCTATCTAAGGCATGTTGAGCAGGACTGGGGGGCTCTACAGTGAAATAAAACAATAATAACTAACCGAAACAGCAGTAGACAAGGCATATTGACATTGGAGATAGGCATAAAGCAATCACAGGTGTTGGTCAGGAGAGCTAAGACAACGGTTAAATGGCGATGAATGGGCAGAGAGGGTCAGTTAGGTACATACAGGACCTGAGTTCGAGGCTGGGGCCAACAGATCAACAAAATTAGGTACAGTGTTAATGAACAGACCAGCAGCAATAGGTAAGTCAGGGAGCCGTTCGGTAGTCGCTACTACGCTGGGCGAGCGGGAGACACGGTGTTCAGAAAGCAAGCCAGCCGGGGGCTAACAGATGGGTCTTCAGCGACATCGCAATGGAAAAGCCTGTTGAAACCACATTGGATGATTACGTCGGCAGACCAGTCGTGATGGATCGGCGGGGCTCTGTGTTGACAATAAAGGGTCCAGGCCAATTGGCAAAAGAGTATTGTAGCCCAAGAATTAGCTGGTATACTCCGTCGGCTGGCCGGGAGATGGGCCTAGCTCGAGGCTAGCTCAAGACTAACTGGTGCTTGCTTCGGGACAGAGGCATTAGCCAACAGTAGCCACTCG
Source organism: Brachymystax lenok tsinlingensis (assembly GCA_030435695.1). Taxonomy (NCBI): domain Eukaryota; kingdom Metazoa; phylum Chordata; class Actinopteri; order Salmoniformes; family Salmonidae; genus Brachymystax; species Brachymystax lenok. The sequence continues at coordinate 785,642 of CM059806.1, read as the reverse complement.
GTCGTAGCTAGCTGGCTGAGATGATCTGATGTAATGTTCCAGAGATTGCAGCAGGAATCCGGTGATGTGGTGGAGAAAAGCAGTCCAATATGCTCTGGGTTGATATCGCGCTGTGCAGACTGGCAGGTAATTGTCAGAGCTAAAGCTGGCTAGTGTCCGGGCTAAAGATGAAGACCGCTATCAGTGGCAAACAATGACTAGTAGCTAGTTTGCTGGCTAGCTTCTGATGGAGGTTCCAGTTATAAGGTATCATAAAATAGCAGATCCGTACCACATTGGGTGAGGCGGATTGCAGGAAAGTATGTTTAGTTCGTAGATGGAAAGTGAGATTAAAATATATACGAAAAAATGAAAAACAGACTATTTACAGACTAATTAACACGGGACAAGACAAACACGTCCGACTGCTAAGCCATCTTGGAATCCCATGGGAACAAGTATTCCCACGCATAATAGAGAGACATGGCTGTATACAAATGTAAGCAACGTTTGAAATTATTATGTTTTAGTCAAACATATCTGTTTGGGCTTTTTGTAGTTTACAAATTATTTGTAATTATGTTCTCCCGACCAAAAAAAAAAAAAAAAAAAATCACCCTGCGGCTGAATCTAGTTGATAATCCCTGCTCTAATGTATGCCATATTCAGACAGAACAGTAGCGATATTTACATACATACTTTTTGCATCAGCAGTTACAGTATGTTTACAATATGTTATACACAATCATCATTCTCTCTGGTCAAATTACCCCGGTCAAATGTTTTTAAAGTTGTTTATTTGAATCATTATGGTAGTTGTTCAACACATTATTCAAAACAACCGGCAAATGTAATCATATTCATTTAAAAGGAAAGACGTCCACCATGTTACTGCACAATATATTTAATGATATCCGTTTATCTTATTGATATCTAAATATTTTACTTTGACTGTACATGTAGCTGATAACTCACAGAAAAATCGTACATCAATCCACATACAGCAATCCTCACTTCAAGCAAACAGGATTTGAAATAAAGTACAAGAACGATTACTTTACAAATAGTTAGAAAATATATTTGATAGTTTCCAAAAAGTGATGCATGATTTCATTAATAATCAAGGTGACAAATTTGTACATTCATGTAAGGTAAAATCTATTGATCACTCTACATTCAAATAATCATTGAACTCAGTGTACAGTTGGCTAAGAAATATGATAGAGATTTATGTTATGACAGTTATGGCACCCTACCAAATTATGTTCCCTTTGTGCAGCCGAGGGCACTCAGATTCCTCAGTTCCAGGGGGATTATGTATCAAGTGTCTCAGAGTGCTGAAACAGGATCAGTTTTGCCTTTAAAACCGGACCCCCAAAAATACTTTATTTAACTAGGCAAGTCAGTTAAGAACAAATTCTTATTTTCAATGACAGCCTAGTAACAGTGGGTTAACTGCCTTGTTCAGGGACAGAACAACCAATTTTTACCTTGTCAGCTCAGGAATTTGATCTTGCAACCTTTCGGTTACTAGTCCAACACTCTAACCACTAGGCTACCTGCCACCCCACTTAAAATCCCAGTGAATAACTAAGATTAAATAGACCGGGGGACCTGATCCTAGAGGCAGAAAAGTCCTAATATACCACAATATATACAGTTCCTGTATCAAAATCACTCACCCTTTATCATCCAAAATGGACTCAAGTTTTGATGTTAACATTTTACTCTCTGTAACAAATAGCCTACAGATTTTTCACTTTGCACAATAATATGGTCCATAATATAATAAAATAAAGAAAACTATACATTTGGAAATAGGCCTGCATAAAGGACATCAGTCTAAGACTCATAAGTCAACTGATGTTGACTGTTTACAGAATAATACATGGTATGAGTCATATCCTAGGTCTGTATACCTTGTTTGAGAAAGAGAGAAAGAGAGAGGCTTGTCTCTGACCCTGCCTGTGAGGTCTCATTAAGAGTGGAAAATTTGCAATTTGAGTCACACCAGGGCAGCTCACATTGTCTGTGTCCCAAGAGCACACACTTGAAACATGTGTCTGCTCTTGGGACTTGTCTGAAGAGCAAACACAGAACAGTAATATGTCACCGCGTAGCCTTCACATTGTACTGTACATGGGGCCTTACAATTACTCACCGAAGGTCAAGCTTGGGTCTCTTGATAGTCCACTTTAGTGTGAGTGAAAATGGCTATGACACAGTTATAGTCCTGTGGCCTCGGCACATCTAGTTGCTAACCCTGATTGCTTCTCAGTCCAGTGAGGAAATGTCCACCTTGAATTTGAAGACAAAACTGGAATTAAAGTCAGATTACGTTAGTGGCACAAAATATATATCTTCTTCAAATTTTGATGAATGTATTTGGTTGCATTGACAACCAAAAACAATTTAATATTATGTTTTCAATACAGAAAATAAGCTATTAACTTGTTGAGAAGTTAACACATTTTATGTTGGATTCAGATCTCCAACTAAACCAAAACGAAAAGTTAAAGCATAGGATTATACCAGTGGCTCAGATTAAACTTTCCAAGCAGTAGATACATCTCCTTTAAATGTTGATATTTGGTTACATTGTCAACCTAACACAATTCAATTATGTATTTTGTAATACAGTAAATAGCCTAAAGTTCAGCCTATCTTACAAACTAATGTAACACATTTTATTCAACCTTAAAATTAGCAACTCATCCATGGCCACATTGAGTTTACTGCAACTTTAAAAGTATTTTTATGTAATCATAAAAAGCATGCATGTTCAAGATAGCATGCAAAGGTTGCAGGTCTGTGGAGATCTTCACAATATAAATATTGCAGAATCTCGAAAAGCATTGATCACTTGCACTATGTACTTTTACTGTCATCTCAACTACAATCCAAGTAATTTGGTTTTGCTATTAGATGAAGCACAGTGATAACAAAGTTAATGTATAAATAAAAAATATCTGATATTGTATTCTCATTGGAATTTGGTTGTGGTTTTAAATGGTTGAAAGCATAGTGATAACACATTGGGAATTCAACAAACTGCTGGCTGTCTTTTTAACATGGTGAATAAAAGGTTGAAATATGATTGGTCAACATCTCAACCAGAAATGACCAACATTTCCACTTTGAAATGACATGGTGAGCCCAGTGAGATGGTACAACAATGTGTCACCAGCCTTCACATTGTACATGGGGCCTTACAACCTTTTACTGAAGGTTGAGACGTGTGTCCTTATAGTCCCCTTCAGTATGACTGAAAATGGCTGCCTAGGACACAGGACAGTTGACAGCAATTCATAACCATAATCTTTTTTGATTCATGATCGAGCAGCCAATTTATAGTAGGATTATACATGAATACAAATAGCTCATTCTATTACAGGCTCTAGTACCCAACCCTGGTCAAGAGGATTACTGTCTTACTGTCTGTATTCACATTGTCCAAAGTCATCATAAATGACAAATGGCATATTTGTGAGGATGACTCAAATATACAGTAATAATGTATTCACATCTCAAGCAGGGACAGCCTCTTTGAGCCAAAAAAGTTTTGTTAGCTTCACCTAGGACATTGTTTTCACACTTGACAGACCAGACACACCAATGGCTCCAAAATATAGTCTGTTCACACCAAAAACTTCAGCACCTCCAAAGCTGTCCCTCAAGGCTTAGAGAAGCTGTCCTCTTCAGTGACTAAACCCTGAACCCGAACATTACAACATCAGTCATTGCTGAAAGTCACCTTGCCATACACACAGGTGTCCTGAAACACCATCTTCTTGTCAGGCAACTCACAGGTTACCATGATCTCGTCCAGCTCTGTGGTGAATTGGTCCGTAGTCTCCACCATAGACGTGTCCTTGACCACGCTGTAGGTCAGCGCCACGCTGTACGTGCCGCTGGTAGGCTTCTCAGAGCTTTTCCGTCCGCAGAGGCAGAGCTTGCGGAAGGCGGCACGGAACTTCTGCGACATAGCGTTGTAGATGATGGGGTTGATTGCGCTGTTGAGGTAGACACAGCTCCGACAGAAGAGGATAAACCAGGTGTTCATGTAGGCCTGCTCCAGGAAGGAGTTTACCACCACCAGGGTGCGGTAGGGCATCCACAGCACAGCGAACAGGATCACCACCACAGCCAGCATCTTGGTCACCTACGACATGGAAGAGAAGGTGACTATGGCACTATTCAATCAAACAACGCTACTGGATTTATTTCCCTTACACTGCAGTCTGCAATATTCTCAGCAATACAATAATTATAGAGGGAGACAGAAATGCCATCTGTTGTGTAGATCCAGCTGTACTGTTTATGCCTCAAGTTTCTATATAATTTCAGATGGTGCCTATATTTCCCATTAATTTGGAATTGAAGTATATTAGATCTACAGATTGGGCTATACAATCATCAGAAAAACTTAGATTTTGAAGTGAACTGTCACTTTAAACGTGTATTAAACATGTAACATTAGTTGTTTGGATTAGTTAGCTTATAAAAACTGATCATTATTTCAAATTATTATAATATTAGTCACTTTATCTCTACATATATGTATAGTACATACTGTATCTACTGTACCTCAAACACCTCGCACCACTGCACATCGACTAGGTACTGGTTCCCCTTGTATATAGTCAAGTTATCATTACTCATTGTGTATTTATTCCTTGTGTTATTATTTTGGGACGATTTCTCTATTTTTCCACTCTGCATTGTTGGGAATTAAGCATTGCACTGTTAGTCTACACCTGTTGTTAACAAGTATATGCCTGCTCTGGATGTTGTGTCCCAAAGCTAGGGGTCAGTGTGATGCAATACCAAATTCCAATTTGATTTGTCACATGCTTCGTAAACAGGTGTAGACTAGTGTAACCGGTGTGAAATGGCTAGTTGGCTAGCGGGGTGTACGCTAACAGCGTTTCAATTGGTGACGTCACTCGCTCTGAGATCTTGAAGTAGCCGCGGCCCTTGCAGATCTCAGAGCGAGTGACGTCACCAATTGAAACGCTGTTAGCGCACACCCCGCTAGCCAACTAGCCATTTCACACCGGCTACACTCACCCCCCTTTTGACCTCCTTTTCCGCAGCAACCAGTGATCCAGGTCAACAGCATCAGTGTAACAGTATAGCTTCCGTCCCGCCCCTCGCCGGGCTCGAACCAGGGGCCCTCTGCACACAACAACAGCCACCCTCGAAGCATCGTTACCATCGTGCAGAGCAAGGGGAAACACTACTTCAAGGTCTCAGAGCGAGTGATGTCCCCCGATTGAAACGCTGTTAGCGCGCACCCCGCTAGCTAACTAGCCATTCCACACCGGTTACATTAACAGTGAAATGCTTAATTCCCAACAATGCATTGACTATAGCTCAGCATTCAACACCTTAGTACCATCCAAGCTCATCATTAAGCTTGAGGCCCTGGGTCTCAACCACGCCCTGTGAAATTGTTTCCTGGACTTCCTGACGGGCCGCCCCCAGGTGGTGAAGGTAGGAAACAATATCTCCACTTTGCTGATCCTAAACACTGGGGCCCCACAAGGATGTGTGCTCAGCCCCCTACTGCACTCCCTGTTCACCCATGACTGCGTGGCCATGCACACCTCCAACTCAATCATCAAGTTTGCGGATGACACAACAGTAGTAGGCTTGATTACCAACATTGACGATGCAGCCTACAGGGAGGAGGTGAGGGCTCTCGGAGTGTGGTGTCAGGAAAATATCCTCTCAATCAACATAAAAAAAAAACAAAGGAGATGATCGTGGTCTTCAGGAAACAGCAGAGGGACCACTCCACTATCCACATCGACGGGACAGCAGCGGAGAAGGTGGAAAGCTTCAAGTTCCTCGGAGTACACATCACTGACCAACTGAAACGGTCTACCCACAGAGACAGTTTGGTGAAGGTGCAACAGTGCCTCTTCAACCTCAGGAGGCTGAAGAAATGTGGCTTGTCACCTAAAAACCTCAAACTTTTACAGACGCACAATTGAGAGCATCCTGTCGGGCTGTATCACCGCCTGATATGGTAGCTGCACCGCGCATCACCGGAGGCAAACTACCTGATCTCCAGGACACCTACAGCACCCGATGTCACAGTAAGGCCAAAAAAAAATCAAGGACAACAACCACCCGAGCCACTGCCTGGACACTCCGCTACCATCCAGAAGGCGAGGTTAGTAGAGGTGCATCAAAGCTGGGACAGAGACTGAAAAAGAGCTTCTATCTCAAGACAATCAGACTGTTAAACAGCTATCACTACCACAGAGAGGTTGCTGCCTACATACATGTCACGGCTTGTTGATGGAGCAGACCAAGACGCAGTGAGGTTTCCAGTATACATACTTTAATTTGATGCAAACTGGCAAAAAACAACAAACGAACGAACCGTAACGCAGGTGTAGCATGTACACACACAACTACAAACAATAACCCACCAGGCAAGAGGGGCAGGGAATCAACTTAAATAGGATTCCCAATTAGAGACAACGACTAACAGCTGCCTCTAATTGGGAATCCAAACCAACCAACATAGAAATGTAAACATAGAACATTAACACACCCCTGATCACGTCCTGACCAAAAACACCAATGAGCAGCCAAAAGGGCTATCTATGGCCAGGACGTGACAATACAGACTTGACATCATTGGCCACTTTAATAAATGGAACACTAGTCACTTTAATAATGCCACTTTAATAATGTTTACATATTGTGCATTACTCATCTAGAATGTATATACTTTATTCTATACTATCTATTGCCTCTTAGCCTATGTCACTCTGTCATTGCTCATCCATATATTTATATATTTTTATTCCATTAGGTATTTGTTGTGGAATTGTTAGATATTACTTGTTTGATATTGCTGCACCGTTGGAACTAGAAGCACAAGCATTTCGCTACACTCGCAATAACATCTGCTAACCAAATGTATGTGACCAATACAATTTGATTTGATTTTGATTTGATTTGAACAGTGAAACGCTTAATTCCCAACAATGCAGAGAGGAAATAATTCGAAATGAGATCAGGCTGCACACAGACTCCTGATGTTGCGTAAAAAAGCTACAGACTCACGATGTTGTGTCCCAAAGCTAACTCACCGCTTATGCTGGCAACCATTCTGTATTCCAATGTATTACCAATTCCTAATAAGAAGGAGCGCACTTTTTTTTTAGGAACGGCAACTCACCTGTCTCCGAGATGCAGCGGTAGTGCTGGTGTGGTGGGAGTTTTTACATCCCGTTGTTGCGTTGCTTTGTTCATTTTTACTTTTATCCTTGCGTTCAGAAGGTAACGGATTCATGATCAGGATTCTGGCGATGAGACCATACAGAATGGTAGCCAGCATAAGCGGCACAACAAAAAATATCCCGAAATCCAAAAAGTAAATGGGCAAATAGTGTTGTCTTGAAACTTTGTAGCCGCATGTCACGATGGTCACGTCGTTCTCATATTCTTCTTCTTTGATATCTGACAGGTAGAACCACATGACGGAGTAAAGTAAAGTGAAAACCCAGACAAACAAAATTATCTTCTTGGCTCTGGACAGTGTGCACAGCAGCTGGGCTTTTATCGGGTGGCAAATAGCGATGTACCTTTCGATGGTAAAGGCGGTGATAGAGCAGGACGATGCATTGATTCCCAGGTACTGGAGGTAGGTGATGCCGAGACATCCTGAGCGGCCGAACACCCAAGACCCGAAGATGCTGTCCGTGATATTCGGTAAGCCCGCCGCAGTTAGTACAATGAGATCTGCAACGGCCAAGCTCACCAGGTAGCAGTTGGTGGGTGTCCTCATGTGTTTAGTGGTAAGCACCACTAAGATCACCATAACATTACCAACGATCCCAAAGGCGCATATCACGAAAATTAACAAAGTGCTCACCACTTTGTATTCGATTATTTGGTCCGTCCAAGTCCCACAAGTCTGGTTCTCTTGAGTTTCAGTAACATTTTCCATTTTCAGTTCTCTGAATATGTCGAGTAGAGAGAAAACAATTAATTTATAAAGTAGCCTACCCACTGCACCTAACCGAATCAGTAGGCTATTACGCGGTAGTAGGCTAGTAAATAATATTGTGGGAAGTAAGCCTGTCAACCTACTAGTTGAAAAATACATCCATGCCAAAAGGTAGGGTATTGTGCTTTAATTTCAAAGCATATTTTTCTACTTTCTGTCTCGCACTTGCGAAATAAGCATTGATTATTTATTACTCGTCATATCGTGCGTAAAGGTGAGAGCACGCCGTTGTTGTGTCCAGTGTTTCTTTCATCCAAAGTTACAGCAAGTGAAACAGGGATTCCGTGCGCGCATCAAAGTCACGGTGGTGTCACTAAATAGGCGTAGGCCTGACTGAAATGGATGAGAGGAGGGATGCTGGTTTTTGGTCATTTTCTCTGCACCATCAGACATTACGCATTGCGCTCTCTGAGATCTGGGGGGAGTAACCTGTCACCAGTTGCTTTATGCCATCGTCTAAAATGATTTTGTTTAGTAATTGAGTGAACAATGTAATCAATTTAACAGTGTATTGTTGGTTCAAACCCGTTGGTAAGAATGGTGAAAATAATTTGAATGGTGATGTGACTGGCCCACAATACATACACATTTGATTCCCTTTTTTATGATATCGTTGTAAATGTTGAAAAAAAATATTCTAACCATAATAGTATACTTTATCATTTGGAGACACTTTTTGTGGATGTGACAATCACAAAGGGTGGTAACAAAAATCATTCATCTGAATGATTAGAATGTCTGCAAGTCAGTTACTACATCAGACAAAATGGATAAACAACCAGAAATCCTACATCTTTAGGGGATGTTTTCAGACTGGACATTCTCTTCTTGTCGAAGTTCTCTTCCTCCTCTCACTGCCCTGGGCTCTGAGATAGAGCTCTCTCTCTCTCTCTCTCTCTCTCTCTCTCTCTCTCTCTCTCTCTCTCTCTCTCTCTCTCTCTCTCTCTCTTTTGCAGTGCATGCTGGGAGGTTTTTGGAGTTTGAGTGTTTGGTGTGGAGGGCTCTGTCCTAACTAACTTTCTTGATTCTGTTCTTTTCTTTATTTTTTTCTATGGTGGAGGGTTAATGCAATATTTGTTTTAGCGGTATCCACAGTTTTTTCAAAGTTAGGGTGGAAAAGGACAGAGTTAGTTTCCTGGGGTTTGTAAGGTGTGGTGTGCGCGATGGCTTCTCAGCCTAGCGGAGGAAGATGCTGTCTATACGGCATGGATTCAGGTGTGTTCCTGAGAATGGAGTTAAAGTGGAGGAGGTTCTGCTTGCAGTCGGTGAACAGGTAGGAGCAGAATTTATACATTCCGCTTCCAGAATGAACAAAGCTGTGGTTGTGTTCATGAAAAGAGCAAACTTGGTTGGTAGACTAATTGCTAGTGGAATATTTGTAAGGGGTGTGTTGGTGTCAATTTTGCCTCTTGCTACTCCTTCAACAAGGGTGGTAGTTGCAAATTTGCCTCCGTTTATTACGGATGATCAAATCAGGAAAGAGCTTAGTCGTTTTGGTAAGTTTGCTAGCGGTTTTCGTGTACTGTCGGCAGGTTTTCAGGCGGATGCCGTTAAGCACGTTGTTTCGTTCGGAGGCAAGTGTTTATGTTTCTGAATAATAATGAGCAACAGCTAAACGTGCATTTTAAAGTGAGACATGGGGAGGGGGCTCTACGCAGGGTTTGCCAGCACAGATAGTCTCACGGTGTTTTGAGTGTGGGGATTTGGGGCATAAGAGCTTTGCGTGTCCACATAAAGGCCGTAGACAAGGTGAGGGCACAAGTGCCAGTGGGGAAAACAAGGTCAAAGTGTGGGGGCAATGAGATGCAGACAGCAGAGGCTGGGCCTAGTCATGGCATGGATGGTGGTGTGCATGAGGCTGGGCCTAGTCATGGCAAGGATGGTGGTGTAGATGAGGCTGGGCCTAGTCAGGCTAGAGATGGTGGGGTAGATGAAGCTGGGTCTAGTCAGGCTATAGATGGTGGGGTAGCTGAGGCTGGGACTAGTCATGCCGGAGATGGTGGTGTAGATGAGGCTGGTCCTAGTCAGGCTAGAGATGGTGGGGTAGCTGAGGCTGGGACTAGTCATGCTATGGATGCTGGTGTAGAAGAGGCTGGGCCTAGACATGCTATGGAGGGTGGTGTAGATGAGGCTGGGTCTAGTAAGGTTATGCTAGTGGATGAGGAGAGTATAGTGGGGAAGTGTAAGAGACTAGGGGAGGAGGAGGGTGTCAAGCGGAAAAAGAAAAAGGAGGAGAAGAAAGGTGGAAGTGTAGAGGCTGGTGTGGTCAAAGGTACTATGGGACCTGGTGCTGGGGTGGAGGCCCTGACCAGAGAGGAAGGGCAGGTGGTCAGGATGGGAGATGGAGATGAGGAAAGTGAGTATGAGGAAGAGGATGATGAGGTTTTCCTTTCAGACTCCTCTTCAATGGGTCCGGAGCTGACAGCCAGTCAAGCAGAGGGGCCAAAGTACACATTGAGGGAACTGACAAGGTTCCTGAATGAGACCAAGGGGAAAAAGTTAATCTTGAGACTTTTTTTCTGATCCGAGAAAGTTTGTAAGATCAGCACAACATGCTATGAAAAATGAGGGCATGGTGTCCTCTCACCCAGGAAAAGGTTTAGGTTGAGGAAGTGGGTCACAACTGTGCGTAAAGGTCTACCTTCAGACACTGTTTAGATGTATAGTTTCTTTCTGGCACTGGGGCTTTGCTATTGGTCTCTTTCCTTGCTGGCTTTTCTCCCACTTCTTATGGAGACTCTACGGGTAGGCTCGCTCAATATAAATGGCGCCAGAGATGCGGGAAAGAGGAGTGTGTTGGGTGAATATGTAAAACAAAAAAAAGTACAGGTGTTGTTTCTGCAGGAGACGCATAGCGATGTGGTGAATGAAGTCGATTGGGGGCTCTGGTGGAAAGGGGCAAGTGTGTTGAGCCATGGGACAAATTTGAGTGCAGGGTGGCAGTCTTTTTGTACCTGGTCTGTCTGTAAAAATTTGCTCCTCAAAGGAGGTGTGTAAGGAGTAGGCTGCTTGTTGTAAAAGCAGAAATTAACAACAAGGGTTTTGTCTTTATAAATGTGTATGCGCCTAACACAGGGAGAGAGAGGGGGGTTCTATTTGGGTGTCTTAGACAGGAACTCTCACAAGTAGCGCCTGAGGAGATGCTGGTGGTCGGCGGAGACTGGAACTGTACCATGGATTTTACGAAAGATAGAAATGGGGAAGAGCCTCATTCAGTGTCAGTAGGGGTGTTAAGGGACATTATTAATCAGTTCGACCTAGTGGATATTTGGAGAACTAAACATCCCAACACAAGACAGTATACATGGGTGAAGGTCTTTGGGGCTAGGGTGAGTGCAGCCCGACTTGATCGTTTTTACATGTCCAGGAATCAGAGCAATAGGCTGTTGGGCACTACCATTCTCCCAGTGGGGTTTTCAGATCACCATATAACCATGGCTCAGCTGTCTATTTCACCAGGGCCCCGGCAGGCATCCTATTGGAAGTTTAATGTAAAGCTCTTACAAGATGCCACTTTTTGCTCAGGTTTCCATATATTTTGGGAAAGGTGGGGGCAGCGAAGAGAGGAGTATGAGTCTCTGAGTCAATGGTGGGATGTGGGGAAAGTCCAAATTCGGCTTTACTGTCAACAGTATACAGCTCTCTCATCCTCAGAGGCTAGGAGAGTATTGGGGGAACTAGGCGTAGTATTAGTGAGATGGAGGTAGAGATGGTGGGGCAAGGCAATGTAAGCCTCCAAGCTAATCTAGCTGAATTACGTAGGGACCTGGGCAGTTTTCCAGGTTAAAGCAAAGGAGCACTTGTAAGAGCTAGGTTCTCCATGCTCAAGGAGATGGATGCTCCCAGCTCCTTCTTCTTTGGGTTGGAAAGACAGAGCGGTGAAGCCAAGGGTATGCATTGTCTACGGCTTTCTGATGGGCGGGTGACCTCTGTGGTGGGAGAGATGCGGGAGGCGAACTGTGGAGTTTTATACTGAGTTGTATAGGGCAGAAATGTGTGATCCTGTGTGTGCTCAGGTCTTGTTCGCAGGACTCCTAAGCTCTCTCTGGCACAGAGGGACAGAAATGGACATTCCTCTGTTGTCCCATGAACTGGCAGAGGCAGTAATCAGATGTCCCCGGTCGAGCACCAGGGGTTGATGGACTCCCAGTGGAGTTTTATAAAAATTCTGGGGAATAATTGGACAGGATTTCTTTTGCGTGTTGCGTGAATGCGTCGAGGTAGGAGTGTTGCCGATGAGCTGCCGTCAGGCGGCTCTGACTCTCCTGCCTAAAAAGGGGACTTGTGTGAACTTAAGAACTGGAGGCCGGTGGCATTACTTTGTGCGGACTACAAGATATTTGCCAAGGTCCTCTCTAACAGACTGAAGTCCCATCTGGACTCGATAGTACATAAAGACCAAACATATTGTGTACCGGGACGCTCAATCACGGACAACTTGTTCCTAATCAGGGACATGTTGGACTTGTCAAAAGGTTCTGATGTGAATTTTGGACTGGTCTCTTTAGATCAAGAGAAGGCTTTTGATAGAGTGGACCATGAGTATCTGTTTAATGTGATGTCTGTGTTTGGGTTTGGGAAGAGTTTTTTGACCTGTGTGAAGATGTTGTATGCTGGGGCGTCATGTATGGTCAAGGTGGGAGGGGGGCTCAGTAGGCCAGTCTGGGTGAGACGAGGCATTAGACAAGGCTGCCCTCTATCGGGGCAGTTATATACACTAGCCATTGAGCCTTTTTTGGGCCTGCTACGCAGGAGACTGCAGGGAGTGTGCTGGACAGGCATGGGTGTGGTGACAGGCATAGCAGTGTCAGCGTATGCAGATGATGTTTCTGTGATGGTCAGGGATGGTCAGGATATGCAGGCACTAGAGACCAGTCTGAAGGTGTACGAGGGAGCTTCGTCGGCTAAGGTAAACTGGGGCAAGAGCAAAGCTCTGTTATGTGGGGCATGGGGGGATAGGGCCCTTCCTCTGCTTCCAGGGGGTTTACAGTGGGGTTGTGAAGGGCTTAAAGTGTTGGGGGTGTACCTGGGCTCGGAGAGGTGGGTAAGGAAGAACTGGGAGGGGCTGTCACAGGCAGTAGTGTCAAGACTGGCCAGGTGGAGGTGGCTCCTGTCCCAAGTGTCATATAGAGGAGGGTGCTGATAATCAACAACCTGGTGGCATCTTCCCTGTGGCATAAACTGGCTGTCCTCAACCCCCGCCCGGTCTGCTCGCAGACCTGCAACGCAAGCTGATGGAATTTTTCTGGTCGGGCCATCACTGGCTGAGGGCAGCAGTGTTGTATATGACCGTCCACGAAGGAGGACAGGGCCTGGTGGAACTGGAGAGCAGGGTGGCTGCATTCCGACTAAAGGCGGCACAGAGACTGCTGTACCATACTGATGTTGGCTGGAGGGAACCAGCATGCGCTGCTGAGGAGAGCTGGCGGATTAGGGCTGGACCGGCAGCTGTTCCTCATGAAGCTGGAGAGGATGAATACAGCAGGTCTCTCAGACTTTTATACCGCAGTGCTGAGGGCATGGCAGCTGCTAAGGGCCACACGAGATGGGGGTGTAGAGCCTGGACTGTGGGTGTGGGAAGAGCCTATCTTCCACAACCCAGCCATCCCTTTGAGATCAGTTCAGTCGGCCACCCTGCAGAGGCAACTGATGGCAGCGGGTTTACTAAGGCTGGGTGACCTGCGACTGCTGGGAGAGGACGGGTGGAAAACCCGGAAGTCCTGGCACAACAAACAGGAATAACGTCTCTTAGGCTGCTGGAGAGATTCCTGGAGGAGGTCCAGGAGGCACTGTCTGAGCCGGTAAGGGGGGTGTTTGAGCGGCCAAAGGGGGAGGGGCCACCAATGTTTCCACCACTGCAGGTGACAGCAGAGACTGGGGACTGGCAAGGGGGTCTGGAGGACTTGTTAGATTTTAACACTCCGAGCCTTGGGGAGTTTGAAGGGGTGGAAGGTAAAGCCCTCTACAACCTCTGCGTTAAGGTGAGGAACATTAGGAGCCTAACAGGAGTGAAGGCACATCAGTGGCAGGGGGTATGTGGGGCAGAGAATATGGTAGGTTTTAGATGGAGGGCTTTACAAACCCCAGTACCAAAGAGGTCAGGGACCTCCAGTGGAGGGTTCTTCATGGAGCCTTGGCCACTAACAGCTGGTTGGTACGGGTTGAACCGGGAATCGGGCAGGGTGTCCTTTCTGTGTTATAAAAGAAACTGTGATTCATGTGTTTTCTGTGTGCGTCAGGTTAATGCCATTAATGTCTCTGTTGGAATGTCTGTGTGAGAGGTTGGGGTGGTTTTACTGTTGGGGTGTTTATAATGGGGTACAGGTATTCGAAAAATGAAAAGGCTAAATGTGTTTTGTTGAACTTCCTGTTTGCTCAGGCAAAGTTGGCTATTTGGCTAACAAGGAGGAACAGGGTCAAAGGTGGGGGGATAACAGACCCTTTACTATTATTTAATGGGATGGTCTCTGCGCCTCAGGGTAGAATTTGAGTTCTATAAAATGATAAAAAGTGTGGAGATGTTTCAGGAGATATGGTGTGTGGGGGGGGCAGTCTGTATAGTTGAGGAAGATGTTTTGGAAATACGGTTGTAGAAGTGGTAAGGTTTTTGGTTATTTTGATGTGTGGTGTTTTGAATTGTGTGGTATAGGGAAAGGTGACTGGTGCGTGTATGCAGTACAGGATGTAATTTGGTGTTTTTATTTTCTTTAAGGGGTGGGGGGTGGTGAGTTTTTAATGAAATGAGGATGTTTCATTAAAGAAAGACAAAAAGTCAAAAGTCTCTCTCTCTCTCTCTCTCTCTCTCTCTCTCTCTCTCTCTCTCTCTCTCTCTCTCTCTCTCTCTCTCTCTCTCTCTCTCTCTCTCTCTCTCTCTCTCTCTCTCTCTCGCCCTCAGATCAGCCTCAATTTGGGCTGGATGTCCTTTGGGTGGTGGACCATTCTTGATACAAACGGGAAACTGTTGAGCGTGAAAAACCCAGCAGCGTTGCAGTTCTTGACACACTCAAATCGGTGCACCTGGTCCCTAGGCTAGCATACCCCATTCAAAGGCACTTAAATATTTTGTCTTGCTCATTCACCCTTTGAATGGCATACACACAATCCATGTCTCAAGGCTTAAAAACCCTTCTTTAACCTGTCTCCTCCCCTTCATCTACACTGATTGAAGTGGATTTAACAACTGACATCAATAAGAGATCATAACTTTCACCTGGATTAACCTGGTTTGTCTATGTCATGGAAAGAGCAGTTGTTCCTAATGTTTTGTACACTCAATGTATATAATTAATTAATTTAAAAGTCTAAAAATGGATGTAGCAACTGCAGCCCCTGAGAGTTTTTTATATCTTGCTTGATGTTTATGTAAATGACATTTTGCTTAATGCCCATTTATTATATGTAGGCCTATAAAACCCTGTCATACCCCACAATTTCTCTCACTATACAGTAGCAACTACAGTAGAGCATTGTAGTGATACTGAAGCTGCTCTGAGAGAAAACAGATTAAAATGTTTACATGCCTGTGATTTATCGATTCATCTGGGATTCCACTGCTTATTCTACTCATCGCTGAACATGAGAATTATCTCTCCCCCACACCAACTGTGCTGTTGGTAAAGTGGTAAAGGAACAGTGCAGAGAATCATGCCAAAGCTTGACTATTTATGTAATTTTGTTCTGAACAGGCAAGAACGCTACCAGCAGCCCATTCTGAGACACAGGTGGTCAAGAACTGCTGGGAATTATACCACAGTTGTCCCTATTCTCTCTCTTTTCTCCTGTAGCTTGAAATAATGAGGGGTATTAAAATAGTTCATTTCTTTGTGTCTGAAAGAAAATAACATGTTGGTTTTGCTTAAAAATTGCTGTACAGTTTATATTCCATTATGCTTTGACTGCAATTCGATGCTTGAGATCAAGTACGGTAGTAATACTGAGGGTCAATGGCCATTGGCCTGTCTAAGCAAACACATTCTAGTCTAGACGGACAAAATGCACAATGGCAACAATCACAATACAAACTGGATATAATTCCCAAAGTGCATATATCTTGCTGTTCAAAGTAAATACAAGGCTATGGTCAAGGTGAAATGGTCTCAAATGGTACTTGAACTTTATTACAAGAATACCATTTATTTTCTGATTAAAGCTTTGGGGGCCGAAACATCATCCTTTTAATCTTTACCGAATAATACCATTATCAGCTATTAGTTTGAGTTAGAATAATAACAATTGTTCCATAGGAATTGTAACGTCCAGGCCTGAGTGTTCAGGCTGGAGTGTTTAGTGTTGTTTTGGTGTAAGGTTTCTTTTGTTCTATGGTGTGTATTTCTATGTTGGGGTAATGGTTCCCAATTAGAGGCAGCTGAGTCTCGTTACCTCTAATTTGGAACCATATATATGTTTGGGGTTTTACACTTAGGTTGGTGGGTTATTGATGAATGTTATGATCACCGTGTTTAGGGTCATGCCACCGTGTTTAGGTTTAGGATTTAGCGTTTGTTTCAGTCATGCCATAGGGTTTAGGTTTATGCCACAGTTTTTGTTCATAGCTTAGTTAGTTTCCCTAGTTCGGTTCCACGTCATTATATTCGTTTATTGTTTTGTTCCGTCAAGTCACGTTTGTAAATAAAGGATGTATTCTGGATGCTTTGCTGCGCATTGGTCTGTCCCAAGAGATAATCATGACAGAATAACCCACCCAGAAAAGACCAAGCAGCGAGATGACCAGGAGTCCTGGACATGGAGAGAGACGGCGGAGCATCGTCGTCCCAGGAGGAGGATGAAATCAGCGAAAGCTGAGCGGGGGAGTTACGAGGAGCTATATGGGGCATGGAGCCCGGAGAGGGAGAAATATGTTTGGCTTCGCCTGGCCAGAAGGGCTGAACCGCTTCCCCAAAAAACCTTTGGAGAGGGGTACATGAGGAGGTTGGCCGGTTCAGGGTGGACTCCTGAGCCAACTCCTCGTGCTCCTTGGAGGGAGCATTGGAGGGAGCGTCGCACTGAAAGGACACCGTGCTATGCAATTTTGCACACGGTTTCTCCTGTGCGAATTCAGAGGTCGGTGCGCAAAATTCCAGCTCCACTCATCAGTCGGGCTAGATTGAGTGTAAATGACTATTTTAGCTGGAAACGGCAGATTTTTTATGGAATATCTACAAAGGCGTAGAGAGGCCCATTATCAGCAACCATCACTCCTGCGTTCCAATGGCACGTTGTGTTAGCTAATCCAAGTTGATCATTTTAAAAGACTAATTAATCATTAGAAAAACCTTTTGCAATTATGTTATGCTGAAAACTGTTGTCCTGATTAAAGAAGCAATAAAACTGACCTTCTTTAGACGAGTTGAGTATCTGAAGCATCAGCATTTGTGGGTTTGATTACAGGCTCAAAATGGCTTGAAACAAAGACATTTCTTCTGAAACTCGTCAGTCTATTCTTGTTCTGAGAAATTAAGGCTATTCCATGCGAGAAATTGCCAAGAAACTGAAGATCTTGTACAACGCTGTGTACTACTCCCTTTACAGAACAGGACAAACTGGCTCTAACCAGAATATAAAGAGTGTGGAGGCCCCTGTGCACAATTGAGCAATAGGACAAGTACATTAGAGTGTCTAGTTTGAGAAACAGACGTCTCACAAGTCCTCAACTGGCAGCTTCATTAAATGGCATCCCGGAGTTCACTGTTTACGTTGAGACTGGTGTTTTGCGGGTACTATTGAATGAAGTTGCCAGTTGAGGACTTGTGAGGCGTCTGTTTTGAATCCGGCGTAGTTTTGCGTATCAGTTCTTAATTAAACCATGTGCCATGGAATCAGTACATAAAAAATATCTATATATTTTTTGGTCCTTAAATTCAACTGGTATACTTTTTTATTTATCACAATTTTCTTTAACCAATTATGGTGTTTAATGCAGGGCCGACAGACAAGTTCCTTACTTTTTCCCCATTCCACTTTCCTCTTCCATTTTTGCAGTAATGCTGCAATTAGTTGGTTGAAATTTTGGGTAGAGCTGCATGTATGACATAACTCCACCAGTTTGTATTTATGATATCATTTACGAAGAATATACCTTTTTTAATTTATTTAAAAAAAAAATGGACTTGGTCTTTAAATCAGTTAGTATATTTGAGTTTAACCACCATATTTGTTGTATTATTTGTTCTGTCTTTCTGGTGGATTAAATAGACATTTCTATGGCTTGTTTTATTTAAAAATAACTGAAAGTGAGAGGTTGTAATCTGAATAAAGGGAAAAGGGCCTTTATTGAACATGCAGTCGTTGCTCCACTAAAAGTTTTGCGATTATGCTGCGGTACTTAACGGTAATTTGTGGTTTAGTACGGTACCCTGCGTCACCACTTCATTGCTCCAGACCAGCACAAGGGGGAGTTCGAGCACTGATTATGCTTTTGGGTCCTACAGTGTGTCTAACTGACAATGAATGGGCGACATGAACCTAAATAGAAACTGATAATTGTGCACAACTTCAGTATTACTTACTAAAACTGTTGTTACACTAAGGTTTTTATTATTTTTCTCTTAACATTTAAATGTGTTAAGCCTCGCAAGGCTGCCGGCCCAGATGGCATCCCTGGCCGTGTCCTCAGAGCATGCGCAGACCAGCTGGCTGGTGTGTTTACGGACATATTCAATCAGTCCCTATCCCAGGCTGCTGTTCCCACATTCCCGCACTGTTCCCGCACTCACTTCCGTCATCATGAAGTGCTTTGAGAGATTAGTCAAGGATCATATCACCTCCATCCTGCCAGACACCCTGGACCCACTCCAATTTGCTTACCGTCCCAATAGGTCCACAGACGACGCAATCGCAATCACACTGCATACTGCCCTAACCCATCTGGACAAGAGGAAAACTTATGTAAGAATGCTGTTCATCGACTACAGCTCAGCATTTAACACCATAGTTCCCTCTAAACTCGTCATTAAGCTCGAGACCCTGGGTCTCGACCCAGCCCTGTGCAACTGGGTCCTGGACTTCCTGACTGGCTGTCCCCACAAGGGTGCGTTTTCAGCCCTCTCCTGTACTCCCTGTTTACCCATGACTGCGTGGCCAAGTACGCATCCAACTCAATCATCAAGTTTGCTGACGACACTACAGTGGTAGGCTTGATTACCAACAACGACGAGACGGCCTACAGGGAGGAGGTGAGGGCCCTCGGAGTGTGGTGTCAGGAAAATAACCTCTCACTCAATGTCAACAAAACAAAGGAGATGATCGTGGACTTCAGCAAACAGGAGAGGGAGCACCCCCCTATCCACATCGAGGGGACAGTAGTGGAGAAGGTGGAAAGTTTTAAGTTCCTCGGCGTACACATCACGGACAAACTGAATTGGTCCACCCCACAGACAGCGTGGTGAAGAAGGCGCAACAGCGCCTCTTCAACCTCAGGAGGCTGAAGAAATTCGGCTTGTCACCAAAATCACTCACAAACTTCTACAGATGCACAATCGAGAGCATCCTGTCGGGCTGTATCACTGCCTGGTACGGCAACTGCCCCGCCCACAACCGTAAGGCTCTCCAGAGGGTAGTGGGGACTGCACAACGCATCACCGAGGGTAAACTACCTGCCCTTCAGGACACCTACACCACCCGATGTCACAGGAAGGCCAAAAAGATCATCAAGGACAACAACCACCCGAGCCACTGCCTGTTCACCCCGCTATCATCCAAAAGGCGAGGTCAGTACACGTGCATCAAAGCTGGGACCGAGAGACTGAAAAACAGCTTCTACCTCAAGGCCATCAGACTGTTAAAAAGCCATCACTAACATCGAGTGGCTGCTGCCAACATACTGACTTAAATCTCTAGCCACTTTAAACATAGGAATTGGATGTAACAATGTATCACTAGCCACTTTAAACAATTTTGTATATAATGTCTACGTATCCGACATACTCATATCAAATGTATACACTGTACTCTAAACCATCTACTGAATCTTGCCTATGCCGTTCGGCCATCGATCCAAATCTCTAGCCACTTTAATAATTATAATTGGATGAAATAATGTATCACTAGCCACTTTAAACAATGCCATTTATATAATGTTTACATATCCTACATTACTCATCTCATATATATTTGTATATACTGTACTCCATACCCAAATCTCTAGCCACTTTAATAATTATAATTGGATGAAATAATGTATCACTAGCCACTTTAAACAATGCCACTTATATAATGTTTACATATCCTACATTACTCATCTCATATATATACAAGGTTTCATAATTATTGGCGCTCCTCATTTAGTACTTAGTGCAACCACCTCTGGCAAGGATAACAGCATGGAGTCTTTTCCTGTAATCTTTGACAAGGTTAAGGAACACATTTGGAAGGATTTTGGACCATTCCTCTATGCAGATCCTTTCAAGATCCTTCACATTCTTGGGTTTGCGCTTATCAACTGCCCTCTTCCACTCAGCCCACAGGTTTTCGATTGGATTGAGGTCCGGCGACTGAGATGGCCATGGCAGAACATTGATTTTGTTGTCACAGAACCATTTCTGTGTGGATCTTGAGGTATGTTTCGGGTCATTGTCTTGTTGGAAAGTCCACCTACGGCCAAGTCCCAGCCTTCTGGCAGAGGCAACCAGATTGTCAGCCAAAATTGCCTGATACTTGGTGGAATTCATTATGCCATCAATCTTAACCAGTGCCCCTGGACCTCTGGAATTAAAACAGCCCCAAAACATCACTGACCCCCCTCCATATTTCACCGTGGGTATGAGGTGCCTCTCCTTGTATGCATCTCTGTTTCGACGCCAAACATGCCGATGCTGTATCTGACCAAAACGTTCAATTTTGGTCTCATCTGACCAGAGCACCTTCTTCCAATCATAATTTAAATGACGTTTGGCAAACTCCAAGCGCTTGCGTCTGTGTCTTGGGGTCAGAAAGGGCTTTCTTCTGGCAACCCTTCCAAAGAGCCTGTGGTTGTGGAGGTGGCGTCTGATGGTGCTTTTTGAAACCTGGTGACCCCAAGACGCCACCAAGGCCTGCAATTCTTTCACAGTGATTCTTGGGGATTTTGTTGCTTCTCTCACCATCCTCCTCCCTATCCTGGGGAGCAAAATGCATTTGCGTCCTCTACCCGTGAGGTTTTCAACTGTTCCATATCTTTTGAATTTTTTAATAATTGCCCTGATAGTGCTCAGTGGTATATGGTATATTCAATCGTTTGTGGATCTTCTTGTAGCCATTACCAGATTTATGAAGATCTACGACCATCTGTCTCTTTTGAACTGCCAGTTCTTTTGTTTTCTTCATGGTGTTGGATGACAAAGGGATATTGCATGCGTGTTACCTCATTTTTATACCCTAGTGAAACAGGAAGTGATGTAATGGCTCAATATAGTTCCTTAAGACTTAGATAAACTTAAATAAGTGGAATTTAATTTGTGGTTTAATTTTGGTAGATGTTATTTACAATAATCTTTAAGGGTGCCATTAATTGTGAAACCTTGATTTGGAGGACATTGATTTTTAATTAAATCAATAAATTATTTTGGTGGGTTCCATTGAAACATTAATAAAGTACAGTATTTCTCACATGTTAGTATTTTGAGTTTATCTCTATTATTATATTGTTTATATTTGTTTAAGTATTATTTGTGCATTGCCAGTCAGGGGTGCCAGTAATTTTGGAGCCCACTGTATATATATATGTGTATAAGTGTCCGGGGTGTGTGGAAAGAGTCAGGCGCAGGAGATATGCAAAAATGAGTATATTTTAATGTAGATATATACTCAATCAAACCAAAACCCCAAAATATACACGGGTATGATACATAACCCGGAGAACCGAATAAACAAACCAAATGCCCTACACAGAGCACGGAGTAAACGGGTAGCAACCTACACAGTCAAAGACAAAACAATCACGCACAAGGGAAGACGGGAAAAGGAGGAAATTATAACAGGGGCGTGATTGGGAGAAAATACAAAACAGGTGTGAACAATCAAAACCAACACAATTAGACACACAGGAAGGAATCGGTGATGGTTAGAAAACCGGTGACGACGAACGCCGAACACCGCCCGAACAGGAAGAGGGACCGACTTCGGCTGAAGTCGTGACAATGTGTATATACTGTACTCCATGCCATCTACTGCATCTTGCCTATGCCGGTCAGCCATCGCTCATCCATATATTTATATGTACATACTCGTATTCATTCCTTTACTCTTGTGTGTATAAGGTAGTTGTTGTGAATTTGTTAGATTACTTGTTAGATTCTACTACATGGTCGGAACTAGAAGCACAAGCATTTCGCTACACTTGCATTAACATCTGCTAACCATGTGTATGTGACAAATAACATTTTATTTGATTTGATTTAGTAGTGTAGACCATTCCCGACCAGTCATGTTGTACAGTGACTGAGTGGGGCAATGGTCTAAGACACTGCATAGCAGTGCAAGCTGTGTTGCTACAGCTGCTGGTTCAATAGCCATGTAGGCCTTGACTGGGAGACCAATGAGTTGACTGTAGGTTTTTGGTTTCTCTCCCTCTAAAAACAGAAATTAATCAATCATTCTAAATAACAAACTGGGTTTATTTACAAATTAGTACCAATGTCTCACCCCATGTTCAACAATGGCCTTTTTCTCGCTCATTTTACGTTATTTGAAAAGGAAATCATCTGCAAAATATTGTTATTTTGTAAACAAAGCAATTATTATTATTATTATTATTCATTTAGAATTTTATAAAAGCCCCTTGGATATTCTCACATATATTATTAACCCTATTAATAGCAGGACAATATATATTGGTCATGGCTCCTAAATGGCGCACAATGGGATTGCCTTGCAGTTCTCCAGTTGTATTCACTGAAAGCGCGCAAGGTTCAAGGCACGAGGGCAGGGGGTTTGGGAAGGGCCGCAGAGCCGCAGAGCCGTGCACAGAACACAGTCCTAGCCCATGGGGAAGGGAGGAGGAGAAAGGGAGAGGGTTGGTGGACCCCCACCCCGCCACACTGGGTAGCACAGAGCAACACTTTAAGGGCCTACAAAAATTCTCTAGTACAGCCACTATTGAAGGCTATCAAATGCTTCTCAAAGATGCCCTCTGGTGGTCAAACTAGCACAAACTAGCATTAATGGTACCAGTGTTTGGCACTTAAATAACATGCCGTAGAATTCTGCAGCCCACAAGCTGTGCTGCAGTACGCTGCAACGTTTAAGAACGAACCACTGTAGGGTGAGACACTCTTACTCATTTGCTAGAGAACCAGTTCGGATTTAAGTCACCATTTATACATTTTGGGTGACTGAATCATTTAGTGAGAGGTCTAATGCTTTAGTATTTAATCATTTCTACCCTCCAAATTCATATTCATTAAGTAAATAGGCCTGTTTAATTTTGTCTGGCTTGCCGTAAAAAAAAAAAAAGGAATATTTTTTTCTCATATAATTTAAAAAACCGTTTGCTAGATGTAGGCAAGACCATAAGCAAAAATGCTCGTCTCCACCCCCCCTCCAGGTGTCGTCCATACCTGTGTTTTCTGTTTGTCTGTTGCCAGTTCGTCTTGTCTCATCAAGCCTACCAGCAATTTTTCCCGTACTCCTGTTTCTCGTTAGTTCCTGTTTTCTAGTTCTCTCGTTTTTTTTACACCTGCCTGCCCTGACCCTGAGCCTGCCTGCCTTTTTGTACCTTATTTTTTTGTACCCTGGATTACTGACCTCTGCCTGCCCTTGACCTGTTGCTTGCTTGCCCCGTTCTGTAAATAAACATTTGTTATTTTTAACTGTCTGCATCTGGGTCTTGTCCTGAGGTCTGATAGTACAAACTGGCCATGACTGACCCAGCAGACTCGGACCAGCTCCGCAACGCCGGCTCCTCCCAAGGAGCCAGCATTGGGAGACACAAGGAGTTACTTCGAGGTCTTATGGAAGTGATCCAGACCTTGGCAGAATGCCATGACCGTTCCTTGAATGCATTGCTGGAGCAATTCCATGGATTATCCGTGAGGCAACCGGCCACGACAGCAACCTCCCAGACCCTCAGTAACACCGCTGTCAGCAATGCGTCTCACCAGGTCACCCCCGGCTTCCCGGGAACCCTGCATACCTCCTCCGGAACGTTGTGTTGGGGGCTCAGGAACCGGTTCCCTCATCTTCGAGCTGCAGCCCTTGTCCTTCCCTTGGGACCGCTCGAAGATAGCGTATCTTTTTTGACTTTTTTTCACTGTTCACTGTCGCTAGATCGAATCCCCGAGCTGACAAGGTAAAAATCTGTTGTTCTGCCTTGAGTAATGCAGTTAACCTCGTAAGGATTAGCCCCATTTTTTTTCAATTTTCACCAAAAATGACATACCCAAATTTAACTGCCTGTAGCTTAGGCCCTGATGCAAGGATATGGTACCATTTGAAATGAAACACTTTGAAGTTTATGGAAATGAAAGGAATGTAGTATAATATAACACAATAGATCTGGTAAAAGATAATTCAAAGAAAAAAGCAACCGTTCTTTTGTATTTTATTTGTACCTTCATCTTTGAAATGCAAGAGAAAGGCCATAGTGTATTATTACATCCCAGGTATGATTTTGGCCACTAGATGGCGTCAGTGTATGTGCAAAGTTTTAGACTGATCCAATGAGCTATTGCATTTCTGTTCAAACTTTTGTATCAGGACTGCCCATATGTGCCTCATTTGTTTATTAATAACTTTTCATGTTCAAAATTGTTCACTCTCCTCAAACAATAGCATGGTATTCTTTCACTGTAATATCTACTGTAAATTGGACAATGCAGTTAGATTAACAAGAATGTAAGCTTTCTGCCAATATCAGATATATCTGTCCTGGGATTTTTTCTGTTACTTACAACCTCATGCTAATCGTATTAGCCTACGTTGGCTCAACCGTCCCGTGGAAGGGACACCGATCCCGAAGAAGAAAACCCACTGTTCCCCTGGAGCCGAAGACGTGGATATTGATTATGGCAGCCCCCCGCACCTCTCTGATTCAGAGGGATTGGTTTAAATGCGGAAGACACATTTCAGTTGAAAGCGTTCAGTTGTACAACTGACTAGGTATCCCCCTTTCCCTTAGTAAATTGGAAAGTGCAGTTAGATTAATAACAATAATTTACATCATTCTAGTCACGTTAGCGCATGTTAGCAACAACCATCCCGGTATAGGGACACCGATCCCGTAGAGCAGTGGTTCCCAAACTTTTTATAGTCCCATACCCCTTCAAACATTCAACCTCCAGCTGCGTACCCCCTCTAGCACCTGGGTCAGCGCACTCTCAAATGTTGTTTTTTGCCATCATTGTAAGCCTGCCATACACACACTATACAATAAATGTATTAAACATAAGAATGAGTGTAGTTAGATTCTTGTCACAAGACAGGGCATCTAAGGGATAACGAATCCAGTTGTTTGTGTCATCCGTTTCCGGAAAGTACCTGCGTAATTGCGCACCCAACTCACTCAGGTGCTTCGCTATTTCAAGTGTCTTATATCGGATAAAAGCTTAAATTCTTGTTAATCTAACTGCATTGTCTGAATTACAATAGGCTTTACAGCGAAAGCATGCCATGCGATTGTTTGAGGACGGCGCCCCCCCACATCAAAATATTTATCCACCAGCACAGGTTTCATAAATTCACAAATAGCGATTAAATATTCACTTACTTTTTGAAAATCTTCCTCTGATTTGTCATCCAAAGGGTCCCAGATACAACATGTAGTGTCGTTTTTGTTAGATAAAATCTTTCTTTATATCCCAAAAATCTGTTTAGTAGGTGCCATCGATTTGAGTAATCCACTCGTTCTACATGCAGAGAAAGAAATCCAAAAAGATACCGCTAAACTTTGTTAAAGAAGTCAAAATACGTTTCTATTTAAAATGTAATTAAACTATAATATTTCATACGGAAAGAAGTATGTTCAATAGGAAAACAATATTAGCAGGTGCGCGTCCTCTTCGCTGTGCGCGCACAACTCTGTGTTCCTGTATCAAAACTCAGAATTCTTCCTCGTTTGGGAAGAAACAAGCTTGAAACCTTGAACAACGACTACTGGCATCTAGTGGAAGCTATAGGAATTGCATACTAGGAGCTGGATTACATTTTTCCCCTATACGTTCTGATGGAAGAGCATGGGCTCTCAAAAAAAAAAGTCCAGCTTGTTTTTCTTTGGATTTTCTCCTACCATATATATTGTGTTGTGGTCTCCTACATTATTTTAAAATTTCTACAAACTTCAGAGTGTTTTCTTTCCAATAATACCAATTATATGCATATCCTGGCTTCAGGGCCTGAGCAACAGGCAGTTTACTTTGGGCACGTCAGTCAGGCCGAAATTGAGAAAAATAGACCCTAGCCCTAACAAGGGAACATATTCATACAGGCATTGCCCTTTGGGTAATTCCTCCTCTATTTGAAAATGACTAAACAGCTAGGCCTATATGGGCAGTAACAGCTCTCTATGCCTCACCCGTCCTGCCGGCTCCTGCCAAACTGACACAGTTCCATAATAGTCGTACATCTGGCTCTCTGAGTCATAGCTGATTAAAAAGCAAAGTATGTCCCAAATGGCACCAGATTTCCTATAATACCAAACATTTGGAACACCTTCCTAATATTGAGTTGCGATATTGAATTTTCCCAATACCCATAATGATATTGCGACAAACTAGGCTACGAATGAAAATTTACAACGTAGTTGCACAGGTCAAGAGAAGAATTTGAGTAATCAAGTTGACAGACAGGTCACACATGCAATACCGCCTTGCACACTCTTGCGGGCATCTAGCAGATATATGGTGTAATCATTAGTCCAAACACTTGCAAAAAGAGTTTCTATTGGACAAATTCAGGCATGTTTATCCTTGTTTCGTTCCGTTTAAGAATTGTTTTTCAACAGAATCAGCAGAATGAATACACCCCTGATCAGCTGGCCACAAACACAGTTCACTTTCATAGCAGCCACATACAAACAGCATTATCACTTTGCTCATTGTATAATTCCTTCTCACATCCACACGCTCTCCTCCTCTCACCTTTCCCTTCGCTTGTGGACTTCATTGCACAACACAACAGCTGTCTGTGACCAGGCACAAAAGCCTTTCCAACCATCACCACTAACTGATAAACACAGCCTACATTGTTGTGTTATCATATTAGCTAATGTCATAGTAAACATAGCTACTAAAAATAATGCGTTAGTAACCCCGCTACAATCATGCAGTAGTGTTCAGCAAGCAGTTTAGCAGTAACACCGGTGGACCCCGGTGGCAATGAATTAATAAAACCAAAAGCTTACCTTGACTTGGAAGACTTACAGCATTGGCTAGCCATAGCCAGCTAGCTAACATAGCATCCCTGTGTGATGGCTCTAGTATGCAGGTCTATCGGAATCAAGCACAGGAAACAGAGATGCGACAAAACCTCTTTACTAGAAGGACATGAACTACTAAAACAGTAGTAACCACTGCTCACGAACAACGGAGCCACAACGTACAGAGAATAATTGCGGACAAAACCCAGGGGGGAGGGATTAGATAAGGACACATGCAATTAGGAAAATGGGAACCAGGTGTGAATGAGACAAGACAAACAGAAAATGAGAAATGGATCGGTGGTGGCTAGAACTCCGATGACGTCGACCGCCGGTAGACGCCCGAACTAGGAGAGGGACCGACTTCAGCGGAAGTCGAGATGGTACCCTCTTTATGCGCGGCTCCAGCCGCGCGCCGACACCGGTCTCGGGGACGACCCGGAGGACGAGGCGCAGGGTGATCCGGGTGGAGGCGGTGAAATTCTCACAGCAATGAAGGATCCAGGATGTCCTCCACCCACACCCAGCTTCTCTCCTCCGGGCCGTACCCCTCCCACTCCACAAGGTGTGACAACCAGTATTTCTAACTAAGACAGCGCAATGGGAGCCGCTACCTGACCGAAGCCCCGGATAAACCTCCAGGAGTAGTTGGCAAACCCTAGTTGGCAAATTAGGCAGGAAGGGAATCTCCCTCTTGCTCTTAAGTATTGGTAGAGGAATGTCCCTTTGCCTACAGAAGACCTTTGCAGCCAAAACTATAACAATATTTCTGAGATAGGAATGTTAAGAATGGTCAGTGAGGACCTAAGAATAATAATGTCACATTGTTTATTATTTTGTGATGCCATTAAGAATGGTATCAAGAAAATACTGTAAGTCGGAAAGTGTACACATTCCGTCAAGTTTACATCCAAACGTTTAGTTTCTAATGAGAATTGTTTTTCAAATAAACTATGCATCGTGACTAGCCACGCACCGAGTGAGGTGAGAGTTTGTGTCAGCATGACGGAACGCCCCCCATGACGGAACGCTGCTTGAAAGGACTCGCTAAGAATGAACATATCAGACAAAGGACGTGAGACCGTGGACCACACTCTGAAGCTCTCTGAAGGTCTCAACCTCAACACTAGATGAAGAAGATGACCAGAAACGCCGCCAGTCTGCAGCTGCATGTGTAAAGTGGTGCGGAACTTTGACTATCTACCTGTGGAAAAAACGAGGCGAGAAGCTCACCTCAGACAATCACTGGTAAATCATTAAAGCCACAGACAACTAAGAAGAAGGACATTCTGACCTCTGGTGGACAATCAGAGCATTACACCCCCGGGAGAGCCCACCGAAACAACTTTCCGCGAGGGATTGGTTCTGATCGAGATAGACAACGAAAAAAGGTATTCACCACGTAAATACATTGGTTATTTTCATACCCAAACGGGCGGTGGTACATGTGCAAGGTATATGGTTAATGTGAGAATATTTAGAGAATGTATCCACGATAAATGTCCCTTTCTCTATCTCTCTCTTCCCCCATCTCTCCATATTTGTAACAAGCGGTCATATCTTGTCAGTCCACTAGGGACTTTTGTCTCATGTAAGTGTGTATTCTGTGTTATTAGTTAGTTAGTAAATAAATCATTAATTCAATTTGTGTACTACTGAATAATCAGCAACGTCTCTGAATCTTGCAGATCCAAGAAGGTCACGACAGTTCAGAATGAGGACTGTAATGAGGTAATGATTAATAAGTTACTGTTATTGGTATATAACTTATATATATATATATAAATAACTTTTTCCATGGTGCCCCTAATTCCAAATTAGTTTACATACACTTAGGTTGGAGTCATTAAAACTTGTTTTTCAACCATTACACACATTTCTTGTTAACAAACTATAGTTTTGGCAAGTCCGTTAGGACATCTACTTTGTGAATGACACAAGTAATTTTTCCAACAATTGTTTACAGACAGATTATTTCACTTATAATTCACTGTATCACGATTCCAGTGGGTCAGAAGTTTACATACACTAAGTTGACTGTGCCTTTAAACAACTTGGAAAATTCCAGAAAATTATGTCATGTTTTAGAAGCTTATGATCATTTGAGTCAATTGGAGGTGTACCTGTGGATGTATTTCAAGGCCTAGCTTCAAACTCAGTGCCTCTTTGCTTGACATCATGGGAAAATCTAAAGAAATCAGCCAAGACCTCCGAAAAAACGTACATCTCCACAAGTCTGGTTCATCATTGGGAGCAATCTCCAAACGCCTGAAGGTACCACGTTCATCTGTACAAACAATAGTACGCAAGTATAAACACCATGGGACCACGCAGCCATCATACCGCTCAGGAAGGAGATGCATTCTGTCTCCTAGAGATGAATGTACTTTGGTGCGAAAAGTGCAAATCAATCCCAAAACAACAGCAAAGGACCTTGTGAAGATGATGGAGGTACAAAAGGTACAAAAGTATCTATATCCACAGTAAAACGAGTCCTATATCGACATAACCTGAAAGGCCGCACAGCATGAAGGTAGCCACTGCTCCAAAACCGCCATAAAAAGCCAGGCTACGGTTTGCAACTGCGCATGGGGACAAAGATCGTACTTTTTGGAGAAATGTCCTCTGGTCTGATGAAACAAAAATGTAATTGTTTGCAAGCTGAAGAACACCATCCCAACCGTGAAGCACGTGGGTGGCAGCATCATGTTGTGGGGGTGCTTTGCTGCAGGAGGGACTGGTGCACTTCACAAAATAGATGGCATCATGAGGCAGGAAAATTATGTGGATATATTGATGCAACATCTCAAGACATCTGTCAGGAAGTTAAAGCTTGGTCGCAAATGGGTCTTCCAAGTGGACAGTGACCCCAAGCATACTTCCAAAGTTGTGGCAAAATGGCTTAAGGACAACAAAGTCAAGGTATTGGAGTGGCCATCACAAAGCCCTGACCTCAATCCTACAGAGAATGTGTGGGCTGAACTGAAAAAGTGTGTGTGAGCAAGGAGGCATACAATCCTGCTCAGTTACACCAGCTCTGTCAGGAGGAATGGGCCAAAATTCACCCAACTTATTGTGGGAAGCTTGTGGAAGGCTACCCGAAACGTTTGACCCAAGTTAAACAATTTAAAGGCAATGCTACCAAATTCTAATTGAGTGTATGTAAACTTCTGACCCACTGGGATTGTGATGAAAGAAATAAAAGACGAAAGAAATCATTATCTCTACTATTATTCTGACATTTAACATTCTTAAAATAAAGGGGTGATCCTAACTGACCTAAGACAGTGATTCTTTACTAGAATTAAATGTCAGAAATTGTGAAAAACTGAGTTGTAATGTATTTGGCTGTGTACGTAAACTTCCGACTTCAACTGTAGTTAGTTGATTGGATACATAACAGTCATCAGATGAATGAAAGTCACGTCACAACACCTTTCTTTATACCGATGCTGTTGAGTGGAACAACTACCATAAGAACATAAAGCTATACCAACCAGAACTTATTTAAAAAATAGTGTCAAAAGCTGGCTGATGACTGAACCATAAAAACATTTCCATGTCTGTATCTATGTAATGTGTTGCACCATGCACTCTAAGGGACCACAATGGAAACAACTCATCGACTTTGTTGTCCCTGTCAAGTTTTTAGAATGTATACACCGTGTGTATATCATTTTTTTTCAGTCAAATAAAATCAATAATTTGTCTCTCTAAAGATCTTTAAACCCACAATTTATTGGGGGTTATAAACTGACCATTAGTGGAGCATCCACAAACTGAGTGCTGTGGTTACAATACAATAGCCGATATGGTGATGGTGTTGATGGTGCCTCAGTTCTCCCTCTCTAACTATCAGCACTTCATCTGTGATTTATGACCACGTTGACTTCTCTCTGATGCGCGGACACACTTTCCATTATGGACTTAACAATGGTGAAAAGAAAACTTCATCCACCCAATGTCTACACCAGGGGTACCTAAACTTTTGGGCTTGGTGGGCCAAACTTTAATCTGAGTGGTGGGCCGAACATATGGACATTATTTATCTAGAAACATATAATGTAAAAAATAGATTTTTAGGGTCCTGAAACAAAATGTAAACATTTTTACGTAGCCATTTAACTTGAAACCTAACAACACATTCTGATTACCAGTATTAATGATGTATTAAAACATTTACCATTGTAGCATAGAATCTCTCTTGGACAGACTAAAAAAACATAAATGGTACTGTATATCTGTCATGGTACAATGGGATACGTGAGATCAGCAGCATTAGTTCCAGTACTTGTTTTTTTTCATCACTGGTTATTTGGACAAATCACAATTTCGCAGGTTATTTATCAAATAAAATTAGAGGGTAGAACAGCTTTCTGCTTGCAGATAGATTGTAGCTTCCATCAATGTAATTGTCTGCATCATATCCAATCCCCCATATACAGTATATTTTGGTAAATATACGCATTTAATTTTTTTATTTAACCTTTATTTAACTAGGCAAGTCAGTTAAGAACAAATTCTTATTTACAATGACAGCCTACCCCGGCCAAACCTGGACGAATCTGGGCCAATTGTACTAGTCAAAAGTCAGTACCAGTCCAAAGTTTGGACACACCTACTCATTCAAGGGATTTTCTTTATTTTTACTTAATTGAAAAATAGTGAAGACATCAAAACTATGAAATAACACATATGGAATCATGTAGTAACCAAAAAAGTATTAAACAATTAAAAATATATTTTAGATTTTAGATTCTTCAAAATAGCCACCCTTTGGCTTGATGACAGCTTTGCACACTCTTGGCATTCTCTCAACAAGCTTCACCTGGAATGCTTTTCCCACATATTCTGAGCACTTGTTGGCTGCTTTTCCTTCACTCTGCGTTCCAACTCATCTCAAACCATCTCAATGGAGTTGAGGTCGGGTGATTGTGGAGGCCAGGTCATCTGATGCAGCACTCCATCACTCGCCTTCTTGGTCGAATAGTCCTTACAAAGCCTGGAGGTGTGTTGGGCCATTGTCCTGTTGAAAAACAAATGATAGTGGGACTAAGTGCAAACCAGATGGGATGGCGTATCACTGCAGAATGCTGTGTTAGCCATGCTGGTTACTTGTGCCTTGAATTCTAAATAAATCGCTGACAGTGTCACCAGCAAAGCACCCCCACACCTCCTTCTCCATGCTTCACGGTGGGAACCATATAAGCGGAGATCATCCGATAACATACTCTGCGTCTCACAAAGACACGGCGGTTGGAATCAAAAATCTCAAATTTGGACCAAAGGACAGATTTCCACAAGTATAATGTCCATTGCTTGTGTTTCTTGGCCCAAGCAAGTCTCTTATTATTGGTGTCCTTTAGTAGTGGTTTATTTGCAGCAATTTGACCATGAAGGCTTGATTCATACAGTCTCCACTGAACAGTTGATGTTGAGATGTGTCTGTTACTTGAACTATGTGAATAATTTATTTGGGCTGCAATTTCTGAGACTGATAACTCAAATTAACTTATCCTCTGCAGCAGGGTCTTCCTTTTTGTTACATAAGACCGAATCGAGCCAGGCGGTCACATATATCTTTAAAAATATATATATTTGTCACGATCTTCTGAATCGACGGACCAAGACGCAGCGATGCTTCCAGTATACATTTTATTAAAGGACGTAACTGGGGGAAAAATAACAAACGGAAACCGACGATCGTAGCATTGCCACATAACTCCCAACACAAACAAAGCTATGCTCAAACAATAACCCACAAAACCCCTCTGAAAACTACAAACATATATATGGTTCCCAATTAGAGGTAACGACACTCAGCTGCCTCTAATTGGGAACCATTACCCCAACATAGAAACACAATACCTAGAACAAAAAAAACCTACACCAAAACTAAACTAAACACGCCAGCCTATAAATATCAGGCCTGAACGTGACAATATTTCCTTTATTTATTTTCCACTAAACCTACCCCCCCTTCCCTAATTGGAGTAAACTAATGCAGAACAAAACTTAGTCTTCTACTTCCAGCTTCTAAATACTATATACATTCTACGGACACAATGTATTTTACAATAGTTATCTTTTGTTTGTTTTTAATACCATCCTTCCGCTACCCTTAACACCTCCCATCTATTTCTGAAGACCATGCAGATTGATTTCTATTTGCCATATATTTTTGACTGTGCTGTTTAACCAAAGTTCTGAACCTACATACATTTTATAGACCCAGTATATTTTACATTAGTTATCTTGTTGTTTTTAGTCCCACCCTTCAGCTCCACTCAATCCCTCCCATCTATCTCTTAACACCATCCATGTTTTATGTGTATTTGCCATATATCTTTCAACTGTGCTGTGAATTTTCACAAACGTTTGGAACCTTTCTATTATCATAGTTTCTACAGATTGCAAATGAAAGATAAACAGGTGTTAGCATCTTTCGAATTTCAGAAGGGGAGAGGACATTTGGCCCATAGACTTGCCCATAATTTAAAAAGAGAAAGGGTGGAGCTCTTCATTCCGGTTCCAGTCCTCATTCTCTCTTTTCTCTTAACACGTACGTTAAGAGCTTAACCAAGCATTTGACCAATTACGTGACACTTAAGTTCTGGGATAACTGAAATGTATTTTTTATGAGGCTAATAACTTGAAAGAAATCTAGCTTTAAAAGGTAATGTCCTGCAATTCTACACATTTTGCCATGGGGTGTGGAGACAATTTTGCAGTTTTAAAGCAAATTTTCTTATATTCTACAAACATTTTCCAGGCGGCAGAGAGAACATTTTAGATTTAAAACAAATGTATTGCAATTCTACTCATTTGTTCATGAGATGGAGAGAAAATGTTGCAGTTTAAATGAATTCCCTACAGTTCTACACATTTTGCCATGAGTTGCCATGTTCATATGATATCTGACTGAGAGTGATTAACAAAATAAATGGAGGCCCCCTGGAGGTCAGGGCCCTTGGGCACGTGCCTTGGGTGCCTGGTCAGTAATTCGGACATGATTACTACAAGGTTTGATAGCATGCTAGACTTACTTACCTAGCAATCTATTAAATGTTATCTGACAATAATTGTCTGTCAGTGACTGACATAGCAAGAGGAAAACTGCTGATGCACTACCAGATTTAGAATAGCATAGTAGAATACAACATGCAATCTCTCAACAGTAAGTTGAAACCCAGACTGATTTCCTAAAAGTCGGGGGGCCCCTAGTGGTCCTTTAGTGCCAAACCAAACGTTATCACGGGTGGCGAGACGTGTGCAAAAGCACACTTAGGGAGAAGGGTGGAGAATCAGGACGCAGCCCAGTCTGGGTAGAATTCACAGATCTAGGATCGGCTTACCCTCCCCAAATCCCAACCCCAGCATTTGCAGAAGCAAAACTGACCTTAGATCAATGTATAGGGGTTAGCAATGTGGTTAAGGTTAGGTTTCAAATCAGATTTTATGTCTTTGTGGCTATGCCAGCTAGTGACCCCCCTGCAGAGCTGCCTCGATGACAAGATTCATCTCAATAAATGCAAACATGCTAAAATATAGAACAATGGCTAAATTCTTAGGAAAAAAATTGTTATTTGTTTGTCCCCATAGGAGAACCCCTTTTTGGTTTCAGGTAGAACCCTTTGGTGGGGAAAAAGGTTATACTTAGAACCGTTTAGTGGTGAAAGGGTTCCATATAGAACCTTGTATAGTGTTTTTTCAGAGGGATCTCCTAGGGGGATAATTGAAGAACCCTTTATGGTTCTACGCAGCACCTTATTTTCTAAGAGTGTTTGAGAGAAAAGATTGGTTCCAACATAGGAGTCAAGCGCTTTCCTTTCAAAACATTTACCAGCAGAAGCAAAAAAACGAAATAATGTCTGGACTCAACAGACCATTAGGCCAAGACAGCTCTGAAAACACTAATCTACCAAAGGCATATGATGAGAAATGCATAGATGGAAAATAATGAAGGAAAAACAATGTAATGTAAATAACTAAATCTCAACAAACCACTCAACCCTTTTGCTAAAATCTTCATCTCCAAGACATTAATATTAACTAAGCTTTCCTTAGACTGTAAAATCCCAAAAGCACAGTCACTACTTTTCACCCTGATAAAACTCCCTGGGTCATTGGCTCATAAGGTTGTCTCTATTCACCTTTTCCTGGCTGGTTACATAGGATAAACTCAATCCACTGCCAGAGAGGCAATCAACATAATGGTAAGGAGGCTGCCAAATGTTATTTCACCAAGAGAGGAGCAACCTCAGAGCCAAATATTTATGGTGAGATGGAAGGAGAGGAGTCCATTGTGAATTGAGTCATCATATATCCACCCACATCATTATAATTTTTCCTGGCAAAACCTAATTACTGAAATTTGACAGATTTTCACATCACAAACTGAAAAGAAAACTGACGCTCGCCTGGAGGTGATCTGAAGAATTGAGACAAGTTAATTATCTCCCTTTGTTGTTGATCTGGTCAACTCAGGCACTATCTGGGTCTGGCTGGGCTTTAAGAAAATAATGATGAGGAGAGGGGTGGGCTGCCCTCTCACTCTCGCTTTCCCTCCTTCTTCATCGCCCCCTCTCTTTCACCTTTCATCTTTCCCTCTCTCACTCTAGCACCCTTCTCGCTCCTTTTCCCCCTCTCCCTCTTTCTCTCTTTCCATCGCTCTTTCCCTCCCTCCTCTTATTCTCCCTCCCTGTTAAACAGTGTCTGTGCTGTGTGAAAGCATCAGGTCACCTCAATCTCCCAGCAGCCTTTGTGTCAAGGCAGACCCAGACCACTAATACAGGTTGATGTATTTCCTCTTCCCCTCTGCTTATTCATCTCCAAACAGCTTTTTCAAGCTACATGCACCATCTTGACAACTAATACAGCCCTCCTCTCACTCTATGTAATATAACACAAAATACAGAGTACGGATTAAAGTGGTGGTTCAAAGTTGCCATTAGTGCACTTCTGAATGTCATGGAAATGCTTTTTTATGTGTGAATTAGCCAATACACAAAACATATTTTTATGACTTTCTTCTCCCATTCATTTCATCAGAGTGTGTCAGAATAAATAGAAATGTGTTTGTTCTGTGCGTAAACTAAAACCACAGAGGGAGGAAAATGTGTTGTGTCATTTGCTTTTGGATGCTCCAGTCCCTGAATACCATGGTCTATTTTGCATGCATTTCATAGCAAATACTGAATCAGGGGCCTTCATTTATCAAAATCCTGGCGTACGGGGAGATTCTAGAATGTGTGAGACACAAATTATTGGGATTTATCAAACTGTCGCACGCAACACACGTTGTCATTGATAAATCAGTGCCGTATTAATAACCGCATGGAAAACTCCATCCATTCACCTTTTATAGTAACAAAAATGCCCTCATTTCCTGTATGATTTGGAAATGTTGGAACTGGGCCATTTTCATTACTAAAAGAAAGTGGAATTATTTATTTGTTCCTTATTTAAACCCTCTGTTTCCCTCATGGTTTTGTGCGTGTTTGTTTATTGTTAGATGTCTTTCATGTTTGTGAGCATGTACTTTTACTACCCATTTTGGTAGTTTGTTTCATGAGTAAATCTTATTGTATACTCATCTCCGTTGTTCTGCGCCTGACTCTACCTACATGCTACACTGAGAATCTTGACAGAAACACGCACCCATAATGGAGTCAGCAGGAGAACACAGCCTTCCTCTGCATAATGGCAGGTAGCCACCGGCAGCAGGTAGCCTAGTGGTTAGAGTGTTGGACTTGTAACCGGAGGGTTGCAAGTTCGAATCCCTGAGCTGACAAGGTACAAATCTGTCGTTCTGCCCCTGAACAAGGCAGTTAACCCGCTGTTCCCCGGGCGCCGAAGATGTGGATGTCGATTAAGGCAGCCCCCTGCACCTCTCTGATTCAGAGGGGTTGGGTTAAATGCGGAAGACGCATTTGGTTGTACAACTGACTAATAATGGTGACTTTGACTTTGACTAATGAGGAGTGCATCCAGCAGCATGCGACCATGTTGCAACAACTCGGCACAGCCATGGATTGCGTGCTGCATAATCTGGAGCGATGGGAGAGAGGTTTTCCAGCATCTCAAACTCCCACACAGCTGTCCACACCTTCTTCACCTGGACCCAGTGGGATTTGGCTCGTGCTCCCGAGGGCATATGATGGAACGGCTGCTGGGTGCCAGGGGTTCCTACTCCAACTAGAGCTCTACCTGGTGACCGTTCACCCAGCTCCCTCAGGACGCGAGAGCGTGTCAGCCCTTGTCTCCTGCTTATCCAGGAAAGCCCTGGAGTGGGCCAACGCTGTATGGGGGGAGGACGGAGTGGCGTTGGACCACCATGAGGAGTTTGCCTGTTCCACCTCAGGCAGGGGACGAGGAGCGCACAGGACATTTCACTGGAGTTCGGCACCGGAGCAGGATGGAATGACAGGGCCCTGATCGACCATTACAGGTGCAGTCTGTGCGAGGACATCCGACGGGAGCTGGCATGCAGGGACACGACCTTATCCTTCGACCAGCTGGTGGACATGTTCATCAGGCTGGATACCCTGCTGGCCACCCGTGGACGTCCGTATCAGGGCCTGTTAATTCCATCCCCCAACACCTCGGATCCAACACCTATGGAGCTAGGAGGGACTGCGCTTAGGGGGGCCCGGAGGAGGGACCACTCCCTGCACCTTATGTGGCCGCAGAGGGCACACTGCTGGTCGGTGCTGGGGGGGTACCTCAGGGAGTCGAGGCAGCAGGCAGGGCACTATCATGTCATCCCAGGTGAGTAGGCACCAGACTCACCCAGAGCCCCCAGTTGCTCACATGTTTTTGTTTAAAGATTTTCCTGAGTTTTCCCCGCATTCCCAGCATAAGGCGCTCGTCGATTCAGGCGCAGCTGGGAACTTTATTGACCGTTCAATTGCCCGCAGTTTAGGGATCCCCATTGTCTGTTGATATGCCCTTCCCTGTGCACGCCTTAGATAGTCGACCATTAGGGTCAGGGCTGATTAGGGAGGTTACAGCTTCACTGAGTATGGTGACACAGGGGGTTCATGAGGAGAAGATTAGTCTCTACCTCTACCTACGTCACCAAATCTCCGCCCCGTGCCTTCTTTTCGAAGAAGCTCAGCTTGTGCGTGTTTGTTTATTGTTTGATGTCTTTCATGTTTGTGAGCATGTAACTTTTACTACCAATTTTGGTAGTTTGTTTATGAGTAAATCTTATTGTATACTCATCTCCATTGTCCTGCGCCTGACTCTGCCTACATGCTACACTGAGAATCTTGACACTTACTTTTGAAAATCTTCCTATGTTTGCAATCCCAAGGGTCCCAGCTACACAATGAAAGGTCGTTTTGATTGATAAAGTCCTTCTTTATATCCCAAAAAGTCTGTTTAGCTGGTACCATTGATTTCAGTAATCCACTCGTTCAACATGCAGACAAAGGAATCCAAAAAGTTACCGTTAAAAATCGTCCACAAAGGTCAAATGACGTTTCTAATTAATCCTCAGGTACTCTAATATTTAAATAAACAATCATATTTAATACGGATAGGGAAGATAAATAACGAATAGCGCGCCCTCATTCACGCGCCCAAAAGTCTACTTTTCTTATGATGCTCCCCTTGGTCAAACTACATTTACTTGTTCGTCTTTCAAGAAACAAGCCTGAAACCTTGTATAAAGTCTGTTGACATCTAGTGGAAGCCATAGGTACTGCAATCTGGGAGCTATTGTTTTGTATAGCCCATAGGCTTCCAATGAAAAGGCCTGTGACCTCCAAAAGAAAAGGTTCCCGGATTGATTTTGCTCTGGTTTTTGCCTGCCATATCAGTTATGTTATACTCACAGACATTATTTTAACAGTTTTAGAAACTTCAGAGTGTTTTCTATCCAATGCTACCAATTACATGGATTCTTGGGACCTAGAACCACCATCTCTTTTGTCCAAGTTTAAAAGTAAAAGATTTCCGCCTCCACTTCCTTATGTCTGAAATAAAGGCTTCCAGGGTAGGCAATTTTGGGGCTTCACCATGTTTCATCGAAATGTACAGCTGTTGACATTTTTTTTCCGAATGACATCACCAAGAAGTAGAATATATAGTGAAAACGTACAATTGATTTGTCAGAGGACAAACCATCCACAGAGACAAACTGATATCTTTCCGACGGATAAGATGTAAACCAGGCAAGAACTTGTCCATGTAGTCCAATTAGGGTTTCTAATCTCTCCAAAAGAATGTGGTGATCGATGGTGTCAAAAGCAGCACTAAGGTCTAGAAGCACAAGGACAGATGCAGAGACTTAGTCTGATAACATTGAAAGGTAATTTACCACCTTCTCAAGAGCAGTCTTATGTTCAGCATATGAGGGCCAAGCACAGGAAGTAGCCCTATAAGTAGTTTAGGTGGAATAGGGTCCAGTATGCAGGATAAAAAAAACTTGAGTGTCTCCATTGATCCTAGGTCCTGGCAGTTCTGTGCAGATTCAGGACAACTGAGCTGTCACATTTACCTCCGCTCCCCCTCTCCGGCGCTCGTCATCACCAATTGTCTTATTATTACGCACACCTGCCACCATCTTTACGCGCACCTGCTTCTCATGACACTCAGTTGGACTCCATCACCTTCCTGATTACCTCCCCTATATTATTTTCTCAGGCGTTATTGCTTTTGTTTATATGTTTCATGTCTGTACGCTACTCGTGTTTCTTGTTTTGTTCCATGTTCGTTTATTTATTAAATTCACTCCCTGTACTTGCTTCCTGATTATTAGCGTACACGTTACATGAGCTTTGGAGAAATACGCAGATTTAAAGAGGAGTCCGTAATTTGATTTCTAATGATCCTGATCTTTTCATCAAAGAAGTTCATGAATTTATCAATGCTGAAGTGAAAGCTATCCTCTCTTGTTGAATGCTGCTTTTTAGTTAGTATCAAAAAAACATTTTGGATTGTCCTTCTTCTCTTCAATTAGGTTGGAAAAATAGGATGATCGAGCAGAAGTGAGGGCTCTTCGATATTGCATGGTACGGTCTTTCCAAGCTAATCGGAAGACTCAGTTTTGGCCATTTCCGTTCCAATTTTCTGGAAGCTTGCTTAAGGTCTCTGGTATTTTCTGTATACTAGGGAGCAAATCTCTGCATCTAGCGTATTACACAAGGTTACATTTAGGTCCTCAGTTAGGTGGTTTATTGATTTTTGTACTTCGACATCTTTGGGTAGGTGGAGGGAGTCTGGAAGGGCATCTAGGAATCTATGGGTTGGCCGAGAATTTATAGCACAGCTTTTGATGATCCTTGGTTGGGGTCTGAGTAGATTATTTGTTTAGATTGCAAATGAAAAAGATGGTGGTCCGATAGATCCACAACATTTATTCCACGGGACAAAACTCGATCCAGGGTATGACTGGCAATAAGTAGGTCCGGAGATATGTTGGACAAATCCACTGAGTCGGTGATGGCTCCAAAAGCCTTTTGGGGTGTGTCTGTGGACTTTTCCTTGTGAATATTAACCTCTTAAGGATCTGCTGCTTTTTCACAATTTTTGCCTAAAATGACATACCAAAATATAACTGCCTTTAACTCAGGCCCTGAAGTAAGGAAATGTATATTCTTGGTACCATTTGAAAGGAAACACTTTTGTGGAAATGTGAAAGGAACGTAGGAGAATATAACACAATAGATCTGGTAAAAGATAATACAAGAAAAGAAAAAACAGTTATTTTGTATTTTCTTTGTACCATCATCTTTGAAATGCAAGAGAAAGGCCATAATGGCCTATTCCAGCCCAGCTGAAATTTTGATTTTGGCCACTAGATGGCAGCAGTGTATGTGCAAAGTTTTTGACTGATCCAATGAACCATTGCATTTCTGTTCAAAATGTTGTATCAAGACTACCCAAATGTGCCTGTGTAATAATAACTTTTCATGTTCAAAACTGTGCATTCTCCTCAAACAATAGCATGGTATTCTTTCACTGTAATAGCTACTGTGAATTGGACAGTGCAGTTAGATTAACAAGAATGTAAGCTTTCTTCCAATATCAGATATGTCTATGTCCTGGGATTTTTTTTTTGTTACTTACAACCTCATGCTAATCGCATTAGCCTACGTTAGCTCAACCGTCCTAACTCCACTCCACTAAACAGCCTGCTGCCTCGCCTGCACCGTATCTCATTGTGGAGCTAGAGGAGTTAGAGCCATGTCTATGTTCATAGATAAGATGAGAGCACCCCTCCAGCTAGGATGGAGTCCGTCACTCTTCAGCAGGCCAGGCTTGACCTGTTTGTGGGTGAGTCCCATAAAGAGGGCAAATTATCTACAAATTTTATATTTTGGGAGGGTTGACAACAGTTTTCAATCTGCTGTAGAGCTCATCACAATTACTTGATGCCGACACATCTTTCTAGCTGATTTATACGCTGAAACTATGTTGCCAGGACAACAACCTCGCTCTCAATGTAAGCAAGACAAAGGAGCTGATTGTGGACTATAGGAAAAAGAGGGCCGTACAGGCCCCATTAACATTGATGGGACTGAAGAGGAGCGGGTTGAGAGTTTCAAGTTCCTTTGTGTCTACATCACCAACAAACTATCATGGTCCAAACACACCAAGACAGTGAAGAGGGCACGACAACATATTTTCCCCCTCAGGAGACTGAAACGATTTGGCATGGGTCCCCAGATCCTCAAAAAGTTCTACAGTTGCATTACCGCCTGGTATGGCAACTGCTCGGCATCTGACCGGAAGATGCTACAGAGGGTATTGCGTACTGCCCAGTACATCACTTGGGCCAAGCTTCCTGACATCCAGGACCTACTTGCTAGGCGGTGTCAGAGGAAGGCCAAAAAATTTGTCAAAGACTCGGTACCGGAGTGCCAAGTTTACCCCCAAGTCATAAGACTGCTGAACAACTAAACTAATCAAATGGCCACCTGGACTATTTACTTTGAACCCCCCCACGCCTTTGTTTTTACACTGCTGCTACTCGCTCTATATTATGAATAAATAGTCAGTTCACAAATTACCTCAATTAAACTGTACCCCACAAATTGACTCTGTACCCCCTTTATATAGCCTCGTTATTGTTATGTACATTTATTGTGTTACCTATTGATTAATTAGATTGTATTTACTTTAGTTTATTTAGTAAACATTTTATTAACTCTATTTCTTAACTCTGCATTGTTGGCTAAGGGCTTGTAAAGTAAGCATTTCACAGTAAGGTCTACACCTGTTGTATTCGGCGTATGTGACAAATACAATTTGATATGATTTATGATTTGAAATTGAACAACATTTTTAACACTTCTGATTAGTACATAAGACATTCAGTGACAATAACATAATTTCGATCTGATTACGCTCATAAAATCACCAATGTCTCTATTCAATTATTATGGGGGACAACTTTTCCACCAAATTTGAAGACTACAGCATGCCCATGGACATCATTGTATTTCTATGTGATCTTCTCACAGTCCGCCCAGGTGGAAGATTCTCGTCCCTTGCTAGGAAAACGATACCCTCGCTGAATGAGGCCGCAATTCAAACTGAGCTGATTGAATTCCAGACTTTGAGCCAAATCAGGGATGCACTGAGGAGTGCCGAGTCCTTGTGTGCGTTTTGGGTGGCATACTCAGAGGAATACAGCACAATAAAGAAACTTACATTTTATATGCTAACAACATTTGGATTGAGTCCTCACGACAGGAACCAGCTTTCACACAAGTCAATCAAGGACTGCCTGCGTATTATCAAATCAAATCAAATTTTATTGGTCACATACTGATATAGGAATTTGTATGTTTAAGTAATGACTAAGAATATTTAACCCTGAAAATGTATGTAATAGGTGTTAGAGGAATAAGACAATAATTCTATAATGTGTAGGTCTAGAACTTTTTAAAAGACTAAGACATCGTGTTACTATTTTGCAACCTAAGCAGGATGGAGTTGAGATAACAGAGGAAAAGGAGAACTGTCGACAGACAATTTATAACTGTGAAACCGATAACAGGAAAACGATTTGTCCACCCAGGGAGGAGGAGAAACGGTTAGGAAACTGCTTAGAAGTGATAAGCTGAAATATGTTAAACACAGCCCGCCTAAAGCGGGGTGGAGTTAAATTGTATGTACATATAAAAGACTGTGTTACCATTGTGAATGCAGAACATTCTCTGAATAAAACCTGATCATTGTAGCTGGGCCTCAGTCTGTTTTATTTTTCATCAAAGCTTTACAACCTTTGGGTTACAGACTGAGTATTTAATTAAAAGTTAATTTTAG
This sequence comes from Brachymystax lenok tsinlingensis, assembly GCA_030435695.1. Lineage (NCBI taxonomy): Eukaryota > Metazoa > Chordata > Actinopteri > Salmoniformes > Salmonidae > Brachymystax > Brachymystax lenok. Next base: position 742,026 of record CM059806.1, on the reverse strand, counting down.
AACATTGAGAACAAAATTCTTGTGACACATACACATGGTTAGCAGATGTTAATGCGAATGTAGCAAAATGCATGTGCTTCTAGTTCCATCCGTGCAGTAATATCTTACAAGTAATCTAACAATTTCACAACTACCTTATACACACACACACACACACAAGTTTAAAGGGACGAATAAGAATATGTACATATAAATATATGGATGAGCAATGGCCGTAAAGCATAGGCAAGACGCAGTAGATGTTATAGAGTACAGTATATACAGTTGAAGTCAGAGGTTTACATACAGTGGGCAGTTTGTCAGTGGGCAAACGTACAAAATCAGCAGGGGATCAAATACTTTTTTCCCTCACTGTACACCTTAACCAAATACATTTAAACTCAGTTTTTCACAATTCCTGACATTTAATCCTAGTAAAAATTCCCTGTCGTAGGTCAGTTAGGATCACCACTTTATTTTAAGAATGTGAAATGTCAGAATAATAGTAGAGATAACGATTTATTTCAGCTTTTATTTCTTTCATCACAATCCCAGTGGGTCAGAAGTGTACATACAATCAATTAGAATTTGGTAGCAATGCCTTTAAATTGTTTAACTTGGGTCAAACATTTTGGGTAGCCTTCCACAAGCTTCCCACCATAATTTGGGTGAATCTTGGCCCATTCCTCCTGACAGAGCTGGTATAACTGAGTCAGGTTTGTAGGCCTCCTTGCTCGCACACGCTTTTTCAGTTCTGCCCACAAATTTTCAATAGGATTGAGGTGATGGCTTTGTGATGGCCACTCCAATACCTTTACTTTTTTGTCCTTAAGCCATTTTGACACAACTTTGGAAATATGCTTGGGGTCATTGTCCATTTGGAAGACCAATTTACGACCAAGCTTCAACTTTCTGACTGATGTCTTGAGATGTTGCATCAATATATCCACATAATTTTCCATACAGTGGGGGAAAAAAGTATTTAGACAGCCACCAATTGTGCAAGTTCTCTCACTTAAAAAGATGAGAGAGGCCTGTAATTTTCATCATAGGTACACTTCAACTATGACAGACAAAATTAGGAAATAAAATCCAGAAAATCACATTGTAGGATTTTTTATGAATTTATTTGCAAATTATGGTGGAAAATAAGTATTTGGTCACATACAAACAAGCAAGATTTCTGGCTCTCACAGACCTGTAACTTCTTCTTTAAGAGGCTCCTCTGTCCTCCACTCATTACCTGTATTAATGGCACCTGTTTGAACTTGTTATCAGTATAAAGACACCTGTCCACAACCTCAAACAGTCACACTCCAAACTCCACTATGGCCAAGACCAAAGAGCTGTCAAAGGACACCAGAAACAAAATTGTAGACCTGCACCAGGTTGGGAAGACTGAATCTGCAATAGGTAAGCAGCTTGGTTTGAAGAAATCAACTGTGGGAGCAATTATTAGAAATGGAAGACATACAAGACCACTGATAATCTTCCTCGATCTGGGGCTCCACGCAAGATCTCACCCCGTGGGGTCAAAATGATCACAAGAACGGTGAGCAAAAATCCCAGAACCACACGGGGACCTAGTGAATGACCTGCAGAGAGCTGGGACCAAAGTAACAAAGCCTACCATCAGTAACACACTACGCCGCCAGGGACTCAAATCCTGCAGTGCCAGACGTGTCCCCCTGCTTAAGCCAGTACATGTTCAGGCCTGTCTAAAGTTTGCTAGAGAGCATTTGGATGATCCAGATGAGGATTGGGAGAATGTCAGATGTAACCAAAATAGAACTTTTTGGTAAAAACTCAACTCGTCGTGTTTGGAGGACAAGGAATGCTGAGTTGCATCCAAAGAACACCATACCTACTGTGAAGCATGGGGGTGGAAACATCATGCTTTGGGGCTGTTTTTCTGCAAAGGGATCAGGACGTCTGATCCGTGTAAAGGAAAGAGTGAATGGGGCCATGTATCGTGAGATTTTGAGTGAAAACCTCCTTCCATCAGCAAGGGCATTGAAGATGAAACGTGGCTGGGGCTTTCAGCATGACAATGATCCCAAACACACTGCCCGAACGGAAGGAGTGGCTTCGTAGAAGCATTTCAAGGTCCTGGAGTGGCCTAGCCAGTCTCCAGATCTCAACCCCATAGAAAATCTTTGAAGGGAGTTGAAAGTCTGTGTTGCCCAGCGACAGCCCCAAAACATCACTGCTCTAGAGGAGATCTGCATGGAGGAATGGGCCAAAATACCAGCAACAGTGTGTGAAAACCTTGTGAAGACTTACAGAAAACATTTGACCTCTGTCATTGCCAACAAAGGGTATATAACAAAGTATTGAGATAAACTTTTGTTATTGACCAAATACTTATTTTCCACCATAATTTGCAAATAAATTCATAAAAAATCCTACAATGTGATTTTCTGGATTCTTTTTCCTCATTTTGTCTGTCATAGTTGAAGTGTACCTATGATGAAAATTACAGGCCTCTCTCATCTTTTTAAGTGAGAGAACTTGCACAATTGGTGGCTGACTAAATACTTTTTTTTCCCCACTGTATTTTGTGAAGTGCACCAGACTCTCCTGTAGCAAAGCACCCCACAACATGATGCTGCCACCCCCGTGCTTCACGGTTGGGATGGTGTTCTTCGGCTTGCAAGCCCTACCCCTTTTTCCTCCAAACTTAATGATGGTCATTATGGCCAAAACAGTTATATTTTTGTTTCATCAGACCAGAGGACACAGAGGATCTTTGTCCCCATGGGCAGTTGCAAACCGTAATCAGGCTTTTTTTATGGCGGTTTTGGAGCAGTGGCTTGATCCTTGCTGAGCGGCCTTTCAGGTTATGTCGATATAGGACTTGTTTTACTGTGGATATAAATACTTTTGTACCTGTTTTCTCTAGAATCTTCACAAGGCCCTTTGCTGTTGTTCTGGGATTGATTTGCACTTTTCGCACCAAAGTACGTTCATCTCTAGGAGACAGAACGCATCTTCTTCCTGAGCGGTATGACGGCTGCATGGTCCCATGGTGTTCATACTTGCGTGGTATTGTTTGTACAGATGAACGTGGTACCTTCAGGCATTTCGAAGTTGCTCCCAAGGATGAACCAGACTTGTGGATGTCAACAAATTTTTTTCTGAGGTCTTGGCTGATTTCAAAGAGGCACTGGGTTTGAAGGTAGGCCTTGAAATAGATCCACAGGTACACCTCCAATTGACTCAAATGATGTCAATTAGCCTATCAGAAGCTTCTAAAGCCATGACAACATTTTCTGGAATTTTCCAAACTGTTTCAGGCACAGTCAACTTAGTGTATGTAAACTTCTGACTCACTGGAATTGTGATACAGTGAATTATAAGTGAAATAATCTGTCTGTAAACAATTGTTGGAAAATTAATTGTGTCATGCACACAAATTAGATGTCCTAACCGACTTGCCATAAAAATAGTTTGTTTCTTTGCTCCGTTCATCTTTTCCTTGGTCCTCACTAGTCTCCCAATCCCTGACGCTGAAAAACATCCCCACAGCATGATGCTGCCACCAACCTGGCACCATCACAGTAGAGATGGTGCCAGGTTTCCTCCAGAGGTGACTTTTGACATTCAGGCCAAAGAGTTCAATCTTGGTTTCATCAGACCAGAGAATCTTGTCTCTCATGGTCTGAGAGTTCTTTAGGTGCCTTTTGGCAAACTCCAACCGCCTGTCATGTGCATTTTACTGAGGACTGGCTTCCGTCTGGTCACTCTACCATAAAGGCCTGATTGGTGGAGTGCTGCAGAGATGGTTGACCTTCTGGAAGGTTCTCCCATCTCCACAGAGGAACTCTGGAGCTCTGTCAGAGTGACCATCGGGTTCTTGGTCACTTCCCTGACCAAGCCCTTTCTCTCCTGATTACTCAGTTTGGCCGGGCGGCCAGCTCTAGGAAGAGTCTTGGTGGTTCCAAATTTCTTCCATTTAAGAATGATGGAGGCCACTGTGTTCTTGGGGACCTTCAATGCTGCAGAATTTTTTTGGTACCCTTCCCCAGATCTGTGACACAATCCTTTCGCTAAGCTCTACGGACAATTCCTTCGACCTCATGGCTTGGATTTTGCTCTGACATGCACTGTCAACTGTGGGACCTAATGTAGACAGGTGTGTGCCTTTCCAAATCATGTCCAATCAATTGAAGGTGGACTCCAATCAAGTTGTATTAACATCTCAAGGATGATCAATGGAAAGAGGATGTACCTGACCTCAATTTAGAGTCTCATAGCAAAGGGTCTGAATACTTGAGGTATTTCTGTAAATGTTTTTATGTTTTTTATGTTTTTGATATGTCATTATTGGGTATTTTGTGTAGATTGATGAGGGGAAAACTATTTAATCAATTTTAGAATATGGCTGTAACATAACAAAATGTGAAAAAAGTCAAGGAGTCTGAATACGTTACAAATGTACTCTATATTATTTAGTATTTATAAATACAATATTAAATCAATAATAGTGTGATGGGTGACAATCTTAGCCTATCACTTGTGAATTATATATTATCAGTTGTTAATGATGCCCAACTTAAGAAACAGCTCATGCTTTTTTTGCGTCTTTTTCAGTTAATATTTATGTTAGTTAGCTCTCAATTACGGGCAGTTATTTGCTTGACAATCACCGGCTGACAACATTTCATGACTGCCACAGCCCTATCTACACCCCCACGCATTTAACTACATTTTTTTTTGTCATTAGCAGATACTCTTATCCAGAATGGCTTACAAAAGTGAATACATACATTTTTGTACTGGTACCCTGTGGAAATAGAACCCACAACCCTGGCATTGCAAACACCATGCTCTACTAACTGAGCCACACATGACACGCATCTAGTGCATTAGCTGCTCGAACATCAAACAACATTTTCTGAAGTGGAGAAGTAGACCGTTTAATAGATAGACAATTGCTTCTAATCATTAGTACAGACACCCACTATTAGGTCAAATGTAATGTATTGTAGTGACCCGCACAGACAGCTGTGTGTTATGTGTTAGGCTATTAGTTGGTTGTGTTGTACTTACCAGTACACAGTGTTCGCGGGATCCGACATGCCAATCAACCCGCTATCTGCCAATCACGGGAATGCCTGAAATGTTCTGATACCAGGCATCCTGGTGGTTGGCGGAGTGGCGTGGGGGGGGGTTGGGCAGGGGGATGGAGTATTGGAAGTTAAGACAAGGTTTAGCCATTGTTCTCTCTCTTACGTCTGGCCTTTACAAGAGAAGGTCACATTTGTTTTATAGGGTAGCTTTAAATTATTTGGCGTGGCTACGGCCAAACAGTAGCCTGTGTGAAGTTGGGTTAATAAACCGTAAATTCGTTAACTTAATCCTTTGTCTGGATAAGTGTTCCTTTATGATCTAGCCAGGTCATTACATTGGTGTCAGCTGTAAAAACATTGATAAAAGTTAGCCAGCTAGATAGCTGACTTCCGTGGCTAGCTAACGTACGTGAGAACGGGAGTTGAAAATGCTTCGAGGTAATCTGAAAGTGGAGGTGGAGGTAGTGGACGATTATGGCCAAGGAGGTGCATGTGCATGGACGTCGGAGGATCTGGCTGAGGAGATTGTCAGGGCGACGGAGCACAGAGGCCGCTTGAGGGCGGAGGCTAGAATGATGGCGGCTGAAGCGAGCATGAGTGCTTCGTCGACTGTGCTTCGCGCGGATTCTGGTGGGCGGACCGTAGGTGTGGCGGGACGAGGAATCTGGGGCTCAGGATGTAAACAAACATGGCGGCGCCCAGTTCCCGATTGCATCCGTAATGTGTTAGACCCCGAAGTATTCCGGTAAGACGGATTGGGAAGATTTTCATGCTCAGTTTGAACTGTTAGCTCATTTTGGGGGGTGGTTGAATGCAGATAGGGCACTGCAGTTGGCTTTGTGTCTCACGGATGATGCTCTGGCCTGTTTGATATTGATTAGCCCCGAGGACAGACGTGATTATGAGGTTTTAGTGGGAGCACTGAGGAGGCGCTTTGGACAGTGTGTACAGCCCAAGCTGCTGCGCTCAGAACTGAGCCACTACGGGTGCTAGCTAATGACATTGAGAGCCTCTCTCGGCAGGCATATGCTCACATGCCCCCCTCCGTGCAGAGCGGGCTAACACGGGACCAGTTCATACAGGTGCTCTCTCCTACGGAGCTGCACATACAGACCCAGCTGGCTCATCCTGAGTCATTGCAGATAGCCTTGGAGAGGGAGCTGGTGTGGGCTGGGGCTTTGGTGGGGGTGCAGGGAGACAGACCCACTGTACAGCTGGAAAAGCCTGCATGGGTGGCTGAAATGACTGAACTCATTCGTGCTGTGTCGCAACAGGTGGCACGAAACACCACACCCTGTCCCCAGGGTCTGCTGGGGGTGTGGCCAGCCAGGCCATCTGCGCTGCGATTGCCCCTGTCCCCCAGAGCTCAGGGGAATGGCTCAGGGTCCGCATAGTGCGGACCCCTGGCTTTCTTTCACAACCACCATCATCTTCAGGAGGAGCCCACCGGCACAGACGGGGAAGCAAGGCTCCACTTCTCCCAGAAGCAGACGAGGGCAAGCTGATGGAGCCTGTTGTTGTGGTGGGCCGGACCTGTGTTGGGGACTTTTGTCATGTCCCTGTCACTGTGGAGGGGGTGCCCTGCTCTGTCCCGGTGGACACTGGGTCCACTGTAATCCTGGTGAGGCTGGATACATCAAATATTTTTTGCATCTGAGCTCCTAGAGAGTCTTCTTTATTTTCAAGTTTTCCACTCCGCTAGCCAGCATCTCGCCTAAATAGGTGTGCGTTTCTTTTTCTTCTAGAGGCTGGATATTGTGCCAGGTTGGACTCAGTTTGAGTCCATAACTGTGCAGCTCCGCACAGTCACAGGTGAGCTGGCACCCATGAAAGGGAAGGGAATAATGACTCTGACAGTAGCGGGCAGGTCTGTGAGTCATCCTGTTTGGGTGGCGGCTGTGCAGGACCCTTGTATCCTGGGGTTGGACTTTCTTAGGAGCACAGGCTGCCAGTTAGACCTAAATGGGGGCACACTGAGCTTCCAGGGATGGCCAGCAGTCACCATGGCCCCCCCTAATGTCACATTCACTCAACCCAACAAACCCTTTACCCCAACATTTAAAGCAGCAGAGACTCATGGCTGCCCCCCCCCCCACATCTGTGTGTGACTTTTCCCCATCCCCTCTGTCACCTACGGCTGTGTATTACATTCCCCCAGCTACCGCCACGACACATCCCTCCATGAGCCTGGGCCTCGCCCCCAGCCCAGCTACCCCAGATGGGAGAGGAGAGGACACTGTCTGCAGTGAGGGAGATATGGGGGAGGAACTGTGTTGGTCTGACCCAGAGCAGCAGGAATGGTTGTGGCAGTTGCTGTTTGAATTCAGAGACAGCTTGCGCTGAGTGAGGAAGAGGTGGGTCAGACTCATCTGGTGCAGCATGACATCAACACAGGTGATGCTCGGCCCATCAAGATGTGTCCCCGCCCCATCAAGATGCTTCCCTGCCAGATCTCGCTGGCACGCCAGGAGGCGACAGAGAAGGCTGTGTTGGAGGTGCAGCGTGCGGACTTCATCGAGCCCTCAGACAGGAAGGACTTATACCACGTATCGATGAGTCGCTGGACCTGGTTAGGGGGTTTTCCCATTAGAGAGTCATAGTTACTTCCGCGCTTCATTGAATTTTTTCACTTTGACATGAGGAGCACCGGTCGAAGCGGGGCTCATCTCTTTTGAACGTCAGCAATTTGACCCTCGGTTGATCCGCATGGCGGGATGAACTCTTTTCCGGCTTACTGACTGGCCGTCAGTCACCTAAGAGACGCCTTGTGCGGCGCACTACTTACCTGGAAACGAGGTCGCCAAGGACTAGTGCTACTGTATCTGGCGTCCTCCAGCTGGAGAAGGCATCCGATTTCTACTGCTTGACTCCGTCCGTCACTGCGAGAGACTAGAGTGTGATAAAAGAGAGTTGGATTATTCGACCGTGCGTCGGATGGTAGCGCCCTCTGCTTTGTATGGAACTGTAACACTATGTGTGGGTTTCGCCGGTATGAGGGATACACGTTACTGTTCGGCGCATACGCACCTTACCATGTGCGCGTATGCATGTAATGTACAGCATTTCGGCCTGCATTTTTATACGCTCTATTCACCATGGGGGGAATTATTACCCCCGGGTCCCCGGAACCTGGGACACATCCATAGACTGTATGTTTTTGCGCTGGTAGTATCAGCTAAGGGTTAGTCACATGCCATCCCACTTCATGTTCCGAGAAGCGTGAAAGTGAGCTCCCACCTTAATGTGTAGAGTCCCGTACTCAGGCAAATCTGAGACCTGGTAGTACCTAACCACTAAGCACCGGCCGTCTCCCTTTAATGCTCACTCTTGACGGGCCCCGTCAAGTTTGGTGTTCGATTCAAAGCTTTGCGGTTAGAGTTGCCTAAGTATGCGAGGGACGCGCGTTTAAACGTTTCACCACAGAGGCTCTGTGATCAGACTGATGTTGCCAAAGCTCCATCAGCCGTCTCCCAGAACTTAGTTCCCCCCTCCCAGCCGGAGCCGGGGATGCGTTCGAGCCACCATTCTCTGGTTGGCTACTCTTGTTTGCATCGTTATCGACACCGGAGAACAGGTGACCTTCCCTGCACTAACATGCCAGAGACAGTTCGACCTGCCCCAGCCAGGTGTCATACAAGAAGGGACCGGAGGGGTCCTACTAGTGGGCCCCCTCCCTACCTCCTCGCACTAACCTGTCAGAGATAGATCTACTCACCCCCACCAGGTGTCATACAAGGAGTGATTGGAGCGGCCCTACTAGAGGGCACCTCCCTTACCTCCCTATACTATCCTGTGGGCAGGCGCTTAATATTGAAGCCCGAGGTGGGAAGACCCAGTTCACCGGCAACTCCCGATCCCCTTCGGACTAACCAGAACTGCTGTTCACATGGAACCCTTCTCCACTTCGGCCTTCAAAGTTCTCGACTGAATATTTGCTACTCCTCATTAGACCTCCGCAGTGGCTACTGGCATGTGCCCCTCTCCCCAGAGGCCAGAGCCAAAACTGCGTTCTCCACTAACAGAGGACACTGGAAGTTCAAGATCCTGTGCTTCGGCCTGTGCAACGCTCCAGCTACTTTGAGCGTTTGATGGACAGGGTGCTGGATGGCATCCCCTGACAGCAGTGTCTGGTATACCTCAATGACATCCTGGCCCATGGCAGCTCCTTCCAGTCAGCCCTGGTGGCGCTACGGCGTGTGCTGGAGCGGGTGACTGCCACAGGCTCTGAAGCTCCACCCCGAGAAGTGCCACTTTATGAGGAGAGAGGTGTCCTTCTTGGGCCACTGAGTGGGGAAGGAGGGTATCAGCACCATGGAGGACAAGGTGGGGGCTGTCCGAGACTGGCCCACCCCCACCGACCAGCGTCAGCTGAAGAGCTTCCTGGGCCTGGCCTCGTACTACAGGAGGTTTGTACGGGGCTTCTCAAGTGTCGCTGCTCCCCTGAACCGCCTGCTGCCGAAGGGCAAGGCCTTCACTTGGACAGTGGAGTGTGAGGAGGCCTTCAACACCCTCAAACGTACACTGATCGGGGCCCCCGTGCTTGCCCCCCCTGACCTCACCTCGCCCTTTATCCTGGACACAGACGCAAGCAATGTGGGCATGGGTGTGGTGCTGGCCCAGGTGGGACCAGAGGGGGAGAGAGTGGGGGCGTACTTCAGCAAAACATTTGACAAACATGAGCGCTGCTACATTGTCACCCTGTGGGAGCTCCTTGCTGTTGTGGCTTCCATCAAACACTTCAAGTACTGCCTGGGTGGCCTGCCCTTTACTGTAAGGACTGACCACTCTGCTCTCCAGTGGCGTATGTCTTTCAGAGGGCAGGGGCATGCCACTCCAACGTGATACACAGGGCAGGGGCATGCCACTGATGGCGTGATACACCATGTCCCGTCGGCCTTGTACTGCAGACGGGTGCCGCCACTGTGAGCGGAGAGAGGGACGTGAGAGAGAGCTGTGTGCAGAGGAGAAGGTCTGTGCCACAGTGTGTCGGGCGAGCGGGCCTGTCTGCTGTGAGCTGCAGACTGTCAACATTGCTGAATGGGGGCAGCAGCAGGCACAGGACACAGAACTACAGCCGGTAGTGGGTAGAGTGGGTAGAGGCGCAGCTGAAGCCACCGTGGAAAGAGGTGGCAGCGCTCTCACTCGCGACCAAAAGGTTGTGGTCAAAGTCTGAGAGACTGCGGCTGGCTGATGGCGTGATACAGCGGGGCATGGAAGGAGTCAGCTACGGGAGAGGAGAGGTGGCAGGTGGTGGTCCCAAAAGCACTGCGGGAGGCTGTGCTCCAGAGTACTCATGGGGGGGTGGGGACTGGACACTTTGGGGTCACAAAAACACTCCGCCGCCTCCGTCAGGGGTTTTACTGGGGGCAGCACAAGAGGGATGTGGAGGACTTTTGCCACCGCTGTGACAACTGCACAGCGAGAAAGGGCTATCTTTCATTGATAAACCGAATTAGAACAGAGCTGAGGTTCCGTAGAGAACCTCTATTGACAGCTGGAGACTGATACATTACAAGGCACCCTGAACTATTCACTGTTGACCTAGAATTGGTCAAGAGGTGGTTGTTGAAGTAAGTCGGCTCTTGGCAGTCCAAACACACCACGTAGAGCCATCACATCAGGCCGTTTACTGAGCAAGGTATTTAATGGAACTGAGCAAAGGACAAAGCTAATGATTCAGTATTGAGTTGAGCCATTCAGATCTCCCAATGACATTCAGGTGCTGATGACTGAGGTACAAACACAGCCAAAGACATCATATGTATACTGTATTTGTTACCCCAATCCTCAGGCCTTAACAAAAGATCGTTATAAAGCTGAGTGATGCAGAATAAGCCTGCGTCCCAAATGGAACTCTATTCCCTAGATAGTTCACTACTTTTGACCAGAGCCCCATGGGCAGTGGTCAAAGTAGTGCTCTATATAAGGAATAGGGTGCCATTCGGGACGTAACCTAAGACTTGTTTATCAATGTGAGAGAAACAAACTTCTAGGCTCACTCTGCCCTGAGTCTCCATGTGATTGAACTGAACATTACAGACAGACAGTTGTTCTCAGAAGCTTATTAGAAAAGGATGATAAGATACAGATGAGCATCAATTACATCCAGCACAAAGTAGCCGTCATTCCAAAGGACTGGGCAGCGACTACCCTTTTGTTGCCATGGTGCTCGATTGAAGCACATATTATGTAACATATTATACACATTTAAGATCATTTTCTCTGGCAACCTCTTAATGCCCTGTTCAGAGTGTAAATCGGTCCAGGTACAATACCCCCACCCCCCCCAACTGCCCTTCAAATGTACACAAAGCCTTTACAAAGGAGAGATAAGTATAATAATTGTAACTCGAGACAAAAATGGCAACGATGAGGAGCATGGATTTGATTACTATAATTTGCCTCTGCTCAGACAGAGAATGGTGTGATATCAAGAATCAGCCCTTATCATGGTCAAGGCTGAATATTTTACGTGGGAGAGTGTTGTTCTCTCTTGGGTGTCATGAGTTCGCGCCTCATCGTACTTTCCAAATGGGATGGATAAAACCTACAGCTATGACAGCTGTTATGGACTAACAATGAGACATGTTCAGAAATCCCAGCTAGCACATAACGTTCTGAGAACTATATGTTTTTTAGAGCTTGGTTATCCTATGGTTATTTTGCATACAACCTTCCCACAACTTTCTGGGAATGGTGCAGGATAGTTGATTGGCTTTGGAACCTTCTCAGCACATTTAAGGAACTTGACAAAAAAAAAAACATTTCTTGGTATTTCATTACTTTAACAGAACGTTTCCTAAAATGTCAAACATAGTTACATTTCATTTCAATTTTGGTAACGTTTTTGGAACGTTCTCCAACTGGTATGACATTGGTAATGTTCTCAAATAGTTCAGATTACATTAAGAAACAACAATCTTCTGTGGGATTTTCAGTACTTCAGCGTAACGTTTCCTAAAGGTTTCCTCATAGTTTTATTTAAAGTCCCGTTCTCAAATTCTTCTGAGAACATTAACTACTTAGGGAGCAGTGGGGCACTCCCAACACTACCCGGTGAAATGTAAGGCGCCAAATTCAAAATCCAAAAGTTGAATTATTAAACATTCATCAATATACAAGTGTTGCATAGTCATCAAAAGCTCTGATTCTTGGCAATATCACAGCCTTGTCAGATTTCAAAAAGGCTTTACGGCGAAAGCACAACATTTGATCGTTTGAGGATAGCCCCTCTCATATTTTATGCATTAGCATAAATCCATAACCAAAGCGGGTCTCATAAAACGCATAAAATTGCTAATATAAAATCCCTTACCTTTCGAAGAACTTCTGCTGAGGGCTTCCCAAGTGTCCAACGAAGACATCCAATGGTTCTTTTGTTAGAAAAAGTTGTTTATTATATCCATAAATCTCTGTTTGGTTTGCGCGTTATGATCATAAAATACAGTGTAACCACACTGCTAACCCTAACCTTAAATAAAGAGCAAAAAAACAAATTTTTGTTTTCATGAATTTTGACAAAATAGCCAATTTTGACTTTGGAGCTGACCTAAAGGGGAAATCACTCAGTTCTGCCTCTTGTCATGACAAACGTCAACCTGCGTTGGCCGCGCCGCGCGCCCCTAATTGGCCACACCTGATCTTAAAGAGTGCTTGTTTCCTTTGAAATGTTTGAATAGACTAAAAAACATGGCATGCTAGCTCCATCCAGGTGGTGCAGCGGACTAATTCCATAGATAGGTTTGAATCTCACTGATTCCGTGTCACAATAAAAAATACATGTGTTTGATTGACTAATGGCTAAGGAAATTAAATTCCATGTGTCCTATATGTGCTTGGTGTTATTAAAAAGTTCAACCAATGGTATTAAAATACCTTTTGAAACATTCAGTGAAAATGAAATGTTTTAAATATATATATGTATGTATACACACACACACACTACCGTTCAAAAGTTTGGGGTCACTTAGAAATGTCCTTATTTTTGAAAGAAAAGCAATTTTGTGTCCATTAAAATAACATCAAATTGATCAGAAATACAGTGTAGACATTGTTAATGTTGTAAATGACTATTGTAGCTGGAAACTGATGATTTTTATTGGAATATCTACATAGGCATACAGAGGCCCATTATCAGCAACCATCACTCCTGTGTTCCAATGGCACTTTGTGTTAGCTAATGCCAAACCAAGTGAACAGAGTGTAAGAGGCTGATAAATTTGACACTTCAATGGCATGACCTCCTACATAGAAACACATTGTGATTGTGTGGGTCCCAAATGGCACTGTATTCCCTATGAAGCACTAAATAGGGAGACATTTGGGACAAGCTTTGTGATTGTGTTGTTGTTTGTTTCATCCTGTTCTCTTGTGGATTTCTTTCATTTAACCTGTATTTAACTAGGCAAGTTGGAGTGGCGGCAGTGTAAAATGCCGGTTACTCAGGCCCAGAAACTAGGATATGCACATAATTAGTAGTATTGGATAGAAAACACTCTGAAGTTTTTAAAACTGTAAAAATAAAGTCTGTGAGTATAACATAGCTAATTTGGCAGGCAAAAACCTGGGAAAATCCATCCGGAAAAATGTGATTTGGGACGTCAAACTTTTCCATTGGCATGCTACTCAAAGCAGGGGGATCCAGCTCCCAGATTGCAGTTCCTATGGCTTCCACTAGATGTCAACAGTCTTTAGACAAGGTTTCAGGCTTTTTTTGTGAAAAACCAAGGAGTAAGAGCTGTTTTTGTCAGTGGACTCAGGAGTGGCTTGTACTGTTTAGCGTGCGTGACAGAAAGAGCGCGCTTCATTTTTTTCCTTTTCTATCAACCAGGATATTATCCATGTGAAATATTATCATTTATATACATATTAGGGTACCTTAGGATCGATTAAAAACGTTGTTTGAGTTGTTTGGACAAAGTTTATAGGTAACTTATTTGCGTTTTCTATGTCTTGTATTTTGAACGAGTGGTACGGTGGACTACTGAACAAAACGCGCCAACCAAATGGAGCTTTATGGATATAAAGAGGGTCTTTATAGAACAAAAGGACAATTTATTGTGTTACTGGGATTCTTTGGATTGCCATCAGAGGGAGATCTTCAAAGGTAAGACATTTATTTTATCGCTATTTTAGAGTTTTGTGACACCCATGCTGGTTATGTTATTATGCTTAATTGGATATGTGTGCGGGGCGCTGTCCTCAGACAATCAAATGCTATGCTTTCGCCGTAAAGCCTTTTGAAATCTGACAACGCTGTGAGATTACCAAGATTCTAAGCTTTTGAATAGTGTGCAACACTTGGATTTTCATGAATGTTTAATATTTATATTTTTGTATTTTCAATTTGGCGCTCTGCATTTTTACAGATGTTGTCGTAGGTGGGTTGCTAGCGCCCCACTGCTCCCTAAGATTAAGGGCAAATTCTTATTTACGATGACAGCCTACCCTGGCCAAACCCTAACCCAGACGACTCTGGGCCAATTGTGTGCTGCCCTATGGGACTCCCAATCACAGACAATTGTGATACAGCCTGGAATCGATCCAGGGTCTGTAGTGACACCTCTAGCACTGAGATGTAGTGCCTTAGACCGCTGCACCACTCGGGAGCCCATTGTAGGACTCAGAGTTCTCACCGTACTGGGTACGAACTTCGGAGCCTCCGCCAATGAGAGTGCTGTGATGATGGACAGGGAGGATTTTTGGGTGATGCAGTGGTCAGATAGGAACATCACCTGCATGCTCCCCGTGCTCCCACCTGGTCACTATGATGTGGTTGCGCAAGTGGGCAACAACGGCTACCCCAAAACCAGGTAAATATTTTTACAGTGTCTCTCAAACATCTAGGACCTATCCCTGAGACAGATTTAGTCCTGAACTAAAAAGCATTTTCCATTGTTTTTTAGTCCAGGGCCAGGCATAATCTGTGGATCTGGGAAACTGGCCCAATAATTTGGGATTAACTTGGTTCGCTGTGGTGAAGAAACACAAGATAAGATATTGAAATACAGTGTTCATGATCATTGTCATCTTTATATGTACAGTATCTTTTAGTGTTTGAGTATCTTCTTCCTCTGTTCTGCATCACTCAGCAACGGTGTGAATGCCACCATGCACGGAGGCACCACAGTGACCATCAGTGGTTCTGGATTCAGCTCTAACATAACTGACAACAGTGTCTCAATGGGTAAGGACATTATACGCTCTTAGGGAAAAAGGTGCTATCTAGAACCCTTTTTGGTTCTAGGTAGAACCCTTTTAGTTCCAGGTAAAACCTTTATAAGTTCCATGTAGAAACCTTTCCCCACAGGGTTCTACATGGAACCCAACAGTTCTACCTGGATACAAAAACGGTTCTCCTATGGGGACAGCCGAATAACGTTTTTTGAACCCTTTTTGTCTAAGAGTGTAGGATATATAACAATTTATGCTGTACTAGAATATGGAACATTGATTGCAGCAAGTAATGGGTAAAGATAACAAGCTGACTAACATGGTCTACACTAGAATACGCAACAGATTGTAGCATGTACAGTATTCATCAATTACGAATCACCTCATGTCATGAGACATTTATTTGGTGTTACTTATCATCAACACAAAATTGTATCTTATTAACTACTTAGGGAGTGGTGGGCAACTAAACATCATCAAACACTGTCTAGAGACTGTTGACATCCAGTGGAAGCAATAGGTACTGCAATCTTACTCCCATATATGGTCATTTTCAAAAGGGAGGGGTTCAAAATAAGGCAATGTGTCAAATACACTTTTTCCAGGACAGAAATTCCTCGGGTTTTCGCCTGCTATATCCGTTCTGTTATACTCACAGACAATATGTTAACACTCTTAGAAACTTCAGAGTGTTTCCTATCCAATAGTACTAATTATGTGCATATCCTATTTTCTGGGCCTGAGTGGGAGGCATTTTACTTTGGGCACGCCAGACTCTCCAAAACCGTCACCTCGGGAGCCACTCCCTAAGAAGTTAACAAATTTCAGTTCAATCATCTTTACATATTCGCTAGCAACTAATCTGTCTGGGGTATTGCGTATTTCCACAGGGGATGATGAGTGTGAGGTGGTGGAGTGTATCACTCTGAAAGAGAAGAGGACCCACACAGTGACAAACCAAGGCTGGCACCCCGGTAGGTTTACATCTCTGCTTTCAAATTGTGGACTCAGCTAATAAAAAATGTAAAGCTGATATGTCTTGAGTTAATAACTATTCAACCCTTTTGTTATAGCAAGCCTAAATAAGTTCAGGAGTAAACATTTGCTTAAGAAGTCACATAATAAGTTGCATGGACTCACTCTGTCTGCAATAATAATAGTGTTTAACATGATTTGTAAATGTGTACCTCATCTCTGTACCCCGCACATACAATTATATGTAAGGTTGCAGTGAATTTCAAGCACAGGTTCAACCACAAAGACCTTGGAGGTTTTGCCATAGTGCGCAAAGAAGGGCACCTATTGGTAGATGGATAAAAAATTTCAAAGCAGACATCTTAGGATCTTCAGCCAGATCAGTTACCCTCTGCACCACCAGGGGATAGCAGTGGTATTAAATGTATTATTACAGTCTATGTACACTGAACAAAAATATCAACACAACATGTAAAGTGTTGGTTCCATGTTTCATGAGATGAAATAAAAGATCCCAGAAATGTTCCATATGCACATAAAGCTCATTACTCACAAATGTGTTTACATCCCTGTTAGTAAGCATTTTATCCATTGTCAAGATACATGTAATCCATCCACCTGACAGGTGTGGCATTTGTGGGTACGGATTGTGGGTACCAAGGGTGTGGCAGCCCACACACAATGGGCTGCCACACCCAGATTACAGGTCATTAGCTGAGAATTAGGGGTGGATCATTGCTGTGTCGTCAGACATGCAGACCCTGACCTTGAATCAGTCTCTAACCCACACTCACATCGGTCAGTTCACCATAATCTTACGACTAACTACATAATGGTTTCAACATACAGTTGAAGTCAGAAGTTTACATACACTTAGGTTGGAGTCATAAAAAATAAATTTTCAACCACTCCCCAAATTTCTTGTTAAAAAACTACGCCCCAATCCCGACACTACCCGGAGAAATGTAAGGTGTCAAATTCAAAATCCAAAAGTATAATTATAAAACATTCATCAATATACAAGTGTTGCATAGTCTTCAAAAGCTTAGACTCTTGGCAATCTCACAGCGTTGTCAGATTTCATAAAGGCTTTACAGCGAAAGCAGAACATTTGATTGTCTGAGGACAGGACCTCACAAATTTCATAACCAGCACGGGTCTCACAAAACACATAAAAGAGCTAAAATAAATCACTTACCTTTGATGATCTTCGGCTGAGGGCAACCCGAAGTGTCCAAGCAAGACAATCCATGTTCCTTTTGTTAGAAAAAGTCATTGTTTATATCCATAAATCTCTGTTTGGTTGGCGCGTTATGTTCAGAAAATCCACCGTCCACTCGCCCATTGTACAGGGAAGAGAAAGCGTTCAAATTATACCTATCAACTTTGCCCGAAACAAATCAAACATCATTTATAATGCATCCTTAGGTATTAACGATTATATTTCATTCGGATGATATCCTAAACGATATGAAAGGAAAATAAAGTGGGGCGCGCTCACGGTCTCGTGCCCAGGAAAAGTTATTGACCTACGTGGTGCCTTCACTATTTCTTCTTCCTTTCGGTTCTGTTCAATGATAAAGCCTTCAAACACTGCCTAAAGACTGTTGACATCTAGTGGAAGCCATAGGTACTGCAATCTTGGAGCTATTATACATGGATTTCAATAGGAAACCTATCAAACGGAGGAAATGTCACAAAAAAAAACAAATCTGGACAGAAATTCCTCGGGTTTTCGCCTGCTATATCAGTTCTGTTATACTCACAGACATTATTTATATCCTAGACACTATGCATATCCTAGTTTCTGGGCCTGAGTGGCAGGCATTTTACTTTGGGCACGCCAGACTCTCCAAAACCATCAGCACTGCTGATGATGCCTAAAGAGTTAAACTAAATGTGAGATTTACCAATTTTGAGGAGTTCAATTCGATTTTGAAGTTTTTGTAGTTGCAGCTTCTCTCTAGGAGTCTCTACAATCTGTGCTGCAGCACCTTGATGACAGACAACTCCTTTGCCATCTCCTCCTTTACCTGCACTAGCTCTCTCCTCATGGAGACCTTTACCTCCTCAAGACCTTTACCTCCTTTACCTCCTGGACAGAGTTCTTCAGCTGGGACCTACACTCGTCGATCTGGTCCTGTAGAAGCTCTGTGTCTGGGCTGGAGGTGGTATAGCTGGGGGGCTGCTCCTTTAGCTCAGTAACCCATACCTCTAACGGAGCCAGCCTGTCTCTCAGCAGGCTGATGGTGGTGTGATCTTGGCTCTGGTGGTAAAAAGCAGGCAGGGGGGAGGAAAGGCTTGTTGCGTGGATCTGAGCCTGGGCTACTGCTGTTGCAGTGCCTGAGGTGAGGGGAGAGGTTGGGGTGCTGTCCTTGTCCTTTTTGGTTTCCGCTATCTTTCCCAGGGTGGGTAAGTCCTGCACAAAAGAGCTGAGTGCAGCCTCACTGCCCTGGACCATGACAGGGCCGTTCTGGTACACGTCTACCGTCAGAAACCTGTTTTACTGGTCCTTTTCACTGTCCTCATAAATGTGTATTTGCCTTCACTTGCAGATGCCTTTCTTTGTTGTATAGCTGAAATGCCTGGTTACAGCTGTACACCAGGCAGTAGTGCATTCTGTGTAAAATAACAGGTTTGTAACAGTCCTGTTGTGTGAGCAGTCAGCAAAGAAAGTTTCCAGTTTCTCCCTCTGAATTCTGTGTTTAAAATTGATTCTCCTCTTCTCTGATTTGATTTCTGCTGGAAATTCAAAAAAAGAGGGGGGAGTCTATCAGTCTGCTGCTGCTGGTGTTGCTGGCACTGCATCAGTGGCCATGTTGCTATGGTTACCACCAGTAAACATTTGGATCTAGATGGTAAGCTAACTGACAAATTTGAATTTAGCTAGCTAGCACGATTAAGATAGCTCTTTTAACTTCTTAGGGAGAAGCACACGAGGTGACGGTTTTGGAGAGCCTGGCGTGCCCAAAGTAAAATGCCTCCCATTCAGGCCCAGAAAATAGGATATGCACATATTTAGTACCATTGGATAGGAAACACTCTGAAGTTTCAATCTATCTATTTCTGTCCTGGAAAAAGTGGTTTTGACACATTGCCTCATTTGACACCCCTCCCTTATGAAAATGCCCATATAAGGGCATATGAATGCAGTACCTATTGCTTCCTCTGGATGTCAACAGTCTCGAGAAAGTGTTTTGATTCTTCTTAGCTGCTTTTAGATTGTAGAAGAAGACGAATAAGGAAGTGGCCACACAGATGTCAATAGAAGAAAATGCGCGTTCCCGGCTGGCGTGCTCTGTGGTTTTTTCCTTTCTTATCGCCCAGTTTATATTCCGGTTGAAATATTATACTATATATACATAAAAGTGTTCGTAAGGATACATTTACAATTATGTTTGATTGTTCTTGGACATAGTTTATAGGTATAAGTTGAACGAGTTCTCTTCACGTTTCAATGCAGGAGTCGACGCTGTATTTTCTTGATTATCTTTTTGACCTTCCTGTGACATCGGGTGATGTAGGTGTCCTAAAGGGCAGGTAGTTTGCCCCTGGTTATGCGTTGTGCAGAACGCACTACCCTCTAGAGAGCCCTGCGGTTGTGGGCGGTGCAGTTTCCGTACCAGGCAGTGATACAGCCCGACAGGATGCTCTCAATTGTGCATCTGTAAAAGTTTGTAAGTGTTTTAGGTGACAAGCTGGATTTCTTCAGCCTCCTATGGTTGAAGAGGCACTGTTGTGGGTGGACCATTTCAGTTTGCAGAGGAACTTAAAACTTTTCACCTTCTCCCCTGCTGTCCCGTCGATGTGGATAGGGGGGTGCCCCCTCTGCTGTTTCCTGAGGTTTACGATCATCTCCTTGGTTTTGTTGATGTTGAGTGAGAGGTTGCTTTCCTGACACCACACTCTGAGTGCCCTCACCTCCTCCCTATAGGCCAGGTGTGCCCAACCTCGTTTGGCGTGAGATCTACTTTTTTATTTGCCAGCCTGATGAGATCTACCAGTCTACAAATCTAAACCAACCAACAAAATGTATAAAACGCAACACACCACTGAGTTTGGACCTGCTGCTATGATACCTATTTGATACCCAAATATAATGTGGACCAATATCATGTTTTTCACAAAGAAGTGCAACTCATTTAATTTCCTACCTTAGTGTGACTTTTGGCATTGGGTGGAGGCAAGTAGTTTTTCATAGTCAGGGCTATAGCAGCTTGTTGCAGGTCTCATGCAGGCCACAAGGTGACCATCAGTCATTGTAGATCTGTACCTGGACTTTATTATCTTCATGTGAGAACATGCAGACTCACAGAGGTAGGTTGATCCAAAAAGGGCTGATAAGTTGAGAGCACGTCTTCTTATGTCTGGATACTTCTCCTCTAGCAGTAGCTCCCAGAACTCTTTCTTTATCTCAGTGGCTGCCCTGGATTTCAGCTGAATGGCATTTTGAAGGGTGAGAATTTCAATTTCTGCTATAGTTGTGTCCAACTGAAAAAGTGATCCCATTTTGGAGGCAATGACTTCCACAATTATGTCTGTGCCAAACGGAAGCACATATAAGTGGCAATTGGCTCAAGTGATGCAAAGTCAGTGAAAAGACTGTCAAACTCCGATAAGATGCTCTGGACTTGCTCCACGTAACGTGCACTGTCAAGCTGTGCTGTATCCTTGCCCTGACATTCAAGTTCTGAA
This sequence comes from Brachymystax lenok tsinlingensis, assembly GCA_030435695.1. NCBI lineage: Eukaryota > Metazoa > Chordata > Actinopteri > Salmoniformes > Salmonidae > Brachymystax > Brachymystax lenok. The sequence goes on along the minus strand of CM059806.1, from coordinate 721,132 downwards.
TGCATGTGTTGAAAGAAGTGCTCAGCATATGTGGGAACTCCTTCAAGACTGTTGGAAAAGCATTCCAGGTGAAGCAGGTTGACAGAATTCCAAGAGTGTGCAGAGCTGTCATCAAGGCAAATGGTGGCTATTTTAAGAATCTCAAAACTAAAATATATTTTGATTTGTTTAACACTTTTTCGGTTACTACATGATTCCATATGTGTTATTTCATAGTTTTGATGTCTTCACTATTATTCTACAATGTAGAAAATAGTCAAAATAAAGAAAAACCCTTGAAATGTTTGACCGGTAGTGTACATCTACTGTATATTTTTACAATAACAAACCAGAAAACAGACAGATTTGGAGCTTCTCTTGATGAATGTATAACTTTAACTATCCTACTGTGTACTGTTTGGTGATTGTTGAATCAAAATTCTGTTTCTATTAAATGCTAGTTGTAACATCAAAAACGGGGACTTATTTATTTGTTTTTGATTCCACCTTCCAACATGGAGATGTATTGCTCAGTTTTTGGGATCAACATATGGGTATACCTTTTTTGCAGTGGTACTTAAGTAAAATGTAAAAAGTACTACTTAAGTCGTTTTTTGACTGTACCCAACTATTTATATTTGACAACTTTCACTTTTACTTCACTACATTCCTAAAGAAAATAATGTAATTTTTACTCCATACATTTTCCCTGACACCAAAAAGTAGTCGTTACATTTTCAGATGCTTAGGACAGGAAAATGGTCCAATTCAGGCACTTATCAAGAGAATATCCCTGGTAATCCCTACTGCCGCTGATCTGGCAGACTCACTAAACACACATGCTTCATTTTAAATTATGTCTAAGTGTTGGAGCATGCCCCTGGCTATCCGTAAATAAATAAAAAACAAGAAAATGGTGCCATCTGGTTTGCTTAATATAAGGAATTTGAAATAATTTATACTTTTACTTTTGAGTATATTTTAGCAATTACATTTACTTTTGATACATAAGGACATTACATGACCAAAAGTATGTGGACACCTGCTCCCAAACATCTCATTACAATATAATGGGCATTAATATGGAGTTGGTCCTCCCTTTGCTGCGATAACAGCCTCCACTCTTCTGGGAAGGCTTTCCACTAGATGTTGGAACATTGCAGTGACTTGCTTCCTCGCTTTGTGCACGGGGGCATTGTCATGCTGAAACAGGAAAGGGTCTTCCCCTAACTGTTGCCACAAAGTTGGAAGCCCAGAATCGTCTAGAATGTAATTGTATGCTGTAGTGTTAAGATTTATTTCACTCGAACTAAGGGGCGTAGCCGAATCATGAAAATAATTCTGCCTCCACCAAACTTTACAGTTGGCACTATGCATTTGGGCGGGTAGCGTTCTCCTGACATCCGCCAAACCTAGATTCGTCCGTTGGACTGCCAGATGGTGAAGCGTGATTCATCACTCTAGAGAAAGTATTTCCAAACTGGGCAATGCCGTTGGGGATACGCCAAATAAAAATGTGATTCACATAAAAAAATATATTAATAATATTTTCTTCACATTTTCAAACAGTACATTTATATTTTCCAACAGGGCTATACATTTGGGTGAGTTTTTTTTCTCGCCTGAGTAGCCTCGTTTCACTGCCAAAAATAAAATTAAACCATCTAGTGTTCAGCGAAATAACAACACAATGTCAAATACAGGTAGCCTAGTCAAGTAATTAACATCCAATCACATTAACCGTCACTCTCTTGCAGGAAACCTTCACTCTTGCGCAGACATTAAAGTTAACGGCTCTTTTGAAGTCATGCGTTTGATAAGACGCTGTCCATGGTGCTGAAAGCAGCATCGAAAGTTGTCTTTCTGTCCAAGCCCTTGCGTAGTTTATTCACTAGGGGGGCGGAAAACTCCATAAATTGTAATAGTTCCTTTCTTGAGCAATGCGCTGAAATGGCTTGAGAGACTCAATCATGTCTGGATAAATCATGTCTGGATATTAGATGTAGCCTAATGTCAACAAGGATTGCTGTTGATATTAATAATGTATTAATCCGACAGAACTAACCAGTGGTGTTTAAGAACTGTGTCATGAGAAGGAGAGGTGAATGTGCCATCATTTGAAGTGAATAGAATACACGAATGCATGTGAAGAAGTACACCTGCGGAAAGTTAAACATGATAGCTAAGAAATACATGACGGCTGTTGTGTCAGGCTCCTGGAAGTCTTTGTATTTGACCATGTCTTTACCAGGATAGTAAACTAGGACATGTTGCTTTGATTGCTTTCCTACCTTGATGATAAAAGTTAGAACCCGCCGGTCCACTATTAGCAGCGAGTGAATTCCAAGCTGGGCGTGTTTTTGCGCTCCTTTTAGCCCAGTTGACGACCCCGTGTAGTGCACACTGTTAAGTCGGCACTTGTTAAAAGTGGATGAAGTCCAGCTTCGATAGTGCCCGTGGTCCCTTCGCCACATATTAGGCATCTACTCATCTACTCCACATATTAGACGTTTTTTTTATCAATCTATTTATTTTTGAAAATTATGGATTTCTATCAAATAACCACCTTTTACGTGGTCCTCACATGTGCATGGGATTTACCATGTTTTCAGTCATTTACTGTTTTCCTTCCGTCTGCCTCAAAGAGCAGCAAGGTGCCGAAGGTATTTGATGGACGAGAGGCAAAATATTTCAAAGATATCTACTCATCCTCATCATCATCATTATCGAATGCGCGGCATTACAAGGGTGGGCTCAAAGATTCAATTGAACCACACGACTACATGCTTTCAATTTATAAGACTTTCTCTACAGCCGAAAAATTGGGGCTAAACGCAAGTTTCTTTCGGTCATCAAAAGCAGCTAACACTATAGCAAGTTTTGTGGACATCGGACAAGGTATGTAAAACCATTTAAGACACGTTTAAAATAGCAGTTTACATTTTGAATGTTTCTCTCATCCACTCACCGTGCTGTAGCCTAGTAAATGTGTTGTGAATGTTTGTGTAACGTAGCCACATTCCTGACTGTATATGTCAGTCATGTTTTATCTCTTGTGAATAAAAAATCCGAAATCTACAATCAATCTACAAGATTCAACTAATCCTCAATTTAATGCTAAAATTCGCATATTTACAGCCTATTATATTATAGGTGGACTGCTTTGAAATGGTCAGTGTGATTTTCATAAACTGAAGATAAACAATGGAAAAAAATCATATTGCATGAAAGTAATCTCTTTAAAGAATGCTCTCCCTCGAAAAATTATCTGACTGCAATTATTTAATGCCTTTCACAGATGACCTCCCACTCTCCCCTTTGCAAAGGCAGCAGTATCTGTTTGACGTCTCAACCCTCTCAGACAGAGCCGAGGTGCTGGGGGCTGAGCTAAGGATATACACCAAAGTGTCTGGGAATTTCAGGATGTCGGAAACGGAGCCAGTGGACATTCAGCTACTCTCCTGCCGCACTCAGCAGCTGCTGGATTCCAGAACGTTGGATCTTCAGGAGTCCCATCGGCCCAGATGGGAGGTGTTGGATGTGTGGGAAATATTTAAGGACAGGGATCACCTCACACAGGGGAGCAAGTTCTGTCTGGAGGTCAAGGCCATGCTGGACAACCCTGAGAGGGAGCTTGACTTGCATCATCTGGGCTTTCACAGAAATGGTCGCTCACAGCAAAAGAAGGCCATTTTAGTAGTGTTCACCCAGTCCAAGAAGAGACAGACCCTTTTCAGTGAATGGAGAGAAGGAAGGACATTGATTGGCCCTGGGGAAAAGGCTAAAGAGATGGGCCCTCGTTCTAATTCCAAAGCCAGCCGGAGACGCAGGACGGCGATATTGAAGAATCGCCACGGGAAGAGGCATGGAAAAAAATCAAAATCGAGATGCAGCAAGAAGCCGTTGCATGTGAACTTCAGAGAGTTGGGCTGGGACGATTGGATCATCGCTCCTCTGGATTACGAGGCGTACCACTGTGAGGGCGTGTGTGACTTTCCTCTGAGGTCACATCTAGAGCCCACAAACCATGCCATCATCCAGACCCTTATGAATTCGATGAACCCCAGCAACATGCCTCCTAGCTGCTGTGCCCCGTCCAAACTCAGCCCTATCAGTATTCTCTACATCGACTCAGGAAATAATGTGGTGTATAAGCAGTATGAGGATATGGTGGTTGAGTCGTGTGGTTGTAGGTAATGCCTTTTTGGAAAGGCTGTGTTTTGAGTGGGAATGAAATGTGATCATCAGGGCCTGTCTGGTGTGAAGGCAATACTTTAAGCTACCTGATAACTAGGGATGCGTCCCAAATGACACCCTATTCACAATGTAGTGCACTAATTTTGATCCATAGGGCTCTGGTCAAAAGTAGAGCACTATGTTGGCAATAGGGTGTCATTTGGGACGCAGCTGAACAGAGAGCATTTTCTAATATTGTAAAATGGTGTGGTGGGATTAATAAGCACCTGCCCCAAACTAAGCCATGTTCATTTCTTCTTCCCTGGTCTGGTTCTCAGTTTAAGCCTGGCAAGCGAGGCTACTTCTTCCCTGAACCCTGTCACATGTTTTTAATTACCAATTAATGGGAGGGACACTTCTAAACATCCAGCAAATGACAGAAAATAAAAATGTGTCATATCAATGTAAAAACATCAGTCAAATAGCAGAAGTCCTTTCATAGCTCCTTGGCTTGGCCTTTGACTAGCAGAAGTCCTTTCATAGCTCCTTGGCTTGGTCTTTGACTAGCAGAAGTCCTTTCATAGCTCCTTGGCTTGGCCTTTGACTCGAGAGGATGCTTGAGTGCTACTCAGAATGTAAAGCCTTATTGAGTTGCAACGTCTGTGTAATTCAAGTGCACTTCCATCAACAATGCCCCCAGGCTTAGCTGACTTAGCCATGGGCTCAGTCTGTGTTCCAAATGGCACCCTATTCCCTACATAGCTACATAGTGTAGTGCACACAATATATAGGGAATTGGGTGCCATTTCGGACGTAGTCATGTTGTGGTTAGATACAAGGTGATAAAATAATGCCCATGGGCCTTTTCCTGTAATGCACTGAGATTCATGTTAACATATGTAAGTACTTGATATGGAAATTATAATTTATGTTCTATCAATAAGTTATTATATTTTTGTTGTTGGAGTTTGCTGTCGGGGTTTAATACCTATCATGTTTTGGTCCTGTACAAGATTGTATTTCAGGTCCCATAAACGAACAACAACTTTGAAGGCTTAACAAAGCCTTCATAAACCGTGTGTAGATGCTTCAGAACTTAGACCCCACACAGACCCCTGTGTTTTTGCAATGATATGCTGCTCCATAGTTTATAGACCTGTTATAGCCTGTTTTATAATATTTTAGAGTAATCTTTGTTGGATTTTGTATTTTACTTTCTATTTTCTACTGGAACTCAAAACCAATGTATTTAATATTCTCTAACAAATTTAAAACAAAAGGTACATTTACAAATGTGTATTGGTGATACTGTCCTGACACTGTGTCAAAAAAACAAATGAGATCTAATTATTATTCAAATACAATTGTAAGAAAATCCATACTGTATGACAAATTAATGATAACAACAATCAATTAAATTATTTAACCAAATTATATATTCCTTTTTCTACCTGTTAAGGTTACATGTTTTATATAATAGTATATTAAATTATCTTTTGTATTACGTATTTTGATAATATTTTCCAAAATATGTGTATCATTGCGGTTTGAACTGATTTGCGTTACTCGATTGTGCAGTGTCACTATAGTCCAGTGGCGGTCGGTGACGTTTAAGATGATGATTATTTTCTTTATGAGCATGGCCTTATTTCTGTTATTCATATTCCAATCACCCAGCTCAATGTAACATCAATAGGTTTTGGCTATTACATGATACTCAAATTTTCCCTGTACCCATCATGAGGTTATAGCAATATAGCCTATGAATGAAAGTTTACCACATAGATGCACAGGTCGATTAACCAAGGAGACAGACAGTGACACAAGCAATACCGCCTTGAACACTCTTGCCTGCATCTAGCTGATCTAGGGTGTAATCATTAGTCCAACAGTTGCAAACGAGAGTTTCTATTGGACAAATTCAGCAATGTTTATCCCCGTTTCGTTCCGTTTGCTTAAGTTTCAAAAACATTTTTCAACAGATTCGGCGGAATGAATACACCCCTGATCACACGCAAACAGTTCACTTTCATAACACCCACATACAAACAGCATGATGATTTTGCTCATTGTAGAATATCTTCATGTATCTATGCGCTCTCTTCCTCTCACCTTATCCCTTCGCTTGTGGACTTCCATGCACAAAACTTCAGCTTTCTGTGACCAAGCAAAAAAAACTTTCCAAGCAAAACTTTCATATCATAACCGTCAACCGCTACACACAGCCTACCTACATCGCCGAAGCTACTAGAACTAACACATTAGTAAACCCGCTACAATCATGCAGTACAGTGTACAGTCAGCAAGCAGTTTAGCGGTTACACTGGCGAGCCCCAGTGGCAATACATATATAAAATCTAAAGACTACCTTGACTTGGAAGAGTTCCAGTGTTGGATAGCCATAACAAGCCAGCAATCATAGCCTCCCTCTCTGTTTGAGCCGGGTGTTTGAGTAGGCTAAGCTAGCTATCTGCATTTGCTAGCTAAGTGAAAGTAAAAGCAAACAAAAATATTTCTCTTGCTTCCTCTTCATTTTGGTGTTCATTTTGGTGTTTGTGTCTGTGGGACCCATTTTCAATGTTTACTAAAACATTGAAACATTCAACCTCTTGCTCAGTTGTGCACCGGGGCCTCCCATTCCTCTTTCTATTCTGGTTAGAGCCAGTTTGCGCTGTTCTGTGAAGGGAGTAGTATACAGCATTGTACGAGATCTTCAGTTTCTTGGCAATTTCTTGCATGGAACAGCCTTCAAGTCTCAGAAGAGTTTCAGAAGAAAGTTCTTTGTTTCTAGCCATTTTGAGCCTGTAATCGAACCCACAAATGCTGATTCTCCAGGTACTCAACTAGTCTAAAGAAGGCCAGTTTTATTGCTTCTTTATTCAGCACGACATATTTCAGCTGTGCTAACATAATTGCAAAAGGGTTTTATAATGATCAATTAGCCTTTTAAAATGATAAACTTGGATTAGCTAACACAACGTGCCATTGGAACACAGGAGTGATGGTTGCTGATAATGGGCCTCTGTATGCCTATGTAGATATTCCATTAAAAATCTGCCATTTCCAGCTACAATAGTCATTTACAACATTAACAATGTCTACACTGTATTTCTGATCAGTTTGATGTTATTTTAATGGACAAAAAAATAGCTTTTCTTTCAAAAACAAGAATATTTCTAAGTGACCCCAAACTTTTGAACGGTAGTGTATGTGAGCGAGTGAGATGTTAGTAAAATTGTTGAACTAAATATTTTCATCATTCTAGTTTGCAGCCGGTAGCAACAAGAAGAAGCGCTGCGATGTGTGAGGACCCAAGAAGGACAAGAAGACACAGTACACATGCATCAAGCGCAATAAATACATTAGCAACACACACACAGTTACAACACACACTCTGTCCCCGGTGTGGTGTGTAGACCGGCCTTAATTTGTGTTCAATGGGGCTCATTTATCATTTCCATAAATTCTGTATGTAAAATTTGTCGTTCCAATTTGTTCACTTCAAAGCAATAAACATCAATATTGATGAAAACCTTGTTTCATTTGTATTTGTTCAAAATAACCATGATTTATTCCACCCATGTCTTGATTATAATCGATTTTTGTAAACAGAAATCACATTAAAAAATAAATAAACGAATGGCGCTTTTATTGACAAATGTGATCAAGCAGAGGTAAATGGCAAATATTAACCATGTACTTTATGCTGTCTATATTGCTTGTAATTGATATGTCAACTTGATATAAGTCAAATCTAAGAATTAAGTATTGAGTATTTTTACAGAAATTGTTATGGCTGTATAGTTTAAAAACCCAATAATGGTGTCAGACCCGCGAACATTGGGTGAATAACAAAAACATGAACACCACACAAGTGTTAAAGAATTGAATTAGTTCAAAACTGCTAAACTATTGTCTTTCTCTCTCTTTGAGTCAACTACTCAACAAATTGTTGCACTCTAGTGCCAGCAAGCTTTAGCTTATGCTTCCAGTACTAGATTAATTCTCTGGTCCTTTGATTGGGTGGACAAAATGTCAGTTCATGCTGCAAGAGCTTTGATAGGTTGGAGGATGTCCTCCAGAAGGTGTCATAATTACTGTGTAAGTCTATGGAAGGGGGTGAGAACCATGAGCCTCCTAGGTTTTGTATTGAAGTCAGTACCCAGAAGAGGAGAGAGACTAGCTGTCCTCCGGCTATACCATGGTGCTACCTCTACAGAGTGCTCTTGAGGCTACTGTAGACCTTCATTGCAAAACAGTGTTTTTTAATACATGATTTGGTGACATGAATATATTCAGTTCAGTTTTATCTAAAAAGGATAACTTGTTCAATGTTTGAAAATAATTTAAGCAGGAGCCTCCACTGCTGTAGTCCCCCTACACCAAACCTGTTTGCTAAACCTTATAGGACACCAGTCTAAACATGACTCTCTCAAACCCTGTTGGTCACCAACAGTACCTGTCAAAAGTTTGGACACCCCTACTCATTCAAGGGTATTTCTTTATTTTTACTATTTTCTACATTGTAGAATAATAGTGAAGACATCAAAACTATGAAATAACACATTATGTAGTAACCAAAAAAGTGTCCAAATATATTGCCAAGAGTGTGCAAAGCTGTCATCAAGGCAAAGGGTGGCTACTTTGAAGAATCTAAAATATAACATTGATGTGTTTAACACTTTTCTGGTTACTACATGATTCCACATGTGTTATTTCATAGTTTGGAGGTCTTCACTATTATTCTACAATGTTGAAAATAGTAAAAATGAAGAAAAACCCTTGAATGAGTAGGTGTATCCAAACCTTTGACTGGTGCTGTAAGTCACTCCGCCTATCATAGGTTTGCAAAGGCTGCTCTGTCAAAACATCAATAGTTTCTGTTGGTCAATGTTAAAAAGTATATTGTGCATTTCCATGTTTTCTATATTTTATTTCACACAAAAAAAAGAGCGAGAGAGCAGAGACTTGACCCATTGACAATATTAATATGTTTTAATTCAAAACTGGTGGCATTGAGAGATAGTTGAATGGCTTGAGTGACAGTTTACGGGGTGAAAGGGGGTAAACCCTTATATTCCATGGGTGGGCTGTATGTGTATGTTTCTGTCTGTAGAGGGGCGGAAGAGGGACAAACAAATTGGCTGGTGAGGCGTGGTGGGCAGATGCATGGCCTGACCCCTAGTATAGAGCTACATTCAGGCTTCAGTCCTGAAAACAATGGTAAGAGAGGATCCTAACATGAGATTTGAGCATGCCTTTTCCTACAGGCCAAAGGTCAAGTGGCCTATTGTCTCTGTGGCCTGTGTGCATTCTACAAGGTATACATCCAGTAATAAAGAGTTTGGCAATCAAGAGAAAGAGGGGAACAAGGGAAAGGAATGCGTGTGATGCGTTCTGCAGCCCTCCCCTGCCTTTCTCTGTGCAGAATGGAACCCTGTCCCAACCGGCCCTATACAACAAGTAAGATATAAAAAGAAGAGGCTACTTTAAGGCAGCTGCCCTGGGCAGCGATTGGAGAACAAAAGATCGGAATGTTGCTTTTCTATAGGGATATCAGGAGGCCTTTTCGGCTATGTCTGTCTCACCGGAGCCATTTTGCTCTGAGTTAGGGAAGTATCTGTCGAGAAACAAAGTGGATTGCTATTTCAAGCTTGTTTAGATCAAGATGGAAATATTACAGTTGACTTCAATTGAGATAACACTGACTGCTAAGGGACAAGGGTTTTCTTTCAAAGAGATTCCTAATATGTTTTACTTTTCTCCAATGAAAATGTTCTCAAACTGTAAAAAAAAAATGCATTGTATTCCATTGTAGGTTTTAGACACTCGATATCTTTCCTCAAACACGTGTCTCTCTTGTCAAGCTAACAGGCAAAAGTGATCTCCCTTGGCCTGGACCTCTGTGTTTGCTCTTGTTAAACCTCCCTTTGAATGGCTTTAAAGTGGAAGTATTTTCTACAGAGGAGTCAAATGGCAGCAACCCCTGAGCCCTCTAATTGTTACAGAGGTGGGAAAGAGGGATTGCACAGTCGAGTGAGTAAGCAAAGTGATGGAGTAGGTCTATTTTGATAGCAGGAGGTCAGAGGGAGGCTCACTAATCCAGGGAGAGAGGGGTCTTCTGTGGGTCAGTGCTGTTAGCAAAACACTATCCTCTTGAGCATACCCTGCGCTACCTGCTGGGAGAAGCAGATTCTGGGCTCGACTCATCCAGCCACACTGAGCGAATGTCTGACAGAACTTGATCCAACACTGTAGGACACTGTCCACATCCTATCCCTGAATCTGTCTAAAACTCTGTTACGAAATAATCCTGAATGCTTATTATTTCACTGTTTGTTTTACACATATTATCTTCAACATTTGCCTCGTTTGCCTGGTTAAATAAAGGGGAAAAAATAATAATACTTTCTCTGGTAGAGTTTTAGGGAGATTAGAACAGTTTAAGGTTTTACTAGGCTCAGTGATCAGCCTGAAGAAAGAGCTCCCTCTCCCATAGGAAATCCCAATCACTCACTGCCTGGCTTGGCAATGGAACAAACCCAGTTAGAGTTAGATAGGGTGTTTACCCAAACCTGGTCTGTTGTAGCGTTAACCCTGGTACTACAGCCTTTTACTGTCATACCAGGGATCAAATGATGAGGACATACAGAACATACAGATGTTTGTAATAGCCTTCTATTATGAACTTTCTCATACGACCACCTGGCTCTGATTTGGCAGAGGACTGTATATAGTATACACTTGACGTTAGTTTTATGTGGGAGTATGATACTTAAAGAGGGGGGCTTTAAGTAAAACCAGGGTGACCCCGGCCCATTCATGTGCTTTGGCTGAATGATAATCAGGGGTCTGGACTTCTTTTGTACATTAGAAGGCTTGGGCTCAGTGACAGCAGTGCTAGTGTTGTTTTACAGTCAGTCTGCATTTGAAATGTGAACCAGATGAGGAGGGTCCACAGTAAATCAGTCTCTCCCAACTAATTAGAAATGCCTGCTGAGGGCTCTTTACTACACAGCCAGATCACAGATCATCACTGCCTTTTCACATCAAAAGGAAATGACACAGGACACAAGGCAAGCCATTAGTGAGTATATTTCCCCAAAAAGATCACAGACATTTATTGGGCTGTTGATTACCTACAGATTGTCTGTTTTTCTCCTGCCCTTAACTGGTAAGGAGACGGTGCAACACGTTGCATTGCACACTACTAGAACTGTTTACCCTCAACTAATCTTTGGTACCAATGTTGAATTGGATTTTGTGGTGTTATTTATATTTTGTGGCTGAGACAGACATTTAGTTACACCGTCCTGTCCTGTTTGATAGTTTTGATCCTCTGGAGAGCCTTTATCCCTTTGTGTGAATATTGACATAACTTAGCCATTTAATATTCTATAAGGTGCTGACACCTGGTAAAATTATTTTCAGGTTCAATAAGCGTTACCTATTTCAATCCATAACATAATCACCTGGCTTACTTTCATATTCTCAAAAAGAACAAGTGGTATTTGGGAAGGAAATTAAAGTAATATTTAGAGTAAATAAAAATCCCAAAAGCAGTTTTCGACTTTGAAGCCCTTTGCCTTTTGAGAGAAACCCAAAACCGGGCCGTTTCTGGTGAGCTGGGCTCGTTGAGTCGGGAGAGGAAATGCTCTGTGACACTAACAGGCTGAAAGAGGAAGTGTTGATGGACTGAATTAAACAAGGGGAATGGGCTGGGGGGGATGGGCCATGACACTAATGTTTTCCATTAATAAGATGGAAAAGCCCCGCTGCTATGCCACACACAGGCACACACATACGCAGGCACACACACACACACACACACACGCACGCACACACGCACGCACACACGCACGCACACACGCACGCACACACGCACGCGCACACGCACACACACACACACACACACTTATTCCCAGTGCACACACATCTTAGCTTTCACTGGAATACATTTGGGCAGTCACCCATGCATGTTTTTAGGAAGAAATTATACAATTTTGGTTCAAACTGAAGATTAAAGCTTGGGTGGAAAAATAGCAATATCAATATAATCTCAGTATTTATCATTGGATAACATTATGTTTTTTTTAAAAGAGCTGAAGAAAAACACTATGGAGTCCTGCAATGCAGATACATACTGCACTAAAATAAGCAATAAGTTGCCATGAGAACAAATTTATTGGCACTAATAGAAATGTAGTCTATAAAATGGCAATATGTTTCAGTCAACATCCTCTAAAAAAGAAAGCAGATTTGAACTATTATTGGGCTACTGTAACTCAACAGTCCACATGCAATGTGTTTTCAATTACAGCTCTTAAGTTGTCTACGGAAATGTATGGTAACTTCAAGAGGAAATATTTTACATATAAGTACTATAATAGCAGCGCATTTTAGTTTAGCTGACTTTGACTGTATAAACTCTTACAGGCTCCCTAGCTTTCCCACACAGACATCCATCCAGTGAGGAACAGTCAGTAGTAACTTATTAAAGTAACTTATTTATTTTTGTCCAGTCCAGAATAAAGAGGCCAAATGGTACCCTATATAGAGGGTATTTTTTCTCTCTGTATAAACTGTGTGCTTCTCTCCACATCATGGCAGTATGAACAACATGGGGAGTATGATGAAAGCATGTTTTGATCTACTAAATCTGTAAGGTTCTTTTCAAATTTGGATTTAGGATGCACAAGGCATGGGAGAGGTCAGTGTGTATGGGCATTAACACTGGGGTCAGACCAGACCTCCCACCGCGTTGTTATTCATCTAATAGAAGCTGCAGGTTGGCTTTGCCAAGCTTCCCTCATTGTCCTGATAAGATTGTCAATCAGCTCTGCTCCACACCCCCACCCAGACTCCTGTCTGGAACATGTAACCTCCTAACCATGTAGCCAAAATACATTTGAACCTATCCTTGATTCTCCCCTCACTTTCCTAGTTTGTAAACGCATTTAGAGAAGAATGTACGATTGTGTATACCTACTCTATTCAAAGTGGTATCATCTTCAAGAGAAAGGTGACTATAAGAAATGTAGCGAGTGTTATTTAATATTGAGAACTAAAACGTGGACATATCACCATTACCATGGATTTGATCCACCCTGCACCCAAAGACATTTGTTTAGGGACTATTGAGTTGAGCACTCCAATTCTTGATACTATAGGTTTGATCAACTCATTGGTCAGGGGCGTAAGTAGCGGAGGTCCTGGCTCCACTCTTTCACCTTTTGGTGTTGATTGCTCTGAGCCCTAAATCTAGATAGGGGGTGGGGGGTCCCATGGAGATTAGACGATCTGTCTTGAAGCTGTTTCAACAAGACGCTTGTGGAGGGTCAGAGGTCAATTGCATAGTAGTGCCTAATGGTAGCAAATAACGTCAATCACCTTAAATGTACCAGCGGCGAGACTTGTGCCGGACTTTGAGAGGAATGTTGGGAATCCGGGGGTTAATCTGGTGCCATGAGGCGGCAGACGCAGACACACACATGCACATGCACAAGCAATCATGCACACACACATACACACACAAGCACGCACACCCAGAGGGTTCTCCATTATAGGAGTTGGGTGAACTCACTCACTTATTGTCTACTCTCAGTGGTTTATTAGTCTTATGACCTCATTTAATCTCAGACATTATCATTTGTAGAATCAGCGTAGATGAGATCAAGAACAAATGGGTGTACAGTAATCTCCTTGTTACTATTTCCCTAGTTGTGGTGGCAGAGGTGAGATATTCACCCCACAGTGGGTAGATCTTTGAGTTCGTTAGGGGCCGCTTCTGAATCGAGTTAAGCGAGTGTAAATGGAACATAATTCCCTTTTTATATACTTTTCTCTCTATGCGTATTCTGACCTTGAAATGATGCATGAGAATAGCATGCTATTCACCAGCTATTCATTTGGGGTGGAGATCTAATAATTTAAGATGTGCCGGAGGTGTTTCTACAGATACGCTGTATTCTAACCGTGACTTAATTCCACCACCTTTACGTGCGCGAAAACCTTGAATAAGGTCTAGCAAACCCACCAGTTCCAAGTGGAAAAAGCATCTACTGTATTTTTCTTTACATAAATAAGACCATTCTCCATGCACTGAAATGTACAACTTGATAAGAGCTATTGAGAAGAGATAAGTAAATGAGTAATCCGTTTGGATAGAGGAATTGTAAATATAAATGACACTTCTTTTAGATCTTTTTTTCACCTTATAATCGCTGGAGACAAATGTGAAAACAGTCATATGGCAACAAACTGAAGCATGCTTTGTCATCCTGAGGGTCCCAGAGATAAAATGCAACATAGTTTTGTTTGATAAAATCAATTGGTATGTTCAAATGTAGGAACTGGACTCCTATCTGAAAGAATGGCCTTTCTCTTGCATTTCAAAGATTCAAAGAAATAGAAAAAGCATGTCTTATCTTTTACCAGATCTAATGTGTTATATTCTCCAACATTAATTTCACATTTCCACAAACTTCAAAGTGTTTCCTTTCAAATGGTATCAAAAATATGCATATCCTTGCTTCGTGTCCTGAGCAACAGTTAGTTAGATGTGGGTATGTCATTTTAGGCGAAAATTGAAAAAAAGGGTACGATCTTTTTTAACTTGCAGGGAATGGCACTCTTGAATGTCTTAATTATAGGCTACGCCAACTTTTTCTGTCTCCTATTTATATCATTGTTAAATATTAGCCACCATCAGTATTGACGGTCAGTTGGCCTAATAACCACACATATTCAAATGCCAATTTAGTGTTTGTTCCCATTAGTTGGTATAGCCTACATTATCACTCCATTTAATTACATAGTTTTGTTTACCTTAATTTGCTTCCTCTCATCACCACCATGTGGCTGTTGCTGAGGATAATTAGTAACAGTTGATATATAAAAAGACATGTAGACTAATTAAATTGTTATGGAGTGGAGCGCAGACCAAGCCGTAACAGTTTGAACCCGAAGCATGGCGCAATACTTGGCTGTGTCATCACACGGCCAATTATTGGTATAGCCTACTATTGTACGCTATTCTCCCAATTATAATTCTATGTACACAAATTTTCCAACATTACCATGGGTTGAAAAACTGAATGTGGCAATTTTCAGAATGAAACTTTCTTTTGTGTGCAAATAATATTCTGAACCAGTTATCTGTCTGTGAACAAAATTCAAGCTAAAAAGGTACACTGTATTTAAAGGGATGGTTTAAGATACATGTACTGAAAACCCTATTGAATGAAAACTCCACAAGAAACTCTGTTGGCCAGCAAGTTAGAGGGTTTTCAGCAGCTGCTGAGCGCATTACACAACTGAATAAGGAAAGTCTGAATACCAAATACTGAGAAGTACGTAAGAAAGGCGTGTGTAGGAAAGGCATTTAGGACTCAGCCATTCCTATGTCGGAATCGGCCCCTATACGATGAGAGCTACTGCACCAATTCCCTCCATTTTACACCACACATGATTTGTAAGGCTTCCAGAAATGTACTTTGTAATTAATGACCCTGCCTCAGGTGAGTCAACAGATGACGAGCTGTGTAACCGTAACAACGTAGATGAGTCATACCTACGGAGCTCTCACCTGGCCCGTTGGCTCTGCCAAAGACTGCTTCCTAAATGGCACCCTATTGCCATTGGGACGCATATAAAGTGTGATTTCCTCACCAGGCGAAATGCTGTGATCTAAAGAAGCCTGCTTACAGTCCACTTCACCTAGCAGTCTCCCGATTCACTGGCTGAGTCCTAAATGACACCCTATGAGCCCTGGTCAAAAGTAGTGCACTATATAGGGAACAGGGTGCCATTTGTGACGCACACACTCTGTACCCTGGGATAGATGGTTGATTGGCCACAATTATGTTCACAGTAACAAATGACATCAGAACATCTATGGTAAGAGGTCCACCCATAGGGGTTCATTACACTATTTGTTTAGGGTTTGGAGTTGTTTTACCTTGTTATGTTCCTTAGGGATTTATGTAAGGTAAATCCGTAAAATGTCAAGGGACCTCGGTCGGCATATCTCAAGGCATATAATCTCACATTACTGTGTCTGCGTGTGAGTGTGCATGTGTGTTTTGCGCCACGTGTACAGCCCCAACTACTGTCTGCAGCCTGGCTCAAGCCCACAGTGTCTGGCTACTTTTTGGCGTCTGATGGGTGTGAGAAAATGTAAAATAGATCTAGATTGTGTTATTTTTGTGGTGACTATTCTGTATTCTGCTGGGAATTGCACATTTCAGTCTGGATCAGTCTGGGACAGTTAATGGCAGTCCATCAGTTTGTCACACATTGAAAGGAAATATTGATGATGTTTGTGGTGAGTGATTTGTACACAGAACAGTCGCTGTGACACTGACTCCACACCATGCCCAGCCCACTAATAAAGAGTCCATCTGGCCAGGGACAAACATTACCTTATTGCCCTGTCTGGTGGACAAGTAAGGCAGAGAAACACATTTACACCAGATATATGTTGGTTTATTACACTCTTAGAAAAGGGTTCTTCGGCTATCCACATAGGAGATCCCTTTTTGGTTCCAGGGAGCAAGGCCGTCGTTAAGGGGGGGAAACCCTGAATGATTAGAGAATTATTTGTTTATCATTTTAAAACAGTTAAACAAAAATCTGTGATGAAAATTAAAACTCAGAAGAAAAAAAAAAATGACTCACTACGGTTTCTTCCCAGAATAAAAACGAGGAGAAGGATTTGAGTGGTAACGATGGTGCCGGAGGGTAGGTATGCCGTCTTATCGGCTCTCGACCAATCATGCTATTTTGTTTGTTTTTTTGCGTTGTTTGCAACTTATTTTGTACATAATGTTTCTGCTACCATCTCTTATGACCAAAAATAGTTTCTGGACATCAGAACTGCGATTATCCACCTAAAATTGGACAAGGAGATCTTCTTCAATGAGGCGGACGCAAGGGATAAACTGCAGATACCAGACCAGGCCCGATCCCCGTGACTCAGGAAACTGAGTTTTCGAGGCAAAAGATCAGGGTGCCTTGCGAAGATCAGGCGATGAGTGGCTAATCTGCCCTTGCCTTCCGTTCTGCTAGCTAACGTCCAATCGCTGGAAAATAAATGGGACGAACTGAAAGCACGTATATCCTACCAACGGGACATTAAAAACTGTAATATCTTATGTTTCACCGAGTCGTGGCTGAACTACGACATTAAGAACATACAGCTGGCGGGTTATACACTCTATCGGCAAGACAGAACAGCAGCCTCTGGTAAGACACGGGGCGGGGGCCTATGCATTTATGTAAACAACAGCTGGTGCACAATATCTAAGGAAGTCTCAAAGTTTTGCTCGCCTGAGGTAGAGTAACTCATGATAAGCTGTAGACCACACTATCTACCTAGAGAGTTTTGATCTGTATTTTTTGAAGCTGTCTACATACCACCAAAGAGCGAGGTTGGCACTAAAACCGCGCTAAATGAGCTGTATTCTGCCATAAGCAAACAGGAAAACGCTCATCCAGAGGCGGCACTCCTAGTGGCCGGGTGAATTTAATGCAGGGAAACTTAAATCAGTTTTACCAAATTTCTATCAGCATGTTAAATGTGCAACCAGAGGGAAAACAATTCTAGACCACCTTTACTCCACACACAGAAACGCGTACAAAGCTCTCCCTCGCCCTCCATTTGGCAAATCTGACCATAACTCTATCCTCCTGATTCCTGCTTACAAGCAAAAATTAAAGCAGGAAGCACCAGTGACTCGGCCTATAAAAAAAGTGGTCAGATAAAGCAGATGCTAAACTACAGGACAGTTTTGCTAGCACAGATTGGAATATGTTCTGGGATTCTTGTGATGGCATTGAGGAGTACACCACATCAGTCACTGGCTTTATCAATAAGTGCATCGAGGACGTCGTCCCCACAGTGACTGTAAGTACATACCCCAAACAGAAGCCATGGATTACAGGCAACATTCGCACTGAGCTAAAGGGTAGAGCTGCCACTTTCAAGGAGCGGCACTCTAACCCGGAAGCTTATAAGAAATCCCGATATGCCCTCCGATGAACCATCAAACAGGCAAAGCTTCAAAACAGGACTAAGATCGAATCGTAATATACCGGCTCCGACGGATGTGGCAGGGCTTGGATACTATTACAGACTACAAAAGGAAGCACAGCCTAGAGCTGCCTGGGACTTGAGGACCCTGGGACTAAACACCTCCCTATGCAACTGGATCCTGGACTTCGTGAGGGACCGCCCCCAGGTGGTAAGGGTAGGTTACAACACATCCCCAATGCTGATCCTCAACACTGGGGCCCCTCAGGGGTGAGTGCTCAGTTCCCTCCTTTACTCGCTGTTCACTCATGACTGCACGGCCAGGCACGACTCCAATCATTAAATATGCTGATGACACAACACTGGTAGGCCTGATCACCGACAACAATGTGACAGCCTATAGGGAGGTGGTCAGAGACCTGATCATTTGGCGCCAGGACAACAACCTCTCCCTCAACGTGATCAAGACTAAGGAGATGACTGTAGACTACAGGAAAAGGAGGACTGAGCACGCCCCCATTCTCATCGGCGGGAGAGTAGTGGAGCAGGTTGAGAGCTTCAAGTTCATTGGCGTCCACATCACCAACAAACGAACATGGTCTAAGCACACCAAGACAGTCGTGAAGAGGGCACAACAAAACCTATTCCCACTCAGGAGGCTGAAAATATTTGGTATGGGTCCTCAGATCTTCAAAAGGTTTTACAGCTGTACCATTGAGAGGATCCTGATGGGTTGCATCACTGCCTGTTACGGCAACTGCTCGGCCTCCAACCGCAAAACACTACAGAGGGTAGCGTGTACGGCCCAGTACATCACAGGGGCCAAGCTTCCTGCCATCCAGGACCTACAGTGGGGCAAAAAAGTATTTAGTCAGCCACCAATTGTGCATGTTCTCCAACTTAAAAAGATGAGAGAGGCCTGTAATTTTCATCATAGATACACTTCAACTATGACAGACGAAATGAGAAAAAGAAATCCAGAAAATCACATTGTAGGATTTTTAATTTATTTATTTGCAAATGATGGTGGAAAATAAGTATTTGGTCAATAACAAAAGTTTATCTCAATACTTTGTTATATACCCTTTGTTGGCAATGACAGAGGTCAAACGTTTTCTGTAAGTCTTCACACACTGTTGCTGGTATTTTGGCCCATTCCTCCATGCAGATCTCCTCTAGAGCAGTGATGTTTTGGGGCTGTCGCTGGGCAACACGGACTTTCAACTCCCTCCAAAGATTTTCTATGGGGTTGAGATCTGGAGACTGGCTAGGCCACTCCAGGACCTTGAAATGCTTCCTACGAAGCCACTCCTTCGTTGCCCGGGCGGTGTGTTTGGGATCATTGTCATGCTGAAAGACCCAGCCACGTTTCATCTTCAATGCCCTTGCTGATGGAAGGAGGTTTTCACTCAAAATCTCACGATACATGGCCCCATTTATTCTTTCCTTTACACGGATCAGTCGTCCTGGTCCCTTTGCAGAAAAACAGCCCCAAAGCATGATGTTTCCACCCCCATGCTTCACAGTAGGTATGGTGTTCTTTGGATGCAACTCAGCATTCTTTGTCATCTAAACACGACGAGTTGAGTTTTTACCAAAAAGTTATATTTTGGTTTCATCATATGACATTCTCCCAATCCTCATCTGGATCATCCAAATGCTCTCTAGCAAACTTCAGACGGGCCTGAACATGTACTGGCTTAAGCAGGGGGACACGTCTGGCACTGCAGGATTTGAGTCCCTGGCGGCGTAGTGTGTTACTGATGGTAGGCTTTGTTACTTTGGTCCCAGCTCTCTGCAGGTCATTCACTAGGTCCCCGCGTGTGGTTCTGGGATTTTTGCTCACCGTTCTTGTGATCATTTTGACCCCACGGGTGAGATCTTGCGTGGAGCCCCAGATCGAGGAAGATTATCAGTGGTCTTGTATGTCTTCCATTTCCTAATAATTGCTCCCACAGTTGATGTCTTCAAACCAAGCTGCTTACCTATTGCAGATTCAGTCTTCCCAACCTGGTGCAGGTCTACAATTTTGTTTCTGGTGTCCTTTGACAGCTCTTTGGTCTTGGCCATAGTGGAGTTTGGAGTGTGACTGTTTGAGGATGTGGACAGGTGTCTTTTATACTGATAACAAGTTCAAACAGGTGCCATTAATACAGGTAACGAGTGGAGGACAGAGGAGCCTCTTAAAGAAGAAGTTACAGGTCTGTGAGAGCCAGAAATCTTGCTTGTTTGTATGTGACCAAATACTTATTTTCCACCATAATTTGCAAATAAATTCATTAAAAATCCTACAATGTGATTTTCTGGATTTGTTTTCCTCATTTTGTCTGTCATAGTTGAAGTGTACCTATGATGAAAATTACAGGCCTCTCTCATCTTTTTAAGTGAGAGAACTTGCACAATTGGTGGCTGACTAAATACTTTTTTGGCCCACTGTATATACTAGGCGGTGTCAGAGGAAGGCCCAAAAGAATTGTCAAAGACTCCAGCCACCCTAGTCATAGACTGTTCTCTCTGCTACCGCACGGCAAGCGGAGTGCCAGGTCTAGGTTTAGGTCCAAGAGGCTTCTACACAGCTTCTACACACAAGCCATAAGACTCCTGAGCAGCTAATCAAATGGCTACCCAGACTTTGCACCCCCATATGCTGCTGCTACTATCTGTTATTATCTATGCATAGCCACTTTAATAATAATGTACATAATTACCTAAATTACCTCGACACCGGTGCCCCCGCACATTGACATATTGACTCTGTACCGGTACCCCCTGTATATAGCCCCGCTATTGTTTTTACTGCTGCTCTTTAATTATAGTTTTTTTATTATCGTTTACTATTTTTGGGGGGGAGGGGGGGGTATTTTATTAAAACTACTACACCTGTTGTATTCTGCGCATGTGACAAATAAACTGTGATTTGATTTGAAGTCAGTGCAGACGGCCTGCAGAACTGAGTAGCCTAGCTAGCCAATATAGCTAGCTTTATAGCTTGCTAGCTACAGGTAGCTGCCTACCGTTGACTCAATCGACCGGGTCAGAGCAGTAATTATTAACATGATGATAATGAGCTACCACTACCAGCTATGGCTAGCTAATTAGCTATTATTTAAATATTACTATAACTGTATTGCCCAATATGTGAGTGATATTTGTTAGCTCGCTAGACAAAAATTTAAACCTAACATGTAGCCTACCTATCCATACTGTAGATGCTACTGCTACTACTGCTGTAGACAAAGATCCCAACGTGTGTCCCCTACATGAAGTTGAAACAGCGGACCTTGGAGGTGAGGCAGTTGTTTTGTTTTGTAGCAGCATAACTAGACCATTTTTAAATTGTAAAGTTAGGCACATGATGACTTAGACACACCTAAATACGTATTCTATTTGATATGTATACTATAAAAAAGTTTTTTCTTTCAGTAGTAGATTTTTAGTATGGTAAGGCATTATATTGCATTCCATGTGTTATTTTTTCTCATGAGCAAAATAAACCATCACCCAGATCTCTGAATAGTAAGGATGGCTAGTGAAATGGCGGAGAATGTATGACAAACTACCAGAGCATGAGGATGGTGTGTCTTACAAGAACTGTTACTGAAAATTTTTAAATGTGCAGCATACTGTAACAAAAGCTACAGGTATAGACAGTCAGCTGCAGAAACAAATCCAGTCAGAAACTTCTCGAATGGATTCAGGATGTGACACTGTACTTAGCATCTAGGAATCTGCCATTCCGGGGTAAATCACTCAATCTTGATGATGTGCATAATGGACATTACCTAGGCTTACTTGAACTGTTGTCAAATCATGACCCTATTACGTGAGCACTTATAGAAAGTCAGGGACAAAAAGAAAGGAGCACGACTGACTCATTACCTCAGCCCTGACAGACAAAACGAATGCATAGGAATATGTGGTCAAAGGGTTTTGAAAACAATACTTTATGAAATAGAAGATGCAATCTATTACTCGGTTATATGTGATGCAACATACTGAGAATGCTGAGAAACATACTGAGAATACTGAAAAATGTATTATTGGTGAGATATGTTCATGAATATTCAGGGAACAGGTGAATGGGAAATAATTGAACATTTCCTTGAATATAAAGAGTTTGCTAGAAAGACAGGCAGTGACATTTCTGAAATGATTTTGAGTGCATTGGAAGGGCATGGTATTGACATAGCAGATTGCCGTGGTCAAGGCTATGATAACGGTGCAAATATGTCAGGGAAAGTGAAGGGAGATCAAGCACACATACTGCAAAAGAATTGTGCCTCCCTTACTCTTAATCTTGTGGGTGTACATGCAGCTCAGTCGTACCCAGAAGTATCAACCTTTTTTTGCTGTGTGAATCGTTAATCGTCTTTACAATCTGTGCCAGCCCAGAGCGATGGGCCATTGTCAAGGAAAATACTGGCTGCTGTCTTAACTTCTTAGGGATCAGAACCCGTGCAATCCCACGGGTCCCAGGAACATAAAGAATGGTAATTTTGTTCTATAAAGTCCTTCTTTCTATCCAAAAAAAGTATGTTTAGTTTGCGCCATGGAGTTCTGTAATCCAGTCGGTCAACATGCAGACAAAGAAATCCGAAAAGTTACCGGTAAAGTTCGTCCACACAAGTCAAAGGATGTTTCAAAATGTATCCTCAGGTTCTCAAATATCTAAATAAATGATAATATTTCAGACGGAGAATAGCCTGTTCAATAGGGAAGAGAAATAACGAAGAGCGCGCACCCCTGTCACGCGCACAAACAGTAGTGTCCTTTTCATCAGCCACTTGGAAGAATAACAATTTCTTCTTCGTTTAAAAAGAAAAACAAGCCTGAAACCATGTCTAAAGACTGTTGACATCTAGTGGAAGCCATATGAACTGGAATCTGGGAGCTAATTCCCTCTATAGTCAATAGCAAGTCAATGGAAAGACTGTGACCTCAAAATAACACATTTTCCGGATGCATTTCCCTCTGGTTTTTGCCTGCCATATCAGTTCTGTTATACTCACATGCATTATTTTAACAGAAACTTCAGAGTGTTTTCTGTCTAATACTACCAATTATATGCATATCTTAGCTTCTGGGCCTGAGTAACAGGCAGTTTACTTTGGGCACGTCAGACTCTCCATACTTCCGAACACTGCCCCCTAGCCCTAAGAGGTTAACTGCCTTTCAGACACGCAGTGGAGTGAGTGTATTGCTGCGGTTCGGCCAGTGGCAACTCTTACCATCTATCATCAAGACCCTAGACATGCTTCTTGCTACCTGCAGCCTGACAAACAAAGTCAAATCTGAGGCAAAGGTCTGAAAAGCTACTTCATGTCTTTCAAGGCAATCTTCCTGCTGACTTTCTGGGTAAAAGTTTTGTAGTGTATTAAGAATAGAAGCCTAATCCTTCAGTCAGGAAATATTTCTCTGGACACTAAAGCAGCTCACAATAAGACAGTACAGGAAGAAATACAGGCTCTGCGTAATCAATGGGATGCTCTTCTGGCAGAAGCCTCCATGGTGGCAAATTAAATGGGTGTAACTACTCAGTTTCACAGCGAACAGAGGAGCCACAAAAAAAAGTTAACGTTTCCCTGATGAGACTGAAGATGACATAGCAGAGGAACAGAAGTCAGACACCGGGATTTCGCAACACAGTGTTTTATGTGGCTCTGGATAGTATAATCAGTAATTTGGACATGCGGTTCCACACGATTGCAACTTTATGCGAGGAGTTTTCACCTATACTTACACAAATTTGGTTTTCAGTAATTTTCCTAAATGTATCTTGCCACAAATTGAGAAACAAGTACTCCAAAAATCCCGCAGATGGATTTGAAAATGAAGTGCGACATCTAAAGACGATTTATGGTGCCACATTTTCAGATGGTCTTTCTCCTGTAGAGATCCTAAATGCCATCCACAAGATGCAGCTACAGAGCATTTTTTAAAAGGTGTGCATTGCACTGTGAATCATCTGTACAAGACAGCTTGAACAGCTTGAACAGCTTGCCATCCTTTCAATTGAAAATGTAACTTTAAAGACATTATAAATGAAGGCTCGACGCTGGGCTCTTGGTGCAGTTTAACCTCTGAGTTTTGTTTAGAGGGAACAAACACAAGAACAAATGCCTTAACCTGTTCCACCCAAGTCTGCCCGGGGGATGTTTCAGAGTATGTTTCAGAGTATTTTCTGCTATGGTTTATCTCCTGTTGAACTTACTCAGGAATGCCCACGTAATGTATTGGCGCTACAGTTGCAGTTTCACAGATGCTTGTTCTCTGTAGGTACCACATTTATGCCTGAAATCTACATAGTTCAGGATTTTATTTTTATTTTGGGTATGTTATTTAGGAATTATGCATAGGGCAGAAGAGGGTTAGCCTTGTTTATAAGAATTGGTAATAAATTCTTTAATCTGAAACATGGATCATTGGTAATTTCTTCATTAAAACTGACTAAAATACTATATATAAAAAAATGTGTAGTTATTTATAATAAAGCATCATAAAAATGTCATGACACAGACAGTTTTAGTTAACATTAGGAACCAAAAATGTTTGCAAATCTGTTAATATAGGCAAAGGATGAAGGTGGAAACTAGAATCTACACAATTGTAGTATAGAGCAGCAGAAGCTTATAGTTAGTACATTTAATAACACATTATTGTTCAGTAAATTATTTTCATCTGAAACATTCTGATTTCTATGTTAGGGGCTCAGGAGTTTTTTTTTCATGGCAATGCCCCTGCCAGGGAGATCCCTTTTGGGATCCATCTAGAACCTTCTGTGGAAAGGCTCCTACATGGAACCTAAAAGGGTTCTACCTGGAACCAAAATGGTTCTTCAAAAGGTTCTCATATGGGGACAGCCGAAGAACCCTTTTAGATTCTAGATAGAACCCAATTTTCTGAGTGTATCATACATTACATAATTACTAGTGTATCATTTCCCACACTTTCACTCTCCATTAACACATTTGACTGTGGCTTAAACTTTCTCCACTCTTCTTAATACCAGTGAGAACTGTCCCAGGCAGCTGGCCTTTGGCCTTCAGGCTGGACTTGTCACTTTTACTTCACAGAAGTACTGTATCGCCCATTGATGGCTGCTTTAACACGCTGAGTCGCATTGACACGCAAAAGGAAGTAATTTTTACAACCTCCAAGCACCACTGACCAAGTTTAAAGATAGCTTAATTCTGCTGTTGACCTTATTATGGCTAAATTAATGTGTCCTGTAAAGGCTGAGCCTGTTAGCTCCAGCAAGGTGCCAGGGACAGAGGTTAATGAGCTCAATGCTGCACTGAGAGATTAACTTTCAAGTTGGGCTTTATTTCTTCATACAGACTAATAAATGTGTCTTGTAAAAAACCTGCAAAGCAGCATGGCTAATTCTCTGGATCCTCTCTTTGACTACATCATCACATCAATCCAATTATCACAAGAAAGTTTAGAATCAACCATCACACTCAATATTTCCTTCCATGGTGAAGCATGAGAAACATTCTAAACTTTATACTTGCATTTTATGTAAGAATCCATCTTGAAAATTCTCCTTAATGTTTGGTACAGTAGTCAGAGGAAATGAGGTAATGAGGTCTTCACTATGAGTGCACAGTGTGTCTATAGATGCACTGACCCATGTCAACCCAGATAGGTCCAGCGAAGTTAAAAGGTGAATTGGCCCTCAGTCAGCCACATAACCAAGAACCTCCTGATGAGGGCTTAGCAGTGAAAGCAACCTAATGAGTAACAAGTAATCAACACTATTCCCCCAGCCTCGCTAATGCCGCCAAACAGCCACCACAGACAGACAGCATGTGCTACCGCCATTTACAACGTGCAGAGAAACTACAGTTGTGTTCTGACTGTTGCTTTGTGCACAGGACAATACATGGAAAGCTACACAATGTTAGACTATACTGTACTGTACCTAATTAGAGATAATGAAAATAAATACATTTTGGTGAATTGACTTATAGCCTTAGTGGGTAAGGCTTTGATTTATAGGCCTTAGGTAGTATGTAATCCTTGCCATTGCCAGGCCATGAGAAAGCTTTGATTAATAACATGAAGTGGAAGTTGGTGCCTTACCATCTGGAGTTTTACCTAAACTAATGACTTCATAAGCACTCATTGGCTACACTCCATTCCCACTTCATATTCCTGGAAAGGGATTCTGGGTGCCAATACTGAGGGCATCTGGGTAAGCGCCAGTCAGAGGACCATTGAAAACAACATGATTCATCTGATTGTAGTATTACAGTTCACTAGTATTTTGGCCCTGTGAGGCTCAGTTGATAGAGCAAGGTGCCTACAATAACAGGATCGTGAGTCATTTGAGGGCATGTTTTTATGGTGGTGTAGGCATGTTTTGTCTGAGAAACAGGGATCAAGGCAATGGATTATGACAAAGGGAAAATAATCATCTAAAAAAAAAGTGTTGAGGTCAAAAAGATACTACATTTAAGCAGACACTCTGAATTGCTTTGCTCAAGAGTACATCAACAGATTTTTCACCTAAGGATTCAAACCAGCGACTTTTCAGTTACTGGCCTAATGCTCTTAACTGCTGGGCTAACCACCGGGGGTCTCCTTGGAGATGTTAAGCCCGGACCTGACATTGACCAGAAACGGCTTTGCTGCCATGGATCCAGAGGTTCTGGCGCCTTCTTCCTTATGGGCTTCCCATTCGAGATAGGATCCGGAGGTACCTGTTCTGTCTACCTCTCCGGTGGCTACTAAATCGGGTTCAGATCCTTAGCACTCCCACACTCTCATCAGACCGTGAGGCTGCCTGAGAGACCGGCCCATTCAACATCACCAGCTGTAATCATCAGCAGCTCTATGGTGAGAAATATCCAGGTTCCCAATGTACAGTACAGGACATCACAAGGCTGCTTCCGACTGTTCTACGGCAGATGGCGGGAGCTGACGCTGTTGTAGTCCATGTGGGGTCAAACTACATCAGGAGGGCTAGCTCGGAACATCTGAAAATAGATTTTATAGAACTGATTTTGGCATTGAAAGACTCCAAACAACAGGCAATAATTTCAGGTCCAGTACCATCGTTGGGCAGTGGGTGTGAAAGATTCAGCAGGCTAATGGCTAAAAGATTACTGTAGCTCTGCTGGTATCCCTTTTATAGATAACTTTGACACCTTTCTGGAAACAGAAGGTACTCTACAGGACTGGGTCCATCCAAATCATCTTGGCTCCTGGACACTGTCTACGCTGCGTTGAAACAATGACTGGTAAATGATCCAAGACCAGCTCAGTTAATCCCTACCATTGTGACAATGAATCGTCATAATGCTGCATCAAATGTACATTATCCTAGGAGTGTTGGCAGACACAATGTAAGTAGTTCAATAAAGGTACAAATCTAATTATGTCACCAGCTCCAATATAAATCAAATTAGCAAGTCTACTTCTGATAAGCTTCCCAGTATTGCATTAAAAACAATCAAGCAACACAGAAAAGTGCTAAATATAGCCCAGCCTGAGAAACAAGGTCCATGAAGTCAATAACTTGCTTGTAACAGATGACATTCATATTCTATCTCTGAAACGCACTTAGATAATACCTTTGATGATACAGTGGTAGCAATACATGGTTATAACATCTACCGAAAATGCAGAAATGCCAACGGGGGTGGTTTTGCGGTTTATATTCAGAACCACATTCCTGTAAAGCTTAGAGACGATCTCATGTACTGTTGAAGTAATATGGCTTCAGGTTCATCTGCCTCACCTTAAGCCCATTCCTGTGGGAAGCTGCTATAGACCACCAAGTGCCAACAGTCAGTAGCTGGATAATATGTGTGAAATGCTTGAGAAGGTACGTGATATCAACAGAGAAGTATATTTTCTGGGTGATTTAAATATTGACTGGCTCTCATCAAGCTGCCCACTCAAGAAAAAAATCGAATTAAAATCAAATTGTAAGCAGTGCCTGCATCCTGGTTCATGTTGTCAGTCAACCTACCAGGGTAGTTACAAACAGCACAGGAATGAAATCATCAACATGTATTGATCACATATTTACTAATGCTGCAGAAATTTGCTTTAAAGCAGTATCCATAGAATACATAGAATGTATTCATAGTATCCATAGAATGTAGTAAAGCAAATCCATAGAATGTAGTGATCACAGTATAGTAGCCATATCTATGAAAACCAAAGTTCCAAAGGCTGGGCCTAATATAGTGTAAGAGGTCATACAGGAAATGTTGTAGTGATTCATATGTTTATGATATAAAGACTATTTGCTGGTGTGTGTTGTGTAATGAGGAGCAACCAAACACTGCACTTCACACATGTATGAAATTGCTTATTCAAGTTACTAATAAGCACGCACTCATTAAGAAAATGACTGTAAAAAAGTGTTAAATCCCATTGGATTGATGAGGAATTGAAAAAGTGTATGGTTGAAAGGGATGAGGCAAAAGATATGGCAAATAAGTCTGGCAGCCCAACTGATTGGAAAACGTACTGGAAATTAAGAAAAAGACAGATTGGCCCCATCATTCATTGAATCAGATGGCTCTTTCATCACAAAACCTACTGATACTGCCAACTACTTTAATTACTTTTTCATTGGCAAGACAAGCAAACTTAGGTATGACTTGCCAGCAACAAACGCTGACACTACACATCCAATTATATCTGACCAAATTATGAAAAACAAGAATTGTACTTTTGAATTCCGTAAAGTCAGTGGAAGAGGTGAAAAAAGTATTGTTGTCTATCAACAATGACAAGCCACCGGGGTCTGACAATCTGGATGAAGAATTACTGAGGATAATAGCAGATGATGAAGCCACTCCTATTTGCCACATCTTCAATTTAAGCCTACTAGAACGTGTGCCCTCAGGCCTGGAGGGAAGCTAAAGTCATTCCGCTACCCAAGAATAGTAAAGGCCCCTTTACTGGCTCAAATAGCCGACCAATCAGCCTATTACCAACCCTTAGTAAACGTCTGGAAAAAAAATGGTGTTTGACCAGATACAATGCTATTTCACAGTAAACAAATTGACAACAGACTTTCAGCACGCTTGTAGGGAAGGGCACTCCACAAGCACAGCACTTATACAAATGACTGATGATTGGCTGAGAGAAATTATCTTTCCCTCTCGATGACAAAATTATTGTGGGGGCTGTCTCGTTAGACTCATGTGCAGCTTTTGACATTATTGATCATAGTCTGCTGCTGGAAAAACACATGTGTTTTGGCTTTACACCCCCTGCTATAATGTGGATAAAGAGTTACTTGTCTAACAGAACACAGAGGGTGTTCTTTAATGGAAGCCTCTCAAACATAATCCAGGTAGAATTAGGAATTCCCTAGGGTAGCATTTTAGGTCCCTTACTTTTTTCAATCTTTACTAACGACATGCCACTGGTTGCGTCTATGTATGCAGATGACTCAACACTATACACTTCAAAGTCAAAAAAGGTCAAAGTCACCATTATTAGTCAGTTGTACAACCGAATGCCTTCAACTGAAATGTTTCTTCCGCATTTAACCCAACCCCTCTGAATCAGAGAGGTGCGGGGGGCTGCCTTAATCGACATCCACGGCGCCCGGGGAACAGCAGGTTAACTGCCTTGTTCAGGGGCAGAACAACAGATTTTTTTCCTTGTCAGCTCGGGGATTCGAACTTGCAACCCTCCGGTTACAAGTCCAACGCTCTAACCACTAGGCTACCTGCCGCTTCATCTACTACAGCAACTGACATGACTGCAACACTAAACAAAGAGCTGCAGTTAGTTTCGGAATGGGTAGCAAGGAATAAGTTAGTCCTAAATATTTCCAAAACTAAAAGAATAAACCTTAACTACATATTGTAATGAATAATTGTCACGACTTCAGCCGAAGTTGGTCCCTCTCCTTGCTCGGGTGGCTTTCGGCGGTCGACGTCATCGGCCTTCTAGCCGCCACCGATTCATTATTAATTTTCTGTTGGTTTTGTCTTCCTTTTTCACACACCTGGTTTACATTCCCATGATTACATGCTCCTTATTTAACCCTCTCATGTTTTTGTGCATGATTGTTTGTGTTACTCTGTTTTCCGTGTTTCGAGTGGTTGTTTTTCCCACTCATGTATTTTGAAATTTTGAGTAAAGCTATTGAACACTCATATTTGTTGTGCTGCACCTGACTCTGCCTTACCGGCATCACAGAGAACCTTGACAGAATCACGCACCACTCATGGAGTCAGCAGGATCACCCAGCCCTCCTCTACCAGTCGAGGAGCGCCTTCAGCAGCATGCGACAATGTTGCAGAGTCTTGGCACAGCCATGGATCGCATGCTGCAGAGTATGGAGCGATGGGATAGAGGAGGATTTTCAGCGCCTCTACCATCATCACAACTTCCCACTCCACAACCCACACAACTGTCCACTCCTCCTTCACCTGGTCCCAGTGGGATTCGGCTCGCGCTACCGAGGGACTATGATTGGACGGCTGCCGGGTGTCAGGGGTTACAACTCCAGCTGGAGCTCTACCTGGCGACCGTTCACCCGGCTCCTTCGGGACGAGAGAGCGTGTCCGCCCTCGTCTCCTGTCTATCCGGGAAAGCCCTGGAGTGGGCCAACGCCATATGGGGAGAGGTAGGAGTGGCGTTGGACCACTAGGAGGAGTTTACCCGCTGTTTCCGGGCAGTATTTGACCATCCACCTGAGGGTAGAGCGGCGGGTGAACGCTTGTTCCACCTCAGACAGGGGACGAGGAGCGCACAGGACTTTGCGCTGAAGTTCCGAACCCTGGCTGCGGGATGGAATGACAGAGCCCTGATCGACTGTTACAGATGTAGTCTGCACGAGGACGTCCGGCGGGAGCTGGCTTGCAGAGACACCACCCTTTCATTCGACCAGTTGGTGGACATGTCCATCCGGTTGGATAACCTGCTGGCCACTCGTGGACGTCCGGATCGGGGCCTGTCATTTCCATCCCCCAGCATCTCTGCTCCAACGCCTATGGAGTTGGGAGGTAATTCGCTTAGGGGGGCCGGAGGAGGGGTCATTCCCTGCACCCTCTGTGGCAGCAGAGGGCACACTGCTGGTCGGTGCCGGGGGGGTTCCTCAGGGAGTCGAGGTGGCGGGCAGGGCACTATCGGGTCACCGCAGGTGAGTAGGCACCAGACTCACCCAGAGCTCCCTGTAGCTCACGTTTTTGTTTGTGGATTTTCCTGTTATTTCCCTGCATTCCCAGCATAAGGCGCTAGTCGATTCAGGCGCAGCTGGGAATTTTATTGATCGTTCATTTGCTCATTGCTTAGGGATCCCCATTGTTTCTGTTGATATGCCCTTCCCTGTGCACGCCTTAGATAGTCGACCATTAGGGTCAGGGCTGATTAGGGAGGCTATCACTCAACTAAGAATGGTTACGCAGGAAGGTCATGTGGAGAGAATCAGTTTATACATAATTGATTCTCCTGCGTTTCCCGTGGTGTTGGGCCTACCCTGGTTGGCCTATCATAACCCCATTATTTTGTGGCAAAAGAGGGCTCTCAAGGGATGGTCACGAGAGTGCTCGGGGGGGTGTGTAGGTGTTTCCATCGGTGCGACTACGGTGGAAAGTCCAGACCAGGTCTCCACCGTGCACATCCCCTCTGAATATGCTGATTTGGCTCTCGCCTTCCGTTAAAATAAGGTGACTCAATTACCACCCCATCGACGGGGGATTGTGCGATAGATCTCCTGGTAGACGCAGCACTTCCCAGGAGTCACGTGTATTCTCTGTCACAGGAGGAGACGGAGGCTATGGAAACATATGTCTCCGAATCTCTGGGTCAGGAATACATTCGGCCCTCCACTTCACCTGCCTCCTCAAGTTAATTTTTTTTTGAAGAAGGATGGAGTTCTGCGCCCATGTATTGACTATCGAGGTATCAATCAGATCACTGTTAGGTACAGCTACCCGCTGCCTCTCATAGCCAGTGCGATCGAGTCAATGCACGTGGCGCGCTTCTTCACAAAATTGGATCGCAGGAGTGCATACAATCTGGTGCGTATCCGGGAGGGGGACTAGTGGAAGACGGCATTTAGTACCACCTCAGGCCACTATGAGTACCTCGTCATGCCGTACGGGTCAATGAATGCTCCATCAGTTTTCCAGGCACTTGAAGACGAGATTTTCCAGGACTTGCTCGGGCAGGGTGTAGTGGTGTATATCGACGACATTCTGATATACTATACACGCACCGAGCATGTGTCCCTGGTACGCAAGGTGCTTGGTCGACTGTTGGAGCATGACCTGTACGTCAAAGCTGAGAAATTTTTGTTTTTCCAACAGTCCGTCTCCTTCCTAGGGTACCGCATTTCCACGTCAGGGGTGGAGATGGAGAGTGACCGCATTTCAGCCGTGCGTAACTGTTCGACTCCCACCACGGTAAAGGAAATGCAGCATTTTTTAGGGTTTGCCAACTACTACTGGAGGTTTATCCGGGGCTTTGGTCAGGTAGTGGCTCCCATTACCTCACTGCTGAAGGGGGGACCGGTGCGACTGCAGTGGTCAGCTGAGGCGGACAGGGCTTTTGGTCACCTGAAGGCTCTGTTTACATCGGCTCCCGTGCTGGCTCATCCGGATCCCTCTTTGGCATTTATCGTGGAGGTGGACGCGTCCGAGGCTGGGATAGGAGCTGTGCTGTCTCAGCGCTCGGGTACGCCACCTAAACTCCACCCCTGTGCCTTCTTTTCGAAGAAGCTCAGCTTGGCTAAGCGCAACTATGATGTGGGGTACCGGGAGCTGTTGGCTGTCGTCAGGGCTCTGAAGGTGTGGAGACATTGGCTTGAGGGGGGGCTAAACACCCTTTTCTCATCTGGACCAACCACCGCAATCTGGAGTACATCCGGGCGGCGAGGAGACTGAACCCTCGCCAGGCAAGGTGGGCCATGTTTTTCACCCGTTTGGTTTTCACCCTATCCTACAGACCAGCTTCCCAAAACACTAAGGCAGATCCCACTCCCATACTTCCGGCCTCTTGCCTGGTGGCACCGGTGGTGTGGGAGTTGGACGCGGACATCGAGCGGGCGTTACGTACAGAGCCCACTCTACCACAGTGTCCAACTGGGCGTATGTACGTTCCGTCTGCTGTCTGCGACCGTCTGATCTATTGGGCCCACACGTCACCCTCCTCTGGTCATCCTGGCATCGGTTGGACAGTGCGTTGTCTTAGTGGGAAGTACTGGTGGTCCACCTTAGCTAAGGACGTGAGGGTTTATGTTTCCTCCTGCTTGGTGTGCACTCAGTGCAAGGCGCCTAGGCACCCTCCCAGAGGGAACCCCTACCCGTTCCACAGTGGCCTTGGGGGAGGTGTTATCAGAAACTATATCCTCAGGCACCCCGTAATGCCGGAAGACATGGGTGAACAGGGCCTCTGCAGTCTGTAGGGCCGTAGGGAGACCAGGCAAAGGAAGGAGGCGACAGGACTTTTTGACGGATCTTCCGCCGTCACAGGGTAACACCATGATCCTGGTTGTTGTGGATTGGTTTTCTAAGTGCTGTCGCCTCCTTCCTTTGCCTGGTCTCCCTACGGCCCTACAGACTGCAGAGGCCCTGTTCACCCATGTCTTCCGGCATTACGGGGTGCCTGAGGATATAGTTTCTGATCGGGGTCCCCAGTTCACGTCCAGGGTTTGGAGGGCGTTTATGGAACATCTGGGGGTCTCGGTCAGCCTTACCTCAGTAACGGGCAGGTGGAAAGAGTCAACCAGGATGTGGGTAGGTTTCTGCGGTCCTATTGCCACGGCCGGCCGAGGGAGTGGGCAGTTTTCATCCCCTGTGCAGCGATGGCCCAAAACTCTCTCCGCCACTCCTCCACTGGTCTCTCCCCTTTCCAGTGCGTACTGGGATACGAGCCGGTTCTGGCACCGTAGCATCAGAGCCAGATCGAGGCTCCTGCAGGTGATGAATGGTTTAGGCGCTCGGAGGAGACCTGGGAGGCCGCCCATGCGCAACTGCAACGAGCTGTGAGGCGGCAGAAGGCGAGCACCGACCGCCACCGCAGTGAGGCCACGATGTTCGCACCGGGGGGACAGGGTCTGGCTCTCGATCCGAAACCTGCCCTGTGCATGCCCTGCCGGAAGCTGGGTCCGCGGTATGTGGGGCCCTTTAAAGTCCTGAGGAGATTGAACGAGGTATGTTATAAGTTACAGCTTCCCCCAGATTACCGTATTAACTTCCATGTGTCTCTCCTCAGGCTGGTGGTGGCTGGTCCACTCCAGGAGTCTGAGGTGCGGGAGGTTCCTCCGCCTCCTCTGGACATCGAGGGTGCCCCGGCGTATACTGTTCGAGCCATTATGGACTCAAGGCGTCGGGCAGGGGGCCTCCAGTACCTTGTGGAGTGGGAGGGTTCGGTCCGGAGGAGAGATGCTGGGTGCCGATTAGAGACATCCTAGACCCTTCGTTGCTGCGGGAGTTTCACCGTCTCCACCCGGATCGCCCTGCGCCTCGTCCTCCAGGTCGTCCCCCAGGCCGGTGCACTGCTGGAGCCGCTCGTCAAGTGGGGGGGGGTACTGTCAAGACCTCAGACGAAGTTGGTCCCTCTCCTTGCTCGGGTGGCTTTCGGCGGTCGACGTCACCGATCTTCTAGCCGCCACCGATCCATTATACATTTTTCTGTTGGTTTTGTCTTTTTCACACACCTGGTTTACCTTCCCATGATTACATGTTCCTTATTTAACCCTCTGTTCCCCTCATGTTTTTGTGCGTGATTGTTTGTGTTACTCTGTTTGTGATTCGAGTGGTTGTTTTTCCCACCCATGTATTTAGAAATTTTGAGTAAAGCTATTGAACACTCATATTCGTTGTCCTGCACCTGACTCTGCCTTACCGGCATCACGGAGAACCTTGACAATAATGTGTAAATTGAACAAGTTGAGGTGACTAAACTGCTTAGAGTAACCCTGGATTGTAAACTGTCATGGTCAAAACATATTGATACAACAGTAGCTAAGATGGGGAGAAGTCTGTCCATAATAAATCACTGCCCTTAAAGTAGGACCTTAAAGGTACACAGAGAGCTAACATTAATGACATGCATGTCAATCTCTCATGGCTCAAAGAGGAAGAGAGATTGACTTCATCATAACTTGTTTTTTAAGAGGTGTTGACACGCTGAATGTACCGAGCTGTCTGTTTAAAATATTTGCACACAGCTCAGATATACCACCAGAGTTCTCTTCACAGTCTCCAAGTCCAGAACAGACTATGGGAGGCGCACAGTACTGCATAGCGCAATTGACTACATGGAACTCTATTCCACATCAAGTCACTGATGCAAGCAGCAGAATCAGATAAAAAAAACAGGTAAAAATACACCTTATGTAACGAAGAGAAGAGACACACACAAAGGTAAAGACACATGCATACGCATACATTGTGATTTTGTTGTATGGTGGTATTAAACATTTTGTATTGTAGATACAGTGAGGGAAAAAAGTATTTGATCCCCTATTGATTTTGTACGTTTGCCCACTGACAAAAAAATGATCAGTCTATAATTTTAATGGTAGGTTTATTTGAACAGTAGAGACAGAATAACAAAATCAATTTATAACATTTTTCACATGCGTTTTTCTGGATTTTTTTGTTGTTATTCTGTCTCTCACTGTTCAAATAAACCTACCATTAAAATTATAGACTGATGATTTACCAGTGAGCAAACGTACAAAATCAGCAGGGGATCAAATACTTTTTCCCCTCACTGTATGTAGTGGTGTAATAATGTTAATGTTATATGATGTATTGTTTTATCGTTTGTTTTATATGTAATGTAAGTGCTTTAATATGTTTGGATTCCAGGAAGAGTATCTGCTGCCTAATGCGGATCTGTAATAAATACGAAATACAAAAAATACTGCCTACTTTGACACACTTTTCCGTTGGTTTAACTGAGAAAAATTAGACCCCATGAAAGAGAATTATGAAGTCGCCTTTTAGGATTTACGTTGACTAACTCTGCCACCCAGGTCAACTAATAACACTCGCAGGAATTCCACAATGATCTGAATAGTGGGCCTGCCACTGGGGCAATACTGTATACGCACACCATTGTTGGTATAGCCCTCTACATTAATGATAGTATATAAAATGGATAGACATTGGAGTGCTATTTCTTTGATGAATCATATCGTAACCTTTATTTGATTTTGTTTTATGATCACCAGTACCTATTATTTTTTTTAATGTTTTATTTCATGTTTTATGTTTTAAGTTATACATTATTTTACCTACTTTGATGATAGACTGTCAGGCATTCATATCTAGACATTTACTTTTCTTTGTGGTCTGTAACACTTGCACAGATCTGAGTTCAAAAGTTCAAATTAGTGCTGGTGAATTCCTTCCTCATAAACACAGAATAAAGCACCTTACAACCGTATGAACCTTAATCTTTTGAGTGTAAATGATTTAATGAGTCAGGTCAAACATAAAAAAAATGCATGTGTTTCCTTTGTGTTAGCCTTATCACCACATATAAACAGTTTTTGATTAATTAATACTATCAGGAGCTATCTGTTGGGCCAGTATGTGGATCCAGTCAGTGTGGATTCATGATGAAGCTGCATAGCTTCTGTGGAATGTCAAGAAGTGTGTAATATATCATGCAAACATGCCCAAAGATCTGCACACTGGACGCTCTGGACAATAAGTAGGGTTGTTCCGAAAGCTCGGACCTCACAATGACAGTCAAGCACCCAAGCTAACTGGCCAACATTGGCTAGCCTCTTCCAGACACATAAATGAGAGAACACTCCACTCTGACCATTTTACTCCCCCTAGCAGAGCTGGTTAGGCAGTTTTCATGTTATCCAGAGTGTTGGTGACTAACAGTGCTGCTGGCAACAATTGAAATACGCTTTGTTGCCGACACTGGTTGAGTGTTCATTCATCAGTTATTACATTTTTTTAAACTTTTATTTAACTAGGCAAGTCAGTTTGGGCTGTGTAGGCCATCATTGTAAATTTGAATTTGTTCTTAACTCACTTGCCTAGTTAAATAAATGTACAAAAATAAAACAATAAGATAAATAAAATTGAAAATATAATAAAACATTTAAAAAGAGGGTGGTTGAGAGAATGCCAAGAGTGTGCAAAGTTGTCATCAAGGCAAAGGGTGGCTACTTTGAAGAATCTCAAGTATTGTCATGTCTACTCCTGCTCCTCCCCTCTGGCGGTCAACGTCGCCGGTATACTAACCACCGGTCCTGGCATCCAACATTACGCACACCAGGCACCTATCATCACATGCACCTCTACTTCATCATGAGGCACACCTGGACTCCATTACCTCACTCATTACCTCCCCTATTTCTGGCACTCCCTTAGGTTCTTTCCCCAGTCAGTATTGTTTCTGTGTTTTATGTGAAGACGCCACTGCTATGTTGTCTCGTTCCATGTTTGTTGTTTTATTAAAATTCCGACCTGCACCTGCTTCTCGACTCTCAGCATCTTCGTTATAGAATACTGACTCAAACAATGGAAGCAGCAGGAAAATAGAATATATCCCAGACGGTCGACGAGTGTGCAACGTCTCGAACATTCCCAGGAGGCGTTGCCGTAAACTAGCAGAGGATACTCTACAACCAGTCGAGCCAGCACAACAGCCCATTCAGCAACCCGCTCAGGTCAGCAATGCCCGTTTGTCCCCCCTGGATAAATATGACGGCACCCCATCTAAATGCCGTGGCTTCCTACTTCAGTGCTCCCTCTACTTTGTGCACCAGATGGGAGCCCCACCACCGAGAGGTCCAAGGTTGCCAAGGTTATTTCTCTGCTGACTGGGCGGACGTTGGAATGGGCCACAGTCGTCTGGGAGAGAGGAGGAACTAGATTTATATGAGGGGTTCATGGTTCTGTTCAAATGTATCTGGTCATTCACCAGAGGGCAGAGAGAGGGGTGAGCGCCTACTCCAATTACTGCAGGGGGACCAGACGGCTGCCGTGTACGCGCTCACCTTCCTGACAGTAGCAGCATCCAGCGCATGGAATGAGCCGGCGCTTCGTACGCTATTCAGAAGAGGTCTGCGCGAGGAGGTCCAAATGGAACTGGCCAGTCGAGACGACAACCTCTCCTTGGACTCATTGCGATGGCCATCTGTCTGGATAACCTACCTCGGGAGCGTCGGTACTCTCATCGCTTCTCTCCCTCCCTCAGTGAACTCTCTGTATCAGAGCCTGAAGGTAGGGGTCACATGCCTCCCTGCGGCGGAGCGACGCAGACGGAGACAGCTGGGGATCTGTCTTTATTGTGGTCAAGAAGGGCACCAGCTGCAGCGATGTCCGGTACTTCCTAACCCGGGATCCACGAAAGCAGAGGGACGGTCAACTGATCTACCACCTCCTGGGGCAGGAGTGAGTATTCCCTCTTCATCACTTTCTGCTAAACTCTTTTTGGTGTCCATCACACTAGTTGACTGTCCCTCATGTACTGTGTCTACAGCATTAGTGGATTCCGGTGCCACGGGGAACTTTACCGACCAGACCCTCTCTTATCATCTCATACCCGCTCTCCTCTCCTTGCCCGGTTCAAGCCCTCGATAATCGGCCACTAGGATCCGGAACCATCACACACATCACCCAACCACCCACCCTCACGTGGTCCATTCATCAGGAGAACATCCCCTTCTTCATCACCAGTTCACAAGATCATCCTCGGCCTCCCTTGGCTTCAACGCCATAACCCCACCATCTCATGGTTGAGGATGAGAATCACAGACTGGTCATCCGAATGCCGAAAGACCTGCTTCCCCATCCCCTGTGGTTCCCCATTGGTTGAGAGTCCTGTGGTTGCTCTTCAGCCCAATATCCCGGAGGTATACCAGGAACTGCGGTAAGTATTTTCCATGACCATCTCCACATGTCTTCCTCCTCATCACGCCTGGGACTGTGCCATCGACCTGCTGGCAGGTTCTGCGCCCCCGTGCAGGCGCATCTACCCTCTGTCGGAGGCTGAGACCCAGGCCATGGAGGAATACATCCAAGAGGCGCTCCAACAAGGTTTCAACGCAACGTCCTCTAAATGCCCATCTAAATGCTAGCCACGGCCCGCTAGCTGTCCAGAGCACATCGGACTGTTAGCTTAAGAGGCCCATCGGACAAATTATTTGGCCACTATACCTATTTTGCCAATTGGCCTGGTTTACCACATGGAGCCCTGCTGATCCGAATGCCGACGGAACAGCACGAGGGGGCCACAACATACTTTCTTCCGTCACAATGTCCCTCCAAGGCTTTTCTGCTAGCTTACTAGCTCCGGCCCGCTAACTGCTTGAAGCCACTCACTGGACTCCTATGACCACTCTGTTTTGCATGCCTCTCGCTAACGTCAATATGCCTTGTCCATTGCTGTTTTGGTTAGTAATTATTGCTTTATTTCACTGTAGAGCCTCTAGGCCTGCTCAATACGCCTTAGTTAACACTTTAGTTCCACCTCCCACACATGCGATGACATCACCTGGTTTAAATGATATTTCTAGAGACACTATCTCTTTCATCATCACATATGCACAGGTTTACCCCCACTGTATTCACATCCTACCATATCTTTGTCTGTACATTATACCTTTTATACCGTACCCATAAGTCCTTTTAGCCTTTAGCCATACCCTTATCCTGCTCCTCCTGCGTTCCTCTGGTGATGTGGAGATTAATCCAGGCCCTGTAGTGCCTAGCTCCACTCCCATTCCCCAGGCGCTATCATTTGTTGACTTCTGTAACCGTAAAAGCCTTGGTTTCCTGCATGTTAACATTAGAAGCCTCCTCCCTAAGCTTGTTTTATTCACTGCCCTAGCACACTCTGCCAACCAGGATGTCCTAGCCGTGTCTGAATCCTGGCTTAGGAAGACCACCAAAAACCCTGAAATTTCCATCCCTAACTATAACATTTTCCGACAAGATAGAACTGCCAAAGGGGGCGGTGTTGCAATCTACTGCAGAGATAGCCTGCAGAGTTCTGTCTTACTATCCAGGTCTGTACCCAAACGATTCGAGCTTCTACTCTTAAAAATCCACCTTTCCAGAAACAAGTCTTTCACCGTTGCCACTTGCTATAGACCACCCTCTGCCCCCAGCTGTGCCCTTGACACCATATGTGAACTGATTGCCCCCCATCTATCCTCAGAGTTTGCTGCTAGATGACCTAAACTGGGACATGCTTAACACCCCGGCCATCCTACAATCTAAGCTTGATGCTCTCAATCTCACACAAATTTTCAATGAACCCACCAGGTACAACCCCAAATCCGTAAACACGGGAACCCCCATAGATATCATCCTAACCAACTTGCCCTCCAAATACACCTCTGCTGTTTTCAACCAAGATCTCAGCGATCACTGCCTCATTGCCTGCATCCGTAATGGGTATGCGGTCAAACGACCACCCCTCATCACTGTCAAACGCTCCCTAAAACACTTCAGCGAGCAGGCCTTTCTAATCGACCTGGCCCGTGTATCCTGGAAGGCTATTGACCTCATCCCATCAGTAGAGGATGCCTGGTCATTCTTTAAAAGTGCCTTCCTCACCATCTTAAATAAGCATGCCCCTTTCAAAAAATGATGAACCAGGAACAGATATAGCTATTGGTTCTCTCCAGACCTGAATGCCCTTGACCAGCATAAAAAACATCCTGTGGCGTTCTGCATTAGCATCGAATAGCCCCCACGATATGCAACTTTTCAGGGAATTTAGGAACTGTTAGGCTGTTAGGAAGCTAAGGCTAGCCTTTTCAAGCAGAAATTTGCATCCTGTAGCACAAACTCAAAAAAGTTCTGGGACACTGTAAAGTCCATGGAGAATAGGAGCACCTCCTCCCAGCTGCCCACTGCGCTGAGGCTAGGAAACACTGTCACCCCACCGACAAATACACTATAATTGAGATTTTCAATAAGCATTTTTCTACGGCTGGCCATGCTTTCCACCTGGCTACCCCTACCCCGGTCAACAGCCCTGCTCTCCCCACAGCAACTCGCCCAAGCCTCCCCCATTTCTCATTCACCCAAATCCAGATAGCTGATGTTCTGAAATAGCTGCAAAATCTGGACCCATACAAATCAGCCAGGCTAGACAATCTGGACCCTTTCTTTCAAAGATTATCTGCCGAAATTGTTGCAACCCCTATTAACTAGCCTGTTTAGCCTCTCTTTCGTATTGTCTGAGAATCCCAAAGATTGGAAAGCTGCCACGGTCATCCCCCACTTCAAAGGGGGTGACCCTCTAGACCCAAACTGCTACAGACCTATATCTACCCTACCCTGCCTTTCTAAGGTCTTCGAAAGCCAAGTTAACAAACAGATTACCGACCATCTTGAATCCCACCGTACCTTCTCTCCGGTATGCAATCTGGTTTCAGAGCTGGGCATGGTCCTAAACGATATCATAACCACCATTGATAAGAAACATTACTGTGCATCAGTATTCATCGACCTGGACAAGGCTTTCGACTCTGTCAATCACCACATTCTTATTGGCAGACTCAACAACCTTGGTTTCTCAAATGATTGCCTCGCCTGGTTCACCAACTACTTCTCTGATAGAGTTCAGTGTGTCAAATCTGAGGGCCTGTTGACGGACCTCTGCCAGTCTCTATGGGGGTCCCACAGGGTTCAATTCTCGGGCCGACTCTCTTCTTTGTATACATCAATGATGTCGCTCTTGCTGCTGGTGATTCTCTGATCCACCTCTACGCAGACAACACGATTTCTGTATACTTCTGGCCCTTCTTTGGACACTGTTAACCTCTTGGGGATAATTAAGGAGCAGCGCTAGCGCCCCATCCTTGACAACATCCGGGAAAATGTAGAGTGCCAAATTTAAATTACAAATGGGCTAATATAAAACATTCATGAAAATACAAGTGTTGCACAATCTTCAAAAGCTTAGAACCTTGGCAATCTCAAGGCTTTACGGCGAAAGCATAACATTTGATTGTCTGAGGACAGCGCCCTGTGTACTTCCTCAGTTAGCATAATAATAAAACCAGCGCGGGTGTCACAAAAGTCATAAAAAGAGATAAAATAAATTGCTTACCTTTGAAGATCTTCTGCTGATGGTAATCCGAAGTGTCCAAGCAAGACAATCAATGTTCCTTTTGTTCGAAAAAGTCACTTTTTATATCCATAAAGCTCTGTTTGGTTGGCGCGTTCTGTTCAGAAAATCCACCGTTCACTCGTCCATTATACAAGACAAAAAATATACCTATAAACTTTGTCCAAACAAATCAAACAACGTTTCTAATCAATCCTTAGGTACACTATTATGTATATTAACTATAATATTTCACACGGATAATAACCTGGGCGATAGAAAAGTAAAAAACCGAGGCGCACGCTCCCGGTCCCGCGCTCCACAGACAGAAGTTACTTCCTCACTCTCCTTGGATAAACTTCTTCTACTCCCCCTATTTTTCAAGGTAAACGCTTGAAACCTTGTCTAAAGACTGTTGACATCTAGTGGAAGCCATACGTACTGCAACCTGGGAGCTGGAATTAAGCACGTCCTATAGCAACTCATTGGAAAAGGAGGCAGCTCACAGAATCACATTTTTCCAGATGGATTTTCATCTGGTTTTCGCCTGCCATATCAGTTCTGTTATACTCAGAGACATTATTTTAACAGTTTTAGAAACTACAGGGTGTTTCCTATCCAATACTACTATTATGTGCATATCCTAGTTTCTGGGCCTGTGTACCAGGCATTTTACTTTGGGCACGCCAGACTCTCCAAAACTCCAAACACTGCTGCCACTCCCTAACTAGTTT
Source organism: Brachymystax lenok tsinlingensis (assembly GCA_030435695.1). Classification (NCBI taxonomy): domain Eukaryota; kingdom Metazoa; phylum Chordata; class Actinopteri; order Salmoniformes; family Salmonidae; genus Brachymystax; species Brachymystax lenok. Next base: position 678,187 of record CM059806.1, on the reverse strand, counting down.
TAACTAACCTCCAGACGAGCTTCAATGCCATACAACTCTCCTTCCATGGCCTCCATCTGCTCTTAAATGCAAGTAAAACTAAATGCATGCTCTTCAACCGATCACTGCCCGCACCTGCACATTCTGACTTAGAATGTGTGGACAACTACAAATACCTAGGTGTCTGGTTAGACTATACACTCTCCTTCCAGACCCACATTAAGCATCTCCAATCCAAAATTAAATCTAGAATCTTCCTATTTCGCAACAAAGCATCCGTCACTTCACCGATCCTCGACTTCGGCTATGTCATTTATAAAATAGCCTCCAACACTCTACTCAACAAAATGGATGCAGTCTATCACAGTGCCATCCGTTTTGTCACCAAAGCCCCATATACTACCCACCACTGCGACCTGTACGCTCTCGATGGCTGGCCCTCGCTACATACTCGTCGCCAAACCCGCTGGCTCCAGGTCATCTACAAGTCTTTGCTAGCTAAAGCCCCGCCTTATCTCAGCTCACTGGTCACCATAGCAGCACCCACCCGTAGCATGCGCTACAGCAGGTATATCTCACTGGTCACCCCCAAAGCCAATTCCTCCTTTGGCCGCCTTTCCTTACAGTTCTCTGCTGCCAATGACTGGAATGAACTACAAAAATCACTGAAGCTGGAGACTCATATCTCCCTCACTAGATTTAAGCACCAGCTGTCAGTGCAGCTCACAGATCTCTGCACCTGCACATAGCCCATCTGTAAACAGCCCATCCTACTACCTCATCCCCATACTGTATTTATTTATCTTGCTCCTTTGCACCCCAGTATCACTACTTGCACATTCATCTTCTGCACATCTACCATTCCAGTGTTTAATTGCTATATTGTAATTACCTCGCCACCATGGCCTGTTTATTGCCCTACCTCCCTTACCTCATTTGCACTCAATGTATATAGACTTCTTTTTTATCTTTTTTATACTGTATTAATGACTGTATGTTTGTTTATTCCATGTGTAACTCTTTGTTGCTGTGTGTCGAACTGCTGTGCTTTATCTTGGCCAGGTCGCAGTTGTAAATGAGAACTTGTTCTCAACTACCCTACCTGGTTAAATAAAGGTAAAAAAATGTTTTTATAATAATAAATTCATACGCACATCCACTTCTCCTGCGTAGGCTGGTTTCTTCTTTGTGGCCAAGAAGGATGGAGGGTTACGTCCATGTATTGATTACAGAGCACTCAATGAAATCACAACTAACTAGCGTTACCCTCTCCGGTTGGTGCCGGCAGCCATCGAACAGCTCCCCGGGGCCCGGTTCTTTACCAAACTGGACCTGAGGAGTGCAAACAATCTTATCGGCAACCGGGAGGGGGAGGAATTGAAGACGGCTTTTAGCACGATGTCTGGTCACTACTAGTACTTGGTGATGTCATTTCGCATAGCCAATGTTCCGTCAGTGTTCCAGGCATTCGTTAACGAGGTGTTCAGGGACATGCTCAGACACCAGGTGGTTGTGTATATCGGTGACATCCTGGTCTACTCGGAGGATCACATCACTCACGTTCGAGCAGTCCTGGATCAAAAACCCAGATCTCACGATATCCTTTGTGGTGGAGGTGGACGCTTCAGAGGTGGGCGTGGGGGCAGTTCTGTCTCAACGACAAGGTAATCCACAGAAATTGTATCCGTGTGCATATTACTCCAAGAAACTGTCCCCTGCAGAGAAGAATTACGATGTCGGTGATCGAGAGCTCCTGGCGGTGAAGTTGGCATTAGAGGAGTGGAGACCCTGGCTGAAGGGCGCTAAGGACCCATTTGTCATCCTCACAGACCATCGGAACCTGGAGTACATACGGACAGCCACCAGCTGCATTAAGTACTGCAGTGCATCTCCTCCTTATGGACTGCACCAGATTTGCCAGTTCTTGCTGTGAGATGTTACCCCACTCTTCCACCAAGGCACCTGCAAGTTCCCAGACATTTCTGAGGGGAATGGGCCTAACATGGCCCTAACCCTCACCAGATCAGGTGTTGCTGATGTGTGCTTATACAGGTTCAGGAGTAATGCTGGGAAAGATACTTTCTTGCATACTGGAGCCTTTATTATGTGTTATCCTCGAGGATTTTACTCATGTGCATGTATGGCTTTTTCAAGTTTTACGTGTGCTTGTTTTTTTAAATGGTCAAATTAACTAAACTAAAAACTATAGAACTCACCATGTTTTGTATCAAAAGTGGGTTGGTTCTCTTTGTATGGAGAGAGTTCATGCAGAAACTTCCTATGTATCTATCATTATTAATTCAACTTAGACACATAAATGACCAAACATGGTCTCAGGCTTGGATAACTCTGGAGGCCCCTTCGGTCTCCACAGAGTTGGATAAAGCTGCTTTTAGTTTAATTGCACCCTTTATGTGGAACAACAGCTCTCTAAAATTAGATGTTCTGGTCCCCCTTTGTCAGTTCAGAGTCCTCATCAGCGGCCTCTATGTTGATAAATAGTATCTTATTTTCTTAATATGCTTTGTGATGTTGTATGTGTTTGCCATATTTATTCAGGGCTCATCTGTAAAATATACCCTAGTTTCAGTCAAAATGAATGTTAAATAAAATACATGTAAGTGAATAAAAATGACCAGAATAGGAGTTAAATTGGTACTGCATTCTTACTCAGGGGTGCAACAAATATAGGTTCTTACAAGGCACAATATGTTAATGAGCAAGAAACAGCAATAGCATGCACCCACTAGTGGTCAAAAGGTTTTTGGCACACCAAGGATACGGTACTGTATTCTGTGGGGTGGAATCACAGTATCATTTGAAACACAGCAATTTTCCTACAATGCACCATAATTTACAGTATGCTGCAGTAACATGTTTCAGAGTTCTTTTTACTGTTGATAATACCTAAAATTGCTGTACAGTTTTCTGTTACCGTGTGTTTCTGTTGCTACTGTGTGCAGTAGGGCCCTAAGTGTTTGTATTCATACTGTGCATTAATTGTCATTTGTACACACATCCAGATATTCATTTGTGTGGGGAATTCTTTAGCGATGGCAGAGAATCTCTGAATATTTATTTGAATATTTATTTTTACGGCTGTGGACAGGTTGAAGTTATCGGGACAGTAGCCTATTATGCCAAGTCTTAATCGTTGGATAACAAAAGTGTGCTGTTTTCTGTCAATTTATACAGGTTGTGTCATAAGGGGAGGTTAAAGCCAGGTTGGGTAATTTGCATGTAGGGAGGGACCAGGGAATCTGGTCACAATACGGACACATTGGGCAGCTAGAGACATTTTATTACCATGTGTCGACGCAACAAATCTCGATCAGATAGTGATCGGATCATCATGTTGATCAGATGACGATAACCACATCTTAATAATGCAAGGTGTAACCGGGGCTTCAGTGTAATGGTGGGTGGGCTGTTATACGTACCAGATTCTCTTTCATATGGAGAAAGGGCCAATAATGAATGTGTTTTTCTGGATACAAAACTATTAAAGATGACTGAAATTAATCAGGGGGGATAGCTTGATTGTAGACACATTCATACTGTAAATCTCAGGAAAGAATCATCTGACCTTCCCGCTTATTTTGACTCATGCACGCTATAGTATTGGTAATCTACCATGGCACATACTCTCCTTGTAAGGAGATCTCTTTATCCTAATCATACTTTTTTAAACAGTACTTTATACTGTCATTGCATGATACCATTTGGTAACCAACCGACTATTGCTTGATACTTTGCAGCTGCTTGAGATGTAATGGACCAAAAAAGAAAATGCCAGGTTCTGTTTCAAGCCACAGTGATTGTTTACGTTGGCCTGGGACCAGATCTGAACCACTGTTGATTTCCTGTTTGAAAGGTTTTCACAGTGTTTCATTTGATTGCCCCCCTCGCAAACCAGCTATAAATAGATAGTTGTCACATGTCATTAGAGTTAGTGAAATGTGGTCCTATCCGCTCTATTTCTATAAGGCTCATGCCCTACATTTCAAGGACCAGGAAATTATGAGCTTGCAGTGCCACTATGTGGTTAAAATAGATATTGATATTAAAATCTGTCTTCCTTGTTTTTTCCCTTTAAGGGGGGAAAACAATATCATAACTGCATATTATGAAGTGCTGGGTCACAATCAAATATGATCACAATCAAAAACACAATACAAAACAACATACATAATAAACTTACATATGCATGATATATAATAACTCATAATTTCAAACATTGCAAACAATTAGCTAGCTCCAATCCAAAATGACCTATACCGGACCATTTGGTGGGGCTGCAGGTAGCCTAGTGGTTAGAGTGTTGGGTCAGTAACCAAAAGATTGCTGGATTGAATCCCCGAACTCCCCGAAAAATCTGTCGTTCTACCCCTGAGCAAGGCAGTTAACCCACTGTTCCCTGTGTGGCGAAGACGTGGACGTTGATTATGGCAGCCCCCCGTACCTCTCTGATTCAGAGGGATTAAATGCAGGGTTGGGTTAAATGCAGAAGACACATTTCAGTTGAATGCATTCAGTTGTACAACTGACTAGGTTTCCCCCTTTCCCATATGGCTGATTCTACAGAAGTGGTGCAAATTGCATTCACCCCCAAAAAACTATTAAAAAAACAGGTAAGTCTCCAAACTTAGGACATTTATTCACATCATGAAATTATCTAATCCAAGGCAATAACAAACATATTGTTAAATTAATATAGTACAAAGTCATTGTTTATACTCCTATTTCTATAGAGATACGGCAGTCCTAAAGCCTGAATCCTAATCTTCATGTTTGAAAATAAAGCAATTAATGATTTAATTAACACTATTATTTCAACAGAACATCTTGAGTTGTTCTGTTATTACATTGAAAGATGCTGATCTAATTAGTAGTTTTATTTATTTTTGTACATCAAATTTTAGGACACATCTACTCTGTCACGACTTCCACCAACGGTGGCTCCTCTGCCGGTTCGGGCGGCTTTCGGCGGTCGTCGTCACCGACCTACTAGCTGCCACCGATCATCTATTTTCTTTCTGTTAATTTTCCTGATTGTTTGCACCTGTTTTCGTTTTGGTTAGTAGGGCTATTTAAGCCGGTTAAGCCCGCCTCCTTTCGTGCGGGATTGTTTTCTGTTTTTGAGAGCGCATGTACTTGTCCCATGTTTTGGGCTACTTTTGTGTTTGTTGTATGCCGTCTTGTTTTCGCCTGTGTGTTTGGGCGTTGGACATTGTATTTGTGTGGACACATTAAAGACGGTTGTACCGTTACTCTGCTCTCTGCGCCTGACTCCACACCCACCGCTCTTAGCGTCGTTACATACTCATTCAAGGGTTTTTCTTAGTTTTTACTATTTTCAACATTGTAAAATTATAGTAAATCAAATCACATTTTATTTGAAGACATCAAAACTATGAAATAACACATGTGGAATCATGTAGTAACCATAAAAGTGTTAAACAAATTTTAGATTCTTTAAAGAAGCCACCCTTTGCCTTGATGACAGCTTTGCACACTCTTGGCATTCTCTCAACCTGCTTCATGAGGTAGTCACCTGGAATGCATTTCAATTAACAGGTGTGCCTTGTTAAAAGTTAATTTGTGGGATTTCTTTCCTTCCTAATGCGTTTGAGCCAATCAGTTGTGTTGTGACAAGGTAGGGGTGGTATACAGAAGATAGCCCTATTGGGTAAAATACCAAGTCCATATTATGGCAAGAACAGCTCAAATAAGCAACGAGAAACGACAGTCCATCATTACTTTAAGACATGAAGGTCAGTCAATATGAAACATTTCAAGAACATTGTTTCTTTAAGTGCGGTCGCAAAAAAAACATTAAGCGCTATAATGAAACTGTCTCTCATGAGGACCGTCACAGGAAAGGAAGACCTAGAGTTACCTCTTCTGCAGAGGACAAATTCATTAGAATTAACTGCACCTCAGATTGCACCCCAAATGTATGCTTCACAGAGTTCAAGTAACAGACACAACACAAAATCAACCTTCCAGCTTAGTGGGACTATCATTTGATTTTCAACAGGACAATGACCCAAAACACGCCTCCAGGCTGTGTAAGGACTATTTGACTAAAAAGGAGAGTGATGGAGTGCTGCATCTGATGACCTGGCCTCCACAATTGCCCTCTTCACGACTGTCTTGGTATGTTTGGACCATGATAGTTCGTTGGTGATGTGGACACCAAAGAACTTGAAACTCTCTACCCACTCCACTACAGCCCAGTCGATGTTAATGGGGGCCTGTTCGGCCCGCCTTTTCCTGTAGTCCAAGATCAGATCCTTAGTCTTGCTCACATTGAGGGAGAGGTTGTTGTCCTGGCACCACACTGACAGTTCTCTGACCTCCTCCTTATAGGCCGTCTCATCGTTGTCGGTGATCCGGCCAACCACTGTTGTGTCTTCAGCAAACTTAATGATGGTGTTGGAGTTGTGTTTGGCCACGCAGTCGTGGGTGAACAGGGAATACAGGAGGGGACTAAGTACTCACCCCTGAGAGGCCCCAGTGTTAAGGATCAGCGTGGCAGACATGTTTTGTTGTCTACTCTTACCACCTTGGGCGGCCCATCAGGAAGTCCAGGATCCAGTAGCAGAGGGAGGTGTTTAGTCCCAGAGTCCTTAGTTTAGTGATGAGCTTTGTGGGCACTATGGTGTTGAACGCTGAGCTGTAGTCAATGAACAGCATTCTCACATAGGTGTTCCTTTTGTCCAGGTGAGAAAGTGCAGTGTGGAGTGCGATTGAGATTGTGTCATCTGTGGATCTGTTGGGGCGGTATGCGAATTGGAGTGGGTCTAGGGTGTCTAGGAGGATGCTGTTGATGTGAACCATGACCAGCCTTTCAAAGCACTTCATGGCTACCGACGTGAGTGCCACGGGCGGTAATAATTTAGGCAGGTTACCTTTGCTTCCTTGGGCACAGGGACTATGGGGGTCTGCTTGAAACATGTAGGTATTACAGACTCGGTCAGGGAGAAATTGAAAATGTCAGTGAAGACACTTGACATTTGGTCTGCGCATGCTTTGAGTTAACGTCCTGGTAATCCGTCTGGCCCAGCGGCTTTATGAATGTTGGTTTGAAGGTTTTGTTCAAATCGGCTACCGAGAGTGTTATCACACAGTCATCCAGAACAGCTGGTGCATGCTTCGGTGTTGCTTGCCTCGAAACGAGCATAAAAGGCATTTAGCTCATCCGGTGTCACTGGGCAGCTCGCGTCTGGGTTTCCCTTCGTAGTCCGTAATAGTTTTCAAGCCTTGCCACATCTGACGAGCATTATTGACAAAAAGACACACACCCCCACCCCTCGTCATACCAGAGGTAGCGTCTCTGTTCTGCCGGTGCATGGAAAATCCCGCTAGCTCTGTGTTGTCCGTATCTTCGTTCAGCCATGTCTTGGTGAAACATAAGATGGTACAGTTTTTAATGTCCCGTTGGTAGGATAATCTTAATCGTAGGTCATCCATTTTATTTTCTAATGATTGCACGTTAGCGAGAAGAATGGATGGCAGTGGGAGTTTACTCGCTCGCCTCCGGATTTTCAGAAGGATGCCCGATCTGCGGCCCCTTTTCCGGCGTCTTTTCTTATTGCAAAAGGCATGGATCTGGGCCTGTTCCAGTGAAAACAGGATATCCTTCTTGTCGGACTCATTAAAGGAAAAAGGTTATTCCAGTCCGCGGTGAGTAATTGCTTTTCTGATGTCCAAAAGTTATTTTCGGTCATAAGAGATGGTAGCAGCAACGTTATGTACACAATAAGTTAAAAAATATATTACACAAAACGCAAAAAAAATTATTAAATAGCACAATTGGTTGGGAGAATGTAAAACGTCAGCCATGTTCTTTGGCACCATCTTGTTCATCCGTGGTAGGGATTGTAATAATAAAAAAGGAAAACAATAAGAATCAACAATTGATGAAGAAATAAACTACAAAATTACTATACCATTCAATTTTGTAAAATAATTCATATTCAACTTTCTTTTTTTATGTAAGGATTTTTATTTTCATTTTTATTTATTTTTATTTTTATACATTTTTTTACTTGGGTCAAACGTTTCAGGTAGCCTTCCACAAGCTTCCCACAATAAGTTGGGTGCATTTTGGCCCATTCCTCCTGACAGAGCTGGTGTAACTGAGTCAGGTTTGTAGGCCTCCTTGATCGCACACGCTTTTTCAGTTCTGCCCACACATTTTCTATAGGATGAGGTCAGGGCTTTGTGATGGCCACTCCAATACCTTGACTTTGTTGTACTTAAGCCGATTTGCCACAACTTTGGAAGTATGCTTGGGGTCATTGTCCATTTGGAAGACCCATTTGCGACCAAGCTTTAAGAAACAAAGATATCTTCTGTTGAATCTGACAATTAATCTTGATGGTTGTACAGTCGTATCAAATAAAACTGTGAAGGACCTTGGCGTTTTTCTCACTTTCTCTCTTTCTTACATTCTCTTTCTTTCTTTCTCTCTCTCTCATGGGACCTGAGCCCTAGGACCATGTCTCAGGATTACCTGGCCTGACGACTCCTTGCTGTCCCCAGTCCACCTGGTTGTGCTGCTTCTCCAGTTTCAAATGTGCTGCCTGCAGCTATGGAACTCTGACTGGTTCACCGGGAGTGCTACCTGTCCACGACCTGCTGTTTTCAACTCTCTAGAGACAGCAGGAGCGGTAGAGATACTCTGAATGATCGGCTATGAAAAGCCAACTGACATTTACTCCTGAGGTGCTGACCTGTTGCACCCTCTACAACCACTGTGATTATTAATATTTGACCCTGCTGGTCATCTATGAACATTTGAACATCTTGTTCTGTTATAATCTCCACCCGGCACAGCCAGAAGAGGACTGGCCACACCTCATAGCCTGGTTCCTCTCTAAGTTTATTCCTAGGTTCTGGCCTTTCTAGGGAGTTTTTCCTAGCCACCGTGCTTCTACACCTGCATTGGTTGCTGTTTGGGGTTTTAGGCTGTGTTTCTGTACAGCACTTTGTGACATCAAATGACGTAAGAAGGGCTTTATAAATAAATGTGATTGATTCAGAAATGTCCGCTGCTGCTTTTTTCAAAGTGTCCAGAGTGGACACCTTGGCCCTTTTGATCCTGGCTGTGGAGAGCTCCATAAGTACAATTTCCTTAAATGTGAGCAGCCTTTGTTGCAATGGTAACTGATCAGGTGGTATCCCCTTTTGTACAATAATTTTCTTATCATCTGTAGTTTCTGAAAACTACACTTTCCGTTGGCGCTCTGACAAGTGCAAATCAGTGTCATCACAAAGCAACATCATTATTGGATCTAATGGCATTATTCTATCTATAAATACAGAGATTACATCCTTGACTTTCCCCCAGAATTCAACCACCCCCAGGCATTTCCACAGCACATGTTGAAAAGTGTCACACCCTGATCTGTTTTACCTGTCTTTGTGACAGTGTCACACCTCTCCAGGTGTTGCCCAACTTCCCCATTATCCCCAGTGTATTTATACCTGTGTTCTCTGTTTGTCTGTTGCCAGTTCGTTTTGTTGGTCAAGCCTACCAGCATTTTCCCCCTTGCTCCTGTCTTTGTCTAGTTCCTGTTTTCCTGGTTTTGACCATTTCTGCCTGCCCTGACCCTGAGCCTGCCTGCCATTCTGTACCTTGTCACACCACCCCGGATTATTGATCTCCCAATGTATTTGTCTGTCAGCAAGTGTAAAATGTTTTTCCCATGTGCTGCTAGAATTGTTTGACTAGTGATGTCAGAATCAACTCCTTTTGAGGGGCATCTGTCCGTTAGAAGTTTGACCAATGGGTGTACTGCTAACTCTGCTCCCCAGGAGACTCCCAATCATGGCTGGTTGTGACACAGCCTGGAATTGAACCAGGGTCTGTAGTGGCATCTCTAGCACTGAGTGCCTTAGACTGATGCGCCACTCGAGAGCTTAAATCTCAGATCTCATATGCTTCTCTGTAGCTTTCCACACATTTACTGAGTATGCTATAACAGGTCCAAACAATAATGTAAATGTTTTAGGAGTAAATCCAGAAAATAATACATCTTGTAATCTAATTGGAAAAACTATTGATTTCTGAGCATTTGCGTCATAGGGCCGTATGTAGTCTGCATACAGCGAAATTGCTTATTCAGTTTGTTTGATTTTGGTATGTCAGAAAGCCGAGAGCAAATAGCATAGGGGAGGCGGGACAACCTTGTTTACATCCTTGTTGTAAGGTAAATGGATTAGAATGGGTAGTGCCAGTAGATAAAATAGAAGGATTCACATACATTGTGTTACGTTCCCCAGTTTCTGTGTTGTTGCTGGTATTTTGTAGCTGGTCCTGCTGACATTTGTGTATGCCATAGGACTGTGTTTTTGATTAGTGAAATTGTTCTCTTTAAGTTTGTATTATTCTGTTTCATTTGTTCCCAGGGGGGAAGGGGAAGGCACCTAGGGAGTGCTTAGGCAAGAGGCCTACGGGCATACATTTACCCGTAGTATGTACTATGTCTATGCTCACTAGGTAAGACCTTGGCGGACCATCCCCTGTATTTTGGTTAGTGCGCCAGGTGGTGCTAGTTAGGTAAGTTGTGGGTAGGTAGGTATGGTAGGAGAGGGGGCTCTTTAACTTAATTGCTTTGCTTTGGTTCCGTCCAGCCCCTTTTCCCCATAAACGGTAATATTCTGCCTCAGTCATCCTTACCCGCACCTACAGTCACATACCTCTTTCACTCCACGGGGAGTTGAGTGTAGCAGGGTGTTGCGTTCCCTCCTCCAAGAGGCGTGCGTAACACATGGTGTGGATCATATGTATAAATCTAGCCTCAACCAAAATGTTCAAGAACAAGCCATAAATATTCCCACTCTAAGCGGTCAAAGGCTTTCACTGATTCTAATGTTAACACAGCACACAGGTATCCAGATTGGAAGCCTCAGCAACCACATGAAACAGGCAGGACATGTTATCTGCTGCCTGATGACCCTTAATAAACCCTGTTTGGTCAGGATGTATGATACTTGTTCACAGACCCTTAGGGAAATATAGCCCAGGAAGGACAGGGGTATATAACACAGTAAGTGACAGAGATTGGGTTTAAATAGGTGAAAAGCACAATAAAGAGAACTAAGACAGCATAGATAGTGCCGATATGGTAGGAAGCTAAAATAATAACTAGATAATAAATATGTGGAAATAGGAAGACAATTGTGAATGATTTTGGTAACATGGGTTATCAATAATAGTGATATTTGAGGCGCTATACTGGAATAAGACATTAAGTCATCCATATTCTCCAGTAATACATTTGCAGACGTTATAGTATACAGTGGGGCAAAAAAGTATTTAGTCAGCCACCAATTGTGCAAGTTCTCCAACTTAAAAAGATGAGAGAGGCCTGTAATTTTCATCATAGGTACACTTCAACTATGACAGACGAAATGAGAAAAAGAAATCCAGAAAATCACATTGTAGGATTTTTAATTTATTTATTTGCAAATTATGGTGGAAAATAAGTATTTGGTCAATAACAAAAGTTTATCTCAATACTTTGTTATATACCCTTTGTTGGCAATGACAGAGGTCAAACGTTTTCTGTAAGTCTTCACAAGGTTTTCACACACTGTTGCTGGTATTTTGGCCCATTCCTCCATGCAGATTTCCTCTAGAGCAGTGATGTTTTGGGGCTGTCGCTGGGCAACACGGACTTTCAACTCCTCCAAAGATTTTCTATGGGGTTGAGATCTGGAGACTGGCTAGGCCACTCCAGGACCTTGAAATGCTTCTACGGCCACTCCTTCGTTGCCCGGGCGGTGTGTTTGGGATCATTGTCATGCTGAAAGACCCAGCCACGTTTCATCTTCAATGCCCTTGCTGATGGAAGGAGGTTTTCACTCAAAATCTCACGATACATGGCCCCATTCATTCTTTCCTTTACACGGATCAGTCAGTCCTGGTCCCTTTGCAGAAAAACAGCCCCAAAGCATGATGTTTCCACCCCCATGCTTCACAGTAGGTATGGTATTCTTTGGATGCAACTCAGCATTCTTTGTCCTCCAAACACGACGAGTTGAGTTTTTACCAAAAAGTTCTATTTTGGTTTCATCTGACCATATGACATTCTCCCAATCCTCATCTGGATCATCCAAATGCTCTCTAGCAAACTTCAGACGGGCCTGAACATGTACTGGCTTAAGCAGGGGGACACGTCTGGCACTGCAGGATTTGAGTCCCTGGCGGCGTAGTGTGTTACTGATGGTAGGCTTTGTTACTTTGGTCCCAGCTCTCTGCAGGTCATTCACTAGGTCCCCCCGTGTGGTTCTGGGATTTTTGCTCACCTTTCTTGTGATCATTTTGACCCCACGGGGTGAGATCTTGCGTGGAGCCCCAGATCGAGGAAGATTATCAGTGTCTTCCATTTCCTAATAATTGCTCCCACAGTTGATTTCTTCAAACCAAGCTGCTTACCTATTGCAGATTCAGTCTTCCCAACCTGGTGCAGGTCTACAATTTGGTTTCTGGTGTCCTTTGACAGCTCTTTGGTCTTGGCCATAGTGGAGTTTGGAGTGTGACTGTTTGAGGTTGTGGACAGGTGTCTTTTATACTGATAACAAGTTCAAACAGGTGCCATTAATACAGGTAACAAGTGGAGGACAGAGGAGCCTCTTAAAGAAGAAGTTACAGGTCTGTGAGAGCCAGAAATCTTGCTTGTTTGTATGTGACCAAATACTTATTTTCCACCATAATTTGCAAATAAATTCATAAAAAATCCTACAATGTGATTTTCTGGATTTTTTTCCCTCATTTTGTCTGTCATAGTTGAAGTGTACCTATGATGAAAATTACAGGCCTCTCTCATCTTTTTAAGTGAGAGAACTTGCACAATTGGTGGCTGACTAAATACTTTTTTGCCCCACTGTAGGTTCTAATACAAGGTATTAAGTTATGTGACCAAATGATTATTATCCGGAAAGTAGGTAGCCCTACCTTGGAAAATAGCTAATAGAAGGTGTGTATTATAGAAGGGAGTGGTAAAGATGAATTAGCAAAGAGGTTACTAAACCTAAAATTAACTTTAAAATGTTTAGTTAGTTTATGAACATTGTGATAGTTGGCAAAACAATCAGAGACAACCACAGGGCCATGTGAACCCATGGGCGGGGCCTGATCAGGTATACTAGGGATACCCAGAGAATCCTACTGGGGAGGGTCAGTTTTCAATGATATCCACGAGAGCTGATCAAGAACCTATGCTGCAGGTTCAAATAGAGAACAGAGGCACACCCATTATGATAGATACTGGAGCCAATTACACATGTGTAAATCCAAATTATGCCTCTCATCTCCCCATGTCTGTTAAATATGCCAAAACTACAGGATTCTCAGGACAAACGCAGCTAATTCCAATGACAGCTCCAGTTTGTCTAACAGCTTATGGTAGATCAGAAATACTCCCTATTCTAGTGTCAGAACAAACTCTGATTAATTTAAAGGAAGAGATGTAGACTTGTGAAGATAACAAAAGACAGACATTTGGAAAATAAGGATTGATGAAGAATTGGCTGATGTATTTTCTACATTTGGCACATTACAGGTTAATCTTAAAATAATAGATGTTTAATGAGTGTGACGTAATGTTTACTGATAAAAATAGTCATTGTTAAGGAGGATGTAAACATAATGAGTGTTGAATGGTAATATGTTAGTAGTGCCTTTTTATAGCACTCTAATGATGCAATATTTTAGTAATTTGAAAAGCTGAGGTTTCAAGGTTAAAGGATGAGTAGAGGGATTGAACCTTGAGATTGTAAAAAAGATTAGCTGCGGTTGAAAGAAAGCAGATAGTGGGACATTTGAAGTAGAGGTATGAGAAACATTCTTTGACAGTTTTTGATTATTGTTGCTTGGTTTTATAAGGTTATACATTTGTTAAATAACAGTTTTGCATTTTACTAACCTAATGCAACAGGTTAAACTGATAAGATTACTGGAAAGAGGTTTTGGGATTGTTTCTTTTCAATTCAGTTTCAAATTGGGTATGCGCCCCACCACTCCATAAGAAGTTACTACTTAGGGAGTAGCGGCGCGCTAGCGGGGCCGCTCCCGACACTACCCGGTGAAATGTAAGGCGCCAAATTCAAAATCCAAAAGTTGAAGTATTAAACATTCATCAATATACAAGTGTTGCATAGTCATCAAAAGCTCTGATTCTTGGCAATATCAGAGCATTGTCAGATTTCAAAAAGGCTTTACGGCGAAAGCACAACATTTGATTGTTTGAGGATAGCACCTCTCCTATTTTCCACATTAGCATAAATTCATATCCAGCGCGGGTCACACAAAACCCATATAAGAGCAAAAATAAATCTCTTACCTTTCGAAGAACTTCTGCTGAGGGCTTCCCAAGTGTCCAACGAAGACATCCAATGGTTCTTCTGTTAGAAAAAGTCATTTATTATATCCATAAATCTCTATTTGGTTGGCGCGCGTTATGATCAGAAAATCCACCATCGAGTCGCCCATTGAACCCGTGAAGAGAATACGTTCAAATTATACCTATACACTTTCTCCAAACAAATCAAACATAATTTTTAATGTATCCTTAGGTATCCTTTTATGTATATTTACTGTAATATTTCAACCGGACGATAACGTGAACGATAGGAAAGGAAAATAAAGTGGGGCGTGCTCACAATCTCTCGCCCGCGAAACGTTGTTGACAAATGTGGTCCCGTCACTACTTCCTCTTCCTATCTGTTCTGCTTAGAGCTAGAGCTTCCAAACACTCTATAACCTCTTAGGGATCCGATCCCGTTAGCGGGCTCGTTTTCGGAGCAAACAAAGCGCGACAAATTCAAAACAAAAATCAATATACAAGTGTTGCATAGCCATCAAAAGCTCTGCTTCTTGGCAATATCACAGCATTGTCAGATTTCAAAAATGATTTTTATGGCGAAAGCACAACATTTGATTGTTTGAGGATAGCACCCCACATATTTTTCACATTAGCATAAATTCATATCCAGCGCGGGTCTCACAAAACTCATATCACAGCTAAAATAAATCGCTTACATTTCGAAGAACTTCTGCTGAGGGCTTCCAAACAAGAGAATCCATGGTTATTTTGTTAGAAAAAGTCATTTATTATATCCATAAATCTCCGTTGGCATGTTATGTTCAGCTACTCCACCAAGCATTGCCAGTCTACTCGCCCGTTGTACAGTGAAGAGAACGCGTTCAAATTATACCTCTCAACTTTTCCCAAACAAATCAAATATCATTAATAATGCATCCTTAGGTATCCTTTTATGAATAATAGTGATCATATTTTACACGGATGGTAACCAAAACGTTATAAAAGGAAAAGAAAGCTGGGCGCGTTCTCGTTCTCGTGACTGGGCACTCTTGTTTACATTTTCTCCTTCCTGCATTGTTTCTTCTTCTGTATGGTTCTGCTCAGGGCTATAGCCTCCAGACACTGTCCAGCGACTGTTGACATCCAGTGGAAGCCATAGGTACTGTAACCTGTGTCCTATCTAAATAGGATTTCTTTTAGCAGCCATTCAAAGTGAGCAAAGGTCAAAAGAAAAATGATTTCCGGACAGAAATTTCTCGGGTTTTTGCCTGCTATATCCGTTCTGTTATACCCACAGACATTATCTTAACGGTTTTAGAAACTTCAGAGTGTTTCCTATCCAATAGTACTAATTATGTGCATATCCTAGTTTCTGGGCCGGAGTGGCAGGCTTTTTACTTTGGGCACATCAGACAGGCGGAAATTCTGAAAATGGGACCCTAGCCCTAACAAGATAAAGACTGTTGACATCTAGTGGAAGCCATAGGTACTGCAGTCTCAGTCCTAGTTAACATAGAAATTAATAGGCAGCCTGGAGAAGGTCATGTACAAAAAAAACTGCAAATCCGGATGGATTTTCCTCGGGTTTTCGCCTGCTATATCAGTTCTGTTACACTCACATACATTATTTTAACACTTTTAGAAACTTCAGAGTGTTTCCTATCCAATAGTACTAATTATGTGCATATCCTATTTTCTGGGCCTGAGTGGCAGGCATTTTACTGTGGGCACGCCAGACTCTCCAAAACCGTCACCTCTGCTGCCGCTCCCTAAGAAGTTAAGGGATTACAGTTACTTTGAATGGATTGTGGAATATGTATTGATGATTTCATTGTTTGTTTTTGTTTCAATACAAAATTTACCAGATTGGGATTTATGGAGTGTGGGATTCTAGGAGGGGTTAGGGTGATAACTTCATGATCTGTTAACTCTTCTGAGAGGTCGCCAGTAGAATAAATGAGTTATGATGGAAGGTGACGTCAGATCGTGTCTTAATGCATGGTAGGAATAATTTGACCACAAACAGTGTGTGTAAACCTCCAAACCCTCCCTAACCAGCTGAAGAAAGAGCGACAAAAGCGTGCAATACGACAGTGACTTTTAGCACTTCTATCAGAGTCTACACACTGCCAAAAGTTTGGACTAAGTATGCATTGTGATAGTGATCTTTCATTACCATACCACTTATGACAGGAAAACAGGGACAAAGGGGGGCTGTAATGAGAATAGTTATTACTTGTACTAAAAGGTTTTGTTTATAAATATACATTTTAATAGGGATGCTAAGTTGAGAAGTTTGAATTTGAGTTAAAGTAAGCACTAAGGATTGTTGTTTTGAATTTGGGTTGGATAATTTATAAAAAGTTTTAGTTATGATTTGGATATAGCAAGAGAGAGTTGCTTTTGAACAGGTGAGGGTTGGGGGAACTGTTTAAATGTATTAGGCTGAGGGAAGCTCTGGAAACCTTATCTCTAAATATCCTTTGACAGAGAGGTTGTTAGAACTTACTGGATGATAGCTTGGGCTAACATAAAGGTTTTTATTTTTTGTTTGTTTTTTGGTTTTTTTGTTTAATTATGTCATTAAAATGTTAATGTTCAATTGTATTGATACATATAGATGGTTGGATGATATGATATAATTAATTTCATATAAGGTTTATAGTCTGTGTTTTGCAATAACACCCAATGATGGAGATGAAGGAGACGGCATGGAGACCAGCATAACATGGGCATAGAATGTAACGTATGTACGTTTCCCCCCCAGTTTTAGTTGCATTAAGAGTAGTGGGAAGTTATTAAACAATTTTTCTCTTTTCTTGTTAAGTCAATGTGTTTTAGGTTTTGTGGAACATGAGAGTGATCATTGTTCCAGAGGAGGGATTTATGTATATTGACTAATTTATTTGAGAATGTGTCAGTATGTTTATAACTGTAGAAGTGCATTAGGAGTAGTGACTAGTGTTTTAGGGATTAGATAGAATGATATATGTAGGTTGAATATTCTCCCATCTCATTAATATCGCTCCCAATTTCGAACAGCCGGCGAACACTTGACAGATAACAGGCTGTAGTTATTTTCACGGCAGTCACCAAAGGAACCGTAATTGAAGGAGATTATAGGCATTAGCCATGTTAGTAGTAGCAGGGGTTACTTTAGTAGCATTGTTGGGATATCAGTTTATGAAGACTCATGCCACATGGATTGGTATCTGGTAACTGGGAGACTGATGGGAGTACAGGGGATGCTGTTATTCAAATGTCACAAATGACGATGTCAGGAAATGACCTATGTGTTGCAGTGTGTATGTCCTCAGGTGAAAGCAACACATAAGGAGCCAGAGATAGCCAAGGGCATGGCCTGAATTATGGACATTGAGTGTACATCAAGATACACCAGGAGGGGGTGTTGGGACAGCGTTGGTCTGGTCCACACACAGTACTCCTTACAGCACCTGCGGTAAAGATCGTCATGTCTCTCTTCGGTGGGTGGATAGTTCTCACGTGAAGTAAGGTCCAGATGCATAATGGGTGAGCTTGAAGACACCACGACAGAGGAAGCGGAGCCAAAGAGAGAGAGAGAGACTAGATTCCACTGTAGACATGCAGATGGGTTGGGTCTGGGAGCTACTTTAGCATCATAGTTGGGATAGCTGCTTTATTGGTTAATGCATCATATGAAAGAGGATACACGTTGGGGTAATTGTACTCTAAACAACATGCTGAAGGCATTGAAGTGAAAACATATACAGTGCTGAGTTACCTCAAGAGGATGTAATGTTAATGAGGGATACACACTTGCATATCAGGTGTCGTGCTTACCAGTTGAAATGGAGGAGATGGGGAACAAAGTGAAAATGACATGACTTGGGAACACCTCTCAGAACCTGGGGTTGAAAGGGGAAGACTGGGTGAAAGCATGAGGAAGCTTTTTAGGGCTTTTATTTTTGAGGAGTCTAGAAGAAATGTTTCCTGGAGGCATAGAGTCAGGTGAAGAGAGAGTGGGAATTGTCATGGCCTCAGACTTTGGTTTTCATGCATATATACTTATGCATAACTTACCCCATTGTTTTAATGCTGTTATGTTTTGTGTTTTTCGTTGCTTTGCAAGTCTTATGCTATCACTCTCTTAGGAATCAGAATGAGAAAGTGTAGAAACTAAAAGCAGCTCAGCTGAAGTGAAGGAAGTCACCAGCTTCAGCTGGAATGTCATTTTGTTGTGTGATGAGAGATGGAAATAATATGGTGTAATCATAGAACAGAGGCCATAAGTCTCTGAGTTTGAAAACCTCACGGAAAGAAGGAAATAACCTGAACCAGGACCCGAGGTTCCACGTCCGGTGATCCCAGGGGACCAGGACTACATCCAAGTGTTTCCCGGAGGAAGTGGAACTAGCCAAGGCGAGAGGGTCCCTACGAAGTGGTCCTAGCAACACCAACAGTCGTCCAGGTGAAAGGAAGCAACACTTGGTACCATCTAAACCACTGCACCAGAGTCCCGGCGGGGAGAAGGAAGTGACCACCGAGCCATGAGGACACAGAGGATGCTGATAAACCAGGCGGGTGTCCAGAGGGAATGGGAGCAGAGGAGGTCAGTGCGTCAGGCAGGAGCCAAGATGTCGATGCGCCAGGCAGGAGCCAGGAAAAAGCCGAAGGAGAAGCGGATCAAGGAGCATCTTCTAACAGCCAACAGATGCTCTCGCCTGAATATCCAGAGAGTCCAGGGATGGGGAGGAGTGACATGCCCGTTGCTCCTGATGACACACCTACACTGGCAGATACCCCTGACGGAGGCGCTGTCTAAGGGGACGGAGAAACAACGTCAGGAGAATGGAACGGAGACTTTCTTACCATCAACTTCACTGCCCTCGCATGGTCTTCCTAACAGACAGTGGAAACCAGGACTGATGAAGAACGGTAGAATGACCTTGAAAGCAACAGCGGCAAACCTAGAAGAAATTGTAAAATCACCTCCTACTAGCACTAGTACACCAACTAAGACAATGGCAAAACCACAAGAAAGTGGGTTGATCCAGAACATCTGTTACCAACTGGGGTAGCTACAATGAAGAAACTACTCCAAACATTGAATTAAAAAAATATTTAAAAAATTAACATAGTATACAATTGTCCATTCTGTGTAGCAAATCCCCCATGATAGGTATATTAACAGTACCTGAACCAGCAACGTTTGAGGTTTGTGCAAATGGTGAAAACTAGGTTATGTGGTGAAATTCTACCCAATTTTCTGTGCTATGTGTCAAAAGGGTGACTGCCCCTTATGATTGGGATGAGGAATGTGTTTAACTGCCTTGTTCAGGGGCAGAATAATAGATTTTTACCAGGGATTCAATCTTGCAACCTTTCGGTTACTTGTCCAACGCTCTAACCACTAGGCTACCTGTCGCCCTGTTATGTAGGGCTGTAGAGACATTTTATATCATGCCAACGCACTGAGAGAATGAAGACATTAACTATTCTACGGTATCACAAAATTAAATCACAGTGGTATAAGAATGGGAGGGATTGAATGATTACATATGTATGCTATATTGATTACATGATGGATGGTCATACAATGTAGAGAGAGAAAATGTTATAGGTACTGCAACCTGGGAGCTGGATTTAAGCATTTTCAAAAGCATCTCAATGGAAAATGAGCCAGCTCACAGAATCACATTTTCCGGATGGATTTCCCTCAAGGTTTTTGCCTGCCATATCAGTTCTGTTATACTCACAGACATTATTTTAACAGTTTTAGAAACTTCAGAGTGTTTTCTATCTAATAATTGTGTGCACATCCTAGCTTTTGGGCCTGAGTAACAGGCAGTTTACTTTGGGCACGTTTTTCATCCGAACTTCAAAATACTGCCCCCTAGCTCAAACAGGTTAAGAATGCATCTCGGTTCGAATGCACCCGCAAAGTTCAATCAGACATGCAGCAGCAAACCCCTAACCCTAACCATCACATCCTGTGTGACATACTTTTGACATTGAGCAAAACATTAATATGGCGAGCACACAATGGGGTTTAACCGAACTCTGAGAACTGGATAATTTAGGGTGGGTGGTCTGGTCATGATACAATACATTTGGACACCCCTTCAAATTAGTGGATTTGCTGACAGGTGTATGAAATTGAGGACAGAGCCATGCAATCTCCATACACAAACCTTGGTAGTAGAATGGCCCATACTGAAGAGCTCGTCATACTGAGCTCGTCATGGCTCATCGTGGCATCGTCATAAGATGACACCTTTCCAACAAGTCAGTCAAATTTTTGCCCTGCTAGAGCTGCCCCGGTCAACTGTTATTGTGAAGTCGTTTGTCCATGGTTGCAATACTCACTACCGAGTTCCAAACTGCCTCTGGAAGCAATGTCAGACCAAGAACTGTTATTCGGGAGATTCATGAAATGGGTTTCCATGGCCGAGCATTCGCACACAAGCCTAAGATCACCAAGCGCAATGCTAAGGGTTGGCTGGAGTGGTGAAAAGCTCGCCACCATTGGACTATGGAACAATGGAAACGTTCTCTGGAGTGATGAATGACGCTTCAACATCTGGCAGTCCGACGGACGAATCTGGGTTTGGTGGATGCCAGGAGATCGCTACCTGCCCAAATGCATAGTGCCAATTGTAAAGTTAGGTGGGGGAGGAATAATGGTCTGGGGCTGTTTTTCATGGTTCGGGCTAGGCCCCTTAGTTCCATTGAAGGGAAATCTTAATGCTTTCGCATACAATGACATTCTAGACGATTCTGTGCTTACAACTTTGTGGAAACAGTTTGGGGAAGGCCCTTTTCCTTTTTCAGCATGACAATGCCCCCGTGCACAAAGCGAGGTCCATACAGAAATGGTTTGTCGAGATCAGTGTGGAAGAACATGACTGGCCTGCACAGAGCCCTGACCTCAACCCCAACAAACATATTTGGGATAAATTGGAACACCGACGGTGAGCCAGGCCTAATCGCCAAACATCAGTGTCCGACTTCACTAATGCTCTTTTGGTGAATGGAAGCAAGTCCCTGCAGCAATGTTCCAACCCCTAGTGGAAAGCCTACCCAGAAGAGTGGAGGCTGTTATAGCAGCAAAGGGGGGGACCAACTAAATATGTGTACGTGACCAACACAATTTTCTTAAATTTTATTTGAACTCCATTTTAATGCCCATGATTTTGGAATGAGGTGTTCGACAAGCACGTGTCCACATACTTTCAGCCATGTAGTGAACCTGAGAGTCTGTGATGGAGTAAAGTGAAATGTGAAACTCAAAGCATGCAGTGATGATTGGAGATACCTTTTCATATGTGTCTGTTTGTGTGTGTGGCTTTGTGAGAAAAGAAAAAGAAATACAGCATCTCACTTTGATTCTTATCAAGCGCTGAGTGTGATGCATTTTTTTCAATTTGAGAGGAATTATTATATTCTGAAAGAATATGGCACATCCCTTTAAATCACAGTTCTAGCAATGACGTGACACAGTTTTATTGTTTAGTCTCAATGTTATTGTGATCACTAGGACTCCCACATGCAAGACTTTCAAACTAACCACTTGACCAAGCACCATCCTTTATTGGTAACCAGCATGTGCGATGCATGTGAAATGTGGTAAGACGACTTGAGCCACAGGCCCTGTGTCCTAACCACTTGCTTACTATACAAAGTAGTAGGTAGTAGTAGTTTATTACATTTTACATGTAGACCGTAGATTTTTATCATTACATTAAAAGTAAAACAAAAATCTGTGTAATCCAGCTAGCACATTTGGCTCTTTGGAAGGTTAGGGAATGTCCATTTTTGGTTTCCCATTAGTTCTGGGAACTAAACTATACGTTTCCTGACCAGTAGTTTTTAAACAGAAGTGAAAATTTTGCCTGTTCTTGGAACGTTCATTTTTAGGTTGCAGGAAGGTTCTGAGAACGTTTTACGTTTTACTATGGTTCCCTGAAAGTTTTCCTGGAAATGTTATTTGAAGGTAATTAAATAGCTTTCTGAGAACCTGTTTCAATAACACTTTTAATAACTAGCGTAGGTTAACTGTTTTGAACTCCAAACATATACTGAAGAAAAATATTAAATGCATCATGCAACTATTTCAACGATTTTACTGAGTTACAGTTCATGTAAAGAAATCAGTCAATTTAAATAAATTCATAATAATCTATGGATTTCACTTGACTGGGCAGGGACGCAGCCATGGGTGGGCTTGTGAGGGCATTCTCCCACCCACTTGGGTGCCAGGCCCACCCAATGGGGAGCCAGGCCCAGACAATCAGAATTCATTTTTCCCCACAAAAGGGCTTTATTACAGACAGAAATACTCCTCAGATTCATCAGCTGTCTGGGTTGCTGGTCTCAGACGATCCCGCAAGTGAAGAAGCTGGATGTGAAGGTCCTGGGCTGGTGTGGTTACACGTGTTCTGCGGTTGTGAGGTCGTTTGGACGTACTACCAAATTCTCTAAAGCGACATTTGCATATGGTAGAGATATTAACATTTAATTCTCTGGCAACAGCTCTGGTGGAAATTCCTGCAGTCAGCATACCAATTGCATGCCGCCTCAGAACTTGAGACATCTGTGGCATTGTGTTGTGTGACAAAACTGCACATTTTAGAGTGGCCTTTTATTGTCCCCAGCACAAGGTGCACCTATGTAATGATCAGGCTGTTTAATCAGCTTCTTGATATGCCACACCTGTCAGGTGGATGGATTATCTTGGCAAAGGAGAAATGCTCACTAATAGGGATGTAAACTACTTTGTGAACAAAAATGTAGAGATAAAGCTTTTTGTGCGTATGAACAATTTCTGTGTTTTTTTATTTCAGCTCATTAAAGAGGGACCAATACTTTACATTTATATTTTTGTTCAGTAGCATGGCATCAGTGAAATTCAAACCTATGATCTTCTGTTCTCTATCCATAGAATTAGTCCAATGTGCCACCAGGATGGAGATAGCATGCCATGCTTTTTTTAACTTCTACAAAGCTGTTAATTTTAATATATTCAAACAGACCCCATTTCAAAGGAAACAAGCACTCATTAAGATCAGGTGTGGCCAATTAGTGGGTGTGGCCAACACACCTAAACACACTTAACAAGATAGAGGATAGAGAGGGTTTTGTTGATGCTGAGAACGGAATGTATATGTTTTAAATAACATTCTTAGAAAGTTCTTTGAACGTTATTAATGTTTTCTTGTATTTTTATAGAACGTTTTGTTAACGTTCTGAGAACATTAATTGAAATACAACCATAAGGAAACCTGCAGAAAACACTGCTGAAGTACGGAAAGAAATATCTGGTTCTCAGAACTTTATGTTCTAGCTGGGTATCATGCACAATTCCAAGAAAGTTGTGGGAAGGTTGTATGCAAAATAACCATAGATCTAAGAAACATATGGTTCTGTAACCTTTGTTGACACTTGATACGTTTTGGAAACAAAACACGTTTTATAAGGAGGATGGGATCCACCCAAATAGTTTGGGTTCTGGGATCATTTCAGAGCATTATAAGGCTGCGTTGAGACAATGACTTATCAATGACCCAAGTCCATCTCAGTTAATCCCTACCATTGTGACGCTGAGTTGTCATAATGCTTCAGCAAATGTACATTATACAAGGGGTGTTGGTACACACAATGTAAGTAACCTAATTTATGTCCTTCTAACTACCCCGAATGCCTATTGTATACAGTAATCATGTGGCTATGAACCAGATGTATACTGTTAGCACTGAGGCGGTATGCCTTAGTAGGAAGTTCACTGTGAGCAGCTCACCCTGCACTAAAATAAATAACATGAGCATATCTACTTCTGCTAAGCTCATAATAAAACAATGAAAACAAGTAAGCATCTCAGAAAAGTGCTCAAAATAGCCCACGTTAACATATGTAGCTTAAGAAACAAGTTTCATGAAATCATTTGCTAGTAACAGATGACATTCATAATCTGACAATCTCTGAAACTCACGTAGATAATACCTTTGATGATACAGTGGTAGCAATACAAGGTTAACATTTACAGAAAATACAGAAATGCCAATGGTGGAGGTGTTGCTGTTTACATTCAGAACCACATTCTTGTAAAGCTTAGAGAGGATCTAACTTGAAATACTGATGAAGTAATATGGCTACAGGTTCATCTGCCTCACCTAAAGTCCCTTCTTGTGGGAAACTGCTGTCACGGATCCCTCTGGAACTGTGTCATTACGCACACCTGGTCCCCATTTCCCTGATTTGTAATTGTATAAATGTGCCCTTTGGTGCACCTTTGGGCTGTCGATTATTGTTCCAATGTCTGTTGGTTGTGTGAGTACCTGTACTGTGTTGGTTTGGCTTTCGTGCCACGTTTATTGCGTAGATGATTACGAGTCTTGTCCCGTGTGGTATCATTGTGCGCTTGTGTATTTATTTGAGGTACTCCTCGCTCTTTTGTTTGGGTCTCAACCATGTGTTTTGTAAAAGTGTTAATTTGGTCTTCGTTCCCGTGCCTTTACATGGCACACTGGGTAATTTTTTTTTTTACTGTCTCCCGATCCCTTTATACTAACGTGACAGCTGCTATAGACCACCAAGTGCTAACAGTCAGTATCTGGATAAAGTGTGAAATGGTTGATATTGTATATTGATATCAACACAGAGGTATATTTTTCTGGGTGTTTTAAATAGTGACTGGCTTTCATCAAGCTGCCCACTCAAGAAAAAGCTTCAAACTGTAACTAGTGCCTGCAACCTGGTACAGGTTATCAGTCAACCTACCAGGGTAGTTACAAACAGGACAGCAATGAAATCATCATGTATTGATCACACATTTACTAATGCTGCAGAAATTAGCTTGAAAGCAGTATCCAAATCCATCGGATGTAGTGATCACAATATGTGAACAAATATATTATCGAAAGAATCTAAATGTAATAAAATATGAAAAAATAGTGTTGAACTCTAGTGACCCTTTTTAAAAATTATTGATTTAACTAGGCAAGTCAGCTTCAGCGTTACAAATTGAATGGAGACCCTAGTTTCAGTGGGGTAGAGGGAAACCGTTTGAGCTGCTAGAGTAACTTGGTTACGCTATACCACAGTATGACTGCATTTACACAGGCAGCCCAATTCAGATATTTTTTCCACTCATTTGTCTTTTGACCAATCACATCAGATATTTTCATGTCAGACCTTTTTAGATCTGATTGGTCAAAAGACCAATTGTTGAAAAAAAAATATCAGAATTGGGATGTCTGTCTAAACACAGCCTATGTGCTTGTGTCATGAAAAACATCAACACACATGGCTTTTCAAAGTCACCATTATTAGTCAGTTGTACAACCAAATGCCTTCAACCAAAACGTGTCTTCCGCATTTAACCCAACCCCTCTGAATCAGAGAGGTGCGGGGGGCTGCCTTAATCGACATCCACGTCTTCAGCGCCCAGGGAACAGTGGGTTAATTGCGTTGTTCAGGCAACTGAGGAATGGCAGTGCCACTCATAGTCCTAGTTATACCAAGAGCAGTATGAAACCTTTTTAAAAACAGAATGACACAATACAAAATAAACTAGGGCAATTTATATGCAGGTGAAGCTGGTTGTGTGTAATTATGTTGGCCATGCTTGAAAACTAGCTGACGTTAGTTCTGGTTTTTGGAAATGAGTTAACGATAACGTTAGCTAAAAGTAACGTAGCTAGCTAATCAAATAATAATTACAATCCATGCGTGGATACTGTTAGGTTCTTATTTTTCAGAGTAAATAACTCACGGACACTAGAGAAGCTTTAACCAAGTTTAATTCTTCCCAAAGGTTCTATACAGCTGTAATTCAGACAACCCAACATTTCTCCCATCACAGATATATATCCCACTTAAGACACTCCTTCTCTCCAATCCTTACATCTTATGGTTCCACAGGAAGAGGGTAGTAAACCTTTGTTACTCCCTTCAGGGGATCTGACCTCACCTCCTGACCTCAACCCCTCCTTTACTTAGTCCACAGATGTCCATCTGCCTCCCCTATAGCAATCCACACATTCCACAGCCACTCTGTCTTTCTACAGATTTCACTCCATAATACACTATGCGTCTGATCTACCATGTCTTTTAATATCTCAATGTTCAAAATTTCAAATCCAACAATACTTATTGTTATGCAGCTTCTGTGGTCTGACAATGTTTTTAGTTTTTTTAAGAGTTGGTACTGTGTGGCTTTACCTTGTTTCCTCTAACATAGCCTTCAATGCTCAGTCCTATACGGTAACTACTTAGCTACATGTACTTTGAGGGAGTCAGTCTCTTGCAGAGAAACGAGAATTCAACAATGCTGTGGTAGAGTTATTGTAGTTAAGTTACAGGTCAGGACTGCCTTGCTAAACGTAATAGAATACACATCCGTATGAAAATGATCCTAGACAGGGATTGGATAGCTACTGTATGTAGGAGTACCATATTTTGCGGGTAGAACTTGATGAATTCTCTTCGATTATACAGTCGTGTATACCCCCAAGCAGACACATTGACGGCCCTGAAAGAACTTCATTGGTCTCTATGTAAACTGGAAACCACATATCCTGAGGCTGCATTTATTGTAGCTGTGGATTTTAACAAGGCTAATCTGAAAACAAAGCTCCCTAAATTTTATCAGCATATCGAATGCTCAAACCGGGTTGGCAAAACCCTGGATCATTGTTACTCTAACTTCCACGACGCATACAAAGCCCTCCCCCGGCCCCATTCGAAAAATCTGACCACGACTCCATTTTGTTGCTTCTAGCCTATAGACAGAAACTTAAACAGGAAACACCCGTGCTCAGGTCTATTCAACGCTGGTCCGACCAATCTGATTCCACGCTTCAAGATTGCTTCGATCACGTGGACTTGGATATGTGCATAGCGTCGGACAATAACATTGATGAATACGCTGATTCGGTGAGCGAGTTTATTAGCAAGTGCATCGGTGATGTTGTACCCACAGCCACTATTAAAACCTTCCCCAACCAGAAACCGTAAATTGATGGCAGCATTCGCGCAAAACTGAAAGCGCGAACCACTGCTTTTAATCAGGGCAAGGCGACTGGAAACATAACCGAATACAAACAGTGTAGCTATTCCCTCCGCAAGGCAATAAAATAAACTAAGCGTCAGTATAGACACAAAGTAGAGCAGCAATTCAATGGCTCAGACACGAGAGGTATGTGGCAGGGTCTACAGTCAATCGCAGACTACAAAAAGAAAACCAGCCCCGTCGCGGACCACCATGTCCTGCTCCCAGACAAATTAAACAACTTCTTTGCTCACTTTGAGGACAATACAGTGCCACCGACACGGCCCCATAACAAAATCTGCAGGCTCTCCTTCACCGCAGCCAATGTGAGTAAAACATTTAAATGTGTTAACCCTCGCAAGGCTGCCGGCCCAGACGGCATCCCTAGCCGCGTCTTCAGAGCATGCGCAGACCAGCTGGCTGGTGTGTTTACAGAAATATTCAATCAATTCTTATCCCAGTCTGCTGTTCCCACATGCTTCAAGAGGACCACCATTGTACCTGTTCCCAAGAAGGCTAAGGTAACTGAGCTAAACGACTATCGCCCTGTAGCACTCACTTCCGTCATCATGAAGTGCTTTGAGAGATTGGTCAAGGATCTTATCACCTCCACCCTACCTGACACCCTAGACCCACTCCAATTTGCTTACCGCCCCAGTTGCTTAATCAACGCAGTATGTGTGTGTTGATCAGCTGGGGTTGTCCAGAAGAAATGTGGGATAAGATGTTGACCAAGGAGCAGAAATACACTCCCAGCAAGAACTTCACACAGCTGCATCTCAGAATACAGCCCAAGATGAGGTCCATTCTCCTCGACTGGTTACTTGAGGAATGTACAAAAACCATGAGTATTTTACAATTCATCTGTGCGACTGAGTGAATGTTGATTGTGACTTTAGAGGTCACTGGTGATAAGTAAATAAGCCTTCTGTTTCTGTAGTGTGAGGCAACTTGTAGTACACACCCTGAACAGGATGCTAGTGGTGATAATAGCAGCCATGTAAATGTTTTCTAATGGTTTCTTGTTCCAGGTGAGTGAGGCCTACAACCTTCATCGGGAGACATTTACCTGGCAAAGGACTACTTCAAACGGTTCATGCTGATCAAGGAGGACATTGATAAGGACAGACTGCAGCTTATTGGAATCACCTCACTTTTCATCGCAGCTAAAATAGAGGTACAATGGAACTCTAGTTCAGGGCTGCTCAACCCTGTTCCGGGAGAGCTACCCTACGGTAGATTTTTGCTCCATCCTCAGTTTTAACAATCATGACTCAGCTTATCAACTAGCTAATTGTTAGAATCAGTTGTGATAGATTAGGGTTGTTGTGAAACCCTGCGAAAGTTTGAAATCCCCTGGTACTTCTCCTGTGTTCTTTAACCTTCAATTTGCATGTAGGGAAAACTATTGCTCTGACTATATGTTCTGTTTGCCTAGTGGAAAATGTTGTCTGAGCCTGTTGTTGGGTGTGGTGGTCAGATGAGATAATTGGACTGTTAATGGCCAGCCCAACTAGAAGGCACTTTAAACTGCCCACACCTCACACCCACTTGCTTGTACACACAAATCATGACCAACATCAGCAGGTGCCAGACACCATCGGTGAGATAAAATGAAAATGTTTGTTCTGCTTTTACATTTCAGTAAGATCTTAAGTTCTGTTTTGCTGGAAAGGTGCATAATGGCTTACTTTTCTTCTCTTGTAGGAAATGTATCCACCAAAGCTTCATGAGCTAGCCTATGAAACAGATGGGGCATGCATGGAGGAGGAGATTCTGCAAATGGAACTGGTCATTTTGAAGGTAAGATACCATACTAAAGCTTTGTTTATTCGTTTGAAATATGCTGTCTGCATCCCAAATGGCACCACATAGGCCCATATAGCTTTCGTCAAAAGTAGTGCACTATATAGTTCATAATTCTATCCTCCTGATTCCTGCTTAAAAGCAAAAACTAAAGCAGGAAGTACCAGTGACTCGCTCAATATGGAAGTGGTCAGATGACACGGATGCTACGCTACACAACTGTTTCGTTAGCACAGACTGGAATATGTTCCGGGATTCATCCAATGGCATTGAGGAGTATACCACCTCAGTCACTGGCTTTATCAATAAGTGCATCGATGACGTCATCCCCACAGTGACCGTACGTACATTACCCAACCAGAAGCCATGGATTACAGGCAACATCCGCACTGAGCTAAAGGCTACACCTGCCGCTTTCAAGGAGCGGGACACTAATCCGGATGCTTATAAGAAATCCCGCTATGCCCTTAGACAAACCATCAAACAGGAAAAATATCAATACAGGACAAAGATTGAATCCTACTACACCAGCTCTGATGCTCGTCGAATGTGGCAGGGCTTGGAAAATACTGTGGACTACAAAGGGAAACCCAGCCGCGAGCTGCCCAGTGACACGAGCCTTCCAGACCTGGCAGTGTGGTGCCAACCTCTCCTTCAATGTGATTAAGACGAAGGAGCTGATCGTGGACTATAGGAAAAGGAAGGCCAAACAGGCCCCAATTAACATTGACGGGGCTGAAGTGGAGCGGGTTGAGAGGTAAGTTCCTTGGTGTCCACATCACCAACAAACTATCATGGTCCAAACACACCAAGACTCCCTCTCAGGAGACTGAAAAGATTTGGCATGGGTCCCCAGATCCTTAAAGTTCTACAGCTGCACCATCAAGAGCATCCTGACCGGTTGCATCACCACCTGGTATGGCATCTGACCTTAAGGCGCTAGAGGGTAGTGCATATGGCCCAGTACATCACTGGGGCCAAGCTTCCTGACATCCAAGGACCTATATGCTAGGCGGTGTCAGAGGAAGGCCCAAAAGAATTGTCGAAGACTCCAGTCACAAGTCATTGACTGTTCTCTCTGCTACCGCACGGCAAGCAGTACCGAAGCGCCAAGTCTAGGACCAAAAGGCTCCTTGACAGCTTCTACTCTCCGCCCAGCCATAAGACTGCTGAACATTTAATCAAATGGCCACCTGGACGATTACATTTTTTAAACTCTATTTCTTGAACTGCATTGTTGGTTAAGGGCTTGGCCCCCCAGCACCTGTTGTATTCGGCCCATGTTACAAAAAAAATATATATATTTTGATATAGGTCAGGGCTTTCAACCCTGTTCCTAGAGAGCTACCCTCTCAGGTTTTTTCTCCAATCCCTGTTGTAACTAACCTGATTCAGTTCATCTACCAGTTAATAATTA
This sequence comes from Brachymystax lenok tsinlingensis, assembly GCA_030435695.1. NCBI lineage: Eukaryota > Metazoa > Chordata > Actinopteri > Salmoniformes > Salmonidae > Brachymystax > Brachymystax lenok. The sequence continues at coordinate 647,616 of CM059806.1, read as the reverse complement.
GAATCGGGTGCACTAGGGTTAGGGTTGGCGTGAGAACCTACAAGACGGTAGCTCTCTAGGAACATGGTTGGAGAACCCTGATATATAGAATAAAGTACCATTTAGGAAGCATACATTGTTCATTAGGGAGTTCAGTAGGTGAACTACAAACGTTGATATACTTTAACTCTATCCTTGATCCATTTAACAGGCATTGAACTGGAATCTTTGTCCTGACACCGTTGTTGTATGGCTGAAGCTCATGATACAGATGGCATCACTGGAAGACCAACCTGACTGATAATCTGTTGCCTGAGTTCTCAGGAGAATTATATACAGGTCACACGGGTATGTTGACTCACCGAACCAGCCTTTGTTGATTGCCTTTAGCCACCAATCAAGTTACTTCTAGAGAAAAGTGATGATAAATGTCTATTTACAGTGCTTTCAGGAAGTATTCACCCCTTGACATTTTCCACATTTTGTTGTTACAGCCTGAATTTAAAATTGATTAAATTGACATTTTGTCGCTGGCCTATACACAATGTCAAAGAGAGTCAAATGTCTAGTCAATAAGTATTCAACACTTTTTTTTATGGCAAGCCTAAATAAGTTTAGGAATAAAAATGTGCTTAACAAATCACATAAATCGCATGGACTCTGTGTGCAATAAGTGTTTAACCTGATTTTAATGACTACCTCATCTCTGATCATACCATGCCCAGGCCACTTATTTTGCCCATTCTAATATTCAATTGAGTGGGGCGTGAACCATTTTTGTGAACGGGGGTGGTGTACCTAAAACTGGCCACTGGTCGCATATACAAGAAAATACTCAGAGGTGAAATCTGTTAATTTGAACACTTCTGAAAGGCTAATGTAATCTATTAAAGTGGTGCTGTTTGTTAAACCAGGCCATTGTGTACCTCAGGGGATTACCATCTCTGAACACAGGAAATACCACTGCTTACAGGTATTTTGTACAAAATATTAACAGATTTTTATTTGAAAACATTTTTCCACTTTTTAATTAAATTTTTTCCCCACACGTTTGGTGGCCCGGTTTATCTAAAAGTACAGTTTGGCCATAGCTTGCAGGAATTTCTTCTTTCTCTTCTGTGCAGCCAGCTGCAGAACTTCCTCGGGGTTACTGGCATTCAGCTCAGTCTGTCCAATCGCCTTGATCTGAGGAGAGAGCCTGTTTTAGTTCAGGATTAAGCTTAATCTGTACGGGAAACCACCCCTAAGGTTTAGTCAATTGGCCTTCTAGGCTCTCCAACAGACACATGACTGTCGACGGAGACTAGATAAGCCATAGCAAATTAAGGTATTCAATGGAAATAGTTTCTACTTACAGCAATTTGTCTCTTCTCGCTCTCACCCCTTTTATGGTGGATGTCTACAAGCATGCACAGTCAAGGGCTAAACATTGTTTTAAAAACTTGCCTGCTAAAATAATGCCTAAGTAAATAACCAAAGATTAAAGGATACGTGTGAGATATTCAAGGATGGTGACGTCCCAGATGTAGTCATAGAACGAATCCATGGCATCGTGACTAATGATAATATGGAACAAATAGGCCTATATTAGTCACAGGGCCATCCTTCCAAATCTCATCTTGTTGTCTGGGTGTACGAGGCCCTCCCTCCCAATTATGTCATACCTGTTCTGTTCTTGAAGAGCTTTGAATGCTGTCATGTAGTCCACCTCCCTTAGAAACTGGCACAGAACTGCAACCTAATCAGCAAGACAATGTGATCATAGCCTTCAAACATGTAACATTTACAAAGTACAAATCTCAACATACTGAATAAGAACCATTAAACTTTCTGGAAATAAGTCTGACCTGTGTGTGACAGTTCAGCATCGAACAACACTTGATCATTCTCTTTAGGACCTGCAAAGAAAAAAGATCCGTGTCACAAATAATCCAGTGATCTTGGGTGTTTAAACAAGAAAACACCAGGTCTGCGTGCCAAATGGCACTCTATTCCCTATATAGTGCACTACTTTTGACCAGAGCCCTATGGGTTCCATTTGAAAACACCAGACTGTTTCTCTACCTGGTCAGTGTAGACATCAGGAGCCACAGCCTTGGTAAAGAAGTCAGAGCACACTGCCCCAGCCTGGAGGTAGAAATGCAACGCTGCAGAGTACTGGTTGGTCACTGGGGAGACGAAATAGAGAAGGACATTACTTGACTGTGACAACTAGCTACCCACTAAACTTGTTCTAGGGTCTGTACAGTGCATTCGGAAAGTATTCAGACCCCTTGACTTTTTCCACATTTTGTTATGTTACAGCCTTATTCTAAAATTGATTCAATTGTCCCCCCCTCAATCTACACACAATTCCCCATAATGACAAAGCAAAAACTAGTTAAGGTTTTGCTAATATATAACATAACTAATGAAATATTACATAAGTATTCAGACCCTTTACTCAGTACTTTGTTGACCTTTGTCAGAGATTACAGCCTTGAGTCTTCTTGGGTAGGACGCTACAAGCTTGGCACAGCTGTATTTAGGGAGTTTCTCCTATTCTTCTCTGCAGATCCTCTCAAGCTCTGTCAGGTTGGATGGGGAGAGTCGCTGCACAGCTATTTTCAGGTCTCTCCAGAGATGTTCAATCAGGTTCTAGCTGGGCCACTAAAGGACATTGAGACTTGTCCCGAAGCCACTCCTGCGGTGTCTTAGTTATGTGCTTAGGGTCATTGTCCTGTTGGAAGGGGAACCTTCGCCCCAGTCTGAGGTCCTGAGTGCTCTGGAGCAGGTTTTCATCAAGGATCTCTCTGTACTTTGCTCTGTTAATTTTCCCCCTCGATGCTGACTTGTCTCCCTTCCACTGAGGAGTTGCTTCCATCTGGCCACTCTACCATAAAGGCCTGATTGGTGGAATGCTTCAGAGATGGTTGTCCTTCTGGAAGGTTCTCCCATCTCCACAGAGGAACTCTGGAGCTCCGTCAGAGTGACCACCGGGTTCTTGGTCACCTCCCTGCCAAGGCCCTTCACCCCCGATTCCTCAGTTTGGCTGGGTGTCCAGCTCTAGTAAGAGTCTTGATAGCCACTGTGTTCTTGGGGACCTTCAATGCTGCAGAAATGTTTTGGTATCCTTCCCCAGATCTGTGCCTCGACACAATCCTGTCTGAGCTTTACGGACAATTCCTTCAACCTCATGGCTTGGTTTTTGCTCTGACATGCACTGTCAACTGTGGGACCTTATATAGACAGGTGTGTGCCTTTCCAAATCATGTCCAATCAATTGAATTTACCACAGGGGGACTCCAATCAAGTTGTAAAAACATCAAGGAAGATCAACGAATGCACCGGAGCTCAATTTCGAGTCTCTTAGAGGGCCTGAATACTGTTTTCGCTTTGTCATCATGGGGTATTGTGTGTAGATTGAGGGGAAAAGATTATGTAATCAATTTTAGATTACGGCTGTAACGTAGCAAAATGTGAAAAGTCAAGGGGTCTGAATAGTTTCCAAATGCACTGTATATACAGTGTACAAAACATTAAGAACATCTTCCTAATATTGAGTTGCACCCCTCTCCAACCTTTTTGCCCTCAGAACAGCCTCAATTCGTCTGGGCATTGACTCTACAAGGTGTCGAAAGCGTTCCACAGGGATGCTGGCCCATGTTGACTCCAATGCTTCCCACAGGGTGGTGGACAAATGTTGATACACATGGGAAACTGTTGAGTGTGGAAAAACCCAGCAGTGTTGCAGTTCTGGCACCTACTACCATACCCAGTTCAAAGGCACAAATCTTTTGTCTGCCCATTCACCCTCTGAATAGCACATACACGATCCATGTCGCAATTCTTTCAAGGCTTAAAAATCCTTCTTTAACCTGTCTCTCTACACTGATTGAAGTGGATTTAACATCAATAAGATATCATAGCTTTCCCTTGGTCAGTCTGCCATGGGTAGAGCAGGTGCTCATAATGTTTTGTACACTCAGTGTATATCAAGTGACTCGGAGTAGGAGGGCTGATTTAAGGCCAGTTTTGCCTTATAGATCACATGAACAAAGGGGATCAGCACTACTCAGACACTTGATACATACACCCCCTGGTATGTTCTCCACCACCATTTGAGTGCTGCTTACCAAAGTAGATGTCAGCCTGTGTGATAAGCCAGGACTGGTTGTTGGGGTTCAGTGTAAGGGCGTAGGTCACAAGCTCTTTAACCGTCACAGCCACCGCCTCCACATCCACAGCCTGCATGCTAGAAGACAACATTATCTAAGACAGTAAGTAGCCTTATTGTCGGGTGAGTAGCAAAGTAAATAGTCTTCATAAACTCATATGGTGAGAAGACACTATCTTTTAGAAAATCAAAAATGGAACTCAATGGAAAAGACAACATTCTGTAGCCATATAGAACCAAACAGGTGTTCATACTTTGCCAGGGTTGATGGCCAAATGGCAAGGTATTCTGCTGTCACTTCATTGACAATATCATCCTGTAGAGAGATGCAAATGTGTTCAACCATGAGAGAACATGTTACGCTATAGCCTGCACCAGTGTGCTGAAGGAGCCAAACATACCCGCACTATGCTATGAAACCTCACGAAAAGTGAGATAAGGGTGGTCAGCACCAGTGGTTCCCGAAGCTTCTTGATGAATGTGATGAATCGGCTCCTAAAAGAAATATGGGAAACGTCAGCAAGAAGGCGAATTAGCACATTGATATCTGCCTCAATTTTCAGTATAAACTGATGAGGACCAAGCCAGGTGAAGAAACCTGTAGTTAACCTGAGTGTAATCATGTTTATTTAATCCATTCTTATGTGGTCATTGACCAACTATGACTACCGGCCCATTTACCTTTGCAGGATGCCCATACTGGACTCTCTCTGTTTGATGAGGCTGACACGTCCGTCGCTGTTTCTCTTGTGCTGGTTGGACACACTGCAGATCTGCACTACCACCTCCCACAACTCTTTGGCTGTGCGCCGGCTCTCTTTAGGACCTGGGAGCTCCTTACAGGTGGAGGCCAGGAGCTGACCCAGCTATTGGGGTCAAAAGGTGTGCCACAGGGGTAGCGCAAAGGATTTGAGTCTATCAACAGACCACGATTGGCAGAACACAATACAACTTAACTGGCACACAAGTAACATTGAATACTTCTCAATATCACAAAGAAATAACCAATGTGGTAGTGTTGTGTGTCACAAATGTATTTATGATACATTTTGTTCAGTCACAGAACACTGATGATAAACACATCTTATATCCTCTTCAGATAGAAAGTGAGGTGTCATGTGGTCTGAGAGGCCTGTACCTTGATGTAGGGGTTGTTCATGACCAGCTGCTGGGGCACCTGCAGTGTCAGGTATTCATTCTCCCTCCAGTTCAACATGAAGGCCACACACTCCTCCCCTACTATCTGGCGCAGAGGGAGATCTGGAATGGCAAGAAACACACAGGGACCATAGGCATACATAGAGTTGTCGCCAAATATATTGGCACCCTTGCACTATTCCTTATTTGAGAAAAATACATGTGTCAAATTTTCAACATTGTAGAAGCAATTTTGTTTTTGTAAACTTTAATTTAGAATGGGAAAAATTATTTTCACCCCAGGGCTTGGTCACAGAGCCTTTGGCCAAGATAACTGCAGACAAACGCTTCTTGTAACCATCAATGAGATTGCCAGTAGAAAGGAGCAGCAATTTGGCCCTCTTTTAGAAGCAAACTACTCTAATTCTTCAATGTTGGAGGGGTGCCCTACACCGACTGCTATTTTGAGATCGCCATTTTATATTAAATATTTTAAAATGTCCTTTTTCTCCCCAACTTCGTGATTACGATCTTGTCTCATCGCTGCAACTCCCCAACGGGCTCGGGAGAGGCGAAGGTCGAGTCATGCGTCCTCCGAAACATGACCCGCCAAACCACGCTCGCTTAACCCGGAAGCCAGCTACACAAATGTGTCGGAGGAAACACCGTTCAACTGACGACCAAAGGCACCCGGCCCGCCACAAGGAGTCACTAAAGCACGATGAGCCAAGTAAAGCCCCCCCAGCCAAACCCTCCCCTAAACCAGACAACGCTAGGCCATTTGTGCGCCGCCCTACGGGACACCCAGTCACGGCCAGTAATAACACAGCCTGGGATCGAACACTGATGCAGTGACTTAGACCACTTGGCCTGCCCTGCCCTCGCCATAGGTTTTGGATGTGATTCAGCTCTGGACACATTGGTGGCCACTTAACGTTCCAGCATCTCTTCTTGAACCATTCCTTGGTGCTTTTTGATGTGTGTTTGGGGTCGTCGTCCTGCTTGAAGACCCACAACCTTCAATGGAGACCCAGGTTGCTTTTCTGTCTCTGGTACTGGGTGACTTGAATGTGTGCAAGACATCATGAAATCAGCAGATTATAAAAATGTTTTGGAGTGCAATGTTCAACCCAGGGTCCAAAACCTGTGTCTCTGTTGAAGGTTTTGGGTATTCCAGCAGAACAACCCCCAACACACATCAAAAGCACCCTGGAATGGTTAAAGAACAAACATTGGACTGTTCTGCAATGGCCAGCGAAGAATGAATCACATCCATAACCTATGGTGAGAGCTGAAAACAGCAGTTGGTGGAGGGCACTCCTCAAACATTGAAGAATTAGAGCAGTTTTATGCAAAGAGCTCATTGATGGCTACAGGAAGCAATTGTTGGCAGCTTTTGTCGACAGCCAAAAGCTATGTGACCAAGTACTAGCTCTGGGGTGCCAATAATTCTACCCATGCCATGTCTTTATTTTCTAAATTAAAATTCTAAACTGAAGTTTACGAAAACAAATTTGGTTCTACAATGTTGAAATTATTTCAATTTATTTGAGAAGAAATAGGGAACTATTTAAGAAAAGTGCAAGGGTGCCAATATATTTGGCCACAACTGTACATTACAGGACAGTGATATGGCAAAATGCTGAGGGACCGGATGCCTGAAAAACTTTCAATTCCATGTGCTTCATTATCTACATCTTGAATGTTTCATGAGTAAAGTGACTGTTTCTCCATTCACCTACCATGTATCCTCATCTCCAGGTAGCCTCGCACCCTGCTGACCAGGTCGGGTGGGGGTCTGACATTGCTACCCTCGGCCACCCCGTTCTCGTGGGCCCGCACCTCCAGAAGCAGCATCTCGTTTAGCATCACCTGCCTTAGCTTAGGAGAGAACTCAGTCACCAGCTCCAGACAGGCTGAGAAGAGCTGCCGCGTGTGGGCAAAGTCCTGGGATACCAACAACATTACAAAGATGAGATCAACCAAAGTTCTTTATGGGCTGGTTTCCCCAGACACAGATTAACCCTACTCCTGGACTAAAAAGCAGAAAGCATTTCTTAGTCCAGGGTTAGGCCTAATCTGTGTCTGGGAAACCGGACCTACAGTTGGAGTCATTAAAACTTGTTTTTTAACCACTCCACAAATGTCTTGTTAACAAACTATAGTTTTGACAAGTCTGTTAGGACATCTACAAGTCATTTTTCCAACAATTGTTCACAGATTTCACTTATTCACTGTATCACAATTCCAGTGGGTCAGAAGTTTACATACACTAAATTGACTGTCCCCTTAAACAGCTTGGAAAATTCCAGAAAATTATGTCATGGCTTTAGAAGCTTCTGATAGGCTAATTTACATCATTTGAGTCAATTGGAGGTTTACCTGTGGATGTATTTCAACCTTCAAACTCTTTGCTTGACATCATGGGAAATCAAAAGAAATCAGCCAAGACCTCAGAAGAAAAATTGTAGACCTCCACATTTCCAAATGCCTGAAGGTACTATGTTCATCTGTACAAACAATAGTACACAAGTATAAACACCATGGGACCACGCAGCCGCCATACCGCACAGGAAGGAGACGCGTTCTGTCTCCTAGAGATGAACGTACTTTGGTGCGAAAAGTACAAATCAATCCCAGAACAACAGCAAAGGACCTTGTGAAGATGCTGGAGTAAAAAGGTACAAAAGTATCTATATCCACAGTAAAACGAGTCCTATATCGACATGCCGCTCACTCAGCAAGGATGAAGCCACTGCTCCAAAACCGCAATAAAAAAGCCAGACTACGGTTTGCAACTGCACATGGGGACAAAGATCCTACTTTTTGGAGAAATGTCCTCTGATCTGATTAAACAAAAATAGAACTGTTTGGCCATAATGACCATCATTATGTTTGGAGGAAAAAGGGGGAGGCTTTCAAGCCGAAGAACACCATCCCAACCGTGAAGCACGGGGGCGGCAGCATCATGTTGTGTGGGTGCTTTGCTGCAGGAGGGACTGATGCACTTCACAAAATAGATGGCATTATGAGGGAGGAAAACGATGTGGATATATTGAAGCAACATCTCAAGACATCAGTCAGGAAGTTAAAGCTTGGTCACAAATGGGTCTTCCAAATGGACAATGACCCCAAGCATACTTCCAAACTTCTGTCAAAATGGCTTAAGGACAACAAAGTCAAGGTATTGGAGCGGCCGTCAATCCTATAGAAATTTGTGGGCAGAACTGAAAAAGCGTGTTCGAGCAAGGAGGCCTACAAACCTGACTCAGTTACACCAGCTCTGTCAGGAGGAATGGGCCAAAATTCACCCAACTTATTGTGGAAGGCTAAGTTTAAGTTGTTTAAAGCAATGCTACCAAATACTAATTGAGTGTATGTAAACTTCTGACCCACAGGGAATGTGATGAAAGAAATAAAAGTTCAAAAAAAAATCACTCGTTATTCTGACATTTCACATTCTTAAAATAAAGTGGTGATCCTAACTGACTTAAGACAGGGAATTTTTACTAAGATTTAAGGAATTGTGAAAAACTGAGTTTAAATGTACTTGGCTAGGGTGTATGTAAACTTCCGACTTCAACTGTACAAGTATTACAAAATCAAGGTTTGTTGACAAGGAATTACATCCCATCTTCTATCAACCAACAGTAACATTGTTTGACCCATGAACTTCATATTCCATAATTCTCATGATTTTATGGAGAATTTGAAAGGGATATACCTTTACAGTGATGCAGTGAAGCCCTTTGGCCATGAGGATGTACACCAGATCCTTGGTCAGGTTGTCTTTGATGTTGAGTATCACATTGATGTAGTCTGGAGGTATTTCCCACTGTAGGTACATGGAATAAAGTTTCAGGCAAGAATCATTCTAACAAAATGACTGCTAACATTTCAAACAATAGTCGCTGTAGAAGCAGTCTGTGTCCAGCTGTGGTGACCTTTGAACCCTGACCTTGTTGTTAACCCGCCAGAAGGGTCGTTCGGCCATGCTGTGCAGCTCAATTAGGATCTGCCGGATGCGGCGGGCGTCCAGGCAGAGGATGAGCTGCTGCTCCAGCTGTCCAATGTTGACACTGGCCGCAGCTGGGGAGCAACAGGGAACAGAAGGACAAGCACAGGATCAGAGGGATATGCACATCCATAACATAATACATGGGAAAGAAGACTGCATCACTCCTTGATGAGAGCTTTAGATGAACAAGAGGGCAAACTTTCTATGCAAGACAGACAAGAGGTATGATAAATAAGTAATCTACTAAATCACCTCCTGAGAACCCACATACTGGCCCCTACTCCTCCACCCCTGCCATACAGAGCTCTGAATACTTGCCCGAAGTGATGTGTGGCACCGGTGTTAAGCCAGAGAGCAGTGCTAATATAAACTCAGCAAAAAAAATAAAAGTCCCTTTTTCAGTACCCTGTCTTTCAAAGATAATTCGCAAAAATCCAAATAACACCGTTTCCCATGATTGTTCAATAAACCATAAACAATTAATGAACATGCACCTGTGGAACGGTCGTTAAGACACTAACAGCTTACAGACGGTAGGCAATTAAGGTCACAGTTATGAAAACTTAGGAAACTAAAAGAGGCCTTTCTACTGACTCTGAAAATCACCAAAAGAAAGATGCCCAGGTCCCTGCTCATCTGCGTGAACGTGCCTTAGGCATGCTGCAAGGAGGCATGAGTACTGCAGATGTGGCCAGGGATTAAATTGCAATGTCCGTACTGTGAGACGCCTAAGACAGCGCTACAGGGAGACAGTGGCAGACCACGTGTAACAACACCTGCACAGGATCGGTACATCACACCTGCGGGACAGGTACAGGATGGCAACAACAGCCCCAGTTACACCAGGAATGCACAATCCCTCAATCAGTGCTCAGACTGTCCACAATAGGCTGAGAGAGGCTGGACTGAGGGCTTGTAGGCCTGCTGTAAGGCAGGTCCTCACCAGACATCACCGGCAACAACGTCGCCTATGGGCACAAACCCACCGTCGCTGGACCGGAACAGGACTGGCAAAAAGTGCTCTTCACTGACGAGTCGCGGTTTTCTCTCACCAGGGGTGATGGTCAGATTGGCATTGATCGTCGAAGGAATACGCGTTACACAGAGGCCTGTACTCTGGAGCGGGATTGATTTGGAGGTGGAGGGTCCATCATAGTCTGGGGCGGTGTGTCACAGCATCATCGGACTGAGCTTGTTGTCATTGCATGCCATCTCAACGCTGTGCGTTACAGGGAAGACATCCTCCTCCCTCATGTGGTACCCTTCCTGCAGGCTCATCCTGACATGACCCTCCAGCATGACAATGCCACCAGCCATACTGCTTGTTCTGTGTGTGATTTCCTGCAAGACAGGAATGTCAGTGTTCTGCCACGGCCAGCGAAGAGCCCGGAAATCAAACCCATTGAGCACGTCTGGCCCTGTTGGATCGGAGGGTGAGGGCTAGGGCCATTCCCCCCAGAAATGTACGGGAACTTGCAGGTGTCTTAGTGGAAGAGTGGGGTAACGTCTCTCAGCAAGAACTGGCAAATCTGGTGCAGTCCATGAGGAGGAGATGCACTGCAGTACTTAATGCAGCTGATGGCCACACCAGATTTGTTTTACTTTTTTGACCCCCCTTTGTTCGGGGTTAGGGTTGTTGAATCTTATGTTCATACAAATATTTACACATGTTAAGTTTGCTGAAAATAAACGCAGTTGACAGTGAGAGGACGTTTAATTTTTTGCTGAGCTTAGCAGCATACCTGGGATGTCGTAGAAGGAGGGCAGAGGCTTGGCACAGAGGTTGACCGTGGCTGACCTCCTCCTCATCTGCTCCACCAGGACCTTCCTATCTTCCTCCTTCAGCAGCTCCGTGAACAGCTTGTGGGCGGTCACCACGAACACCAGGTGGGGCTCTGCCAAGCTCTCACACAGGGTTCTGCATGGGAGTGGGGACAATGATGTATAAAGATATTAATATATGCATGTCTATAATGGGGAAACATCAAATGTCAGGACAGGTATCAGCATTTGGCATACTGCTCACCATCAACAAGCTAGATCAACACATTAGATCTGCAGTTATTACAAGCTTACAAAATGTCTCAAATCTAAGTTAATCAACTCAATCCTACGCACTTTAGGAAAATAACCATCTTCCTCTTGGAGGTCTCTGATGAACGGTCCTTGTCTAATGACCTTGTGCATACCTGTAAGAGGAAACAGTTTGAATGTAGATTAGTGTTTATAGATAATAATTTAGTGTTCATGAAGTAGAGTGGGTTTGTTAGCCTGGTTATACCAGACTGATACAATGGTGAGCACAGCATTTATTGTGGTTTAATCAGGCTATGAGTTTGTAGTTATACCTCTAGCATAAAGTCCACCACATGTTTTCTTGGCTTGTGGAGCAGCTGCTGAAAACGCACACTGAGGACCTCCCCTTGCAGGGCGTCTCGAACAGCGTTGCACACGCAAAGCTTGTGACACACCTCGTCCAGGCCCCTCTCCCTGTGTACATCATGTAAACAGAGCATTAACATTACACTGGCAAGCATTTAAACGTCTTAAAGCTGGGATTGCTTGCAAGCAATCAAGACTGATGTGCCTCACTTTAATACATTTGGTTCTAAGAAAAATATTTACGCTTAAATCAGTGAAGTGATGTATAGCACATGTCAAAGATACCATTTTTATTCTGGGTTGAACGATTTAACCACCAAAAGTGTTCTCACCCTTGCTGGACTTTGTGCAAAAACTCCCTCAGGACAGACTGTCTGAGGTGGTTGGGCAAGCTGAGGGACACATTGTCTTTGATGAAAGCCTCTACAAGAGCCTGAGGAAAACAAGAGAGGCTTCAATTACTTCAAAGACTTCCGGTTACTGAGCAAGATGATGGCATAGGAGTTTTGCTCACGCTGGTGCAAACTTTTAAAATGCTATTTATATCGTTCTTTGACCATCTCTTAACTAATCACGAACAAGGATGAACACTGAAACGCCGGCTAATAGAAAAATCGATATGTTGGACCTGACTATCAAGTCCACAAATCAAGAAGATAAGAAATCGAGGATGTCGCTTGCTGAAGGCGTTCCCCACAAAACACTTTCTGTATTTGGGGCTACAGGCACACACCAAGTAAAGTGTATTTTAGATCACCACGCTGTCCCAAAATAAGGAAGAGTTGGATGAGTTTTTCGCTCAACTCTTCCTTATTTTGGCACTGATATATCTACCGGTGTCACAGTCAATTCCATCCTCACAGACATGGAATTATTCAAGATGAAATTCATTCAACTTGAGACTGAAAAACACAAAGGTAAACTAGGCTGTCGCAACACAATCATCCCACACATACACAATACAATGTAAACTCAACACTTATGAAATCAGTACCTATGCAGATAACTCCCATGGGATGATGAATCGTTTAGCCGAGATGGAGTTTATTTATGCAGCTCATCCTTACGCCTGTGGCTCTCCAGACTGTCATCCCGTGGGGTCGCATCGACGCTGAACGAAAACCAGGCGGTAACAACCAACCGAGAACATTGATCTTCAGGACGCTAGGCTATACCTACAAAAAGGCCTTCATGGATACATACAAAGCAGCTGGGTAGCTCATGCAAAGCCTGAGAAAGAGCTATACTGAACTTTCTCCTGTATCCTGCTAAGCTTAAAGTGTATCGCTGCAGAATGCTGTGGTAACTATGCTGGTTAAGTGTGCCTTGAATTCTAAATAAATCACAGACAGTGTCACCAGCAAAGCTCCCCCACACAATCACACCATCACATGCTTTATGGTCAGAAATACATATGCAGAGATCATCCATTCACCCACACCGCATCTCACAAAGACACAGTGGTTGGAACCCAAAATTTCCAATTTGAACTCATCAGGCCAAAGGACAAATTTCCACTGGTCTAATGTCCATTGCTCGTGTGTCTTGGCCCAAGCAAGTCTCTTCTTCTTATTGGTGTTCTTTAGTAGTGGTTTCTTTGCAGCAATTCGACCATGAAGGCCTGATTTATGGGTCTGTTGAACTCTGTGAAGCATTTATTTGGGCTGCAATTTCTGAGGCTGGTAACTAATGAACTTATCCTCTGCAGCAGAGGTAACTCTGGGTCTTCCATTTCTGTGGCAGTCCTCATGAAAGACAGTTTCATCATAGCGCTTGATGGTGTTTGCGACTGCACTAAGAAACTTTCAAAGTTCTTTAAATTTTCCAGATTGACTGACCTTCATGTCTTAAAGTAATGGACTGTCGTTTCTCCTTGATTCTTTGAGCTGTTCTTGCCATAATATGGACTTGGTCTTTTACCAAATAGGGCTATCTTCTGTATACCACCCCTACCATGTCACAACAGAACTGATTGGCTCAAACGCATAAAGCAAAGAAATTCCACAAATTAACTTTTAACAAGGCACACCTGTTCATTGAAATGCATTCCAGGTGACTACCTCATGAATCTGGATGAGAGAATGCCAAGAATGTTCAAAGCGGTCATCAAAAACATTTGTTTTGTTTAACACTTTTTTGGTTACTTCATGATGCCATATGTGTTATTTCATAGTTCTGATGTCTTCACTACTATTCTACAATGTAGAAAATAGTAAAAATAAAGAAAAACCCATGAATGAGTAGGTGTTCTAAAACTTTTCACCGGTAGTGTATTTAATGTATTTTTTTTAATCTTTATTTAACTAGGCAAGTCAGTTGAGAACAAATTCTTATTTTCAATGACGGCCTAGGAACAGTGGGTTAACTGCCTTGTTCAGGGGCAGAACGACAGATTTTTACCTTGTCAGCTCGGGGATTCGATCTTGCAACCTTTCGGTTACAAGTCCAACGCTCTAACCACTAGGCTATTTGAAAAACAACATTTTAGTTGTGACGTACCTGAACTCCCATTTAGTTTGTCTCCCAATATATCCCTTACACAATGACTGACGTACAATATTAATGAGGATCACATACTTTGGGAGGTTTATTCCTCCCACAATGTTTATCCATACATTTAGTTATGTACATGTATGGAGTATCCACCTCGTATTATGGACAATGTCATTTATTTTTGTGGGCATTATGTTAATTTTGTGGGCCCTAAGCCATGGCAATCTACTATTTGTATGGGCTGTCAACTTTGTTCCCCCTCCCTTTTTACAATTTATCTTCACGCCCTCCCCCCCTTGATTGTTTCAGGCTCGTTTATACTACCTCCCCCAATCTACACACAACACCCCATAATGAAAAATAAAAAAGTACTTTGTTGAAGCACCTTAGGCAGCGATTACAGCCTCGAGTCTTCTTGGGTATGACGCTACAAGCTTGGCACAACTGTATTTGGAGAGTTCCTCCCATTATTCTCTGCAGACCCTCTCATGCTCTGTCAGGTTGGAGGGGGAGCATCGCTGCACAGCTATTTTCAGGTCTCTCCAGAGATGTTTGATTGGGTTCAGGTCTGGGCCACTCCTGCATTGTCCCGAAGCCACTCCTGCGTTGTCTTGGCTGTGTGCTTAGGGTCGATGTCCTGTTAGAAGGTGAACCTTCGCTCCCAGTCTTAGGTCCTGAACGCTCTGGAGCAGGTTATCATCAAGGATATCTCTGTACTTTCCCCCGTTCATCTTTCCCTCGATCCTCACTAGTCTCCCAGTCCCTGCTGCTGAAAAACATCCCCACAGCATGATGCTGCCACCACCATGCTGAATTGAAACAATGCTGAATTGTTTCAATGAGCACTTCTATCATCTGGTAGGCTGTTTGATTCAGTGTCCTCTGTCTTTGTACAACCCTGTGTGGTTGAACCAGTGAGAGCTGGTCAAACCTTTAGCTTTTTGTCATTCTCAGTGCAGGAGGTACAAAAAGCCCTGAAATCCTTAGATCAGAGAAAGGCTGCAGGTCCTGATCTTTTGGATCCCTGCTTTTTAAAATCTGGCAGCTGATTTCATAGCTGAACCACTTACATATCTGTTCAATCTAACCCTGGAATGTAATGAAATTCCAAAGATCTGGAAATCAGCATTTGTACTACCACTTTTAAAAGGGGGAGATCCAACTCTTAAATAATTATAGGCCAATCTCAAAGAAAATACTTGAAACCCTTGTGAGTGAACAGCTAAAATAGTTTTTATTTACTAACTCTAGTTTATCAATGTACCAAATCGGGCTTCAGGAAGAAGCATAGCACAATTACAGCAGCCATGAAGGTTTTAAATGATATCACCGAAGCCCTTGACAAAAAACAGCACTGTCTCACTTTTAATTGATCTCTCTAAGGCTTTTGATAGAGTTGATCATGCTATACTGAGGCAGAGATTGTCGAGTGTAGGTCTTTCGGAGCATGCAGTTGCATGGTTTGCTAACTATCTGTCTGATAGAACTCAGTGCACTCAGTTTGATGGGCTCATGTCTGTTAAATTGTCTGTCTGTAATGGTGTGCCCCAAGGCTCTGTACTTGGTCCTCTCAATCACGATTTATATAAATAATTTAGACAAAAATGTCCAAAATGCGCAACTTCATTTTTATGCTGATGATACTGTTATTTACTGTTGTGCCTCGTCTCTTACAAAAGCTTTCCAGAACTTGCAAACTGCTTTATATATTGTTCAACAAACCTTGTGTCAATTGAAGCTTATTCCCAATACTGACAAAACTAAACTAATGGTGTTTTCTAAAGCAAGAAATAGACTTCAACCTTTCACCTATTACTACCTGTCAGGGCAATGAGATTGAGACTGTAACCTCATAAATATCTTGACATTTTAATTGACGGCCTCTCTTAAATTGCATATTCAACAACTTACAAAACATTTGAAACTGAAATTGGGATTTTATTTTAGGAATATGGCTTGATTTTCTTTTGAAGCCAGAGGGAGGCTAGTATCGGCTACATTTATGCCTTTACTAGACTATGGGGATATTTTATATACGAATGCTTCCGCTCAATGTTTGAGATCAATTGACACCCTTTACCATGGCGCTTTGAGATTTATTTTAAACTGTAAAACCCTTAATCACCATTGCACTTTGTATACCAGGGTTGGCTGGCCTTCTCTAGTCACTCGTAGGCTCAGTCACTGGTATACTTTTATTTACAAAGCCATTTTGGGTTTACTACCTTTTTATTTGGGCATTTTTATTGTTCAGAAATATGGTGGGTTCTCTCTTCGTTCGCTGGACTTTATCCTGCTAACTGTTCCAAATGTTCGAACTGAATTTGGTAAAAGGGCTTTTATGTACTCTGTGCCATCGTCTTGGAACGCCTTACAAAATACTTTTAAATTGGAAGAACTTGTACCGATTGGTATTTTTAAATCACTGATGAAGGATCTTGAGACTGATTCCCTGACCTGTCAATGTTTTCAAATAGCTGTTTTATGATTTTGTTATACTCTTGTGAATTCTATGGTTTTTACTAGAATACTTGTAGTTTTTTATGTTGTTTGTCTGTAATTTTGTAATGACTTGGTGCTGCCCATCTTGGCCAGGACGCTCTTGAAAAAGAGATTTCAAATCTCAATGAGCCATTCCTGGTTAAATAAAAGGTTAAATAAAAATAAAATAAAAACATGGTTCACTGTAGGGATGGTGCCAGGTTTCCTCCAGATGTGATGCTTGGCAATCAGGCCAAAGAGTTTAATCTTGGTTTCATCAGACCAGAGAATCTTGTTTCTCATGGTCTGAGAGTCCTTTAGGTGCCATTTGGCAAACTCCAAGTGGGCATGTGCCTTTTGTCTGGCCACTCTACCATAAAGGCCTGATGGGTAGAGTGCTGCAGAGATGGGAGAACCTTCCAGAAAGACAACCATCTCCACAGAGGAACTCCGGAGCTCTGTCAGAGTGACCATCGGTTTCTTGGTCACCTCCCTGACCAAGGTCTTTCTCCCCCGAATGCTCAGTTTGGCGGGCAGCCAACTCTAGGTAGTCTTGGTCGTTCCAACATTTTTCCATTTAAGAATGATGGAGGCCACTGTGTTGTTGGGGACCTTCAATACTGCATCGGCATAATCCTGTCTCGGAGCTCTACGGACAATTCCTTTGACCGCATGGCTTGGTTGTTGCCCTGACATGCACTGTCAACTGCGGGACCATATATAGACAGGTGTGAGCCTTTCTAAATCATGTCCAATTGATTTCATTGACCACAGGTGGCCTATCAAGTTTTAGAAACATTCCAAGGATGATCAATGGAAACAGGATGCACCGGAGCTCAATTTCAAGTCTCATAGCAAAGGGTCTGAATACTTACGTAAATAAGGTATTTTTGTTTTTTATTTGTAATATTGCAAAAATGTCTAAACCTGTTTTCGCTTTGTCATTATGGGGTATTGCGTGTAGATTGATGAGGAAAAAATTTATTCCATCCATTTTAGAATAAGGTTGTAAAATAAAATGGGGAAAAAGGGAAGGTGTCTGAATAATTTCCGAATGCACTGTATGTTTATCTGATACAGAGGAACGCTAGAAGATTTTTATTTTAAATATAAGGTTTGCTTGGCGTTCCCATATTGTGTGAGCATCCAAGGGACTCCCAACTCTGGCGATCTCTCGGCCTACTGGTCTATTTTGTTTTAAACACTATAGAATATATGTACACTACCGTTCAAATGTTTGGGGTCACTTAGAAATGTCCTGGTTTTTGAAAGAAAAGCATATTTTGTGTACATTAAAATAACATCAATAAATACAGTGTAGACATTGTTCATGTTGTAAATTACTACTGTAGCTGGAAACAGCTGATTTTTAATGGAATATCTACATAGGCGTACAGAGGCCCATTATTAGCAACCATCACTCCTGTGTTCCAATGGCACGTTGTGTTAGCTAATCCAAGTTTATCATTTTAAAAGAATAATTGATCGTTAGAAAACCCTTTTGCAATTATGTTAGCACAGCTGAAAAGTGTTTTATTGCTTCTTTTAACTGGCTTTCTTTAGACTAGTTGAGTATCTGGAGAATCAGCATTTGAGTTTGATTACAGGCTCAAAATGGCCAGAAACAAATAACTTGAAACTCGTCAGTCTATTCTTGTTCTGAGAAATTAACGCTATTCCATGCGAGAAATTGTCAAGTACCAGATCTTCAATTTCAACGCTGTGTACTACTCCCTTCACAGAACAGCGCAAACTGGCTCTAACCAGAATAGAAAGAATGGGAGGCCCCGGTGCATAACTGAGCAAGATTACAAGTACATTAGAGTGTCTAGTTTGAGAAACAGACGCCTCACAAGTCCTCAACTGGCAGCTTCATTAAATAGTACCCGCAAAACACCAGTCTCAACGTCAACAGTGAAGAGGCGTCTGTTTCTCAAACTAGACACTAATGTACTTGTCCTCTTGCTCAGTTGTGCACTGGGGCCTCCCACTCTTTCTATTCTGGTTAGAGCCAGTTTGCGCTGTTCTGTGAAGGGTCTAAACAATACTCTTTGCAAAGTTTTTTTCAAACACCCATATCAAGAGAATTAAGTGTTTAGAGTACTTACGACAAAAGTACCGATTTTGTCTTCCTACTTCCCAATTTTATACGTTTTTTTTTTATTAAATGTTTTATTTTAAGTTGTCACATGCGCCGAATACAACAGGTGTAGACCTTACTTACTTAAGCCCTTAACCAACAATGCAGTTAAGAAAATATTTACAAAAAAAACTAAAAGTAAAAAAATATATAACAATAACGAGGCTATGTACAGGGGATACAGGTACCAAGTCAATGTGCGGTGGTACAGGTTAGTCGATAATAGCCTACTCTTGCGCCCCAAGGAAAACAAAAGTGTGTTTATAATTGTAATTAAGAGGAAACTTAATATGAAGGTGGGGGTGTCTGGGGGAGACACTGAAGGTCAGTATTGTTATGCCTCTATTAATGACACTGAATTAGGTTAGTCCTCCATTTATGCACCAAAGGCTTTTGTTAAATCCTTTTTTGAAGACCTGACGTTAAAAATTGTTCCCAGATTCAGTGACCATTCTTGGTAGAGATTTTAATTTGACTCTAGATCCTACTATTGATACCACCAGTGCTAATATCTTGGCACACCGGGCACCTTCAAATTATTTGAAAAGCTTTTTAGATGACTTGAACATTGTGGATGCCTGGCACCTATGGAATTCTAGTACTAGAGACTACAGACTCCTGTCTTTCTGAAATATACTGCATATCCTAGGCAGATATTTTACCTATGCTGTTCTCTTACCATTCTTCATTATTGATGTATTATTTTGAGAATTCACAGCTTTTAAGAGATGGTGTTTTAATGTTTTTCTTTTACAGGATAGGGAATACTTACAACACAATTTTGGCTGGCATTAAGAATTTCTTACAGGTTAATGCACAAGCAGGGGTAGACCCACATACAGTACATTGAGGGAGGTAACAAAGTGTTTCATTAGGAATATGTACATATTTTTCATCACAGAATAAAAAAAGCAATGATTCTTAATTTCTTAATTAGAGAGAGAAATAGCCTGTCTAGAGTTGATGCAAAAGTCTAACTATACTGAAGATGTGCAGAGAGAACCCACCGCATTTAAAAACTGAGCATAAGATGGTGACTAGTCCTAGGGCTGAATTGATTCATTTGAAAGTGAGACATAGAATGACTATGAGAATGTGGATAGACCGAGTAGGAACTTGGAAATGAATTGAAGCAAACCTGAACATTTGTCATCTATTGAGGTCATTAGGAACAATAAAAAGGTGAACTTTATACCCATCCCTCCCAAATTAAATCATACATTTACTACTTTTTATTTCGATCTATATACCTCAGAGTTTTCCTGTCATTAGAACTGCTAGCCCAGGCCATCAGGCAAAATATTACAATTTTACCTATTCAAATCAAAGAAACAGTCCACCATTTCTCCCTGTATGCTGATGACACCTTACTGTATTTGTCCAATATCTCTAATTCTATACCATACGTACTTGACGTCTAAAGAATTTGGCTCTTTCTCTGACTATAAAATTAACTGGTCCAAGTCGATCTTAATGCCTCTAGACCCCACAGCTAAACAAGTTACTTTACCCTGTTTACCGCTCACTTTAGAAAATAAGTTATTTGCATACCTGGGCATAAAAATTTGACCTAATTTGCACCCCTATGGTTAATGAGCATTTTGTTGCAACATTAAAAAAAAATAATTATAATAATGTAAGTAAATGGTCTCCACTTCATGTTACTCTTTATGGGAGAGTTTCGGTTATTAAAATGAATGTCCACCCCCATATGAATTTCCTGTTTTCAATGCTTCCTCTTTCTTTCCCAAATTAATTCTTTAAGGACTTAGATATCTTGGTGAGAAATTTAAATTTGAATGGGAAACATCCTAGATTTAGTCTCTCCACCTTACAACGCCCAAACTACTATTGGGCATTTCACCTGAGGTCATTGACTATTTGGCATGACTCATCGGATGTGCCTTGGTGGACAATAGAGGAGGCCAAGTCTCACCCAATTAGAATTCAGGACCTTTCCTTCTTCTGGGATAAAGCAACAACAAAAAAGTATAATCTTTTATGGGATCTATTATACCAAAAATACATTTGACTGTTTGGTACCAAATCGATAATTATCTCAGCACAACTTGTACATTTCATGAGTTCTCCTATTTGGAATAACAATTTTATTGTATCTGGCTTTATGCAGTTTACATTCCCTCTGTGGTCTAAGCAAGATATTCTTGTTTTAAAGTGCATCTTCAACCTGCAAGGGCGTTGTTCTTTTCAAGTTCTGAAAGAGTCACTCTCTCCCTGGGTCTTCCTGTTTTTTGTTTTGTTTTTTTTTAATCTCAGATTCCGTACAGTGTTGAAAACCTATGGTGTACCATGGGACACCAAACCAAGCTCTCACTCTTTACTGAAACCGCTTTCATGTCCAAGGAAAGCCGGAATGGCGTCCTCACTATATGATAGGCTAGTGACTCGTAATATAAAACATCTACCTGTTATGGAGATCTGGGAGAAGGACCTACAATGGGATTGTACCACGATATGGGGCAATATTTTTGCCTTTTCTAAGAGCCTTGCCCATCAACTTATTCATTTCAAATTCGCTCAAAAAAGGTTTTATTTAACCCCAGAGCTAATGTTTTAAATGAAGATTTGTGATAGTGATGTATGTAATAAATGTACCCAATCTGAGGTGTGCAATAATATGCAATGTTTTGGAGCTGTGTACTGGTAAAGTCTCTTTGGGTTCATGTTGTTAGTGTTTTAAAATGGTATTCTTGGCAGGAACCTACCCGTTTGCCCATCCCTCCTCCTGCTGGGTTGTAGCCGTAGCAATTAATTATCTTGTCAAGAGAGGCGGACTGTTATGGCTGCATCAACAGCCGTGTATTTGAACCGGGTATTGCCCTTTGCAGATGGTTGCTTATGTACTTGTAAAATAAAAAACATGAGCTGGCGCACACCCAGAAAAATAATTTTGTTCTGAGGTGCTGAATAACGGCGAATAAACTATAAACTAAATAAACACACTCCATATATAAACTCCCAGTAATTTATTGGGTATTTACCAATGTTTCGGCATCACTGTGCCTGATGTACTTGGACATTGCATAGCTGGAAAGATCCACTGCAAGACTGCGTGGGGCCAAGCCTGAAACTTTGGTAAATGATCACATGCTATCTCCCACTTGCAAGAGAAAATTTCACAACAATGTGAGACAGGAAAAAAGAAGAGCAGGGCAATGCTATGTGGCTCTGGGTTGGTAGCCTTTGAGAATTATATTTTAACAGACCGTTTTAAATTTGGAAATGCTGAAAAATATTTGTCTATAATCTATTTTGTTTTGTCCTTTTTAATTTGTATGGTGTTGTTTTAGTTTGTGATTGTTTCCCCCCAATGAACTGTACATATTAATATCGTGAAACTGTAATTGTCTAGGACATGCAAGAAAAACAAATAAATAATTGTTCACAAAATTACTGATTGTGTTTGTGTGGCGTTCAGTTCCTTACATAATGCCTAAACCGCAGGAGAACATTTATATACCATCATCAGCAGGGCACAGTCTATGTTGGTGCTAACTTGTTTTTTTGCTTGTTGCATTTATAAATTGTTTATGTTCTCAGGCTGACTGACCTGGTAGTTGCGAGTTCTGATGAGGCTGTTGATCTGTCCGTAGGGGTTTAGCTGGGTGTCACTGGGGTCCAAGGCTCCAGTCAGGGCCCTGCAGGCGTTCCAGTACCCAGCAAGACGCTTCTCATCCAGGTGAACGTGAAGCGTCAAGTTGAACTGCAATAAAACAACAGCAGAGCGACAGTGATGAGCATCATTAACACAAAGACTCATATCAAATTGAATCAAAGTCACACCAAATGGAAGATATGTTTTTGATTATATTTTAGTGCAAGTTACCATGAAACTACAAAAATATATATATATAGATCAACATCTATAGCTCAATACTGTACCTTCAACAGCAACTCCCTTGCTTGTTGAAAATGCTCTCTAGCCTTCTCATATGCCAGTTGGTCTGAGCAGCCTTGTTGAAAGAAAATACCTCCCAAATCATAATGCACCTGTAGAACACAAGACATTGTTTCCAAAAGCTTGAGCTCTGTGAGCCGTTCTCTCTGGCCATACTGCATCCAATAGGATAAGCTTTTATTTAGAGTAGTCTACCCATATAATGACATATAGAACTTTAATAGGACATATATTAAACAATAATTATATACACAATACCAGTCAGGTTTGGACACCTACTCATTCAAGGGTTTTTCTTATTTTTACTATTTTCTACATTGTAGAATAATAGTGAAGACATCACAATTATCAAATAGCACATATGGAAACATGTAGTAACCAAAAAAGTATTAAACAAATCAAAATATATGTTATACTTGAGATTCTTTAAAGTAGCCACCCTTTGCCTTGACAGCTCTGCACACTCTTGGCATTCTCTAAACCAGCTTCATGAGGTAGTCACCTGAATGCAATGGCACTGTAGAAGGCTGACGTTTTATGTGTCCCAAACCGATTGTGTTTTTTTGTTTGTTTATTTGAGTTGTTTGTAATTTATTTTAACTTATTTTGTACATAATGTTGCCGCAACCGTCTCTTATGACCGAAAACAACATCTGGACATCAAGACCGCGATTACTCACCACGGACTGGCAGAATCCTTTTTTTCCTTTAACGAGTCTGATGAGCCCAACGTGAATGATATACAGATTTCTCGGGAACAGGCTCAGATCCCATTGATTTGCATGAAGAGGAGGCAGAGAAAAAGGGGCCAGAGGGCGGGCTGCCTTCTGAGAATTCGTAGCCGATCGAATAAACCCCCACACCCTTCCATTCTGCTAGCAAACGTGCAATAAAATCGATGACCTACGCGGAAGATTAAACTACCAACGGGACATTCAAAACGGTAATATCTTATGCTTCACGGAGTCATGGCTGAACAACGACACTATCAACATACAGCTGGTTGGTTATACCCTGTACCGGCAGGATAGAACAGCGGTGTCTGGTAAGGGTCGGCGGACTATGTATTTTTGTAAATAATAGCTGGTGCATGATATCTAAGGAAGTCTCGAGCTATTGCTCGCCTGAGGAAGAGTATGTCATGATAAGCTGTAGACCAAATCATCTACCTAGAGTTTATCTGTATTTTCATAGCTGTTTACATACCACCACAGACTGAGGTTGGCACTAAGACAGCATTGAATGAGCTGTATTCCGCCATAGCAAACAGGATGACGCTCACCCAGAGGCGGCGCTCCTAGGACTTTAATGCAGGGAAACTTAAATCGGTTTTACCAAATTTCTATCAGCATGTTAAATGTGCAACTGAGGGAAAAAAAAAAAAAAAAAAAACCCTGGGACAACCTTTGCTCCACACACAGAGATGCGTACAAAGCTCTCCCTCACCCTCCATTGGCAAATCTGACCAATAATCTTCCTGTTTCCAGCTTACAAGCTAGAATTAAACCAGGAAGCACCAGTGACTAGATCAATAAAACAAAAGTGGTCAGATGAAGCAGATGCTAAGCTACAGGACTGTTTTGATAGCACAGACTGGAATATGTTCCTGGATTCCTCCAATGGCATTGAGGAGTACACCACGTCATTGGCTTCATCAATAAGTGCATCGATGACGTCGTCCCGACAGTGACCGTACGTACATACCCCAACCAGAAGCCATGGATTACAGGCAACATCCGCACTGAGCTAAAGGCTAGAGCTGCCGCTTTCAAGGATTGGGACTCTAACCCGGAAGCTTATAAGAAATCCCAAGATGCCTAAGATCGAATCGAACTACACCGTCTCTGACGCTCGTCGGATGTGGTAGGGCTTGCAAACCGTAACAGACTACAAAGGGAAGCACAGCCGACAGCTGCCCAGTGACACAAGCCTACCACACGAGCTAAACTACTTCTATGCTCGCTTCGAGGCAAATAACACAAACATGCATAAGAGCACAAGCTGTTCCGGAAGTCTGATCACACTCGCAGCAGCAGATGGGAGTAAGACCTTTAAACAGGTCAACATTCACAAGGCCGCTGGGCCAGACAGATTACCAGGACGTGTACTGCGAGTACTGCACTCCACACTGCCCTTTCACACCTGGACAAAAGGAACACCTATGTGAGAATGCAACTGGATCCTGGACTTCCTGACGGGCCTCCACCAGGTGGTTAGGTTAGGTAACAACACATCCGCCACGCTGATCTACAAAACAGGGGCCCCTCAGAGGTGCGTGCTCAGGCCCCTCCAACACCATCATTAAGTTTGCTGATGACAACAGTGGTAGGCCTGATTACAGACAACAACGAGACAGCCTATAGGGAGGTGGTCAGAGACCTGTCCGTGTGGTTCCAGGACAACAACCTCATCCAAACGTGATCAAGACAAAGGAGATGACTGTGGACTACAAGAAAAAGAGGGCCGAGCACGCCCCCATTCTCATCGACGGGGCTGCAGTGGAGAAGGTTGAGAGCTTCAAATTCCTTGGCGTCCACATCACCAACAAACTAACGTGGTCCAAGCACACAAAGACAGACGTGAGGAGGGCATGACAAAACCTATTCCCCTTCAGGAGACTGAAAAGATTTGGCATGGGTCCTCAGATCCTCAACGTTCTACAGCTGCATCATCGAGAGAATCCTGACTGGTTGCATCACTGCCTGGTATGTCAACTGCTCGGCCTCTGACCGCAAGGCACTACAGAGAGTATTGCGAACGGCCCAGTACATCACTGGGCCAAGCTTCCTGCAATCCATGACCTCTATACCGTGCGGTGTCAGAGGAAGGCCCTAAAAATTGTCAAAGACTCCAGCCACCAATGTCATAGACTGTTCTCTCTGCTACCGCACGGCAAGCAGTACCGGAGCGCCAAGTCTAGGTCCAAGAGGGTTCTAAACTGCTTCTACCCCCAAGCCATAAGACTCGAACACCCTATTTTACACTGCTGCTACTCTATTTTTACCATCTATGCATAGTCACTTTAATAACTCAACCTACATGTACATATTACCTCAACTAACCGGTGCCCCCACACATTGACTCTGTACAGGTACCCCTCTGTATACAGTCTTGCTAATGTTATGTTTACTGCTGCTCTTTAATTACTTGTTACTTTTATTTCTTATTCTTATCCATATTTTTTAAAACTGCATTGTTGGTTAGAGGCTCGTAAATAAGAATTTCACTGTAAGGTCTACACCTGTTGTATTCGGAGCATGTGACTAATACAATTAGATTTCAATTAACTGGTGTGCCTTGTTAAAGGTTAATGTGTGGAATTTATTTCCTTCTTAATGCGTTTGAGCCAATCAGTTGTGCTGTGACAAGGTGGGGGTGTATACAGAAGATAGCACCTATTGGGTAAAAGACCAAGTCCATATTATGACAAGTACAGCTCAAATAAGCAAAGAGAAATGACAGCATCATTACTTTAAGACATGAAGGTCAGTCAATACGGAAAATGTCAAGAACTTTAAAAGTTTCCTCAAGTGCAGCCACAAAAACCATCAAGCGCTATGATGAAACTGTCTTTCATGAGGACTGCCACAGGAAAGAAAGACCCAGAGTTACCTCTGCTGCAGAGTTCATTAGAGTTACCAGCCTCAGAAATTGCAGCTCAAATAAATGCTTCAGAGTTCAAGTAACAGACACATCTCAACATCAACTGTTCAGAGGAGACTGTGTGAATCAGGCATTCATGGTCAAATTGCTGCAAAGAAACCACTAATAAAGGACACCAATAATAAGAAGAGACTTGCTTGGGCCAAGAAACAGGAGCAATGGACATTAAACCGGTGGAAATCTGTCCTTTGGTCTGATGAGTCCAAATTTTAGATTTTTGGATCCAACCGCCTTTGTGAGACGCAGAGTAGGTGAAAGGATGATCTCTGCATGTGTGGTTCCCACCGTGAAGCATTGAGGAGGAAGTGTGATGGTGCTTTGCTGGTGACACTGTCTGTGATATATTTAGAACTAAAAGGCACACTTAACCAGCATGGCTACCACAACATTCTGCAGCGATACACCATCCCATCTAGTTTGTGCTTATTGGAACTATCATTTGTTTTTCAACAGGAAAATAACCCAACACACCTCCAGGCTGTCTAAGGGCTATTAGACCAAGAAGGAGAGTGATGGAGAGCTGCATCACCTGGCCTCCACAATCACCCGACCTCAACCCAATTGAGATGGCAGCCAAGAAGTGCTCAGCATACGTAGCAACTCCTTCAAGAATGTTGGAAAAGCATTCCAGGTGAAGCTGGTTGAGAGAACGCCAAGAGTGTGCAAAGCTGTCAAAGCCTTTGAAGAATCTCAAATATATTTTGATTTGTTTAACCCTTTTTTGGTTACTACATGATTCCATGTGTGTTATTTCATAGTTTTGTTGTCTTCACTATTATGCTACAATGTAGAAAATAGTAAAAATACAGAAAACCCTTGAATGAGTAGGTGTGTCCAAACTTTAGACTGGTACTGTATATTGTACGGTAATTTAATAGTCTCTGTGAGTCTACCCACTTGACAGTGCAGCTCATCAGCACTGATCCTAAGGCCTGCTGTGGAGGACTCCGTTTCCCCGTTAGCAGTACTGGGGTCGGCAGCCAACAGATCCAGAGTCCTCAGGGTGTGGATGTAGAAGTCCTTCTTCAGACCAAGAGATCCCTCTAACACCATGATAGAGTCCGCTGCCTGCTCTTTCAGCTTCAATAGGAGACAGTGACACAGCACCATGTAATCCCTCACGTCATTCACTCATGTTTTAAAATTGTGTTCTGTTGTCTAATATGTCCTGAGGAAAATAGGAGACTCACCACGCTCAGGATATTTTCAGTCAACTCTTTCTCCTGCTGCACAATATTCAACCTATAGACAACATGGAAAAAGAATGTAATGCTGTACTGATAAAAATCCTGTCATACCTACAGCAATACCAATTTAGTTCTGAAAGCAAAAGGAGAACCAAAGAACCTACATGTTCATCTGATGAGGCCCGGGTTTTGTCTGTTTTTCTGGAAAACTACTTAACACAATGGTTCGTATGGCCCTTTGAGAGACAACATATGGATACAATTATTAGAAATGACAGAATTATGTCAACCTGGTGGTCTATTATACAGTACAATCAATCCTCCTCTGCAGAAAGTTCTCCCCAGTGCCCATTCTCACCAGCGGTTGTAGATGATGACAGCCATGGCAGTGGTGGGAGGCAAAGTGGACAGATCCAGGTCAACATGTTTCACTCCAGGTGGAACCTTACTCACACACAGCAGCTCATTCAGCAGCATGTTCAACACAGGAATAGTCAAGCTGAGGAGGGGAAAATGATGTCAATTCAATATGAAAACACCTACATAAAAACTAACAAAAACCACACTACTATCCTAGCTTTTCAGGGTAATGAAATAACAACAAATTCTCAAATAAAAAGAGTCACTGCAAACAGATGTTTCTATATCACACTCACCCTTTCTCCAATACATCTAGATCCCACTTCAAGTGTGCTGCTACTTTAAGAGCCAACAGCTTCAGAGTGCGGTTCCTG
Organism: Brachymystax lenok tsinlingensis; assembly: GCA_030435695.1. Taxonomy (NCBI): domain Eukaryota; kingdom Metazoa; phylum Chordata; class Actinopteri; order Salmoniformes; family Salmonidae; genus Brachymystax; species Brachymystax lenok. The sequence goes on along the minus strand of CM059806.1, from coordinate 619,327 downwards.
CGGTTGTCTGCAGGAGGCTGGACTTGGTTCTGTTCGTTCACAGAGGGCTTGGCCGCTTGTTCAAGGAACTGGATGACAAGCTGCACTGGAACAGGATCTGAAGGAAGGAAACATACGTTTTCAATCAAACAAGCCAGTCGAGTTTGAGTCCACTCATGCCTGTTCGATCACTGCTACCAATATGGTTATGCCAATCAGATCTGGACCAATATTCAGAGAGGATTCTCTCTCTTTCAACAGACCTGGATGGGACTTCTGGAGGTGGTTCTCCAGCAGCATCTCATCCAGGAGAAACTCGAACCAGGAAGTCTGAGGAGGAGTGCTCGGCCGGCTGCCACTCACAGCCACACGGTCCACCGCCTCTGCACTCATCTCCACCTGTCAGTGTCACACAGTCTTGGTTACACTTAGGCTATAGATGCCAATTCTATTCACGAAGGCATCTTCCATCCGGGGGGATCTTTATGAGGTTAGGGTTCCCACACGGCCATATTTCTACGTTATAATGCTTGTTCACGGAAGACAGAGGCGACCGACCACCTGTACTAATTATCTAGCGGGCACCTGTGTAACGGAAGGATGCCAGAAAAGTGTTGTAACTAAAATTAAATAAAACTACTGTCGGCTGCAACTGTTAAAACCGGTTACAAGTGTCCAGTAACTGTATATTTTGCATTTGTGAAATTATTTGTGTGTGACTTATGTTTTATGTTTCCAAAACCATATCGCAAGACAGTCTATTAACATTTCTAAATGTCCCCATGGTCCCAGCTGTGGGCGATACTTACATCAGAGAACCCTAGGGATAAGATAGAATGCTTCCTTGGCTTCTGGAGAGCAAGGTTACATGATGCTTACATTTACCTTTTTAAGATGCTAACAATGCTTGTTCGAAATTTCACCGCAAAGCACTGAAAAAAATCCTCAATAAGCAACAAGAAATTGCAATTTCATATTGAATTTAAAATTACCTAATCCCCTAAATTATAATGGGATTGATCCAAATTTTAAATAAATTCACTGGTTTGCCAGAAATCGTAGTTCCCTTCTGATCCCCTAGTCGCGTTCGTTCACTACACCCTAGACCAGATTCTTAACACAGCCACAAAGTCATAAACACCGGCTATTTCTACAATCTCTTTTTAAAATCTGATTTTAAACCTAACGACACTGATAACCTTACGCCCAACCTCAAATTAAAAACACATTTGTTTTCATAATTGTTCACGAAACACTGGACCCAGAGCTACCAACCCTGCAAGCTCACTTCTCCATAATGCTACCTAGTAGCAAAGTAACCAAATTTCCAATGGATATTAAATAATAAATCCAAAACCAGTCTAACTTAAGTTATGCAAATATCAATTTCCTAAAGAAATTAAGCTAGAGAAAAACATCTGATGAGGTGCACAATCAAGCAAACAAAAGTTAGACAGCTAACGTTAGCTACCTAAACTAATGTTAGCAGCTAGCAGTTGTTGCTAGCTAGCTAGGTGGGTCTCCCTAATATTATCAAGCTGGCCAACGTAAATGAATGAGAGTTTACCTTCTTTGAGTTCGCAATTCTAAAAATATTCAGAAAGGTTTAATGTTTTGACACCTAACGTTAGCTAGCTTACTCCAAGATGCGTTCTAATGATTTGTTTTGCTCAATGAACATCTCTGACGTCATATCCACATCCGCTCCAATCATAAACGTGCTTATCCTGCACCCTTTTTGCGCTTCGTGCACGTGCATTTGTACTTTATATCTGACAGGCTTCACAAATTGCAGATGTTTGCCTAATCTTCCAATTAATCTAGCTATTTGTTAGTTTAAAAAAATTATGGAAACAATAACAAGCTATTACATAACTTCCATTTACAGTTTGGATGAACTTTATTATGCCAGTAACATATTTTCTTCAATTCAAATCACTACAACCGAAAGCAACTTCCAGGCAGACTGATAAATAGTCTGACATTTGTTTGACAAGTCTATTCCAATACCTCCAGTGGTGGACCACTGATGTTACTTTTGTGGTTCTTATACAGATTTCCATAATGCTGTGGTCCATATGACTGAAAATGTAATTCCTCCATCTGTGGGTTCATCATACACTACATTACCAAAAGTATGTGGACACCTGCTCATCGAACATCTCATTCCAAAATCATGGGCATTAATATGGAGTTGGTCCCCCCTTTCTGCTATAACAGCCTCCACTCTTCTTGGAGAGCTTTCCACTAGATGTTGGAACATTGTTGCAGGGACTTGCTTCTATTCAGCCACAAGCGCATTAGTGAGTTCGGGCACTGATGTTGGGCAATTAGGCCTGGCTCACAGTCGGCGTTCCAATTCCTCCCAAAGGTTTTCGATGGGGTTGAGGTCAGGGCTCTGTGCAGGCCAGTCAAGTTCTTCCACACAGATCTCTACAAACCATTTTTGAAAGGACCTCGCTTTGTGCACGGGGGCATTGTCATGCTAAAATAGGAAAGGGCCTTCCCCAAACTGTTGACACAAAGTTGGAAGCACAGAATTGTCTAGAATGTCATTGTATGCATTAAGATTTCCCTTCACTAGAACTAAGGGCCCTAGCCCAAATCATGAAAAACAGCCCCAGACCATTATTCCTCCGCCACCAAACTTAACAGTCGGCACTATGCATTGGGGCAGGTAGTGTTCTACTGGCATCCGCCAAACCCCGATTAGTTCGTCAGACTGTCAGATGGTGAAGCATGGTTCATCACTCCAGAGAATGCGTTTCCACTGTTCCAGAGACCAATGGTGGCGAGCTTTATGCCACTTCAGCCAACCCTTGGCATTGCACATGGTAATCTTAGGCTTGTGTGTAGCTGCTCGGCCATGGAAACCCTTTTCATGAAGCTCCCGACTAATTGTTGCTTCCAGAGGAAGTTTGGAACTTGGTAGTGAGTGTTGCAACCAAGGAGAGACGATTTCTAAGCGCTACGCGCTTCAGCGCTCGGTGGTCCTGTTCTGTGAGTTTGTGTGGCCTACCACTTTGCTGGCTGAGCCGTTGTTGCTCCTAGACTAATCCACTTCACAATAGCATCACTTACAGTTTACTGGGGCAGGTCAGCAAGGCAGAAATTTGATAAGCTGACTTGTTGGAAAGGTGGCATCCTATGATGGTGCCACGTTGAAAGTCACTGAGCTCTTCAGTAAGGCCATTCTACTGCCAATGTTTGTCTATGGAAATCGCATGGCTGTGTGCTCGGTTTTACACACCTGTCAACAACGGGTGTGGCTGAAATAGCCGAATCCACTAATTTGAAGAGGTGTCCACAGCCTTGTGTATATACAGCTTAAGTCGGAAGTTTACATACACCTTAGACAAATACATTTAAACTCAGTTTTTCACAATTCCTGACATTTAATCCTAGTAAAAATTCCCTTTCTTAGGTCAGTTAGGACCACGACTTTATTTTAAGAATATGAAATAATAGTAGAGAGAATGATATATTTCAGGTTTTATTTCTTTCATCACATTCCCAGTGGGTCAGAAGTTGACATACATTCAGTTAGTATTTGGTTGCATTGCCTTTAAATTGGGTCAAATATTTCGGGTAGCCCTCCACAAGCTTCCCACAATAAGTTGGGTGAATTTTGGCCCATTCCTCCTGACAGAGCTGGTGTAACTGAATTAGGTTCGTAGGCCTCCTTGCTCGCACACGCTTTTTCAGTTCTGCCCACAAATTTTCTATAGGTTTGAGGTCAGGGCTTTGTGATGGCCACTCAAATACCTTGACTTTGTTGTCCTTAAGCCATTTTGCCACAACTTTGGAAGTATGCTTGGGGTCATTGTTCACTTGGAAGACCCATTTGCGACCAAGCTTTAACTTTCTGACTGATGTCTTGAGATGTTGCTTAAATATATCCACATAATTTTCCTGCCTCATGATGCCATCTATTTTCCGAAGTGCACCAGTCCCTCCCGCAGCAAAGCATGATGATGCTGCTGCCCCCGTGCCTAACGGTTGGGATGGTTTCTACAGCTTGCAAGCCTCCCCCTTTTCCCTCAAAACACAACGATGGTCTTTATGGCCAAACAGTTCTATTGTTTTATCAGACCAGAGGACATTTTTCAAAAAAGTAGGATCTTTGTCCCCATGTGCAGTTGCAAACCGTAGTCTGGCTTTTTTATGGCGGTTTTGGAGCAGTGGCTTCTTCCTTACTGAGCGGCCTTTCAGGTTATATTGATATAGGACTTGTTTTACTGTGGACATAGATCATTTTGTACTGGTTTCCTCCAGCATCTTCACAAGGTCCTTTGCTGTTGTTCTGGGATTGATTTTCACTTTTCGCACCAATGTATGTTCATCTCTAGGAGACAGAACGCATCTCCTTCCTGAGCGGTATAACGGCTGCGTGGTTTATACTTGCGTACTATTGTTTGTACAGATGAATGTGGTATCTTTAGGTGTTTTGAAATTGCTCCCAAGGATGAACCAGACTTGTGGAGGTCTACAATTTTTTTCTGAGGTCTTGGCTGATTCCACCATGATGTCAAGCAAAGAGGCACTGAGTTTGAAGGTAGGCCTTGAAATACATCCACAGGTACACCTCCAATTGACTCAAATGATGTCAATTAGCCTATCAGAAGCTTCTAAAGCCATTACATAATATTCTGGAATTTTCCAAGCTGGTTAAAGGCATAGTCAACTTAGTGTATGTAAACTTCTGACCCACTGGAATTGTGATACAGTGAATTATAAGTGAAATAATCTGTCTGTAAACAATTGTTTGAAAAATTACCTGTGTCATTCACAAAGTAGATGTCCTAACCGACTTGCCAAAACTATAGTTTAACAAGAAATTTGTGGAGTGGTTGAAAAACGTGTTTTAATGACTCCTACATAAGTGTACGTAAACTTCCGACTTCAACTGTATAGTGTATCTACTGACAATGAGGACAAAAAGTAACTTCACCTCAATAATTGTATGTGTTGAAACTAGTGGAAACTCCTTTGGCAATCGTAGGGCTAGGTCCCAGCTGGTTACTAGCCAGTTGACTATTTTTACATTATGAACATTAATTAGGATACATAACCTTCCCAAAAAAGGCACAAAACATATATGACGTACAACATAAAATAGTATGTTTGCTAACTTTCTGTTGAGTTATGTTCTCAATTTACCATGGTTAAAAGGACCACATCAACCATCTGCCACCATAAAATGTGGCATACCGGCTCCTGAAGAACCCAACAGTTTAGAATAGCTAGAACAATCTATTCAAAGATGCACAGGCATAATTGTCTCTAAGGTAAAATACAGGGATGGGTCACTGAGTGCACAGATTCTGGTAAACGAGACCGCTCCAAGAGCATATGTACTTTGCATTGACATTTCAGGAGAAAAACAGCAGATAGCAGCTTTGCAAAAGTCATTGCAGTTCAGCACTAGCAATAGCAAAACATTTGAGACAAATATAATTAAAACACATCGTAGATAGACTTCATAGTTTCTATGCATTTACAAATTCATCCACTTTCTTTACAATTTCCAGACATAGCAAGTTAGACTGGCATACTATGACGACCAGTAAAATATCCAAGTTAGGGTCATTGTAAATAAGAATTTGTTCTTAACTGACATGCCTAGTTAAATAAAGGTTAAATAAATTAAAAAGACAAAGGAATCCAGAACAATAGGTTTTTAAAATGAAAAGCAACCTAAATGGATAGCCTCAGAGCCTGCCTTCACTCCCCATAAGGCAGGGATCATAATCTAGATTCAGCCGCAGGATGATCATTTCTTGAGCGGATGGTCAGGGGGCCAGAACATAATTGCAAATAATTTCTACTTTCTAGTCTGCAAATTGACCGCAAGAAGCCCAGATGTTTGACTAAAACAAAATAATTTCAACCCTGCTTACATTGGCATACGGTCACGTGGCACTCTTTTTGTAAATTAAAATCACTTGGAGCTGATTTCCCGATGTTTTGACAGTCTTTCATGTCCAACACCACACACATATATACACACACACAGTGCATTCGGAAAGTAGTTAATTTTAGAATAAGGCTGTAACGTAATTTTTTTGGGAAAAAGTCGTGGTCTGAATACTTTCCCGAATGCACTGTTTATCTTTTTCTCTCTCAGAAAACTTGGGGGGGCAAATACCACCACCCACAGGCCAAATTGGGGAACCTTGCCATAAGGCTTAAGAGTGGGCTCTGCTCGACCTTATCCGCCCCTTCCTTTTTACATCATACAGAAGAAACGGGGGTGTGCAGGCAAATAAATCCTAAGACACAAAGCAGCACACTTTAACTGTTAAAACACATATGCACTGCATGTGCGCCAATACTAAGAGGTAAATAATGACAAGAGAATAGTGGACCTGTCGCCCTTACATGCATGTGTACTTTACTTTCAATCAAGACATCACAGTAATTAGTGTTTTGGAAAACAAAATACAGTACTATGACTCACATGGCATTGTGAACTTCACCCCCTAACTATTCATTAAGAGTTTGACCACTTATCTGACATGCAATAATTATGGGACCAACTGAATGTTCTCATCATGGATCTCACTCTGTTACATGTGTGATTTGTTACTGTGCAGAATACCAAGACAATTTACACTCCCCGTACAATGTCAAAGGGACTGAATATTCAATCAACACGCTTCCACAGATTTTACGAGAACCAACCACGAAGGGATTGTATTGCATCCAACTATGGTAACAGACACTGCAGAGCCAGAAGAAAGTCTTGTCTCAGTAGTTAGGCTGAAGCTGAGCTGTCTTCAGTACTGGAAGGAGATGACAGAGTTGACTTTGTAGACGTGATAGGACCTGTTCCAGAAAACCCTTGAGAAGTAGTTTGTGTAGGGCGAGTAGTTCATCTTTATCTCATGACAGAATCGCCCGTGTTTGGAGAAGGAGTACATCTCGCCTTTGTCATACACCACCTGGTGGAGGAAAGAGGGCAACAGTCAATGCAAGAAAGAACAGTAATGCGCAAGAAAGCAATCCTGTATATAGGCTATATTTCTCAGAACGCCGTTTTACTGCTTATCAAAGTGTGTGTGTGTCTGGTATAATGTCGCAGTATAGGGAGTGGTGTTCCTAATACTCACATGGCTGTTGGCGATATCCAGCAGGTCTTTGATCCTGCAGCCCTTGGTGTGACTCAACTCGTTGCACAACGACTCTTCGATAATCACGTAGCTCGTCTTGTGCAAAGACAGAATCTTGTAGACATCTTCCGCAGACCTCATTGCATACACCTGGTATGTCTATTTGACACAAAAGACAAGGTTTCAAACGGGGGGGATTGACAGAAGGAAAAAAATAATTACTAGGGAGAACAGCTATCCTATGTTTCAGGGGGAGATATGTTTTAACCTGTAGGATTAATCATGTTTTTTTCTATCTCAATATTTTCCCCTGTTTGCGTCTACTCTACTAAGTGCAAACCATATGATTCAGGTAGCCCTACTCACATCCTCACTCCTCCTCAGCAGGTCAATGTCTGAGTAGAGAGGCAGACTGGTCACAGTCCAACCTGAGCACAGCTTCACCGAACCCAACAGCTGTGGGCTGCCCGCAAACACTGCCGCCATCGGGGCATGGGTCCTAGAGAGGAAAGAGAGGAACAGAGGCGGGACAGAAAGAAAAAGAGGGGAGGCAAAAATGGGTTGGTGGGTCAGAACCCTCAGTAAGAATGTACTGTGTAACCTGTATTAAATGATCTGTGTGAGAGGCAATGAGGCAGATTACACACTTTATCCAGTTCATCAGCTCGACTGTATCAGGGTCATAGAATTCTTGCAGCTCTGATAGTTCTGCTATGACACGGGGAAAGTACTGAAAGAAGGACAGAGGGTTATGCCAATTTAACATGCTACAAATGTCACCTTAATTGTTAAAGTTCAAAGCATGAGAATACTAATACATGATACTAACGTATATTGCAAACCTCACCTCTCTCCATAAACTGAATCCAATGATGGTTGGAACTGCTGTGCTCAATATCAAGGCCTGTTTGGGTAAAATAAGCAGCAAAAGATGAATGTTATACTTTTACATTATGAACAGATATGGTGCTTGTAGCCTAAAACAGACTGTGATAGCTAGGTATCACAGTCTGAAACAAAGCAATACAATTGTTTGGAAAGCTCCCCTCTTTACAACTAGGTCGCAGTTGTAAATGAGAACTTGTTCTCAACTTGCCTATTTACCTGGTTAAATAAAAGGTGAAATAAAAAAATATTAAAAACAGAATAAAATTACATTTGAACTTACTCTACTGGTTGTCTCTGCGGTTGGTTCTTATGCCTCTGGAAATTTGAGAATAAATATCTATTATTAACCTGACCTTTCAAGACGCTGGTACTGCACAGAGATTTCTATCACCTGACACACGCGCATAACCATGTACACACCTGCACGCGATCGGCTAGTATGCATGCAGCATGTATTTACATCGTGTGAGCGTGCCTCAGGTGATGAACAAACTGTGATAGCCACTTACAGCTACCCACATGCGTTTTGAAGTCGGTTAAATAATACTTTCTTGTGAATATTTTGTCTCACATTTCCAACTGCATAAGGACGAAATCAGCTGACAACCAGTATAGTAAGTTAAAATAAAATGTATTCAACATTCTGACTTGTAAAGGGCCCGTTTGGTGTTCTGTTTTGTTAGCTATGAATATGGTGCCAGAGGCATGTCCACATTCAAAGCATAGAGGTTATTGTGTTTGGAGACAATTGAATGGAAATGCCTCTCTCACCAGTACCACAGGGTGGATGGACTTCAGCCTCAGCCACCTGAACAAAGTCACCCAGAGCTCTGGAGAACACACGCCAAACGCTGTGAACATGCAGACGTATGGGGTCCACAAATACTTCATCCTGCGGGAGAGTTAATCCATAGTTGAACACCACATGTGTGGTGGCCATTTTTTGTTTTGATATCTGAAAAGTTACAGCAAGTAAACCTGAATCATTTAGGAACATACCCCTCAAAGACCATAGCCAGAGCCCCGAAAAGCATTGTGTGGAAAACATGGTAGATGACCTCAGGTTGCTCTCCTATTCGTCCATCTTCGAGTCTGAGGTTCGTTTTCATTGGCTCACCACTATCACCATGGAGACACAAAAATGACTGAATGGCCATACGAAGGTTTTTGTATTTCAAATCGACCATATTATGAGAACACAAAACAACAGCTTCTCTTGCCGTCTACTATGTGTAGTTTCTAACCTGAGCCTCCTGTAGATGGTCTGCAGTGTTGATATGAGACAGATGAGGAGGACCAGTAGGTAAAAAGGCAGGACTGATGCTTGGGTCAGCCGCAGGAAAAAGTCCTGACTGGGGGTCTGGAAGCATTCTTGACACAGGAGCCGGTTGGTCACAAAGTCTCTGAGGAAGAGAACCCATTCAATATTTTCATCAATATTTTTATATTTACTGGTTGTTCATTGCTAGTTAACATTATGATCGAACACTTAATATTAATACATTTACTACAATAAGACTTCACACTAGAAATACCTTATCTTTGTCTTATTGTTAAATGCCAAATATTTGGGTCAGTTCTAAGTTAGAAAGTGTTGCAACTCACGTTGTTGTGTTGAGTCCGAATTTCACTTCAAGAAATTTCAAAATGAAATCACTCTCTCTGACTGGCATGAGTCGCTGGAAATCAAATTAGATGCATATTACATGAAAATGTTGATCTTCCAACTCAAATCCCATCTACTACAACATGTTGTGTGTTCGTTAATCAGACGTTGCAATTTCCTTTCAAATACACATCCAGAGGGGGAACATTCTCATATTTCCAACAATGTTACAATATTGATGAAACTGAACCTAAACTCAGGGACTCTCACCTTGGCCACATAGCTGAAGGTGATCCCGGTGGTGAAGCAAAGGTAGAAATGCAGAAAGACCTTCATCAGTCTGGCCACTAGGGGGCCCATCTTCATGTTTTGCTGAAAACAAGACCACAGACAACATTTAAAAGCGATTGTGGCAACTGCTAAAGATCAGAGAAACCACTGATTATTTAACATTAGCAGCTTCCACCATCTTATTAAGCCTAATTTACGCCTTGTGCTTCAATCAAACGTTCCCTCCATGTGCGAACGGTAGTGGATGTTTAATATTTCATCATTTTGTGTGTAAGGTGGAAGCTAACTTACAGCTCCAAAGCCTCACTGCCATTTGGTTCCACAGAGTAAGTCAGAAGCTCTCTCTACCTGGAAGTACCTCGCTAGCACTGAGCTGATGAGGAGGCTGAGCAAAGGAGAGCTGAGCAGGGCTGGGTTCTGGAATTGGAGGACGTAGGCCAGGAAGAGAGAGCTCAGGTACACCTTGTGAATGTCAGCCATCTTGTCAATCACACAGAGAGACAGAAAGAGAGAGAGATACTGAGACTATATCCAATTGACTGAATCCTTTGACATTTTATCATACCAAAATATCCTTCAGCAAATGTTTTATCTGCAACAACCATGAAGACGGAAGTCAGTATTTGAAGTCAGCAAATAGGTCTTCAAAATGAGATAACACCACAATAACTTTGGAGGGCAGTAAGTAAGTACCTTGCGGGGCGGCACCAGGTCAAAGGAGTCGAGCAGGAACAGGGCCAGACCCTGGACGAAGAGCACGTAGTGGCTGTGCTCCCACACCAGGATGAAGGTGAAGGTGGTGGCACTCATCAGGAGGTAACAGAACATCTACAACACAGAGGGGAGAGCCATCATGTCAATTTTACCCACAGGGAAAAACCCACAGGTGGTATGATGAAGAGCTTTGAAACACAAACGTAAAATAGCTCTATATTCCCTATATCCCACACATAACGATGAGCTTCCAGCTTTGAAATCAATTTAATTGAAAGCAATACACAGTCTGTCTCACTCTATCCCTCTCCCTTACTCCAATGACCTAGGTGTTTAAAAAGCAATTACATTTGGAGTAACATGGAAAGGCAGCTTACCTCTGAGGCAGAGTTAACGTTATTACTCAGGAATCCTGTTAAGGCTGCAACTTGGCAAGAGAAGTAAGGCAAAGCCCAGTTGTCCCGCAGTGGAATGGCATAGTCCACTTTGGTTGTGTCTGGTCTGGGGAGACAATGAATGAACAATGACAGAATTAAAACAAGTTACGTTGTAATGTCTGAATGCTGATGAAGACCATGATAATGGCTGTGTCCTGATGCATCACACTTACACTTAAACACTTTCTCTCATGGATTTAACAATGGTGGAAACTACCCTCCAGCCAACACTCCTATGCTTTTAAATCCTTGACAGGGAGGGTACAAGTGCACACCTCTGGAAAAAGCAGGACAATGGGGAAACAGACATAGCCTGCATCGTAGGGCCCTGGTCAAAAGTAGTGCACACTATAAAGGGAATAGGGTGCCACTTGGGACACACAAATTGTGTCTGATAGTGTTTCCATCTCCCACTCACCGGTTGATAACATACCAGGCCACAGCCAGTATGCCAGCCACGCACGTGCCACTCATCACCCAGCTGGACACAAAGAGGGCAGTGACGTAGACAGCCTGGAGGCCAAACACCACCCCGATGTAGAAGTATACTGGCTCTATTACATCCTGCAGGGTGGAGGAAACCCTACCAGTCAGAGTACATCACCAGCATCTCTATGGGTGATAAGACTGCAGGATGTGGGTAGGCAGCGCGTCAACTAACGCAAGTTGCCATGCAGCCAAAAACCACAAATTCAAGTCAGATCTTTTGGATCAAGGGAAAGAGATTATCTCTAGGTGGTGCACTGACCTGGCTTCCTGTGATTCTATAGAGCAGGCTAGTAATAAGCTCTGGGTACAGAGACAGGCGTTCCACTGCGTTGATGGTCTGACCAGACACAGTCCTGTTGTCTCTCATCAGCTCGTATATCCCTGAAGCAGAAAAACAACGAATCCATAAGACCGAAATAATAAGATGACAATGACTGAAACCTTAGTTGTAGTAACAGTATGACAACATATGATAGTGTTACAGTATAACTGTGACTGGATGAGACAGGCTGTCTCAGGTTTGGATATCAAAACCACTGATTTGTATTGGATACTGGTTTGTTTGGGGAAGATTAGACTATTACCTCTTTCAAAGGAGGGTGCTGTCAACATGTGTTTGTAGTAGTAATAGTAGAGTCCACTGCCACCCTGGAAGGTGATTTCCCGTTCCAGCTCCTGAAACAAAATAAACACAAAGGCAGGGTAAGCACTGTTCATATTCCTGTTAACACCTGGCCATTATCTAACCATTTATCACACAGGAAAAGAGAACGAGAGAGTAAGGAGAGAGAGAACGAGAGAGAGAGAACGAGAGAGAGAGAAATGGATTGGGGAAGACCCAGCGCTACCCTAGCCTGGTTACTAGTCTGTAGGCTTTCATTCCACTCCTTGCTACTCCTTGTCATGCCAAGTGTGGCATGGCAAGAAGTGGAATGGTTGCACAAACAGACTAGTACCCAGGCTTGCTCTACCCACCTGTCTGCTAGAAAACCAGAACTTCCTCTCGTGGTAGGTGTAGAGATACACTGCATACATCATGCCACATGTAACTGCTGCCAGGCATCCGAAGAACAGCTTCACTAGACTCTGAAGCATAACCGCTGCTGAGTGGGGGTAGAGTACGTTTGAACATCAATCACGTTATTGTCAGACAAAAGTCACACACTACCCAACGCACATCTTTTACTCTGCGATTGTGTCAGTCAGTGATCAACCTTGTCCCCAGGCTATTTGCGCATAGCATTGGAGGAAGTATCTGGTGAAAGGGATTCATCAGTGAGAGGCTCCATCCCTACCCTTACAGTGAGAAAATAACAAGAGATCCACTCACATCTGCAGGCACTCCGGCTTCTTTTGACAGGAGAGGGCTTCTGACTGCCTGCCTCCTTTTTATCTTCTTCCTTCTTCTCCTCCTCCTCATCTTCCTTCTCTTTCTCCTGAACCCCACAGGTAGCTCCATCTGTGTCCTCCGAGCACTTTTCCTTCAGACTAACCTTGTCCACTGGTGAAAGAAAAGGAACACGTTACAACTTCACCCACATACAGTTTGTCCTGGCTGTCACCAAACCATGCAGGCCTACAGTTGACGCCTAATGAGTGTGGCTGGTTACTTGTAGAATTCGCTGAGCAAGGTTCAGATTCACATTGCTGCTGTTGGTCCTCTTCTCCCTCCTTTACCACTGCTGTCCGGCATCTCAACTCTGCCATATCCTGTTAAACCACAAGAGGCATATTCCCATTATGGGTCGGGACACCCTGGCCTAACATAACCCACACAGCTAGCGTAACTGCAGCGAGTTCCTGGCCAACTAGCTACCATTCCAGCTAACTAGCGGCTACTTCTGGCCAGCTAGATACCGTTAACGTGAATGAACCGTGTTCAGGTTAGCGCTAGTCAGCCCACCAGAAGTAGCGACACTGCCAAAGTCCTAGCAAGTGATGCCATATCTGTGCAAACAGGTAGCTATCTAGCTGGCTAAGCTAACGAACACCTCGCTACCTACCCGAGAGATTCACAGCAACCCCATGACATGAACAGAGCTGCCGCCTACTAGTAGCCGGCGAATACTTCGCTAGCTAACGGGTTTTGTCTTCGATCTTGACGCGACGAACGCCTAACGAGCTGGCCAGCTACTCCCGAGTCCTCAAGCGACGTCTCTAACCAACCATGTCTTCCCTACGGTCGCCGACCCTTCTCCTACACACTAGATGGCAGTGTGGGGACTAGCTGGCTGTTTCTGGTAGGAGATAGTGATGGGGATGAAAGTGAAACGAGGATGGAGCAGTGGCACAAATACGGGGGGTAGAAAAGAGCAAAAAGAAAGGGAGCATGGGGTTTGAAGGGGTGATAACAGGAGTGAGTGCCTGTGAGGGTTAGCACTCAAGAGGTAAGCGACCACATTCTAGTGAATAGTCAAAGGTTGCAAGCAACATGGGGTGGAGTTAGAGTTGGATAGCCTGTCTATTCTGTTACACTTCAAGGACAGGGTACTGCCAAATAAAGTAACCATAGGATATAGGAGTTATTATGTGAGGGCTTATGTAGCCATATGGTGGGTGTGAGGCAATGTTGCAGTGGAGGTGCAACAAGTGAGAGTGGAGAGAAGGGTTTCATATGCTGAGGCAGTGAGGGTGGTCCAGGTCGAGGGCGATACAGGTTCAAGGGAGAGATGGGTAGGAGCGTCTAGACCGGGGATTACGTGGCAGGTAGGCGGTGATATGGTATACATAGATAAGAGAAAGCTGGTGATGTTCATAGCAGGATCTGTCAATAGCACTGCTAAAGTAGAGTCTGAAACAGAGAGGATTCAGCTCGTAGTGAAAGCGGCTGGGAGACATCTGAATTTGACAGGGTTGACATGGGAAGAGGTTAGAGTCCTGTATTACTGGATCTTAGTTATGGTGGTAGTACTACAATGGAATGCTCCAAGCCTGTTGGCTAATTGGCAGGAGTTCAAGCAGTTCATTGTAGATAAGTCTAATGTCTAAGTCTAATGTGATTTGTGTGCAGGAAACATGGCTCAAACCGACTGGAGTTTATCATACAGGGATATGTAGTGGTTCGTAGGGACAGAGATGTAGGGGGAGGGTATGTGCCAACCTCATAAAGCAAGGACTTCCTTACAGGATACTAGGCAAAGGTATTGAACAGGAATATGTTGCAGCAGAGCCCCACCTGTTTTGAGCCCCACAACTACACAACCACAACTGCTGACCACAACCACAAAACCTCTGACCATGATTGTCCACAACTATCTAGTGACCACAACCACACAAAATGACTGACTACAAGTACTGAACCACACACCTACTGACCAAATGAAATTTTATTTGTCACATGCGTCGAATACAACAGGTGTAGTAGACCTTACAGTGAAATACTTACTTACAAGCCCTTAACCAAGAATGCAGTTCTAAGAAAATACAACAAAAAAAGTAATAGATAAAAAATAATTAAAGAGTAGCAGTAAAATAAAATAGCGTGGCTACTGTATATACAGGGGGTACCGGTACCGGAGTCGAATGGACACCGATGTTGAGGTAATTGAGGTAATACAGTTGAAGTCGGAAGTTTACATACACTTAGGTTGGAGTCATTTAAACTTGTTTTTCAACCACTCCACAAATTTCTTGTTAACAAACTATAGTTTTGGCAAGTCGGTTAGGACATCTACTTTGTGCATGACACAAGTCATTTTTCCAACAATTGTTTACAGACAGATTATTTCTTATAATTCAGTGTATCACAATTCCAGTGGGTCAGAAGTTTACATACACTAAGTTGACTGTGCCTTTAACCAGCTTGGAAAATTCCAGAAAATTATGTCATGGGCTTTAGAAGCTTCTGAAGCTAATTGACATCATTTGAGCCAATTGGAGGTGTACCTTTGGATGTATTTCAAGGCCTACCTTCAAACTCAGTGCCTCTTTGCTTGACATCATGGGGAAATCAAAAGAAATCAGCCAAGACCTCAGAAGATTTTTCTTAGATTTCCACAAGTCTGGTTCATCCTTGGGAGCAATTTACAAATGCCTGAAGGTACCATGTTCATCTGTACAAACAATAGTACGCAAGTATAAACACCATGGGACCACGTAGCCGTCATACCGCTGAAAGAGGAGACACGTTCTGTCTCCTAGAGATGAACGTACTTTGGTGCGAAAAGTGAAAATCAATCCCAGAACAACAGCAAAGGACCTTGTGAAGATGCTGGAGGAAACGGGTGCAAAAGTATCTATATCCACAGTAAAACAAGTCCTATATCGACATAACCTGAAAGGCCGCTCAGCAAGGATGAAGCCACTGCTCCAAAACCGCCATAAAAAAGCCAGACTACGGTTTGCAACTGCACATGGGGACAAAGATTGTACTTTTTGGAGAAATGTCCTCTGGTCTGATGAAACAAAAATAGAACTGTTTGGCCATAATGACCATCGTTATGTTTGGAGGAAAAAGGGGGAGGCTTGCAAGCTGTAGAAACCATCCCAACTGTGAAGCACGGGGGGTCGCAGCATCATGTTGTGGAGGTGCTTTGCTGCAGGAGGGACTAGTGCACTTCACAAAATCGATGGCATCATGAGGGAGGAAAATTATGTGGATATATTGAAGCAACATCTCAAGACATCATTCAGGAAGTTAAAGCTTGGTCGCAAATGGGTCTTCCAAATGGACAATGACCCCAAGCATACTTCCAAAGTTGTGGCAAAATGGCTTAAGGACAACAAAGTCAAGGTATTGGAGTGGCCATCACAAAGCCCTGACCTCAATCCTATAGAACATTTGTGGGCAGAACTTAAAAAGCGTGTGCAAGCAAGGAGGCCTACAAACCTGACTCAGTTACACCAGCTCTGTCAGGAGGAATGGGCCAAAATTCACCCCACTTATTGTGGGAAGCTTGTGGAAGGCTACCCAAAACGTTTGACCCGAGTTAAACATTTTAAAGGCAATGCTAACAAATACTAATTGAGTGTATGTAAACTTCTGACCCACTGGGAATGTGATGAAAGAAATAAAAGCTGAAATAAATTATTATGACTATTATGAGATGAGATATCTGCCAGGCACGCAGAGATGCGTGTCGCCACCTGGGTGTCAGAAGGGGGGAAGGAGAAAAGTAGTTGAGTGTCATTCACATGGCAATGATAGGAGCGACCATGTGAGGATATGACGGAGCCGAGTGTCTTGGTGTATAGAGAGAAGAGGAGAGGGCCTAGACCCGAGTCCTGGGGGACACCAGTAGTGAGAGGACGTGGTGCAGACAGATCCTCTCCACGTCACCTGGTAAAAGCAGCCTGCCAGGTATGATGCAATCCAAGAGTGTGCAGAGCCTGCCATGCCCCGCCCTGAGAGGGTGGAGAGGAGAATCTGACAGTGTCAAAAGCAGCGGATAGATCTAGGAGGATGAGAACAAAGGAGAGAGAGTCAGCTTTGGCAATGCGGAGAACCTCCGTGACAGAGAAGAGCAGTCTCGTTTGAGAGACCCGTCTTGAAGGCTGACTGGTTAGGGTCATGAAGATCGTCTTGAGTTGATCAGAGAAAGCACTCTCAATTGTTTTGGAAAGAAAAGAAAGAAGAGATAAAGGTAAATAGTTTTTGACATCAGATACAGTAAGTTGTGTTGGTTTCTTGAGGGGGGAGCGACTTGAGCCATTTTAAAGTCAGAGGGATGCAGCCAGTGGTCAGGGATGAGTTGATGAGGGAAGTGAGTAATAAGAGAAGGCCTCCAGAGATGGTCTGGAGTAGGGAGGAGGAGATGGTGTTGAGTGGGCAGATTGTCGGGTGGCCAGACCTCACTAGTTGCAGGATTTCATCTGGAGAGAGGGGAGAAAGAGGTCAAGGCGTAGGGTAGTTCTGTGAGAGTGAGACCAGTGGACCTAATAGGCTGAGTGAATGAGGAGCGGATGTCGTCAACCTAGGACCAGTCGTCGAAAGAGAAGATTGTGACAGTGCATGACCATCTGGGGAGAGGCTGAGTGGCTAGGGAAGGTAGACAGAAAAGGAAACAAAGTAGTGATCAGAGACCTGGAGGGGGGTTGAAGTGAAATTAGTAGGCGAACAACCTCAAGTAAAGATAAAGCATATTGCCTGCCTTGTGAATTGGAGGAGATTGGGAAAGGGTGAGGTCAAAAAAGGCAAGGAGGGGAAAGAGAGAGATGGAAAGAAAGTCAAACGTCGGGCGGTTAAAGTCGCCTAGTAAGAAGAGCAGTGAGCCATCGTCAGAAAATTAGCTTATCAAGGTGTCAGGTTCATTGAGGGACTTTCCAAGGTCACCTGGTGGGTGGTAGATGACAACAATGTTAAACTTGAGTGGACAAGTGACAGTGACAGCATGGAATTCAAATGAGGAGAAGGACAGGTGAGAGAGAGACTTTGTAATACATTTTGTATGACACTTTATAATGCTTCTGAAAAATTGTTGCAAAAACGAACTTTTTTTGTTGCAAAAACTACATTTGTGTTCTTGCTAGATATTTCAGGTCATATATATTGAATTCTGCACTGTACTGTAGGCTGAGGAGGTGAAATGCACAAAAGTATCAAGTGCCATGAGGACATTCAACCCTTACTAAGCCAAATGGATTGGTCAGACTGCAGAACATTGTTGAATTTATTTTTCCATTTCCTTCAACATAAATTACTTCGCATTTTGAAATAGCCAAAAGACCCCTGTAGATATTAGTGTGCATAGAAGTGATGTCCAAGTCAGTCATGAGTAACCTTGGCATGCAGATATAATATTTTTAACGCTTGTTCTATCTATTCAATATACACCCACTAGGTGGTGATGTAACATCATGTGCGTATTGTGAGGATGCATATTTGAGGTAGGAGATACTGTAGAGACATCACAAAGCAAGTTGTGCCTGAGATTTTTATTAAAATTTCCACAACACATAAAGTAAAAATATCAAACATTTTGAGGAATTTCATTCCGAACACAGGCATGCATAGCAACACATTTTAACAATGTAATTTTTGACATTGGTATGATCACATCACCCAACCTTCATGGTCAATACTCAAACATTTTATCAACAATTCATCAAATCAGACAAAATAAAAATATGAATTCACATTATAATAGAGATATCAAAGGAGAACAAAATCAACAAACAGAGGTACATTTAAAAAAAAGTTTTGCATCAGAGTAAAATCAGACATTTAAATGAATATACAAACTACAATTTACACATTAAAGTACATGACAAAGATCTACACTGAAATATAAGATTAACAAACATGTTCTATAATTTCAAAAACAGTATTTTTGTATCACTTCATGATGGTAAACATACTAAAATAATAATCTGTTTAGATAGACTAGTGTTTCTGAGGCTTTTCAACCCAAAATAGTTTTTGTTGTACCTCTCTTCATAATCAATATATAAATATGCATTCAAAAGTCCAAAGTTCTCTGTGCGTATGACACAAGGCTTTAAATATAACCTTTTTCAATTAAATATCTATTAAAATCTTAACAGTGGAAGTATTTTTCAAATTAAATAAATAAATCACATAGAGGGAAAAGATTACACATTTATTTTGTCCCACAAGCATGTTTGCCTTATTAAACTGAAAAAGATGCTACTCTTGATTGTCCACCAGCAGTGCTGTATTTACCCTGTTGTGAGGCAGGTTTAGGAGGAGAGAGACTGGGCACCGAACTAAACTCATTTGACGTGCTCGGCAGTATGTGACGAGCAGTAGAACTTCTTGTGCGTTATGAAGTTGGACAGGTTGTTGAACTGGATGTCGCAGGGGCGGCAGTATTTGACGTTACCCTGTGTTCCCTGGATGGAGCCGTTTAGGCTTCTTTTCACACAGGAGGGTAGGACCTCCTCTGTCTTAGATACTGCTGGGGAGGACGAGGATGAGGAAGTGCTGTTCTTGGGGTTGACACTGACAGGACTCTCTGAATCTGACGATGATACTTGGCTGTCTGGGAGATGGGAATTAACAAGCTTGTTGTCCTGGAGTGTGTTCTCTGTGTTCTCAGGCTCCTTGCAGCCATTTTGTGGCAAAACACCTTGTGTTTCCTGGTAGCCATCAGGCATAGGCTGATCTTTTTCCACCTCACTCCCTTCATTGGGGCTCTGTCTCTGCTCGCTGAGCTCTCTCTGCATCACCACTGTACCTGTGGTGTAGTCTGCACGCTTGATTCCATAAAAGGGTGAAATCTGTTCATCACGTCTAATTTTCTTAAATAAAGGAGGGCTAAATTCTTTGGACAGAAACTGGTCCCTGCTTTCCTCTTTGATGACAGCGAGCTGATCCCCCTTAGTATCGTTGTCATCTACTGGGTTAAACCCTTCTCTTTTTACAACCTCAGATATTTTGTGACCTGGAGCAGGGATGGGGCAAGAGCTCAGTTTGTGCGCAAGGTAGTCTTCCACTTTGTTGAAGCTGATCTTGCACACTGTGCACTCGTGATAGTCCGTGAGTCTTTTAGGAGCGGTAGATAATTTACCAGGGCTTGATGATAAACACTTTTTACTAAGATCGATAGGGCTGTCCAGATCATCTTGAGCTATGTCGTTGCACTTAGATATCAGAGCTGATTTAGTGACAGGGAGATTAGCCTCTGGATGCTTAGGAACCATGCCAAGAAACACGTTGTAACTGGGGTGAAACTGGTTACCATATATCTTCCCTGGGTCTTGGTACATGCCTCGTCCTCCAATGGATGCTATCCCAAAGTAATGTGGATGATGACTCATGGGAGGCCTCTGTTGTTCGTGGTTGGGAACACTAATTTCTAAGTTCTTCCTCCGTTTCCGCGTACATACCATTCTCTGGGTGGCGGGCAGTTTGTTTCCATGCACTCGTTTCATGGGCGGGTCATGACGCGTGGCGCAGTAATACTGCTTGTGAACCATGTAGGTCTCGGTACGACTAAAGGTGATCTTACAGGGCTCGCACGTTGTCTTGTTAGGGTCTGTCACGGGCGTTTGGGATGTTTTGGGGCTTGTCAAATCTCCCTGTATAGAGGGATTCTCATCTGAACTGGTGGGGGTGGAGGGGTTCTTCACGCTACCTGGGAGCTCAGCATGTACTTGTGCCTTCCCTTCCCCAACATCCAGTCCTGACAAGTTCAGACGAGGGGACATGAGATGACTGTTGTGGTCAGATAGATGACCCTGACCCATGTTCATGCTGCCCAACCCACCCAAACCCCCACTTTTAGGGCTCCCTGTATCAGCCACTTTGTCCAGGACACCGGCGTAATCATGTGGCTTGGTCAAGTGCTGCCAACGGCTATTACAGTAGTCCTTTTTATGAACTAAGTAGTTGTCCAAGTTACCGAAAGTGATATTGCATTCGAAACACGTGGCCCCTTTGGGGACAAGTGTGCTGTACATGACATGAGGAGGGTAGTTGTTAGTACCTCCATGCCTCAGTCTACGGTGGACCAGCTCAGACATCTTAGCCAGGATCTCTGAGGCCTGGGGGGCGGCTGTTATGTCCTGTGAGAAGGGGAAATGGGGTAAGAATGGCCCCATTGGGAAAGCAGCGGGGCCCATGTAGTTCTGGATGGGCGAGGATGCCTGGCGAGGGCTGGAGGGTTCTGATTTGACACTGGTGTAGGATAAACTATCCCTGCTCCCTGAATTAGGGCCAGCTTTCACCGGGAAAGTCTCCATCTTCTCCAGCTCTGCATTGGGACTGGTCCTGATGTCAAGGATGCTACCCAGTACTGGGCTCTGAAGGAGCTCCTTCCCCTGTTTCACCATGGCCCGCTGGGGGCTCCTCTCCACGCTGCTGCCCTCCCTGGGAGAGTACTCAACCTGCCTGGGACCGTGCTGTCTGAGTGGGCTGTGGCTGTGTCCGTGATTCTCCCGGTGCTTGTCCAGTTCCCTGGGGGAGGTGAAGCTGAAGTGGCAGTGGGAGCACCGGTAGCTTGTCTGAGACAGGTGGGAGAGAATGTGCTGCTGGAGGCTGGGGAGGGAGTCCGCTGTGTGGTCACAGACTGTGCATTTCATACTACTTCTGCCAGTGGACACCGCCTCCTCCATCTTAACACCTGGGGAGAAGAAGACATATTAGATTGTTAATATACAGTGCCTTCAGAAAGTTTTCACACCCCTTTTTTCACATTTTGTCGTGCTCCGAGGTGGGATTAAAAGGTATTTCATTTTTTGTCAACAATCTACACAAACTTCTTGCACATTATTCTTTAAAAAAATTCTTAGAGCTCTGTCAAGTTGGTTGTTGATCATTGCTAGACAGTGATTTTCAAATCTTGCCATAGATTTTCAAGTCGGTTTGAGTCAAAACTGTAACTAGGCCACTCAGGAACATTCAATGTCGTCTTGGTAAGCAACTCCAGTGTATATTTAGCCTTGACTTTTAGGTTGTTGTACTGCTGAAACTGCTTGAATTTGTATCCCAGTGTCTGTTGGAAAGCAGACTGAATCAGGATTTCCTCTAGGATTTTGCCTGTGCTTAGCTGTATTCTGTTTCTTTTTATCCTAAAAAACTCCTTAGTCCTTGCCGATGGCAAGCATACCCATAACATGATGCAGCCACAACCATGCTTGAAAATATGAAGAGTGGTAAATCAGTGATGGATTGTGTTGGATTTGCCCCAAACATAACACTTTGTATTCGGGCTCCCGAGTGGCGCAGCGGTCTAAGGCACTGCATCTCAGTCCCCCAGGCTGTATCACATCCGGCCGTGATTGGGAGTCCCATAGGATGGCGCACAATTGGCCCAGCATCGTCCGGGTTTGGCAGGTGTAGGCCGTCATTGTAAATAAGAATTTGTTCTTAACTGACTTACCTACTTAAATAAAGGTAAAATATTTTTTTGTTTGTTTTTTAAACTAGAAGCGTGTTTATTACCAAGTAAATGCAATACCCAAAACCACACATTTTTTTGAGAGTGAATTGTTTGTTGAAGAAAGTTACGGTTAAACAGGCTAGAGTCTATTTGGTTAATTACATTTTTAATTTTGGCTGTATTTACCGACGGCCTGCATAGGTCCGAAAAATACATCAGTTATTGTCTCTTTTTCTTTACTCTGCCTGTAAATCGTTATCTCTGCAACATGGATTGATTTGCTAAATTTCTTCTCATGGAGGCTTCCTTGAAAACAATTGTTTACTTGCGGAGGACTATAGAGAAGAAGTGGCTACTCTTAGCAAAGATTAAGAACTTCTACTGGGGAAAGCACCCATGCCTACCTTCTTCTTCTCTACACCACAAGCTGGACGCCATTCCAATATGTTGAGAGTATCACCGCCATGTCAACACTCATTGACAGAATGGCCAATGCCTTCCAGGGACTCCTCCCTGAAGAAGTCTCCCACTCCCCTGGAAACTGGAGCAGGAATGTCGCTTCTGGTGGATTTAGCGGATGATACTGTCACCACTCCTGCTGCCCAACCATGGAAGCACATCACCCGCCGTAGGTCAAATGGAGGGAAGGGGCCTGATGCCAAGTGTGGTTTCTTTAGCGTTGGGAAGCCCGTCCCATATTCAGTTGTCGAACAGCTTCACCCTCCTGGCTTCGAAGGTTCCAGAGCCACAGACATTTTCCCAGGTGGATTCTGACTTGGACTTGGATCCGCTGCACTCCTCCTCTCACCGGATCTTGAGGGTGTCTGATTCACTGGCTCCTCCATCAGCCACAATGGATTTTGCAGCCGGCTCGAGGCGCAAAAACTACCGTCCCTCTTTTGCCATATCACCAGTCGTTATTATCGGCAGCTCTATGGTGAGAAACATTTCGGTTCCCGGGTCGAAAACATTGTGCTTTCCTGGGGCTCGGGTACAGGACATTACTAGGCAACTTCCTACCATTTTATGCCAGAACACGGAGGCTGTCACAGTTGTAGTCCATGTGGGATCTAATGATATTAGGATGGCTAGCTTGGAATGGCTGAAACATGATTTTAAAGAACTGATTGGAACTTTGAAAGACTCCAACAAGCTTATTTCAGGCCAAGTGCCATCACTGAATCGTGGCATGGAAAGAGTCAGTAGGTTGCTGGCACTACACGACTGGTTATGAATCTATTGTAGCTCTGTTGGAGTTACTTTTGTGGATAGGTTTGACATCTTTTGGAAATAGAAGATGCTTTACAGATGGGATCCATTCAAATCATATTGGTGCCTGGACCCTGCCCTCACATTTCAAGGCTGCGCTGA
The DNA here is from genome assembly GCA_030435695.1 of Brachymystax lenok tsinlingensis. NCBI lineage: Eukaryota > Metazoa > Chordata > Actinopteri > Salmoniformes > Salmonidae > Brachymystax > Brachymystax lenok. The sequence continues at coordinate 595,659 of CM059806.1, read as the reverse complement.
GAGGTTGACTTATTAAACCATAAATTAGCAGCATTGGCATCATACTGCAGGCCCGAAACAGGTAACCCTCATTGACTTTTGTTTTAACCCCCTCGTTCGAGGTATAGGCCCATTGGTTCAGTTCTAGACAGTCTTGTATCTATACCAATTCAAACCAATCCCATGGTATTTTCAAATTAGGGGTTACCTACTGATCATAGCATGCTTGTTTTAGAGACTCCATCTGACCTGAAATCCTGCAGCTGTGGTCTTGGATTTGTTCATTTAAACACCAGAAGTTTGATTTCAAAGATGGATTTTATTGAAATTCTGGCTTCTCAATCCAATGTGGACATTCTGGTCATTTCTAAAACTTGGTTGAATAATTCTGATGTGTCTCTGTCTGGTTATTATGTTTACAGATCGGACAGAATTGGCAGAGGTGGATGTGTTGCCATATTTACAAATCACAATTTAATTGTTTCTGTATCTCTTGCTACCTCTGTCCCTAAGCAGTTTGATTGCCTTGTTCTTAACCCATAAGAGCCTAAACCCTGTCTAAGCCCAGTGGAGGGGGTTCTACTAAGCTATATGGAATTGTTTTAAGAAGGGCATACCAAGGATCATTTTGCTATTTAATTTTGAATTTTAAGACCACTTGAAGTATCCCCCCCAAAAAGCAAAAGATTATTTGATGAAAACAAAAATTGGGCCTTACCGCTATTATCCCATACAAACACATTGAATAACAGATTCACTACATGGAACAACAGATAGTCGCCCCAAAAAATCTAAAGGAAGTTTGTTCAGAAGTGACTGTCCTATATCTTTGACATATAAGAAAGATCAGGCAACTTTTTTTTGTTTTGTTACATGTACTGTACCACTCAAAAGTTTGGACACCTACTCGTTAAAGGGTTTTTCTTTATTTTTTATATTTTCTACATTGTAGAATAATAGTGAAGACATCAAAACTATGAAATAACACATATGGAATCATGTAGTAACCAAAAAAGTGTTTTAACAAATCAAAATATATTTTTTTATAAAAATAGATTCTTCAAAGTAGCCACCCTTTGCCTTTTGATGACAGCTTTGCACACTCTTGGCATTCTCTCAACCAGGTTCATGAGGAATGATTTTCCAACAGTCTTGAAGGAGTTCCCACATATGCTGAGCACTTGTTGGCAGCTTGTCCTTCACTATGAGGTCCAACTCATCCCAAACCATCTCAATTGGGTTGAGGTCGGGTGATTATGGAGGCAAGGTCATCTGATGCAGTACTCCATCACCCCCCTTCTTGGTCAGATAGCCCTTACACAGCCTGGAGGTTTTGGGTCATTGTCTTGTTGAAAAACAAATGATAGTCCCACTAAGCGCAAACCAGATGTGATGGCGTAGCCCTGCAGAATGCTGTGGTAGCCATGCTAGTTAAGTGTGCCTTGAATTCTAAATAAATTACAGACATTGTCACCAGCAAAGCACCCCCAAACCATCGCACCCCCACACCATCACTCCTCCTCCATGCTTCACGATGGGAACAAAACATGCAGAGATCATCCGTTCACATTCTCTGTGTCTCACAAAGACGGTTGGAATCAAAAATCTCAAATTTGGACTCATCAGAACGAAGGACAGATTTACACTGGTCTAATGTCCATTGCTCGTGTTTCTTGGCCCAAGCAAGTCTCTTCTTATTGGTGTACTTTTGTAGTGGTTTCTTTGCAGCAATTCGACCATGAAGGCCTCATTCACGCAGTCTCCTTTGAAACCCCCAAAAATGAATTGGTCACATACACATGGTTAGCAGATGTTAATGTGAGTGTAGCGAAATGCTTGTGCTTCTAGTTCCGACCGTGCAGTAATATCTAACAAGTACAGTATATACATATGAGATGAGTAATGTTGCATATGTAAACATTATATAAAGTGGCATTGTTTAAGTGACTAGTGATACATTTATTACATCCAAATATTAATTATTAAAGTGGCTAGAGATTGAGTCTGTATGTTGTCAGCAGCCACTCAATGTTAGTGATGGCTGTTTAACAGTCTGATGGCCTTGAGATAGAAGCCGTTTTTTCAGTCTCTCGGTCCCAGCTTTGATGCACCTGTACTGACCTCGCCTTCTGGATGATAGCGGGTGAACAGGCAGTGGTGGTTGTTGTCCTTGATTTTCTTTTTGGCCTTCCTGTGACATCGGGTGGTGTAGGTGTCCTGGAGGGCAGGTAGTTTACCCCCGGTCATGCGTTGTGCAGTCCTCACTACCCTCTGGAGAGCCTTACGGTTGTGGGCGGAGCAGTTGCCGTACCAGGCGGTGATACAGCCCGACAGGATGCTCTCGATTGTGCATCTCTAGAAGTTTGTGAGTGTTTTTGGTGACAAGCCAAATTTTTTCAGCCTCCTGAGGTTGAAGAGGCGCTGTTGCGCCTTCTTCACCACGCTGTCTGTGTGGGTGGACCATTTCAGTTTGTCCGTGATGTGTATGTGTACGGAACTTAAAACTTTCCACCTTCTCCACTACTGTCCCGTCGATGTGGATAGGGGGGTGCTCCCTCTCCTGTTTCCTGAAGTCCACGATCATCTCCTTTGTTTTGTTGAAGTTGAGTGAGAGGTTATTTTCCTGACACCACACTCAGAGGGCCCTCCCTGTAGGCCGTCTCGTCGTTGTTGGTAATCAAGCCTACCACTGTAGTGTCGTCAGCAAACTTGATGATTGAGTTGGATGCGTGCTTGGCCACGCAGTCATGGGTAAACAGGGAGTACAGGAGAGGGCTGAGAACGCACCCTTGTGGGGCCCCAGTGTTGAGGATCAGCGGGGTGGAGATGTTGTTACCTACCCTCACCACCTGGGGCCGGCCCGTCAGGAATTCCAGGACCCAGTTGCACAGGGCTGGGTCGAGACCTAGGGTCTCGAGCTTAATGACGAGCTTGGAGGGTACTATGGTGTTAAATGCTGAGCTGTAATCGATTAACAGCATTCTTACATAGGTATTCCTATTGTCCAGATGAGTTAGGGCAGTATGCAGTGTGATTGCGTCGTCTGTGGACCTATTGGAACGGTAAGCAAATTGGAGTGGGTCCAGGGTGTCTGGCAGGATGGAGGTGATCTGATCCTTGACTAGTCTCTCGAAGCACTTCATGATGGCGGAAGTGAGTGCTACGGGGCGATAGTCATTTAGCTCAGTTACCTTAGCTTTCTTGGGAACAGGAACAATGGTGGCCCTCTTGAAGCATGTGGGAACAGCAGACTGGGATAGGGACTGATTGAATATGTCCGTAAACACACCAGCCAGCTGGTCTGCGCATGCTCTGAGGACACGGCCAGGGATGCCTTCTGGGCCAGCAGCCTTGCGAGGGTTAATACATTTAAATGTTTTACTCACGTTGGCTGCGGTGAAGGTGAGCCCGCAGGTTTTGGTAGCGGGCCGTGTCAGTGGCACTGTATTGTCCTCAAAGCGAGCAAAGAAGTTGTTTAGTTTGTCTGGGAGCAGGACGTCGTGGTCCGCGACGGGGCTGGTTTTCTTTTTGTAGTCCGTGATTGACTGTAGACCTTTCTACATTCCTCTCGTGTCTGAGCCGTTGAATTGTGACTCTACTTTGTCTCTATATTAACACTTAGCTTGTTTGATTGCCTTGCAGAGGGAATAGCTACACTGTTTGTATTCAGTCATGTTTCCGGTCGCCTTACCCTGGTTAAAAGCAGTGGTTCGCGCTTTCAGTTTTGCTCGAATGCTGCCATCAATCCACGGTTTCTGGTTGGGGAAGGTTTTAATAGTTGCAATGGGTACAACATCACCAATGCACTTGCTAATAAACTCGCTCACCGAATCAGCGTATACATCAATGTTGTTGTCTGATGCTATCCGGAACATATTCCAGTCCACGTGCTCAAAGCAATCTTGCAGCGTGGAATCAGATGCGTTGAACAGACCTGAGAACGGGCGTTTCCTGTTTTAGTTTCTGTCTGTAGGCTGGGAGCAACAAAATGGAGTTGTGGACTTCACCACGCTGTCTGTGTGGGTGGACCATTTCAGTATGGACTTGGTCTTTTACCATATAGGGCTATCTTCTGTATACCACGCCTACCTTATCAGAACACAACTGATTGGCTCAAACGCATTAAGAAGGAAAGAAATTCCACAAATTAACTTTTAACATGGCACACCTGTTAATTTATGCATTCCAGGTGACTACCTCATGAAGCTGGTTGAGAGAATGGCAAGAGTGTGAAAAGCTGTCATCAAGGCAAAGGGTGGCTGCCAACTGTATATAGAGTTGAAGTCGGAAGTTTACATACACCTTAGCCAAATACATTTAAACTCAGTTTTCCATAATTCATTCCTGACATTTAATCATAGTAACAATTCTCCGTCTTAGGTCAGTTAGGATCACCACTTTATTTTAAGAATGTGAAATGTCAGAATAGAGAGTGATTTATTTTTATTTCTTTCATCACATTCCCAGTGGGTCAGAAGTTTACATACACTCAATTTGTATTTGGCGGCATTGCCTTTAAATTGTTTAACTTGGGTCAAACGTTTCAGGAAGCCTTCCACAAGCTTCCCACAAAAAGCTGGGTGAATTTTGGCCCATTCCTCCTGACAGAGCTGGTGTAACTGAGTCAGGTTCGTAGGCCTCCTTGCTCGTACACAATTTTCAGTTCTGCCCACACATTTTCTATAGGATTGAGGTCAGGGCTTTGTGATGGCCACTCCAATACCTTGACTTTGTTGTCCATAAGCCATTTTGCCACAACTTTGGAAGTATGCTTGGGGTCATTGTCCATTGGAAGACACATTTGCGACCAAGCTTTAACTTCCTGACTGATGTCTTGAGATGTTTCTTCAATATATCCACATCATTTTCCATCCTCATGATGCCATCTATTTTGTGAAGTGCACCAGTCCCTCCTGCAGCAAAGCACCCCCACAACATGATGCTGCCACCCCCGTGCTTCACGGTTGGGATGGTGTTCTTCGGCTTGCAAGCCTCCCCCTTTTTCCTCCAAACATAATGATGGTCATTATGGCCAATTTTTGTTTCATCAGACCAGAGGAGATTTCTCCAAAAAGTATGACCTTTGTCCCTATGTGCAGTTGCAAACCGTAGTCTGGCTTTTTTATGGCGGTTTTGAAGCAGTGGCTTCTTCCTTGCTGAGCGGCCTTTCAGGTTATGTCGATATAGGATTTGTTTTACTGTGGATATAGACAGGTAGCCTAGTGGTTAGAGCGTTGGACTTGTAACCGGAGGGTTGCAAGTTCGAATCCCCGAGCTGACAAGGAAAAAAATTGGTTGTTCTGCCCCTGAACAAGGCAGTTAACCCACTGTTCCCCGGGTGCCGAAGACGTGGATGTCGATTAAGACAGCCCCCCGCACCTCTCTGATTCAGAGGGGTTGGGTTATGGTGACTTTGACTTTTGTACCTCTTTCCTCCAGCATCTTCACAAGGTCCTTTACTGTTGTTCTGGGATTGATTTGCACCTTTTGCACCAAAGTACGTTAATCTCTAGGAGACAGAACGCGTCTCCTTCCTGAGCGGTATGACAGCAGCGTGGTTCCATGGTGTTTATACTTGCGTACTATTGTTTGTACAGATGAACGTGGTACCTTCAGGCATTTGGAAATTGCTCCCAAGTATGATTGGTTTCCATTGGGCTGTTGATTATTGTTCCAATGTCCGTTGGTCGTGTGAGTACCTATGCTTTGTTGTTTTGGCTTTCGTGCCGCTCGTATTGTGCACAGACGATTATGAGTTTCGTCCCGTGTTGTATCATTCAGTGCATTTGGGTCTCATCCCGTGTATTTATTAGAGGTACTCCTCGCTCTTTTGTTTGGGTTTCAACCCTGTGTTTTGTAAACGTGTTTGTCACAGATCCCTCCGGAACTGTCATTACGCACTCCTGGCCCCTATTCCATTTGATTAATAATTGTATAAGTATGCCCTTTGTTCACCATTTTCCTGTCGATTATTGTTCCAATGTCCGTTGAGTACCGTGTTGTGTGAGTACCTGTGCTGTGTTGTTTTGGATTTCGTGCCGCTTGTATTGTGCAGATGATTACGGGTCTCGTCCCGTGTGATAATCATTGTGCGCTTCTGTTATTTATTCGAGGTACTCCGCGCTCTTTTGTTTTGGTTTCTACCCTGTGTTTTGCATATACGTGTTTGTTTGGTCTTCGTCCCCGTGCCTTTAAACGGCACACTGTAATTTGGGAAAGAAAACCCCCTATTACGCATTCCTGCGCCTGTCTCCCGATCCTTTATAACAACGTGACACTGACTGACTGTTACGGTCAATCTAATGCTGTAAGGTTCTGTATTTATTTTCTTAGTCAACCTTGTGGGCTAAGCTGCATGCTGCAGTGCTCTCTCAACACAAACCCCTCTTGCCCTCTCCACCACTCACTTACTCCGCAACAGCCGACCTCATTGCCTGACAGTCAGCAGCAGGTCACAGTGAAATCTATTTTTTTGTTTTAAGAGAAATGCCATGGTGGCCAGGGTGCAACTTAGAAGTAGCCCAAAGACCCAATCCATTTTCACTCCCAACATTATTTTCAAAGAAGCCCCATTTTGTGGGGAAATACAGACATGGCAACCCTGGACATAGGCGGACGCGGTGGATTGAAACGCAACCCATGCAAAAAACAGATATCTCTAGCTTAAACTGACAGATTTTGATGAGGATTTGTTTATTATTCTAATTGTATTTCTGCGGGGGCAGGGACATCGACCTTAGGGGGTTTAATGTGGGCCTTGGTCATACTAACTAGCTGACACTAGTAGGATTGTATTGCCCTCTCTCGGCTCCCTTGTGTGCTCTTAAAATTTTATCTGAATTACTATCTAAGTATGGTAAATCTGAACTATTCACATACTTTTGTATATATAGTTACTATTATGTATACAACTGCTGACCTGGCTGTGACAAGGCTATGGTACGATTTTGCAGCTGTACAGGAAGCCCTTACTGATTTAAAACTTGTGCTTAATACGGGCAAAACTAAATACATGCTGTTTTCAAGTTCTCGTAAGATTGTCTCAGATGGATTATATCTTTACTCCTCAGATGGTTCTATAATCGAACAAGTCCCTGCATTCAAATACCTTGATATTTGAATTGACAATGATTTAACGTTCAAAAAGCATACGAATGAGCTTGTTAAGAAGCTAAGATTTAAAGTGCCTCTCTCTAGTCAGCAGGAAGCAGATTGTGCAGACAAACTTTCTATCTGTTATTGATTGTGGCAATACTATTTATCAAAATGCAGCTGCCACTTCATAGCGCCCTTCATTTTCTCACAGGAGACAGTTTTAATACTTCCATTATTTTCCAAAACATTGGTTGGCCGTCTTTAAAGTCACGTAGATCACATCATTACGCTCTTTTTGTTTCAAAGTCCTGCTCCATAAGCTTCCAACTTACCTAACATCACTGTTAAGATTTAAAACTACAAGTTGGTTAACTTTGGAGACTCCTTTTGTGTCTACAGAGCTAGGTAAATCTGCATTATATATCCTTTGCACCCTATGTTTAAAATAATCTCCCTAGGGCAATAAGTCCCTAGGGCAATTCAGACAGCTGACAGGGGATTTTTATAATGAAGGATGTGTTTGTTTTAATTGACTGTGTTTTGTATCTTAATGGGTATTTCATGTGTATATTGTCTATATTTATGTTTATCTATACTTTCCTGTCGTATATGCTTGTTTTTGTATTGTGCAGGGCTCATTTGTAACATAGATATGTCTTCCCTGTTGAAATAAAGGTCAATAATAATAAATAGGAGGAACAGACACAGTTCCTGCCCTGCAACAGAGATTGATTGTTGATCCTAGAAATACAAGAATGTGACTCTGCCTAATCGGAAGGTATAAATAGATGATTTTGTGAATTGTATGGGTGCTTTTGCAGCTGCAATCCCCAGTGTGGTGAATAAATCTAGTTTGACTTTTGGTGTCCGACTGGATTTGTACCAGAACTTAGAACCTAACAATGTCAACATATTCTCCTCTCTGCTTACCATTGTGGGTGTTCAAGTGCATCTCCAAGGCCTGCTGTGCTGGTCCAGTTACATTGCAGTGTGGGTAGGGGCCGGGGCCTACATTGGGCATGTGATGGGGACCAGTCTTCCTGTCTAACTGCTCTGCCATCATGTCTCGGACTGAGTCCCTCTGTCTCCCCCTGCAATAGTACATCAGATGAGCCTGCAGGTTCCTCTCACTGCGGTACCATATCCCACACGCCTTACAAGGGAAGATGTCCTCTGCAGAAAGACAGAGATGAATACAGAGATGAGGTGAGTTCACCCCATTAGGCCTACCATGTACACTGCATTGAGCACTGGAAAAGCATTATAAATCCAACCAATCATGATGAATACACACACATAGACATTAGAATCACATCTCACTGTACTTAATCAAATCTCTAAAAAGCATCATTGCTGTCTCTTGGGTGAGGAAAGCGTTTTAACTTAAGTTAACTTTAATTTTTCACCAGGGCTGGAATAGACTGTCAAACAGCGATGACCTGAACCCAATAGACCTTAATCAGAGTAAATGGGCTGTTATTGATGGGGGTGCTGTCTATGTGGGTGAAGAGTAAATACTTAATTTCAACACAAACTGAAGGTCTCTTATACCTGCCAAACAGACTCAACTAAGCTGAGCTAGCTAATTGATGATAGACAAACACGCACACATTCGCACGCACAAACACAAAAATACACAAACCTACGTACACACACACACACGAACACACACAACTATGCATGGATGGACACATACGCACACACACACATCAACACAGTTGTGAAGAGGGCACAACAACGCCTCTTCCCCCTCAGGAGCCTGAAAAAAATTGGCATGGGCCCTAGTCTCCTAGGCTTTAAGTTGTACTTACTGTTGACTATAGCGTTGGGAAGTATGGATGCCATGTTGGCCTGTTGGGGCAATAGTTGGATGGAGTCCAGCAATCTGGCCGGGTACATTCCCTCAGAGAGAGCTGCCTGGTTGACCGCCTGGACACGGGAGTAGAAGTCCACAGCAAACGCAGCTAGCTCCTCTCCTTCCATGATGGGTTTGGTTGTAGAGCACCAAAGTTGTCCACCTGAGAAAAAAAAACATGTGTTCTTCTTTGTAGCAATCAGGTAGAAACTGTGTACTGATACTGTCTGAATATCAGTTAGAAGATGTATTGTAGAACAAATAGACAATGCCTGCAAAAATACTCCAATGTTGTATCGTAAAGTATATGGTATGCTCTCTGCTTCAGTTCGCACACTGTACAATTGCTTAGGGCTTAGGCTACATGATTAATAGGTCATATTCAGATACAACAGCTTGAAAATAAATAAAAAATATCTCTCTGTGCAAGTCAAACATGAGTAAAACCCATGTAGTCCACCGCATTCAATATAAACTCAGCAACAAAAGAAACGTCCCTTTTTCAGGACCCTGCCTTTCAAAAAAATCTAAATAACTTCATTGTTAAGGGTTTAAACACTGTTTCCCATGCTTTTTCAATGAACCATAAACAATTAATGAACATGCACCTGTGGAACGGTCGTTAAGACACTAACAGCTTACAGACGGTAGGCAATTAAGGTCACAGTTATAAAAACTTAGGACACTAAAGAGGCCTTTCTACTGACTCTGAAAAACACCAAAAGAAAGATGTCCAGGGTCCCTGCTCATCTGCATGAACGTGCCTTAGGCATGCTGCAAGGAGGCATGAGGACTGCAGATGTGGCCAGGGCAACAAATTGCAATGTCCGTACTGTGAGACGCCTAAGACAGCGCTACAGGGAGACAGGACGGACAGCTGATCATCCTCGCAGTGGCAGACCACACATGTAACAACACCTGCACAGGATCGGTATATCCGAACATCACACCTGCGGGACAGGTAAAGGATGGCAACAACAACTGCCCCGGGGGGGGGGCAACAACGTCGCCTATGGGCACAAACCCACCATCGCTGGACCAGACCGGACTGGCAAAAAGTGCTCTTCACTGAGGAGTCACGGTTTTGTCTCACCAGGGGTGATGGTCGGATTCGCGTTTATCATCGAAAGAATGAGCGTTACACCGAGGCCTGTACTCTGGAGCGGGATCGATTTGGATGTGGAGGGTCCGTCATGGTCTGGGGCGGTGTGTCACAGCATCATCGGACTGAGCTTGTTGTCAATGCAGGCAATCTCAACGCTGTCCGTTACAACGAAGACATCCTCCTCCCTCATGTGGTACCCTTCCTGTAGGCTCATCCTGACATGACCCTCCAGCATGACATTGCCACCAGCCATACTGCTCGTTCTGTGCGTGATTTCCTGCAAGACAGGAATGTCAGTGTTCTGCCATGGCCAGCGAAGAGACCGGATCTCAATCCCATTGAGCACGTCTGGGACCTGTTTGATCGGAGAGTAAGGGCTAGGGTAACATCTCACAGCAAGAACTGGCAAATTTGGTGCAGTCCATGAGGAGGAGATGCACTGCAGTACTTAATGCAGCTGGTGGCCAAACCAGATACTGACTGTAACTTTTGATTTTCACCCCCCTTTGTTCAGGGACACATTATTCAATTTCTGTTAGTCCCATGTCTGTGGAACTTGTTATGTTTATGTCTCAGTTGTTGAATCTTGTTATGCTCATACAAATATTTAAATTTGCTGAAAATAAACACAGTTGACAGTGAGAGGACGTTTCTTTTTTTGCTGAGTTTACGTCCTAGAACAAACACTTTTCATATGAAAGTCCTGGAAAATCTAATTCTAGAAGCCTTGGCATGGAACATTCCACAGGGGTTCAGAGAACAAACTAATTAGGCAGAAGATCAAGAAAGGAGGGCTTTGGAGCAGTGATAACATTTTTCTCTCTCCCAACGACAGCCTCTCCATCATTTAATATGACTATTTACAAAATTCTGGCTGCCGAGATAACGAGCTAACCATGATACTCTGGAGCTAAACACTAGAAGAAAGACACAGGGTACTGACAGACCAGCTGGACAATGCTTCTGCTGTATTCTAGTACCTCTCCAATTGGAGATGTGCACGGCAAACACAAAAAACAATCATACGCATGTGAATGGAACTAGTATGATTGATTTCAGCTAAAACCAGAGCCTATAAGGCTCTGACAATTGCTATTTCAACATTACGTGTACACGTTCACCCATTACATGTAATGTGATGGATTCACATAACCTTCAAATTATAATTGCAGGTGATTTCTTAGCAAGGTACTACATTTTAAAATATACTGTTTATAGTAATTCAAATAAAATTCTGCCAATCACTTCTCAAAGGCAAGCAGCAACTGCAGCAACAAAGGTTTGTAAAGGATAAAATTGGCCTGTATCACAACCGGCCGTGATTGGGAGTCCCATACGGGGACTCCCAACTGGCCCAGCGTCGTCCGGGTTTGTCCAGTGTAGGCCATCTTTGTTAATAAGAATTTGTTCTTAACTGACTTGCCTAGTTAAATAAAAAATCTGCCATTCCTTTCTTTCCCTTGCAGCAGTTGATCAAGAGGTGACACCTCTTCACCACAAGGTGGCGCTCTCTCCATGGATTACTGTTACCACACTGCACTTCGTCATAAACAAGTGTTCAGCAATGAGACGAGAATTAAGAGTATTTCAACATCTTATTAGAATCTGATTTGTCTCTAATTCACAATTATTTTCTTGCTCATATACCATAATCAATTGCATCCTCAGTCAGTGAATCCAGATTACACAGAGATTCACATGGCATTAGACATTCCATAGCATACAGAGGGGAGTAGCCTAACAACCATACCTTTGACAGTTACGCTTTAACATCAGTCACTTTTTACAAATCAAATTTTATTGGTCACCTGCACATATTTAGCAGATGTTCTTTTTTTGTTTATTTAACTAGGCAAGCCAGTTAAGAACAAATATTTATTTACAATGACGGCCTACCCCGGCCAAACCCAGACGATGCTGTGCCAATTGTGCGCCGCCCTACGGCACTCCCAATCACAGCCGGAAGTGATACAACCTGGATTCGAACCAGGGACTGTAGTGACACCTCTTGCACTGAGATGCAGTACCTTTGACCGCTGCCCAAGCCTTTTATGTCCAAGTATCTATTAAATTGGAACTCAGAACACTAAAACTGTTTCTGAGTGCAGTTTCCCTTAGCTTGAACCACAAATCAAAAGCTTGCACTGAGAACAAAACAACAACAACCTCCATTAGTGAAGATGGGACTGCATGTTTCACAGGAGGGGGAGGGTGAAGGGCCCCCGCCCCTAGTACCATTCTGTCTTCCTGGCATGGTCTCTGAAACCCCCTCCACTCCCCCTCCATCCAACCCGCACCCCCGGTATCAGCATCGCTGCCATCTGCGCCCCGCACCTGTGTCCTCATTGATCGCAATGCCAGAGCACTAGATCAAACAGACAGCGGAGGACAGCAGCACAAAGCAACTGAACATCCGCAACAATCCCAGGGCCAGGATGCTTGTTTAGGGGCAACGCATATTTTCATATTCATTTTCTGTTCTACATATGGGTGGGGGTGCAGTGAGTTTTGAGGGTCTTTACGCATATGTAAAAAAAACGAGTTGAGTGAGTTTCTTGACGGACTGTTATTGGTGTGGGTAACCAGCTGCTGTCAGTCCGCTGCTGCTTTACTGGCTGGATGAGCTAAGCTCCTGCAAAGTGACAGTCAGACAGACAGTCCTCTCCTAGTCTCCATCTAACTCTTGTCTTCCTCGATTGCCTCACAGTACATGAGCCAACAAACTTCCACTCCCTTAGGTCTTTGTGTTTCCTCTCTTCGAACACAGACTCAAAGACCCAGAGCCAACAAATGTCCACTTCCATCTAAATTATGTTTTTTGTTTATCCAAGTCTTAAAGTTACGGCATTGTAATGGGTTTGTGGGATTAATGTAACAGGGAGGCTCCTCCAGGGAGGAAGAGGAGTGCAGTCCTCCTCAAGATTTTAAAGGAACGTTCTGGACATTTTGTACCCAAAAATCCATGTCCAGATCACATTACAAACAAATGCGTTCTGTAGATCAAAAGTTATGTATGGTTATTTTCCAGATTTTACCCTCAGTGACCCTGAGCTTCTCTTGTTACTACTGTCAGAGAACCATGTGTAGAAGTCATGAGTAGAATGGCTGCTGCAAGCAACAACTTTTATCAAGTTTTGTTGAATAATCCGATTCAGAACCACCTTTATTCGCCAAGTACATTTACACATAGCCGGAATTTGACTTAGTGAGAAGGTGCTGCCAGCAGTAGACAATTTACAAACAGAATACACAGAATACAATATCGGAACAGTAAACAAAGAACATAAAACTCAAAACTCTGGAGTATTGGCTGATTAGTTCATCAGTTATGTTGGTGAGTGAATGCACGTTGGAGAGGAACAAGCCAGGAAGCGAAGCACAGAGGCCCTGTCTCTGGCTAGTAGTCCGACTCAGAGTCGTGGACGGTGTCCTTTCTCAATATGTCGTGCATGAGTATAGAATATTGCAATTACTGTCAGGGCAGTTTCCACATAGTCAGTGTTTCACGTGCGTCCCCAGCTTTGTAGCTGCTCACATCTTTGTTGTTTTTGTTTGTTCACTCATTGATTTGCGTCAATATGCGGACTACTTTAACTCTGGATGAGCTACTAGGGACACATTGCCAACTGATCACTTTTGTCAAGTCGGTGACCAATTGTCCGACTTGCGCCTACATGTCGACTGCATGAACTTTACAAAAATCATGTGATCAAAGGTCATAAAGTTTTGACGGCAGTCGACTGCAAGTTTCTTCAGTTGCTCTTCACCAACTTCATCCTGCAGCCATCACCTGCATTGTGGGAGACTCTATTATCAACCAATCATTAGGGTGTTTTTTTCCCCACACACAAATGTGACCAAAGACTTTCCACAATTCATGTGTACAGAGGATATGTACAAATGAATGTTATATTTGAGGCTCTCTCTTTCACCAATTGATTTTACAATGTACACACATATTTCCAGTTTGAGTGTGTGATATCGGGGGTTGGAAACATGTTTATTTCCACATTATAAAGAACTTTTATAAACAATGGCAACACTGCCATGTTGCACTGAACCTTGCTGTTGGAAAACCACATCAGTGTCCAACTTTCGGCTGTCGCAGATACACCTCCCCAGACTTCACTCCTCGACTTTTGTCTGCAGTTGGTTGCTTTCGCCTTATCACTCAAATGAGCCCAGAGTAAGTGTTTTGTGCCTGCTAGCTAATGCTTTTATATCGGCATCTTTTCATATAGTGTTGTGTGCATTGTGGTTGTGTATTGTTACTAGATCGACTTCGAGTTCTGCCGGTGTTTTTTATTATCCATAGCTAGCGCCAATCTAACACCCATCTAGCTTAGACACTCCTCCCCGTACCTGCCTTCCAGACGCAAAGCATCATGGAAGCTGTAGTAATCTCATGATTCTAACAAATGACTTCCTGGTTGGATAAAAGGCAATTTTATTGTTTATTAGCTCGATTGTTTGTTTTTTGGTTGGCCAATTTGGATAACTAGGGCCATTAACAACTTGCGGTGAAGTCTTGGAGACATGCTGTGGAACGTTCCTTTAAAACCAGTTAAATGTAACTAAATGTAATCGAAAATGTAATCTACGTCATCACCAACAGTAACTATTTATCATGAGAGGGCTATAAACAATAACAACATTTTAGAGAATTTGGCAGTACAACCAACAACCGCAGACCACGTGTAACCACACCAGTCCAGGACCTCCACATACGGCTTCTTCACCTATGGGATCGTCTGAGGAGGGGTGCTGAGGAGTATTTATGTCTGTAATAAAGCCTTTTTGTGGGGAAAAACAGATTCTGATTGGGGGGGCCTGTGCCCTCTCAGGCCCACCCGTGGCTGTGTCCCTGCCTAGTCAAATTAAATCCATAGATTAGGGCCTAATGAATTTATTTCAATTGAATAATTTCCTTCTATAGTATGAACTGTAACTCAGTAAAAGCTTTGAAATAGTTGCATCTTGTGTTATTATTGTTATAAATGACTTATAATCACTTTTGAATCACTTCTTAAGTACACAGTACAAATATGGTAGAAATATTAAAATATTATATTTTATATTATTTATTTCCTATTCAACAAAACTATGAATAAGGCTTGAAATGACTTACAGTATATGCTTTCTAAATATAGCCAAATCAAATTATAAAACTACTAACTATAAGATTTCAGTTTCCTTATAACTGTAAAATACATATTTGTATGTTTAGAGAAAATGTGCATATTTTCTAAAGGTCTTTTTTGATCAAAAGGTCAGCCACCATCACTGTAAACGTTTTACAAAGCTCTAGCTTGGACTCCTGAGCTCATTCATCTTATATTAAACTTGTCCATCTATGAGAAATAGAAAGTGTTTTTTGTTTAAAATCTATATAAATTATTTTAGATTAATGGATATAAATTGATCTCTGAATTTGCTACCATGCTGCGCTACGATGTAACAATTGCAGGCATGTGCTTTGTTTGTGGCTGCGATGTAGGTGTCACGACTTCAGCCGAAGTTGGTCCCTCCTTGTTCGGGCGGCTTTCGGCGGTCGACGTCGCCAGTTTTCTAGCTGCCGCCGATCTACTTTTCATTTTCTATGTTTTTGTCTTCATTATACACACCTGGTTTCCAATCACTAATTACATGTTCCTTATTTAACCTCTGTCCCCCCCATGTCTTTGTGATTGATTGTTTGTTGTAACTCGGTCCGTCTTTGTGGGCTCGTGAAATTACCGTTGTCATTTTGTATTTTGAGTAAATTACGTTGATTACTCTATTCTGCTGTCCTGCGCCTGACTCTCTACACAGCTACACACAGGACCATTACAGTAGGGTTCAGTCAGGAGTTGATAAGAGCGAATGAAGAGCGAATGAAACGGTAGAAGAGCGAATGAAACGGTAGAAGGGAGGTCCCAGGTTTCAGATCTCAGAAAAAAATATGAATGTGTCTGTGGGAACAAGGGCTGTCGCCCAATGCAAGCAATTTTGATCTACGGTATCAAAAGATCGATTTATAAGCAAAAATGTTGGTTGGAACTGGTACCAGAACCACGAAGGTCCCTTACATCTATGAGGATGAGCTATTAAGGAAAACCTAAAAACAATGTGAACAGACAAACATATTCACCAGATCCACATATCAGTCCAATAGGGGTATAATTGATATTGGTAGAGAGAATCAAATAATGACAGAACAATGACCTATTCTTGTAGACCTTTGGATGTTTTTTTAAAAGTTGGTCAGAACACTCCACTGAAAAGTTCTTCATTTCAGCTTTTATTTTCAAAACTAGCTAAATAAATAACAATACATAGCTTTCTTGTGTTCTTCTGCTTAATTTACTACTGACGTATGGAATCAGTATAAAACCCTCACGAACAGCTAAATAAATATGAGCAGATTATACACCCCATTATCCTCCTCCAGTCCTCCCACCCTGAATCCCACAAGCATTCCGTAATGGAAAGCAATGTCTTCCACTTAACACACAGATCAAGACGCTCCCTATAATAGAGACCCGGGCTGCTCTGTTTATTAATGATGGATTTTGGAATGTTGGCGCAACGCAGAACGTTATCAGACCGCAAACAATCCCCACTGCCAATGGTTCCAACCCTGACAGGCTAGCCCTGTGCCTCATTAGCCCAGGCATATTTCATCCAGAAGTTTATTATCAAATGTGACACCTGCATCTCCGAATGGCACTTCCGCCTTCATTGGCATGTATTTGGGTGAGCGGTCTCCAAGGTGCTTTGTGGAGATTAAGAGGGAGAAAGACAGAGAGCGAGAGAATGAACGTTTATTTTATCATTTAGCAGGTCTGGACTGAATCCAAAGGAGTTTTTGTCTTGCTGTTGTAATTGGAAAGGCTTTTAAGTGATAACACAGCTGTTGAGGAATATGAATATGGAGAGAGTGCAGCAGAGCTGTCTGAACCCTTCCAACCTCACTATGCACTCACTCCATTTTTGGCGAATGCTTATTTTTCCGAACAACAGAGGCTGTTTCATGTTTCAAGACAAACCGGATCACTCAGAGTTCCAATGCGCCAATTGTTTGCTTGCCTAGGATTATAGGCTTGACCACGCAGGTCACCAGCCTACGTAAGAAACTGTAGAAAATGAAGAGTGGAATGTTTACATTTTCTACGCCGGTGGCTGGACGAAATCTGCGCTTGTTGGACGCATCTTCGCCTTGTCGTTTGTCGTTATCCGACTAGCCGGTGTTGCCCGGAGCTCCCCCATCTGATAGCGGAGTCAAAGGAGCACAGTAAGAGGAGCATGGCAATCAACGATGGTCACATGTCACGAGCCGTGGAAGACGAAGACAGCGGCCTCCCACAAAGCAGTCTACACTCCCAACGAGAGGCCCGGAGCGGATACAAACAACAAATAGATTTGCCGTCCTGGAGCCTGATCTTCCTGCACCTTCGTCGCTAGGTGGTACCTGTGTCTGCGGCCGCAGTGCCTAGTCCTACAATTTCGAAGTCGACGTTTGCAACCCTCCGTCCCTGCTCTGGATTGAGCGGGGTTTCTCAATCTGTCAAGAGGCCTGCACCAGGCGCCGGGAACAACGGGTTCAAGTTATCCTGCCTCTCGCCTGTCCATAAAAGGTTCTCCAAATCAGGTGAAGCGTTGTGAGTGGGCGGATTTCCCCGTCCTTCTCACCAGCCGTGATTTTGGGCAGCTCCATGGTAAGAAATGTGACCATTCCTGGTGCAAAAACAATTTCCTATCCTGGAGCTCGAGTAAATGACATTACTAAGCTGCTCCTGAACGTACTACGTCAGGACATGGAAATCGATTCTACGTAGTCCATGTGGGTTTAATTGACATTATGAAGGGCAGCTCTGAACAGTTGAAACTGGATTTTAAACAGTTGTCTGCTAGACACTAATAAAAGACCCATCGTATCTGACCCTGTGCCCTCTCTGAATCATGGCATTGAACGCTTTAGCAGGATTCTCTCTCATCACTTCTGGCTATGTGATTATTGCAGCTCAATGGGTGTAACTTTTGTTGACAATTTTGATACCTTTTGGAAACAAAACACATTTTATGAGGAGGATGACCCAAGCCCAGCTCAGTTAATCCCTACCATTGTGAAGCTGAGTTGTCATTATGCTTCAGCAAATGTACATTATACCAGGGGCGTTGATAGACACAATGTAAGTAACCTACAGTATGTCCCTCTAACTGCCCTGAATACTGATCCTACAGCTATTGTATGCTGTAATCATGTGATTATGAACCAGATTTATACTGTTAGCACTGAGTCGGTGTGTCCTAGTAGGAAGTCCACTGTGTGCAGTGCACTAACATAAATAACATGAGAACATCTACTTCTGCTAAGCTTCCCAGTAAAGCAAGTAAGCATCCCAGAAGAAAAGGGCTCAAAATAGCCCACGATAACATACAGTTGAAGTCGGAAATTTACATACACCTTAGCCAAATACATTTAAACTCAGTTTTTCACAATTCCTGACTTTTAATCTGAGTAAAAATTCCCTGTTTTAGGTCAGTTAGGATCACCACTTTATTTTAAGAATGTGAAATGTCAGATTAATAGTAGAGAGAATGATTTATTTCAGCTTTTATTTCTTTCATCACATTCCCAGTGGGTCAGAGGTTTACATACACTCAATTAGTATTTGGTAGCATTGCCTTTAAATTGTTTAACTTGGGTCAAACGTTTCGGGTAGCCTACCACAAGCTTCCCACAATAAGTGGGGTAAATTTTGGCCCATTCCTCCTGACAGAGCTGGTGTAACTGAGTCAGGTTTGTAGGCCTCCTTGCTCGCACACGCTTTTTCAGTTCTGCCTACACATTTTCTATAGGATTGAGGTCAGGGCTTTATGATGGCCACTCCAATACCTTGACTTTGTTGTCCTTAAGACATTTTGCCACAACTTTGGAAGTATGCTTGGGATCATTGTCCATTTGGAAGACACATTTGCGACCAAGCTTTAACTTCCTGACTGATGTCTTGAGATGTTTCTTCAATATATCCACATAATTTTCTATTTTGTGAAGTGCACCAGTCCCTCCTGCAGCAAAGCATGCTTCACAGTTGGGATGGTGTTCTTCGGCTTGCAAGCCTCACCCTTTTTCCTCCAAACATAATGATGGTCATTATGGCCAAACAGTTCTATTTTTGTTTCATCAGGCCAGTTCTCCAAAAAGCACGATCTTTGTCCCCATGTGCAGTTGCAAACTGTAGTCTGGCTTTTTTTATGGTGGTTTTGGAGCAGTGGCTTCTTCCTTGCTGAGCGCCCTTTCAGGTTATGCCGATATAGGACTTGTTTTACTGTGGATATAGATACTTTTGTACCTGTTTCCTCTAGCATCTTCACATGGTCCTTTGCTGTTGTTTTGGGATTGATTTGCACTTTTCGCACCAAAGTACGTTCATCTCTAGGAGACAGAACGCGTCTCCTTCCTGAGCTGTATGACGGCTGCGTGGTCCCATGGTGTTTATACTTGCATACTATTGTTTGTACAGATGAACATGGTACCTTCAGGCGTTTGGAAATTTCTCCAAAGTATGAACCAGACTGGTGGAGGTCTACAATTTTTTTTCTGAGGTCTTGGCTGATTTCTTTTTATTTTCCCATGATGTCAAGCAAAGAGGCACTGAGTTTGAAGGTAGGCCTTGAAATACATCCACAGGTACACTTCCAATTGACTCACATTATGTCAATTAACCTATCCGAAGCTTCTAAAGCCATGACATAATTTTCTGGAATTTTCCAAGCTATTTAAAGGCAGAGTCAACTTAGTGTATGTAAACTTCTGGCCCACTGGAATTGTGATACGGTAAATTATACGTGAAATAATCTGTCTGTAAACAATTGTTAGAAAAATGACTTGTGTCATGCACAAAGTAGATGTCCTAACCGACTTGCCAAAACTATAGTTTGTTAATTAACAAGAAATTTGTGGAGTGGTTGAAAAACGATGACTCCAACCTAAGTGTATGTAAATTTCCGACTTCAACTGTATGTAGCTTAAGAAACAAGGTTCATGAAATGAATAATTTGCTAGTAACAGATGACATTCATATTCTGACTATCTCTGAAACTCACTTAGATAATACCTTTGATGATACAGTGGTAGCAATACAAGGTTATAACATTTCCAGCACCACCTCCACCAATAAAAATGGTGGAGGTGTTTCTGTTAATATTCAGAACCTCATTCCTGTAAAGCTTAGAAAGGATCTCATGTTAAATACTGTTAAAAGTAGTATGGCTGCAGGTTCATCTGCCTCACTTATAGCCCATTCTTGTGGGAAGGTGCTATAGACCACCAAGTGTTAACAATCAGTATCTGGATAAAGTTTGTGAAATGATTGATAATGTATGTGATATCAACAGAGGTATATTATCTGGGTGATTTAAATATTGACTGGCTTTCATCAAGCTGCCCACTTAAGAACAAGCTTCAAACTGTAACCAGTGCCTGCAACCTGGTTCAGGTTATCAGTCAACCTACTGTACAGGGGTAGCTACAAACAGCACAGGAATGAAATCATCAACATGTATTGATCACATATTTACTAATGCTGCATAAACTTTCTTGAAAGCACTATCCAGATCCATCGGATGTAGTGATCACAATATAGAAGCCATCTAGGGAAACCAAAGTTCCAAAGGCTGGGCCTAATATAGTGTATAAGAGGTCATACAAGAAGTTTTGTAGTGATTCCTATGTTGTTGATGTATAGAATATGTGTTGGTCCGTGGTGTGTAATGAGGAGCAAACAGACGCTGCACTTGACACATTTATGAAATTGCTTAATCCAGTTACTAATAAGCATGCACCCATTAAGAAAATGACTGTAACAACTGTTACATCCCAGTGGATTGATGGGGATTAAAAAATGGTATGGTTGAGAGGGATGAGGCAAATCACAAACGTTCAACAAGCACAGCACTTACACAAATGACTGATGATTGGCTGAGAGAAATTGATGATACAAATATTATGGGGGCTCTTTTGTTAGACTTCAGTGCGGTTTTTGACATTATCGATCATATTTTGCTGCTGGAAAAACGTATGTGTTATGGCTAGGGCTGTTGTGGTAACAGTATTACCGCCACACTGGCGGTCACGAGTCTCCAAGCTCTGATGCTGCTGATGGTCATTAGTAGCCTACCAAACTTGCTGACTGCCTGGTACTCAGCACTCTATTGCCCCTCTAATCAGTCTGACATCAATGCAAATGTATTCGAAAATCTAATCAAACACTTCATGAGAGCCCATGAGCTCATGTTGTGCAACATTTCTATATGCTATGCAATTGAGGGAGAAAACAGAGTGATGACCTCTAATAAAAAGAGGAGGTCCCCATCGGCATTCTATAGGCTAGGCCTACTATATTTATTTCTCAACTTTCCTAATATTAAGCACATTGCTTCTATTTACAACAGGAGTATAGCCTACCTGGGTGGCATGAAAATAAACTATGTGGAAAAGCGTCCTCCATTCGCAATTTAAGTCCATAGATTACATGTATTTTTTCCAGTTGCCCGTTTCGATACAGGTGCATGATAATGGTCCATTCTAAATCAAAACAAATGTCAGACATCTATTATTTAGTATACAGTGGGGAAAAAAAGTATTTAGTCAGCCACCAATTGTGCAAGTTCTCCAACTTAAAAAGATGAGAGAGGCCTGTAATTTTCATCATAGGTACACTTCAACTATGACAGACAAAATGAGGAAAGAAAATCCAGAAAATCACATTGTAGGATTTTTTATGAATTTATTTGCAAATTATGGTGGAAAATAAGTATTTGGTCAATAACAAAAGTTTATCTCAATACTTTGTTATATACCCTTTGTTGGCAATGACAGAGGTCAAATGTTTTCTGTAAGTCTTCACAAGGTTTTCACACACTGTTGCTGGTATTTTGGCCGATTCCTCCATGCAGATCTCCTCTAGAGCAGTGATGTTTTGGGGCTGTCGCTGGGCAACACGGACTTTCAACTCCCTCCAAAGATTTTCTATGGGGTTGAGATCTGGAGACTGGCTAGGCCACTCCAGGACCTTGAAATGCTTCTTCTGAAGCCACTCCTTCGTTGCCCAGGCGGTGTGTTTGGGATCATTGTCATGCTGAAAGACCCAGCCACGTTTCATCTTCAATGCCCTTGCTGATGGAAGGAGGTTTTCACTCAAAATCTCACGATACATGGCCCCATTCATTCTTTCCTTTACACGGATCAGTCGTCCTGGTCCCTTTGCAGAAAACAGCCCCAAAGCATGATGTTTCCACCCCCATGCTTCACAGTAGGTATGGTGTTCTTTGGATGCAACTCAGCATTCTTTGTCCTCCAAACACGACGAGTTGAGTTTTTACCAAAAAGTTATATTTTGGTTTCATCTGACATTCTCCCAATCCTCATCTGGATCATCCAAATGCTCTCTAGCAAACTTTAGACGGGCCTGAACATGTACTGGCTTAAGCAGGGGGACACGTCTGGCACTGCAGGATTTGAGTCCCTGGCGGCGTAGTGTGTTACTGATGGTAGGCTTTGTTACTTTGGTCCCAGCTCTCTGCAGGTCATTCACTAGGTCCCCCCGTGTGGTTCTGGGATTTTTGCTCACCGTTCTTGTGATCATTTTGACCCCACGGGGTGAGATCTTGCGTGGAGCCCCAGATCGAGGAAGATTATCAGTGTCTTCCATTTCCTAATAATTGCTCCCACAGTTGATTTCTTCAAACCAAGCTGCTTACCTATTGCAGATTCAGTCTTCCCAACTTGGTGCAGGTCTACAATTTTGTTTCTGGTGTCCTTTGACAGCTCTTTGGTCTTGGCCAGAGTAGAGTTTGGAGTGTGACTGTTTGAGGTTGTGGACAGCTGTCTTTTATACTGATAACAAGTTCAAACAGGTGCCATTAATACAGGTAACGAGTGGAGGACAGAGGAGCCTCTTAAAGAAGAAGTTACAGGTCTGTGAGAGCCAGAAATCTTGCTTGTTTGTATGTGACCAAATACTTATTTTCCACCATAATTTGCAAATAAATTCATTAAAAATCCTACAATGTGATTCAGGAATTCCCCAGGGCAGCTGTCTAGGCCCCTTACTTTTTTCAATCTTTACTAATGCCATGCCACTGGCTTTGAGTTAATCTAGTGTGTCTATGTATGGGGATGACTCAACAGCATACACATCAGCTACTACAGCGACTGGAATGACTGCAACACTTAACAATGAGCTGCAGTTAGTTTCAGAGCGAGTGGCAAGGAATACGTTTGTGACAAATCATTCACTAAACCCTAAACCTCAACTAAATGTAAATAATCTCTCCTGGATCAAAGTGGAGGAGAGTGACTTCATAACTACTTGTATTTATGAGATGTATTGACATTGAATGCACCGAGCTGTCTGTTTGAACTACTGCCTCACAGCTTGATCACCCATGCTTACCCCACAAGACATGCCACAAGAGGTCTCTTCAGTCACCAAGTCCAGAACAGACTATGGGAGGCGCACAGTACTACATAGAGCCATGACTACATGGAACTCTATTCCACATTAAGTAACTGATGCAAGCAGTAAAATTTGATTTAAAAAACAGATAAAAATAGTCTTTATGGAACAGCGGGGACTGTGAAGTAACACAAACATTGGCACAGACACATGCATACACACACGATAACATACACACTATACACACACGTACACATGGATTTTGTATTGTAGATAAGTGGATGTGCTGGAGTAGGGGGCCTGAGGGCACACAGTGTTGTGAAATCTGTGAATGTATTGTAATGTTTTTAAAATTGTAACTGCCTTAATTTTGCTGGACCCCAGGAAGAGTAGCTGCTGCCTTGGCAGCAGGTAATGGGGATGCATAATAAATACAAATACAAATTGAAATAACTTAACTAGGCCCTAATGTATGGATTTCACGACCGGTAATACAGATATGCATCTGTTGGTCACAGATACCTTTAAAAAAGAAGTAGGTGCGTGGATCATAAAACCTGTGTGTATCTGGTGTGACCACCATTTGCCTCATGCAGCGCGACACATTTCCTTTGCATAGAGTTGATCAGGTTGTTGATTGTGGCCTGTAGAATGTTGTCCCACTCTTCAATGGCTGTGCGACGTTGCTGGATATTGGCAGGAACCTGAACACGCTGTCGTACACATCGATCCAGAGCATCCCAACATGCTCAATTGGTGACATGTCTGGTGAGTATGCAGGCCATGAAAGAACTGGGACATTTTCAACTTCCAGGAATTGTGTACAGATCCTTGTGACATGGGGCGGATGACTGGCACGACAATGGTCCTCAGGATCTTGTCATGGTATCTCGGTGCATTCAAATTGCCATTGGTAAAATGCAATTGGGTTCTTTGTTTGTATGTTATGCTTGCCCTTACCATAACCCAACACCATCGTGGGGCACTCTGTTCACAACTTTGACATCAGCAAACCGCTCGCCCACACGACACAATCAGCCCGGTACAGGTGAAACCGCAATTCATACGTGAAGAACACAATTTGTCAGCGTGCCAGTGGCCATCGAAGGTGAGAATTTAAAGTCGATCACGACGCCGAACTGCAGTCAGGGAAAGACACTGGTGAAGACGACAAGCATGGAGTTGAGCTTTCCTGACAGTCCTTCGGTTTAGCAAACCCACAATTTCATCAGCTGTCTAGGAGGTCCTGGGCTGAGGTGGGTACATGTGGTCTGGGTTTCTAAAATGACGTTGGAGGTGGCTTATGGTCGAACAATGAACTTTAAATTATCTGACAACAGCTCTGGTGGACATTCCTGCAGTCTACATGCCAAATGCACGCTCCCTCAAAACTTGAGACATCTGTGGCATTGTGTTGTGTGACAAAACTGCACATTTTGGAGTGGCCTTTTATTATCCCCAGCACAAGGTGCACCAGTTTAACTTCTTAGGGAGCGGTGGGGAGCTAGCTGGTGAAATGCAAGGCGCCCAAATCAAAATCCAAAAGTTTAATTATTAAACATGCATCAATATACAAGTGTTGCATAGTCATCAAAAGCTCTGCTTCTTGGCAATATCACAGCGTTGTCAGATTTCAAAAAGGCTTTACAGCGAAAGCACCACATTTGATTGTTTGAGAATAGCACCCCACATATTTTTTCCATTACCATAAATTCATAAGCCTTCACGGTTCACACAAAACACATTTCACAGCGAAAATAAATCAATTACCTTTTGAAGAACTTCTGCTGAGGGCTTCCCAAGAGTCCAACGAAGACAATCCATGGTTCTTTTGTTAGAAAAAGTAATGTATTATATCCATAAATCTCAGTTTGGTTGGCGCGTTATAATGAGAAAATACAGCGTCGACTCCTCCATTGAAACGTGAAGAGAACTCGTTCAACTTATACCTATAAACTTGTCCAAGAACAATCAAACATAATTGTAAATTTATCCTTAGGAACACTTTTATGTATAAATAATATTTCAACCGGAATATAAACTGGGCGATAAAGAAAGGAAAAAAATCACAGAGCGCGCCAGCATGGAACACGCATTTTCTTCTATTGACATCTGTGTGGCCACTTCCTTATTCGTCTTCTTCTACAATCTAAAAGCAGCTAAGAAGAATCAAAACACTTTCTCGAGACTGTTGACA
Source organism: Brachymystax lenok tsinlingensis (assembly GCA_030435695.1). Lineage (NCBI taxonomy): Eukaryota > Metazoa > Chordata > Actinopteri > Salmoniformes > Salmonidae > Brachymystax > Brachymystax lenok. The sequence continues at coordinate 569,986 of CM059806.1, read as the reverse complement.
TCCAGAGGAAGCAATAGGTACTGCATTCATATGCCCTTATATGGGCATTTTCATAAGGGAGGGGTTCCAAATGAGGCAATGTGTCAAAACCACTTTTTCCAGGACAGAAATTCCTCAGGTTTTCGCCTGCCATATCCGTTCTGTTATACTCTCAGACAAAATGTTAACACTTTTAGAAAATTCAGAGTGTTTCCTATCCAATGGTACTAAATATGAGCATATCCTATTTTCTGGGCCTGAATGGGAGGCATTTAACTTTGGGCACGCCAGGCTCTCCAAAACCGTCACCTCGTGCGCTGCTCCCAAAGAAGTTAATGACCATGCTGTTTAATCAGATTCCTGATATGCCACACCTGTCAGGTGGATGGATTATCTTTGGCGAAGGAGAAATGCTCACTAACAGGATTGTAAAGAAATCTGTGCAAATAAATTGAGAGAAATAAGCATTCTGGGAATTTCTGGGATCTTTTACAGTGAGGGAAAAAAGTATTTGATCCCCTGCTGATTTTGTACGTTTGCCCACTGACAAAGAAATGATCAGTCTATAATTTTAATGGTAGGTTTATTTGAACAGTGAGAGACAGAATAACGACAAAAGAAAAACGCATGTGAAAAATGTTATAAATTGATTTGCATTTTAATGAGGGAAATAAGTATTTGAGACCCTCTCAATCAGAAAGATTTCTGGCTCCCAGGTGTCTTTTATACAGGTAACGAGCTGAGATTAGGACCACACTCTTAAAGGGAGTGCTCCTAATCTCAGTTTGTTACCTGTATAAAAGACACCTGTCCACAGAAGCAAGCAATCAATCAGATTCCAAACTCTCCACCATGGCCAAGACCAAAGAGCTCTCCAAGGATGTCAGGGACAAGATTGTAGACCTACACAAGGCTGGAATGGGCTACAAGACCATCGCCAAGCAGCTTGGTGAGAAGGTGACAACAGTTGGTGAGATTATTCGCAAATGGAAGAAACAAAAAAGAACTGTCAATCTGCCTCGGCCTCGGGCTCCATGCAAGTACTCACCTCGTGGAGTTGCAATGATCATGAGAACGGTGAGGAATCAGCCCAGAACTACACGGGAGGATCTTGTCAATGATCTCAAGACAGCTGGGACCATAGGCACCAAGAAAACAATTGGTAACACACTACGCCGTGAAGGACTGAAATCCTGCAGCGCCCGCAAGGTCACCCTGCTCAAAAAAGCACATATACATGCCCGTCTGAAGTTTGCCAATGAACATCTGAATGATTCAGAGGACATCTGGGTGAAAGTGTTATGGTCAGATGAGACTAAAATGGAGCTCTTTGGCATCAACTCAACTCGCCGTGTTTGGAGGAGGAGGAATGCTGCCTATGACCCCAAGAACACCATCCCCACCGTCAAACATGGAGGTGGAAACATTATGCTTTGGGGGTGTTTTTCTGCTAAGGGGAAAGGACAACTTCACCGCATCAAAGGGACGATGGACCATGTACAATCAAATCTTGGGTGAGAACCTCCTTCCCTCAGCCAGGGCATTGAAAATGGGTTGTGGATGGGTATTCCAGCATGACAATGACCCAAAACACACGGCCAAGGCAACAAAGGAGTGTCTCAAGAAGAAGCACATTAAGGTCCTGGAGTGGCCTAGCCACTGTGGCCTAGCCACAGAATAACAACAAAAAGAATCCAGAAAAACGCATGTGAAAAATGTTATAAATTGATTTGCATTTTAAATGAGGGAAATAAGTATTTGACCCCTCTGCAAAACATGACTTAGTACTTGGTGGCAAAACCCTTGTTGGCAATCACAGAGGCCAGACGTTTCTTGTAGTTGGCCACCAGGTTTGCACACATCTCAGGAGGGATTTTGTCCCACTCCTCTTTACAGATCTTCTCCAAGTCATTAAGGTTTCGAGGCTGACGTTTGGCAACTCGAAACGTCTGGCCTCTGTGATTGCCAACAAGGGTTTTGCCACCAAGTACTAAGTCATGTTTTGCAGAGGGGTCAAATACTTATTTCCCTCATTTAAAATGCAAATCAATTTATAACATTTTTCACATGCGTTTTTCTGGATTCTTTTTGTTGTTATTCTGTCTCTCACTGTTCAAATAAACCTACCATTAAAATTATAGACTGATAATTTCTCTGTCAGTGGGCAAATGTACAAAATCAGCAGGGGATCAAATACTTTTTTCCCCTCACTGTATTTCAGCTCATGAAACATGGGACCAACACTTTACATGTTGTGTTTATATTTTTGTTCAGTTTAATTAAGTCACATGACATGATGCTCAACCAGCACTCCGCATGGTGCCTGACAGGTGTATGATGCTAGCTTAGACTTCGTAAATGGAGTCCTAGCAGACATGATTCCTTGTCACTTAAAAGCTATTATAAAAATGTACTGCGGATGTAAGGGAAATTCTTAAAAGAGGGCTGCTGATAGTTACTACCACAGCTCACATACTCAGTGGTGCTAATCAGAGACTTTTCCTGGCTCATCCCCTGCCAGCCAAAGCTCATAAATAATACGGAGATGCAGAGCAGAGCAGACTGCAGGGATGATGATGCCACATGATTGACATTTAATGCAAATGCTGTTATTATCTGACAGGCAGGCAGGAAGCTACACTATATATACAAAAGTATGTGGATACCCCTTCAAATTAGTGGATTTGGCTATTTCAGACACACCCGCTGCTGACAGGTGTACAGAATCGAGAACACAGCCATGCAATCTCCATAGACAAACAATGACAGTAGAATGAATGGCCTTACTGAAGAGCTCAGTGACTTTTAACGTGGCACCATCATAGGATGCCACCTTTCCAACAAGTCTGTAAGTGCTATTATTGTGAAGTGGAAACGTCTAGGAGCGACAACGGCTCAGCCGCGAAATGGTGGCCACAGAAGCTCACAGAACGGGACCACTGAGTGCTGAAGCGCGTAAAAATCGTCTGTTCTCGGTTGCAACACTCACTACTGAGTTCCAAAATGCCTCTGGAAGCAAAAGAAGCACAAGAACTGTTCGTTGGGAGCTTCATGAAATGGAGCTCCCGACGTACAGCTGCAACCCCATCGAACACCTTTGGGATAAATTGCAACGCTGACTGCGAGCCAGGCCTAATCACCCAACATCAGTGCCCAACCTCACGAATACTCTTGTGGCTGAATGGAAGCAAGTCCCTGCAGCAATGTCCCAACATCTAGTAAAAAGCCGTCCCAGAAGAATGGAGGCTGTTATAGCGGCAAAGGGGGGACCAACTCCACTTTTGGTCATGTAGTGTATCTCTGCTCTGATCATTTACAGTCAAACAGAGACTGGCCAGGTTTACTCTCAGGGTGTCCGTATACTATACTTTTCTGTGGCCACGGTTGGTGCAGAAGGTTGTAAAGTTGGTTGTGGGTAGAGGATACATAATTTGATCTATGGCATCTAGTTACTGTGTAAGCCCTGGACCCTGCTTGATTACAGCAAGGACGTAGCCCTAGTTAGTAGGTCCTTTGTTAGTGCAACCAGTAACACTATGATCGAATTGAGGCACATTTGGCACATCATTATGTTCCTGGAAATATAATCCTTCTGTTTTCGTATTTTCATAATTTAAACTGAAGAGATGGTACTGTAGCATGTTCATGCATACAGATATTTTTTATTGCATTTAAAAATGAGCTATTTTGAGGTAAGTAGGAATGCTCTGGAACACTTAAGAGTGATATGCATGATGTATAATAAAAGACAAAGCACATCATAATCTTTGTGTAAGGAAAAAGTGAAATACAAAGATGGAGAGGCATCCTCCGTTCCTGAAAAGCTTAAATCAAATCAAATGTACAGTGGGGAAAAAAAGTATTTAGTCAGCCACCAATTGTGCAAATTCTCTCACTTAAAAAGATGAGAGAGGCCTGTAATTTTCATCATAGGTACACTTCAACTATGACAGACAAAATGAGGAAAAAAAATCCAGAAAATCACATTGTAGGATTTTTATGAATTTATTTGCAAATTATGGTGGAAAATAAGTATTTGGTCAATAACAAAAGTTTATCTCTATACTTTGTTATATACCCTTTGTTGGCAATGACAGAGGTCAAACGTTTTCTGTAAGTCTTCACAAGGTTTTCACACACTGTTGCTGGTATTTTGGCCCATTCCTCCATGCAGATCTCCTCTAGAGCAGTGATGTTTTGGGGCTGTCGCTGGGCAACACGGACTTTCAAAGATTTTCTATGAGGTTGAGATCTGGAGACTGGCTAGGCCACTCCAGGACCTTGAAATGCTTCTTACGAAGCCACTCCTTCGTTGCCCGGGCGGTGTGTTTGGGATCATTGTCATGCTGAAAGACCCAGCCACGTTTCATCTTCAATGCCCTTGCTGATGGAAGGAGGTTTTCACTCAAAATCTCACGATACATGGCCCCATTCATTCTTTCCTTTACACTGATCAGTCGTCCTGGTCCCTTTGCAGAAAAACAGCCCCAAAGCATGATGTTTCCACCCCATGCTTCACAGTAGGTATGGTGTTCTTTGGATGCAACTCGGCATTCTTTGTCCTCCAAACACGACGAGTTGAGTTTTTACCAAAAAGTTATATTTTGGTTTCATCTGACATTCTCCCAATCCTCTTCTGGATCATCCAAATGCTCTCTAGCAAACTTTAGACGGACCTGAACATGTACTGGCTTAAGCAGGGGGACACGTCTGGCACTGCAGGATTTGAGTCCCTGGCGGCGTAGTGTGTTACTGATGGTAGGCTTTGTTACTTTGGTCCCAGCTCTCTGCAGGTCATTCACTAGGTCCCCCGTGTGGTTCTGGGATTTTTGCTCACCGTTCTTGTGATCATTTTGACCCCACGGGGTGAGATCTTTGCGTGGAGCCCCAGATCGAGGAAGATTATCAGTGGTCTTGTATGTCTTCCATTTCCTAATAATTGCTCCCACAGTTGATTTCTTCAAACCAAGCTGCTTACCTATTGCAGATTCAGTCTTCCCAACCTGGTGCAGGTCTACAATTTTGTTTCTGGTGTCCTTTGACAGCTCTTTGGTCTTGGCCATAGTGGAGTTTGGAGTGTGACTGTTTGAGGTTGTGGACAGGTGTCTTTTATACTGATAACAAGTTCAAACAGGTGCCATTAATACAGGTAATGAGTGGAGGACAGAGGAGCCTCTTAAAGAAGAAGTTACAGGTCTGTGAGAGCCAGAAATCTTGCTTGTTTGTATGTGACCAAATACTTATTTTCCACCATAATTTGCAAATAAATTCATTAAAAATCCTACAATGTGATTTTCTGGATTTTTTTCCTCATTTTGTCTGTCATAGTTGAAGTGTACCTATGATGAAAATTACAGGCCTCTCTCATCTTTTTAAGTGAGAGAACTTGCACAATTGGTGGCTGACTAAATACTTTTTTTCCCCACTGTATTTATAAAGCCCTTCTTACATCAGCTGATGTCACAGAGTGCTGTACAGAAACCCAGCCTAAAACTGGAAACCCAGCCTTATTCCTGTTGGGCCTGTTACTTTTCACTCCCTCTGCCAGGATCTCTGGGGCTGTTACACTTTACTCCCTGTGCCAGGATCTCTGGTGCTGTTACTTCTCACTTCCTCATCAAAGTGTGGGAGTGTGCAAGCAAAACATCGATATCAAACTTCTACAACAGCAGCAGCAGATCCAATAAGACATTTGACTGCAAAACACAGCTGTACCATAATGTATTACCTATATCTGTACGTAATATAGACCCACTACTGCAACTACTACTTAGACCCAGTTCTACAACACCTGAAATTCAACAATAAACAAAAAAACATAGCTGTACCATATTACTGTATACCTGCACCACTGTAAAGCACAGCCTCCATACGTAACACAGCTAGAAGCTACAACAGCCTGCCATTGCCCAAAACAGGAACTGTACTGATAAGCCACTACCAATTTCTATCTTCCTGTTGCAATGCCAGACATTTTTCTGCCATTGGCCTCAGTTTCACCCTGCTGCGTCCCGACCCCGCACTTCCATTACGTTCCCTCAGAGCAAGCAACTTCCATAAGGCTGTCACATATCCGTCAGGGAGAAGGGGGATGAAGGGAGGAGGAGCGAGACGGGAGAGAGATGATAAATCTAAGTGCAGTGACTAGGGCCTAGCTACCATCTAATGAACAGTCTAAACCCCCTGCCTAGTTCTAACAACCGTCTATGAGCATCAGGGACTAGGGTACGATAAGGACTTAAGTCTTGTCACCTCGTCCAGCATTGATCAAACCAGGCTTTATGACGTGTCGTCAGACCTTCCAACAACATCCAGCAGAGTTTAATAATCTCATATATTTCCTTCCTTTCCTCTGACATCCCATGCAGCCACTGACAGTCACTCAAGATAAGCCAAAAGCCTTCTGACAGTATAGAGAGCATATATAAAACACATAAATAATATGTGCTGCTATTTTTTCACCGGGAGTCGATGGAGCAAGAGATTCTGTTTCTCCATTTCTGTTTGAGTGAATTCTCACAATCAAATCTGGTAACAATCCTGACACGATTAAAATAAAAACTATTTTAAAGCAATGAACCTCAACTTGAAAGGCATTTGAAAACCTCTATGGAAAGTCATTGAAGTCACCAGCAGAGATGAAATTATGTGAGGCACTCTGTTTTATAAATGTGTTTTGAAACAAACACCAAGAACAGTTGGCATATACAGTATTAATCTCGGAAACCCAGAACTAAAATCTTGAGTAAATGCATCAGAGCCAAACCATAGGACAAATGTCCCCTCCAATTCCAAGATTCGAAAATATGCAAACACCTGCTAAATTGTGATTTGTCCAAATGATCAGTGACAAATTCCTCATTAATCGTTGCATACCACAGTCTGTTGACATACCATCCTGTCACGTGCGTCTGTCCACAAAATATTAATACAGTATTAGCATGTTATAGTAGCTACAATAGATCAGACGAGTCAACTATCAATATTTAAAACAACTTCTAAAATCACCCATCCACAGCCAATCTACCATACAGTGGCATTATCTCAGTGACAGAACTACCCACTGCCTAGCTCTAGATTATAGGCCTCTGTTTTCTGTCTGATCCTCTGCCACCCCATCCAGTCTCTATCCAGCCCGACTATAACGACAGAACCTGTGGATAAACCCAATCAATTACCGCTGTGTACAATTCATTACTAACTTCCCTCTGAGAACCATGATTCAGTTAATCTCTGTTGTGTTTTAATTAAACACAATTGCAGCACACTGACTGGCTGCTGCTGTCACTGCTGTGTCTGTGGAGTCTCCCTCAGGATGCAATTCTCTTTCAACGGACTGATAATAGAATATGACATTGGTGGAGATGTTCTGTTATTCTTCACTCTCAGTATTGCTCTGTGTCCTAAGATAACTGATAGTGACCTGAAAAGCTTCTCGTTGCTTGAAGTCTTCATATTTTAAAAAGCATTTAGAGATTAGATTTCGTCAAACAATGATAACTGAAGTAAATTATTAGCATTATGCCTATAACACTTTAGGGGTGTTTAGTTCATGGAAATGTCATGTTTATGTTTGTTGTTAATATGGAATGATTATATAGATTCAATGTTGTTGCTTAATATACAGACAGCTTACAGTTGAAAATCAAGGGCAACGCTCTTCTTTATGACAACAAATTGCAACTGTAAGCGGTATATTAAGCAGCAACATGAAATATATAGAATAATTGAAAACTGTAAAGGAAGTAATAGTCGGTGTCTTGTAAAGGAACGATAGTCGGTGTCTTGAAAAATTGCTGCTCTTGAATTTTTTAAATAGTCAACTGAATGGAAATAGACTCAAATGCAAAACAATGCATTACATCTTCAAAGATTGACATGAGGGAGGGAGAGGAACTATCATTTTCCCAGTCAGGATGTTGGTAAGAGGCCCACAAAACGCATTCTTTCAATCACATTCTCGATCACATCCTGAGCTGAGCTGTCGAAAAATATTGGCCAAGATCCAGATAGTACAGTGCTATCGTTGAAATAAATGTTGGTCTACAGGCTTACATTGGAGTCAATTGTATAAAATGTGTGGCTGCATACGACAACAGAAAGTTGCTCAACACTATTAAACAAACCCCAACTGAGGGAGGGATAATAGTGGTCAGGTACTAGCCTAAATGGAAATATATCCTATGTAAAAACCTATAAAGACACTGGTGGAGAAGTTGATTACTACAGTTTGTGTTAAAGACAAGTTTTTCTATTCTAGCTGTTACTAAACCTGGAAGTCCCCTCAGGTCGATAGACACCTTTACGAGGGAGACCTGTTCCCAATAGTACAGTGTTAGTGAGAGGACAAATAGGGTACGTACCTATGCTGTACACTACACAGTTGTTCTTGCCGTCTTCTGCTGCCAGCCAGGTGATGTCCTGAAGCCACCTGGGACCACCAGTCAGAACCATTGGGACAGGCCACTTTGGGGACAGGGCGCTCTGTGGGACAGGAAAGACGATGGTGGTATGTTAGCATTTTGCTGTCTAAAAACCTGTGATCACTCACACTCATTCATCAATCAGGCCTGTCACTCTTATGGAAAATGAGTTTTCATAGTCTTTTTCACAGTTGACCTGACAGTGAGATTGAAGGATGGCATGTGTGGTGTGTGTGGTGGAGAGTGTCTTATGGGGTACAGCCCGGGCCTAGGCCGTCACTCGAATTTGTCCTCAGTGACAATGGGGTTACGGGGCTCTTTTGAATTTTCTTGTCCAGGGTGCTTTAGAATCCAGAAGAGAATTCAGAAGAAGAAGAAGAAGAAGAAGAAGAAGAAGAAGAAGAAGAAGAAGGGAGGAGAGCTGCTTTAGAAGTGATCTTTAGACACATTGTACATCACTATCGGTACGATCGCCGCTGCCTCCTGAAGACTGGCAGGGGAGGGAAAGAATCGGTGTGCGTTTCAAAAGAGTGACCCAGGGCTACACATCACAATGCAGGGATAAATGATTGTGTCAATATCTTGGGCTATATTTCACTTCCTGCCTAGTTCAGATATGGTATGTAATTTCTCATAAAGAGTGGTTTAATGTGTTTTCAGAGAGACAGAGGCATAATACCACTGCTTGACACATTACTCTCTGTCTAAATGTAAGTGTTCCTAATCTGTAACAAGTTGACCCTCTCCTCTGAGCTAAACAGCAACACTGGACATCCTTCAAGTGAAGTGATTTATATCCAACTGTGCGTACAGTAGAGACTCTGAGTGCATCCGAAATGGCACTCTATTCCCTATATAGTGCACTTCTTTTGACAATGGAATAGTGAATGTGTATAAGGAAGAGTGCATGTAATTAAAAATGACACATTGAATGTATTTCTATGGAAAAGGGGGCCATTTCAGACGCAGCCTCTGCCATGGTTTTTAGGAACCTTGTCGTTAAATAAAAATCAATATAACAACAAGTTGACTCACATTATAAGATAACCCTCATTGATTTTATGTTTTTCTAGACTTTGGCCGACTGTTCAATCTAATGTGAACTTTCAACCGCTAGATTAGGATCACAGTGAGTGGATCAGGTCAGGACATAAGTTCCAATGTATCTCTGTGAGCTGATCTCTACCTCATGTTCAGCAATAGGCTGGTATACCATCAATGACTGCTTCTAGAAGAAGGAAGAAGGGGTCTGTTCCCATACACCCCAGATCAAACTGGTTTTAAAGCTCAAAGTCAAAGTCAAAGTCAATCTGGTATTCGAAAAAAAATAACAAAACGGTATTGACAGAGTATACTGTATATCAAGAATTGAAATTATCATTAAACACATTCCCAGATCCCAGGCTGTAGCTTTAAATATCTAATTCTTCTGCATAGATACAAGGGTAAGGGAAACGAAAGGGAAAGGGGGGATACCTAGTCAGTTGTACAATTGAATGCATTCAACTCCTCCTGAGCCTTTGTGACTGAATGTATCACACCCAGTTGATGCCTAGATTTGTATGTCATTAGATGATGACATGGATCTGCAGGCAGCTGTCCACTTCAGACAATAAGATGAGCAAGATGTATCATATCGATAATAGCTACACGTAAAATTATATGAATTATAGAAACATTTTTAGCAATTATTTTAACAAAAGATTTGGCTATATTCAACCATGAAAGAAAGAGCTCTCTAAATTTGCTCTCATACATTTTCTATTTAATTATAGCATTTAATCTTTTATTAGCCTAATAGCCCAGAAATCTGTATTTCTGCTGAATGCTGCCATTTTTCTTCTCCCTCTTTTCTTCAGTCACCTGGTTGGCTAATTTGACAGGGTTTTGTCTTAGGGCCCTGGCACTGCACCGGGCGGGGGAGATTAGAGGCAGGGGTGAGGCGGGTGAGGGACACTTATCAGGCCTCGGCAGCAACAGGGGCTTGCCATCTGATGGTCAGACTGGGCTGTTTTTTTGCAGGGAGGTTGTCCTCCACATTAGGAACATGCTGACTTCCATATGTCATTCTAGCTTCTCACCACTTATCCAGGGAAACAGCACCACGGTTAATTGTTTTTAACAACAACTGGATACAGGTCTTCCATATTTCTCCTTCTATTCACTGAGAGACAATGCGGAACGACGGAGAGCATGGTTTGTTGTTTTGAAAGTCTCTGAAAAAGTGTTCTATTGAAAAAGTTTGTTCAATCCGCCATCCTTAACACAATGGAAAAATCGAATGATTTATTATTGAAATATTGAAATAGCATGGGCGACCGAGAAAAACAAATTAATACAATTTAAGGCCATGTGGCAAACAATAATGCAGGCACTAGGGATGAGGTTGTGAGCTTGCAGGTCTGGGCAGAGGAGATTGTCGTTGTTTGTGTGCGTCTGTAAGTTGTTGTTCGTGTATGTATGTTTGTATTTGGTGTAAAAATATATATAATAATAATTAGTTACTATACTGAACCAAAATATAAACACAACATGCAACAATTTCAATGATTTTACTGAGCTACAGTTCATATAAGGAAATCAGTCAATTGAAATAAATTCATTAGGCCCTAACCTATGGATTTCACATGACTGGGCAGGGGTGCAGCCATCGGGTGGGGAGCCATGCCCACCCACTGGGGAGCCATGCCCATCCAATCAGAATGAGTTTTTCCCCACAAAAGGGTTTTATTACAGACAGAAATACTCCTCAGCATCAGTTTCTCCTAGCCACCATGCATCTACACACAAAATTCTGTAAAAGCACTGTGTGACATCTGCTGATGTAAAAAGGGCTTCATAAATACATTTGATTCTCGTCATTTTTTCCTTCATATTATGTCTATCTCCAATAACAAATTGGCCATATTAATATATGTAGCCCGAGTGGCGCAGCGGTCTAAGGCACTGCATCTCAGTGTTACTACAGACCCTGGTTTGATTCCAGGCTGTTTCACAACCGGTGGTGATTGGGAGTCCCATAGGGCGGCGCACAAAGCATCGTCCAGATAAGGGTTTGGCCGGGGTAGGCCGTCATTGTAAATAAGAATTTGCTTGAGATGAAGCTGCTGTAACCAGCACTGGGCGAAAAGGGTCAATATCAGGGGATGTCTTTATCTATATATTTACAGATATTAGATTTTATTAGATAGTTTTATTAGGAGTAACCATGCTCCAGATATGGATGTGCTTAATTTCATATACGGAGATAGGATATTCGCCATAATGGGCCAGTTTTTACATGCATCCAATCTGGACCTCAGAAATCTCCCCGCTACCGTATGAGTCCAGGGAGATATCTGGGGTGAGATACGTTCAAAACACGCACCTGATGGACATGTACCAGCTTACATATTTCTAACTCTGGAAAGGGCATGTGTCAACATGCTGACATACAGTGGCAAGAAAAAGTATGTGATCCCATTGGAATTACCTGGATTTCTGCATAAATTAGTCTTGCAATTTGATCTGATCTTCATCTTAGTCATAACAATAGACAAACAAAGTGTGCTTAAACTAATTACACACAAATTATTGTATTTTTCTTGTCTATTTTGAATACATCATTTAAACATTCACAGTGTAGGTTGGAAAAAGTATGTCATGACTTTTCCAAAAGCTAATTGGAGTCAGGAATCAGCTAACCTGGAGTCCAATCAATGAGATGAGATTGGAGATGTTGGTTAAAGCTGCCCTACACTATACAAAACACTCCCAACGTTTGAGTTTTCTATTCACAAGAAGCAATGCCTGATGTAAACCATGCCTCAAACAAAATAGATCTCAGAAGACCTAAGATTAAGAATTGTTGACTTTCATAAAGCTGGAAAGGGTTACAAAAGTATCTCCAAAAGCCTTGATGTTCATCAGTCCACAGTAAGACAAATTGACTATAAATGGAGAAAGTTCAGCACTGTTGCTACTCTCCCTAGTAGTGGCCGTCCTGCAAAGATGACTGCAAGAGTACAAAGCAGAATGCTCAATGAGGTTAAAAATAATCTTAGAGTGTCAGCTAAAGACTTACAGAAATCTCTGGAACATGCTAACTCTACGATATATAAAACACTAAACAAGAATGGTGTTCATGGGAGGACACTACGGAAGAAGCCCCTGCTGTCTCCAAAAAAACATTGCTGCACGTCTGAAGGTCGCAAAAGAGCACCTGGATGTTCCACAGCGCTTCTGGCAAAATATTCTGTGGACAGATTAAACTAAAGTTGAGTTGTTTGGAAGGAACACACAACACAAAAAAAAGGCACAGCACACCAACATCAAAACCTCATCCCCCTCTGTAAAGTATGGTGAAGGGAGCATCATGGTTTGGGGCTGCTTTGCTGCCTCAGGGCCTGGACAGCTTGCTATCATCGACAGAAAAATGAATTCCCAAGTTTATCAAGACATTTTGCAGGAGAATGTAAGGCTATCTGTCCGCCAATTGAAGCTCAACAGAAGTTGGGTGATGCAACGGGACAACGACCCAAAACGCAGAAGTAAATCAACAACAGAATGTCTTCAACAGAAGAAAATATTCCTTCTAGAGTGGCCCAGTCAGACACCTGACCTCAACTCGATTTTAAAATGCTGTGGCATTGCCTCAAGAGCGGTTCACACCAGACATCCTAAGAATGTTGAACTGAAACAGTTTTGTAAAGAGGAATGGTCCAAAATTTCTCCTGACCATTGTGCAGGTCTGATCAGCAACTACAGAAAATGTTTGGTTGAGTTTATTGCTGCCAAAGGAGGGTCAACCAGTTATTAAATCTAAGGGTTAACATACTTTTCCACCCTATTCTGTGAATGTTTACACGGTGTGTTCAATAATGACATGAAAATGTATAATTGTTTATGTGTTATTAGTTTAAGCAGACTGTGTTCGTCTATTGTTGTGACTTATATGAAGATCAAATCAAATTTTATGACCAATTTATGCAGAAATCCAGGTAATTCCAAAGGGTTCACATACTTTTTCTTGCCACTGTATGTACGCCTTTATACTTATGTACGCCTTTATACTTATTTTCTGAAATGTTTCATATCTGCAGTTATTACCCGATCATTTATCTATCCGTATTCATCAAAAATGCATCATTTCAACAGATATCCTTACATGATATGTAATATTCATCCTCATATGTCTGATCGAAAATGGGCTAAATCCAACTCGTGAAATATCCAGTGGCCAAATGATTTTACCTGTTCAGCCACTGAAAATCATCTTGCTTCTTCACATGAAGGTGACATATCTGAGCAAACATTTGCACCATATTCAGTAGTAGGCTATACAAGGCATGGAAAGGCAAACATACTCATATTAAATCCAAGTTGCTATTTCCAAAGCACATCTTTGTTCTGTAAAAAACAAATGCAGCATAGCAAATCCAGACCTGCAATCACAACACGTTTTCTCTAAAGATGCAAACTTAGGCCAATCTTTGTGAAAATGTCATATTTATTTAAGAGAAAATACAAGTTGCATACTCTCAATACCCCTGCCTGCCCTGTTTGTTATGAATGATGGATGCAATGAGTGCAGATTGGGTTGTCAGCGGCAGTCCCTCGCAGTCCAGACCCAACATGGTGGTAGTGTTGGTCTGTGATCCACAACTGTCAATGCATAAATCATGAATCAAAATTGTGTTGATATTGCAAGAAAATGTTGTCATTTCACATAACCATACAACAAGGTACAGTAGCTACTCCATCTGCGTCATTCATGACGAGAAAACTAACTAGAACAAACTAGCTAGCAAGCCAAGTTGCTAGCTAAGTTAGACAAAAGGAGGCTCGCGCCCAGAGACAAACTCCAAGCTGAAACTGTATTCAGGACAGTTCATGACCTCTTTAGGCCTGTTTGTGACAGTGTGTGTTTTACGTGGACAGAAACACACCCTTGAGTTTGAAATAGTTGGGGCTAGTCAACAGCCATTACTGTCAGGGTCCACATGCAAGCGCCTTGGGCTTATTAACTTAACCATCCCAGCAGACCTTAACATTATAGACAAAGTCCAGGATGGGCCCCTGAGCAAGGAGACACTCCTAAGCAAATACCATGATCTCTTCAACGCACCGGTCGAGTCAGTTCCCGGTGAAGTCCATTTTGAATTGGACGCAGCCTGTCCAGTGCGCACCCGCAATGTACCAGTTGCCATGAAAGCAGCTACGACGGCTAAGCTTGAAAAATACGAAGAAGATGGCCACATCACATCCGTCACCGAGCCTACAGACTGGATAAGTAATATGGTTATCGTCAAGAAACCAGACAAGGTACGGATATGCATTGATCCTAAACACCTCAACCGGGCTCTGCGACATTCACATTACATTATGCCCACGTTGGAGGATGTTCCTTACAAGCTCCCGAAGGCCAGAGTCTTCACGGTCGTGGACGCCAAAGATGCCTTCCTGCAGTGCAAGCTCGACAAGCCCAGCAGCTACATGACCACCTTCTGGACACCCTTGGGCAGGAAGAGGGGGTTGAAGCTCCCACTTGGGGTCTCCGTGGCTCCATCAGAGGAAACAGCACGAAGTGTCGGTGGGACACAGTAGCGTGGAACCCATAGCAGATATCATCCTCGTAGTGGGCTGTGGGGACAGTGATGAGGAGGCAGGATGTGACCATGACGCCAAGCTGCTGGCCCTGATGGACAGATGCAGACAGGTCAAGCAAAGGCTAAGCGTGAAAAAGCTTCAGTTTAAAGAGCCAGAGGTCCGCTTTCATGGGCACATCTTGTTCTCCACCGGATTGAAGGCTGATCCTGAGAAAGTGACTGCTGTCTTGGAAATGCCCCCCCCCATCTGACGTGAAGGCAGTGCAGCGCTTCGTCGGATCCGTCACCTATCTGGCCAAGTTCCTACCGTGGCTCTCTGAGGTGTGTGAGCCACTAAGGAGGCTCATGGACAAGGACACCATTTGGCATTGGCTCCCAAAACACGACGCAGCGGTGAGGGGAAATAAAACAACTGGTCACACAGACACCAACGATCAAACGCTGCAAGGCTCAGTTTGCCCGCTATGGCCAGCCAGATAGGGTAATTTTAGATAATGAACCCCAATTCGCCAGATTTCAATTCCGATAATTTGCTGCAGAGCGGGAATTTGAGCACGTCACCTCATCTTCACGACACCCAAAAGCTAATGGGAAGGCGGAGTCGGCAGTCAAAATCGCAAACAGAAGGCATGGATAGTAGCCCGGCCCAGCGCCTCACGGCACGGCGCTTAAAAGCAGCTCTGCCAGTAGCCAACACTCTCCTGGAGCCCTGTGTGGTGACAGATGTGCTGGTGAAGCTACGTCGCAGAAGACAGGTCTCCAAGTTCATCTACGACAAATCAGCGAAAGACTTACCTGAGCTCAGGGTGGGTAAACAGTGCGGATAAAGCCACTACCAGGGGACCGGACGGGCCTCTGGAAACTCGGATCCTGTGTACAGAAACTTGCACCATGCTCCTACTTAGTCGACGTGAACGGATCACTGTACCGTCATAACAGGGTTGACCTTCGGATTGCTGAGCCAGCACCTACTCAGAACCCTGATGGTCATAGGGGTCGCATGACAAAGGACGGAACCCCAGCAAGTCACATGGGGCCTGAGGCACTGGGCGAAGAGCCAGGGGATCACAGGTCGGCCGCTCCCTCGCCCATCAATACTCCCCTTAGACAGTCAGGTGACACGCCTGTGCAGGAACCCGCAGTTCTAGCAGACAAGCCCCCTGTCTTTTCACGCTGCGGCCGTCTGTCCCAGCCACCAAAAATACTTAATCTGTAGGTTTCCAATTAGGGATTGTTGACAGACAGAGATATAAAACTAATTGGGAAAAGTGAAGAGACTATCAAAATGGGTTAAGTTGATACCTGAAAAAACCTAAACTGTTCATGTTGGAAATGATTACTAGGTTTGCTTTGTTAGTGAATTGACAGCTCCTGTTCTGTTTTATAAAAGGGAAGGTGTTATGGGTGTAAGATGACACAGTGATGCCATCTGTTGGTAAATGTTAATTACTGCAACTCCAGTGTTTTTACTGGTGTGCTTGAAATACCCAGATGTATTGCAATGTACTGAACAAGACTGGTTACTCGCATCAATACCTCTATCTCGTCATTTAACATCCACACATATACACATATACGTTTTAAAACATTAGCTGTCACATTGAGGCTTGATAGGTGGTCAAAGAAAATCCCTTAAGGGAAGGCCATTTCGTTATTTGTTAGCTAGCTATTGTAGGCTACCAGTTAGCTTTTCACCCTATCAAGCCTAGCTAGCTAGCTAGCTAGCACTGCTGGCCAAATTAGATAATGTTCTTGATTCTAGTTACTAAGACAAATAAAACTTCTTGAATTAGCTACTCACTTTAGCGTTAACTTCTTTCCGGTGTTTTCTGAACAGCTTCTCACTTCTTTGTTTCTCCAGTTGTCAGTTTGACCACACACCGCTCACACACTCATTTGTGGCGCCCAAATTAAAATGACAGTTGGAACTCCACAGCAGAAAAAAACATGATTCTTGTTGCTAGGCTACCAGTTACAGTGCGTTTGGCTTGAGGTCTGCGTGTGCCTTTATCCACAGGGAATACAACAATTATAGCTCATGTCTGAAAGAATGTTATGAATTTCATATTTTTCAAATTATTGAGCACGTTCTTAAAACTAAAATAAGCTTCAGAAAATGCATATCATTAGCATATGAAAATGCATATCAAGATTCTGATATGGACCTCAGTCAAGAGCATATGGATTGTACGTGCTGAGAAAATATACAATACGGTCAGTATTTGTCATCAAATAGAGAAAATGAGCTCTCCAAATAGGATATCTAATGAGTCAATACCATGTCTGATATCTGGAGGAAATCTCAAAATTATGTGCATGAAAGAAAAATATGAATCACATATTTGTCAAATGATTGAGCATGTGATGAAAACACAGAAATGCATTAGAAGTTGTCCTTATCGTCAGCATATCAAAAAAGCACATCAAGATTCGGATATTGACCACAGACAAAATATGCTTATCTGGAATCAATATACACTATATATACAAAAGTATGTGGACACCCCTTCATATTAGTGGATTTGGCTATTTCAGCCACAGACGTTGCTGACAGGTGTTATAAAATCGAGCACACAGCCATGCAATCTCTATAGACAAATGTTGGCAGTAGAATGGCCTTACTGAAGAGCTCAGTGACTTTCATAGGATGCCACCTTTCCAACAAATCAGTTCGTCAAATTTCTGCCCTGCTAGAGCTTCAACTGTAAGTGCTGTTTTTGTGAAGTGGAAATCTCTAGGAGCAACAACGGCTCAGCCGCAAAGTGGTAGGCCACGCAAGCTCACAGAACGGGTGAGTACTGAAGCGCGTAGCGTGAAAAAATCATCTGTCTTCGGATGCAACACTCCCAAGTTCCAAACTGCCTCTGGAAGCAACGGCAGCACAAGACCTGCTCGTCAGGAGTTTCATGAAAATTTCATGAAGCTCCCGATGAATGGGTTTCCATGGCCGAATGGGTTTCCATGGCCGAGCAGCCGCAAACAAGCCTAAGATCACTATGTGCAATACCAACCGTTGGCTGGATGGGTGTAAAGCTTGCTGTCATTGGACTGGAGCAGCGAAAACTAGTTTTCTGGAGTGATGAATCACGCTTCACCATCTGGCAGTCCGACAGATGAATCTGGGTTTGGCGGATGCAAGAAGAACGCTACCTGCCCCAATGCATAGTGCCAACTGTAAAGTTTGATTGAGGAGGAATAATGGTCTGGGGGTGTTTTTCATGGTTCGGGCTAGGCCCCTTAGCTCCAGTGAAAGGAAATCTTAACGCTACAGCATACAATGACATTCTAGACGATTCTGTGCTTCCAACTTTGTGGCAACAGTTTGGGGAAGGCCCTTTCCTGTTTCAGCATGACAATGCCACTGTGCACAAAGCGAGGTCCATACAGAAATGGTTTGTCGAGATCGGTGTCGAAGAACGTGACTGGTCTGCACAGAGCCTTGACCTCAACCCCATCGAACACCTTTAGGATGAATTGGAACGCCGACTGTGAGCCAGGCCTAATCGCCAACATCAGTGCCCGACCTCACTAATGCTCTAGTGACTGAATGGATGCAAGTCCCCACCGCAATGTTCCAACATCTAGAGGAAAGCCCTCCAAGAAGAGCGGAGACTGTTATAGCAGCAAAGGGGGGACCAACTCCATATTAATGCCCATGATTTTGGAATGAGATGTTCGACGAGCAGGTGTCCACATACTTTTGGTCATATAGTGTAGCTTCATATCTTCACAAAACACAGATTTTTTATGTATACAGTCAGTATTTGTCAACATTAAGAGAGAAAATAGGATGTCACATATCTTATGATACTGAATGAGACCTTATCCGGCCATAGGAAATGTCCATGTGTGATATTTCGAGGAATCCTAATATCATATTTGTCTAAAAGACACATCTGGATTCAGAATTTGTCAGAATATGGTGCATATCCACAAAAGTGAAAACATGAAAATGGTCTGTATTCTCTAGAATATAAAAAAAACTAATGTAAAGATATCCCCTGATATGGACCCTTTCCGCCCTGAGCAGTACCTGTAATCTGGTTCAGGCTATTAATCAACCTACAAGGGTCTTTATAAACAGTACAGGAACTATATCATATACATGTATTGATTACATTTTTACCAATGCTACAGAACTCTGCTCAAAGCTGTATCCATACCCATTGGATGTACTGACCATAGTATAGTGGCCCAGTGGCGATTTTAGCATGTGAATCTTGGTGGAGCAAAAATAATTATAAATAAAACGTGGGATTCGTGCCAGCAAAGCCACAACACAACACTAAATAATACATGAATTGGACTATAACAGTGACAAACGGGGCCTACATAAGGCTGTCCCAACAGCAGTCCCAACATCTTACCACTGCTACACCTGGCTATCAGCGGAGCCTTGTCTGGCAGTGAAACAGTTCATTCAGCCTCATATGCTGCCTTTAAAAAAAAAAATACCTGATTTGGCTGACTTGCTTAAACAAATGTGGTTTCTAATGACATTTGATATGTACAAACTATGGCATAAGAGGACGACAAGCGGACAAGAGGCAATCCATCATTTCGGTTAAGACATTAATGAGCGAGCTAAGACGGACATAATCAAAATAATTATTTGTTTAGCACTTTTGAAATGTACAGCGACAGAATTCAGAACATGGGTCGTACTTACCGTACTTAGAACCGTAGGATAAATAAAGGGGGCCTATAAGCAGACAACGAAAACTCTTACAAAATGTTATGATTATAACTCTATAAAACAGGTTATAGGCTACATGTGCACCATCAAGTCAGAACAGTTGGCAAAATTAAGAGGGGTAAATAGACCAAATTATTAGGGTGAGGCACATGGGCTACTAACAGCTTACAACACAACATACACTTAGTATTACATTCTTAGCTACAGTATACATATCTCCCTGGCATATTACATAATTTATGCAGCAGCATACAATACATTTTTGGACTGTTGACGTTTGTTGTGCTGTGCTCACTTGAACAGGAAGGTGGCATGGCGGTCCTTCATGGGCAAATTTTGTCATCAAAGTCTGCCATTCTCTGGATTTATGGTGTTTTCAAGACAACTGGGAACTCAGGGAAAAAAACAAGGTTGAATCATGATGACGTCATTGATCTTCAAGTCGTGGCTCTAGAAAGAGGCCCGAGTTCCCAATTTACAATTCTTGGATGACCGTTCAAAACCTATTTCCCAGTCGGAGCTCATTTTTTCCGGAATTCCCAGTTTCTTGAACTCACTGAAGTCACAGTTCTGAGTTAACAGTTGTTTTGAGCGCGGCACAAATCATGCTTCATTGACAGCATGGCCAATGTTGAATGTTTATCATTTTATATTTCGAAAAGGGACACTTAATCCCAGATTTGGGGCCACACAGCCACCATTGAATAGCATGCTAGTGATTACTTTGCAATGCTTGCGGTTAGCCACTGTCACTGATTCCTTCCAAACCACTCATTGTTGAATTTACGATTTCCAACTTGTTGTGTAATGTTTATGTCCAATGGCTGATGAGCAACGATATGTTTAATCTATAATTTCTCTTCATTATTTATCTTCAAATGACAAGGATTAAAAAGGATTTGCCAGGAGATTGTCGACTTGATTCATGATGATGACTGCTAGCTAAGATTTTGAAAGTAGTCTCAATGTCAATAGTGAAGAGGAGACTCCGGGATGCTGGCCTAGGCAGAGTCGCAAAGAAAAATAGATATCTTAGACTGGCCAATAAAAATAAAAGATTAAGATGGGCAAAAGAACACAGACACTGGACAGAGGAACTCTACCTAGAAGACCAGCATCCCGAAGTCGCCTCTTCACTGTTGACGTTTGAGACTGGTGTTTTGCTGCCAGTTGAGGACATGTGAGGTGTCTGTTTCTCAAACTAGACACTCTAATGTACTTGTCTTGCTCAGTTGCTCAGTTGTGCACCGGGGCCTCCCACTCCTCTTTCTATTCTGGTTAGAGCCAGTTTGCTCTAACCAGAATACCTGTCACTAAATAAACGGGCGTAAACATACAATACCCGGCAACAACAAAACCAGCCGTCAGTAACAGCCTGAGACATAAAACAATCACGCACACAAACATGGGGGAAACAGAGGGTTAAATAATGAACATGTAATTGGGGAATTGAAACCAGGTGTGAAAAACAAAGACAAAAATGAAAAATGAAAAGTGGATCGGCGATGGCTAGAAAGCCGGTGACGTCGACCGCCGAAAACCGCCCAAACAAGGAGAGGCACCAACTTCGGGCTGAAGTCGTGACACACTCATTGAGCGTGTTCCAGTTCCCGCCAATATCCAGCCACTTCATACAGCCATTGAAGAGGTGTGAGACAACATTCCACAGGCCACAATCAACAGCCTGATCAACTGTATGCCAAGGGGATGTGTCGTGCTGCATGAAGAAAATGGCGGTCAAACGAGATACTCACTGGTTTTATGATCCACGCCACTACCTTTTTTTTTAAAGGTATCTGTGACCAGCAGATGCATATCTGTATTCCCAGTGAAATCCATAGATTAGGCCCTAATGCATTTATTTTAATTGACTCTTTTCCTTATATGAACTGTAAATCAGTCAAATCTTTGAAATTGTTGCATGTTGCGTTGAAGTTTTTGTTCAGTAATAGTTATGTCCTTGAGTTGTTCTTTTCTATTAATGTTCTGTATTATGTAATGTTTCATGTTTTGTGTGGACCGCAGGAAGCGTAGCTGCTGCTTTCGCAACAGCTAATGGGGATTCTAATAAAATACCAAATACCTCACTGGGCGGATCGTCAGCCTGTACCACGCTGCCTGCCTTTCTGGTGGAGGTGAGAGAAGCAAGGGAGTTGAGAGAGGAGAAGAAAAGCATCTATGACCAATGGAGACTGTTCAAGCGTTCATGATCTCTATCACAGAGGAGTCTAAAGAACTTTGCTTTAAGCTATGGCAGCATCATCCTTACAGGATAGACCTTCAAAGCTGCTGGACTGCTGATGTTCACATTTGTATTGATTATCCCTCAGTATCTATGGAACTTGATGCCTAATGCAGTATTGCACGTTTTCACTGGTAAAATAATGTTGAATTAGGATAGTATACACTTGAGAGTTGTATTATGTGTATTCAAAATGCAAAAAATCAAATGGATTTCTAAGAATAAGATGGACTTTAAACAGGAGGTACATTACAATGTTTTCATTAAAGGAATCTTTCAAAGACATCTTGGACAGGACATGTAAGCCCAACGTTCCAGATTTGTGTCTTTACGTGAATATGACTGAGTGGGAATATGAGAGAGAGAGAGAGAGCAAGAGGGAGAGTGAGAACTCCACTGTAGTCCACTCTCCTCTCAAGTCCCACTGATTATGCTCTTCCCAGCCTGGCTGAATCCTCTTTTCCTTATCAGGCCAGCACAGGCTGCATCGGCCTCTCCCTGCTCTGACAGCAGCGACAACAATGGGCCAGCGATACCACCGTGCTTCAGAGAGGGGAACCTGCCACAGGCGCAGATTACACACACACATGCACACGTGGGTACATATGCATGCACGCACACACACACACATTCCAAACAAATACAAGCAAACATATTCTAACTTTGCAGAAATCAAACAAATGTAAGTAAGTTGGTGGAATGATAGAGGTCACAACGATTGTCTCCTACACTGAACAAAAATATAAACGCAGCATACAAAATTGTCACAGATTTGACTGAGTTACAGTTCATATAAAGAAATCAGTCAATTGAAATAGATTCATGAGGCCCTCATCTATGAATTTCACATGACTGGGAATACAGATATGCATCTCTTGGTCACAAATAACGGCCCATTGTTGATCTCGTCACGGTATCTCTGTGCATTCAAATTACTAGTTATAAAATGCAATTGTGTTCGTTGTCCGTAGTTTATGTCTGCCCATACCATAACCCCACCGCCACCATGAGGCACTGTTCACAACGTTGACATCTGCAAACCGCTCGCCCACACGACACCATCTGTCTGACATCTGTCTGGTACAGTTGAAATGGTACAATTGAAATCGGGATTCATCCGTGAAGAGCACACTTCTCCAGCGTGCCGGTGGCCATCGAAGGTGAGCATTTGCCCATTGAAATCTGTTATAACGCCAAACTGAAGTCAGGTCAAGACCCTAGTAAGGACGATGAGCAGGCAGATGAGCTTCCCTGAAACAGTTTCTGACGTTTGTGCAGAAATTATTTAGTTGTGCAAACCCACAGTTTCATCAACTGTCCGGGTGGCTGGTCTCAGACGATCCAGCAGGTGAAGAAGCTGGATGTGGAGGTCCTTGGCTGGCGTGGTTACACGTGGTCTGCAGTTGTGAAGCCGGTTGGATGTACTGCCAAACTATCTAATAAGATGTTGGAGGCAGCTTATGATAGAGACATTACATTCTCTGGCAACAGCTTTGGTGGACATTCTTGCAGTCAGCATGCCAATTGCAGCTTATACATATTATATACAGTTGAAGTCGGAAGTTTACATACACTTAGGTTGGAGTCATTAAAACTCGTTTTTCAACCACTCCACACATTTCTTGTTAACAAACTATAGTTTGGGCAAGTCGGGTAGGACATCTACTTTGTGCATGACACAAGTTATTTTTCCAACAATTGTTTACAGACAGATTATTTCACTTATAACTCACTGTATCACAATTCCAGTGGGTCTGAAGTTTACATACACTAAGTTCACTGTGCCTTTAAACAGCTTGGAAAATTCCAGAAAATAATGTCATGGCTTTAGAAGCTTCTGATAGGCTAATTGACATAATTTGAGTAAATTGGAGGTGTACCTGTGGATGTATTTCAATGCTTACCTTCAAACTCAGTGACTCTTTGCTTGACATCATGGGAAAATTGAAAAAAATCTGCCAAGACTTCGTGACCTCCACAAGTCTGGTCCATCCTTGGGAGCAATTTCCAAACGCCTGAAGGTACCACGTTCATCTGTACAAACAATAGTATGCAAGTATGAGCACCATGGGACCACGCAGCCTCCATACCGCTCAGGAAGGATTAACGTACTTTGGTGCAAAAAGTGCAAATCAATCCCAGAACAACAGCAAAGGACCTTGTGAAGATGCTGGAGGAAACAGGTACAAAAGTATCTAAATCCACAGTAAAGCAAGTCCTATATCGACATAACCTGAAAGGCCACTCAGCAAGGAAGAAGCCACTGCTCCAAAACAACCATAAAAAAGCCAGGTTAGCAACTGAACATGGGGACAAAGATCGTACTTTTTGGAGAAATGTCCTCTGGTCTGATGAAACAAAAATAGAACTGATTGGACATAATGACCATCATTATGTTTGGAGGAAAAAGGGGGAAGCTTGCAAGCCGAAGAGCACCATCCCAACCGTGAAGCACGGGGGTGGCAGTATCATGTTGTGGGAGTGCTTTGCTGCAAGAGGGACTGGTGCACTTCACAAAATAGATGGCATCATGAGGAAGGAAAATTATGTGGAGATATTGAAGCAACATCTCAAGACATCAGTCAGGAAGTTAAAGCTTGGTCGCAAATGGGTCTTCTAAATGGACAATGACCCCAAGCATACTTCCAAATTTGTGGCAAAATGGCTTAATGAGCCAAATCTGTTCATGGTCCAATAACATATTTTAAAGAATCATCTACCTTGCGGATCTGTTTGAACAACTTGCACATTTGGATCAAAATTATTGTTAATATCATCACCCCTTTTGAGTTTCTTTGCCCGTGGGATAAGTATATTTAGACCCCCCCAGGGCTTTTTCCACACAACTTCATCTAAAATAGTGGAATGAGTTTCCTGTAAACAATAGATATTATATTCCTTCTATTTTAGCCTGGTAAATACGGATCGTCTTTTCTTATTAACTTCTAAGCCAGTGGTTCCCAAACTTTTCATAGTCCCATACCCCTTCCAACATTCAACCTCCAGCTGCGTACCTCCTCTAGCACCAGGGTCCGCGCACTCTCAAATTTAGTTTTTTGCCATCATTGTAAGCCTGCCACACACACACTATACAATACATTTATTAAACATAAGAATGAGTGTGAGTTTTTGTCACAACCCGGCTCGTGGGAAGTGACAAAGAGCTCTTATAGGACCAGGGCAGAAATAATAATATTATAATAATCAATAATTTTGCTCTTTATTAACCATCTTACATATAAAACCTTATTTGTTCATCGAAAATTGTGAAAAACTCACCACAGGTTAATGAGAAGGATCTGCTTGAAAGGATGCACATAACTCTGCAATGTTAGGTTGTATTGGAGAGAATCTCAGTCTTAAATCATTTTCCACACACAGTCTGTGCCTGTATTTAGTTTAGAGGGCCGACAATCCACTCTCACATAGGTAAGTGGTTGCAAAGGGCATCAGTGTCTTAACAGCCGATTTGCCAAGGCAGGATACTCTGAGCGCAGCCCAATACAGAAATCTTGCAGTGGCTTCTGATTAAATTCAATTTTCACAGAACTGCTTGTTGCAATTTCGATGAGGATCTCTTGTTCAGATATTGGTATATGGACTGGAGGCAGAGCATGAAAGGGATAACACACCACTCCACTATGTCTCCCTGTCAAGGCTTTTGCGCCATCAGTACAGGTACCAACATGAGCAGCAGCTACGTTTGGCTACAAACGGACCGTTAGTGGAATTCCTGCGAGAGAGTAACAGTTAATGTTATTTGACAAGGCTACCTGTATTTGACATTGTGCTGTTATTTCGCTGAACACTAGATGGTTTAATTTCATTTTTGGCAGTGAAACAAGGCTACTCAGGCGAGAAAAAAACCTCATCCAAATGTATAGCAATGTTGGAAAATATGAATGGACTGTTTGAAAATGTGAAGGAAAAAAATGTGAATCACATTTTTATTTTATTATTTGGCGTACCACAAACAACCACAAGCTCAGTTGTTCCATCCCCGAGCCCAACTCAAGAGAAGACTTGAGGTGTGAATGCATATGCAGTTTAAGAAGGCAAGCAAAATTGAGCAAGAATGGGGAGATTTGATTAACCAACTTCAAATCCTAGCTGATGGAGTTCAAATTACAACCCCCTACCCTGAAACACACACACGCTGGTCCCCAGTTGTGACCATTTTCCCAAACATCTCTGTGCAGTCAGATGTTTTGATTATTTTGTGCCACCAGGGTCACAATAATTTTCCCCCTCTCTGATTGTCCTAGTGTGACCCCCTCTCCATGGGTTACTGCGGCTAGTGTTGCCAGCACTACCATGACCTGGGTGGGGGCACCCCACCAAAATTCTCACCGGCTGGGTACAAGTTCATCAAGGTTCTCATTAGCAGCTTTGAGAAATTCCTTGTACGTTATGCTCACCCGTCTAGGGGCTTTGGCTTTGTTGAACCAACCCTGTCAGGCAGGCTCAGACTCTTGAGGGGGAAGTGCTGCTTCAGTGGGTTTCTGATCTTTCTGTCTTGGCTGCGTATAGGCTACTTGCAGTAGGCCTATAAAACAGATAAGGAATTCTCCTTAGTGTGTGGGTCGCTCAGGTGGGTGTTTAGGGTATAGGGTCGGGGACTAACTTCACACTTTTACAAACACAAAAACACACACCCCACCTTCCATCACAATACACCCGCACATACCCACATACTGTGCCTTCTATGTCCTCTGTTTGCTGTGCTTTTATCCCTACAATGTTGATTTCTACCTAATTTCGGGCTTTTAAGTACTTTTGTGTTCCAGTTCCTTATATTTGAAGATGTATTATTTCAATAATTATAATTTCTTCTAATGCTGTCATATCTTTTAATAAATACTAAGAATAGAATGTTGATTACTAATTATTCCCTATCTTGAATGGTATAGTGTATTTGTAGTTTATTTTTGTATCAATTGTTGTATTTTATTGTTTTTCAGTTGTTATTTTTTTACAATACAATGGATAGTATTGGGTGTTCCATTTTTTGACTCCTCTATGGGAACTTTGCATTATTTAGAATAGCCATGGAGAAGTCTTGGTGTCTCGGAAGAGTTGATTATCAATGTACAGTTTATCGACTACGAGAGCTACACGTTTCCCTTTAAGTCTATTCACCTTGAAAAATGGGTACAGAATTTGCGCAGGTTGTCACGACTTCCGCCAAAGTCGGTTCCTCTCCTTGTTCGGGCGGCGTTCGGTGGTCGACATCACCGGTCTTCTATCCATCACCGATCCACCTTTCATTTTTCCATTTGTTTTGTCTTGTTTTTCCACACACCTGAATTACATTTCCCTCATTACTGTCTTGTATTTAACCCACTCTTTCCCCCATGTCTGTGTTGTCACGACTTCAGCCGAAGTTGGTCCCTCTCCTTGTTCGGAGGTCGACGGCACAGGTCTTCTAGCCGCCACCGATCCACTATTCATTTTCCGTTGGTTTTGTCTTCTTTTTTATTCACACACCTGGTTTACAGTGGGGAAAAAAAGTATTTAGTCAGCCACCAATTGTGCAAGTTCTCTCACTTAAAAAGATGAGAGAGGCCTGTAATTTTCATCATAGGTACACTTCAACTATGACAGACAAAATGAGGAAAAAAATCCAGAAAATCACATTGTAGGATTTTTTATGAATTTATTTGCAAATTATGGTGGAAAATAAGTATTTGGTCAATAACAAAAGTTTATCTCAATACTTTGTTATATACCCTTTGTTGGCAATGACAGAGGTCAAACGTTTTCTGTAAGTCTTCACAAGGTTTTCACACACTGTTGCTGGTATTTTGGCCCATTCCTCCATGCAGATCTCCTCTAGAGCAGTGATGTTTTGGGGCTGTCGCTGGGCAACACGGACTTTCAAAGATTTTCTATGGGGTTGAGATCTGGAGACTGGCTAGGCCACTCCAGGACCTTGAAATGCTTCTTAAGCCACTCCTTCGTTGCCAGGCGGTGTGTTTGGGATCATTGTCATGCTGAAAGACCCAGCCACGTTTCATCTTCAATGCCCTTGCTGATGGAAGGAGGTTTTTACTCAAAATCTCACGATACATGGCCCCATTCATTCTTTCCTTTACACGGATCAGTCGTCCTGGTCCCTTTGCAGAAAAACAGCCCCAAAGCATGATGTTTCCACCCCCATGCTTCACAGTAGGTATGGTGTTCTTTGGATGCAACTCAGCATTCTTTGTCCTCCAAACACGACGAGTTGAGTTTTTACCAAAAAGTTATATTTTGGTTTCATCTGACATTCTCCCAATCCTCATCTGGATCATCCAAATGCTCTCTAGCAAACTTTAGACGGGCCTGAACATGTACTGGCTTAAGCAGGGGGACACGTCTGGCACTGCAGGATTTGAGTCCCTGGCGGCGTAGTGTGTTACTGATGGTAGGCTTTGTTACTTTGGTCCCAGCTCTCTGCAGGTCATTCACTAGGTCCCCCATGTGGTTCTGGGATTTTTGCTCACCGTTCTTGTGATCATTTTGACCCCACGGGGTGAGATCTTGCGTGGAGCCCCAGATCGAGGAAGATTATCAGTGGTGTTGTATGTCTTCCATTTCCTAATAATTGCTCCCACAGTTGATTTCTTCAAACCAAGCTGCTTACCTATTGCAGATTCAGTCTTCCCAACCTGGTGCAGGTCTACAATTTTGTTTCTGGTGTCCTTTGACAGCTCTTTGGTCTTGGCCATAGTGGAGTTTGGAGTGTGACTGTTTGAGTTTGTGGACAGGTGTCTTTTATACTGATAACAAGTTCAAACAGGTGCCATTAATACAGGTAACGAGGAGCCTCTTAAAGAAGAAGTTACAGGTCTGTGAGAGCCAGAAATCTTGCTTGTTTGTATGTGACCAAATACTTATTTTCCACCATAATTTGCAAATAAATTCATAAAAAATCCTACAATGTGATTTTCTGGATTTCTTTTCCTCATTTTGTCTGTCATAGTTGAAGTGTACCTATGATGAAAATTACAGGCCTCTCTCATCTTTTTAAGTGAGAGAACTTGCACAATTGGTGGCTGACTAAATACTTTTTTTCCCCACTGTACATTCCCATGATTACGTGTTCCTTATTTAACCCTCTGTTTACCCGCATGTTTTTGTGTGTGATTGTTTGTTGTATTTTTTATCCATGTTTTCTAGTGTTTGTTTTCACCACTCGTATGATATATTTTGAGTAAAGTTATATGTATACTCATTTTTGTTGACCTGCGCCTGACTCTGCCTTACCGGCATCACGGAGAATCTTGCCAGAATCACGCACCACCAATGGAGTCAGCAGGAGCACCCAGCCCTCCTCTACCAGTCGAGGAGCGCCATCAGCAGCATGCGACAATTTTGCAGAGTCTCGGCACAGCCATGGATCGCGTGCTGCAAAATATGGAGCGATGGGGTTTTCCACCATCATCACAACCTCCCACTCCACAACCCACACAGCTGTCCACCCCTCCTTCACCTGGTCCCAGTGGGATTCGGCTCACGCTCCCGAGGGAGTATGATGGGACGGCTGCCGGGTGCCAGGGGTTCCTACTCCAGCTGGAGCTCTACCTGGCGACCGTTCACCGGCTCCCTCGGGACGCGAGAGCGTGTCCGCCCTCGTCTCCTGTCTATCCGGGAAAGCCCTGAAGTGGGCCAACGCCGTATGGGGAGAGGAAGGAGCGGCGTTGGACCACTACGAGGAGTTCACCCGCCGTTTCCGGGCAGTGTTCGACCATCCACCTGAGGGTAGAGCGGCGGGTGAACACTTGTTCCACCTCAGACAGGGGACGAGGAGCGCACAGGACTTTGCGCTGGAGTTCCGAACCCTGGCCGCCGGCGCGGGATGGAATGACAGGGCCCTGATCGACCATTACAGATGCAGTCTGCGTGAGGATGTCCGGCGGGAGCTGGCTTGCAGAGACACCACCCTTTCATTCGACCAGCTGGTGGACCTGTCCATCCGGCTGGATAACCTGCTGGCCACCCGTGGACGTCCGGATCGGGGCCTGTCATTTCCATCCCCCAGCACCTCTGCTCCGACACCTATGGAGCTGGGAGGTACTGCGCTTAGGGGGACCGGTGGAGGGGCAATTCCCTGCACCCTCTGAGGGTACACTGCTGGTCGGTCGAGGCAGCAGGCAGGGCACTATCATGTCACCCCAGGTGAGTAGGCACCAGACTCACCCAGAGCTCCCTGTTGCTCACATGTTTTTGTTTATAGAATTTCCTGAATTTTTTACGCATTCCCAGCATAAGGCGCTAGTCGATTCAGACGCAGCTGGGAACTTTATTGACCGTTCATATGCCCATAGTTTAGGGATCCCAATTGTTCCTGTTGATATGCCCTGCCCTGTGCATGCCTTAGATAGTCGACCATTAGGGTCAGTGTTGATTAGGGAGGCTACCACTCCACTAAGCATGGTTACGCAGGAAGGTCATGAGGAGAGAATCAGTCTCTACCTCATTGATTCTCCTGCGTTTCCCTTGGTGTTGGATCTACCCTGGTTGGCCTATCATAACCCCATTATTTCGTGGCAACAGAGGGCTCTCAAGGGATGGTCACGAGAGTGCTCGGGGAGGTGTGTAGGTGTTTCCATCGGTGCGACTAGGTGTTTCCATCACTCTGCTTCACCTGCCTCCTCCAGTTTATTTTTTGTGAAGAAGAAGGATGGAGGTCTGCGCCCGTGTATTGACTATCGAGGTATCAATCAGATCACTGTGATTGGATCTCAGGAGCGCTTACAATCTGGTGCGTATCCGGGAGGGGGACGAGTGGAAGACGTTATTTAGTACCACGTCAGGGCACTTTGAGTACCTCGTCATGCCGTACGGGTTGATGAATGCTCCATCAGTTTTCCAGGCATTTGTAGATGGAATTTTCCGGGACTTGCTCGGACAGGGTGTAGTGGTGTATATCGACGACATTCTGATTTACTCCGCTACACGCACCAAGCATGTGTCCCTGGTGCGCAGGGTGCTTGGTCGACTGTTGGAGCATGACCTGTACGTCAAGGCTGAGAAATGTCTGCTCTTCTAACAGTCTGTCTCCTTCCTAGGGTACCGCATTTCCACGTCAGGGGTGAAGATGGAGAGTGACCACATTTCAGCCGTGCGTAATTGGCCGACTCCCACCACGGTAAAGGAAGTGCAGCGGTTCTTAGGGTTTGCCAACTACTACCGGAGGTTTATCCGGGGCTTTGGTCAGGTAGTGGCTCCCATTACCTCACTGCTGAAGGGGGGACCGGTGCGACTGCAGTGGTCAGCTGATGCGGACAGGGCTTTTGGTCACCTGAAGGCTCTGTTTACCTCGGCTCCCGTGTTGGCTCATCCGGATCCCTCTTTAGCATTTATCGTGGCGGTGGACGCGTCCGAGGCTGGGATAGGAGCTGTGCTGTCTCAGCGCTCGGGTACGCCACCAAAACTCTGACCCTGTGCTTTCTTTTTCGAAGAAGCTCAGCTCGGCGGAGCATAACTATGATGTGGGGGACCGGGAGCTGTTGGCTGTTGTAAATTCTCTGAAGGCGTGGAGACATTGGCTTGAGGGGGCTAAACACCCTTCTCTCATCTGGACCAACCACCGCAATCTGGAGTACTTCCGGGCGGCGAGGAGACTGAACCCTCGCCAGGCAAGGTAGGCCATGTTTTTCACCCATTTTGTTTTCACCCTGTCCTACCGACCAGGTTCCCAAAACACTAAGGCAGACGCACTGTCCCAGATGTTTGACACATTGGAGCGGTCCATGGATCCCACTCCCACACTTCCGGCCTCTTGCCTGGTGGCACCAGTGGTGTGGGAGCTGGACGCGGACATCGAGCGGGCGTTACGTACAGAGCTCACTCCACCTCATTGTCCTGCTGGGCGTATGTACGTTCCGGCTGCTGTCCGTGACCGTCTGATCTATTGGGCCCACACGTCACCCTCCTCTGGTCATCCTGGCATCGGTCGTACAGTGCGCTGTCTTAGTGGGAAGTACTGGTGGTCCACCATAGCTAAGGACGTGAGGGTTTATGTTTCCTCCTGCTCGGTGTGTGCCCAGTGCAAGGTGCCTAGGCACCTGCCCAGAGGGAAGTTACAACCCCTAACCGTTCCACAGCGGCCGTGGTCACACCTGTCAGTGGACTTCTTGACGGATCTTCTGCCGTCACAGGGAAACACCACGATCCTGGTCGTTGTGGATCGGTTTTCCGAAGTCCTGCCACCTACTTCCTTTGCCTGGTCTCCCTACGCCCTTACAGACTGGCCCTGTTCACCCACGTCTTCCGGCATTACGGGGTGCCTGAGTATATAGTTTTCATCCCGAGAGTAATGGACAGGTGGAAAGAGTCAACCAGAATGTGAGTAGGTTTCTGCGGTCCTATTGCCAAGACCTGCCGGGGCAGTGGGCGGATTTCATCCCCTGGGCAGAGATGGTCCAAAACTCACTCCGCCACTCCTCCACAAACTTCTCCCCCTTCCAGTGCGTACTGGGGTACCAGCCGGTTCTGGCACGTGGCATTAGAGCCAGATCGAGGCTCCTGCGGTGGATGAATGGTTTAGGCACTCGGAGGAGACCTGGGAGGTCGCCCATGTGCACCTGCAATGAGCCGTGAGAAGGCGCGTGCCGACCGCCACCGCAGTGAGGCCCCGGTGTTTCGCACTGGCGGACAGGGTCTGGCTCTCGACCTGAAACCTGCCCCTCCGCCTGCCCTGCCGGAAGCTGGGTCCGCGGTATGTGGGGCCCTATAAAGTCCTGAGGAGATTGAACGAGGTATGTTATAAGTTACAGCTTCCCCCAGATTACCGTATTAACCCCTCGTTCCATGTGTCTCTCCTCAGGCAGGTGGTGGCTGGTCCACTCCAGGAGTCTGAGGTGCGGAGGTTCCTCCGCCTTCTCTGGACAACGAGGGGGCCCCGGCTTATACTGTTCGAGCCATCATGGACTCAAGGCGTCGGGCGAGGGGCCTCCAGTACCTCGTGGAGTGGGAGGGGTACGGTCCTAAGGAGAGATGCTGGGTGCCGGTGGGAGACATCCTAGACCCTTCGTTGCTGCGGGAGTTTTACCGTCTCCACCCAGGATCGCCCTGCGCCTCGTACTCCGGGTCGTCCCTGAGGCCGGTGTCGGCACACTGCTGGAGCCGAGCGTCAAGGGGGGTTACTGTCACGACTTCAGCCGAAGTCGGTCCCTCTCCTTGTTCGGGCGGCGTTCGGCGGTTTGGCAACGATTGGGCGCTCGTATCTCTGTCCAAAACTGTGTACTTTTGTCGACAGTATCGCATGGGATCTGTAGCGCTTTAAAAAGGAATTATTTCAATTATCACCCTCATTTTCTTTAATAGCAGTAAGTACCAGATATTCAGGCTAGATGCATGGATCTAGCCTGTATTCCAATTAAGGCTTCTCTCAGAAACATGTTCTCCGTTTTAAGTTCTTTAACGTCCGTTTCAATAGTATTGACCTTAAAGCCTGTTTGTTTCTTTCTCCATTGTCACAGCTTTTCATCACTCATTTCGAGGCTCGCCTTCATCGCTTTACTGACAAGTTCAAGTACGCCCAATTTATAATTTATTGATTTTAGGTCGGTTTCAACTATTATCGTACCAGGTGGTGAAAAGCATAAATCATAGGTGTCTGTTGAGAAATCTTGTAGTTTTCTCTTGGAGTTTGGTTCTCTGTTTTTTGGCCTTGACTGTGTTCGTAATATTTATCAATAAACTTCTCTCGCATTTTGGGGGGTTATTATCCAGCTTGAATGCTATTGCCCATGAGTAAATAGATCAGTATAGTACTACAATTTAGTCAGTTTTAGATATTGAATATTACGATTTCTCATGAGGCATTTTGCACCGCCATCTTCAGTCTACCATCTCTGTCCCTCTAGCGTCACAGTATTACTTTAGTCACCTGTGTAATGATCATGCTTTTTAATCAGTTTATTGATATGCCACCCCTGTCAGGTGGATTAATTTTTTATTTCAGCTTCTGAAACATGGGACCAACACTTTAGATGTTGTATTTATATTTTTGTTCAGTATAGTTGGTGAAAATATGGAAATGTTTCATGTCATTGGGAAGTTCTTTACAATATGCATTGTATATTTGGACCCATCCAAATATAGTTATCATATCGTTCATATCACATCTCCAGAACATAAACGGTGTTCATTATTGAGTAGCCTACCATGTCACTTCCTGCTGTGGTCATTTCAATCTTCCCCTCGAAAGGACCCCATGTGATGCCCACATGAAGTGCCTGGCGAGAACGTGTCCGCCACTCTGTACCGTCATAGAGAAACTCCAGCTCTCCTATAAAACAGAGCACAATCTGTATTTAGATTATGTATTAACATTCAATCATAGCTCAGCTTGAGTTTATACTTCTTTAATAAAACAGTTTTCTTCTCCATATTAATGAGGCACCACACCACTGCAGCAGCATTTTCAGTCAAAGAGAGTACTAGTGTATGATAGTCTTCGGTACGCTCTTGAAAATTGTTCACTATCTAGAACCTTCAAATCAAATCAAATCAAATGTATTTATAAAGCCCCCCTTACATCAGCTGATGTCACAGAGTGCTGTACAGAAACCCAGCCTAAAACCCCAAACAGCAAGCAATGCAGGTGTAAAAGCACGGTGGCTAGGAAACCTTAAAGGGTTCTTTAGCTGTCCCCATAGGAAAACCCTTTGAAGAACCCTTTTTGGTTCTAGGTAGAACCCTTTTGGGTTCAATGTAAAAGCCGTTCTGCAGTTATTCTACCGGGAGCACAGGTAGAGAACATTTAGCTAGAGAACATTTATCACAAGGTCCCTTCAGTGTATTTCAGGAATCCTTCTTTCCTCATCATACTGAACACCACCACCACCATCACCACTGAGCCCCTCCTCCCTCTGCAGTCAATTAACAGATCATAAACTTCACTAAAGCGACTCTCCCTAGCTTCGATCCTTGATGACCTAGTTGTCTCTTTGATTAAGCTTTAGCCCCAGCAGTTTGACAGCCAACAGATAGAGTGGATTAAGCCTCTTTGTCCATCCAGTTTTGATGTGAGTAGTGGAGGAGAGTGTTGGGAGTTGAGACGGAATTTCAAATACCTGAGGGCAAGCGGATTATCTTTTCTAGCCCTATTCCTAACCATGATCTTGGAGTTGATAGTTTCTCCCGACTATTTTCGTTGGACTCTTTGATGAAGTCTAAACTCTGACCCAAAAGAGCATTGGATATTATTGACAATTTCAATTTATTTTGGGAACATCCTCAGTTGCAGGTTGCACCCAAACAGGAGAGGAACTAGGCTGCTGAGTGCTAATATCGAAGAGGTCCAACAAAAATTATGGGATATCAGTCCTTGCCCGTAACAGGTAACCCTCATTGACTCTTGTTTTAAACCACGTCCTCATTCGAAGGCATAGGCCTAATGGTTCAGTTCTAGGCAATCTTGTACTGTATGTATTCCAATTCAAGCCTACCACATGATATTTACTTGCTGAACATGGTATGTTCGTATTTGAAACTCCCTCTGATCTGAAATCCTGCAGCTTTTGGACTGATTCACTTAAATGTTAGAAATTGTATTTAGAAAATTTATTTTATTGTAACTCTGGCTTTTCAAACGAAGGTGGACATGGTTATAACTGAACCTTGGCTAAGGAAGTCTACGCCAGACTCTGATTTGTCTCTGATTGTTTATAATGTTTTTAGATCTGACAGAGTTGGAAGAGAAGGGGGTGTCGCCATATGCATATAGAGCAACTTAAATGTTTCTGTATCCATTACCACCTCTGTACCTCTGTCTTGTCTTAAATGTGGCCATTGGTAATAATGCCCATCTGACGCTAGCGGGAATTTATCACCCTCCTTCGGCCTCCTTATGTGCTCTTAACAAATTGTTTGACCTGCTGTCTAACTATGCTAAATCCGAATGATTAACAGTGGGTGATTTTATTCTGGTTGATGCCAGTATCTGATCGGCTGAAAGATATTTTTATATTCCATTAAAAATAATTTCCAGCTACAATAGTCATTTACAACATCAATAATGTCTACACTGTATTTCCGATCAATTTGATGTTATTTTAATTGTTTTTTTCAAAAACAAGAACATTTCTAAGTGATCCCAAACTTTTGATCGGTAGTGTAATTATTCAGACCCTTTGCTATGAGACTTGAGATTGAGCTCAGGTGCATCCTGTTTCTATTAAACATCCTTGAGATTTTTCTACAACTTGATTGTAGTCCACCTGTGGTAAATTCAATTGATTGGACATGATTTGGAAAGGCACACACCTGTCTATATAAGGTCCCACAGTGCATGTCAGAGTAAAAACCAAGCCATGAGGTCGAAGGAATTGTCCGTAGAGCTCCGAGACAGGGTTGTGTCGAGGCACAGATCTGGGGAAGGGTACCAAAACACTTCTGCGGCATTGATGGTTCCCAAGAACATAGTTGCCTCCGTCATTCTTAAATAGAAGAAGTTTGGAACCACCCTTCCTAGAGTTGGCCGCCCGGCCAAACTGAGAAATCGGGGGGAAAGGACCTTGGTCAGGGAGGTGACCAAGACCCAATGGTCACTCTGACAGAGCTCCAGAGTTCCTCTGTGGAGATGGGATAACCTACCAGAAGGACAACCATCTCTGCAGCACTCCACCAATCAGGCCTTTATGGTAGAGTGGCCAGACGGAAGCCACTCCTCAGTAAAAGGCACATGAAAGCCCACTTGGAGTTTGCCAAAAGGCACCTAAAGGACTCTCAGACCATGAGAAACAAGGTTCTCTGGTCTGATGAAACCAAGATTGAACTCTTTGGCCAGAATGCCAAGCGTCACGTCTGAAGGAAACCTGGCACCATCCCTACGGTGAAGCATGATTGTGGCAGCATCATGCTGTGGGGGATGTTGTTCAGCGGCAGGGACTGGGAGACTACTCAGTATAGAGGGAAAGATAAACGGAGTAGAGAGATCCTTGATGAAAACCTGCTCCAGGGCGCTCAAGACCGCAGACTGGGGCGAAGGTTCACCTTCCAACAGGACAATGACCCTAAGCCAAGACAATGCAGGAGTGGCTTTGGGACAAGTCTCTGAAGTGACTTAGCCAGAGCCCAGACTTGAACCCAATCTAACATCTCTGGAGAGACCTGAAAATAGCTGTGCAGCGACGCTCTCCATCCAACCTGAAAGAGCTTGAGAGAATCTGCAGAGTGAGAGAATGAGAGAAACTCCCCAAAAACAGGTGTGTCAAGTTTGTAGCCTCATTTTCTTTTATTGTTTTATTTTTACCTTTATTTTACTAGGCAAGTCAGTAAAGAACAATTCTTATTTTCAATGACAGCCTAGGAACATTGGGTTAACTGCCTGTTCAAGAGCAGAAAGACAGATTTGTACCTTGTCAGCTCT
Source organism: Brachymystax lenok tsinlingensis (assembly GCA_030435695.1). Taxonomy (NCBI): domain Eukaryota; kingdom Metazoa; phylum Chordata; class Actinopteri; order Salmoniformes; family Salmonidae; genus Brachymystax; species Brachymystax lenok. The sequence goes on along the minus strand of CM059806.1, from coordinate 532,695 downwards.
GGGATTTGAACCTGCAACCTTTTGGTTACTCTGCAACCTTTCGGTTCCAATGCTCTAACCACTAAGCTACCCTGCCTCATACCCAAGAAGATTAGAGGCTGTAATCACTGCCAAAGGTGCTTCAATAAAGTGAAGGGTCTGAATACTTATCTAAATGTGATATTTCAGTTTTTTATTTTTAATACATTTGCAACTGTTTCTAAAAACCTGTTTTTGCTTTGTCAGTATGGGTATTGTGTGTAGATTGATGAGAAAAAAACAACAATTTTAGAATGAGGCTGTAATGTAACAATGTGTGTCAGGCTGTGAGTAACTGGTACGGTGAATCAGGCACAGGATAGCAGTGATGCGTGGACAAGGTTTTTAATAAAATAAAGCACTAATATACAACAAATACGAAAGGTGCCGGTCACACAAAAGACACGGGCGTACAATACAAACACCCGTCAACAACTTACAGCCTTCTAACAAACAAACCTGAACTAATAACAAACACGCACACAAACATTGGGGAAACAGAGGGTTAAGTACATGCACATGTAATTGGGGAATTGAAACCAGGTGTGAAGAAAACAAAGACAAAACAAATGGAAAATGAAAAGTGGATCGGCGATGGCTAGAAGACCGGTGACGTCGACCGCCGAACGCCACCCAAACAGGAACAGGGAGAGGGACCGACTTCGGCGGAAGTCGTGACAGTACCCCCCTTGACGCGCGGCTCCAGCAGTATGCCGACACCCGCCTCTGGGACGACCCGGAGGGCGAGGCGCAGGGCGATCCGGATGGAGACGATGGAACTCCCGCAGCATCGAAAGATTCAATACGTCCTTCACCGGTACCCAGCATCTCTCCTCCGGACAGTACCCCTCCCACTCCTCGAGGTACTGAAGGCCCCTCGCCCGACGCCTTGAGTCCAGTATGGATCGGACTGCATACGCTGGGGCCCCATCGATGTTCAGAGGGGGTGGTGGAGGAACCTCCCGCACCTCAGACTCCTGGAGTGGACCAGCCACCACCGGCCTGAGGAGAGACACATGGAACGAGGAGTTAATACGGTAATCGGGGGGAAGCTGTAACCTGTAACAAACCTTGTTCAGTCTCCTCAGGACTTTAAATGGCCCCACAAACTGCAGACCCAGCTTCCGGCAAGGCAGGCGGAGGGGCAGGTTTCGGGTCGAGAGCCAAACCCGGGTCGAGAGCCAGACCCGATTCACTGCAGTGACGGTCTGCGCTGGCTTTTTGACGCCTCACAGCTCACTGATGGTGCAAATGAGCGGCGCCCCATATCTCCTCCGAGCGCCTAAACCAGTCGTCCACCGCAGGAGCCTCGATCTGGCTCTGATGCCAAGGCGCCAGAACCGGCTGGAACCCGAGTACGCACTGGAAGAGGGAGAGCTTAGTGGAGGAGTGGCGGAACGAATTCTGGGCCATCTCTGCCCAGGGGACGAACGCCGCCCACTCCCCCGGCCGGTCCTGGCAATAAGACCGCAGAAACCTTCCCACATCCTGATTTACTCTCTCCACCTGCCCGTTACTCTCTGGGTGAAAACCCGAGGTAAGGCAGACCGAAACCCCCAGACATTCCATGAACGCCCTCCAGACCCTTGACGTGAACTGGGGACCTCGATCAGATACTATGTCCTCAGGTGGAAGACGTGTGTAAACAAGGCCTCAACAGTCTGGAGGGCCGTAGGGAGACCGGGCAAAGGGAGAAGACGGCAGGACTTAGAAAACCGATCCACAACGACCAGGATCGTAGTGTTACCCTGTAAGGGAGGAAGATCCGTTAAGTCCACAGACAGGTGCGACCACGGCCGTTGTGGAACGGGTAAGGGTTGTGACTTCCCTCTGGGCAGGTGCCTAGGAGCCTTGCACTGGGTGCACACAGAGCAGGAGGAAACATAAACCCTCACGTCCTTAGCCGAGGTGGGCCACCAGTACTTCCCACTAAGACAGCGCACTGTACGACCGATGACCAGAGGAAGGTGACATGTCGCGGTTGCGGTCGCGGACAGCAGACGGAACGTACAGACGCCCAGCTGGACACTGGAGGGGAGTGAGTCTGTACATAACGCCTGCTCGATGTCCGCGTCCAGCTCCCACACTACTGGTGCCACCAGGCAAGCGGCCGGGAGCATGGGAGTGCGATCCATGGACCGCTCCTCCGTGTCATACATCCGGGACAGTGCGTCTGCCTTCGTGTTCTGGGAACCTGGTCTGTAGGACAGGGTGAAGACAAAATGGGTAAAGAACATGGCCCACCTTGCCTGGCGAGGGTTCAGTCTCCTCACCGCCCGGATGTACTCCAGATTGCGGTGGTCAGTCCAGATGAGGAAAGGGTGTTTAGCCCCCTCAAGCCAATGTCTCCACGCCTTGGAAGCCTTGACGACAGCCAACAGCTCCCGGTCCCCCACGTCATAGTTTCGCTCCGCCGGGCTGAGCTTCTTCGAAAAAGAAAGCACAGGGGCGGAGCTTTGGTGGCATACCCGAGCGCTGAGAGAGCACGGCTCCTATCCCAGCCTCGGGCGCATCCACCTCCACTATGAACGCCAAAGAGGGATCCGGATGAGCCAGCACGGGAGCCGAGGTAAACAGAGCCTTCAAGTGACCAAAAGCCCTGTCCGCCTCAGCCAACCACTGCAAACGCACCTGTCCCCCCTTCAGCAGTGAGGTAATGGGAGCCGCTACCTGACCAAAACCCCGGATAAACCTCCGGTAGTAGTTGGCAAACCCTAGAAACCGCTGCACTTCCTTTAACGTGGTGGGAGTCGGTCAATTACGCACGGCTGAAATGCGGTCACTCTTCATCTCCACCCCTGAAGTGGAAATGCGGAGGGTCTTCCTTTCCTGTGGCAGTCCTCATGAGGGCCAGTTTCATCATAGCGCTTGATGGTTTTTGCGACTGCACTTGAAGAAACGTTCAAAGTTCTTAATATTTCCCGGATTGACTGTCCTTTATGTCTTAACGTAATGATTGACTGTCGTTTCTCTTTGCTTATTTGAGCTGTTAAAATGGACTTGGTTTTTTACTAAATAGGGCTATCTTCTGTATACCACCCCTACCTTGTCACAACACAACTGATTGGCTCAAACGCATTAGAAGGAAAGACATTCCAGAAAATGTACTTTTAACAAGGCACACCTGTTAATTGAAATGTATTCCAGGTGACTACCTCATGTAGCTGGTTGAGAGAATGCCAAGAGTGTCCAAAGCTGTCATCAAGGCAAAGGGTGGCTACTTTGAAGAATCTCAAATATAGAATATATTTTGATTTGTTCAACACTTTTTTGGTTACTACATTATTCCATGTGTTTTTTCATAGTTATGATGTCTTCACTATTATTCTACAATGTAGAAAATAGTAAAAAATAAAGAAAAACCTTTGAATGAGTAGGTGTGTCCTCGCTTTTGACTGGTATTGTATATGATGTATTAAATACCACAGGGGCTGATTCACTTGACCCCTTCTACTACAGCTCTCAGCCCCACTTATTGTTGAACCTTGAATCTATGTTTCTAACTTAACAATTGATACTGGGTTTATCCCTTAGATTTGGGAAGTGGCACATGTCCTCCCCCTACATAAGGGTGGAGATCCTTCTGACTTGGATAATTACTGCCCAATCTCCAAGTTATCTTGCCTAGCCAAGTTATTAACCCTAACCCTAACCAAATCCCAGCTAACTTCTCACTCTGTTCTAAACATGCACTGTTTCAGACACTATGCTGTTTTAGATGGTGATTAATTGCCTTAGATCATAAAACATTGTGCTGCCTAATTTATAGACCTTTCCAAGGCATTCGTGTCACAAGAAAGGACGGAGGATTCAATAGCGAGTCACGTTCAGCATTTATTCAAGCAGTACAGGAGGTGGAAAACAGGTACAGAATATTCAGGGGGTCCGTAGCTGTCTAGGGCTAAGCAGGACCGAGGCTGCGGGAGGAAACCAATCTTCCGTACTGTCAGAGAGTGAAGGGGGATTCCCCGACTAGCGATCTTGAACGTGCCCAGCGTAGACACTTCCACTGGAGCGAAAGCGAACGAAGAGTCCAGCGGAGAACAGAACCAACGGGGAACAGAGTACTCAGCCTGGAGAGAGACACACGCACAGGAAAAACAAGACAACGAACTGACAAACACAAGACCAAGACAACGAGTATAAGTAGGCACACGTAATGAGTGTCAGCTGGCGCTGACAACAAGCAGAGTGGCAATTAGCGGCCACACCCACACTCACACACACACGCACACACACAGAGCGAGCCGGTGAGTTCATGAACCGTGACAGTACCCCCCCTCCTAGGAGCGCCTCCTGGCGCTCCCAGAAGGATCTGCCTGTCGATTGTAATCATCAATAAGGGAGTGATCCAGAATGTCTCTAGCAGGGACCCAACTTCTCTCCTCCGGCCCGTAACCCTCCCAGTCCACCAGGTATTGAACCCCGAGTCCCCTCCGTCTCGAGTCAATGAGCCGCGGTGGAGGAGGAACCGGGGCTGGTGGGTTCAAGTGTGAATGAGCCACAGGCTTCAGTCGGGACACATGAAACACAGGATGAATCCTCCTGTAAGCCGGCGGGAGCTTGAGACGGACTGCCGACGGACTCAGGACCCGAGTCACCCTGAACGGACCGATAAACCTAGGAGCCAGCTTATTACTAACGGAACGGAGAGGAATGTTCCTGGTGGAAAGCCACACCCTTTGACCTACGACGTAGGTGGGGGCCCTCTGTCGGTGGCGGTCAGCCCTAACCTTAGTGCGCCCCTACCTTGAGGAGGGTCTCACGGGTTCTAGTCCAGGTGCGATGACACCTCTGGACAAAGGCGTGAGCAGAGGGACCGCGACCTCGGAATCCAGGCTAGGAAACACAGGTGGCTGGTAACCCAGACTACCCTCGAACGGAGTCAAACCCGTGGCGGACACTGGTAGCGAGTTGTGAGCATACTCAATGAAGGGGAGTTGCTGACTCCAGGACGAGGGCTCTGGGACACCATACACCGCAACACCCTCTCTACGTCCTGGTTGGCTCTCTCGGCTTGACCGTTACTCTGGGGATGAAACCCCGAGGATAAACTGACGGTTGCACCCAGCAACCTACAAAACTCCCGCCAGAACTTGGACACAAATTGGGGCCCCCTGTCGGAAACCACGTCCATAGGAAGGCCATGTATCCGAAAGACATGGTCCACGACTGCTACAGCTGTCTCCTTAGCAGAAGGCAACTTCGTTAAGGGGATGAAATGGGTTGCCTTCGAGAACCGGTCAACGACTGTCAAAATGACGGTCTTGCCCTGAGAAGGTGGGAGGCCCGTGATGAAATCCAAGGCTATATGGGACCAAGGCCTAGAAGGGACAGGCAGCGGCTGGAGTAACCCCTCCGGGGGCCGATTGGAGGTCTTGCCCGTAGCACAGCAGGAACAAGCCAAAACAAAACTCCGAATGTCCTGGGCCATCGCTGGCCACCAGAACCGCTGCTTAACCAGGAAGCTGGTGCGGGTCACTCCTGGGTGGCAAGCTACCTTGGAGCAGTGTCCCCAGCGAATAACATCAGATCGCAGCCCCTCCGGCTCAAATAGTCGACTCGGTGGGCAACCGGACAGGGAGTTACCCCCTCTAAGGCTGTCTTGACCCTCGACTCGATCTCCCAAGTGAGTGTGGACACAATAAGTCTCTCAGGTAGAATGCACTCGGGAGTAGCCGGGCGTTCAGAACGGTCAAACACACGAGACAAGGCATCGGGTTTGACGTTCTTAGAGCCCGGGCGGTAAGAGAGGGAAAAGTCAAAACGTCCGAAGAATAGAGCCCACCGAGCCTGTCTGGAGTTGAGCCTCTTGGCGGATCTGATGTATTCCAAGTTTTTATGGTCAGTCCAGACGATAAAGGGGACCCCCGATCCCTCTAACCAATGACGCCACTCCTCCAACGCCAGTTTGACTGCTAATAACTCTCTATTCCCAATGTCATAATTACGTTCGGCCGGTGATAACCGGTGAGAGAAAGCACAAGGATGCAACTTGTCATCCGAGGAAGAGCGCTGGGAGAGAACAGCACCCACTCCCACCTCTGGCGCATCCACTTCCACCACAAACTGACGGGTAGGATCTGGGGCCACAAGGATAGGGGCGAAACAAAGCGACCCTTAAGGTCGGAAAATGCCTTCTCAGCAGCACTGGACCACCTGAGCGTAGTACTGAGAGAGGTCAGCGCCGTCAGGAGGCGGCCAGCTGGCCGAAGTGCGAATGAATCGCCGGTAGAAATTGGCGAAACCCAGAAACCTCTGTAGGGCCTTACGAGAATCTGGGCTCGGCCAATCTACCACGGCCTTTACCTTCTCGGGATCCATGCGCATCCCTCAGACGAGACGATGTGCCTAATAAGGGGACAGACTGAGCATGGAACTGACACTTCTCAGCCTTGACAAAAGCCCGTTCTCTAGCAACCTCTGGAGCACCCGTCTGGCGTGCTGAACGTGTTGCTGGAGAGAGGAAGAAAAGATCAAAATGTCATCCAGATAGACATAAATAAATTGATCTACCATATCTCTCAACACGTCATTAATGAGTGCTTGGAAGACCGCCGGGGAGTTAGACAGACCGAAAGGCATGACTAAATATTCAAAATGCCCCTGGGGGTGTTGAGCTGGTCTTCCACTCATCCCCCTTCTTAATCTGGACCAGATGGTAAGCGTTGCGTAGATCCAATTTCGTGAAGACTGATGCCCCTGCAACCTCTCGAAGGCTGAAGACATCAACGGCAAAGGATAGGTGTTCTTTACCGTGATGTTGTTCAGCCTCGGTAGTCAATACAAGGGCGCGGGATCCATCCTTCTTCCCCACGAAAAAGAACCCCGCACCTGCTGGAGAAGAAGAAGGGCGGATGAACCCGGCTGCTAGAGACTCAGAAATGTATTTCTCCATGGCCTCTCTCTCAGGAACCGAAAGAGAGTATATACCCTTAGGCGGAGACGTACCTGGTCGTAAATCAATAGCGCAATCGTAGGGACGGTGTGGAGGCAGAGAAGCAGCACGAGACTTACTGAACACTTCCTTCAGGTCAAGGTACTCAGCGGGCACGTTAGACAAATTCACCGGCTCCTCCTGCAACACAGAACCAGACACAGACGAACAAGCAGACACAAGACAGGATGCATAACACTCATTACTCCAGGCCAATACTGTGCTGTGCCCCCAGTCCACCCTGGGGCCATGCTTGACTAGCCAGGGGTGGCCTAGTACAATGGGGGTGTGCGGAGAGTCCATGAGTAGAAGCGATATCTCCTCCACATGATTACCCGAAGTAACTAGAGTTATTGGTTCGGTGCGGAGGTGAATGTTCGGGAGTTCCTGCCCATCCAGTGAGGTAACTGTAATCCGGTGGTTGAGAGGAATGATGGGGATGTGGAGTCTCTGGGCCAGACTCAGGTCCATGAAGTTACCCTCCGCTCCTGAGTCCAATAGGGCTTGACACTGGTGGGAATGGGTCGCCCATTGTATTCTTACCGGGAGGAGGGTTGAGGAAGAGGGCTTATCCGTCGAGAGGCCGCCCGATAGTAGCCTCTGGTTTACCATCGGGCTTGACCTTTTCCCGGACAGTCATTAACGAAATGTCCTGTGCCTCCGCAGTACAGGCACAGCCCTCTACTCCTCCGTTGTTGCCTCTCCTCCCGGGAGAGTCGAGCCCCACCCACCTGCATGGGCTCCTGATGGAACACGGAACTGACCGTAGTGCCGCTGGGTGATGAGTGTTCCACGAACCTCGCGAAACCCGGGACCTGACGTGTCCGCTGTTCCAGCCGGTCTAAGCGGGCATCGACCCTCAATGCCAGCTCGATGAGTCCGTCCAGGCTCCTGGGCAGGTCCAGCGCGTAGATCTCTCTCTGAATACGGTCAGCCAACCCATGCAGGAACATGTCCCACTGCGCCTCCTCGTTCCATTGACACTCCGCTGCTAGGGTCCTGAATTCAATAGAGTAATCCGACACAGGTCTACTCCCCTGCTGAATATCCGCAAGAACGCGGGCTGCCTCGCGTCCCGTTGCGGCCCGGTCGAAGACCCGCCTCAGCTCCTCAGAGAGTGCCTGGAATGACGAGCAGCATAGATGATGGTTCTCCCAGACCACTGTTCCCCACTGAGCCGCGCGTCCTGTCAGCAGGGTTAGCGTAAAGGCCACCTTCGATTGTTCTGAGGCGAACATCTGTGGCTGGAGCGAAAAAAACAAGGAGCACTTGTTAATAAATGGTCTGCAAAAATTAGGCTCACCCGAATATGCCTCTGGGGTGGGCATACATGGCTCAGGTTGGTGGTAAGTGGGTGCAGGAACAGGGAGAACCGGCGATGTTGTAGGCGCAGAGGGGATGCTTAGGTGTTGTAGCTGTTGGGTGAGTTCTGACACCTGCGCTACCAAGGCTTGCACCGCATGACCCGTTGCCTTCATCTGTTCCTCCTGTTGGTCCATGCGAGACATGCTGCGAGACAGAAATCGTGTTAGCTCCGGCGCACTCGCTGAATCCATGGTTGGTCAGTTCGTTCTGTCACAAGAAAGGACGGAGGATTCAATAGCGAGTCACGTTCAGCATTTATTCAAGCAGTACAGGAGGTGGAAAACAGGTACAGAATATTCAGGGGGTCCGTAGCTGTCTAGGGCTAAGCAGGACCGAGGCTGCGGGAGGAAACCAATCTTCCGTACTGTCAGAGAGTGAAGGGGGATTCCCCGACTAGCGATCTTGAACGTGCCCAGCGTAGACACTTCCACTGGGGCGAAAGCGAACGAAGAGTCCAGCGGAGAACAGAACCAACGGGGAACAGAGTACTCAGCCTGGAGAGAGACACACGCACAGGAAAAACAAGACAACGAACTGACAAACACAAGACCAAGACAACGAGTATAAGTAGGCACACGTAGTGAGTGTCAGCTGGCGCTGACAACAAGCAGAGTGGCAATTAGCGGCCACAACCACACTCACACACACACGCACGCACACACACAGAGCGAGCCGGTGAGTTCATGAACCGTGACAATTCGAGACCGTTGACCATTCCCTACTCATTTAAAAGCTGTCTGAAATGGGCCTGGATAAAGAGTCTTGCTAATGGTTTAAGACCTACAGTATTTGACAAACAGGACACAATCTGTGTTTTCTGATGGTGTCAAGTCCAGTTTCCTCGATATTACGAAAGGAGCACCACAGGGGTGAATTTTGGGACCTGTTCTCTTTACTATTTCTATAAATAATATTGGTCTATGTATTAAATCCTGTAATATACATCTGTGTGCAGATGATACGGTTATGTATGCCATTGCACTGACTGTTGACCAAGCTGATTTTGTTACATTACATAAGGGCCATGTTGATTTAAGACTTGTACTTAATGCAGGCAAAACTAAATATATGTTGTTCTCTAATTCACAGAAAAATTTGTCAGATGGGCTACATGTTCACTCATTGGACGGTTCTCAAATCGAGCGGGTTCCCGCCTATAAATATCTGGACGTTTAGATTGATTAAGATCTAACATCTAAAAAACATACTGATGAGCTAGTTAAAAAGATAAGATTTAAAGGTGCACTATGTAGAAAAATCCTAATTCGACCAATTTCAGTTTGTGACAAAACAAGCAAGTATAGTGGAGAGAATGATTGTACCATCTAAACAGCTGTGAAATATATTTTCCATATCCAAAAATATAGTTGTTTCAACTGTTTGAAACTGATGTAAAAGACGCTAAAACTAAATTTAAGAATATGAAGTATAGAAATTGTGCACATAGAACTGCTCTATCGTTTTACACTTGCTTTCAACGAGAATGACATATCTATAACTCACATTTCTATGTGAATTTGGTCTTGGTCCCCAAAAAGTTACATATTGCAGCTTTAAAGTGGGCTTAATTTTTGGGAATAGCTCTTGCCTCTCCATGAACAGCAGGAAGCAGATTGTACAGTACATTCTTCTGCCAGTTCTTGACTATGGTGACAGTTAAACCTTTGGATGCCGTCTACCATAGCGCCATTGGCTTCATTACAGGTGACAGTTTTAATACTCATCACTGCATCCTGTATAAGAAGGTCAGCTGGACCTCACAAAAATCCTGCATATTACTCCCTTCTTGTTTACAAAGCTTGGCTACACAAGCTTCTAACATACCTCATTTCCCTGTTGAAATATAAAAACATTTTGATACCAAACCTGTTCACAGGGTGGGTTAACTCTTGAGGTCCCGCTTAAATCCACCTTTAGATTTAACGCACCACAGTTATGGAATACCTTACAAAACAAATGTAACCTGGATTCTCTGGTGCCGATAGGGTAGTTTAAAACTCTGTTATTAAATGAGTTCACTGAATTATGCATTTGTTTCAATTGATTATTATAACTTGTTGTAATAACCTGATGTAATGTATTTTTAGCTGTCTTGTAGTTTTTATATATTTTTGTTGTTGTTTTGATGGACTTTTTCGAGGCACCATTGTAAATGAGACACTGGTCTCAATTGGTTCCCCTGAATAAATAAAAGTTAATACAAAATAAAACAAAAAACCCCCAGTTTCAGCAGTATTTTTTGAAAATGCTCAGGAGATCAACCAAATAGAAAGGCTCACTAACCTAAGTCTCTGGCTCAGTGTGATCAGGAGTAGTTTTTTCTTTGTGACTAAGAACTTGGATTACAGAGAGGCAGGGAGTTCCTGATTGAGCGGCCCACTGGTCTTGTTAAATTCAATGAGCACTGAGCATACCCGTAAAAACATCACGGAATACATAAACCCAATACTCCAATATCCATGAAAAATATCTTCAAGTCTGTCACGCAACGCACATTTCCCCCTCTCTCTCTCTTTCTTTCTCTCTCCCTCCCTCTCTCTCTCTCGCTCTAAAATCAAATTTCTATCTCTGATGACTTTCTCTGTTAAAAAAAATACAATTCATTTAAGTTTGGTTTTGGGAGGAACATTGGGGGCTCGGGAGATTTAAAGAACATTTTAAACTCTGTTTTCATTTTTCTGTCTCCCTCTCGTCCTTCTGCACCGCTCCCCCACATCAGTAATCCAATACACAGGCTTCTATTGTGCTGAGATGAGAGGCTGGCCTCCTCCACTGCTGGGGACCTGATGCACCTCGCTCCCTCTCGCTCTCTCACACTCCCCTCACTCCCTCTCTTGCTCTCTCTACAGCGTAATCTGTGAGGGACTTAAAGGGACCTTATCTCCAGGCTCTACTGCTTCATTTCATGCTTGATTTACTTTAATTTGTCTGATAGGGCACAAGGATTTGGAGACAGCCCATCTTTGGCTTGGGAGAGGAAGTGAGATGAAAAAAACATATTTCTCAGGCACATTGTCGCAGGTTTTTTACTTCTCCCTCTCTCTCTCTCTCCCTCTCTCTGTCTAGATTTCATGGAGAAGGGAATGATCTTGCTGCTGTGGTGCAGTAGTCTGTTTGAGTGCGTTGGGGGTTTCAAGCTGTTGGAGAATAAAGAGGTTGTAGGGTGTGGAGTGATTTTATGACGTGCTGCAGCACAGTGATGGATGTGTTAAAAGTCCTCTCACCATCGTACTGTGAGACCCTGTACAGCCCCTGCTGATGGTTCAGGGCTGACCAACCACAAGCTCAAGACTCAGATATACAGCATACCACTGATATAATCACCCCAACATTAAAGAAAAGGTTGTGTTCTGTGGACTGAAATCCCAATCCCACAACCGGTCTAGAACCATCTAAATAGCCAATTCCACAAAACACTAATGCAATAATTAAAATATGCATCTTTATATTAAATCACTCTGTATCCAATTGGGAGAGTGTGATATGGAGTTATAATTGAGCTCAAATAAATAAATAACAATATTATTCCTTGATTGACTTCCATACTTCCTCAGTAACTTGTGTATGAAATGGACTACTTCTAATGGACTACTTCTAAGAAACATTTTTGTGTTGAAAATGCCTAACCACTTGTATAATCTATTTGCATCAGTTATGTATAGAGCCATGTCATCGTGGAATGCTCTGCCACCAGAGGTTACTCTTGCAAAAAGCAAGTTTAGCTTTAAAAAAAAAAATGAAATAACATCTTGTATCACTGCGCCTCTCGAATTTAACTGTACTGTATATATGAATATGTGTATATATGAATATTTTGTAAGTAGTATTTTTGTTGCCTCTTGGTGTCTATATAACTCTTATTTTGAATTTAATGTAATATCTTATGTTGTTCTTCTCTATTAGTGTCCTGTACTTTATCAAGTATTTGTTTGTTTTATGTGGACCCCAGGAAGAGTAGCTGCTGCATGTGCAGTAGCTAATTGGGATCCAAATAAACTAAACTCACAAAAAAATATAGGCTAACCTGACTGCGATAATTGAAATTCCCCTCAAGACACGGAATTTACTTAACAGCAGCTGTGTGAACGTTGATAAACAGACTGATGATCCAGCAACACGTCTTTATCCACGCTGAGGCTTTAATTACTGCCGAGTTGTTTGTTGAGGAGATTATTAATATGCTGGAGAAAACCTCCTAATTGAATACCGCAACACTCCCACAATCAGGGAGGAACATGGCGTTTTGTTTTTTTGAAGATTAGAGGCCTTTATCATTATCAATATGAATTTTATTTTTAACAGCATTATTTGGTCTCTTAATTATTTCTGCTGACAACCATGTCCCTCCTCCTCCTCCCTCCCTCGTTCATCCACATAGTGAGAGATCCATCATTTAGACACTGCCTTTATAAACGAGACAAAGTGAGGGTGAGGTGGACAAGTGTGTTGATCATATTCACCAAGGAGGAATTGGAAGTATAGCGAGATATATAATACTAGATTGGCTGATGTTACGAATGACACTTTCCACACCTTTCAGATGTATACAGAAGCCTATTCACATTCTGAATGTCAAAAGTCAATCTTCCTGCTCTTACACAGTAAATCAAGGATAGCTGAAATCAGTCTTTAAAAAATGTGGGTTAAATTGAGAGAGTGATACAATTCCTGGAGTTCGTGTTGATAACTGGAGTACTTTTAACTCCATTAAGAGTAACCAGAGACAGGAAGTTTATGGAGTTATCCACAGATGTGGGAGAGGCCTCATTGTCCTATTTCCAAGCATGTTCTGTTACAGATAGATTTTAAGAAACATACAGACTGTATTAGTTTCGCAAAAATGTAAGTGGTTGGATTTAAAGCAACCGTTAGTGAGATAGTTGTTCCAGTTTATGTAGTGTAGGTAGTCTTCATGTACTGGGATTTCTTCCCTACTCTGGCAAGCATTCTAAACGCAAGTTGTGAGTGATGTAAAAGTGCTGGATATCTTCCTGCAAGTTGGCCTCCAACAGAGATTGGATAGCACATTGCAAACCAACATAATGTAACACATTAAGACATTTTCAAATAAGGCTTCACACACTTATAACTCAAATGAAGTTGATTGTTAATTCAAAACAACACAGAAAAGTGTAAAATGGCAAGGGAGTTGATTAAAAACGACACTGAAAATAGTAAAATGGCAATTGGCGTTCAATTTAAGCAACTCTCTGAGGGTTGGATATTCACTTAATTTAGTGTTGCTTTAACTCCAAAAATATCAACACAATGACAAGAGTAGTTTTAACACAAAATGTGGCTGAGACCATATAAACCCCAAATAGTATTACATTTGGAGTTGATTTAACTCGTGCTATTTAACTGAGTACATTTCCAATATGGCACTTTCAAAAATACCTTTCAGATGTACACGTATATTATACAGTAGATGTATCCTATATCCCTGACTTCATCACTTCACATAACTATCTCCTTTCAATAACACATTTCAGTTGTAGATGTACTGTATATACAGTATTTACATACATCCCTGGCTTCACCACATCACATACTGTAATATATCAAAAGTAAAGAGACTGTCTCCCACTGTATCTTCCTGCTCTTACATTTCCAATCCACTCTATCCCAATGTGGCCGGGCTGGTCTCGCCACTGGTTTACACCCGCTTTGCTCTCCGCCAGTCCCCCTGTGAAAAGGCTTTAGGGGCTCAATCATGGGGACTTTGATGTCGTCTGGAGCTGTAATGATTTAACATTGTTCCAGGGATTTCTCTAATCCAATACTGCCATTAAAATCCCTTTTCCATCCCCATCCCTCCTCCCTCGTTACTTGCTGCTGCATCCGTGTCGCTCCTCCGTCTCACTTTGCCTCTCTCTCTCTCTCTCATTATCCATCTCTCTCTCTCTATTCTCTCCAGAAACATATTACTGGACTTATTATTGGACAGGATCAAATGTACATTTCTTGGCAGTTGGAAAAAGTTATATCCAAGTCAGAGTGGTTGGTGGTGATAATGAATGTTGGAAGTCAATTGAAACTGTATGCCTACTGGCTTATTATTATACATTGATTGTAGAATAGGTTTGTGATTATGTAACACATTTATATTTCACTGTTAGGAAGATGTAACGTTGACAGGACACCACAATTGATATGACATAGAAGTAAAACATCTCCATTAAAATGTGTTTAAATTTCAAGATTCATATCTAAAATATGTTATATCTCATCGGAGGAAAGTGTTTATATCAACCCTTTCATATACTGTAATTGTTCCCTAAGCCAGTGATTCTTAATCCTCTCCTCGGGGACCCCCAGACATTTAACAATTTTGTTATAGCCCAGAACTAACTCACCTGATTCACCTAGTCAAGTGTTTCATGATTAGTTGACCATTTGAATCAGGTCTGCTAGCTGTGGAATAGTTCAGATACATGGAACGGCTGGGGGTCCCAAAGGAGAAGTTTGAAAAACCCTGCCCTAAGCAACTTCACCAAAGAGCAGCAAAATCTTGGAGAAAAATACATATTTATAAACGATCAGATAAAAGGCAGTGTAGCTCATTACTGACATGGACATGATTCTTTATCTCCTTTTAATCATGTTCTGCCCTGAAGGAGAGCAGAGAGAGAGGAGATACCACACTGACTGTAGTAATCTGGGACAAAGACTGAATGTCTGTCTGTGCTAGTAATATCACACTAGACAATGGCTACAAAACCATGAAAAGATATGAACCAGATATAACAGATCCTTTACGTTTATGATTTGTGTTTGTTCCGTGTAATTAACCAACTCATAAGTCCACCACACCTTCAGCAATTTTTTATGAGTTGGTTAATTAATCGGAATAGTGTAGTGTGTGTGTGTGTGTGTGTGTGTGTGTGTGCGTGCATGTGTGTGTTGCTGTTGTCTTACTTGGTCCATCCCACTGTTCCTCCTTCTGTGGCCTTACTTCTGACTTCCCACTGTGTCCATCATCATCCTGTGATTTTGATTGTCCACCATCTTCTTCACCTGAGGAAGGATAATTCAGAGGTCAGCCTCACTCGGCAGCAAAGGGGCCATCTAATGGTAACATCCACTTGGTTATTTTACAGTCAACCTGCTATTCATTTAGAAATCAAATAGTTATTACACAAATATATTTAAAAAACTGTTGAAATATGACTGCAAACTAAAGCATTAGCAGAGTCTATGCTATCTAACTGACGCTGTTCATACTGAAAATGAAAACAGCAAAAGAGAGAGAGAATGTGGTATAGACTTCACAAGTATGCAGCCTCAGGACATTGACATTAAGCTGTGCTCCTTGAGCAACATACACTTTATTGCAGTGCAGTAATGTAACAGTGATGTTCTGCAAAACTAACAGGAAAAGTTAAACATCAGTTTAGAAGAATATGAACAGGACCGTGCCATCTGTCTAACATGCTTAATGTTTTTGTTGTATAAAGACTTATTTGAATGGACATGAGGTACATGTCTCCTCAAGGACATGAGGAGATTACAGAGAGATTTGCAAAACTACTGTACACAGCTGCTAGCCTGGTATTAATCGATTATTGGTTTAACTGTACTGCTGTCTGTTAGAAGAAGTTGGTATTGTAAGGAAGGATGCAATGGAGTTAGCTTGGCTGGGCCTAGAAAAAAATGAACTCTGTCTTTCTGTTTATAATGAATGATTACCCTGATATTACAGCCGTAACTGTATGTGCCTGACTGGTCGCCGTCTACATAAAGTATGAGACTGACTCCTCTGCTGATGTTAGGCATGACGGAAGCTTATGAAGCAGGGCTTTGTAAACAAAAAGAGAGCGTAATGATGTGATCTACGTGACTTTAAAGACGGCCAGCCAACGTTTTGGTAAAGAATGCAGTGATGAGTAATAAAACTGTCTCCTGTGATAAAACAAAGGGTGCTATGACAAACAGCATCCAGGGGTTTAAGAGTAGTGGCAGCTGCAATTTCATAAATAGTATCACCATAATCAAGAACAGATAGAAAGGTTGACTGCACAATCTGCTTCCTGCTGACTAGAGAGAGACAACATCTGTTTCTATATAAAAAAGCCCACTTTAAATCTTAGCTTCTTAACGAGCTCATTTGTAAGCTTTTTTAACGTTAAATCATTGTCAATTCAAATAACAAGGTATTTGAATACAGGGACTTGTTCAATTATAGAACCATCTGAGGAGTGAAGCTGCAAAACCGGACTGTAGCCATGACACAGCCAGGTCAGCAGTCAGAGCAATTGCATACATAGTTCACCATATATTCAAAATGCTATTTCAGCCACACCCGTTGCTGACAGATGTATAAAATTGAGCACACCGCCATACAATCTCCATAGACAAACATCGGCAGTAGAATGGCCTTACTGAAGAGCTCAGTGACTTTCAACGTAGTACCGTCATAGGATTCCACCTGTCCAACATGTCAGTTCATCAAATTTCTGCCCTGCTAGAGCTGCCCCGGTCAATTGTAAGTGCTGTTATTGTGAAGTGGAAATGTCTACGAGCAACAACAGCTCTGCCACGAAGTGGTAGGCCACACAAGCTCACAGAACGGGACCACTGAGTGCTGAAGCGCGTAGTGCGTAAAAATCATCTGTCCTCAGTTGCAACACTCACTACCGCTTTCCAAACTGCCTCTGGAAGCAATGTCAGCACTGTTCGTCGGGAGCTTCATGAAATTGGTTTCCACGGCCGAGCAGCCGCAAAAAAAAACAAGCCTAAGATCACCATGCACAATGCCAAGCGTCGGCTGCAGTGGTGTAAAGCTCGCTGTCATTGGACTCGGCAGTCCGACGGACGAATCTAGGTTTGGTGGTTGCCAGGAGAACGCTACCTGCCCCAATGCATAGTGCCAACTGTAAAGTTTGGTGGAGGAGGAATAATGGTCTTGGGCTGTTTTTCATGGTTTGGGCTAGGCCCCTTAATTCCAGTGAAGGGAAATCTTAAGGCTACAGCATACAATGACATTCTAGATGATTCTGTGCTTCCAACTTTGTGGCAACAGTTTGGGGAAGGCCCTTTCCTGTTTAAGCATGACAATTCCCCCATGCACAAAGCGAGGTCCATAACGAAACCGTTTGTCAAGATCGTGTGGAAGAACTTGACCAGCAAAGAGACCTGACCTCAACCTCATTGAACACCTTTGGGATGAATTGACACCCTGACTGCGAGCCAGGCCTAATCGCTCAACACAAGTACCCACAGTAATGTTCCAACATCTAGTGGAAAGCATTCCCAGAAGAGTGGAGTTTGTTTTGGCTGCAAAGGGGGGACCAACTCCATATTAATGCCGATGATTTTGAAATGAGATGTTCGACGAGCATACTTTTGTGTACATGTAAATTATATAAAATATATCAAATACATGTCTTCACCTGTAGACAAATATAATTTACACAAGCACACACAGTTACAAAAAATCAGGTGGCCAAAACATTTTAAATGTCATTTGTAGCTAGAAATGAATGCACTGAAACATTGTCCCTTTCATTCTTTACAGAAAGAACAAAAGGAACACATAATAATTAACTGCAACACCAATTTGAAAGATTTCCCTTTTAACGATTTCTTCCTTGGAAGGCACTGTAGGTAGTTTATAAAGTTTGCCGTCTTCAAACTTTCTTGAATGCAGGAAATATTTAAATACATTTCAAGGGAAGATTCATCATTTTTAAATAACATATGTACCATTTAAACAGCAAGTGAATTTAAAAAGGCCTGGGGTTGTTGAATTCCAGTACAGGAGACGGCAGATATAATATCCTCCCCTCATTGACTCTGGAGCGGTGCGCAAATTAGCCTTGTGTGATCGTAAGGTGTGGCCAGGAGAAATTTGTGTAATTTAATTTCAGTTCAAAGAGCTAGTGATAGTATACTGTAGCTCGGGATGTTGGAACCCTGCAGCAATCATGTTGTTATTGAACTACTATGACCAATAAATGTGTTAGTAAAGAAGAGGTTTTTCTCAATATCACACTTCTTGTTGGAATTGTATTCTAGAATGAAAAGGAAAATAATGATCCTTCCGCAACGGAGAATGATGGGGGTGGTGTGGGGATATAGAAAGAAAGAGAGGAGAGAAAGAGAGGGAAGGAGTGACAGATTCACTCTAGGTGGGTTTTACTGGAGATGTTGAAGAGGGGAATGGAAGATGATTGTGTTTAGGTTGTTTGTTGTTCCTTCTTTGGGTATTGGTACTAAAGCCAATTAACTGCCAGTCCCTTCAGTTAGATCTAGACTGTAGAAAACGTCTGTGCATTTTGCAGGATAATAAAACAAAAACTTTGACGACAATTTATTTCCATATTGGTTAGACTTTTTCAAAAGAGGTGGGGGATCTCAACAGTTATCAAGTGTTACAGTATATAAAGAAACAACATAAGTACTATGGCTAGCATAATAAAAAGTAGAAGCATCACCTTTGCTGCTTGAGTCATCTGCATCTTTCACACTTTTGCGGTCAGCATCATCAGAGAGGTTCTCATCCATAGGGTCTTCATAAGACAGCGCCTTATTCTCCTCTAATTCATAAAACTTCTGGACCCCTTCCACACCAACTTCCAAAAAGGGGGGTAGAGAAAGAACAAAATAGAGAGAGAGTGAGAAAATTCGACATATCAATTAGGGTCGGGCGAAAAATACTTGAATCAGTTATAGGACCCATTGCCCTTTATGGTTGTGAGGTCTGGGGTCTGCTCACCAACAAATAATTCACAAAACGGGTCAAACATCCAATTGAGACTGCATGCAGAACTCTGCAAAAATATCCTCAGTGTACAACGTAAAACAGCAAATTGGCACAGATCCCTCCGGAACTGTATCATTACGCACACTAATTGTTTAAATGTGCCCTTTAGTTTCCATTGGGCAGTCAATTATTGGAAAAGGACAACCAGTGAAGAACAAACACCATTGTAAATACAACCCATATTTATTTATTTATTTTCCCTTTTGTGCTTTAACTATTTTCACATAATATGACATTTGAAATGTCTTTGTTCTTTTGGAACTTTTGTGAGAGTAATGTTTACTGTGACTTTTTATTGTTTATTACACTTTTGTTTATTATCTATTTCACTTGCTTTGGCAATGTTGCATATGTTTCCCACGCCATAAAAGCTTCCTAAATTGAATTGAGAGAGCGCGAGAGAGATGACAGTCAGTTCAAGCATTCCCAAAATAAGATGTCCACATCACTGATCAATACAATCTGCCTTCACAAAGATCTTCCCTCTTCTCAGGCAGAGATTAGACTTGAAAAATAGAAAACATTTTCATCAAGAGAGAAATAGGTTGATTCAATCATTGGGTTCTACTTCACTCTGATTTGAAATTCGAAATAAAAGCATATTCTACACAACAAAGTGGTTATCCCACAGTGAGCAAAACAGGAACTGATCCAAAAGCCTAAGGTTGCACCGCGGTGCTAAATATTCACAAAAGCAAAAGCAAGCCACTGAAGGTGGTCAGAACATAACACACTTTTTTATCTGCCAGTACAATGTTGATGTTTTTCATTGACTCCTGATGCCTTTGGGAAGTTCAGTTTTCCCCCTATTTGATTAATTTTCCTCCCCTCCACACAATTGTACCCCTTTAAACCCAAATGATTCATTGTTGCTCCGAGCTATACAAATTATTTGATATTTGCATATTTGCTGTTTTTGCTTTAATCAGGGTCGGTGAAGGAATCACGGCCACCTACATGCCTGAATGAATTAGTTCAGGACATTTCATCTTTGATATACTGTATGACATTTTTTCAAGTCATTTGAAACTTTGCATATTTACATTAGAATTTATGTTCTTGGAGTCTGACTGAGGATACATGAGGTGTAAAGAGATTATTGGTTTTGCACCAGTGTGTGTGTTCTAGTTTTGTCGCACCTGGACTACTTTTCAGTCTTATAGAGCCATGACTACATGGACATATATTCCACATCTATTCCAAGCAGTAGAATCGGATTTAAAACAGATAAAAATACACCTTCTGGAACAGTGTCTCTGATATGTGTCTCTAATACTGTGAAGAGACACACACAGGCACAGACACACATACACATGATAAGACATGCACTCTACACACACGTACACATGGATGTTATATTGTAAATACTGTATGTGATCGTGGAGTAGTGGCCTGAGGGAACACACCAAATGTATTGCGTAAAGTGTAATGAAATGGAATGTCATGTAAAATTTTAAACTGTATATAACTGTTAAATGTTGCTGGACCCCAGGATGGGGATACTTAATAAATAAATAAATACAAATATCCTTGTGGGAACCTTCAGTCCCCAAAAGTCGCCACAAGGATAGTAACACAAGGAAAAGTATCCCTCGGACATTTCCCACGTCCCCATGAGGGCAAAGCCTATTTTAATCTTAGGGGTTAGTGCTAAAATTAGCATCATGTAAGAGGTTAGTGGTTAGGTTTAGGGTTACAGGTTACGGGTTAGGGTAAGGGTTAAGTTTAGGGTTAGGGGTTAGGGAAAATATGATTTTGAATGGATATTAATTTTAGGTCCCCACAAGGTTAGAAGAATATAATGTGTATGTGTGTCTGTGTGTGCACGCACACATGTGTGTGTGTGTGTGTGCATGCATGCTTGCGTGCCTGCATGTGAGTATGTTTGTGCATGCATGTACGCGTGCATGTGTGTGCTCTTAAGCCTTGTTCACACTGCAGGCCTTAATGCTCAAATCTGTTTTGAGCAGTAAGGCCTTTTGTGTGTGTACAGACAGAAGTCATTTGCTGACATGGCTACGCTAGTTGTCCTAGTAACGACAGGTGTGTGCTCAGTGGTGTAGGCTGATTGGTGGTGGTGCTAGTGCTTCCTATCACTCAGAAGTTATGCAGCAAGCTAAGGTGACAGCAATGCCTGCCATGGATGTTTCCCAGTTGCTTAGAATGTTCAAAATGATAGTGTAAGAACACTTTTAAAGCCTTAACAGATAAGATGATCCATCTTTCAAAACGAGTCCTTTCTGACTAGCCACAGCAGTCAAATACAGTATATTCAGTAGCTTGGTAGCTGTTTAGCTTTCTAGCACATTCACTCCTTTTTTTTAAAACAATTAACAATTAGCTACCACATGTTCTTGTCAAACTGTCAACAAGAAACAGTCTAAAAACCACTTGAGGGCAAATAAATCAGATTTGACCGTTCATACACAAGTCGCATGGCCAGGAATCAGGAATCAGATTTGTATCTGACTTTGAAATGTGGCTTAAAATATCCGATGCAATGTGCTTTTTGGCTGTTCGATTTGAGTCCCTTAAAACTGACAATGTAAACAGGCTTTACTCTCTCATTCTTACACACAGCGTGAGAGCATCCTTGAGAGCATCTTGACTGGCTGCATCATCGCTTGGTATGGCAACTGCTTGGCATCAGACCGCAAGGTGCTACAGAGGGTAGTGCGTTCAGCCGAGTACATCACCGGGGCCGAGCTCACTGCCATCCTGGACCTCTAAATCAGGCGGTGTCAGAGGAAGGCCGTAAAAATTTTCAAAGACTCCAGCCTCCCAAGTCAGACTGTTATCTATGCTACTGCATGGCAAGCGGTAGGGATGCACCAAGTATGGAACCAATAGGACCCTGAACAGCTTCTACCCCCAAGCCATAAGACTGCTAAATACTTAGTTAAATAGCAAATCAATATCTACACGGACTCTCTGTATTGCAGTGTGTTGTGAAATCTGTGAATGTATTGTAATGATTTTAAAATGGTATAACTGCCTTAATTTTGTTGGACTCCAGGAAGAGTAGCTGTTGCCTTGTCAGCAGCTAATGGGGGATTCATAATTAATACAAATACAAAATACAAATTGACCCTTTTTGCACTAACTCCTTTGACTCATCACACACTGCTGCTACTGATTATCTATCATATTGCCTAGTCACTTTATCCCTATCTACAGTGCCTTCAGAAAGTATTCACACCCCTTGATCTTTCCACTTTTTGTTGTGTTACAGCCTGAATTTAAATTTGATTACATTTAGTTTTTCTTGTCACTGGCCTACACACAGTACCCCATAATGTCAAAGTGGAATTGTTTAACATTTTTACAAATTAATTCAAAATGAAAAGCTGAAATGTGTTGAGTCAATAAGTATTCAATCCCTTTGTTATGGCAAGCCTAAATAAGTTTACTCTGTGTGCAACAAGTGTTTAACCTGATTTGAATGACTACCTCATCTCTGTACCCAACACATAAAATGATCTGTAAGGTCTCTCAGTCAAGCAATGAATTTCAAAAACAGATTCAACCACAAAGACCAGGGAGGTTTTCCAGTGTCTCACAAAGAAGGTCACCTATTGGTAGATGGGTAAAAAAAAGCAGACAGTGAATATCCTTAGAGCTTGGTGAAGTTATTAATTTTATTTTTATAAAAAAAATTATTTCACCTTTATTTAACCAGGTAGGCAAGTTGAGAACAAGTTCTCATTTACAACTGCGACCTGGCCAAGATAAAGCAAAGCAGTTCAACACATACAACAACACATAGTTACACATTGGAGTAAACAAACACACAGTCAATAATACAGTAGGAAAAAACAAAACAAATCTATATACAATGTGTGCAAATGAGGTAGGATAAGGAACATAAGGCAATAAATAGGCCATGGTGGCAAAGTAACTACAGTATAACAATTTAACACTGGAATGGTAAATGTGCAGTAGATGAATGTGCAAAGTAAAAATACTGGGGTGCAAAGGAGCAAGATAAATGACTACGGTAGGGGATGAGGTAGTTGGTTGGGCTATGTACAGGTGCAGTGATCTGTGAGCTGCTCTGACAGCTGGTGCTTAAAACTAGTGAGGGAGATAAGTGTCTCCAGTTTCAACGATTTTTGTAGTTCGTTCCAGTCATTGGCAGCAGAGAACTGGAAGGAAAGGCGGC
The DNA here is from genome assembly GCA_030435695.1 of Brachymystax lenok tsinlingensis. Classification (NCBI taxonomy): domain Eukaryota; kingdom Metazoa; phylum Chordata; class Actinopteri; order Salmoniformes; family Salmonidae; genus Brachymystax; species Brachymystax lenok. The sequence goes on along the minus strand of CM059806.1, from coordinate 509,448 downwards.
CAAAATAGGAATTGGCTTTGGGGGTGACCAGTGAGATATACCTGCTGGAGCGAGTGCTACGGGTGGGTGCTGCTATGGTTACCAGCGAGCTGAGATAAGGCGGGGCTTTACCTAGCAGGGACTTGTAGATGACCTGGAGCCAGTGGGTCTGGCGACGAGTATGTAGCGAGGGCCAGCCGACTAGAGCATACAGGTCACAGTGGTGGGTGGTATAAGGGGCTTTGGTGACAAAGCGGATGGCACTGTGATAGACTGCATCCAGTTTGCTGAGTAGAGTATTGGAAGCTGTTTTGTAGATGACATCGCCGAAGTCGAGGATCGGTAGGATAGTCAGTTTTACTAGTGCAAGTTTGGCAGCATGAGTGAAGGAGGCTTTGTTGCGAAATAGAAAGCCGATTCTAGATTTAATTTTGGATTGGAGATGTTTAATGTGAGTCTGGAAGGAGAGTTTACAGTCTAGCCAGACACCTAGGTATTTGTAGTTGTCCACGTATTCTAAGTCAGAGCCGTCCAGGGTAGTGATGCTAGTCGGGCGGGCGGGTGCAGGCAGCGAACGGTTGAATGCATTTGGTTTTACTAGCGTTTAAGAGCAGTTGGAGGCCATGGAAGGAGTGTTGTATGGCATTGAAGCTCGTTTGGAGGTTAGTTAACACAGTGTCCAAAGAAGGGCCAGAAGTATACAGAATGGTGTCGTCTGCATAGAGGTGGATCAGAGAATCACCGGCAGCAAAAGCAACATCATTGATGTATACAGAGAAGAGAGTCTGCCCAAGAATTGAACCCTGTGGCACCCCCATAGAGACTGCCAGAGGCCCGGACAACAGGCCCTCCGATTTAACACACTGAACTCTGTCTGCAAAGTAGTTGGTGAACCAGGCGAGGCAATCATTAGAGAAACCAAGGCTGTTGAGTCTGCCGATAAGGATGTGGTGATTGACAGAGTCGAAAGCCTTGGCCAGATCAATGAATACGGCTGCACAGTAATGTCTCTTATCGATGGCGGTTATGATATCGTTTAGTACCTTGAGCGTGGCTGAGGTGCACCCGTGATCAGCTCGGAAACCGGATTGCACAGCGGAGAAGGTACGGTGGGATTCAAAGTGGTCTGTTTATTAACTAGGCTTTCAAAGACAGGAGAGGCAGGATTGATATAGGTCTATAGCAATTTGGGTCTAGGGTGTCACCCCCTTTGAAGAGAGGGATGACCGCGGCAGCTTTCCAATCTTTTGGGATCTCGGACGACACCAAAGAGAGGTTGAGCAGACTGGTAATAGGAGTTGCAACAATGGCAGCAGATAGTTTTAAAAAGAGAGGGTCCAGATGATCTAGTCCAACTGATTTGTACAGGTCCAGATTTTGCAGCTCTTTCAGAACATCTGCTATCTGGATTTTGGTGAAGGAGAAGCTGGGAAGGCTTGGACAAGTAGCTGCGGGGGGGACGGAGCTCTTGGCCGGGGTTGGGGTAGCCAGGAGGAAAACATGGCCAGCCGTAGAGAAATGCTTGTTGAAATTTGTCGGTGGTGACCGTGTTACTTAGCCTCAGTGAAGTGGGCAGCTGGGAGGAGGTGCTATTGTTCTCCATGGACTTGACAGTGTCCCAAAACTTTTTGGAGTTAGAGCTACAGGATGCAAATTTCTGTTTGAAAAAGCTAGCCTTTGCTTTCCTGACTGATTGTGTGTATTGGTTCCTGACTTCCCTGAACAGTTGCATATCGCGGGGACTATTCGATGCAATAGCAGTCCGCCACAAGATGTTCTTGTGCTGGTCAAGGGCAGTCAGGTCTGGAGTGAACCAAGGGCTGTATCTGTTCTTAGTCCTACATCTTTTGAAAGGGGCATGCTTATTTAAGATGGTGAGGAAGTTGCTTTTAAAGATGACCAGGCATCCTCGACTGACGGAATGAGGTCAATATCCTGCCAGGATACCCGGGCCAGGTCGATTAGGCCCACGGTCAAACGTGCCTGCTCGCAGAAGTGTTTTACGGAACGTTTGACAGTGATAAGGGGTGGTCGTTTGACCGTGGGCCCATAGCGGATGCAGGCAATGAGGCAGTGGTCGCTGAGATCCTGATTGAAAACAGCAGAAGTGTATTTGGAGGGCAAGTTGGTCAGGATAATGTCTATGAGGGTGCCCATGTTTACAGATTTAGGATTGTACCTGGTGGGTTCCTTGATGATTCACATATGGTGTCCAGGGCACAGCTTGGAGCTGAGGGGGGTCTATAGCAGGCGGCAACAGTGAGAGGCTTATTTCTGGAGAGATTAATTTTTTGAATTAGAAGTTCGAACTGTTTGGGCATAGATCTGGAAAGTATGACAGAGCTTTGCAGGCTATCTCTGCAATATATTGCATCTCCTCCCCCTTTGTTAGTTCTATCTTGGCGGAAGATGTTGTAGTTGGGTATGGAAATCTCAGAATTTTTGGTGGCCTTCCTAAGCCAGGATTCAGACACGGCCAGGACATCAGGGTTGGCGGAGTGTGCTAAAGCAGTGAGTAAAACAAACTTAGGGAGGAGGCTTCTGATGTTAACATGCATGAAACCGAGGCTTTTACGGTTACAGAAGTCAACAAAAGAGAGTGCCTGGGAATAGGTGTGGTGCTGGGGGCTACAGGGCCTGGGTTTACCTCCACATCACCCGAGGAACAGATCAGGAGCAGGATGAGGGTACGGCTAAAGTCTATCAGAACAGGACGTCTAGTGCGTTGGGAACAGAGAATAAAAGGAGCAGATTTCTGGGCGTGGTAGAATAGATTCAGGGTATAATGTGCAGACAGGGGTATGGCGGAGTGAGAGTACAGTGGAGGTAAGCCCAGGCACTGAGTGATGATAAGAGTGGTTGCATCTCTGGAGGTGCTGGTAATACTGTGTGAGGTCACCGCATGTGTGGGAGGTGGGACAAAGGAGGAACCTGAGGCATGTAGAGTGGGCCTCGGGGCTACACTGTAAACAAAAAAATTATAACTATCCTAAACAACAGTAAACAGGGCATATTGACACTTCAGAGAGACATAAAGCAAGGCATAAAGCAAACACAGGTGTTGGTTGGGAGAGCTAGCTAGGACAACAACTGGTAAGACCGCAACGGCTAGTCAGCTAAGACAACAACAGGTAAAACTGGCGATGAATGGGCAGAGGGTTGGTTAGCAACACACAGGGCCTGAGTAGGCGCCTGGGGCCGACAGATAAATACATTTTTAAAAAATAAACAGAATGGAGTACCGTAATTAATGAATAGTCCTGCAGGCATCAGCTATGTAGCCGAGTGATCATAGGGTCCAGTGAACAGCAATAGATGGGGCAGGGAAGCCGCGAGGTAGTCGTTACTACGCTGGCACGCAGGAGACACGGCGTTTAAAGTTAAGAGTTAGCAGGCCGGGGTTGGTAGAACCATCTGCTCCGGAGGCCGGTTGCAGGCAGAGCAGATGGAGTAATCGTCGGCAGACCAGTCGAGGTGGTACGACGGGGCGTTGTGTCGGGAGGGATCCAAGCCAGATGGCGAGAGAGGTATTGTTGTTGCTAGCCGGGAGATGCGCCTGGCTCGCGGCTAACTGGAGCTAGCTCCGTGGCAGGGGCGTTAGCCACTATAGCTATTCGGTCACTCAGTGGCAGCTAGTTAGCTGTGGAGAGCAGGTGTATTGGTCCAGGGTTTACTGCAGGGATCCGGCGTTGTGGCGGAGAAACAGTCCGATGGTGGTATGCTGGCGAGTATTATCCGGCCTAAAAAAGGCTGGTGTCTGTGCAGTAGGTAAAGGCCGCTAGCGGTGGCTAACAGTGACTGAATAGCTAGTAGCTGGTTAGCTCGCTAGCTCCCGATGGAATTCAGTCTAAAATGGTCTAAAAAAAATAGCGGTTCCGTAACACATTGGGTGAGACAAGTTACCGGAAGGTATATTTAATATAAAAAATGGAAAAGAGATTGAAAATAAATTTGAAATGTATACAAAAAAGACGAAAAATACAAAAGTACACGAGGGGGCGAACAAAAACACGTCTGCACTGCTACGCCATCTTGGACCAAAAAATGTTGTGGGTGTAAAGTTTATTTTAAATTCTCACTCATTAAAAACGAATCAATCAACACATGCTTCTCTTTGAACGACTTAATATAATCACTTTGGATGGTGTATCAATACACCCAGTCACTAAAGACACAGGCGTGCTTATTAACTCAGTTGCCAGAGAGGAAGGAAACCACTCAGGGGTTTCACCATAAGGCCAATGGTTACTTTAAAACAGTTACATAGTTTAATGGCTGCGATAGGAGAAAAATGAGGATGGATGAACAACATTGTAGTCTAGTTACTCCACAATACTAATGCAATTGACAGAGTGAAAAGGAAGACTGTACAGAATAACAATATTCCAAAATATGCATCCTGTTTGCAACAAGGCACAAAAGTAATACTGCAAAACATATGGAAAAGCAATTCACTGTGTGTCCTGAATACAAAGTGTTATGTTAGGGGCAAATCCAATACAACACATTACTGAGGACCAGTCTCCATGTTTTCAATCATAGTGGTGGCTGCATCATGTTATTGGTCTGCTTGTATTTATGAAGGATCCCCATTAGTTGCTGCCAAGGGAGCAGCTACTCTTCCTGGGGTCCAGCAACATAAAGGCAGTTACATATATTACATTTCTAAACGCTTTTCAAAACACATTGTGTGCCCTCATGCCACTACCCTACTAGCACATACAGTTGAAGACAGACGTTTACATACACCTTAGCCAAATACATTTAAACTCCTAACATTCCTAACATTTCATCCTAGTAAAATTTCCCTGTCTCAGGTCAGTTAGGATCACCACTTTAATTTAAGAATGTGAAATGTCATAATAATAGTAGAGATAATGATTTATTTCAGCTTTTACTTCTTTCATCACATTCCCAGTGTGTCAGAAGTTTACATACACTCAATTAGTATTTGGTAGCGTTGCCTTTAAATTGTTTAACTTGGGTCAAACGTTTTGGGTAGCCTTCCACAAGCTTCCCACAATAAGTTGGGTGAATTTTGACCCATTCCACCTGACAGAGCTGGTGTAACAGTCAGGTTTGTAGGCCTCCTTGCTCGCACATGCTTTTTCAGTTCTGCCCACAAATTTTCTATAGGATTGAGGTCAGGGCTTTGTGATGGCCACTCCAATACCTTGACTTTGTCCTTAAGCCATTTTGCCACAACTTTGGAAGTATGCTTGGGGTCATTGTCCATTTGGAAGACCCATTTGGAAGACCAAGCTTTAACTTCCTGACTGTTGTCTTGAGATATTGCTTCAATATATCCACATAATTTTCCTGCCTCATGATGCCATCTATTTTGTGAAGTGCACCAGTCCCTCCTGCAGCAAAGCACCCCCACAACATGATGCTGCTGCCCCCGTGCTTCTCGGATGGGATGGTGTTCTTCGGATTGCAAGCCTGCCCCTTTTTCCTCCAAACATAACGATGGTCATTATGGCCAAACAGTTCTATTTTTGTTTCATCAGACCAGTGGACATTTCTCCAAAAAGTACGATCTTTGTCCCTATGTGAAGTTGCAAACCGTAGTATGTTTTTTTTATGGCAGTTTTGGAGCAGTGGCTTCTTCCTTGCTGAGCGGCCTTTCAGATTATGTCGATATAGGACTCGTTTTACTGTGGATATCGATACTTCAAATGATGTCAATTAGCCTACCAGAAGCTTCTAAAGCCATGACATAATTTTCAGGAATTTTCCAAGCTGTTTAAAGGCACAGTCAACTTAGTGTATGTAAACTTCTGACCCACTGGAATTGTGATACAGTGAATTATAAGTGAAATAATCTGTCTGTTTTTAAATCGGATTCTACTGCTAGCATCAGTTAACTGATGTGGAATGAAAATAAACAGAATGGTGTTAAGCACAGACAGAGAAAAACCTGGTCCACCAGACACTGGGAGATAAATTCAGCAGGACAATAACCTAAAACACAAGGCCACACTGGGGTTGCTTACCAAGAAGACAGTGATCGTTCCTGAGTGGCCTAGTTACAGTTTTGCCTTCTTAGGGATCAGTGGGGCGATGCGCCCCACCTGCGACAACATCCAGAAAAATGCAGAGCGCCAAAATCAAATTACAAAGTAGTAATATAAAACATTCATGAAAATACAAGTGTTGCACACTCTTCAAAAGCTTAGAATCTTGGTAAACTCACAGCGTTGTCAGATTTCAGAAAGACTTTACGGTGAAAGCATAGCACTTGATTGTCTGAGCCGCGTTTCCTACATTAGCATAATAACATAACCAGCACGGGTGTCACAAAACTCAGAAAAAGCGATAAAATAAATTGCTTACCTTTGAAGATCTTCTTCTGATGGCAACCCGAAGGGTCCCAGCAACACAAGAAACGTTACTTTTGTTCTAAAAAAGTCCCTCTTTATATCCATAAAGCTCAGTTTGGTTGGCGCGTTTTGTTCAGAAATCCACCGTTCACTCGTCCAATATAGAAGACATACAAACCGTTAAAAATATACCTATTAACTTTGTCCAAACAACTCAAACAACATTTCTAATCGATCCTTAGGTACACTAATATGTATATAAACAATAATATTTCACACAGATAATATCCTGGGCGATAGAAAAGGAAAAAACCGAGGCGCAGGCTCACAGTCCACGTCAAAGAGAAAAGTTACTTCCTCACTCCACTAGGGAAAACTTGTCTTACTTCTTGATTTTTCAAGGTAATGAAACATCTAGTGGAAGCCATAGGTACTGCAATCTGGGAGCTGGATTACCCTCCTGTTTATACCAAGTCAATGGGAAAAGTCACTTGACAGAATCACATTTTCCCGGATGGATTTTTCCTCGGGTTTTCGCCTGCTAAATCAGTTCTGTTATACTCACAGACATTATTTTAACAGTTTTAGAAACGTGTTTTCTATCCAATACTACTAATTATGTGCATATCCTAGTTTCTGGGCCTGAGTACCAGGAATTTTACTTTGGGCACGCCAGACTCTCCAAATGACCGACCACTGCCGCCGCTCCCTAACATTAAATCTACTTAAATCTATGGCAAGACTTTAAAAAGTTTGTCTAGCAATGATCAACAACCAATTTCACAGAGCTTGAATATTTTTTTAAGAATAATCGGCAAATGTTGCACAATTCTGTGGTGGAAATACTTACCTAGAAAGACAGCTGTAATCGCTACTAAAGGTGCTTCTACAAAGTACTGACTCAGTGTTGTGAAAATGTATGTAAATTGGATATTTCTGTATTTAATTTTCTATACATTTGCAAACATTTCTAAAAACATGTTTTCACTTTGTCATTATGGTGTAGATGGGTTGGAAAAAAATAGATTTAATTCATTTTGAATTCAGGCTGTAACACAACAAAAGTCTGGAATAAGTCAAGGGGTATGAATACTTTCTGAAGGAACTGTATACAATGCATTTGTAAAGTGTTCAGACCCTTTGACTTTTTCCACATTTTGTTACGTTACAGCCTTATTCTAAAATTGATACAATTAAACAATTTCCTCTTCAATACCCCATAATGACAAAGGGAAAATGTATTACAAATAAAACACAGAAATACCTTATTTCCATAAGTATTCAGACCCTTAGCTATGAGAATCGAAATTGAGCTCAGGTGCATCCGATTGCCATTGATCATCCTTGAGCTGTTTCTACAACTTGGAGTCCACCTGTGGTAAATTCAACTGATTGGACATGATTTGGAAAGGCAAGCAACGGTCTATATAAGGTCCTACAGTTGACAGTGCATGTCAGAGCAAAAACCAAGCAATGAGGTCAAAGGAGTTGTCTGTAGAGCTGGGGAAGGTTACCAACACATTTCTGCAGCATTGAAGGCCCCAAGAACACAGTGGCCTCCATCATTCTTAAGTGGAAGACGTTTGGAACCACCAAGACTCTTCCTAGCGCTGGCCACCCGGCCAAACTGAGCAATCGGGGGAGAAGGGCCTTGGTCAGGGAGGTGACCAAGAACTCGATGGTCACTTTGACAGAACCCCTAGAGTTCCTCTGTGGAGATGAGATATCCTTCCGGGAAAAAAAATCTATAGAATTTGTTTCTCCAATCAAGTTGTAGAAATATCTTAAGGATGTTAAATAGAAGCAGGATGCACCTGAGCTCAATTTCAAGTCTCATAGCAAAGGGTCTGAATACTTATGTAAATAAAGTATTTCTGATTCAATTTTTTATAAATGTGCAAACATAAAAAATATAACTGTTTTTGCTTTGTCATTATGGGGTATTGTAGATTGATGAGGAAAGTAATTTAATCCAGTTTAGAATAAGGCTGTAATGTCACAAAATTATGAAATTGGGAAGGGGTCTGAATACTTTCTGAATGCACTGTACATATCTACCTCAATTACCTCGTACCCTGCACATCAACTCGGTACTGGTACCATGTATATAGCAAGTTATCATTACTCATTGTGTATTTATTCCTTCTTTTATTATTATTTTTCTGTCTTCATTGTTGGGAAGGGCCTGTAAAAATTTCACTGTTAGTCTACACCTGTTGTTTACGATTTGATTGATTGGCTGGATTTGTTGTAATTCACTTGTTGATAAAGCTCACTAAATTCATTTTTTTTAATAAACTCTGTGATACGAACAATACAAATGTACAAAACGTACATTTAATCTCACTTACTTCGACAACACTCTCTCTCAAACACTGACTGAATCAGAAGAGCCAGAGAAACCACAACACATAGAGACACACACACACACACACACTAACCTACAAAATAAAATATACCATAAAATATGCAGGTATGATCTGAGTGACCTTAAATTACATGGTTGGATTTGTCTCCCGCCTGCGATGTAAGATGAGTGTGTTTGCAAGGTGATAGCGCCAGTGCACACTATCAGCTGGCTCCACAGTACAGTATGGGGCCTGTATCACAGAGCTGGGGCCCTCCACAGGTCCCCTAATTAGAGGTGAGGTAATTGAATGTGACAGGAGAGGCATGGAAATCATTCCTGAGCCTCAGCCACTACACTGCCTCTATGCCACACACGCACGCACACACACGCACATACGCACACATACACACAATTCTGCCTGATGCCTGGCTCCTGGTTTTCTAACCTGGTGACCGTAGCTTGCTTGGCCCAGGGACACAGCACTGCAGCAGCACCTGAGACTTCAATAGAAGTCAATGTAGTGTAAGGTGTTTTTCAACCTCCGGTCCCTGGACCAGAACTCGTCCTCTGTACAAGACTGTCATTCAAATATATATTCTAGCATTGGTGGATGCTGGACTATACTTTCAATTCAAGTCAATGATACTGTTGTGTTCATAATGGGAAGTTTAGCATCTCCATAGACATGCATCTTAACAGTGTTCATAATAACACTAAGGCGTGAAACCTGATAAGCATTTTCAAATCAATCAGCCCATTGCCACTTCATTAGGAACAGATGTCTCAAGTTTTGAGGAAACGTGCAATTGGCATGCTGACTGCAGGAATGTCAACCAGAGCTGTTGCCGGAGAACTAAATGTTAATTTCTCTACGATAATGTCATTTTATAGAATTTGGCAGTTTGTCCAACCGGCCTCACAACCGCAGACCATGTGTAACTATGCCAGCCCAGGACCTTCTTCACCTGTGGGATCGTCTAAGACCAGCCACCTGGACAACTGATGAAACTGTGGGTTCGTACAACTTAAGAATTTCTGCACAAACTGTCAGAAACTGTCTCAGGGAAGCTCATCTGCTTGCTCGTCGTCCTCACCAGGGTCTTGACCTGACTGCAGTTTGGCGTCATAACTGCTTTCCGTACGTTAATGCTCACCTTTGATGGCCACTGGCATGCTGGAGAAGTGTACTCTTCACGGATGAATCATGGTTTCAACTGTACGAGGCAGATGGCAGACAGCATGTATGGAGTCGTGTGGGTGAGCGGTTTGCTCATGTCAACATTGTGAACAGAGTGCCCCATGGAAGCGGTGGGGTTATAGTATGGGCAGTCTTAAGCTACGGACAACAAAAACAATTGCATTTTATCGATGGCAATTTGTATGCACAGAGATCCCGTGACGAGATCCTGAGGCCCATTGTTGTACCATTCATCCGCCGCCATCAACTCATGTTTCAGCATGATAATGCACTGCTCCATGTCACAAGGATCTGTACACAACTCCTGGAAGCTGAAAATGTCCCAGTTCTTCCATGGCCTGCATACTCACCAGACATGTCACCCCATTGAGCATGTTTGGGATTTCCGCCAATATCCAGCAACTTCGCACAGCCATTGAAGAGGTGTGGGATAACATTCCACAGGCCACAATCAACAGCCTGATCAACTCTTTGCGAAGGAGATGTGTTGTGCTACATGAGGCAAATGGTGGTCACACCCCTACCTTTTTTTAAAGAATCTGTGACCAACTGATGCATATCTGCATTCCCAGTCATGTGAAATCCATAGATTCGAACCTAATGAATTAATTTAAATTGACTGATTTCCTTATATGAACCGTAACTCAGATTGTTGCATGTTGCGTTTATACTTTTGTTGGGTATTAGTTATTGGAATATCCAGGGCTTTTACTCCTCTACCTTAGGTCTTAAGACCACAAACCCTAAATGTCCTTTGGGCTATAGGGAAATTCCACTTCAAACATTAAAACATAAAACATAAAACAGGGCAGGGACTCGGGAGGATTGATCATATGATATAAACGGGACCTTTCACTGAGAAAAATAAAAAAGGGTAACACCCACATTTGGTTAAAACTGCAAAGGGCACAATCCTTAGTGACAATGATTTATACATAAGTGTGGTTTATGCTTCTCCCTCAGATTCATATTACTATGATGATCAGATTTATGATAATCTCCAAAGAGAGACCAAACAGTATCAAGCTGAGGAGAATGTAATTCTGAGTGGGGATTTTAATGCTAGATTAGGTTCTGAACTAGAAGCCTGGGGGTAATAGACATACAGTACATTTGGACATCCCTCCATATACACCACTAGTAATAGAAATAGCCCTGACCAGGTAGTAAACTAAAATGGAAAGGAGAGTGCCTCTCTTCTTTGGGAAGGTTCACCTACTGCTCAGCTCTTGTGACCAATGTTGTTGACTATGCAATCTCAGACGTTGTCACGACTCCCGCCGAAGTCGGTCCATCTCCTTGTTCGGGTGGTTTTCAGCGGTCGACGTCACCGGTCTTCTAGCCATCGTCGATCCATTTTTCATGTTCCATTTGTTTTGTCTTTGTTTTCACACCTGGTTCCAATTCCATAATTCCATGTTCATTATTTAACCGTCTGTTTTCCACATGTTTGGTGTGCGTGATTGTTTGTTGTTCCTTGTTGGAATTTTCAGCTGGTTATGTTCGCCTGTTTGTTTCTGGGCGCATTGGATTTGTATTCCTGTTTTTCCTGTATTTTATTAAATACGTTGTTCGCTCATCTCTGCTTTCCTGCGCCTGACTTTTTTACCAGCTACACACACCAGCATTGACAGACGTGAACCCCTCCACCATTAGTGCATTCACTGTCAGACCACAGACACCATTGTCTGACCACTGCCAGATTGATGTCTTTTTGAAAAGACTTCATCTAAAGACCACACAAACAGAGCCCTGTACACTGATTAATCTAAATAAATATACAGATGGGCCCCTGACATCGCAACACACTTAAACCCAGCGTTCCACTGCCCAGAAATTACAGCGTGTGTCACGTCCAGGCCTGAGAAGACAGGCTGGCGTGTTTAGTTTTGTTTTGGTGTAGGGTTTTTTCTGTTCTAGGTTATCTATTTCTATGTTGGGGTAATGGTTCCCAATTAGAGGCAGCTGTGTGTCGTTACCTCTAATTGGGAACCATATATATGTTTGTAGTTTTCACTAGGGGTTTGTGGGTTATTGATTGTTACATAGCTAAGTGTGTCTGTCTATGTTATTGGTACGATCTTTGTTTTTGTTCGGTTTGTTGTTGTTTTGTCCCAGTTACGTTTTTTAAATAAAGCATGTATACTGGAAGCATCGCTGCGTCTTGGTCCATCACTCAAGGAGATCGTGACAGCGTGTATCACTGATTTCCTTTCAAGTACATTCAGCCCAAACCTCCCTGACATAAATGTGGCTGTGAATAAAATAAATGAGATATATCATAAAGTAGCCACAGAAGCAAAAGGAAAATAATTGTTAAAATTGGAAACCTCAAAAAGGGAAATTGTTTGACGTTGAACGTAATCTCCTAAGAAAATGTTTTAGAGCTTTATCAAATAGAAAACATCACCAACCACAGGATAGAGACGTTCGGCAACAATATTGTGACACATTGAAAGAATACAAACAAAATCTAAGACGGAAGAAATGAGAATACTCTGAAAGAGATTGAAGAGTCCATTGATGGAAACCAGTTCTGGGAGAAATGCAATGTTTCCTCTACTGTGAGAAATACTCCCAAATAACATAATATTTAAAAAAATATTTAAAAAAATTAAATAAAATATCTCAATCAATTCCCAACTTCTATGCATTTACTAATGACATAAAGCTTGGAATTGTTCTGGTTGAGGGAGAAACCTAAAATATTTCTGCCAGATACAGTATGTACAGTTGAAATCCGAAGTTAACATAGTTAGGTTGGAGTCATTTCACGTATGATTCACTGTATAAATTCCAGTGGGTCAGAAGTTTACAAATTCCATAAAATGATGTCATGGCTTTAGAATCTTCTGATAGGCTAATTGCCATAATTTGAGTCAATTTGAGGTGTACCTGTGGATGTATTTCAAGGCCTACCTTCAAACTCAGTGCATCTTTGGGATAATCTAAAGAAATCAGCCAAGACCTCAGAAAGAAAATTGTAGACCAATTTTCAAAAGCCTGAAGGTACCACGTTCATCTGTATAAACACCATGGGACGACGCAGCCGTCATACCGCTCAGGATGGAGACGCAATCTGTCTCCTAGAGATGAACGTACTTTGGTGCGAAAAGTGCAAATCAATCCCAGAACAACAGCAAAGGACCTTGTGAAGATGCTGGAGGAAACTGGTACAAAAGTATCTATATCCACAGTAAAACAAGTCCTATATCGACATAACCTGAAAGGCCGCTCAGCAAAGAAGAAGCCACTGCTCCAAAACCGCCATTAAAAAAGACAGACTACGGTTTGCAACTGCACATGGGGACAAAGATCGTACTTTTTGGAGAAATGTCCTCTTTTCTGATGTAATAAAAAATAGAACTGTTTGGCCATAATGACCATCGTTATGTTTAGAGGAAAAAGGGGGAGGCTTGCCAGCCAAAGAACACCATCCCAACCGAGAAGCACGGGGGTGGCAGTATCATGTTGTAAGGGTGCTCTGCTGCAGGAGGGACTGGTGCACTTCACAAAATAGATGGCGCCATGAGGGAGGAAAATGATGTGGATATACTGAAGTAACATCTCAAGACATCAGTCAGGAAGTTAAAGCTTGGTCGCAAATGGGTCTTCCAAATGGACAATGACCCCAAGCATACTTCCAAAGTTGTGGCAAAATGGCTTAAGGACAACAAAGTCAAGGTATTGGAGTGGCCATCACAAAGCCCTGACCTCTATCCTATAGAAAATGTGTGGGCAGAACTGAAAAAGTGTGTGTGCAATGAGGCCTACAAACCTGACTCAGTTACACCAGCTCTGTCAGGAGGAATGTGCCAAAATTCACCCAACTTATTGTAGGAAGCTTGTGGAAGGCTACCCTAAACATTTGACCCAAGTTAAACAATTTATAGGCAGTGCTACCAAATACTAACTGAGTGTATGTAAACTTCTGACCGACTGGGAATGTGATGAAAGAAATAAAAGCTGAAATAAATTCTCTCTACTATTATTCTGACATTTCAAATTCTTAAAATAAAGTGGTGATCCTAACTGATCTAAGACAGGGAATTGTTACTTGAATTAAATGTCAGGAATTGTGAAAAACGGAGTTTAAATGTATTTGGCTAAGGTGTATGTAAACTTCCGACTTCAACTGTATATGATTGCCATAGCTTTAGGGACATCCCATGGCCGTTAATTACTTGAAGTATTTACATTGTATATAACTTACAAGTAATAGTGTGACCATCATCCATGTACATTTTGTTGTTTATTTATTAGCCAATATTTTTTATATTTTCTATAATCTTATTTTGATTTAATAAATGTATCAACCAAAGATTCCCCAATACAACAGCAGTAGTGTTGTACCTGTATACATGATTATATGTACTATTATTACTACTAAAATTAACTGCATTGTACTGTATTTACTGAAATGCTATACCACTATACTGCTTTGGCAATATCTAGAATATATCAGGATTTTTATTTGAGAGAGAATAACACAAGCCTCCCTCCTCTCCACATGCCCCTCCTGCCCGGCTGCCACACATCAAACACGCAGCTGTGGCACCTTGGCTGGGGACAAGGGAATCCGATCCACCGCGCTATGCTGTGCGGTGCCATGCTGCATTGTGTGCCCAATCTCCTCAGTGCCGTGACTAACGGCTCTCTCTATATCACCCCCTCCCCCCTCTCTCAGCTGGTCCCAGTTCAGGATCCTGCAGTGCATAGCAAGGTCTGTGCTGCTATCACCTCAGGGCTGTTTTCAGAGAGAGAGAGAGAGAGAGAGAGAGAGAGAGAGAGAGAGAGAGAGAGAGAGAGAGAGAGAGAGAGAGAGAGAGAGAGAGAGAGAGAGAGAGAGAGAGAGAGAGAGAGAGAGAGAGAGAGAGAGAGAGAGAGAGAGAGAGAGAGAGAGAGAGAGAGAGAGAGAGAGAGAGAGAGAGAGAGAGAGAGAGAGAGAGAGAGAGAGAGAGAGAGAGAGAGAGAGAGAGAGAGAGAGAGAGAGAGAGAGAGAGAGAGAGAACAACCTGAGACCTAAATTAACTGTTGTTTACCTCCAGGACTTGAGGGAAGATAAAAAATGTCTCCCTCACCATTGCATCAGTTTAGTCTTTTAGATCATAATGAATAAGGTCATATGGACATGGATGACCTGATCCTAGCTCAGAAATCCTACCCTGAGATTTTTCTGACTTGTTCTCTGAACATTTACCGTCTTTAACAAAGTCCCAGATTAATGTTGAAAAATCAGCATTTTAGTTTTCGGTTCAAAGAAACAATGTGATTGAGATTCGTCTTCCCCATTTTTGTTGGAACCATCTTCTTCACGTGCGCATAAAGAGTTATTTGTGCAGTGTATTAAAGACGCTTGTTTCATTCCCACATTACCATAATCCTACCCACGTGCATCTCTGGGCTTTATTCCTCACCATGAAGACTGATTATTTATTCCCATCTTTAAATGAGATTAGGAGGACTGATTGCACAGCCCTTAACCATGAATAGGGTTCAAATCCACCAGAATAATGAATGTCTTTTCACCCCCCTTTTTAACCGGGAGAGAGGAGCATCGCAACATTACTTCCTTAAGTGCTGCTGTTGCCTCTTATATTTAGTGTCTGGTAGTGTTAACACTCAGAAAGGAAAGGAGATGGAAGGGCCGTTGACCTGGGTTTGTCCTTGACTTGCTTACTGTTCCCCTGTTTGAAGAGATCTAGAGATTTTGATCTAGTTGCAACAGTCAAACTGTTGATTCCTTGGTGGCTGGCCTGGCTGCCTCACATCAACCAATCTGTGTTTATCTGACCTGTCTGTCTTTCCTTCCGGTTTTTCACCTTCACTCTCTTCTTCAGACCCAGACTCGCAATTCAATTCAAAGGGTTACAGATGTTTACATTGCCAAAGCAAGTTAAATAGATAATAAACAAAAGTGAAATAAACAATATAAAATTAACAGTAAACATTACACTCACAAAAGTTTGAAAAGAATAAACACTTCAGATGTCATTATGGCTATATACAGTGTTGTAACGATGTGCAAATAGTTCAAGTACAAAAAGGAAAATAAATAAACATAAATATGGGTTGTATTTACAATGGTGTTTGGTCACAAATATTGCTGCTGTGATGGCACACTGTGGTATTTCACCCAATAGATACGTGAGTTTATCAAAATTGGATTTGTTTTTATAAATCTTTGTGGGTCTGTGTAATCTGAGGGAAATATGTGTATCTAATATGTTCAAACATTTGGCAGAAGGTTAGGAAGTGCAGCTCAGTTTCCACCTCATTTTGTGGGCTGTGTGCACATAGCCTGTCTTCTCTTGAGAGCCAGGTCTGCCGACGGAGGCATCTCTCAATAGCAAGGCTATGCTCACTAAGTCTGTACATAGTCAAAGCTTTTATTAATTTTGGGTCAGTCATACTGGTCAGGTATTCTGTCACTGTGTACTCTGTTTAGGGCCACATAGAATTCTCAGTTTTTTTGTAAAATCTTTCCAATGTGTCCAGTAATTATCTTTTTGTTTTCTCATGATTTGGTTGGGTCTAATTGAGTTGCTGTCCTGGTGATCTCTGGGGTCTGTTTGTGAACAGAGCCCCAGGACCAATTTGCTTAGGTTCATCTCTCTGTAGGTGATGGCTTTGTTATTGAAGGTTTGGTAACCGCTTCCTTTTAGGTGGGTGAAGAATGTAATGGCCCTTTTCTAAATGTTGATAATTAGCAGGTATTGGCCTAATTCTGCTCTGCCTGCATTATTTGCTGTTTTACGTTGAACTCTGGGGATAGTTTTGCAGAATTTTGAGTGCAGAGTATCAATTTGGTGTTTGTCCCATTTTGTGAATTCTTGGTTGGTGAGCGGATCCCAGACCTCACAACCATAAAGGGCAATGGGTTCTATAACTGATTCAAGATCCTACTTAGTATATCAAATGTTATGTTCCTTTTGATGGTGTAGAAGGCCCTTCTTGCCTTGTCTCTCAGATCGTTTACAGCTTTGTGGAAGTTACCTTTTTGGGGGGGCAACGGTGTCTAGATGGAATTTGTATTTGTGGTCCTGGCAACTGGACCTTCTTTGGAACACCATTGTTTTTGTCTTACTGATATCTACTGTCAGGGCCCAGGTCTGACAGAATCTGTGCAGAAGATCTAGGTGTTGCTGTAGGCCCTCCTTGGTTGGGGACAGAAGCACCAGATCATCAGCAAACAGTGGACATTTGACTTCAGACTCTAGTAGGGTTAGTCTCCAGGCAGGAGGGGCATGTGGAGAGGAGGTAGGCTTGTGTTATGCTCTCTCTCTCTCTCATTCCGTGTTCTACCATGAGCAGACTAGATATTGGTATTGGTGTTATTCAACGACAACAAACAGAAGGGAGATCATGTAACTGATGATGGTGGTTGACTAACACAAGCATTGATCCTGCACAAGCAATGAAACTTAAGGTTAACCTGAAAATTAAAGGGATTTTGTTGCCGCAGGCTTGCTGGACATCACTAATAGCAAATCTTCAAAGACTGGAACAGAAGTGATAAAGGTTTGTTAAATAAACATCTTGCTTGTCTTACATTGATTCAAGGCCAATTTCAATGGATTGTGGTGATTGTGTCAATTCTGGAATAAGCAGTTCACACCAGTTTGTACCTTATTCTTCCATCACAAAACAAACTTTAAAAGTTTTTCCAGTGTGGTTAATTGAAGACAGATTATATTCTTTAATGCACATTTTCTCTGCATATTGAGGCACAACGGAAAGTTGCCCAAACAGCCCATACTATTCATTAATTCACTCTCATCAACTCCAACACTTTCTAACCAGCCTCTCAACACAATAGCCCCAAATGTACACCACATTAAATCTAGCCCAAAAGGGAAACACTGTAAGAAATCAACATCTTTCATTCATCCGAGGAAGTAGTTATCAACCCCTCTCATTTAGCAAAGAAAGCAGTCATCACCACCTTTCATAACCTCCCACAGGGTCAGACTTGGCTGACTGCTCAGTGCTCCGCTAGCTAACAGAGGATCACCTGACAACACTCCTTTCATCCCTGTGCCATCATGGTCGCAGTGATAGCCATCATCAACATGAAACGATGCACAGTGTTGTTTTCAAAGAGAGAGAAAGAAACATTAACTCCTCTTAGTCAGGTCCCAGCTACTGTACATTTGTCAATCGCTCCTACCCAATTAGGATTAAGTGCCTTGCTCAAAGGCACATTGACAGATTTTTCACCTAATCCGATCTGGGATTCAAACCAGCAAACTTTTGGTTACTGGCCGAAAGCTCTTAACCGCTAGGCTACCTGCCGCCTCTTTGTAGACCAGTGGACCACAACACTGTGTACCTAATTAGCAGAGTGAACAGATGCTGGGGATGGAGAGAGAGACCCTGGCATGCAGTCACCCCTCTTCAACTTGCATTGATCTGGGAATTAATAATTCTTCACTGACTGAGAGACACACTATCAAATCGGCATATAATAACAATAGATATAACTTTTATAAATAATAAGGGGAATTTAGAATGTTTAGAACATACATTTCATATTCTTTATTCAAATTCTGATCACCTGGAACTACTATACACTGTAAAGGGGTTGCCGTGAATTTGACAGTAACTTACGGGTAACTCAGTGGCTAGCACAATTCTTGATTTCATTTGACAGTACACTGTAATATAAATATGGTATCAAAGAAAGCACTGTGTAATGAAACACAGTAAAATACTGTAAAATGTACTGAATTATACTGTAAAAAAAACGGTATAATTCAATCGGAAATAACAAATTAAATTGATTGAAGTTACGGGTTTGTGTTTCACATTATTTTACTGTAATTACAAGGGAAGAAATATAGGACAAAACACACATCACGACAAGAATGTCTGTTGGGGCAGTATGCAAATTGGAGTGGGTCTAGGGTTTCTGGGATAATGGTGTTGATGTGAGCCCATGACCAGCTTTTCAAAGCACTTCATGGCTACAGACGTGCGTGCTACGGGTCGGTAGTCATTTAGGCATGTTACCTTAGTGTTCTTTGGCACAGGGACTATGGCGGTCTGCTTGAAACATGTTGGTATTACAGACTCCGTCAGGGACAGGTTGAAAATGTCAGTGAAGACACTTGCCAGTTGGTCAGCGCATGCTCGGAGTACATGTCCTGGCAATCCGTCTGGCCCAGCGCCCTTGTGAATGTGGACCTGTTTAGAGGTCTTACTCACATCGCCTACGGAGAGCGTGATCACACTGTCGTCTGGAACAGCTGATGCTCTCATGCATGTTTCAGTGTTACTTGCTTCGAAACGAGCATAGAAGTAGATTAGCTCGTCTGGTAGGCTCGTGTCACTGGGCAGCTCTCGGCTGTGCTTCCCTTTGTAGTCTGTAATAGTTTGCAAGCCCTGCCACATACGACGAGTGTTGGAGCCGGTGTAGTACGATTCAAGCTTAGTCTTGTATTGATGCTTTGCCTGTTTGATGGTTTGTCGGAGGGCATAGCTTCCTGGTTAGAGTCCCGCTCCTTGAAAGCGGCAGCTCTACCCTTTAGCTCAGTGCAGATGTTGCCTGTAATCCATGGCTTCTGGTTGGGGTATGTACGTATGGTCACTGTACACTTATTGATGAAGCCAGTGACTGATGTGGTGTACTACTCAATGTCATCGGAAGAATCTCTGAACATATTCCAGTTTATGCTAGCAAAGCAGTCCTGTAGCTTAGCATCTGCTTCATCTGATCACTTTCTTATTGTCAAAGTCAATAAGAAAGTGACCTGCCTTACTCAAGAAAACAAAAAATAGACCATGTTTGTATGCGTGTTTATTAACTCAATGATATATATTATTTTTACATTGTTTTCAAACTGATATGACATGTTTTAATGCCAAAATAACATGCAAAAAAGGCAAAAAATGTGGGGCTCAAAACAGGTGGAGCACTATAACCACATAGGAGTTAAATTGGTACAGTGTTCTCACTCACAGGTGCAACAAATGTAGCCTCTTACAAGGCAAACCGTAAAATACGTTAATGAGCCTGAAACAACAATACCATGTACCCATTAGTGGTCAAAAGGTTTTTAGCGCTCCAAAGATACGGTATGGTACTGTATTCTGTGGGGTGGAAATACAGTATCATTCGAAATACAGCAATTCTTTCCCTGCCCACAAAATGTTTCGACAATGCACCATTATTTACAGTATGTTGCAGTATAATGCTTCACAGTATTTTACTGTTGATTAATGTAAAAATGTACTGTATATAAATCACTGTTTTTATTACAGTGTAATGTTTGGTGTAATTCATTTTGGTAAATCCTATACAGTATATGTTTTACACACCTTGTTTGGTTGGTTCACTTCAGACCTTGATGTCTCTCAATCCTATCAATCCTAATTGTTTGAAAAGGTTGCAAGTTGCCAATCCCACAATGCTTTACAGTTACAGTAATGTACTGTTAAACCAAGATTTCCTTGGAATTTACGGTATAATTTACTGTTTACGCTTCAAATCATCCAGAGTGCATTGCCATATATGGCAATTTTATGTAAATAATTAATACGGTACTTATTAAAGTTCAGTGTGGGAATAACGTGGCTGAGAGTATTGGAGAAACACGCTTTTCAGAGTATTTTACTGTTGATAATACCTCAAATTAAATTAGCTACAACTGGGGTTGAAACAAAAACTTACAGGAGGAGGGTACAGGGTTGGAGAGCCCTGCATTAAAGTGTGTATACTAGCAGAAAGAGTCAGGACAGGACAGGTGCCCATTGAAACATGGATATTTACAGTACACTACCTCTGAAGGAGCAGATAGGCTGTGTGTAGAAGAGGCATGGTGGTGTGTGGACACTGTGGAGGTTTCGAAGCACAACCACATATCACACCAA
This sequence comes from Brachymystax lenok tsinlingensis, assembly GCA_030435695.1. Lineage (NCBI taxonomy): Eukaryota > Metazoa > Chordata > Actinopteri > Salmoniformes > Salmonidae > Brachymystax > Brachymystax lenok. The sequence continues at coordinate 488,726 of CM059806.1, read as the reverse complement.
CCCAGCATAGCCCAATCTGCAAAGCACTGGACATTATTTTAATCCGCCTGTCATAACTTTGGCCAGCCCAATCTGAACAATATTTATTGGCATTTTGGCTTAAGGTGATAAGGCAAAGAACAACAGCTGCTACCAGGTTGGGCTGGTTAGATTTGGCTGATACCATTGATATATGTTTTCTCATACAACACCTCCTTTTCCTCTATCTGGTTTTGGGATCAAACTCTTATTACATTAAAAGCTCTGGATTTTGTGGGGGGAGGAAGGCGAGATGAAAGAAGGGGGAAAAACCAACGTGAATGATTTCCAGAAAGAAATGACTTCGTTATATATTTGTGTGATGGAAAAACAGAGAAATAATTATACTAATATCAAAAGGGCACAAAAGTTGAGGTGGAGGAAAAAATACATAATATATACATCACCATATTATCAGAATATCCTGGAGGTGGAATAATGAAGGGACTCGGTAGTGTGGACAGAGTGACTATTTTTTGTCTTATCATCCAGTGGTGGGGGTGGGGGATTATCAGGAAACTGCAGACTGCCAGACTGGAATTCTAATGGTAATAATGGGGTGTCTGATGGTATATCTTCTACAGCTTATCTTCTCCATTATCTCCCCTTATCACCTCAGTCATCGGGGCAAATTAATGGAGCTCTTTCAGACCTCTTTTTTTTATCTGCTCTGCAGAGGGCACCCCAGAGAATGGAATAAGCTAAATATTAAAATACTCTGCTCACTGTGAATCGCATGGCCAGATAACAGGCAGGGGCAATGCGTTCCATTGAAGGGGGAGCTGAGAAATCCTCCTCACCCTTTATCAACCTTTTTGTCCTCTGCTCTAACTGTCTGTGCTGCTGGGCTGGCTCTCAGGCTCATCACATCTTCCCGACCATACTAGAGTTTTTACTTTGATGTATAACCCAATGACAGGAGGTGAGACATGCACACTGTATTACAGTACACAGAGGTCATGTGCGTTGACCTAATGTTTGTTAGAAGGGTTGAAACAGTTAAATTATTTAAACACACTAGAGGTTTTACTCTGATAACACCAAGGCAGTCCAATGACATAAGGTGAGCAGAACAGACTGCATTACATACAAGGGAAACACTTTACTTGGAGTTGCATAACACTGTCATAAAAATGACATATCATATATCATGAACAACCCTAACCTTATGAAAAAAAATATATATATGTAGAAACATGTAAACAATGTGTTAACAAATGCCATATGAGGGCAGTGGTTTGTATGAGGCCAAAGGTTTAGGACAGGTCATCAGAATGTATTGTGTGATATGACCACAAATCAATGATAAATTACTATATAAATCTTCCCACAAGCACACAGAAAAATTATATTTAATGCAGTGACTTTTAGTAGAGTTAAAAATACACTGAACAAAAATATAAATGCAACAAGATTTTACTGAGTTACAGTTCATATTAGGAAATCAGTCAGTTGAAATAAATTCAGTAGGCCCTAATCGAAGGATTTCACATGACTGCTGATGGAACACATGGATACATTGAATTAAATCATGCACTTCTAAGAAATAGTATGAAAAGAGCAACACCAAAAAAGTAGGCTGCACTAGCTCAAGAATAACAGTTGCAAAAATGACCACATTTCACAAAACTCTTTTACAAATGATTGTGACCATTCATTATATAGTATATAGGCCTATTGCTATAATGACGATGATTTCTTCCAAATACGCTTGCATATTTCCACACATGCTGTATTTTTTCAACGTAGAATGAATTTCACAGAGTCAGAGACCTTATTACAATCAACTTTTAATTTGTAAATATTTCAGTAGCCTGTGTTTTCTGTGTTTTAATAAAGCAACACAAAAGACAGATAAAAAGTAATTTACGTTTAAATTGCCTTGGATTGCTCTGCTTCCTTCAGGACATGCCTAGGCTACTGAAATATTTACGAATCAAAAGTTGATCTTAATGTCTCTGACTCTATATTGTGAAATACATTCTATATGTTGAAAATAATACAGCATGTGTTTAAATATGTGTTTTAATAAAGCAACACAAAAGATAGAGAAATATAAACTTACATTTAAATTGCCTTGGATTGCTCTGCTTCCTTCGGGACATGCCTGCTCAGTGCTGAGAGCTGCTCAATGATTCCTTCTATTATTTTCTCAAATGTGCCTTTTGATTCATCCAAACGCCAACCACTATATAGGTATTGAACAGTAGGCTACATGTAACTGACATAGAGCGACTCAAGCACCCGTGGTGTATTTAGCTTCTCTCTTCTCTCGCGCTCGTACCTAGTCCTTTGAGAGGGCTGTAGTTCTCTGATGTGCGCGTGAACTGAAGCAGACGTTGACAGAGGATCGCGTTTTTGTTTCAGAAAGAGGTGTGTGCCTCCCGGTGTTCCATTGCTGTAGGCGCAATACTCTCAGAACCAGTGGGGACCCTTCATTCAGGGCAGGTGAGCCCCACCTGTTTTGAGCCCCACATTTTTAGCAAAAAACGGATCATAAATATATATCATTGAGCTATTAAAGCCGGGCTTGCCTGTTTTTTTGGCCTTGCCTGTTTTGCATGTTATTTTTGCATTATTATGTGTCACATATCAGTTGACAAACAATGAAAAAAATATATATATCATTGAGGTAATAAAGCCGCATGGTCTCTTTTTTGTTTTCTTGAGTAAGGCAGCTACGAAATGCAGGTGTTTCAGCCTAGCTCAGTGCTTACTGTGGTGGTGGGGCAAGCCAGCAGAAAATACAGAGCATTGCGCCGTGATTGGCTCAGTGTTCTGTCACTCATGAGGACACTATGATACCGCCAAGTCTATGGGTAGACTAAGATAATTCTAGCCCTTTGGGTGCTGCCATAGAGTTACATTAAAAGTGCCCATCCAGGAAGTGCTCATCGGCCATAAACATTACACAACAAGTTAGAAATTGTAAATTCAACAATGCGTGGTTTGGAAGGAATCAGTGAAAGTGGCTGTGTGATCCCAAATCTGGGATTAAGGGGCTCTTTTCCAAGTTTAAAATGATAAACACTCAACATTGGCCATGCCCTCAAAACAATTGTTAACTCGGAACTAGAAATACTTGACTTCAGTGAGTTCAAGACAGCTGGGAAGTCAGGAATAAACAAGCTCCGACAGGGAAAATGCATTTTGAACGGTCATCCAATTCAGAATTCTAGAGCTGCGACCTGAAGATCAATGACGTCATTGTCACGATCTTCATAAGGGACAGACCAAGGCGCAGCGAGGCATCCAGTATACATGTTTATTATCCAAAACGAAACTCACGTAACTGGGTAAAACAACAAAAGGTAACCGTAACGAAGATCGTGAAGATGAACACACTAAACACAAACAAGCTATGTCCAAACAATCTCCCACAAAACCTAAATGAAAACCCCAAATATATATATGGTTCCCAATTAGAGACAATGACACACAGCTGCCTCTAATTGGGAACCATTACCCCAACATAGAAATACAACACCTAGAACAAAAACCCTACACCAAAACCAAAGCAAAAACACGCCAGCCTGTCTTTTCAGGCCTGGACGTGTCTGTGAGTAAAACAGAACGCATATGGCAGGCGAAACCCCGAGGAATTTCTGTCCTGGAAAAAGTGATTTTGACACATTGCTCATTTGGAACCCCTCCCTCATGAAAATGACCATATAAGGGTATATGAATGCAGTACCCATCGCTTCCTTTAGATGTCAACAGTCTCGAGACAGTGTAAATTTTCATTTTGGATGCTTTAGACCAGAGAATAAGAGCAAACCAGGAAGTGTACTTTTTATGTCAACAGTACCCAGCGTGCGCTCCCGACAAGGCACGCAGTGTCTTTTTTTACCGTCTTTATCGATCAGTTTATATTCCGGTTGATTTATAATAGTAAATATACGTAAAAGTGTTCCTAAGGATACATTTAAAACTGTTTGATTGTTCTTGGACAAGTTTATAGGTATAAGATGAACGAGTTCTCGTCACGTTTCAATGGAGTAGTGGAGGCTGTCGTTTCTGATTATAACGCGCGAACCAAACGGAGATTTATGGATAAAATACATTACTTTTTCTAATAAAAGAACCATGGATTGTCTTCGTTGGACACTTAGCACACCTCAGCAGAAGTTCTTCAACAGGTAATTGATTTGTTTTCGCTGTGAAATGTGTTGTGTGTGCCATGATGGCTAATGGATTCATGGCTATGGGAAAAATGTGTGGTGCTACCCTCAAACAATCAAATGTGCTGCTTTCGCCGTAAAGCGAAAGCAAATCTGACAACGCTGTGATATTGTCAAGAAACAGAGCTTTTGATGAGTATGGAACACTTGTATATTGGTGGATGTTTAATAATTCAACTTTTGGATTTTGAATTTGGCGCCTTGCATTTCACCTGGTAGTGTCGGGATTGGCGCCCCAGCAATCCCTGAGAGGTTAACTTCTTAGGGAGCGGCAGCATAGGTGACGATTTTGGAGAGTCTGGCGTACCCAAAGTAAAATGCCTGCCACTCAGGCCCAGAAAATAGGATATGCACATAACTTCACTCTGAAGTTTCTAAGAGTGTGTTAAAATAATGTATGTGAGTATAACAGAACTGATATAGCAGGTGAAAACCCGAGGGAAATCCATCCGGATTTGCAGTTTTTTTTTGTAGATTACCTTTTTCTCCAAGTTGCCTATTGCATACAATGATATGTAGGACTGAGACCGCAGTACCTATGGCTTCCGCTAGATGTCAACAGTCTTTATGCAAAGCCTGGAAATTCTAGGAGTAAGCAGAACGGATAGGAAGAGGAAGTAGTCAGGGGACCACTTTAGTTTACAACGTTTGACGCAAGCAAGATTGTGAGCGCGCCCCAGTTAATTTTCCTTTCCTATTGTTCATGTTATCGTCCAGTTGAAATATTACAGTAAATATACATATAAGGATATATTAAAAATGTTTGATTTGTTTCAATGGGTTCAATGGGCGACTCAACGGTGGATTTTATGATCATAACGTGCCAACCAAACAGAGATTTATGGATATAATAAATGACTTTTTCTGACAAAAGAACCATTGGATGTCTTCGTTGGACACTTGGGAAGCCCTCAGCAGAAGTTCTTCGAAAGGTAAGTGATATTTTTTAGCTCTTACAGTGAGGGGAAAAAAGTATTTGATCCCCTGCTGATTTTGTACGTTTGCCCACTGACAAAGACATGATCAGTCTATAATTTTAATGGTAGGTTTATTTGAACAGTGAGAGACAGAATAACAACAAAAAAATCCAGAAAAACGCATGTGAAAAATGTTATAAATTGATTTGCATTTTAATGAGGGAAATAAGTATTTGACCCCCTCTCAATCAGAAAGATTTCTGGCTCCCAGGTGTCTCTTATACAGGTAACGAGCTGAGATTAGGAGCACACTCTTAAAGGGAGTGCTCCTAATCTCAGTTTGTTACCTCTATAAAAGACATTGGTGCACAGAAGCAATCAATCAGATTCCAAACTCTTCACCATGGCCAAGACCAAAGAGCTCTCCAAGGATGTCAGGGACAAGATTGTAGACCTACACAAGGCTGGAATGGGCTACAAGACCATCGCCAAGCAGCTTGGTGAGAAGGTGACAACAGTTGGTGCGATTATTCGCAAATGGAAGAAACACAAAAGAACTGTCAATCTCCCTCGGCCTGGGGCTCCATGCAAGATCTCACCTTGTGGAGTTGCAATGATCATGAGAACGGTGAGGAATCAGCCCAGAACTACACGGGAGGATCTTGTCAATGATCTCAAGGCAGCTGGGAACATAGTCACCAAGAAAACAATTGGTAACACACTCCACCGTGAAGGACTGAAATCCTGCAGCGCCCGCAAGGTCCCCCTGCTCAAGAAAGTACATATACATGCCCGTCTTATGTTTGCCAATGAACATCTGAATGATTCAGAGGACATCTGGGTGAAAGTGTTGTGGTCAGATGAGACTAAAATGGAGCTCTTTGGCATCAAATCAACTCGCTGTGTTTGGAGGAGGAGGAATGCTGCCTATGACCCCAAGAACACCATCCCCACCGTCAAACATGGAGGTGGAAACATTATGCTTTGGGGGTGTTTTTCTGCTAAGGGAACAGGACAACTTCACAGCATCAAAGGGACGATGGACGGGGCCATGTACCGTCAAATCTTGGGTGAGAACCTCTTTCCCTCAGCCAGGGCATTGAAAATGGGTTGTGGATGGGCATGACAATGACTCAAAACACACAGCCAAGGCAACAAAGGAGTGGCTCAAGAAGAAGCACATTAAGGTCCTGGAGTGGATTAGCCAGTCTCCAGACCTTAATCCCATAGAAAATCTGTGGAGGGAGCTGAAGGTTCGAGTTGCCAAACGTCAGCCTCGAAACCTTAATGACTTGGAGAAGATCTGCAAAGAGGAGTGGGACAAAATCCCTCCTGAGATGTGTGCTAACCTGGTGGCCAACTACAAGAAACGTCTGACCTCTGTGATTGCCAACAAGGGTTTTGCCACCAAGTACTAAGTAATGTTTTGCAGAGGGGTCAAATACTTATTTCCCTCATTAAAATGCAATTCCATTTATAAAAATTTTCACATGCATGTTTCAGGATTTTTGTTGTTGTTATTCTGTCTCTCACTGTTCAAATAAACCTACCATTAAAATGATCATTTCTTTGTCAGTGGGCAAATGTACAAAATCACAGGGGATCAAATACTTTTTTTCCTCACTGTATAATGGGTTTTGTGTGACCCACGCTGGATATGAATTTATGCTAATGTAGAAAATATGTGGGGTGCTATCCTCAAACAATCAAATGTTGTGCTTTCGCCGTTAAGCCTTTTTGAAATCTGACAACGCTGTGATATTGCCAAGAAGCAGGAGCTTTTGATGACTATGCAACACTTGTATATTGATGAATGTTTAATAATTCAACTTTTGGATTTTGAATTTGGCGCCTTACATTTCACTGGGTAGTGTCGGGAGTGGCCCGCTAGCGCGCCGGTGCTCCCTAAGTATTACCAACGTCTTAGTTTTGTCCTCACACAACTTTTTGATTCAACTTTTTCACCCTGGCTGCTTTATCTGGACATAGATCTGCAGGACCTCCTCTGTCCTGAAAATAAAATTTAAGTAACATTATTCCTTCTCATTGTAGTCACTTTACTCATAATATACAGCAGAACTATCACTTTATGTTGAGGATATTTAGACGTATTTGTATTTATTAAGGATCCCCATTCGCTTTTTTAATTCCACTCTTCCTGGAGTCCAGCAACATTGAGGCAGTTATTAAAGGCAGTTATGTACACTTTTAAATATGACATGTATCAGAACTCAGGATAAGACCCAGACGCAGACAGCTAGAGTGACAGATGTTCATTGACCCAAACAGGGGGCAGGCAAAAGACAGGTCAAAGGGGGCAGGCAAAAGACAGGTCAAAGGCAGGCAACTGTCCGTAATCCAGGGCAGAGTCAATAAGGTACATAACAGCAGGCAGGCTGCTAAGCAAACAAGAAAACACTCACCCAGAGGCGACGCTCCTAGTAGCCGGGGACTTTAAAGGGAAACTTAAATCTGTTTTACCAAATTTCTATCAGCATGTTAAATGTGCAACTGAGGGGAAAAAAAACTCTGGACCACCTATACTCCACACACAGAGACGCATACAAAGGTCTCCCTCGCCCTCCATTTGGCAAATCTGACCATAATTCTATCCTCCTGATTCCTGCTTACAATAAAAAATTTAAGCAGGAAGCACCAGTGACTAGATCAATAAAAAAAGTGGTCAGATGAAGCAGATGCTAAGCAATAGGACTGTTTTGCTAGCACAGACTGGAATATATTCCGGGATTCCTCAGATGAAATGAAGGAGTACATCATTGGCTTCATCAATAAGTGCATCGATGACATCGTCCCCACAGTGACCGTGCGTACATACCCCAACCAGAAGCCATGGATTACAGGCAACATCTGCACTGAGCTAAAGGCTAGAGGTGCCACTTTCATGGAGCGGGACTCTAACCCGGAAGCTTATAAGAAATCCCGCTATTCCCTCCAACGAACCATCAAGCAGGCAAACCATCAAACAGGACTAAGATCAAATCGTACTACACCGGCTCTGATGCTCGTCGGATGTGGCAGGACTTGCAAACCATTACAGACAACAAAGGGAAGCACAGCCGAGAGCTTCCCAGTGACACGAGCCTACCAGATGAGCTAAACTACTTCTATGCTCGCTTCAAAGCAAATAACACTGAAACATGCATGAGAACACCAGCTGTTCTGGTGGACTGTGTGATCACGCTCTCCTCAGCCGATGTGAGTAAGACCTCTAAACATGTCAACATTCACAAGGCCGCAGGGCCAGACAGACTCCCAGGACGTGTACTCAGAGCATGCACTGACCAACTGGCAAGTGTCTCCACTCCTCCAACGCAGTCTTCACCGCTAGAAGCTTACGATTCCCCACATTGTAGTTCCTCTCCGTGACGGTGAGGCGATGGGAGAAGAAGGCGCAGGGATGTCACTTGAGGTCCAGGGCAGAACGCTGGGAGAGGACAGCCCTCACAGCATCGGCCTCCACCATGAATTGAAGGGACGGGTCAGGATGAACCAATATGGGAGCAGGGGTGAAGCGGTGCTTGAGGTCCCGGAACGCCCGGTCAGCAGCTGGGGACCATGTGAACGGAACCTTGGGAGAGGTGATAACCAGGGCACTGTAACGTTGCTGCTGCACTCTGGACGTAGGCTGGGGCCAATGCACCACCACTCACCTTCCCATGGATCCATCTGTACATTCCCTGCAGTGATGATGTAACCAAGGAAGGGGATGGTGGAGCGATGGAATTCGCATTTCTACGCTTTCACAAAAAGGTGGTTCTCCAGGAGGCGCTGGAGGACCTGTCGGATGTGGAGCATGTGTTCTTGGGCTGAGTGGGAGAAAACGAGGATGTCATCGAGGTAGACGAAAATGAACAGGTTCAACATCAGAACGTCATTAACCAGGGCCTGGAACACAGCAGGGGCGTTGGTAAATCCAAATGGCATAACCAGGTATTCGTATTTGCTGCGGGCCTTGTTGAAGGCAGTCTTCCACTCGTCCCCTTCCCATATCCACACCAGATGGAAGGAGTTTCGCAGGCAGAGGCGATGAGTGGTAGCGTGTAACGGTTTTTCACCGTGATGTCATTAAGACTGACGCACGGAAGCATGGTTTTGTCCTTCTCCACAAAGAAGAACTCTGTGCCGGCGGGGGAGGCAGAAGGACGGATACACCCTGCAGCTAGGGAGTCCTCGATGTAGCCTTGGTCTCCGGACCCGACAGAGAGTACGTTGTCCCCGGGGTGGTGTGGTGTTTGGGAGAAGGTTGATCCCGCAGTCATAGGGTCGGTGTGGAGGAAGTGAAGTGGCCCGGGACTTAATGAAAACCTCCCGGAGGTCCAGGTACTCCACCGGAATGGCGGAGAGGTCCGGGGCAACATCCGAGCCCACAGACGTCCCAGGGCAGGCTGTGCTGACTTCAGACAATGGGCGTGGCAGAACGGGCTCCAACCCATAATGGTACCAGCAGTCCAGTCTATGATGGGATTGTGACCCTGGAGCCAAGAGAATCCCAATACCATGGGAACCTGGGGAGACTAAATAAGCAGGAATTGGATTTTCCTGTTCTGGTTCCCTGACACTCGTAGGTTGATGGGAGTGGTATTGTTAGTGACCCGGCCTATAAAGTGCCCGTCCAGCACTCTAACGTCCATGGGAATAGAGGGGTTGAGTGGGGATGCCCAGCTTGGACCCAGGGTAGCGACCAAAAAACTGCCCCGGAGTCGATGAGTGCCCGTAGAGATTTCAACTTGTTCCCTTTGGCCCTCTGTGATTCCCGAGAGAACTCGGGTGACGTCGGGTTCACTCGGACATGTAGACTTTGGGGGTCTCAAGGATTCTTCGGAGGCCAGGTGGGAATCAAGGGCAAACGATGGCGACAGGGCACAGATTCCTTCTCCCTCCTACATTCTCGAAGCCGCCCATCGATCCGGATGGTCAAGGCTGAGGGAGTCAAGGTCCATGGGCAGCTCCCGGGCTTCAAGCTCATCTTTTGATCACTGATAATCCTTGAAGGAGCATGTCGAACAACGCTTCCAGGTTCCAGGCACTCTCAGCCACCAACGTGCGAAAATCCATTGCGTAGTCTGCCACACTACGTGAGTCTTGACGTAGCTGGAGCAGGTTACGAGCAGCCTCTCTCCCAGACAATGGAGAATCAAACACCTTCCAAACTTCCTCCACAAACTTCTTTAGACTGAGGCAGACGGAGCACTTTTGCTCCCACACATCAGATTTATGATCCTCGAGTGGTCCAACGGGAACGAAGAAGGCTGCAGCTCGGAAATAAGGGAGTACTGGGAGAGAAAAGCCCGGCAGGTTCCGGAATCTCCAGTGTAGCGCCCTGGAGGAGGTAAGCGGGGTTCTCGGGACACTGGGCTAAGCTGGGAGATTATGGGTGTGACCTGCTGCCCAGTGGGGAATCCGTTGAATTGCTCCAGCAATGTATCGAATGCCTGGTCATGGCGTTCTGCCAGGGTATGGAGTACCTCCATAAGACATTGCAGTAATTCTTTTCACACCTACCGCGGCTATTAGACTCCTCTTTAGTAAAGGTTGAATAGTCTATTCAGCTATTAACCCCCCCTCCCCAACTTGCAACAAATTGTTACTCTCATCCCGTTCCTCGCCCTCTTCCACGCGTCATTCTCCGCCTGAGTGGCTCGCTTGTGGGCGTGCTGGCATGATATGGCAGCACCTTCGCATGAAGAATTCTGCAAAACAAGTTTGTAGGAAGGTCTGGCTATTCACAGGCAAATTGTTATATGCTAGGAGGTACATTTGTGTCTTTTTGTCGAGAGCAAAACGTTATTATTTTCAAGCAAAAATATATGTTCTGAAAGCAAAAACAAGGCTTCGAAGTAAAAAAAAAAAAATCTACAATCAAATATTTTGTAATAGAGCGCAAAACGTTATGCATTTTATTCCCCAAAAATATTTTGAGAAGAGATGTATTTGAAAACAAAACCTTTCGCTATCAACCACCTTCCATTTTTGCCATTTTTTGACTGTCAGTTTGGCTACAACCAATACTGTTCAGCCTTTCTTTCCGACACAAAGGAAGTCATAGCGGACACCTACGAAGAACTGTGATGGCATCTCAGATAATGAGCACTGGGCGTTCTTCCGTCCTACTTCTACATAGCTAGTAGTTTGCTCCTACGATTCAGTGTTGGTGCATAACATTCCACTATATTTCATACATACATGCATGCATACATACATACATACATACCGTAGAATGACAAATCATTTAAGCTAAACAAAAATATTTAGCTACAAACGCCTGTTCTCGCCATTTTCAGTTGAATTCATCAAACTTTCTTTCATGCAACTCATAAGTAGGCCATATCCTATTTAGTTGAATATATAATTATATTTCATGACAGTGTAACGGTTAGCTTTTTTTGCCCAAAAAAATGCTAATGACACATAGGCCTACTTTAAAACACACACTTGCACTCAGTGTTGTCATATAAGCATTGTTTTTCATCATATAACATTAGCTAATTGGGATATTGTTTCATTGCAGAGAAGAATGGCTCAGCAGCTATTGATCAGGTTGAGGGATAGGTTAAGATCTATCATCAGCAGATTACCCACTGATTTTGAATATCTGCTGTTTGTGTGCAGACAAGAGTTACAGTTTGTTCGACCTGGGGTAAATTATATTGATATTCCCGCGGAGGTGGTAGATGGTCTGCAACAGTTTTATTGAAGTTGTCAGCACCTATCTCACACACAATGTTGTCCCTTCACTATTTAATGAAGTTGTTATCAGTTATTATAGTGGCATGGTAGGACAGCCAAAACTAGAAATTACTCGTGACACCCTTCAAAGTATGCTGGATACTGCTTTTCCTCTGGCTAACTTGGCTGACATGCATGGCATTTCAAGGTCGACCATTTCCAGAAGGATGAAAGAACACAATATGTCTGTCAGGGAATGCTATTCTGATATGTCAGATGAAGTGTTACACCAGAAAGTCAGTGCCATTAAGGCAAGGACGCCCCATGCGGGGATTAGAATGGTCAAAGAAAGTCTCCAAGCAATAGGCCATTGTGTACAATGGCGACGAGTTAGGGAGTCTTTGCAGCATGTAGATGGTGCAGGTATCATTGCCAGAATGATCCAGCTTCATTGCATTGCTCGGCAAAAATACTTTGTTCCTGCTCCCATGTCTCTCGTCCACGTTGATACAAATCATAAATTGATAAGGTACTAAGATGCATATTATCTCCATTAAATCTAAGAAGTTATTTAAACTTTTTTATCCTTACTTATTCGAAGACAAATTTTCAATAATGTATGAAATTGGTAATACATAAATAATGAAGCAAGTTAATAGGTTAAACATTTCACTTTCAATTCCAAAGCTTTTTTTTCAAGATACAACATTGTCATCTTTGGTGGTATAGATGAATTTTCAAGGAAGGTAAGTATATTATTCTGTATGCGTATTGCATATTTCCCATCACCTAATGAACAACCACAATACCAATCTGGTGTTAAGCTTTTTGGGCTGTATTGACGTATCCTGAATATGACATCTGCTGCTTTAGATTGAACGGTCATATAAGCTATTTTCAGCAGGACTGAACACAGTCAGCAAGATGGCTGACTGAACACAGCTATGTAGACCACCTCAAGATAAAAACGTAATATTCAATATCGGTAAATTAGACTAAATAAACTCAGCAAAAAAAGAGACGTCCCTTTTTCAGGACCTCGCAGTGGCAGACCACGTGTAACAACACCTGCACAGGATCGGTACATCCGAACATCACACCTGCGGGACAGGTACAAGAATGCATCAATATACAAGTGTTTCATAGTCATCAAAAGCTCTGCTTCTTGGCAATATCACAGCGTTGTCAGATTTCTAAAAGGCTTTACGGCAAAAGCACCACATTTGATTGTTTGAGGGTAGCACTAACATATTTTTCCCATTACCATGAATTCATAAGCCTTCACGGTTCACAGAAAACACATTTCACAGCGAAAACAAATCAATTACCTCTTGAAGAACTTATGCTGAGGGCTTCCCAAGTGTCCAACGAAGACAATCCATTGTTCTTTTGTTAGAAAAAGTAATGTAGTATATCCATAAATCTCCGTTTGGTTGGCGCGTTATAATGAGAAAATAGAGCCTCCAATTGTCCATTGAAACGTGAAGAGAACTCGTTCAACTTATACCTATAAACTTGTCCAAGAACAATCAAACATAATTTTAAATGTATCCTTAGGAACACTTATGTATAAATAGTATAATATTTCAACCGGAATATAAACTGGGCAATAAGAAAGGAAAAAAACCAAAGAGTGCGCCAGCCGTGAACGCGCCTTTCCCTCTATTGACATTCTGTGTGACCACTTCCTTATTCTTCTTCTTCTGCCATCTAATGCATCTAAAAAGAATCAGAACACTTTCTCGAGACTGACATCCAGAGGGAGCGATAGGTACTGCATTCATATGCCCTTATATGGGCATTTCCATAAGGGAGGGGTTCTAAATGAGGCAATATGTCAAAACCACTTTTTCCAGGACAGAAATTCCTCGGGTTTTCACCTGCCATATCCGTTCTGTTATACTCACAGACAAAATGTTAACACTTTCAGAGTGTTTCCTATCCAATGGTACTAAATATGTGCATATCCTATTTTCTGGGCCTGAATGGGAGGCATTTTACTTTGGGCACGCCAGGCTCTCCAAAACCGTCACCTTGTGCGCTGCTCCCAAAGAAGTTAATGCAGCTGGTGGAAACACCAGATACTGGCTGTTACTTTAGATTTTGACCCCCCCCCACCTTTATTCAGGGACACATTATTCAATTTCTGTTAGTCACGTGTCTGTGGAACTTGTTCAGTCTATGTCTCAGTTGTTGAGTCTTGTTATGTTCATACAAATATTTACAAATGCTAAGTTTGCTGAAAATAAACGGTTGACAGTCAGAGGACGTTTCTTTTTTGATGAGTTTATTAGCACTACACAATCTGGTGGGTAATGACATTCAATCTGGATGTCACAAAGCAAATCAGAAGACTAGAGAAATGTATCGCCAAATATTGCGAAAACAAGCAACACCCAAATATGATGTAGCGTAAGACAGGGGAACCTATTTCAAAACGAAAACGTGAGTCTTCTACAGAGACAGACAATTATATATTTTCACCACCGGGAATGGTAAAGGTATTAACCGATCTGTTAAAATAAATTAATTAATGACAAACTGGGTATATTTGAACTAGTTAGTAAGGATATAAAGGAGTTGAAGGCAAGCCTCGATGAGTGACGAAAAAGCTGCGGAAGACATAAACAAGCTAAAGGAGACAGTCAATAGGATTAAAACTGAAATTAATGAACTTAAAAAGGAGAACATCGTTCTGAGAGAAGCCTTACTTGACATACAGACTAGATCCATGAGAATCTTGTACTTACAGGTATCCAAGAGAAAGGAGAAGTTCCTGAATCTGTAGTTAGAGTTCCTCACAGCGCTTCAGACTCCACGCAAAAATCCAACTCGAAAGTTGAACGCCAAATCGTTGCCAAATATGCTTTCTTTAAAGATAAAATAATGGTTAAAAGACTTGCTGGCACGAAAATAGGCATGAATGACCAGTTCCCGAAGGAAATTGCAGAACGGCGTAAAGTTCTGTATCCAATTTTCAAGGAAAATAGATTGAAAGGGAAACGCGTAGCTCTCATGGTCGTTAAACTGTATATTGAACAACCAGTTCAGAGACACAAAGACCACTCCATGGCTATTTTAAAAACTAAAGTTCTCATGGAGGAGGCAAATAATGAAACACAATTCTAGCCCTGTCATGGATTGTAATAATACAGATAACAAGAAAAACTATATATTTTTTTTATCTTCAAATATAACTAATTGGAACACACAGTATGTGTGGATGGATGGTGTGGTGTGTGTTTTTTGGTGTTTGGGAAAGTGTGGCGTTGAGTGAGAACGGAAATGGGGGCATATCCCAGAACAAATGTTATTTATGTGAGCAGGGGTTGTGAGCTTTCAATGTTGTGCAGATGAGGGATATACATTTTATAATGAATTATACATCTTCTTTATTTATTGTCATCATGGTGGAACAGCGTTTTAAAATAAATTATACATCAAATGTATTTATATATGGTGCTATATTGATGGAACGGTCCACAACCCTATACCCTAGACACCCACCTGAACGACCCAGATACTAGGGAGAAGTCCCTATCTGTTTTATGGGCCTGCTGTAAACGGCCTGTATGCAGCCAAAATGCGGTCAGAGACCTTCTAGAGCAGCACCGCCCCCTCAGGATTCTGAGCCTGCCTGGCAGGGTTGGTTCTGCAAAGCCAGAGCCCCCTGATGGGAGAGCATAATATACAAGGAAATTCTCAAAGCTGCTAATGAACACCTTGACGACCTTGTACCTAGCCGGTGGGGATTCCGGTGGGGTGCCCCCACCCAGGCAGCGGCAGTGCTGGCAACACTAGCTGCAATAACCCATGGGGAGAGGGGTCACACTTGGACATTCAGAGAGGGGGAATATTATTGTGACCCTGATGGCACAAAATCAAAGGTCTGACTGCTTGGGAATATGGTCACTACAGGGGACCATGTTGTGGGTGTTTCAGGGGAAGGGGGTATATCTGACCTCCATCTTGGACGTGACAATGGTTAATCAAATCTGCCCATTTTGCACAGTTTTGCAGGCCTTGTCATACAGCTGCAACTGTATATGCATTCATAAATCAAGACCTTTCTTGAGTTGGGCTCTGGGATGGTGCAACTGTTGAGAATCTGAGTCTATGGTTGTTGTGGGGGAAAGGGGTTGAGTATGTTTGAGTGTGTGGGTGTGTGTATCCCACAACTGTTGCGAGGGAGTAAAAGATGTTAGGGACAATATAATGATGATTCATAATAATTGTTTGCTAATATAATATTTGCTTGCCACAATATAATTTCGGTAATGGCGAGACTGGTGAGAGGTAAAAATCCTTTGCCTACATTACTACAAATATTAATATTTAATTATGGAAAATAAGATGAACAGGATTTTTTAAATATACAGTTGAAGTCTTAGGTTGGAGTCATTAAAACTCGTTTATCAACCACTCCACAAATTTCTTGTTAACCTCTCCGGGCTAGTTCGGAGAGTCTGGTGTGCCCAAAGTAAAATGCCTGTTACTGAGGCCCAGAAGCTAGGATATGCATATAATTAGTTGTACTTGATAGAAAACACTTTGAAGTTTCTAAAACTGTTAAAATAATGTCTGTTAGTATAACAGAACTGATATGGCAGGTGAAACCCGGGGAAAATCCTTCCGGAAAAATTGCTTTTTTGAGCTCCCATACAATTGGTATGGTTTCCTATTGCACAATGAAAAGAATAGCTCCCAGATTGCAGTACCTATGGCTTCCACTGGATGTCAACAGTCTTTAGACAAGGTTTCAGGCTTGATCTTTGAAAAATGAAAAGTAGCTGTAGTTCATCATTGGGTTCCACCTTGGGTCTGTAGTCCTGTGGCGCGCATGACTGTGGCGCGCATGACGTGCTCTTTGTTATTTATCTCCGGTATTGAACATACTACATTCCGTCTTAAAGTGTATCATTTATTTACATATTAGGGTACCTGAGGATTGATTAGAAATGTTGTTTGACTTGTTTGGATGAAGTTTATTGGTAACTGAGGTAATTGAGTTAATATGTACATGTGGTTAGAGAGAAAGTGACTATGCATGGATAATAAACAGAGTAGCAGCAGTGTAATATTGGGGGGTGGGGACAATGCAAATAGTCCGGGTAGCCATTTGATTAGCTGTTAAGAAGCCTTTTTGACCTAGACTTGGTGCTCTGGTACCGCTTGCCGTGCGGTAGCAGAGAGAACAGTCTATGACTAGGGTGGCTGGAGTCCTTGTCAATTTTTTGGGCCTTCCTCTGACACTGCCTGAAATGGAGGTCCTGGATGGCAGGAAGCTTGGCCCCAGTGATGTACTGGGCTGTACGTACTACCCTCTGTAGTGCCGAGGCGGTCAGAGGCCGAGCATTTGCCATACCAGGCGTTGATGCAACCAGTCAGGATGCAGGTCATTAGTGGTGGTGCGTTAAGCGAATCAGAAATACTATCAGATCCCCAAATGGGCACATTTATATGCCTACATTTGTGCGCAGGCCAAGTAACCTATAGGTCTACTTTTATGCATGGGCATCATTACTCAACATTGACAGGAGCGCTCCAAACAAAAGACAATAACTAAATTTTACAACTCGGAAATGGAATGAAATAGACCAAAACATGTTTCTCACAAGTGTAGCATAGGTTATGCACTCTGTACTACTGGTGATATATGTAATTGGGAATTTATAGAGTCTAACAATCCAACACAAACAATTCACACAATGAAGTTATGGGTTTGGCCGGAATTTCCTTGTCCAATCGCGCTCTAGCGACTCCTTGTGGCCTGGCACCTGAAAGCTGACTTCAGTCGCCAGCTGGAAGGTGTTTCCTCCGACACATATGTGCTTCCGGGTTAAGCGAGCAGTGTGTCAAGAAGAAGTGCGGTTTGGCAGGGTCGTGTTTCAGAGGACGCATGGCTCTCGACCTTTGCCTCTCCAGAGTCCATAGGGGAGTTGCAGCGATGGGACAAGACTGTAACTACCAATTGGATATCATAAAAAGGGGTAAAAGCCTTTTTTAAAAAGACGTCAACGCATTCATACTTCTTGCGCTTCGCTGAGCAGTGCAGAGCTTTTGTCAAGGAAGTGAGTTTGTTTTCTACAGGATGTACCTCCCCCACCTACCGTCAACCAATCATGTCAATGCTACAACATTTGGGAGGCGCATGGCAATGCAATACAAGAGCTCGGTTTGGCCTCTGCATGCCTCTGGAAGCTCCGCAATTTCATCTCACCCTCCATATGGAGCCTCCCAACCACCTTTTCCAATCATGCATAAACTGGCTTTAAGTCTAGACCTCCACAATGGTTTAGTTCACTGAGATGGGCGCTCGACTAAAACAATCTCGGATGGCCAAAAGCCAAACGACCAAACAATCGACTAGTCAACTAATTGGAGTCAGCTCTAATATACATACAGTACCAGTCAAAAGTTTGGACACAGGGTTTTTCTTTATTTTTACTATTTTTTTATATTTTAGAATAATAGTGAAGACATCACAACTATTAAATAACACATATGGAATCATGTAGTAACCAAAAATGCATTTCAATTAACAGGTGTGCCTTGTTAAACGTTAATTTGTGGAATTTCTT
Organism: Brachymystax lenok tsinlingensis; assembly: GCA_030435695.1. NCBI lineage: Eukaryota > Metazoa > Chordata > Actinopteri > Salmoniformes > Salmonidae > Brachymystax > Brachymystax lenok. The sequence goes on along the minus strand of CM059806.1, from coordinate 470,342 downwards.
TCCACCTTAATGCATTTGTGACAAGGTAGGGGTGGTATGCAGAAGATAGCCCTATTTGTGTCACGACTTCCGCCGAGGTCGGTCCCTCTCCTTGTTCGGGCGGCGTTCGGCGGTCGACGTCACCGGCCTTCTAGCTACCGCCGATCTACTTTTCATTTTCTATGTTTTTTGTCTTCATTATACACACCTGGTTCCTATCCCATAATTACATGTTCCTTATTTAAACCCTCTGTTTAGCCCCATGGTTTTGTGTGTGTTTATTCTATGTTAGAGGTTCTTGGTTATGTGAGCTTGTGTTTGTACTACCAATTTTGGTAGTTTTGATTTTTGAGTAAAATATTACATGAATACACATCTCTGTTGTACTGCGCCTGACTCTGCCTACCTGCTCACTGAGATCCTTGACAATTTGGTAAAATAACAGCTTAAATATTATGGCAAGAACAGCTTAAATAAGCAAAGATAAACAACAGTCCATCATTTCTTTAAGACATGAAGGCCAGTCAATGCGGAAAATGTCAAGAACTTGAAGTGCAGTCAAATAAACCATCAAGCGCTATGATGAAACTGGCTCTCATGAGGACCGCCACTTAACGAAGACTTTCAGTGGGTGGCAAGGAATAAGTTATCCCTAAATATTTCTAAAGCTAAAAGCATTGTATTTGGGACAAGTCATTCACTAAACCCTAACTCAACTATCTAAATACTGTAATAAATAATGTGGAAATTGAGCAAGTTGTCATGGTCAAAACATATTGATACAACAGTAGCTAAGATGGGGAGAAGTATGTCCATAATGAAATGCTGCTCTTCCTCAAGAACACTATCAACAAGGCAGGTCCTACAGGCCCTAGTTTTGCCACAAAAAAGGATTCAGGAAAATTGCAGTTGGCTCAGAACAGGGCAGCACAGCTGGCTAATAATAGTAATATGCATGGTATTGACATGGTGAATGCACCGAGCTGTCTGTTTGAACTACTCGGACATCCATGCATACCCCACAAGACATGCAACAAAAGGTCTCTTCACAGTTCCCAAGTCCAGAGTACTACATGGAGCCATAACTACATGGAACTCTATTCCACATCAAGTAACTGCTGCAAGCAGTAAAATTTGATTTAAAAAAACAGATAAAAAATCACCTTATTCAACAGCGGGGACTGTGAAGCAACACAAACATAGACACATGCATACACACACGATAACATACGCACTATACACACACATACACATGGATTTAGTACTATAGATATGTGGTAGATATGTGGTAATTGTATAAAACTGCCTTAATTTTGCTGTACCCCTGGAAGAGTAGCTGCTGCCTTGGTAGCAGCTAATGAGGATCCATAATAAATACAAATACAGGAAAGGAGTTACCTCTGCTGCAGAGGATAAGTTCCTTAGAGTTACCAGCCTCAGAAATAAATGCTTCACAGAGTTCAAGTAAAAGACACATCTCAACATCAACTGTTCAGAGGAGACTGCGTGAATCAAGTCTTTATGGAATTGCTGCAAAGAAACCACTACTAAAGGACACCAATAAGAAGATGATACTTGCTTGGGCCAAGAAACACGAGCAATGGACATTAGACCAGTAACAATCTGTCCTTTGGTCTGATGAGACCGCTGTGTCTTTATAAGAGGCAGAGTAGGGGAACGGCTGATTTCCGCATGTGTGGTTCCCACTGTGAAGCATGGAGGAGGAGCTGTGATGGTGTGGGGTTCCTTTGCTGGTGACACTGTTGGTGATTTTATTTACAATTCAAGACCCACTTAACCAGCATGGCTACCACAGCATTCTGCAGCGATTTACCATCCCATCTGATTTGCGCTTAATGGGACTATCAATTGTTTTTCAACAGGAATTTTCCCTTGAATGAGTCGGTGTGTCCAAACTTCTGACTGGTACTGTATATATATTGTGGCAAAGAAGGGGGCCGAGTGATAAATGGCAGATATGCAAGGGCAGAACTAATACACGGGCTCTGCCCTCTCACTAAAATGGCCACCCTGACCAGAACTACAGATCACAAAATGGCCGACTGCCACTACACTACAATAACCAGAAGCGACCCACCGATAAGGGGTCAAGAAAAACCAGGTAGAGAGAGAGGAAGGGGCTGGGGGATCTGTGAACCATAGAGAAAGTGACAACATATATCAGCTGGACTTACTGTGTATGACCTGGACTGTTTGGACTTACCTGTTGGTGTTTGGACCTGGACCTACCGAGAACTTGATTCGTGTACCGAACCCTGCTATCCTTGACCACGCCTGCAGCCTGGGCGGACCAGGAAAGGGAAACCAACATACAGGTACTGTCCTGTTCGAAAGAACTCTCATTCTGGGGTGATTTTAGTGATGGTCTCCCACTTAATTTGTGACAAACTCCCCTAACCTTGAGGTTTGTCACAATATACAGTTGAAGTCGGAGGTTTACATACACTTTAGCCAAATACGTTTAAACTCAGTTTTTCACAATTCCTGACATTTAATCCAAGTAACAATTCCCTGTCTTAGGTCAGTTAGGGTCACCACTTTATTTTAAGAACATGAAATGCCAGAACAATAGTAGAGAGAATTAATTATTTTAGCTTTTATGTCTTTCATCAAATTATCAGAAGCTTCTAAAGCCATGACATCATTTTTTGGAATTTTCCAAGCTGGTTAAAGGCACAGTCAACTTAGTGTATGTAAACTTCTGACCCACTGGAATTGTGATACAGTGAATTATAAGTGAAATAATCTGTCAGTAATCAATTATTGGAAAAATGACTTGTGTCAAACACAAAGTAGATGCCCTAACCGACTTCCCAAAACTACATTTTGTTAACAAGAAAGTTGTGGAGTGGTTGAAAAACAAGTTTTAATGACTCCAACTTAAGTGATTATATATATATATATATATATATATATATATATATATATATATATATAGTGAAATGTGTCTTCTGCTTTTAACTTAACCCCTCTGAATCAGAGAGGTGCAGGGGGGGGGCTGCCTTAATCGATGTTATCAACACTCGGGTGGGTTAACTACCTTGCTCATTGGCAGAACAACATATTTTTACCTTGTCAGCTCGGGGATTCAATCCAGCAACCTTTCAGTTACTGGCTCAACGCTCCTACCCACCTGGCCAGCTACCTGCCGCCCATTCTTATTGGATGTGTATGGATGTTGTATAACATTGTTTATCCGTTATTAAAACAATGTTATCCTCTTCCTTTAAATTCAAGGCATACGACTTAGACATATGGGACTTTTGCGATAAGAAGAGAAAATGGTGAATGCCGCTTGCCTTCCCAGCTGCTCTCATGTTTATTTCTATGTGGTTTTCCTGCATTAAGTAGAGTAGTGGGTGCTGTGAAACACTGAGGGGGTCAACACAATTAAATAGGAAACAGATGGGTTTGGAAACATCAAGGTTAGGAAGCAGCCAAATCCAAAACTAACGAGAGAGAGAGAGAGAGAGAGAGAGAGAGAGACTCAGGTGTCTGGTTTAATGACTCCATTGAAAGGTTAATATTAGTGGCTCCCAATGGCTTTTAGCACTTTTAACAAGCAATGTAATTACTGGGTGGAAACAGAAGGGGCAGGTCTTCTGGGAATTGATGCCTCTGTGTGTCTGTACAAGGAATGGCAGGGGACTCACAGCAACTCTTCCAAGTCGTGTCTCATTTCCAGAATTGGTGTGTGTTGAGTGAAGTATATCAAACTATTAGCTATGGACTAACTATTGATTTGTTTTACTGTTCTGTGTTTTCCCAGGTTCTGCAGTCTCCCGTGGGTGGTTCTGGCAGTAGCCTTGGGCAGGAGAGGAAGCCATCCCCTGCTGTTCTGAGAGACTATGTATGGCCTAACTAACCTGGGGCATGTTAAAACCTCTTACGGATCGGATCCCGCTAGCGGGATTGATTTGACAACATCCGGTGAAATTGCAGAGCGCCAAATTCAAAATACAAAATTCGTAATATTAAACATACATGAAAATACAATGGTTCTACATCATTCAAAAGCTTTGAATCTTGGTAATCGAACTGCGTTCTCCGAATTACAATAGACTTTACGGTGAAAGTATAACATTCGATTGTATGAGGACAGCGCCCCACTACAACATATTTTTCAAACCAGCACAGGTGTAAATAAGAATTTGTTCTTAACTTCTTAGGGAGCGGCTCCCGAGGTGACGGTTTTGGAGAGTCTGGCGTGCGCAAAGTAAAATGCCTCCCACTCAGGCCCAGAAAATAGGATATGCACATAATTAGTACTATTGGATAGGAAACACTCTGAAGTTTCTAAAAGTGTTAACATTGTCTGTGAGTATAACAGAACAGATATAGCAGGCGAAAACCCGAGGAAAATCCATCCGGAATTAGTTTTTTGTGACCTTTGCTCTGTTTGACAGTCTCCCTATTGATTTCAAAGGCAACCAGCTCTGAGATTTCAGTACCTATGGCTTCCACTAGATGTCAACAGTCTCTATACAAAGCCAGGAAACGGTAGCCCTGATCAGAACGGATAGGAAGAGAATATGGTCAAGGGAGCTCAGATGTCAACAAGATTTTGCGGGCGTGCAACCGAGTGCGCACTCCACTTTATTTTCCTTTCTTATCGTTCAGGCTACAATCCGGTTGAAATATTATAGTAAATATACATAAAATGATACCTAAGGAAACATTAAAAATGTTTGATTTGTTTAGGGAGCAGTAGCGCCCCACTGCTCCCTAAGTAGTGGTTAACTGACTTGCCTAGTTAAATAAAAATAGATGAAAAAAGAGAAGTTATTAGACTGTGACTCTCTCTCAGGGGGGTTCTAGTGTCCTAATCAGCAGCCACCTGGATAAACTTCAATTTCTTCTTTGTTTTTCAGAAAACAAGCCTGAAACCATGTCTTAAAACTGTTGACATCTAGTGGAAGCCATGGGAACTGCAATCTGGGAGCTATTTTCCTGTATAGTCAATAGGGACTCATTGGAAAGACCTGTGACCTAAATAAAAACCAACAGCTGGACTCAGTGGGTGAGAGCGGTAGGGCTGAGGTGGCTGGGATGGGCAGTGGCTGGATGTCACACCTATTGTTGCCTGGCACTCAGGATGCCAGCCCAGTGAAGGAGTGGGGCTACTGTACCATTAGCACATTGGGGCGGCAGGTAGCCTAGTGGTTAGAGCGTTGGGCCAGTAACTAAAAGGTTGCTAGATCAAATCCCCGAGCTGACAAGGTAAAGGTATCTGTCGTTCTGCCCCTGAACAAGGCAGTTATCCCACTGTTCCTAGGCCGTCATTGTAAATAAGAATTTGTTATTTTAACTGTGTGAGGACGTACTCCTTTTAAATATGGAAAACCATGCCTTGATGAATGTTAAAAACGGTCCCTTCGTTATCTGCCTCTGCTTCACTCAACCCAGATCTAGAACCTGTCACCTTCCACCTTGTGACAAATATATAATGTGTCTCTATGCCTTTTTTTCCCCAGTTCACAGAACCTCGATCAGAATGTGCCCTGAAATGACAGTATTGTTTTACTAAACATGGGTTTATCACTTGAGGGAGTGTCAATATCATTGGTAGGTTTTGTGGGTTTTGACACTCTTACGTAGGTGTCATAACTAGTCATAAAATAACTCAATATATCCCACAATAGGTCTAACTATATGTCATGGCAGTGTTATGACCATGTCAGCTTTTATGAAAAAGCCAACAAAGGTGTCATGGCAGACTGAACACAGCGGATAAAAACGTAATATTCAATATCTGTAAGTTTGACTAAATATTAGCACTGCACTCCACATACTCGTGGGAAATAACCGTCAATCTGGATAACCACACCAAACAAACGATAAGCAAGAAATGTATTGACCAATATCACCAATACAATCAGCACCTTAACATGTCAGAGTAAGCATGGAGAACTAATCCCCAAAAGAAAACGAGACTGACAGACACAGACGATTTATGCTTTTTAACACCGGGAATGGTAAGTGTATAAAACAACTTGCTAGTCAATAAAATATAAACTGGGCATACTTGAATTAGTCAGTAAGATATAAAGGAGTTGAAGGCTAAAAAGCTGCAACAATGGAGAAAGAAACAATCTAAAAGTACAGTCAATATGATTGAAATGGACATTGAAGACCTTAAAGGAGAACATGGAGCCCCTTCGAGCCGGGGTGTGGGAGCGGCCCCGGACCCAACGTCACCAACCAAAACAAAACTCCCTGATGCTTCAAATTGTGTTGTCAGGATTCTGTAAGGACAGACGCTGGGAGACAAGAAGCAAGTACAGGGAGTGAACATTTGATGGATAACAGACAAGAAACAAACAAAGACAGCGTCTGGACAGGGGAAAACATAACATCAATACTGACATTGGGAACAAACTGAGGAACAGACAGATATAGAGGGGAAATCAACAAAGTGAAGGAGTCAAGGTGAGTCCAATATTGCGCGTAATGATGGTGATGGGTGTACCATAATGATTGGCAGCCTGGTGCCCTCAAGCACCAAATCAAAGTTTATTTGTCACGTGCGCTGAATACAGGTGTAGACCTTAGTGAAATGCTTACTTACAGGCCCTAACCAACAGTGCAATTTGTAAGTAAAAAATAGGTATTAGGTAAACAATAGATAAGTAAAGAAAGAAAACAACAGTACAATGAAAGTGAAAATATCAGTAGTGAGGCTATACAGTCATGGCCAAAAGTTTTGAGAATGACACAAATATTAATTTCCACAAAGTTTGCTGCTTCTGTGTCTTTAGATATTTTTGTCAGATGTTACTATGGAATACTGAAGTGTAATTACAAGCAATTCATAAGTGTCAAAGGCTTTTATTGAAAATTACATGAAGTTGATACAAAGAGTCAATATTTGCAGTGTTGACCCTTCTTTTTCAGACCTCTACAATTCGCCATGGCATGCTGTCAATTAACTTTTGGGCCACATCCTGACTGATGGCAGCCCATTCTTGCATAATCAATGCTTGGAGTTTGTCAGAATTTGTCAGTTTGTTTTTCCACTCGCCTCTTGAGGATTGACCACAAGTTCTCAATGGGATTAAGGTCTGGGGAGTTTCCTGGCCATGGACCCAAAATATCAATGTTTTGTTCCCAGAGCCACTTAGTTATCCCTTTTGCCTTATGGCAAGGTGCTCCATCATGCTGGAAAACGCATTGTTCGTCACAACTGTTCCTGGATGGTTGGGAGAAGTTGCTCTCGGAGGATGTGTTGGTACCATTCTTTATTCATGGCTGTGTTCTTAGGCAAAATTGTGAGTGAACCCACTCCCTTGGCTGAGAAGCAACCCCACACATGAATGGTCTCAGGATGCTTTACTGTTGGCATGACACCGGACTGATGGTAGCGCTCACCTTGTCTTCTCCGGATAAGCTTTTTTCCGGATGCCCCAAACAATCGGAAAGGGGATTCATCAGAGAAAATGACTTTACCCCAGTCCTCAGCAGTCCAATCCCTGTACCTTTTGCAGAATATCAGTCTGTCACTGATGTTTTTCCTGAAGAGAGGAGGCTTCTTTGCTGCCATTCTTTACACCAGGCCATCCTCCAAAAGTCTTTGTCTCACTGTGCGTGCAGATTCACTCACACCTGCCTCCTTCCATTCCTCAGCAAGCTCTGTACTGGTGGTGCCCCGATCCCGCAGCTGAATCAACTTTAGGAGACGGTCCTGGTGCTTGCTGGACTTTCTTGGGCGCCCTGAAGCCTTCTTCACAACAATTGAACCGCTCTCCTTGAAGTTCTTGATGATCCGATAAATGGTTGATTTAGGTGCAATCTTACTGGCAGCAATATCCTTGACTGTGAAGCCCTTTTTGTGCAAAGTTATGATGACGGCATGTGTTGCCTTGCAGGTAACCATGGCTGACAGAGAAAGAACAATGATTCCAAGCACCAACCTCCTTTTGAAGCTTCCAGTCTGTTGTTCGAACTCAATCAGCATGACAGAGGGATCTCCAGCCTTGTCCTCGTCAACACTCACACCTGTGTTAACGAGAGAATCACTGACATGATGTCAGTTGGTCCTTTTGTGGCAGGGCTGAAATGCAGTGAACATGCTTTTTGGGGATTCAGTTCATTTGCATGGCAAAGAGGGACTTTGCAATTAATTGCAATTCATCTGATCACTCTTCATGACATTCTGGAGTATATGCAAATTGCCATCAAACAAACTGAGGCAGCAGACTTTGTGAAAATTAATATTTGTGTCATTCTCAACTTTTGGCCACGACTGTAGATAGGTGGTACCGGTACAGAGCCAGGGTCTGACACCACCTGGTGTAGAGGTCCTGTATGGCAGGCAGCTTGGCCCCAGTGATGTACCACTCGGCCAGGTCTCTGACCTCCTGCCTATAGGCTGTCTTGTCATTGCCGGTGATCAGGCCTACGGGTCTGTAGTCATTTCGGCAGGTTACCTTAGTGTTCTTGGCACAAGGACTATTGTGTTCTGCTTGAAACATGTTGGTACTACAGACTCAATCAGGGACATGTTGAAAATGTCAGTGAAGACACCTGCCAGTTGGTCAGCACATGGCCGGAGCACATGTCCTGGTAATCCGTCTGGCCCAGCGGCCTTGTGAATGGTCACACAGTCATCCGGAACAGCTGATGCTCTCATGCATGCCTCAGTGTTTCTTGCCTCGAAGCGAGCATAGAAGGGATTTAGCTCGTCTGGTAGGCTTGTGTCACTGGGTAGCTCGCGGCTGTGCTTCCCTTTGTAGTCTGTAATAGTTTGCAGGCCCTGCCACATCCGACGAGCATCGGAGCCGGTGTAGTACGATTCAATCTTAGTCCTGTATTGGCGCTTTTCCTGTTTGATGGTTCGTCGGAGGGCATAGCAGGATTTCTTATAAGCTTCCGGGTTAGAGTCCTGCAACTTGAAAGTGGCAGCTCTACCCTTTAGCTCAGTGCGAATGTTGCCTGTAATCCATTGCTTCTGGTTGGGGTATTTTCGTACAGTCACTGTGAGGAGGACATCCTCAATGCACTTATTGATAAAGCCAGTACTCCTCAATGCCATCGGAGGAATCCCGGAACATATTCCAGTCTGTGCTAGCAAAACAGTCCAGTAGTTTAGCATCTGCTCCCACCAGGGAGTGGGAGCGGGAGCTGGCGTGACATACCTCATGGGATTTAAATGCTAACCATGGCACACCAACAACATGCTGGACTCTATATGGTATTTTATGATAAAGAAATAAATTGGAATTTGGCAATTAATCATACTGTAGAAGAGCCAATCTGATTGTGTTGCCTCCACTACATTATATAGATAATTTTAGAAACATAGAAGAATTCTGAATTCCCATAATGTTGATATAACCAGAGCATTCCAGTGGGGGAAACCGGTGGCGCATTGTATGAAGCGTGAGGGAAATTCCTGTCTGACTAAAAGAGAAGGAGGACTCGCCCAGACCAGACCCTTACTGTGAGCTGCACGGGAGGAGACCTCATCTGCAAACAATTGAGGGACATTTTATGGTACACCTACTGGAGAGCTCTTTGTCAACATGCATTCAGCATCGTTCACACCCTCTAAAGCCTTAGCCCCACCCATCTCTTTAAGGATTACATGTAAGGCCATGTACTAAACAACCAAAGACTTCAATACTTTAAGAACACACCCGTTTTATACTACTTACATTTAATCTGTAGTGCCAGAGTGAGCTCTGGGCGTTCATAAATTCAAAGTGTTTTGCTCGCGTTCAGAGACCAGACTGGCTGAAGAGTAGAGTTGAACCAAGCGTTCTGCCCTAACAGCAGTCAAGCACCCAAGCTAACTGGCTAATGTTGGCTAGCTTGCTAGCTACTTCCAGACACAAATGAGAGAACACCCCACTCTGACCATTTTCCTCGCCCTAGCAGAGCTGCTTAGGCTGTTTTCATGTTATCCAGAGCGTTGGTGACTGTAACTGTGATGCTGGCAACAATTTAATTACGTTTTCTTGTTGATGTTTACTGACACCGGCCATATTCAACGGGTGTTGAGTGTTTGTAAATGTATCAGTTATTCTGCGCTCTGGCACAATCAGACGAGTAGATGGCCAGACTGAATTTATGAACTCACCCGAAATAATTACTTGCATAGTGAAGTTATTTTAACCATAATCCCAACTCATGACGTTACTACCCTGCATGAATCTGCAGGTAGCTTACCAACCAGGTCCAATGTTAGCTAGCTACCATTAGGCTATAACTAGCAAAGCAAATGTCTCTGAGATGCGTATTATAAGATCATACATGTAATGTTATCTAGTGAGCCAGCCAACAAATGTTAGCTAGCTAACAGTACACTTGAAATGAAACCATTTTCTGTCAAAATTAGAAATGTGTAATATCTTAAAATGTAACTAGCTAGACTATCTTACCCGTATACATCATGGATGGATGCGTCTCCCCTGTCACGGATGCCATGGTTGCCCTTAGTTTGAAGATGTAATCTGAAGACAGGTGTTTTCTCCATCTCCTTAGCTATCATACGTTAATTCCACTGATTTCAAAACTAGGTCCTCCAGAAAGTGGAGAGAAACACTTAGAGTTGTACTAATCAATAGATGTTTTTATTGTTTTTAAATCTGCGTTTAACAGGATTACCTACACATACTTACCAGCTCAAATAGATAGAAGTGTGCTATATGTCAGACTAATCCGAACTCATCTCTCAGCATTTCCAGCTTACTCATTATCTCAGCCAATCATGTCTAGCGGGAAGGTTGCTAACTTTTTTTTTTTGTGGCTAAACCAACTTAATTGAGCAATTTCACTTGTATTTACAGATGGAATACACGTTTGTTATTAAGGCATGAAAGTTCAGAGAAGTTCAGAAGGCATTTCTGGCAAATACATTCAAACGGCTCTCTGTGAAGTAGTGACGCACTACATACCTCTGGTGGCATGTCTTGTGGGCTATGCATGGGTGTCTGAGCTGTGTGTTTGTCATTTTAACAGACAGCTCTGTGCTTTCAAATGTCAATGCCTGTCACAAATACAAGTAGTGATGATGTCAATCTCTCCTCTACTTTGAGCCAGGAGAGTTTGACGATCTGTGATCATTTTGTTTGACTTGTGTAGTTTCTTAATCATTGTACCTAAACTGTATGTGTAAACATGTATACGCAGGGCTCAGCTGTAAAAGAGACCTTGGTCTCAGTCTGTGTTCCTTATTGAAACAAAGGTACAATAATATTATTGTTTGCTCTCTGTGTACATCCAAGGGCCAGCCGTGCTGCCCTTTTCTGAGCCATTGCAATTTTCCTAAGTCCCTCTTTGTGGCACCTGACCACACGACTGAACAGTAGTCCAGGTACGAAAACTCGAGCCTCTAGGACAAGGGGGAGGGCAAAGAATGGGCAATTCAATCCGGCCCACAAGGCATAAAAAAATATACAGTGAGGGAAAAAAGTATTTGATCCCATGCTGATTTTGTACGTTTGCCCACTGACAAAGAAATTATCAGTCTATAATTTGAATGGTAGGTTTATTTGAACAGTGAGAGACAGAATAACAACAAAAGAATCCAGAAAAACGCATGTGAAAAATGTTATAAATTGATTTGCATTTTAAATGAGGGAAATAAGTATTTGACCCCTCTGCAAAACATGACTTGGTACTTGGTGGCAAAACCCTTGTTGGCAATCACAGAGGCCAGACGTTTCTTGTAGTTGGCCACCAGGTTTGCACACATCTCAGGAGGGATTTTGTCCCACTCCTCTTTTCAGATTTTCTCCAAGTCATTAAAGTTTCAAGGCTGACGTTTGGCAACTCGAACCTTCAGCTCCCTCCACAGATTTTCTATGGGATTAAGGTCTGGAGACTGGCTAATCCACTCCAGGACCTTAATGTGCTTCTTCTTGAGCCACTCCTTTGTTGCCTTGGCCATGTGTTTTGGGTCATCGGGTCATTGTCATGCTGGAATACCCATCCACGACCAATTTTCAATGCCCTGGCAGAGGGAAAGAGGTTCTCACCCAAGATTTGGCGGTACATGGCCCCGTCCATCGTCCCTTTGATGCGGTGAAGTTGTCCTGTCCTCTTAGCAGAAAAACACCCCCAAAGCATAATGTTTCCACCTCCATGATTGATGGTGGGGATGGTGTTCTTGGGGTCATAGGCAGCATTCCTCCTCCAAACACGGTGAGTTGAGTTGATGCCAAAGTACTCCATTTTGGTCTCATCTGACCAAAATACTTTCAGCCAGTTGTCCTCTGAATCATTCAGATGTTCATTGGCAAACTTCAGACGGGCATGTATATGTGCTTTATTGAGCAGGGGGACCTTGCGGGCGCTGCAGGATTTCAGTCCTTCACAGCGTAGTGTGTTACCAATTGTTTTCTTGGTGACTATGGTCCCAGCTGCCTTGAGATCCTTGACAAGATCCTCCCGTGTAGATCTGGGCTGATTCCTCACCGTTCTCATGATCATTGCAACTCCACGAGGTGAGATCTTGCATGGAGCCCCAGGCCGAGGCAGATTGACAGTTCTTTTTTGTTTCTTTCATTTGCGAATAATCTCACCAACTGTTGTCACCTTCTCACCAAGCTGCTTGGCGATGGTCTTGTAGCCCATTCCAGCCTTGTGTAGGTCTACAATCTTGTCCCTGACATCCTTGGAGAGCTCTTTGGTCTTGGCCATGGTGGAGAGTTTGGAATCTGATTGATTGATTGCTTCTGTGGACAGGTGTCTTTTATACAGGTAACAAGTTGAGATTAGGAGCACTCCCTTTAACCTCTTACAGCTAGGGTCCCATTTTCAGAATTTTCGCCTGTCTGACGTGCCCAAAGTTAAATGCCTGCCACTCATGGCCAGAAACGAGTATATTCACATAATCAGTACTATTGGATAGGAAACACTCTGAAGTTTCTAAAACCATTAAGATATAGTCTGTGGGTATACCAGAACAGATATAGCAGGCAAAAACCAGAGAAGTTTCTGTCCGGAATTCCTTTTTCTGTTGCCCTCCTCTCACTTTGAAGGCCTGGTAATAGAAGTCAATGGGGAATAGGACACAGGTTGCAGTACCTATGGCTTCCACTGGATGTCAAAAGTCTCTGGAAAGTGTCTGGAGGAAAAAGCCCTGAGGAGATCCTTATAGAAGAAGAAATACTACAGGAAGGGAAAAAAACGTGAGCGCGCCCAGCTTTCTTTTCCTCTTATAACGTTTCAGTTACCGTCCGTGTAAAATATGATCGCTATTATTCATAAAAGAATACATAAGGATGCATTATTAATGATATTTGATTTGTTTGTGAAAAGATGAGAGGTATAACTTGAACGCGTTCCCTTCACTGTACAACGGGCGAGTAGACTGACAATGCTTGGTGGAGTAGCTGAACATAACGTGCCAACCAAACGGAGATTTATGGATATAATGAATTACTTTTTCTAACAAAAGAACCATGGATTCTCTTGTTTGGACACTTGGGAAGCCCTCAGCAGAAGTAATTTGAAAGGTAAGCGATTTATATTAGCTGTGATATGGACATTTTGAGAACCGAGCTAGATATGAATTTATGCTAATGTGGAAAATATGTGAGGTACTAGCCTCAAACAATCAAATGTGGTGCTTTCGCTGTAAAGCCTTTTTGAAATCTGACAACGCAGTGATATTGCCAAGAAGCAGAGCTTTTGATGGCTATGCAACACTTGTATATCCAAGAATGTTAAATATTACACATTTTTATTTTGAATTTGCCGCGTTATGTTTGCTCTGAAAACGATCCCGCTAGCGGGATCCGTGCGCAGAGAGAGTGTGCTCCTAATCTCAGCTCGTTACCTGCATAAAAGACACCTGGGAGCCAGAAATCTTTCTGATTGAGAGGGGGTCAAATACTTATTTCCCTCATTAAAATGCAAATCAATTTATAACATTTTTCACATGCGTTTTTCTGGATTATTTTGTTGTTATTCTGTCTCTCACTGTTAAAATAAACCTACCATTAAAATTATAGACTGATCATTTCTTTGTCAGTGGGCAAACGTACAAAATCAGCAGGGGATCAAATTATTTTTTCCCTCACTGTATATATACCGTTCAAAAGTTTGGGGTCCCTTCGAAATGTTCTTGTTTTTAAAAGAAAAGCTAATTTTTGGTACATTCAAATAACATCATATTGATCAGAAATACAATGTAGACATTGTTAATGTTGTAAATGACAATTGTAGCTGGAAAGAGCAGATTTTCAATGGAATATCTACATAGGCGTACAGAGGCCCATTATCAGCAACCATCACTCCTGTGTTCCAATGGTACGTTGTGTTAGCTAATCCAAGTTTATAATTTTAAAAGGCTAATTGATCATTTAGTCATTGTCCTGATTAAAGAAACAATAATACTGGCCTTCTTTAAACTACTTGAGTATCTGGAGTATCAGAATTTGTGGGTTCTTTTACAGGCTCAAAATGTCCAGAAACAAAGCACTTTCTTCTGAAACTTGTCAGTCTATTCTTGTTCAGAAAATTGAAGGCTATTCCATGCGAGAAATTGCCAAGAAACTGAAGATCTCGTACAATGCTGTGTACTACTCCGTTCACAGAACAGCGCAAATTGGCTCTAACCAGAATAGAAAGAGGAGTGGGAGGCCCAGGTGCACAACTGAGCAAGAGGATAAGTACGTTAGTGTCTAGTTCGAGAAACAGACGCCTCACAAGTCCTGAACTGGCAGCTTCATTAAATAGTACCCGCCAAACACCAGTCTCAACATCAACAGAGAGGAGGCAACTCCGGGAATGCTGGCCTTCTAGGCAGAGTTCCTCTGTCCAGTGTATGTGTTCTTTTGCCCATCTTAGTCTTTTTTTTTTTCTTCTTATTGGCCAGTCTGAGATATGGCTTTTTCTTTGCAACTCTGCCTATTATCACCGATAATGTCAAAAGCCACACTGAAGTCTAACAAAACAACCTCCACAATAATTTTCTCATCAAATACTCTCAGCCAATCGTCAGTAGTTTGTGTTAATGCTGTGCTTGTTGAATGTTCTTCCTTATAAGTGTACTGAAAGTCTGTTGTCAATTTGTTTACTATAAAATATCATTGTATCTGGTCAAACTTTTTCTTTTCTCAAAGTTTACTAAGGGTTGGTAACAGGCTGATTGGTAGGCTATTTGAGCCAGTAAAAGGGGCTTTACTATTCTTTGGTAGCGGAATTACTTTTGCTTCCCTCCAGGCTTGAGGGCACACATTTTCTAGGAGATATGGCAAATAGGTAATGTGTTTTACATATTACAGAATATCAATGAATGCATATCAAAATGTTGATCTTTGATATCGCTTCCACTTCTATAGGCCTTAACAAAGGCTTCCAAACTGGCAGTGACTACAGGGTAAAACAGACCAAAGGACATGGCAAATACTCACTCATTAAAAGTTTGAGACTTGCTTCCACTTCAATCTGTCCCCTATAAACATTTCGCCAGAGATGGCACAGACAGAAATGGCAGATCCGCTTCTAAGCAACTTTGCAGTATTTCGTTTTTTTGTGTGTTATTCCTTACATTATTAGCTATTAACGTTTTTTGTGTTATTACTAACAGACGGAAATAACTTTTTGGATATCAGAGCGGCGGGAACTCACCAGCATTACGATCAGGATAAATAACTCTCCGGGAAGAAAGGCTGTTGTGCTCATAGTGTGATTGTGATAACGTACAGAAACTCAAGTCCTTTTGTTCACCCGATCTAGAATACCTCACAAGTAAATTACCTCCCAAGAGAATTCTCTTCGGTCATTTTTTAAAAATTATTTATTTCACCTTTATTTAACCAGGTAGGCGAGTTGAGAACAAGTTCTCATTTACACCTGCGACCTTGCCAAGATAAAGCAAAGCGGTGCAACAAAAAAACACAAACACAGAGTTACACATGGGATAAACAAATGTACAGTCAATAACACAATAGAAAAATCTATATACAGTGTGTGCAAATGGCATAAGGAGGTAAGGCAATAAATAGGCCATGGTAGCGAAGTAATTACAATTTAGCAAATTAACACTGGAGTGATAGATATGCAGATGATGATGTGCAGGTAGAAATACTGGTCTGCAAAAGAGCCCCAAAAAGTCAATTAAAAACAAGGTATGTAGTTGAATGGGCTATTTACAGATGGGCTGTGTACAGCTGCAGCGATCGGTAAGCTGCTCAGATAGCTGATGCTTGAAGTTTCTGCAATTCGTTACAGTCATTGGCAGCAGAGAACTAGAAGGAAAGGCGGCCAAAGGAGGTGTTGGCTTTGTGGATGACCAGTGAGATATACCTGCTGGAGCGCGTGCTACGGGTGGGTGTTGTTTTGGTGACCAGTGAGCTGAGATAAGGCGGAGCTTTACCTAGCAAAGACTATAGGTTATAGTCACAGCCGTGTATATTCCCCCTCAAGGAACTACACTGGACTTTATGCAAACTGGCAACCACATATCCTGAGGAGGTATTTATTGTAGCTGGGAATTTAACAGAGCAAATTTGAGGAAAACACTACCGAAGTTCTATCAACACATTGACTGTAGTACTCGCGCTGGAAAAGCACTGACCTGCTCCTTCCCCTGTCCGGGATGCCTACAAGGCCCTCCCCCGCCCTCCCTTCGGCAAATCAGATCACAACACCATTTTTGCTCAACCCTTCCTATAGGCAGAAACTCGAACAGGAAGTACCCATGCTAAGGTCTAGCACGAACCACTGCATTTAACCATGGGAAGGTGAATGGGAATATGGTTGAGTACAAACAGTGTAGCTATTCCCTCCGCAAGACAATCAAACAGGCAAAACGTCAGTACAGAGACAAAGTGGAGTCGCAATTCAACGGCTATGACACGAGACGTGTGTGGCAGACAATCACGGATTACAATGGGAAAACCAGCCACGTCGCGGACACTGACGTCTTGCTTCCAGGACAAGCTAAACACCTTCTCCGCCCGCTTTGAGGATCACACAGTGTCACAGACGCGGGCCGCTCCCAAGGAGTGTGGGCTCTCGTTTTCCATGGCCGACATGAGTAAGACATTTAAGCATGTTAACCATCGCAAGGCTGCCGGCCCAGACGGCATCCCTAGCCATGTCCTCAGAGCATGCACAGACCAGCTGGCTGGTGTGTTTACAGACATATTCAATCTCTCCCTATCCCAGTCTGCTGTCCCCACTTGCTTCAAGATGTCCACCATTGTTCCTGTATCCAAGAAAGCAAAAGTGACTGAGCTAAATGACTATCGCTCCATAGCACTCACTTCTGTCATGATGCAGTGCTTTGAGAGGCTAGTTGAGGATCATATCACCTCTACCTTACCTGACACCCTAGACCCACTTTAATTTGCTTACCACCCCAATAGATCCACAGACAATGCAATCGCACTGCACACGGCCCTATTCCATCTGCACAAGGAATACATGTGTAAGAATGCTGTTCATTGACTATAGCTCAGCCTTCAACACCATAGTACCCTCCAAGCTCATCATTAAGCTTGGGGTCCTGGGTCTGAACCCCGCCTTGTGCAACTGGGTCCTGGACTTTCTGACGGGCCACCCCCCAGGTGGTGAAGGTAAGACATTTCCCTGATCCTCAACACAGGGGCCCCACAAGGGTGCGTGCTCAGCCCACTCCTGTACTCCCTGTTCACCCACAACTGCTTAGACACGCAGGCCTCCAACTCAATCATCAAGTTTGCAGACGACACAACAGTAGTAGGCCTGATTGCCAAAAATGACAAGAAAATGACAAAAATGTGCAACAGCGCCTTTTCAACCTCAGCAGGCTGAAGAAATTCGGCTTGGCCCCTAAGACCTTCACAAACTTTTACAGACACACTATTGAGAGCATCTATTCGGGCTGTATCACCGCCTGATACCGCAACTGCACCGCCCGCAACCGCAGTGCTCTCCAGAGCATTACCGGGGACACACTGCCTGCCCTCCAGGACACCTACAGCACCCGATGTCACAGGAAGGCCAAAAAGATCATCAAGGACATCAACCACCACAGCCACGTCCTGTTTACCCCGCCATCATTCAGAAGGCGAGGTCAGCACAGGTGCATCAAAGCTTGGACCGAGAGACAGAAGCAGTTTTTCAATCTCAAGGCCATCAGACTGTTAAATAGCCATCACTAGCCGGCTACCACCTGATTACTCAACCCTGCACCTTAGAGGCTGCTGCCCTGGCCACTTTAATAATGGTACACTAGTCACTTTAATAATGTTTACATATTGCTTTACTCATTTCATATGTATAAATGTATTCTATTCTACTGTATTTTAGTCAGTGTTACTCCGACTTTGCTCATCCTAATATTTGTATATTTTACGTTTAGATATGAATGTATTGTTGTGAAGTGTTTGATACTACTGCACTGTTGGAGCTACGAACATAAGAATTTTGCTACACCCGCAATAACATCTGCTAAATATGTGTATGTGACCAATAAAATTGAGTCAATGAATGATGGAGCCCTTTTGGAGCTCCAAAGTTTTTTTTTTACTATCAATCTTTATACAATGTATCTTTGTTTCATAGTATACTTTCTTCTTTTTATTCAGTTTAGTCACATGTTTGCCAATCGGTTGTGCTGCCAGACTTATTTGATGTACCTTTTGCCTCATCCATTTTTCAATTCCTCATCAATCCAAGGGGATTTAACATTTTTCACAGTAATTTTCTTAATGGGGGCATGCTTATTAGTAACTGGGATAAACAATTTCATAAACGTGTCAAGGGCAGCATCTGGTTGCTCCTCATTACACACCACAGACCTGCAAATATTTTTTACATCATCAACATAAGAATCACTATAGAATGTACTGTATGACCTCTGACACACTATATTAGGCCCAGCCATAGGATCTTCGGTTTTCCTAGATATGGCTGCTATATTGTGATCACTACGTCCGATGGATTTGGATACTGCTTTAAAGCACATTTCTGGACCATTAGTATAGATGTGATCAATACATGTTGATGATTTCATTCTGGTGCTATTTGTAACTACCCCTGTACAGTAGGTTGACTGATAACCTAAACCAGGTTGCAGGCACTGGTTACAGTTTGAAGCTTTTTCTTGAGTGGGCAGCTTGATGAAAGCCAGTCAGTACTGAAATAACCCAGAAAACACACTTCTTTGTTTATATCATATATTATCAAGCATTTCACACATATTATCCAGATACTGACTGTTAGCACTTGGTGGTCTATAGCAGCTTTAGGTGAGGTAGATTAACATGTAACCATATCACTTCAACATGTGCTCTGTATTGACAATTATTTACTCCATACTATCATCAAGATAGGCTATTTAAGATACTGAATACATAATGTTAATCTTAATCTTCTGAAAACATCTCAAACCCTACTTCTTCAAACAGTCAGTATCTTAAATAATCCTCCTCCTCACCTTAACCCCTCCTTTCTAGCTCTGACTCTATTGTCTGCTAAATGACAACGTATAAAATAAAAATACATGTGATAATCTATCTCTGCCTTATTTTCCAGTTCCCAGAACATCCACCAGAATGTGCCCTGAATTACAGTATTGTTTTACTAAACATGGGTTTCTCACTTGAGGGAGAGTGTCGATATCATCGACAGTGGAAGAACAACACGCAACATCACATCAGTTAACCTTAACAACAGCCATATTGATCTGTCCTGTGCCTATTTGTCCTCAGACCAGAGCTTAGAGTTGTTTGGGTTAATTGAACACCCAGACAGATAGAAGACAAAAGGATCCAATGCACTCCAGATAATAGTTTTGTATTTTACATGATTTCATATTGCACTGAGGCATATGCGGAAATTATTAAATGAAATACATCTAAGGTCTTATTATTATTATTATTAATGATCATTTCTCCAATGTGTTTCAGAAGAAGATACCAGTATTATGATGTATGAATACATGCAGTCCAACAATAAGTCGGCATTCAACTGACACAATCATAGACTTGCATTTTATCAGAAATCATTAGAATATTTGAAAAGCAATCTTATTGTTTGCTTTTGCATGCTGCGAGAAGATAAATTAAAGGGGACTTTTTAACTGAAGATCTTGAGCCAAAATTGAACACACATCTTAATACATTTTCTCAAGCAAATAACAACAGGCCATCATAAATCATTTTTGTAGCACCTATTTATCCTTCCCTATGTGACAAACACAGTGGAAAGGCCTTTCCAGGTCCTGATAAGTGTTAATAAATTACCTGAATTTCCCAGTTAATGGCTGTCAGCCTGCTAGAATGAGATACCATTGTGTGTCATGAATTTTGTGATGGTGTGATTAGATCAAAATGCAGTGAATTCCTAAACAGCAATGCCAAAGCACTACTGATCATAAAAGTCATATTTGTTGCATATCTAATAATTAGAACGGCACTGCACTGTTAAAATGAAGTGCTTTGTTACACCAAAACTAGGGTTAACTGAGCTGCCACCAACTTGAAGAAGACTATACCTTAACTTTGCTGGAGTATTGAAACACATCATCCTGAGATGTTTTGAAACATAACATGGTGTATTGTAACACTGCTTAATCAAGTGTTGTGCAACACCTTGCCAGGAACTGGGAACACTAACAGAAAAGATTGAAAACCCTATTTTGGTGTTTCGATTCCTGTTTAGTGCAGAATTAGAACCGAATTAGAACATTTTTATTTAGACAGTTATGAAATGACAGAGGGGATACAGATAGGTGGGAGAAACAGATTGAAGGGTTGGAGTAGGGAATGTAACCGTGTTCTTCAGTGGGGAGAAGAACACGGTTACATTCCACTAGACCACGGGCTCTGCACGACTTGCATTCATTTTTATTAAGTATGTGATGGTTGTTGTTTTTTTTTGTCAATTTCAATTCACCCCTGAATGATTTCTTACAGCGTGGTTGAGTGGGTAAAATTCTTACGAAATGAACCATCTTACTGCCCCTCCTGTTTCTAATATGTCTAAATAAAGTATTGAAAAAATGCCGGTGGAATTCCACAAAAAAATATTCTCCATAGGACCTTATCATCAATCAATATTTAGGCTATAAAGTATTTTCATTTCTAAACCACTAACTGTATGAGAAACACAGTTTTTGTGTTTTGATGCTGCATTTTACATCCACTTAAACCCTCAGTGTTTTCACAACACTCTCAAAAACACACATTTTCAGGTTGATGAACCACTTTGGGTGTTTCGGAGTACTTAATTTCTGTTTGGGTTTACATTCAAACAGGCTCCAACACCAGATCTCAGCTTAGGTGCACTACTTTTCATGATTTCATTACACAATCATGGTGTTTTAAAACTTTGTACTTTGAAAGTGTGCCAGTTTGCAACAAGATCTGCACCCACCTAAACCTAGTCTTCTGATGTGGAAGCTTAAAGAAAATGAAGGTCTTTTGGTTTTTATTGTGATGTTAAAGCAGTTTGTATTTGGGTAGGAAATTAAGAAGAAGAAGAAGAAATGTCAGTTATTGTCCTTGTGAGACATTGATTGGAGACTCTGTCATTGTCTCTCTCTCTGCTTCTCCATTCCCTCTCCCCTATTATTTGTCTGGGATAGGAATGACATACATGTATGAAATGCTCATATAATCTAATTGACAGTTTTGACTGGGACAAAAGTCAGACAGATAAATATTAGACAAGCAAAATTAAAGAATTGCTAGGATAGTTAATTTGATCTCTCTCTCTCTCTCTCTCTCAATTCAAAGGGCTTTATTGGCATGGGAAACATATGTTTACATTGCCAAAATAAGTTAAATAGATAATAAACAAAAGTGTACTCTCTCTCTCTCTCTCTCTCTCTCTCTCTCTCTCTCTCTCTCTCTCTCTCTCTCTCTCTAATAATTTCCACATGCATACTTTGATTGTGCCTTTGAAATTCATTGCGCCATATGTGCAAGGATCAGGCATTCTAATCTGCATAAATCTGAATCCACTACCAATATTTCTATACAGTAGATATATGCTCGCACCACCAGCCATGAAACAACCATGGTACAGCAGAATTAAGTGGGACTACCTTTAATTGCTAATTTGTTGAAAGAGAAAAGGCATCTGCACAGATGGCTGTCAAAATATGTGACTTGTCATTTGCATGGTACTCTCTCTGTGATGTTTCTATACCCCCCTCGAAACTGTCTGGATAAAAGCCAAAAGACATCTGGAAATATTTATTCCAAATGGCTGTTCCAACCAGCGGAGTCCACACCTGTCACTCAACCACTTACATTATACAGTACAGGTGGTGTTTATATCTCTCTCACATTGGAATATATGGGACTATGTTTATTTGAGTAAAAATAAATGTACCCCTTAGTGGTAACACTTTTCTTGACACCCAGTGTCATAACATGTTATGATAGTCATAACCATTTCATAATATGTCAACAGCTGACATAACGTGCCATAACCTGTCATAACATGGTCATAACACGGTCATGACACATATGTTTAGATCTGTTGTGAAATTTATAGCATTTTCTTATGGGTGGCTATGACACCTACATAAGAGTTTCAAAACCCACAAAACCTACCACACAAGGCAAAACATTCCATAACACGATAGCCTACTTGTCAAACATATTTTGTTATACTGTTTAAGGATCCTCCCCTTTTTAAAATGTTTGCCTAAAATGACATACCCAAATCTAACTGCCCATAGCTCAGGCCTTGAAGCAAGGATATGCATATTATTGGAACCATTTGAAAGGAAACACTTTGAAGTTTGTGGAAATGTGAGGAGAATATAACACAATAGGTCTGGTAAAGGATAATACAAAGAAAAAAAAAAACTTTATTTTGTATTTCTTTGAAATGCAAGAGAAAGGCCTTAATGTATTATTCCAGCCCAGGTGCAATTTAGATTTTGGCCACTAGATGGTAGCAGTGTATGTGCACATTTTACACTGATCCAGTGAATCATTGCATTTCTGTTAAAAAAAATGTTTTCAGGAGCGGGACAAGACCCCCTCTTTTTGACTGATGACTGACATAATGTCATGTAATGTACGTGATGGGCCTATCTGGCTTATATGATGCTGATAGTCATAATGCTTCATGACAGTGTCATGAAGTGTATTTTCTTAGTCCAAGTAAAGTGACACAGGATGGTCATAATGTTTCTTGACAGTGTCATAAAGTGGAAAAATATGACTTTAAAGAATTCATTACAACAACAACAACAACAACGAAGGCTTTAAGAAACATACTTTCAAATGAAAGAAAACTTATTGGAAGATAAAAAATACATTTGAATAATAGTGGGTTTTGATACTTCTGTAGGTGTCATAACCAACCATAAAATAACATATGTCACAACAGGTGTAAATATTTAGGTTATGACAGGTTGTCAGCTGTTATGACATTTATGACATGATTATGACCGTATCATAACGTGATATGACGCTAGGTGTCAAGTAAAGTGTTACCACATTAGTATTACTGCAGGGTTGTTTTTCCGCAATGGTTTGTATCACTTTTTCCATCATTGTCAGGTCTATAAAACCCCATAGGAAAATTAACAATTATCTCTTTTTTTTGCATTCGCTATTACCTTACTAAAATAGATTGATAGTATAGTATAGCCCTGTCAATATATTTATCTAACTAACCTGATTCACATTACATTTTCCCCTCATTTGAGAACAACAACCCTCTTCTGCATTATGTTTACTTAGGGCTCATCCAAGTCTATTTTCCATCAGAATCTGAGGGCAGATTTCAATCCTTTCACATAGAACTCTCCATTAAAGCTCTGAGGTATGAATATGACTATATGTTGACATTTTAAAATGTCAGTGGTAAGAGAGCTTTGTAAAAAGAGGGAGAAGTACCACATTTCTTATAAGCAGTCCTGTATGAGTTGACGTTTAATGGGGCTTATTACACAATGATTTGTGCTGAAGTATGAGAGATTGCACATGTTGGGTGTGATGTGTGTTTTAACTTCAGTGAAATTGTATCAGGACTAGCCTTGGATGCCCAGGCTTCGCTCAAGGTGAGGTGAAAGCCTTTGACAGAAGCCATATCAGGCAGACATGATAAACTGTACTCTTGGAGGGAGTCTCATTCACTTGCCATGTTGCAAGTAAGGAGATTGTAGCTATCTACTTCAATCAGATTCCTCTTCTATCTGAAGATCTTAGAATGACCAACGAGTTTACCAAAGATACATGAACAGGAGACAGTAAGCTATTGATTCACAAAACCACTGCTATGTAATGTATAGATTTCTCCATTTTGACTTTATCTTTTTCCATTCTCCTCTTAGATACAAGAGCATATTGACATTTGAGAACCGGTGACTGTGATGGTTGTCTTGTGAAAGTCTGTTTTCAACATTATCTGTAAACTTTGAGCACTGTAAATGTCCTCGCTGATGAGAGGGAGATAAGAACAAATAGTATTCTGCCTGTCTCTGACAGGGGACTATTGTGACTCTTGAGATCTGTCAAGGATCTACAGATGTGCCCTTTATAAATCTCATCCTCTTATCTTTCAATTAATATAGGTCTCATTTGAAGGGGGAGACTAATAGTTTGCTAATGATGGTAGAACAGAGGCAAGAAACTTGACATTTTAGTCAATGCTGCCATCTAGTGTAATGGTAGCCACATTTTTGTCATTCCGTTTCTCTAGGGGTCTCTGTATGACACAATGAAGCACTATTGAATGAGCAAAGTAAACCATCGAAAAGATTCCAATCGGACTGGGAATTCTTAGATTATGACATACGATATTTGTCTAAAACTGTAATTATTTGAAAGTCAAAGAGTTTATATCACTCATGGATATGAAATTATGGTCTAACAGGGTGGCTTCTCAACTAAGGTGAATGTGTCCCGGTTTAAACAAAGATGGTTGCTGTTCTCTTTTGCGTTCTGTATCTGGACATGGTGTACTCAATCCCTCTCACCTCAGTACTTTCAGCGGTCTCCAAGACAACCAGCTATTTATTCCTGCTCTGGTGCTTGGCGAGACATAGACCCTTAGAATATCACACATTTGGATGCAGGCTCATGACAAAGACATACTGTTATTACAGCAACATTCGCCTCTGCTTTGTCAAAGCTGGAAGTTGCAGGGGCCACAGATAGGGATGCATTTGAGACTATATTGTATGTGACAATGTTATTGACCTCTTAATGTGCCAAATATTACAATATTCTTCTCAAATAGACATGTGTGCGTCTCTTCAACTAGAAATACACACAAATTACAACTTCAGAACAAAATAAATAATACAGCTTACTGAAAAGAAAATCGAATTTAAGTTCTCAAGCCACAAAATGCAGTAGGATCACTATGAGAATCTTATTTCATGTCCATTGTAATTGACCCTACAGTTGTCCCATTCCAAAGGATTAAAAGGGAAAAACATAATCAAACTCCTCCCCATATTTGTCAATTAATTTCTACATAACACGACCACTAATAATTTATCCTACTACCAATTCTTCTTTGCTTGCATCATGTAATAGGTAGTGTGCAGCTTTCAAACCATTTTAGAAATTTTTTAAAACTTTGTTTACATTTAACTACATGAGCAACATGAGAATTGTGTATTAGTTTTAATGCAATATTGGAAACAGTAGTAACAAAAACAAGTCAAAGAAGGATAAGGTATGTTGGTGTAGTTGTTGTTTTATAGTAGGCCACTGAATCTGCTTCTAATCTGTTGAATGTTCTTAAACAGTGGCTTTGACACAAGATCCCTGCATTACATAAGGAAAACAAAGTCCTGTGCATTAGAATCATTATCTGCCACCAAATCAAATCCCAAATGAGATGTATATCCCAAAATCGAGAGAGGACGTTAGACTTTAGCATCACTGGTAAACAGAATAGAATCCCTTTGATCCTGCATGATGTGTTCGTTCCCCTCCCTGATATTCAGCACTGGATTTAGAGAGAGCATCATTCTATGCAGCGGCGGACTTACCATTAGGCAGAAGAGACAATTGCCTAAGGCCTCACATCCTCAAGTGACCTCATGAGGTGGACATAATTCTTTTTTTTTTTTTTTATATATATAATTTCTCAGCACAACAAACGACCCGCTATTGTGGTCAACGCTCTCATTCTGTCTTGCTTCAGCAGGATGGTTCAGCAGCGAAATCTGCAGTAAGAGTCAAAGTTTCAAAGGAAATGGGTAGGGAGGGGGGTTTTGCCTTTTCTCATAACAGTAGAAAAAAATGTCATTAACTAATAATGGACTTTCACTCTGACAGTTTCTGTGCATTGTTTCACACGATATGATTGCAAACGTGACTTTCATAGGAATTAAGTTGCAGCAATGAGCCTCTTTCAGAGCGGGGTAGAGAAAATAAAAAGGAAGATTTAATTTTAACATAAAAATTACCAAAGTTATCGCATTTCTTTAGCAAAAAGACAGGTGCTGTTGATAATTCTGCCATCATCGAGGCACCTTGCTCCAGCCATCATCACTGGTAGCTCCATGGTGAGGAACATCTCGGTTCCTGGAGCAAAAACCCTGTGCTACCCAAGGGCTATAGTGAAGGGTAAATCAGAGCTAATGAAACAAGATTTTATTGAGGTGATCAATACCCTGAAAGGCTCTGAAAAGCAGCCGATTATCTTTGGTCCCGTGCCATCGCTGGGTCACGGCAGCTAAAAGTTCAACAGGCTCTTAGCTCTTCATATCTGGCTTAAAGACTACTCTGTTGGCATTACTATTATTGACAACTTCAACACTTTTTGGAAACAAAATATGCTCTATTGAGATTATGGACTCCACACAAACTATCTAGGAGCCAGCACCCTCTCTTCACACTTCAAGGCCGCGTTAAGCTATTGACTCAGAGACATACCAAGCCCCGCTCAGGTAATACCTTCAATCCTTTCTAAGCATTATCTTCGTACTGTTGACTGTACTGCCAGGTGTTTTTTCAGTTGTAACTGTGTACCCATTCATTTGAACTTGACTCTTAGACCTGCTATTGTTAGCTTAAAAGAGAAGCCCACTGTGGTCTGCTCACCCAGTGCTTTTAGTTCAAATGTGAATTAATAAACTTGAATAACCCCTTGGTTTTCAAATCACGTAGAGGGCTTGGGCTGTTGCACGATAGCAACCACAGCCCATGTAAGTCAGTTTTTAACATTCCATCATTGGTAACTCTGAGAGTTCCCCATAATGACATCGGCTGTGGCCTCAGGCCTTATGGTGACAATCTTGGAAAAGTAATTCCAATTTCTACTCTTTCCTCTATTACTAATAGGGATAGACCAAATGGTGCAGTTCTATGCAATCTTATAGACATACCAACTCTATCAATATCAACCATAAGAAAGGGCCTGCAGCCGCCTATTGAATGTAGCTTGTTTGAGTTGGAAACTCCAGGTTGATGCAGCTTACTTCCTAAATTGGATTTCATCAAGATCTGAGGCTATGCAGACAAATCTAGCTAGCTAGGTTGCAATGGAGCCTGCTTCGCCTGAAATAGATAACAAACGTTTCCAGCACTGTAGAAGCTGTGTTTATTGTGCTCTTGTCCGGGACAATATTGACAATCTGGACTTCCAATGCAGCAATTGTTTGCTAGTGGAGGATTACAAGAATGTGGTGGCTATGCTTAGCAAACAAATTTCAATTCTTGCCGAACTTATGTGGAAAATGCTAATTGGAACATTCTCAACTCCTATGGCTGGACACTGCTCGGGCCTGATGGATGTTTTCCCGTCTTGTCATCTGTCCCTATCCGAATGGCCTGTGCTACCTGGAATTTGCCTGCCAAGGAAGTCGTCTCAATCTGCTTCTCCTCCATTCTGAGGTGAAGTAGACAGAGAACAGCAATAGGATTTGTGTCACGATCTCTGTGAGGGACAGACCAAGGCGCAGCGAGGTATCCAGTATACATCCTTTATTGAACGAACGTAACTGGGTCAAAACAACAAAACGTATGAAGATCGTAACAATGAACGTAACAACAAAGCTATGTACAAACAATAACCCACAAACCCCTAATGAAAACTACAAACATATATATGGTTCCCAATTAGAGGTAATGACACTCAGCTGCCTCTAATTGGGAACCATTACCCCAACATAGAAATATATAACCTAGAACAGAAAAAACCCTACACCAAAAACAAAACTAAACACTCCAGCCTGTCTTCTCAGGCCTGGACGTGACAATTTGTTCAGCGCTGGTCCCATGTCATAAGTCGTGGAAACCGAAGGCAGCGGCATGCTGCTAAGCAGACGGGAGAGGTTCAGAGTAGATTGACATGAGGAATAGCTTCTCTGCACTGGTGCCTGATCTACCTGTGCCTTCATCGCTGGGATTGCCTGTGTCTGCGACAGCAGTGCTGACTTCAACTATGTTGACTCCAGCAGGAGCTTTGTCGTCAAGTTCGGCTCCTTTCCCTCTCTTTGGATCTGATGGGGCACTGCCTGCTGTGGGAGGTCTGGACGTATCGCCGGGAGCAGCGGGAGTACGCTATCCTGCTTCTCATGTGCCCTTGAAAGGTTTAACGAACTGTGTGAGGGGTAGGAATGGGCAGATCTTTCCATTCCCATTGTACTGAGGAGTTCAATGGTGAGAAATGTCTCAGTCCCTAGAGCAAAAACGTTGTGCTATCCAGGAGCACGAGTACATGACATCAATAAGCTGCTCCCAAACAGTTTAAACCAGCATCAGGAAATTGAGTCTATATTGGTTCATGTGTGATTCAATGACATTATGAAGGCCAGCTCAGAACAGCTCAAGATTGATTTTAAAGAACTGATTGGGTCACTACTTGACACCAACAAACTACCCGGTGAAATGTAAGGCGCCAAATTCAAAATCCAAAAGTTGAATTATTAAACATTCATCAATATACAGTGGGGCAAAAAAGTATTTAGTCAGCCACCAATTGTGCAAGTTCTCTCACTTAAAAAGATGAGAGAGGCCTGTAATTTTCATCATAGGTACACTTCAACTATGACAGACAAAATGAGGAAAAAAAATCCAGAAAATCACATTGTAGGATTTTTAATGAATTTATTTGCAAATTATGGTGGAAAATAAGTATTTGGTCACATACAAACAAGCAAGATTTCTGGCTCTCACAGACCTGTAACTTCTTCTTTAAGAGGCTCCTCTGTCCTCCACTCGTTACCTGTATTAATGGCACCTGTTTGAACTTGTTATCAGTATAAAGACACCTGTCCACAACCTCAAACAGTCACACTCCAAACTCCACTATGGCCAAGACCAAAGAGCTGTCAAAGGACACCAGAAACAAAATTGTAGACCTGCACCAGGTTGGGAAGACTGAATCTGCAATAGGTAAGCAGCTTGGTTTGACGAAATCAACTGTGGGAGCAATTATTAGGAAATGGAAGACATACAAGACCACTGATAATCTTCCTTGATCTGGGGCTCCACGCAAGATCTCACCCCGTGGGGTCAAAATGATCACAAGAACGGTGAGCAAAAATCCCAGAACCACACGGGGACCTAGTGAATGACCTGCAGAGAGCTGGGACCAAAGTAACAAAGCCTACCATCAGTAACACACTACGCCGCCAGGGACTCAAATCCTGCAGTGCCAGACGTGTCCCCCTGCTTAAGCCAGTACATGTTCAGGCCCGTCTGAAGTTTGCTAGAGAGCATTTGGATGATCCAGATGAGGATTGGGAGAATGTCATATGGTCAGATGAAACCAAAATAGAACTTTTTGGTAAAAACTCAACTCGTCGTGTTTGGAGGACAAAGAATGCTGAGTTGCATCCAAAGAACACCATACCTACTGTGAAGCATGGGGGTGGAAACATCATGTTTTGGGGCTGTTTTTCTGCAAAGGGACCAGGACGACTGATCCGTGTAAAGGAAAGAATGAATGGGGCCATGTATCGTGAGATTTTGAGTGAAAACCTCCTTCCATCAGCAAGGGCATTGAAGATGAAACGTGGCTGGGTCTTTCAGCATGACAATGATCCCAAACACACCGCCCGGGCAACGAAGGAGTGGCTTCAGAAGAAGCATTTCAAGGTCCTGGAGTGGCCTAGCCAGTCTCCAGATCTCAACCCCATAGAAAATCTTTGGAGGGAGTTGAAAGTCCGTGTTGCCCAGCGACAGCCCCAAAACATCACTGCTCTAGAGGAGATCTGCATGGAGGAATGGGCCAAAATACAAGCAACAGTGTGTGAAAACCTTGTGAAGACTTACAGAAAACGTTTGACCTCTGTCATTGCCAACAAAGGGTATATAACAAAGTATTGAGATAAACTTTTGTTATTGACCAAATACTTATTTTCCACCATAATTTGCAAATAAATAAATAAAAAATCCTACAATGTGATTTTCTGGATTTCTTTTTCTCATTTCGTCTGTCATAGTTGAAGTGTTGTTTTAAGTTGGAGAACTTGGCTGACTAAATACTTTTTTGCCCCACTGTACAAGTGTTGCATAGTCATCAAAAGCTCTGATTCTTGCCAATATCACAGCCTTGTCAGATTTCAAAAAGGTTTTACGGCGAAAGCACAACATTTGATTGTTAGAGGATAGCACCTCTAACATTTATGCATTAGCATAAATTCATAACCATCGCGGGTCACACAAAACCCATATAAGAGCTCAAATAAATCACTTACCTTTCGAAGAACTTCTGCTGAGGGCATCCCAAGTGTCCAACGAAGACATCCAATGGTTCTTTTGTTAGAAAAAGTAATTTATTATATCCATAAATCTCAGTTTGGTTGGCGCGTTATGTTCAGAAAATCCACCGTCGAGTCGCCGATTGAACCGTGAAGAGAACGTGTTCAAATTATACCTATCAACTTTGTCCAAACAAATCAAGCATCATTTTGAATGTATCCTTATGTATCCTTTTATGTATATTTACTATAATATTTCATTTATGAACGATAGGAAAGGAAAAAAAAAACACAGAGCGCGCGAGACCGTAAACGCGCATGACATTCTATTGAGTTCTGTCTAAATTCTTCTTCTATTGGCTTCTAATTCAACCTAAGGTCATTAAACCCTGTCTAAAGACTGTTGACATCCAGTGGAAGCCATAGGTACTGCAGTCTAGATCATATATAACGTTGAATACAATAGGCAGCCTAAAGAGTTAATCTAACTGCACTGTCCAATTTAGAGTAGCCATTACAGCGAAAGCATGCCATGCGATTGATTGAGGACGTCTCCCCACATCAAAATATTTTTCCACCAGCACATGTTTCATAAATTCACAAATAGCGATTAAATATTCACTTACTTTTTGAAAATCTTCTTCTGATTTGTCATCCAAAAGGTCCCAGCTATAACATGTAGTGTCGTTTTGTAGATAAAATCCTTCTTTATATCCCAAAAAGTCAGTTTAGTTGGTGCCATCGATTTGAGTAATCCACTCGTTCAACATGCAGAGATAGGAATCCAAAAATCTACCCCTAACTTTCCTTCAACAAGTCAAAATACATTTCTATTGACTCCTCAGATACCCTAAAATGTAATCAAACTATAATATTTTATACGGAAAGAAGTAGGAAACCAATTTTAGCAGGTGCGTGTCTTCATGGCGCGTGCAATCACGCCTTTCCAAGACTGGGTCCCTGTACTAAAACTGTTATTTCTCATTCGTTTTGGAAGTTACAAGCCTAAAACCTTGAACATTAACTGCTGACACCCTGTAGAAGCCATATGAATTGCATTCCTGGGAGCTAGAATTTATTATTTCCCTATGCCTTCCATTGTAAGAAAAAAATTGATTCTGGTTGGTTTTTCTTTGGATTTTCTCCTACCACATCTATTGTGTTATAGTCTCCAATATTATTCGAACATTTTTACAAACTTCAAAGTGTTTTCTTTCAAATGGTACCAATTATATGCATATCCTGGCTTCAGGGCCTGAGCAACAGGCAGTTTACTTTGGGCATGTCAGTCAGGCGGAAATTGAGAGAAAAGGACCCTAGTCCTAACAAAGAGCTGCAGTTAGTTTCAGAATGGGTGGCAAGGAATAAGTTAGTCCTAAATATTTCAAAAACTAAAAGCATTGTATTTGGAACAAATCATTCACTAAAACCTAAGCCTCAACTGAATCTTGTAATGAATTATGTGGAAATTGAGCAAGTAGCTGTGACTAAACTGCTTGGAGTAACCCTGGATTGTAAACTGTCATGGTCAAAACATATTGATACAACAGTAGCTAAAATGGGGAGAAGTCTGTCTGTAATGAAGTGCTGCTCTGCCTTCTTAACACAACTATCAACATGGCAGGCCCTGTTTTTGTCACACCTGGACTGCTGTTCAGTCGTTTGGTCGTGTGCCACGAAGAGGGACTGGAAAATTGCAATTATCAAGGAACAGGGCAGCAAAGCTGGCCCATGGGATTACACAGAGAGCTAACATTAATAATATGCATGTCAATCACTCCTGGCTCAAAGTGGAGGAGAGATTGACTTCATCACTACTTGTATTTGTGAGAGGTATTGACGTGTTGAATGCACCAAGCTGTCTGTTTGAACTACTGGTGCACAGCTTGGACACCCATGCAGATCCCACAAGACATGCCACCAGAGGTCTCTTCACATCCCCAAGTCCAGAACAGACTATGGGAGGCGCACAGTACTACATAGAGCCATGACTAATAGAACTCTATTCCACATCAAGTAACTGATGCAAGCAGTAAAATTTGATTTAGTAAACCGATAAAAATCTACCTTGCGGAACAGCGGGGACTGTGAAGAGACGCAAACACAGGCACAGACACATGCATACACAGACACTATATACTATGTGCACTATACACAAACGTACGCATGGATTTTGTGTTGTAGATATGTGGTAGTAGAGTAGTGGCCTGAGGGTACACACTTAATGTGTTGAGAAATCTGTTGTGAATGTATTGTAATGTAAAAATGTTTTTTTAACTGCCTTAATTTTGCTTAATTTAGGTTCTGAACAAACAGAGTAAAACTCACAGACAACTAACCAAAGCTCAAACCAAGTTTATTAACCCACTAAACAGCTCCAGAAGACAAAGACATGTTTACACATGCATCTATATTTATACCCTCCTTCTAGGCGGAGTCTTCTCATTGCACCTCTAGACAGCCAAGACATCTCTGTTGCTAGGCAGGAACTTAAGTGGTGACTGTTCCTTCTCACTTCAACTGACCTGACCTCGGCCCACATTTCTCCCTCCTCCCTAATCCACCGCCAATCCAACCTTATCAGTGACAGAAGCCAGACTGTTACTCTTTGCCTCTCTCCATAGGATACATGATATTTGACAATAACATGTTCTGACAGAATGTCAACTTTCTGCACTCCCCCTTATCCACCCTCCATTGACCCCAATATATATATATATATATATATATATATATATATATAAATTGTACATGTAAAGAAGAATGGTAACATGAATAACTATATTCCAAGCTAGAATCCAACAGTCCCCCCTTTTTAACAGTAACTCCATACATAAACTTGGAAATAACTTATAAATGAATAAAAACCTGATTAACATTCACAGTTAAATTTATATTTACACCTCTGAGACTTATGTCCTCTGATTTATAGTCACACTATGCACACTCGTATTCCCCCCTCTCGTCATACAATGACATTTCAACTGGAGCATTTGACTTTCTCCATTTCCTCCTTCGGGTTCCTAAGAGAGTGATAGCACAGAACTTGAAAAGCAAAAAGAAACACAAAACATAATTATATACGCAAAGAAAAACCGAAGTTTGAAAACATGATGATTCCCACTCTCTTAGCCTGACTATGTCTTCGGGATGCTGTTATGCTGGGGTCCACAGAAATGAAGGCCCTAAAAAACTCCTCATGCTTTTACCCACTCTTCCCACGTTCAGCCACAGGTTACAAAAGGTGTTCCCGCGCCACATAATCACGTCGGGCCCTATCTCCTTCATCCTCCATGGCCACCCGATATACACGTGCGGTGGCCTCCTTAATCAACTTTACCTCATCTTGAGGTAAATCATCACTGTACATACGTTTCAACATCAATGCCCTCAGAAGGTGACATCCCCGCAATGCTACCAAGGTAACCCCTGCTACCACTAACACTGTCCATGATGCATACTTCAAGATACCCCTAATTTGCGCTGTAGTCCAGCTCCATGTTTTTACTATAGCATCCTTCCCCACTACTACTGCTCATTCAGTTGCTGTCCCTACAGCTACTGCAGTGAGAATAGCTTTTGCATTGAATCTGTCTTCTGCTCCTGACCTCCTAATGCCTTTGTGGTTCACTGATAGATCTAGGACTGAATCTTTAAGATACTCCCTACCTGTCTCCCAAATCCTACCCGATTTTCTAGCCACCAACATCTCCAATGACATCCTATGATCTGCTACTGTCGGTATCTGTGGATAATACTTCCCTGTGCTCTGGTTAGGTACACATCTCTCATCCCAAGTCCAATCTACACCGCACCCCTTTGTGAACACCCTTGTTACAGTATAAACTTTGGGTCCCAATGGTTGATAAGCAGCAACCTTCTGACACTTTCCTGTTGCCATCACCCGGGTCCCACTGCTGGCAGTTAGGAATGAGGGTGAGATGAGTAGTGTTGGAAGAGTATCCAACCTTACAAAACTCTGAGTCACATGTTTCTTAATCACACTCTGCAGGAGATGTGATGCTATTATTATGTCAAACAGCCCCTCACTGAACATTGACAATAGTGTCTGAAATAGTAGTCTCTATATTGTGCACGGTTAGCTGTTCTTTCTCTACTAAGAGCTACCCCCTGTATCACTGTACACAGAGGAGTCATATCATTCCCCAGGGACTCTATTACCCACTTCCTTAATTTATGAGCCACACAGATCTCTGCCCCAGTCACATTCCATTCCGCTTTCCCTGTTCCCTGTAAAGTTAACGCCCTGGTTTTTGGGACTCCATAGAATACACTGATATCAGTCCTGCCAGAATCTGCAATAAACACCCTTCTCGAACACTCTGTCTCAAACAGAGTGTTCTGGCCTCAAATACATTTGCACATACACTAGCGTTCAAAAGTTTGGGATCACTTAGAAATATCCTTGTATTTAAAAGAAAAGGAAATTTTTTGTCCATTAAAATAACATCAAATTGATCAGAAATACAATGTAGACATTGTTTATGTTGTAAATGACTATTGTAGCTGGAAATGGCAGATTTTTTTATGGAATATCTACATAAGCCCCGGTGCACAACTGAACAAGAGGACAAGTACATTGTCTAGTTTGAGAAACATACACCTCACAAGTCCTCAACTGGCAGCTTCATGAAGAGGGCCGGGAAGCTGGCCTTCTAGGCAGAGTTGCAAAGAAAAAGGCATATCTTAAGACTGGCCAATAAAAAGAAAATACTAAGATGGGCAAAAGAACACAGACACTGGACAAAGATATGACTTTTTTCTTTTCACGGTATTAACACTACTAACAAATATTCATAACCGGTGGGTTGTGTGTGCGTGTGCTGGTGTGTCTGGTAAAACCTAGGGCAAAAACAAACAAATGGCCAGGCCTTACTTATTTGGGAGCTCCCTTTACAGCCGGATCTGGGTACCTTTACACTTTATAAAACTGCAAAATTTCACTAACTGTTCTCCCAAGACAACAGCTTTGGGTAACATTTCAAAGAGATAAGGACACCCCATCCTCTCCTGGAAGAGAAAGTGTACATTTCGTTAGTGTTCACTATGCTAAATCTTAATCAAAACATGATGATGATGATGAGACCAGTGTACTCCCTCCAATCATTAATTGTTTGTTTTAATCCATTCCAACGTTTATGTACCCTTTATGTAGCCTGTACTACCCTTAGACATGGCGGCATTCACCTCGCCATCGAGTATAACGATTTACTCCCGTATATGACTGGTCTCACTTTTCCCCATAATTTGCACAACCACCACACTACAGAACTTGACAGAATTGTTTTTTCAAAACTCTACAAAGAATTACTCACAATATTAACTCCACTCTAATTTCTCGTGACCCCTCCTCCCTTTCGTCAATTCTATAAAGCTATTTCAGAATAAGATGTAATAAAGTGTCTCACAAGATTGAAAACACCTAGGGTTTTCGTGAGTGTGCAAGGAGTGTTTGGTCGTGACAAAGAACGCATTGTTTCTACTCGACCATGTGTATTGTGCTTCGTGCCTTTTGAAATCAAAACCCTCAAATATGTTCTCTTGTTTCGTTAGTAGTGCTTTCTCAAATTATGCTTTGTGACCCTGCTCTGCCAAACAGTTTACTAATGTGGTGAGGACTCTCGTATGAGTTTCTTCGTCTTTTGACACCAATAACGAATCATCTACATACTGTACCAACACAGAACCCTCAAATGTAAACCCATTAACGAGTCAAGTACCAGTGGGTCGCTAGCGGGCTCATCCCGACACTACTAGCGAAAATCTAAAGCGCCAAATTCAAAATCCGAAAGTTGAATTATTAAACATCCAGCAATATACAAGTGTTCCATACTCATCAAAAGCTCTGTTTCTTGGCAATATCACAGCATTGTCAGATTTCAAAAAGGCTTTACGGCGAAGCAGCACATTCATTTGTTTGAGGCTAGCACCTCACATATTTTCCAATAGCCATGTATCGATTAGCCATCATGGCACACACAACACATTTCACAGCGAAAACAAATCAATTACCTGTTGAAGAACTTCTGCTGAGGTCATCCTAAGTGTCCAACGAAGACAATCCATGGTTCTTTTGTTAGAAAAAGTAACGTCTTTTATCCATAAATCCTCCATTTGGTTCGCGCGTTATAATCAGAAACGACAGCCTCCACTCCTCCATTGAAACGCGGCGCCAACTCGTTCAAATTATACCTATAAACTTGTCCAAAAACAATCAAACATAGTTTTAAATGTTTCCTTAGGAACACTTTTACGTATATTTACTATTATAAATCAGCCGGAATATAAATCAGCCGGAATATAAATTGAACGCTAAAGACGATAAATAAGACACGGCGTGACTTCTCGTGCGCGCGCAATGCGAAGAGTTTTCAGAACGTGTGGTCTTCATGCCATGCTGTGTATCAATGGTCTAAATTCATCCAAAATGGAGTAAAACACCGTCTCGTGGTTGATGACATCATAAGGAAGCGACGTGCACTGCATTCATATGCCTATATATGGTCATTTTCAATAGGGAGGGGTTCCAAAATGAGCAATGTGTCAAAATGACTTTTTCCAGGACAGAGATTCCTCAGGGTTTTGCCTGCTATATGCGTTCTGATTGACTCACAGACAAATGGTTAACAGTTTTGGAAAATTCAGAGTGTTTCCTATCCAATGGTACTAAATATATGCATATCCCATTTTCTGGGCCTAAATGGGAGGCCATTTACTTTGGGCACGCCAGGCTCTCCAAAACAGTCACCTCTGCTGCTGGTGCTTGTGAAGTTAAACGATTGTTTCAATGCGACGTGATACAAAGTTGGACTATTTGTAAACCCTGTTGGTGCCCTCACCCACGTGTACTGCTCCCCCTGGCAACAAAACTCATACCACTATGCCTTGTTCAAGTAATATTGGAAGATCCTCAGCCACCGACTTCTCAGCCTCCGGTTTAATGGGGTCGTGCTTCATCGGTGGCGGTGGTTCTCCCCCCACCACAACAGGCTTGCAACCTTTAATCAGATCACTATCCAATGCATCTTTCGCCCATAGTGGATGATCCTGAAACAACAATTGCTCGGCTTTCGCCGTTTTAATTAGTGTCTTTCAGATTCCACTCTCCTGGCATCTCACAAAGATTATCCAACCCCAAAATCGGTTATACACCCGTCGCCATGTAAAATGATCCGGGTATTGTTACTGGTCCTGTGTTAAAAGACATGGGTAGTAGCTGTATTGCTTTCGATTCTGCACGTTACCCAGCTGAATATAATACTTTTTCATGTCATTAATTTAGCTAATTTCAAGCTCCTTTACCCATCTACACTTACTTTTCCAATGTCCAACAGCTTTACACCTAAAACAGGAATCTATCACCCTATGCTTTGGTATTTCTACGCTCCTTTACCATCCCTGTTTCTTCATCTTACTTTGGCCATTAAAACCACTGGTAGTGACTTTCACTGTGGCCGTATTAACAACATGCACGGCTGCAAAGTGTGCAGAATTGCACTATTTCATCTCAATAATACACACCAATTTTTACTTTTTTTTTGTAGTTATCCCACTTCCTGGAGAGTAGTTATGGCATAGGTACCTAATAATTTGGTCACTGGACCGGAGACCTTGCATTGGGAAAGAATACTGAAGCGTCTGCCAATTTACTACTGGAGAATACGGGTGACCTAATGTCTTATACCGGTATTACGCCTCAAATATCATTGTTGTTGACAACACATGTAACCAAAATTATTCACAGTTGTCTTCCTATTTCCACGTAACCTGTCACGGTTCCCCGCCCCAATAGGGCATAAACCAACCTCTCTCCTTATTGCTACTGTTAATACACTCAAATCATGTTCAAACAACGTTTGAATATCCTTTTGCTTTTCTAAGCATGGATGAGGCTCTCCTCCAGAACTTGTAGGCAACCTTGTATCACCATCTACATTCCCACTCACTGACAATGTTTAATCTTTAAGCACAGATATTCTCAGATATCTCCTATTCTACACTGTATGCGCTTCTGGCCTTTGTCCTTTTACATGGACTACTTCTCTACAACCTTTTGTACTAGTACACAAGCATGACAGTTTATCTATACACACACTCTACTGCCTCACAAACACGGCACGGACTTACGGATCTCGCAGGGGAACACCCCCACTAGGGACCTATCCTACACCGAACCTACCCTACACTGTAGTTAGGATAGGTCCCTAGATCCATAGCTAACGGAACCTACCCTACACAATAGATCTCCCTATTGATCTTGGGACATATCCTTACAGAACCAACCCTACACCATAGATTTACAACTGGTACCCTCACAATGGGACTACTGAATAAACTCAGGCTTTCTAGGTCCGTATCCTATAATTGTTTCAGCCTACAACTCTCATCTCCCCAAGATGTTAGAATGAGTGGTAATAGGTGTAGGAACTGTGACTACCTTGTTTTTGCTGACTGATTCGGACTCTCTAGTTCGACTGTAAATCGTGGTGAATCCTGTCGACATTGCCAACTGTTCTGAACAAACAGAGTAAAACTCACAGACAACTAGTCAAAGCTCAAACCACGTTTATTCACCCACTGGGTC
The DNA here is from genome assembly GCA_030435695.1 of Brachymystax lenok tsinlingensis. Lineage (NCBI taxonomy): Eukaryota > Metazoa > Chordata > Actinopteri > Salmoniformes > Salmonidae > Brachymystax > Brachymystax lenok. The sequence continues at coordinate 431,166 of CM059806.1, read as the reverse complement.
AAACAGCTGCAGAAGACAAAGACATGCTAATACACTCCTTCTAGGCGGAGTCTCCTTCAAAAAATTAAGGGTTAAAGGTAGATCGAATGACTGGTACACTCCGGAATTATCAGAAGTCATATATAAAAGAGATGATGCTTGGGTCAAGTCCAGGAACACATGCTTAGCCCTGGACTGGCAAGCTTTTAAGCAACTGAGGAATGGGAGCCAAGCTAAATTATGGAAGATTTGTCAAATCCCTGAAGGGTTCTACTTCTTCCTCTCTGCCACAACAAATTAATTCAGACACTGGCCTCATTACGGGAAAAATGCCATAATTGATTATTTTAATCACCATTTTATCTCTTTGAAATAACTTCTATGCCTAGTCACGATATTATTGGGCTGAATGCTGGTAGGGGAAACTTGCTGAATGATCAGATAAATTATAGTCAAAGCTTTTATTTTAGGCTATTTACAGACAAAGAGGTCCTGGATGCTCTGCTAGCAATAGACAACAGAAATCCACAGGGGCCCGGTCTGCTGAAGTGTGCAGCGTTACAATGTGATCAGGGCTGGGACTGAAAATAAAAAAATAAAAATATAGGACAGAACACACATCGCGACAAGAGAGACACCGCAACACTACATAAAGAGAGACCTAAGACAACAACATAGCATGGCAGCTACACATGACAACACAGCATGATCACAACACAACATGACAATGACATGGTAGCAACACAACATGGCAGCAGCACAAAACATGGTACACATTTTGTTGGGCACAGACAGCAGCACAAAGGGCAAGAAGGTAGAGACAACAATACATCACGCGAAGCAGCCATAACTGTCAGTAAGAGTGTCCATGATTGAGTCTTTGAATGAAGAGATTGATATAAAACTGTCCAGTTTGAGGTTTTTTTTCAGCTCGTTCCAGTGGCTAGCTGCAGCGAACTAAAAGAGGAGCAACTCAGGACCTTTTAACAGAATGATACTGGAACAACTGGTGTTGTATGTGGAGGATGAGGGCTGCAATAGGTATCTCAGAGGGGATTGAGGCCTTTTATACATAAGCATCAATCAATGGGTCTTGCGATGGGTATACAGAGATTACCAGAGTTAATCCTATAATCTATGCTGATAGACAATTAACAAATTAGCCTTCTTCTGTTCCTAATACAGTATATACTGTATATATAGCATAAAGCAACGCATGTTGGTGTCGTAGCAAGCCTCTGGCATATCTCTCTGGGGCAAGGCCTAAGCTTCTCTTCCTTTATATAGGCTTATACTGTGCATTCGGAAAGCATTCAAACCCCTTGACTTTTTCCACATTTTGTTACGTTACAGCCTTATTCTAAAATGTATACAATTGTTTTTTCCCCTCATCAAGCTATATACAATAGCCCATAATGTCAAAGCAAAAACATGTTTTTATATTAAAGTATTCAGACCCTTCACTCAGTTTCTCCAATTCTTCTCTGAGCATCCTCTCATCCTCTCAGGTTTCCTCCAGACGTGACGCTTGGCATTCAGGCCAAAGAGTTCAATCTTGGAAACGTTTGACCCAATTTAAATGCTACCAAATACTAATTGAGTGTATGTAAACTTCTGACCCACTGGGAATTTGATGAAAGAAATAAAAGCTAAAATAAATCATTCTCTCTACTATTATTCTGACATTTCACATTCTTAAAATAAAGTGGTGATCCTAACTGACCTAAGACAGGGAATTTTACTAGGATTAAATGTCAGGAATTGTGAAAAACTGAGTTTAAATGTATTTGGCTTAGGTGTATGTAAACTTCCGACTTCAACTGTATGTCATGTTTCATGTTTTGTGTGGACCACAGGAAGAGTATCTGCTGCTTTTGCATCAGCTAGTGGGGATCCTAATAAAATACCAAAATACCAACAAATTTATTAAGGAACATGAGAACTCCCTGATTTTAGGGGACGTTACCAGCAGCTTGGAAACATGCCATAGTGGTGCCAATTGTGAGTACAGACCCATAGCGTTGACCTCTGTACTGTGTAAAGTAATGGAAGGAATGGTCACAGACTGATTAGTACATACTGTATGTTTGAGAGTAAAAGTCTCTTTTCCCCATACCAGAGCAGATTTAGGTTAGGACGGTGTACCATGGACTCAGTGCTAGCACTGGACTGTGATATAAAGAAGGTGCTGGCCAACAAGGAGGGAGTGGTGGCGGTGTTTCTGGACATTGAAAAGGCGTATGACATGCTCTGGAAAGGGGGACTGCTGCTGAAGTTGTATGCTGCTTGGGTGCGGGGTCGCCTGTTTAATTGGATCCAGGATTTCTTGAAGAACCGGGCGATCCAGGTCCGAGTTGGTTGGGACTATTTTGAGTCAGTGGGGACAGAGAATGGGACACGGCAGGGAAGTGTAATTAGTAAAAAAATACATGTTCCAGGATGTCGGGCCTGGTTTTGGCCTCTCCCTGTTTGCCGATGATGGGGTGCTCTGGAAAAGAGGAAGGAATATTCTGTTTGTGGTCCAGAAGGTGCAAGAGGCATTGGGAAAGGTGTTGGACTGAACAGATAGGTGGGGATTTAGACCAATATAAAAAAAAATATGTGGAGCAAGGGCTTGAAATGTATGATACACTGCTGGAACGGGTCAAGATGTTCAAATTCCTGGGGGTTTGGTTGGAAGAGAGAATGTCCTGGAGCAGTTCCCAAACTTTTTATAGTCCCATACCCCTTCAAACATTCAACCTGTGTACCCCCTCTAGAACCAGGGTCAGCGCACTCTCAATTATTTTTTTTTTCCATCATTTTTTCCATCATCGGTTTTTGTCACAAACCGGCTTGTGGGAAGTGACAAAGAGCTCTTATAGGACCAGGGCACAAATAATAAAATAATAATAATCAATAATTGTGCTCTTTATTTAGCCATCTTACATATAAAACCTTATTTGTTCATCAAAAATGGTGAATAACTCACCACAAAAATCATACAATGATGGAAAGACCTGTGTGTTGTCCTTGTTAATGCAGACAGAGAAGAGCTCCAACGTCTTAATCATAGCCTCAATTTTGTCCCGCACATTGAATATAGTTGCGGAGAGTCCCTGTAATCCTAGATTCAGATCATTCATGCAAGAAAAAACATCACCCAGATAGGCCAGTCGTGTGAGAAACTCGTCATCATGCAAGCGGTCAGACAAGTAAAAAATTATGGTCAGTAAAGAAAACGTTAACCTCGTCTCTCAATTCAAAAAAACGTGTCAATACTTTGCCCCTTGATAAACAGCGCACTTCTGTATGTTGTAAAAGCGTTACATGGTCGCTGCCCATATGATTGCAAAGTGCAGGAAATACACAAGAGTTCAGGGGCCTTGCTTTAACAAAGTCAAACATTTTCACTGTAGTGTCCAAAACGTATTTCAAGCTGTCAGGCATTCCCTTGGCAGCAAAAGCCTCTCGGTGGATGCTGCAGTGTACCCAAGTGGCGTCGGGAGCAACTGCTTGCACACGCGTTACCACTCCACTATGTCTCCCTGTCATGGCTTTTGCGCCATCAGTACAGATACAGATACCAACACATCTTGACCACCAAAGTCCATTTGATGTCACAAATCTGTCCAGTACTGAAAAAAATATCCTCTCCTGTTATCCTGGTTTCCAGAAGAGGATGTCTTCCTTAACTGATCCCCCATAAACGTAACGGACATATACCATGAGCTGTGTCAGGCCCGCCACGTCTGTTGACTCATCCAGCTGTAACGCATAGAATTCACTGGCTTGTATGCGAAGGAGTAATTGTTTCAAAATATCTCCTGCCATGTCACTGATGTGTCGTGAAACAGTGCAGGTGTAGTACTGCTGGTAGTAGTAGTACTACCAGTAGAGCTGGTATGTGTCTCTCACTCCATTTCCCTCACCTACCCATTCCCATGTCTCTCCCAACAGACACCGTGCGGCCTTACTTTTTTTATCAATTTTTCATCCATTTGTCATCAATTTTCTAGCAAATGGAATGAGCAGCAGCTACGTTTGGCTACATACGGACCGTTAGTGGAATTCTTGCGAGAGAGTAACAGTTAATGTGATTGGTTGTTAATTATTTGACAAGGCTACCGGTATTTGATACTGTGTTATTTCTCAAAACACTACATGGTTTAATTAAATTTTTGACAGTGAAACAAAGCTACTCAGGCGAGGAAAAAAAACTTTCCCAAATGTATAGCCCTGTTGGAAAATCTAAATAGACTGTTTGAAAATGTGAATCACATTTTTATTTGGCGTACCCCCAACAGCATTGCCCCAGTTTGGGAATAGCCTTCCTGGAGGATTCAAATGAACAAAGTACTTGAAAGGTTTTGTAAAGTTATTAATATAATACGGTGTCTGACCCAGATATCATGGGGAGCAGATAGAAGCAGCATGCAAATTATTTAACAAGCGATGATCACTCGGTGCTGGAATATGGGAGCATGTCATTTGGATCAGCGGCAGCTACAACACTGTGGATGTTAGATGTGGTACAGGCATGGGCGCTGAGGTTGTGTTGTGGGGCATTTCGAACTCCCCCATCCCTGTGTTGTTGGTTGAAATGGGGGACGTTCCGATGAGGCTGAGACGAGCTAATCCGGCCATTCGCTACGGTATGAAAGTACGGGGGCTTGACTCAACTCCCCTCTCAAGGTGTCCATTGGGAGAGGCATGGGAATGGGGAGGTGAGGGAAATGTAGTGAGAAGAGGTAGGCCAAGCTATATGACTCAAGTGCAGGAGTGGTGGGAGGAGTTAAGAATGGGAGATCTAAAAGTGGGGGTCCCTGTCTGCTGGTCGTGTGTTCCTCAGCGGCTGATTGATGAAGGTTCGGTCTTCTCTGCTAAAATGCTAGCACTAGTGTGGGCGTTGGAATGGGTGGAAGAAATGGGTCCTGAATGTTCAGACTCTGCTGCTAGACTGGTCGCGCTGAGGGAAGGGAAGTCATGACCAGACCTGATAAGGTGGGTCAGAAAGGGTGTAAGGTAGGTTTTCTGTGGATCACAGCTCATGTTGTGGTAGGGGAAATGAGGCAGCAGATAAGGTAGCGAAGGCAGCTCTGAAGAGGGAGGAGGTACATGTGGTGGTCCCATTAGGGGGGATGGAGTTTAGTAGAGGGGTTGACCCAGGAGTGGTAACGTAAGTGAGAGAAAGAAGAGCGGGGACGGCAGTTTTTCTCTATCCATAATTCTGTGAGGAAGGTCAGTAGGTATCATGGGCCTCATTTATAAATGTTGCATATGCTCAAAATATGCTCCAAAACATGCATGTGCCAGTTTTCACACAAAATTGCAAAAATATAAAACATGTGTTTTGACCTGAGAATGTGCTTATCCTCCCACAAACTTTAGATCCTTGCATATCCACAGTGTTTGAAGAATTGCATTGCAAGAAGGGAAAAAGTAGGCCGTCATTGTAAATAAGAATTTTATTTAAAAAAATAAAGTAGCCTATTTTGTAGCCTTGTGCAGGAATATTCATATAGCTTAATATAATAGCAAGATGCAATTATTTGCTGTTAGTGAGAAGAGTACATTCTAAAATAATTAGAAATAGGCATATATTTCCTATTATTTATTTAATTTCCATGATCCTTGCAGAATAAATGTCTCACCTTTTCTAACTGTGATGGTTTCATATTTGCAAAATAGCCTATCGGCCTACAACAAGTTAGGATAGGCTACTATTCGTCCCATCTGTCATTTAATTGGACCTACTTCACAGCAGTAAATAGATACCCACACAGACAGTGTGGTGAAGAAGGCGCCTCTTCAACCTCAGGAGACTGAAGAAATTTGGCTTGGCCCCAAAGACCCTCACAAACTTTTACAGATGTACAATTCAGAGCATCCTGTCTGGCTGTATCAACGCCTTGTACGGCAACTGTACCACCCGCGACCGCATGGCTCTCCAGAAGGTTTTGTGGTCTGCACAACGCATCACCGGTGGCACACTGCCTAACCTCCAGGACACCTACAGCCCCCGATGTTAAGCTCCCAGACAAACTAAACAACTTCTTTGCTCGCTTTGAGGACAATACAGTGCCACCTACACGGCCCGCTACCAAAACCTGCGGGCTCTCCTTAACTGCAGCCAACGTGAGTAAAACATTTGAATGTATTAACCCTTGCAAGACTGCCTGCCCAGATGGCATCCCTGGCCGCGTCCTCAGAGCATGCGCAGACCAGCTGGCTGGTGTGTTTACGGACATATTCAATCAATCCTTATCCCAGTCTGCTGGTCCCACATGCTTCAAGAGGTCCACCATTGTTCCTGTTCCCAAGAAAGCTAAGGTAACTGAGCTAAATGACTATCGCCGCGTAGCACTGACTTCCGTCATCATGAAGTGCTTTGAGAGACTAGTCAAGGATCATATCACCTCCATCCTACCTGACACCCTAGACCCACTCCAATTTGCTTACCGTCCGAACAGGTCCACAGACGACACAGTTGCAATCACACTGCACTGCCCTAACCCATCTGGACAAGAGGAATACCTGTGTAAGAATGCTGTTCATCGACTACAGCTCAGCATTTAACACCATAGTACCCTCCAAACTCGTCATTAAGCTCGAGACCCTAGGTCTCGACCCCGCCCTGTGCAACTGGGTCCTGGACTTCCTGACGGGCCGCCCCCAGGTGGTGAGGGTAGGAAATAACATCTCCACCCTGCTGATCCTCAACACTAGGGCCCCACAAGGGTGCGTTCTCAGCCCTCTCCTGTACTCCCTGTTCACCCATGACTGCGTGGCCATGCACGCCTCCAAAACAATCATCAAGTTTGCAGACGACAGTGGTAGGCTTTATTATCAACAATGACGAGACGGCCTACAGGGAGGAGGTGAGGGCCCTCGGAGTGTGGTGTCAGGAAGTTAACCTCACACTCGACGTCAACAAAACAAAGGAGATGATCGTGGACTTCAGGAAACAGCAGAGGGAGCACCCCCCTATCCACATCGACAGGACAGTAGTGGAGAAGGTGGAAAGTTCCTCGGCGTACACGGACAAACTGAAATGGTCCACCCACACAGACAGCGTGGTGAAGAATGCGCAACAGTCTCACCTTTTCTAACTGTGATGGTTTCATATTTGCAAAATAGCCTATCGGCCTACAACAAGTTAGGATAGGCTACTATTCGTCCCATCTGTCATTTAATTGGACCTACTTCACAGCAGTAAATAGATACCCACACAGACAGTGTGGTGAAGAAGGCGCCTCTTCAACCTCAGGAGACTGAAGAAATTCGTCTTGTCACCAAAAACACTCACAAACTTCTACAGATGCACAATCGAGGGCATCCTGTCGGGCTGTATCACCGCCTGGACAGCAACTGCTCCGCCCACAACCGTAAGGCTCTCCAGAGGGTAGTGAGGTCCGCACAATGCATAACCGGGGGTAAACTACCTGCCCTCCAGGACACCTACACCACCTGATGTCACAGGACGGACAAAAAGATCATTAAGGACAACAACCACCCGAGACACTGCCTGTTCACCCCGCTATCATCCAGAAGGCAAGGTCAGTACAGGAGCATCAAAGCTGAGACAGAAACTGTTTTTCAACCTCAAGGCCATCATCAGCGTTGGTTCTTACAGAATGCTGAAGCCATCAAATGAAACATTGGGGAGTAATGGCGTTTCGGTGGGTGGTGACGTCGTGTCCGGGGGCCGCCGCCAATGGAACCGGGGGTGCCTTAGCTGGCTTGTCGGGCTTCCACGCCCTAGCCGGCTCGAGAGGTTTCCTTGCCCAGGTTGGCTCGGCAGGCGCCCATCCCACATCAGTCCTCAGCCAAATCATCAGGCTCCCACGTCTCAGCCGGCTTATCTGGCTCCCACGTCCCAGTGGGATCATCAGGCTGTCACGTCCCAGTGGGATCATCAGGCTGTCACGCCTAGACCGGATCGTCAGGCTCCTATGCCTCTGCTGGTTTGCCAGGCTCCTACGCCTCTGCCGGTTCGTCGGGCCTCTACGCTCCCGCGGGCTGGTCCAACGCCCATGCCTCGGTCGGCCCATCAGACTCGTCCAGGTGGGATGCTGGGTGTCGCCCCTAGAGGGGGGTATTGTCACACCTGCTCCCGCTCTTCCTCCCTGGCGCACGAGGGGGCAAGGCTGCCCTGCATTACGCACTCCTGCCACCATCATTATGCACACTGCTCCCCTCGTCACGCGCATAAGCGATTCATTACACTCACCTGGACTCACTCCCCTGTGTTTATTTCCTCCCCTATATCTGTCTGTTCCCGAGGTTGTCCCCCACTTCAGCATTGATTGATGTATATCTTTGTCATTCTTTTACTGTCACGTCTGCTCCTGCTCCTCCCCTGGTTAGTACTCTGACGGCGTCGCCAGAGTACTAACCACCAGTCCTGGGATTCATCATTACGCACACCTGGCACTCATCATTACGCACATCTGGTAATCATTATGATTCACACCTGAACTTCATTACCTTCATCATCTACTCCTCTTTATTTGTCACTCCCCCATGTTCACTCACCAGTTGGTATTGTTCTTGTGTATCGGCGTGCTGCTTTATGTTAGTGTCGTGTTCTTGGTTTTGTTTTATTAAAATGTTTCTCCTGCTTCTGACTTACCGGCCCATCATTACATTTACTTTTAGATTGGTGTTAATTGTTAGATAGTACTATACTGTTGGAGCTGGGAACACAAGCATTTCGCTACACCCACAGTAACATCTGCTATATACTATGTGTATGTGACCAATAAGATTTGATTTAGCTACTTCAAGTATTTTGCTCTGTTTGATCTGATCCAAAGCACAGTTTACCGGTAGAACAGACGGTTTACCTTTTCCATTTACGTTTGTAGGCTACTGCGGCTGAATACTGTAATGTCAAATTTCTCGAGTAGACAATATTTAATATATAAACATTGCAGAAAAAAATCCTCACCTTTTCTGGCCATTATGAATTAATATTCCTGAAGCAGCCATACAACAAATTACCATGCGCATCTATCATTGTGCTTTTTAGATATTATAATTTCAATGTTTTATTTTTTAAAACGAATAAACAGTTTAAGAGGGTAGGCTACCACTGTAAGTAGGCCTACTGTAAGTCAGTTTTCTTTTCGTTCGAGTAGACACTGTTTCAGAATTCACAGGCAGTGCAGCATATTTATGTAAGGAAAAAGTACAAATAAAACACAAATATAAACAACTGTTTACAGGTCCATAACAATGTGCAATTGTTTTTGTCTTTCAGATACAGCAAATGTCACTTAAAAAAAAACATTCTGCCAAAGACGTTTGACCAAGTTCGCCATGCCTTGCGATTTCCTTAGATACGCTCTTGGCCTAATTCCAATACTTCCAAAGTATACAGAGTGTTATTGTCACCATGAAAGGTGATTGCTGGTCGTTTTTCAGGCGCAGTTGTAATGCTCGTTCCCGAGCGCTCTGTTTCACGACAGGTCTGAATATATTGGAAAACATGAGTATATATGGCGTGCACCAAGTTAATCTCAATATTTTTGTGCATGAGCAATATTTTCAGCAATATTTTCCATTTACGCAACGGTTATAAATGACGCCCCTGGGGAGTGAAAGGAGGGGTGGGGTTCTGCCCACTTGGTTGAGGTTGGGTCATTGGGAAGTGGGTTATTAGTGGGGAAACACCCAGATGGGAAATGTGAGGAATGTGGTGAGGTAGAGACTGTGAAGCATGTCCTGTTATATTGCAGGCGGTATGCTGATCATAGGAGGACAGTTTTCAGTGAGCTGGCTGAGTCGGGTGTTACCACATTCTAGCTTGTAACAATTTTAGACTCAAATGACAGGCAGGGCACAATGGCAAGGAAGCTGTTGTCGTTTCCCTATTCCACCGGCCTGCACCTACGGGTGGCGTTATTAGATATTTAAATGTGTAATACACACTCCGACCTGAGAAAGGCAGCAATACGCAATAAGGCGTTTAGTCTGCCGGAAACGCACAAGAAGAAGCAGAAGCAGAAGCGGAGGAGGATGATGATGATGATGATGATGATGATGATGATGATGATGTCGACAATGATACCGACGATACCCCGGCTGTAACAACATTCAGCCGATTCATAGCTAGTTGTGGATACAACGGGGTGTACTGTTACAGGTTCAGGCCCGGAGTTTTAGGGGCTTATGCTTTATAACAGTTTCAATGATGATGAAACTCTAAAGGTACATTTTCGACACCTTCACTAGAAGACAGTGAAGTGACATTTCAAGGATACCTCTCTGGGATATTTCCGTCCCGTTCTGCCATTGCTTTGGAAGCTAGCTGACATTAGCAGGCTAGCGTCTGGGAGGTTGTGGAGGCGTAACACGAGAGAATAGTTTTTTTTTTTTTTCCCCCACAGTTGTCTTTCTGTTATGTTGTATTTATTTTTGTAGTTTACATTCATGGACATATTTATGTTCGATTTCAATGTTGGTAATGAACCGTAATTGTGCTACCTCAGCTAGCTAGCTTTGTTAACGATAGCTAGCCGACACAAAGGGGAGTTCTAATAGCTAACGTTAGCTAGTTAACGGTGGAGTTGGCTGTATTGCTAGCAATGCCTTTGTATTTTCCTCTCTTCTGGAACAATGCATAACACACAGATTAATATCATACTAGGAGATGGGGTGGCACTCAGACATATATCTACACATGTAATGTGACGATGGATTAATATTGGCTAGGAATAGATAGATAGCTGACGTTAAGAGCAATCGTTAGCTAGCAGTTTGGTTAGCTAAAATGAGATGTCGCTATTTTGTTGTTATGCTAACTAACTAGCCAGCCAGTTACAACGCACTGTTGTGTTTAACCGTTTGATTGCAGTATTTCGTCAAGACTGCTATAGTATTGTTTCTTCATTGCCATCTAGCTAGCAAGATAACTGTATACGATCTGTATTGGCTGTTAACTGTCAATCACTGTCAGTTGTCTTGTGGCCAGAAAGGAATTGGCAAACGTTATTTTTATTTTTTTTGTCACTGCCTGTGTTTTTGGGACACCAAACAAGAGAGCTTGCTTAGTTACATTTTTGGGAACATTGTAACAAGTAACAAAGTAGTAACAAATATAATTAGGCCTAGTTCATTAGCTATAATGGCCTACTACACTTTGAGCTCAAATGGGATTTCATCATGGATATCTCTACACATGGTCCTCATATTCACTGGTAAGTATTTGATAACTAAATATTTGTTACAACTCTCAATACGATCTATACCACAGCAACTCAAACACACTCAAGCACACAGCAGGATATGGTTGGTCACTTCCATCTAAAAGGACCCATGAGCACCGATGTAGTCCTGTGTAGCTCAGTTGGTAAAGCATGTCACTAGATACGCCAGGGTTGTGGGTGCGATTCCCACGGGGGACCAGTATGAAAATGTATGCTGTAAGTCGCGTCTGCTAAATGACCAAAATGTAACATGAATTTTATAGGAGCATATAACATTTGGTGTCAAATGAAAGCTAAGAGTCTATATTTTTGGGAGATTCTCACAATGCTATATGTATTGTGATTTAATGTTCCAATCATACATTCGGGAAAGTATTCAGACTCCTTGACTTTTTCCACAATTTATGTTACAGCCTTATTCTAAAATCTATTAAATATTTTTTTCCGTCACCAATCTTCACAGAATACCCCATAATGACAAAGCAAAAACAGGTTTTTAGACATTTTTGCAAATGTATTAAAAGTAAAAACAGAAATGCCGTATTTACATAAGTATTCAGACCCTTTGCTATGAGACTCGAAATTGAGCTCAGGTGCATCATGTTTCCATTGATCATCCTTGAGATGTTTCTACAACTTGATTGGAGTCCCCCTGTGGTAAATTCAATTCATTGAGCATAATTTGGAAAAGCACACACCTGACCTATATAAGGTCCCACAGTTGACAGTGCATGTCAGAGCAAAAACCAAGCCATGGGGTCGAGGGGATTGTCCGTAGAGCTCCGAGACAGAATTGTATCGAGGCACAGATCTCGGGAAGGGTACCAAAAAAGTCTGCAGCATTGAAGGTCCCCAAGAACACAGTGGCCTCCATCATTCTTGAATGTAAGACTCCAAGACTCTCCCTAGAGCTGGTTGCCTGGCCAAACTGAGCAATCGGGGGAGAAGGGCCTTTGTCAGGGGGGTGACCAAGAACCAGATAGTCACTCTGACAGAGCCTCAGAGTTCCTCTGTGGAGATGGGAGAACCTTCCAGAAGGATAACCATCTCTGCAACACTCCACCAATCAGGCCTTTATGGTAGAGTGGCCAGACAGAAGCCACTCCTCAGTAAAAGACACATGACAGCCCACTTGGAGTTTGCCGAAAGGCGCCTAAATAACTTAGACCGTGAGAAACAAGATTCTTTGGTCTGATGAAACCAAGATTGAACTCTTTGGCCTGAATGCTAATCGTCACGTCTGGAGGAAACCTGCACCATCCCTACGGTGAAGCATGGTGGAGGCAGCATCATGCTGTGGAGATGTTTTTCAGCGGCAGGGACTGGGAGACTAGTCAGGATCGAGGCAACGATGAACAGAGCAAAGTACAGAGAGATCCTTGATGAAAACCTGGTCCAGAGCGCTCAGGACCTCAGACTGGGGCAAAGGTTCACCTTCCTACAGGACAACGACCCTAAGAACACAGCCAAGACATGGCTTCGGGATAAGTCTCTGAATGTCCTTGATTGGCTCAGCCAGAGCCTGGACTTGAACCCGATTGAACATCTCTGGAGAGACCTGAAAATAGCTGTGCAGCGATGCTTCCCATCCAACCTGACAGAGCTTGAGATAATCTGTAGGGAAGAATGGAAGAAACTCCCCAAAAACAGGTTTGCCAAGATTGTAGCGTCATATCCAAGAAGACTCAACGCTGTAATCGCTGTAAGTTCTGGGACACTGTAAAGTCCATGGAGAATAAGAGCACCTCCTCCCAGCTGCCCACTGCACTGAGGCTAGGAAATACTGTCACCACCAACAAATCCACTGTAATTGAGAACTTCAATAAGCATTTTTCTACGGCTGGCCATGCTCTCCACCTGGCTACCCCTACCCCGGTCAACAGCCCTGCACTCCCCACAGCATTTGGCCCAAGCCTCCCCCATTTCTCATTTACCCAAATCCAGATAGCTGATGTTCTGAAAGAGCTGCAACATCTGGACCCCTACAAATCAGCCGGGCTAGACAATCTGGACCCTCTCTTTCTAAAGTTATCTGCCGAAATTGTTGCAACCCCTATTACTAGCCTGTTCAACCTCTCTTTCGTATCGTCTGAGATTCCCAAAGATTCAAAGGGGGTGACACTCTAGACCCAAACTGCTACAGACCTATATATATCCTACCATGCCTTTCAAAGGTCTTCGAAAGCCAAGTTACCAAACAGATTACCGACTATTTCGAATCCCACCGTACCTTCTCTGCTATGCAATCTGGTTTCAGAGCTGGTCATGGGTGCACCTCAGCCACGCTCAAGGTCCTAAACGATATCATAACCGCCATCGATAAGAGACATTACTGTGCAGCCTTAATCATTGACCTGGCCAAGGCTTTCGACTCTGTCAATCACCACATTCTTATTGGCAGACTCAACAGCATGGTTCACCAACTACTTCTCTGATAGAGTTCAGTGTGTCAAATCGCAGGGCCTGTTGTCCGGACCTCTCGATGTCTCTGGGGGTGCCACAGGGTTCAATTCTCGGGCCGACTCTCTTTGTATACAGTGAGGGGAAAAAAGTATTTGATCCCCTGCTGATTTTGTACGTTTGCCCACTGACAAAGAAATGACCCGTCTATAATTTTAATGGTAGGTTTATTTGAACAGTGAAAGACAGAGTAACAACACAAAAATCCAGAAAAACGCATGTGAAGAATTTTATAAATTGATTTGCATTTTAATGAGGGAAATAAGTATTTGACCCCCTGTCAATCAGAAAGATTTCTGGCTCCCAGGTGTCTTTTATACAGGTAACGAGCTGAGATTAGGAGCACACTCTTCAAGGGAGTGCTCCTAATCTCAGTTTGTTACCTGTATAAAAGACACCTGTCCACAGAAGCAATCAATCAATCAGATTCCAAACTCTCCACCATGGCCAAGACCAAAGAGCTCTCCAAGGATGTCAGGGACAAGATTGTAGACCTACACAAGGCTGGAATGGGCTACAAGACCATCGCCAAGCAGCTTGGTGAGAAGGTGACAACAGTTGGTGAGATTATTCGCAAATGAAAGAAACAAAAAAGAACAGTCAATCTGCCTCGGCCTGGGGCTCCATGCAGATCTCACCTTGTGGAGTTGCAATGATCATGAGAACGGTGAGGAATCAGCCCAGAACTACACGGGAGGATCTTGTCAATGATCTCAAGGCAGCTGGGACCATAGTCACCAAGAAAACAATTGGTAACACACTACGCCGTGAAGGACTGAAATCCTGCAGCGCCCGCAAGGTCCCCCTGCTCAAGAAAGCACATATACATGCCCGTCTGAAGTTTGCCAATGAACATCTGAAAGATTCAGAAGACGACTGGGTGAAAGTGTTGTGGTCAGATGAGACCAAAATTGAGCTCTTTGGCATCAACTCAACTCGCCGTGTTTGGAGGAGGAGGAATGCTGCCTATGACCCCAAGAACACCATCCTCACTGTCAAACATGGAGGTGGAAACATTATGCTTTGGGGGTGTTTTTCTGCTAAGGGGACAGAACAACTTCACCGCATCAAAGGGACAATGGACGGGGCCATGTACCCTCAAATCTTGGGTGAGAACCTCCTTCCCTCAGTCAGGGCATTGAAAATGGGTCGTGGATGGGTATTCCAGCATGACAATGACCCAAAACACACGGCCAAGGCAACAAATGAGTGGCTCAAGAAGAAGCACATTAAGGTCCTGGAGTTGCCTAGCCAGTCTCCAGACCTTAATCCCATAGAAAATCTGTGGAGGGAGCTGAAGGTTCAAGTTGCCAAACGTCAGCCTCAACCTTAATGACTTGGAGAAGATCTGCAAAGAGGAGTGGGACAAAATCCCTCCTGAGATGTGTGTAAACCTGGTGGCCAACTACAAGAAACGTCTGACCTCTGTGATTGCCAACAAGGGTTTTTCCACAAAGTACTAAGTCATGTTTTGCAGAGGGGTCAAATACTTATTTCCCTCATTAAATTGCAAATCAATTTATAACATTTTTCACATTCGTTTTTATGGATTCTTTTGTTGTTATTCTGTCTCTCACTGTTCAAATAAACCTACCATTAAAATTATAGACTGATCATTTCTTTGTCAGTGGGCAAACGTACAAAATCAGCAGGGGATCAAATACTTTTTTCCTCACTGTACATCAATGATGTCGCTCTTGCTGCCGGTGATTCTCCGATCCACCTCTACGCAGACGACACCATTCTGTATACTTCTGGCCCTTCTTTGGACACTGTGTTAACTAACCTCCAGTCCTTCCGTGGCCTCCAACTGCTCTTAAATGCAAGTAAAACTAAATGCATGCTTTTCAACCGATCACTGCCCGCACCTGCCCGCCCGTCCAGCATCACTACTCTGGACGGTTCTGACTTAGATAATGTGGACAACTACAAATACCTAGATGTCTGGCTAGACTGTAAACTCTCCTTCCAGACTCACATTAAATATCTCCAATCCAAAATTAAATCTAGAATTGGCTTCCTATTTCGCAACAAAGCATCCTTCACTCATGCTGCCAAACACCCTCATAAAACTGACCATCCTACCAATCCTTGACTTCGGAGATGTCATTTATAAAATAGCCTCCAACACTCTACTCAACAAATTGGATGCAGTCTATCACAGTGCCATCCGTTTTGTCACCAAATCCCCATATACTACCCACCACTGCAACCTGTACGCTCTCGTTGGCTGGCCCTCGCTTCATACTCGTCGCCAATCCCACTGGCTCCAGGTCATCTACAAGTCCCTGCTAGGTAAAGCCCCGCCTTATCTCAGCTCACTGGTCACCATAGCAGCACCCACCCGTAGCACGTGCTCCAGCCGGTATATCTCACTGGTCACCCCCAAAGCCAATTCTTACATTGGCCGCCTTTCCTTCCAGTTCTCTGCTGCCAAAATCACTGAAGCTGGAGACTCATATCTCCCTCGCTAGCTTTAAGCACCAGCTGTCAGTGCAGCTCACAGATCCCTGCACCTGCACATAGCCCATCTGTTAACAGCCCATCCTACTACCTATCCCCATACTTTATTTATTTATCTTGCTCCTGTGCACCCCAGTAACTTGCACATTTATCTTCTGAACATCTTCCATCCCAGTGTTTAATTGCTATATTGTAATTACCTCGCCACCATGGCCTATTTATTGCCCTACCTCCCATATCTTACCTCATTTGCACTCACTAATATAGACTTATTTTTTTTATTTTAAGTTTTCTACGATATTATTGGCTGTATGTCTGTGTATTCAATGTGTAAACTCGTTGTTGTATGTATCAAACTGCTGTGCTTTATCTTGGCCAGGTCGCAGTTGTAAATGAGAACTTGTTCTCAACTAGCCTACCTGGTTAAAATTATGTCTGTTGCAGAGACACGGGAAAATTAGTTTTGATCAGTTCTGGAAATAAAAGTGCTGAAAACATGTTTGCACACTATTTAAAAAGCTGTAGAACAAGTTGTAGGATGAAGAATACCAGAATTTTGGCGCAGGTACAGCCAACTAGTGATAGCTAACACTACCTGGCTACCTTTTTACAAATCGATACTTTGAGTCTTGTTATCGTTATAATATTGTCAAAAATTATATTGTAGTTTGTAACTGCCGATTCCCCACCATCACTTTCCAATTACCCACATATCTTTACGATATTTTCTTATTTCTCTCCGGCATGAGGGAGAATTATGAAAGTTCACAGATGTAGCAAGTATAGGTAGACCTACCGTTTTAGTTAGTGTTTTTACTGATAACAATTTTGTTTATGAATTATTAAGTGGTTAAAACTCATCACTCTATTACCGAATCGGTAACAGTGACTGAAAAGTCTGCAACAGAATGACTGCAATTGAATTGGCCACAATGGGGAAATCATAGTAATCCCAAACCACCGTTGCAGTGGAGAATGGTACAGTAGAGCACAAATGAGTAAGGTACAGTATAATGTAATATACTGTACTGAACTCTACTTTTCTGTACTGTACCAGGGGTCGCATTAACACAGAATTCTGCGTATTTAAAATTAAAGCAAAAAATAAAGATAAACACTAAATAAATATCTTGCTGTGTTTTGTAAGCACAAATCTAAAATGCTTCTTATTGTAATATCTGCTCAGCTTCAGAAAAATGTTGTGCTTCAGTTGCACTTCTCCGCTCAGATGAGAAATCTGTGCTCTCGCCGTCAGACTAAGCAAATTCATGTATTCACGAACGGGCATTCTATCAGCAGACAGCACTCTGATTGATGTGTAGCTAATTTTCTCTGTGTACTTTTATCCGGTAAAATGCAAGATTAACTTCAAGCAAAACATTAGGAAATGTAGATGGTTGCAATCATTCTATGAAAAACATTAGAAATGTGATGCACGTGCTTCGTTTTGCAAAAAATACTTCGCTTTTTCATTGTAAGCTCATTTATTTGTGTGGCTGCTAGCCAAATGGCATTACACTTCTGTTGTCATCTGATGAAAATGAAGCTATTTTCTGCCGAATGTTTGGCATTCATTTATTTTGTGTGATGAAAAACCATAGTTGCATGCCCCTGATCACTGTTGACTTTTAATATAAAACACAGATTTTTTGGATGGTCTTCTGTACTGAACTATACTGTGCTGTACTCTACTGTGCTATACTGTGATGTCCAAACTTGTTGAACATAGTCATGTCTAAGATTAGTAGATATTAGGTCCGTTCTGGACCAACCAAATTTGTTTGGGAGCCAAACTCATTAGAATAATAGCCAATGTGTAGAATAATACCCAAACATGCAAGGGAGGATATTACATTTTTCTACCTATGTACATCACCATGAAGATAATGACATTCATGGGTCTTTCGATAAGTAAAAGGGCCAATGTGTCACATTGGGATCAACATTTCAAAATGGGTTTAAAAAATGTATAAAAGTAGAGGAACAAAAGTGAATATATGCAAATTGGCTCGTAACTCCACCTATACAACAACATAGGCCTAGGACTATACATCCTTTAAAGACAGACATTGGCAAGTCAAATTCTAGGAATTTCAGTGTTATACAATGTTATAATTCATATAATTGTACATATAGGGCCTAATATAGAACCCCCTACCTCTCCCAGCATACAAAAAGTAGCCATTACCAGAATAATGCATTTTTAGGCCTTGCGAATGCATTGATAGACTGGTCGACGCAGGGACACATAATAAAGCCATGAATAGCGGTAGCATTAATCTCATCATTGCTGTTTTTATGATGAGAAAGTTACCACAAAAAAGGTTCCAAGTTGAAGGCAACAGATATTTTTGTCCTCATAATAACTGCATTTGGTTTTACCGCAACACCCTTCAATTGAAGCGTGGGAAACAAATGAGTGGTCACATCTCTCACAAAAAATTATCAAAAATGAAATCACAGATAATTCTTAGGGAGCAGGAGAACTTAGAATTGGCTAAAATAATTACAAGTACTTTTCAAGCAATAAATTGAGGAAATGTCAGATTTTCAAGATAGGCCTTTTCAAGTAATGAATGACACCAAAATATTCTTGACATTCCTCGCATATGCCTTTTTTACAGTACTTAGTGCCTGCGATGCAACATCAGCCCATCACAACAGCTGTTTGTCATTCTGAAAATGTCTTCCTAGATCAGATGATGTGTGAAAATGTCACGGTGTAACTATTTTGCATAATTAAGAAAGAACCACGTTAATGAAAATATCGATTTAGGTTTTAAGTATCAAGGTAAGGTGACTCGGTTAGAAGCATTCAATTTTGCAATCTCATACATCATTTGGAATTTGTGAAAACTTTTTTCACTCTGTAACAACATAAGGAGACACACAATGTTACGTAGTTACACTGCATTTCTGAGATCTCTATTAAAAAAAACTGTCCAACAGCTGTATCCACGATTCTTACAGGGTTTGACTTCAATGTCAAATTTAACTGCTTAATGTATGACAACAATCTACACTGCCATAAATGCAAGGACAGAAAAGTAATGTTTTAATGTCACGATTTTTGGACAATCCGTCAAGGATAAAGGGTTAAACAGGTTTAATCAACTCTTCAATTTTATTGAATATAGCTATGATCCCCCTTATGTCTTCATGTAATGACATGAAAAAAAAATGGCAGATTGTCATTGACTTGTCAACAGCTGTAACAAGTTGCCCAGTGTAGGAAATCCTCACTGGTACCCTAGTTTATAGAAAGGCCTGTATATTTCTGTATATTACAGATCAAGGAAACATGATATTATTTTACTGTCAATATGTTACCAGGTGTTGATCCACTTCACTTACTGAAGTTCAATAACCAAAAATGTACTGAACAAAAAATATAAACGCAACATGAGACAATTTCAAAGATTTTACTGAGTTACCGTTAATAATATAATAAAATCAGTCAATTGAAATAAGTAAATTAGGCCCTAATCTATGTATTTCACATGACTGGGAATACAGATATGCATCTTTTGGTCACAGATATATATATAAAAAAAAAAAGTAGGGTCATGATAAAAATAACGGTCAGTATCTGGTGTGACCACCATTTGCCTAATGCAGTGCGACACATCTCCTTCGCATAAAGTTGATCAGGCTGTTGATTGTGGCCTGTGGAATGTTGTCACACTCCTCTTCAATGGCTCTGCGAAGTTGCTGGATATTGTCGGGAACTGGAACACAACTGTCGTACACGTCAATCCAGAGCATCCCAAACATGCTCAGTGGGTGACGTCTGCAGAGTATGCAGGCCATAGAAGAACTGGGAAATGTTCAGCTTCCAGAAATAGTGTACAGATCCTTGCGACATGGGGCCGTACATTATCATGCTGAAACATGATGGCAGCGGATAAATGGCACAACAATGGGGCCTAAGGATCTCGTGTTCGTTGTCCGTAGCTTATGCCTGCCCATACCATAGCCCAACAGCCACCATGGGGTTCTCTGTTCACAACATTGGCATCAGCAAACCGCTCACCAACACAACGCCATACACGTGGTCTGCAATTGTGAGGCCTGTTGGACGTACTGCCAAATTCTCTAAAACGATGTTGGATGCGGCTTAAATGAACATTACATTCTCTGGTAACAGCTCTGGTGGACTTTCCTGTAGTCAGCTTGCCAATTGCACGCTCCCTCAACTTGAGACATCTGTGGCATTATGTTGTGACAAAACTGCACATTTTAGTGGCCTTCTATTGTCCTCAGCACAACGTGCAACTGTGTAAGAATCATGCTTCTTGATATGCCACACCTGTCAGGTAGACTGATTATCTTGGCAAAGGATAAATGCTCACGAACAGGGATGTAAACAAATTTGTGCACAAAATTTGAAAGAAATAAGCATTTTGTGCATATAGCAAATTTCTGGGATCTTTTATTTCAGCTCATGAAACATAGGACCAACACTTAACATGTTGCGTTTTATATTTTTGTTCAGTATACAATAAGCTATAATAAAATAACAAAGGCCAAGTAGTAAAAATCTTTTTTTTTTTTTTACATCCCTGTTCGTGTGCAATATTCAGAGGTGGAAACTTTCCGTGGGAATATATGGGAATTAACGGAAATATATGCAAATGTAATGTTTTTTGCATTGGATATATTTACCATGTCATATGGAGAACCTTATAAGTAGACATAATTGCAAATGTATTAAATCCTAACAATTTAGTTACGAATTGAACTTTAATTAAATGAGTTGACTCTTCACATGGGATTATTTCACTGAACAGCCAAAGAAAGGGAATATTGAATGATCTCCAATGATCCATCGCATCTCCCAAAAACGTTTTCAACATACATCTGGAAAATGATAGCCTAGAAACTAAAGCTTTGGTTGTCTTCCTCTCAGGCTTCAATATCTTCTCCCTGGACCTCCTCAATGTCCACCTCTTGAACCTGGTAAAGAAGCTCAAATTGAGAATAGTTTTTTATTACATGTGTAAGGCTTGTTTTTCTTTGGAGGCCAGAAACCCGTTTCAACAAATTGTGGCTGAACGACAACACGGATAATATAGAGTTGGCAGGATTTTCCATGCACCGGCAGAACAGAGATGCTACGTCTGGTATGACGAGGGGTGGGGGGTGTGTGTCTTTTTGTCAATAACAGCTGATGCGCGATGTCTAATATTAAAGTCTCGAGGTATTGCTCGCCTGAGGTAGAGTACCTTATGATAAGCTGTAGACCACACTATCTACCAAGAGAGTTCTCATCTATATTATTCGTAGCCGTCTATTTACCACCACAGACCGATGCTGAATCGGCACTTCTAGTAGCCGGGGACTTTAAATGTCTGGTTCACTCACGTTACTGAGGAATGTGATTGTCATTAGGACTTGCGGTGGTACATATCATAGATGTTTATCTATGATGCTTATATTTTTCTGTTATTGTAATGTACTGTATGTGTTTATTTATACATTTTATAGTGTGTCTATGTTTAAGTTATGTCGGATATTTGTCTCAAATATTGTTCCCCCCTACTGCTGTCTTGGTTGGACCAGGTCTCTCTTTAAAAATAGATTTTATCTTAATGAGACTAACCTGGATAACAAACACTGCATCGTTTGGAATGGCCCCTAAAGCAAGCATTTCACGGTAAAGTCTGCACATGTTGTGTTTGGCGCATGTGACATAACATTTGATTTGATTGTCATTGGATGGGTTACCTTTAAATATTGATCAGCAGCACCAGGCCTATATGGGGTTTGTCACCTTTCTAATTAGTTGAGCTGTTATTTCAGCCCATGTGAAAGGCAGCTATTACATTTAAATCCACATTTGTTAACTGGGTTTTTCTATGTCATTTCAGCAAGCCATAAAGGGATAGTTCACCCAAATTAAATAGCATTTTATTTTTTACTAGGCAAGTCAGTTAAGAACACATTCTTATTTTCAATGACGGCCTAGGAACAGTGGGTTAAACTCCCTTGTTCAGGGGCAGAATGACATATATGTACCTTGTCAGCTTGGGGATTTGAACTTGCAACCTTTTGGTTACTAGTCCAATGCTCTAACCACTAGGCTCTGACCACTATATACCTGGTCAATGGACTGTTTACAGGGTAAGAAAACCAATATGTAATTTGGGTGAATAATCACTTTTAACAAAAGGGGGGTGGGCTCTTCAAATAATCATCTAATAGGAGTAACAGAACCATATAGTGGTCAGAACCTGGTGATATCAGGATGTAGGATGGGACATAAACCCAACATTTTAATTTACTAATTTCTCTGAACTGGGGAAAACAACATCACCAAATTTACTGAGAACACATTACATAGGATGAAGAAACAATATTCAGAGCCGCAGCTCCATACTACTTGTCAAACATAGAGAACTGATACTGTATACTCGTTGTTGGGGTGGGATTGGTGATGAAGGTCCATGGGTGGCCTTTGACCATCCAAATCAGATGTTAGGTACTATTATATATGAATCCTGTAAAATGGCCAAATTGGGCGCAATCAATTTGCTTAATTTCTCTGAGCCAAAATTATATTTCAGAAAAATGATGTTGCAGGAATGCTAATCTTAACGGTTTCTAACAACAGAAGCGATTTCATAACAATCTGAGATGGTGGGTGTCAATCCTCTTTCTTGTGCTTTTTGAGGTGGAACTACCCAACTAACAAATGAATGCAATATGCCTACTGAGGTGTTTTCTTCCCCCACTACCATCTATAATGGGCATGTAGGCCTAGCGGCTAGCCTTAGTTCAAAGAGTTGATTGAGGCATGAGCCATGACGTTTTCAGAATAGCATGCCATAGGTTAATACCTCTAAGTAGTTTGTCTAGTCAAATTATTCAGTCCTTCAAAAGCCTAGTCTTATTTGCGTTTAGTCAGTTCCTAGGCTACCCCAGGGAAGGAGCAGTGGTTCTGTAGTCAAACTAATCGTTTAACAACATTGTTTCCTTTGTTGGGACATGTTGGAGTGTTTGTCTGAAGATTATTGATGCTCTGTTTTAATGGTCACTCACAGCACCACACACCTGACATTGCCTAAATGGCCTCAGCTCACAGCTTGTCTAATAACAAGGCATAAGCCTAGGGCCAGGCAGCCAAGTACTTCTAGTCTTCCATTAGCCTAGCCTGTTCAGTCATACATATTTCTATAGGCATGTAGAATTCATTCTTTCAGTCATGTATTTTTTCTTCATTTTCTATGATACTCATAACCTGCAAGAATGTTAAGGCTAGTTAGTTTTCCATTTTCCACTATTCTCCACTCAGTTGTTGACCAATGTTTACGTGTGACACTTTGGGCTAGTGTAATCGTCCTCTCTAACTCCCACTTGTTCCCATACACATTAGCCTACACACTGTCTCAAAGCTTCTCAAATTATCCTGCTGCAAGACTACAAATGTAATTTCAGTTGCCTGTTAGGCTACAAACAACACGTCGATTATGTCTAAAGTTAGTCTTGGGTTTCATTGATTCAGTAGGTCAACATTTGCATATGCCCTAGAACCAGTGGACTTGCCTCGGAAGGGCCAGAGTTATGAATAAGCTCAGTTTACACAAAAGATGAGTCCAAAGCTCCATCTCTTGATCACACAATCATTCATTAGAAAATAACCTTTTTATTTTTTGTTTTATCTTTTCTAGGAAATGCAGTTTGCTCCCAGCACAACGAGAACGTTTACGTATCGGGTATTTCTAATGGTAAGTTGGTTTAGCCTAGATCACATGATTTATGATTATCTCTGAGCTTGTAATGTAGGCAGTAACTTACAACTCAGCCTTTGTTTTTGTCTGCGAAGAACCAAACAGTACAATTGTTGCCCACAGCAGACTTTCAGAATAGCCTTTTTGCATGAACAGAACACTGTTCATTTCATATACCCTTGGATTGAAATAGCATTTAGTCTGTCAGTGGTGAGTTAGTACTATGTTTTTAGTCAGGGAAATGGGATAGGCCTACTCTTGGCTTGCTGTGCACTCTTCCAATGCACATTAATTAAGAGGCATTTTAACGGAAAACCGATAAATGATGGCTGTTTAAACATGAATTATTGTCTATTTGTCACATTCCTAGCCTGGTCCAGAGCTAACAATCAAAGTGAAATACATTAAAATATCATTTTCAACCCGATCAGAAACATTGTGGTCACAATCTTATTTCCTAAATGGTGTCACTGATGTGCCATGTTGAATTTGGGAACTATTTCCCAATAAAGATGTTAGCTTTTTTCCATCCATTCAGATATCCAGTTCGCGACATACATTTTTAGTCGCTCTATAAATGTACAGTACCAGTCTCTAAAGTTTGGACACACGTACTCATTCCAGGGTTATTCTTTATTTGTACTATTTTCTACATTGTATAATAATAGTGAAGACATCAAAACTATGAAATAACACATATGGAATCATGTAGTAGCCAAAAAAGTGTTAAACAAATCAAAATATGTTTTATATTTGAGATTCTTCAAAGTAGCCACCCTTTGCCTTGATGATAGCTTTGCACACTCTTGGTATTCTCTCTACCAGCTTTGAGGTAGTCACCTGTAATGCATTTCAATTAACAGGTGTGCCTTGATAAAAGTGCATTTGTGAAATGTTTTTCCTTAACTACTTAGGGACAGAAATTAACTACTTTCCAGGACAGATATTTTCCTCAGGTTTTCGCCTGCTATATCCGTTCTGTTATACTCACAGACATTATTTTAACACTTTTAGAAACTTCAGAGTATTTCCTATCCAATTGTACTAATTATGTGCATATCCTATTTTCTGGGACTGAATGGCAGGCATTTTACTTTGGGCACGCCAGACTCTCCAAAACCGTCTCCTCGGCAGCCACTCCCTAAGAAGTTAAAGTCTTAGGGATCGGTGGGACAACATCCGGTGAAATGCAGAGCGCCAAATTCAAATTTGGTTGTACACCATTCAAAAGCTTAGAATCTTGGTAATCGAACCGTGTTGTTGGATTTACAATAGGCTTTACGGCGAAAGCAGAACATTCGATTGTCTGAGGACAGCAACATATTATTCAAACCAGCACAGGCGATACAACATTTTTTAAAGCGATAAAATAAATCACTTACCTCTGAAGATCTTCCTCTGTTTGCAATCCCACGGGTCCCAGGAACACAAAGAATAGCCGTTTTGTTCTATAAAGTCCTTCTATATCCCAAAAAGTATGTTTAGTTGGCGCCATGGAGTTCTGTAATCCAGTCATTCAACATGCAGACAAAGAAATCCCAAAAGTACCGGTAAAGTTCGTCCAAACAAATCAAACGATGTGTCTAATTAATCCTCAGGTTGTCAAATATCTAAATAAACAATAATATTTCAGACGGAAAATACTCTGTTCAATAGGAAAGAAAAATAACGAGGAACTTCCATTTCTTGTTCGTTTAAAAAAAAAAAAAGGACTGTTGACATCTAGTGGAAGCCATAGGAACTGCAATCTAGGAGCTAATTCCCTCTATAATCAATAGCAAGTCAATGGAAAGACAGTGACCTCAAAAAAACACATTTTCCGGATGGATTTTCCTCGGGTTTTCACCTGCCATATCAGTTCTGTTATACTCACAGACATTATTTTAACAGTTTTAGAAACTTCAGAGTGTTTTCTATCCAATACTACCAATGTAGTATTACTTTGGGCACGTCAGACTCTCCGTACTTCCGAACACTGCCCCCTAGCCCGTAGAGTTTAATGCATTTGAGCCAATCAGTTTTTGTGACAAGGTAGGGGTGGTATACAGAAGATGGCCCTATTTGGTAAAAGGCCAAGTCCATAATATGGCAAGAACCGCTCAAATAAGCAAAGGGAAACAACAGTCCATCATTACTTTATGACATGATGGTCAGTCAATCCGGAAAAGGTCAAGAACTTTAAAAGTTTCTTCAAGTGCAGTCGCAAAAACCATCAAGCGCTATGATGAAGCTGGCCCATGAGGACCACCACAGGAAAGGAAGACCCAGAGCACAGGATAAATTCATTAGAGTTAACTGCACCTCAGATTGCAGCCCAAAATAAATGCTTCACTGTGTGAATCAGGCCTTCATGGTCCAATTGCGCAAAGAAACCACTACTAAAGGACACCAATAAGAAGAAGAGACTTGCTTAGGCCAAAAAACACAAGCAATGGACATTAGACTGGTGGAAAGCTGTCCTTTGGTCTGAGTCCAAATGTGCAAGTTTTGGTTCCTTTGTGAGACGCAGAGTAGGTGAATAAATGATCTCTGCATGTGTGGTTCTCACCATGCATCATGGAGGAGGTGTGGGGGTGCTTTGCTGGTGACACTGTCTGTGATTTATTTAGAATTCAAGGCACACTTAACCAGCATGGCTACCACAGCATTCTGCAGCGATACGCCATCCCACCTGGTTTGCGCTTAGTGGGACTCATTTGTTTTTCAACAGGTCAATGACCCAAAACACACCTCCAGGCTGTGTAAGGGCTATCTTACCTAGGAGAGTGATGGAGTGCTGCATCAGATCTGGTCTCTACAATCACCTGACCTCAACCCAATTGAGATGGTTTGGGATGAGTTGGACTGCAGATTGGAGGAAAAGCAGCCAACAAGTGCTCAGCATATGTGGGAATTCCTTCAAGACTGTTGGAAAAGCATTCCTTGTGAACCTGGTTGAGAGAATGCCAAGAGTGTGCAAAGCTTTCAAGGCAAAAGGTGGCTACTTTGAAGAATCAAAAATAGATTTTGATTTGTTTAACACTTTTTTTGGTTACTACATGATTCCATATGTGTTATTTCATAGTTTTGATGTCTTCACTATTATTATATAAAGTAGAAAATAGTAAAAATAAAGAAAAACCATTGAGTAGGTGTGTCCAAACTTTTGACTTGTACTGTATAGGCCATCAGAAGCAAACTGTTTTTTCACTCACTATAAATAAGAACATTGTGGCCTACTTTTCTGATTCCATAGTGACATTTTGGTCATGACAAACTCACAACGGGTAGTCCATGGCTAATCTATAATCTTTTGGCTACATGACTTGCAAAGGAGTAGGCTATTTGATGCAGACATAAGTATAACATTTCCATTGTACAAAATCACATTCACTTATTGGCTCAAGGAAGTTTTGCACTGGCTTGGAAACATCTCTTGCAATAAATTTTTTATGATAAAACTATTAGTCATTTAAAGTTTTAAAACTTTTTTTTGTAGCCCAACAAAATTATATTACCCAACAAAAAATGTAACAGTGAGCATAAATTTTATTTCCATAGCTGCACGCATCAATATCTATTTGGAATAGGGAAATTATTTTGATGGTGATTTTATTTGATTTTGTTCCCTGTCAGAAGCTCTCTGGCAGTTGAAGCATCTAGCCTAATGAAAAACGAGGGTAATACATTTTTTGAATAAATATTTTATTTTAGCCTATACAATGCCTTCCGAAAGTATTCACACCCCTTTACTTTTTCCACATTTTGTTGTTACAGCCTGAATTTGAAATGTATTACGTTGAGATTGTTTCACACAATACCTCGTAATGTCAAACTCGTATTTTGTTTCTAGAAATTCATTTACAAAAAATTAAAAGCTGAATTGTCTTGAGTCCATAAGTATTCAACCTCTTTTGTTATGGCAAGCATAAGTAAGTTCAGGATTAAAACTGTGCTTAACAAATCACAGAAGTTGCAAAGTCATTCTGTGTTCAATAATATGTGGTTAATATGATTTTTGAATACTACCCCATCGCTTTACCCCACACATACAATTATCTGTAAGGTCCCTCAATCGAGTAGTGAATTTCAAGCACAGGTTCAAACCACAAAGACCAGGGAGGTTTTTCAATACCTCGCAAAGAAGGACACCGATTAGTAGATGTGTAACAACAACAAAAAAGCAAACGCTGATTATCGGTTTGAGCATGGTGAAGTTATGAATTAGGCTTTGGAAGATGTATCAATACACCCAGTCACTACAAAGAAGCATGCATCCTTCTTAACTCAGTTGCCGGAGTGGAAAGAAACTGCTCAGGGATTTCACCATGAGGCCAATGGTGATTTCAACAGTTACAGAGTTCGGGCTCCCGAGTGGCGCAGCGGTCAAAGGCACTGCATGTCAGTGCAAGAGGCGTCACTGCAGTCCCTGGTTTGAATCCAGGCTGCATCACATCCGGCTGTGATTGGGAGTCCCATAGGGCGGCACACAATTGGCCCAGCATCGTCTGGGTTTGGCCGGGGTAGGCCGCCATTGTAAATAAGAATTTATTCTTAACTGACTTCCCAAGTTATTTTTTTTTTAAATGGTTGTAATATGAGAGAACTGAGGATGGATCTACAACATTGTAGTTATGACACGTACCAACCTAAATGACGGTGAAAAGGAAGCCTGTACAGAATACAAAATATTGCATCATGTTTGCAACAAGGCACTAAAGTAATACTGCAAAATATGTGGCAAAGTAATGAACATTCTGACCTGAAATATTTGGGGCAAATCCAACACATCACTGAGTACCACTCTTCATATTTTCGAGCATAGTGGTGGCTGCATCATGTTATGGGTATGCTTGTCATCGGCAAGGACTAGGGAGTTTTTTTTAGCATAGAAAGACACAGAATACAGCAAAGCATAATCTTCGAGGAATACCTTGTTGTTTTTCCAACAGACACTGGGAGATGAATGCACATTTCAGCAGTACAATAACCTAAAACACATGGCCAAATATACACTGAACATCTAAATCCATTTAAGTAGCTAAATTCCCTTTTTGCCCTTCGTCGAAGCATGGACTCTACAAGGTGTCAAGCGTTCCAAACGGATGCTCGGCCATGTTGCCTCCAATGCTTCCTAAAGTTGTGTCAAATTGGCTCAATCTCCTTTGGGTGGTGGACCATTCTTGATACACACGGAAAACTGTTGAGCGTGAAAAATCCAGCAATGTTGCAGTTCTTGACACACTCAAACCGGTCCACCTGGCACCTACTACCATACCCTGTTCAAAGTCTCTCTGCTTCCATACGGCAAGCGGTACCGGTGCATCAGGTTGATACAACAGTAGCTAAGATGGGGAGAAGTCTGTCCATAATAATGCGTTGCTCTACCTTAACAGCGCTATCAACAAGGCAGGTCTTACAGGCCCTGGTTTTGTTGCACCTGAACTACTGTTCAGTAGTGTGATTAGGTGCCACAAAGAGGGACTTGGAAAAGTTGCAGTTGGCTCAGAACAGGGCAGCACGGCTGGCCCTTAAAAGTACACGGAGAGCTAACAATAATAACATGCATGTCAATCTTCGTAAGAGGTGTTGACAAGCTGAAGGTACCGATTTGTCTGTTTTTAAAATACTAACTCACAGCTCAGACACCCATGCATACCCCACAAGACATGCCACCAGAGGTCTCTTCACGGACCCAAAGTCCAGAACAGACTATGGGAGGCGCACAGTACTACATAGAGCCATGACTACATGGAACTCTATTCCACATCAGGTAACTGATGAAAGCAGTAGAATCAGATATTGAAAGCAATTAAAAATACACCTTCTGGAACTGCGGGGACTGTGAAGTAACACACACGATAACATGGATTTTGTGTTGTGGAGTATGCACCTGAGGGCACACACTTAGTGTGTTGTGAATTCTTTAATGTTTTTACATTTGTATAACTGCCTTAATTCTGCCGGACCCCAGGAAGAGTATCCTCTGCCTTTACATCAGCTAATGGGTTTCCAATGTGGAAATTTTTTGCTTGCCGAGGATTATAGGATGATTGAAGTGGCTTCCTTGATCATGCAGATTGCCAGCTTACGTAAGAAACTTGGGGAAACGCAGATTGGAATGTTTACCTTTTCTACGCCGGTGGCTGGATGGTGTTCGCACTTGTTGGATGCATCTCTGCCTTGCCGTTTGTTGTTGTCCGGCTGGCTGGTGTTTCCCAGAGTTCGCTCTCCAGGGGAGCCATCTTCTTCCTCTCCTCCCCCATCAGATAGCGGAGTCGAAGGAGCACAGCAAGTGGGGCATGCAAATCCAATGATGGTTGCATGTTACGAGCCATGGAATCTGAAGACAGCTGCCTGCCGCAAAGCAGGCTACACTCCCTACGACAGGCCGGGAGCAGATACAAACAACTAATAGTTTCGCCGCCCTGGATCCTGATCTTCCTGCACCTTCGTCACTGAAGGTACCTGTGTCTCTCGGCCGCCGTGCCTACTCATTCCCCTACGATTTTGATGTCGGCAACCTTACGTCCCTGCTCTGGATCGAGTGGGCCTGCACCAGGCACCGGGAGCTACTGACTCAAGTTATCCTGCCTCTCGCCCGTCCATAAAGGGTTCTCCGAATCCTGTGAAGCGTTGGAGTGGGCGAATTTCCTCGTCCTTCTCGCCAGCTTTGATTTTGGCAGATAAGAAATGTGACTGTTCCTGGTGCAAAAAGAATGTCCTATCGCGGGGGCTCAAGTAAATTACATTACTAAGCTGCTCCTGAATGTTCTACACCAGGACACGGACATCAATTCTATCGTAGTCCATGTGGGTTTTAATGATATTATGAAGTCATCTCTGAACTGTTGAAACTGGATTTTAAAGAGCTGACTGATTCTCTGTAGACACAAATAAAAGACCCATCATATTTGTCCCTGTGCCTTCTTTGAATCGTGTCATTGAATGCTTTAGCTGGATTCTTTCTCTGGCTACGTGATTATTGCAGCTCAATGGGTGTAACTTTTGTTGACAATTTCGATACCTTTTGGTAAACAAAACACGTTTCATAAGGAGGATGGATAATAGATCATACATTTTGATACAGTGGTAGTACTACATACATTTTACATTCGAGTAATTTAGCAGATGCTCTTATCCAGAGCCACTTACAGTAGTGAGTTCATGCATTTTCTCATACTGGTCCCCTGTGGGAATCAAACCCACAACCCTGGTGCTGCAAGTGCCAAGCTCTACCAACTGAGCCACATGGTTATAACATCAACAGAAAAGACAGAAATCCCAATGGTGGTGGTGTTGCTGTTTATGTTCAGAACTACATTCCTGTAAAGCTCAGAGAGGATCTCATGTTAAATTATGTTGGAAGTAATATGGCTACAGGTTCATCTGCCTCAACTAAAGCCCATTCTTGTGGGAAGCTGCTATAGACCACTAAGTGGTAGCAGTCAGTATCTGGATAACGTGTGAAATTCTTGATAAATGTATGTATTATCAACAGAGGTATATTTTCTGTGTGATTTCAATATTGACTTGCTTTCATCAAGCTGCCCACTCAAGAAAAAGCTTCAAACTGTAACCAGTGCCTGCAACCTGGTTCAGGTTGTCAGACAACCTACCAGGGTATTAACAATCAGCACAGGAATGAAATCATCAACATGTATTGATCACATCTTTACTAATGCTACAGACATTTGCTTGACAGCAGTATCCAAATCCATTGGATGTAGTGATCGCAATATAATACTAATATCTAGGGAAACCAAAGTCACACAAGAAGTTTAGTAGTGATTCCTATGTTGATGTAAACAATATTTGTATGTCTGTGGTGTGTAATGAGGAGCAACCACACGCTGCACTTGACACATTTATGAAATTGCTTATTCCAGTTACTAATAAGCATGCACCCATTTAAGAAAATGACAAACTGTTAAATCCCTGTGGATTGATGAAGAATTGAAAAGTTGTATGGTTGAGAGAGCTGAGGCAAATAAGTCTGGCTGGACAACTGATTGGCAAATGTACTGCAAATTGAGAAATCGTGACTAAACTAAATAAGAAATTATACTATTAAACAAAGATGAATGATAGTAAAAAAGCTCTTGGCTTTTTACAATTGGTTCAGATCAGGGCAGCACGGCTGGGCCTTGAATCTACACAGAGAGCTAAAATTAATATGTCAATCTCTCGTGGCTCAAAGTGGAGGAGAAATTGACATCACTACTTGTTTTTGTAAGAGGTGTTGACATGCTGAATGCATCGAGGTGTCTGTTTAAACTAATAGCACACAGCTCAGACACCTAATTCCACATCAGGTAACAGATGCAAGCAGTAGAATCAGATTTAAAAAAAAAAAAAACAGATATACACCTCATGGAGCAGCGTGGACTGTGAAGAGAACATCTGTAATTTTAGTCCCATTTCAAATCTGCCATGTCAGTAATTTTTACTTGGCAGGAAGGTTATTATCCCAGCCCTAAAAACCTACTGTTTTTCAGCAAACTCCCAGATCTTCTGATAATAATTATCCAGTGCGAATCGTCACACCTCTGTTTTGAGGGATATTACAGAGTTGAACAGGTGCCGCACCCAGTTTGAGTAAGAAAATTGGGACAATTTGATGCTTAAAACAAAGTACTATCAAATCAAATTTATTTATAAAGCCCCCCTTACATCAGCTGATGTCACAGAGTGCTGTACAGAAACCCAGCCTAAAACCCCAAACAGCAAGCAATGCAGGTGTAAAAGCACGGTGGCTAGGAAAAACTCCCTAGAAAGGCCAAAACCTAGGAAGAAACCTAGAGAGGAACCAGGCTGTGAGGGGTGGCCA
The DNA here is from genome assembly GCA_030435695.1 of Brachymystax lenok tsinlingensis. NCBI lineage: Eukaryota > Metazoa > Chordata > Actinopteri > Salmoniformes > Salmonidae > Brachymystax > Brachymystax lenok. The sequence goes on along the minus strand of CM059806.1, from coordinate 398,533 downwards.
GTCCTCTTCTGGCTGTGCCGGGTGCAGATTATAACAGAACATGGACAAGATTTTAAAATGTTCATAAAACAGGCAGAACAGTTGAAACTGGAGAAGCAGCATGGCCAGGTGGACTCGGGACATCAAGGAGTCATCAGGCCAGGTAGGCCTTGAGGAATGGTCCTAATGCTCAGGTCCTCAGAGAGAGAGAGAGAGAGAGAGAGCATACTTAAATTCGCACAGGACACCAGATAAGAGAAGAAATACTCCAGATATAACAGACGGACCCTAGCCCCCCGACACAAACTACTGCAGCATAAATACTGGGGGCTGAGACAGTAGGGGTCGGAGACACTGTGGCCCCGTCCGACGATACCCGGACAGGGCCAAACAGGCAGGATATAATCCCACCCACTCTGCCAAGCACAGCCCCCACACCACTAGAGGGATATCTTCAACCACCAACTTACCATCCTGAGACAAGGCCGAGTATAGCCCACAAGATCTCCGCCACGGCACCAGTAAGCCAGTGACTCAGCCCCTGTAATAGGGTTAGAGGCAGAGAATCCCAGTGGAGGGGAACCGGCCAGGCAAAGACAGCAAGGGTGGTTCGTTGCTCCAGTGCCTTTCCGTTCACCTTCACACTCCTGGGCCAGACTACACTCAGTCATAGGACCTACTGAAGAGATGAGTCTTCAATAAAGACTTAAAGGTTGAGACCGAGTCTGCGCCTCTCACATGGATAGGCAGACTATTCCATAAAAATGGAGCTCTATAGGAAAAGCCCTGCCTCCAGCTGTTTGCTTAGAAATTCTAGGGACAGTAAGGAGGCCTGCGTCTTGTGACCGTAGCATACGTGTAGGTATGTACGGCAGGACCAAATCGGAAAGATGGGTAGGAGCAAGCCCATGTAATGCTTTGTAGGTTAGCAGTAAAACCTTGAAATCAGCCCTTGCATTAACAGGAAGCCAGTGTAGAGAGGCTAGTACTGGAGTAATATGATCAAATTTTGGGGTTCTAGTCAAGATTCTAGCAGCCGTGTTTAGCACTAACTGAAGTTTATTTAGTGCTTTATCCGGGTAGCCGGAAAGTAAAGCATTGCAGTAGTCTAACCTAGAAGTTACAAACGCATGGATTAACTTTTCTGCATCATTTTTGGACAGAAAGTTTCTGATTTTTACAATGTTACGTAAATGGAAAAAAGCTGTCCTTGAAACAGTCTTGATATGTTCGTCAAAAGAGAGATCAGGGTCCAGAGTAACGCCGATGTCCTTCACAGTTTTATTTGAGACGACTACAACCATCAAAATTTATTGTCAGATTCAACAGAAGATCTCTTTGTTTCTTGGGACCTAGAACTAGCATCTCTGTTTTGTCAGAGTTTAAAAGTAGAACATTTTCCGCCATCCACTTCCTTATGTCTGAAACACTTTTTGGGGCTTCACCATGTTTCATCGAAATGTACAGCTGTGTGTCATCCGCATAGCAGTGAAAGTTAACATTATGTTTCCGAATGACATCACCAAGTGGTAAAATATATAGTGAAAACAATAGTGGTCCCAAAACAGAGTCTTGAGGAACACCGAAATTGACAGTTGATTTGTCAGAGGACAAACCATCCACAGAGACAAACAGATATCTTTCCGACAGATAAGATCTAAACCAGGCCAGAACTTGTCCATGTAGGCCAGTTTGGGTTTCCAATCTCTCCAAAAGAATGTGGTGATCGATGGTATCAAAAGCAGCACTAAGGTCTAGGAGCACGAGGACAGTTGCAGAGCCTTGGTCTGACGCCATTAAAAGGTAATTTACCACTTCCACAAGTGCAGTCTCAGTGCTATGATGGGGTCTAAAACCAGACTGAAGCGTTTCGTATACATTGTTTGTCTTCAGGAAGGCAGTGAGTTGCTGCGCAACAGCTTTTTCTAAAATGTTTGAGAGGAATGGAAGATTCGATATAGGCCGATTAGTTTTTTTATATTTTCTGGGTCAAGGTTTGGCTTTTTTAAGAGAGGCTTTATTACTGCCACTTTTAGTGAGTTTGGTACACATACGGTGGATAGAGAGCTGTTTATTATGTTCAACATGGGAGGGCCAAGCACAGGAAGCAGCTCTTTCAGTAGTTTAGTTGGAATAGGGTCCAGAATGCAGCTTGAAGGTTTAGAGGCCATGATTATTTTCATCAAGGTGTCAAGAGATATGGTACTAAAAAAACTTGAGTGTCTCTCTTGATTTTATGTCCTGGCAAAGTTGTGTGGACTCAGGACAACTGAGCTTTGGAGGAATACGCAGATTTAAAGAGGAGTCCGTAATTTGCTTTCTAATGATCATGATCTTTTCCTCAAAGAAGTTCATGAATGAATCACTGCTAAAGTGAAAGCCATCCTCTCTTGGGGAATGCTGCTTTTTAGTTAGCTTTGCGACAGTATCAAAAATAAATTTTGGATTATTCTTATTTTCCTCAATTAACTTGGAAAAATAGGATGATCGAGCAGCAGTGAGGGCTCTTCGATACTGCACGGTACTGTCTTTCCAAGCTAGTCGGAAGACTTCCAGTTTGGTGTGGCGCCATTTCCGTTCCAATTTTCTGGAAGCTTGCTTCAGAGCTCGGGTATTTTCTGTATACCAGAGAGCTAGTTTTTTATGGCAAATGTTTTTTGTTTTTAGGGGTGCGACTGCATCTAGGGTATTGCGCAAAGTTACATTGAGTTCCTCAGTTAGGTGGTTAACTGATTTTTGTACTCTGACGTCCTTGGGTAGGTGGAAGGATTCTGGAAGGGCATCTAGGAATCTTTGGGATGTCTGAGACACGACTTTTGATGATCCTTGGTTGGGGTCTGAGCAGATTATCTGTTGCGATTTCAAGCGTAATAAAATGGTGGTCCGATAGTCCAGGATTATGAGGAAAAACATTAAGATCCACTACATTTATTCCACGGGACAAAACTAGGTCCAGAGTATGACTGTGGCAGTGAGTAGGTCCGGAGACATGTTGGACAAAACCGATGATGGCTCCAAAAGCCTTTGGAGTGGGTCTGTGGACTTTTCCATGTGAATATTAAAGTCACCAAAAATTTGAATATTGTCTGCCATGACTACAAGGTCATCCGATAAGAATTCAGGGAACTCAGTGAGGAACGTTGTATATGGCCCAGGAGGCCTGTAAACAGTAGCTATAAAAAGTGATTGAGTATGCTGCATAGATTTCATGACTAGAAGCTCAAACGACGAAAACGTCGTTTTTTTTGTTTTTTTGTAAATAGAAATTTGCTATCGTAAATGTTAGCAACACCTCCGCCTTTGCGGGATGCGCGGGGGATATGGTCACTAGTGTAACCAGGAGGTGAGGCCTCATTTAACACAATAAATTCATCAGGCTTAAGCCATGTTTCAGTCAGGCCAATCACATCAAGATTATGATCAGTGATTAGTTCATTGACTAGAACTGCCTTGGAAGTGAGGGATCTAACATTAAGTAGCCCCATTTTGAGATGTAAGGTATCACAATCTCTTTCAATAATGGCAGCAATGGAGGAGGTCTTTATTCTAGTGAGATTGCTAAGGCGAACACCGCCATGTTTAGTTTTGCCCAACCTAGGTCGAGGCACAGACACAGTCTCAATAGAGATAGCTGAGCTGACTACACTGACTGCTAGTGGCAGACTCCACTAAGCTGGCAGGCTGGCTAACAGCCTGCTGCCTGGCCTGCACCCTATCTCATTGTGAAGCTAGAGGAGTTAGAGCACGGTCTATGTTCGTAGATAAGATGAGAGCACCCCTCCAGCTAGGATGGAGTCCGTCACTCCTCAACAGGCCAGGCTTGGTCCTGTTTGTGGGTGTGTCCCAGAAAGAGGGCCAATTATCTACAAATTCTAGCTTTTGTGTGGGGCAGAAAACAGTTTTCAACCAGCGATTGAGTTGTGAGACTGCTGTAGAGCTCATCACTCCCCCTAACTGGGAGGGGACCAGAGACAATTACTCGATGCCGACACATCTTTCTAGCTGATTTACACACTGAAGCTATGTTGCGCTTGGTGACCTCTGACTGTTTCATCCTAACATCGTTGGTGCCGACGTGGATAACAATAGCTCTATACTCTCTACACTCGCCAGATTTAGCCTTAGCCAGCACCATCTTCAGATTAGCCTTAACGTCGGTAGCCCTGCCCCCTGGTAAACAGTGTATGATCGCTGGATGATTCGTTTCAAGTCTAATACTGCGAGTAATGGAGTCGCCAATGACTAGTTTTCAATTTGTCAGAGCTAATGGTGGGAGGCCTCGGCGTCTCAGACCCCGTAACGGGAGGAGTAGAGACCAGAGAAGGCTCGTCCTCCGACTCCGACCCGCTGCTTAATGGGGAAAACCGGTTGAAGTTTCTGTCGGCTGAATGAGCGACACCGGTTGAGCATTGCTACAGCATTTCCTTCCAGAAGCCGTGAGAAAATTGTCTGGCTGCGGGGACTGTGCGAGGGGATTTCTACAACTGTCTGTACTTACTAGTGGCACAGACGCTGTTTCATCCTTTCCTACACTTGCATTTCCCTTGCCTAACGATTGCGTCTGAAGCTGGGCTTGCAGCACAGCTATCCTTGCCTTAAGGCAATAATTACATAACCAACATTCTATAGTAGTATTAGTCCCTTGCGAATAGGGCTTAAATCATGGAAAGAGCAGGTGTTCCTAATGTTTTGTACACTCAGTGTAGAAAGTCTATGGCAAGACTTGAAAATGTCTAGCAGTTATCAACAACCAACTTGACAGAGCTTGAAGAATAATGGGCAAATATTGTACAATCCAGGTGTGCAAATATCGTAGGTGCTTCTAACATTACTTATCTAATCAAGATATAGTTGTTTTTCTGTGTTTTCTGTAGATTGTTGACCAAAAATGAAAATTAAATACATATTATCCCCACTTTTTAACACAACAAAATTTGGAAGAAGTCAAGGGGTGTGAATACTTTCTGATTTTTCCATAGTCTTATGCAACAAAGGGCGATAGAAAATCAGTAGCTTACAACAACCTAGCATTATGGACAATGTTTATTGGCAGGTGGAATCATGTCCAATTAGGTTGCAAGGTAAAAATGGTAGGCGGGATCAGGTCAGCCCAGTATTGTCCAATGAGGTTGCATGGTGAATCCAAGCACATCTGTTTCTTTTACTCTTTGTGCACAGTGTAGGGTTCGAGTATGTAAGGTGGAATACAATCTTTGGTGACTCGTTTTGGCTTGTGACCACTACTTTCAAAACTACCGGCCAAAATTATCACTTTAAATGCTCAATTGTGTGTGTGTGTCCAGCCTGTGGAGAGGTGGCAGAGCAGATCAGGGCGTCCAGTGGAGTGATCACCAGCCCTGGCTGGCCCTTCCAGTACCCCTCCAGGATCAACTGCAGCTGGAACATCAGGGCCAACCCTGGGGAAATCATCACCATCAGGTACAGCACTACACCATCTCCTCTACACAATCTATACCGCTTCTCTCCCTCAGTACTTCGATCCATCTCTTCCTCTCCTCTCTTCCTCCTCTCCTCCCTCAGTATCTCCCTCAGTCTGTACCCTCCTCAGCCTAGCTGGATGCATACACTGCCCATGCACTATGAGGGCCTGATTAATGAAGGGGCTGATGCCTCCTGGCCCAAGCCTGTAGGGGGGCACTTGAGGCGGGAAAAATGCAGTTTTGTTTTTTTACTGCAACCGCCAAGTACAGAAGCCTGCGCTCAATAAGTGTTAATCAGCAGAGGGAAGAGAGGAGGTAGGGGGACCATATGGGGGTTGCGTAACTGGGGGCCCTAAGCAAGACAAAACACTTGTCGACCCTCTCAACCCGGCCCTACCATCCGTTCTATTAGCCAACGTGCAATCACTAGATAATAAACTGGATGAGCTCCTTTCGAGACTGTCCTACCAACGGGACATTAAAAACTGTAACGTCTTATGTTTCACCGAGTCGTGGCTAATCGACGATACAGATAATATACAGTTGGCTGGGTTTTCTGTGCATCGGCAGGACAGAACAGCTACGTCCGGTAAGACGAGGGGAGGGGCTGTGTGCCTTTGTCAATAACAGCTGGTGCGCAATGTCTAATATTAAGGTAATCTTGAGGTATTGTTCGTCTGAGTACCTAATGATAAGCTGTAGACCACACTATCTACCAAGAGAGTTCTCATCTATATTTTTCGTAGCCGTCTATTTACCACAAAAAAACTACGCTGGCACTAAGACCATACTCAACGAGCTGTATAAAGCCATAAGCAAACAAGAAAGTACTCATCCAGAAGCGGCGCACCTAGTGGCCAGGGACATTTATACAGGCAAACTTAAATCAGTTTTACCAAATTTCTATCAGCATGTCGCATGTGCAACCAGAGGGGAAAAAAAACTGTAGACCACCTTTACTCTACACACAGAGACGCATACAAAGCTGTCCCTCACCCTCCATTTGGAAAATCTGACAATAATTCTATCCTCCTGATTCCTGCTTACAAGCAAAAACTAAAGCAGGAAGTACCAGTGACTCACTCAATACGGAAGTGGTCAGATAACGTGGATGCTACGCTACAGGACTGTTTTGCTAGCACAGACTGGAATATGTTCTGATTCATCCAATGGCATTGAGGAGTTTACCACCTCAGTCACCGGCTTCATCAATACAGTCGTGGCCAAAAATATTGGCACCCTTGCACTTTTTTAAAGTAACTCTAAGTTTTTCCCTAAAAATAAGTTGAAATTGAACTAAGTATTTGGTCTCCACAATTATTTATTTCACTGTTAATATATATAACCTTTATTTTTGATTCAGAATGTAATATATCCATTTAAATCAGAAAATAAACAGAAATGGCATTGACAAAATGATTGACACCCTAGACTGCAATCAAGCGCTTTCTATAACCGTCAATGAGCTTCCTGCACCTCTGTACTGGCAGTTTGGCCAACTCCTCTTGTGCAAACTGGTCCAGTTCTCCCAGATTAGAAGGGTACCATCTCCTAACTGCTGTTTTCAAATCTCTCCACAAGTTTTCAATGGGATTTAGATCTGGACTTATTGTTGGGCCACTTCAGAACAGTCCAGGGTTTTGTCTTGAACCATTCCTGGGTGCTAAACATTGTTGAAATGTGTTTGGGGTCATTGTCCTGCTGGAAGAACCATGACCTGTGTTCGACATTGCACACGTTCAAGGCACCCAGTGCCAGAGGCAGCAAAGCATCCCCAAAACATCACTTAACCTCCATGTTTGACTGTAGGGAAGGTGTTCTTTTCTTTGAAAGCTTAATTTTGTTTTCTGTAAACATCGAGATGGTGTGCTTCACCAAAAAGCTCTAATTTGGACTCATCTGTCCACAGGACATTCTCCTAGAAGCATTTTGGCATGTTCAGGTGTGTTTTGGCAAATTGCAGTCAGGTTTTCTTAGGTCTTTCTCTCAGCAGTGGTGTCCTCCTGGGTCTCCTACCATATAACCCCCTTCATTGAGTTGATGACGGATGGTGCGAGTTGAAACTCGTAACTTGTGTCTGAAGGTCAGCTTGAATCTGTGTTGCAGTTGACCAAGGTGCTTTCTCCACCATTCAAACAATCCTTCGCTGCAATCTTCCATCAAGTTCTCTCTTGCGGCCATGTCCAGTGAGGTTGGCTACAGTGGAATGGGCCTTAAACTTCTTGATAACATTACATACGGTGGAAACAGGAACATCAAGGTCTCTGGAGATGAACTTGAGATTGTAGCCAAGCATGGACAATCTTGTCTCTGACCTACTCAGATCATTCTCTGGTTTTCTTTCTTTTGTCCATGCTCATTGTGGTACACACAGTGACACAAAACAGGAGAATGAGTCCTTTTCTCTATTCAAACTGGTTAAATATGTGATTTTTATACTGCAGGCACCTTCCACTCACCACAGGTGAGTTCAATTCAAGTAAATGAGAATCACCTGCTTGAAATCTAATTATTTCTAACTACTTTTAGAAAGTGCCAAAAATATTGACCCGGGCCATTTTAGGATTTCTTTGTGGAATTAGATAAGATTTAGTAAATTATTCAGATTATTTTTGTTTTGTTCAGCTGTTTTCCTTTCTCATGATGCCATCTATTTTGTGAAGTGCACCAGTCCCTCCTGCAGCAAAGCACCCCCACAACATGATGCTGCCACCCCCGTGCTTCTTGGTTGGGATGGTGTTCTTCGGCTTGCAAGCCTCCCCCTTTGTCCTCCAAACATAACAATGGTCATTATGGCCAAACAGTTCTAGAGGACATTTCTCCAAAAAGTACGATCTTTGTCCCCATGTGCAGTTGCAAACCGTAGTCTGGCTTTTTTATGGCGGTTTTGGAGCAGTGGCTTCTTCCTTGCTGAGCGGCCTTTCAGGTTATGTCGATATAGGACTCGTTTTACTGTGGATACTTTTGTACCTGTTTCCTCCAGCATCTTCACAAGGTCCTTTGCTGTTGTTCTGGGATTGATTTGCACTTTTCCCACCAAAGTACGTTCATCTTTAGGAGACAGAACGCCTCTCCTTCCTGAGCGGTATGACGGCTGCGTGGTCCAATGGTGTTTATACTACTGTTTGTACAGATGAACGTGGTACCTTCAGGTGTTTGGAAATTGCTCCCAAGGATAAATCAGACTTGTGGAGGTCTACAATTATTTTTTTCTGAGGTCTTGGCTAATTTCATTTGATTTTCCCATGATGTCAAGTAAAGAGGCACTGAGTTTTGAAGGTAGGCTTTGAAATATATCCAAAGGTGCAACTCCAATTGAATCAAATGATGTCAATTAGCCTATCAGAAGCTTCTAAAGCCATGACATAATTATCTGGAATTTTCCAAGCTGTTTAAAGGCACAGTCAACTTAGTGTATGTAAACTTCTGACCCACTGGAATTGTGATACAGTGAATTTTAAGTGAAATAATTTGTCTGTAAACAATTCTTGGAAAAATTACTTGTCATGCATTAGATGTCCTAACCAACTTGCCAAAACTAGTTTGTTAACTTCTTAGGGAGTGGTGGGGCGCTAGCCACTCCCGACACTACCAGGTGAAATGCAAGGCGCCAAATTCAAAATCCAAAAGTTGAATTGTTAAACATGCACCAATATACAAGTGTTTCATACTCATCAAAAGCTCTGTTTCTTGGCAATATCACAGCGTTGTCAGATTTCAAAAAGGCTTTATGGCGAAAGCATCACATTTGATTGTTTGAGGGTAGCACCTTCACTATTTTTCCCATTACCATGAATTCATAAGCCTTTCGCGGTTCACACAAAACACATTTCACAGCGAAAACAAATCAATTACCTGTTGAAGAACTTCTGCTGATGGCTTCCCAAGTGTCCAACGAAGACAATCCATGGTTCTTTTGTTAGAAAAAGTAATGTATTTTATCCATAAATATCCATTTGGTTCGCACGTTATAATCAGAAACGACAGCCTCCACTCCTCCATTGAAACGTGAAGAGAACTCGTTCAACTTATACCTATAAACTTGCCCAAGAACAATCAAACATCCTTTTTAATGTATCCTTAGGAACACTTTTATGTATATTTACTATAATAATTCAACCGGAATATAAACTGGGCTATAAGAAAGGAAAAAAACCACAGAGCGCGCTTGGCGAGAGCGCGCGTCCTCTTCTATTGACATCTCTGGGGACACTTCCTGATTCCTCTTCTTCTCTGCTCTAATAGCATCTAAAAAAAATCTGAACACTGTCTCGAGACTGTTGACATCCAGAGGAAGCGATCGGTACTGCATTAATATGCCCTTTTATGGGCATTTTCATAAGGGAGGGGTTCCAAATGAGCAATGTGTCAAAACCACTTTTTCCAGGACAGAAATTCCTCGGGGTTTTGCCTGCCATATCCGTTCTGTTTTACTCACAGACAAATGGTTAACACTTTTAGAAAATTCAGAGTGTTTCCTATCCAATGGTACTAAATATGTGCATATCCTATTTTCCGGGCCTGAATGGGAGGCATTTTACTTTGGGCACGCCAGGGTCTCCAAAACGGTCACCTCATGCGCTGCTCCCTAAGAAGTTAACAAGAAATTTGTGGAGTGGTTGAAAAACAAGTTTTAATGACTCCAACCTAAGTGTATGTAAACTTCCGACTTAAACTGTACGTACGGTCACTGTGGGGACAACGTCATCGATGCACTTATTGATGAAGCCAGTGACTGATGTGGTGTACTTTACAATGCTATCGGAAGAATCCCGGAACATATTCCAGTCTGTGCCAGCTAAACAGTCCTGTAGTAAAAACAGTCCTGTAGCTTAGTATCTGCGTCATCTGACCACTTCCGTATTGAGTGAGTCACTGGTACTTCCTGCTTTAGTTTTAACTTGTAAGCAGGAATCAGGACGATAGATTTATGGTCAGATTTGAGTTATTGGTTATGTCTCATCCAGTGTACTCTAACCCGGGAGGAAAGTCACCTAGTCATATCAGGGAAATACATTGATCATCTTTATTGTTGGGAAACTTCTTTCAACTGTTTGCTTTTTTCCAGCATGTACCCTATGAAAGTCGCTCATATTGGTGACATCCAATTTACAGACTTCGACTAGATATGTGGTTTTCTTACCTACTTCAGTTGAATGCACTTATTGTAATTCGCTCTGGATAAGAGTGTCTATAAAGCTAGAGTCCTTAACTAGTGAAACTGCCATGTCCTTTTGGGATATTTCAACAAGTTACTGCAAACAACGAACACTCGAACATCAATGCACACGCAATAGAACAGCAGAATATGTACTGCACATTTTATTTTACCAAGTTGCTAGACACTCCTCTCCATTGTTTCATCAACAAAACAATAACAAAGACGCTGGGGCGAACAGTGGTGCTGTTTCCCAAAATGCGTATTTGATCTTTAACTTACTAAAATGTGAAATGTACACTACATGAATGGTTTTTACTGTCGGGAAACCTCTTTAAACCCTTTGCCATTTCTCCACCCAGCTTCCAAGACTTTGAGATCCAGAGCTCTCACCGTTGCGGCCTGGACTGGATCTCCATTGGCACCTACAAGAACCTGGACGGCTACCGGGCATGTGGCTCATCCATCCCAGCCCCTTACATTTCCTCCCAGGACCACGTGTGGATCAAGTTCCACTCGGACGACACCATGACCGGCAAGGGCTTCAGGCTGTCTTATATAACAGGTAGCACCGCTCGCAGAGTCATGCTTTTTATATCTGTAGCAATGGCTACTGTATGGTCAGATCAGATATGTCATGTGGACAGATGTCTACTGCTGGTGAGGATGTCCCTCCCCCCAAGAGAAAAGAGAGAAATCAGCTTTTAGTTTTTTTGTCCTCTTACTATGCTTTTCTCTCTGTTGTCTCCAAGCATTGGATTTTCAAACATGTAAAAAGACAGAGGATCAGAGGCTCACGAACTGTGTACGTCTATAAATGAACGTATGAAGAAATTGATGCTGCTGATATAATGTTGATGGTGCACAGCTTGATCAATAGGCACTATCATTGTAGAACATTTTACTAAATGATCCCACAATTTTCGCTTGATTGTCACTAATGTGCATTAAATGGTGGTATTTCCCCTAGGGCTGTTGCGGTGACCAGATGTCCGCCACATCGGCGGTCACGAGTCATGAAGGAAGTCAAATTCCACGTGACCGTTTAGTCACAGTAATTAGGCTTCTCCAAGCTCTGATGCTGCTGATGGTCATATAGTAGCCTACCAAACTTGCTAACTGCTTGGTACTCAGCACTCTATTGTCCCTCTAATTAATGCAAATGTAATTGAAAATCTGTCCCTCTAATTAATGCAAATGTAATTGAAAATCTAATCAAACAATTCATGAGAGCCCATGAGCTCATGTTGCGCAACATTTCAATATGCTATGCAATTGCGTGAGAAGGCCTCTACTATAGACTAGGCCTACTAAATGTATTTCTCAACTTTCCTAATATTGAGCACATTGTTTATCTTTACGCCAGGAGTATAGCCTACCTTGCTGGCATGAAAATAAACCACGTGGAAAAGCGTCCTCCATTCGCAATTTAAGTCCATAGATTACATGTATTTTTTCCTGCTGCCCGTTTCGATACAGGTGCATGATAATGGTCCATTCTAAATCAAAAACAAATTTCACACATATATTATTTAGTATATGTAAAGACAAGATTAACTCAAGAATAGTCTGATGGGTGACAGTATTAGCCTATCACTTGAGAATTATATAATATCACTTGTGAATGATGCCCAGCATAAGAAACTGCATTTCTTTTGTGACTTTTTCAAATCATAGTTGCACACCTCATGTAGCCTAGCCCAAAGGCCTATGTTTTGATAAGGTTTGTATCACAACTAAAGTAACCAAATAACTTCTTAAAATTAAGCATATTAATCCGGTGTACAAGGGGTGTAAAACTGTCAGACCCAAGCAGTGTGAGTTTCAAGTTTGGGGAATATACTTTTATAATAATGGTGCATTTTTTTATGGTGAAAATTATTACATGCATAATTGCATTTGCGGGCACTTCTGATAATGGTGGAATAATGGAATGGAACATTTGAGCTTATAGCCTACTACCATGTGCGCATTGCTGCGCTTATATTGTGAAGAAATAGCCTAAAAGATTTCTTGATGCTAGTGGTTGTATTAATTTGGGATCTATCGCATCCCACAACTGTCCTAGACTATGTTTGGAATATTTATTGCTGCTGTGAAATTATAAGCATTATCAAGTGCTTGCCAAATTGTGAATGAGTGACTGATGTAATGTGTACAGCCTACTCAAGAAACAAAGCAGAGCTCATGCCTTTCAAGCTGCTTTTTTCAAATCATCATTAGTCGCATCATGCAGCCTTAAAAATTTTTTAAATCAAAACATATAGCCCAACGTTTGTAGAACTAAAGTTACATTAATAACTCTAAATTAAACATATAGGAATAGCTATTTCTTTGTTAACCGCTCAACACAGAATAGCCGCACTTGCGCACTCCCTCAAATTGTTTGGAGAAAATGTCCTTTCTATTTTATTCAGCTTTGTTCAATTGTATTCTTCATTCACTATAAAATAATGACATGGAATTCTAAGCAAATCTTGTCTGCTAAATGAACTAGTGTAGCCCACAGCCATTTGGCATAGCCAGATCAGGACCTAACGTAAGGACAACATTTTCTTCATATCATGCTTCTTTAGACCCGTTTTAAAATAAATAATGGATTTATTGTGAAGATGTAGCCCATATTACATGGATTTATTAGACTTTTAAAATGTTCCAAAGGTCTGCATCAGTGGCAGGGATGTGTGGAAGCCAGGAGATGCTAAATGTGTTACAGTCCTAGTCCGCTACAGTCCTAGTATTTCTAAATATTCCTAATTTCAGGAAAATCGGAGATGATCAGCTGCGACTTGGACCAGTTCCACTGCTCCAACGGAAAGTGCATCCCGGAGTCATGGAAGTGCAACACCATGGACGAGTGTGGTGACAACTCTGACGAGGAGCTGTGCGTCCAGCCCAACCCCTCAGCAGCCTTCTCCTTCCAGCCCTGTGCCTTCAACCAGGTAGAGATTACTGACTTTGTGTAGTATAGGTCAAGTATCTCATTTACGTACAGTACCAGTCAAAAGATTGGATACCTACTCATTCAAGGGTTTTTCTTTATATTTATTATTTGCTACATTGTAGAATAATAGTGAAGACATCAACTGTGAAATAACACATGGATTCATGTAGTAAGCAAAAAAGTGTTAAACAAATCTTTGAACACTCTTGACATTCTTCAACCAGCTTCATGAGGAATACTTTTCCAACAGTTCCCACATATGCTGAGCACTTGTTGGCTGCTATTCCTTCACTTTGCAGTCCAACTCATCCCAAACCATCTCATTTGGGTTGAGGTCGGGTGATTGTGGGGGCCAGGTCATCTGATGCAGCACTCCATCACTTTCCTTGGTCAAATAGCCGTTACATAGCCTGGAGGTGTGTTTTGGGTCATACTAAGCACAAACCAGATGGGATGGCGTATCGCTGCAGTGGTCGCCATGCTTTTTATATGTGCCTTGAATTCTAAATAAATCACAGACAGTGTCACCAGCAAAAGCACCATCACACCTCCTCCTCCAAGCTTCACCGTGGGAACCACACATGCAGAGATCATTTGTTCACCTACATTTGTTCACCTATGCCTTATGATTAACAAGAGGTGGGGTGATCATAACAACATACAGGAACTCAAATCCTTTTGTTTGATTATAATCACAGTCACGTATACCCCACTCCCCCCAAGCTGACACATCGACGGCCCTGAAAGAACTTCATTGGACTCTATGTAAACTGGAAACCACATATCCTGAGGTTGCATTATTTGTAGCTGGGGATTTTAACAAGGCTAATCTGAAAACAAGGCTCCCTAAATTTTACCAGCTTATCGAATGCGTGACCCGGGCTGGAAAAATCTAACTTCCGCAACGCATACAAGGCCCTCCCCCGGCCCCCTTTCGGCAAATCTGACCACGACTCCATTTTGTTGCTCCCGGGCTATAGACAGAAACTAAAACAGGAAACGCTCGTGCTCAGGTCTGTTCAACGCTGGTCCAACCAATCTGATTCCAAGCTTCAAGATTGCTTCGATCACGTGGACTGGGATATGTTCCGCATGGCGTCGGACAACAATATTGAGCGAGTTTATTAGCAAGTGCATCGATGATGTTGTACCCACAGCGATGATTAAAACCTTCCCCAACCAGAAACCGTGGATTGATGGCAGCATTCGCGCAAAACTGAAAGTGCAAACCACTGCTTTTAACCAGGGCAAGGCGACCGGAAACATGACTGAATACAAACAGTGTAGCTATTCCCTCCGCAAGGCAATCAAACAAGCTAAGCGTCAGTATAGAGACAAAGTAGAGTCACAATTCAACAGTCAATCACGGACTACAAAAACAAAAACAGCCCCGTCGCGGACCACGATGTCTTGCTCCCAGACAAACTAAACAACTTCTTTGCTCTCTTTGAGGACAATGCAGTGCCACCGACACGGCCCGCTACCAAAACCTGCGGGCTCTCCTTCACTGCAGCTAACTTGAGTAAAACATTTAAACGTGTTAACCCTCGCAAGGCTGCCGGCCCAGACAGCATCCCTGGCCGCGTCCTCAGAGCATGCGCAGACCAGCTGGCTGGTGTGTTTACGGACATATTCAATCACTCCTTATCCCAGTCTGCTGTTCCCACATGCTTCAAGATGGCCACCATTGTTCCTGTTCCCAAGAAAGCTAAGGTAACTGAGCTAAATGACTATCGCCCCGTAGCACTCACTTCCGTCATCATGAAGTGCTTTGAGAGACTAGTCAAGGATCATATCACCTCCACCCTACCTGACACCCTAGACCCACTCCAATTTGCTTACCGCCCCAATAGGTCCACAGACGACGCAATCGCAATCACATTGCACACTGCCTTAAGCCATCTAAACAAGAGGAATACCTATGTAAGAATGCTGTTCATCGACTACAGCTCAGCATTTAACACCATAGTACCCTCCAAACTCGTCATTAAGCTCGAGACCCTAGGTCTCGACCCCGCCCTGTGCAACTGGGTCCTGGACTTCCTGACGGATAGGAAACAACATCTCCACCCCGCTGATCCTTAACACTGGGGCCCCACAAGGGTGTGTTCTCAGCCCTCTCCTGTACTCCCTGTTCACCCATGACTGTGTGGCCATGCACGCCTCCAACTCAATCATCAAGTTTGCAGATGGCACTACAGTGGTAGGCTTGATTACCAACAACGACGAGACGGCCTACAGGGAGGAGGTGAGGTCCCTCGGAGTGTGGTGTCAGGAAAATCACCTCTCACTCAAAGTCAACAAAACAAAGGAGATGATCGTGGACTTCAGGAAACAGCAGAGGGAGCACCCCCTTATCCACATCGACGGGACAGTAGTGGAGAAGGTGGAAAGTTTAAAGTTCCTCGTGTACACATCACGGACAAACTTAAATGGTCCACCCACACAGACAGCGTGGTGAAGGAGGCTGAAGAAATTTGGCTTGTCACCAAAAACAATAGCAATCTTTTACAGATGCACAATCGAGAGCATCCTGTCGGGCTGTATCACTGCCTGGTACGGCAACTGTTCCGTCCACAACCGTAAGGCTCTCCAGAGGGTAGTGAGGTCTGCACAACGCATCACCGGGGGTAAACTACCTGCCCTCCAGGACACCTACACCACCAAATGTCACAGGAAGGCCAAAAAGATCATCAAGGACAACAACCACCCGAGCCACTGCCTGTTCACCCCACTATCATCCAGAAGGCGAGGTCAGTACAGGTGCATCAAAACTGGGACCGAGAGACTGAAAAACAGCTTCTATCTCAAGGCCATGAGACACAGCCATCACTAACATTGAGTGGCTGCTGCCAACATACTGACTCAAATCTCTAGCCACTTTAATAATAAAAAATTGGATGTATCACTAGCCACTTTAAACAATGCCACTTTTTATATAATGTTTACATACCCTACATTACTCATATCATATGTATATACTGTACTCTATACCATCTACTGCATCTTGCCTATGCCGTTCGGCCATCGCTCATCCGTATATTTATATGTACATATTCTTATTCATTCCTCTACACTTGTGTGTATAAGGTAGTTTTTGTGAAATTGTTAGATTACTTGTAAGGTATTACTGCATGGTCGGAACTAGAAGCACAAGCATTTCGCTACACTCGCATTAACATCTGCTAACCATATGTATGTGAGAAATAAAATTTGATTTGATTTTGATTCGATTTCTTGACAAAATGCTCGCTTAACCCGGAAGCCAGCCGCACCAATGTAATTAGGCCACTCCGAAACGTTCAATGTAATTTTGGTAAGCAACTCGTGTATATTTGTACTGTTTTAGGTTATTGTTCTGCTGAAAGGTGAATTTGTCTCCCAGTATCTGAACCAGGTTATTCTATAGGATTTTGCCTGTGCTTAACTCTATTCCATTTATTTGTATCCCCCACAAAAAACTCATTCTTTCCCACATTTTGGGATTTTTATTTGAATGCCTTAGGATGCATGGATGCATGTCATGGAATATTTTTATTTGGTACAGGCTTCCTTCTTTTCACTCTGTCATTTAGGTTAGAATTGTGGAGTAACTAAATTTGACATTTTTGTCATTTAGCAGATGCTCTTCTCAAGATCGACTTACAGTAGTGTGCATACATTTTTCATACTATTGGTCCCCTGTGGGTCCCGTACTGGTCCCCTGTGGGAAAAGAACCCATAACACTAGCGTTGCAAGTGCCATGCTCTATCAAACTGAGCTACATGGGACCTACAACTACAATATTGTTGATCCATTCTCAGATTTCTCCTATCACTGCCATTGAGCTCTGTAACCATGGCCTCATGGTGAAATCCCTGAGTTGCTGAAGAGGTAGGAAACCTCAGTTAGGAAGGACGCCTGTATCTTTGTAGTGACTGGGTGTATTTAAAGGGTAATTAATAACTTCACCATGCTCAAAATGATATTCAATGTCACTATTATTACTCATGAATAGGTGATCTCCATGCAGCTTATGTAATTTGTTGAGGAAATTTGGAAACTTATTTAGGCTTGCTATAACAGAGGGGTTGAATACTAATTGACTCAAGAATTTTTAGCTTTTCATTTAAAATTAGTTTGTAGAAAATGTTTTTCACATAGTTCCACTTTTACATTAGGGGCTATTGTGTCTGTTTAGACCAGTGACACAACATTTTAAATTAAGGCTGTAACATTACAAAATGTGGAGAAAGTGAAGGGGTGTGAATACTTTCTGTATGTATTTTCCAATTTAATTGAATATAAAGTGTTTTTGGGGTGTCTAATGTATCTTGTGCAAGCTGTCCATTATTTTTCCCACTTGATAAAAACAAGGACCACAATTGGAAATTAGTTTGTAGACTTTGTTTTCAAACCTCTATGATTTTTGTTGTGCTCCCATGGCCGAGGCAACTATATGTATTTTAAATTTGTCAAATAAAATGCTAATATTAATATTTTTAATTAATACAATTATCATTCAGTTTCCCTGCCTGTCCCGCTACACCCGCGTCTACACCTGCCTGCACGAGTCGCTTAAATGTGACGGCAGCATCGACTGCCAGGACCTTGGTGACGAGATCGACTGTGACGTGCCCACCTGCGGCGAGTGGCTGCGGAACTTCTACGGCACCTTCAGCTCGCCCAACTACCCTGACTTCTACCCACCAGGCAGCAATTGCACCTGGCTCATCGACACGGGCGACCACCGCAAGGTTGGTTGTAGCTAGGATTGTTGATTTTATAAAAATTATGCTCAATTATCTTTTTTTGTATGTGTGTATTGTTGTACGGTATTCACATGGCTGTGACAACTATGGGTTTGTCTGAAATGACATGCTATCCTATATGGTAAACTAAGGCTCACCAGATGCAGCCTATGTATTTAAAAATCATAAATGTATTCTTTAATGGATTGATTCCAGGTGATCCTGCGTTTCATGGACTTCAAGCTGGACGGGACGGGCTATGGGGACTACGTCAAGGTGTACGACGGCTTGGAAGAGAACCCTCGCCGTCTACTCCGCGTCCTCACAGCCTTCGACTCCCGCGCCCCCGTGGCCGTGGTCTCGTCCTCGGGCCAGCTGCGAGTTCACTTCTACGCTGACAAGATCAATGCGGCAAGGGGCTTCAATGTCACCTACCAGGTAGGCGCTTGAGTTCAACCCAAGTTTCTCCAAATCGATTAGTTGCTATTGGTTTGGTTGCTAGGGCCGATTGATTCAATTAATAGTTTTCCGGGCAAAATATAGTAAGAGGTACTTACATCGTTGCATACTAGCTTATTATTTATTGCGCGGGGAGAAAAGCAATTTTTTTTATCAAAACAAACACTTGTTTATTTAAAGGGACATTGAGCCTTATCTCTGCCACTGTATATAGTCAAAACAATATTATCAATGTTACGTTTTTTCATAAACGTAAAAAATCTCACCACAAGCTAGAACAAGCTCGTTTTAATTTCCCTGGTAGAATTATGAAGTTTCGACTTCCTGTCTATTTCTCTGCTCATAGTGTACCACAAGATCCAGCATTCATGCCGAATGCACGATGGGACCAGAGCAGGAAAGACTGCCCCACACTGAGCTGTAGTATTTCAGATGTGTCATCGTGTGTATATATAGGAATGAATCCGCTGAAAGACATCAAATGGCTCTATCGAAGAAGTACAACAATATCTACACGCACAAATATATAGTGCGATTGGTATATGAGGCTTTGCAAAATGCCACAAAGCAGGACTTACTTTCATTTTCTGATCTCGTCCGTATTGTTGTCATTGGGTGTATCGCGTATCGTTCGGCGCACGAAACCCAGACCCACTTTCTTTGAGGTCAATTATGTGTAAAACACATCTCACTGACCTAGAAGTGCTTCTGATATTTCCCTTTAAACTCTCCCTTGAAAAATCTTGATTTCTTTATTTTGGAATCATTACGGACGCCCTCGGATCAACTAATCAATGAATCTACCTCATCTCTCCTGCCAGGTGGACGGTTTCTGCCTGCCCTGGGAGATCCCGTGTGGGGGCAACTGGGGCTGCTACACGGAGCAGCAACGCTGCGACGGTTACTGGCACTGCCCCAATGGCCGCGATGAGGTCAACTGCAGCACCTGCCAGGAGGATGAGTTCCCCTGCTCCAGAAACGGCGCCTGCTACCCGCGCTCGGACCGCTGCAACTACCAGAACCGCTGCCCCAACGGCTCAGACGAGAAGAACTGCTTCTTCTGCCAGCCTGGCAACTTCCACTGCAAGAACAACCGCTGTGTGTTTGAGAGCTGGGTGTGTGACGCGCAGGACGACTGCGGTGACGGGAGCGACGAGGAGAGTTGTCCGGTCATCGTGCCCACACGGGTCATCACGGCAGCGGTTATAGGAAGTCTCATCTGTGGCCTGCTGCTGGTCATCGCTCTGGGCTGCACCTGCAAACTCTACTCCCTCCGGATGTTTGAGCGCAGGTAATAAACTCAGACCCCATGCTATTACTCTTGTTATTACACAGTTGTTAAACAGTTATACAGTGCCCACATAAGTCATAAGACCTTGTTTCTGTCTGTGTGGTTTGCTATGACAGCTTTAGTATGTTTCACACCTACTACGAGAGATGATTGGTAATCCAGACTAGTCTTTAGGCCTTTATAAATGCTTTATTTGGATTCATATAGCTAGTTATCTTTGATTTCTGTCTTTGATCTCCATCAAAGGACACTGAATGAACTAACTGATCTGGTTGTGTTTGTTGCTTCCATTCCTTTGAATCCCTCTAACTGTTTCCCCAGGTCATTTGAGACCCAGCTGTCCAGGGTTGAGGCTGAGCTCCTGAGGAGGGAGGCTCCTCCATCGTATGGCCAGCTGATTGCCCAGGGCCTTATACCCCCTGTGGAGGACTTCCCTGTCTGCTCCGGCAACCAGGTAAGTCTACATCTAGATCACACTGCCCTCTCTTGTTCTCCTCAGAAGATGTGATCCTCTTGTCCATGCACGACTTAAGCTTAAGTCTGTGTTAAGAGTGCACATTTCAAGTCCGGACGTGAATGCCTATCTTTGTCATAGGATTGGAGACAACAATAATCAACTGTGTAATGTCTAACAACCTGACTTCAGTAACAAAAGTTGAAGCGGTTTAACTGTGATTCATTAAGAGGAAGTTGACTGGGATTGTTTAGTTAAACGGTGCCTGCTACCCGCGCTCGGACCGCTGCAACTACCAGAACCGCTGCCCCAACGGCTCGGACGAGAAGAACTGCTTCTTCTGCCAGCCTGGCAACTTCCACTGCAAGAACAACCTCGCTATGTTCGAGAGCTGGGTGTGTGACGCGCAGGACGACTGCGGTGACGGGAGCGACGAGGAGAGTTGTCCGGTCATTGTGCCAACAGCAGAGCCTCAGTGTACTGCTTCATGGAGAACATTATGGCTGTTTACAGTATATGGTCGTTTATTTATAGTAAGGTTTATTTGAGCTTGTACACATTCACAGCTGAAAGCTGAATTACAGTGTACAGACAAAAAGGGGAAAACAAGATTTTAGGGTGAAATTATTAATTGATTTAAAGCAGTTTGGGAGTGGAGGGAAGAAGCATTGTTTGTCTCTGAGTGGAGGGAGGATCACGGTAGCAGCCAGGAGGGTCACTGTCAGTCAGCCAAACACGGAGCCTCAGCCACGCATCAAGCTGTCCTGCCTGCTTCTCTGTATAGCCACTTGGCTTAGTATACGTATGTAGCCACTTCTCCAACAAGTTTGTTGAGCACCAACTTTTCTCTCCTCATAAAGCCTTTGTCATGGCAATCCAAACAAACGGTCCCGTTTGCCGCCAGCTTACAACTATGTGGGATAAACTGTAGTCTTTCCTGGTTTCTGTTGGGAGACACATTTCCCAATGACCTTCAGATACACGTCAGGAGTTTGATGTTTATTGTCATTTATAATAGATTGGGTTACTTACTGTAAAGGACTGTGTAAACTGTTGATTTAAAAAACGGCTTTATTATTTGATTGATGATACTAACAGTCTTGCTGTTCTCCCTGTGTGTTGTCCAGGCGTCTGTGTTGGAGAACCTGAGGTTGGCTGTTCGCTCCCAGCTGGGTTTCACCTCCATCCACCTGCCCACCTCCGGTCGCCACAGCAACATCTGGCAACGCCTCTTCAATTTCACACGCTCACGGCGCTCCGGCTCACTGGCCCTGGTGTCTGCTGACGGCGAGGACAACAGCACCAGCAGCGGTAACGGCGGCTGCTCGGCCCACGAACCCGACAGGACTGGACCCCACCGGGGATTGCTGCCACTCGACTCGGACGACACAGATACAGAGAGTGAGCGCCGGGATGTCCCTGGGGCCGTGGGGGGGCTTGTAGCCCCCCTTCCTGTTAAGACCCCTCCGGCAACTGCAGTGGAGGCCATCGTCTCGGTGTCGACGAACTCCACCACTCCCGCCCCTCTGCCCAGCTGTAGGGACAGCCACCGGGCCAGGGCCAGGCCGGCAGTGGTGGAGACACACACCATGGAGACCCCAGGGGGAGAGGCAACAGAGCCTCAGTGTACTGCGACCAGGAGGAGCCAGCTGAGCAGTGCCCTGAGCCGGGTCACCCGCAGTCTGCGCTGGGTACGTTTCTCCCTGGGCCGCTCCGGAGGCTCCTCGGGTGGGGGAACCCAGAACCACAGCCCTCTGAGGCACCTAGAGCATGGAGCAGGGACCAGGGAGGACGAAGACGACGTGGAGTTGCTTATCCCTGTGTCGGATGCTGCCTCGGACACGGACTCCACCAGCGAGACCTCCAGGCTCCTCAACCTGGAGGTAGGTCTGGGTCAGGCTGCCCCCCGCCTATCATCCCCAGCCTCCCTCAGGTCAGGCCGGGTGTCCCTGGGCCGGAGCGGGCCCTGTGAACACTGTAGCATGGTTCACACTGCACAGATCCCAGACGCCTGTCTGGAGGCCACAGGCAAGACGGAGACCAATAGTGATGACGAGTTACTTCTGCTCTGCTAATAGCTCTAACCTAAATGACGTTACAATATGATTCAACTCCCTGTCAAAATGGACCGTCCCTGTCAAACTTTGCCATTTATTTTCTCTGGAAGAGGGCGGGGGGTAAATGTAATTTTTATGACCCATTTTTGAAAAGCCTGTAGTTCGTACTGTATTGCAGTCTTCTTGGTGTATTCATCAGATGGTACAATCTCTGCCCAACCTCCCCCTCTTCCCCTCCAAGTTCCAGTTCCAGACCTTTCCCTTCGGAGTTCCAACTCAGCCTTGGAACTGGGGAGTAGAACTACTGAACCTTGACTTTGTCTAGCCAAGCAAAAGTTGAATTGCCTCCATAGCAAGAAGGCACCTGTGAGTGTGAGTTAGGCTTAAAACTAGGCAAGCAGAATGGGACTCAGGGGTATAACAATGCAGCCACAGCACCTCTTCTTCTCACACTCATTTGGGATGAAGCAGAATAAATAAGCTGTCATTTTATGTTCAAGAATAATGGTACGAGAGAGACCAAGTATAGAGTACGGAGAATTAACAATCTAGAGCCTGTGAAAAGCTAGACGAGATTTAAAAATAGCTGTCAACTTTATTTGATGTCAGTTGTTTCTTCTCCTTCAGTATAGGGAATGTGAGGGCTCTGAGTATCTGTGGCTTACCGTGTGATGGTATGTTTGTTTAATTTCAGTTCAATGGGAGGCTGTGTAACTCCTTTCCTATTGAAAGGTACTGATGTGTTTGTTCTCATGCGTGATCTTACCAAGAGCAGTTTATTTATAAAAAGGAAAATGAAATTGCGGAGAACCTCTTTCTGAAGACGAAACGTTGCATAACATCCACAGATGTTTGTTGTATTTATTGTTTTGTTATTGTTTTGGTAACCTCAGTGTTTTGGTACTGAGAATACTTGTGCCACTGTGTATATTTATTTCAATTTCAGTAGCTGTTACTTGAGAAGATGCATGTCAAATTGTCTTGTGCTATTTTTTTGTTAAAGTGATACATTGAAAAACAAGTATATAAACATAACTGTTTTCTGCATGTAGAAAATCAGAATAAAGCATTCATCCTGCTAACTTGTTTGTTTCTTTGTTGGGATATGAGGTGACATTTGTAATGCTCAAAGTCAATAGTAAATTCAGGACTAATGTTCGTACCTGTATTGCTGTCAATATTTGTTTTCTTTACTGGATCACCTGATGATGATTGACAATATCACTTGACTACTAGCCTGTATTTAAATGTGGCAGGTAGCCTAGTGGTTAGAGCGCTGGGCCAATAACCGAAAGGTTGCTAGATCGAATCCCCGAGCTGACAGGGTAAAAATCTGTCATTCTGCCCCTGAACAAGGCAGTTAACCCACTGTTCCTAGGCTGTCATTGTAAGTAGGAATTTGTTCTTAACTGACTGGCCTAGTTAAATAAAAAATTAGCATCCAATCCATCCAACAAGTATACTGAACAAAACAATAAAATCTGTCATTTCAAATAGATACATTAGGCCCTAATTTATGGATTGACTGGGAATACAGATATGCGTCTGTTGGTCACAGACACCTTACAATAAAGGATGGGGCGGTGATCAGAAAACCAGTCAATATCTGGTGTGACCATTTGCCTTATACAGCGCGACTCATCTCCTTTGAATAAAGTTGGTCAGGGTGTCTCTGGTGGACATTCCTGCAGTCAGCATGCCAATTGTACGCTACTGTGCCTCAACTTGAGACATCTGTGGCAGTGTTGTGTGACAAAACTGCTTTTATTGTCCCCAGGACAAGGTGTAATTATCATGCTGTTTAATCAGCTTCTTGATATGTCACACCTATCAGGTGGATGGATTATCTTGGCAAATGATAATTGCTCACAAATAGGGATGTAAACAAATTTGTGCCCAGAATTTTTGAGAAATAAGCTTTTTGTGCGTTTGGAAAATTTCTGGGACACTTTACAAGTTGCGTTTTATATTTTTGTTCAGTGTACAGTATATTTTAATGACAGTAGGCCTATAGTTAACTATTTTGGTTAGAAGCATTTGATTTTGAATTGGCATTATGTTGGATTTGTGTGAACTGTTTTCACGGCGAAACATAATTAAATGTTACGTAGTTATAGTTACACTTACGGTGCATTTTCAGAGATCTCAATTTCAGAGATCTCCATGATTCATACA
This sequence comes from Brachymystax lenok tsinlingensis, assembly GCA_030435695.1. Classification (NCBI taxonomy): domain Eukaryota; kingdom Metazoa; phylum Chordata; class Actinopteri; order Salmoniformes; family Salmonidae; genus Brachymystax; species Brachymystax lenok. Next base: position 373,844 of record CM059806.1, on the reverse strand, counting down.
GGGTTTAAGTTCAATGTTCTAAGTCAATTGTTAAACGCTACATAACACTAATTAATGTAAGGAAAGAAAGGTAGTGTTTTATATCACATGATCTGTGAAGACTCCAAGCATTAACTCATGAATTATGGACAATTCATGCACTAGGGTGCAAAACATGTATTATATTAAATTCTATTCTGCGTATGTTCAAGTGCCTTGGCCTTGGCTGAGAGAGTAGGCTACCGGCAGTGGTGTAGGCCAAGTGGAGGGTAAACGCTGTTTACCCACCTTTTTCAAAAAATGCATTGGGAGAGTTACTTTTTTCACCGCGACCGGCAATCAGTTTACCCACCTATTATTTTTTTAACACTACATCACTGGATACCTGTAGGCCTATTTGTAGTTCATGGTAATACACATTTTAGCCTAGTTTACTAAGTTGACCATGTCAGCAAGACATATCAATTAATGCAGGCCTAATCAATGGCAATCGCTGAATGTCATTAGGCACACTTGGTGTTTTGTAACATCTGTCTACAGTCGTGGCTAAAGGTTTTGAGAATGACACAAATATTAATTTTCACAAAGTCTGCTGCCTCAGTTTGTATGATGGCAATTTGCATATACTCCAGAATGTCATGAAGAGTGATTAGATGAATTGCAATTAATTGCAAAGTCCCTCTTTGCCATGCAAATGAACTGAATCCCCAAAAAACATTTCCACTGCATTTCAGCCCTGCCACAAAAGGACCAACTGACATCATGTCAGTGATTCTCTCGTTAACACAGGTGTGAGTGTTGACGAGGGCAAGGCTGGAGATCACTCTGTCATGCTGATTGAGTTTTTGAATAACAGACTGGAAGCTTCAAAAGAAGGGTGGTGCTTGGAATCATTGTTCTTCCTCTGTCAACCATGGTTACCTTCAAGGAAACACGTGCCGTCATTATTGCTTTGCACAAAAAGTGCTTCACAGGCAAGGATATTGCCAGTAAGATTGCACCTAAATCAACCATTTATCGGATCATCAAGAACTTCAAGGAGAACGGTTCAATTGTTGTAAAGAAGGCTTCAGGGCGCCCAAGAAAGTCCAGCAAGCGCCAGGACCGTCTCCTAAAGTTGATTCAGCTGCGGGATTGGGGCACCACCAGTACAGAGTTTGCTCAGGAATGGCAGCAGGCATGTGTGAGTGCATCTGCACGCACAGTGAGGCGAAGACATTTGGTAGATGGCCTGGTGTCAAGAAGGGCAGCAAAAAAGCCACTTATCTCCAGGAAAAACATCAGGGACAGACTAATATTCTGCAAAAGGTACAGGGATTGGACTGCTGAGAACTGGGGTAAAGTCATTTTCTCTGATGAATCCCCTTTCCGATTGTTTGGGGCATCCGGAAAACAGCTTGTCCGGAGAAGACAAGGTGAGCATCCTGAGACCATTCATGTGTGGGGTTGCTTCTCAGCCAAGGGAGTGGGCTCACTCACAATTTTGCCTAAGAACACAGCCATGAATAAAGAATGGTACCAACCATCCAGGAACAGTTTGGTGACGAACAATGCCTTTTCCAGCATGATGGAGCACCTTGCCATAAGGCAAAAGTGATAACTAAGTGGCTCGGGGAACAAAATATTGATATTTTGGGTCCATGTCCAGGAAACTCCCCAGACCTTAATCCCATTGAGAACTTGTGGTCAATCCTCAAGAGGCGGGTGGACAAACAAAACCCCACAAATTCTGACAAACTCCAAGCATTGATTATGCAAGAATAGGCTGCCATCAGTCAGGATGTGGCCCAGAAGTTAATTGACAGCCTGCCAGGGCAGATTGCAGAGGTCTTGAAAAAGAAGGGTCACTGTAAACATTGACTCTTTGCATCAACTTCATGTAATTGTCAATAAAAGCCTTTGACACTTATGAAATGCTTGTAATTATACTTCAGTATTCCATAGTAACACCTGACAAAAATATCTAAAGACACTGTCCACAACTGTATTTCCATTCATCAAATGGCACGAGTATACATGCAGTTTGGATGCTGGAATTATTTTGGACTGGACGAACATGCCTTCTTTTTTAAGTTATTTGTTGGACAATCAGATTAAAATATCATGACTGGGTTGAGTTCATGCCACATTAAAAGGTAATTATGTTATGTAAGTTAACGTTTTGATGGTCATGATGCATGCATACTGTGAGAAGACATCTACTGCTCTCTAGTGGTAGGACTTTCCATTCCATGTCCACTTTAATAAGCAATATAAACAACAAAGTGCATCACTGAAGAACACGTTTATTTGGGCCTGTTCAACGTGAATTGTTCTATAGCAGAAGTTTGATGTGTCTTTTTTTGGAAGCATGCTGTTGTGATAATATTAGACCTATCTGTCTTAAAGCCATTTTATGCTTGATCCGAAAATGTGGTCGAGGCACCGTATGGATGGTGTAACGCAATTGCAGAGCCTATGGTGGCAGGCAGAAGCTCCGTACTGCATCGCCGTGCGCTGCCCAAATGTTGTAATTCCGCATTGACATGATTAGTTGACAGTAGGTGGGGACGGGAGGTCTAGTATAAACACAAACTCACTTTCTTGACAACTTCCTTCACAACAGCTCTGCGAAGTGCAAGAAGTATAAATGCCATGACTTCTGAAGAGCCGGTATCACCGTAAATGCTGCACGGTCAATGCAGAGACAGATTGACCATACAGCGCCTTTAAGGGGTGGCTAAAGGCATCCGCATGCTTCCCAGCCGCAACAGTTCGTGCATAGTGTGACGACCCTGGGTTTATAAGCGAGGATAACGACTCTGCCTCACGAGCATGCTTTTGCGGCACAGTCGATAGTGCACTGGACTTCGGGATAGAAGATCGAGGGTTCGAGACCTGCTCCCTGCTGTTTCATTACAATATACACTGCTCAAAAAAATAAAGGGAACACTAAAATAACACATCATAGATCTGAATGAATGAAATAATCTTATTAAATACTTTTTTCTTTACATAGTTGAATGTGCTGACAACAAAATCACACAAAAATTATCAATGGAAATCAAATTTATCAACCCATGGAGGTCTGGATTTGGAGTCACACTCAAAATTAAAGTGGAAAGCCACACTACAGCCTGATCCAACTTTGATGTAATGTCCTTAAAACAAGTCAAAATGAGGCTCAGTAGTGTGTGTGGCCTCCACGTGCCTGAATGACCTTCCTACAACGCCTGGGCATGCTCCTGATGAGGTGGCGGATGGTCTCCTGAGGGATCTCCTCCCAGACCTGGACTAAAGCATCCGCCAACTCCTGGACAGTCTGTGGTGCAACGTGGCGTTGGTGGATGGAGCGAGACATGATGTCCCAGATGTGCTCAATTGGATTCAGGTCTGGGGAACGGGCGGGCCAGTCCTTAGCATCAATGCCTTCCTCTTGCAGGAACTGCTGACACACTCCAGCCACATGAGGTCTAGCATTGTCTTGCATTAGGAGGAACCCAGGGCCAACCGCACCAGCATATGGTCTCACAAGGGTCTGAGGATCTCATCTCAGTACCTAATGGCAGTCAGGCTACCTCTGGCGAGCACATGGAGGGCTGTGCGGCCCCCCAAAGAAATGCCACCCCACACCATGACTGACCCACCGCCAAACCGGTCATGCTGGAGGATGTTGCAGGCAGCAGAACATTCTCCACGGCGTCTCCAGACTCTGTCACGTCTGTCACGTGCTCAGTGTGAACCTGCTTTCATCTGTGAAGAGCACAGGGCGCCAGTGGCGAATTTGCCAATCTTGGTGTTCTCTGGCAAATGCCAAACGTCCTGCACGGTGTTGGGCTGTAAGCACAACCCCCACCTGTGGACGTTGGGCCCTCATACCACCCTCATGGAGTCTGTTTCTGACCGTTTGAGCAGACACATGCACATTTGTGGCCTGCTGGAGGTCATTTTGCAGGGCTCTGGCAGTGCTCCTCCTTGCACAAAGGCGGAGGTAGTGGTCCTGCTGCTGGGTTGTTGCCCTCCTACGGCCTCCTCCACGTCTCCTGATGTACTGGCCTGTCTCCTGGTAGCGCCTCCATGCTCTGGACACTACGCTGACAGACACAGCAAACCTTCTTGCCACAGCTCGCATTGATGTGCCATCCTGGATGAGCTGCACTACCTGAGCCACTTGTGTGGGTTGTAGACTCCGTCTCATGCTACCACTAGAGTGAAAGCACCACCAGCATTCAAAAGTGACCAAAACATCAGCCAGGAAGCATAGGAACTGAGAAGTGGTCTGTGGTCACCACCTTCAGAACCACTCCTTTATTGGGGGTGTCTTGCTAATTGCCTATAATTTCCACCTGTTGTCTATTCCATTTGCACAACAGCATGTGAAATGTATTGTCAATCAGTGTTGCTTCCTAAGTGGACAGTTTGATTTCACAGAAGTGTGATTGACTTGGAGTTACATTGTGTTGTTTAAGTGTTCCCTTAATTTTTTTGAGCAGTGTATTATGATGACAATCTGTAATGTTTTTGTACGTTTTGGACTTATGCGTTGTTGTTTTTTTTGAAGGAGAAGCCTAAGTTCGAAGCCAAAGTCTACACCCCTTTGTCTGTGATTGGTCAACAATAGGGTTTCTTCAATAAAGTATGTTGTCATTCAATGAGAGACGACGGTACTTTGCACTTGTCATCAACCACTAGGGTAGCCTAGACTAGAGCTGACAAGGTACAAATCTGTCGTTCAGTACCTGAACAAGCAGTTAACCGACTGTTCCTAGGCCGATTGAGAATAAGAATTTGTTCTTAACTGACTTGCCTAGTAAAAGTAAAAAAATATATAATAATCTTCTGCTTACAGACGTATCTAGCGGGCGGCGAGTAGTAGGAAATCAGTGGAGGAAATTAGAAAAGGTTGGAGAAGCAAAAGCTGTTCTGGAATGTGAACAACATGGGTGAACGTTCTGATGATGTGAAGCAGGAGGATGTTAATATTTAGTAGTACCCAGGCTCAGCAAGGGAAGATTCTGCAAATAGAAAAACGTAATGGGAAGATGATTAAAAGCCATGTCCCTGGTGCTTATCCTAGGTTATCCTAAGCCATGTCCCTGGTGCTTATCCTCCAGTCATCACTGGAGTCCCAATATCTATGTCCATAGATGATATTAAAGAAAATGTAAAGGGAGGCAGAGTGATTGATGCCAAAAGGTTTATCAGTAGGAAAAAGGATCAAAGAAGTGAAAGCTTATGAGCGCTGCTGAGGTTTGAAATGATTGCGGTTAATGTGGGAGCAATGTGAAGGTTAGGTGCTGTAATTGTGTGGGGGGGGGACAGTGCAGCATTTGGTAGATGCCAGGAGCAGAGAAAGGCTAAAGAGGCTCAGAGATATAGCCTCTGCATATGATACGTCATGATTGATTCTATGTCATATTGGTAGAACTACAATGCGGACTGATGGAGCTTACATGGATGTTCCTATAGTAAGTGGACCTACTGTCGGGGCTGGTGCTTCTGTTGGTCCTGGCATGGTTTTGAGGAATGTTCAGAAATCTTGCGCTCATGAATGTGCGCTGTCAAAGGAAACTTTAATAATGAATAAACTTCTTAATGAATAGACTTCTTAGCTTTTATTGGTAAGGTTATCAATTCGACTCAGGTTGTGGAAAGCAGAAATGCCAGGTTGAAGGTTATTATAGATACGGCATATTGGGGGTAAACAGATGTCATCAGATCTCCGTATTTTTCTTTCTTTACTGGAAGAGGAGACTCGTAGGCCCTGGGGTAGTGGCTTGCAAATGAGGGAGCTTGATATCTATTTTCACTCTTCAGCTTACAGTCAGACCAGGACTTCCATCCCTCATACTGGCTGTGGCTCGGACTAGTGTGTATGTTCCAATGATCATCAGCTGAAATTATAAAAGACATCAGAAACAATATTTACGATACAATTCTAAACGTTTTTTTAAACAAATGCCCTACCATTTACTTTTGGTATAAAACAGTAGCTGGATTAGGAAACCCCTCTAAAAGGCAGACAAACAGTGAGAGATTTTAGTACCTGAGAGTTTGAGCCATAAAAGTGAGGTGATGTGTTGTCCAGGTGGTCGCTTGAGGACAGAATCTGGGAGCTGCCGGAAGTCTTCACACACCATTTCAATGACATTAAAGGAGTTTTCAGGTCTTGCTTATGCAATAATATTTGAAGGGGCAGAGGGTCAGGTGTAGGGGGAGAGAAAGAACTGGTCCTTACCATCTTGAGACATGAAAGGATGGACAGACCCTCATAGACCTGGGAAGCTGGAGACGATAGGGGACTGGGTGATGCGACTAAGGATCTTGAATGGTCCTATGTAGCGTGGAGCAAGCTTCCGTGAGTCCACCTTTAAGGGAAGATCATGGGTGGAGAGCCTCACCTGTTGACCCGGTTGGAGGAGCCGAAGAGGCTTTCGACGCCGCTTTGCCTGATTTTGGTGTCTGGCAGAGGAGCGGAGCTCCTGATTGCCAGCGTTATCAGGGACTCGAGGTCCTCTCCCAGTTCCCGAGAGGCCAGTTCATCCTTGATGGAGTTAGACAAAGCCTGGTTGAAAGCGGTGACCAGGGCCTCCGTATTCCACCCACTCTCGACTGCGAGGGTACGGAACTCAATGGCGAAGTCAGCCACTGGTCTGGCCCCTTAAACGGATGTTGAACGGTCGAAGACTCGTCACAGCTCGGCAGTTTAGGCTAAGATGGAGCTGCAGGATGTTGGCTGCTGTTCCCACACCGCCGTTGTCCACGCCAGGGCCTTGCCCGAGAGTAGAGAGATGAAGTAGGCAATCAAATGTATTTATAAAGCCCTGAGTGCTGTACAGAAACCCAGCCTAAAACCCCAAACAGCAAGCAATGCAGGTGTAAAACCACAGTGGTAGTAAAAACTCTAGAAAGGCCAGAACCTAGGAAGAAACCAGGCTGTGAGGGGTGGCCAGTCCTCTTCTGGCTGTGCCAGGTACAGTTTATAACAGAACATGGCCAAGATATTAAAATGTTCATAGATGACCAGTAGGGTCAAATAATAATAATCACAGTGGTTATCGAGGGTGCAACAGATCAGCACCTCAGAAGTAAATGTCAGTTGGCTTTTCATAGCATCTCTACCGCTCCTGCTGTCTCTAGAGAGTTGAAAACAGCAGGTCTGGGACAGGTAGCACGTCTGGTGAACAGGCCAGGGTTCCATAGCCACAGGCAGAACAGTTGAAACTGGAGCAGCAGCATTACTAGGTGGACTGGGGACAGCAATGAGTCATCAGGCCAGGTGGTCCTGAGGCATGGGCCCAGGGCTCAGGTCCTCCGGGAGAGGAGGGAGGGAGAGAGAATTAGAGGGAGCATACTTAAATTCACACAGGAGAAATACTCCAGACATAACAGACGGAACCCTAGCCTCCCGACACATAACTATTCACGCATAAATACCGGAGGCTGAGACAGGAGGGGTCGGGAAACACTGTGGCCGTGTCCAACGATACAGGGCCAACCAGGCAGAATATAACCACACTGACTTTGCCAAGCACAGCCCCCACACCACTAGAGGGATATCTTCAAACCACCAAATTACTACCCTTAGTGGGGCAAAAAAGTATTTAGTCAGCCACCAATTGTGCAAGTTCTCCAACTTAAAAAGATGAGAGAGGCCTGTAATTTTCATCATAGGTACACTTCAACTATGACAGACGAAATGAGAAAAAGAAATCCAGAAAATCACATTGTAGGATTTTTAATGTATTTATTTGCAAATTATGGTGGAAAATAAGTATTTGGTCAATAACAAAAGTTTATCTCAATATTTTGTTATATACCCTTTGTTGGCAATGACAGAGGTCAAACGTTTTCTGTAAGTCTTCACAAGGTTTTCACACACTGTTGCTGGTATTTTGGCCCATTCCTCCATGCAGATCTCCTCTAGAGCAGTGATGTTTTGGGGCTGTCGCTGGGCAACACAGACTTTCAACTCCCTCCAAAGATTTTCTATGGGGTTGAGATCTGGAGACTGGCTAGGCCACTCCAGGACCTTGAAATGCTTCTTATGAAGCCACTCCTTCGTTGCCGGCGGTGTGTTTGGGATCATTGTCATGCTGAAAGACCCAGCCACGTTTCATCTTCAATGCCCTTGCTGATGGAAGGAGGTTTTCACTCAAAATCTCACGATACATGGCCCCATTCATTCTTTCCTTTACACGGATCAGTCGTCCTGGTCCCTTTGCAGAAAAACAGCCCCAAAGCATGATGTTTCCACCCCATGCTTCACAGTAGGTATGGTGTTCTTTGGATGCAACTCAGCATTCTTTGTCCTCCAAACACGACGAGTTGAGTTTTTACCAAAAAGTTATATTTTGGTTTCATCTGACCAAATGACATTCTCCCAATCCTCATCTGGATCATCCAAATGCTCTCTAGCAAACTTCAGACGGGCCTGAACATGTACTGGCTTAAGCAGGGGGACACGTCTGGCACTGCAGGATTTGAGTCCCTGGCGGCGTAGTGTTACTGATGGTAGGCTTTGTTACTTTGGTCCCAGCTCTCTGCAGGTCATTCACTAGGTTCCCCCGTGTGGTTCTGGGATTTTTGCTCACCGTTCTTGTGATCATTTTGACCCCACGGGTGAGATCTTGCGTGGAGCCCCAGATCGAGGAAGATTATCAGTGGTCTTGTATGTCTTCCATTTCCTAATAATTGCTCCCACAGTTGATTTCTTCAAACCAAGCTGCTTACCTATTGCAGATTCAGTCTTCCCAACCTGGTGCAGGTCTACAATTTTGTTTCTGGTGTCCTTTGACAGCTCTTTGGTCTTGGCCATAGTGGAGTTTGGAGTGTGACTGTTTGAGGTTGTGGACAGGTGTCTTTTATACTGATAACAAGTTCAAACAGGTGCCATTAATACAGGTAACGAGTGGAGGACAGAGGAGCCTCTTAAAGAAGAAGTTACAGGTCTGTGAGAGCCAGAAATCTTGCTTGTTTGTATGTGACCAAATACTTATTTTCCACCATAATTTGCAAATAAATTCATAAAAATCCTACAATGTGATTTTCTGGATTTTTTTTTCCTCATTTTGTCTGTCATAGTTGAAGTGTACCTATGATGAAAATTACAGGCCTCTCTCATCTTTTTAAGTGAGAGAACTTGCACAATTGGTGGCTGACTAAATACTTTTTTGCCCCACTGTATCTGTACTTATTGGTGGCACAGACACTGCTTCATCCTTTCCTACACTTAAATGACCCTTGCCTAACGATTGCGTCTGAAGCTGGGCTTGCAATATGGCTATTGTCAGCATAAGGCAATAGTTCTCCTGTATATTATCAGTACAGTGACTGCAATTATGTGGCATAATGTTAATGTTACTACTTAGCTTCGGCTGGTGGAGGTCCTGTAGAACCATGTCCAGATTAAGCGTCCAAGGTGAAAAAGTTTAATGAAAAAAGTAGAGCGAGTGAAAATTTAAATATAAAACGGTTATTAAAAATGTATAAAGTAAAAAACGTAAAGTTGGCAGGTAGCAAAGTATCTTTAGCAACAAACCGCACAGCAGCACGTGAACAAGTCCACACATTGTGACCGGAAGTCACATGTAAACCAATCCACTAATGCAGGAAACAGTGTAACGTTATCATTAGCCATGTATCATTAGGTGGATGCAAATTATATGTTTCCCCTGACTAAATCTAGCAAACAATTTTTTAATGTATAGCCTATTAGCTGATATGTTTCGCTCCAGTTACACAAGCAAGCCAACACAGAACAACACAACGCTGTTAGCTAGCTACTGTACGTTATCTAGCAAGCTACTGTACCTTGGTTGATATACGGTTCTTCCACGTACAGTTGAAGTCAGAAGTTTACATATACCTAAGCCAAATACATTTAAACTCAGTTTTTCACAATTCCTGACATTTAATCCTCATAGAAATTCCCTGTCTTAGGTCAGTTAGGATCACCACTTCATTTTAAGAATGTGAAATGTCAGAATAATTGTCACGTCCAGGCCTGAGTTTACAGGCTGGCGTGTTTAGTTTAGTTTTTGGTGTAGGGTTTTTTGGTTCTAGGTGTGATTTTCTATGTTGGGTTAATGGTTCCCAATTAGAGGCAGCTGAGTCGTTACCTCTAATTGGGAACAATATATATGTTTGTGGTTTTGCACTAGGGTTTTGTGGGTTATTGTTTGTAATAGTATGTATTGTTGGTGTGTGAACTTTTAAGCCACACCGGTGTTAAGATCTTTGTTTTGTTTATTATTTTCCCAGTTATGTCGTTAAAATAAATATGTATACTGGAAGCATCGCTGCGTCTTGGTTCGTCCCTCTTGAAGATCGTGACAATAATAGTAGAGAGTGATTTATTTCAGCTTTTATTTCTTTCATCACATTCCCAGTGGGTCAGAAGTTTACATGCACTCAATCAGTATTTGGTAGCATTACCTTTAAATTGTTAACTTGGTTCTAACGTTTCGGGTAGCCTTCCACAAGCTTCCCACAATAAGTTGGGTGAATTTTGGCACATTCCTCCTGACAGAGCTGGTGTAACGGAGTCAGGTTTGTAGGCCTCCTTGCTCGCACATGCTTTTTCAGTTCTGCCCACAAAGTTTCTATGGGATTGAGGTCAGGGCTTTGTGATGGCCACTCCAATAACTTGACTTTGTTGTCCTTAAGCCATTTTGCCACAACTGTCTTGAGATGTTGCTTCAATATATCCACACAATTTTCCTCCCTCATGATGCCATCTATTTTGTGAAGTGCACCAGTCCCTCCTGCAGCAAAGCACCCCCACAACATGATGCTGCCACTCCCGTGCTTCACGGTTGGGATGGTGTTCTTCGGCTTGCAAGCCTCCCCCCTTTTCCTCCAAACATAACGATGGTCATTATGGCAAAACAGTTATAGAAGAAAAATATTTGTTTAAAAAAGAAATCCCTATTCTATCAGACCAGAGAGCATTTCTCCAAAAAGTACGATCTTTGTCCCCATGTTCAGTTGCAAAAAGGAGTCTGGATTTTTTATGTCGGTTTTGGTGCAGTGGCTTCTTCCTTGCTGAGCGGCTTTTCGGGTTAGGTCGATAAAGGACTTGTTTTACTGTGGATATAGATACTTTTGTACCTGTTTCCTCCAGCATCTGCACAAGGTCCTTTGCTGTTGTTCTGGGATTGATTTGCACTTTTCGCACCAAAGTTTGTTAATCTCTATGAGACAGAACGCGTCTCCTTCCTGAGCAGTATGACGGCTTTTTCTGAGATCTTGGCTGATTTCTTTTGATTCTCCCATGATGTCAAGCAAAGAGGCACTGAGTTTGAAGGTAGGCCTTGAAATACTTCCACAGGTACACCTCCAATTGACAAAAATTATGTAAATTAGCCTATCAAAAGCTAAAGCCATGACATAATTTTCTGGAATTTTCCAATCTGTTTAAAGGCACAGTCAACTTAGTGTATGTAAACTTCTGACCCACTGGAATTGTGATACAGTGACTTATAAGTGAAATAATCTGTCTGTAAACAATTCTTGGAAAAATTACTTGTGTCAAGCACAAAGTAGATGTCCTAACCGACTTGCCAAAACTATAGTTTGTTAACAAGACATTTGTGGAGTGGTTGAAAAAAAAGTTTTAATAACCTAAGTGTATGTAAACTTCCAACTTCAACTGCACCTCTTTTGGACCAGTTTTCCCTGTTTTTTTCTTGCCCCTGACGATTCATATATGGTTTGCCTACAGCCCTCAAAGTCTTTCATTTCCTGTCCTTCCATTCCTTTTGTTTAGTTTTTATGTTCTTCTCGACGGCTTTCATCGGCAGCAGAAAACTAAAGTGCTTGTCTGTCCATTCTTAGTTGTGTATGTTATGTTTGTTCCTTGTTTATTGACAAACCGGGGCATAGGTTTAATTACTTTTAAGTTCATGTAAACTTCCAACTTCAACTGTAACTCTTTATCCACATTATATCAGGGGGTGTAAAGCCATAACACATGTTTTTCCAGCAGCAGACTATGATCGATAATGTCAAAAGCTGCACTGAAGTCTATCAAGACAGCCCCCACAATCATTTTATCATGAATTCTCTCAGCCAATCGTCAGTCATTTGTGTAAGTGCAGTGCTCATTGAGTGTCCTTCCCCAGCTGAGTGCTGTCGCCAGGCACGAGGTGGGAAGGATGGTCTCGGGTTCCGGGGTTGTAGCCGTGGGGCTATAGCTGTGTGACAGCGCGTCCGCCTTGACATTCTTGGATCCCGGCCAATATGAGAGGGAGAAGTTGAACCGGGTGAACAGCAGGGCCCACCTAGATTGCTTGGAATTGAGGAGCTTGGCGGTGGAGATTTTCCAGGTTCTTGTTGTCGGTCCACACAATGAATGGATGTTCCACCCCCTCCAGCCAGGGTCTCCACTCTTCCAATGCCATTTTCACCACAACAAGCTCACTATTCCCCACATTGTAGTTCCTCTCCGTTGGGCTGTATCACAGCCTGGTACGGCAACTGCACTGCCCTCAACCACAAGGCTCTCCAGAGGGTGATGCAGTCTGCACAATGCATCACCGGGGGAAAAACTACAGCACCTAATGTCACAGGTCTTTTAGTGGACAGGTGGATACTAAATGACCTGTAGTCCCATAATACAGGCAACTCTTAGTGTGAATCCTGTATAGGCGTGAATTGGCAGTCTTCAGGTAGCCTCGGATTCTCTCAGCAATGGAGCTGTCGGGGACTTCCGGGATGAATTGGAGATGAGGTGGAATCCTTGGACGGGTGAGTGAAATCGAATCTCCTCTCCTTTCTTTGTTTCCGTAGTCGCCCATCAATCCGAATGGTCAAGGCGATGAGCAAGTCAAGATCCGTCGCTAGTTCCCGGGCTGCAAATCTTTTACTTCCTCCGATACTCCGTGCAGGAACATGTAGAACAGCGCTTCCGGGTTCCAGGCACTCTCAGCTGCCCACGTGAGGAAATCCACCCCATAGTTTGCCACACTGCGGGAGTCTTGCCGAAGCTGGAGTAACTTCCGGGCAGCCTCTCTCCCGGACAATGGAGCATCAAAAACTTTCTTTACCTGCACAACAAACTCCTCCAGACTGAAGCATATGGCCGACTGATGTTCCCATACTGCCGTAGCCCAGGCAAGAGCCCTCCCAGATGTCAGCATGATGAGGTACGTTATCTTAGAGTGGTCTGAGGGGAAGGAGGAGGGCTGCAGCTCGATGATGAGGGAACACTGAGCAAGAAACGCCCGACAGGTGACCGACTCTCCATCGAAGCGGTCCGGGGGAGGTAAGTGGGGTTCCGGGGAAACCGGGGTGACCAGGGAGGTTGTGCTGCTAACAGCCGGGTTACTGAGGGCCTGGGAGGTTACAGACGTGGTAGGCTGCCTAACAGACAACCCGCAGAATTGCTCCAGCAATGTATTCAACGCTTGGTCATGGCGTTCGGCCAAGGTCTTGAACCCTTCCATAAGACCACGAAGCAACTCCTCGTGCCTTCCAATGGTGGCAACTTGGGAGGAGATAGCGTTGCGGAGCTGCTGGGTCAGTCAGTGCCAGTTCATGCTATCACGATTCAGGTAAGACCCAGATGCAGACAGTGTCGAAGTAACAAAAGTTTATTACTTGTAAAGGGGCAGGCAAAACAACAGGTCAAGGGCAGGCAGAGGTCAGTAATCCAGATAGGGTGCAAAAGGTCCAGAACGGCAGGGAGGCTCAGGGTCAGGGCATGCAGAATGGTCAAAACCAAGAAAAACTAGAAAACAGGAGCTAGAATAGACAGGAGCGAGGGGAAGAACGCTGGTAGATTTCACGAAACAAAACAAACTGGCAACCGACCAGCAGAGAACACAGATATAAATACACTGGGAATAATGGGAAACATTGGCGACACCTGGAGGGGGTGGAGATAAGCACAAAGACAGGTGAAACAGATCAGGGTGTGACAGTGAGACACATTTGACAGAAGTACTGAAATAACTAGAATTCTAGTACTGAACCATTTTCATGTTATAGTATAAAAAAAGTACAGAAGTTTTGGTTTACCATGCAACACCAGTTCTGGTGTTGTCCCTAAGGTCTGTAAAGTGGCACATGTCCTCACCATACATAAGGGAGGAGATCCTTTGAGATCCATAACTACAGTCCAATTTCCAAATTATCTTGCACACACTTGGCATTCTCTCAACCAGCTTCATGAGGTAGTCACCTGGAATGCATTTCAATTAGCAGGTTTGCCTTGTTAAAAGTTATTTCCTTAACCTCTTCCAGCTAGGGTCCCATTTTCCGAATTTTCGCCTGTCTGACGTGCCCAAAGTTAAATGCCTACCACTCATGGCCAGAAACTAGGATATTTACATATTTAGTACTATTGGATAGGAAACACTCTGAAGTTTATAAAACCATTAAGATATAGTCTGTGGCTATTCCAGAACAGATTTAGCAGGCAAAAACCAGAGAAATTTCTGTCCGGAATTTATTTTTCTGTTGCTCTCCTCTCATTTTGAAGCCCATGTAATATTTTTCTATGGGGAATAGGACCGAGGTTGCAGTACTTATGGCTTCCACTAGATGTCAACAGTCTCTGGAAAGGGTATGGAGGAAAAAGCTCTGACCAGATCCTTAGAGAGAGAGAATTACTACGGTAGGGAAAATAGGTAAACAGACGTGCACGCTCACGAGAACGTGAACGCGCCAGCGCGACCAACTTTCTTTTCGCCTTTAACGCTTCACTTACCGTTCTTGTAAAATATGATCGCTATTATTCATAAAAGAATACATAAGGATGCATTATTAATGATATTTGATTTGTTTGTGAAAAGATGAGAGGTATAATTTGAACGCGATCCCTTCACTGTAAAACGGGCGAGTAGACTGACAATGCTTGGTGGAGTAGCTGAACGTAACGTGCCAAAAACAACGGATATTTATGGATATAATTATTTACTTTTTCTAACAAAAGAACCATGGATTATCTTGTTTGGACACTTGGGAAGACCTCAGAAGAAGTTATTTGAAAGGTAAGCGATTTATATTAGCTGTGATATGGATATTTTGAGAACCGAGCTGGATATGAATTTATGCTAATGTGGAAAATATGTGAGGTACTAGCCTCAAACAATCAAATGTAGTGCTTTCAGTAAAGCCTTTTTAAAATCTGACAACGCAGTGATATTGCCAAGAAGCAGAGCTTTTGATGGCTATGCAACACTATGCAACACTTGTATATCGAAGTTAAATATTACGAATATGTATTACGAATATGTATTTTGAATTTGGCGCGTTATGTTTGCTCTGAAAACGATCCCGCTAAAGGGATCGGCGCTAAGAGGTTAAACATTGTTTCATGACGTTAGGTTGAATTAGAAGCGAATAGAGGAAGAATTTAGACGTGGACCCAGGAAGTAAATAGAATGACTTTCCTATCGTTCAGGTTATCATCCGGTTGAATATTATAGTAAATATACATAAAAGTGTACCTAAGGATACATTATAAATGATGTTTGATTTGTTTGGACAAAGTTGATAGGTATAGTTTGAACGCATACTCTTCACTGTTCAATGGGCAACTCGACGGTGGATATTCTGAACATAACGCGCCAAACAAACATAGATTTATGGATATAATAATTGACTTTTTCTAACAAAAGAACCATTTAGATGTTTTCCTTGGACACTTGGGATGCCCTCAGCAGAAGTTCTTCGAAAGCTATTTTAGCTCTTATATGGGTTTGTGTGACCCGCGCTGGATATGAATTTATGCTAATGTGGAAAATATATGAGGTGCTATCCTCAAACAATCAAATGTTGTGCTTTCGCCGTAAAGCCTTTTTTGAAATCTGACAACGCTGTGATATTGCCAAGAATCCGAGCTTTTGATGACTATGCAACACTTGTATATTGATGAATGTTTAATAATTCAACTTTTGGATTTTTAATTTGGCGCCTTACATTTCACCGGGTAGTGTCGGGAACGGGGCGCTAGCGCGCCAGCGCTCCTTAAAGATGCTTAAGAGGTTAACTTCTTAGGGAGCGGCTCCCGAGGTGACGGTTTTGGAGGGTCTGGCATGCCCAAAGTAAAATGCCTCCCACTCAGGCCCAGAAAATAGGATATGCACATAATTAGTACTATTGGATAGGAAACACTCTGAAGTTTCTAAAAGTGTTAACATAATGTCTGTGAGTATAACAGAACGGATATAGCAGGCGAAAACCCGAGGAATTTCTGTCCTGGAAAAAGTGCTTTTGACACATTGCCTCATTTTGAACCCCTCCCTATTGAAAACAGCCATTTCTGGGAGTAAGATTGCAGTACCTACTGCTTCCACTGGATGTCAATAGTCTCTAGACAGTGTTTGGTGATGTTTAGTTTGCGCGTGCTATGGTTTTTTCCTTTCCTATCGTCCAGCTTATTATCCGGTTGAAATATTATAGTAAATATACATAAAAGTGTTCCTAAGGATACATTATCAATGATGTTTGATTGTTCTTGGACAAGTGTATAGGTATAGGTTGAATGCGTTCTCTTCACTGTTCAATGGGCGAGTGGACGCTGTATTTTATGAACATAACGCGCCAACCAAACGGAGATTTATGGATATAATAAATTACTTTTTCTAACAAAGAACCATTGGATGTCTTCGTTGGACACTTGGGAAGCCCTCAGCAGAAGTTATTCGAAAGGTAAGTGATTTATTTTAGCTCTTATATGGGTTTTGTGTGACCAGCGCTGGATATGAATTTATGCTAATGCATTAATATTGGAGGTGCTATCCTCAAACAATCAAATGTTGTGCTTTCACCGTAAAGCCTTTTTTGAAATCTGACAACGCTGTGATATTGCCAAGAAGCAGAGCTTTTGATGACTATGCAACACTTGTATATTGATGAATGTTTAATAATTCAACTTTTGGATTTTTAATTTGGCGCCTTACATTTCACCAGGTAGTGTCGGGAACGGCCCGCTAGCGCCCCGTTTCTCCCTAAGTAGTTTTAAAGGCCTACCTTCAAACTCAGTGCCTCTTTTCTTGACATCATGGGAAAATCTAAAGAAATCAGCCAAGACCTCAGAAAAACCTCAGACCTCCACAAGTCTGGGTCATCATTGGGAGCAATTTCCAAATGCCTGAAGGTACCACGTTCACCTGTAAAAACAATAGTACACAAGTATAAACACCATGGGACCACGCAGCCGTCATACCACTCAGGAAGGAGACGCGTTCTGTCTCCAAGAGATGAACATACTTTGGTGAGAAAAGTGCAAATCAATCTCAGAACAACAGCAAAGGACCTTGTGAAGATGCTGGAGGAAACAAGTACAAAAGTATCTATATCCACAGTAAAACGAGTCCTGAAAAGCGCGCCCAGCAAGGAAGAAGCCATTGCTCCAAAACCGCCATTAAAAAAAACAGACTACGGTTTGCAACTGCACATGGGGATTTCTTTTTTGGAGAAATGTCCTCTATTCTGAAAAATATTTTAAAAAATAGAACAAATAGAAGAAAGATAGAACTGTTTGGCCATAATGACCATCGTTATGTTTGGAGGAAAAAGGGGGAGGCTTGCAAGCCGAAAAACACCATCCCAACCGTGAAGCACGGGGTGGCAGCATCATGTTGTGGGGGTGCTTTGCTGCAGGAGGGACTGGTGCACTTCACAAAATAGATGGCATCATGAGGCAGGAAAATTATGTGGATATAGTGAAGCAACATCTCAAGACATCAGTCAGGAAGTTAAAGCTTGGTCGCAAATGGGTCTTCCAAATGGACAATGATGTTACATAGTCATCAAAAGCTCTGCTTCTTGGCAATATCATGAGATTTCTAAAAGGCTTTACGGCGAAAGCACAACATTTGATTGTTTGAGGATAGCCCCTCTCATATTTTATGCATTAGCATAAATCCATAACCAACGCAGGTCTCACAAAACTCATAAAATTGCTAATATAAAATTGCTTACCTTTGATGATCTTCTGCTGAGGTTAGTCTGAAGTGTCCAATGAAGACATCCAATGGTTCTTTTGTTAGAAAAAGTCATTGTTTATGTCCATAAATCTCTGTTTGGTTGGCGCGTTATGTTCATAAAATACAGCGTCCACTCGCCCATTGAACCGTGAAGAGAACTCGTTCAACCTATACCTATACACTTGTCCAAGAACAATCAAACATCATTGATAATGTATATTTAGTATAATATTTCAACCGGATTATAAACTGGACGATAGGAAAGGAAAAAAACAGCCCATGAACACGCTCCCTCTTCTGTTTACATCCGATGACTAGTTCGAAATTCTTCTTCTATTACCATCTAGAGCAACTAAACATCACCAAACACTGTCTAGAGACTGTTGACATCCAATGGAAGCAATAGGTACTGCAATCTTACTCCCAGAAATGGCTGTTTTCAATAGGGAGTGGTTCAAAATGAGGCAATGTGTCAAAAGCACTTTTTCCAGGACAGAAATTCCTCGGGTTTTTGCCTGCTATATCTGTTCTGTTATACTCAGACATTATGTTAACACTTTTAGAAACGTCAGAGTGTTTCCTATCCAATAGTACAAATTATGTGCATATCCTATTTTCGGGGCCTGAGTGGGAGGCATTTTACTTTGGGAACGCCAGACTCTCCAAAACTGTCACCTCGGGAGCCGCTCCCTAAGAAGTTAATGGCGTCAGACCGAGGCTCTGCAACTGTCCTCGTGCTCCTAGACCTTAGTGCTGCTTTTGATACCATCGATCACCACATTCTTTTGGAGAGATTGGAAACCCAAACTGGCCTACATGGACAAGTTCTGGCCTGGTTTAGATCTTATCTGTCGGAAAGATATCAGTTTGTCTCTGTGGATAGTTTGTCCTCTGACAAATCAACTGTAAACTTCGGTGTTCCTCAAGGCTCTGTTTTTGGACCACTATTGTTTTCACTATATATTTTACCACTTGGTGATGTCATTCAGAAACATAATGTTAACTTTCACTGCTATGTGGATGACACACAGCTGTACATTTCGATGAAACATGGTGAAGCCCCAAAATTGCCCTCCCTGGAAGCCTGTGTTTCAGACATAAGGGAGTGGATGGCGGCAAATGTTCTACTTTTAAACGAAACAAAGAGATCTTCTGTTGAATCTGACAATTAATCTTGATGGTTGTCTCAAATAAAACTGTGAAGGACCTCGGCGTTACTCTGGACCCTGATCTCTCTTTTGACGAACATATCAAGACTGTTTCAAGGACAGCTTTTTTTTTCATCTAAGTAACATTTGTAAAAATCAGAAACTTTCTGTCCAAAAATAATGCAGAAACAATAATCCATGCTTTTGTAACTTCTAGGTCAGACTACTGCAATGCTTGACTTTCCGGCTACCTGGACAAAGCACTAAATAAACTTCAGTTAGTGCTAAACACGGCTGCTAGAATCTTGACTAGAACCAACAAATTTGATCATATTACTCCAGTGCTAGCCTCTAAACTGGCTTCCTGTTAAGGCAAGAGCTGATTTTCAAGGTTTTACTGCTAACCTACAAAGCATTACATGGGCTTGCTCCTACCTATCTTTCCGATTTGGTCCTGCCGTACATACCTACAAGTACGCTACGGTCACAAGACGCAGGCCTCCTTACTGTCCCTAGAATTTCTAAGCAAACAGCTGGAGGCAGGGCTTTCTCCTATATAGCTACATTTTTATGGAATGGTCTGCCTATCCATGTGAGAGACGCAGACTCGGTCTCAACCTTTAAGTCTTGATTGAAGACTCATCTCTTCAGTAGGTCCTATGATTGAGTGTAGTCTGGCCCAGGAGTGTGAAGGTGAACGGAAAGGCACTGGAGCAACGAACCACCCTTGCTGTCTCTGCCTGGTCGGTTCCCCTCTCCACTGAGATTCTCTGCCTCTAACCCTATTACAGGGGCTGAGTCACTGGCTTACTGGTGCTCTTCCATGTCGTCCCTGGGGGTGCATTGCTTGAGTGGGTTGAGTCACTGACGTGATCTTCCTGTCCGGGTGCCATGGGGGAGATCTTTGTGGGCTATACTCGGCCTTGTCTCAGGATGGTAAGTTGGTGGTTGGAGATATCCCTCGTGTGGTGTGGGGGCTGTGCTTCGGCAGAGTGGGTGGGGTTATATCCTGCCTGGGGGCCACAAGAAGGACGAGGAAATCCGCCTACTCCCACGCGTCACAGGATGGAGAAGCCCCACTCGATCCAGAGCAGGGACGGAAGGTTGCCAACGTTGACTTCAAAATCGTAGGGGAAGGAGTAGGCGTAAACACAGCGGCTGAAAGACACAGGTACCCCCAGCGACGAAGGTGCAGGAAGGTCAGGCTGTAGGGCGGCTAAACTATTAGTTGTTTGGATCCGCTCCGAACTCAACACCGGCCAGTCGGATAACGAGAAGACGGATATGCATCCAACATGCGCAAAACGCCGTCCAGCCACCGGTGTAGAAAAGGTAAACATTCCACTCTGTGTTTTCCCCAGTTTTGGAGGGAAAAAGAGAGGCAGAGGAAGTCTAAGAGAGAGGGAGGAAGATGGTGACCTTGAGTCTGTTAAAAATGGCGGGAAAAAGGGAGATGGTTAGTTGAAGAAAAATGGTGGAAAGTGTAAGCAGAGTGAGCTGAAGACAGGAGGAGAAATGGAAGTGAATGAGGGCGAAGTATCGGAAGGTGATAGGTGTGGTTCTCAGAGCCCCAGGCTTGCACCAAGGGTCAGGATAAAGCATCCCGGAGTCGCCTCTTCACTGTTGACATTGAGACTGTTGTTTTGCGGGTACTATTTAATGAAGCTGCCAGTTGAGGACTTGTGAGGCGTCTGTTTCTCAAACTAGGCACTCTAATGTCCACTTGCTCAGTTGTGCACCAGGGCCTCCCACTCCTCTTTCTATTCTGGTTAGAGCTAGTTTGCGCTGTTTTGTGAAAGGAGTAGTACACAGCGTTTCCTGTGAGGGGAGTGGTGGTGTATCCAGGGAGATACACCACCGTGATCTTTTTCTGCCATGGCAATTTCTCGCATGGAATAGCCTTCATTTCTCAGAACAAGAATAGACTGATGAGTTTCAGAAGAAAGTTATTTGTTTCTGGCTATTTTGAGCCTGTAATCGAACCCACAAATGATGATTCTCCAGATACTCAACTTGTCTAAATAAGGCTAGTTTTATTGCTTCTTTAATCAGACCAACAGTTTTCAGCTGTGCTAACAATTGCAAAAGGGTTTTCTAATGATCAATTAACCTTTTAAAATGATAAACTTGGATTAGTTAACACAACGTGCAATTGGAACACAGAAGTGATGGTTGCTGATAATGGGCCTCTGTATGCCTATGTAGATATTCCATAAAAAAATCTGCTGTTTCAAGCTACAATAGTCATTTACAACATTAACAATGTCTACACTGTATTTCTGATCAATTATGTTATTTTAATGGACAAAAAATGTGCTTTTCTTTAAAAAACAAGGACATTTCTATGTGACCCCAAACTTTTGAACGTAGTGTACATAATTAGAAAGAAGAGATTATCCTGTTTAAAATGGTGTCCTACTTGAAAAAAAACGAAATATACACATTGCGAGATATTTGGCGAAATTTCCATCCCTACCTACAACATTTTCAGACAAGATAGAACGGCCAAAGGGGGCGGTGTTGCTATCTACTGCAGAGATAGCCTGCACAGAGTTCTGTCTTACTATCCAAGTCTGTACCCAAACAATTTGAACTTTTACTTTTAAAAATCCACCTTTCTACAAACAAGTCTCTCACTGTTGCCGCTTGCTATAGACCACCCTCTGCTCCCAGCTGTGCTATGGACACCATATGTGAACTGATTGCCCCCCATTTATCTTCAGAGTTCGTGCTGCTAGGTGACCTAAACTGGGACATGCTTAACACCCCGGCCATCCCACAATCTAAGCTTGATGCCCTAAACCTCACACAAATCATAATTGAACCTACCAGGTACAACCCCAAAGCCGTAAACACGGGCACCCTCATAGATGTCATCCTAACTAACTTGCCCTCCAAATACACCTCTGCTGTTTTCAACCAAGATCTCAGCGATCACTGCCTCATTGCCTGCATCCGTAATGGGTTTGCGGTCAAACGATCTCGCCTCATTACTGTTAAACGTTCCCTAAAACACTTCAGCGAGCAGGCCTTTCTAATCGACCTGGCCCGGGTATCCTGGAAGGATATTGACCTCATCCCGTCAGTAGAGGATGCCTAGTTATTCTTTAAAAGTGCCTTCCTCATCATCTTAAATAAGCATGCCCCATTCAAGAAATGTAGAACCAGGAACAGATATAGCCCTTGGTTCTCTCCAGACCTGAATGCCCTTGACCAGCACAAAAACATCCTGTGGCGTTCTGCATTAGCATCGAACAGCCCCCGTGATATGCAACTTTTCAGGGAAGTCAGGAACCAATATACACTGGCAGTTAGGAAAGCCAAGGCTAGATTTTTCCAAGCAGAAATTTGCTTCCTGTAACACAAACTCAAAAAAAGTTCTGGGACACTGTAAAGTCTATGGAGAATAAGAGCACCTCCTCCCAGCTGCCCACTGCACTGAGGTTAGGAAACGCTGTCACCACCGATAAACCCACAATAATTGAGAATTTCAATAAGCATTTTTCTACGGCTGGCCTTGCTATCCACCTGGCTACCCCTACCCCGGTCAACAGCCCTGCACCCAGTAACTGGGTAACTCGCCCAAGCCTCCCCCATTTCTCCTCCTCCCAAATCCAGTCAGCTGATGTTCTGAAAGAGCTGCAAAATCTGGACCCCTACAAATCAGCCGGGCTAGACAATCTGGACCCTTTCTTTCTAAAATTATCTGCCGAAATTGTTGCAACCCCTATTACTAGCCTGTTCAACCTCTCTTTCGTGTCGTCTGAGTTTCCCAAAGACAATTTATTCAATACTACTGCAGCTGCTAAATAATTCCAATAGATGGCAGCAAATGACCACGGTGGTGTATCTCCCAGGATACACCACCACTCCCCTCACAGGAAAACTCCTGCTAGTGCTTTTTTCTGTACCTATCCACACTGCTAACGCCAGAGGAAGGACGGATTACTGTGAAGTAATATAATGATGATTTGTGTTTATTATTATTCTTTTTTTATGCTCATGTTTTGAAATTATACTTCATTACTATAACGATTATCAATAAGCCTGAACATTAATTCAGTCATCTCTGGTCAACAAATACTTATTTTTCTAGTTCATTCATTGTCAAATTCATCGACCTGCTTCTTGCAAAGGTAGCCAACTCAACAAGCCCTGCCAAAAAGTCTGTGCCCCCAGCCGCAGCGAACACTCTGCCTTCTCGCGGAAGCGAGGGTAGTGGTAGATTTGCTAACTGCGAGGGTTGCATGATGTAATTTATTGGCGGGCTGGAAGAAATACTCGTCTTTTCTATTCGAGGCTGTTTCTCATAATATGATAAGTTAACAGAAGTATTAATAATGCATGTCTGCTAGGGTTGAGGTTAGCGCATCTGTCTAGTGATTATTTGGCTGGGGTTCAATACCTGTGGTCGTCATAATTTTTTTGCTCTCCCAAAAGCAACACAGGCCTAATACAAGATTTTATTTTTATTTAACCTTTATTTAACTAGGCAAGTCAGTTAAGAACAAATTCTTGTTTACAATGATAGACAGCCTAGGAACAGTGGGTTAACTGCCTTGTTCAGGGGCAGAATGACAGATTTTTACCTTGTCAGCCTTGCCTTGCCAAAATCATGGGACATATAGTCTATGGTTGCATGCTATTTTATGTCAATCATATTGCTGCTATAGCCTATACTTGATGCTTCGGTGATCTTATGCTGCCATCTATTGGAAATATTTAGCAATTCAAAGTTATTAATTCACATAAAGACATTGGTGAAGCAGCTGAGAAACAAAGTGTATTTTTCTTATTAATTCCTGAGATCAGTCTCAGACCTAGAGCCTATTTGAAAGTGAAAGGATAGGTGGGCTATCCCAGCCAATTGCTGGACTTTCACATATAGGTTACTAAGTCACACCCAGTTCAAACCACATTTGAAAAATAAAATGTGGCTTATTTATCAAGTGTAAATAGGCTCTAAATAGGCTCTAAAATAGGTTATACCTATGGTAAGGGTTAAGTCTAAAATAGGTTATACCAAGGGTTAGGGTTTTGAAAGCAAAAAACAGTATATGTTTATATCTCTTGCTAATCCCTGTGGCCTTCTGCGGGTACTACATAACTCATTGGTGACACTTGCTAGGCTCATAATCTGAGGTAGCAACTGCGTCAGATCTACAAATCAATGAGCTAGACCTATCCATTTGGTTTGCAACTGTGTGAACATGCGCAGAATTCGCTCCATTCGATGTCTACTAACAAACAGATTTCGATGCATATTAAATTACCGTTTTGTTTAGGTTTACACCTTTTTCTGAAAGAAAATATGGTTAACCATGACCAGAAAATGTTTAATGTTTTCGATGGCTATGCGCCAGCCATCATTAGCACTGTGGGTCACAATACCATGTACCCAGGCGAACAGCGAGTGTGTTCACCAAGTAGCAGTGCTGGTGTTAATAATAAACTCGTAGGCTTACCTAAAGTAATTTAACGTGGGCATGTCTCAATGCCAACAACAGCGAAGCAGGCATTGTGACGTAGAACAATGGGCTGGGAATAGAACGTTCGTATGGTGAGTTGGTGCCACTGTGCTCAATAGAACTAATAAGAGCGATTACCTCAACTACAGCAAGCAGTTGGGACAGATGGTAATATTATGAAACTGGGCTCCACGGCGGATGCAATGAACTCGTTTTTATCAGAGTAAGGACGTCAAACGTTCAAAACTTAAAAATGTAATGTGTCCAGATTTATTGTGCTACAGCGGAGAAATATATAATAGTGTATATATCGAGCTAGCTACTTTCTCTCTTCTTGCCCATGTGAAATTATAACATGTAAACTATTAAGAGAAGAGTAATGGGTTAGCCATTAATAATCTCACTCAATTATATTTTACCAATAGTCTCCAGTATTGATTCGCAAAATGACAACTGTTAACTAGTCATCAGCTAGTTTCTTGCATGTGCGGAGCCAGTTAATTTAACGTTATTGGTTTAGCTAACGTTAACTGTTAGCTAACTTACCGTTACTGTTCCTCTGCATGTTTTAACAGAAAATAGCTAGCCAAACAGTTAACGCCCACTACAAAACATTTTAATGTCTAATTTGTAACATGCATAACATTAATCTATATATTTGTTACTTTTCTATCTTGGTGGCGTTATAAAAGTCTCAACAATGAATAGTTACTTAAAGTTAGCTACATCAAATAAAGTGTCCAACGTCTGCATCTCATTATTATTCTTCTTCTTCTAAGAGGTTTAACGGCTGTTGGCATTCAATTTGTTGCATTACCGCCACCTACTAGACTGGAGTACAACTCCCTTATACTTTGCTTGATTTTTTTTTTTTTAAATACTAAATAAATTCCCTACCATCTAACACTACACTCACTGATTTCAAAATGATATAAAATAAAATGAACACCACCCTACTCCACTAATTGCATTTATTTATTCCTACTTCATGCCATCATCCTGAAAGGATGGGACATCACCACTTAACACACCCTGTAACTTTTCTGATGTCAAGTCTCGCAATTCCGCCGTTCCATCCCTGCAGTACAGTTGATAACCATTGCTCATAAATGCTAAAAATCCAATCTTACTGAAACATATCACTTTTTGTCCTATCCCTCTGTACTGGTATGTCTCTACTACTCTCACCACTCCTCCCCCTTAACCCATCTTCCTCTACTTTCTTCACTGCCTCAGCATATGACAACTTCTGCTCTACTCTAACCCTGGAAACCTCAACCAACCTCTCTCGCACGGGACATGTCTGTTCCGGCGCCGACAGAGATGGCAGCCTCGCTTCACGTTCTCAGGAAACCATGCAGTATTTTGTTTTTTTATGTATTACTTCTTACATTGTTACCCCGGAAAATATTAAGTTTTATTACATACAACCGGGAGGAACTATTGGATATAAGAGCAACGTCAACTTACCAACATTACGACTCAGGAATACGACTTTCCCAAAGAGGATTCTCCTTTCATTAACCCAAACACAACAACAGACTGGATAGCACGTGGCTACTCAAAACAACGGCGCGCCGGAGAAGAGGGAAACGCGCGGTCTTTTGGTCAAGCTACGCCGACGGGCGATCGTGCACCTCTCCCGAGTATTTTAATCGCCAATGTACAGTCTCTTGACAACAAAGTAGACGTAAATCAGATCAAGGGTTGCCTTTCAGAGAGACATTCGAGACTGCAACGTTCTTTGCTTCACGGAAACATGGCTCACTCAGGACACGTTATCAGAGTCGGTACAGCCACCTGGTTTCTCCACGCATCGCGCCGACAGAAACAAACATCTCTCTGGTAAGAAGAAGGGCGGGGTGTGTGTCTTATGATTAACGAGACGTGGTGTGATCATAACAACATACAGGAACTCAAGTCCTTTGTTCACCTGACATAGAATTCCTTACAATCAAATGCAGACCGCATTATCTACCAAGAGAATTCTCCTCGATTATAATCACAGCCGTACATCCCCTCAAGCTAATACATCGACGGCACTGAAAGAAACTCATCGGACTCTATGTAAACTGGAAACCACATATCCTGAGGCTGCATTTATTGTGGCTGGGGATTTTAATAAGGCTAATTTAAGAACAAGGCTCCCGAAATTTTACCAGCATATCGAATGTGCCACCCGGCTGGTAAAATCCTGGACCACTGTTATTCCAACTTCCGTGATGCATACAAGGCTATTCTCCGCCTCCTTTCGCAAGTCTGACCATGACTCCATTTTGTTGCTCCCAGCCTACAAACAGAAACTAAAACAGGAAACGCCCGTTCTCAGGTCTGTTCAACGCTGGTCCGACCAATCTGATTCCACGCTGCAAGATTGCTTCGAGCACGTGGACTGGGATATGTTCCGGATAGCATCTGACAACAACATTGATGTATACGCTGATTCGGTGAGCGAGTTTATTAGCAAATGCATTGGTGATGTTGTACCCATAGCAAATATCAAAACCTTCCCCAACCAGAAACCATGGATTGATGGCAGCATTCGCGCAAAACTGAAAGCGCGAACCACTGCTTTTAACCAGGTAAAGGCTACCGGAAACATGACTGAATACAAACAGTGCAGCTACTCCTCCGCAAGGCAATCAAACAAGCTAAGCGCCAATATAGAGACAAAGTAGAGTCACAATTCAATGGCTCAGACACAAGAGGAATGTGGCAGGGTCTACAGTCAATCACGGACTACAAAAAGAAAACCAGCCCGTCGCGCGACCATGACGCCCTGCTCCCAGACAAACTAAACAACTTCTTTGCTCGCTTGAGGACAATACAGTGCCACCGACACGGCCCGCTACCAAAACCTGCGGGCTCACCTTCACCGCAGCCAATGTGAGAAAAACATTTAAATGTGTTAACCCTCGCAAGGCTGCCGGCCCA
The DNA here is from genome assembly GCA_030435695.1 of Brachymystax lenok tsinlingensis. Classification (NCBI taxonomy): domain Eukaryota; kingdom Metazoa; phylum Chordata; class Actinopteri; order Salmoniformes; family Salmonidae; genus Brachymystax; species Brachymystax lenok. The sequence goes on along the minus strand of CM059806.1, from coordinate 346,397 downwards.
GATGGCATCCCTGGCCGTGTCCTCAGAGCATGCGCAGACCAGCTGGCTGGTGTGTTTACGGACATATTCAATCAGTCCCTATCCCAGTCTGCTGTTCCCACATGCTTCAAGAGGGCCACCATTGTTCCTGTTCCCAAGAAAGCTAAGGTGACTGAGCTAAATGACTATCGCCCGTAGCACTCACTTCCGTCATCATGAAGTGCTTTGAGAGATTAGTCAAGGATCATATCACCTCCATCCTGCCAGACACCCTGGACCCACTCCAAATTTGCTTACCGTCCCAATAGGTCCACAGACGACGCAATCGCAATCACACTGCATACTGCCCTAACCCATCTGGACAAGAGGAATACTTATGTAAGAATGCTGTTCATCGACTACAGCTCAGCATTTAACACCATAGTTCCCTCCAAGCTCGTCATTAAGCTCGAGACCCTGGGTCTCGACCCAGCCCTGTGCAACTGGGTCCTGGACTTCCTGACGGGCCGGTCCCAGGTGGTGAGGGTAGGAAACAACATCTCCACCCCGCTGATCCTCAACACTGGGGCCCCACAAGGGTGCGTTCTCAGCCCTCTCCTGTACTCCCTGTTTACCCATGACTGCGTAGCTGCCACGCATCCAACTCAATCATCAAGTTTGCTGACGACACTACAGTGGTAGGCTTGATTACCAACAACGACGAGACGGCCTACAGAGAGGAGGTGAGGGCCTCGGAGTGTGGTGTCAGGAAAATAACCTCTCACTCAATGTCAACAAAACAAAGGAGATGATCGTGGACTTCAGGAAACAGGAGAGGGAGCACCCCCCTATCCACATCGAGGGGACAGTAGTGGAGAAGGTGGAAAGTTTTAAGTTCCTCGGCGTACACATCACGGACAAACTGAATTGGTCCACCCACACAGACAGCGTGGTAAAGAAGGCGCAACAGCGCCTCTTCAACCTCAGGAGGCTGAAGAAATTTGGCTTGTCACCAAAATCACTCACAAACTTTTACAGATGCACAATCGAGAGCATCCTGTCGGGCTGTATCACCGCCTGGTACGGCAACTGCTCCGCCCACAACCGTAAGGCTCTCCAGAGGGTAGTGAGGACTGCACAACGCATCACCGGGTTAAACTACCTGCACTCCAGGACACCTACACCACCCGATGTCACAGAAAGGCCAAAAAGATCATCAAGGACAACAACCACCCGAGCCACTGCCTGTTCACCCCGCTATCATCCAGAAGGCGAGGTCAGTACAGGTGCATCAAAGCTGGGACCGAGAGACTGAAAAACAGCTTCTACCTCAAGGCCATCAGACTGTTAAACAGCCATCACTAACATTGAGTGGCTGCTGCCAACATACTGACTTAAATCTCTAGCCACTTTATACATAGGAATTGGATGTAACAAATGTATCACTAGCCACTTTAAACAATTTTGTATATAATGTTTACGTATCCGACATACTCATATCAAATGTATACACTGTACTCTAAACCATCTACTGTATCTTGCCTATGCCGTTCGGTCATCGACCCAAATCTCTAGCCACTTTAATAATTATAATTGGATGAAATAATGTATCACTAGCCACTTTAAACAATGCCATTTATATAATGTTTACATATCCTACATTACTCATCTCATATATATGTGTATATACTGTACTCCATACCATCTACTGCATCTTGCCTATGCCGGTCAGCCATCGCTCATCCATGTATTTATATGTACATACTCGTATTCATTCCTTTACTCTTGTGTGTATAAGGTAGTTGTTGTGAATTTGTTAGATTACTTGTTAGATACTACTGCATGGTCGGAACTAGAAGCACAAGCATTTCGCTACACTCGCATTAACATCTGCTAACCATGTGTATGTGACAAATAAAATTTGATTTGATTTGATGCCCAGCTCCATGGGCACCCCTACAATTAACACATTCCAATACTAGACATTCTTTTGTCTCATGCCCTTCTGCACATTTCTCACACCTTGGACACTCCCTCTTACACACTGCTGCCACATGCCCATAAGCTTGACACCTGTAACATTGTCATGTATTCGGCACATACCCTCGTACAGGATAACTTCACTTTGTCGGGCAAAGACTCATCTTCAAAACTCAAAAGAACAGACAATGACTCTTCCTTTTACATTTACTGCTACCGCAGTTATCACTCCTTTCATTGGTGCCCTTTTCTTGCTCCCATTCGTTTTACGCAGAGTGCCTTCTCCCTCTGACCAACAGAAACACAAACAATTATCACTAGACCACTTCTGGTTACCCTCACCGATTCCACATTACCCAACAATTTTTTCACCCACCCTGAAACCACAAATGGATCAGCCAAAAGGCAAGTCTTTTTCCATAAACTTCACTCCTACTGTCAGACTCATCTTTTTCCTGATCCTTGGTGCAAGCCTCGGCCTCAGAGAACCCCACCACACCTACCACCTAACTTCATCCTCATTCACTTCCATTTCTCCTCCTGTCTTCAGCTCCCTCTGCTTAAACTTTCTACCATTCTTCTTTAACAAACCATCTCCATTTTTTCCACCATTTTGATCCGACGCAAGATCACCCTCTTCTTCCCTCTCTCTCTTAGACCTCCACTCCCTCTCTCTTCTCTGTTATCCAAGTATTCGTCTCCTTATGATAATACTGCGCTACTCCTTCCAACCATCTTGTTCTTGCTTTCTCTAGAGACTCCATTTTTCCGACGAGCCGTACCGTCTGTGAACTCTCTCTAGGAACAAGCACAGCCTAGCTCGGAGAGATCATTCTCTGTTTTTCAAATCACCATCCGCATCTCATTTGGACCTTCGTTTGAATATGATGACGATGTATTTTATTTACGTCACTAAATGACTGACATCTGCTAGACCAATAAACGCGACTTTGAAAAACCCATTTCGACACTTGATCCCACCTACTCGGCTCACTTGCCTCAAATTGGAAACGACAGGATGTGGTCTATTTTAGTAGAACATCTTTGATGTTGACATCATTAGCTGCCTGCATAGTATTTTGTGGTAGCTAACAACAATCAAGTTGTAGTTTTCAGCTAGCTAGCACGTTCCCTATTAACCTAGCGGAGCTAGATCAACATGAGTTTAGCATTTAGCAAAGAGCCCCGTAAGACGGCGGGGAACCGCATGTCTAAATTGTTAGATGCTGAAGAAGAAGATGAATTCTACAAGACCACATACGGCGGATTCAACGACGTGAGTAGCACATTTAGCTAGCTGTCTTGGCAGATAACTAGCTATTGCGTCGCTGTAGTGATCGGGAAGCGAAGTTGACCATAATAATGTAGCTAGCGAACATTACACAGTACCCAGATCACAGGATTTGGAAGAGATGGTCCGTTCTCTAAATTCAGGGGGATTCTACTTCAGCTGCAGTGTTTTAATTTCAAGGGACAAAGAGTAAGGACGTCAAACGTCCAGCCTGCGTCTGCACAGACCCCTTGGTTAAATTGTGTTAAGATTACTGTTTACATCTCTAAGTGGTTAAACCGAGTGAGGAATATGTGATCGGACTTTTCTTCTTTTACTATCATTAAATTAAGATTATTAAATATTTTTTCATTTTCTGATTTTACAAAACTTAAAGACACCTTCCTAAGATTCAGTTGCACACCCCATGTTGCCATCAGAACAGCCTCAATTCGTTGGAGCATAGACTACAAGGTGTCGAAAGCGTTCCACAGGGATTCTGGCCCATATTGACTCCAATGCTTTCCACAGTAGTGTCAAGTTGGTTGTTGGACCATTTCTTGATGAAAATGGGAAACTATTGAGCAGTTGCAGTTCTTGACACAAACCAGTGCACCTGGAACCTACTACATAGCCAGTTCAAACAAAGGCACTTACTTTTTATTTTATTTTATTTTACCCTTATTTTACCAGTTAGAGTGATTGACAACACATTCTCATTTACAGCAACGACCTGGGAAATAGTTACAGGGGAGAGGAATGAGACAATTGGAAGCTGGTGATAATTAGGTGGCCGTGATGGTATGAGGACCGGATTGAGAATTTAGCTTAGACACCAGGGTTATAACACCCCTGCTTTTACAATAATTGCCATGGGATCTTTAGTGACAGGGCTTACAATTAGCTGTTTGGTCCACCAGCCACTGTGGCAGGTAGATAAACAAAAAAAATCTAATATTTGTTTTGCCATTAAAAAAAGTAAAACTTATTTAACAATTTATTTAACTTGGCAAGTCAGTTAAGAACAAATTCTTATTTACAATGACGGTCAAGGCCGTACGACGCTGGGCCAATTGGGAGTCCCATAGGGCGGCGCACAATCACAGCCGGTTGTGATACAGCCTGGATTTGAACCAGGGTGTCTGTAGTGACGCCTCTAGCACTGAAATGCAGTGCTAGAAATTTCATTAAAGAAACAGATGACCATGCTTTGTAATGTTTTTAAAATAATTAGTAAGTAAGTAATCTAATGTAGAAGTAATGTGGTGTATTGCTCAATTTTGTGAAAATGTGTGACCAGTCTTTTAATCAAAATATCAGAGACAAAATGTTCAGCTGCTCCTTTAAGGGTGGAAGTTTACCGTGGTAACGGGGCCACTGGAGTCCTGTCGTATGTATCAAATTTTATTTGTCACATGCCCTGAACACAGCAGGTGTAGCCCTTACAGTGAAGTGTGTGTGTGTGTGTGTGAGAGATTTGGGATCTGACTAGGATGTCTAATTTGAGTGTGCTGCTTCAACTTATAAAGTTCAAACAAAACAATGTAAATAGCCAAGAAACACGAGGACAGTTACACTTCTTACACTTTCGAGTAAATTAGACCAAATTTTAGCCCTGTGCCAAGCGCCTCCAAAAATGAATCTGTCAAGCACTTGGCTCATTGCACACAGTTCCCATGCCAGGCAGTGTTGCTGCGCTAGGTGGGATATGTATTTCTTTGTGCAATTAGCAGCTATGAAACAAAACAGCAGAAATACTTAAACCGCTACTGCAGCATTTTTTTTAACCAAAACTCGCACATCTGCTCATACTTGACTTATGACTATTTTTATTCTCAAATGTAATGCTCGCACTGTAGAGCCTTGCAAGTTGACCACCCGCCAATGTGGTGACCTTGAGTCGGTGACATGGTGACCTTGAGTTGGTTAAAAATGGTGGAAAAAAGGGAGATGGTTTGTTAGGAAGAATGGTGGTAGAAAGTATAAGCAGGGTGACCTGAACACAGGAGGATAAATGGAAGTGATTGAAGGCAAAGTATCGGAGGTGGTAGGTATGGTGAAGTTCTCGGAGCCCGAGGCTTGCACCGAGGGTCAGGATAAAGATGAGTCTGACAGTAGGAGTGGAAAAAGTGGACCCTTGCCTTTTGGCTGATCTATTTGTGGTTTCAGGTTGGGTGAAAACAAAATCGGTTACTGTGGAATCGGTGAGGGTAACAAGAAGTGGTCTTGTAGTAATTGTTTGTGTTTCTGCTGGTCAGAGGGAGAAGGAGCTCTGCGTTAAACGAATAGGGGCAAGAAATCTGAATTGTTTCACTTTCAAGAAAAGGGCGCCATTGAAAGGAGTGATTACTGGGGTAGCAGTAAATGTTAAAGTTGACCAACTGAAGGGGAAGATTCCCAATGTTTGATGCTTCTCGTTTGGTGCGACGCAGACAGGGTGGCGTGAGTGGTGAAACAGAAGAGTAATTTCTTGTTCTTTTGAGTTTTGATGTTGAGTCTTTGCCCGGCAAAGTGATGTTGGGACATATAAGTTATCCTGTACGAGATTTTGTACCGAATACATTACGTTGTTACAGATGTCAAGCTTATGGGCATGTGGCAGCAGTGCGTAGGAGTGAGGTTCCTAGGTGAGAAGTGTGCAGAAGGGCATGAGACAACGGAATGTGTAGCATTCGGGAAAGTAGTGGTAGGGGTGCCCATGGGGCTGGGGATCAGAAATGTTCTGCGCGAGAGAGGCAGGTTGAGGTTTCCAGGGTTAGAGTTGTGCAGAAGTTGTAATTTTCTGAGGCAGTGAAGAAAGTAGAGGAAGATGGGTCAAGGGGGAGGGATCCTGAGAGGAGAGGGGTGGTGTGAGTAGTAGATCTGTACCAGTACAGAGGGATAGGCCAACAAGTGATATATGTTTCAGTAAGATTGGATTTTGGGCATTCATAGCAATGGTTATCAACTGTACTGCAGGGATGGAATGGAAATCACAGAAAATGGAGGTTGTGGTGGGAGCTGCAGAGGTATTTGGGTGGGCGAGACTTCACATCAGAGTTACAGGGTGTGTTAAGTGATGTCTCATCCTTTCAGGTTGTTGGCATGAGGTAGGACTAAATAGATTTGAATAGTGGAGTAGGGTGTTATTTTTATTTATTTGTAGGGTAGTATTAGATGGAATGGTATTTCTTTATTCATACATGTATTTTTCAAGCAAAGTATAAGGGAGTTGTACTCCAGTGTAGTAGGTGGCGGTAATGCAACATATTGGATGCCAACCGCCGTTAAACCTCCCGAAGAAGAAGGTTCTGTAGTGCCGTCAAACCTGAAGAAGAAAAAGCATGTCGCACCATATCGACGTCAGTCTTTTGCGGTAGCTAACAACAAACAAGTTGTAGTTTTCAGCTAGCTAGCACGTTCCCTATTAACCTAGCGGAGCTAGATCAACATGAGTTTAGCATTTAGCAAAGAGCCCCGTAAGACGGCGGGGAACCGCATGTCTAAGTTGTTAGATGCTGAAGAAGATGAATTCTACAAGACCACATACGGCGGATTCAACGACGTGAGTAGCTAATTTAGCGTCGAGGTAGTGATCGGGAAACGAGGTTTACCGTGATAATGTAGCTAGCGAACAGTACCTAGTTCTCTTCCAAATCCTGTGATGGTCAGCTCTCTAAATTCAGGGGGTTTCTACTTCAAGTGCAGTGTTTTTTAATATCAAGGGACAGATAATAGAGTAGGGACGTCAAACGTTCAGCCTGCTACTGCACTGACCCCCTGGTTAAATTGTGCTTAGGATCATGTTTTACATCTCTAAGTGATTCCATTTCGTAACGAATATGTGATTATTAGAAAAATCGGAGTTTTTTTCATTTACGATCATCTTAAAATAAGAATATACAATTTATTTTTCAATTTTTGATTGTACAAAACTTAAGGACACCTTCCTAATATTGAGTTGCACCCTCCATTTTGCCATCAGAACGGCCTCAATTATTTGGAGCGTTCCATAGGGATGCTATCTCATATTTATTCCATTGTTTTCCATGGTAGTGTCAAGTTGGCTGGTGGACCATTCTTGATCCACATGGGAAACTGTTGAGCAGTTCTTGACACAAACCGGTGCACCTGGAACCTACTACATACCCTGTTCAAACAAAGGCACGTAAAAAAAAAAAGAAATAGATTCCCCTTATTTAACCAGGTAAGTTGACTGACAACACATTCTCAGTACAGCAACAACCTGATGGTATGAGGGCCGGATTGGGAATTTAGCTTCCAATTGGAGTCGTGTGTGTGAGATTTGGCATCTGATTAAGATGTCTATAAGTTGAAGCAGAAGACACAAACAAAAGTTGAAACAACAATGTAAATGGCCAAGACACATGAGGACAGTCTCACTTTGTAGACTTTAGAGTAAATTAGACCAACTTTTAGGCCTGTGCCAAGTGCCTCCAAAAATGAATCTATCAGCACTCATTGCACACAGCTCCCATGCTAGGCAGTGTTGCTGCGCTAAGTTGGATATGTATTTCTTTGTGCTAATAGCAGCTACGAAACAAAACAGCAAAAATACTTAAACAGCTACTGCAGCATTTTTCTAACCCTAACATGTGCCCATACTTGACTTATTACTATTTTTATTCACAAATGTAATGCTCGCACTGTAGAGCCTTGCAAGTTGACCACCCGCCAGTACCTAAATTGACCCGCATTTGGTGGGTGGCTGGTGTTAATTTTATGCCCTGTTTAGTGAACACAGAGTCAGGACACCCGTTTTAACATTCCATCTGAAAGACATTACCCTACACAGGGCAATGTACTCAATCACTGCCCTGGGGCATTGGGATATATGTTTTAGACCAGAGGAAAGAGTGCCTCCTACTGGCCCTCCAGCACCACTTACAGCAGCATCTGGTCTTTCATCTAGGGACTGACCAAGACCAACCGTGCTTAGCTTCAGAGGCAAGCCAGCAGTGGGATGCAGGGTGGTATGCTGCTCTGAATGGCACATACACAATCCTTGTCTCAAGGCTTAAAAATTCATTCTCTTCCCCTTCATCTACACCGTTTGAAGTGGATTTACCAAGTGATATCAATAAGGGATCATAGCTTTCACTTGGATTCACCTGGTCATATAGCTAGGTGTCATCATCTAAAATAACCCTAATTTATAAGACAGTTCTTATTTGATTAATGGTGGTCTGACCCATCTGTGAAGCTAGCCACAATAAGGATTAACCACAATAATGGACTTTGAGGTTAGCATTCAAAATTAAAGTATGTCATTGAAAGTGATGAAAATTAATACAAATAGTAGAATTATGCCATAATTGAATAGATCATGCTTACCGAGGTTGGAATGTTATATAAAATCAACAAAAGACCATCATTTGTTGAAATCACACTGGATGTATTAGACTTTAGAATTGAATTGGGGGCATACTTATTTCACTGTACAGCCTTACCTATGGATTGTGGATCAATGACATGGGGTATCAGTCTACTCAGTGACACCCAGAGAACATTAGCATTGTAGCTCTTATTGAGGGACTCTGAAACAACTGTGAATTGAGCCACATGTATTGTCAACATATGTGTATTGAACGTTATTCCAGGGAAAAAAAATGATGTTTTGGAGTCTGATAACTCTGAGGAGGACGTTGGGGAAAAAATACATTTGGTATTGAGTAGACTGATACCCCATTTCATTGATCCCAATCCTTAGGTAAAGCTGTACAGTGCCATATGAATGTCAAAACACACAATAGGCTGACTGGGGAGGTGATTTCACACAGTCACAGTCCCGCGATAAGAGCTACAACGCTAATATTTGTGTGTAAACTAAACAATTGTGTTCTGTGGGTGTCACTGAGTAAACTGATAAACCATTTCATTGTTTAACATTATCTAGTATGAATATAGCATGACTCCACCAATTGTAACTTTCTGCATCACTTTCAAAGAGGTACTTTTATTTTGAAGGCAAACCACAAATTCCACTATTGTGCCTAATCCTTGTTGTGGCTAGCTTCACAACACATAACCCGGTCTGGTCGAGCGTCACTAAACTGGCTGCTTATAACGTTAGCTCTGAAGTTCATTTTAAATAGGCAAACAACAAGTGGCTACCTAGCTAATACTTACAAGGATTTCTAAATCATTGCTAAGAATAGTGAAAATGACTGCAGTTTCTACTGGTAATTGTTTTCAGGCTGGTTGTATTAGTGCTAGCTAGGTACCAAGCTAAAGCTAGCTAGCTACCCCAGAAGTTTTCTTCTAACAAATAATGCTTTATTACCAATGCAGTGTTGTATACACATCGTTCGTGGCCGGTGGTTGCTTATTTGTAGACTTTTTTTTTTTTTTTTTTGTACAGCTTTGACAGTGCTACTGATAGTAGTGGTGGCGCTTGGCTTGCTCGTGCAAATTCAGAACACACAACATTCTATAATGGAACTGTGTTGTTTGACGTGTCAAATTAAAAGCTTATTTATGGCATAAAATAGTGTTATTGGACTTATCTTTTTTGACACGCAAAGACCCAAATGGTGTTCCATAGTATGTCGTGAAGCTAATAGCAGTGACGCTAGTACTGTGTAACTCCGGTAGGGCAACATCTGAAAAATAGCGTACTTGGTACTACTACCAGTTGCGAAAGCCAACATCACCCACGACAGAGAACGGTTGATTGTCAAGGGCAATGAATTCCATTATCTTGGCATTTGAATAGATTTCAACTTTGAGTTGTATTGCTGAAATTGTCTTACTCTTTGAAATGACTGCTCGACTTGTTGACTGCGCGATCCACACAGCAGACATTGTGGGCCAGGTTAGGAATGGTGTGTTGCACGTGTAACGCAAAATTTTACGCACCGTCATTACGTCATGTACCTACAGTTAAAGTCGGAAGTTTACATACAGTACACTTAGGTTAGAGTCATTAAAACTAGTTTTTCAACAACTCCACAAATTTCTTGTTAACAAACTATAGTTTTGACAAGTCGGTTAGGACATCAACATCTAAGTTTTCCAACAATTGTTTACAGACAGATTATTTCACTTATAATTCACTATCACAATTCCAGTGGGTCAGAAGTTTACATACACTAAGTTGACTGCCTTTAAACAGCTTGGAAAATTCCAGAAAATGTCATGACTTTAGAATCTTCTGATAGGCTAATTGCCATAATTTTAGTCAATTGGAGGTGTACCTGTGGATGTATTTCAAGGCCTACCTTCAAACTCAGTGCCTCTGCTTGACATCATGGGAAAATCAAAAGAAATCAGCCAAGACCTCAGAAATAAAATTGGAAACCTCCTCAAGTCTGGTTCATCCTTGATCCTTGGGAGCAATTTCCAAACGCCTGAATGTACCACGTTCATCTATACAAACAATATAACGCAATTATAAACACAATGGGACCACGCAGCCGTCATACCGCTCAGGAAGGAGACTCGTTCTGTCTCCTAGAGATGAACGTATTTTGGTGCTAAAAGTGCAAATCAATCCCAGAACAACAGCAAAGGACCTTGTGAAGATGCTGGAGGAAACCAGTGCAAAAGTATCTATAACCACAGTAAAACAAGTCCTATATCGACATAACCTGAAAGGCTGCTCGGCAAGGAAGAAGCCACTGCTCCAAAAACCACCATTAAAAAATCCAGACTCCGGTTTGCAACTGCACATGGGGATAAAGATTGTACTTTTTGGAGAAATGTCCTCTGGTTTGATGAAACAAAAATAGACACGTTTGGCCTTAATGACCATCGTTATGTTTGGAGGAAAAAGGGGTATGTTTGCAAGCCGAAGAACACCATCCCAACCGTGAAGCACGGGGGTGGCAGCATCATGTTGTGGGGGTGCTTTGCTGCAGGAGGGACTGGTGCACTTCACAAAATAGATGGCATGATGAGGATATATTGAAGTAACATCTCAAGACGTCAGTCAGGAAGTTAAAGCTTGGTCGCAAATGGGTCTTCCAAATGGACAATGACCCCAAGCATACAAAGTTGTGGCAAAATGTCTTAAGGACAACAAAGTCAAGGCATTGGAGTGGCCATCACAAAGCCCTATAGAATATTTGTGGGCAGAACTGAAAAGGCGTGTGCGAGCAAAGAGGCCTACAAACCTGGCTCAGTTACACCAGCTGTCAGGAGGAATGGGCCAAAATCACCCAACTTATTGTGGGAAGTTTGTGGAAGGCTACCCAAAACGTTTGACCCAAGTTAAACAATTTAAAGGCAATGCTACCAAGCACTAATTGAGTGTGTGTAAACTTCTGACCCACTGGGAATGTGAAGAATGAAATAAAAGCTGAAATAAATCCTTCTCCCTACTATTATTCTGGCATGTCACATTCTCAAAATAAAGTGGTGATCCTAACTGACCTAAAACAGGGAATTTTTACTAGGATTAAATGTCAGGAATTGTGAAAAACTGAGTTTAAATGTAGTTGGCTAAGGTGTATGTAAACTTCCGACTTCAACTGTACGTTATATAGGTATGCACGTCAGCTTTGACAGGTTTTTCACATCGGCGTTAAACTAGACATCAGGCCGATACCGATGTTGGCATTTCGATTCCCGAAATGTTTACCGACATATCGTCCATATAGGACTCGTATTTTTTTTTTCACCTTTTATTTAACCAGGTGGGCTAGTTGAGAACAAGTTCGTATTTACAACTACGACCTGCCCAAGATAAATCAAAGCAGTTCGACGCATTCAACAACAGAGTTACACATTGAATAAACAAACATACAGTCAATAATACAGTAGAAAAAGTATATATACAGTGTGTGCAAATTTAGGTAAGAAGGCAATAAATAGGCCATAGTGGCGAAGTAATTACAATATAGCAATTAAACACTGGAGTGATAGATTTGCAGAAGATGAATGTGCAAGTAGAGATACTGGGGTGCAAAGGAGCTAAATGAAGGAATAAATAAGTACAGTTATGGGGATGAGGTAGTTGGATGGGCTATTTTACGGATGGTCTTTGTACAGGTGCAATCTTAAATCAGTAATTCTTTATTTCAGTGCGCTGGAGAGGTTCCAACCAACTTAATGCACCAAGTACACATGTCGATCAGGAGCTCTCCCGGGCCAGTCCTGTTCTCTTATATACTGCAGACAAGTTATATTTGCATGATTTAGCTTATTCGTCCTTCATAATTAATTAATCATTAACTTTTGCTTCATTCATGTGACCGACCAGTACTGGTTCATACATGTAACAGACTAATACCTCATGAAGCTTCTTCTCTCTAAGCTGAGACCTTGAAACTAAGATATCTTTCATTCTCAAAACAATGGTCGGGGCGTATTGCAGATTCTGATAGTGAGGATTCGTTCAATCAGTCACTTGCATGAACACAGCAATTGGTTATTAGAAAAGCACAAACAAACATTTTCCATCACACCATCATTGATGTGAATGGGGAAGCCCGTTCTAGCTATTCTATTTCTATGACAGCAGATGCAGTCAGGAGAGGAGAACATAAAAAAAAAAAAAAAATGCTATTCGAAAGGTTATTACGGTGACTGCGGTCATTTTGCCAATTACATCATCCAAAATTCCATGACCGTCACAGCCCTACCTATTAAGACACTTTATGTTGGCGTTTCCTTTTATTTCAACAACTATTTCTGGTTGTTTATCAATGTTAGCTGGCTAACTCGTTGACCCCCCCCTTCCGCCAGTCATTTCATGCCGATTTGGTGACTGGTCCCATCCACTCATTTCTAACGAGTCCTGCACGGCTTGTGTGCTTCATTATGTTTGTGTTCCTTGGAGATTTAGCTTTTAGGAATGGGGTCATAGTCGCTAATAGCTCCAAACGTTCAAAAGTTAGAGCCAAATTTGTAGGAACAAAACAGAAACCGCTCTTTGTCTCCACCCCGAATAGCGGATATCAAACCTTACTCACGTAAATGTGGTTGGGAAACGCTGAAGTAGAGTAATAAAGAGATTGCCGGTTTTGACTTGTTTTATCACTAGCTTCTTTTTTGAGACGTTCATTTGTAAAGCTCACATATACCTGTGTTTGTGCTATTATTGATTGCAGGAATCCATACTGTTGATGATAAATGCATTACAGGTGGCCTTTGCTAAAATGCATATCAGAGAACTAGGCTAATTGGACAAAAGTCGTGGTTTAGAACTCAATCAAATGTGTTTAATTGTTGAGAGGGCGCTTCATGTTTGGTTGTGATGCACGGTAGCCATATACATATCTGATGGGAATTTTGGTGGAGACCTCGTTAATCATTTATCATAAAGTATGGATTACAGCAACCAATTACAGCAACATTGAGTGACAAAGGACAGGTGTGAGTATACAGCAAACTTCAAAATTTACTTTCCTTAGACTACAGAATGATTTCAAGCACTTAGGCCTAATGCAGGGGTGTTTTGCCCCGGGGGCTGCATTCGGTCTTCAACAATGTCCGTAGGGTCGCACTGAATTTGTTAGATGTCCTTGCTGTCTAAATGTGCAAAAAAAAGAGTCCTCTGTCCAACATTTTTTCAAATGTGTGATGCTCCCTGACTGTGTAGTGATTGTTAGCAGCCTGGACAGTCAAGAAATGAATATAGGTCTATTATTGTTTCGATTTGGTTTTAATAATTTTAAAGCATATTGAGTTTGTCTCCCCTCCCCACCATTTTAAAGTATATTGAGTTTGCCCATTTTTTTTTTAAATAATAAAATATTGATCAGTTGCAAAATCTAATTGGTCTGTATCTTTGACTCTTCACTGTGTGGTCTTATGAGTAGGTACATGTTATAGATTTTATGTTTTGATGACTAAATGTTTGTACTTAATACTAAACATTCCATTCTGAAAGTGTATGCAATGGAGATGGGGTTGCAAGACAAATGGCAGTCCAATTAATATGTGTGTGTGTCTAGATATCAACTTGGTGTGCAGAAGTATGACTTCATTTAGGGGGTGTCTCAAAGAGTTCTTTGATTCTACCAGACACATGCGAGAGGCCCGTCCTTGAGAAGAACCTCCCAACACCTCCCAAGTTTGACTTATTTGCAAAGATTGTGATAAGGCTGTGGGAAGAGACTATGTTCTTGGAGAGGGTGGGGGGAGAGGTGGGAATTTTGCATCTTTGTGTTAAAACATTGTACCATATAAAATACTGTGTACACCTTTTAGAGCTCAGAGCTCTCCCGTGAATAAATGATCTACATTTGACCATTATAGATTGGGCCTCTGTCTCATTTCAACCAGTATCTTACAAATACTGGGTAACAGACAGAGTTTGTTTAATTGAAGTTCAGTTTATGAACATTGAGAACGAAATTTCTGTAACAGTACATCACTGGGTCACATTTTCACACCACACTAATCATAGAAAAAGTATTATTAGAACAGACATTCCCGTTCAAGTCAATGTTCTGTGGGGACAGTATTGTAGGGACTACTAGCTAGCATGCATACAGATGGAGGCTTCAATGCCGTTACTTGTTTGCTAACCTTGCCGTATTGTAGCTTGCCCTTTGGTTCTCTGTTTTCATATCTGCATTAGCAGAGTATGCATGATCCCAATTATAACTCCTCGACACCGGCAATTTTTATAAAGTAGAATGTGTTGCTTTATGGGTTCATTTGGTCCATGTAAATAAAAAATGTATTCGGCCATGCCCATTTACTATCGACCATTATTAATATGTATGTTTTGATTTGGACTCTCCCTCAAGGAATCAGGAGATGATGAGTACAGAGGGGAGCACTCAGACACAGAGGACGAGGTCGACAGTGACTTTGACATAGATGAGGGTGACGAGCCTGATAGTGACCAGGAGGAGGATGCTCCTCGCAGGAAGAGTCGAGTTGTCACCAAAGCTTATAAGGTAACTTAATGCACTTGCATCCTCACTACTTCTACCCAACAACCACAATGTGCACCCCTGGGGGACCTCAGAAACAGGCTTGAATAACACTAGTATAAAGAAAGGCTGTTAACAAACTTTGTATGCTCTTCTGAGAAAACAAAGTAGACATTTTCAAAACCAGTTCCAGTGAAAGGCAGTGCCAATATTTTGACAATATGACCTTAGTGGGTGAGCTAACTCAGTGAACATAGGCGATCAACCACTAGACTACAACTAAAAGTTAATCCTGGGTCATTTCACCCTTTTTATTTTAACATTTTAACACAAATTCCCATGCACATTTACCCATGAGAGAAATAGTTGTAATCAGGGTCACGTGTATGCCTAACAGATATTGGCAAGCACATTGATAGAACATCATCTTGGCACAACTCGTGTATGACCGTCCATTCAAGAGCCGAAGGTGCTATAAGTTAACCCATTTTGGACCCCCTACCGTGCGACATTGATATCCTCATTGATATGCATAATTTGAATTTGGTATTGTTTTTAGAGCCGACCCCATTTAGTCGACTGGTCGATAGGCTATTGGTCGTCCGAGATTTATTTTAGTTGAGCAGTAGCAAATAAAACTAAATATTATTGTGTACAAGACACCTGTCTGATTCGCGCCTGACTGTGTGGACTGATTGTGGAGACTGTGGGGATGGCACAGTTCATCAGTCTAAGACATTGAAATTGTAAATGTTTATATTACATACAGAGCATTTCGGAAAGTATTCAAACCACTTCACTTTTTCCACATTTTGTTACATTACAGCCTTATTCTAAAATTGATTAAATGTTTTCCTCATCAATCTACACACAATACCCCATAATGACAAAGTGAAGAAGAAAAAAAAATCAGCATATGTATTAATGAGGGGAAAAAGGAAAACCGCACACTGCTCTTGATAATATCACTGATCTTTAATAAGCTTACGTATCGGCCTCACAGCTTTTGTGATTTTTTAAAATTTATTAGCACCCTTATGTAGACCTAGCGCCACCCACGTCCGTTCCACGCATCAAAAGGGGTTAGAGGCAAAGGGAAAACAAAAACAAATATTGTGATATTTGGTAGCACTTATTTGTTTTCCCTTTGCCTCTAACCCCTTTCGATGCGTGGAACGGATGTGGGTGAGGCTAGGTCTACATATAAGTGCTAATTTAAAAAAACTCACAAAAGCTCTGACGAAGGCCGAGAGGCCGATACGTAAGCTTATTAAAGATCAGTGATACTGTCGAGCAGTGTGCGGTTTCTTTTTTCCCCCCTTATCCAATTGTTACCATGCACATGCATAAAGATTTCTCAGATGTGTGAGTGCCTTTTTTGAATTCAGCATATATATTAATAAAAGTATTACATTTACATAAGTATTCAGACCCTTTACTCAGTAATTTGTTGAAGCACCTTTGGCAGTGATTACAGCCTCGGTCTTCTTGGGTATGACGCTACAAGCTTGGCACACCTGTATTTGGGGAGTTTCTCCCATTGTTCTCTGCAGATCCTCTCTAGCTCTGTCAGGTTGTCGCTGCACAACTATTTTCAGGTCTCCAGAGATGTTTGATCAGGTTCAAGTCTGGGCTCTGGCTGGGCCCACTCAAGGACATTGAGACTTGTCCCGAAGCCACACCTGTGTTGGCTTGGCTGTTTGCTTAGGGTTGTTGTCCTGTTGGAAGGTAAACCTTCGCCCCAATCTGAGGTAATGAGAGCTAGTTCAGAAAAATTTCTAAAAACCTGTTTTCATGTTGTCATTATAGGGTATTGTATGTAGATTGATGAGGAAAATGTTTTAATCAATACATTTTAGAATAAGGCTGTAACAAAATGTGGAAAAAGTGAAGGGGTCTGAATTTTCTGAATGCACTGTATATGGAAAAATACACGTTTTACTATTTGGTCAAAAGAACAGACTCTTGGTCGACCAAGTTTTTTTCTTTGTCGGGGACAGCCCTAATCGTTTTAGATAATACCATTTATCAAAGTATGAACTTCCGAGGTGTATGAACTTGAATAAATCATGTAGGTTTTGCATGTGTTTTTCATACTGAATGCAAATTTTACATGCACATGTTGATTGTTTTATTCCAAGGAACCTCTGAAGGTGACCAAGCCTAAACCAAAGAGGCCCTCAGAGGAGCTGAAGAAGACTGAGAAAGCCAAAATGGAGAGGAGGGTGCCGCAAGAGTTTCAGGAGTTTGGAGAGAGTAAGAGGCCTCTATCTGTACGGGCTCTATTTTCAGCAAAGTAACTTATTGCCCAAATGCAAGTGGGTTTACAGTATTGGCTGTGGTATTTTCCTACCATAACGTAGTTATGGCAATACACCAATATAACATTATCAAGCTTACGCTGAGGTGAGAGGGGTGGCATTATCTGAATGTCCTTTTAAAATGCCCATATGCCCAGGGAAAATTGCACATTTCATTGGAATTCTATGTAAACTAACATGGACGTTGCAGATATGCATAGTGGAACGAGTCAATTAAAATAGCTACGTGTAGGCCATCTCTCTTGTTGGAAAGCCTGTTTCTGATGACAGCATGGTAGGAATGTAATTTTGAGACCAAATTAGGAATAATTTTGGGCAAACATTTTGAGACACAGTAGCTATGAGTAATTTCGCAAATACCAGCAACAATCAGTTTTGTTTTTACCGTCAGAAGTTACTTATTAAGCTAAAGTAGTCGTCAACTCCTAGTGCTGATACACACACACGCTCAGCCTCATAATAACTGGATTCAAATTCTGGTGTCACCACCCGCACCATAGCTGGATCTACTCAACCGATGTCTCAGATGGATAGATATATACACACACTTTTAATTTTATTTCACCTTTATTTAACCAGGTAGGCAAGTTGAGAACAAGTTCTCATTTACAACTGCGACCTGGCCAAGATAAAGCAAAGCAGTTCAACACATACAACAACACATAGTTACACATTGGAGTAAACAAACACTCAGTCAATAATACAGTAGGAAAAAAAAAAGGAAAAAATCTATATACAATGTGTGCAAATGAGGTAGATTAAGGAACATAAGGCAATAAATAGGCCATGGTGGCAAAGTAACTACAGTATAGCAATTTAACACTGGAATGGTAAATGTGCAGTAGATGAATGTGCAAAGTAAAAATACTGGGGTGCAAAGGAGCAAGATAAATAAATGACTATGGTAGGGGATGAGGTAGTTAGTTGGGCTATGTACAGGTGCAGTGACCTGTGAGCTGCTCTGACAGCTGATGCTTAAAACTAGTGAGGGAGATAAGTGTCTCCAGTTTCAACTACCGTTCAAAAGTTTGGGGTCACTTTGAAATTCTTGTTTTTGAAAGAAAAGCACATTTTCTGTCCATTTTAAAATAACATAAAATTGATCAGAAATACAGTGTAGACATTGTTGATGTTGTAAATGACTATTGTAACTGGAAACGGCAGAATTCTTATGTATTATCTACATAGGCGTACAGAGGCCCATTATCAGCAACCATCACTCCTGTGTTCCAATGGCACATTGTGTTAGCTAATCCAAGTTTATTATTTTAAAAGGCTAATTGATCATTAGAAAACCCTTTTGCAATTATGTTAGCACAGCTGAAAACTGTTGTGCAAATTAAGGAAGCAATAAAACTGGCCTTTAGACTGGTTGAGTATCTGGAGCATCAGCATTTGTGGGTTTGATTACAGTCTCAAAATGGCCACAAACAAAGTACTTTCTTCTGAAACTCATCAGTCTATTCTTGTTCTGAGAAATGAAGGCTATTCTATGCGAGAAATTGCCAAGAAACTGAAGATCTCGTGCAACGCTGTGTACTACTCCCTTCACAGAACAGCACAAACTAGCTCTAACCAGAATACAAAGAGGAGTGGGAGGACCCGCGTTGTACGAGATCTTCAGTTTCTTATCAATTTCTCGCATAGAATAGCCTTTATTTCTCAGAACAAGAATAGACTGACGAGTTTCAGAAGAAAGTACTTTGTTTGTGGCCATTTTGAGCCTGTAATCAAACCCACAAATGCTGATGCTCCAGATACTCAACCAGTCTAAAGGCCAGTTTTATTGCTTCCTTAATTTGCACAACAGTTTTCAGCTGTGCTAACATAATTGCAAAAGGGTTTTATAATGATCAATTAGCTTTTTAAAATGATAAACTTGGATTAGCTAACACAACGTGCTAATTGGAACACCGGAGTGATGGTTGCTGATAATGGGCATTAGTACGCCTATGTAGATATTCCATAAAATCTCTCCTCTCTCTCTCTCTCAACCCCTTGACTTTTTCAACATTTTATTACGTTAAAGCCTTATTATTAAATTAATAGTTTTCCTCATCAATCTACACACAATACACCATAATCACAAAGCAAAAACGGGTTTTTAGAAATGTTTGCAAATGAATTAAAAAAGAATTCTGTCCCTTTGCTATGAGACTCAAAATTGAGCTCAGGTGCATCCTGTTTCCATTGATCAACCTTGATGTTTCTACAACTTGATTGGAGTCCACCTGTGGTAAATCCAATTGATTGGACATGATTTGGAAAGGCACACTGTCTATATATAGTCCCACAGTTGACAGTGCATGTCAGCGCGAAAACCAAGCCAGGAGGTTGAAGGAATTGTCCGTAGAGCTCTGAGATAGGATTGTGTCGCGGCACAGATCTGGCGAAGGGTACCAAAACATTTCTGCAGCATTGAAGGTCCCCAAGAACACAGTGGAAGTTTGGAACCGCCTAGACTCTTCCGCCCGGCCAAACGGAGCAATTGTGGGAGAATGGCCTTGGTCAGGGAGGTGACCAAGAAGCCGATGGTCACTCTGACAGAGCTCCAGAGTTCCTCTGTGGAGATGGGAGAACCTTCCAGAAGGACAACCATCTCTGCAGCACTCCACCAATCAGGCCTTTATGGTGGCCAGACAGAAGCCACTCCTCAGTAAAAGTCACATGACAGCCCACTTGGAGTTTGCCTACATGCATGTAAAGGACCCTGAATATGAGAAACAAATATTCTCTGGTCTGATGAAACCAGAATTGAACTCGTTGACCTGAATGCCACGTGTGTCACGTCTGGAGGAAAACTGGCACCATCCCTATGGTGAAGCGTGGTGGTAGCATCATGCTGTGGGGATGTTTATAAGCGACGGGGACTGGGAGACTAGTCAGAATCGAGGGGAAAGATGAACAGAGCAAAGAACTGAGAGATTCTTGATGAAAACCTGCTCCAGAGCACTCAAGACCTCAGACGGTTCACCTTCCAACAGGACAATGGCCTTTTTATTTTAACAGGGAAAACCGAATGAGACCTGGATCTCTTTTACGGCTGTGCCCTGTGTAAACATGTTGACAGTTTTAGGCATACAGACAAGAACATTTCACAACATACAATTCAACAGAAACAATCACAGACAACATCATATTGATCCTCCATAACAGGAGTGGCTTCGGGACAAGTCTCAATGTCCTTGAGTGGCCCAGCCAGAGCCCGGACTTGAACCCAATCTAATATCTCTGGAGAGACCTGAAAATAGCTGTGCAGGGACGCTCCCCATCCAACCTGACAGCTTGAGAGGATCTGCTGAGAAGAATGGCAGGAACTCCCCAAATACAGATGTGCCAAGGTTACAGTGTCATACCCAAGAAGACTTGAGTCTGTAATCGCTGCCAAAGGTGCTTCAACAAATTACTAAGTAAACGGTCTGAATACTTATGTAAATGTGATTTCTTTTTTCTTTTTTTTTATACATTAGCAAGAATTTCTGAACCTGTTTTTGGTTTGTCTTCATGGGGTATTGTGTGTAGATTGAGTGGAAAAATAGCAATTCAATCCATTTTTAGAATAAGCCTGTAACGTAACAAAATGTGGAAAAGGTGAAGGGGTCTGAATACTTTCCAAATGCTCTGTACATTCAGCTTTCGATGATGGCTATTTAACTTGGTATCACTCTACAAGAGTTTTTCACATTAACAATGTAGTGTGCTGCAGCAAGGATTTTATTTTATTTTGAATGCCAAGAATTCTATTAAAATCATCAAGACCGTTCTATGCCACTCCCATGTATTGTAACCCTAGTTTTCACCATGAAAATATAAAAAAATATTTTGGGCACACCCTGAGCTATAGCATCATGTGGCATTGCAAAATATACAATTTGCGTTTGGTTTGTTAAAATGTAGCCACATAAGTTCAATCATTGTAAGAAGCAATGACTCAAGGAATTACAAAGCTTTGTGTGTTAAGTGCTGTTGCCACACTTAAAGCTACAGTATGGGATCCAAAAAAACATTAACGGCCGCCATGCCACTTGTTTAGGTAAACTTGAGGGGGAGTGACTGACCATCCATTAGATCAAAATAGTTTTATCAATCGTTTACAATGACATTGTTTACAAATGATGGATTAAGGCATGCATATATTTTGATTCAATAGGGTAAGACAATTGTACTAAAAATGCATTTCTAAGATATATTCTTTTAAGAATCATTCATTTAAAAGTTCTGAAATGGATGGACCAATCGCAGATTGCCGCTTTAATTAATCTCAAGAAAGGAAAGCGGAATAATTGTAAAGTATGTGCTGTTGTCTCTTTTAATAGGATGTTATAGTCAAAATTCAACCTAGCTTGATTTTTCCACTGTCCTTTGCTGTAGATGATTCCTCAAGACTGTTTCTGGGTATTTAATAGTTATTGTGTGATGCCAGTATTACCATATGGCCCATGCCTTACAAACAGTCCAATCCGCCTCGTATTACAAAAGTATCCCATTCTGATTTGTGAAAAATAGTCACATATGTAAGAACACAGTATGAAAAGGTACAGGGCACACTGTTCAAATGACTCATAGAATGCAACATAACTTGGTTGAACTTGCAACTGTGTTATGGGGATCACAGAATTCCATCCAGGAGGGAACTACCAATTAATTATACGCCCGAGCAACATTCCAGCACTGCTGTGGGCAGTAAATCATTAACGTTGGCTTAATGCCCATTGAAACCCCAAAAGAATAAGCCATTTGACTATGTTAAAAGGGAGATAGCCACCCACAAGGTTACACAAGCTGTCACTGTGTATTTCTTGATTCTGTGATTTAGCCAATAGTGTCAAATCTAATGCAGACACGTATTGTGTAATTGACTAATTTAATAATGTTAAATTGTATTTTGAGTGGAACATCCCTATAAGCCTTGTCACTGACTGGCAACTTCCCCAGCTCGGAAGTCTGTGCGCCAGTCGACCAGCGAGCATACGCGGAAGACCAACCTGCGACTGCAAGAAAGACAGGATGCCCCACGACGGCGGAGGGGAGCCCACCATGACCGACCCCTGACCCAGGAAGAGTTGCTGGCTGAGGCCAAAATAACTGCTGAGGTCAACCTCCGATCCCTGGGTAAGACTAAAGGGGGAATCTAAATTAGTCAAGAGTTGCCCTGTTAATTCCCAATAACAACGTGGTTCAATTAAGGCACAGTGAAACGGTAACAAGAAACAAGGGGGTGCACACCGTAATTGCAGGTGTTTAAACTACCTGAATCATAATTATATATATGTGTGTGTGTGTGTGTGTGTGTGTGGCACTTGAATATACAACAGCTCGTCTTACCTGAATTGATTACGATTAATCCCTATTACATGGGTTGATATGAAGGAAGTTGGTGGGAAATAAATTGTCTAAAAATCTATTTAAAATTGAGGTTTAAGGACAAAAGCAGGGGGAAAAAAAATTCTCTCAGAATGAGACAGACTGGAGATTTGTCCATGCACAAAGCCGTTTATAGGTCTCTTGCCCATCCAGAATAATTGACAGAAAAAATATCTAGTGCTTAAAGATATGATACATGGCTGCATACTGAACAATGTGAGGAAATATGTCCAGAGCTTGGCCAGGGTTGTGTTAATTGACCATTTCTGTATGTTCTTATTTTAAAGAGAACTACGAGCGTCTTGAGGCTGACAAGAAAAAACAGGTCCATAAGAAGCGGCGATTTGAGGGCCCCACCATCCGCTACCACTCTGTCCTCATGCCCCTGGTGCCCCACTCCATCTTAAAAGAGGAAAATGTGGATGTGGAAGGGTAAGGAAACACATTTTTAGGGGTGGGAGAGTTTTGTTTTGCTTAAGAAAATTGATAAATATCTGCATTGAGTTTCAGAATTTTTTACAAGAATGTAGCAATGCTAGTGGAAACAGATCGTTAAAAGCCTTCTAGTATCTGGATAAATGCAGGGCCGGCAGCAGAATGAATCAGTTGGACAGGCCTTTGATTTCCATAGACCGGCACGTCTTTTTCAAGGGTGTTGTCGTAAAGACAGGCAGTCATTGTCATGTGGTTAATCATAAAAAAATTATACAAATCTAATTCAACTAAGGCGAGTCTTCAACTAAATAAAATGTGCCTAAAGCCGACAAATAAAAACACAAAAGAACCTAATGAAAATTTGGGTTGTTTCAAATAACATAAATCGCTCTTCTCCGCCTGTCTGCCTTGAGTGTCCCGCACCAGTGAGCTGTGTGATGGCGCTGGAAGAGATTTTTTACGGGCTCCTAACATATTGTGCTATTGTATGTTTTATTTGTAGCTTATTTTGTACATAATGTTTCTGCAACCGAAAAGAGCTTCTGGATATCAGGACAGCAATTACTCACCTCATACTGGATCAACATTCTTTCTTTAACAAGTCGGACGTGAAGGATTTACTTCAGACACCCGACAAATCCCTGTAATTCGCGCGAAGAAGATACAGAGATATCGGGGATGAAGGTCGGGGTGCCTTCTAAGGATCTGACGGAGAGTGAGTAATCCGCCTTTACCATCAAACCTATTAGCCAACGTGCAATCATTGGATAATAAAATGGATGAGCTCCAATAACGTCTATCCTTCCAACGGGACATTAAAAACTGTAATATCTTATGTTTCACCGAGTCATGGCTGAACGACGACATGGATAACATACAGCTGGCTGGGTTTTTGGTCCATCGGCAAGATAGAACAGCTGCCTTCGGTAAGACAACGGGTGGCAGTCTGTGTTTGTTTGTAAATAACAGCTGGTGCAGCTTTAGCAGGATTTCGGGCAACAGCCGCACTGAGCTAAAGGGTAGAGCTGCCTCTTTCAAGAAGCGGGACTCTAACCTGTACGCTTATACGAAATTGCGCTATACCCTCTGACAAAAACAGGCAAAGCATCAATACAGGACTAAGACTACACCGGCTCCGATGCTCGTTGGATGTGGCAGGACTTGCAAACTATTATGGACTACACAGCCACAAGCTGCCCAGTGACACGAGCCTAACAGACGAGCTAAATAAATTCTATGCTCGCTTCGAGGTAAGTCACACTGAAGCATGCATGAGAGCATCTGGGGGCGGCCCTGGGGACGGGCCGCCCCCAGGTGGTAAGGGTAGGTAACAGCACGCTGATCCTCAACACGGGGGGCCCCCTCGGGTGCGTGCTCAGTCCTCTCCTGTACGCTCTGTTCACCCATGACTGCATGGCCAAGCACGATTCCAACACCATCATTAAGTTTGTAGACGACACAACAGTGGTAGGCCTGATCACCAACAACAATGAGACAGCCTATTGGGAAGAGGTCAGAGACCCGGAAGTGTGGTGCCAGGACAACTTCTCCCTAAACGTGATCAAGACAAAGGAGATGATTGTGGACTACAGGAAAAGGAGGTCTAAGCATGCCCCCATTCTCATCAACGGGGCTATAGCGTAGCAGGTTGAGAGCTTCAAGTTCCTTGGTGTCCACATCACCAACAAACGGACATGGTCCAAACACACCAAGACAGTCGTGAAGAGGGCACGACAACTCCTATTCCCCCTCAGGAGACTGAAAAGATTTGGCATGGGTCCTCAGATCCTCAAAGTTCTACAGCTGCACCCTCGAGATCATCCTGACTGGTTGCATCACTGCCTGGTATGGCAGCTGCTCGGCTGCAAGGCACTACAGAGAGTAGTGCGTACGGCCCAGTAGTACATCAAGATTCCAATATTCCTGCCATCCAGGACCTCCTATACCAGGCAGTGTCAGAGGAAGGCCCTAAAAATTGAGACTCCAGCCACCCTAGTCATAGACTGTACTCTCTGCTAACGCACGGCACGCGGTACTGGAGCCCGTGCCGTGGTCCAAAAAGGCTTCTTATGGCTTGGGGGTAGAAGCTGATAAGACTCCTGAACAGCTAATCAAATGGCTACCCAGACTATTTGCATTGTCCCCCCCACCCCACACCCATTTTTACACTGCTGCTACTCTGTTTTTTATCCATGCTTAGTCACTTTACCTCTACCTACATGTACATATTACCTCGAGTAACCTGTGCCCCCGCACATTGACCCTGTACCGGTACCCCCTGTATATAGCCTCGCTACTGTTATTTTATTGTTGCACCTTAATTGTTATTTTTAGTGATTCACCGATATGAATTTTTTTTGCAATGTATTAAAAAAATTGTTAAGCATTCTAGTACAGTTAACTTCTTTGGGAACAGCGCACGAGGTGACTGTTTTGGAGAGCCTGGCGTGCCCAAAGTAAAATGCCTCCCATTCAGGCCCAGAAAATAGGATATGCACATATTTAGTACCATTGGATAGGAAACACTCAATTTTCTAAAAGTGTTAACATTTTGTCTGTGAGTATAACAGAACGGATATGGCAGGCGAAAACCCGAGGAATTTCTGTCCTGGAAAAAGTGGTTTTGACACATTGCCTCATTTAGAACCTCCCTTATGAAAATGGCCATATAAGGATATATGAATGCAGTACCTATTGCTTCCTCTGGATGTCAACAGTGTTCTGATTCTTTTTAGATGCTTTTAGAGCATAGAAGACGACGAATAAGGAAGTGGCCACACAGATGTCAATAGAAGAAAACGCGCGTTCACGGCTGGCGCGCTCTTTGTTTTTTTTCCTTTTTTTATCGCCCAGTTTATATTCCGGTTGAAATATTATACTATTTATACAAAAGTGTTCCTAAGGATACATTTAAAATTATGTTTGATTGTTCTTGGACAAGTTTATAGGTATAAGTTGAATGAGTTCTCTTCACGTTTCAATGGAGGAGTCGACTCTATATTTTCTCATTATAACGCGCCAACCAAACTGTGATTTATGGATATAATACATTACTTTTTCTAACAAAAGAACCATGGATTGTCTTTGTTGGACACTTGGGAAGCCCTCAGCAGAAGTTCTTCAGAAGGTCTTCAGAAGGTAATTGATTTGTTTTTGCTGTGAAATGTGTTTTCTGTGAACCGTGAAGGCTTATGAATTTATGGTAATGGGAAAAATATGTGAGGTGCTATGACAACGCTGTGATATTGCCAAGAAGCAGAGCTTTTGATGACTATGAAACACTTGTATATTGATGCATGTTTAATAATTCAACTTTTTAAATTTGGCGCCCCACCGCTCCCTAAGAAGTTAAATAGTTAACACACACACATGGACGCACCAATCTATGTCACTGCATCTCAGTGCAAGAGGTGTCACTACAGTCCCCGGGTCGAATGCAGGCTGTATCACATCCGGGCCGTGATTGAGAGTCCCATAGGGCGGCGCACAATTGGCCCAGCGTCGTCTAGGCCGTCATTGTAAATAAGAATTTGTTCTTAACTTCTTAGGGAGTAGCAAGGATTTGGGGCGCTAGCGCCCCACTCCCAACACTACCAGGTGAAATGCAAGGCAACATCCCAAAATTGAATTATTAAAAATGCACCAATATACAAGTGTTTCATACTCATCAAAAGCGCTGCTTCTTATGTCCGTAAATCTTCATTTGGTTGGCGCCTTGTGTTCAGAAAATCCAACGTGAAGAGAACGCGTTCAACTAAACCTATAAACTTTCCCTCAACAAAACAAAAACCAATTAAAAGGCATCCTTAGCTTATCTTTTATGAAGAAAAGTGATCATCTTTCACTTGGATGGTCACCTAAACGTTATATAAGTCAAATAAAGTGGACCGCTCAGCCAAACGTGCGCCCAAAAACGTGCAACTGAAAAATAGTTCCCCTCACTAAAACCTCTACCAATTGAACACATTGGTTCCGATTGCCATTAAACTTTACCTATACACTGCTGACATCCAGTGGAAGCAATAGGTACTACATTCAGTGTCCTGGTATAAACACTTTTCAATAGGCAGTGTCTCTAAGTGAGCCATAAGCCACCAGAATGACATTTCCCGGATGGAATTTTCTCTGGTTTTTGCCTGCCAAATGAGTTCTGTTACACTCAGACAAAATGTTAACACTTTTGGAAACCTGTGTTTTCTATCCAATAGTACTTATTATGTGCATATCCTATTTTCTGAGCCTGAGTGGCAAGCATTTTACTTTAGGCACGCCAGACTCTCCAAAACCGACCCCTCAACTTGTTAGGGAGTAGCAGCTAACTGACTTGCCTAGTTAAATAAAGGTTACACACACCACACTGACCAAAAAGTTATTTTGTTGGCATTTATGTATGTCCCTATTACCAGCAAAACATCATCATATCCTATTTATTTCACTTACTTGCTGTGCTGTTTCGTTGTTCATTCATTTGTCGTTTCATTCTCAACCAGGATTTCTATGGAACGCCATTTGGGTCTTTGCGTGTCAAAAAAGGTACATGTCAAATAACACTTTGACGTGTCATAACACTATTTGACCAATCAGGACCTGAATATGACTGCACCTCACAATTTAACCTGTTCATAATTTTTTTAATGTAGTTATTACACTATAACTAGGCAGGTAGCCTAGTGGTTAGAGCGTTGGACTAGTAACCAAAAGGTTGCAAGATCGACAAGGTAAAAATCTGTCGTTCTGCCCCTGAACAAGGCAGTTAACCCACTGTTCCTAGGACGTCATTGAAAGTAAGAATTTGTTCTTAACTGACTTGCCTAGTTAAATAAAGCATAGCAAAACGACAATCTTGATGTCATCTAAAATAACTAATTTGTAAGACCGTTCTTATTTGATTAATGGTGGTCAGACCCATCTATGTGAAGCTATCCACAATAAGGATTAGCCACAATAGTGGACTTTGCGGTTAGTATTCAAAATTAAAGTATGGCATAATTCTACTATTTGTATTCATTTGCATCAATGACATACTTTTATTTTGAAGGCAAACCGCAAATTCCACTATTGTGGCTAATCCTTATTGTGGCTAGCTTCACAACACAACCCGGTCTGGTCGAGCCTCACTAGCCAGATGAAGCTAGATGACTGCTTATAACATTAGCTTTGGGCAGCAGGGTTAAGGAGCTGGCAAGCTATTTATTTTCATGAATGGAAGTATAATTTCAATAGGCGAACAACAAGTGGCAACCTAGCTAATACTTACTCACAAGGATTCCTAAATCAGTGCTAAAAATAGTGAAAATGACTGCAGCTTCTACTGTTCATTGTTTTCAGGCTGGCTGTATTGGTGCTGGCTAGGTACCAAGCTAAAGCTAGCTACCCCAGAAGTTGCATTATTCTTTATTACCAACGCGGTATTGTAAACACATCGTTCGTGGCCGGTGTTTCTTGTTTGCAGACTTTTTGTACAGCTTTGACAGTACTACTGTATATTTTTTGACACGCAAAGATCCAAACGGCGTTCCATAGTATGTATGTCGTGAAGCTAATAGCAGTGACGCTATTTCTGTGTAACTCTGGTAGGACAACATCTGAAAAATGGCGCACTTGGTAGTGTGTACCGGTCCTCAACCAGTCGCGAAAGCCAACATCAGCCATTACAGAGAACGGTTTAGGGCAATGAATTCTGTTATCTTGGCTTTAATGGATTTCACCGTTGAGTTGTCTTGCTGAAATTTCTTTCTTTTTCAAATGACTGCTCGACTTGTTGACTGCTCAATCCACACAGTGGGCTAGGTTATGAATGCTGTGTCGCACAATCTGTGCAAAATTTTACGTGGCGTACCTATGTTATAGCTTTGACATGTGTTTTTAACCTCTTAAGCATTCTCAATTACCAGTGGGTCGCTAGTGGGCTCATCCCGACACTACCAGCGAAAATCTAAAGCGCCAAATTTAAATTCCGAAAGTTGAATTATTAAACATCCAGCAATATACAAGTGTTCCATACTCATCAAAAGCTCTGTTTCTTGGCAATATCACAGCGTTGTCAGATTTCAAAAAGGCTTTACGGCGAAGGCAACACATTCATTTGTTTGAGGCTATCACCTCACATATTTTCCAATAGCCATGTATCGATTAGCCATCATGGCACACACAACACATTTCACAGCGAAAACAAATCAATTACCTGTTGAAGAACTTCTGCTGAGGTCATCCTAAGTGTCCAACAAAGACAATCCATGGTTCTTTTGTTAGAAAAAGTAACGTCTTTTATCCATAAATCCTCCATTTGGTTCGCGCGTTATAATCAGAAACGACAGCCTCCACTAGTCCATGAAACGCGGCGCCAACTCGTTCAAATTATACCTATAAACTTGTCCAAAAACCATCAAACATAGTTTTAAATGTATCCTTAGGAACATATTTACTATTATAAATCAGCCGGAATATAAACTGAACGCTAAAGACGATAAATAAGGCACAGCGCGCCTTCTCATGCGCGCGCAATCTGAAGAGTTTTCAGAACGTGTGGTCTTCATGCCATGCTGTGTATCAATGGTCGAAATTCATCCAAGATGGAGTAAAACACCGTCTCGTGGTTGATGACATCATAAGGAAGCGACGTGCACAGCGTTCATATGCCTATATATGGTCATTTTCGACAGGGAGGGGTTCCAAAATGAGCAATGTGTCAAAATGATTTTTTCCAGGACAGAGATTCCTCAGGGTTTTGCCTGCTATATGCGTTCTGATTGACCCACAGACAAATGGTTAACAGTTTTGGAAAATTCAGAGTGTTTCCTATCCAATGGTACTAAATATATGCATATCCCATTTTCTGGGCCCAGATGGGAGGCATTTTACTTTGGGCACGCCAGGCTCTCCAAAACAGTCACCTCTGCTGCTGGAGCTTGTGAGGTTAACATCGGCGTAAACTAGACAACATACCGATGTTGGCATTTTTAGCTAATTTCGGCCATTTGCGATATGTTCACCGATATACTATAGTTTTGGCAAGTCGGTTGGGACATCCACTTGTGCATGACACAAGTAATTTTTCCAACAATTGTTTACAGACAGATTATTTCACTTATAATTCACTATCACAATTCCAATTGACGTCAATTGGAGGTGGACCTGTGGATGTATTTCAAAGCCTACCTTCAAACTCCGTGCCTCTTTGCTTGACATCATGGGAAAATCTAAAGAAATCAGCTAAGACCTCAGAGATTGTAGACCTCCAAGTCTGGTTCATCCTTGATCCTTGGGAGCAATTTCCAAATGCCTGAAGGTACCACTTTCATCTGTATAAACACCATGGGACCACGCAGCCGTCATATCGCTCAGGAAGGAGACGCGTTCTGTCTCCTAGAGATTAACGTACTTTGGTGTGAAAAGTGCAAATCAATTCCAGATCATCAGCAAAGGACCTTGTGAAGATTCTGGAGGAAACAGGTATAAAATTATCTATATCCACAGTAAAACGAGTCCTATATCGACATAACCTGAAAGGCCGCTCACCAAGGAAGAAGCAACTGCTCCAAAACCGCCGTAAAAAAGACAGACTACGGTTTGCAACTGCGCATGGGGACAAAGATTGTACTTTTTGCAGAAATGTTGTCTGGTCTGATGAAACAAAAATAGAACTGTTTGGCCATAATGACCATCATTATGTTTGGAGGAAAAAGAGGTATGTTTGCAAGCCAGGGTGGCAGCATCATGTTGTGGGGGGTGCCTTGCTGCAGGAGGGACTGGTGCCCTTCACAAAATAGATGGCATCATGAGGCAGGAAAATTATGTGGATATATTGAAGCAACATCTCAAGACATCAGTCAGGAAGTTAAAGCTTGGTCGCAAATGGGTCTTCCAAATGGACAGTGACCCCAAGCATACTTCCAAAGTTGTGGCAAAATGGCTTAAGGACAACAAAGTCAAGGTTTTGGAGTGGCCATCAAAAAGCCCTGACCTCAATCCCATAGAAAATGTGTTGGCATAACTGAAAAGGCGCGTGCGAGCAAGGAGGCCTACAAACTTGACTCAGTTACACCAGCTCTGTCAGGAGTAATAGGCCAAAATTCATCCTACTTATTGTGGGAAGCTTGTGGAAACCCAAAATGTTTGACCCAACTTAAACAATTTATAGGCAAAGCTACCAAATACTAATTGAGTGTATGTAAACTTCTGACCCACTGGGAATGTGATGAAAGAAATAAAAGCTGAAATAAATCATTCTCTCTACTATTATTCTGAAAATAAAGTGGTGATCCTAACTGACCTAAGACAGGGAATGTATATTAGGATTAAATGTCAGGAATTGTGAAAAACTGAGTTTAAATGTATTTGGTTAAGGTGTATGTAAACTTCCGACTTCAACTGTATGTATTTGTAAACAACAATACTAAATGAACACTTTTAT
Source organism: Brachymystax lenok tsinlingensis (assembly GCA_030435695.1). NCBI lineage: Eukaryota > Metazoa > Chordata > Actinopteri > Salmoniformes > Salmonidae > Brachymystax > Brachymystax lenok. Next base: position 314,828 of record CM059806.1, on the reverse strand, counting down.
TTTAATATAATACATAACATCTATTTAGTCTCAAATAAAGAATGAAACTTGTTCACTTTGGTTTAAATAATGCAAAAACAGAGAAGAAAGTAAAAGTGAAATTATGTGCCATGTAAAAAAAAATCTAACGTTTAAGTTTCTTGCTCAGAACATGAGAACATATGAAAGCTGGTGGTTCCTTTTAACATGAGTGTTCAATATTCCCAGTTAAGAAGTTTTAGGTTGTAATTATTGTAGGACTTTCTCTCTGTGCCATTTGTATTTCATGTAACTTTGACTATTGGATGTTCTTATAGGCACTTTAGTATTGCCAGCCTAATCTCGGAGTTGATAGGCTTGAAGTCATAAACAGAGCTGTAATTCAAGCATTGTGAAGAGCTGCTGGCAAACGCAGGAAAGTGCTGTTTGAATGAATGCTTACGAGCCTGATGCTGCCTACCACCGCTCTGTCACACTGTTATATCAAATCATAGACTTAATTATAATATAATAAACACACAGAAGTACGAGCATTAGGTCATTAATATGGTCAAATCTGGAAACTATCATTTTGAAAACAAAACGTTTATTCTTTCAGTGAAATACAGAACTGTTCCGTATTTTATCGAACGGGTGGCAACCCTAAATCTAAATATTTCTGTTACATTGCACAACCTTCAATGTTAAGTCATAATTATGTAAAATTCTGACAAATTAATTATGGTCTTCACACAGTTCCCAACGAACCAGGCGGCCCAAATTGCTACATATACCCTGACTCTGCTTGCACTCAACGCAATAGAAGCGACACAATTCCCATAGTTAATATTGCCTGCTAAGATGAATTTCTTAACTAAATATACAGGTTTAAAAAAATATTGTTGTGTATTGATTTTAAGAAAGGCATTGATGTTTATGGTTTGGTTGATTGGTGCAACGATTGTGCTTTTTTGGCGAATGCACTTTTTTGTTAAATCATCACCCGTTTGGCGAAGTAGGCTGTGATTCGATGATAAATTAACAGGCACTGCATTGATTATATGCAACGCAGGACAAGCGAGTTAAACTAGTAATGTCATCAACCAGGTGTAGTTTACTAGTGATTATGTTAAGATTGATTGTTTTTTATAAGATAAGTTTAATGCTAGCGAGCAACTTACCTTGGCTCCTTGGTAACTCACGTAACAGGTGGTCAGCCTGCCACGCAGTCTCCTCGTGGATTGTAATGTAATCGGGCATAATCGGCATCCAAAAATGCAGATTTACCGATTTTGATATGAAAACTTGAAATCAGCCCTAATTAATCGGCCATGCCGTAGTTTTAACTAGATATATGGGTCATCAGATATTTATATTTTTCTCTTAGTGTTGGAAAATTCTTCAAGTACTGCAAATAACTTATTATTTGCAAAGGATGTAAAAACAACAAAACTGACTGGCTCAGCTTATTAGTGGTGGACTTGGTGAGTTTAGACAGAGATCAGACATCCCAAATAGGCACTTTTCTACATATGCACACAGCAGGCCAGGTAGGCCTACTTCTATGCGTGCACAGGCTTAATGGTACATTTACTAGGCCTACTGGTGACATAATGGGGAATTGATCAAAAATATACCAACAGCAAACAATTCACACAATGAATGAGCAGGAATTGGCGGCAGACAGCTGAGCTCATTCTGGAGAGCTGAGTGCACGTATTCTGGAGAAAGAATATCTTCGCCATACACCCCTCCCCTTGTCTCAACATTTTAAATGATACTCAAGACACATTATCTTCACACATATTTTAGATGCTTTTCGCTGTCAGCCACAACTCAATCAGCCAGGACCGTTGCCACACGCTGCCCAAACTGAGTGCTTCCCAAATAGGCATAGACCTACGCACTTGTGATTTTAAACAATCCACTGCAATTTTTTTCAAAACAATGATCCTCTGTGGCTAAGTCATGCTCTCTGGTGAAGTATTTTGAAGGATTTTATTTAGATGGGTAATTTATATATATTTGGCAAAACAAACATTTATTTTAGGGGAAGCCAGCTTCAGAACTGTGCAATCGACAACTTTCTTTCCAATTCGCAAGAGGCTGAAACCAGAGATCTGTATATAATGACGAGATGCTCATGTGTCCGTTGTAACAATGGGAGTCGTTGTCCCAAAGGCGGGAAGGCAGGCTTCAAGTTTAGGTCTGTATAATATGCCCATAAAAACTAATTGGGATTATTCTATACAGAGTTTGGAGAGAGTAAGCCCTCTCGCTTCGCCTCTTCCTCTCTGCTGAAACTATCACCTGAGAGAGCATCCGAGCGAGCCGAACAGCGTACCTCTGTCGTACTATATGTAGCCTATGTATCTGATCCTGTCTGGCCAGACAGCATCAGATACATGGTCTACACATACTGAGACAGAGGGGTGCTGTTTCCATCTCTCGGATGTGTTATCTGAGATTGAGTCAGTGTCTGCAAGCGTCTCGGTCAAATAAATGATAAATATTTCATTTTTACAAGTTACAGTAAGGCGGGCCAGGCCCCCTAAGGCCTGCCCATAACGCCTGCCCTTGATAAATGGTTAGAAAATACATAATACACTATTAATTATATTTTCTTAAAGTTTGCTGCATTTTTTTTATGATGCATTTGATGCCTTTTGTGTGATTTAGAGGTCTTCACGGGTCCATCCGTACCCAAGACCTGACTTTGGACCGAGAAACCTCGCCCAGGATAAACTGTAATCCAAGGTTCAGTGTTAAACAGCCACAACAAACTTCCCCTGACTTTAGCCACAACTAGAAAACAATCTATGGAAGGGATGGTAGCATGCGGTACCTGATATTACAAATCAACTCAATTATTTGGTTGACGTTACTTAATGATGATTTTGCAAAAACAGTTGACCAGGTACTGCATATAGGGCTGTTGTGGTGACCGTATTGCTGCCACATGAGTCATTACCGCAGTGAAATTCTGCGTTACCGCTGAGTCACTGTAATCTCTTATGCACTCTAGACATGTTAGTAGTACCCAACTCACTATTGATCATCAGGTCGCTAATGACTTGGTACTCAGGGCTCTATTGTCCTTCTAACCACTCTGACATCAGTGCAAATGCAATAAAAAATCACATCAAACACTTATCAAAAAAGTATGTGTTTTTAAAACTCACCTCACTGTGATTAAGCAATTTGAAGAAAGAAATTCAACAACAGGTTGTGGAAAACATGGTCGTTGTGGATGTTTCAAAGCCTAACACAACGGACAGTGCTTTCTAAGGTAATGATTGATTAATTCAAAACACCTAGATGCATATATGTGAACCCAAGCCTGAAAAAACCCCACTGAATTAAAATAATTATTGTGCCATTAGACAATACAGATCTAAGATATCTTTGGTGCATAATTGGTCTAGCCTAAATTAAACCAATTCAGAGTTAGCCTACAATTACAATGTATTTGATTTTGAATAGCCTAGTAATTGGGCTTTTTTATTTTCATAATAGGCTGACACATCACCTTTAGCTAAAGGTAATATCACCACCGTGCCTTTCCATCTCCTCTCCTTTTCATTCCTTTCTCCAGTGTGCAGAGAGAGGGGCTGTTAACAGTTTGATAGTAAAAATGTTGTTTTCACAAAGGAAACATATTTCCATTAATGTTCCCAAACAGCTTCCCAAATCAAAGACTTGGTAGCTGCAGGAACAGGTTTGGAGAGCCCATGGCATACAGAGTTTGGGCGGAATATCACCTGTTGCACCGAGAAATAACCGGAGTAGCCTACCCGACATGAGTGAAACAAACCAGCAGGAAAGTGGCCTCCATTCGCTATTCGAGTGCATACAGATTACATGTATTTTTTTCTCTTGCCCCTGTTCCTACCCATTTGATAATGGGCCATTCTAAATCTAAACTACACACATTTTATTTATTAGTAAAGACTAGATTAAATTGAGAATAGTCTGATGAATGAAAATATGATCACTTGAGAGAACAGCTGTGCAGCCTGTGGAAAGGAACAGAGCGCAAGCTTTTTTTTGCGAGCGACTTTCTCAAATGATCAATAGCCTATAGTCGCATCATGCAGCCCATATATCTTTTGACTTCTAAGGCATCTATGGTTTGTATCATTCACAACTAAAGTTGCCAAATAACTAAATCTACCATATAGGACCTGTTTCAAATTCACTTTTACGCTCAAAATAGCCACTTCAAATGTGCCATCTCGCTCCAGAATGGGAAAAATATCATCTCTATTTTATTCAGCTAAATTCAATTATATTCTTATTATAAAATAATTGAACAGTACTTATTATCTTGTCAGCTAGATGGCATGGCACATAGCCAGATAACATACGGTTGGCCAACTATTCTGTTCTCCTGAAATACATTTTCTTCATATCATTTCTTTAGACCTGCCTGAAATAAATACAGGATTTATTTGTGATGGTGTATTTTTCAATTGATTTTATTAGACCGCGGCTTGTATGCATGGAGGCCTGGAGATGCTAAATGTGTTTGTTCATTAACAGTCAATTACCGTGAGATCGGCAGTCTTACATGACAATAACCGGCTGACAATTTTATACCTTATTAAATACCTTATTTCCATAGATTTTGGAACACCATATTTAGTATGAAAAGCAACGTTGCTATCTTAAATCAAGCAAACACGCAGACAGGATGCAGCAGCCGTCTTGCTGAAATCAAGTACTATTTGGATGTAATATTGGATGCATTTTCTGTATCGTTTTTATCTCATTGTTATTTAAGCCCTAGTAGCCTAGGCTACTTGGCAATGGCCACAGTTTAGACCTGGAGTAGAGTACAGCATTGTTTACAATAAAGCTATTATTGCTCTTTGTCGGTAGTCGGTTCTATTACATATTTAACATTTATTTAGCCAGGGAGTCTATGTACCACTAATTAAAGTGTTTGTATTTCTTTTTTTAAAGGTTAGACCAGGACACACCGCTGCTCGTTGCTCCTGTGGCACCAAGTCCCATGCCTTCCCAGCAACCGTTGGGAGGTCTTTGCTCCCGCACTTACATCACCTTCAGCGACGAGGAGGCCTTTGAGGCTGCCTTCCCCCAGGCAGTGCGGACCAGCTCCCAGCCCCCCACCCAGGAAGTCTGTCCTGTCACTCACAAGGCTGCATTATACAGAGACCCAGTTACAGACATCCCCTATGCCAACACACGAGCCTTTCGCATTATTCGCGAAGCCTACCGCAAATATGTGGCAGCTCATGGATTCCCCAACTCTGCCGGGGGTTTTTCTGTGGTTGATGCCTCAGGTTCCAGGAGTGCACGCCAGAAAATGGTAAAGCAGAGCACAGTTGCAAGGTAGAGGCTTATATTATCTCTCAAGAAATCTGTCCTCCTTCAATTTAGAGCACCTCATCTGTTGAAAGATTTAAATCTACAGTCTGGGATTCATCTTTCAGTGAAATGGCAGCCCCAGTACTTGTTTTGGTGTACAGCTGAAGGATGGGGCTATGGAAATTCTTGTTTGTAAACATTGGAGTAATAGAATTTACATTTGGGATAGAGCGGGGCTTTCCAACCCTGTTCCTGGAGAGCTACTGTCCTGTAGATATTTGTGAGAAAAAAAAATCAATAAATTTCCTTTAACATCCTGGGCTCTTTTTTTGCCTGGAGCTAAAGAGGCTCAAGTGTCAAACACAGGTTTGTTTGTAATTTTGTCATGGAAAAACAGGCGCACTGGCATTTTACAGACCTAACACCAGGTTTGGCAATTTACCTGTGGGACCAGTGGAAATATTTGAAGTGTGTCCTTAAAAACAAGTAAAATTGTAACAATTTCATGCAGTGCTAATGGGAAGTTTTAAGACTCCCAAAAAGCAGGTCTTAACGGTAAAGCAGTTGATAATGGCATGGGTTTTGAGAGCAGAAGCACAGCCTATCCAGTCATGACGCACAGTGCTCATGGAAGGAGAGATGTGCCTTTTGTGCCAGTGAATCTCATATTTAGAAACTTAAATAAACACTCTGTTTCCTCCCCCCATTTCATTGAACTTGATAAAAAACCAAGCACAGCCTACCCACAGCCCAGAATCTCATAGGTGTGTATTTTTATGCTGGCCATTAGCCAAAAGTAGCCTATGAATAAAGGAGTTTTAAATGGTCTACTCAGTGCTTTGAAATATTTTGGAGGTTTTTGCCCTCATGCTTTTTCATTTCACAATTCACATAACTGCATTTCGCTTGTTCAAGTAGGCATTTTCAAAGAGCATCGCTCGTCTGATTATCAAAGACGTGCTATTCAGTCCTCCATATCAACTGCAGATTTATTTTTGACGATCTACAATTTACAGTTGGCCTAGCCCCTATTTTAGTGTGAATGCTATAGCCTATGTTTAACAATGTATTTCCATTTGAAGCAATGCAGTTAGAACTATGGATTGCAAACATGTTCAACATATTTAGCAAATATGGGGCAGACTATTTAACGAACTAGGCTATAATTGGACTTGATGACAATGCAATACATAAGACTGTAAATTCACAACTTGAAGCAACCACATACAGCGCCTTCTGAAAGTCTTACCAGACCTTTTTCAACTTTTTGTTACAGCCTGAATTTAAAATGGATTAGATTTTGTTACTGATCTACTCACACTACCCCATAATGTCAGTGGAATTGTGTTTGTAGAACATTTTACAAATTAATACAAAATGAAAAGCTGATGTGTCAAGTCAACAATTATTCAACCTCTTTGTTATGGCAAGCCTAAATAAGTTCAGGAGTAACAATGTGTTTAACAAATCACATGAGTTGCATGGAGTAGTGAATTTCAAGCACAGATTCAACCACAAAGACCAGGGAGCTTTTTCAATGCCTCGCAAATAAGGGCACCGATTGGTAAATGTGTTAAAAAAAAAAAATCAGACGGTGAATATCCCTTTGAGCATGGTGAAGTTATTAATTAGGCTTTGGCTGGAGTATCAATACACCCAGTCACTACAAAGATACAGGTGTCCTTCCTAACTCAGTTGCCAGAGAGTTAGGAAGAGGGACCTCGGAAAACTACAATTGGCACAGAATAGGGCAGCACGGCTGGCCCTTAAATGTACACTGAGAGCTAACATTAATACTATACATGTAAATCTCTCATGGCTCAAAGTGGAGGAGAGAATGACTTCATTACTTGTTTTTTGTAAGAAGTGTTGACATGCTGAATGCACCGAGGTGTCTGTTTTACACTAATCGCACACAGCTCGGACACCCATGTAGACCAATAACATTGATGAATACGCTGATTCGGTGAGCGAGTTTATTTCGGTTCATCGGTGATGTTGTACCCAGAGCGACTATTAAAACCTTCCCCAACCAGAAACCGGATTGATGGCAGCATTCGCGTAAAATTGAAACCGCGAACCACTGCTTTTAATCAGGGCAAGGCAACCGGAAACATGACCGAATAAAAACAGTGTAGCTATTCCCTCCGCAAGGCAATCATACAAGCTAAGCGTCAGTATAGAGACAAAGTAGAGTCTCAATTCAATGGCTCAGACACGAGAGGTATGTGGCAGGGTCCACAGTCAATCACGGACTACAAAAAGAAAAACAGCCCTGTCGCATACGATGCTCCCATACAAACTAAACAACTACCGACTGAGCTATCCGGGCTCTATATTTGTCTAATGTCAAACACCTAACCTGCCGGGCAGAGGCAAGTGCTGACGAGGGGGTATTGTAAGATGGTATATTTTCCCAGAGAACGAGGCATCTATTCCGAATGATACAGTCAACGAAATCTGATCTAGGCATCCCCTCCAATGACGCAATACATACAAGATCTTGTAGCGCAATGGTAGTTCATCTGACGCCAGATCAAAAGGTTGCGTGTTCAAATCACGTCGTGGTCAGAGTTTTTATGTGTGCAATCTCAGCCCTGTTTACACAGCGAAGTCAATGAATAAGCACAAATACCAATGTGGCTATAGAAGACAAATGTCGCACGCAAACTACCAAACCAATGCTGATTTAGTTAAAAATTGTCTCTCACAAAAGCCTGGCACAAGGCAAATTCCCACATCAGATGATGTTGTGTGATTGACAGACTTAAGTCAGTCATCCGGACAGGGAGTTTAAAACTCAAGGTTCAGATAAAAAATCCAAAGATCTTCAGACTAAGCTATTTGGGAAGGTTTTGTCAACAGGTGAACATGTCATGGAAAGTCAGAAAAAAGAAGTATAGAAAGAATGCCTATTGAAGGGTTTTTATGTGCGCAGTCTCTACATTTACACAGCAATGTCAATTAATCAGCACAAGTACCAATGTGGCTGTACAGTACAAATGTTGCACGTAAACAACAAAACCAATGCTGATATAGATCAAAATTGTCTCTCACAAAAGCCTGGCAAACAGCAAATTCCTAAATCAGACGAGGCTGTGTGATTGACAGACTTAAATCAGTCATCCGAACATGGAGTTTAATAATCAAGGTTCAGATTAAAAATCCAAAGATCTTCAGACTAAGCTATTTGGGAAGGTTTTGTCCACAGGTGAACATGTCATGGAAAGTCAGAAAATGGAAGTATAGAAAGAATGCCTATTGAAGGGTTTTTATGTGCGCAAATTCTGCCTTTACACAGCAATGTCAATTAATCAGCACAAGTACCAATGTGGCTTTACACTACAAATGTCGACATAAGCGACCAAACCAATGCTGATTTAGATGACAATTGTCTCTCTCAATAGCCTGGCACACAGCAAATTCCTAAGTCAGATGATGCTGTGTGATTGACAGACTTAAATCAGTCATCCGAACATGGAGTTTAATAATCAAGGTTCAGATTAAAAATCCAAAGATCTTCAGACTAAGCTATTTGGGAAGGTTTTGTCCACAGGTGAACATGTCATGGAAAGTCAGAAAATAGAAGTATAGAAAGAATGCCTATTGAAGGGTTTTTATGTGCGCAAATTCTGCCTTTACACAGCAATGTCAATTAATCAGCACAAGTACCAATGTGGCTTTACACTACAAATGTCGAAACAAACGACCAAACCAATGCTGATTTAGATGACAATTGTCTCTCTCAATAGCCTGGCACACGGCAAATTCCTAAGTCAGATGATGCTGTGTGATTGACAGACTTAAATCAGTCATCCGAACATGGAGTTTAATAATCAAGGTTCAGATTAAAAATCCAAAGATCTTCAGACTAAGCTATTTGGGAAGGTTTTGTCCACAGGTGAACATGTCATGGAAAGTCAGAAAATGGAAGTATAGAAAGACTGCCGGTTGAAGGGTTTTTATGTGCGCAATCTCTGCATTTACACAGCAATGTCAATTAATCAGCACAAGTACCAATGTGGCTGTACAGTACAAATGTCGCACGCAAACAACCAAACCAATGCTGATATAGATCAAAATTGTCTCTCACAAAAGCCTGGCAAACAGCAAATTCCTAAATCAGACGAGGCTGTGTGATTGACAGACTTAAATCAGTCATCCGAACATGGAGTTTAATAATCAAGGTTCAGATTAAAAATCCAAAGATCTTCAGACTAAGCTATTTGGGAAGGTTTTGTCCACAGGTGAACATGTCATGGAAAGTCATGGAAATTGCAACTATTGAAAGACTTCCCAGAGAAAGAAGGTGAATGTTAAAGCAACGCCCAACAGCAATGGACTTGAACCCTGGACCCTCAGATTAAAAGTCTGATGCTCTACCGACTGAGCTATCCGGGCCCTATATTTGTCTAATGTCATACACCTAACCTGCCGGGCAGAGACAAGTGCTGACGAGGGGGTATTGTAAGATGGTATATTTAACCAGAGAACGAGGCATCCATTCCAAATGATACAGTCAGACTAAATCTGAACTAGGCATCTTCCAATGGCACAAAACATACAAGATCTCGTGGTGCACCGGTAGCTCATCTGACTCCAGATCAGAAGGTTGCATGTTCAAATCACTTCGTGGTCAGAGTTTTTATGTGTGCAATCTCAGCCCTGTTTACACAGCGAAGTCAATGAATAAGCACAAATACCAATGTGGCTATAGAAGACAAATGTCGCACGCAAATGACCAAACCAATGCTGATATAGATAAAAATTGTCTCTCTCAATAGCCTGGCACACGGCAAATTCCTAAGTCAGATGATGCTGTGTGATTGACAGACTTAAATCAGTCATCCGAACATGGAGTTTAATAATCAAGGTTCAGATTAAAAATCCAAAGATCTTCAGACTAAGCTATTTGGGAAGGTTTTGTCCACAGGTGAACATGTCATGGAAAGTCAGAAAATGGAAGTATAGAAAGACTGCCGGTTGAAGGGTTTTTATGTGCTCAATCTCTGCATTTACACAGCAATGTCAATTAATCAGCACAAGTACCAATGTGGCTTTACACTACAAATGTCGAACGCAAACGACCAAACCAATGCTGATTTAGATGACAATTGTCTCTCTCAATAGCCTGGCACACGGCAAATTCCTAAGTCAGATGATGCTGTGTGATTGACAGACTTAAATCAGTCATCCGAACATGGAGTTTAATAATCAAGGTTCAGATTAAAAATCCAAAGATCTTCAGACTAAGCTATTTGGGAAGGTTTTGTCCACAGGTGAACATGTCATGGAAAGTCAGAAAATAGAAGTATAGAAAGACTGCCTATTGAAGGTTTTTTTTGTGCGCAAATTCTGCCTTTACACAGCAATGTCAATTAATCAGCACAAGTACCAATGTGGCTTTACACTACAAATGTCGAACGCAAACGACCAAACCAATGCTGATTTAGATGACAATTGTCTCTCTCAATAGCCTGGCACACGGCAAATTCCTAAGTCAGATGATGCTGTGTGATTGACAGACTTAAATCAGTCATCCGAACATGGAGTTTAATAATCAAGGTTCAGATTAAAAATCCAAAGATCTTCAGACTAAGCTATTTGGGAAGGTTTTGTCCACAGGTGAACATGTCATGGAAAGTCAGAAAATAGAAGTATAGAAAGACTGCCTATTGAAGGGTTTTTATGTGCGCAAATTCTGCATTTACACAGCAATGTCAATTAATCAGCACAAGTACCAATGTGGCTGTACAGTACAAATGTCCGCAAACAACCAAACCAATGCTGATATAGATCAAAATTGTCTCTCACAAAAGCCTGGCAAACAGCAAATTCCTAAATCAGATGATGCTGTGTGATTGACAGACTTAAATCAGTCATCCGAACATGGAGTTTAATAATCAAGGTTCAGATTAAAAATCCAAAGATCTTCAGACTAAGCTATTTGGGAAGGTTTTGTCCACAGGTGAACATGTCATGGAAAGTCAGAAAATGGAAGTATAGAAAGAATGCCTATTGAAGGGTTTTTATGTGCGCAAATTCTGCCTTTACACAGCAATGTCAATTAATCAGCACAAGTACCAATGTGGCTTTACACTACAAATGTCCAACGCAAACGACCAAACCAATGCTGATTTAGATGACAATTGTCTCTCTCAATAGCCTGGCACACGGCAAATTCCTAAGTCAGATGATGCTGTGTGATTGACAGACTTAAATCAGTCATCCGAACATGGAGTTTAATAATCAAGGTTCAGATTAAAAATCCAAAGATCTTCAGACTAAGCTATTTGGGAAGGTTTTGTCCACAGGTGAACATGTCATGGAAAGTCAGAAAATGGAAGTATAGAAAGACTGCCGGTTGAAGGGTTTTTATGTGCGCAATCTCTGCATTTACACAGCAATGTCAATTAATCAGCACAAGTACCAATGTGGCTGTACACTACAAATGTCGCGCAAACGACCAAACCAATGCTGATTTAGATGACAATTGTCTCTCTCAATAGCCTGGCACACGGCAAATTCCTAAGTCAGATGATGCTGTGTGATTGACAGACTTAAATCAGTCATCCGAACATGGAGTTTAATAATCAAGGTTCAGATTAAAAATCCAAAGATCTTCAGACTAAGCTATTTGGGAAGGTTTTGTCCACAGGTGAACATGTCATGGAAAGTCAGAAAATAGAAGTATAGAAAGAATGCCTATTGAAGGGTTTTTATGTGCAATCTCTGCCTTTACACAGCAATGTCAATTAATCAGCACAAGTACCAATGTGGCTTTACACTACAAATGTCCAACGCAAACGACCAAACCAATGCTGATTTAGATGACAATTGTCTCTCTCAATAGCCTGGCACACGGCAAATTCCTAAGTCAGATGATGCTGTGTGATTGACAGACTTAAATCAGTCATCCGAACATGGAGTTTAATAATCAAGGTTCAGATTAAAAATCCAAAGATCTTCAGACTAAGCTATTTGGGAAGGTTTTGTCCACAGGTGAACATGTCATGGAAAGTCAGAAAATGGAAGTATAGAAAGACTGCTGGTTGAAGGGTTTTTATGTGCGCAATCTCTGCATTTACACAGCAATGTCAATTAATCAGCACAAGTACCAATGTGGCTTTACACTACAAATGTCGAACGCAAACGACCAAACCAATGCTGATTTAGATGACAATTGTCTCTCTCAATAGCCTGGCACACGGCAAATTCCTAAGTCAGATGATGCTGTGTGATTGACAGACTTAAATCAGTCATCCGAACATGGAGTTTAATAATCAAGGTTCAGATTAAAAATCCAAAGATCTTCAGACTAAGCTATTTGGGAAGGTTTTGTCCACAGGTGAACATGTCATGGAAAGTCAGAAAATAGAAGTATAGAAAGAATGCCTATTGAAGGGTTTTTATGTGCGCAAATTCTGCCTTTACACAGCAATGTCAATTAATCAGCACAAGTACCAATGTGGCTGTACAGTACAAATGTCGCACGCAAACAACCAAACCAATGCTGATATAGATCAAAATTGTCTCTCACAAAAGCCTGGCAAACAGCAAATTCCTAAATCAGATGATGCTGTGTGATTGACAGACTTAAATCAGTCATCCGAACATGGAGTTTAATAATCAAGGTTCAGATTAAAAATCCAAAGATCTTCAGACTAAGCTATTTGGGAAGGTTTTGTCCACAGGTGAACATGTCATGGAAAGTCAGAAAATGGAAGTATAGAAAGAATGCCTATTGAAGGGTTTTTATGTGCGCAAATTCTGCCTTTACACAGCAATGTCAATTAATCAGCACAAGTACCAATGTGGCTTTACACTACAAATGTCCAACGCAAACGACCAAACCAATGCTGATTTAGATGACAATTGTCTCTCTCAATAGCCTGGCACACGGCAAATTCCTAAGTCAGATGATGCTGTGTGATTGACAGACTTAAATCAGTCATCCGAACATGGAGTTTAATAATCAAGGTTCAGATTAAAAATCCAAAGATCTTCAGACTAAGCTATTTGGGAAGGTTTTGTCCACAGGTGAACATGTCATGGAAAGTCAGAAAATGGAAGTATAGAAAGACTGCCGGTTGAAGGGTTTTTATGTGCGCAATCTCTGCATTTACACAGCAATGTCAATTAATCAGCACAAGTACCAATGTGGCTGTACACTACAAATGTCGAACGCAAACGACCAAACCAATGCTGATTTAGATGACAATTGTCTCTCTCAATAGCCTGGCACACGGCAAATTCCTAAGTCAGATGATGCTGTGTGATTGACAGACTTAAATCAGTCATCCGAACATGGAGTTTAATAATCAAGGTTCAGATTAAAAATCCAAAGATCTTCAGACTAAGCTATTTGGGAAGGTTTTGTCCACAGGTGAACATGTCATGGAAAGTCAGAAAATAGAAGTATAGAAAGAATGCCTATTGAAGGGTTTTTATGTGCGCAATCTCTGCCTTTACACAGCAATGTCAATTAATCAGCACAAGTACCAATGTGGCTTTACACTACAAATGTCCAACGCAAACGACCAAACCAATGCTGATTTAGATGACAATTGTCTCTCTCAATAGCCTGGCACACGGCAAATTCCTAAGTCAGATGATGCTGTGTGATTGACAGATTTAAATCAGTCATCCGAACATGGAGTTTAATAATCAAGGTTCAGATTAAAAATCCAAAACTCTTCAGACTAAGCTATTTGGGAAGGTTTTGTCCACAGGTGAACATGTCATGGAAAGTCAGAAAATGGAAGTATAGAAAGACTGCCGGTTGAAGGGTTTTTATGTGCGCAATCTCTGCATTTACACAGCAATGTCAATTAATCAGCACAAGTACCAATATGGCTTTACACTACAAATGTCGACAAACGACCAAACCAATGCTGATTTAGATGACAATTGTCTCTCTCAATAGCCTGGCACACGGCAAATTCCTAAGTCAGATGATGCTGTGTGATTGACAGACTTAAATCAGTCATCCGAACATGGAGTTTAATAATCAAGGTTCAGATTAAAAATCCAAAGATCTTCAGACTAAGCTATTTGGGAAGGTTTTGTCCACAGGTGAACATGTCATGGAAAGTCAGAAAATAGAAGTATAGAAAGAATGCCTATTGAAGGGTTTTTATGTGTGCAAATTCTGCCTTTACACAGCAATGTCAATTAATCAGCACAAGTACCAATGTGGCTTTACACTACAAATGTCCAACGCATAACGACCAAACCAATGCTGATTTAGATGACAATTGTCTCTCTCAATAGCCTGGCACACGGCAAATTCCTAAGTCAGATGATGCTGTGTGATTGACAGACTTAAATCAGTCATCCGAACATGGAGTTTAATAATCAAGGTTCAGATTAAAAATCCAAAGATCTTCAGACTAAGCTATTTGGGAAGGTTTTGTCCACAGGTGAACATGTCATGGAAAGTCAGAAAATGGAAGTATAGAAAGACTGCCGGTTGAAGGGTTTTTATGTGCGCAATCTCTGCATTTACACAGCAATGTCAATTAATCAGCACAAGTACCAATGTGGCTGTACACTACAAATGTCGAACGCAAACGACCAAACCAATGCTGATTTAGATGACAATTGTCTCTCTCAATAGCCTGGCACACGGCAAATTCCTAAGTCAGATGATGCTGTGTGATTGACAGACTTAAATCAGTCATCCGAACATGGAGTTTAATAATCAAGGTTCAGATTAAAAATCCAAAGATCTTCAGACTAAGCTATTTGGGAAGGTTTTGTCCACAGGTGAACATGTCATGGAAAGTCAGAAAATAGAAGTATAGAAAGAATGCCTATTGAAGGGTTTTTATGTGCGCAATCTCTGCATTTACACAGCAATGTCAATTAATCAGCACAAGTACCAATGTGGCTTTACACTACAAATGTCCAACGCAAACGACCAAACCAATGCTGATTTAGATGACAATTGTCTCTCTCAATAGCCTGGCACACGGCAAATTCCTAAGTCAGATGATGCTGTGTGATTGACAGACTTAAATCAGTCATCCGAACATGGAGTTTAATAATCAAGGTTCAGATTAAAAATCCAAAGATCTTCAGACTAAGCTATTTGGGAAGGTTTTGTCCACAGGTGAACATGTCATGGAAAGTCAGAAAATGGAAGTATAGAAAGACTGCCGGTTGAAGGGTTTTTATGTGCGCAATCTCTGCATTTACACAGCAATGTCAATTAATCAGCACAAGTACCAATGTGGCTTTACACTACAAATGTCGAACGCAAACGACCAAACCAATGCTGATTTAGATGACAATTGTCTCTCTCAATAGCCTGGCACACGGCAAATTCCTAAGTCAGATGATGCTGTGTGATTGACAGACTTAAATCAGTCATCCGAACATGGAGTTTAATAATCAAGGTTCAGATTAAAAATCCAAAGATCTTCAGACTAAGCTATTTGGGAAGGTTTTGTCCACAGGTGAACATGTCATGGAAAGTCAGAAAATAGAAGTATAGAAAGAATGCCTATTGAAGGGTTTTTATGTGCGCAAATTCTGCCTTTACACAGCAATGTCAATTAATCAGCACAAGTACCAATGTGGCTTTACACTACAAATGTCCAACGCATAAGCGACCAAACCAATGCTGATTTAGATGACAATTGTCTCTCTCAATAGCCTGGCACACGGCAAATTCCTAAGTCAGATGATGCTGTGTGATTGACAGACTTAAATCAGTCATCCGAACATGGAGTTTAATAATCAAGGTTCAGATTAAAAATCCAAAGATCTTCAGACTAAGCTATTTGGGAAGGTTTTGTCCACAGGTGAACATGTCATGGAAAGTCAGAAAATGGAAGTATAGAAAGACTGCCGGTTGAAGGGTTTTTATGTGCGCAATCTCTGCATTTACACAGCAATGTCAATTAATCAGCACAAGTACCAATGTGGCTGTACAGTACAAATGTCGGCAAACGACCAAACCAATGCTGATATAGATCAAAATTGTCTCTCACAAAAGCCTGGCAAACAGCAAATTCCTAAATCAGATGATGCTGTGTGATTGACAGACTTAAATCAGTCATCCGAACATGGAGTTTAATAATCAAGGTTCAGATTAAAAATCCAAAGATCTTCAGACTAAGCTATTTGGGAAGGTTTTGTCCACAGGTGAACATGTCATGGAAAGTCAGAAAATGGAAGTATAGAAAGACTGCCGGTTGAAGGGTTTTTATGTGCGCAATCTCTGCATTTACACAGCAATGTCAATTAATCAGCACAAGTACCAATGTGGCTTTACACTACAAATGTCGAATGCAAACGACCAAACCAATGCTGATTTAGATGACAATTGTCTCTCTCAATAGCCTGGCACACGGCAAATTCCTAAGTCAGATGATGCTGTGTGATTGACAGACTTAAATCAGTCATCCGAACATGGAGTTTAATAATCAAGGTTCAGATTAAAAATCCAAAGATCTTCAGACTAAGCTATTTGGGAAGGTTTTGTCCACAGGTGAACATGTCATGGAAAGTCAGAAAATGGAAGTATAGAAAGACTGCCGGTTGAAGGGTTTTTATGTGCGCAATCTCTGCATTTACACAGCAATGTCAATTAATCAGCACAAGTACCAATGTGGCTGTACAGTACAAATGTCGACGCATAAACAACCAAACCAATGCTGATATAGATCAAAATTGTCTCTCACAAAAGCCTGGCAAACAGCAAATTCCTAAATCAGATGATGCTGTGTGATTGACAGACTTAAATCAGTCATCCGAACATGGAGTTTAATAATCAAGGTTCAGATTAAAAATCCAAAGATCTTCAGACTAAGCTATTTGGGAAGGTTTTGTCCACAGGTGAACATGTCATGGAAAGTCAGAAAATAGAAGTATAGAAAGAATGCCTATTGAAGGGTTTTTATGTGCAAATTCTGCCTTTACACAGCAATGTCAATTAATCAGCACAAGTACCAATGTGGCTTTACACTACAAATGTCGAACGCAAACGACCAAACCAATGCTGATTTAGATGACAATTGTCTCTCTCAATAGCCTGGCACACGGCAAATTCCTAAGTCAGATGATGCTGTGTGATTGACAGACTTAAATCAGTCATCCGAACATGGAGTTTAATAATCAAGGTTCAGATTAAAAATCCAAAGATCTTCAGACTAAGCTATTTGGGAAGGTTTTGTCCACAGGTGAACATGTCATGGAAAGTCAGAAAATGGAAGTATAGAAAGACTGCCGGTTGAAGGGTTTTTATGTGCGCAATCTCTGCATTTACACAGCAATGTCAATTAATCAGCACAAGTACCAATGTGGCTGTACAGTACAAATGTCGATGCAAACGACCAAACCAATGCTGATATAGATCAAAATTGTCTCTCACAAAAGCCTGGCAAACAGCAAATTCCTAAATCAGACGATGCTGTGTGATTGACAGACTTAAATCAGTCATCCGAACATGGAGTTTAATAATCAAGGTTCAGATTAAAAATCCAAAGATCTTCAGACTAAGCTATTTGGGAAGGTTTTGTCCACAGGTGAACATGTCATGGAAAGTCAGAAAATGGAAGTATAGAAAGACTGCCGGTTGAAGGGTTTTTATGTGCGCAATCTCTGCATTTACACAGCAATGTCAATTAATCAGCACAAGTACCAATGTGGCTTTACACTACAAATGTCGAATGCAAACGACCAAACCAATGCTGATTTAGATGACAATTGTCTCTCTCAATAGCCTGGCACACGGCAAATTCCTAAGTCAGATGATGCTGTGTGATTGACAGACTTAAATCAGTCATCCGAACATGGAGTTTAATAATCAAGGTTCAGATTAAAAATCCAAAGATCTTCAGACTAAGCTATTTGGGAAGGTTTTGTCCACAGGTGAACATGTCATGGAAAGTCAGAAAATGGAAGTATAGAAAGACTGCCGGTTGAAGGGTTTTTATGTGCGCAATCTCTGCATTTACACAGCAATGTCAATTAATCAGCACAAGTACCAATGTGGCTGTACAGTACAAATGTCGAACGCAAACAACCAAACCAATGCTGATATAGATCAAAATTGTCTCTCACAAAAGCCTGGCAAACAGCAAATTCCTAAATCAGATGATGCTGTGTGATTGACAGACTTAAATCAGTCATCCGAACATGGAGTTTAATAATCAAGGTTCAGATTAAAAATCCAAAGATCTTCAGACTAAGCTATTTGGGAAGGTTTTGTCCACAGGTGAACATGTCATGGAAAGTCAGAAAATGGAAGTATAGAAAGACTGCCTATTGAAGGGTTTTTATGTGCGCAATCTCTGCATTTACACAGCAATGTCAATTAATCAGCACAAGTACCAATGTGGCTTTACACTACAAATGTCGAACATAAACGACCAAACCAATGCTGATTTAGATGACAATTGTCTCTCTCAATAGCCTGGCACACGGCAAATTCCTAAGTCAGATGATGCTGTGTGATTGACAGACTTAAATCAGTCATCCGAACATGGAGTTTAATAATCAAGGTTCAGATTAAAAATCCAAAGATCTTCAGACTAAGCTATTTGGGAAGGTTTTGTCCACAGGTGAACATGTCATGGAAAGTCAGAAAATAGAAGTATAGAAAGAATGCCTATTGAAGGGTTTTTATGTGTGCAAATTCTGCCTTTACACAGCAATGTCAATTAATCAGCACAAGTACCAATGTGGCTTTACACTACAAATGTCGAACGCAAACGACCAAACCAATGCTGATTTAGATGACAATTGTCTCTCTCAATAGCCTGGCACACGGCAAATTCCTAAGTCAGATGATGCTGTGTGATTGACAGACTTAAATCAGTCATCCGAACATGGAGTTTAATAATCAAGGTTCAGATTAAAAATCCAAAGATCTTCAGACTAAGCTATTTGGGAAGGTTTTGTCCACAGGTGAACATGTCATGGAAAGTCAGAAAATGGAAGTATAGAAAGACTGCCGGTTGAAGGGTTTTTATGTGCGCAATCTCTGCATTTACACAGCAATGTCAATTAATCAGCACAAGTACCAATGTGGCTGTACAGTACAAATGTCGCACGCAAACGACCAAACCAATGCTGATATAGATCAAAATTGTCTCTCACAAAAGCCTGGCAAACAGCAAATTCCTAAGTCAGATGATGCTGTGTGATTGACAGACTTAAATCAGTCATCCGAACATGGAGTTTAATAATCAAGGTTCAGATTAAAAATCCAAAGATCTTCAGACTAAGCTATTTGGGAAGGTTTTGTCCACAGGTGAACATGTCATGGAAAGTCAGAAAATGGAAGTATAGAAAGACTGCCGGTTGAAGGGTTTTTATGTGCGCAATCTCTGCATTTACACAGCAATGTCAATTAATCAGCACAAGTACCAATGTGGCTTTACACTACAAATGTCGAATAAACGACCAAACCAATGCTGATTTAGATGACAATTGTCTCTCTCAATAGCCTGGCACACGGCAAATTCCTAAGTCAGATGATGCTGTGTGATTGACAGACTTAAATCAGTCATCCGAACATGGAGTTTAATAATCAAGGTTCAGATTAAAAATCCAAAGATCTTCAGACTAAGCTATTTGGGAAGGTTTTGTCCACAGGTGAACATGTCATGGAAAGTCAGAAAATGGAAGTATAGAAAGACTGCCGGTTGAAGGGTTTTTATGTGCGCAATCTCTGCATTTACACAGCAATGTCAATTAATCAGCACAAGTACCAATGTGGCTGTACAGTACAAATGTCGCACGCAAACAACCAAACCAATGCTGATATAGATCAAAATTGTCTCTCACAAAAGCCTGGCAAACAGCAAATTCCTAAATCAGATGATGCTGTGTGATTGACAGACTTAAATCAGTCATCCGAACATGGAGTTTAATAATCAAGGTTCAGATTAAAAATCCAAAGATCTTCAGACTAAGCTATTTGGGAAGGTTTTGTCCACAGGTGAACATGTCATGGAAAGTCAGAAAATGGAAGTATAGAAAGACTGCCTATTGAAGGGTTTTTATGTGCGCAATCTCTGCATTTACACAGCAATGTCAATTAATCAGCACAAGTACCAATGTGGCTTTACACTACAAATGTCGAACGCAAACGACCAAACCAATGCTGATTTAGATGACAATTGTCTCTCTCAATAGCCTGGCACACGGCAAATTCCTAAGTCAGATGATGCTGTGTGATTGACAGACTTAAATCAGTCATCCGAACATGGAGTTTAATAATCAAGGTTCAGATTAAAAATCCAAAGATCTTCAGACTAAGCTATTTGGGAAGGTTTTGTCCACAGGTGAACATGTCATGGAAAGTCAGAAAATAGAAGTATAGAAAGAATGCCTATTGAAGGGTTTTTATGTGCGCAATCTCTGCCTTTACACAGCAATGTCAATTAATCAGCACAAGTACCAATGTGGCTTTACACTACAAATGTCGACGCAAACGACCAAACCAATGCTGATTTAGATGACAATTGTCTCTCTCAATAGCCTGGCACACGGCAAATTCCTAAGTCAGATGATGCTGTGTGATTGACAGACTTAAATCAGTCATCCGAACATGGAGTTTAATAATCAAGGTTCAGATTAAAAATCCAAAGATCTTCAGACTAAGCTATTTGGGAAGGTTTTGTCCACAGGTGAACATGTCATGGAAAGTCAGAAAATGGAAGTATAGAAAGACTGCCGGTTGAAGGGTTTTTATGTGCGCAATCTCTGCATTTACACAGCAATGTCAATTAATCAGCACAAGTACCAATGTGGCTTTACACTACAAATGTCCAACGCAAACGACCAAACCAATGCTGATTTAGATGACAATTGTCTCTCTCAATAGCCTGGCACACGGCAAATTCCTAAGTCAGATGATGCTGTGTGATTGACAGACTTAAATCAGTCATCCGAACATGGAGTTTAATAATCAAGGTTCAGATTAAAAATCCAAAGATCTTCAGACTAAGCTATTTGGGAAGGTTTTGTCCACAGGTGAACATGTCATGGAAAGTCAGAAAATGGAAGTATAGAAAGACTGCCGGTTGAAGGGTTTTTATGTGCAATCTCTGCATTTACACAGCAATGTCAATTAATCAGCACAAGTACCAATGTGGCTGTACAGTACAAATGTCGAACGCAAACGACCAAACCAATGCTGATATAGATCAAAATTGTCTCTCACAAAAGCCTGGCAAACAGCAAATTCCTAAATCAGATGATGCTGTGTGATTGACAGACTTAAATCAGTCATCCGAACATGGAGTTTAATAATCAAGGTTCAGATTAAAAATCCAAAGATCTTCAGACTAAGCTATTTGGGAAGGTTTTGTCCACAGGTGAACATGTCATGGAAAGTCAGAAAATAGAAGTATAGAAAGAATGCCTATTGAAGGGTTTTTATGTGCGCAAATTCTGCCTTTACACAGCAATGTCAATTAATCAGCACAAGTACCAATGTGGCTTTACACTACAAATGTCGAATGCAAACGACCAAACCAATGCTGATTTAGATGACAATTGTCTCTCTCAATAGCCTGGCACACGGCAAATTCCTAAGTCAGATGATGCTGTGTGATTGACAGACTTAAATCAGTCATCCGAACATGGAGTTTAATAATCAAGGTTCAGATTAAAAATCCAAAGATCTTCAGACTAAGCTATTTGGGAAGGTTTTGTCCACAGGTGAACATGTCATGGAAAGTCAGAAAATGGAAGTATAGAAAGACTGCCGGTTGAAGGGTTTTTATGTGCGCAATCTCTGCATTTACACAGCAATGTCAATTAATCAGCACAAGTACCAATGTGGCTTTACACTACAAATGTCGACGCAAACGACCAAACCAATGCTGATTTAGATGACAATTGTCTCTCACAATAGCCTGGCAAACAGCAAATTCCTAAGTCAGATGATGCTGTGTGATTGACAGACTTAAATCAGTCATCCGAACATGGAGTTTAATAATCAAGGTTCAGATTAAAAATCCAAAGATCTTCAGACTAAGCTATTTGGGAAGGTTTTGTCCACAGGTGAACATGTCATGGAAAGTCAGAAAATGGAAGTATAGAAAGACTGCCGGTTGAAGGGTTTTTATGTGCAATCTCTGCATTTACACAGCAATGTCAATTAATCAGCACAAGTACCAATGTGGCTTTACACTACAAATGTCGAATGCAAACAACCAAACCAATGCTGATATAGATCAAAATTGTCTCTCACAAAAGCCTGGCAAACAGCAAATTCCTAAATCAGACGAGGCTGTGTGATTGACAGACTTAAATCAGTCATCCGAACATGGAGTTTAATAATCAAGGTTCAGATTAAAAATCCAAAGATCTTCAGACTAAGCTATTTGGGAAGGTTTTGTCCACAGGTGAACATGTCATGGAAAGTCAGAAAATGGAAGTATAGAAAGACTGCCGGTTGAAGGGTTTTTATGTGCGCAATCTCTGCATTTACACAGCAATGTCAATTAATCAGCACAAGTACCAATGTGGCTTTACACTACAAATGTCGAACGCAAACGACCAAACCAATGCTGATTTAGATGACAATTGTCTCTCTCAATAGCCTGGCACACGGCAAATTCCTAAGTCAGATGATGCTGTGTGATTGACAGACTTAAATCAGTCATCCGAACATGGAGTTTAATAATCAAGGTTCAGATTAAAAATCCAAAGATCTTCAGACTAAGCTATTTGGGAAGGTTTTGTCCACAGGTGAACATGTCATGGAAAGTCAGAAAATAGAAGTATAGAAAGAATGCCTATTGAAGGGTTTTTATGTGCGCAAATTCTGCCTTTACACAGCAATGTCAATTAATCAGCACAAGTACCAATGTGGCTTTACACTACAAATGTCGAACGCAAACGACCAAACCAATGCTGATTTAGATGACAATTGTCTCTCTCAATAGCCTGGCACACGGCAAATTCCTAAGTCAGATGATGCTGTGTGATTGACAGACTTAAATCAGTCATCCGAACATGGAGTTTAATAATCAAGGTTCAGATTAAAAATCCAAAGATCTTCAGACTAAGCTATTTGGGAAGGTTTTGTCCACAGGTGAACATGTCATGGAAAGTCAGAAAATGGAAGTATAGAAAGACTGCCGGTTGAAGGGTTTTTATGTGCGCAATCTCTGCATTTACACAGCAATGTCAATTAATCAGCACAAGTACCAATGTGGCTTTACACTACAAATGTCGAACGCAAACGACCAAACCAATGCTGATTTAGATGACAATTGTCTCTCTCAATAGCCTGGCACACGGCAAATTCCTAAGTCAGATGATGCTGTGTGATTGACAGACTTAAATCAGTCATCCGAACATGGAGTTTAATAATCAAGGTTCAGATTAAAAATCCAAAGATCTTCAGACTAAGCTATTTGGGAAGGTTTTGTCCACAGGTGAACATGTCATGGAAAGTCAGAAAATGGAAGTATAGAAAGACTGCCGGTTGAAGGGTTTTTATGTGCGCAATCTCTGCATTTACACAGCAATGTCAATTAATCAGCACAAGTACCAATGTGGCTGTACAGTACAAATGTCGAACGCAAACGACCAAACCAATGCTGATATAGATCAAAATTGTCTCTCACAAAAGCCTGGCAAACAGCAAATTCCTAAATCAGATGATGCTGTGTGATTGACAGACTTAAATCAGTCATCCGAACATGGAGTTTAATAATCAAGGTTCAGATTAAAAATCCAAAGATCTTCAGACTAAGCTATTTGGGAAGGTTTTGTCCACAGGTGAACATGTCATGGAAAGTCAGAAAATGGAAGTATAGAAAGACTGCCGGTTGAAGGGTTTTTATGTGCGCAATCTCTGCATTTACACAGCAATGTCAATTAATCAGCACAAGTACCAATGTGGCTGTACAGTACAAATGTCGCACGCAAACAACCAAACCAATGCTGATATAGATAAAAATTGTCTCTCACAAAAGCCTGGCAAACAGCAAATTCCTAAATCAGATGATGCTGTGTGATTGACAGACTTAAATCAGTCATCCGAACATGGAGTTTAATAATCAAGGTTCAGATTAAAAATCCAAAGATCTTCAGACTAAGCTATTTGGGAAGGTTTTGTCCACAGGTGAACATGTCATGGAAAGTCAGAAAATGGAAGTATAGAAAGACTGCCGGTTGAAGGGTTTTTATGTGCGCAATCTCTGCATTTACACAGCAATGTCAATTAATCAGCACAAGTACCAATGTGGCTTTACACTACAAATGTCGAACGCAAACGACCAAACCAATGCTGATTTAGATGACAATTGTCTCTCTCAATAGCCTGGCACACGGCAAATTCCTAAGTCAGATGATGCTGTGTGATTGACAGACTTAAATCAGTCATCCGAACATGGAGTTTAATAATCAAGGTTCAGATTAAAAATCCAAAGATCTTCAGACTAAGCTATTTGGGAAGGTTTTGTCCACAGGTGAACATGTCATGGAAAGTCAGAAAATAGAAGTATAGAAAGAATGCCTATTGAAGGGTTTTTATGTGCAAATTCTGCCTTTACACAGCAATGTCAATTAATCAGCACAAGTACCAATGTGGCTTTACACTACAAATGTCGAACGCAAACGACCAAACCAATGCTGATTTAGATGACAATTGTCTCTCTCAATAGCCTGGCACACGGCAAATTCCTAAGTCAGATGATGCTGTGTGATTGACAGACTTAAATCAGTCATCCGAACATGGAGTTTAATAATCAAGGTTCAGATTAAAAATCCAAAGATCTTCAGACTAAGCTATTTGGGAAGGTTTTGTCCACAGGTGAACATGTCATGGAAAGTCAGAAAATGGAAGTATAGAAAGACTGCCGGTTGAAGGGTTTTTATGTGCGCAATCTCTGCATTTACACAGCAATGTCAATTAATCAGCACAAGTACCAATGTGGCTTTACACTACAAATGTCGAACGCAAACGACCAAACCAATGCTGATTTAGATGACAATTGTCTCTCTCAATAGCCTGGCACACGGCAAATTCCTAAGTCAGATGATGCTGTGTGATTGACAGACTTAAATCAGTCATCCGAACATGGAGTTTAATAATCAAGGTTCAGATTAAAAATCCAAAGATCTTCAGACTAAGCTATTTGGGAAGGTTTTGTCCACAGGTGAACATGTCATGGAAAGTCAGAAAATGGAAGTATAGAAAGACTGCCGGTTGAAGGGTTTTTATGTGCGCAATCTCTGCATTTACACAGCAATGTCAATTAATCAGCACAAGTACCAATGTGGCTGTACAGTACAAATGTCGCACGCAAACAACCAAACCAATGCTGATATAGATCAAAATTGTCTCTCACAAAAGCCTGGCAAACAGCAAATTCCTAAATCAGATGATGCTGTGTGATTGACAGACTTAAATCAGTCATCCGAACATGGAGTTTAATAATCAAGGTTCAGATTAAAAATCCAAAGATCTTCAGACTAAGCTATTTGGGAAGGTTTTGTCCACAGGTGAACATGTCATGGAAAGTCAGAAAATGGAAGTATAGAAAGACTGCCGGTTGAAGGGTTTTTATGTGCGCAATCTCTGCATTTACACAGCAATGTCAATTAATCAGCACAAGTACCAATGTGGCTTTACACTACAAATGTCGAACGCAAACGACCAAACCAATGCTGATTTAGATGACAATTGTCTCTCTCAATAGCCTGGCACACGGCAAATTCCTAAGTCAGATGATGCTGTGTGATTGACAGACTTAAATCAGTCATCCGAACATGGAGTTTAATAATCAAGGTTCAGATTAAAAATCCAAAGATCTTCAGACTAAGCTATTTGGGAAGGTTTTGTCCACAGGTGAACATGTCATGGAAAGTCAGAAAATAGAAGTATAGAAAGAATGCCTATTGAAGGGTTTTTATGTGTGCAAATTCTGCCTTTACACAGCAATGTCAATTAATCAGCACAAGTACCAATGTGGCTTTACACTACAAATGTCGAACGCAAACGACCAAACCAATGCTGATTTAGATGACAATTGTCTCTCTCAATAGCCTGGCACACGGCAAATTCCTAAGTCAGATGATGCTGTGTGATTGACAGACTTAAATCAGTCATCCGAACATGGAGTTTAATAATCAAGGTTCAGATTAAAAATCCAAAGATCTTCAGACTAAGCTATTTGGGAAGGTTTTGTCCACAGGTGAACATGTCATGGAAAGTCAGAAAATGGAAGTATAGAAAGACTGCCGGTTGAAGGGTTTTTATGTGCGCAATCTCTGCATTTACACAGCAATGTCAATTAATCAGCACAAGTACCAATGTGGCTTTACACTACAAATGTCCAACGCAAACGACCAAACCAATGCTGATTTAGATGACAATTGTCTCTCTCAATAGCCTGGCACACGGCAAATTCCTAAGTCAGATGATGCTGTGTGATTGACAGACTTAAATCAGTCATCCGAACATGGAGTTTAATAATCAAGGTTCAGATTAAAAATCCAAAGATCTTCAGACTAAGCTATTTGGGAAGGTTTTGTCCACAGGTGAACATGTCATGGAAAGTCAGAAAATGGAAGTATAGAAAGACTGCCGGTTGAAGGGTTTTTATGTGCGCAATCTCTGCATTTACACAGCAATGTCAATTAATCAGCACAAGTACCAATGTGGCTGTACAGTACAAATGTCGCACGCAAACAACCAAACCAATGCTGATATAGATCAAAATTGTCTCTCACAAAAGCCTGGCAAACAGCAAATTCCTAAATCAGATGATGCTGTGTGATTGACAGACTTAAATCAGTCATCCGAACATGGAGTTTAATAATCAAGGTTCAGATTAAAAATCCAAAGATCTTCAGACTAAGCTATTTGGGAAGGTTTTGTCCACAGGTGAACATGTCATGGAAAGTCAGAAAATGGAAGTATAGAAAGACTGCCGGTTGAAGGGTTTTTATGTGCGCAATCTCTGCATTTACACAGCAATGTCAATTAATCAGCACAAGTACCAATGTGGCTTTACACTACAAATGTCGACGCAAACGACCAAACCAATGCTGATTTAGATGACAATTGTCTCTCTCAATAGCCTGGCACACGGCAAATTCCTAAGTCAGATGATGCTGTGTGATTGACAGACTTAAATCAGTCATCCGAACATGGAGTTTAATAATCAAGGTTCAGATTAAAAATCCAAAGATCTTCAGACTAAGCTATTTGGGAAGGTTTTGTCCACAGGTGAACATGTCATGGAAAGTCAGAAAATAGAAGTATAGAAAGAATGCCTATTGAAGGGTTTTTATGTGCGCAAATTCTGCCTTTACACAGCAATGTCAATTAATCAGCACAAGTACCAATGTGGCTTTACACTACAAATGTCGAACGCAAACGACCAAACCAATGCTGATTTAGATGACAATTGTCTCTCTCAATAGCCTGGCACACGGCAAATTCCTAAGTCAGATGATGCTGTGTGATTGACAGACTTAAATCAGTCATCCGAACATGGAGTTTAATAATCAAGGTTCAGATTAAAAATCCAAAGATCTTCAGACTAAGCTATTTGGGAAGGTTTTGTCCACAGGTGAACATGTCATGGAAAGTCAGAAAATGGAAGTATAGAAAGACTGCCGGTTGAAGGGTTTTTATGTGCGCAATCTCTGCATTTACACAGCAATGTCAATTAATCAGCACAAGTACCAATGTGGCTTTACACTACAAATGTCGAACGCAAACGACCAAACCAATGCTGATTTAGATGACAATTGTCTCTCTCAATAGCCTGGCACACGGCAAATTCCTAAGTCAGATGATGCTGTGTGATTGACAGACTTAAATCAGTCATCCGAACATGGAGTTTAATAATCAAGGTTCAGATTAAAAATCCAAAGATCTTCAGACTAAGCTATTTGGGAAGGTTTTGTCCACAGGTGAACATGTCATGGAAAGTCAGAAAATGGAAGTATAGAAAGACTGCCGGTTGAAGGGTTTTTATGTGCGCAATCTCTGCATTTACACAGCAATGTCAATTAATCAGCACAAGTACCAATGTGGCTGTACAGTACAAATGTCGCACGCAAACAACCAAACCAATGCTGATATAGATCAAAATTGTCTCTCACAAAAGCCTGGCAAACAGCAAATTCCTAAATCAGATGATGCTGTGTGATTGACAGACTTAAATCAGTCATCCGAACATGGAGTTTAATAATCAAGGTTCAGATTAAAAATCCAAAGATCTTCAGACTAAGCTATTTGGGAAGGTTTTGTCCACAGGTGAACATGTCATGGAAAGTCAGAAAATGGAAGTATAGAAAGACTGCCGGTTGAAGGGTTTTTATGTGCGCAATCTCTGCATTTACACAGCAATGTCAATTAATCAGCACAAGTACCAATGTGGCTTTACACTACAAATGTCGAACGCAAACGACCAAACCAATGCTGATTTAGATGACAATTGTCTCTCTCAATAGCCTGGCACACGGCAAATTCCTAAGTCAGATGATGCTGTGTGATTGACAGACTTAAATCAGTCATCCGAACATGGAGTTTAATAATCAAGGTTCAGATTAAAAATCCAAAGATCTTCAGACTAAGCTATTTGGGAAGGTTTTGTCCACAGGTGAACATGTCATGGAAAGTCAGAAAATAGAAGTATAGAAAGAATGCCTATTGAAGGGTTTTTATGTGCGCAAATTCTGCCTTTACACAGCAATGTCAATTAATCAGCACAAGTACCAATGTGGCTTTACACTACAAATGTCGAACGCAAACGACCAAACCAATGCTGATTTAGATGACAATTGTCTCTCTCAATAGCCTGGCACACGGCAAATTCCTAAGTCAGATGATGCTGTGTGATTGACAGACTTAAATCAGTCATCCGAACATGGAGTTTAATAATCAAGGTTCAGATTAAAAATCCAAAGATCTTCAGACTAAGCTATTTGGGAAGGTTTTGTCCACAGGTGAACATGTCATGGAAAGTCAGAAAATGGAAGTATAGAAAGACTGCCGGTTGAAGGGTTTTTATGTGCGCAATCTCTGCATTTACACAGCAATGTCAATTAATCAGCACAAGTACCAATGTGGCTTTACACTACAAATGTCGAACGCAAACGACCAAACCAATGCTGATTTAGATGACAATTGTCTCTCTCAATAGCCTGGCACACGGCAAATTCCTAAGTCAGATGATGCTGTGTGATTGACAGACTTAAATCAGTCATCCGAACATGGAGTTTAATAATCAAGGTTCAGATTAAAAATCCAAAGATCTTCAGACTAAGCTATTTGGGAAGGTTTTGTCCACAGGTGAACATGTCATGGAAAGTCAGAAAATGGAAGTATAGAAAGACTGCCGGTTGAAGGGTTTTTATGTGCGCAATCTCTGCATTTACACAGCAATGTCAATTAATCAGCACAAGTACCAATGTGGCTTTACACTACAAATGTCGAACGCAAACAACCAAACCAATGCTGATTTAGATCACAATTGTCTCTCACAAAAGCCTGGCAAACAGCAAATTCCTAAGTCAGATGATGCTGTGTGATTGACAGACTTAAATCAGTCATCCGAACATGGAGTTTAATAATCAAGGTTCAGATTAAAAATCCAAAGATCTTCAGACTAAGCTATTTGGGAAGGTTTTGTCCACAGGTGAACATGTCATGGAAAGTCAGAAAATGGAAGTATAGAAAGACTGCCGGTTGAAGGGTTTTTATGTGCGCAATCTCTGCATTTACACAGCAATGTCAATTAATCAGCACAAGTACCAATGTGGCTTTACACTACAAATGTCGAACGCAAACGACCAAACCAATGCTGATTTAGATGACAATTGTCTCTCTCAATAGCCTGGCACACGGCAAATTCCTAAGTCAGATGATGCTGTGTGATTGACAGACTTAAATCAGTCATCCGAACATGGAGTTTAATAATCAAGGTTCAGATTAAAAATCCAAAGATCTTCAGACTAAGCTATTTGGGAAGGTTTTGTCCACAGGTGAACATGTCATGGAAAGTCAGAAAATAGAAGTATAGAAAGAATGCCTATTGAAGGGTTTTTATGTGCGCAAATTCTGCCTTTACACAGCAATGTCAATTAATCAGCACAAGTACCAATGTGGCTTTACACTACAAATGTCGAACGCAAACGACCAAACCAATGCTGATTTAGATGACAATTGTCTCTCTCAATAGCCTGGCACACGGCAAATTCCTAAGTCAGATGATGCTGTGTGATTGACAGACTTAAATCAGTCATCCGAACATGGAGTTTAATAATCAAGGTTCAGATTAAAAATCCAAAGATCTTCAGACTAAGCTATTTGGGAAGGTTTTGTCCACAGGTGAACATGTCATGGAAAGTCAGAAAATGGAAGTATAGAAAGACTGCCGGTTGAAGGGTTTTTATGTGCGCAATCTCTGCATTTACACAGCAATGTCAATTAATCAGCACAAGTACCAATGTGGCTTTACACTACAAATGTCGAACGCAAACGACCAAACCAATGCTGATTTAGATGACAATTGTCTCTCTCAATAGCCTGGCACACAGCAAATTCCTAAGTCAGATGATGCTGTGTGATTGACAGACTTAAATCAGTCATCCGAACATGGAGTTTAATAATCAAGGTTCAGATTAAAAATCCAAAGATCTTCAGACTAAGCTATTTGGGAAGGTTTTGTCCACAGGTGAACATGTCATGGAAAGTCAGAAAATGGAAGTATAGAAAGACTGCCGGTTGAAGGGTTTTTATGTGCGCAATCTCTGCATTTACACAGCAATGTCAATTAATCAGCACAAGTACCAATGTGGCTTTACACTACAAATGTCGAATGCAAACAACCAAACCAATGCTGATATAGATCAAAATTGTCTCTCACAAAAGCCTGGCAAACAGCAAATTCCTAAATCAGACGAGGCTGTGTGATTGACAGACTTAAATCAGTCATCCGAACATGGAGTTTAATAATCAAGGTTCAGATTAAAAATCCAAAGATCTTCAGACTAAGCTATTTGGGAAGGTTTTGTCCACAGGTGAACATGTCATGGAAAGTCAGAAAATGGAAGTATAGAAAGACTGCCTATTGAAGGGTTTTTATTTGCGCAATCCCTGCATTTACAGAGCAATGTCAACTAATCAGCACAAGTACCAATGTGGCTTTACACTACAAATGTCGAACGCAAACGACCAAACCAATGCTGATTTAGATGACAATTGTCTCTCTCAATAGCCTGGCACACGGCAAATTCCTAAGTCAGATGATGCTGTGTGATTGACAGACTTAAATCAGTCATCCGAACATGGAGTTTAATAATCAAGGTTCAGATTAAAAATCCAAAGATCTTCAGACTAAGCTATTTGGGAAGGTTTTGTCCACAGGTGAACATGTCATGGAAAGTCAGAAAATGGAAGTATAGAAAGACTGCCGGTTGAAGGGTTTTTATGTGCGCAATCTCTGCATTTACACAGCAATGTCAATTAATCAGCACAAGTACCAATGTGGCTGTACAGTACAAATGTCGACGCAAACAACCAAACCAATGCTGATATAGATCAATTGTCTCTCACAAAAGCCTGGCAAACAGCAAATTCCTAAGTCAGATGATGCTGTGTGATTGACAGACTTAAATCAGTCATCCGAACATGGAGTTTAATAATCAAGGTTCAGATTAAAAATCCAAAGATCTTCAGACTAAGCTATTTGGGAAGGTTTTGTCCACAGGTGAACATGTCATGGAAAGTCAGAAAATGGAAGTATAGAAAGACTGCCGGTTGAAGGGTTTTTATGTGCGCAATCTCTGCATTTACACAGCAATGTCAATTAATCAGCACAAGTACCAATGTGGCTTTACACTACAAATGTCGAACGCAAACGACCAAACCAATGCTGATTTAGATGACAATTGTCTCTCTCAATAGCCTGGCACACGGCAAATTCCTAAGTCAGATGATGCTGTGTGATTGACAGACTTAAATCAGTCATCCGAACATGGAGTTTAATAATCAAGGTTCAGATTAAAAATCCAAAGATCTTCAGACTAAGCTATTTGGGAAGGTTTTGTCCACAGGTGAACATGTCATGGAAAGTCAGAAAATGGAAGTATAGAAAGAATGCCTATTGAAGGGTTTTTATGTGCGCAAATTCTGCATTTACACAGCAATGTCAATTAATCAGCACAAGTACCAATGTGGCTTTACACTACAAATGTCGAACGCAAACGACCAAACCAATGCTGATTTAGATGACAATTGTCTCTCTCAATAGCCTGGCACACGGCAAATTCCTAAGTCAGATGATGCTGTGTGATTGACAGACTTAAATCAGTCATCCGAACATGGAGTTTAATAATCAAGGTTCAGATTAAAAATCCAAAGATCTTCAGACTAAGCTATTTGGGAAGGTTTTGTCCACAGGTGAACATGTCATGAAAAGTCATGGAAATTGCAACTATTGAAAGACTTCCCAGAGAAAGAAGGTGAATGTTAAAACCACGCCCGAACAGGGACTTGAACCCTGGACACTCAGATTAAAAGTCTGATGCTCTACCGACTGAGCTATCCGGGCCCTATATTTGTGTAATGTCATACACCTAACCTGCCGGGCAGAGACAAGTGCTGACGAGGGGGTATTGTAAGATGGTATATTTAACCAGAGAACGAGGCATCCATTCCAAATGATACAGTCAACTAAATCTGAACTAGGCATCCCCTCCAATGGCACAAAACATACAAGGTCTCGTGGTGCAATGGTAGCTCATCTGACTCCAGATCAGAAGGTTGCATGTTCAAATCACTTCGTGGTCAGAGTTTTTATGTGTGCAATCTCAGCCCTGTTTACACAGCGAAGTCAATGAATAAGCACAAATACCAATGTGGCTATAGAAGACAAATGTCGCATGCAAACGACCAAAGCAATGCTGATTTTGGTAAAAATTGTCTCTCACAAAAGCCTGGCACAAGGCAAATTCCCACATCAGATGATGTTGTGTGATTGACAGACTTAAATCAGTCATCCGAACATGGAGTTTAATAATCAAGGTTCAGATTAAAAATCCAAAGATCTTCAGACTAAGCTATTTGGGAAGGTTTTGTCCACAGGTGAACATGTCATGGAAAGTCAGAAAATGGAAGTATAGAAAGACTGCCGGTTGAAGGGTTTTTATGTGCGCAATCTCTGCATTTACACAGCAATGTCAATTAATCAGCACAAGTACCAATGTGGCTTTACACTACAAATGTCGAACGCAAACGACCAAACCAATGCTGATTTAGATGACAATTGTCTCTCTCAATAGCCTGGCACACGGCAAATTCCTAAGTCAGATGATGCTGTGTGATTGACAGACTTAAATCAGTCATCCGAACATGGAGTTTAATAATCAAGGTTCAGATTAAAAATCCAAAGATCTTCAGACTAAGCTATTTGGGAAGGTTTTGTCCACAGGTGAACATGTCATGGAAAGTCAGAAAATAGAAGTATAGAAAGACTGCCTATTGAAGGGTTTTTATGTGCGCAAATTCTGCCTTTACACAGCAATGTCAATTAATCAGCACAAGTACCAATGTGGCTTTACACTACAAATGTCGAACGCAAACGACCAAACCAATGCTGATTTAGATGACAATTGTCTCTCTCAATAGCCTGGCACACGGCAAATTCCTAAGTCAGATGATGCTGTGTGATTGACAGACTTAAATCAGTCATCCGAACATGGAGTTTAATAATCAAGGTTCAGATTAAAAATCCAAAGATCTTCAGACTAAGCTATTTGGGAAGGTTTTGTCCACAGGTGAACATGTCATGGAAAGTCAGAAAATGGAAGTATAGAAAGACTGCCGGTTGAAGGGTTTTTATGTGTGAAATCTCTGCATTTACACAGCAATGTCAATTAATCAGCACAAGTACCAATGTGGCTTTACACTACAAATGTCGAACGCAAACGACCAAACCAATGCTGATTTAGATGACAATTGTCTCTCTCAATAGCCTGGCACACGGCAAATTCCTAAGTCAGATGATGCTGTGTGATTGACAGACTTAAATCAGTCATCCGAACATGGAGTTTAATAATCAAGGTTCAGATTAAAAATCCAAAGATCTTCAGACTAAGCTATTTGGGAAGGTTTTGTCCACAGGTGAACATGTCATGGAAAGTCAGAAAATGGAAGTATAGAAAGACTGCCGGTTGAAGGGTTTTTATGTGCGCAATCTCTGCATTTACACAGCAATGTCAATTAATCAGCACAAGTACCAATGTGGCTGTACAGTACAAATGTCGACGCAAACAACCAAACCAATGCTGATATAGATCAAAATTGTCTCTCACAAAAGCCTGGCAAACAGCAAATTCCTAAATCAGACGAGGCTGTGTGATTGACAGACTTAAATCAGTCATCCGAACATGGAGTTTAATAATCAAGGTTCAGATTAAAAATCCAAAGATCTTCAGACTAAGCTATTTGGGAAGGTTTTGTCCACAGGTGAACATGTCATGGAAAGTCAGAAAATGGAAGTATAGAAAGACTGCCGGTTGAAGGGTTTTTATGTGCGCAATCTCTGCATTTACACAGCAATGTCAATTAATCAGCACAAGTACCAATGTGGCTTTACACTACAAATGTCGAACGCAAACGACCAAACCAATGCTGATTTAGATGACAATTGTCTCTCTCAATAGCCTGGCACACGGCAAATTCCTAAGTCAGATGATGCTGTGTGATTGACAGACTTAAATCAGTCATCCGAACATGGAGTTTAATAATCAAGGTTCAGATTAAAAATCCAAAGATCTTCAGACTAAGCTATTTGGGAAGGTTTTGTCCACAGGTGAACATGTCATGGAAAGTCAGAAAATAGAAGTATAGAAAGAATGCCTATTGAAGGGTTTTTATGTGCGCAAATTCTGCCTTTACACAGCAATGTCAATTAATCAGCACAAGTACCAATGTGGCTTTACACTACAAATGTCGAACGCAAACGACCAAACCAATGCTGATTTAGATGACAATTGTCTCTCTCAATAGCCTGGCACACGGCAAATTCCTAAGTCAGATGATGCTGTGTGATTGACAGACTTAAATCAGTCATCCGAACATGGAGTTTAATAATCAAGGTTCAGATTAAAAATCCAAAGATCTTCAGACTAAGCTATTTGGGAAGGTTTTGTCCACAGGTGAACATGTCATGGAAAGTCAGAAAATAGAAGTATAGAAAGAATGCCTATTGAAGGGTTTTTATGTGCGCAAATTCTGCCTTTACACAGCAATGTCAATTAATCAGCACAAGTACCAATGTGGCTTTACACTACAAATGTCGAACGCAAACGACCAAACCAATGCTGATTTAGATGACAATTGTCTCTCTCAATAGCCTGGCACACGGCAAATTCCTAAGTCAGATGATGCTGTGTGATTGACAGACTTAAATCAGTCATCCGAACATGGAGTTTAATAATCAAGGTTCAGATTAAAAATCCAAAGATCTTCAGACTAAGCTATTTGGGAAGGTTTTGTCCACAGGTGAACATGTCATGGAAAGTCAGAAAATGGAAGTATAGAAAGACTGCCGGTTGAAGGGTTTTTATGTGCGCAATCTCTGCATTTACACAGCAATGTCAATTAATCAGCACAAGTACCAATGTGGCTTTACACTACAAATGTCGAACGCAAACGACCAAACCAATGCTGATTTAGATGACAATTGTCTCTCTCAATAGCCTGGCACACGGCAAATTCCTAAGTCAGATGATGCTGTGTGATTGACAGACTTAAATCAGTCATCCGAACATGGAGTTTAATAATCAAGGTTCAGATTAAAAATCCAAAGATCTTCAGACTAAGCTATTTGGGAAGGTTTTGTCCACAGGTGAACATGTCATGGAAAGTCAGAAAATGGAAGTATAGAAAGACTGCCGGTTGAAGGGTTTTTATGTGCGCAATCTCTGCATTTACACAGCAATGTCAATTAATCAGCACAAGTACCAATGTGGTTTTACAGTACAAATGTCGCACGCAAACAACCAAACCAATGCTGATATAGATCAAAATTGTCTCTCACAAAAGCCTGGCAAACAGCAAATTCCTAAGTCAGATGATGCTGTGTGATTGACAGACTTAAATCAGTCATCCGAACATGGAGTTTAATAATCAAGGTTCAGATTAAAAATCCAAAGATCTTCAGACTAAGCTATTTGGGAAGGTTTTGTCCACAGGTGAACATGTCATGGAAAGTCAGAAAATAGAAGTATAGAAAGACTGCCGGTTGAAGGGTTTTTATGTGTGCAATCTCTGCATTTACACAGCAATGTCAATTAATCAGCACAAGTACCAATGTGGCTTTACACTACAAATGTCGAACGCAAACGACCAAACCAATGCTGATTTAGATGACAATTGTCTCTCTCAATAGCCTGGCACACGGCAAATTCCTAAGTCAGATGATGCTGTGTGATTGACAGACTTAAATCAGTCATCCGAACATGGAGTTTAATAATCAAGGTTCAGATTAAAAATCCAAAGATCTTCAGACTAAGCTATTTGGGAAGGTTTTGTCCACAGGTGAACATGTCATGGAAAGTCAGAAAATGGAAGTATAGAAAGACTGCCGGTTGAAGGGTTTTTATGTGCGCAATCTCTGCATTTACACAGCAATGTCAATTAATCAGCACAAGTACCAATGTGGCTTTACACTACAAATGTCGAACGCAAACGACCAAACCAATGCTGATTTAGATGACAATTGTCTCTCTCAATAGCCTGGCAAACAGCAAATTCCTAAGTCAGATGATGCTGTGTGATTGACAGACTTAAATCAGTCATCCGAACATGGAGTTTAATAATCAAGGTTCAGATTAAAAATCCAAAGATCTTCAGACTAAGCTATTTGGGAAGGTTTTTGTCCACAGGTGAACATGTCATGGAAAGTCAGAAAATGGAAGTATAGAAAGACTGCCGGTTGAAGGGTTTTTATGTGCGCAATCTCTGCATTTACACAGCAATGTCAATTAATCAGCACAAGTACCAATGTGGCTGTACAGTACAAATGTCGCACGCAAACAACCAAACCAATGCTGATATAGATCAAAATTGTCTCTCACAAAGCCTGGCAAACAGCAAATTCCTAAATCAGACGAGGCTGTGTGATTGACAGACTTAAATCAGTCATCCGAACATGGAGTTTAATAATCAAGGTTCAGATTAAAAATCCAAAGATCTTCAGACTAAGCTATTTGGTAAGGTTTGGTCCACAGGTGAACATGTCTTGAAAAGTCATGGAAATTGCAACTATTGAAAGACTTCCCAGAGAAAGAAGGTGAATGTTAAAACAACGCCCGAACAGGGACTTGAACCCTGGACCCTCAGATTAAAAGTCTGATGCTCTACCGACTGAGCTATCCGGCTATATTTGTGTAATGTCATACACCTAACCTGCCGGGCAGAGACAAGTGCTGACGAGGGGTATTGTAAGATGGTATATTTAACCAGAGAACGAGGCATCCATTCCAAATGATACAGTCAACTAAATCTGAACTAGGCATCCCTCAATGGCACAAAACATACAAGGTCTCGTGGTGGTAGCTCATCTGACTCCAGATCAGAAGGTTGCATGTTCAAATCACTTCGTGGTCCGATTTTTTATGTGTGCAATCTCAGCCCTGTTTACACAGCGAAGTCAATGAATAAGCACAAATACCAATGTGGCTATAGAAGACAAATGTCGCATGCAAACGACAGCAATGCTGATTTTGGTAAAAATTCAGCCTGGCACAAGGCAAATTCCACATCAGATGATGTTGTGTGATTGACAGACTTAAGTCAGTCATCCGGACAGGGAGTTTAAAACTCAAGGTTCAGATTAAAAATCCAAAGATCTTCAGACTAAGCTATTTGGGAAGGTTTTGTCCACAGGTGAACATGTCATGGAAAGTCAGAAAATAGAAGTATAGAAAGAATGCCTATTGAAGGGTTTTTATGTGCGCAAATTCTGCCTTTACACAGCAATGTCAATTAATCAGCACAAGTACCAATGTGGCTTTACACTACAAATGTCGAATGCAAACGACCAAACCAATGCTGATTTAGATGACAATTGTCTCTCACAAAAGCCTGGCACAAGGCAAATTCCCACATCAGATGATGTTGTGTGATTGACAGACTTAAATCAGTCATCCGAACATGGAGTTTAATAATCAAGGTTCAGATTAAAAATCCAAAGATCTTCAGACTAAGCTATTTGGGAAGGTTTTGTCCACAGGTGAACATGTCATGGAAAGTCAGAAAATGGAAGTATAGAAAGACTGCCGGTTGAAGGGTTTTTATGTGCGCAATCTCTGCATTTACACAGCAATGTCAATTAATCAGCACAAGTACCAATGTGGCTTTACACTACAAATGTCAACGCAAACGACCAAACCAATGCTGATATAGATGACAATTGTCTCTCTCAATAGCCTGGCAAACAGCAAATTCCTAAGTCAGATGATGCTGTGTGATTGACAGACTTAAATCAGTCATCCGAACATGGAGTTTAATAATCAAGGTTCAGATTAAAAATCCAAAGATCTTCAGACTAAGCTTATTTGGGAAGGTTTTGTCCACAGGTGAACATGTCATGGAAAGTCAGAAAGTCAGAAAATGGAAGTATAGAAAGACTGCCGGTTGAAGGGTTTTTATGTGCAAATCTCTGCATTTACACAGCAATGTCAATTAATCAGCACAAGTACCAATGTGGCTTTACACTACAAATGTCGAATGCAAACGACCAAACCAATGCTGATTTAGATGACAATTGTCTCTCTCAATAGCCTGGCACACGGCAAATTCCTAAGTCAGATGATGCTGTGTGATTGACAGACTTAAATCAGTCATCCGAACATGGAGTTTAATAATCAAGGTTCAGATTAAAAATCCAAAGATCTTCAGACTAAGCTATTTGGGAAGGTTTTGTCCACAGGTGAACATGTCATGGAAAGTCAGAAAATGGAAGTATAGAAAGACTGCCGGTTGAAGGGTTTTATGTGTGCGCAATCTCTGCATTTACACAGCAATGTCAATTAATCAGCACAAGTACCAATGTGGCTGTACACTACAAATGTCGACGCAAACAACCAAACCAATGCTGATATAGATGACAATTGTCTCTCACAAAAGCCTGGCAAACAGCAAATTCCTAAAGTCAGATGATGCTGTGTGATTGACAGACTTAAATCAGTCATCCGAACATGGAGTTTAATAATCAAGGTTCAGATTAAAAATCCAAAGATCTTCAGACTAAGCTATTTGGGAAGGTTTTGTCCACAGGTGAACATGTCATGGAAAGTCAGAAAATAGAAGTATAGAAAGACTGCCTATTGAAGGGTTTTTATGTGCGCAATTCTGCATTTACACAGCAATGTCAATTAATCAGCACAAGTACCAATGTGGCTTTACACTACAAATGTCGAATGCAAACGACCAAACCAATGCTGATTTAGATGACAATTGTCTCTCTCAATAGCCTGGCACACGGCAAATTCCTAAGTCAGATGATGCTGTGTGATTGACAGACTTAAATCAGTCATCCGAACATGGAGTTTAATAATCAAGGTTCAGATTAAAAATCCAAAGATCTTCAGACTAAGCTATTTGGGAAGGTTTTGTCCACAGGTGAACATGTCATGGAAAGTCAGAAAATGGAAGTATAGAAAGACTGCCGGTTGAAGGGTTTTTATGTGCGCAATCTCTGCATTTACACAGCAATGTCAATTAATCAGCACAAGTACCAATGTGGCTGTACAGTACAAATGTCGCACGCAAACAACCAAACCAATGCTGATATAGATCAAAATTGTCTCTCACAAAAGCCTGGCAAACAGCAAATTCCTAAATCAGACGAGGCTGTGTGATTGACAGACTTAAATCAGTCATCCGAACATGGAGTTTAATAATCAAGGTTCAGATTAAAAATCCAAAGATCTTCAGACTAAGCTATTTGGTAAGGTTTGGTCCACAGGTGAACATGTCTTGAAAAGTCATGGAAATTGCAACTATTGAAAGACTTCCCAGAGAAAGAAGGTGAATGTTAAAACAACGCCCGAACAGGGACTTGAACCCTGGACCCTCAGATTAAAAGTCTGATGCTCTACCGACTGAGCTATCCGGGCCCTATATTTGTGTAATGTCATACACCTAACCTGCCGGGCAGAGACAAGTGCTGACGAGGGGGTATTGTAAGATGGTATATTTAACCAGAGAACGAGGCATCCATTCCAAATGATACAGTCAACTAAATCTGAACTAGGCATCCTCCAATGGCACAAAAC
Source organism: Brachymystax lenok tsinlingensis (assembly GCA_030435695.1). Lineage (NCBI taxonomy): Eukaryota > Metazoa > Chordata > Actinopteri > Salmoniformes > Salmonidae > Brachymystax > Brachymystax lenok. Next base: position 274,256 of record CM059806.1, on the reverse strand, counting down.
ATACAAGGTCTCGTGGTGCAACGGTAGCTCATCTGACTCCAGATCAGAAGGTTGCATGTTCAAATCACTTCGTGGTCAGAGTTTTTATGTGTGCAATCTCAGCCCTGTTTACACAGCAAAGTCAATGAATAAGCACAAATACCAATGTGGCTATAGAAGACAAATGTCGCATGCAAACGACCAAAGCAATGCTGATTTTGGTAAAAATTGTCTCTCACAAAAGCCTGGCACAAGGCAAATTCCCACATCAGATGATGTTGTGTGATTGACAGACTTAAATCAGTCATCCGGACAGGGAGTTTAATAATCAAGGTTCAGATTAAAAATCCAAAGATCTTCAGACTAAGCTATTTGGGAAGGTTTTGTCCACAGGTGAACATGTCATGGAAAGTCAGAAAATGGAAGTATAGAAAGACTGCCTATTGAAGGGTTTTTATGTGCGCATTCTGCATTTACACAGCAATGTCAATTAATCAGCACAAGTACCAATGTGGCTTTACACTACAAATGTCGAACGCAAACGACCAAACCAATGCTGATTTAGATGACAATTGTCTCTCTCAATAGCCTGGCACACGGCAAATTCCTAAGTCAGATGATGCTGTGTGATTGACAGACTTAAATCAGTCATCCGAACATGGAGTTTAATAATCAAGGTTCAGATTAAAAATCCAAAGATCTTCAGACTAAGCTATTTGGGAAGGTTTTGTCCACAGGTGAACATGTCATGGAAAGTCAGAAAATAGAAGTATAGAAAGACTGCCTATTGAAGGTTTTTTTTGTGCGCAAATTCTGCCTTTACACAGCAATGTCAATTAATCAGCACAAGTACCAATGTGGCTTTACACTACAAATGTCGAACGCAAACGACCAAACCAATGCTGATTTAGATGACAATTGTCTCTCTCAATAGCCTGGCACACGGCAAATTCCTAAGTCAGATGATGCTGTGTGATTGACAGACTTAAATCAGTCATCCGAACATGGAGTTTAATAATCAAGGTTCAGATTAAAAATCCAAAGATCTTCAGACTAAGCTATTTGGGAAGGTTTTGTCCACAGGTGAACATGTCATGGAAAGTCAGAAAATAGAAGTATAGAAAGACTGCCTATTGAAGGGTTTTTATGTGCGCAAATCTCTGCATTTACACAGCAATGTCAATTAATCAGCACAAGTACCAATGTGGCTTTACACACTACAAATGTCAAACAAACAATGCTGATTTAGATGACAATTGTCTCTCTCAATAGCCTGGCACACGGCAAATTCCTAAGTCAGATGATGCTGTGTGATTGACAGACTTAAATCAGTCATCCGAACATGGAGTTTAATAATCAAGGTTCAGATTAAAAATCCAAAGATCTTCAGACTAAGCTATTTGGGAAGGTTTTGTCCACAGGTGAACATGTCATGGAAAGTCAGAAAATGGAAGTATAGAAAGACTGCCGGTTGAAGGGTTTTTATGTGCGCAATCTCTGCATTTACACAGCAATGTCAATTAATCAGCACAAGTACCAATGTGGCTTACACTACAAATGTCGAACGCAAACAACCAAACCAATGCTGATATAGATGACAATTGTCTCTCTCAATAGCCTGGCAAACAGCAAATTCCTAAATCAGATGATGCTGTGTGATTGACAGACTTAAATCAGTCATCCGAACATGGAGTTTAATAATCAAGGTTCAGATTAAAAATCCAAAGATCTTCAGACTAAGCTAAGCTATTTGGTAAGGTTTGGTCCACAGGTGAACATGTCATTGAAAAGTCATGGAAATTGCAACTATTGAAAGACTTCCCAGAGAAAGAAGGTGAATGTTAAACACAGCAATGTCAATTAATCAGGGACTTGAACCAATGTGGCTTTCAGATTAAAAGTCTGATGCTCTACCGACTGAGCCGGGCCCTATATTTGTGTAATGTCATACACCTAACCTGCCGGGCAGAGACAAGTGCTGACGAGGGGGTATTGTAAGATGGTATATTTAACCAGAGAACGAGGCATCCATTCCAAATGATACAGTCAACTAAATCTGAACTAGGCATCCCCTTCAATGGCACAAAACATACAAGGTCTCGTGGTGCAACGGTAGCTCATCTGACTCCAGATCAGAAGGTTGCATGTTCAAATCACTTCGTGGTCAGAGTTTTTATGTGTGCAATCTCAGCCCTGTTTACACAGCGAAGTCAATGAATAAGCACAAATACCAATGTGGCTATAGAAGACAAATGTCGCATGCAAACGACCAAAGCAATGCTGATTTTGGTAAAAATTGTCTCTCACAAAAGCCTGGCACAAGGCAAATTCCCACATCAGATGATGTTGTGTGATTGACAGACTTAAGTCAGTCATCCGGACAGGGAGTTTAAAACTCAAGGTTCAGATTAAAAATCCAAAGATCTTCAGACTAAGCTATTTGGGAAGGTTTTGTCCACAGGTGAACATGTCATGGAAAGTCAGAAAATGGAAGTATAGAAAGAATGCCTATTGAAGGGTTTTTATATGCGCAAATTCTGCCTTTACACAGCAATGTCAATTAATCAGCACAAGTACCAATGTGGCTTTACACTACAAATGTCGAATGCAAACGACCAAACCAATGCTGATTTAGATGACAATTGTCTCTCTCAATAGCCTGGCACACGGCAAATTCCTAAGTCAGATGATGCTGTGTGATTGACAGACTTAAATCAGTCATCCGAACATGGAGTTTAATAATCAAGGTTCAGATTAAAAATCCAAAGATCTTCAGACTAAGCTTATTTGGGAAGGTTTTGTCCACAGGTGAACATGTCATGGAAAGTCAGAAAATAGAAGTATAGAAAGACTGCCTATTGAAGGGTTTTTATGTGTGCAAATCTCTGCATTTACACAGCAATGTCAATTAATCAGCACAAGTACCAATGTGGCTTTACACTACAAATGTCGAATGCAAACGACCAAACCAATGCTGATTTAGATGACAATTGTCTCTCTCAATAGCCTGGCACACGGCAAATTCCTAAGTCAGATGATGCTGTGTGATTGACAGACTTAAATCAGTCATCCGAACATGGAGTTTAATAATCAAGGTTCAGATTAAAAATCCAAAGATCTTCAGACTAAGCTATTTGGGAAGGTTTTGTCCACAGGTGAACATGTCATGGAAAGTCAGAAAATGCAAGTATAGAAAGAATGCCATTGAAGGGTTTTTATGTGTAATTCTGCCTTTACACAGCAATGTCAATTAATCAGCACAAGTACCAATGTGGCTTTACAGTACAAATGTCAAACAAACGACCAAACCAATGCTGATTTAGATCAAAATTGTCTCTCACAAAAGCCTGGCAAACAAAATTCCTGTCAGATGATGCTGTGTGATTGACAGACTTAAATCAGTCATCCGAACATGGAGTTTAATAATCAAGGTTCAGATTAAAAATCCAAAGATCTTCAGACTAAGCTATTTGGGAAGGTTTTGTCCACAGGTGAACATGTCATGGAAAGTCAGAAAATGGAAGTATAGAAAGAATGCCTATTGAAGGGTTTTTATGTGCAAATTCTGCCTGTTTACACAGCAATGTCAATTAATCAGCACAAGTACCAATGTGGCTTTACAGTACAAATGTCGAATGCAAACGACCAAACCAATGCTGATTTAGATGACAAAATTGTCTCTCACAAAAGCCTGGCACAAGGCAAATTCCTAAATCAGATGATGCTGTGTGATTGACAGACTTAAATCAGTCATCCGAACATGGAGTTTAATAATCAAGGTTCAGATTAAAAATCCAAAGATCTTCAGACTAAGCTATTTGGGAAGGTTTTGTCCACAGGTGAACATGTCATGGAAAGTCAGAAAATGGAAGTATAGAAAAAGACTGCCGTATTGAAGGGTTTTTATGTGCGCAATCTCTGCATTTACACAGCAATGTCAATTAATCAGCACAAGTACCAATGTGGCTTTACACTACAAATGTCGAAACGCAAAAACGACCAAACCAATGCTGATTTAGATGACAATTGTCTCTCACAAAAGCCTGGCAAACAGCAAATTCCTAAGTCAGATGATGCTGTGTGATTGACAGACTTAAATCAGTCATCCGAACATGGAGTTTAATAATCAAGGTTCAGATTAAAAATCCAAAGATCTTCAGACTAAGCTATTTGGGAAGGTTTTGTCCACAGGTGAACATGTCATGGAAAGTCAGAAAATGGAAGTATAGAAAGACTGCCGGAGAAAGAAGGTTTTTATGTAAATCTCTGCATTTACACAGCAATGTCAATTAATCAGCACAAGTACCAATGTGGCTTTACACTACAAATGTCGACGCAAACGACCAAACCAATGCTGATATAGATCAAAATTGTCTCTCTCAATAGCCTGGCACACGGCAAATTCCTAAGTCAGATGATGCTGTGTGATTGACAGACTTAAATCAGTCATCCAAACATGGAGTTTAATAATCAAGGTTCAGATTAAAAATCCAAAGATCTTCAGACTAAGCTATTTGGGAAGGTTTTGTCCACAGGTGAACATGTCATGGAAAGTCAGAAAATAGAAGTATAGAAAGAATGCCTATTGAAGGGTTTTTATGTGTGCAATCTCTGCCTTTACACAGCAATGTCAATTAATCAGCACAAGTACCAATGTGGCTTTACAGACAAATGTCGACGCAAACGACCAAACCAATGCGTATTAGATCAAAATTGTCTCTCACAAAAGCCTGGCAAACATCAAATTCCTAAATCAGATGATGCTGTGTGATTGACAGACTTAAATCAGTCATCCGAAAATGGAGTTTAATAATCAAGGTTCAGATTAAAAATCCAAAGATCTTCAGACTAAGCTATTTGGGAAGGTTTTGTCCACAGGTGAACATGTCATGGAAAGTCAGAAAATAGAAGTATAGAAAGAATGCCTATTGAAGGGTTTTTATGTGTGCAAATTCTGCCTTTACACAGCAATGTCAATTAATCAGCACAAGTACCAATGTGGCTTTACACTACAAATGTCAAACGCAAACGACCAAACCAATGCTGATTTAGATGACAATTGTCTCTCTCAATAGCCTGGCACACAGCAAATTCCTAAGTCAGATGATGCTGTGTGATTGACAGACTTAAATCAGTCATCCGAACATGGAGTTTAATAATCAAGGTTCAGATTAAAAATCCAAAGATCTTCAGACTAAGCAATTTGGGATGGTTTTGTCCACAGGTGAAAATGTCATGTAAAGTCAGAAAATAGAAGTATAGAAAGACTGCCTATTGAAGGGTTTTTATGTGCGCAATCTCTGCATTTACACAGCAATGTCAATTAATCAGCACAAGTACCAATGTGGCTTTACACTACAAATGTCGAATGCAAACGACCAAACCAATGCTGATTTAGATGACAATTGTCTCTCTCAATAGCCTGGCACACGGCAAATTCCTAAGTCAGATGATGCTGTGTGATTGACAGACTTAAATCAGTCATCCGAACATGGAGTTTAATAATCAAGGTTCAGATTAAAAATCCAAAGATCTTCAGACTAAGCTATTTGGGAAGGTTTTGTCCACAGGTGAACATGTCATGGAAAGTCAGAAAATGGAAGTATAGAAAGACTGCCGGTTGAAGGGTTTTTATGTGCAATCTCTGCATTTACACAGCAATGTCAATTAATCAGCACAAGTACCAATGTGGCTTTACAGTACAAATGTCGAACGCAAACGACCAAACCAATGCTGATTATAGATCAAAATTGTCTCTCACAAAGCCTGGCAAACATCAAATTCCTAAATCAGATGATGCTGTGTGATTGACAGACTTAAATCAGTCATCCGAACATGGAGTTTAATAATCAAGGTTCAGATTAAAAATCCAAAGATCTTCAGACTAAGCTATTTGGGAAGGTTTTGTCCACAGGTGAACATGTCATGGAAAGTCAGAAAATAGAAGTATAGAAAGACTGCCGGTTGAAGGGTTTTTATGTGCGCAATCTCTGCATTTACACAGCAATGTCAATTAATCAGCACAAGTACCAATGTGGCTTTACACTACAAATGTCGAATGCAAACGACCAAACCAATGCTGATTTAGATGACAATTGTCTCTCTCAATAGCCTGGCACACGGCAAATTCCTAAGTCAGATGATGCTGTGTGATTGACAGACTTAAATCAGTCATCCGAACATGGAGTTTAATAATCAAGGTTCAGATTAAAAATCCAAAGATCTTCAGACTAAGCTTATTTGGGAAGGTTTTGTCCACAGGTGAACATGTCATGGAAAGTCAGAAAATGGAAGTATAGAAAGACTGCCGGTTGAAGGGTTTTTATGTGCGCAATCTCTGCATTTACACAGCAATGTCAATTAATCAGCACAAGTACCAATGTGGCTGTACAGTACAAATGTCGCACGCAAACAACCAAACCAATGCTGATATAGATCAAAATTGTCTCTCACAAAAGCCTGGCAAACAGCAAATTCCTAAATCAGACGAGGCTGTGTGATTGACAGACTTAAATCAGTCATCCGAACATGGAGTTTAATAATCAAGGTTCAGATTAAAAATCCAAAGATCTTCAGACTAAGCTATTTGGGAAGGTTTGGTCCACAGGTGAACATGTCTTGAAAAGTCATGGAAATTGCAACTATTGAAAGACTTCCCAGAGAAAGAAGGTGAATGTTAAAACAACGCCCGAACAGGGACTTGAACCCTGGACCCTCAGATTAAAAGTCTGATGCTCTACCGACTGAGCTATCCGGGCCCTATATTTGTGTAATGTCATACACCTAACCTGCCGGGCAGAGACAAGTGCTGACGAGGGGGTATTGTAAGATGGTATATTTAACCAGAGAACGAGGCATCCATTCCAAATGATACAGTCAACTAAATCTGAACTAGGCATCCCCTCCAATGGCACAAAACATACAAGGTCTCGTGGTGCAATGGTAGCTCATCTGACTCCAGATCAGAAGGTTGCATGTTCAAATCACTTCGTGGTCAGAGTTTTTATGTGTGCAATCTCAGCCCTGTTTACACAGCGAAGTCAATGAATAAGCACAAATACCAATGTGGCTATAGAAGACAAATGTCGCATGCAAACGACCAAAGCAATGCTGATTTTGGTAAAAATTGTCTCTCACAAAAGCCTGGCACAAGGCAAATTCCCACATCAGATGATGTTGTGTGATTGACAGACTTAAATCAGTCATCCGAACATGGAGTTTAATAATCAAGGTTCAGATTAAAAATCCAAAGATCTTCAGACTAAGCTATTTGGGAAGGTTTTGTCCACAGGTGAACATGTCATGGAAAGTCAGAAAATAGAAGTATAGAAAGAATGCCTATTGAAGGGTTTTTATGTGCGCAAATTCTGCCTTTACACAGCAATGTCAATTAATCAGCACAAGTACCAATGTGGCTTTACACTACAAATGTCCAACGCAAACGACCAAACCAATGCTGATTTAGATGACAATTGTCTCTCTCAATAGCCTGGCACACGGCAAATTCCTAAGTCAGATGATGCTGTGTGATTGACAGACTTAAATCAGTCATCCGAACATGGAGTTTAATAATCAAGGTTCAGATTAAAAATCCAAAGATCTTCAGACTAAGCTATTTGGGAAGGTTTTGTCCACAGGTGAACATGTCATGGAAAGTCAGAAAATGGAAGTATAGAAAGACTGCCGGTTGAAGGGTTTTTATGTGCGCAATCTCTGCATTTACACAGCAATGTCAATTAATCAGCACAAGTACCAATGTGGCTTTACACTACAAATGTCGAACGCAAACAACCAAACCACGGCAAATTCCTAAGTCAGATGATGCTGTGTGATTGACAGACTTAAATCAGTCATCCGAACATGGAGTTTAATAATCAAGGTTCAGATTAAAAATCCAAAGATCTTCAGACTAAGCTATTTGGGAAGGTTTTGGTCCACAGGTGAACATGTCATGGAAAGTCAGAAAATGGAAGTATAGAAAGACTGCCAGAGAAAGAATGCATTTACACAGCAATGTCAATTAATCAGCACAAGTACCAATGTGGCAAATGTCGACCACGACCAAACCAATGCTGATTTAGATCAATTGTCTCTCACAAACCTGGCACACGGCAAATTCCTAATCAGATGATGCTGTGTGATTGACAGACTTAAATCAGTCATCCGAACATGGAGTTTAATAATCAAGGTTCAGATTAAAAATCCAAAGATCTTCAGACTAAGCATTTGGGAAGGTTTTGTCACAGGTGAACATGTCATGGAAAGTCAGAAAATAAGTATAGAAAGACTGCCTGGTTGAAGGGTTTTATGTGTGCAATCTCTGCATTTACACAGCAATGTCAATTAATCAGCACAAGTACCAATGTGGCTTTACACTACAAATGTCGAACGCAAACGACCAAACCAATGCTGATTTAGATGACAATTGTCTCTCTCAATAGCCTGGCACACGGCAAATTCCTAAGTCAGATGATGCTGTGTGATTGACAGACTTAAATCAGTCATCCGAACATGGAGTTTAATAATCAAGGTTCAGATTAAAAATCCAAAGATCTTCAGACTAAGCTATTTGGGAAGGTTTTGTCCACAGGTGAACATGTCATGGAAAGTCAGAAAATAGAAGTATAGAAAGACTGCCTATTGAAGGGTTTTTATGTGCGCAATTCTGCCTTTACACAGCAATGTCAATTAATCAGCACAAGTACCAATGTGGCTTTACACTACAAATGTCCAACGCAAACGACCAAACCAATGCTGATTTAGATGACAATTGTCTCTCTCAATAGCCTGGCACACGGCAAATTCCTAAGTCAGATGATGCTGTGTGATTGACAGACTTAAATCAGTCATCCGAACATGGAGTTTAATAATCAAGGTTCAGATTAAAAATCCAAAGATCTTCAGACTAAGCTATTTGGGAAGGTTTTGTCCACAGGTGAACATGTCATGGAAAGTCAGAAAATAGAAGTATAGAAAGAATGCCTATTGAAGGGTTTTTATGTGCGCAATTCTGCCTTTACACAGCAATGTCAATTAATCAGCACAAGTACCAATGTGGCTTTACACTACAAATGTCCAACGCAAACGACCAAACCAATGCTGATTTAGATGACAATTGTCTCTCTCAATAGCCTGGCACACGGCAAATTCCTAAGTCAGATGATGCTGTGTGATTGACAGACTTAAATCAGTCATCCGAACATGGAGTTTAATAATCAAGGTTCAGATTAAAAATCCAAAGATCTTCAGACTAAGCTATTTGGGAAGGTTTTGTCCACAGGTGAACATGTCATGGAAAGTCAGAAAATGGAAGTATAGAAAGACTGCCGGTTGAAGGGTTTTTATGTGCACAATTCTGCATTTACACAGCAATGTCAATTAATCAGCACAAGTACCAATGTGGCTTTACACTACAAATGTCGAACGCAAACGACCAAACCAATGCTGATTTAGATGACAATTGTCTCTCTCAATAGCCTGGCACACAGCAAATTCCTAAGTCAGATGATGCTGTGTGATTGACAGACTTAAATCAGTCATCCGAACATGGAGTTTAATAATCAAGGTTCAGATTAAAAATCCAAAGATCTTCAGACTAAGCTATTTGGGAAGGTTTTGTCCACAGGTGAACATGTCATGGAAAGTCAGAAAATAGAAGTATAGAAAGAATGCCTATTGAAGGGTTTTTATGTGCGCAAATTCTGCCTTTACACAGCAATGTCAATTAATCAGCACAAGTACCAATGTGGCTTTACACTACAAATGTCGAACGCAAACGACCAAACCAATGCTGATTTAGATGACAATTGTCTCTCTCAATAGCCTGGCACACGGCAAATTCCTAAGTCAGATGATGCTGTGTGATTGACAGACTTAAATCAGTCATCCGAACATGGAGTTTAATAATCAAGGTTCAGATTAAAAATCCAAAGATCTTCAGACTAAGCTATTTGGGAAGGTTTTGTCCACAGGTGAACATGTCATGGAAAGTCAGAAAATGGAAGTATAGAAAGACTGCCGGTTGAAGGGTTTTTATGTGCGCAATCTCTGCATTTACACAGCAATGTCAATTAATCAGCACAAGTACCAATGTGGCTTTACACTACAAATGTCGAACGCAAACGACCAAACCAATGCTGATTTAGATGACAATTGTCTCTCTCAATAGCCTGGCACACGGCAAATTCCTAAGTCAGATGATGCTGTGTGATTGACAGACTTAAATCAGTCATCCGAACATGGAGTTTAATAATCAAGGTTCAGATTAAAAATCCAAAGATCTTCAGACTAAGCTATTTGGGAAGGTTTTGTCCACAGGTGAACATGTCATGGAAAGTCAGAAAATAGAAGTATAGAAAGAATGCCTATTGAAGGGTTTTTATGTGTGCAAATTCTGCCTTTACACAGCAATGTCAATTAATCAGCACAAGTACCAATGTGGCTTTACACTACAAATGTCGAATGCAAACGACCAAACCAATGCTGATTTAGATGACAATTGTCTCTCTCAATAGCCTGGCACACGGCAAATTCCTAAGTCAGATGATGCTGTGTGATTGACAGACTTAAATCAGTCATCCGAACATGGAGTTTAATAATCAAGGTTCAGATTAAAAATCCAAAGATCTTCAGACTAAGCTATTTGGGAAGGTTTTGTCCACAGGTGAACATGTCATGGAAAGTCAGAAAATAGAAGTATAGAAAGACTGCCTATTGAAGGGTTTTATGTGCAAATCTCTGCATTTACACAGCAATGTCAATTAATCAGCACAAGTACCAATGTGGCTTTACACTACAAATATCCGGGCCCTATATTTGTGTAATGTCATACACCAAACCAATGCTGATTTAGATGACAATTGTCTCTCTCAATAGCCTGGCACACGGCAAATTCCTAAGTCAGATGATGCTGTGTGATTGACAGACTTAAATCAGTCATCCGAACATGGAGTTTAATAATCAAGGTTCAGATTAAAAATCCAAAGATCTTCAGACTAAGCTATTTGGGAAGGTTTTGTCCACAGGTGAACATGTCATGGAAAGTCAGAAAATGGAAGTATAGAAAGACTGCCGGTTGAAGGGTTTTTATGTGCACAATCTCTGCATTTACACAGCAATGTCAATTAATCAGCACAAGTACCAATGTGGCTTTGCACTACAAATGTCCAACGCAAATGACCAAACCAATGCTGATTTAGATGACAATTGTCTCTCTCAATAGCCTGGCAACACAGCAAATTCCTAAGTCAGATGATGCTGTGTGATTGACAGACTTAAATCAGTCATCCGAACATGGAGTTTAATAATCAAGGTTCAGATTAAAAATCCAAAGATCTTCAGACTAAGCTATTTGGGAAGGTTTTGTCCACAGGTGAACATGTCATGGAAAGTCAGAAAATAGAAGTATAGAAAGAATGCCTATTGAAGGGTTTTTATGTGCGCAAATTCTGCCTTTACACAGCAATGTCAATTAATCAGCACAAGTACCAATGTGGCTTTACACTACAAATGTCGAACGCAAACGACCAAACCAATGCTGATTTAGATGACAATTGTCTCTCTCAATAGCCTGGCACACGGCAAATTCCTAAGTCAGATGATGCTGTGTGATTGACAGACTTAAATCAGTCATCCGAACATGGAGTTTAATAATCAAGGTTCAGATTAAAAATCCAAAGATCTTCAGACTAAGCTATTTGGGAAGGTTTTGTCCACAGGTGAACATGTCATGGAAAGTCAGAAAATGGAAGTATAGAAAGACTGCCGGTTGAAGGGTTTTTATGTGCGCAATCTCTGCATTTACACAGCAATGTCAATTAATCAGCACAAGTACCAATGTGGCTTTACACTACAAATGTCGAACGCAAACGACCAAACCAATGCTGATTTAGATGACAATTGTCTCTCTCAATAGCCTGGCACACAGCAAATTCCTAAGTCAGATGATGCTGTGTGATTGACAGACTTAAATCAGTCATCCGAACATGGAGTTTAATAATCAAGGTTCAGATTAAAAATCCAAAGATCTTCAGACTAAGCTATTTGGGAAGGTTTTGTCCACAGGTGAACATGTCATGGAAAGTCAGAAAATAGAAGTATAGAAAGAATGCCTATTGAAGGGTTTTTATGTGCGCAAATTCTGCCTTTACACAGCAATGTCAATTAATCAGCACAAGTACCAATGTGGCTTTACACTACAAATGTCAAACGCAAACGACCAAACCAATGCTGATTTAGATGACAATTGTCTCTCTCAATAGCCTGGCACACGGCAAATTCCTAAGTCAGATGATGCTGTGTGATTGACAGACTTAAATCAGTCATCCGAACATGGAGTTTAATAATCAAGGTTCAGATTAAAAATCCAAAGATCTTCAGACTAAGCTATTTGGGAAGGTTTTGTCCACAGGTGAACATGTCATGGAAAGTCAGAAAATGGAAGTATAGAAAGACTGCCGGTTGAAGGGTTTTTATGTGCGCAATCTCTGCATTTACACAGCAATGTCAATTAATCAGCACAAGTACCAATGTGGCTTTACACTACAAATGTCGAACGCAAACGACCAAACCAATGCTGATTTAGATGACAATTGTCTCTCTCAATAGCCTGGCACATCAAATTCCTAAGTCAGATGATGCTGTGTGATTGACAGACTTAAATCAGTCATCCGAACATGGAGTTTAATAATCAAGGTTCAGATTAAAAATCCAAAGATCTTCAGACTAAGCTATTTGGGAAGGTTTTGTCCACAGGTGAACATGTCATGGAAAGTCAGAAAATGGAAGTATAGAAAGACTGCCTATTGAAGGGTTTTTATGTGCGCAAATTCTGCATTTACACAGCAATGTCAATTAATCAGCACAAGTACCAATGTGGCTTTACACTACAAATGTCGAACGCAAACGACCAAACCAATGCTGATTTAGATGACAATTGTCTCTCTCAATAGCCTGGCACACGGCAAATTCCTAAGTCAGATGATGCTGTGTGATTGACAGACTTAAATCAGTCATCCGAACATGGAGTTTAATAATCAAGGTTCAGATTAAAAATCCAAAGATCTTCAGACTAAGCTATTTGGGAAGGTTTTGTCCACAGGTGAACATGTCATGGAAAGTCAGAAAATGGAAGTATAGAAAGACTGCCGGTTGAAGGGTTTTTATGTGCGCAATCTCTGCATTTACACAGCAATGTCAATTAATCAGCACAAGTACCAATGTGGCTTTACACTACAAATGTCGAACGCAAACGACCAAACCAATGCTGATTTAGATGACAATTGTCTCTCACAAAAGCCTGGCAAACAGCAAATTCCTAAGTCAGATGATGCTGTGTGATTGACAGACTTAAATCAGTCATCCGAACATGGAGTTTAATAATCAAGGTTCAGATTAAAAATCCAAAGATCTTCAGACTAAGCTATTTGGGAAGGTTTTGTCCACAGGTGAACATGTCATGGAAAGTCAGAAAATAGAAGTATAGAAAGAATGCCTATTGAAGGGTTTTTATGTGCGCAAATTCTGCCTTTACACAGCAATGTCAATTAATCAGCACAAGTACCAATGTGGCTTTACACTACAAATGTCGAACGCAAACGACCAAACCAATGCTGATTTAGATGACAATTGTCTCTCTCAATAGCCTGGCACACGGCAAATTCCTAAGTCAGATGATGCTGTGTGATTGACAGACTTAAATCAGTCATCCGAACATGGAGTTTAATAATCAAGGTTCAGATTAAAAATCCAAAGATCTTCAGACTAAGCTATTTGGGAAGGTTTTGTCCACAGGTGAACATGTCATGGAAAGTCAGAAAATGGAAGTATAGAAAGACTGCCGGTTGAAGGGTTTTTATGTGCGCAATCTCTGCATTTACACAGCAATGTCAATTAATCAGCACAAGTACCAATGTGGCTTTACACTACAAATGTCGACATAAACGACCAAACCAATGCTGATTTAGATGACAATTGTCTCTCTCAATAGCCTGGCACACAGCAAATTCCTAAGTCAGATGATGCTGTGTGATTGACAGACTTAAATCAGTCATCCGAACATGGAGTTTAATAATCAAGGTTCAGATTAAAAATCCAAAGATCTTCAGACTAAGCTATTTGGGAAGGTTTTGTCCACAGGTGAACATGTCATGGAAAGTCAGAAAATGGAAGTATAGAAAGACTGCCGGTTGAAGGGTTTTTATGTGCGCATCTCTGCATTTACACAGCAATGTCAATTAATCAGCACAAGTACCAATGTGGCTTTACACTACAAATGTCGAATGCATAACGACCAAACCAATGCTGATTTAGATGACAATTGTCTCTCTCAATAGCCTGGCACACAGCAAATTCCTAAGTCAGATGATGCTGTGTGATTGACAGACTTAAATCAGTCATCCGAACATGGAGTTTAATAATCAAGGTTCAGATTAAAAATCCAAAGATCTTCAGACTAAGCTATTTGGGAAGGTTTTGTCCACAGGTGAACATGTCATGGAAAGTCAGAAAATAGAAGTATAGAAAGACTGCCGGTTGAAGGGTTTTTATGTGCGCAAATCTCTGCATTTACACAGCAATGTCAATTAATCAGCACAAGTACCAATGTGGCTTTACACTACAAATGTCGACGCATAACGACCAAACCAATGCTGATTTAGATGACAATTGTCTCTCTCAATAGCCTGGCACACGGCAAATTCCTAAGTCAGATGATGCTGTGTGATTGACAGACTTAAATCAGTCATCCGAACATGGAGTTTAATAATCAAGGTTCAGATTAAAAATCCAAAGATCTTCAGACTAAGCTATTTGGGAAGGTTTTGTCCACAGGTGAACATGTCATGGAAAGTCAGAAAATGGAAGTATAGAAAGAATGCCTATTGAAGGGTTTTTATGTGCAAATTCTGCCTTTACACAGCAATGTCAATTAATCAGCACAAGTACCAATGTGGCTTTACACTACAAATGTCGAACGCAAACGACCAAACCAATGCTGATTTAGATGACAATTGTCTCTCTCAATAGCCTGGCAAACATCAAATTCCTAAGTCAGATGATGCTGTGTGATTGACAGACTTAAATCAGTCATCCGAACATGGAGTTTAATAATCAAGGTTCAGATTAAAAATCCAAAGATCTTCAGACTAAGCTATTTGGGAAGGTTTTGTCCACAGGTGAACATGTCATGGAAAGTCAGAAAATAGAAGTATAGAAAGACTGCCTATTGAAGGGTTTTTATGTGCGCAAATCTCTGCATTTACACAGCAATGTCAATTAATCAGCACAAGTACCAATGTGGCTTTACACTACAAATGTCGAATGCAAACGACCAAACCAATGCTGATTTAGATGACAATTGTCTCTCTCAATAGCCTGGCACACAGCAAATTCCTAAGTCAGATGATGCTGTGTGATTGACAGACTTAAATCAGTCATCCGAACATGGAGTTTAATAATCAAGGTTCAGATTAAAAATCCAAAGATCTTCAGACTAAGCTATTTGGGAAGGTTTTGTCCACAGGTGAACATGTCATGGAAAGTCAGAAAATAGAAGTATAGAAAGAATGCCTATTGAAGGGTTTTTATGTGTGCAAATTCTGCCTTTACACAGCAATGTCAATTAATCAGCACAAGTACCAATGTGGCTTTACACTACAAATGTCAAACGCAAACGACCAAACCAATGCTGATTTAGATGACAATTGTCTCTCTCAATAGCCTGGCACACGGCAAATTCCTAAGTCAGATGATGCTGTGTGATTGACAGACTTAAATCAGTCATCCGAACATGGAGTTTAATAATCAAGGTTCAGATTAAAAATCCAAAGATCTTCAGACTAAGCTATTTGGGAAGGTTTTGTCCACAGGTGAACATGTCATGGAAAGTCAGAAAATGGAAGTATAGAAAGACTGCCGGTTGAAGGGTTTTTATGTGCGCAATCTCTGCATTTACACAGCAATGTCAATTAATCAGCACAAGTACCAATGTGGCTTTACACTACAAATGTCCAACGCAAACGACCAAACCAATGCTGATTTAGATGACAATTGTCTCTCTCAATAGCCTGGCACACAGCAAATTCCTAAGTCAGATGATGCTGTGTGATTGACAGACTTAAATCAGTCATCCGAACATGGAGTTTAATAATCAAGGTTCAGATTAAAAATCCAAAGATCTTCAGACTAAGCTATTTGGGAAGGTTTTGTCCACAGGTGAACATGTCATGGAAAGTCAGAAAATGGAAGTATAGAAAGACTGCCGGTTGAAGGGTTTTTATGTGCGCAATCTCTGCATTTACACAGCAATGTCAATTAATCAGCACAAGTACCAATGTGGCTTTACACTACAAATGTCGAACGCAAACGACCAAACCAATGCTGATTTAGATGACAATTGTCTCTCTCAATAGCCTGGCACACAGCAAATTCCTAAGTCAGATGATGCTGTGTGATTGACAGACTTAAATCAGTCATCCGAACATGGAGTTTAATAATCAAGGTTCAGATTAAAAATCCAAAGATCTTCAGACTAAGCTATTTGGGAAGGTTTTGTCCACAGGTGAACATGTCATGGAAAGTCAGAAAATAGAAGTATAGAAAGAATGCCTATTGAAGGGTTTTTATGTGCGCAAATTCTGCATTTACACAGCAATGTCAATTAATCAGCACAAGTACCAATGTGGCTTTACACTACAAATGTCGAAACAAACGACCAAACCAATGCTGATTTAGATGACAATTGTCTCTCTCAATAGCCTGGCACACGGCAAATTCCTAAGTCAGATGATGCTGTGTGATTGACAGACTTAAATCAGTCATCCGAACATGGAGTTTAATAATCAAGGTTCAGATTAAAAATCCAAAGATCTTCAGACTAAGCTATTTGGGAAGGTTTTGTCCACAGGTGAACATGTCATGGAAAGTCAGAAAATGGAAGTATAGAAAGACTGCCTATTGAAGGGTTTTTATGTGTGCAAATCTCTGCATTTACACAGCAATGTCAATTAATCAGCACAAGTACCAATGTGGCTTTACACTACAAATGTCAAGCGCAAACGACCAAACCAATGCTGATTTAGATGACAATTGTCTCTCTCAATAGCCTGGCACACGGCAAATTCCTAAGTCAGATGATGCTGTGTGATTGACAGACTTAAATCAGTCATCCGAACATGGAGTTTAATAATCAAGGTTCAGATTAAAAATCCAAAGATCTTCAGACTAAGCTATTTGGGAAGGTTTTGTCCACAGGTGAACATGTCATGGAAAGTCAGAAAATGGAAGTATAGAAAGACTGCCGGTTGAAGGGTTTTTATGTGCAATCTCTGCATTTACACAGCAATGTCAATTAATCAGCACAAGTACCAATGTGGCTTTACACTACAAATGTCGAATGCAAACGACCAAACCAATGCTGATTTAGATGACAATTGTCTCTCTCAATAGCCTGGCAAACAGCAAATTCCTAAGTCAGATGATGCTGTGTGATTGACAGACTTAAATCAGTCATCCGAACATGGAGTTTAATAATCAAGGTTCAGATTAAAAATCCAAAGATCTTCAGACTAAGCTATTTGGGAAGGTTTTGTCCACAGGTGAACATGTCATGGAAAGTCAGAAAATAGAAGTATAGAAAGAATGCCTATTGAAGGGTTTTTATGTGCAAATTCTGCCTTTACACAGCAATGTCAATTAATCAGCACAAGTACCAATGTGGCTTTACACTACAAATGTCAAACGCAAACGACCAAACCAATGCTGATTTAGATGACAATTGTCTCTCTCAATAGCCTGGCACACGGCAAATTCCTAAGTCAGATGATGCTGTGTGATTGACAGACTTAAATCAGTCATCCGAACATGGAGTTTAATAATCAAGGTTCAGATTAAAAATCCAAAGATCTTCAGACTAAGCTATTTGGGAAGGTTTTGTCCACAGGTGAACATGTCATGGAAAGTCAGAAAATGGAAGTATAGAAAGACTGCCGGTTGAAGGGTTTTTATGTGCGCAATCTCTGCATTTACACAGCAATGTCAATTAATCAGCACAAGTACCAATGTGGCTTTACACTACAAATGTCCAACGCAAACGACCAAACCAATGCTGATTTAGATGACAATTGTCTCTCTCAATAGCCTGGCACACGGCAAATTCCTAAGTCAGATGATGCTGTGTGATTGACAGACTTAAATCAGTCATCCGAACATGGAGTTTAATAATCAAGGTTCAGATTAAAAATCCAAAGATCTTCAGACTAAGCTATTTGGGAAGGTTTTGTCCACAGGTGAACATGTCATGGAAAGTCAGAAAATAGAAGTATAGAAAGACTGCCTATTGAAGGGTTTTTATGTGTGCAAATTCTGCCTTTACACAGCAATGTCAATTAATCAGCACAAGTACCAATGTGGCTTTACACTACAAATGTCAAACGCAAACGACCAAACCAATGCTGATTTAGATGACAATTGTCTCTCTCAATAGCCTGGCACACGGCAAATTCCTAAGTCAGATGATGCTGTGTGATTGACAGACTTAAATCAGTCATCCGAACATGGAGTTTAATAATCAAGGTTCAGATTAAAAATCCAAAGATCTTCAGACTAAGCTATTTGGGAAGGTTTTGTCCACAGGTGAACATGTCATGGAAAGTCAGAAAATGGAAGTATAGAAAGACTGCCGGTTGAAGGGTTTTTATGTGCGCAATCTCTGCATTTACACAGCAATGTCAATTAATCAGCACAAGTACCAATGTGGCTTTACACTACAAATGTCAACGCAAACGACCAAACCAATGCTGATTTAGATGACAATTGTCTCTCTCAATAGCCTGGCACACGGCAAATTCCTAAGTCAGATGATGCTGTGTGATTGACAGACTTAAATCAGTCATCCGAACATGGAGTTTAATAATCAAGGTTCAGATTAAAAATCCAAAGATCTTCAGACTAAGCTATTTGGGAAGGTTTTGTCCACAGGTGAACATGTCATGGAAAGTCAGAAAATGGAAGTATAGAAAGACTGCCGGTTGAAGGGTTTTTATGTGCGCAATCTCTGCATTTACACAGCAATGTCAATTAATCAGCACAAGTACCAATGTGGCTGTACACTACAAATGTCGAATGCAAACGACCAAACCAATGCTGATTTAGATGACAATTGTCTCTCTCAATAGCCTGGCACATTGCAAATTCCTAAGTCAGATGATGCTGTGTGATTGACAGACTTAAATCAGTCATCCGAACATGGAGTTTAATAATCAAGGTTCAGATTAAAAATCCAAAGATCTTCAGACTAAGCTATTTGGGAAGGTTTTGTCCACAGGTGAACATGTCATGGAAAGTCAGAAAATAGAAGTATAGAAAGAATGCCTATTGAAGGGTTTTTATGTGCGCAAATTCTGCCTTTACACAGCAATGTCAATTAATCAGCACAAGTACCAATGTGGCTTTACACTACAAATGTCAAACGCAAACGACCAAACCAATGCTGATTTAGATGACAATTGTCTCTCTCAATAGCCTGGCAACACAGCAAATTCCTAAGTCAGATGATGCTGTGTGATTGACAGACTTAAATCAGTCATCCGAACATGGAGTTTAATAATCAAGGTTCAGATTAAAAATCCAAAGATCTTCAGACTAAGCTATTTGGGAAGGTTTTGTCCACAGGTGAACATGTCATGGAAAGTCAGAAAATAGAAGTATAGAAAGACTGCCGGTTGAAGGGTTTTTATGTGCAAATCTCTGCATTTACACAGCAATGTCAATTAATCAGCACAAGTACCAATGTGGCTTTACACTACAAATGTCGAACGCAAACGACCAAACCAATGCTGATTTAGATGACAATTGTCTCTCTCAATAGCCTGGCACACGGCAAATTCCTAAGTCAGATGATGCTGTGTGATTGACAGACTTAAATCAGTCATCCGAACATGGAGTTTAATAATCAAGGTTCAGATTAAAAATCCAAAGATCTTCAGACTAAGCTATTTGGGAAGGTTTTGTCCACAGGTGAACATGTCATGGAAAGTCAGAAAATGGAAGTATAGAAAGACTGCCGGTTGAAGGGTTTTTATGTGCGCAATCTCTGCATTTACACAGCAATGTCAATTAATCAGCACAAGTACCAATGTGGCTTTACACTACAAATGTCGAACGCAAACGACCAAACCAATGCTGATTTAGATGACAATTGTCTCTCTCAAAAGCCTGGCACACAGCAAATTCCTAAGTCAGATGATGCTGTGTGATTGACAGACTTAAATCAGTCATCCGAACATGGAGTTTAATAATCAAGGTTCAGATTAAAAATCCAAAGATCTTCAGACTAAGCTATTTGGGAAGGTTTTGTCCACAGGTGAACATGTCATGGAAAGTCAGAAAATAGAAGTATAGAAAGACTGCCTATTGAAGGTTTTTTTTGTGCGCAAATTCTGCCTTTACACAGCAATGTCAATTAATCAGCACAAGTACCAATGTGGCTTTACACTACAAATGTCGAACGCAAACGACCAAACCAATGCTGATTTAGATGACAATTGTCTCTCTCAATAGCCTGGCAAACATCAAATTCCTAAGTCAGATGATGCTGTGTGATTGACAGACTTAAATCAGTCATCCGAACATGGAGTTTAATAATCAAGGTTCAGATTAAAAATCCAAAGATCTTCAGACTAAGCTATTTGGGAAGGTTTTGTCCACAGGTGAACATGTCATGGAAAGTCAGAAAATGGAAGTATAGAAAGACTGCCGGTTGAAGGGTTTTTATGTGTGCGCAATCTCTGCATTTACACAGCAATGTCAATTAATCAGCACAAGTACCAATGTGGCTTTACACTACAAATGTCGAACGCAAACGACCAAACCAATGCTGATTTAGATGACAATTGTCTCTCTCAATAGCCTGGCACACGGCAAATTCCTAAGTCAGATGATGCTGTGTGATTGACAGACTTAAATCAGTCATCCGAACATGGAGTTTAATAATCAAGGTTCAGATTAAAAATCCAAAGATCTTCAGACTAAGCTATTTGGGAAGGTTTTGTCCACAGGTGAACATGTCATGGAAAGTCAGAAAATGGAAGTATAGAAAGACTGCCGGTTGAAGGGTTTTTATGTGCGCAATCTCTGCATTTACACAGCAATGTCAATTAATCAGCACAAGTACCAATGTGGCTTTACACTACAAATGTCGAACAACGACCAAACCAATGCTGATTTAGATGACAATTGTCTCTCTCAATAGCCTGGCACACGGCAAATTCCTAAGTCAGATGATGCTGTGTGATTGACAGACTTAAATCAGTCATCCGAACATGGAGTTTAATAATCAAGGTTCAGATTAAAAATCCAAAGATCTTCAGACTAAGCTATTTGGGAAGGTTTTGTCCACAGGTGAACATGTCATGGAAAGTCAGAAAATGGAAGTATAGAAAGAATGCCTATTGAAGGGTTTTTATGTGCGCAAATTCTGCCTTTTCACGGCAATGTCAATTAATCAGCACAAGTACCAATGTGGCTTTACAGTACAAATGTCACGCAAACAACCAAACCAATGCTGATTTAGATGACAATTGTCTCTCTCAATAGCCTGGCACACGGCAAATTCCTAAGTCAGATGATGCTGTGTGATTGACAGACTTAAATCAGTCATCCGAACATGGAGTTTAATAATCAAGGTTCAGATTAAAAATCCAAAGATCTTCAGACTAAGCTATTTGGTAAGGTTTGGTCCACAGGTGAACATGTCTTGAAAAGTCATGGAAATTGCAACCATTGAAAGACTTCCCAGAGAAAGAAGGTGAATTTTAAAACAACGCCCGAACAGGGACTTGAACCCTGGACCCTCATATTAAAAGTCTGATGCTCTACCAACTGAGCTATCCGGGGCCTATATTTGTGTAATGTCATACACCTAACCTGCCGGGCAGAGACAAGTGCTGACGAGGGGGTATTGTAAGATGGTATATTTAACCAGAGAACGAGGCATCCATTCCAAATGATACAGTCAACTAAATCTGAACTAGGCATCCCCTCCAATGGCACAAAACATACAAGGTCTCGTGGTGCAACGGTAGCTCATCTGACTCCAGATCAGAAGGTTGCATGTTCAAATCACTTCCTGGTCAGAGTTTTTATGTGTGCAATCTCAGCCCTGTTTACACAGCAAAGTCAATGAATAAGCACAAATACCAATGTGGCTATAGAAGACAAATGTCGCATGCAAACGACCAAAGCAATGCTGATTTAGATGAAAATTGTCTCTCACAAAAGCCTGGCACAAGGCAAATTCCTACATCAGATGATGTTGTGTGATTGACAGACTTAAATCAGTCATCCGGAACATGGAGTTTAAAACTCAAGGTTCAGATTAAAAATCCAAAGATCTTCAGACTAAGCTATTTGGGAAGGTTTTGTCCACAGGTGAACATGTCATGGAAAGTCAGAAAATAGAAGTATAGAAAGAATGCCTATTGAAGGGTTTTTATGTGTGCAAATTCTGCCTTTACACAGCAATGTCAATTAATCAGCACAAGTACCAATGTGGCTTTACACTACAAATGTCAAACGCAAACGACCAAACCAATGCTGATTTAGATGACAATTGTCTCTCTCAATAGCCTGGCACACGGCAAATTCCTAAGTCAGATGATGCTGTGTGATTGACAGACTTAAATCAGTCATCCGAACATGGAGTTTAATAATCAAGGTTCAGATTAAAAATCCAAAGATCTTCAGACTAAGCTATTTGGGAAGGTTTTGTCCACAGGTGAACATGTCATGGAAAGTCAGAAAATGGAAGTATAGAAAGACTGCCGGTTGAAGGGTTTTTATGTGCGCAATCTCTGCATTTACACAGCAATGTCAATTAATCAGCACAAGTACCAATGTGGCTTTACACTACAAATGTCGAATGCAAACGACCAAACCAATGCTGATTTAGATGACAATTGTCTCTCTCAATAGCCTGGCACACGGCAAATTCCTAAGTCAGATGATGCTGTGTGATTGACAGACTTAAATCAGTCATCCGAACATGGAGTTTAATAATCAAGGTTCAGATTAAAAATCCAAAGATCTTCAGACTAAGCTATTTGGGAAGGTTTTGTCCACAGGTGAACATGTCATGGAAAGTCAGAAAATGGAAGTATAGAAAGAATGCCTATTGAAGGGTTTTTATGTGCGCAAATTCTGCCTTTACACAGCAATGTCAATTAATCAGCACAAGTACCAATGTGGCTTTACACTACAAATGTCAAACTAAGCGACCAAACCAATGCTGATTTAGATGACAATTGTCTCTCTCAATAGCCTGGCACACGGCAAATTCCTAAGTCAGATGATGCTGTGTGATTGACAGACTTAAATCAGTCATCCGAACATGGAGTTTAATAATCAAGGTTCAGATTAAAAATCCAAAGATCTTCAGACTAAGCTATTTTGGGAAGGTTTTGTCCACAGGTGAACATGTCATGGAAAGTCAGAAAATGGAAGTATAGAAAGACTGCCTGTTGAAGGGTTTTTATGTGTGCAATCTCTGCATTTACACAGCAATGTCAATTAATCAGCACAAGTACCAATGTGGCTTTACACTACAAATGTCGCATGCAAACGACCAAACCAATGCTGATTTTAGATCAAAATTGTCTCTCACAAAAGCCTGGCACAAGGCAAATTCCTAAGTCAGATGATGCTGTGTGATTGACAGACTTAAATCAGTCATCCGAACATGGAGTTTAATAATCAAGGTTCAGATTAAAAATCCAAAGATCTTCAGACTAAGCTATTTGGGAAGGTTTTGTCCACAGGTGAACATGTCATGGAAAGTCAGAAAATAGAAGTATAGAAAGAATGCCTATTGAAGGGTTTTTATGTGTGCAAATTCTGCCTTTACACAGCAATGTCAATTAATCAGCACAAGTACCAATGTGGCTTTACACTACAAATGTCAAACGCAAACGACCAAACCAATGCTGATTTAGATGACAATTGTCTCTCTCAATAGCCTGGCACACGGCAAATTCCTAAGTCAGATGATGCTGTGTGATTGACAGACTTAAATCAGTCATCCGAACATGGAGTTTAATAATCAAGGTTCAGATTAAAAATCCAAAGATCTTCAGACTAAGCTATTTGGGAAGGTTTTGTCCACAGGTGAACATGTCATGGAAAGTCAGAAAATGGAAGTATAGAAAGACTGCCGGTTGAAGGGTTTTTATGTGCGCAAATTCTGCATTTACACAGCAATGTCAATTAATCAGCACAAGTACCAATGTGGCTGTACACTACAAATGTCGCATGCAAACAACCAAACCAATGCTGATATAGATCAAAATTGTCTCTCACAAAAGCCTGGCAAACAGCAAATTCCTAAGTCAGATGATGCTGTGTGATTGACAGACTTAAATCAGTCATCCGAACATGGAGTTTAATAATCAAGGTTCAGATTAAAAATCCAAAGATCTTCAGACTAAGCTATTTGGTAAGGTTTGGTCCACAGGTGAACATGTCTTGAAAAGTCATGGAAATTGCAACTATTGAAAGACTTCCCAGAGAAAGAAGGTGAATGTTAAAACAACGCCTGAACAGGGACTTGAACCCTGGACCCTCAGATTAAAAGTCTGATGCTCTACCGACTGAGCTATCCGGGCCCTATATTTGTGTAATGTCATACACCTAACCTGCCGGGCAGAGACAAGTGCTGACGAGGGGGTATTGTAAGATGGTATATTTAACCAGAGAACGAGGCATCCATTCCAAATGATACAGTCAACTAAATCTGAACTAGGCATCCCCTCCAATGGCACAAAACATACAAGGTCTCGTGGTGCAATGGTAGCTCATCTGACTCCAGATCAGAAGGTTGCATGTTCAAATCACTTCGTGGTCAGAGTTTTTATGTGTGCAATCTCAGCCCTGTTTACACAGCGAAGTCAATGAATAAGCACAAATACCAATGTGGCTATAGAAGACAAATGTCGATGCAAGCGACCAAAGCAATGCTGATTTTGGTAAAAATTGTCTCTCACAAAAGCCTGGCACAAGGCAAATTCCCACATCAGATGATGTTGTGTGATTGACAGACTTAAGTCAGTCATCCGGACAGGGAGTTTAAAACTCAAGGTTCAGATTAAAAATCCAAAGATCTTCAGATTAAGCTATTTGGGAAGGTTTTGTCCACAGGTGAACATGTCATGGAAAGTCAGAAAATAGAAGTATAGAAAGAATGCCTATTGAAGGGTTTTTATGTGCAAATTCTGCCTTTACACAGCAATGTCAATTAATCAGCACAAGTACCAATGTGGCTTTACACTACAAATGTCCAACGCAAACGACCAAACCAATGCTGATTTAGATGACAATTGTCTCTCTCAATAGCCTGGCACACGGCAAATTCCTAAGTCAGATGATGCTGTGTGATTGACAGACTTAAATCAGTCATCCGAACATGGAGTTTAATAATCAAGGTTCAGATTAAAAATCCAAAGATCTTCAGACTAAGCTATTTGGGAAG
This sequence comes from Brachymystax lenok tsinlingensis, assembly GCA_030435695.1. NCBI lineage: Eukaryota > Metazoa > Chordata > Actinopteri > Salmoniformes > Salmonidae > Brachymystax > Brachymystax lenok. The sequence goes on along the minus strand of CM059806.1, from coordinate 248,761 downwards.
GTTTTGTCCACAGGTGAACATGTCATGGAAAGTCAGAAAATGGAAGTATAGAAAGACTGCCGGTTGAAGGGTTTTTATGTGTGCAAATTCTGCCTTTACACAGCAATGTCAATTAATCAGCACAAGTACCAATGTGGCTTTACACTACAAATGTCGAACGCATAAACAACCAAACCAATGCTGATTTAGATGACAATTGTCTCTCTCAATAGCCTGGCATACAGCAAATTCCTAAGTCAGATGATGCTGTGTGATTGACAGACTTAAATCAGTCATCCGAACATGGAGTTTAATAATCAAGGTTCAGATTAAAATCCAAAGATCTTCAGACTAAGCTATTTGGGAAGGTTTTGTCCACAGGTGAACATGTCATGGAAAGTCAGAAAATAGAAGTATAGAAAGAATGCCTATTGAAGGGTTTTTATGTGTGCAAATTCTGCCTTTACACAGCAATGTCAATTAATCAGCACAAGTACCAATGTGGCTTTACACTACAAATGTCGAATGCAAACGACCAAACCAATGCTGATTTAGATGACAATTGTCTCTCTCAATAGCCTGGCACACGGCAAATTCCTAAGTCAGATGATGCTGTGTGATTGACAGACTTAAATCAGTCATCCGAACATGGAGTTTAATAATCAAGGTTCAGATAAAAAATCCAAAGATCTTCAGACTAAGCTATTTGGGAAGGTTTTGTCCACAGGTGAACATGTCATGGAAAGTCAGAAAATAGAAGTATAGAAAGACTGCCGGTTGAAGGGTTTTTATGTGTGCAAATTCTGCCTTTACACAGCAATGTCAATTAATCAGCACAAGTACCAATGTGGCTTTACACTACAAATGTCAAGCATAAACGACCAAACCAATGCTGATTTAGATGACAATTGTCTCTCTCAATAGCCTGGCACACGGCAAATTCCTAAGTCAGATGATGCTGTGTGATTGACAGACTTAAATCAGTCATCCGAACATGGAGTTTAATAATCAAGGTTCAGATTAAAAATCCAAAGATCTTCAGACTAAGCTATTTGGGAAGGTTTTGTCCACAGGTGAACATGTCATGGAAAGTCAGAAAATGGAAGTATAGAAAGACTGCCGGTTGAAGGGTTTTTATGTGCGCAATCTCTGCATTTACACAGCAATGTCAATTAATCAGCACAAGTACCAATGTGGCTTTACACTACAAATGTCGAATGCAAACGACCAAACCAATGCTGATTTAGATGACAATTGTCTCTCTCAATAGCCTGGCACACAGCAAATTCCTAAGTCAGATGATGCTGTGTGATTGACAGACTTAAATCAGTCATCCGAACATGGAGTTTAATAATCAAGGTTCAGATTAAAAATCCAAAGATCTTCAGACTAAGCTATTTGGGAAGGTTTTGTCCACAGGTGAACATGTCATGGAAAGTCATGAAAATTGCAAGTATAGAAAGACTTCCCAGAGAAGGGTTTTTATGTGTGCAAATTCTGCCTTTACACAGCAATGTCAATTAATCAGCACAAGTACCAATGTGGCTTTACAGTACAAATGTCTGATGAAACAACCAAACCAATGCTGATTTAGATGACAATTGTCTCTCTCAAAGCCTGGCAAACGGCAAATTCCTAAGTCAGATGATGCTGTGTGATTGACAGACTTAAATCAGTCATCCAACATGGAGTTTAATAATCAAGGTTCAGATTAAAAATCCAAAGATCTTCAGTACTAAGCTATTTGGGAAGGTTTTGTCCACAGGTGAACATGTCATGGAAAGTCAGAAAATGGAAGTATAGTTCAAAGACTTCCTATTGAAGGGTTTTTATGTGTGCAATCTCTGCATTTACACAGCAATGTCAATTAATCAGCACAAGTACCAATGTGGCTATAGAAGACAAATGTCGCATGCAAACGACCAAAGCAATGCTGATTTTGGTAAAAATTGTCTCTCACAAAAGCCTGGCACAAGGCAAATTCCCACATCAGATGATGTTGTGTGATTGACAGACTTAAGTCAGTCATCCGGACAGGGAGTTTAAAACTCAAGGTTCAGATTAAAAATCCAAAGATCTTCAGACTAAGCTATTTGGGAAGGTTTTGTCCACAGGTGAACATGTCATGGAAAGTCAGAAAATAGAAGTATAGAAAGAATGCCTATTGAAGGGTTTTTATGTGTGCAAATTCTGCCTTTACACAGCAATGTCAATTAATCAGCACAAGTACCAATGTGGCTTTACACTACAAATGTCACGCATAAGCGACCAAACCAATGCTGATTTAGATGACAATTGTCTCTCTCAATAGCCTGGCACACGGCAAATTCCTAAGTCAGATGATGCTGTGTGATTGACAGACTTAAATCAGTCATCCGAACATGGAGTTTAATAATCAAGGTTCAGATTAAAAATCCAAAGATCTTCAGACTAAGCTTATTTGGGAAGGTTTTGTCCACAGGTGAACATGTCATGGAAAGTCAGAAAATGGAAGTATAGAAAGACTGCCGGTTGAAGGGTTTTTGTGCGCAAATCTCTGCATTTACACAGCAATGTCAATTAATCAGCACAAGTACCAATGTGGCTGTACAGTACAAATGTCGCACGCAAACAACCAAACCAATGCTGATATAGATCAAAATTGTCTCTCACAAAAGCCTGGCAAACAGCAAATTCCTAAGTCAGATGATGCTGTGTGATTGACAGACTTAAATCAGTCATCCGAACATGGAGTTTAATAATCAAGGTTCAGATTAAAAATCCAAAGATCTTCAGACTAAGCTATTTGGGAAGGTTTTGTCCACAGGTGAACATGTCATGGAAAGTCAGAAAATAGAAGTATAGAAAGAATGCCTATTGAAGGGTTTTTATGTGTGCAAATTCTGCCTTTACACAGCAATGTCAATTAATCAGCACAAGTACCAATGTGGCTTTACAGTACAAATGTCGAACGCAAACGACCAAACCAATGCGTATATAGATCAAAATTGTCTCTCACAAAAGCCTGGCAAACATCAAATTCCTAAATCAGATGATGCTGTGTGATTGACAGACTTAAATCAGTCATCCGAAAATGGAGTTTAATAATCAAGGTTCAGATTAAAAATCCAAAGATCTTCAGACTAAGCTATTTGGGAAGGTTTTGTCCACAGGTGAACATGTCATGGAAAGTCAGAAAATAGAAGTATAGAAAGAATGCCTATTGAAGGGTTTTTATGTGCGCAAATTCTGCCTTTACACAGCAATGTCAATTAATCAGCACAAGTACCAATGTGGCTTTACACTACAAATGTCGATGCAAACGACCAAACCAATGCTGATATAGATCAAAATTGTCTCTGACAAAAAGCCTGGCAAACATCAAATTCCTAAATCAGATGATGCTGTGTGATTGACAGACTTAAATCAGTCATCCGAAAATGGAGTTTAATAATCAAGGTTCAGATTAAAAATCCAAAGATCTTCAGACTAAGCTATTTGGGAAGGTTTTGTCCACAGGTGAACATGTCATGGAAAGTCAGAAAATGGAAGTATAGAAAGAATGCCGGTTGAAGGGTTTTTATGTGCAATCTCTGCATTTACACAGCAATGTCAATTAATCAGCACAAGTACCAATGTGGCTTTACACTACAAATGTCGAATGCAAACAACCAAACCAATGCTGATTTAGATCAAAATTGTCTCTCACAAAAGCCTGGCAAACATCAAATTCCTAAATCAGATGATGCTGTGTGATTGACAGACTTAAATCAGTCATCCGAACATGGAGTTTAATAATCAAGGTTCAGATTAAAAATCCAAAGATCTTCAGACTAAGCTATTTGGGAAGGTTTTGTCCACAGGTGAACATGTCATGGAAAGTCAGAAAATGGAAGTATAGAAAGACTGCCGTTGAAGGGTTTTTATGTGCGCAATCTCTGCATTTACACAGCAATGTCAATTAATCAGCACAAGTACCAATGTGGCTTTACACTACAAATGTCGAACGCAAACGACCAAACCAATGCTGATTTAGATGACAATTGTCTCTCTCAATAGCCTGGCACACGGCAAATTCCTAAGTCAGATGATGCTGTGTGATTGACAGACTTAAATCAGTCATCCGAATATGGAGTTTAATAATCAAGGTTCAGATTAAAAATCCAAAGATCTTCAGACTAAGCTATTTGGGAAGGTTTTGTCCACAGGTGAACATGTCATGGAAAGTCAGAAAATGGAAGTATAGAAAGACTGCCGGTTGAAGGGTTTTTATGTGCGCAATCTCTGCATTTACACAGCAATGTCAATTAATCAGCACAAGTACCAATGTGGCTTTACACTACAAATGTCGCACGCAAACAACCAAACCAATGCTGATATAGATCAAAATTGTCTCTCACAAAAGCCTGGCAAACAGCAAATTCCTAAGTCAGATGATGCTGTGTGATTGACAGACTTAAATCAGTCATCCAAACATGGAGTTTAATAATCAAGGTTCAGATTAAAAATCCAAAGATCTTCAGACTAAGCTATTTGGGAAGGTTTTGTCCACAGGTGAACATGTCATGGAAAGTCAGAAAATAGAAGTATAGAAAGAATGCCTATTGAAGGGTTTTTATGTGCGCAAATTCTGCCTTTACACAGCAATGTCAATTAATCAGCACAAGTACCAATGTGGCTTTACAGTACAAATGTCGAACGCAAACGACCAAACCAATGCGTATATAGATCAAAATTGTCTCTCACAAAAGCCTGGCAAACATCAAATTCCTAAATCAGATGATGCTGTGTGATTGACAGACTTAAATCAGTCATCCGAAAATGGAGTTTAATAATCAAGGTTCAGATTAAAAATCCAAAGATCTTCAGACTAAGCTATTTGGGAAGGTTTTGTCCACAGGTGAACATGTCATGGAAAGTCAGAAAATGGAAGTATAGAAAGACTGCCGGTTGAAGGGTTTTTATGTGCGCAATCTCTGCATTTACACAGCAATGTCAATTAATCAGCACAAGTACCAATGTGGCTTTACACTACAAATGTCGAATGCAAACGACCAAACCAATGCTGATTTAGATGACAATTGTCTCTCTCAATAGCCTGGCACACGGCAAATTCCTAAGTCAGATGATGCTGTGTGATTGACAGACTTAAATCAGTCATCCGAACATGGAGTTTAATAATCAAGGTTCAGATTAAAAATCCAAAGATCTTCAGACTAAGCTATTTGGGAAGGTTTTGTCCACAGGTGAACATGTCATGGAAAGTCAGAAAATGGAAGTATAGAAAGACTGCCGGTTGAAGGGTTTTTATGTGCGCAATCTCTGCATTTACACAGCAATGTCAATTAATCAGCACAAGTACCAATTTGGCTTTACACTACAAATGTCGAATGCAAACGACCAAACCAATGCTGATTTAGATGACAATTGTCTCTCTCAATAGCCTGGCACACGGCAAATTCCTAAGTCAGATGATGCTGTGTGATTGACAGACTTAAATCAGTCATCCGAATATGGAGTTTAATAATCAAGGTTCAGATTAAAAATCCAAAGATCTTCAGACTAAGCTATTTGGGAAGGTTTTGTCCACAGGTGAACATGTCATGGAAAGTCAGAAAATGGAAGTATAGAAAGACTGCCGGTTGAAGGGTTTTTATGTGCGCAATCTCTGCATTTACACAGCAATGTCAATTAATCAGCACAAGTACCAATGTGGCTGTACAGTACAAATGTCGCACGCAAACAACCAAACCAATGCTGATATAGATCAAAATTGTCTCTCACAAAAGCCTGGCAAACAGCAAATTCCTAAATCAGACGAGGCTGTGTGATTGACAGACTTAAATCAGTCATCCGAACATGGAGTTTAATAATCAAGGTTCAGATTAAAAATCCAAAGATCTTCAGACTAAGCTATTTGGGAAGGTTTGGTCCACAGGTGAACATGTCTTGAAAAGTCATGGAAATTGCAACTATTGAAAGACTTCCCAGAGAAAGAAGGTGAATGTTAAAACAACGCTCAAACAGGGACTTGAACCCTGGACCCTCAGATTAAAAGTCTGATGCTCTACCGACTGAGCTATCCGGGCCCTATATTTGTCTAATGTCATACACCTAACCTGCCGGGCAGAGACAAGTGCTGACGAGGGGGTATTGTAAGATGGTATATTTAACCAGAGAACGAGGCATCCATTCCAAATGATACAGTCAACTAAATCTGAACTAGGCATCCCCTCCAATGGCACAAAACATACAAGGTCTCGTGGTGCAACGGTAGCTCATCTGACTCCAGATCAGAAGGTTGCATGTTCAAATCACTTCGTGGTCAGAGTTTTTATGTGTGCAATCTCAGCCCTGTTTACACAGCGAAGTCAATGAATAAGCACAAATACCAATGTGGCTATAGAAGACAAATGTCGCATGCAAACGACCAAAGCAATGCTGATTTTGGTAAAAATTGTCTCTCACAAAAGCCTGGCACAAGGCAAATTCCCACATCAGATGATGTTGTGTGATTGACAGACTTAAGTCAGTCATCCGGACAGGGAGTTTAAAACTCAAGGTTCAGATAAAAAATCCAAAGATCTTCAGATTAAGCTATTTGGGAAGGTTTTGTCCACAGGTGAACAAGTCATGGAAAGTCAGAAAATAGAAGTATAGAAAGAATGCCTATTGAAGGGTTTTTATGTGTGCAAATTCTGCCTTTACACAGCAATGTCAATTAATCAGCACAAGTACCAATGTGGCTTTACACTACAAATGTCCAACGCAAACGACCAAACCAATGCTGATTTAGATGACAATTGTCTCTCTCAATAGCCTGGCACACGGCAAATTCCTAAGTCAGATGATGCTGTGTGATTGACAGACTTAAATCAGTCATCCGAACATGGAGTTTAATAATCAAGGTTCAGATTAAAAATCCAAAGATCTTCAGACTAAGCTATTTGGAAAGGTTTTGTCCACAGGTGAAAGACTGCCGGTACAAGTTTCAGATAAAAAATCCAAAAATCTTCAGATTAAGCTATTTGGGAAGGTTTTGTCCACAGGTGAACAAGTCATGGAAAGTCAGAAAATAGAAGTATAGAAAGAATGCCTATTGAAGGGTTTTTATGTGCGCAAATTCTGCCTTTACACAGCAATGTCAATTAATCAGCACAAGTACCAATGTGGCTTTACAGTACAAATGTCGAACGCATAAGCGACCAAACCAATGCGTATATAGATCAAAATTGTCTCTCACAAAAGCCTGGCAAACATCAAATTCCTAAATCAGATGATGCTGTGTGATTGACAGACATAAATCAGTCATCCGAAAATGGTGTTTAATAATCAAGGTTCAGATTAAAAATCCAAAGATCTTCAGACTAAGCTATTTGGGAAGGTTTTGTCCACAGGTGAACATGTCATGGAAAGTCAGAAAATGGAAGTATAGAAAGACTGCCGGTTGAAGGGTTTTTTATGTGCAAATCTCTGCATTTACACAGCAATGTCAATTAATCAGCACAAGTACCAATGTGGTTTTACACTACAAATGTCGAATGCAAACGACCAAACCAATGCTGATTTAGATGACAATTGTCTCTCTCAATAGCCTGGCACACGGCAAATTCCTAAGTCAG